>OZ020608.1:32425583-38181726 GCA_963971545.1 Philophylla caesio | reverse complement strand
GAAAAATGACATACAAACTTGCAAATTTTTTCAGAAAGTATAATATCCACACGGCGTTCAAAACTGGAAACAACTTGGGAAGGATACTTAAAAGCAGCACGAATGAAGAAGACCCATTGAACAAACAAGGCGTGTATAAACTGACCTGTGAGTGTCAATATAGCTATATAGGACAAACAGGACGCAAAGTAAGAACAAGATTCCGTGAACACATAAGGGACTACAACAAAAGGATACAAAAACCCACGGCAATACCTGAATCTAATTTTGCAAACCATTTGGTAAACGCAAAATGTTCACCCGCAAACATAAAGAAAACCGTGAAGGTACTGCACGTACAACAAAAAGGACGGCGCCTAAATGCTCTTGAAAACATGGAAATATATAAACAAAAAACATTTGATGGGAGGATAATAAACGAACAAATAAACAGCAACTCTGATGCGATATTTGCACCATTAAGGCTTGTTTATAAAAAACAAAACAAAGACGTAGGTAAAATGACAGATACCAACATACAAAACAAACCTGCAATACCAAAACGGACTAAAATTACTGACTATATACCTGCTCTTACCGCAAAGACAGATTCGTGATAAAATATACATTTTTGGACTCTAACCGCGCGAGACTTTAGGTACCTATATTCAGGACACTTAACATTTGCTAACATTTACGATTATGCACTAATACCTGATTGATCAAATAAATGAAATAAATACGGAACAACAGACATAAACTGTACAGAACGAAATTTGACACTGAAGATGGCACAACGCCGAAACCGGTTTGTCTCCAAACCAAACTTGACAAGGGATGACGGAAAATCGTTCCAACAAATATCAACAATTCACCCTGTCGGACAAGAAAAAGAAGAAAACAATATAAAATATTAACTGTTGAAGACATGGATGCGAATTTAATTGAATTCGATTAAGGAATTTTCGTTTTTATAAAATATTTACATATTACCTGAAATTCTTATGAAATGTTTATATATTTACACGAATTTGAAAATGAATTTATGTATACAATTACCTAAAATAATACTTACCTTTAATGAAATGTATAAATACTTACCAGAATGTGCAAACACTACTTACCTTAAATGAAATGTAATTAAATCCTTTTTGAAAATAGGTACTATGTACCGACCTTAATGTATTTAAAACTCACCTCATCATTGTGAACTTACCCCCCGGCCATAATTGCATTGATAGAGCCGAGCGGGCAGTTAGTTTTTGCTGTGTAAAAAGAAAAGTTAGTTGGCGACCTACCTTGCAACCGAACGCTTGAAAATTCCCATAAATTTGTACAAATTGTAAAATAAAGTAAAAATTGAAAAGTGAACTCAATTTAAATAAATATACATATATTAAAGAACCCAAAACCTAAAACTTAAACTAAATTGTTTTTATTCATAATTTGAATATGGTGCCGAAACCCGTTACAGAAAAAGTGTGCTAATTTTCATAAGAACACAGTCATATGTACAAATAATATATGTGCAAATAAAATTTGAATCTGGAAAGAAATAAAAAGTATAAGAATAAAGTGTTAAATTACAGTTTCGCTAGATACTTGAAAAATAATAAAAAATTTAAATAAGGTGACATTTACAATATCAGCAAACGGTTTCCATGTACTTATATACGCGCGAATTACATGTGTTGAGCTTCGGCTCACGAAAAAAAACAAAGTTTAAATTTGCTTAACTCGTTTATTGGTTCTTCAGAACTAACTTACTTACAAGCTAACAGTATTATTTATAACAATATTATGCTTATTCTACGTTTATTCTGATTATTATGTATTTCTTAAATATTCTGCTTATTATGTATTCTGCATTTATTCTGCTTATTATGTATTCTATTTATTATTGCTTATCCATTGATTTCGCAACTGGATGATTGCGAACTCATTGGTTCGTTTAGCTCTTGCAATTGCATATGTTAAATATGGAAAAGTGCAAGGTAAGCAATATTATCTTGTTGTTACCTTGCCCAGTTAATAGTCGGAATGTAAGTCGGCGGTGGAGTTGACGTAACTTCTCCCCTCTTTGTTTGAAAATACTCCTGGATTTTTATTTTAATGTTTTTATATTTGGTATATGCAAGGGCAACGGCCATAATCAGTAATATGATAGTTATTAAAATTATTATAAATATTACAACAGCGAATTGTGAATGACTTACTTTATGATACTTCAGTTCTTTTATTTTCTCTACATTTTGGATGTTATTTAATATAATTTCTTCGAAAGTTGGTTCAACTTTGGTGTTGTTGACTTTTATGCTATTTGGTAATACAAAATTATCTATGAATTCTTTGTTTGTATTTTTAACTAATGATCTTTCTAATGTGGTTATTTCTGTTGGGACTTTTATTATAAACAGTAATTTATTTTCCTGGTATTCTGCGGTTGTTAATTCAATGTTTTGTAGTTTAAAAAGGTCTATTTCTAATTCTTTTATTTCTTGTTCTGTAAGGATGTTGCTAGTCATTACGTTAAGTTTTGAGGATGCTATATTATTAATTATATGTTCTTTGTTGTTCTCTAAAATTTTAATTTTTAAAAGAAGGTCTATATACGAAAGTTGTTTGAATATCTTATCGTTTTCTATATTTAAGTCATCAAACTTCTGTATGACATTTCGTCTGTCATTTTCTACTGCTAATTTGAGTTCCTTAAATGTTTTGCTAAAATGGTTATTAATTCTAATATTTTTATTTAAGTTTTCTATTGCGTTATGGTTGTTTTCGTCAATTATTTTTAGATGTGTTTCTATTTCTGTTCTGTCATTGTCGTCCATTGTTCCTGTTAAAAGTTTTAGTCCAGTACCTAATACATTTAGTAATGCTCTCTTATGTCTGTGGGGTAAAATTGCTAAAAGTTTTGTTCTCACTCTGTTTAATTAATT
The DNA here is from genome assembly GCA_963971545.1 of Philophylla caesio. Classification (NCBI taxonomy): domain Eukaryota; kingdom Metazoa; phylum Arthropoda; class Insecta; order Diptera; family Tephritidae; genus Philophylla; species Philophylla caesio. The sequence goes on along the minus strand of OZ020608.1, from coordinate 38,178,805 downwards.
TTCTAAAAGTAACCTATTGTCTACTTTTGTTGCTCTTATATTTTGTTGTAAGGTATTTACAATTTCGAGAATTTTATTGATTTCTATTACATGGATGATTTTACAGTAATTTTGAATAAAGTCTACATTGTCGAGTTGGATTTCGGCATATCCGTCTGTACTTTAAATAGGTTGTATCGTTAGTGTTGCCGTTGTTATCGTCAGCGTCAGCACTAAAAGTGTTAGTATTAATTGCATGTTATTATTGTTTGTTGCATTGATGGCCCGATAGTACAGCTGGTGGTATGTATCCCTCACGCCGAAGTTCTTGATGAGCTCCTTCTTTATGAGGTCCCACGTTGGTTGAGCGCCTAGTCCCCTGACTACGTTGCCTCACCTTGCAGCTTGTTTATAACACACCGCTGGAACACATATTCCTTCATTGGTGTATTTTCGAACAGGGCAGGAAGATTTCGACTTCCCTGATGAATGAGGTTAGGTCGTAGACGCTGTTATCTCTATACTCCTTAATCCTGCTTGCTTCCTTAAGCAGTTCCGACACAGGAATGGTGAAGTTGTTTGCTGAATTTTCTCCTTCCATTTTTATTTTACGATTTGTTTTGCGGTACAGTTTAGAAAAGGTTTTACTTCACGATGCACAATATAGGTCGTTTTACAATTTTTTTAATGTTTCACAATTTTTATTGTTTTGGTGTCCTTCGGGATTCTCAATATAGTTTTTTTTTTGTAAACTTTTCGGATTTTAAATTACTCTTTGAAATGCGGCGGTAAACTTCGGTTTCCCGTTTTATTCGCTAATCAATTCTTTGGAATTGATTCCCGTCGACTGCGCCAATTACATGTGTTGAGCTTCGGCTCACGAAAAAAAACAAAGTTTAAATTTGCTTAACTCGTTTATTGGTTCTTCAGAACTAACTTACTTACAAGCTAACAGTATTATTTATAACAATATTATGCTTATTCTACGTTTATTCTGATTATTATGTATTTCTTAAATATTCTGCTTATTATGTATTCTGCATTTATTCTGCTTATTATGTATTATATTTATTATTGCTTATCCATTGATTTCGCAACTGGATAATTGCGAAATCATTGGTTCGTTTACCTCTTGCAATTGCATATGTTAAATATGGAAAAGTGCAAGGTAAGCAATATTATCTTGTTGTTACCTTGCCCAGTTAATAGTCGGAATGTAAGTCGGCGGTGGAGTTGACGTAACTCGCGCATAAACGGAAGTTTTGTACATATGTATGTATGTATGTATATACCGGTGTGCGAGTAGCGAAAAATAAAGTTTCTGAATAATTTAATAAATATAAAAAAATAACTACCCCTCTCCCCACATACATGGATACAGCTGTGTTCATTGAAAAGTGAGCGCAAACCTGAAAAGAAAAAAAAAAGTTCTTAAATCATATAAAGGAAAGTTAACATAAGTACATACATATGTATGTACTTAATTACATATAAGCATATACTTATAAATAAAAACCTACCGAAAGTAAGTAACATACATACAAACATACTTACCGTGCAAAAAGAGAACAACAAAATTCTGAAAAAAAGTGAAACTCAAAAAATATATTAGGATTTCTTTTTTAAATATAAAAGTATTTCTCTGCTAATTACACTGATACTTACCTGAGTGAAAAAAAGGGGAAACAATTTTGAATAATAAAAGTTTCTACTTACCTACCTGCTACAAAAAAGGGGTTTGATACATACGTATAACAACAAAAAAACCAAAAGCCTTATTTACCTGTGGTGTAGTGTTTCCTTCTAAAGCCAACATTTTTTAATATAAACAAAAAATCAACAACAAAAAATTAAAAAAATAACCAGACACAAACTAGAGAAGCAGACGAACAACAACACTAAACGAGTGGTTTTCAAGGAAGGGTACACCAGCGACACACTTAGGTCTCCACAGCGGTTTGTACATATTCATAGAAGGAATGCCCAAGTAAGTTCATCTATTTACAAAAAGTTTAGCGGACTCCAAAACCGGTATAGAAAATCTGGATCATATAGCACAAACGAAATATAAATACGTACTTATGTATGTATGTAAATGTATGCAAATTTCCCGCTCATTCACTTACATAAACTTATACGCAGAATCCGCTAAACTAAACACGTACATATACATATACTCTAATAACTGCACATACATATGTACATATACATTATTTCAGTTTAGCGGATTTTTTTTTTCTCTGTTACATATTTAAATTCCGCTAAACTATTCTCATTCTCATACTTATGTATATGTACTTAGCGGATCCCTAAACCGTCAGCAACAAACTCCCTCAATTTTAATTTCCCGCGCATAATCACGCACATATGTCAATAGATACTTATAATATATAAAAACCGGTAATTTTCCCCTCACCCTCTTACAAACTCAAAAAAAAACCCGCTAAGTAAAATTACATATTTACACGTACTCAGCCACCCTAACCTAACCTACACGTATATAGTTATTAACCCCAAACTCACCCAAAAAGATCACGCGAGTTATATGTACATACATGTACATATATACATATATATATATATATATATATATATATAAATAATAATTTACAAACATACTTATCATATACTTACGCATAATTACTTAAATATAAACATACATATACATATGTACCTGCACAGCTAGACGAAAACCAATAACTTGTAAACAAATGAGATGTTAAACATGTAATACAAAATAATGCAACAACAAACAATGAAGACACTTGTTTGTCAACAACATGTGCAGCAACAATGCTGTGATAAAATAACATTCATCTGCGATCAGGACAACCGCCAAATCACCTGACAAATGTCTGTAGCTTATGTTGTTGTTGTCATAGCAGTAATGATCAAACCAAAGAGCGACCGTTAAATGGTCCGATTAAGCAAACAACAAATAAATAAGCTAAGCAGTTAGAAATAATTTAATTTAAGTTTCGGATGTTGATGAATAAAGTCATATTATTCTTACTCGCAGTTCGTGGACTTATTTTTCTTTAACTGGCGCAGTCGGTTACTGCTATAGCCTAAAAGTGTTGAAAACGAAGGTGTTTAAAATTTATACCGCAGAAACAACGCAGGCAATAAAAAAGTTAATTTTATAAAAAATTTAAACAAATAAAAAGTGTTGAAAACAAAGGCATATTTTTGCTGCAGAAACAACACAGACAGTGAACATTTATTAAATAAAAAAAAAATAAAAATATAAGAAAACTGTGCGAGTGCAAAAACTTTGAACAAATTAAATTCACATTATAAAGTTTATAAAACTAGTGAATCAACCGAAATACTTTTTACCACGGTGAACCTTAAACAAAGTGAAGGCAAAAAGTTTTTGAGCAAGTATATAGCTCTTGAAAGTATTGTGAACTCTGCAAGTAGTGACTTCTTCGTTTTTGAATCAAATAAAAAAGTTAAAAAAAAAAAAAAACTTTAAAATCTACAAAATCTATTTGAATTTTTTACAACGTAGTACAAAAATAAATAATTTAACAATGGCTGATGAAAATTTGCCAGATAACGCTACCATGGCTCAATGCCTTAGTGCGATCACAAGGCTTTTGGCCCAATCAGCGGCGCAGCAATCAACATCCTTAAGAAATAAAATTGAAAGGGATTTAAAATATTTACCCCCTTTCAGTTGATCGAGTTATGGTGAATTATGAGTCACAGAAAGAATTAACTTTTCAAATTGTGTTCGACTTGAAAATACAAGGAGATGCCAAAAATTATTTGCAACTGGACAGACCAGCAGACTGGGATACTTGCAAGAAGAAGTTGAAGCAGCACTTCAAATCATCAAAGGACCAGATGCAGTTAACTAGGGATATAACGTTACTTAGAGTAAGTTCTATTTTAGATTTAAGCAAAAAAGTGAAAGCCATTATAAATGATATAACTGAATTTTGTGCATTTGATGATAATGGTGTAACGATGAGGGAGATTTTTTCCGGAATGTTAATCCTAAGGATTAAACAGTTAGCTGCTGGAACATTTGCATATGCCATTAGAAATATAATTAGTTTAGCCAGTGCTGAGGCTACCATTCATGAATTCATAGGAATGGATGAAGGAAATTTAAATACTTTTTTTTAATAAAGAATAATTCAAAAAACTATTCAAGCAATAAATTTCAAAATCAATTTAACAGCGAACCAAGCTATCAACAAAATAATACAAGTAGTTTTAGGGATCAAAATAGTAACAGTAGACCTTCTAGCCAAAATGTAGTTACTAATAATAACCTTCGTAGGGGTAATAGCATAGATGTAAAGTAATGATTAGATAATGCTAATGATTGCTAATTTACTTTCTTTTGTGAAATTCTCTAATTCATTAAACAATTAGAATTAGTTCAACTAATTCCCATTAGAAAATTGAAATTTTAATTCTAATGGTAAATCTAATTGCAATTAGTTGCCATTAGCAAAAAAATTTGGTTAATCTTTACAATTAGACATCTAATTGACTTCTTCTAATGAAATAAGATATTCAATTAGCTTAAATTAGAATCAATTATTTTGATGAAAAGAAATTGTTTCCGAAGTTTAAAGTGAACGAATACTGTCGTAAGTCACTGTATGTGGAAACATACAGCAGAACCTTGCAGCAACAAACGAAAATTATAAATGTGAGGGTTCGTATGCTGAATCGACCTTTTATGATTTCAGTGAAGGTGGTAAGTTCTGCATAAATGTCGCATATACATATATGGTATTTTTAGTAAATCAAAATTACATTTTGCAGAACACCGTACTGATTTATTGTCAAAATTGACTGAGGAGGCTGAAAGCCTGCATTTTATTTCGAATATGATGCATCAATATTTGAATGATGCTGATAAAACTTCCAATATATGGAGCAAATATCCTACATTAAAGGAAATAGCACTGTTTTGCAACACACCGCTTACGTCTTCAGTCCCTGTGGAGCGGGATCGCTTGACAGACTATTATTTTAAAAACTTCGTATTGTTGAAAGCGAATATACCCGGTCATTGTAGTTATTAAACAGTTAGTACGTACGTTAAATATGTGTGCAATGCACACTGTGCATGTATGTAATATATGTACATAAGTAATAAATATGTGTGTGAAATTCATATTATGAATATTTTACTTTTTTTTTGGTTTTGAAAATATGAAAATAATTAATTCTAATTCGAGCTAATTGAATATCTAATTACATTAGCAGAAGTCAATTAGATTTCTAATTGTAAAGGTAAACCAATTTTTTTTGCTAATGGCAACTAATTGCAATTAGATTTACCATTAGAATAAAAATTTCAATTATCTAATGGGAATTAGTTGAACTAATTCTAATTGTTAAATGAATTAGAGTATATAAACTAATTGCATCAATTGCTAATTCTAATTGGAATTTAACATGTATGGGTAATAGCGGAAATTTTACCAATCAAGATTCATTTTCTAATCAATTAAATAGTCAAAGCCAAATCCTGGCAGTTCCAATAGACGTAATAATAATAGCTATAACAATACACAGCAAACCAGGCAATCAGTTATTCCAATGGAAGTAGATACAGTAAGTCATACTGAAGAAGAAAGAAACGATACAGAAGAAAGTTTTTTTTTAAATTAGCCTCGGATTTTACAAATATATATATAAAAATTACTTTATTTAATAAACAATGGATAGCACTAGTAGACACAGGATCAACTTTAAGCATACTTAAGGAAAGCAGTTTTATTAAATTTGATTTACCTACAATTAATGAAAAAGAAAAAACTATATTAAATACAATTAATGGCGTGGTCAGTAATCCTAGTAAAAAGGTAATTACACCATGTCCAAATGAGTTTAGTGCTCCACAAAATGCTAGAATGAAATGGATAATGTTGCAATTTAATAAACCATTTGATTTAATACTAGGTATGGATTGGATAGTAAAAAATGTAAAAAGTATAGATGTAGAAAATTTCGAAATTAAATTAGGTAATAATATACGTCTTCCTTTTTTTATCAAAAATAATGCAAAATTATGGAGAAGTTATGGAAATTAGTGAAGACCAAACTATAGATTTAAGTCACTTGAATAACCAAGAAAAACAAGTAATTAATAAACTTTTGAAAAAATTTAGTAAATTAATATATAGAGAAGGTGATAGTTTAACTAATACAAATTCAATTGTTCATGAAATAAGGACTATTAGTAATCAACAAATTAACTCAAGAGTTTATAGGTTACCACCAAAACACGAAGAGGAAGTTAGGAAACAAATTAATGATATGGAAACACAAGCTCTCCTATTATAGTTGTACCAAAAAAGAAAGATAAGTCTGGTATTCAAAAGTATAGAATTGTAGTGAATTATAGGAGGCTAAATCAACTTACCATTGATGATAAGTATCCTTTGCCTAACATCGACAGTATTTTAGATAAATTAGGTAAAGCGCAATACTTCAGCACCTTGGATTTAGCAAAGGGTTACCACCAGATATTAATGGCAGAAAAGGATATTGAGAAAACGGCATTTGTAGCACCATCTGGATTCTATGAGTATGTTAGAATGCCATTTGGACTCAAAAACGCCCCTGCGACGTTTCAGAGATTAATTAATGAAGTTCTGAGAGAATATATTAATAAAATCTGTGTGGTATACCTCGATGACATCCTTATATTTTCCACCTCTCTAGAAGAGCATGAAATATACTTACAGAAAATTTTTTCCAAATTACAAGAGCATAATTTAAAAATCCAACCCGAAAAGTGTAGTTTTCTTCAAAAAGAAACTCCTTTTTTAGGTCATATTTTAACGGCAAATGGAATAAAACCAAATCCAAACAAAATCGAAGTAATACAAAACTTACAGATTCCAAAAACTGAAAATCAATTAAAAGGATTTCTAGGTATAACGGGTTATTACCGTAAATTTATTAAGGATTATTCAAAGATTGCGTATCCAATGATAAAGTATTTGAAAGAGGATTATAAAATTAATATAAATGATCCACAATATATAGCAAGTTTTGAGAATCTTAAAGCATTATTTAATATCTTCTCATCCAATTTTAAAATATCCTGAATATGACAAGGAATTTGTTATTACAACTGATGCTAGTGATTATGCGATTGGGGCAGTTTTATCCCAACAAGGACATCCGGTATGTTACAATTATTTATGCTGTTACTTACCTCAGGCCATATATATATGGAAAAAAATATCGCATTGTTACAGACCATTGTCCTATAAAATATCTTAATAATAAATATAAAGGCAAAGAATGTTCCCCTCGTCATCAACGATGGCTTTTAAAGCTACAAGAATTTAATTACGAAATTGAGTATTTAAATGGCAAAGAAAATAAGGTGGCAGACTTTCTAAGTCGTTTAGAAAATTCTCCAAAAATAAACGAAAATAGTTCCAATGAATCGAATTTCGAAATGTCAGAAACTATTCATTCAGCAGCAGAAGAGCTTTTAGAGCATATTATTATAAAAGAGGAAATAGTAAATAAATACAAAATTCAAATAATATTAACATTTAGTCCTTCATTTGAAGTAAAAGTAGTGCATAAAAGAAAAATAATTCAAATAAATCCACTTGAAAATGAAACAATCATTAGAAATATTTTGAAGAATAATATTAAAATGGGTAGAATAGGAATTTTTTCCGAAGTATCAGATAAAGATTATCATAAAATACAACATATATTAATTTCTATGTTTTCACATGATAATAAAATCAATTTTGTTAAATGTACTCAAAGAGTAACTGAAATAGAAAATGAAGAAATACTTCACAAACAAATAGCCTTATACCATAACAATGAGTCTATGCACAGTGGTATCAATGAGACATATCATACGTTAAAAAACAATATTTATTTTCCAAAATTAAAAGAACAAATACAACTAATTATTAATAATTGCGAAAAATGTCAACAAATTAAATATTCAAGAAAACCGATTAGACCTCTATTTCATTTTACCGAAACGGCAACGAAAAAAAATCAAATTATCCATATATGTAGATATATTCCATTTTAAAAAGTTATCGTTTGTTACGTTTATTGATAAGCTTACAAAATTCGCTTCAGCTTACACCATTACTGATCGAAATTGGCTCTCAACCGAAATGCGGATGCAGCTAGCCATAGGTAATTACAATAACCGATTCCATTCCACTATAAAATATTTCCCAAGAATGGCTCAAAATAATATTGATCCAAAAATCTTGCATGATAATATAAATAAAGTAAAACAAAGAGTAATAAATAAACGAAATAAAGCCAGAGAAGACTATAAGGAAGGTGGAGAAATAGGTCCAATTAAAAATTATAAAAGAGTGCGGCACAAAGACAAACCTTACTTTAGAATAAACCCACTAAGCAACGTCCATTTATCTAATATAAAAAGGCCTTTAAAACATGCAAAAAATGAAAGTCGAGATACTAATGACTCTATTGTTGATGACAATTCAAGCATAATAGCACTAGCAGGAGACATGGATTAAGATTGCGAGTTAAAAAATAAATAAACAAAAATTTTCGTACACATACATATGTACATAATTGAAAAAAAAAAAAAAAAAAAAATTACATTTTTAATATGAAAAACCTACATATATTTTACCTTCCATTCACTTACACCAATATCATTTAAATATTAGATAAGTTAAGCTATTTACATATGGATATAATTTTCAAATTGTTCTTTATTTTAAGCTTAATCGAAAATAAAAATACATGAATTAATACATAATCAAAATAGTTAGTAAACTTAGCTTAAAAAATATATATATAAATAAACAAAAAGAATATGGGGTAGTTCTTTAAGCAGCCCTGGGGGAGTTATATGTACATACATGTACATATATACATATATATACATATATATATAAGTTAAGGATCCTTTAAGGATTAAACTCAAAAAAATATGAAGGGCCAGCTGCCCAGAAGAAACAACACTAGTAAGCTATATTTCACTTGACTGTATTTTAAGAACGTCTTAGAATCTACATTAACCTATTAGGTAGCCCGTCCCGAACTCGACTGCCTGCCCGCTGTGTCCGTTGAGTACATTTCACCTCGGCTACCTGGCAGCGGCGCAATGGTTGTATAACTTGTTGTTGTTGTCTGAGACCGGCCCTGGCCTTGATTTCCCACGGCGCATTTGTTGGATGCAAGTGACAATGGCTCCCGTTGCATTATATGGTAAAATGGAAATGTGCTGACACTGCGGCACGTGTAACGGGCAACCGTGGGAGCGCTCAATAGGTGCGCGTTAACTCTTCCCCCTCTAAAGATCCGTGTCCCGCGGATCAGGATTCGAAGAGGCGTCGTCTTTGGTTGGATTGCGTGAACTCTGCTGCAGTATAGACAACTTCAGTTCATGGAATTTTTTCCCGGTTGTTAACTTTCTCCATATCAGCAAAACGAATACCATTAACAAGGTAAGCCCCAGAGCTTCGGACGTCACGAACCAATTAGTTTTGTCCCTTAGGTATCCCAATAGCCGTATATTCCCAGATGTCATTTCGTGAACGAGGTTGAGATTCACCGCCAGGCTCTTGTTCGTTACGGTGGACAATACAGATGGAACAACTTGTACACCCGAGCTGCTTGTACTCCAATAGGTTTGATTATTGATTGTTACCGTCTCGTTATCCAGCTGTAGAATGTAAGAACCGTTAAGGTTAGTATAAGCTTTACCTGACCAAACGCTGCTATTGAAGTTGTCAAGAAATATGGTGTCATCCTTGAGTACTTCAACTGTTGAGTCCGTGCAGGTTATATAGTAAACGAGGCAAGCAATCTTCTTCGGGTAGTAAATCAAGTGCTTCCTTTTTGCACACCATGGCGGTTGAAAGGTATAGACAGCTATCCCTGACTCCATAGGTTTGTTGCTTGTTCATCAGGATGGTTTTATAGTTCATCATTTTTTATGATTGCACGTGTGATTAAGTGGTTGAATCTCGTTTCTGCTACTTTTGGCATGGACAGCACATAAAGCAAAAGAGTGCCATTCGTATATGTATATTGACGGTTCACTATACTCGATGGCTTCGATGACGTTGCTGTAAGGAAGGACCTCGATTTCACTTATTAGTTGGTTAACTTCCTTCTTGTTCAGCAGGTTACTGTTCACTACCCCAGCCTTGGCCATCTGGGGTTGTCTGTTGTGCATTCCAATTGGAAAGATTTTGGTAATGATTTAAAATTGGCATACGAATGCCATGTTGATGAAGCGCAAGTGCATTATACGGTGGCAAACGCGACAAGAAAAAGCAACGAATTATTAAGTATATGATGAATTTCATATCAAATCCAATATGCGTTGAACCCGACCCCCCTAGAATTTGATGAAATTTTGCATATAGGTACATCTTACCTACCCAAACACAACCTTATTTTTAGAAAATGGATTTTCGAAAAATTGTGGGCGTGGCAAGGTATCGAAATATTCGAAAATATTCGAAAAATTACGATAATAGGTACTTTTCAAGTGTGATTACTACGGAATGGCTTTACCGATTTCAAAGATCTTCATACCATTAGAAAGGTATTGAAATAAGCTTTCAAAAAAATACACTGTAAAAATTTTTTAGTACGCTGAAAAAAATTTTTTTCCAAAATAAAATTTTAAACTGAAAAAACACTTCAAAGATCAAGCGATTTTGAAAAATAAAATTTTATTTTAGAAAGGTCTATTTAATATATATAACATATCTGAAAACTAAAATGGGGTGTTTTTTCTTTTTTTATACAGATACAGATACTATGACTAAGTATTCTAATAGATTCGAACAAGAATCGTATTATCAAATTTTTCAGACCCGCACAATAAATTGACGTACACTTGATAAAGTAAATTTTTTATTTTTATTTATTTAGATTTAATATACAACTTTGCGCAGCTCATACTGCTGACTTTCGGAATATTTGCTTACTTTTAGTGATGTTTCATCTAAAGGTACAAAAGAATGGAAGCTTTGAGTTCCTGTAATAGTTTTGGCATTTTTGTATCTTGAAAGTAGCTCTTCTTTTGTTTTGTTGTATTCATCAGCGTCTGCGTAAGCAACTTCTATGGAGGTGTTATACGTTTGTGAAGCCCAATGATAAAGGTCTTTCGCCGTTTGAATTTGGTTTTTATTTGCCATGCTATAATTCCGAGCGCCTCTTTTTAATGTCCCACCTATACCATCACATGCAGATTTTCCATGGCTGGTTGCGTAAAAGTGCCACTCAGCGAATATTTCGAAATCAATTTTATGATGAGATAAATTAATTAAGTTGTACTTGTTTTTGTACTGTGCTCCTGCACCATCTGACACGTAGATAACTTTCGTAATTGAATTGCTTATATTAGTCTTAACAAAATTAATCATTTTTGAAATATATAGATGAACTGCTATGCTATCATGGATATTACAATCGGATATTATGGCAAAGGTTCTATGAATTAAATTATCGTTATCTTTGTAATAAATAACGAACGGATGTATCGTGGCTTGATTATTATTCCAATGATATCCTTGAATGGCATCTTGTATAACAAACGCAGTTTTAAGCGAAATCCATTTGAATTAGCAGTTCTCCTGGCAGCAGTGTCATTTTTCTTTCACTTACGAAGCGGGACTGGCGCTTAGCTGTGAAATGATGTGACACCAGCTTATTGATGTGTTGTACAAAATCGTCAACAAATGTGTTTGTAGTAGAGGAAATGGTTTCGAGATTACATCTGAGTGTTGTGTTCCATTTTTTGTAAATGACTTCTTGAATCGAATTTTTTTCGTAATATTCCAACATCATCGTTCTAAGGTTCGTTAAATTATCGTAGCACCGACCACACATTGATACGCAACACTCGCTGTTTTCTATATTACCATTGCAGACAAGAAATTTAATAACATCTTTATAGTTTCTGAAATTATGTTGACCTTCCATCGATTTCAAACCCGATTTTTCGAACATCAGTTTTACATTCTGATGCAATGTGCACACACAAACATTTTGCTGGTTTCCAACCCCAAGTTTGATACAATTCTCTGGTCGCAACATGGTAAATTTTGTAAATCCTAATTGAAGTGAAGGATTTTTTTTTCTAAATTCATAGTAAGTTTCACGAAGCGATGACAGCATTAGTCTTTTTTGAAGTTTCTCGCGTATGTTTCCTTGTCTTACTACAATTGAGTCCTGTGACCCAGGCATGATTCGGCTGATTTCATCATCTTCATAAAACAATTTTACTGTGTTTAAAGTTTGTTCAGGTAAACTACGTCTGTCCATGCTAAAGCGTTTGACGTCCGAAAACTTTGTTTTATTTTTTTGTATAAATTTGCTAATTTTTATCAATTTGTAAGATAAATCATGCCCAAAAATGTCTTTAATTTCCTTAGATGTCATGGTGTTTGGTAATAGAGATAATATTTTTTGCTTATCCAAATTATTTGAGCAGTTTTCGATTTGATATTTCATGTTCTCCAAAATTTGTTCGTAGTAAGCTTTGATCTTCTTTTGGTCTTCTGATAAAGTTGACAGTGAACCACTTCCAAGTGAATCCGAAATACCTTGCGCAAATTGCTGTGTTTTTTTTTTGCAGTATGAATCCCTTTCTAAATATTTTCGCTGCATTGGCGATGGATGGCTTGCAAGATGAGGAATAACATGCTTATTTATATTGTCGACGAGTTCGTTGCGTTCGAGTGATTTAGTATAGCTGCTGCATGTTGGAACTTCCTTATATTCTTGATACAATTCACCGCTAGCCAAGTCATGTAAATCCTCAATTTCCGTTTCAGTAGAACGCTGATTATCAGCAATCTTGATAGCATCCTTCAGTTTAAAGCGACAATTTTCGCAAATACGGCAACAATGAGTGTTGGAGACTGCTGGAAAATGCTCAGATATCACCGCTGCTTCGTTTAAGCTAATTTTTCGAAGTTTAGAGGAACATTTTGTTGATAGCTGCACACATCTGTATTTATTAGTTGATTCCATATCTATTTGTAATTTAAGGAGAAACTAAGCACGAAGTATAACAGCCGTTTAAACACAACTAAAATTTTTACTAGACGAAATTAACGTACGTTCGCTTTGAATTTGCAATGGCAACTGAAACGAATTCACAGAATATGGCTATGAAGCTAACAATCAGGTAGAAATGGTATATACTTAGTCATTAAAAGTTTATTGTACTATCTAACCGATGGGTGTATGTTTATGTTGTCCAATAGATCCTAGGTACGTTTCGGCACTACTATGCATAGGATCTATTGTACAACGTAAACATACACCCTTCGTTTAGATACTATTTCTACCTGACTGTTAGCTTCATAGCGATATTCTAGGAATCTGTTTCAGTTGTTGCGGTAAACAGCACAACAAACAGGTACAAAAAATTATTTTCGCTACTGATTTCATGTGGTGGAATGTTGATCCCCTGTATCCTTTGATGAGCGGTTAAATTTTTGTGTTACCAAGGTCATTAATTTTATATTTTGGGAATGCCTGAAAATTTGACAACAAAAATTCTTGTTCGACTCTATTAGAATAAAAAAAAATCTGTATAACTTCCAAAGTATAGCTAGGTACCTTTTTTTGTCACACAATAATATCAAAATAAAAAAAGTTAACAAGAGATGCATTTACTTAAATAAATTAAAAAAAAAAAAAAAAACACCCCATTTTAGTTTTCAGATATGTTATATATATTAAATAGGCATTTCTAAAATAAAATTTTATTTTTCAAAATCGCTTGATCTTTGAAGTGTTATTTCAGTTTAAAAATTTATTTTGGAAAATGGTGTATTTTTTTTGAAAGCTTATTTCAATACCTTTCTAATGGTATGAAGATCTTTGAAATCGGTAAAGCCATTCCATCACACTTGAAAAGTACCTATTATCGTAATTTTTCGAATATTTTCGAATATTTCGATACCTTGCCACGCCCACAATTTTTCGAAAATCCATTTTCTAAAAATAAGGTTTTTACAGTGTATTTTTTTGAAAGCTTATTTCAATACCTTTCTAATGGTATGAAGATCTTTCAAATCGGTAAAGCCATTCCGTAGTAATCACACTTGAAAAGTACCTATTATCGTAATTTTTCGAATATTTTCGAATATTTCGATACCTTGCCACGCCCACAATTTTTCGAAAATCCATTTTCTAAAAATAAGGTTGTGTTTGGGTAGGTAAGATGTACCTATATGCAAAATTTCATCAAATTCTGAGGGGGTCGGGTTCAAAATGTACGTTTTTTTCAGCCTTTGAAATGAAATTCATCTAATATTCTTTATTTCTTTTGGCGGTGTATATACTATAATGGCTGTATTAGTTTTCATTTCGTTTGTAGCTTATTCCATTTTTCTTTAAATTCTTGCATGCTTATATACTGGAAAATTTTGTCTTCTGCAGAGACTGCTAATTTAGCTATTTCCTGTTGTTCTACGAATAATCCTAGCTTCCTCAGAATCAACGTCATAGTTGATAACGATTTATCGCTATATTCAACAACAATATTTTTCTTTTGTGCTACTATATTGGCCTTTTCATTATACATAATATTCTTTTTGAACTGAAATTGCAATTTATTTATATGCGTGACGTCAGATAATGACGTTGCTTCCCAAATGTGAAGGTGATCAAGCTTTTCTTGGGTTGCAGCACTAGTTCTTTTTGCAAGTGGCTTTCTTGCTATGCCATTTATATCTTCATTTAGCTCTTTACTTTCTTTGCCATTTAATTTTTCATTTAGCTTTCCGATTTCTATGCCATTTAATTTTTCATTTTCTAATTTTTTACTAACCGCTCGTGTAATTGTAAGCATATCATATGATGGTATCATTCTTCTTAATTCTTTTGATGTAATTTTTATTCTAGATAGTGCGTCTGCATTTGTATTCATCTTTCCTTGTTCGAAAATTATTTCAAAATCATAATCCATTAGATCTACTCGTATTCTTGTTAACTTTGATGACGGGTTTTTATGTGTGAATAAACTTACTAATGGTCTATGGTCAGTGTATACCATGAATTTTCTACCGAATAGGTAAGGTCTGAAATAATTTATTCCCCAATGAATGGCTAATAACTCCTTTTCTATTATTGGTTTGTTGACTTCATGTTTGTTCAAAGATTTACTCGCATATGCTATTGAAGTGTCTTCTCCAGGCGTCCCTTGAGATAAAACTGCTCCTAAGGCATAGTTTGATGCATCGGTAGTCAAAATAAAAGGTTTGAAGAAATCGGGATATTTCAAAACAGGTGGTGTCATTAGTTTTGACTTTAGAGTTTTGAAAGCTATTTCACATTCTTTTGACCATATAAATATTTTTTTTTTTTTTTAATAATTCATTTAGCGGTTTAGCTATTTGCGCAAAATTTTCTATAAAACGTCTATAGTAGTTGCAAAATGCTACAAATCTGCGTACCTCGTCTGCATCTTTAGGACATGGAAAATTAGTTATAGTGTCATACTTATTTGGATCAGTCGTGATACCTTCTGCTGTTATAAGGTGACCTAAATAAACTACTTCTGTTTTTAAGAAGTTACATTTGTCTGGATTTAGTTTTAAATCATATTGTTTCAGTCTTTCGAATACATTTGTTAAATTTTCATTGTGTTCTTTTAGAGTTGAACCAAAAATTATTACGTCGTCTACGTATAAAAATGCAGTTTCTTGGAGTCCACTCAAAGCTATAGTCATCATGCGTTGAAAACTATTAGTCGCAATTTTTAAGCCAAAAGGTAGCCTTTTGAACTGATAATGTCCTTTATTAGTCGAAAAAGCTGTAAGCGGTCTGGATTGCTTATCTAAAGGTATTTGATGGAATGAGCTGGTCATGTCCAAGGTTGAAAAATATTTGGCTTTGCCCAATTTGTCTAACACATCTTCTAGTCTTGTTAATGGGAATTTATCATTTACAATTTTGTTGTTTAGTTGTCTGTAGTCAACTACTAATCTCCATTTAGTTTCATCATTTGTGCTTTTCTTTGGCACAATTAATAATGGTGAGTTATATGGACTGGTTGAATGTTCAACAATGTCCTCTTTAATTAATTTGTCAACTTGTTGGTTAATCTCTTCAACATGTGCATTTGGTAATCTGTAGTTTTTTATATAGACTGGAGTTTTGTCATGTACAGAAATATTCTGTGTATAAAAATTGTTTTTTGTTAAAATATCTCCTTTTAGATGAAATATTTCATTGTATTTGATACAAATATTTATTATGGATTCTTTTGCTTCTGGATCTAGGTTTTCAAAATATATAGTATTTTTAATAAAATCTATTCGTTTTTTTGAATTAAATTTTGTGTCATATTTCAATATTGAAAAATTTTTTATTGGTTGTATGTGTAAAGGAATATCTTTAATTGTTATGTCACACTCATTTGTATTTATGAACTTTATATGTTTGTGACCTTTCTTTGAAATTATTGTGTTAGCTATAAATATGCCTGGTGTTATTTCACTAGCGCATACTAAACTGTCTTCATTTAAATCAACGTCTACTTCTTTTATAATTTCTGTTCGGGGTGGTAAATGAATACTTGGTAATGTGCTGAGTTTCATGTACATTGGCAAGATTATTTGTTGTTCTTCATACATAATTGTGATTACGAAAGTTTCGTAATCTATTTTACAATTATATTTAGTCAAGAAATCTCTGCCTATAATTCCGTCTGTAGATATGTTAATATTATCAAAAATATAAAATGTATGTTCAATATTAAGTTCATCAGATTGAAGTGAAAGTTTAGTTTTTGAATTTGTTGTTAATAGATTTTCACTAAGTCCATTTATGTTATATTGTTGACAATTTGTTATTATACTGTTGTCGATTGATGATTTTTTTATAATAGAAATTTCTGCATCTGTGTCTATTAAAAATGCTATTGGTTTTCGTATTGTCTTTGATTTAAGTATAAGGTAATTTGTATCTTTTTGTGCTATACTATACGTATTTAGTTTTTTAGTTATAGCCCCAGCTTCTTTCATCTGGGGACGTCCTAGTTTTCCTGAGAATTATGTCTTTGACTATTAGTATTTGTTCTGTTCTAATCAGAATTTTGTGAACGTCGGTTGTCTCCGTTGTTATTAGAATAATTTCTACTATTATTATTACTATTTCTGTTGCTGTTATTATAACTTCTATTGTTATTGTTATTGTTATAATTCCTATTGCTGTTATTATAATTTATTTTATTATTTGTATTATTGGAAACTCGATTGCGATCGTCATACCTTCTGTTTCCATTATTATTTCTTGTATTAAATGGTTGACGCGTGTTATTATTATAGTTATTATTGTTATTTCTTGTCCGATATATGTTCGAGTTGTTAGTCGGTACATCTGCTTCTTGAGCTGTTTGCAGTGCTTCAGAAAAAGTCTTTGGTCTAGCCGCGAAAACAATTGATTTTAATGGTTCATTTACACCATTTTTAAAAGCGTTTAATGCCAATTGGTCATTGAGCTTGATAATTATCGATTTAGATTCTGAGCCTTGCTGCGATATTTGAATTTCATTAAGTGAGACTGTTATGCTCTCAATTTTCGATGCAAAATTCTGCAATGGAATGTTATTTTGCTTTATCACACTAAGCGTGTTTTGTAGCTTCAGCGGATTTTTATTTAATTTATATAGTTTTTCAACAGTTTCTTTGAGCTGATCAATAGTGGTTGGCTCTGTTTCTGCTAAAAGTCTGTTTTTTACTTTTTGTGCAATTTTTCCTGCTAATATATATTTTAATAGCATATTCTTTTGTGCATCATTAAGTGTATTTGCATAAAACTCAATGGTGTCTAAAAATTTTGTAAGAAGATAATGCTCTCCTCCGAATTCGGGGATTATCTTTGAGGCAGTTGAAATATCAAAGCTTGCCATTTTGTTCTTTAGAAGTGAATAAATTTTGGAAGTTATGTTTTGAAATAATGGATGTATTTCGTCAATTTGATGCAGTTTATTTTGCAATACAATGTCTGCCCAAATCTCTTGTATTTTACTTTCTGTATGTTCAATATATGTATCTGAATATGTCCTAGTTGGATTCTTTTTTAAATTGTATAAAATGTTGTTTAATTTGTCCATGTACTTATTTTAAGCATGTAATAATATTTATTTTAAGCTGTTATATTACCTACTGATTTAGAAATCTGCATTTTTACATAGTTTTTATAAAAAAACGTATATTATTATAATAATTAACATTAGGTATATCAAATATGTGATATTGTGGTCTTCTTTTGCTATTACGTTGTCATTTATGTTGTTATTTATTACTTCTGTTGGTCCCTGCTGGTTCTTTCTTGGGCCGCACATTTTTTAAGTTGTTTCAACTTATACAAATGTTTATGCTTAAAGGATGATGATTTCGTTTAGTGAACTTACTACACAATCAGCTTTAACTACTTTAGCAAAGTATATAAATTTCCATTCAGATATCTTCCTATGTCCAATGATTGGGAAATTTCTATCCACATCTGCAAGCGATAGCAACTGACTAGCTTTCTCATCTCTAGTTAAAACGCTCTGTTTCTAACGAAATTTTAAACGTCTCTTATGCTTATTTCCTATGCGGAATCTTTATATAATTTTCATTTCAACTAGCGCACTACCGCAGTAATTTTAGTTCTAAATTTTCGAAATTTTCATTTCAGAATTCTTCTCTCTTTTTAACTTATTATGGTCCTACTCCTTTTCTAAAGGAGTTTGGCAGGATCGCCATGTATCACCATCCAAATGTCCTAAAGAAATTGTGCTTGGACAATATCAAGACTTTTAGGCCATCTTTAATAGCGAAAGATCATGGGAAAGCGATTACCCTGGCGAAAACGTTATTGTGGAAGACATAAGTTCATGACAAGAAAGATAAAAAGAAAATTACCAACATAAGCCCAAAAAGGGTAAAAAACCAGGCTTAACCAAAATATTGGAGCGATATTTTTCTTTTTTATTCCGCTTAGCCTGGGTAATTAAGATGTTTCTTTATATCTATCACTTGAACATACCAAATTTATTTTTTTTTCTGACCATCCAGCTCAAACTTCTGTAGAAAATGTATTGTTTCAATACTCAGGCGAATCTTCAATTTAAAAGCTGAAAGGCATATAATTCATTAATTTGTCACACGCTGGTCCCGCTACCACTTGACACTGTTGACCGCTCGCATTGTTTCAGTATAAATAATGACTTATTTGTTTGCGCACGCTCGCTGAAAACCTGACGAAATTCGACGTCAGATATGTAGTGAAGATGCCTTAAACAAGAAGTGAATTAATGTTTAATGACAATGTTCTACCTACATATTCAAAGAAGTAAATTAATTTTTCCGTAGACAATGTTCTACCTACATATTGAAATATAATAAATTGCTATTTGTGAGAATGAAGTGACTTAAAGTTGGTATCCAATGGGAAGAACCCATCTGTAAAGCAAATAACAGAAATAATAGCAGTTGATGTTGAGAGCCTCTGGAAAAGGGCGGTGTTTTCAATAAAAATTAAACGGTTTTGCAAGTACGGACCAGAACACATTTTAAAGATGTAAAATATATGTCGTTATATGAAAGTTTGGTATTTAAAACTATGGAACGAAATTAATTCTTTGCGCATTCTGAAAACATGCGGTAACCAACCCGTGAGGAGCCTTGGGTCGCGGCTAATAGAGGGAGCTTAAATATAGTCACTCCAACATATTCGGTTTAAGGGTCCACTAAGATCCTCAGCGTCTGTTCACCAGGAGGTGCGGCTGCAAGCCGGCGTCTGTCTTGGAGCAAGCGGCTCGCTATATAAATGAACACAAACTTTTTTACCCGTGACCCGCCATGTAAAACTCACATGCAATGAAAATACGAAACAAGGACTACGATTTACGATAAGCACCTTAAAATTCCCGACCATCTACAGGTTAACACCTTACCTGTAGATGGTCTGTGGTTATTATCAGAACTGTTTTATTATTTTCCTTACACCTATTTATATCTTAAATTTCTAAGTCATAGACAGCACATGACTGCTAACTGAGTGGTGTGAATAGACGACGATAATTAGAGTCTACTTGGCAACATTTCGTTAGCGCCGTTTGTGTGTGACCGTTAAGGGTACCATAGGTGTTCAATATCAGCAACACATACGAATACCTAAAGTATATTAAACTGCGAATATCAACACAATCTTACTCAATCAGTTGAGCTAAGAACCGTTGTCCATTAAACCTTCCCTTTTGGGGGGAAAAAAATGTTCTTATTCCCTGCTTTGGTTTCGGTAAATGAAAGTATTTTTTTTTTTTTTTTGTTATTATACAATTACAATTTGTTCCCTTATGTATATGTAGTTCTATCATGATTTAATCATACAAGGTTGGATAATTAGGCAGTTGTCTCACTCTTGCACGCTGCCTTAAGGTAGCCTGTGTTGCTCTCTTTTAATTTAAGAAAAAAAAAGAGAACGAAAAATAAGACTGAAGATGGCACAACGCCGAAACCGGTTTGTTTCGAACCCAAATTTGACAAGGATCGACGGAAAAACCTTGTCGGAGTAAAAAAACAACAAAAAAAAAATGTTATCAAACACGTAGAAATTAGTACTTTTCTTGTGAAATGGCCTGGCAGGCAACACTGTTGCCTTTTTGTAGTTTTTAAATTATTTCAGCATGCCCTACATTAAATAATCGAATTGACGGCATTCTCGCATGTTTTCCAGTAGCCATGCTTATCTAGCAGCGAACAGGAATTGAAATTTTTTTTCTTTGCATGTATGAAATTGATTGGTCGTTGTTTCGATACCCAGTCACGTCAGATCATTTTGTTTGATATTTTTTTTCGAAGAAAGCATTTTATGTTTTTAAATTTTTACTGTATATATTTACATAAATAAAATAACATAAAATTAAAAAAAAAAGAATTTATATAAATATTAACAACCATAAAATTATACAGTTTAAATATCGAATAGAAGAACATTTATTAGTATTTTGACTAACGTCTTTACTCGATTTCTAACAGATGTATATCAATAAAAATTCCGTTAATTTTTTGACGAAGCTATTGTGTGGTGTTTCGTTATAAAAAAAACAACAAATGTGTTAGAATGTATTGAAGTAAAATACAACTCTACAACCCAATTGCATATTAAAAAGTATTATTACACATGTTTTTATATACCTCTTTCTTAATTTGTAACTAATAAAATAAGTAGTTGATTAAGAGCATTGAAGCTGAATACACGTGTTTTCTTTTACGGCTTACGCTTAATCCTCGGAAGTATTCTAACATTGGTTATGGACCCAGAGTGCCTATTTTGAATTGGTGATAGTTAACATACGAGTATATTGTTAGTCGGTTTAATTGTTTATCCGGAGATAAAAACAAAAGACAAAGGCGAGCTCATTTGCTAATATTGAAAAGCTAAACTCAGAAAATTATGCGACATGGACAATTCAAGTAAAAAGTTTATTGATTACCCTAGATTTATGGTATGTGATCGTGGATACTATTCCCGAAGACCCGGTTGCTAAATTGGCGTAGAATACTGTCGATCAAAAGGCTCTTGCAACTCTCACTTTATGTGTTAGGCCAAGTGAATTAATTCATTTTAAAAATTGCACCACCGCAAAAGGTGCGTGGATTGCATTAAGCAAGGTTTACAGAGCGCAAAGCGCGTGTAGGAAAGTGACACTGTTTAAAAAATTTCTTCGATTTAGCTTTACAGCGAATGAAAAGCAATTAAATGAATTCACATCTATTGTAGACGAGCTCAAGGAGGTTAGCATTTTATTGCCAGATGACCATGTGGCGGTCATTTTGTTATGTAGGCTTCCCGACGAGCTAGAAAGTTTTGTTGTAGCTAAGGAAAGCCGGGACAATCTGCCGACTTTTAGTGCTTAAACCTCTAAAGTCCTTGAAGAAGAAATGAGGCAAGGTCAAAAAGGTCAGTCAAATACCGAAAGTGTATTTGCTGCAAATTCGCGAAACATTGGAAGAAGAAAAGATAACTACAAAAACAAAGATCAAGGCAGTTCGCGAAATTATAATAACAATGACAATAACTTTGCTAAGAGCTTAACATGTTTTCGATGTGGTAAAAAAGGCCATATAAGAGCGCAGTGAAAAGCAAACTAAGATAAGAGAGAATCAGCAAGCGCATTTGGTGCTGTGGATACAGTGCTAACAAAAGAGAAGTGGATCTTGGATAGTGGGGCGTCCTCCCACATGTGCATACGATCAAATTGGTTTGATACTTTTAAAATGCAACAACAAAAGGTTATTTTGGCTTCCGGTGAATGCGTGTTTGCTGAAGGTGTTGGTACAGTGAACGTAAAATCCCAGTACGGAAGCGCATCGCTGTTAAATGTGATCTTTGTTCCAAATTTACACTCCAACTTCATTTCAATTGGAAAAATAACCGAAGCTGGAAAAACTGTTGAATTTTCAAAAGGAAAAGCGGTTGTTAAGAATAAAAGAAAAAAAACTATATTTTCTGCGGTTTTCGAATATGGAGTGTTTTCCATTAATTTTAAGCCGTCATTAAGGCCATTTAAACACAGATGATATAAGAAAACTTTCAAATAAAAATATGGTTCGTGGACTTAATTTGAATGTGCAAAATAGAATTGACTGTTTTACTTATGCTTCTTGCGAAATTAAAAGTAAGGCATATGAAAACTATTCAAATGTAGTTTCGAAAGATGTGCTTGAGTTGGTTCATAGTGACTTGTGTCCACAAAATCAGTTGGCGGTTCGTCATATTTTATGACATTTATTGACGATTATAGCCGGTATACTCATACATACTTTTTAAATAAAGAATCAGAAGCATTTAATGCATTCAAAAATTTTACTGCGATGGCGGAGACGCAGACTGGCCGCAAATTAAAAGTGTTTCGAAGTGACAATGGAAAAGAGTACATAAACTCCCAATTTAAAGACTATTTTTCCCAGAATGGAATTTTGCATCCAACATCTGTTGCTTATTGCCCACAACAGAATGGTGCGGCGAAGAGAGCCAATAGAACACTCGTAGAGATGGCACGATGTTTTTTGGAGTCGTCGGGCTTGGCGCAGAGTTTGTGGGCAGAAGCTTTTAACACGGCAACATACATACGTAATAGGTGTCCAAGTAAATCGCTAGGTGAGCAGACTGCGTATGAAAAGTGGTTTAAAGGAGGCCGTCTTTGTCACATCTTCGAATATTTGGTTGCGATGCTGTAGTTTTACTAAAGGGACAGCAGAATAGTGGAAAATTTCTGCCAAGAGGAAGAAAATTAAAGTTTGTGGGTTATAATAATTTAACGAAAGGCTATAGATATATGACACAAACAAAAGGTCTATTATAATTTCGAGAGACGTGATATTCTTCGAAAATTCGTTTGAAAATACAAATTATTCCAGTAATGAAAGCGAAGATGTATTTACTCACGATGCTTTTGCTAAATACTACAACAACAATGAAAAACATGTAAGCGAAGAAATGCAAACGCAAAGTTCACCTCAGCCGATTGCTGTGTATACAGAAGAACAAGAGGAAGAAGAATCAGCGTCAGAAGGGGAAATCGTAGTAGAAGCTGGAAAGAGAAAAAGAGGTAGGCCAAAACTACTGAGAACTGGTGCTGTAGGAAGACCAATAAAGGTTTTTCGCGAAGAATCTCATGCAGAGGAATTAAATTCAATCATTGAATCGCCAAACACTATAACAGAAGCATTGACTTCCAATGATAGTGGGCATTGGAAAGCTGCAAAGAGAAAACCGGACGGTTCGGTAGAAAAATATAAAGCACGATTAGTCGCACCTGGATGCTCACAAAAGTTTAATGTAGACTATAAGGAAACGTTTCCACACAAAGTTTGCAAATTATTAAAGTCGCTATATGGACTCAAACAAGCTGGCCGTGAATGGAACTTTAAGGTTTCTGATATTTAATCGACTATGGAATTTCAACGATGTAAAACTGATAGTTGTGTGTACGTGAGACGAAAAAACAATGAATTATCTTTTATTGCGCTGTACGTAGACGATATGCTAGTGGCGTGTGAAAGCCAAAAACAAATGAGCAGCATTATTCAAAGTTTAAATGAACATGTTCAAGCAATAGATTGTGGCCCGATTTCATTTTATTTGGGTATAGAGATTCGCAGAGATAGTCCAAGAGGCGAAATATCCACGAAAACAGCCGTTGGTAGCATTAAGCACGATGGAAGCGGAATATATTGCTCTTTGCCAAGGCACGAAAGAGGTCATCTTTCATCGAACATTATTAAGAGAAATGGGGTTTGCTGATTACGCTACCGAACCAACAACAATGCTCAGTGATAGCCAGAGCGCACAGTTTCTTGTGAAGAACCCTTCTGTTCAGAAAAAGAGCAAGCATATAGATATTCGCTTCCATTACGTTAGAGATAAGTATAATGATAAAGAGATTGATATAAAAAATGTAGAATCCAATGAAAACGCTGATGATATTTTGACTAAAATATTAACTGTTGAAGACATGGATGCGAATTTAATTGAATTCGATTAAGGAATTTTCGTTTTTATAAAATATTTACATATTACCTGAAATTCTAATGAAATGTTTATATATTTACACGAATTTGAAAATGAATTTATGTATACAATTACCTAAAATAATACTTACCTTTAATGAAATGTATAAATACTTACCAGAATATGAAAACACTACTTACCTTAAATGAAATGTAATTAAATCCTTTTTGAAAATAGGTACTATGTACCGACCTTAATGTATTTAAAACTCACCTCATCATTGTGAACTTACCCCCCGGCCATAATTGCATTGATAGAGCCGAGCGGGCAGTTAGTTTTTGCTGTGTAAAAAGAAAAGTTAGTTGGCGACCTACCTTGCAACCGAACGCTTGAAAATTCCCATAAATTTGTACAAATTGTAAAATAAAGTAAAAATTGAAAAGTGAACTCAATTTAAATAAATATACATATATTAAAGAACCCAAAACCTAAAACTTAAACTAAATTGTTTTTATTCATAATTTGAATATGGTGCCGAAACCCGTTACAGAAAAAGTGTGCTAATTTTCATAAGAACACAGTCATATGTACAAATAATATATGTGCAAATAAAATTTGAATCTGGAAAGAAATAAAAAGTATAAGAATAAAGTGTTAAATTACAGTTTCGCTAGATACTTGAAAAATAATAAAAAATTTAAATAAGGTGACATTTACAATATCAGCAAACGGTTTCCATGTACTTATATACGCGCGAATTACATGTGTTGAGCTTCGGCTCACGAAAAAAAACAAAGTTTAAATTTGCTTAACTCGTTTATTGGTTCTTCAGAACTAACTTACTTACAAGCTAACAGTATTATTTATAACAATATTATGCTTATTCTACGTTTATTCTGATTATTATGTATTTCTTAAATATTCTGCTTATTATGTATTCTGCATTTATTCTGCTTATTATGTATTCTATTTATTATTGCTTATCCATTGATTTCGCAACTGGATGATTGCGAACTCATTGGTTCGTTTAGCTCTTGCAATTGCATATGTTAAATATGGAAAAGTGCAAGGTAAGCAATATTATCTTGTTGTTACCTTGCCCAGTTAATAGTCGGAATGTAAGTCGGCGGTGGAGTTGACGTAACTTCTCCCCTCTTTGTTTGAAAATACTCCTGGATTTTTATTTTAATGTTTTTATATTTGGTATATGCAAGGGCAACGGCCATAATCAGTAATATGATAGTTATTAAAATTATTATAAATATTACAACAGCGAATTGTGAATGACTTACTTTATGATACTTCAGTTCTTTTATTTTCTCTACATTTTGGATGTTATTTAATATAATTTCTTCGAAAGTTGGTTCAACTTTGGTGTTGTTGACTTTTATGCTATTTGGTAATACAAAATTATCTATGAATTCTTTGTTTGTATTTTTGACTAATGATCTTTCTAATGTGGTTATTTCTGTTGGGACTTTTATTATAAACAGTAATTTATTTTCCTGGTATTCTGCGGTTGTTAATTCAATGTTTTGTAGTTTAAAAAGGTCTATTTCTAATTCTTTTATTTCTTGTTCTGTAAGGATGTTGCTAGTCATTACGTTAAGTTTTGAGGATGCTATATTATTAATTATATGTTCTTTGTTGTTCTCTAAAATTTTAATTTTTAAAAGAAGGTCTATATACGAAAGTTGTTTGAATATCTTATCGTTTTCTATATTTAAGTCATCAAACTTCTGTATGAAATTTCGTCTGTCATTTTCTACTGCTAATTTGAGTTCCTTAAATGTTTTGCTAAAATGGTTATTAATTCTAATATTTTTATTTAAGTTTTCTATTGCGTTATGGTTGTTTTCGTCAATTATTTTTAGATGTGTTTCTATTTCTGTTCTGTCATTGTCGTCCATTGTTCCTGTTAAAAGTTTTAGTCCAGTACCTAATACATTTAGTAATGCTCTCTTATGTCTGTGGGGTAAAATTGCTAAAAGTTTTGTTCTCACTCTGTTTAATTAATTTTCTAAAAGTAACCTATTGTCTACTTTTGTTGCTCTTATATTTTGTTGTAAGGTATTTACAATTTCGAGAATTTTATTGATTTCTATTACATGGATGATTTTACAGTAATTTTGAATAAAGTCTACTTTGTCGAGTTGGATTTCGGCATATCCGTCTGTACTTTCAATAGGTTGTATCGTTTGTGTTGCCGTTGTTATCGTCAGCGTCAGCACTAAAAGTGTTAGTATTAATTGCATGTTATTATTGTTTGTTGCATTGATGGCCCGATAGTACAGCTGGTGGTATGTATCCCTCACGCCGAAGTTCTTGATGAGCTCCTTCTTTATGAGGTCCCACGTTGGTTGAGCGCCTAGTCCCCTGACTACGTTGAGTGCCTCACCTTGCAGCTTGTTTATAACACACCGCTGGAACACATATTCCTTCATTGGTGTATTTTCGAACAGGGCAGGAAGATTTCGACTTCCCTGATGAATGAGGTTAGGTCGTAGACGCTGTTATCTCTATACTCCTTAATCCTGCTTGCTTCCTTAAGCAGTTCCGACACAGGAATGGTGAAGTTGTTTGCTGAATTTTCTCCTTCCATTTTTATTTTACGATTTGTTTTGCGGTACAGTTTAGAAAAGGTATTACTTCACGATGCACAATATAGGTCGTTTTACAATTTTTTTAATGTTTCACAATTTTTATTGTTTTGGTGTCCTTCGGGATTCTCAATATAGTTTTTTTTTTGTAAACTTTTCGGATTTTAAATTACTCTTTGAAATGCGGCGGTAAACTTAGGTTTCCCGTTTTATTCGCTAATCAATTCTTTGGAATTGATTCCCGTCGACTGCGCCAATTACATGTGTTGAGCTTCGGCTCACGAAAAAAAACAAAGTTTAAATTTGCTTAACTCGTTTATTGGTTCTTCAGAACTAACTTACTTACAAGCTAACAGTATTATTTATAACAATATTATGCTTATTCTACGTTTATTCTGATTATTATGTATTTCTTAAATATTCTGCTTATTATGTATTCTGCATTTATTCTGCATATTATGTATTATATTTATTATTGCTTATCCATTGATTTCGCAACTGGATAATTGCGAAATCATTGGTTCGTTTACCTCTTGCAATTGCATATGTTAAATATGGAAAAGTGCAAGGTAAGCAATATTATCTTGTTGTTACCTTGCCCAGTTAATAGTCGGAATGTAAGTAAAATAAAGTTTCTGAATAACTTAATAAATATAAAAAAATAACTACCCCTCTCCCCACATACATGGATACAGCTGTGTTCATTGAAAAGTGAGCGCAAACCTGAAAAGAAAAAAAAAAGTTCTTTAATCATATAAAGGAAAGTTAACATAAGTACATATGTATGTACTTAATTACATATAAGCATATACTTATAAATAAAAACCTACCGAAAGTAAGTAACATACATACAAACATACTTACCGTGCAAAAAGAGAACAACAAAATTCTGAAAAAAAGTGAAACTCAAAAAATATATTAGGATTTCTTTTTTAAATATAAAAGTATTTCTCTGCTAATTACACTGATACTTACTTGAGTGAAAAAAAGGGGAAACAATTTTGAATAATAAAAGTTTCTACTTACCTACCTGCTACAAAAAAGGGGTTTGATACATACGTATAACAACAAAAAACCAAAAGCCTTATTTACCTGTGGTGTAGTGTTTCCTTCTAAAGCCAACATTTTCTAATATAAACAAAAAATCAACAACAAAAAATTAAAAAAATAACCAGACACAAACTAGAGAAGCAGACGAACAACAACACTAAACGAGTGGTTTTCAAGGAAGGGTACACCAGCGACACACTTAGGTCTCCACAGCGGTTTGTACATATTCATAGAAGGAATGCCCAAGTAAGTTCATCTATTTACAAAAAGTTTAGCGGACTCCAAAACCGGTATAGAAAATCTGGATCATATACCACAAACGAAATATAAATACGTACTTATGTATGTATGTAAATGTATGCAAATTTCCCGCTCATTCACTTACATAAACTTATACGCATAATCCGCTAAACTAAACACGTACATATACATATACTCTAATAACTGCACATACATATGTACATATACATTATTTCAGTTTAGCGGATTTTTTTTTTCTCTGTTACATATTTAAATTCCGCTAAACTATTCTCATTCTCATACTTATGTATATGTACTTAGCGGATCCCTAAACCGTCAGCAATAAACTCCCTCAATTTTAATTTCCCGCGCATAATCACGCACATATGTCAATAGATACTTATAATATATAAAAACCGGTAATTTTCCCCTCACCCCCTTACAAACTCAAAAAAAAACCCGCTAAGTAAAATTACATATTTACACGTACTCAGCCACCCTAACCTAACCTACACGTATATAGTTATTAACCCCAAACTCACCCAAAAAGATCACGCGAGTTATATGTACATACATGTACATATATACATATATATATATATATATATATATATATATAAATAATAATTTACAAACATACTTATCATATACTTACACATAATTACTTAAATATAAACATACATATATGTACATGCACAGCTAGACGAAAACCAATAACTTGTAAACAAATGAGATGTTAAACATGTAATACAAAATAATGCAACAACAAACAATGAAGACACTTGTTTGTCAACAACATGTGCAGCAACAATGCTGTGATAAAATAACATTCATCGGCGATCAGGACAACCGCCAAATCACCTGACAAATGTCTGTAGCTAATGTTGTTGTTGTCATAGCAGTAATGATCAAACCAAAGAGCGACCGTTAAATGGTCCGATTAAGCAAACAACAAATTGTAAGGATAGCGGATATAAAATATTTTTTTACTCACTACTATAAATAAGCTAAGCAGTTAGAAATAATTTAATTTAAGTTTCGGATGTTGATGAATAAAGTCATATTATTCTTACTCGCAGTTCGTGGACTTATTTTTCTTTAACTGGCGCAGTCGGTTACTGCTATAGCCTAAAAGTGTTGAAAACGAAGGTGTTTAAAATTTATACCGCAGAAACAACGCAGGCAATAAAAAAGTTAATTTTATAAAAAATTTAAACAAATAAAAAGTGTTGAAAACAAAGGCATATTTTTGCTGCAGAAACAACACAGACAGTGAACATTTATTAAATAAAAAAAAATAAAAATATAAGAAAACTGTGCGAGTGCAAAAACTTTGAACAAATTAAATTCACATTATAAAGTTTATAAAACTAGTGAATCAACCGAAATACTTTTTACCACGGTGAACCTTAAACAAAGTGAAGGCAAAAAGTTTTTGAGCAAGTATATAGCTCTTGAAAGTATTGTGAACTCTGAAAGTAGTGACTTCTTCGTTTTTGAATCAAATAAAAAAGTTAAAAAAAAAAAAACTTTAAAATCTACAAAATCTATTTGAATTTTTTACAACGTAGTACAAAAATAAATAATTTAACAATGGTTGATGAAAATTTGCCAGATAACGCTACCATGGCTCAATGCCTTAATGCGATCACAAGGCTTTTGGCCCAATCAGCGGCGCAGCAATCAACATCCTTAAGAAATAAAATTGAAAGGGATTTAAAATATTTACCCCCTTTCAATGGTGAATCGAAAATGCTACCTGCATTTATTAACTCAGTTGATCGAGTTATGGTGAATTATGAGTCACAGAAAGAATTAACTTTTCAAATTGTGTTCGACTTGAAAATACAAGGAGATGCCAAAAATTATTTGCAACTGGACAGACCAGCAGACTGGGATACTTGCAAGAAGAAGTTGAAGCAGCACTTCAAATCATCAAAGGACCAGATGCAGTTAACTAGGGATATAACGTTACTTAGAGTAAGTTCTATTTTAGATTTAAGCAAAAAAGTGAAAGCCATTATAAATGATATAACTGAATTTTGTGCATTTGATGATAATGGTGTAACGATGAGGGAGATTTTTTCCGGAATGTTAATCCTAAGGATTAAACAGTTAGCTGCTGGAACATTTGCATATGCCATTAGAAATATAATTAGTTTAGCCAGTGCTGAGGCTACCATTCATGAATTCATAGGAATGGATGAAGGAAATTTAAATACTTTTTTTTAATAAAGAATAATTCAAAAAACTATTCAAGCAATAAATTTCTAAATCAATTTAACAGCGAACCAAGCTATCAACAAAATAATACAAGTAGTTTTAGGGATCAAAATAGTAACAGTAGACCTTCTAGCCAAAATGTAGTTACTAATAATAACCTTCGTAGGGGTAATAGCATAGATGTAAAGTAATGATTAGATAATGCTAATGATTGCTAATTTACTTTCTTTTGTGAAATTCTCTAATTCATTAAACAATTAGAATTAGTTCAACTAATTCCCATTAGAAAATTGAAATTTTAATTCTAATGGTAAATCTAATTGCAATTAGTTGCCATTAGCAAAAAAATTTGGTTAATCTTTACAATTAGACATCTAATTGACTTCTTCTAATGAAATAAGATATTCAATTAGCTTAAATTAGAATCAATTATTTTGATGAAAAGAAATTGTTTCCGAAGTTTAAAGTGAACGAATACTGTCGTAAGTCACTGTATGTGGAAACATACAGCAGAACCTTGCTGCAACAAACGAAAATTATAAATGTGAGGGTTCGTATGCTGAATCGACCTTTTATGATTTCAGTGAAGGTGGTAAGTTCTGCATAAATGTCGCATATACATATATGGTATTTTTAGTAAATCAAAATTACATTTTGCAGAACACCGTACTGATTTATTGTCAAAATTGACTGAGGAGGCTGAAAGCCTGCATTTTATTTCGAATATGATGCATCAATATTTGAATGATGCTGATAAAACTTCCAATATATGGAGCAAATATCCTACATTAAAGGAAATAGCACTGTTTTGCAACACACCGCTTACGTCTTCAGTCCCTGTGGAGCGGGATCGCTTGACAGACTATTCTTTTAAAAACTTCGTATTGTTGAAAGCGAATATACCCGGTCATTGTAGTTATTAAACAGTTAGTACGTACGTTAAATATGTGTGCAATGCACACTGTGCATGTATGTAATATATGTACATAAGTAATAAATATGTGTGTGAAATTCATATTATGAATATTTTACTTTTTTTTTGTTTTTGAAAATATGAAAATAATTAATTCTAATTCGAGCTAATTGAATATCTAATTACATTAGCAGAAGTCAATTAGATTTCTAATTGTAAAGGTAAACCAATTTTTTTTGCTAATGGCAACTAATTGCAATTAGATTTACCATTAGAATAAAAATTTCAATTATCTAATGGGAATTAGTTGAACTAATTCTAATTGTTAAATGAATTAGAGTATATAAACTAATTGCATCAATTGCTAATTCTAATTGGAATTTAACATGTATGGGTAATAGCGGAAATTTTACCAATCAAGCTTCATTTTCTAATCAATTAAATAGTCAAAGGCCAAATCCTGGCAGTTCCAATAGACGTAATAATAATAGCTATAACAATACACAGCAAACCAGGCAATCAGTTATTCCAATGGAAGTAGATACAGTAAGTCATACTGAAGAAGAAAGAAACGATACAGAAGAAAGTTTTTTTTTAAATTAGCCTCGGATTTTACAAATATATATATAAAAATTACTTTATTTAATAAACAATGGATAGCACTAGTAGACACAGGATCAACTTTAAGCATACTTAAGGAAAGCAGTTTTAATAAATTTGATTTACCTACAATTAATGAAAAAGAAAAAACTATATTAAATACAATTAAAGGCGTGGTCAGTAATCCTAGTAAAAAGGTAATTACACCATGTCCAAATGAGTTTAGTGCTCCACAAAATGCTAGAATGAAATGGATAATGTTGCAATTTAATAAACCATTTGATTTAATACTAGGTATGGATTGGATAGTAAAAAATGTAAAAAGCATAGATGTAGAAAATTTCGAAATTAAATTAGGTAATAATATACGTCTTCCTTTTTTTATCAAAAATAATGCAAAATTATGGAGAAGTTATGGAAATTAGTGAAGACCAAACTATAGATTTAAGTCACTTGAATAACCAAGAAAAACAAGTAATTAATAAACTTTTGAAAAAATTTAGTAAATTAATATATAGAGAAGGTGATAGTTTAACTAATACAAATTCAATTGTTCATGAAATAAGGACTATTAGTAATCAACAAATTAACTCAAGAGTTTATAGGTTACCACCAAAACACGAAGAGGAAGTTAGGAAACAAATTAATGATATGGAAACACAAGCTCTCCTATTATAGTTGTACCAAAAAAGAAAGATAAGTCTGGTATTCAAAAGTATAGAATTGTAGTGAATTATAGGAGGCTAAATCAACTTACCATTGATGATAAGTATCCTTTGCCTAACATCGACAGTATTTTAGATAAATTAGGTAAAGCGCAATACTTCAGCACCTTGGATTTAGCAAAGGGTTACCACCAGATATTAATGGCAGAAAAGGATATTGAGAAAACGGCATTTGTAGCACCATCTGGATTGTATGAGTATGTTAGAATGCCATTTGGACTCAAAAACGTCCCTGCGACGTTTCAGAGATTAATTAATGAAGTTCTGAGAGAATATATTAATAAAATCTGTGTGGTATACCTCGATGACATCCTTATATTTTCCACCTCTCTAGAAGAGCATGAAATATCCTTACAGAAAATTTTTTCCAAATTACAAGAGCATAATTTAAAAATCCAACCCGAAAAGCGTAGTTTTCTTCAAAAAGAAACTCCTTTTTTAGGTCATATTTTAACGGCAAATGGAATAAAACCAAATCCAAACAAAATCGAAGTAATACAAAACTTACAGATTCCAAAAACTGAAAATCAATTAAAAGGATTTCTAGGTATAACGGGTTATTACCGTAAATTTATTAAGGATTATTCAAAGATTGCGTATCCAATGATAAAGTATTTGAAAAAGGATTATAAAATTAATATAAATGATCCACAATATATAGCAAGTTTTGAGAATCTTAAAGCATTATTTAATATCTTCTCATCCAATTTTAAAATATCCTGAATATGACAAGGAATTTGTTATTACAACTGATGCTAGTGATTATGCGATTGGGGCAGTTTTATCCCAACAAGGACATCCGGTATGTTACAATTATTTATGCTGTTACTTACCTCAGGCCATATATATATGGAAAAAAATTTCGCATTGTTACAGACCATTGTCCTATAAAATATCTTAATAATAAATATAAAGGCAAAGAATGTTCCCCTCGTCATCAACGATGGCTTTTAAAGCTACAAGAATTTAATTACGAAATTGAGTATTTAAATGGCAAAGAAAATAAGGTGGCAGACTTTCTAAGTCGTTTAGAAAATTCTCCAAAAATAAACGAAAATAATTCCAATGAATCGAATTTCGAAATGTCAGAAACTATTCATTCAGCAGCAGAAGAGCTTTTAGAGCATATTATTATAAAAGAGGAAATAGTAAATAAATACAAAATTCAAATAATATTAACATTTAGTCCTTCATTTGAAGTAAAAGTAGTGCATAAAAGAAAAATAATTCAAATAAATCCACTTGAAAATGAAACAATCATTAGAAATATTTTGAAGAATAATATTAAAATGGGTAGAA
Organism: Philophylla caesio; assembly: GCA_963971545.1. Classification (NCBI taxonomy): domain Eukaryota; kingdom Metazoa; phylum Arthropoda; class Insecta; order Diptera; family Tephritidae; genus Philophylla; species Philophylla caesio. The sequence continues at coordinate 38,144,681 of OZ020608.1, read as the reverse complement.
TAGGAATTTTTTCCGAAGTATCAGATAAAGATTATCATAAAATACAACAAATATTAATTTCTATGTTTTCACATGATAATAAAATCAATTTTGTTAAATGTACTCAAAGAGTAACTGAAATAGAAAATGAAGAAATACTTCACAAACAAATAGCCTTATACCATAACAATGAGTCTATGCACAGTGGTATCAATGAGACATATCATACGTTAAAAAACAATATTTATTTTCCAAAATTAAAAGAACAAATACAACTAATTATTAATAATTGCGAAAAATGTCAACAAATTAAATATTCAAGAAAACCGATTAGACCTCTATTTCATTTTACCGAAACGGCAACGAAAAAAAATCAAATTATCCATATAGATATATTCCATTTTAAAAAGTTATCGTTTGTTACGTTTATTGATAAGCTTACAAAATTCGCTTCAGCTTACACCATTACTGATCGAAATTGGCGCTCAAAGAAAGCGATTATAGTAGAACAATTCGCGAAATTTGGTAAACCCAGTAAAGTTATAATGGACAATGAGTTTAGGGCTGAACAACTTACTGAGTATTTTAAAAAGGAAGGTATTGAGGTCCATTTAACGAAGCCTAACAGCCATACCGGTAACGTGGACATTGAGAGGCTGCACTCAACCCTGTTAGAAAAGCTAACGGGAATTGATGACCCAAGTCTCTCAACCGAAATGCGGATGCAGCTAGCCATAGGTAATTACAATGACCGATTCCATTCCACTATAAAATATTTCCCAAGAATGGCTCAAAATAATATTGATCCAAAAATCTTGCATGATAATATAAATAAAGTAAAACAAAGAGTAATAAATAAACGAAATAAAGCCAGAGAAGACTATAAGGAAGGTAGAGAAATAGGTCCAATTAAAAATTATAAAAGAGTGCGGCACAAAGACAAACCTTACTTTAGAATAAACCCACTAAGCAACGTCCATTTATCTAATATAAAAAGGCCTTTAAAACATGCAAAAAATGAAAGTCGAGATACTAATGACTCTATTGTTGATGACAATTCAAGCATAATAGCACTAGCAGGAGACATGGATTAAGATTGCGAGTTAAAAAATAAATAAACAAAAATTTTCGTACACATACATATGTACATAATTGAAAAAAAAAAAAAAAAAAATTACATTTTTAATATGAAAAACCTACATATATTTTACCTTCCATTCACTTACACCAATATCATTTAAATATTAGATAAGTTAAGCTATTTACATATGGATATAATTTTCAAATTGTTCTTTATTTTAAGCTTAATCGAAAATAAAAATACATGAATTAAAACATAATCAAAATAGTTAGTAAACTTAGCTTAAAAAAATATATATATAAATAAACAAAAAGAATATGGGGTAGTTCTTTAAGCAGCCCTGGGGGAGTTATATGTACATACATGTACATATATACATATATATACATATATATATAAGTTAAGGATCCTTTAAGGATTAAACTCAAAAAAATATGAAGGGCCAGCTGCCCAGAAGAAACAACACTAGTAAGCTATATTTCACTTGACATTATTTTAAGAACGTCTTAGAATCTACATTAACCTATTAGGTAGCCCGTCCCGTACTCGACTGCCTGCCCGCTGTGTCCGTTGAGTACATTTCACCTCGGCTACCTGGCAGCGGCGCAATGGTTGTATAACTTGTTGTTGTTGTCTGAGACCGGCCCTGGCCTTGATTTCCCACGGCGCATTTGTTGGATGCAAGTGACAATGGCTCCCGTTGCATTATATGGTAAAATGGAAATGTGCTGACACTGCGGCACGTGTAACGGGCAACCGTGGGAGCGCTCAATAGGTGCGCGTTAACTCTTCCCCCTCTAAAGATCCGTGTCCCGCGGATCAGGATTCGAAGAGGCGTCGTCCTTGGTTGGATTGCCTGAACTCTGCTGCAGTATAGACAACTTCAGTTCATGGAATTTTTTCCCGGTTGTTAACTTTCTCCATATCAGCAAAACGAATACCATTAACAAGGTAAGCCCCAGAGCTTCGGACGTCACGAACCAATTAGTTTTGTCCCTTAGGTATCCCAATAGCCGTATATTCCCAGATGTCATTTCGTGAACGAGGTTGAGATTCACCGCCAGGCTCTTGTTCGTTACGGTGGACAATACAGATGGAACAACTTGTACACCCGAGCTGCTTGTACTCCAATAGGTTTGATTATTGATTGTTACCGTCTCGTTATCCAGCTGTAGAATGTAAGAACCGTTAAGGTTAGTATAAGCTTTACCTGACCAAACGCTGCTATTGAAGTTGTCAAGAAATATGGTGTCATCCTTGAGTACTTCAACTGTTGAGTCCGTGCAGGTTATATAGTAAACGAGGCAAGCAATCTTCTTCGGGTAGTAAATCAAGTGCTTCCTTTTTGCACACCATGGCGGTTGAAAGGTATAGACAGCTATCCCTGACTCCATAGGTTTGTTGCTTGTTCATCAGGATGGGTTTATAGTTCAGGTCCAACCGTTGATCATTTTTTATGATTGCACGTGTGATTAAGTGGTTGAATCTCGTTTCTGCTACTTTTGGCATGGACAGCACATAAAGCAAAAGAGTGCCATTCGTATATGTATATTGACGGTTCACTATACTCGATGGCTTCGATGACGTTGCTGTAAGGAAGGACCTCGATTTCACTTATTAGTTGGTTAACTTCCTCCTTGTTCAGCAGGTTACTGTTCACTACCCCAGCCTTGGCCATCTGGCAGGCTCGAACCAACTTGCTGACGTCTTCTTTCAGAATCATTACCTTGCGCTCTAAATCCTGTGAAAACCTTGCTAGGTGTTTGCTACCCAAGATGTCGTTTGTGACCGTTACCATTCCGTTGAAAGTCTGCAATAACTCCTGAGTCTTCTTAAATATTTCAGAGTTTACCTTGTTCTGCAAATTATTGTTAGAAACCAATGCGTTTTCGTTGCGCAACACTTCATCCCAGTCCGATGCATCAAGTGAGCCGGGAATCAATTTCCAAGCAGACCCGATCCAGTTGATAGAACGCCTGGACCTTTTGAGCTTTGGACCATTTAGCTCGTCGAGTTGAGAACGAATTTTCCCCAGCTGGTATGCGATGACGTCTTTAATGGCATCGGTCTCGTTTATTTTGGTGGCGTCGTCCTCTAAGCGATTTAAATTTTTTTCGTAGCTTGTCAATTCGATTGTGTGGACTAGTTTGAAGTATCCGTTGACTATCCAGCCGTACCCATCACGAACGGTTAGAACGGGGGAGTCGAGATTGAATAGGACGAATGCCCGTGCGGTTGCACAGAGGCAGATTCTATTAATAAGATTACAAACTATTAGCTTAATCCTATTGCCATAATATATTAATGCAATTAAAATTCCAAATAATTTTTAAAAGAACAGTACTATTTTACCTTTTGAAGCAAAACTAATAATTCTTAATGCGATAGTAATTCTACATGATTTAAAAGGACAACAAAATATTACATCTTCAAACAAAATTACCAATTCTAAATGATTTATAAGAACAATACAATATTTCCTTTTATAATAAAATTATTAATTCTTAATGCGATAATAATTCTGAGGTTAGTATATATTGGAGTAATTATTTATATAAAATTTTGAATTTGAAAATTTATCAAGGGTGTATATTCTTATATTCTAATGGTCTAGTCTAGGCTCATAATTATCTCTTATTTCCTAATTTTATTACTAGCGAGAGGAGTTCCGGAGGATAAGGCTGAGAGGAATTGGAGGGAACCCAGTAAGTGATGTGAGAGTGGAATCTTTTGCACATTTGTAAGTGCGATAATTTTAGTTAGTTTAGGTTATATGCGAAGATATTGTCTACTTAGTTAAAAGGTTAGTATCTTAAATATTATGTAAGTAGTAATGTTTTGTTAGTATAGTTTTTCTTTTTGGTGTGGAACTCTTTCTTTTTTTTTTTTTTTTTTTTTTTTTTCAAATTAATCTCCAACTGTAATAGCTGGTTTATTGCTTTGGTTAGCACATACTTGTAGTTATAATTCAATCTAAGATATATTTGTTTTTAAGTATATTTTTGCAACTTTTTTTTTTTGCTTTTTCATATCTTTTGCCATTTAAGTTCTGCATTGGAATATAGGCGTTGTCTCAGATGGCATTGGAAGGCTCGCGTTGATCCCTTTTAGCCAGAAGCGTTAATAATTGCAACTGACCTACTCATGGCACGAGATACTTCACGCCAATTAAAGCTATAGTCCTCTGGTGAAGTTGAACCACTTTGACTGTTATCCCTCGGGCCACCGAGTATGCTGGAATTGAACCAACAAGATTTGGACAAATACAGAAATCTGTACCCAGACCGCTGAGGCTTGAGGTTCTATGCATGAGCTAGCCTTCTGACCAATGCTAGACGTTTTTCACGTCAGTTTTGTGGAATTTTTTCCCACTTTCGGTAACAATTGTTACATTTCTGTTTTCTGCTACTGCTTCTTGCTTGTATAAAGGCTTGTGTTTGCCCTTTATTTGTTTGTTTGCAATATAAAGGTTATTGCCGGTATCGAAATTGCGTGGTGTCGTGCGGCGAGCATTAATTCTTGCATTTCTATCATCTTGTTCCTTATGCAATAATGCTCTTACATTTTCGTAAGTGCCTTCCCTAAAGTTTACCAACCCCTGATAATTTATTCTGCTGGATCTATTAAAAAAAATATCTGTTGGTTTCCGTTTCGTAACAGAATGAATGGTGTTGTTGTAGCGGTCAACAGCGATTGAGACTCGTTCCTTAGGTGTAAGTCTACTGAATTCATCTGTAATACAACGGTATATTTCTATCAATGTAGAGTGTACGCGCTCAACTTGACCATTGACCTCGCTGCGCTGCGTTGGAGTCTGGTAAATTTCTATTCCTAGTGAACGTTAAATGGAGTTAAAAGTCCTCTCATTGTCCATGACTGGTATCTTAGGCAAGGAAAAGTAGTGCAAGAGGCTTGTTAGTTTTTTACGCAAATTAATTGATGATTTATTTTTTATTGAGAATAATTTAGCGAATTTCGAAAACTTATCAACTGCGCTAAGATACTTTTGTTTGTCAATATCGAAGATGTCGATATGTAAAATTTCGCAGGGATAACTTGGGATAGGGGTTGGCTGGAGAAAGGGTTTCAATGGATGCCTATCATATTTGTTCAATTTACAAATGGTACAATTTTTAACATAATCTCTAATTTGTCTAGCCATGGCGGGGAAGTAATAACTCTCAAGTATTTGTAACCTGTTCTCACGAGGATTCCTGTGAGCCCTTTTGTGCTCGTTCTCGATAATTTCGAAAACTCTATCTATGACTGTCACGTCCTCTACAATTCTCTGCGATATCCTAATCCGATATCGTTGGAAATTTTGGATAAAAACTTCCTGCAGTAGAGCAAGAAACTTTTCCGGAATTTTAATGCCGTTAATGACATTTGGATTTAAACATTCTTTCAGGATTGAGGTTAATGCAGCACTGCTGTGACCTTGTATTGAGATATAAAATCTGCAGTATCCTTGATGAGGTTCCTCAAGGCATCGAGGATTATTTCCCTCCCTGAAAATTAATTGATTCCTAAAGACATTTATGGGAGCTTCCACGTGTGGTATGAGGTCAGAATTGTCTTTCAGGGCTGAATGCATTGTACCTTCGGATGCTGAATCTGTTTCGGAAGTTGCATCTGCAGCGGTACAATCGGGTTGAGCAATGATAGATTCATTGAGTGCATTCACTTCCGTCTTAAGGCGGGAGAGAGCATCAGCGACCACGTTCGTCTTACCTGGCTTGTATATTACTTCACAATTATACTCCTCTATCCTCGCTTTCCATCGCTTCAGCTTGGCATTGTAGTAACGGTTACTCATGGAAAATGGTAGCGGTTGATGATCAGTATAAATTTTTATCTTCCGAGCGCCATACAAATAGGATCGGCGATTATCAAGTGCCCACACGATGGCCAGGAGCTCCTTCTCATTGGTGGCATAGTTTTCTTCCGCCTTGTTGAGGGATCGCGATATATAGGCAATTAGCTTGTCTTCCCCGATTGTACCTTGCGAAAGAACTGCACCAATAGCATAGTTTGATGCATCAGTGGTGAGGTTGAAAGGCTTTTCAAAATTAGGAAAAGCAAGGACATCGGCGGACACCAACAGCTGTTTTAAGTCATGGAAGGCCTGCAGGGCATTCTCGTCCAACTCAATTCTTACTTTTCTAGACGCGTTTGCTTTTACTTGCGCATTCTCACCCCGCGTTAGATTAGTCAAAGGTTTAGCGACCTTTGCGTAGTCCCTAATAAATTTTCGGTAGTATGAAGTCATACCTAAAAAACTTTTCAAGTCCTTCAAATTCTCTGGAGGTGATATTAACTTTATGGCTTCTACCTTTTTAGGGTCTGCGCGCACGCCGTCAGGAGTGATCACATAGCCAAGGAATTCGACTTCCTTCTCGAAAAAACATGTTTTGTCTAAATTGACCTTTAAGTTTGCCTCTAAAAGTCTTGTGAAAATTTTTTCTACGTTATCAAGGTGTTCGTCCGCATTTTTTCCAAAAACTATAATATCGTCAATATAGACGTAGCATATTCTTCCGATATATTCTTTCAATACATCATCGATCATTCTTTGGAAAATGGCGGGCGCGTTTTTTAGTCCAAAAGGTAATCGTAGGAACTCGTATTTTCCGTTCATCGTAGAGAAGGCCGTCTTTGGTACGTCTGTGGTTTTCATCGGTGTCTGATGAAAGCCATATGTCAAGTCAATCGTGGTATAGTAGCTTGCCTGTCCAAGGCTGCAGAGTGTTGCGTTTATGTCAGGGATTGGGTACGTGTCGGCTATTGTCACTGAGTTTAGTCTTTTATAGTCAATCACCATGCGATATTGCTTTTCCCCATTTGGCTTTGGTTTGTTTGGTACAACCCAAATTGGGGAATTGTAAGGACTTTTCGATGGTCGGATGACGCCCTCCTCAAGAAGCTCATTTACTTGCCTTTCAACTTCATCTCTCATACAAGCAGGATACGGGTAGCTCTTGCTGTATATAGGCTCAGGCGTGGATGTTTTTATTTCGGCGCGGATACTGGTGTCTATAAGCTCATTCCCACTAAGTGGTTTAAAAAGCTCAGAGTACTTCCGTAACACACCGCCGATTTTTTCATGAACTTCAGGAGGCAAATCCTTTCCTATTGTAAAATTAACTGCACACGATTTGCGCGCCTTAAGAGGAATTTTGAACTCTCCTATCTTAAGATAATTATCTTTTCTATCAATTATTGCTCCTAATTCTCTCAACGTATCATCTCCGATGATGCCGGAAAATCCGCTAAGAGTAGGTAGAACGAAAAACTCAAATCTTGTATCGATTCCTACACCTCCAAATAACTTGAACTGTAATTTATTTTTTATAGCCACAGGTCCCCCCACGGACACCACATTGAATGTCTTACTTACTGGAATTGATTTTGTCGCGACAGCTTCTTGAATAAAATTTTTATTCGCACCGGTGTCGACTCGGAAGTCTAGCACGCGACCATCGGGAAGAGTGTACTCTATGTATGGTACGCTAGATGGCCGGAGGAAAGAAAATCCTCTGATTTCTCGTCATCCAGTCGTTCCTAAACATCATCCTGCACTTCACCTTCTTCAGGAACGGTATGATAGAGTCGTTGCTGTTTGCGGGGTAAATTTTCAGACCGTGCACTGCGTTTGAATGGGTTGGGACTGTTCATGTAATTTACCTTTCGCGTCTGCACGGAAGGATCTACCTCCATTTTTTCCACTGGAGCACGTGAAGAACTGGCTTGGTTATCCTCCCGCGGCACATTACGATCACTCTTTGGGAATTGCGAACGGTATTCCTGAGTTCGCCAATTGGATTTAAGGGGTAATTGAGGAGGTTTGTTCCTCCCAGGCAGATATGAAACGTTCCCTAGATTATTTATTGGTACCTCCACGCGATTGCTAGAACCAGCCGAGTGCAGCGAATAGTTCCGGAAGTCAACGTTCTGGATTTCTAAGCAGGCGGAGTAGGCCTCCGGCAAGGTTTTCGGACGCTGAATGAGAATCATTCTAGACATTTCCGTACTAAGGCCGCGAATAAAAACGTCAAGGGCGCGGTTGCGATAGGTTTCCACCAGAACTTTCACCGTTTCGTCCGTGTAGGACTCAGTTTTAATTTTGTTAATTATAAGCGAGAACTGGTGGTTAACCTTCGCATAAAATTCGTCAATCCTCGAACCCTTCTGTTGTAATTGGTGCAGCTAGTGCTCAAGTGTGCGGATATCGCGTTTATCCGCATAATGCAATGAAAGGCACTCCTTTATTTTGGCCCAGCTGCCATTAAAAATATTATAAGAAATCAAAGCGGAATCAGCGTTGCCCCTCACCTTCTGCCTTATATGTTGCAGAATTGCACGGTATAGAGGTCTTCCTTTTACGACTTCGAAGTCAGAGAGAATTACCTCCACTGAATGAACCCAGGAAACGTATTGTACTGGATTTCCATCAAAAACTTGCAGCTCCTTGACACAGTCAGGAAGCCTGCTTATATCCTTGATATCTGCTTCAGATGTGGGAGCATGAGCCTCCACTTCCTCTACAGGTTCAATTAGGCCACCAGTTGGTGGTACTGCTGCCATAGACCTGACCGCGTCAATGTGCGCCACACGCCTTTCTAGAATGTTCATTTTATCTAGAAGGGCTTTGACGACCCCAGTCAAATTCGTCACCGTGGTCCTCAGTTCCTCCATTCTGGAAGTAAAGATTCAAAGGAAGAAAACAGTTTTAAACTTACAAAATACCAAAACTTTGCATAAAATGGCTCGTCCTCTTTCGCCTGACTTGGGTGTCGCACTTTATTCACCAGAACTTCGGCAAACACACTTTCACAATTTCGATTTTATCGTTTGTTTTGTTTTATATTCCTTACTGGTTAAGGATTTTGTTCACTTCCTTCACTGTTTTTTTTTTTTTTTTTTTATTGGCTCGTGTTTTATTTATTCAGAGCTTTATTCGCTTTTATTTACTTCCTTCAATTTCTTTAGTTTATTTACTCAAAACACCCTTTGTCCTTTTCACCACTGGGTCCCTGCTCGGGCGCCAGTTAAGGATCCTTTAAGGATTAAACTCAAAAAAATATGAAGGGCCAGCTGCCCAGAAGAAACAACACTAGTAAGCTATATTTCACTTGACTTTATTTTAAGAACGTCTTAGAATCTACATTAACCTATTAGGTAGCCCGTCCCGAACTCGACTGCCTGCCCGCTGTGTCCGTTGAGTACATTTCACCTCGGCTACCTGGCAGTGGCGCAATGGTTGTATAACTTGTTGTTGTTGTCTGAGACCGGCCCTGGCCTTGATTTCCCACGGCGTATTTGTTGGATGCAAGTGACAATGGCTCCCGTTGCATTATATGGTAAAATGGAAATGTGCTGACACTGCGGCACGTGTAACGGGCAACCGTGGGAGCGCTCAATAGGTGCGCGTTAACTTATATATATATATAAATAATAATTTACAAACATACTTATCATATACTTACACATAATTACTTAAATATAAACATACATATATGTACATGCACAGCTAGACGAAAACCAATAACTTGTAAACAAATGAGATGTTAAACATGTAATACAAAATAATGCAACAACAAACAATGAAGACACTTGTTTGTCAACAACATGTGCAGCAACAATGCTGTGATAAAATAACATTCATCGGCGATCAGGACAACCGCCAAATCACCTGACAAATGTCTGTAGCTAATGTTGTTGTTGTCATAGCAGTAATGATCAAACCAAAGAGCGACCGTTAAATGGTCCGATTAAGCAAACAACAAATTGTAAGGATAGCGGATATAAAATATTTGTTTACTCACTACTATAAATAGGCTAAGCAGTTAGAAATAATTTAATTTAAGTTTCGGATGTTTATGAATAAAGTCATATTATTCTTACTCGCAGTTCGTGGACTTATTTTTCTTTAACTCGCGCTCACTTAATATACCCAGCAAAATTACTGCTAGGTATATAAGCAGTGCCCGCTCCACTTCCCCTACTGGTGTATTTACATACCGGCATACATATTTACTTGCATACGCCGCTACAATTGCAAGCGCAAGTGCAGGTGATCTTTCTCTATTCCGTCTTCCCCCGCTCCTTCGCTATTCGCACAAGCAAATCACTGCTGTGACGGACACATGTACATACATTTGTACGTACATAAAGCAACAGTCTCATATGCACACACACACACACGTGTAATAGTAATCCCTCTTCCCTAGCGCAACGTACATATATACATACCCATTACGGTGCAAAAATATAGCAGCGACCCAAAATACAGTGCGGGGCATAAATATAACACCGACTCCGAATAAAGTGTGGAAATTTGATATTCGCACGAAATTAATAAATAAAATAAGAAATTAAATTAAATTAAATCAAATTAATCTAAATATAATCTCAACGCTTCAATAATAAATGGTAATGTAATATAATACCACCCCAATTACAGTGCTGAGAGAAAATCTAGCACCTAATCCACACTAATAGCGGTCACATAGTATTTTTGCTCACACAAATAATATACGCGCTGAGACAGCACAGTGTTGAGGAAAATTATAGCATCAAACTCAAATAAAAGGCTATTTAAAAGTATTTAAATACAACCCTAAAATACTAACTCAAAATGGCAGAAGACAAGCAGGAAAAGTTCCAAACTCTCCAACCTGTTCCCGGAGTAAAGACAAGGTCTAAATCCCAATCTGAAGAAGAGGAGCAAGGATTCACTTGCAAGAAGTTCCTCTACGAAACCTCAAATCTCGACCGATTTGCGAAAAGTGGTGGAATCTCAACGAGGCGGATCACTCATAAGCAGGGTTAAAAACATACCTTGAGCAGCTCAACAAGATCATGTCCCGCGTGGAAGCAGCGGATGAAGCAGTTCAAATGAGCAACGTGGAGGAGAAACTCAAAAAGGCGCACAGATCAACGTACGAGGCTTCAATTGACTCAGGCATGAACACAAAATTGAGGATAAACGAGTTGCTCAGCGAGTTTAACCAGAGCTCGGAAATTCCTCACAATAATGTGTCTGTCTTACCCATTTCTCATCCCCAAACTGACACTCAAAATTACCTTAAAGTACCTGCCTGTGACACGGAAGTCTTCTATGGAGGATATGAAGACTGGCCCTCATTCCGTGATATGTTCACAGCAGTGTACATAAATCACCCTAAATTATCCCAGGCTCAAAAGCTATACCACTTGAACTATACCAAAAACTCGTGGAAAAGCAGACCTAATAATAAAAAATTATGCGCTAAATGACCACAACTTCCAGCTTGCGTGGGACGCGCTAAAATCTCGCTACGAAAATCGTAGGATTGTCGTTGACAATCAAATAAAATCTTTCTTTAATATTCAGCCCGCACTCACTAAAAATGAAGAAAAACTCCAAAAAATTCAAACAACTATTAATAACTGCCTCTCTACTCTGAAAGCAACTGGAGTTTCCACTGAAAGTTGGGACCCAATGCTTATATATCTCTGCTCGTCAAAACTTCCAGACGAATCCCTCGCCTTATGGGAGCAGTCTCTAAATTCGAGAAAAGAGTTACCCCTCTGTTCCGAAATGGACCAATTTCTCACTACTCGATACGAAGTAGTGGAACGGCTTAGCACATATAGACCAAATAAGCCGAAGCCAACTCAACCCAACTTCACCCCGCGTACGTCCACAGCTCAGAACTCATATAACCACAAAGATAACAAAACTCACTCTTTTCACACTGAGCCAAAAAGGACAGTGTCTTGTAAATTATGTAATTCCAATCACTCAATGATGATGTGCGTTAAATTTAAATAACTATCCGTCCTCGATCGGAATAAGTTCGTCAAAGAGCATAACTATTGCAAAAATTGTTTGGCTTACTCACACACAGATAAGGATTGTCGAAGTAATTTCACTTGCGTGTATTGCCAAAAACGACACCACTCTCTTCTCCATTATCCACCAAAAGCTCAAGGGTCGAGTAATCCGAAACTTCAAAGGAATACAGTCACGGCTCAAGTGACACTCGACCAAGAAAGGCCATGTACCTCTCAACAGGCCGCCTCGATAAATCCGTCAAATACTCCACAAAGGAATGATGAAAGGGTACTTTCCCATTTCGCAAGCAGTACAGAAAAAACATTACTTCCTACAGCAAGGATCCCAATCTCTCACAAAGAAGAAACAGTGCACGTTCGCGCTCTCATAGACCAAGGATCCCAAACGACCTTTGTAACCTCTCGTGTACAAAAGCTACTCGGTCTACCCACAACTAAGATATATTATGAAATTTTAGGAATTGGTGGACGAACAGTCCAGAATGCAAGCAAAATATGTTCACTCACGATTTGTTCGTCAGATCTTAAAATAAAAATTACAACTCACGCAATAATACTACCCCAATTGACTCACTTCTTACCATCATTCAAGGTGGCATACATTGATCTCCAAGAATACGCTTCACTGCCTCTAGCAGAACCCAACTGCTTCGCACCCGCCAAGATAGATATGGTGATAGGTAGCGACATTATCCCCAAAATATTACTCCCAGGCCTCAGAAGCAATGTCGGCGGAAGTTTAATAGCCCAAAACTCCATCTTTGGGTGGATATTAAGCGGTCCGATAGCGGAAAAAAATAGCTATGTGGCAACTCCACAAGACTACTTTTCAATTCATCACAAAAACCAACGTTAGTAAAAGTACAACGCAACCCTGGTTTTTGACACACTAATTTTTTACTCATCATCATCGACTCATTCTGCGAGTATCACCGTTTCTATAATTTTTATATTGTTCTAAATTAAATTTTAAGTTGTAATTGGTCAAGAAAATATTTAATAAATAAATAAATAGAGAGCCAAATTGGTGACCCCCGACCCTCTAATTTGAGCAAAGACAATTCAGAATAAGTGTGGCATTCTACGAATTGTACACATGCACAGACACGTGCGTGTGCCTCCATTTTACGAATTAAACGAACAAACACATATACACTTTACGCTAGAACATCTTGGAACTTTCTTGAACCAAACAAGTTGCACCAAAAACAGTTTATCATGCAGCATGCCAACGAAAACGGTGGCGCGGATAGCAACGATGCTATCGCCAGTACGTCACCAAAACCACAGACTCCACCAAATGAATCTGCCGATATCAGCAGCTTCGCTGCACGGGTACAAATGCCTCAATTACATGGCTACTCCATCAACAACATAGAATCGTGGTTTACACGACTTGAAGCTTTCTTCCGCATCCATGGTTTTGGAAAAATTAACCAAGACCAGCGGGACCAGGCGAAATTTAACATAGCCGTAATGTATATGGACGAGCGGTTGCACGAACAAGCATTTGAAATTGTTCGCACACCCCCACCGCAAGACCGCTATAGTACACTTCGACGCACAATAATCAACAAATTCTCTGCATCACCAATGGCAAGATTGGAACAGTTGACCACCGGGATACAATTGGGCGACAACAAACCGAGCCATATGCTCACCCAATTACAGCGCACCGACGTAACACGTGATCAGCAACTAATTAAAGAGTTTTGGATACAGCGTCTGCCGGTTTCTGCGCGTGCAGTTATTGCAGACGTTGCCAAAGGCAACCCCGAGATGACTTTAGATAAACTCGCTTCGATCGCAGACGAAATAATCGATGCTGTCCGTATTAATTATGTAGAAACTATCTCCGCTAAACCACTCAATGACTTACAACAACAACAGAAACAGTTATTCGAGGTAATTAAACCCACACAATCAGTCGCACTAGAAAATCGTGTTGGACATCTCGAACGCACACTTGCTCGCATTGAGTCAAAATTAGGACAAGAACGTCAGACTCGCAGAAGCCGCTCCGCTACACCACACAGGGGACAGACGCATACATCTGGCGATTCCGGTTGCTGGTATCACGAAATGTACGGAGTAAACGCAAGAAGATGTAACAAACCTTGCAACTTCAACAGTGCATCAAAAAACTAATCGCGCGGGCGACATCAACGCGGGATGTCGTCGGGAACCGTCAAACAAAGCAGCCGCTACAGCAACCAGTTCCGTTATGGGCACCACCAAAACAGTTCCCTCCACCTACTTTAGAATTGAATCCGACATCGTCATCAAGATTGCGAAGGACGGCAAAACAAAAACAGGAAGCTGTTGAAAACATGAATACCAATTCAACGGGCACAAATCGTCTCTTCATCATTGACCGTTCAACGACTCGAAAATTTTTAATCGATACTGGGGCCGATGTGTCTATTATAAGCCACACAGCAAGACCACCGTCTCATCATAAAGACGAACCCCAGCTATACGCAGCAAATAACACAGCCATTGACACGTATGGAAAGGTAAGACTCCACATCAAAATTAATCAAACAGAGGTTCGTTTGGAACAATATGGACCACGATATATCGAAATTTGTGCAACAGTGCGTGCAATGCCAACGCGCAAAAGTAAGTAGACACACTTATACGCCACTCTCCAGATTTTCTCTTCCCTCGCAGAGGTTTGAACATATCAACATCGATTTGGTCGGACCGCTCCCGCCTTCCAACGGTTTTAAGTATTCTCTAACGATCATTGATCGCTTCACAAGGTGGCCGGAAGTGATTCCAATTTGCGATATTAATGCCGATACAGTCGCATTTGCACTCATCGAGGGTTGGATTAAGCACTACGGTTTACCATTACGCATCACCACCGACCAGGGAAGGCAATTTGAGTCGCTACTCTTCAATGAATTATCACGTGCCTTGGGTATCACACATCTTCGTACAACAGCCTACCACCCACAGGCGAACGGAATTATCGAAAGGTTCCACCGCACTCTGAAGGCATCAATTATGTGTACTTCAAACCCGACGAAGTGGTCTCTTGAACTACCAATCATTCTTCTTGGATGGCGGTCTGCTTATAAGGCTGACATAGATGCCTCCCCGGCGGAACTCGTGTTCGGCACGACACTCAGACTGCCTGGCGACATGTTCGAGCCAGCTAAGAACTCTTCACCATCAGAATTTGTTCAACAACTCAAATATACCATGCAAAAAGTTCAACCTACAGATACGGCGCATCACGCAACTCACGTCTTCATACGAAATGACACCGTGAAACCATCGCTTACACCACCATACGACGGTCCATTCAAAATAGAAGAACGTAGCTCTAAATATTACAAAGTAAGAATAAGTAACAGATCAATTAACATATCCATAGATCGCCTCAAACAGCGTTTATTACCACCGACGACTGCCGGGATTCCACACCTCAGACGATCCAACACCCAGAAGCGATTACCGACCACGCTGAAACCGCCCAAAACACCGATTGTCCTGCGAAACCATCACCGACAACCAAAGCAACACGACGTGGACGCATCATTCGACTTCCAGTACGCTTTGCTACCTAAAACTCTGGAACGGGAGTAGTGTGGCAACTCCACAAGACTACTTTTCAATTCATCACAAAAACCAACGTTAGTAAAAGTACAACGCAACCCTGGTTTTTGACACACTAATTTTTTACTCATCATCATCGACACATTCTGCGAGTATCACCGTTTCTATAATTTTTATATTGTTCTAAATTAAATTTTAAGTTGTAATTGGTCAAGAAAATATTTAATAAATAAATAAATAGAGAACCAAAGCTACATTTTCGACCCAGGTAGTCGAAAGCTCAGCCGAATCCCTTGGAGATCTACTCAAAAGATTTTGGGAACAGGTAGAGGTACTATCGGCCCCCACTCACACAGCCGACGATGCGTTTTGCGAGGAAATTCACCAAAACACCACGGTTCGGAGAGAAGATGGTCGATATGAAGTAAAGCTGCCGTTCAAGTCCACGTTTCCCGACTCAATCGCACTAGGACACTCCAGGCCGGCAGCTCAGCAACAGTACCTCAGCATCGAGAAAAGTATTGAAAAGAAAGCAGAGCTAAAACACACCTACTCGAAGGTGTTGGAAGAATATTTAACTCTGGACCACATGGAACCCACAAATCTCCGAGAAATCGTACGTGATGTCAAATATTTCTCTTTTTACTTGCCACATCACGCAGTTATCAAACCCGATAGCAAATCCACTAAAGTCCGAGTAGTTTTCAATGCCTCCAAGCAATCTCACTCAGGCCTCTCACTCAATGACGTACTGCATACGGGTCCTACTCTCCAAAATGACCTTATGCTTCTCATCCTCAAATGGCGATTACATAAGTATGTCTTCAATGGCGATATTGAAAAAATGTTTCGTCAAATATACGTTCACAAGGAAGACCAGAACTTCCAGCGAATCCTATTCCGCAAATCACCCGAAAGTCCGATTTAAGACTTTAAACTAAAAACAGTTACATTCGGCGTTAACTGTGCTCCCTATTTGGCCATAAGAACTCTCCACCAATTGGCCAAAGACTCCCAAACAGAATTCCCGCGAATATCCGAGATGCTAGTCAACGAAACATATGTTGACGATATCCTCTCAGGCGGACACAATCTGGATTCAGTCAATGAATCCCTAACCCAAGTAGTCGAGGTTTTGAAGTCAGCAGGATTTCCGCTGAAAAAGATAACAGCAAATCACAAATCACTGCTGAAAGAAATTCCGAAATCTGACCTTCTAGACTCAGATTTTCTCCAATTCCATGATACAAGCTACACAAAAACCCTTGGAATAAAATGGAGTGCTCTCACAGATACGTTTTCGTATTCAGTAGCGCCGCTTCCTGACGCAAACACGGCCACGAAACGACAGATACTCTCATCTGTCGCGAAACTTTTCGACCCGGCAGGATGGCTATCGCCTATAATGATAACGGCGAAAACTCTTCTCCAACAGCTCTGGATGGAAGGGACAGACTGGGACGAAAATGTAAAAACAACCTCTCTCATAAAATGGAACACATTTCGGAAAAATCTCTCCGCCATCACAGAAATAAAGATACCCCGAAGGGTACAATTTAACCCGCACCACTCAATACAGTTGCATGGATTTTCCGATTCCTCTGAAAAGGCCTTCTGTGCATGCGTATACCTAAGGGTTCAACATGGCGAAACTGCCACATCGCACTTACTCGCAGCGAAGAGCAAGGTGGCTCCATTACAAACCGTGTCTCTACCAAGATTGGAGCTCTGCGGCGCAGATCTTCTCTCAAAGTTGGTAAAACAGATCCGATCCCAACTGGATCTACCATCGCATGAGCTCCATCTGTGGACTGATTCATCTATTGTGTTAGCCTGGCTGGAGAAGCCTCCATGGATGTGGAAAACATATGTAGCGAATAGAACTTCACAAATTCTCCATTACGTCAACAACGCTACATGGAGACATGTCTGCAGTGCGGATAATCCTGCCGACCTAGGCACGCGTGGAACAAAACCCCAAGACCTCGTAGACTGCTCACTATGGTGGAAGGGCCCACAATGGCTAACGAATCCTCCCGCACTCTGGCCCAAAGCCAAGCCCATCCACCCACATCCTCCAGAACTAAAACATATAGAGACGTTTTACACTATGGAAAGCACGGACATTCTAGAGCGTTTCTCCTCATTTTCTCGATCTCTCAGAGTTGTGGCATTCATGTTCAGGTTTGTTCACAAAGCAAAGAAAATGCCAGTTCCGTCCACTCTCATTCTAACCCATGACGAAATAAATCCGGCGAAAATCTGTCTCATACGGAACGCTCAACATAAATATTACGAGAAAACCATACTAACTTTAAAAGAGAACAATCCGATCAGCAAACGAGATTCTTTGCTTACTCTTAACCCATTTGTGGACAAGTCCGGCCTAATGCGCGTGAACGGACGTCTCACTTATGCCGCTCTGAACTTCAACGAGCGGCACCCCATTATTATCCCTGATAAATCCAAATTCTCTTCTCTTTTCCTTGATTTCCTGCACTCAACTCTACTACACGCCGAAAAACAACTAATGATTCGCATGGTGCAACAAGAGTATTATATCCCCCGCCTCAAACAAAAGATCAAAACATGTATCTTTGACTGTAAGACTTGTACCGTCTATAAACACAAAATGAAGGCGCAAATGATGGCTGCTCTGCCCCCCGAACGCGCTTCGTATTCTCTTCCATTTCCATTTCGCAGAATACAGCCGATCCAAAGGCTCTTGCAACTCTCACTTTATGTTTTAGGCCAAGTGAATTAATTCATGTTAAAAATTGCACCACCGCAAAAGGTGCGTGGATTGCATTAAGCAAGGTTTACAGAGCGCAAAGCGCGTGTAGGAAAGTGACACTGTTTAAAAAACTTCTTCGATTTAGCTTTACAGCAAATGAAAAGCTTTCCGTGCAATTAAATGAATTCACATCTATTGTAGACGAGCTCAAGGAGGTTAACATTTTATTGCCAGATGACCTTGTGGCGGTCATTTTGTTATGTAGCCTTCCCGACGAGCTAGAAAGTTTTATTATAGCTATGGAAAGCCGGGACAATCTGCCGACTTTTAGTGCTTTAACCTCTAAAGTCCTTGAAGAAGAAATGAGGCAAGGTCAAAAAGGTCAGTCAAATACCGAAAGTGTATTTGCTGAAAATTCGCGAAACATTGGGAGAAGAAAAGATAACTACAAAAACAAAGATCAAGGCAGTTCCCGAAAATATAATAACAATGACAATAACTTTGCTATGAGCTTAACATGTTTTCGATGTAATAAAAAAGGCCATATAAGAGCGCAGTGTAAAGTAAACAAAGATAAGAGAGAATTAGCAAGCGCATTTGGTGCTGTGGATACAGTGCTAACAAAAGAGAAGTGGATCTTGGATAGTGGAGCGCCCTCCCACATGTGCATACGATCAAATTGGTTTGATACTCTTAAAATGCAACAACAAAAGGTTATTTTGGCTTCCGGTGAATGCGTGTTTGCTGAAGGTGTTGGTACAGTGAACGTAAAATCTCAGTACGGAAGCGCATCGCTGTTAAATGTTCCAAATTTACACTCCAACTTCATTTCAATTGGAAAAATAACCGAAGCAGGAAATACTGTTGAATTTTTAATAAATAAAAGCGGTTGTTAAGAATAAAAGAAACAAAACTTTATTTTGTGCGGTTTTCGAATATGGAGTGTTTTCCATTAATTTTAAGCCGTCTACGGTAACAGAAGAGGTGAACGGGTTAATCGACGGGGAAAATACTCGGAAATGGCATCAACGCACAGTGGTTCTATTTGTTTGGGGGATAGCGACAAAAATAGTTAGAATAGAGATACTGACCTGCAATATACACAGCATATTTCTGTTCATGCAAGTACGATATTCTGAAAAAATCGCAATTGTATAACGCCCACTTTTCATATTCTACATATATAATTCTAACGTTAAAATACCTGAGCATGTGATAAATTTTGTTCCAATTCCCGGATTTATTATTAATAAATAGAAAGGAAAACAGATGTGCCATTTAATTTTATAAAATTAAACAATTTATTTTTTACAGTTCAAATAAAAATTTTATTAATTTGGAAGAAAAATAAGGACGTTGTAAACCTCAATAAAAAATTCCTTTACGTAATTAGTCTTCCAACAATTCTATTGTAGATTTTAATAATGCGCTTTTCTTTTTGCATGGCAATTTTCGTTGACCTGTAATAAATGGATCTGAGCTCAACAATAACATATTAAGTAAATCCGTATTTGTTGCAATTCGAAAAGTTTTCCTCGTATGTTGAAGCCTATACCTCTTAATATCCTTGTTTTTGGCTTCCGCAGCTTCCTCTGATAGTTCTCCAATGGATATTATTGCACTTTCGATGACTTCGGAACCATGCACTAGGATCTTGTGAACTGAAGGTGGAAGATAGAACCAATGGTACTTCTCTACAAGCCCTTTAGCAGTGTCAAGTGCGAATTGCTTAAATTTTATATCCTGATGACATAGCTTGCAGTAATGCTGCAGATCTTAGTATGAGCTCTTCGTCAACGCCCGTTATTTGAGAAGCCAAACCAGCATTATTAAAAAAGCGTCTAGCCGTGTTGCCATCGTTTGACTTCCCACTACCTCCTGTTTTTGGCATGTCCACTATTAAACCCATTTCTGATCTAAACTTATTTCTAACCTGATTTTTTCTTTCCATGAATTGAGTTTTATCTTCTGCCGACCTAATTTGCCATTTTTAGATATCTAGTCTATACGATAAATGAATGAAATATTCAAAAAATCGAATATATGAATGTAAAGGTGATAAACCAAACTCATAATGTTCTTTGTGGACGGCTCTTTGTAGATATTTATCTATATCGTTCATCTCTTTTGGTTTGGCTTGGCATATGTAACACTTAGCAGATGATGTTTGACTTAGTGCATTGCATACTTTTCCACCAACCACGACGTTTATTTTCTGTCCAGATCTTAAATATTCTGTGCACTTTAACATATCAATTTTCTTCGTGAAATAATTCCTCTCTTCAATGCAAACTTCTGTTGTCTCTTTTTTGAAATTAAATCGTATTGGTCTGCAGTATCGAGTGGACGACGGTCGAGGATTTTTCCATATAACTTTAGTATCTTGTAGTGTCGAAGATTTAGTAACTAATTTAAGGGGCACATAGGATGTTACAAATAAACTATTGTCTTGTAGAGTATTGTTACTAACACGTTGTTCATATTCACTGTATCCGGAGCTACCATCGAATCCCCACTTGCCTATCAAAACAAGATTGCTTATATTTACATCGGGTATGACGTTCAACACTTCAGTTTGGAGATCTAATATACGTGAAGCTGTATGGTCAAGTAAACTTTGTAGCTCCACTTCAGCCTGTGATTCACTCACGCTAACCGATTCTGCATCTGGATAACTTTTTTTTCTTTTCACTTAAAACCTTTTTATAGCTGGGCAAAACTTTGTACGAAAGTTTAGAGTTTATAAAATCACTGATTTTTAAGTACTGATGTTTTGTTAAGTTTGTATCAATTATTAGTGAAAGAACTTCGGTGACATTTACTTCCTGAAAAAGTGGATTTGATTCCAAATGTACTTCACGTAAGGTATCCGCTGCGGACTTATCAATTTCTGCCAATTTCGCTATTCTACGTTGCTTAGTCCGTTTGGAGCATGCAGAGAAATCAGCAGTTGGGCGACCACGTTTACTCGCTTTTGCTTCTTCTTTTTCAGATAGCAAAGATAGAGTTTCGAGACTTAAGGTAACAACCTCTTTGTAAGAGAGCCAATCCGAGTAGTTTCTTAACACGTCTGACTTTACGCGATGGTTTTGTTTCCACATCACCCCAATGCGTCTGCATAAATATTTTACACATTTCAGTATATCATCAAACGGGTGTTCATCACCTTCAAAACCTGTTTTTCTGACTATATCTTCAAAAACTTCTTCAAAAACTTCCTGACCTTTCGTCGTATTTGACCCATTTTTGGAGCACCAAATTTCAAAAATATAGAAGCGAGAAAATATGCATTGATGAGACGTTCCTACGATAAGAAACTTAAAAAATTAAAATCTCAGAGAGAGAGAGTGAGACAACAACAATAATTCTATATTTGTTTATTGACATTACTTGCAAAAACCAATGCTATAACACGCACATTTGATGTACAAAATACACTTTGAAACTAAAAAGTTAGGTTAGTTTAATGAACTTTATTTAGAAACCTGCAAATCCCTGCACATGAACTTAATATTATTTTAAACTATATACTTGTATCAACATTTACACACTAATCCGGTCACTGCATTCGGTTGACAAAGTTACTAAATCTCCAAATACATTTAACAAAGAACAACAAAACTGAATCAAAAAGACACTTCATTAAAATTTGTTATTCTAAAAACAACAGCACAATTTAAAATCTTGTTATTACTGAAAAATAATACTATTACCATCTACTTTAATTTCCATTTTCAGTATTTTTATTTAGACACTTTTATAAATTAAACTTTTGCAGTTGAATGTACACGTTGTTTTCGCTTTTATTTTTGTCAACTATTTACTTCTGTGCAAGGCCGTACATACATACATATGTTGCTTTCACTCAAGAAGTTCCGTTAGAAATAATCAAAACAAACTCAAAATACATAAATTTGATGGCATATGCAACTATTTATTTAGCTACAAGCCCAATATAGAAACATAGACTTTTTTATTTTTGTCGTATGGGAGGAACCACCGTGTGATGCTCCCACAACTATTGATAACACAACCATTGACTTAGTTTTTGCGAGAAATTTAAATGTTAATTTAAAAACATATTTATCCTATTTTTCCTATCATAAGCCTATATTCTCAAAAGTAACTTTCAAATAATCAAATAGATTTGGGTCTGTTATTTATCATTTATCTTTACTATTGATAACTACCATTGACTTCGTTTTTACAAGAAATTTAATTGATAATTTAAAAACATTTTTATCCTATTTTTTTATCATAAGCTTATGTATATCATCAAAAGTAACTATCAAATAAAGAAATTCATTTGCTTGTATTATTTATCATTATAAATTATCATTATACATATGTTTTCTGTCTTATCGGATGGCGTATTCTACGTTAAACTTAATGGCCGTGTCCCTGACACAGCCTCCTTCTTTTTGTTTTTAAGAATAGTGCTGTTTAGATCATCTTGTCTAATTATTTTATATGGTCCTTCAAATGGTAAATCCAACTTCTTCTTGTTTCCTATTTTTAAATAAACAAAATCATTTACTGTGAAATTTGCTTTATTCACTTTTGATTGCTTCTGTCTAGCTCTTAATTTGCTTTCATTCAGGTTTATAGCAGCATTGTCGTGTGCATGTTTTAGATTTATCTTCAGTTCATTCATGTAGTTGTCTATGTCATATACTTTTTCTTTAGCGCTTATTATGTCATTTGGCAATCCACATAGCTTGCCAAACACGAGCTCAAAGGGTGAATACTTTGTTAATGTGTGGGGTGTCGAGTTGTAGTAGTACATGTAGTATGGTATGAGCTCGTCCCAGTCTTCTGTATTCTTAAGCGTCATTGCGTTCCTAATTGAACCTAATGTCTCATGGTGGTATGGAGTTGAATTTACTTTGTTGATTTGTAATTGTTTACATATGTTTTTCAGCAGCTCCTTGGTAAATTCTGTGCCCTTGTCAGTTTTTATTTTTCGCATACACCCATATTTCAAAATAAATTGTTCTACGATTGCCTTTGCGACAGTTACTGCATCTTTTGTTTCAAGTGGTATTATGACAACAAATTTCGTTAGCTCACATTGCAAAGTCAGCATGTAGCTGAAATTTTTGGAAGGTCGAAGCGGTCCGACTGTGTCAATCACTATTTCATCAAACGATGTTGTGTGTGTATCGGTAATACTGTATTCCTCTTTTGTATATCGAGTTACTTTCGCTTTTGCGCATTGCTTGCAGTTGTTAATATATTTTATTATCAATTGTCTCATGTTTTTCCAAATGTATTTCTGCTTAAGCTTTGCTAGCATTCTTCTTATGCCGCTGTGGCCACCATGAATTGAGTTGTGGTAGTCTTTTATTAATTCTTGCATTACCTTTTGTGATTCAATTCTTCTGGGAGGTTCATATAAAATTATATCAAGACATTCATTTATGTTTCTATCTCTTTGCAGCGTATTAAATGCAATTTTAAATTCATTTATGTTTATATTGTCAAAGACTTTGCTATTCTTTGCAAGTGTTAACTTTTTGATGCCTAGATTGCTGGCCTCGATCAATAGCTTCTTCAGAATCATTTCAATTTTTGATAAGGAATTATCACTATATTCCACAATTAGGTCATTCTTTGCTACTGTGACTTTAATATTGTTGGGCTTCATACTTTCATCCTTCTTGTATTTGAAGTTAAGTCGTTTTACACGCCTTATATCGGAAATAGATGTACATTCCCAAATATGTAGGTGATCATTCTCCATATTTGATGTTAAGGTTCCCGTGTTTTGCGATTTCCTCTTTTCTTTTTGCCCTTTGCTTGAATTTTGATTATTTTTTATCATTGCCTTCGTTACAATGTTTACGCATTGTTTTGGAATCATTTCTTTTAGCTTTTTATGTTAAGCTGAATTCGCGATAATGCATCAGCATTAGTGGTAATTTTTCCTTGCTTATAGATTATGTCAAAATCGTAGTCCATCAAATCGACTCTTATTCTAGTCATTTTGGATGAAGGATTACTATGTTTGAACAAGCTTACCAGTGGTCTGTGATCTGTGTATACGGTGAACTTTGTGCCGTACAGATAAGGCCTAAAATGGTTTATACCCCATTGAATTGCTAGTAACTCTTTTTCGGTTACTGGCTTATTCAATTCATATTTGTTTAGGGATTTGCTTGCATATGCAATAGGTTTATCTTTTCCATTTTCACCTTGCGATAGTACCGCTCCTAGCGCAAAATTGGAAGCATCAGTTGTAAGTATAAATCGTTTCGAGAAATCTGGATAACGAAGTATTGGTGGTGAGAGTAATTTGTATTTCAATGTGTGAAAAGCTTTGTCGCACTCATTGTTCCAGTGGAATAGTTGATTTTTCTTTAGTAGCTGATTTAGTGGTTGTGCTATTTCTGCAAAGTTTTTTATAAATCGCCTGTAGTAATTACAAAATGCAACAAATCTTCTAACTTCATCTGCATTACTGGGCTTTGGATAATCTTTTACAACGTTATGTTTGCTGGGATCAGTTGTTACGCCTTTGTCAGTGATTAAATGTCCTAAGTAAGTGACTTCTGTTTTTAAAAATTTGCATTTTGCCGGATTTAGTTTTAAATTGTGTACACTTAGTCTTGCTAAAACTTTTTCCAAGTTCCGGTTGTGCTCTTGTAAGCTCTTCCCAAATACTATTACGTCGTCTACATAGAGAAAAGCTGATTCACTTTTAATGTATACAGGTGTTCTATCCGTTAGCTCAATGCGTTCTTCATAGAAATTGTTGACGGTTAAAGCTTCTTCTTCAATATGAAATATATGTTGATATATCTTGCAGATTTCTAATATTGCATTTGTGCTATCGCTTGCCACGTTGTCTAATGCTAATTCATCTTTTACTTTCATGAATTTTTTGTTATTATTGTTATAATTATTATTTTCTCCATAATTGTAATAATTTATTCTCTTATGGTGGTTTCTAGTTGTTTTTAAATCATCTAGGCGCTTGTACATAGGTAATGTGATTTGTCCTTCCTTTAATTCTAATGTTATAACATTCGTCTCGTAATCAATTTTACACTTATATTTTATTAGGTAGTCTCTGCCTTAAACTCCATCTGCTTCTAGGTTATTTATTTGTTTTAAAATATATAATTTGTTCTTTATTTTACTGTCTTGGCAATTAATGTCAATTTCCACAGATTTGTATGCAGTTATGGTACGATTCACAATGCCATTTATTTTGCAATTTGTGTTTACTTTTTTGGAATTTACTGGTACTGCTTTTTCTTTTATTGTTGAGATATCCGCTCCAGAATCTACCAGCAGAGTTACTATTTTCGTTTCTAGTTTTGCTTTTATGAAATTTGTAGAGTTACCTTCCTATCATCTTTGGTTTTGTTGTCCCGAGTCCTGTCGGCTCGGGATGTATGCGTTTCCCTGAACATATTGTCTATTTTGATTGTTCCTGTAATTGTTCGTTCTTGGTTGGTTGTTTTGTCTGTCTCTAACGTAGCTATGATTATTGTTATTATTGTTTTGTCTGTTAAAATTACTGTAATTTCTGTTATTAGTGAAATTCTGTCTATCGCTAGTGTTGTTGAAGCGCATACCCCTATTTGCTTGATACGGAGTTACTTCACTTGCAATGTGAATGGCTTCTACCAGATTTTTTGGTCTCGCAGGTGTTATTATTGATTCAATCTAACAATTATTTCCCTGCTTTCGTTCCCTTCTTCAGCTATCTGTAACTCATTTAGAGAAGCTATTAGGTCTTGTATGCGGGAAGCAAAAGTGAAGACCGATTGAAAACCTTGCGAACTTTTAGCAATTTCTGCATGAACCCTCGAAGCTGTTTTGTTCGATCGGAATGCGTATTTTAGTACTGATTCTAATAGTGTCTCAAAGCTGTCCGGTGTAGCTTCCGTTAAAATTTTATTAATTTGATTAGTGTAGTCTTCTGTATATCTTGTGTGAGAGTGTCATGGTAGAACTTAACTAGCCCTAGGAAATTGTTGAGTTCCTTGTATTCCCCTTTGAAGGTTGGGATTACCTTCGCAGCTGTTACTAAATCAAAAGTTCACATTGTTTTAGAGCTTGTTTCCTCGGATATTTGTGACCCTTCTTTCACAATTAAGTACTTTTCTATTTTCGTTTTTAATTCATGAAATTTTTCATTCAGAATTGTCAAGTCTTTG
Organism: Philophylla caesio; assembly: GCA_963971545.1. NCBI lineage: Eukaryota > Metazoa > Arthropoda > Insecta > Diptera > Tephritidae > Philophylla > Philophylla caesio. The sequence continues at coordinate 38,118,313 of OZ020608.1, read as the reverse complement.
GAGTGTGCGGTTTGTACAATGATGTTCCAGCTATTTGCTATTAATGCTTGCGCATTATTTACGTAAGCTTGTGTGTAACTTCTATTAGGACTTTTTTTAGTTTACTTAGTAGTTCCTCTAGTACTTTGAATTCCATTTATTTTTTATGTAATATATATATATATATTTATTAATTTTAAGTTGTGCTTATATTACGATATTTTTTTTTTTTTAGGTAATTCTTATAATAAGAAATAATTTTTGCAAATAATATAATTATTAAAATTATGCAGGTTATGTATAACAAATTTTTTGTGTCCTCATTTTCGCCTTTTATTGTCGCACCTGCTGCCGCTGCGTTATTGTTGTTGTTTATTATTTCTTCTTTCGATGGAGTTCCACCCATTCTGACGCAATTTATTACTCTTTGTAGATCGGCACACTTCTTTTGATGTCGCCTTTTCTTTCCACCACGTTTTTTTGGCTTAAATATTGTTGGCTGTCTAAATTCTTGCAGTTTCAGGCTTTGGATTTGTTGCCTTTGCCGGCACTGCTCTAAAGTAATTGGTTTGGGTCCAGCTGACTTCGGAGTTGGTATATACTCTGGATATTCTTTTATCGAAGTTTTTACAATATATTCTTCGTCTACCATCGTCCTAAACTATCAGTGGTTCCTAAGTTCGGTTTGCAGGTTCGCCATGTAGTGTTTGTGGGTGCAGGGACCTCTCAATGTTAAAGCAGGTTTCAGTATTCTCTTAGCTCTCCAGCCGCATTTGTCCGATCATTAAAATGCACGATGATTCTCATCAATAAAACTCGCGTATTGAATCTTAGGATAAGAATGCTTTATTATGGCTCAACGCCGTCTTTTATATGCTTACAATCTAAATGCTTCTTTCTATGGGCAACCAATCAAATCATTGATTGCTATCCATTTCCCCTATTTGTATATTTCTTACATCTAATTGCTTACTTGCTATATCTACTATATCATAAGAGTCATGTGCACTGACCCACATCTGCTCGGTAACCTGATTTTGCGTTTCTAATAGCAAGCATCGAGTGTACCTCATGTGGTGCCGTACGATGAACCGTCGTGAGTGCGGTCACATATGCTTTACATGTGTCATCACGGCTTGTGATTATGCCACACACGATGACCATTGCAAACGCGCCGACTCAGCAATATGCAGCGCATGTGCTGAAGTGGTTGGGCACACTACACTATACTGGATATGTGCTGTTTATGTCTGGTGGGCCTGTTGCTTGGGAGTCACGAAAACAGCCGGTGGTAGCATTAAGCACGATGGAAGCGGAATATATTGCTCTTTGCCAAGGCACGAAAGAGGTCATCTTTCATCGAACATTATTAAGAGAAATGGGGTTTGCTGATTACGCTACCGAACCAACAACAATGCTTAGTGATAGCCAGAGCGCACAGTTTCTTGTGAAGAACCCTTCTGTTCAGAAAAAGAGCAAGCATATAGATATTCGCTTTCATTACGTTAGAGATAAGTAAAATGATCAAGAGATTGATATAAAATATGTAGAATCCAATGAAAACGCTGCTGATATTTTGATTAAAATATTAACTAAATCTAGGCACTTAGATTCTTGTCGTTTGTTAAAGATTCACATATAAAAATGTTTTAAATTTATGATATGTAAATGCACTTGGGTTGAGCGGGGGATTGTTAGAATTTATTGAAGTAAAATACAACTCTACTACCCAATTGCATATTAGCAAGTATTATTACACATGTTTTTATATACCTCTTTCTTAATTTGTAACTAATTAAATAAGTAGTTGATTAAGAGCATTGAAGCTGAATACACGTGTTTTCTTTTACGGCTTACGCTTAATCCTCGGAAGTATTCTAACATTGGTTATGGGCCCAGAGTGTCTATTTTGAATTGGTGATAGTTAACATACGAGTATATTGTTTAATTGTTTATTCGGAGATAAAAACAAAAGACAATGGCGAGCTCATTTGCTAATATTGAAAAGCTAAACTCGGAAAATTATGCGTCTTGGACAATTCAAGTAAAAATTTTATTAATTACCCTAGATTTATGGTATGTGATCGTGGATACTATTCCCGAAGACCCGGTTGCTAAATTGGCGTGGAATACTGCCGACCAAAAGGCTCTTGCAACTCTCACTTTTTGTTTTAGGCCAAGTGAATTAATTCATGTTAAAAATTGCACCACCGCAAAAAGTGCGTGGATTGCATTAAGCAAGGTTTACAGAGCGCAAAGCGCGTGTAGGAAAGTGACACTGTTTAAAAAACTTCTTCGATTTAGCTTTACAGCAAATGAAAACCTTTCCGTACAATTAAATGAATTCACAGCTATTGTAGACGAGCTAAAGGAGGTTAACATTTTATTGCCAGATGACCTTGTGGCGGTCATTTTGTTATGTAGCCTTCCCGACGAGCTAGAAAGTTTTGTTGTAGCTATGGAAAGCCGGGACAATCTGCCGACTTTTAGTGCTTTAACCTCTAAAGTCCTTGAAGAAGAAATGAGGCAAGGTCAAAAAGGTCAGTCAAATACCGAAAGTGTATTTGCTGAAAATTCGCGAAACATTGGGAGAAGAAAATATAACTACAAAAACAAAGATCAAGGCAGTTCGCGAAATTTTAATAACAATGACAATAACTTTGCTAAGAGCTTAACATGTTTTCGATGTGGTAAAAAAGGCCATATAAGAGCGCAGTGTAAGGTAAACAAAGATAAGAGAGAATCAGCAAGCGCATTTGGTGCTGTGGATACAGTGCTAACAAAAGAGAAGTGGATCTTGGATAGTGGGGCGTCCTCCCACATGTGCATACGATCAAATTGGTTTGATACTCTTGAAATGCAACCACAAAAGGTTATTTTGGCTTCCGGTGAATGCGTGTTTGCTGAAGGTGTTGGTACAGTGAACGTAAAATCTCAGTACGGAAGCGCATCGCTGTTAAATGTGATCTTTGTTCCAAATTTACACTCCAACTTCATTTCAATTGGAAAAATAACCGAAGCTGGAAATACTGTTGAATTTTTAATAAATAAAAGCGGTTGTTAAGAATAAAAGAAACAAAACTATATTTTGTGCGGTTTTCGAATATGGAGTGCTTTTCATTAATTTTAAGCCTTCTACGGTAACAGAAGAGGTGAACGGGTTAATCGACGGGGAAAATACTCGGAAATGGCATCAACAGCTAGGCCATTTAAACACAGATGATTTAAGAAAACTTTCAAATAAAAATATGGTTCAAGGACTTAATTTGAATGTGCAAAATATAATTGACTGTTTTACTTGTGCTTCTTGCAAAATTAAAAGTAAGGCGTATGAAAACTATTCAAATGTAATTTCGAAAGATGTGCTTGAGTTGGTTCATGGAGACTTGTGTCCACAAAATCAGTTGGCGGTTCGTCATATTTTATGACATTTATTGACGATTATAGCCGGTATACTCATACATACTTTTTAAATAAAGAATCAGAAGCATTTAATGCATTCAAAAATTTTACTGCGATGGCGGAGACGCAGACTGGCCGCAAATTAAAAGTGTTTCGAAGTGACAATGGAAAAGAGTACATACACTCCCAATTTAAAGACTATTTTTCCCAGAATGGAATTTTGCAAACATCTGCTGCTTATTGTCCACAACAGAATGGTGTGGCGGAGAGAGCCAACAGAACACTCGTAGAGATGGCACGATGTTTTTTGGAGTCATCGGGCTTGGCGCAGAGTTTGTGGGCAGAAGCTATCAACACGGCAACATACATATGTACGTAATAGGTGTCCAAGTAAATCGCTAGGTGAGCAGACTGCGTATGAAAAGTGGTTTAAAAGGAGGCCGTCTTTGTCACATCTTCGAATATTTGGTTGCGATGCTGTAGTTTCACTGAAGGGACAGCAGAAAAGTGGAAAATTTCAGCCAAAAGGAAGAAAATTAAAGTTTGTGGGTTATAATAATTTAACGAAAGGCTACAGACTATATGACACAAACAAAAGGTCTATTATAATTTCGAGAGACGTGATATTCTTCGAAAATTCGTTTGAAAAGACAAATTATTCCAGTTATGCAAGCGAAGATGTATTTACTCACGATGCTTTTGATAAATACTACAACAACAATGAAAAACATGTAAGCGAAGAAATGCAAACGCAAAGTTCACCCTAGCCGATTGCTGTGTATACAGAAGAATAAGAGGAAGAAGAATCAGCGTCAGAAGGGGAAATCGTAGTAGAAGCTGGAAAGAGAAAAAGAGGTAGGCCAAAACTACTGAGAACTGGTGCCGTGGGAAGACCAAGAAAGGTTTTTTGCGAAGAATCTCATGCAGAGGAATTAAATTCAATCATTGAATCGCCAAACACTATAACAGAAGTGGTTAGACGTTTAACGATACGGTTGTTGCTGGCGTTGGCAGCAAAACTTAGGCTTCTTGTCAATCATGTGGATATTGTGTCAGCATATTTGAACAGTGATTTGAAAGAACATGTTTTTATGACCCAACCACCAAATTTTGAGAGCACGCAGTTTCCACACAAAGTTTGAAAATTATTAAAGTCGCTACATGAACTCAAACAAGCTGGCCGTGAATTGAACTTTAAGGTTTCTGATATTTTATCGGCTATGGAATTTCAACGATGTAAAGCTGATAGTTGTGTGAACGTGAGACGAAAAAACAATGAATTATCTTTTATTGCGCTGTACGTAGACGATATGCTAGTGGCGTGTGAAAGCCAAAAACGAATGAGCAGCGTTATTCAAAGTTTAAATGAAAATGTTCAAGCAATAGTGGCCCGATTTCATTTTATTTGGGTATAGAGATTCGCAGAGATAGTCCAAGAGGCGAAATATCTATTCATCAACAGCGATACGTAGAGACAATGTTAAAGCGCTGGGGTATGGAGAACTGCAAGCCAGCTGCGACACCCTGGGCTAATGGTACTGTTTTGGAAAAATGTACAAAACCCTGCGATAATATAGATACAAAAAGATATCAAAGTTCAATTGGCGCACTGATGTATCTGTCGGTAATAACTCGACCGGATATCAGTCAAGTGGTTTCAAAATTGTCGAAGTACAACAGTCATCCTCGCGAAGAACATTTTCGAGCCGCTAAATATGTGCTGAGATATTTGAAAAAACATCCAGCAGGTAATATTACTTATTTATCTAATCTAACAAAATGTAACATTTTTATTGACTTGAATCTTACAATTTTATGATCTACAAAAATGGTAATTATATTTTTAAAAAAGTTTGAATTTGTAATGAAATATGTGGCTAAATGAGCCGCTTGGCAACGCGGTTGCTCGCTGACACAAAAACACTATTACACTTATACATTTCACACTAACTGTTGAAATTGTATTAGTAAAGTAAGCTAAACATCTATAACTTTTGCATAAGTCTGGCAACACTGCGATGTAAGTTATGAATTCGATTTTGTCGCTTTGTTGCTTTACATCGATTTTCGCTTAGTCACTCGGACGGTTTTTTCTCAGTCTACAAGTTGGACTTAACTTTCTATTATTCTTTTTCGCTGTACAACTTACATAATTTACATTACACAATAATTAATTGAAATAAAACCGTTATTTGTTAATTGCTAAAAACTGGAATCTTTCATTTATTCCAACAAAAGGTTATGGGCCCAGACCCATCGCGAAGAAGTAGTGCGCGAAAACAGCAATTAAATAAAAATCGGTAAATGGCATCGGTGTAAAATTTTGCAAAGCAAAATGAATGTATCACAGCAAATCGAAAAACTTGGTGATGATAGTTACGACGTGTGGTGCATGACTATGCGCAGTATGCTCAATACGGCTGCTTTGTGGCAGGTGATCACAACTACAAAGCCCGAGACAGCAACTAAAGCGCAGTCAGCAAAATGGGACACGACAGAACAAAAGGCGTTAGAGAGCCTTATTTTAAACGTAAAGCTAAATTAGCTTTTGCACATAAAAGCTTGTACGACCGCAGCGGACGCATGGAACGCGTGATGTTTATTTACCGACTGGACCCTTCAGAAAAGTTCAACTTTACCAAAAGCTTTTGCGTTTGAAGATGCTGCCCGGAGAAGATGCATCGAAATACGTGCAAACATATGTCGAAACGGTAGATAAATTAGCTGAGCTTGACATAAAAATTAATGATGAGCTTAAAGCAATTATGCTCTTGTGTAGCCTACCAAATTCTTGGAAAAATGTTGTTGTTGCGATTGAAACGCGTGGCAATTTGCCGCCGTTCGGTATACGCACACTCACATGCGCAAAGAGAAGCGCACTGCAACAAGTATCAAAAAACGAACAATAATCGCAACGAAAGTGTAAAAGAGAACATAAAGAAAAACGAACAAAAGCAACAATTCAAAGGCAAGTGCTTTTATTGCGACAAATTCGGCCATCGTGCAAGTGAATGTCGCAAAAAAGCGACAGCGCAAGAAAATCAAAGCAAAAAAGAAAACACAAATTGTCTGTTACATATAAGTGTCGCGGAGCAAAGAAAAAATACATGGTGTATTGACAGTGACGCAACCACGCATACATATGTGCCGTGACAAAAACATATTCGTGTCATTCTGTGAAAGAAAGACTTCGGTAAAATTAGCAGCTGATAAATACGTTGAATCGCCCGGCATAAGCACAGTTATATTAAAAGCAAATAAACTAAATATCGAAATGCGTGACGTGTTGTACGTACCTTCGTTGCAAATGAATTTTTTGTCGGTCAGTAAATCAACTAAATACAAACATTCCATAACATTTGGTGAAAAAGAAGCGCAAATAAAAAACAAAAACAATAAAATTGTGTTACGAGCAAAGCAAGAAGGCAACTTGTATTTGTATGAAAGTCATCCACAAAACAGTGCAGTGTATGTGCTAAGAGAAAACTCAAATTCAACAAAGTGGTACAATCGGTTTGGCCACCTAAATTTTCAGAGTTTAAAACTGCTAAGTGAGAAAAAGCTTGTAGAAGGCATGGACATTGGAAGTGTATCTACGGACATGAACTGCGATACATGCAATCAAGCAAAATTGTGTGCGTTACCGTTTCCAAAACATGCAAAGCGAATGACAAAAAATGAACTTGAGTTGGTGCACAGTGACGTCTGTGGGCCAATGAACGTTAAATCAATAGCTGGAAATCGCTATTTCGTAACTTTTATCGACGACTATTCCGGTAAAATTTATATATACTTCATGCGTGCTAAAAATGAAGTGTTTCAAAAATTCAAATTATTTAAAAGCTATGTTGAATTGCAAACCGGAAATAAAATAAAATGCTTGCGTAGTGATAACGGAACTGAATACATGAACAACGAATTTAATAATTTTTTAGACGAATGCGGTATAAAAATACAGAACACTGTTCCGTGCACACCTCAACAAAACGGTGTTGCTGAACGCGTTAACCGTACAATAGTGGACATGTCGAAAAGTTTACTAATTCACGGGAAATTAGAAGAATTTTTATGGGCCGAAGCTGTACAGACGGCCGCATATCTGCGCAACAGGTGTTCCACAAGGGCTTTAAATGGGTGTACTCCTTTCGAAATGTGGAAAGATCGCAAAGCGTCGGTAAAACATCTCCGAATTTTCGGTTCACGCGTATTTGCTTTGTATAAAAATAGAACGGGCAAGTTTAAAACAAAACGAAAATAATATATTTTTGTCGGCTACTCAATGTCAGCTTATACGATCGGAATAAACGTGCAGTGATAGAGCGCAGGGATGTCAAATTTGTTGAAGGTGGATTTGACACAGTTTCATCTAAAAAACGTAATATGTATATCAGACAGAAACGATGACTATGAGACAAACATTATTCGTTTTAAGTCACATACGCCTTTCGAAGAAGAAGTTGCAACGGCAAATCAGTTTGATTGCGAGTCAACCTCTAAAAACCGTAATAATAAAGCACAGTACGAGTGTGGCGACTCCGACGAAGAAGAAGAGTTTGTCAGCGCCACCGATGATGATCAAAAGGATACGGCACAACGTGGCCCAGGGCGTCCTAAAATTATACGCAGAGGTCAACCAGGCAGACCCAAAAAGGCCTATAACGTGTTAAATAATCTGAACTCTTTTGATGATGTTGAAACACCTCAAACAGTTGCAGAAGCATTGCAGAGCCAATACGCAACAAATTGGCAAGCGTCAATGCAAACAGAGTACAACGCACTTCTAGCAAATAACACTTGGGAGTTGGTTGATTTGCCTACTGGTGCAAAACCAATTGGTTCGAAATGGGTATTTCGAGTAAAGAGAAATCGAAATGGCGAAATCGAAAAATTCAAATCGAGATTGGTGGCAAAGGGTTGCGGACAGCAATTGGGAATCAACTACAGTGAAACCTTCTCTCATGTAATACGATACGAAACCATTCGTATGCTATTCGCCATTGCTGCAGAAAAACAGTTATACATGCATCAAGCAGACATCTCCAGACGTTAGATGAAGTACTACAAAATATTGGCTTCAAACAGAGCAAGCACGAGGCTTGTCTTTACTTCAAGCAGAATCAACATACCTACAGCTACATCGCTGTTTACGTGGATGATTTATTAATCATCTCACCCAGCGAGAATGAGATCCGCGCGATTAAGAAGAAGATAGCATCCAAATTCGAGATGCATGACGGAGGTCCTACCTCTTATTTTCTTGGGTTATAAATACAACGAGACGGCGATCGAGATTCAATATCACTTTGCCAAAAAACGTATATTAAAAATCTTTTAGACGAATATAGTATGAAAAACTGTCGTGCAGAGCAACACCGCTCGACTCGGGTTTTCATGTCGTTTGCAAAGATGATAGCTGTATTAAGGGAAATACAACTCAATACCAATCACTTATAGGTTCTTTGATGTACCTAGCAATTTTAAGCCGGCCTGACATTTAGCATTCTGTAAGCAAATTGTCGCAACGCAATACAAACCCGCACGCGGAGCACGAAGCTGCCGCTAAACACGTCCTGCGATATCTCTCTTGTGCTATAAATCTGAGTATCGTGTACCGAAAAGTTGGCGAACCCGTGAAAGAAAATCCTACTCTGGATATGCTTTCCTTTTAGGTGGAAGCATTTTTTCCTGGTCTTCAGCAAAGCAGAGTGTTGTTGCCTTAAGCAGCACAGAAGCGAAGTATGTTGCTCTAACTGCAGCCGCCAAAGAAGCAATATACCTACGCAATCTCCTAACCGAAATAGGATGGTCAAAGCAGGAGTCAATGATTATCTGCGGAGATAATTTAAGTGCTCAACACATTTCCAAAAATCCTGTATATCATAAACGTACAAAACATTTTGACATTCAATTTCATTTCATACGAGAAAAAATTGCAAGTCATGGTACTAAAATATGTTTCTACTGATAAAAACATTGCTGATGTATTTACTAAAAATGTATGTAAGCAAAAACACCGTAACTTTACAAAAATGCTTGGTACAAATGTTTATTCATTTTTCTGTTGGCCTAGTAAATGTTAATATTTTACACTTTTGTTGAGCTCAAGGCCAGTTTATGGAAGATTTTTTTTGTGAAAAAACTACAACAGTTTTTAATGGTTGAAGTTATAGTACTATTTCGGAAATCACCACATTTCCTCATCAGACTTCTTTTTGATTATTAAATTAAATTAATTTTTAATTTAATTTTTCATAACCACTTCTCTCAGGCTTTGAACCCGGGAGCTCGGAGTTGCAGAGCCAATACGCTACCAATTGTGCTACGCTAGCCGAGTTGGCTGTTGTGTTTATTTATTTAAATTAAAATGAAAACGCCGAAATCCAAAATCCCGTAAATTCTCACCATGCTGCTCAAACGCAGCTAGAATACAAACGCTTCATTCTGAAAATGCAAGCAAAATATTACTACCCACTGCCGTAATCTCCCTCGAACATAGGGGAGAAATATTTAAGGTAAGGGCCTTAATAGATCAAGGATCCCAACGATCGTTTATTTCATCTAAGGCCCAAAACAGATTGAAACTACCGATTAAACAAGCCAATTTGAAATTTCGGGAATGGGCTGAAGAGTAGTCCAAAACTCCCCAAAAGCGGACAAAAGAATACAAGCTCAAGCTATAGTTCTGCCGCAACTCACAAATATGCTCCCAAGCTATCACATAAATAGCAAACTTTGGCAAAAGTTTTCACATCTGAAGTTAGCTGACCCCAGTTGCCAAACCCCTGCGCAAATCGATATTTTATTAGGCAGCGACCTAATCCCCCAAATATTACTAGAAGGTGTTGAGAAAATTACCAACACCTTATTAGCTCAAAACACCATCTTCGGATGGATTCTAAGTGGCAAAGTAGCAGAAAGAATCTCCACTTTCACCACACAAGTGGAAGAGGTCTCAATCGAATATCTAAATTCGCAATTGAGAACATTTTGGGAGTTAAGAAATCTCCCCCCCCAACCCCGGGCTCAGTAGCGTCGTAGCGACGCTCCAACATTTAAAACGCTTGCTAGGCAGAAACTTCGCCTAGGGGGGCCGGGATGTGTTAATGAGCCGCTTGGCAACGCGGTTGCTCACTGACACAAAAACACTATTGCACTGATACTTACATTATATCAGACCCACACACAAATCTACATGTAAACATATGACAAGACACAATTTTGCGAAACATCAGACCGTAGGACGTGTTCCCCCCGATCATACTTTAATTTTAATAAAGTGTATAATTTTTAAATTCGAAGCTCTTCGGTGTTTTATTTAAATAAAACGTTATGTAAAAAGTGGTGAGTGATTCCAGCCAAATAAGTGCAGTGACAAGTGCAGTGAGTAGCGCAGATTTGTAAATGGTCACTGGGCTATTAATAGATACCTCCTATTTTGGTTGCTAAAATTAATGTTGAATTAGAGAAAAAAAATAATTATCAAAATGTTTCCAAATGTGATAGTTCTTTTTTCTCCATGTAAAAACTTGAAAAAGGTTGAAATCACATTGTTTTTGTTAACAAAATGTGTTACAAATATTTGCTTCTAAATTACACTTGCGTTTTTTGTTTACAGAGTTTTTTGTATTAAGGTGCTATGTATATACATATGTACATGTGTGATTGAATATTCGGTTATATTATATTAAATTGAAATATCAAATTTCTGCAAATATGTTTCATTATATGTACAAACCGTATTTCGCTACTAGTTACCTACTTTTCTACTACCTTTGCACGAAAAGGGATAAAATATTTTAATAATTAAGTATCCAACCTTTTATAATTGAATCATGTAGTTCTATGTAAGCAAGCAATAACATTTATAATTATGTGATACATATTGATATATATTTTTTTTCTTTAATATATATTATTTTATGAGATACAAGTCCGCCGGCCGGTGGTTATTTTACTCAAAGTAAGTTAAGTTTTAAAACTATAAATTATACACATATATATTGTCCTTTAGGCTAGTTTTAGTCTATTTTTATGTACCATTATTTCTTTTGACTTTACACTAATTTTGCAGTTACCTTAATGATCAGTTTCGAGGACTTTATATGGGCCTTTGTAAACGCTATCTAGTTTGTGATTAGCTTCGTTTTTTAGGTAGACCATATCGTTTTCTTTAAGGACATTTGGTTAAGATTTCCTGTCATAAATTTCCTTAGATTTTTCTTTTGCTTTTTATAGGAATTCTGCTGCTCTTTTTGAGCGGTTTGTAGCTTAAATTTTAGTTCTGATTTGTAATTATCCACGTTATATATCGGATTGACTTTCCTGTTTAACATAAAGTCATCTGGCGCAGCAATTTTCCCGTATACTAGTTCAAACGGTGTATAACCGTGTGTTGTTGTTGGTGTTGTTTTGCAGCAGTATGTATAGTATTTGAGTCAGTGGTCCCAGTCCAGTATGTTTATTGAGATGTATGTTCTGATGTATTCGTTCAAGGTTCTGTGGGATCTTTCGACTGTACCTAGGGTCTGGTGATGGTACGGTGTGGATGTTTTATTTTGTATATTAAGAATGGAATTGGAATGATATTGGAAGACCGGAGAACGAAAATGTGTGAGGTAGCTGAGGTTGTAGGCAACCAACTGAGCGGGAACACCACATTTAACACGAATATTTGTACATAAAAAATCTATCTGCGCGATGGGTGCCGCTGTTGCTCACACTCGACGATAAGCGTAACCTGTTGATCTCTTCAAAACCATGGCAAAAATCCATATATTGTACTACAAATATCAGAAAAACACACGCTTATTTTAAAAGCCTTGAGAAAAGCTGTAATTTGGAAGGAATAAAAAATGGTGAAAGGAGATTATGTTGAGAAATAACTATAACATTTTTTTGCCTATAAAATAAGTTTTATTCAAAAGACAAACGTCAAGCTGTGTGGTTGTGTTTACTTTGCTCCCTTACAAATATTGTTATAAAACAATGAAGTGTGCTGGATTGACAAGTAGAGTGTTAGATTTGATTGATGATGGTAAGGGTGTCCGCTGGTCTTGTCTGAAATGTAGGTCAACTGAAGTTGATCTTCTTAAATTTTTTAGGCAGTGTAGGAACGGTTTCTCTGAGATTGGTAAGGAGCTAAATGTTCTTACTGAAAAATTAAACACTACGAAAACGTATTTAATTCTTTTAAATGCTTAGAGAATACGAGTATTCCTAATAGCCGTAATAGTAAACGGAAACGTATTGAGTCCGTCTGAAGAAGCTGAACCAAATCCTTTTACGACGACAAATATTTCTTCTTCCTCAGGGGAGTTGATTAGTTTCTCCTCACCTTGTCCTAAGGCTGTTGAACCTTCAACATCAAAAGCTGCTGCACAGATATCAGTTCAAAAGGAAAGCAGCGAAAGCAAAAATTCTGCTGGGGTTTCCGTGGCGCTTGCTAGGGGGCTGGTTGTGGTTCCTCAGAGAAAATCTATTTTTTTATCAAGATTTTCCAGTGATACCACAGTTGAGGATATCAAGTTTCACATTTCATCTAAGGTTAAAACTGATGACATAACTATCTGGAAATTTAACTTTAATTACAAGAGAAACATTTCTTCATTTAAAATCGATGTAACTTCCGAAAACTTTAATATACTTTTAAATAGCTCTTTTTTGCCGACTGGGGCTTTTGTTCGCGAATTCGAGTTTAAACCTAACATAAATAATCAAAACTTAGCAAAAATTTCTCATCCTAATCCGGAGTCAAAAAACTGATAAAAACTAAACTTGATATATATTACCAAAATGTTAGAGGCTTGAATACAAAACTAACTGACTTGCTTTTGAAGAGTTATCACTGTAATTTTAACATTATAGCTTTCACTGAAACTTGGCTTAAACCTCACGTTTTTGATTCGGAGATTCTTTGCAGTGAATATCATATTTACAGAAATGATCGAGAGTGCAGGATCGGTGGAGGCGTTCTTTTTGCTGTCCATTCTTCATTACCATCTGAAGTGGTTAACGTCTCTATCATTGAGTCTACTGAATTTAAGTGCATACGAGTGCAATTAAGCAAGTCTTATATTTATTTAGCCCTCTGCTATATACCTCCTCAGTCTGATTTGTCGGTATATAGTGATCATATTTCTTTACTTGGGATTGTAGACTCAATGCCTAGGCCTCCCGACTCATTAATTGTGTTGGGTGATTTTAATCTCCCAAACATTTCTTGGAATATAATTGATGATCATATCGTGCCTTCCATTAACAACGCCTTTCTAGAGGGGATGACTGAACTTTGTCTGAACCAAGTTAATACCTTACAAAACAAGTTGGGGAGGGTCTTGGATTTGGTTTTTGTTGACAACATGTACAGGGCCCCCTTAAATCGATGTGATCCATTGGTTTTACCTGAGGATGTATATCATCCTGAGATTGAATTCTCATACGAGATCATAGACGGAGAGCGGGTTTCTGGATCGAAAGCTTTTAATTCTAATGACAGCTTCGATTTTAGAAAAGCTAATTTTAAAAAATTAAATTGTGACTTATCTAAAATAACTTGGCCCTACTACAAGGACGATATTGAGCGTAATGTTTTGAACTTCAACAATACTTTATACAACTTATTTCTTAAACATGTACCTAAAGGTTCTTGTATTCGTGATGAATCAGCCCCTTTATGGTTCACTAAAGACTTGAGAACTTTAAAAAATAAAAAATCGCGTTCTTTTAAAATATATAAAAGTACTGGTCGTCATATGGATTATCTTAATTATTCAGTCTTGCGACATAAATATCTAGAATTAAATAAAAACTGTTAAGAAAAATACTTGAATAAAATGAAAATGAACATTATCCACGTCCCGAAAGCTTTCTATGGTTTCGTTAACTCTAAGCGCAGAGTAAATGCATTCCCTTCCGCAATGAAATATCAAAATACTGTGTCATGTGATAATGAGATTATTGCCAATCTATTTGCCCAGTTCTTTAAATCTAACTACACCACTCAATTTAAATATAACTCTATTTCCTATCCATACAAGCTGAGCCCCAATAACTCTATTAATATTCCAGTCATATCATCAGATGATGTTTTTCATTATTTAATATCTTTAAAAGAGTCATTCAAGTACGGCCCTGATATGATCCCGACATGTTTCCTAAAAAAATGTGCAAAGCACCTGTACCTGCCATTATCGAACTTGTTTAATTTGTCCCTCCAGCAAGGAGTTTTCCCGTCAATATGGAAACAGTCTTACATAATCCCCCTTCATAAGTCTGGAAGCAGGTCTTCTATTGAAAACTATCGTGGTATAGCTAAACTCTCTTCTATCCCGAAGTTGTTTGAAGCTATTGTTACCAATCAAATGACTTATCCGATTTCCTCAATAATAGCAAATTGCCAACATGGCTTCTGTAAGGGCAAATCAACCATTACAAATTTACTTGAATTTACCACCCATGTTTCAAATGGGTTTAGGGAATGCATTGATACTGATGTTATATATACCGATTTCAGTAAAGCATTTGACAAAGTATGTCACTCTTTACTCATCCGTAAACTAGATCCGCTTGGTTTTCAACCTGGTATCCTCTGTTGGATGTCTTCTTATCTCTCCGGTAGGACGCAAAAGGTAGTTTTTACAAATTTTCATTCTGGGATCATCGATGTTTCCTCGGGAGTTCCTCAGGGCAGCCACCTCGGACCGATTCTGTTCCTGCTATTCATAAACGACATTTCTACAGTAGTAAAGTATTCTAAAATATTGATGTACGCGGATGATGTTAAACTTTTTAAGACTTATGCCTCGGCTGAAGAAAGATCCATGCTACCGCAAAATTTGGACAGCACAGTCAATTGGTGCAGCATTAATTATATGCCGCTTAACCTTAACAAATGTAAATTCATGTGCTTTTCTCGACGAACCATTCAGCCGGCCTCCTACAAAATAAATAACTACGTCCTAGAACAGTTTTGTAGACCTGGGTGTTGGTATGGATTGTAAACTCAATTTTAATTTTCATATTAGTTCCACAGTTAATAAAGCAAGGGGAGTGCTGGCTTTTGTAAAGCGTTGGTCAAAGGAATTCCGCGACCCGTATATAACTAAAACACTTTTAACTTCCTTGGTAAGACAAATACTGGAGTATGGTTCCATAGTTTGGAATCCTCGTTATCAGGTCCACTCAGACCAACTAGAGTCAATACAAAAACAATTCTTACAATTTCTCAAAGCAAAAAATCTTCGATGGGATTCGCCATACAATCTTCCCCCTTACACTAGTCGTTTAAAACTTATTAATCTTCCTACTCTTTCGAGTCGCAGAGAAATGTTAGGTATAATATTTCTGGTAAAAGTAGTCAATGGATGGATCTCAAGTCCATTTCTTCTAGAGCAAATTAATTTTAATGTACCCTCCCGTGCAACGAGAAACTTTAAACGACTTTTCTTGAAACTATGCAGAACTAACTTTGAGTTGAATGAACCGTTTCGGGGTTTATGCCGAAACTTTAACAATCATTCCAGCACCTTTGATGTATCGGACTCACTTTTTGTAATTAAAAGAACTATTCTATCCTCTCTTAATAACAGCTAACAATCCAATTATCTTACTTTGCATTTCTCTAATTTTGTATTCGGCTGATGAATTCTTATTCTGTAGCTGAGCAGCTTGGGATCTCGACGCTTAACAAACTTTCTTCTGTCACGACTCGGCACCTAAGATTTGTATATTTAAAAAACATCCGTACCTTATGCGGATTGAGCCCCTCGTGTCGGTTGGGCGGGAAAGTGGGTTTCCGTTGGGTTATAATGAAAGTGTTACTCTTTAAGCCTTAAGAAAAATGTTTCTCCATTACAATTAATTCTCTAGTATAAGAAAGCCTGAAAATACGTGCAACCGCGCCCTGAACATGTAAACGTCGTTGATTTGGCCGAACTTAATTGAATATCGCCGTTCGCCATTTCAGAGACGTACGAGGACACGAATAAGTAAGACATTTAACTTGCTCTCGAATATTACTTTAATTAATTTCACTTACAGATATTAAAACCCTCCCTCGCTCAAAACTAAAAATTTGTACAAAACCACTAAGCATATGAATTTACATTATAAAGCGTTTATAATATATTTGTATTTTTTAATTCAAAATACGTCGTTAGCTGCCCCCTCGTACGAAACTCTAAAGTTGCTAGTACGCCAGCAACATTCTTTTAATATTTATTCTCCAATTTCTCTAACCATCCGAATAGCGATCATCTATGAAATAATTGGATTTGCAACGCCGCATCCAAGAAACTTCCGAAGAAGAACAACGCTACCACTTGCGTAATAGAATAGTCACATCGAACGTTCGCGAAGTCAACATGGCCGAAAACGAGAGCGAAAATACTTCGAACAGTGGTAAAGAAACCACGTGTACGATTGCGCAACCAGACAATAAAATGGAAGATCTGCGCGAACAGATTAAAATACTACAGAAGTCACTTGCCGCATCGGAGCAAGAGAAGATTCACTTAAAGCAAAAAATGAATCGTCAATCCGCCGACTTCAATTCCGCCAGCTTAAAAAATGTGGCCTTAAACTTCCTTGAAACCAACCTAGCTGCAGCCAGCGACTTGGCTACCCCTGCCAACGAAAATGCCATCGTAACCTGTGCCGACATAAACTATGCCAACGCCATTTATGCCAACGCCACTTATGCCAATGTTACTTCTGTCAACGCGGATGGATCGTATCCAGTCTATGGTAATTTTACCACAAATTACTCTCCAACGCAGTCTAGCCAAAACTTCGCACCTAGTCCCCAAGGTACAAATTTCCCGTCAATCAACCGAAACGCCGCAACGTCAACAATAAGTACCGTTAATATACCACACGCTTATATGCCAAAAGCAACAGCAGCCTCTGATATAAATGCCGCCCATCCAAATTGTAACCCCGGATACTATTCACAAATACAAACTCGAAAAATATTAGATTTGCCTGGATTCCACGGTTCGCCCGAGGAATGGCCTATGTTTTCTGTCGCCTTCAAGGAAACTACTGGCATGTATTTTTATACAAATTTAGAAAACCTCTTACGCTTGTAGAAGGCGCTAAAAGGGAAAGCCCGACAGTAGGTGGAATCGTTGCTAATCCACCCGAATAGCGTAGATGCTGCAATGAATGCTCTTGAGTTTCACTACGGCCGACCGGAGTTATTAATTCGTAGTCAAATAGCAAAAGCCCGCTAATTTCCTGGAGGACGAACAACTGAATTTCTCAACCTCAGTGCTATGGTGTCTAATTTAACAGCGTTCCTGGAAAACTCCGGGGCCATACCGCATCTGAACAACCCGACTCTTCTTGAAGAACTTGTTTGCAAGCTGCCGGTGAACAAGGGAGAATAATGGTATCGCCATACATTTAATTTACAAATGCCTTATCCCACTGTGCGTGATTTCTGCAATTGGCTGCAGCAAATTGCTAGTTACGTGTCCATGTTCACCGATCTCACGCCTCCAAGAAACCCAGGAAATGAACAGGCTAGCAACAAAACCAAAACTTCATCAAAGCCAGTTATGACTGCCATCAACGTAAAAAAAATGTGTTCAATGTGTAAACAAAATCACCAGCTTTATCAATGTCAAAAGTTTAAATATATCTTATTATCCTAGTCGGTGGAATTTTGTAAAAATAAATCCATTATGCTTTTGTTGTTTGGAGGCCGGACATAATATACAAAAATGTTATAAACGCCGTCCTTGTAATATTCTGTCATGCAATAAGTTCCATAACCGATTACTTCATAAGGGGAATGAAGATGCAAAAGGCAACACTGTCATTGAGAGCACGGCCGTTGCCACAGTCAGTGGCTATCAAACCGTGCAACAAAACTCTGCGAAGCAACATAAACAGTGCAGCCAGACACTGTTGAAGTATTTGCCAGTCAAACTAAAAGGTCCGAGAGGGGAAATAAGTGTCATCGCTTTCATTGATGAAGGAGCGAAAATATCACTACTAGAAGAGCAAGTAGCAAAAGCAATCGGGTTGAAAGGCAAAACCGGCATGTTGCGCTTGAAATGGATCGACAACCACACAACGAGCGAACATTCGCAGCAAATGTCATGCGAAAATGCTGGCGACATCGAAGCAGCAGAATTTTATCACATGAGTGGTGTGCGCACAACGAAACAGCTGTATCTGGCGCAGCAAACGTTGAGGCTGCGCAAGTTCACGCAACAGCATGCTGCAAGACATTTGCATTAGTGATTACAACCAAGCTGTGCCGCAGATTCTTATTGGAATGCCGCATTCGAACTTGACACGAACAATGAAAGCTATGAACTTTGATGATGGTTTTGCAGTCCACAAAACTAATTTGGGTTGGACTGTGTTTGGATCGAACGAAGAATGTGCTAGCGACAGCACTGTTTGTCATGTTTTTTTTTTTTTTTTTTATAGGGGTGGCACAAAGCATTGAAAGCCGAAGTGTGGGACTTGCCTTTCGACTCACCGCACTAAAAACCCACCCCTGCTCCGTTTCCCTCGCTCCGTGGAACTACCGTTAAGTATTACTTCGCGGAGGTGGAGCGGCCTATTGCCTTTCTATGAATTTCTGCGGAGTTGCTCCGCTTGACGCAGTTTAGTTATGATTTTGTTCGCACTGTTTGTCATGTTTTTTTTTTTTTTTTTAGTTTTCTAGAGGTGGCACAAAGCATTGAAAGCCGAAGTGTGGGACTTGCCTTTCGACTCACCGCACTAAAAACCCACCCCTAGTCCGTTTCCCTCGCTCCGTGGAACTACCGTTAAGTATTACTTCGCGGAGGGGGAGGGGCCTATTGCCTTTCTATGAATTTCTGCGGAGTTGCTCCGCTTGACGCAGTTTAGTTATGATTTTGTTCGCCATATTGCAAACAACGGACCAATTTTCTTTAGATTCGAGCATAGTATCTACAAGGTTTTTAACCGAAAGCGATCTCCTCAACTTCGTGTTCGAGTCATCCCTTTCAATTGCAAACCGCGGACAGACGAAAAAACAGTGTTTGGCGTCTTCAACCACCTGATTTGCACAGAAGGTTCAGTAAGGGTCATCATCATGTTTATACTTGCATAAATAGGACTTAAAGCAACCGTGCCCTGTCAATATTTGGGTAAGGTGGAAATCTACTTCACCGTGTGGCCTATCTAACCATTTCTCTTAGGAAGGAATAAGTCTATTCGTCCAGCGTCCCTTACCTGCAGCGCTCCACCGTCTCTGCCACATCCGCAAACAGTTTCGTCTCACCACCTCGCGTTCAGCAATACTCAGTGGGGTTTCTACAGCCTCTTTAACCAAGATCTCGATTGGACAGAGCCCAGCCACTACTTGCCTACTTTTCTGCTTAGGTCCTCCTTTATTTACCATAAGCCCCGTTAGCGCTGCTGCCACCTTCTCTGCCTTCTCGACTGCATATTGTACGTGAGTCTTAAATACTAATCGAACATCAAACATAATGCCTAGATATTTAAGGGCAGCTTTTGAAACAATTTCATGTCCTCCGACTTTAATTTTAATAACCTCTAGGAATTTTCTGCTGCTCATTAACACTGCCTCAGTTTTCTGTTCGGCTAACTGCAGGCCATTTTCTTCCAGCCATGTCTGAATTCGTGCAGTCATGAGGTTTGCCTCTCGCTCCACGTCTTTTATATGCTTGGCAACAATAACCACCGCTATATAATCTGCAAAACCAACAATTTTTGAACCTTTAGGTACTTGCAAGCGCAGAATGCCGTCATACATAATGTTCCAGAGCAATGGTCCAAGAACGGATCCTTGAGGAACTCCTCCGGATATATTATATTCTCTGCTGCCTTCGTCTGTATCATATACTAGGACTCTATCTTCCAAGTAGTTACTTATGATTTTTCGCAAATATCTTGATACTTGAAAGCCACGGAGAGATTCGATAATTTTCCTCCAGCTAGCGGAATTGAACGCATTTTTAACGTCAAGTGTCATGACCAAGCAATATTTCTTAGATCCGCCTTTCCATCTTACTCCACTTATCGCTTCTTCTGTCAGCTTCTTAACAAGCATAGCCGCGTCAACTGTTGATCTGTTTTTTCTAAAGCCGAACTGCGTTTCTGAGAGGTTTTCCCCTGCTTCAGTTTCTCAGATCAGCCTATGGCTAAGGATTCGTTCTAACAGTTTTCCGGCTGTGTCAAGCCTGCATATTGGGCGGTATGCGGACGGGTCTCCTGGATGTTTACCAGTCTTTGGTAGGAGTACTAACCGCTGGCGCTTCCATATAGGGGGAAATATACCTTCTTTAAGACATTCATTGTACGTCCGTACAAACGCTTCGGTGTTGGTATTTGCAGTTAGCTTCAATATGGGGTTCGGTATCAAATCAGGACCTGGTGCCTTTTTCTCTTTAAGGCTTTTAATGGCTTTTAAAAGTTCTTCTGCCGTAACTGGAGGCGTTTCGTACTCTGTAGAGGGAAATGTTTCCCGTTCAAATGGTGGTTGGTCTGGGAAAAGTGCGCTAACTATTTTTTCCAACTCTCCAGGGCATGAAATCTTCGGTTGTATCGACTTTTGTAGCTTTTCAGTCACTACTTTAAATGCTGAACCCTAGGGATCTTTATCTGCGCTGTCACATAGATTTCGAAAACATTTCGTTTTACTGGCTTTTATAGCCCGTTTCAGCGCCATGCGCTTTTCTTTGTAGTCTCTTTGCTGCACCGCAAAGTTTGCGCTTCGATTTCTGGCTCTTTGGTAGTTTCGCCTTGCGCTGTTACATTGTCGGCGTAGGTGCGCAATCTCTTCGTTCCACCAATACACCGGTGGGCGTCGGAAAGATACGGACTTTCTTCTCAAGGAGGCGTCGCAAGCTACTTTAATACCATCTATTAGGTGGTGTGCCATATTAATTGCTCCTTCTGGGAGGATTATGTCGGTTACCATCACCTTAAGCCCTTCTTCGTCTAATGTGTGCAGCCTCCAGCCAGCTGATTTTACACTCGAGGTATTTTGTGCCCCTTCATCGTTTTTTATCGAAAATATAATAGCTTGATGGTCGCTATGCATATAATCTTCGCTTACTTGCCACGACGTTCGTTTGAAAATTGTATTGCTTACAAACGTTAGATCGATAATAGATCCCCTTCCATCTCTTTGGAAGGTAAGTCTATCGCCTGTGTTAACAAGCGTCACTTCCAGCATTGATAATGCTGTAAGCAGAGCCCTTCCCTTGGCGTTTGTATATCGGCTTCCCCATTCTCGGGCCCATGCATTAAAATCGCCTGCAATTATCACTGGGGATCTACTTCTAGCGTCGCCAACCAGGCCATCTAGGAAGGTTTCGAATTCAGTAAGGCTGTAGCTAGGCGGTATATAACAACTGTATAAAAATAGCTTCGATATTTTTACGCAAACGTAGCATGGCTTCACTTCTAGTTGCTCAATCGCAAAAGGCGTTTTAGCACAGCTCCATACCGCTGATTTTCCGTTGGTGTCACTAGCCCACAGTGGGGTTTTTCCGATCTCATACGGTTCACTTAGTATTGCTATGTCGATATTCTTTTCTACTATGGACTGCTACAAAAGCTCCTGTGCAGCCTTGCAATAATTTAAGTTTAATTGCAGAAATTTCATTGCGCTCGTGCTTTTTTAACCGCCTCTAAGTAAAAAGGACATTCTCTGCCACCAGTTCTGTGCTTTACTTGTGGCGCATTTCTTCTTGAGCATATTGCGCATTTTAATTATTTTTTGCACTCAGCAGCCTTGTGGTTCGGCTCCCCACAGTTGAAACATGTGTTTTTAACATCGACCGAACTTTTGCAATTTCTCGAGAGGTGGCCAAACTCTACGCATTTGAAGCATTTTATTACCCATCCGATTCGCACTTTACCGGCTGCTAGCAGTTTGTTTGCTACTGGAACGGGGACCAATAGAGTGGTGGTTTTAGTTCCGCAGTAAGCACCTCTCAGTGACTTCACGAAAGTTTCGGCAAACTGTATCCCTTCAAACTCTTGCTCCAAGGCGGTACACAACTCTTTTTTACTTGTAAGTTCGTCCAAGTCTCTTATTTCAATCGCCGTTACTGCTGTTGGCGTTTGCACCGAGGCCTTTTCACCTAGCGCGGATTTAACCGCACTTTGTACCTCGTTAGTGTGCGTATCGGTGGGTTTTGCTAATTGGAGTATAAGGTCCCCGCTAGCCGTCTTTCGGATTTTGGTTATCATACTACCAACATGCTTAAGCTGTGGGTTGCTTTTGACTATCTTTAGCACGTCTGCATATGATCCCCCACAGTTACTTTTAATAATCAGTGCGACCGGCCGTACTGCTTTTTTAGGCTTTTTTTTAGACTGTACTGTCTTCCACTGGGGTTCTTCAGCCATTTTTGTTACTGTTTGTCATGTAGATATAGAGATGTGTAAGGCGTTCGAAGCCAGCAAACAAATAGCAGAATACTTTGCTGCCGAGAACTTTAGAATAAAACAATTGCCAATAATAATATCTGACGCAGATAAAAGGGCACACAAATTACTGGAAGAGACTACTAGATTCAGTTCCGGTAGATATGAAGCTGACCTACTGTGGCGTCGTGAAGAGGTTGAATTTCCTGAAAGTTTTCGTATGGCAGTGAAACGTCTCGAACAAGTTGAAGCAAAAATGGCACGGGACTCTGAGTATGCAGAATGGTACAACAACAAAATTAAAGAATATGTAGAAAAGGGCTATGCGAGGCAACTTACATCGCTCGAAGCAAGTCTCAAAGACCAACGTACGTTGTATTTGCCACATTTTGCGACATGCAATCTTAACAAAGGTAAAAAGCTTAGATTAGTTTTCGATGCAACAGCGAAAGTACACGACATGAGTTTGAAAAGTGCACTCATGAAAGGGCCAGACGAATATCAGCTGAAGCCGCTTGTGTCAATACTGTGATGATTTTCGGATCAGCTAGTTCTCCGTGCTCAGCGCAATTCGTCAAGAATTTACATGCACAAAAATTTCGAGATTGCTCGCCGAGGGCAGTAGACACTATAGTCAATCGACACTATGTCGACGACTATATGGACAATTTTCGTACCGTCGAAGAGGGCACCAACGTAACAAAACAGGTGATAGATATTCACGGCAGTGCAGGTTTTGAACTAGAGGAATCATTTAAAATTCAAGCGAGCTTATGGCAGCAGTAGCCAGTAATGCGCAACCGCTATTACCGATACTTCACGATCCGTGTTGAAGTGAATTCGCATCCGAGCCCGTGCTCGGTATGCACTGGAACCCTAGAAAAGATTACTTCTTTTTTAAGTTACTTTTCGCCAAAGTGTTAACACTAGTCCTCGACGGTACTAGACAACCGACAAAAAGCGAAATATTGGGCATCTTGATGTCGATTTGTGATCCGTTCGGGTTTCTTTGCATTGTAGTGTTGCATGCTAAAATACTAATGCAAAGACTGTGGCAACGTAGCATAGATTGGCACCAGCCAATTCCTGATGACATTTACGATGAATGGTTAGATTGGTACAGAGGTTTGAAATTTATTGAATGTTTCCAGATGCAAAGGTGTTACAACCCGATATTTCTCGAGGCAGATGCAGACGTGGAACTACACATATTTGTGGATGCGAGCGAACGCAGCTGTAGCATTCTGGCGAATCACCCATAAGGGGTCTACGGCAGAACTACAATCCGCCGAACTCGGAGTGCGATTGAAGGAAGCAGTCATCAACAGTCACAATGTCAATCCAAGTTCAGTGACGTTCTGGTCCGATTAGAAAACAGTTGTTCAGTGGGTAAGGTCAGAGGCAAGGTGCTATAAACTCTTTGTAGCCCATCGGATAACAGAAATACTGCAAGCATCTGACGCATCTCAGTGGAGGTGGGTACCTGGTAAACACAATCCTGCCGACGACGCTACTCGTATTAAGGCGTTCAAGATGAACGGTAAGTGGTTGAATGGTCCACCCTTTTTAAAGTTAAGTAAAGATGAATGGCCCGTCATGCTCGACGACCTAACGCAAGACAGATGCGAAGAAGAAATGCATTCTAAGGAGCTGTACTCAATTTACAAAGTTGAAGAGTCTATACAATATAACAACTATTTAAATTACTACAAATTTCTCAAAGTCATGAGCTGGGTTCAGCACGCTGTCAGAAAATTTCGTGAAAGAAGCTATGTCGTTCCAAAATCGTTAAAAGTGTCCGATATAAAAGCCGCTGAGGCACTTGTTTGCAGATTAGTACAAGAGGTGGAATTATTTAACGAAATACAAGGCCTTACAAAGCGGGATGCGGGTAAATAAATCTAGCCCGCTCTACAAATTGAACCCTATTTTAGACGCTGACGGTATCATGCGACTTGAAGGACGCATCGATTACGCAGAATGTGTTCCAACGGCTACGAAAAGACCTATAATTTTGCCAAAGGGCCACGCTCTTTCACGACTAATTGTAAGAAATTTTCACGAATTACACTATCACCATAATTTTGAGGCAACGATCTGCACAATACGCTACAAATTTTGGATCCCGAGTGTACGCCGGCTGCTCAGGTCACTTCGTCGGTGCCACCAAAGAAGAATGGCTGTACGTCGAGGAAGGCATAGCAACCGAATGTAATCGTTGAGGCGTTGAGTGAATTTTTAACACTCCAGCGAATCCCTTTGCGGGTGGCGTATGGGAAAGGATGGTACGCACCGTAAAGAATTCACTTTAAAGGAACGTGCACCACAGATTGAGACGTTACAAAGTATTTTAGTCGAGGCGGAGAACTTAGTGAATTCGCGTCCGTTAACCCACGTTCCGATTGAGAGCACAGATGCAGAGCCTCTCACACCGAACCATTTTCTTCTGGGTTGCCCTAACTTCGTACAAACTGCTGACGTTCCAGAAAGGGTGTGTCTACAGAAGCAGTGGCAAATAACGCAACAATTAAAGCGAACGTTTTGGAAACGTTGGATGTTAGAGTATCTTCCAACTCTGACTCGCCGAACAAAATGGCATAAAAGGGTGAAGCCCATAAGCGTTGGTGATGTAGTCATAGTGTGCAATGACAACGAAAGCCGCGGTCACTGGAAACGAGGTATAGTAGTTGAAGCTAAGCCAGCCGCCGATGGTCAAGTCCGATCAATCCTAGTGAAGACGCCTTCCGGAAACCTACGTCGACCAGCATCAAAAATAGCAGTTCTGGACGTTATTGGTGATTCTCTCGATCCCGACCCGAATCACGGGGGGCAGAATGTTACTGTTTAAGCCTTAAGAAAAATGTTTCTCCATTACAATTTATTCCCTAGAGGCCGCTGTGGTCGAGTTGGTAGCGGTGCGTGCTATAACTTGATATGCCGGGGTCGAGGTTCGAATATCAATCAGGGCAAGCAAAATATTTATAATAAAAAAAGTTTTTTCTAATAGCGGTCACCCCTCGGTAGGCAATGGCAAACCTCCGAGGGTATTTCTGCCATGAAAAAAGCTTCTCATTAAAAACATCTACCGTTCGGAGTCGGCACATACTGCAGGTCCCTCCATTTGTGGTATAATATAAAGACGCAAACCACAAATGGTAAAAGAAGCTCGGCCAAACACTGAGCTATATAGTGTACGCGCCAAAATTATATATATATGTATAAATAAGAAAGCCTGAAAATACGAAATATGTGTACATTAAATTGCAACCGTGCCCTGAACATGTAAACGTCGTTCATTTGGCCGAACTTTATTGAATATCGTCGTTTGCCATTTCAGAGACGTACGAGGACACGAATAAGTAAAACATTTAACTTGCTCTCGAATATTTCTTTAATTAATTTCACTTACAGATATTAAAACCCTCCCTCGCACAAAACCAACAATTTGTATAAAACCACTAAGCATATGAATTTACATTAAAGAACGTTCTTAATATATTCGTGTTTTTTAATTAAAAATACGTCGTTAGCCGCTCCCTCGTACGAAACTCTAAAGTTGCTACTGCGCCAGCAACAAAAAGATTTACCAAACCGCCTTCGTTAATTATTTGTAAACAAAATGAATAAAATTTCACAAACAAAATTTTCAAATATTGATGCAAAAACACCGTCACGACAAATCGCCATCGCAAGCATTATCCAACTATATGCACTTTTTTTTTTAAATATTTGTATATAAATACAATAAATTTTCATAAACAAAAAAAAAATTTCATTTGAAAGTAAATAAACATATGCCAATTAAACTCAAAGTTTCTTAAACACCTCAATGAGAACGCGTGACAGTTGTTCATAAACTCAAAACCACAAACTCGAGTTTACTGCGCAGTCAGAACATAGTATTAATTGATATGCTGATTTCCCGTACTTTTAGAGCCTAGTTCAAGGAATTTTCCTATTGCTTCATTTACTGAAGAAAACTGACCTGCTCTCATAAGAAGTTTAACTTCGTGTGACTTTGCATTTGAAAATTTCGTAAAGAAACTGTGCTTGGACAATATCAAGACTTTTAGGCTATCTTTAATAGCGAAAGATCATGGGAAAGCGATTACCGAGGCGAAAACGTTATTGTGGAAGAAATAAGTTCATGACAAAAAAGATAAAAAGAAAATTACCAACATTAGGCCAAGAATGGTAACAAACCAGGCTTAACCAAAAGAGTGGAGCGATATTTTTTTTTTTAATTTCGCTTAGGTAATTAAGATGTTTCTTTATAGCTATCATTTGAAGATTACAAATTTTATTTTTTCTGACCATCCAGAATGCGCATTAAGCTCAAACTTCTGTAGAAAATGTATTCTTTCAATACTCAGGCGAATCTTCAATTTATGAGCAGAAAGGCATATAATTCATTAATTTATCACGCGCTGGTCCCGTCACCACCTGACGCTGTTGACCGCCCGCATTGTTTCAGTATAAATAATGTCTTATTTGTTTGCGCACGCTCGCTGAAAACCTGACGAAATTCGACGTCAGGTGTGTAGTGAAGATGCCTTAAACAAGAAGTGAATTAATGTTTAATGACAATGTTCTACCTACATATTCAAAGAAGTAAATTAATTTTTCCTGAGACAATGTTCTTCCTACATATTAAAATATAATAAATTGCTATTTGTGAGAATGAAGTGACTTAAAGTCGGTATCCAATGGGAAGAACCCATCTGTAAAGCAAATAACAGAAATAATAGCAGTTGATGTTGAGAGCCTCTAGAAAAAGGCGGTGTTTTCAATAAAAATTAAACGGTTTTGCAAGTACGGACCAGAACACATTTTAAAGATGTAAAATATATGTCGTTATATGAAAGTTTGGCATTTAAAACTATGGAACGAAATTAACTCTTTGCGCATTCTGAAAACATGCGGTAACCAACCCGTGTGGAGCCTTCGGTCACGGTTAGTAGAGGGAGCTTAAATATAGTCACTCCAACATATTCGGTTTAAGGGTCCTCTAAGATCCTCAGCGTCTGTTTACCAGGAGATGCGGCTGCAAGCGGCTCGCTATATAAATGAACACAAACTGTTTTACCCCCAGCAATGGGTTTTGCGTTGGGTTTGTGCCCCGCCATGTAAAACTCACGTCCAATGAAAATACGAAAGAAGGACTACGATTTACGATATGCACCTAGAATTTCCGGACCATCTACAGAAAGGGTGTTATGTGGTTATTATGAGAACTGTTTTATTATGCTCTCATTCGCTGCTTTGGTTTCGGTGAATGAAAGCATTTTTTTTGTTATTATACAATTAAAATTTTTTCACTTATGTGTATGGAGTTCTTTAAGGACATTTGGTTTAGATTTCCTTAGATTTTTCTTTTCCTTTTTCTAAGAATTCTGCTGCTCTTTTTTGAGCGGTTTGTAGCTTAAATTTTAGTTCTGATTTGTAATTATCAACGTTATATATCGGATCGACTTTCCCGTTTAACATAAATTCATTTGGCGCAGCAACTTTCCCGTATACTAGCTCAAACTGTGTATAACCGTGTGTTGTTGTTGGTGTTGTATTGTAGCAGTATGTAAAGCAATTGAGCCAGTGGTCGCCATCGCAAGCATTATCCAACTATATGCACTTTTTTTTTTAAATATTTGTAAATAAATACAATAAATTTTCATAAACAAAAAAAAAATTTCATTTGAAAGTAAATAAACATATGTCAATTAAACTCAAAGTTTCTTAATTGATATGCTGATTTCCCGTACTTTTAGAGCCTAGTTCAAGAAATTTTCCTATTGCTTCATTTACTGAAGAAAACTGACCTGCTCTCATAAGAAGTTTAACTTCGTGTGACTTTGCATTTGAAAATTTCGTAAAGAAACTGTGCTTGGACAATATCAAGACTTTTAGGCTATCTTTAATAGCGAAAGATCATGGGAAAGCGATTACCGAGGCGAAAACGTTATTGTGGAAGAAATAAGTTCATGACAAAAAAGATAAAAAGAAAATTACCAACATTAGGCCAAGAATGGTAACAAACCAGGCTTAACCAAAAGAGTGGAGCGATATTTTTCTTTTTAATTTCGCTTAGGTAATTAAGATGTTTCTTTATAGCTATCATTTGAAGATTACAAATTTTATTTTTTCTGACCATCCAGAATGCGCATTAAGCTCAAACTTCTGTAGAAAATGTATTCTTTCAATACTCAGGCGAAACTTCAATTTAAGAGCAGAAAGGCATATAATTCATTAATTTATCACGCGCTGGTCCCGTCACCACCTGACGCTGTTGACCGCCCGCATTGTTTCAGTATAAATAATGACGTATTTGTTTGCGCACGCTCGCTGAAAACCTGACGAAATTCGACGTCAGGTGTGTAGTGAAGATGCCTTAAACAAGAAGTGAATTAATGTTTAATGACAATGTTCTACCTACATATTCAAAGAAGTAAATTAATTTTTCCTGAGACAATGTTCTTCCTACATATTAAAAAAATTTAATAAATTGCTATTTGTGAGAATGAAGTGACTTAAAGTCGGTATCCAATGGGAAGAACCCATCTGTAAAGCAAATAACAGAAATAATAGCAGTTGATGTTGAGAGCCTCTAGAAAAAGGCGGTGTTTTCAATAAAAATTAAACGGTTTTGCAAGTACGGACCAGAACACATTTTAAAGATGTAAAATATATGTCGTTATATGAAAGTTTGGCATTTAAAACTATGGAACGAAATTAACTCTTTGCGCATTCTGAAAACATGCGGTAACCAACCCGTGTGGAGCCTTCGGTCACGGCTAATAGAGGGAGCTTAAATATAGTCACTCCAACATATTCGGTTTAAGGGTCCACTAAGATCCTCAGCGTCTGTTTACCAGGAGATGCGGCTGCAAGCGGCTCGCTATATAAATGAACACAAACTGTTTTACCCCCAGCAATGGGTTTTGCGTTGGGTTTGTGCCCCGCCATGTAAAACTCACGTCCAATGAAAATACGAAAGAAGGACTACGATTTACGATATGCACCTAGAATTTCCGGACCATCTACAGAAAGGGTGTTATGTGGTTATTATGAGAACTGTTTTATTATGCTCTCATTCGCTGCTTTGGTTTCGGTGAATGAAAGCATTTTTTTTGTTATTATACAATTAAAATTTTTTCACTTATGTGTATGGAGTTCTTTAAGGACATTTGGTTTAGATTTCCTTAGATTTTTCTTTTCCTTTTTCTAAGAATTCTGCTGCTCTTTTTTGAGCGGTTTGTAGCTTAAATTTTAGTTCTGATTTGTAATTATCAACGTTATATATCGGATCGACTTTCCCGTTTAACATAAAGTCATTTGGCGCAGCAACTTTCCCGTATACTAGCTCAAACTGTGTATAACCGTGTGTTGTTGTTGGTGTTGTATTGTAGCAGTATGTAAAGCAATTGAGCCAGTGGTCCCAGTCCAGTTTGTTTATTGAGATGTATGGCCTGATGTAGTCGTTCAAGGTTCTGTGGGATCTTTCAACTGTTCCTAGGGTCTGGTGATGGTACGGTGTGGATGTTTTATTTTGTATATTAAGAAGTTTATAGATTTTGTTAAATTTTTCACTTTTATATTCGGTGCCCATGTCAGTTAGTATTTGCTGAATGGTCCATGGACCAATATACAGTTTTCTACTTTTGGTTTTGCTACTATATTGGCAGATTTGTTCGGAATTGCTATTGTGATACGGAATTGTGTTAGGTCGCAAATTATTGTTAGTGCATATTCATTTCCGTGAAATCGTTAAGGGAATGGGCCCATTTTGTCAATTTGTACGACATCAAAAGCCTTAGCAGGAGAATTGTTTTTATAAGGGGTTCTATATGATTTATGCCAGACTTATTATGTTTACATTTTTCACAATTTCGGATGTAATGCTTCACGTCTGAAGTATGTCGACATATTTAAATAAATTATCATTGCTCGCGATCTTCCTGCTTTTAAAATTTTTATTGCCAAACATTTTTTTAAGTTTGGGAAACAATTGCGCTTGTACCGGCGGGCAATCAAATAATATTTTGAGCTGCGTACTTGGCAAGTTAGCTAAAATCTGATATTTATTTATTAATATTAGCTTCAATTCTACAGTATATAAAAGGGCAAATTATATCTCACTCTTGTGTTTGGCCGTTTAAAAGCCCGTCGATATAGCCGATTTTATAGGAGGGAAGATTCCATTTACTTCTGCTCGCACCGGTAGTCCAATAGAAAATAATTTTTAATAGCGAGTGCAGATGTTTGACAGCAGCATTAAGCAGTAAAGTGAGGGTGAAGAGAGAAAGCAGCTAAGATCATGTAATCTACGTTATTTCAATAACGATCACAAATGTGTATTTGACAGCAGTGTACGGAAATGGTGGATGAATAGAGAGGAACAGCAAAGAACGTATTTGACGTTATTTTACGCTCTTCGGAGGCAGTGTTGTGACTTTAAGTACCAGTTGTTAGCATAAATCATACCTGCATACCTGGATTTTATTTGACGATTACGATCATGTCGTAGTTCGTTGTCTACCTCTCAACATCCCGCCCTCCGTAAACTTCGCGCATTTTGTACGTGGTTTACTCCTTTATATCTAGTTTTTCCAACTTCACTGCTCGCCTTGTTAGCAACCCATCCGCGGTTCGAATGACGGCACTGCGCACTGCTCCATCGTTGGCACGAAGTACGTCGAAGACTACTCCTTTCTTCCAGGTATTTCTTTTGGCGTTTTCGTCCACGATAATTACCACATCATTCAGCATTATGGGGTTTGTTGACGTATCAAACCATTTTGTTCGCCTGGTAAGGCACGGTAAATATTCGCGGACCCATCTTTTCCAAAAACCGTCAGCAATTTGGGAAGATATTCGAAAGTTTTTGTTTAGTGTCATCCCATCATTGGATCCTTCTGCCTGATCTCGTATTCCGCTAGAGTTGCCCATAAGAAAATTATTAGGCGTTAGTGCATACATGTCCGCGGAGTCCACATAGGTCAGCGGACGTGAATTAAGAATTAGCTCCACATCGGCCATAGGGCCCTTTAGAACCTCCTCGCGCAAGCCCGCGTTTGGTAAGATGTCCATCAGTACGGATTTCACCGAGCGGACTAACCGTTCCCAAGATACACCCATGTACGGCGACGCATGGGGTAGGAAACGCCACTTAATTTCTGGGCAGCGACGCTCCAGTTCCTCTGACGACATGCGCTCAATTTCGTTTTACAATACGCGGCTGGCGCCTCGGAAATTCGTACCGTTGTCGGACCAAATGCATTTTGGCGCACCACGACGAGCAATAAACTGTTTTAATATAAGCAAGAACGAGTCCGTAGATAGTGATGGCGCAATCTCCAAATGTACTGCACGGACCGTGAGACTAGTCAACAGCACGCCCCACCGCTTTTCCCGACGTCTTCCAACCACAATATCGAAGGGTCCAAAGTAGTCTACACCAGTGTTCGTAAATGGCCTAGAAAAGGTGCCTAGTCATTCTGGTGGTAGATCACCCCTTTGCGGAGGTTGCGGCGCAGCACCTCGATTACGGCATTGCTGACATCTTTTGGTAGTAGCTCGAACCAACGCTCTTAGTCCGCTAATACAGTATCATCTCATTCACAATGATTTCATTGTGGTGGTGGTGAAACCTGCGATGATAAAAGTCAGTAATTAGAAAGGTTACCTTATGGTGTCGCGGTAATATAATTGGCCGGTGAGTATCATAGGTAATGTCCTTCGCAGCATCGATGCGTCCCTTCACCCGCAGCAGCCCAGACACGTCTAAATAAGGCGAGAATTTGTAAATAGTACTGCTTCAAGGCGAATGATGTCTTCGCCATAGGCGGATTCCTGGCAGCTACGTATGATGACGCGTTCGGCATCTTCGATATCTCTTCTGCTCAAGCTAAAGCGTTGAGGATCTGGAGCCGGAACTGTTGATGTCAACGCAGCTCTCTTTGTCGTATCAATATGGCAAACTAACTCTTTGAGATTTTCGTCTGAACATCCGAAATCAGTCGTCGGCCAACAGTCCTCTGCTTGAAACAAAAATTCGGGTCCGGTGAACCACCTAGAGTCATTTCTGAAATCGGGATCAGCAGCCCATTCGGTACCTTCATCGGCCACGTTTTGAAGAGATGGTACCCAACGCCATTCGTTGGCTTGGAACAGATATGGGTTTAAGTGGAGCAACACGAGTTTTCGACATGACTAAACTGCAGGCAATCCTGGTTTGACGTATCGCTCGCAAGTATACGGCTGCAGCGTAGGCATCAATGCTGGCGTTCACGAAAGTGTGCAACTATATGTGATTTGCGCTACTAGCCAGCGCATAGCAACGTGTTATTCGCAACTCTGGTATTGAGCGTAAGCATCGAATCCACCGCCACCATTTTTCAAGTTCCTTCGACTTGATTGGTTCATCCCACGTAACGCCCGATCGCCATATTTCCTGCATGACAATTTTTGCATAAATGACGAAAAATCCCAAAGGGTCCAACACTGTCATTACAACTCGCAGTATTTGCCGTTTGGTTGGGATCTTGCTTTCGTCAAAGACGTCCAGTGGAAATTTCTCGAAAAATCGCAGCAAATCGGCACCCGGTGACCACCACATTCCGAAAACCTTTTCGTGGTGTTGGTCTGGCTGCTCGATATATTTGTCAGCTTGGGCGCCGGAGTTGGAAATCCAATTCCGCATTTCAAACCCCCCGTCCGCGTGGATGTCACGTACAGTAGTAGCTAGCTCGATCATATCGTGCTCCAAAGGAACGCTTTGTAGCCAATCATCAAAAAACGTGTTGTGTAAAATCGCTTCGACTGCAGCTTTATGATCTGCCTGGAAGCGCCGGGCATTTTCGTTCTTAATGTAGTTTGCAAGGGAGGGCGAACATAAGGCGCCAAACGTCATCACCTGCATCACATAAACGTCAGGCTCCTTCGAAGCATCGCCTTCACGCCAAAGAAATTTTTGTGCTGTTTGATCGTCCTGTATAACTCGAATTTCATGTATGTCACCACACAGCGCTACGGGATGTTCGCGAAAGCGAATCAGCACACCGACTGCAG
Source organism: Philophylla caesio (assembly GCA_963971545.1). Classification (NCBI taxonomy): domain Eukaryota; kingdom Metazoa; phylum Arthropoda; class Insecta; order Diptera; family Tephritidae; genus Philophylla; species Philophylla caesio. Next base: position 38,084,485 of record OZ020608.1, on the reverse strand, counting down.
CATTAAGCAGTTAAGTGAGGGTGAAGAGAGAAAACAGCAAAGATCGTGTAATCTACGTTATTTTAATAGCGAGCACAAATTTGTATTTGACAGCAGTGTACGGAAATGGTGGATGAATAGAGAGGAAAAGCAAAGAACGTATTTGACGTTATTTTACGCTCTTCGGAGGCAGTGTTGTGACTTTAAGTACCAGTTGTTAGCATAAATCATACCTGCATACCTGGATTTTACTTGACGATAACGATCATGTCGTAGGTCGTGGTCTACCTCTCAACAGCGCTAGTTCAATTTTCCCATAAGCAGTAAAACCTTTAGCAGATATTTCGAATATTTTCATATTTTTCCATGGAATAATGTTAAATGTGAGGATTCGGTAATTTTGTTTTTTTATTTTTAGTGCAACTGTTCATAATTAGTTTTAGGCATGGTAACTTATTCACTTCGTGTGTTATATTATGTTCTGACTGCGTCGTTAACTCGAGTTTATGAGCAATTTCGGAGTTTAATGTCAAACACTTCTCATAAACTCGGAGTTTACCATACAAAAATTTTTTGTCTAACTCGCTTTAAACACCATTTTTATTTGGTGTTTATGGACGTGCAACCCTTATTTGCCCCAATATTAGGCAGGACTGTCGAAAAATTTTGTGCATCACTGTTCAATAGTTTTGCTGCACTGTTTAGTGGTTTGACAGTTCATAATTTGAAATACGAGGGCGGTTTTATAGGAAATTGACTTTTGGAATTTCCCGCCCAGAAACTGTAAATTCATCATTGCTACTTTCAACTGCCATCTTATAATAAACTACTAAGTAAGCTGATTAAGCAATGTTTTTTGCGTAAAAAAACATCACCTAAATCAAGCAAAGGCTTGATAAATATATATGGACCTTGCAGCAACCATTTCAATAGTTAAAAATTGAATTACTGCGTTCCGTTGTTGATGAGGCATCACAAGTGGCGCCGAACGTTCAGGTCTCCCAAAAGTGGTCGATACTCCAGAAATCGTCGTTAGAATCCATGGAATGATATTGGAAGACCGGAGAACGAAAGTGTTTGAGGTAGTTGAGGTTGTAGGCAACCAACTGAGCGGAAACATCACATTTAACATGAATATTTGTATATAAAAAATCTATTCACACTCCACGATAATCGTAACCTGTTGATCTGAAAAGCTGTAATTTCGAAGGAATACAAAATGGTGTATAGAGTTGAAGGGAGATTATGTTGAGAAATATAACTTTTTTTGCCGATAAAATATGTTTTATTCAAAAGACAAAGATTTATCAAACTGCCTTCGTTAATTATTTGTAAAAAAAATGAATCAAATTTCACAAAAAAAATTTCACAAAAAAATTTCAAATATTGATGCAAAAACACCGTCACCACAAATCGCCGTATACCATGGAGTTGCCTTTGCATTCACCATTGCTCAGTGGTCCATGCCATCGCAAGCATTATCCAACTACGAGTACCTATATGCACTTTTTTTTTTAAATATTTGTAAATAAGTACAATAAATTTTCATAAACAAAACAAAATTTATAATTGAAAGTAAATAAACAAATGTCAATTAAACTCAAAGTTTCTTAAACACCTCAATGAGAAGGCTTGACAATTGTTCATAAACTCAAAACAACAAACTCGAGTTTACTGCGCAGTCAGAACATAGTATTTATTGATATGCTGAGTTCCCGTACTTTTAGAGCCTAGTTCAAGGAATTTTCCTATTGCTTCATTTACTGAAGAAAACTGACCTGCTCTCATAAGAAGTTTAACTTCGTGTGACTTTGCATTTGAAAATTTCGTAAAGAAACTGTGCTTGGACAATATCAAGACTTTTAGGGTATCTTTAATAGCGAAAGATCATGGGAAAGCGATTACCGAGGCGAAAACGTTATTGTGGAAGAAATAAGTTCATGACAAAAAAGATAAAAAGAAAATTACCCACATAAGGCCAAGAATGGTAACAAACCAGGCTTAACCAAAAGAGTGGAGCGATATTTTTCTTTTTAATTTCGCTTAGGTAATTAAGATGTTTCTTTATAGCTATCATTTGAAGATTACAAATTTTATTTTTTCTGACCATCCAGAATGCGCATTAAGCTCAAACTTCTGTAGAAAATGTATTCTTTCAATACTCAGGCGAATCTTCAATTTAAGAGCAGAAAGGCATATAATTCATTAATTTATCACGCGCTGGTCCCGTCACCACCTGACGCTGTTGACCGCCCGCATTGTTTCAGTATAAATAATGACGTATTTGTTTGCGCACGCTCGCTGAAAACCTGACGAAATTCGACGTCAGGTGTGTAGTGAAGATGCCTTAAACAAGAAGTGAATTAATGTTTAATGACAATGTTCTACCTACATATTCAAAGAAGTAAATTAATTTTTCCTGAGACAATGTTCTTCCTACATATTAAAATATAATAAATTGCTATTTGTGAGAATGAAGTGACTTAAAGTCGGTATCCAATGGGAAGAACCCATCTGTAAAGCAAATAACAGAAATAATAGCAGTTGAGTTGAGAGCCTCTAGAAAAAGGCGGTGTTTTCAATAAAAATTAAACGGTTTTGCAAGTACGGACCAGAACACATTTTAAAAATGTAAAATATATGTCGTTATATGAAAGTTTGGCATTTAAAACTATGGAACGAAATTAACTCTTTGCGCATTCTGAAAACATGCGGTAACCAACCCGTGTGGAGCGGTCACGGCTAATAGAGGGAGCTTAAATATAGTCACTCCAACATATTCGGTTTAAGGGTCCACTAAGATCCTCAGCGTCTGTTTACCAGGAGATGCGGCTGCAAGCGGCTCGCTATATAAATGAACACAAACTTTTTTACCCCCAGCAATGGGTTTTGCGTTAGGTTTGTGCCCCGCCATGTAAAACTCACGTGCAATGAAAATACGAAAGAAGGACTACGATTTACGATATGCACCTAGAATTTCCGGACCATCTACAGAAAGGGTGTTATGTGGTTATTATGAGAACTGTTTTATTATGCTCTCATTCGCTGCTTTGGTTTCGGTGAATGAAAGCATTTTTTTTTGTTATTATACAATTAAAATTTTTTCACTTATGTGTATGGAGTTCTGTAAGGACATTTGGATTAGATTTCCTTAGATTTTTCTTTTCCTTTTTCTAGGAATTCTGCTGCTCTTTTTTGAGCGGTTTGTAGCTTAAATTTTAGTTCTGATTTGTAATTATCAACGTTATATATCGGATCGACTTTCCCGTTTAACACAAAGTCATTTGGCGCAGCAACTTTCCCGTATACTAGCTCAAACTGTGTATAACCGTGTGTTGTTGTTGGTGTTGTATTGTAGCAGTATGTAAAGCAATTGAGCCAGTGGTCCCAGTCCAGTTTGTTTATTGAGATGTGTGGCCTGATGTAGTCGTTCAAGGTTCTGTGGGATCTTTCAACTGTTCCTAGGGTCTGGTGATGGTACGGTGTGGATGTTTTATTTTGTATATTAAGAAGTTTATAGATTTTGTTAAATTTTTCATTTTTATATTCGGTGCCCATGTCAGTTAGTATTTGCTGAATGGTCCATGGACCAATATACAGTTTTCTACTTTTGGTTTTGCTACTATATTGGCAGATTTGTTCGGAATTGCTATTGTGATACGGAATTGTGTTAGGTCGCAAATTATTGTTAGTGCATATTCATTTCCGTGAAATCGTTAAGGGAATGGGCCCATTTTGTCAATTTGTACGACATCAAAAGCCTTAGAAGGAGTATTTGTTTTTATAAGGGGTTCTATATGATTTATGCCAGATTTATTATGTTTACATTTTTCACAATTTCGGATGTAATGCTTCACGTCTGAAGTCATGTTTTTCCAAAAATACGTTCGTCTGAGTTTAGATAAGAATCGTGAGAATCCTGGGTGGCCTCCGGAAACAGGCACGTCATGATATCTTTTTAATAATTCAAGTTGTTGTTTGCGAAAAGTGACTTCAATTATTTTTGGTGTTACAGCTATCGTTACCTTTTCAGTATTTTATTGCCTATGTTTTTAAATACCTCAATGTCGACATATTTAAATTAATTATCATTGCTCGCGATCTTCCTGCTTTTAAAATTTTTATTGCCAAACATTTTTTTAAGTTTGGGAAACAATTGCGCTTGTACCGGCGGGCAATCAAATAATATTTTGAGCTGCGTACTTGGCAAGTTAGCTAAAATCTGATATTTATTTATTAATATTAGCTTCAATTCTACAGTATATAAAAGGGCAAATTATATCTCACTCTTGTGTTTGGCCGTTTAAAAGCCCGTCGATATAGCCGATTTTATAGGAGGGAAGATTCCATTTACTTCTGCTCGCACCGGTAGTCCAATAGAAAATAATTTTTAATAGCGAGTGCAGATGTTTGACAGCAGCATTAAGCAGTAAAGTGAGGGTGAAGAGAGAAAACAGCTAAGATCGTGTAATCTACGTTATTTCAATAACGATCACAAATGTGTATTTGACAGCAGTGTACGGAAATGGTGGATGAATAGAGAGGAACAGCAAAGAACGTATTTGACGTTATTTTACGCTCTTCGGAGGCAGTGTTGTGACTTTAAGTACCAGTTGTTAGCATAAATCATACCTGCATACCTGGATTTTATTTGACGATTACGATCATGTCGTAGTTCGTGGTCTACCTCTCAACATCCCGCCCTCCGTAAACTTCGCGCATTTTGTACGTGGTTTACTCCTTTATATCTAGTTTTGCCAACTTCACTGCTCGCCTTGTTAGCAACCCATCCGCGGTTCGAATGACGGCACTGCGCACTGCTCCATCGTTGGCACGAAGTACGTCGAAGACTACTCCTTTCTTCCAGGTATATCTTTTGGCGTTTTCGTCCACGATAATTACCACATCATTCAGCATTATGGGGTTTGTTGACATATCAAACCATTTCGTTCGCCTGGTAAGGCACGGTAAATATTCGCGGACCCATCTTTTCCAAAAACCGTCAGCAATTTGGGAAGATATTCGAAAGTTTTTGTTTAGTGTCATCCCATCATTGGATCCTTCTGCCTGATCTCATATTCCGCTAGAGTTGCCCATAAGAAAATTATTAGGCGTTAGTGCATACATGTCCGCGGAGTCCACATAGGTCAGCGGACGTGAATTAAGAATTAGCTCCACATCGGCCATAGCGCCCCTCAGAACCTCCTCGCGCAAGCCCGCGTTTGGTAAGATGTCCATCAGTACGGATTTCACCGAGCGGACTAACCGTTCCCAAGATCCACCCATGTACGGCGACGCAGGGGGTAGGAAACGCCACTTAATTTCTGGGCAGCGACGCTCCAGTTCCTCTGACGACATGCGCTCAATTTCGTTTTACAATACGCGGCTGGCGCCTCGGAAATTCGTACCGTTGTCGGACCAAATGCATTTTGGCGCACCACGACGAGCAATAAACTGTTTTAAAATAAGCAAGAACGAGTCCGTAGATAGTGATGGCGCAATCTCCAAATGTACTGCACGGACCGTGTGACTAGTCAACAGCACGCCCCACCGCTTTTCCCGACGTCTTCCAACCACAATCTCGAAGGGTCCAAAGTAGTCTACACCAGTGTTCGTAAATGGCCTAGAAAAGGTGCCAAGTCTTTCTGGTGGTAGATCACACATTTGCGGAGGTTGCGGCGCAGCACCTCGATTACGGCATTGCTGACATCTTTTGGTAGTAGCTCGAACCAACGCTCTTAGTCCGCTAATACAGTATCATCTCATTCACAATGATTTCATTGTGGTGGTGGTGAAACCTGCGATGATAAAAGTCAGTAATTAGAAAGGTTACCTTATGGTGTCGCGGTAATATAATTGGCCGGCGAGTATCATAGGTAACGTCCTTCGCAGCATCGATGCGTCCCTTCACCCGCAGCAGCCCAGACTCGTCTAAATAAGGCGAGAATTTGTAAATAGTACTGCTCCGAGAAACAGCGTCGCTCTTTTCAAGGCGAATGATGTCTTCGCCATAGGCGGATTCCTGGCAGCTACGTATGATGACGCGTTCGGCATCTTCGATATCTCTTCTGCTCAAGCTAAAGCGTTGAGGATCTGGAGCCGGAACTGTTGATGTCAACGCAGCTCTCTTTGTCGTTGCAATATGGCAAACTAACTCTTTGAGATTTTCGTCTGAACATCCGAAATCAGTCGTCGGCCAACAGTCCTCTGCTTGAAACAAAAATTCGGGTCCGGTGAACCACCTGGAGTCATTTCTGAAATCGGGATCAGCAGCCCATTTGGTACCTTCATCGGCCACGTTTTGAAGAGATGGTACCCAACGCCATTCGTTGGCTTGGAACAGATATGGGTTTAAGTGGAGCAACACGAGTTTTCGACATGACTAAACTGCAGGCAATCCTGGTTTGACGTATCGCTCGCAAGTATACGGCTGCAGCGTAAGCATCAATGCTGGCGTTCACGAAAGTGTGCAACTATATGTGATTTGCGCTACTAGCCAGCGCATAGCAACGTGTTATTCGCAACTCTGGTATTGAGCGTAAGCATCGAATCCACCGCTACCATTTTTCAAGTTCCTTCGACTTGATTGGTTCATCCCACGTAACGCCCGATCGCCATATTTCCTGCATGACAATTTTTGCATAAATGACGAAAAATCCCAAAGGGTCCAACACCGTCATTACAACTCGCAGTATTTGCCGTTTGGTTGGGATCTTGCTTTCGTCAAAGACGTCCAGTGGAAATTTCTCGAAAAATCGCAGCAAATCGGCACCCGGTGACCACCACATTCCGAGAACCTTTTCGTGGTGTTGGTCTGGCTGCTCGATATATTTGTCAGCTTGGGCGCCGCGCTAATAAGATCTTACTGGAGTTGGAAATCCAATTCCGCATTTCAAACCCCCCGTCCGCGTGGATGTCACGTACAGTAGTAGCTAGCTCGATCATATCGTGCTCCAAAGGAACGCTTTGTAGCCAATCATCAACAAACGTGTTGTGTAAAATCGCTTCGACTGCAGCTTTATGATCTGCCTGGAAGCGCCGGGCATTTTCGTTCTTAATGGAGTTTGCAAAGGAATTTTTGTGCTGTTTGATCGTCCTGTATAACTCGAATTTCATGTATGTCACCACACAGCGCTACGGGATGTTCGCGAAAGCGAATCAGCACACCGACTGCAGCATTAAGCAGTTAAGTGAGGGTGAAGAGAGAAAACAGCAAAGATCGTGTAATCTACGTTATTTTAATAACGAGCACAAATTTGTATTTGACAGCAGTGTACGGAAATGGTGGATGAATAGAGAGGAAAAGCAAAGAACGTATTTGACGTTATCTTACGCTCTTCGGAGGCAGTGTTGTGACTTTAAGTACCAGTTGTTAGCATAAATCATACCTGCATACCTGGATTTTACTTGACGATAACGATCATGTCGTAGGTCGTGGTCTACCTCTCAACAGCGCTAGTTCAATTTTCCCATAAGCAGTAAAACCTTTAGCAGATATTTCGAATATTTTCATATTTTTCCATGGAATAATGTTAAATGTGAGGATTCGGTAATTTTGTTATTTTATTTTTAGTGCAACTGTTCATAATTAGTTTTAGGCATGGTAACTTATTCACTTCGTGTGTTATATTATGTTCTGACTGCGCCGTTAACTCGAGTTTATGAGCAATTTCGGAGTTTAATGTCGAACACCTCTAATAAACTCGGAGTTTACCATACACAAATTTTTTGTCTAACTCGCTTTAAACACCATTTTTATTTGGTGTTTATGGACGTTATTTGCCCCAATATTAGGCAGGACTGTCGAAAAATTTTGTGCATCACTGTTCAATAGTTTTACTGCACTGTTTAGTGGTTTGACAGTTCATAATTTGAAATACGAGGGCGGTTTTATAGGAAATTGACTTTTGGAATTTCCCGCCCAGAAACTGTAAATTCATCATTGCTACTTTCAACTGCCATCTTATATTAAACTACTAAGTAAGCTGATTAAGCAATGTTTTTTGCGTAAAAAAACATCACCTAAATCAAGCAAAGGCTTGATAAATATATATGGACCTTGCAGCAACCATTTCAATAGTTAAAAATTTAATTACTGCGTTCCGTTGTTGATGAGGCATCACAAGTGGCGCCGAACGTTCAGGTCTCCCAAAAGTGGTCGATACTCCAGAAATCGTCGTTAGAATCCATGGAATGATATTGGAAGACCGGAGAACGAAAGTGTTTGAGGTAGTTGAGGTTGTAGGCAACCAACTGAGCGGAAATATCACATTTAACATGAATATTTGTATATAAAAAATCTATTCACACTCCACGATAATCGTAACCTGTTGATCTGAAAAGCTGTAATTTCGAAGGAATACAAAATGGTGTACAGAGTTGAAAGGAGATTATGTTGAGAAATATAACTTTTTTTGCCGATAAAATATGTTTTATTCAAAAGACAAAGATTTATCAAACTGCCTTCGTTAATTATTTGTAAAAAAAATGAATCAAATTTCACAAAAAAAATTTCACAAAAAAATTTCAAATATTGATGCAAAAACACCGTCACCACAAATCGCCGTATACAATGGAGTTGCCTTTGCATTCACCATTGCTCAGTGGTCCATGCCATCGCAAGCATTATCCAACTACGAGTATATGCACTTTTTTTTTTTAATATTTGTAAATAAGTACAATAAATTTTCATAAACAAAACAAAATTTATAATTGAAAGTAAATAAACAAATGTCAATTAAACTCAAAGTTTCTTAAACACCTCAATGAGAAGGCTTGACAATGTTTCATAAACTCAAAACAACAAACTCGAGTTTACTGCGCAGTCAGAACATAGTATTAATTGATATTCTGAGTTCCCGTACTTTCAGAGCGAGCGAGGGCGCTATATATACATTATCTAACTGTAATGTGAGACTGGAAAATTACGACTTCAGAGTAAACCCAAGGATACCCTCCACTTATAATTCTTAATGAGTTCCAGTCCCCATCCAAATTTCGTAAAGAAACTGTGACAATATCAAGACTTTTAGGCCATCTTTAATAGCGAAAGATCATGGGAAAGCGATTACCGAGGCGAAAACGTTATTATGGAAGACATAAGTTCATGACAAGATAGATAAAAAGAAATTTACCAACATAAGGCCAAGAATGGTAACAAACCAGGCTTAACCAAAAGAGTGGAGCGGTATTTTTCTTTTTAATTTCGCTTAGCCTGGGTAATTAAGATGTTTCTTTATAGCTATCATTTGAACATACCAAATTTATTTTTTTTTCTGACCATCCAGAATACGCAATAAGCTCAAACTTCTGCAGAAAATGTATTCTTTCAATACTCAGGCGAATCTTCAATTTATGAGCAGAAAGGCATATAATTCATTAATTTATCACAGGCTGGTCCCGTCACCACCTGACGCTGTTGACCGCCCGCATTGTTTCAGTATAAATAATGACGTATTTGTTTGCGCACGCTCGCTGAAAACCTGACGAAATTCGACGTCAGGTGTGTAGTGAAGATGCCTTAAACAAGAAGTGAATTAATGTTTAATGACAATGTTCTACCTACATATTCAAAGAAGTAAATTAATTTTTCCTGAGACAATGTTCTACCTACATATTAAAATATAATAAATTGCTATTGGTGAGAATGAAGTGACTTAAAGTCGGTATCCAATGGGAAGAACCCATCTGTAAAGCAAATAACAGAATTAATAGCAGTTGATGTTGAGAGCCTCTGGAAAAAGGCGGTGCTTTCAATAAAAATTAAACGGTTTTGCAAGTACGGACCAGAACACATTTTAAATATGTAAAATATATGTCGTTATATGAAAGTTTGGTATTTAAAACTATGGAACGAAATTAACTCTTTGCGCATTCTGAAAACATGCGGTAACCAACCCGTGTGGAGCCTTCGGTCACGGCTAATAGAAGGAGCTTAAATATAGTCACTCCAACATATTCGGTTTAAGGGTCCACTAAGATCCTCAGCGTCTGTTTACCAGGAGATGCGGCTGCAAGCGGCTCGCTATATAAATGAACACAAACTTTTTTACCCCCAGCAATGGGTTTTGCGTTGGGTTTGTGCCCCGCCATGTAAAACTCACGTCCAATGAAAATACGAAAGAAGGACTACGATTTACGATATGCACCTAGAATTTCCGGACCATCTACAGGGAACCTGATATGTGGTTATTATCAGAACTGTTTTATTATTTTCCTTACACCTATTTATATCTTAAATTTCTAAGTCACAGACAGCCACATGACTGCTGACTGAGTGGTGTGAATGGACGACGATAATTATAGCAAAGATCATAAATGTATAAGTATGGACAAGACGTTATTATTAGCAACGAGTGAATCTCCAGGGGCATGCTTTCTTACTCTAGCCAATCAAAAAATTCATTTGAGCAAAAGAGAAAGCATGCCCCTGGAGATTCACTCGTTGCTTAAAGTAACGTGTTGTTGTTGACTGCGCCGTTAACTCGAGTTTATGAGCAATTTCGGAGTTTAATGTCAAACACTTCTCATAAACTCGGAGTTTACCATACACAAATTTTTTGTCTAACTCGCTTTAAACACCATTTTTATTTGGTGTTTATGGACGTGCAACCCTTATTTGCCCCAATATTAGGCAGGACTGTCGAAAAATTTTATGCATCATTGTTCAATAGTTTTGCTGCACTGTTTAGTGGTTTGACAGTTCATAATTTGAAATACGAGGGCGGTTTTATAGATAACTTTTTGGAATTTCCCGCCCAGAAACTTTAAATTTATCATTGCTGCTTTTAACTGCCATCTTATAATAAACTACTAAGTAAGCTGATCAAGCAATATTTTTTGCGTAGAAAAACATCACCTAAATCAAGTAAAGGCTTGATATATACTATAAGGACTGTTTGTAGGGAGACTAAGCGTTTTTAGTCCACAAGATGGTTGGCGTTTTATATGGTATTTTCCGGATAAAATAATCGAAAACGCTACGAGCGGAAGTTTCGTGAAATAGAAGAAACATATATTTTGGCACTTCATATGTCAAAATTTTAATACATTTAAGTGTGTGTGCTCTGCACAGATTTCTTATCGCAAATTATCGATATAAAAAAAATGGTTTAATAGTTTAAAATATAGTATGCCATGTATATGATGAGAGTTACATTATTATAAGTTGATTGCATGCATTTAATTGAGTTTAAGGCTTAAACATACACCCCCTCTTGAGGGAACAAAGGGCCATCAATAGGTAGTCGTCTTATCTTCGCGGTAGCTCGCTTGATTACATTAGTAGCAGTCCTTACTGTTACGGTCCTCACAATGCCATCTTAACCTGGATGTAGATTAATTATGCGCCCAAGTTTCCACTGAAGCGGCGGGACATTTTCTTCCTCTAAAATGACTATGTCACCAATATGAATAGGTGAACAATTCTTTAGCCATTTATTCCGAATTTGCAAGCTTTGCAAATAATCTTTGTGCCATTTGTCCCAGAACTGTTGGAAGTACCATTGTAACTGCTGGTACCTCTGCAAACGATTGAAATTTTCGGCAATCTTTACATCTGGTTCAGGAATAGCATTTAACGCAGTACCAATGATGAAGTGCCCAGGCGTAAAGGCAGGCGCATCGCAGGCGTTCTCAGGAACTGCTGCGATCGGCCTAGAGTTGAGTATTGACTCGATTTGGATGATAAGAGTATTAAATTCTGAAAAAGTGAATGAAGAGCTATTCATTATTCGTTTTAGATGGTATTTAAAAGATTTAACAGCGACCTCCCACAGCCCACCAAAGTGCGGAGACCGGGGAGGTATATGCTTCCATTTAATGCCATTAATAGCGCATTCCCTTGCGATTTCGTCTTGAGATTTTTTTGTCTAAACATACTGAAAAGCTCTTCTAACTCCTTTCGAGCGCCAACAAAATTTGTAGCGTTGTCACTATACAAAACTGCACAACATCCACGACGAGCTATAAAGCGTTTCAAAGCATTCAGAAAGCCTTTGTTTCTAAGGTCGTCAACAAGCTCTAAATGCGTAGCCTTGGGGACAAAGCATACGAATATGGCACATATGCCTTTGCTGGTGCTGTGCCGCGGCGGCGAAAATGAATAAAAAAGGATCCACAGTTGTCAATTCCAACAACATTGAACGCACTTGATTGTTGTTCTCGCAATTCAGGCACGTCTGCCATGAGTTGATCGTGTCTTAATGGACGTGCTCGGGAGCAACGAACACAATGATGAACAACGGAGCGGGCAGCAACTTTTCCGTGAATAGGCCAAAACCTTTGTCTGGTTGTACTAAGGAGTGCTTGGGGCCCAACATGATGATTGATAATATGGAGATGAGTTAAAAGTGGTCGTGTGAAAACATGGGACTTAGGCAGAATTATTGGGTGCTTATTGTTGAAATCTAAAGCGGCATTCTGCAAACGTCCACCTACCCTAATAATTCCCTCATTGTCAATAAACGGGACGAGAGCTTTAAGTTTGCTTTGTTTTTGGAGAATATTACTGCATCTCAATGAGCGCAATTCTGAAGAGAACTCTGCATGCTGAATCGATTTTATCATAGCAAGTAACGCGAGATGTAGCTCTTCCGCCGAGAGTGAACCTAAGCGATGATTTGACCTTTTAGTTGTGCAGTTATGTTTAAAACGCAGAATGTACGCAACTACATTAAGTAGACTTTGATAATTGTTGTGATATTTGACGTTTTCTATGAAGCTCACTTCGCGTGTGGCTGTCAGAACAAGTTTAATTTTCTTCCTTTGTAGATCATCGTCGTTGTAATGAATTCCCGATGGTGGAGAAGGCCAAAAATTTTCAGATTGATTTAAAAATCTGGGACCATTAAATCATAGGCTCGAAGGTATTATTGCGTTGGGTAGTAAACCACGAGATAATAAATCAGCTGGATTGAGGTCGGTTGGTACGTAGCGCCACTGAGAAAAGGTACTGCTTTCTTGAATTAGTGCAACGCGATTCGCAACAAATGTTTGCCAGGTGCACGAATCTTCTTGAAGCCAATTCAAAACGATCGTGGAATCGGTCCAATAGTTGACCTTTTGAAATTCGATGAAAGCAAAAATATTCCCTATGCGTTTTACAAGTTCGGCCATCATAACCGCAGCGCACAATTCCAATCTCGGTAAACAACATTTTTTAAGAGGGGCAACTCTTGTCTTCGCGCATAATAATTTAATGGTAAGGACTTCTCCTTCCTCAGAGAGACTTCTCACATATAAGCATGCTCCGTATGCAACTTCAGAACTGTCAGAAAACCCATGCAGCTCATATTTTGCATACGGGGCAAACGCCTGACAATCAATCTCAAAATCGTTTAAGCAGTATAGTTGGTCTCGAAAGTTTTCCCATCTGCTATGATACTCTTGAGGCAGTGACTCATCCCAGTTCAGCTTCAAACGCCATAACTGTTGCATGAATATTTTTGCTAGTATTGTAACCGGACTAATTAAACCAAGCGGATCGAAGAATTGAGCACTTTCGGAGAGAATGCTGCGTTTTGTAGATGTTTTTTGACTTTGTGCTGGCGGCTTTTGAAAAAGAAATTTATCGGTAGAAGGATTCCAAAAAAAAAACTTCTCCTTATCTTCCTCTGAAACATCCGATAGAATTTCATCATGATTGGCGCACCACTTCTTTAGCTCAAACTTTCCTCTCAACAGCATTGACTCTAGTTGTCTTTGGAAGACCTTTGCATCCTGGAGTGTATCAGCGCCTGTTAATAAGTCGTCGACATAGAAGCCATTGAGAGCCGCTTGTGCAGCGTAAGGAAAATATTGTCCCTCATCTTCACAAAACTGTAATGCGCGTGTTGCCAGAAAAGATGCAGATGCTGTACCGTAGGTTACCGTACACAATTGAAATAGTTCAACAGGATCATCTACACAAGATCGCCATAGAATGTAATGGAAACGTCGGTCATCATGGTGAAGTGATACCTGGCGGTACATTTTTGTGATATCGGCGGTAAAAACGTATGTAAAATAACGAAAACGCAGCATTATTGTAAACAAGTCAGGTTGAATTACGGGCCTAATCATAAGTAAGTCGTTTAAAGATACATCAGTGATGCCTCATCAAAAACAACTCGAATTTTTGTCGTGGAGCTAGATGGCTTAAATGCGCAATGGTGAGGAATTACATAATGCGGAGATTTCATTTCAGCATGTACAACCCTTTTCATATGAGATAAACTAATAAACTCTTCCATAAATTCTACGTATTGTACTCGCAATTGTTCATTCCTGCTGAATTTTGTCTCCAGCGAATAAAATCTCTTCAGTGCAATATTATACGAATCACCTAACATGTCGAAATTCTTTTTAAATGGCAATCTTACTTGGTAGCGGCCGCATTTCATGCGAACAACATTTCTTTTGAGTGCGCTTCACATTCTCTTTCTTCTCTCGATATTATATTGTGGGTTGGAGAGCCGATGTCTTCAATTTGCCAGAGAGCTTTAATCGAGTTATTGAGCGCAGAATCGTCACTTGAGTCGGTGTACTATAAAAAATTGCTACACATTGAGACTTCAGAGCGGAGAGGCTTCCCGCGACTATCCAGCCTAGTAAAGTGTTCTGTGCTAACGGCAATTCAGGCCCAAGTTTAACTTGACCGATTGAAAGTATATCATAAAATAGATCGACTCCAATGAGAAGATCTACTCTTTGCGGAATGTTGAAGAGCGGGTCCGCTAGGCGAATATTTTTAGGAATATTCCACTCGTCAATGCTAATCCTACGATCAGGCATTAGTCCAGTTATATTAGGAATAATTAAAGCTTCTAAATTAGAAGAGAATTCATTGAAGCGCGATTTAATTGTAAAAGTGGCTTTAAACTTTGCTGACGTTTCCATGTTGTTTGCAGACGTAAAAGATGTAGGAGAATATTTATTTATTTATTTATTTATTTATTAAATAAATATTGCAAACTAGTAGAAGGACATGTCTGATATTTGTTATTGTTCGCTTGCGAGACAGAGGTATTGGTTTGATGTAATAACGAATGGTGTTTGTGACCACAGGAGTGACATTTAAAATTTGAAGGGCAGTTTAATGCAGTGTGGTTATTAGATTTTAAACAATTTTCGCATAGTTTCAATTCTCGAATTTTTTGTAATCGGTCTTTTACAGATAAGTTTATGAAGGATATGCATCGATAAATTAAATGACCTGATTTATGACAAAAATTGCATGAAACCTTTGTGACCGTAAATGCTTTATATTGTTTTTGGTTTTTAGCTATGCTTGTGCCAGTGGAATTAGAATTAATCATACAGTTTGTTTGTACATTACCTTCTAATATCGGGCATCTTTTCTTCAAAAATGTCATTAGTTCAGTAAGCGTTGACATGCGTTCTGTAGATGATTCTTCATTCCATTTTAAAGTGGTTTCGGCATCCAATTTTGAAATTATTAAATGAACAACAAGATCGTCCCACTGATCAACAGGTCGATTTAGGTTACGAAGTCCAGCCATGTGGTTGTTCATTTTGTCGATTAGATTTCTCAGATCGGAAGAATTTGCCTTCGTAATCTTAGGGTGCTGAAACATAAGTTCGATATGCCTTTTTCCTATTACCTTTTTGTTTTCAAAGCGCTCACGGAGACGCTGTAAGGCAACATCATAATTTTCGGATACTATCTTCAGACCATCGATTGTCGCCTTGGCGGTACCGTCCAACTTTGCTACAAGATGATGAAATTTCGCGAGAGTTGTGATGTGCTGGTTGTTGTGAACCAGGGAAACGAACTCATCATACCAACTCATCCAAGCAGTAACCTCACCTGAAACTGAGTGTAACTCTATTTTCGGTAATCTTATAGTGCCATACCTTTTTGGCACTACGTTATCCACGATTGTTGTATTGGCTCCGCCATCTAATTTTCCGAGCATAACCTTTATGTTAGATGCAGCTAAGTAGTACAACTCCTCGTAAGTCGATCGATTATGCTGTAAAGTTTCTTCAGGATCCCTTTCCTCTATCTTTGTTTGAACGTTGAGGAATGTGCTGAATGATTTCTGCAGAGCTTCAAGGTGAATGGCCAACTCCGATGCGGAAATCAAGGTAGGATCACGTTTCATACGTTCCACGAATTCGCGGGTGCGCTCCATTTGTTGCTCGCACACGGTGCGGCGAGTCTTAAGCGCAGTGGTTGCCGTTTGTATCTTCGCGGAAGCGGCGGAGGTAGAACTTTCTCCAGCATCGCCTTTCTTTGCTGAGACTTGCTGCTCACTGTCGGACATAGTCGCGAAGTGTTTATTTAAAATACCTATCTCGCCGGGGCCTCCAAATGTTTGTAGGCAGACTAAGCGTTTTTAGTCCACAAGATGGTTGGCGTTTTATATAGTATTTTCCGGATAAAGTAATCGAACACGCTACGAGCGGAAGTTTCGTGAAAAAGAAGAAACATATATTTTGGCACTTCATATATCAAAATTTTAATACGTTTATGTGTGTGTGCTCTGCACAGATTTCTTATCGCAAATTATCGATATAAAAAAATGGTTTAATAGTTCAAAATATAGTATGCTATATGATAAGAAGCGATAATTGAGAGTTACATTATTATAAGTTGATTGCATACATTTAATTGAGTTTAAGGCTTAAACAAGGACCTTGCAGCAACAATTTCAATAGTTAAAAATTGAATTACTGCGTTCCGTTGTTGATGAGGCATCACAAGTGGCGCCGAACGTTCAGGTCTCCCAAAAGTGGTCGATACACCAGAAATCGTCGTTAGAATCCATGGAATGATATTGGAAGACCGGAGAACGAAAGTATTTGAGGTAGCTGAGGTTGTAGGCAACCAACTGAACGGGAACATCACATTTAACACGAATATTTGTATATAAAAAATCTATTCGCGCGATGGGTGCCGCTGTTGGTCACACTCGACGATAATCGTAACCTGTTGATCTGAAAAGCTGTAATTTCGAAGGAATACAAAATGGTGTATAGAGTTGAAAGGAGATTATGTTGAGAAATATAACGTTTTTTTGCCGATAAAATATGTTTTATTCAAAAGACAAAGATTTATCAAACCGCCTTCGTTAATTATTTGTAAAAAAAAAAGTATCAAATTTCACAAACAAAAATTTCAAATATTGATGCAAAAACACCGTCACCACAAATCGCCGTATACCATGGAGTTGCCATTGCATTCACCATTGCTCAGTGGTCCATGCCATCGCAAGCATTATCCAACTACGAGTATATGCACTTTTTTTTAAATATTTGTAAATAAGTACAATATATTTTCATAAACAAAACAAAATTTATAATTGAAAGTAAATATACAAATGTCAATTAAACTCAAAGTTTCTTAAACACCTCAAAGAGAACGCTTGGCAATTGTTCATAAACTCAAAACAACAAACACGAGTTTACTGCGCAGCAGATCATAGTATTAATTCATGATACAAATATTTTTAGAGGTAGTTTCACTTTAAATTTTTTGACAGAAACAGTGTTCGACAGCAGACGCCCAATATTGCCACTACTTTAAAATAGACATTGGGGATTTTAATTTTAATTTTATTGTATTTTAAAAACAAATCGAGTAAATTTTGTAAATGTATGTACATACATACATATGTTTCATTTATTGGATGTATGTATATTTTTTCACTAACGCAATGGAACTTTATTTATGAATTTACATATGTAAATGTACAATTTGTGGCCTATTCTTTAAACCGAGCAAACGATATGCTCTACTAGAATGGAAAAAATAAAATAAAAACAGTATAGTGCGGGTAAAATCAAGGCCTTTACAATTTTTTAAGCTTTAAAGTTGTCTTTACAAGAGGAATTTTTTTGGCAGGCTTTAATTGCCTGGCAAAAATGACATGAAGTCGCCCAGATAAATTAATGTAGTATGTTACATTTGAAGACTTTTAGGAAATCGCAATTGAAGTTTGAAATTCAATTTTCCAAAAAGTCTTGGAGAATATTATTAGTTCACGAAAATCTTAAATTGTTTTATTTTTATTGTTTATTCTTAATTGCTTTTGAATTTATGAAGGATTTTCGAAAACTAAATAAGATATCAAAAAAAGAATAACGCATTATAAATGGCTTGATAGATGAAGAATAACTGCATTATTTACTTTATTTGCAATATTTTCACATACAACATTTAATTATCCGTGCGAAAATACGAAACAGTTTAAAAAAAATTTACGACTAAATTTTAGCGATTTTAAGATTTTGTCCAAGGTAATTGACAATATTTTTCCGAGTGTTCAAAGCACGGAATTTATATGTAGAATTTTCGTATATATAAAATATTTGGGACTTACGACAAAATTTTACTCAATATCTCCGACTCTAAAGGAGAAATCCAAAAAAGGATAGTGCCATTTAAAAGATCTTAATTAGTTAAGTATAACTACATTATTTCGACTCCCGCAGAAGCCAAGACGAAAGAAGTCTGATTAGGAAATGTGGTGAATTCCGAAATAATATAACTTCTACCGCTTTGAGTATTGTGGTTTTTTCCTAATAATTTTTCCAATAAACCAATCGGCCTTAAAACTCAAAAATATTTAAAATAAATATGTAGTTATATGGCCTAACAATAACAAATACATTATTAACTAAATTTGGCCCAATTTTCACATATGACATTTATTTATTCGGACGACGATGTATGTCCTTTAAGGTAACCGATTTTTCAAATCAATATGAATGCAGCTTTGCACATATTCAAATTTTGTTTCTGTTGTCTTCGTTTTTCTTAATGCGAAAAATAGAGGATCTTCTTAATAAGGAATTGGTAGTTAATATGGCTTCTGAAATGAGAGAGTGAAACTACCTTTAAAAATGATTGTATTAATTGATATGCTGAGAGCGAGCGAGGGCGCTATATATACATTATCTAACTGTAATGTGAGACTGGAAAATTACGACTTCAAAGTGAACCCGAGGATACCCTCCACTTATAATTCTTAATGAGTTCCAGTCCCCATCCAAATTTCGTAAAGAAACTGTGCTTGGACAATATCAAGAATTTTAGGCCATCTTTAATAGCGAAAGATCATGGGAAAGCGATTACCGAGGCGAAAACGTTATTACGGAAGACATAAGTTCATGAAAAGAAAGATAACAAGAGAATTACCAACATAAGGCCAAGAATGGTAAAGAACCAAAATTATCCAAAAGAGTGGAGCGATATTTTTCTTTTTCATTTCGCTTAGCCTGGGTAATTAAGATGTTTCTTTATAGCTATTATTTGAAGATAACAAATTTTATTTTTTCTGACCATCCAGAATCTTCAATTGAAAAGCAGAAAGGCATATAATTCATTAATTTATCACACGCTGGTCCCGCCACCACCTGACGCTGTTGACCGCCCGCATTGTTTCAGTATAAATAATGACGTATTTGTTTGCGCACGCTCGCTGAAAACCGAACGAAATTCGACGTCGGGTGTGTAGTGCAGACGCCTTAAACAAGATGTGAATTATTGTTTAATGACAATGTTCTACCTCAATATTCAAATATAATAAATTGCTATTTGTGAGAAGGAAGTGACTTAAAGTCGGTATCCAATGGGAAGAACCCATCGGTAAAGCAAATAACAGAAATAAGAGCAGTTGATGTTGAGAGCCTCTGGAAAAAGGCGGTGTTTTCAATAAAAATTAAACGGTTTTGCAAATACGGACCAGAACATATTTTAAAGATGTTAAATATATGTCGTTATATGAAAGCTTTGTATTTCAAACTATGGAACGAAATTGACTCTTTGCGCATTCTGAAAACATGCGGTAACCAACCCGTGTGGAGCCTTGGGTCACGGCTAATAGAGGGAGCTTAAATATAGTCACTCCAACATATTCGGTTTAAGGGTCCACTAAGATCCTCAGCGTCTGTTTACCAGGAGATGCGGCTGCAAGCCGGCGTCTGGCTTGGAGCAAGTGGCTCGCTATATAAATGAACATAAACTTTTTTACCCCCAGAAATGGGTTTTGCGTTGGGTTTGTGACTCGCCATGTAAAACTCACGTCCAATTATAATACGAAACAAGGACTACGATTTACGATATGCACCTAGAATTTCCGGACAATCTACAGGGAAGGCGTTATGTGGTTATTATCAGAACTGTTTTATTATTTTCCTTACACCTACTTATATCTTAAATTTCTAAGTCATAGACAGCCTCATGACCGCTGACTGAGTGGTGTGACTAGACGACGGTAATTAGAGTGCACTTGGCAACATTTCATAAGCGGCCTTTGTGTGTGACGGTTAAGTGTGTCATAGGTGTTCAATATCGGCAGCACATAGGAATACCTAAAGTATATTGAACTGCGAATATAAACACAATCTTACTCAATCAGTTGTGCTGAGAACCGTTGTCCATTACACCTTCCCTTTTGGGGGGGAAAAAATGCTCTCATTCGCTGCATTGCTTTCGGTGAATGATAGTATTTGTTTTTTGTTATTATACAATAACAATTTTTTCACTTAGTATATGTTTTTTGCTGCTTTGGTTTTGGTGAATGAAAGTATTTTTTTTTTGTTATTATATAATTACAATTTTTTCACTTATGTATGTACATACATATATGTAGTTCTATGATATTGCTTGCTTACATTTACAATTATGTGATACATATTGATATATTTTTTCTTTTCTTTAATATATATTATTTTATGAGATACAAGTCCGCCGGCCGGTAGTGGTTATTTTACTCAAAGTAAGTTAAGTTTTAAAATTATAAATTATACACATATATATTGTTCTCTAGGCTAGTTTTAGTCTATTTTTATGTACAATTATTTCTTTTGACTTTACACTAATTTTGCAGTTCCCTAAACGATCAGTTTCGAGGACTTTATATGGGCCTTTGTAAACGCTATCTAGTTTGTGATTAGCTTCGTTTTTGAGGTGGACCATATCGTTTTCTTTAAGGACATTTGGTTTAGATTTCCTGTCATAATTTTCCATAGATTTTTCTTTTGCTTTTTCGAGGAGTTCTGCTGCTCTTTTTTGAGCGGTTTGTAGCTTAAATTTTAGTTCTGATTTGTAATTATCTACGTTATATATCGGATCGACTTTCCCGTTTAACATAAAGTCATATGGCGCAGAAATTTTCCCGTATACTAGTTCAAACGGTGTATAACCGTGTGTTGTTTTTGGTGTTGTATTGTAGCAGTATGTAAAGTATTTGAGCCAGTGGTCCCAGTCCAGTTTGTTTATTGATATGTATGTTCTGATGTATTCGTTCAAGGTTCTGTGGGATCTTTCGACTGTATCTAGGGTCTGGTGATGGTACGGTGTGGATCTTTTATTTTGTATATTAAGAAGTTCACAGATTTCGTTAAATATTTGATTTTTATATTCGGTGCCCATGTCAGTTAGTATTTGCTGAATGGGTCCGTGGACCAATATACAGTTTTCTACTATTGATTTTGCTACTATATTGGCAATTTGTTCGGAATTGCTGTTGTGATTAGCAATTTTGTTATGTCGCAAATTATTGTAAGTGCATATTCATTTCCGTGAAATGATTTAGGGTATGGGCCTATTGTGTCAATTTGTACGACATCAAATACCTTAGCAGGATGATTTATGCCAGATTTATTTTGTTTGCATTTTTCACAATTTCGGATGTAATGCTTCACGTCTGAAGTCATGGTTGGCCTCCGAAAACAGGAACATCATGATATCTTTTTAATAGTTCAATTTGTTGTTTGCGGGAAGTGACTTCAATTATTTTGGTGTTAAGGCTATTGTTACCTTTTTCAGTATTTTATTGCCTATGTTTTTAAATTTCTCAATGTCGACATGTGTAAATAAATTATCATTGATCGCGATCTTCATGCTTTTAAAGTTTTTATTGCCAACAATTTTTTTTAAGTTTGGGAAACAATGGCGCTAGTTCAATTTTCCCATAAGCAGTAAAACCTTTAGCAGATATTTCGAATATTTTCATATTTTTCCATGGAATAATGTTAAATGTGAGGATTCGGTAATTTTGTTTTTTTATTTTTAGTGCACCTGTTTATAATTAGTTTTAGGCATGGTCACTTATTCACTTCGTGTGTTAATTGATATGCTGAGTTCCCGTACGCTCAGAGCCTAGTTCAATGAATTTTCCTATTGCTTCATTTACTGAAGAAAACTGATCTGTAGCGCGATTCACTAACTCTTAACAATTCAATATGTTGAATTGTTAGTTAACAATATTTGCTGTTTGCAATAACGAATGTGCTATTCACTAACTTATGCTTAACCACACTGAACAGCTGATTTCTCTTATTTATTCAAATTAACAAAAAGTGGCACCACTTGTTTACGAAATGTCAAAATACGCGAAAAGCACAAAGAGGAATGAGGAAAAAACAAACTAATTTCATCGCGCCAATAGTCTTCGGGCATATATTTCAACAAAAGGGAAGTATTTTGGATATATTTCAATTCAATTCAATTCATCTTTATTGAGACTTTATATATATTAACAATGATATGAACTAATTCTTAAAATGAAAACTTAGAACTATAATGTTTTATTCTAAATATAATTATAAAGAGAATGTACAAAAATTAGTGGTTATCTTAAACGAATATTTCAGGGCTTGCTCCCGGCTCTGTATGATTACATCGAAGTTAGAAACTAAATAATACTTGAAATACTAAGAGAAAACAACTTTTGGTTAACCCCTATGGGATTTGGGCCATTTTTTATTGTAAAAATAAGAATTAAGATAATCTGGCGCTTTGTTGTCGCGTACCAAATTCTCATTTATCACGCCAATTGCTGATAAGTATCTGTTTTCCGTCCAAGAGACATTTTTCTGTGTAGCGAAAGCTTCTTTTACGAGCTCATTAGGGTGAACTTCCATTCGATTTATATATTTTATTATTAATTCAAAAAGGTATTTGCTCAGTGGCAGTATTTTTGCTGATGCATACAGCGTTTTATTCGAATATCTTTTATTATAGGCTGAAAAGTTTTTATCTAAACAGATCCTTAATGCTTTACGATCAAATATATCCATTTTTTTAGCAATTGTCGGTGAGATCGAGAACCAAATGGGATTCGCGTAGGTGAAAGCAGCTCTAATGGCCACTTTGTAGATGAGCAGCTTAGTTCTTTTTTCTAGATATGGCGAATGTAAAATTGAAGAAAGCATTTTTAAACGAGACGCTGCTTTGTTAATAGACGTTACTACATGCTTATTGAATTTGAATAATTTATTAAAATTTACACCAAGATATCTAATATCGTCTGAACATTTAATTTGATGGCCATTGGCCCTTGACTCGCGAACTGAAAATGTGTGCCCATAATCATATGCATTTCTAATGCAAATAAACTTCGATTTGTCGACGTTTACCTTTATCGACCAGGTGTTATAGAAATCTAAAATTTTTGCTAAGTGTAACTTCGCTGTCTCAAGTGTCTGGATAGGTGACACCCCATGAGTGTAAATTAGTGCATCATCCGCGTATAATATGCAAATTGCGTTTCCAAATTGATGTGGGAAGTCATGAAGATAGAGGTTGAACAGAAAAGGGGCAAGTATGGAGCCTTGGGGGACGCCACTGCCAACGTTACCACATATAGAACTTGAATCGTTAATTTGGACAAACAATTTCCGTTTCATCAGGAAACAGTGTATTATTTTGACTAACCGAGGGTGCAGACCAATTGTAAAGAGTTTGTAAATGAGACCTTTATGAAAGACAGAGTCGAACGCCTTCTCTATATCCAAATAAATGGCAATTGTGCATTTTTTTTGTCTCAAATTTAATATGATGTCGTTTGAAAATTTCGTTAGGGCGTGCACTGTAGAGTGCTCTCTTTTGAAGCCAAATTGAAAATTAGATATGAAATTTTCAGGTAGATTATTTTCCATTTTGATATACAAAATTTTTTCAAATAGTTTCCCCAGATTTGACAACAGCGAGATTGGTCTGAAGTCTTGCACTGCCTGAGCAGACTTTTTTTTTTTATGGGCAAAATTTTGGCAATTTTCCAATCTGTCGGAAAGTAGCCATTGTTTATACAATTGTTAAAAATTATTGTTAGAAACTGGATTGCTAATGAGGGGAACCTTTTAATCATACGATTCGAAATATTGTCTGGGCCAGCTGATTTTTTGTTGTTTAATGAATTGATTATCTCACTCACATCATTCGGGGAGGTGAACCAATTGCTGTTCAAAGTTGGACTTGTCGCTGGTTTTAAGATGGTAAAATCTGTAATGTTATTGTTTAAGACTGAGAGTTCGAGGTCAAGACGATCATTGACAAACGCTGCAACTTGATGAGACCCTGTTTTCTCAGCATACACTTCGCCGTAGTGTGCTAGAAAGGTGTTAGCTATATCAAGTTTATCGTATATAATTTCATTCCCCCTAGTTAGTTCAGAACAAAAACTGTTGTTGTTGATATTTAGGTATCCATTCTTGAATCTTTGGGTAGATTTTCTACGAATTCTTTGAAACTTTCAGCTTGAGCTTGATAAAGTGTAGAGTTAGTTAATGATTTTACAATTGCGATCTGATTCGATATTGACCTGTATTCAGGCGACGATCTATTAAGCGTTCTATGAAATAATTTTTTAAGGTTTTTTTGCAACAAGTGCTTGATTTTGAATAGGCTCTCTATAACTTCATTGAAGTATGGCGAATATTTTTTAAATTTAGTGTGGGCAGAACTGCAGTGCATGGCATTTTGAATAGTCGACGTAAAGATCTTGACCCAATTTTCAATCTCCTGATTAGATAAGTTGACATTTTCTGGTGGGATCAATACGTTAAGCTGAGATACTAGGTTGTCACGAAAGTCTTTCCAGTTTGTTTTAATGTGGCCTTCACTTTTTTGCACAGGCACTAAACAGATGTTGTATAAAGATAATTTTAAATTCAGAACGTAATGGTCAGAAAAACTTGCTTCTGCCCTGATATCAAAGTTTGGGTTAATTAGATTTAATAAGTGTGAGGAGATTAGATAGTGATCCAGAAATGCCAAGGAGCGTGGGAATGTTGGTTCCGCTGAGCAAAGTCTGGTGAAATCAGCACCTGTAATAGTCAACCAGTCACTCAGAAGTTTCCCATTTTGATTTGTATACGAGTCACCCCAGGCCATATTTTTGGCATTGAGATCACCTCCGATTATTGTACCAAAATTTGACGTGGCAAAGTGGGAGAGCACCGTGAGGTTGTGATTAAATGACGCAGCAGTAAGATTAGTTTTTAAATACAGACTGATGATTGCAATGGACACTGGTCTGGAGCAG
This sequence comes from Philophylla caesio, assembly GCA_963971545.1. Taxonomy (NCBI): domain Eukaryota; kingdom Metazoa; phylum Arthropoda; class Insecta; order Diptera; family Tephritidae; genus Philophylla; species Philophylla caesio. The sequence continues at coordinate 38,059,229 of OZ020608.1, read as the reverse complement.
ACGCTGATATTAAGTTTTAACCAAACATAAGGTATAGAGAGGTTGGGAATGTAGACTCTTTTATGATTTAGATTATGGCGAATTGCAATGGCTATTCCTTGTTCTGCATCATTTCTGTGAATAGTGTAGCCTTCGGAGTAAACGCTATGTCGCGGAGAGAGATGCGTTTCTTGGAGTAGCGCCACATCGGTATTGCTAGAGCGTAGGAGCCAGTCTAACTCTAATCTTCTTTCTCTGGAGACTATTGATCTCACATTTAAGGAGGAAAAGTGGAACGTTCTTTGCATCATTATTTGAGTTGATTTAGAATCTTGCGGCATTCCGCTTTCCTTACTTCTGACGACATTGACTTAAAATTCTTTAAGAAAGATTCAATTTGATCTTCAAGAGGGGGGGTGTCATCCTCAAGGAGCTGTCTCGCGATTTGTAGGAAGTTTTCAATGAGGTTGGCATTTCTGAATGGGGTGCTATCAGCATTAGCACGGGTTTTTAAATGGCTAGCATAAGATATATTTGGCTTAACCGTGGAACTTTTTGGAGACGAAATTAAATTTCCAGCGAACTGGGCATTTATTGGAGTTGTTTTGTTTGTCGCAACGATGCTTTTTGAGAGCCTGTAATCAACGAAAGCCTTGTAGGCCTCGCATCCTCTAAAGTTTGCTGGATGACCCCACTGCTTGCAGTTGATGCAAAAAGGTTTTGAATCATTGGATCTTTGAACTTGGCATTCAAATGGGCCATGCGCTTCATTGCATTTTACGCAGTGATACGGGTGGTTAAAATTTTTCGCAATGTGGCCCCATCTCTGACACCGTTTGCATTGCAATTGATTTGCAAAAGATCTAGGCTTCTCCCAAGAAATTGTTTGTGAAAGAATGTATTTCACATTTAATAACTCTCGACTATCAATACCCTGTTTTAGGGCAACTCTGAAGAGGCTGGGTTTGATATCGTATTTCTTCATATGAGGAGTTATGAGGGGGGATACACTATCTATCGAATTTGGAAGAAGCTCATCTAATTCTGCTTTTATTTCATCTGGGGATGTTGAGTAATGAATGCCCCTCAAGACTAAAGAGATATGCTTATCTTGCAATGGCGTGTAGGAATGAGAGTTGATACCTTTTTCTTTCAGAATCGACATTATTCTTGTATATGCATGATAATCTTTGATAAACAGTTTGCTCTTGCGGTTAGTGCAGTTTTTAATTTTGAAGGTTAGTTCTGGTACTTTAGTTTTAAGTTCGATAATGAAAGCTCTGATATTTACGTCAAAGATCACAATTGGTGGTAGGAAACGTTGAGTCTGCTCTGGGGAATCTTCCTTCCTTGATAAATTCTGCGTTTGATAAATTCTGCGTAGTCCATTGGAGTTCCTGGTCGTCATCAGATATAATTTTGAGAAAGCACCCAGAGGTGCGATCCCCACACTTAAACAATTTATTTTACTGCGATACGCAAAAGTAATTTTGATTATATTATTATTTTCACAATAATATTCAGTGTAATATAGTCAATACTCTTTATAAATAGGCACAGTGGATTTTTCGATGTAATCGGCTGACTACAATCACACACCGGTTAATTCACACAACCTTACTGTTCGAGCGGTCGAACGAAACTCCTTTGGATATATTTATTAAACTTTAACAAAATACTGCTTATAAATCTTTTGGTTTTGTTTTAGAATGGCATCGACAGAGCAACTCCTTGCGTTGCTCGACTTTTTGATGGAGCACCAGGGGCTAGCCACCGGCAAATTCCAGCGTCTCCATGGGAAGTTGGAGAATGAAATGAAGTGGGCGGAAATGGCAGACAATGTCCGCCGAACAATGGCGCACGGTAAGTAATAACCCCATTGTGTTTGAATGTACCCACAATAACCGGTGCTGTACGGGCAGAATGGGAATTGTGAAAAACTGAACCGCGAGTGTATAAAGGAGTGTATCGCTTTATTAAGAATGTGTTATGTACTTATATTGTTTGTGAAAATAAATATTATTTTTCTTGTATATATACAAGCGCATATTGCGAACACAATCCCATATATTGCCACTGCCCACAGACGATCTTTGTGTGTACGTATACATATGTATATTGATTCTACCTGTCGATTTCTAATTATGCTTTTTTGTCTAATATAGGTCTGGCGCGATTTAAAAAGTAGCACCAGTGTGCGAGTGCGCGACCGGAGAAGGCAGCAGTCTTTAACCGGCAACGGGCCCTTAAAGCAGTCACCCTTAACGAAGCTGGAGGAGCTTGCCAATAGAATATTTATTATAATAAATAAGGTTTATAAAATGTTTCTTTTTATGTTGCAAATGCGTTTATTTCACTAATATACCTATATATGTATATGTATGCACATTTAACATTCATTGGTTTAAATAGTAAATCATAGGCTAAATAAAATATATATGTACGTTTTTAGTAAAACACTCATGCTAATTTAAACGGTTTAGTTAAAAGTTGGAACTACAATTTTATAAAAAAAAATAATAAAACATATGTAAGTATATAAACATAAATTAATTATCGCGTTTCTAACAACACAAAACTAAATGCCGCTAGCTTAACAACACAGCTGATTTTGCAATAACGTATGTTACAAAAAAAAAGAGTTAGTCCATAGTAGTAAACTTCTGTTGTTTAGCTGATTTGGCAACTTCGAGTGTTGTTAAAAAAGTTACTGAATCGCACTATTGCTCTCATAAGAAGTTTAACTTCGTCTGACTGCATTTGTTTTTAATGCTTTCACTGGGTCGCATAAATTTTGGCGAGCGCGGGCGCTATATGTACATCATCTAACTGTAATGTGAGACTCAATTTCTTTAGCGAAGTCATTGTCGCTTTTATTGTGTTGCTTTCGAATTACCGTTAACCGTTTACACAAATTACGGATTAGACAGAGCAATAGTAAATAATAGAATATAATAGAATAAGCAATAAAATATTGATATCGATTATTCAGCCATTATTTTAGCGCTGCCATTATCCAATGTTGCCATTATTTACATACATATGTTCTAATTCTATTTCTAATCTTGAATAATTTCCTTTTAAGTACATATTAACCTATATATAACTCTTTTTTATTTCAGATATCAAGCTTCAAGCATCAAGCATGTAAAAGTCATGGAGCTCTCCTAGATTTGCGAATTGATCATAAAGAAGCAATAGCTGTGCCATTTCGAATACCATAAGTATCTTAAATATGTTTTTTGATATGTACTGTAAATATACGCGTATACTAAAAATAACTATAAATAAAACTCAAATATAATCAGTTATTTATAAATGATATTTAATTATTTGGTGTGCGATAAAATGTTGCAACTTCATACAATGTATTTTAGCGAATAAAATTGTAGCATCCGCTTGAATAATTGAACTATCTGAATGCTGTTTGTTGGTCGGTAATCTGAGTGGTTTTTATTTGAAAAGACAGTGGTCGAATCCGAAGGATTAGCGAAACCGTTGGCATTTTAAATATAAAAATTAATAGCTGGTGCCGCCGGGTGAAAAATTACGACTTCAGAGTAAACCCGAGGATACCCTTCACTTAGAATTCTTAATGAGTTCCAGTTACCATCAAAATTTCGTAAAGAAACTGTGCTTGGAAAATATCAAGACTTTTAGGCCATCTTTAATAGCGAAAGATCATGGGAAAGCGATTACCGAGGCGAAAACTTTATTGTGGAAGACATAAGTTCATGACAAGAAAGATAAAAAGAAAATTACCAACATAAGGCCAAGAATGGTAACAAACCAAACTTAACCAAAAGAGTGGAGCGATATTTATCTTCTTAATTTCGCTAAGCCTGGGTAATTAAGATGTTTCTTTATAGCTATCATTTGAAGATTACAAATTTTATTTTTTCTGACCATCCAGAATGCGCATTAAGCTCAAACTTATGTAGAAAATGTATTCTTTCAATACTCAGGCGAATCTTCAATTGAAAAGCAGAAAGGCATATAATTCACCTGACGCTGTAGACCGCTCGCATTGTTTCAGTATAACTAATGACTTATTTGTTAGCGGACGCTCGCTGAAAACCTGACGAAATTCGACGTCGGGTATGTAGTGAAGATGCCTTAAACCACAAGTGAATTAATGTTTAATGACAATGTTTTACCTCAATATTCAAATATAATAAATTGCTATTTGTGAGAAGGAAGTGACTTAAAGTCGGTATCCAATGGGAAGAACCCATCTGTAAAGCAAAGAACAGATATAAGAGCAGTTGATGTTGAGAGCCTCTGGAAAAAGGCGGTGTTTTCAATAAAAATTACGGACCAGAACATATTTTAAAGATGTTAAATATATGTCGTTATATGAAAGCTTTGTATTTCAAACTTTGGAACGAAATTGACTCTTTGCGCATTATTTACCACTTTGCCGCAATGTTTGTAATATATACAAGGGTACGTATACAAGTATTATATAGCGGATCAGGAAAGTGCCAATATTTGTGGAATTTTTCAATAGAGTTAATTTCTAGTAATTTTAATAAATTTTGATTTAGAAATGTTTTCTCTTGAGTCTCGAAATTATCGTTTTGCTTTACGGTTTTTATTTGTAATAAATATGTACATATATCGGCCAATGCGCATATGTATTTGCTGCTGAGAGGCCAGAGAGGCTGCAAGTATATGTACTTGCGGTTTTGAATATACGTACATAAGTATATAAAGGGAACCGTTTTGCAGTTTTCGCAGGAAAATTTAATATGTATATATTGAAATTTTATTTCAGTTATGTATATATACTAAACTGTTGTTCTTCTAGAACATCCGAAAATTTTCCACAAATATCGCACTTATGTATGCTCATACATACGTATGATGCAATTGATTTACCAATTTATTTAAGGCTTTTAAATATTATTGTATTTTAGTGAGATTATTACAAGAATGTAATGCCTGCTTACGACTTTAGTACTTTGGTACTTATGTATGTATGTAAGTTGTTTTTGTTTGTGCACGGGCGGGGTGCTGGCGCTGGCTCGAGTTAAGGCGACGAAGGACCAAATGTTAGGGCTATGAGCCTCTGGTTCACAGAAGGGTGACTGGTGGTATGGGGATGACGGCAGGTGGCTGTTGATGACGCTGGAATGGTGGTAGCTGCACAACACAATGGCTGCGGTGCTGTTGGATGGCCGGCGATCGATGATGGTGAAGCGGAACGATGGCTGCGCCGTTGAAGGCAATAGAACAACCGACACTGTTTTTCCCGTGGAAATAAATAACACCACGCACGGTTAAAAGAAATTCAGCTTTATTAAAATAGTTCACAAATGTCGTAAAACCGTAGCGCACAATTTTCCAAGTTAATTTTACAAAATTAAATTTACAAAGTTAATTTTACAAAGCGGCGCGAGTTGAGTAAAAATTTATATATATTTACATATGTACATATGTAAGCGAGAAAGCAAAAAAAGCGGTAGTGTTAATCGTTGCAAAAAAACTTCTGACGAATGAATGTAAATATGTGCAGCTGACGTCTGTCAACCTGCAGAATGGGTGATGCCAATAGTTTAGAAATTCGATAACTGTTATACAATAGAACTATTTGCGCAAACTTACATTAGAATGAATACAATTCAATCATTTGGAATACAATTCAAATAATACCGAACATAAGCGTAAGGTTCGGTCATAACTAGTTAAATTTATGAATAATTCAATAAAGGATGTAATATGGCAAAGGCGAGATACGTATTATCTGCCATATAAAAGATTAAACAGTTTAATCGGTGACAGGCGCTTAAACAGTATTAGTGAATTAAACTCGCCTTGCAGGGCTAGCTACACTGTTTGCTAAAAGTGTGCTTACATGATATGTATCTGCATGTGTACACGACATATAAAGAAATCTCGAAGGCCTTCGTTTTTCACCTTTACTTCTTTTTTTTTAATAGCAACTGTCATAAAAATAGCGCATACAACTATTGTTTTATTTTTATGTCCATTTTTACTTTTTTTAAAAACATATATCTATCAGCCAATAATTATTATAGATAATAAATCCGCTGTAAACGCAAACAAGTGCATTGGCAGACATATAGAATTACAAATGTATGGAAAAAGTGGCTACAGATGCAAATACATATCGTGTAAGCACACTTTAACCATAACCCGTCTTGTAGAGATTGGGGCAAATGAGCGTTGCACGTCCATAAACACCAAATAAAAGTCGTGTTTAAAGCGAGTCAAGAAATATTTGTAGATATGGTAAACTCCGATTTTATAAGGTGTGTTTGACGTTAAACTCCAACATTGCTAATATACTCTAGTTGACGGCGCAGTCAGATCATAGTATCAGATTCGTTAGAATAAAATAGTTACAACCTCCATACACATCTTGTATTTTATTTAAGTAACATTTCCATCTCACAGTACAAATGTTAGAATAGCATCGCGTTCTGTGCCATAATAATTATCAATGTTACAGCAGAGTATCAGTTGCAAACAGGCAACAATGTAGCAGTTCTGCGGCAATTATTATGGCACTGTAACCGTTTGTCGGTTTAGGCCGAGCCCAAAAAAATTCGCCAGTTCTCTTTCTTCTTCACTAGGTTAAGCCAATAATTCACACCAACCAGGTACTTCTGCACTGGTCCTCCAGGTTGTTCGTTGGCGTCTTTGCCTTCGATGCCCACCCATGGTTGCCGATTGGACGGATCTTTTCATCGGAACATCATCATCCAATAATAATAATAGTAATAATCCCAACGGTTTCTTTCGCCCGAACCACGAGAGATTCGTATTTTGTTTATATGTATGTAAGTATATGCTGCGCCGAGTCATGAGAGGCAGGAGTTTGTTGAATGTATCAATTATTGAGAGTATTGAGTATAGTCTTAGGACCAGTTTTTCAGTGCAAGTTGGAACTCCTTTTGTCGTTTAAACTATGTTTAAACTCAGTATGCAGTTTTTCAGTCAACTTTAAACGGTGTTTAAACTAAGTTTAATCGGCTGATTGTGCACGGTTAAACTTAGCTTAACTTATCAGCTGTGTGCTAACTACTTCGTTTTGGATGCAACAAATTTAATTGAGCGCAAGGAAACTAAGTTTAAATTTGAACTGAGTTTAACTTAACTTAGTTTAAACTGAGTTTAAACCAGCACGTAAAAAAGGGAGTCTTAATTATCAAAAACACCGTGGTGAGTGTTAAAATTCTAAAATAAACTGCGGAGTAGTTCGTTTAGTTAAAAATTATTTTTAGATGGCTTCAGAAAAAGAGACCGGAAATGTCTTGAAACTGGGGAGAGAACGTTTAGTTTTATTTCAGCAAGAAAAGATAGGCTAGAAATCAAGCCAGTAGCAACTTGACCATAAGTACTAGGCATGTACCGGGAACCCGGGATCCCGGCTTTTTTTAACTCCCCAATATCCCGGAATAGGTCTATTTAAATCCCGGAATTGTAGAAAACAGTGTATTTTTATAAGTTCCTCTTTAAAGGGCAAAACAAAACCTTTAGAGAATTAACAGTCGACAAATAACACAGCTTGTTAACTCCCATAAGGCTTTGTTTTGTCCTTGCCATTATAAATTTCATTTCATTTTATTATTGGAAAACATTTGTAAACTAAGATAATAAGATCTTTTATAGTACAACAAGATAAATAACATGTACAATTTTAGAACTTAGTATTATAGAACTTTCACTTAAAGATTAACATTAAGTAAACTTAGCGAATTAAACTAGTAAATACAGAAATAATCATAAAATAATTACATAGTGATTTGCAACAGATAACAGTAAAGATAGATAGATAGATGGTCAGTCTGTCGTATTATAGGTCACTAAAATAACACAAGTCTGCAAAAAAAAATAATTGAGAGCTGTTTTGGTTTTTTTGTGTAATTCATATATTTTTGGGTGTGCTGAATCTGTAAATAACTTTAATTTGGTTATATAACGTCACGTTGTCTGACAATGTAGGTGTCTATGTTAAACAAGTTATCATCTTAAAATAAAATATAAAAGATTAAAAAAAAATTTTGTAATTTATAATTGCGAAAAAAAACTAATTTATTTATGTAAAATATATTAATTAGTAAGCACTAAACACATTTCTTTTTCTCAGTGAGGCTTCTTTTGGTACATTTTCGCTTGTGGGAAGCATCGGGAAGGTCTCTTTGAAGCGCCCAACAGTTCCAACATTCAAACGCTCCATCTTCCCTGGTATCTTTTTTCCATCTCCTTAATATCTTGGTGAAATCGTTCATCTTGCTCTTCACTCAAGTCTCCTAAATTTGCTGGAAAGTAGTCGTGGTGGGAATAAAGAAAATGTACTTTTAAACTCATTAAGCAACCTAAAGCTTGAAATGCTTTTAACATTCTTTTGACGATTTGTTTGTAGTTAAGATCTTTGTTATTGCCTAAAAATTTCTTTATGACCTCTTTAAAGGCTATCCACCCTCTCTTTGAGGATCCGTCATGGTTGTCATCACAATAGTGGATCAGCCATAAGCCGTCTAATATCTGGTCCAACGAAAACACCTTCCTTCAACTTTGCCTCCGAGAGGCCAGGAAACTTTGATATTGAAAAACGGATTAATCCCTTTCTTTTTAAAGAGATGGTACAAGATTATTATCTAGAGTAGTTCTACACACGTCCACTTCGTTTTTAATTCAAACCGGAAGAGACCATCTTCCTTTTTTCCTTTATTCTCTTCTTTTCTTTCTTTCTTATTCTCTACATACATGGCTGTGTTCATACACATCTTTTCTTTACAAGACTGTGTTCACTGTATGTTGCTTAAAGCTAATTACAGCAGGGTTACATTTCTGCTTTACAACTCGGCCAATCCTGATAATGGATCGACCGCGATCCTATATAAAACCTAATTATTTAATCAATTTGTAAAGGATCGGATTCTGGTTCGTCATCACACCCTTCTGGTTGCTGCCGCCAGCTTCGGATCCGGTGAGCTTCGATAACCCCATCATATGGAAGTTGGGTTAGCTGACAGTTGTTAATGTCCCTCACAACGTATCTGTCATTCCCCAATTCCTTATATATCACGTAGGGGCCTTTGTATCGGGGTATGAGTTTCTTGTTGCTTCCTACAGTTGTATCAACGTTTCTCACGACGACGTAGTCACCCACGTTGTATATCTTAGTTCTAGAGGGGCTCTTAAGAGATTTTCTAGTGTCGTATTCTTGTCTGGTCTTAATAGAGTTAGAAGCATCCTTCCGTATTTGCTCTAAGTCTCGCTCGTCATCGGGACATAACTTGTCCTGCAGAAATTCAGTCAGCTCGTCTATAATTGCCCCTCTTTGTTCAACACCATACAAAAGCCGGCTTGGTGTATCGCGACAAGTGCTATGAATTGAATTATTTATGGCATATTCCACTTCAAGCAACTTCTTGACCCAATCATCGTGGTTCACTTCGTCAGTCAGTTTACCTAGCATAGCCTTGAGAATTCTGTTCACCCTTTCTACTTGTCCGTTTGCCTGTGGGGAACCAACGGCAACTTTAACGTGGACTATGTTTTGCTTCATCAGGAAAGCGCCAAACTCTAAGGAAGTGAAGCAGGTTCCTCTATCGCTCACGATTCTTCTTGGTCGGCTATAGTAGCTGAAATATTTTTCAAGGGCGGCGATAACCTCTCGGGTACTTGTAGAATTAGTGGGGTACAGTTTAACAAACTTAGTGAATGCGTCGACTACGACTAGAATATGCTTCCGCTTCGACCTTATTGAAGGCAAAGGCCCAAAGTGGTCTATGTGGACAGTGTCAAATGGTAGTGGGGTTTTTGGAATTGTATACAGTGTTCTCTCTCTAGCCTGGGGAGGTGTAGCATACGTTATACACTTTAGACAATTTCTGATAAACTTTTCTACTTTTGCTCGCATACCTGGAAACCAGTAGTACAGCGACAGTTTGCTTAAGGTTTTGTCAATAGACAAATGACCCATTTTCTCATGAATCAGACGTATCACGTTATCTTCCATTTCAGAAGGCACGTACATGGCCTTCTTGCCATTGGCATTTGTTTTATAGACAAGTCCGTCAATTAAGTCATAGTTTTTCACTTCCTCATTCTCTAAACGGTTTCGTATTAATTCAATATCTTTGTCTCGCTCCTGGGCTATTTGCAGTTGGAATTCAATATGGTCTGTGTTTATGATGGAAGCGATCTGTCTCCTACTTAGGGCGTCGACGTGTCCCATGGAGGCTCCTCTTCTATGTTGTATTTTGTAATTGTAATTTTCGAGCTCGAGAGCCCATCTGGCTATTCGAGGGTTTAGCTGTTTCCTATCAAGAGTCATTGTCAGTGAATTGCAGTCCGTTACTATAGTGAATGGTATGCCCTCCAAATATGGTCTGAACCTCCTCAATGCATATATTATAGAAAGCGTTTCTAATTCGAAACTGTGATACTTTGATTCTGCGCTTGAAGCAGTCTTAGAAAAATATGAGATGGGGTGAAATTTTGTATCCTCTTGACGCTGCAGTAGTACAGAACCAAAACCTATGCTACTAGCATCGCAATGTAGTTCCGTCTCCCTCTCATGACTATATATGGCGAGAACTGGGCTTTTTATTAATCTCGATTGTAATTCACGGAATGCTTCAATGCACTTTTCGTCAAAATCATATTTCGATTCTCTCTTAAGTAGATTCTGCAAGGGCTTAGCAATCTGAGAGAATGATGGCACAAAGCGGCGGAAGTATGAAAATAGGCCAAGGCATGACTGCAATTGTTTCGCATTTGTAGGAAGCGGAAAATTTTGTATACTTTTAATGTGGGAGCCATTAGGCAATATTCCCGAAGTGGTTACGGTATATCCTAAATAGTCTATAGCGTTATATCCGAAGCGGCATTTGTCTAAGTTGAGTTTTAAGGCTCTTAAGGTAAGTCGTCTTAGTACAGATTTTAATAAGTTTTTGTGTTCTTCAAAATTCTCTGTAGCGATAAGGATGTCGTCCATATAGATAATGATCTTTTTATCGTCAATAAAGTCTCGGAAGATGCTATTAATGAAGCGTTGGAAAACTGCAGGTGAATTTTTTAGACCGAAAGGCATTTTTAGGTATTCATATTGACCGAATGGAGTCACGAAAGCGGTAAGTTTAATTGAATCGGGGGCCATCTGAACTTGGTGGAACCCACTCTTCAGGTCCAGTACCGAGAAGAACCTTTTGTTCTGCAAATATTCAATACAGTCGTCGATCAGAGGTAACGGATAATTGTCCCTTACAGTTAGTTTGTTTAGTGCCCGATAGTCTATGCACATCCTTATTTTGCCGGTTTTCTTTTTGACTAGCACAATGGCAGAAGCGTAAGGGGAGTTACTGGGTCTTATTATCCCTTCTTGGCGTAGTTCATCTATAATAGATTGCACTTGGTTTCTCTCAGCATATGAGAGTCTTCGCGGAGAGCAATGGAAGGGAACGTCGGTGGTAAGGTGTATTTTCATTTCATATGTGAATGTCTCAGATTTTATGTCAGAATTTAAGTAGTTATCGTTAATGATTTGGTTAAGATCATCTCGCTGGGAATTAGCCAGTTTGGGATTTATGTCAAAAACTTTCTCGTCGTGAGAAATTTCAATACTGAAAATGTCGGGTATGTCGGCAGTAGTAAGGTCTTCAGTCTCTTGAATGTTGTCGGCAACGTATTTTTTTCCGTAATATTTATCGTCTGTCTGATACGGCATCATAAAGGCAATGTTTGCGTCAGAATTGATCACAAATGCAGTGCTATTAATTTTAGGGTCTGCGTCAGCGTCGATAATGTTCGATACATTAGCGGCAGAGTGTGAATCGGAACCAGTTAACAGTTTACTGATATTAGGCTTATAGTTATTTCTTATTTCTAGCAATTTCTTCTTAGAGTATTTCTTAACAGTGGTTTTTAATTTAATATTAAATATACGGAGGAAGTCACGCCCCAAAATAAGTGGTAGAGTCATGCTTTCATTTGAAATAACGTTTAATTCAATCTCGTTTATCTTATTTAGAAATTCAATTTTGCATTTAATTTTATAAAGTACATGTACATTTTTCCCGCCGATGCCTTTGTAGGTCGGTAAGATTCCGTTAGCGTGCTCTTCCACTATATGTTTTGGAATTTGTGATTCCTTTACAAAGCTAACCGGACTGCCGGTATCGAAAAGGGAAAATATAGCGTCAGATATTGGTTCCCTATTCGTTTTAAATATTATACTTACAAAATTGAATGCATCGATGGCATCTTGTTCATAGTCTACATCACTAGCTATGAAGGCAACGTCGTCCCGTGGCTTGAGGATTTTAGCCGCATTCGGGCAAGAGCGATGATCGTGGCCCATCCGCCAGCAACGGAAGCAGGATCCATCCGGCCGCGGTGGATACGGGCAGTTTGGCTTCATGTGCCCGGTGCGCGAGCAGTTGTAGCACAATATGGTTGTTTTCGGCTTTGTAGTTGTTGTTGTTGTTGTTGGCTGCCTCGGCTTAGTTGTTGTTTGCTGCCTGGAGTTCGTTGCATTGGTGTTGGTTGCGAAATATTTGTGTTGGTAACGGCTAACCAACGCTTTCAGCTCATCAAGGGTGTGTGCTGTCAGTAAAATGTGGACGTTCGGGATGTTTCCAATCCCATCTATTACGAAGTCGACCACCTCTGATTCGGCGATGTCCGCACGCTTCGCTAGGGCCTGCATCGTTAGTATGTAGCGGTGCATCGACTCGTCGTTCCTCTTCCATCGACGCTGCGACAGCATTTTGTAAATTTCCTGTCTTGAAATTGCAACGTCAAACTCGGTTATTAGGGCTTGCTTCAGCGCGTCATAGCTGAGTGCTGATGTTGTGGAGAGGAACACTCGAGCAGTTCCTGTTAGCGAACGGCGGAGGGCGAGAAGCTTGAAGTGATTGTCTGCACCCGATGAGGCCATAATTTCGTCGAAGTCACGTAGGAAGTGACGTACTGAGTGCGATACCTCATCGCCGTTAAATTTGGGTAGGGCGTGCTCCACTTCGCCGAAGTCCAGGCGACGTTGACTCATCGTGGGGCCCCGCGACTCCAATTCCTCAATTTGTTTCATTAGCGTTAGGATTTCAAGTCGTTTTTTCAGGGCCAGCACCTCCTCGTCTAGGTCGGCGGCAGCGAGTGGCGTAGCTCGTTGGCCCTTATTTGGCTCCTCGATGGTCGCGACGGAAACGTCGGGGTGGTTGTAGACAGCAAAGTCGGTAGAGGCGGCGGCAGAGGCATTTTCGGCAGAGCGCCCGGCAGAGGCATGATCGGCAAAGTCATCGGTAGTATTTTCCAGATTTATGGGTGGTTGATTTTCCCCATCCCCCACAACGTTCCTTAGAAGGTTTCGTAGCTGCTGTGTAGTTGCCGATGGTGGAAATTCCACTCCGGCGTCGCTGAGCATGTTTGCCAATTCATATCTCGGATTCGCCATGATGATATTATAGAAAACTTGAGATATTGGTGATTCCAGTTGGGCTGTGTGGTTAACCTCACACCTGAGTTGAAAAACGGATTAATCCCTTTCTTTTTAAAGAGATGGTACAAGATTATTATCTAGAGTAGTTCTACACACGTCCACTTCGTTTTTAATTCAAACCGGAAGAGACCATCTTCCTTTTTTCCTTTATTCTCTTCTTTTCTTTCTTTCTTATTCTCTACATACATGGCTGTGTTCATACACATCTTTTCTTTACAAGACTGTGTTCACTGTATGTTGCTTAAAGCTAATTACAGCAGGGTTACATTTCTGCTTTACAATATTAAGTATTTGAAGCAATTTCCATCTCTTGGAAGTGACTACAAATTGATTCATCAATCCCAGCTTTATGTGAAACGATGGTAACAGAACTTTATGAGGATGCACCAAAGTTTCATGCAAGACATTCGTTTTGCCAACTTTAAGCTCCCTCGGATGCCAACACTTTTGGTTATTTGTTCGGTCTCTACTATCCCATAGACACAAAAAGCAAGGGAATTTGGTAAACCCAGATTGTTGTCCGAGCGCCATGCCCAAGAGTTTGAAATCACCGCACACTTGCCAACCGTGGTCTTTATATTTTAATTTGCAAAGAATTAATTCCAAGTTCTTGTAGGTTTCCTTGAGGTGTACGGAATGACCGACAGGAATGGAAGTATAGAAACCGCCGTTGTGAAGCAGAACTGCTTTAAGGCTTCTTTTTAAAGAACCTATGAAAATACGCCACTCAGCTGGGTCGTATGAGATCTTTAATGTATACATCAAACCTTCAATATTGGTACAATAAACCAACTCGTCCTCTTGGGCAAAGTGGGAAGTAAATAGCTCACACAGGATGTTCTTTATTTAAAAATTAATGAAAGGTACGGTAAACATTTAAAAACAGTAATCAAAATATGATTAATGCCTACAAATTATCCCAATAAAAATCTTTTTTATAATAAAATTTTGCGTGTTGTAAAATAACCTTACGTTCTGGAATTTTTTGAGTATTTTGTTAGTTTTCAGAACACCTAAATACATAGAAATCAGTTGGAAATATCCACACAGCATTTTTGTTGCAGACCTGTGTAATTAAAGATGGATTTCTTAAAGTTGCTCTTGCTTAGTTTGTTTCTTACATTAGCAGAAAGAGAATTCCAAAAACGGATAGCGCTGACAAAAAACAGTCTCGCCGATGCCAAAGTGTTAAAGTAAGGGACTATAAGATCAGTTACTCAAACTGACTTGGTAAATAATAGCTTTTCGTACAGGTAGTTAGGAGATTTTTGGGTGATTATCCTATATAAAAATACGCAGTAAAGGGCTTTTAGATATGCCGATATTTCGCATCCCAGCAAGCAAGTTACATTATTAAATAATACCTCAACTTTACGCATCGAGTCACCATCAAACCTACTATAAATTATATCAGCGTATGTAATTTGTGGCATAATCAAGGGCGTACGCAGGATTTTTATTTGGGGGTGTAGAGAAACAAAGGTGGCGCACAAAACACTTCCGCTTCTTCGAACCTGCCTTGTTTGACAAATCTGACGTCATGTATGAAAGTAAGCAAACGTAATTTCTTTAATTTTGGTGCGTCTTTTGAATTTTAATAAAGAAAAACTATCGAAAATTAAGTGCCGAGTATTAAATTGTATCACCTGCAGTTTTTTTGCTTTTCCCGCTGTGGCCAAAGTTTGGGCGAACTTCTGCCGTCAGAAGGAACCATTTAACTTGGACACGTGCACAATTTGTGAAAAACATTTAATGGATTAACGGATGAACGAAATCTACTTTTAACTGATTAATTTTCATAAATATGCAGTGAAATTAAAGCAAATTTTCTACCGCGTGCACAACTTTTCGCTTTCCTTTCCTTCTCGTTATTCGTTGTTTTGTTTTTAAGAATGACGTTACCGATTTGGATATGCGCAATCTTGTTCTCTATAATTCTTGGGCGCCACGGTCTTCCCATGTTATTTAAATTGGAAGACCGTGGCGCCATTTGACTTGCAATCGCCTGAATATGATGAGACTGAATAGATTGAAAGTCTACTTTAAAATTTTCCGAGGTGAAACAATGGCGTTATCTACCGTCAATGAAAATACATGTATTGGCGCACAACTTTAAGAAAACGCAAATTTGCGGTCATGCATTGACATGATCTTTGCATGTTAAGTAAGAGTTTATAACAAATCCAAGATTTGTTACTTTATTAATAATATGTCATCAATGTGAATCGGAGAAAGCTAATTTTTGTATTTTTGATTTTTATGTTTATAATAGGCAAGATCAATGACTTACTACAGTTTAGATGTAAACCATTAGCATTCGCCCAACCAGAGACATTAGATAGCTCTGTATTAACATCACAACACAGTCGATCCACCTGCGATAGAGGTGCGGACAAGTAAAGCTGAATGTCGTCAGCATATGCATGAAGATTTGCAGTCTGGCAAACAAGAAACACGTTATTAAGGAATAAGCTGTATAAAAGCAATTTTTTCCTCAGCTTAATAGCCAACTGGACTTTTTTGTTATACCACCGACTGGTCGAACATTTCACGGGGACAACACGAACAGGTACATGTTTTTCAAAGACGGGTTTTAGCTTACTAACAAGGAAGTCAAGTTTTTTATCTACAGTATCAAAAAACCAGCATACCTTCCAATCAGTACTGCCTAGGTCCGAAAGTAGTGCATCTATGTACATTATGATTTCGGAAGTCTCTATACGAGAAAGTCCGAACAACACAATTACGCTCGATATTAATATCCAAACAGCAGAAAATTAAATCATGGTCAGATAAAAAAGTTAATTGGTCAAAGAGCATTTAACTTATTGTCGACAATCCAACCAAGAAGTGTTGAGGCGCAGCAGTGCTTCTCTACTGCAGATTTTAAATGCAACAAATTTATGTCCAGGATAACACATTTATTATATTTTTTGAGATTGCATTTTCATCAAAATAAGGAATAATTCTGCCTCGCTCAAAATGGAATAGGTGATGCATTTATTTTTACTTTTTTTACTGGATGGTAATATATAAATATTTAATATTGGTCTCAAACAGTTGTTAAAAATTATTTTACTTTATGGAGGTGCATTTGCTTCTGTACCAGATAACACATGTATGTATAATTGTACTTGAAGTATAAATTATTTTGTGTTTTGGCTTTGTTAACTGTTACATTGATGTGAAGATTGAAGTTGAGTTTTGGGTCCCTTGTAATTCCAAGATCAATAAAGTTAAACACTTGGTCGAGGTTATGGTTACAAATATCATAAGATGCCAGTTGAAGCGCCATGCGAGAAAAGCACATAACATTACATTTTTTAAAGTTTAGTGGCATGTAATTTACTTCACACATGTTAGCCATGCTATTTAAATCTGCTTATAGTAATGACCTATCCTCAACAGAATGATACTATCTAAATAGTTTTACACAATCAGCATACAATAAAATTTTTGAATATTTTATTACAGAAGGTATGTAATTTATAAAAAGTAAAAACAGAATCGGAACAAGGTAACTTCCTTCCGGAACCCCTAAAGATACATGAATAATGCTCGAGCAAATATTTAAAAAACGACACGTTGCGTTCTGTCGTAGAGGTAAGAATATATCCAACGAAGACGATTAGGTTGAAAACCAAGAAAATCGAGATTATGGATAAGTGAAAAGTGACTTACTCTGTCGAATGCTTTACTAAAATCGGTATATGTAACATCAATATGCAGAATTGCTTTGAATCCATTTAAAATGTAAGTTGTAAACTCAAGTCAGTTTGTAACAGTAGATACTGCGACAGGATGAAGTTACCCTTGATACCCGGGTGCGATGCTAATGCGCACCATGAGGCTTGGGGCAGCAGCTACACCAACCAAAGGGGTGAGTACCTTCTTGAGTTCATTCTTAGTGTTGAAGACATGGACTTAATCCAGCTTTCGGATTAACAGCTGGCCCATTTTCGCCGCAAGTCATCATCATGATATAGTGGCAACGTCAAGCAGAGGGTGACTGGCACCTTCCTGCGTTTCAACGTTATATACTTTTTTACTGATTATTGCATTCCCGTTTGAACAACGACAAACAACACTTAATTTAATCATCATTTTTATTATTACAATTTTTTCCTCTACTGACAATTTGCCATCCGCGGCTTTCAGTAATCGCATTATTTTCCAATGTATTGAAATTTATACGGAATAAACTGAGTGTAAACTTTCAAATTGAAAGGCATCAATTTTTTCTCTCATTGAGTGCACCCTGCATTGCATATTCAGCTAACTCCCCAGCTGAACATGGTCCTTTCGACGCCGTTGTAATAAAACTCCAACAGAGCAACCTAAACAAGAGCGGAGAGCGTCGCGTTTTCCACCGCCTAGCGCTACCGCTTAGTTGTCGTACCTAACAAGGAACAACAACTACAAATCATCATCAACAATGTCAATTCTTCGTTTTCTGCAGCTAACATCACTTCCTAACGCGCTGTCAAAATCGGATTTTCCAACCGCTTGGCGTTGCCGCCGCGTTATTTCGGTCGGCTTCATACAAATTGTATGGGCATGAGGAATTTTTGACAGATAAACGACGCTGCCGCTCTTGTTTAGGTTGCTCTGCAAAAAATACGAACAAAGCTACGGCGGCCATCTCAAAAGTTCAAAAAAGTTATAAAAACGACCGAGCGAGCGTGAGCAATTTTCTCTTTAAGCGGTGCAAAAATTATAAATTTACAAAAACCAAAAAAAAACCATACAATGTTAACCTTTTTAATAAAATTTAATTACGAAAAAACATTTTAAAAGTGTAAAAAGCTAAAAATCTTTAAATTTATAAATAGAAAAGTGCTTTAAAAGACGTGAAATAAACGCGAAGAATTGAAGTGGGTGTACAAAAAAGTGCAGTTTCTGTACAGTGCGTTTACAAAATTGTGTGCATTTTGCATTGATTTTAAAATAAAAAACTAAATATAAGCTTGAAAATAGAAGTGTAAAACTAAAGCGTAATAAAGCAAAGTGTAGCTGAAAATACAGTGAAAAAAAGCGAACAAAGAAAATAAAAAGTAGTATGATATTTCAGAAAAAAAAAATCGCGAATAAAAATTAAATATAAATTAAAATTTCTGAAAAAAAAGCGTGTGGAAATAAGTATCTATTCATACAATAAAATAAATAACGTATAAAAACTAAATACATATAAGCGTGAACATAGTCGTGTAAAACTAAAACGTAATAAAGCAAAAGTGCAACTGCAAGTACAGTGGAAAAAAAAGCGCACAAAGAAAATAAAAAGTAAAGTGAGATTTGGAAAAAATTGCGCATAAAAATTAAATAAAAATTAAAATTTCTGGGAAAACGGCGTGTGGAAATAAGTTTTCATAAAATAAAAGTTTAAGTACAAAACTAAAAGAATTCAACTAAAAGTGCGAAAAACAACAAAAAAAATATACATGAAAAATTTCTGAAAAAAAAAAAAAGGCGTTTAGAAATACATAAGTATTCATAAAAATTAAATTCTGAGTACAAAATTAAAAGAAATATAAATGAAAAATTCTGAAAAAAAGCGTTTAAAACTAATAATATTAATAAAATAAAATTTTAAAAATTAAAATTCGCGTCACGTTACGTGCGCTTAGAAAAACAAAACTTTTAAACGTTAATTATTAAAAATTACAAAAAAAAAAACAAAAAAAAAATCATTGACAATTCAACCAACCAGGCATATTCGCAGCCACCAGGAGCAGCGTCATCACTCCACCGTCAAAAGTACCGCAACATCAAATCACGCCACCGCACATTTGGCGCCATCATCTACATACATACATACATACGAAGTGGAAAAGTACCGCAAATATAAGGGCTAAGTACATTCCCCTATGGCTGAGTAAGTTGGCAATATTCTTACACACATATATGTACATACATAACCACATACTCTAACCCACGTACATACATGTATACAGGTGTACATACATTTGTGCATATCTCTCAATAAATGTATGCACATTTGTACACACAATAGTGAGTAACATTAAAAGATTAGCGTTTCGAAAGATTGCGGTCTCCTGTACCAATAAATTGTAGAGAGAATTAACGCTAATCTTATAATATACTCTTACTCAGGCCATCTTAAAAATCCTCCCCCTAATTGCGACCGAAACGGCTGGTTTTGTATATACCTACACACATCCCTACATACATACGTACATATTGAGCAGAGTGCAGAACACAAAACCTCATCTCTGTCACCCATTCTCTCTCATCAGCACGTAGTGAAGAATCACGCAACACACACACACACATACTTACATTGCACTCAAACGCGCTGAGGCAAAACAAAAAGAAAAAATGGGCGGCGCTTAGAAGAACAGTGGGCCGCCACCGTCGAAAAAAGGCACATAAATACAGTGACCAAAAAATTAATAATTATTTTGCACAGTCGGCATCAGTGCACATATTAAATCGTGTTATATTTCTTATAATTATTATATCTATATTTAATTTGTTTCTCTAACGATTTTATTATTAAATTCTTGACCCATCTCTCACTCAAAAAAAAAAACAAAAAAAAATTTTTTTTTTTTCTCTCTTTCTGTTCTCTCGTTTTTTGTATCTCAAATCGACAAGGGCTATAAACCTCAAAAATCACTTAAAATTATTTTATAAATTTTGTTTAACACCTCATCCCAGTGATACATACATTACAATTAAAAATGCCAAAGAAACCAGAAAGCTCTCCCGTTGAACTTGATAGCGACTTGGCGCTTCAAAATTTTATTTTCGAGAGCAATAGAGTAGAATCCTTCTAATCAAAGTGGTCCACCACTCTCCTCAGTGACTACTCCATATCTCTTTTGAACGTTAAGCTTGAGCAACTTGAAAAAGTATGGGATTCCTTAGTGAGCTCATACAAATCGGCTTCTCGCTCTGTTCACTTTTCAGAATCTAGAGGTTCAATAGAACAAAAATATGACAAATGCTCTGAAAGCTATGAGAATTGCAAATCTCAGATTTTAGATGCGCTGCAAATTCTCGGGGACAACTCTCAGTCCCAAACAAATCCCTCACCTGCCTCAAATATCACTCCCGCTTCTTACACTCAAGAAGCATACATCAAAGTACCACCATGTGACACCGAAGTTTTTCATGGTGGATACGAAAAATGGCCGGGATTCCGAGATATGTTCACGGCAGTCTATAAAAATCATACCAAACTCACTCCTGCGCAAAAACTTTACCAGGACTCATTGTAAAGCAATACCCCTTAAGCAATGAGAATTTCGAACTCGCTTGGGAAGCTCTTAAAGCTAGATATGAAAACCGCAGAATATTGGTTGACAATCAACTCAAGGCACTATTTAATATTCAGCCAGAAAGCGGTGAACAAATACAGAGAATTCAGAACACGATAAATAATTGTATCTCTACTCTCACAGCCCAAGGAATTCCCACAAGTGACTGGGACCCCATTCTAGTCTACCTCTGTTCTTCAAAACTGCCGAACGAAACACTCTCCCTATGGGAACAATCTCTAAGTTCTCGAAAAGAGTTGCCTAAGTGGCTCGAAATGAATAAATTTCTCACAAGCCGATACGAAGTGGTAGAAAGACTCGATACCTATCGGCCAACAAAGGCAAAACCTAATTTTAGCCACTTTACTCCAAAGATGCCTAATCAAAATTCCATATTTGCAAGCAAAAATCGAACTCAAACATTTGTTTCCGAGTTAACAAAGCCTTTTGCTTGCAAATTATGTAGATCCAATCATGCAATGAAATCGTGCGTAAGTTCAAGGACCTCTCAATACCTGAACGCCTCAAATTTGTGAGAAAAAACAATTATTGTGAAAAGTGTCTCTCATATTCCCATCTAAAAAAGTGAATGTCAAAGCAATTTCCTTTGTGTATATTGCCAAAAACGACATCACTCCTTACTCCATTTTCAACCCCGAACTCTAAACTCTCAAACCAAATTTAAATCTGAAAGAACTACAGGTCACGTAGTGACCCCAGTGAGAATAGCCGATGACATACCGTCTACCTCGAACGGCATTTCACATTCTCAACCCACTGAAAACACATCTCAACAAAAAGTAATTAAGGTATCTACTCACTTCTCCAGCAGTAACGGAACAACCCTACTCCCCACAGCAATAGTTCCTGTATACTGTGCTGGTGAAATTTATAAGATCCGAGCCCTCATTGACCAAGGCTCGCAAAAAACATTTATTGCGTCAAGAACCCAAAAACTCCTTGGTTTACCTACCAAAGACTCCCACTACGAAATCTCCGGAATGAGAGGACTGGTGGTTCAAAATTCCAAAAAAATTTGTGAGTTAACCCTTTGTTCACCAGACTTGAAAGAAAAAATTAACACTCAAGCGATAATGTTACCCCAACTAACCCACTTTCTCCCCACTACAAGAGTGTCAAACCCAAACATTGCGGAGTTTTCGAAATTATCACTAGCCGACGCCAAATGCTTCACCCCTTCCCGAATTGATTTGGTAATCGGCAGAGACCTCATATCCCAGATTCTCCTGCAGGGTTTGCAGCACATAGCAAACGGCACTCTTATAGCTCAAAACACAATCTTCGGTTGGGTGAATAGCGGACCAGTCAAGGAATCGGTATCAGCATTCACCACCCAAGTAAGAGAAACTGAAGACGAGTCGCTGAATAATTTATTGAAAAGGTTCTGGGAACAGGAGAAAGTCATCCCTACTCAAACTCGAACAGAATCCGATGTATTTTGCGAGGATCTCTTCCGGACAACCACAACCCGCCAAGACGACGGAAGATACGTAGTGAAGTTACCCTTTAAATCGGATTTTCCTGAAGTATTAGTCCCGACCAGCCGCGATAATGAAATACAGTCCACTATTGAAGCGATGTCTCAGGTTATCGAAGCGCTGAAGTCAGCAGGTTTTCCCCTCAGGAAAATAACTGCAAATCACCCGAAAATTCTAGAAATTGTACCCCCCTCCGATCTCTTAGATGCTGATTTTCTGAAGTTCCACGACGCAAGCTTAACAAAAACCTTAGGGATACAATGGAATGCGTTGACAGATAGCTTCTCATATTCTTACGACCCAAACCCCACCACAAACTGTAGAACCAAACGGCAAATCCTATCCGCTGTAGCTAAACTTTTCGACCCGGCAGGATGGCTAACGCCAATTATGATATTAGCCAAAATACTCCTTCAACAACTCTGGATGGAAGGGACTGACTGGGACGAAAACGTGAAACCCGCTGCTTTTCAAAAATGGACGTGCTTTCAAGAAATTCTCACTGCCATGAAAGATATAACAGTACCCCGCTGGGTACAGTTCTCCCCCGAAAAGCACATCCAACTGCATGGATTCTCAGATGCCTCCGAAAAGGCTTTCTGCGCCTGTCTTTACCTACGAGTACAGCATAGCGAAACCCTTTTCATATCTCATTTACTTGCCGCAAAGTGGCCCCCCTCCAAACCGCAAGTCTCCCACGACTGGAACTCAGCGGAGCAGTTATACTCTCCAAATTGGTAAGACAGATTCAAGCTGAACTCAATTTGCCATCTCACGAGTTATTTCTGTGGACAGATTCATCGATCGTCTTAGCCTGGCTGGAAAAGCCCCCTCACAATTGGAAGACCTATGTGGCGAACAGGATATCTCAAATCCTGCAGAATGTTAACAACGCCACCTGGCGTCACGTTTGCAGCAACGACAACTCAGTCGACTTAGGCACACGAGGATGCCGACCTCAGGATCTCACCGAAAACTCTCATTGGTGGAAAGGCCCGGAGTGGCTCTCTAAGCCGGCCAACCTCTGGCCTACCTCACGACCTCACCATTCATCTCCCCCGGAACAGAAGCGCATAGAAGTATTCCACACTGTAGAATCCTCAACCCTCCTCGAAAGATTTTTGTCACTGCCACGTGCACTTAGAGTACTCGCATATATGTATCGCTTCATCCGCAGGTCCCGAAAACTACTAATTTCTCCTACATTACCTGTAACTCAAGAAGAAGTAAATGAAGCCAAACTGCAACTTATATTACAAACCCAAAGATCTTATTATGGTGAAACGATTGCACAGCTCGAAGCTTCCAACCTCATTAGCAAGAAAGACACTTTGCTTACTCTTAACCCTTTTCTCGATAACAAAGGTATAATGCGCGTAAATGGGAGACTCAATTATGCCAGTCTCAGCTACAATGAGCGGCACCCTAAAATCATCCCACCAAATTCCCGATTTTGTGTATTGTTTTTAGAATTTCTCCACTCCACAATGTTGCATGCCGGAAACCTACTAATGGTGTGAATGGTGCAACAAGAATATTATATCCCGCGCCTTAAACCCACAATTAAAAAGTGCATTTTTCACTGTAAAACTTGTACGATATACAAGCAAAAAATGAGGTCCCAAATTATGGCCGCTCTCCCCCCCGAGCGAGCAATATATACGCTTCCTTTCCACACCACAGGAATCGATTTCGCTGGCCCATTTCTCGTGAAAATGTCAACTCTTCGACGAGCTTCATATTCAAAGGCGTATTTCTGCGTCTTCATCTGCTTCTCCACTAAAGCGATCCATCTAGAAGTTTGCTCAGATTTGACCTCGGAAGGAAAAGGAATTATCCGCCTTCCTCAAGGAATCCTCAGCCGACATCGCCAGCAAATACTCAACCCATGGATTTGAATGGCAATTCATTCCACCATATGCCCCTCATATGGGAGGCCTGTGGGAAGCAGCTGTCAAAAGTTTCAAATCCCATTTTGTTAAAGTAGCTGGTAATCACAAATACAGCTTTGAAGAGCTCACCACTTTACTTGTCCGAATAGAGGCGGTCCTCAACTCCATACCACTCTCACCGATGTCCCAAGATCCAAAGGACCTGCTGGCGCTAACTCCTGGTCACTTTTTACGTGGAGCACCTCTAATGTCTCCACCGGAACCAAACGCTGAAAATCTCTCCCTAATAAATAAATGGCAGAAACTTAAAGTCCTCCATCATCAGTTCAGCACTAGATCGAAAAATGAGTTCCTGAAGGAGTTACACAAGAGGTATAAATGGAAGAGCCCTCAACAAACAGTCAAAGAAGGAGATTTGGTTGTCATCAAGGATGATCTGCTCCCCCCTAACGAATGGCGATTGGGGCGGATAACCAAACTACATGTTGGTCCGGATGAAAGAGCCCGTGTTGTTGACATACTAACGCAACATGTTACCATCACCCGAAGCATAGTTAAATTGTGTGTGCTACTCCCTGCGTGATTCACAGTTCCCCATTTGTATTTGTTCAATCTCTTCCGCTCTCAATTACTTATATCTCATTGAACATACTTATATACTATAAAGACTTTATTATGTCACCTCTTGACTACTCTTTACTAAAGTCTCTTTGTATTATACTCACCTACAGGTCACGGAACAGCCTGGTATCGCACAAGTGTCGATTGTGCGGACGACTTCATGCTCTGCGCCACTGCAAAGCATTTTTTGCGATGTCACCGGAGGACCGATACGAGTGCGCTCGAATGCATAAACATTGCATCAATTGCCTCGCAACATCACATATCACGGGTACATGCAATTCGCGAGCTAGTTTCCACCGCTGCACGCTAGGACATCACACCTTGCTGCATCGCACCAAGGCGAGCACGTCTAGAAGCCCGAATCCCTCGAGAAAACGAGTGGAGGCATTGCGGAGTCGCTCAGCCCAACTACGGAGACGTCAACTGAAGCAGCTAGTTGGCGCGGCAAGAAAAGCGATCGACACCTTGGAAAAGGCGTTACAGCTTGTACCTAAGCAGGCGGGGCGCCATGTTGAAGACATGGACTTAATCCAGCTTTCGGATTAACAGCTGGCCCATTTTCGCCGCAAGTCATCATCATGATATAGTGGCAACGTCAAGCAGAGGGTGACTGGCACCTTCCTGCGTTTCAACGTTATATACTTTTTTACTGATTATTGCATTCCCGTTTGAACAACGAACCAAATCGCATTGCTCCTCGCTCTGCCGGTCAACACATAATTTAATCATCATTTTTATTATTACAATTTTTTCCTCTACTGACAATTTGCCATCCGCGGCTTTCAGTAAACGCATTATTTTCCAATGTATTGAAATTTATACGGAATAAACTGAGTGTAAACTTTCAAATTGAAAGGCATCAATTTTTTCTCTCATTGAGTGCACCCTGCGTTGCATATTCAGCTAACTCCCCAGCTGAACACTTAGCAATAGACTAGAAATACTAAATGTTGGGAATACACCAACATTCGTTACCCGCACGCATAAAGAGGTCCTAGACATAACTGTATGGAATTCTCTGATGAAAACGCTAGTTAAGGATTGGAGTGTCTAACGAACCTTCCCATAGAATTATAAGGTTTGATATTGCAGGAACTGCTCCTTTTAACAGAACATTTAGGAACCCCAGGAAGACAGACTGGGACAGATTTTACACTATCCTGAGCCTAAACTCATATCATTCTGGGCTGATAAGAAATATCAGGAGTGCGACAGATCTCGAAACACAAGGAGAGAATTGTTACAAATTCCTTACTGACGCATATGAGGACAGTTGTCCCTTGAGTAGGGTCTGCTCCTCGTAGGATGTTCCCTGGTGGAGTAGCCATCTCAGTAGTCTCAGAAACAATGTTCGTAAACTTTTCAACCGGGCAAAACGAACCGGAAGTTGGACGGAATATAGGCAAACTCTAACTCTCTATATCAAAGATATGAGAGCTGCGAAGCGCGCGAGCTTTAGAAGCTTCTGCGAAAACATAGAACAGACAACAGAGGCCTCAAGACTCTGTAAAGGAAAGTCTAAAAACGCCACTATCTCATAGGCAAGCCTTAAAAAAAGCGATGGAAGTTATACTGAGAATGAAGAGGAGAAGGTCAAACTCCTTCTTAATACTCACTTCCCTAGATCCATCCCTTTCTCAGAGGAGATACCGAGTGAGGATATAGGTAGAATAAGCAAGAGTAACTGGGAAATGGATTGAGATGGGCGCTTAATTCTTTTAAACCATTCAAATCACCCGGACCTGACGGAATCTTCCCAGCCATGATACAGAGGGGTCTAGACCCTATCATTTGATCACTATTAAAAAAAGTCAGAAGCAGCTTTGCTCTGGGTTACTTATCCAAGATCTGGAGAAGAGCGAAAGGGGCGTTTATCCCAAAAGTTGGAAAGAAGGACCCACTTCATCCAAAATCGTTTAGGCTGATGTGCCTCACATCATTCTTATTGAAATCACTTGAAAAAGTAGTGGACAACTATGTAAGAACCACAACTCTTGCGAGTTACCCACTGCACGCCTGTCAACGTGCCTATAGGGCGGACCGCTCTACGGAAACCGCCCTCTATCAACTGACAGTAGAACTCCAAGATAGCCTAGATAACTAGGAAACAGCTGTAGCTGCTGGACTTGGGATCAATCCAGCCAATTTGATGGGCTTAAGCCGATCCGTCTTGACGGGATAAACATAGAATACCAGAAGGAGGTATTTTAATTAATATAATTTCTAGGAGTAATACTAGATCAAAAACTGCTGTGGAAATCCCACATGGAAGATAAGGGGAAGAAAGCCGTAAGAATCTTTAGTACATGTAAATCCATGGCTGGGAAAAGTTGGGGCTGCTCCCCAAAAATACTCAGATAGATTTATACGGACATTGTACGACCTACAATTACTTATGGGGCCGTTGTCTGGACAAATAGAACACACCAGAAAGGTGCCATTATGAGAACCTGTCCAATGGCAGTGCTGAAAGTCTTACTAGACCGACCACCTCTTCACCTCCATATACAAATGCAAGCGAAAAGGGCCATCCTAAGGATGACCGGTACCAAAATCGGGAGTGAGGGGTTTTTGAGTAGGAGGAATTTTAGCACTCTAACTGAACTATATCCCGAAGTAGCTATACCTATATATATAAGCTTCGCAAAAAGATTCAAAACTGAGTTAAGCAACAAAAGAAGTAGGGTGTGTTTCTCAGAAACCTACAAAATAAACCAACAAATGATTACCTGGTACACGGACCGCTCGCTTACCGAACACGGTACCGGAGTCCGTATGTAAGGACCGAGGACAAAGTACCTCAAAACTGGTGATGGAGTGTCTTGATAAGCTGAACACACTTGGCCTAACGAACCGGGTCTGGGTCCTTTGGGTACCAGGTCACGCTAGAATCTTTGGAAATGAAATCGCAGACATGCTCGCAAAAAAGGGGGCATCAACCTCGTTTATAGGTCCCGAACCTTTTTCAGGTTTCTACGAGGAAAAAAGAGGAAGCCCTCAGTAAATTACACTGGGACAACCTACCAGGTCTGGAACATTCCAAATCCCTTTTGGGTAGCTACAACCAAACAAGATTTAGGAAAGGCATGGGCTTACTTGTGAATGATCACTGGAATTCTTACAGGCTGAATTATCACCTAAATAAACTGGAAATATATTTGCAAGAACGTTGCAGATTCTGCAGGGAAGAGAAAGAAACTTCTAAACACGTCCTGGAGAAGTGTCCTGCATTGATACACAAACGCCAAAAATGTCTAGGGGAATATCTAATTACGGACGATGGGATAACTTCCAGAGACTTAGGCTCAATACTAAGATTTATCTCCGAGGTTGGACTAAAGGAAATTCTTTAATCCAAGTAGGGGGCACAATACATCTTAAGGTCGCAGTGCTTTTTCCCCAACAACAATAATAATAATAACAGTATATTTTCCTTTAGAGAACCCATGAAATGAGGGTATGGAACACCTAAACGGTCAATAAAAACATGGCCAAACCATCGCAGTCTCTGAATTTTTATGCGCTTGACTATGTCCATATCATTATACAGCTCAAACAGTTCATCTTTCCATCTTCTTGGATACCCGTCGCTCACGCGAACAGGACCATAAATCTTGCGAAGAACCTTTCTCTCGAAAGCCCCCAAAGCCTTCATATTGCAGATCAAAATCGTTCATGTTTCTGTGCCATATAAAAGGACAGCCATGATGAAGGATTTGTTGAGCAAAATTTCTGTTTGTCGAGAAAGGGCTCTACTTTTCAATTGCATACTCAGCTCAAAGTGGCACCTGTAAGAAAGTGGTATTCATTTTTATCTTTATTCATCTTTATACAGTCTATGATTTACAATCATACAGACTAGAGTTAAGCTAAGAGAATTACAGACTTAATAGATACTATTAAGAAAAATAAAAAGTTTACATATTTCAGAAAACTCATACATTTTATTTAAAATTCGAAACTTTAATTATTATTATTTATCAATTTACAATTTTATTGAGCTCAAGGCCAGTTTGTGTAAGATTTTTGTGAAAAAACAGCAACAGTTTTTAATGCTAGAAGTTATAGTATTATTTCGGAAATTACCACATTTCCTCATCAGACTTCTTTTTATTAAATTAATTAAATTTGTATTTCATAACCACTTCTCCCAGGCTTTGAATCCGGGAACTCGGAGTTGCAGAGCCAATACGCTACATATTGTACTACGCTAGCCGAGTTGGCTGTTGTGTTTATTTCATCTTCCTTAAACAAACCAACTTCAAACAAGAGCAACTGATCTGCCGCTATTTAACTTGTATGTGT
Source organism: Philophylla caesio (assembly GCA_963971545.1). Lineage (NCBI taxonomy): Eukaryota > Metazoa > Arthropoda > Insecta > Diptera > Tephritidae > Philophylla > Philophylla caesio. The sequence goes on along the minus strand of OZ020608.1, from coordinate 38,030,173 downwards.
GGTTGTTGTTTTGTGTTTTATTTGTAAATTCTGTATTTAAGTTATTCACTTTATATTATAATCCATTTTAAGGCGTGCTCATCCTTGCATATACATAAATGTTTGTTTATTTTTCTGTTGGCCTAGTAAATGTTAATAATTTACAATTTTATTGAGCTCTAGGCCAGTTTATGGAAGATTTTTGTGAAAAACAAGAACAGTTTTTAATGGTAGAATTTATAGTACTATTTCGGAAATCACCACATTTCCTCATCAGACTTCTTTTTATTAAATTAATTAAATTTATTTTTCATAACCACTTCTCCCAGGCTTTGAATCCGGGATCTCGGAATTGCAGAGCCAATACGCTACATATTGTGCTACGCTAGCCGAGTTGGCTGTTGTGTTTATTCCATCTTCCTTAAACAAACCAACTACAAATAAGAGCAACTGATCTGCCGCTATTTAACTTGTTTGTGTGGTTGTTGTTTTGTGTTTTATTTGCAAATTCTGTATTTAAGTTATTTACTTTATATTAGAATGCATTTTAAGGCGTGCTCATCCTTGCATATAAATTTTTGTTTATTTTTCTGTTGGCCTCATAAATGTTCATAATTTACAATTTTATTGAGCTCAAGGCCAGTTTATGGAAAATTTTTGTGAAAAAATAACAATAGTACTATTTCGGAAATCACCACATTTCCTCATCAGACTTCTTTTTATTAAATTAATTAAATATATTTTTCATAACCACTTTCATAACTTCTACCATTAAAAACTGTCTGGCAGTAAGCCGCCTTCATGCGAGTAATATGAGCAACGCGAGCCTATGTGCGAAATGCGGTAGCAGTTACAACTTCGAATTCAAGAAGAACCGACATATTGGTTAGCGTGTATATGCCTGCAGAACTTAGTAAAGCGCTAGACGCAGTGATTGTTGCGCAAAAACAAGGAATGGAGACCATTATGGGTGTTAAGGCGTAGTTTAAGGCCATTATTTTTTTAATTGCTCAATCAAGATTCATTAATTGACCAATTATGTGTTCGGGTGGTTGGTGAGTTTGGTGCGTTTGGTGTATTTGCGTTTCTTTGTGTATTTGCGTTTCTTACGTCCAACCTAATAGTTCAGTTGAGTTATATAATTTTCATATAGAAAATATTACACACATCTGTGAAAATAATGAACATTGTAATTTTTGCATTCTTGGTGATTTTAATCTCCCTGGCATTTGCTGGACATGCTTTGAAAACTCTGGATTTCTTACCCCTACCAATGTTACTAGCTCTCATGAAATAAATTTCATTGATAGCCTGTTTAGTCTTAATCTTACAGTAATTAACTGCATTTTTAATAAGTTAACTAAATTGTTAGATCTTGTGTTTGTAGATGAAAATTTTATATCTAACCTCTTTGAAAACGAGTTTCTGATTTGTAAACCCGATATGCATCATAATTATCTTATTATATCTTTGAAGTTTTTTTAAAAGCTTCCCTTAATGCAGAATAATAGAATTTCATATAGTTTTCGTGATGCAGATTACTATAACTGGAAATAAATGACTTAAATTGGTGTGAGATCCTCGATTCAAGTGATGTCAATGTTTCTTATGAAATCTTTCTTCATACTATGTCTGATCTCTTTTCCGAGCATCTGTCAATTTTACCCTCTAGGCCTCATAAATTACCCTGGTATAGTGTCACCCTTAAACATTTTTAAAATAAAAGGAACAAATGCTACAAGCGCCATAAAACAAACATAGACAATGCCTATCTCAAAGGGCAATACCTTAATTCTGCTAGACAGTTTAATGTTTTGGATAAATTTTTTTATAGGCAATCCATTATAAGACTGGAATCTGAACTCAAAGTCAACCCAAAAGCTTTTTGGAACTTCGTACGCTCTAAGCGTGGTTGTTCTAACATTCCTACCTGTATGTATTTTGACTGACACTGTTCTCAGTCACTTCCTGACACTGTGTAACTCTTTGCTAAATTTTAAAGTTCGAATTTCGCTCTTGAATGCTACTCTTCAAGTTTACCACATATTTTCAGGCTGATTCAATGCTTAGATTTTGGCTCGTTGAGTATTTCTTTATCTGATATTACTTACGCTATGTCTATTTTAACTTCGACATTGAAGAGTGATGTTGATGTTTTTTGTGCCTACTTCGTCAAATGTTGTAGTTTGTCTTTATACGTTCCTTTATGTCATTTATTTAATCTATCACTTTCGACTGGAAATCAGAAACGATATCTCGAATTATAGGCCAATCTCGAAATTATCTGTCTGCTCAAAGTTATTCGAAAAAGTAATTCATTATAAACTTTCCTTTTTCGTCAAAAGAATAAATGAGCCACGTCAGCATGGTTTTGTTGCTGGTCGTTAAACTGTCACTAATTTAGCTTCTTTTTCTGAATTCTGTGTATCGGCTTTCAGGTTGACCATACGGACTTTTCTAAAGCTTTTGATAAGGTATCTCACTCAATATTACTACATAAGTTGGAGTGTATTTATTTTCATTCTAAACTTCTAAAGTGGTTAAAATCTTACCTTACGAATAGGAATATGTTTGTAGATATCGATAATTGCAAACCTAATCCCTTTCTTGCCACTTAAGGTGTTCCTTAGGGTAGCATCCAATGTCCTTTATTGTTTGTCTTGTTTATAAATGATATTGGTTCCTGTTTTAAGTATTCTAGTTTCTTATTGTATGCCGATGACTTAAAACTCTTTCGTAAAATAACTTATGTCCCCGATGCCTTATATCTTCAGCAAGATTTAGATCGCCTTTTGAGATGGTGTGACTATAATAGTTTGTCTTTGAATTTTAAAAAGTGCTTTAAGATGACCTTATCTAAATCCCAAAATATATTCGTTTCGAATTACTATCTTTTAAACCATCAGTTAACTCATGTCAATGAATTTGTTGACCTAGGTGTAGTGTTCGATTCGAATTTTACATTTGTTAACCATATTTGTCACGTTCTTCCAAAAGCTTATAGCAACCTAGCCTTTGTACGAAGGTGTGCCAAGGATTTCAAGGATCCTTATATCCGGAGAGCATTATAAAATTCGTTGGTCCGATCTAAACTTGACTATGCCTTTGTTCTTTGGAGCCCTATTTATAACTTGCACACTTCCAGAATTGTGCGAGTTCAAAGGTCTTTCCCCGATTTGCCCTTGCTTCTCTTAATTTCTTAGATCCGATTCCGTCTTATTACTCTCGGTGTAAACTAATTTATTTATTTATTTTTATTTGAAAAAAGTCAAAAACCTACAAAGGTTCTCACTGACTAAAAACGATGACTTACTCATATGTTATAGAATTGAGTTTAAAAATTTGGAAAACACAGTTTTCGACAAAGAAAATTCCAGCGCAACAGAATCCAAGATTTCGTTTAAATCACGAAGAGAACGTACTAAAGGAGCATTCCTTGCGTAATTGGTAGTGAGGCTCTTAATTTAAAAAGGCTAGTAAGAACGGAAGGTTCTAACTGGTATGAGAAATTGAATAGCGTGAAGTAAAGAGGGACAATCAATATCACCCTTGATCACACCGGAGATAAAGCAGAGGGATAGAGTAGTTCTTCTGATTTCAAGAGATGAAATGAGTAGGAGACGGGAATGGTAGGAAGGAATTGGATCAGAAAAATTTAGGGATCTGAGGGCAAACTTGAGGAAAATTTTTTGAATACGCTCGATCCGCTCTATTGCAAATTTGTGATAAGGTCTCCAGATAAATGCAGCATATTCAAGCTTAGGGCGAACTAACGTTGTGAAAAGTAACTTTAATGTATAAGGGTCGGTAAAGTTGGTGATATTTCGTCGTAAAAAACCTAAGACAGCATACGATTTGGATATTATAAAATTAATATGGCTGTTAAATGAGAAGGTAGGGTCAAAGATTACTCCAAGATCTTTGATCTCATCCGGTGACTGAAGACCTTGTTTTCAATGTAATATTTCGACTTCATCACGTTACGCATTTTGGAATAGGTTACATGAAAACACTTATTTATATTAAGACAAAGGAGCGATCTACTTATAAACCTGCTATCGTTGGAAAATAGAAGGCGTTCTCATTTACTATTATTTGTATTTGATCTTATTTCTGTTTCCATTGGCTGTCCATCCCTTCTTAAGCCTGTTACTTTCAATGTACCTAACAGAGTTCTTCGTTACCATATGCCCTTTCATGTACCGGCCCTTAAAGCAAATTACTCATTTTTCGCGCCTATTTTTCGAGGCCTTGAAGAATATAACAACATTTCAAAGAGCTTAGATGTCGATTTTTCGTTTCCTAGAAGTTTTATCAAGTCATCTCTCGAAACTTATATTTCTTAATGGTATCTATTATTAATTCAATAATTCTATTATCTTAATTCGAGTCTGTAATATTGTAAATCATAAACGAAATAAAGATAAATAATAATAAATGTTTGTTTATTTTGCTGTTAGCCTAGTAAAAGTTAATAATTTACAATTTTATTGAGCTCAAGGCCAGTTTATGGAAGATTTTTGTGAAAAAACAACATCAGTTTTTAATGGGAGAAGTTATGAAAGTGGTTAAGAAAAATATATTTAATTAATTTAATAAAAAGAAGTCTGATGAGGAAATGTGGTGATTTCCGAAATAGTACTATTGTTATTTTTTCACAAAAATCTTCCATAAACTGGCCTTGAGCTCAATCCCTCTGCTTTATCTCCGGTGTGATCAAGGGTGATATTGATTGTCCCTCCTTACTTCACGCTATTCAATTTCTCATACCAGTTAGAACCTTCCGTTCTTACTATCCTTTTTAAATTAAGAGCCTCACTGCCAATTACGCAAGGAATGCTCCTTTAGTGCGTTCTCTTCGTGAATTAAACGAAATCTTGGATTCTGTTGCGCTGGACTTTTCTTTGTCGAAAACTGTGTTTTCCAAATTTTTAAACTCAATTCTATAACATATGAGTAAGTCATCGTTTTTAGTCAGTAAGAACCTTTGTAGTTTTTTGACTTTTTTCAAATAAAAATTAATAAATAAATAAGTTTACACCGAGAGTAATAAGACGGAATCGGATCTGAGAAATTAAGAGAAGCAAGGGCAAAGACCTTTGAACTCGCTCAATCCTGGAAGTGTGCAAGTTATAAATAGGGCTCCAAAGAACAGAGGCTTAGTCAAATTTAGATCGGACCAACGAATTGTATAATGCTTTCCGGGTATAAGGAATCTTGAAATCATTGACATGAGTTAACTGATGGTTTAAAAGATTGGCATTTAGATAAGGTCATCTTAAAGCACTTTTTAAAATTCAAAGACAAACTATTATAGTCACACCATCTCAAAAGGCGATCTAAATCTTGCTGAAGATATAAGGCATCGGGGACATAAGTTATTTTACGAAAGAGTTTTAAGTCATCGGCATATAATAAGAAACTAGAATATTTAAAACAGGAACCAATATCATTTATAAACAAGACAAACAATAAAGGATATTGGATGCTACCCTAAGGAACTCCTTAAATGGCAACAAAGAGATAAGGTTTGCAATTATCGATATCTACAAACATATTCCTATTCGTAAGGTAAGATTTTAACCACTTTAGAAGTTTAGAATGAAAATAAATACACTCCAACTTATGTAGTAATATTGAGTGAGATACCTTATCAAAAGCTTTAGAAAAGTCCGTATGGTCAACCTGAAAGCCGATACACAGAATTCAGAAAAAGAAGCTAAATTAGTGACAGTTTAACGACCAGCAACAAAACCATGCTGACGTGGCTCATTTATTCTTTTGACGAAAAAGGAAAGTTTATAATGAATTACTTTTTCGAATAACTTTGAGCAGACAGATAATTTCGAGATTGGCCTATAATTCGAGATATCGTTTCTAATTTCCAGTCGAAAGTGATAGATTAAATAAATGACATAAAGGAACGTATAAAGACAAACTACAACATTTGACGAAGTAGGCACAAAAACCATCAACATCACTCTTCAATGTCGAAGTTAAAATAGACATAGCGTAAGTAATATCAGATAAAGAAATACTCAACGAGCCAAAATCTAAGCATTGAATCAGCCTGAAAATACGTGGTAAACTTGAAGAGTAGCATTCAAGAGCGAAATTCGAACTTTAAAATTTAGCAAAGAGTTACACAGTGTCAGGAAGTGACTGAGAACAGTGTCAGTCAAAATACATACAGGTAGGAATGTTAGAACAACCACGCTTAGAGCGTACGAAGTTCCGAAAAGCTTTTGGGTTGACTTTGAGTTCAGATTCCAGTCTTTTAATGGATTGCCTATAAAGAAATTTATCCAAAACATTAAACTGTCTAGCAGAATTAAGGTATTGCCCTTTGAGATAGGCATTGTTTATGTTTGTTTTATGGCGCTTGTAGCATTTGTTCCTTTTATTTTAAAAATGTTTTAGGGTGACACTATACCAGGGTAATTTATGAGGCCTAGAGGGTAAAATTGACAGATGCTCGGAAAAGAGATCAGACATAGTATGAAGAAAGATTTCATAAGAAACATTGACATCACTTGAATCGAGGATCTCACACCAATTTAAGTCATTTATTTCCAGGTTTAAGTTATGGTAATCTGCATCACGAAAACTATATGAAATTCTATTATTCTGCATTAAGGGAAGCTTATCAAAAAACTTCAAAGATATAATAAGATAATTATGATGCATATCGGGTTTACAAATCAGAAACTCGTTTTCAAAGAGGTTAGATATAAAATTTTCATCTACAAACACAACATCTAACAATTTAGTTAACTTATTAAAAATGCAGTTAATTACTGTAAGATTAAGACTAAACAGGCTATCAATGAAATTTATTTCATGAGAGCTAGTAACATTGGTAGGGGTAAGAAATCCACAGTTTTGAAAGCATGTCCAGCAAATGCCAGGGAGATTAAAATCACCAAGAATGCAAAAATTACAATGTTCATTATTTTCACAGATGTGTGTAATATTTTCTATATGAAAATTATATGTATAACTCAACTGAACTATTAGGTTGGACGTAAGAAACGCAAATACACCAAACGCACCAAACTCACCAACCACCCGAACACATAATTGGTCAATTAATGTATCTTGATTGAGCAATTAAAAAAATAATGGCCTTAAACTACGCCTTAACACCCATAATGGTCTCCATTCCATGCTTTTGCGCAACAATCACTGCGTCTAGCGCTTTACTAAGTTTTTCAGGCATATACACGCTAACCAATATGTCGGTTCTTCTTGAACAGCCCAACGTCATATTCGGTAATTAAGCCAATGCAACATGCGCGATAAAAACTTCTTTTGAAAAAACCAAGGCACAATGTAGTTGTCATTTCTAGAAAACGCTTTATCACACTTTCCACCAAAATCGTCCATGTTTCCGTATTAAAGAAAAATAAGCAAAAGCCACAATAGATAAGCAGAGCGAAGCAAACATGTCTGCTCTCAACGAAAGTCGAACACATGTCAGTATTCTTCGCTTGATTTCGAAGTTGTAACTGCTACGGCATCTCGCACATAGGCTCGCGATGCTCATATTACTCGCATGAAGGCGGCTTACTGCATGAAAATATAATTAAGTAAAGATTTTGCGTTTCACCCACCAAATCTTAAGCTCGACTTAAGTCGCCGGAGTTCTCTTCTTAAATTGATCTTATCTCTGCGAACAGCTGATATTTGCGTGTCAAATAAAATTGTTACGAATAACTGAAAAAAGCTAAAGAATATTTAAACATGAAATTTGATTTGAGTAGTGATGAAAGACAGTGACTTAGAGTACGAGAAAGTTATAAATATCTTTGTATTGAGGAGAACTAAAGTAATTTAAATTGTACAATGAGGAAGATTTTCGCGAGCTATTTTGATGCAATAATGCTTGGAATATCCAAAACTTGATTATACGTGAAATAAAGACTGTCAGATAAGTGTATCCTTTTTTATTTCCGAAGAAATATAAACTTCTTCAGTTTGTCTCAGGAATCATGAGTACTGCCTCACGAGCCATAACATACGAGCATACTTCACATCCTAAAGCATTGTTGAGAAAATTTCATAAAACTTATACAAGGAGAAAAAAATAAGACAGTGTGAAAATTTAATTCGACCCTAGATTACCCAAGTCAATATCATTCGGAACGAAATTGCTTCTTCTCATTTTTTAAATTAAATATTGCTTTTCCTCGCTTTCACGTTTTTTTCTTTAGCTTTTATTTTAATTTTTTGAGACCTGCTCATCACCAGGTCACAATTTTGAGACTTTGTTTTGAGTCTAATGGATGCCTATTGGTCTAAAATTGTGACATTTGTCTCTATTAGAGACTGAGACATCTTATTAAATTCGGGCATTAATTTAATTATTTTTGAGCGTAAGACCGGTAGGTTTATTGGGAGAAATTATTAGGAAAACAAATAATACTCAAAGCGGTAGCACTTATAGTACTATATCGGAAATCACCGCATTTCCTCGTCATACTTCTTTCTTCTTGGCTTCTGCGGGAGTCAAACCCGCACCAACATGCGCAATACTTCAGCCGACATTTAAACGCACTCAGCTTACGCTAAGCTATTATTATTTTCTTGTTTTCTCTTCACAACTTACGAAGTAGTACTATAACTTCTAGCGCTTTGAGTATGGTTGTATTTTTCTTATAATTTTTCCCAATAAACCGATCGGCTTTAAGCTCAAAATAATTAAATAAATTAGTTATATTGCCAAACAATAACAAATTAATTTAATTCTGTGATAGTTCAACTTGAAAATACTTTTTAAATAAAGCACACACAAATCTATTTATATGAAATACTTTGTATTTAAAAAAACACAGCACATTTTTGTGATGCTACCATATTTCTGAATTAAATATTTTCCATACTTAAGTCCCCATTGTGAAATGCCAATGTGTGCAAAATCTTAAACTGGTCTTACAGCCTAGGTAACCAAATATAAACGCACTTCGCCAATTTTGTGTCAAAAGTTTCTCATGCGAGCAACCGGAATTGAACGGCCTGCGCAAAAAGCAAACTCAACTTCCAAATTTCATTTTGCGTGACATTTCGACTTGACGTTTATCCCACCATTCAGTGTGATGCGTATTGTCTTCAATATTGCGAATAATGATATTTTTGCAAATTGGTACACTGTTTGAAACTTGGGACTATTATTTTTATGATTATTATTGCTTTTATAATATAAAACAGGAAACAAATCAATTGCCAAACTTGTTAATATAATAAGTCCCTGTGCTGACGTGTTGCATATAAATTAAGATTATATTTAATGTTTAAATAAAAATTAATATTTAACATAGGTTACACAAATCTTTAAACCATATAAATAAATTGAACCAACGCTGAAAACTTCCACCTTGTATTGTTTTCAAACGAGTTTGACAGCCATGCAACTCTGTAAAGTAAACGCATGCAAATCAATTTCGGGTGGACTAAAACGCAAGCCGTGAATATTAGGTTAGCCTGTTAGCTAAGATTTGTCTTAACTAGAACTTAAGTTCGACTTAAGATTGGATTATAAAACATAATAAGTATGGAAATATTTAATTCAGAAATATGGTAGCACCACAAGGATTTGCTTTGTTTTTCCGTATTTTGAAATTAGTGCAAAAAGAAAACAAGTCATTGAGAATACAAAGAGAAGATTCGCTCCGAAGGAGATTGACTTGGTGGGTAATTTAAGTGCAAACTAATGTGTGACACTGTCGCTTTGCCGAAAAGATAATAAAACCATACCCTCCAGACACAACGCATGGTTCCTGAGACAAATTAAAGTAGTTCATGTTTCTTTGGAAATAATAAAGGATACCCATACCTGATAGTCTATTGGCTTAATTTGATATTTTCAATTTAAGCGTTCCAAGCATGATTGAAATAAATTCAGTCGCGAAAATATTTCTTATCGTACAATTGAAATTACTTAACCCTTGCTACACATTACAATTTTATTTGACAAGCATTAATCAGCTGTTTGCAGATATAAGATAAGTTTCAGATGAGAAATTGGTTGGTGAAACGCAACCTTCTAATCCCGGGTGTTAAGCTACGCCGTGCCGTTGGACGGTTTGCAGCCAGGAGGACAACCGGCTGTATTATTACGCCGCCTTCTCGTTACCGGGCCGCCTTGAGGAGTAGCGATGGCCTTACCACGACAATAGGCGTTGGCGCGGCGGACGATATATTTCCCCAACTGCATAAACAGACCTTCATGCTTACCTTAGCTGGACAGCCGGTCGTAAGAACCAGATGATGACTAATAATAACAAAAAACAACAACAACAAAACCCACCAACAACACCAACATCGATGACAAAAAAAAACCGGCAACGGCAGCTGCTCCAGTAACCACTCCAACTGCATCCAGTGCAGTAAGACCGACTAAAAACGCAGTAAAATCGAGGTCTACTTATGCGGCAGTCTTGGAGGTGAGAAGCTACGTGAAAACCTCCAAACGCGCGGGGAGCTTTCTGTAGAAGCGTCGAGAGTCTGAAAAATTCAGAATTCGCAATGCAAGTTTTACAAAACATTTATTATAATACGCTCAATTCTATTAATTTGGGTGGCTTGGAAAGGGCGCAAAATAAACGCCACATATTCTTACCGGGCTCTAACAAATGCAATATACAGCTTTTTCAGAGTATAAGGGTCTAAGAATACAAATATTACGCCGTACGAAAACTAACATAGCATATGCCTTCGGAATAACTTATCAATATGGATACTAAAAGTAAATTTAGAGTCAAAATATACCCCTAAGTCTTTAAAACGGTCTACTGTTTTTAGTTTAGACCCCGAAATGTTATAAGTATAGTATATTTTTCGTATAAACTACATTGCTTCCATTGCTGGTTATTATATCCTTAGATGTAGGTAAAAGAAAGATATGCTTTAGTTGATGTATTTTGGAACGATTTTCCGTCGATCCTTGTCAAATTTGGTTTTGAAACAAACCGGTTTCGGCGTTGTGCCATCTTCAGTGTTATTTTTCGTTCTGTTTAGTTTACGTCTGGACAGTATTAACTTATACAGGAAAATCGACACATAAATTAGCAAATTTTTTCAAAAAACACAACATTCACACAGCATTTAAAACAGTAAACAACTTAGGACGAATACTACGGACAAGTACAAATACAGAGGACTCACTAAACAGCCAAGGCGTATACCAACTGACCTGCGAATGCCAATACAGCTACATAGGACAAACAGGACGTAAAGTAAGAACAAGGTTCCGCGAACACATAAGGGATTACAACAAGAAGTCACGGAAACCCACCACAACACCTGAATCTAACTTTGCAAATCACATGTTCCACAGCAAATGTACACCAGCAAACATTAAGAAAACCGTAAAGGTATTGCATGTGCAGCAAAAAGGTCGACGCCTAAACGTTTTGGAAAACATGGGGATATACAAACAAAAAACATTTGACGGAAGAATAATAAACGAACAGACGAACACCAACTCGGACGTAATATTTAAGCCATTGAAACTTGTTTACGAAAAACAAAGCACGAACTTAGGTACTACCAAAGAAACTAACGCACAGGACCAACACAAAACATCCCACAGGACAAAAATTACTGACTTCTACCTACCCATGCATACCACATAGGCAACCGTAAAAAGAAAAAAAAAAAAAAAAAACTTCACGCTGACAAATAAACCCTAAACACAGGTAGCATACACCTACAAACATTTGTTGGCTGCTAGTTAACGATAGATACCGATACCTACGAAGGACAAAACACAATAAATAGGGACCGCCAGACGTAAACTAAACAGAACGAAAAATAACACTGAAGATGGCACAACGCCGAAACCGGTTTGTTTCAAAACCAAATTTGACAAGGATCGACGGAAAATCGTTCCAAAATACATCAACTTTCAACCTTGTCGGAGTAAAAAAACAACAAAAAAAAATATGCTTTAGTCTTCACAATACTTCATTTATTTAATCTTTTACAAAATATCTTAATTAATACGATTGAGATAAGTACGTCGCTCGACACACCGGACAAGAAGGGCCCACCGAAGTCCCTCAGCCCACATAAGCGTTGCCACTCCATTATCATGAATATATAAATTTGTGCTGCCAACACCTTTCCTTTTAACGAATATTTATCGGATATATTTTCTTCAAGTGGCCTTGTAGCGGTCTACTGGTTTACGTGCACGCTGGAGTCGCATATATGGGCTCACCGGCCTGGCTTGGTTTTCAGTCCGCATTCTCTGAATTCCGTTTTCGCGTGGCTGCTCATCGGTAGTTGTTTGATTTACCGGTATCGATTCTGATGTCTCGTTCGGAATGTCAGCTGGTGTGCAGGAGTTTGAAACGTGATCCGGAGCGATATCATACAGCTGAAACGCCTCCGTCAGTCGTTTGGCATTACATTCGGCTTCGTTTTCCGTTAATGCTGAACTTTCTTGATGACGTTTTCGAATTTTATTTGCGTGACATCGAACCACCTTACCTTGCCGTAGTTGTATGTTGTAAATGACCTTGCCGATGCGTTCAACGATTCTACCTTTCACCCATTTGAAACTGTCTTTGTATTTATATTCGCTAACAAAGACAAGATCTTCAATGTCGTAACCCCTCTGCTTAGCAACGTGCTTTTTATCAAACTGATTCTTAATTTTAACTTGTCTGTCGCTATATATTTTAGAACCGGTAGGTAAATTTGGATTAAGCAAATCGAGTTTTAGACGTAGCTGCCTTCCAAGTAGAACTTCCGCCGGTGATTTGCTGTCTTCATTTTGGTTGTTTTGTGTGGATCTGTAAACTTGTAAAAATAGAAAAAAGATTTTGCGCAGTTACCCCTTCCCCGTTCAGCTTTTTTAGTGCCCGTTAGAAAGTATCGACAAACCTCTCAGCTTGGCCGTTCGACATGGGATAATAGGGACTGCTGCGAATGTGTTCAATGCCGTGCTCAGCTAAAAATTGCTGGAATTGGTAACTGGTGAATTTGGTACCATTATCAGATACTATTGTTTTCGGCAATCCAAATCTAGCAAAAATGTCATTCAAAATAAGAATTGTTTGCGTTGTTGTAATCGATTTGGTTTTTATTATTTCTGGCCACTTTGAAAATGCGTCTATAGCCACGAGATAATAACAAGAATCAATTGCTCCAGCGTAATCAATGTGGAGCCGGAGGGTTTTGGCCAGGGATGTAAATTTGTTTTTGTTGGCATTTTAGCTGCAGCAGTGCATTTCGAACAACTTTTGACCAGAGCTTCAATGTCAGCATCAATGTTCGCCCAGTACACGTAGTTGCTATTAATTAATTTTATTTTTAAATGAGCTAAAGGCCAATTTTTGTTGGAAAAATTAGAGAAAAAACAACAACACCAAAGCGGTAGAAGTTATAGTACTATTTCGGAAATCACCACATTTCTTCATCATACTTCTTTCTTCACGGCTTCCGCGGGAGTCGAACCCGCGCCACCACGCAACACTTAAGCCAGCGTCTCAACAGGCTGAACTAAGCTTACGCTGTGTGAGCTGTTGTTATTTTCTCCTTCTCCTTTACAACTCACTACAATCAAGTGCGACTGTTCCGCCGCTATTTCAACTTGACTGTGTAGTTGTTGTTTGTACAAATTTTGTATATTTATATTTGTTTGTTAGGCAGGCTCAACCTTATTGTTAATTTTTGTTGTTTTCGACCTGTTTAATTTCATTAATTTTATTTTTAAATGAGCTAAAGGCCAATTTTTGTTGGAAAAATTAGAGAAAGAAAAACAACAACACCAAAGCGGTAAATTTGCTTTTGTTGGCAATTTAGCTGCAGCAGTGCATTTCGAACAACTTTTGACCAGAGCTTCAATGTCAGCATCAATGTTCGCCCAGTACACGTAGTTGCGGGCGATGGCTTTTGAATACTGTATGCCTGGGTGACCACGATGAAGCTCTTTAAGTACACGCATTCGAAAAAGGTTTGGTATTATAATTGGTCGACCGAACATTAAGCAACCTTCGACTATGTTTATGCAATCTCTTCGATTAAAGTACGGTTTGAAATCATAATTGTCACATTTGGCTGGCCATCCGTCAGTTACATATTTACCAATTTTCGAAAGTACGGTGTCTTTCGTGGTTTCGTATCGAACCATTTTGCCCGTAAGCGGTAGTTTGTTAATTGATTCTGCTAAAATTTGTTCTATTTCCGACTCGAACTCAATTGCTGCGGTAACGTAATCTTCTGAAGGTTTAAGTGTGTTGCATATAAGGCGCGACAGGACGTCAGCGTATCCGAAACTGGTTGTTGATATAAACTTTAATTCGAAATCGTATGCGAGCAATTTGACTGCCCATCTCTGTAGTCTATTTGCTTGATGTGCACTGATTCCCGCTTTATTTCCAAATATAGCGAGTAAGGGTTTGTGATCTGTCTGAAGTTTAAACTTCCGACCGAAGATCATTCTGTGGAATTTTATAAGTGCGAAAATAATTGCCAAAGCCTTTTTCTCTATTTGACTGTAATGTTTTTCTGCGAGTGTAAGCGATCTCGATGCTTGGCAAATAGGTTTCAATCAGCCTCAAATTCATGGAAAATAACATCTCTGAGGCCGTAGCTAGATGCGTCGGCTGCTACTACTACGCCTTTTGTTGGATCAGAATGTGTTAGTAACAGCTTTGATGATAAGTATCTTTAAGACTAATAAAACAATTTTGGTGTATTTTTGTCAAGTGCCAGGTTCTGTTTTTCTGTAGTAACTCGTCTAATGGACCTCGATGTTTCCGCATGTGGCTAATAAATTTTCCGTAAAAATTAATCGCGCCCAAAAACGATCTTAATTCGGATTGATTTGTCGGCTCAGGCATGTATTTGATTGCATCGATGTGCTTCGGATCTGGACTTATGCCATCTTTATTTAGAATGTAGCCTAAATAAGACATTTCAGAATTAGAAAATTTATTGTTGTATTCGCTGTAAAACTTTGTACAATTTTGCGTCGTGCTCTGTTTGGTTTTTACCCGAAACGAAAATATCGTCAATATAAGCTGCCGCATTGTCCAAACCCGCCAACATTTGGTCCATTATCTGCTGAAAAATTGCAAGAAATGTCTTCACGCCGAAGACCATACGATTGTATCTGAATAAACCGATGTGTGTGTTTATTGTGAGGAGTTCTTTGGAAGCGTCATCAACCTCAAATTGCAGGAATGCATCTGATAAGTCGATGTGACTGAACACTGTGGCGTTGTTGAGTTTCGCAAAAATATCCTCAGGTAGAGGCAGTGGATACTGGATACGTTTCTAAAGCGTCGTTCAGACCTGTCGAAAAGTCAGCGCATATGCGGATGCTGCCGCTTGACTTCTTTATTACAACAATTGGCGCTGCCCAGTTTGAGTTATTAACCGGCGAAATTACACTTAAATCTTGCAGTCTTTGTAATTCTGATTCGACAAGATGTTGGATTGCGTATTGCGATTGCGTTGGGTCGCTTGGGACGAAAAACAGGTTCAGAACTCGCCCTTATAACTAAATTCGCTTTAGTTTTATTGCAGATGCCTAGTTGCTTGTCGAAAAGTGCTGGAAATAAATCTTGAATGCGTGATTTGTCACAAGATTTGAATATTGGAACGATACTTGCCTGCGTTCTTGACGAGATCTGAGAGGTATATTCTCCAGTTGGAACGCAGATATCCAGTTCAAACCGAACACATTAAGGTTAATTGTAGTTACAAAACACGTCAGCATTTTTGTTGTTCCCTTCGAATCGACTTCACACTCAAATTGTGCATACAGGGGTAAGTCGCCAGTTGCGCTCCTTGCGGAATGTGTATTTTTTTTTATATTCGTTGAACTTAATTTGTCAAAATTAGCTTTCGAAATTATTTTAATTTCGGACGCTGTATCAAATTGCAATTTTACTTGCATATTGTTGATTTTCACGCTGATATCTTTGCGTTGTGAAGTTATGATGCCTTTGCTTAGTGTTTGAGTTTTGTTGTGCTTGGTTTGCTTTATTACCGATTTTGATTTTACTTTGCAGTAACCTTCTTTGTGTCCTAATTTGTGACATTTCTCGCAGGTATGATTTTCGTAAGTGCAATTGCGTACATAGTGCATGGCTCCACAAAACCAACAAGGTGTTTTCGGTTTGTTTAGTTTGTACTCGTTGGCAAGCAATTTGTTTACTTGAGTGGTTTCGTGACCTTTGTTTACTACTAGTGCTGTGTCCGATTTTAAGTTTATAATTCGGTGACATTCCCTGGAAAGTGTGTCCAAATTTATTGTATTGACTTCGGTGTCCAATTTAGTTAACATTCGGGTTCTTATATCGAAATCTGATTCGGCCGTCAGTCCCATTACGAATATTAGAAATTTGAATTGATCTAATGTTATGGTGTTTAATTTGAAGTGTTCACACTGCTTGTTGACCTCCGCTGCGTATGTGCTAAAGTCTGTGTGTGATGCTTTAGTAATTTGAAGACAGTTGAAGCGGATGCTGAATTGAGATTTTTAATTTCCAACCAATTGCTTTAGTTTGTCTACAGAACGGGCGAAATCGAATTCCCTTGAATGCTTAGGTAAAATGTAGTCAACATATTTACTGTGGACACTAGTGCTGAGTTTTCTTAATAAGAGTCTGACTTTAGCTGCGTCGTCGAACTTATTGGCATCTATTAAGAATAAGTCTTCGTAGCGAGCGTACCACGTTTCAAAAGTGAGGTTAAGTTCTGCGTCAAATATGAATTTGGTGATGCTCATGGCTAGTGTATCCATTGTTCGCTCTGGTCGCAAATCTACTTTTGGACCATCGTATGTATCACTAGATTTCGATGAGAAGAGTTGTGTTACAAGAGCTTGCATGGTCTTGCTCCCGCTGCTTTTGCATTTGGTTAAAAAAAACTTCCATTTGTGCTGGATTCATATTAATACTTTTTTTTTGTTGTTTTCGACCTGTTTAATTTCATTAATTTTATTTTTAAATGAGCTAAAGGCCAATTTTTGTTGGAAAAATTAGAGAAAAAACAACAACACCAAAGCGATAGAAGTTATAGTACTATTTCGGAAATCACCACGTTTCCTCATCAGACTTCTTTCTTCACGGCTTCCGCGGAAGTCGAACCCGCGCCAACGCACAACACTTAAGCCAGCGTCTCAACAGGCTGAACTAAGCTTACGCTGTGTGAGCTGTTGTTATTTTCTCCTTTTCCTTTACAACTCACTACTATCAAGTGCGACTGTTCCGCCGCTATTTCACTTGACTGTGTAGTTGTTGTTTGTACAAATTTTGTATATTTATATTTGTTTGTTAGGCAGACTCAACCTTATTGTTAATTTTTGTTGTTTTCGACCTGTTTAATTTCATTAATTTTATTTTTAAATGAGCTAAAGGCCAATTTTTGTTAGAAAACTAGAGAAAAAACAACAACACCAAAGCGGTAGAAGTTATAGTACTATTTCGGAAATCACCACATTTCCTCATCAGACTTCTTTCTTCCCGGCTTCCGCGGGAGTCGAACCCGCGCCACCGCACAACACTTAAGCCAGCGTCTCAACAGGCTGAACTAAGCTTACGCTGTGTGAGCTGTTGTTATTTTCTCCTTTTCCTTTACAACTCACTACAATCAAGTGCGACTGTTCCGCCGCTATTTCAACATGACTGTGTAGTTGTTGTTTGTACAAATTTTGTATATTTATATTTGTTTGTTAGCCAGGCTCAAGCTTATTGTTAATTTTTGTTGTTTCGCACCTGTTTAATTTCATTAATTTTATTTTTAAATTAGCTAAAGGCCAATTTTTGTTGGAAAAATTAGAGAAAGAAAAACAACCACACCAAAGCGGTAAATTTTTTTTTGTTGGCATTTTAGCTGCAGCAGTGCATTTCGAACAACTTTTGACCAGAGCTTCAATGTCAGCATCAATATTCGCCCAGTACACGTAGTTGCGGGCGATGGCTTTTGAATACTGTATGCCTGGGTGACCACGATGAAGCTCTTTGAGTACACGCATTCGAAAAAGGTTTGGTATTATAATTTGTCGACCGAACATTAAGCAACCTTCGACTATGTTTATGCAATCTCTTCGACTAAAGTACGAATTGAAATCATAATTGTCACATTGGGCTGGCCATCCGTCAGTTACATCCGACAGTCGCACTTGATTGTAGTGAGTGTAAAGGAAAACGAGAAAATAGCAACAGCTCACACAGCATAAGCTTAGCTCAGCCTGTTTGGACACTGGCTTAAGTGTTGCGTGGTGGCACGGGTTCGACTTCCGCGGAAGCCGGGAAGAAAGAAGTCTGATGGGGAAATGTGGTGATTTCCGAAATAGTACTATAACTTCTACCGCTTTGTTGTTGTTGTTTTTTTTTCTAAAATTTTTCCAACAAAAATTGGCCTTTAGCTCATTCAAAAATAAAATTATTGAAATTAAACAGGTCGAAAACAACAAAAATTAACAATAAGGTTGAGCCTGCCTAACAAACAAATATAAATATACAAAATTTGTACAAATAGCGGCGGAACAGTCGCACTTGATTGTAGTGAGTTGTAAAGGAAAAGGAGAAAATAACAACAGCTCACACAGCGTAAGCTAAGCTCAGCCTGTTGAGACGCTGGCTTAAGTGTTGCGTGGTGGCGCGGGTTCGACTCCCGCGGAAGCCGTGAAGAAAGAAGTCTGATGAGGAAATGTGGTGATTTCCGAAATAGTACTATAACTTCTACCGCTTTGGTGTTGTTGTTTTTTCTCTAGTTTTCTAACAAAAATTGGCCTTTAGCTCATTTAAAAATAAAATTAATGAAATTAAACAGGTCGAAAACAACAAAAAAAAAAGTATTAATATGAATCCAGCACAAATGGAAGTTTTTTTTAACCAAATGCAAAAGCAGCGGGAGCAAGACCATGCAAGCTCTTGTAACACAACTCTTCTCATCGAAATCTAGTGATACATACGATGGTCCAAAAGTAGATTTGCGACCAGAGCGAACAATGGATACACTAGCCACGAGCATCACCGAATTCATATATGACGCAGAACTTAACCTCACTTTTGAAACGTGGTACGCTCGCTACGAAGACTTATTCTTAATAGATGCCAATAAGTTCGACGACGCAGCTAAAGTCAGACTCTTATTAAGAAAACTCAGCACTAGTGTCCACAGTAAATATGTTGACTACATTTTACCTAAGCATTCAAGGGAATTCGATTTCGCCCGTTCTGTAGACAAACTAAAGCAATTGGTTGGAAATTAAAAATCTCAATTCAGCATCCGCTTCAACTGTCTTCAAATTACTAAAGCATCACACACAGACTTTAGCACATACGCAGCGGAGGTCAACAAGCAGTGTGAACACTTCAAATTAAACACCATAACATTAGATCAATTCAAATTTCTAATATTCGTAATGGGACTGACGGCCGAATCAGATTTCGATATAAGAACCCGAATGTTAACTAAATGGGACACCGAAGTCAATACAATAAATTTGGACACACTTTCCAGAGAATGTCACCGAATTATAAACTTAAAATCGGACACAGCACTAGTAGTAAACAAAGGTCACGAAACCACTCAAGTAAACAAATTGCTTGCCAACGAGTACAAACTAAACAAACCGAAAACACCTTGTTGGTTTTGTGGAGCCATGCACTATGTACGCAATTGCACTTACGAAAATCATACCTGCGAGAAATGTCACAAATTAGGACACAAAGAAGGTTACTGCAAAGTAAAATCAAAATTGGTAATAAAGCAAACCAAGCACAACAAAACTCAAACATTAAGCAAAGGCATCATAACTTCACAACGCAAAGATATCAGCGTGAAAATCAACAATATGCAAGTAAAATTGCAATTTGATACAGCGTCCGACATAAAAATAATTTCGAAAGCTAATTTTGACAAATTAAGTTCAACAAATATAAAAAAAGTTACACATTCCGCAAGAAGCGCAACTGGCGACTTACCCCTCCCTGTGTGCACAATTTGAGTGTGCAGTCGATTTGAAGGGAACAACAAAAATGCTGACGTGTTTTATAACTACAATCAACCTTAATGTGTTCGGTTTGGACTGGATATCTGCGTTCCAACTGGAGAATATACCTCTCAATACTATTTGTAACCAGATCTCGTTCCAATATTCAAATCTTGTGACAAATCACGCATTCAAGATTTATTTCCAGCACTTTTCGACAAGCAACTAGGCATCTGCAATAAAACTAAAGCGAATTTAATTATAAAGGCGAATTCTCAACCTGTTTTTCGTCCCAAGCGACCCGTCGCTTACGCAATCCAACATCTTGTCGAATCAGAATTACAGAGATTGCAAGATCTAAGTGTAATTTCGCCGGTTAATTACTCATACTGGGCAGCGCCAATTGTTGTAATAAAGAAGTCAAGCGGCAGCATCCGCATATGCGCTGACTTTTCAGTATCCACTGCCTCTACCTGGGGATATTTTTGCGAAGCTCAACAACGCCACAGTGTTCAGTCACATCGACTTATCAGATGCATTCCTACATGTTGAGGTTGATGACGCTTCCAAAGAACTCCTCACAATAAACACACACATCGGTTTATTCAGATACAATCGTATGGTCTTCGGCGTGAAGACATTTCCTGCAATTTTTCAGCAGATAATGGACCAAATGTTGGCGGGTTTGGACAATGCGGCAGCTTATATTGACGATATTTTCGTTTCGGGTAAAAACCAAACAGAGCACGACGCAAATTTGTACAAAGTTTTACAGCGAATACAACAATAAATTTTCTAATTCTGAAATGTCTTATTTAGGCTACATTCTAAATAAAGATGGCATAAGTCCAGATCCGAAGCACATCGATGCAATCAAATACATGCCTGAGCCGACAAATCAACCCGAATTAAGATCGTTTTTGGGCGCGATTAATTTTTTCGGAAAATGTATTAGCCACATGCGGAAACATCGAGGTCCTTTAGACGAGTTACTACAGAAAAACAGAACCTGGCACTTGACAAAAATACACCAAAATTGTTTTATTAGTCTTAAAGATATTCTATCATCAAAGCTGTTACTAACACATTCTGATCCAACAAAAGGCGTAGTAGTAGCAGCCGACGCATCTAGCTACGGCCTCAGAGCTGTTATTTTCCATAAATTTGAGGCTGATTGAAACCTATTTGCCATGCCAGAAAAACATTACAGTCAAATAGAGAAAAAGGCTTTGGCAATTATTTTCGCACTTACAAAATTCCACAGAATGATCTTCGGTCGGAAGTTTAAACTTCAGACAGATCACAAACCCTTACTCGCTATATTTGGAAATAAAGCGGGAATCAGTGCACACCAAGCAAATAGACTACAGAGATGGGCAGTCAAATTGCTCGCATACGATTTCGAATTAAAGTTTATATCAACAACCAGTTTCGGATACGCTGACGTCCTGTCGCGCCTTATATGCAACACACTTAAACCTTCAGAAGATTACGTTATCGCAGCAATTGAGTTTGAGTCGGAATTAAAACAAATTTTAGCAGAATCAATTAACAAACTACCGCTTACGGGCAAAATGGTTCGATACGAAACCACGAAAGACACCGTACTTTCGAAAATTGATAAATATGTAACTGACGGATGCCCAGCCTAATGTGACAATTATGATTTCAAACCGTACTTTAATCGAAGAGATTGCATAAACATAGTCGAACGTTGCTTAATGTTCGGTCGACAAATTATAATACCAAACCTTTTTCGAATGCGTGTACTTAAGAGCTTCATCGTGGTCACCCAGGCGTACAGTATTCAAAAGCCATCGAACGCAACTACGTGTACTGGGCGAACATTGATGCTGACATTGAAGCTCTGGTCAAAAGTTGTTCGAAATGCACTGCTGCAGCTAAAATGCCAACAAAAAAAAATTTACCGCTTTGGTGTTGTTGTTTTTCTTTCTCTAATTTTTCCAACAAAAATTGGCCTTTAGCTCATTTAAAAATAAAATTAATGAAATTAAACAGGTCGAAAACAACAAAAATTAACAATAAGGTTGAGCCTGCCTAGGTTACGTTAGGTTAGAGCGGTTGTCATTTTAGACACACTTAGGCTCAGGGCCTATTGTGATGCCGCATTTGGGGTTGTAACTTCCCACGAAGGAACCACCCCCTAAAACCAATTGGTGCTTCGAAGGAACTTAAGGAGATCTCTTATTTCAATATCTCTAAGCTCTTCCAGGTCGTTGAAAAACTGTCTGCCCAGAGTGGAGAGTCGTCTTCGGGATAGAGCAGGACATTGGCACAGAAGGTGCACGATAGTCTCTTCCTCTTCCTCGTCGTGACAGCTTCTACAGAAGTCGTACAGTCTCAGCCCTAATCGGAAGGCGTGTTTGCCTATAAGACAGTGTCCTGTTATGACCGATATTATCATGCTCAAGTCGTGTTTATTCATGCTTAGTAGTTGCCCTGTGCGTCTTGCGCTAAGAGCCGGCCACAGTTGCTTCGATATTTTGCAGGTTGTTTCCTGCCGCCATCTATCGTTCGATAATTTTGTAAACCTTTCGGCTATACGAAGCTTGCAAGTTTGCAAGGGTATTCCTAGTTCATCTTCTATATCTTCGGTCGAGAGCGCAGTACCGAGTCGGGCTAGCTCGTCGGCCTTACAATTTCCCTCTATTCCGCTGTGGCCTGGGACCCATGTCACCCTCAGGCGAAATGACTCAGCCATTTCGTTAAGAGATGCGCGGCATTTCATAGCAACAATGGAGGTCGTTGATTGTTTTGTGAGAGATTTTATTGCCGCCTGGCTGTCAGTGAAAATGTAGATATCAATCTCGGGTATCGTATCACACTTTACCAGTTGTGTGGCCTTGTATATCGCCATCAGTTCCGCCTGAAAGACGCTACAGTGGTCCGGATGACGGAAGCTATAAGAGATCCCAAGATGCCGGGAATATACACCTCCACCAACCTTCCCCTCAAGCTTTGATCCATCTGTGTATACATGGATGGACTCGCTATTTCCAACTGCGTTCAGTTTCCACTCTTCCTTTGAAGGTAGGAGGGTCGTAAACGCCGTAGTGAGGGCAGCGGGCGGAAGAGCATAATCCACCAGACCAGGAAGCTCCGAGAATTCCGCTGGTATCTTGCCGTGACCGTAGGTACAGTTTGACCATTTCTTCAGGGTGTTCAAGCGTATCGCCGTAGCACTTGCTACCTGTTTGGCATGCAGGTCTATCGGAAGTAGATTTAGTACGGTATATAGTGACTTCGATGCCGTTGTTTTCATCGCACCAGTTATGAGAATGGACGCCAGTCTCTGAACTTTATCCATCATTTTAAAGTTTACACCTTTCTGGAGGGAATCCCACCATACTACTATGCCGTAACATAGGATCGGCCTAATCACCGCTGTGTATAGCCAGTATATAATTCTTGGTTGCATTCCCCACTTTTTCCCAATTGTCCTGTTGCAGAAGTAGAGAGCTATTGTCGCTTTACGCACTCTGTCTTGGATGTTCGACTTCCAGTTAAGCTTCCTGTCCAAAATCAGTCCCAGATATTTAGTCTGTTCCTTTACTACGAGGGTGTTTCCCCCTAGAGTTATTTGTCCGAGATCTGGTGTCTTGTGCTTCCTAGAAAAGAGCACCAGGTCCGTCTTTGATGCATTTACTCCAAGTCCTCGGCTACTGCACCACAGAGTTAAGCTATTTAACGATCTTTGAAGCAGGTCCGTTGTTGTGGAGAGGTGTTTGCCTGAGATTGCTATGACGATATCATCAGCGTATGCAATTATTTTGCCACCCGCCTCTTCGAGTTTTTGGAGGAGCCCGTTAACGGCTACATTCCAGAGGAGTGGTGAGATTACTCCTCCTTGAGGCGTTCCTCTGACTGGGTACCTCCTAAGGGAAGACCCACCTAGCTCAGCGCTTAATTCTCTTCCAACTAGCATACGTCCAATGAGCAAGGCCAGTGAGTTGTTCACCCAGAGGTTGACAAGTGATGAGGTGATCGCCGCGGGAGAAATGTTATTAAAAGCACCCTCGATGTCTAGAAAGGCAGCTAGGGTGTATTCCTTGTAATGCAATGATCTTTCGATCGTATTGACTAGGGAGTGTAGCGCTGTTTCCACTGATCTTCCTTTGCTGTAGGCATGCTGCGCGGTGGTAAGTCCACTGCCAATATTATCTCTAATATGCTCGTCCAGTAGCCGTTCAAACGATTTGAGTAAGAAGGACGATAAACTAATTGGTCTGAAGTCTTTCGGTCTCGTATGGGTTGTTCTTCCTCCTTTAGGAATGAAGACTACTTTTACCTCTTCCCATCTCCGTGGTATACGGCTATACCGTAACACCGCCTCATAGACGTGTACGAGTATAGGCGCAATTAGCTCCGAAGTGTTCTGTAGGTCGGCAGGAATGATCCCGTCTAGTCCAGGGGATTTAAAGGGCTGAAAACTGCCAAAGGCTCGTTTTATTTTCCCTTCGGTAATAGCGAGCATGGAGAAATCATTGTTGTTCTCAGATCGAGTACAAGCTATGTTGACTCTGTTTTCCAAGCACCCTGGAAAGTGTGTTTGCATTAGTAGTTCTAATGTTTCACCGCTGTTTGTTGTCCAATCTCCGTCATCCTTTATGAGATAGCTTATGTTGCTTGGACTCATCGACAGTACTTTCCTTAGTCTGCTAGCTTCCGAAGTGCTTTCTATCCCCTGACAGAAGTCTCTCCAGGAGGATTGTTTAGCACTTCTTACTGCATACTTAAAGCGTCGTTGACTATCCTTAAATTCATTCCAGGAGTTTGTTAACTTGGCCCGGTTGAATTTTGTTCTGCATTCTTTTCGAAGACTTGCAATTTCAGTCGACCACCATGGAGGTTTCGATTTCTTACTCGCTGCCCTTGCGGGACAGGCTTCCTTAACGGCCCGTTGGTAGGCTTTAGTTACATCGTCTACTACTTTGTCCAGTTGATGCTCTGAGTCTAGTTGGCAATTCAAGCTATTAATATTGTTGGAAAAGGTTGCTTTAAACTTTTCCCACCTGGTTTTTCTTCGGTTTAGGAACGGTTTTCGCTCTTTTACCGGTATAGATAAATTATAGATCACATACATATGATCCGAGAGTGAAGACTCTTTCGAGACTTTCCAGTCATGCAGAAGTTCTGCCCCCTCCCCATTAACACATGTAATGTCTAGGACTTCCCTCCTATTTGAAGTAACGAACGTGGGAGTATCTCCTACATTGCTAACCTGTAAGTTATTACACATAATGAATTCAAATATTGACTCACCCCGTTCATTTGTGTCTGAGCTACCCCAGATATGATGATGTGCATTTGCATCTGCTCCAATGATTAGCGGGGTGCCGCGCTTGAAAGCTTCCGTTACCGCATCTCTTATTGGCTGGGGTGGAGGTGGTATTTCCGCGTCGTGCGCCATGTATGAAGACGCCAGCCAAACTGTCCTACCTTCAGACTCCACTGCCACGACAACATTGTCCGCATCACTGAACTGTATTAAAAGAAACGCATTAATACACTTCCTTATCAGTATGCACGACCTGGGTTTACCTTTGTCAGTAACATAGATTAATTTGTATTCCTTACTGCTCAGTCCGCACACCCGATCTTTTACGACCCAAGGTTCTTGGATGAGCGCGACGTCCTCTACTCTTTCAGTGAGACGGAGGACTAGTGCGGCCGAGGCCGCCTTGCTGTGGTAAAGATTAATTTGTATTATCCCCACCATCAGCAGTGTTGGGTGCTTCTCTCCACCCGACTATGGTCTGGTTGGCGTCCTCCTCATCGGATATGGGAGGGAGCTCCCCTGTCTCCTCCTCCATTACAGTGTCGGAGAGGTCAGAGAAGTCTCCCAGCCCTTCTTCGAAACTAACTCTTCTGAAGAGTTCGCCCACCATACCAGAGTTGGATGCTGCGTCGTCCTCTAGGACATTTTTTGCCGCCTCTGAATTCTCAGCCAGGTTCGTCTTCATTGACACATCCTGACGATAAATGTGAAGATTCAACGCTTGGAAGCCATAGTTGATCTTCCACCTCTGGTTCGCAAGCGGTGCTATTGATTCCTCATTGAGGACTATTACCGCTAACCTGCGCCTACCATCCACTTCAGCGATCTTGGCTACCTTCCAGTCGTGGGTGGGTAGCTCTGGATTGCCCAGTTGGATTAGCTCCATCACTTCCTTTGGGTCGGTGTGGAACTCCGGAATCCAAGCTCTTGATCGGGGCCTGTTCGGAATGTCCTCCCGACGAACTACATCGAGGCGCGCTCCTTCCCAGAGTTCGCCTACACGACTTATTGCCAGCGTATATAGATCCACTGACCTTTGATCGGCGCAACTTATCATTTTGACGCGAGAGTGCAACCATCCCGCATCCGCGCAGCTAGGAGGTGGTCCTGGGTTTTCTTCCAGGATGCCTCTGTACACCGTCCAGAGTTTCCTGTTCACCAGCTCCCAATTCTGCGGTGTAATCGCAGGGGAACTGCGATCTATTACCGCTCTCTCAAACGCTTCCTTTGCCACATCTGCAAAGGATCTAGCCGCCTGCCTAACAAACAAATATAAATATACAAAATTTGTACAAACAACAACTACACAGTCAAGTTGAAATAGCGGGGAACAGTCGCACTTGATTGTAGTGAGTTGTAAAGGAGAAGGAGAAAATAACAACTGCTCACACAGCGTAAGCTTAGTTCAGCCTGTTGAGACGCTGGCTTAAGTGTTGCGTGGTGGCGCGGGTTCGACTCCCGGAGGAAATGTGGTGATTTCCGAAATAGTACTATAACTTCTACCGATTTGGTGTTGTTGTTTTTTCTCTAATTTTTCTAACAAAAATTGGCCTTTAGCTCATTTAAAAATAAAATTAATGAAATTAAACCGGTCGAAAACAACAAAAAAAAAGTATTAATATGAATCCAGCACAAATGGAAGTTTTTTTTAACCAAATGCAAAAGCAGCGGGAGCAAGACCATGCAAGCTCTTGTAACACAACTCTTCATATCGAAATCTAGTGATACATACGATGGTCCAAAAGTTGATTTGCGACCAGAGCGAACAATGGATACACTAGCCATGAGCATCACCGAATTCATATATGACGCAGAACTTAACCTCACTTTTGAAACGTGGTACGCTCGCTACGAAGACTTATTTTTAATAGATGCCAATAAGCTCGACGACGCAGCTAAAGTCAGACTCTTATTAAGAGAACTCAGCACTAGTGTCATAGTAAATATGTTGACTACATTTTACCTAAGCATTCATGGGAATTCGATTTCGCCTGTACTGTAGACAAACTAAAGCAATTGTTTGGAAATCAAAAATCTCAATTCAGCATCCGCTTCAACTGTCTTCAAATTATTAAAGCATCACACACAGAATTTAGCACATACGCAGCGGAGGTCAACAAGCAGTGTGAACACTTCAAATTAAACACCATAACATTAGATCAATTCAAATTTCTAATATTCGTAATGGGACTGACGGCCGAATCAGATTTCGATATAAGAACCCGAATGTTAACTAAATTGGACACCGAAGTCAATACAATAAATTTGGACACACTTTCCAGAGAATGTCACCGAATTATAAACTTAAAATCGGTCACGAAACCACTCAAGTAAACAAATTTCTTGCCAACGAGTACAAACTAAACAAACCGAAAACACCTTGTTGGTTTTGTGGAGCCATGCACTATGTACGCAATTGCACTTACAAAAATCATACCTGCGAGAAATGTCACAAATTAGGACACAAAGAAGGTTACTGCAAAGTAAAATCAAAATCGGTAATAAAGCAAACCAAGCACAACAAAACTCAAACACTAAGCAAAGGCATCATAACTTCACAACGCAAATATATCAGCGTGAAAATCAACAATATGCAAGTAAAATTGCAATTTGATACAGCGTCCGACATCAAAATAATTTCGAAAGCTAATTTTGACAAATTAAGTTCAACAAATATAAAAAAGTTACACATTCCGCAAGAAGCGCAACTGGCCACTTACCCCTGTATGCACAATTTGAGTGTGAAGTCGATTTGAAGGGAACAACAAAAATGCTGAGGTGTTTTGTAACTACAATCAACCTTAATGTGTTCGGTTTGGACTGGATATCTGCGTTCCAACTGGAGAATATACCTCTCAATGCTATTTGTAACCAGATCTCGTTCCAATATTCAAATCTTGTGACAAATCACGCATTCAAGATTTATTTCCAGCACTTTTCGACAAGCAACTAGGCATCTGCAATAAAACTAAAGCGAATTTAATTATAAAGGCGAATTCTCAACCTGTTTTTCGTCCCAAGCGACCCGTCGCTTACGCAATCCAACATCTTGTCGAATCAGAATTACAGAGATTGCAAGATCTAAGTGTAATTTCGCCGGTTAATTACTCATACTGGGCAGCGCCAATTGTTGTAATAAAGAAGTCAAGCGGCAGCATCCGCATATGCGCTGACTTTTCAGTATCCACTGCCTCTACCTGAGGATATTTTTGCTAAGCTCAACAACGCCACAGTGTTCAGTCACATCGACTTATCAGATGCATTCCTACATGTTGAGGTTGATGACGCTTCCAAAGAACTCCTCACAATAAACACACACATCGGTTTATTCAGATACAATCGTATGGTCTTCGGCGTGAAGACATTTCCTGCAATTTTTCAGCAGATAATGGACCAAATGTTGGCGGGTTTGGACAATGCGGCAGCTTATATTGACGATATTTTCGTTTCGGGTAAAAACCAAACAGAGCACGACGCAAATTTGTACAAAGTTTTACAGCGAATACAACAATAAATTTTCTAATTCTAAAATGTCTTATTTAGGCTACATTCTAAATAAAGATGGCATAAGTCCAGATCCGAAGCACATCGATGCAATCAAATACATGCCTGAGCCGACAAATCAATACGAATTAAGATCGTTTTTGGGCGCGATTAATTTTTTCGGAAAATTCATTAGCCACATGCGGAAACATCGAGGTCCTTTAGACGAGTTACTACAGAAAAACAGAACCTGGCACTTGACAAAAATACACCAAAATTGTTTTGTTAGTCTTAAAGATATTCTATCATCAAAGCTGTTACTAACACATTCTGATCCAACAAAAGGCGTAGTAGTAGCAGCCGACGCATCTAGCTACGGCCTCAGAGATGTTATTTTCCATGAATTTGAGGCTGATTGAAACCTATTTCCCATGCATCGAGATCGCTTACACTCGCAGAAAAACATTACAGTCAAATAGAGAAAAAGTCTTTGGCAATTATTTTCGCACTTACAAAATTCCACAGAATGATCTTCGGTCGGAAGTTTAAACTTCAGACAGATCACAAACCCTTACTCGCTATATTTGGAAATAAAGCGGGAATCAGTGCACACCAAGCAAATAGACTACAGAGATGGGCAGTCAAATTGCTCGCATACGATTTCGAATTAAAGTTTATATCAACAACCAGTTTCGGATACGCTGACGTCCTGTCGCGCCTTATATGCAACACACTTAAACCTTCAGAAGATTACGTTATCGCAGCAATTGAGTTTGAGTCGGAATTAAAACAAATTTTAGCAGAATCAATTAACAAACTACCGCTTACGGGCAAAATGGTTCGATACGAAACCACGAAAGACACCGTACTTTCGAAAATTGGTAAATATGTAACTGACGGATGCCCAGCCTAATGTGACAATTATGATTTCAAACCGTACTTTAATCGAAGAGATTGCATAAACATAGTCGAAGGTTGCTTAATGTTCGGTCGACCAATTATAATACCAAACCTTTTTCGAATGCGTGTACTTAAGAGCTTCATCGTGGTCACCCAGGCGTACAGTATTCAAAAGCCATCGAACGCAACTACGTGTACTGGGCGAACATTGATGCTGACATTGAAGCTCTGGTCAAAAGTTGTTCGAAATGCACTGCTGCAGCTAAATTGCCAACAAAAGCAAATTTACCGCTTTGGTGTTGTTGTTTTTCTTTCTCTAATTTTTCCAACAAAAATTGGCCTTTAGCTCATTTAAAAATAAAATTAATGAAATTAAACAGGTCGAAAACAACAAAAATTAACAATAAGGTTGAGCCTGCCTAACAAACAAATATAAATATACAAAATTTGTACAAACAACAACTACACAGTCAAGTTGAAATAGCGGCGGAACAGTCGCACTTGATTGTAGTGAGTTGTAAAGGAGAAGGAGAAAATAACAACAGCTCACACAGCGTAAGCTTAGTTCAGCCTGTTGAGACGCTGGCTTAAGTGTTGCGTGGTGGCGCGGGTTCGACTCCCGCGGAAGCCGTGAAGAAAGAAGTATGATGAAGAAATGTGGTGATTTCCGAAATAGTACTATAACTTCTACCGCTTTGGTGTTGTTGTTTTTCTCTAATTTTTCCAACAAAAATTGGCCTTTAGCTCATTTAAAAATAAAATTAATTAATAGTTTTTCGTTTGTGTAAAGAAAGAAAAAAAATTTCACCTCCTCGTCGCCACTATTATATCCTCAGATGTAGGTAAAAGAAAGATATACTTTAGTCTTCACAATACTTCATTTATTTAACCTTTTACAAAATATCTTAATTAATACGATTGAGATAAGTACGTCGATCGACACACCGGACAAGAAGGGCCCACCGAAGTCCCTCAGCCCACATAAGTGTTGTCACTCCATTATCATGAATATATAAATTTGTGCTGCCAACACTGGTGTTTAAATATTAATGATTTTTTTCGCACCAAAAATAAACCCAGTCTTTGTCAGATTGCATTAAAATAGAATATTCAACGTTCGAAATGCCGGAGTAAATTTTAAGGTCATCCGTGTATAGCAGAAATTTAGAAAACTGAAAACATGAACTGATATCATTAATAAAAATAAAAAAAAGAAGCGGGCCAAGAATACTGCCTTGAGAAACTCCTTACGTTACCTCAAATGGACGGGAATATATGTTATCAAGCATTTCTGAACAGATTCTACCGAATAAGTACAATGTTATCCAATTCAAGAAGGGCGAGTGAAATCCCAAGTCAGCTAGTTTACTTAGCAATATTATATGCGAGAGCCTTCCTTCGCAAAGTATGTGTAGATGGCAACTACTTGATGGCCGCCTTAAGACTACATCCTTCAGGAAAAATTGCGAGGCTGGATATCGTGGACCTTCCTCTAACAAAGCCGTGTTGACTCGGACTTATGAGGCTAGAAACTGCGAAGTCAGCTTCGCCTTACCAACGGTCTCAAATTGCTTTGAAATAGTTGTCAATTTCGTTATAGCTCTATAATTCATGTCATCATTTTTATTTCCGGTTTTGAAAATTGGAGTTATATGTGCTCTTTTCCAATCATGTAAAACAGTGCAGCAGAAAGCGACTTATGAAAAATTAAGATTATTGGCTTTGTGAGTGAGTAGCAATTTTTGAGGAGAATAGGTGATAAACCATCAGTGTCAGTAAGCAATAAGAACTTCAGAGTTGTAATCGTTTTTTGAACATCATCTTCCGTTACGGACAATACTCCAAAGGATAAAGAAGTGCCTGAGAAATCGGAATATTTTCGGTCAGTATTCGAATCACTTGCAAAGTTAGCGCTGCAAATTCTGAAACAAGACTTGCCGTATCTTCGGGGAATTTGGCATATTTATCTCTGTTAAACATGGGGGATGGCACGCTAGAAGTCGACTTTTTTGATTTAATATGAGCCCAGAAAGCTTTCGGATTTTTTTTTATATTTCTTTCAAAATGCGTATATATAAGTTTATATATGTGACCCCAACACACATAAAGAGGAGTGGTGAGTCACTACTAGAATTTATTATTAGTGAAGACATAAGTATACACAATGTCGGGAACAAACCGACATTCGTTACAAGAGTTAAAGAGGAGGTACTAGAATTCACACTCAGCTGGGGACTACACTTTTCTATGGTCTCTGTGGAGTCGTCACTGTGATACCATAGGATTATCAGATTCGAGCTGGGGGTGGAAATCCCAATAAGTTTTAAGGATTCGAACCCAAGAAGGTCAAACTGTGACAGATGTAGAGAGGTACTCACTTTAAATCTGCCGAGAGTATATTCCAGGCACATCAGAGGTCCCTGTACAGAATTCGTGGTTAGGGTGAATAGACTGAACGATGTAATTACTTACTTACTTAATTGGCGCATTAACCGCCTAAGCGATTTTGGCCGAGGTCAACAAAGCACGCCAGCTATCCCTATCTTTTGCTTACTGTCGCCAATTGGAAATACCAATTATAGTCAAGTCTTTTTCCACTTGGTCTTTCCAACGCAGAGGAGGTCTTCGTTTTCCTCTGCTACCACCCGCGTACCGCTTCAAAAACCTTCAGGGCTGGAGCTATTTCATCCATTCGTACGACGTGACCTAGCCAGCGGACCCGCTGGTTCTTTATGCGCTGCCCTATGTCTACGTCATAGTACAGCTCGTACAGCTCATCGTTCCATCGTACGCGATATTCGCCGTCGCAAAGACGCAAAGGTCCATAAATCTTTCGAAGAATCTTTCTCTCGAACACTCCAAGAGCCCTCTCATCTGATGTTGTCATCGCCCATGCTTCTGCGCCAGACAATAGGACGGGCATGATGACAGATTTATAGAGTATGGTTTTTTCCCGTCGAGAGAGGACTTTACTGTGCAATAGCCTACTCAGTCCGAAGTAGCACTTGTTGGCAAGAAAGATTCTGCGTTGGATTTCAAGGCTGACGTTGTTATTGGTGTTAATGCTGGTTCCTAAATAAACGAAGTCCTCTGCTTTTTCAAAGTTATAACTGTCAAGAGTGATGTTTGATCCCAGTTGTGAATGTGCCGACTGTCTACTTGATGACAGGAGATACTTAGTATTGCCCTCGTTCACCTCCAGACCCATTCGCTTCGCTTCTCTATCTCTCGCTGAAATCCGATGGATTCTTCAGGGGCGGTATGAAGACAGCGAGAATATGGTTCCACTGCTCGGAAATATCGTTCTGTTTATTACTGCTCTCAGAGAGCAGGAGTGCAAGTCGAGTGGCGAAGTGGGTGGCTGTCTGTTGCGATTGCAGCTTTCCGACGTCGAGCTGTCCTTGTGTCCATTTACGTGCCCTTTTTTGGTGCACTGAGGCGCGTGCGGATATTAGCTGCCACAAGAAAATGATCCGAGTCGATGTTGGCTCCTCGGATCGTGCGCACATTTCGAACACTGGAAGCATGCCTTCCGTCTATCACAACGTTGTCGATTTGGTTTCGTGTCTTACTATCTGGAGACAGCCACGTAGCCTGGTGAATCTTCTTATGCTGGAACCTGGTACTACAGACAACCATGTTTGGGCCCACTTTGGCATTGAAATCGCCAAGCACGATTTTTATATCGTGGTGGGGCACCGCTCATACGTGCGGCCAAGGAGATCGTAGGAGCGATCTTTAGTCCCATCGTCCTTCTCTTCCGTCGGGGCGTGGGGGCAAATCAGGGAGATGTTGAAGAATCTAGCCTTGATGCGGATTGTGGCGAGACGCTCGTCCGACACCGAATTTGCGCCCCTTTACATGGCAGTTGTAGTAGATGTCGCAAGGGCCTATCGTTTTTTTCTCTTGCCCCGTCCATCGCATCTCTTGGATGGCGGTGATGTCAGCCTTTCCTCTGTTGAGGACATTACCCAGCCGGGCCGAGGCACCCACCCACTTAAGGGTCCGGACATTCCAGGTGCATGCCCTCAAATCATTATTGCCCTTAATACGTTTGCCGAGATCGTCATCAAAAAAGGGGGATCTCATCCGAGGCTTTGTCTTCATTTTCATAGGAAGTTGTTTTTTACGTGGCGGGTTCCAAGCCCTGCGCTCAACCCATTGCTGTTTGTGAACATATTGAGTTCGTTTATATAGCAAACCGCTTGCTCCAAGACAGGCGCCCACTGGCAGCCGCACCTCCTGATGAACAGACGCTGCTGACTTTAGTGGACCCTTAAGCCGAATATGTCGGAGTGGCTCCACTAGAGCCCCTCTTTATTAGCCGTGACCCAAGGCTCTACACGGGTTGGTTACCGTATCTCGCACATGGGTTGCTCACGTTGTCCAGGGTGCACGAACGTGGACGTAAAAGTAGGGATTGAGTACAGCCGTGCAACTGCAACCACATACCCAGAAGCACCACTGCACCCCGATGTAATAGGCGATGCATTTAACCATAGCTGTCCCGAGACAAAACCAAAGGGTAGAGCGCAACTCTCAATGTGGTCTCGGGATCTCGAAGTATTAGGGAAAGAATTAAGGCGGCTCTCTAATAGAGCAAAACTCGTTGGGCACTATAACGAGTACTCGGCCAAACTAATGAAGAACAACAAGGAAATCTGCGAAGGTATTGAGGTAACTCCAGTGGCTGCCAGGCTTCACAAAGCCCTGGCCAAAGGAAGCCCAGATATCAGGTAAAGAATAAGGCTGACTGATGGTACTTACACAGGATCCGAGAGGGAGAGATCTTTGCCCTTACTTCAAGCGCACTTCCCGAAAGCTGCTTCGGCCCGAGGATCCTTAACCCTCCCCGGCAGACTGGAAGGTTTGTCGGCTGGGCCCTTGACACTTTTGAGCCTTACAAGGGGTAGACGGCATTAGACCAGTGATGCTGAGGCAGGGTAGAGAGCTGGTTATCGCTCCCTGATTAGTGTAATGAGGGATAGCTTAGCACTGGAATACATCTCAGATGTAGAGATACCGAGTTATCTTCATCCCAAAGATAGGGAAGAGAGATTACTCTCAGGCCTATAAGCCTCACCTCCTTTGTGTAAGGCACAACACTTTAACGGAAACACCCTTACACCCTGATCAGCACGCGTACAGGGTAGGCATATCAATAGAGACTGCGCTGTACGCTCTAACGGAGGAGATTCAGGAGGCGTGAGGCGGTTGCTTGGGTATCTTCAGTCGCTCTCACAACGGCTATGAGCTGCCTTGCCAAAATTCAGCGCCTTGCATGTGTGTGCATAACGGGGGCGATTGAGGTGGAACCACTTTATATTCACATTGAACACTTCCATGTTAGAAAGTAGAGTCCAAGCAAGCACTCTGCCGTGGTACTAAGAAAGCATGAACACCCCGGAGGGTATTGTGGCGGGAGTCTATGGCCCGAGAACTAAACTCTCGGTGCCATTGGAAGCCTTCCCAGTATCTTCTAGGCTAAGGTGTATGCCGCCAGCAGGTGCCCTGATATTAATCAGCATAGGGGCACTCGAAGCTCTCTCACCGTTGGTTTCACTCGAGATCACCACATCTCAATAGATTAATTTTTTGTTTTTTATTTATGTAGAAATGCCAATTATTTAAAGTCTTATATTTAAAGTTTTATTCTATATTTATTAAAAATACGTTACACTTATACAAAAACTGTTCGCTTAACTTAAGGCGGTAGGCAGGCAAGCAATCGCGGCGACGGTAGACTAAGAACTGTGTAAAACTGTTCGCTAACGTCGTACTGGTCAGCCATCGCTTGGCAAGCGTTCCCCTACTAAAACCAAATCCCACATTTGGCCCTATTGATTCGTCATTCGACCCGAAGGACGGCACGCTCGGTAATTCGGACGCAGACTCCAATTTCTGCATATACTCGACCAGTGTTGTCGTACTGTCAGGATCTCCGTGGTCCCCGACTTCGGGCACTTCATATCTGTCATGATTCAAAACTTAACTGATCTTAAACGGGCCCAAGAATTTTCGCCGCAGCTTGAGTCCGGTGCCGTACTGCGTTCGCTAAATGGCTACTAGCTCGTTGACTTTACACTTCACTACCTCCTTCCGATTTTTGTTGAACGATCGATGATTATCTTGCTGAATTTTACGAATATTCTCCTGTGCTTCCGTTCGTATCTCCTATCGCTCTGCGTCTAAATCTCTTACAGCATCATTTTCTATCACCTGCTGCAATTCGGGAATGGGCTTGACCCCGATGAGAGTTTTTTGGACGATGATTTTGTGAATATGCTCTACCTGTCCGTTTTCTCGAGGGACACTAGTGGCTATCAACAGAGGTTGTATTTTTTTATTTTTTATTTATTTATTTATTTAACTTAGTCTTTAGTTTAACAAAACATTACAGACTATAACGATTATAAAGTTTGCTTAGAACTATTAAAAATAATTTGTAAACTAAAAATGGAGTTTAAAAGATTCAAAAAAACCGATCTTGGGACTGAAAAGTCGATCGTAACAGCATTACTTATACTATTAAATTGTCGAGTGGCACGCGAAATCGGGGCATTGATGGCATATATTGTTCTAGCATTATCACCATAAAATGGTAAAAATGTTCGAAGGGTTCGCTGGGGAACATTAAACCTAATCTTTTCCAGCAAATAAGGGCAGTCAACAACACCTTTAATAATATTGTAGGTGAAGGATAGGCTCAGTATAGATCTGCGACTTTTTAAAGATTTAAGATTTATTAGCATGAGGCGAGAATTTCTTCCTGTTTGCAGTATTTTCTGAAAGTATTGGATGTACCCGCTGAACCGCGGTTCGAAATAAAACGCTTCGGAGTTCCGAATGTCGACGCTCGCCACTTAAATTGACTTATAACAAACTCCGCTGCTGTATTCCTCGACGCATAGAGCCACACATACTTGGAGAAGGCGTCGACTACCACGAAAATGTGCCTATAGTGCTTCGACTTCGTTTTCATTGGTCTAAGGTGATCAATGTGATAAGTTCCCAGTGGATGGTCTTCCTTGCTTATTGGCATTGATAAACCTTCCTTCCTTCCAGATTTCCTCTGCCCGACGATGAACGCGATACAACTCTTCACGACTTTGAACGCTTTGACGACAACCGGAATGTAGAAAGTTTTTTTAACGGCTTCTTAGGTCTTTTTCAGCGAGAAGTGACCTTGCCTATGAGTCGGTGCTGTATAGAGTCCCCCAACATCAAGCAGGAAACTCGACTCAATGCGTCAACGTGCTTCAATTTCATACGCTTCGGTGTTCAATTTCATACGCAAAATCCTGTAGGAATAACGCTTAACGAGAGAATGTCTCGTTTGCACATCGTAATCGCGAACGCGTTGCAGTCGGTCACGATTTTAAACTTCACGCCAAGCAAATAGACTCACCACTTTTTGATTGCTCCAATGATTGCCAGAACTTCCAGCTCGTACGAATGGTACTTTTCCTCAGTTTCCGTGGTTTCCTGCTCATATACTGTATGGGATGAAATTTCTGATCGTCAAAACCCTTTTGCAAGAAGGACCGCACCATAACCATACATTGATGCATCCGTGTGCACCTCAGTCAACGCCTTAGCGGGAATGATGAGGTCGTCCATGCAAGCGACAACGATTCGTTTCTGTAGTCGGCAGCCCGATGACAAGGTTCGCCGCATTTAAAAAATTTAAATGACTCGCGAAAGTCTTTGACCAGATGTGAAGTGCTACCGCACTTGAAGCAACTTCTACCTCACTCTGATTATACCAGGATTAACCGAAGCTCTGCTACCGACGGATGACTGATTTGGGTTGCTTGCTTGATGGCGACGAGACCCAATCATCTCATATACGCGAATCTGCTCCTTGAGTGCCTTTATGGATCTTGCTTGATATAGATTGATCTTAGTTCGCTTGGAGTCCGGGATATCTTCGATAAAATACTCGATGAGGCTCATGTCCTCTAACCGTATTGGTTTCCCGATCTCCACTAATGCATAGAGATATTCTCGAAGATCTTCATTACCGCGCTTACGACGATTTCTCAGCATACGATGTACTTCTATTGATGACACTTTAGTCCCAAACTGAGATCTCAGTGTTTGCATCAGCGGCTTCCAGTCAGTGAAGCCACGCTCACTTCGTATTTAAATTTTGGCGGCACCTTTTAGCAGGTGTTTTGCATATATAAATTTTTGGAGTTCGTTTTAGTTAACCGCAATAGCATTTTGCCATTCCTCGATTTGAGGCGAACCCGACCCACTAAACGACGTCAGCGAGTCTTCTATATGGCGCAATGTAAACGTAGGGCAAGTGTTAAACCTGCTTGGCCTTGCCATTGGTGGGGACGGACCAGCGTACACGGAAGCTACATCGTCTTCACCGCCTATGTCGTCGGTTTCACTGTCAGCGTTCAGACCGAAATGTTCTAATAGTTGATCCTGTAGGGTGACCTTCCGTCCTGTCTTGGACAGACTTGACTCTGCCATTTTCTGTTTCAGTCCGGCTACATGTAATTCTAAAGTTTCGTGTCGCTCCATTGTCAACCGTTTCTAGTTACAAAATGTGTAAAACAAAAATCAGTAAATGTGAAAATTTAAGATTTGTTACAAGTTACAAAATATTTAATTTATCGATTAAATTTTATTTTATTTTGTTTATTGACACGATATAAGCCTGCACCACCTGTATATAACTTTCTAAACGTTAACATTTACTCTGTTCACAAATATACGTAGGACTCAGACTTCAGCTTATATTCTAGCTGATTGCCTTGCGCAGCTGTACCGACGTCGTATGAACTTTCCGTTAACGGGCGCTCTGCACCTGTTTCCAATTGTCGCTTGCTTTCTGCTTCTTGTCGTCGTAAGCGAGAGAGAGATTTATTCACTGGGCGTTTTGAAAGCATACTTTTCACTGGGCGTTTTGAAAGCAAGCGAGCGCTCGCTTACCGAACGGTTTGCGAGACGAAGCATACTTTCTACTGAACTGTCATTTTTGTAGTTTGACAGCCATTTTCGCATTTCGTAGGTATTCACGTCGATATGTCGCTTGCTTTCAAAAGTAAGCGAGAATTGAAAGCAGGTGAAGACCGCAAGTTAATGCCAGGCCACATAAAACTTCTGCTTCGCTTTTCGTCAGAGTTTAGCTTTGACAGCAAAGATGAATACATGCAATTATACGAAATTTCCCACATAGGCAACACCGTTCCAAAACGAAGCGAAATCTTGGGCAACTCTCATCTTTTCGCTGACTTTGATAGTTTGCTCTTAGCAATTTTGTTTATTTCTGACATTCGTCTGTTAACGGTCGACGTATATTTGAAAATTTTCCCACAAAAACCAGGTAAATATAAA
The DNA here is from genome assembly GCA_963971545.1 of Philophylla caesio. NCBI lineage: Eukaryota > Metazoa > Arthropoda > Insecta > Diptera > Tephritidae > Philophylla > Philophylla caesio. Next base: position 37,991,201 of record OZ020608.1, on the reverse strand, counting down.
ATTTAACTGAAATAAATGCTTAAATTTACATTTTTTTTTAATTAGCAAAAGAAATGGAGGAAAAGTTAATTGAAGCGGTGAAAATGCAGCCAAGCATCTATGACAAAAGCTGCCACCTCTTCTGCAATAAATACCTAAAGGATCGGGCATGGCAGGCAGTTGCGGCTTTTGTGGGAGTTTCTGGTACGTGTATTTTATTGTATATACATACATATGTGATGATTTACTAGTCTTTTTCTTTTATAATAGAGGAGCATTTTCCGCCTTGATATGTTTTTTAAACATAATAAGGCTTCGTGAAGTAAAAGAACTATTAACAACACTTCCATGATGTCCATAATTATGCCGAATGTATGTAAATATGTTTATAAAGTTCCGTGCGATTTTCACAACTCACAATAAACAAACGAAAAGTATGTATTATCAAAGTTTTATTGTGGCATACCTTTTGCGTTTTTCGCTTTTCTGACAAAGTTACAAATGTCACGTAAAGCGAAGCAAGTCTTATGTGGCATGGCCTTTAGGGTTGCCGATACGTTAGGACTAATGTCGGCTTCCTAAGGGTGCTGGGTCTTATTGAAGTGTTGTGATGTGAGAGTGGAGGGCACGGTCGCCGTGCATTCCTCTTATTTGTAATCTAACTATCTATCTAATGTCAGTGTTGTCGTCTTCCCCTACTAGAACCAAATCCTACATTTAATTTTTCATTACAGCTTTCCAGATTGAACCAAGAAACCTCGGGTTGCAGAGCTACTACGGTACATTCTGTGCTAGGCTTGCCGAGTGGACTGTTGTGCTGTTTCCATCTTTCTTGTGTTTTAAGCAATTCTATAAAATGCTTTAATTAAATTAACTTTGGTTACATTTTCCACATAAAATCTTTCATAAAATGTCCACGAGCTCAATAACATTATCAATTCTTAATCATTTTAAAAGGCCGTTAAAAACTTAACAAACATTTGTCTTAATAATTTATTTAAAGCGAACATAACATAGTTTCTTTGCTAAATAAAAGTTAAAGTTGTTGATGTTAATATTTCTTTAAAATTATATATTTACATATTATTTTTTAAATGTATTAAAAAAAAAATAAACGGTTCGTCTTTATATGGCACATATAAACTTGTACAGAATAATTTATACAATTATGTATTTAAAAAACTGTGCCATATCTATATCTTAAATGCGTATTACTGCCACTTATTAAAATTTATATATATATTTACATCTTATTCTAAGTATATTGTTTTCTTTTCTTTCTTGTACGACAGGGTGAATTGTTGATATTTGTTGGAACGATTTTTCGTTATCCCTTGTCAAGTTTGGATTGAGAAAATCGTTCCAACAAATATCAATTATTCTAAGTATTAAAAATAACTACGTTATGTTATCTAACAGTTATAACTATGTGCTAAGAAGTAATAAAAGCTTACGTTGTTTCACAGCGTTTAAACGAACTAAAATAATTCATGTTATTAAATAAATAATTTAAATTTAAATAATAAACTGACAATCGAAATTCTAAAATAAAAAAAATATATAATCAAACTAATGAAAGAATTCAGTTGTTCTTCCTTCTTGCAAGGAAAAATTTGATAAAATACTATGCATTGTTCACCCTAAGCTTATGTTTTTTTTGCTTAAATCTATTATGACTTCGGAACACATATCGCCTAATTTCGTTTCGAGTCTGCTCCTTAGTTTGCCCAGAAAAGACATCTGGAACGGTTAATATTGTTAAATAAATTTAATATATGTATATTCCATTATAATTGTAATATATTTACTGAAAACTAAGTCTGCAGTTTTAAGTTTCAGAAGCGCTTTCTTCCCACAGCGACCCTCCAAATTGTATTTATAAATTACGTCGTCGTGAAAGAGTACACGCATAACTGCGTCTACACTGCCTTTTCGGCCCTTCCCTTTTACTAGAAACCGCTTCTAGAAGAAAGTAAATTAATAAGATTATTATGCATTAGTAGTTGAAGTTTATAAATTACTTTGGTAAATCACTTGTGTAAGCATATGAATTTAAAAGTATATATGTATATTACCAATGCCTCGCAGCTTGCCTTAGAAACAAGTTTGGCCTCCACAGCAACCAAAGACTCCTCCGATGATATGGGCAACATTAAGGCGAGTTCATTATAGTTTTCGTCCTCCATGGCGTCAGTTTTGCTATTAATCGAAAGCTGAGTTCGCGCAGCAATACTTATGCATTTTTGTGGCATCTAAAAACAGGAAAACAACATGAAATATTTATATATTATTTATGGAGAATAAAAATCATTACATTTTCCTTAAGAGCTTTTTCTATAGCAGTCAACCGTCTATCTATCCTTCCTAGTAGAGCGTTCACACCCTTTTGTGACTCTTGGATGTCATCTATACGTTTAACTAGTTCTGGAAGATTAGTTTAGAGTTAAAAAATATTCAAAATTGCAATCAGTTTTCATTACCTAGGTAGTTGTCTGATTGCGCCTCAGGGGTTACCACGACTTCTCCATTTCGAGGCACGCAAACAAAACTGAAACTGCGCCTCCGAATTCTTCGTTCTATTGTTAAAATTTATTAAATAATAATCCATAAATTAAATAAATTTTTACCTTTGCAAATGGAGGAGCGGTGCGAACATTCAACTTCAGATTCGATAGCTTCTTCAATCAGATCCTCAAATTCCATTCTAATAGATAACCATATATTATTATGGGAATAACAACCAGTTTTTTATTGATAATACTTAAATGTTAACTATTTTAAAATTGCTATATAATAACATTAGAAATACGAATATAATGGGTAAAATAATTTTAAGCGCTTATACTAAAACGAGGACTTAAAACACAAAATATAATTTTATAAAAATCGTTAAATAAAAAAGGTTCTAAAACACCTAAGCCAGTTGTGGAATCAATAGGTTCCTCAAAACGATTATCTAAATCTGTTAAAATGATCGGGGTCAACTTTTTCCCGATGATTTTATATAAATGAATTTTTCAGAATCTGTGACAAAATTCTTTCTACCTAAATATTTATTTTTTTTTTCTGCAAATTGCCTTACACAGTCAGTTAATATAATATTCCATGCACATAAAAGCTTACTAATGATTACTGTGTAACGTGGAAAATACTTTAACAACCTCATTTAAGATTGCATCAGCATTGTTTACTCTGAAGTTAAATGATAAAGAGAAATTATATACTGAATCATCATTGTATACAGCTTTTAAATATTCCAGTATAAAGTGAAAATTAAGAAATTCTGTAGATCTGAAATTTATTAACTTATCAGAATCCCAGATTATCCTGCAAAGTTCTAATAGAGCGAACTTTGCAAGAAACCTGAAACTTTCATTCATGAGGTAAACATTGCCTTTAGAAAATTTTTAAAAATTTAATTTAATTAAACTAAGATTCTTCGAAAGATGTATGTATCTTTGCATCGGCGAATACTATATATGATGGAACCATGAGCTGTACAAGCTTTACAAGGACGTAGTCATAGTGCACCGGATTAAGAACCGAATACTTTGCTGGCTAGACCACTTCGAGTGAATGTAATAGATCCAGCCCTTAAGGTTTTTGACGCGATACCCGCTTGTGGTGTTAAAGGAAAAGGAAGATCTCCTCTGCCGAAATCGACGTCGCTATACTTGGGATTTACAATTGCCGCCAACTAGCCAGAGATAGGGAAAGCTGGCGAGCTATGTTGAACTCGGCCAAAACCGATTAGGCGGTTAATGCGCGAATGGATAAATGGAATTATTTTTTGTTACTCCAATATCTACCAAGTTTATGGGATTCAAAGGAAGCTATGAAAACATGCCGTAAATTTGCATGTTCTAGTAAACTTTCTTTTTCCTAATTATTTTTACTATGGTAGGTACTTTATGTTTCGTTTGGTTTTTTGTGTCTCCGTCCGAGGTATTCCTACGTTTGTCGAAAAACTAATTTTTGCATGTGTTGGCTGGGACACTGGCCTTTAGGCCAACAACTTTGGCCAGTGTGGGACATAACTCCGGTCACAAGGCGCTGGCTGAAGAATCATGTGTAAAATATCTCACATTAAATTCTTGTACTAAGTACATTTGTATTTTTCATTTGGGATTACGAGAGTTTTAAACATCGTTCTCTTCACTTAAAAACTTTTATTAATTGTATCACTCTACTCACTTGATTTATAAAAGTTAATTCTCTTTTTAATTCGTTTTTAAAACTTTGAAGGGGCCGGTATTTTAATAGTATGCATTTTCTTTTCACTGCAATATATAATAAATCTAATACATAAAATAGAAAAATGCACAAACTTACCCCAAATTTGAACAAAGTTGTATAATTATTTATAAGCGCAATAGCGATCGCACAAACGGTTCGGCAGGTACATATGGGCACGTAAAAAGTTGATGTCCTAAAATATATGTCCGAAAATATATTGTCAAAGGCGAGCGCTTATTTCCCCATATCAGCAATAAATGTCAGAATTTATTTCTTAGCATCTATTCCATGGATAAGTAAGTCACTTTGTTACTCTGACAGTTAATTTTTCATTTGGGTATAAACTTCATGGAAGACATTTTCATTCAGAAGCGAAAACTGAGTTGTTTTTTAGTGAATTTATTGACGTTAACGTATTTGAAAGAGAAATAACAAGTTTGCGCTGTATTAATGCCTACTTACTTGTTTGACGCCATCTTAAAAATGTTTTTGTAAAGACATTAAACTGCCCACATATAAAAATTGGGGTAAAATACCCGACATTTCCACAGAAAAGAGCTGTTGTTCTAACATCTGTCAATTTGACTGGAAAATGGGAGAAATATATTGCCAGGTTTTTTGTGTGGGCAGTTTAATGCCTTGACATAAGCCTATGTAATCCGACATCCCCACAGAAAAAAGCTGATGTTCTAACATCGGTCATTTTGACTGGAAAGCGTGATAAATATATTCCCAAGTTTTATATGTTGGCAGTGAAATGTCTTAACATAAACATTTTTACGATGGCGTCAAACAACTGAGTTCACTTTAATTGTCGCAGATTAAAATTTACGAAATGACAGTTACTTTTTATATTCAAAACTTTTCTAAACTAGTACACACTTTTTTAAGTTTTTAAATGCAACTCTGATTTAAAATTTAACGAAGCGTTCTAGAATTTTCGATAAACGAGTAATAGCCTCATTGTCATAGTGAAATCTGTTAGAAGAAGACGAATAAGTAAGAGAGGAGAAAGAATTTATTATAAAAATTGTATTGAAATTAATTTATTTTCACAGATATTAAAACGATTAAAGCGTTTAAAACGATTCATTCAACGATTCATGTAAATTACAATTCGCAAATTATATTTTTAAATAAACCCAATCTGTTTTGATATATTCGAATATTTTCTTACACGGAAGGACAATATTAATAAAGCGGAAATATGCTAAAAATATTACAAGAACTATGTTATTTACCTCCCAAATACGTATACATTAATAAATGCAATAAAAAAACAACTCAGTTTATGCTTCCGAATGAAAATATCTTCGATATTGACCCTTACAAAGTTTACGGCCAAATGAAAAATAAGCTGTCAAAGTAACAAAGTGACAGCAGAGAACGTGTACTGACAGAGAAGCCTTATCTCAGTCAATTCAGACTTACATTTGTAGCATTACCCAGAATGCATTTCACTTTCAATGCATTGTCATACAAATATTGACCCAAATAAATCCTGTTGAACCCAACTGGATTTCAACAACATATATACTAGCCACGTATCTGCTTACATTTGTCAACTCAATTACTCAACCCGTTAGCATGGCTGATCGACAGTGTCGCGGTTTGTCAATGTAAACCGACAAATTATTGCTGACTTTGCATACAATGTAAATACTTGTAGTTTGTAAGTATTAGTGTAATTATGTATATGTGTAAAGTAAAAGATTGTATAAAAGGATAAGTATTTTTTCAATAAAGAATCAATATATGTTTAAGCTTAGTTCATGGCGATCCTGCCACTGCCAACGACAATTTGGGTATCAAATACTATCCCGTCATTAACCTGCAGCGAAGGCAAGCTGAAAAGTAACTTACAACTAGTTGGTGCACCGGGCCCAACTAATGATCCTGAAACGAGACGCGGGCCACCAGAAAATCCGGCACCAATAGAGAAAGAAATACCAGATGATTGCAAATTACCACAATACGATGAACTTAGAGTTATTCCCAAAACTGGCGTACACATTCAACTTTAAACTGGTAGTAGAGGTTAAATATATTTATATATATTAGCATAAATTGGGCAGCCTCACGGCAGCTTAACTAAGAGCGAAAATTTTAACTTTCGCTTAGGAAAAAAAAATTTAAGTATGCAGGATATTAAAACCAAAGAAGAACTTGACAGAACACTATAAAAGAGTTTATTAAAATCTCTGAGGAATTCGTCAAAAGCAATAAAAACTTTAAAACAGGACCCGAAACCGATTACCATAGAGGAGTATCGGCGACGGAATAAACTTAATAAAAAGGAAGAAATTCTTAAAATACCGACTCCAATAAAACCCAAAAAGAAAAAACGTGCAGGTAGAAAATTCAGAAAAAAGAAAGAAATAGCCGAAACATTCAGGCTATTAAATTTAACTACAAATACAGTAGATAGACTTATACTGAAAGAAAAAATTAATGAATTATGAAATAAAAAATAAAAAATAAAAGGAAAATTGTTTCCTTATTACCGAGTAAATTGGAATGCAGAGAAGTTTTGTATCTAATTTTTCTTATTAATAAACAAATATGAAAATATAACGAGTCTATTCTTCACCTTGTAAAAATGGCATGGTGGAAAACCGTATTAAACGGTATCCTAATAGCAGGATACGAAGTCGGTAAGGAAAGTTCTGAAGAGAAAAATTCCGAAAATAAATTGGTCAAATACGAACCGAAACTTAGTATAGAAAATAAGGAAGAAATTTCAGACAAATGGTTAACAATTTTTGTATGCGTAATTACATTACTAATTGTCGCAATTGCAATTTTAATAAGAAATTATATAAAGAATAAATTGAGACAATTGAACAATGTACAACAACGCATTTAAACAAAATTTCTATATGCCAAGAAATGAATAAATGGCAAGAAATACACGACACATTATCAGAAGAAAAAACAAAAGCTAATAAGTTATACAAATGCATAAAAAATGTACTCCCATCACAACAGAAACATTAGTAAAGCATTTAAACATAATTTTTGAAGTTGATGTATTTTGGAACGATTTTCAGTCGATCCTTGTCTTCTTTAGCTAGACACAATATAAAAATAACAATACCAACCACAGTAGAGAAGGAAATCCAGGTTGATTTTACTCTACTTTTATCAGAATGTGTCCAGCGCCGAACTCCATCACCATCTCTGAGTCAGACTCCATCAGTGGAAGAAAATAAGCCATTAAACATTCCAATCATCCCAAATATAAACGTCACAATGCCACAAACTGTAATTGAATTTATTAAAACTGATGTATTTTGGAACGATTTTCCGTCGATCCTTGTCAAATTTGGTTTTGAAACAAACCGGTTTCGGCGTTGTGCCATCTTCAGTGTTATTTTTCGTTCGAGAATCGAGATCGACGGAAAATCGTTCCAAAATACATCAACTTTCAACCTTGTCGGAGTAAAAAAACAACAAAAAATTATTAAAACTGCTTCATCAGTGCTACCAGAGTTTGATGGTAAGCCAGAGAATTTGCACAGCTTCTTAGACGCCCTTGATATACTTGATCAAATCAAAGATACTCACGAAGCCGTAGCAGCAACAATGATAAAAACCAAGCTAAAAGGCACGGCAAGAAACTTCATTAGTAACGAAAGCACAATAGCAAAAGCTAAAAACTGCAATTAAAGGCGAATCGGTAGAAGTTTTAACAGCAAAACTCCTGAACGTCCAACAACGCAGCAGAACTGCAAATCAATACACCGCTGAAATAGAAAAAATCACCAGGTCATTAGAAGGAGCTTATATCTCGGATGGACTTAATCCAGACTTGGCAACGAGATATTCAACACAAGCAGCAGTCAAAGCTATGTGCAAGAACTGCTCTAATGACAAGGTCAGAATGATAATGCAAGCGGGAACGTTCACATCAATGAACGACGCAATCTCCAAATTTACCAACAGCTGTACAGAAGTAACGGGCAGCTCAAACACAATTTTGAATGTACGACAACAAAGTCAGTAACGTGGTAATTTCCGTGGGGGTTACCGAGGTAACAGCTATGGGAGTTACCAAGGTAGACGATTTGGACCGCAACCAAGATACAACAATAATTTAAAGCAAATAAGAACTCCCAGAGGGGATCACAAACGCAAAATGGAAATAGACCTTATAATCACACTCGTAACGTGCGCAGTTGCACCCAGCCGGAAAACCAAGAAACTACACTTTAAGATTAGTTGATAGGAAAATATGTGTAGTAAATATACATCTAAACAGCTATATAGCTACAAGGACATCATTAAATAATTCAAATTTAAATTTCTTAATAGACACAGGAGCAGATATCTCCATTATTAAAAAGCACCAAATTAATAATAACCATATGGTAAATACAACGCAAATTACAGATTTGAAGGGCATTGGTCAGGGTATAATCAGCACATTAGTCAGTTAAAGCAAATTTAAAAGGTGATGACCTTCTAATTTACCATAAGTTCCATGTCGTCGAAAACGACTTTCCAATTCCAAGCGATGGAATAATAGGACTAGATTTCATAGAGAAGTACAATTGTATTTTAGATTATGGTAAAACAGAGGATAAACTAATCCTTAGACCATATGATTTTCCCCAAACAATAACAATGCATCTAACAAATTGCCTGTCTGTCAACACACTTACGATCCTTGCAAGGTCCGAAGTCATTAGACAAGTTAAAGTAAACACCGATAGCAAAAACATCTTCATACCACACCAACAATTATCTCAAGGCATTTTCATAGCAAACACAATTACAAATAAAGATCAATCGTTCGTTAAAGTTATCAACACAACACATAAAAACACAACTATTCAAAACTACAAGATTAACACTGAAATTTCCCAAAATTTGTTAACCCTCAACTAACAACACTATGCCCGAAATTCATAGACATATTTGCACTAGAAACAGAACCTATTTCCACTAACAATTTTTACAAACAAAAATTGCATATGCAGGATTACCCTCCTGTTTACATAAAAAACTATAGATTACCTCAGACACAAAAAGAAGAAATAAGCAAACAAGTAAATAAATTAATCCATAGCAGAATTCAATAGCCCAATCTTGCTAGTCCCTAAAAAATCACATCACATCGAGGGAATACAGAAAAAAGATGGAGATTAGTTGTTGACTACAGACAGGTAAACAAAAAATTAGCAGCAGATAAATTCCCACTCCCAAGAATTGATGATATTTTAGACCGACTTGGAAGAGCAAAATATTTTTCATGCCTGGACCTTATGTCAGGTTTTCATCAAATAGAATTACACCCAGACTCTAGGGATATAACCTCATTCACAGCTGAAAACGGCACATATATATTCAAAAGACTACCCTATGGATTAAAAGTAGCACCAAACTCATTTAGAGGAGTACGCTTTTGAAGTGGAGTATATCGCCGGAAAAGAAAATCACATTGCGGATGCATTATCGCGCATAACAATTACAAACCTAAAAGATATGTCGGTGGAAGCAAGTAAAATACTAAAAGTAACAACAAGATCAGCAGCAAAAAATACCAGCAGCAACATCGAAAATAAAGAAAGTCACAAAGATAACCCCAAAATATACGAAGCGCTAAATAAATTCGAAGTAAAAAGACATGTCGAGCTCGTTTTCAATCCTCCGAAACTACATTTCAAAAAAGGAAAGACAATTTGTAGCGATTTGGATACAAGCAACCTAATTGTTGAGGATAAGATTGACTTAGGACAATTCTTTACCAGGCTTGAAAAAGAGGCCGGCAATTTAGGACTTGTTCAAATACAGTTGTCCTTAGGGGACAAATTGTTTAAAAGAAATCTTACTGCAGTAGGCAAATTTATAGAAATGGGTAAAAAGGTTCTCAAAAATCTAACAATCGCACTAACCCTAGAGGTTATATATGTGACAAATCCCGGGAAAATTACAGAAATTCTGCACAAATATCATGACGATCCTATTAGTGGTGGCCACCCAGAAATAAATCGCATGACAGATAAAATCAAGCAGAAATATAGCTGGCTGAATAGGAAGAATGACATAAGAAAATACGTAAAGAACCGCGTCCACTGTAAGAAAAATAAAACCATTAAGCATATAAAGGAACCAATGAAAATAACGGAAACACCCCCGAAGGCATTCGATATTATACAAATCGATACAGTCGGACCATTACCGAAGTCGATAAATGGAAACGAATATGCGGTCCCAAGCAAACACGCAACAACAGTCGCTAAAGCCGTGTTCGAGCATTTCATCTTTATTTGTGGACGCATGAAAACAATCATGACGGCCATGGGCACAGAGTATAAAAATAACTTATTCGAAGAACTGTGTAAATTGCTAAAAATTGAACATAAAACTTCAACAACGTACCATTATCAAACTTTGGGTACTATACAACGCAGTCACAGGACATTCAACGAATATGTTTGTTCATACATATCCAGTGACATACATAGATGATTGGGATGAAAATCTCAGGTATTTCGCGTATTGTTACAATACAACTCCATCAACCATACATAAATATTGCACTTTTGAAATTATATTTGCAAAAAACCCACAGAATTACGAATTTCTAAAAGAAAATAAAATCAGCCCATTGTACAACCACGAAGCTTACGACAAAGAAGTAAAATATAGACTTCAAATAGCACAGCAAAGGGCTAGGAAATTAGTCCAAGAGGCTAAAGAAAAACAAAAATTTAATTACGATAAAAGTAGCCGCAGTAAGAAAATAAACATAGGAGATTTAGTGTTAGAAGAGGCCTCCCATAAGTTAGATAATAAATATAAGGGACATTATAAGGTTAAAAGTATTGATAAAAATAATAATTTTACATTAATACCACATAGAATAGGAATTAGTAATACAAACAACAAAAATAAAGCAATTATAATTCATAAGAACAGACTTAAAACAATATAAAACCTTTACATAAAAAAAAAAAAAAAAAACCAATCCATTCCACTTTACTCATAATAATAAACAGGTGCACGAGCCAAAGAAAAAAAAAAAATTTTATGTTCATGAAAAACACATGGGAAAGAAATGTAAAAAAAAAAAAATATTATTCTTATCAGTAACAAACTCGTTACTTTCAATATCAATGCAATAAATTGCATATGAAAAGCAATAAAAATTTTGTAAACGCAAGCAAACCTTAAGTGTGTCATTAAGTATCTTTAATAGTCATACACAATTGTCTTCAATTGAATACGACTATCCCTAAGGAGGCTGGTGTAGCATTACCCAGAATGCGTTTCACTTTCAATGCATTGTCATACAAATATTGACCCAAATAAATCATGTTGAACCCAACGGGAGTTCAACAACATATATGTATGTATGTATACACGCCACGTATCTGCTTACATTTGTCAACTCAATTACTCAACCCGTCAGCATGGCTGATCGACAGTGTCGCGGTTTGTCAATGTAAACCGCCAACTTATTGCTGACCTTGCATACAATGTAAATACTTGCAGTTTGTAAGTATTAGTATAATTATGTATATGTGTAAAGTAAGAAATTGTATAAAAGAGTAAGTATTTTTTCAATAAAGAATCAATAGATGTTTAAGCTTAGTTCAAGGCGACTTACTTGGCGCAACCACATAGAGGCTAAACGGACTCATCTTAAGTTGAAGACCAGTTCTCTACACTGGCTTATTAACTCTCGCTCATCCCTGAATCTGGAGTATAAAGTGAATATTACAACACGGTTCTGAAACCCATTTGGACCTATGGATGTGAGTTATGGGGCAACGCGAGCAGCAGCAACATAGGAATCCTTCATCGTGCGCAATCTAAAATCCTTCGAACAATAACCGGAGCACCATGGTATATCCGAAACGAGAATATCCACCACGACTTGAGAATCACGGAAGTACGAACTGAAATAGAGCAGCGGAAGGCAAAATATGCATCGAAGCTTTTAACGCACCCTAATCAATTAGCAAGAAATCTATTGCATGTAAACAGGAACTCAAGATTACGTAGGAATGACTTTCCAGCCCAGTCGTAATATTTATTAGGGCCAGTTAATAAAAATACTCATCCCGACTATAGGATGTAAATTATGTGATTAGAATAAGCTTTGCAAATTTGTTGTTGGGCTCCTTAGTTGAGCAGATTCAATAAATAAAAGTAACAGTTAAAAATATATATATATATATATATGTATATGTATATGTCAGCATTGTAATTTGAATATCCAAACTTCTTTAGAACACATTATTGTCCATTGTTCAAACTTTAATCACATCCGCAATTTAGTCTTTAAAAACGATAATCCAATGAATACCCTCTCAAATGTTTCTCCGCTAAATTCACATAAAATTATAAAATTTCTAAAAATATCAAAATTACTCTATCAAATATAATACCTAGTTTTAATATTTCATTATATTTACTTTAATAGTTCAATTTACATATAGTAAGTTAATTTCGAAAATGTAATTATATTTTACTGAAGGCCTTAGCAGCCATGGCTTGTTTAAAAGAGAAAAAACGTAAGCGACATAGTAGTTAGTAGTCACACAACATAAATGTAAATTAGAACAGCTTAAGAAGAAGTAGCAATAAATATAAGAGAATTAGAAGTTCATGATTAACTGTAAAATTTGCGAAAGCGTAGTTTTCGCCTACCTGCCCTTTATATGTATGTTATATATTTTACTGTATTTACTTAATTAATACTGCAGTCGGAATGCATCGGTTATGCGAAGTGAAGTTTTACATACATTGTAAATACGAAATCAAGACACATTTATATTTTGTAATGTTTTTATGTGCAAGTTTTGACCTTCAAAAAGTTCTGAATACGCCTTACAGCAAAAACAGTACGCTCTTTTTTCTAGAAAATACGCGTATTACAAAATTAGTATCTATGAGAGCATGACTAGGAATGAATTGTATTTTTTGTGGGGAGAGAAAGATGGTAAACGTGGTAAACGTTCTTTTTAGTGAAATACGGGTATTTCGAAAATAGCGAAACAAATAATTGTATCTTTAATTTTAATCCTTCTTAGCCTTAAGTTTTGTAAACCTCTTCTAGATATTTTAAACGAGACAGATGAGGAAGATCTATAAATTTGCATATGTACGTAAACCATATAACATAATTTACACGAATTTAATTTCACACTTTTCAATATTTTAAACAAAGCAAGGATATATCACACTGTCCGCGGTTTACTGCCTCCCACGTTTCACGATAACAGAAAAACAATTTATGGATTTCTTCAGTTTGCTGGGAGAACGCTTCATTGCTGCAGGCGATTATAATGCGAAGTACCCATCGGGGCTCACGGTTGTCTAACCCTAAAGGCAAGCAATTATATAACGCGCTTATATGTAAAAGAAACAAACTTGATTACGCTTCTTCTGGAAAGCACACATATTGGCCTTCAGATCCGCAAAAGCTGCCAGATTTTAATGACGCATATAGAACTCCACACAAATTTACTTGTAGTTTGTAAGTATTAGAGTAATTATGTATATGTGTAAAGTAAGAAATTGTATAAAAGAGAAAGTATTTTTTCAATAAAGAATCAATATATGTTTAAGCTTAGTTCACATTCCTCTGATTTTGAGGGGTACTGTATATGTCAGCATGGTTCACCACAATATTTTTCAAAATTGTTCAGCACTATTCGACAGCGATTGAGCAAAAAACTAACAGCAGCAGAGCGGAAATGGATAAAACGAGAGTTTTAATGTATTTATTTAAATTTAATATTCATTCCTTTAAATTTATAAAAATAATGTTTGAAGCAATATTTTTCAAATTTGGTACAATGCATAGCAAGTAGTACTTTGTACACATGTAGATCTGGCCATATGAGCAATTTTTAACATTAAATTTGGTTGATATATGGATGTAAATCCAGTAATTTTGAATCTTCACAGGAGTCTTATGTATAAATAAGTATACATACATATGTATGTATATTCTACAAAATACATGCAAATACATATGAATGAACATATGTACATACGTATATGTATGTATATGTACATACATATGTATTTATTTTATGTATGTACCTACATACATAGAAAGGCTCATATCATATTCTGATTCATACAAAATCCGTTAAAAGCCAACAATATGTATGCCTAATAGAATTTATAAACATATGTATAAGAATAAATTTGTATGTAGTATATGTACATACATATGTATTTACTTGTTGATATTACTAGTTACTTGTTATCACATGTAATATAATTTAGTATATTTTCCGAAACTAAATTTAATATCACCCATGTTTAAAATATTTGATCAAACAAATAGAACCCTAAAATTCATCTCATATGCAAGCAAAAACACAAACGCATATTTTTATGCACATACATATGTACATATGTACATACAATAAATACAAACGTACATTTGCTCACGTGCCCGCAAACCACCCTTGAGCACTAAATATTTGCTTTTGCTCGGATTTCCGACAATTCTGCTGCGAGACGAAAGCAATAAACCAGCACCATAAATAAGTCCGTTCCTTATCTCCCAGAAATAGTCAGAAATAGTCCGAAGTAGTCAGATTTAGTCCAAAAAGCGTTCCTTAACTTGAAAATCCTGTAGATGAGAGCAAAAATGAGAGAGTAAAAGGTGACTCTCTTTTGTCAGAAGTTGCAAGATTTAGTCCGAAGAATTTTTGCTGGCAAAATCATGAAAAGTGTCAAACTCAACTGACAGCTGACTTTTGTTAGAAAATATACATACACAAAAAGTGAAAATAATTAAAAACCCTAAAATGTACATAAATTGAAATGGAAGGTGGCAAGAAAATAATTGAAATCGTAAGTGTTTATCGTGGTTGTGCTTGTATGCATGTATTTTATACATACATTTGTCAATATTTCTTGCAGATTAGTGATGAAAGAGTTTGTGGTGCTTCTGGTGCCAATTTGAATGCGCCAAGAAACTTACTGGTGAACATTTAACATTAATCGGTAAATTATTAATTTTTATTTTTAAAAAGGTTCCAAACCTGCACTACGATCAAAACAAAATGACAGTTTTATTTGACATTAGTTTTGTTGTTGTCATTTTTCGGACCAAATATTGGTTTTTTGCGTTCTTTTACTTTTACTTTTTCTTGTTATTCTCTTTTAGTGAGCGGATTTTGCTTATGCTCTTGCATTTTGACACTTTTCAGATTTTAGTCAGAAAAGATAAGGAACGGACCTAATTAGAGTTGGGTGCAAATACTTTTCGTTACGCAGTAGGTACAAGGAAAAATAGGAGTAATAAAAAAATATACGATTTAACTCTCAGAGACGTTTAACTGGGAGAAAATCAATAATATATAGCTGCTAAATACTTGTTAAGGTGGGATATAGTGTGATACATTTTTTAAATAAATTAGAAGTGAAAATTAATTATGAATTTCTGTAACTACTTTTCATAAAGTGTAGATTTCCTACTCCGACTACAAATTGCAGTAAATGATTTGCAAATTCAGTGATGACCAACACTGTTGTTCAATATATAAGCTCATACAAATGTACACAGCGCGTATTGAGGTGATGCAGATGTGCAGATGTGTCTTGGGAAGGCTGATTTTGCGAAATAATACTGAATGCATTTATATATTTTCAATCGGTTTTTACGAAATAATGGTTTTGTAATTGTTAAATATTGATAAATTATATATAAATTTGGTAAAGTTATTTCGTATTAGGTGAATAATGCCTAATATACGTATTTTTAATTATTTGTTACCTACAAATTTGCAGGACTGGGCCAGAAATAGGCAACGCCTCTGTACTTGCAAAGCTGAAGACGATAATGTTGAAATTTATAAATTTTTGCAAGATCGCGAAAAATGTGCTTCGCTGGCAGATTTTAAGTTGTGCTGCAATTTATGAATGAAATGAGTTTTACGCACGCGCAATTTATGAATGAAATGGTTTAGGATTTATGGCGCCGTTGTAACTGTTGATTTAGCAGTTGCTGCGGGAAGTGAGGACAGAAGTGTTTTTTTTTTTTTTTTTTTTTTTCTAGAGGTGGCCCAAAGCATTGAAAGCCGAAGTGTGGGACTTGCCTTTCGACTCACCGCACTAAAAACCCACCCCCGCTCCGTTTCCCTCGCTCCGTGGAACTACCGTTAGGTATTACTTCGCGGAGGGGGAGCGGCCTATTGCCTTTCTATGAATTTCTGCGGAGTTGCTCCGCTTGACGCAGTTTAGTTAAGATTTTCTTTGCCATATTGCAGAAAACGGACCAATTTTCTTTAGACTCGAGCATAGTATCTACCAGGTTTTTAACCGAAAGCGATTTCCCCAACTTCGTGCTCGAGTCATCCCTTTCAATTGCAAACCGCGGACAGACAAAAAAACAGTGTTCAGCGTCTTCAACCACCTGATTTGCACAGAAGGTGCAGTAAGGGTCATCATCATGTTTAAACTTATATAAATAGGACTTAAAGCAGCCATGCCCTGTCAATATTTGAGTAAGGTGGTAATCCACTTCACCGTGTTGCCTCTCTAACCATTTATCTAACGAAGGAATAAGTCTACGTGTCCAGCGTCCCTTACCCGTAGCGCTCCACCGCCTCTGCCACAACTGCAAACAGTTTCGCCTCACCGCCTCACTTTCTGCAATGTTCGATGGGGTTATCGCAGCCTCTTTTACCAGGATCTCAATTGGGCAGAGCCCAGCCACTACTAGAGCGGCATCTTCTGACGTTGTTCTGAACGCACTGCACACCCGGATAGCGCAAAGTCGATACAGTGATCTGATCTCTTGTGCTTACGAAACTTTTTCAAGCGCCGCCGACCAGATTGATGCCCCGTATAGAAGAACAGACCGTATTACGCTAGCGTACAGTTGTCTACTTTGTTGCTTAGGTCCACCTATATTTACCATTAGCATCGACAGCGCTGCTGCAACTTTCTCAGCTTTCTCGACTGCGTATTCTAGGTGGGTCTTAAATACCAATCTAGCGTCAAACATAATGCCTAGATATTTCAGGGCAGTTTTCGAAACAATTTCATGGCCTCCAACTTTAATTTCAACAAACTCTAGTATTTTTCTACTGCTAATTAACACTGCCTCAGTTTTCTGCTCGGCTAACTGCAGGCCATTTTCTTCAAGCCAATTCTGTATTTGCGCAGTCATTAAGTTTGCCTCTCGCTCAACGTCTTTTATATGCTTGGCAACAATAACCACCGCAATATCGTCCGCAAAACCAACAATTTTTGACCCTGTAGGTACTTGTAAGCGCAGAATGCCGTCGTACATAATGTTCCAGAGCAATGGTCCAAGGACGGATCCTTGAGGAACTCCTCCGGATATATTATACTCTTTGCTGCCTTCGTCTGTATCATATACTAGGACTCTATCTTCCAAGTAGTTACTTATTATTTTTCGCAAATATCTTGATACTTGAAAACCACGGAGAGCTTCGACAATTTTCTTCCAGCTAGCGGAATTAAACGCATTTTTAACGTCAAGTGTCATGACCAGGCAATATTTCTTAGATCCGCCTTTCCATCTTACTCCACTTATCGCTTCTTCTGCCAGCTTCTTAACAAGCATAGCCGCTCCTACTGTTGATCGCTTTTTTCTAAAGCCGAACTGCGTTTCTGAGAGGTTTCCCCCTGCTTCTATTTCTGTAATCAGCCTATTGCTTAAAATTCGTTCGAACAGTTTTCCGGCTGTGTCAAGCATGCATATTGGGCGGTATGCTGACGGGTCACCTGGGGGTTTCCCGGACTTTGGTAGAAGTACCAATCGTTGACGCTTCCATATTGGTGGAAATATTCCTTCTTTAAGACATTCATTATACGTGCGTACAAACGCTTCGGTGTTGGTTTTTGCAGTTATTTTCAATATGTGGTTGGGGATAAGATCAGGACCTGGTGCCTTTTTTTCTTTTAGGCTTTTAACGGCTATTAAAACTTCTTCTGCCGTAACTGGGGGCGTTTCGTTTTCTGTAGGGGGGAATGTTTCCCGGTCAAAGGGTGGTTGGGCTGGAAAAAGTGCGCTTACGATTTTTGCCAACTCTCTAGGGCATGAAATTTTCGGTTGTAATGACTTTTGTATCTTTTTGGTCACGACTTTGAATGCTAAACCCCAGGGATCTTTATCTGCGCTGTCACATAGACTTCGAAAACATTTCGTTTTGCTGGCTTTTATAGCCCGTTTCAGCGACGTGCGCTTTTCTTTATATTCTCTTTGCTGCACCGCAAAATTTGCGCTTCGATTTCTAGCTCTCTGGTAGTTTCGCCTTGCGCTGTTACATTGTCGGCGTAAGTGCGCAATCTCTTCGTTCCACCAATACACTGGTGAGCGGCGGGAAGATGCAGATTTTTTCCTCATCGAGGCGTCGCATGCTACTTTAATACCATTTATTAGTTGGTGTGCCAAATTTATCGCTCCTTCTAGGAGGATTATATGAGTTACCATTTCCTTAAGACCTTCTTCATCTAATGTATGCAGTTTCCAGCCAACTGGTTTTACAGTCGAGATATTTTGTACCCCTACATCGTTTTTTATCGAAAATAAGATAGCTTGGTGGTCGCTATGCGTATAGTCTTCGCTTACATGCTACGATGTTCGTCTAAAGATTGTATTGCTAATGAAGGTAAGATCGATAATGGACCCTCTTCCATCTCTTTGGAAGGTAAGCTTATCGCCTGTGTTAACAAGCGTAACTTCTAACATTGGTAATGATGTGAGCAAAGCCCTTCCTTTGGCGTTTGTTCGTCGGCTGCCCCATTCTCGGGCCCATGCATTAAAGTCACCTGCAATTATCACTGGTGATGTGGCTCTCACGTCGCTTATCAGACCGTCTAAGGTGGTTTCGAATTCAGTAAGGCTGTAACTAGGCGGTATATAACAACTATATAAAAATAACTTCGATATTCTAACGCAAACGTAGCATGGTTTCGCTTTTAATTGCTCAATCGCAATCGGCATTTTAGCACAGCTCCATACCGCTGATTTCTCGTTAGTGTCACTAGCCCACAGTGGGGTTTTACCGATCTTATACGGTTCACTAAGTATTGCTATGTCGATATTTTTTTCTACTACCGACTGCTCCAGAAGCTCTTGTGCAGCCTTGCAATGGTTTAGGTTTAATTGCAGGAATTTCATTGTGCTCGTGCTTTCTTTAACGCCTCTAAATAAGATGGGCACTCTCTGCCACCGGTTCTGTGCTTCACTTGTGGCGCATTTCTTCTTGAACATATTGCACATTTTAGTTCTTTTTTACACTCGGCAGCTTTGTGGTTCGGGTCTCCACAATTAAAACATGTATTTTTTGCATCAACCGAACTTTTGCAGTTTCTAGATAAGTGGCCAAACTCGAGGCATTTGAAGCATTTTATTGGCTGTGTTTTTACGCGTATACGGGCAATTACCCAACCAACTCGCACTTTACCGACTGCTAGTAGTTTGTTTGCTACTGGGACTGGAAGCAATAGTGTGGCTGTTTTAGTGCCGCAATAGGCACCTCTTAGTGACTTTACGCTAGTTTCGGCAAACTGTATTCCGTCAAACTCTTGCTCCAAAGCGGTACACAGCTCTTTTTTACTTGTTATTTCGTCCAAGTCTCTTATTTCAATCGCCGTTTCAGCTGTTAGGGTTTGTACCGAGGCCTTTTCACCTAGCGCGGACTTAACCGCACTTTGTAGCTCGTTAGTGTGCGTATCCGTGGGTTTTGCTAATTGTAGAATAAGATCCCCACTAGCAGTCTTTCGGACTTTTGTTATCATGCTACCAACATGTTTCAGCTGTGGATCACTTTTTACTATTTTTAGCACGTCTGCATACGATCCCCCCCAGTCTTTTTCTTTTCGTAGAGTATCAACAGCTCGGAGATTAAATCTCGCATCTGCTGGTTTACTGACCTTCTCTTACCATCGTCCATCATGTCGTGGAGCTCACGTATTTTCGCCCCTAGCTTGACACACGCGGGACTTTTCAGATCAGTGGGCGGTTGTTCGGGCACTGGTGAACATGACCGTGACTTCGGCGGAGAGTACACAAGTCTGGGACGCTTCGCAAGCGGGTTTATCAGCCCACTGTCAACTGCTCTAATCCCCGGCTGAGAAGGACCTACATCCTCTGAGATCTTTCGCCCTGGGGGGGGGGCGACCTAGTGACACTCATAGTTTAATTTTGACTTTTTTATTATTAATTTTTATGTTTATATTTAAAAGGCATTTGAATGTATTATTGTAATTATTATTATTAAGTTTTATTAGGGATTCTGTTAGTTTTTTGTGTTTTATTTATTTATTTTTTTTAATTTTATTTTTTTTTTTTTAATTATTAGTTGTATTAATATTATTATTTTATGCTTTTATTCACTTTTATATATTATTGGTAAATATTTTTAATTATTTTTTTATATTCTTTATTTTTTTATATATTTATGAGCTACCCTAATGATATTATACTAAACTACTACAGTGCCTTTGCAACTGCAAGGTTTAGAACTTGACTAACAGCTGGTTACACCGTTCCTGCTTTGGGAGACAGGATCAGCTGTATTTGACAATTAGTCAAATAGTGTTTATCTCTTACCTGTCTCGCTTATATTTTCTCACACAGTTTTTTTTCCCTCTTTCGCGCGTATTTAGAAAAAAGTAAAAAAAAAAAGTGAACAAGTTTTATAAACCACGAGTTTACTGATTTTCCCCTCGAAAATCAATATCACTGACACTCTGAAGTTTAAAATAGGTTACTAAGCACTTCCTGGGTATGTCGTGTATCGAATCCCCACTCTACGCCTGCTATTTCCACTAAAATTTCCTCTTTATCTTGCAACTAACTAACTTAGTGTACTTAAATGCACATGAGGACAGAAGTGTGCGCACATCGATATGTAAATATGTATAAATATAAGTATGTGTGTATATTTGTATGTACAAAGACGTCATTTGTCCTTGAGTTTATATTTTGGCATGTGATGTACATGCATAGGTCATGGTTGATTTATATATATGTAAATACGTATAAATATATGTACATATGTACATACATATGTATGAACAAAGTTAATTCTTTTTTTGTATACATATGTACGCATAGATAAGTATATACTTATAATGGGTAAAATATTGATTTGTATTATGTTGCATGGGGGTTTATATCGATACACAGATATGTACATACATATATCAATGTACATGTAATTATTGGGGTACTATTTAGTACGTGCATACATAAAATATGTACATGCAGACATATGGTACTTAATACCTGCATATTAATTTTACCTAGTATAATAAATGCTCAAGTATAACAAAGTTTGGGTGGAAAAAAAGTTTTAAATTAATATCCATGCATTTATGAATGAACATACATATGTATACACATGATTTACAGTAATTTTTGCGAATAACTTATTATATAAAAGCGTAAAAATTATGTGCCAAAAAATGCAAATCGTCGCCGGCATTTTAGCATTTGCGTTTGCGCACCACCATTATAGAAAATATTATCATATCATATGTACGTACACACAAATAACACAAAAGAGGACTCTTCATTAACTAATAAAACAAAGGTTATTACTATTTAATAAATACAATTAGGCTTTTTACCTTATTTTTCCAATATCGAACGAAATTCATAAATTTCCTAATCCGTAATGCCGTCGGGAAAACAACAGGTGGATTATGCTCACATTTATGCATTAGCTAAATACATATTCATAAAACAAAAAAGGGGCGGCTTTAGTCATTAATTTCACAAATGCACATAATATGAATATACATTTTATCAAATATATTATAATTTTTTATTAAATTATGAAAATTATCAAAATAAGTATATTTTCCTACATACATATATGAGAATATTCCAGCTGTAAAATTTCTTTCGACCTCACTCATCTCTGTTAACTTGCCGCTCTTGCTATTTCCCCTGTTAGCTCTGACGAGGTGAGCCACGCTTACATGAGTTAAATATAAGTATATTTATTTCTTAAGCGGGCTGTATAGAAGACAGCATTCCCGCGTTAATTTAATAAAACAAACTACACTTTATTTATTGCGGGCTGTATGGAAGACTGCATAACCGCGTTTATTATGATGAGAATTGAATCTAAAATCTAAGTTACAATAATTTGCCTATTTATACCTAGATATGCCTGCGCTGCAACTGCATTCTGCTGCATGGCGTCGGTATTGTGCTGCGTGGTAAATTCATGCTGCTCCGCTGCGACTGCACGTTGGCATTGTAAGTTGCTGCGCTTGTAATGTTTAAGGCCATGCCACATAAAACTTCTGCTTCGCTTTACGTCAGAGTTTAGCTTTGACAGCAAAGATGAATACATGCAGTTATACGAAATTTCCCACATAGGCAACACCGTCGCGAGGCGAAATCTTGGGCAACTCTCATCTTTTCGCTGACTTTGACAGTTCGCTCTTACCAATTTTGTTTATTTCTGACATAAATATAAAATTTAACTGAACTAAATGCTTAAATATATATTTATGGATGTATATACACATGTGATGATTTACTAAAGGTTTTTTCTTTTTTCTAATATAAAGTTCCGTGCGATTTTCACAACTCACAATAAACAACCGAAAAGTATGTATTGTCAAAGTTTTATTGTGGCATACCTTTTGCGTTTATCGCTTTTCTGACAAAGTTACAAATGTCACGTAAAGCGAAGCAAGTCTTATGTGGCATGGCCTTTACAACATTAATTTCGATCACAGTTCTGCTGACTCCAATCGTGGCCCACATGTTTGTTTGTTGAGCGGGTCATGTTTACACAATTGCATTTGGTTCAACAAGTGCAGTTGTGCTGGGTCGATCGTTCGCTAGTTTCCGGTCTACATACATATGTACATAGCTGTGCGCCACTTAGCATGATCGTCTTGCTATGCGTTTGTTGGTGCGGCCGAAATTATGATGGGTAATCATATTTTGGGCAACATGTGCTGTATTGGCTTTTCCTCGGGTTGACCACTAATTTGAAGTGGGTCAACTTGGTGTAGCCAGTTTATGATTGGTGATCGAATAACGGAATGACATTTTAGTTATGCGATTTTCTGGAATGTGGGTCTGCTGTAAATTCCTAATTTACGATATTTTGGTTGAGTGGATGGTTTCTAATTTTGATAGTTTAATTTATGATGGCTATGTGGGTGGTTCTAATGAATCAGCTTGAAGCATTTGATATATGACGGCGAGTCATATGTCAAGCGGCTTGGGTGGTATTAACTTACTCTAAGTTAACTCTTCCCCTCTTAAGTCGATTGTCCTCAATCGGTGTGGTTAATTTTTAACATTAAATTTGGTTGATATATGTATGTATGTAAATCCAGTAATTTTGAATCTTCACAGGAGTCTTATGTATTTACAATCATAAATAGTACATAAGTATATTCTACAAAATACATGCAAATACATATGAATGAACGTACATATGTATTTATGTATATATGTACATACATACGTATATGTTTTTTTTTTTTTTTTTTTTTTTTTTTTTTTTTTTTTTTTTTTTTTTTTTTTTTACGGATGTTCAGATAGCGCGCTATCCATCAAGAGGCCCGTATGAATCTCTGGTGAAGCCACCTCACCGGGATTACTCACGAATTTCATCAGGGAGGGGCTATGGCATAAATATGCCTGACTTCCATGACGCCGTTTCCATAGTCCCCCATCCACGTAAGGTGATTAGGTGTTCAGGAGCGTTCTGCTACGATTTCACCTGTGAAAGATACAAGCAAACAAAAGATTAAACATATTCAGGACTAACTTAATCGCGTTGTTAAACGACGGCGTTGTTCGCGTATTCTGAGCTCAGTCATTATCTCTTTACAGATGTTTTTTACTGTACTCCAAACTGCTTTATCAGTAATCATATAAGATATCAGATTTTCTGGCCTTGGATCTACCTTCATGACGATTATTAATTTCTCCCGCTCAAATGAAAACGAAGGACAAGAAAACAGTATGTGTTCTGCGTTCTCCGCCACAGTCTCACACGAGGCACAAACCATTGTATTATCATGACCATATTTACATAAGTATTCTCTGAAACAGCCGTGCCCACTTAGCACCTGGGTCATATAAAAGTCTATTTCGCCATGCGATCTGCCTAGCCAAGCCTCGATACTCGGGATGAGTCGGAAAGTCCAGCGTCCCTTTGTCAACGTGACCCAACGTTGTTGCCATTGGGTTAGGCTTTTATGGCGTTCGGCCGCTGTCTCTTGTACTGAGAGGGCTGTGTCTTTATCTCGGGCCGTCTGATAGGTTCGCTGGATTTCGTTAGCCAGCAGGTCGGCAGGCATTATGCCAGCAATTACACAGGCCGCCTCATATGAAACCGTGCGGAAAGCGCTACAAACGCGTAGTCCACTAAGTCGAAATATAGAATTCCCATTTTTTGCATATGACGTATGCTGAAGCGCGTGGCCCCATACAGGGGCCGCGTACATAACCACTGATTATGTGACCTTAGTTAGCATCTTCTTGCGATTTTGACCAGGTCCACCTATATTTGCCATTAATCTAGCTAGAGAACTATGGACTGTTGCGGCTTTTTGTGTCACAGTTTCTATATATAGTTTGAATGACAGCCTGGCATCTATCATAACACCTAAATACCGTACTGCAGGCATAGTTTTGAATACATACCCATTGATGTCTAGACGTGTAGTTTCCTTTTTCTTTTGTAAGCACCCCTTCGGTTTTGTGAGCTGCCAATTGGAGCCCTTTGGTCTTGAGCCAGTCATCGATTAATTTAGCCGTGTCTTTCGTGGCCAATTGAATTTTTTCTATGTCTTTCGCTACAATGGTAACCGCAATATCATCTGCGATTACCTTCACTCCTTTTGGACGCAGGGTTCCATCGTAAGCAATAATACACAAAACTGGGCCGAGAACTGAGCCTTGGGGAACTTCTCTGCTGACGTCATATCTATTTCTACCTAGATCAGTATTATAAAACAGAGCTCTAGAACAGTAAGATAGCTATCTACTATATTTATAAGATAAGGTGGAGTATTTATTGCCTTTAATGCATTTATAATGTGCGACTACTTTAATGAGTTAAACGCGTTTTTTATGTCTAAGGTTACTACTGCGCAGTATTCCTTCGAACCGTACTTCCAGCGCTTGCCTGATATTGCTTCATCCGCTATTCCAGTGACGCGATAAATAGCATCGACTGTGGATCTTCCCTTTCGAAACCCGTACTGGGCTTCCGACAGACATTGATAGGTGTCAATGTGTTTCAATAAGCGATCGCAAATTACACTTTCCAACAATTTGCCTAACGAATCTATCATACAAAGCGGTCTGTAAGAACCTGGATGACCTGGAGGCTTGTTGGGCTTTGGAAGCAACACTAACTTCTGCTTTTTCCACCTCCTCGGGAAAACGCCATTTTGCAGGCATATATTAACGACATGTGAGAAGGCCATAGGGGAATCAGCTACTGCCGCTCTGATGGCAATGTTCGGTATACCATCGGGTCCCGGAGCCTTGCCGTTCTTTAGCCGTTCAGCTGCAGTTAGAATCTCATCCGGTATAACAGGTGGACAAATTGTCAATGTATTGTTATTCACAGGCCTCATTTGGGGGCTATCTTTGGGAAAAAGCGTTTCGACTATTTGCTTGAGCAGAGTGGGACATGTTGGCATCTGCTTTTGGCTACTTTTAAACTTTTTCATAACAATTTTGTAGGCGTCACCCCAAGGGTACTCGTCAATCTCACTAAAAAGCTCTTTGAAACAAGATTTTTTGCTTGCCTTTATTGCATTTTTTAATTGTTTACGCAAGCATTTAAATTCATCTCTCAGAATATCAGATCTGTTTCTTTCGTATTTTCTTCTGGCTTTGTTGCATCAGACCGCAAGTCTGCGATTTCAGCATTCCACCAATAAACAGGGTTGCGGCTATTTTTGCGCACTTTTCTGTTCATAGATGCATCACACGCCCTAGCTAATACTTTATAAAGTTCATCGTATAGGCTTTCTGCATTGACCCGCATTTGCGTTACGCTTTTCATACTATCCAGTACCAACTTAAACATATCGATATCAAATGAATTAGTGCACCAGGCATTTGCGTCGTTCTTCACATATCCACGAGCCCTACTTCTCATGTAATCAACATCGATTCTTACAGCCAAGTGATCGCTATGTGTGTAAATATCGCTTAATTGCCAGGAAACTTTTGTCATCATTGATTCAATACAGAAGGCAATATCGATAATGGAACCTCTTCCATTTTTTTCGAAAGTATTTTTGTTCCCTCTATTCAATAGAAGCAAGTCTAATGGTGCAAAGGCTTTAAGAAGAGCGCGTCCTCGCTGATTTGTCCTGCTGCTGCCCCATTCTAGAGCCCATGCATTAAAAACTCCGGCTATTTTTTTGGGAGAGCACAAAACCGCATCTTCAACGAGGCTATCCAGCAGAAGTTCAAATTTTTGCTGGCTAAGACTAGGAGTGCATAACAGCTGTATATATAAGTACCGTCAATTTTGGTCCTTACAAAGAACTCATGGCTGTAAGGCTTTTCGGTAATGCATTTTTGCCTACACACCCATATTGCTGCTTTGCCTTTGTTATCAGGAATCCAAGTTCCTTTCCCAGACTTCTTATACTGCTCGCTCAAAATGGCAATGTCAATTTTTTCTTCGATTATTGTTTGATCCAATAGCTGCTGAGCAGCTTCACAGTGATTCAAATTCAGCTGCGTATCTTCATATTTTTGGTTTAGATTTTTGTATGGCGCGTTGGAAAAAGGGCCACAGTTTGCTCCCAGCAATATGGTTTTTTTCCGCCTGATTGCTAGCTTTACAAAGAATGCATAGTGCCGTCTTGTTACATTGTTTAGCGTTGTGACCTTTTTCTCCGCACTTACAACAGCAGCCACTGCGGTCTTCATTTGTGCAAGCCTTTGCTTGATGACCAAATTCCAAGCATCTGTAGCATCTTGTCAGAATACTTTTTTCCCGAATGCGACACACCGACCATCCAATCTTAAGTTCTTTGGCTGCAATGATTTTCTGTGCTACGAGCTAAGGTAAGCCAAGCAGCGCTATTTGGGTCCCTGGATAACCTTTTCTGATCGTTTTTATCCAGTTTAGCTCAAAGTTTTGGTTTAAAACTTTTGCCTCTGATATGGCTACAACTATATCTTCTTTAGTTGTGATCTTATCGAGATCATGTATCTCTATGTAGGTCTTCTTAGATAGAGCTGTAATTTCGGCTTCATTACCTAAGAGACTTAGTACACCGTTTTTGAAAAGTTCTGTTTTTTCCTCATGCACATGGTTGAGCTCGAGAAGTATTTCTCCTTTCTGGGTCTTGCGTACTCTTTTGACCTTTTCACCCATTTTGCTTAAATCAGCGCTGTTTTTCACCGATTTAAGCATATCGCTATATGACATGTCATCTGTTTTCTTAATGACAATGGCATTTGGTTTGACCAGCAAAGTATTCGGTTTAGCCTTAATGATCTTCTTAGCTCTTGTTTGTACTACCCATTCGCCTTCAGGGTCTTTATTTGATCTTATCAGAACCTCCCTATAAGACAGTGTTTTTTGCCCTGTGCCATCTTTTCAGATTACCGCCTTACTGGACCGTTTCGGCGGGTTCGTCTCATTTGTCATGGAGTCTTCTATGCCTCTTTTTGACGTAAGATTAGCTTTTTTTAAAGGAGGCGAGGTTTGCGTGCATTTACAGCTTTGCGACCTCTCCTTTACTTCACCTACGACTTTCGAAATCCTTAATTCTTCGTAAATTTCCACAATCTCATCAACCAAATCCCGAATCGGCTGACGAATGGAGCGCCTTAGCGGCGCCATTAAGTCGACAAGACTGCTCAATTTATTGCCTAAAAGCAGCAGCACGTTCGATTTTTCTTCCTTTGCCAGATTTGGGCCCTGGCTAGTGGCCAGCCTTACGTTATCAATGTCCGGCGGAGACGATCGGGCTCGCACTACCGACGGAGTATCAGACGCTACAAAATTTCGCTCCGCCATATTTATATTCGCGGACGGTGACCTCTGAATTTTGCCACTTGTTCTAAAAGGATCAGGCAAATCCACGTTTTCCCCCATATCTATTATGTTTTTGCCCTCCTTGGTGCGTTGACATCACCCAAAGGAGGCAGCTTTTACGTACCCGTCTGCAGGAAGTGGTAAAAGCTTTGCTAACCGGAAGTCTTCAAACCGAAAGCTTTTAAGCTGAGCTTTTACAGAAGCTTTCAAGCTTGAGTTAATGAGCTTCTATGCTAAAAACTTTCAGCAGCTATGTTCTCTGATAAAGCTATCAGCTTTATTCGAATGTCAAAATCAGCTGTTTACCTGGCGCCAAAAATGAACTTGGAGTTCTTGCCAAAGTAAGCAGCCGATTTGTTTTTGTGTTTTCTCTATTCAGAAGAAAACTTTTAAAGCCAATAAAAACATACCTGATTGGTGGTTTACTATACAAACCACTTCCTTCGGATATATGTAGGCTAGTCTCAGGTCCTCACTAACACAATTTTCTTTTTGTTTTTAAACACTTTTTCACCACAAACTTAAAGTTTTCACTAGCGCAAAAATTTCACGTCTGCACTGCAAAAATTACACTGGCTTGTGTAATATGTATACATATGTATTTATTTTATGTATGTACCTACATACATAGAAAGGCTCATATCATATACTGATTCATACAAAATCCGTTAAAAGCCAACAATATGTACATATGCCTAATAGAATTTATAAACATATAAGAATAAATTTGTATGTATATGTACATATTTATTTGTTGATATTACTAGTTACTTGTTATCATATGTAATATAATTTAGTATACATATTTTCCGAAACTAAATTTAATATCACTCATGTTTAAAATATTTGATCAAACAAATAGAACCCTAAAGTTCATCTTATATGCAAGCAAAAACACAAACGCATATTTTTATGCACATATGTATGTATGTACATACAATAAATACAAACGTACATTTGTTCACGTGCCCGCAAACCACCCTTGAGCACTAAATATTTGCTTTTGCTCGGATTTCCGACAATTCTAGTGCGAGACGAAGGCAATAAACCACCACCATAAATTAGAGTTGGGTGCAAATACTTTGCGTTACGCAGTAGGTACAAGGAAAAATAGGAGTAATAAAAAAATATACGATTTAACTCTCAGAGACGTTTAACTGGGAGAAAATCAATAATATATAGCTGCTAAATACTTG
Organism: Philophylla caesio; assembly: GCA_963971545.1. Classification (NCBI taxonomy): domain Eukaryota; kingdom Metazoa; phylum Arthropoda; class Insecta; order Diptera; family Tephritidae; genus Philophylla; species Philophylla caesio. The sequence goes on along the minus strand of OZ020608.1, from coordinate 37,961,776 downwards.
TTAAGGTGGGATATAGTGTGATAAATTTTTTAAATAAATTAGAAGTGAAAATTAATTATGAATTTCTGTAACTACTTTTCATAAAGTGTAGATTTCCTACTCCGACTACAAATTGCAGTAAATGATTTGCAAATTCAGTGATGACCAACACTGTTGTTCAAATGCGACAAAATTCGGCTACATATTTACATATATATATAAGCTCATACAAATGTACACAGCGCGTATTGAGGTGATGAAGATGTGCTGACTATTTGTCTTGAGAAAGCCGATTTTGGGAAATAATACTGAATGCATTTATTTATTTTAAATCGTTTTTTACAAAATAATGGTTTGTAATTGTTAAATATTGATAAATTATATATAAATTTGGTAAAGTTATTTCGTATTAGGGGAATAATGCCTAATATACGTATTTTTAATTATTTGTTACCTACAAATTTGCCGGACTGGCCAGAAATAGGCAACGCCCCTGTACTTGCAAAGCTGAAGACGATAATGTTGAAATTTATAAATTTTTGCAAGATCGCGAAAAATGTGCTTCGCTGGCAGATTTTAAGCTGTGCTGCAATTTATGAATGAAATGAGTTTTACGCACGCGCAATTTATGAATGAAATGGTTTAGGATTTATGGCGCCGTTTGTAACTGTTGATTTAGCAGTTGCTGCGAGAAGTAAGGACAGAAGTGTGCGCACGTCGATATGTAAATATGTATAAATATAAGTATGTGCGTATATTTGTATGTACAAAGATGTCATTTGTCCTTGAATTTATATTTTGGCATGTGATTTACATGCATAGGTCATGGTTGATTTATATAATTTTGTAAATACGAGTACATTTTATATGAGCATTTACATATATATGTAAATATAAATGTTAAGAATCATGTTAACAATGCTGGCCAGAATTCCATGGGAGGAGTTGCATATAGCTCTTATGCCTCCGTTCTTAGTTCAAGCCCTCGCATACGTAGTTCGATAGCCGTTGAGTCTTTGTATATAATTGCCTCATATATTTCACCTAATAGTTTGGAAAGTCTTTATAGAGTTCATGCCGATAATATAGCAGACTTAGTACTTAATAAGTTAGATGACGATATTGTTTGTATTTTAGGCGATTTTAATCTCTCGAATATTAACTGGCGTCAAAACTACTGCTCTACTGGACTTATGCCGACAAATCTATCTACATACATCGCTTGAAACATATTTTATTGATAGCCTCTTATGTTTAAACTTATTGCAGGTAAATAAATTTGTAAACAAGCTCGATAAAATTTTAGATCTTATTTTTTATCAATGAAAGCGTTAACTTTTATCTAACTGAGTGCCTTGCGCCATTTTCTGCTACAGATATGCACCATGTTGCCACAGTTCTTAAGATTGAATTTTATGAATTTAAGAAAGCAGTTCGGGAAGACAAAATTGTATTTAATTACGCGCGCTGTAATCTCAATGCCTTAAATCAGCTGTTATGTGATCTTGATTGGACTGTTTTACTTTCCAATTCTGATCCTGCTTGTTGTTATAATGTTTTCAAAGAATCTGTATATAATATATGTTTAGATAATATTCCGATTTTGAAACCGAAACCCTATAAATTGCCTTGGTACACCACGGGATTAAAAAAGTTGAAGAATATTAGGAACAAGTTTTATAAGAAATTTAAGAGGACACAGAGTCAGTCCTTCTATGATACCTATTTGCGCTACATGAAGGAATTTAATTGCTTGGATAAGTTTCTGTATAAAAAATATATTCTTAATTTCGAGTCTAACATAAAGTCCAATCCTAAGGCGTTTTGGACCTTCATAAAATCGAAAAAATCCTGCTCATCGATTCCCTCTACCGTCTGCTATAATAACAAAGTCGCTAACTCTCCAAAAGATGCCGCTAATCTGTTCGCCGATTTCTTCAAATCGAATTTTGTCTGCGACAATAATATCTCCACTGCGGACTTTTCTTCGGATGTCCAGTCTGTGGTTAATTTTGGTTCGTTGACACTATCAGTCGAAGACATTGTGAATGGTATTAGAAAACTCAAGTCATCTTCAACGTCAGATATTGATGGTTTCTCAGTTCTCTTGCTAAAAAGCTGTCCGGCATTGGCGGTTCCCTTGGAAATAATTTTTAATAAGTCGTTACAATGTGGTACGTTTGTTGATGCCTGGAAAGTTGCTTCAATAACTCCCATATTTAAAAGTGGTAGTAAAAATGATGTCTGCAACTATAGACCAATATCAAAACTTACTAATATCTCGAAGCTTTTTGAATGCATTGTCAAAGATAAGATTTATTTTTCTGTTAAAAGTATAATTAGCCCCACCCAACATGGGTTTGTGGTTGGTCGTTCCACTGTTTCCAATCTAGCCGTTTTCAGGCGGTCAAGTAGACTGCATATATACTGATTTTTCGAAAGCTTTTGATAAGGTTTCGCACAAGATTCTCATTAATAAACTTGCTTGCCCTGGTTTTCACTCAGTATTTTTGCAATGGCTTAAATCATATCTAAGCAATAGGCGATGCATGGTCACCATTGGTAATGTATCATCACATTCTTTTATTGCCACTTCAGGTGTACCCCAGGGGAGCATTCTTGGGCCGCTTTTATTTATTTTGTTTATCAATGACATAGTTTCATGTTTTTCTCATGCCAACTTTTTATTATATGCTGATGACTTAAAAATTTATTCTATAGTTAATAATTCCGTAGATATGATTAATCTACGATCGGAAATGAAAAATTTTTACACATGGTGTATTAGTTCGCATCTATCCTTAAATATTAAAAAATGTTTTCATGTTAGTTATTTTAAATCACATACTGGGTTTCATAGTTCATATAGACTTTCTAACTATGTACTACAGAAGGCTTATGAGATTAAGGATCTTGGGGTTATCTTTGACTCTAAACTTACTTTTAATAATCACATAAACTATATTATTTCAAAGGGATTCGTTCGGCGAAATTGTGCTGAATTTACAGATCCATATACATGGAAATTGCTCTACACCTCATTTGTGCGATCAAACCTCGAGTATGCCACTATTATTTGGCGGCCATTTCAACAGTTTAACATGAACAGGATCGAAAGAGTTCAGAAAGTTTTCCAAAAGTATGCTTTACGGTCTTTGCATTTCACTGATCCATTACCGTCGTATAATTCGCGTTTGCTACTATTAGATTTAAAGTCTTTAGAAAATAGGAGATCTATACTTTCTTTATATTTTGTGCATGGCATTATCCAGGGGGCTTTTGATTGTCCCGCTCTTTTAGAGAAAATAAATTTTAATGTTCCAAGAAGAGAACTTCGTAGTTTTTCTCCGTTCTATAGGAAGTGCAGTAGAACTAATTATGCCTATAATGCCCCTATAAGCCGGGCTTTAAATGAATTAAACCTGATCTCAACTTCTATCGAGCTTGATCTTTCAGTAGGTAGAAATATTTTTGTCATTCTCTTGAATTCATTTTTTAATACTAATAATCGTATTTAAGTTTTGTCATAAGAATACTTTTGTTAATAGTCTGTAAGAATTGTTATTCATAGACTTAAAAAAAGAAAAATAAAAATAAAAATAAATAAAATAAGTACGTATAAATATATGTACATATGTACATATGTACATACATATGTATGAACAAAGTTAGTTCTTTTTTTTTTGTATACATATGTACGCATAGATAAGTATATACTTATAATGGGTAAAATATTGATATGAATTATGTTGAATGGGGGATTATATCGATACACAGATATGTACATATATCAATGTACATGTAATTATTGGGGTACTATTTACGTGCATACATAAAATGTGTACATACATGCAGACATATGGTACTTAATACCTATTAATTTTACCTAGTATAATAAATGCTCGAGTATAAACAAAGTTTGGGTGGAAAAAAAGTTTTAAATTAATATCCATGCATTTATGAATGCAGTAATTTTTGCGAATAACTTATTATATAAAAGCGTAAAAATTATGTGCCAAAAAATGCAAATCGCCGCCGGCATTTTAGCATTTGCGTTTGCGCACCACCATTATAGCAAATCTTATCATATCATATGTACGTACACACAAATAACACAAAAGAGGACTCTTCATTAACTAATAAAACAAAGTGGATGCCCAAGTGGGCGTTTCCACTTGCTGATACCCAAAATGAAAATGTTGAACGCCAAAGAAAAAGCAATAGTAAATTAGCGATGCGATTTATTCTTGAACATGCTTAGTGGACTGTCCCGAATGAAACTCATTCGCCCCTTATATACTAAAATATTATTATGAATTGTGCCGTTGATCGATGACCTTGAAATTTGCATATTGTCCATACACATTTACATTTCATCAGTGACCCATCAAATAGTGGTACTGTATTTTTTATTACTAAGAGCATCCCTTTTCCCTTGTAGCAGGTATGCAGTGGCTGAGAGCGATTTGCGAAGTTAAATATAGCCATGTACAATGATAAACGGAGTTGTTGATAAGGAGAGCATCGCCGTGTGCTGCGAACTCTGCATGATGCTGCTGACCGCTATTTATGGTATAGCCATAGCGATCAGGTGATGTGCGAAGAGCGTCGCCAGTGCAGCTTACTTATGAAGTTACTGCGACGATAATGTGGCTGTTGTATTGAACAGCGAAGAGCATCGCCGGTGCCTCTACCTATTGTAACCACATATTTATGTTGATAACCGACTTGTGTAGTTATGCGCAGGTGAATGTGTATACTCGTACATATACAGATGTATGTTCATACCAGCTACTGTCTATTGGTGCTCTAGCAAACAGCTGACACGGCAAATACAGTAGCGGTTCTGAAATGGGGACACTTGGAGCAATATGTGCTCCGACATCCTCCCCCCCTTGAAGGTAGCGCCTTCAAGAATTGCAACTAGAGCAAGTAAAACATTGTTATGGATGTGTTTGTTCAATGGGCAGTTTACATAGCCTAGCAACAGCCCGTTTATGAACTCCATCCGTAGTCTTTACAACTGCAACCCGTACAGCTCCGTCATTGCCTGGAATAGCATCCACGACCTTACCCAGTGGCCATTTCAATGGCGGTACATTATCTTCCTTGAGTAGCCCCAGATCATTGCGTTGGACATTTGTGCGCGGTATGCTCCATTTTGATCGTTGCTGAAGCTCTTTGATGTATTCAGCGTGCCCCCAAAACCCTTGTTGAATTGCTTGAACCAGTTGAAAACGTTTAAGTAGGCCAACATTAACATCGGACATCGTTGGTTCGTTGATGGCTGTGAGAGTTCGTCCCACTAAAAAATGTGTGGGTGTGAGCGCGCAAAGATCATCGGGATTAGTTGACAGCGGTGTTAGAGGGCGGCTGTTTATCATTGCTTCTACCTGGCAGCACACTGTGTGCAACTCCTCGAAGGTTAGCAGATGCGAACCGACCGCTCTGCGGAGGTAATATTTTGCGCGCTTAACGGCACTTTCCCATAAGCCGCCGAAATGGGGGGATCGAGGAGGGATACATTTCCTCTCAATTTCTTCCTCTGCAAGCTTCTCCTGAAGTGTCGCAATGTGTTGCTCTGACATAAATATTGATAACATTTCCCGTAGTTCTCTGTTTGCACCAACAAAGTTTGTTGCATTGTCCGAGAAAATTGTTTTGCATTTGCCTCGCCTAGCGACGAAGCGTTTCAAAGCGGCAATGAAAGATATCGTGGTTAGGTCTGAAACCAACTCAAGATGCACTGCCTTTGTTGTGAAACAGATGAACAGACAGATATACACCTTGAGAGGACCCCTGTTTCGAAGTCGTTGAGTGATTGCGAATAGGCCGCAGTAGTCGACGCCCGATATTTCGAAATGTTGGCTGCACACGTTCGTGAGGAAGGGCACCCATTACCTGGCTTTCAAATCGTGGCTTATTGCGAAATCACAGCACGCATTGGTGAACTACTTGTCTGATTAGGCTTCGTGCATTGATGATCCAGAACCTATCACGAAGTATGCTTAACAGGGTTTGGCATCCAGCATGTAGGTGGCGGCGATGAAGTGTGTCCACCAGTGTGCAAACAAATGGATGAGCCTTTGGAAGAAGGATTGGGTGTTTTGCTTCAAACGGCAGTGATTTTTTAATTCTTCCACCAACTCGAATGACTCTGTTGTGAAGAAATGGAGAAAGTTGATTAAAATGCGACAGGCGACTTACTCCATTTTTTACCAAGTCCTTATACTCCTTTGCGAACATTACTCTTTGTATATATTGGCATATAAGACGAAGAGCTAGGTCCAACTCTCTGGCAGTAATGGGACCCTTCTCAAACGGCAGATGGCGCAATGATGATGTGAATCGATTGATGTAGGCGAAAATGCGTAAAAATTTGTTGTAGCTGTTGACGTACTTGTGATCGGCAATGATGTCTGTTTGGCATGACGTCGTCAGAGATAGGCAGTGTTTTCTTTGTTCCGGGATTCTGTCGACGGTGCGTAATGTACTTGTAGGCCACTGGCTATTATCCTTGAGTAGGAATTCAGGCCCATGAAACCAAAAAAGGGTTGGCAGCAATTTCCCTTGCAGTTGCCCCACGCGACACCAAGTCTGCTGGATTTTCTTCTGACGGAACGTGATTCCAACTGAAATCACTAGTTAATTGCTGAACTTTCGCTACTCGATTTGACACGAACGGAGTCCAGTGACGCGGTTCACGCTGTAGCCATGATAGGGTAATGGTTGAGTCAGACCAACAGTATATGTTGGTTGGCGTCACCTTGTACGAAAACGTTGAAATGACTGAGTGTAGTAATTCGGCAAGCATGGTCGCAGCACACAACTCCAACCTTGGCAAAGTGACTTCCTTTGTGGGTGCCACGCGTGACTTCGCACAAAGAAGTGTTGTTTGTGGGCCATCGTCTGTCTGAGATACCGCATATATACATCCACCGTAGGCCTTCCTGCTTGCATCTGCGAAGGCGTGAACTGTGGTGTCCGTATTATATACCACAAACCTTGGCACCTGAATGCCATCGATGAGTGATAGTTGATGGCACAAATTTTGCCAGTCAGTATGAATCGATTGTGGGACTCCTTCATTCCAAGAGAGGCGCAGTTTCCACAGTTGCTGCATTAGGATTTTGCATTTTACGATGATTGGATTAAGTAGCCCAAGTGGATCAAAAAAGCTAGCAACTTGTGACAGGATCGTCCGCTTGGTGATTTTTACCCGGTTCTGATCTGGAGGAGTATACGAAAACATGAAACAGTCCTTTGTTGGAGACCATTTTAGTCCTAGAGCCTTGACATACGTCATGTCATCAACATTAACAATTTGCTCTCGATCTGCTGATGCAACATCCGCGTTGACATCGTCCGAGTTAGAGGCGAATTTTCGCAGTGGGAAGCCACCAACCAGTCTTTAGTAGGCTAACGATTTCGCTTTTTATCGTATTGACTTCCTCGATTGTTGAACCACCGGTCATGAGATTGTCGACGTAAAAGTCACGAAGCGTTATTGGTGCGCCAACTGGATATGCCCACATATTTTCATGTGCTAATTGTTGTAGGCATCGAACTGCCAAAAAAGGTGCGCAACTGGTTCCATAAGTTACTGTTTGCAGTTAGTATGTAGCCAATGTTTCGCTGGGTGTGTTGCGCCAAAGAATGCACTGCCATTTGGCGTCCACTGGGTCGACCTTAATTTGCCGATACATTTTGGCTATATCGGCCATTAGCACATATCGATGAATTCGAAACCTTAGTATAATTGTTACGATGTTATCCTGTAGATTTGGTCCGACACGAAGAATGCTGTTGAGGACCCTTCCATTAGAGGTGCAGCACGATGCGTCAAACACAACTCGCAGCTTGGTAGTCGAGCTGTCCACCTTTGTGACACAGTGGTGGGGAATATAGGTGCCCACTTTTGCAGATAATGCATGTGGCTCTACTAATTTCATGTGCCCTAGCTCTATATAATCCTGCATGAACTTTGCATATTCGGCGTTGAGCGATGTGTCACGAAGCATTCTTTTTTCCATTGCAAAAAATCGTCGTTTTGCGAAGTCAATAGATTGCCCGAGTACTGATGGATCTTCGGAAAATGGTAAACGAACGATAAATTTGTTCGTCAGCGGACAACGCGTTGTATTTTGACGAAAGTGGGTCTCGCACTCTTCTTCAGATGCTGTGCGCTTGTTTGCGTGATGATGGTCTGTGTCTTCAAGTCGCCAAAATCGTGCTAGGCAAGCGTCTAAGGAGGTTTCTATAGGTGTTGGTTGTTTCGACTGATTCCAACGATGTCACTGCTGCTGATAGTGGTGATGATGATAGCGCTGAGCGGGAATTAATTGATCCAGCCACTATCCAACCCAGTTGCGTCTTCTGAAATGTTGGCAGGTCTCCTCCGATTCTTATTTGACCCACTGATAGCATATCGAAGAAGATACTTGCTCCTATTAGCATGTCAATTGGACCTGGGACGTAAAATGTTGAATCAGCTAAGGCGATATTTTTTGGTATATTCCACGAAGCGATATTGATGGATGTTTGTGGCTGAGCTGAAGAAATTGATGGCATGATTATTACTTCTGTCAGCGCTGTGAATCCACTATGCATTGATTTATTCGATGGTTGCTGCGTACCTTGATTTGGTTGATAAGGAACCGATTCCATTAATTTCTGTGGTCACCCTTTTTTTTGTTACCCTTAACATCTGGGCTATGCGTTCAGAGATAAAATTCAATTCCGACCCAGAATCCAAGAGCTATAATCGTCGTTCCACGAGTGTTATGTAGCCGCACCAATGCAGTTGCGAGTATGACGTCGTTTTGTTGTCTGCTTGCATGCAACGCTAAAGGAGATGCTTGACTGAGTTCCTGACTGCATGGCGATGATTGTGAACTTCGATGAAGGAGAGTGTGATGTGGCTCCTTACACTCCTGACATCGATTGTTTGATGGACTACTTGGTACGGCGTGATTTGCTCTTAAGCAGTTAAAACATAGGCGATTGTTCCTAGCAAAAACGTAACGCTGGATTGGATTTAGCGCAGTGAATTTGCTGCATTTAAAAGCAGCATGGTTGTTGTTGTCGTTGCATAGCGTACATTTTTTGTTGTTCGTGTTCGCTGTGAGCGTCGAATTTGTTCTTGCGGAATTTGTTGTTGCTGCAGTGTATGTGCTTCTGCCCAATACGCCTTTATTAGCTTCGATGATATTTACTGTCGAGGTTCGAGTCTCAGTCAGGGCAAGCAAATCTTAATGATAGAAAAAGTTTTTTCTAATAGCGGTCACCTCTCGGCAGGCAATGGTAAACCTCCGAGGGTATTTCTGCCATGAAAAAGCTTCTCATTAAATACATACATCTGCCGTTCGGAGTCGGCACAAAACTGTAGGTCCATCCATTTGTGGTATAATTTAAAGACGCACACCACAAATGGCAGGAGAAGCTCTGCCAAACACTGAGCAATATAGTGTACGCGCCAAAATTATATTATATATTTACTGTCTGGCATCTGCGTTCGATGAATTTCGTGAGATCATCCCACGATGGTATCTGGACGTTTTGGGAACTCGGCTTGTCGGAGATTGTACCAATCTCTTCCTCCTATTTTACCTGCATATCTGGCCCCAATTTTGCGACTATTAGTTGGAGTAGTATGCCATCCGAAATTTGAATTGGAGAGGCAAATGACTGCATTGCGCGAAGATGTGAATTGATGAGGTCCATAAATTCCCTCAGTGATGACACGCTTACGGCTCGAATGCCCTTGATGTTAAAAATCGCTTGCAAATGCGATTGGAAGATATACCTCTTGTTGTCGTATCTGGTGACGAGCAAATCAATGGCACGTTTGTAATTGGAGCTGGTTACCTCCAGCGACTGCACTAGGCGGAAGGCGCTATTAGTGAGGCACGAGCGTAAGTACTGGAACTTCTCTATGTCCTCCAATCCGGTATTGTTGTGTACCAGGGTTGTGAACATATTGTAGAAGTCCAGCCATTCTGTGCAGCTGCCGCTAAATTTTGTTAATTGTAGTTTCGGCAAACTGTGACGAGGCGACGACATAGATGCAGTTGTTGGTGCGACGACCCTTGTGCTGCTTAAGGTGTCCACCCTGCGCATTTCTGATATGCGCTCGACAATGGCACTTTTCAATTCACAAAATGAATCTTCAAATGTTGTGCGGTGATCGCCTTCCAGCTGAGATTCGTCCAGACATTCAAGCTCTGTCTGCAACCTCTCAAATGCTCTGAAGTGGTGATCCACCATTTGAAGTTTCGTTTCTAGCTGATAGGACGACATGTTATCCAGTAGTTGGATGTTAGACTGCAGGTCCATTATGCGTTGAATTACGCGCTGCCGTTGTGAAACCTTGATGTGGATGTTCGTATCGCTAACCACTCTCGGCGGTGTAGCACAATCTGAATCCACACCCATTTATAATTTGGTGAGTGCCGCTTCAATCCGGCTCGAAGGACCTAATGGATGCGCAAGTGGGCGTTTCCACTTGCTGATGCCCAAAATGAAAAGCAATGGTAAATTAGCGATGCGATTTATTCTTGAACATGCTTAGTGGACTGTCCGGAATGAAACTCAATCGCCCCTTATATCCTAAAATATTATTATGAATTGTGCCGTTGATCGATGACCTTGAAATTTGCATATTGTCCATACATATTTACATTTCATCAGTGACCCATCAAATAGTGGTACTGTTTTTCTTATTACTAAGAGCATAGCTTTTCCCTTGTAGCAGGTATGCAGTGGCTGAGAGCGATTTGCGAAGTTAAACACAGCCATGTACAATGATAAACGGAGTTGTTGATAAGGAGAGCATCGCCGTGTGCCGCGATCTCTGCATGATGCTGCTGACCGCTATTTATGGTATAGCCATAGCGATCAGGTGATGTGCGAAGAGCGTCGCCAGTGCAGCTTGCTTATGAAGTAGAGGGCTGCATGAGCACATTCATTTCTTCTGTTAGCCGGATGACACGAATGTGAATGCGATGCTCATTCAACTCAGGCACTCATGCGATCACAAATATGTGTACTTACAGAGAAAAAAGAGACCAATATGGGTACTCTCTGCTTATGATTTAAGGGTTTTACAAATTTTTCTCTTCGCTACGCTCATTTATAGTCATCGATCATTCATGCATTCACGGCCTGTCCGGGTTTTGCACGAATATGACGAATGTGGCGGACGTTGCGCAGGGAGACGCCACCAAACGCACATACATACATATGCAAGACGCAGCTAGCGATGGCTGTTATTATGTGTGTACGTAACAACGCTTTGCATATGCGTTGTTTTCGCTTATGCTTACTACTTTGTTATTAAAGCGGATTAGAAAATTCTTTTAACTCATGTTATTTATACAATACTATTATTATTTAAGACTTAAATACTATTGATGTGAATAAAATATTAGTGGACATTTGACTTCATTAAATTATCCAAATAATCCTCAAAGATAATTTGAATATTTAAATATTTTCTGAGTTGTTTTTTTGATATTATTACTTTTCCACAATTCAATGTACATACATACATATGTATGTAGGTATTAATTAATTATAATGGTTTTTTTGGAATAAATTCGAAATGTCTTATGTATGAATATGTTTTATAATACCATTGAAACTATAGTGCACTTCCATTTTCAAAAATCAGAACTAGAAACTTTATAATTTTTTTTTTCAAAGGTATACAGAATATGATATACGATCACACACAGGAAGGGAATATACATATGTATGCATGTATGTACATACATACATACATACATATGTGTTCACAAGCGCAGACGCACACTATGCATACGTACAATACACATGTATGTACATATGTACATATGTATGTGTGTACATAAATACAAAAGGGATATTCACCAAGTTGAGCAAATGGCCTGGCGCTCAGTAAGTAGGCTGCATATACATACATGTACATACATCAGTGTTGTCCAACGTGACTGTGTGCACGTTATGCTTGTGTTGGTTATTAGCGTACATTCGGAAAGCTACAAGCAGACAACACGAATACGGAACAGTGCGTACAAATAAGTAAACGTACTTTTTAAATTACGGTCAACTAAATTATCTATATTTATTTCTTTATTATATTGCTTAATTCTAATGAGATCAGAAATGTGATTGTTTGATAGTAGATTTCTATATTTGCTTTGAATATGCTTTAAAGTGGAAAATGCCACTTCGCAACTGTATGTTGATCCGAACATTGAAAATATTTTTAAAATTTCATCTTTCGCTAATGGATACTTTTTTTCATCAATCATTTTCCAAAAATCAATACCGGAGTCAATAAGTAACGAAAAATCTGATCGCATTTCTCTGATTTCTTTTTGAAGTAACGGATCAAAGGTAACAACATCACACGTCAATGGATTATCATATAGGTTTATAATTGGTTGTATTTGAGCTAGATCTTTAAATCTTTTGTTGTAATTTTCTAAAATGCGGGATATAATTTGGCTATAGTATTCTAATTTATTTGTGATTGAAAATTCCTCTGCAAGTGATGATAGGTTTGGCATACTTATTAAATTCAAAATTTCCTGCATTTCTTTACCTTCAGCATTGCAAAACATAAGTTTCTGAAAAACTCGCCATCAGTGAAAGGTCTGCCTTGCTTTGCTAATGCAAGTGCAACTACAAAAGATGCCTTTTCACGTGGGCATACTTTTTTGTTTGCCATAGGCTGAGAATTTAATTGTAAATAAAATTTTCTTTTGTAATTATCAAGAAGACTTTTTCGGGCGTCTCCCTCGATATTTACAAGATTTTTGTGACAACGTTCATAATGTCTTTTTATATCATGTTTGCTACAACGCTTTATTTTTTTATAACAAATTAAGCATTCTGCATGCTTTTCATTGTTCTCAATAAAAAAATAACATATTTCCCAAATTTGTTGGAACATTTTTAGTGCGTTCTGTTTTTAAAGCGTAAAACGTGAATAGTGTTGCTTGCTTGAAATTCTAGCGTCAACTGATCGCAAAATTCTGCTTTGCTTGCCTACGAAGTTGAATACAGTAGCACAATCGTGCTTTCACAGACACTTGTCGGTGTGAGGTGTCTGGCTTGCTGTACAACTGTCCGTGCGCTATTGTGCGCATAGGCCGTGGACAACGCTGACATACATGCATATTTACGGATGTGAAGAAGCTAGCGAATATTTATAAAAGGGTTTTACTACCAAACATTATACCCACACATAAATAGACATATGTACGTATATAAATACGTATATATATATGTATGCACCTCAGCGTCAAAAGCAGATTACAGTTTTATGCAATACTTACAATGTTTTTTAACACATATCCTTTCCGTTAATTCTTTATTAAATAATATCGTATTCTTTAACTAGAACCATATCAATTAAAGTTTCAAAACTTGTACAGCGTGCAAACATTTTCCATATATCAAAGTTTTCCATCCAAAATTTCTAATGTTTTAATGAGAAATTGAAAATTTCTAACATTTTAATGAGAGTCTTAAGAAATTCTGTATATAAAAACATTGTGAAAATTTTTTCTAAATATGTTTTCTTTCCATTTACATTTGCGCCTACATATGAACATATTTTCATACAAATGTGCATTGACTTTATTATAAGTGTATGCATTTATTTAATAGTTACTTATTAATTTCAGTAAAATTCAATGTAGATTATGCATGTATGTATGTACGTAAATATGAAGAGACATGCAATTATTGAATTTTTTCTATTTAATTGCTTTCATAATGTAGCCGCTATCATTTGCAAAAATTGGCGCCGTCATAAAATTTTTCAGTCGAATGTGGTCTCATACACCCGGATGAGGTCTCATACGTCCGAATGCGCATGACTAGTTGTACAACATATTTGCCACTCTTTGTACAACGAATGCGTCTCTTTCTGAATGCGACTGAGCGCAGTATTCTCAGCTATCTGCACACTCATTCAGTCATCTCGCTTGCTGTGAGCAGAATGCGTAGAATGTTGCGCTTACGTGTGAATGTGTTAAAACGGCCAATGAGTACACTCATGCAGACGTCTATTATGAAGTTACTGCGACGATAATGTGGCTGTTGTATTGAACAGCGAAGAGCATCGCCGGTGCCTCTACCTATTGTAACCACCGCGACCGAGTGCGTTGTTACTATGCGTATATGAATGCGTGTACATATTTATGTTGATAACCGACTTGTGTAGTTATGCGCAGGTGAATGTGTATACTCGTACATATACAGATGTATGTTCATACCAGCTACTGTCTATTGGTGCTCTAGCAAACAGCTGACACGGCAAATACAGTAGAGGTTCTGAAATGGGGACACTTGGAGCAATATATGCTCCAACACAAAGTTTATTACTATTTAATAAATACAATTAGGCTTTTTACTTTATTTTTCCAATATCGAGCGAAATTCATAAATTTCCTAATCCGTAATGCCGTCGGGAAAACAACAGGTGGATTATGCTCACATTTACATATGCATTACCTAAATACATATTCATAAAACAAAAAAGGGGCGGCTTCAGTCATTAATTTCACAAATGCACATAATATGAATATACATTTTATCAAATATATTATAATTTTTCTGCTTTTTATTAAATTATGAAAATTATCAAAATAAGTAAATTTTTCCTACATATATGAGAATATTCAAGCTGTAAAATTTCTTTCGACCTCACTCATCTCTGTTAACTTGCCGCTCTTGCTATTTCCCCTGTTAGCTCTGTCGAGGTGAGCTACGCTTACATAAGTTAAATATAAGTATATTTATTTCTTAAGCGGGCTGTATAGAAGACAGCATTCCCGCGTTAATTTAATAAAACAAACTACATTTTATTTATTGCGGGCTGTATGGAAGACAGCATAACCGCGTTTATTATGATGAGAATTGAATCTAAAATCTAAGTTACAATAATTTGCCTATTTATACCTAGATATGCCTGCGCTGCAACTGCATTCTGCTGCATGGTGTCGGTATTGTGCTGCGTGGTAAATTCATGCTGCTCCGCTGCGACTGCACGTTGGCATCGTAAGTTGCTGCGCTTGTAATGTTTACAACATTAATTTCGGTCAAAGTTCTGGTGACTCCAATCGTGGCCCACATGTTTGTTTATTGAGCGGGTCATGTTTACACAATTGCATTTGGTTCAAGTGCAGTTGTGCTGGGTCGATCGTTCGCTAGTTTCCGGTCTACATAGCTGTGCGCCACTTAGCATGATCGTCTTGCTATGCGTTTGTTGGTGCGGCCGAATTTATGAAGGGTAAACATATTTCGGGCAACATGTGCTGTATTGGCATTTCCTCGGGTTTACCATTAATTTGAAGTGGGTCAACTTGGTGTAGCCAGTTTATGATTGGTGATAGAATAACGGAATGACATTTTAGTTATGCGATTCTCTGGAATGTGGGTCTGCTGTAAATTCCTAATTTACGACATTTGGGTTGAGTGGATGGTTTCTAATTTTGATAGTTTAATTTATGATGGCTATGTGGGTGGTTCTAATGAATCAGCTTGAAGTGTTTGATATATGACGGCGAGTCATATGTCAAGCGGCTTGGGTGGTATTAACTTACTCTAAGTTAACTCTTCCCCTCTTAAGTCGATTGTCCTCAATCGGTGTGGTTATTATGATGGGTTACGCTATGGTTCTTAATTGCAGAAATGGGCCTTCCATTGTTTTTGCAGTATCTTGTTTTGGTGGTTGCAGTTCAGGCGATATATGTATATACTTTTCTTTTATATTTATTGATATACATATATTAAAATAAAAGTTATTACAATAATTGATAGTACAATTAATAAATCTGAACTTAAACTAATTAAATGAACACTTTTATTATTTTTAAACAATAGTTCAATGTGTTCCTGTTGATTAATTTGCTTTAAGTACAATTTTTCTAATTTTAATTCTGTAATTGTGTAATATTTTTATTTTCTTTAATTTTTGTGATCTTATTGGTAGTATAAATGAATCGTACATTTTTATTTTAATATTTTCAAATGTTTTATTTGCGGCTATTACTTTACAATTTTCAAATTTTATTAGAAAGGTGCCTGTTTGTTTAATTTCTAATTTGTTACAATTGTGGAATATGCTTGAGTAAAAATTTTTAAATATCAATATTCCAGCTAAAATTTCTTTAATTTCTGTCTCTTCTAATGGTTTTAGGTTACAATCAGCTTCTTTAAATTTAATAATATTTTTTAAACAGGTGTTATCTAATTTGATTAAATTTTTTTCCAGGTTGTCCTTTACAATTTTTTTATACAAATTATTATTTTCATCTGTGAGTATTTCATATTCATCTAAAGCTAATGATACATTTTTTTGATCGGGAATAGGTTCAAAAATTATTTTAGATAGGATATTAGAGGAAAATTGGGGTATTAGTAGGGTTATAATAATATTGTCATTATAAAAAACTACTGCCACTTTTATGCTATTGTACATGTCAAAGTCATTAATAAGGTCAAGCTCGGTCTGCGTTAATATGTCTGTTGGAATTATACCTAATTTACTTGAAAAAATTACTTGTCCTATGTCATTGATATGGCTTTGTAAAAGTGAAATATCATTATTGATTTGATATGTATGTATGTATGTCTCATGAATTCTAATTCGTCCTCTATGGTTTTGATTTTATTTTGAGTTGTTTCCCTAAATATGTTTATATACCTTTGAATCAAAGTTTGTTGTCTGTTTTTATGACTAGTAATGTTACTAATTTGGTCTGTTAGGAGTTTATTAACGAGAATTAAATTGTTTACGTGGTCTACTGTATTCTTTTCGTTATTTTAAATTATTTCTAGTGCATCATTTATTTGTTGTTCGTCATCGCTGTCCATAGTACCTGCTACGTATTTTAGTCCCTTTCCTACGATATTTACTAAACCTCGTTTTGTCTTTGTATGTGGGTGTAAATAGCTTATTTTCGCTTTGAGTAATAAAAAGTTTTTGTTTACCGTATCTAGTAACTGTTTGTCTTCTAAGTTCGTTGCTGCTAAGGCTTCCATATTTTTTGAGATTAATGAAGTTGTTTCGTCGTAAGCTGTTAAGTTTATAAAGTGAAGAACTTTATTGAAGTGACTTATGGTCTTTTGTTCTCCTGTTTTGATAGGGATATATCATTTGTTATTTGCTAGGTCCTGTATGTCGATTTGTTGTGCAAAAATGGTAACCAATGATGAAACCAAGGTAATTACAATTGTCTTCATTTTGATTATTTTCTTCAAATTTTCCTAAGGGTATTAAAAAAAAAAAAATTTAACAAAAATTTAACTTTGTTTGTATGTACTATTCTTCCTGATTGTGTCTTAACTGTGGTATTGTAATTTTCCGAAACTATTTTTTTCTTATACCTAGATGTCAATTTATTTCCTAATCTCTTATTTATCTTAACGAAAATTACTTCTCCTTGAGCATATTGTTGTAATGCTCTTCTCTTCCTATTATGATATGCTAAATCTTCTACTTGCTTATCCCTAATTTTGTTTGATATTTGTAACCTATGCTTATTTAATAATTGGGGGTCGCTATTGACTCTTCTACCAAAAAATTACTCAAATGGTTTTTCTTACGTGGTGGAATGCACAGAGTGATTATACTCTTTGACCGATCTTTCCAAAAGTTCGTTGAAAGATTGGTGAATTTTGTCGCACCGGAGGCATCTCATAATTTCCTGTAATGTGGAATGAAAGCGTTCCACTTGACCATTGGAGCAACTTGTTTATGGTGCTGTTCGGTGGATTTCTATGCCGAACTCGTTCTCAATCATGTAATTAATCGTATCCGATTTAAATTCTCGTTGCCCATGACCAAGGTCTCTGGCACAAGAGAAAAAAGAACATCCCTAAGAGGCTGTCTTATGTCCTCTGCCGCTTTGGATTTGATTGGTTTTGCCATTGCATATTTTGAAAATTTGTCTATTGCTGTCAGGATTAACTGTTTTCCCATATGCAGTATGTCAATGTGAACTAAATATTTGACCAGGGAAGGTGTGTATTGGAGTTGCCTGAATTTCTGGTTTTGCCGGATGTCGGTCATATTTGTTTTCCTTGCATATGATGCCAGCTTTAATAATTTTTTTAATCTTACTCGACATTGCTGGAAAATAGTATTTTCTTAAAAGTTGAATTTTTGAAAACTTTCTACTGCTGTCAGGATTAACTGTTTTCCCATATGCAGTATGTCAATGTGAACTATTTGACCAGGGAAGGTGGGTATTGGAGTTGCCTGAATTTCTGGTTTTGCCGGATGCCGGTCATATTTGTTTTCCTGGCATATGATGCCAGCTTTAATAATTTGTTTTAATCTTACTCGACATTGCTGGAAAATAGTATTTTCTTAAAAGTTGAATTTTATTTTCATGGGTGCTTCTATGCGCTCTATTATGTTCTCTTACTATCATATTTTGTTGTTGCTGATAATTGGTTACGTCATCGACTAGTACATTGGAAAATTGACTTTGTATTTCCTGGAATGTATTGGATATAGTTCCTGTATTATTCCCATTACGCTTTCTTCGGCTTTTATGCAATTGATTACGGAAGGGTTTAAATTTTTTTTCAAAATCCGCACCAGATCTTGCTGTGAGTAACTTGGTTCTGTCACGATGTGTCGATGGTAAGTGGGGAATACTCTCTTGAATTGGTAATTGGGTGTTGCATCCCTATTCAAAAAAATTTGATTCTTAAACACGTTAATCGGCGTTTCGACACTGTAAATTAAATTGTGTGATGAGCTTTCATCAGAGTTTGTTGCTGTTGACAGCGTATTTAACTGTGTCGTTTGTGGTGGGATTCTTGATAATGCATCGGCCACAATGTTTGCTCTGCCGGGCTTGTACATTAATTCATAGTCATATTCCTCAAGAATTGACATCCACCTTTTCATTTTACTGTTATTATTCTTATTGCTTGAGGCATAAGTTAAAGGTTGATGGTCCGTTGTAATTTTTACTTTTCTGAATCCATACAAGTAATTTCTGAAAGTATTTAATGCCCATATTATTGCTAAGAATTCTTTCTCATTAGTAGCATAATGTTCTTCGGCTTTACTTAAAGTTCTCGATATAAAAGCTATCGGTCTATCTTTTTGTGATAATACTGCGCCTATGGCGAAGTTTGAAGCATCCGTTGCTAACTCGAATTCCTTGTTGAAATCTGGATAAGCAAGGATAATGTCTTCGGAAATTAAGGAATTCTTAATTTTCCTGAAGGATTCTTGCGCTTCATTATTTAACAAAATCTTTGTATTTTTAGATTTGTGCTTTGATATTCTCCCGTCTTCCCCTCTTAAGAGTGATGTCAGTGGTTTAGCTATTTTTGCATAATCTTTCACAAACTTGCGGTAATAGCCTGACAGTCCTAGGAAGCTGCGGAGTTCTTTTAAATTTTTTGGTTGTGGAAAGCTTGAAATAGCTTCCACTTTTTTTTGGATTGGTTTTTATGCCGTCCGAAGTAATCACATACCCTAAAAATTCTGTTTCTTTTTTAAAGAAATTACATTTGTCCAACTGAACCTTCATGTTGGCTTCTTTTAATGTTTCGAAAATTTTTTCTATATCTTCGCAATGCTCCTTTTCGGTTTTGCTAAAGATAATTATATCGTCGATATACACATAGCAGCGTTTGCCGATATGCTCTCTCAGTATATCGCCTAATGCACGTTGAAAAATTGATGGCCCATTTTTTTGTCCAAATGGTAAACGTGTAAATTCGTATTTACCATTATTGATGGAAAATGCGGTTTTTTCTATGTCCGATTTCCTTAATGGTATTTGGTGAAAACCACTTTTCAAATCTAATACCGAGAAGTAATTGCTTTCACCCAATTGTGATATTACTTCTGATATTTCAGGAATAGGATACCTGTCTGAAATTGTAACTGCGTTCAATTTCCTATAATCAATAACCATGCGGTATTGTTTGTTACCTGCTGAATCGGCTTTTTTTGGGACGATCCATACAGGAGAGTTATATGGTAATCTGGATGGTCTTATTATGCCGTCGTCCAGAAGTTGCTTTACCTGTCTTTCTACCTCGGATTTCAAAGATGCTGGGTAGGGGTACAATTTTGAGTACACCGGCGTATCTGTGTTGGTTCTTATTGGCCAACAACTTTGGTTAAATACGTGATTTTTTCGTCTGGTCAGCGAAAAGCTTAGGGTGCCTTATTGTTATCTCCTCCACAATGCTTTTCTGTTTAGATGACAGATTTTGTTCATTAATTGTATTAATGCATTGAGTGGGGAGTTTTTTTAGGTGGACCTTGCATCCATTTCCTAATGTCATACAATTTTCGGCTGTATGTATTACCGCTTTCATGGTTCGAAGAGTATCATTTCCTAATATGCCGTCGAATGATTTTAATGCAGGCATTAAATATAATTTAACTTTGTCTCATTCGGTATGCGTTTTTTTACTAGCTCGGGTTTAACATAGTTCTTGCTGGATCCAGTATCCACAAGAAATTTTAAAGTTTCCCCGCTCTCCACCTCAACTTCAAAGTATGGTAGTGAAGAGCTCATTATACTAAAAAATTAAGGTTTTTGGTTGTATATTCGTCCGAGGGCTCTTCACTCTGCTCGTCCTTTTCCCTTGATGCCTCTAAATGGTATATCCTTTGATTTTTACTATTATTTTTGTTATACTCAAATTGATTGGGTCTTTTCCCAGTCTGAGGTGTTTGCTCCGCTCTATTGATGTAATTTACTCGGCGTGAAAGCATGGTTTGGTCAACATCCATAGGCTCTGGCCGAGGTTGTGGCTTAGGAGGTCTGGGTAGCGTATTAGCATAAGTACTATGCGGTGCTCGTTTGGCTTGCTATCCTTGTTGGTTTGTCTGTGGTGTGTGTGCTAACTGTGGGTAAAATACCTCTGATTTTGCTTGCGAAGGGTATTTCTTCGAAGCTATTTGACGTTTTTGGTTTTGGTACGATTGCCCTATGTTGTTGGCATGATTCGTCCTAAAGTTTTGGTTATCCAATTCTTGGCACAAATGGAGAGCTTGGTTCTTTCATTCCTAACAACCTTGGCAGATCCCCATTTAGACCTCTTATGAATGTGTCCAACGCCTTGCTTCTGTAAGACTGCGTTAACATACGTAAAGTCTCGTTGCTCATACCCTCACAACCTAATTTATTCAAAATTAGTGAGAGATGTTTATATACCTGTTGGTAGAATTCGGATATCGGTTTACCACCTTGTACTAGTGTAGTCATTTGATATTCGAAAGTTGACAGGTCGCGCCTGTCCGCGTAATGCATGGATAAGCATTTTGTAATTGCTGGCCAGTCTAGTGGTCTATTATACGATTCTAATGCCGTATCTGCCAGACCAGTAATTTTATTTCTAATAACATTTAGGATTCCATAATATTTTGGAGATCCTTTAAGTGGCTCATATATATTTAGAATACGGTCCACGCTCTTTTTCCAGGAGCTGAATTCCCCTGCGCGTCCTGAAAATTCTTTTAGACATTTAATCACGTCTGGTATTTTATCTAAATCGTTTAAATTTCCTCCCGCCTCTATAGGTTGGTCAATTGCATTAGCTAAGCTAGAGCTCGGATTTAAGATGGTCTGTACCACTTGTGGTCCTTGCTGCCTTTGAACGCTAGCTGCAATTTAAGTTCGTTCGTGAAATAAAGTTCGTTAAATCACTCATGCTTAATTGCGCATTATTTGGCGCTTGAGGAAGGGTGGCATCCTGATTCAATAGTGCGGGCCTTATTAAATTATTAGGGTTCGCCATTTTAAAATAAATTGAATTTCTATGTCTTCTTTAAATAGAAAAAATGTTTTCGAGACAAATGTTTTTGAATAAAATGATTTTTATTATTTTTTATTATTATATTTTTACTTAAGTTATTTTTTTAATTTTTCTTACTTAAATTTTTGTTTTGTCTTTTCGACTTTCTTTCCGACGCGCGAATAAGTCGAACTGTTTCTTCTTCGATATTATCCCTATTGTCGTAGTCGAAGTGTGTAGCTGTCCTATCTTCTCCTATGAAGTCAAATGTAATTTGCGTAGCCCTAGCCTTTTGTTGGTTGCTAATGCTTTCGTGTATAAATGGTTTTTGCCTTTTTGCCCTAAGGTCTGATTCTACTTTTTTAATAATTTTGTCTAATCCGTCGTAGTCGAAGTCGGATGGTAGTGCGTCCATTTATATTATTAGGGAGTTAGTGGTAGGGTTTTTTTTACAATATATTATAATATATAAAAGTATGTATACTTAATACTATTTTTCTTACTCTACTGCTGGAACTTCAGGAACTGCTGGAGCTGCTGGGGTTGGTGGAATCGTTGGCTGCTCTCGTCCGTTTAATGGATATTGACTGCTCTCGTCCGTTGAGGATTAGAGTTGATTATTATTTTTAACCACACTTCCACTTTCTCCAGTATAGCACTTTTTTGTAGCGTTTTTATAAAGTTTTTATAGAGTTTTTATAGGGTTTTTATAAAGTTTTTATACAGTTTTTATAGAGTTTTTATAGGTTTTTATAAAGTTTTTATAACGTAGGCTGGTACATAAACGATGCCGACGGTTTGCCTAGACTACTAGGGGGCCTATCACTATAATCGTGTTGTAATTTTTAACACGCACTTATTTCGTTGCAAAACTATATATATTTTTTTTTTATTACTTAACACGAACCTTAATTTTTTGTTTTCAGGTTTTTAGCGAGAGTTTTTTTTTCTATTTTTCGGGATACCTTACTTTTTTGTTTTCAGGTTTTTAATTTCGCGTAACACACTTCACTCGGGCGCGCGCGAGTCCTTACTTGACGTTTTCAGGACTTTCACTTCGCGTGACTCGAGCCTTTTGGTCGGGTGCCAGTTAAATATAAGTATATTTATTTCTTAAGCGGGCTGTATAGAAGACAGCATTCCCGCGTTAATTTAATAAAACAAACTACATTTTATTTATTGCGGGCTGTATGGAAGACTGCATAACCGCGTTTATTATGATGAGAATTGAATCTAAAATCTAAGTTACAATAATTTGCCTATTTATACCTAGATATGCCTGCGCTGCAACTGCATTCTGCTGCATGGTGTCGGTATTGTGCTGCGTGGTAAATTCATGCTGCTCTGCTGCGACTGCACGTTGGCATTGTAAGTTGCTGCGCTTGTAATGTTTACAACATTAATTTCGGTCAAAGTTCTGGTGACTCCAATCGTGGCCCACATGTTTGTTTATTGAGCGGGTCATGTTTACACAATTGCATTTGGTTCAAGTGCAGTTGTGCTGGGTCGATCGTTCGCTAGTTTCCGGTCTACATAGCTGTGCGCCACTTAGCATGATCGTCTTGCTATGCGTTTGTTGGTGCGGCCGAATTTATGAAGGATAAACATATTTCGGGCAACATGTGCTGTATTGGCTTTTCCTCGGGTTTACCATTAATTTGAAGTGGGTCAACTTGGTGTAGCCAGTTTATGATTGGTGATCGAATAACGGAATGACATTTTAGTTATGCGATTTTCTGGAATGTGGGTCTGCTGTAAATTCCTAATTTACGATATTTTGGTTGAGTGGATGGTTTCTAATTTTGATAGTTTAATTTATGATGGCTATGTGGGTGGTTCTAATGAATCAGCTTGAAGTGTTTGACATATGACGGCGAGTCATATGTCAAGCGGCTTGGGTGGTATTAACTTACTCTAAGTTAACTCATATCTTGTTGGATTTTGACAATTCACACTGATATTCGCGTGAAAATCTTCTCTGTCAAATATAAGTTCTCTGCACTAAACTTTTAGGGTTAGTTAAAAAACTGAACTTTTAGTAAAAAATGATCTTTAACTAAATACATGTGAATTTTTAGTTTATGTCCAATATTTGTTATCAAGTAATTTGTTTAAAAGATGCTTTTTGATGTGTAGGCAATGTAATTAAAGATGCTGTTGGGTCACTGATTGCCCACCGCAGCATTCGTCGATAATATGTTATTTATTATTCATTTACTAGTTGTATGCTTAAAATATATTCGAGGCCAAGTATCTAAAGTCATTCACTCCAGAATATTGATATGACATTTTTTTAAAGAATGAACTTTTTTGATATAACCCTATCGAAAAAAAGTTGACACTAAAAATATTGCTAATATCTCAAAAAGGCAAACATTCATGAAAAACCTTGCTTCTATCTCAAAAGGGGACTTCCATGGTGGAAATATAGCAACTGAAGGAATTTGGTGCTTGAATGGCGATGACAGGAGCATAGATACTTTGCACCGCTTTCCTATTATAAAACAAATGTTTTTAAAATACAACAGAGCTCTTTCTTCCTCAGGGTCAGTGGAAGGCCCTTTTCCTTTGCTGGAATTGTCAATATAGTTATATATACATATATGTCTCTACTCAAAAACATGGCTGATTTTGAATAAAGTCGCTCATACTTGTGATTGTAGATAGGAGTTAGACTCCTAGAGAAACAGTATTATATTATTGAAAAATGTTAATTATCACTAAAGGTTTTCACTATCACTAATACTTAGTGATAATGCATGGTAGAAATATAGCAACTGAAGGAATTTGGTACTTGAATGGCGATGATAGGAGCATTGATACAAATGTTTTTAAAATACAACACAGCTATATATACAAATATGTCTATACTCAAAAAACATGGCTTATTTTGAATAAATTCCCACATACTTGTGATTGTAGATAGTCCAACTCTTACTCCTAGAGAAACAGTATTATATTATTGAAAAATGTTAATTATCACTGTATACTTAGTGATAATGCATTTTTTATTTCACTATCACAAAATGTTGATTTTTTTCACTTTAATTTAAAAAACTTCGAAAATCTCTCAAATATGAAAATGCTCTTCTTTACGATCAGCAAGGTATACATCGAGCGAAACTCTTCGTCTCCTTCTATTTCCTTTGCAGGTGTATCGTCGGTGGGCCGTACGTGTTCTGCTTGCTATACAAATGCGGGACCCTTGAACCAGCGAAAGGATTGGTTGAGGTTGGCGTCCTTCTTGACTCGAGTGGCCTCGTCGGTCGGTCACAACGAAGGTTGGCACCCATTTCCAAGCCGATGGGCCACGAATGGCTTGTAGCGCCGATGCTCACTGTTTATCCATTTGAGAACTGTTCTGGAGTCACTCCATAAAACGCATCGATCGATTAGGACGGTATGCTCTTCAGCTATAGTCCTAAGACGGCGGCTTCTAGCTCCAATCTGGGAATGCTTAAAGTCCTGAGTGGCGCACTTCTTGTCTTGGCATACACGAGATTAACGTCTACCGTATTGGCTGAGCTCTGTGCCCTCCAGAGGCTACGGCTCCAAATCCGTATTTAATAGCGTCGACGAATATATGCAATTGTAGTGATTTTGGCTCGCCCATTCGAAAATTGTGGCGCGGCATTCTACATTATTTTACATTTAACAATTGTATCCGAAAATTATTCCATATGGCATCTATACCACTAGGTATGGGCTCATCTCAGCCCAAATCCTGCTTCCAGATTTTACGCATCACCGTGATGGTGAGGTGAGACAAGAAACCCAACGGGCCGAAGATGGACATAATGATGCTCAGCAGCATTCGTTTTGTAGGTACTATGTGTCAATTCATGACTGGCGAGTCGACTCCGTGAAACTCAAGACGGTACGTGAAATGGTCGTTCGACGGCTGCCATAGCATTCCTAAAGCCTTTCAATAGCTTCCTTTGACATAATAGACAACGCCGAGTTTCCACCGCCCAATGCAGTCGAAACTTCCAAAGAGTTCGACCTGAACTTCCGCAACTGAAAACCTGCATCTTTGTGAATGTCGCAGACCTGCTTGGAAATCTCTATAGCTCTGGAAGCAAAAAGGAAGCTATCGACGTAAACGTCCACATAGTGGTAATCCGTTATGGCTTGAACTAACCGTGGGTCATGGCTAGTATGCTCCATCGCATTCTTAACCTTAACATAATGGGCTGAACATGGGGAACAAGCTGCAAGAAACGTTATCGCCGTCATCTCAAATACGTTCGGTGACTTCCGCTATCACCATTTCGCCACAAAAACCTTTGGGCACATCTATTTTCAGGACGGATAACAACTTGGTGGAACATCTCTTGAATGTACGCACAAACGGCCGCGGCATCTTCGCGGAAATGAAATAATACGGACACCAATGGTCTATACTGCTGAGGACCCTTCACTAGTTGTGAATCTCAGCTTACCCGGCTTCTGAGGGTTAACCACGGCGAAATGTGGAAGATACCATGTATTTGAGTTTCTTTAGTCGCGTACCCATTATCGACGTAATTGTTGATGATCTCGCAGTATGCTTTACCGAACTCTTTATCACGCTTGATCTTTCTTTCGATGCCTACGAGACGTTTCAAGGACATAGAGTAGCACACTGGTAGCTCGATATTGTCGCTCATCCACAGCAACCCTGTTTGAAAACGACCGTTCACTTTGACTGTATATGATTCGAGGAGCTCGATATCCTGCTCGCTAAGACATTGCATTGGCAAATTTAAATTGGTGATACCATGAACATTGCGAAGGGCGTGACGCTTCTTTATACCAAGACCACTAATAAAAACGTTGGTAGCAGTACCTGTTCATTCGCTGCTTTTCCCCGAGCCAGTGGATCTCAACTTGACTTTGCTTACATTTAAGGCCCCGTTCTTGCACTAGTGAGGTGTCCATCATCGTAATTGAATACCCTTTATCTAGAAGCGCATACGTATTTACACGCTTGTTCGGTCCATACAGGGTGACGGGAACCACACGAAACAATAAATTTACTGAAGGATTGGCGGAGCAATTGAGGACAGCATTGTTAGAGGTTGATGCCTCTGGAACAGCAGTGGCAATAGACTGATATTACCATCGTGTAGCAAACGATTGTGGTGTTTTAGGCACCCACTTAATGGACATACATTACGGCGGCGGCAATTACGAGTGGCATGCCCTAGCGATAGGCAACTGAAATAAAGTCGTAGGCTGTTTTCCAACGATCCGACAGGTTGGCGTCAAGAAGGCGACAACACTCTGTTACGCGGTGGTCTCCTTGGCATATTATGCATTTGGGTACACGTTGTTCCCCAGCGACATGTAATACTGCACGGCTTTTGGTTCTCGGCTGACGTGGTCTTGAACCATCTGTACCAAACTTGCTTCTTCGGACAGCCATTCACTAAAGTTGACGATTGTAGGATATTGTCGAATCGACACAGAATACTTCGCCCAATATAAACGGCAGCTTAACGACTAGTCCTTCTAATAACGTAGGATTCCCTAAATGTTTATCCTCATCGATAGACTGAAGGAAAATAGTAAAGTTCTTAACCATTAATGCAAACGAAACTAATTTATGTATGGCAGATTCTGAAATTTTCCTTTTCATTGGAAGTTGTTTTTTACGTGGCGGGTTCCAAGCCCTGCGCACAACCCATTACTGGGGGTGAAAAATTTTAAGTTTGTTTATATAGCGAGCCGCTTGCAGCCGCACCTCCTGGTGAACAGACGCCGCGGACTTCAGTGGACCCTTCAACCGAATATGTCGGAGTGGCTCCACTAAAGCTCCCTCTCTATTAGCCGTGACCCATGGCTCCACACGGGTTGGTTACCGTATCTCGCACATGGGTTGCTCACGTTGCCCAGGGTGCACGAACGTGGACGTTAGAGTAGGGATTGAGTACAGCCGTGTAACTGTAACCGCATGGAGTGTTCGAGAGAAATATTCTTCGAAAGATTTATGTACCTTTGCGTCTTTGCGACGGCGAATACCGCGTTTGATGGAACGATGAGCTGTACGAGCTGTACAATGACGTATATATAGTGCAGCGGATTAAGAATCAGCGGCTCCGCTAGCTAGGTCACGTCGTTCGAATGGATGAAATAGCTCCAGCCCTGAAGGTTTTTGACGCGGTACCCACGGGTGATAGCAGAGGAAAAGGAAGACCTCCTCTGCGTTGGAAAGACCAAGTGGAAAAAGACTTGGCTATACTTGGGATTTCCATTTGGTGCCAGTTAGCACGAGATAGGGACAGCTGGCGTGCTTTGTTGACCTCGGCCAAAATCGCTTAGGCGGTTAATGCGCCAATTAAGTAAGTAAGATTCTGAAATGCATGGCATATTCCGCACTACCATAAGTTGGCTACGTATAAGCTGTTCTGGTGGACCAAATCGATAACGTAACTGTTCCATTACTGCGTTAACAATATTAGGGTGTATTAACAAAGACCTAACGGTTTCTTTTGCTTCCCCTTTCAAACATTTATTTAATCTATGGTTATTCTCAAATTGAGTGTAATTATATACCGCGGTCGATTCGATGTACAACGCGTAGAAAATAGGCCAATCCTCTGAGTGTCCTGAAAACTGCGGCAAGTCAAGCATATTTCTTGGCAGCGACACGGTGTTGATAGATGATTGGTTTATTCCCTTTATTTTGCCGCATTTATACATACATATTTGAGCTTATGCTCATGGGGAGTTGTACAGGACTACGGGCACTTCACCGTTTAGAGGTTTTTTTTTCACGGGATAGCGTGCTATCCATCAAGAGGCCCGTATGAATCTCCGGTGAAGCTACCTCCCCAGGACCACTCACGTATTTCATCAGGGAGGGGCTATGGTATGAAAGAATGCCTGACTCCCATGAAGCCTTTTCCATAATCCCCCGTCCACGTAAGGTGATTAGGAGTTCAGGAGCGTTCTGCTACGACTGCACCTGTGAAAGATACAAGCAAACAAAAGATTAAACATATTTAAAACTAAATTAATCGCGTTGCTCAACGAAGGCGTTGTTCGCGTATTCTGAGCTCAGTCATTATTTCTTTACATATGTTTTTCACTGTATTCCAAACTGCTTTATCATTAATCATATAGGATATCAGATTTTCTGGCCTTGGATCTACCTTCATGACGATTCTTAATTTTTCCCGCTCAAACGAAAACGAAGGACAAGAAAACAGTGTGTCTTCTACGTTTTCCGGCACAGTCTCACACGAGGCACAAACCATTGTATTATCATGACAATATTTACACAAGTACTCTCTGAAGCAGCCGTGCCCACTTAGCACCTGGGTCATATAAAAGTCTATTTCTATTACCAAATATCATGGTCTCCTTTACACAAAATCCAACGAGATTCTCTACGGCGTGGTCGACGCACTCTCCAGCACCGAAGCCGAATACATGGCTATGACAGAGGCGACGAAAGAAGCGATGTGTCTCACCGGTATCTTAAAAGACTTGGGTACATCATGCGGCAAAGTAACCTTATTTAATGATAGCCAAAGCGCACAAAAACTCATTCAGTGCTTAGGCTACAGCTCGCGCACAAAACACATCGACGTGCGACATCATTTCATCAAAGAATGTTACCAAAGCCGAAAGATCGCTCTTACGTATATGCCGACCGAAGAAATGCCAGCAGACATCCTCACGAAAAGCTTATGCAGCGTTAAGCATTGTCAATGTTCAACAGCGTTAGGCATGACGAGTAGCCTTACTACTTCGAGGGGAGGTGTTGGCGCAGCAAAGTAGTTTCGACTACCAACATATACTTTTAATACTACTGTATTCATGCACACAAAATGCAACTATGAATTATTCTTTGTTACGCATTGTACTTATTCGTTATTCTCTCTTGCTTACATACTTGAAGTCAGTCCTTTGTTAGCTGTCATTAATTGAAGTCATTAAAGCAACTTAAATCTAAACTCGTGTTTTACTCCTAATAATCCCAATTATAGAAAACTTTTTATCTAATAGCGGTCACCCCTTCGGCAGGGAATGACAAAACTCCGAGGGTATTTCTGCCATGAAAAAGCTTCTCAAAAAATACATCAAGTAGTGCCACATATAGTAGGAAGGTGTCAACACTTTTTTCTTTCGTTTCATTCTTAAGTCGATAAAACTTAATGTTTGTTATTTCATTTATAATATTAATTTAAATCTTGGTATATGTATTCCCTAATGTACACACTCAGTTGCTAGTGACATACATATATTTAAGTATGTTTTTGAGTCAATGGGCGCGTCCATAAGACACAACTGTTGAGTTCAACTGTTGCGAAATTGAAGGCAACTGTTTGACCCAACAGTTTTGCATGAGAAACGGCTTGATGAACATCTGATACATGTAAACAATTAAAATTAAATAAAATATTGCCAAAATAAAGAATTTTAATAACTAAACAGCTCAAAAGTATATATATATATTTATATATATTATATATGCTTTCTCCAATACCATAGTCTGCATACCATGCATTTTCCATTTTTATTTTATTTTATTTACATATGTGCACTACAAAACACGAAACGAACTCTGCAATGAAATGAAATAGTTGCAACGTGGAGTTCCTAATGCAACGCTAGCTAAGCCGTCAGTGCGTAAAACATATCGTTCATCGTATTCATTTGAACACAATAGAAGCTTTGCACTTCTAATAAAAATTATAATAACTAAGCATCAAAAATGTAATAACACTGACAAAAATGAACAAAGCATTATACTATCTAGCAGGTTGTGTTGACAAAAATAATAGTGAATTTTAGAATGATATTTGTTGAAACTTATATTTCTTTATTTATTTTTGACAATTTTCATTTAAAATTAAATAGATAGAAATAAAAGTTTCAGCGCTTATTTGAAATTCGTAAAAATTGAACAAATTTTTAAAAACTGTGATCAAATTTTCAAACTTTTTATTTAGGACTTTTAGGAAAATTCTGAGTAAGAAGTTTTGTAGCCCATTTAATTTTAGTAAAATAAATTGCAAGTTTCAGATGGCTAAAATGTACCGTTGATTTATTATAAGTTTTTTGCAAAGGGTGTTGAGCTTTTTCTTGAAATTTCTTCCATATAACGTACCATAAACAGTCCACTTTTATATGGAGGAAAATACTTTCTATAATTTTGGCCAATGTGATAATTTTTTTCTACCTTCTCAGATTGACGGCCCTACTTCTCCTGACGAATGTTTGCAAAGCACAAGTCCAAATGTTCCAAAAGTTCCTTTTTCAACCCCTGTGTTTGAGGAAAGTGTTTCCCAAAGTTCACTTCTTGGACAATACTTAGGTTCATTAAACGTATTGGAAGAAGACAGCAGTGATGAAAACGTAAAGGATGAACTTATGAAAATAGCGTTTTTTTTTTCAAATAGATAATTATTTCCCAATCCATTTCCTGCTGATAAAAATATTATGCAGTATTAGAAGAGTAAACAAATTTTATATGCAAATAATACAATGTGTACCTGCTACACAAGTTATAGTTAAAAGAACGTTTTCAGTATTACAGTTTGTTTTAAGTGATTGCAGAACAAATTTATAGGCGAACAGTTTGGAAAAAAATATGTTCTCCAAAATTAACACACCATTATAAATACGAATATACAATAATTTTATTATTTAATGAAGTAAAGAAAGACAAATAAAAACCCTAATTTTGTTGTTGTTTATATTTCGGCACACAACAAAGAAATCTGGATAGACTTTTCCACTCAACTAAAATTCTACAAAAAATATTTCAAAATGAAAAATAAAATGTCGAACTTTTATAATATTTTCCTACTTATAAAGGCCTTTAGGTAACTTTGACTATAAGCCACCAAAGCGTTGCATTTTTAGAATCGCTACCACCTTACATGAATTCGCTTGGGCCATATATAGACTTTTATTTTAGGACAGAAAAAAAAAGTCTAGGTATAACTGTTTCAAAAACCAGAGCAAATATTTGTCACAAAGACTTTTATTTCTGGTTCAAAAAATGTATGTCATAAAATAACACATTAAGTTGAATTTAATTTTTTGGAAAAGACTCATAACAGTTACGGTTCCTGTTTATAACCGAAACCTGACAAACATAAAAGATTTAAGCATCTTTTACATTGCTAATATATAATTAACAATTGCTAATAAATGTAAAAAATTTCCAGTCTGTAGCTGATT
The DNA here is from genome assembly GCA_963971545.1 of Philophylla caesio. Taxonomy (NCBI): domain Eukaryota; kingdom Metazoa; phylum Arthropoda; class Insecta; order Diptera; family Tephritidae; genus Philophylla; species Philophylla caesio. The sequence continues at coordinate 37,929,844 of OZ020608.1, read as the reverse complement.
AAATAGAGGAGTTATGGCGCTAAATGCAATATCTGAACAATCGGTTGTATGGCAGTTATCTATTATATTTCGTTGATCTCTGTGCTTTTTGACTGGATATATAGTGCTAATAACAGCAGAATTAAGCGCTTAATCAGAATGAAGAGTGCCGGTTAAGACCATTCGTCAGATAATTAAGCGCTAAATTGTAGCTAACCGCCGATCATTTTAACCAGAGATGGTGAAAACGACCCTAAGAGCTAATCAGTTTATAAGAGCCGGTAAAGACCATACGTTAATTTAGAAAATGCTGGACTAAAGTGCTAAATAACAGCCGATTAATGTAATGAATTTTTAAGAAACCGGGCCTAAATGTAAAAGCTAAGCGAGTGTCGAGTGTTTCTAATGAAAATAGTCAAAAGGGAATAAATATCACGTAGGCAACATTGTTTATTATAAGGACCACTTATTTGAAAACTGACTACAGTTTTTTCTTATTACACCATGGGTCAGGACTATTGCAGGATTTAACGACAGCCTTTGTTGTGATGGTGTGCAAATATCAGTGAATCCGCCGGATGTGAAAACAGGTACGATATTGGCCACCCAAAGTGAAAGTGAAGGGTGCAAAACTTCGCTAACAGGTTCGATAAGGCAGTTGTCGGCGTATGGGTGTGTGTGTGTTGACACAATTTCGAATTGAGAGGTAAGAGCAATTCGACTAATTGCAGTTAACTTATTAAGTGAACCCTTAGCTGCTAATAAAAAGGCACATACGGAAGCGAAGAACGGGGAGTGATTGCTAGAAAGTGCCAGTGATAGAATCGTGTCGAGTTTAACGCAGTAACAGGTAATATTTTATAAATCTGTTTGTCCCACGGAACGCATTGAAAAACCTTGCAAGCGGTCCGCGATTAAACGGAAAAATAAGTAAAAATCTGCCAAGTGGCAGGTGATACCCGATACACCAGCAAAAATAGCTGCATCAGTGGCGAACAATACGGAAGTATAGGGGTATTGCGGTGAAGAAAAGGCAGCACCACCATATTTGCAACGTTTGCGGATGCACATTTACCAACCTGCTCCTTCAAAAGCGACCACGATTGCGGATACATCCATAACATCAACACACCAACTATACATTGACTACATAAATTTAAGAGGGTAAAGTTGTTCAATCAAGTTTAGTGTCAAACAGAGTTCCAGGATTCCAATGAACTGCATTTTGGAGGAGCATACATATGTACATACCTACATTCGCCGGTAAGCAGTGACGCAATCGTCGCAGCGCTGAGAGCAACCAGCAGCCACTGTAACAACAGCGCAGCCACCGAAATTTCTTCGTTATGTGAAACAACAACCATTATTTAAAAAAATTTTTTTTTTGATAGTTAGAGATTTTTTGGCGTAATAAACATGTATTAGTGCAAGGTAGGCTGGACAGCACGGGCTGTCATACCTCTTCTCGAGTCTCTTATACGTGTATGTATGTTTCTTTGCCAGCCCTTTCCAGCGCCCACTTCGCGTGTTGATACCATCATCGTTGGACAGATGAGGTAAGTGTGGAATTACTTAATATACATATATACGAGTGTACGTGCGCATATACACCCACAACAAAGGGAAATTCATACAGAGAATTGGAACAGCCCGCATAAATACATGTACATGTATGTTTATACATACATATTTGAGCTTATGCTCATGGGGAGTTGTACAGGACTACGGGCACTTCACCGTTTAGAGGTTTTTTTTCACGGGATAGCGTGCTATCCATCAAGAGGCCCGTATGAATCTCCGGTGAAGCCACCTCCCCAGGACCACTTACGCATTTCATCAGGAAGGGGCTATGGTATGAAAGAATGCCTGACTCCCATGAAGCCTTTTCCATAATCTCCCGTCCACGTAAGGTGATTAGGAGTTCAGGAGCGTTCTGCTACGACTGCACCTGTGAAAGATACAAGCAAACAAAAGATTAAACATATTTAAAACTAAATTAATCGCGTTGCTAAACGAAGGCGTTGTTCGCGTATTCTGAGCTCAGTCATTATTTCTTTACATATGCTTTTCACTGTATTCCAAACTGCTTTATCATTAATCATATAGGATATCAGATTTTCTGGCCTTGGATCTACCTTCATGACGATTCTTAATTTTTCCCGCTCAAACGAAAACGAAGGACAAGAAAACAGTGTGTCTTCTACGTTCTCCGGCACAGTCTCACACGAGGCACAAACCATTGTATTATCATGACAATATTTACACAAGTACTCTCTGAAGCAGCCGTGCCCACTTAGCACCTGGGTCATATAAAAGTCTATTTCTATTACCAAATATCATGGTCTCCATAACACAAAATCCAACGAGATTCTCTACGGCGTGGTCGACGCACTCTCCAGCACCGAAGCCGAATACATGGCTATGACAGAGGCGACGAAAGAAGCGATGTGTCTCACCGGTATCTTAAAAGACTTGGGTACATCATGCGGCAAAGTAACCTTATTTAATGATAGCCAAAGCGCACAAAAACTCATTCAGTGCTTAGGCTACAGCTCGCGCACAAAACACATCGACGTGCGACATCATTTCATCAAAGAATGTTACCAAAGCCGAAAGATAGCTCTTACGTATATGCCGACCGAAGAAATGCCAGCAGACATCCTCACGAAAAGCTTATGCAGCGTTAAGCATTGTCAATGTTCAACAGCGTTAGGCATGACGAGTAGCCTTACTACTTCGAGGGGAGGTGTTGGCGCAGCAAAGTAGTTTCGACTACCAACATATACTTTTAATACTACTGTATTCATGCACACAAAATGCAACTATGAATTATTCTTTGTTACGCATTGTACTTATTCGTTATTCTCTCTTGCTTACATACTTGAAGTCAGTCCTTTGTAAGCTGTCATTAATTGAAGTCATTAAAGCAACTAAAATCTAAACTCGTGTTTTACTCCTAATAATCCCAATTATAGAAAACTTTTTATCTAATAGCGGTCACCCCTTCGGCAGGGAATGACAAAACTCCGAGGGTATTTCTGCCATGAAAAAGCTTCTAAAAAAATACATCAAGTAGTGCCACATATAGTAGGAAGGTGTCAACACTTTTTTCTTTCGTTTCATTCTTAAGTCGATAAAACTTAATGTTTGTTATTTCATTTATAATATCAATTTAAATCTTGGTATATGTATTTTTCCCTATTCTTCTTGCAATCTGTGTTCACCTCTATGTACACACTCAGTTGCTAGTGACATACATATATTTAAGTATGTTTTTGAGTCAATGGGCGCGTCCATAAGACACAACTGTTGAGTTCAACTGTTGCGAAATTGAAGGCAACTGTTTGACCCAACAGTTTTGCATGAGAAACGGCTTGATGAACATCTGATACATGTAAACAATTAAAATTAAATAAAATATTGCCAAAATAAAGAATTTTAATAACTAAACAGCTCAAAAGTATATATATATATTTATATATATTATATATGCTTTCTCCAATACCATAGTCTGCATACCATGCATTTTCCATTTTTATTTTATTTTATTTACATATGTGCACTACAAAACACGAAACGAACTCTGCAATGAAATGAAATAGTTGCGACGTGGAGTTCCTAATACTACGTTCTGACTGCGCCGTAAACTCGAGTTTAAGGTTCTGGAGTTTATGAAAAACTGTCAAGTGTTCTCATTGGGGTGTTTAAGAAACTCAGAGTTTAATTTGACACTTGTTTATTTACTTTTTGCTGTTTCCATTCAGTTTATGCATTTTTGCAAAAATGCCCGCAAATATAAAGATTGTTTTGTTTATTGTGAAAATATATCTTCAAATGTTTCAAAAATATGTAGAATTAGATAATGCTTGCACAAAAAGCATAGCAAGTTATCGTGCTAGAAGTGATTATTTCATGAAGACGATGTGGTTTTGTTTAACTAATCAGTTTTTGATATTATCAATTTTACAAAAACTTGTTTCACCAAATTTCAAAATTCATTGGAAATTGGTAAACTATATATGCAAACTTTCTTACTGAGTGATTTTTATTAGTTAATATATATGTATGTGTGTAGAATCGGGCAGGTAGATTTTGGGAGATTGATTGCCAAAGTAATGGAGAGGAGTTCTTCAAAACCAATTTCCGGATGAAACGAAGCAGTTTTTACAAATTATGTGGTCTCCTTTCTCCTATGCAGAAGAAAGACACACATTTTCGTGAAGCCATTTGTCTTGAGAAACGTATAGCCATTTCTCTATATTGCATGGGATCATCTGCCGAATACCGTACTGTGGGTAATATGTTCGGAATTGGAAAATCGACTGTTTGTTCAATTGTACTAGAGTTTTGTAAAGTAGCGTGTGCTATATTATTTCCTATATATCTGAATCAGTTTCCACTCAGTAGAGAAACAATTAGAGATTGCATAGCTGATTTCAACCGAATTGGATTTCCTCAATGTATCGGTGCAATTGGTAAGTATTTAATGTATATAACTGAATTTACTATAAGAGTAAATAACTCCAAAATTCGGTTCATTTTGCATTTTCCAATATACATATGTTCTTTCCAAATTTTTTATTTTAATTAAACTTTTTAGATGGATGTCATATAGAAATACGTCCAAAACATGAGGAAGCAGTCGACTATTTCAATTATAAAGGATGGTATTCGACAGTGCTTTTGGCATTGGTTGATGCCAGGTAATTTGTAACGATTCATACTACGTACGTATGTTTAAAATAATAACTAGTTTCCATTTCCAGGTATCGCTTTCTTTACATCAATGTAGGTAGTCCAGGAAGATGTAATGACTCTTATATGCAGAACTGTGCATTGCTTAATGAAATGAGTGTACAATTAGAGGCGGTAAATATACCTGTTCTAATACTAGGTGACTCTGCATTTCGTTTGTCCAAAACTGTTATGAAGCCTTTCCCATTTCAGCTGAGTCACACCAATTCACAGAAGTAATTCAACTATAGATTGTCGAAATGCCGCAGAGTAGTAGAAAATGCATTCGGTCACTTAAAAGCGCGGTAACAAGTTTCAAAATAATTTCATTTCAATATTTAAAACCTAATTAAAATAGATTCCGCAGGATTGGAAAAGGCATTGACAATAATATTCCGAATGCGAATTCTGTTATAAAAGTATGCTGCGTTTTACACAACTTTTTAGTTGAAGAAAAAGATGAAGTGCCCCGAACTTGGTTACAAGAACAAGCAAGCATGGATCTAAGTAGGAATTATCCCAGCCATTCCACAAATGTCATGAACAATAGAAATGAGGCCGAAGAGATACGTAACGCCCTCCGTTTACATTTTAGTGAATATGATTTTCGACTTGCTATCACAATTGGAAACATATCATTTATTGTCGCCGTTTATGTATATTCCCGCATACATCATAAGAAAATCGCTAACATATATTCATATTTGCACATGCAACAGTAAAACGTACCCCACTCTCTGTTATAAATTGTTATGTATGAACACTTCAACTATCAAATGGAAAATATCTACACTTTCTTTATATAGAAAACTTATATGTACATACATAATACATTCATCAGCAAATATTAATATCGGTATCGTCACATACGTAAATGCAAATATGTACAAATTCAATGTATTTACATACCTAAATATGTATCTGCATTCACCTATACACTTCTTTGTACATATATACATATGTATTGCATAAACAACATGTAAATAACCAAATTTCAAACATACCAACTTACATACTTACGTTTGGAGGTACTTGTAAAAAACGTAAACACTAAGTTTTCATAAACAAGATTACACATGTTTTTACATATACTTTGCAATATTTATTTTTCCATTTTAATTCAAACGACTTAAATAATTGAGTATGCCTTCCGTCAGTTTTTTGTTGTCGTCGCGCATCTCTTTCAAAACTTCCACTTTCTCCTTTTCTACCTTCGCCATTTCTTCCCCCATTCTGCTTTGTTCGGCGGCTGCTTCTTTGTAGCATTTGCCAAACTCTTCATACATCGTAATTAATTTGTCGATGTTATTTTTTGCAGGCCGAGTATTGGAACCCGATGGCAATTCTGCTAGCAACGGCATCGACAGCTCAGGGGTCAACGGCGAAGGCGGCGGCAGCTCCATGGTCGACGGCGAAGGTGGCGGCAACGACATATGGGACTGAGGTTGTGCTATCTCTTCTGAGTTGTCTAAAATAGTGTGTACATACATAAAAGCTAATTAAAATAAAGCGTGAAACAAAGCAAAAACACATATTTACATTGGATGCTTTCCTCCACAACAACATCAACATTATTTATTCGGTGTGCTCCAATTATCTGGTGCACTGCCTCGTACAGCGGCCACTCCGCCGGCGAACCTCCTGACGGCCCAATAGTCTCCTTACACTTTCTGGAAAATTAGTACATACACTTTTAATTGATATTTTATTTAAATTCGCTAATATCTTACCTGTATTTCGCAGTTAAATTTGCAATTTTATATTTAATGTCTGGGACAGACAGATCATAACCTTGCTTTGCTAAGTCGGAGGCCATTTCTTTGTAGACATGCGTGTTTTTCCTGACGCCTCGCAATTCGTCTATCTTCTGGCCCCACAACTCAACAAAGCAAGCTTCTGCTCCGCTGCCCCAAAAATCCTTCCTTCGCCGCTTTTTGGCTGGAGTTTGTAATAAATTCGCGGATTCCATTTCCGTATTATTTTGCACTTTGTTTACAATTACATGAACTGTCAAATTATAAACAGTGCAGCAAAACTTTTAAACAGTGATGCCAAAATTTGTCAACAGTGCGGCCTAATTTTGTTGCAAATAAGAGTTGTATTTGCATAAACACCAAATGAAAGTGGTGTTTAAGGCGAGTTAAAGGAAAAATATTTGTATGGTAAACTCCGAGTTTATCAGAAGTGTTTGACGTTAAACTCCAAAATTGCTCATAAACTCGAGTTAACGGCGCAGTCAGAACATAGTATAATGCAACGCTAGCTAAGCCGTCAGTGCGTAAAACATATCGTTCATCGTATTCATTTGAACACAATAGAAGCTTTGCACTTCTAATAAAAATTATAATAACTAAGCATCAAAAATGTAATAACACTGACAAAAATGAACAAAGCATTATACTATCTAGCAGGTTGTGTTGACAAAAATAATAGTGAATTTTAGAATGATATTTGTTGAAACTTATATTTCTTTATTTATTTTTGACAATTTTCATTTAAAATTAAATAGATAGAAATAAAAGTTTCAGCGCTTATTTGAAATTCGAAAAAATTGAACAAATTTTTAAAAACTGTGATCAAATTTTCAAACTTTTTATTTAGGACTTTTAGGAAAATTCTGAGTAAGAAGTTTTGTAGCCCATTTAATTTTAGTAAAATAAATTGCAAGTTTCAGACGGCTAAAATGTACCGTTGATTTATTATAAGTTTTTTGCAAAGGGTGTTGAGCTTTTTCTTGAAATTTCTTCCATATAACGTACCATAAACAGTCCACTTTTATATGGAGGAAAATACTTTCTATAATTTTGGCCAATGTGATAATTTTTTTCTACCTTCTCAGATTGACGGCCCTACTTCTCCTGACGAATGTTTGCAAAGCACAAGTCCAAAAGTTCCTTTTTCAACCCCTGTGTTTGAGGAAAGTGTTTCCCAAAGTTCACTTCTTGGACAATACTTAGGTTCATTAAACGTATTGGAAGAAGACAGCAGTGATGAAAACGTAAAGGATGAACTTATGAAAATAGCGTTTTTTTTTCAAATAGATAATTATTTCCCAATCCATTTCCTGCTGATAAAAATATTATGCAGTATTAGAAGAGTAAACAAATTTTATATGCAAATAATACAATGTGTACCTGCTACACATGTTATAGTTAAAATAACGTTTTCAGTATTACAGTTTGTTTTAAGTGATTGCAGAACAAATTTATAGGCGAACAGTTTGGAAAAAAATATGTTCTCAAAAATTAACACACCATTATAAATACGAATATACAATAATTTTATTATTTAATGAAGTAAAGAAAGACAAATAAAAACCCTAATTTTGTTGTTGTTTATATTTCGGCACACAACAAAGAAATCTGGGTAGACTTTTCCACTCAACTAAAATTCTACAAAAAATATTTCAAAATGAAAAATAAAATGTCGAACTTTTATAATATTTTCCTACTTATAAAGGTCTTTAGGTAACTTTGACTATAAGCCACCAAAGCGTTGCATTTTTAGAATCGCTACCACCTTACATGAATTCGCTTGGGCCATATATAGACTTTTATTTTAGGACAGAAAAAAAAAAGTCTAGGTATAACTGTTTCAAAAACCAGAACAAATATTTGTCACACAGACTTTTATTTCTGGTTCAAAAAATGTATGTCATAAAATAACACATTAAGTTGAATTTAATTTTTTGGAAAAGACTCATAACAGTTACGGTTCCTGTTTATAACCGAAACCTGACAAACATAAAAGGTTTAAGCATCTTTTACATTGTTAATATATAATTAACAATTGCTAATAAATGTAAAAAATTTCCAGTCTGTAGCTGATTAAATAGAGGAGTTATGGCGCTAAATGCAATATCTGAACAATCGGTTGTATGGCAGTTATCTATTATATTTCGTTGATCTCTGTGATTTTTGACTGGATATATAGTGCTAATAACAGCAGAATTAAGCGCTTAATCAGAATGAAGAGTGCCGGTTAAGACCATTCGTCAGATAATTAAGCGCTAAATTGTAGCTAACCGCCGATCATTTTAACCAGAGATGGTGAAAACGACCCTAAGAGCTAATCAGTTTATAAGAGCCGGTAAAGACCATACGTTAATTTAGAAAATGCTGGACTAAAGTGCTAAATAACAGCCGATTAATGTAATGAATTATTAAGAAACCGGGCCTAAATGTAAAAGCTAAGCGAGTGTCGAGTGTTTCTAATGAAAATAGTCAAAAGGGAATAAATATCACGTAGGCAACATTGTTTATTATAAGGACCACTTATTTGAAAACTGACTACAGTTTTTTCTTATTACACCATGGGTCAGGACATTGCAGGATTTAACGACAGCCTTTGTTGTGATGGTGTGCAAATATCAGTGAATCCGCCGGATGTGAAAACATGTACGATATTGGCCACCCAAAGTGAAAGTGAAGGGTGCAAAACTTCGCTAACAGGTTCGATAAGGCAGTTGTCGGCGTATGGGTGTGTGTGCGTTGACACAATTTCGAATTGAGAGGTAAGAGCAATTCGACTAATTGCAGTTAACTTATTAAGTGAACCCTTAGCTGCTAATAAAAAGGCACATACGGAAGCGAAGAACGGGGAGTGATTGCTAGAAAGTGCCAGTGATAGAATCGTGTCGAGTTTAACGCAGTAACAGGTAATATTTTATAAATCTGTTTGTCCCACGGAACGCATTGAAAAACCTTTTTTTTTTGATAGTTAGAGATATTTTGGCGTAATAAACATATATTAGTGCAAGGTAGGCTGGACAGCACGGGCTGTCAAACCTCTTCTCGAGTCTCTTATACGTGTATGTATGTTTCTTTACCAGCCCTTTCCAGCGTCCACTTCGCGTGTTGATACCATCATCGTTGGACAGATGAGGTAAGTGTGGAATTACTTAATAGACATATATACGAGTGTACGTGCGCATATACACCCACAACAAAGGGAAATTCATACAGAGAATTGGAACAGCCCGCATAAATACATGTACATGTATGTTTATACATACATATTTGAGCTTATGCTCATGGGGAGTTGTACAGGACTACGGGCACTTCACCGTTTAGAGGTTTTTTTTCACGGGATAGCGTGCTATCCATCAAGAGGCCCGTATGAATCTCCGGTGAAGCCACCTCCCCAGGACCACTTACGCATTTCATCAGGGAGGGGCTATGGTATGAAAGAATGCCTGACTCCCATGAAGCCTTTTCCATAATCTCCCGTCCACGTAAGGTGATTAGGAGTTCAGGAGCGTTCTGCTACGACTGCATCTGTGAAAGATACAAGCAAACAAAAGATTAAACATATTTAAAACTAAATTAATCGCGTTGCTAAACGAAGGCGTTGTTCGCGTATTCTGAGCTCAGTCATTATTTCTTTACATATGTTTTTCACTGTATTCCAAACTGCTTTATCATTAATCATATAGGATATCAGATTTTCTGGCCTTGGATCTACCTTCATGACGATTCTTAATTTTTCCCGCTCAAACGAAAACGAAGGACAAGAAAACAGTGTGTCTTCTACGTTCTCCGGCACAGTCTCACACGAGGCACAAACCATTGTATTATCATGACAATATTTACACAAGTACTCTCTGAAGCAGCCGTGCCCACTTAGCACCTGGGTCATATAAAAGTCTATTTCTATTACCAAATATCATGGTCTCCTTTACACAAAATCCAACGAGATTCTCTACGGCGTGGTCGACGCACTCTCCAGCACCGAAGCCGAATACATGGCTATGACAGAGGCGACGAAAGAAGCGATGTGTCTCACCGGTATCTTAAAAGACTTGGGTACATCATGCGGCAAAGTAACCTTATTTAATGATAGCCAAAGCGCACAAAAACTCATTCAGTGCTTAGGCTACAGCTCGCGCATAAAACACATCGACGTGCGACATCATTTCATCAAAGAATGTTACCAAAGCCGAAAGATCGCTCTTACGTATATGCCGACCGAAGAAATGCCAGCTGACATCCTCACGAAAAGCTTATGCAGCGTTAAGCATTGTCAATGCTCAACAGCGTTAGGCATGACGAGTAGCCTTACTACTTCGAGGGGAGGTGTTGGCGCAGCAAAGTAGTTTCGACTACCAACATATACTTTTAATACTACTGTATTCATGCACACAAAATGCAACTATGAATTATTCTTTGTTACGCATTGTACTTATTCGTTATTCTCTCTTGCTTACATACTTGAAGTCAGTCCTTTGTAAGCTGTCATTAATTGAAGTCATTAAAGCAACTAAAATCTAAACTCGTGTTTTACTCCTAATAATCCCAATTATAGAAAACTTTTTATCTAATAGCGGTCACCCCTTCGGCAGGGAATGACAAAACTCCGAGGGTATTTCTGCCATGAAAAAGCTTCTAAAAAAATACATCAAGTAGTGCCACATATAGTAGGAAGGTGTCAACACTTTTTTCTTTCGTTTCATTCTTAAGTCGATAAAACTTAATGTTTGTTATTTCATTTATAATATTAATTTAAATCTTGGTATATGTATTTTTCCCTATTCTTCTTGCAATCTGTGTTCACCTCTATGTACACACTCAGTTGCTAGTGACATACATATATTTAAGTATGTTTTTGAGTCAATGGGCGCGTCCATACACACAACTGTTGAGTTCAACTGTTGCGAAATTGAAGGCAACTGTTTGACCCAACAGTTTTGCATGAGAAACGGCTTGATGAACATCTGATACATGTAAACAATTAAAATAAAATAAAATATTGCCAAAATAAAGAATTTTAATAACTAAACAGCTCAAAAGTATATATATATATTTATATATATTATATATGCTTTCTCCAATACCATAGTCTGCATACCATGCATTTTCCATTTTTATTTTATTTTATTTACATATGTATGTGCACTACAAAACACGAAACGAACTCTGCAATGAAATGAAATAGTTGCGACGTGGAGTTCCTAATGCAACGCTAGCTAAGCCGTCAGTGCGTAAAACATATCGTTCATCGTATTCATTTGAACACAATAGAAGCTTTGCACTTCTAATAAAAATTATAATAACTAAGCATCAAAAATGTAATAACACTGACAAAAATGAACAAAGCATTATACTATCTAGCAGGTTGTGTTGACAAAAATAATAGTGAATTTTAGAATGATATTTGTTGAAACTTATATTTCTTTATTTATTTTTGACAATTTTGAACAAATTTTTAAAAACTGTGATCAAATTTTCAAACTTTTTATTTAGGACTTTTAGGAAAATTCTGAGTAAGAAGTTTTGTAGCCCATTTAATTTTAGTAAAATAAATTGCAAGTTTCAGATGGCTAAAATGTACCGTTGATTTATTATAAGTTTTTTGCAAAGGGTGTTGAGCTTTTTCTTGAAATTTCTTCCATATAACGTACCATAAACAGTCCACTTTTATATGGAGGAAAATACTTTCTATAATTTTGGCCAATGTGATAATTTTTTTCTACCTTCTCAGATTGACGGCCCTACTTCTCCTGACGAATGTTTGCAAAGCACAAGTCCAAATGTTCCAAAAGTTCCTTTTTCAACCCCTGTGTTTGAGGAAAGTGTTTCCCAAAGTTCACTTCTTGGACAATACTTAGGTTCATTAAACGTATTGGAAGAAGACAGCAGTGATGAAAACGTAAAGGATGAACTTATGAAAATAGCGTTTTTTTTTTCAAATAGATAATTATTTCCCAATCCATTTCCTGCTGATAAAAATATTATGCAGTATTAGAAGAGTAAACAAATTTTATATGCAAATAATACAATGTGTACCTGCTACACAAGTTATAGTTAAAAGAACGTTTTCAGTATTACAGTTTGTTTTAAGTGATTGCAGAACAAATTTATAGGCGAACAGTTTGGAAAAAAATATGTTCTCCAAAATTAACACACCATTATAAATACGAATATACAATAATTTTATTATTTAATGAAGTAAAGAAAGACAAATAAAAACCCTAATTTTGTTGTTGTTTATATTTCGGCACACAACAAAGAAATCTGGATAGACTTTTCCACTCAACTAAAATTCTACAAAAAATATTTCAAAATGAAAAATAAAATGTCGAACTTTTATAATATTTTCCTACTTATAAAGGTCTTTAGGTAACTTTGACTATAAGCCACCAAAGCGTTGCATTTTTAGAATCGCTACCACCTTACATGAATTCGCTTGGGCCATATATAGACTTTTATTTTAGGACAGAAAAAAAAAAGTCTAGGTATAACTGTTTCAAAAACCAGAACAAATATTTGTCACAAAGACTTTTATTTCTGGTTCAAAAAATGTATGTCATAAAATAACACATTAAGTTGAATTTAATTTTTTGGAAAAGACTCATAACAGTTACGGTTCCTGTTTATAACCGAAACCTGACAAACATAAAAGATTTAAGCATCTTTTACATTGCTAATATATAATTAACAATTGCTAATAAATGTAAAAAATTTCCAGTCTGTAGCTGATTAAATAGAGGAGTTATGGCGCTAAATGCAATATCTGAACAATCGGTTGTATGGCAGTTATCTATTATATTTCGTTGATCTCTGTGATTTTTGACTGGATATATAGTGCTAATAACAGCAGAATTAAGCGCTTAATCAGAATGAAGAGTGCCGGTTAAGACCATTCGTCAGATAATTAAGCGCTAAATTGTAGCTAACCGCCGATCATTTTAACCAGAGATGGTGAAAACGACCCTAAGAGCTAATCAGTTTATAAGAGCCGGTAAAGACCATACGTTAATTTAGAAAATGCTGGACTAAAGTGCTAAATAACAGCCGATTAATGTAATGAATTTTTAAGAAACCGGGCCTAAATGTAAAAGCTAAGCGAGTGTCGAGTGTTTCTAATGAAAATAGTCAAAAGGGAATAAATATCACGTAGGCAACATTGTTTATTATAAGGACCACTTATTTGAAAACTGACTACAGTTTTTTCTTATTACACCATGGGTCAGGACTATTGCAGGATTTAACGACAGCCTTTGTTGTGATGGTGTAAAAATTTTAGTGAATCCGCCGGATGTGAAAACATGTACGATATTGGCCACCCAAAGTGAAAGTGAAGGGTGCAAAACTTCGCTAACAGGTTCGATAAGGCAGTTGTCGGCGTATGGGTGTGTGTGTGTTGACACAATTTCGAATTGAGAGGTAAGAGCAATTCGACTAATTGCAGTTAACTTATTAAGTGAACCCTTAGCTGCTAATAAAAAGGCACATACGGAAGCGAAGAACGGGGAGTGATTGCTAGAAAGTGCCAGTGATAGAATCGTGTCGAGTTTAACGCAGTAACAGGTAATATTTTATAAATCTGTTTGTCCCACGGAACGCATTGAAAAACCTTGCAAGCGGTCCGCGATTAAACGGAAAAATAAGTAAAAATCTGCCAAGTGGCAGGTGATACCCGATACACCAGCAAAAATAGCTGCATCAGTGGCGAACAATAAGGAAGTATAGGGGTATTGCGGTGAAGAAAAGGCAGCACCACCATATTTGCAACGTTTGCGGATGCACATTTACCAACCTGCTCCTTCAAAAGCGACCACGATTGCGGATACATCCATAACATCAACACACCAACTATACATTGACTACATAAATTTAAGAGGGTAAAGTTGTTCAATCAAGTTTAGTGTCAAACAGAGTTCCAGGACTCCAATGAGCTGCATTTTGGAGGAGCATACATATGTACATACCTACATTCGCCGGTAAGCAGTGACGCAATCGTCGCAGCGCTGAGAGCAACCAGCATCCACTGTAACAACAGCGCAGCCACCGAAATTTCTTCGTTATGTGAAACATCAACCATTATTTTTTTAAATTTTTTTTTTGATAGTTAGAGATATTTTGGCGTAATAAACATATATTAGTGCAAGGTAGGCTGGACAGCACGGGCTGTCAAACCTCTTCTCGAGTCTCTTATACGTGTATGTATGTTTCTTTACCAGCCCTTTCCAGCGTCCACTTCGCGTGTTGATACCATCATCGTTGGACAGATGAGGTAAGTGTGGAATTACTTAATATACATATATACGAGTGTACGTGCGCATATACACCCACAACAAAGGGAAATTCATACAGAGAATTGGAACAGCCCGCATAAATACATGTACATGTATGTTTATACATACATATTTGAGCTTATGCTCATGGGGAGTTGTACAGGACTACGGGCACTTCACCGTTTAGAGGTTTTTTTTCACGGGATAGCGTGCTATCCATCAAGAGGCCCGTATAAATCTCCGGTGAAGCCACCTCCCCAGGACCACTTACGCATTTCATCAGGGAGGGGCTATGGTATGAAAGAATGCCTGACTCCCATGAAGCCTTTTCCATAATCCCCCTTCCACGTAAGGTGATTAGGAGTTCAGGAGCGTTCTGCTACGACTGCACCTGTGAAAGATACAAGCAAACAAAAGATTAAACATATTTAAAACTAAATTAATCGCGTTGCTAAACGAAGGCGTTGTTCGCGTATTCTGAGCTCAGTCATTATTTCTTTACATATGTTTTTCACTGTATTCCAAACTGCTTTATCATTAATCATATAGGATATCAGATTTTCTGGCCTTGGATCTACCTTCATGACGATTCTTAATTTTTCCCGCTCAAACGAAAACGAAGGACAAGAAAACAGTGTGTCTTCTACGTTCTCCGGCACAGTCTCACACGAGGCACAAACCATTGTATTATCATGACAATATTTACACAAGTACTCTCTGAAGCAGCCGTGCCCACTTAGCACCTGGGTCATATAAAAGTCTATTTCTATTACCAAATATCATGGTCTCCTTTACACAAAATCCAACGAGATTCTCTACGGCGTGGTCGACGCACTCTCCAGCACCGAAGCCGAATACATGGCTATGACAGAGGCGACGAAAGAAGCGATGTGTCTCACCGGTATCTTAAAAGACTTGGGTACATCATGCGGCAAAGTAACCTTATTTAATGATAGCCAAAGCGCACAAAAACTCATTCAGTGCTTAGGCTACAGCTCGCGCACAAAACACATCGACGTGCGACATCATTTCATCAAAGAATGTTACCAAAGCCGAAAGATAGCTCTTACGTATATGCCGACCGAAGAAATGCCAGCAGACATCCTCACGAAAAGCTTATGCAGCGTTAAGCATTGTCAATGTTCAACAGCGTTAGGCATGACGAGTAGCCTTACTACTTCGAGGGGAGGTGTTGGCGCAGCAAAGTAGTTTCGACTACCAACATATACTTTTAATACTACTGTATTCATGCACACAAAATGCAACTATGAATTATTCTTTGTTACGCATTGTACTTATTCGTTATTCTCTCTTGCTTACATACTTGAAGTCAGTCCTTTGTAAGCTGTCATTAATTGAAGTCATTAAAGCAACTAAAATCTAAACTCGTGTTTTACTCCTAATAATCCCAATTATAGAAAACTTTTTATCTAATAGCGGTCACCCCTTCGGCAGGGAATGACAAAACTCCGAGGGTATTTCTGCCATGAAAAAGCTTCTAAAAAAATACATCAAGTAGTGCCACATATAGTAGGAAGGTGTCAACACTTTTTTCTTTCGTTTCATTCTTAAGTCGATAAAACTTAATGTTTGTTATTTCATTTATAATATCAATTTAAATCTTGGTATATGTATTTTTCCCTATTCTTCTTGCAATCTGTGTTCACCTCTATGTACACACTCAGTTGCTAGTGACATACATATATTTAAGTATGTTTTTGAGTCAATGGGCGCGTCCATAAGACACAACTGTTGAGTTCAACTGTTGCGAAATTGAAGGCAACTGTTTGACCCAACAGTTTTGCATGAGAAACGGCTTGATGAACATCTGATACATGTAAACAATTAAAATTAAATAAAATATTGCCAAAATAAAGAATTTTAATAACTAAACAGCTCAAAAGTATATATATATATTTATATATATTATATATGCTTTCTCCAATACCATAGTCTGCATACCATGCATTTTCCATTTTTATTTTATTTTATTTACATATGTGCACTACAAAACACGAAACGAACTCTGCAATGAAATGAAATAGTTGCGACGTGGAGTTCCTAATACTACGTTCTGACTGCGCCGTAAACTCGAGTTTAAGGTTCTGGAGTTTATGAAAAACTGTCAAGTGTTCTCATTGGGGTGTTTAAGAAACTCAGAGTTTAATTTGACACTTGTTTATTTACTTTTTGCTGTTTCCATTCAGTTTATGCATTTTTGCAAAAATGCCCGCAAATATAAAGATTGTTTTGTTTATTGTGAAAATATATCTTCAAATGTTTCAAAAATATGTAGAATTAGATAATGCTTGCACAAAAAGCATAGCAAGTTATCGTGCTAGAAGTGATTATTTCATGAAGACGATGTGGTTTTGTTTAACTAATCAGTTTTTGATATTATCAATTTTACAAAAACTTGTTTCACCAAATTTCAAAATTCATTGGAAATTGGTAAACTATATATGCAAACTTTCTTACTGAGTGATTTTTATTAGTTAATATATATGTATGTGTGTAGAATCGGGCAGGTAGATTTTGGGAGATTGATTGCCAAAGTAATGGAGAGGAGTTCTTCAAAACCAATTTCCGGATGAAACGAAGCAGTTTTTACAAATTATGTGGTCTCCTTTCTCCTATGCAGAAGAAAGACACACATTTTCGTGAAGCCATTTGTCTTGAGAAACGTATAGCCATTTCTCTATATTGCATGGGATCATCTGCCGAATACCGTACTGTGGGTAATATGTTCGGAATTGGAAAATCGACTGTTTGTTCAATTGTACTAGAGTTTTGTAAAGTAGCGTGTGCTATATTATTTCCTATATATCTGAATCAGTTTCCACTCAGTAGAGAAACAATTAGAGATTGCATAGCTGATTTCAACCGAATTGGATTTCCTCAATGTATCGGTGCAATTGGTAAGTATTTAATGTATATAACTGAATTTACTATAAGAGTAAATAACTCCAAAATTCGGTTCATTTTGCATTTTCCAATATACATATGTTCTTTCCAAATTTTTTATTTTAATTAAACTTTTTAGATGGATGTCATATAGAAATACGTCCAAAACATGAGGAAGCAGTCGACTATTTCAATTATAAAGGATGGTATTCGACAGTGCTTTTGGCATTGGTTGATGCCAGGTAATTTGTAACGATTCATACTACGTACGTATGTTTAAAATAATAACTAGTTTCCATTTCCAGGTATCGCTTTCTTTACATCAATGTAGGTAGTCCAGGAAGATGTAATGACTCTTATATATACGAGAGGTCACTATTAAAGAACGAACTGCAGAACTGTGCATTGCTTAATGAAATGAGTGTACAATTAGAGGCGGTAAATATACCTGTTCTAATACTAGGTGACTCTGCATTTCGTTTGTCCAAAACTGTTATGAAGCCTTTCCCATTTCAGCTGAGTCACACCAATTCACAGAAGTAATTCAACTATAGATTGTCGAAATGCCGCAGAGTAGTAGAAAATGCATTCGGTCACTTAAAAGCGCGGTAACAAGTTTCAAAATAATTTCATTTCAATATTTAAAACCTAATTAAAATAGATTCCGCAGGATTGGAAAAGGCATTGACAATAATATTCAGAATGCGATTCTGTTATAAAAGTATGCTGCGTTTTACACAACTTTTTAGTTGAAGAAAAAGATGAAGTGCCCCGAACTTGGTTACAAGAACAAGCAAGCATGGATCTAAGTAGGAATTATCCCAGCCATTCCACAAATGTCATGAACAATAGAAATGAGGCCGAAGAGATACGTAACGCCCTCCGTTTACATTTTAGTGAATATGATTTTCGACTTGCTATCACAATTGGAAACATATCATTTATTGTCGCCGTTTATGTATATTCCCGCATACATCATAAGAAAATCGCTAACATATATTCATATTTGCACATACAACAGTAAAACGTACCCCACTCTCTGTTATAAATTGTTATGTATGAACACTTCAACTATCAAATGGAAAATATCTACACTTTCTTTATATAGAAAACTTATATGTACATACATAATACATTCATCAGCAAATATTAATATCGGTATCGTCACATACGTAAATGCAAATATGTACAAATTCAATGTATTTACATACCTAAATATGTATCTGCATTCACCTATACACTTCTTTGTACATATATACATATGTATTGCATAAACAACATGTAAATAACCAAATTCCAAACATACCAACTTACATACTTACGTTTGGAGGTACTTGTAAAAAACGTAAACACTAAGTTTTCATAAACAAGATTACACATGTTTTTACATATACTTTGCAATATTTATTTTTCCATTTTAATTCAAACGACTTAAATAATTGAGTATGCCTTCCGTCAGTTTTTTGTTGTCGTCGCGCAGCTCTTTCAAAACTTCCACTTTCTCCTTTTCTACCTTCGCCATTTCTTCCCCCATTCTGCTTTGTTCGGCGGCTGCTTCTTTGTAGCATTTGCCAAACTCTTCATACATCGTAATTAATTTGTCGATGTTATTTTTTGCAGGCCGAGTATTGGAACCCGATGGCAATTCTGCTAGCAACGGCTTCGACAGCTCAGGGGTCAACGGCGAAGGCGGCGGTAGCTCCATGGTCGACGGCGAAGGTGGCGGCAACGACATATGGGACTGAGGTTGTGCTATCTCTTCTGAGTTGTCTAAAATAGTGTGTACATACATAAAAGCTAATTAAAATAAAGCGTGAAACAAAGCAAAAACACATATTTACATTGGATGCTTTCCTCCACAACAACATCAACATTATTTATTCGGTGTGCTCCAATTATCTGGTGCACTGCCTCGTACAGCGGCCACTCCGCCGGCGAACCTCCTGACGGCCCAATAGTCTCCTTACACTTTCTGGAAAATTAGTACATACACTTTTAATTGATATTTTATTTAAATTCGCTAATATCTTACCTGTATTTCGCAGTTAAATTTGCAATTTTATATTTAATGTCTGGGACAGACAGATCATAACCTTGCTTTGCTAAGTCGGATGCCATTTCTTTGTAGACATGCGTGTTTTTCCTGACGCCTCGCAATTCGTCTATCTTCTGGCCCCACAACTCAACAAAGCGAGCTTCTGCTCCGCTGCCCCAAAAATCCTTCCTTCGCCGCTTTTTGGCTGGAGTTTGTAATAAATTCGCGGATTCCATTTCCGTATTATTTTGCACTTTGTTTACAATTACATGAACTGTCAAATTATAAACAGTGCAGCAAAACTTTTAAACAGTGATGCCAAAATTTGTCAACAGTGCGGCCTAATTTTGTTGCAAATAAGAGTTGTATTTGCATAAACACCAAATGAAAGTGGTGTTTAAGGCGAGTTAAAGGAAAAATATTTGTATGGTAAACTCCGAGTTTATCAGAAGTGTTTGACGTTAAACTCCAAAATTGCTCATAAACTCGAGTTAACGGCGCAGTCAGAACATAGTATAATGCAACGCTAGCTAAGCCGTCAGTGCGTAAAACATATCGTTCATCGTATTCATTTGAACACAATAGAAGCTTTGCACTTCTAATAAAAATTATAATAACTAAGCATCAAAAATGTAATAACACTGACAAAAATGAACAAAGCATTATACTATCTAGCAGGTTGTGTTGACAAAAATAATAGTGAATTTTAGAATGATATTTGTTGAAACTTATATTTCTTTATTTATTTTTGACAATTTTCATTTAAAATTAAATAGATAGAAATAAAAGTTTCAGCGCTTATTTGAAATTCGAAAAAATTGAACAAATTTTTAAAAACTGTGATTAAATTTTCAAACTTTTTATTTAGGACTTTTAGGAAAATTCTGAGTAAGAAGTTTTGTAGCCCATTTAATTTTAGTAAAATAAATTGCAAGTTTCAGACGGCTAAAATGTACCGTTGATTTATTATAAGTTTTTTGCAAAGGGTGTTGAGCTTTTTCTTGAAATTTCTTCCATATAACGTACCATAAACAGTCCACTTTTATATGGAGGAAAATACTTTCTATAATTTTGGCCAATGTGATAATTTTTTTCTACCTTCTCAGATTGACGGCCCTACTTCTCCTGACGAATGTTTGCAAAGCACAAGTCCAAATGTTCCAAAAGTTCCTTTTTCAACCCCTGTGTTTGAGGAAAGTGTTTCCCAAAGTTCACTTCTTGGACAATACTTAGGTTCATTGAACGTATTGGAAGAAGACAGCAGTGATGAAAACGTAAAGGATGAACTTATGAAAATAGCGTTTTTTTTTCAAATAGATAATTATTTCCCAATCCATTTCCTGCTGATAAAAATATTATGCAGTATTAGAAGAGTAAACAAATTTTATATGCAAATAATACAATGTGTACCTGTACAAGTTATAGTTAAAAGAACGTTTTCAGTATTACAGTTTGTTTTAAGTGATTGCAGAACAAATTTATAGGCGAACAGTTTGGAAAAAAAATATGTTCTCAAAAATTAACACACCATTATAAATACGAATATACAATAATTTTATTATTTAATGAAGAAAAGAAAGACAAATAAAAAACGTCATTTTGTTGTTGTTTATATTTCGGCACTCAACTAAAATTCTACAAAAAATATTTCAAAATGAAAAATAAAATGTCGAACTTTTATAATATTTTCCTACTTATAAAGGTCTTTAGGTAACTTTGACTATAAGCCACCAAAGCGTTGCATTTTTAGAATCGCTACCACCTTACATGAATTCGCTTGGGCCATATATAGACTTTAATTTTAGGACAGAAAAAAAAAAGTCTAGGTATAACTGTTTCAAAAACCAGAACAAATATTTGTCACAAAGACTTTTATTTCTGGTTCAAAAAATGTATGTCATAAAATAACACATTAAGTTGAATTTAATTTTTTTGAAAAGACTCATAACAGTTACGGTTCCTGTTTATAACCGAAACCTGACAAATATAAAAGATTTAAGCATCTTTTACATTGCTAATATATAATTAACAATTGCTAATAAATATAAAAAATTTCCAGTCTGTAGCTGATTAAATAGAGGAGTTATGGCGCTAAATGCAATATCTGAACAATCGGTTGTATGGCAGTTATCTATTATATTTCGTTGATCTCTGTGATTTTTGACTGGATATATAGTGCTAATAACAGCAGAATTAAGCGCTTAATCAGAATGAAGAGTACCGGTTAAGACCATTCGTCAGATAATTAAGCGCTAAATTATAGCTAACCGCCGATCATTTTAACCAGAGATGGTGAAAACGACCCTAAGAGCTAATCAGTTTATAAGAGCCGGTAAAGACCATACGTTAATTTAGAAAATGCTGGACTAAAGTGCTAAATAACAGCCGATTAATGTAATGAATTTTTAAGAAACCGGGCCTAAATGTAAAAGCTAAGCGAGTGTCGAGTGTTTCTAATGAAAATAGTGAAAAGGGAATAAATATCACGTAGGCAACATTGTTTATTATAAGGACCACTTATTTGAAAACTGACTGCAGCTTTTTCTTATTACACCATGGGTCAGGACTATTGCAGGATTTAACGACAGCCTTTGTTGTGATGGTGTGCAAATATCAGTGAATCCGCCGGATGTGAAAACATGTACGATATTGGCCACCCAAAGTGAAAGTGAAGGGTGCAAAACTTCGCTAACAGGTTTGATAAGGCAGTTGTCGGCGTATGGGTGTGTGTGTGTTGACACAATTTCGAATTTAGAGGTAAGAGCAATTCGACTAATTGCAGTTAACTTATTAAGTGAACCCTTCGGCTGAACTGCCGCTAATAAAAAGGCACATACGGAAGCGAAGAACGGGGAGTGATTGCTAGAAAGTGCCAGTGATAGAATCGTGTCGAGTTTAACGCAGTAACAAGTAATATTTTATAAACCTGTTTGTCCCACGGAACGCAGTGAAAAACCGCTTGCAAGCGGTAAGCGATTAAACGGAAAAATAAGTAAAAATCTGCCAAGTGGCAGGTGATACCCGATACACCAGCAAAAATAGCTGCATCAGTGGCGAACAATAAGGAAGTATAGGGGTATTGCGGTGAAGAAAAGGCAGCACCACCATATTTGCAACGTTTGCGGATGCACATTTACCAACCTGCTCCTTCAAAAGCGACCACGATTGCGGATACATCCATAACATCAACACAGCAACTATACATTGACTACATAAATTTAAGAGGGTAGAGTTGTTCAATCAAGTTTAGTGTCAAACAGAGTTCCAGGACTCCAATGAGCTGCATTTTGGAGGAGCATACATATGTACATACCTACATTCGCCGGTAAGCAGTGACGCAATCGTCGCAGCGCTGAGAGCAACCAGCATCCACTGTAACAACAGCGCAGCCACCGAAATTTCTTCGTTATGTGAAACATCAACCATTATTTTTTTAAATTTTTTTTTTTGATAGTTAGAGATATTTTGGCGTAATAAACATATATTAGTGCAAGGTAGGCTGGACAGCACGGGCTGTCAAACCTCTTCTCGAGTCTCTTATACGTGTATGTATGTTTCTTTACCAGCCCTTTCCAGCGTCCACTTCGCGTGTTGATACCATCATCGTTGGACAGATGAGGTAAGTGTGGAATTACTTAATACAGAGAATTGGAACAGCCCGCATAAATACATGTACATGTATGTTTATACATACATATTTGAGCTTATGCTCATGGGGAGTTGTACAGAACTACGGGCACTTCACCGTTTAGAGCCAGCGAAATTTCTTCGTTATGTTAAACAACATTCATTAGTTTTTTTATTTATTTTTTGATAATTAGAGATATTTTTGCTTAATATACATATATTAGGGCAAGGCAGGCAAGATTAAACATATTTAAAACTAAATTAATCGCGTTGCTAAACGAAGGCGTTGTTCGCGTATTCTGAGCTCAGTCATTATTTCTTTATATATGTTTTTCACTGTATTCCAAACTACTTTATCATTAATCATATAGGATATCAGATTTTCTGGCCTTGGATCTACCTTCATGACGATTCTTAATTTTTCCCGCTCAAACGAAAACGAAGGGCAATAAAACAGTGTGTCTTCTACGTTCTCCGGCACAGTATCACACGAGGCACAAACCATTGTATTATCATGACCATATTTACACAAGTACTCTCTGAAGCAGCCGTGCCCACTTAGCACCTGGGTCATATAAAAGTCTATTTCGCCATGCGATCTGCCTAGCCAAGCCTCGATTCTCGGGATGAGTTGGAAAGTCCATCGTCCCTTTGTCGACGTGGCCCAACGATGTTGCCATTGGGTTAGGCTTTTATGGCGTTCGGCAGCTGTCTCGTGTACTGAGAGGGCTGTGCTTTGTCTAGGGCCGTCTGATAGGTTCGCTGGATGTCGTTAGCCAGCAGATCGGCAGGCATTATGTCAGCAATTACACAGGCCGCCTCATATGAAACAGTGCGGAAAGCGCGACAAACGCGTAGTGCACTAATCCAAAATAGGGAGTTAAAATTTTCTGCATATGACGTATGCAGAAGTGCGTGGCCCATACATAACCACTTATTGGGTGACCTGAGTTAGCAACTTCCTGCGATTTTGACCAGTTCTACCTATATTTGCCATTCATCTAGCTAGAGAACTATGTACTGTTCCGGCTTTGTGTGTCACAGTTTCGATATGTAGTTTTAATGACAGCATGGCATCTATCATAACACTTAAATACCGTACTCCAGGCATAGTTTCGAATACATACCCATTGATGTCTAGACGTGTAGTTTTCTTTTTCTTTCTGCTTGTTATCAGTATCCCTTCGGTTTTGTGAGCTGCCAGGTGGAGCCTTTTGGCCTTAATCCAGTCATCGATTAGTATAGCCGTGTCTTATTTGTACAAGCCCTTGCTTGATGACCAAACTCCAAGCATCTGTAGGATCTTGTCAGAATACTTTTTTTCCTAATGTGACACACCGACCATGCACTCTTATTTTTTTTGGCTGCGATGTTTAAAACTTTTCCCTCTGAGATGGCTACAACTACATATATCTCTTTAGTTGTAATCTCATCGAGATCAAGTATCTCTATATAAGTCGGCCGTAACTTCGGCTTCATTACTTAAGAGACTTTGAACACCTTTTTTAAAAAGTTCTGTTTTTTCCTCGTGCACATGGTTGAGCTCGAGAAGTATTTATCCTTTCTGGGTTTTGCGTACTCTTTTGACCTGCTCACTCATTTTACTTAAGTCAGCACTGTTTTTCACCGATTTAAGCATATCGCTATATGACATGTCACCTGTCTTCTTAATGACAATGGCATTTGGTTTAACAGCGTAGTATTCTGTTTAGCCTTAATGATCTTCTTAGCTCTTGTTTGCACTATCCATTCGCCTGCAGGGTCTTTATTTGGGCTTATCAGAGCCTCCCTATAAGACAGAGTTTTTTGCCATGTGCCATCTTTTGAGATTACCGCCATTTTGGACTGTTTGGGCGGGTTCGTCTCATTTGTAATGGGGTCTTCTATGGCTCTTTTTGATGTAAGCTTGGCTTTTTTGAAAGGAGGCGAGGTTTGCGTGCATTTACAGCTATGCGACCTCTCCTTTACTTCACATACGACTTTCGAAATCCTTAGTTCTAAGTAAATTTCGACAATCGGCTGATGAATGGAGCGCCTTGGCGGCGCCATCAAGTCGACAAGACTGCTCAATTTATTGCCTAAAAGTAGCAGCATGTTTTTTTTTATTGCCTTCCTTTGCCAGATTCTGGCACTGGCTAATGGCCAGCCTTACGCTATCAAGATCCGGCGGAGACAATCAGGCTCGCACTACCGACGGAGTATCAGACGTTGAAAAATTTCGCTCCGTCATATTTATATTTGCGGACGGCGGCCTCTATATATTGCCACTTGCATTAAACTAATTATCAGGCAAACCCGCGTTTCCCCCTATATTTATCCTCCTTACCTCCTTGGTGCGTTGACATCAACCAAAGGAGGCAGCTTTTAAGTACCCGTCTGGGGGTAGTGTTAAAAGCTTTGCTAAACGGAAGTCTTCAAACAGAAAGCTTTTAAGCTGAGCTTTTATAGAATATTTCAAACTTAAATCAACGAGCTTCTATGGTTAAAGCTTTCAGCAGCTAAGGTCTCTGATAAATCTATCAGCTTTATTCCTATGTCATAATCAGCTGTTTAATTGGCGCCCAAAGGGTACTTGGAGTTCTTGCCAAAGTAAACAACCGATTTGTTTTTGTGTTTTCTTCTATTCAGAAGAAAACTCTTAAAAGCCAATAAAGCATACCTGCTTGGTGGTTTACCATACAAACCACTTCCATCGGATATAGGGAAGTCTTTGGTCGTCACGTTTCTTTCTTTTGTAAACACTTTTTCATCACAAACATAAAGTTTTTCACTAGCGCAAAGATTTCACGTCTGCACTGCACAAAGTACATACATTCATATGTACTGAAATATTGTATAAATAAATCTTTAAGATTTGCTGGCAACGATCATTTATATCAATTATATGGGGTGCAATGGGGTGCAGTGGTGCTTCTGGATATGCGGTTACAATTGCACGGCTATACCCAATCCCTACTCTTACGTCCACGTTCGTGCACTCTGGGCAGCGTGAGCAACTCATGTGCGAGAAACGGTAATCAACCCGTGTGGAGCCTTGGGTCACGGCTAATAGAGAGGGAGATTTAGTGGAGCCACTCCGACATAATCGGCTTAATGGTCCACTAAAGTCCGCAGCATATGTTCATCAGGAGGTGCGGCTGCCAGTAGGCGCCTATTTTGGAGCAAGCGGTTTGCTATATAAACGAACTCAAAATGTTCACAAACAACAATGGGTTGAGCGTAGGGCTTGGAACCCGCCACGTAAAACAAATATCCAATGAAAAGAAAGACAAAGCCCCGGATGAGACCCCCGTTTTTTGCTGACGACCACAGCAAACGTTAGAAGGAAAATGATTTGACGGCATGAACCTGGAATGTCCGGACCCTTAATTGGGAAGGTGCCTCTGCCCAACTGGTTGATGTCCTCAGCAGAGCAAAGGCTGACAACCAAAAGATGGGATGGACGGGCCAAGGGAAAGAATCGATAGGCCTTTGCGACATTTACTACAGCTGCCATGTAAAGGAGCGCACATTCGGTGTTGGATTTGTGGTGGGAGACTGCCTGATTTGCGCGCACGCCCCGACGGAAGAGAAGGACGAGGGGACTAATGATCGCTTCTACGATCTCTTTGGCCGCACGTATGAGCGGTGCCCCCACCACGATATAAAAATCTGCTTGGCGATTTCAATGCTAAGGTGGACAAGGAGAGCATCTTTGGTTCCACAGTCGACTACGCCGGGGATCGAAACATGGTAGTCTGTAGTACCAGCTTCCAGCATAAGAAGCTTCACCAGGCTACGTGGCTGTCTCCAGATGGTAAGACACGAAACCATATCGACCACGTTGTGATAGACGGAAGACATGCTTCCAGTGTCCTAAATGTGCGCACGATCCGAGGAGCCAACATCGACTCGGATCATTTTCTTGTGGCAGCTAAGATCCGCACGCGGCTCTGTGCAGCAAAAATCGCACGCAAATGGACACAAGGAAAGCTCGACGTCGGAAAGATGCAATCGCAACAGACAGCCACCCACTTCGCCACTCGACTTGCACTCCTGCTCTCTGAGAGCAATAATCAACAGAACGATATTTCCGATATTTCGAAACGTAAAGACGCTGCCTACAGGGCCACACTGCGTTTGGGCGCAACGCGAGCTGTGCGGGAGTTGAAGAAGGAAGCAAGACGCATTTTTCGTAAGAAAAAAAAGAGGGCGAAATTCGTGCTTGCGAAGAGCTTGAGACACTGGCCGTCAGTAAAAACGCCCGAAAATTTTTACAAAGTTCGACGGCTAACAAAAGGTTTTAAGACCGGGGCGAATTCCTGTAAGAATGAAAACGGCGACCTGGTGACTGAGTCCACAACATACTTAAATTATGGAGGGAGCACTTCTTCACACTGCTTAATGGAAGCAGCTGCAACAACGTTGGAGAAGATGTTGAACCTGAATCCCCAATCAATGATGATGGACGTGATGTACCATCACCTGACCATGACGAAATTCGGAAAGCGATAGCACGGTTGACGAACAACAAAGCCCCCGGGGCTGACGTGTTACCAGCTGAGTTATTTAAGTACGGCGGAGAGGAGCTGGTTAAGTGCATGCACGAGCTCATTTCTAGAATATGGTCGGAAGAATCCTCCAGTTTGCGCCAATTATCACGCGATTAGTCTTCCTAACATCGCTCATAAGGTTCTGTCGAGTGTATTGTGTGAAGGACTTAAGCCCACCGTCAATGAATTGATTGGACCTTATCAGTGTGGCTTTAGACCTGGTAAATCTACCACCGACCAGATATTCAAAATACGCCAGATCTTGGAAAAGACCCGAGAAAGAAGAATCGACACACACCATTTTTTTGTCGACTTCAAAGCCGCCTTCGACAGCACGACAACAATGTCTGAATTTGGTATCCCCGCAAAACTTATACGGCTATGTAAAATGGCGTTTAGCAACACCACCAGCTCCGTCTGAATTGGGAAGGACCTCACCGAGTCGAAACGAGGTTTCAGACAGGGTTACTCTTTGTCGTGCGATTTTTTCAACCTTTTGCTGGAGCAGATAATTTGAGCCGCAGAACTAAATCGGTCAGGCACCATCTTTTATAAGAATGTGCAATTGCTAGCGTACGCCGCTGACATTGACATCATCGGTCTTAACAACCGCCCAGTTAGTTCTGCCATCTCCAAACTGGATAGAGAAGCGAAGCGAATGGGTCTGGAGGTGAAAGAGGGCAAGACTAAGTATCTCCTGTCATCAAATAGACAGTCGGTACATTCACGACTGGGATCAAACATCGCTGTTGACAGCTATAACTTTGAAAAAGTAGAGGACTTCATTTACTTAGGAACCAGCATTAACACCAACATCAGCTTCAGCCTTGAAATCCAACGCAGAATCTCTCTTGCCAACAAGTGCTACTTCGGACTGAGTAGGCAATTGCATAATAAAAACCTCTCTCGACGTACCAAAACCATACTCTATAAGTCTCTCATCATGCCCGTCCTGTTGTATGGCGCAGAAGCATGGACGATGACAACATCAGATGAGAGGGCTCTTGTAGTGTTCAAGAGAAAGATTCTTCGAAAGATTTATGAACCTTTGCGTCTTTGCGGATTAAGAACCAGCGCTGGCTAGGTCACGTCATACGAATGGATAAAATAGCTCCAGCCCTGAAGGTTTTTGACGCGGTACCCGCGGGTGGTAGCAGAGAAAATGGAAGACCTCCCCTTCGTTGGAAAGACCAAGTGGAAAAAGACGTGGCTATATTTCTGATTTCCAATTGGCACCAGTTAGCAAAAGATATGGAAAGCTGGCGTGCTTTGTTGACCTCGGCCAAAATCGCTTAGGCGGTTGATGCGCCAATTAAGTAAGTGAGTAAGATCACAATTATCATTTCTGAATAATGAAGGGATGTATCAGAGCTAAAAATGAGGTGGTAAATTGGTAATATTTGGTGTGGGTGTTACCCAGGGGCGGGCACCCACATAAGACTGAATCGCGACCGGACGGATGTACGAATAGACAGACGAACCATGTTAGGTAAGGGGGTGCTGCAAATATGTTCGGAGTAGACGCAGCGTCTATGGATGCACAAGCTAAATGCGCAGAGGGGGTGGGACGACTCCACCTGACCGGACTGGCCTTTCTCCTTCTCCTTACTCCTTTCAACCTTTTCCTTTTTTTTACACATACCGTCAGGCATGACCCTTTTTGTTTATGTAGGGTAAGAAGGTAAGAGGAAACAACCCCCCCATCCGGCGAGCTAGACTGGGTCGGAACTACCACGCCTGCATACCACCAATCGTAACCAATAGACACCTACATAACAAGGACTAGCCGGTGCAGACCTACATACGACAACCTGTGGTCCCGATGACTTACCGACAGTGTCTGGGCGACACCTACGACTATCGATCTCACCACCAACTGCCTCGTGAGTCCCATGGGCACAATTAAGATCTGGATATTGGAGCAGGTGAAACTTCTACTAATCCAGATAGAACTCTGTCACTCCCATAATCTACTAGATAATAACAATAGATGGTGCCGTCATCTTAAACAGCTCCAAAAACTATTGCTTCCAAAACAAAAGTTACATATAGCATCAAATACTGGAATATGAAAATTCACTTCAGAACAATTTTTTCCTAACATCAATATGTGCTATGCATAAAAATGTTGTCGAAATAAATCAATTGTCAGAAAACATAAAAATTATTAAATAAAAAGGTACTCTCGTCAAAATTGTTTGTGTATTTGCGACAATGTCTTTTGATTTTAATTATAAGTTCTGGATTGGAACTAAAAAGGACATTGAAGATATTATAAAAAGACAAAATGTCTTAAAAAAAAAGAATCCCATAACCAACCCAATGATTTCATACAGAATTTTTTCGGAATTATACATCTTATACGTAGAGCTTGTTAATAAGCTGAGCTATATCTATAATTATACATTTCAAGTGCAGAAGCGCGAGATTGTGAGATCATTAGTTCAATCTGCTGCTAGACGATTGATGGAATTAAAAAATGAACTAAAAAACTTGGAATTAAGTGAATATGTTTATAACGATAAAGCTTTGATTGCACGAAAATTGAATCCATATGACTTAGTCATATGGCGCTCTCCTCAGTTTTTGTATCGCCGACCACCTGAAATACAAAATATTGTGTACGAAAGGAGAATTTTTATGACTGAAAAACAGAAAATTGATGCTGAAAGTAAGGACAAAGCCTTTTTGAGTCAAGCTGTTATCCTTATAGAAGCGCATGAAAGGGCGAGGAAGGCACGGGTTTACAAGTCGGCTATAAAATACGATAAAAAAAATTTGAAGGTTATTCAAAGAAGAAAAGTTCACTATACCTTTGTACACAAATCTGACCAAACAATGAGCATACCTGTGAAACGAACGATATTTAACGCAAGCTTTCTTAAAAAAACTGAAGATTGCCAATATTTGTTGAGGGAAGATAATTTGGAAAAAAATTCGAAAGGGGGTAAACTGAATTCAGAGTAGAGATAAATGTATTTAGGTTTTTTAATTCATTTCGGCTTTAGGGATTTCTGAAGGTGAACTTAAGAGGATTTACGATAAAGCGGCATTATTGATTCAAATAGCTTGGAGGGCTCACAAAAGTAAAAATGTTTTAAAGAAACGGCATATTTTTAAACAAACATTGTATGGTATGAGGACAAGACGGAAATTATTAAAACCGAACCAGTATATGGATTCTGTTATCGAAACATATAAAAATGAGCAGTTTAAGAAAAAACTCGATAAAGATTTTATAAGATTAATAGCTGATGAGCGAACGAGGCTTCTGCAAGAAAGGTCTCCCTGGATAATGGAGGACATATCCGACCACATTCGAGGATGGTTTCGGGAATTGTAAGATATGTATACATATATAAATTTTCTTACTGCAAACAGAATTTACCGTTGTAGCTACGACAAAGTTGGTGATTTTCATCCCTACCCAGATGCCTTAAAATCAGGCACTGTTCTGGTTATAATTGATGAAACTTATTCTCCTGAAGAGTTTCAAGAAAAGTTGAACGAAATGAATTTGTCTAAAGAGGAAAAGAAGAAACGGGCCGAGAAGGCGAAGCAGCAAAGAAAAAAAGAAAAGGAAAAAATTAGAAAAGAAAAAATTAAGGAGGCTAAACGGCGCAAAAAAATGAAGGAAGCGGGAATTTATGATATAGCGGATAGCTTAAAGACTAATAAAAATATAAGTAAGATAACATAGTCACGTAAGTCCCTCAAATGCAATTATACATTGTAGGTTTCTAAATGCATACTTATATACATATACATACATACCTTCGTATACCCATATGCATTAACATAGATCCGTACCCGTTACATTTTCGATCACGAGCAACACGATATTGCACTACATACATATATGGTAAGTTATCGCATAGTAAAGTTACCTCTATTGATTTCAACATAATTTTATAAATATCGTGTTTCGAAGATAGGTACCAGCATTCATACGATTGTGTGTATGTAAATAAATAATTATATACGAATATACTCATTTGTTCAAAAGAAATGTGGCTTACGTGGGCAACACTAATTTTGGTGCTGCACAGTTGAAGCGGTTTTTGATGCATTCATAGAAATAGAGATTTTATCAGTTATAGCTTATTTATTGATCTTTCATTGAAATGCTAAAACCAATTTTTTTGAAGTTTAATTTAATCCAAACAAGTTTTTATCACCATTTGCTTCGTCGCTTAAGCTTCTCAAACTCTGTTTACATTTTTGGTACACTGTGTGGTCTAAACATTTGCTTACATTTTTCTTGCCCTACATTATCGAAACTTTAGGTAAAAAACAGAGTTAGAAATCAACCATAAACTAAAAAGTAATTCAATTTGTCGCACATTGTTGCCGGACATACAAACATGTACATATGTAGCTGCACCCATGGTTATGTTCGGCAAATGAAATTTAAATTATATTTTAAGAATTTTTGGGCCATTAGTGTGTTTCATATATGAATACTGAATACATACATATACTAATACCTCCGAATGAGAAAATTTTTTTATTGCTGCTACTTGTTTAATGCATCTTGTTACCGAGCTTGGGTATTCCCTTACAAAAGGATTGCATGAGCATAAACAAATTATTTTAAAAGCAGCTTGAAAATAACAGAGGGCATACCAATTCGTTCTTTACTAGGAAGAATCTACTTGGTTGTTCCTTCCCTCGCAAGTTCATCCGCTATACATTTACTCTTGATGTCCCTGTGGCCTAGAACCCAAGGTTTAGCCATCTCTTGTGGAGATCGGCTGCAATCCAATGCAATCTTTGATTTAATCGTAGGTGAGCTCAGATCATTAATTGCCGCTTGGCTGTCACTGAAGATAAAATGTCTTTGCCCTTAAAAGTGGTTTATAATATACATATGCGTAGCCTTCTTACGAAATCTCAGCTTAAAAAACACTACAGTGGTTTGGCATTTGAAAATAACTGACTCTCTGATTTCAGTGGTAGAAGATCCAGAAAGACATTTAGGGTGTCGTTTGGTGTTGATCGCAATGCTCCACTAACGCAGATTACACTAGCCCTTTGCTAAGTAGATTAAAATTTGTAGTTTTGCTATTGCAAACGTCAAGCGGTATAGTTCTGTTTTCGCTGTCCTACTTTTTTTCTTTTTAAAATTTGTTTATTTCTGCTTATATAAATTAATAATTTAGTGGTAAAAGATTTTGTAGTTCATTCTTCTATACCATCCGAAGATGTTAATTTCTGCTTATATAAATTAATAATTTATTCATAAAAAATTTTGTAGTTCATTCTTCTATACCATCCGAAGATGTTAATATCCAACTCATCGAGTCAATAGAATTTAAAGCAATACGAGTTATGGTAGGAAATTGTTTCTTTTAGTTAGCTATCAGCTACATCCCTCCTAATTCTGACTTATCGGTATATTCTCAACATATTGCGTTACGTAGATCCTTAAGTTCAATGAATACTACACATGTCCCGATTATTGTACTTGGTGACTTCAATATGTTAGGCATATCATGGACGCTCATAGATGACTTTATCGTTCCAATTTCATCAAGGGATAGATACAATGTGTTACTTGAAGACATGACTGAGCTCTGTATAAATCAGATCAATTTAACTCCAAACCATTTTGGAACCTTTCTGGATCTTGCTTTTGTTGATGATATATCTAAATCATATATGAAGAGGCGCGAACCCTTGGTTATTCCAGAGGACTCTTATCTCCCCGCGATTGAGGTAAATTACGAGGTTATATTTTGGAAATAATGTTAATAAATCAAGTAGCTCAAACGCTCGTTTTATTTTCGCGAAGCCAATTTCAAGAAATTAGATCGAGAATTGCCAAAATGATCATGGCCGACGTATAAAGATGATGTTGAACGTTGTGTCCAGCATTTTAATTATACTATATATAGCTTATTTCAAAAGTTTGTACCCGAACGGGTTTGCGTACAAAAGGAGCAATCACAACCTTGGTTTACAAAAGAACTAAGAAATTAAAAAAATAAACAGTCGCGACCTTTTAAATTGTACAAAATAACTGGATATCACACTAACTATGTTAAATACTCAGTTCTCTGATACGCTTATTTTGAATTAAATAAAAAGCCCTGAATAATTTTATGATTTCGTTAACTCAAAACGCAAAATGACTAGTTTTCCATCAGCTATAAAATATCAAAATACCGTGACTTGTGACTCTTAATCAATTTCCCACATATTTGCCTAATCGTTCAGGTCAAATTTTGCCATTAACTCGCCTCTGAGCAAACCTTATCCATATAAACTCTGTCCCTTCACCTCTGCTATTATTTCGCAGATATCTTCCGAGAAAGTATTTCATTATTTGAGTAACTTAAAATAATCTTTTAAAGCTGGCCCGATTTGATCTCGACTTAGGTTAGGTGGGTTAGGTTAGGGTGGCTGCCACTGCACCGGAGCACGGTGGCACACTTAGGCTGTAAGAAGCCCATTGTGGGACCACTGGCATAAGCCATGCATTCCCTCCCTCCCTTCTTTCAAAAATTGAACCATCCTGTGCGCTTAGTGTAGAGTAGAAAGTTAGAAATGTTTGCCGAGTTCAAGTCAGCTAAACAGTCCAGAAAGTAACTATTAAAAACTTTACTGCGCGACTTGGCCAAGCCAGGGCAGTGGCAGAGATAGTGCTCAATACTCTCCACCTCCTCCTCGTTTCGGCAACTGCGGCAAAAATCATTTGTTGGGTAACCTAGCCTTTCCCCATGCGTGCCCATGAGGCAGTGCCCGGTAATCACCCCAACTACTAATCTGAGAGAGAAGCGGCTAAGCATCGTGAGAGCTTTAGAGCGCTTCTCATCGGCTTCTAGCCAGATTTGTCTTGTAATGTGCAGGTGGGCTCCGATGCCCACCTTAAATTTACCTTGCCCATAAGCTCAGATCTGTGTTTATAGGATGCTAAGAGTAAACCCGCCTCTTGAGCAGAGTTTATGACAGTTAATTCCGTCCCTTTCCTTGCTAGTTCATCAGCCAGGCAATTGCCAGGAATGTCCTTATGGCCAGGGACCCAAACAACATGTACGGAGCAAATATCCGCCGCTGGTTTAGAGCTGCTCTGCATTCAAAGGCTAACTTGGAGGTTGTACCGTAGGAATTCAGAGATTTGATAGCAGCCTGGCTGTCAGAATAAATGGTAATGCCTCGTTCTAAGGAGGTGTACGTTGTGAGGCCACGAGCTGCTTCCATTATAGCATTTAGTTCGGCCTGGAAAATACTGCAGTGGTCCGGTAAACGAAGACTGAGGTTTAGATCGAGTTCACCAGAGTAAATCCCGCTGCCTACTCTTTTGTTTAACTTGGAAACATCTGTATATACAGCCGTCGATCCCGGATCCAGGTCCACGGTACCCATCAATTCGCTCTTCTCTGGGATTCTTGTGGAGAATCTATTTCCGGAGAATGGAGGGTGTAGAAAGTAATCGAACCTCATCGGGTTGTCGGGCAGAGTTTCCAGAACCTTTGCGTGCCCGGAGTTGAGATTTCTCCACGGAAGGATGGCATTTAGCCTAGCAGCACTGCAGGCCACCAAAAATTTGCCGTAGAGATTCACCGGTGGGAGATTTAACATTATTTCCAGAGATTTGGTGGGTGTAGAGGGCAGTGCTCCCATTATGAGCAATGCGGCTGCCCTCTGGACCCGTTCTAGTTTGGCTCTGGTAAGAGTCCTGCTCAATGCCGGCCATCATACGACGATCCCGTAGAAGAGAATGGGTCTTATCACAGCTGTGTACATCCAGTGTACAATGTGTGGCTTTATACCCCATTTCTTCCCCACGGCCGTCTTACAGGCGTATAGGGCAATCATAGCTTTCTTGGAGCGGTCTTCAATATTCCGCCTCCCGTCGAGTTTTTTATCTAGTGAAATTCCGAGATATTTGACCTCGGTTGAGAGACTAAGAACTACTCCGTTTACGGATGGTAGTTTGAAAGCGGGAATTTTGTATTTCATTGTAAAGAGCACTGCTTCGGTCTTGGTGGGATTGACATTAAGTCCACATTCCACAGACCAGCGAGCTACGATATTTAAAGCGTTTTGCAATAAATCGCTTAGGACTTGAAGGTGTTTGCCCGTTGCTGTTATTGCCAAGTCATCAGCATATACCACGACCTTGCTGCCGGTGATCTTGAGGTTTAAGAGTAAGTCGTTTACAGTACGGTTCCAGAGTAAAGATGATGTCAAGGTCCGCCTCCTCAGATTCCGAAGCCAGAAGCTGGTCCTCATCATCGGGGTAGCGGCTGTATATAGACCCAACGTAAGCAGATGCTGAGCCAGTTTCGCTCTCAGCATCCGTCGCGACGTCCGATACCCCCGATGGGATGTGCCCAGGGCGCTCGGCTCTGGCTCCGGGGCCTTAGGGACGCTCGAGGTGTCTCCCGGTTTGTTGGCCCCCTCGCCAGTAAGAGTGGTAACGGAATCGGGTGCGCTCGAGGCGTTGCCCGTCTGGTCCGTCTGTTGGGCTCCCTCCGCCCTCTTGTGGACCTTAATGGTGATGGAGTAGAAGCCGTAACTTATTACCCCACCACAGACCGCGAGCACAGGGATAGAAGCATCGTTGATGACGAGGTCAACGTAACTCTGCTTCTCCTTGGTCTCGCTAACTCGGACTATCCTCCAATCATTGGTGGGTAGATCTCCGTAGCCAAGGCGGATGAGTTCGAGGATCTCCTGCGGTGTAGATGGTTCCGCTGGGACCCAGGCCCAGGCTCGAGGCCGTTTAGGGATCTGGTCCCTGTGGACAGCCATCAAGTCCGCCCCGGGCCACAGCTGCCCCACCGAGGAGATTGCCTCCTTGTACAGTCGGACTGCGCGCTCGTCCGCGCACGCGACCAGCTTGATTCGCCCTTGATACCAGCCGGCGTCCCGGACGACTGGTGCAGGGCCGGGATACTTCGAGAGTATGCCCTTATAGACCCTGCAGAGACCCATCAAGATGGACTTCCAGTTGTCAATGCTGATATTTCCATCGGGATGGCTCTTGTCGAGCACAGCCAGCGTAAGGTGCTCTTTTGCCGCCTCGCTAAATGGCTTGGCTGATATGGCCATCGACCGACGGTTCGGGGGGGAGGAAGTCCTGTGCCTCTTCGATCCACTCGGGGTATGGTCTTGAGATCGCGGTCTGTTGGAGGCCAGGTCCTTCCTCTGGTCTGTGCGAGTGGGAGGTTTGTCCTTCGCGCCGTTCCCTAAGGGGCGCTTTTCGCTGGAGTTCAGGACTCCCTTGGCCCACTCAAGAGAGGCTTTCTGTGCCTCCGTCAGTTGGGCGTATGGTATAGCCTCCAGCTGTTTTATGACCTTCGGGGCTGCCCTCCGGTCACGCTGGGCCCTGAGGTGAGCCTTAATGGCTTTTTATTTTTATTTTATTTTATTTTATTTATTTATTTATTTTATTTAAAAAAAAAGTCAAAAAACTACAAAGGTTCTTACTGACTAAAAACGATGACTTACTCATATGTTATAGAATTGAGTTTAAAAATTTGGAAAACACAGTTTTCGACAAAGAAAAGTCCAGCTCAACAGAATCCGAGATTTCGTTTAATTCACGAAGAGAACGCACTAAAGGAGCATTCCTTGCATAGTTGGTAGTGAGGTTCTTAATATAAAAAGGATAGTAAGAACGGAGAGTTCTAACTGGTATGAGAAATTGAATAGCGTGAAGAAAGGAGGGACAATCAATATCACCCCTGATCACACCGGAGATAAAGGAGAGGGATAGCGTAGTTCTTTTGATTTCAAGAGATTTCAGATTAATGAGTAGGAGACGGGAATGGTAAGAAGGAATTGGATCAGAAAAATATAAAGATCTGAGGGCAAACTTGAGGAAAATTTTTTGAATATGCTCGATCCGCTCGATCCGCTCTATTGCAAATTTGTGATAAGGTCTCTAGATGAAAGCAGCATATTCAAACTTAGGGCGAACTATCGTTGAGAAAAGTAACTTTAACGTATAAGGGTCGATAAAGTTGGTGCTATTTCGTCGTAAAAAACCTAGGGCAGCATACGATTTGGATATTATAAAATTAATATGGCTGTAGGGTCAAAGATTACTCCAAGATCTTTGATCTCATCCGGAGACTGAAGAGCCTTGTTTTCAATGTATTATTTCGACTTTAACACGTTACGCATTTTGGAATAGGTTATTTATATTAAGACAAAGGAGTGATCTACTACACCAAAGATATAATCTGTCTAAATCTTCCTGAAGGCAACGTGCATCTTCAGAACTTGTTATGGCGGAATATACCTTTAGGTCGTCTGCATATAGCAAAAAATGTGAGGACTTAAAACAGTTTCCAATATCGTTGATAAAGAGAACGAATAGAAGAGGACCTAAGATACTTCCTTGCGGTACACCTGAGGTGGCTATGAAGTGATCAGAGGTTACCCCTTCGATCGAGACCACACGGTGTCTATTGCTTAAGTATGAACGCAACCATTTAAGAAAAATGGAGTGAAAACCAACGGAGGCTAGTTTATGTAATAATATATTGTGTGATACCTTATCAGTATAAATGCAGTCTATTTGCTGGTTGGATGAAAACGTTTCCAAGCAAAACTCACTAAAGACGGCTAAGTTAGTAACTGTAGACCGATTGGCAACAAAGCCATGCTGATATGGGGAAATTAAGTTTTTTACGGCGAAGTACATCTTATCTTTAACGATTACCTCGAAAAGTTTTGAGATAGACGAAAGTTTAGAGATTGGCCTATAATTAGCTACATCATTCTTTTTCCCACTCTTGTAAATTGGAGTGACTGTCGTTATCTTCCAATCACCAACGAAAGTCCCAGTATTTAGTGATTTATTAAAAAGATGTTTAAGAGGTTCAACTAAATGCGTCCACTTTTTCAGTAAGTCAGTACAGAAACCATCGACATCAGTTTGTGTAGAGTTTTTTAAAGTACTTATACCCCTAATAATGTCATCAGACGTGAGTTGTAGATGGCCGAAATTAATGGTGGTGGAGTCGCAGTTGGCATGTTGAAAGGAACGAGAGTATCGTGCATCATCGTCAGCAAAATTTGATTTAAAAAACTCGGCAAATAAACAGGCAATTTCGAGGGGTGAGCTTGCTGTTTTTTCTCCCAGACAAACTGCAGATGGAATCCCGGAACATGACTTATTCGATTTGATTAAGTGCCAAAATACTTTAGGATTTGATTTTATGTTCGATTCTACCCTTAAGGTATAATTTCTATAAAGAAATTTGTTCAAACAACAGAATTTCTTCGAGAGTCGTTGATACTTGTCAAAAAATATGTTGCTGTTAGATTTACAAAATTTTTTATATAACTTATTTCGTTGGTTCTTAATTTTCTTTAGTTCGTGAGTGTACCACGGGAGTTTGTAGGGCTTCTTTTTAAATGTTGGAACATTCGCAGAAATAATTTCAAGCAAGCGAGACTTGAAGACAGAGTAGCACTGATTGACATCTGGATTAGAAAGCAAGTGAGTCCAACTAGTTTTGCCTAAGCAA
The DNA here is from genome assembly GCA_963971545.1 of Philophylla caesio. NCBI lineage: Eukaryota > Metazoa > Arthropoda > Insecta > Diptera > Tephritidae > Philophylla > Philophylla caesio. The sequence continues at coordinate 37,890,529 of OZ020608.1, read as the reverse complement.
ACATTTAGGTTTGAGTAGTTACAAGACCCATATTTAAAAGAGATTTTATCTTCTGATCTACCGATGGCAAATTCGTAAAATTCAACTGATAGACATAATGGAATATGATGTTTATCCGCTGGTGAAATCGGGAAGAAACATTGATTGATATTCGTAATTATATTAGTACTTAGGAAAACAAGATCGAGAATTCTATTGAGCTGGTTCATATAACTATTACATTGGACTAGATCTAGACTTAAAATGTGATCAATACACTAAGATTCTTTCAAAGTACTTATATTATTTGGCAGTAGCCCAGATTTAGAGAAACGTTTTGACCACGTGATGTTAGGGAGATTGAAATCGCCGAGTATGCACAGATGATTATTATTAGCCAAGCTATTGTGAACCAAGTGCATAATGTTGTCCGTGTGTGATTTATAAATCTCGAAAGAACTGCCCGGTGGAATATAGGATGCCATCAGATACAGGGATCCAAACGTTGAGGCGCCCTTAATGCAGATACATATTTGATACAATATAGAGTCAGGATCATGAAGAGCTATTTGAAGAGATCGGAGCTTGCGCTGAACAGCTATTAATACCCCTCCACCAAGCGCACAACCAGTTTTGATATCGTCCCGGTCTTTCCGAAAGACATTAAACAGATTAGAGTCGAAAAATTCCTGATCGAAGAAATTCGAATTTAGCCATGTTTCGACACTTTGCCAGTGTTTAGCGCAGCAGTGGTTGGTTTTTGTCCGTGGAGGACCCCTGTTTGACCACCAAACTGTGCAGGGTAGGAGAGGCCTTGGTGGGCCTGGGGGGATTGATCGTCCTCAGCGTTTCCACCGGAAGCGACTTTCCCTCGAGGGGCTTAGTAATTCCGGCTTCACCGGAGGACACCTTACCCTCAAGGGGTGGGGCCATATCTCCAGTCGCTGCGGGGGATCGAATTTGGGTTTTGGGCCGTGCAGGCCCTTTCGGCACCGTCGTTGCGGTTCCCGAGAGAGGGTTGGACGTTGCTTCGCCGTGTGCGTCGGCGGCACTACCCGTGCAAGGTTCCGAGGCTGTTTGTTTGTTGTTGTTCATTATCATTCTGGTTCGTTGACCACCTATTGAGCCGAGACCGTTCGGTGGCCGCAAGTAAAGGAAAGGGGAAGGGAACGGTCGACTACGGCAGAGCCCCGTGCCGCAGCAAGTCCACCATTACTCCCGGAGGCGGACCGGTGTCCGGGAGGCGCCGTTAGAATACATTCGGAAAAGCCCCCTGACTGCAAACCGTCCATGGGCACGGTAACGCATGACACTGTGGATTATTTATTTATTTATTTATTTATTTATTTACGGTCTACAGAACATTATTCTTACATACTAATTAGGACTACTTAAAAATAAGTTAATTGAATAGCAAAAACAAATTCATTTTAAACTTATTTATATTCAAAGCAAAATCAATATTTTTTGAATAGGTGTTACAAAGCCTGATACATCTAGCAATTGGTTCATTATCACTATAACTAGAAAATTGCAGTTCACTTTCAAACAATCGATTATTCCTTAGGTTTCGTGGTGGAATATATAATTTCAATAAATTTGCAAGGCACGTACAGTTAATACGGCCATTAATAATATTATATATAAAAATTATCGAAATATATGTTCTCCTGTCATGCAAGGACTGCAAACCTAGTAACTTACGCCTCCCAATATAAGAGGGGAGGAAACTATGCCACTGTAACTTGCACAAAGCAAACTTTGTAAAAATTCTTTGAACACGTTCTATTCTCATCGAATGAACGTCATAATGAGAGAGAGAGCAATATTCGAGGCCACTCCTGACTAACGAAATATAGAGTGATTTCAGAGTATATGGATCTTTAAACTCCTTTGTGTTTCTTCTAATAAACCCTAACATTGCAAAAGCTTTAGATACGATATAGTCGATGTGTTTCGTAAATGTAAGCTTCGAGTCAAAGATAACACCCAAATCTTTCATTTCGTCACATCTAGATATCGTGCAACTGTTTAATTGGTAATCATTTATAACATTATTCATAGCCTTTCTTGAAATTGTAACAACGTAGCACTTATTTATGTTCAGATGTAACCGATTTAATGTACAACATTTTACAAGTTCGTCGAGATCATGTTGCACTTTGCAACTGTCTGAGTAGCTTCGTACAACAGAGAAAAGCTTCACATCATCAGCGAACAGTAGGCAGTTTGTAAACTTTAAGCCAACCGGCAAGTCTTTAATAAACAACAGAAATAAGAGTGGTCCAGAGTGGGTCCCCTGCGGTATACTTGAGACTGCGTCGACAGTAACTCTTGATGTTGCGCCTCCAATTTTGACAAGGAGTTTCCTACCGGATAGGAAGCATGCAAATAAATCACGCAGTTTGCCGCTAATGCCATAACACTCTAACTTCTTTAAGATTACAAAGTGGTTAACTTTATCGAATGCTTTGGCGAAATCCGTATAGATAACATCTGCTTGCGCTTGTCTTTTAAAAGCGTTAATTACATGATTCGTCAACAAATCTAAGTTCGTACAGGTTGACCTTCCCGGAAAAAATCCATGTTGATGCTTAGAAATAACACCGTTTACATGATCAAAAAGTTTAATTTGAATTATATGGTCAAACATTTTGGCCAAAGTGCTTTCTTTGACTATCGGTCTATAGTTGCATATGTCATTTCGGTCGCCAGATTTAAAAATTGGGACGATAGTGCATATCTTCCATTGATTTAAAAAAGTTCCTGTGTTCAAAAGGTCTTGAAAAAGAAGTGAGATAGGAAAAACTATTGAGTTGGTGCAATTTTTAAATAATAACGGTGAGAATCCTTCAGAGTCCGAACTTGGGCTAGAATTCAGTGAAGAAATTGCCAACAAAACATCTTCACTTGACACAGAGAAGGAAGTAATTGTAGACAGATGTGTAGGTGTAAACGTAGGAAAAAATAGACTTTCTGGAAAAAATTAGCAAATAAGTCACATGAGTCCAACGTAGTTTCAGAGATGGCGCCGTCGTACTGTAAGCTAGTGGGGAAACCGTTTGTTTTCCTTCTGGAGTCAATAAAGTGCCAAAAACTCGATTGGTTAGATTTAAGGTTACGTTCGACATTATACATATAATGTCGAAATAAAAAGTTATGGAGACAGTCGAAGGCCTTTCTTAAACGGGAAAAGTTTAGACCATCAGTCTCCGAATTACTTTTTTTAAATTTCTTTAAGGCCTTATTTTTTTTGTTCTTTAGATTACTGAGTTTAGTGTTAAACCAAGGTGGTTTATTACGGGTCATGGGTCGCTTCAATGGAACATAATGAGAGATGGCCAAATTCAGATAACCACAGAAAAACTCATATGATTCCTTAGGACCATTCGAATTACTTATAATCTGCCAATCAATATTGATTAAATTATTGTTTATCGCCCCATAATCTGCCTTAGCGTAGTCTCGCTCAGCTAAAAATTTGCATTCTACATTTTCAAAATTATAAAATTTAATACCAATAAAGATCGCCATGTGATGAAAGCTATTACCCAAAATTGGATGTGTTAAACCAAAGTGGTTTATTACGGGTCATGGGTCGTTTCAATGGAACATAATGAGAGATGGCCAAATTCAGATAACCACAGAAAATCTCATATGATTCCTTAGGACCATTCGAATTACTTATAATCTGCCAATCAATATTGATTAAATTATTGTTTATCGCCCCATAATCTGCCTTAGCGTAGTCTCACTCTGCTAAAAATTTGCATTCTACATTTTCAAAATTATAAAATTTAATGCCAATAAAAATCGCCATGTGATGAAAGCTATTACCCAAAATTGGATGTAAGCATTCCTCACAAGATAAATTTAAGTCATTGGTAGCAAATACCAAATCCAGTATTCTACCATTTTCATTTAAAATCGAATTATGTTGATTAAAATCATGAGATAACAAAGTGCTTGTAAAGTGATTGTCTATGTCAGACCGAAAATCACTCGGCAGTAAATTTTTTCCGTGATATGACCAAGATATATTGGCTAAGTTGAAGTCACCGAGGAAAACTATTTCATCCGAGTCTTTGGCAACATTGGTGACATAAACCAGATTCTCTAAATGCTTTTGATAAATTTGAAAGTTACTACTTGGAGGAATATAAGAGAGAACTAAAATTATTGATTTATTACATGAAAACTTAACTTTAACGCAAATTTGGTCGAGGAAATCATCAAATAGATCCAGTATAATTGAATTACTACACAAATCCGTTCTTACAGCAAGCAGTACACCACCACCTTTTTCATGGCCTGTAGCAACAGAGCTACGATCTCTGCGGTAAACATTATAGTCCATATCAAAAAATTCTCTAGAGGATATGTTACTGTTTAGCCATGTCTCGGTTATAGCTATGAAGTCATATTCGTGCAACGATGAGCGACGATAAAACTGGGATGATTTTGTTCGCATTCCGCTTACATTTTGGAAATAAAGCGAATATTTCGATCCTGGAATATTATTGACATAAGGAGCTCTAAACGTTAGGTGGTCAGCGTCCATAAATTAGAGTTAAACAGCTTACCATAGTGCATAGAAGAGACTTCAAGTTTAAAATTTACTCTTCTTAAAGAGTCCAAACACACATCTTTCTTAACAAGTTTGTAGCAAGAGAAGGCTGCTGATGGGATTGATGAATGTTTAGATACATAGTTGATAATATTTTCTGCAGATACTGAAGGCTTAAATGATGATAGATGTACCCACTTTATGGGAGAATCGACTGCTAATTCAACACTCGGGATGCATCCAATGGTATTTTTATGTGCTTTCACTTTTAGCTTCGCACCTGTATCATTATTATTGATCTTGCTATTAGTATAAGAAGACCTATAATTAGCCGCGGCAGCAGAGGCAGCAGTAGCGTACGTGAGCGCGATTCCATTTGATTCACTCTCAGCATTATTGATGGACCCAATTATAGCAGCAGACGAGAAAGCGGAATTTTCAATTTGGCTTACGGCCGCAGAGGCAGCGGCAGCATACGTGAGTACGATTTCTTCTCTACTTTCGCTCTCCCCATTATTGATGGTAGTAATGGGATCAGCATCGGAAAGAGTGGTGATATCAGCTTGGCCTGCGTCATTGCTGCTGATAATATAATGAGTATCAGCACTAGCAGCACACAAATGAGCGCCAATGAAGTTAGTAGCTTGCATAGAGACATTAAAGTATTCGCGGTGTTATTATCATCAAACGTCACAGCTCCATTCGATGTTGATAACGAAGTCGATGGGTTGGTGATTTTGTTTTTCTCAGAAGAAACAACCACAGATGATTTATCAGCAGCAGCTGGATGCAATGGGGTACAGTGGTGCTTCTGGGTACGCAGATACAGTTGCGCGGCTGTACTCAATCCCTACTCTTACGTCCACGTTCGTGCACCCTGGGCAACGTGAGCAACCCATGTGCAAGATACGGTAACCAACCCGTGTGGAGCCTCGGGTCACGGCTAATAGAGAGGGAGCTTTAGTGGAGCCACTCCGACATATTCGGTTTAAGGGTCCACTAAAGTCCGCAGCGTCTGTTCACCAGGAGGTGCGGCTGCAAGCGGGCGTCTGTCTTTGAGCAAGCGGCTCGCTATATAAACGAATTTAAAATTTCAATCCCCAACAATGGGTTGTGCGCAGGGCTTGGAACCCGCCACGTAAAAAACAACTTCCAATGAAAAGCAAAGAAAAGCCTCGGACAGGACCCCCCTTTTTAGATGACGACCACGGCCATGTTTTAAGGACCATGATTCGAGGGCATGCACCTGGAATGTCCGAACCCTTAATTGGGAAGGTGCATCTGCCCGGCTGGTAGATGTCCTCGGTAGAGCGAAGGCTGACATCACCGCCATCCAAGAAATGCGATGGATGGGGCAAGGGAGGAAAACGGTAGGCCCTTGCGACGTATACTACAGCTGCCATGTAAAGGAGCGCAAATTTGGTGTCGGATTTGTGGTGGGAGAGAGACTTCGCCGTAAAGTACTGTCGTTCACTCCGGTGGACGAACGTCTCGCCACAATCCGCATAAAGGCGAGATTCTTCAAAATCTCCCTGATTTGCGCCCATGCCCCGACGGCAGAGAAGGACGATGGGACCAAAGATTGTATCTACGAACTCCTGGAGCGCACGTTCGAACGCTGCCCCCAACACGATTTAAAAATCGTGCTAGGCGATTTTAATGCCAAGGTGGGCAAGAAGGGCATCTTCGGTTCCACAGTCGGAAAATTCAGTATCCACGAGGAAACGTCTGATAACGGATTGAGACTGATCGACTTCGACAGGGCCCGAAACATGGTAGTTTGTAGTACCAGGTTCCAGCATAGGAGGATACATCAGGCTACGTGGCTGTCTCCAGATTGTAAGACACGAAACCAAATCGACCATGTTGTGATAGACGGAAGGCACGCTTCCAGTGTCCTAGATGTGCACACGATCCGAGGAGCCGACATCAACTCGGACCATTATCTTGTCGCAGCAAAGATTCGCACGCGCCTCTGTGCGTCAAAAATCGTGCGGAAAGGCACACAAGGAAAGCTCGACGTCCGAAAGTTGCAATCACAACAGACAGCCACGCACTTCGCTACTCGACTCGCACTCCTGCTCTCTGAGAGCTCTAATCAACACAGCGATATTTCAGAGCAATGGAACAACATCTCTTGCTCTTTACGTACCGCCGCTGAACAATCTATTGGTTTCCAGCGTCCCGGAAAAATGACTGGTACGATGAGGAATGTCGCGTTGCCACGGAACGGAAAGATGCTGCCTACAGGGCCACGTTTCGATCGGGCGCAACGCGAGCCTTGCGGGAGAGATATCGTGAGTTGAAGAAGAAAGCGAGACGCATTTTTCGAGAGAAGAATAGAAAGGACGAAATGCGTAAGTGTGAAGAGCTTGAAATGTTGGCCGACAGGAAACGACGGCTAACAGAAGGTTTTAAGACCGGGGCGAATTCCTGTAAGAAAGACAACGGCGACCTGGTAACTGACGTTCAGAATATACTTAGTTTATGGAGGGAGCACTTCTCCACACTACTTAGTGGTGACAGAGACCACCTTGGAGAAGATGATGATCCCGAAACCCCAATCAATGACGACGGAATTCATGTTCCGTTACCTGACTGCGATGAAATCCGTATAGCAATAGCACGGCTCAAGAACAACAAAGCGCCCGGAGTTGACGGCCTGCCAGCTGAGTTATTCAAATACGGTGGAGAAGAGTTGGTAAAGCGCATGCACCAGCTTATCTGTAGAGTATGGTCGGACGAATGCATGCGTACTTTGCCCAATACATAAGAAGGGTGATACTGCAATTCGCGCCAACTATCGCGGTATCAGCCTTCTTAACATTGCATATAAGGTTCTGTCGAGCGTATTGTGTGAGAGACTAAAGCCCACCGTCAATGAACTGATTGGACCTTATCAGTGTGGCTTTAGACCTGGTTAATCTACTATCGACCAGATATTCACAGTGCGCCAGATCTTGGAAAAGACCCAAGAAAGGAGAATCGACACACCACCTTTTTGTCGACTTCAAAGCCGCTTTCGACAGCACAAAAAGAAGTTGCCTTTATGCCGCAATGTCTGAATTTGGTATCCCCGCAAAACTTATACGGCTATGTAAAATGACGTTGAGCAACACCACCAGCTCCGTCAGGATTGGGAAGGACCTCTGTGAGCCGTTTGATACCAAACGAGGTTTCAGACAGGGTGACTCTTTGTCGTGTGACTTTTTTAACCTTATGCTGGAGAAGATAATTCGAGCCGCAGAACTAAATCGGTCAGGCACTATCTTTTATAAGAGTGTGCAGCTGCTGGCGTACGCCGATGACATTGACATCATCGGCCTTAACAACCGCGCAGTTAGTTCTGCCTTCTCCAAACTGGATAGAGAAGCAAAGCGAATGCGTCTGGAGGTGAACGAGGGCAAGACGAAGTATCTCCTGTCAACAAATAAACAGTCGGCACATTCACGACTGGGATCAAACATTACTGTTGACAGTTATAACTTTGAAAAAGTAGAAGACTTCGTTTACTTAGGAACCAGCATTAACATCAATAATAATGTCAGTCTCGAAATCCAAAGGAGGATCACTCTTGCCAACAAGTGCTACTTCGGACTGAGTAGGCAACTGAGCAGTAAAGTCCTCTCTCGAAGGACAAAAGTTACGCTCTGTAAGTCTCTCATTATGCCCGTCCTGATGTATGGCGCAGAAGCATGGACGATGAAGATATCTGATGAGAAGGCTCTTGGAGTGTTCGAGAGAAAGATTCCCCGAAAGATTTATGGGTATTTACGCCTTTGCGATGGCAAATACCGTAGAAGATGAAACGATGAGCTGTACGAGCTTTATAACGACATAGATATAGTGCAGCGAATTAAGATTCAGCGGCTTCGCTGGCTTGGTCATGTCGTTCAAATGGATGAATGCGCCCCAGCTCTGAAAGTATTCGATGCGGTACCCGCCGGTGGTGCTGTGCTAAGCTCGGCCAAAATCGCATAGGCGGTTATCGAGCCAATGAAAGAAGAAGAAGAAGCTGACATGCTCTGCTTGTTGTTTTTGTTGGCTTACTTTTAGGAATGCATTTACAACAGTAACCACTTTTTCGAAGTTCTTTGACCTCAGCTGAAAGCGTACCAAGAGTAACGACAACCTCTTTTGCATATACTTTACGAGTGGTTATAAGCTCCGAGTGCAGAGTTTCTATTTCGTCCAACAACAGTTTTTTTATCGATTTGAAGAGAATGTATCACTGCGGCCGTGCGCACTTGATCGTCGCGCATTGCCTTGAGCTCAGAAATGATGGTACACAGACGGATGTTTCTCAGCTTCTCTACTGATATCACTTTGCGGCGTATCTATCAACTTATTATTGATTTGTTGGTTTATAGCAATAGAATTGACACTTTCATCAATTTCAGTTGCTTTATTAGGTTGATTAGGGGGGAAGGGTAGTTTCGACACCCTCCGGGTCTAGATCCGTAGTGTTCGGTGGAAACAGGGTCACCTATGGAAGGGTACGATTCCTCATCGTGCACTACGGTCTTGATGTGGGATTGGCTAGGTGTCTAGGGTAACCTGGGCACTATATTGCGCTTCATCCACATCCTGCTTTCGCTCGACCTCCACTTGGTTCCTCAAAAACTGCGCTAAACATATTTATGAGCCCTTAACTAATTTATTTTATCTTTCTCTTAAGCTTGGGGCTTCAGCTTGGAAAGAATCATTCATTATATCCCTTCATAAGACCGGGAGTAGGTCCTCTATAGAAAATTATCGCGGTATAGCTAAGCTTTCTGCTATTTCTAAACAATTTGAAGCTATTGTTGTTGACCATTAAACGTATTTTATATCGTCTGCAATTTCTAGCACAGAACACGGGTTCTCTAAGGGCAAACTTGCTTGAGTTCACAACTCACAATCGCATTTAAATAGCATGGCTAACTGGTGTGATGTAAATTACATGCCACTTAACCTTAAAAAATGTAAAGCAATGTGCTTTTCTAGCAGGGCAGTTTAACCAGCTTCTTATAACATATGTAACCATGCCGCCATATATAAGTCGTTTAAAACCCATTAATTTTCCTACACTTGCTAGTCGCAGATAAATGTTAGGCGTAGTATTTTTGGACAGGCTTGATCTATAGCCCATCTCTTGTTGGCGAAACGAAACTAAACGCTCCCTCCCGAATTTCAAGACACTTCCGGTCTCTTTTTCTGAAGCCATGTAAAAGTAATTTCGATTTAAATGAGCCACTCCGTAGTTTATTTCAGGATTTTAACACTCACTCCGGATTTTTTGATATTTCAGATTTTTACGTAAAGAAAACTATATTCAATGCTCTTAATAATTGATACATACATACATATATATTACTATTCGATCAGATGATGAGTATTTGTTCTGTAGCTGAACAGTTTTAGACCTCAACACTGACTTTCATGACTCGGCGCAACATATATTAAAATTTTTTAAATTTATTTTATATATCCGTGCGTCATGCGGATAAGCCCCTCGCGTCGGTATGGAGGGATCAAACCGTTGGGATTATTATTATTATTATACAAAGCAATATACCATACAATGACTCCATAGGGGAGAATCGGTCTAACTTCCGCTGTATAGATCCAGCGGCATACGCTTGTGTTGAGCCCCCATCTCCTTCCAATGGCTCTTTTACAATAAGCCTTCTGATGTTGCTGGAAAATATTACTCCTCCAGCTTAGTTTCGTGTCTAGTGTAACGCCAAGGAACTTGGCTTCATACTTTATATTCAGTCGGATTCCATTCAGTTTCGGCAGGGTAACCTCCGGCATCTTACATTCCTAGTAAGGAGCACAAGCTCTTTCCTGAGTTAACGCTGATACTACCTATCTATGTAAGTCGCGGAGTGTCCTGTGCATCAGACTACTCAAGGTTTGCGGGAACTTGCCCAAGTGTGCTATGGCGATATCATCCGTATATGCGACAACTCTGACGGCACCCCATTCTATTTCCCGTGGAATTCCTCTAGACACATGCATTGAAACACGGTTTGCTCCTATTTCTGCTGTTATTTTCCTTCCCAAAACCATTTGCTCTATGAAATTAACTAAGGAGCTTTCCACTCCTAGTCCTCTGAAGGCCTGCGATATGGCTTCCGGACTTAAGTTGTGATAGCTCCCTCAATGTCAAAAAAAACCACAAGACAAAATTTTTTGTATCTGAAATATTTTCCTATATAGCTGACCAAGGTATGTAGCGCAGTGCCTGTGGATCTTCTCTTAAGGTATGCATGTTGGTTGTTAGACAATAGTGTTTTGTCGATGGATAGAGAGAGGTAGTTACTTATTAGCCTTCCTAGGGTTTTAAGGACAAAGGATGACAGACTTCTAAGTCTGAGATCCTTTGGACTCGTGGGTGAAGCTTTTGCAGCCTTGGGTATAAATACGACGGAAATAAATCCCCATGCCTTAGGTATGTATTTTAAACTACATCAGGCTCTAAACATGCTTAGTAGCCAATTTTCAGAAGTATAAATCGTTGCAGCCAGGTGCGCAGGTATAATACCGTCTGATCCTGCTGCCTTATATGGTTTAATATATTTTATCGCCGAAATAATGTTTTCTCTTAAAATAGGGAGATTAACTAATTCACCCGAAGATGGGCAATCTACCTCCCTTGTTTGTGAGCTTCCTGGAAAATGCGGCTCTAGAAGCAGTTTGACCGTTTCTTTTCGCCTTGTCGTCCAGGAGCCTTCCTGTTTCTGTACCATAAGGATCCATTCGGGTTTGTTGTGCCGGTCATGATTCTTTTTAGACTTACTTCCCTCAATGCCAGTACAAAAGTTTCTAGATCAGGAACTTTTTGTTTCATATAAGGCTTTTTTGTAGGCCCGCAGGAGCTGTCATTCAGAATCCTGACTTAGCCTCTTCACCCTGTTGAACTGCCTCCTCCAATCTTTGTGCAGCGAGTCTAAAACGCGGGACCACCAGGCCAGTTCGGGATCAGGCCAGTCTTTGGCCAGGGCCGGGGAGTAGTTTTCGTAAAAGAGTCCCATATCTTCTAATTTACCAAAGTATTAGGCTTTACCGGTACTGAATGTGGTAGGTTATTATTAAGAATTTTCCTGTAGAGAACCCTATTAGTATTCTCCAGGTTCTTGCGAACCTTAGGAGCACCCTATGGTCAGAAAAAGAGTAATCATTAAGAACACTTCAGCTCGTTACCATATCATACAGATTATCAATACAAAATATAAAGTCTATGAACTCGTGTCGGTTCTTAACAAGAAAAGAAGGCTCTGTGCCCCTATTACATATAACTAAGTTAGTTGAAAAGAGACTTACCTCGACTGTTGATGTCGGTGCTACCCCACTGAACATGGTCGCGTTAGCATCGCATCCAATCAGAACAAATCCCGCTACGTGGTCGTTCACTAAACCTCGATGACGACTCTGAGGGGATCCTCAGCCTCGTACGCCATGTACGTGGCGGCAAACAGCAAATATCTCTCTCTTATCTCCAGCAAGGTGGTCGTCGTGTCTTCAACACGAGAACAGAGAAGTCAGCCACTGGCTCAGGCTCCTCAATGTTTACGTCCATTGAAGTTCCTGTTCCGAAGGATCGCTGCGCGTCACCCTATTAACTCACTTCATCAAGGCCGTAGCAGACATAGTCATGTCTCTTCTCTAGGATCTCTAGAGAGTCCCTGTTAAGAGACAAGACCACTTACCTTTACGGCCCATCCGGATCCTCTACTCGGAGAACCCTCCATTCTCCTGTCAGGATTGTAGGGTTCATCACCTGAACCATTTTTAAGATGCTCTCTGGCGATGGCGGTGTGACGGGACCAAAGCCCTGGGTCTAGGTCGGACTGGAATGAGCTTTCAGTCGACCATTTCGAGTTTTGCCCTGGGGTAGACAGCCCCTTCGTTGCATTGTCACATCCCACCAATTTTATCTTGCTCTGGCACCAGCCTGCATCTCGGCACGCGGGAGGGGCTCAGGGATATTCCAGCAAGACGTTCAAGATGAAATTTGACAGAGCCGCTTTTACGCACCTCCACTGGTGCCTGGGAATTGACTTGAGCTAGTTGCCGAGGTCCAAAAGCCCGATAAGGACTCTGTCCCTGGCGACATGAGCAAAGCTGGGTCTGGCCACACCGAAACGGGGGCACTTCGTCTTTTAGGTGGATGTTGCTCCTCAACCGACCTTTGTTGTTTGGATACGGGTGCGCTACCTTCAACCGACGCCCTAGCCGTGGGTTGATAGTTTGACAGTAGAGCTTTCGCCTTCTTCACCGCATCCCTTACACTATGTGACAACGTTTCCAGTGACACGCAATCATAATTCTTGAGCGTTCTAGAAGCCTTATGCTTTAAAGCGTGTGTGGACCACCCGCTCGACCAACCATGGGTAGCATCGCAATTCCCATCACACACAATGCTGAAGCTCTGATATCAACAGTAGAGATGAGTCCCTTTTCAGCCACTTCTTTACAACTAACGCAGTTAGTTGCAATAGGGGTACAAAACGCACTGTAATTATCTCTTTGATATGGCGAACTAGAGGGCTCTTGATGATCACTCTTTTTTGGACCATTGGTTTATTAAGTCGATTCTAGATATCTCCTGAGTTACTCCAATAGTTCGTAAGAACCTAAGGAATATGGACTTATAGGAATTCTCTTGAAAATAATCTACCACGTACATTACTTATTAGGCCCAATATTACTGGAGAGTTGAAAGGCATGGTAAGATCTCTGACTTAAGCGTGTCCTGACTGAAACCTTAATGAAAGCGGTTACATTAGTGGTGGTTCTGGGCACTAACAAAACTCCCTGCTTAAGGATTGCAGGAGCTAGGTCAAGAGTTTAAGTGGCGCAGATATTAGCTGCACATGCGGACCTACAAAAAAGCTTTCCGAGTACCTAAAAAGTTTTCACTACTATCGCAACTTGGGCCAGATGGGAACCTTGTGGTATAACACCAACCTAGCTTCCTTACTCTCTGGCTTGTATTGTCAGTGATTTTAAGGAAGAGTTGACGAAAATCGCCGGATAATAAAAAACACTATTTCAAAAAATTGCGTACAATTGATATTTGTTGGAACAATTTTCCGTCATCCCTTGTCAAGTTTGGTTTGGAGACAAACCGGTTTCGGCGTTGTGCCATCTTCAGTGTCTATTTCCGTATTACCTCGGGAACCGCTCATTAGGTACATAAATAGCTTAAAGGAAATTTGGGTGCGGCCATTGTAGATTTGTTTCATACTTTGATTTTACATGTTTGTAACAGGTAACCCTTGAATTTTTCTTGTCATTTTGGGCATGTTTGGGCTAACTTCAAAAATCCATACTCAAACATCTTCTTAATATTTTAAAATTTGAATTTAGATGCAATTTTCATTGCACATTTTGAATAAAGTTTAAACATGAGTTTTTATGGATTTTGTTAGAAAATTCAAAACCTATTTCAATTAGCAGAATATATGTATTTTGTCCGTATATGTATGTCAATATGTGGTTTTGCTATGATTGTCAAACGCAGTGTACTCGTATACTTATAAGTAGGTATGTATTTAAAGGTCCGTTTGTGTAAAAGTCCAGCAAGAATTATTCAGCAACGAAATTTCTGAGAATTGTTAAGTATTCTCTCTCAAATAGAGATGCTGAAAATTTTTACACGAACGCAAAATTTGCAGAAACGAACAGCTGATAGAATTTTTGTGCGCATCCAAATATGCAAAATGAAAAACGTTTCTTAAGTGTTTTCCTAAAATATTCTACTAACAAAACTTAACCAAACGAACCTTTACCTGTTTTTCACATGTTTAATACTCATATTTTGTAATTTCCACCTTTAAAACTCTTAAACAAATATTTCGTATATATCCTAATTTCAATCAGCTGTTTTATTGCTTGCAAATTTGTGCTGGATAAAATGTGTCCAGAAAGAATTTGCAACTTCCCCTCAAAATAAAATGTCATTTTGCGCTCTCAATTTCCCCTTTCCAGCAAGTTTCTTGGACACTGCGAACGCGAATTGACAAGAATCGTGAACAATTCGTAACAATTATCTGTTCCGCGAACACTCTTTATGTCTGCTCAGGATTTAAAAAACTAGATAAAAACTTGTCAAGGAAAGTTTCATGTAACTTTTTACGTTTATTGGGACATAAAATATGAATATCAAAATTTTATTTTACATCGCTGTTGCAATTAAAAAATTTAAATACAAGATTAATAATTTATACGGTACGGTGATAATAGAAACAAAAGAATGCAAAATCGAACTGCGAAAAGTTTTGATCGTCCCATCGACTAAAATAAATTTTTTTTGGTAAGCAAAGCCATGCATCATGATCACATGGTGGTGTTTGAGGAATATGTTGCCGAAGTAAAAATTTGAACGGATTAACACTGCTAACAGCAAAATTAATAAATGATTTATTTATTTTTAATGTGCAGGCGTACAACCCGAAATTTCTACTAAACTGTGTAACATGGCATAATCGGTATGGCCACATTAATTACGACAGTAAAAGATATAATAACAAACGATTTAGTGCGTGGCATGCAAAAATGCAATATAGGAAAAAAATCAAATTGCGATACTTGTAATAAAGCAAAAATATGTGCGGTGTCATTTCCTAAAAATAATGCTATTGAAATAAAGAAAGTATTAGAGCTTATACATACGGACGTTTGCGGTCCGGTTAATGTCAAGTCTATTGGTGGTGCGAATGATTTTTGTCTACTGTATACACGAAAAAAGCGAAGTATTCGAAAAATTCAAACTATTTAAAAGCAAGGTAGAATTTCAAACGCAAAATAAAATTAAGAAACTTCGAAGTGATAATGGTACCGAATATACTAAAACCTAATGTAATGAATTTTTGAAGGGGTGCGGAATTAAAAAGCGAGTTTACTGTGCCATATACTCCATAGCAAAACGGTGTTGCTGAATGTGTGAACCGCACTATTGTGGAAATGGCTAGAAATTTGTTGGTGCATGCTGGCGTATAAGAAGGATTGTGGGGCGAAGCGGTTCACACAGCAGTGTAGATACGTAATCGAGGACCAACAAAATAATTAAAGCGTTGTACTCCATACGAAGCCTGGTATAATAAAAAACCATCAGTGAAGCATTTAAGAATTTTCGGTGTGCGTGCGTTTGCTTTAGAAAAAACAAACGCGGTAAATTTAGTGCTAAAGGAAAATAATATGTTTTTATTGCGTATTCTAATACTGCTAAAGCCTTACATTTGTATGACAGAAGCAAATAATTGTACGGCGCGACGTTAAGTTCGTAGAAAATCAAACTAACATTGGTGAACATAAAAATGACAACAGCGCTAGAATAAATTGTAAATTTGATGAAATAGTTTTAAAAATTAAAGATCAAAATTTAGATTAGCAAGATGTATGTATGTCGAAGCCTTTAAAAGCTGCGATAAGAAAGCAGAAATTGAAAATGATTAGGTAGGCGATAAGGTGGAACAAAACAAGGTAAATCAAGAAGTGCAATCACTGAGGGTAAGTTGCATTACGGTCGAGGCAGACCTAAGTTAATACGTACAGGGAGTGTCGGTCGCCCGAGAAAAGAATACAAGCAGCTAAATTATATCCAATGGGCACCAAGTGGGTATTTCGTATAAAACGCGGCGCAAATGTTGTTATATCCAATGGGCACCAAGTGGGTATTTCGTATAAAACGCGGCGCAAATGTTGTTTTTAATAAATTTAAGTCAAGACTTGTGGCAAGAGGGTGCAGCCAGAAGATAGGTCTAAACTATTGGGAGACATTTTCGCAAGTCATCCGGCCGTCCACCACTACAGCCTGCCACCGACAACGCCGTAATTAGTTTTTTATCTCAGCTCGGAAGCCGCGCACGCGATTACTGTATAATTAGGTTATAAATAATTGTGTGTTAACTATATGAAATTAAAAAAAAGGTCATAATTGTATTGAAAAAAAAAAAAAACAAATGTGTTGAAAATTTATTGAAAAGCTTAGAAAAAGTGGTGAGTGCGAAAGGCGACCAGTCGGTTATTTATTGGTCCTTCGCAGCCAACCTTGGCACAAGCCCTATTGGAAAATATCATACAGTGCAAAATTTGCAGCTACACTCGCATTGCACGGTGCAACATCTGCAGCAGAAACAGCTTCACTTAACTCCAGTGAAAGTTTCGCCAGGTGCAACATCTGCAGCAACAACAACTTCAGTGGCATCGTGGACAGTCCAAAGAATCGCGAGACAGCAAAAAAGCAAAGTAAAAAGTTGTAATAACACTTTCGCTAAATCCAACCCTTCCAACTCTAACAATCCAAAATCAGTCGGCGCTCAATCAACGTGATAATTCGAGTGGAAATATTGATAAGCAAGTTACATTGGAGTACCCTTTCACAGATGCTGTAGAAGCTGCAAAAATTATGAAGAGGATGAAGCTGTTTTCCATCTTCTATTCAACTGTCCAGCGCTAGCGAAAAGCAGGCTACGCTTTCTAGGGGTACCACTTTTTAGAGACCTCGGATAATTAGGCTATATAGATGCAATATGCTTGGCTTGGACTCTTTGTACAGTTTAATTGCTTCCCTTCAACGTGCATAGCTTAGCTCGTGGTTTTTATGAAGACAACAATAAGCTAATCGTTAAGACTGATCTTCTTGCAATGCAGCGAAATCTGATCGAAAAATATTATACAATTGCTTTAATCACTGCTGAAGTTAATAAACTGCGTACGGACGTTAATGCTGCTATTGAGAAGCTTGGCTGTGTGAATGCTGTTCTACAAGAAAAAAGTTCTCCTAATTACGCTCTGCTGTCGTTTTCGCAAATTTCTCATGCACGCTATTCTTCTATCGCTGCTAATACTCTTCTGCTGCTGTTGCTCGCCCTTGCACTGCTACACAGTCCCGCGCTGAGAAACTGACATCAAAAGTTTTTGTCTCCTCTGCTGCTGCTGTTTCTAATACTGATGCAGACGTTGGTGTTACTAATACTAGTGCTGCTACTCGCTCTAAGAGAATTTCTGACGCTGTGCCAATAACTTCTAAGGCTTGCACATCTCCCTCTCTTTATTCGCCAGCTGCTACACAGTAAACAAGTAAAATAAACCAGTACATGTTGATGGCACAAATACTTATATTGATTTGGTTGTTGCGACCAAATATAAATGGTTGCATTTGACATATTTTTCGCCCTCAGTTTCTGAAGATGATATTAAGGATTACGTCTCTAAGCAAACAAATTTAAACAAAAATACGCTATCCTGTTTCAAATTGGTCAAGAAGGATGTTTCATTGACAGACATTAAGAGAGTAAACTTTAAGCTTGGAGTTCCAGAGCATTCGTATGAGAAATTGTTCAAGGCTGAAATATGGCCCGTAAATGTTACTGTAAAGCCTTTCCAGTTTTTTCTGAAGGATCCAAAACATCGGATGCCGACATAAAATCTTCAGCTATTTTCTTCCAGCTTGCGGAATTGAACGCATTTTTAATAGCTAGCGTGATTACCAGGCAATATTCTTTTGATCCACCTTTCCACCTTTTTCCACTGAATGCTTCTTCTGCTATTCTCTTTACCAGCATAGCCGCATCAAAAGTTGATCGCCCTTTTCTAAATCCGAACTGCGCTTCTGAGAGGTTTCCACCTTTTGCAATTTCATTTATCAGCCTGTTGCTAATAATTCGTTCAAGCAGTTTACCGGCTGTGTCCAGCATGCAAATTGGACGATACGCTGTAGGGTCCCCTGGGGGTTTCACCGCCTTAGGTAAGAGTACCAGTCGTTGGCGCTTCCATAATTGGTGGAAATATACCGTCTTTTAAACATTTGTTATATGTTCTAACAAGGGCTTCTATGTTGGTATTAGCAACTAGCTTTAAAATGCGATTTGGAACGAGATCTGGACCTGCTGCCTTATTGTCTTTTAAACTTTTAACGGCCAATAGAACCTCTTCTGCTGTGATCGCAGGTGTCTCATTTATTATAGGGTGGAAATTTTTCCCGCTCAAATGGCGGTTGGGTTGGAAATATAACACTCACTATTGTTTTAAGCTTTTTAGGGCATGTTATCTGCGGTTGAATTGATTTCTGAAGCTTTTTGGTCACGATTTTGTATGTTAAGCCCCACGGGTCTTTATTTGCGTTGTCACATAAACTTCGAAAGCACTTAATCTTACTAGCTTTTATTGCCTTTTTCAGTGCCGTTCGTTTTTCTTTGTACATATTTTGCTGCTCTGTAAAGTTTACACTACGACTTCTGGCTCTCTGGTAGTTTCGCTTTGCTCTATTGCATTGCCGGCGCAGATCCGCAATGTCCTCGCTCCACCACTGGTGCTCGTCTGGACAAAACAGACTTTTTTCTCATAGAGGCGTCGCAAGCTTCTTTAATACTATGCATTAAATGATTTGCCTTGTTTATCGCTCCTTGTGGTAGCATTATGTCTGTTATCATTACCTTAAGTCCTTCTTCATCGAGTGTATGCATCTTCCAGCCAACTAATTTAGCCCTTTTGTTGTTTTCTACCCTTACTTTATCTTTTATCGAGAATATTATTGCCTGATGGTCGCTGTGTGTATAATCTTCGCACACTTCCCATGACGCTCTTCGGAAGAGTGTTTTACTTACATGTGTATAGAAGAAACCAGTTGCGTGCACAGGATAAGAAAATGCAATAAGGTACATGTACGCACTTACATATTCATCCTGATTCTAAATATTCCCGGGGAGTTCTCCTCTCGCGGATTTTATTTTTCTCGAGAACAAAATCCTCCAATTCTAAACTCTCAGGGAGGAGATTTTTCCCTAAAAATTCGGGAGTAGGAAATTCGGACTTCGAAACAGCTGTTTTATTAATTTTTGACAGTTCACACCGGCGCGAATTATTTGAAAAATTTACTTCTTTTCAGTGCAAGTTTTATTATTTGGTGAAAATAGTAAATAAAGAAAAAACAATGCACACTATAGCTTTCCGAATGGTTGCAGAAGAAGCAACTGAATTGGAGGAACAGATTCAGGCACAAAAAGCTGTAAGGAGACGTTTGCGTGATACGACAAACCCGCTTGAGTTGCCGCAATCCTTGTGAGTACAAGAACATTTTTCATTGGTGTTTTCATTATTTTTAATTTTCATAGGTTTGCCAAGTACTTTAGAGTAAACAAAGATGCTTTCTTTTATTTACTTGACGTCTTAGTGTTACACACGCCGCCAAGGAAAAAGCAATTTGGTGTTTCGACCATTATAAAGCTCAGCGCATCTTTACGCTTCTTTGCTGAAGGTGGATAACAAACAGGAATTGGGAAAGATGCGGACGTTTCTTTGGCACAATCCACCTTCAGTAAAGTTCTCGACGAAGTAGTGAAAGTTTTCGAAGCAAATTTATGCCCAGACTGGGTCAAGGTGTGCAAAGCTGAAGAACGACGGCAGATATCGCTGCAATGTTTTCAAAAGCAAAATATTCCCAGTGTCGTGGGATTCATTGACGGAACGCATGTGCGTATCATTGCACCTTCTCAAAATCAGCATTTATACTATAACAGAAAAGGATACTATAGTTTAAATGTTATGCTGGTAGGTTACTTTGATTTGATTTGATGATTTCAAAACGTGTTTAATTGACTATAGATGTGCGATCATAACCTCCGGATTCAATATGTCGATGCCTCGCATCCTGGTGCTTGCCACGACTCTTTTGTGTGGAACAACAGTGCATTAAGATTGCACTTCGAACAAGAGCATTTACGGAATACAGCAAATGTTTGGCTTCTGGGTATATTTTTTTAAATTAAAATTAGACCGCAATTATTTTATTTCTTTGTGTAGGAGATGCAGGCTATCCATTAGAACCGTGGCTTATGACGCCGTACAGATCTCCACAAGAAGATTCGTGTGAAATGAAATTCAACGAAGCTCACTCGAAATGCCGCAACGTCATAGAACGAACCAACGGAGTACTGAAAAACCGATGGAGATGCATACTCGGAGCAAGAGAGTTACATTACACTCCAAAAAAAGCAGCTAAAATTGTGAATGTGTGTTGTGCGTTACACAACATATGTATACATTTCAAATCGTCTTCAATCTTAATCGAAGAAGCGCCAGCAGAAGTTTCCGCCCATCATAATGAGGATGCTGAAGTCTCATCCCTGGCCTCTCCCCAGTACATGGAGGCAGCACGAAGCATTAGAAATAGAATTGGAAGCGCTCTATAAAATACATATGTTATAGCTGATTGTTACAAACTACGAACAAATAAATTCAATTGCAACAATTTTTATTTTTAACGTATATGTACATACATGTATATTTTTACATAACACAAACAAAATTCATTCTCATACGAGTATTATAAAAAATATTTAGTCTTGTAAAAAAATCACATTTCTATTAATAAAATAACATTTCATTGCATTAAAACTTAAAAGGACGAACAAATCTATCGAAGGATTAATATTTTTGTAAATTAGGTACATATTTGGATTGTTCCTTTAATCCTTGTATTTCCCGCAGCAATTGATTTTCCTCAAGTTTTGTCTCAATTTCCCTAAGCCTAAGATTTTCTATAACTAAATTATGGCGTTTGACTTCTTCCATCTCAAAAGATTTTATTTGCTCCATCGTTTTGAAGTGTTGTTTTTGTACAACATACAAGCTGTCAAGCGTCCTATATACATAGCTTCTTCATGTTCAGCTCTTGCTCAACCATACCGCTTTTTAGTACATTGCACATTTCGCGCTGAATGTTGAGCTCTTCGGCTAACACATCAGAAGCAAGGCTTTTTTGTTTTGGCATCTCCTTTCGCACAGGTGTAGGTCTACCAAGTTTTATTGGTTCTAAATTAAATTCGCTTACGTCAATAATACATGCTTCAATTTCTTCAAGTGGCTCTCCTCGTTCAGATCGCGTTTCTTCTTGTTGGAGTAGTTGGTCTTCTCTTTGACCCGCCTCAACCACGTCAACTGGATTCAATCCAAAAGATTTCGTTACACCTACCACCGACTCTTTCATCCCAATCAAATCAAATATCGCACTCTCGGTGGCAGAGAACTTATATTCAATATTAGGACCACCGCCTGTGCCTTTTTTTGCCTGTTGTTGCTGGCTGCTTTCTGCCGGACGTATTTTTTCTGATCAGCCCAAACCTGAGATACTCCACATTAGCTCATTTATAAAAAAAAAAAGTATATTTAGTATACCTTTTTCCACTCTGCAACGCTTTTAGTTGGTGGACCAACAGAATTCAGTTCAGTTTCAGCACTGCGCCAAAATCTATTTAGGTCCTCTTTGCTGCCCTTATAAAAACCTCGCGCAATACTTGCTTTACCCTGCATAAGGTTTATTAGTGTCTCCACTTGATGCTTGTTTGTAGTTTTTGACCTAAGAAAAAATTTAGTATCGCTTTCTGCAAAAAGTAAGAATTGTTTTTGTATTGACTCTAGTTGGTCTGAGTGGACCTGATAACGAGGATTCCAAACTATAGAACCATACTCCAGTATTGGTCTTACTAATGAAGTAAAAAGTGTTTTAGTTATATACGGGTCGCGGAATTCCTTTGACCAACGCTTTACAAAAGCCAGTACACCCCTTGCTTTATTAACTGTGGAACTAATATGAAAATTAAAATTGAGTTTACAATCCATACCAACACCCAGGTCAACAAAACTGTTTACATGTTCTAGGACGTAGTTATTTGTAGGAGGCCGGCTGAATGGTTCGTCGAGAAAAGCACATGAATTTACATTTGTTAAGGTTAAGCGGCATATAATTAATGCTGCACCAATTGACTATGCTGTCCAAATCTTGCTGTAGCAAGGATCTTTCTTCAGCCGAGGCATAAGTCTTAAAAAGTTTAACATCATCCGCGTACATCAATATTTTAGAATACTTTACTACTGTAGAAATATCGTTTATGAATAGCAGGAACAGAATCGGTCCGAGGTGGCTGCCCTGAGGAACTCCCGAGGAAACATCGATGATCCCAGAATGAAAATTTTTAAAAACTACCTTTTGCGTCCTACCGGAGAGATAAGAAGACATCCAACAGAGGATACCAGGTTGAAAACCAAGCAGATCTAGTTTACGGATGAGTAAAGAGTGACATACTTTGTCAAATGCTTTACTAAAATCGGTATATATAACATCAGTATCAATGCATTCCCTAAATCCCTTTGAAACATGGGTGGTAAATTCAAGTAAATTTGTAATGGTTGATTTGCCCTTACAGAAGCCATGTTGGCAATTTGCTATTATTGAGGAAATCGGATAAGTCATTTGATTGGTAACAATAGCTTCAAACAACTTCGGGACAGAAGAGAGTTTAGCTATACCACGATAGTTTTCAATAGAAGACCTGCTTCCAGATTTATGAAGGGGGATTATGTAAGACTGTTTCCATATTGACGGAAAAACTCCTTGCTGGAGGGACAAATTAAACAAGTTCGATAATGGCAGGTACAGGTGCTTTGCACATTTTTTAGGAAACATGTCGGGATCATATCAGAGCCGTACTTGAATGATTCTTTTAAAGATATTAAATAATGAAAAACATCATGTATGTATGAATTTAGTCATATGAAGCGCCACTTCGTCAATCGTATTAGATAGCTTTTGTTTAATCGACACATGCATAAAACCAGGGCTGCTCAACAAACGAAATGATACCATTTTGTTTTGTTAACGAGCAAAATTAACTTAACAAAATGAGTTTGTTGCGTTTCGGCGCCATGTTATCAAAACGAAATCAAATTGTTAATGTTACAACGTGCATAAAACCCTTAATTGTCCTATTG
This sequence comes from Philophylla caesio, assembly GCA_963971545.1. NCBI lineage: Eukaryota > Metazoa > Arthropoda > Insecta > Diptera > Tephritidae > Philophylla > Philophylla caesio. The sequence goes on along the minus strand of OZ020608.1, from coordinate 37,867,224 downwards.
CATGAATTTATTAATATAAGCATTTGATTATTTTTTTATTGATCACAACTCATAAATCTAGTCCACTGACTTTTTTCAAATTCACGCAAACAATGATTTTTGGTGGGTATATTTAATGTATTTTACTAATAAACATGAAATGCGTTTTTTAAGAACTATTGACATTTTTACTATTGTTTATTTAATATTCATTAATATTTAGTAATAAAAAAAAGTACATTTCATAAAAAAAACCATGCAAATCTGAGTTTTGAACAAACAACAAATTGAAAATCTTGAAAGTTTAAAAACTGATGTAGATTTAAAATTTTTTTTTTAACAAAAGGGCAATTGTTTACTAGGACCGTTAAATTGTTGTTTACCACCTCTAAATTATTTTAAACTCCACGTTAATAAAAATATAATGTTTAATAAAAAGGCACTTGGATTTCGATTTTAAATAGAAATTATTAGAAACGTGCGTCACCATTAAAATTTAATAATTCAAAAGAAAATTGTCAATACTGAGCCGCCTCCGTATGTACATACATATTATGTTATTAAAATATATGTATGTTACTAAATAATGAATTTGAAAAAAAAACCAGAAATAATTGTGTTTTAAAAAAAAATAATTTAAGAACTGTTTTTCAGTGGTGGTTTAAACTTAGTCTAAAATAGTTTAAGTTAGTTTCCTTGGGCTGAATTAAATTTGTTGCAACTAAAAAAAAGTACTCAGCTATCAGCTGACAAGTTAAACTAAGTTCAACCCAGACATATCGGTCGTTTAAACTAAGTTTTAACCCCGTTTAAGGTTGACTGAAAAACTGCAAACAGAGTTTAAACGACAAACTATCAAAAACGAGTTTCAAAAGTTTACACCAAACCCTGAATAATTTATATATTAAGTCTCTTTTCTTAATGATTAAATGGAATTACATACATACATATGTACTCGTACGGTGCTTTGCTAAAGTATGTATGTACATACATCCCCATCAATGTCATCGCAAAAATCTTCCTGAAAAAAATTGCTATTGCCTTTTCGCATATCACATTTTCGAGTTCAATTGAATTATGGTGAATTATGGTGAATTATTAAGAATTTTGATTAATTATACAATGTTAAGCCGCTTGTGTCTCATTGTGCTCGCATTCATAGGTTCGGCACCATGGCTTCGTTTTTCTTATGAAACGAACAAATTGCGTCTTCGGCAATAGCAAAGCCACCAACTGCCGCACAACTTCGCCGCCTGCATTCATACGGACCTTTTCAAATGGTGAGCGGCTTCACGCGACCGAAAAAACCGGTACGAGTAAGTTGTGCATTCATGAATGAGTTAATTCATGCAGATGTTTAGTGCTCACTGTATAGTGTCGAACTACGAGAAGTTTTGTACACCCCATCGATTAAAATTAATTTTTATTCGGAAAGCAAAGCCATGCGTCATGATCATACGGTGGTGTTTAAAAAATGTGTTGCCGAAGTGAAAAATTCGAATGGATTAACACTTGTAGCATTACCCAGAATGCGTTTCACTTTCAATGCGTTGTCATACAAATATTGACCCAAATAAATCATGTTGAACCCAACTGGAGTTCAACAACATATATACACGCCACGTTTCTGCTTACATTTGTCAACTCAATTACTCAACCCGTCAGCATGGCTGATTGACAGTGTCGCGATTCGTCAATGTAAACTGCCAACTTATTGCTGACTTTGTATACAATGTAAATACTTGTAGTTTGTAAGTATTAGTGTAATTATGTATATGTGTAAAGTAAGAAATTGCATAAAAGAGAAAGTGTTTTTTCAATAAAGAATCAATAGATGTTTAAGCTTAGTTCATGGCGATCCTGCCACTCCCAACGACCGGCAATTTGGATATCAAATACGATCCCGTCATTAACCTGCAGCGAAGGCACGCTGAAAAGTAACTTACAACTAGTTGGTGCACCAGGCCCAACTAATGATCCAGCACAATATATTGCAAATTGTCACGCGAAGCGAAAAGCAAAGACAAGCGTTGAGTGCAGCATACAACAACCGCGAAACCCACAGCGGCAACCCAGAATCCTGAAACAGGTAAACCGACAACAGAAATAAATAACCACAGCGGCACCAGAAACGAAACGCGGGCCACCAGAAAATCCGGCACCAATGGAGGAAGAAATACCAGATGATAGCAAACCACCAAAATACGACGAACTTAGAGTTATTCCCAAAAATTGGCGAACACATTGAACTTTAAACTGGTAGTAGAGGTTAAATATATTTTTATACATTAGCATAAATAGGGCAGCCTCACGGCAGCTTAACTAAGAGCGAAAATTTAAACTTTCGCTTAGGAAAAAAAAAATTTAAGTATGCAGGATATTAAAAACAAAGAAGAATTTGACAGTATATTTAAAAAGTGCGCGGACACTATAAAAGAGTTTATTAAAATCTCTGCGGAATTGGTCAAAAGCAATAAAACTTTAAAACAGGGCCCGAAACCGATTACCATAGAGGAGTATCGGCGACGGAATAAACTTAATAAAAAGGAAGAAATTCCTAAAATAGCGACTCCAATAAAACCCAAAAAAAAAAAAACGTGCAGGTAGACAATTCAGAAAAAAGAAAGAAATAGCCGAAACATTCAGGCTATTAAATTTAACTACAAATACAGTAGATAGACTAATACTAAAAAAAAATATTTATGAATTAAGAAATAAAAAATAAAAGGAAATTGTTTCCTTATTACAGAGTAAATTGAAATGCAGAGAAGTTTTGTATCTAATTTTTCTTATTAATAAACAAATACGAAAATATAACGAGTCTATTCTTCACCTTGTAAAAATGGCATGGTGGAAAACTGTATTAAACGGTATTCTAATAGGTATAGCAGGATACGAAGTCGGTAAGGAAAGTTCTGAAGAGAAAAATTCCGAAAATAAATTGGTCAAATACGAACCGAAACTTGGTATGTGTAGAAAATAAGGAAGAAATTTCAGACAAATGGTTAACAATTTTTGTATGCGTAATTACATTACTAATTGTCGCAATTGCAATTTTAATAAGAAATTATATAAAGAATAAATTGAGACAATTGAACAATGTACAACAACGCATTTGAACAAAAATTCTATATGCCAAGAAATGAATAAATGGCAAGAAATACACGACACATTATCAGAAGAAAAAACAAAAGCTAATAAGTCATACAAATGCATAAAAAAAGTACTCCCATCACAACAGAAACATTAGTAAAGCATTTAAACATAATTTTGGAAGCTTTAAATAGCAAAAGACAGGTGATCAAGGCGGCAAATCATCTACTTACCGAAGAACACCAAAAAGAAGCTTACCTATTTTTTTCCTCCGTTCGAGATAAATTAATATCTTCTTTAGCTAGACACAATATAGAAATAACAATACCAACCACAGTAGAGAAGGAACTCCAGGTTGATTTTACTCTACTTTTATCAGAACGTGTCCAGCGCCGAACTCCATCACCATCTCTGAGACAGACTCCATCAGTGGAAGAAAATAAGCCATTAAACATTCCAATCATCCCAAACATAAACGTCACAATGCCACAAACTGTAATTGAATTTATTAAAACTGCTTCATCAGTGCTACCAGAGTTTGATGGTAAGCCAGAGAATTTGCACAGTTTCTTAAACGCCCTTGATATAAGTACTTGATCAAATCAAAGATACTCACGAAGTCGTAGCAGCAACAATTATAAAAACCAAGCTAAAAGGCACGGCAAGAAACTTCATTAGTAACGAAAGCACAATAGCACAAATAAAAGCAAAGCTAAAAACTGCAATTAAAGGCGAATCGGTAGAAGTTTTAACAGCAAAACTCCTGAACGTCCAACGCAGCAAACCTGCAAATCAATACATCGCTGAAATAGAAAAAATCACCAGCAGTAACATCGAAAATAAAGAAAGTCACAAAGAGAACCCCAAAATATACGAAGCGCTAAATAAATTCGAAGTAAAAAGACATGTCGAGCTCGTTTTCAATCCTCCGAAACTACATTTCAAAAAAGGAAAGACAATTTGTAGCAATTTGGATACAAGCAACCTAATTGTTAAAGATAAGATTGACTTAGGACAATTCTTTACCATGCTTGAAAAAGGAGCCGGCAATTTAGGACTTGTTCAAATACAGTTGTCCTTAGGGGACAAATTGTTTAAAAGAAATCTTACTGCAGTAGGCAAATTTATAGAAATGGGTAACAAAGTTCTCAAAAATCTAACAATCGCACTTACCCCAGAGGTTATATATGTGACAAATCCCGGGAAAATTAAAGAAATTCTGCACAAATATCATGACGATCCTATTAGTGGTGGCCACCCAGGAATAAATCGCATGACAGATAAAATCAAGCAGAAATATAGCTGGCTGAATATGAAAAATGACTTAAGAAAATGCGTAAAGAACTGCATCCACTGTAAGAAAAATAAAACCATTAAGCATATAAAGGAACCAATGAAAATAACGGAAACACCCCCGAAGGCATTCTATATTATACAAATCGATACAATCGGACCATTACCGAAGTCGATAAATGGAAACGAATATGCGGTTACCATCATATGCGATCTAACCAAATACTTGGTAGCGATCCCAGTCCCAAGCATGGGCACAGAGTATAAAAAAAACTTATTCGAAGAACTGTGTAAATTTCTAAAAAATTGAACATACAACTTCAACACCGTACCATGATCAAACTTTGGGTACTATAGAACTATAAGGAAAGTTCTGAAGAGAAAAATTCCGAAAATAAATTGGTCAAATACGAACCGAAACTTAGTATAGAAAATAAGGAAGAAATTTCAGACAAATGGTTAACAATTTTTGTATGCGTAATTACATTACTAATTGTCGCAATTGCAATTTTAATAAGAAATTATATAAATAATAAATTGAGACAATTGAACAATGTACAACAACGCATTTAAACAAAAATTATATATGCCAAGAAATGAATAAATGGCAAGAAATACACGACACATTATCAGAAGAAAAAACAAAAGCTAATAAGTCATACAAATGCATAAAAAAAGTACTCCCATCACAGAAACATTAGTAAAGCATTTAAACATAATTTTGGAAGTTGATGTATTTTGGAACGATTTTCCGTCGATCCTTGTCTTCTTTAGCTAGACACAATATAGAAATAACAATACCAACCACAGTAGAGAAGGAAATCCTGGTTGATTTTACTCTACTTTTATCAGAATGTGTCCAGCGCCGAACTCCATCACCATCTCTGAGTCAGACTCCATCAGTGGAAGAAAATAAGCCATTAAACATTCCAATCATCCCAAACATAAACGTCACAATGCCACAAACTGTAATTGAATTTATTAAAACTGCTTCATCAGTGCTACCAGAGTTTGATGGTAAGCCAGAGAATTTGCACAGCTTCTTAGACGCCCTTGATATACTTGATCAAATCAAAGATACTCACGAAGCCGTAGCAGCAACAATGATAAAAACCAAGCTAAAAGGCACGGCAAGAAACTTCATTAGTAACGAAAGCACAATAGCAAAAGCTAAAAACTGCAATTAAAGGCGAATCGGTAGAAGTTTTAACAGCAAAACTCCTGAACGTCCAACAACGCAGCAAAACTGCAAATCAATACACCGCTGAAATAGAAAAAATCACCAGGTCATTAGAAGGAGCTTATATCTCGGATGGACTTAATCCAGACTTGGCAACGAGATATTCAACACAAGCAGCAGTCAAAGCTATGTGCAAGAACTGCTCTAATGACAAGGTCAGAATGATAATGCAAGCGGGAACGTTCACATCAATGAACGATGCAATCTCCAAATTTACCAACAGCTGTACAGAAGTAACGGGCAGCTCAAACACAATTTTGAATGTACGACAACAAACTCAGTACCGTGGTAATTTCCGTGGGGGTTACCGAGGTAACAGCTATGGGAGTTACCAAGGTAGACGATTTGGACCGCAACCAAGATACAACAATAACTTTATAGCAAATAAGAACTCCCAGAGGGGATCACAAACGCAAAATGGAAATAGACCTTATAATCACACTCGTAGCGTGCCCGCAGCCGGAAAACCAAGAAACTCCACTTCAAGATTAGTTGATAGGAAAATATGTGTACTAAATCTACATCTAAACAGCTATATATCATCATTAATAATTCAAATTCAAATATCTTAATAGACACAGGAGCAGATATCTCCGTTATTAAAAAGCACCAAATTAATAATAACTATATGGTAAATACAACGCAAATTACAGATTTAAAGGGCATTGGTCAGGGTATAACCAGCACATTAGGCACAGTTAAAGAAATGTAAAAGGTGATGACCTTTTAATTTACCATAAATTCCATGTCGTCGAAGACGACTTTCCAATTCCATGCGATGGAATAATAGGACTAGATTTCATAAAGAAGTACAATTGTATTTTAGATTATGGTAAAACAGAGGATAAATTAATCCTAAGACCATATGATTTCCCCCAAACAATAACAATGCATCTAACAAATTGCCTATCTGTCAACACACTTACGAACCCTGCTAGGTCCGAAGTCATTAGACAAGTTAAAGTAAACACCGATAGCAAAAACATCTTCATACCACACCAACAATTATCTGAAGGCATTTTCATAGCAAACATAATTAGAAATAAAGATCAAACGTTCGTTAGAGTTATCAACACAACACATAAAAACACAACTATTCAAAACTACAAGATTAACACTGAAAATTTAGATGACTATACATTAATTGAAACAACCACACACAATAAAAATAGCAAAGATACAGAAAAATTAAAAAGATTAACCAAAAACTTCCCAAAATTTGTTAACTCTCAACTAACAACATTATGCACGGAATTCATAGACATATTTGCACTAGAAACAGAACCTATTTCCACTAACAATTTTTACAAACAAAAATTGCATATGAAGGATGACACTCCTGTTTACATAAAAAACTATAGATTACCTCAGACACAAAAAGAAGAAATAAGCAAACAGGTAAATAAATTCATCGAAGATGACATAATAGAACCCTCTATAGCAGAATTCAATAGCCCAATCTTGCTAGTCCCTAAAAAATCACTTCCAGGGAATACAGGAAAAAGATGGATGATATTGATGATATTTTAGACCAACTTGGAAGAGCCAAATATTTTTCATGCCTGGACCTTATGTCAGGTTTTCATCAAATATAATTACACCCAGACTCTAGGGATATAACCTCATTCACAGCTGAAAACGGCACATATAGATTCAAAAGACTACCCTATGGATTAAAAGTAGCACCAAACTCATTCCAAAGAATGATGACACTAGCATTTGCAGGTCTCAAACCATCCCAAGCATTTCTCTACATGGATGATTTAGTTGTATTAGGTTGTTCTGAAAAACACATGCTAACAAACTTAAGAGACGTGTTCCCCACTTGTAGAAAATACAACCTAAAACTACATCCAGATAAATGTCTATATTTCAGTCAAGAAGTAACTTATTTAGGCCATAAATGTTCAAACAAAGGTAATATTCCCTACCTGACCCAAGCAAATTTAAACCAGTCTAAAATTATCCAACATCAAAAACAGCCGATGAAGTTAAGAGATTCGTAGCTTTCTGCAATTATTACAGAAGATTTTGCAGAACACTCAAGAAAATTAACTAGGCTTTGCAAAAAGAATGTTTCGTTCAATTGGACAGAAGAATGTCAAAACGCTTTTGTCTACTTAAAGGAAGGACTAATTAGTCCAACACTTTTGCAATACCCAGATTTCAATAAAGAATTCTGCATAACAACAGACGCTAGTGGGTACGCTTGTGGGGCAGTCCTTAGCCAAGAACACGATTGCGAACAGTTACCAATTGCTTACGCTTCTAGGTCATTCACAAAAGGTGAAACCAATAAAGCAACAATAGAAAAAGAAGTGGCCGCAATCCATTGGGCCATAACCTTCTTCAGACCATATGTCTATGGCAGAAAATTCCTAGTTAAAAGCGACCACCGTCATTTAACATACCTTTTTTCAATGAAAAGCCCTTCATTTAAGTTAACACGAGTAAGACTCGATTTTGAAGTGGAGTATATCGCCGGAAAAGAAAATCACATTGCGGATGCATTATCGCACATAACAATTAAAAGCTAAAAGATATGTCGGTGGAAGCAAGTCAAATACTAAATGTAACAACAAGATCAGCAGCAAAAAATACCAGCAGTAACATCGAAAATAAAGAAAGTCACAAAGAGAACCCCAAAATATACGAAGCGCTAAATAAATTCGAAGTAAAAAGACATGTCGAGCTCGTTTTCAATCCTCCGAAACTACATTTCAAAAAAGGAAAGACAATTTGTAGCGATTTGGATACAAGCAACCTAATTGTTGAGGATAAGATTGACTTCGGACAATTCTTTACCAGGCTTGAAAAAGAGGCCGGCAATTTAGGACTTGTTCAAATACAGTTGTCTTTAGGGGACAAATTGTTTAAAAGAAATCTTACTGCAGTAAGCAAATTTATAGAAATTGGTAACAAGGTTCCAAAAATGTAACAATCGCACTAACCCCAGAGGTTATATGTGTGACAAATCCCGGGAAAATTAAATTCTGCACAAATACCATGACGATCCTATTAGTGGTGGCCACCCAGGAATAAATAGCTGGCTGAATATGAAAAATGACATAAGAAAATACGTAAAGAACTGCATCCACTGTAAGAAAAATAAAACCATTAAGCATATAAAGGAACCAATGAAAATAACGGAAACACCCCCGAAGGCAATCGATATTATACAAATCGATACAATCGGACCATTACCGAAGTCGATAAATGGAAACGAATATGCGGTTACCTTCATATGCGATCTAACCAAATACTTGGTAGCGATCCCAGTCAAAAGCATGGGCACAGAGTATAAAAATAACTTATTCGAAGAACTGTGTAAATTGCTAACAAATTGAACATACAACTTCAACACCGTACCATGATCAAACTTTGGGTACTATAGAACTATAAGGAAAGTTCTGAAGAGAAAAATTCCGAAAATAAATTGGTCAAATACGAACCGAAACTTAGTATAGAAAATAAGGAAGAAATTTCAGACAAATGGTTAACAATTTTTGTATGCGTAATTACATTACTAATTGTCGCAATTGCAATTTTAATAAGAAATTATATAAAGAAGAAATTGAGACAATTGAACAATGTACAGCAACGCATTTAAACAAAAATTCTATATGCCAAGAAATGAATAAATGGCAAGAAATACACGACACATTATCAGAAGAAAAAACAAAAGCTAATAAGTCATACAAATGCATAAAAAAGTACTCCCATCACAACAGAAACATTAGTAAAGCAATTAAACATAATTTTGAAAGTTGATGTATTTTGGAACGATTTTCCGTCGATCCTTGTCAAATTTAGTTTTGAAACAAACCGGTTTCGGCGTTGTGCCATCTTCAGTGTTATCATCTACTTACCGAAGAACACCAGCAAGAAGCTTACCTATTTTTTTCCTCCGTACGAGATAAATTGGTATCTTCTTTAGCTAGACACAATATAGAAATAACAATACCAACCACAGTAGAGAAGGAAACCCAGGTTGATTTTACTCTACTTTTATCCAGCGCCGAACTCCATCACCATCTCTGAGTCAGACTCCATCAGTGGAAGAAAATAAGCCATTAAACATTCCAATCATCCCAAATATAAACGTCACAATGCCACAAACTGTAATTGAATTTATTAAAACTGCTTCATCAGTGCTACCAGAGTTTGATGGTAAGCCAGAGAATTTGCACAGCTTCTTAGGCGCTCTTGATATACTTGATCAAATCAAAGATACTCACGAAGCCGTAGCAGCAACAATGATAAAAACCAAGCTAAAAGGCACGGCAAGAAACTTCATTAGTAACGAAAGCACAATAGCAAAAGCTAAAAACTGCAATTAAAGGCGAATCGGTAGAAGTTTTAACAGCAAAACTCCTGAACGTCCAACAACGCAGCAAAACTGCAAATCAATACACCGCTGAAATAGAAAAAATCACCAGGTCATTAGAAGGAGCTTATATCTCGGATGGACTTAATCCAGACTTGGCAACGAGATATTCAACACAAGCAGCAGTCAAAGCTATGTGCAAGAACTGCTCTAATGACAAGGTCAGAATGATAATGCAAGCGGGAACGTTCACATCAATGAACGATGCAATCTCCAAATTTACCAACAGCTGTACAGAAGTAACGGGCAGCTCAAACACAATTTTGAATGTACGACAACAAACTCAGTACCGTGGTAATTTCCGTGGGGGTTACCGAGGTAACAGCTATGGGAGTTACCAAGGTAGACGATTTGGACCGCAACCAAGATACAACAATAACTTTATAGCAAATAAGAACTCCCAGAGGGGATCACAAACGCAAAATGGAAATAGACCTTATAATCACACTCGTAGCGTGCCCGCAGCCGGAAAACCAAGAAACTCCACTTCAAGATTAGTTGATAGGAAAATATGTGTACTAAATCTACATCTAAACAGCTATATATCATCATTAATAATTCAAATTCAAATATCGAAGATGACATAATAGAACCCTCTATAGCAGAATTCAATAGCCCAATCTTGCTAGTCCCTAAAAAATCACTTCCAGGGAATACAGGAAAAAGATGGATGATATTGATGATATTTTAGACCAAATTGGAAGAGCCAAATATTTTTCATGCCTGGACCTTATGTCGGGTTTTCATCAAATATAATTACACCCAGACTCTAGGGATATAACCTCATTCACAGCTGAAAACGGCACATATAGATTCAAAATACTACCCTATGGATTAAAAGTAGCACCAAACTCATTCCAAAGAATGATGACACTAGCATTTGCAGGTCTCAAACCATCCCAAGCATTTCTCTACATGGATTATTTAGTTGTATTAGGTTGTTCTGAAAAACACATGCTAACAATACCCAGATTTCAATAAAGAATTCTGCATAACAACAGACGCTAGTGGGTACGCTTGTGGGGCAGTCCTTAGCCAAGAACACGATTGCGAACAGTTACCAATTGCTTACGCTTCTAGGTCATTCACAAAAGGTGAAACCAATAAAGCAACAATAGAAAAAGAAGTGGCCGCAATCCATTGGGCCATAACCTTCTTCAGACCATATGTCTATGGCAGAAAATTCCTAGTTAAAAGCGACCACCGTCATTTAACATACCTTTTTTCAATGAAAAGCCCTTCATTTAAGTTAACACGAGTAAGACTCGATTTTGAAGTGGAGTATATCGCCGGAAAAGAAAATCACATTGCGGATGCATTATCGCACATAACAATTAAAAGCTAAAAGATATGTCGGTGGAAGCAAGTCAAATACTAAATGTAACAACAAGATCAGCAGCAAAAAATACCAGCAGTAACATCGAAAATAAAGAAAGTCACAAAGAGAACCCCAAAATATAGGAAGCGCTAAATAAATTCGAAGTAAAAAGACATGTCGAGCTCGTTTTCAATCCTCCGAAACTACATTTCAAAAAAGGAAAGACAATTTGTAGCGATTTGGATACAAGCAACCCAATTGTTGAGGATAATATTGACTTCGGACAATTCTTTACCAGGCTTGAAAAAGAGGCCGGCAATTTAGGACTTGTTCAAATACAGTTGTCCTTAGGGGACAAATTGTTTAAAAGAAATCTTACTGCAGTAGGCAAATTTATAGAAATGGGTAAAAAGGTTCTCAAAAATCTAACAATCGCATTTACCCCAGAGGTTATATATGTGACAAATCCCGGGAAAATTATAGCAATTCTGCACAAATATCATGACGATCCTATTAGTGGTGGCCACCCAGGAATAAATCGCATGACAGGTAAAATCAAGCAGAAATAAAGCTGGCTGAATATGAAAAATGACATAAGAAAATACGTAAAGAACTGCATCCACTGTAAGAAAAATAAAACCATTAAGCATATAAAGGAACCAATGAAAATAACGGAAACACCCCCGAAGGCATTCTATATTATACAAATCGATACAATCGGACCATTTCCGAAGTCGATAAATGGAAACGAATATGCGGTTACCATCATATGCGATCTAACCAAATACTTGGTAGCGATCCCTGTCCCAAGCAAACACGCAACAACAGCCGCTAAAGCCGTGTTCGAGCATTTCATCTTGATTTATGGACGCATGAAAACAATCATGACGGACATGGGCACAGAGTATAAAAATAACTTATTCGAAGAACTGTGTAAACTGCTAAAAATTGAACATAAAACTTCAACACCGTACCATCATCAAACTTTGGGTACTATAGAACGCAGTCACAGGACATTCAACGAATATGTTCGTTCATACATATCCAGTGACAAAGATGATTGGGATGAATATCTCAGGTGTTTCGCGTATTGTTACAATACAACTCCATCAACCATACATAAATATTGCCCTTTTGAACTTATATTTGCAAAAAACCCACCGAATTACGAATTTCTAAAAGAAAATAAAATTAGCCCATTGTACAACCACGAAGCTTACGACAAAGAAGTAAAATATAGACTTCAAATAGCACAGCAAAGGGCTAGGAAATTAGTCCAAGAGGCTAAAGAAAAACAAAAATTTAATTACGATAAAAGTAGCCGCAGTAAGGAAATAAACACAGGAGATTTAGTGTTAGTTAGAGAAGAGGCCTCCCATAAGTTAGGTAATAAATATAAGGGACATTATAAGGTTAAAAGTATTGATAAAAACAATAATTTTACATTAATACCACATAGAGTAGGAATTAGTAATACAAACAACAAAAATAAAGAAATTATAATTCATAAGAACAGACTTAAAACAATATAAAACCTTCACAAAAAAAAAAAAAAAAGAAGAAAAAAAACCAATCCTCATAATAATAAACAGGTACACGAGCCAAAGAAAAAAAAAACAAAATGTTATGTTCATGAAAAACACATGGGAAAGAAATGTAAAAAAACAAACTCGTTACTTTCAATATCAAGTTACCGTTATGCCATAAATTGCATATGAAAAGCAATAAAAATTTTGTAAACGCAAGCAAACCTTAAGTGTGTCATTAAGTCTCTTTAATAGTCATACACAATTGTCTTCAATTGAACCCAACGGGAGTTCAACAACATATATACACGCCACGTATCTGCTTACATTTGTCAACTCAATTACTCAACCAGTCAGGATGGCTGATCGACAGTGTCGCGGTTTGTCAATGTAAACCGCCAACTTATTGCTGACTTTGCATACAATGTAAATACTTGTAGTTTGTAAGTATTAGTGTATATGTGTAAGGTAAGAAATTGTATAAAAGAGATAGTATTTTTCAATAAGGAATCAATAGATGTTTAAGCTTAGTTCACACTGCTAATAGCTAAATTAATAAATGATTTGTTTATTTTTAATGTGCAGGCGCACAACTCGAAATTTCTATCAAACTGTGTAACATGGCATAATCGGTATGGCCACATTAATTAAGACAGTCTAATAGATATAATGAAAAACGAACTAAATTCATGGCATGCAAAAATGCAATATTAGAAAAAAACCAAATTGCGACACTTGTAATAAAGCAAAAATAAGTCTATTGGTAGTGCGCGGTTCTTCCTAACATTCATGGATGACTTCTCGCGAATGATTTCGTCTACTGTATAAAAGAAAAAAGCAAAGCATTCGGAAAATTCAAACTATTTAAAAGCGAGGTAGAATGTCAAGGGGGGATTGGGTACAGTGGGGCTTCGGGGTATGCGGTTACAGTTGCACGGCTGTACTCAATCCCTACTCTTACGTCCACGTTCGTGCACCCTGGGCAACTTGAGCAATCCATGTGCGAAATGCGGTAACTAACCCGTGTGGGGCCATGGGTCACGGCTAATAGAGAGGGAGCTTTAGTGGAGCCACTCCGACATATTCGGCTTAAGGGTCCATTAAAGTCCGCAGCGTCTGTTCATCAGGAGGTGCGGCTGCAAGCGGGCTGTCTTGGAGCAAGCGGCTCGCTATATCAACGAACTTAAAATTTCCCCCCCCAGCAATGGGTTGTGCGCAGGGCTTGGAACCCGCCACGTAAAAAATCACTTCCAATGAATAGGATAACAAAGCCTCGGATGAGACCCCTCTTTTTTGATGACGACGTATTAAGGATAATGATTTGAGGGCATGCACCTGGAATGTCCGGACCCTTAATTGCGAAGGTGCCTCTGCCCGGCTGATTGATGTCCTCAGCAGGGCAAAGGCTGACATCACCGCCACCCAAGAGATGCGATGGCCGGGGCAAGGGAAAAAAGTGATATGCCCTTGCGACATCTACTACAGCGGCCATGCAAATGAGCGCAAATTTGGTGTCGGATTTGTGGTGGGAGAGTGACTGCGCCGTAAAGTACTGTCGTTCACTCCGGTGGATGAACGTTTCGCCACAATCCGCATCAAGGGGAGATTCTTCAACATCTCCCTGATTTGCGCCCACGCCCCGACGGAAGAGAAGGACGATGGGGCCAAAGATCTCTTCTACGATATCCTTGGCCGAACGTATGAGCGGTACCCCCACCACGATATAAAAATCGTGCTTGGCGATTTCAATGCCAAGATGGGCAAGGAGGGCATCTTTGGTTCTACAGTCAGAAAATTCAGTCTCCAAGACGAAACGTCCGATAACGGACTGATACTGATCGACTTCGACGGATCCCGCTACGTGGCTGTCTCCAGATGGTAAGACACGAAACCAAATCGACCACGTTGTGATAGACGGAAGGCATGCTTCCAGTGTCCTAAATGTGCAGATGATCCGAGGAGCCAACATCGACTCGGATCATTTTCTTGTGGCAACTAAGATCCGCACTCGCCTCTGTGCAGCAAAAACCGCACGTGAATGGGCACAAGGAAAGCTCGAAGTCGGAAAGCTGCAATCGCTACATACAACCACCCACTTCTCCACTCGACTTGCACTCCTGCTCTCTGAGGGCAGTAATCAACAGAACGATATTTCCGAGCAGTGGAACCATATTTCTCGTTGTCTACATACCGCCGCTGAAGAATCCATCAGATTTCAGCGAGCCCGAAAGAACAACTGGTATGACGAGGAATGTCGCGCCGCTACGGAACGTAAAGACGCTGCCTACAGGGCCACACTGCGATCGGGCACAACGCGAGCTGTGCGGGAGCGGTATCGTGAGTTCAATAAGGAAGCAAGACGCATTTTTCGTGAGAAAAAGAGAGGGCAGAAATGCGTGAGTGCGAGGAGCTTGTGATGGTGGCCAACAGGAAAAGCGTTCGACATTTTTTTCAGAAAGTACGACGGCTAAGAGAAGGTTTCAAGACTGGGGGGAATTCTTGTAAGAATGGCAACGGCGACATGGTGACTGATGTCCACAGAATACTTAACTTATGGAGGGAGCGCTCTTCACACTGCTTAATGGGTGCAGCTGCAATAACGTTGGAGAAGATGTTGAACCCGAATCCCCAATCAATGGTGATGAACGTGATGTATCATCACCCGACTATGACGAAATTCGGAAAGCGATAGAACGCCTGAAGAAGAACTAAGCCCCCGGGTCCAACGGGTTACCAGCTGAGTTATTGAAGTACGGCGGAGAGGAGCTGCTTAAGTGCATGCACAAGCTCATCTCTAGAATGTGGTCGGAAAAACGCATGCCTGCTGATTGGAACTTAAGTGTGCTCTGCCAAATCTACAAAAAGGGTAATCCTGCAGTCTGTGCCAATTATCGCGGGATTAGTCTTCTTAACATCGCGTATAAGATTTTGTCAAGTGTATTGGGTGAAAGGCTTAAGCCCACCGTCAACGAACTGATTGAACCTTATCAGTGTGGCTTTAGAACTGGTAAATCTACCACCGACCAGATATTCACAATACGCCAGATCTTGGAAACGACCCGAGAAAGAAGAATTGCCACACACCATCTTTTTGTCGACTTCAAAGCCGCCTTCGACAGCACGAAAAGAAGTTTCCTTTATGCCGCAATGTCTGAATTTGGGATCCCGGCAAAACTTGTACGGCTATGTGAAATGACGTTGAGCAACACCACCAGCTCCGTCAGAATTGGGAAGAACCTCTCCGAGCCATTTGATACCAAACGAGTATTCAGACCGGGTGACTCTTTGTCGTGCAATTTCTTTAACTTGATGCTGGAGAAGATAATTCGAGCCCATCTTTTATAAGAGTGTGCAATTGCTGGCGTTATAACTTTGAAAAAGAAGAGGCCTTCATTAACTTAGGAACCAGCATTAACACCAATAACAACGTCAGCCTTGAAGTCCAACGCAGAATTTCCCTTGCCAACAAGTGCTACTTCGGACTGAGTAGGCAATTGCACTATAAAGTCCTCTCTCGACGTACAAAAACCACACTCTATAAGTCTCTCATCATGCCCGTCCTAAGACTGCGCTATACTTGGGATCTCCAATTGGCGTCAGTTAGCAAGAGATAGGGCAGCTGGCGTGCGTTGTTGACCTCGGCCAAAATAATTTAGGCGATTTATGCGCCAGCTAAGTAAGTAAGTAAGTAAGGGCCAAACAGGCTCGATTTCTGTTTGTCAGACGAAATATATCAAAGACTTACATCGTGTATATAGTATAAGTGCATGTGGTCCTGTAAGCACACCTCTAGAGATCTCACACCCGTTATGATCAAATATGTTGATGGGGCAAAAGTAGACCTGATCATAGCATCGGTCTACTTCCCAGGAGATAATAACACCATCCCGGTAGAGGTCATAAAATTAGCACAATACTGCTCATCGAGGGGACTATCACTCTTGGTGGGTTGTGATGCCAATTCCCACAACTTCATATGGGGTAGCAGTGACACCAACAAAAGAGGTGAGTCAGTCTTAGATTTCCTTCTATCACTTAACTTATATATTTTGAATAAGGGCAATAAACCTACGTTCAGTAATGAAATTAGGGAAGAGGTTATTGATCTGACTTTTTGTAGTTCGGGATTAACGGAATTTGTTACCAACTGGAAAGTTTACTTGCGTAAATACAATATAATGTGTAGAACTTACTAAACATCGAAATGTACTTTCTTTTTACATTCTGGTCAAGGTCCTATCGAATTAGTACTTGCAGATACTTCCCTTAATCTTCAAGTTTAGCGATTTAGTTAACTGCGATATAGACCACATTACAACGCAGTGGAACATGTTGAGGGTTAGTGACGCAAGTCTTTCTGCCGATGTGGACCTTGATACATTTTAGTCGAAAGTAGCGTGATGAACAATGGACATAACCAAAGCAGCTTTCCCGACCTCTCAAATTTTATATTTAATTTGCTTTCTCTTCCGCATAGTTCTGCCGCGATTGAACGGAAGTTTTCTTCGTTGGCTTTGATTAAAACCAAGTTGCGTAATAGGCTTCAGTTGAGCACCATTAATAGCATTATGCTATGTAAAGAACTTATCAATTTAAACATTCCGCACTACGTATGGTCGGCCAAAAAAGATTTGTAGAGATTTAAAAGTCATATTTTTGTTGTTTTTAACTGTTATTCAGTTCTTTTGTTAAATGCGTAGTAATGTATGTATATAAACATTTACTCGTAAGTGTTATTGTTTTTGAATTAAATTCAACTTTTGTTTTAAAATGTGAACTAATAGACTGTAAAAGACTTGACATAAATATGTCGCTATGTATACTATAAATATTACACATAAGTGCATTTTTTTTTATGAAACATAAAGCTGTGAATATTTAAAAAATTTTAAGTTTAAAAATAAATTAATAATTTAAAAATGAATTTAAAGATAACGCCAATTTTTAATTTAGTCGGTTGTGATCAAATTTGGTCGGAAGTGTGTTCGGAAAATATTTTTTCAAGTGGCAACACTGCTAAATGACATCATCATGGAATCTTATAATTCTTCTTGGCCACTAAGTAAAAGGGGAAATAAAAAAGAAGTTCCTTAGTGGAGCTCCAGTCTAGCCAAAATGCGAACCATTGTGCGTAGGCTATTTAATAAATTTAAGCGCACTGAAGACTGGGAGGAATATAGAAAAGAGTTGACGATCTACAACAAGGAGATCAGGAAATCTAAAAGGGGCAGTATTAGATCCTGTTGTGAAAACATCAGGTAGACTCCTGAAATTGCGAGACTCCACAAAGCTTTTGCGAGGGACAGGGTTGACTTGAACCTGGCACTGAGATCTGAGGACAAGACGTATGTAGCTAATGTAGAGGAACGCACTCTTCTACTGCTGCGCATACACTTTCCTGAATGTTTAGTCCCGTGTTCAACATCTTCACAGATGACTGATTCTCATCAGCGAGCAAATAAAGTTGGTTTGCAATTAGCCAAGAGCGTTATCAGCGCAGAAAGGCTAAAGAGGGCACCTGGTGGAGATGGATAGTGCATTATTAAAGTCTAGATTGACAGAGGCTGAATCGAGAAATAAAACCGTTAAAGTCAAGGTAACTTGAGGGTGCCCACAAGGTGGGGTCTTATCACCTCTCTTGTGGAGCATAGTAGTGGATGATCTTCTGGTCAGACTTTCGAATCTAGGCATATCATGCCATAGACGAGAGTCAATGTTAGCTCTGCGGTAAAATACTTGCGGGGGGGGGTTTAGTATTTGACAAAAAACGTTTATGGAAATCACATTTAAGTGCGACTGTTAAAAAAGCCACAGCCTCATTGGATGTACATATGTCATGATGGTGAGACCTATTATCACGTATGGCAGTGTGGCGTGGTTGAAGAGAGTGGCCTAATTTAACGGGGCCATGTGCACCTGTCCAATGGCAGCAATGAAAGTGATACTGGATCTAACTCCCTTACATCTTGTGGTACAGGATTCTGCTAACAAACCCCTCTGCAGGGTTCTAGAAGTAATTCCTGGAGAATGTAGTCTCACCCACATAATATGGGGCAAGAACCCATGTGAAAATTACTCCATAATGGAGTCAATAAAGGACTTCATGCCAAAGAGATTCAACTTTAAACAAAAGTTTGAAACTCCATTGCACTTAATCGTGGAGTGCGGAGCGCTTATACATGTTAGATTCAGATGTTTTGGAGAATACACCCTATCTGGAAATTCTCTTCCAAAATTGGGTCCATCCAAAGTATATGAATTTATATGCATGGCAAATTTTCCCGAAGCTCTTCAGGGGAGACTACCCACGCCTTAAGAACAAAAGGGGTATCATAATAGATCTTTTAGGGCGCAATGTATGTATATCACCCTTCGAAATTAATCTTAGCCCTCATCTTACTTCGTGCATATGGTATAGGTGCATGCCGTCCTGTAAGCACACCTCTAGATCCTGGTTTCCAAGAGAGCTGTAACAGCGATACATGTTCGAAGGCAAACATAACATATTACCAATCGTGAATCTGGTCTCTCATGTATTTGGCCATTTCGACGGGCGCGGACATAATATACGCTGTCAGCGTATTAGCCCAAAGAAACAAGGACCCTCACTCTAAGATCAAAGCTGGCGCAAGGCACGTTTTAAGGTACTTATAAAAAACTATGGATTTTCAATTGAAAAATGGCAGACCGGTAAAAGGCTTTGCAGATGCCGACTGGGTAAGTAACAGCTCAGACAGAAAGTCGTACACCGGTTGTTCGTTTTTCTTGGCCGGTAGCGGTTTTTCATGGCAATCAAAGACGCAAGATGTGATTGCTTTAAGTAGTACCAGTGCAGAAAACATTGCTTTAAGCACGGCAGCAAAAGAGGCAGTTTATCTACGTCGCTTACTTCAAGAAATAGGCTACCATGCAGAAGATCCCGTTATTATTTATACAAGGTGACATCATGAGCGCGATTCAGATTTCTAAAAATCCCGTTTTACATAAAAGGACCAAACAGATAGTTATTAAATATCACTATATTAGAGAAATATTTGCCAGAAAAGAAAGTGAAGTAAAATATGATTCTGCTGTAGAAAATTTATCTGATATTTTTATTAAAAACTTACCAGAGCAAAATAATTCGTAAAGTTGCTTGGTCTTTACTAATAATTAAAATAAATATTTAACTTGAGAAAAGGTGTTACAATTATAAAATGTGAATACAAGATTAATATTATATTTCTATTGCGAATAATATCTAAGCTTTGAGTAAAACATATTGTACTTACGTGAAACAAATATATGCTATTTTTTTGTTCTTTAAACAAATGTACAGAAACTGAAATAAAACCTTCTTTATAAAATCGCTGAACTATATGGACGTATTCTTTCTTTTATTACCTTGGACAGTAGCGCAAGTATATAAATCTCTATATAGAGCTAACAAAGGTTACACAATTCTGCAAAAAGAAATATTTGAGAGCTGTTTTGGTTTTTTTTGTGTAATTCTTATGTTTTTGGGTGTGCTGAATCCGAAAATAATTTTGATTTTGTCATAGAAGGTCACGTTTTCTGACAATGTAGGTGTCTATGTTAAACAAGTTATCATCTTAAAATAAAATATAAAAGATTAAAACTTTTTTTTAAATTTATAATTGCGTAACAAAACTAATTTATTTATGTAAAATACATTAATTAGTAAGCACTAAACACATTTATTTTTCTCAGTGAGACTCTTTGAAGCGTCCAACAGTAGTCTGCCATCATTTAAACGCTCCATCTTGCCTCTTTTTTCCATCTCCTTAATATCTTGGTGAAATCGCTCACCTTGCTCTTCACTCACGTCTCCTAAACTTTCTGGAAAGTAGTCGAGCTGGGAATGAAGAAAATGTACTTTTAAACTCATCAAACAACCTAATACTATGTTCTGACTGCGCCGTTAACGCGAGTTTATGAGGAATTTCGGAGTTTAACTACAAACACTTCTCATAAACTCGGAGTTTACCATACAAATACTTTTTGTTTAACTCGCTTTAAACACCACTTTTATTTGGTGTTTATGGACATGCAACCCTTAATTGCAAAATTTTTGCTCTATGCCGATGACTTAAAAGTTTTTTCGATAATTAAAAACCCCGATGATGCGCTTCAGCTCTCTTTAAACATCAAAAAGTGCTTTAAAGTCACGTATGCGAAAACTCATAATATCTTGCCGATGTCTTATATGATTTCTCATTCTTGTTTTACAAAGTTTTGACGTAATTAAAAATCTTGGCGTAATTTTTTCGAATAACTTTTCTTTTAATAGGCATATTTGTCACATTATTTCGAAAGCTTACTCGGTTTTAGGGTTTCTTAGGCGAAATAGTTCAAAATTTGCTGACCGCTATAATCTTAAGTTATTATATACGGCTTTTGTTCGTTCCAACTTGGAATATGCTATCTTTATCTGGAGGCCTAGTCAAAAACATTATATAAATAGGATTGAACGAGTCCAAAAAGTTGTTCTTAAATATGCCTTACGTTCGTTTTGTTTTGATGAGCCAATTCCCTCTTATAAATCTAGCTATTGCAGTAGAGAAAGAGTAACACGTTTATCATCTCGATGTATCAAACGCATACCTTAATAGCACGCTTTTTGAGGTGGTGTACATAACAACCTGAAGGCTTTATCGACAGTAAGAGTCCACATAAGGTGTTAAAGCTATACAAGGAAATTTATTGCTATATTGACTTCTTCTTTTTCTTGTCCGACGGGGTGGAATGTTGATATTTGTTGGAACGATTTTCCGTCATCCCTTGTCAAGTTTGGTTTGGAGACAAACCGGTTTCGGCGTTGTGCCATCTTCGTTATGTTCAGTTTAGGTCTGTTGTTCCGTATTTATTTCGTTTTTTTCGTCAAGCAGGTATTGATGCATAATCGTAAATGTTAACAAATGTTAAGTGTCCTGAGTATAAGTACCTAAGGTCTCGCGCGGTTAGAGTCCAGAAGGTTATATTTTATCTCGAATTTTCCTTCGCGGTAAGAACAGGTAGATAGTCAGTAATTTTAATCCATTTGGGTATTGCAGCTTTGTTTTTTGTAAACAAGCCATAATGGTGCAAATACCGCATCAGAGTTGCTGTATATTTGTTCGTTTATTATCCTCCCATTAAATATTTTTTGTTAATACACGTTCTTTTTGTTGTACGCGCAGTACTTTAATGGTTTTCTTTATGTTTGTGGGTAAACATTTTGCGTTTACCAAATGGTTTTCAAAATTAGATTCTGGTATTGCGTGGATTTTCGTTCTTTATGCCCTGTTTGTCCTATATACTTAGCTATATTGACACTCACAGGTCAGTTTATACACGCCTTGTTTGTTCAATAGGTCTTCTTCATTCGTGCTGCTTTTAAGTATCCTTCCCAGGTTGTATTCAGTTTTGAACGCCGTGTGGATATTTCTACTTTCTGAAAAAATTTGCAACTTTTATGTAATTTTTCCTGTAAAAGTCATTACTTTCCAAGTTTCGTCTAGCGACAGAGAGGCTTCTTTTTTGAATTGCATGAAATTAATGAATTTTTGAAAAAGTGCGGTATTAAAAACAGAGCAAATCGAGCACCAACGAAACTATTAAAGCGTTGATTAACCTTCAGACTTTGGAAGCAAGAAGATCGGTCCTCTCAGTTTCTTTTGTTTATACTATCACCAATGGGGACATTGACTGCTCCTTTCTTTTGGAAAGAATTAATTTCAACATCCCTCAAGGTAATCTTCGTATTTCTTTATCTTTCTATGGAGTTGACTGTAAAACAGAATATTCGCGAAATCCTCCCCTTGTTCGAGCGCTAATTGAATTTAAATTACTCCCGAGTTCCATCCAACTTGATTTTCCGAAAAATGTATTTTCTCATATTTTAAATTTAGCTATCGAGGTTTTTAAATTTTACTTTTTAATTACCTTGTAAATGGTCTGTAAGAAACTTTTGTTCATAGAATAAATAAATAAAAAAAAAATCATTAAATAAAAAATTTAATAATTTAATAAATTAATAATGACAACAGCGCTAGAAAAAAAATCATTAAATAAAAAATGTAATAATTTAATAAATTAATAATGACAACAGCAGTAGAATAAATTGTAAATTTGATTAAACAATTTTAAAAGATCAAAATTTAGATTTGCAAGATGTCGAAGCCTTTGAAAGTTGCGATGGGGAAGCAGAAATTGAAGTAGGCGATGAAGTGGCACAAAACAGAGTTAATCAAGAAGTTCAGTCAACCAGTGTTTCAGCTAATGCGAAGGGAAAACTGCGTTACGGTCATGGTAGACCTAAGTTAATACGTACAGGGAGTGTCGGTCACCCGTGAAAATAATACAAACAGCTAAATTATATGAAATATGGTGAATACATTAAACGCCGCAAACATACAAAGAAGCATTAGGAAGCGAACACTCCTTTGAGTGGGAGAAATCGATTAATAAAGAGTACGCTGCGTTGGTAGCGAATAATACTTATGGTCAAAAATCGATTGGTACCAAGTGGGTATTTCGAATAAAACGCGGCGCAAATGTTGTTTTTGATAAATTTAAGTCAAGACTTGTGGCTAGAGGGTGCAGCCAGAAAATAGGTCTAAACTTTTGGGAGAAATTCTCGCCAGTCGTCTGGTATAAAACATTGCGTATGTTGTTAGCTAGTAGAGAAAGAGTTACACCTTCATCATCTCGATGTATGAAACGCATACCTTAATAGCACGCTTTCTGAGGAGGTGTACATACAACAACCTGAAGGCTGTTTAAGCCGTCGCCGGCGCCAATTAAACCAACCGGCCATGCGCACGTTTGGGACATCGGCTCGGCTTTTCGGAGTTGCTCGAGCGAGGCGAGCGGCCGGCTACCCTTCGGCCTGAAGAACGCTCCCAGTATCTTCCAGAGGACAATAGACGATGTGTTGAGAGAACACATAGGAAAAAAGTGTTTCGTCTACGTAGACGATGTCATTATATTCTCAAAGGATGAGCAACAACACTTAAAGGATGTTGAAGCAATTCTTAGAAGTTTATTCGAAGCCAATATGAGGGTTTCGGCAGAAAAGTCAAAATTTTTTAAAAGCGAAGTTGAATACTTGGGATTTTTGGTCTCGCAAGGGGGAATTAAAACATGTCCAGACAAAGTTGACACAATTCGGAATTTCCCTGAGCCCACCACTTTGAGGGGGCTTAGATCATTCTTGGGCCTGGCGGGGTATTACCGCTGTTTTATAAGAGATTTCGCTAAGATAGCAAAGCCCCTGTCAAATATTATGAGTGGAGAATACGGTCGAGTTACTGCATCACAGTCGAAAAAAATCAAAATTGATTTGACTGACGAACAGAAAAAGACCTTCAATACATTAAAGGAAATTCTAGCATCCGAGGACGTAACACTAACATATCCGGATTTCAGCAAACCGTTCGATTTGACTACTGATGCGTCCTCACACGCTATCGGTGGCGTCCTTTCACAGGAGGGCAAACCTATTACCATGATCTCTCGCACCTTGTCCGGTAGCGAGGAGCATTACGCCACAAACGAAAGAGAATTACTAGCCATCGTTTGGGCATTAAAATCGCTCAGAAACTACCTTTACGGTGTACCCAAGCTTAATGTGTTTACGGACCACCAGCCACTAACCTTTGCGGTTTCCGACAGAAATCCAAACTCAAAAATTAAGAGATGGAAAGCTTTCATAGATGAATGCAATGCAAAGCTCATCTACAAACCGGGTAAGGAAAACGTGGTTGCGGATGCATTGTCAAGGCAGCATATAAACGCTTTAGACAATATGAGTACTGAGACAATACACAGCGAGGTATCGTCTACTAATACTATTGAAAGAACCGATAAGCCGGTTAACTGTTTCCGAAACCAAATACTTTTAGAAGAAGGCGTAGAACCTCAAAGAAGAACTTATATTATTTTTGGAAAAAAAACAAAGCATTTAATTTCATTCAAAACCAAGGATGATTTAATGAAACTCCTGCAAGAGGCAGTGAAAGTGGATGTAGTGAACGCAATACATTGTGACCTATACACCCTAGCACAATTTCAACATGAATTGACTGAACTCTTTCCAACAGTAAAACTCAGACATACAGAGAAATTTGTTAATGACATATTTGACCGAAACGAACAACAAGAAATAATTGCGGCTGAGCATAATCGAGCTCATCGCGCAGCTCAAGAAAATACAAAACAGATATTAGAAGACTACTTTTTCCCAAAATTGGAAAAGAAGGCTAAGCAGTTCGTGGCCAACTGCCGCGTATGTTCTCAGGCGAAATACGACCGCCACCCAAAAAAGCAACTTATTGCTCGGACACCCATACCGACATATTGCGGAGAAATCCTTCACATCGACATATTTTCTACTGGATCGAAGTATTTTTTGACTTGCATCGACAAATTTTCGAAGTTTGCAATAGTACAGTCGCTTAGGTCTAGGACGATAGTAGACGTAAAACCCCAGCTTCTGCAGCTACTTAATATGTTTTCCGGAACCAAAACCATATATTGCGACAACGAAAAGTCCCTAAATTCATTTAGCGTCAAGGCGACACTAAATAACCATTTTAGTATAGAAATCGCGAACGCCCCACCACTTCATAGTACATCAAATGGACAGGTAGAGCGATTCCATAGCACACTGACGGAAATATCGCGATGCCTCAAAATCGATAAAAATCTTGAAGATATCGAGGAAATAATCCTTTTGTCCACAATTGAATATAATAACTCAATTCATACGGTAACAGGAATGAAGCCCATTACAGTCTGTCGTCCAAAAAAGGACGATGCGCAGATAGCGTCTCGCTTAAAGGATGCGCAAGAAAAGGAATTAGTAGCGCACAATAAGAATAGAATAGATAGGGAATTCTCAGAGGGCGACAAAGTCCTGGTCAAAAACAATAGGAGACTAGGCAATAAGCTGACACCCCTTTATACTGAGGAAAATGTTGAAAAGGATTTGGGCACAACGGTGCTCATAAGAGGGAGGAGGGTCCATAAGGACAACCTTCGCTAAATTAAAATTAAAAATTATCTAATTACTTTTACGTTCATGTACTTCTAGGGTTATCTTAAATCTGATCATGGCTATACTAGTGTCGGGAACGAAGGGACGAATAATAAACTACTCCCACGCAAAGTACATTCCGATAGTTGATGGGGACCTCATAAAAACAAAAAGAATTAGATACGGGTCACCTCTACGATATTCTCATGGCCAGAAACAGAGCAATAATAACAGAATTAGATAGCATTATTACCTCCATTACTTTCGCAAAAATTGGAACACTCAACCCCATACTCCTGGACAGTAATGAAATAAATTCCGTTATAGCAAACGAGCACTTCACAAACCTTACAGTAACCGACATTATGTCTTTAGCTAAGATTAAGATTCTACAATATAACAATGTCATTTATTTTTTAATAAAATATCCTATTCCTAAGTTTAGATGTAAGAAACTTAATATTTTGCCAGTAGCCCACGGCCACGAAACCCTGCACCTACAGGAGTCCATCTTAGCTACGTGCCACAACCGCACACTCGCGGTAAAGAACTGCAGCGACACCGTACCAACGTTTTGTTTAGCATCTTCACTCATGTCATGCGCTCTACAACTAGTGACACGCAATACCGCCAACTGCGGCACAACATTTAACAACCTCCCACCTATTGCGCAGGTCAGCGACGGTTTGGTTGTCATCAACGACCAACTGGCGGACATAGAAGAAAATTATGAAGCTCCTATCACAGTCAACGGTACCTACCTGGTTGTCTTCAAAGATCGTGTGAGAATTAGTGGTACGACATTTTACAATGAAAACGCAACGACGCCTTTGAAACCGGAAATACCATGGGCCGCCACAATCAACCTTACGGAGCACACAGAGATACTTACCGCACCTTACCTTCACCATGTAAACCAAAAGAATCTGCAGCACATCAAACATCTGCAGAAACGTGTAGAGAAAGTTCATGTCGCAAGTCCAACGACCATCGGGGTAATATTCATTGTGGGTCTGGTCGCCTATGCAGTCCGACGCATGATCGCTTACAGGAGGAAGCTTTACATAACCAAATCGGTCGAAGTAGCAATCAAAAACGCCGCTACGAGGCCCGTGGACGTCCCTGTCTTAGAAGGGAAGGAGTTATCGTAAATAAGTTCTCACGATAACATTTTCGTCAACAACAACATCTTGTTGACGCAACCCCACTCAGGGTGGTTGCACCTAACGATTCCACACGCGCAACCATGTCAGCAGAATTGCGTTCGCACGGACTGGCTGCACCGAATTCTCTACACGCACAGCCATGTCAGCAGAATTGCGTCCGCACGGTAGAACGCTAGCAGAACAGCAGCAGCGCGGCGCGAAGCCGTGGGCTAGGTGTAAGCTAGGGCACGATTGTAAGCTCAGTTTTGAAAAACTCATTAAAGACAACAGCTAGTGCGCTGTAGAAAACAATCGAATAAAATTAAATCGTTTTATCTACATATTAGTTTACTCCAATTTAAACATAGGGTAACGACGCTAGTTCTCGGACACTTCTTTCTAGTTGTCGGACACTTTATCTTCAGTAGTCGGACATTGGAAAAATTATCATATTTCCATGTGTTTATGGAATAAAAACATTTATTTTTTGAGACCAAGTGAAAATAAAGTAAAAATTATTATTCAATTCATAAATAATATAAAAAAAATATTCATTGAAAAATTCACTTCAAAATTTAACACGAAATTCAATTACAAAGTGCTGCGCAGTTTGAGCAAACAAAAGACGAACTTGAAGCTTCAATATATGAAAGCTCCTTCAAGGAAGTGCATTTTAGGTGGAACCTTGCTCGTAATGCAAAGACGTGAGTAAGACGTGTTTTTGTGCCGCTGCAACTAATCACGCTTTAAACCGTAATTACCGGCTTCGAAATAAATACAAGATTTTTGTTGTTAAAGTTGATGAACTTGCATCATCGTCGCTGTGGTTGGTGACTCATCGTTTGCGTTAATAAATATTTGATAAAAAATTTGTTTTCGGCAAGAAGCCCAAGTATGTCGACACAAAGGAAAAGTGCGCGCAATGCCCCCTCTCCTCAAAAAACTCCCGCGCTAAAATTTCAAGGTAAAGGAGACAACAAAGGAGTAAACAGTCCAACTACAAAAAGTTTGTTTGAGAGGCTTGAAGTGAAATTGGAAGCATCTATTGAGAGAATTTTAACGAAGATAACCGAAAGCGAAGAGCGTGTTATGCAGAAAATTGGTGAAGTCTCAGCTGAATTTAGCAACTTAAAATCAGCAATAAAAGCTATTGATGAGAGAGTGAGTGCGCTAGAGTCATTGCTCAATTTTTCGTATGCGCAA
Source organism: Philophylla caesio (assembly GCA_963971545.1). Lineage (NCBI taxonomy): Eukaryota > Metazoa > Arthropoda > Insecta > Diptera > Tephritidae > Philophylla > Philophylla caesio. The sequence goes on along the minus strand of OZ020608.1, from coordinate 37,839,022 downwards.
AAACAAAACTAGCAACAACAACATGCCTGCCCCTATTATAATCAAGCTCAATTCACCATATGATCGCTCACTTTTGTTTAAGGGGATTGCTTGCTTTTTAAAAGCAAGCCGTAAATCTCTTACACTTCACGATATCGGGCTGAATTCTGATGGAAAGATTTTTGTACACGAATGCCTTACGAAGAGGAATCGCGAGTTAATGCAATTTGCAACGCAGCTTAAGAGAAAAAAGCTTCTGGTGGGTGCATTCTCTATTCGCGGACAAGTCTATGTACGAAAACATCTCCACAGCGAAGCATCAAAAGTTTTGGATCGCGCGAGCGTAGACCGCATTGCAGCAGCTACCTAAACAACAATATAATTAACTTACTATATATGTATGTATTTATCCACATCATGCTTCATAAGCATGCTTCATTGTTTTTGTTAAAATTTATTTTTCTTAAGATACTCGTATACTATACGTTTCCCTCTTTTGACCTTAACCCTTTGTTTCCCTATTCTCATCTTTCTCCCATCGTAACTGACCGTTTCCAAGCATTAATCATACTGCAGTGTTATGAGTAACAATCTATGTAAGCATAATAACAATGACAATCTGAGGCTAGCTCTTAAATATGCATGTGAGTATCATGTAGGTTTCAGTATTTGCCACTTTAATGCTCGAAGTTTAACCCTTGAAAAACTCGAATATCTGAACGCAACTTTTCGTGACCTAAAAATTGATGTTATTTGTGTGACTGAGACCTGGTTCAGACCTTCATTTGCTAATTGTGCATATGCTTTATGTGATTATTCAGTTGTAAGAAATGATAGAACTACTGGTAAAAGAGGGGGTGGCATAGCCATTTATTTAAAAGCTGATTTAAACTTCAAAGTTATATATAAATCTCACACTTCTGAAACTGTTGAAAGTCTGTTTATAGAATGTAGTGATAATGTAAAAAAGTTTCTTATTATATGTGTGTACAACCCTCTTATATCAAACGATCTCACTTCATTGTTCACTAAAATTTCTGAATTTTCCTTGAGTTATGTGCAAGTCCTCGTTTGTGGTGACTTTAATGTTGATATGTTGTCCAATAATGCAAAGTCTAAATACCTGCTCAACTGCTTTAACAACTGTGGTATTACTATCGCAAACAAATTTGCAACTCGGTTTTCACCACACTGCAAGCCAAGTATGTTAGATATTTTTGGGGTAAGCGTTGTTAGCAGTGTAAGTCATGTTGACCAATTTTCTTTATCTGGAGTTTCTGACCATGAGCTTATGATAATATTTTTTAACTTTGAACTACATAAAATAAAACCGTTGTCCACATTCACCTACAGAGATTTCAAAAGTATAAACATATCTGCACTATCTGACGAAGCCATATCACTTAACTGGAATCACTGCTGGTACTTTGCAAATGTTGATGACAAATTAGGCTATTTTACTACATTAATAAAATATTTATATGAAAAATATGTTCCCATTCGCGGTGTTAAAGCAATTAACTATACTAAACCTTGGTTCACTAAGGCTATTTTAGCCCTTATTAAAAATCGATGCAGGGCTTATCGATATTGGAAGCGTAGTCCCACCATTGAACGTTGGAATACATATAAAACGTTGAGAAATAAAGTAACTACTGAGTTGCGAAATAGTAAAAGAGCCTACCTTAGTGCAAAATTTAATAATGAATTGCCTAACAGAGTGTTGTGGACGAACTTAAAATCACTGGGTGATTGTGCCAAAAATGTAAAAACTTGTGAGATTGATGCTAATGTAATGAATTCCCACTTCATTGGACAGAATTCTCATGCACCTGCTTTTCCATTTAACATCAACGAAAGCTTAGGAAGTGATCCCACCCATGAATTCTCATTTGGTTCAGCCACTGAAGAAGATATTATAAAGTGCATATTTGCTATAAAATCGAATGCAATTGGTGTAGATGGGCTGAGCTTGCGGTTTTTAAAACTAATATTGCCTTTTGTGCTTCCTACCCTTACTCACATCTTTAATTTTGTCATAACCTCCTCTACCTTCCCAAATCAATGGAAAATTGGCAACGTGATTCCGGTCGCTAAAGGCAGCTCCTGTGTCTCTCCTAAAGACTTTAGGCCCATCAGCATATTGCCAACTTTGGCCAAAATTTTTGAAAAATTTATTTCCACTCAAATACAGACGCACCTGGCTCTTCATAATCTGCTGAGTGAGTTCCAGTCTGGTTTCAGATCGAACCACAGTTGTTCCACAGCCGTGTTAAAAATTATGGATGACATCCGCCCAGCTTTTGATAAAAAATTACTTACCATCTTAGTACTTTTAGATTTCTCTAAAGCCTTTGACAGCGTAAATCATGATATCCTTCTTTCAAAATTAAAGAATTATTTTGGCTTCAATACAACAGCAATTAAGCTAATGCGAAGCTACCTATCAAACAGATACCAACAAGTCCAGTGTGGAGATATATTTTCATATCGCGGAGAAATTACCTCTGGAGTACCCCAAGGCTCCATTCTGGGCCCTATACTTTTCAGTATATTTATTAATGACGTTGTTCACTGCTGTCAAAATGCCTCAATTCACCTATATGCGGATGACACCCAGATATACCTCTCACGTCCCATTGGCCTTAGTGAGGACTTGGTAGCTAGATTAAATGAGGACCTAGTAAGAATTGAAGAATGGGCCCACTTGAATGGTCTCTGCTTAAATGCTTTTAAAACACAGGTGCTTCCAATTATGAGTGATTCTTTTGATCTCAGTAGTTTATCACCAGTTGTTCTAAATGGAACGGAACTGAAATTTCAAAACGTGGTGAATAATCTTGGTTTTAAAATGAACTCTCGCTTAACATGCGAAGACCATATACGTCACTGCATAACAAAAATTTACTTCACATTAAGAAATCTATGGCATACATGTTATTGTCTACCGATAAGCACAAAACTCAAATTGGTTAAGTCCCTTATAGTGCCTCAAATTTCCTATTTTGAACTCGTATATGGTACCCTAAGCTACGATTCTAAAAACAAGTTAAATCTAGCTCTTAATAACGCAGCTAGGTTCATCTACTGTAAAAGGAAATTTGACCACATTTCCTTATATACCAAAAATATCCTTGGGTCCACCCTTGAAAATTATCTCAAGGTCCGCAATATGGTATACCTATTTAAAATTATTAGAAACCGTCAACCAGGTTATCTTTTCCGAAAATTAAAATTTGTGCAATCAAACCGTACGCACAATATTGTTGTCCCAAAATACAAAACTCTGACGGCCTCTAGATTGTTTTTTGTTAGTGCTGTCAGAACTTGGAACTCACTACCAATTTCAATCAAATGTGTAACATCGATTGGATGCTTCAAAACGGCAGTTACAAATCTATTCATGTAATATCCTACCCCTTTCCCCTAATATATATACACCCTCCTTTAAAATCTTTTAATATTTCATTCTATTATAATTATCAATCTTAGTACTTTGTACTTTTTATATTTATTTTACTTACGATATTTCCTTAGGATTAAGTTCAATGTCATGTAAAAATAATCTATGTAATATGCGTACAACGAAAAGACCTGGTGTCTTACTGTGCCTATAATATTTTAAAAATAAATAAAATAAATAAATAAAAGATTTTGGATAAAATAGGTGCTTTGATAATAGATTGGATCCACGTGATGGTGTGCTCAATATCGATGGAGGTGTTATCGCGCTTGCAAAAGTATTTGCATTGCTACATGATGCCTCTTCTGCTAACTCCGAGATACCTTCATTATTAACCACGAACACACCTGATGGGATTTCTATATCTCTAAGAGATGCATCTATTAATGATATCGTCGAGAGATTGCACTGTTCTATTTTGTATAGTTTTGGAGTAATTTTGAAGGGCCTTTTCAAGTAAAGGGCAAAAATTCTTCTTTGTAAGGGTCTTTCCTAAATTTTGGCTTTGCCACTCACGCACTGTTTGTTTCCAATTTAATTTAAGGGGTTTAAAGAGGCTAACGTCGGAAGGTTGCATGATGTGTGTGGTATTTGGTGACAACGCATATATGTAAAATAATTTTTTTTTCGTCGCAAAATTCGCTAGTATCTATATTCATTTGAGACTTGTGCCCATCTACGAATAAAATAACTGGTCTTCTAACATTATTTCCCTCTAGCCATTTGTCGAAACAGTTAGCAACATATTCGTAAAATGTCTCAGTTCTCATCCACCCGCTTTCGGTACGACCAAGAATCCAACTTTCTGGCATACTATTAATCACTTCCCTTGGAGGCCTTAAGTATGGGAATATAACCATAGGTGGTGTCATATCTCCCAATGCGGAAAAAGTGATTAAAGCTGTTATGGTTGCCTTTTTGTTTCCTTGGGCAATTTGATAAATATTTTTATAGCCTTTAGGTCCAATAACTTTACCCGTTTTGGGACACAAAGAGAAGCTTGTTTCGTCTCCATTAAATATTTTCGAAGGGTCTTCCATAATTTCTTCTTGTTTAGTGTTTCTAAGATACTATTTTAGTTCTAAAAACCATTCCCGTATTGAACCCTCTGTTACCACAGCTCTGGCTTTGGTTATGCTTTCTGCTTCTGGATTTCTTTTGAAAAATAACTTCAGCCAAGATTTACTTGGTCTATGGTCTTTAAGCGGTGTTACTCTTCCACTATCTTTGATAATTTTTTGTACAGTATTAAGGATATCATCTCTCTTTAATAGAAACCCTCATTTGCACATGTTTATAATCCATTCTGTAATTGATTTTTCTTCATCTGGAGACATATAAGATTCAGGGCCTCTTTTAATTCTATCCACTGCGATTTTACCCGACGCTCGGTCATATAAAGTAGACTTGGGTATATTAAAAGTAATTGCCGCCTTTCTAATACTCATCGTTTTGTTACGAATTTCTTCTAAAGCGGCCAACATTCTACTTTGAAAATCCATTCTTTATTCTAATCAAAATGAGAAGCAAAAATATAGCAATAACGCACAACAAATAATTATCTGTCCGGATACTAAAACTGTAGTAACTTAGTAATTTCCAGTTCTCGGACAGGCTGTCCAGTACTCGGACACCCATTTTACGGAATAAACTATGATCTGGGAAACAAAAATATGTCTTAAACTGGTGCTTACCTTCTTTATCAATCACTAATAAAAGACATATATCACTTTTTATTCAAATATTGACACAAGATCAATTCAGCTGCACTGCACTCACTAACGAAAAATATACAATTACTACATTTTGGTACTGCTGCGTGAACATGCGAATTCAATTTAATTTGCCAAAAATTAAATTTTCAAGGGAATTTACGTTTAAATATAAACATATAACGCTGAAGTTTCACGGAATTGGTGTACATATTTACAGACTTTGTATATGTAACGGATTTTTTGTTTTAAGAGCAAAAAGCGAAAAGTGTTCTACTACTATGGTGTGTCCGACTACTGGTGCACTTACCCTATATAAATATTTATACGTATGTATGTATGTATATATATGTATGCGGGTACATACATACATGTTACATAATTAAAAAAAAAATAAAGAATCTTCCGTTGCAGTTTTAAATGCGTACTGTCCCACTGTACATAATAAAATATTTGCAGATTACTTTTCCCACTTACCAATTTCTGCCGTTATTCGCAAAGGTCGTTCAACTTTGCCAAAGTGTCGAAAAACAAAAGGTCATTTTTGCATATGCCAAATATACATATACGCACATATATTCACTCTTGCTAATTACATTATCTGCTAATATTAGCTTAGCATCAAACACTCAGAAGTGGCTATAATTTTTCAAATAATTCAACCACTACTTAGCCAACGCTCTTTCTCCGAGCTTTGCTTCTCTTTTCATACCACTTCGCTTTACTCGGCTGCATTCACCAAGCTAAGAGAGTTCAAACAAAGCGCGCTCAGGACTTACCAAGTGCAGTATCCACAACTCACCTCAGCGTTGAGCGGCTTTTGCGTGTATACATTTGCACTCTCCCGCATACATACAAACATACATTTCAACTTTTCAACATATATAAATATTCACAGCTGAGTAAGCTACATACACAGATACGTACATATGTATGTATGCAATTGCTCACTTTCGTGCAAATATTTCTGCATATGTACGTACATATTATAAATTAACGTCATCAACATTTAAAGTTCCCAAAAATGCAGTGCACCTGCATTAGAAATATTGCATTTTTGCACGCGCATCCGCCGAATTTGCCGACTACAAGTCTGGACACTCGACACCCTCAATCAAGGCCAGTATATTGCACCTGTTCTTGCAACGTGACATTGAAGATTTTCGAGGTATAAAAATAAGTAAATTTACAAATTGTATTCAGTCCTATTTTAATGTTCTAATAAAACAGACGGCTAACAGCCGAGAAAAAAATATTTTTTTACTAAACTAACACGATCTTGTTTAACTGGCGCTTAACGGCCCAGTTGCGGTCGTTCGAAAACAAGTAAGGCCCTTAAGTAGTGCCGCGCGCTTCCTGTAAAAAGGAAACCGGTTTTTTTTGTAAGAAAGGAAAATCTTGTGTGAAAAGTGCAATCTTGTTACGGACTAGGCCCTCAAGAAGTTGCCGGAACCCGACATTCTATTCGATAGATTTAGAAATTCCTAGAACCTTCATTAATATTCAGGACGTCGATGAACTGCACTGCCACGTTTTTTTTAAAAAGACGTTATTTTTATGTATTTAGAAATTGAAATATTAGAGAATGCTTTATTGCTTCTTGTTTTTTTAACATATGTTTCCATCTGTAGAGTTGAATTTCTGAAGAAAAAAAACTTTGATAAAAAAATGTTCTGTTCATTTAGCGAGTAGATAGAGGAAGATCTAAATTTCTGTCTTCCAGAGGGTTCCGTTTTCTATCTGAAATCTATAGTAGTAGTTGCAACATCATAACGAGAACTCTTGAATCTCTCTTTTCATTCCGATAGAAAATAAACATATTTTCCATACATATTTTTCAATTTTTGGCCAGAAAAAGGCTAAAAATCGAAAATCTTGTATGTGAAGTACACTTAATTTTTATTGTATTGCACTGTAAGTTTCATTACCTTTTTTTTTTTGGTAAAAAAAAAACTTTGTGCAAAATTTTAAGTCATCACGATGAAAAATGAGTGTACTCTCCATACAAATATTCCGATTTTTGTGCCATTTTCGTCCATCTTAAGCCTTTTTTGTTCAAATTGAGTATCAAAACATAATTTTATCGCCGAGCCAATGTCAAATTCGGGTTTTTCGTACCAAAAAACCCCTTTACACATACATAGCAAAATATTGTAATCCTTTTTCAATGCTGTGTCCAAGTCGAATCTTGAAAAGGACGAAAAAATACCTATTTTTAAACATTGGGGGGCTCGGAATTCAAAATAAAACCATACTTCCATTGGAAAAGTTGCTTAAAATGATTTATAAAACACAACTAGGGGGTACCAAACATCGACCAAAAATTTAACCCACCCTAATGTACATGGAAGGTATACGTGGCCAATCGCTTCTCTCAAATTATCCAAAATGTTGGAAACCTCAAATGGCGACATGTATCGACCAATCACAACCCTGCCGGCTTAGGAACACGGGGCTGCAGACCACAGGACTTACTACACCACTCACTTTGGTGGCACGGACCAGAATGGCTCAAAAAGCATCCAGACGAATGGCCATTATCATTTCGTCAAGATGTGGCTCCACTCGAGGAACGGAAAGTCGAAGTACTTAATGCATCCGAAAAAGACCCGATCTTCTAAACCGATTCTCATCCTGGCCAAAAGACTTGCGAGTTATGTCCTACATGTTTCGTTTTGCTCATCGTACCAAAAACAGTCCACTTCGAACATCAATTACGAAACCTTGGTAGTTATTCAAAAGGAAATTGACTGGGTTAAAACACGTCTAATCAAACTAGCTCAAGTAAGGCATTACGAAAATGAATACTCTTTACTCTCTAATCCAAAACCGATTTCCAAAAGAAGCTGTATTTTAACTTTGAACCCATTTCTTGATCAAAATGGACTTCTTAGAGTCAATGGTCGCTTAGCAAACTCTTCTATCTCCTATAACGAAAGACATCCAATCCTCATACCAGAGTCCTCCAGATTCTGCTTCCTGTTTCTTCAATTTCTGCACAACTTATTGATGCATGCAGAACATCAACTTATGGTCCGAACAGCAAGACAAGAATACTTCATACCTCGACTTAAATCTAAAGTCAAAAATTGTATTCGAAATTGTAAAACCTGCATAATCTCCAAACATAACACCCGTTCGCAGATAATGGCAGCTCTTCCGCCAGAGCGATCAAATTTCTCCCAACCATTCACTTACACGGGAATCGGATTTGCGGGTCCTGTCGATATTAAGTCATCCACTTTGCGGAAATCCCCTACCCTCGATTCCTCAAGGAAACATCTGACGATCTACGATCGAAATATACTCTACACGGCTTCGAATGGCACTTTATACCACCAAATGCTCCTCACATGGGCGGCCTCTGGGAAGCCGCAGTCAAAAGTTTTAAACTTCATTTTAAAAGAATCGCTGAAAGCCACCACTTCTCTTTTGAAGAACTCGCAACACTGTTGGCTCGCATCGAAGCAGTGTAAAATTCACGACCTCTCTCACCCATGTCAGATAACACATAAAAGATGTTAGCCTTGACACTAGGTCACTTCTTGCATGGGGCGCCATTGCTGGCTCCACCCGAACCCAAAATTGACAACCTATCGCTTCAAAACAGATGGGAAAAACTCAAAGTATTGCATCACCAATTCAGCCAACGGTGGAAAGATGAATACCTCAAAGAACTCCACCAAAGATACAAATGGGCTCTGATAATTTCACTTTACCAGACCCATTGTGAAGCTGTGTCCCCTCCCTCTTCAACCTGATGTCCCCAATAGTCAGTCTCCCAACAACATCCCAACTGACAATCCTACATATTCCTAAAGACCCCTTTTTTACAACATCACACTAAAGTCCCCTTTACTTCCAGACGAGCACCATCACTACCGTCCCCGATACGGCCACTGCGGAGCCCCAACATCTACCAGTGCATGGTATGCTTCAAATACCATGCAATACGGTTCTGCAAGGTATTCCTGGCCATGGAGACCGACGACCGTATTCGCTGCATCGAACGGAATGGCTACTGTCCCAATTGTTTGGCGCGGACGCACAAAAACGTGAAACAGTGTGGGTCACCAGATACCTGCAAAGAGTGCAAAGGGCTACATCACACCTTGCTTCATCGCCCTCCACCCGTCGAGAAAGTAATAACCTTTGCAAAAAGGCCGACACGTCCATCATCGACCAGAAAGTCGTAACGTCCGCCAACCACAAGGCAGTCATCTCGGCCACGCGCAGAAAGTCGGTCGCCATGTCCTCAGCGGCGCTCAAACGTCCAAGCGCGCCAGGTGTTGAAAAGGACAATGGGAGCACTTGCTGAGCTCGACGGACTCCTTGCACCTGTGCAACGGGGTCGCCATGTTTAATTGACTTCCGCACTTAAAGTAATCTCCATGACTCCCGCTCATGTGAAGAAATGCATTCCTGCATAATTTCTATAGTTGCCACTTCCATGGCTTTCACTCTTATGAAGACATGCATCCCTGCGTAATTCCCGAACTTAAACTTCCCTGATTAAGTTCGAAACGGCGAAACAGCGCTGGAATATGTTTCCAGTGCTGCTGTTAATACTTATAAAAGCGCGGCGCGCATTTTTTCGTTCTTTTCTTCTCAGCTTTAGCCTTTACGTGCACGAGTTGCTAACCACTCCATCACCAAGGACCTGCGGGACCGATCTGTGCATCAACGTTGGAGCGTCAATCAACCACCGCCCTCGTCCACTTAGAGCTAAGCCAATCATTTTTCATTTTTTTTATAAATATCCATTAATACGCGCTTTGCGCCTTGAATTATCATTTCATTTATTATTAACTAATTAATTAATCATTACGCGCTATGCGCTTTGAATTCTAAAGTTATTTAGCTCTGTGAGCCTTCATAAACCAAAAATTTAATTATAACGCAAAATATATGTAAAGTAAGAAAAATATATGCAAAGGAATAAAATCTCTCTGTATTCTTAACCAAAAATCTCGCTTGCAATTAAACACCCAGCAACCTCAATACCAACATCAGCATAACATACAACCACAATATCAATCCCGTCAATACCAACCTGCTCAATATTCCAATACGCCAAATTTTCAAACTAATAAACAACTTTATAGCAATCCTCCAGAAGGCGAACATGAAGGTGCAACTAGATAAATGTAAATTCTTCGAAAGTTGAATTTCTAGGTTTCATTGTTACGCCGAAAGGAATAATAACAAATCCGTCAAAAATGGCGACAATTCAAAATTTCTCAAGGAACTCAGATCCTTTTTAGGTCTATCAGGCTATTATCGCCGCTTGGTTAAAGACTATGCGAAGCTCGCTAAACCCCTGACAGCCCTTTTAAGAGGGGAAAAGGGACGTGTGTCCAAAACTCAATCGGTCAAAAAACAGATTACACTTGACGACGAAGCACTCGCTGCATTTAAAAAAATTTAAAATGTTTTGATCTCAAGAGAAGTTATGCTAACCTACCCCAATTTAAATAAAGATTTCGAGCTCACAACTGATGCATCCAATTACGCAATAGGCGCAGTTCTGTCTCAAGAAGATATACCAATCACTTTCATTTCTAGGACTCTTTTAAAAACAGAAGAAAGTTATGTTGCTAACGACAAAGAAATGCTCGCCATTATATGGGCATTGAAATCTCTACGAAATTACCTTAAGTTCGGTTCAGCAAAAGTCAAAATATATACAGACCATCAACTACTTACATACGCGCCGAGTAATAAAAACAACAACGATAAAATGAAACGCTGGAAAGCGATTCTTGAAGAGTATAATTACGAATTAAAATATAAACCCGGTAAAACAAACGTAGTAGCAGACGGACTATCCCGACCCCCACAGCAGGAGCAAATAAATTCTTTAACTGCGACTCAACATAGCGACGAGAGTTCACCCCAAAACCTAATTCAGTACACAGCACATCTCGACTTTTCAACATATATAAATATTCTCAGCTGAGCCTTTACTCTGGCTTCGTATGTAAGCTACATACGCAGATACGTACATGTGTATGTAATTGCTCACTTTCGTGCAAATATTTCTACATATGTACGTACATATTATAAATTACCGTCATCAACATTTAAAGTTCCCACAAATTCTTTCTCACGCTAATGCAGTGCACCTGCATTAGAAATATTGCATTATTGCATGCGCATCCACCGAATTTGCAGACTACAAGTCTGGACACCCGACACCCTCAATCAAGGCCAGTATATTGCACTTGTTGTTGCAACGTGACATTGAAGATTTTCGAGGTATTAAAATAAGTAAATTTACAAATTGTATTCAGTCCTATTTTAATGCTCTAATAAAACAGACGGCTAACAGCCGACAAAGAAAGTATTTTTTTTTACTAAACTAACACGATCTTGTTTAACTGGCGCTTAACGGCCCAGTCGCGTTGGTTCGAAAACAAGTAAGTTTTTTTGTGTTAAAAGTGCACTAGGCCCTCAAGAAGTTGCCGGAACCCGACTGGAGAGGACTCAGTGAATAGCTTCTGTAGAAGAACGCCACCCACCCACGCAGAGAGCGCAACGGTGGAACTGAGTAGCAAATGCAAAACGGAGCAGCCCCGTACGCCGTGGGATTAGTAAAGTAAGAAATTAAATTTTAGAATTAAGAAGTGAGGTTGAAAGTAAAGAAAAAAGGCAAATAAAATACAAATTTTTAAAGTTTTAATTAAATTAAATTTTTTAAGAAAAGAAAAGTAAAGTAAAATTAAGGAATTGTTTAAAAATTTATACTTATTTATATATTAATATTAAGATTTCTTCATTTATTGAAAAAAAGGAACAGGGCCCAAACTCTGTAATACCACGTATGTACATCACAAAAAAAAATTGTTTAAGTGCTAAATTCAAGAACATAAAAAAGGCTTGTACATCCTTCAAATAAATACAATTAAGAGCTATCAGCTTTATAAAACAATCATATCTCTGCGATTCACTCCGAAAGGGGGACCCTCCAGAGTATATTAAATTCAATTAAATTAATAAAATACGAGTATAACAAAAGCTGCCAAGAGAAAATGGCACAAAATAATATAATTCGACCTTCCCTGCTTACAAGCGGTGTTGCACCTATACAAGGAGCAACAGCGCATCTGCAGCCTCCCACTCCTTCCACCTCCCAAACGGCAAATGCCACTCCTGAATTTAGGAGCATAATTAGGGATCTCATGTATGTATACTATATATTAACTGCCGACGAAAGTAACTTTCTTAGAGGCATCCTCCAGCCCACACTACAAATTATTTCAGACCAAACCATTGACGATCGCTTCAAGATTTACTTATCTGATATGGACAAAGTTCCTGACGTTGTTAGATCCTTGCGTGAATTCAACGGTATCCCAGCTGAATTTTGCATCTGGAAAAAAAGTGTTGAACGAATTCTCAAAATTTATGAACCCAGCGTAGGTTCTCCAAAGTATTTCGGCATTTTAAACGTCATTCGTAACAAAATTGTAGGCAGTGCAGATGCTGCACTTGAGTCTTATAACAGCGCTTTAAATTGGAAATCAATTTCCCGCTGTCCCACTATGCGCTCGATACTTTTGTTAGGGGATTATCAGGTAATCTATCTAGGCTCCTTGGCATAAAGGAACCAGCCGACTTACCCGAAGCCTTGCACTTGTGTGTATAATTGGAGAATTAAAACTTCAGAGCTGTGCATGCAAATAATCAGTACAGCTTACCAAGAAAAATAAACCAACTTTCTGCACTATTTGAAATGCAACTACAACAAAAACGTCCAATTCCACCAAAAAATTTCCTTATCCTGACCGAACGTTTTATCCGCAGCTTGCACATACAATCGTTTCCTCCAATTAATCGGTTTACCCAGTGTTTAAGTGACTTGCGCACTTAAAGTAATCTCCATGACTCCCGCTCATGTGAAGAAATGCATCCCTGCATAATTTCTATAGTTGCCACTTCCATGGCTTTCAGTCTTATGAAGACATGCATCCCTGCATAATTCCCGAACTTAAACTTCCCTGGTTAAGTTGGAAAAGGCGAAACAGTGCTGGAATATGTTTCCAGTGCTGCTGTTAATACTTATAAAAGCGCGGCGCGCATTTGGTCGTTCTCTTCTTCTCAGCTTTAACCTTTGCGTGCGCGAGTTGCTAACCACGCCATCACCAACGACCAGCGGGACCGATCTGTGCATCAACGTTGGTGCGTCAATCAACCACCGTGGGATCGCCCTCGTCCACTTAGAGCTAAGCCAATCATTTTTCATTTTTTTTATAAATATCCATTAATACGCGCTTTGCGCCTTGAATTATCATTTCATTTATTATTAACTAATTAATTAATCATTACGCGCTATGCGCTTTGAATTCTAAAGTCATTTAGCTCTGTGAGCCTTCATAAACCAAAAATTTAATTATAACGCAAAATATATGTAAAGTAAGAAAAATATATGCAAAGGAATAAAATCTCTCTGTATTCTTAACCAAAAATCTCGCTTGCAATTAAACACCCAGCAACCTCAATACCAACATCAGCATAACATACAACCACAATATCAATCCCGTCAATACCAACCTGCTCAATATTCCAATACGCCAAATTTTCAAACTAATAAACAACTTTATAGCAATCCTCCAGAAGGCGAACATGAAGGTGCAACTAGATAAATGTAAATTCTTCGAAAGTTGAATTTCTAGGTTTCATTGTTACGCCAAAAGGAATAAAAACAAATCCGTCAAAAATGGCGACAATTCAAAATTTCTCAAGGAACTCAGATCCTTTTTAGGTCTATCAGGCTATTATCGCCGCTTGGTTAAAGACTATGCGAAGCTCGCTAAACCCCTGACAGCCCTTTTAAGAGGGGAAAAGGGACGTGTGTCCAAAACTCAATCGGTCAAAAAACAGATTACACTTGACGACGAAGCACTTGCTGCGTTTAAAAAAATTTAAAATGTTTTGATCTCAAGAGATGTTATGCTAACCTACCCCAATTTAAATAAAGATTTCGAGCCATCAACTACTTACATACGCGCCGAGTAATAAAAACAACAACAATAAAATGAAACGCTGGAAAGCGATTCTTGAAGAGTATAATTACGAATTAAAATATAAACCCGGTAAAACAAACGTAGTAGCAGACGGACTATCCCGACCCCCACAGCAGGAGCAAATAAATTCTTTAACTGCGACTCAACATAGCGACGAGAGTTCACCCCAAAACCTAATTCAGTACACAGCACATCTCGACTTTTCAACATATATAAATATTCTCAGCTGAGCCTTTACTCTGGCTTCGTATGTAAGCTACATACGCAGATACGTACATGTGTATGTAATTGCTCACTTTCGTGCAAATATTTCTACATATGTACGTACATATTATAAATTACCGTCATCAACATTTAAAGTTCCCACAAATTCTTTCTCACGCTAATGCAGTGCACCTGCATTAGAAATATTGCATTATTGCATGCGCATCCACCGAATTTGCAGACTACAAGTCTGGACACCCGACACCCTCAATCAAGGCCAGTATATTGCACTTGTTGTTGCAACGTGACATTGAAGATTTTCGAGGTATTAAAATAAGTAAATTTACAAATTGTATTCAGTCCTATTTTAATGCTCTAATAAAACAGACGGCTAACAGCCGACAAAGAAAGTATTTTTTTTTACTAAACTAACACGATCTTGTTTAACTGGCGCTTAACGGCCCAGTCGCGTTGGTTCGAAAACAAGTAAGTTTTTTTGTGTTAAAAGTGCACTAGGCCCTCAAGAAGTTGCCGGAACCCGACTGGAGAGGACTCAGTGAATAGCTTCTGTAGAAGAACGCCACCCACCCACGCAGAGAGCGCAACGGTGGAACTGAGTAGCAAATGCAAAACGGAGCAGCCCCGTACGCCGTGGGATTAGTAAAGTAAGAAATTAAATTTTAGAATTAAGAAGTGAGGTTGAAAGTAAAGAAAAAAGGCAAATAAAATACAAATTTTTAAAGTTTTAATTAAATTAAATTTTTTAAGAAAAGAAAAGTAAAGTAAAATTAAGGAATTGTTTAAAAATTTTATACTTATTTATATATTAATATTAAGATTTCTTCATTTATTGAAAAAAAGGAACAGGGCCCAAACTCTGTAATACCACGTATGTACATCACAAAAAAAAATTGTTTAAGTGCTAAATTCAAGAACATAAAAAAGGCTTGTACATCCTTCAAATAAATACAATTAAGAGCTATCAGCTTTATAAAACAATCATATCTCTGCGATTCACTCCGAAAGGGGGACCCTCCAGAGTATATTAAATTCAATTAAATTAATAAAATACGAGTATAACAAAAGCTGCCAAGAGAAAATGGCACAAAATAATATAATTCGACCTTCCCTGCTTACAAGCGGTGTTGCACCTATACAAGGAGCAACAGCGCATCTGCAGCCTCCCACTCCTTCCACCTCCCAAACGGCAAATGCCACTCCTGAATTTAGGAGCATAATTAGGGATATCATGTATGTATACTATATATTAACTGCCGACGAAAGTAACTTTCTTAGAGGCATCCTCCAGCCCACACTACAAATTATTTCAGACCAAACCATTGACGATCGCTTCAAGATTTACTTATCTGATATGGACAAAGTTCCTGACGTTGTTAGATCCTTGCGTGAATTCAACGGTATCCCAGCGGAATTCAGCATCTGGAAAAAAAGTGTTGAACGAATTCTCAAAATTTATGAACCCAGCGTAAGTTCTCCAAAGTATTTCGGCATTTTAAACGTCATTCGTAACAAAATTGTAGGCAGTGCAGATGCTGCACTTGAGTCTTATAACAGCGCTTTAAATTGGAAATCAATTTCCCGCTGTCCCACTATGCGCTCGATACTTTTGTTAGGGGATTATCAGGTAATCTATCTAGGCTCCTTGGCATAAAGGAACCAGCCGACTTACCCGAAGCCTTGCACTTGTGTGTATAATTGGAGAATTAAAACTTCAGAGCTGTGCATGCAAATAATCAGTACAGCTTACCAAGAAAAATAAACCAACTTTCTGCACTATTTGAAATGCAACTACAACAAAAACGTCCAATTCCACCAAAAAATTTCCATATCCTGACCGAACGTTTTATCCGCAGCTTGCACATACAATCGTTTCCTCCAATTAATCGGTTTACCCAGTGTTTAAGTGACTTGCGCACTTAAAGTAATCTCCATGACTCCCGCTCATGTGAAGAAATGCATCCCTGCATAATTTCTATAGTTGCCACTTCCATGGCTTTCAGTCTTATGAAGACATGCATCCCTGCATAATTCTCGAACTTAAACTTCCCTGATTAAGTTCGAAACGGCGAAACAGTGCTGGAATATGTTTCCAGTGCTGCTGTTAATACTTATAAAAGCGCGGCGCGCATTTGGTCGTTCTCTTCTTCTCAGCTTTAACCTTTGCGTGCGCGAGTTGCTAACCACGCCATCACCAACGACCAGCGGGACCGATCTGTGCATCAACGTTGGTGCGTCAATCAACCACCGTGGGATCGCCCTCGTCCACTTAGAGCTAAGCCAATCATTTTTCATTTTTTTTATAAATATCCATTAATACGCGCTTTGCGCCTTGAATTATCATTTCATTTATTATTAACTAATTAATTAATCATTACGCGCTATGCGCTTTGAATTCTAAAGTTATTTAGCTCTGTGAGCCTTCATAAACCAAAAATTTAATTATAACGCAAAATATATGTAAAGTAAGAAAAATATATGCAAAGGAATAAAATCTCTCTGTATTCTTAACCAAAAATCTCGCTTGCAATTAAACACCCAGCAACCTCAATACCAACATCAGCATAACATACAACCACAATATCAATCCCGTCAATACCAACCTGCTCAATATTCCAATACGCCAAATTTTCAAACTAATAAACAACTTTATAGCAATCCTCCAGAAGGCGAACATGAAGGTGCAACTAGATAAATGTAAATTCTTTGAAAGTTTAATTTCTAGGTTTCATTGTTACGCCAAAAGGAATAAAAACAAATCCGTCAAAAATGGCGACAATTCAAAATTTCTCAAGGAACTCAGATCCTTTTTAGGTCTATCAGGCTATTATCGCCGCTTGGTTAAAGACTATGCGAAGCTCGCTAAACCCCTGACAGCCCTTTTAAGAGGGGAAAAGGGACGTGTGTCCAAAACTCAATCGGTCAAAAAACAGATTACACTTGACGACGAAGCACTTGCTGCGTTTAAAAAAATTTAAAATGTTTTGATCTCAAGAGATGTTATGCTAACCTACCCCAATTTAAATAAAGATTTCGAGCTCACAACTGATGCATCCAATTACGCAATAGGCGCAGTTCTGTCTCAAGAAGATATACCAATCACTTTCATTTCTAGGACTCTTTTAAAAACAGAAGAAAATTATGTTGCTAACGACAAAGAAATGCTCGCCATTATATGGGCATTGAAATCTCTACGAAATTACCTTAAGTTCGGTTCAGCAAAAGTCAAAATATATACAGACCATCAACTACTTACATACGCGCCGAGTAATAAAAACAACAACAATAAAATGAAACGCTGGAAAGCGATTCTTGAAGAGTATAATTACGAATTAAAATATAAACCCGGTAAAACAAACGTAGTAGCAGACGGACTATCCCGACCCCCACAGCAGGAGCAAATAAATTCTTTAACTGCGACTCAACATAGCGACGAGAGTTCACCCCAAAACCTAATTCAGTACACAGCACATCTCGACTTTTCAACATACATATATAAATATTCTCAGCTGAGCCTTTACTCTGGCTTCGTATGTAAGCTACATACGCAGATACGTACATGTGTATGTAATTGCTCACTTTCGTGCAAATATTTCTACATATGTATGTACGTACATATTATAAATTACCGTCATCAACATTTAAAGTTCCCACAAATTCTTTCTCACGCTAATGCAGTGCACCTGCATTAGAAATATTGCATTATTGCATGCGCATCCACCGAATTTGCAGACTACAAGTCTGGACACCCGACACCCTCAATCAAGGCCAGTATATTGCACTTGTTGTTGCAACGTGACATTGAAGATTTTCGAGGTATTAAAATAAGTAAATTTACAAATTGTATTCAGTCCTATTTTAATGCTCTAATAAAACAGACGGCTAACAGCCGACAAAGAAAGTATTTTTTTTTACTAAACTAACACGATCTTGTTTAACTGGCGCTTAACGGCCCAGTCGCGTTGGTTCGAAAACAAGTAAGTTTTTTTGTGTTAAAAGTGCACTAGGCCCTCAAGAAGTTGCCGGAACCCGACTGGAGAGGACTCAGTGAATAGCTTCTGTAGAAGAACGCCACCCACCCACGCAGAGAGCGCAACGGTGGAACTGAGTAGCAAATGCAAAACGGAGCAGCCCCGTACGCCGTGGGATTAGTAAAGTAAGAAATTAAATTAAAATTAAAGAAAAAAGGCAAATAAAATACAAATTTTTAAAGTTTTAATTAAATTAAATTTTTTAAGAAAAGAAAAGTAAAGTAAAATTAAGGAATTGTTTAAAAATTTTATACTTATTTATATATTAATATTAAGATTTCTTCATTTATTGAAAAAAAGGAACAGGGCCCAAACTCTGTAATACCACGTATGTACATCACAAAAAAAAATTGTTTAAGTGCTAAATTCAAGAACATAAAAAAGGCTTGTACATCCTTCAAATAAATACAATTAAGAGCTATCAGCTTTATAAAACAATCATATCTCTGCGATTCACTCCGAAAGGGGGACCCTCCAGAGTATATTAAATTCAATTAAATTAATAAAATACGAGTATAACAAAAGCTGCCAAGAGAAAATGGCACAAAATAATATAATTCGACCTTCCCTGCTTACAAGCGGTGTTGCACCTATACAAGGAGCAACAGCGCATCTGCAGCCTCCCACTCCTTCCACCTCCCAAACGGCAAATGCCACTCCTGAATTTAGGAGCATAATTAGGGATCTCATGTATGTATACTATATATTAACTGCCGACGAAAGTAACTTTCTTAGAGGCATCCTCCAGCCCACACTACAAATTATTTCAGACCAAACCATTGACGATCGCTTCAAGATTTACTTATCTGATATGGACAAAGTTCCTGACGTTGTTAGATCCTTGCGTGAATTCAACGGTATCCCAGCTGAATTCAGCATCTGGAAAAAAAGTGTTGAACGAATTCTCAAAATTTATGAACCCAGCGTAGGTTCTCCAAAGTATTTCGGCATTTTAAACGTCATTCGTAACAAAATTGTAGGCAGTGCAGATGCTGCACTTGAGTCTTATAACAGCGCTTTAAATTGGAAATCAATTTCCCGCTGTCCCACTATGCGCTCGATACCTTTGTTAGGGGATTATCAGGTAATCTATCTAGGCTCCTTGGCATAAAGGAACCAGCCGACTTACCCGAAGCCTTGCACTTGTGTGTATAATTGGAGAATTAAAACTTCAGAGCTGTGCATGCAAATAATCAGTACAGCTTACCAAGAAAAATAAACCAACTTTCTGCACTATTTGAAATGCACCTACAACAAAAACGTCCAATTCCACCAAAAAATTTCCATATCCTGACCGAACGTTTTATCCGCAGCTTGCACATACAATCGTTTCCTCCAATTAATCGGTTTACCCAGTGTTTAAGTGACTTGCGCACTTTAAGTAATCTCCATGACTCCCGCTCATGTGAAGAAATGCATCCCTGCATAATTTCTATAGTTGCCACTTCCATGGCTTTCAGTCTTATGAAGACATGCATCCCTGCATAATTCCCGAACTTAAACTTCCCTGATTAAGTTCGAAACGGCGAAACAGTGCTGGAATATGTTTCCAGTGCTGCTGTTAATACTTATAAAAGCGCGGCGCGCATTTTGTCGTTCTCTTCTTCTCAGCTTTAACCTTTGCGTGCGCGAGTTGCTAACCACGCCATCACCAACGACCAGCGGGACCGATCTGTGCATCAACGTTGGTGCGTCAATCAACCACCGTGGGATCGCCCTCGTCCACTTAGAGCTAAGCCAATCATTTCTCATTTTTTTTTATAAATATCCATTACTACGCCCTTTGCGCCTTGAATTATTATTTCATTTATTATTAACTAATTAATTAATCATTACGCGCTGTGCGCTTTGAATTCTAAAGTTATTTAGCTCTGTGAGCCTACATTAACCAAAAATTGAATTATAACGCAAAATATATGTAAAGTAAGAAAAGTATATGCAAAGGAATAAAATCTCTCTGTATTGTTAACCAAAAATCTCGCTTGCAATTAAACATGGTCCTTGCGAGACAAATTTGACAGCACTGAACACACCCCCAGTTGGCAACCCAACCAGCAAAAACAAGTGGCAGCACCGGCAGCGTGTGTCATATTTTCGCTAATCGTCAACCAACCGACAGACTCTCCGCTTCAAAGTGTTCAAAAAAGTGAAAAAAAATACAAAATTTCTAAATTTTAAAGTAAAATACATACTACATATGTATGTATAAAAAAAAGTGAACTTAGTACTATACACGCACGTGAATAAACCAAATTTGGTACACCGTACAAAATATAAGTGATCAATTTAGATAAAGAGGGCCTACCCTAACAAGTTTCGTTACCGAATTTATTTTGCTTTCGCTGAAATCGCGAAACATTTGCTGGTGCGATAAATTTTGAAAAGAGGGCCTACACCAACAAGTTGCGTTACCGAATTTCTTCGACTTTCGCTGAAATCGCGAAAGTGCGACAAATTGTATATAGCGATAGTGCGCCGACACATTCAACAGGTGCAGGGAAGCATATTGCGCACCCAACGAGGGACCATTTGCCAAAAGCCGGTAAAGAAGAGTATGGAGGGAAGAACGTAAGTTACCACTATAAAATTCACATATGTATGTACATACATATCTTTAATATATTTTGCAATATAACCACAAAAGAACTGTACATTCAGAAATTGGCCGTTATTCAAAAAAACGGTATGTGTACATATACATATTTGCATATATACCGTTTCTTTGTGGCGTCACTCGTTCAGTTTCCATATACCTAATACTCGCTAGTAATCTATTGCAAATATACATACATACATATATCTCCATACGTATGTATGTACATATATACGCGTAAAAGCATTGAATGCTCATTCACATACATACATACATACACTCGTACTCTTGCTAGCGTCAGCGCCAGCACCGGTCGCAGCGACTGTTCCATATTTTTATTTTGTCCCTATTCTTGCTCTGCGCTGTTTGCGGCATTTGCATGTACATAGGTATATTATATATACATACGTGCACGGTACATACATATATTTGCATGCGCAACTGCAAGAGCGCCGTATGCGCCAAAATATAATTGAACCGGTTTGTTCTGTCACATTTTCTTTGTTTAGGCTTCCGGCCTAAATCTCATCACCACCCTCATTCGACCGACAAATCGTACGCGCACCCCTAGTAAGCGGTTTGCGTGTACACACTCACACACACACACACACTTTCACCCACATGCGACAAAATCATAAGCTCTGTGTTTTATTAAAAATTTATAGTGAAAAGTGACGGTGTATTCCGAAAAAAGTGTACAGGGCGGTCGTTAAAATTACCCGCTTCCCTGCAGCAGTGAAAAACACCGACACAAACGGAATCCAGATAAGTATCATCATCAGTGAGAAAATTTATAAACCTTTTTTTTCAGCCTACGTTTTGTTTAGTTTTGGGTTTTCATAAAGAAACCAAAAACAACACCAACAGCAAACAAAAGTACTTTTGGCGCGCTAAACAGCTGATTAAAAGTGTGCGTTCAACCACAAGCTGCAAAACAGCTGGAAATAGTGAAAGTGATAAAGCAGCGTCTTTCGTCGATAAGAAAGCTCCAAGTCCAAGTTTTCCTCCGAATAGCAATGACACAAACCACACGTCGATAAAGCAGTATATACAGCGATCACTCGAAATACAACGGCGTGCACAAAATTAGCAGCGGGCCAAGTCGAAACTAATGGAGAATGGCTGAACCCGCCGAAAACCCATTTAGGCGGAGTTCAGGTGTTATGCACTCCCCTCCGAGAGTAAGGGAAAGGAATGAGGCTGAAAAAGCCGAAGTCCAAAAGAGAAGTGCGCTCGCTTTAGAAGACGACGGATGTCAAGAAGCGAAAAAAGCCAAAAAAGCCGATATAAGCGATAAAGCGCCAGCTAAATGTTCTCCTAACGCGGAAAGACGTCACAACATAAATGTTGAGAAGGAAGCAGAAAATTTACGTTCGCGCTCCTCACCACCGGATATCAGCCGCGGGGTAGCCCCTTTGCCCGAAAA
Source organism: Philophylla caesio (assembly GCA_963971545.1). Taxonomy (NCBI): domain Eukaryota; kingdom Metazoa; phylum Arthropoda; class Insecta; order Diptera; family Tephritidae; genus Philophylla; species Philophylla caesio. Next base: position 37,816,570 of record OZ020608.1, on the reverse strand, counting down.
CTCTTTAGCAAACGTTAAAAGTCCTATGAAAGAGTTGGGCTCCAAGATTAATGAGCTCTTAAGCATGATAGGCGGAGGCAGAAGATCTATTCACCAACCCATGCGCGATCTAGTCGGGGAAATTGCGAAGCTGCACAAACAGGCAACAGAAGTGCAGAACGCAGGCGTTAGCAACAAAACAAATAAGATTACCAAAGAGCAATACGTCCAAACATCAAGCGACCGAAAGGTTAACAAGCCGACAGTAAACGCGAACCATGCGCAGGCAGAACCGACTAAAAGAAATACTGATGCAAAGGTTATAAACAAGGCGGCCGCAAGGGCAGAAACCCCAACTAACAAATGGACCCTGGTGCAAAACCAGAAAAAATTGAGCAAAACCGCAAGGAAAACGTCAAAGCCTGATGCGGTAATAATCTCAAAAACAGGCGAAACCTCATATGCGGACATCATCAAGCAAATGAAGAAGCAACCCGCAATGCAAGAACTAGGGCAAAGCGTCAACAAAATTGTCACCACAGCTAGGGGAGACTTACTAGTCCAATTACGCGATAAAACCGGCCACGTGGCAAGCAAGTTCAGAGAGTGCGCTAACGAGGTACTAAAAAACGTCGCAAACGTAAAAGTCCTGACCCACACAGTAAATGTAGAGATTCGCGACATGGATGCTGCAACAACAGAAGAAGAGGTTGGCGATGCAATCAAGCACCAATTCCCCGAAGTAAATTATGGGAATCCAGTTTCAGTCAAATCCATAAAAACGTTAAGAAATGGAACGCAAACTGCGCTCATAAGCCTTCCATTACGAGACGCAAAAACTTTAGTAGAGGCGGGACGAATTCGCATTGGCTGGGTCAACTGCCGAATTAGGGAACTAATCAGTCCCCTCAGGTGTTATCGATGCCTCGATTTTGGACACATATCCAGGCATTGCAAGTCCGCCGAAGATCGCAGCGGTACGTGTCTTCGTTGTGGAGAGAAAGGACACTTCGCCAAGCAATGCAAAGCAGCACCCAAATGCGCCATTTGCAAGACAGCACAAGACCACCCTACTGGAAGCTACAGATGCCCAGCGTACAAAAAAGCGGTCAACCAGATAAAACAATGATTAAGTGCATACAGATTAATTTAAATCACTGCAAGGCTGCACAAGACCTCCTAAAGCAAGCAGTATACGAACAAAAGATTGATATTGCGCTCATCAGCGAGCAGTACAAAGAACTCTCAGTGGAAGGAAGTTGGCTGCAAGACAAAGGGAAAAAAACTGCAATATGGGCATGCGGAGACTTCCCCATTGAATCCATGGACAACGACCAGCAGCAGGGCTTTATCTACGCAAAAATTGGCAAAATCCACTTTTACAGCTGCTACGCGCCACCAAGTGAACCGTTAGATGCTTATAAAAACATGCTAAGTCGTCTGGTAGCAGACGCGCTGGGAAAAACACCCCTCATAATATCTGGAGACTTCAACGCATGGGCCGTCGAATGGGGTAGCCCAAAAACAACTCCACGGGGTCAGGCGCTTCTTGAAGCCTTTGCCAGCCTTAATGTCGTGCTACTCAATAACGGAAGGAAAAACACATTCCAAAAGGGCAACGCGGGTTCAATCATTGACCTGACCTTTAGCAGTCCTGCAATATATAATAATATAACATGGGATGTTTCCGATGAATTTACATTCAGCGACCACTTTGCCATTAAATTTACCATAAACTCGCACCGAAACTCTTCGAATAGGAAAAAAGGGTCGAAAGTTCAGAGAATTGGTTGGAAAACCAAAATGCTTGATAACAGCATGTTGGAATATATGACGGAACTCCTTCCAGACACACTCGATGGAAACATTGAAAGCCCTAATACATGCGCTAATACACTAATGAAGCATGTCACCGACATTTGCAATGCATCAATGCCACGTAAAAAGAGCGGAAAGGAGAGAACACCCGCTTACTGGTGGACAAAGGAAATAGCGGAGCTGCGAGGGGAATGTTTAAGACTGCGCCGACGATACCAAAGGCAGAGGGCAAGGAGCAATTCCGAGTACCAATGTTTCCAAGATGCGTATAAAAACGGGCGAGTGAGACTGCGAAAAGAAATACAAAAAAGTAAGCGCGAGGCCTTTGTGGAACTTATCAAAGACGTGGACGACAACCCCTGGGGCAGCGGATACCACATCGTCCTGAAAAAACTAAAAGGGCGCAACGCCAAGCCGCCAGTATGCCCACATATAATGAAACGCATTGTCTCAGGGCTTTTCCCGCAGCAAGAAGCATGTAGCGCACCAAGAGAGCTAAAAGTAGAGCCCACCGAGATCCCTCGAGTAACAAATACCGAAGTGCTCGCCGCTGCAGCAAAAATCAAAAGCAATAAGTCCCCAGGCATGGACGGTATACCGAATAGCATCCTGAAGTATATTATTAAGAAGAAGACTGAAACCTTTAGCAAACTGTACACGCAGTGCATACAAGAAGGCACCTTTCCAAAGAAATGGAAGCGCCAACGGCTAGTTTTACTACCCAAGGGTAATAAGCCCCCAGAAGAGCCGTCCTCATATAGACCTCTGTGCATGTTAGACACAGCAGGAAAAGTACTGGAAGCAATTATATGCGCGCGACTCCAAGAGATCACGGAGGGTGACAGGGGACTCTCGAATCAACAATACGGCTTCCGAAAAATGCGGTCAACGGTCGATTCCATTGCGTCTGTCTGCGATATAGCGCGAAGAGCACTCGAGGGCAAAAGATGGTTCGAAGGAACAAAACAGTACTGCGCTGTAGTTACGCTGGATGTAAAAAATGCATTCAACTCCGCCAACTGGAACTACATAATTAAGGCGTTGATAGAGATGAAAATTCCAGACTACCTGACCCGAATACTCCTTAACTATTTTAGCGAAAGAGAGTTATTTTATGATACAAATGAAGGCCCAAAAAGGTACCATGTCACAGGTGGTGTGCCGCAGGGTTCGGTCCTCGGACCAATCCTTTGGAACATCATGTATGATGGCATCCTTAAAATTGAAAAACCCGAGGGCGTGTCTATAATAGGCTATGCGGATGACATAGCGATCGTAGTAGTGGCGAAACATCTGGTGGACGTGTCGCGCATGTGTAGCGAAGCAATAGCGTCAGCTAAAACTTGGCTGCAGAACGCAGGACTAGAGTTGGCTGATCACAAGACAGAGGCATTGCTCATGACCAGTCGAAAACAGCTGGAAAAGATTCAAATTCGCATAGGAGAGCACACTGTAACGTCAGCGCAAACCTTAAAATACCTCGGTGTCGTACTCGATCCACGACTGAACTTTAAGGAACACCTGAAATATGCCAGCGAGAAGGCAAGGAAGACCAGTATGGCTCTTGCAAGACTCATGCCAAATATGGGAGGCCCAAAACAGAAACAAAGAACCCTGCTTGCGAGCGTCAGCTCATCAATCTTAATGTACGCGGCACCAATCTGGGCAAGCGCGACCCCTATAACCTCATACATGAGAGCACCAGCCTCGGTGCACAGATTGTCATCCCTTAGAGTATGCTGTGCATTCGTGACTGTGTCAGACGAGGCCTCAAACTTACTAGCTGGAAGATGCCCGGTAGACATAGCTGCAAGAACGGCGGCAGCAATAAAGCATAGCCCAAACGAACGCAGCAATATGCTGCAACAAAGCATCGACGAGTGGCAACAAAGGTGGGACTCGTCCCCAAAAGGACGTTGGACAAAGAGATTGATCCCAAGGGTAGACGAGTGGATTAAGAGAAAACACGGAGAAACAAATTTCTACCTTACCCAGTTCCTTACCGGGCATGGCTGCTTCCGACAATATTTACATAAATACAAGCACGTTGACCACCCCTTCTGCTTATACTGCGATGGGAAAATTGAAAGCGCCGAACACATACTGATGGACTGCCACAGATTCGACACAGAACGCAACGATCTAGAACGTTATATGGGAAAAGCAGTGTCTCCGGAAGGCTTGCTGAAGGTTATGCTATCCGATAAAGATATTTGGCACAAATGTGTAGACACCATCACGGGAGTAATGAAAAGACTTCGAATAGACGAGCGATACGCGAACCGCGCAGAACTATAACGCACGCTGAGTGAAGACGAAGAATAACGTCCAGTGCCTGCCCTGCGAAGTAATATCGGAATTGATAGTCCCGCAGGGGTGCCACAGGCCCAGCGTACGAAGGAGGTTGGGTTTAGTCCGTAGGTGCCAGGAGGCAAATCGGGCATGCGGGCAGTACGGGCTGCTCGTATCTATGAAGATTCCTCCTCCCTGGTCGTAACCGAAAAAAAAAAAAAAAAAAAAAAAAACCCACATGCACACACACGCTCACGCACACACACTTTCACCCACATGCACACACACACGCACACACAGTCCTTTACACTTTTCGGAGCGCCGGTACTTGCCGCCAAACAGTGCCCTTTCGTTAACTTTCCCCTTAACTCGGTGCACCGTTTGGCGGTTCAACGGCGTTTAAACAAACTCCGTCTGATCACTTCTTTTCCGAAGACGAGACAAGCAGGTTTTCACAGCAGCCACCACGCCACTACGGAGGTAATTGATACGTTTATATATATTCTCATATAATCACCGATTCCGATTTATAACGTTTGAAAGTGAATAAATTCAATTCTTTACTAATATCGAAACACTCGTTCATTTTACTATCTTTCCATAAAACTTTACTACGGAGCGTATATTCCGTATACGCCGTGAGTAAATATTGGTCCTATCGGAGCCGTAAGAAAATACAGTCCACTACTACTACGGAGCTATCAAATCACCACCGTAAACGCCGCGTGTACACCACAATTTTCCAAGAATTAATCTCAGCACTTAATATCCATATCGGAGCGAGAAGCTTTAAGCGAACGAGTCGCTAACACACAACATCACTTATAACCGCACTTGCATCCGCACCGAGCAGAGATAAAGTCAAAACAAATCAGCACTGCAACCGTTCCAGATATTATAAACACAAGGTACGTGGTTTGAATTTCAGTGCCACTCCGTTTTTTTCTTTAAAACAATCTGAATAAAATATTCAAAAAGTTTGTAAACGCAAATGCAGGTTGAAGAAGAATATTCAGTGAAGACAATTTTTGAGGCACGCACATTAATATTGATGAATTTTCTTTTGTTCCAATAAATCCGCGTATTCACACATAAAATTGTTCACTTTATAAAAATAAAATTTACGCGCGAACATTAATTTTGTGTAAGACTTTTCCTTACAATTTTCACAAATCACCGGTCTGCGCAATATATGCACACGCACATATATTATTGATCACTTTGCGCACTGTGTTGTTGTTTCATTGCTTATTCCATCAAACGATCGACTTAATCGAATCTAATCACGTTCCACTTACATGGCATTTTAATTCGAGATCACAAGTTTATTTGGCACATATTAATTGTTACGTATAAGCGGTCAATTTTTTTTTTAAATCACTTTATGTTGTAAGGGTTCATTTGCACATAACCTTGAATATCACCTTGCACACTGCTTCTTCTTCTTCAGACTTGCGGCGACACAATCACTTATTGCATTGTCAAAAAAACTTTGAGTTTGAGAATTGCGAGATTAAAATAAACTTTTATACTGTTGCGTATATTCCGTATACGCGGCCGTGTAAATATTGTTTGGATAAATATTGTAAAACGTTGCACTGTTGCGTATATTCCGTATACGCAGCCGTGTACATATTGTTATTGTTATTGGTATATTCCATATACACGTCTATAAAATTTTACTTCACACACTTGAAATCACCGGTCGTTGGGGTGGCGAGTTAGCTGGAGAAAGTAATACATATTAACAAAAAATACATAAATACAATTGAATCAATAAATACTATTACTTTTATATTCACATTCTTGCATACATAAAACCAAGTTGTTATTTTTTAAAGAGGCGTTTGTGTTTTTTCCTAGCGTGATTAGGCTAAGGCTACTAATTTGGTCAGAGATTTCAAAAGAGACAATAAAATTTTCTAAAAAACTTGTCAACTACGGTCATAGACACAGAAACTCAAATAATGGAAGCTTTCATCCGGTTGGCAGACTCAGTAGCAGAATTCGAAACTGACTACACCAGCGCTGACGCAGCTGAACACACAAAACATTCTATTGCAATTGAGCAAGAAGAACTTAAAGCTTTATGGGGAAAAACTAAAGTAGCTTATGATGAACTCGTTGGTTCAACACAACTATCTTCAAAAGACCTCATGGCTATAAAGAAAAAATATAAAATGAGTTATTATAGTTTTGTTCGCTGCCAGACTACCATGGCCGACCTCTCCGAAAAATTGACCAAAGCTGAGAAGGTCACTGAAGATAAACCTGCTCGCGAGCACAACATTCACTTGCCTCCATGTGATACAGACATCTTTAGGGGAGATTATCTCTCATGGCCTTCCTTCCGAGACATGTTCACGGCCATATATATAATAAATAAACGTCTTACCCCGGTTGAAAAACTATTTCATCTAAACCAAAAAACCCAAGGGGAAGCGAAAGAAATCGTGCAAAGGTGCCCATTAACAAACGAAGGTTTTTCAACAGCTTGGAAAAACCTCAGTGACAGATACGAAAACAAACGTATACTAGTCAACACCCAGCTAAAGCTTCTCTTTAGCTTAAAGTCAGTTGAGAGTGAATGTGGTAGCTCTATCAAAAAGTTGCAGCGCGATATAAATAATTGCATCTCATCACTTCAATGTCATCAAATTGACATCTCCAACTGGGATGCAATCATCACATATTTGTGCTCAACAAAACTTCCAGAATGCACACTGGCACTATGGGAACAGTCCATTGAAAACAAAACCGAAATATCCAAATGGGAGGATATGGATCGATTCCTATCCAATCGGTTTCAGACTTTGGAAACAGTGTCAGGCTTGAGAGCCAGTAAAATTTCACAGGCACCTAAACCACAAAGCCTGCGGCAAAACCCTGACATTCCACCAAAAAGATTTGGCGCTTATCCAACGAACGTGAAGCAACATTCCTGTAAAATTTGCCAAAGCAATGACCACAAATTACGAAATTGTCAAAGATTCCGACAACTAACCACGACTCAAAAAATAGAGTATGTCAAGAACAATAATGGATGCTTGAATTGCTTATCATTTGGACACACGGTGTCAAGATGCACAAGCTCCTTCAATTGCAGTACATGTCACTCGCGACATCACACACTGCTCCATGTGCAAGCATTCCAGCCCAAAGCAACAGCTCAGAGGGGAACTCCGAACCCCCAAGATGACATACCTTCTACTTCAAGGCAAGCACAGTGGAGACGAGAATCTACGAATAATAATGATAAAACTGTGAAAAACGTTAACTCCTGCTACGCAAACACAAATGTGGGAGTGCTATTAGGTACGGCACGTGTCAACATATGTTATAATGGCACAAATTTTTGTGCTAGGGCACTCATTGATTCGGGTTCTGAGTGTTCATTCATTACCGAAAAGCTCAAGCGCAGTATTAACATTCCGTCACAGCGGTTCTGCGCTCAAGTGTCGGGAATCAACAATACCAAGTCTGCGCAAGTTAAAGAAGCATGTGCAATACAACTGCGGTCGTCCACAGACCCACTAGTAAAAATCGAAACAGTGGCTCTTGTTCTACCACATCTAACGGGGAATCTGCCAACTTGCCAAGTAAGCGCAATGACGAGGCAAGCATTCCCAGACTTGGTATTGGCAGATAAGAGGTTCTTCGTCAACGAACCAGTTGATCTTATCCTTGGCGGAGACGTTTATCCCCAAATTATTCTAAATGGCTTAAGAAAAAATGTGCTTAATACACTCATTGCTCAGGAAACCGTGTTTGGTTGGATAATTACCGGCAATGCAGAAACTACGAGTTCTTCCACTAATATCGTCTCATTCTTCAATGAAGTTTCAGTGGATAAGCAGTTAGCGGCCTTCTGGGAATTAGAGGAGATTCCTAAAAAGCGGAAGGCAAGCGAAGAAGACGCTTATTGCGAAAAGCTCTTCAAAACAACAACTCAACGAAATTCTGACGGAAAATACGTTGTATCCCTGCCGTTTCGACAAGATTTTCCGAATCATGTCTCCCTCGGGCCTTCTTTGAAAAGTGCATGCTCTCAGTTCTACCGGAATGAGACACGACTAGCAAAGAAACCTGTACTACAAACGGAATACAACAGGGTTGTTAAGGAATACGAGACACTTGGACACATGACGAAAATTACTAGCAACGTGGCAGCGGATTCCACCGATTGTTACTTCCTACCACACCATGCAGTCCTGAAAGAGGAGAGTGTCTCAACAAAGGTCCGAGTGGTATTCAATGCCTCGTGTCCTACCGCAAACGGCGTGAGTCTAAATGATGTCCTCCTTCCAGGTCCAGTTTTACAAGCCGACCTAACAATACTGATCCTGCGTTGGAGGTTGTTTAAGTACGTTTTCAATAGTGATATCGAGAAAATGTATCGGCAAATTCTGATAAACAAAAACCAAGTAAAGTATCAACGCATAGTTTTCAGAAACAATCCTCAGGATCCAATCAGTTTATACGAATTAAAAACCGTGACCTTTGGTATCAACTGCGCCCCATTCCTGGCGATCAGGACATTACATCAATTGGCCGACGACGTGGAAACATCCCACCCACGAGCATCGACCATTCTTAAGCGATGTATGTACGTCGATGACGTACTCGCCGGTGAACACACTATAGAGGCTGCTATAACAGCGAGAGACGAGATAACGCACGTACTACAATCGGCTGGTTTCCCATTAAGAAAATGGACCTCAAACTGTAGCGAAGTTTTAAACGGCATACCTAGGGAACATTTGCTGTCCGGCGACTTCTTGGAGTTTGAGGATACCAGCACGGTGAAGGCACTTGGCATCAGATGGAATGCTCATGCCGACCATTTCTATTTCCACGCTAAGCCAATTGAGGATCAGAACAAAATCACAAAAAGAACAATACTTTCCGCTATTGCCAAACTTTTCGATCCTCTAGGTTGGCTCGCACCCATAATCATTATTGCAAAAATTATCATGCAAAATATATGGTTGGGAAAAACAGACTGGGACGAAGAAGTATCGTCAACCACTTTGGATCGATGGCTAGCATTTATGCGTGATTATACAGAAATCAACAGCATCCGCATACCAAGATGGGTCCAATTCGCACCAACGGAAGAGGCCGAGATACATGGGTTTAGCGATGCGTCAGAAAAAGCATATGGAGCAACTATTTACTTGCGGGTTAAGACCGCCAAAAAAGTGTTCGTCAATTTACTCATGGCAAAGACAAGAGTAGCCCCAGTAAAAACAATATCCTTGCCTAGATTAGAACTATGTGGTGCAGTCCTATTAGCGGACCTGGTCGAAGCGGTCACCGAGAACCTTAACCTCAGTCATTTAAAGATCAATCTTTGGACTGACTCAACAATTGTGCTAGCCTGGATTCGGAAACCACCCTGCTCTTGGTCAACATTTGTGGCACATCGAATAACAAAAATAATAGAAAAGGTTGGAAGCAAAACCTGGCGTCATGTGGATTCTGCATCGAATCCTGCAGATTTAGCAAGCAGAGGATTACTAGCTAGCGAAATGATCGACAATGCCTTGTGGTGGCAGGGACCTTCCTGGCTGCAAGAAGACAATTCCCAATGGCCAGCACAAGAAGAGCATTATAATACAGTCATTGAAGAAAAAAGGATACAAGTTCACGCTGCTACCACATATATAAACAACATTAATATTTTTCTCGAGCGATTTTCAGATTTACCTAGGGCTTTGCGAGTAATCTCATACATTCTGAGATTCTTTCAAAGAACATACTCAAAAACAAAATCTTCATTTCAAGCAAAGTCTTGCCTCATTTCATCCGATGAAATTAAAGCAACGACTCAACGCTTAATAACCCTTTCTCAAAAGCAATATTACTAAGAGGAATATAAGAGTCTTAAATCTGATAAGTCGATTGGAGCGAAAAGTGAAATTTTGCCTCTCAACCCTTTCATCGATTCAGCTGATATTATAAGGATCGGAGGCCGTTTAGGTGCTTCGTTAGACCTGGCGTATAGTGAACGACATCCAATCATATTACCGTATGATTGCAGGTTGTCCCGACTCATTGTTCAGTTCATCCATCGAATTTCCCTTCATGGAGAAAATCAACTCATGCTACGCATAATCCGAACACAGTATTGGATCCCACGGGTAAAGAATATGATCCGATCTGTTATTCATAATTGTAAGGTATGCACCATTCATAAAAAACGCACTCAAACGCAAATTATGGGCATCTTACCCCAAGAACGCACCACCTTCTCCCGGGCCTTCACAAATAGCGGTGTAGACTTTGCAGGACCCTTTGATATTAAGAGCTACCGCGGTAGAGGATGTAGAACTTCAAAAGGGTATGTCTGCTTATTTGTATGCTTCACCACCAAAGCCATACACCTCGAAGCTACCACCGACCTTAGTACCGCGTCTTTTTTGGCTGCATTTGCCCGTTTTATTGCGAGACGAGGTTGTCCGCAAAACGTTTATTCCGACAATGGCACTAACTTTGTCGGAGCTTCTCGAGCTTTACGATCCGAAGCCAAAGCCTTTATGGCTGAAGCACGCGGTAGCACCCTGTCAAAGTATTCGCACCAATTGATTTCCTGGCATTTCATACCTGCGGCTGCCCCACATATGGGAGGATTGTGGGAGGCCGGGGTAAAAAGTTTTAAAAGCCATTTCAAGAAAATCGCCTCGAATACAAAATATACGTTAGAAGAGTTTATGACTCTCCTATGCCGAGTTGAATCGTGCCTCAACTCACGCCCAATTAGTCCTGCTTCGAATAACCCATCAGACCTGGAGCCGCTTACCCCAGGCCACTTTTTAGTGGGGGGGCATTTATTGGCTCCACCCGAGCCTGACACCCACGAAAACCCTGCCTCGGTCATAAATCGATGGGAAAAGCTCAAGGCTCTCCACCAGTTATTTTGTAGAAGATGGAAGTCCGAGTACTTGAGTGAAATGCAAAAACGCATAAAATGGAAGCATCCACAAGGTAATCTACAAAGCGGAGACCTTGTTGTTATTAAGGAAGAGAACCTACCGCCTAATGAATGGAGACTGGGACGAGTCGTGAAATTATACCCAGGCTCCGATAAACGGGTCAGAGTCGCAGAAGTTACAACAGAAAAGGGACAAGTTACTAGACCAATTGCAAAATTGGTCTTGCTACCACACGACAGTGAAACCAGAACAGAAAAATCAACTTCTACTAAATCTGCCTAAACCCTCATTTCTCTTCCCAACAAACCACAAGCGAACCCAACGATAACTATAAAATATATTAAAAAAAAAAAAAAAAAAAAAGGGAAGTTACAACTGAAAAGGGACAATCACTATACTACGTGTATGCACATAAGTTCGGACATATACTCATCCCCCTACAAACTTCGAAGTTAGCTAAGGCCAAAGTAGCCGAATCTTTTAACCACCTGTATGATCATAATAAGATTGCAACAGAGATATTCATTTAGCCCATGCATAAATATATATGTCTACTCACGACAACGAAAAAGAAACACTCACCCCATGTCCCAAACGTTTTTTTTTTTCGGCAACCGCAAATTCCTGAGGACATCTCATCAACTTCGTTGAAATTAAGGTATATCCTTCCCATGGCAGGACGAACTTGGCGTAGAGTCGATGTGGTATGTACATACGTGACCTGAAAGTAAACGATTTTAGTTCATTCATACATGAGAATCTTAGTCGATACGTTAGTGGGGGGGGTATATTTGTAATACATATCAACAAACGCAAACCAGCGCCAATTTCCCGAAGGATCACTATACATGCCAGTCATGACATAGACAATAGCCTGGCCAATTGTAATAACCACACCAAAGAGTTTTGTGCGCCATTAAACAATGCACGAGCCTTGGGCGTATCGCACCCGCCAGCAGCTGCATAATCAAACCGGACATTACGATCGGCGAAATACCAAGCTGTAAGAGTGTGCCACGATTCGAAGCCAAGATCACACGGATTCAATAAAATGGATCAGCCGAGTATGAGCTCATGAGACCGAACCGCGGGATTCGGCAACAAACCAGGAAGATGAATAGTGTTACTGCAATCCATAGCACCTTCTCCCTGAATTGAATCTTTCGCTTCGGCTTTGTAATTTCAGGGAGTATGCTGCAGAGGGGTTTGATAACTTCAAGGAATTTTAGTTCTATTATGCCGTTTTATTTTCACGTGTATTTAATTAAGTATATGGAATTTTTCCCGAAAACGCACAGAAGATTTGACTTTCCAAATTCGACCACCAATCACGGTAAACACACGTCTACCACAATCAAATTTCGATTTCATTTGAAGAAGAATACCCATTATATATAAATATATTCCGCACATAAGCATTTGGGCGAGATGCCTGTCTTGCATCAACAATTTTAATATCCTGTCTTGCAAGAACCATTTCCACGCAGCAAGCGATGAGCGTCGTTATAAAAGAGCATTCGACAATAAGTAAGGGATATAAAAATACTGCAACACTTGGTTCTTTGTTCTTTCCTGAAATGATAAAACATTGATTAAGACATACACAATTAACACCACAACGGAAGGGTATTTCTTATCGACACGGCGCAATTGCAATGCGATCAATATCTTCCTTAGAAAATATAACTTTTGGCCAATTATTTCCTAGCGAAACTTATTCACTTTTCAGAAAAAGAATACCTCCGACATTGCTAAGCAGAAACGAGTGCCACTTGTAGTTTTAACCTTTTCTTCGCAATACTACGTGTGCATGCTAAATGTGAGAACGGTGCATATGTATATGTGTGCGTGCACGAAATACTCATGTTCTGCACTGGCAATGGATCGGCAAACCAAATGAGTCCTCAAAGCATTTTTTCCTGAAAATAGAGAAGAAATTAGTAAAATGTATGCTGAAGAGTCTAAATTGCTACATACTATACCGTGGTTGTTATACATTACCCGTATTACGCAAGAAAATTTCATTTTTCTCACGACCTCGTGCTGCTGCATATGTTCTGAATGACAGCTGAGTCAATTCAAGAAAGTGGCAGGGTATGGTGTGTTGAATAAGCACATACCGTGTTGCCACATGCGACACTTCATGCATATATTTCGAACATCCCACCTTTTTCTTTTTTAAAAAAAAAAAAAAACCAAACAAAACAGAACGAGCCCACAATTCAAGACAATTATTTAGGTGAGTTTTGAAACCAATCGGGGCGCGCCATCTATCGTGGAGTATTTTTAATTTATTTTAATTCAACCATTTCGACTTAGCCAAGGACACAAACCAAATCGGCTAAGATCGTAAATTTTTCGGGTTGCAGGCTATGGTGACCGACAAAGTCACCACTCATATTGGATAGCTAGCAACTAGGGATGTTCAAGTAAATACTCGAAAAACTCACTTACCATGAAAAAAAAAACTTTGAGTTTAATGAATGAATCTCTCAATTATTTGTAAATCAATTTAATTTCATTGAACTCAATTCACTTACCATAAATTACAATGAATGAATGAATTTTCAATTAGTTTTCAATTCAGCTTAATTTTATTTCATTCAATCTCAATTCAAATCTCATAACACCTACTGCTATAAGGAACAACAATTCGTTACCTATAATAATAATAACTTTAGCGGCCCACGGCAGACACAAAGGGCCGGACCTCCACACTACGTAGGCCAAGGCCATCAACTTTTACACGCAGGGTCATGCGCGGTGGCGGCGGGACGGGGTTCGAGGCAACCAACCCAATCCTGGGCTGAGTCGCGGCATCGTACTTTTGCCAAACCACCACCCGACGGGTTTCTGGGCCCCGGGTATGCACAATCACGCGCATAGTCATGCCTTCTTTCGCTGGGGTCAAATTTCCCAATTGATTCCTGGAGAAAAAAAAAAAATAAAAATAAAAAATATATAAATAAGATAATAAAGAAAATAATAATAAGTGAATAAAATAAAAAATATATAAATAAGATAATAAAGAAAATAATAATAAGTGAATAAAATAAAAATAACTTGCTACTTACAAATTTGGACTATCCATATCTCAGTTCAAGCCGCGTGCTGTGTTATCCTGTAGGTTATGCGCCAAATGACCGCTAACCCGTTAGGACACCTGTCAAGTGTGGGTGGTGAAAACCACTCACACAGCGTTGCCATACCTTATCTGTATTTCCGATACAAGATAAATTAATAAATGATGACAAACCGTTTTACGCGTAGTACCTAAAGAATGGGCACCTTCAGCACACCCTCTAGCACAAATTTTTAGATTTTTTCATAGCTCGCCTGTAATTGGCAGCATACCAGACATCTGGCATGAACTTTTGTTCGTCCCTCTGGCAAAACGCAACTCTGAACATACTCACCTCAGTCTTGAATAAAAACCTTACAAGACGCCTGCACTGACGAGGTTTCGCATTATTAGCACCCTCTCTATCAGTTGTTAGCATTTCATTGCACCTTCTTACCCAGTTGTAAGGCAATAGTTAGGAGCATATCCGCCACTACTCGCCACCCAATAACGACAAGAAAGTTGGAGATAGATAAAAATAATATACCTTTTCTAGCAATATGGGCCGTTTCACAGTAACGCGAACCAAGCAGGAAGACCGTGGCCAGCGATTTGAGATCGCATGTCGACTCTGCGACAAGAACCACGGATTACGGTTCTGTCCAATATATCGGAAGAAATCCGCGGAAGAGAGACTCCGAGTGGTCATCCTTCATCGGTATTGCACCAACTGTCTATCCCCATTTCATCACCGGGAAATATGCGGCAGCCAGGGGCGGTGCTTCCGATGCCATGAAAAGCATCACACCACTCTGCATCTCGACGAGGAAGATGCTCGCCGACCGCCAAGCTCCGCAACGCTGACGGAAATGGATGAGGTATTGTCTCTTGACCTCACTGGGCAGACGTTGTCCTGGGCGCAGCAAGTGGAGGAGGCGGAGAGGCTGGATACGGAAGAAGCCGAAGAATCTGCGCAGCCGATAACTACGGACATATCCATACCAAGGAGATTGCGTCCGAAGCTGCAACACGAAATACACGCAGGCGGCTCGGAAACCCGTCCTTTCCGACCGTCAAAGCAGCGCGGCTCTGGATCACGTCCATTCAGACCGCCTGTTCAGCGGCGTGTTCGCCACACTGAGGACAGCTCGGAAACCCGTCCTTTCCGACTGTCAACTCGTGAAAACCACCAACGTATGAGTGGCTCGGGAACACGTCCTTTCCACTCCATCGCACAACGCGCCACGATGCAATCGTCCCTCGTGAGGCGATAATGAGGCGACTCGGCCAACCGGCCAGCTTCCGAACCGGGCGACTCACCAGTTCCAACATCCCCCCCCTGACGAGGGTCTTTGAAGCTGTGGCACCAACTGTGGTGGCTAAAATAGAAGCAGGGGGGCGCCTCCATCTGGTCCGCGCGCTGGTCGACCCCTGTGCGGCGTCCACGATCATAGACGATGAGCTGGCGCGAACCCTCCGACTTGAGCGCGCCACAACAGAGCGCGGAGCGACGTGCGCACTGATTCTCAGGGGAAGACACGGCGTAGCGGAAAGAATCACGACGCAGGCGACCGTTGCCAAATATTATAGCCGCATCGTTCCGCGAGAAACCCTGGACCCAAAGGTGGCGATCCCATTCAGGCTAATGCGGCTTGCGGACCCGCAGTTCTACATGTCCACACCCGTGAGACTAACCCTGGGGTGCGATGTGGTCCCCCAGATTATGCTGAGCGACCCCCCTCCTACGACAGTCGGCGGTCTTCTCACACAGGCCACAATCTTTGGCCTGATGGTCTCCGGTGCTCACCAACGTTAATCATTTTTGCACCAAAACCGTTGTAGAGACCTATATAACTTCAATTTTTCAGCAAACGAACGCTATGCGTAAATTAAAAATTTAAACAAATTATTATTAACATATTATACACTTCATGTATATTTACTTATTTGTAAACTATTTAAAAGCACTGAAATTCATCCATAACCACGTCCTTATCGTAGTATTTAAGCTTATTTTTTTCATAGAATTATATCCCGCACGTGAGCGTGGTGGCGCGCATTTCGCTGTAATTTTGCTGACAGCAAGGGGGCCGGTATGTTTAGGCTTCCGGCCTAAATCTCATCACCACCCTCATTCGACCGACAAATCGTACGCGCACCCCTAGTAAGCGGTTTGCGTGTACACACTCACACACACACACACACTTTCACCCACATGCACACACACGCTCACGCACACACACTTTCACCCACATGCACACACACACACGCACACACAGTCCTTTACACTTTTCGGAGCGCCGGTACTTGCCGCCAAACAGTGCCCTTTCGTTAACTTTCCCCTTAACTCGGTGCACCGTTTGGCGGTTCAACGGCGTTTAAACAAACTCCGTCTGATCACTTCTTTTCCGAAGACGAGACAAGCAGGTTTTCACAGCAGCCACCACGCCACTACGGAGGTAATTGATACGTTTATATATATTCTCATATAATCACCGATTCCGATTTATAACGTTTGAAAGTGAATAAATTCAATTCTTTACTAATATCGAAACACTCGTTCATTTTATTATCTTTCCATAAAACTTTACTACGGAGCGTATATTCCGTATACGCCGTGAGTAATTTTAGGAAAATAATAATAGAGCCATATTGCTTGTTAGTGTTATCGAGTAGCGCATATACCCAGTAACACAATCACCAGGTTGCTAATTTGGCAACAAGTAAAGTTGCAATTTGGTCGTATATTAAACTAGTTGCCAGCTTAAAGTATTCAAGCGCATTTCCCCAGCAGAAATTTTCCGCTTCGACCAACTTCCAACAAAAAAAAAAAAACCATTTTTTATTTTTTTTTTTGATTATTACCCTCTATCCACAATCCGATTATGGCAATCGCGTCCGCAATAACGTCGAAGTTTATCTTCGATTCCAATAACGTCATAAATTTTTGCTCACACTTTGAAAAAGAGGACCCGGAAGATCATACCGATTCTTTACTCGAAGTGAAGATGGAAGATCTCCAATCTCGTTGGGAAATGCTGCGACTTTCGTACGAAAAGGTTTGCGTCGCCGATGACGTCTCGATCTCCGCAGAATTCAAAGAAGAAGCACATAGCAAGTACCAAGTGTGCACTGATAGCTTTTATATATGCAAATCCCAAATCTTCGACCAACTCAAGCTATTGCAAGGCAGCTCATCGAAAAAAAATGTTAACTCTCGCCAAACACTCTCATATATCGACAATTCGATGTTATGCATTAAAGTTCCCCCTTGCGATATCCAAACGTTTTACGGTAGCTATGAGGATTGCCATTCTTTAGGGATATGTTCACGGCTGTATATCTCAACCATCCCAAGCTAACGCCTGCCCAGAAACTTTACCACTTGCGAAATAAAACGCGAGGTAAGGCCGGTTCTATCGTTAAGCATTACACTTTGTGCGATACAAATTTTTTTCTTGCCTGGGAAGCTTTAAGAGCCCGCTTCGAAAGCAAGCGAATTCTCATTGATAAACAACTCCAAACACTTTTTAACCTGCCATCCGCTACATTTGAAAACAGCGAAAGTATGCAACGAATTCAAAACACCATCAACGACTGTCTTTCGTGCCAATCCTAATCTATTTATGTTCTACCAAGCTACCAGATGAGACTCTCTCCCTTTGGGAACAATCCCTTAAATCTACTAAAGATCTCCCCAACTGGTAGCAAATGGCCCACTTCCTAACCAGTCGGTACGAAGTAGTTGAGCGTTTGCACGGTTACAAATCCTCGAGAGTTCGAAACTCCCTCCCATCGAAATATCCAGCGAAAATACAGTCATATCACTCTCAAGAAAAACTCTCGATTACATGCAAATTATGCGCCAGTAATCATCCGCTCAAATCGTGCCCGGAATTTCGAAAACTCAATACCTTAGAACGTACCAAGTTCGTCGAACAACATGGTTACTGCACCAATTGCTTCAATCATCTTCTCTTCAACTGTCAAAGTACTTTCCGATGTTTGCATTGCAAGAAATCTCACCATACCCAGCTACATTCTACTTCGACTTCTCAACCGATTCCAAAAGTACCATTTCGGAATCAAGCTACCAAACCCAACTCAACCAATACAACTACCACATTGCATACGGAAGCAACTGACCCCTCCTCCAGTCGCACTCGACATCCACTTTTAGATATCACCGAAGTATGAGGAATCTACGTTCCCATCGGCCGAAAGTAATTCTCATATCCAAGCAAATTTTTCAACCAATAATGAAAAAACACTGCTCCCTACTGCCCAAGTAAATATCGAATACTTGGGTCAGCTCTTCCATCTAAGAGCCTTAATCGATCAAGGTTCTCAGAAAACCTTCATCTCCGAAAAGGTTCAAAATCGATTAAAACTCCCCACTAATCGAGAACATTTTTCAATTACGGGCGTGGCACAGTGGGAGAAATGGTCAATCTAGCGGCGCTTTCTTAATAGCTTCTTAAATACAATGAAAAAATGCATTACTTTATTCTAAAAATATGTGTTAATTATTTATTTATATGTTTTTATGTTTTATTAGAAAAAAAAAACTATTCAGAGTCGGAGCTCTCAGAATTACTGCCGTCATGTAGATCATTTATATGTAAAAGAAGGTTTTTGACCTTATGGTCCGATTCCTCAATAGTTCTCTCGTGGCTAGAAAAGCCTCCATGTACATTAGGGTGGGTCAAATTGTATGTGTCAAAAAAAGTCGATGTTTGGTACCCCCTAGTTGTGTTTTATAAATCATTTTAAGCAACTTTTACAATGGAAGTATGGTTTTATTTTGAATTCCGAGCCCCCCAATTTTAAAAAATAAGGTATTTTTTCGTCCTTTTCAAGATTCGACTTGGACACAGCATTGAAAAAAGGATTACAATATTTTGCTATGTATGTGTAAAGGGGTTTTTTGGTACGAAAAAACCGAATTTGACATTGGCTCGGCGATAAAATTATGTTTTGATACTCAATTTGAACAAAAAAGGTGTTTAGGCCTCTATGCCTAAAAGTCAAATAAACCACGATTAAACGACCCGCCCTAATGTGCAGCGGTCACACTTATGCACGGCTTTCATGTAGTTGTGTGTGTGTGTAGATGAGCACACACATAAGTTTACACACACGTACAAATTAACACTTTCACTCAATTTCTACCATTATATTTTCCCGCCGGATAAACATTTTTTCTCGTTAATTTTCCCCTGATTTATATGGTCCGACGGTTCGGACTCAAAACCGTTTTGCTTCTGCTAACACTTCTTTTTTGACCGAGTTCAAGTGAAGACAGCGAGCTACCAGCCTCATCAAGGTAAACTAATATTTGTAAAAAACCTATCAAAATATTTTAAATACACACCAACACATATATATTATAACGAAGAGCTAAAACCTTATTGCGTTTTTCTTTTACTTTTCTTGCACAATCAAACCAAATAAAATCCGGTAAATCTGAGCTCACAAGCAAAGAGTACCCGTGATTTTACATGGTCCTTTCTTCGCCGAGAAGAACTGAAATTTTACACTTCACCTCAGAAAAATCAGCCAGTTTATTCAACAAAAAAAAATACAGTCCACGAAGATAACAACACCATCATTTTGATCAACTACATCGTTTTGCGCACCAGTTAATCGCCACAACACCAACATTTTTCAAAAACACATTACCATCACTTCTTGATCAACCACAACGCAACACTTTACACAGCACTTGCCACACCACCTGCCACAGAACACCAACATTTTTCTCAACACAACACCATCACTGTGATCAACCACAACGCAACACTTGCCACATTATTTTGTCACCGTCTACATTGAACAAGGTACGTGGTTATCACTTCAATCGCACTTTCGAGTCATATATTAAAATATAAACACAAAAAACAAAATTGTTAAAAAGTGAGCATATGCTGCATTATTGGTGCATTTTATTTTACTAAATTAATTGTGCAATACTAGTGCCAACAATCACAGTGCAACGCATCACATCACTACAGCACAGTGGATATACGAGTGTACATAACCTTTTTTTTTAATTTACTCAATACACATTTTTATTTATCCAAGTGACCACTTCATTGCAAAGCGAATGCATTTCTTTTTTTCATTTTATGACACTGCACATTAATAAGGTACATAACCTATTTTTTTTTTGTCTTTTGGTTGTTTGTTCAACCAATTAGCATTTACGCTTATGCACTTTTATACACACACATAATTAGAGTTTTTCATTTTAAAACACACAAACTCGTATATCAACGTGTGCGTTCCAAATTTTTTCGTTTCACTTTGATGCGTTGCACACTCGATTGACACTTTGGTTTGAAGAACACGCTGCATATTATATTCAAACGTTGCACATCACATTGCCACTTTGCACACACACACACAGTTTTAGGCCACATTTTTGTATTTAAAGTCGCATAAACTCGAAGAATTTATTCGTTGCACAGTAGACAAACGCGTTGCATATTATTGTATTTTAAACGCCGTTTTTTCACGTTGATACGTTGCACAGTACACTATCTACATACTACGTTTATATTCCACGACATTTATAGTACCGATACACGTATTTGTTAACACAGTTGGGTGGCGAGCACTTCTTAAAAAATTGTACACATACTCTGCAAGTAAACAATATACATAAGTACATTAAAATAAACAATTTAAATAAAGAGTTGAAAGTATATTATAAATATAAACAACCTGATATCTTCTAAATTTGTTGGTTCATTTCTACGAAATTTACAAGCGATATCGAGTATCCGCTTCGTTGACAGGCTTGTGTCGATTTTGGTTTTTAAAGTTCGCTTCATAAATAATAACTTCTCATACAATTTAATAAAGCTTTCATACTAGCTTATAGTTATTTTTGAAAAATGGAATCATTCATACGCTTAGCAGAATCAATAATTGAATTTGACGCAGATTTCAGCAGCACTTCCGCCTCAGATCAAAATAAACATGGTCTTGCCATTCAGCAAGAGGAGTTAAAAGCTCTCTGGGAGAAGACAAAACTTGGTCACGACAATCTGAGTAATGCGGAGGGGTTGTCCAAAGCGGACAATCAGGCAATTCGGAAGAAATACAAAACTTCCTTTGCCAGCTATATTAAATGCATGTCTGCAATAGCCTCTCAATTGGAGGCGCTTGAAAAATCAGACAAGGATGAAAAGGATCTCCTCTCTCTTCCGGTTCGCGAACACAATATCCACCTTCCTCCGTGTGATACGGACGTGTTCAAAGGAGATTATGAGTCGTGGCCGTCTTTCCGTGATATGTTACGGCCATATACATCCTGAACAAGCGCCTCACTCCGGTTGAGAAACTATTTCACCTCAACCATAAGACTCAAGGAGAGGCCAAAGATATCGTGAGAAAGTGTCCACTCACCAATGAAGGCTTCCAAACTGCCTGGAAAAATCTGTATGAGAGATACGAAAATAAACGTATACTCGTAAATACACAACTGAAATTACTTTTTAATTTACATTCAATAGAAAGTGAGTGTGGTAGCTCGATTAAAAGGTTGCAGCGAGATATTAATAATTGCTTATCGTCCCTATCCAGTTATCAGATTGACATTTCGAATTGGGATGCAATTGTAATTTATCTTTGCTCAACCAAATTACCCGAAAGTACGCTGGCTCTATGGGAACAGACCATAGACCACAAAAATGATATACCGAAATGGGAAGAAATGGACCGGTTCCTTTCAAATAGGTTTCAAACATTAGAAACCTTAACAGGGCTAAAAGATTCCAAAGTTGTCAGAGCACCAGGGTCTCAAATACAACGACAGCCCACTGAAGTCCCTGCTAAACGACTTGGCGCCTACCAGTCAAGCATGACCACTTCTACATGTAAAATGTGCAAATCCAATGAGCACAAAATACGCAGCTGTTCACGATTTCTAAGGCTGACCCCAGCTGACAGAATCGAATTCTTGAAGAAGAACAACGGTTGCCTGAATTGTCTAAGCTTTGGACATACTGTGTCAAGATGCACTAGCGCATTCAATTGCAATACGTGTCACTCGCGACATAACACGCTCCTTCATTTGCAGACAATTCAGCCAAAAGCACCGCATCGCCGAACGCCTACGAGCCCTTCAGATGATATGCCGTCAACATCTAAGCAAGCTCTAGCATGGCGAGATTCCCAAATATACAGTCATGCCATGCAAACACAAACACAGGCGTACTGCTGGGAACAGCTCGCGTACATATACAACTGAACGGCACAGCTTTTTCAGCACGCGCTCTTATTGATTCCGGGTCTGAATGTTCATTCATAACAGAAAGACTCAAACGAAGAATCAACCTGCCATCAACAAGAATGCATGCCCAAGTGTCAGGCATTTCAAATTCGGTATCTGCGCAGGTTAGAGAAGCGTGCAAAATAGAGTTGCGGTCACCAGTTGACCCACTCTTTCGATTGAATGCCACTGTGCTTGTATTAGCACAACTAACTGGAAATCTCCCAACTACACCGATTAGCGCCTTAACTCAACAAGCATTTCCAGACTTAGTTTTGGCAGATAAAAGGTTCTTTGCTAATGAACCAGTGGACCTTGTACTTGGGGGAGACATCTATCCCGAAATTATTTTGAGCGGTCTGAAGAAGAACGTACTTAGTACGCTTCTCGCTCAGCAAACAGTGTTCGGTTGGATATTAACAGGCCGCACGGCCATAACAAGTCCAACTAACAATATAGCCTCATATTTCAGTGAAGTTGCACTGGATAAGCAACTCACCTCTTTCTGGGAAATAGAGGACTTACCGAAAAGCCGAAGCCAAAGCGAAGAGGATAAATATTGTGAGAAGCTATACAAAACTACGACCCTAAGAAACGATTCGGGAAAATACGTAGTGGCCTTACCCTTTAAACAGGATTTCCTAGTAAATACCTGCCTGGGACCATCACTAAAAAGGGCCTGCTCGCAATTCTATCGGAATGAAACGCGACTTGCCAAGAATCCAGATCTGCAAAATGAATATAATAGGGTGTTAACGGAATACGAGTCGTTAGGAAATATGTCAAAGGTTAATCAAATTATACCTGCAGATTCCTCCGATCACTATTTCCTGCCGCATCATGCTGTCATCAAGGCGGAGAGCAGCTCAACGAAAGTCCGGGTGGTCTTCAATGCCTCAAGTCCAACGGCTAATGGCATAAGCCTCAACGATGTGCTCCTTCCAGGGCCAGTGCTACAGGCAGATCTTCCTATTATAATCCTGCGTTGGAGATTATACAAATACGTTTTCAACACCGACATAGAGAAGATGTACCGTCAAATACTGGTACACGACAAATATACGAAGTATCAGCGCATAGTTTTTCGCGCAAAGTCAACCGAACCAATCAGTCTTTACGAGCTGAGGACTGTTACATTCGGTATAAATTGTGCTCCTTACCTCGCGATAAGGACACTTTTACAACTCGCTAATGATACAGAAAGCTCCTTTTCCATAGCCTCTAACATTTTAAGAAAGTATATGTACGTTGACGATGTACTGGCGGGAGGACATAGTATCGACTCTGCAATTAAAGCCAGAAATGAAATAACTCACGTATTGCAGTCAGCCGGTTTTCCATTACGGAAATGGACTGCCAATTGTGAAGATCTCCTAAAAGATATTCCAAAAATCGATCTACTTTCTGAAGAGTTTTTGGAATTCGAAGAAACGAGCGCAGTAAAGGCTCTGGGCATACGATGGAATGCCCGCACGGACTTATTTTACTTTATGACGAGGCCATTGGAAGGGGGTATTGCCGTCACAAAAAGAACGATCCTCTCGGCCATCGCCAAATTATTCGATCCTCTAGGCTGGCTCGCTCCTATCATAATTGTCGCCAAAATGCTGATGCAGAAGATTTGGCTTGAAAAAACGGACTGGGACGAAGCAGTAACCCCGACCACTCTCGAGCGATGGAATAATTTCATACATCAATACGACGAAATTAATAACATTCGAATACCTCGTTGGGTACACTATTCACCAACAAACGAAGTAGAATTGCACGGTTTCTGTGACGCATCAGAAAAAGCGTATGGTGCAGCAGTATATCTACGTGTTAGGCACCAGTCAAGGGTCGAAGTAAGTCTACTACTAGCAAAAACCAGGGTAGCCCCGGTCAAGACTATCTCGTTACCACGATTGGAACTTTGCGGCGCCGTGCTGCTAGCAGAAATAATTGAATCTGTGACGGAGAGTCTTGACTTGGGACATATCAAAGTATACCTGTGGACAGACTCCACAATCGTTCTCGCGTGGATACGTAAGCCACCTTGCTCATGGTCGACCTTCGTCGCCCATAGAATAACAAAAATCGTTGAAAAGGTCGGTACAAAAAACTGGTCACATGTGGACTCAGCATCAAACCCAGCTGACTTGGCAAGCAGAGGACTTCCAGCATATGAACTAGTCAACAATTGCTTGTGGTGGCAAGGCCCTTCTTGGCTACAAGAAGATAGCTCCAATTGGCCCACACAAAATTTAGACTACAAAACGCAAATTGAAGAGAAAAGGGTTCAAGCACATGCAGTTACAATCGATAAACAGAATTTTAGCGACCTACTTGATCGATTTTCAGATTTACCGAGGGCTTTGCGGGTTATCTCATATATTATGAGATTTTGCCGGGGAGCTCACTCCAAAACAAAATCGTCTTTCCAAGCAACGTCTTGCCTAATCTCAGCAAATGAAATTAAAGCAACGACTCAACGCTTGATACAGCTTTCCCAAAGACAACACTTTGGTGAAGAGTATGAGAGTCTTAGATCAGGTGGATCGATCAACGGAAAAAGCGAAATTCTGCCCCTAAACCCATTCATTGATGAATCGAAAGTTATAAGGGCTGGTGGTCGTCTAGGGACGTCTCTGGATTTGGCCTACAATGAGCGCCATCCCATTATACTGCCATATAACTGCAGGTTGTCCCGTCTCATCGTCCAGTTTATCCACAAAGTATCTTTGCACGGAGAAAATCAGCTGATGTTGCGCATCATCCGTACCCAATACTGGATTCCTAGGGTCAAGAATATGATACGCTCAGTCATCCACAACTGCAAGATCTGCACCATCCACAAAAAACGGACCCAAACTCAGCTTATGGGAATCCTGCCCCAGGAACGCACCACCTATTCTCAGGCATTTACAAACAGCGGAGTGGATTTCGCAGGACCATTTGACATCAAAAGCTATCGCGGGAGAGGATGTCGAATCTCAAAAGGTTATGTCTGCTTATTTGTGTGCTTCGCAACTAAAGCCATACACCTTGAAGCCACTACTGACCTAAGAACAGCGTCTTTCTTGGCAGCTTTTGCCCGGTTTACAGCCAGACGAGGTTGCCCACAAAATATGTATTCCGACAACGGCACTAATTTTGTCGGAGCCTCTCGATCTTTACGATCCGAAGCTAAAGCTTTCATGATTGAAGCACGTAACAGCACCTTGTCCAGGTACGCGCATCAATTGCTTTCATGGCATTTCATCCCCGCTGCAGCTCCACACATGGGCGGACTGTGGGAGGCGGGAGTGAAAAGCTTTAAGAGCCATTTTAAGAAAATAGCATTGGACTACAAATACACCTTCGAAGAATTTATGACTCTTTTATGTAGAGTTGAGTCTTGTCTCAACTCTCGTCCAATAAGTCCCTCTTCAAATAACCCATCTGACCTGGAGCCGCTTACCCCAGGCCACTTCTTAGTTGGTGGGCACTTATTAGCTCCACCAGAACCAGATATCAATGAGAACCCTGCATCCATAATAAACCGATGGCAAAAGCTCAAAGCCCTGCACCAAGGTTTTTGTAAAAGATGGAAGGCAGAGTATCTAGTAGAGATGCAAAAACGCATCAAATGAAGCATCCACAAGACAACTTGCAGGTAGGAGATTTTGTTGTCATAAAAGAGGATAATCTATCTCCGAATGAATGGAGACTGGGACGAATCTTAAAACCACACCCAGGCTCCGACAACAAAGTGAGAGTTGCAGAGGTACTGACCGAAAAGGGCACAATCACCCGACCAATTGTAAAATTGGTGCTACTTCCGCCCTACAGAGAAGACAACGACAACGATACCATAGATTCACCAACGACCATGATCCTTTAACCTGCATGCCAATTTTCAGTTGATGGTTCTTTACCGGGTCTCCCCGGGTCGATCTGGTAATATTAAACCGACCATCATAAGATCGACAAAAGAACAATTTGTTCTCTACCTATGACCACATAACGGCGCCGAAGTATCGCGTTCGAAGCGAGCTTCTAGCAACATTTGCATCATGCCGAACGTTCGAGCAGGGCAACTTTTGCGCAGGCACATTGCGCATGTGAAGTATCAGAAAGATTAGTACTGCAAGCTGTGGTTACAGTTTATAATATTCTGCGTATTAAAAAAAAAAAAAAAAAAAAAGTAATTAGAGAATGTCAGCGATAAAAAAGCAACATAAAAGGATAAATATCACCGAAAAATGCAAAGTTTTAGAATTACTTGACTCAGGGAGAACGAGACAACCTCCCAGTAAGTCACCTTATCCCCCTACCTCATCTACCTCAGAACGCAACAACGCCAAAGGGAAATTAATCCCATATTAATTACAAATCCAATCAAAAAATAAAAACGTCATATTTAAACCACGAGTCGTAATCGCCAGGGCAGTTTTATTAAAGTAAACTTTAAAAAAAAAAAAAAAAAAACTGCAATTAGCTTTAAAGTCCACTTTACTTTGACTCGAAGCAAAACGCCCAATAGTTATTCCTAGTTCACCAAAGTTATTTCAAACAATAATAAACATATCCAAGCGAGAATTTACTTATCATTAATAATAGTCAATGCCTTCATCTTTTTAATTTATCGCAAAAAATATTTATACGAATCGCACAACTGGTTATCGCAAAACTTAATTTTTTATGTACTCTTATATACAGTGACGTACCAAGGACGTTATCAATTTTAATTTGTATTATCTTAATTTAAACGTTGGTACCAAAAACGCGTTTTATTTTTCTTAAAGAACTTCATAAAACGAGATACGCACTTTCATAAAAGCCGTTATGTCAAAAGTTTAGGAGAAATATATTTGTACTTCAAATGTTGATATTTTTAACTATATAATACCAAATTTCTCTTCATAATATTAATCTACTATTTTACGATAATATGCTTGCGCTTAAACGATTAGCAATGCACTCGGCCTTTTATATTTTTTTTAAATTTGCGCAAATAAGCAAAGCACTATGTAATCGCGACTAGCATTTCGATTGTAATTTTTTGACAATAAAACCAATCAGGTTAAAAGAGGGGATACTTAAATAAAGTATTCAATATATATGCGTACATGCAACACTCGTATTTATGTCCGAATAAATATAATATCAAATTGCATTGCGATTATGACCCAAACCCTCTGTGGATTTTCTGCGTAAGTAGGTACAACAAGATTCGGCTGAATTATAAAATGTCTACATATTACAAATGAACGTAGGTGCAGCTTGTTCATTTGACGCTACACTGTTCATTTGAAAATTAGATTGGATTGTTAAGAAAGAAGAAACATACTCGTACATACGCATTTGTTTGCTGTTGCACTTTATCGAAAGGTGCAACTTTTTTGAACTGGTAAACTATTAATAATGGTTATACATGAAGACGAGCATCGCAATCCAGTAATACGAATGATATGATATTCAATATCATATGTTTATCAATATATGTATGCATTTATGTAGATGGTATCGATATATATGCGTGCATATGTAAGTATTAGGCAGATTTACTTATTTATGTATTCCATAACAAATCATTATGTAATGAGAGATGTAACTTTGCATGGCGCAATCAATATTTAGAGTCACTAATGGGCTTACGGTCTTATCAAACATTCGCAATACTGGCCAAACTCTAATTTATGCCCATCCACCGGTTAGTTTGTGGAATAGATCTTCGTTTATGATAAAACAAATATTTGTTTGAATAATTGAAATCCTGAATTTTAAGTTGCGTTTAACTCTTAAGGTTTGGTTTATGAAAAGTACTTAGTAACTATTTAAATACTAATTGAATAAAATACATACTTGTCTTTTTATATGCAATGTGCAATCTAGAGATGAAAGTTTTTCATGCGTCGCCTTTCTTCTTTTGTATCTCACTCAACCCCTTCCTTGTGTCGTTGTTCTGCGCGTTTTTTGTTTGAACGTCATTTTACCTTTACGTTGTTGTGAAGGTTTCCTAGCTGGCCTGCGTCCATAATCCAACCAATCTCGAATCGCACTTTCGGCCTCTAAATGAGCGGGTGGGTGTATTTGTCGAATCATCCGTGGTCGCACCATGAACTGTTCGAAGGGATGCTGCAGTCCATTACGGTCAAGGAGCACGGCATCAATCAGATGAATATTCATGAAGCCATCGGTTCCGGCCACATCAATGCGTCCGGCCACTGAGATTTCGTTGCGAATATCTATCAATACGGAGTGACCATCTTTTACATTACTCAAGTCTTTATTATATATTTACAAATAGGATTATTCTTTATACACTGTCAAGCACACAAATGCGTTCTTATTTTAAATAAACACAAAACAAGTCTAAAGAAAAATATATAAATATTGTGTTCATGGTTGTTGAAATGCCTACCTGTGCATTTATCACTAAAGAATACTTTTTTTAATAAATAACGGCGTCACATGGTCAAATATTCAGCTAAAATTGAACAACGCCATCCCAACGCAATCGAACACCTTATATAGTCCACTCCTTTCACTCAGTCCACCTTTTTATAAGATTCAAACGCTTGTTGGGCGCCACCAACATAGCGTGTAAGCATAATACAAGCAATCTGACGCAGGGGCAAGTCAAACGACTGCTTCATAATAAGTTCAGATAGATAAACGCCATAACCTTCGGTATATTCCAGGTGCTTGATCTTTTGTTCGGCAGATTGCAATACGCTTGTATCCGAGCTCAGTAAATTTTGCAACTCCTCAAAGAGTGCTTGTTTCCCTGAATCTGAATTCCGAAATGCCAATGACATTTTTCCCTTAAATATCTAACCAAAACTTTAAAAAAAGATATATATTTGTTAATCAAGCAAAGCTGCCGCGACTATAATTGGTTATTAAATGAAAACGGCGTGAATTACCCGCCCAACATGTATGTAGTTATCAGCTGTCATATAATTGGTAGAATACGTTCCATGTAGGGTTGGATATATTTGGGCATTTCAGTTACTAGGAACGTTAATATTTTCACAATGTCAGTCCTAAGCATGAAATTCGACGTTGTGCCACTATTCATTGATAGATAGTGCATCAATTTTTCCATGAAATTGTTAAGAATTGAATTCATCATTGTTGCTTGCTCATGTTTATCAGCAATATTTATACTAATAGACAAGAAAAGCGACTTCAATATGCGTATCGCTGAAATACGCGTCTTAATGCTATAGTTCTGTTCAGATTCAAAAATTCGGTAGACTTCGGATATAACAACAGGACCCAATTCTTTAACTTGCTTTTCGTCGTATGAGAAGTCTTGCAATATCTGCATAGCACCATGTATAGAATCTTCATTGCCACCCAAGCACTTGATTATAATATCAAATAACTCGGTCGAAACTGTTGGCCAGTCAGTCATGGCAATTGTGGAAATGGTATGCGCCACCGACGAGCGAATCTTCGAATTGGGATCATATAATCCATTTGGTAGAATATTTCGTATGGTACGTTTTGCTTGCTCTGTAGCAACATCGTCGCTCTCATTCCAGTGTGTCCAAATGCTCTATTGTATCTTTAAAGACATAATTACATAAAAGAATAAAAAAAAAAAAAATTTAACAAGAGTAAAATTAAAAAGTCAAAGGAAATACTACTTACCCCGTTTTTACCTCATGGTGTGTGAAAAGAAATTGACTTTTAATTGACATCTCAACGATGGTATACAGAAAATTTAGCTGAATGAATAATTCAGTGAATTTCCCTCAATGGCATTCTGTATATACACTCGTTCCACAAATGAATGAAAATATAACACTTAGCACCCACTCTCAATAACCTGCAATTTTTTATAGTATGCTCATTTTAGATGCATTTTTTGTACACACCTTTCACTTGTATGACAAAATCACCAATCTTATAAAGAATAACCTATATTCTAATTATTCATCATGTCCAAGAGACATCATTAACGCAAAAGAAACTAAAATTGGTAGTTGCGTTATTTCGCATGCGAGTCACCCTGCGCTCGTTCTATGCCAGTGCTATTCAAACTTTTTCGGGTGGGTAGAAATTGGGTGCCAAGCTTGGCTAAACCCATAAAAATCTCCCAATTTTCTATTCAGCATTTATATGTGCAACTCTGGGCAACGACAACAGTGCTTCCCATTAGCCATTTGCCATAACCTATTACGAGCATTACACCACACTCACACGAGACATAAACGTGTAGCTTTATTAGGCCAAAGTCACACTTGCCGCAATCAAAATTTACTACAATTTTATGTAATGAATGAAAATATCGCTCGCCACCCAACCCAATTTCATCAACAGGAGCGTGTTAAGACGTATTTTATTTCTAAACCCTTATTTTTAGCAAGAATGACGCGTTATACTGCGCTCCGCAAAAAGGCCGAGAAAAGTGGACAGCGGTTTCCACAAACATGCCGGCTTTGTGATGCCAGGCACCCAATCCGCCTTTGCCCGGTGTACCGCAGCAAATCAGCGGAGGAGCGTATGCGCGAAGCGCTCTTGGGGCACTTCTGTACTAATTGTCTGGCAATAGGGCATCAAATTAAAGAGTGCCAAAGCGAAGGAAGATGCCGCCGGTGTGGAGAGAAGCACCACACTACACTCCATCTAGAGGACAGCTCACCAAGCAAACGCGAGTCCTGGAGGGCCCCACGGAAAGAAATAATCGAAAGCCCCAATAAGCCTTGGAGTGTACAAGTAGAAGAAGCCGAGGCAGATGGCACACTCTCCTTATACGCGTCGGACTCTGTAACGGAATCGAGGCCTTTCCGTCCAGATCGCGAAAGGGAAGCTACAGAGGGCGAAGCGGAGACTAGGCCTCTCCGCTCGTCGACCCCAAGGGGACCGGAAACATGGTCTTTCCGGCCTCTACTACACCATGAAAGAGTAAACAATAAGAGACGACTCCCTCCCTGCAGTGGGACCAACCAACGCAGAGCGGAAACACGGCCTTTCCGCCTGCATCCAACGAAAAAACCCCGCCACGACGATAGACTGACGACTAGGCCTCGCCAGCTATCCCATAATTCGACGTTTCGGAGCGCAATCGTCGCGCCGTCGCTGCAACCCACCATTGCAATTGCGCCGACGGCCGTTGTGAAGGTGGAAGCAGGAGGGCGCCTTCATCTGGTCCGCGCACTTATAAACGCGTGTACGCCTAACACCGTCATCGCAGCAGACCTGGTCGAGGAGCTGGGGCTTCCGGAGACGCGCATCGGTGGACAAAGGGGCTGCTTCCTCTGTCTGCGCGGCAAACACGGGCAGAACAAGCGGGTGGCAACTTACGCCCTTATAATAAAGCGCGCGCTTGGGATATCGCCCACCACGAATGTGGACCCAGCAGTCGCAACACCGTACACCCACATCAAGCTTGCAGACCCAAAATTTTTTGCGACATCAACCATCCGCCTGGCACTCGGCGCGGATGTATACGCCGACATAGTGCTGCCCGGGTTATTACCCCAGACATTTGGCCCCCTAGTGGCACAGAGCACCATCTTTGGGTGGACTCTGTCCGGGGCGTGCCGGCCATCCTTTTAATTATATGTAGCATATATATACATATATGTATATAAAAGTAAACAGTTTAATAAATCTAAAAACAAAAAACAAAAAAAACACAAATTGTATCCCCCTTTTTTACGATATTAGAAGTGCATTGAAAGATAACCACGTATATAAATATTTTTTTTCGTAGTTCACAACATTTTATCCCCCAGCCTTCTAGGTTAAGAGAGGTGACGAGGAACGACACGGTTGGTGCAAAATCCTGGCAATGTGGACAAAGGACTGCGATTATTTAATGTTAATAATTTGCCTCATATGTATGTACATGACGCTGGTAGCTCACGTTCTCACCCGTTTTGGCCATGTTGCGTCCCGCAAAGGGGGCGGCATGGTCCGACGGTTCGGACTCAAAACCGTTTTGCTTCTGCTAACACTTCTTTTTTGACCGAGTTCAAGTGAAGACAGCGAGCTACCAGCCTCATCAAGGTAAACTAATATTTGTAAAAAACCTATCAAAATATTTTAAATACACACCAACACATATATATTATAACGAAGAACTAAAACCTTATTGCGTTTTTCTTTTACTTTTCTTGCACAATCAAACCAAATAAAATCCGGTAAATCTGAGCTCACAAGCAAAGAGTACCCGTGATTTTACAAAAGGCTTAAGATGGACGAAAATGGCACAAAAATCGGAATATTTGTATGGAGAGTACACTCATTTTTCATCGTGATGACTTAAAATTTTTCACAAAGTTTTTTTTTACCAAAAAAAAAAAGGTAATGAAACTTACAGTGCAATACAATAAAAATTAAGTGTACTTCACATACAAGATTTTCGATTTTTAGCCTTTTTCTGGCCAAAAATTGAAAAATATGTATGGAAAATATGTTTATTTTCTATCGGAATGACTTGGAACTTGCTGAGATTGTAAAGTTCAGTTAACCCTAGAACACACACCCGGGTACAAATGTATCCACTTTCAACTTTGAAGTGTTGTAACTTTTGAACCGCTATACCTCTATACCTTCTAGGAAGATTATTTAGTTTTGAGTTCAAATTCAAAATTTGAACCAGATCGGACCATTGGTTCAGGAGCTACAGCCTTCCAAACACATTATATACGTAAACACACACCCGGGATACGTTTGTACCCCAATAGTAAAAATCCTCATAATAATCAAAAAAAACATTTTTTATATTATTTTTTTATTTGAAAAATTAAAAATATTCATTTCACACATTATATTATTGACTTTTATTATAAAAATTATAAAAATGCATCTTATATCTAAGGAAAATCATGGCAAATAGAGCAATTTGTTGATGTGACCGAATGTTCAAGACACATTTGCTTCTTACATTTGGCGCACAGCTTTCTGGTTTTTCTACGGCTTTTTTTCTCTTGTGCGTAACATAAATAGCAAGATCCGGACACAGGTTTTGGCGTGCGCGCTGCGGCAGATGTTGATGCTGCTGTTGACACCATTGATTCCACCGGTCGGTTGAAATATGCTTCAATAGCAATTTTAGTCGAAAAATTTCGCGTCACTTGACGATTTATGGCTCTGGCTTCAATAATGGGCATACACAATGCTTCAGCCAAGCTGCGCAGGATCTGCTTACGCTTGTTGTTTGTTCTCCAAGGCAACATAGGGTTATTCAAATCGTAGACAATGTAGGCTGCAAGAGCTGTAATGTCCAACATGTTGAAGAACATCGCTAGTGGCCATCGTTTTGTTTGTCTTTGTGTTGGATATTCCGCAAACATTTGGTCCATTCGATCAACACCACCTTTGGTACGATTATAATATTCAATTATTTCAGGTTTCCCACTGTCAGCTATTTCAGCATCATTATGCATGGTCGAAAGCAAAATTACTGCTTTATTTTTTTTGGGAACATAAGAGCACATTGTCACATTATTTTCGAAGCCAAATGTCGTTGAACCAATTGCCCTGTTTTTGTTCTGCTTCATTTCTTGAGGAATATATGATTTGTTTTTGCGCAAAGTTCCAACGATTGTGAGTTTCCAGGTGAGAAGCAGTTCTGCAACTGGCAAGGTCGTAAGCAAATTGTCCATTGTAATGTTTCGGCCACTTCCTTGGTATTTGGCAGACAAATCCTTCACCACTCGTTCGCCTTGGTTCGTTTCCCTACCAGTTTCTGCTTGGCCAGTATATATTTGTCCATGCAGTGGATATGCATTTGTGGCATCGCAAATCCACCAAACCTTGACACCATATTTTGCAGGTTTTGACGGTATGTACTGCGTAAACCGTGTGCGTCCACGGTAAGGAAATAATTGTTCATCAATCGTCAAGCATGATGAGCTGGGCTTGTAATGTGCAGCAAGATTATTGTTCATCATCGTCCACAACTCACTGATCGGTGCTGCTTTATCAGTTAGTAAGCGTGTTGCACGAGTGTTTTTATCGTCAAATCTTAGGAACCGCAATATCGAACAGAAACGGTTGACTCCCATTGTGGCGCGATATAAAGGATAGTTTTTGACGCTCCATAAATCTCGAACATGTTCTCCATTGCTATGGTTCGCACCAGTCATAATAAGTATGCCAAAAAATGCATACAGCTCTGTTATTGACACAGGCGTCCATGACTCAGGAGTTGTGTTTGGATGCGCATTGTTGTAAGCATTATAAGTTTCTTTTGCTAACTTATTTGTGTGGCGCATAATTATATCAGCCATTTCAACGTTCATGAAACATTTGAATGTTTGCTCTATTGACAACATTTCAGTGCATCTACATAGCTGGTCCAGAACGTTCTCTTATAATATTTTGTCTGAGTACCTGACGACTTACATTTGGTTCTTTCATCCACTCAGTACCATCACGTGCAACAAATTTTTCGGCACTAGCAGGTAATTCATTATTTTCTTCTACTTCTTCTTCTTCATCATCCTCATAGTCCGCATAATCAGGAAATACTTCCGCGGCACTTTGCGAAACTTCAGCATCGTCATCAGCAATTTCAATGTCATTGATTTGAATTTCTTCTTCATCTTCTGAGTCAAAGTCATAGGGAGCGTCATCGTCACAAATTTCATCAAATAAAGATTGTATATATGATTCTCGCTGTTCCTCAGTTAGCCTGCATAATAAAAAAAATTAGTATATGTTTACATTGTGGCTTATTTTAAATTTTTTACCTTCTATATACTGCACTTGATAAATATTCGTTTCTTCTTGAAGTCATTTCGTATCCAGTTATTTATAGTTTCAGTTATATTTATTTTCACTTATATTTTCAGTTCTTACACTTTTGAGCACCAAAACAATAATGAAAATATCAACAGGCAGCATTTATAACAACACCTCGTGTGAAAACAACCCTTGCAGCTGCATATAAAATACAAAAACCAGTTATACCAGTGTATTTGCTACCTACGTACCCATACCTTCCGCGACCTTATCCCGGGTGTGTGTTTACGTGGCATTTTCTGGGTGTGTGTTCTAGGGTTAAAAAGAGAGATTCAAGAGTTCTCGTTATGATGTTGCAACTACTACTATAGATTTCAGATAGAAAATGGAACCCTCTGGAAGACAGAAGTTTAGATCTTCCTCTATCTACTCGCTAAATGAACAGAACATTTTTTTATCAAAGATTGTTTTTCTTCAGAAATTCAACTCTAAAGATGGAAACATATGTTAAAAAAACAAGAAGCAATAAAGCATTCTATAAATTTCTAAAACATTCTATTCGATAGATTTAGAAATTCCTAGAACCTTCATTAATATTCAGGACGTCGATGAACTGCACTGCCACTTTTTTTTAAAAAGACGTTATTTTTATGTATTTAGAAATTGAAATATTAGAGAATGCTTTATTGCTTCTTGTTTTTTTAACATATGTTTCCATCTGTAGAGTTGAATTTCTGAAGAAAAAAAACTTTGATAAAAAAATGTTCTGTTCATTTAGCGAGTAGATAGAGGAAGATCTAAATTTCTGTCTTCCAGAGGGTTCCATTTTCTATCTGACATCTATAGTAGTAGTTGCAACATCATAACGAGAACTCTTGAATCTCTCTTTTTAACTGAACTTTACAATCTCAGCAAGTTCCAAGTCATTCCGATAGAAAATAAACATATTTTCCATACATATTTTTAAATTTTTGGCCAGAAAAAGGCTAAAAATCGAAAATCTTGTATGTGAAGTACACTTAATTTTTATTGTATTGCACTGTAAGTTTCATTACCTTTTTTTTTTGGTAAAAAAAAAACTTTGTGCAAAATTTTAAGTCATCACGATGAAAAATGAGTGTACTCTCCATACAAATATTCCGATTTTTGTGCCATTTTCGTCCATCTTAAGCCTTTTTTGTTCAAATTGAGTATCAAAACATAATTTTATCGCCGAGCCAATGTCAAATTCGGTTTTTTCGTACCAAAAAACCCCTTTACACATACATAGCAAAATACCGTAATCCTTTTTTCAATGCTGTGTCCAAGTCGAATCTTGAAAAGGACGAAAAAATACCTATTTTTAAAAAATGGGGGGCTCGGAATTCAAAATAAAACCATACTTCCATTGGAAAAGTTGCTTAAAATGATTTATAAAACACAACTAGGGGGTACCAAACATCGACCAAAAATTTAACCCACCCTAATGTACATGGAAGGTATACGTGGCCAATCGCTTCTCTCAAATTATCCAAAATGTTGGAAACCTCAAATGGCGACATGTATCGACCAATCACAACCCTGCCGACTTAGGAACACGGGGCTGCAGACCACAGGACTTACTACACCACTCACTTTGGTGGCACGGACCAGAATGGCTCAAAAAGCATCCAGACGAACGGCCATTATCATTTCGTCATGATGTGGCTCCACTCGAGGAACGGAAAGTCGAAGTACTTAATGCATCCGAAAAAGACCCGATCTTCTAAACCGATTCTCATCCTGGCCAAAAGACTTGCGAGTTATGTCCTACATGTTTCGTTTTGCTCATCGTACCAATCCAAATCGCATACAGTCCACTTCGAACATCAATTACGAAACCTTGGTAGTTATTCAAAAGGAAATTGACTGGGTTAAAACACGTCTAATCAAACTAGCTCAAGTAAGGCATTACGAAAATGAATACTCTTTACTCTCTAATCAAAAACCGATTTCCAAAAGAAGCTGTATTTTAACTTTGAACCCATTTCTTGATCAAAATGGACTTCTTAGAGTCAATGGTCGCTTAGCAAACTCTTCTATCTCCTATAACGAAAGACATCCAATCCTCATACCAGAGTCCTCCAGATTCTGCTTCCTGTTTCTTCAATTTCTGCACAACTTATTGATGCATGCAGAACATCAACTTATGGTCCGAACAGCAAGACAAAAATACTTCATACCTCGACTTAAATCTAAAGACAAAAATTGTATTCGAAATTGTAAAACCTGCATAATCTCCAAACATAACACCCGTTCGCAGATAATGGCAGCTCTTCCGCCAGAGCGATCAAATTTCTCCCAACCATTCACTTACACGGGAATCGGATTTGCGGATCCTGTCGATATTAAGTCATCCACTTTGCGGAAATCCCCTACCCTCGATTCCTCAAGGAAACATCTGACGATCTACGATCGAAATATACTCTACACGGCTTCGAATGGCACTTTATACCACCAAATGCTCCTCACATGGGCGGCCTCTGGGAAGCCGCAGTCAAAAGTTTTAAACTTCATTTTAAAAGAATCGCTGAAAGCCACCACTTCTCTTTTGAAGAACTCGCAACACTGTTGGCTCGCATCGAAGCAGTGTAAAATTCACGACCTCTCTCACCCATGTCAGATAACCCACAAAAGATGTTAGCCTTGACACTAGGTCACTTCTTGCATGGGGCGCCATTGCTGGCTCCACCCGAACCCAAAATTGACAACCTATCGCTTCAAAACAGATGGGAAAAACTCAAAGTATTGCATCACCAATTCAGCCAACGGTGGAAAGATGAATACCTCAAAGAACTCCACCAAAGATACAAATGGGCTCTGATAATTTCACTTTACCAGACCCATTGTGAAGCTGTGTCCCCTCCCTCTTCAACCTGATGTCCCCAATAGTCAGTCTCCCAACAACATCCCAACTGACAATCCTACATATTCCTAAAGACCCCTTTTTTACAACATCACACTAAAGTCCCCTTTACTTCCAGACGAGCACCATCACTACCGTCCCCGATACGGCCACTGCGGAGCCCCAACATCTACCAGTGCATGGTATGCTTCAAATACCATGCAATACGGTTCTGCAAGGTATTCCTGGCCATGGAGACCTACGACCGTATTCGCTGCATCGAACGGAATGGCTACTGTCCCAATTGTTTGGCGCGGACGCACAAAAACGTGAAACAGTGTGGGTCACCAGATACCTGCAAAGAGTGCAAGGGGCTACATCACACCTTGCTTCATCGCCCTCCACCCGGCGAGAAAGTAATAACCTTTGCAAAAAGGCCGACACGTCCATCATCGACCAGAAAGTCGTAACGTCCGCCAACCACAAGGCAGTCATCTCGGCCACGCGCAGAAAGTCGGTCGCCATGTCCTCAGCGGCGTTCAAACGTCCAAGCGCGCCAGGTGTTGAAAAGGACAATGGAAGCACTTCCTGAGCTCGACGGACTCCTTGCACCTGTGCAACGGGGTCGCCATGTTTAATTGACTTCCGCACTTAAAGTAATCTCCATGACTCCCGCTCATGTGAAGAAATGCATTCCTGCATAATTTCTATAGTTGCCACTTCCATGGCTTTCACTCTTATGAAGACATGCATCCCTGCGTAATTCCCGAACTTAAACTTCCCTGATTAAGTTCGAAACGGCGAAACAGCGCTGGAATATGTTTCCAGTGCTGCTGTTAATACTTATAAAAGCGCGGCGCGCATTTTTTCGTTCTTTTCTTCTCAGCTTTAGCCTTTACGTGCACGAGTTGCTAACCACTCCATCACCAAGGACCTGCGGGACCGATCTGTGCATCAACGTTGGAGCGTCAATCAACCACCGCCCTCGTCCACTTAGAGCTAAGCCAATCATTTTTCATTTTTTTTATAAATATCCATTAATACGCGCTTTGCGCCTTGAATTATCATTTCATTTATTATTAACTAATTAATTAATCATTACGCGCTATGCGCTTTGAATTCTAAAGTTATTTAGCTCTGTGAGCCTTCATAAACCAAAAATTTAATTATAACGCAAAATATATGTAAAGTAAGAAAAATATATGCAAAGGAATAAAATCTCTCTGTATTCTTAACCAAAAATCTCGCTTGCAATTAAACACCCAGCAACCTCAATACCAACATCAGCATAACATACAACCACAATATCAATCCCGTCAATACCAACCTGCTCAATATTCCAATACGCCAAATTTTCAAACTAATAAACAACTTTATAGCAATCCTCCAGAAGGCGAACATGAAGGTGCAACTAGATAAATGTAAATTCTTCGAAAGTTGAATTTCTAGGTTTCATTGTTACGCCGAAAGGAATAATAACAAATCCGTCAAAAATGGCGACAATTCAAAATTTCTCAAGGAACTCAGATCCTTTTTAGGTCTATCAGGCTATTATCGCCGCTTGGTTAAAGACTATGCGAAGCTCGCTAAACCCCTGACAGCCCTTTTAAGAGGGGAAAAGGGACATGTGTCCAAAACTCAATCGGTCAAAAAACAGATTACACTTGACGACGAAGCACTCGCTGCATTTAAAAAAATTTAAAATGTTTTGATCTCAAGAGAAGTTATGCTAACCTACCCCAATTTAAATAAAGATTTCGAGCTCACAACTGATGCATCCAATTACGCAATAGGCGCAGTTCTGTCTCAAGAAGATATACCAATCACTTTCATTTCTAGGACTCTTTTAAAAACAGAAGAAAGTTATGTTGCTAACGACAAAGAAATGCTCGCCATTATATGGGCATTGAAATCTCTACGAAATTACCTTAAGTTCGGTTCAGCAAAAGTCAAAATATATACAGACCATCAACTACTTACATACGCGCCGAGTAATAAAAACAACAACGATAAAATGAAACGCTGGAAAGCGATTCTTGAAGAGTATAATTACGAATTAAAATATAAACCCGGTAAAACAAACGTAGTAGCAGACGGACTATCCCGACCCCCACAGCAGGAGCAAATAAATTCTTTAACTGCGACTCAACATAGCGACGAGAGTTCACCCCAAAACCTAATTCAGTACACAGCACATCTCGACTTTTCAACATATATAAATATTCTCAGCTGAGCCTTTACTCTGGCTTCGTATGTAAGCTACATACGCAGATACGTACATGTGTATGTAATTGCTCACTTTCGTGCAAATATTTCTACATATGTACGTACATATTATAAATTACCGTCATCAACATTTAAAGTTCCCACAAATTCTTTCTCACGCTAATGCAGTGCACCTGCATTAGAAATATTGCATTATTGCATGCGCATCCACCGAATTTGCAGACTACAAGTCTGGACACCCGACATCCTCAATCAAGGCCAGTATATTGCACTTGTTGTTGCAACGTGACATTGAAGATTTTCGAGGTATTAAAATAAGTAAATGTACAAATTGTATTCAGTCCTATTTTAATGTTCTAATAAAACAGACGGCTAACAGCCGAGAAAAAAATATTTTTTTACTAAACTAACACGATCTTGTTTAACTGGCGCTTAACGGCTCAGTTGCGTTCGTTCGAAAACAAGTAAGGCCCTTAAGTCGTGCCTCGCGCTTCCTGTAAAAAGGAAACCGGACTAGGCCCTCAAGAAGTTGCCGGAACCCGACTGGAGAGGACTCAGTGGATAGCTTCTGTAGAAGAACGCCACCCACCTTCGCAGAGAGCGCACCGGTGGAACTGAGTAGCAAATGCAAAACGGAGCAGCCCCGTACGCCGTGGGATTAGTAAAGTAAGAAATTAAATTTTAGAATTAAGAAGTGAGGTTAAAAGTAAAGAAAAAAGGCAAATAAAATACAAATTTTTAAAGTTTTAATTAAATTAAATTTTTTAAGAAAAGAAAAGTAAAGTAAAATTAAGGAATTGTTTAAAAATTATATACTTATTTATATATTAATATTAAGATTTCTTCATTTATTGAAAAAAAGGAACAGAGCCCAAGCTCTGTAATTCCACGTACATCCAAAAAATTGGTTTTTAAGTGCTAAATTTAAGAACATAAAAAAGGCTTGCACATCCTTAAAATAAGTACAATTAAGAGCTATCAGCTTGATTAAACAATCATAACTATCTCTGCGATTCACTCCGAAAGGGGGACCCTCCAGATTATATTAAATTAAATTAAATTAATAAAAAACGAGTGAAACAAAAGCTGCCAAGAGAAAATGGCACAAAATAATATAATTCGACCTTCCCTGCTTACAAGCGGTGTTGCACCTATACAAGGGGCAACAGCGCCTCAGCAGCCTCCCACTCCTTCCACCTCCCAAACGGCAAATGCCACTCCTGAATTTAGGAGCATAATTAGGGATCTCATGTATGTATACTATATATTAACTGCCGACGAAATTAACTTTCTTAGAGGCATCCTCCAGCCCACACTACAAATTATTTCAGACCAAACCATTGACGATCGCTTCAAGATTTACTTATCTGATATGGACAAAGTTCCTGACGTTGTTAGATCCTTGCGTGAATTCAACGGTATCCCAGCTGAATTCAGCATCTGGAAAAAAAGTGTTGAACGAATTCTCAAAATTTATGAACCCAGCGTAGGTTCTGCAAAGTATTTCGGCATTTTAAACGTCATTCGTAACAAAATTGTAGGCAGTGCAGATGCTGCACTTGAGTCTTATAACAGCCCTTTAAATTGGAAATCAATTTCCCGCTGTCCCACTATGCACTATGCAGATAAAAGGGATTTGAGCACGTTAGAATATCAGATGAATTGTTTGATACAGGGTAGAAAAAGTATATTCCCACCTATCTCTTATATTGAAAATAAAAAATATCGATACTTTTGTTAGGGGATTATCAGGTGATCTATTTAGGCTCCTTGGCATGAAGGAACCAGCCGACTTACCCGAAGCCTTGCACTTGTGTGTAAAACTGGATAATCAAAACTTCAGAGCTGTGCATGCAAATAATCAGTACAGCGTACCAAGAAAAATAAACCAACCTTCTGCAACTACAACAAAAACCTCCAATTCCACCAAAAAAAATTCCATATCCTGACCGAACGTTTTATCCGCAGCTTGCACATATGTATACCGCAATCGTTTCCTCCAATTAATAGGCAAAATACAAACTATTTATCCAATACATTTCAGCAGGTACAGGATACGATACACACGAAAAATAGTAAAGGATTTAGTGCAAGAATCAGAACAGGAAACGGATATAATTAAAGAGCATAAAAGAGTACACAGGAATCCAAAAGAGAATGAAGCCCAAATCCTAGAGAAATTTTATTTCCCTCAAATGTCTTCTAAAGTAAAGATCCACGATTATTCCCCATCCCAACTTATAACCATAGACAATCGATATTTCAACATCAAGTACGGTACCCTTAATTTTATCCACATCATTGATACCAAAGCCTACCGTGACGTTTTAGAAAACATTACCAAAATAATAGACAAAAGTTTACCACCAGAAAATCCGATATATCCCACCTTACAACATGAAACCTAACGGGCAATAGAAATGTTAAAAATCGTTGAACCTATCGAAAATCCTAGGTCAAGAAGATCTTTAGACATCCTCAGCACGGCCTGGAAATACTTAGCAGGAAGCCCTGATCACGACGATTTGAACATGATCAATAGCAATCTAGAGAAACTGATTGCTCTAACATAGCAAATAAATAAATTAACTGAAGTAACCAATGACTTACTAAGTTCTATTAAAAAAGACAATACTATCGCAAATGAGATAGCTTTAATTTCCAAAATAAAATACGATTAATAAAAGAAGAAATCATCGGTCTTAACAACCGCAATTGCACACTCTTATAAAATGGTGCCTGGCCGATTTAGTTTTGCGGCTCGAATTATCTTCCCCAGCATCAGGTTAAAGAAAGCTCACGACAAAGAGTCACAAGAGAGGTCCTTCCCAATTCTGAAGGAACTGGTGGTGTTGCTCAACGTCATTTTACATAGCTGTATAAGTTTTGCCGGGATACCAAATTCAGACATTGCATTCAGACATTGCATATAGGACACTTCTTCTCGAAGGCGGCTTTGAAGTCGGGTCTTTTCCAAGATCTGGCGTATTGTGAATATCTGGTCGGTGGTAGATTT
This sequence comes from Philophylla caesio, assembly GCA_963971545.1. Taxonomy (NCBI): domain Eukaryota; kingdom Metazoa; phylum Arthropoda; class Insecta; order Diptera; family Tephritidae; genus Philophylla; species Philophylla caesio. Next base: position 37,773,433 of record OZ020608.1, on the reverse strand, counting down.
AGCAGGTCTAAGTCTTTCACACAATACACTCGACAGAACCTTATAAGCGATGTTAAGAAGATTAATCCCGCGATAATTGGCGCAAACTACAGGATCCCCCTTTTTGTGGATTGGGCAGAGCACACTTAAGTTCCAATCAGCAGGCATGCGTTCTTCCGACCACATTCTAGAGATGAGCTCATGCATGCACTTAAGCAGCTCCTCTTCGCCGTACTTCAATAACTTAGCTGGTAACCCGTCGGCCCCGGGGGCTTAGTTCTTCTTCAGCCATGCTATCGCTTTCCGAATTTCGTCATAGTCGGGTGATGGTACATAGCGTCCATCATCATTGATTGGGGATTCGGGTTCAACATATTCTCCAAGGTTGTTGCAGCAGCTGCCATTAAACAGTGTGGAAAAGTGATCCCTCCATAATTTAAGTATGCTGTGGACATCAGTCACCAGGTAGCCGTTTTCATTCTTACAGGAATTCGCCTCGCTCTTAAAACCTTCTGTTAGCCGTCCCACTTTTTGGGCGCTTTTCCTGTCAGCCAGCATCTCAAGCTCTTCGCACTCACGCATTTGGGCCTCTCTTTTTCTCAGGAAAAATGCGTCTTGCTTCCTTCTTCAACTCACGGTAACGCTCCTGCACAGCTCGCGTTGCGCGCGATCGCAGTGTAGCCCTGTAGGCAGCGTCTTTACGTTCCATAGCGGCACGGCATTCCTCGTCATACCAGTTGTTCTTTCGGGCTCGCTGAAATCCGATGGATTCTTCAGCGGCGGTATGTAGACAACGAGAATATGGTTCCACTGCTGGGAAATAACGTTCCGTTGATTACTGCTCTCAGAGAGCAGGAGTGCAAGTCGAGTGGCGAAGTGGGTGGCTGTCTGTTGCGATTGCAGCTTTCCGACGTCGAGCTTTCCTTGTGTCCAGTTGCGTGCGCTTTTTGCTGCACAGAGGCGAGTGCGGATCTTAGCTGCCACAAGAAAATGATCCGAGTCGATGTTGGCTCCTCAGATAGTGCGCACATTGCACACTGAAAGCATACCTTCCGTCTATCACAACATGGTCGATTTAGTTTCGTGTCTTACCATCTGGAGACAGCCACGTAGCCTGGTGGGTGAATCTTCTTATGCTTGAACCAGGTATTACAAACAACCATGTTTTGGGCCCCGGCGAAGTCCGTTATCGGACGTTTCGTCGTGAAGACTGAATTTTCCGACTGTGGTACCAAAGATGCCCTCCTTGGCCACCTTGGCATTGAAATCGCCAAACACGATTTTTATATCGCGGTGGGGGCACCACTCATACAAGCGGCCAAGGAGAACGTATAGGCGATCCTTAGTCCCATCGGCCTTCTCTTCCGTCGGGGCGTGGACGCAAATCAGGGAGATGTTGAAGAATCTCGCCTTGATGCGGATTGTGGCGAGACGCTCGTCCACCGGAGTGAACGACAGTACTTTACGGTGCAGTCTCTCTCCCACCACAAATCCGACACCGAATTTGCGCTCCTTTACATGACAGCTGTAGTAGATGTCGCAAGGGCCTATCGTTTTTTTCTCTTGCCCCGTCCATCGCATCTCTTGGATGGCGGTGATGTCAGCCTTTGCTCTGCTGAGGACATCAACCAGCCGGGCAGAGGCACCTTCCCAACTAAGGGTCCGGACATTTCAGGTGCATGCCCTCAATTTATTGTCCTTTAAACGTTTGCTGTGGTCGTCATCAAAATAGGGGTGTCTCATCCGAGGCTTTGTCTTTCTTTTCATTGGCTTATTTGTTTTACGTGGCGGGTTCCAAGCCCTGCGCACAACCCATTGCTGGTGGTGAAAATTTTGAGTTCGTTTTGGTTACCGTATCTCGCACATGGGTTGCTCACGTTGCCCAGGGTGCACGAACGTGGACGTAAGAGTAGGGATTGAGTACAGCCGTGCAATTGTAACCGCATACTAGAAGCACCGCTGCACCCCATTGCACCCCTGTAAATTCTATTATTTTAAATAAAAGAGAAATTGAAATATCTGTAAACGAATTAAATAAAGAAAATATGCCCTTCAGTACTGTAGAAGAGGCTTTAGAATTAGCTGAAATTATAAATTTTAAAGAATATTAACCACCAAGGAAATTTATAATAATTATATCATTTTGTCCGTAATTAAAAACAATGTTTTGATATATTTGAAATTTAACAATGTGTTAAGAAACAAACAAGAAACATTTGGAATAAAAAATCAATGTAAACAAGTAAAGAAGTGGCTAAGTTCGATCGAACTTTATATACCCGGCGCACGCTTTCAGCTAAATTTTTGAACTAATAAAGCAGAGATTAAGTTCGGGCAAAACGAACTTGATGTAAGCCTCTTATTACAAAATTTTCATATAATCGGATTTCTTGATTTAATACAAAAAGACTTACCAAATTTGAGCTCATTAGCTTTACTAGTTACAGAAGTATCCTTTTTTTACTGGTTTCAAAAACTTACGTCTGGTCAAATTTTAGTGATTTTAAAAATACTGCTTATTTAGACATAATAAAATTATGGGAAAAATTTGGGAAAAATCGATAAAGGACTTCCAGAGATATGTATATGTATGTATGTACATGTGAACTCTACAGTGGGCGGTACCATGTACCTTTTCCAAAAAGTTCGTTTAAATGGATTTGTTGACTTAATTCCAATAGTTACTGAAGTATTAAATTTTCATAGTTTTGGAAAATTACCGTTATATGGGAGGCGGGCGAAATTTTCGACCGATTTCAAGCATTTTCATAATCTCACCTAAATAGGTACAATCTAACCTGTGTGCCAAGTTCAGACGAAATCGATAGAGTGCTTCCAGACATATTCATATGATCTCAAAAGTGGGCGGTAACACGACCTTATCCGAAATTAAAATTTTTATATAGTCGGATTTCTGGCTGCAATACTCGTACAACACCACATACTAAACTCAAGATATTTCCCTTCAACATTTATTGAAATGTCTGATTTTTAGTGTTTTCGAAATTTACCGTTATATGGCAGGTGGGCGTAATTATGGTCAGATTTTGATAATTTTCCAAATATCGCTTAAACGTAATACGTATACCAAATTTGAACATAACCGGGGGGGGGGAGGGGGGTTTGTTATTTGGATGTTATTTGGTGGTTCCAGATGGGCAGTGCAACGCCCCCTGTACACAATTTTTTACAGTCGGTTTTCCTGCTCAAATACAACACTACATACCAAATTTGAGCAAATTAGCTCCCATAGCTCCTCAAATACATATAGCAATTTTTGGATTTTCGACAATTGCCGTTATATGGGAGGTGGGCGTGCTTATTGTCCGATTTTGCCCATTTTAAATACCAACCTATTCTGGGTCAAGGACAATCTACCTACCGATTTTCATTGAGATATCTCAATTTTACTCGTCTGCACGGACGGACATCGCTAAATCGACTACTCTTTTCATTCTGAGCATTTTGGTATATATATGTATGTCTATATCTATCTTGATTCCGTTATGCTGTTACAAGCGAACAAAGTTATAATACCCTTGTACACAAGTGCACGGGTATAAAAATACAATCAAAATGGTATATGTAAGCAAGACGAAGATCAAGATTTGAGAAATGATTTATGTATACCAAATTTAATAAAAAGCCTCAAATCTTCGTACCACATGATAAACTGTCACCACATTCCAAGATATGAACTTAATGCGCCTGGAATCATATTCCTGAACGACTATCACGGCAACATTAAAACAGAGGACGGCATACGAACTATGAACGGAACTTATATTATTAATTTCAAAAATTCATCAATATCTATCGATGATCGAACTTAAAAAAATTTTGAATTACCAGCAGTTATAGTGATGCCGGTTATTGCTCAACCAACTCCTAATACATAATACTTATATACTTATTTAAGCATACATACATACGTTTATTTCCACTACGTATATAAAACTGAAAAGTGTTTGCATTCTTTTTTTGTTTTTAGTTCTCACATTAAATAAAATCCCAGTTTGCGGATTGATTTTGGCAGTCCAGTTTCCAGCATACAAAACCAATTTTAATACATACCAAAAAAAAAACGCAAACACCCCCACAAAACCTTACTCATTTCCAGGTTATCTGTGGCACTAAGTGCAACTTTTTCTGTTAATTAAGGGAGTTTTTTTTCATAAACTTCAACGAAATATTTTCTTACGAATACTTTTTTTTCGGCTTATCTTAAATGCCACTTGGACACAGTCCATCAAAAATGTCAGACATTGAGACACGGTCAAAAACCGCAACGCTAGAAGCCGGCGTAAAAGTCAAAACTAGAACTTTTGACCCATACGCGCATAAGTTTATAGCGGAAAGTGACAGTCTCATGACAGTCTCACTAGACAAAGGATAAAGGCTCAGACTATTGTACTAACTCAATTGACGAGACATATGCCAACCTTCCTCATTAGCCCTAAACACTGGCAGCCAGGGACGGATACAGGGGAGGGGTCCTGGCTGTCTGGACCCCCGCCCAAAAAATCGGTGATCTTAGAAAATTTCAACCGTGTTTTCAAATTAATAGCACACAAAAAAACTAGCTCTAAACCAAAACATAAAAAATTATTACCCAGTAACTGGAATACAAATGGATTGCCTTATTCAAATTGAATGTAATTGATTTTGTTTTTAAATATTCAGTTTAAGACAAATAATTACAATATTATTTTTTTTATTATATTTGATTAACCTTACAAAAAGTAGTCGATAAAATCCATGGAATGATATTTGGTGACCGGAGAATGAAAGTGCGTGAGGTGACTGAGGTTGTAGGTATCTCAACTGAGAAGCCACATCGTATTTTACACGAATATTTGGATATGAAAAAGCTATTCGTGCGATGGGGGATTGCTTATACTCGAAAAAAGCGCGAAAGTACACGTGTGTTGTCATGTATATACGATTTTTTGATGTGTAAACATCTATAGCCGCGGTAGGGCAAATCTCTTACGCTAATACTACCATAAAAACTCCATATAAAAAAAAGTAAGACGTTTTTGATTGGTCAAGAACGACTCTGTGTGAAAATGCGTGTGCCGTCTGACGTATGTGTTAGTATTATATTGACCCAGAAAGCAAAATCAATTATCTTTGTGTTGCATGCAATTAGGCGCATAATTTTTATAAACTTAAAGCATAGGGTGTTCTCTAAATTTAGATTGACACAGTTTAATCGGTTTGCTGGTGCACGGGAATTAGGAAACAATTTTCAGTGGCATTCACTTATCTTGGGTGGAGATTTTAATTTTAATTTCGCGGAAACAGAAGCGGTACCACTCAATAAATTTTTGTTTGATGCATTCTTTCTATTATTCATAGTTTTATACTTAAGCACCAAAAAAATTCATTTCTCCTTGAAAAATTGCAAATTGCTCATTATTCTCTTCCCACTATTCTCCCCCTATTCTTTGTTTATTATTACTCAAGATATTTCATCCGCAACGGGATTGCGCAATCTTGTATTCTATCATTCTTGGTTTGATGGAACAAAAAACCTGTTTGATTTGTCCGAACATACACATGTCCACTTGACAGCTTTGCCAGATAGAAATGCAATGAAGAGAATAATGCACGAGTTAATGCCAATAAAGGCTGTTAATGCAGATAAGCTCCCATGTCTGTCTTGGGTATTATCTACGTTCTTTGGTATTGACACAAAAAGCAAAATTAATTATATTTAATCGGGAGCACCCTGTACCTTTGAGTTGCATGCAATTAGTCGCAAATTTTTACAAACTGTGTGCAAAGAACGTACATTATCTACGTTCTTTGCTGAGTGAATTAGAGCACAGCGTGTTCTCTAAATTTTGATTGAAATTCCCTTATTCGCTTTGCGTTGGTATTACTTTTGAACAGCTGATCGCTTTGTGTTTCTACAACTCAGCTGATTGGTGTTCTTTAAAACAATAAATTAAACGTTTAAACTGGAGGTATATAACCGAAATGCAGGTAATATTGATGTTTCTAAATAAATTACAGGTCAAATACTAATATTAATTATTATTGTAGAGAACATCGCAATCATTAAGAAGATCCAGAAACGCTGGATATCAACGTGCCTACCGAGAACGTCAACGCCAAAAAGAAATTAATAGGCTACGTGGACATTTACAGCAGCAACAACAACATTTACAACAGCAACAACCACCAAATTACCAAAACATTGAATTGCAATATGAGCATTATCTTAACCATGTTAATGCCCATAAACAATTTAAATTAAAAATGATCGACAACGACTTTGGATACGCATGCGCTGTGTGTGATAGATTGTGGTTTAAAAACGACCTTAAAGCTATGCCTGCTGGCCGTTTTTTCCAGACTACTTACCAGTATTGAATCAAAGGTGTACGTTTCTTATTTTAGCTATCATAAGCCTATTTTAACTATTGCAACATAAATAATAAAATAAATTAAATTTTAAAAATTAAACAAGATAAATATGTATGATTGACTTAACCCTTGAATGCCCATGATACCTTTAAAGATACAACCATTATTAACGAGATTGTAAAGTATTATATAGGGGTTAATATTTCTAAATACTGCAAATTTAACAGTTTACACATCTACCTTGAGTTCAAACACTCACATGGGAGCTTATCTGCATTAACAGCCTTTATTGGCATTAACTCGTGCATTATTCTCTTCACTGCATTTCTATCTGGCAAAGCTGTCAAGTGGACAGGTGTATATTCGGACAAATCTAACAGGTTTTTTGTTCCATCAAACCAAGAATGATAGAATACAAGATTGCGCAATCCCGTTGCGGATGAAATATCTTGAGTAATAATAAACAAAGAATAGGGGGAGAATAGTGGGAAGAGAATAATGAGCAATTTGCAATTTTTCAAGGAGAAATGAATTTTTTTGGTGCTTAAGTATAAAACTATGAATAATAGAAAGAATGCATCAAACAAAAATTTATTGAGTGGTAGCGCTTCTGTTTCCGCGAAATTAAAATTAAAATCTCCACCCAAGATAAGTGAATGCCACTGAAAATTGTTTCCTAATTCCCGTGCACCAGCAAACCGATTAAACTGTGTCAATCTAAATTTAGAGAACACCCTATGCTTTAAGTTTATAAAAATTATGCGCCTAATTGCATGCAACACAAAGATAATTGATTTTGCTTTCTGGGTCAATATAATACTAACACATATGTACGTCAGACGGCACACGCATTTTCACACAGAGTCGTTCTTGACCAATCAAAAACGTCTTACTTTTTTTTATATGGAGTTTTTATGGTAGTATTAGCGTAAGAGATTTGCCCTACCGCGGCTATAGATGTTTACACATCAAAAATATCATTCTGGTTGGGTATTAAAAGGTGTAACTAAAGGATTTGCTCGGATAAAATTATCTGGATCTCCTAGTAAGTAAGGATTAATTAGTGTTAATAATAATAAACCTTTAATTATAATAATAAATCCTACAATATCTTTAAAAGAAAAATATGGATGGTAGGGGATTTTATCAATATAAGAATTTTATCCAATTGGGTTATTAGAACCTGTTTGATGTAAAAATATAAAGTGAATTAATGTTATTGCAAGAAAAATAATAAATGGTAAGATAAAATGGAAGGTAAACAAATCGTGTTAATGTTCCGTTATCTACAGCAAATCCTCCTCATACTCATTGTACTAAATCAACTCCTCAATTTTGCTGATAATAAATTTGTAATAACAGTTGCTCCTCAAACAGATATTTGACCTCAAGGTAAAACATACCCTATAAATGCAGTTGCTATTACTAAAAATAAAATTAAAACTCCTACTAATCATGTTGGTGTGAATAAATAAGAACCGTAGTATATACCTCGACCTACATTTAAGTAAATACAAATAAAAAAAAAATGATGCCCCGTTTGCATGTAAGGTTTGTAATAATCAACCATAATTTACAACTCGGCAAATATGGTTTACTCTATTAATATCTGCTGTATTATGTATTGCAAGAAATAATCCTGTTAAAATTTGAATTGTTAAACATAATCCTAATAAAGATCCAATATTTCATCAAGTTGAAATGTTAATACATAGCAATTTTAAATAAAGGATGTTGGGTTCGTAAGGGTTTATTCATTAGTTAACGTAGAATAATTTAGTAATTTTTACTACTGCAATTAATGTAATTAATAAATAATTTATTAATAAAATAGTAATTAGATTTGTGGGATAATTATATAATTTATAAAGATTTAATGAATTTTCTTTTGAAAATAAATTTATTGAATAATTTATTAATATTTCATTATTTTGTGAAAAAAATGAAATATATAGTTTATCAATAAATATTCTAATAAATGTTAATAATAAAAATATTCTTATACATAAAATAGTTAATTTTATTAATAATGAAAATATTTCATTTGATGCTAATGATGTAACATAAATAAATAAAACTAATATTTCACCTAAAAAAATTAAAAATAAAATATAAGAAAATCAAAATGTTTTTACTATTAATCCTGTTAATAAACAAATTTGAATTGATTGTAATAGTAATATTAATACATTTGCTAATGAATGATTTATTTGAATAAAAATAAATATTGAAATTATAGTTAAAATATATAAGAATAATTGTATAATATCAGGAGGTAGTTTATTTAAAAATTATTAATTTTGGAGATTAATGATGAAGTTATTCTTTTCTCTTAAAGTTTTAAAAGATAAATTCTTATTTTTGATTTACAAGACAAATGTTTTTATTAAACTATTAAAACTAATGATAATAATTTTATATTGAGGACTACTTTGTATTTTATTTTTAATAGGAATTTTTGTTTTTGTATCAAGTCGAAAACATTTATTATCTATACTTTTAAGAATAGAATATATTGTATTAAGTCTTTTTTTTATTAATTATTTATTTAAATTTAATAGATTATAATAGATTTTTTAGAATAATATTTTTAATTTTTAGAGTTTGTGAAGGGGCTTTAGGGCTTTCAATTTTAGTTTTAATAATTCGTACTCATGGAAATGACTATTATCAATCTTTTAATATTTTATAATGTTAAAATTTATTTTAATATTAATTTTATTTTTCCTATTTGTTTTATTAATAATTCATTTTGAATGGTACAAAATTTTTTTTTTTTTTGTTTTTGGTTCTATTTTAATACATTTTTGTACTAATTATTTTGTAAATATTTCTTATTTTTTGGGTTATGATTTAATTTCCTATAGATTAATATTGTTAAGATTATGAATTTGCCCTCTTATAATTAATGCTAGAGAATCTATTAATAAATTTAATAATAATAGTAATTTATTTTTATTTAATGTTTTAATAGTTTTATTATTTTTAATTTTAAGTTTTACTAGAATAAATTTAATTTTATTTTATTTATTTTTTGAAAGTAGATCAATTCCTATATTATTTTTAATTTTAGGTTGAGGTTATCAACGTCTACAAGCTGGTGTATATTTATTATTTTATACATTATTAGTTTCTTTACCTATATTATTAGCAATTTTTTATTTATATAATAATTTTATAATATTAAATTATTTTTTAATAAGTAATTAAATAATAAATTATGGTTTATTATGTTTATCAATAATTTTAGCTTTTTTAATTAAAATACCTATATTTTTAGTTCATTTATGATAACCTAATTATTTTGTTTAGCTAATATTACATATGTTTAGGCCTCTATGCCTAAAACTCAAATCAACCGCCAATAAACGACCCGCCCTAATGTGCAGCGGTCACACTTATGCAAGTTAACATCCTCTGTTTCATTGAGCTATAAGCGATAAGTTGCTTACCAAGCAACTAAAATGTTTATATTTCAAAACACTTAGAAATTCTTGGGAAAAGAATTGATTAACATTCAGCTTGCCTGGCTTAGCACTTAAGTGTAATTTAAAACGATCCCTAAGATCGCATAAACAATCTGAACACGCAATGTAAACAAATAAGTTTCTCAATCCGAACATTTAATGTAAACAAATAAGTTACTTTTAAACTAATCATAAGTTGAAGAGTTAGTCTTACGCTAGCATCTGAAGAATAAAGATCTTTTTAAAAAATCAAATTACCCACCAAATAAATTAATTGGCGCCCAACGTGGGGCCACACAAAAATAAAATCCTCATGAAAATAAGTGTTGGAAAAACTGTGTGGTCAATAACAAATAAATAGTATCCTACAAAAAGGAGAAAATAATCGTATAAAAAGAATCCTGCAAGAAGGAGAAATTCATTAAATAAAAGTATCAGTTCAGATTTAAATCATTAAAAAGTATCCCTAACAAAGTAGAAAAATTACAACAAAAACTTTTTAGAAAAATTGTTAAACTATCGTGTGCTGCTGTCGTACATCGAAGAATTACATCTGAAAAATTTTGAAGCTACTGCTGAAGGAAGGCAACAAATCTAAGCTGCAACTGAAGGAAGGACGAGACAAAATCTCAAGGAGCACCAGATAAACAAGTTCGTGAGTCTAAGGCTATTATACTAAGAAAATATAAGAAAATACATCATTAAATTTAAGCTTAAGAATTATTATTTGTAGGAAATGAATACGGAAAATTCTAATATTAAATATATTAAATTAGGAAGTGAAAATAAAAATAAAAGTGTAAACTCACAAAAAGAATACAATTTGAAAAAAATTATAAAACAAATTAAGAATATAAGTTTGAAAGGAAAAAAAGAAAAAGTCGACAAAGAATACCTCATTTAAAAACACCACAAAAAAAAAAAAAAAAAAAAAAAAAAAAAACATTCTTTTTCAAAGTGGACGAATTAATAGGATTGTTTTCTAAAATGACTACTAACAACACAAACAGCGCTACTGCCCCAGACGCAAACTTAATTACGCGACTTATAACCGCGAATAATGTAGGATTATTAACTCAAATCGAGCAATTGAAGGCACAAATTAATATCCTTACAAATACTAATAATGTGACAGAATATACAAGACAAACAATTGACGAAGCAATTCCATGTACTGAACCCTTAGACGTAGTTAAATCTATGCCAGAGTTTTCAGGCAATGCAAATTCCTATGTTAGTTGGCGTGAAGCAGCCAATAACACTATAAGTTTATACATAAAAGGAAGTAGGAAATATTTTGCTGCTTTGACAATTTTAAGAAACAAAACTACAAAGGAGGCCAATGATGTATTAACAAACCATGGTACAGTACTTAATTATGATGCCATAATAAGTCGACTAGACTTCGCGTACGCAGACAAAAGACCAGTTCATATTTTAGAACAGGAACTCAGTATCCTGCGGCAAGGACAATTGTCTATAATAGACTTTTATAATAAGGTGAACGCTAAATTGACACTTTTAATCAATAAAATAATTATGACACACGGTAATGATTCGAACATGACTAAAGAACTTAATAAATCAAACCGACGCAATGCTTTGCGTATATTTATAACAGGTTTAAACCAACCTCTTTCAAACATACTGTTCTCGTTGTCACCAGACGATTTACCAAGCGCACTTGCAAAGGCTCAAGAATTAGAGTCAAATAACTTGAGAACACAATTTGCAATTCAATTTGATAGGAATCAAAATGTGAATAGTCAACATTTAAAACGGCAAGATCAAACACAGGTCCCCAAAAACAATCATTTTCATAATAATAATAATTTGAGGTTCCCTCAGAGAAACCATTATCAAAATCAAAACAATGGCTTCTTTAATAATAGATCAAATCAGTTTCCAAAGCCTGAACCGATGGAGGTCGATACATCCATTCAAATGCCTAATTATAGCCGTAATTTCAGGCAAAAAGATAACGTACAGCGTTATGCAAATAATTATAATAACAATTACAGATATGATCAGCGTCAATTCCAAAATAATGCGGAAAAAAGACCCATTGGAAGTGGTCAACATAGTTCTCAACCACAAGTAAAACAACAACGCATAAATAATATAAATGAACAAGCTTTTTTAGACGAAGGCTTGAACTGCCCTACATATTCAGGCAGTATAGAACAACAGGAAGAAACTTAAAAATCCTGATTGACACTGGAGCCACTAGTTGTTATTGTAGGCCCAATGTTTTAGTTAATAGGTTTGAACTAACAATTAAGAAGAGGGTAAAAACTATTAATGGTTTTACCATCATAACTCATTATTATGAGACCCTTATGTTTGATAGATTAGTGAGATTTTATGAGATACAAAATTTAGAAGCTGACTTATTAATAGGCTTCAATTTATTAAAACAAGCAAATATAATTTTGAATTTTAATAAAAAATTATTGATTTATAAAAATGACATCGAGCGTATACATTTTTCCGATTGCAGCGAAAAAGTTGAAAATGAAAATATTTTAAAAAGCTTCAACATGCCAGAAAGCTTACAATGTGAAAACATTTCAGATTTCAGGACTGAAATAAAGGATAATATAAACAGAATTCATTCAAATATAAATACGAATTCTCTTTTTAGAACAGACGTCAAGGCAGAAATTAGAACAATTGTTGAAACTCCTATATGGAGTAAACAATATCCATACCCACTGTCTGTTAATTCGTTTGTTAATAAAGAAGTAAAAAATTTAATGAATGATAATATCATTCGTCCTAGTAGAAGTCCCTACAATTCACCAATTTGGGTAGTGCCAAAAAAAGGCACCAATGAAGATGGGTCACCAAAGTTAAGAATGGTGATTGACTATAAAAAATTAAATGAACAAACAGTGTCAGATCGGTATCCAATTCCCGATACAAACTTTATACTCTCTAATTTGGGAAAATCTAAATATTTTTCCACGATTGATTTAGAATCCGGATTTCATCAAATAAAAATGAGTGAAGAAGACATTGAAAAAACGGCTTTTTCCGTGAATAATGGAAAATATGAATTCCTAAGAATGCCTTTTGGCTTGAGAAATGCTCCAAGTATTTTTCAAAGGGCGATGGACGATATACTGCGAAATTTTATTGGAAAATTTTGCCACGTCTACATTGACGATATAATTGTTTATTCAAAAACAATTGATGAACACAAAGAACATTTAAATATTATAATCGATACGCTCAAAAATGCGAACATGAAAATATCTTTAGAAAAGTGTAAGTTTTTTGAACAAGAAGTATAATTTTTAGGTTATATTGTAGGTTACAATATTATTAAAACAGATAAGAAAAAGGTAGAAACTATTTCTAATTTTCCCTTACCAACTACTTTAAGACAACTCCGTAGTTTTCTAGAAATGACAGGTTACTATCGTAAATTTATTAAGGATTACGCCGCAATTACTAAACCACTAACCAAATTTTTATCTGGAGAAAATGGGAAAACTTCCCAACACATGTCGAAGAAAATTCAAATAAAACTTGATGAAGAAGGAATTGTAGCTTGTGAAAGATTGAAAAAATTATTAACAGAACAAATCGAGCTTGTACAGCCAGATTTCGGAAAAAAATTTATCCTTACAACAGATGCTTCTAACAATGCAATAGGCGGTGTTCTTACACAAGAAGGGAAACCGATAACTTTTATCTCTAAAACACTTAATTCGACAGAACAGAACTATGCTACCAATGAAAAAGAGTTGTACGCAATTGTTTGGGCATTAAAAAATTTAAGAAACTACTTGTATGGTGTATCAGATTTAGAAATTCATACAGACCACCAGCCACTCACATTTGCAGTATCCATTCGAAATCCAAATGCGAAAATGAAGAGATGGCACGCATTTATTGAAGAATTTGCCCCAAAAATTGTCTATAAACCAGGAACTTTAAACGTAGTTGCTGATGCTCTCTCAAGACAATACTTGAACAATATTTCTGATGACTCTGAATCTTCATCACTTGATACACAACATTCTGCAGAAAGTAGTGATAACGAAACTATCACAGAAACCAATAAGCCTTTAAATGAATTTAAACAGCAAATTTTGTTATACAAAGCAACATTTACAATTCACGAGCAGATCAAATGTTTTGGTAATACTAGGCATATAATTGAATACGATACAGTTGACAATTTATTAACAATCCTGAAAGAGTTTATTCAACCAAAACTGGTTACAGCCATTCATTGTACTCCAGAAGATTTATATGAAATTAAAAATTCAATTAAAAATACATTTAGTAATAAGTTTTTATATACTAAACTTTTCGTACTAGATATAACAAATAGTGAAGACCAAAGTATAATAATTTCACAAACACATACTAGAGCACATAGGAATTATAAGGAAAATATAAAACAAGTATCTGATATGTATTTTTGGCCAGAAATGAAAAAGAAATTTAAGGAATATGTTCGCAACTGCGAAATGTGCAATAGAAATAAATATGATAGACATCCGCAGAAGATACCAATCGGAGAGACTCCAATTCCTAAGAAAGAGGGGGAGCAGGTACACTTGGATATCTTCTTTGCACAAAAATTAAAGTTTTTAACTTGTATTGACTCATATTCAAAATTTTTAGTTATCAAATTAATTGAAGATAAAACAAAGTTAGATGAGAAAGTTTTGGAGATATTACAAAGCTTTCCTGAAGTAAAATCAATTACAATAGACAATGAGCCAGGTTTCACAGCTGAACAATTTAAAACGCTAATGCAAAGATTAAATATTAAAATTTATTTTTGCGATCCAAAACACAGCACAACAAATGGACAAGTTGAAAGAGTTCATTCAACTATAATAGAAATAGCTAGATGTTTAAGACAAGAATACCATTTAATTAGCGATTTAGAATCAATGTATAGGGCTGCTCAGCAATATAACAAAACAATACACTCGGTAACAGATAAAAAACCTTTCGAAATCCTTTACAATAAGGTTGCACATGACAACTTACCGTCACTACTTTTAACAGCTCAAACTAATATGTTAAGAAGAAATAACGAAAAGAGACACTTACGAACATTTCAACCGAATGAAGTAATTTATGAAAAGATAATAGGCGAACGAAATAAATTACGTCCTAAATACAAAAAGCAAATAGTTAAGGAAGATTTAGGAAACAAAATAAGTATAAATAAAAATAACAGAATAATCCACAAAGATAATATTAAAACTTAAATACTGACCTTTCAGCAAAATGTTCCTCAAAGTCTTCTTCATGCTCTTCAGCTATACAATAGCCGACATTATGGATTACACACGAGACGAATACATACTAATTGAAAATGGAAACACCGAACTCTACAGGGACTATGGTGACATTTTTCATGTAACGAACTTGACATATTACAAGACATTATTACAGGACGCTCGAAATATTTTAAATCAAGGCTACGTGACAGTCGACGAAAAACATAAAAATCATTATTCAAATAACTTAGGTTTGGCATTAGAAACAGACATTATAGAGACTTTGCTTAACCAACTAACGCTAACTCCCAATAATAATTATCGAACTAAAAGAGGAATAAATGAAATAGGAACACTATGGAAATGGATAGCAGGTTCTCCAGACCACGATGATATGGTTTTGATAACAAATAAGATAAATGAACTAACAGAAAATAATAATAAACAATTTATAACTAACACACAAATATTTCAAACCATAAAGGAATTAACTAATTCCATAAGAAGCTTAGAAGTTACAGCACGGACAGAACTTTATACAGGTCAGATTAACAAATTAGTTATTACAGAACTACAAAACATGATTCAAACAATAACACTAGCCAAAGTAAACATATTAAATACGGCAGTTCTAAATTTAAATGATATCAAAGAAATCACTAATCATGAACACGAAAAGATTACTTTGACAGACTTGATGGATGTTTCAAAATTTAAAATACTACAAAATAAAGATGTTATTGTTATACATATTAAATATCCAATAATTGATAAAAATTGTAAACTCTATGAAACTAGAGCAATAAGTAAAGATGATGGCAAATTGTTCATTGATAAGGAAATTGTAAAATGTAACGAAAGTTACGTTAATGTTGAAAATTGTAAATTAGAATTAAGCAGTACATTTTGTAAACTATCTTTGGAAAATTCTTGCTTATCAGATATATTAAATAATCGAAAGGGAAAATGCATAAAAATTAAAGAAAGAAACAAGAATATTGAAATAATTAAAGATGGCGCAATATTAATAACAGGCAACCATACAGTGAATAATTATTCCACAAATGGAGTTTACTTAGTCACATTTGAAAATGAAACTGTAATTGACAATGTTAAATATGAAAACCCAACTGCAATAATTTTAAACTATCTAAAAACGAACCATCTGATAAATTATGAAATTGTAAAATATTTGGAAACAGAAAATGAAGATTTAAAATTTGAGAACATTAATATTATAAATAAAGTAAAAAACGAATTTCTAAATAATCCTGTAACTTATTCCATTACCACATTGCTCACAATAATAATTATATTATATATCACACACAAATTAATTATGGTAATAATTCAACGCCGAAACGAAAGTATTAACATAAGAAATGAAATAATGTTTACAGAATTAAATAATACAATTAAAGGCCTCACAACTCAGTTCCAAGAAACGGGACGTTTCTATTAAGAAAGAGGGGAGTTAACATCCTCTGTTTCATTGAGCTATAAGCGATAAGTTGCTTACCAAGCAACTAAAATGTTTATATTTCAAAACACTTAGAAATTCTTGGGAAAAGAATTGATTAACATTCAGCTTGCCTGGCTTAGCACTTAAGTGTAATTTAAAACGATCCCTAAGATCGCATAAACAATCTGAACACGCAATGTAAACAAATAAGTTTCTCAATCCGAACATTTAATGTAAACAAATAAGTTACTTTTAAACTAATCATAAGTTGAAGAGTAAGTCTTACGCTAGCATCTGAAGAATAAAGATCTTTTTAAAAAATCAAATTACCCACCAAATAAATTAATTTGCACGGCTTTCATGTAGTTGTGTGTGTGTGTGGATGAGCACACACATAAGTTTACACACACGTACATACTAATGGACTGTCACAGATTTAGTAATGAACGCAATTACCTGCAACAATATATAGGAGAAGCAGTGTCCCCCGAAGGCTTGCTGAAGGCCATGTTGTCCGAAAACGACGTATGGAAAAAGTGTGCACACATCATCACGTTAGTCATGAAACGCCTTAGAATAGACGAGCGAAACGCAAATCGCGCAGTATAATAACGCACGCTGAGTGAAGACGAAGAATAACGTCCAGTGCCTGCCCTGCGAAGTAATATCGGAATTGATAGTCCCGCAGGGGTGCCACAGGCCCAGCGTACGAAGGAGGTTGGGTTTAGTCCGTAGGTGCCTGGAGGCAAATCGGGCATGCGGGCAGCACGGGCTGCTCGTATCTATGAAGATTCCTCCTCCCTGGTCGTAACCGAAAAAAAAAAAAAAAAAAAAAACACGTACAAATTGACACTTTCACTCAATTTCTTCCGTTTACATTTTCCCGCCGGATAAACATTTTCTCGTTAATTTTCCCCTGATTTATATGGTCCGACGGTTCGGACACAAAACCGTTCTGCTTCTGCGGACACTTCTTTTTTGACCGAGTTAAAGTGAAGACAGCGAGCTACCAGCCTCATCAAGGTAAACTAATCTTTGTAAAATATTATTCATCAAAATATTTTAAATACACACAAACACATATATGTATATTATAACGAAAAAACTAAAACCTTCTTGCGTTTTATTTTTCTTTACTTTTCTTGCACAATCAAACCAAATAAAATCCGGTACACCTGAGCTCACAAGCAAAGAGTAACCGCGATTTTACATGGTCCTTTCTTCGCCGAGAAGAACTGAAATTTTACACTTCACCTCAGAAAAATCAGCCAGTTTATTCAACAAAAAAAAATACAGTCCACGAAGATAACAACACCATCATTTTGATCAACTACATCGTTTTGCGCACCAGTTAATCGCCACAACACCAACATTTTTCAAAAACACATTACCATCACTTCTTGATCAACCACAACGCAACACTTTACACAGCACTTGCCACACCACCTGCCACAGAACACCAACATTTTTCTCAACACAACACCATCACTGTGATCAACCACAACGCAACACTTGCCACATTATTTTGTCACCGTCTACATTGAACAAGGTACGTGGTTATCACTTCAATCGCACTTTCGAGTCATATATTAAAATATAAACACAAAAAACAAAATTGTTAAAAAGTGAGCATATGCGCGTGCAACGTATCGCGAGTTCGTTGGAAACACATTATTGGTGCATTTATTTTACTAAGTGAATTGTGCAATACTAGTGCCAACAATCACGGTGCAACGCATCACATCACTACAGCACAGTGGATATACGAGTGTACATAACCTTTGTTTTTAAATTTACTCCACATTTTTATTTGGGAACAATTCCTCTTTTTTAATAAATACACATTTTTATTTATCCAAGTGACCACTTCATTGCAAAGCGAATGCATTTCTTTTTTTCATTTTATGACACTGCACATTAATAAGGTACATAACCTATTTTTTTTTGTCTTTTGGTTGTTTGTTCAACCAATAAGCATTTACGCTTATGCACTTTTATACACACACATAATTAGAGTTTTTCATTTTAAAACACACAAACTCGTATATCAACGTGTGCGTTCTAAATTTTTTCGTTTCACTTTGATGCGTTGCACACTCGATTGACACTTTGGTTTGAAGAACACGCTGCATATTATACTCAAACGTTGCACATCACATTGCCACTTTGCACACACACACACAGTTTTAGGTAACATTTTTTTGTATTTAAAGTCGCATAAACTCGAAGAATTTATTGGTTGCACAGTAGACAAACGCGTTGCATTTTATTGTATTTTAAACGCCGTTTTTTCACGTTGATACGTTGCACAGTACACTACGTTGCACAGTACACTAGTACATACTACGTTTATATTCCACGACATTTGTAGTACCGATACACGTACTTGTTAACACAGTTGGGTGGCGAGCACTTCTTAAAAAATTGTACACATACTCTGCAAGCAAACAATATACATAAGTAAATTAAAATAAACAATTTAAATAAAGAGTTGAAAGTATATTATAAATATAAACAACCTGATATCTTCTAAATTTGTTGGTTAATTTCTACGAAATTTACAAGCGATATCGAGTATCCGCTTCGTTGACAGGCTTGTGTCGATTTTGGTTTTTAAAGTTCGCTTCATAAATAATAACTTCTCATACAATTTAATAAAGCTTCCATACTAGCTTATAGTTATTTTTGAAAAATGGAATCATTCATACGCTTAGCAGAATCAATAATTGAATTTGACGCAGATTTCAGCAGCACTTCCGCCTCAGATCAAAATAAACATGGTCTTGCCATTCAGCAAGAGGAGTTAAAAGCTCTCTGGGAGAAGACAAAACTTGGTCACGACAATCTGAGTAATGCGGAGGGGTTGTCCAAAGCGGACAATCAGGCAATTCGGAAGAAATACAAAACTTCCTTTGCCAGCTATATTAAATGCATGTCTGCAATAGCCTCTCAATTGGAGGCGCTTGAAAAATCAGACAAGGATGAAAAGGATCTCCTCTCTCTTCCGGTTCGCGAACACAATATCCACCTTCCTCCGTGTGATACGGACGTGTTCAAAGGAGATTATGAGTCGTGGCCGTCTTTCCGTGATATGTTCACGGCCATATACATCCTGAACAAGCGCCTCACTCCGGTTGAGAAACTATTTCACCTCAACCATAAGACTCAAGGAGAGGCCAAAGATATCGTGAGAAAGTGTCCACTCACCAATGAAGGCTTCCAAACTGCCTGGAAAAATCTGTATGAGAGATACGAAAATAAACGTATACTCGTAAATACACAACTGAAATTACTTTTTAATTTACATTCAATAGAAAGTGAGTGTGGTAGCTCGATTAAAAGGTTGCAGCGAGATATTAATAATTGCTTATCGTCTCTATCCAGTCATCAGATTGACATTTCGAATTGGGATGCAATTGTAATTTATCTTTGCTCAACCAAATTACCCGAAAGTACGCCGGCTCTATGGGAACAGATCATAGACCACAAAAATGACATACCGAAATGGGAAGAAATGGACCGGTTCCTTTCAAATAGGTTTCAAACATTAGAAACCTTAACAGGGCTAAAAGATTCCAGAGTTGTCAGAGCACCAAGGTCTCAAATACAACGACAGCCCACTGAAGTCCCTGCTAAACGACTTGGCGCCTACCAGTCAAGCATGACCACTTCTACATGTAAAATGTGCAAATCCAATGAGCACAAATTACGCAGCTGTTCCCGATTTCTAAGGCTGACACCAGCTGACAGAATCGAATTCTTGAAGAAGAACAACGGTTGCCTGAATTGTCTAAGCTTTGGACATACTGTGTCAAGATGCACTAGCGCATTCAATTGCAATACGTGTCACTCGCGACATAACACGCTCCTTCATTTACAGACAATTCAGCCAAAGGCACCGCCTCGCCGAACGCCTACGAGCCCTTCAGACGATATGCCGTCAACATCTAAGCAAGCTCTAGCATGGCGAGATTCTTCAAAGGCAAAAACGGCTGAAAACCCAAATATACAGTCATGCCATGCAAACACAAACACAGGCGTACTGCTGGGAACAGCTCGCGTACATATACAACTGAACGGCACAGCTTTTTCAGCACGCGCTCTTATTGATTCCGGGTCTGAATGTTCATTCATAACAGAAAGACTCAAACGAAGAATCAACCTGCCATCAACAAGAATGCATGCCCAAGTGTCAGGCATTTTAAATTCGGTATCTGCGCAGGTTAGAGAAGCGTGCAAAATAGAGTTGCGGTCACCAGTTGACCCACTCTTTCGATTGAATGCCACTGTGCTTGTATTAGCACAACTAACTGGAAATCTCCCAACTACACCGATTAGCGCCTTAACTCAACAAGCATTTCCAGACTTAGTTTTGGCAGATAAAAGGTTCTTTGTTAATGAACCAGTGGACCTTGTACTTGGGGGAGACATCTATCCCGAAATTATTTTGAGCGGTATGAAGAAGAACGTACTTAGTACGCTTCTCGCTCAGCAAACAGTGTTCGGTTGGATATTAACCGGCCGCACGGTTACAACAAGTCCAACTAACAATATAGCTTCATATTTCAGTGAAGTTGCACTGGATAAGCAACTCACCTCTTTCTGGGAAGTCGAGGATTTACCGAAAAGCCGAAGCCAAAGCGAAGAGGATAAATATTGTGAGAAGCTAAATAAAACTACGACCCTAAGAAACGATTCTGGAAAATACGTAGTGGCCTTACCCTTTAAACAGGATTTCCTAGTAAATACCTGCCTGGGACCATCACTAAAAAGGGCCTGCTCGCAATTCTATCGGAATGAAACGCGACTTGCCAAGAATCCAGATCTGCAAAATGAATATAATAGGGTGTTAACGGAATTCGAGTCGTTAGGACATATGTCAAAGGTTAATCAAATTATACCTGCAGATTCCTCCGATCACTATTTCCTGCCGCATCATGCTGTCATCAAGGCGGAGAGCAGCTCAACGAAAGTCCGGGTGGTCTTCAATGCCTCAAGTCCAACGGCTAATGGCATAAGCCTCAACGATGTGCTCCTTCCAGGGCCAGTGCTACAGGCAGATCTTCCTATTATAATCCTGCGTTGGAGATTATACAAATACGTTTTCAACACCGACATAGAGAAGATGTACCGCCAAATTCTAGTACATGACAAATATACGAAGTATCAGCGCATAGTTTTTCGCGCAAAGTCAACCGAACCAATCAGTCTTTACGAGCTAAAGACTGTCACTTTCGGTATAAATTGTGCTCCTTACCTCGCGATAAGGACACTTCTACAACTAGCTGATGACACAGAAAGCTCCTTTCCCATAGCCTCTAACATTTTAAGAAAGTATATGTACGTTGACGATGTACTGGCGGGAGGACATAGTATCGACTCTGCAATAAAAGCCAGAAATGAAATAACTCACGTCTTGCAGTCAGCCGGTTTTCCATTACGGAAATGGACTGCCAATTGTGAAGATCTCCTAAAATATATTCCAAAAATCGATCTACTTTCTGAAGATTTTTTGGAATTCGAAAAAACGAGCGCAGTAAAGGCTCTGGGCATACGATGGAATGCCCGCACGGACTTATTTTACTTTATGATGAGGCCATTGGAAGGGGGTATTGCCGTCACAAAAAGAACGATCCTCTCGGCCATCGCCAAATTATTCGATCCTCTAGGCTGGCTCGCTCCTATCATAATTGTCGCCAAAATGCTGATGCAGAAGATTTGGCTTGAAAAAACGGACTGGGACGAAGCAGTAACCCCGACCACTCTCGAGCGATGGAATAATTTCATACATCAATACGACGAAATTAATAACATTCGAATACCTCGTTGGGTACACTATTCACCAACAAACGAAGTAGAATTGCACGGTTTCTGTGACGCATCAGAAAAAGCGTATGGTGCAGCAGTATATCTACGTGTTAGGCACCAGTCAAGGGTCGAAGTAAGTCTACTACTAGCAAAAACCAGGGTAGCCCCGGTCAAGACTATCTCGTTACCACGATTGGAACTTTGCGGCGCCGTGCTGCTAGCAGAAATAATTGAATCTGTGACGGAGAGTCTTGACTTGGGACATATCAAAGTATACCTGTGGACAGACTCCACAATCGTTCTCGCGTGGATACGTAAGCCACCTTGCTCATGGTCGACCTTCGTCGCCCATAGAATAACAAAAATCGTTGAAAAGGTCGGTACAAAAAACTGGTCACATGTGGACTCAGCATCAAACCCAGCTGACTTGGCAAGCAGAGGACTTCCAGCATATGAACTAGTCAACAATTGCTTGTGGTGGCAAGGCCCTTCTTGGCTACAAGAAGATAGCTCCAATTGGCCCACACAAAATTCAGACTACAAAACGCAAATTGAAGAGAAAAGGGTTCAAGCACATGCAGTTACAATCGATAAACAGAATTTTAGCGACCTACTTGATCGATTTTCAGATTTACCGAGGGCTTTGCGGGTTATCTCATATATTATGAGATTTTGCCGGGGAGCTCACTCCAAAACAAAATCGTCTTTCCAAGCAACGTCTTGCCTAATCTCAGCAAATGAAATTAAAGCAACGACTCAACGCTTGATACAGCTTTCCCAAAGACAACACTTTGGTGAAGAATATAGGAGCCTTAGATCAGGTGGATCGATCAACGGAAAAAGCGAAATTCTCCCCCTAACCCCATTCATTGATGAATCGGAAGTCATAAGGGCTGGTGGTCGTCTAGGCGCGTCTCTGGATTTGGCCTACAATGAGCGCCATCCCATTATACTGCCATATAACTGCAGGTTGTCCCGTCTCATCGTCCAGTTCATCCACAAAGTATCTTTGCACTGCTGATGTTGCTCCTCATCCGTACCCAATACTGGATTCCTAGGGTAAAAAATATGATACGCTCAGTCATCCACAACTGCAAGGTCTGCACCATCCACAAAAAACGGACCCAAACTCAGCTTATGGGAATCCTGCCCCAGGAACGCACCACCTATTCTCGGGCATTTACAAACAGCGGAGTGGATTTCGCAGGACCATTTGACATCAAAAGCTATCGCGGGAGAGGATGTCGAATCTCAAAAGGTTATGTCTGCTTATTTGTGTGCTTCGCAACTAAAGCCATACATCTTGAAGCCACTACTGACCTGAGTACAGCCTCGTTCCTGGCAGCCTTTGCCCGGTTTACAGCCAGACGAGGCTGCCCACAAAATATGTATTCCGTCAACGGCACTAATTTTGTCGGAGCCTCTCGATCTTTACGATCCGAAGCTAAAGCTTTCATGATTGAAGCGCGTAACAGCACCTTGTCTAGGTACGCGCATCAATTGACTTCGTGGCATTTCATCCCCGCTGCAGCTCCACACATGGGCGGACTCTGGGAGGCGGGAGTGAAAAGTTTTAAGAGCCATTTTAAGAAGATAGCATCGAATTACAAATACACCTTCGAAGAATTTATGACTCTTTTATGTAGAGTTGAGTCTTGTCTCAACTCTCGTCCAATCAGTCCCTCTTCTAATAACCCATCTGACCTGGAGCCGCTTACCCCAGGCCACTTCTTAGTTGGTGGGCACTTATTAGCTCCACCAGAACCAGATATCAATGAGAACCCTGCATCCATAATAAACCGATGGCAAAAGCTCAGAGCCCTGCACCAAGGTTTTTGTAAAAGATGGAAGGCAGAGTATCTAGTAGAGATGCAAAAACGCATCAAATGGAAGCATCCACAAGACAACTTGCAGGTAGGAGATTTTGTAGTCATAAAAGAGGACAATCTACCTCCGAATGAATGGAGACTTGGACGAATCATAAAACCACACCCAGGCTCCGACAACATAGTAAGAGTAGCAGAGGTACTGACCGAAAAGGGCACAATCACCCGACCAATTGCAAAATTAGTGCTACTTCCGCCCTACAGAGAAGGCAACGAGAACGAGGCAACCTCCCAATAGGTCACCACTTATCGCCCTACCTCACCTACCGCAGAATCCCACTTCCACAACAGCCATGAAACATTTCCATCATTCTACTTCTCAACCCCAATAATATTCCACTCTAGAATCGCAAACATTACTAGAAGAACAGGTGCATGATCTCAGAAACGTTTGGTGGTGGAGAAATCTACATACATACATACAGACATGCATTCATAAAACA
Organism: Philophylla caesio; assembly: GCA_963971545.1. NCBI lineage: Eukaryota > Metazoa > Arthropoda > Insecta > Diptera > Tephritidae > Philophylla > Philophylla caesio. The sequence goes on along the minus strand of OZ020608.1, from coordinate 37,748,761 downwards.
ATATAAATGCAAAATAGCGTAACGCAAAATGCGCACGATGCATGTGGAAAAAGTAAATAAATATATCACAAAATAAGCAACAAAACCAATTTTAATTTTAAGTAAAAATCAAGCGTGTCATTTTGAGAAGCTGGTCCATTGTATTAGGCTTTGATACGACATCGCAATCTACCATACGTATATTTGATGCGGCGTCAATGACATCCTTTGCACAATTTGCATCTGTTAGCGATTTGCATTGATAACATTTAATAGCATGTCCGTTACTTCAAACTAAAGCATCGCGAAGGATATTGACAGTTGGCACAGACATCATTGTAATGGTAAAATAAACAGTGATTTTGTGTGATTTTCTTGTTCTTCTCATGAATACTTTGGAACCGATTTGAACCACTGCAGTGGTCCTTCGAGTTTACGGTATTTATGTGAGGACAAAACATTTTACTTTAGAATACCTATTGCTGTATATTGGTCCTAGAATAATCAATAATACCATAATTTTTTAAATTGCAGAAATTCATATAACATATTTTTGCTTTACGCACACACAAAACTTGTTTTATCTTAAATAAGTTTAACAACGCTGTACAAGTAGAAAAAATCTAAGTTATGAAATATAGAATTATAGAATGTTCATTGAGATCAGGCCGCTGGCTGTATTACTGCCCATTTGGTTTGTATATTTTTGTTTTTTATTCGATAATAATAAAAGTACGTTAAATTTACCAAATATTTTCAATAAATCACGTTAGTTAGATATTGACGAGAGCTACTATGCATTGCTTTATGAGAAACAACATGAAACAGTTTCTATTTGGAAGCAAACATTTAAGAAGAACATGTAACTCCAAGTTCATTACTACCGAAGAAGTAGGAAAAGTTGCCTATAATAAAATGATGCAACGGCGGCAGCAGCAGGCCAAACGCAGTATTGTAGTGCAAGTGCAATCTGAAAAATCATTCCCCGAATTGTATAACTGTTGCGCCAGTTTTGGACAAATACTCAGTGCGCATCATTATTACATACAACACGAGGACGAGCAACATTACATATTATTAGAGTTTGCGAGCTCTCAGGAAGCTTCAGCAGCTATATCTGCCTCAGTGTACAATGATGAACTCACCGGCGTACCAGCGCATTCACCATTTCTTTGGTTCAGAGCGACCAGGGGCCGGCGTGCGTTGAAAAACAGCTGCCAAAATGACAACAGCAGCATTAGCTACAATTCGTGGTACTGCAATAACAAAATGCTTGAAAATGCAAGCAATAATTTGCTAATTATAAAGAAATGAACCATAAAGTAGCATTGAGTTATTATGTTCCCGAAGTAATTACACTATTTTATTAACTAATAGTCGTTAAAACCGCCATAATTGTATTATGCAATTAAATGCAAGGAACCGTCTTGACATTTGGAAGGGATTAAAATTGTTAATTTGTTTTGGAGTTACATTATCGAGTATTAACGCCCTTTCGCAAGAATATTTAAATTTCCTATTTTCGAAAGTACATACATACATATTGTATATATATATAAATATAATTTAGTTGATAGCTTCAAACGATTGTATAACTAATGATAAAATCCTTAGATTTTATTACTGTATTACGATAAATCCTTTTCAGCCATAATCGCATCATAATGCAGGCCGGTATAGAAAATAATCCACGTCACTAGAAAACCGGCGAATGATGTCATAAAACCTTCTTTCACCAACTCCCAAGCACCTCCGTAGGCCTCTTTATCAATACCTTGAAAGTTAATGGCATAAATGTAGACAATACCGCAGCTAATGCCTGCGAAGAGAACCAAACCTAAAAATCCCTTTAATGGCACAATACCCCATACAATACCAAAGATTTGCCTAGCCCAGTAGATAACGTCTAAAAATTCGTCCTTGTCAGGCCATTCAGAACCCGCTTGTAGTGCACGGGAGCAAATCTCTGAAAGATTCACCGATTTTGGATTATCATTACTGCTTCGTTCGATTGTGCTAGTCTTTGTTGACATTTTACTTAAATATTTATATTACCAGGAAGTTTAACTAAATTAAATTTAATTAAAAATAATTTCATGCAATGATTAGAGAAAAAAGTGAAAATACGATATATAGTAGATTGTTTTTCACTTGATATCATCAGCCTTTATAAAATAAACACTTCAAAAGGAGGCGAACAAAATGTTTTGGACAATCGAACTGCTTGCAAATGCATTGATGTAATTAGAAAAGTAAGCCAAGCTACTCAATTCCAAATCGTCCTGCGGTGCGCTTTGCTTCAAGCATTCGCATTTATGTATGTGCCACGGAATTGTTACTTTTTTTTAAGTTATTACATAATAAGTTTATAGGAATTCTTGCTTTTGTGTGTTGTTTGCTGCGAATTGCTCAAACATGCGATTCGAGTCCAAAATACAAAAAAAAACCAAAACCACGCTTTTAATAAACTCCGGCTCGACGTCCTTCGATCTTCGACCTTCACTTCGACCCTCACTTCTTAACCCAAACGCTACAAGTTGTATGCCGTGAAGGATGTGTGGGCGATTCTAAAGCTATGCCCTTTGCGGCACCGTGCTGTTTCTCACATTTTTTGTTTCAATGGAATTTATTTCTAATATATAATTTTTTTAATATATATTTTTTTTTAGTTTTCAAAGAACCCCGCCCAAATATTGTATGTATGTAGCTTGCGCTCATTTAAATTTCTGTATGAATTAAACGCTATTATAAGCGTGCCAATTGTAATCCGCGGTCACGTAATAACTCCTTAAAATCCCAGCCTCAGAGCGCCGTCGATGTAAACAACGTAACGACAACAGTAACAGCAACAGCAGCCGCAACCAATTAGGCAACAATGTTTTTCAAAAATCAAAAATAATCAAGACAGGCATTGTTGCAGAACAATATAACAAGTAATATATTTTCAGCAATGTAGAAAGACCACAGAGTTACATTTTAACTGGTCTAACAATCGAATAGAGTTTTAAAATTTTTCTCTTCCACTTACACATATTATTGAGCCAAAAGTTTATAAATGTATATTTGATGAACCGCAACATAATTATACATGTATGTAAATACATTCGTATAACAAATACATGTACACTTGGTTTACGACCCCGGCTACAATGTCTAATTGTAGATGGCGTTAATTTAAATATTTGTTTAGTGAAATTGTTGATTATTATTTTCTTTGCTTTTCCACACTTAATGTATTGCAGAAGTGTGAGCATTTCTTAATTTATTTTGTAATTTTACTAGAGTTGAGTATGATATCAAACAGAACATTTGCTTTACACTCTAGTTTGACGTCTTTAAGAATTCTATAAGAATTCGGACAACTTGTATTGTACAAATTGGAGTTTTGAATTTTTAGAAAATGCGCCTTAAAATTAGTTTTATAATAATTTAAACATTGATATTTATGTATATAAATATGTCACACCTTGAAGTCTTTGTGAAAAAATGCACACAAGAAATAAAAAAATTACTAAATATCTCCATGAACATTTGAGTTCTACTCACAGTTTGGTCGCGCTATTGCAAAACCAGATCATTCCGCATTGTGTATTGTCAATCCGCATGCATGGCACCATGTATAGAGTCTTCATTGCCACCCAAGCACTTGATTATAATAGCAAATAACTCTGTCCAAACTGTTGGCCAGTCAGTCATGGCAATTGTGGAAGGGGTATGCGCCACCGACGAGCGAATCTGCGAATTGGGATCATATAATCCATTTGGTAGAGTTTTTCGTATGGTACGTTGTGCTTGCTCTGTAGCAACATCGTCGCTCTTATTCCAGTGTGTCCAAATGCTCCATTGTATCTTTAACGACATAATTACATAAAATAATAAAAAATTAACAAGAGTAAAATGAAAAAGTCAAAGGAAATACTACTTACCCCGTTTTTACCTCATGGTGTGTGAAAAGAAATTGACTTTTAATTGACATCTCAACGATGGTATACAGAAAATTTAGCTGAATGAATAATTCAGTGAATTTCCCTCAATGGCATTCTGTATATACACTCGTTCCACAAATGAATGAAAATATAACACTTAGCACCCACTCTCAATAACCTGCAATTTTTTATAGTATGCTCATTTTAGATGCTTTTTTTGTACACACCTTTCACTTGTATGACAAAATCACCAATCTTATAAAGAATAACCTATATTCTAATTATTCATCATGTCCAAGAGACATCATTAACGCAAAAGAAACTAAGATTGGTAGTTGCGTTAATTCGCATGCGAGTCACCCTGCGCTCGTTCTATGCCAGTGCTATTCAAACTTTTTCGGGTGGGTAGAAATTGGGTGCCAAGCTTGGCTAAACCCCTAAAAATCTCCCAACTTATATTCAGCATTTATATTTGCAACTCTGGGCAACGACACCAGTGCTGCCCATTAGCCAATTGCCATAACTTATTACGAGAATTACACCACGCTCACACAAGAAATAATTGTGTAGCTTTATAAGGCCAAAATCGCACTTGCCTAAATCAAATATTTACTACAATTCCATGTAATGAATGGAAATATCGCTCGCCACCCAACCCAATTTCATGAACAGGAGCGTGTTAAAAACGTATTGTATTTCTAAACCCTTAATTTTTAGCAACAATGACTCGTTATACTACGCTCCGTAAAAAAGCCGAGAAAAGCGTTTTCCACAAACATGCCGGCTTTGTGATGCCAGGCACCCAATCCGCCTTTGCCCGGTGTACCGCAGCAAATCAGTGGAGGAGCGCATGCGCGAAGCGCTCTTGGGGCGCTTCTGTACTAATTGTTTGGCAATAGGGCACCAAATTAAAGAGTGCCAAAGCGAAGGAAGATGCCGCCGGTGTGGAGAGAAGCACCACTCGACACTCCATCTAGAGGACAGCTCTCCAAGCAAACGCGAGTCGTGGTGGGCCCCACGTAAAGAAATGAGCGAGAGCCCCAATAAGCCTTGGAGTGTGTAAGTAGAAGAAGCCGAGGTAGATGGCACACTCTCCCTGTACGCTTCGGACTCTGGAACGGAATCGAGGCCGTTCCGTCCAGATCTCGAAAGCGAAGCTACAGCGGGCGAAACGGAGACGAGGCCTCTCCGCTCGCCGACCCCGAGGGGACTGGAAACACGGTCTTTCCGGCCTCTACTACAACATGAGAAAGTTAACAATAAGAGACGATTACCTCCCTGTGGCGAGACCAACAAGCGCAGAGCGGAAACACGGCCTTTCCGCCTGCATCCAACCAGAAAACTCCGCCGAGAAGATAGACTGGCGACTAGGCCTCGCCAGCTATCCCATAATTCGACGTTTCGGAGCGCAATTGTCGCACCGTCGTTGCAACCCACCATTGCAATTGCGCCGACAGCCGTTGTGAAGGTGGAAGCAGGAGGGCGCCTTCATCTGGTCCGCGCACTTATAAACGCGTGTACGCCTAACACCGCAGCAGACCTGGTCGAGGAGCTGGGTCTTCCGGAGACGCGCATTGGGGGACAAAGGGGCTGCTTCCTCTGTCTTCGCGGCAAACACGGGCAGAACAAGCGGGTGGCAACTCACGCCCTTGTAGTAAAGCGCGCGCTTGGGATATCGCCCACCACAAATGTGGACCCAGCAGTCGCAACACCGTACACCCACATCAAGCTTGCTGACCCAAAATTTTTTGCGACATCAACCATCCGCCTGGCACTCGGCGCGGATGTATACGCCGACATAATGCTGCCCGGGTTATTACCCCAGACATTTGGCCCCCTAGTGGCACAGAGCACCATCTTTGGGTGGACTCTGTCCGGGGCGTGCCGCCCATCCTTTTAAATTAAAAATATATATATACAAATCAAATTAAAAATATATATACAAAAAAAAAAAAAATTGTAATAAAGATAAATAAGAAGTTAAAAATTGTATCCCCTTTTTTTTTTTTTTTTACGATATTAGAGTGCATTGAAAGATAACCACGTATATTTTTTTGTAATGTACAACATTTTCTCCCCCAGCCTTCTAGGTTAAGAGAGGTGACGAGGAACGATACTGTTGGTGCAAGATCCTGGCAATGGTTACAGAGGACAGCGTTATTCAATATTCCTAAGTTTCTTCATATGTATGTACGTGACGCTGGTAGCTCAAAGTTTTTACTCGTTTTGGCCATGTTGCGTACCGCAAGGGGGGCGGCATGTTTAGGCCTCTATGCCTAAAACTCAAATCAACCGCCAATAAACGACCCGCCCTAATGTGCAGTGGTCACACTTATGCACGGCTTTCATGTAGTTGTGTGTGTGTGTGGATGAGCACACACATAAGTTTACACACACGTACAAATTGACACTTTCACTCAATTTCTTCCGTTTACATTTTCCCGCCGGATAAACATTTTCTCGTTAATTTTCCCCTGATTTATATGGTCCGACGGTTCGGACACAAAACCGTTCTGCTTCTGCGGACACTTCTTTTTTGACCGAGTTAAAGTGAAGACAGCGAGCTACCAGCCTCATCAAGGTAAACTAATCTTTGTAAAATATTATTCATCAAAATGTTTTAAATACACACAAACCGAGTTAAAGTGAAGACAGCGAGCTACCAGCCTCATCAAGGTAAACTAATCTTTGTAAAATATTATTCATCAAAATATTTTAAATACACACAAACACATATATATTATAACGAAAAAACTAAAACCTTCTTGCGTTTTATTTTTCTTTACTTTTCTTGCACAATCAAACCAAATAAAATCCGGTACATCTGAGCTCACAAGCAAAGAGTACCCGCGATTAGGTAGTCGTAGTTTATTAATTAATAAAGGTTTATTAAATTTTATACCTTCTATGACTTTATGGCGATTTTTATTAAGTTCTTGTAATATAGCAGCCACACCTTCATTAAATTTGTTAGGAGAAATCTCCATATTAAATAGAATTGTAAGTTGATCTTGATTAACTATAATTTCTTTATCTTCTTTGTCTTTTTTAGTGCAGCTTATACTTTATATTTATATGCTTATAGACAACATGGAAAAATATTTTCTGGAATTTATTAATTTAGAAGAGGAAAAATTCGGGATTTTTTTTTATTATTTCTACATTGATTTCCTTTAAATTTATTAATTTTAAAAAGAGATATTTGTATATTTTGGCTTTAATTTAAATAGTTTATTATAAAATATTGATTTTTGGTGTCAATGATATGATTTTTATCATTTTAAATTGTGAAAAATAATGTATCAATTTGTGGAATTAGATTTTTAATTTAAATTATATTTAGATTAAAAAATTTTTTTTTGTCTATATTTTTTTTTAATAAATGATTTAGTTTATTTTTTTGAATGAGAAGTTATTAGATTAAATTCTATAATAATTGGTATAACTTTTTTATTTGATTGAAAAAGTTTATTATTTACATCTTTTGTTTTATTAATTTCTTCTTTAGTAATTTATTATAGAAAAGAATATATAATAGGTTATTTAAATATTAATCGTTTTATTATATTGGTTCTTATATTTGTTATGTCAATAATATTAATAATTATTAGTCCTAATTTAAATATAATTTTATTAGGTTGGGATGGGTAAGGTTTAATTTCTTATTGTTTAGTAATTTATTTTCAAAATGTAAAATCATATAATGCAGGAATATTAACTGCTTTATTTAAATATTTTTAGATTTTTTTATATTTTTTATCTCTACAGGTTTAACTGTTGATTGAAAAAGTTTATTCTTTACATCTTTTGTTTTATTAATTTCTTCTTTAGTAATTTATTATAGAAAAGAATATATAATAGGTTATTTAAATATTAATCGTTTTATTATATTGGTTCTTATATTTGCTATGTCAATAACATTATTAATTATTAGTCCTAATTTAAATATAATTTTATTAGGTTGGGATGGGTAAGGTTTAATTTCTTATTGTTTAGTAATTTATTTTCAAAATGTAAAATCATATAATGCTGGAATATTAACTGCTTTATTTAAATATTTTTAGATTTTTTTATATTTTTTATCTCTACAGGTTTAACTGTTTGTTATTCTTTTCGATTAATTTATTATTCAGTAACAGGGGAGTTAAACTGTAGATCTTTAAATATATTAAATGATGAAAGATAAATTATACTTCGTGGTATAAGAGGATTATTATTTATAAGAATTATTGGCGGTAGAATTTTAAGATGGTAATTTTTTCAACTGATTATATAATTTGTTTACCAATTTATATAAAATTATTAACATTAATAGTATTCATTTTAGGGGCAATTTTAGGTTATTTAATTTCTAATGTTTCTTTATTTTATTTAAATAAATCATTTAGAAATTATTTAATAATTTATTTTTTTTGAATCCATATGACTTATACCTTATATTTCTACATATGGTATTATTAAATATCCTTTAATTTTAGGTAATATTGTAATTAAGTCATTTGATCAGGGTTGATCTGAATATATAGGGGCTCAAAATTTGTATAATAAATTTGTTAAGTATTCTCAACAAATTTACATATTTCATAATAATAACTTAAAAATTTCTCTTTTATTATTTGTATTGTGAATTATTTTTTTATTTAATTTTTTTTATCTTATTCAAATAGCTTAAGGTTAGAGTATAAAATTGAAGATGTTAGGGTAATTATATAATTTTTGAATATAGTGAATTTAATTAAGTAATTCATAAAAAAAGATACTTATTTCTACAATGAAGATTTAATGTTTTAAGTTAAGCTATATACATAAATGTAAAAGTATAAATGGAATTTAACCATTAAAAGATAAAAGTTAGGAGCTTTTTCCTGATCTTCATACTTCCTTAATTGGAATTTTTATTCAACTTTATCATTAACAGTGTTAAGCCTCATTTTGGCTTCAATTAATATAAGTTTTTGAGAATAAGGGTAATATTATTTAAAATTAGGTCGAAACTAATTGCAATAAATTCAAGGTAGATTGAATATCAATACTTTTTGAATGCAAATCAAATGTTATAATTAACTACACCCCTATTAATTAGACCAATTTAGTATACCTTGATTTCAGACATGATATAAAACAATAATTAGGATAATATTAGTAAAAATAATAGTAGTTAAAGATCATATTATAATATTTGATATTTTAATAATTAAAATTATTGGAAGAATAAGTGCAATTTCTACATCAAAAATTAAAAAAATAATCGTAATTAAAAAAAATCGAAGAGAAAAAGGTAATCGAGAAGATGATCTAGGATCAAATCCACATTCAAATGGTGAACATTTTTCTCGGTCTGTTAAAAGTTTTTTTTTGATAAAATAGATGCTAAAATTATTACAATATTTGAAATTAAAACTAAAGTTAATGTTATAATACTGATTGGAAAAATTATCTATACTACTAGTCAGTAGTCCTTATGATTGGAAGTCAAATATACTAATATACTATATAGATAATTAATTAACCTCCTCATCAATAAATTGATACATATACAAATAATCAAACAATATCAACGAAATGTCAGTATCATGCAGCTGCTTCAAATCCAAAATGATGTCTTTTAGAAAAATTATTATTAATATGTCGAATTAAACATACTAAAATAAAAGAAGTTCCAATTAATACATGAATTCCATGGAATCCTGTTGCTATATAAAAAGTAGAACCATATACAGAATCAGCGATTGTGAATGGAGCTTCAATATATTCATAAGCGTGAAGAATTGAAAAATAAATTCCTAATAAGACTGTAAAAAATAATCCTTGTCTTGTTTGTGAATGATTATTTTCTATTAGACTATGGTGGGCTCATGTAACGGTTAATTAAATTATTTAATTCCTATTGGGGGCCATAATGCTCCTAATTCAATAACGGGGGATAAACTACTATGAAAAAATGCTCAAAAAAATGAAACAAAAATAAAACTTCTGATAAAATAAACAAAATTAGTTACTGAAAATGTGGGAAGTCCTTGGAAAATACCTTCTCGTACAACATCTCATCATCATTGATAAACTGTTAAAATAGTAATTCCTAATAAAAATAATGAATTATCATATTGGTGAAATCATTTTACTAATCCTGAAACGGTTGTTATAGCTCCGATTGCTCATGTTAAAGGCGTGTGTTGACATTAATTTACTTCTTAAGAGTATAAAGTTCTTAATACAGCAAACACATATGATTGAATAATAGCTACAGCTGATTCAAGATTTAATAAAGCAATTTGACCAAAAATTAATAATGAAATGATAAAATATGAAAGAGAAGGTCCGGTATTTCCTAAAAGAGTTAATAATAAATCGCCTGCAATTATAAATATTAGCTGCTAATCGAACGGCTAAAGTTCCTGATCGAATCACATTTCTAATAGTTTCAATACACACTATAAGGGGTATTAAAATTGCTGGTGTTCCTTGAGGTACGAAATGTGCAAATATGTGTTGAGTATGATTAATTCAACCATAAACTATAAAACATAATCATAATGGGAGTGCTAATGATAATGTTAATTTTAAATGACTTGTTCTTGTAAAAATATATGGAAATAAACCTATAAAATTTTTAAAAAGAATTAATGAGAATAATGAAAAAAAAAAAAAAAAAAAATATCCAGAATGACCTGTAGATCCTAGTAATGTTTTAAATTCTTTGTGAAGTGTTAATAAAATAGAATTTCATAAAATATGATAACATGATGGTATTAATCAATAAATTGATGGAATTAATAATACTCCTAAAAATGAACTTATTCAATTAAGTGATCAATTAAAAATTCTTGATGATGGATCAAATACTGAAAATAAATTTGTTATCATTTTCAATTAAAGGAATTTTTAATATTTTTTTTGAAATATTAGATTTAGGTAATTTAGGAATTATTAAAAAATAATTTAGAATTCGAAATAAAATAAAAGTTATTGAGAAAATAATAAATAAACTTAATCAACCAATTGGAGCTATTTGTGGAATCAAAAAATATGAAATAAAATTAATAATTTTAGTTTGACATACTAATGTTATATTTTAACTAATTTTTTATTTCATTAGAAGTAATTGCTAATTTACTATAAAGTGGTTTAAGATACCAATACTTGCTTTCAGTCATCTAATGATGAATTATTTCTATTAGCAATTCATTTAATAAAATAATTTACAGGAATTCCTTCGATTACAATTGGTATAAATCTATTATTAGCTCCACAAATTTCAAAACATGGTCCATAAAATAATCCTGGTGGATTAATTAAAAAATTCGTTTGATTTAATCGACCAGGAGTTCCATCAACTTTTACTCCAAAATATTACTAAAATTATTAAAGCATAATCTTGAAAAAATTGTAATTGTTCTATAAAAGGGGAGGCACTATCTTGAAGGCCAAGAGAAGCTCATGTTGTCATTAATTTCTAATAAAAGTAAAATACTTTATTTATGAAGCTTAAGTCCATGGCACTAATCTGCCATATTAGAAATTAATTAAAATAGGTAATTCAGAATATCTATGTTCAGATGGGGGTGTATTTTGTATTCACTCAATTGAAGAAGATAGATGTATAGGATAAATTACTTGACGTTGTAAAATTTAACTTTCTCAAATAATAAATAAAGAAAATAAAATTCCTAATCATGAAATAGAAGAACCAATAGTTGAAATTACATTTCATGTTGTATAAGCATCTGGATAATCTGAATAACGTCGAGGTATTCCTGCTAATCCTAAGAAGTGTTGTGGAAAAAAAATTAAATTTACTCCAATAAATATAATAATAAATGGACTTTTTAATCATTTAGGATTTAATGTTAATCCTGTAAATAAAGGGTATCAATGAATAAACCCTGATATAATTGCAAATACTGCTCCTATTGATAAAACATAATGAAAATGAGCTACTACATAAAAAGTGTCATGAAGTATAATATCAACTGATGAATTAGCTAAAATTACTCCTGTTAATCCTCCTACTGTAAATAAAAATACAAACCCTAAAGCTCATAAGGTAGGTAGGTATGAGTGGCTGTCACCGCTAATCCAGCGACTCACTTAGGCCTTTAAGTAGAGGCCCGTTGTGATACCACAAGCTTAACGCTCACTCCCTCTTGCTGAACCATTTAGAATTCTTGACGAAGCTCGTCAAGCATCTTGGGTCTATTTCACCTAATTCTCCAAGGTTCCTAAAAACAGGTGCCCCTAGAAACCGTAGCCTGCTTCTGGCTAGAGCTGGACAGATACAGAGAAGATGCAGGACCGTTTCTTCCTCCTCATAATTTTTGCAGCTTCTACAGCATCTAAAGAAGGGTACTCCAAGACGACCAGCATGGTTGCCTATGAGGCAGTGCCCTGATAAAGCGCCAATTGCTTGGGAAATATCGTCCCGTTTTAAGCTATAAAGACTACGCGACCGTTTTCGGTCCCATCTAGGCCAAGTCAGCCTTGAGATCCTACAGGTTGTGATATGTGTCCATCTGTCGCTCGCACGAGCATAAGTAGATTCTTTTAAGAGCAGCTTGCAAGTGCCAAAGGGCATACCAATGCGTTCTTTACTGGGAAGAATCTGCTTGGTTGTGGCCAGGAACCCAAATGAGGTTGAGCCTGTTCTGCTTGGCCATCTCCTGCAGAGATCGGCTGCAATCCAGTACACTTTTTGATCTAATAATAGCTGCGCTCACAGCTCTGATTGCCGCTTGGCTATCACTAAATATAAAGATATCATTGCCTTTCAAAGCGGTCTGTAACAGGTCTATAGCCTCCTTTATGGCTAGAACCTCGGCCTGAAAAACACTACAGTGATCCGGCAGCCGAAAAGAACAGTTCAGAGATAGGTCCTGCGAGTAGACCCCTCCTCCCACTCTGCCATTCAATTTCGAGCCATCTGTGAAGATCGTGAGACTTCCAGGTGGAGTGTAGAAATCTCTCGACCACGCATCCCTATCTGGGATTACCATCGCGAAATTCCTGTCCGGGACCGCAGTATCAACACAACGGTCTGTGTATCCTGGAAGCATTCTATATTTGTTCAGTATGCTTGAGTGCCCACGCAAGCTAGACTCCCATTGACCTGTCTCCCTTAACCGAAGCGCGGCAAGAGCCGCCATTTGCTGACCCACTAAGTCTAAGGGTAAAAGGTCGAGGAAGACATTCAAGGCGTCGCTTGGTGTTGTTCGCAACGCTCCACTAATGCAGATCATACCCGCTCTCTGCACCTTGCTAAGTAGATTGAGATTAGCAGCTCTGCTTAGTGCAGGCCACCAAACGATTGCTCCGTAGAGGAGAATCGGCCTAACCACTGCTGTGTAAATCCAGCGGCAAACGCTTGGATTCAGACCCCATCTCTTCCCAATGGCCCTTTTACAAGAGTATCGGGCCACAGAAGCCTTCTGGTATCGCTGGATCATGTTATTCCTCCAGCTAAGCTTCATGTCCAATGTTACGCCAAGGAACTTGACCTCCCTCTTTGTGTTCAGACGGATTCCATTAAGTTCCGGCGTAGTTACATGCGGAACTTTATATTTCCTAGTGAAGAGCACCAGCTCCACTTTTTCTGAGTTGACTCTGAGACCACATCAAGTCACACAGGGTCTGAGGGAATTTGCCCATATATGCAATGGCGATGTCATCTGCATATGCGACAACTCTGGCAGCACCCCATTCCGTCTCCTGCAGGAGAGAGTTAACGGTCAGATTCCATAGAAGAGGTGAAAGTACACCACCCTGCGGCGTACCTCGAGACACCTGTCTCGAAACACGGTTTGCACCGACCTCTGCTGTAATCTTCCTTCCCAAGAGCATTTGCTCTATAAATTCAACCAGGGAGCTCTCTACACCGAGCCCTCCTAAGGCATGTGTTATGGCCTCAGGGCTAATGTTGTTAAAAGCACCCTCAATGTCAAGAAAAGCTACAAGGCAAAATTCCTTGTAACTGAAGGCCCTTTCGATATAGCTCACCAGGGAATGCAGTGCAGTGTCCGTGGACTTTCCCTTAAGGTAGGCGTGCTGATTATTAGACAATAGTCTTTTGTCAATTGTAAGAGAGAGAAAGTTATTTATAAGCCTTTCTAAAGTTTTAAGAACAAAGGATGAGAGACTTATAGGTCTAAAGTCCTTAGGGTTCGCATGTGTTGCTTTTCCAGCCTTGGGTATGAAGACCACAGAAACAGATCTCCATACCGTCGGTACGTAGTTTAGCTTGCAGCATGCTCTAAACATACTCAGTAGCCAATTTGTAGATTTATCAATCGTTGCAACCAATTGAGCCGGTATAATACCATCTGGCCCGGCAGCCTTATAGGGTTTAAAGCTTTTTATCGCCGAAGTGATACTTTCTTTTGAGATAGGGAGATTTACCATTGCGCCCGAAGAGGAACAATCTACTTCCATTGTCTGTAAACTACCAGGAAAGTGTGTGTCGAGAAGTAGTTCGACCGTTTCTTTTCCCGTCGCTGTCCATGAACCATCCTGTCTCTGTAGAGACCCAATTGGGTTTGTTGTACCTGACAAGATTTTTCGTAGTCTGGCGGTTTCGCCAACGCCCTCCACGCTAGTGCAAAAATCCCTCCATGAGGATCTTTTTGCTTCACGCAGGGCTTTTTTGTAATACCGCAGAACTTGTTTATAGGTCTGCCATTCAGATTCCTGACTCAGCCTTTTCGCCCTGTTAAACTGTCTCCTGCAATCTCTCCGCAGAGAGTCCAGCGCATGGGACCACCAGTGGGGCCTTCGTTTTCCCCACGGTTTGGGATCAGGACAGGCTTTGGCCAGTGCCCGCGAGCAGATCGTGGTAAAGCAGTTTACCATGTCTTCCAATTTCCCAACGGTACTGGGCTCTGCCGGTACCGGACGTGGTAGGTTATTCTCAAGAGTTTCCCTGTAAAGAGTCCAGTCTGTGTTCCTTAGGTTCTTACGAACCTTTGGAGCACCCATGGACATATCTAGAATTGTCTCAATATACCTATGGTCTGAAAACGAGTGTTCGTCGAGAACCTTCCAGTTCATTACCATATCATGCAGATTTTCACTACATAGCGTGAGGTCTATGACCTCCCTACGGTTTTTGACAATAAATGTGGGCTCTGCGCCCCTATTGCAAATTACTAGGTTAGTAGTTAGGAGATAGTTGAAAAGAGACTCACCCCGATTGTTTATGTTGGTGCTTCCCCACCGCACATGGTGGGCGTTAGCATCGCAACCGATAAGAACTAAGCTCGCCGCGTGGTCGCTCATTAGCCTGCGGAGTTGACTTTGAGGGGGATCCTCAGCCTCGTACGCCATGTATGCTGAGGCTACCAGCAAAGACTTCCCTCCAATCTCCAGCAGCGTTGTCGTCATGTCTCCATCACTATAATAGGGTAGAAGAAAAATGTTTAAATCTTTCTTTGCCATTACACAGGTTCTTATTTTACCTTTACCACGCTCAACCATTAGCTTATAGCCCACCGCACCTAAACCACAGACCCCCGAGTTATTAACCCAGAGCTCCTGGATAAGTGCGATGTCTACGTCGTCGCCAAGTAGGCGACTCAATAGAGCAGCGGATGCTGCCCTAGAGCGGTGGAGATTTATTTGTAGAACCCTCATTAGAGGTTTCCACCGACTCCTCCACCGCAACGACAGTGACGTTTGCGCTGTCTTCCCCATCGCTGTAAAGCAGCTCCTCCTCGCCATACATCCTATGCATCGCGGATGCCAGGGTCGACTGCGAGGAGGCTCTGCTCTCCGCATCGGAGAAGTCAGCCTCCGGTTCAGGCTCCTCAATGTCCACATCCATTGAGGTGCTTGCTCCGGAGGCGCGCTGCGCATCACCGCGATAGACTCTTAGAGTCACCTCATCTAGGCCGTAGTAGACCCGGCCCTGTCTTTTCTCCAGGAGCTCCAAAGAGTCCCTGTTCAGCGACAGGACCACTTGTCTTGACGGCCCTTCCGGATCCTCTACTTTTAGGACCTTCCAATCACCTGTCGGCAATGTCGGATTCATCACCTGAAGCATCTTTAAAATGTTTTCAGGTGACGATGGTGTGACAGGCACCCACGCCCTCGCTCTGGGCCTGACTGGAATATCCTTCCAGTCAACCACCTCAAGTCTAGCCCTAGGGTAGACATCCCCAACCCTAGCGACGGCGGCCTTGTACAGCGCCGCCGACCTCGAGTCGTCGCAGGCCACAACCTTAATGTGGCCCTGGAACCAGCCGGCATCTCTGCACGCGTGAGGGG
Organism: Philophylla caesio; assembly: GCA_963971545.1. Classification (NCBI taxonomy): domain Eukaryota; kingdom Metazoa; phylum Arthropoda; class Insecta; order Diptera; family Tephritidae; genus Philophylla; species Philophylla caesio. Next base: position 37,732,604 of record OZ020608.1, on the reverse strand, counting down.
CTCCAGGGTTCTCCAGCAGCACGTCAAGGATAACGTTTGCCAGAGCCGCCTTCACCCATCTCCACTGGTGCCTTGGTATTGACCCGAGCTCATTGCCGCGGTCCAGAACCCCTATCAGGATTCTGTTCCTGGCGACATCAGCAAAGCTGGGTCTGGCCACCCCGGGACGGATACATTTCTTCTTTGGAGCTGGTTGCTGCTCCTCAAACGATCTCTGTCTTTTGGAGAGGGGTGCCTTGCCTTCAACCGAGGCCCCAGTTGTGCTTTGGTAGTTGGGTAGCAGGGCTTTCGCTCTATCCACCGCATCCTTTGCACTCTGGGGCAACGTTTCCAACGGCACCCCCTCATATTTTTTGAGCGTTCTGGCAGCCCTCCGCTTTTCAGCGTGTGTGGACCGCCCGCCCGACCGACCGTGGATGGAATTGCCCGTAGTTGCCATCGCGACATTTCCCTGGTTTACCTCGGCTGCTATCCGCCCATCCCCAGTTGGGCCAGGTCGTGAGACCTTTGTCCGCATGGGTGCAGGCTTTGCAGCCGTGCCGGCATTTGATGGGCGCTCCGCGCCAGTGGCTACAGGACGACCTGCCGTTTCCAGCACAATCCCTGCAGCTTTACTGGTGCTTGGCCCCACCATAACGCCCGTGATCACGGGACGCCCTGGGGTCGCCCCCAAAGCAGACCCGGAGGTGCTCGCTGTGCGAAGAGGTGCCTTTAGCGCATGCGCCGACACTGTCTTGCCCCGTGGAGGGGAAGACGAAAGTTTTTTTTGTTTTGTGTTAGTTGGCCTTTCCATTCTATTTGGGTCCCCACTCGAAGCCGCTATCGTCCCTCGATGTTGTAGTCGCTATGGGATCCCATGGTTATCTATGAAGAAAGGGATCAGGGAGGCCATGCGAGGGTTGGCACCCCCCCTTATGAGGTAGGGTGCTCAGAGCCAGATCCAGCGCAAAAACGGGAGGGTCGCCTCAACCGTTACCTACAACCACCAACTGAATGGCGACGAGATCGGAACGTACTTCGAGGCCTGCCAGGGTTTTAACGGGACGGGGGCAGTCACGGCATTAGCCTGAAAGCCATTTCTGCAGGGTATCACCCCTGCATACTCAGGTAACAGAATACCGCAACCACCAGCTCGATATCGACTAAATACAAACAGTAAAGGAGGGGGTAGTCCGAGGACGAAGCAGAGGTCAGGCCAAAATGGGGAGTGTTCTCACCTTCCTTTATCAGCTCCCCAGCCGAGGCTTAGGTTAACAGTGCTACCAGACGTGAAGGAAAAAGAAGGAGATTGATAGTGAGAGGTGGAGAGGCGTCACATCCGAAGATCAGCCATCGTGTTGCACTTCACTACCCTTTTAGCACCAAGCTCATAATATAGCAGGAGAATAATTTAATTGTGTTCCATGTAAGGTAGCAAGTCATTAAAAATTTTAATACCTGTTGGTACTGCAATAATTATTGTAGCTGAAGTAAAATACTCGTAAGCTCGAGTATCTACATCTATACCTACTGTAAATATATGATGAGCTCATACAATAAATCCTAATAAACCAATTGCAAATATTGCATAAATTATTTCTAGAGAACCGAATGTTTCTTTTTTTTTCCTGACTCTTGATTAATAATATGTGAAATTATTCCAAATCCTGGTAAAATTAAAATATAAACTTCTGGGGTTCCAAAAAATCAAAATAGATGTTGATATAAAATAAGATCTTCTCCTCCAGCAGGGTCAAAAAATGATGTATTTAAATTTCGATCTGTATAGTATTAGCTCCAGCTAAAACTGGTAAAGATAAAAGTAAGAAAGCTGTTAATACAACAGATCAGACAAATAAAGGTATTCGATCAAATGTAATACCAGTAGATCGTATATTAATAACTGTTGTAATAAAATTTACTGCTCCTAAAATTGAAGAAATACCTGCTAAATGTGAAAAGAAAATAGCTAAATCAACAGATGCTCCTCCATGTGCAATAACTGATGATAAAGGTGGATAAACAGTTCATCCTGTTCCAGCTCCATTTTCTACTATACTTCTTACTAATAATAATGTTAATGATGGCAATAATCAAAAATTTGATTAGGGGAATCAATTTACTGGCTATAAGGAAATACTAATGATTTTTATTTGGTAATAATATAATTTTTACTTTTTTTTAATTATAAGATGTTGTTAATATATATACTAATTTATGTAATATATAATATTTTATAAAAGTTTGTTATTTTATTAAATTTTAAAAAATTTAGTTAATTAAATAAAAAAAATTACATAATTACTAATTAATTTTATTTATATTTAATTATATTTTATTATTTAATAATTCTTATTAAAATTAAATTTTATATTTAAGTTAAATTAAATTTAAATTTTTTTATTTAAGTATTGGCTAAGTTAAATTTTATTATAATAAAATATAAATAAATTTATTTGGTAAAATTTTAAAATTTTTATTTAAATGATCCTCCAATTATAATTGGCATTACTATAAAAAAATTATAACAAATGCATGGGCTGTTACAATTACATTATAAATTTGATCATCACCAATTAAAGCTCCTGGATGACCAAATTCAGCTCGAATAACAATTATTAAAGAAGTTCCTACAATACCTACTCAAGCTCCAAAAATAAAATATAAAGTGCCAATATCGTTATGATTTGTTGAAAATAGCCATTGTCGCGATTAAATGGCTGAAATTTAGGCGATAGACTGTTAATCTATATATAAGAATTAATTATTTTTAATCAATAAAATATAGATTAGGCTTTATAGTCAATAATGATATTAGAGTGCAATTCTAAAGGAGTAATATTTTACTAGGGCTTAAAAGATTTAACTCATATTTATAATTTTAAAGACTATTAGTTTATTTAACTTAAAGCCTTAAATATTAAATAATTTGTTGTTAATCGTGAACTTTTTTATTCAATATTCAAAACGGAAGTGTAAGTAATACAAAAAAGGTTACAAAAGTACATTGTTAGATATACATGAACGAGTTATAGTACAATGGAATAATACAAGGTTGCATTTAAATTGCTTCGTACTCTCCAACACCTCCCCTCGAAGAATTTCGACGGCAACCGATCAAAAACTTGTATTTACCATGCCTAAGTCCCCGATGCATTTAAAATGTTTCTCTGCAGGTAATCCCTTCGTTAGGACGTCAGCTGGCATGGCTTTAGCTCGCATGTAGTTTAAAATGATGTCGCCGTATAAAATGATGACGTATGGCTATGTGCTTTGTACGCGAATGAAACGCATTGCTTTGCACTAGCTTCTGTGCACTTTGGCTGTCGTTGTACATCACGATTGATTTGCATGTCTTGCCAATCTCGTTCAACATTTCGCGTAGAAAAAACGCTCGGACTCAGTGCTTGAAAGAGATACAGTTCTCTGCTTACGTGCCTTCCACGATATAGGAGCACCGGCTAATATGAAGGCGTAACCGGAATATAATCGGCGGTCCACCATATTTGCACCCCAGTCAGCATCGACGACCGCATACAAGTCTGCTTCCGTTTGCTTATAAAGAAGGCCATAATTTAGGGTACATTTCAAATATCTTAGTACCCGTTTCGCTGACTTCCAATGCTCTGCATTGTAGTTGGAGTTGAACTGGCTTAAAAAATTAACTGCGAAAGTATAACAAAGCGCCAATTAGACTTTGATATGGATACTTATCCATTAAGGCCAAATCTGGTTTTGCTGGTTTTTCCAGTTTGCAATTATGCTCTATTGGCGTTTTGATTGGTTTGCAATCTTCCATATGGAAACGTTTTAAAATGTCTATTGCGTATTCACGCTGGTTCAAAAACAAAAGTCGATTTTCCAAATCTTGACGGAACTCAATACCTAGACACGTCTTAACTGGACCTATGTCCTTCATTTCAAAACTTTCAGCGATATATTGTTTCACTTCTCGCAACCACATCTGATCATTTGTAGCAATTAACAGATCATCAACATAAACCGTGATTAACATAAGTTTCGATTTATTGCCCATAATAAATAAACATGGATCACATTTAGAGGCCTTGAAACCCATTTCGTGTAGTGTCCTGGTTAATTTTTGATACCACTGAAAGCCTGATTGCCTCAAACCATACAAAGCTTTTTGAAGTTGACATACAGGATTTTTATGTTTAGTTATCGCCATTTTCTATTTTTGTGCTGTGCTTCTGATTTCTCGAGCTTTCTCGTCGTTTGTGTGCAATAGCTTTTCCGATGCCAGGATTTCGTCGAGATATTCAGGTGTTCCATGTAAACACTCTCTTCGAGGTCACCGTTCAGGTAAGCGGTAATTACGTCCATTTGATGTACTTCCAGACTCAACACTGCTGCTAAGGCTGACACCATTCGTATGGACGCAAGTCGAGCTACTGGATAATATGTGACATTAAAATCCTCCTCTGGACGTTGTGACCACCCTTTAGCTACCAGACGCGCTTTACTATCTTTAGTACGAAACACAAAACGATTGCCAATAATTTTTCTTTCAGTAGGTCGCTCAACAATTTCCCATGTTTTGTTTAAAATTTGTGCCATATATTCGTTTTCAATTGCACGAACCCAAGACGTACCCTCATCGTCATTAATTGCTTCGTGAAATGTTTTTGGGTAACTAGTCATAGCTCGATTTGCATACTCGCAATCTTTGAAGTCAACGCTTGTATCTGAACCATCAACAACTTCTTCAGTTTCATCATCCGATGGTTTTTGCTAATTTTTTCTAGGCCGTCCACGCGCCCCTGTTTTAACTAATTTCGGTCTACCTCTACCATGTTTTTTATGTTGCGACACTCACATTCGCTTGAAGATTGTTTGTCTTTTATTAACACATACGACTTTGTGCCGAAAGGCCTTAAATGAATTACCGTGGGGGTCTTCCCCGACCAAATTTTAAGCGGCACTTCATTTGTTAATACTTTTGTTGGACACCTATTTCTAACATAGTTGGCTGTGTTAAACACTTCTGCCCAAAAAGCTGATGGTAAGTTCGATTGCTTCAACATACATCGAGACATATCTAAGAGCGTTCTAATTTTGCGCTCTGCAACGCCATTCTGTTCCGGCGTGTATGGATCAGTCAGCCGGCGCCTAATGCCGCATTCGTTTAAATATTTTTGAAATTCGCCACTCATATACTCCAAACCGTTGTCTGAATGAAGCATTTTTATTTTCCTTCCAGTGAAATTTTCGGCCGAATTCTTAAAACTTTTAAACAATTGCAGGGCTTCACTCTTTTGCTTCATAAAATAAACTTCGGTATATCGTGAATAATTGTCAGTAAAAGTAACGAAATATCGTGCGCCTGAGTGTGAGCAAGTTCGCATTGGTCCACAAACATCACTGTGGACGATCTCGTAACAATTCTGAAGTCCGTTGGTCACTTTGTCTAGGAAAACTTTCCTGCGTTTGCTTTTCGCTTACGCAAACTTCGCATATCGGCAGCTTGTCATTCCGATTCAATTTTATACCATGCACCATGTTGACCACACGCTTCAAATCTTTTTCGTTGAGATGCCCCATACGCACGTGCCACGTATGTATGTCAATTTGTTTCGTTTCAGAAATATTTGCTGTATGTTGAACGCTTTTATCATATTACAAATCTCTCATTCGTGTAGCCGTAAGAAAAGTTTTACCATTCTTCATAATGATCGCCTCATTTCGCCGAAAAATTACTTCATAGCCTTTGTCTGTAATTTTTGACACAGACAATAAATTCGTTCTTAGTTCTGCCACATATGTACATTACATCTTCGAAATGTATTCTCTCTTCATGCCGTTTTTCGTTGACAGTTGCCTTCACGTTACCAACGCCTGTGATGTTAGCTGTGTTGTTGTTCGCCAAACTGAGAGTTTTGTTGATTTCTCTAAACTTATCGAAACTCTCTCTGTTCGAAGTCATTTGCGAAGAGCAACCGCTGTCTAAACACCAATAGTCACTTGAATTTCTCAAGAAAAATGCAGATTCGGTGAACATGGATTTTTCGACATTCTGTTCAGTAGCTGGACGTGTGTTTGAATACGAATTTTTCATTTTTTGTTTTGTTCGACAGTTTCACGAAATGTGACCGATGTCGCCGCATTTGTAGCAAGCAGTATTTTAACACGAAGAACACATCGAAACGTTTCAAACGAATCGGGCAAACTATACAATAATAAAATTGTCAGCAAGTCGTCAACCACTGAAACATTTATTTCTTTCAGTTTGTTAAATGCATGGAAAAATTCGTTGAGATGCTCACGGACGCTAACTCCTTCCTTCATACGTGCAAGCGCTACACGTTTTAATAGGGTGGCTTTTCGCGCAGGCCCTTTCGACTGAAAAGTTGACTCCAATTTCTTCCACATTTCATATGGCGTTCCACATTCAGAAATTAAACCCAATTCTGACTTAGATACAGAGAGCGTTATATCAGCACAAGCTTTTTGATCGAACTCCATCCATTTTGCAGCATTTTCGCCACTTGGACACGGTGTATCTCCCGAGGCATTACTCCATAAAGGTATCGTAGCTATCCGCGTTTAGCGGATCAATCTTCACAGTTGTGCTGGCCATTATTGGTCAAACTATACCTACTTCCAAAAATAGCTCGCAATATATACATACATATATTTTTTCGTTATCGAAGCTTAAATAATTTAACGTAAGCAAAATATTTTCCGTACTTAGGTAGGGCTGGGCCCATAACCTGTTGTTAAACGTGTACTTTTTTATTCAATATTCAAAACGGAAGTGTAAGTAATACAAAAAAGGTTACAAAAGTACATTGTTAGATATACATGAACGAGTTATAGTACAATGGAATAATACAAGGTTGCATTTAAATTGCTTCATACTCTCCAACATAATTGAATAAACAATAGAAATTAAAATTAAGCTACATGTTGAAATAAAAGAAAATAGTAACATGCATTTCAATTATTTCCATAGAAGTTTAGTTTAAAGGCTGCAAAACATAATCGTAAATAAAAAAATAGTGTGATTAATGTTATTACAGTTATAATTGACATAAAAATGTATTGGCTATTAAAAACTAATAATTGAATTACTAACCATTTTGGCAAAAATCCAATAAATGAAGGAAGTCCACCTAATGAAAGTAAATAAAAAAATAACACAAATTTAAAAATTTTTAAATTTAAAAACATATTGTATATTTGATTAATATGCTTAATTTTAAAATTATTGAATATAAACGTTAATCTAAAAGATAAAAATGTATAAAAATAAAAATAAGTTATTCATATTAATTCATTTGTTTGTATAGCTGCTAATATTCAGCCCAAATGATTAATTGATGAAAATGCTATTAATTTTCGTAAAGATGTTTGATTTAATCCTCCTAAAGAACCAATACTAATTGAAATAATAATTACAAAAATCGAAAAATTATTTTGAAATTAATATAAGAGGAGCAATTTTTTGTCATGTTATTAAAATTAATCCATTTATTCAGGATAACCCTTCTATTAAATTTGGAAATCAAAAATGGGGCAGCTTCTCTTTTTATTAATAAAGAAGAATAAATAATTAAATTATTTAATATTAAGTTATGTTTAATTATTGGAAAATAATTAAAATATAAAATAATAATAGCAAATAATAAAACAGCTGAAGCTAGCTAATGCTTGAATTAAAAAATACTTTAAAGATGCTTCTGTTGGTATCAAGTTATTATCTCTAATCAAGAATTAGACGACACTGTAATTATTGTGCCTAAAATTAAGATAAAAAAAATATAATTTCAGCAGAATTATTAAAAATTTAAATAAAAGGATTGTAACCTTTATAAATAGGGTATGAACCCATTAGCTTTATTAGCTTATCTTTTAATATTTCAGTGTATGATTCGCGAAAGTTTTTGATACTTTTAGAAATAGTTTAATTCTATTGAATATAAATTATGGCCTGATATTAATGAATGTAATTTTATTACATTGTTTACCCTATCAAGGTAACCCTTTTATCAGGCAATTTATTAATTTTAAAATTGAAACAAGCGGTTTTCAACTAAAAATTTAAATAGAAAAAGTATTAAAAATGAAATAAGTTGTTTTCAACCAAAAAGTTAAATAGAAAAAGTATCTAAAACTCATTTAAATCATCATTATTTCACAATTTTTTTTTTATCTATTATTTTTTTTAATAAATTAAATATATGATTTAATGATATATTTAATCTATTTTTAAATAATTAAATTAAGTATATATTAAATTGAATTAAATTATTAAATAGATAATATTAAATGCCAATATAGATATTTCAGAGAGTTAAAAACACAACTTTAATATAGATATATGTATAGATGAATATAAAAAAGTTATTTTTAACATATATTTATACAAATTTCGAACGTCATATTATATTATATATACATATATAAATGTATATATATCTATATACATATATAAATGTATATACACCGTGCTGGATCTATGAATTTAGGGGTTTTTTTGAAAGAATTAATGGGCATATATTAATTAATTAAATATTTTTATGCATACATACATATTGTAATAGTTTAGGTATAGCGTGTAAGCACAGACTAAGTAATAGGTTAAGCATTATGTGTCTAGGCCGTAAGTTATTTCGTTGTGTTTCGTCCTTTACGAATAGCTGTAAGAAGAAAGGTCAAAAAGAAAAGAATAAAAAGATCATTCTGGATTGAATAGCGAAACCGAGCGTTACAATTTATTAAAAGTCGCTGCTAGAAGGTCAAATTTGGCTTATAACTCTAAACCAAAAACCGATAGACGGGCTGAAGTAAGCACACAACGGCAAGGACGGTGAGCGTAAATAAGAATCTCGAGACGTAAGTAGATTATGCGGCGCGTGCATATTTCATCAGAAGTGGTCTTCAGAACCATTCCCTACGCGAAATGGAGTCCGAAAGAGTCAATGCGGAGCGGTACTCCCTTATGCAGTTAAAAAATTGGTGTGCCGCCGTGAGTGTAAACACAAGCGGCGCTAAAGCATCGCTAGCCGCTAGGTTGAGCGAGTTGTCAGCGGAGGCACGCGACATTTGTCCTGGCACAAACGACGACGAAAATGTTACGAACAATGGAGCGAGTGATGGAAGAAGGAACGTTGCGGACAATGGAGCGATCGATGGCAGAGCAAATGATACGGACAATGAAAATGGTGCACCTCAAAGAAAAGACAACGGTGGTACAAATGAGGTTGGAAACGATGGTGACGACGTAGTATACGTTGAAAGTGGGGTGACGCGCATAAGTAGCGGTTTGTTCGGGTACCGTTCGGACCAACAAAGCGAACAAACACACAGTGAGCCAAACCAACCCTTGTGTGAGCGAGACAACGTAGAGATGGAAAAATTAAAGTTAGAGTTGCTGCAGAAAGAAGTAGAGGTCCTACAACTAAAAAAACAGCTACTCGAAAAAGAGCAAATGGCGGCGAGTGTACGGTATGACAAAGGCGCGAACAATGCTTTTGATATGCTAAAAGAGGTCATCAGGAATTTCGACGGTGGCAACGATTTCAACGCTTGGCAAAAGCAATTGTTTCACTACCGTGATATTTTCAATGCGGACGATGCGACTTTTCCGAAGGACGTGAATGAACTGCTAGGAGAGATGAAGATGGTATTCGCGTCTTGCGAAAACAAGTTTGAAATGCGACGCAAGTTCGAAAAGCGTATCTGGTTGTCGGACATAAGCTTCGCAAATTACTTCAACGAAAAGTGCATTCTAGCTAGCGGGTTAGTCCTCGGCGATGGGGAGATAGCTGATTATTTGGTCGAAGGGATTCCGGATAAACAACTGCGCGTCCAAGCCAAGCTGCAGAATTTTTCAACAGCGAGTGAAGTAGCTAGAGCTTTTCGATCGATTGAACTACCGCAAAGGCCAACTACAAACACAGGAATAAGCGAAAGGGTGACGTGTTACAACTGCAACTGCACGGGCCACTATTCCAAAGAGTGCCGGAAACCCAAAAGAGAAGTCGGATCCAGCTTTGCTTGTGGTGAACAGGAACACTACGCATCCGACTGTAAGCACTACAAAAAATCGACAACAAAAAATTCATTTGCAAGTTATTTTAATTTAAGTATCACAACAGAATCCGATATAAGTATGTTTGTAGAATGCCTAGTTGACTCCGGAAGCCCTATAAGTTTGATTAAGGAATTTATGGTGCCAGCAAGAGCACAGTTACATGAAGTACAAAATTACTACTATGGTCTAAATAAGTCAGCTTTGAAAGTTAATGGAAAAATCAAATGTTTTATAAAAGTTTTGAATAAACAAGTTTTAGTTGAACTTTTAGTGGTTCCAAATGAGTGAATTGGTTATTCTGTGTTACTAGAAAGAAATTTTATAAATGAGTGCGGTGCTAAATTAAAAATTGGAAACGTAGAGTTTTTGGATAAGACGGAAGAGATGGTCGTCAAAGAAAATGTTAACGAAGTTGAGAAGTTACATATGAACAAAGATAAAGACAATGTTAGCTAAGTTGAGGAAATATATACGGCCAAGGGCAAACACAATGTTAATGAAGTTGAGAAATTGTATACGATCAAGTGCGATGATAATGATACCAAAATAGGAGTATGTACTGTAGAGGGTAAAAACTACGTTGACAATGTTGAGAAACAAGAAAATAAGATAATTGCAAATGGAAGTTGTGAATTGGTGATGTCGTTAAACAAATTTATTCGATAGATATTTACAATGACAATAGAACAGGCGATAGGGTAGTTTACAAGATAGGTGAAGAGGTAAAGTTTAGGGATGAAATTTTCGACGGAACGTACCTCAACGCTAAAAGACCAAGTAAGCCTATGGTAAGTTGTAGCCCAAGGAGATTATCATACAATGAGAAACTAGAACTACAGAAAATTATTGACGAATATTAAGCAAAGGAATATATACGACCTAGCGAGTCAAAGTTTGTGTCGCCAATAGTATTGGTGAAGAAAAAGACAGGTGAGTAGTATAAGAATACCGGTTCTACCCCATTTGGTGCAAGGAAATAATATGCAAGGAAAAGTATATATGTACATGCTGTCATACATACATATATGGGTGAGAATTTAATGTGACCACAGGTGTGTGTGCGTGTGTGCATTATGAAACGGTGGGGGCCGAGGGGTCGAGCGTGTGGTCGGAGCCCGAGGCGCTTTTTTTTTGTAAGGAAAAGTGAGCGCTCCCGTTTTAACCCGTGAGAATTTTATGAAACCACATAAATATGAAGATTGATAACTTTGATGATATTTTTAATTAAAATACGAATGTATAAAAAAAGGCTTCAATTGAAAATGTATTTCAGTATTAATTTTTAAAATGTTTGCGACAGTAGATGTTCAAGGCTTCAAAGCATATAATAATAGATTTATTATAAAGGAAATAGCTGTGGTTTTCAATAATGAAGAGTTTCATTGTTTCCACATCAAAGCTCCGTTTGAATTTTCAGATCTGAGTAAGGATAATCAACAACAAGCTAATTGGTTAATGTTACACCACCATAATTTATCATGGTCCTATGGAAGTGATAGCTTTAAAGCTGTAAGAAACTATCTGATATCAGCATTGAAAAACTTAAAAGTGTATGTAAAGGGAGGAGAAAAGCAAATGTGGATAGCAGAGTTCCTTCAAAAGCCGGTGTTTAACATTGAAGAGGAGAGTACAGAATGTAATGTAATGAATCTCTCTAGATTATATAGTTTACACACAGACGCTGTGCGTTTTCAGTATCATTTTCATAGTGAGTGTAATGTAAAAATCAATAGACTAAAAATTCGTTGTGCTTTAAAAACAGCATATATTTTGTTTAAATACATACTGGATAGTAACTTAAATTATAATGAAATAAAATAGAATTATAAATTTTAAACTTAGTGTTTTTTATTTTAAAGGCTAAGAAGAAGAAGAAAAGTTAGTATATAAATACATATTTTTCAAATATCACCCTCATTTTAAATTGTTGTGGGGAAAGGGATATGACACAATGGAATTTAACTTTTATATTTTATTATTATCATTATTAATTGTTTTTAAAACAGCCTACAGGGTACCATTTTGGGAAAAACTTGATAATAAAGGGCTTGCGATAAACCAAAACTCGAAAAGTATTCAATTTCATTTAACATTACCGAATAGTAATGATATTTTACAAATAAATATTTCTTTATTATTACTTAAACAAAGTGAGCCTCTATTAACGAATTATAATGAAGAAATTGAAGTGTTGTCAACGACATCATCGTTGTCGTCGACCCCCATTGTAGAGATAACACAACGATCTCTACCCCCTATCAAAATAACTCAATCATATACAACAATCACACCATCGTCTATAGTTGACTTTACAACTGAAGGGAAACCTATGAGAATTTTTACCATAGACGAAGCTATCGAAGCATTTCGTAGAGAGATTATTGAAAAGGAATCTGATATTGGTGGAAGCATTGAGGCAAAACAAGCATTTTATCGACATTTCAAATTGGAATATGATAATTTTGATATATCGATTCGTTGTACTTATGATAGTAGATATATTGACAAACTGTTGAGCATCAAGTGCTTTGAATGGGTTGGTGTCGAAATTCTGTATGTACAAAATTCTAAAAACATAATTCTGCTTTTTAAAATTCTGCTTTTTTAAAATTCTGCTTTCTAAAATTCTGCTTTCAAAATTCTGTATTACAAAATTCTGTATTAAAATATAATGTTAACAATGATAAAGAGGTCATGTAATTATTTTGAAAAAGTGCTGTATTTTAATACAGAATTTTGTAATACAGAACATTGTGGGATATTCATTGTCAAATTTAGGTATGATTATTAGTTAGTAAAACTTTTTACACAATTTGAGTATATGCGCCCCATTGTTTTTAACATATTCGTTCATATGTACATACCTACATTAATTATAGTTGACAACAGTTTTACATTGTACATATGTTTGCAATCAAATATTACCTGGAGATGAGAACTTCTATCACAAATGAGGAATTACAATTTCACCACAACTGTCTACAACGGTTCTTATATTGTTTGTTTACCTTCTGTTAAGTGCTGACTTTTTGTGAAAAAGCGTGGTTTAATATTATACTGATAAAAATGTCCGAAATAAGAATTTTGAAAACAAATAAAAATAAGGAAATGTTGGGTGTTGATGGGTATTTCTATTATTTAGAAAGAATAACAAAACAAAGGACATATAATTGGTCGTGTTCCAAAAGAATAGCGTGTCACTGTAAATCTCGATTGGTGACTGAATTAAAAGACTGAAAGGTGACTGAATTAAAAGACTGATTGGTGACTGCATTTTAAAAAAGCAGAATTTTGTTCAAGCAGAATTTTTTTGCAATTTACAGAATTTTGTCACCCAGAATTTTGTAATACAGAATAATGACACGCTCCCGCTTTGAATATCGTGAAATTGAAACTGAACGAAATCTAAGTATTGGTGACATTGAAAAAGTTCTAGTCCAGGATACTTCATATAAGTAAAAGACCAAATATAGAAATAATTGATGTAAAAAACTATAGACAAACATATAATATGGTCATTGTATAATATATATTAGACGTATCAACATTATAAAAAAAAAAGATGAAATTATCTAATTTAATAAAAATTATACTTCTACACCTGTTGTATTTAAGTTATGGAACGAGCTATTATTATAATCAATTTATGAATGAAAAACAAAATATAAGTAGCTTTAGAAATTTTGAAAATAGTAAACAAGCTAGTTTTGAATACAATATTCCAAACACTTCTTTACGTTTAAAAATAAATGTGACAATTCAGTTGATAGATCAAAGTTTTCCTGAGCTGAACCAACCATTATTAAAAACAACAACAACGCAGAGCCCTTGGGGATCTTTTAGACCAACTTACACCGACCAAAGGACTGAGTCGCATAGTGCGAAAAGAAGTGTATACACAATACTCGAGGCTATTGACGCTTTTAAAAAAGATTTAGTTGAAAAGGAAAAAAGAATTGGAGGTATTCTTGAAAGTCCAGGGGTTTTCCATCGACATTTCAATTTAGTTTACGATAATTGTGAAATTCGAATTAAATGTACTTATTATAGCAATAACATATGTAAAGCATACTCTAAATATCTATTGTTTCGAATTTCCGGAAAACAATACGAAGGAATTACATGAACGAGAAGCATTACATGAGCGCGCTTCACACGATATAAACCCAACAATAATTCATGTTGATCGTTATTATCAAACATTACATATGAAGGTTCAGTAATCAAAGATATGTCGTCGACAGATGTAGACATATTTAATTTTCTAAAAAACTTTAAACATATTTCGCCTGAAGAGCAGAAGAAAATACTTTTGAATATTCATTCAAAAATTGAGTATAGAGATAAATTAAATAAAATAAAGAATCGTTTCGGTGAACATTATGAAGACTGCGTTTGGTCGAATTCTAATTGCAAAGTTGGCCCAGACACTTGCAATTGCTCATACCTAGAGCGTTTGGATAAGGAAGCCTACAACATTTTGAACACTTATACTAAAATTTATAACCAATTGCAATGTAAACATTGTAAAAACGAAAAAAAAAAACAAAAATAAATACTTGCTTTAAATAAAAATAATTTTTTATTTTATTTTTGAATTTTTAAATAATTTTTTTTACAACATTTGTAAATGGAATACATATATTCATACATTTTATCATGGATAAGTATACAATAAGCAGCGGTGTTAGCAGGGACGGACTTGTGAAATTTTAATTCAATCCGAATTCATTTTGATGTGTTACATCTAAAACAATTATTGGAGCATTATCAACAAATTGATCAGGTGATAAAAGTGGTTTGGGAGTACGTCCATAGTAACTTTGTTGAAATTTTAAATACATATCATATAATAGAGCATACCGATTTCGTTCAAATTTAATATTAAGATCATTATGGATATGCAGTGGAGTTAAGGTGAACTTTGACATCTAATAAGTCACAATGTTTAAATTTCTTGTCATTTTGAAATCCTAAAAGAATATAGCGAGGTCTTTCATTTTCACCAACCATTTTAACATTGCATAAGATATTCGTGATTTCCTGTAGAGAGGGGTTATGGTAGACATCCCAACTTCTAAATGAAATGTTTAGCGGTTGTTTACTATTAATTGTTTTCAACATAGTTAACCGATACGAGTCTGAAAGTTGAATATGTGGCACTTTCCATGTAATATTTAAAAGTTTTAATATAAGCTTTTCTTTTTCTGTAGTTGTCATCATAACAGCATCATCTTCTTTAGCTCGTATTAAGATTAATTCATGTTTACAGTTAACAATAATTTTATCAAAATCTTCGGCAAACCCAAGCAGGGTTTTCAATGGTATACAAAAATTGAAATGCCCAGTTTTTAAGTTAATATTTTTAAAAGGGCACCACCCTGCATTTTTTAGATTTGTACTCTCAAATTCGTTAAGTGATACATAATTTTTCATTTCTGTTGCAATACCCAACTTTCTAGTGCAATCAATTTCTATTCAGTTTATTTCATATCGTATCTCCTCAAATAAATAGGCCATACAATTATTTAGCCGCTGCACAGGTTTTGAAATTGTTGAATCACTATTTGATATGAATCCCTCAATGTATAAAATACTGTCACTTTGTATGGGGATCCAAATTTCATCATTGTTTTGAAACGATTGTAAGTATGGTATAGAGCTATGATAATCCTTTTTTATTATACTATTATCAAAAATGGGCTTGTACAAAACGTTTATTATATCACTAATTTTTCAAATTAAATCCTAAACTTATTCGATGGAGTTAAATCAATTTTATGTTGAACAACAGAATTTACCTCTTTAGAACGTAGATTTTTTGTTTTTGTAACCAATACTTTTGAGGATGATTGAAAACTATTCACAAAATCTGTATGTATTGGCTTTTTATTAAAAATTATCATTTTTTCCTCCTTTAGATAGGTTTTAAATGTAGTCTTATTGATATGGCTTCTCCACGAAAGATATTCAGGCTACCCATTTGATCAACAACTTTAAGAACTAGAGTGCTTATTTGACTATTAACCGGTAAATATATAACATTAACAGGTATTTCTGAGATTTTATACCCTGGACTAACTCTAAGAGAAAACTGATGTATTGTATGCACAGATATTTCATTTATATATGAGCCGTTGATGATATTACATTCACCAGATATTGTGTTTATTTTTGTTATATCCACTGGATTGTCAGAGTAATGAACAATCTTTGGCTCTAATATTCTTTTACTGAAACCTAGTAATGGACCAATTGAATATTTTTTTAGCAAAATTCACTTCTTCGATATTACTCATAATTTCGGTTTGAAATGTATTAGGATTAGCTCGTATATCAATAAACCCTCGATTCAAAGGTTCATACATGCTGCTAATTTTCTCAACTATATCATCCAATTCATATGTTCCAACAGGTACATATCTCAAAAACATACGTGCCAATGTGAAACAAATTGTTTTCTTTGTCCACATTTGGAATTGTATGATACGAGTCAAAACTAATTAACCCACAAACATAATCTTGCTGGAGTTCTATGGGAGGGAAATAATTTGCAACCAGTATAGATGAATTACCATTTATTGTTAATGTAATCGACATGTTGATAGATTATCATTAAATACTTAACTGAAATAATTTTTAAAACACTTTTTTATTTATAATATATATTTATTTTTTTAATTTGTTTTTAATTTAAGTCATTAACATTTATCCAATAATTGTGTTCAGAAGAGAATCCTAACCATTTAACATAAACTCTATTGTTTCGACGTCTCAAAACCTTTTCAACTAAATATACATGAGGGAGTTTAGTTTTCATTAGTTCATATTCATAGAATCCACCCTTAATAGCATTACCTTGATAGTCTTCAAGTATATATGTTGTAGGATTTGTGTTTTTAATTGATTTTATTTTAAAAACTTCTGTTGTCCAATTTGGTGTATACCCCTTTTCAAATACATGTTTATATTTACATACTTATTCTATATTTCTTGGTCTATGAAAAACTTTTAAATTGCGGTATCCAATAAATGTTGTTCATTCGAGGAATTTACCTCATTTGGAGTCATTCTGATGGTCCTATGAATAATATTATTGTAATCATTGACTAAATTTTTATAGATATCAATTGATTGATATTTTTTGATTGTAATAATCTCTTAAAATTATTATTATAAAATTCCTTTCCATCATCTGTTTGTAGGTTTTTCGGTATTCGGTTATAATATATATATAATTTTGCAGAGCTTCAACACAGGACTTATTTACAAGTTTGGCAATTGATTTGTTTCCTCTTTTATATTATATATATAATAATGTTCGCGCTTAAATTTCATAGCTCAGTGTTTGGCCGAGCTTCTCCTACCATTTGTGGTGTGCGTCTTTATATTATACCACAAATGGAGGGACCTACGGTTACTTGAGTTTAAAATCTTAGCCATTGCATTTGTTACGTTTTCTTTAGTTTTATTCTTAACTGCTTCGGCCCATGCTTTTTTAGAAAATGTATCGATTACAGTTAAAAGATATTGATAATGATTATTACTTTTTGAATACTGAGTCATTACAACCAAGTCAGCTTGCCATAAATCATCGATTCCTTTAATAAAAACTTTTTCTAGCTTGTTTATGTAATTCTTCTACAATAGCTCTTTTGTTATTAATTTTGCTAATCTTTTTATAGTAGGGAACTTTATTTTTCCCGCTTCAACGTCTTTTTCAGTTGGATGTTGTTTCAACACAACGAAACGCATCAAATAATCCTTAATAGTTGATAAATAGTTGTTTATATTATGTAATTCTTTTCCACATGCACCTTTTATTCGTTGGTCTATTAGACCCTCAAGAATTGATACATCATTTTTAATACTATTATTCAGGATTACATTTATTTCTTTGATTTAATGTCCTAATTTCGTTTGCATCTTATTTAATGTTTCTAAAAGGAATACTTTCGAAATGGCATCATCGTCTTCTATAGGAGCAGCTAGGTTAATTATTCTTTTCTTGTTTAAATTAAGATTTTTGTTTCGGTCTGGAATTGTTTTCGCTTTTGATCTATTACTATGATCAAATGAGGAATGTCCAAATTTATTTATACTCATATTATTTAATAATATTTGCTTCTCGCAACTCTTCAATAATTGATATAATCTCTTTTTGATGGTTGTTATGTCCGGCACTTGTTGAAGATATTAGCAATCTCAATCTATCCACCAACTCATTAGGGTTATCCCAATATTAATAAATATTTTTGCGACAATCGATTGATTTCAATAAACCTCTACCCTTAAGAACGAGTGTGGATTATAATTGAACAATTTCCTAATAATAAGTAGATATTTAAAAGATTTTGTTCCCTTAATTTGACTATTTGGGTTATAATTACGTTTGTGAGCACTTGTATCTAATAAAATCCGTCGATAAGTTTTCAAATCACACTTTTTATAATGTTGAGGGGTTTTATGAAATATTAACTCAAACAGACCTGGTGTCATTTTCCATTTATCCTTCCCGATCTGTATAATATCTTTATAAATAATTTTTAATGGTTTCAATCCAAATCGCAATCGACCATTTGAATCTCTATTCAGACCATATAATGTATCAAGCATATTAAGATCTTTAAGCAATTTTATGTTTTGTAAGAGTGAATTGGGATGAGTAAGCTTAATCCGTTTAAAGTCTTCATTTAGTTGATTTTTAGACTGACGCTTTACGAGTTTATGTCTTTCCCACAGATCAGGATCTGTTTCGATTCTTCTTAAAATATCATTTTCAGTTGGAGAAGTATTATCATTATACGTTTCAGTTTGCTTTTGATTTTCTACAGCCTTTTCTAACAATTGTTTATCACTTGGTTTACTAGGAATATATGGTTCTAGTCGTTCACAATTATTCATATAATTTATTTTTTGTCTAACGCAACCTTGTTTAATTTTTGATTTTTATCAAAACATTGTTCATTAATGATATCAATAGCTTTTCGCTTTTCAGGTTTATTATCAATATTTGTTTTAGTTTTCATTACATTACTTTGTGCAGCTCTTTTTAGTAATTCATCATCATTAGGTTTGCTTGGAATATATGATGCTGGCTTTTCGGGGTCATTCATAAAATTTATTTTGCTTCTAACACTAACAACCTTATCTAATTTGGACTTTTTATCAAAACATTGCTCATTAATAATATTAATAGGATTTCGCTTCTTAACATTTTGTTTCCGAGAACTTTCTGCAGAATATTCTAAATCTGAATCATTAGAATAAGTATTTATTTTATTATCAAGATTATTAGCATTCACATAATTTTTATCGGTTGGCAATGTATCAACTTTCATATCTTCACTTTTTTTTACCCTGTCCGCCTGCCAAATTTCATCATCATGATCACCATTATAGTTAGTAACATTATATTGATTAGAGTTTTTCAAATTATCAACTAATTCATTTAATGGTTTTGATATGGGTTTAAATATATCCTCCAACAAGTTGATCCTATCCAATTCTCCAAATTTCATTCTTTTAATTTTTTCTTTTAATACTTTCCTAGTCTTAGCAAGATACATTCATATGATTATTTAACATGATCTTTAAGGAGTGAGTGAAATATCTGCTACCTATCAGCTGTATATCTGATAAGAATCTGATCTGGTATATGTTTTTATAGAGGTTTTATAATTGAATAAAATTATCAAAACCCTTTCGATATCGACCTTTGTTTATAGGATCATCTTTACTTATAACAACAAAGCCATATTTATTCCTCCAAGACTCGATACAAATTTTTAAAAATGTTTTATATAACATATCTCCAATAACGTGATCATTATAGATATGCTTAAGATTCATTTCATCTTGCTTGAATACAATAATCATGTTTGCATTATCACGAATTAAGTGTTTATAAATTTTTGTATAAGTTTGACATAAATAAAAAGAATCAATGTTTTTATGACGACCCATACAAAAATAATCTCGTATTATTCTTTGTTTCCCACATATTACATCATCAAATATAAAAATTTAGTCCGGTTTTGCTTCAGTGGGCTTAATAACATCAACGTTTTCATTAAATGTATAAAGATTTATTCCTTTTATCGGATCAGTAAGCCTTTTTAGATAGATATATTTCGACTGATATAATGATTTTGAATAAATGTATATGCTTCGGAAATTAAGCCCGTTTGAGCTTTCAATTAAACTAAGCATAACATTAGTTTTTCCACAATTTGATGGTCCCACAATCAGCGCTCGTATGGAATTTGGTAAAAGGGGGCTATGTCTAGTAACATTTTTAACATTTATGTAATTGTCAGCATTATTAACCTTAAGTTGGAGACGTTGTTTAACAAATTTCATTTTGATTACTAGATTTATAGCAATATAAACCACCGCTTTTATAATAAGGTCATCATTTAATTTAAAAAAAACTCACCTAATGGGACTAATACATAAAAAGGGGATCAGCTATAGCAAAAATTTTGAATGATATTAGAAATGGAAAGGAGCAATTGGCTGAGGCTAGCCGTCATAATAGATATATGGAATGAATCGCTATGGGAAAGGGTTTATTCCTCAAGCCATATAAAAAGGGATATGGTTTATATTTACGACCCTATCCAAAAAACTAACAAAAAAGCTACCCAAAAGACCATTAACGGATGCAGATTTAATGAAATATTGCAAACATCTTAAAGGTTTCAGGGGAATTTTTATGAGAAATTCTTTAACGAATAAACCGAAATCTCAAGAATGTGGGATTCTTAATTTAGATGATGCTGATGGTCCTGGTACTCATTGGGTAGCATACTATAAAAACAAAAACTATACAGAATATTTTGATAGTTATGGAAATTTACAGCCGCCGATAGAACTAATTAATTACCTGAAGCCACCAATACATTACAATTATGAACAGAAACAAAAATATAACACTGTAATATGTGGTCAATTATGTTTAAAATTTTTATTTAATAAAAGAAATAAGTAATATAAAATATAAATTGTTTTGTTTTTGTATTACAATAATAAAGTACTCCTATAATGTTTCGAAATGTCCATAAGCATAAGTATTAAAATGATTTTCTCGTACAATTCGCTTATCATCTATATTAATTAGAGCTACTTTATAAATATTTTGAGTATAAACCGTATGTAATTTAGATCTGAATATATTCATTGATGCATTATATAATTTATTTTCCAACAGACATTTTCTAAAATCTCTTAAACTTAATGTAGAAGTTACACACTTTTTTATTCCCCTAATCTTCTTAATTTCATTTATATCGTTATCAATTCTAAATGAATACATTTTCGCTCTTAAACCAATAAATTCTTTTATTAACTTTCCATTACATTTATCTTTCATCATACCTAGAACCTTCTTATTCAACCGAGGAAAATTAAAAATATTTTCTATTGGATATGAAGAAGTATCGAAAAATTTTGAAATATCAACGCGAATATCATTATAAAAGTCGTCAGTTTGAATATCATATATGTATGAATGAATCAGTATCTATATAATTCAAAGCAATATTATTTTTATATTTCTCTTTGATATAATCATAATGGAAACTACACATTTTCAATTTAGAAAGTTCTAAAACGGTAAAACCAATATATATCGGTTTATTGTACATAACTGCCACTTGTTTCATTTGAATCGCTATTAAATTATCAGAAAATTTGCTTAGACAGTGGAAATTTGGTTTTGCTATTAAGGCTCTAGCACCTAATTTTTTCCTACCTCTCCCCCTACGATTAGTATTTTCCCAATCTTGTACTAATTTAACATTTACTCTCTTATCTACATTTTCCATAGTTTTCCCATACACCGCATTATTTAATAATTTAAAGAAATTTTCTTCAAACTTATTTGCTGCTAATGTTCTATGATAATTATTTAAATCAATATATTTTTTTAACCAATCCAACTGATTAAATTGTAGAATTCTATGAATTTTCTTTAATACAAGTCCATGTTTAATACATTGTTGTACATTTTTATAATGAATAATATATTTTGTTTTGTTTCCTAAATCACCAATTAACTTTGAGATTTTCATTGGATCAACTTTTTTATTTTCAAAACAAAATGGTAAGTCTTTATGAATATTGTGAGTGGTTAAAGGATAATCTAAATCTACTTCTAATATGTAACCAACTAAAGAATCTTCTGGTTTATTAAAAACGTTAAACTCCTCTACGTTTTCAACCCATTCAAAATTATTATGAGGGAGATATTGTGACATAGCATAACCATATAAATTATTGACATCTAAACAAATTATATAATTTGAAGGCTTAGTCGCATCATAATCACTTAAATATTTATTGTTAGCAACTGAACGCTGTTACAACATTGAACAATACCTCCCCTAATCCCTGAGAAAATAATATTATGCATGTTTTCATCAGTTAACAATTCTAATTCTATTCCAGTTATTTTGAGCATTTCATCCCAAGATAATCCTGGAGATGTATAATATTGACATGGGTCTAATCGATAAATTCCTTTACATAATTTTCTAAAATTCTCAAAAATGTCACTAAGAAGAAACACACTTTAAAATATAATAATATAATAAATAAATATAATAAAAAATAATAAAATAAATTGGAACAATTAAATGTTGTCCAAACATTTTGTGCATGTTGATAATCATCAATACTACATGATTCATTTGATAATTTATTAAAGAAATTTGAACGAATAGGTAATTGTGTTTCATTGAGACGTTCTTCTGAATCCAAGTAGTCATATGGGAAAATACCTTTACGTTTCATTAAAATAAAGTGATAATCGTTAGGGAAAAAAAGCCTTGTTGTTTCTAAATCATTATTATTAAAATTCTTAGCTAAACTGTCTAAACTAGAAGGCATGAATCGAAATGAATCTAAAAACCGAAGTTCAATTCTATCTTAATCATTAACATATATTCTCTTTGATATCGAAATATATAATTCTTTGTTTAAGGGAATAATATTTATATCCCTCTTAACAGATGATAACTCTTTGATGAATAAATGACAATCGTATTTCGATAAATTATGAAATATATTGGAACACAATTTACTATCTGATACTCTAAATTACATTTTTTATGTGCCGGACCTCTATATTCACCTGTAAAATGACAATGGTCTGCTACCCTATCATTTAATAATAGTTCCCTTCCACAAATATGACAAACTATATCCTCTTTTTGACGTCTAAGTTGGTTGACAGTTAATGGATGCATTCTAACTGTTATACTCAAATAACGGTGGTAAATATCTAAAACATCATCGAAGATACTTTTAAAAAAATGTTTTGGAGCATCAAAACCGCTATATATTTTAAAACGATTCAGTTGATTATTATATGAACATTTAATAAAATAACAATATGCATAAGGAATATGTTCTTGTAAGTATTGAGTGCTAGTAGAACTTTGAATACCTATTGGTTTTAGAATACATTCGAAACCTGCATATATAGTAAATGCTACATCTATTAATATACTTTTTTCAGGTTTAGGCATACGTGTTACAATTTTTCTACAATGCATTTTATGAATAAATAATTCTTCTTCCTTATAAAAATGTATTAGACATGTATTACAAATATATACTCTTTTCTCAACTCTTGTAACTTGGGATCCAAGTAATCTACTCAAATTTTTTATCCAAACATAATGACTTTCATTGAAATCGTCACTGTATAAAGTAAGATTAACGTGATGTGATTTTTCTTCTTTTGTTAAATAAAAGGGACCTACTATCAAATTGTCCTCTATACCAAACACATTTACACTAATATCTGAATTATTTGATTTAAATATTTCAATATCTTTTATTGGGAAATTTAAATTTTCAAAATTGACTACTTTATCATTATTTAAAGTTATAATGGAATCTTGAGAGTTGATAAAGAGATGAAATTATGGCCCACTTAAAGCAATATACATCATTGTTAACAATATTAATACATGCTTTTTTATCTGCAATTAGTTTTGGCAATGGTATATATAACGAGCCTCTAATTGGTTCGTATTTATTTATGTTAACTTCTAAATGAATAATTTCACTTAGACTCCAACCACTATCTCGCTCTTGGAATGTGTTCATTTTTTCAATCAATTTACTAAACTTTTCTTTAATTATATCAACAACATTGTTGTTCTCCATAAATCCTTCAGTCATTAATGTTTGATGTGATATTATAGTATTTTCTTCAATATTTTCTTTTATTCGAATATATTTACAAAATAATTCAAAGTTAAATTTGATGCTTTCATGTTTTTCTATAGATTTTTGTAAAAAATCAGTTAATACATTTACATGTTTTTCAAAAAAAATTTTAATAATTAAATCATTTGGTTGATCGTTTTCCAAAACGTATATTTCAATACGATTATTAAACATAGCATTAATACATTTAACATTACTTTTTACACTATACATACAATTTTTTTAATGCATGTTTGTTCTCACGTGTGATGTCCATACATTTTCTTTTAATTGCATTTTACATTGCTCACAAAAAATTAGTTTTTTTTGAAACTTGATGTTTCATTGCAATATGCTTGACTAAACTCCTCTTTCGAGCATATATCTTTTCACAAAAACTACATGGATACATTTTATTTTATTTAATTTTTTATATTTTTTTGAAAAACCATTCAAAAAAAGTTTATTCTGTATAAAATTTAAATAACGGAGAAGTAAATTTTTCACCAGGTTTAATCAATTCAATATAAAATGAATTGTTATTTATTGTTTCAATAGTTGAATCTTCTAAGGAGTTGTAGGATTTCGGAAGAAAAAGAACACTATCGTGCAGTTCTATCATTACCTTCTCCCCAAACTTTGTCTTCACCCTTATGACTTTTAGTATTTTTAACTCTTTATTTTTTTTTATTTTCCTTCGAAACTGATTTTAAGTCCTTAAGAGCTTGCTTCATAGTGTGAAGTTATTATAGTTTATTACGGTTTATTAGAAGTGTTGGTGGTTAAACAATTTTAACAATTTTTATAAAATAATTTTATTATCCTTGAAGTCTAAATGAGTTGAACAATAGCCGCTTCAAATAATTTACTGTACGATTTCACTGAAAAAATATTTAATTTATATGCATTGAGACAAGTAGCCTTATCTTTCTAAATATATATACAGTTATATATATCTATGTATATATATCTATCGGTATGTATTTTGCGGTTTGTTGATATAGGTGTATATCATACAGCGAAATTTATGGTTCCGCAAACCACCAGTTTCGTACTACTAGTAGGGTTGTTATAATTTCTAATTTAGTATCAAGTAAAGAGTGTAATAAAAAGGAAAAAAATGTCTTTCCCGAATTATTAAGAAAAGTTTTTAGAATAATATAACGATTTAATTGATAATGAACATCGAACATTTTTTTGTTCTATAATAAATGAATTGCGATCATGTTTATCCGAGCCATTCATATATTCACCAAATGGATTACATAAGACAGATTGTCATTTTGCTAATAATTCATACAAGGAAATAGTAGATATATGTAATTGCATTTCGCTTTATTCCCGATATAAAAAATTGAAAAAAATTTATAATTTATTGATGTTTAACGAGCCTAGATGGTTGTAATCAGTGTGATAAAGAAACCACAATTTCATGGTAAAGGTTAAAGTATATAATATAAAAAAAAAATAAAAATAAAAAAACAATTTCGATAAATGGTTGAAGAAGTTATAAATACCAATTTTGTTTTGAAATAAACTAATTGTAATAATATATTTATGGTGGTCACATTAATTTGGAGCAATGGATTCTAAAAATTATACAGACTTTGATATCGAACAACAAATATCCAATTTTGTGTTCGATCAAGATGAATTCGATAAGATGTTAAAAAGTTTCGATGAAGAAGAATTTAATAAGCAGCTTCAAAAACTAGAAGAGCCCGCCCAATCCCTACAAGATACAACTGAAGTGAAGACATACATAGTATGTACCAAATAAGCGTAAAAGACAACGACCTGCAAAGATAATACTAGCTGAATGTTCTACACAAAAAGCCGCTCAACTAAAAACTAATACCAAAAATGTAAATAATTGTATTGATCTTTGTGAACCAATACTAACGGCTGTTCCTATAAATGGGAATATGAGCACTAAAGGGTTATTAAGTGTGGGAAAAATTAATTTAAATGATAAGGCGAAAGAAGTTCCCTCATTTGAAGTTAATTTTAAAAATGATAGAGATATTCAAAAATTAAAATTTTTAATACAACAGTGGTTTGATGATGAAATTAAAGCGGATGATATCGATTTGGAATGTGCTGGAACTTCAACAAAGAAACATAATATTAGCTCTGATGTTGAATGGATTAGGGAAGATAAACTTCTTAATGAACTTTTAGGAATTGTATATAAATATAAAGGCATTGGTGGTTTTGCTCGCATTAATCACTTGAAAAAAAGTTTATATGCATTTATTAAATTTAGTTGTAACAAATGGTTTATTTATAAATGTACAAATGTTATAAATTTAAAATAATATACTTTATTTGAATATAAAAAAATTATAATTAAAACAATATTGTTTCTTTTATTATTTTAAATTCATCAAAATTTACTGCAACAAGAAATTGTGTGCAATATATAGCAGAACGTTCTTCTCCCTTAAATGCTAGTACATTAACTTCAAATTCTCCATATGTTGCCTCCTTTACAAATTTTCTAGGAGTTCCATTAATTTTTAAACGGAAATGATATTCCATCTGTTCTTAAATTAATTTACGTATACAACTTTCGCAAAGTTCTTGCAAATTAAAAGCCCGAGTATTGTTCCTCCAGCTTTTTCTGCTGGAATTCCTTCGCGCTTGTTTACTGAATCTTAGATTTAGACAGTTCCAGTAGGAATATCGCAATCCACAGTCCACACAATCATGTTGAGGATGTTATCGTCAACAAAATCAATTAGTGAACTAGGCATTTTAATTATAAAAAAAATCGATTTCAAGGATGAACTTTTAGGAATTGTTATGGAAAAATTAATAAAAATGAAAACATAAACATAAATGGTTTTATATACTTCCAACACCTATGAATTTTAATTAAAAATATCAACAAAGTTATCAATCTTCATATTTATGGGGTTTCATAAAATTCTCACGGCTTAAAACGGGAGCGCTCACTTTTCCTTACAAAAAAAAAGCGCCTCGGGCTCCGACCACACGCTCGACCCCTCGCCCCCCACCGTTTCACAATGCACACACGCACACACACCTGTGGTCACATTAAATTCTCACGCATATATGTATGACAGCATGTATATACTTTTCATTGCATATTTTTTCCTTGCACCAAATGGGGTAGACCCGGTATTCTTATACTACTCAGGTGAACTGCGGCTGTGTGTCGACTACGTCAAAAGATAATTACCCTATGCCTCTCATAGATGATTTACTAGATAGGCTAGTAAACAAGAAAATATTTACCAAACTAGATCTCAGAAATGGGGTTTTCCACGTTTTCGTAAGCGAATACTCTGTTAAGTATACCTCGTTTACAACGCCACTAGGGCAATATGAATTTTTAAGAATACCTTTCGGGTTGAGAAATGCTCCAGCGACGTTTCAGAAATTTATTAATAAAATTTTCGCGGATGTGATTAGAAATGGAGAGGTTATTATTACGATTGCAACGTATAGTATTGAAGAGCACTTAGGAATACTACAAAAAGTTTTCCAAAGACTAATACAAAATATTTTAGAACTACGGTTAGACAAATGTGAGTTTTTACAGTCGAAGGTACCTAGGTTATTTGATAACGAGTGAAGGCATACAAGCAGACGAAAGAGGATTAAAAGCCATAGAAAATTTTTCAGTCCCAACTAAAGTGCACGAAGTTCAAAGTTTCCTTGGCCTGTGCTCATATTTTCGAAGATTTTTATAGGATTTTTCTACTATAGCCAAACCCCTTTATGACCTTACGAAAAAAGATAGAAAATTCAAGTTCGGTGAAACGGAACTCAAAACCTTTAGCAATCTCAAAGAAAAGTTGATAAGATCCCCTGTGTTAGCAATATACGAGCCGAATGGTAAAACAGAGCGGCATTGCGACGCGAGCGCTTTGGGTTTCGGAGCAATACTACTCCAAAAGAAAAAAGACGGGAAATTACATCCAGTGTTTTACTTTTCTAAACGTACAACAGATGTTGAGTCTTGGTACCACAGCTTCGAACTTGAAACGTTAGCAATAATCTACGCACTCAAACGATTCCGAGTATACTTGCAAGGTACAAAGTTTAAAATCGTTACTGATTGCAGTTCGTTGACTCCCACTCTTAATAAGAAGGATATGAACCCAAGAATCGCCATATGGGCGTTGGAGTTACAAAATTATGATTACGAACTTGAGCATAGAGTAGGCAAAAGGATGCAGCACGTTGACGCGTTAAGCAGAGTAAACAATGTTTTAGTTATACATACGAACACGTTTGAGGAAAATTTGATAAAATGTCAAAGTAGAGACGAACGCGTAACAGAATTGAAAAATGCTTTAGAAAAATCGGAAAACAGCTTCTACGAAATGAGAAATGGTATAATTTATAGGAAAAAAGGCGACGAGTTGTTGTTTTACGTACCTGCTTCCATGGAGCCGCATATTTTTTATAAGTACCACGATGAAATGGGGCACATGGGCGTAGATAAGGTTGTTGAGACTGCAGGCAAAAGTTATTGGTTTCCCAATATGAAGAAAAAAGCGTTGGTACATGTTCAGAACTGTTTAAAGTGTATTGCATTCTCCAACAAAAGCGGGAAAAAGGAAGGTTTTTAAACATGATCCCTAAGGGGAACAAACCGTTTGAAATGATACATATCGATCACTACGGCCCAATAAACAGTAAAGATACGAAGTATAAGCACATATTAGTAATAATAGATGCGTTCACAAAGTTTGTACGCTCATACCCAGCAAAAACGACCGCATCTAAAGAAGCAGTTGTGTCACTGAACGACTATTTTAGAGCGTATAGTAGGCCAAAGTGTATAATTTCAGACAGAGAAACCTGCTTCACGTCAAAAGAGTTCGTGGAATATCTTGAGAGTAAAAACGTGCAACACATAAAGGTAGCGACGAGCTCGCCTCAAGCGAACGGACAGGTTGAGATTATCAATAAAAGTTTAGGACCGATGATAGCGAAAATGGTAGACGAAGAAAAGGATTTAAGCTGAGCAAAGGTCCTAGAGTCGGTGGAGCATGCAATGAATAACACAGTTCACAAAGCCGTTAAAGAACAACCTAGCGTAGTATTGTTCGGGGTTAGACAAAGAGGGAAAGCCATAGACAGCGTCAGAGAAAATTTATTAGAGGTAATTCAAGAAAATACCAGAACAATAGAAGAAATTAGAAATGAAGTAGAAAATGAGCAAAGGAAAGCACAAAACTATAATAAAGGTTATGCAGATACAAAACGACGAAGTCCGCATAAGTTGAAAGTAGGTGATTACGTAGTAGTTTCCAATGCCAATTCGCAAGTAGGGGTATCCAGCAAACTAATTCCTAAGTTTAAGGGACCTAATAAAATAACGAATATTTTAGAAAATGACCGATACTCGGTTGAGGATGTGGAAGGGTTTCAACAATCCCAGATACCATACAAAGGCATTTGGTCAGTCACAAATTTAAAGCCGTGGTAGCAGTGCTAAACACCCAAATTTAGGAGATACGAGGTAGACTCAAGAAAATTTTGCATCGTAGAATCAGGAGATTCTATTGATCAGGATAGCCGAGTTGTAATAGTTTAGGTATAGCGTGTAAGCACAGACTAAGTAATAGGTTAAGCATTGTGTGTCTAGACCGTAAGTTATTTCGTTGTGTTTCGTCCTTTACGAAGAAATGTCAAAAAGAAAAGAATAAAATGATCATTCTGGATTGAATAGCGAAACCGAGCGTTACAATTTATTAAAAGTCGCTGCTAGAAGGTCAAATTTGGCTTATAACTCTAAACCAAAAACCAATAGACGGTAGCGGTGAAGCGAGTAAGCACACAACGGCAAGGACGGTGAGCGTAAATAAGAATCTCGAGAAGTAAGTAGATTGTGCGGCGCGTGCATATTTCAATATACATATGTACATAAGTATAGTACATATATTTAATAATTTAAACTTAGTATAGAAGAAATTTTCATGACTAAAAATAT
This sequence comes from Philophylla caesio, assembly GCA_963971545.1. Taxonomy (NCBI): domain Eukaryota; kingdom Metazoa; phylum Arthropoda; class Insecta; order Diptera; family Tephritidae; genus Philophylla; species Philophylla caesio. Next base: position 37,702,377 of record OZ020608.1, on the reverse strand, counting down.
ATTTATACATATACATATGTACATATGTATGTACATACATATGTATGTATATAAATTATTTAATAAAAAAAAAATTGTAGATATAATAATTGTTTAGTTGAATTTTATATTATACATTTTTAAAATTTAATATTTATGATATTTTATTTAAAACAAATTTTATTTAAAAAGAAAATGAATATAAAAATAAAAAATATAAAAATTTTAATAATAATTAATGAAAATTTATAATAAATTTATAAATTTTTTTAAACAAATATTATAAAAATTATTAAATTTTAAAAATTATAAAAATTTTATATCTATTAATAATGAAAATTAATAAATTTTAAAATTTAATATTTGTACTATTATTTATTTATTTATTCCATAAACTGGCCTTGAGCTCAATAAAATTGTAAGAATATTAACATTTACTAGGCCAACAGAAAAATGAACATTTATAATTATTTATTTTATAATTAAAATTTAAATTTAATATAAAATGAAATTAAAATTTTTATTTAAAAATTAAAATAAGTAAAAATTTTATTAGGGGGATAAATTTACTAGCTATGAGGTAATACTAATGATTTTTATTTAGTAAATTTATTATTTTTACTTTTTTTTAATTATAAAATGTTATTAATATAAATATTAATTTATATAATATATATCTATTATTTTATAAAAATTTATTATATTATTAATTTAAAATTAATCAAATTTTATTTTAAATATTTTTAAAAAATATTTATTTTTTATAAAGATATAAAAATTTTAATTAAAATAATTAAAATTATAAATATAATTTATTTTAAAATTAATTTTTTAAAATTACTAAAAATTATTAAATTTAATAATTATAAAAATTTTATTAATAATGAAAAATTTAATGTTTATAATAATATTTACATATATATTTATAATTTTATAATTATAATTATTTATTTATTTAGTTGTTTACTTTATAAATATAATTTAAATTTTATATATATTAGTACTAGTTAAGATAATAATAATACATAAGCAATTTTTATTCCTATACTTTATTATTTTCCTTCAGTCATATTCGTAGTTTTAAGTTTATATGTAGATATTCTAATTCTATTATTTTTATAAATAAATAAATAAACATACATATCCGTTGTGACTAGCACTAATAATTATAAGGGTTACCCTTGTTGTGTTAGGATTGAATTAATAATAACAAATAAATAAATAAACAAATAAATAAATATAAAATATAAATAAATTTTTTCTAATAAAATTAAAATAAGTAAAATTTGATTAGGGGAATCAATTTACTGGCTATAAGGAAATACTAATGATTTTTAATTGGTAATATGTAATATAATTTTTAATTTTTTTAATTATAAGATGTTATTAATATAAATACTAATTTATGTAATATACATATAACATTTTATAAAAGTTTATTATATTATTAAATTTTAAAAAATTTAGTTAATTAAATTTAAAAAAATTACATAATTAATAATTAATTTTATTTATATTTTTATATTTTATTGTTTAATAATTGTTATTAAAATTAAATTTTATATTTAAGTTAAATTAAATTTTAATTTTTTTATTAAAGTGTTGGCTACTTCAAATAAAATTTTTTTAGTTATAGTTAAATTTTATTATAATAAAATATAAATAAACTTATCAGGTGAAATTGATAATCCACGATGTACCTCACTTAAAATTGTTTTCAGTTTATATACCATTTAAACAGAATATTTTATTAGAATAGTAATTTTCTAAAATTTATATCAGATCAAGGTGAAGCTTATATTTGAGTAGATATGGGTTACAATAAATATATTTAAATGAATCTAAATTTTAAATCTTTAGTGAAAGTGAATTTTATAGTGAAATTTTAAAGATTAAAAATTTGATTATAGCTCTAAAATATGTACATATCGCCCGTCATCTTCCTTAAACAAACCAACTACCATTTCGAACAAACATTTATATACAAGGATGAGCACGCCTTAAATATGCATTATAATATAAAGGAAAATACTTATACATAATTTGCAAAATAAAAAACACAAACAACAACCACGCAAACAAGTTAAATAGCGGCAGATCAGTTGCTCTTGTTTGTAGTTGGTTTGTTTAAGGAAGATGAAATAAACACAAAAGCCAACTCGGCTAGCGTAGCACAATAGGTAGCGTATTGGCTCTGCAACTCCGAGCTCCCGGGTTCAAAGCCTGAGAGAAGTGGTTATGAAAAATTAAATTAAAAATTAATTTAATTTAATAATCAAAAAGAAGTCTGATAAGGAAATGTGGTGATTTCCGAAATAGAACTATAACTTCAACCATTAAAAACTGTTGTTGTTTTTTCACAAAAAAATCTTCCTTAAACTGGCCTTGAGCTCAATTAAATTGTAAAATATTAACATTTACTAGGCTAACAGAAATATGAACAAACATTTGTATACAAGGATGAGCACACCTTAAATATGCATTATAATATAAAGTAAAATACTTATACATAATTTGCAAAATAAAAAAACACAAACAACAACCACACAAACAAGTTAAATAGCGGCAGATCAGTTGCTCTTGTTTGTAGTTGGTTTGTTTAAGGAAGATGAAATAAACATAACAGCCAACTCGGCTAGCGTAGCACAATAGGTAGCGTATTGGCTCTGCAACTCCGAGCTCCCGAGTTCAAAGCCTGAGAGAAGTGGTTATGAAAAATTAAAAAAAAATTAAAAAGTAATTTAATTTAATAATCAAAAAGAAGTCTGATGAGGAAATGTGGTGATTTCCGAAATAGTACTATAACTTCAACCATTAAAAACTATTGTTGGTTTTTCACAAAAAATCTTCCATAAACTGGCCTTGAGCTCAATAAAAATTGTAAGAATATTAACATTTACTAGGCCAATAGAAAAATGAACAAACATTTATATACAAGGATGAGCACGCCTTAAAAATGCATTAGAATATAAAGTAAATATACATTCTACAGAATTTTGCAAACAAAAACACAAACAGCAACCACACAAACAAGTTAAATAGCGGCAGATCAGTTGCTCTTGTTTGTAGTTGGTTTGTCTTGAGCTCAATACAAATTTTAAGAATATTTATAATTTATTAAAAATAATTATATAATTTTAGTGTTTTAGTAATTTTTAATGAAAAAATAATATTAATAATAGTTTATTAAGTATTGTAAAAGTTTATTCAAATAATTGAAAAATTTTTGTTTAAAAAGAAAATTTAATTTATTGTACCTTGTGTATCACGGTTTATTAAATAATTAATAAATATTTATTAATCTCGATTTTATAAGAGTTAATAATATATAAAAGGTAATGTATCAAAATTATTTTAAATAAATTATATATGAAATGTTAAAAAAAAATAAAAATGTATTAGTTTGATTATTTTAAGGGATAAGCTTTAAAATAAATTATTAAAAATTAATAATTATTATTAAAAATGTATGTATAGAATTAGCAATCATTTATAAGTTTGTTATAAATTATTTTATTATTTATTTATATTTAAATTTTTTTATAAAAATTTTTATTTAAATAAAAATTGTTAATTAATAATGATAAAATTAGTTGTTACTGTTAAAATAATTTAAATTGATAGGTTTATATAAAGAATTCGGCAAATTTTATTCTCGCCTGTTTAACAAAAACATGTCTTTTTGTGTTATATAAAAAGTCTACCCTGCCCACTGAATTTATTTAAATGGCCGCAGTATTTTAACTGTGCAAAGGTAGCATAATCATTAGTCTTTTAATTGAAGGCTGGTATAAATGGTTGGACGAAGTATAATCTGTTTCATTTAAATTTATTATAGAATTTTATATTTTAGTTAAAAAGCAAAAATTTTTTTAAAAGACGAGAAGACCCTATAAATCTTTATATTTTTTAGTAATTAAATTTTATTGATTTATTTTATTTTTATACTATGTAATATTTTGTGGGGGTGATATTAAAATTTAATAAACTTTTAATTTTATAGTATCATTTATTAATGATTTACTGATACGTTAATAACGATTATATTAAAAAAGTTTGCGATCTCGATGTTGGATTAAGATATATTTTAGGTGTAGCTGCTTAAATATAAAGTCTGTTCGACTTTTAAATTCTTACATGATCGGGGTTCAGACCGGCGTAAGCCAGGTTGGTTTCTATCTTTAAAAAATATTAATATTTTAGTACGAAAGGACCAAATATTAGAATTAAAAAATTTTGTTTATAGAATATTATTAATATACTATTTTGGCAGATTAGTGCTATAAATTTAGAATTTATTTATGTAATTTTTTTTTTTAATGTTTTTTATAGAATATATTTTATTTTTTGTTAGTAGAACAATTTTTGTAGTTTGTGTTTTAGTTAGATTAGCTTTTTTAACTTTATTAGAACGTAAAGTACTAGGTTATATTCAGATTCGTAAAGGACATAATAAAGTTGGTTTAATAGGAATTCCTCAACCTTTTTGTGATGCAATTAAATTATTTCCAAGGAAGAAACTTATCCAATTTTATCTGACTATATTTCTTATTATTTTTCTCCTATTTTTTCTTTATTTATTTCTTTATTAGTTTGATTATGTATACCTTTATTTGTAAAATAGTTTTCTTTTAATTTACGTTTATTGGTTTTTTTATGTTGTACTAGTATAGGGGTTTATACAGTTATAATTGCTGGTTGATCTTCTAATTCTAATTATGCGTTATTAGGTGGGTTACGAGCTGTGGCTCAAACTATTTCTTATGAAGTTAGAATAGCTTTAATTTTATTATCTTTTATTTTTCTTATTAGTAGTTATAATATATTAGATTTTTTTTATTATCAAAGTTATATTTGATTTATTATTATTTTATTTCCTATAAGACTTCTTTGATTTTGTATTTGTTTAGCTGAAACTAATCGAACCACTTTTTATTTTGCTGAAGGTGAATCTGAATTGGTTTCTGGATTGAATGTTGAATATAGAAGAGGGGGATGTGCTCTTATATTTTTAGCTGAATATGCAAACATTTTATTTATGAGAACATTATTTTGTGTTATTTTTTTAGGTATTGATTTGTTTAATTTAATATTTTATGTTAAATTAACTTTAATTCTTTTGTATTTATTTGAACACGTGGAACTTTACCTCGATTTCGTTATGATAAATTAATATATTTAGCTTGGAAATGTTTTTTACCTTTTTCTTTAAATTATTTATTATTTTTTATTAGGTTTAAATTATTATTATTTTATTTTATATTGTTAATTATATCAGTAAAGTTAATAGAGATTTTAATTTCTATCTTATGTTTTCAAAACATAAGCTTATTCAAGCTCATTAACTAATTAATTAAATTATCTCATCATTTATTGATTACTGGATTTAAAATATAATATAAAAAATAAATTACTGTTAAAATTTGTCCAATTAGTACATAAGGGTCTTCTACAGGGCGAGCTCCAATTCATGTCAATAAAATTACTGTAATTACTATGATTGAAAATAAAATTTGATTAATTGGATAAAATTGCATACCTCGGAATTTTCTTAAATGATAAAATTGTAAAATAGCTAAAATTGCAATTGATAAAATTAAAGCAATAACTCCTCCTAATTTATTTGAAATAGAACGTAAAATAGCATATGCAAATAAAAAATATCATTCTGGTTGGATATTAATAAGTGTAACTAAAGGATTTGCTGGGATAAAATTATCTGGATCTCCTAGTAAGTAAGGATTAATTAGTGTTAATAATAATAAACCTTTATTTATAATAATAAATCCTACAATATCTTTAAAAGAAAAATATGGATGGTAGGGGATTTTATCAATATTAGAATTTAATCCAATTGGGTTATTAGAACCTGTTTGATGTAAAAATATAAAGTGAATTAATGTTATTGCAAGAACAATAAATGGTAAGATAAAATGGAAGGTAAAAAATCGTGTTAATGTTCCGTTATCTACAGCAAATCCTCCTCATACTCATTGTACTAAATCAACTCCTCAATTTTGCTGATAATAAATTTGTAATAACAGTTGCTCCTCAAAAAGATATTTGACCTCAAGGTAAAACATACCCTATAAATGCAGTTGCTATTACTAAAAATAAAATTAAAACTCCTACTAATCATGTTGGTGTGAATAAGTAAGATCCATAGTATATACCTCGACCTACATGTAAGTAAATACAAATTAAAAAAAATGATGCCCGTTTGCATGTAAGGTTTGTAATAATCAACCATAATTTACCTCTCGGCAAATTTGGTTTAGTCTATTAAAAGCTATATTAATATCTGCTGTATAATGTATTGCAAGAAATAATCCTGTTAAAATTTGAATTGTTAAACAAAATCATAATAAAGATCCAAAATTTCATCAAGTTGAAATGTTAATACATACATAGGTGCTGGTAAATGAACTAAAGCATTATTAGCAATTTTAAATAAAGGATGTTGGGTTCGTAAGGGTTTATTCATTAGTTAATGTATTAATCCAACCATAGAATAATTTAGTAATTTTTACTACTGCAATTAATGTAATTGTTCAATCACAGGGATTCATCGCTGCTATTGTCGCACCCTTTATCATAGTTAGCGCACCTTCACGTTATCACACACACTCTTCGCATCATCATCGTCATCATCTGTTTACTCTCTTCGAAAGGAGTTTCAATCCCACAATTCCATCGCGCCCACTCCTCACTCTTGCGCGTGAGACTCTTGCACATTAGATGTCCCCACCAACAACAACTACCCAGCATAACTGGTCATATCCCGCTAGCAGTGAGCACAATTTCCTATGCCAGTCTACTCATGTACAAATGTATATACGTACATAAATATGCCGTCGTTAGTTTTAAGCCTTTGCACATATGCACATGTGTACACCCGTACATACATATGTTTATACATTCATACATATACCGTACTAGTCTGTAACCTTTGAGTACAGCTCTGGTAATTTCAAAAAGACTATTACAGTCCATCGATTGAAACGTTAACAGGTACATTTTTCGCAGCTAATTATTAAATAAAGCCAACATTTTAGTAGAGTAAATTCCGGTGTTCACTTTTATTCAAGGGCATAAAAAACTCTTTGTGCTCCACCATAAATGTCCTTCGAGCCTGATATAAAGATCGGTTTCGCGTTAATAATTGTTAACTTCAATTGCTCAATTTTGCATTCGTAATGCCCAATAGCGAGGACTTTCGTTCTCATGACGACGAATCAACACCCATACAGATTGCTGCACCGGTTAACATTCGAGTGAAGGTTCGCCAGCGGGAATCACTACTGCAGCGCCTTGAAAATTCTCGCGCTAACATCGCGGAGCTAACCACCATGACAGAGCCAATGCTCAAGGTCAAGCTCAAGATGTTGCAGCGTCAACTAGACAATTTTGAAACTATCCAATCGCAGTTGGAAGAACTCGACGCATCACAGTTAGATAGAGAGTGTCGCACCAACTGCGAATATGCATATTTCACCGTTAAAGCTGCCATTATGGAGAGGATCGCTCAGCTTCGTACCGCTGAACATGAAGCCTTGAGTAGCACCCGCATTTTGTCGTCAACCTCGCAAACAAGGTCTCACCAAAGTTTGCGGGCCACCATGCAGACTGGCTAGATTTCTTCGACATGTTTGCGGTATTAGTACACACAAACAACGAGCTATCAGAGATAGAGAAATTTCAATACCTGCGATCTTGCTTAACCGACAGTGCAGCGCGCCTCGTGCAGGCGCTAGAGGTCACAGCGATCAATTATCGAAAGGCCATCGAATTACTTACCGCAAGATATGACTATAAACGTCTAATATTTCAATCACATTTAAAAAGAATCTTTGAAATACAGCGTGAGTTAAAGCCAAGTGCATCCGCCCTACGCGAATTGATCGATATGGTCAACGGCAGCATACGCGCTATGGAGTCATTAGCATCGAAATCACAGATAGTAGATGGCATAATTCTGCATCTGCTTACCTCTAAGCTCGATGAATCTACTCAAACCAAGTGGGAGGACGAGGTCGCCTCCAAATTGAGCAGCACCACTTCACCGTTGAAACTGCCGTCGTGGGAAGACTTAGCTGGGTTCCTTGAACGCCGATGTCAGAGTTTTAACATAATCGAGGCAAGCCGAAGCCTGCCAACTCCCTACTTATCGGCAAAAAGATCGCCATTATCGCCATCGACAAATCGGCGATCATCGAAATCTCATTCCACCTTCGTTTCAACACAAGCCAATAAATGGCATCTATGCGACGAGCAAACCACTCACAATGCTTTCAACTGCAACAAATTTGCAGCATTAGATCCAATGCAGCGTTTTGCACTGGTCAAGCGAAAACAACTGTGTCTGAATTGCTTGGGCACAAACCATTCGTCAAGCAATTGCCCATCAACCAGAAGATGTCAACACTGCAAGGTCAGCCACCATACGCTATTGCATCGTCATACACAACAAGGTTCGCCTCATCGCCAGGAAACCAATGACGTACCTTCCCCGTCGTCAACAACCATGCACGTTCACAATTGTCACAGTGACGTCATTCTCGCAACAGCTTTGGTACAGCTGCACAATAAGCACAACACCACAACAGCACGAGCACTTCTTGATTCAGCATCGCAACTAAATTTCAGAACGGAACACATGGCTCAGACACTTAAACTCCATCGCAGCAAGACAAGTATGGAAATAAGTGGAATTGGTGCGGTCACTACAAGGTCATATTAAATTGCAATAGTTGAGTTCAAATGACTGCAATCAGGATTGTCGTCAGTAATAGAGGCGGTAATACTGCCATCAATTTCTTCGAATCAACCGCAATATCGCATCAATATCAACAATTGGGGTATACCTAGCAACATCAACCTTGCAGATAATCGATTTAAATACCCTGGACCTATTGATATCCTCATCGGTGCTAGTTTGTTTTTTGGCATACTTTCAGTAGGTCAAATCAAACTAAGCAAGAATTTGCTGACCCTACAAAAATCGCAACTGGGTTGGATCGTCGCTGGAGCCATAACAACACATTCATCACCTTCGTCTTCTTCGTCTTCGCAGCCGACATTATCATCGCCACTAGCATCACCACCTTGGTCGTCGCCACCCACATCGTCATCGCTACTAACGTCGGCGTCGCTGTCTTTGTCGTCTACGTCACACACATCAAATTTTACTTCGCTCAATATTCGTTCACCACCTGCATTGGATACTCTGTTAGAGAAATTCTGAAAATTAGAAGACAACTATCATCGTCCATCAGCAATGCGGACCGCTGAGGAACAAGAGTGCGAACACTACTTTGCGCAAACAACAACACGTTGCCCAGTAACAAATAAGTTTATTGTTCGCCTTCCTTTTTCTACTAGCCCAAGCAAACTAGGGCAATCATATAACATCGCTCGTCGTCGATTCATATCAGTAGAGAAAAGAATGCTGATAAACAACCTGACTGAAATCGAATACAAGAAGTTCATGCAGGAGTACATCGACTTACAACACATGGTCGAGATTTCAGCAGACAACGTATCATCGAAAGTAGGCACATGCATCCCGCACCATTGCGTGATTAAGTCGGATAGTTCGACCACAAAACTACGTGTTGTGTTTGATGCCTCCTGTCGTACTGAAAGTGGTATCGCTCTTAACCAAGTACTTCGGGTTGACCCGACATTGCAAGACACTATATATACAATACTTGTTCGTTTTCGATATCTTTTAATGGCCGACATAGCTAAAATGTATCGGCAAATCATGGTCGATGAAAGAGATGCGAGGTGGATACAGGGTGGCAATGTATTGTATGGCGAACCTCTCCAAGTGAACCGTTGACCACTTATCAGCTACAGACAGTAACCTACGGAACTAGTTGTGCCCCGTTTCTAGCGGTGAGATGTTTGCAACAACTGGCATACGACAATATTTCCACCCACCCTATTGGAGCTGCAGTCACTCTTCGAGACTTCTACGTCGACAACTTGATGACAGGTGGCGCCACAATTGAAGAAGTTAAAACAATCAAAGCGGAAGTCATCGATTTGCTCACCAAAGGAGGATTCACTCTCCGAAAATTTGCAGCAAATCACCACAGCATCATCGACGACATACCAGAGGCAGACAAGGAACCAATAATAGATGTTGAAAATATTGACTACATTAAAACATTAGGTTTAAGGTGGTCACCGGCAACCGACTGCTTCTTCTTTTCATACTCACCGTCTCAACAGCACGTGCTGAAGGCCAGCAAGCGCTCGATACTCTCGCAACTAGCCAGCTTCTTCGACCCGCTCGGATTAATAAACCCCATTATCGTCAGCTGTAAAATAATTATGCAAAAATTATGGAAGTTGCGCCTCGCCTGGGACGAAAGCGTACCTCTTGTTATTCAAACACAATGGGCTGATATATGTCACCAACTCAATTTCATCGAACAAATTCATGTGCCAAGGTTCGTATATTTTGACTCTCATACTAAATTATATGCCTTTGCAGAGCAAGTACCAAGGCTTACGGAGCTTGTGTTTACGCTGTATCTCATGTTGATGGGTCTACTCATACATCGCTTATTACCGCCAAATCAAGAGTGGCGCCCACCAAAGAAATCACCCTACCAAAATTAGAGCTGTGCGCCGCGCTCCTGTTAGCAAAATTGCTGGAATCGTTGGTAGCAACACTCACAATCAATCGCTGCAACATATATTGCTGGTCTGACTCCACGATCGCCCTGTCGTGGATACAGGGTGAGCCATCGCGTTGGACCACATTTGTTGCCAATAGGGTAGTAATAATCCAACAGCTTACAGCTGACTTGGCGTCATGTATCGTCCGCCGAGAACCCTGCGGACTTGGTATCACGAGGAGTAAAGGTGAACGATCTCATCAACAATAATTTTTGGTTTCACGGACCACAGTTCATACAACTAGACGAAGAATACTGGCCCTCTAACCCAATCAAGGCCACCGTCAATTTGCCGGAGCAGCGCAAACAACGTCACACTCTCCTAGTTACGCAAATCGAAGACATCGTTGCGGATCACAAATTTGTAAATAGCTACTTCAAGTTTCTTCGCATACTTGCATACATGAAACGTTTCGTCGACAAACTTCGCAAACTACCAGTTGAGTCAGGTGCAATAACCGCGCCGGAATTGGACGACGCCTTGATGCTAGTTATCCGCTACATTCAGCAACAATTGTTCCCTGACGAATACAAAGCGCTGCAGACGGGCAAATTAAGTCTCCAATCCACGTTAAACCAACTTTCGCCATTCTTTCACAATAGAATAATTCGTGTTGGAGGGAGAATTGCCAACTCATCGCTGCCATTCGACGCCAAGCACCCAATTGTACTACCGAAGTCACACCCGTTCGTGCGCACTATCATCGAGCACCTTCATCGTCGTCATTCGCACGCTGGCTGTCAAACACTGCTGAGCACCATAAGAGACAGATGTTGGATCATAAATGCTGGAAGCATAATTAAACAAGTAGTGCATCGTTGCATTTTGTGCTACCGCAACAAACCACAACTCCAAAACCAACTCATGGGAGCATTGCCGCGGGAACGAGTTGAATCGTCGCACACATTTGCTGTAATGGGTATTGATTATTGTGGCCCGTTCCTAATAACGCAACACATCCGAGGCAAGGCTCCAGTCAAGGTATACATCGCTGTATTTATTTGCTTTACCACCAAGGCAGTACATCTTGAGCTGGTCCCTGACTTGACAACCATGGCATTCATAGCGGCCTTAAAGCGCTTTATCGCCCGTCGCGGTATATGCCACACGATTTTCTCCGATAATGCTACAAACTTTGTAGGAGCAAATCGTGAGCTTAAAGAAATGCTAGCATCGTTTAAATCCCAACAACACATCACTGCAGTCGAGGGATTTGTTTCTGAGGAAGGAATCATTTGGAAGTTTATTCCTTCACGTTCGCCTCTTTTTGGTGGACTTTGGGAAAGCGCAGTGAAGCAAGCCAAGTTCTACCTGTGCCGCACAATCGGAGCAAATATTTTAAATTTCGATGAGCTTCACACGGTCTGCTGCCAAGCCGAAGCCATGATCAACAGTCGACCCATCACCCCATTGTCGAGCAGCCCAGATGATCTTAGTGCCTTAACTCTAGCACACTTCTTAATTGGACAAAGTTTAACCACCATTCCGGAGCCATCGCTATCACACATCAATGTGGGTAAGCTGAAAAGATATTAGTCTGTCCAGGCAATTCAGCAGCAGTTTTGGCAGCGATGGCCATCCGAATATTTGAAGGAGTTGCAACGGCGAACAAAGTGGCGTGTATCCCAAGAAAATTTAATGGAAAACGACTTGGTGCTCATCAGAGACGAAAATACCCCACCCTTCAAATGGCCTTTGGGACGCGTTATTGAAACAATCGCAGGGTTTGATGGAATGGTACGAGTCGTCATAATAAGGACTGCTAATGGCACTCACAAACGAGCAGTTGCTAAAGTGTGCAAGCTACCCATCGATTCACCAACACAACAGGAGTAAGTCGTTGAAGGCACTGCCTTCAAGGGGGAGGATGTTCAAGCACAGGGATTCATCGCTGCTATTGTCGCACCCTTTATCATAGTTAGCGCACCTTCACGTTATCACACACACTCTTCGCATCATCAACGTCATCATCTGTTTACTCTCTTTGAAAGGAGTTTCAATCCCACAATTCCATCGCGCCCACTCCTCACTCTCAGGAGGTAGTTTATTTAAAAAATATTAATTTTGGAGATTAATGATAAAGTTATTCTTTTCGTTTTAAAAGCTAAATTCTTATTTTTGATTCACAAGACCAATTTATTTAAATTTAATAGATTATAATAGTTTGTTTAGAATAATATTTTTAATTTTTAGAGTTTGTGAAGGGCCTTTAGGGCTTTCAATTTTAGTTTCAATAATTCGTACTCATGGAAATGACTATTTTCAATATATTAATATTTTTCAATGTTAAAATTTATTTTAATTCCTATTTGTTTTATTAATAATTCATTTTGAATGGTACAAAATTTATTATTTCTTTTTACTTTTGGTTTTATTTTAATACATTTTTGTACTCATTATTTTGTAAATATTTCTTATTTTTTGGGTTATGATATCATTTCCTATGTATTAATTTTATTATATTTATGAATTTGCACTCTTATAAATAATGCTAGAGAATTTATTAATAAACTTAACAATTTATTTTTATTTAATGTTTTAATACTTTTGTTATTTTTAATTTTAAGTTTTAGTAGAATAAATATACATTTATTTTATTTATTTTTTGAAAGTAGATTAATTAATTTTAATTTGTGTGGCCGCTGTGGTCGAGTTGGTAGCGGTGCCTGCTGTAACTCGATATGCCGGCGAGTTCGAGGTTCGAGTCTCAGTCAGGGCAAGCAAAATCTTAATCATAGAAAACGTTTTTGCTAAAAGCGGTCACCCCTCGGCAGGCAATGGCAAACCTCCGAGGGTATTTCTGCCATAAAAAAGCTTGTCATTAAATACATCTGCCGTTCGGAGTCGGCACAAAACTGGTAGTCCCTTCATTTGTGGTATAATATAAAGACGCACACCACCAACAGTAGGAGAAGCTCGGCCAAACACTGAGCTATATAGTATACGCGCCAAAATTATATTATATATATATAGTTTGGTTTTTGAGATGTTGAACCGAACATGAAAGTAAATTCTTCTCGCTGTTGTAACGCCATCTATGTATCTAGTGCTTTAAACTTTCATGTGATAACGACACACAATTAACTTTTGAATGTTTTGGTTGTGCTTCAATTTCGCCATTCGCGAATTATAATTATTTCAATTATTCATTTGTTAAAAAGGAGTGAAGTACCGAAAAAAAAGTTGATGGTATAAGGCCACTTAGAAAGCTCAAGACATAAAACTTTATACAAAAAATACATATAACATATGATTCATAAATCTAGTTATGGCGCTTTATAACTATTTGGGCTTTTTGGCTCACAACCTTCCACAGCAAGATATCGGACTTACGAGTGTTTGATATCGTAATCTTTTATCTTATGAACGTTGCTGCAAAGTCCGCTTTTAACAATAAGGCAGTAGAGATATAATCTTCGGAGAGATATTTCCGAGCTATGAAACCATATTTCCCGGTCTCCTCTTACCGCTGCTGAAGAAGATCAATCGGTACCATCCATGGTTGCTGATACGAAAAGGTCTTTTCAATGGATCATCATCATCCATACGAGCGATAGCCCAAGCGAACAAGGCCATAAATTCAGCTTAGAAAACTTCTTTATAAACCTGCGAGACCCTGAGGAGGGATTGGTAGAACGAGATTTTGGTTATAGGGTAGGGCTTTGTTTTTAAAATATTAACAGATTAAAGCTGATGTTATTAGTATTAACACTGAATCTTAGCTATACGAAGTACCTTACTATTTCAAATTCGTAAAAGCTTACAGGGATATGGGTTCAGATACGCGAGGGGTTTTAATTGAATTTTTCAGGATTTGGCATGGTGTGAACATCTGGTCATTGAAAGATTTACCAGTTGGTTCATATAAGGCTTGAGTCTTTATTTTTTTCGTATTGTCGCAAGACCTTAAATGTTTATCTCGTGATAATTGCTTATACAATCAAATTCTAACAAAAATAGAAATTGTACAAACAATAACATAACTACACAGTCAAGTAGAAATAAATAGCGGCAGTACAGCCGCACTTGATTGAAGTAAGTTGTAAAGGGAAAACAGGAAAAATAACAACAGCTCACACTGCGTAAGCTTAGCTGAATGCGTTTAGCTGCCGGCTTAAGTATTGCGCATGTTGTTGCGGGTTCGACTACCGCAGAAGCCAAGAAGAAAGAAGTCTGATGAGGAAATGTGGTGATTTCCGAAATAGTACTATAACTTCTACCGCTTTGAGTATTGTTAGTTTTTCCTAATAATTTCCCAATAAACCAATCGGCATTAAAGCTCAAAAAAATATTTAAAAATAAATAGTTAAATGGCCAAACAATAACAAAAAAAGAAGTATATGTACGTTGTCTATGTCTTACAAAGCTTTCATCTCCCAATTTCACTAATCGCTTTTTGTCAATTGCCACAGGGCATGTAATGCATTTCGATTCCGACAAAAAAGGAAATCAAAATTTGGGTGAAACCGAATTTTATTTACCCTCGAGATGTATTTTTGTATGAGCAGCGCCACTGCCAATTTTCAAAATTTCATTAAATCCCAGTTTCTTAGTTTCAACCGCTGGAAATATTAAATTTTACCAAATTGGTTCCAATAGCTATCGAAAAACCAAGTTTTTTTTTTTTTAATTTTAAAAAATAATATGGAAGGTGGGCGTGGTTGTCCGATTCAAAATTTTTTAACGAAAATGCTATTGGTATCAAGGACAACATGTGTTGGTGACCATACCTAGCACAGTTATTAAAATACAGACATTTTATAAGTGGGCGTGGTGATGCCCTTTTTTTCAAAATTTCATAAAAGTCCGATTTCTTTAATTACAGTCGCTCTAAATATCAAATTTTAATTAATTTTTTTCAATGGATAACGAAGAATCGAAGTGGTCCGATTTCAAAAATTTTTGACGATGAAAACAGCGGTATCAAGGACAATTTTTCTGATCCCTACACGCTTAAATTATTATATACGTCTTTTGTACGCTCTAACTTAGATTATGCAACGATCATTTGGAGACCATACCATGCCAATTTAATAAACAGAATTGAACGTGTCCAGAAAGTATTCCTTAAGTTTGCTTTACGCTCTTTACATTTTTCGGAACAAGTAGCTTCGTATAGTTCACGCCTAATTTTAATAAATTTGAAACCGTTGGATTCTAGAAGATCCATACTCTCTTTGTCTTTTATTTTTAATTTGTTTAATGGCGCTATTGATTGCCCCATTCTATTCGTAAAACTTAATTTTAACATTCCTCAGCGAAGTTTACGAAATTTTTTGCCGTTTTATGGTGTAAATTACAAAACTGAATATGCACGTAATGCCCGTATTGCCCGTGCCATTGGTGAATTTAATATGATATCGAAAAAGGTATTATTAGATTTTTCTCATGCAAAAAAAGTTTTTAAAAATCTTTTGGATTCAACTTTTTAGATTTTGAAATTTTCTTTTCTTAGTTATTAAGCATAATATTGTTAATAGTCTGTAAGGAAACTATTGTTCAATAGACTCAATAAATAAATAAATAAATATGTTCACTAATACCTAACACAGTTAATGAGATACGGAAAATTTGTCATCAATTTTTGTGAATGTTCTTAAACGTTGTGGAAAAGAGCCAAAACAAAATTTTGAAAGAAAATTGTCAGCAGAGCATTCATCCGCCAAATAAAAACCCTTCAGTACAGCTGGAGTCAATCGCGCACCAACTAACGGGTTAGTAGCTTTTGTAATAACCCGTTTTAGTGCGTATGGTAGCGCAGAATCGAAGCCGATTGCATTCACACCCACTCCCAGAAAGTAGTTACCCTATTAACCCGTGGTAGTGCACATGGTAGTGCAGAGTCGAATCATAATTAATAATAACAGCCGATGAACTCTTCTTGTTCCGTTTTGACTTCCCCTAATTTTTGTACCTCCGTTATTTGTTTTGCTTGTTTTTTTGTTTTTCTAACATTTTGTCATCGAGTATTTGTTATCGACAGAGTCAGTAATCCGGATTAAAGAATAACATAATTAATCATAATTCAAAAATTATAATTATCAATTTAAAAGGAAGGAATCTGTACAAAAATATGGTTAGTACTCCTAAAAGGCAGTTACGCTGGATCAAAAAAATTTGCAAGAGAAAGATTCGTGAATAAATTGAATAGAGATCGAAGTGAAGTACAGGTGCTAACAAAATATAGTGAAAATGCTGACGTAGAGACAGACGTGGACTTACATTTAACAGCTGAAGATTGCAGTAGCACTAACATAAATAACCCCCTAAATGATAAATTGAGAAAGTGGTTCATAAAGCATAGGCCAACGCGTAAATGTGCAGTAGAATTACTCGAAATTTTAAAAGAAGGAAATTTAAACCTGCGTCCGTTTTATAAATCCGAATCTTGCCAGAAGCCGGTAATTTCACAGATAAGTGATGGTTCTTATCTTCATTTTGGTTTATCCAAGCAGCTACAACAATGCTTTTCTAAAATTCAGGTATCAGATTTTATAAGCATTGATGTTAATATTGACGGATGAATGAAATGACAGATATAGTTAGTTGTGGAATAGAAATTAATGGCAATCAAATACAAGTGATTATTAGAGCAATCGTTTATGATGCACCAGCCCGAGCTTTTGTTAGTGGCACACCTGGGCACACATCGCGCCTTGGTTGTGCAAAATGTACACAAATAGCAAAAAACATTGACGGCGTTTTAACGTATGGTACAACATCAGGAATTCTTATAACTGATAATGATTTTTTGAATATAAAATATCCAATGCAACACATTAGCCAATACATTAATAAAAAAAACTGTTTTAGAGGAGCACAGTATTTCTATGACTACACAAATACCATTAGATTATATGCATCTAGTAGAGTTGGGAGTTATGCGCAAATTTTTGATAAGGCTGGTACAAAATAAAACTGTAACAAAAATCTCTAAAGCCGCACAAAAAAATATATCTGAGAAAATGATGTTTTTTAGAAAACATATACCAAAAGAGTTTGCGCTCAGACCTAGAACATTAGATGAGTTGTGGAACTGGAAAGTAACTGAATTTAGACAATTCCTCCTCTACACTGGGATCATTGCTTTAAAAAGTGAAGTATGTGATGATCAGTATTACAATTTTTATTACTACACTGCTATATATTTTTATGTTTTTTATTTTGTAATGAAATAAATGTATGGATTAATTTTATGTTATAATTTAATGTATGAACAGGTTTTTTTTCAATATTAAATTTGTAAAATTGTAATTGCAAAATTTATTATGAAGAAGTTTTTTTAGATTAACTGGCCTAATATGAATTTCGGGAGTGGGCAGATATTGCGCAAGGTTTTCCAAAAACCCCTTAAGAAAATGTGTATAGTTTTTGTGAGGAAGATGCCGTTCAGCTGCAAAGCCTTGGGTCTCCAGTTAGGGGAACGACTTTCGTAGTTATCCTACTGATTATATACATATATGCACAAGGAAGTGGTGTTTATTTTAATTGAAAGTTTCGTATTTAACACAAGGTACATTTAACTATAATATAAAATAAAACTTCATCAGCGACTACCTGGAAAAAAGTAAATTTAGTGAATCAGTAGAACGATGTTTTGTTTCTGTTATTCTCTTCATTTCACAGGGACCATAAAAGCTATGTACAACTGAATCTATCTCTAACCAAACTGAGCCCAGTGAAGGGAAAGCAATCACATACCCTGAATTACTAACTTAAATGCCTCGATAGCCGCCTATGCGATTTTGGCCGAGCTTTTCATAGTGACAGTTATTTCTATCTTTCGCTAACTGGCGCCAGTTTGAAATGCCTTCCGTCTATCACAACATGGTTGATTTGGTTCCGTTTTTTTCAATTTGGAGACAGCCCTGTAGCCTGATGTACCTTTACTACAGACTACCATGTTTCGGGCCCAGACGAAGTCGATCAGTCTCAATCCATTTTCGATCGTTTCGTCGTGAAGACTGAATTTTCCTACTGTTTGACCAATGATGCCCTCCTTGCCTTACGTCACAAGGACCAACCGTACATCGCATTTGTTGGATGGTGGTAATGTCAACCTTTTATATGCCAAAGAAATCTTTCAGCCAGGCAGAGACACCTTCCCAATTAAGGGTTCGGACATTCCAGGTGCATGCCCTTAAATCACCGTCCTTAAAACGTTTGCCGTGGTCGTCATATAAAAAGGGCCGTCTTATCCGAGGCTTTGCTTTGCTTTTCATTGGAGGTATGTTTTTACGTGGTGGGTCCCAAACCCTAGGCATATCCATATTCTGGGGCATTCGAAACATTCACATGTATATAGCGAGCCGCGTGCTACAAGACAGACGCCCGCAGTCGCACCTACATACTGGTTGCTGCAGACCCTGATGAGCCCTTAAAGCGAGTATGTCGGAGTGTCCTCACCAGGTTCGTCTTCTCACTTTAGCTCACTCACAAACGTATGATCGGGAGCTACCCAGAGGTCAATTGGGTGAAATCTCCCGGAACTCGTGAGCTGTTTGAACCGTATGCAAACGAAGCGCTTTGGCCACTCCCAGGTGAATGACAATCACAATCAGAAACTTTCCCTACTTTCGTGGATTTCTGCACACGGAACCATCCTCCCCCATCCAATACACACATTCAATAGTTTAGAGGAAACGGTAATAAGGATTTGAGAGTTGGAAACGTCTATTTCTGGTTTTGCACTTGCTCTTTAGTAAAACAGATACCACAATGGAACTCATTTAATTTTTTTTTGTATTTAAATAATTAATGTAAACTTTGCCTGTGAGAATATATGCTGCTGTCAAAAAAGTAAAGATTTGGTAGATTTTGTCATGATGGGAGTTCATTCGGAATCAGTGATTGGGCTGTAAGAGATAAAAACGACATATCCATTAAAAATCTAATTAAGGAAGAAGCTACTTAAAATCGGTAGAGTGCCTCTGAAATAGTTAAAAAATTAAATCTTCGAATTGGAAAATGAATAGTATGAAAGATTTTTCTTAAATTTGAGATATTGCCATAATTTTTTCTGACGAAAAAAAATTTTATATTCTGATCTGGTCTGATGGGTTCAGTTATTACTGCCATGATGTTCGAAAAATAGTCCCCCTAGAATAAGCCGTAATTACGAAGGTAATTCTGTAATGATGTGGGGTGTGTTTTCTTGCCACGAAGCGCTCAAACTATGTTTTATTACGATGCAAATGGACTCAGAAAAATATATTGAGATGTTGGTTGATAAACTCATTGAGCAATTGAAGGATAACGTCGAAATTGGGTATATATTTCAACAGGCTATTACTTTCATTACTTGCACGGCCAGCCAGAAGTTCAGAATTAAACCTCATCGAAAATATAAGCGGTACAATAGCAAAAGCAGTGCATTCGAATGGCCGCCTGCATTTAGCCGTGAAAGACCTAAAGCGATTTCGCATGCGTGGTTGGATCTGCATAGAGACACATTGCAAAAATTAATTGACTTTGTCACATCCAGAATTAATCAAATAATCAAGGATATACATATAAAAACACAAAACTTTTGTAAAAAACCTGTCTCTTTTTGAATATTCACATTTTTGTTTCTGTAATACTTTTGAAAAGGAAATGTGTATTCTTATTTTTATTCTTAATAAAGAAGTATTAAAAATATTATATTTTCAGATAATCTTGGCATTAAGTTTAATACTCCTATTAAGTCACAAGCAAATATATGTGGCTAACCAAAAATCGATCGATGACTTTATTAGAAGATGTGATCTGATAAACCATAAATACTGAAAGCTATTTTTAAATTTTATGCATTAAATTTTGTGGGATCTCTATTGTAATGAAATATATTTTATTTTGTGTTTTAAAATTCGGGGATTGAATTTATTATTATTTCTATCAAAAAAATTACATTTAATCATTGGAGTTTTAACGTATTGTTGAGATACGTAAAAATTATATAACGATCATTATTTTCGCTCTGAAATAACTTTTTATGAATATTATTTAAGTCATCATACATCCAAAGAGCAAATTACAAATGTATTTTCTTTCACACTTTCATACCTTAATAATGTTGGAAAAGAGTTCAATCATCAGGAATTCGAATTGTTATTTTTAAAGGCGACGAAGGATGCCAGTTAAATAGTCCAATATCCAATTGGAGTTTTGAGAGAAGTGAATATTCTAAAACGAAGTAATCAAAAATATTTTCTATTTTAATTTTGCAAACGTCTGTCGGCCCAGAATAATTTGTTGATTCATAATCAAATTCTGAAGGCAATTTTGACCTATTGGCTCTAACTTTAGGGATATTGTTGACGTTTTATAATACGTACGGAACGACGACCTACATATGTATGTAGATATACATACATATACGCGTGCAGATAGTTCAGTTACTGACACATTTAATTGATTACAATTTATGCTGGAGCTTAAACCCAATGCGATGAGACAATATATATGTATATGTACATAGATCTAGTTAAAAGCCGTTTAACTATGTTGGTATCATAATCAAGTGACCACTTCATATACATTTTAATTGAATTAAATGACCCTAATAAAGTTACTAGTTAGTTGTAAACTATGTGTCATTGTATGAAACATATTCATACTTTAAAATTCAAAATGGGACTGAAACTTCCATTCAAGCTGCTAATTTTGAAGTAAACTGCCTAAAAAGACCAATAAAGTGAAGTAATGGGTTGTTAGCAAAAAATGTCTCTCAGGACAATTATGTTACAAAAAGGGTTTCCAGGTTTGTTAAATACACATCATGACGTGTTTTTTCTTTTGACCGAAAAAAATTTTTTACTATATTTTTTGGTGATTTCCATTTTTCTCTAAAAATCGCATTGTCCCGTCTTTGAAATAATTATTTTTTCAAATGTACATAACTTCTCTAAAAACTGACCGATTTTGATAATGCTACCAGCAAAATGTTCGTAATTATTTAAACATTAATATTTCTCGTTGATTCAGTTGTATTGGCCATAATTATATAAATTATATATAGATTTTTAATGAGCTCAAGGCCAAAATACATTTCAAAGCGTCTTCTTTTTAATGTGAAAAAATAAAAAAATAATCAGTCTGAAGTCGAAATATTGACGATTAAATAAAATAATTTACATATTATTTAATTGTTTTATTTTTCCGGCCTTGAGCTCATTAAAAATCTATATATAATTAATATTTCTCGACAAGATTATTTTTTTATTTTTTCACATTAAAAAGAAGACGCTTTGAAATGTATTTTGGCCATGCGGCTGTAAGCCAAAACTTTTCGTTTATGAGATACGGTTTTTTTCTTAAAATGCTGTTGAATACTTGATTAATGTTTAGTTTTCAAAATAATAATTATTATTATAACCCAACGGAAACCCACTTTCCCGCCCAACCGACACGAGGGGCTCAATCCGCATAACGTACGGATTTTTTTTATATATAAAAATCTTTTGTACCGAGTCGTGACAGAAGAAAGTTTGTTAAGCTTCGAGATCCCAAGCTGCTCAGCTACAGAATAAGAATTCATCAGGCGAATACAAAGTTAAAGAAACTCAAAGTAAGAAAATTCGATCGTTAGCTGTTATTAAGAGAGGATAGAACAGTCCTTTTAATTATAAAAAGTGAGTCCGATACATCAAAGATGCTGGAATGATTGTTAAAGTTTTGGCATTAACCCCGAAATGGTTCATTCAACTCAAAGTTAGTTCTGCACAGTTTCAAGAAAAGTGGTTTAAAGTTTCTCGTTGCACGGGAGGGTTCATTAAAATTAATTTGCTCCAGAAGAAATGGATTTGAGATCCATCCCTTGTCTAATAATACGAGGTAAAAGTTCAATTATACGTTAAAAGTTCTATCCTTCGAATCGTGGCCATGCAAATTAATTACGAACATTTTGCTAGTTGAATTATTGAAATCTGTAAGTTTTTAGAGAAGTTATGTACATTTGAAAAGAAAAGATTCTTAGAGTAAAATTAAAATCGCCGAAAAGTATAGTAAACAATTTTTTTTCGGTCAAAAGAAAAAATAAGTGTCTCATCATTTTGACCAAGAAACAACATCTTCGTAGAGACAGACGTGGACTTACATTTAACAGCTGAAGATTGCAGTAGCACTAACATAAATAACCCCCTAAATGATAAATTGGGAAAGTGGTTCATAAAGCATAGGCCAACGCGTAAATGTGCAGTAGAATTACTCGAAATTTTAAAAGAAGGAAATTTAAACCTGCGTCCGTTTTATAAATCCGAATCTTGCCAGAAGCCGGTAATTTCACAGATAAGTGATGGTTCTTATCTTCATTTTGGTTTATCCAAGCAGCTACAACAATGCTTTTCTAAAATTCAGGTATCAGATTTTATAAGCATTGATGTTAATATTGACGGATGAATGAAATGACAGATATAGTTAGTTGTGGAATAGAAATTAATGGCAATCAAATACAAGTGATTATTAGAGCAATCGTTTATGATGCACCAGCCCGAGCTTTTGTTAGTGGCACACCTGGGCACACATCGCGCCTTGGTTGTGCAAAATGTACACAAATAGCAAAAAACATTGACGGCGTTTTAACGTATGGTACAACATCAGGAATTCTTATAACTGATAATGATTTTTTGAATATAAAATATCCAATGCAACACATTAGCCAATACATTAATAAAAAAAACTGTTTTAGAGGAGCACAGTATTTCTATGACTACACAAATACCATTAGATTATATGCATCTAGTAGAGTTGGGAGTTATGCGCAAATTTTTGATAAGGCTGGTACAAAATAAAACTGTAACAAAAATCTCTAAAGCCGCACAAAAAAATATATCTGAGAAAATGATGTTTTTTAGAAAACATATACCAAAAGAGTTTGCGCTCAGACCTAGAACATTAGATGAGTTGTGGAACTGGAAAGTAACTGAATTTAGACAATTCCTCCTCTACACTGGGATCATTGCTTTAAAAAGTGAAGTATGTGATGATCAGTATTACAATTTTTATTACTACACTGCTATATATTTTTATGTTTTTTATTTTGTAATGAAATAAATGTATGGATTAATTTTATGTTATAATTTAATGTATGAACAGGTTTTTTTTCAATATTAAATTTGTAAAATTGTAATTGCAAAATTTATTATGAAGAAGTTTTTTTAGATTAACTGGCCTAATATGAATTTCGGGAGTGGGCAGATATTGCGCAAGGTTTTCCAAAAACCCCTTAAGAAAATGTGTATAGTTTTTGTGAGGAAGATGCCGTTCAGCTGCAAAGCCTTGGGTCTCCAGTTAGGGGAACGACTTTCGTAGTTATCCTACTGATTATATACATATATGCACAAGGAAGTGGTGTTTATTTTAATTGAAAGTTTCGTATTTAACACAAGGTACATTTAACTATAATATAAAATAAAACTTCATCAGCGACTACCTGGAAAAAAGTAAATTTAGTGAATCAGTAGAACGATGTTTTGTTTCTGTTATTCTCTTCATTTCACAGGGACCATAAAAGCTATGTACAACTGAATCTATCTCTAACCAAACTGAGCCCAGTGAAGGGAAAGCAATCACATACCCTGAATTACTAACTTAAATGCCTCGATAGCCGCCTATGCGATTTTGGCCGAGCTTTTCATAGTGACAGTTATTTCTATCTTTCGCTAACTGGCGCCAGTTTGAAATGCCTTCCGTCTATCACAACATGGTTGATTTGGTTCCGTTTTTTTCAATTTGGAGACAGCCCTGTAGCCTGATGTACCTTTACTACAGACTACCATGTTTCGGGCCCAGACGAAGTCGATCAGTCTCAATCCATTTTCGATCGTTTCGTCGTGAAGACTGAATTTTCCTACTGTTTGACCAATGATGCCCTCCTTGCCTTACGTCACAAGGACCAACCGTACATCGCATTTGTTGGATGGTGGTAATGTCAACCTTTTATATGCCAAAGAAATCTTTCAGCCAGGCAGAGACACCTTCCCAATTAAGGGTTCGGACATTCCAGGTGCATGCCCTTAAATCACCGTCCTTAAAACGTTTGCCGTGGTCGTCATATAAAAAGGGCCGTCTTATCCGAGGCTTTGCTTTGCTTTTCATTGGAGGTATGTTTTTACGTGGTGGGTCCCAAACCCTAGGCATATCCATATTCTGGGGCATTCGAAACATTCACATGTATATAGCGAGCCGCGTGCTACAAGACAGACGCCCGCAGTCGCACCTACATACTGGTTGCTGCAGACCCTGATGAGCCCTTAAAGCGAGTATGTCGGAGTGTCCTCACCAGGTTCGTCTTCTCACTTTAGCTCACTCACAAACGTATGATCGGGAGCTACCCAGAGGTCAATTGGGTGAAATCTCCCGGAACTCGTGAGCTGTTTGAACCGTATGCAAACGAAGCGCTTTGGCCACTCCCAGGTGAATGACAATCACAATCAGAAACTTTCCCTACTTTCGTGGATTTCTGCACACGGAACCATCCTCCCCCATCCAATACACACATTCAATAGTTTAGAGGAAACGGTAATAAGGATTTGAGAGTTGGAAACGTCTATTTCTGGTTTTGCACTTGCTCTTTAGTAAAACAGATACCACAATGGAACTCATTTAATTTTTTTTTGTATTTAAATAATTAATGTAAACTTTGCCTGTGAGAATATATGCTGCTGTCAAAAAAGTAAACAAAAAACCGCAGAATTTTGTGTAAAGATTTGGTAGATTTTGTCATGATGGGAGTTCATTCGGAATCAGTGATTGGGCTGTAAGAGATAAAAACGACATATCCATTAAAAATCTAATTAAGGAAGAAGCTACTTAAAATCGGTAGAGTGCCTCTGAAATAGTTAAAAAATTAAATCTTCGAATTGGAAAATGAATAGTATGAAAGATTTTTCTTAAATTTGAGATATTGCCATAATTTTTTCTGACGAAAAAAAATTTTATATTCTGATCTGGTCTGATGGGTTCAGTTATTACTGCCATGATGTTCGAAAAATAGTCCCCCTAGAATAAGCCGTAATTACGAAGGTAATTCTGTAATGATGTGGGGTGTGTTTTCTTGCCACGAAGCGCTCAAACTATGTTTTATTACGATGCAAATGGACTCAGAAAAATATATTGAGATGTTGGTTGATAAACTCATTGAGCAATTGAAGGATAACGTCGAAATTGGGTATATATTTCAACAGGCTATTACTTTCATTACTTGCACGGCCAGCCAGAAGTTCAGAATTAAACCTCATCGAAAATATAAGCGGTACAATAGCAAAAGCAGTGCATTCGAATGGCCGCCTGCATTTAGCCGTGAAAGACCTAAAGCGATTTCGCATGCGTGGTTGGATCTGCATAGAGACACATTGCAAAAATTAATTGACTTTGTCACATCCAGAATTAATCAAATAATCAAGGATATACATATAAAAACACAAAACTTTTGTAAAAAACCTGTCTCTTTTTGAATATTCACATTTTTGTTTCTGTAATACTTTTGAAAAGGAAATGTGTATTCTTATTTTTATTCTTAATAAAGAAGTATTAAAAATATTATATTTTCAGATAATCTTGGCATTAAGTTTAATACTCCTATTAAGTCACAAGCAAATATATGTGGCTAACCAAAAATCGATCGATGACTTTATTAGAAGATGTGATCTGATAAACCATAAATACTGAAAGCTATTTTTAAATTTTATGCATCAAATTTTGTGGGATCTCTATTGTAATGAAATATATTTTATTTTGTGTTTTAAAATTCGGGGATTGAATTTATTATTATTTCTATCAAAAAAATTACATTTAATCATTGGAGTTTTAACGTATTGTTGAGATACGTAAAAATTATATAACGATCATTATTTTCGCTCTGAAATAACTTTTTATGAATATTATTTAAGTCATCATACATCCAAAGAGCAAATTACAAATGTATTTTCTTTCACACTTTCATACCTTAATAATGTTGGAAAAGAGTTCAATCATCAGGAATTCGAATTGTTATTTTTAAAGGCGACGAAGGATGCCAGTTAAATAGTCCAATATCCAATTGGAGTTTTGAGAGAAGTGAATATTCTAAAACGAAGTAATCAAAAATATTTTCTATTTTAATTTTGCAAACGTCTGTCGGCCCAGAATAATTTGTTGATTCATAATCAAATTCTGAAGGCAATTTTGACCTATTGGCTCTAACTTTAGGGATATTGTTGACGTTTTATAATACGTACGGAACGACGACCTACATATGTATGTAGATATACATACATATACGCGTGCAGATAGTTCAGTTACTGACACATTTAATTGATTACAATTTATGCTGGAGCTTAAACCCAATGCGATGAGACAATATATATGTATATGTACATAGATCTAGTTAAAAGCCGTTTAACTATGTTGGTATCATAATCAAGTGACCACTTCATATACATTTTAATTGAATTAAATGACCCTAATAAAGTTACTAGTTAGTTGTAAACTATGTGTCATTGTATGAAACATATTCATACTTTAAAATTCAAAATGGGACTGAAACTTCCATTCAAGCTGCTAATTTTGAAGTAAACTGCCTAAAAAGACCAATAAAGTGAAGTAATGGGTTGTTAGCAAAAAATGTCTCTCAGGACAATTATGTTACAAAAAGGGTTTCCAGGTTTGTTAAATACACATCATGACGTGTTTTTTCTTTTGACCGAAAAAAATTTTTTACTATATTTTTTGGTGATTTCCATTTTTCTCTAAAAATCGCATTGTCCCGTCTTTGAAATAATTATTTTTTCAAATGTACATAACTTCTCTAAAAACTGACCGATTTTGATAATGCTACCAGCAAAATGTTCGTAATTATTTAAACATTAATATTTCTCGTTGATTCAGTTGTATTGGCCATAATTATATAAATTATATATAGATTTTTAATGAGCTCAAGGCCAAAATACATTTCAAAGCGTCTTCTTTTTAATGTGAAAAAATAAAAAAATAATCAGTCTGAAGTCGAAATATTGACGATTAAATAAAATAATTTACATATTATTTAATTGTTTTATTTTTCCGGCCTTGAGCTCATTAAAAATCTATATATAATTAATATTTCTCGACAAGATTATTTTTTTATTTTTTCACATTAAAAAGAAGACGCTTTGAAATGTATTTTGGCCATGCGGCTGTAAGCCAAAACTTTTCGTTTATGAGATACGGTTTTTTTCTTAAAATGCTGTTGAATACTTGATTAATGTTTAGTTTTCAAAATAATAATTATTATTATAACCCAACGGAAACCCACTTTCCCGCCCAACCGACACGAGGGGCTCAATCCGCATAACGTACGGATTTTTTTTATATATAAAAATCTTTTGTACCGAGTCGTGACAGAAGAAAGTTTGTTAAGCTTCGAGATCCCAAGCTGCTCAGCTACAGAATAAGAATTCATCAGGCGAATACAAAGTTAAAGAAACTCAAAGTAAGAAAATTCGATCGTTAGCTGTTATTAAGAGAGGATAGAACAGTCCTTTTAATTATAAAAAGTGAGTCCGATACATCAAAGATGCTGGAATGATTGTTAAAGTTTTGGCATTAACCCCGAAATGGTTCATTCAACTCAAAGTTAGTTCTGCACAGTTTCAAGAAAAGTGGTTTAAAGTTTCTCGTTGCACGGGAGGGTTCATTAAAATTAATTTGCTCCAGAAGAAATGGATTTGAGATCCATCCCTTGTCTAATAATACGAGGTAAAAGTTCAATTATACGTTAAAAGTTCTATCCTTCGAATCGTGGCCATGCAAATTAATTACGAACATTTTGCTAGTTGAATTATTGAAATCTGTAAGTTTTTAGAGAAGTTATGTACATTTGAAAAGAAAAGATTCTTAGAGTAAAATTAAAATCGCCGAAAAGTATAGTAAACAATTTTTTTTCGGTCAAAAGAAAAAATAAGTGTCTCATCATTTTGACCAAGAAACAACATCTTCGAGTTTCATGGAGAAAAAAAACATGACCCGAATAAACCGGTTGTCTTGAAATGGAAAGGCTCTATATGTATGAATAGGCTTAATGTATGTGCTTGCACATTTGTACATTAAATGATTTTTTAATTTTTGACATACGTATGTATGTACAAATGCGAATAATTCACTTAAATTTTGCAGTAAATATTGAGAAAACGATAAAGCAGTACGCTATTGACTGGAGATTAATTGATGAGTATCTAAATAAAAATCATGAAGCTATAACGGAGTGGGTTACAGAAGGAGAGCTCGCAATAATTCATAAGGAGCTAAGAGCTTTAGTGGACGAATTTATGCGGTTAGTAAATTATATTATTATTTCCTCGTAATACTTATTAGATTTTGTAGTAATCAATTGTGTGCTTTCTACGATGCCAAAGTGAGTCAAAAGCGCTGTACTCGCAAACGAATTTATCTGTTTTAGTGTAAAATTTTGAACGATTAAGACAACTGACAACACAAATTGCAGCAAAAAAGTAAAAAGGAAAGAATTATTCTTGCTATCTGTGAATGATATATTTTTCTCGATTAATTTAGTGTATTTGTATTTTGGTATTGCTGGTATACGACAATAATAATATCCCTTGAAAGTTAAAAGAACTTTATGAAAGTACCTACATACATATTGGTTAAAAAGATACTAATACCAAAGTCGAGTAGACATAAACCAATGCATTTCCAAGAGGTAGCAGGACCCCTGAGCTATCATTTTTTTTATCTTATAATTTGTTTGGTACTAAAAGTGAGTCTTGCTCTAGGCCATTCAATTTCAGTTTTCTGTTAAGTACTTTTTCTAAACAGAGAGACATGTTTTGAAAAACATCAAACATTGTTATTGCTCTTTTGCTATTACAAGTTCTACTTTAATTTCCCTTCGTAGAAACGTTTCATTTACATATGGAGTTTCAAGCAATTGACGAAAAAAATAAGTTTAGGAAGAAGTTATTCATTATCATAATTTTCTGCTTGTTGAATTTTTGAAGAAATATTTATTTAGAGTAAAGTAAGTTTTTGTCAATATCTCATATTTGTTATATCATTATTTTTTTGATGTTTGTTGGGTAGTCACAAAACTATGTTTTTTTTTCATTTTCCGCGAACGTTTGCTCTAATGTCGCTTCGCTTATTATTTGAAATCAATCGCGGGATTTTGCTCTAAACAAATGAATATATTCTGATAAGTAAAGTCGAGTGTGCTTATATAGAGCAAACGTTCGCGGAAAATGAAAAAAAAACATAGTTTTGTGACTACCCAACAAACATCAAAAAAAATATTTCTCAAACCTTGGAGAAATTCATAGTTCTCAAGTTGATATCCACCGTATTTCTCCAAACTTCTCAAACCTTGGAGAAATTCATAGTTCTCATGTTGATATCCAACGTATTTCTCCAACTCTTCTCATTTTTTTGGTATTTTCATATGACTATCAAAAGTAATAAAGTACGAGTATAATGAATTTACATACATTTATTCACGGTATTTTAAATTCAAATGGAAGAAAATATATTTTAGATTTTTATTTCAGTACTGCTACTAAACGTTTGAGACCAATTAGAGAATCACATTTGAGATCAAGTTGAGAACTAACTTTTTCTCAACTTGAGAATCATAATTATTGCCATACAAAAAAATGCCCTTTTTGTTGAGAACGCTATGCTACTAAACGTTTGAGACCAATTAGAGAATCACATTTGAGATCAAGTTGAGAACTAACTTTTTCTCAACTTGAGAATCATAGTTATTGCCATACAAAAAAATGCCCTTTTTGTTGAGAACGCTATGATTCTCAACTTGAGATGCGCTTGAGAAACAACGTTGGAGGTTTGAGAAGTACCTTAGTTCTCAACTTAACCTCAAGTTGAGCTCAAGCCTAAATGTTTATTGGGTAGTTATTGATTTTAACCAATGAATAAAAACAGGTTTCAACTTCGACATACATACATATATGTACATACATATACGTTGTATGTTGTATCCACTGTGCTTTCGTTTGCTGTTCATTTAGCAACTGCTCTTTATCATCTGCTCATGCATCAGCTGTTTTCCTGCCTATACTGCGCAATGTTCAGAAAGCCCCGCCAAAGTCACCAGCTCTCCCAGACAAGGCGAAAAGTAATGACAATTCGCTTCCTGCGTTGTTCCTAGGAGTTGAAGCGAAGATGGAGAGTATGATGAGTCCGCTGACGTGCATGACAGAACTCGAAGACAGAGTTATGCAGAGGTTTAGTGAGATTGCTGATGTTGCCCAAACCGTCAAGTTAAGAGTGATTAAGCTGGAAGATTAGCCCCCGATTTCAGTAAGCAGTCTCAGTTTATGTAGGCCTAACTAAAAATAACCGCGAACTACTTCAGTTTGCACTATCGAACCCTAACCGCGAAAATAACGTAAGCGACATTTTAACGAAATTAATTTTTGATGCAGAATTGTTCTAAAACTGATAATACGTCATCTCGTAAAATATTGTTTCGCTAATCGTTATAGGTACGGAGATGTACGACTTTGAATTTTATCGTTAGCGACACCCGCTCTTTACATCTACCGCAAAAATAACGTAAGCGACATCAGTCTTGTCTCGTCACAAGAGCTAATCAGACGTACGAAGTGATTTCTCCTGATCTATCAGATATTGTTGCTTTCCACTGCGACGAACTACAAAAACACTTGAGTGTGAATAATAAAAACAAAGTGCATTAATTTCCTGAACGGCAAACAGGTACACACAAACAAATAGCAAGTGTCGATAGTACCGCAAGTTTTTGCATTGACCTCTTAAATATAATATATTTATTGGTGTGGTTGTGAATCCAAATACATTTTTCTAAATATATTTTTACTCGATATATAAACTTTTCAACGATGGCGAAGCCACCTGACATTTGGAGTCGTAGTTATAATTACGACCAACCTAAATTCCTAATAATAATGAGGAATGATAATGATAAATTTACCAATGTGTCTCCGTTCATAATTAAAAAATCCATTGACCATGTCTGTAACGGTGAAGTTGAACTTATAAAAAAACTACGTGATGGTTCACTTCTAGTGAAAACTAAAAATTCTTCTCAAACAAACAAGCTACTTGGCCTCACTTCAATGCCTACAAGCGCAGCAACAACAACCTCCGTCAGTGTCTCCTAACACAAACAATTAAATTTTACTCCAATGAATTACGTAACATATGTAAGTGAAGAAATTATTCTCAGTGAACTTAAGGAACAAAATGTACAAGAAGTCAAGAAAATATTAAAGAAAGTTGACAACGAGTTAAAGGAAACCGGTCTTGTTATCTTAACTTTTGCCTCTCATACATTACCTGAGCGCATAAAGATAGGTTATGAAAAAACAATAGTGAGACCATATATACCACTTCCCATTCGCTGTAATAATTGCTTTTATTTCGGACATATATCCAAAGTTTGTTCTAATAAAATTTTATGTGGTAATGATTTTCATCTTGATCTAGAAAAAAAAAAGAATTTTAAAATATCCGGCCATGAGCATCACAGTGCATATGAGAAGTCTTGTCCAGTATTCTTAAAACAAAAGGAGCTACAAACCATTAAAACACTTAACAAGTGTGACCACAAAACAGCAATCAAAATCTACAACACAACTCATCAACAGCCGCTCTTTTCCACCGCTCTTAAATACCACCCAACGCTTCCAGGTAATGATAAGTCTATAGCAGGTAGCGCATTCAAACAAACAACAAAAGAAAAAACAGAGCGCGAGGTTGTTACTTATGACGACGCTCTTGTGGATTCCGTTGATATGGAACGTGAACATGTTGACGCCATTACAGTTGCTGTTAACACTCCAACGAGCTCTGTAAAAAAGCCGATTACTAAAATATCAACAATTTATCCAAGAAATTTAACAAATAGACAAAAATCACAATTAAAACTTTCAGAAAAACTTAAGACTGAGAAACCAAAACGTAAAAAAGATGCAATGGATGAAACTTGTAATTTAATGAATATTGATAATGAATCTTTCAGTTTTACAAATATTTAATTCTATCTGTGACTTTAAGTATTATCCAATGGAATATAAATGGCTACTTTAATAACTAACGGTGTTTAAGTTCAGTTTAAGTTAAGTTTAAGCCACTATTAAATAACGATTTTGCTGCCATCGGTGCTGAAATTTATTCTAAATGTAAATTAAAATTAATTAATGCATACATCGCTCCTAAAGAAAAATTGTCTTCCAGTAATTTGTTATCTGTTCTGAATTCAGCTAATTCGCCTACACTTATATATATTAGGAGGCTTTAACAGTTGGTACAATAATTGGGGTTCTCCCAAAAATAATTCTCGAGGCAACAAGTTAAATAAATTCATTCAGCAGAACAACTATATTTTGCTAAATGATGGCCGCCCAACTCAATATACCACTCATAATACATTCACTCATATCGACTTAGCATTTGCCACCCCAGATATTCATATTGCCGCAAAATGGTCAATTGAAGAAGATTTGTATAGTAGGGATCATCACCCAATTTTGATTAAGTTATTTGACTTAAATCAACCAAAAAGGGAGTTTAAGTTAGTGTCTAAATTTAAAACTAAATCAGCAAATTGCCCTCTTTTTACAAAATATACTGATTACTTTAACAACAATATACCACCCAGTTCTCACATAAACCAAGCTGCAAACTTAAATAAGATTATACTGCAAAGTGCTTACCCTCTTCAGACCCTGGGTACACATATGAGCACTTTAAATTTCAGTGAACTTAATCATCTTAGTGACATCTTATGGTAAAGGTTTGTACTACAAATTCTTCTAAAGCTATCAAAGTTTACACTATTTATCACTAGGTGGCCCTAAACACTTATTTTTTATGTATTTATCTAATTTGAATATGACAGTTGAGAATTTTTGCAAGTAACTTTGAAAATCAATAAAAAATCAATTGTTCACTTTTTTTTTGGTAATTCAAAGTGGATACCACAGTTGAAGTGTTGGATTATCGTGTGAAAAGGTAGGTTTTATATTTTTCTTAATTCTACCCGCATAACTTTTCCTTATTTTCTGTGGTGCACATATGTGTACCTCAGGACTAAACATTAGTTTTGTGTAATGTATGACCGATTTGACCTTCTCTGGAGATAGCGATGATGAGTACCTACCTTCAGATTTCATGGAAACGGACAGCGAGGAAGGTGCAGATGTTATGGAAATGGGTGGCGAAGAGGGTGCAGATGTCATGGAAATGAATGGCGAAGAAGATGCAGGTGTGGAACTGGTACAGAACGAGACGAATTCAGGAGAGGAATCGCAGAATACACTGCGTTCAGCGTTGTTGCGCACTACTGAAATGACTCCTCGTAGGCCTGACATTTCAGAGGATGTACTTGTTTCGGAGGGTACTTTAGACATGAATATATTGTACTGCTTTTTTGAGTATCTGGGCCTAGAATTCTGGGAGTTAGTAGCAGAGCAGAGCAACCTATATTCGGCACAAAAGCGGAACGCTATTGAAATGATTAAATTTGCAGGCGTGCACTTGATGATGGGCAACCTCAAATATCCTCAAGGTAAATTTTACTGGAATAGAGATTTATGTGTGCCTATTATTGCGGATACAATGAACCGAGACAGATTTTTTGAGCTTCGAAATTATCTACACTTTGTAGATATAAATAAGCCAAATGCTGATGACAATCTATGGAAAATAAGACCACTAATAGACCCCATTTTGAAGAAATGCCATAAGTTGCCACGGTCTAAGCATATGTCCATAGACGAACAAATGATTCCATTTTCAGGACGATGTGAATTTCGCCAATATGTGCCTTCTAAGCCAAATCCTCTTGGTCTTAAGAACTTTGTACTGGCTGCCCGAGATGGGCTGGTGTTCGATTTTGAGATTTATGTTGGCAAAAATACTCTACCCCAAGAGGTTGAGAAAAGTCTACGACTAGGAGCAGGCATGGTAGAAAAACTTTGTTGCACAATTGTAAACAGCTGTGTCCTGTACACCGACAGGTTTTTTACTAGTCTAAAACTGGCCGAGCTTTTGCAACAAAAAAATAATGGCATTTTTCTGACTGGGGCTGTGATGATAAATCGCATTGGACCAGTAACAAAGAAACTGAAGGCTGATAAGGCTCTGCAAAGAGGACAGTGGGATGAAAAAGTAAGGAGTGACGAACGAGTATGTGTCGTCAAATGGATGGATACAAAGCCTGTAACAATGCTGTCGACATGCACAGGAGGTACTCCGGCAGATACCTGTAAACGTTGGTGTAAAAAACAAAAGCGAAAAATAACGTAGATCGGCCAGCAGCTATTAGAAATTACAACACCTGTATGGGTGGGATTGACTTATGCGACAGGCTAATTGCTTACTACCGGTGTAGTATGCGAACAAATAAATGGGCAGTTAGAACTTTCTGTCATTTCCTTGACCTAATTGCCGTCAGTTGTTGGATTATGTACAGGCGTTGCTGTGCTGAAGAAGACATCCAACGCAAGGACAAATTAGAACTACTCCCATACAGACTTAATCTGGCCAAAGCGATGATGAACTATGCAGTCGGAAGACTTGAACTCCCTGGAACTAGTTCTCGTTCCAGCACCAGTACCTCTAAAAGATCCCGTTTGAATGTTACAGACGACGAATTAGACTATGTCGATGAGCCTCCTGCAAAGAAACGCCGCCAGATTATCCCACAGCCACAAACCGAAACCAGACTGGACAATGTTGGTCATCAGCCGAGATTCGTAGACAATAACTTCGCCTCAAAATGTCGTCATCCGAAGTGCTCTTCACGCTGCCGCACCATTTGTGTAAAATGTAATATCTACCTATGTATTTTAAAAAATAATTGTTTTGAAGACTATCACACCATGAAAAATCTCAACTCGAAATAACATAAGTGAGACCTGAAGTACACATATGTGTACCCGATTTTTTCCATACTTACAAATAAAAATTTTTATATCTTTCAAAACATGTGTTTTTTTTATACCTCCACAACTACAAAAAACCAAAAAAACATTAAAACCATGTTTAGATCATGCTCGGGTCTGAAGAGGTTACAGATCAATACCTCTAACTAAACCTATTTTTTATAAGCACAATGCTTCTTGGTGGAGTAAAGAGCTTGATTTTCTTCGAGGGACAAAATGAAATGTTGAAATATACTTAAACGCAACATATCGAAGGAACCCATAATAAAATTGCGCCGTGAGATCAAGATTGCAAAACGTGAAAGCACATTTAAATTTACTTCTGAAATTGAACCAAAAACTCCGCTTTTCACAACATTAGTGAGGCCAATACTAGAATATGATTCCATCGTTTGGAACCCACACTATCAAGTTCATTCTGACCGCATAAAGTCAATTCAAAAACAATTTCTGCTTTTTGCTTTAAGAAATTTTCGCTGGGATTCCCAGTATAACCAGCCACCCTATATTAATCGCTTAAAACTTATTAATCTTCCTACGCTTGCTAGTCGCAGAGAAATGTTAGGCATAATATTTTTGGTCAAGTTACTGACAGGCTTGACGTCTAGCCCGCCTCTTCTGGCCGAAGTAAAGTGGAACGTTCCCTCCCAAATTTCCAGGCATTTCCGCCCTCTTTTTCTGAAACCTTGCAAAAATAATTTCGAATTAAACGAGCCACTCCGTGGTTTATGCCAGGCCTTTAACTTTCATTCCGGTTCCTTTCATATTTCCGACTCACTTTTTTACGTAACGAATACTATACTTTGTACTCTCAATAGATGATGGATTACATACACAATTACGCTTTAAAACAATTTTTACTATATATCTAAAATAATTGAAATTTAAAATCAGCTGATGAACTTCATTCTGTAGCTGAATAGTTTTAGAGTCTCGACACCCAACAAACTCCTGCCTTTCATAACTAGGCACTGCATATGCAAAAAATAAAAAAAAGTTAAATCCTTGCGTCATGCGGATGCGCCCCTCGCGGCCCTTGAGCTCAAGGCCAGTTTATGGAAGATTTTTTGTGAAAAAACAACAACAGTTTTTAATGGTTGAAGTTATAGTACTATTTCGGAAATCACCACATTTCCTCATCAGATTATTAAATTAAATTACTTTACTATACTAGGCTAACAGAAATATGAACAAACATTTGTATACAAGGATGAGCACACCTTAAATATGCATTATAATATAAAGTAAAATACTTATACATAATTTGCAAAATAAAAAAACACAAACAACAACCACACAAACAAGTTAAATAGCGGCAGATCAGTTGCTCTTGTTTGTAGTTGGTTTGTTTAAGGAAGATGAAATAAATACAACAGCCAACTCGGCTAGCGTAGCACAATAGGTAGCGTATTGGCTCTGATGAGGAAATGTGGTGATTTCCAAAATAGTACTATAACTTCAACCATTAAAAACTGTTGTTGTTTTTTCACAAAAAAATCTTCCATAAACTGGCCTTGAGCTCAATTAAATTGTAAAATATTAACATTTACTAGGCTAACAGATATATGAACAAACATTTGTATACAAGGATGAGCACACCTTAAATATGCATTATAATATAAAGTAAAATACTTATATGTACATAATTTGCAAAATAAAAAAACACAAACAACAACCACACAAACAAGTTAAATAGCGGCAGATCAGTTGCTCTTGTTTGTAGCTGGTTTGTTTAAGGAAGATGAAATAAACACAACAGCCAACTCGGCTAGCGTAGCACAATAGGTAGCGTATTGGCTCTGCAACTCCGAGCTGCCGGGTTCAAAGCCTGAGAGAAGTGGTTATGAAAAATTAAATTAAAAATTAATTTAATTTAATAATCAAAAAGAAGTCTGATGAGAAAATGTGGTGATTTCCGAAATAGTACTATAACTTCAACCATTAAAAACTGTTGTTGGTTTTTCACAAAAAAATCTTCCGTAAACTGGCCTTGAGCTCAATTAAATTGTAAAATATTAACAAAGTATGGTAAAACATTAGAAGGTACTGTGGTCTTAATCCACAAAATGATATTCACTGTATAAATATAAATGCAAATTCAAAAAACGTTACTGTTAAAAATGAAATAGTTGAATTCTTTGGTAAAACTTGGTCGGAGGAATTAGCGGACTCAACATTCACTCGGTCGTTTTGTATAGCTAAAAATCAGGCTCTAACACTTACACCAAATTGTGTGCCCAATGCAAAGGCATTAGTATTAGAAAAGCAGATCAGTATTATTGAATTTAGTAATGCTTTAAATAGCCTCAAAGGTTATACTCCAGGACAGGACAAAATTAATTACCCTATGATAAAAAATGCTTCTTAAAATCTAAAATACCGTTTAATTAATCACTATAATAACATATTAAATAATTATTTACCACAAATCTATAAAATAAGTACTATGACACCAGTTCATAAGCCAAAAATGGATAAAACTGAAATTAAAAACTACAGACCTATCTCCTTAAATCCTTGTTAACCTAAGGTGATGGATAAAATAATCGCAAACAGATTATGGTGGTATATTTCAAATAATAATCTTATCAATAAAAATCAAGTTGGTTTCGTGAAAGGTAAATCAGTTACAGATAGTCTACTGTGTATATGTAGACTACTTGATAACTGAATCCCTTAGCAAAAAAAGACATTTATCGATACTTTCTCTTGATTTTACCTAGGCATTTGATAAAATCGGTATACATTCTATCTTTGACCAGCTAAGTGAATGGAAAATTGGTCCAAATATTATTTATTATATAGTAAATTTTATGTCCCACCGTAAACTAAAAGTACGTCTAGGT
The DNA here is from genome assembly GCA_963971545.1 of Philophylla caesio. Classification (NCBI taxonomy): domain Eukaryota; kingdom Metazoa; phylum Arthropoda; class Insecta; order Diptera; family Tephritidae; genus Philophylla; species Philophylla caesio. Next base: position 37,663,964 of record OZ020608.1, on the reverse strand, counting down.
GCTACTTATTCTAAAAGATATCCCTTATTTAATGGCATTCCTCAGGGATCACCTATTTCAGTTGTCTTATTCCTAATCGCTTTCAATAAACTTTCTGATATTATTTCTCTAACTAAAAGTGTTAAGTTTTCAGCCATTGCTGATAATTTTCACATCGTTGTTGACCTTAAACAAACTAAAAATACTAGTTTCGACTTGACAGATTTGTTTGATAAAATTCAAAATTGGTGCAGTTATTCGGGAGCCTCTATTTCAAAAACCAAGTGTAAACTGCTTCACATATGCCGAAAAAGAAATTGTAAATGTTTATTAACTTCTAATACATTAAGTTTTCCCGTTGTTAACAATTTAAAGATACTTGGTATTTGCTTAACGAGTAAATACTCATGGAATTACCACATGAATGAACTTTCTTTGAAACTAACAAAAGCACTTAACGTAATAAAATGCCTATCTAGTAAGAAGCTTAATTGTTGTACACAAAATATAGTTAACGTTCTTAAAGCAATATATATAATATAATTTTGGCGCGTACACTATATAGCTCAATGTTTGGCCGAGCTTCTCCTACCATTTGTGGTGTGCGTCTTGTATGTACATATATTATACCACAAATGGAGAGACCTACAGTTTTGTGCCGACGCCGAACGGCAGATGTATTTAATGAGAAGCTTTTTCATGGCAGAAATACCCTCGGAGGTTTGCAATTGCCTGCCGAGGGGTGACCGCTATTAGAAAAAACTTTTTCTATGATTAAGATTTTGCTTGCCCTGACTGAGATTCGAACCTCGAACTCACCGGCATATCAAGTTATAGCACGCACCGCCACCAACTCGACCACAGCGGCCACACTTAAAGCAATACTTATATCAAAAATAGATTATGGGCTTTTCCTGTATGGATCTGCAGCCTATACATATCTTAAAAAACTAAAAACTTCAATTAATTCTGCTACACGAACAGCTCTGGGCGCCTTTTGTACATCTCCCATTAACAATATGTTTTTTGAAGCAAATATCATACCTATAGAAATTAAATACAAAATTCTAGTCAAAAAACTGTTTACAAAATTAATTGACTCATCCAACACTGTACTTAAAGTTATCATTCTGAAAGCAGCGAAACAATTGCCTCACAATAGTTATTCTGTAATTCATAAGGTAATTTCTAACTGCCAAGAGCTCCAGTTACCATTTCGGCCAGCAAAGAAATTAATAAGCCGGTTTCCACCTTGGTTTCTTGACAGTTCTACAATTGATTACAGTCTCACTTAATATAAAAAAAATCAATACACCATCTGAAGTTTTCATTGCAAAATTTGCATTGCTTAAAAATCAACTTAAAGACTATAATTTCATATTCACGGATGGTTCTCAGCATGAGGAAACAGCTGCTTACGCCGTTACCTACGATTCACAAATTTTAAAGTTATCTGTCCTACCTACATATTCGTCCGTTTTTTCTGCTGAAATAATAGCTATATTTGAAGCAATCATGATAGCTCTTAAAAAACGAGGTAAACTTTAAATATGCACTGATTCACTTTCAGCTCTCAATGCCATTTCGAATATATCCAACAGTTCATTTTACATATGCCTTAGCAATAAGAAATCTACTTACTCATTATCAACATAAATTTAAACTTATTTGGATTCCAGCACATATTGGTATAAGGGGTAACGACTTTGCTGATCAAGCTGCTAAACAAGCAACTTTTTCTCCAGCGATTGGGTCAAATAACTTGAATAAATCTGACATTACTAGTTTTATTAAACTTTCAATCGGCAATAAAAACTTGAGAGTTTTACAAAGAACCTCTGAGTGGTACAAAAAAGTTAACAGCAATCGATACACAATTTACGATATTAATAGAAATAACATCCATAGTTTAACAAGATATGAAGAAACAAAACTGATTCGTCTACGTTTAGGTCACACAAATCTTACTCATAAACACTATATTGATAAAACTTCTTCAAATATATGTCTATGATGATGACATTGATAGTCAAAGAGTGCGGACGTGTTTTAAGTTCGCTCCGTAGACATTAAATATTAAATAAACAAACCAAATGAAAAAAGAAGGCGATGAGTCAAACTGATACTCGTGCCCAGAGACAACGCGAGCAAGATTCCCGCCGGCTTTCAGTGCAACGTAACAACGCATATTTTTCGATTCGGTCGCAGAGTGACAGCGAAAGCGGAAAGTCCAACCCACTGACTACGCTCAAACCCCCTCAAAATCCAAGACCGGTGTGCAATTACATATATCCAAATATAGCTACAACAACAACAATTACAGTGGCCTCTCTCACCACCGCAATTGCGTCTACAACAACAACAACAACACTGGTACCTTCAGTCTGCACAGCGGTGTCAACGGCTTTGCCTGTTATTGCCGATCAAGCGCAAATTAGCTTGAATGTCAACAAATGCAAAGCGAAAGAACTGTTGGAAAACAAAGCAGCTAAAAAAGTGTCGATACAGACTGGAATGGATCGCTATATTACAGTTAAACGAAAACTTAGTCCGCAAAAATCAACGGGTACTAAGCCAAAAATAACCCGCGTAAGCTCAAATCAGCAGGTCAGTACGAATAGATTTGCACTGCTAAGTGAAAGTACAGAAGATGTGAGTAACAAACATTCTGAAAGTGCTACAAAAGTCAATAATGCCAAACCTCCGCCAATATACATAAGAGAAGAGAATTTAAGCGCTCTTGTTAAAAAATTCACTTAGCTAATCGGTAATAACAATTTTCATATTATCCCACTATCTAAGGGAAATATTCGAGAAACTAAAGTGCAAATATACTCTGAACAGAATTTTCGCACAGTGTCCAAACACTTGAATGACACACATACAAAGTTCTATACCTACCAGCTTAAAAGTGCAAAAGGCTTACAAATTGTAATTAAAGGTATCGAACCAAGTGTTGAAGCTGTGGAAGTTTTACAAGCGCTTAAAGAACAAGGCTTTAACCCAATAGTTGTAGTAAATACTCATAATAGAAAAAAAATTCCGCAGCCCATGTTTAAAGTTGAGATTGCGCCTGAAAACAAGCCACTGGGGGAAAACGCTGTGCATCCAATTTATAAACTTCAATACCTGTTGCATCGTAAGATAACTGTGGAAGAACCACACAAGAGAAATGGCCCTGTAAAATGCACTAACTGCCAGGAACATGGTCAAACCAGGTCTTACTGCACTCTTCGCTCAGTGTGCGTAGCTTGTGGAGAGCTACACAACTCTGCCACCTGCACGTCAAACAAAGAAGACCCAAATGCAAAAGAGTGTGGTAACTGCAGTGGAAACCACACAGCAAACTATAGGGGTTGTCCAGTCTATAAGGAGTTGAAAAACCGGATCAACTAACGTGTGGCCTCTGAACGCACTGATAACGTATTGAATGCCTTTGTAACCTCCCAGACAAATCCTAGCGTTTTCTTTTCCAATAGAATCACGCCGCCAATGGCTTTATCAAACACCGTCAATGGTGTCTCATTTGTAAGTGGCGTAAAGTCAGGGCTAGTAAATCCTGCCCATACAATAACTGCACCTCAAGTTGCGCCACAAGAACAGCAGCCCCACGCCCAATACGGTAGACAATCCAATATCGAAGCCATGATAGCATCGATGCAACAAAGCATGATGAATTTCATAACATTCATGCAAAACACAATGCAAGATCTCATGCGAAATCAAAACACCCTGCTCAAACTGCTTGCTACTCAACAAAAAAAAGAATGATCTCAATTAAAATAGCCCTCTGGAATGCAAACGGCATTCCTCGCCACAAATTAGAGCTGTCAAATTTCCTTAACGACAAGAAAGTTGACGTTATGCTCCTTGCTGAAACACACCTAACTAAAGAATATAATTTCAATATTTCGGGATACACTTTTTACTGCACGAATCATCCAGATGGAAAGGCGCATGGCGCAACTGGTATTTTAGTCCGAAATCGCATTAAACACCATCCCTCGATTAGAATTGCTAAGAATTATCTGCAAGCAACATCAATACGCCTACAAACAAAGCAAGGATATATCACACTGTCCGCGGTTTACTGCCCCCCACTTTTCACGATAACAGAAAAACAATTTATGGATTTCTTCAGTTTGCTGGGAGAACGCTTCATTGCTGCAGGCAATTATAATGCGAAGCACCCTCACTGGGGCTCACGCTTGTCTAACCCTAAAGGCACGCAAGTATATAACGCGCCTATATGTAAAATAAACAAACTTGATTACGCTTCTCCTGGAAAGCCCACATATTGGCCTTCAGATCCGCAAAAGCTGCCAGATTTTAATGACTTCGCGGTGACAAGAAAAATTCCACGTAGTCTTTTTAGTACATATTCAAGTGCATAACTCTCTTCAGAACACTCACCTGTACTCTTTACTTTGTCGCATCAGCCGCATGAAAAGGAGTCACTCTACATGCTCATGACAAATGCTTGTAGCATTATCAATGCATATATAACTCCACCCAAATTTAGAAACACCTGACGACATTGAAAACTCCGTAGCAGCTTTTGAATCTACAATCAGAGCTGCCGCTAGCATTTCCTCACCAAAGCATGGTTATATGGGAAACAAAAAACATGATCTGACCAATAGAAAAATTAAAATGCTGCTATTCGAAAAGCGACGCCTATGACGGATATGACAGACTCATATGTCACCTGCTTGTAAACAACAGCTGAAAGCGGCTACACATGCGCTAACGAGAGCCCTCAAGAGCACGCACAGTACCGGTACATTCAAAAGCTTTCTCCGACTAGCACAAAGTACCCGCTGTGGAAAGCACATACAAATTTAGGTGGCCCAATGGATACTGAAATGCCAGTACGGGACAACAATGGTAATTGGGCTCGGAGTGACGCGGAAACAGCAAACAGCTTTGCTGCTCATCTACAAAATGTTTTCAGACCAAACTCAGCAACCAATGGGTTTACACTACCACCCGTACCCAAAGTGTCGGAATCTGAGCCACTGAAATTTGCACCTGAAGAAATTTCAATAATAATTAAGGAACAATTGAAACCAAATAATTCCCCTGGGCACGACTTGATTACTCCAAAAATGATTATTGAGCTATCAAATTGTGCTGTACTTTGCATCTGTATGTTATTTAATGCAATTACTAAACATAATTATTTCCCTCAACAATGGAAAAAGTCAACTATTGTAATGATACCAAAGCCCGGAAAAGACAAAACACAACCATCCTCCTATAGACCTATCAGCCTGCTACCGTGCATATCGAAATTATTCCAAAGACTTCTTAGGCTGCGCATTTACCCACTTCTTCAAGCCCACAGCATAATACCATCCCACCGATTTGGCAGGGAGAAACATGGTACGATCGAACAAGTAAATCGCATTACATCTGAAATCCGAACATCGTTTGAAAAGAGGGAATATTGTGCTGCAATATTTCTTGACGTCGCCCAGGCATTTTATCGAGTATGGCTAGACGGTCTAATGTATGAAATACAAATGTTACTCCCTCAGAGCACCCACAAACTACTTAAGTCATATCTGTATGATCGAAAGTTCACAGTTCGATGTAACACTGCCATCACTGAAGCTCATCTAATAGAAGCTGGAGTACCACAAGGCAGTGTTCTCGGCCCGATGCTCTACGTCTTATACACCTCGGATATTCCAACAAACGGCCGCCTGACAATGTCCACTTTTGCCGACGACACTGCGATAATCAGCCGCTCCAAGTATCCCTTGCACGCATCTGCGCTATTAGGTAATCATATGGAAGCGGTGGCCAATTGGCTTGCAAACTGGCGTATAAAGGTTAACGAACAAAAATCTAAGCAAGTTACATTTACACTAAATAAGAAAAATTGTCCGCCCTTGACTTTGAACAACGTTCAAAAACCACAAAGCAGTAATGTCACATACCTAGGGGTCCACCTAGATAGGCTGTAGCATTACACAGAATGCGTTTCACTTTCAATGCAGTGTCACACAAATATTGACCCAAATAAATCATGTTGAACCCAACGGGAGTTCAACAACATATATACTCGCCACGAATCTGCTTACATTTGTCAACTCAATTACTCAACCCGTCAGCATGGCTGATCGACAGTGTCGCGGTTTGTGAATGTAAACCGCCATTTATTGCTGACTTTGCATACAATGTAAATACTTGTAGTTTGTAAGTATTAGTGCAATAATGTATATGTGTAAAGTAAGAAATTGTATAAAAGAAAAAGGTTTTTTTTCAATAAAGAATCAATATGTATATGTTTAAGCTTAGTTCATGGCGATCCTGCCACTGCTAACGACCGGCAATTTGGGTATCAAATACGATCCCGTCATTGACCTGCAGCGAAGGCAAGCTAAAAAGTAACTTACAACTAGTTGGTGCACCGGGCCAAACTAATGATCCAGCACAATATATTGCAAATTGTCACGCGAAGCCAAGAGCAAAGACAAGCGTTGAGTGCAGCATACAACAACCGCGAAACCCACAGCGGCAACCCAGAATCCTGAAACAGGTAAACCGACAACAGAAATAAATAACCACAGCCGCACCAGAAATAAAACGCGGTTCACCAGAAAATCCGGCACCAATGGAGGAAGAAATACCAGATGATAGCAAACCACCAAAATACGATGAACTTAGAGTTATTCCCAAAACTGGCGAACACATTGAACTTTAAACTGGTAGTAGAGGTTAAATATATTTTTATATATTAGCATAAATTGGGCAGCCTCACGGCAGCTTAACTAAGAGCGAAAATTTTAACTTTCGTTTAGGAAAAAAAAATTTAAGTATGCAGGATATTAAAACCAAAGAAGAATTTGAAAGAATATTTATAAAGTGCGCGGACACTATAAAATAGTGTATTAAAATCTCTGAGGAATTCGGCAATAGCAATAAAACTTTAAAACAGGGCCCGAAACCTATTACCATAGAGGAGTATCGGCGACGGAATAAACTTAATAAAAAGGAAGAAATTCCTAAAATACCGACTCCAATAAAACCCAAAAAGAAAAAACGTGCAGGTAGAAAATTCAGAAAAAAGAAAGAAATAGCCGAAACATTCAGGCTATTAAATTTAACTACAAATACAGTAGATAGACTAATACTAAAAGAAAAAATTTATGAATTAAGAAATAAAAAATAAAAGGAAAATTGTTTCCTTATTACAGAGTAAATTGAAATGCAGAGAAGTTTTGTATCTAATTTTTCTTATTAATAAACAAATACGAAAATATAACGAGTCTATTCTTCACCTTGTAAAAATGGCATGGTGGAAAACTGTATTAAACGGTATTCTAATAGGTATAGCAGGATACGAAGTCGGTAAGGAAAGTTCTGAAGAGAAAAATTCCGAAAATAAATTGGTCAAATACGAACCGAAACTTAGTATGTATAGAAAATAAGGAAGAAATTTCAGACAAATGGTTAACAATTTTTGTATGCGTAATTACATTACTAATTTTCGCAATTGCAATTTTAATAAGAAATTATATAAAGAATAAATTGAGACAATTGAACAATGTACAACAACGCATTTAAACAAAAATTCTATATGACAAGAAATGAGTAAATGGCAAGAAATACACGACACATTATCAGAAGAAAAAACAAAAGCTAATAAGTCATACAAATGCATACATAAAAGTACTCCCATCACAACAGAAACATTAGTAAAGCATTTAAACATAATTTTGAAGCTTTAAATAGTATAAGACAGGTGATCAAGGCGGCAAATCATCTACTTACCGAAGAACACCAAAAAGAAGCTTACCTATTTTTTTCCTCCGTTCGAGATAAATTAATATCTTCTTTAGCTAGACACAATATAGAAATAACAATCCCAACCACAGTAAAGAAGGAACTCCAGGTTGATTTTACTCTACTTTTATCAGAACGTGTTCAGAGCCGAACTCCATCACCATCTCTGAGTCAGACTCCATCAGTGGAAGAAAATAAGCCATTAAACATTCCAATCATCCCAAATATAAACGTCACAATGCCACAAACTGTAATTGAATTTATTAAAACTGCTTCATCAGTGCTACCAGAGTTTGATGGTAAGCCAGAGAATTTGCACAGCTTCTTAGACGCCCTTGATATACTTGATCAAATCAAAGATACTCACGAAGCCGTAGCAGCAACAATGATAAAAACCAAGCTAAAAGGCACGGCAAGAAACTTCATTAGTAACGAAAGCACAATAGCAAAAGCTAAAAACTGCAATTAAAGGCGAATCGGTAGAAGTTTAAACAGCAAAACTCCTCAACGTCCAACAACGCAGCAAAACTGCAAATCAATACACCGCTGAAATAGAAAAAATCACCAGGTCATTAGAAGGAGCTTATATCTCGGATGGACTTAGTCCAGACTTGGCAACGAGATATTCAACACAAGCAGCAGTCAAAGCTATGTGCAAGAACTGCTCTAATGACAAGGTCAGAATGATAATGCAAGCGGGAACGTTCACATCAATGAACGATGCAATCTCCAAATTTACCAACAGCTGTACAGAAGTAACGGGCAGCTCAAACACAATTTTGAATGTACGACAACAAAGTCAGTACCGTGGTAATTTCCGTGGGGGTTACCGAGGTAACAGCTATGAGAGTTACCAAGGTAGACGATTTGGACCGCAACCAAGATACAACAATAATTTTATAGCAAATAAGAACTCCCAGAGGGGATCACAAACGCAAATTGGAAATAGACCCTATAATAACACTCGTAACGTGCGCAGTTGCACCCAGACGGAAAACTAAGAAACTCCTCTTCAAGATTAGTTGGCAGGAAAATATGTGTACTAAATCTACATGTAAATATCGCTACAAGGACATCATTAAATAATTCAAATTCAAATTTCTTAATAGACACAGGAGCAGATATCTCCATTATTAAAAAGCACCAAATTAATAATAACCATAAGGTAAATACAACGAAAATTACAGATTTAAAGGGCATTGGTCAGGGTATAACCAGAAAATTAGGCTCAGTTAAAGCAAATTTAAAATTTAATTTACCATAAATTCCATGTCGTCGAATACGACTTTCCAATTCCATGCGATTTAATAATAGGACTAGATTTTATAAAGAAGCACAATTGTATTTTAGATTATGGTAAAACAGAGGATAAATTAATCTTAAGACCATATGATTTCAAACAAACAGTAACAATGCATCTAACAAATTGCCTGTCTGTCAACACACTTACGATCCCTGCTAGGTCCGAAGTCATTAGACAAGTTAAAGTAAACACCGATAGCAAAAACATCTTCATACCACACCAACAATTATCTGAAGGCATTTTCATAGCAAACACAATTACAAATAAGGATCAAACGTTCGTTAGAGTTATCAACACAACACATAAAACCACAACTATTCACAAACTACAAGATTAACACTGAAAATTTAGATGACTATACATTAATTGAAACAACCACACACAATGAAAATAGCAAAGATACAGAAAAATTAAAAAGATTAAAAGATTAACTCTCAACTAACAACACTATGCACGGAATTCATAGACATATGTATGTATTTGCACTAGAAACAGAACCTATTCCCACTAACAATTTTTGTGGGATTAGTGGTTGACTACAGACAGGTAAACAAAAAGCAGCAGATAAATTCCCACTCCCAAGAATTGATGATATTTTAGACCAACTTGGAAGAGCCAAATATTTTTCATGCCTGGACCTTATGTCAGGTTGTCATCAAATATAATTACACCCAGACTCTAGGGATATAACCTCATTCACAGCTGAAAACGGCACATATAGATTCAAAAGACTACCCTATGGATTAAAAGTAGCACCAAACTCATTCCAAACAATGATGACACTAGCATTTGCAGGTCTCAAACCATCCCAAGCATTTCTCTACATGGATGATTTAGTTGTATTAGGTTGTTCTGAAAAACACATGCTAACAAACTTAAGAGACGTGTTCCCCACTTGTAGAAAATACAACCTAAAACTACATCCAGATAAATGTCTATTTTTCAGCCAAGAAGTAACTTATTTAGGCCATAAATGTTCAAACAAAGGTAATATTCCCTACCTGACCCAAGCAAATTTAAAACAGTCTAAAATTATCCAACATCAAAAACAGCCGATGAAGTTAAGAGATTCGTAGCTTTCTGCAATTATTACAGAAGATTTTGCAGAACATTCAAGAAAATTAACTAGGCTTTGCAAAAAGAATGTTTCCTTCAATTGGACAGAAGAATGTCAAAACGCTTTTGTCTACTTAAAGGAAGGACTAATTAGTCCAACACTTTTGCAATACCCAGATTTCAATAAAGAATTCTGCATAACAACAGACGCTAGTGGGTACGCTTGTGGGGCAGTCCTTAGCCAAGAACACGATTGCGAACAGTTACCAATTGCTTACGCTTCTAGGTCATTCACAAAAGGTAAAACCAACAAAGCAACAATAGAAAAAGAAGTGGCCGCAATCCATTGGGCCATAACCTTCTTCAGACCATATGTCTATGGCAGAAAATTCCTAGTTAAAAGCGACCACCGTCATTTAACATACCTTTTTTCAATGAAAAGCCCTTCATTCAAGTTAACACGAGTAAGACTCGATTTTGAAGTGGAGTATATCGCCGGAAAAGAAAATCACATTGCGAATGCATTATCGCGCATAACAATTACAAACCTAAAAGATATGTCGGTGGAAGCAAGTAAAATACTAAAAGTAACAACAAGATCATCAGCAAAAAATACCAGCAGTAACATCGAAAATAAAGAAAGTCACAAACAGAACCCCAAAATATACGAAGTGTTAAATAAATTCGAAGTAAAAAGACATGTCGAGCTCGTTTTCAATCCTCCGAAACTATATTTCAAAAAAGGAAAGAAAATTTGTAGCGATTTGGATACAAGCAACATAATTGTTGAGGATCGAATATGCGGTTACCATCATATGCGATCTAAACAAATTCTTGGTAGCGATCCCAGTCCCAAGCAAACACGCAGCAACAGTCGCTAAAGCCGTGTTCCAGCATTTCATCTTGATTTACGGACGCATGAAAACAATCATGACGGACATGGGCACAGAGTATAAAAATAACTTATTCGAGAAACTGTGTAAATTGCTAAAAATTGAACATAAAACTTCAACACCGTACCATCATCAAACTTTCATCTTTTCTTGAAACTATGCAGAACTAACTTTGAGTTGAATGAACCGTTTCGGGGTTTATGCCAAGACTTTAACAATCATTCCAGCACCTTTGATGTATCGGACTCACTTTTTATAATTAAAAGAACTATTCTATCCTCTCTTAATAATAGCTAACGATCCAATTTTCTTACTTTGCATTTCTCTAACTTTGTGTTCGGCTGATGAATTCTTATTCTGTAGCTGAGCAGCTTGGGATCTCGACGCTTAACAAACTTTCTTCTGTCACGACTCGGCACCTAAGATTTGTATATTTAAAAAACATCCGTACGTTATGCGGATTGAGCCCCTCGTGCCGGTTGGGCGGGAAAGTGGGTTTCCGTTGGGTTATAATAATAGAACGTAGTCACAGGACATTCAACGAATATGTTCGTTCATACATATCCAGTGACAAAGATGATTGGGATGAATATCTCAGGTGTTTCGCGTATTGTTACAATACAACTCCATCAACCATACATAAATATTGCCTTTTGAACTTATATTTGCAAAAAACCCACCGAATTACGATTTTCTAAAAGAAAATAAAACCAGCCCATTGTACAACCACGAAGCTACGACAAAGAAGTAATATATAGACTTCAAATAGCACAGCAAAGGGCTAGGAAATTAGTCCAAGAGGCTAAAGAAAAACAAAAATTTAATTACGATAAAAGAAGCCGCAGTAAGGAAATAAACATAGGAGATTTAGTGTTAGTTAGAGAAGAGGCCTCCCATAAGTTAGATAATAAATATAAGGGACATTATAAGGTTAAAAGTATTGATAAAAATAATAATTTTACATTAATACCACATAGAATAGAAATTAGTAATACAAACAACAAAAATAAAGAAATTGTAATTCATAAGAACAGACATAAAACAATATAAAACCTTTACAAAAAAAAATAAAGAAGAAAAAAACCAATCCATTCCACTTTACTCATAATAATAAACAGGTACACGGGCCAAAGAAAAAAAAAACAACATGGTATGTTCATGAAAAACACATGGGAAAGAAATGTAAAAAAAAAAAAAAATTATTATTATCTATAACAAACTCGTTACTTTCAATTCCAAGTTACCGTTATGCAATAAATTGCATACGAAAAGCAATAAAAATTTTGTAAACGCAATCAAACCTTAAGTGTGTCATTAAGTCTCTTTAATAGTCATACACAATTGTCTTCAATTTAATACGACTATCCCTAAGGCGGATGGTTTAGCATTACCCAGATAGCGTTTCACTTTCAATGCATTGTCATACAAATATTGACCCAAATAAATCATGTTGAACTCAACGGGAGTTCAACAACATATATACACGCCACTTATCTGCTTACATTTGTCAACTCATCTACTCAACCCGTCAGCATGGCTGATCGACAGTGTCGCGGTTTGTCAATGTAAACCGCCAACTTATTGCTGACTTTGCATACAATGTAAATACTTGTAGTTTGTAAGTATTAGTGTAATTATGTATATGTGTAAAGAAATTGTATAAAAGAGTAAGTATTTTTTCAATAAAGAATCAATAGATGTTTAAGCTTAGTTCAAGGCGACTTACTTGGCGCAACCACATAGAGGCTAAACGGACTCATCTTAAGTTGAAGACCAGTTCTCTACACTGGCTTATTAACTCTCGCTCATCCCTGAGTCTGGAGTATAAAGTAAATATTACAACAAGGTTCTGAAACCCATTTGGACCTATGGATGTAAGTTATGGGGCAACGCGAGCAGCAGCTACATCGAAATCCTTCAACGTGCGCAATCTAAAATCCTTCGAACAATAACCGGAACACCATGGTATATCCGAAACGAGAATATCCACCACGACTTGAGAATATTTATTAGGGCCAGTTAATAAAAAATATTCATCCCGACTATGGGATGTAAATTATGTGATAAAAATAAGCTTTGCAAACTTGTTGTTGGGCTCCTTAGTTGAGCAGTTTCAATAAATAAAAGTAAGAGTTACAAAAAAATATATATATATGTCCGCATTGTAATTTGAATATCCAAACTTCTTTAGAACACATTGTTGTAAATTGTTCAAACTTTAATCACATCCGCAATTTAGTCTTTAAAAACGAGAATCCAATGAATACCCTGTCTAATGTTTCTCCTCTAAATTCACGTAAAGTTATAAAATTTCTAGAAATATCAAAATTACTGTATCAAATATAATACCTAGTTTTAATATTTCATTATATTTACTTTAATAGTTCAATTTAAATATAGTAAGTTAATTTCGAAAATGTAAGTATATTTTACTGAAGGCCTTAGCAGCCATGGCTTATTTAAAAAAAAAAAAACGTAAGCGACATAGTAGTTAGTAGTCACACAACATAAATGTAAATTAGAACAGCTTAAGAAGAAGTAGCAATAAAGATAAGAGAATTAGAAGTTCATGATTAACTGTTAAATTTTCGAAAGCGTAGTTTTCGTCTACCTGCCCTTTATATGTAAGTTAACACGTACCAGTCGCATTAGCTGCGACGTTCCCACGGCCGCCCGTTACACGCGCTGCAGTGTCAGCATATTTGAATTTCAACATATACTGCAACGGGAGACATTTCCGCTTGAATACGGTAATGCACCCGTGGGAAGTCAAGGCCATGGCCGGTCTCAGACAACAGGTTGTAAACTGGTTATACAACCATTGCGCCGCTGCCGGAGAACGAAGGTGTGGAGTAGGCGACTGCCGCATCGATCAGGCAGTCGAATTCGGGACGGGTTGCAGTTTAGTTGTAGTGATCTAATTCTAATTAGAGTTAAGAAGTTGTATAAATAAAGTTAAGTGAACTAGAAGTAACTCGCGTTTCCTTTAGGGCAGCTGACCCTTCTATTTTTTTAGTACAAAGGACTCTTAGTCCTTTAACTGGCGCCCGAGCAGTGAAAAAGTGAAGTGAAAAAAGAGTGAAGTTTTATAAAAAAACAATTACATTAACCTTTCATATAATAAAAAGGAGTTTTAACATACCTTGAAGAAAAGCAAGCACGAAACGAAATAAATACAGTAACCTTTTGTATTATAAAAATAGTGAAGTTTTATAAAGAAACAATTACATTAACCTTTCAAATAATAAGGAGTGTTAAAATACCTTGAAGAAAAGCAAGCACGAAACGAAATAAATACAGTAACCTTTTATATTATAAAAGGAGTGAATTAATACCTTGGAAAAAAGTGACTTAAACCATAAAAGACAAACGTGTAAAAACATTTGGAAGCCTAAGGAATTCGTGCTAGCAATACCGACTTGAACTGAAGGCCAACTGATCCATCCAGCCAGGATACTGCCGGGAAAACCACAAAAAGGATTCAGAAAAATTTCCATGACAATATTTGGTATACTTTCGTAAGTAAAATAAAAAAAAAAAAGAATTTTTTAGCACCGTTTTCAGGATGGAGGAGCTAAGAAGCACTGTTACAAATTTGACTGGGGCCATTAATGCCATTCTAGAAAAGCTGACTAGTCTCGAAAGGCGGGTCACACACTTGGACACGGTTAGCTCCAGGCCTGCCATGCCTGCAACTAGTGCTCCGCTTGAACTACCAGAAGAGCAGGTGGCCCAGGCTCCTACAACTGAAGCCGATATAAAGGACATCAGCCGACTTGCAGACTGTGTCAAGGAACTGCAAATTATCGACGGCAACCCAGTACAGTACGTGTCCTGGGTTCACTCAGTGGAGGTAATCCTCTCTGACTTCGAGGTCGTAAGAGGCAAGCCCCTCTATCGTGCGATCTTACAACACATTAGGCAAAAGGTGCGGGGTTCTGCTGATTCCGCTCTAATATCGTACAACATATTTGATAGCAATTGGGCAAAGATTAAAGAATGCCTTTCTCTACATTACGCGGACAAACGTGATATCCGCACCCTTGAGCACCAGTTGCATCAGCTGCAACAGAAGTGGTCAAGGATAGACGAGTTTTTTGCGAGGGTAAACCACCAGTTCTCCCTTATAATAAATAAAATAAAAACCGAGTCCTACACGGACGAAACGGTAAAAGTCCTGGTAGAAACCTACCGAAATCGCGCTCTGGATGTATTTATTCGCGGCTTAAACGGGGAGATGTCTAGGATGATTCTTATACAGCGTCCTAAAACTCTACCCGAGGCTTACTCGGCCTGTTTGGAAATCCAAAACGTGGACTTCCGCAATTTTTCCATACATTCTCCTACTATTACTAATCGAGTGGTAGTACCTCTTAATAATTTGCCGAGCAGCTCTTACCAATTAAACAGGAACAATCCCCCACAGCTTCCTCCGAAGTCAAATTGGCGTTCTCAGGACTATCGATCCTCATATTCTAAGAACGAGCGTCTCCCGTTCGAGAAAATAACCAAAATTCTGCTTTGAGACCGCCTGTAGAGAAAATGGAAGTTGATCCTTCGGTGCAGACTCGGAATGTAAACTATATGAATAGGCCTAACCCGTTCAAACGCAGCGCCAAGTCTGATAACCTACCTAGGAAGCCGCATAGATTATTCCACACCTTACCAGATGAAAGTGATGGACTTGAAAATGACCAGCAGACCGAGACAGTCGGTGACGAGAAATCTGAGGATTTTCTATCCTCCGGGAATCTAGCGTACCATACTTAGAGTATACGCTGCCTGATGGTCGCGTGCTAGATTTTTTAGTAGATGCCGGTGCGAATAAAAATTTTATTCAAAAATCAGTCGCGACAAGAACAATTCCGGTAAAGAAACCCTTTAATATAGCATCTGTGGGTGGTTCCGTGCCAGTAAAAGACAAGATACAGCTAAAACTATTTGAAAGTGTAGGCAATTCCACTGGATTTGAGTTTTTTGTACTGCCCACCTTGAGTGGGTTCTGCGGGATCATCGGAGATGACACATTAAGGGAACTGGGTGCAGTAATTGATAGAAGGGATAATTTAATAAAAGTAGGAAATTATAAAATTCCGCTTAAAGCCAGAAAATCGTGCGATGTTAATTTCACATTGGGTAAGGATTTGCCTCCCAATATCCACCACCGCAAAGTCGATATCCTGTTGGAAAAATATTCCGAACTTTTTAAGCCATTAAATGGAAACGAGCTTGTAGACACAAGTGTCCGTGCCGAAATAAAAACATCTACCCCTGAACCAATATATAGCAATAGCTATCCATATCCCGCTTGTATGAGGGACGAAGTCGAAAGACAAGTTAGCGAGCTTCTTGCTGAAGGTGTGATTCGGCAATCAAAAAGCCCTTATAACTCACCAATCTGGGTAGTACCAAAAAAGCCAAAGCCGAATGGGGAAAAACAATATCGCATGGTGATTGACTACAAGAGGTTAAACGCGGTGACAATAGCCGACACATATCCTATCCCTGACATTAATGCGACGCTTTGTAGACTAGGGAAAGCTAAGTACTATACCACCATAGACTTAACATCTGGTTTTCACCAAATACCGATGAAAGACACAGATGTAATCAAAACAGCCTTCTCGACTATGAACGTTTACCCTTTGGACTGAAAAATGCACCTGCTATTTTCCAGAGGATGATAGACGATGTATTGAAGGAATACATTGGGAAGATTTGTTATGTCTACATTGATGACATTATTGTATTTGGCAAAGACCAAGACGAACACCTCAATAACGTTGAGAAAATTTTCTCAAGGCTCTTGGAGGCGAACCTGAAAGTTAATTTAGACAAAACTTGTTTTTTTGAAAAGGAAGTTGAATTCCTTGGCTACATAATTACTCCTGATGGAATACGTGCTGACCCAAAAAAGGTTGAGGCAATAAAGACGATTGCACCTCCAGAAAATTTAAAGGATTTAAAGAGTTTTCTTGGTATGACCTCATACTATAGGAAGTTCATTAAGGACTACGCCAATGTCGCTAAGCCATTGACAAATCTAAGGCGAGGGCAAAATGCACAAGTGAAAGCCACCGCGTCAAAAAAGGTAAGCATCAAACTTGATGAGAACTGTCTGGGAGCTTTCCACGATCTGAAACAACTTCTGGTGTCTGCCGATGTCCTAGCTTTTCCGGATTTTGAGAAACCATTCAATCTAACGACAGATGCCTCAAACTACGCGATTGGTGCTGTACTCTCACAAGGAAATATGGGCGAGGATAAGCCTATAGCCTACATTTCGCGATCGCTTAACAAATCAGAGGAAAACTACGCCACGAATGAGAGAGAGCTCCTTGCCATCGTTTGGGCACTTGACAATCTGGAATCGTACCTGTATGGTGCAAAGAATATTAAAATTTATACCGAAACAGATACTGCATCAGAAGGCACAATGCACTCGGCCGAACAAGATAGTTCAGACCTTATACCGCACGTAGAGGTACCCATAAATGCGTTTAGGAACACATAATCCTCAGACAGGGGGCAAGTTGCGAGTGTAGTGAAGAGCCTCATAGGGGATACAAAAGGTACTTTATTACACTGCCGATACTGAATTGCGAAGCTCTTGTGCCTGTCTTAAAGAAAAACCTAAACCCAAATGTAATAAATGGCATTAAAATACCAGAAGGTTCGCTCCAAAGTTTGCAAAATGCTTATGTCAATAACTTCAATAGATACAAAATCAGAATCACGCAACGCATAGTCGAAGATTCAACATAATCGAGCAGGAGCATAAACGTGCTCATCGAAATGCTCGCGAAAATAGGGAGCAAATTCTGGAGAAATTTTATTTTCCGGCTATGTCCAAACAGATTAGGGAGTACATTCGTCAATGTGAAACATGTAAACGAAATAAATATGATAGGCATCCCTCAAAGCCATATATGCAGCCAACCCCTAACCCTAGTTATCCGTGTGAGATCCTACACATTGATATTTTCGAAATAGAGCGTCAGAAGTACTTGAGCTGTATCGATAAATTTACAAAATTTGCGAAGTTTTTTCCGATAAAAAACAAATCTTCCACTCATTTGCGGACAAAATTAACGGTTGCACTGCACTATTTTACGGTACCGCGAGCACTAGTTATGGACAATGAACGCGGATTTTTAACCCCACTCGTTCTAAATTACATTAGGTCCTTAGGAATAGAAGTATACCAAACGCCAACGCAACGAAGTGAAGCCAATGGCCAGGTTGAGAGGTTACACTCTCCCTTGATTGAAATATATCGTTGCCTTTGCGCTGAATATCCTAGACTAACGACCAAACAACGCGTAGCGATAACTGTCGATAGATATAACAATACTATCCATTCAGTAATTAAAAGGAAGCCCGCGGACGTTTTTCTCAACAGGACAGCTAGAATAAACTACCAGGAGTTAACAGACTTCAGAGAACGCACAAACGAAGATATAAAAGCCCTACTCCTGCATGAGCAGGAGAGTAGGAATGCAAGAAACAACCAAACTCGATCACCTCCCCGCAATTTTAATAGCGGCGATCAACTGTTTATCGCAAACAAACAAATTAAAAGTAAGCAAAAACCCCCCTTTAAAAAAGAAGCCGTTGCCGAAAACCGAAATGCGACTATTGTCACACAAAGTGGGAAAAAGTTCCACAAATCGGACATAAAATATGTCTGAACAACAATAAGACCATGTCTTACGAAATTTGCAAACATTGGTCAAGAGGCAAAAAACTCATGCGTAGATCCCTAAGCCCCAGCGGTCTGGGTACAAATATTTGTTTGTATTCGATCAGTCGTATTTGTTCAATTCCAGTTAACTCGGTGGTCCGAGCGATAACAATCGAAGTGGTTCAACTCCTCCGGGGGACTATGGCTTTAACTGACGTGAAGTCACTCGTGCCATGAGTAGGCCATTTGCAATTATTAACGCTTATGGCTAAAAGGGATTAACGCGAGCCTTCCAATGTCATCTGAGTTTACGCCTGTATTCCCACGCAAATAAACCTAAAACAAGAAACAAACGAAACATGCAAGGTTCAACACCTGCAATAAAAGTGCGCAAAAAGCCACATTCAAGCAAACAAAATTAAGATGCAAAGAATCAATTAAAAATAATAACAAAATATAAGAATTTAAATAAAAGAAATTACGATTCAAATTTGAAATCAATCTTTCTAGCAACTCAAAATTTTAAGAAATTTGTTTAAAAATTTAAAAAATCTATTTCGGTTTAAAAAAATTATTTAAATTTGAAAAAATTTATTTAAATTTGCAAAAACTTATTTAAAATTTAAATTTAACAAAAACTTACTAACAAATAAAAATTCTTACTAACATTAGTTAGTTAATTAAAAAAAAAAACAAAACAAAAAAAAAAACAAGGAAAGCGTTCCACATAAAAAAATAGGAAAAACTACAATTAAATACGAACACTTTAATATTACTTAATATACTAACTCAATAATTAACAACAATTAACAGAACTAACTAATTTGCAAAGATTTTCCGCTCTAATATCACTTCCTGGGTCCTCATAAACTCCTTCCAACCCTTCTCCTATTCGAACTCCACTTTCAAACTCAACTTTGTATTACCTTTTTACAATGGTATGTTAAAGATGCCTTACATATTGATAAAACCTTCAGCATAAGCACTCTAAATTATAAAATCCATAAACGATTTTCACTAGATCGGGAAACAGTTGTATATTTCAAATAATTTGTAGCTTCTAATCGTAAGATAAGAATTTTCAATAAATCACTACTTTTATTTTTAAATTTAATCTTGGAATGTAATTGCACTAAACTATATATTATTTACTCTAAGTTATTTGGGAAACACTCTTAGGATTAAGCCAGTCATTTGAAATCTAATTCATAGAATCTGCCTCTGTGCAACCGCACAAGCATATGTTGTATTCAACTTAGACTCTCCCGTTATAACCGTGCGTGATGGGTACGGCTGGATAGTCAATGGACACTTTAAACTAATCCACATGATCGAGTTAAGCCCAGGGACCGTAAATAACTGTTATTTTTGCAAATTTGTTTGAAAAAATCAACATGAAGGAGTGTTCGGAAATATATGATGTAGTATATCAAAATTGTCGTATTTTAAATATCTATTAATTCGTGTAATAAACCTAAATTTTATAATTTTTATATTTTCCATCAAATTTAAGAATTATTCCATAAGTTCTATATTCGCTCGTATAATAACACTTACTTTTTGAGTTTTATTTTTCCTTCAATAAATAACACTTATGAAATGAGTTTTATTTTTCGCTCAAGAAATAAAACTTATGTGATGAGTTTTATTTTTCTGTTGTAAAATAAAACTCATCTTGTAAGTTTTATTCATCGTTCAAAAATAATTGTTATTTTGTAAGTTTTACTAAACACTCACTGGTCTTAGTAATCGTATTCTTATTACATACATCCACCCGCAGAAATAAGTAAACAGTGATATTATTTACAATATTGGCCATGTTTTTCATGTTTAATATTTTTCGTACATTTTTTACGAAATGTTTTTCTTGAATAAATGGATGGATTTATTACAGAAGAGTTACACTTTTTTTAATTTTTGTTAACTTTTAAAAACATCAGTTTCTGTATGGCCTTAGCCGATAAGTTATACCGTAGATCGCTCAAAATAAGTTTTAAAGCTGAAAATGACCTTTCAACACTAGCTTGTGTTGCAGGTACACTGTGTACAATTTTGGCTAATTGGTACAAATGCGGAAATGCAAATTTTTGCTTTTGCCAATATTCCATTATGTGGATATTGATATTGATGGCCTTTGGCTTATAGTTTTCGATTTCAAAAAATGCTTTTTAAACTAAGTCGTTGGTGTCGTTGCAGTCAAGTTCTTCATCTGCCTGGGAAACCTCAATGGAGTCTAAATATTGTCCAAGCAATGAACAAGTGCTCTGGTTTGTAAGTTCGACCTGGGTGGTGAGTGATGGAGTTGCATGCGATGATGTAGAGGGTTGGCTATCACTTCTTGTTGCTGTACTAGGGGGCTGATGAAAAAAAATACATGATTGCGAGCGAAAATTTAACAAATAATATGAAATATCAGATCTAAAGTTTTATTTACCGTGTTCCTCCAATTGTAGAGCTGTTGAGCTAATTGCTTTAAGTGACTTTTCGCGCAAAGCATATGTAGAGGTTCATTTACAAAAATTCGTCGAATTCGAGGATCTAAGTAGATTGCTGCCAGTGTTGCCTCATTGCTCATAATTTTAATTTCTCTCTGTTGCAAACAACGAAGTAAGATAGCACTACTAGCATTTCTGAGGGATTCTACTTGAAGTTTCAACTCCAGCCATACTTTGCAAAAATCTCCCAGGAAAAGTATTTCCGTTTGTAGTTTCAAAGTAGCCAAATATACTGGTCTTAAAACATTAACTAAAGCAGTTTTTTTCTCCCATTCCGAAGGGACCAAGTTAAGAAATTCATCAGTCTGTTTATCACAAAACTCTTGTAAACTCAATATTTTATCTAACATTTTGTAAGTGGAGTTCCATCTGGTCGGAGTATCTAACTCAGGTTGGCAGAATCCTTCGGCGTTAATGGCATTCCTATAGCGCAAATTATTATAAAAAAATTGTTTTGGTTTTTGCACCTTAAAAAGCAAATATGTATATCCTACTGCCACTATCCCGAAAAGAGACTGACCGCCGTCGATTGCTATAAATGCTTACCTGTACTTAGGAGTTCTTAAACTTTTTGCCATTTCACGGGCTCGACTGATGATTTCACTTGATTGCTCATGAACTAAGAAATCTTTAATTGCGAGCTGGAGAGTATGCGCAGCGCATTTAATTGACGAAATAGCGTGAATGTTAATATTCCTTACAAATTCCCCACCATCCATTTCGCCGTCTATATTATCAATTTCGCATTCATATTCGTCTGAATCGCTTAGCAACTCAACTGCCTTCAACATATTGCGCCCATTATCAGTTGTCACCGAATATATTTGAGTTTTCTTTATACCAAAGCTCATAATGATGTTTTCTATTTCCGACTTTATGTTTTCGCTGGTTTGTCTTTTGTGCAACTCAATTAGACCCAAAGTAGCAATATATATTTTGACGTTTTTACACATTTGGACATTAACACCTAATTTTCCGCGGTTGAGTCTTGTTGCAGTATCTATTTTTAAACAAACTACTTCACCAGCCAGCTTTTTTATTATTTCACGTTTTTTGATTTCATATCTTTCTGTGAGAAATGTCATTATATTTCGGGAGGTTATGGGCGGAATATTTAAACCAGTAAAGATTTGCTGTGTTAAGGTCTTGAATGAGTCAGAGTCAAGAAAAGAAAATGGTAACCTTTCGGTAGTAACCATACCAACGCATGCTTCCTGTACTTCAGTCTTGCTGAAATTGACCGAGAATTTAATCTTTTTTTCTGGCACTTCATTAATTATTTCAGCATCGTAAATATCTTTATGCTCAGTTATTAAATGCCGCTTTAAATTAGACAAATAGTTTCCTTTAAAGCATCTCTTGCAAATTTTGCATTCAGACTCCACTTTTTCTTTAGTAAACTTAAAAAACTCCCTTACTTTCACTTCACTTTTACGACCCATTATAAAGTATTTGTATGAACTAATTTAATTAGTGATGCTTTATTAATTAGCTTGAAATCACTTTGACCGAAAATCTTAACGACGTTACACTCGCACAAAATATTTCCAACATGTGGTTATATCAATATTACCTTTCGGTTATCCAATTTAAGAGCATTCGAGAGCTCAAGGAATAACAACCAAAACCTACTTAAGAGAGATTAAGCTCGATTTACCTACTTGCATATTACATTACTAACAAAATATCATTTTTTTCCACAAATTTCCCAGGTAGATATCATTACCTTCTCAAAAGTTATTAATAAAACTGTCTTGCTTAAGGTGATGGTTTGGGTATATTTAGCAAATAGATATTCGATTCGTCGAAAGTAAGATTTTCGATTTAAGCTGTTATTGCTTATGACCGCAGATGCGAATTTTTGTATGTAATGTGTGTACGAGTACATGTAAATGCGAACATACAGGGTTAGAAAAAATTATAGATATTTGAGAATGTTGATATAAGCTGATACTATTCTTGAAAAGGCGATAAAATGTTAGTTCTTTTATTTATTTTAGGAACATGGAATCCCAATAATTCTGATAAATAATAATTGTACTCACAAGGAATTTCTGGGACACACCCTGTACATGAATATTCGCTTAACTGTACCAGTGCAGCAATTACGTTTGTAAAATAGTTATAAATATATGTACGTATGTACAGTCACTCACCTTCAAAACTTTGCTTGTTGAAAAAAACTCTCGCAACTCTTCAAATCAATGGAAAGTGCTAAGACCGTCGATAAATTTTGCTTATGCGTTATATGGAAGAATATTATCAACCCCGCCAGCGATAAAAATTATTAAAAATCTACGGGAGTTTTCAGACATTAAAAACCTGCACTTTATTATATTAAATTTAAACGGGGTACAAAACTGCATAACTGAAAAGTTTCGGAACATTCTGATACAGAATTTTAAAATATTGTTGAACATGTTTTGATACTTGTTGGATTTTACTATAGTTTTATATAAAATGTACGAAAAATATTAAACATGAAAAACATGGCCAATATTGTAAATAATATCACTGTTTACTTATTTCTGCGGGTGGATGTATGTAATAAGAATACGATTACTAAGACCAGTGAGTGTTTAGTAAAACTTACAAAATAACAATTATTTTTGAACGATGAATAAAACTTACAAGATGAGTTTTATTTTACAACATAAGTTTTATTTCTTGAGCGAAAAATAAAACTCATTTCATAAGTGTTATTTATTGAAGGAAAAATAAAACTCAAAAAGTAAGTGTTATTATACGAGCGAATATAGAACTTATGGAATAATTCTTTAATTTGATGGAAAAATATAAAAATCAGAACATAACAATTATATAATGATTTTTTCGATTTAGCCTATAACTGTTACGGTCCCTGGTTAAGCCAATATGAAACCACTGTGAATCGCCTGGAACACATAATAACTAACATGAACGGGACCCCAGCCATCACAGATGTCCTCAGCTACCAGGTAGAAAAAATCAAAACACACCTCAAAGAGTTAAAAGGGCCAGGAGCGAGTAGATCGAAACGTGCAATCAATTGGATTGGGTCGGCCTGGAAATGGATTGCCGGCACACCTGACGCCACTGATTGGAACGAAGTCCTGCAAACTGAAAACGCTTTAATGGACAATAACAACCATCAGTATAAGGTAAACTTTGAAATTTTCAAGAAAACTCAAGAGCTTTTGCAGATTGTCAACGACATGGTTACCGCCACGAATGATGTCCTGGGACGCAGCCACCTAGCGAAATACTCCCAGGAAATTCAACAAAAACTTATTATCCTTAAGGACGACGTATATGAGTAAGTTCGAGCTTGCCAAATGGCAAAAGCAGGAGTAGTTAACAGCAACCTACTCAACAAGGAGGAGATTAACCAGCTGATAAGTGAAATAGAAGTCCTTCCGTACAGTAACGTCATCGAAGCCTTAGAATACAGTGAACCATCGATCTACACCAACGGAACTCTGTTACTCTACGTTTTGTCCATGCCGAAGGTGGGACACACAAGATTCAACCACCTTATTACTCGAGGAGTCCTAATGGATGGTCAGCAATTGACGTATGGTATTAAGGACAGCTGTCTTCATCTCGCCACCGCCATGGTCTGCAAACAGGAAGCATTAAATTTACTGCCTGAAGATGAATGCTTGCCACGCTTACTGAAAGGAGGTCAAACGAGCTGCCGCTACGTAACCTGCAAAGAATCAACGGTTGAGGTCCTCAAGGAGGATACAATATTCCTGAATAACTTCAACAGCAGCGTGTGGTCAGGTAAAATACCTAAACATCTAACAGGTTCTTATATTCTTCAGATGGAGAACGAGACGATAACAATTGATAACCAAACCTATTGGAGTACAACTAGCTCTGGCGTGCAGGTGCTCCCACCTGTACTGACTACTATAACGAACAAAAGCCTTGCAGTGAATCTTAATCTTGTCAATGAAATGACTTCCGGGAACATACGACTTCTGGATAAGCTGAAAGAGAAAACTAACTGGTTTGCAACATCTGAAGCTCTAGGACTTCTTCTGTTGATGGTCTTGATTTTCCTGATTTGGAGAAAGATAACAACAGGAGCAAAACTCCCTGAACTGAAGCTGTCTATACTCCAACAGAATCCTCGCAACGTTCATAAGAAGGACGCCTTACCAAATCCTGATCTGCGGGACGTCCGTTACACGCGCTGCAGTGTCAGCATATTTGAATTTCACCATATACTGCAACGGGAGACATTTCCGCTTGCATACGGTAATGCACCCGTGGGAAGTCAAGGCCATGGCCGGTCTCAGACAACAGGTTCTAAACTGGTTATACAACCATTGCGCCGCTGCCGGAGAACGAAGGTGTGGAGTATGCGACTGCCGCATCGATCAGGCAGTCGAGTTCGGGACGGGTTGCAGTTTAGTTGTAGTGATCTAATTCTAATTAGAGTTAAGAAGTTGTATAAATAAAGTTTGAACTAGAAGTAACTCGTGTTTCCTTTAGGGCAGCTGGCCCTTCTATTTTTTTAGTATAAAGGACTCTTAGTCCTTTAACTTGTATGTTATATATTTTACTGTATTTACTTAATTAATACTGCAGTCGGAATGCATCGGTTATGCGAAGTGAAGTTTTGTATACATCGTAAATACAAAATCAAGACACATTTATATTTTGTAATGCTTTTATGTGCAAGTTAGAAAATAATCGTATAATAACGTGGTAAACGTTCTTTTTAGTTAAATACGGGTATTTCGAAAATAGCGAAACAAATAATTGTATCATTAATTTTAATCCTTCTTAGCCTTAAGTTTTGTAAACCTCTTCTAGATATTTTAAACGAGACAGATGAGGAAGATCTATAAATTTGCATATGTACGTTAACCATATAACATAATTTACACGAATTTAATTTCACACTTTTCAATGTTTTAAACGTAGACTTTTTGAGTTTGTTTTTTGGCGCTTACGTGAAAGGGATACATATCTCGGCCACTGACATCAAAGGCCCAAAACAGGACCTGTTACCAGAGATCGCCGAGGGAGTTCGACGCAGCTTTCGAAATCTGACTTAAGTTACGCGTTTGGGGTTCACCACTAAAAAAAAAACCGGTCCATATTCTCCATAGACGGTAATTTCAGACCACCGAAATTTGGACCCCACAGAAATCTACTCTCCTCAGCTAAAACTAACTAGCAAAACAAAAGCACCGAAGAACACCACTTGCACTGTACATGCCAAAATCACGCCACAGAACATAAATCAGTCTGCACGGAGCCAAGATTGATATATAAAAAAAGATTGCGCCGCAAGCTAACAAAAAGAATTACACCATCATAAACGTATTCAAAAATGATAAAACAAAGCCTACGATATTTGAAACTCACTTTTGCAATTCTGCTTGTATGTATGTATTATTAAAATTAAGGCATTTTAAAAATAAGAAAAAGGTTAATTACACAAATTTACAAATTTGAACTTTGGTGAATGTACCTCGTTAAAAAAAGTAATTTCTAGGCTAATTTGGGGTCGCAGAATCCGAAAATGGCAAAAAACATGTTTTTGAATCATTTTTTTTGCATATTGTCAAAATTAACTAGACAGATTGATTTTACTTATCTTTAACATATGTATGTTCATTTAAAGGTAACGACTTCCTCTTTACAACGATATATCAAGTTTCATTAAGATATCTCAATTTTTACCATTGTAACCAAGGACATACGGAAGAACGGACGGACGGATGGACATACAGTCAGTGTTAAATCGATTATTTTCTTCATTTTGATCATATATATCGATGGTTTTTTGATGTAAAAAACAAACGTTAAGCGAACAAAGTTAATATACGCTTTTAAAGCTAGAAAAAATATAATGAAATTGAAGAATTTTTAAAAAAGCTTGTTACACAAAGAATACCAATTTAATGGGCACATATGAAATATCGTTGTAAAGAAAACGTCATTTCCTTTAAATTAATATATGTATGTTAAAGGTTAGTGAAATCAATCTGTCTAGTTAACTTTGACAATATGCAAAAAAAATGCCTCAAAAAGATGCCTTAAGAAAAATAAATGACCTTAAGAAAATAAACGACCCCAAATTAGCCTAGAAATTACTCTTTTACCGAGGTAAATTTTTCTTGTAAACTAGTGTTATTTATTTAGATATACGCATGTTAACTAGTTTTTAGTTTTATTATATTACAAAGTGAACAAAGTCAGAAGCTAGTGCGGAGAAGCATGTAATAAATTATCCATACAAGCAGACTTCGTTGATGGTGCTGGTTGTAAAATTATGGGGTGCTGGCGTAGTGATCGCTTGACTAAAGTTTCGCGATAGATGGAAACTCCATGGCTGGCGCAAACATATTTATGGCCAAGGTGTATCCAGAATCACAATGTGTAACATGGCCTAGATACTACTACAAAATTCTTTCCAATTTTTTCTCAACACGAGGTCCACCAGAAAAGAAAACAAGCTGACCTATGATGCCTTAGTTTTGTATCCAGTTTTGCAATTTAGTAACGTAGACCTCATTTTAATTGCAGATTTGCTTTATAAGTTGAAATAAAATAATAAAATCGCGAGATTCCTTGCAAAAAAGCTTTAACTTAACGTCCAAAATAAATAAAATGCTAAATATTCACTTCTCTCGCGTTACAAATTTTACTCACATTAATGGTGAGACGTCATCACAAACAGCTGATGGCCAATATCGTGCAGCAAAAAGTAAAGAACCTGCGTAAGGCGCAATCTCTTATTCATCAGTCTTGGCGCGGTGCTACATGTGCGGATAAGACTTTGATTGCGAAGTGTTTAATTTTATTCAGGGTCGACTTCTCAAGCGAGACAGCATTTTCGGGAAAGTATCCACGGACTAGGCGAGATTTGGACAAGGTTTTATCTTATACCGACTACCTTCCCAAGGACTGCGTTCGTAGCTACAGCAAACATCCACGCCGCAGCTATCGAAATCCGCGCGCCAGCGACACCCGATTCGTCAACATCAGACCGCTGTGATTGCCAGTCAGAAAAACTCCAACAGCCAGCCGAAGTATTGCACCGCATTGATTGACAGCGTGAGTAGCGTGAACAACAGCGGCGGACACCGTTATAGGTGCAGCTGCCGTATACCACCGACAAAGCGTACCATTAGTAACGACGGATTGAATTTATATATTCCGATATTTTACAAATAAAGATTTGAATAGTCCCAAAATTATAAATGTGTAGTTAAGGAAAAGGCGAATATACCCCAGCACGAAGGGCGAGAAAAGCAACGTAACGTATGTTGCATAAGCGTATGCATGTCACGATTTAAATTAATTTTCATATATATGTAAACTAAGTTTCTGTGTGTGATAAATTCAAATTTTGTGATCAAGATTAATCACGATGCAACGAACAGAAATGCGTATACCGGCGTCCCTTTACTTTAAATCTTTCGTTTTCTACTTATGCGCTTCTTTATTTGGTCATTTTCTATTCATGCTTTATATTTAATTTTTTATCTGTGACGTTGCGGAAAAATGAAGGAGCAATCTTTTTCTCAATCTTTCTTGATCATTAATTATGTATTGAATGTCAAGTTTGCCATTCTAATTGCATTTGGTGGCTTTTTTTTGAGCAAAGGGTCCCCTCTAAAGTAGGTAAAGAAAAACGCTTCTTTCAATTTGCGTTAGCTTATTTTAGACTTACACTAGCTCATTTTAACAACCTGTGTTAATTCAGTTCTTCTTCATAATATATAAAAAAATATAAGTATAAAAGTACACTTTAATACCCAACGAACTGTTTCCAAATTGAACAATAATATATTTATCATTATATTCTGCCATTTAGATTAGAATATCAAGTGTTGCGAAAAGCTCTCTGTATGGACTTGAAGAAAAAATATAAACCCCAGAGAAACAAAAATCGTAAAAGCAAAAAAAAGGGGAAAAAAAGAAAAAAAGTGAAAGACATGACGGCGGATCGATCAATTGAATCATTGTACGAGGAACTTAGGTCTGCAGGAATTATAGAAAAGTACAAAAAAAAAACTTTCGAGTCCTTTATTTCGGACTTTAATTTCATCGCTGATGACACTCGTGACGAAAACAATTTGACGTAAGTATTAGAATCATATATGGAATTTCTCCAGGTCATAAATTTTATCGCCGCTCACTTTAAATATTTCTCGTAAATCTTGAATGACAGTTTATATATTAGTTATTCTCTTTTATCTTGTCCTTGTTTAGAATATAATCGCAATGACAACCGACACAAGAGGTGTGAGTGTGTAAACTCTAGAAACGCAAGAGTTTATTAGGCGTCGAGGTCTATTAGGGCGGACAAAAGCCGTGTTATTTGCCATATTTGTTGTATTGTGTTATTTTGTTATTACAGTTGTAATATAGTGTATAATTTGTGTGCGTTATTCGATCAATTCTCTCTATTTATCAACATTTCAGGGTTATTTTTGTTTGAAAAACTTTAAAATAAAGTTATATGAAAATGTGCGTTTACATATTTTAAAAAAACTTACCGCTCAAGTTTATTATATGTAAGTGATTTAATGCTGATTATTTGCTTGAATACCACATACAATAGTAAACGAAATAGCACAGTGCGTTCACACGATCCTCTATAGTAATACGACAAATATCACGGCTTGTGAACACCCTAAATGTATGCACGAGTATACAAATCTACCAGACTGCATAATTAAAACCCATTAGCCAATTACAATTTTACAATATACCATCGTCCATCATTTATTTATGTTAGGTTAGGTTAGAGTGGCTGACACCATTCATAAACCGCTGGGTTTGAGTTTCGAACCTCAGCCAGCGCAAGTAATATACGTATCTAAATCATAGTAAGCTAATGGCTTATGCAACTCAAATGATTTGTGCTTATTTTATAGACATAAATACGCTAAAATTATATGTTTTACTTGTAGCTTTAAACTAAATTATATACTTAATTAATATTGAAAGGAAAATTTGATCGGAAAAATTCTAGGATTACTTGCAATCCTTTGCATTTTAGTGACAAGCTATAAAACAGATGTAGCAACGCCAATACACGCTTTTTTATGCTGTATTCCGGAAATCATTGTGGAATTTCTGCCCTCTATGCCATCAGGTTTATGAGCTAGGGTTTTTGGATAGTTTGATATGTTACAAATAAGTCTCTTTTTGTTAACTACGATCATAAATTAACACTTTTTACAATTTGATTTAATTATTTTGAAAATAACCACTATTGTTCTTGAATATTTTGTAGTTTCGTTAATTTATTGTTTTTCTGATAAACAACAGCATTATTTTAAAATCGGTATTGTCGTAGTCGTTATCGATAACTTTTGACACACATTTGGTATTGGCCATTGTGTACCAATAACAAGTGATATATCTTTTCGATAATCGTCAAAATTTGGATCACCTGTTTTTGTAAAGTTGCTTAATTAGGTAAAACCCTGCTCCCTTAGCCGAGTTGCATGAAAACAGCTAGTACTAGTTGCTGCTATTAAAGCGACAAAAGTGTGCAAAATTTAAAATTTTTTAGGATAATTTTATTATGTATACAATATTTTCACTTTTTGTAATATAAATACCGTCTATTATCTTCATACCAATATTTAAAATTTATTTTTGGGCATTTCTTAAAAGTTCCGAAAAGCACCACAAAATGCAACAGTGTATGTACATAACGTTTCCATATTTGTTCGATATTGAAGCCGAAGTGAAACGAGCATTCATTGTGGATAATAATTTTTGGTAAACAATGCCATTAGTGAAATAGTGAAATTAGAAGACAAGTTTTCATTGTGGATAATAGCATAATTATATTGGTGCACAATATAAATATAACAAAATAATAATAATGGTGGAAAACTTGTCAGCACGTTAATTTTGCTAATTTCGTCCCGTAGTTGAAAAATAGTAAAACAATATGGTGCAGTTTGATTTAACAATGATTAATTATCAGTTTTTCCACTGATGGAATTCTTACATATGTGGAAAGGAGGTGAGAAACCTTGTTTCGTTGTTTCTTGCATTTATTTTTTATTATCGGCATTTCAATTACAGATTTACAACCAGCAAGAAATACTTAATTATTTAATTGGCGCATTAACCGCCTAAGCGATTTTGGCCGAGGTCAACAAAGCACGCCAGCTGTCCCTATCTCGTGCTAACTGGCGCCAATTGGAAATCCCAAGTATAGCCAAGTATTTTTCCACTTGGTCTTTCCAACGCAGAGGGGGTCTTCCTTTTCCTCTGCTACCACCCGCGGGTACCGCGTCAAAAACCTTCAGGGATGGAGCTATTTCATCCATTCGAACGACGTGACCTAGCCAGCGGAGCCGCTGATTCTTAATCCGCTCCACTATATCTACGTCATTGTACAGCTTGTACAGCTCATCGTTCCATCGAACGCGGTATTCGCCGTCGCAAAGACGCAAAGGTCCATAAATCTTTCGAAGAATCTTTCTCTCGAACACTCTAAGAGCCCTCTCATCTGATGTTGTCATCGTCCATGCTTCTGCGCCATACAATAGGACGGGCATGATGAGAGACTTATAGAGTATGGTTTTTGTCCGTCGAGAGAGGACTTTACTGTGCAATTGCCTACTCAGTCCGAAGTAGCACTTGTTGGCAACAGAGATTATCCGTTGGATTTCAAGGCTGACACTGTTATTGGTGTTATTGCTGGTTCCTAAGTAAACGAAGTTCTCTACATTTTCAAAGTTATAACTGTCAACAGTGATTTGTGATCCCAGTCGTGAATGTGCCGACTGTCTATTTGATGACAGGAGATACTTCGCAAGAAATACTGCAATATATTCTCGAGACAGTGAACAACACAAATATGAGCGATTACAAAATGGATATACGAATGCACTTCAAAAAGACTATAATTTTAAGGTGGAACATTTGGAGA
Source organism: Philophylla caesio (assembly GCA_963971545.1). Lineage (NCBI taxonomy): Eukaryota > Metazoa > Arthropoda > Insecta > Diptera > Tephritidae > Philophylla > Philophylla caesio. The sequence goes on along the minus strand of OZ020608.1, from coordinate 37,631,851 downwards.
GTTTTAACAAACTTGCCAATTATTTGCACAAGTCCAATGATAAGGTTTGCAATAAATAAAGTATTCAAAAATAAATTATAATTGTTTGTTTATTCCTTAGAGTTACTAAAATGTCTTATGGGGAAAATTGGCCGCCAAAATGTTGACTTAGGACTGGAACACAGCGTTGGAAGCTTTGCCACCGCTGTGAGATTTTATAAAGGTGATACAACAAGAATCTTACACTTACCGTTACCATATTACCGAATTCCTTTAGTGTCTGTACGTGAACTTCGACTTCGAAGGTGCATGAGTGCCAAACGGTGATATGGAATGACACTTTCATTGTCGTATCACTATTGGAATGCTGGCCGATAAGTTAAAAAAAAAAACCAAGCGATGCAGAATGCTGGATTGTAAATTTAATACGTAATGCGCGTTTAAATGCAAACATCGATTCCAAAATGGGTTATGTAGTGAAGGGACCACAGTCATTGAGTCCGTATCAAAAGTAAATAGAAAATATTGATTCGTTGTCGATGCGCTCTGAACATTTAGCTGGTTTAATCGAACGTTGAATCGATATGTGGAAGTATTATGTATATCTATCTATATGTACATACATACATATATATCTTACGTGGAAATATATATATTAAAAAAAGGAAACTTAAACAATTAAAATTGTAATAAAACACATTAAAATAAAAACAAATTGAAATTGGTAATTATTGCTTTTACGCACCACCACTGAGGTTGCAAAATGCGTTACCGATTTTTTTGGGTGTACGGTTTCCCAGGAGGCCTATTATCACCCATGATATCTGATGTCTTTGGTATATAACTTTCGGTATAAATAAATGAAATTTTATAAGAATGCTTTAGAGTTTTTTAATAACCTGAAACTGGATATTTCGTTTTAAATAATTTCTGCTTATAATATGATATAAATGCAAAGCTTATTTACGATTGCTTTAAGTCAATAAGTGAATTGTTAAAAATAACAAATTAGTCAGAGCTGTAGAGCTTTATAAAATTTATTATGAAATTTGAATAGCAATTATTTAAGAAATTTGAGAACTAAAATAATATTAATATAAGGCCATCACAGCAACACTTTGTCACCTAAGCGCAAACCGAACCCTGTTTTTGGGGTTGTCGAAAGTAACAATTTACCGTTTTCAGCAAAGATATAAATTCGCAACCCTGGCGTTCCCTGTTCGTTTTAACCGAATGAATTTATTCGGCTCAGCTTTTTTAAACTTCGGGCCATTCGTAATTGTCGACATATTGGCGGCCAGCTTAGGTACCCTGGCATCGCCAGCTTAGGTATCCTGTCAAAAGCACCTGTCAAAAAAGATATCTCACTTGTTATTATACACAATGGTATTGGCTAAGCAAAAATGCTGTCGACGTAGAGTTCAAACAACGCCAATTCAGTCGACATCGTCTATATTGACGACTAGAAGAAAATTTGTAAGTATAATTTTTTTTTTTTTTTTAAGAAATTGTTTGTTAATAATAAAATTGAGTTATTACATGTGTATCTGATTTAGATTGATTTAGAAATGAAAATGCTGCAAATTTTATTATTTTGGATACAGATGTTGTCCGGACTCCACTTTCCATATATATATAATATAATTTTGGCGCGTACACTATATAGCTCAGTGTTTGGCCGAGCCTCTCCTACTATTTGTGGTGTGCGTCTTTATATTATACCACAAAATGTAGGGACCTACAGTTTTGTGCCGACTCCGAACGGCAGATGTATTTAATGAGAAGCTTTTTCATGGCAGAAATACCCTCGGAGGTTTGCCATTGCCTGCCGAGGGGTGACCGCTGTTAGAAAAAACTTTTTCTATTATTAAGATTTTGTTTGCCTTGACTGAGATTCGAACCTCGAACTCACCGGCATATCAAGTTATAGCACGCACCGCTACCAACTCGACCACAGCGGCCACTTTCCATAGCCGGCCTAAATTTTTCCAGCGCATACATAAACGCAGTTCTGTTGAGTCGAAAATATTCTTAAAATCTAAAATAAATGTAAAAATCCGAAATGCTTATCCACGAATTTAAATTGTAACATTTATCTACTAAAATATTCACACGAATCCGAACAATTAAAACTTTTGCAAAAAAATTGTAAACAAAAAGTAACAGCTGATGCAGAAATTAAAAATATGATATTTTTACATTGATTTTTTCGATAAACTGTCGACGTCGCACAGTGTCGCGAGCCCATATACGTTGCGGCAAAAAATATAAGTAATCGTTGCAGTGTTACCAAAGTCAGCATAGGAGCGTCTCATGATAATTTTATCATAAATATTTTGAAAAAATTAGCAACATCCGCCAACTTGCACGCCAAGTTAAACATAAAAAGTGAAATATTCTTTATTATTTTATTACAATAAAGAGAAATAATTACATAAAGCTTAATCGAAATCGCTTTCTATTTCTGAATCGCTTTCTAAAATACATTCTTCTTCAGTTTCTCTGCCACTTAATCAAATATATTGGCTATATCTTCAGAAATGGGCTGCTTTTTGCTGCACACTTTTCTATGTGAAGTAAAAAGTGGCTCTGAAGTTAGTAATAAATTTATCATAAGGTCTGTATTGGAAGCCTGTCTAGAAGTTTTTTGAGTGATGTTTCTACGGGTATTTTGAAATTCTTTGTGTCTTGCTTCTAATGCATCTTCTGAGAGCATTCCAATAGGAATATTGAAGTTTTTAATAATTTGCACTCCGTGCGCCAAAACTTTGTGAACTGTTGCAGGCATTATATACCACGAATAATTTTTCATATATATTTCGTACTTCTATGCTATTAAAAAATCGTCTTGCAGTATTGCCGTCATTGGATGTACCATGTCCAGTTTGGACCCTATCAATAACCAATACAATTTTTGTTTTAAGCTACATATTTACAAATCCGTTCCTTGTTTTCAGTGAATATGCTTTTGTTTTCACTTACTTAATTGGGCGACACAGAAGTGTTGATGAAGCAGAGTTGTTGGTCCAAATTTCGCGACTGCTTTCTAAATTGCAGATTTTTAAAGAAACTAATGCAGCTAACGAAGGCGAATTCATCGGTGTCTGTTTCAATTGAAATTTTTTATTTATAAATACTATGTCCTGAGCTACCATCATAACCCCATTTGCACTGTAAAAAAACATTTATATCTGAAGAAATATCTACGGTTTGTAGTAAACTATCTGCAGTCTTATTTAATAAACTTTGCAGAGGTACAGCCGCGGTTGTTTCAGATAGCATTAAAGGTTTTGGCAGCAACTCGTCCATGGCTTTTTTCAATCCATAATAGCTTGGAAATAAGTTAGGGTGAATTACATTAACTACAGTTCCAAACCATCGTGCTTTCTTAAAAAATGTGCAGCCGATTTTATTTCTGTAGGGGGTGTTGAAGAGATTAGCTCATGAACCTTGTACCGTTTACTTCGCTCGCTTGGATTTTCAAACGCGATTCTTGGCTTGCCTCTGCTAGTACTTGGCTCCTATGAAATATACAGAAATGTTATTTATTTTAAATATAGAGACGAAAAAATAAACTTACATGATCAATTGGTGGACTCGCATGAGCAATTGACTCGCTTAAACCTTTTATTTCTATGCACTGATCGAGCCATGATACGTGCCGCTCTTCAAAAGACGCTCTTTTACGATAGCTAGCATTCCATAAGTTTTGGAATTTAAGTGCTAACAAATCTAATTGTTTTACTAAAATTTTGTTATCTATAGGCTTTGTTGCATTTTCTTCAACGCATTATACCATAGCGCTTATTAATTCAATGCGCTTAAATTGTTTATTTGACAGCCATACTTCAAAAAGCCAACGTATTTTCACATTAAGAGGCACTGATAAAAAAAAAATTAAAAATCTATCTGCACCTCTCTGCAGCTAGAAATTGTTTTAAATTAAAGTACATACTTGTAACAAATTCCACGCAAAATTTTAAAAATGTGTTATTAAACGTAAAGGCAATCAAAATCAAAACTAAAGGCAAGGATATCCGCTCACAAATCGAATATAAAATTAAGGAATAATATAATAATAATACAAAATTAAGAAATTACTACAAAATATTCACATTCGAAATGTGGCACATTGTGAACACCGCTAATGACATAAGGATGAATTTCAAAACGAACACCGACAATTACATATGCACATGTCTACCGCAACCTAATAGTAAGACACAGCAAATATTCAAGGCATATGAGAACATAGTCCCACAGCTGTTCCAATTCCAAAACGGTCCATTATATTGTTGTTTGTTTATTTTTGTTTACAATTACTGTACTTTTATTTTTTGACATTTCCACGTGTTGCTGTTTCTATATTTTTGTTTACAATTACTGTATTTTTACTTGTTTACATTTTCACGTGTTGTTGTTCCTATGTATATATTTTTGTTTATAATTACTCTTTTTTTCATTGTTAACATTTTTGGCATATGTTTCATTTATTTCCAATTCTTATTAATAAGTTTTATAAAATAATTTTTATAAAAAAATATAAAATAATTTTTATTAATAAGTTTTATAAAATAAGCACTATAAAATAAGTTTTTGCATATCACATTTCAGTCTACCAGGCGCAGCTGACAGTGTGATTTGTAATAATTATTGTTTGAGAGTATACATATCGAACGCCTTCTATTGTTTCTTGCAGTCCTGATGATGGCTTCAGACTGAAGGCAAAATATTGACTCAACAAACAAATAAAATAATATATTATTTAATTGTTGTATTTTATTTCGGCCTTGAGCTCATTAAACATCGATATATAATAGATATTAATTATGGCCAATATAACTGAATTGACATAAATTAAATAATTAGGGAGGGAAGTTTAATAAGTCAGTGACTTTGAAGAGAATGTATTTTTTCGGCAAAAAATCTCCTGTTAACTACATATATACACTTAGTCCATCGTTTTTAAATTTTGTATTCCTTCTAATAATAGCTTTGTGTGCAAAATTTAAAATTTTTTACGATAATTTTATTATGTATACAATATTTTCACTTTTTGTAATATAAATACCGTCTATTATCTTCATACCAATATTTAAAATTTATTTTTGGGCATTTCTTAAAAGTTCCGAAAAGCACCACAAAATGCAACAGTGTATGTACATAACGTTTCCATATTTGTTCGATATTGAAGCCGAAGTGAAACGAGCATTCATTGTGGATAATAATTTTTGGTAAACAATGCCATTAGTGAAATAGTGAAATTAGAAGACAAGTTTTCATTGTGGATAATAGCATAATTATATTGGTGCACAATATAAATATAACAAAATAATAATAATGGTGGAAAACTTGTCAGCACGTTAATTTTGCTAATTTCGTCCCGTAGTTGAAAAATAGTAAAACAATATGGTGCAGTTTGATTTAACAATGATTAATTATCAGTTTTTCCAATGATGGAATTCTTACATATGTGGAAAGGAGGTGAGAAACCTTGTTTCGTTGTTTCTTGCATTTATTTTTTATTATCGGCATTTCAATTACAGATTTACAACCAGCAAGAAATACTTAATTATTTAATTGGCGCATTAACCGCCTAAGCGATTTTGGCCGAGGTCAACAAAGCACGCCAGCTGTCCCTATCTCGTGCTAACTGGCGCCAATTGGAAATCCCAAGTATAGCCAAGTATTTTTCCCTTGGTCTTTCCAACGCAGAGGGGGTCTTCCTTTTCCTCTGCTACCACCCGCGGGTACCGCGTCAAAAACCTTCAGGGATGGAGCTATTTCATCCATTCGAACGACGTGACCTAGCCAGCGGAGCCGCTGATTCTTAATCCGCTCCACTATATCTACGTCATTGTACAGCTTGTACAGCTCATCGTTCCATCGAACGCGGTATTCGCCGTCGCAAAGACGCAAAGGTCCATAAATCTTTCGAAGAATCTTTCTCTCGAACACTCTAAGAGCCCTCTCATCTGATGTTGTCATCGTCCATGCTTCTGCGCCATACAATAGGACGGGCATGATGAGAGACTTATAGAGTATGGTTTTTGTCCGTCGAGAGAGGACTTTACTGTGCAATTGCCTACTCAGTCCGAAGTAGCACTTGTTGGCAACAGAGATTATCCGTTGGATTTCAAGGCTGACACTGTTATTGGTGTTATTGCTGGTTCCTAAGTAAACGAAGTTCTCTACATTTTCAAAGTTATAACTGTCAACAGTGATTTGTGATCCCAGTCGTGAATGTGCCGACTGTCTATTTGATGACAGGAGATACTTCGCAAGAAATACTGCAATATATTCTCGAGACAGTGAACAACACAAATATGAGCGATTACAAAATGGATATACGAATGCACTTCAAAAAGACTATAATTTTAAGGTGGAACATTTGGAGAGTTTTAACAAACTTGCCAATTATTTGCACAAGTCCAATGATAAGGTTTGCAATAAATAAAGTATTCAAAAATAAATTATAATTGTTTGTTTATTCCTTAGAGTTACTAAAATGTCTTATGGGGAAAATTGGCCGCCAAAATGTTGACTTAGGACTGGAACACAGCGTTGGAAGCTTTGCCACCGCTGTGAGATTTTATAAAGGTGATACAACAAGAATCTTACACTTACCGTTACCATATTACCGAATTCCTTTAGTGTCTGTACGTGAACTTCGACTTCGAAGGTGCATGAGTGCCAAACGGTGATATGGAATGACACTTTCATTGTCGTATCACTATTGGAATGCTGGCCGATAAGTTAAAAAAAAAAACCAAGCGATGCAGAATGCTGGATTGTAAATTTAATACGTAATGCGCGTTTAAATGCAAACATCGATTCCAAAATGGGTTATGTAGTGAAGGGACCACAGTCATTGAGTCCGTATCAAAAGTAAATAGAAAATATTGATTCGTTGTCGATGCGCTCTGAACATTTAGCTGGTTTAATCGAACGTTGAATCGATATGTGGAAGTATTATGTATATCTATCTATATGTACATACATACATATACATCTTACGTGGAAATATATATATTAAAAAAAGGAAACTTAAACAATTAAAATTGTAATAAAACACATTAAAATAAAAACAAATTGAAATTGGTAATTATTGCTTTTACGCACCACCACTGAGGTTGCAAAATGCGTTACCAATTTTTTTGGGTGTACGGTTTCCCAGGAGGCCTATTATCACCCATGATATCTGATGTCTTTGGTATATAACTTTCGGTATAAATAAATGAAATTTTATAAGAATGCTTTAGAGTTTTTTAATAACCTGAAACTGGATATTTCGTTTTAAATAATTTCTGCTTATAATATGATATAAATGCAAAGCTTATTTACGATTGCTTTAAGTCAATAAGTGAATTGTTAAAAATAACAAATTAGTCAGAGCTGTAGAGCTTTATAAAATTTATTATGAAATTTGAATAGCAATTATTTAAGAAATTTGAGAACTAAAATAATATTAATATAAGGCCATCACAGCAACACTTTGTCACCTAAGCGCAAACCGAACCCTGTTTTTGGGGTTGTCGAAAGTAACAATTTACCGTTTTCAGCAAAGATATAAATTCGCAACCCTGGCGTTCCCTGTTCGTTTTAACCGAATGAATTTATTCGGCTCAGCTTTTTTAAACTTCGGGCCATTCGTAATTGTCGACATATTGGCGGCCAGCTTAGGTACCCTGGCATCGCCAGCTTAGGTATCCTGTCAAAAGCACCTGTCAAAAAAGATATCTCACTTGTTATTATACACAATGGTATTGGCTAAGCAAAAATGCTGTCGACGTAGAGTTCAAACAACGCCAATTCAGTCGACATCGTCTTTATTGACGACTAGAAGAAAATTTGTAAGTATAATTTTTTTTTTTTTTTTAAGAAATTGTTTGTTAATAATAAAATTGAGTTATTACATGTGTATCTGATTTAGATTGATTTAGAAATGAAAATGCTGCAAATTTTATTATTTTGGATACAGATGTTGTCCGGACTCCACTTTCCATAGCCGGCCTAAATTTTTCCAGCGCATACATAAACGCAGTTCTGTTGAGTCGAAAATATTCTTAAAATCTAAAATAAATGTAAAAATCCGAAATGCTTATCCACGAATTTAAATTGTAACATTTATCTACTAAAATATTCACACGAATCCGAACAATTAAAACTTTTGCAAAAAAATTGTAAACAAAAAGTAACAGCTGATGCAGAAATTAAAAATATGATATTTTTACATTGATTTTTTCGATAAACTGTCGACGTCGCACAGTGTCGCGAGCCCATATACGTTGCGGCAAAAAATATAAGTAATCGTTGCAGTGTCACCAAAGTCAGCATAGGAGCGTCTCATGATAATTTTATCATAAATATTTTGAAAAAATTAGCAACATCCGCCAACTTGCACGCCAAGTTAAACATAAAAAGTGAAATATTCTTTATTATTTTATTACAATAAAGAGAAATAATTACATAAAGCTTAATCGAAATCGCTTTCTATTTCTGAATCGCTTTCTAAAATACATTCTTCTTCAGTTTCTCTGCCACTTAATCAAATATATTGGCTATATCTTCAGAAATGGGCTGCTTTTTGCTGCACACTTTTCTATGTGAAGTAAAAAGTGGCTCTGAAGTTAGTAATAAATTTATCATAAGGTCTGTATTGGAAGCCTGTCTAGAAGTTTTTTGAGTGATGTTTCTACGGGTATTTTGAAATTCTTTGTGTCTTGCTTCTAATGCATCTTCTGAGAGCATTCCAATAGGAATATTGAAGTTTTTAATAATTTGCACTCCGTGCGCCAAAACTTTGTGAACTGTTGCAGGCATTATATACCACGAATAATTTTTCATATATATTTCGTACTTCTATGCTATTAAAAAATCGTCTTGCAGTATTGCCGTCATTGGATGTACCATGTCCAGTTTGGACCCTATCAATAACCAATACAATTTTTGTTTTAAGCTACATATTTACAAATCCGTTCCTTGTTTTCAGTGAATATGCTTTTGTTTTCACTTACTTAATTGGGCGACACAGAAGTGTTGATGAAGCAGAGTTGTTGGTCCAAATTTCGCGACTGCTTTCTAAATTGCAGATTTTTAAAGAAACTAATGCAGCTAACGAAGGCGAATTCATCGGTGTCTGTTTCAATTGAAATTTTTTATTTATAAATACTATGTCCTGAGCTACCATCATAACCCCATTTGCACTGTAAAAAAACATTTATATCTGAAGAAATATCTACGGTTTGTAGTAAACTATCTGCAGTCTTATTTAATAAACTTTGCAGAGGTACAGCCGCGGTTGTTTCAGATAGCATTAAAGGTTTTGGCAGCAACTCGTCCATGGCTTTTTTCAATCCATAATAGCTTGGAAATAAGTTAGGGTGAATTACATTAACTACAGTTCCAAACCATCGTGCTTTCTTAAAAAATGTGCAGCCGATTTTATTTCTGTAGGGGGTGTTGAAGAGATTAGCTCATGAACCTTGTACCGTTTACTTCGCTCGCTTGGATTTTCAAACGCGATTCTTGGCTTGCCTCTGCTAGTACTTGGCTCCTATGAAATATACAGAAATGTTATTTATTTTAAATATAGAGACGAAAAAATAAACTTACATGATCAATTGGTGGACTCGCATGAGCAATTGACTCGCTTAAACCTTTTATTTCTATGCACTGATCGAGCCATGATACGTGCCGCTCTTCAAAAGACGCTCTTTTACGATAGCTAGCATTCCATAAGTTTTGGAATTTAAGTGCTAACAAATCTAATTGTTTTACTAAAATTTTGTTATCTATAGGCTTTGTTGCATTTTCTTCAACGCATTATACCATAGCGCTTATTAATTCAATGCGCTTAAATTGTTTATTTGACAGCCATACTTCAAAAAGCCAACGTATTTTCACATTAAGAGGCACTGATAAAAAAAAAATTAAAAATCTATCTGCACCTCTCTGCAGCTAGAAATTGTTTTAAATTAAAGTACATACTTGTAACAAATTCCACGCAAAATTTTAAAAATGTGTTATTAAACGTATTTTTAAATTTTCCACTAAACTTTTGTAACTTTTGATATTTTCACTTCACAAAACAACAAAGTAATCAAAACAGATAAGAAAACAGTGTTCTAGTAAGAAAAAACTACATTTTATAATAAAAAAAGGAGTTTGATACACATATGTTTTTAAACAATTAATAATAAATACTTACATTTGGCATATAAAAAAGAGTTTATCTTACTAAAGTATATAATTATTTTATAGTGCAACTTTGATGCACTGTTGCGACCAGCTTGTAACATTTTTTGTAAAATTTGTTTTACGCAACACTGTGCGACGGGTCCCTCTAATGCGAGAAAGTATATGTTGGGACAACGAAATCAAAACTAAAGGCAAGGATATCCGCTCACAAATCGAATATAAAATTAAGGAATAATATAATAATAATACAAAATTAAGAAATTACTACAAAATATTCACATTCGAAATGTGGCACATTGTGAACACCGCTAATGACATAAGGATGAATTTCAAAACGAACACCGACAATTACATATGCACATGTCTACCGCAACCTAATAGTAAGACACAGCAAATATTCAAGGCATATGAGAACATAGTCCCACAGCTGTTCCAATTCCAAAACGGTCCATTATATTGTTGTTTGTTTATTTTTGTTTACAATTACTGTACTTTTATTTTTTAACATTTCCACGTGTTGCTGTTTCTATATTTTTGTTTACAATTACTGTATTTTTACTTGTTTACATTTTCACGTGTTGTTGTTCCTATGTATATATTTTTGTTTATAATTACTCTTTTTTTCATTGTTAACATTTTTGGCATATGTTTCATTTATTTCCAATTCTTATTAATAAGTTTTATAAAATAATTTTTATAAAAAAATATAAAATAATTTTTATTAATAAGTTTTATAAAATAAGCACTATAAAATAAGTTTTTGCATATCACATTTCAGTCTACCAGGCGCAGCTGACAGTGTGATTTGTAATAATTATTGTTTGAGAGTATACATATCGAACGCCTTCTATTGTTTCTTGCAGTCCTGATGATGGCTTCAGACTGAAGGCAAAATATTGACTCAACAAACAAATAAAATAATATATTATTTAATTGTTGTATTTTATTTCGGCCTTGAGCTCATTAAACATCGATATATAATAGATATTAATTATGGCCAATATAACTGAATTGACATAAATTAAATAATTAGGGAGGGAGGTTTAATAAGTCAGTGACTTTGAAGAGAATGTATTTTTTCGGCAAAAAATCTCCTGTTAACTACATATGTATATACACTTAGTCCATCGTTTTTAAATTTTGTATTCCTTCTAATAATAGCTTGTCTCAAAACTCTCAAAACAGGCGTTTGTTTCTGTGATGACCTCTTCATTTGACCACCCAGCCATTTCCTTAGATTTCGAAATAGGAAACATTCGCATGGGGCTATATCTGGAGAATATGTTGCATGGGGTAGCAGTTCGTAGCCCAATTCATGTATGTTTCCCGGTCATTAAAAATCATTCCATGGATTTTATGGACGATTTCTGGTGTAACGACCATTTTTTAGCGCAACTTGTGTTGATACGACTAACCAGTGAAATTGACGGCACATTGTCCTCAAAAATGTATCAAGCCTTGCTTTTGGTGATGGTTTGTTACGCAAAAAGTAATGCTTAATCAGCACATGAAGTTCACATCTTTCCATTTTTGTTGAAATTCAAGAAGTAATCTGCTTTAAATGGTTGTCAAGTAGTCTATTAACAGATGTCAGTTAAGGGCAGCAGCACTGACTTATTAAACCACTCTCGTATTTGAAATTACGAACTTTCAAACCGGTGCAGCTAAACTTTTGAACAGTTATGCTAAATTTTGTCAACAGTATGACCTTTTATTATGACAAATAGGGTTGCATGTCCAAAGCTCTGCCAAACACTGAGCTTATATAGTCTAAGCGCCAATTTATTATATTAATATTGTTTAATGATAAAAAATATGAATTTGATTTGCAAAAATTCTGTCAAGCTCACGGTTTTTTGTGATCGTTTGTTTTCAAATTGTTACTGTCGATTCGAGTTTTAACAATTTCATTGGGTGTCAATTTTGACATATGTTTACTCGATTTTCCATTTCAAACCGGTGCAGCTAAACTTTTGAACAGTGATGCTAAATTTTGTCAACAGTATGACCTTTTATTATGACAAATAGGGTTGCATGTCCAAAGCTCTGCCAAACACTGAGCTTATATAGTCTAAGCGCCAATTTATTATATTAATATTGTTTAATGATAAAAAATATGAATTTGATTTGCAAAAATTCTGTCAAGCTCACGGTTTTTTGTGATCGTTTGTTTTCAAATTGTTACTGCCGATTCGAGTTTTAACAATTTCATTGGGTGTCAATTTTGACATACATTTACTTGATTTTCCATTTCTTTCTTTATAAATTTTAGTGTATATTTATTACATAGATAAGTTGTATGGTACAACCTAAGCCTAAGCATAAGTCATTGTAAATGATCTACTGCTTTAACGAAATGGTGGCAAAATAATGAAATAAACGGCAATTGGTGATTTGGAAACAAAGCGATTATACGCACTTTGCTACAAAATCTAAACTGGTTTGTTTGCTGACTCACATGTAGATACTGTCAATATAAAAGTTTTAAATATACATACATACATATGTATTAAAGGCTATAGCACCTACTGCACCCCTGACAGGTTCAGGTATGTACCTCAATTTGCCAGTGTGTGATACAGAATGGAGATTATGAAAAAATGCCGTGTCTCCGAAACATGTCTACAGCCGTTTATATGGTATAAACCATCCAAAATAATTTCAAGCGGTAAAATTGTATCACTTCAGTAGCGCGATTCAGTAACTTTTTTAACAACACTCAAAGTTGCCAACTCAGCTGAACAACAGATGTTAACAATATTGCTATTCCGTAATCATTTTTGACAACATATGTATCGCAAAATTAGCTGTGTTGTTAAGCTGTCGCCATTTAGTTTTGTGTTGTTAGAAACGCGATAGTTAATTTATTTTCATATGCTTACATATTTAAATGTTTTATTATTTTTTCTTATAAATTTGTAGTTCCATCTTTTAACTAAACCGGTAAAATTAACATGACTGTTTTATTAAAAACGTATATAATTTATTTTACCTTAAATTTACTATTTAAACCAATAAATGTTAAATGTACATATATATAAGTATATGTGTGAAATAACGCATTTGCAACATAAACAGGAACATTTTATAAACCTTATTTATTATTATTTATATTCCATTGGCAAAATTTCTGCGACAGAGAGGCCCTCTACATAGTGGCTTCCTATTAATTCTAGACCCGCTCCTCCAGCTGCGTTATGGGTGACTGCTTTAAGGACCTGTTGCCGGTTAAAGACTGCTAACTTCTCCGGTCGCGCTCTCGGACACTGGTCCTACTTTTTAAATCGCGCCAGACTTATATTAGACAAAAAAGCATAAGCAATATGCGCTTGTATATATACAAGAAAAACAACATTTATTTTCACAAACAATATACATACATAACACATTCTAAATAAAGTGATACACTCATTTATACACTCGAGTTTCAGTTTTTCACAATTCCCATTCTGCCCGTACAGCACAATGGGGCTATTACTTACCGGGCGGCATTGTTCGGCGGACTTTTCTGAACCTCCGATGGAGTTTAGCTTGGCAGCCATCTCCTCCCACATCTTTTCTAGCTCCAGCCTGCCATGGAGCCGATGAAACTTCCACAAGGCTAGGCCCGGGTTCTCTTGGAAGAAGTCCAGCATCCACTTTAGTTGCTCCATTGAGGCGCGGCTCCTCTTCACTGCGTGGCTAGTCGAGACCATTCTGAAAATAAAAAAAGGGCAGTAAATGTACTTTTTAATAATTATAATTGAATATACTTCCTTTAGATTTAATGCTTGTACGCTAAAACGCTCCAACAATTGGCGGTATCCCTTATAATTTTTATTTTTCTGGATGCCGTTTTGTGTTTTTCGTAAATTTCGACACTTCGTTGCCAGAGGTGCCACATTTTATCAATTTAAATAAATAGTAAAAGTCAGCTGTTCAGTGTTGTTAAGTATGAGTTAGTGAATCGCACAATCGCTATTGCAAACCACAAATGTTTTTAGCTAACAACACGTCAAAGCACAAGAAGATCAGCAAAATGGGCAAAGCGACAGTAACGGTAAAATCCCGTTAGGGTACGTTAGCAACGGTTCTAACACTGAGGCAACAAAACGCGGTACAGTAGACGGCGACGAATTTAAGCAACAAGAGCGCTACGATATGGCTACCAAAACGGGAGTTCATAAGTTAGAGGAGTGTTTGCAAATGTTAAGTCTTTAAACGACTCGCCAACATTTAATTGCACAAAACACACACCTATAATTATTCGCTAAACGACATTGAGTTGTTAGTACAAAAATTGAGTGGCTACAACGATAAAGAGGTGAGCAAGTGGGTTGAAGACTTTAGAGTATGCAGCCGGTTCGTATGGGTGCAACGATGGCCGAAAACTTTTATTAGCACGTCATCTGTTAACAGGAAGCGCAAAAAGGATTGCGGAAATTGCTGCACCACGTACATGGTGTCAATTAAAATCAAACCTAATGGAGGAATTCGTAAAAATCCCCAGTTACAGATATACTGTTAAAAAGCTTGAAGCCCGCCACTAGAACAAACACAGAGAAAGCATTCAACATTATTTTTTATCTATGCAGCAGATCGCTCATAGCAGTGCAATAAACGGCAACGACTTATTGGAATTTGTTATCGAAAAACCGCATGTAGAGAGCAACAACATTGACCGAGTTGAAAAAATCATACCCAAGTACGAGAAGTTGATGTGCAGCATGGAAGTGCAAGCAAAGAAAGGTGAACAGCGATCGCAACAAACAAGATTCTACAATTGCTTGGCATTCGGGCACTATTAAGCTGACTGCAAGAAGCCAAGACGACAAAGCGAAACTTGTTTTAACTGCGGAGATCCAAACCATTTGCATATCATTTGGTTGGTGCTGTTTACGACGACGGCCGATCGGAGGAGATTAGCATTAAGGAAATGGTGATTGTTTCTTTGAATAAAAGTTTCAGAACGTGTCCACATTTTACTTTATTCCCTTGCATGTTCGATACTGGCAGTCCAACTAATTTCATAAGGAGGTCAATGGTTGAGGCGAATGTCTTACAATATGCAGATACGCAGTTCACCCAGTGTAAAGACTTGGGAAATACGAAATAAAATTGTTATTAAAAAGTCAACCTATTTACGAAGTATCGTAACATTGTGAAGTTTTTTAATTTTGTCGGACGACGCAATGCCGTGTCCAATCATCTTAGGAAGAGATTTTTTTACGTTCATTTAACATTTACCTTTGTATACATTCGCAACTTGAAATGAATTGAATTCAGAAAAAATAAAAAAATTTAAATAATGAAAATATTAATGACTATTGTAATGAAAACGTGGAAAATCTTTCGGAAGTCAATACGTTTAAGGAAATCTGTAACTTCGAATTAAATAACAACGCCATGAATATTAACCAAAGGTTACCACTTGACTGGGGTGAAATTTTAAAGGAATGATCAAACGATCGTATTACAAAAGTCTTTGCGACTTCAAAGCGCAAATTCAGGTTACTTCAAATATTCCGACAACCTGCCCTCCAAGGCGACTATCTTTCATAGAAAAAGCTAAGGTTGACAAAATCATAGAGGAACTAGCGGAAAATAAAATCATACGGCACAGTAACTGCGAATATGCATCACCCATTTTGTTAACCAAGAAAAAATCAGCGGAGATAAGAATCGACAACAGAAGTTTAAATAAGCAAATACTTAAGGACAACTACCCGTTGATCGAAGATTGCCTAGAGTATCTACAGGGAAAAACAATATTTACTTTGTTAGATTTAAAATCAGAGTTTTAAGGGACTTTATAGCGAAAAATGAGATAATCGTATATATGGACGATATTCTAATAGCTAGTTCAGCAATAGAGGTACATTTTAAATTAGTAGAAAGAATACTGATACGGAGTATGGTCTTGAATTAAAACTGCGCTTTTTACGATATTGAATATTTAGGATATAAAGTAACAAATGAGGGCATAAAACCATCGGACAGCCACATAAAAGCAATTGCCGAGTACCAGTGTCCGAAGAACTAAAGAGATGTTCAATCATTCTTAGGGTTATGCTCTTATTTCCGAAAATTCGTTAAATCATTTTTAACTTTAGCCGGTCCGTTGTACAAACTTATAAAAAAGATTCTAAATATGAATTCAACGAAGAATGTAGAACGACATTTGAAGAATTAAAAACAAAACTAATGACTTGCCCAATACTGTCGATATACAACCCCAGAAAGGAAACCGAACTACATTGCGACGCGAGTGTCATCGGATACGGTGCCATTTTACTTCAGAGGCAGGACGATAATGCATACCACAGAAGCAGAAACGCGATATCACAGTTTTGAGTTGGAAATACTTGCAACCATAAACGCCCTACGTTTAAAATTGTCACTTTCGAAATGTCAAATAGTTTCGTTTACAAAAAAGAGAAAGGAAACCTTTTATTTTATGTCCCTCAGGAATAAGAACAGGAAATAATACGGACCACCCATGAAAATATTGGGCATCTTGGCATTGAGAAGTGTTATTAAAATATTAAAGCGAATAATTTTTTCCGGATATTAGAAACAAAATAAATAGATTTACGAAAAATTGTATACGATGCATAATGTATTCGCCACCAATGACATTAAAAGAGAGGTTACTGCATAATATCCCAAAAGAACCGATGCCATTCCATATCATCTACATCGATCACTTAGGACCACTACCATCTTTGCAATCTAGGCGATAACATATTTTAGTTACAATCAATAGTTTTACAAAATACGTTAAATTATACCCAGTGCTTACAACGAGCACGAAAGAAGAAAACGCATCTCTCAGTAAATACTTTAAATACTACAGTCGTCCTGTCAGATGCGTCACAGATAGGGGAATTTGTTTCACTTCCAAAGAATTTTCCGAATTTATGGAAAGTAAAAATATACAACATCTGAAAGTCGCAGTCCATTCGCCACAAGCAAACGGCCAAGTTGAAAAGGTCAACCGTACTTTCATTGGTATGCTCGCGAAATTAAGTGAACCAATTCAACACGCGGATTGGGTAAAACATATTGTTAAAATCGAATTTGGTCTTAACAACCCAATTAACAGGTCTGTCGGTATGACGCTTAGTCACGTACTATTTGGAGTTAGTCAGCGAGGTCCTCTAGTAAATAAACTGACGAAACACCTAGAGGATTGCTTTGCACAGAGGGGGAGGGATAAGATAGAAACATTATGCGAAATTGCAAAAGAAACAATTGAAAAAGTTCAAAAATATAACCTAAAACGTAAAAGAGTTTCAAGCAGGAAATTTTGTAGTAATTCGTTCTACGACAGTAGGAGCAAACAAAAAACTTCTGCCCAAGTTTAAGGGGCCTTATGTTATACATAAACTTCCAATTGATCGATATGTTATTAGGGATATAGAAAACTGCCAGATCACACAGATCCCTTATAATGGGGTTGTAGAGTCTTGTAATATCAAAATGTAAAAAACTAACTCTAAAAATCAAAGCATCGCTCAGCATTTAGTTTAGCGAATTTATCATACCTACATATATAGTTTACTAATTGGCTAAAACCTTGTGACCGGGGTCGGCCACGTATTGTCAGGTTGGCCGAGTTGTAGTGTATAATTATTACATAGATAAGTTGTGTGGTAGAACCTAAGCCTAAGCATAAGTTATTGTGAATGATCTACTGTTTTAACGAAATGGTGGGAAACGAATGAAATAAACGGCAATTGGTGATTTGGAAACAAACCGATTATACGTACTTTGCTACAAAATCTAAACTGGTTTGATTGCTGACTGCACATGTAGATACTGTCAATATAAAAGTTTTAAATATACATACATACATGTGTATTAAAGGCTATAGCACCTACTGCACCCCCGACAGGTTCAGGTATGTACCTCAATTTGCCAGTGTATGATACAGAATGGAGATTATGAAAAAATGCCGTGTCTCCGAAACATGTCTACAGCCGTTTATATGGTATAAACCATCCAAAATAATTTCAAGCGGTAAAATTGTATCACTTCAGTAGCGCGATTCAGTAACTTTTTTAACAACACTCAAAGTTGCCAACTCAGCTAAACAACAGATGTTAACAATATTGCTATTCCGTAATCATTTTTGACAACATATGTATCGCAAAATTAGCTGTGTTGTTAAGCTGTCGCCATTTAGTTTTGTGTTGTTAGAAACGCGATAGTTAATTTATTTTCATATGCTTACATATTTAAATGTTTTATTATTTTTTCTTATAAATTTGTAGTTCCATCTTTTAACTAAAACGGTAAAATTAACATGACTGTTTTATTAAAAACGTATATAATTTATTTTACCTTAAATTTACTATTTAAACCAATAAATGTTAAATGTACATATATATAAGTATATTAGTGAAATAACGCATTTGCAACATAAACAGGAACATTTTATAAACCTTATTTGTTATTATTTATATTCCATTGGCAAAATTTCTGCGACAGATAGGCCCTCTGGCTTCCTATCAACTCCAGCACCCGCTCCTACAGCTGCGTTAAGGGCCTGTTGCCTGTCCACTGCTGCCTTCCCCGGTGGTGCCCTCGGACACTGGCCCTACTTTTTAATCGCGCCAAACCTATGTTAGAAGAAATAAAAAACAATCTGAAATAAACTGGTAGAATTATACATATATGTACATACATATCCACACAAAGACCGTCTGTGCGTAGTGGCTATACATAAAATTGGCTTTGCAATATGCACTTCTTTATCTGCACAAAAAAGATATTTATTTTTCCAAACATTATAACACATCTATTAATGAAAGGATGAATTTATTTATTCACACACGGTTTAATTTTTCACAATTCCAAGCACAATGCACATTTGCTAGCACCACACAGCTCTTTGTGGATGTATCCAAATATCACCGGGTTATTACTTACCGTGCGCCATTGGTCGGCGAACTTTACACAGCCTCCGATGGCATTCAGTATGGAATTAAGAATTTGTGCTCCAATGATCCAGCAATTGTTGGGATGAATTGCAATGTTTTTTTTACATTCCTTTTTGTATTTATCTTAAATTTTGACACTTCATTACCTGAGATGCCACTTTTTGTCAATTAGAATAAATAGGACAAATCAGCTGTTCAGTGTCGTTTAGTATGAGTTAGTGAATCGCACAATCGCTATTGCAAACCACTAACCTTTTTAGCTAACAGCACATCAAGTCGTGTTGTTAAAAGTTACTTAATCGCACTACCGATATACCAAGATCTTAAGAAAGAAGGTCACGGAATCCGCGATTAAAAAATTGTCTCTTTCTGAGCATGTCGTCACAAAGCACACAATTTTTGCTTTCGTTTGAATTGTGAGTGTGTGGGGCTGGTGTGTGCAATTCAAAATGGTTAGGTCAATGGGGAATATGTACATATTTAATTATGTACACATGTAGGTAATTATGTAAATATGTATACGAATATATGCAAATAAATCAAAAATACCTTCCTTTGTCCAAAAAGTACCCCATCGCTGTTGAGCTCCTTGTCGGGGGATGGGCTTAAATGAGGCCACGGTGAGTCGCAAATACTCATATTGGTCTCATGAACTAAGAGGGATGCTCCGTTTAGAGGTCTCGCACCTCGGTATCTGCACATGTGTGGGTATTCGTGGTGCGGTTCTTCTATGCGGAGAAAACTGCACCAAAAAGAGGGCTGGATCAAGGTGTCATGCGACCCGTGCCGATGAACTGCCAGGCTAGAAGCCCCTTGAAAAATAGTCTAGTCGCGTACGGAGCCCCCGGATACTAGGTGACCTCCGGTTGTAAAAGCCAAGCTTAAGTACTGCGGATCTCTGCTCAAGTGTGACCACCCCTTTCTGGACATAAGGAACTGTTACGTAGGTGTCGCCTGGCTAAGGCGAGGTGGTATGCAGGCATGGTTACATAGACAAAAATAATCATGCTTGATTGTGGAGATCGTAGCAAAGACAAACGAGAAGAAATTTACTGACTAAACATTACCCCCATTTTTTTATAAGCTAATCCCAATTAGTATATTTATATACATATGTATCTGTATGGTTAAATCTCAATAAGCCTTTCCTTTTGTTTCCCTCACCATTACTTTCGCACACTCTTCATATTTACATATACATACATAGATATATTTATATGCACCGAGTTATTCATAAGTAGATATGTATATTTACGTATGTATATGAGGTACTTAGCTATGTACTCTATTGCAAAAAAATTTCTGATAACAGACCTGTATAGTTATGTGTATTTAAATATGTATGTATGTACATATGTATGCAGCAAAATACTTTTCCACTTACCTCAGCTGTCCCGCGATGATGGTACCAACATGCAGAGCGGATGCTGTCAAAAAAACACTAGCAAATTATACATACATATATAACACACACACCCAAGCGACAGCAGAGATCTGTCAACCGGCCCGGTTCGGTCTGCTAACCACTCGCTCGTGTTGGCGGGCGCTCCGTAGTGATGTAAAAAAATTTAGTTAATCAATTGCACGACTGGATAGTTTAATTTAATTTTGCGGATCCTAGTAAATATTATTGGAATCAGTAAAATTGACTTTGGTGGTTGAAACGCGGCAAAAAAAAAGGAAAGGAACGGAATAGTCGTGGTAATAATAAAGAAATTATGAACGAAAAGTGAAATGGCGAAAGGACAAACAAAAACAAAATCGCTAGGGTAACTAAACTAGGCAAAAACTTAAGAGTTCTACAAACTAAATATTAAAACGATTTCAGTAAAATATTATGCGCAAAATCTAAAAACAAAAGCAAAAAAAGGTCATCTAAAATCTTACATAACCTAAAAGAAGCGTGGTGATTGAAAAGCCCTACCGAAAGTCAATTCAAAACAAGAAGTTAAAAATGAAGACATGTATTACTGTATAAACATGTATGTATGCTGCATTATGATGCCGCGCTGCTGGTCGTAGTGGTCGCTGGTCGCTCTCCGCCTAGACGTATGTATGTATGTAGGTATGTAAGTACGGTTTTGCTGAAGAGCGTCAATCTCTTCTCCTAATTCTGCCCGCTGGAAATACGTTCGCTCCGTGCTGTTGGATTTCCTTCAGGCAGCGGCCGTTGACCCACTCTCACAGTTGAATGTTATCTCAGCTGATCTGCCATTTTGTTCGTAGTTGTTGTCCTCGGTGTTAATTTTGATGGTTGTGGTTCAGTACGCGTGCACGTGTAGTTTTGTTGCAAATATCTGTTGCCTGTGTCTGTATGTGGAAGGATGTGTGCCGAATTCCTTCTAATGTTGGTGTGTAGATGTTGCTGTTGGTCTGCAATTGTTGCAGATAGGTGTAGCTGTTACTGTGGGAGTGTTGTTGGACGCATCTATTACCAATTCCTAATATGCTAGGAGAGGTCTTTTCGTACTACGTACTGGCGACCTGAACTCCAAATTTCGCTGACTAATTAGCAGCTTTGACAGTTTCCAAAAAATAACGTGTGCGAATTGATCCCGTTTACTGCCCGTTTCTGTCTAACGTTATGTAAGTATATATATATAAAGTATATAATTTACTGCACTGGTTTTCACCCGCGTAACGTTTCAGATTTGCTGACACCGACACTTTTGTTAAACTACTCTTTCAGCCTTCATCAGCGCTATTTTATTAGCGTTGGTCAAGCCGAAGGAGTTACTCAATCCCTATCTATTTGGCGCCAATTGGCCGAAGTTCAAAATTGTCATTCGCTCAATTTGTAGCTCACGTACACATATATGCTCAACACTGCCTTATCGTATCGCCGGGTTAGCAAGGTTTCCCACCATTGCCCTTTACTCTGGTAGGCTTATGCAAATTATAGTTACTCTTACATCCGGCAGATACTTCGATTCACACACACATTCATACCGAGTGTAAGGCTGTCGTTACAGGCTCGCACCCGCCGATGTTGCCTGAAACATGGAGCGTGTGCGTAAAAAGTTCGCCTTCGTATCGCCCAACGTGTGGCTTCGACCCACGACCTAGAGCCGGGCTTCACCGTCCTTCACAGATTTCACGCTAGTTCTAGTGCGGGTCACTATCCATCTACACACGGTCACTCTACAAACTACTCTAAATCTATATCACTGGCTAATCTACTTACACTACATCACGGGGTAACTATACCAGGAGTCATTATGGGTCAAAGTAATATTATAAGCAGAAAAAGAGTCAGACACCTAACTAAATCAATAATATTATAAATAATTATTCACCTGGATGACTGACTAAATAAATGAATGTAATTATCCCAGAATTTGTTAATACGTAGTCAAGTAAAATATAAATATTTAACAGAACCAATAGCCAAAACATTAACCCTAAGGACCACTACATGTAGTCGTGCACTTACATTCATGTTCACAGCTCTACATAATCACAGCAATCAACATCAACGATACGGAAACTACGCTACAAAAATATCTCTCGCATGGTATACCGCAATTCTTTTCCCGCTGGTGTCACCTAGCTCATACATTGAGTTTCCAATTGTCCTTAAAACTATGCATCTGACTTGCTTTGGGGCCAGCTTAGCATAATAATTCTTTATTTGGGAACTTTGCTTGAAATTTTATCGGTATACCACTTGTCCAATCTGAGACCTAATCTCCCTTCACCTAGTATTATAAGTCCTTTTACTTCTCTCATGTGCCAACTTCAGTTCTTTCATTATTTTGTTCCTTATTAACTGGGATTTGTCTTGCCCTGTCTCAATCTTACATTCTGCACTCCCGACCTTACCCAACCACATGATGCAGCATGTTGTATCATAGGCATACCGAACAGGGCATAGTATGGGGAGCTATTTATTGCCGTGTGTACTACGCTGCGCAACCCGAATGCAGCACCGCTGATGTGTTTATTCCAGCTTCTCTGACTCTCGCTGATGTATGACCTCACAATGTGCAGGACAGAGCGATTCACTCTTTCGGCCGGATTGGCCTGGGGTGAGTAAAAAGCAGTCCTCACATGTTTGGTCCCATACTTCTCAAGAAAAGAGTTAAATATTTCCGCAATAAATTGCCTTCCATTGTCCGAGTGGACATATTCGGACACACCAAAAATATGGAACACTTCTTCTTCAAGGAATTTAATCACATTAGCTGACGTTTCACTTCTCATAGGCTTCAAAAACACAAATTTGGTGAAATGATCTACACATACAAACACAGAGACATTACCACTACATGTACGTGGATAAGGACCCATGAACTCTATGAATAAACGCGGAAAAGGCCTCTCGGTTATATGTTGTTTTCCCATTAAAGGTTTGTGAAAGGCACTCTGAGTTTTGTTGGCTTTACAAATTTCACACCCCTTAACATAATTTTTAACATCGGTCACCATTCCTGGCCAATAATATCGATCGCGTATTCTAAACAGTGTTTTATGGATACCTCCATGACCTGCAGATGGTGCATCGTGCGATGATTCCACTATCCCTTGACGCAGCTCCGTCGGAACCCAGAGCTTCCAGGCGTGGTCCTACTGAAGGTCATCCCCCGTGTTAAACTGCGTCCGTTTGTACACTTAACCGTCCGATATGGTCAGCTCCGGTAATTTGTCTGCATTATCTGTCACCGTTTTCTTCAGTCCTTCGTACTCTTCTGTTTTGAAAAATGGCTAATCGAGGCTCACATCTAGCATTTGGCCATTCTTTGTAATTTCTTCCTTGTCGGCGCGAGATATGGCATCTGGCATGATGTTTTGGGACCCCTTCCTGTGTTGGATATCAAAATCGTAGCTTTGCTGTTTTAAACTCCACCTCGCAAGTCTGCCAGACAGGTCTTTTTGGTTCATTAGCAATTTCAGATTCCAATTCGGTGATGCTGTAGTTGCGTTGCCCCTTTTTTAATTTCGCCGAAATATACGCTATCGGGCGCTCGTTGTTTTCCTCATCCAGTTGGAAGGGTACCCCACCCACGCCGTCAGTTGACGCATCACATTGAATATAGAAGTGTCTGTTGAAGTCTGGGTGCGTCAGTACAGGTGCTGAAATTAGGCTCTCTTTCAAACGGTCAAATGCATTCTTGGCTTCGTCTGTAATCGTACATTTCTTTATTTTGTCCTTCGTGAGGCAGTTGTGCAGCGCAATGGTCGCGTAGTCTTGTATGAATCGGTACGGTGTACGGTACCACCCTCACATCCCCAGGAACCGTCTGAGCTGCTTCAGCGTCCATGGTTCCGGAATGTCCCTTACCGCTGCTATTTTGTTTGCATCAGTACGAATGCACCCATTTCCGACAACATACCTGAGATATCTTACTTCTTTAAAACAAAACTTGCTCTTTTCAACGTTTATAGTCAATTAAGCTTCACGGAGATACCCAGCTTCTTTCTCTAACAAACACAAATAGGACGAAAAGTCTATAGAACAAACAAGTAAGTCATCCAAATACACGAACAGGGACTCACGTAGATAAGCGGGTATAACCGTGTCCATAAGTCTACACATACATTGTGCAGCATTGCACAACCCGAAAGGCATGACAGTAAACTGATAAAGAGGTCTTCCATGTACACTAAAGACAGTTTTCTCCCTTGACCTCTTCTCCAAGGGTATTTGCCAGAATGTATCTTTCAAATCGATCGCAGAAATAAAGCGGGTATTCTGCAAACGACTCAAGATGCCGTCGATATGGGGAAGTGGGTAAGCATCCTTTACGTTCTGGCATCAAGGCACAGCCTGTTTTTGGCACCCTTTACGACAAGTGAGACGGGAGAATTCCACCAACTGTTACTTTCCTTAATCACCCCATTTCCAACATTCTATCTAATTCTGCATAAACATGTTTTTGGATGGCGGGCAAAATAGGGTAGTGTCTTTGTTTAACCGGGAGATTTTCGTTCTCTACTTCAATCATGTGTTCCTCTTTATCTGTCTTGTCCAGCCCTAGCACAGAAAACGAAGGAAATTGGGCCTTAATTCGCTCTAAGGACACGCTCTCGTCGAGGGTCAGTTCATGCCGAACTGCATCAAATGCCAAGTCGCCCTCGGCGGGTACAAGCTCAGCAACTACAGTCCCCTTTTCTTTTACAGTCCCACCTCCAATCACCACACTCATGCCGAATGCCTGCCAGAAATCGACGCCTAGATAAACTTCTTGCTGAAGCCCTGGAACTATTAAGAATTCGAGGTCCTTAGTCACATTGTACCAGAGAACGGGAAGAGTGATAACTCCTACCACCGCAGTCTCCCCCCCCGCTATCCGTTCGAATGATCTGGCCTTTAATTGGTATTATGAGGCTTTCCTTGCCCTCAAGGAGGTTCACCGCTTTTTTGCCCAGGCAACTGGCACCTGCACCAGAAGCCAGGAATCTTAAGTTCTTTCTTTTTGTTCTCATCTTCTGTATCTTTCTATAGTTCCTACTTTTCCTTTCGTTTGTTACCTCCTCACAGAATATTCGCCTACTTGCTTCTGCGTATTCTAGTTTTCTTCGGTGTAGACTTTTTCTTTCTTTCCTACTTTCTACTGTTCCTAACCTTTCTCTAACTACCTTACTACCTATTTCTCTTCTTAAAATGCTCACTAGGTTGCCTCCGGGAGATTCTTCTGCTGGCAAGAGCTCCCGAAAATCTCCGCCAGCTTCGGATTTCCCGGATTCGGCTTGTATACACAAAAGGACGAATCACTACCACAAGCAAAACAAATCATACTATGAAACTTGGACTCACATTTACCTTCCTTTTGTGCATCATGTAGGTTTTTCGCGAAATGGTCAACAGGGTGGTTTACCTTAAAACATAACATTAAGTGGAAAGGAGATGGACAAAACGAATGGATAGTGGATTTTTGGACATCGGGAATAACGGGCACTTTACCAGGAACCAAAACTGTTTGTGGAGGTCTGCTAACCAGGGTTCTACCTATTGCTTCCACGCACTTATCTTCTTTATTACGTTCGCCCTCTTCTTCTCCGATATACTCCAGCTCATTTACTATTTTTGGTATATTTTTATTTTCTTTAATAACTTTCTCTCACTCAGATTTTAGCTCTGCCAGAGTTGACATTCGTGATGCGAAAGTTAAATTCGCTAAGTACGGCTTCAGATTCCCCCTGATTATGCCTATCAATTCGCGCTCCGGAATCTTTTTCTTGAGGCGGAACGTGAGGGTATGAACGTCACTGTAAAACTCCTCGAAGGGTTCTTGAGAGGATTGTTTCCTTTCCACGATCTCTCGGATCACCTCATAATCACATTCAGCGGCCCCGAAATGACCCAACAATTCTGCCCTCAGCTCGAAGTATCCAAAATCTAGATCATCAGCGTGGCCTTCGAGTACCAGTAACATTTCAGTGCTCTGCCAGTAGCAAGGCAATGGAAGTCTGTAAATAGCTGGTTGAAGGAGATACCGTACTGCTCCCTCATATTTTCGGCACGAAAAATGAAACTCTCTATTTACATATATGCCCTTAGTGGAACCATCGAACTTTAGATGCCACTTTTCTAAATCTATTTTCTTCCACGACTTTGCCTCATGTCTCGCTTGATAGTCCTCATCGTTTTGGAGTCTCGGGGCTGTGCTACGTTGGCCCCCTGTCGACCCTTTGTGCCTTGTCGCGTCAGGTGTTGATGCCATTGTGGGCCGATTTCCTGCTGCTCTTGCAGAGGACTATACTCCTGCTACCCTGCTGTTAAGGTTCCCCACATTTTCTCTCATTTGGTGGACATCATTCATGCATTCTGCAATCATGTCGCCCTGTTGTGCCATCATCGCCATCATGCGGCTCAGCTGCTCGACGCTGATGCTTGCAGAACTCGGCGCACCTCTTTGCGACTCCTCACCCCGTGATTCCTGTACATCCTGGGGCATATTTCCCCCAGGACTCCCTTGCTCCGACATCTGACAAACCTTTTTTACTTTTCTAGAAAACGTGCGACTATTATAGGTCGTGTCTACTACTAGCTAATGCTCGGCTGGCGTGACTCCTGGCGGGCGTTCCCAAAAATTAACGCTGCACACCTATTAAAATAGTCAGTGGGCAAAAAATCTACCGGATGTGGAATACCGGTGTCAATTTGTGTAAAAATAGAGCCGGATACCTGGTTCTCCAGGGCTCTAGTTACGCTTCGCGCTACCCTACGATTCGAATTAAACAATCTCAATCCACCAACTCTTTCTATATCTTCAAACTCTCGATCTTCCATTCACTCAAAATTTCTAGCTAAACGAAGCTAAAACAATTCAAATCATTTGGAGTATCATAAGTATCAAAAAGGAATAAAAAAAAGGAGAATAAACAAAAATTTAAATATGTATGAAAAAACCAAAACCGAAATTGAAATATATGTTTACTTAAATCAGTAATCCTTTATTTAGAAATTAATGAATTAAAAACAATCGTTTAAATTATAAAAAAAAAGTTATAAAATTCAAAGATTAAAATGAAACTACAACAATCAAAAGGAATAAAAACGACCCTGAAAGAAAAAAATAAATTTAAAAGTATAAATTCAATTATTAACGCAGTAAAAAAAAATTTAATTTAAAAGAATATATGTATATAAGAAAAATTCAAAAGTAAAAGGGTAATTCAATTGTTAACAAAGAAAACAAATTTATTTAAGCGAGTAAATATCAACCAAATTTAATTCAAAAGTTAACGTTCAAATACAAAAATTCAAAACCGAAATTCAAATCTAAGTATGTGTACTTAAGCCAGTAAGTCTTGAATTAGTAAAAAAATTGCAGGTTTCAAGACCCAATAAAAACGTATGTAAATATACAAATATACGTTTGTTTATATATATGTATAATGTAGAAACAATAATACGCATGTAATATTATTACGGTATAGTAACGAAAATTTAAAAATGGTTTAAAAATATAAATAATAAAAAAAAAATTTAAACACACCCTAAGGCGTATATATCTCTCAATTCGCTTTAGTTAGCAGATAACGTTTTATTGTTAGTAATATATACATATATATATTTTTTTTTTTAAGTATTTGTACATGTGCATATGTACATGTATACAAATTATTATTCTATTTTTGGAATAATATTTATCTTTTCTGGTGTGTGAGTGGTATCACACTGGGCAAAGTCATTGTGAGGATGTTAAGTCCGTATGTCCTTAGTCCGAAGTCGTCTAATCATCATGTCAAAAACCAGCGCCGGATCGCCAAAGGCGGATGCCACAATTCTCCTACTACCCCCCTTGGAAGGTAAACCACGAACTTCACCAGTATGCGATGCCGGACCACACACCAGGTAGCTCTAATGGTTTATCTACACTACCTCAACCAACAAACACTTATAGTGACACTACAACTCTGAATTCCACTTCATGAGTGCGTTGAGGCAACCAAGAAGGTACTTCAAAGCTGTAATTTTCACTCCCCCCTTTTATTAGTCACTAACTCACAATACACTTCCGGTGGCCGCAAGTGACGTTGCTCTAGTAAATCGTCCAATAAAAAAGTCAAAGAGAAGGAAAAAGAAATAAAAAAAAGAGGAGGAAGAAGAAGGAATAATACAGCAAAAGGACATACAGGCATGATATGAGAAAATAAAATTTACTTTGATTCTAAACGTTGGGCGCCATTGTTATGTGGGTGTCGGCTGGCTAAGGCGAGGTGGTATGCAGGCATGGTTACATACCTTTGCAGCGCCCCCTTACCTGACATAGTTCGTCTGTCTACGCGTCTCCCAGTCTTGTCACGGTCCCGTCATTAGTCAACGTCCCCACGTCCCCTCTTACGCCCTAGAGTAACACCCGCACCAGAATTTGGGGGTTTACCACTCCATATTGACCATTATTCCCTCAGCCAGTAAATGATGTGAACTTCATATTTCTCATTACAATTACAATTTTTCTTTATTCCTCTAAACTTCTACAATAGAACCAACTCGTTTCCTTAGTATAAAGAATATATTTAAATTCAATTGCAAACTCTAGAATAATCACGGTTCTGAATACAAAAAGAAATACTGTTAACTTAATAACTACGAAAACCTTTAAAAATGGTAAGCAGACTGGTAATTCATAATTTACCCCCTTTTTTTATAAGCTAATCCCAATTAGTATATTTATATATGCATCTGTATGGTTAAAGCTAAATAAGCCTTTCCCTTTGTTTCCCTCACCCATACTTTCGCACACTCTTCATATTTACATATACATAGATATATTTATATACACCGAGATATCCATAAGTATATATGTATATTTACGTATGTATATGAGGTACTTAGCTATGTACTCTATTGCAAAAATATTTCTGATAACAGACCTGTATAGTTATGTGTATTTAAATATGTATGTACATATGTATGCAGCAAAATACTTTTCCACTTAACTCAGGTGTCCCGCGATGATGGTACCAACATGCAGAGAGGAAGCTGTAAAAAAACACTGGCAAATTATACATATATAACACACACACCCAAGCGACGGCAGAGATCTGTCAACCGGCCGGGTTCGTCTGCTAACCACTCGCTCGTGTTGGCGGGCGGCGAGCGAGTCACTATTTTTCCGTAGCGATGTAAAAAAATTTAGTTAATAAATTGCACGACTGGATAGTTAAATTTAATTTTGCGGATCCTTGTAAATATTATTGGAATCAGTAAAATTGACTATGGTGATTGAAACGCGGCAAAAAAAAACAAGGAAAGGAACGGAACAGTCGTGGTAATAATAAAGAAATTATGAACGAAAAGTGAAATGGCGAAAGGACAAACAAAAACAAAATCGCTAGGGTAACTAAACTAGGCAAAAACTTAAGAGTTCTACAAACTAAATATTAAAACGATTTTAGTAAAATATTATGCGCAAAATCTAAAAACAAAAGCAAAAAAAAGGTCATCTAAAATCTTACATAACCTAAAAGAAGCGTGGTGATTGAAAAGCCCCACCAAAAATCAATTCAAAACAAGAAGTTAAAAATGAAGACAGGTATGTCTGTATAAACATGTATGTACGCTGCACTATGATGCCGCGCTGCTGGTCGTAGTGGTTGCTGGTTGCTCTCCGCCTATGTTGGGGGCGATCGCTTCGTTGCTGGCCGCGCAGACGTATGTATGTATGTACGTAAGTACGGTTCTGCTGGAGAGCGTCAATATCTTCTCCTAATTCTGCCCGCTGGAAATACGTTCGCTCCCGCGCTATTGGATTTCCTTCAGGCAGCGGACGTTGACCCACTCTCACAGTTGAATGTTATCCCAGCTGATCTACCTATGTACCTTCTGTTCGTAGTTGCTGTCCTCGGTGTTAATTTTGATGGTTGTGCTTCAGTACGTGTGCACGTGTAGTTTTGTTGCAAATATCTGTTGCCTGTGTCTGTATATGTGTCGAATTCATCATTCGTCATTGGATTGCAGTGAGGTGCGGACGTGTTTTGGTTTGCTCCGCGTTTAAGTTTTATTTCCAATGCTCTAGTGCTTATTTTTATATTGAAAGATTGTGAGATAGTGACTCTATTAAATTGCCATAACTTTGTATCAAAATGCCGTGTGTTTGTGGCCAGAAAGTGGAGAGAGCGCAAAACAAAAAAATTAATTGCTCTAAGTGCAACGAATATTTTCATTTTGCCTGTACTAACATGTTGCCAGCTGATGTTGATTTTTATGCGAATTCTGACAGGCCGTATCTATGTAAAGAGTGTGATGCTGCTCGGCGAAATTCCCTCCGTTCGCCGCCTCCTATCACCATTTTGGACGATGGTGTTGTTGCTACATGCTATGATAGATAATTCCTCTTTATCAAGCAAAGAAATCGGCTTCCAACGAAATGTGAGCATCTGCCAACAACAAAAGTCGCCGTTATCAACTTCTGCATCTCAACAGAGTAATAACGATTGTATGATTATTTAAAATATGAGTGCAATGGATAAACAAAAGGCAAGCAGTGATCAGACAACTATTCAATGTTTGCATAATGAGATTCTTGGTCTTAAAGCAGAGAATTCTCGCATTGTTGCTATAGTTAGCGCACTCTGTGAATGTAATAATAAGCATTTAATAGCAAAAACGGAATCGCTTCAATCTGAAATTCAAACACTGTCTGTGTGCTCTCAACTGTGTCTATGCTCTCAACTGAAATTAAATACCTTCGTGCAGAGAATCGTAATGCAAAAAATAACAACAGCATTATTGGTGCGAAATCTTCTCCCATTGTCGCTGTTTATAGCCTCGCTGCCTCACGTACGCAGCCACTGCTGCCGCTTCTGACACTAACAGAGTCAGCACTGCTACTGCGCCTGCACTTTCTTCTGACGTTTCTGCGCCTCGTACTTTCGCAGCTCAAGTCGTTTCAGCTGGAAAAGTCAATAACGCACCTATTACCAACGCTATTACATGCACTGTTATTGTGCCAACTACAAGTGATAGCAGCCTGGCTCTGCCTAAGGTTGTTACTTTCTCTTCGACTAGTGCTCCGTTTCAATAGATTGCTGCTTCCGTTCAATCGACCGCTGTTTCTGCTCTCGCCTCTGCTGCTGGTTCGGCTGCACACGCTCATTCCAAAGTACAGTGGTCAACTATGCAAAGTAAGATTAGCAAAAAGCGAAATAAGTCGCATGAGCCAGTGATCGGCACCAATTCCTGCACTGCTTTGGATGTCGTTGCTACCAAGAAATGTATCCATATTTCATCATTTAAACCAAATGTATCTAAGGAAAACATTATTGCTTTTGTTGAGAAAAATGCTCGTATTGATCGTAACCTTACTACTTGCGCTAAGCTAATTAAAAAGGATGCGGATTCATCTTCATTGAAGTGGGTGAACTTGAAGTTGGGCGTTCCCCCATCTTTACTTGATAAAGTTCTGGACCCAGCGCTTTGGCCTGCAAATGTTAATATGAGGCCCTTTAAATTTTTTTTCATCAGGTCAATCCTCCCAACAATAAAACATAGACACAGTTGACCATGATTCATCTCACACGAATGATAAAAATACAGTTTTCTCATTATATTACCAAAATGTGAGCGGTATGCGTACAAAATCAGTTCAATTTTATCGAGAAACATCAATGCATGAATATGATATGGTGGCAATCTCAGAAACGTGGCTTAATGATAAGCATTTATCATCCGAGTTTTTTGATGGCCATTACATCGTATATCGAAAAGATCGCTGTGCTTCCTCTACTGGTCAAGTAAGGAGGGTGGAGTTTTGCTTGCAGTAAGAGCTGATTTTAGCAGTTACATTAAATTCATATGATAGTTTCTTAGAACAAATATGTGTTAAAGTGAAATTTCTAAATTGGAAATCAATATTTTATTAATTTATGTAACATTTCGTGGTCATATTTTGATAATATCTTAATGCCAATCAATGTTAAATCAGAAATATGTAGATATTTTAGTTTGCAATTCCTTATTTCCCATTGGCCTAAGTCAGTTTAATAACAATCTTAATGACAACGGTCGAATATTAGATTTAGTTTTCGCATTTAATGAGCTTAACATGTCTTGTTCTGAATGCCTAGCGCCCATATCGGTCAATAGTATTCATCATAAGGCTCTAATTATAAGCTTCAAGTTCTATAACTTTGCTTCTAATAACGTTGTTCTTCATAAAGTTTATGACTATGCCAAGGCCGATACTTGCGCTATTAATGAAGTTTTTAATTCGGTTGATTGGTCCATTTTGAACTCTTTCAATGACCCATGAGATTCGTATGAACTATTCCGCAATAAGCTGCGTTATTGCATTTCCAACTTTGTTCCTTTAAAAAATTCAGTTGTACGAGATAAGCCTCCATGGTTCAATTCAAGACTATGCCATTTGAAAAATCTAAAGAATAAAGCACATAAAAAATTTAAGAAAACCAAGTGCGTTGCGGATAATCTATGCCTAATTAATTGGAAAAAGGATTATGACTGTCTCCATAGCTTCTTATATAACCAGTACATCTCCAGTGTGGAACAGGATCTCAAGAGCAATCCAAAGAAATTTTGAGCGTATATTAATAATAAACGTAAAACGAATGGTCTCCCAACTAGCCTTGAGTATGAGGGCGTATTTTCTTGGAAACTTGCAACGTGTTTGCAAAGTTCTTTCAAGTAGTTTATGAGGAATGTCAATTGATATCTAATACGAGCTCTGCATTTTTTGACTCTATAGTAAATTCGGGTACAATAACCAACTTTGAAATTTCTTCCGATGACGTAGCCCTGGTAATCTCTAACCTAAATCAAGTTCTTGTCCAGATCGGGAGGGGCTCGCCCCGGTATTCGTAAAGACCTTTTGCAATGCTATTTCTCACCCGTTGTCAATGTTGTTTAACATTTGTCTTAAACACGGAGTTTTCCTCGATTGCTGGAAACTCTGTTCAATTACGCCAATATTTAAATCAGGTTATCGTAACAAAATTACAAACTATAGGCCAATAGTCAAGCAATCTACTTTCGCTAAGTTATTCGATAATATATTAAATGTTAAACTTTTTCAGCACTCTAAAGACCTCTTTAGTCGATTTCAGCATGGATTTCTTCATGGTAGATCCTCGTGTACTAATATTTTAATTATCAAGAATCAAATTGTTGACGCCTTCGAGCAAAAATATCAGCTTGATGTTGTATATACTGACTTCTCCAAAGCTTTTGACAAAGTCAACCATTCAATTCTTTTACATAAGCTTTCTTTGTATGGAATTAGAGGGACCCTATTGAAGTTTTTTGAAAGTTTTTAGTAGGAAGGAAATTCTTAGTTAAAATAGGCCCAACAAAATCCGACATCCTAATCAATGCATGGTCTGGAATACCACAGGGCACTCATTGTGGACCACTGCTGTTTTTATTGTTTATAAATGACTTACCTCAGTACTTTAATTTTGCTAAATGCTTAATGTTCGCTGACGATGTTAAAGCCTACATATATGCCGGTACGTAATTTAAATGACTGCCTTAATCTACAATCGGATATTGTGGTGTTTCAGCAATGGTGCACTGTTAACAATCTGTTCCTTAACACAAACAAATGCAATGTGGTTTCATTCACCAAAACTGCTAGTCTAACTATGTTGACTAGTGAAGGATCCTGGAGTAATTTTTGACACGAAACTAACTCCAAATAAGCTTATTGATTATATTCTTTCTAAAGCACTTTCTATGCTGAGTTTCATTAGAAGAAACTCAAGTGAACTCACATTAAAGTCTCTCTATAACTCTTTAGTTAGAAGCTACCTTGATTATTGTTGTCTTGTATGGAGTCCCTATTACTTATCTCACATTAGTAGAATTGAAAGGGTTCAAAAATTTTTACCAGAATGGCTCTCTTTAAATTAAATTGGCCTAGCGATTTGCCATTCTATGTTGGAAGGCGGAAACTTCTTGGCTTACAATCTGTAGAAGATCGGAGAACGTACTTCGCGCTAATGTTTGTTTACAACTTAATAAATAAGAGAATTAATTGTGATGAATTATATGGTTTTTTTAATTTCTATACTTCATCACATGAATTAAGGCATAATCGTTTGCTTGTTGAAACGTCTCATAGAACTAATCATGGCTATAATGAAGCAATTGCCCGATGTATACGTTTGTGTAACAATTATGCTCATCATATAGATTTTAATACCACTTTATCTAGATTTAAATTAAATTTATTTACTGTGTTAAATTAGAAATAGTCTGTAAGGTTACCCTGTAGACTGAAATAAATAAATAAATAAATAAATTCCTTCTAATGTTGGTGTACTTTTGGTGTGTAGTGCTGTTGGTCTGCAATTCAATTCTTGCAGATAGGTGTAGCTGTTGCTGTGGGGGTGTTGTTCGACGCATCTATTACCAATTCCTAATATGCTAGGAGAGGTCTTTTCGTACTACGTACTGGCGACCTGAACTCCAAATTTCGCTGACTAATTAGCAGCTTTGACAGTTTCCAAAAAATAATGTGCGAATTGATCCCGTTTACTGCCCGTTTCTGTCTAACGTTATGTAAGTATATATATATAAAGTATATAATTTACTGCACTGATTTTCACCCGCGTAACGTTTCAGATTTGCTGACACCGACACTTTTGTTTAACTACTATTTCAGCCTTCATCAACGCTATTTTATTAGCGTTGGTCAAGACGAAGGAGTTACTCATTCCCTATCTATTTGGCGCCAATTGGCCGAAGTTCAAAATTGTCATTCGCTCAATTTGTAGCTCACGTACACATATATGCTCAACACTGCCTTATCGTATCGCCGGGTTAGCAAGGTTTCCCACCATTGCCCTTTACTCTGGTAGGCTTATGCAAATTATAGTTACTCTTACATCCGGCAGATACTTCGATTCACACACACATTCATACCGAGTGTAAGGCTGTCGCTACAGAACCAAATATAGAAAAAAAGAAAAAAAAAACCAAAACAAACTAATTTTCCGCGGGCCTTACTGCGGCAATTTGGCCAATCAAATAGGGAATAGGATCCAAGATGAGCTAAAGCTTAGTGTAGTTTAAACCCCCACTAAAATACCAAAAAATGCCGCTAATGTCCAAAAACGGGGTCCGACATCCGGGACAAAAGCTGGTGCCCCGGGAGTGCCCCAAGCAAATGTGGGCGTAGTAGGTGCGACACGGAGTATTACCTCTGACCATGTGCCCTCTACTTTCCACGCTGCAAGGGCGCAACTCACCCAAAATCCCAGAGCTATAATCTCCACAAAGAAGAGACTACATAGCTTGGGGGTAAAGTAGGGCAAACAGGGGAGCAATACATCCCCTGTTGCCTTGGGTCTACATCCAAACAAAACCCTCTAGGCTGGAAAAGAAAGGAATAACATTCCCTGCTCTTGGTCAGCCTGGTGGTTTGGATGACCCAAAAAGAAGAAAGCTTAGTGGAGCAGGGGTACGATGGTATCTCACCTACTTCACACAGGGCACGGAACCTGAAGCTGCACTAGGTAAAGCCAAGGAGCACAAAGCTGACCTTCTGGAAGGTTCAACGCCACCAAAGGACAAAAGAGCTCCAAAGGAAATGGCACATACAGCCTTTTCCCCGAGTCAGCACACTTTTAAGAGGGTGAGACAGATGGCTCCGGTCGGTGATGGAGTGTTTGAGGTGGATGGCAGTTACGCCAAGGTAATATCTGTTACCAAGGTGGCTGTCTCCGCTGAAAACTACCCAAATACCATCCTCAGTGGCGAAGAGCTGTCAAGTGTTGAGGAACGGTTGGTGGAGAGGCTGGTCAAGGAATGGTTCAGTGAATTATCCTTTAGTGGGATTCATTTCAAGTCCGGCTTCCTCAGCATTGACTGCCTCTCCCCGGCTTCTGTCTAGTGGGTTAGGAGGGCTGTGGTAGGTTTAACCACCCGTGAGGAGGTTAAACTGGTGTCCAAGGTGGGAGATAAACTCCCCCAGACAAACACAATACACATCTTCTTGCTCCGCAGTAACGGACAACCGGTGAAGAAGTCAAGAGAGTTTCTTTCTGGCCAAACTTTTGGGCTTAACACCAAATTTTGGAAAATTCAATGGCAAAAATCAATGGGCAGATTTTGTCTGCCAAAGTTGATGATGCTTCAATGAACCTCATCAAAGCAGCAGGGTACAACCTGAACTACCGCTTCGGCAAAGTCAGGGTACAGCGATAAAGGAAACAACGGGGAACCCCACCGTTACACTTCATGCTGCGGTACCTAAAGGCAAGGAAACTTCTCTTATTGAGGAAGGCTCCGAGGCTGGGGCTATGGATATCTCTTCCATTGCCCCCAGTGTGGAGGAAGCGGTCGAGGTTGTGCCTGGGTTCTCACTGGTAAGTACCCTTGAGAATCTCTCAATGGAGGAGGAAGATATGCTCCTAGGTATAGATGGGTTAGACACCATCTTACCATCATCATTGGAGTAAAATGAGTCAAATTAGTGTTGCACAGGCAAATATCCATCACGCCAAGGCGGCCTCGGCTGACATTGGCAGGATGTTTGTCTGCAAAGACTTAAGCTTGACTCTGATCCAGGAGCCATGGTGCGTCAAGGGTGCTATCCGAGGCCTATCTGGCTCAAATGCAAAGGTAATTTGGGATACCAAATCGGATGTCCCACGTACTTGCATTTGAATAGAGGTCTCACACCCATTCTGATCAAATATGAAGATGGGGCAAAAATAGACCAGGTCATAGCATCGGCCTACTTCTCAGGGGATTATAACACCATCCCGGTAGAGGTCATAACATTAGCACAATATTGCTCATTGAGGGAACTATCACTCTTGGTGGGTTGTGATGCCAATGCCCACAACGTCATATGGGGTTGCAGTGACAACAACAAAAGAGGTGAGTCAGTTTTAGATTTCCTTCTATCATATATTTTGAACAAGGAAAAAAACCTACGTTCAGGAATGTAGTTAGGGAAGAGGTTATTGATCTTACTCTTTGTAGTCCGAGATTAACGGACTTTGTAAGCACTTGGAAAGTTTTAAATGAACCTTCTCTGTCAGATCATAATATAATTGTTTTTGACATTGGAGGAGTAATCGTGAAGGACATTGAATACCGAAATCCCAGGCACATTCACTGGGAAAAGTATGTACATTCAATCGACGCACAGCTATCCTTCTCAAATATGACTGGAGTATATAAAAATCCCGTTGAGATGGAAGATGAAGTGAATGAGCTAAATGACATCATCATGGAATCTTATAATTCTTCTTGGCCACTAAGTAAAAGGGGAATTAAAAAAGAAGTTCCTTGGTGGAACTCCAGTCTAGCCAAAATGCGAACCATTGTGCGGAGGCTATTTAATAAATTTAAGCGCACTGAAGACTGGGAGGAATATAGAAAAGAGTTGACGATCTACAACAAGGAGATCAGGAAATCTAAAAGGAGCAGTTTTAGATCCATTTGTGAATACATCAGGTCGACTCCTGAAATTGCGAGACTCCACAAAGCTCTTGCGAGGGGCAGGGTTGACTTGAACCTGGCACTGAGATCTGAGGACGGGACGTATGTAGCTAGTGAAGAGGAACGCACTCTTCTACTGCTGCGCACACACTTTCCTGAATATTTAGTCCAGTGTTCAACATCTTGGCAGATGAATGATTCTCATCAGCGAGCAAATAAAGTTGGTTGGCAATTAGCCAAGAGCATTATCAGAGCAGAAAGGCTAAAGTACGCAATTAACACCTTTCAGCCATATAAATCACCGGGTGTAGATGAAATTTTTCAAGTCCTTCTTCGGGAAGGCTCTGGGGTGCTAATCCGACACCTGGTAAATATCGCCAGGGCAAGCCTTGCGTTTGTGGATATACCGGAAGCATGGCGTAGGCCAAGGTGGTAATTATGCCAATGATAGGCAAAATGGATATGGAAAACCCCAAGTCTTTTCGGCCTATTAGTTTGACATCCTTTGTTTTAAAGGCAATGGAAAAAGTAATCAACGTGCATCTCTTTGAGAATGCATTGAATAGATTCCCGTTACATCCATGTCAGTATGCATATATGGCGGGCAAATCAACGAAAACTGCCTTATACCAACTGACAGATTTTATTCACATAGCTCTGGATAAAAAAGGAAACGCGATTTGCGTGTTTCTAGAAATTGTGGGGGCTTTTGACAACAACCCTCATGAACAAGTAATTCGAGCCCTATAAAAGAAGGGCGTGGACAATACCACTTCAAATTGAATAGGGGCATTATTAAAGTCTAGATTGACAGAGGCTGAAGCGGGAAATAAAACTGTTAAAGTCAAGGTAACTAGAGGGTGCCACAAGGTGGGGTCTTATCACCTATCTTGTGGAGCATAGTAGTGGATGATCTTCTGGTCAGATATGCGGACGATGTCGTGATTATGGCTAGGGTTAAATCAATATCTACCCTTTGTGACATCATACGAAGGGGCCTTACAATCGCTGCTAAATGGTGCGAAGAAATGGGTTTGAGAATTAATTCCTCAAAAACCTCTCTCCTACCGTTCACCAGAAAAATATCCTTAACAGGAATGAAGGCTGTCCTCTTTAAATGCAGAATTCTTGCGGGTAAATCATGGGGATGTAACCCTGACGACATCGCTCGATGGATGTATGTCATGATGGTGAAACATATCATCACGTATGGCAGTGTGGTGTGGTCGAAGAGAGTGGAGCTCAAGACAGCAAAATCAGCACTAAGCAAAATTCAACGCCTAGCATGACTAATGAATATATGGCAAGAACCCATGTGGAAATTACTCCGTAATGTCTTCTAGACTTTATGCCAAAGAGATTAAACTTAAACCAAAAGTTTGAAAGTAAGTTAAGTAACAAATAAGAGTTTGTGAGGACAAAATATCAAATGAAATTTGGCCCACACAAAACTCCACTCTCCTCGCCAAACGCCAGTAAACCGACTCAACAACAACACCAAGGGCACCGTTCGTACTGTACGTGCGGAATGACGCCAAAATCATGCCATCTGCGAGCAACGGTGGAATCACGCCACTCACAGTATAGCAGCAGAGCGACGCTACCCTGCTGATCACAAGTTCTCGCAACATTCAGCACCATCCTACCGTTGTCAACATGTCGCTAAGATAGCCTGCAACATGAGCCTCCTTGCCTATAAAAGGAGCAACACAGCAGTACACGGGACATTCTGCACCGGGCTACGCGTGTGGAAAGACATTGTTTGCGAAGTGTTTGTCTCGTTCAGGGTTGACTTCTCAAGCGAGGCCAGCACTTTCGGAAGCAAGAATTCGGGCTAGGCGGGAGTGGGTACAGGGTTTTATCTCATGCCCACCTCCTTGTCGACGACCGTGTTCACATATATCCACACCGCAGCTAAGATGACCCGCGCGCCAACAACAACCGATCGTTATCTCGGCAGCGTCACACCGCCGTGACTGCCAACCATAACGGCAGTACCAGCGCGCCCAAGTAACGGGAGCATCCGAACCGCCGAGCATACCGTCCAGAGTAGCGGAACCCAGGAACGACGGCAGCATACCGCAGAATCAGCGTGCCCAAGCAACGGCAAGTACAGCACACCACCGAGAGTAGCAGCGTAGCAGAATACAATAGCGACAGTTAGAGATCGCCGGGGCCTACACCGAGTAGCAGCGTAGCAGAATACAGTAGCGATAGTGAGACATCGCTGTGGCTTACACCGAGTAGCAGCATAGCAGAATACAGTAGCGATAGTGGGACATTGCCGTGGCTTTCACCGAGTAGCAGCGTAGCAGAATACAGTAGTGACAGTGAGACACCGCCGTGGCTTACACCGAGTAGCAGCGTAGCAGAATACAATAGCGACAGTGAGACACCGCCGAGGCTTACACCGAGTGCGCCCAAGTAGCGGCAACCTCACATCGATTCCCAGAGGGACGCCAGTACCGGCGCAGCGAATTAGCGCGTGCGACCACCAAGCCACCTATAGAGCGTCAGCACTACCATTATTGTAGTCATATTGAAGTCGCTCTTCCCATAATAATAAATTTGTTGTAAACGAACCCTGGCAGAGGCGAGTATACCCCGGCATAAGAGGCAAGAAGCACAAGAAAAGCTTCGTTACAAGTTTAAAAACCTGTCTGAAACGTATCCCATTGGGAAAAACACATTTCTGTGGTGTACATATGGTTCTAAAACTGCAGAAGGAACTGGCGCTGGAGTCTTTAGGCCAAGAACCAAATACTGATTCTTTCCACAGTATCTTTCAAGCGGAAATGCACGCTATAGAGAGATGCACCCAGTTCAACATTAACAGGAGGTATCGCGGGAAAAACATCGCTATACTATCCGATAGTTAAGCTGCGATTAAAAGCTTAGTCTCACCCGTTATGAAGTCTAAGCTAGTTTCGGACTGCATAGAGAAATTAAACTCTATTGGCAGCATAAATAAACTATCCCTACTGTGGTTACCGAGCAACACGGGAATAGAAGGGAACGAGATGGCGGACTCTCTTGCTAGAAAGGCGGCTGCCTCTCCATTCAATGGTCCTGAGCCCTTCTGTGGGTTATCATCTAACACGGTGGGATCATTTGTACAACATTGGAGTGGTCACGGAGTCAATCTGCAGAATGTGCGGAGACTGTGACAAAACTTGTATTGTACTTAATCGCGGATTGCGGAGCGCTAATGCATGTAAGATTCAGATGTTTTGGAGAATACACCCTATCTGGAAATTCTCTTCCAAAATTGGGTCCATCCAAATGCCCATGGAACGGACTAGTAAACGGAACCGATGTGGTTTTCAACTCGAAGTAGTTATTTTCTATAATATATTTAAAACTAAACATATTAAAAAGCTTTTTATGATTAAAAAGTAATTAAGCGAAAGCGTATGTAGTCATCGTAAGTGGTTTAGTACGTAACACACAAAACAGACAACTAAACAACAAATACGCGCTCTAGTGGAAGCATTTGCTTGTTTGTTTGACTGTGACTGCTGCGGTGATATCTGTGCTGGAAGTGGGTAAGTCAAGCTGCACTTGTCGTTAATCGGCCGATCACAGGGTACAATCTGTAGCTGGTCTGCTTTGGACGCCTCCGCCACAGAGCATAGGAGTCGAAAAATCCTCCATTTACTTGCCATTGCGCGACCAAGGGCGCTCCATTGTCCAGATACCCCTTTTTGTTGTTCTGCTTTTTGCCATTATATTTTGCACTTGTATCGCCTTCACACATACACAAAGAACCATTTGAGAACAACTTGGAAACGAAGCAGCTGATCAGCTGGAGACGGAGTGCTGCCAGAACGTTTTATTTGTATAATTTAGTTTAGTGAAGCTATTGAATATTTCATAAAGTTTTTTCATAGCTTACCATATTGTTACTTATTGTAGTTATTATATATTATCGCTATACATTAAGTTTAGGTGTATTGCCACATTAATTGTGGCAAGATGCCGACAGTGGA
This sequence comes from Philophylla caesio, assembly GCA_963971545.1. Lineage (NCBI taxonomy): Eukaryota > Metazoa > Arthropoda > Insecta > Diptera > Tephritidae > Philophylla > Philophylla caesio. Next base: position 37,589,897 of record OZ020608.1, on the reverse strand, counting down.
ATGTAAGGAATGTTCTTTAAAACTGCTTCAATTAGATGAAATGATAGCATGCTCTGGTGGGTGTGGTTATAATTATTGCTTAAAATGCAGCAATATTAAAAGGGCTGAAATCAAATTGATAATGGAAACTATTAATTTGAGATGGTTTTGTAATCAATGTACTTTTTCGGATACGAATACGAAATTCATTGAAATTAAACACTTAATCAGTAAATGTGAACAAACCAAATTGAATGCAGCTGATGTAAAACAAATAGTTGAGCAACTGATTAGCAACAAATGTACCCAAATAAAAACAAGTATTGTTTCAGAATTCAATACGTTTTTAGAACATAATATTGGAATCAAAATAAATGAAATGAAAAATGAAATAATTAATGAAATATCTAATGAGCTAAAAAAATATAAAGAATTGGTTAAGAACATTCAGCCAGTATATATAAATAAAAGTGTTCCATTATCTTATGCCCAGGCTGCGAAGACAAATGAAAATAAAATAGTAATAAAACCGTTAAACAGAAATAAAAAGGTTAAAGAAACAAAAGAAGCTTTGAAAAAAGTACTCGAGCCAACAGATGGGCTCGTTAAAACTGTTAAAGAAATTAATAGAGGCGGAATAATTCTAGAATGCAAAAATAAAGACACTTGTAAAAAAGTACATCAAAAAATTAAAGAGAATATTGGAACGGAATTTGAAGCTCAAAAAACTAAAGGAAAGAATGAAACAAAAAAGATATTTAAAGTTATTGGATTAACAGAAAAAATAAGCAATGAAAGAATCATAGAATGTTTAACAAAAAAAAACCATCAGTTCATTGGTAAGGAGATAAAAATAGTTAAGGTTTATGAAAATAAAACGAGAAGGGAAGAAAGCTCCAACATTCTAGTCGAAACAGACGCTCTAACCTATGAAAATATTTTAAACCGAAAAAAAGTTAACATCGAATGGGACACATGTATGGTATTTGAACATGTTAATATTATGAGATGCTTTAAATGCCAGGGTTATAAGCACAAAGCAAGTGAATGCACAAATAAAAAAGCATGTAGTAGATGTGCTGGAAGTCACGATGTCAAAGAATGCAGCTCTGATATAACGAAGTGTGTTAATTGCTGCGAACTTGTTCAGAAGAAAGTAATTGACGTCAATGTTAATCACTCAGCTTTCAGTTTGGATTGTCCTGCCTACAAAAAATATGTCCAAGCGAAAAATAAAGCCAAAATTTAGCAACCAACGGTCAATGAATTAAGCAATATTTATCTGAACATTAACAGCATTACAGCTAATAAATGTGAACTAGAGAAATTAGTTGAAACTTGTAAACCCCAATTGTTATTATGTTCAGAAACTTGTCTGACAGAAGACATTACAAACCAAGAAGTAAAGATAGATACATATAACCTAGTTAGATGCAACTCGAAAAGTAGACACACAGGGGGTGTTTTAATTTATGTGCATAATTCAATTAAATACAAAACTGTTCTCGTGATAAAAAACATTTGGTGTCTACGCTTAAAAATTGGAAATATTACTCCAAAATACCAAATAGGAGTAATATATCATTCACCGAATGCTAGCGATTCTGACTTTATTAGTTACCTTACTGAAATTTTAAACAATACTAATCTTTTATACTAGGAAAACAGAAGGGACGGAAACAATGATAGATTTACTCTTTACTAATAGCAATAATATCTCTTGCCAAAGGATGGAAATGCATAGGCTCTCTGACCATGAAACATTGCACTTTAAAATTGAGTTAAAAAAAATATATAAAATGGGAACAAAGAAAGTTATTCAAAGGAAAATCTTATATATCTCCTAAGACAATTTGATTACAGTGATTTTTCAAGGTTAAGTATTGAAAATAAAGCGAAATTCTTAACTGATGTTTTGACAATCTCAATGAACACTTTAAAGTGCACTAAATAAATAACCGTTAAGCTAATAAACAAGTAGTACGATCACGAGTTAGCGCACCTTAATATACAAAAATATAATGTTTATAATAAAGTATAAGAAACAAGAGATTGGACAGAGTATAATCAAATTAAACATAAGTACAAACAGCTTGTAAAAGTTAAAAAGGCTAAATATTTGCAACATAAAATAACATCAAATAACTATTTTATAGACAGTATTGTTGAAATCAGATCAAATATAGAATCTGGTAATAATGGATTTCCATTAACATCGCATTGTGCTCATAAATTTAGATTCCAAGGAATTACAACCGACGAAGTGATCGAAATTGTCAGCGGTTTCAAGAATAAAATAGGTGGAAAAAAGCTCCTATCAGAAGGAGTGATAAAATACTCAATAACATATACAGGGTATTTCTACAAGCAACTCATTAATGAAAGTTTAAGGAATGGTATAGTTCCTGATCACTGGAAAATGTCAATTATAGTGCCAATTCAGAAGGTAATGAATACAATCAGAGCGCAAGAATTGAGCCCAACTAATACACTACCAAATGATGAAAAAATACTAGAAACCGTTGTAAAGAATCAACTAGTAAATTTCCTAGAAACGAACAATATACTGATACCATAACAGTCTGGATTCAGGGAAAAACACTCCTGTGAGACTGCTTTAAATTTGGTGATAGCTCGTTGGAAAGAAGAACTAAGCAAAAGCAAATACACAATTGCCATTTTTCTAGATCTTAAACGAACCTTTGAGACTATAGACCAAGAGTTACTTTTACAGAAGTTAAATTAAATAGGAATACACGATGTAGAGCTAAAGTGGTTTGAAAGTCTTATTACGAATCGTACCCAAAAGACTACGATTGCATCGTCGGTATCCGAAAAAAGAAGTATAACGGTTGGTCTGCCTCACGGTTCAGTTCTGGCACCTATACTGTTTAATATATATGTGAATGACATCTCGACCTGTACAGTACAGTACAGTGACACAAATCTTTTTGCGGATGACACGTTAATCATGATCAGTGCTATTGAATATTTCATAAAATTTTTTCATAGCTTACCATATTGTTACTTATTGTAGTTATTATATATTATCGCTATACTTAGTAACATTAATATAAACCATCAAAAAATTGAAAAAGTACAATATATAACATATTTAGGCGTAAAAATTGACGAAAAACTGCAATTCAATGAACATATTAACCATACGGTGAACAAAATTGCAAAACAAATGTTCTTTATGCGACGTACTTGCAAACTCTTGAAAAGAAAATATAAAATCAAGGTCTATAGATCCACCATCGAGCCGCTCCTCAATTACTGTCCCACGATTTTTTTCATAATGAATGACAGCCAGATTTATAAACTGCAGAAACAGCAAAATCAAGCAATGAGATTTATTCTTCGGAGACGATACGACACACCAATCAGAGATATGCTGTCAGCCCTTAATTGGCTAAGTGTTAAACAACAGCACTTTTATTACACAATGAAATTTTTCAAAAATATTATAGATAATAATTTACCAGAATACCTAAACATTAACTTAAAGTATGGCGTTAATATACACAATAAAGATACTCGTAAAAAAAATGATTTCAAGTTACCTATGCTAAAAAGTGAATCTGATAAATGTAATCTATAATATAAAGGTCTTAAATGTTATAATGAGTTACCAAATACTGTGAAGCAATGTACGACCTTTACAGAGTTTAAAAGAAAATTGTTTGAATATTGTAAATCCATCCCATTATAAAGTAATGTACATATTTATTCCCTTAATTATATTATAATATCTATTATAATATCTGCTTTCCGTTAACTACAATTCCGTATTTTTAAATTCCAATTGCATTAATGAATGATCAATAAAATGACTTTATTAGACTTAAGATATATATTAGTAAATATTTAGGTTAAGTCTACCACTATTGTAAAGAATTGGGCTCTAAAGAGCTGTAAGAAATAAATAATAATAATAATCCAAAATATATGAATTTATATGCATGGCAAATCTTCTCGAAGATCTTCAGGGGAGACTACCCTCGCCTTAAGAACAAAAGGGGTATCATAATAGATATTTTAGGTCGCAATGTATATCACCCTTCGAAATTAATCTTAATCTTAATCTTGAACACTTGAACAATTTTTAGGTTTGGAAAGGCAATGTTCTTCCTATGAAAAATTACCACCAGAAACTTGAAACCAAATTTTTGCCAGCAGAGCGACATTCTGAACGACGCTCGCCTTGAAATTTCACTCGCTAAAAACAATTACGGCGATTTCGTAAACAGCTTGAATGTCAAGTAATGAGTGACCATATTGATCAGAAAGAGCTTTATGGTCATTGGTTAAACGAGCACCTCCGCTCACCCGCTTCATCGCCAACTAACGCCGGCCGATTGCACAACACCGACCGCATACACACCTACACAAATACAACGTTAACGTTGGACACATGACTTCACCACCTACACACCTACACCCGCACATAATTGTAAACATAAACAGGCCACTATCACTACCCTCCAGTACATGTGGTAGCGATTGCCTTTTTGTAAAGAGATATTTGCTTGAGCTGGGGTCAATCGTCACCGCAACTTTACTTGATAGATAGCAAAGTACGTATATTCATCGCTCTTTCCCACTTCCATTCCATTTCGTCTGTTGCCAATCCATTTTTCGTTTCTGCTCTTGCAATAGAAATAAGACGAATGGAAAAAAACAACTACGCAGACAGTGAAACAAATTGCCAAAAAAATTTTCTTTTGCTTTATTCTTATTCGCGTCGTTTTCAGTTCTTTTGGATTCTACGAAGCTGCAAGATAAAATTTTTGTGTGTAGCCATTTTGCAAGTATTTTGTTAAATATATAATAATAAAGAAAATGATTAGTAAAAGACATTTGAGGCGATTGAAGCGCATTGAAAAACACGTTTAATTTGTATTCTTGATTGTTGAAACTTATTTAATATAATAATAATAATAAATACGTGTGTCGAAAGCATTGCGAGTAGATTGGACGGGGACCAAATACTGGTGTATACCAAGTAGTTAACGATTCGTCAGTCCGGAGCTGATCCCTGGTACTGGCGGGTATATTCCATAAACACACGTGTACATTTTATATGTAATTTCATTCGTTTGTGAGCCCGAGCAGACGTATCCCCATCAATTCGGAAAAAAAATCGAAGTCTCATTAAATATTGTAAAGTTTTGGAAAAGCATGTTTTTTATTTAAAAGTGTATAGTTATACGACTACAGGGAGTAATATATAATAAATGAAAAGAAACCCTGCTCATGGTTCTTCTTCGCAAAAAGAAAGGCACGTATGGAATATATTGTTAGATAAAATAAAAAATAATATATGAAAAATAAAATTTGGAAAAAGCATTCAATTGCGAAGTGTTTGTATGCGCGCAGCAGAGAGGTTGTAAGAAGTGAACTATAATAAATAAATACATTCATCCTAAATATATAAATATGTAACCTCAAGCAATACCGCTTGCATTTTTAAACTTGTACACGTACTAAAATACTTACATTTTTATGTGCAAAAAATATATATACAACTAAACAACTTAAAACCCAAACAAGAAATACAGTACGGGCGCGTGGCGGTAAACAGTTAATGAAATATAAACAAACAACCGAGCCGAAGGCGCTACTAAGGCCTAAGTGCTCTTGTAAATATATTATAGTGTAGGTTATTTGTCATTGTTATTCATATAAATAAATAAACAAACTAACAAGCATTGAACGATATCAACAAGCTACAACAGACAAGGACACCTAGGATTGCTGCAAACAGCGAGGGATAAAGCAAAAGCAAATATTTGGACATTCGAGATTACAGGAAGTTTGACTTAATTCGCACTTAAGCCCTAAAATTAACCCCTCATATCCCTGGAACCACAGTGAGTTGTATCGTTTTAATTATTTATGTATATGCATACTAAAAGTTTCTGATGAACTTTACCCCTGCCACTAACCGTACTTTGAAAAAAAATTGGTTTAATACAACTAGACAACATTGGTCTAAATATAATATATGTACATTCAATTTAGTGGCACTCTGAGAGAAACATTTATTAAAATATTAAACTTACAACACTCGCATATACATACATATAACCCTACAAAAGTACATACTATACATACATAATTTCTCTAGCTTATTTTCGTGTTCTTAAACACACCAAAAACCCCCAAACAAAAAAAAAAATGCATGTATTTACTTGCAATATTTTCCCGGTAGTAGCCCTTCTGTTTGTATATCAAGCAAAAGCAGGATTGCATACAAAAATTAGAAAAAGATAATACAACAACTCCAAAGAAACATAAAATTTCCCGGTAATTTCAACACCCAATATACATAAGTATTAACTGGCGGTAAAAAAGTTGAAAATACATTTATATTTATTTTTAAACATATGCAAATAGTTATATACTCAATAACATATATTTAAAAACAGTTCAAATATTCGCAAAATTAGGCACCAATTATAATTCCTTGCCTCCCGTCATAACCAGCATGATTATAAAACAAGTGTACAAACACACAATAGTTATTATAATCTGTACGAACGTACATCAAACATTTCCATCTGCAATACGATTTTTTTTAAAATATTTTTTTTTGCGCCGGAACTCAAACTAGTCTTGACATCTGTCAAAAGTCACTAGTGGCAAACTACTTCCGCTAAGCTTTTTCGTTCCTTTTCAAGCCAGCAGCTGTGCCACCAGGCCCATATCCAGATTTTCGTAGGAGAATAATATATTTTTCGGTAAGAAATTTTAATGTTGATTAAAATAACAAAAAATAAAATAGTCTTTTGATAATTTGCCCTTGTAGGTTCACCCAAAAGGAACATTGAAGCGGTAAGCATTGAGCTAGATTTCAACTTACAACAATTGCACCTCAACTACAATAACGCCAAGAGAAGAAGTCACGACAATTCGACCGTCCCATCAGGTAACTTACATGGGCGAAACATTTAAATAAATATACAAAAAGAAATATACTAATTCTGATATAATAGTAAAGTTATAAATTAGCTGAAAAAAACATTTAAAGAAAGTTTCCAAAAGAAAAAAAGTGGATATAAAATAATAATAATGCAATCAGATTTGCATACATTATTACAAGATGGTTAGCTTAGCTAAATATTCTTTTTCGCATTCATTGAGAAAACTCTTTTTTTTTCTTATTGAAAAAGCACATGCAATCGTTAAATGTAAAAATAGGTTAACTATGTATGTATAAAAATACGAATGCATACATATGTGCATCCATAATTAGTATGCAAGTACATACATATGTTTGCTATGAGATTCAAACAAAGATCCCAACAACGGGAGTTCGCGTAAAAGGCCTCATGGAGACCAACAAAATTTGTGTTTGTTTCTTTGTGACATAGAGAAAAAGAAAATACATTCATTGATTAATACCCGAATTCAGTAACTCAGTCTCATGTCAAGTCTCTAAATGAGCAGGTGACAATTTTGAGACTTTATTTTGAGACTAGAGGCTTTATTTTGAAACTATTGAATGCCAACTGGTCTAAGTTTGTGACTTTTGTCTCTATAAGAGACTGAGACCGCTTACTGAATTGAGGCATAAGAGTAATTTTTTTTATCACGCTTTTGCATTTGCTTGTATATACCTAAGTATGTATATGAATGTTAAATAAAGAAAAAAAAGGAGTCAATGAAATAATAACAATAACAAAAAAATAAGATTTCTCTTCGCAAAGAATAAGAAAAGGAACAGACAAATCAAAGATCAGCAGATTCCAGTTGCAGCAACTGCGTTTTGGAGGCCTCTTAAGCGGAACACTGCGTTACCAACAAATATGTTTCTATGTCATTTTCATTACCTTATTATTGCTGTTGTTATTATATTACTACGTTATATTTATAACGGCCCTAGTAAGCATTAAAAAAAGAAAAAAGAAAACTTAAAAGAAATAAAAATTAAAAAGGAAAAGAAAAATTGTTAAAGAATACGTAGGCATACGCATGCAAATGCATAGATAGGTAATATATGTATATACATATGTATTTTTGTACGTATAATCGTAATATTTTAATTAATGAATGAAATCTTGAAAACTCCTTTTGAATACTAATGTTATATATGACATATATAAGTACAAAAACATATATGTCGGTTAGACTAATTATAAAAATAAATAACTTTGACTTGCTGAATTGCGAGCGTGTATTTTGTTCGAAACTCATGCGATTTGCGTTGGTTGGATTTTTACACTCCTTGAATTAAGATTCTGAGGCATTGCTAAATTTGGGGTTTTATTTCTACCGAAAAAGCCATGGTTGGGTGGGCAAGCGACAGCATTAAAAATAACGCTGCTGTGATACATGTTTGAGGATGAAGGCATAGGACCGTGAAGCATATACATATTAAATACTACGTATTGTTCGCGTATATTGGAACTCATAATAGTTATTTAGGCACCCAGTAGGTTGTATGGCTCATATAGTGTTCAATTTGTTTCTTCCCACCTTTTTAATATTTGAAGTTACGTTTGTAACCCACGCAACTGACGCTGCGGGCCATTGCCAGTGCACACGGGGTAACTGATGAGATATAAGGTAAGTTCGGGTACGGATAATTATTGAAAGTTTTCGAAAACTATCAGCTTTTAGCGTTCGCGTACCGCAAAAACTAACAAAATAGGGGAAATTGAGAGAGCAAAGTGAAATTTCATTTTGTGGGGAATCTGTTGGTTTCTGCTGCAGAAATTTGCCAACAAGAAAACAGCTGATCAAAAACAGATGATTGCAATTTAGATAAGTTAAAAATTTTTGTTGAAGAATTTTAAAAGTGAAAATTATAAATTACAAGAAGCCAGTAATTGTTAATTTGGATAAGTTTCCTTTGTATAATTTTTGAAGAAAACACTAATGCACAATTTTTCATTTTGAATATTTGAAGGCGGACAAGAATTCAATCAGCTGTTCTTGAAACTTGCAAGTTTCTGCAAATTTTACGTTCGCCTACTATTTTGAATATTTTTCTCTTGTGAGAGAACAGAAGACATTTCTCCGGATTTTTGCTGTTGGATATTATCTGTTGGAGATTGTAAACGAACGTACCTACTATTAGGACTATCCAGAAAAAGTGGTGCAAAAGCAAATTAAAAGGGGAAGTTCATAACAGAAATAAAATGGCGTTCAACGTGGGGCCCAAAATTCGAATATAAAGTATTTATAAATGCTTTCGAAAAGAAATTATTGGGTCTTAATTCCGTCATGGATTACGCCCGATTTGTCAGTCTGATTTTTATTTTACTTTTGTTTGTTTAGATATCTGGAAATTCAGAGCGTTATAAAAGCTACAAGGTGGCGCAAAAGTAAAATTCCGATGTTTTTTGGCTGTAATTTAAAGAAAAAATGAAAAAGTTTGATTCTTCTTGTGGATTATTTTTATTTAGTCTTTTAATTTTTTTTACATCAAGTCGAGAATATGATCTCATGTAAATGGCCGCCGCCACAGTTGATTGTCATTTGAGCCCTTTTTATGGCATTTTCCATCACTTTGGCCAAAACTTCCGGCGATAGGTCCTCACATTCTCGACGGATATTGTCTTTAAGAGCTGCAAGAGTCTGAGGCTTATTGACATAAACCCGCGACTTCAAAAAGGCCCACAAAAAGAAGTCTGGAGCGGTCAAATCAGGCGATATTGCTGACTAGTGCAAATCGCCAAAACGGGAGATTAGGCGCCCGGGAAATGCATCCTTTAGCATATCGGTTGTGGCACGTGCAGTGTGTGCCGTTGCACCGTCCTGTTGGAACCACATGTTTTCCAATCCCAATTCATCAAGTTGCGGTAAAAAGAACTGGTTGATCATTGCTCTGTAGCGCTCACCATTCACAGTAACCGTTTGGCCCGCGACGTCTTCGAAGAAAAAAGGTCCGTCGACTCCTCCAGCGAAAACAGCACACCATACAGTGACTTTGAGCGGGTGTAATGGCTCTTCGTGGGTTTCACGCGGATTTTCAGTGCCCCAGAAGCGTAAATTTTGCTTATTTACGTACCCGCTAAGATGGAAATGGGCCTCATCACTCACGATTATTTTTGATGAAAAATCATCTTCCTCTTGGTGGTGATTAAGGATGGCTTGAGCGTACATATGTTAGACGCGATTGGCGGTCAGCAGCTAACAGCTGATGCACCGTCTGGACTTTGTACGGAAACATCTTCAAATCTTGTACCAAAATTCGCTGTAAGGAAATTCGACTGATACCCATTTGCGTGGCACTTCGTCTGGTCGATGTCGACGGCGCTTCCATGACATCCTCGGCTACAGCAGCAATATTCTCTGCACAACGGCTACTCCGGGGTCTGCCACGCCTGGCAGCATCTCGTGTTGTGCCAGTCTATACGAGGCGAGCGGCTAAACGTCGCAGTATTTCACCAGTAGGACGGCCAGGAAATCTGCGACGAAATTCACGTTGTGCCAAAGTCACCGACCGATTGTTGGTCAAATAAATAGTCAGCAATATTCCGTGTTCTGGAGCAGTGTAGCGTAACATTGTATATTAAGGTGTATTTCGCATGTGTTTACTACACAAATGTCAAAACAGAACTGACATTAGGGGTCAATCGCAAATTTTATAGCATTTTCTGATAGGAGGATTACTTTTGCGCCACCTTGTATATGCTTTAATATCTGACCAGGTATTGAATAATTTTTTTTTGCATTTGTTGTCAGCATCTTTTAATGAGGGCAATATGCTTATCAGAATTGACCACTGGTAGGAATGCAATGCAAGCAACAAATCGTAGTGTAAACTATACACAAACTTCGAGTTGAAGCATAAACCTTTTCTTTTTTTTTTTGAGTTTTTGTATACTCAAGCTGTATGCTCGGTTACTTATCAAAGATTTAATTTAAGTTTGTGGAAAAATGAAGTCTCCGGACAAATTGTGCAACCATAAACTAAATGATTGTTTTCTAAATAGCTGTAGAGAAAAAAAAAATATATGAAGACTCATGAACATTTGGAATTTTAAAGATATTTTAGTCTTATAACCAGATTTCGAGTTGGTACTGGCTAATCTAAGTATTCATCTTTTCGTACCGGCAAACAAATCCATGAGGATTCCATCGAGATTGTCTTTTGGATTTGCTAAAATGCAATTCAAGTTGTCCCCAGTGTATAACTAGATGTAACAGCAAGGATTTCTCCCGTAGCGGCCCTTGAAGCCGACATCAATCAATAATGAAGGACATACGAATATGAATTTACAATCTCAAAGAAATTTACAACAAGAGTTTGATCTCAGAGGTCGAGTTTGAACCCGCATCGAGAAATGTTCATGAGTTCGAGCTTACTTTTGTGTGGATAATAGCAAGCATTTGGTCACTTTTCTGAGATCACGCTCACACCTTGATGAGTCTGCTTTTTGTTGACTCGCTTAATTTCAGCGTAACAATGGCTGAATATTTTATTCCTTTAAAACAAAAAAATGTATAAACCAAGACACGAGGTTATAAATAATAATGATTATAAAAATATATTTCGGTTTGAACCACAACATGTCGACTGGCTAACAAATTACTTCCTAGGAGAAAATAACGAAAGGAAAGGTGGTGCTCTTTCGAAAAATAAAAAGATGTGTAAATTCTTAAGATTTTATGCCGATCCAGGCTTCCAAGATGGGATTGGAGAAGACATCGGTGTACATAAAACAACCGTTTCAAGGGTGATTTATGAAATGGCGGGTAGAGCACATGAATGGATTAAATTTCAATGCACGAACGAGGAAGTAAGAAGGGCACAAAGACAATGGGAAGAAAAGAACCGCTTTCCGTTTGCAATTGGTGTTATAGACTGTACACACGTCAAAATTAAAAAACGAATTTCTCAGAGTGCTGAGTACATACGTAGAAATGGTTTTCATTCGATAAATGTCCAGGCAACATGCGACGCAGATGAGCTGTTCACCAGTGTGGATATATCTTGGCCAGGTTCTGTGCATGATGCTCGCGTTTTGCGAAACAGCGTCTTATGTTCTACAATGATGACTGCTACTAATGATGCTTTACTTCTTAAAGATGAGGGTTATGGCATCTCTCCTTGGTTGATGACCCCATTTCGAGACCCTCAAACTGAAGCAGAAATCAATTATAATAGAATATTTACGAAAGAAAGGTGCATCATCGAGCGGTGTTTTGGACCGCTGAAACAGCGATTTCCAATATTGAAATATAAACAACAGATTTATATACTATTACAAAGTGAAGTGGCCGCTGTGGTCGTGTTGGTAGCGGTGCGTGCTATAACTCGATATGCCGGTGAGTTCGAGGTTCCAATCTCATTCAGGGCAAACAAAATCTTAATCATAGAAAAAGTTTTTCTAATAACGGTCACCCTTTGGCAGGCAATGGCAAACCTCCGAGGGCATTTCTGCCATTAAAACCTTCTCATTAAATACATCTGCCGTTCGGAGTCCACTTGTGGTATAATATCAAGGCGCACACCACAAATGGTAGGAGAAGCTCGGCGAAACACTGAGCTATATAGTGTAAGCGCCAAAATTATTATTATTATTAGTAAAGGTTTTAAAAGATAACTACGATTGTAACGAAAGTGATATCTCAGTATGTAACTATTCAAACTTGGAAGTAAACCACACTCCACAAACCAATTCCAGAGCTGCAGACGCAGGAAAGAGAAGGAGACAAGGGATTTCAAATTAATTAAATTAAATATATATGTAATTCAAACAAAAACAATAAATTAATAAAATATGTAATGAGTACTAAAATTTTAATATACATCAAAGTCAACTCCTTCTCTGCTGTACGATCATCTAAAATGTTCAGTTTTAGTGAAAGAACCTTATTTTGCCTTAAAAAAACAAGCCTTTGCAGTTGTGGAAAATTTAAATTTTTCGTCTCCTACGTCTTATAATTATTAAAAATGTTTTTGGCCTTTAATTAAAGTAAAAAGTTAATAGCAGGCACCCACAGACACTAATATTATTTACGATTTAGTTATAAGTACTTAATAGGCTTTTGTGTAATTTATTTTCACTAATAAAGAAACAAAACCGGAAAATTAACATTGCCTCTTAACAAAAACAAATAGGTACAACAAAGCTCGGCGCGAAGAACCCTATTGAGAAAATACCGGGTAATCATCATTATCAGTAGCATGTCGTTTTATTTGTTTAGTTTGTTTTTGCAACTTTGAAGTCTGTACAGGCGTTAACACTGCGCTCTCTAAGTTACTGCTGGAACTCTCACTAATACAACAAAAATTATATAAGTGGTAACGGAAGACTTGCTTGTATTTCTTTCGATGACCGGATTCGATTCAGCTGAGAGCATTTCTAATAAGTCTGACTCCCATTTCTTTAAAATAATTTTTTTATTTCCCGTTTTATTTTTATCGCTTTTCCCTTTTATTCTGCACATCATATTAGTTATTTTCTTTATAATATTTTTTTGATAAAGTTCCTCGCGCATTTTTTCTTTAAATTCATGGTTAATGTTTGCAATTATTTATTTTTTTTTATTTCTAATGCCAGGTTACTGACTTTTCTCTAGCAAAAACTTGTGTTTCTTCAAGTAATTAACTATAAAAATCGACAACGATTCGTTCAAATCACAATTTAAATTTTCACTCTCACTTTCCGAACTCATGTTTGCTACTAATAAAACAATCGGTATGATCCAAGGCACATTCAATAGGTAGCAGCATCTACTATTACTAATTTATTGGAGCTTACAACTCGTGTCTCGATTGGTTTTAGAGCAAACGCTCGAACTGATGCCATTTACACCGATTTTAGTACAGCTTTCGAGAAAGTACGAGTATATCACACATTACTTATCCGTAAACTTGATTTTCTTGGTTGTTAACTAATACTATGTTCTGACTGCGCAGTAAACTCGAGTTTGTGGTTTTGAGTTTATGAACAACTGTCAAGCGTTCTCATTGAGGTGTTTAAGAAACTTTGAGTTTAATTGACATTTGTTTATTTACTTTCAAATATAAATTTTGTTTTGCTTATGAAAATACATTTGTACCTTTATTTACAAATGTTTAAAAAAAAAGTGCATATAATTGGATAATGCTTGCGATGGCATGGAACACTGAGCAATGTTGAATGCGAAGGCAACTCCATAGTAGACGGCGATTTGTGGTGACGGTGGTTTTGCATCATTATTTGAAATTTTTGTTTGTGAAATTTGATTCCTTTTGTTTACAAATTATTAACGAAGGCGGTTTGATAAATCATTAACTTTTGAATAAAACATATTTTTTCGGCAAAAAAGCGTTATATACCTTAACATATTCTCCTTTCAACTCTATACACCATTTTTTATTCCTTTATTATAGCTTTTCTCAAGGCTTTTAAAATAAGCGTTTGTTTTTGTGATATTCTCTTCATTTGACCCAAACCACTTACCACCCAGCCATATCTTCAAGTTTAGAAATAGGAAATAGTCGCATCTGGAGAATATGCTGGATGGGGCAGCAATTCGTAGTCCATGGTTTTGACGAGATCAACCGGTTACGCTTATGGTCGAGTGTAAGCATTTGCGGCACCCATCGCGCGGATAGCTTTTTTATATACATACATACAAATATTCGATTTAGCCACCTCACACACTTTCGTTCTCCGGTCTTCCAATATCATTCCATGGATTCTAACGACGATTTCTGGTGTAACGACCACTTTTGGGCGACCTGAACTTTCGGTGCCACTTGTGATGCCTCGACAACAACGGAACTTAGTAATTCAATTTTAAACTATTGAAATTGTTTGTGCAAGGTCCTTATAGTATTTATCAAGCCTTTGCTTGATTTAGGTGATGGTTTTTTTTACGCAAAAATATTGCTTTATCAGCATACTTAGTAGTTTATTATAAGATGGCGGTTAAAAGCAGCAATGATGAAATTAAAGTTTCTGTGCGGGAAATTCCAAAAGTCGATGACCTATCAAACCGCCCTCGTGTTTGAAATTATGAACTGTCAAACCAGTAAACAGTGCAGCAAAACTTTTAAACAATAATGCCAAAATTTGTCAACAGTGCGGCCTAATATTTGTTCAAATAAGGGTTGCACGTCCATAAACACCAAAAAAAAGTGGTGTTTAAAGCGAGTTAGACAAAAAATTTTTGTATGGTAAAC
The DNA here is from genome assembly GCA_963971545.1 of Philophylla caesio. NCBI lineage: Eukaryota > Metazoa > Arthropoda > Insecta > Diptera > Tephritidae > Philophylla > Philophylla caesio. Next base: position 37,574,785 of record OZ020608.1, on the reverse strand, counting down.
TCCGAGTTTATGAGAAGTGTTTGACGTTAAACTCCAAAATTGCTCATAAACTCGAGTTAACGGCGCAGTCAGAACATAGTATAACACTTCTTCGTTGGATTTCTTCTTACCCCAGCTATATTATACAAGCAATTTTCAGGTATATTTATTTTTATTAACGACATTTCATCAGTAATATAGTATTCGAAAATATTGTGGTATGCGGAAGATTTAAAAAATTTTTAAATTATACATTTCTTTAGAATAAAGGACCTTTTTGCAAGCAGATATAAATATCATAGGTGGTTCAATAAAAATTACATGCCAATAATTCTTAAAAAAAGGAAGAATACGAGTATGTGCTTTTCTCGAAGGGCGGTTCAACAAGCTTCTTATAAAATAAGTAACCATAATCTGGAGTAGATGTTTAATGTCATAATGAATAACAATAGATTCCTAACTTAATTTCAAACTTCACGTTAATGCGATAGTGAATGAAACCAAAGGCGTATTCGCTTGCCTAAGAAGTTTAGCGACCCAAATAATATGAAAGCACTCCATACGACTTTAGTCAGACCATCTCGTGTGTCAATATATTTTCGATCTCTGTTTTTAAAACCATGTTAATATATCTTTGATTTAAATGAACTATTTTGCACTTTATGTCAGGATTTTAACTCTTATTTTAACACTTTTGATTTATAAAACCCGCTTTTTGTGGTGATGAAAACTATACTATCCTCTCCCAATAACTAAGTGAAGATGTTATTACAAAAATTAAAAAGAAAAATGTACTCTTAATAAAAAGTTTTAGATCTCGACATTTAATAAACTTTTGTCGTTTATGACTAGGCATATCAAAAAAAAAAAGTCCGTGCGTCATACGAATGCGCGGGTATGGAGGGTAAATAGCCAATGTGATTGATTATTATTATTACTATTTTTAATTTATGTTCACAGATTAGAATTTAAAATAGTGATAACCTCTAAATTTTCAGTTTTTTATAATGTTTTTTTTTAACATCGATAACCATTATTCTTTGTATAATAATTTCAAAAATATATATTTTTCGTATTTAGAAAAAATACAAGATCCATTGAATTTTAAATAAGGTGAAGTCGGAACGACACAAAAAATATTCACATGTTACATATTTTCATGGGCGGATCCAGAAAAATTTTTCGGAGGGTGTTTTTCGAATTTCATCTACATCATTTTGATATGGTGTATATTAAACTGTTAAACATAAGATTATTACTTGACTATTAACAAACTGTTTCATAATATTCATATATAAAGACGTAATGGATTAAACTCAAATTTATGGAGAGAAATAACTGAACGAATACAAAATCGATTGCAAGAAAAATCTAGTTAGTTCCATAGTTAAAAACAACACTTAATCGAATGCCATCGGATAACCAGAAAATTGTGATTAATGCTCGTAAAACTCCATCTTCTTTAAACCGTATATGTAACCACCCCATATAACGCAGGTGTGGTTAAAAGTGGTTTTGGTATCGCGCACATACCGATTTTCTTAAGTGTAACACATGTTACAAATATTGCTCTATGAACTTCAGTGGATATACAAATGTAGATAAATGATACCTAAAAATAAAGAAACTCTTAATTTGGTATGTGGAAGAGATTTTCATCAATACGCAGTTGTTATATATGCCAATATAGAATCGAAACGGTTAAGTTATATAATCTTGCACGATGCGATTAATAATGTTGCAGATCCCAATGAAATCGATATTTTATACTGATGTTTTCCGTCATTTGCAAGAATATACTAAAGGTATACTATATATTTATAAATTAAAATTTCAGATAAAAAAACGACATGAAATTACGCGCGCGTTTTTAAATATAATCGTTTTTTTATTCCATAAATCGTTAACGCATACTCACAAGAATGTATTCCTATGCTAAAATAACCAAAAATATGGAAGTTCTTGTAAAATTAGTGAGCGCGCGCCTGTAGCTATGATGCTATGAGTTTAAACTTCATCGGCGTTTTTCTTGAAACGTTGTTTTTCAAATTGGCGTGGAGGATTGCCGGAAAACTACTTAAGATAATTAAATTTTTCGAAGTCATTTATTTGTCAACAATTTATCTAAGCCCTGACTAACGAATTTGTACAAAAAAATAACTAATAACAATAGTAACAGCAGCAAAACATGGGTCAAAATCGTGTTTTTTGTCAAAAATATTGATAATTTTCGCAAATTTCTATCCTTCCAAATTTTATCAATGTCAAAAACAAATAGGTACAACAAAGCTCGGCGCGAAGAACCCTATTGAGAAAATACCGGGTAATCGTCATTATCAGTAGCATGTCGTTTTATTTGTTTGGTTTGTTTTTGCACCTGTGAAGTCTGTACAGGCGTTAACACTGCGCTCTCTAAGTTACTGCTGGAACTCTCACTAATAGTGCCCACCGACAAATTACCTGTTATAGAAAAATGAGAATAACAAAAGAAATATATAATATATATCATTAATACAACAAAAATTATATAAGTCGTACCGGAACACTTGCTTGTAATTCTTTCGATGACCGGATTCGATTCAGTTGAGAATATTTCTAATAAGTCTGATTCCCACTTTCCCGTTTTATTTTTATCGGTTTTCCTTTTCGCCCATTTCTTCTTTAAATTCATGGTTAATGTTTGCAATTATTTATTTTTTTTTATTTCTAATGCCAGGTTACTGACTTTTCTCTAGCAAAAACTTGTGTTTCTTCCAGTAATTAACTATAAAAATCGACAACGATTCGTTCAAATCACCATTTAAATTATCACACTCGCTTTCCGAACTCATGTTTGCTACTAATCAAACAATCGGTATGGTCCTGTGTCTGCCATTATCGAACTTGTTTAATTTGTCCCTCCAGCAAGGAGTTTTTCCGTCAATATGGAAACAGTCTTACATAATCCCCCTTCATAAATCTGGAAGCAGGTCTTCTATTGAAAACTACCGTGGTATAGCTAAACTCTCTTCTATCCCGAAGTTGTTTGAAGCTATTGTTACCAATCAAATGACTTATCCGATTTCCTCAATAATAGCAAATTGCCAACATGGCTTCTGTAAGGGCAAATCGACCATTACAAATTTACTTGAATTTACCACCCATGTTTCAAATTGGTTTAGGGAATGCATTGATACTGATGTTATATATACCGATTTTAGTAAAGCATTTGACAAAGTATGTCACTCTTTACTCATCCGTAAACTAGATCTGCTTGGTTTTCAACCTGGTATCCTCTGTTGGATGTCTTCTTATCTCTCCGGTAGGACGCAAAAGGTAGTTTTTAAAAATTTTCATTCTGGGATCATCGATGTTTCCTCGGGAGTTCCTCAGGGCAGCCACCTCAGACCGATTCTGTTCCTGCTATTCATAAACGACATTTCTACAGTAGTAAAGTATTCTAAAATATTGATGTACGCGGATGATGTTAAACTTTTTAAGACTTATGCCTCGGCTGAAGAAAGATCCTTGCTACAGCAAGATTTGGACAGCATAGTCAATTGGTGCAGCATTAATTATTTGCCGCTTAACCTTAACAAATGTAAATTCATGTGCTTTTCTCGACGAACCATTCAGCCGGCCTCCTACAAAATAAATAACTACGTCCTTGAACATGTAAACAGTTTTGTTGACCTGGGTGTTGGTATGGATTGTAAACTCAATTTTAATTTTCATATTATTTCCACAGTTAATAAAGCAAGGGGTGTACTGGCTTTTGTAAAGCGTTGGTCAAAGGAATTCCGCGACCCGTATATAACTAAAACACTTTTTACTTCATTAGTAAGACCAATACTGGAGTATGGTTCCATAGTTTGGAATCCTCGTTATCAGGTCCGCTCAGACCAACTAGAGTCAATACAAAAACAATTCTTACTTTTTGCTTTGAGAAATCTTCGATGGGATTCGCCATACAATCTTCCCCCTAACACTAGTCGTTTAAAACTTATTAATCTTCCTACTCTTTCGAGTCGCAGAGAAATGTTAGGTATAATATTTCTGGTAAAATTAGTCAATGGATGGATCTCAAGTCCATTTCTTCTAGAGCAAATTAATTTTAATGTACCCTCCCGTGCAACGAGAAACTTTAAACCACTTTTCTTGAAACTATGCAGAACTAACTTTGAGTTGAATGAACCGTTTCGGGGTTTATGCCAAGACTTTAACAATCATTCCAGCACCTTTGATGTATCGGACTCACTTTTTATAATTAAAAGAACTATTCTATCCTCTCTTAATAACAGCTAACGATCCAATTTTCTTACTTTGCATTTCTCTAACTTTGTATTCGGCTGATGAATTCTTATTCTGTAGCTGAGCAGCTTGAGATCTCGACGCTTAACAAACTTTCTTCTGTCACGACTCGGCACCTAAGATTTGTATATTTAAAAAACATCCGTACGTTATGCGGATTGAGCCCCTCGGGCCGGTTGGGCGGGAAAGTGGGTTTCCGTTGGGTTATAATAATAATAAAATCCAAGGCACATTCAATAGGTAGCAGCAGTAGAAAAATTAAAAAAAAAAATGTTTGAGCTCTGTATATTTTGTTTTTGCTTTTAAAAGCTAAAATTTCAAAAATATTTTATCAACTACCTTGAATTGTACTGAAAGCATTTTTATCACAAGGAAATTCAAAATTTGACAATTCAAGTTAAAATAAAATATGAAAAAAGTTCAAAAAAAAAATTTTGCTGCTGCTACCTATTGAATGTGCCTTGGTATGATCTCAAGTTGATGGCATTTGCTCAATCTCGTTTTTATGCATACCATTACGAGTGTGATCTTAGTTTGTTTGCTTGTACTCACTACGTGAGATTGAACTCGACACACTCGACTTGAGCAAATGCTCGCTTTTTATGCATGAGACCCAGTGTGTGAACACGTCCAAAGCCTATTCGTCAATGACGCTAAGAACTGGTATTGACGTACCGTCGGTATGTTGAACGAGTGACATGGCTGTGTCAAGCACTTCGAACAAACTTTCAAGAACACATAACTGATACAGAAATAAAATAATTAATTCTAGCTAGAAAGCAAGGGCTTAGCGAAAGTTTTGCGAATTTCCAAATTCAATTGTGAAATTGGCTGAGGGCTTACTAATCCCTTTACCTAAATTAGAGCTCGTTGAAATTCTTTAATTTACGACCTCGCATTCGTCAATAACTATTGTATGTAACCGCATCCGCATCGAGCATTCTGGCAGATTCCATTAGCTGAAAACTCAAGAGATTATACGCGTTTTACGGTTCCAAATCGCCCACTTTGTAGATTAATGGATCGGATCATACTACCAACTCTAAAAGATCAGCTTTTCGTTTATTTAGATGGCATTCTAGTAGTATCGTCAGATTTTAAAACTCACATTAAGGTATTGTCTGCTGTCGCCGATCACCTTAGAAAAGCTGGTTTAACTCTAAATGTACAGAAAAGCAACTTTCGAGAAGTTAGATAACTAGAATACATTGTAAGTAATAGCACCTTACGCACTGACATGGTAAACTATCTGACACCCACATACGTAAAACAATTAAGTCGGTTTCTAGGCATGTCTGTTGGTATCGCAGATTTATTAATAATTTTGCTACTGTTACAACTCCTCTTACAAATTTACTTAAGAAAGGTACTAAGTTTGAGTAGAGTGAGAAAGCACAAGAAGTCTCAGCCTACTCAAGGAAAAGTTAGGTTTAGCTCCAGTTTTGACTAATCCAAACTATCTTAAACCATTTACGCACTGGACAACGTTGCAAGTAAGCTTGGTGTTGGTGCAGTCCTATGCATAAGAAAGTCTGCCATGAAAAAATATTCAAAGCGTTTGAAATGTCTGCAAAGCGATATAATCTTCACAGCTCGAAAAACGAATTTTCGGTAGGTGACATTGTTTTCCGAAGAAACTTTGTTTTGATCGATGCATCAAAAAAATTCTACTCTAAATTGGCTCCTAAATTCATTAAAGCCAAGGTAATAGCTATCAAAGGAAACTGTATGTACATGTACATATATGCAAACAACAAGCATCGTGGCATATATCATCGTAAGGATATACAGAAAAGAATGTAAACCATAAATTACGAGACCGCACCAACACTTTAGGTGGGGGGGAGGAGGGGTTTGTGTACGGTCGCACATCAAACATTTCAATCTGCAATATGATTTTTAAAATAATTTTTTTTTATTATTTAATATCTTCATTAATCACCCTCGTACTCGATTGAAGAAAAAAAATAAAAAGAGATTCAGTATTTATGGCGTTGCTACGCCGGAACTCAAACTAGTCTTGAAATCTGTCAAACTACTTCCGCTAAGCTTTTTCGATCCTTTTCAAGCCAGCAGCCGTCGAGTAAAGAAGTGTTTAATAAATATGCATACATAAAGTGTTAAATCTTTTTAAACTTAATAATTCAGAATTTTTTGTATGTATAAATACACGAATGCACCTACGTACATATGTGCATCGATAATTAGTAAGGGCTCATGGAGACCAATAAAATTTGTGTTTGTTTCTTTGTGGCACAGAGAAAAAGAAAATACATTCATTGATTAAGAGTATTTTTTTTTATCGCGCATTTTCATTAGCTTGTATATACCAATATATATAAATGTTGAAGAAAGACAAAAAAACGGAGTGAATGAAAAATTAACGATAACAAATAATAATATTTCATTTCGCAAAGAATAAAAAAGGAACAGACAAATCAAAAAGATCAGCAGATTCCAGTAGCAGCAACTACGTTTTGGAGGCCTCTTAAGCGGAACACTACGTTACCAACAAATTTGTTTGTATCTCATGCTCATTACCTTATTATTGCTGTTGTTATTATATTACTCACGTCCTTAGTAAGCATTGAAGCAAAACAAAGAAAGAAAAAAAGAAAACTTAAAAGGAATAAAAATTCATAGCACACACAAAAACTCATTTTGGACAAAAACATTAAAAATTATTACCCAGTAACTGGAATACAAATGGATTGCCTTATTCAAATTGAATTTAAATGATTTTGTTTGTGAATTCTCAGTTTAAGACAATTAATTACAATATTCTTTTTTTATTATATTTAATTAACTTTAATTGAGTGGCGCATATAAATGAATTAAATAAAATATAAATATCGCTATTCTAATGCCCTTAACTGGCGTCTATTATAGTCGTCGATAAAATCCATGGAATGATATTTGATGACGGGAGAATGAAATTCCCAGATGTGACTGAGGTTGTAGGCATCTCAACTGAGAAGCCACATCACATTTTATACGAATATTTGGATATGAAAAAGCTATTCGTGCGATTGGTGATTGCTTACACTCGAAAAAAGCGCGAACGTCCACGAGTGCTGGCACCATGGCGAAAATCCATGCGACTATTTTCTATTTCCAAACCTGAAGAAATGGCTGTCTGGTAAGAGGTTTGAGTCAAAATAAAGTAATTGGAAAAGCTGGACTAAGTGTATAGAGTTAAAAGGAGATTATGTTGATAAAGAGAAAGTTTTTTGCCGAAAAAGTATATATTATTCAATAAGTTAATGTCGGTCCTTTTATACTTTACGGAGTTTGAGGACGTATCTGAGCTGCTAAATATTCATCCAGACATTGAGGTTACTAGAGACGTTTTATGATTCTACTGATTCCAATGATATACTCGTAATCATAGCCTAACGATGGGGTGTTTGACAAATTCCAAAATTGGACTCTTGTTCTACTCAATAAGATCTACAAGAAAAATAACATTACTTCCCAGGTATTTCGACTTCTTTTTCTTTTTTAGCACTGTGTTATACAAATAAATAACTTTATAATGATTTGCTTAATTCCGTGGGTGTATTTTGTTCGAAACTCATGCAATTTGCGTTGGTTGGATTTTTACAGAGGCATCGCTTTATTTATGGGGGCTTTATTTCTACCGAAAAAGCCATGGTTGGGTGGGCAAGGGACAGCATTAACAATAACGCTGCTGGTCATACATGTTTGAGGATGAAGGCATAAAACCGGTCGTGAAGCATATACATACATACGTATAGTTTGTGTATAATAGTTATTTAGGAACCCAGTAGGTAGTATGGCTCATATTGTGTTCAATTTGTTTCTTTATTTCGTGTATCTTCGCACCTTTTTAGTCTTTGAAGTTACGTTTGTAACCCACGCAACTGAAGCTGCGTGCCATTGCCAGTACACACGCCGTAACTGATGAGATACTATTAGGACTATCCAGAAAAAGTGGTGTAAAGGCAAAGTAAAAGTAAAAATTTCAAAGATAAAAAAAACAACAAAACCTAGAAAATGTATTTAAATTAAATTAGAAAATATTATACTCGCAGCTATTCAGAGTACCACTACATCCAGTACCGGTAGAGCCCCATACCATAGGTAAACTAGAAGACATGGTGGACTCTTTTACTGCGAACTGCTTGCAGGTCCTGGTCATAGCCTGTCCTGATTCCCAAGCGTGAATGGCAGACCTATGTATAAGCAGCTCCTGCGGGCCTATAAAAAAGACCTACGTGAGGCAAAAAAGTTCTCATGGAAACCCGATTGGCTCCTTAGAAACGGTCGAGCTTCTTCTCCCTATCTCAAGAGAAAGTATTATTTCGGCGATAAAATTTTTTAAACATTATAAAACAGCTGAGCCGGATCGTATAATACCTGCGCAACTGGCGGCAACAATCGACACTTCTGCAAATTGGGTACTAAGCATGTTTAGAGCCTGCTTTAAACTAAACTACGTTCCAACGGCATGCAGATCTAGTTCCGTGGTCTTCTTATTAATAACCACCTCTCTTTCACAATCGACAAAAGACTTTTGTCAAATAACCAACATGCTTACCTAAAGAGAAGGCCCACGGACACTGCGCTACATTCCCTAGTCCGCTAAATTGAGAGATCTTTCAGTTACAAGGAATTTTTTTTTTAACTAACACGGTGCTCCGGTTATTGTTCGAAGGATTTTAGATCGCGCACGATGAAGGATTTCGATGTTGCTGCTGTTCGCGTTGCCCCATAGCTCACATCCATAGGTCCAAATGGATTTCATGTATAAAGTCACTTTATACTCCAGACTCCAGGGGTGAGCAAGAGTTAATTAGCCAGTGTAGAGAACTGGTTTTCAACTTAAGATTAGTCCATTTAACCTCAATGTGGTTGCGCCCAGTAAGTCGCCTATCCAGGTGGACCCATAGGTATGTGACATGACTGCTTTGTGGTATTTGTACGTTGTTCAAAGTCAAGGGCGGACATTTTTTCTTATTTAGTGTAAATGTAACTTGCTTAGATTTTTGTTCGTTAACCTTTTAACGCCAGTTTGCGGCTGATTATCGCAAAGTCGTCGGCAAAATTGGACATTGCCAGGCGGCCGTTTGTTGGAATATCCGAGGTGTATAAGACGTACAGCATCGGGCCGAGAACACTACCTTGTGGTACTCCAGCTTCTATTAAATGAGCTTCAGTGATGGCAGTGTTAAATCGAACTGTGACTTTCGATCATACAGATAGAACTTAAGCAGTTTGTAGGTGCTCTGAAGGATTAACATTTGTTTTTTAAACATTAGACCATCTAACCATACTCGATCAAATGCCTGGGCGACGTCGAGAAATATTGCAGCACAATATTCCCTCTTTTCAAACGATGTTCGGATTTCAGATGTAATGCGATTTACTTGTTCGATCGTATCATGTTTTTCCCTGAAGCCAAATTGGTGGGATGGTATTATGCTGTGTACTATGTGGGTAAATGAGCAACATAAGAAGTCTTTCGAATAATTTCGACATGCACGGTAGCAGGCTAATAGGTCTATAGGAGGATGGTTGTGTTTTGTCTTTTCCGGGCTTTGGTATCATTACAATAGTTGACTTTTTCCATTGTTGAGGGAAATAATTATGTTTAGTAATTGCATTAAATAACATACAGATGCAAAGTACAGCACAATTTGGTAGCTCAATAATCATTTTTGGAGTAATCAAGGTGCAAATTTCAGTGGCTCAGATTCCGACACTTTGGGTACGGGTGGTAGTGTAAACCCACTCCCAAGATGTTAAGACGGACAGCTGGGACCTCTTGGTATACATATGCTCATCAAAGCTGCCCGAAAACACATTGTCACTTTGGGAACAATCTCTCTCTTCCCGAAGAGATTCACCCACATGGTCTCAAGTGGATGACTTCCCTACTTCAAGATACGAAGTAGTCGAAAGATTAAATAGGCTTCATCCAAGCCAAAGTAAACCAAAACCTGTCACTCATCAAAATGCTTCGCAAAGCAGGCCCTTTAACAAGACCAACGCTTTCGTGGCAGAATCGACGAGAGAAGTACTCCTCATCTAATTAGAGTCTGCCAACAAATTAAACGAATTTCGGTTCCAAACCGTATACGATTCGTAAACCAAAGCAAGCTGTGCAAAAACTGTCTTGCTAATTCTCACAGCACTAATGAATGCCCGAGCAAGTGGTCGTGTACACATTGCCAACAACGGCATCGCTCACTATTGCACGTCAATCCAAAGCCACAAGCGGCAGCGATATTCTTCCACACATCCTGCTGGAAGCTATACAAAAGATTTGCGATACCATACTTGCGCAAAAGACAATATTTGGCTTGATTCTTAGTGGTCAAATAACGGAAAAGGTTGTGTCATTCTCGACACAAGTAGAAGAATGCTCGAACGCAGACCTCAGTTCCCAATTGAGAAAGCTTTGGGAAGAAGAAGAAATTCCACAGCCTCCGCAAATTTCTCTGGAAGGTCGGGCATGTGAGAATAGGTATGCAACAACAACGACACGTGCTCCAAACGGTCGATACATTGTGGGACTTCCATTCAAGGAAGATTTCCCCTAGAAACTCTTTCTTGGCCATTCTCGGTCTGCTGCCCTCCAGCAATTATTTAGCATGGAGCGATCGCTGCAAAAGAAAGGGACTTGAGCACACTGTACAACGATGTGTTGCAGGAATATCTCGACCTTGGTCACATGGACTACACTAAGCCTGGCGAAAACGTATCCGACGGCAAGCATTTCTCCTTCTACTTACCGCACCATGCAGTTTATACATAACCGCTGGGAGAAAGTCAAAGCGCTTCACCATCAATTCAGCCATAGATGGAAAGAGAAATACCTTAAGGATCTTCATAAAAGATATAAGTGGAAAAATCCAGACCACAATCCTCAACCAGGCGATCTCGTTTTGATAAAAGAAGACTCGTTCCCACCCACTGAGTGGAGACTGGGACAAATCGAAAGGGTTCGCCACGGTCCTGATAACCATCGACGTGTCGTGGAGATCCGCACGCAAAACGGGGTTGTCACGCGCCCTCTGGTAAAACTGTGCTTCATTCGACAAGCGCCTTCTTCGCGCGAATCACAGTAATAAAACGAAAAACAAGATCCCTACATACCATCCCTATACTATATTCACCATAGTAAAGTCATTCCAAGTACTCCTCGTTTCCGTTTTCTCTTCTATTTTCAAATTGAAACCCTTAATGGCTAGCAGGAAAGCTTGTCCTCTGGCACCGAACGCAGAGACGGAAAATTGTCTCCAGTGCAGACTCTGCCATCGGTACCACGCGCTACGGTCATGCCCCGCCTTCAAGACAATGAAGCCTCCAAACGCTCGGCCATGGCACGGGCGCAAAGCTATTGCATCAACTGCCTCGCGCTCACCCATACTACCGGTGAGTGCAACTCATCAGGCAGCTGCAAAATCTGCGGTCTTGCGCACCATACGCTGCTACACATGGCGTCGAAGCATACAGGGCGTATACGCGAACGGCTGCCAACCCAGGGAGCAAAGCCGAAACCCGCCGCGCACCTCGGCCGGCCTGCAGACAAACCGATAACGGGGCCGCACCACTCAACGCGTGTTAGACAACACCATCCGCGCCTTGAAATATCTGCAGAATGCGCTTACCAGCGTATCCCTGCAGGGCGGGGAAGATGTTTAAGCCGCCGGCAATTAAACCAACATCCGTTCGGCTTTTCGGAGTTGCCCGAGCGGGGCGAGCGGCCGGCCGTTCATCACTGAGCTAGTCTACAAACCGAGCTCGGAAACCGCGCACGCGACTGTAAATAAAACCTACATATGTACATACGAGTATATACCTTATAAGTGAACTGAACTTAAAATTAAATAAAATTGTAACAGAAAAAATCGAAAGAAAAGTAAGAATCTTTTAATTTAAAATTAAGTGAGTGCGAGAGGCGACCAAAGTGGGTTATTTAAGCACAATATTTAATGTCTAAGGAGCGAACTTAAAACACGTCCGCACTCTGACGATTTAAAAATACGACAAGGAATTTTGTCTTGTAGCTTTTCTTGACATTGAGAGAGCTTTTAACAACATTAGTCTGTAGGCCATAACCCAGGCCTTAAGAGGTCTTGATGTAGGAAGCTCCCTGGCTGAATTCATAGCGCAAACGCCCTTAGGTAGAAAGATTACAGTAGAAGTCGGTGCAAACCGTTTTTTGAGGCATGTGTTCCGTGGAATGCCGCAAGGTGTACTTTCACTCCGCGCTGTAGGAAACTGGTCCACGCGATGTGGTTTTAGCGTCAACTCGGAAAAAGTGGAGCTGGTACTCTTTACTAGAATATATAAGATTCCGGAGTGAATTCTGCCGGAACTGAATGGTGTCCGTTTAAATCTTAAGAAGAAGTACAAGTTGTTTGGCGTCACACTAGACATGAAACCAAGCTGGAATAGTAATATTATCCAGAAACACCAAAATGCTTCCGTGGCCCTTTACTCTTGCAAAAGAGCCATTGGAACGAGATGGAGTCTAAACCCCGACGTTTGCCGCTGGATTTAAATAGCGGTAGTTAGACCGATTCGCCTCTATGGAGCTATCGTATGGTGGCCTGCCTTAACCAGAGCTACGTATATCAATCTACTTAGCAAAGTGCAGAATGCTAGTATGATCTGTATTAGTGGAGCGATGCGACCAACACCAAACTACGCCTGGCATACCTTTCTGGACCTTCTACCACTGGAATCAGTGAGCCAGCAAGTGCCGGCCCTTGCCGCGGTTCGGTTAAGGGAGAGATGCCAATGGGAGTCTAGCTTACGTGGGCACTCATGTATACTGAATAAGTATAGTTTTCTTCCGGATGGTTCGAAGCTAAATGGCAGAGTTGGAGGAGGGGTATTCTCTCGGGACCTATTTCTGAGCTGTTCTTTGCGGTTGCCGGATCACTGTTTTGAAAGGCAAAAATGTCTATATATTTAGTAATAGGCATGCGGCAATTAGGGCTGTGAGTTCTGCTGCGATAAAATCAAACATTGTACAGGATTGCCGCCGATCTCTATAGGAGATGGCTAAGCTGATCAGACTTACCCTCATTTGGGTTCCAGGCCTTAGTGACATCGAGAGTAACTGTTTAGCGAATGAGCTTGCGAGGGTTGGGACAAACAAGCAGATCCTTCCTGGCAAAGAACTTATTGGTATGCCGTCTGGCACTTGCAAGCTGCTTTTAAAAGGATATACTTATACACGTGCACATGACAGCTGGGCACAAACTACGACTTGTAGGATCTCTAGGGAGACTTGGCCCAGATGGTACCGTAAACGGTCGCGTAGTATGTAAACCTTGAAACGGGATATGATATCCCAAGAGATTGAAGCCCTAAAGTCCGCAGCGAAGGAAACAAGGACAACGTTTTTCGGATATGCACCTGGAATGTCCGGATCGCCGAGGGGCAAAACATGGTAGTAAGTAGCACCAGATTCCAACATCGAAGCATCCACCAAACCACTTGGGTGTCGCCTGATCAAAGAACGCGAAACCAAATTAATCTCGTTGTAAATGACGCGAGATGCGCTTCTAGCATGCTGGATGTTCGTTTTATCCAAGGAGCAAGCATTGATTCGGATCATTACCTTGTTGCAACTAAGATTCGCATGCACCTCTCTGCACTGAAGAATGCTCATCAAGTAGCGCGACGAAAGTTCGATGTCGAAAAGCTGCAATCGCAACGGATCCACCGATCTCTACGTACAGCTGAGGAGGAGGTAGTTGGGTACTACCAGCCATGGAGAAACAGTTGGTAAGACGACGAGTGCCGCGTCGCTGCTGCAGAAATACGCAGCATACAAAACCACCCTGCAGCCAATTACTACAGTCGAGCAATACCTGGAGAAGAGAAGGGACGAGAGACGTCTTTTCAAGGAAAAGAAAGGATAGGCGAAAAGGCGTGAGTGCAAAGAGCTTGAGTTGCTAGCAAGCAGGAATGCAGCCCGAAAATTCTATCAGAAAATAAGGCAGCAAACAAGTGGTTTCAAGACCGGGGATGGTTCCTGCAAAGACGATTTTGGAAATATGGTGACGGACGTACAGAGCACACTTGAGGTATCACTAGGAGGACTACTTAACGCGAACTCTAGTAGCCCGTTTGAAGAAGAGGAGCCCAGAACAATCTTTAGCGTTGAACAACAAATCTCCCCACTCGATGAAAGCGAGGTAAAAAGTGCTCTAAGGCGGCCCAAGAACAACAAAGCGCCTGAAGCAGACGGTATACCGGCTGAGCTGTTCAAAGTCGGCGGCGAAGAGCTGGTAGGAAGAATGTACTAGCTTTTAAGCACAATTTTCAATATCAGTGTACTGCGCCAATTATCGTGGGATCAGTGTTTGGAAAAGCAAGCAAAATAGCTTGGTCTTGCAATGAACGAGGACAAACCAAAATACATAGTTAAGAGAATTAATTGGCGAAACCTAGCGAATGTGCCAACCGCCGAATAGTTGTAGTGCCATAAAAGAAGAGGAAGTTTTATTTCATATTGCCTCATTTGCTATTGTATTAATATTAATATGGTTGTGTGTAAAAATATTTTAAAACAAAATTCTTCATATTAAATTCCAATGAATTAATTTAAACAAGTAAGAAAAGCTAAAATCGCTGCTAGTATAAAACTTTATTTAATTTGTTCCAATAAATACTGAAAAACGAAGTCCGATTTCAAAAATTATTGACAAATGATATCAAGGACAATATGTTAACCAAATTTTGTGACGATACCCAACATCGTTATTGAGAAACCTACAGACGTTTTTTTATAAGTGGGCGTGGTAGATAAAGAAAAAACGAAATTATTGCATTTTTCAAAATTTCCGTTATATGGGAGGTGGGCCAGGTTATGGTCCGATTTTAAACATTTTTAACGATGATAGCAGCGATATTGAGGAAAATTTGTTCACAAAATTTTGTGACGATACCTTACACCGTTATTGAGATACAGAAATTTTGCATAAGTGGGCGTGGCAACGCCCATTTGTTAAAATTCCATAAGTACCTAATTTCTTGGTTCAAAATCGCTCTAAATACCGAATTTCACTCAATTTGTTGTAATAGATACCGAAAAAATGAAGCATTTTTGTGACGATACCTTACACCGTTATTGAGATACAGAAATTTTTGCATAAGTGGGCGTGGCAACGCCCATTTGTTAAAATTCCATAAGTACCTAATTTCTTGGTTCAAAATCGCTCCAAATGCCGAATTTCACTCAATTTGTTGTAATAGATACCGAAAAAATGAAGCATTTGCATTTTCCAAAATTTCCCTTATATGGGAGGTGGGCGTGGTTTCAAAAATTTTTTACGATAATAATAGCGATATCAAGGAAAATATGTTCACGAAATTTTGTGACCATAACTAATACCGTTATTGAGATACAGAAAATTTTTCATAAGTGGGCGTGGAACCCAAAAAAAACGGAGAACTTCCGTTATATGGGAAGTGGGCGTGGTTATTGACCGATCTTGACCATATTCAACACCAACCTACCCTGTCCAAAGAGCAATATATGTATGTTCCAAATTTCATTAAGGTATCAAGTTATGGTAACCACGGACAGACGGACGGACGGACGGACAGATAGTCAGGGCTAAATCGATTCCTCTTTTCATTCTGATCATTTTAGTATATACATTTAGTATATTATCAAAAAAAAAAATCATACAATATTAAAGAACTAAACAGTAAAATGTTTGCATGCATAGATTCCCCTTCACACATCAGTAACGTCTATTTTTCCTTTATTAGAAATGGATGTTGATATGGTCAATCACAACTCCGCTAATGGTACTCCAGCAATCCGGTCCGCCGTAACCGTTCCAGACAGAGCAACACCCCTATCGCAGCCCCTCCGCTTCTACAACTGCTGTGGCAACTCCACCAGTGACACCGCGTTCCAGCAGCCGACGCACTGAAGCATCTGGGTTACCGACCCAGCAGATGCCGTCGACAGCTCGTACGCCAAATTAGAGCGATCATGGTCCCTTTCTTTGCGGCATGTGTCATGAGCGCTTGTTCAATTTGCCGGGATCTAGAAACGGCTTATCGGCAGCAGGTGGCACGAGCACATGGGCACTGCCTAAATTGCCTCGCACTGTACCATAATACAAGGGCATGTACATCCTTCATGAGCTCCGCGACGCAATCACCAACAGCCGGGACAAGCAGCCTACCACCGACGTCAATCTTCGTGTCAAAGCAAACGTGCATATAGGCCTCCAGCCTCTCCGTATCGCCACCAGTCGACAAATCGCATTCGACCAACGTCGTATAAACGTTGCAGCAACTGCAGCGCTTACTAGATAATTATACGCCTAGGGGGCCGAGATGGTTAAATGAGCACTTCCGCTCATCCGCTCTATCGCCAACTAACGCCGGCAGATGGCACAACATCTGCCGCATACACCTATACAAACACACATCCACTCACACTTGACACATGACTTCACCACCTACTCACCTACACCCGCACACAATTGTAAACATAAACAAACCACTGTCACTATATTCCACACACACACATGTACACTTTATATCGCAGTTTTTTTAATATTATAATCTTACGTTTGTGAGCCCCAGCGGACGTATCCCCCTCAATTCGGAAATAATCGAAGTTTTCGAAAAGCGTGTTTTTTATTTAAAGGTGAATAGTAATACGACTACAGTGCGTAATACACAATTAGTAAGAACAAACCGTGTTCAGTCATAAAATCAGATATCAGATATCCATTATACTAATTATGACATGGTGGAGTCGTCAAAGGGTCATTAAAGTTTCTGTTAGAATTATAAAAGTAGTTTGAAAATAATTATTAGTAAAAATTATTTATGTCTTGAAGGACGGGACTATTTCAGGACCAATTCGCTATTAATTCGGAACTAGTTCGGGACCCTGGTCGCTGTGGTCCAGTGTGTAGCGGTGCGTGCTATAACTCAAAATGCGGCTGAACTCGTGGTTCGAATATCACCCAGGGCCAGTTAAATTTAAATCGTAGAACAAGTTTTTTTCTAAAAGTGGCCACCTCTCGGAAGGCCATGTCAAACCTCCGAGGGTATTTCTGCCATGAAAAGCTCATAAAATACATTTGCCTTTCTAGGTCGGCACAAAGCTGTAATTCCCTCCATTTGTGGTATAACAAAAAGACACAAGCCACAAATGGTAGAAGAAGCACTGCCAAACTCTGTGCCATATAGTGTAAGCGCCAAATTATCACATTATATGTAGTTCGGGTCTGTTTCTGGTTCCGGTTTGGGGCTACTTTAAGACCAGTTTTGGATCAGTTCGTGACAATGCACGTCAAAAAATAATAAAAAAAGCTTTGTTTGTGGAATCCTGAATTGGTCCCTCATCAATACCCGACTAGTCCTGAAATAATCAGCAACTAGTAACGAACTAATAATTGAAGCGTAGGGAAATTGAAGCTTATCTGTTCAGGTATTTCCGGGCAGTCAATATATCCCCAAACAAACCATCTTCTTAATATTTCTTCTAAAATAACTGTATACGGGTTTCTTGAGTTGCCCTATAGTACAAACAAATGTATGCACGAACTAGCGGTAGTTTTAAATTATTTTGTAATTCGCTTCAAGTTCCGTTATGTTTGAGCGTTGCTTGAAATTTGAGTTTCTAGAAGGAAATAGTTACAAGGGACAGGCGCGGCTGTGAACATTTTATTTCTTGTTGAGAAAATTCCGCGATATTTTTATACAAGTTTCACAGTTTTAAAGACACCTTAACCCTACGGTCCATAACCGGGTACCCGGGTAACAATTTGAACTTTAAAGTGCTGCTGTTCCTATAATATTGAAGATATCAACATGAAACTCCGGATCATCAGACATTTCGGCTAAACTTAGAGACTGGAAAAAAGTTGATCAAATTTGGTTAAATATATTAACCAAACAACGAGTTTAATGTTTTTGCATACAGGGGTCCATGACCAGGGTACCCGGGTACCTTAATGCAAATTACCTTATATTTCAAAGAAAAAACGTTTGTTTCATTTTTATTTTGTTTCATAATGTTTATTGAAGTGTAAAATATGAAATGTAATTGTTTCTTAGTTGAATTATTTATATTTTATTTATTTTAACTTATTTCTAATATTTGATGTCTTATGTTGAGTCATTGTTGAGACATGGAAAACATTTTGATATTGTTTTAGTATGTTGATTGTAATGTAAACTGGTATCTTGCAAACGCTGCAGACTTTCCTCGTCTTTCTTCTCCTTTTATCTGGCAAAGAAGCGCACAAATAACAGCTTCCTGTTATTGGCTTTCTGCCATCAGTAAAAGCGGCCGTAGAAGTAGATGGTTGCTCGGTATAGGTTTCCGTCTCCAGTGGTCTTCCCAAAAAGCTCTCAATTGCTGTTTTGGTGGAAAAGAGGCGCGTTACTTGGCGATTGGTTACTCTTTCTTCTATTATTGGCGCACACAAGTCTTCAGCAAGGTTACTCAAAAAGCGTTTTCTCCATGTTGTTTGATATGGAACAGTTGTGTTATTCTCATAAAATATAATGTATGCCGCGAAAGCAGTATCATCGAGCATATTGTACAAAAACGACAAAGGCCACCTTTTTGTGTGTCTCTGTGTGGTATACTCCCGAAGCGTCATGTCCATAACATCCACGCCACCTTTCGTTTTGTTATAAAAATTTATGAATTCTGGTTTGCCGTTTTCTTCTACAGTTGCATCATCAAGCATAGTCGACAACATTATTACGGAATTTGTTTTCCTCTGTTTGTATGTAAAAATAGTCACCTTCTCGTGAAACCAAATTTGCTTGTCTCAATGGTACACCTCTTATCGTCTTTCATTTCTGTTGGTATATAGGCTTTGTTTCGCCGCAGTGTTCCGACAGTGCTAAGTTTGACGGATATAAGCTGCTTTGCCAGTGGCAGCGTCGTAAAAAAGTTGTTCATGGTGATATTACGTCCGCTACCGTAGTATGGCCCAACCAAATCTTTGACTACTTTTTCGCCTACACCAATTTCGCGACGACAGTCTTGGTTGCCAGTATATATTTGGCCATGAAGAGGATATGAATTGTTAGCATTGCATAACCACCATACCTTGATACCATATTTCGCAGGCTTCGATGGAATATACTGGGTAAATTTCGTTCTGCCGCGGTACGGATACAATTGTTCGTCGATTGTTAAATTTTCTGTAGGCACATAATATTTTGCGAGATTGGCGTTCTAAATTATCCAAACGAAATAAAAATGCAATCAAAAAATGTTTGAAGAAACCCGATGGATACGGACACTTAAGATTGCCGACAGGTGTAAGAGAAAGATAGGACGGCTGGCCGTCAATATAAATATCAGTCCTAACCATAAATGGCAGTCCATAATTTTTAGCGATGAAAAAAATTCAACCTCGTAGTGCCGGATGGTTGTAAAAAGTATTGGAGATATTCACGAGCCTTGACACACGCGCCACTCCCTAAACTGCAACGTTGGCTCTCTAAAAATCTGTCCTGCTTTTCGCTACCGTAGCAAGGCGCCAATTTGTTTTTTATCTCATAACAGCCCAATGGCGAGGGAGGTTCATAAGTCCATTCCGCGAATCCTTTGAAAAACTTCTCAAGCAGATAGGGTCTTAGAACTCTCACCTTGTACTTGATAGGTCACTGTAGGCTGAGATCTTCACAAAATAGGACTCTCGGAGGTTGCAGACTGTAGGTTTTGGGGCTTAGATGCGAAGACCTCTAATGCGAATAGAGATAGAATGTCATATAAATATTTGCGTTATAAAATAAATAACTCCAACAAAAAATTATCAAAAATTAACGCTAAGCGTGAGCCCCTTTAAATGTGCATTTTATTATACTCAAATTTGTTCAGAAAATGTTTGGGTCAGAATTTTTATACCCAATATTTTCTGAACTCTCTTAATAAAATCATTAAAATTTGGACTAAAATTTGGTTTATTGTCATAAATTTTGTATAATGTTTAAAACTTTATTTTATATGAAATGTTTTAAAAATGAACTAAGTATATTTTTATAAAAATCTATGGAAAAAAATTTGTTATGAAAAAATATTGCTAATATCTTAAAAAAACCAACATTCAACAGTTTTTCTGGCGAGCATAGAAAATGCAGGTAAAAAATGTTAATACCATAGGGGTGAATGACTTTATATACTTGGCCTTGAATATTTTAAGCATATAATTAGTGCAATCAGTGACCTAACAGCATCGTTTAGTTACAGCACCTATACACCAAAAAGCATTTTTTCAACAAACTAGTTGACAACTAATAAGATAATTTTTCACTAAAACTTTAGTGATAGTGCATTTTTTTAACTAACACTAAAATTTTAGTGTTAGCAAAATTTTTTTTAGTGGTAGTGTTTTTGTTTTTACTAGCATTAAATGTTTAGTGATAATGGATTTTGCTTTTAACTAACAGACAGTGGTAGTGCAATTTAGTGGTAGTGCACAAACACAACCACTAAAATCAAAAAGGCAGACAGCCGCATCTCGTCGCAAAACCAGTTCGACTGCAGTCAAAGCCGTTACAGAACCGATAGTGGACATTTTGCAGAGACCTTCCAGTAACCGTTGGCATCTATGCCGTCGGGTTCGCCCACTGGGCTGGGAACCATATTAACGAGAACAGGTAGTTCGAGCGCATGGGCATTGTTTTAATTGTCTGGCGGTGCCACATGCCACCAAAGCGTGTAACTCTATGTCAGTTGTGTGATAGGCTACCTAGCTGTATACTGCGTTGGGTGACCAGACAGGCGATACCAAAACGCCTTTCCTCGCCAAATAGCGTACGGCGCAGCAACCCGAACCATTAACACGGCCTCGTCATCAACAGATTCAACACAATCGACGTAACCGGAGACATCCTGCAAACAGCTTTCGCATTCCGGCAGCTCCTCGACAGCGTAATCGTTGCTCAGCATCGTCATTGCAACGCTAAATGAGCATACATAATTTATACCAAATACACACCCTTACATATACTTGTACAAACATAAAAGAATTTTATGTCCGAATTCAGTAACTTGGCATAATTTCAAGTCTCAAAATTTGAGACTATGAGGTAGATATGTTATCTCCCCCCGCCTTCACGTTTTTCTCTTTTAATTAACTTTTTTGTGACCTACCCAGCTTCCCCTATCTCTGGCCAGCTGTCGCCAATTAAAAATCCCAAGTATAGCTAAGTCTTTTTCCACTTGATCTTTCCAACGCAAAGGAGGCCTTACTTTTCCTCTGCTTCCACTAGCGGGTACCGTATCAAAAACCTTCAGGGCTGTAGCTATTTCATCGCATGGTGCCTGATTGCAGTGTGGACTTGTCGATAGTGTCTTTACATTCCGTAGTGGAACGACATTCCTCGTCATACCAGTTGTGTACTTTACGCCGAAGTCTCTCTCCCACCACAAATCCGACTCCAGATTTACATGGCAGCTGTAGTCTACGTTTTCCTCTTTTGCTCTGTCCATCGCATTTCTTGGATGGTGGTGATCTCAGCTTTAGCTCTGGCGCGGACATCAACTAGCCGGGCAGAGCCACTCTCCATGTTAAGGGTATTGACATTCCTGGTGCATGTCCACAAATAATGGTCCTTACATTTTCATTTCATTGAAGGTTGTTTTTACAGGTTCGCCCTCTCACTTTAGCTCACTCCCAAAAGCTTGATCGGGAGCCACCCAGAGAAGGCTTAGATGAAATCTATCGCTCTGGCCACTCTCATGTAAATTCTAGTCAGAAACTTTCTCCACCTGCTTAGACATCTACACACGGACCCATCCTCTCATCACTAGGTCATAATTTAGAGACTTTTGTTTTAAGACAATAATCTTTTGCCGCTTTAGATACTGAGAGTGTGCAATGGGATACGGCGGTGCAAAAACGTATGCGGCTACAGTTCGCGGCTGAACTCAATTCCTTCCCTGGGCAACGTGATCAACCCGGTGTGGAGCCTTGGGTAACAGCTAATAGAGAGGGAGCTTAAGTGGAGCCACTTAGACATATTTGGTTTCAGGGTCCACTAAAGTCCGCAGCGTCCGTTCACCAGGAGGTGCGGCTGCAAGCGGGCATCAGTCATACGATGCCGCATAAGTTTGGTGTAAGATTTGTGGTTGGAACCTTGTCTCCAGGTTCACCCCAATCCGCGAACGAATTGCTACAATCCGCATCTAAGCTATATTTAATAACATCACCTTGATTTTCGCGCATGCCCAGACGGAGGAGAAGGATGATGGGACCAAGGATGAGTTCAACGAGCGCCTAGAGTAAGCATACGTGCGCTGCCCCGGCACAATGTAAACATTGTGATTGGTGACTTTAACGCTAAGGTGGCAATGAAGGCATTTTTGGTCCAACAGTGGGGAGATTCAACCTTCATGAGAATACCTCTGGCAACGGAGAGAGGCTGATCAATTTCGCCGATGCGCGAAAAATGGTAGTATGTAGCACCAGATTCCAACATCGAAGCATACTGAAGAACAGTTGAGAATTTCCCATATCGACTGTCAATCCTGCTAAATCAAACAACTTAGCATACAAAGCCACCCTGCAGCTAATTACTAAGCGTGCAACAGAGAAGAGGCGGGAAGAGACATGTATTTTGAAGAAAAAGAAACGAGAGGTGGAGAGACGTGAGTGCGAAGACCTTGAGACGCCAGCAAGCAGGAATGCGGCCTAAAACTAGTATAGAAATATGGTGGCGGACGTACAGATCACACTTGCGGTATGAAGAGACCACTTTCCATCGCTACTGAACGCGAACTCTGGTGACGCGTTTGAAAAAGAGGAGCCCAGAACAATCTTTAGGGATGAATAACTAAGGCTGCTCAAGAACAACAAAGCGCCTGGAGCAGACGGTATACCGGCTGAGCTGTTCAAAGCCGGCGGTGAAGAGCTGGTAGGATGAATGTACCAGCGACGGGTACCGAAGTGGATGAAATGATGAACTGTATGAGCTTTATAATGATATGGACATAGTCAAGCGCATAAAAATTCAACGACTGCAATGGCTTGGCCATGTCATTCGTATGAAGGATGATGCCGCGGTGAAGAAGTCCTTCGAATCG
Source organism: Philophylla caesio (assembly GCA_963971545.1). Lineage (NCBI taxonomy): Eukaryota > Metazoa > Arthropoda > Insecta > Diptera > Tephritidae > Philophylla > Philophylla caesio. Next base: position 37,551,444 of record OZ020608.1, on the reverse strand, counting down.
GCACCCATGGGTGGACAACAGCGGCAAGGACGCCCATGAATACACTGGAAAGACCAAGTGCAAAAGGACCTGCCTTCACTTGGTGTGAATAATTGGCGAAACCTAGCAAAGGAGAGAGGGAACTGGTGGAGCTTTTTGGTCTCGGTTCAAAACGACAAACGCCATAAAAGAAAAAGAAGAAGATTCTGAGTCTACTTGCTGAATTCTGGGCTTAATTCTTCGTTTCTGAGGACAATTGGAAGTCTCCCTTCAATATCGATCGTAATATACTGTAGAAGCATTTTAAACCAAAGCATTTTTGGTTGAAATGAAAGTGTATTATAAAAAAAAAAGAAGGAGGCTGTGTCAGAGACACGGCCATTAAGTTTAACGTAGAATACGCCATCCGATAAGACAGAAATCATATGTATAATGATAATTTATAATGATAAATAATACAAGCAAATGAATTTCTTTATTTGATAGTTACTTTTGATGATATACATAAGCTTATGATAGGAAAATAGGATAAAAATGTTTTTAAATTATCAATTAAATTTCTCGCAAAAACGAAGTCAATGGTAGTTATCAATAGTAAAGATAAATGATAAATAACAGACCCAAATCTATTTGATTATTTGAAAGTTACTTTTGAGAATATAGGCTTATGATGGGGAAAATAGGATAAATATGTTTTTAAATTAACATTTAAATTTCTCGCAAAAACTAAGTCAATGGTTGTGTTATCAATAGTTGTGGGAGCATCATTTCGAATATAATCCAAATTAAACGTATCGCTCATAAATTTCGCCAATCTAGTATTTGAAGTGATTTCTGTGTTAAAATCACCACCAATAAGCAGTAGTTGGCAGCGCTTTCTCTGCCTTTACTCTACTTAAATTTTCCCGCCTAAAATTATGCAATACATAAAATGAACGTCTATTCACGCTACAAACTAGTGCTGCACTGTGTTACCCACCACTACTACACACTCTACCAAACACCACACACATCTTTGTGTGCATGTGTTTATACAATTTTCATTTGAGAAATTTAAATATTAGGAAGATATCAACCAACATGAAATGTATGTCAAACGAAAGCTAACATCTTCATTTGACTACAAAAAAAAAAAAAAAAAAATTAACCGAGCCGTTTCCTTATAATTAAAGAAATAGAGATTACAACAATAAAAACCTGACATTGGTGCCCATACCGTAAGGTAAGACGTATTCTACGCCAAAAGTAAGTAAATAAAGTAAGAATAAGAACACTGTTCAACCGGTTTCAAAAGCAAATCAGAAATATACTGGGAGGTAGGTTTTTAATATATTTAACTTTCGCTGACAGTAACGGAAAACAGCTTTATTATTTATTACTATATGAGATGTATCGCCCAAACATTTTTCTTATGCTGCGGGTTCAAATATTTGTGGTAAAAATTTTTTTAACTATGATTAAAAGCTTTGTTTCAAATATAGTTGGCACATCGTAAAATTGTTTATCTGCTGAGCAGCAACTGCTTTCAATAGATTTCTAAAACTCTCATTCTCGACAATGTCAATTTGTTCGATACCTTTACTGATAAAGTCATAAAATCATAAAAATGGAAAATCACAAACAAAACATCACTTATTCGCCACTATTAAATATCTTAAAATTATTTTTCAGCACTTTGGGGCCGGCTAAAGGCGACATTAAGATAGCTGTTCAAGAATGTATGCTAGGCTTGGGAGAGTTTTCTGTGGATAAGCCGAAGTCACTGTGCTTGGCAGGCCCCTTGAATAATGGAAAGCATGTGCTTTCACAAATTATAGCATTTGAAACAGGTAAGTTGGGAACAAAAAAAACTTAATTTAATAAAACAAAATTTACAACAGTTTTCAGGAAAGAAATTTAAATAAAAAATGATTATATTTTTTTTTTAATTTTGTATGCAAAATGACTGGAAATAAAAATTTTTGTTTCACTTAAGTGCTGGAGAAGTCGGTTGTTATACGTCACTCTGTTTTAAGAAGGACTACAACACCAAAGATATTACTGATACCAAACATCCAAAAATATATGAGTCATTGGGGAACTGTAACCTCTGCAATTATTATTGCGTTAAAAGAAAACTTCAAATATTCCTTTGTAAGGGGCTGAAGATTACATATTTAAATGGCTTTAAAAAAATTGTATTTACAAGTATCCAAATCTTTGAGAAAAAAATGTTATTATTTACTGCGATGCAAAACTACAACAAAAAAATATTTCTGTGGTATCATTAAATTCATTACATTTTTTATATTATTTGAAACGATCAATTCTCCAGGCAATCTAAGTGTTTGTCCATAACTAACTACGCAGAAAATCACTATAAATTTTACTCAATAGATTAATGATGTCCATTAAAATACAAGGAATCCCATTTGATTGATGATAATATTGAGTTGTATGAATTTTCTAAGCTCCTATCGGTGATTAATTCAGCGAATACTATTGATGTAAATGGTTGTCCTTGATCTACTCCGACGTTTAGTGAAATACCGAAACTAGGTACATAATTATATAAAAATGTGCTTGCAATTGCATTGGTTGAAATTTATTTTGTTTCATAAATTTTTAGTTTAAGTGATTATTGTTTAAATGTAACAACTTTGTTTGGGCTTCCGTCTTAAATATCATCGCCTCCCTCATTCACGTTTAAAACTAAGCGCACAGCCCTAGTATGCAGTTTGCAAGCACACACACACAAACATATACACACATACCCACACACGCACACAAATTGTTTTTCCGATCGGTCGGATTTAAAAGATCTCCCAACTTAAGAATCCCCAAAGCGCGGTCAAAGCGCGGTCAAAGCGAAAATTTTACCCGCGTTTTAAACCAGTGAATAGTGCAAAGGTGTAGTGCTTCGTTTCATACAACAGCGAGAGCGCTACCTGAGACACAGGGTAAAATCTAAGTGGGTTAGTGAGCGCCAAAAACTATCGCGCTCCCACGAATTTTAAAATCAGCTGTTCTTATTCAGCACAATTGCGAACGACCCTTATTTTCCTTGCTACGGGTGCGTGTCCATACTGCAAAAGGTTTTTGTCGTCGATAAATGCAAGGTGTCTCGAATGCAATAAGTCGGCGCTTCAAAAACAGTGTAATGGAGAAATCTCCGCCGGCCACCAGTCTGCAAGTTGCATAAGGAATCGCCCAAGATCCCTTCGCGCGACGGTCGCGACTGGGACAGTCTCCGTAGGGCGTAGATGCAAGTTCTCGCAAGAAAAGAAGCAGTGAAATGTTTCAGGAAGAGTCAGTCGTGAAAATACACGATATGGACGAAATAACCACCATCGTGGAGGTGTGCCTGGCGCATAACTCTAAGCTTCCTAGCTTTAATGCATCAAACCAATGCGGAAAGCATACGGTGGAACGCAGACAGCAACGGTTTCTCAGCTTACTGAAATAACGAGAACGCTCTTAGCAAGCGGTAAAGTCCGGATTGGCTGGGTTATAAGCCGTATTCGCGCAAAAATGCAGCCGCAATGTACTGAGTGAAAGAGGTTTCATATACAATAAAATAGGCGATATTCTGCCAAGAACCCCATTAAACACATTTGAGGATAATGTCGAAAAATTAGACATAGATGCCATAACAAAAAAGCGGTTTATAATTGCAGGAGACTTTAATGCCTGGCCACAGAGTGGGGCTCACATCGAATGACTCCAAAGGGAAGAGCGCTAATTGAAGCATTTGCATGCTTAGATGTGGCGATATTGAATACCAGAACTCACCTTTTCGAGAAATGGCATCGGCTCCATCATAGACATATCGCTCGTAAGCTCGGTCCAAGTGGAGCATAAGCGCATGCTATACCAAAGCTATTATATGCGACATTAAACTAAACAGTTGCAAAACTGTTAAAAGACAACAGCGACTAAAGCGCCAAGAGTGGAAAATCAGCACTCTCAACCAAGAGGTGTTCAAAGAAATGCTACAAACTACAGAATACACGGGGTGTGCAAACAACAAGTGCCAAAAAGTCATGAATAATATTCGAACAGCCTGCAATGCGTCGAGGGTCTGCCCTCAAGCAACACTTTCCGGTTTATTGGTGGTACGAGCACATACAAAACCTTAGCGAGATTGTATCAAGTCCAGAAGGCACTTCCAAAGAGCACAAGGAAGATCACATTTCACAAACTCCAAAGAAATGGACAGATTAGCGAGGCGCGCACTAAAGATTGCAAATAAAGAAAGCAGGCGTAAATGCTTCCTTGAACTCTGTGATGAAGCTGAGAATAATCCATGGGGAACAGCATACAAAATTGTGACAGAGAAATTAAAATACGTAAAAGACTCAATTCCAACATGTCCTCAATTCCTAAGGCAAACAGCGCAAAGTTATTCAAGCAATAAAGAGACTCGACGACAGTAAGTCTCCGGGTCCCGACGAAGTTCCGAATAAGGTGCTAAAACTTGGCTTTACCCACGTGACATAAACAGTAGTATATATATTTAATAATATTAGGCGGAGGTAACGTTCCCATCGATAAGGAAGCGAAAAACGCTGGTACTTATGCCCAAACCAGATAAACTCCTTACGGAGCCATCTAGCTACAAACCCATATGCTTGCTCGACTCTGCAGGTAAAAACCTTGTATAATATACAACCGCATTAAAAGCGAAGTTAATGTCGCAAAGAGTTTATCTGAAATCCAGTTCGGGTTCAGAAAAGGAAGATCCACTGACGATGCCGTGCACATGGCTACGAAAATAGCACAAGAGGCGATTAGTGGTACTCGATGGTTTGAGGGATCTAAAAAATACTGCATAATGGTGACTCTTGACGTCAATAATGCCTTCAACATAGCCAACTGGGCTAAAACTCTAGACGCGCTAGACCGTATTGGAATATCCATCTAAGCTACGAGAAACCATGCGCAGCTATTTTGAAGTACGCGTTTTGGAGTATGCAACATCAGCGGGCGCGAGAAACTTCAAAGTCACAGTCGGTGTTCCCTAAGTTTCCGTACTCGGACCATTACTTTGGAACGTCATGCACGACGGGATCCTGCGTATAAAACTGCCAAACGGGGCAAAAATAATCGGACACCACGAATAGAGTTATAGCATTAGTTCAGTCATGGCTGGCGCAAAATGGACCTAAACTGGTGTAGCAGAAAACAGAGTCAGTGCTCATATCCAGCAGGAAAAAGGTGGAGTCAGTCACAATAAAAGTTGGCGACCACTAATCAACAACACTGCCAGCAGTTAAGTATCTGGGAATAATGATAGATATGAGGCTATCGTTCAAATCGCACCTCAAATACGTCAACGAAAGAATTAATTGCAGGCACAGTAAAGAGCCAAATATTATACGGTGCTTAAGGCTGGCACTCGGCATCAAAGTGCGCATCGTATCAATGTGGCTCTGCGTGTGCTGCGCTTCTAACACGGTTACAGACGAAGAAGCACTAGTAATCGCGGGGATGCATACTATCGATATACTAATGAACGAAGCGGAGTGGCCAGAACGCATACCTGGCAGAACAGATGGAGTAACGCAACAAAGGGTCACTTGATATACCACAGTATTCCAAGCTAGTTGACAAGAAAGCACGGTGAAGTAGACTTCTACTTGGCACAGTTCCTGGCGGGACACTGGTGCTTTAAAGCATATTTCCACCGCTTCAAACACGAACCGGCCCCGATGTGCTATTACTGTGGAGGAGACGCAACAGGAAGCGTCCACCACGTATTCTTCGAGTGCACGCGATTTGATGACACCAGACGCAAAATTCGCAGCATCACCGGAGTAATTTGTACACCCGAATCGCTAATAGCGTCTATGCAACAAAGCAGCGAAAAATGCAAGACAGCTTGTATTGCAATAGCAGATAGCAATGAAGAGGTCGAGAACTCTCGAAAGACTTCGGCGTAGCAGCGGCGACTAACCCCCCCATGATGTAATGCTTGACGGCAGTTCCGTGGGGTGGGGAATTCAACATGGAAAACATGTTTATCATGGTTTCAAAGGGCCACATGAGGGTAGTGCGCTACCACATCGCTCCTGAAAAAAAAACAGGAAAACACTTTCGTGCACTTGTTGTGAGAGGGCGTGTTTTGGAAAAGCTCCAAGAGTGCTTCAAAAAGTGTATCTATGGGGAAGCTGCCCCTCCTGGGGGTAGAGGACTTTCCATTGTATGTGGTGTTATTTTTCAGTTTTTTGCAGGTGAGATTTTTTCGAGGTAGCAACCCAAATAAATAGAACAAAGAAGCAGCATAACAATGAAGTATCATGGCGTTTTCTCCCTGTAACAGGTTTTATTAACCAATATCGAATTCGTTCCAATATGGTGAAAAAGAACGTACATTAACAATAAGGTGCAAGTCCCGTTCCGTTCCCCTAACAATGTATCTCGTAACGCCATGCACTTTCTCTAAATAGTTCAGCAAAGTGGTCCTAATGGCCTAGCTTTATTAGCGACCACAACAACCAAATATCGGCAGCTAATCTCTGGTTTTTCGAAACATCCTGCGCTTGAAAAAGCTCAGCATAGTTTCGGAGGCACACACCCCCTATCGGGCGTTATTCTTCAACCACAGTGTGCTAGGTGCAATGGGGATCACTGAACTAAATTGGAAGTTAAAATAAGTTAAACTTATAAACGCTTAAATAAATATCTAATTACACTGTCCAACAAATGAAGACTTTTTGAATGGAACAGAATAGCGACCCTATAATTCTGAAAGGGTATGTTGAGTAGATCATTTTTGTAGAACAAACTTATGGTCCAGCACGTCTGAGTTTTTTTTTTACAGTGGGTCAAAGTTTTCATTTTTTGGTCGAAGGGAGCATTATACTATATGAAAAAAATGTTGTAAGTTAATGTCTGAGAGAATTCTTATGGTCAGAGTTGTATTGTGGAATTGTATGAGGATTATTTTTGAGGAAGATCTTAACCCTCTAACTGGTCTCTTTATGGGTCAATTTGACCCTTTTTTCGAGAAAATCAAAAAATATCCTTTAAAAAGGGACATTTAAGGATTAAAATATTCTACGAAAATGTTTGGCGGAAAATTTCAGTGATGGTCACCAAAGACACCATTGTTGTAAATAAAGCTCTGTACGATTAATTGGCAAAATTACACGCCAACTTCTATAAAAAATTATAATTTTTTTTAATAGTGGTTTTTTATTGTATGTATGTACATATTTATTTTTTGGCTTCAGCAGTAGTATGACAATGGATTAAAGATTAAACTTAATATGCTTCCCTGTATTTAGCTTGACGTGAATGTTCCGATGTGTCAAGGTTTCTGTACAAGCCCCATACGAATTCAGCAAGCATTACACTTTGGGATTTCCCTTTGAATCTATCTTCCAATACCTTTATATCCTGATGAAACCTTTCACCGTGTTCATCTGAAACCGCTCCAAGGATTTCTTTAAAAAAATTGAGATGAGAGTGCAGAAAATGCAGCTTTAGTGACATCTTAACGCCAATATTGTTAAAACCGATTAGCATGCTTTCAATATTTTCTGCATAGTTTTGTGCTTTTGAGTTTCCAAGGAATTCTGCTATAACCAGCTGCATAAAGTCAAATGCTGTGTTTTGCATATCCGACAGATGACCATAAAATTCTTCATCGAGCATTCTTAGAAAAGGTAATTTACATTAAATGAAATAAATTATTTCTTAAAACCGTATTTTACCTTCTTTTAATTTTGCTGCAGATAATCTGGGGAAAATGGTTTGAATGCGTTTGAAAGCATTTCCTTGTGTATTTAAGCTTTTAATAAAATTTTTCACCACGCCCAACTTAATATGCAGCGGTGGAAGCATGACCTTATCTTTTGAGACAAGGGATTCATGGATTACATTTAAGTCACCAATAATATTTGCTTTACGTTCTTCGAAATATTTAATATGATAATGTCTGCTGGTAGCACGTGAATCCCATTTACAAAGAAAGCACATTAATTTAGTTTATCCTGTTTGCATTCCAGTCAATATTGCAATCATTTTGAAGTCTGCGCATACTTCCCATTTATATTTATAGTATTCAATTTTATTTAAGAGATTTGAAATATTTGCGTATGTTTCCTCCTTTTTTGTGGAATACGCAACCGGTATTGATGGATGCTGATTTCCATTGTGCAGTAAAACTGCCTTTAAGCTGTGTTTTGAACTATCTATAAATAGTCGCCAAGCGGAAGAGTTCAATACTGCAACAGTATACAAGTTCTTCTGATTTTTTAAAATAACTTTCCAGATCGGCGTGTCTTTTTCTTGGCGATGTAACTTTTACATCGGCTTTTATCAAATTCCTGTTTTTCAATCTGGAACATAATATATAATAGTCCTAAATCTCTTACAAGATCTTCAAAATAAGCTTGGTCTATCAAATTAGGACATATGTTTAAACCATCAGGAGGCAAGTAACTTATATCTGATATGTTTTCAACCGCCGCTGTTATTTCTGTATTGGCGTATGTCATATTGGCCGAAAATGTATGTGTAGGCGGTTGAGGCACCGGAACACCTTCACAGCGCACTTCTGGTAAAATGACATTATTTGTTGCTTCGTATGTCATTATCGCGTAGTGCCTTTGGCTTCTACCAAATTTGTAATTTACGCAGAAATAGCATGTATCTGATTTGTGATCTTCAGGTTCAATCCATATAATAGGCGCAGAAAATGGCAACGCCTTAGTACCGCCTTTGTACCAGGTCAAAAGACCACTTTCGCAAGTAGTACATACAGTTTTTGGTATCCAAGCTTCACATAAAAATCGTATTCCAATGAAAAGAAAATATGGTTCTTCAATTGTAGGGAATATCTTTCTTCTGCTTTGATGGTGTGTAAAATGTCCACAAATAAAACAAAACCAATCTCTTAATTTGCAAACAAAATCCGTCATGCTTATTTAAGCTTTAATTGTTCTTTTTTTATATTAATTTTAGTAAAAATCACACCCGATATGTACTGCTTAGTAGCTCAATTATGCTTAATTTTATCACACCCGATTTGTAAGTCACAGCTGATTTGTAAGTCACAACTGACTAGACGCGAAAACTCAGTGTATGGCCCGGCCGAACTTGACGTTTTCACCTGCTTTGTATATGTTGGCGTGTTATTTTGCCAATTAATCGTAAAGAGCTTTATTTACAACAATGCTGACTTTGGTGACCCCCACAGAAATTTTCCGCCAAACATTTTCGTAGAATATTTTAATCCTTAAATGTCCCTCTTTAAAGGATATTTTTTGATTTTCTCGAAAAAAGGGTCAAATTGACCCATAAAGAGACCAGTTAGAGGGTTAAGATCTTCCTCAAAAATAATCCTCATACAATTCCACAATACAACTCTGACCATAAGAATTCTCTCAGACATTAACTTACAACATTTTTTTTATATAGTATAATGCTCCCTTCGACCAAAAAATGAAAACTTTGACCCACTGTAAAAAAAAACTCAGACGTGCTGGACCATAAGTTTCTTGTACAAAAATGATCTACTCAACATACCCTTTCAGAATTATAGGGTCGCTGTTCTGTTCCAAAAATGCTGTTGGACAGTGTTATAATCATTCTAAAATAATAATAAATAGTAAATAAATAATAAAATAGGAAATAAATAGTAAATAAATCAAGCTAGAGTAAACTAAAATGAAGTTAAATAAATAGTAAAAAATTGAATAGGAAATAAATATATAAATCCAAGTTAAAAAAAATCAAATTAAATAAGAATTAAAAAAAAAACAAATAGTTTTTAACTAGGGAAAAGGATTTTATTCCAAAAAAAATGTAAATAGGAGAAGCTTATTTAAAATAAATTATGAGTGTCTGTAGGACAGGGCAAATAACAAACCGTAGTAAGGAGAAAAAAGACAAAGCCTAAGCCTCCACGGCCAGATGCTTTAATAATAAAGGATAGTGGTGGAATTTCATAAGCAGACATACTACGGACATGCAGGAGAGATGGTATCGAAAATAAAGAAGACCACCAACTGAAGAAACCTACAGACTCGCACACGTCCGAAGTACAGCGAGCTGTCGAGAAAGCGCTTGGCGAAAACGTCTCCGTCCAGACTCTTACCTCGCAAATCGCGATAGGGGTTAAGGACTTGGATGAAGAGATTTGGGCTGCATTTGAAAAAGAGTTCGAGGGGATACAGATAAAAGAAGACGCACTGAAATTTGTCCGAAAGGCATTCAGTGGAACGAAGACACCGATTATACTCATCACAGCTGCATCTGCAAATAAAGTAATAGCAGCAGTAAAATTAATTGTAGGATGGGTGGTTTGCCAAATCCGACAAAACACACAGCCGATGCAATGCTTTAAATGCTTATAGTATATATATACCAATGTAGTGAGAAGTGTCCTATTGTACGGGTTTCAAATCTGGGTTGAAGCCTTTAAAAATACGTCATACGCACGCGGAGTGGAGGCCCTATACATACTCTGTGCGATTAAAGTATGTTGCGAACTGCATCAGAAGAGGCTGCGTTGGTTATTGCTGGCCTACGTCCCATAGTATTCTAGCGACGCAGACGTTGGCGAGATCCGTAAATAAGGTGAATCGCGAAGCAGAAATCAACATCTGCTCGCTTAAGTTAGGTAGAAAATATGGAGAAGCAAACTTCCAGTTAACCAAACCATCTCCCGACGAAATACTTGACGGTGGTACCGGGAGAATGGTACTGAGACAGTAGGAGGGTTAGTTCGGGTTAACCTCCCACACTGACAAACCGGTGACGGTTAGGGGCTTTCGATGCTTTCTCCTCGTAAAAAAAGAAAACTCACACATACACACATTTCATAGTCCGACACATATATGGAGCTTTGAATTTGAGTAAGCTTGCATAATTGGCTCGTCAAACGCCTAAGCGATTTTGGCCGATATGAACAAAGCACCCCAGCTTTCACTATTTCTTGCTAACTGGCGCCAATTGGAAATCGCAAGTATAGCCAAGTCTTTTTCACTTGCTTTTTCCAACGAAGAGGAGGTCTTCCTTCTCCTCTACCAGCGGGTATCGCGTCACAAACCTTCAGGGCTGGAGCTATTTCATACATTCGAACGACGTGACCTAGCCAGCGGAGTCGCTGGTTGTTAATCCGCTGCGCTATGTCTACGTCCTTGTACAGCTCGTACAGCTCATCGTTCCATCGTACGCGGTATTCGCCGTCGTAAAGACGCAAAGGTTCATACATCTTTCTCTCGAACACTCAAAGAGCACTCTCATCGTATGTTGCCATCGGGCATGATAAGAGATTTATAGAGCGTGGTGTTTGTCCGTCGAGAGAAAACAGAACTGTACCATTGCCTACTCAGTCCGAAGTATCGCTTGTTGGCAAGAGAGATTCTCCGTTGGATTTCTAGGCTAACGTAGTTATTGGTGATAATGCGGTTCCCTAGGTAGGCAAAGTTCCCTACTTTTTCAAAGTTATTACAGTCAACATCGATGTTCGTGCCCAGCTGTGAATGTGCTGACCGTCTATTTGATGACAGGAGATGCTTTGTCTTGCCTTCATTCACCTCCAGTTGGAGAAGGTAGAACTAATATCGGCGTGCGCCAGATTTTTTATAGATGGTTCCAGACCGATTTAGCTCTACGGCTTGAAGTATTTTCTCCAGCCCATCACTGACAGTGGGCTTAAGTCTTTAACCTAATAGTCTCGACAGAACCTTATACGCGGTATTAAAGAGACTAATCCCGCGATAATTGGCGCAAACTGCAGGATCACCTTTCTTGTTGATTGGGCAAATCACACTTAATTTCCAATCAGCAGGCATGCTTTCTTCCTATCATATTCTAGAAATGAGCTCGTGCATGCGCTTAACCAGCTCCTCTCCGCGGTACTTGAATAACTCAGCTGGCAATCCATCAGCCCTGTGGGCTTTGATGTTCTTCAGCCGTGCTATCGCTTTCCGTATTTCGTCATAGTCGGGTGATGGTGCATCCAGTCCATCATCATTGATTGGGGATTGGAATAAATTCCAGCCGAGCCGCCCAATTTTCGACCACTTTTTGCAGCAATTGGGGCCGTTTGTCAGCAATAACGTGCCGCATATTCTCTTCCAAGGCATCTTGAAATGGCAAACCAAACTGAGTATAAATCAAGTAGCAGCTGTCAAAAAGACCAACTCCGAAAAAAGTATTGCCTTATTAAAAACCACACGCCTAAAAAACACCCGTATAAGGGACTCACGTTATTGCATAGATACATAAAATCAAGTTTGTAATTTATTCATAAGGTGGATTTGCCTGGCGTGGTTAGTCGGCACCATATTTTTTCAGAAATTTCTAAAGAAAAAAAAAAGAAAAATTCCAGTAAGTTTTTCAACTGTTTTAACAGCCATATTACCTTGAATAATGGATACTTTTATTCGATTAGCAGACGCAATAGCAGAATTCGATGCATAAGGATATACAAAACATTATCTTGCTATTGAACAAGATGAACTCAAAGCATTAGGGGGGAAAACGAAAGTAGCTTATGATGAACGCGTTGGTTCAACACAGCTATCTTCGAAGGTCCTCATGGCAATAAAGAAAAAATACAAGATGAGCTATTATGGTTTTGTTCGTTGCATGACGACCATGGTCGAACTTTCCGAAAAATTAACAAAATCGAAAAAAGTGACAGAAGATAGACCTATTCGCAAGCACAACATTCATCTGCGATAAAGACGTCTTCAAAGAAAATTATCTCTTTTGGTCTTCTTTCCGAGACATGTTCACGGCTATATATATACTAAACAAACGTCTTACCCTGGTTGAAAAACTATTTTAACTCAACCAAAAACCCCAAGGGGATGCAAAAAAATCGTACAAATGTGTACATTGACGAACGAAGGCCTGGAAAAAACTAAGTGACAGATAAGAAAACAAACGTATCTTAGTCAACAGGAAGCTTAAACTTCCATTTAGTGTAAAGGCAGTTGTGAGTGAATGCGGTAGCTCAGAGCGACATAAATAATTGCATCTCTTCACTTGAATGTAATCAAATTGACATCTCCAATGGGGATGCAATTGTATATATTATAAAAAAAAATTCTGACGTGTACATGAAAATCGCCGATACACGTGTATTTTAATTTTTTCTCCCCTTTCCGAAAAAGTATATTTGGTTCAGAGGACAAAATGTGTGTAACGCAGTGTAATGATTGCTTGAACTGCTTATCAGTTGGACACACGGTGTCAAGACGCACAAGTTCTTTAAACTGCAGTACGTTTCATTCGCGACATCACACACTGCTCCATTTTCAAGCATTTCATCCAAAAGCAACAGCTCAGAGGGGAATTTCGAACTCCGCAGACGACATACTTTCTACTTCAAGGCAGGCACAGTTGAGTTGTTAACTCTTGCTACGTAAACTCAAATTTTGAAGTGCTACACGTGTTAACATACATTATAATGGCACACATTTATCTGCTAAAGCAGTTTTTGATTCTGGTTGTTAGTGCTCATTAATTACATAGAAGCTCAAACGCAGAATAAACGACCTTTCACAACGGTTATGTGCCCAAGTGTCAGGAATCCACAATAATTAGTCCGCGCAAGTTAAAGAAGCGTGCGAAATACAACTGCGGTCGTCTACAGACCCATAAATTAATATTAAGAAATTATGGTGCTTGTTTTACCATAACTAACTGGGAATCTTTCAACTTGTCAAGTAAGCGCAATGATGAGGCAGGCATTCCCAGACTTAGTATTGACGGACACGAGGTTCTTCGTCAACGAACCAGTTGATCTTATCCTTGGCGGAGACGTTTATCCCCAGATTGTTTTAAGTGGCTTAAAGAAAAATATACTAAATACACTTCTCGCCCAAGAAACTTATATGTAACCTATTTTAAAATTTCGCTGTTTTCTTAGTATTAAGTTTAAATTCATCTATATAAATTTAAAATACAATTTAAAACTAATTTTATTCTTAGATTTTATGTATCGTGACTAGCACTGTAAAATAATTTGTTTAATTGTTGTGCTAGGATAAATATCGAAATAAATACAAATACAATGCAAAGAGTATTTGGTTGGATAATAACCGGCAGTGCGAAAACAACGAATTCTTCCAACAAATCGTTACGTTTTTCAATGAAGTTTCAATGGACAAGTAGTTATCGGATTTCTGGGAGTTAGAGGAGATTCCAAAAAAACGAAAAGTAAGTGAGTAAAATGCATATTGCAGAGCTCTTCAAATCAGCATCCCTTCGTTGAAAAGTTATGCTCTCCCTTCTACAGGAATGAGACGAGACTAGCGTAATGGCACAGCGTATGAAAAGTATATTCATACAGCACATAATTGCAACCCTAAATAATCTATTACGTTATATAAGTCTACAATAAAGTAACCGCAGCTAAGTTTAAGGAAATGTAAAAAGATACGAATGACAGAACCCGCCTCGGGCATTCAATTTTGACGATACGAAACGAGGCAGTTCGCAGCAAGATAAATAAACTTACTTAAATAATTTTATTTTTAAATGAGCTAAAGGCCAATTTTTGTTGAAAAAATTAGAGAAAAAACAACAACACCAGCGCGGTAGAAGCTATAGTACTATTTCGGAAATCACCACATTTCCTCATCAGGCTTCTTTCTTCACGGCTTGCGCGGGAGTCAAACACGCGCCACCACGCAACACTTAAACCAGCGTCTCAATAGTCTGAGCTACGCTTACGCTGTGTGAGCTGTTGTTATTTTATCCTTTTCTTTTACAACTCACTACAATCAAGAGCGACTGTTCCGCCGCAGAAACCGTGTAGAAAGAAGTCTGATGAGGAAATGTGGTGATTTCCGAAATAGTACTATAACTTCTACCGCTTTCGTGTTTTTGTTTTTTCAAAAAATGTTTCCAACAAAAAATCGAATTTATCTCAATTATTTGCTTAACGGAGATTTTCTGGAGTTTGAGGACACAAGCACAGTGAAGGCACTTGGCATCAGATGGAATATTCTAGCCGATTACTTCTATTTTAACGCAAAACCCATTGAGGACCAGAAAAATATCACAAAGAGAGCGATACTTTCCGCTATCGCCAAACTTTTCGATCCTCGAGAGTGGCTCGCACCCATCATCATTATTGCAAATATTATTATACAAAATATATGATTAGAAAAGCATGCTGGGATGAAGCCGTATCTTCAACTACTTGTGGTAATGTAAAAATCAACAGCATTCGCATACCAAGATGGGTTCAATTCTCACCAACTGAAGAGGTTTTAGCGATGCGTCGGAAAAACCATATGGAGCAACTGCTTACTAACGAGTTAAAACTGACAATGAAGTGTTCGTCAACTTACTCATGGCAAAAACAAGAGTACCCCTAGTGAAAATAATATCATTGCCCAGATTAAAATTATGTGGTGCTATTAGCGGAAATTGTCGAAACAGTCACTGAAAAATCTTAACGTTGGCCATTGAAAACCATTTAGAAAACCACCTTACTCTTGGTCATCCTTTGTGGCGCATAGAATAACAAAAATAATAGAAAAGGTTGGTAATAAAACCTAGCGTTACGTGGATTCTACATTAAATCCTGCAGATTTGGCAAGCAGAGGATTAGCCAACGAGCTGATCAACAATGACTTATGGTGGCAGGGACATTCTTGGTTGCAAGAAGACAATTCCCTATGGCAAGCATAAGAAGGGTATTACACTCATTGAGGAGAAAAGGGTGCAAGTTCCCGCTGTTACCACATACATAAGCAACATTATCATTTTGCTTGAGCGATTTTCAGTTCTACCTACGGCTTTGCGGGTTATTTCATACATAATGAGGTTCTTTCAAAGAACACACTCAATAACAAAATCGAAAGAGTATTGTTGGAGCTAGGGTTGTTTTCTTAATAATTTATTGCTAAAAAAACAACGTATTCTGTACGTATACTATGTACTTGAATTTAATTTATTTAGAAATAATACACCAGTGAAAAGCAAAGAAAAACGCAATACATTTAATTGATGACCGGAGGTGCCTGGTTGAGCGACGAAATGTGAATGTTTTTCCTGTGAAATATATGAGCAATAAATATACCAATACCTCTGACGATGAATGCGAAAACTAGTCGTAGTTGGATGGCGTGATTTAACTGCAGTTGGCAATAATTGGGGGTGTTACCCATTGCAAACTGCAGTGTTAGCAGCGACCCAACAGGCGCAGCCGCTGCATTGGAAAAGTAGGCAGCGACTCAACAGGCACTGTTACTGTGATACGTTAACCCTTTGCGACTTCTGTGTTTAACACGTTAAAGGCTTTTGTGCTTAAACATCCACCCCCTAGGAAGCGATGCTTCACAGTATCTTCTTGCTGACTTTTAACTGGTAACTTTGCTACCCTTGTAATTGTTGTCTTCACATAGCAAGCGCAAGTCGTTCTTTTTTAGGTTTGGTGTTGATGACATACACTTCTTGCGACACTGCAATTCTTGTAGTCCTTACTCCATCGGTTTCAAAATTGTTGCTCAATCCTCTGCATCACTTGATGCCGCTTAAGTGTCCCAGTATTGCTTGACTGCTCTCTCCCATAAAGCGTCAAAGTCTTGAGATCGTAAAGTTTCAAGAGCTCCCGCAGCTCTCGATTTGCGCCGAGAAAGTGTGTGGCGTTGTCTGAATATATGATACGACATTTGCCAAGACGAGATATGAAACGTTTTAGAGCGGCAATGAATGCATCTGCTGTGAGTTTTGGAACCAGCTTAAGGTGGACTGCTTTGGTGCTGCTGAAACATATAAAAAAGCTGTATAAACTTTAATAGTAGCTCTACCTCTGAGTTGTTGGGTGATAAGTAGATGGCCGCAGTAATCCACGCAGATTTCCTCAAATGCTGTCTATGGCACCACTCTGTCTCTTGGTAAGTCACCCATCAATTTTTGTGTCTAAAAAGGCAGGAACCGGAAACAGATAATGCATTTGTGGTTTACATGCTTGATGGTATTTCCAGCACTGATGACCCAAATTCTTTCTCGAAAAAGGCTGAGCAATGTTTGACTACCAACTTAAAGTTGATGCCGATGAAAATGCATGATAATGGTGTTTACAAAAAGGAACAATTTTGATAACAAAACTGGATGTTTTTCGTCAAAACATAGCGAAGAGTATTTAAGGCGACCTCCGACTGTGATGATTGCCTCGTGAATGAAAGGTGATAACTGCGAAAGTTGCAAATTGCGAGAAACCGGACGATTTCATCGTAGATGGGTTATTTCTTCTACAAATGTGCAATTTTCATTGATGCGAAAAATGGTGAGTAGAGCATTATTCATTTCCGATGCGCTTATGTGATCTTGGTGACAGAGGTGGTGAAGTTTGCGAAATGCGTCTACAAAGCGCCGCACTTAACAAAAATTCAAATGAGTTGGTTGTAGTTTGTGTTGAATTTGTGCTCGCCGAATGTCTGATGTCGGCTTTGTTATCAAAATGTTGTGTTGCCAACGTTGTTCTGGAATTTCGATGTCGATGAGTTATGTTGATGGCCAATGATTAACTTTAAGCGTGAGAAAAGCAAAGCTAATTGCCAATGAGCTGGTCAACCTTTACTCAATCTGCCCAACAGTGATCCACATAATCCTATTCCACTAATTTCCAATGGAACCAGCTTCATGAAGATGGAGTCAGTTTCATGAAGACCAAAAAGTTTAAACCATTATGACTGAGGATACCTTCACACAACTTGCATTTTGGTTGATTGGTGGCGATGAACGCCAATTGCTTCGGTGCTTGACGAGAGTTTGTCAAGCTTTGACACTACCAGTGAAGCACTAGCCCATTACCAATTTGGGTGGATGTTGCCATCGATTGCATGGCACGCATGATTGCGCCACGAAGTTACGGAGATTGGCTACGGTTGGAGGATACGTTGGGTGTCGAAGACGTGCTGAAGATGTGACTGGAATATGTACCGCTTATGGTCGAAACCTGATTCCAGCAACTGCAACGCTTTCTAATAATTTACATTGGTCACTTCTAATGATAGAATGAACGCACCCTGGCAGGCTTGAACGCAGATATTGCAATTTTTCAATATTCAAAAGATCTGGATTTTTCTCGACGAGAACCAAAAAGGTATTGTCAAACTCCAGCCACTCCCGATAGCAGCCATCAAGCGTCGGATGTTTTAAGTTCGATAATTTTTTTTCTGTCGCGATGACGAAGTGGTGTGTTGTTTTGAGATTTGATGATTTGGATGAGCTGGTACGCAAAAACGATAGCCTTTCCCTGTACAGCCCCTTAAGCTTGCAATGACTTTCGTCCATGACCAGGTGATGCTCATCATCCAGCTGGGTTTCATCCAAAATCTCCAGCTGCGTCTGTAGCTCCTCAAACGAATTGTAGTGGCGCTCGATTAAAGCTAGTTTCTCCTCGCGGTATGGTGCTGATATTGCGTTAACTGGAACCGACTTTCGAGAGCGATCAAGCGATTAAACAGCGACAACCGTTGACTGTTTTTTACGCGAATTTCAGGCGATTCGCGGTACAGAGTTTGCACCCCTGGATTTTCTTGCTCGATATCTGACATTTTAACTGACTAACCGATTTCAATCAATAACGAAAAAATGTAAAAATTGATGACTATGCGTTTTTCTTGGATGCATTTGCCCGTTTCATCACTAGACGAGGTTGTCCGTAAAACGTTTATTTCGACATTGGCACTGACTTTGGCGGAGACGTTTATCCCCAGATTTTTTTAAGTGGCTTAAAGAAAAATATACTAAATACACTTCTCGCCCAAGAAACTTATGTAACCTATTTTAAAACTTCGCTGTTTCCTTAGTATTAAGTTTAAATTTATCTATATATAAATATAAATTCATCTATATAAATTTAAAATACAATTTAAAACTAATTTTATTCTTAGATTTTATGTATCGTGACTAGCACTGTAAAATAATTTGTTTAATTGTTGTGCTAGGATAAATATCGAAATAAATAATGCAAAGAGTATGCTCTCCCTTCTACAGGAATGAGACGAGACTAGCGTAATGGCACAGCGTATGAAAACTGTATTCATACAGCACATAATTGCAACCCTAAATAATATATTACGTTCTATAAGTCTACAATAAAGTAACCGCAGCTAAGTTTAAGGAAATGTAAAAAGATACGAATGACAGAAGCCGCCTCGGACATTCAATTTTGACGATACGAAACGAGGCAGTTCGCAGCAAGATAAATAAACTTACTTAAATAATTTTATTTTTAAATGAGCTAAAGTCCAATTTTTGTTGAAAAAATTAGAGAAAAAACAACAACACCAGCGCGGTAAAAGTTATAGTTCTATTTTGGAAATCGCCACATTTCCTCATCAGGCTGCTTTCTTCACGGCTTGCGCGGGAGTCAAACACGCGCCACCACGCAACACTTAAACCAGCGTCTCAATAGTCTGAGCTACGCTTACGCTGTGTGAGCTGTTGTTATTTTCTCCTTTTCTTTTACAACTCACTACAATCAAGAGCGACTGTTCCGCCGCAGAAGCCGTGTAGAAAGAAGTCTGATGAGGAAATGTGGTGATTTCCGAAATAGTACTATAACTTCTACCGCTTTCGTGTTTTTGTTTTTTCAAAAAATGTTTCCAACAAAAAATCGAATTTATCTCAATTATTTGCTTAACGGAGATTTTCTGGAGTTTGAGGACACAAGCACAGTGAAGGCACTTGGCATCAGATGGAATATTCTAGCCGATTACTTCTATTTTAACGCAAAACCCATTGAGGACCAGAAAAATATCACAAAGAGAGCGATACTTTCCGCTATCGCCAAACTTTTCGATCCTCGAGAGTGGCTCGCACCCATCATCATTATTGCAAATATTATTATACAAAATATATGATTAGAAAAGCATGCTGGGATGAAGCCGTATCTTCAACTACTTGTGGTAATGTAAAAATCAACAGCATTCGCATACCAAGATGGGTTCAATTCTCACCAACTGAAGAGGTTTTAGCGATGCGTCGGAAAAACCATATGGAGCAACTGCTTACTAACGAGTTAAAACTGACAATGAAGTGTTCGTCAACTTACTCATGGCAAAAACAAGAGTACCCCTAGTGAAAATAATATCATTGCCCAGATTAAAATTATGTGGTGCTATTAGCGGAAATTGTCGAAACAGTCACTGAAAATCTTAACGTTGGCCATTGAAAACCATTTAGAAAACCACCGTACTCTTGGTCATACTTTGTGGCGCATAGAATAACAAAAATAATAGAAAAGGTTGGTAATAAAACCTAGCGTTACGTGGATTCTACATTAAATCCTGCAGATTTGGCAAGCAGAGGATTAGCCAACGAGCTGATCAACAATGACTTATGGTGGCAGGGACATTCTTGGTTGCAAGAAGACAATTCCCTATGGCAAGCATAAGAAGGGTATTACACTCATTGAGGAGAAAAGGGTGCAAGTTCCCGCTGTTACCACAAACATAAGCAACATTATCATTTTGCTTGAGCGATTTTCAGTTCTACCTACGGCTTTGCGGGTTATTTCATACATAATGAGGTTCTTTCAAAGAACACACTCAATAACAAAATCGAAAGAGTATTGTTGGAGCTAGGGTTGTTTTCTTAATAATTTATTGCTAAAAAACAACGTATTCTGTACGTATACTATGTACTTGAATTTGGTGGTGCCTGGTTGAGCGACGAAATGTGAATGTTTTTCCTGTGAAATATATGAGCAATAAATATACCAATACCTCTGACGATGAATGCGAAAACTAGTCGTAGTTGGATGGCGTGATTTAACTGCAGTTGGCAATAATTGGGGTGTGATGTTTGTCGTGCCGAAAATCCATTTTTTATGCACGCATATGACGGCTATTACCCATTGCAAACTGCAGTGTTAGCAGCGACCCAACTGGCGCAGCCGCTGCATTGGAAAAGTAGGCAGCGACTCAACAGGCACTGTTACTGTGATACGTTAACCCTTTGCGACTTCTGTGTTTAACACGTTAAAGGCTTTTGTGCTTAAACATCCACCCCCTAGGAAGCGATGCTTCACAGTATCTTCTTGCTGACTTTTAACTGGTAACTTTGCTACCCTTGTAATTGTTGTCTTCACATAGCAAGCGCAAGTCGTTCTTTTTTAGGTTTGGTGTTGATGACATACACTTCTTGCGACACTGCAATTCTTGTAGTCCTTACTCCATCGGTTTCAAAATTGTTGCTCAATCCTCTGCATCACTTGATGCCGCTTAAGTGTCCCAGTATTGCTTGACTGCTCTCTCCCATAAAGCGTCAAAGTCTTGAGATCGTAAAGTTTCAAGAGCTCCCGCAGCTCTCGATTTGCGCCGAGAAAGTGTGTGGCGTTGTCTGAATATATGATACGACATTTGCCAAGACGAGATATGAAACGTTTTAGAGCGGCAATGAATGCATCTGCTGTGAGTTTTGGAACCAGCTTAAGGTGGACTGCTTTGGTGCTGCTGAAACATATAAAAAAGCTGTATAAACTTTAATAGTAGCTCTACCTCTGAGTTGTTGGGTGATAAGTAGATGGCCGCAGTAATCCACGCAGATTTCCTCAAATGCTGTCTATGGCACCACTCTGTCTCTTGGTAAGTCACCCATCAATTTTTGTGTCTAAAAAGGCAGGAACCGGAAACAGATAATGCATTTGTGGTTTACATGCTTGATGGTATTTCCAGCACTGATGACCCAAATTCTTTCTCGAAAAAGGCTGAGCAATGTTTGACTACCAACTTAAAGTTGATGCCGATGAAAATGCATGATAATGGTGTTTACAAAAAGGAACAATTTTGATAACAAAACTGGATGTTTTTCGTCAAAACATAGCGAAGAGTATTTAAGGCGACCTCCGACTCTGATGATTGCCTCGTGAATGAAAGGTGATAACTGCGAAAGTTGCAAATTGCGAGAAACCGGATGATTTCATCGTAGATGGGTTATTTCTTCTACAAATGTGCAATTTTTATTGATGCGAAAAATGGTGAGTAGAGCATTATTCATTTCCGATGCGCTTATGTGATCTTGGTGACAGAGGTGGTGAAGTTTGCGAAATGCGTCTACAAAGCGCCGCACTTAACAAAAATTCAAATGAGTTGGTTGTAGTTGGTGTTGAATTTGTGCTCGCCGAATGTCTGATGTCGGCTTTGTTATCAAAATGTTGTGTTGCCAACGTTGTTCTGGAATTTCGATGTCGATGAGTGATGTTGATGGCCAATGATTAACTTTAAGCGTGAGAAAATCAAAGCTAATTGCCAATGAGCTGGTCAACCTTTACTCAATCTGCCCAACAGTGATCCACATAATCCTATTCCACTAATTTCCAATGGAAC
Organism: Philophylla caesio; assembly: GCA_963971545.1. Lineage (NCBI taxonomy): Eukaryota > Metazoa > Arthropoda > Insecta > Diptera > Tephritidae > Philophylla > Philophylla caesio. The sequence goes on along the minus strand of OZ020608.1, from coordinate 37,529,170 downwards.
CAGCTTCATGAAGATGGAGTCAGTTTCATGAAGACCAAACAGTTGAAGCCATTATGACTGAGGATACCTTCACACAACTTGCATTTTGGTTGATTGGCGGCGATGAACGCCAATTGCTTCGGTGCTTGACGAGAGTTTGTCAAGCTTTGACACTACCAGTGAAGCACTAGCCCATTACCAATTTGGGTGGATGTTGCCATCGATTGCATGGCACGCATGTTTGCGTCGACGAAGTTACGGAGATTGGCTACGGTTGGAGATTACGTTGGGTGTCGAAGACGTGCTGAAGATGTGACTGGAATATGTACCGCTTATGGTCGAAACCTGATTCCAGCAACTACAACGCTTTCTAATAATTTACATTGGTCACTTCTAATGATAGAATGAACGCACCCTGGCAGGCTTGAACGCAGATATTGCAATTTTTCAATATTCAAAAGATCTGGATTTTTCTCGACGAGAACCAAAAAGGTATTGTCAAACTCCAGCCACTCCCGATAGCAGCCATCAAGCGTCGGATGTTTTAAGTTCGATAATTTTTTTTCTGTCGCGATGACGAAGTGGTGTGTTGTTTTGAGATTTGATGATTTGGATGAGCTGGTACGCAAAAACGATAGCCTTTCCCTGTACAGCCCCTTAAGCTTGCAATGACTTTCGTCCATGACCAGGTGGTGCTCATCATCCAGCTGGGTTTCATCTAAAATCTCCAGCTGCGTCTGTAGCTCCTCAAACGAATTGTAGTGGCGCTCGATTAGAGCTAGTTTCTCCTCGCGGTATGGTGCTGATATTGCGTTAACTGGAACCGACTTTCGAGAGCGATCAAGCGATTAAACTGCGACAACCGTTGACTGTTTTTTACGCGAATTTCAGGCGATTCGCGGTACAGAGTTTGCACCCCTGGATTTTCTTGCTCGATATCTAACATTTTAACTGACTTACCGATTAAAATTGATGACTATGCGTTTTTCTTGGCTGCATTTGCCCGTTTTACCACTAGACGAGGTTGTCCGTAAAACGTTTATTTCGACATTGGCACTTACTTTGTCGGAGCTTCTCGATCTTTACGACCCGAAGCCAAGCCTTTATGGCTGAAGCACGTAGTAACACTTTTTTCAAGTATACTTACCAATTGCTTTCATGGCATTGCATACCGGCTGCAGCTCCACACTTGGGTGGATTGTGGGCGGCCGGGGTAAAAAGCTTTAAAATCACTTCGAGAAAATTCTTCCTAATATAATGGAGTTTTTTTTTTATATATGGTTAGGGAACGGTTTTGATAAGACCAAACTTATTAAAAATTTCCCTTGTTCAGCGTCCTTGCAAATCCGTTGGATGTGGATATTCTATTCCTAATAGTTTTGATAAATTCCGAAGCGTTTTTAGAGGTTTCCAACAGCAACTGTGTTTTATCATTCTGATAGAAACCACCACTATTGATGATTGCCGGAGTCAGGGTGCACGGGCGGCTGATGAGAGCGTTCACACTTGCTCCGTGCGCAGTGACCTTTTATGCTGCCTGACTTGCCAATACCATTGTCGCTGAGGAGACCATTGGCCGCGTTAGATGCCCTCACCGCTGCAGACAAGTAACTGCCACTGCTGCCGCTATTCAACAGCGCACAAATGTCTTCGCATTTAAATTATGGATTAGTGAGCGACATACGCGCGTCACTTGCCGCAGATTGTATAGAAGCGGAGCTCACGCCTATATTGGCGCCCGTAGATGATGTGCACCACTAAGCGAGCGCTGCGTTCCCAATGTCCGTATGAAGACGAAGTCATGAGCATTGTATTACCGCACAGTTGTCCCTGAAATGAAGAAATACTTATTAAAAATATACAACAATTATCGCAACTAGTACATACGATACCCGTTTTCATACTTGCATCATCATAGAATACATTTTACGAGGGCTCGTGTTTATTTTCTTAATGACAGCTGAGGCTATTCAGAAAAATGTTAAGGTATGCTGTGCTTTAATTATCAAAAAACTTGCAGTCAGCTGTAAATTAATCCAAAGTTTTATTTTTAACATCAAACGAAGAGATTTTCCTCTTATCAATGTGTATATAATATATTGGTAAAATTGGGGTCAATTCTGGTAGCACATCAACATGAAATGAATTCATATCAATCATTTATCCCCGAATAAATATATGCGAACAAATAAATTTTACCGCCACTGTGTATTGCTAGCCTCCGGCTTAGCCAAGTGCACAACCTCAATATACTAAAATTGAAAATTTTTCGGGTGGCAGGCTATGGTGGCAGATCAAAAGTCATTGTGCATTAAACATATAGGGATGTAATAAAAAATATAAATTAAATAAAAATGCTTGTTTATTTACTTCAAAAACAAATTAAATTAAGACAAACTGATTTTTACGCAGTACAACATCGTCGATAATAAACCAAGCCCCACGTGCAATATCTTAAATTGCTTAATGCACGGGAGTTTCGCATTTTATATACATATAAATACTTCCTCGGCCACGATAATTATATAACAAATAAACAAAGTCCTAAATCAAACGAAAATGAAAAATATAGTATTGAAAAAAAGCTTAAAATAACATAAAATAAGATGAAAACATATAGTATTTAAACAAAAAGATTAAAATAAAATAAGATAAAAACTTATAGTATTGAAACAAAAATATTAAAATAAAATAAAACATATGTTAACAACCCTTTACATAAATTAGTGTAACACAAGTCCACCAATAGTCAATAGGCAGCTTCAGCACGCCTATTAATTTGCAAAAATCACCTATATTACGCACTTTCACATGTTATACTAGTAATTATATAATATATGTATATAATTTTGGCGCTTACACTATATAACTCAAGTGGCCCTAAAAAGTTTGACGATCTGCTATTCACATAAAAACTTGTATGAGGTTAACACTGCCAATAATTCACATTGTCGTACATAGCCATCCACCATTTCTAGCAAGAAACCAGTGCTTTCCGACCGCCCAAGCAGCACGGCTCTGGATCGCGTCCATTCAGACCGACTGCTCAGCGAAGCGGTCGCCGTCCAGATAGCTCAGGCTATCGTTCTTTCCGGCTATCACCACGAAGTAAAAATCAATGGACGGGCGGCTCGCGAAACGAACTTTCCGACCACTGCATCGAATTACACGGAAGGAAGAAATAGTCAAACGTGAGGATATGTTCAGAGTCAGTATACGCGGCCAGCCAGCTAGTTTTAGAACGGGTCGGCTGACCGACTCCAATACACCCCCTTTAATGAGAGCATTTGAAGCTTTAACACCAACGGTAATAGCAAAAAGTGAAGCTGAAGGTCGCCACCTAGATCGCGCTCTGGTAGATCCCTGTTCACTATATACAGTAATCGATGTGCTCGCTTTTTTTAAGAGGAACACATGGCGTAGCAGAAAGATCACTTCGCAACCGATCGTAGTCGAAAGCTACAACCGCATTATTCCACGTGCAAGCCTGGATTCCAAGGTAGTGGTCCCTTTTAGGATTTAATGCGGCTGGCAGACCCCATTTATTCCAATCAACGCCCGTTAGATTAACTTTAGGATGCGACGTGTACGCCCAGATAATATAAAGCGAGCCTCCACCTGCGACAATTACTTGCCTCTTAGCTCAGGCCACAATATTCGAGCTGATGGTCTCCGCCGCCCACCAACGGTGAAACCTGTCAATAATTATCCGTATTTAGTAAATTAAATTTAATAATAAAAAAAAAACACTGGAACTCAAAAAACAACCACGTCCCTTTTATTATTCTCCTATTTTTGCATAGGATTTTAAAACTTAACGTTCGCCGAGAGCTTCAACATTAATAACACTATGCAACATAGTAAACTTTTTTTTTCACTGGGTTCACAGTATGTTATTAATGATTCGCCACCTTAAAACTATTTCAAACATTGAAATAAAATCGTTTTATCACGTCAAGTTCAGTAGTGAAACGCATTTATTGATTTTACATAAAATTATATAAAGCGTCGACATAAATTGTTATTCTACATTAAAACAACTTTTTTTTAAGGATTGGCTTTCCTCTTGTAGTTAGTATTGGAACTATCCCTCTGGAGGCTCCAACAATAGTCTGCAAGCATGGTTGGCTCCCATCTATCCTTATAACGCTTCTCGTACTCTGCAATTTCTTGATGAAATCTTTCACCGTGTTCATCACTTACTGAACCCATGTAATCCGGAAAGAAAGCTAAATGTGAGTGTAAGAAATGAATTTTCAACGTTTTCCTAGTTTGTGATACGCATCCAGCATCAGGTTAATTTTTTCATGGAAATCTGGTTTTGCAATTTTTCCATTGTTTTAATCTCGAGCCTAGTACTTCAGATTTATTTTGGTCAAGTCAAAATCTCTAACAAGGTAATTTAGTTCTGATTGACTAAACAAATGTGGTTCTGTATTTTTTCATCTATAAATACCTCTTCGCTTTTACAAGGGTCTGCTCCATCTTCTTCTTCAATAGGACTCGATAAACTTGACGAAAAACAAAATCTTGCCGGTACTGGAATGTCTGGAGAATGTCGTAGCGGCATTGACACTGATGACACAGTAGCATACTTCACCGAGTGTTTTGATTTTTTTTTAAATCTTTCACAGTTGTTATAAAGAAGTAACAGTCGTCTACGTGATTTTTGGGTTCCCGCCACTGCATTAGTATACCAATAGGCATCTGCTTAATATTACCCTTGTACCAATCCGCCAAATATTTATATCATTTTAAACAAGACACTTTCGGCACCCATGATTTGTTTTGATTTCTAATGGCAATTTAAAAATAAGCTTCATAACATTTTTCAAATTGGCCTTTTCACTTTTAGGAGTAAATTGAATTGAAACGGTACAAAATAAACTAGGAAAATTAACACAAAAACGCTGCATCTTGTAAAATTTGTTCACTTTTAGGAGTAAATTTACCGCTAACGTAACAAAATAAGCTAGGAGAATAAACACAAAAACACGCGGCATTTTGTAGATTTATGAATAATCTAAATATTTTGATGACTTTTGTACACACCAATGATATAATTTTATAGCTACCCTAAGTGTAACGCAAAGACAAATAAAGTATAATTACCGTTATTTATGTTTTGGGACGTGATATCTAAATATGAATTTGTTTTCTGTTGTGTACAAAGTATACATAACACGAATCACCACCACTCGGGATATCGGTGATTTTTTTGATGTTGCATAGTGTAATCACAAACTCTCCGCATGAGAGTGTGGTTGATCTTCGCGCGTCCTGCTGACACCTTGCTGACAACAAGAGGGTTGGTATGTTTAGGCTTCCGGCCCAACTATCATCACCACCCTCATTCGGGATTAAAACTAAGCGCGCGACCCTAGTAAGCGGTTTGCATGCATACACACACCCCCAAAGATACACACATTTCATAATCCGATACATATCGCCAAACGGATTTAAAATCTATCTATATCTAAAAAATGTTATGTTGGTTTGTGTACGCTTCAAAAACTCAAAATGTTCTAGAACGATTGAGCTAACATTTTAGCATGATATGTGTTGCGGGTTTTCTTAGCAAAGATGATGCGGTTAATCCAAACGTGAGCGGATGCGGGGTTTCCAAATAAAAAGGCGTGATTTTCTTTTTATTGAATGGTTTTTACTTTACTTTTACTTGAAAAAGACTTTTGTACATAAAAAAAGTGCGAATATTAAAAAGGACAGGGCGAAAGCAAAATGGGAATAGCAAATGACGTGTGTTATTAACTCGTGTGTGGAAACCAATCATTAATCATAGTGTGCACGTAAACATTAACTATACATGGTTTACAAACATGTACTAAATATTTGGATTTTGCATAAATGAATATGTTCAATTCATTATCGGAAATAAAGTAATAAATAAATAATAAAGCGCTTAAAAATAAACTAAGAGTTTACTGCTTCGGAAAATATATCTCCCTTCGTAGGTTAAAGGCACAATCGCTAGACGAACGAATTCTCCATTCGACGTTCTCACAGTCTTTAACGGCTCGCCTACAATAAAGTGCCCTGGGGTTAGAACCTGTAGATCACTAGGATACTAGGATCTTCAGAATTATCGCATAGCGGTTGAGAGTTTATGCATGCTCCCACTTCCGTTAAAAGTGTGCTAAACTCCTCGTAAGACAGCAGAGTACCGTCCAAGACACGCTTTAGATGGTACTTAATGCGTTTGATACCGGTTTTCCAATACACTCCCATATGCGGTGCGGTCGGTGGATTGAATTGCCACTGAATGCTGGAGTCGGCAAGAAACGATTGGAGTCTGTCATCACGCATACAGTTCTCGTATTCATTACGAAGTTCCCTCTCAGTGCACATGCAAATGAAGGAACAAATGTAGCCTTTGGTGGATTCAGCTCCCCTTCCATGAGTGAACTTGAACATGTACGGACCGGCGAAATCCACGGGGGTTCACGTGAAACAGCGGGCATAAGTAGTTCGCGACGAAGGAAGATCACCCCGTTGACTGCGATGCGATATTGCGATTTAAGCAGGTACACTTTACGCACTTATGATAAGTGTTGCGAATTAAATTGCGGGCGCCAATTACCTAATAGCGGCGTTGCAAAACAATTTGCATTATGCGCGGTCCGACGTGTAACGTAAATCGATGTACGTCGAAGATTATAAGTGGCCAGTGGAGAGTTTTTAGGCATGATGATTGGGTGCTTTGTGTCGTGAGCGACATCTGCGGACTTAAGTCGTCCCCGACTCGAAGAAGACCGTTTGGATCCAGAAATGGCTGTAAGCTCAACAAACTACTGCGAAGGAGAATAGGCTTCTTTGCGCTGCAAAGAGAAACTTCGTTAACAAAATAAAAACATTGGGTATACTTAATTAGGCAAAGCTCAGCTTCAGATATTTCTCGGCAGCGGGGAAGACCAAATCTTTTCGTGACATTGCGTTGAGTCTTACAACGTATATTGAAAATAAAGCATAGAACGTAAGCGATGATCCGTCGATAATTTGAATATGACGAATATTTGGTTATTACCGCCCAATGAATATCCGAATTTGTGACATGGGCGTGAACTTTCCTTCGCAGACCCAATTCAGTTACGTGAGTTTGTGGTGAGATCTGCTTCTAAAACTGGTTTGAATTGCTTAGGAAATCTGGACCAGTCCACTATTGCTCATGGTGCAAGAGCTCGGGCGGAGTTACTTCCACGGTGACTTGACCGTCGCCATAAATGGTGCGTGCATACATGACTGCAGCGTAAGCCCGCTCGGAAGCATCAGCGAAATTATGCCGCTCTGTAAACGATCCAATTGTTCCACAACCAATCCAGCGTCTCACTTTCAAGTTTTCTAATTTCTGCAGTTGTATGCGATGATCACACCAAAGCCTTATAAGGCTTAGAGCAACCTCCTTTAAGCAGCTGCGTAAATAATGTAGTGTTTGTCCGTCCGACAAAGCGACGTTGGCGTCACCTAATGAATAAAACGCATCATAGAAAGCTATCCACTCTGTAGAATCACCGGCAAATGTTGGCAAGTCCATCTTTAGCAATCGTATCGCTGCCGATTATGACGCAGATGTAGCTGCGTTTTGCGTTGCCGGTTCAGTTCGACACTAACATACCAAATTTTGCCTTACACGCGAACATTTTCTTCTATTTCGGCATTATCAACTCCACAAGATGTTTCAACAGCGTCTTGAGCAGCGTTGAAACATTCCCGTTGCTCGCTGAGGAGTGGTAAATAACTAGCAACACCGTCGATGTCCATGGCAAATGCATCGTCTATGCTTTTTGTCATATATCTTTTAATAGCATTAAGTGCCGAGTCGTGAGTTTTGACAAACGCAGACATTGCAACTTATACTATGATCGATTGCCTGTAGGTGAACGAAGTTCCTCGGCGTTTACAAAGCGCAAATAAAAGGCACGGCAGATTGTCAAAATTATCAATGTCGAATATATGTCAACGTCTAGAGGGTAATTGAAAAACGCGGCGAATAGTCAAACTTTGCAGAAGTCCAATGAAATGCAGGCTACAGAGGGTAAGCCAAAGTCACTTTGAAGAATGTAGAATGGCTACAAAAAGGCTTGGTGTACAAAAACCGCATAAAAGAGTGTAATTTTGCACTCTTTTATGCGGTGTTTGTACACCAAGCCCTTTTGTAATTTTAGAACAAAAGACTCGTATATCTTAAGATTTTGTAGCGAGATATACGCTGCTGAAACTTATGAAAAGTTGCATGTTGTACTTGCGCTTGAATGCTGTTCGAGGCGATCCGGCTAGAAGCGTTCTACCATTCGGGAAGGTTTTGATATTGCTCGCAGGAGATTTTAGACAAACATTGTCTGTAATTTCTCGATCGACAACAGCAGACAAAATAAATGCTTGCCCGAAATATTCAACACTATGGCGACACGTTCTTACATTGCAGTTGACTACGAATATGCGTGTCCAGTTGCAGAATGTTCTAGCAGCTGAGTTATTCTCACGACAGTTACTGGACATTGAAAATGGACAGCTGCCAGTCGATGAGACGTCTAGACGAATATAATTTCCCGATCATTTTTGTAATTTAATAACTGATCGAAAAAGTACTTCCTGATATTCAAAATAATCATAGACGATTGGCTCAGTAAACGAGCTATCCTTTCCGCAAAGAATAATGATGTGTATTAATTTAATAGTGTTATTAAATCCAGCATTCAAAGTGAGAAAATTACAAATAAATCGATAAACACCGCTGTGGTAGCAGATGAAGTAGTTGATTACACTATGGAACATTTTTGGGATTATTGTCTGGGGGGTGAGAAATTCCAAGTGAGGGGATGGTACTAGGTCAGTTTAGTAAAACCCTCAAAGGGTTTGGCGTTCGTATGTGTCAGTTTTTTTTTATGACCTTTTAAATTTTTTCCTTATCTTGATGTTTTTTCGCTTAGTTGTAACATTTTGGCAAAATCGTAGTTTAACATAACTCAAGAACCACTTGTCCGATTTTGATGAAACAAATTTAAAAAAATTAAGAATTACAGTTTCTCTAATCTGTTTCTATACCGTTTTCCTATATGTGCAACACTTTCGAAGTTAAAAATGAATGTATAAAGGGAAAAAAGTATTTTTTTCCTAAAAATTTAAATATTTTTTTTTTAAATTCATAAAAAATCCAGCAACACTGGTTCTATAATGTTCACATAAAACATGCATTGTCATTATACTTCTTCTCTTTCTCACACTGGTTCTGTGATTTTTGTCAATTAACAAGTGCCGACGAACGCGAACAGTAAAAGCAATTTTTCTCAAATTTTTTAAAAGTGAACAAAAGAGAACAAAATATGGAACTGTGCAAGCCAGATATAAATAGCTTTAGCTACTGCTGTGGTCAATATGTCTCAACACATAAAAAAAGGGGAAATTTCAGTACTGATTTTGTTCAAATATACGAGATGTACTTCAACCAAAATGTTATAGTGAACGAAAATTGGGTACCAAATATAGTGTGTAAAAGCTGCTACAACCGTCTAATTGGATTGGAAAAATAGAAGACGTGAAAGTATGCCAATGACTTGGACTAATCCTGGCGAAGGTCACAATCCATTGAATTGCTATGCATGTGCGAATAAAGGAGCCGCATAAAGGATAAGAAAATCGTATAATTAGGTTGGTGTTGCAAGTGCCGCAACACCATTGCCTCATTCGGACCACATTCCTGTGCCAAAAGCTTCTAGCCCAGATATTTTCTCTTTTACGACTGCTCCGACATATCATGCACGTGATAATCCCCCATATGAGCCATCAGTATCCAATGAGCCAATTTTAATAAATCAAAATAAGCTTGATTCAACTGTTGCCAAGTTGGAATTAACACAGCATAAATCGGAAGAGCTGGCTTCCATTTTGAAATCAAACAATTTGTTGGCACCCAGTGTGAAAGTCACAGCTTATCGAAGTCGTCAGGCAACACTCCAAAGTTTATTCCTTGTGAATGATGAAAAAACTTTAGCATATTGCCCGGATGTAGGAAAATTGTTGAACGCAATGGAAATAAAATATGAAGCAGATGACTGGAGATTATTTATTGACAGTTCAAAACTCAGCTTGAAGGCGGTTTTACTGCATAAGACCAATAAAAAACCTTCAGTTCCAATCGCCTATAGTACAGAAACGAAAGAAACATATGATGCACTGGAAAATATTTTAAAAATGGTTAACTACGCCAAACATATGTGGCGCATATGCTGCGATTTAAAAGTTGTAGCAATGCTTTGCGGTCTTCAAAGCGGCTATATAAAATATATGTGCTTTTTGTGCGATTGGGACACACGATTTTCCGGTGACCAATATGCATGCCACGGATGGAAACTCAGAGAGCACAGCAGGTTACAAACGGCCAATATTATTCGTGAGCCTCTAGTGCCGAAGGAGAAGATATTGCTGCCTCCACTGCATATTAAACTTTGAATTGTTAAGAATTTTATCAAAACTGTCGCCAAAAGAGATGAAGTTTTCTTGTTTTTGAAACTAATTTACCCGAGACTCAGCGAAAGTAAAATTAAAGAAGGAAAGTTATAATATCACATTCATTTCCCATGGTTTTCCATCTTAACAAATTAATTTTTTCCAAACAGGCGTACTAAATGGTCCAGATATACGAAAGCTGATTAAAAGTGACGCATTCAACAATATTTTGATTGACGCTGAATTGAATGCATGGCAGGCAATCAAAGAAGTAATAGAAGGCTTGTTGGGAAAGCATCGTTCTAACAACTACGATGTTTCTGTCGCAAGGATGTTAAGAGCATTCTCGGAAATTGGTGTCCACATGTCCTTGAAAATAAATTATTTACATCATCATCTGGACTACTTCAGCAAACAATTGGCTACCGAATTTGATGAACAAGGTGAACGCTATCATCAAGTTGCTATGCCATTTGAAATGAGGTAATACTGATTTTTTATTTTTTCAAACTCATTTTAATAAAACAAAAACTTACAAATATAGAGGCAAAAAGTCGCCGAGTGCAATAATTGCGGAAATTTGCTGGTGGAGTAAGCTTGTGTGGCAAGACAGGGATGATCTTGATGATAAAGAATTTTCAGGAGATGCAGAAGGGCCAACAGTGGAGTCACACATTGACATTATGTGTGGTTCAGAAACTGATGATAGCGATGAATGCGATGCCACTAGTCCCGAACAACCACCATCGAAAAAGTCTAGGCAATATTTATTAAAATAAATAAAAATAAATAAATTAAATAAAAATAAAAATGTAACGACAGCTCTTCTTTAGTATGACTGAGATGGTATTAGTATCTGCCGGATGTAAAAGTAGCCATAATCGTTCTACGCCACCGAGCGAAGCTCAAGGGTTTGAAACTTTGTTTGTTGTAGGATCGGTAAGGCAGTGTCAAAAAACGTGTGTATGTGTTAGTACGTCTGTAAGTTGAGTAAAATATTGACGTCGTTGATCAGCTAACGAACTAGGCGCGAATAGATTCTTCGGCCTAGCCAAGACTAATAAAAAGAGCACTGAAGGAAGATGGAAAGGTAGTCGAAGAAAGATTCGGTGCTGTTACTAAGCAAGTGCGCGCAAAAGTAAACGATCATTGTGAAAAAAAAAAAAAAATATATATGTATATATATATACTTATTAGTAAACGGTACGCATAAGTGCAAAAAACGGACTGAACCGTCAACACGGATCTTCACAAAAAGAAAAAAAAAAAACAGTTGGGATTTTTTTGTTACATTTGTTTGGAGCCGAGGTAAGTTAAAGCCTGCTCATTATGTGCATTTACGCATACATATGTATGTACATATTGCCCGTTTATTGCAAAGGTGGGTCTGAATTTGAATTAGGTCGCCAGTACACCCAAGTACGAAAGGACCTCGCATTGCAAGAGAAAAGGGGTACAGTAAACTTGCCACAGCACGCGCGCAAGGGCAGCAGAAAAAAAAAAAAGGGAAAAAAACACCCATACACAGGCGTACACACAAGCGTACGGGCAAAGAAACATATCAAGCAGAAATCAGCTGGGCAATCGCATGCGATATGGAATAGTTCAACGCCCGCTACACAAAAAAAAAAAAATTCGGAACCAGGAGAAGAGTCCAAACGCTAAAAATCTGAGGGAGAGTGAGCTGAATTCCATCGAGCGAACACTCACGCACACGAAACGACAATACATAGGCATACATATTACGTCGCAGCCAACAGCAGAGCGACCTGGCCTGCGCACATGGTGCATCGCGTGAGCAGAGCAGAGCGGAGCGGAGCAGCAGTCTTTTATTGAAATTTCCACGCATATATGTACGTATATAGATTTAGTTTTATTTGGAACTCTTTTTTTTAGTAATACTCCTTTTTTATTCTTTTGGTGTTTGCGTAGGCGAATACTTAGCCTTTATATCATAGTTTTTTTTATTCGCTATATCGTGGCAAACACCCAAGTATAGGTATTCACCTTAGTTCAATATTGTAATTTTTTTTGTTCGCACAACCGCACACGGTGGATCATATGTTCCCCCTTGTTTTTTTTTGTCTGGTTCTTTTCTTTTCTTTCGCACGTTTTTATACGCGACGTTTCTTCTTGTTTTCCGATCCGATATTTCATTACTCTTTCTACACGGGACTAACGCTTTTATATTACGCGTTTCACATAGAAAGTTTGGTTTAAAGTTTTTGCTAAGTAACATTTTTTTTGATTAACGTCTCGGTTTCTTTTGTTATAAAAATAATTTTTTGCTGCTGATAAGACGACTTGCTCGTTGCCCGCAAACACGAGCAAGTGATCAGCGGAATAAGCCACGCTAGGCGACAGCCTTCAGCTGTCAACTGCCAAAATTACATAGTCGAATGTACGTATGTATGAATCTTCTCAGCCCTTTCCAGCGTCCTCTCATCAGTGTTGGTACCATCATCGTGGGAGTGATAAGGTAAGTGAGAAAGAACATCTTTATTTATATATACATATGTACATAGCGCATACATATTTACATCCTAGGTTTGTTTTGATTACATTTACCTTTTTGCTTCTTTTCTCTCGCGATCAATTACACTTAATAACATACATAAAGATATCCGCGCTTAAATAAAAGGTTGTCTAAGCGGCTAGAGAGACGTTTTTTGTGTATGCATTTTTTTTACTGATTTAGTTACGGCTTTTATTCCAAGTTTGTAGGAAGAAGAAGCGTATTGAATTTCACTTAAATATAGGATTTGGTTTTTTTTTTGTCCAAATTTCAAAACAAATAAATTATAATGATAAGAAGTATTTTTATATTGGGTTTAGTCTTCTTTTGCAATCTGTTGAAGAAAGTTAGAATACAGGTATATAATAATTAGAGTATATACGTAACTATGATAGCGAATAAGAATCAAAAAAAGGAATTGCAATTGTAATTTAGGCTAACTATAGCAAAAATAAAACGAAAATATATAGTACATGAAGTCCTTGGGCATTTTTTTGAATAATAGGTGAAGGCTAACGACATTGACATGGCTTGCTAGTTTTATTATTTTTGGTGTGGGTGTTACACTAGGGCCCATGGAGGGAAATGAGGGCGTAGACCGATTATGACTCGGCGGAAGACAAGACCAGTAGACAAATAGACGGACAAATCAAAGTCAGGGATTGGGGGCGTTGCCAAAAAAAAAAAAAAAAATGTTAGGAGTCTATGCAACGCTCATGGCTGCACATGTTGGGCGTGCAGAGGGGGTGACACGACTCCACCTGACGGGACGGACATATCCTCTATCCCCTGTTCCTTTTCTCTTTCTTCAAATTTGTATTTCCATCCATGTCATTGTAGTAATCAGGCATGAATACATTTTGTTTATGTGAGGTAGGTAGGGCGGGTGGCAGAAACCCACCCCATCCGGCGAGCGGAGCTGGGCCTGAGAAACCATGCCTGTATGCCACCTACCCTAACCGATAGGCACCCACATAACAATGGCGCCCAACGTATAGCCCAATAGCATTTTTATTTTTCCCATGTTTATTACCTTAACTCTTAACTATTCTTCTTCTTCTTCTTTACTTCTTCCTATTTTTGTTTCCACCTTCGTTATTTCCTTACTACTTATCGGACGAGTTAGAGTCACAAGGCATCGTCACTTACGGTCATCGGGAGTGACTAGTGGCTGAGTGACCAAAATGGGGGGTGTGAACATCACAATTTCGAAGTGCCTTCGTTGTTGCTTCAATGCGATGATGGAGTGGGACTCGAGGTTGTGGTGCCACAATTAGCTTTTGCTGTTTTGACTTTAGCAGAGACAAGCCGCTAGCTACCTAGTGTGCGATCCAGCATCGCGCATTAGTGAGGTTCGTGATGAGTCTTCACAGTGGGGAGTTGGGGGAGAGTGGCATCCACAGTTGGAGTTTCGGCATTGGCGGTTGACATGTCGTACTAGATTAGAAAATAGGTGGGTTTAAGTTGACATATACTTAGGACAGATGAATTACTTACTTGACGCCCACATGATGGCCTCGCTCAGTGTAACACCATCCACACACCAAAGCATTTACGTATATTAAATACTAGAAACCAATAAAGAGTACTATTTTCAGTAACGAAAAAAAAAAAAATAAAATAAATAAAATAATAAAAAAAGGGAGGGGCATATTTGAAATTTCACATTTTTTTAAATTTCACATTTTTTGGTATTTACTTACATATGAATAACCTTGTTAATTTACTACTATTTTTGCATGTGTATTATACATTTTAAGTGTATGCATAAACGTTTATTGAATTTCATATACACTAACTTGAATTTTTTTTATATCTCATCCACTAGTATTGGATTATTATCTTATTTGGTTTAATTTTTTTATAGAAAGCTTAGCTATACCTCCCCGATTTTGTTGTAGTCGAATCCTGTCATTTGAATTTAAAGATTGTGAGGTTAGCTCTTTATGCTTTTGAATATTTACTATCCAACTTTTACTTTTGGATTTTGTTTTTTTTTTGCGATTTTTTGCTTTATATAATACAACAACTTATTTTCTTCAGAACTCGAATTCTATCCTTTAGATACATTTCAAAACTAGGTTTTGTTTTTGCGGGTTTTGGGTGGACGTGCTTCTGCTTGTTTGAATTTCTGTCCGATCGTTAGAGATTCGAGTTTAAATTCAGATTGCAGTTTTGATATTTAATTTTCGTATTTCTATTTATACATTAGCGAATTGATATTGGATCCCGTTTACTTCTCTATTTTTTTTTTGTTTTTTTTGAATTTCGTGGTTTTCCTTGAAAGTACGGAGTTTCCATATATGTATGTAGATTTTTTTATTTATAATTTCAAGTTGAACATATGAATATTTATACCTGGGTAGCTGGGTAGTTTTGTGTATAGAGTGCGAGTGAATGGAAAATCGAGAGGGTGAAGGGAGAGAGATCACGGATAGAGTGACTGTTGGAGGATTGGGGCTCCTTGATTCAGGCCGTAGGGTTACGCGAAGCGCAGCAAGAGCGTTGGAGAACCAGGTGGTCGGCTCTATTTTTACCCAAATTGACACCGGCATCCCACATCCCGTAGACTTCGTCCCCACAGACTATTTGAATAGGTGTGCCGAGAGGATTTTTGGGGCTCCCAGCGGAGAGTCACGCCAGTCAGGTATTAGGGTCACAGAACAGGTCGCGGTTAATACGTCAGAAAATAGCCTTACCCTTTCTCGAAAGGTAGAGGAACTTTTCAGAATGTCAGAGGAAGAGAGTTCAGGAGGAATCATGCCACAAAGTGAGCAGCAGCCAGCAGGCTCAAAGTCTCAAGGGGGCGGACAGAGTTGTACACCCGTCAGCGTAGAACAGCTAAGCCGCTTAATGGCGATGATGGCACATCAAGGCGATGTGATGGCGGAATGCGTGAATGAGGTTCGCCAAGTAAAGAACAATGTTGTAAGCCTCAATAACAGGGTAGCGGATGTAGAAAATTCAGTGCGAGTATCTGGTGGTCGGCCAACCATGGCGTCGACTCCAGACGCAGGGCGGCAAGAAAGCTCTACAGCAGACCAAGGTAGCGTAGGAAGACGGGTGCAAAATGACAACAACTTTCTATCCGTGCACGAGGCAAGGAAGAAAATTGATCTGTGGAAATGGAATATAAAGTTTGATGGTACGAGTAAAGGTATTTCGGTAGAGATTTTTGTATTCCGCATCGAGAGGATGAGGGAACAGCATGGCATTTCCTGCCACCAACTCTTTACCGACTTCCATTGTCTGGTCACTGGCAGTGCTTTGAAATGGTACTGGCAAATAATCGAGGACCACGCCGATGATTCGGATTTCGGGTACTACGAGCTTAAGGCCGAGTTGCTGGGCCATTTCAAGACGTCTGAGTCGGATTATGAGGTAATCCGCGAAATCATGGAGAGAAAGCAGTCTCCACAGGAAAGCTTCGAGGAATTCTACAGTGAGGTTCATAATTTAACCTTCCGCCTCAAAAAGAAAATACCTGAACATGAACTGGTAGGAATAATAAGAGGAAATCTAAAGCCATATCTCGCGAATTTGACTCTTTCGTCAAGGATAACAACTTTAGCGGAATTGAAAACAGAATGTAAGCGAGCTGAGAGAGTTATAAGGGAAAATAAAATTAGATCGAAGGCAGTAAGCGAGGTAGAATTTATGTCAGAAAATAGGGTAGTGGGAAGAATAGATAGAAGAATAGAACCGAAATTAGATGAAAGGAGTTTAGAGGCAATAAATAGAACCCAGTATGATAGACCTAAACAGGCAGTGTTATTCCCAAACAAAGTGTCCCGTCCGTAGATCCCAACGTCCAGAAACCCACTATCCACTCGTTTTGTCCATCTCCTTTCCACCTTATGTTGTGTCTTAAGTGTGGTCTTCCCGTCGATCACTATGTAAAAAACCTACCTAACGCCAGGAAAGAAGATAAATGTATGTCCAGGTTCCACGATATGATATGTTTTGCATGTGGCAGTAATTCGTCATTTTGTGTATATAAGCCAAATTCGGGAAACCAGAAGCTGGCAGAAATCACCGGGAACTCTTGCCAGCAGACGGATCACCCGGAGACAGGATATTGAGTAAGCCAGTGACTGTTTTAACGAGAGAAATTGATGTGAAGGCAGTCAAGAGTAGTTTAGAACCGGTAGAAGACAGGAAAGAAATTAAAAGTTTACACCAAAGAAAAATAGAATATGAGGCAGCAAGGAAGCGTATATTTTGTGAGGAGATTACTGAGAAGAAAAATAGGAGAAATTTTGAGAAAATTAGAAAGATGAGGGAGAAAAGGAAAAACCTTAGAAGGATTTGCAGAAAGATTATATCGACTATAGTAACACTAAAAGGAGATAACAGGTTTTTTGCTAAAACTAGAATTGGAGATCAGGAAATGTTAGCACTACTTGACTCAGGTGCGGGAGCCAGCTGTCTGGGAAAAAACTCCGAGAAGCTCATCGAGGGCAAAGAAGGGCTCATAATGCCGATTGCGGGCCAGAGCATTCGAACGGCTAACGGAGGGGAAAAGGCGGTAGTAGGAGTCATTACACTTCCCGTACTCTGGGATGACATCACTCGCGACTTAGAATTTTTAATTGTACCGGGACTCCAACAGGAGGTATATCTGGGTGTTGACTTTTGGCAGGCATTCGATATGAATGTTGTGAGTAGGGGTATGACAGCGAAAGTGAACGGTTCGGTCGTTGCGGAAATCGTGCCCGCCGAGGGGGATTTAACATTTGAGGCAGTACAGCATAATCTGGCAAATGACCAGGTGGCGGCTCTAGAACGAGTCAAGGCAAAATTTCCTTCTTTTGCCGTGCTAGGGTTAGGCAGGACGGATAAGGAGGTGCACGTAATCGAGGTCATAAACGAAGGCCTTCCAGTGAAACAGAGGCATTACCCCATCTCGCCAGCGATCCAGAAACTTGTATATGAGGAATTGGACAGGATGCTGGAGATGGGCGTGATAGAAGAGAGTAATAGTAGCTGGAATTCACCCGTCTCACTGGTGGTTAAGAGCACAAAGAACCGGCTCTGTTTAGATGTTCGTAAGTTGAATGAGCGAACAATAAAAGATGCGTATCCACTTCCCCACATTGACGGCATCTTAAGCCGCTTACAAAATACTCGGTTCATCTCGGCAATTGATCTGAAAGATGCTTTTTGGCAAATACCTCTGGAGAAACAGTCGAGGGAGAAGACAGCGTTTACAGTGCCGGGGAGACCTCTTTATCACTTTACTGTCATGCCTTTTGGATTGTGTAATGCAGCGCAACGGATGTGTAGACTGATGGACAAAGTTATACCCGCCTCTTTACGTGAGTCCGTGTTTGTATATCTAGACGATTTACTTGTTTGTTCAGAAGATTTTTTATCCCATTTGTCGTTGTTAGAGAAAGTAGCTAAATGTCTTCGAGAAGCGAAGTTGACAATAAATGTTGAAAAAAGTAAATTTTGCTTTAAGGAAGTACGCTATCTCGGTTATGTTGTTGGAAATGGGTGTGTTCGTACAGATGCGAACAAAATAGCGGCTATGAGAGATTTCCCAGAGCCAAGGACACCTAAACAGCTCAGGCGGTTCCTAGGGATGACAGGGTGGTACCGTAGATTCATTCAAGACTACGCGACGCGACGCGATAGCAGCACCGCTGCACGACTGCCTTACAAAAGAAAAAATAAAAAGGTTCATAGTGACAGATGAAGCCAGAAGGCATTCGACCTTTTAAAGCAGAGCCTGATTTCGGCACCAGTACTGACGCACCCTGACTTCAACCGACATTTTTATGTCCAATGCGACGCATCAACGGACGGTGTGGGTGGTGTACTCTTCCAGCTGGATGATGAAGGCAACGAGCGACCGATAGCCTATGTTTCGGCAAAATTAAATAAGGCGCAGCGAAACTACAGCATCACCGAATTGGAATGCTACGCGGCGGTGCTTAGCGTAAAGAGATTTAGGCCCTATGTTGAGGGACTTCCATATACCGTGATTACTGACCACGCGACTCTGAAATGGTTGATGAACCAGAAAGACCTATCTGGCAGACTCGCAAGGTGGAGCTTGAAGCTTCAAAGCTATAACTTTGATATACAACACAGGAAAGGGTCCCAAAACATTGTGCCGGATGCCTTATCTCGCGCCAACATGGAAGAAATAATTAAGAATAGCCGAAGTCTTTTATTGAAATTTCCACGCATATACGTATATAGATTTAGTTTTATTTGGAACTCTTTTTCTTTTTTTTAGTAATACTCCTTTTTTATTCTTTTGGTGTTTGCGTAGGCGAATACTTAGCCTTTATATCATAGTTTTTTTTATTCGCTATATCGTGGCAAACACCCAAGTATAGGTATTCACCTTAGTTCAATATTGTAATTTTTTTTGTTCGCACAACCGCACACGGTGGATCATATGTTCCCCCTTGTTTTTTTTTGTCTGGTTCTTTTCTTTTCTTTCGCACGTTTTTATACGCGACGTTTCTTCTTGTTTTCCGATCCGATATTTCATTACTCTTTCTACACGGGACTAACGCTTTTATATTACGCGTTTCACATAGAAAGTTTGGTTTAAAGTTTTTGCTAAGTAACATTTTTTTTGATTAACGTCTCGGTTTCTTTTATTATAAAAATAATTTTTTGCTGCTGATAAGACGACTTGCTCGTTGCCCGCAAACACGAGCAAGTGATCAGCGGAATAAGCCACGCTAGGCGACAGCCTTCAGCTGTCAACTGCCAAAATTACATAGTCGAATGTACGTATGTATGAATCTTCTCAGCCCTTTCCAGCGTCCTCTCATCAGTGTTGGTACCATCATCGTGGGAGTGATAAGGTAAGTGAGAAAGAACATCTTTATTTATATATACATATGTACATAGCGCATACATATTTACATCCTAGGTTTGTTTTGATTACATTTACCTTTTTGCTTCTTTTCTCTCGCGATCAATTACACTTAATAACATACATAAAGATATCCGCGCTTAAATAAAAGGTTGTCTAAGCGGCTAGAGAGACGTTTTTTGTGTATGCATTTTTTTTACTGATTTAGTTACGGCTTTTATTCCAAGTTTGTAGGAAGAAGAAGCGTATTGAATTTCACTTAAATATAGGATTTGGTTTTTTTTTTGTCCAAATTTCAAAACAAATAACTTATAATGATAAGAAGTATTTTTATATTGGGTTTAGTCTTCTTTTGCAATCTGTTGAAGAAAGTTAGAACACAGGTATATAATAATTAGAGTATATACGTAACTATGATAGCGAATAAGAATCAAAAAAAGGAATTGCAATTGTAATTTAGGCTAACTATAGCAAAAATAAAACGAAAATATATAGTACATGAAGTCCTTGGGCATTTTTCTGAATAATAGGTGAAGGCTAACGACATTGACATGGCTTGCTAGTTTTATTATTTTTGGTGTGGGTGTTACACTAGGGCCCATGGAGGGAAATGAGGGCGTAGACCGATTATGACTCGGCGGGGGACAAGACCAGTAGACAAATAGACGGACAAATCAAAGTCAGGGATTGGGGGCGTTGCCAAAAAAAAAAAAAATGTTAGGAGTCTATGCAACGCTCATGGCTGCACATGTTGGGCGTGCAGAGGGGGTGACACGACTCCACCTGACGGGACGGACATATCCTCTTCCCCCGTTCCTTTTCTCTTTCTTCAAATTTGTATTTCCATCCATGTCATTGTAGTAATCAGGCATGAATAAATTTTGTTTATGTGAGGTAGGTAGGGCGGGTGGCAGAAACCCACCCCATCCGGCGAGCGGAGCTGGGCCTGAGAAACCATGCCTGTATGCCACCTACCCTAACCGATGGGCACCCACATAACAAAAAATTATAAAAATGTTTACTTTATTTTTTTAGTAGTTTATGGCCAGAAGTCTGGAGTTATTGGGGAAAATTTATAAAAAAGGCGATAAATGACACTTTTTTGAATAAAAACAAATAGAAATTGTAATTCTTAATTTTTCTAAATTTGTTTCATCAAAATCGGACAAGTGGTTCTCGAGTTATGTTAAACTACGTTTTTGCCAAAATGTTACAACTAAGCGCAAAAACATCAAGATAAGGAAAAAATTTAAAAGGTCATAAAAAAAAACTGACACATACGAACGCCAAACCCTTTGAGTGTTTTACTATACTGACCTAGTACCATCACCCTGACTTGGAATTGCTCACCCCCCAGATTAGCTGTTGTACTGTGTTATCCAACGGAATTTTGAAACTTACTTAATCTGCCAGGGCTGCCACCACAAATACTAAAATCTAAAATAACTGTGCAAACAATCATCTTGCGAAATATTAATCATCCAAAAATCTGCAACGGCACGCGACTTGCAGTTAAGAAATTTATTAATAACGTAGTGAATGCAACGATTTTAACGGGGACTTTCAAAGGTGAAGATGTCCTCATTCCGCGAATACCCATTTCACCATTTCAATTCAAAAGATTGCAATTCCAAACTCGATTGGCATTTGTAATCACAATAAATAAAGATCAAGGTCATTCTTTAGAATTGTGTGGTGGCAAACCAGATAGTCTTTATACATACGTATGACAATGGAAAAAAATTTATATCCACAATTATTTTGCAAAATTAAACTCATATGAAATGTATTCTTTGTTTTGTTTCTCACTGCTCAACCATTCAATCTCAAAGTGCCACAACGAAACGTGGCAGGGGACAGCTAGTTAACTCATAAAATTACTTATTTTTCGAAGACGACCAAGCCAAGTTAAGTGTCCTGCTTTAGCCACCACGCTATATCGGAGGCAAACTATTTAATGTTAATGTGCTCAACTCGTTCAGAAGGTACCTAAGTAGGTACTTACATATATTTATTTGTTTTGGTATGTTTTGCAATTTTTTTAACTTTTGTCTGAAGCCTAATTATTTATTTAGATTCAATCGTCGAGCAGTACGAATATTTGGAAGCGATGTACCCGAGGTGTCGAATTCGCCGAAGTGCAACTTCTGTTTTTGAAGTTTGAACATGTGTTTAAAGTATGCATTGAAAATTCTACCCTCGTGAAAATGGTAAATCAATTGGTTAATTCAATTGAAGTCAAATGTTGAGTAATTGGATTCATCTGTAGAAAGTAATAAATTACCGTTTTTGTCAAAATGAGTGAGCAAAGTTTTCTGAATAAAATTTTTTTAACGTTTTCAAGAGAAATTGTATCTGTACAATTTAATTGTTTTATAATAAAATAATGTATGTATATAACATATTTTTAAATATCGAGTTTAAATGGTTTTCGTACACCATCACTAGCAATAAGTATGTATGTATATCATCAAAGTAAAAAACAGAAATTCTAGCCCAGAAAAAACTTCATTAATAAAACATTGAAATGTGTAAGCCAAAACATATTCGTGCAAACTAAAACATTCCAAAAGATGATACTGGATAACTTTCGCGTATTGTTAGTAAATTGAGGCATCAATAGATAATCTCCAGAAGATGCTAAGTGTGAGTTCAAGGGTATATACTAGGGTGATCGATTATTCGACCTTTTTGTAAAACGGGTTTTCGAATTATTCGAAAGATGGCAATTTGAAAAAAAAACAACCGGTCCTTGATTTAAGTAGGAAATAAGCCACATGAATTTACATATAACTAAATGCTATTATTTCTATGAAAGAATTTTTTTGAAAATGAAATGTAGTTTAATGTCCGAGTTCAGAAAGCCGAAGTGCAACTTCTGTTTTTGAAGTTTGAACTTGTGTTTAAAGTATGCAATGAAAACTCTACCCTCGTGAAAATGGTAAATCAATTGGTTAATTGAATTGAAGTCAAATGTTGAGTAATTGGATGTATCTGTAGAGAGTGATAAATTACCGTTTTTATCAAAATGAGTGAGCAAAGTTTTCTGAATAAAAATGTTTTTAACGTTTTCAAGGGAAATTATATCTGTACATTTTAATTGTTTCGCAAGCCAAAACATATTCGTGCAAACTAAAACATTCCAAAAGATGCAGTTGCTATTGCTTTTTTTGTCAATATCGTCTTCAGCCATTGGATGATTTGTTCTTAAAATCGAACATGATACTGGATAACTTTCGCGTATTGTTAGTAAATTGAGGAATCAATAGATAATCTCCAGAAGATGCTAAGTGTGAGTTCAAGGGTATATACTAGGGGGATCGATTATTCGACTTTTTTGTAAAACGGGTTTTCGAATTATTCGAAAGATGGCAATTTGAAAAAAACACCGGTCCTTGATTTAAGTAGGAAATAAGCCACATGAATTTACATGTAACTAAATGCTATTATTTCTATGAAAGAATTTTTTTGAAAATGAAATGTAGTTGAATGTCCGAGTTCAGAAATCTGTATCAGTGTCTAATGACTACAAATGCACAATTTAATACCAGTTGGCATTAATTGTTCTCAAAATAAGGCCTCTAGTCTCAAAACAAAATTACTGACTATCTACCTGTTCTTACCGCGAAGGAAGATTCGAGATAAAATATACCATTTTGGACTCTAACCGCGCGAGACTTCAGATACCTACACTCAGGACACTTAACATTTTTTAACATTTACGATTACGCACCAATACCTGCTTGACCAAAAAACGAAATAAATACGGAACAATAGACATAAACTGAACAGAACGAAAATTGACACTGTAGATGGCACAACGCCGAAACCGGTTTTTCTCCAAACCAAAATTGACAAGGGATGACGGAAAATCGTTCCAACAAATATCAACATTCCACCCTGTCGGACAAGAAAAAGAAGAAAACAATACAAAATAAAGTCTCTCAATTATGACCAAGTGATAACCAAAAATTAAGACAAAAGCAAAAAAAAAAATGTAAAAGCGAGGAAAGCAAAAATCTTCAACTCATACATAGTCTCAAATTTTATATCTTGAGATTATACCAAATTACTGATTTTCACATTGAGCAAACTGAGCGTGCTGTAAGGACTTATTGTCGGTAAGGTGTTATAATATTTTTCAAAGTTTACCTGTATTCTTATGAGATTTGTATACACCTAATTCTGTTTTTACACGGTAGATTGGTTCCAGAAAAAACATTGATCGTATGCAAAAACAGGTGATTGATTCATAATCTCTAAAACCTATTAAAATTAGTGAAAAACAAGGATTTTTTAAGAACAAGTATTGATGTTTATTTTATTAAATCACATATATAATGTTTTTTTTTACAGGCATAGTTATTAAAGATAAAAAAGATATGCACTCTAATCTTAAAAATAATATAAATTAAATGTATGGCAAGTTCAGGAACTAAAAATAATAATGTTAAACAGCTATGTTGTTAACGAAAAGAATAGGTTATTAAATTTTAAAGGTAAAAAAATAAAAAAAATAAGTGATTATCATAAATACATGAACATAAATTTAATTGCTGTCATCATCAGTTATTCGCAATCGCTTGCTTCGAATGCGTATACAATCACTATCATCGCTGGAATAATTTTGAACTAGACTTTCTCTTGCTCGTTCAGCATCTACATTTTTAACAATGAACTCCGTTATGAGCCGCTGTTCGCCAATTCTTGCTACCTCTTTGTATAATTCTTTGTAACGAGCCATACAAGAATTCAGCTCACGTTGGAATTGTGCAGCTCTTTCGACATTGGGATCATTTATGACGAAATGGTGTCCTAATTTATTTGCAAGTTGAAGTCCTTCTTGAATTAAATTTGCAGTTAATTTTACAGGTTCCTAACTATCACTGCTTTCAATAGAATCAGCACTCTGTGAGGCAAAATGTAATATTTCGTCTTCGCTAAGAACTTTATCAATCATCAGTTCATCAATGTCATCGAATACCAAGTCATCAAAACCCTCCCCACCAACTGCGTGTGCCAAAGCAAGTATATTGGGATATTCGTTTGTATTTGGATCCACAGGATTTTTACTTTTTACACATTCTGGCCAAATTGCTCTCCAACATCCGTTTAAGGTTGATGGTCGTAAATCTGATAATGCTAAAACAGCATGTGTAACGCAATCTTTAATAGAAAACTTTTTCCAGGCATCAATTACTGTAAGAGTTTTATCCTTATCCAAAGTGTCCAAAATGTATTGGAATGTTCGTTTGATGAAGTAAGTTTTAAATGTTGCGATAATTCCTTGGTCCAGTGGTTGGATTAGGGATGTGGTATTCGGTGGCAGGAACAAAACTTGTACATTTTCGTGTTCCAACTGAGAATGCCCGGGTGCATTGTCTACCAACAGAAGAACTTTAAATTCTAAGCCTTTTTCATTCATATATTTTCTAGTTTCTGCCACAAAATATTTAATGAACCATTCTGTGAAAACTGTAGTTGTCACCCATGCTTTTTTATTGGCCATCCAAATAACCGGCAATGTATCAAAATCGACACCTTTCATTGCTCGAGGCTTAAGTGCACGATTGATAAGCAGAGGCTTTAACATCCGATCTCCAGAAGCGTTACTGCAAAATAAAAATGTGACTCGATCTTTTTCAACTTTAAAACCTCCAGCACTTTTTTGCGATTTGGCCACATATGTTCTTCTCGGCATTTTTTTCCAAAAAAGACCAATTTCGTCGCCATTAAAAACCTGATCTGGACTGTATGCACCATCGGCTATTATTTTTTTAAGTTTAAGTGGAAATTCTTTGGCGGCTTTCTGATCTCCAGAAGCAATCTCGCCCTTGATTTTTATGTTATGAAGCGCATGCCTTTGGAGAAATCCCGTTAACCAACCTGTGCTTGCAGAAAATAAGTAGCTCTTCTCAGGAGTGGATTGTGTCGGTGTAGACGGTTGTTCGTCTTTTATCATTTTACATATAAAACCTTAATGCTTGCTGTTTGATATTGTTTCCGTCTACGGGAATTTTTTTTTGTGCATTGTCCTCAAGCCATATTAAGAGCGCTTTTTCCATTTTTTCTTTAGTAGCATCTCTAGTATATGATGAAGACTTAACAGATAGTTTCGTTCCAGAAATCACCGATTGCCTTATTGCAGTTTCATTTTTTTTTATAGTTCTTATTGTGGCTTCATTTAAACCGAACATTTTGCCAAAAAATGTTGAGCCTCCTCCATTTCTAAAATTTCAATTTTGGTTTCCAAAGAAATTGCTTTACGTTTTAGTTTTGTATTTGACATTTTCTTTTAGGGATACATAAAATATTTAACAAAATTAAAAAATATAAATAACTGAATAAATATAAAATATTTTTTGGCTTACCTTTTATCTTAATGCGATAAATTTAATCTTACGTTGGAAAAACAAATTTGCCAATAAAAAATTTCTTTACCAAACACGTCTGATGGCATTGATAATTCACAAAATATTAACACATTACAATTGCTCTGACCAGTAAATTTGCTTGTATGGACAAAAAGGGAATTCCCCTAAATTTGTGCTATTTACATTTGCTTTGACCAGTAAATTTGCTTGTATGGACAAAAAGCGAATTCCCCTAAATTTGTGCTATTTACATTTGCTTTGGCCAGTAAATTTGCTTGTACGCGCAAAAAGGGAATTCCCTTAAATTTGTTATATGAACATACTTCGCAAAAATTAAATTTGACAAAAAAAATTTAAGCACAAAAGATTTTAAATCGTGCTAAATGGAATAAAATCGTGTAAAAAAATTAAAAATATTTTATTTTCAAAACGTGTTATATCAAAACCGTGTAAAAAAAGACAGAATTAGGTGTAAATATGTATATAAAATACTCTAAAATACCTTTGTCGCGTTTTTTCTGCAAATTATAACATCTAACTAATAAGCACTTTGTGGTCGCCGATACAATAAAATATACAATGGATTGGAAATAGTCGATGTGATGCCGTATTTCTATCATTAGGTAACTAGTTGAAAACCCGGTTTTGGGACTCAAAAAACCGATTTATTTGATATTCGAGCAACCAAGATTTCAAAAAATGGTATTTTAAGTTTGGTTCGATGTTTGTAAGTACGAGATGGATAAGATTTAGACCTATCAAAAAGTATACCGAAATGATCAGGATGATAAGCTGAGTCGATTTAGCCATGTCCGCTGCCCGTCTGTTTGAACGTAAACTAGATCAAATTCAATTGGAAAAGGTAGATTTCCTTTGGTTTCAATCCTGCGAACCTTTTGGTGTTGCGAAACTTATCAAAGAGAAATTTTATTTTCAAAAATTTTTATCCTCAGGTAGAATATGTTGACAAATTCGGAGAAACCAGAACTTTTTATTTTTTTGGTACGTTAGATATTTTCTTATTTTTCATATAAAACAATATACGAAATTTCTCAAAAATCACAAATTATCGCAGGTTAAATATCTGCTATTATGAAAGGGAATTCCAAACTACATTTCAGACCAAACTACATTTGTACCAAATATTTTAATAGAAAATCCAACATCCTTTTGTGATATTTGAATTTTGAAAAAGGAATTTAAGAGATTATTGAACCAGTATCAGTTGAAAAGTTAATTTATTAAATTTATCGTAAAAAATAGTATTAAGTAGATATATATAATTTTTTATTTAAATTATTATAAACTCATTTAAAAGCACAATTTTTTAAATGTTTGATGATACCAACAACTATTTTGTTAACGGAAATTTTTTGAATTATAATATCCGATTATTTGATTTTTTTATTTAGATTTTGATAACTACTATTCGTTATTTCAATATTTGCATTAAAAAAGATTTAGAAGATCAAGGTTTATCATGATTTCAAGTTAATTGAATTTGTATCTGCTTTGGTAATTTTTATTATCTAAAACTTAAATATATAATTCCCTTCCGACGATGGTATCAGAACTTGCTTACACTTCATGTGTCTAAATAGTGTTGATATATGTATGTTGTGGATGAAATTGGTGTATTATAAGCAAACATATTTTTAGAAATACATAGTTTTTCGTTGTAGAATGAAAAGTATTTAAGATTATCAATCCGAATATTATTAATTTCGAAATATCTTTTGACAAGAAGAAACCACGCATCTAAAGTATGTGTTTCGTTTTAATTTCGATTCCTTCTGTTGTGAACACGGATGTCAATTTTTCGACCGAATAGTTTGGTTTTGGTGGCCGCTGTGGTCGAGTTGGTAGCGGTGCGTGCTATAATTCGATATGCCGGTGAGTTCGAGGTTCGAATCTCAGTCAGGGCAAGCAAAATCTGAATTATAGAAGAAGTTTTTTCTAATAGCGGTCACCTCTCGGCAGGCAATGGAAAACCTCCGAGGGTATTTCTGCCATGAAAAAGCTTCTCATTAAATACATCTGCCATTCGGAGTCGGCACAAAATTGTAGGTCCCTCCATTTGTGGTATAATATAAAGACGTACACCCCAAATGGTAGGAGAAGCTCGGCCAAACACTGAGTGTACGCGCCAAAATTATATTATATATATGTATATAGTTTGGTTTTGGAGAAGTTGAACCGAACATGAAAATGTCATGGAAGTAAATTCTTCTCGCTGTTGTAACGCCATCTATCTAGTGATTTAAACTTTCATGTGATAACGACACACAATTAACTTTTGAGTGTTTTGGTTGTGCTTCAATTTCGCCATTCGCGAATTATAATTATTTCAATTATTCATTTGTTAAAAAGGAGTGAAGTACCGAAAAAAAGGAAAGACGATATAGCACTTTTAACAAAACTTAATGTCCAAATATTGTGAACCAAAATTTCAATCAAAGTTGATGGTATAAGGCCACTTAGAAAGCTCAAGACATAAAACTTTATACAAAAAATACATATAACATATGATTCATAAATATAGTTATGGCGCTTTATAACTATTTGGGCTTTTTGGCTCACAACCTTCCACAGCAAGATATCGGACTTACGAGTAGTTGATATCGTAATCTTTTATCTTATGAACGTTGCTGCAAAGTCCGCTTTTAACAATAAGGCAGTAGAGATATAATCTTCGGAGAGATATTTCCGAGCCATGAAACCATATTTCTCGGTCTCCTCTTACCGCTGCTGAAGAAGATCAATCGGTACCATCCATGGTTTCTGATACGAAAAGGTCTTTTCACTGGATCACCATCATCCATAGGAGCGATATCCCAAGCGAACAAAGCCATAAATCCAGCTTAGAAAACTTCTTTATAAACCCCCGAGACCCTAAGGAGGGATTGGTAGAACGAGATTTTGGTTATAGGGTAGGGCTTTGTTTTTAAAATATTAACAGATTAAAGCTGATGTTGTTGGTATTAACACTGAATCCTAGCTATACAAAGTACCTTACTATTTCAAATTCATAAAAGCTTACAGGGACATGGGTTCACATACGCGAGGGGTTTTAATTGAATTTTCCAGGATTTGGCATGGTGTGAACATCTAGTTATTGGAAGATTTACCAGTTGGTTCATATAAGGCTTGAGTCTTTATTTTTTTCGTATTTTCGCAAGACCTTAAATGTTTATCTCGAGATAATTGCGAAAAGAGTAGGATCACCCTTATATATTTGGAAAACTACAACCTCGTAACTGAAGTCTTTAAACCAAAGTATATTAAACAGATGTCAGTTCATTCCCACCGCTCATTATGCCGCTGATTTCGGTGTTCGAATCTTATCTAGGGCAGGTAAAATCTCAATCATAGAAAAGATTTTTTTAATAGCGGTCACCTTTTGGCAGGCAATGACAAAAAAGCTTCTAATTTAATACATCTGCCGTTCGGAGTCGGCACAAAACTGTAGGTGCCTCACGTTGTCGTATAATGCAATATAAACACTCACACCTCAAATGAAAGCAGATTCTCAGCCAAACACTATGAAGTGTAAGCGGCAACATATTATTATTATTATAAAGTGATCAGAGAATATGAAGAAAGGATAAACAATTGAAGCTGAATTTAAGGGATAAACGTGTGCTAATTTTTGGCAAGCTTTAAAAAATAATTTAAAGATAGATAGCGATTTATTTAGTAAATTAACAAAAACCAGAAAAGAGCGTTATTAACCATTTTATCCAATATTACTTGGTTCACTTTTACATGAGAACTTTCAAAATCGGCAAAGCCTGCGTATCGGTACCACGAAATGCGCCATGATGTAAATTTTTATATATTTCTATACTTATATACATAGAAGATTCGAGTACTCAGTCGTACTTACATCAAAATTCATGAAATGTAAACAAGATTTAAGATGTTTTAAAAATTGATATTTTCATACCGTTTTAACATATATTAAGCATTTTAACAACTTTCTTGGGGGGATGGGAATTTTGGTTGTCCAATGTTACGCAGCAAACGCGTCATCGATCGCAAAGATTAAGAATTTATTCAACTAATTATTAATTTTGCTGTAATAATCGATTAAAATAAACCTAATTCTTCCAAACAGATTTTTCAAAAATATCGCCAAACATTTAAGTGCATGGGTAGTCAAACATCACCATTGCATCTTTATTGGGTGACCCTTTATTACAAAGATTCTTATCACAACGTTTGGAAGGCCAATACTGGAAAATGAATCCATCGTTTGGACTTCGCGATTTTAAGTTTATACTGATAGAATTGAATCTACGTGATTTCAAAAACAATTTCTTCATTTTGCTCGCAGGGATTTTCGCTGGATCCTTGTTTAACCTGGCACCTTAAATTAGTCGGTTAACACGTATTTATCCTCCTAATCTTTCTAGATCGCAGATAAATGTTAGTCATAATATATATGGTCAACTTACTGTCGGCCATGACTTCTAGCCGAAGTAAAGTGGAACGCTCCCTCCCGAGTTTCAACGCATTTCCTTTTTTACATAAAGAATGAAATACTTTTCACTCTCAACAAATAATTGATTACATACATATTTACACTTTAATACAACTTTTTTTATCGAAATATATTTTAATTTAAAGACTTTTTTTCTTTAGCTGAATAGTTTTAGCCCTGCACATCTAACATACTCCTGCCTTTCATGACTCCGCGCTGCATTTGAAAAAAAACCTGCGTGATGCGGTTGCGTCTCTTGCGTCTGATGAGCGATTATTATTATTATTTATTCTGCTTTTCACAATTATATGATACCCACAAATTCCCACTTTTTGACTTTTTACATTTCTTTAATACTATTTCTAATTTGTACTTAATTAAAATAAAATACTTTTAACTCACCTAAGAAAACCAGTTTATAAAGTTATAGTCACACTTACTTACTTACTTAATTGGCGCGTCAAAAACCTTCCGGGCTGGAGCTATTTCATCCATTCGTACGACGTGACCTAGCCAGCAGAGCCGCTGGTTCTTAATCCGCTGCACTATGTCTACGTCATTGTACAGCTCGTACAGCTCTTCGTTCCATCGTACGCGGTATTCGCCGTCGCAAAGACGCAAAGGTTCATAAATCGCTCGAAGAATCTTTATCTCGAACACTCCAAGAGCCCTCTCATCTGATGTTGTCATCGTCCATGCTTCTGCGCCATACAATAAAACGGGCATGATGAGAGATTTAAAGAGTACTCAGTTCGAAGAAGCACTTGTCGGCAAGAGAGATCCTGCGTTGGATTTCAAAGCTGACGTTGTTATTGGTGTTATTGCTGGTTCCTAAGTAAACGAAGTCCTCTACTTTTTCAAAGTTATAACTGTCAACAGTGATGTTTGATCACAGTCGTGAATGTGCCGACTGCCTATTTGATGACAGGAGATACTTAGTATTGTCCTCGTTCACCTTCAGACCCATTCGCTTCGCTTCTCTATCCAGTTTGGAGAAGGCAGAACTAACTGCGCGGTTGTTAAGACCGATGATGTCCATGTCATCGGCGTACCCCAGAAATTGCATACTCTTATAAAAGATGGTGCCTGACCGATTTAGTTCTCCAGCATCAGGTTAAAGAAATCGCACGACAAAGAGTCACCCTGTCTGAAACCTCGTTTGGTATCAAACGGCTCGGAGAGGTCCTTACCAATTCTGACGGAACTGGTGGTTTTGCTCAACGTCCTTTTACATAGCCGTATAAGTTTTGCCGGGATACCAAGTTCAGATATTGCGGCAAATAGGAAGCTTCTTCTCCTGCTGTCGAAGGCGGCTTTGAAGTCGACAAAAATATGGTGTGTGTCGATTCTTCTTTCTCGGGTCTTTTCCAAGATCTGGCGTATTGTGAATATCTGGTCGGTGGTAGATTTACCAGGTCTAAAGCCACACTGATAAGGTCCAATCAGTTCATTGACGGGGGGCTGAAGTCTTTCACACAATACGATTGACAGAACCTTATACGCGATGTTAAGAAGCCTAATATCGCGGTAATTGGCACTAACTGCAGGATCACCCTTTTTGTGGATTGGGCAGAGCACACTTAAGTTCCAATCAGTAGGTATGCGTTCTTCCGACCATATTCTAGAAATGAGCTCGTGCATGCACTTAATCAGCTCCTCTCCGCCGTACTTAAATAACTCAGCTGGTAACCCGTCGGCCCCGGGAGCTTTGTTGTTCTTCAGCCGTGTTATCGCTTTCCGAATTTCCTCATAGTCGGGTGATGGTACATAGCGTCCATCATCATTGATTGGGGATTCGGGTTCAACATAGTGTGCAGGAGTGCAAGTCGAGTGGCGAAGTGGGTGGCTGTCTGTTGCGATTGCAGCTTTCCGACGTCGAGCTTTCCTTGTGTCCATTTGCGTGCGCTTTTTGCTGCACAGAGGCGAGTGCGGATCTAAGCTGCCACAAGAAAATGGTCCGAGTCGATGTTGGCTCCTCGGATCGTGCGCACATTTAGGACACTGAAAGCATACCTTCCGTCTATCACAACATGGTCGATTTAGTTTCGTGTCTTACCATCTGGAGACAGCCACGTAGCCTGGTGGGTGAATCTTCTTATGCTGGAACCAGGTACTACAGACAACCATGTTTCGGGCCCCGGTGAAGTCTGTTATCGGACGTTTCGTCGTGGAGACTGAATTTTCCGACTGTGGAACGAAAGATACCCTCCTTGCCCACCTTGGCATTAAAGTCGCCAAGCACGAGGATCATCAACCAGCCCGGCAGAGGCACCTTCCCAACTAAGGGTCCGGACATTTCAGTTGCATGCCCTCAAATTATTGTCCTTTAAACGTTCGCTGTGGTCGTCATCAAAAAAGGGGGTCTCATCCGAGGCTTTGTCTCCCTTTTCATTGGCTTATTTGTTTTACGTGGCGGGTTCCAATCCCTGCACACAACCCATTGCTGGGGGTGAAAATTTTCAGTTCGTTTATATAGCGAGTCGCTTGCTCCAAGACAGACGCCCGCTTCCAGCCGCACCTCCTGGTGAACAGACGCTGCGGACTTTAGTGGACCTTTTAATCGAATATGTCGGAGTGGCTCCACTAAAGCTCCCTCTCTATTAGCCGTGACCCAAGGCTCCACACGGGTTGGTTACCATATCTCGCACATGGGTTGATCACGTTGCCCATTGTGCACGAACGTGGACGTAAGAGTAGGGATTGAGAACAGCCGTGCAATTGTAACCGTGGGAAGCACCACT
This sequence comes from Philophylla caesio, assembly GCA_963971545.1. Taxonomy (NCBI): domain Eukaryota; kingdom Metazoa; phylum Arthropoda; class Insecta; order Diptera; family Tephritidae; genus Philophylla; species Philophylla caesio. The sequence goes on along the minus strand of OZ020608.1, from coordinate 37,495,776 downwards.
GCACCCGATTGCACATAGTCATACAGTTCAAATTATTTTGAAGTTCTTATGCATCATAATTACCATAGCATTTTTTAAATATCAATCATTTTATTTGTTTTAACAAAGCTGTAGTGCTGCAGTTATAAATTTATTATTTGAACCTTAAGGTTCTGGACGTAGCGGTGGGTATTTGTATCACGAATACAAGAAATTAAAGAGTTACAGCTTTGATGTGTGAAGGCTGTTATTCTCCGTTTGATAATTCAATGATTATTTACTTACTTGATCGAGCTAATCATATCACACCAGTTATTTCGGTTTGACACTAACTGGTGCCAAGTGGAAACGCCAAGGGTACCCAAATTTTTTTACAACTATGTTTTTCCTACGTCGGACAGGAACGTCTTCATCCGTATAATCAGAGGCTATATAATGTAGATTTCGGTCGTCGGGAGAGAGCCCGTTTAGTTTGAAGTAGCACTTGGCAAGAGTTGTTCTCCGTTGGATTTCAAGGCTGACATTTATACTGATGTAAACGCCTGTTCGTAAGTTAATGAAATTCTCTACTACTTCAAAGTTCTAACTGTCAATAGTGAAGGCAAAATATACTTAATATTGCTTTCCTTATTCTGCAGACCTATTTACTTGTCTTTTGTATACAGTTTTGGAAAGGCGATACTAGCAGTGCGGTTGCTAATGTCAATATCAGCAGTTACTCGCTCTTATCTTCTCCAACAACAGGTTTAAGAAATCGCACCACAACCGATCACTCTATCTAAAACCTCGTTTGGTATCTGAAACATGGTGGCAACTCACATATCACTCACACTAATATTCAGGGTAAAAAAGATGCATACTGATTAACAATCCACATGTTTTAAAGCTCAGACTTTTGAGTATACAATTTTACATTTGTATTTTGTATTTATTTTTATTTAGTCTATGAACAGAAAGTTTCTTACAGACTATTTACAAAGTAATTAAAAATTAAAATTTAAAAACCTAGATAGCTAAATTTAGAATATGAGAAAATACATTTTTTGGAATTGAAAAATCAAGTTGGATGGAACTCGAGAGTGAATTAAGTTCAATTAGCGCTTGAACAAGGGGAGCATTTCGCGAATATTCTGTTTTAAATTTAACACCATAGAAAGGTAAAGAAATACGAAGATTTCGTTGAGGGATGCTGAAATTAGTTCTTTCCATTGATGATCTTACGAACAGAAGAAAGTGAGAGTACCGACCTTCTTGATTCCAAAAATTTAAGGTCAATCAAAAGCAAACGAGATTTATAAGAGGGAATTGGCTCATCAAAACACAATGAACGTAAGGCATATTTAAGAAAAACTTTTTGGATCCGTTCAATCCTAGTTATGTAATTTTTTTGACTAGGCCTCCAGATAAAGGCAGCATATTCCAAATTGGAACAAACAAAAGCCGTATATAATAACTTCACAGTGTACGGGTCAGAAAATTTGGAACTATTTCGCCTAACAACCCCTAAAACTGAGTAAGCTTTCGAAATAATATGACAAATGTGCCTATTAAAAGAAAAGTTACTCGAAAAAATTACGCCAAGATCTTTACTTTCGTCCAAACTTTGTAAAAAAGAATGAGAAATCATATAAGACGTCGGCAAGATGTTATGAGCTTCCGCATACGTGACTTTAAAGCACTTTTTTATGTTTAAAGAGAGCTGAGAGTTAACACACCACAGATGTAAGCTGTCAATGTCATTTTAAAGCTGAAGCGCATCATCCTGTTTTTTAATTATCAAAAAACTGTTAAGTCGTTGGCATAGAGCAAAAATTTTGCAAATCTAAAGCAGCTACTTATGTCATTAATAAACAAAACGAACAATAAGGGACCTAGTATACTCCACTGGGGAACCCCAGAGGATGCAAAAAAAAAACTCAGAAGTAACGCCGTCAATTAACACGACGCAAATTCTTTTGAGTAAATAGGATTCAATCCATTTTAAAAAAACTGAATGAAAACCTATATTTAAAAAAAAACTGAATGAAAACCTATATGCGCCAACTTATAAATCAATAAAGAATGTGAAAGTCAGTCAACCTGCAACGCAATGCAATATTCACTAAATACTGCTAGATTCGAAACTGTAGATCGGCGAGGGGACAAAACCGTGCTGGTTAGGCGAGATCAGACTCTTAGACGCAAAATACATGATACTCTCAAAAAGTTTCGAAACAGTTGATAACTTTGATATGGGCCTATAATTACAAACGTTATTCTTACTACCACTTTTGTGAATAGGGCTAATGGAAGTATATTCTTAGTCGTCAATGAAAACTCCAGACGTCAATGACAGATTAAAAATTATTTTTAAAGGTGAAATTAAAGCGGGGCAATTTTTTAACAAATGAACTGTAGTAACATCATCCGAAGAGAGGCTAAGAGAACCAAAGCTTAAGGTGGAGCTGAAGTTAGAGGTAAAGCAAGGTAATGGATTCCCATCAACAAAATTTGAGCAAAAAAATTCCGCAAACAAATTGGCCACGCCATTTGGAGTGTTGGCAAACGTTTCTTCATAAAAAACGGCGGAGGGTATAGCAGAGTTCGACTTTTTAGATTTAATAAATTGCCAGAAAGGCTTTGGATTTGATTTAATATTCTCCTCAATTCGTAGGGTGTACATAGTTTCTGTAAAGAAATGTATCTAAACAGTTGAAATCTTTGGAATAACGCTGATATTTAGCGAAAAATATTAGACTTCCAGTTAATTTAAACTTTTTAAAGAATTTATTCCGGAGGTTCTTTAACTTTTTTAACTGAAAGTTATACCACGGTAGCTTATAAGGCTTTTTCTTTATAATCGGAACGTTAGTTAAACGGAAATCAAACATTAAAGTTTTACAAATATAATAGCATCTGGAAACATCGGAGCAGGACAATAGGTGAATCCATTTGTATTACAATAGTAAAGTATTAATCAAATCAAAATCACAGGCTGCAAAATTTAAAGCTATATTATCATCAGGCTCGGATGAAGAAAACTCATAAAATTTAAAATTCAAAATCAGAGGCACATGATGCTTATCAGACGGCGTAATGATGCATTCCGAAATATTATAGATCAAATTATCACTAATAAAAATGAGATCGAGTAATATATTCAACTCGTTACCAAAACTATTAACTTGTATAAGATTAGGACTTAAAATACTATCAATAAAATAAGGTTCATGAGCTGAAATAACATACAAAGGAGTGAGACCCGAGTTAGAAAAACTACCGGACCAACTAACATTACTTAGATTAAAGTCACCCAAAATGTATATTTGGTTATCACTTAACTTATTTTTGACTACAGAGGTAATATTGTCAGCATACAAGCGATAAAGAAATTCTCCACTATTTGGTGGAATATATGAAACCACAAAAAACAATGAGCTTTGCGCTGTCGTACTGCTAACACACACGCACAGTTGATCTATTAGAGAATCATCGTTCTCAAGCGAAACTAAATATGTTTAAAATTTACGTTGTGCCGCAATGAGTACTCCACCACCTCTTGCGAAACCACCTTCCGAAAAACATTATATAAATTAGAGTCAAAGTATTCCTCATCAAAAAAGTTAGAATTAAGCCACGTCTCAACTATTGCAAATACATCATAATCAACTTGCAAGCTAACCGCGCGAAAATGTTTACATTTAGTACAGATACATTCTGAAAATACACATTCAGGCCGCTTAAATTATCAGAAGTTATGTTTGCTTTTGTTGTTTCTCTTCTTTTCGAAAAAAACGAAAAGGACGTTTATTAACATTGGCTGGCCAAAGATCATCCGAAAGGAGCTTATCATAAAAACAACAGAAACACCTAGCCTAAAATTAACTTTTATTAGGCTACTAAGTGAAATTTCACTTTTAACTAGTGCATAGCACACAAGATGTTTTTTTATCAATAGCTGCATGTTTGACAATGAACTCAATAATGTTGTCAACAGAAACAGAAGGCAGAAATGACGATAAATGTAACCATTTCATACGGCCAGCCACCTCCAAATCCGTATTTGTGTTTATACCAACAATGTTTCGTAGCCCAGTGGAAGGCCCAATAAAAACACAAACACTTCAGTTGGAAAAAGCCGTAGCCAAAAAAACCAACATTTATTAAATATCCACAATACATAACAAGCACACACAGCAAGAAGAAATCACTTACAGACACAACTAACTTCGCTCACCAGCAGGGTTGCAATAAACCCTCGTTGGGTGGATTCACACTTCGTATGAATACCAGTTCATACGGAACACTGCCCCGTTGAGCTCGCTCAATATGTCTAGCACGCAGATGACTATGTACTTGTCTCGACTGGTAAGACACAAACCTTCTGGACAGGTCTAACTAGCTCACTGGTCGCAGTTCGTATTACCACGTTTCGCACCAATCCATCCTTCCTCGTTATCAGTTTGCAAACTCTTCCAAGTGCCCATGCTGCTGGTGGAAAGTTCTCGCTCTTAATTATAACTAGCTGGCCGATCCCTAAGCTCTCCTTCTCTCTTCGCCATTTCTTCCTCTCAAATAAGGTAGTGAGGTATTCGTTCCGCCATCGTTTCCATATGTGATCAAGCATGCTCTGTCTTTCTTGCCACAACTTACGCCCCTTGCTCCCTGGCTGTGGCGCTATTTGAAACGGAGGAGGGAGCACCAACGGCTCTCCCACGAAGAAATGCCCTGGTGTTAATGCCTGCATGTCCAGTGGGTCATCTGTCAAAGGATGTAGCGGGCGCGAGTTTAAAATTGACTCTATTTGTGCCAGCATCGTTTGGAATTGCTCATGCTCCAAGCACTTCTGGCCTACTACTCGGGTCAGATGGTGCTTCATGGACTTCACAGCTGCCTCATATATACCACCTTGATGAGGTGCTGCCGGAGTCATAAAATGCCATTCCGTCCCTTTCAAGATTAGCTCATTGAACACATCACTTGCTTTCCAACACTCATATGCTCTCTTAATCTCCTTTGATGCACCTACCAAGGATGTCCCATTGTCGCTATACATCCGTTCGCATCGCCCACGCCTTGCCACAAATCGCTCGAAGCAAGATATAAATGCTCTAGCACTCAAGTCGGTGATCATGTCAATATGCACAGCTCTTGTTTTCAAGCACACAAATATAGCGACCCTGCTCTTCCTCTTCAGAACGCATTGCTCATATCTATCCAACTGTCTAATCTCAAAGGGTCCCGCGTAATCCACACCTGTGTGTAAGAACGGTTTCCCGACCTGCACGCGGTCTGCTGGTAGATCAGCCATCAACTGTTCACTTAGCCTTTTGGCATATCTAGCACATGTAACACATTTATGTATAAACCTGCGAAGCTCATTTCGCAATCGCGGAATCCAGAAGCGCTGTCTGATATACTGCATCATAACCTGAACACCTCCGTGCTTTGTAGCCTGATGCGCCTTGCTCAAAATTAATTTGCTCAAACAGGAATCAGGTGGGATGATAACTGGATGCTTCATTTCATAATCGCATTCAGCTCTGTCGATTCTACCTCCCACACGCAGTACCCCTTTCGAATCCAGCAAGGGTGCTAGCGATTCTATCTTGCTACCATCCGGTAAGGATGCTTCGTTCCTCAATGCTCGTATTTCATGGTAGTATGCTAGCCCTTGCGCTTCCTTTATAATTAGCTCCAATGCTCTTGCTCTTTCTTCCGCGTTTGGAACCGGAATATGAAGGTTCCTACGCTCCGACTTTCGTAACCGCTGGCTTCTACTTTCTTTCAGCAGACGAATGAATCTTAGCACTAGCGCCATGATTCCAATCAGCCTGTCCAATGAACTAACACATTGCACCAGAGGAACTTCCTCCTCGCTAGCGCTCTTTCTGATGCTCCACGTTGTTGCTGCCATAGCCACAACATATACTTTTAGCTCTGCCGTTGCTCCCTCGGGCATTTCTTTGTGCCCAAATTTACTTGCCGGCCACTCTTTGCTTGGTCGTCTAAGCCAAGTGGGTCCATGCAACCACAAATCATTGCCCACTATTTCACTAGCACTCAAGCCTCTTGTCAGGAGGTCCACTGGATTATCAGCAGTGCTGACATGGCGCCATTTGGTAATGTCAGTGTTAGCTTGAACAGATGCCACTCGATTGGTCACGTAAACTTTCAGCTGGCATGGCAACTTGCGCAACCAATGCACAACTATCATTGAATCAGTCCACAGCACGCAATCGTGTGTTTCCCATTCCATGCTCCGTACTACACTTGAATACAACCTACCCAGGAGTTCAGCAGCAGCAAGCTCGAGTTTGGGTATGGTAATCGTTTTCAACGGTGCGACTCTAGCCTTTGAAATCAGCAGCTCGGATGTTATGTTGCCCACTTCGCTCTCTGCCCTCACATAAATAACTGCCCCAAAGCCCCTTTCAGATGCGTCAGCAAAGCCATGTAGTTGAATCCTTCTATTGTTTGCTACCCCAATGAATCGAGGCAACCTAAATGTTTCTAGCGCTGTAATATCTTGCCAGAATTCTAGCCATCTTTTCCGAATATTCGGGGAAACCTCTTCATCCCAGCCCATGCTCAAACGCCACAAATCTTGCACGATGATCTTTCCAATAAATGTAACAGGTGTAATATACCCATTAGGGTCATACAACTGAGAGACACAACTAAGGATGATTCTTTTGGTAATAACCACAGGCACCTCCGGCATTTTCACAGCAAATGTGAACTGATCCTTATCGGTGATCCATTGCAAACCAAGCACAGATGCATTGCAATCTTCCGCTAGAAGTAATGCGTTCGATTCTCCTGACTGGAGAGCACTTGTTAGCGCCTTACTATTCGATTTCCACTTGCACAATTTCATTCCTGCACTGCCTAGCACCCCCTGCATATCTTTAGCTAAATTTATTGCTTCAACTTCATTACTAGCTCCTGTAATCCCATCATCCATATAGAAATCATCTATTATGGCCTTAGCTGCTGATGGCAAAAGTGCCGCTTGCTCTCTAGCTGCCTGTATTAAGCATCGTACAGCTAAGTGCGCTGACGCTGTCATACCATACGTGACTACTGTCAAGCAGTATTATTTTAATCTGTCCTTCGGGCTTTCTCGCCAAAATATTCTTTGCAAGTCATATTGGCTCTCAACAATGCGCACCTGCCTAAACATCATCTTTACATCACAACTGATGCCTATCCTGTGGCGCCTGAATCGCATTATGATTTCAGCAAGATCACGCTGTAGCTTCTCACCAAGAATCTCATTCACGGAAACCCCTGAGTCTGTCTTGCAACTAGCATTAAATACGACGCAGAATTTCTTGAGCACACAATGATGCGGGATATAATATACTGGCTCACCAGGTAGAGGATCATGGTTGGCCTCCTGCATGTGGCCAAGCTGCTCGTACTCACGCATGAAGTCAATATATTTGCGAGCAGTTTCAGGTGATCTGGCTAATCCTTCTCTAAATAGAAAAATTGCTTCAATGCGCACTCGCGCGAACTGCCCAATCTGCTTGCACTACGTATTGGAATTGTCACAACAAATCGCCCTGACTCATCTCGCACATGGGTTTCTATAAATATTTTCTCTACCATTTCTTGCTCTATTGTTCGCACAGGAACATCTGGAATAAGATCCATTTCCCATAAACGCTGCACTTTCCTTCCTAGCTCATCCATGCTCTCACAGCTTATTGCCGAAGCAGCTGCCCCGTTGCCGCAGTCTAGCTGCTCAAAGTATGGCCCGAGCACTATAATACCCAGGGTGGTCTCTATCATTGTTGTGTTATCTAATGTTCTAGCTATCAGACCGATAAGGCACTTTGCGAATACTTGCACACCTAGCACCAACTGCACATTGTTAGGCTCCCAGTAGTTGGGATTCGCAAAAGGCACATCTGTTGGATTCACCATTCTGCCCAAGCTCATTGAGTCAGGTGGCACTATTAGCTTCAGCTGGCTCTGTCCTGGTAAAACCCAAAATTCCGCCTCAATGTATTGATCCGACTTGTACCATGGCCTAATCTTAGCATTTATCTTTCTTTTAACTACAAATGGTTGTCCATCTATACCAACCACATATCTGAACACACCAGCTACTGGCAGCTGATAACTTTTTATAATTCTATCGGATATGAGGTTCGGTTGTGCACCGGTATCTAGCAAGGCACAGAAAGGTCCAATGTTGACATTATTTATCTCTAATTGCACTAATGCTGTGGGTAACAAGGTTACGCTTTGTCTTTTGCTAGGTAATGGCTTGAATGCTAGCACCTGAGTATCCACTACCTGCCCCCGGTTCATGATCGTCTCCGATACACTGGCTCCCACCCTTATAATCAAACACATGCTCATACGTTGTACAAACTTCTGTAGGTTTATTAACTGGCTCTTACATTTCAAGTTCAATTACCTCATTCTCTGCATCTAGCTCTATCCTGCTCCTTTTAGGTAATTGTCAAACCGTTGTGTTAACATCTGCACGCTTACGTTTTAGTTCCTGCTTTGTTGAACCACTAGCTCTTGCTGACTTGACTGGGTCTTGCACCACCATTAAATGCTTGTTCACGTCTCTGGTTGGGCATAGAACACTGTTGTGCATAATATTTCCTGGACACCGACTGCATGGTCCAGAATAGCAGTCCTTGACTGCATGCCCCTGCTTGCAACAGTTTGGACACAATTTATGCTGCTCAATATAAGTTTTTCTTGCGCGTAAGTTCAGGCTCAAAAAGTCTGGGCACTTGTACAATCCATGATCACCCCGGCATAGGTGACATGGATAGTTTTTATTGGCTCTCTCATGATTTGCCGTTGTTGTACTAGCTCTAGCCTTGTTCGCTCCTTGACCTGCACTCTGACTAGCACCTTGTTGACGCCTCTTATTTTGTTCGACCCAGGCCGTTGATGATGATGCACTGCTCTCACGTGCGCGGCGGTTCTCAAATTGATGCGACGATGCAGCAGCTTGCTTATCAAGGAATGCTAACATCTCAACTGCCGTTGGAGTCTCCGATTGCCGCTGAAGCTCCCAAGCTTTGCCCGTTTCCTCATCAAGCCTTTCATGAAGATTGTGTACCACGACCATGTCCCAATGCTCTATAGGTAGGCCCTGTGCTCTTAACTGACGCAGCGTCTCGTGAGTTACGTTAGACATGCGCTGAAGTGCATCTGATGACGCTCGTTCTATAAATGGAAGCCTATAGAATTGGCGCAAGTGTTCACGACAAGTGTGGTATTTTTTGTCATAAAGCTGTCGTAAACGTTCCCATGCTTCATTATAATTTTTATCGGTTAACTGCCACTCGCCCAGAGTACGTGCCGCCTTGCCCACTAGCGATTTCTGCAAATATGTAAATTTGAATGCTGGCGCAACTTGCTCGTTGTCATGAACGGCTGCCTTGAACCGATCATGGAAGCCCTTCCATTTAGTAAGCGAGCCGTCAAATTCGCCCCAATTGTTTTTTAAATCCATCTGCCTCTGCTGATACTGTAGCTCTACTTGTATATTTGCCGGCGCACTAGCTGGTGCCGGCGATGGTGCCAGCATGTCAATCTTGCACTGTAACGCTGCACGCGTCTCAAAATACCCATTTTCAGCTTTCTCGAGCTCAATATCAAAAACGTTCACATCACTGCCCTCTGTTGCAACGCTCACTAGCTCATTATGGATGGAAATACACTGCTTCCAGCGCTCCTCCAAAGTATCCAAGCGCGCCCTGGCACCCTGATGAGTTATGGAAGCAAATGCATCGCTCTGCACAAATGCCATTGCACGTTCAATTGCCCGTACGCACGCTTCTAGCTGCTCGATTTTCACCATTTTTAATTAGTTAATTTTTAATAAGCCTCGGTTTTTCTGCGAATTTGATGTTCACTGCGCAAATATTTCTTTTGCAATGACGCTATCTTACTTTTCTCTACACTAGCACCGCATTCCGTTACTCACACATCCCAACGTAAAATTCTGGAATGTTCGATTTTACCTTGCCCCGCTCTAGCTCTTACTATGTAAATAGGCAAATGTATTTAATACTAAGCCACAATACATGTACTAATGCCCGCTCTCCAGCACGAAAAAAAACATCGCATAATAATTCAACTGCTCAAGATTGCGCACAAATACATATGTAATGATATATATATATATCCCATACATGCTCGCTCAGGCATTCTCTAGCTCAAGCAATTTCATGCAAACATGCCCATTCACCGGCTCTCTAGCACAAGAGTTCATTTTCAGCGCCGACTCGCCCGCCCGCTCTATTGCGCACAATCATTTATGTAATATTTATTACATATACATACGTACAAGAGTTCATTTTCAGCGCCGACTCGCCCGCCCGCTCTATTGCGCACAATCATTTATGTAATATTTATTACATATACATACGTACAATACGTTCACTTTTTTCGCTCTCTAGCCGAAGAAGTAATTTACTCAGCATGCTGTTACAATTGCTTTGCTTTCTCGGACATGCCCATGCTCGCTACTGGCACCTCATGTATGTACCTAATAAGGATTTTTCTTACAAGCAATTAAAGTAACAAATTTCCTTTTCATTTATTCTTGCTCTGTGGACTGTATACATACTTGCACATATATATACATACATACATGTGTATGTTTCTTAACTTTCGTATATAAGCAATCGTGCAATATGATCGCATTAACAAACGAAATTGCACCATTTTCACTAAGCTCTTACCTGGCTCGATGGACCAATGTTTCGTAGCCCAGTGGAAGGCCCAATAAAAACACAAACACTTCAGTTGGAAAAAGCCGTAGCCAAAAAAACCAACATTTATTAAATATCCACAATACATAACAAGCACACACAGCAAGAAGAAATCACTTACAGACACAACTAACTTCGCTCACCAGCAGGGTTGCAATAAACCCTCGTTGGGTGGATTCACACTTCGTATGAATACCAGTTCATACGGAACAAACAATTCTTAATTCATTTCGACGTTTAGATTTTGTTACTTTTGTCCACTCAGTGTTCAGTGGCACCGAAGAAACAAACGAACTTCTATCAATAGCAAGATGTATCTATTATAGGTGACATCGATTTAAGACGTGCTTCTTCTTATTCTTGTTGTCGAGAAAGCGTATGTCAAACTATCAGGTGTGTTGGTTTTGTTTACGTTTTATTGTTTACATCTTTCTTTTGCGAAAAGTATTGTGTTTTGTGACTACGCGTTATTTTTGTGAATACTATTATTTTTTATAAATTTAAAATATGTGCGACATTTGCGGAAAGCCGAAAAGGAGAGGAGGATCATTTTTTCGTGTTCCGGGTGATATGCGACGCAGAGCTGCGTCACGTATAATATTCTCTCATACTTCTTCGTGCACATCACTGAATGCTTTTCGCAATACTCCTGCACTGCTAAGAGTGTTACCACTTCCACAACAAATATAAATAAAGCATTAAATTAGCAATTTGTATTTAAATATTTAAAGTCTTTAACTTTTCAATATGTTTCCATCGATTTCATTTCCTTGTTTTACGAAAATATGTAAATAAACAAATGAAAGCAGCTGTCTCTGACATGTCGGAAAACAGTCGGCAAACGGGATATGTTGTTGTTGCCTGATCAACACAACCTTACATTATTGAGTCATGATCAATAGCTGGCACAGCTGAACGCGCAGCGAACGACCAGCAACAGCAGCACTAGTACTAGACGAACGCAAAGAATATCCAGCATCATCACCAGCTTTGTCAGGTACAACAGCAGCAGACTTCGTCAACACTTTCTCAGCTAGCACCGAAGTGCAAGTAGGCGACAGACCAACAACAGCAGCAGAAGCAACAGAAGTAACTAGAAGTACGCACAGAAGAAACAAAATTATCACCAACAACTGCACGTGAATATGATAAAGCCGAGAGAGCATTCGTATTATTACTGACACCAGTACAAGAAACAGCAACTAGAGCCGAACTGGTGGGCACGGACGAGTATCATTAGCAGCAACAATTGATGTTTTTGTAGTTGAAATTTTATCAACATTTACTGCAGCACTAATAATACTTTGTTGCATAAAAATATAGGGCCATAATCATAGTCAAGTTGGAGTCGACTCTAAACTTAGTAGAAGCTTCTTGACATAATTTTCAATGAGATATCTGTCAATAAAGCTGATGCCAACTTTAGAGCCTACTTTAACTTGACTATGATTATGGCCAATAATATCAAACAGCTATGAGAGGTTATTTCTAAATCTAAAAGGGCTGGTGGTGTTGCTTAACTTTATTATTCGTACTAGTTTTGCGTGGATACCAAATTCAGATATTGTAAAATAAGGACTAAAAGAGGATACATTGTTAAAAATGTATGAGCGTTGGCAACTATGCTTTAGTCTTATTTATCACTTTATTCTTTATTTACACATACTTTATTTTATACACTCACACACACATTCACAATCTTACTATTGAAGTTGTTCATAAATGAATTGTATTGAAATCTTAAGTTAGTATTAAACCATAAGCCGAAACCGTCGCAAGACCAGGCGAAATCTAAAAGCGTGTAACAGTTTTTTTACATGGTGCCGTAACCCGGGACGGTAGCAATTCTTTGATTGTAAAACAGCGGATTTAGAATTAGCTTTCGGGTGATATCGGTTTAATACCCAACGTTTTCAAGAACTATTAACACGTTTTGGAAGCGAACAAATAGACAGCGTGTATCGAGCGGCGTGCAGAACGCAGGTTACGAAATTATGTAACACGATTACGGAATATTTAAATGTTTCTACAATAAGCGCATACACCGACGCGAGTGATGATTCTACGGTAGAAAATACGGTGGTTACATACTTGCAGCGTTTAAAAAATGCACACGCAAATCTCAAGCGTGCAGACGATGCCATACGCGACACTATTAAGGCTGCAGATTTTCAAACAAAATGTGAGAGTGTGATCGAATATGATGATAAGGCCGTGACGGTTATTACGCAATTGGAGCACGTGTTGAGTACTCATTTCAAAGATAGTTCTGAGGAAAGAAATATACCCCCAAACGGGCAGACAGCCAACTTCGAGGAGGTACGCGAGTGTAACGGCGTTAGGTTAAAATCTTTCGAGTTAAAGAAATTCGATGGGAAATTTGAGAACTGGCTCCCCTTTTGGGAGCAGTTTAAACGCGCAGTACATGAAAATCGTCAATTCTCACCAGCCACTAAATTTAATTACCTAAACGGAGCATTGATTGGCCAAGCAGCAGCAACGATAGCCGGAATTACGCCAACTGAATCTTGTTATTCAGATACTATATCCCTTCTCCTGGAAGAATACGGCAACACCGAAAAAATCGTGGAGAAATACCTGATTAATTTAAAGCTTGTGCATAATTCGAACGATGTTCATGCACTGCGCCAGTTGTATAACGAAGTTAGTGCTATTGTACGATCACTTACCGCGCTGCGAGTACCATCTCATCAATATGACATAGTGGCAAAATCAGTATTGCTGAAGGTTTTACCTACAAGCCTGCGCATAAAATATTACAAAGTTGGGGTTGTTAGTTCACTTTGTATCACAATGACTAACAACATCAATACCACAGCGATTTAGAACGTTAACGCAGCTGAAAATGACAGATCCCATCATAAAGATGATAATCTAAAAGCCTTCATTGATTTTATTAAGGTTGAGCTTGAAGCCTTGGAAAAAGCACAGTTATCCGAGCGAGATAGAAGAAGCGATAACCGAGATCAGAAAAGAATGTCGCGCGCAAATCAAGGGATCGCTACCACTCTCTATACTAGCGGTAGCGGTAAGCCGCAATGCATATTTTGCAAGAACGATAGTCACGGCACCAAAAACTGCACCAGCAACATGACCGTCGAACAAAGAAAGCAATTACTAATAAGAGAGGGTAGATGCTTCCGATGTGGTAATAAGAACCACAGCAGCAAATTCTGCAGAGCACAGTGGATAAACTGCACTGTATGTAGCGGCAGACATCTTACGCCTATGTGTGAGCGAACCAGAACAATTGGAACAAATTTACGAATGAGCGAGCGAAGTGATACTAAAGAACAAGGAGATAATAACAGCGCAACAGAAGCCCAAGCTGCATTGTCACACTCTACAGCCAGAACAGCGACCTTGAATACCATTTCGGCAGGGCAAATTGACATTTTTCTGCAAACTGCAAAAGCGGTCATTAGTGACGTCATTAACAGCGAACGGGTACTAAGCAGATTGGTTATGGACAATGGTAGTCAGCGCACTTCCATAAGTGAGAAATTAGCAAACATCTTGAAGCTACACGCCAGCGGCATTGAAAAAATGAGAATTGTAGCGTTTGGAGTTAAAAACACCCAGAGGCAGCCGAATGACTTTAAAACTGTACAACTTTATATTAAGAGTCAATACAGCGGAAAAACAAAAACAATAACAGCTATCGTTGTGCCTAAAATTTGTATTGATGTTTTGCCGGTGCCTGAAATAAGAAGTGAAAAACTGAAATATTTAAAACTCGAATTAGCTGATACTAATATAAGTGGTGAAAATCTTGTTGACGGAATTAATTTATTAATAGGCCAAGATCACTTTTGGCAATTTAATACGACCGGAAGTAAGCATATATCTGAAAAGTTAGTTGCGGTAAAAACACTGTTTGGCTGGACAATACAAGGATGTTGTAATAATTTAGCTGTACACAGTTGTGTGCTAAATACATATGTCCGATAGCGCGGAACAAGCATTCGATATATCAGATTTTTGGAAACTGGAATCGGTCGGTATTACCAACTACCAATCTAACGAAGACCAAGCTGTTATTGAAAAAACCCTGTTAAGCATAAATCGTATCAATGGCCGCTATATAGCCAACCTGCCATGGCGTGTGGGCAGCGGCGCATTAGCTGATAGTAAGCAAGTTGCTCTCTCTCGACTTCATAGCTTAACGGCACAGCTGCAAACAAGCTATTATTGAAAAAACCCTGTTAAGCATAAATCGTATCAATGGCCGCTATGTAGTCAACCTGCCATGGCGTGTGGGCAGCGGCGCATTGGCTGATGATAAGCAAGTTGCTCTCTCTCGACTCTTGCTCTGGCGTGTGGGCAGCGGCGCATTAGCTGATAATAAGCAATTTGCTCTCTCTCGACTTCATAGCATAACGGCGCAGCTGCAAAAACATAGCGACAAGCTGCTATTGAAAAAACCATGTTAAGCATAAATCGTATCAATGGCCGCTATGTAGTCAACCTGCCATGGCGTGTGGGCAGCGGCGCATTAGCTGATAATAAGCAAGTTGATCTCTCTCGACTTCATAGCTTAACGGCGCAGCTGCAAAAACATAGCGACAAGCTGTTATTGAAAAAACCCTGGTAAGCATAAATCATATCAATGGCCGCTATGTAGTCAACCTGCCATGGCGTGTGGGCAGCGGCGCATTAGCTGATAATAAGCAAGTTGATCTCTCTCGACTTCATAGCATAACGGTGCAGCTGCAAAAACATAGCGACAAATTTTACGAGTATGATGCAGAAATTAAAGAGCTATTGCAGAATGGAATCGCTGAAGCTGTTGATAGCACTAATTGTAATGGAACGATCTACTACATGCCGCACAGACCAGTGTACCGAGAAGAAAAAATTACGACGAAAATGCGTGTAGTATTTGATGCTTCGTCAAGCGAAGTCGGTCTCTCTTCTCTAAACGACCATCTTAGCGCAGGTAACATATTGGTGGCAAATTTGTTATCTACCCTGATAAAGTTTCGCTCAAACCCAATAGCTTTAACAGCAGATACCGAAAAGGCGTTTTTGCAAATAGCACTAGCTTAGAGTGTCCGTGACTGCCATCGGTTTTTTTGGTATGACTCAACTCCTAACGTCAATAGCATATTACCATCAATAGTCGAATATCGAATGTCTAGAGTTACCTTCGGCGTAACTTCGAGTCCTTTTCTACTGGCAGCGACTATTCAGAAGCATTTAGAGAGCTGTAAAGTGTGATATGCGACAATTTAAAAGCTTCATTTTATGTTGACGATCTGGTACTTAGCGTGCAGAACCGTATGGCGGCTGGCGACATTTTTCAACAGGCGAATAGTGTAATGAGCGCTGCAAATTTCAACTTGCGAAGGTGGAATACTAACGACGGTTTAATAAAATCCACTTTTCCCGTTGGTAAGCGTGACGAGTCTACGAAACCCAAGGTTTTGGGAATAAATTGGTGCACAGTTGTGGACGAGCTCAGCGTTGAACTGGCAGGAAGTGTTGAATACTTACAATCGTTAAGAGGCACCAAACGGAACGTCATGAAGTCGATGGCGAAGATCTACGATCCTTTAGGAATGCTCGCCCCTTTTGTCGTTCGAATTAACATATTGCTGCAAAATGTGTAGAAAGCGAATCTTGACTGGGATCAAACTTTGGACGCAGATCTATTGTCGGGCTTCCAAAGCTGGCAGGACGAGCTGCCAACACTAAGTGGAATGTCCATAAAGAGGAGCCTCACAGCTTACAGCAGAGCAAAAACTAAATACACATTTTTGCTGATGCGAGCCCAAAAGCGTATGGGACGGTAGCATACCTGCGACAAATTTCTGCTGATGGAGAAATAGTTACAAACTTCATTTGCTCAAAAAATAGAGTAGCGCCTCTTGAAAAGAACTCAGCAAATAGCGAGTTGAGCTTACCGAAGCTGGAGCTGGCCGCGGCCGTTATGGCGGCCAGATTCAAATTATTTATAATTGAAGCTATCGATTGCGATATTGAAGCGACATACATGTGGACGGATTCTACAATCGCCTTGAACTGGATAAGAGGCTGTGCCAAACAGTTGAAGCCTTATATCAAGGCGAGAGTGAGCGAAATAAACAACCTGACGAATATGTATGATTGGCGCCACTGCGAAGGGAGAAATAACCCCGCCGATTTCATTACCATAGGTGTTAAAGCCAAGCAGTTATCAGAATCAGTACTGTGGAAGTACGGACCAGCATGGCTGCTAGAACAACAAATATACTGGCCAACAAGTTGTATTGTTGAGCGACCGATGTGTTTAGCAACTGTTACAATAATGAAACTGTTACAATAACAGACGATAGCGATACGTGCAACCCTTTTTTGCAAATCGACGATTTCAGCAGTATGAAGCGTCTGCTACAAGTGACCTCGTATATTTTCCGGTTCCTAAACTCTATCAAAAATAAACGGGCAGGAGAGAAGCGCCGAAGAGTTAAATCAGTCACTGTTGTCGATGAGCTGTCTCATAAATAATTGAAAGAGGCCGAGTGCTACTGGATAAACGATGCTCAAAGGAGTACTTCCAATAAAGAAATCGACGCATTGCAGCGGGGGTTGTTAATTTCATCTGATTTCAAGATTTTAACTTTAAATCCAAGGCTGGAGAATGGCGTACTGGTGCTCAATGAAAGATTGTATGGTGTTGAATACGGTAATAGACATACTAACCCAATTATTCTTCCAAAGCACTCTCGTTTCAGACAGCTGGTAATAATTGAGGCGCACCAGGCAACTCTCCATGGCGGCGTTAACGCAGTTTTGTCGCATATTCGAAAGAAGTATTGGGTCGTTCAAGGTCGACAACTGATTAAAAACATTATTCAGCGTTGTGTAATATGCAAGCGCCTATACGGGAAAAGTGCGTCCGAACCGTGGACGGTTTTACCAGCTGAACGAATAACTACGACAAGGGTTTTTGAAACCACTGGTGTGGAGCTCCGCAAACTTGAAGAACTAGTGAAGAAAAGGGAGATATTACAGCTGGCTGCACACAACAGTATCACATGGAAATATTCCAGAGAGAGCGGCATGGTGGGGCAGTTTTTGGGAACGCTTGGTGCGGTCGGTCAAAAATGCTTTAAAGGCATCAATTGGCAGAGCGGTGTTAACATCAGAGGAGCTAAGAACCTTGCTTACCGAAGTCGAGAGTGTAGTAAATGCTAGATCGCTAACTTATATTACGAATAACGAGAAAGACTTGGAGCCATTATCTCCGTCGAATTTTCTAATCGACTGCAATTCAGTGTTTTTGCCTACAGATTTTCAAGCTGACGGATCGGCGCTTTCACAAGCCTTGCAGATCCGTCAAGCTTTACTAAGGCGCTATATGAAAAGATGGCGCGACGAATATCTGCAACAACTTCGCTCCATTCATCACAACAAGAGCGCACCGTCACGCAGCATAAGGATTGGTGACGTAGTTCTGGTGCAAGATGACAACAGGCCTCGACTTCAGTGGAAGCTAGGAGTCGTGCAGACGACGTATCAGTTACTCTACCCACTCGAAATTTCGTCAGCGATTGCCGGGCCCGAGGATGTTAAAAATGTATGAGCGTTGGCAACTATGCTTTAGTCTTATTTATCATTTTATTCTTTATTTACACATACTTTATTTTATACATTCACACACACACATTCACAATCTTACTATTGAAGTTGTTCATAAATGAATTGTATTGAAATCTTAAGATAGTATTAAACCATAAGCCGAAACCTAGTCGCAAGACCAGGCCAAATCTAAAAGCTTGTAACAGTTTTTTTTAAATACATGTTGATTTTCTTATATGAATCTTTTTCATGGTCTGGAGTAGTGTGTAACATAAGATCGCACTGGCATATGGATTTTGTAGAGTACACTTAACCAAAAATTCAGTCTCTAATAGAGACAAAAGTCACAATTTTAAACCAGTTGGCATCCATTGGACTCAAAATAAAGCGTCTAATACCAAAATAAAACCTCAAAATTGTGACCTGGAGCAGGTCACAAAAAATTAAAATAAAAACAAAATAAAAATACGTGGAAGCGAGGAAAAGCAATCATCTCTAGCTCATTTTGAGATTTGAGATTATACCAAGTTACTGAATTCCGGCATAAATTTCAATAAGAAAGCATACCTTGGTTGATCGTGTTTTTAAATGTGTAGTTGGTACAAGGATAGCAGTGAAAATTTCTAAGTTGACTCCACGAGGGTGCAGCAACGAAGTAATCGAACAGAGATTGCACACAAGAGAAGAAAAAGTTAAAAGTGGGGATGTCGCATATTATTAAGCAGCAAGCGAAAGCAACAAAATATTTTAACGTTGTCGTTTAAACAAAGTTTTAACTCAGTAAGCAGTTTTTCAGTAAACTTTAAACGAAGTTTAAACTAAGTTTAAACGGCCGATCGCGCACGGTTAATCTTAGTTTATCTTATCAGCAGTTTTCTGACTTTTTCGTTTTGGTTGCCACTAATTTAATTGAGCGCAAGGAAACTTATTTTCAGTTTAAACTTAGTTTAAACTGAGTTTAAACCATCACTGAAAACTGGCCCTTAGACAGAGGAACTTAACATTGTGTTTAGCAGAGAAATTATAAGGCGGAAAATTGTTAAAATTTATGTTAAGAAACGTAAATATACGCGTCAACTAAATGTTGATAAACATTTGTCCTAAGTTGACTTAAGTATAACGAAAATTACAAATTTCTTCAGCTTGTTGAACCAATGATTTTTTCATTTTCTTTTATTTTTTTAAAACAGACACTAAATAAGTATTATATAATTTAAATAATTTTTATTTAAAATTAAATAAAATGATAATTTATTAAATGTACTTAAGAAGTTGGAAGTTGAACTTTGGCAAAAGTGTAATTCGAAATAAATTTTCTGCCGCATCTTAGACGCTAATGCCACTGAACACATTTGGAATGTACATACATAGTGGATAATTTCCGTTATTTGCATCGACAAGACGAATTCGAAATTATTTAGATTTTGCGCATGCATCTTTATTTTATGTCGGTGAATATAACAATCAGATAATGAATTTATTTTGCTGTAATAACTTTAATTGAATAAATGTTAATAAATTTTTATTTTGATTAAGAAAATTCTCGTTAATTTGTTTAAGCATTAATTTGCATAAACATTAATATTCAAAATAATGTTAATTTACATATGTATGTGTATGTATGTATATGCATATCTACATTCAAGATTTTTTATACATACTTATGTAATATGTTAATCTATATATGTACATACCTCATATATTTATTTATCATCAGATTTCCAAAGTCTCAACCCCTAAATCGATAGTAATATAGACGAAGATATCACACAAAAAATTTTATCCCGATTGGAGATGGTTTAGGTGTATCGCAGACCCCCCTGCGTTGAAATTGTTCTATGTAGACTCAAAAAATAAAAGTGATTTTTCTTTTTATCTAATATTCGAAATCGGTAGCGATATGGTAGAAAATATCAGATGCAAATTCGGGTCCCGATTGGAAACGCCTAAGGGGTGTAGCAGGGGGGTAAAAGTTCAGACTACCCTATGGAGACACGAAAAATAAGGGATTTTTCTTTTTATCTAATACCCGAAATAGATAGCACTAAAGTCGGAGATATCACATACAAAAATTTGGTTATGATTGGAAAAGCCTAAGGCGTGTCGCAGAGGGGTGAAAGTCCAGATTAACCGATGAAGGCTCAAAAAATGTGAATAATTTGTTTTTATTGAGTTTTTAAGTTATAAATAAAATAACAATAAATTCATCTTCGTTCATTTATAATCATAACACAGGTCAACAGTGATTTTGGTGCCGTTAAAAGTAAAACTGATTTATAGGGGCCAAGAACCAATTTTTCTTCGCTATATATATTATATATATATATATACAATTATGTAATTCCAAATATCATTTCAATACTGCGTAAGAAGAAGCCGTTGAAGAAAGCGAAAATGAAGATTTTGATCGGGGAAGCAATTGCTCACTAGAAATATCAAGTCGAAATGAACCAAAAAACAAAAGAGGGCAGAAAAGTTTAATTACACCCAAACAAGTATCAGTTCGTGATAAGTGTAAAGTAGGTTGCTCACTAAAACGATCAAGTCGAAAAGTCGCAAAAAACAAACGAGGGCAAACAAATTTTATTACACCCAAACTAGTATCAGTTCTTGACAGTTGTGAAGTCAGCGATCGAAATGCAGTCAGAATACTAATAGCAGTAGCCGAAGCCTTTGGTGCAAACGTAAAAACTCTAACCGTAAACCGGAGTAGTATCCGACGATGTCGTCTACAAAAGCGCCGATACATAATGAAGCAGCTAAAACGATCGTTTCAATCCAAAGCAATTACGTCAGTTACCGTTCACTGGGATGGGAAGTTGTTGCCTGCAACAGAAGGAACAGGGAAAGTAGACAGGCTTCCAACAATCATTTCCTGGGAAGATGGGGAACAACTACTCGGTGCTGCAGCAATTTCGAACAGAAGTGGAAAAGTACAAGCTTCTGTAGTATACGACTTACTTGTTAGGTGGAAAGTACACGACAAAGTTGAAGCGGTATGTTGTGATACAACGGCGTCGAACACGGGCAGGTTACAGGGAGCTTGTGTTTTCTTGGAACAAAAACTTGGTAAAAGCTTGTTGCATTTGCCGTATCGTCACCATATACACGAAATAGTGTTACGCAGCGCTTTCGAAGCAAAAATACCCTTATCAAAAGGACCTAATGTTGAGATTTTTAAAAACTTTAGAGACGCCTGGTCCAATTTAGACAAACGTAATTTCAAAGCTGGAATTGAGGACGGCTTTGTCAGAACAGCAATACCTAATAAAGAAGAGCTTGTACATAGCTTCCATCACATTTTAGTATCAAGACAGCCTCGTGAAGACTATAAAGAATTTGTAGAACTAGCACTTGTTTTTCTTGGTTGTTCTCCAAAGAGCTATACATTTTCAGCACCAGGCGCCTTCCACTACGCTCGGTGGATGGCAAAGCGTATTTATACTCTAAAATTATATATCTTTCGAGAAGAGTACATATACATAGGAAAAAAATTTAGAAATAGCACTTCGGAATTTATGCATTTTTATAGTTAAAATTTATTTAGAGAATTGGATGCACGCCTCTAAATCCATAGCTGCCCCAGGCGCTGACTTCTTTTTTGTTAATGAGTTATACCAATACAAAAACTTTGACAAGGTGATAGGAGAAGCCACGTTCTCGAAGTTCAAAAATCATTTATGGTATCTCTCACCGGAAACAGGTTGTTTGGCACTATTTGATGAACAAATTTTAAAAGAAACAAAGCAAGAAATGGTTGCAGAAAAGACAATTACTTTGTATAAAAAAAGTATGACTTTGTAATAGGAAGTGAAGAAAGAGTATTTGCCAATGATCTAGATCAGTTTGTAAGTAAAAGCAGCTTAGATTTTTTCGATAGGTTTTGCATAAATAAAGAGTTTCTTCATTCAGACCCAAATTGTTGGGCAACAAACGAAAATTATATTAAAGCTGTTGATAGATTAAAAAATTTGAAAGTCGTAAACGATACGGCAGAGAGAGGAGTTAAACTTGTAGAAGAGTACAACAAAATCTTATCCAAAAATGAAGAGGACAAACAATACATATTGCAGGTAGTCAAATACTATAAAGAAAAATACCCAAACGCTACAAAGCAATATTTATCATAACCATTGGTTATTTAGAAATTTATTGTTTAATTATGATGTAAAATGAACGAACATGAATTTGTTGTTATTTTATTTATAACTGGAAAACTCAATAAAAACAAATTATTCACATTTTTTGAGCCTCCATCGGTTAATCCGACTTTCACCCCCCTGCGACACGCCTTAGGCTTTTCCAATCATAACCAAATTTTGTATGTGATATCTCCGACCATAGTGCTATCTATTTCGGGTATTAGATAAAAAGAAAAATCACTTTTATTTCTCGTGTCACCATAGGGTAGTCTGAACTTTTACCCCCCTGCGACACGCCTAAACCATCACTAACGGTATAAAAAAATTTGTGCGATATAGTTGACCGTGGTGCAACCGATCTAGGGGGTGAGACTGGAAAAAATACCACATTCGATTATAAGGACCACCCCAATGTACATACATGCATATGTAAGGGGAAATCTGTCGAGAGCGCTTTCCGAAAGGGGTCGTGTCTGTGGTATTTTTAAAATTAACGAGGAAAAGACATTCGTGGATTAATAAAATTTTCATGCATACAATATTTCTCATTCTTTTTAAATAAACGTTTTATTAATTTAAATATATCGTGTCGAGTCATTCCATTAACTCGTCTGTAAGCAAACCTTATCCATATAAACTTTGTTCCTTCACCTCTGCTATTATTCCGCAAATATCTTCCGAGGAAGTATTTTATTATTTGAGTAACTTAAAATAATCTTTTAAGGCTGGCCCCGATTTGATCCCGACTGCTAAACATGTTTATGAGCCCTTAACTAATTTATTTAATCTTTCTCTTAAGCTTGGGCTTTTCCCTAGGAAATAATCATTCATTATACCCCTTCATAAGACCGGGAGTAGGTATAAAAAATTTTCGCGGTATAGCTAAGCTTTCTGCTATTCCTAAACTATTTGAAGCTATTGTTGTTGACCATTTAACGTATTCCATATCCTCTACAATTTCTAGCACACAACACGGGTTCTTTAAGGAAAAATCGACCGTTACAAACTTGCTTGAGCTCGCAACTCATGTTTCAAATGGATTCAGAGGATTTATGCACACTGATGTTATATACACCGATTTTAGTAAAGCATTCGACAGAGTAATTAATTCACTCTTTACTGATCCATAAACCCGATCTCTTTGGTTTTCGACCTAATCTCCTTCATTGGATATCTTCTTACCTCATTGACAGAACACTACGAGTTCTTTTCAAAAATAGTTCCTCAAACATTATTTATGTATCTTCAGGGGTCCCGCAAGGAAGTAAATTACATACCTTCTGTAATAAATAATTCCAAAATTTTATTGTATGCTGATGATGTAAAACTTTTTAGATTTTACCTTTCTGTTGAGGAAAGGTCCTTACTACAAGCGGATTTAAATAGCATGGCTAACTGTTGTCAAGTAAATTGTACCGCCGTACATTGCTGTTCACAGCTAATTATTAGTAACTAGCGGGGCCCGGTGTGCGTTGCTACACCCATGCAACAATATAATGGAAACTTCTAGCATTTCTATTTTAATGTGAAAGTTCAAAATATTTGTTTTATTTCAAAAAAAAGAATTTCTTAAGTCATTTCATTCGATTTTTGTTGTGTTGGTGAAGTATAATTTTTTTTGTTTTGAAAGTTGCAGATGTATTTAATTGACTTGACCGAATTGCAAATTTCGACATTGATGTGTGCGTTAAATGCTTTTGACAGCAATGGGTTATATGGCACTACCCAAGAATTATAATAATGATAATGATAATTATCAATGACAATGTCTTGATTCTGCATTCTGATCATTGCTGTGTGCCCATTATCGTCTGGTGATCGACGTCGATACAGCGGGTATCCATCGTTACCTGTGATTGTGTCAGAAGTCAATGGTCTTGGGTATCGCTTTGAGCACTTTCTGTCAATCATGCACGGCGAATTCATATTCAGTGGACCGCAAGGACCGTGAATCATATTTTTCTTGACAATCTCAAATAAGTCTGGATCTACAGCTTGATATGGAATTTCTGCCGATATGATGTCATCAGTTTGATCCGGTGTAATTTTGCGCACCAGCCATATCAAGATGTGTGCATGTGGCAATCCTCTTTTCTGCCATTCAATTGAATACATATTTTTAATTTGACAATCATATCCATCAATGCTTTGACGTTTTGACGAAATACACGGGCGGTGATGTCGTGTCGATCTGTTGACTTTTGTCCATCATATAAATTATTGGTGATATCGGCCCACTGTGGATTGCAGGTAAATGTCACAAATAAGTTAGGTCTGCCGTATTTCTGCACATATGTCATTGCATCTTGTGTGTATTCGTGCATGTGGCGCGGACTGCCTACATATGATGAGGGCAATATCGTTAAGCGTCCAATGTCATTTACGTTGCCATCATTGACCACTGCGTCTCGCAAATGGATGTATTCTTCCGAACGCAATTTGGCCTGATTAAATCGAAGATAATTGAGACGTTCAGATTCAATTTTTGCGTACATGTCCACAGCGTTTTGGTGGAAAAGTCGGCCACATCGCAAAATATAATTATCTTCTTGCGGTCGAATCATAAATCTGTGCGAATAAAAGTTCATTGCCCTCATTTTTTTTGTTGCATCAAGGTTAGTTTGTGGATTTACCATAGGTATATTGATATGGTAGCCATCATCACCTTTCCAATGCAACAATGGATATTGTAATGCATCGTAGCTGCGATGAAGTTCTGAAACACGTTGCAATTGCTCATTACGTCGATGCAATATAATATCGCGTGGTAAAGTTTGTTCACCCACAATTACAATGGCCACTTCATCGAGCGTTGGTGCATTAAATCGTCTGGCATGCTCCCCAAATGGTGTTTTGTCGGCTCTTATTATGATTCTGTGATTGTCAGATGGCATACGATCAAGCGCGGTTTTGAACAATGTCACCAATTCATTGTACTGATGTAAAAATCTTTGAATTTGGGAAACAATTTCTCGTCTAGTATGCGAAGCAATCGCACAACGCCTATCCAACTCACGATTTGCATCTCCAATGAAATATATTTGCAGAAATGAAAAATCTCGATCAGGAAATGGCAACAGTGATCCAGTTCGATGATAAATCTGACCTTGAATCTGCGATGTTAACGAAATATAAGGACACATTGGATCAGAATTTTGAAAATTGCGGAAAATTGTGTTGGTTAGATTGCCAATTGAAGAAGATATACCACATGAACTAATCACCTTGAATGTCGGCATAAAATTATCTCTTACAATATTCGATGCACCAAATGATGTCATTTGGAATACCGCATTGTATTCTTGGATGTGAGCTAAAAAATGCTTCGACTGTGGTGATGTTCCCATGATCAATGTGCGCAATGGATCTGGTTGTGTTTCGAATGGTGGCAATTTTACTTTTCCATTTGCACAACACATGCCAGCCGTTTCACCTAAGAATTTGGCTGCATCACAATATTCACATCTCACTGACATTTGACCAATGTTGCCATGTCTTGCGTAATCGTTGCGAAAGTTATAATTGAAAGCAGAGAATTCCATTTCATTAGCAAGACGACGTGGAATACGTGCAATACGTGCTTGTGATGGCAATGGATTATGTTGTGTTTGTTGTCGTAACACATTTTCTATTGCTCGCATTTCTTCACTCTATGATCTTCTTGTCTCCAATCTATTCGTATTGTGACGCGTACGTCGACCTATATTTGCGCGTCTTGCTCGTGGCATTTTTCAACACCAATTTTTGTTTAACTGAAATTTAAAAAAAAATTGACCTGAATCTTTAGCAATTTTTTAAAAAAATTTAAAAGTAGTACACAGACCTATTGATTCAATGCTGAGCACGTGTTCGGTATTCGCCAAAAAATCGAACAATTTACTGCAATATAACGAATGCAGGACACAATTGAAATTGTATTCAAGAAAATCTGTTGAAAAAAATACACACAAATTCACACACTGCTTTCACAAACGTGTACTTACTGCTAGAGCTTTAGAACCGAAAGAGCGAATAACATTATGCACAATTTAGCAGAATTGTGTTTGAAACTTGACACATCGAGATGCTTGTTCAAATTTAAATATATTTTCGGCGTTTTCTTATTCTACTCTACTATTCTTCTTGAAATGTTACTCGCAATGCACTGTCAACGATGCAAACACTGTTCCTTGACATTGACTCCCCTCCCGTACCCCAGCGACGCCACATTGAGTTAGACGCTCAAAAATGTAAATTTAAATTAATTTTAGAGATTTAGAGCGGCTTTAACTCGACTCTGATAAAGATAAAGTTTGATCTAACTTATTTAGAGCCGGCTTTAACATTACTATGATTATGGTCCTATGTATTCTATCACTCTTTCGAATGGGATGCCCGAATAGAATAGTTCAAAAAATTATATTAAGGTATTGAAGCAGTCTTGAATACGAAGTATTTTATTTTAATAAGGATTAATACCAACGGACAAATAAAGAGCCTTTTCTAGCGCCGGAGTTTTGATCAAATTTAAAAAAAAAAACGCTTATCGTTAGATAACTATAATAGCTAGACATACTCGTATGCTTGCGCGACATTTTTTGTAGTTAATGATGTGTTCTACCAAGTCGTAGTACATTATTTTGATCTATCACCAATAGTTTTCGCAGCGCACGCGATGCACTTAGATAATGATAATGAAAACCAAATGGTCGCAGCGTTATGGTTATGGCTATGGCGTTATGGTATGGCACTACTTATCGGAAACAGTGTTGCTCATAAGGTTGGTTGGATCATCTGCTAAATGTGGTTATGCTTATGGCACCTCTAATTCTTCCTTTAGTAGTAAAATTGTTGTAGTTGTTCTGGCTGCATTCTTGTGCTTATTTCTCTCCTCAACTTTACTACTCTGACGTCACTACGAAGTTTCACTCTGATGGGCGCAATCTTGTTATGCATCATTCTTGCTAGCTAACTGAGCGGCGACTTTTTTCTAATACTTACATTTTGCAGTGCTGCTGGTCGGGCAAAAGCAGTTTGCGCAACATGACGCATTTCAGAACAGACCATATATCTTTGAAACCACTTGTCCAATGCAAACTTCACAGAAACCATCTACTCATAGGCCCGAAGGTACCCTAAAAATTTGGAGGTGATTCGTTCAGTGGTTCTTGAGCTATAGCGTACCATTAAATTGCCACTTATTTTTATATATATAGATTTCTTTTATTTCATTTTTTTTATCACCATTTATTTAATTGGAGTTTTTTTTTTGGTTCTATTAAGTTTAACCACCACTGTGGTTATAACCGAACACTTTCCCTTCTTTATCGGTAGTAAAATAACAGGGTTGTATGAAACTATGTGAAGAGGAGACTATTTTGATAACACTGGCTGAAGGACGGGTACTTCCGTTTTTGAAGATGAGTTTTCTTTTGGATTTTGGCTGCCGACGTGACCACATTGTTTTTTTAATTTCCATCCCGGTCTATTTAAATAATTAACTAAAGTTTTCATTTACAACTAACCAGACAGTTGTACATAAATAATCGACAGATTTTTCATACGTTTTTTTGATTGCGCCTGAGAGCCAACATGTTTCCTTTAACATTAATGCGGAGGGGATGGCGAGAAAAGTTTTAAGCAAAAGTCGCTCAGAAAAAAATTTCTTGTGCAGTAAATCGCCTTTCGACATTCACAAAATTGTTCATGTGAGAAGAAATCCCTGTCTACCGAAGTTCGCAGCTTTAAGGATATACTTAAAAATCATCTCTATTTGAATTGGATTGCCACTAGAATGCTGGCCAAACCAGAAAACCGACAAAAGGAATTGCATAAGTATCCATATGTTCGCTAAATAAACTTAACCTTATTCATGGATTGCATAAACACGCACATGTATTTACAATAAATAAATTTAACTTTAATTTTAACATGAATTATCATAGTTTACTTGCAACTAAATTCATGATAATATTGAATATCTAAATTGATTTCGTCATAAAATTTTTACATATAAGCAATTTCTATTTGTTAAAACTCGCAGAATGAGGCTACCCTATAAAATGTTAATTTAATGATTCTGTTTGAAATGTATTTAAAATTTGCCTAAAATTCAATATTTGCTAATATCAAATCATAGTACATACATCAAAACAAAAACAAAAATATCTATTCCGCAATGCTTTTTTCTTCTCTCGTTTTTTTTTTTAGTTTTTTTCTCTTTAATTTTTTTTAAATTTCCCTTCCGACCCTGATTCCTATTTGTATGTATACTCGTATGCAGACGAAAGTAGTATTATATCGTCATTACGGGCCGCAAGATCAAAACACGCGAGTGAAAGAATTTACATTTGAATCATAAGAAAAAAATCTTGGAATTTAAAAAAAAATCAATTGGTTTGAATATTATTTCTTAAACAAAACAACAGGAAAACGATAAGAGAAAGAACAAAACCCACAAAAATATGTATATACCTGCCACGCGTAAGGAGAAGAAAGAAGCAGAGAAAAAAAATTGTAAGAAATCATGCATGCTAAGAAAATAAATATTTAAAAGTTTTAAGATCCCTAAGTGTAAGTAGACTTGTTAGAGAGGTTTTTAAGTGGATTTAATTTAGTAATGTGATAATCATGCTTATGAAGTGAAACAGGCAAAGAAAAAAAAAACTAATTAATAAAAAAAAAAAAAATATAATATATATTATATTGAATATTCAAACTACAACAACAGCACATGCACACACCGTTTTGGAGGCCTTCACAACGTGATCAGCATTAGATTAACAGGTATGTAAGTGTTGTTATTGTATTATTAATTTTCTTTTGCATATTTGTCGCGTTTTATCACTTGATCCCTTTTTCAATGATACCGCAGGTAGTCATGTACATACATTAATCCACTTAATTAATCCACTTCGCTTATACAATATATGAGAATGAGTACACTGAGAAATTTTAAATGTTAAATTAAATTTCGTTTCGCTCATGCAATACTTTTTAAATTTGTTTAAAGTTATCTTAAGATTAAAGAAAATCAAATTACATTGTTATTTTTATATGAGTGTAAAATCTTTTGAGATTATTTAAAAAAAAAAATATATTTTTTTTTCCTATAAAGTAACATATATAAATTTTCATTTACTATGTACCTAAGTACGTTAGGCTTTGTGAAGTGTAATGTTATACATACATTTTACATTATATAATTGTAGTGTATATTCGAATTGGGCTGTTCAATAAATAAACAAAATTGTATTATGGATTTCTAGATAAATTCTTTTAGTTCGAACCTCGTGGAGTAGTGTTGTTGTGCGATTTTTGGGGGCTTCATATCAGCTAGAAGCCATGGTAGGGTGGGGTTAGGGTGGCCCATAATTTGGCTCGGCGCCGCCAGACGTTTAGCAAATTAAGCATGTAAGGGTTTAAGGAGGTAAAGTTGATTGGGTTTTGTTGTTTCGTTATGATTCAGTAACCCTATAATTTAAGTGTGCAAATTAAATTTTATTTTTATGTGCCTCTCTAGCCCGGTTAGTAGTTTTTCCCGGTTATAGTGACTTTGTATTAAACCTACGAAACTGAAGCTACGGGATATATACCTGTGCACACTGCCTAGTCACTATATCATTCACGAAATCCTTAGTTCGTTTAATTGTGCATACATACATGCCCCCTAACCGGAGACTAGGAGTTCATAACATAAAAATGGCGCCCAACGTGGGGCCCACGTGAAAAGTTGAAGTTTTCAACATGTGGCCCTTACAATAATATTCCCTCCTGGAATAGCTTGTCCGTCTGAAGCTAATACTGTTACAGTATGCTTGTTTTTTTTGAATTTCAGATTGCTTTGGCTAAATGCTCGGCATCTGACTAATGCAAGTAAACGTGTAAATATATATACATACAGCTTGAGCTTGAAATATAGCAAAATATTTATAAAAATTTTTTGGTTGGAGTTTGGAGCTGCGTTCCTTTGGCTATAAGCCGTGGTCGCAACCGCTGCTAATGAACATTGTTTGTCTTATTTCAAACCACTGGTGGTTCATTCTTGCAAACTGTCGTTTGGAATTTATGGTTAATAAGCTAAATGCTTGTTTTCTGAACCAATGATGTTGCAGGCAATGTAACCCAACCAGCATTTCGTTATATTTTCTTTCTTAAAATAAGCAGTTTCTGCAATGTTTGATTTTTGTGGATTTTAGGATTTACTTGATCGCAGACAACATTGTAGAACTGCTATCATGAATTTTGCCTCCGAAGATCCCAACCCTTTGTTTTTTTTGCTTGAATGTTTTATTTTGCCAACACGCATCCATGAGTAGTAGAACTGATTTCTTTATTATATTTATATAAGGGTAAATTTCTTACTCATTTTTGAATTATTTAATGTCAAAACTCTTAACGATTTAAGCAAACCCAATTTTATTGTATATCCAATTATTATATTCGAGTGTTGCAGATAGGTTTTCCTTCTTTTTGGTTTAAAGCATTTTTTTTATTTTTACTTTGGTTATATTTACGGTTATATTTAAGCGAAAATGTCCTTACGACACAGTACTGATACCTCCGCTAACGAAACTCGTATTTGTACGATATGTCGCGAGCCCTTACTAAACAATGATGAGACTTTGCAGACAGTCTGTTGACACAAATTTCATCGGCATTGTCTCTTGAATTGGCTTAAACGAAATACGTCGCGCCCTCAATGCCGAACAGCCTGCTCAAGCCGCGACTTTCATACAAGTAGTGATGCTAGGACAAGATCTCGAGCTACTGGCCAATCAACCAGTCAAACAAATACCAACAACCCCTTAGACTTACCAAGGCCTAATTCTCAAAACGAACCAGTAGAAGCCGGCATAGTTAGTGCGGCTGTGGAAGGTGACAACGCAAGCAGCAATAATGCTCATAACGCCAGCGCTAGTGACGAAGATCGGATTCAAACTATTGTGTCCGCTATTATTTCAGCTAGGCAGGCTACTATTTTTGACAGCCTGGAAAGCAGAATTACGCAACTGATCGAACAGAAGCTAGAAGGCAGGCTAAACAATCTGTTCGCTCGATTAAATGTTAATAATGTACCGCAGGCTATTGATCCTGTTCGACCCTCTAACACACCCCAGAGGCACGAACAAATTGAAAATTCGAATGTAAATCAAAATAATTCGACCCCATTTTTGCCTCGAGACATGCCTTTTGTGCATAATAATTCAAAAAACAATAATTTCCATCGGCAACTCGATCAACTACGCCTAAGCGATTTTTCAAACGTGCCAAATTCCGGTAGAATCGCACAGTTAATAACTAGCTGGGATGTAAAATTCGATGGTTCCTTTAATATCTCCGTTGAGTCCTTTTTATGTAGAATAGAATTGTTAGTTATAGACACTTTATCAGGCAATTTTAACCTTCTGTGCGAACATGCACTAAGTTTATTTACTGGCGAGGCCAAAGAATGGTACTGGAGGTACCGCAGGTCCGTTGAACGTGTATCCTGGCCATCGCTCTGTCAAGCGTTGAGAACTAATTTTGCAGAATATCGAAGCGACACTGATATTAAATAGCATTTACGCGCCCGTAAGCAAGGTACCTCAGAATCATTCGATGAGTTCAAAAATTGTATATTGAAAAATGCCGAAAACTTACAAAGCCCGCTTCCAGAGTCCGCGTTGTTGGAGATTTTGCAAAGGAATTTACGCCCTCGCGTTAGGCAGCAGCTTTTATACGTCCAAGTGAATTCTCTAGCAGAATTGAGAAAGCTTTGCATAAAAGGAGAGAGTTTATTAAACGAGATAAATAAAACAACCAACTCACAGGCAACACCAAGTAACACAAATACTTACCGGCAACAACCTCGCAAGCAAGTTAGCGAAATATTAACCGAAAATAACTTGATGAACATACCCGGTGAGACATTTGGTGAAATTGACGAAATAACAAGACGATCAAAATTAGTATGCTGGAACTGCAGAAAAGATGGGCATACATTTTTTGATTGCATATAAAAACGTAGTATATTTTGTTACGGTTGTGGTGCGGCAGAAACGTATAAGCCACACTGCACAACCTGCAATCCGGGAAACGGACAGAGGAGCGAGAGCTCGCGATTGAACTCTCGCAACGACCCACAAACGCACTAGCAGCAGAACGCCCGGACACAAATATCGAATATCAATCACTCATACCACATGGCGTACTCACGCAAGCAAACATAGTGACATCTCACGAAAAACCTGACGACAAGTTATTGTTTTTTAACAAACAAAGCCCAAACGAATTGAACCAATCTAAGTCTATTATAAATCCGTTGGTTCGCAAACCAACTAGTTCGTCTATTTTCAAAATAATTCCGTACGATAAGCGATTAGAAAAATATAATAAAATTCGATCAGAAATTTTTGATAATGCTAATGAAGAAAATAAATTACCAGTTAGACAACAAAAACGTTCATCCGTGCGCTTACGTAATTTTTGGCTTAAAGTTATATCTGAGCGCCGAAACGTATCGAATATAATTTCCTCAATTTGTCAAAAAACTTAAAGATTCCGGGCCATATGGCTCAGTTAACATTTTAGGCAAAGAATATTTAGGATTACTAGACAGTGGAGCTCAAATATCTTGTCTTGGTAGTGCATTAGCAAAGGAAATATGTGATAAACGAAATTTACGTCAGTATACAACCCCAGTGTGTACGGCTGATGGCCGCCAACAGGTCGTTTTTGGTACAATTTCTTTAGATGTAACGTTTAAAAATGAAACAGCAAGTATCAAGTTCTATCTCATTCCCAGTATTTCTCTAATATGATTAGGTGTTGATTTTTGGTCTAAATTTGATATTGCACCACATATAATCGGTGAAATCGATTATGTTTCTGATGCACGTTCTGAGAGTGAAAATCTTCTCCCTCTAAATAAAGAGCAACAAAAACGTATAGAAGTTATTAAAAACATTTTTCCAAGCTTTGAAAAGGAAGGGTTAGGTAAGACTTCAATAATGAAGCACGTAATCGAAGTCGAACCAAATGTACGTCCAATTAAGCAAAGGTATTTTTCCATATCTCCTGCCGTTGAAAAGTTAGTACACAAAGAAATTGACGAAATGCTCCGTCTTGGTGTGATCGAGGAATCACCTAATATTCCGTGGTCTAGCCCAGTTGTGCTAGTCAAAAAATCTGATAAAGTCCGTCTGTGTTTGGATTCCAGAAAAGTTAACAGTGTGACTATCAAGGATGCTTATCCACTACCACACATCGAAGGAATTTTAAGTCGCTTACCAAAAGCAAAATATATAAGTTCGTTAGATCTCCGAAGAGCTTTTTGGCAGATACCTCTGGCCGAAAATTCGCGAGATTTTACATGCTTCACCGTTCCAAACCGACCGCTTTATCGCTACAAAGTTATGCCATTTGGACTTTGTAATGCGCCTCAAGCTCTCTGTCGTCTTATGGATAAAGTTGTCCCAGCTAAATTAAAAGACCAAGTTGTTGTATATTTAGACGATTTATTGGTCGTGTCCGAATCCTTTGAATGTCATATGTCCGTTTTGTCCGCGGTTGTATACGTGTTAAGATAAGCTGGACTTACTATTAATGTGCATAAGAGCAAATTTTGCATAAAGGAAGCCAAATATTTAGGGTACATCATTGGAGACGGGCTCCTGAAAATGGATCCAGAAAAAATATCTGCCATAACCGATTATCCACCTCCGAAAAATATTAAACAACTTCGTAGATTCCTAGGGATGGCAGGTTGGTATCGTAGGTTCGTGGATAACTTCGCCTTGTTAACCACGCCACTAACAAACCTTCTAAAGAAATCCAAGATTTTTGAATGGAACGCAGAGGCTGCACAAGCATGTGATCTTCTCAAAGAAAAGCTCTGTACTGCTCCAGTGTTAACTAGTCCAAATTATAAGAAGCCATTCATAATTCAGTGTGATGCCAGCAAACTTGGGGTTGGAGCCGTTTTAGCCCAATCCGATAATAACGGTGTAGAAGTGCCAATAGCGTACTTCTCACAAAAGTTAAATAAAGCTCAAACAAATTATTCTGTCACGGAATTAGAATGCTTGGCCGTCATACTAAGTTTGAAAAAGTTTAGGGCTTATGTGGAAGAGCAAGAATTTACCATTGTCACGGACCATGCCAGTTTTAAATGGCTTATGAGACAAACGGACCTGTCTGGCAGACTTGCCCAGCTTGTTCGGCTGGACTCATCTGATTTTACGTCCGTTGACTACGAGAAACTGAAATCTCATATTCGGGAAAACAAGGCAAAATTACCAGACATTCAGATATTAGGAAATCATATTTATAAACGTAGAGTAAGTTAGGGATATATGGCCCATGTGGGTAATATGGCCCACCTCAATATATTCTGAACCACAAAGCAAAGACATCACACACTGACTTCATTTCGCTCATATTTTACCAAAGCACGATTCAGTGTTGTTTGACGAGTGTGGTGAGCCAGACGTGCGCAGTATAGCCCGAAACATATTTTTGGTGGTAATTTTATACTATTTTGGTACGTTTTCTTAAGGTGTTTTTTTGTTAAATTTTAATTGAAAAATGTGTTTGGGAGTGTTAAATATACAGTGATTGAACCTGTTTTCTTGAAGTGGAATCTAACTTTAATAAATAACTAGTGAAGTATGCATAAATAAAGAAAAAAGTGAAAAGTGTGTGGTGTGGGCAATATGGCCCATTTAGATGTTGATAATATGGACCAGTGGGCCATATTTGACACGTGTTTCATTCAAAGTCTATAATACTAAATTCTTTTATTTTGAAGGATAATAATGGCTTCAAAATCAAGCCCAGCTCCGAAACAACGACAGACGTGGCTCAAAGAAAATATGATGGAAGCAATTTCTGCAGTTAAGACTAAAAAAATGGGGTTTTTGAAGGCAGTATAATGTACCCAAAACCACGTTGAAACGTTTAGTGGCAGATGAGGGAAGACCTGTAGAGGTAGTAGTGGCGGCTAAACTTGGGAGGAAACCGGGTTTCCCTCCTGAACTCGAAGATTCCCTTATGGAGTATATACTGCTTATGGAAGCGAAACTGTTTGGACTAACACGGAATGATATAAGATCCTTAGCATTTCAATTGGCTGTCAAAAATAGTTTAACAAACCCATTTCCAATGATAAAAGAAACAGCAGGAAAGGATTGGTTGCGTTTATTCCTTAGACGTCACCCATCTCTGTCGTTCCGTCAACCAACCAGCACCTCTATAGCCCGTGCTAGAAGGTTGGATCATTCGTACCACCAATGTTCATTTTCCCTAGAAAGAGGGAAAATCTTTTTCTTATGAAAGGAGCACCTCCGGGATCGATACATGCTAATCATCCCTCTGGATGGGTTCAAACCAATTTGTTTACTAAATGGTTCAAGCACTTCCTTGCTACAGTAAAACCTTCTGAATCATCACCTGTGTTGCTCATTTTAGACGGACATGCCAGTCATACAAGAAATATTGATATCATAGAGCTAGCTAGAAACAACTACGTTCGCATTCTTTCAATTCCTCCGCATTCAAGCCATAAAATTCAACCTCTTGACAAAACTTTTATGGGGCCGTTGAAAAAATATTTGACCGAGAAAATAAGGTGCTGGGTGATAAATAATGCAAAAGCATTCACACATTTTGACATTATTGAATTATTTGGTCGATCATACATGAAAACGCAAACAGGAGAAATTGCTGTCAAAGGGTTTTCTTCAACCGGAATATACCCATTCAATAGGAATATTTTTAGCGATCACGACTTTTTAGCTGCAGAAGGAATTGACGCACCGGTAGAAAGCATGGTGAATACAGTTCCGTCCTCAATACCAACTGTACAAACTTCTGAAATTTGGCAATCGGAACACCGTTCTAATTTCGAAGAACCGATTTCTTTCGAACCTTCTACGTCCTCAGGTATGCAATCAAGGTCTTACATAAAGCCTCAAGACATTTCTCCGATACCGGTCCGTACCAAAAAAACTTCAAACCGCGGACGAAAATCGGGAAAATCAGAACTAATTTCATCGTCACCATACAAGCAGGCTCTAGAAGAATCTCTGAAGAAAACAAAGACTGAGACGCATGTCAAGAAACTTAAGCCAAAAGTGGCAAAGCGCACCCGAAAAGAAAACATTTTAAAAAAGAAGGTACGAGTACTTAGATAGAAACTACAAAATAATTTTTAAAATATTAACTCCAAACGTGTTTTTCAGAAGAAACTTCAAAGTGTAGAAGAAAACACTTCATCAGAAAGTGACGACAACTTCGTGGTAAATGACTCGCCGGATCTTAGTCCAGATAGATCTAATCAGGAAGACGCAAAATGCTTCTATTGTGCCGGTCTATTTTCTGATGATAAAGGAGGAGAACCATGGATGCAATGTGTTATATGTACAATGTGGGCACATGAACTATGTTCTGGAAACGAAAAAACATACTTCATCTGTGATTTTTGCAGCTCTTAAATGATGTTAAATATGGACCACTCTAGTCCATATTAAACACATCATGGTCCATATTAAACGCACATTTTTTAAAGTGCTAAATTGAGGTTCCTTTCATTTTTCAATTATATTTTTTATTTGTGTTATTTTTTTTACTATTGTTAATTACAGACTGAATTGATATGATTTTTAAAGCTTTTTAAAAAAACAAATAAATGAAAAATCGTAGAAACCGCAGTTTTATTAACAAAAACGTTAAGGGTGGTCCATATATGCCGAAATTTTAAAAAATTGACCTGAATCTTTTTTTTATATATAATTATTTTTTAAAATAATTTAAAAGTAGTACACAGACCTATTGATTCAATGCTGAGCACGTGTTCGGTATTCGGCAAAAAATCGAACAATTTACTGCAATATAACGAATGCAGGACACAATTGAAATTGTATTCAAGAAAATCTGTTGAAAAAAAATACACACAAATTCACACACTGCTTTTACAAACGTGTACTTACTGCTAGAGCTTTAGAACCGAAAGAGCGAATAACATTATGCACAATTTAGCAGAATTGTGTTTGAAACTTGACACATCGAGATGCTTGTTCAAATTTAAATATATTTTCGGCGTTTTCTTATTCTACTCTGCTATTCTTCTTGAAATATTACTCGCAATGCACTGTCAACGATGCAAACACTGTTTCTTGACATTGACTCCCCTCCCGTACCCCAGCGACGCCACATTGAGTTAGACGCTCAAAAATGTAAATTTAAATTAATTTTAGAGATTTAGAGCGGCTTTAACTCGACTCTGATAAAGATAAAGTTTGATCTAACTTATTTAGAGCCGGCTTTAACATTACTATGATTATGGTCCTATGTATTCTATCACTCTTTCGAATGGGATGCCCGAATAGAATAGTTCAAAAAATTATATTAAGGTATTGAAGCAGTCTTGAATACGAAGTATTTTATTTTAATAAGGATTAATACAAACGGACAAATAAAGAGCCTTTTCTAGCGCCGGAGTTTTGATCAAATTTAAAAAAAAAAAACGCTTATCGTTAGATAACTATAATAGCTAGACATACTCGTATGCTTGCGCGACATTTTTTGTAGTTAATGATGTCTTCTGCCAAGTCGTAGTACATTATTTTGATCTATCACCAATAGTTTTCGCAGCGCACGTGATGCACTTAGATAATGATAATGAAAACCAAATGGTCGCAGCGTTATGGTTATGGCTATGGCGTTATGGTATGGCACTACTAATCGGAAACAGTGTTGCTCATAAGGTTGGTTGGATCATCTGCTAAATGTGGTTATGCTTATGGCACCTCTAATTCTTCCTTTAGTAGTAAAATTGTTGTAGTTGTTCTGGCTGCATTCTTGTGCTTATTTCTCTCCTCAACTTTACTACTCTGACGTCACTACGAAGTTTCACTCTGATGGGCGCAATCTTGTTATGCATCATTCTTGCTAGCTAACTGAGCGGCGACTTTTTTCTAATACTTACATTTTGCAGTGCTGCTGGTCGGGCAAAAGCAGTTTGCGCAACATGATGCATTTCAGAACAGACCATATATCTTTGACACCACTTGTCCAATGCAAACTTCACAGAAACCATCTACTCATAGGCCCGAAGGTACCCTAAAAATTTGGAGGTGATTCGTTCAGTGGTTCTTGAGCTATAGCGTACCATTAAATTGCCACTTATTTTTATATATATAGATTTCTTTTATTTCATTTTTTTTATCACCATTTATTTAATTGGAGTATTTTTTTTTGGTTCTATTAAGTTTAACCACCACTGTGGTTATAACCGAACACTTCCCCTTCTTTATCGGTAGTAAAATAACAGGGTTGTATGAAACTATGTGAAGAGGAGACTATTTTGATAACACTGGCTGAAGGACGGGTACTTCCGTTTTTGAAGATGAGTTTTCTTTTGGATTTTGGCTGCCGACGTGACCACATTGTTTTTTTAATTTCCATCCCGGTCTATTTAAATAATTAACTAAAGTTTTCATTTACAACTAACCAGACAGTTGTACATAAATAATCGACAGATTTTTCATACGTTTTTTTTGATTGCGCCTGAGAGCCAACATGTTTCCTTTAACATTAATGCGGAGGGGATGGCGGGAAAAGTTTTAAGCAAAAGTCGCTCAGAAAAAAATTTCTTGTGCAGTAAATCGCCTTTCGACATTCACAAAATTGTTCATGTGAGAAGAAATCCCTGTCTACCGAAGTTCGCAGCTTTAAGGATATACTTAAAAATCATCTCTATTTGAATTGGATTGCCACTAGAATGCTGGCCAAACCAGAAAACCGACAAAAGGAATTGCATAAGTATCCATATGTTCGCTAAATAAACTTAACCTTATTCATGGAT
The DNA here is from genome assembly GCA_963971545.1 of Philophylla caesio. Classification (NCBI taxonomy): domain Eukaryota; kingdom Metazoa; phylum Arthropoda; class Insecta; order Diptera; family Tephritidae; genus Philophylla; species Philophylla caesio. The sequence goes on along the minus strand of OZ020608.1, from coordinate 37,456,507 downwards.
TGCATAAACACGCACATGTATTTACAATAAATAAATTTAACTTTAATTTTAACATGAATTATCATAGTTTACTTGCAACTAAATTCATGATAATACTGAATATCTAAATTGATTTCGTCATAAAATTTTTACATATAAGCAATTTCTATTTGTTAAAACTCGCAGAATGAGGCTACCCTTAAAAATGTTAATTTAATGATTCTGTTTGAATTCAATATTTGCTAATATCAAATCATAGTACATACATCAAAACAAAAACAAAAATATCTATTCCGCAATGCTTTTTTCTTCTCTCGTTTTTTTTTTTAGTTTTTTTCTCTTTAATTTTTTTTAAATTTCCCTTCCGACCCTGGTTCCTATTTGTATGTATACTCGTATGCAGACGAAAGTAGTATTATATCGTCATTACGGGCCGCAAGATCAAAACACGCGAGTGAAAGAATTTACATTTGAATCATAAGAAAAAAATCTTGGAATTTAAAAAAAAATCAATTGGTTTGAATATTATTTCTTAAACAAAACAACAGGAAACCGATAAGAGAAAGAACAAAACCCACAAAAATATGTATATACCTGCCACGCGTAAGGAGAAGAAAGAAGCAGAGAAAAAAAATTGTAAGAAATCATGCATGCTAAGAAAATAAATATTTAAAAGTTTTAAGATACCTAAGTGTAAGTAGACTTGTTAGAGAGGTTTTTAAGTGGATTTAATTTAGTAATGTGATAATCATGCTTATGAAGTGAAACAGGCAAAGAAAAAAAAAATAATTAATAAAAAAAAAAAATAATAATATATATTATATTGAATATTCAAACTACAACAACAGCACATGCACACACCGTTTTGGAGGCCTTCACAACGTGATCAGCATTGGATTAACAGGTATGTAAGTGTTGTTATTGTATTATTAATTTTCTTTTGCATATTTGTCGCGTTTTATCACTTGATCCCTTTTTCAATGATACCGCAGGTAGTCATGTACATACATTAATCCACTTAATTAATCCACTTCGCTTATACAATATATGAGAATGAGTACACTGAGAAATTTTAAATGTTCAATTAAATTTCGTTTCGCTCATGCAATACTTTTTAAATTTGTTTAAAGTTATCTTAAGATTAAAGAAAATCAAATTACATTGTTATTTTTATATGAGGGTAAAATCTTTTGAGATTATTTAAAAAAAAAAATATATATTTTTTTTCCTATAAAGTAACATATATAAATTTTCATTTACTATGTACCTAAGTACGTTAGGCTTTGTGAAGTGTAATGTTATACATACATTTTACATTATATAATTGTAGTGTATATTCGAATTGGGCTGTTAAATAAATAAACAAAATTGTATTATGGATTTCTAGATAAATTCTTTTAGTTCGAACCTCGTGGAGTAGTGTTGTTGTGCGATTGTTGGGGCTTCATATCAGCTAGAAGCCATGGTAGGGTGGGGTTAGGGTGGCCCATAATTTGGCTCGGCGCCGCCAGACGTTTAGCAAATTAAGCATGTAAGGGTTTAAGGAGGTAAAGTTGATTGGGTTTTGTTGTTTCGTTATGATTCAGTAACCCTATAATTTAAGTGTGCAAATTAAATTTTATTTTTATGTGCCTCTCTAGCCCGGTTAGTAGTTTTTCCCGGTTATAGTGACTTTGTATTGAACCTACGAAACTGAAGCTACGGGATATATACCAGTGCACACTGCCTAGTCACTATATCATTCACGAAATCCTTAGTTCGTTTAATTGTGCATACATGCCCCCTAACCGGAGACTAGGAGTTCATAACAAAATAACATGTCACTTAACCTTAAAAATGTAAAGAAATGTTCTTTTCTCGCAGGGCAGTTCAACCAGCTTCTTATGACGTATGTAACCATAACCTCGAACAAGTGTTTAACTTTGTTGATCTTGGAATTAAACTGGACTCGAAATTTTAATCTTCACATACATACATAAATGTTACAGTTAACAAAGCCAAAGGTGTTTTTGCATTTGTAAAACGATGGTCAAAAGAATTCAATGACATACATTACGAAGGCTCTTTTCACAACGTTAGTGAGCCCAATACAGGAAAAGGATCTATTGTTTGGAACCCGCGCTATCAAGTTCATTCCGACCGTATATAGTCAATTCAAAATCAATTTCTGCTTTTTGCTTTAAGAAATTTTCGTTGGGATTCTAAGTACAGCCTGCCGCTATATATAAGTCGTTTAAAACTCATTAATATTCCTACACTTGCTAGTCGCAGAGAAAAGCTAGGGGTAGTATTTTTGGTCAAGTTACTGACAGGGTTGATCTATAGGCCATCTCTTCTTGTCGAAATAAAACTAAACGTACTCTCCCGAATTTCAAGATATTTGCGGCCCCTTTTTCTGAGGCCATTAAAAGTAATTATGAGTAAAATTAGCCACTCTGTAGTTTGTGTCAGGATTTTAACGCTCACTCCAGTTCTTTTGATATTTGAGACTCACTTTTTTACGCAAAGATAACAATACTCAATGCTCTCAATAATTGATACATATACTATTCCATCAGCTGATGCGCATTTGTTCTGTAGCTGAACAGTTTTAGATCTCGACACTTAACAAAATTCTGCCTTTCATGACTCGGCGCAGCATATACCAAAAATTTTTTTTTTTTAATTTTAATAACTTTTGAGCTTTAAGGCCGATCGGTTTATTGGGAAAATAATTAGGAACAAATAACAACACTCAAAGCGGTAGAAGTTATAGTACTATTTCGGAAATCACCACATTTCCTCATCAGACTTCTTTCTTCTTGGCTTCTGCGGGAGTCGAACCCGCAACAACATGCGCAATACTTAAGCCGGCAACGAGCACGCGCAGTCTCAGCAATTCAAAAAAGGACGTTTCTTCCGCGAATCGCATGAACTCGGCATTTCAACGCAAACTTCCACCACTATTCTGGTTAATTCTTCTTACAAAGCAACGAGTTGTGAGAGGACTGTTTTTTTTTTGTCATCAAGCGACGAGTGAGAAGGCACTTTTTTGGTTTGGATTTTCCAACTGATTGATATTGGGAGAAAAAAGAAAAATATGCAATGGATACGGATCAAAGCACGTTTATTGTCAGTAAATAAAATTTTCTTCACTAAATGTGAAGCAACTAAATATACTGCTGCAACAGCAAGGACTATCAGTCTCCGGCAACAAGTCTTATAAAATTGCAAGGCTGATGGAGGTTTATGGGACAGATGAAGTAGACCAGGAGGAGTTAGACTAGTTCTAGGTGACAGATATGGGTTGTCATCAGTAACTTAAAGAATTGCGAGATTTGATGGCTAACATGGCGCAGACGGTAAGTCACTTAGCAGCAGTTCAAACGGCACAAGTACCAGCAAACTCCTGTGCAACTAGTAGGGGAGTACCAGTAAACTCCGTCGCAACATGTAGCGGAGCACCAGCAAACTTCGGAGCGATATGTAGTGGAACAACAGTAAACTCCGGCGCAACATGTGGCGAAGCTTCGTATTGCACAGTTCCAGCAGCATTTGACACAAAGCAAGCAACATATACAGCAGCCGTATGTAACATTGTGCCCGCAACATATGGTGGAGTTACAGCGACACAGCAGCAGTTAAATTCAGAGGACAGAGGGGTCACAATGGGCTCATCAACCCCGGTGAATGGCCAAATGAACCATGACATAATACGCACCGTAAGGCACAATATGCTAGAACTTGTGGGTATTTTGCCTGAATTCAACCTACTTAAGGGAACAGCACAACAATTCATTGATACAATTTAATAATTGCGAGTTATTTACGAGTGGAACGAATATGAAGTTCTCTTTGAAATTTAAGGCTGTAGCGGATGCTCAGTCTGCTTTCAGTTTTTGGAATCTTTTTGTGAATGCACTGAAGAGCGATTTTCCGAGCGAAGCCAATGTTGCAGAGGTACACCGTGAGATGGATAGATGCATGAGCAAGCACAGCGAGTCGTTGGAGGATTATTATTACAAAATGCTCAACATGGCTCGTAAGGCAAATATGGGCCAGGCGTCCATAAACTCGTACATTATTGATGTACTAAATGATTTGAATTTGTCGCGAACATTATTAGCCATTAATCCGAAGACGTCCAACGATATCTTGAAAGCGATCGTAAGTTTGTCACGAATGACCGTTGGGGGTAAGTCCGTGTTCAAAGTACAGCAAAAACAACGACAACATCGTTAGAGTGAGGTAATGGTGGGCCAAATGGGAAAGACTATACGATGCTCCAATTGCAACGAGATTGGCCACATACATAGCTTCGAAATGTCTACAGCCGTTACGCAAGCCAAAGTGTAGCAAGTGCAATAAGATGGGGTATGAGGCAAAGGCATGTAACTTAGGTAAAACCACAGTGGCTAGTCTAGCTGAGCCGTACACAACACCACCACCAATCATGGAAAGAGTTTAGGTTTGGGGTAAGGTACTATCAGCATTTGTAGATACCGGAAGTGAATACCTTATGGAAGTCCACAGACTTACTGGCTTCGGAGGTGGAGCAGTCTAGACTAGAAAAAAGGTGAAGGTCAATGCAGTACTGAATGGTCATGGTAGTCTAGTTGAGTTATCGTTATTAGATGATTTTATCAATTGCTTTGGGTCAATCAAAAGGATTCATTGATTCGGTTGTGACGATATTCAGTTATCTCCATAGTTTTTCTTCAGTAAATTGTTTAGTCAATCGCGGTGACCATGAAGGTATGGAGCAGTTGTTGGACAGTTATAGCGATTGTTTCTTTGACCATTTAAGAGGTATTTGCCGACGTAATACCACCGAACTAGAGATCAAAGTCACAACAGAATATTCGATTGTTGGTAAGAGGTATCAGATACCGTTAGCTCAAAGGCCGGTATTATTATCGATAATTAAGGAGTTAATAGCGCACGATATCTAGTGACCGAGCGTGTCACTATATGCAACGCCAGTTGTTTTAGTCAAAAAGGCGAATGGTGGACATCGAATGTGCGTCGACTTCAGGGCTCTAAACGCGAAAACAGTAAAGAAGCAGTTCCCTATGCCGATTGTGGAGGAGTAGTTGGCGAGAATGGGTTGTAACAAGTGGTTTACGACGTTGGATATGACAGCAGGGTATTACCAGATACCACTGAAGGAATTGAGTCGATCGTACACAGCATTTCTGACTCCGGATGGCCTTTTCGAACATAAAGTCATGCCGTTTGGGTTAGTTAATACACCCATGGTGTTCCAGGAGATGGTGGTAAAACTATGTTTTTCCTACGTCGGACAGGAACGTCTTCATCCGTATAATCAGAGGCTATATAATGTAGATTTCGGTCGTCGGGAGAGAGCCCGTTTAGTTTGAAGTAGCACTTGGCAAGAGTTGTTCTCCGTTGGATTTCAAGGCTGACATTTATACTGATCTAAACGCCTGTTCGTAAGTTAATGAAATTCTCTACTACTTCAAAGTTCTAACTGTCAATTGTGAAGGCAAAATATACTTAATATTGCTTTCCTTATTCTGCAGACCTATTTACTTGTCTTTTGTATACAGTTTTGGAAAGGCGATACTAGCAGTGCGGTTGCTAATGTCAATGTCAGCAGTTACTCGCTCTTATCTTCTCCAACAACAGGTTTAAGAAATCGCACCACAACCGATCACCCTATCTGAAACCTCGTTTGGTATCTGAAACATGGTGGCAACTCACATATCACTCACACTAATATTCAGGGTAAAAAAGATGCATACTGATTAACAATCCACATGTTTTAAAGCTCAGACTTTTGAGTATACAATTTTACATTTGTATTTTGTATTTATTTTTATTTAGTCTATGAACAGAAAGTTTCTTACAGACTATTTACAAAGTAATTAAAAATTAAAATTTAAAAACCTAGATAGCTAAATTTAGAATATGAGAAAATAAATTTTTTGGAATTGAAAAATCAAGTTGGATGGAACTCGAGAGTGAATTAAGTTCAATTAGCGCTCGAACAAGGGGAGCATTTCGCGAATATTCTGTTTTAAATTTAACACCATAGAAAGGTAAAGAAATACGAAGATTTCGTTCAGGGATGCTGAAATTAGTTCTTTCCATTGATGATCTTACGAACAAAAGAAAGTGAGAGTACCGACCTTCTTGATTCCAAAAATTTAAGGTCAATCAAAAGCAAACGAGATTTATAAGAGGGAATTGGCTCATCAAAACACAATGAACGTAAGGCATATTTAAGAAAAACTTTTTGGATCCGTTCAATCCTAGTTATGTTATTTTTTTGACTAGGCCTCCAGATAAAGGTAGCATATTCCAAATTGGAACGAACAAAAGCCGTATATAATAACTTCACAGTATACGGGTCAGAAAATTTGGAACTATTTCGCCTAACAACCCCTACAACTGAGTAAGCTTTCGAAATAATATGACAAATGTGCCTATTAAAAGAAAAGTTACTCGAAAAAATTACGCCAAGATCTTTACTTTCGTCCAAACTTTGTAAAAAAGAATGAGAAATCATATAAGACATCGGCAAGATGTTATGAGCTTCCGCATACGTGACTTTAAAGCACTTTTTTATGTTTAAAGAGAGCTGAGAGTTAACACACCACAGATGTAAGCTGTCAATGTCATTTTAAAGTTGAAGCGCGTCATCGTGTTTTCTAATTATCGAAAAAACTTTTAAGTCGTCGGCATAGAGCAAAAATTTTGCAAATCTAAAGCAGCTACTTATGTCATTAATAAACAAAACGAACAATAAGGGACCTAGTATACTCCACTGGGGAACCCCAGAGGATGCAAAAAAAAACTCAAAAGAAACGCCGTCAATTGACTCTACGCAAAATATTTTGAATAAATAGGATTCAATCCATTGTAAAAAAACTGAATGAAAACCTATATGCGCCAACTTATAAATCAATAAAGAATGTGAAAGTCTGTATATACACAGTCAACCTGCAACGCAATGCAATATTCACTAAATACTGCTAGATTCGAAACTGTAGATCGGCGAGGGGACAAAACCGTGCTGGTTAGGCGAGATCAGACTCTTAGACGCAAAATACATGATACTCTCAAAAAGTTTCGAAACAGTTGATAACTTTGATATGGGCCTATAATTACAAACGTTATTCTTACTACCACTTTTGTGAATAGGGCTAATGGAAGTATATTCTTAGTCGTCAATAAAAACTCCAGACGTCAATGACAGATTAAAAATTATTTTTAAAGGTGAAATTAAAGCGGGGCAATTTTTTAACAAATGAACTGAAAATCCACAAATATCCGTTTTTGTAGATGGTTTTAGATTAGCAATAACAGTAGTAACATCATCCGCAGAGAGGCTAAGAGAACCAAAGCTTAAGGTGGAGCTGAAGTTAGAGGTAAAGCAAGGTAATGGATTCCCATCAACAAAATTTGAGCTAAAAAATTCCGCAAACAAATTGGCCACGCCATTTGGAGTGTTGGCAAACGTTTCTTCATAAAATACGGCGGAGGGTATAGCAGAGTTCGACTTTTTAGATTTAATAAATTGCCAGAAAGATTTAATATTCTCCTCCATTCGTAGGATGTAGTTTCTGTAAAGAAATGTATCTAAACAGTTGAAATCTTTGGAATAACGCTGATATTTAGCGAAAAATATTAGACTTCCAGTTAATTTAAACTTTTTAAAGAATTTATTCCGGAGGTTCTTTAACTTTTTTAACTGAAAGTTATACCACGGTAGCTTATAAGGCTTTTTCTTTATAATCGGAACGTTAGTTAAACGGAAATCAAACATTAAAGTTTTACAAATATAATAGCATCTGGAAACATCGGAGCAGGACAATAGGTGAATCCATTTGTATTACAATAGTAAAGTATTAATCAAATCAAAATCACAGGCTGCAAAATTAAAAGCTATATTATCATCAGGCTCGGATGAAGAAAACTCATAAAATTTAAAATTCAAAATCAGAGGCACATGATGCTTATCAGACGGCGTAATAATGCATTCCGAAATATTATAGATCAAATTATCACTAATAAAAATGAGATCGAGTAATCTATTTAACTCGTTACCAAAACTATTAGCTTGTATTAAATTAGGACTTAAAATACTATCAATAAAATAAGGTTCATGAGCTGAAATAACATACAAAGGAGTGAGACCCGAGTTAGAAAAACTACCGGACCAACTAACATTACTTAGATTAAAGTCACCCAAAATGTATATTTGGTTATCACTTAACTTATTTTTGACTACAGAGGTAATATTGTCAGCATACAAGCAATAAAGAAATTCTCCACTATTTGGTGGAATATATGAAACCACAAAAAACAATGAGCTTTGTGCTGTCGTACTGCTAACACACACGCACAGTTGATCTATTAGAGAATCATCGTTCTCAAGCGAAACTAAATATGTTTAAAATTTACGTTGTGCCGCAATGAGTACTCCACCACCTCTTGCGAAACCACCTTCCGAAAAACATTATATAAATTAGAGTCAAAGTATTCCTCATCAAAAAAGTTAGAATTAAGCCGCGTCTCAACTATTACAAATACATCATAATCAACTTGCAAGCTAACCGCGCGAAAATGTTTACATTTAGTACAGATACATTCTGAAAATACACATTCAGGCCGCTTAAATTATCAGAAGTTATGTTTGCTTTTGTTGTTTCTCTTCTTTTCGAAAAAAAACGAAAAGGACGTTTATTGACATTGGCTGGCCAAAGATCAGCCGAAAGGAACTTATCATAAAAACAACAGAAACACCTAGCCTAAAATTAACTTTTTTTAGGCTACTAAGTGAAATTTCACTTTTAACTAGTGCATAGCACACAAGATGTTTTTTTTATCAATAGCTGCATGCTTGACAATGAACTCAATAATGTTGTCAACAGAAACAGAAATGACGATAAATGTAACCATTTCATACGACCAGCCACCTCCAAATCCGTATTTGTGTTTATACCAACAATTCTTAATTCATTTCGACGTTTAGATTGTGTTACTTTTAGATTTTGTTACTTCGATCAATAGCTGGCACAGCTGAACGCGCAGCGAACGACCAGCAACAGCAGCACTAGTACTACTTAGACGAACGCAAAGAATATCCAGCATCATCACCAGCTTTGTCAGGTACAACAGCAGCAGACTTCGGCAACACTTTCTCAGCTTAGCACCGAAGTGCAAGTAGGCGACAGACCAACAACAGCAGCAGAAGCAACAGAAGTAGAAGTACGCACAGAAGAAACAAAATTATCACCAACAACTGCACGTGAATATGATAAAGCCGAGAGAGCATTCGTATTATTACTGACACCAGTAAAAGAAACAGCAACTAGAGCCGAACTGGTGGGCACGGACGAGTATCATTAGCAGCAACAATTGATGTTTTTGTAGTTGAAATTTTATCAACATTTACTGCAGCACTAATCAGCACTAATAATACTTTGTTGCGTAAAAATATAGGGCCATAATCATAGTCAAGTTGGAGTCGACTCTAAACTTAGTAGAAGCTTCTTGACATAATTTTCAATGAGATATCTGTCAATAAAGCTGATGCCAACTTTAGAGCCTACTTTAACTTGACTATGATTACGGCCAATAATACCAAACAGCTATGAGAGGTTATTTCTAAATCTAAAAGGGCTGGTGGTGTTGCTTAACTTTATTATTCGTACTAGTTTTGCGTGGATACCAAATTCAGATATTGTAAAATAAGGACTAAAAGAGGATACATTGTTAAAAATGTATGAGCGTTGGCAACTATGCCTTAGTCTTATTTATCACTTTATTCTTTATTTACACATACTTTATTTTATACACTCACACACACATTCACAATCTTACTATTGAAGTTATTCATAAATGAATTGTATTGAAATCTTAAGTTAGTATTAAACCATAAGCCGAAACCGTCGCAAGACCAGGCGAAATCTAAAAGCGTGTAACAGTTTTTTTTACATGGTCCCGTAACCCGGGACGGTAGCAATTCTTTGATTGTAAAACAGCGGATTTAGAATTAGCTTTCGGGTGATATCGGTTTAATACCCAACGTTTTCAAGAACTATTAACACGTTTGGAAGCGAACAAATAGACAGCGTGTATCGAGCGGCGTGCAGAACGCAGGTTACGAAATTATGTAACACGATTACGGAATATTTAAATGTTTCTACAATAAGCGCATACGCCGACGCGAGTGATGCTTCTACGGTAGAAAATACGGTGGTTACATACTTGCAGCGTTTAAAAAATGCACACGCAAATCTCAAGCGTGCAGACGATGCCATACGCGACAGTATTAAGGCTGAAGATTTTCAAAAAAAATGTGAGAGTGTGATCGAATATGATGATAAGGCCGTGACGGTTATTACGCAATTGGAGCACGTGTTGAGTACTCATTTCAAAGATAGTTCTGAGGAAAGAAATATACCCCCAAACGGGCAGACAGCCAACTTCGAGGAGGTACGCGAGTGTAACGGCGTTAGGTTAAAATCTTTCGAGTTAAAGAAATTCGATGGGAAATTTGAGAACTGGCTCCCCTTTTGGGAGCAGTTTAAACGCACAGTACATGAAAATCGTCAATTCTCACCAGCCACTAAATTTAATTACCTAAACGGAGCATTGATTGGCCAAGCAGCAGCAACGACAGCCGGAATTACGCCAACTGAATCTTGTTATTCAGATACTATATCCCTTCTCCTGGAAGAATACGGCAACACCGAAAAAATCGTGGAGAAATACCTACAGAAGCTGATTAATTTAAAGCTTGTGCATAATTCGAACGATGTTCATGCACTGCGCCAGTTGTATAACGAAGTTAGACGATCACTTACCGCACTGCGAGTACCATCTCATCAATATTACATAGTGGCAAAATCAGTATTGCTGAAGGTTTTACCTACAAGCCTGCGCATACAATATCACAGAGTTGGGGTTGTAAGTTCACTTTGTACCACAATGACTAACAACATCAATAGCACAGCGATTTAGAACGTTAACGCAGCTGAAAATGACAGATCCCATCATAAAGATGATAATCTAAAAGCCCTCATTGATTTTATTAAGGTTGAGCTTGAAGCCTTGGAAAAAGGACAGTTATCCGAGCGAGATAGAAGAAGCGATGACCGAGATCAGAAAAGAATGTCGCGCGCAAATCAAGGGATCGCTACAACTCTCTATACTAGCGGTAGCGGTAAGCCGCAATGCATATTTTGCAAGAGCGATAGTCACGGCACCAAAAACTGCACCAGCAACATGACTGTCGAACAAAGAAAGCAATCACTAAGGAGAGAGAGTAGATGCTTTCGATGTGGTAATAAGAACCACAGCAGCAAATTCTGCAGAGCACAGTGGATAAACTGCACTGTATGTAGCGGCAGACATCTTACGCCTATGTGTGAGCGAACCAGAATAATTGGAACAAATTTACGAATGAGCGAGCGAAGTGATACTAAAAAACAAGGAGATAATAACAGCGTAACAGAAGCCCAAGCTGCATTGTCACACTCTACAGCCAGAACAGCGACCTTGAATACCATTTCGGCAGGGCAAATTGACATTTTTCTGCAAACTGCAAAAGCGGTCATTAGTGACGTCATTAACAGCGAACGGGTACTAAGCAGATTGGTTATGGACAATGGTAGTCAGCGCACTTCCATAAGTGAGAAATTAGCAAACATCTTGAAGCTACACGCCAGCGGCATTGAAAAAATGAGAATTGTAGCGTTTGGAGACAAAAACACCCAGAGGCAGCCGAATGACTTTAAAACTGTACAACTTAATATTAAGAGTCAATACAGCGGAAAAACAAAAACAATAACAGCTATCGTTGTGCCTAAAATGTGTATTGATGTTTTGCCGGTGCCTGAAATAAGAAGTGAAAAACTGAAATATTTAAAACTCGAATTAGCTGATACTAATATAAGTGGTGAAAATCTTGTTGACGGAATTAATTTATTAATAGGCCAAGATCACTTTTGGCAATTTAATACGACCGGAAGTAAGCATATATCTGAAAAGTTAGTTGCGGTAAAAACACTGTTTGGCTGGACAATACAAGGATGTTGTAATAATTTAGCTGTACACAGTTGTGTGCTAAATATATCCGATAGCGCGGAACAAGCATTCGATATATCAGATTTTTGGAAACTGGAATCGGTCGGTATTACCAACTACCAATCTAACGAAGACCAAGCTGTTATTGAAAAAACCCTGTTAAGCATAAATCGTATCAATGGCCGCTATATAGCCAACCTGCCATGGCGTGTGGGCAGCGGCGCATTAGCTGATAGTAAGCAAGTTGCTCTCTCTCGACTTCATAGCTTAACGGCACAGCTGCAAACAAGCTATTATTGATAAAACCCTGTTAAGCATAAATCGTATCAATGGCCGCTATGTAGTCAACCTGCCATGGCGTGTGGGCAGCGGCGCATTGGCTGATGATAAGCAAGTTGCTATCTCTCGACTCTTGCTCTGGCGTGTGGGCAGCGACGCATTAGCTGATAATAAGCAAGTTGCGCTCTCTCGACTTCTTAGCTTAACGGCACAGCTGCAAAAACATAGCGACAAGCTGTTATTGAAAAAACCCTGGTAAGCATAAATCGTATCAATGGCCGCTATGTAGTCAACCTGCCATGGCGTGTGGGCAGCGGCGCATTAGCTGATAATAAGCAAGTTGATCTCTCTCGACTTCATAGCTTAACGGCGCAGCTGCAAAAACATAGCGACAAGCTGTTATTGATAAAACCCTGGTAAGCATAAATCATATCAATGGCCGCTATGTAGTCAACCTGCCATGGCGTGTGGGCAGCGGCGCATTAGCTGATAATAAGCAAGTTGATCTCTCTCGACTTCATAGCTTAACGGTGCAGCTGCAAAAACATAGCGACCAACTTTACGAGTATGATGCAGAAATTAAAGAGCTATTGCAGAATGGAATCGCTGAAGCTGTTGATAGCACTAATTGTAATGGAACGATCTACTACATGCCGCACAGACCAGTGTACCGAGAAGAAAAAATTACGACGAAAATGCGTATAGTATTTGATGCTTCGTCAAGCGAAGTCGGTCTCCCTTCTCTAAACGACCATCTTAGCGCAGGTAACATATTGATGGCAAATTTGTTATCTACCCTGATAAAGTTTCGCTCAAACCCAATAGCTTTAACAGCAGATATCGAAAAGGCGTTTTTGCAAATAACACTAGCTTAGAGTGTCCGTGACTGCCATCGGTTTTTTTGGTATGACTCAACTCCTAACGTCAATAGCATATTATCATCAATAGTCGAATATCGAATGTCTAGAGTTACCTTCGGCGTAACTTCGAGTCCTTTTCTACTGGCAGCGACTATTCAGAAGCATTTAGAGAGCTGTAAAGTGTGATATGCGACAATTTAAAAGCTTAATTTTATGTTGACGATCTGGTACTTAGCGTGCAGAACCGTATGGCGGCTGGCGACATTTTTCAACAGGCGAATAGTATAATGAGCGCTGCAAATTTCAACTTGCGAAGGTGGAATACTAACGACGGTTTAATAAAATCCACTTTTCCCGTTGGTAAGCGTGACGAGTCTACGAAACCCAAGGTTTTGGGAATAAATTGGTGCACAGTTGTGGACGAGCTCAGCGTTGAACTGGCAGGAAGTGTTGAATACTTACAATCGTTAAGAGGCACCAAACGGAACGTCATGAAGTCGATGGCGAAGATCTACGATCCTTTAGGAATGCTCGCCCCTTTTGTCGTTCGAATTAACATATTGCTGCAAAATGTGTAGAAAGCGAATCTTGACTGGAATCAAACTTTGGACGCAGATCTATTGTCGGGCTTCCAAAGCTGGCAGGACGAGCTGCCAACACTAAGTGGAATGTCCATAAAGAGGAGCCTCACAGCTTACAGCAGAGCAAAAACTAAATACACATTTTTGCTGATGCGAGCCCAAAAGCGTATGGGACGGTAGCATACCTCCGACAAATTTCTGCTGATGGAGAAATAGTTACAAACTTCATTTGCTCAAAAAATAGAGTAGCGCCTCTTGAAAAGAACTCAGCAAATAGCGAGTTGAGCTTACCGAAGCTGGAGCTGGCCGCGGCCGTTATGGCGGCCAGATTCAAATTATTTATAATTGAAGCTATCGATTGCGATATTGAAGCGACATACATGTGGACGGATTCTACAATCGCCTTGAACTGGATAAGAGGCTGTGCCAAACAGTTGAAGCCTTATATCAAGGCGAGAGTGAGCGAAATAAACAACCTGACGAATATGTATGATTGGCGCCACTGCGAAGGGAAAAATAACCCCGCCGATTTCATTACCATAGGTGTTAAAGCCAAGCAGTTATCAGAATCAGTACTGTGGAAGTACGGACCAGCATGGCTGCTAGAACAACAAATATACTGGCCAACAAGTTGTATTGTTGAGCGACCGATGTGTTTAGCAACTGTTACAATAATGAAACTGTTACAATAACAGACGATAGCGATACGTGCAACCCTTTTTTGCAAATCGACGATTTCAGCAGTATGAAGCGTCTGCTACGAGTGACCTCGTATATTTTCCGGTTCCTAAACTCTATCAAAAATAAACGGGCAGGAGAGAAGCGCCGAAGAGTTAAATCAGTCACTGTTGTCGATGAGCTGTCTCATAAATAATTGAAAGAGGCCGAGTGCTACTGGATAAACGATGCTCAAAGGAGTACTTCCAATAAAGAAATCGACGCATTGCAGCGGGGGTTGTTAATTTCATCTGATTTCAAGATTTTAACTTTAAATCCAAGGCTGGAGAATGGCGTACTGGTGCTCAATGAAAGATTGTATGGTGTTGAATACGGTAATAGACATACTAACCCAATTATTCTTCCAAAGTACTCTCGTTTCAGACAGCTGGTAATAATTGAGGCGCACCAGGCAACTCTCCATGGCGGCGTTAACGCAGTTTTGTCGCATATTCGAAAGAAGTATTGGGTCGTTCAAGGTCGACAACTGATTAAAAACATTATTCAGCGTTGTGTAATATGCAAGCGCTTATATGGGAAAAGTGCGTCCGAACCGTGGACGGTTTTACCAGCTGAACGAATAACTACGACAAGAGTTTTTGAAACCACTGGTGTGGAGCTCCGCAAACTTAAAGAACTAGTGAAGAAAAGGGAGATATTACAGCTGGCTGCACACAACAGTATCACATGGAAATATTCCAGATAGAGCGGCATGGTGGGGCAGTTTTTGGGAACGCTTGGTGCGGTCGGTCAAAAATGCTTTAAAGACATCAATTGGCAGAGCGGTGCTAACATCAGAGGCGCTAAGAACCTTGCTTACCGAAGTCGAGAGTGTAGTAAATGCTAGATCGCTAACTTATATTACGAATAACAAGAAAGACTTGGAGCCATTATCTCCGTCGAATTTTCTAATCGACTGCAATTCAGTGGTTTTGCCTACAGATTTTCAAGCTGACGGATCGGCGCTTTCACAAGCCTGGCAGATCCGTCAAGCTTTACTAAGGCGCTATATGAAAAGATGGCGCGACGAATATCTGCAACAACTTCGCTCCATTCATCACAACAAGAGCGCACCGTCACGCAGCATAAGGATTGGTGACGTAGTTCTGGTGCAAGATGACAACAGGCCTCGACTTCAGTGGAAGCTAGGAGTCGTGCAGACGACGTATCACGGACGAGACAGGCGTGTTAGAGTATGCGATGTACGCATGCAAGGTCAACAAGTGCTTAAGAGGCCAATTCAGTTACTCTACCCACTCGAAATTTCGTCAGCGATTGCCGGGCCCGAGGATGTTAAAAATGTATGAGCGTTGGCAACTATGTTTTAGTCTTATTTATCACTTTATTCTTTATTTACACATACTTTATTTTATACATTCACACACACACATTCACAATCTTACTATTGAAGTTGTTCATAAATGAATTGTATTGAAATCTTAAGATAGTATTAAACCATAAGCCGAAACCTAGTCGCAAGACCAGGCCAAATCTAAAAGCTTGTAACAGTTTTTTTTAAATACATGTTGATTTTCTTATATGAATCTTTTTCATGGTCTGGAGTAGTGTGTAACATAAGATCGCACTGGCATATGGATTTTGTAGAGTACACTTAACCAAAAATTCAGTCTCTAATAGAGACAAAAGTCACAATTTTAAACCAGTTGGCATCCATTGGACTCAAAATAAAGCGTCTAATACCAAAATAAAACCTCAAAATTGTGACCTGGAGCAGGTCACAAAAAATTAAAATAAAAACAAAATAAAAATACGTGGAAGCGAGGAAAAGCAATCATCTCTAGCTCATTTTGAGATTTGAGATTATACCAAGTTACTGAATTCCGGCATAAATTTCAATAAGAAAGCATACCTTGGTTGATCGTGTTTTTAAATGTGTAGTTGGTACAAGGATAGCAGTGAAAATTTCTAAGTTGACTCCACGAGGGTGCAGCAACGAAGTAATCGAACAGAGATCGCACACAAGAGAAGAAAAAGTTAAAAGTGGGGATGTCGCATATTATTAAGCAGCAAGCGAAAGCAACAAAATATTTTAACGTTGTCTTTTAAACAAAGTTTTAACTCAGTAAGCAGTTTTTCAGTAAACTTTAAACGAAGTTTAAACTAAGTTTAAACGGCCGATCGCGCACGGTTAATCTTAGTTTATCTTATCAGCAGTTTTCTGACTTTTTCGTTTTGGTTGCCACTAATTTAATTGAGCGCAAGGAAACTTATTTTCAGTTTAAACTTAGTTTAAACTGAGTTTAAACCATCACTGAAAACTGGCCCTTAGACAGAGGAACTTAACATTGTGTTTAGCAGAGAAATTATAAGGCGGAAAATTGTTAAAATTTATGTTAAGAAACGTAAATATACGCGTCAACTAAATGTTGATAAACATTTGTCCTAAGTTGACTTAAGTATAACGAAAATTACAAATTTCTTCAGCTTGTTGAACCAATGATTTTTTCATTTTCTTTTATTTTTTTAAAACAGACACTAAATAAGTATTATATAATTTAAATAATTTTTATTTAAAATTAAATAAAATGATAATTTATTAAATGTACTTAAGAAGTTGGAAGTTGAACTTTGGCAAAAGTGTTATTCGAAATAAATTTTCTGCCGCATCTTAGACGCTAATGCCACTGAACACATTTTAAATGTACATACATAGTGGATAATTTCCGTTATTTGCATCGACAAGACGAATTCGAAATTATTTAGATTTTGCGCATGCATCTTTATTTTATGTCGGTGAATATAACAATCAGATAATGAATTTATTTTGCTGTAATAACTTTAATTGAATAAATGTTAATAAATTTTTATTTTGATTAAGAAAATTCTCGTTAATTTGTAGCATTAATTTGCATAAACATTAATATTCAAAATAATGTTAATTTATATATGTATGTGTATGTATATGCCTATCTACATTCAAAATTTTTTATACATACTTATGTAATATGTTAATCTATATACATACCTCGTATATTTATTTATCATCAGATTTCAAAAGTCTCAACCCCTAAATCGATAGTAATATAGACGAAGATATCACACAAAAAATTTTATCCCGATTGGAGATGGTTTAGGCGTGTCGCAGGGGGGTAAAAGTTCAGACTACCCTATGGAGACACGAAAAATAAGTGATTTTTCTTTTTATCTAATACCCGAAATAGATAGCACTAAAGTCGTAGATATCACATACAAAAATTTGGTTATGATTGGAAAAGCCTAAGGCGTGTCGCAGGGGGGTGAAAGTCCAGATTAACCGATGGAGGCTCAAAAAATGTGAATAATTTGTTTTTATTGAGTTTTTAAGTTATAAATAAAATAACAATAAATTCATCTTCGTTCATTTATAATCATAACACAGGTCAACAGTGATTTTGGTGCCGTTAAAAGTAAAACTGATTTATAGGGGCCAAGAACCCATTTTTCTTCGCTATATATAGTAACTTATATGTTTTTTGTCAATATTATAAGCAAATTAATTGCATAAAATAAATTACGTTTTCAAGTGATCAAGAACTGAAAATGATATTTCGTTTCAATATGGTATCGCGACAAAAAATTAATATTTATTTAGTGGGCCTCATCGAAAACCAAATTACAGCTGCCAAGTTGCCTTCTAATGGGCAAGTGTTACGGTTTTTTTCTACAATATTAGAAAAATAAAATTAAGTGTTCGCGAGAGTGCATATCTTGTGATAAAAGAGACGGAAGTGTTTTGGCAAAAAGCACGCATCCCTCTCAAGCCTAAACATCATAGTGTTGCGAAGTTAGAAGCGTTATATATGAGATGGCGTTCGCTTTTTAAAAGCAGTAAACGCCATACTGCACACCAAAAAGCGAAAGAGTCGAGATTTTGCTAAGAATTGGAAAATTTATTTGATATAGCTCACGAAAAAGCATTGAAAATGATCAGCAACCGAACTGATAAGGAGTTTCTTATCAATCAGAGGAAGAAACGACGTTTAGGCGCATTTTCAAGAATAAATTGTATCGGAAATAATAAAGAAGTGCTTAAAAAAAGCTGCGATGTAGACTCGCCTGGAGGTAATAAACATTTTTTTGTTACTTTTTACAATTATGTAATTCCAAATATCATTTCAATACTGCGTAAGAAGAAGCCGTTGAAGAAAGCAAAAAAGAAAATTTTGATCGGGGAAGCAATTGCTCACTAGAAATATCAAGTCGAAATGAACCAAAAAACAAAAGAGGGCAGAAAAGTTTAATTACACCCAAACAAGTATCAGTTCGTGATAAGTGTATAGTAAGTTGCTCACTAAAACGATCAAGTCGAAAAGTCGCAAAAAACAAACGAGGGCAAACAAATTTTATTACACCCAAACTAGTATCAGTTCTTGACAGTTGTGAAGTCAGCGATCGAAATGCAGTCAGAATACTAATAGCAGTAGCCGAAGCCTTTGGTGCAAACGTAAAAACTCTAACCGTAAACCGGAGTAGTATCCGACGATGTCGTCTACAAAAGCGCCGATACATAATGAAGCAGCTAAAACGATCGTTTCAATCCAAAGCAATTACGTCAGTTACCGTTCACTGGGATGGGAAGTTGTTGCCTGCAACAGAAGGAACAGGGAAAGTAGACAGGCTTCCAACAATTATTTCCTGGGAAGATGGGGAACAACTACTCGGTGCTGCAGCAATTTCGAACAGAAGTGGAAAAGTACAAGCTTCTGTAGTATACGACTTACTTGTTAGGTGGAAAGTACACGACAAAGTTGAAGCGGTATGTTGTGATACAACGGCGTCGAACACGGGCAGGTTACAGGGAGCTTGTGTTTTCTTGGAACAAAAACTTGGTAAAAGCTTGTTGCATTTGCCGTATCGTCACCATATACACGAAATAGTGTTACGCAGCGCTTTCGAAGCAAAATACCCTTATCAAAAGGACCTAATGTGGAGATTTTTAAAAACTTTAGAGACGCCTGGTCCAATTTAGACAAACGCAATTTCAAAGCTGGAATTGAGAACGGCTTTGTCAGAACAGCAATACCTAATAAAGAAGAGCTTGTAGATAGCTTCCATCACATTTTAGTATCAAGACAGCCTCGTGAAGACTATAAAGAATTTGTAGAACTAGCACTTGTTTTTCTTGGTTGTTCTCCAAAGAGCTATACATTTTCAGCACCAGGCGCCTTCCACTACACTGGGTGGATGGCAAAGCGTATTTATACTCTAAAATTATATATCTTTCGAGAAGAGTACATATTATTATTATAACCCAACGGAAACCCACTTTCCCGCCCAACCGGCACGAGGGGCTCAATCCGCATAACGTACGGATGTTTTTTAAATATACAAATCTTAGGTGCCGAGTCGTGACAGAAGAAAGTTTGTTAAGCGTCGAGATCCCAAGCTGCTCAGCTACAGAATAAGAATTCATCAGCCGAATACAAAGTTAGAGAAATGCAAAGTAAGAAAATTGGATCGTTAGCTGTTATTAAGAGAGAATAGAATAGTTCTTTTAATTATAAAAAGTGAGTCCGATACATCAAAGGTGCTGGAATGATTGTTAAAGTCTTGGCATAAGCCCCTAAACGGTTCATTCAACTCAAAGTTAGTTCTGCATAGTTTCAAGAAAAGTGGTTTAAAGTTTCTCGTTGCACGGGAGGGTACATTAAAATTAATTTGCTCTAGAAGAAATGGACTTGAAATCCATCGATTGACTAATTTTACCAGAAATATTATACCTAACATTTCTCTGCGACTCGAAAGAGTAGGAAGATTAATAAGTTTTAAACGACTAGTGTAAGGGGGAAGATTGTATGGCGAATCCCATCGAAGATTTCTCAAAGCAAAAAGTAAGAATTGTTTTTGTATTGACTCTAGTTGGTCTGAGTGGACCTGATAACGAGGATTCCAAACTATGGAACTATACTCCAGTATTGGTCTTACTAATGAAGTAAAAAGTGTTTTAGTTATATACGGGTCGCGGAATTCCTTTGACCAACGCTTTACAAAAGCCAGTACACCCCTTGCTTTATTAACTGTGGAACTAATATGAAAATTAAAATTGAGTTTACAATCCATACCAACACCCAGGTCAACAAAACTGTTTACATGTTCTAGGACGTAGTTATTTATTTTGTAGGAGGCCGGCTGAATGGTTCGTCGAGAAAAGCACATGAATTTACATTTGTTAAGGTTAAGCGGCAAATAATTAATGCTGCACCAATTGACTATGCTGTCCAAATCTTGCTGTAGCAAGGATCTTTCTTCAGCCGAGGCATAAGTCTTAAAAAGTTTAACATCATCCGCGTACATCAATATTTTAGAATACTTTACTACTGTAGAAATGTCTTTTATGAATAGCAGGAACAGAATCGGTCCGAGGTGGCTGCCCTGAGGAACTCCCGAGGAAACATCGATGATCCCAGAATGAAAATTTTAAAAAACTACCTTTTGCGTCCTACCGGAGAGATAAGAAGACATCCAACAGAGGATACCAGGTTGAAAACCAAGCAGATCTAGTTTACGGATGAGTAAAGAGTGACATACTTTGTCAAATGCTTTACTAAAATCGGTATATATAACATCAGTATCAATGCATTCCCTAAACCAATTTGAAACATGGGTGGTAAATTCAAGTAAATTTGTAATGGTTGATTTGCCCTTACAGAAGCCACGTTGGCAATTTGCTATTATTGAGGAAATCGGATAAGTCATTTGATTGGTAACAATAGCTTCAAACAACTTCGGGATAGAAGAGAGTTTAGCTATACCACGATAGTTTTCAATAGAAGACCTGCTTCCAGATTTATGAAGGGGGATTATGTAAGACTGTTTCCATATTGACGGAAAAACTCCTTGCTGGAGGGACAAATTAAACAAGTTCGATAATGGCAGGTACAGGTGCTTTGCACATTTTTTTAGGAAACATGTCGGGATCATATCAGGGCCGTACTTGAATGATTCTTTTAAAGATATTAAATAATGAAAAACATCATCTGATGATATGACTGTAATATTAATAGAGTTAGTGGGGCTCAGCTTGTATGGATAGGAAATACAGTTATATTTAAATTGAGTGGTGTAGTTGGATTTAAAGAACTGGGCAAATAGATTGGCAATAATCTCGTTATCACATGACACAGTATTTTGATATTTCATTGCGGAAGGGAATGCATTTACTCTGCGCTTAGAATTAACGAAACCATAGAAAGCTTTCGGGTCGTGGATAATGTTCATTTTCATTTTATTCAAGTATTTTTCATAACAGTTTTTATTTAATTCTAGATATTTATGTCACAAGACTGAATAATTAAGATAATCCACATGACGACCAGTTCTTTTATATATTTTAAAAGAACGCGATTTTTTTTTTTAAAGTTTTCAAGTCTTTAGTGAACCATAAAGGGGCTGATTCATCACGAATACAAGAACCTTTAGGTACATGTTTAAGAAATAAGTTGTATAAAGTATTGTTGAAGTCCAAAACATTACGCTCAATATCGCCATTGTAGTAAGGCCAAGTTATTTTAGATAAGTCACAGTTTAATTTTTTAAAATTAGCTTTTCTAAAATCGAAGCTGTCATTAGAACTGAAAGCTTTCGATCCAGAAACCCGCTCTCCGTCTATGATCTCGTATGACAATTCAATCGCAGGATGATATACATCCTCAGGTAAAACCAATGGATCACATCGATTTAAGGAGGCCCTGTACATGTTGTCAACAAAAACCAAATCCAAGACTCTCCCCAACTTGTTTTGTAGGGTATTAACCTGGTTCAGACAAAGTTCAGTCATCCCCTCCAGAAAGGCGTTGTTAATGGAAGGTACGATATGACCATCAATCATATTCCAAGAAATGTTTGGGAGATTAAAATCACCCAACACAATCAATGAGTCGGGAGGCCTAAGCATTGAGTCCACAATCCCAAGTAAAGAAATATGATCACTATATACCGACAAGTCAGACTGAGGAGGTATATAGCAGAGGGCTAAATAAATATAAGACTTGCTTAATTGCACTCGTATGCACTTAAATTCAGTAGGCTCAATGATAGGGACGTTAACCACTTCAGATGGTAATGAAGAATGGACAGCAAAAAGAACACCTCCACCGATCCTGCACTCTCGATCATTTCTGTAAATATTATATTCACTGCAAAGATTCTCCGAATCAAAAACGTGAGGTTTAAGCCAAGTTTCAGTGAAAGCTATAATGTTAAAATTACAGTGATAACTCTTCAAAAGCAAGTCAGTTAGTTTTGTATTCAAGCCTCTAACATTTTGGTAATATATATCAAGTTTAGTATTTATCAGTTTTTTGACTCCGGATTAGGATTAGAGATTTTTGCTAAGTTTTGATTATTTATGTTGGGTTTAAACTCGAATTCGCGAACAAAAGCCCCAGTCGGCCAAAAAGAGCTATTTAAAAGTATATTAAAGTTTTCGGAAGTTACATCGATTTTAAATGAAGAAATGTTTCTCTTGTAATTAAAGTTAAATTTCCTGATAGTTATGTCATCAGTCTTAACCTTAGATGAAATGTGAAACTTGATATCCTCAACTGTTGTATCACTGGAAAATCTTGATATAAAAATAGATTTTCTCTGAGGAACCACAACCAGCCCCCTAGCAGGCGCCACAGAAACCCCAGCAGAATTTTAGCTTTCGCTGCTTTCCTTTTGAACTGATCTCTGTGCAGCAGCTTTTGATGTTGAAGGTTCAACAGCCTGAGGACAAGGTGAGGAGAAACTAATCAACTCCCCTGAGGGAGAAGAAATAATTGTCGTCGGAATAGGATTTGGCTCAGCTTCGTCAGACGGACTCTCAATACGTTTCCGTTTACTATTACGGCTATTAGGAATACTCGTATTCTCTAAGCATTTAAAAGAATTAAATACGTTTTCGTAGTGTTTGAATTTTTCGGTAAGAACATTTAGCTCCTTACCAATCTCAGAGAAACCGTTCCTACACTGCCTAAAAAATTTAAAAAGATCAACTTCAGTTGACCTACATTTCAGACAAGACCAGCGGACACCCTTACCATCATCAATCAAATCTAACACTCTACCTGTCAATCCAGCACACTTCATGTGGGCAAGCCCATCGCAAAGCCAGCAAGACACAAAGCGTTCAGACCCACTCTTAACTTGGCAGTTAGGATAATTACAAGACATGGTATATTATTTACGAGAAAATTAATTAGAATTAAAATTACAATTTACAGGACTAGCAGAAGAAAGGATCTAACAGTGGTAAGCAGTTTAGCAAAAAAAGCAGTATAGAAGTCGGTAAGGCAGTTAGAACAGTTTGGGATACACAGTTTTATTGACACTTAACAAATCACGCAAACAGCTGTGAAAGCTAAAAGGAGTAACAAAGAAGAGTGCGCGCACAAACAGCAACAGCCGCAAATGCAAAAACAAAACAATTGGCAACAACAACTGTACTACTAGAAAAATTATGACTCGGCACACAACACAACAAAGATTTAAAATGAGATTTTTTATAAGTTAAAGATTATTAAATGAATATTGCACCAAATCACTTTAAACTTAGCTTGAAGTGCACAAAATTGATGTAATCACAATTTAATGAAATTTCTTTTAATTAATTTGATATTTAAATTGTTTTATAACAATATTTGTAAGAGAGCAAAGTAAACACAACCACACAGCTTGACGTTTGCGCGGATACATAGGAAAAAAATTTAGAAATAGCACTTCGGGATTTATGTATTTTTATAGTTAAAATTTAAATCCATAGCTGCCCCAGGTGCTGACTTCTTTTTTGTTAATGAGTTATACCAATACAAAAACTTTGACAAGGTGATAGAAGAAGCCACGTTCTCGAAGTTCAAAAATCATTTATGGTATCTCTCACCGGAAACAGTTTGTTTGGCACTATTTGATGAAAAAATTTTAAAAGAAACAAAGCAAAAAATGGTTGCAGCTCTAGGAAAAGACAATTACTTTGTATAAAAAAAGTATGACTTTGTAATAGGAAGTGAAGAAAGAGTATTTGCCAATGATCTAGATCAGTTTGTAAGTAAAAGCAGCTTAGATTTTTTCGATAGGTTTTGCATAAATAAAGAGTTTCTTCATTCAGACCCAAATTGTTGGGCAAGAAACGAAAATTATATTAAAGCTGTTGATAGATTAAAAAATTTGAAAGTCGTAAACGATACGGCAGAGAGAGGAGTTAAACTTGTAGAAGAGTACAACAAAATCTTATCCAAAAATGAAGAGGACAAACAATACATATTGCAGGTAGTCAAATACTATAAAGAAAAATACCCAAACGCTACAAAGCAATCTTTATCATAACCATTGGTTATTTAGAAATTTATTGTTTAATTATGATGTAAAATGAACGAACATGAATTTATTGTTATTTTATTTATAACTGGAAAACTCAATAAAAACAAATTATTCACATTTTTTGAGCCTCCATCGGTTAATCCGACTTTCACCCCCTGCGACACGCCTTAGGCTTTTCCAATCAAAACCAAATTTTGTATGTGATATCTCCGACCATAGTGCTATCTATTTCGGGTATTAGATAAAAAGAAAAATCACTTTTATTTTTCGTGTCTCCATAGGGTAGTCTGAACTTTTACCCCCCTGCGACACGCCTAAACCATCACCAAACTGGATAAAAAAATTTGTGCGATATAGTTGACCGTGGTGCAACCGATCTAGGGGGTGAGACTGGAAAAAATACCACATTCGATTATAAGGACCACCCCAATGTACATACATACATATGTAAGGGGAAATCTGTCGTGAGCGCTTGCCGAAAGGGGTCGTGTCTGTGGTATTTTTAAAATTAACGAGGAAAATACATTCGTGGATTAATAAAATTTTCATGCATACAATATTTCTCATTCTTTTTAAATAAACGTTTTATTAATTTAAATATATCGTGTCGAGTCATTCCATTAACTCGTCTGTAAGCAAACCTTATCCATATAAACTTTGTTCCTTCACCTCTGCTATTATTCCGCAAATATCTTCCGAGGAAGTATTTTATTATTTGAGTAACTTAAAATAATCTTTTAAGGCTGGCCCCGATTTGATCTCGACTGCTAAACATGTTTATGAGCCCTTAACTAATTTATTTAATCTTTCTCTTAAGCTTGGGCTTTTCCCTTGGAAATAATCATTCATTATACCCCTTCATAAGACCGGGAGTAGGTATAAACAATTTTCGCGGTATAGCTAAGCTTTCTGCTATTCCTAAACTATTTGAAGCTATTGTTGTTGACCATTTAACGTATTCCATATCCTCTACAATTTCTAGCACACAACACGGGTTCTTTAAGGAAAAATCGACCGTTACAAACTTGCTTGAGCTCGCAACTCATGTTTCAAATGGATTCAGAGGATTTATGCACACTGATGTTATATACACCGATTTTAGTAAAGCATTCGACAGAGTAATTAATTCACTCTTTACTGATCCATAAACCCGATCTCTTTGGTTTTCGACCTAATCTCCTTCATTGGATATCTTCTTACCTCATTGACAGAACACTACGAGTTCTTTTCAAAAATAGTTCCTCAAACATTATTAATGTATCTTCAGGGGTCCCGCAAGGAAGTAAATTACATACCTTCTATAATAAATAATTCCAAAATTTTATTGTATGCTGATGATGTAAAACTTTTTAGATTTTACCTTTCTGTTGAGGAAAGGTCCTTACTACAAGCGGATTTAAATAGTATGGCTAACTGTTGTCAAGTAAATAACATGTCACTTAACCTTAAAAATGTAAAGAAATGTTCTTTTCTCGCAGGGCAGTTCAACCAGCTTCTTATGACGTATGTAACCATAACCTCGAACAAGTGTTTAACTTTGTTGATCTTGGAATTAAACTGGACTCGAAATTTTAATCTTCACATACATACATAAATGTTACAGTTAACAAAGCCAAAGGTGTTTTTGCATTTGTAAAACGATGGTCAAAAGAATTCAATGACATACATTACGAAGGCTCTTTTCACAACGTTAGTGAGCCCAATACAGGAAAAGGATCTATTGTTTGGAACCCGCGCTATCAAGTTCATTCCGACAGTATACAGTCAATTCAAAATCAATTTCTGCTTTTTGCTTTAAGAAATTTTCGTTGGGATTCTAAGTACAGCCTGCCGCTATATATAAGTCGTTTAAAACTCATTAATATTCCTACACTTGCTAGTCGCAGAGAAAAGCTAGGCGTAGTATTTTTGGTCAAGTTACTGACAGGCTTGATCTATAGGCCATCTCTTCTTGGCGAAATAAAACTAAACGTACTCTCCCGAATTTCAAGATATTTGCGGCCTCTTTTTCTGAGGCCATTAAAAGTAATTATGAGTAAAATTAGCCACTCTGTAGTTTGTGTCAGGATTTTAACGCTCACTCCAGTTCTTTTGATATTTGAGACTCACTTTTTTACGTAAAGATAACAATACTCAATGCTCTCAATAATTGATACATATACTATTCCATCAGCTGATGCGCATTTGTTTTGTAGCTGAACAGTTTTAGATCTCGACACTTAACAAAATTCTGCCTTTCATGACTCGGCGCAGCATATACCAAAAATTTTTTTTTTTTAATTTTAATAACTTTTGAGCTTTAAGGCCGATCGGTTTATTGGGAAAATAATTAGGAACAAATAACAACACTCAAAGCGGTAGAAGTTATAGTACTATTTCGGAAATCACCACATTTCCTCTTCAGACTTCTTTCTTCTTGGCTTCTGCGGGAGTCGAACCCGCAACAACATGCGCAATACTTAAGCCGGCAACTAAACGCATTCAGCTAAGCTTACGCTGTGTGAGCTGTTGTTATTCTTCCTGCTTTCCCTTCACAACTTACTCCAATCAAGTGCGGCTGTTCTGCGCTATTTCTACTTGACTGTGTAGTTGTTTTTTTGTACAATTTCTATTTGTTAGACTTTGTTGGTATAAGGCTGGCTCATCCTTTTATACATTTTATTTGTTATTGATTGGCCATACAACTATTTTTATTTTTTATAACTTTTGAACTTTAAGGCCGATCGGTTTATTGGGAAAATCATTAGGAAAAAAACAACAATACTCCAAGTGGTAGAAGTATTAGTACTATTTCGGAAATCACCACATTTCTCATCAGACTTCTTTCTTCTTGGCTTCTGCGGGAGTCGAACCCGCAACAACATGCGCATTACTTAAGCCGACAACGAGCACGCGCAGTCTCAGCAATTCAAAAAAAGGACGTTTCTTCCGCGAATCGCATGAACTCGGCATTTCAACGCAAACTTCCACCACTATTCTGGTTAATTCTTCTTACAAAGCAACGAGTTGTGAGAGGACTGTTTTTTTTTGTCATCAAGCGACGAGTGAGAAGGCACTTTTTTGGTTTGGATTTTCCAACTGATTGATATTGGGAGAAAAAAGAAAAATATGCAATGGATACGGATCAAAGCACGTTTATTGTCAGTAAATAAAATTTTCTTCACTAAAGGTGAAGCAACTAAATATACTGCTGCAACAGCAAGGACTATCAGTCTCCGGCAACAAGTCTTATAAAATTGCAAGGCTGATGGAGGTTTATGAGACAGACGAAGTAGACCAGGAGGTGTTAGACTAGTTCTAGGTGACAGATATGGGTTGGCATCAGTAACTTAAAGAATTGCGAGATTTGATGGCTAACATGGTGCAGACGGTAAGTCACTTAGCAGCAGTTCAAACGGCACAAGTACCAGCAAACTCCTGTGCAACTAGTAGGGGAGTACCAGTAAACTCTGTCGCAACATGTAGCGGAGCACCAGCAAACTTCGGAGCGATATGTAGCGGAACAACAGTAAACTCCGGCGCAACATGTGGCGAAGCTTCGTATTGCACATTGTGCCCGCAACATATGGCGGAGTTACAGCGACACAGCAGCAGTTAAATTCATAGGACAGGGGGGTCACAATGGGCTCATCAACCCCGGTGAATGGTCAAATGAACCATGACACAATACGCACCGTAAGACACAATATGCCAGAACTTGTGGGTATTTTGCCTGACTTCAACCTACTTAAGGGAACAGCACAACAATTCATTGATACAATTTAATAATTGCGAGTTATTTACGAGTGGAACGAATATGAAGTTCTCTTTGAAATTGAAGGCTGTAGCGGATGCTCAGTCTGCTTTCAGTTTTTGGAATCTTTTTGTGAATGCACTGAAGAGCGATTTTCCGAGCGAAGCCAATGTTGCAGAGGTACACCGTGAGATGGATAGATGCATGAGCAAGCACAGCGAGACGTTGGAGGATTATTATTACAAAATGCTCAACATAGCCAGTAAGGCAAATATGGGCCAGGCGTCCATAAACTCGTACATTATTGATGGACTAAATGATTTGAATTTGTCGCGAACATTATTAGCCGAAGACGTCCAACGATATCTTGAAAGCGATCGTAAGTTTGTCAACAATGACCGTTGGGGGTAAGTCCGTGTTCAACGACAACATCGTTAGAGTGAAGTAATGGTGGGCCAAATGGGAAAGACTATACGATGCTCCAATTGCAACGAGATTGGCCACATACATAGCTTCGAAATGTCTACAGCCGTTACGCAAGCCAAAGTGTAGCAAGTGCAATAAGATGGGGTATGAGGCAAAGGCATGTAATTTAGGTAAAAGCACAGTGGCTAGTCTAGCTGAGCCGTACACAACACCACCACCAATCATGGAAAGAGTTTAGGTTTGGGGTAAGGTACTATCAGCATTTGTAGATACCGGAAGTGAATACCTTATGGAAGTCCACAGACTTACTGGCTTCGGAGGTGGAGCAGTCTAGACTAGAAAAAAGGTGAAGGTCAATGCAGTACTGAATGGTCATGGTCGTCTAGGTGAGTTATCGTTATTAGATGATTTTATGCTATATCAATTGCTTTGGGTCAATCAAAAGGATTCATTGATTCGGTTGTGACGATATCCAGTTATCTCCATAGTTTTTCTTCAATAAATTGTTTAGTCAATCGCGGTAACCATGAAGGTATGAAGCAGTCGTTGGACAGTTATAGCGATTGTTTATTTGACCATTTAAGAGGTATTTGCCGGCGTAATACCACCGAACTAGAGATCAAAGTCACAACAGAATATCCGATTGTTGGTAAGAGGTATCAGATACCGTTAGCTCAAAGGCCGGTATTATTATCGATAATTAAGGAGTTAATAGCGCACGATATCTAGTGACCGAGCGTGTCACTATATGCAACGCCAGTTGTTTTAGTCAAAAAGGCGAATGGTGGACATCGAATGTGCGTCGACTTCAGGGCTCTAAACGCGAAAACAGTAAAGAAGCAGTTCCCTATGCCGATTGTGGAGGAGTAGTTGGCGCGAATGGGTTGTAACAAGTGGTTTACGACGTTGGATATGACAGCAGGGTATTACCAGATACCACTGAAGGAATTGAGTCGATCGTACACAGCATTTCTGACTCCGGATGGCCTTTTCGAACATAAAGTCATGCCGTTTGGGTTAGTTAATACACCCATGGTGTTCCAGGAGATGGTGGTAAATCTAATAAGAGGGCTTCAGCGCAGAGAAAAGATCAAAACCTTTCTAGACGAGGTGATCATCGCAACCGCAAGTGAATGGGAAGGCATCGAGATTCTCGAAGAATTCTTGATAGCGGTAAGGGCTGCCGGGTGGACATAACGACCGTCGAAGTGTACATTCTTGGCTGGGAAAGTCAACTTCCTTGGGCACATGGTGAGCGGTAAAGGCAAACGTCCGGGGCGAGACAAAGTTAGATGTATGGAGGAGTTTCCCACACCAGCCAACATCAACGACAGTTTCTCTGATTAACAGAGTTTTCCAGGTTGTGTCATCATATCAAAACCGTTGACCAAATTACTAACGAAGATCGAAGTATTCATCTGAGGTAAAGAGGAGCAAAGAGCATTCGACGAGCTAAAGAGCGCATTGACAGGCGAGCCAGTGCTGGCGATGTTTAACAACAAGAAGACAAATGAGGTGCATACAGATTCAGGTAGCCATGGGTTATCACGGGTGTTATTGCAACATGAAGAAGCAGGTTTGAAGCCGGTACAATACTTCAGTCGCCAATACAGTGCAACAGAGTATATGTAGGTATGCGAGGCTGTGGTTTTGGCGATCATCGAAACTTTGGAGCGATTTAGAGTTTATCTACTGGGAAGGCCGTTTCAGGTGGTGACCGATTGCCTCGCCGTGGCTGCAACTAAGGAAACGACGCGGCACATGTTGATAGGCTTAGCAGAGCTCCAGTGCAGCCAACAAGCGAAGTGTCGAAAGTGGCAGGGAAGGTGATGCATATTAAGTCAGACAATGACAACATTGACTGGACATATGCTTTGGAAATCCAAGATGAGAAGGTGAAGACAGTTGCGGATATATAGAAGAATAATAATCCATCGAAACTACAATGCAAAACTGAAATTTTGTTATTCCGCAGACAATTAGATGGCGCACAACCAAAGCGTGTCATGACGTTGGCTATTTTGCCATGGAGAAGACAATAGAACAAATTGGGAAACATTTTGGATTCCGCCAATCAGGAGGTATTTGAAAACTTACATTAACGCGTGTGAAGAATGTTGTCTTTTTAAGGTAAAGGGGGGAGGTTCGGAGGGTCGATTTCATATCATCGATGTCCTTCCTATGCCGTTCAGAATATTAATGTCGACCATCTGGGCCCGCTCCCTAAGAGTCGGCGAGGCCACATCCATGTACTGGTAATTCTTTGTAGTTTAAGCAAGTACATTGTGCTGAAACCTTCGCGGGACACTAAGTCAAAGACAGTGATAAGAGCCTTAGAATAAACCATGGCAACTTTTGGGCAACCATTACGCATCCTGTCGGACCGAGGTACCGCTTTTACATCCAAGCTGTTCCAAGAATTTGTTAACAAATACGGTATCCAACATGTTAAGACTGCCGTGAGGACCTTGCCAACAATTCAATAAACAGTTAAGCCTCAATGTCATAGCGTAACCAAGTTCTGTCCAATCCACGGGATGTTTCTAAAAATCGGGTGATTCTTGCGATTCATGATAACATCGGATCTACTATGTTTTAGAGGAAGAGAGGTTCTTATCGCTGTGAAATGTAAACATCATGCTTCTGTGGTAGTGCTTGATAACGAGAACGAGCTACTTGATCAAGTTTGTTTAAAAATGCGTGGTATTTCTGACTCCATATTTGTTTGTACTTCTTATATTCCGCCCAACAGTGCCTACGACCTCTATGCAGCCCACGTCGACAACGTTACATCCTTGGCATTGAATATAGTGGGCAGTGATCATCTTTGCGTGCTGGGTGACTTTCATCTTTGTAATGTAAAATGGTCAAGCACTATCTCGAAATCGGCACTTATTGCCTGTAATGTCAATAGCTCTAGTGAAATATATTTAGTAGATAGCTTCTTAAGTATTGATATCACCCAAATTAATTGCTGCCAGAATAATCTTGGTCGAACACTAGACTTAATATTTTTAAGCAAAAGTATAAATTTTCCCATAAATGAATGTAGTTCACCAATTATAAAATCGAATATGCATCATGTACCTCTTATACTTGATTTAGAATTTTATCAATATTCTAATACTGATTATGCTAATCACAATACTTCTTTTAATTTTAAGTTGTGCGATTTTTTGAAACTGGATAATCTCTTGTTAAACGTTAACTGGGATTACTTGTTTCCTCATCATGATATCACTGAGTGCTTTGAGACTTTTAAATCTACTGTAGTAGACATTTGTATGAGGGTAATTCCTTTGGTAACAAATACAATGCTGCTTTGATGAAACTGCGAAATAAGAAAAACAATTTTTGCGTAAATTCAATAAAAGTAATAATACCACTTATTTTGATTTGTATAAAGAGTATAATAAGAAATTTATGTGTTTTGATAAATTTTTGCACCGGAACTATGTGTTAAGGTTTGAACAAAACTTAAAATCTAATCCAAAAGCTTTTTGGAATTTTATTATTTTTTTCCGAGTTTTTTTTGTCCAATTTCGCATCGAAGTCTGATAGTGATGATAACGTTTCTTTTAAGATTCAACCATCCCTCGACTTTGGAAAGTTAGTATTGTCTTTTGAGGATATCCTCAGTGGCTTTACCCGACTTAAACCCTCTTCAAAGCTCTTTGAATGCGTTATCCAAGACAAACTGTTTTTTCTGTTAAGAATATGGTGTGCCCGGAGCAACATGGATTTTTTAGGGGCCGATCAACTATGTCAAATTTAACTGTATTCTCTGATGATTGTATAGCGGCTTTTAAATCGGGTAATCAGGTTGATACCGTTTATACAGATTTCTGAAAAGCTTTTGATAGGGTCTTCCACGTAATTCTAATAAAGAAATTAGCCAGCAATGGTTTCCACTCAGTTTTTTTGAAATGGATTGCATCTTACTTGCATAAGCGTCGTTGTGTGGTTGTTGTGAATAATGTAAAGTCTACTCCTTTCGTTGCTTGC
This sequence comes from Philophylla caesio, assembly GCA_963971545.1. Taxonomy (NCBI): domain Eukaryota; kingdom Metazoa; phylum Arthropoda; class Insecta; order Diptera; family Tephritidae; genus Philophylla; species Philophylla caesio. The sequence continues at coordinate 37,423,589 of OZ020608.1, read as the reverse complement.
TCTGGGGTTCCGCAAGGTAGTATTCTGGGACCTCTATTTTTTGTTTTGTTTATCAATGACATTTGTTCCTGTTTCTCCTCAGCAAAATTTCTGCCTTATGCGGATGATCTTAAAATCTATTCCTTGATCAAAAGCCGCCATGACTCTGAATTGATTTAATTGGACTTAGATAAGGTTGGAAACTGGTGCGTCAACAATCAGCTATTCTTGAACATAAAAAAGTGTTCCCAAATTACCTTTTCTAAACGAATCGATCTCATTGGTACCTCTTATCATATCTGCAACTCGCCTCTGACTCCAGTTAGTGAAATTAAAGACTTGGGAATAATATTTGACTCGAAGTTCACTTTTGTCAGTCATATAACTTTCATAATAACTAAGTCTTACCGACCCGTATATGCTGAAACTTTTGTATACGTCTTTTGTGAGGTCCAAACTTCAGCACGCATCATTTATTTGGTCACCCTATTATATGTGCCACATTGCCAGAATTGAACGCATCCAAAAAGTATTTTTACATTTGCATTGCGTAAATTTCGATTTTCTGATACTATCCCAACCTATGAATCGCGGTGTTTATTGATTAACCTGAAATCATTGCAGAACAGGAGAACAATACTATCTTTGTCTTTTATTTTCGATTTGCTCCGTGGGGCTGTGGACGGTACACCGCTCTTTGAAAGAATTTTCTTTCATATTCCGGCCAGGGCACTTAGAAGCTCTGAAATTTTTAATGTTGGGGTTTTTAAATGCTCAAAAGGCTTCTATTTCGGGAGTTCTGATTGAGTTCAATACTAGTCTCTAAACTTATCGAAATAGATTTTTCCTTTTTAAAAAGATCGCTTTTTGAATTCATTGAATTTATTTTATAAATACATAGCTTATTTATACTTATTTCCATAACCGCTTATTAAACTTAATTTATGTCTACTTAGCCTATAAGAACTTAATTGTACTACTTGGCTTAAATAAAAAAATAAATAAATAAAAAATCAGGATAGATGAGAAGAGGCAGACAGAAGTGATGAACATAAAGAAGAACGGAAGCTCTGGAAGAAGAGATACGACGAGAAACATTCCAATCCGCACATCTACAAAGTGGGCGATCTGGTATGCATTGGCTATGTATCAACAGCAACTGACCAGTCCCACAAACTTGATCCAGCTTTCAAGGGTCCATATGTCATAACCTAGGTGTTGAATTACGATCGATATTTGATGGAGGAGGACTTGCCTGACAACACAGTCACCCAGCGACGATATTTCAACATATTGAGTAGCGACCATATAAAGCCATGGTCCATTCTGTGTTCTGAACTCAACATCAGCGAAAAAGAAGGCCAGGGCATTTCTGTCATATCACTAATCACTTTGCATTACTAAGATAAAGATTGAAAATGAGCCGCTAATTAAAAATTGGAAAAACACTTGCAGTTTTAAATATAATAAAAGAAAAAAGACATTTAATTGCAAATTTTTAAAACAATAAAGTATGTATTTTTTTAATAAAATTATTGTGAATTTCAAACATAATTAAGTTTATATTTCATTTTGAAGGTTAACAAATTAGATAAACAAGCTACATGGAAGGATGTTTGGAAAAAAGCCCAATCCATGCAACTGGCGTCGGCCCAAAAAACATGGACCTATGCGAGGGACAGTTTGTTTGGGCTCTGGAAGAGCCGGACATTGCTAAGTACAACCATTTATTGCCTACACATAGCAAGTATTTATATAAGCCTCATTTGTTACTGTTGGAATTTCTATTAATTCTTATATTGTGCAATGCTAATAACTAACAAGTATCTTGTTGACATCAACAACACAAATCGTTATCATAGACATTGTTGTTGTGAGTAAACAGTGCGCTCAAAAAACAACTCTTGCTGATTAGAAGAACGGGTATATGCACAATATAATTATTTGCTATATGTACTGTAAAAATATACCGTAAGTAGTTGAATAGGCAAATATTCATTTCGCGTATATATGTACCTTGTACATACAGTGGCTTAATAAAGTTTAAATACACCTCGTTGACATGAAATATATTGTTCTGATTATTATATTTGAAAATAAGCTAATATTTTTATTTCTTTTTATTTTTATTTTGTTAATTTTCAGAGTGAAAGGGATAACGCCCGAAAAACTGGTTCCGGAGGGGAGAAGGACAGCGTTATGGATGAAGCTGACTTGGACATCCTCGATATTCTGGAATCAGACTCAGCTGTGGTAGATGGATTGAATTTGCCAGAAAGTTATGGAAACTCAGAAAAACTACCATCAGCTGAGTGTGATTCCAGAGTATCGATGACAGAAGAAACACCTGCCAATCCCCCTCCAAACCCAAGGAAAAGGAAGAGCTCTACCAAGATTCCAAGTGAGACTCTGGATAGAGAGAAAAAATGTCGGCTGGAGCTCCTTGAGGTTGAGGTTTACTACAGAAAACGTAAATGCCTAATATTGGAGAGGGAGCTCCAACTTCCACCCTCTGCCATAACCCGCGAAATTGCAGCGGCAGAAACGGAAAATATTTCGCGTTCGCGGGTGTTAATTGAGGAGTTTTGAGTTTTTTATGTATTATTATTTTTATTTTTCCATTTAGTATTTGTTTATTTTTTATGATTTTTAATAAAAAATAAAAAATAAGTGAATTTGATATTTTTACTTTCTATATTGAAAATTGGGTTACATGGTTGGCATTAGGATAAGTATTGCAGTAGAGAAGTAACCAATTAAGGGCATAATTTTCTTCTTCAGCACTTTCATCTAATTCCTCGATTTCATGTTTTCACTACCCCTTCCGATGCCACTGGAAATATTGTGTAAGATGGCACAAGCAATGACTATCTTTCCTGCAAACTCAGGCCTCAGTCACAAATAATTTAGACACGGGAATCTCTCTTTAAGATTGCCAAAACTATTTTCAATTATGCGCCGTGTTTTTTTGTGGCAACGATTGAAAGCCTCTTTAGCAGCGTTATCGGGAATTCGGCGTAATGGTGGTATCAACCAGTCTTTTAGCCCGTAACCACTATCACCCAAAACAACAGCATCCGGAAATGATCTCCATCCATTGTCAAATCTTTGACTTACAGCCGAATTCCGTAACACCCTTGAGTCATGAACGCTGCCCGGCCAACTTGCATTTACACTGTAAAATGTGTAGTCTGGTCCGCATATCATCATCACATTCAATGAGTGGTTTTCATTCCGGTCCACATATCCTTCCTCGTGTAATGTAGGCGCATCAATTTTAATGATTGTGCCATCCACGCAACCACACACACAAGGAAATCCACCCATCAAAAAAAACCTTTCAGCAATACCACTGACATCACCGGGCCATCGCACTGTGTTTTGAAATAAAACGTCTTTTATAATGTCGACAACTCTATGGATGGTTCTGTAAACTGTTGATTTTGCAACACCATGCATAGCTGCAACTCCATGGTACTGGCAACCATTTCCAAGCCAATGCAAGCACAGTAGCAGTTGATTTTCAGCCGACAAAGCATGACTGCGCTGTGTATTGTGCTCTATTTTGTCCCAAACTTTATGTAAAAGGAAATCAACTTGGATTTGGTTTAAACGGAAGCACTCTTTAAAATTAAAATTTTGTAGTCCCAAAAAATTAATTCGGTCTCTATAATTTCTAGTTATAACCGCGTCTTCACTATTGTCGAACAAAAACTCACGTCGTAACATTTTTGAATCTTGACTAGTTATAACAATATGAATTAGTACAGCGATCGTTTACCTTGCAAATGTTTGACAAACTTATCAAAGTTTGCTTTGCAAACATAGAATTACAGTTTTTGAGGAACGAAAGAGCGCATTTATTTTCAGTCTTTGCAAATTACACTTTTCAATATTAGCTTTGCACTTTGCACAAGAGAACGTACAAGGAACAGAAATTGCAAAGACTTTGCAAATTACACTTATCAACTTCATCTTATCACTTATCAAACTTTACAGTTCTGAGGAACACAAAGTTTTGCAAATTGACGAAAAATTTGAAAAGTGCAAAGTGTTAAGTTCATAAGTTGTTTTGTGGAATCGGGCCCAGATGTCGTCCGAGACAGACGAGTGGTCAGGAGAGGCCGAACTGTAAGGGGAAGTCGTATCGCGTCATTCTTGATACATATGTATTTACATTTACATGCAATGCAAAAATATACATAATAATAATATATGTAAGTAACTACTGTAAAAGTGCTGTTGCCGCAATTGCCCAAAGACGCGCATATCCAATGCAGGTAATCGACCTGCAACGTAATTGATTTTTAGGCGAAATGCAAAATTCAATTCGTGGGAAGCGCAGCGTCAGTAATTATCCATTTAATTCATGCCGTTTAGATACTAAATGTAAGCTTTAATAATATTTTAATATTCATTCTTCCGAGGAGGACCCACTGAAATGTTGGTCCTGGTGAGGAGCCTACTTAGCTGTAGAGCACCTCCGGGATGGATTCCCTTAATTGTGGGAGTCCTTACCGAGTGATTTTTGAAAGTGTTCGAAAGTGCTAGTGAGAAAGTGGTTATGACAAATTGTAAGTGAAAAAAAATAAGAATAAATTAAAATAAAAAATTATAAATAATGGCTCGTACATCCGCATAAAAAAATATTTTGAAACCGCGGTTCATCAGAACCCTGCGGTTTATAATATTAGCTTAGCTCTGCGATCCCCACGGGGCACTCCAGAGTTAAAAAGCTCCTCGTCCTAGAAGAGGTAAATCGAGTTAAATAAGTAAAATAAGTATGTTAAAAAGGCACATATGGCCAGTTAAACCAACAAGGGTAAGTCCTGGGACCCCGAGGAAGCTCAGGCTTATACCATAAATTGCTTCGTCCTCTCTTGTCAACCCTTGCGGGCAGTTACAGGAATAACATTACTTTAAATTATCCAATGACCCCGAAGACCCTCAGGTATATACTGAAATTATAACAAAATAAATAAAAAGTGAAACCTTCGATATAAGCATATAAATTTAATTAATGCAAAATAAAAGAAAGCAAAAACCTTTGGCACATCCACAGTCATAGCACTGGACATTCTTTCGCAATCTAATTGGCTAGGTGACTCCGAGTTCCTAAACTCCTAGGCCGGATTCCACCACAAAAGCCAATGGGTTAACATGTTTTGCGATCATGCGATAGCCAATAACAGTTTTAGGCGCACGCTGTCGTTCACATAAGAATACGATAGCTACTCCCTAACCACGATGTCACTTCCAGCGAACACATCAGAACACACTGAAGATTGCGATAGGTCCAAAAATTGTGTTGTGAAGCAAGCTGTGCCTTAGTAGGTTGCCTTCAATCTGTTGAAATTGTTGACGACTAAAAAGGACAACACAGCCCTTCCATGACCTAAACTTACTTTATTTAAAGACTAATGTATGTGAAACGCCAACCGAGTACATGTCGCCGTTTCCATCAGAACACGGTAAAAGTTTCACAAACCTATTTACGGTTATTTTCTTGTTCTTTTGCAGGAAACTGTCAAAGCGTAACCAATAACTTCAATCAACAGACAAAAATATATTAAACAAAAAAAAGAAACAGAAAACGCAAACATAAAATTTTTATAAAGAGCCACTGTGTGCCAAACTAGAAAAAATTTGATTTTATTATCATAATCGTACTGTGCTATAAAGTAAAAAAATTAGTGCCAATCCCTTGCCTTGAATCTGTTTAGAAACTGTTAATTAAAATAATAAATTTTTAAGTTACAATTGATGGACGGTTAGGTAGCGTAGAGCAGGCTAGCCTAAGACCGCAAGGGGTGCCGGTAGCGGTGCGAACACCCCTATCGGAACAGGATCTAAAGGACATTGGCAGACTCCTCGACTGCGTAAAGGAGCTGCAAATTTTTGAGGGTAGCCCCTCGTAGTACATATCGTGGGTTCACAACGTCGAGGGCGTACTCTCTGACTACGAAGTGGTCAAAGAGAAGCCTTTATATCGCGCCATCCTGCAGCATATCAGGCAAAAAATCCGGGGTGGAGCTGATGCTGATTTGGTGGCGTACAACGTTTTTGAGAGCGATTGGGGAGAAATTAAGCGAGTATTATTGCTTTACTACGCGGATAAGAGGGACATTCGAACGCTCGAGCATCAGTTGAATCAACTTATCTATCCACCATTCTCGGTGCAGACAGTAGCAGGACCAATTACAATAAACAGAAACATTTGTGGGAATTTTTTCCACAAAGTAGGAAACGAATAACATTTTATCTATTATCGGGACTCCAAACTTTTGATGGAATTATGGGGGACGATACGCTTAAGGCATTCGGTGCAGTGATAGATAAAGAAACCATGTTCTCACAATCGAATCAAAATTCCACTGAGAAACAAAACCGTTGGTAGCATTAATTTGTCTGAGTTATCCGAAATCATTATGGCGATAATTCCAGTTGTGAAGTTTCTGGTAGAAAAGTATTCCAATTTAAATCAAACATCAAAACTTCAGTTCGTGCTGAAATAAAGACAACTGCTCGAAGAAGGCATCATACGGCCATCGAAAAGTCCGTATAATTCTCCCATTTGGGTAGTCCCAAAAAGCCTAAACGCTCCGTTGAAGAACAGTATAGGATGGTTGTAGATTTTAAACGTTTGAAAGCGGTTTCCGTGTCAGACGCTTATACTACTCCGGATATTAATGCGACATCAGCTTGCATGAACTCGGCATTTCAACGCAAACAACCACCACTATTCTGGTTAATTCTTCTTACAAAGCAACGAGTTATGAGAGAACTGTTTTTTTTTGTCATCAAGCGACGAGTGAGAAGGCACTTTTTTGGTTTGGATTTTCCAACTGATTGATATTGGGAGAAAAAAGAGAAATATGCAATGGATACGGATCAAAGCACGTTAATTGTCAGTAAATAAAATTTTCTTCACTAAAGGTGAAGCAGCTAAATATACTGCTGCAACAGCAAGGACTATTAGTCTCCGGCAAATAAGTCTTATAAAATTGCAAGGCTTATGGAGGTTTATGAGACAGACGAAGTAGACTAGTTCCAGGTGACAGATATGGGTTGGCATCAGTAACTTAAAGAATTGCGCGATTTGATGGCTAACATGGCGCAGACGGTAAGTCCCTTAGCAGCAGTACAAACGGCACAAGAAAATTTGGAACTATTTCGCCTAAAAAACCCTAAAACCGAGTAAGCTTTCGAAATAATATGACTATTAAAAGAAAAGTTACTCGAAAAAATTACGCCAAGATCTTTAATTTCGTCCAAATTTTGTAAAAAAGAATGAGAAATCATATAAGACGTCGGCAAGATGTTATGAGCTTTCGCATACGTGAGTTTAAAGCACTCTTTTATGTTTAAAGAGAGCTGAGAGTTAACACACCACAGATGTAAGCTGTCAATGTCATTTTAAAGCTGAAGCGCGTCATCGAGTTTTCTAATTATCGAAAAAACTTTTAAGTCGTCGTTAAGCAACAATTTTGCAAATCTAAAGCAGCTACTTATGTCATTAATAAACAAAACGAACAATAAATGACCTAGTATACTCCACTGAGGAACCCCAGAGGATGCAAAAAAAAACTCAAAAGAAACGCCGTCAATTGACTCTACGCAAAATATTTTGAATAAATAGGATTCAATCCATTTTAAAAAAACTGAATGAAAACCTATATGCGCCAACTTATAAATCAATAAAGAATATGCGCCAACTTATAAATCAAGAAAGTCTGTATATACACAGTCAACCTGCAGGCCGGCAGAAAAAGATGCAATGCAATATTCTCTGAATACTGCTAGATTCGAAACTGTAGATCGGTAAGGGACAAAACCGTGCTGGTTAGGCGAGATCAGACTATTAGACGCAAAATACATTTTCGCTTTAATGATACTCTCAAAAAGTTTCGAAACAGTTGATAACTTTGATATGGGCCTATAATTACAAACGTTATTCTTACTACCACTTTTGTGAATAGGGCTAATGTAAGTAAATTTTCCGTCATCAATGAAAACTCCAGACCTCAATGACAGATTAAAAATTATTTTTAAAGGTGAAATTAAAGCGGGCAATTTTTTAACAAATGAACTGAAAGTCCGTCAATATCCGTTTTTGTAGATGGTTTTAGATTAGCAATGCCAGTAGTAACATCATCCGAAGAGAGGCTAAGAGAACCAAAGCTTAAGGTGGAGCTGAAGGCAACGCCATTTGGAGTGTTAGCAAACTTTTCTTCATAAAATACGGCTGAGAGAAAGCAGAGTTCGACTTTTTAGATTTAATAAATTGCCAGAAAAACTTTGGATTTGATTTAATATTCTCCTCCATCCGTAGGATGTAGTTTCTGTAAAGAAATGTATCTAAACAGTTGAAATCTTTGTAATAACGCTAATATTTAGCGAAAAAAATTAGACTTCCAGTTAATTTAAACTTTTTAAAGAATTTATTCCGGAGGTTCTTTAACTTTTTTAAATGAAAGTTATACCACGGTAGCTTATAAGGCTTTTTCTTTATAATCGGAACGTTAGTTAAACATAAATCAAACATTAAAGTTTTAAAAATATAATAGCATCTGGAAACATCGGAGCAGGACAATAGGTCAATCCATTTGTATTCCAATAGTAAAGTATTAATTAGATCAAAATCACAGGCTCATAAAATTTTTAATTCAAAATCAGAGGCACATGGTGCTTATCAGACGGCGTAATAGGAGAAATATAAAGGAAAGAGTAATCTATCCAACTTGTTAACAAAACTATTAGCTTGTATTAAATTAGGACTTAAAATACTATCAATAAAATAAGGTTCATAAGCTGAAATAACATACAAAGGAGTAAGACCCGAGTTAGAAAAACTACCAGACCAACTAACATTACTTAGATTAAAGTCACCCAAAATGCATATTTGGTTATCACTTAACTTATTTATGACTACAAAGGTAATATTGTCAGCATGCAAGCGATAAAGAAATTCTCCACTATTTGGTGGAATATATATTTTTTTTTTTTTTTTGTAGATATTTTTATTTGCAATCTGTCTATTGGACAATAAGCGAATTGTGTAACATGTAAAAGTAAATTAGCAGGAATAGGTAATCTCCAGTGAGACTAACTATTATACAAGTAGAACTAAAATTAGTTTTTTTTTTTCAATATATAATATTTCATTGTTAATGTGTATTAAATCTATATGGTATGTCTAAGACATGACATCTTTTTAGTCTTCTTATTGTTTCGCTGTTAATCTGCCGATTTCTTCCTTGACAAAAGGAATTCTGAGGTCTTGGTGAATGGAATAATTGGTGACATACCAAGGAGCATTTGTAATACTTCTTAAGACCTTATTTTGATACCGTTGTAGTATTTCTATGTTTGAATTACTCGCAGTACCCCAAAGTTGCATTGCGTATGTCCAAACCGGCTTCAGTATAGCTTTGTATAGCAGAATTTTGTTTTCTAAGCTCAGTTGGGATTTTCTACCAAGCAGCCAGTACATTCTTCGTGTTTTTAGTGTAAGCTGAGTTTTTTTCGCTTTAATGTGAAATTTCCACGATAGCCTGCGGTCAAGATGGATCCCCAAGTACTTGACAGAATCACTTTGTGGTATGTCGATTCCATTAAGTGCCACTTTTGGACATGTCTCTCTTCTAAGAGCAAATGTGATATAAGTAGATTTTTGTGTATTGACTTTAATTTTCCATTTGTGCAGCCAATCTTCCAACAAGTTAAGTTGCGTTACTAGAAGTTGAGATGCCTCTCTGTGATCATCGCTTGTTGCTATAAACGCAGTGTCATCAGCATATGAAGCTACATTTATGTCTTCTGAGACTGGCATGTCAGCTGTGTATATAGTGTATAGAACTGGGCCTAGCACACTACCTTGCGGGACACCGGCATTTATGTCCTGCAGGGCAGACGATGAACTTACTTGCTGCACGTAAAAGTATCGATTGCTAAGATAAGATTTTATTAACAAAAAGTACGGCGCCGGGAAGAGTTTTTTAATTTTGTATAGAATGCCTGCGTGCCATACTTTGTCGAACGCTTGCTGGATGTCCAGAAAAACGGCTGAGCAATACAATTTTTTCTCAAACGCCTCAGTTATGATGTTAAGAATTCGGTGGCATTGCTCTGGCGTCCCATGATTTCTTCTAAACCCAAACTGATGTTTTGGTATGATGGTTAGATCATCCAGTAGCGGTAATATTCTTCTTAAAAGTATTTTTTCAAATACTTTAGAAAAACTTACCAACAAGCTGATCGGACGGTATGACGACGTGTTACTTTCAGGTTTATTTGGCTTAGGTATCATTATAACCTCTGCGCATTTCCATTGACTAGGATAGTATTCTAATCTTAGCATTGCATTGAAGATATAAGTTAGGATGCGTACACATTTAGGTGGAAGATTCTTCAATGTGCATCCGTCGATTTTGTCATATCCAGGGGATTTTTTGTTTTTGACACATTTGAACTCACTTTCTACTTCTGCAAGCGTTGTTTGAGGAATAGGTAGACTCATTTGGCAGGGTGACTCGAGAAATTTGGATATGTCGTCGTCAGCAGTAGCGTTGGCAATTTCATTAGGCTGGAAAGCTGAGTGTAGATGGCTAGCAAAAGCATCAGCTTTGTCCTTATCAGATCGACACCTCTCGCCATTGCTGTTTATAATTATAGCGTTCCTTCTTTTAGGACGATTGAGATACTTTGTAGCTCTCCAAAGACTATATTGGTCATCGGGGGAATAAGGGTCTAGTTTCCTCAGGTAGTTTGCAGTTGTTTCACTTTTGATATCCTGGAGTTGGTGCTTGAAATCGTTGCTTGCCTTGTTGAATAGCCTCTTATCAGCTGGACAACGTGTGGTTTGCCAGATCTTTCGCAACCTTCTTTTGGTTTTTATTAGATGCCTTAACTGAATCGGTAGATAAGGTTGAGGCTGCGTCGCTAAATCGTGTCTTCCTTCCCTAGTAAAGAGATTCCCCGCCTGATGGATAATTTTTGTTAGATTTTCTACCGCTACGTCAATTTCTTTTTCACTTTTAAGTGAAATGTCTAGACTAAGGGAGTTTTCCAGCCAGTCTTTAAACGCAGTCAGATCAGTTGATTTTGATATAATTTTATAAGGGTTTTCTTTGGGATAAAAAGAAGTAGCATAAGTTACAATAAACGGAGAGTGGTCAGAGCTTAGATCAAAGCATTCCGATATTTGGAAATGTTGTTGACTGAGCCCTGAATATACAATAAAGTCTAGTAAGTCAGGAACTTTTCTGATATCTGTAGGCCAGTAAGTAGGTTTTCCTGTGGATAACGTTTTAAAACTATTGTCGACTAAGCAACTATACAGCTGTCTACCTTTTGGGTTAGTTAACCTTGAGCCCCACCAAGGGGGCCAAGACTTTGGAAAAATCTTTTATATTCCATCTCACTCAGTGTATATCTCGGAGGGAAGTAAACTGCTGTCACTGTTATACTTTTGCGCATACATTGTACTTCTATGCTGGCAGCCTGGATAGAGTTGTCGGTAACGTTGTCCAAAATTTTGAATTTTAGTCCGTTTTTAACTATTATTGCAGTGCCTCCATGAGCTTTGCCGTCCGGATGATTTGCATGTATGACTTCAAAACCACGAAAATATACATATGAGCGGCTGGTGAAGTGCGTCTCTGATATCAGCATTATATCGATGTCATTAAACTTAATAAATAATTCTATTTCATTAATATGATTAGAAAGCCCATTGGCATTCCATACTGCTATACGAAGATTTACTTGCATAACTTGTTTACAAGATACATTATCATGGTTAGAAGATTATTTGTTAGTTCATATTGCTTTGCTAGGAGCTTTTCAATCCTTTCCAGCGCATTATTATCTCTGGATTCCGAGCTACCTTCAAGAACTTGAGCATATGTAGGCTGCCTTTCAGCATATATTGTAGTTCCGGATCTATTTGGCGGTGCAAAGTTTCTCAGAGGATAGCTTTCATTAATCTGATGAGGCGTTGACGAATGGGGTGATTTCTTTACAACTATTTCTTGATAAACTTTGCAACCCTTGTAGCTAGCAGCATGATTTCCAAAGCAGTTGCAACATTTAGCTGGCAGTTCCTTATCCTTGGGACAAGTATTGGATGGGTGACTTAGTGCGCATTTCACGCATTTAAACTTTTTTGTGCAGTACGATTTTGTATGCCCGTACTCCTGGCACCGAAAACACTGGACGACATCATTTACCTTCCTTGGTGGTTCAACATTAGTGATAGCATTGCCAATTTGTTTTAACTTGTAAATCTCAGCATTTTGGTTATTAGGTTCGAGATCGACAAAGAAAAGGTGAAGCGGCTCTTTGGTAATACGGCTTTTAATGTTATTAATGCCTCTAACTTTATACCCGAGTGTCTCTATCTCTTTTTGTACCTCTTCGCAAGGGGTAGAAAGGTGCAAATTTTTAATGACAACTCTAAATGCTCTCTCTTGCTTAACTTGGAAAGTGTGAAACTTAACTTGATCATCTCTTAAAATTTTAACTAGTTTTCTATAGTTATCTACTGACTTAACCATTACTCTAACGTGTCCATCCCTTTGTGACTTATAGCTATAGTTTTGCTTACTTATCTTAGAAGTAATATAATTCAGCATACTGTTAATGTCGTTTACATCGGGCAGAAATATAGGTGGCGGCTTAGCAGCTTCTTCAACTTCAGCATTCGCAAGTGGATTGCCTTCTTTGTTGTTTTCACTTTGCTTCGCCTGTTCATAGTCCAAGACGTTGTTGTCATCACTCAAGGCTTGATAGTAGTTAGAATACTTTGCTGATTCAATGTCCAGTGCAGCTTTTTTCTTTGTTACCTTAGGTGACGTAGTGATTGTTCGCTTTCTCGCTGTTGGCATTTGCCATGCCATAACGGTACCATCCTCATCATCGTCGCTCATTCTCAGTTGTTGTCAGTGCTTAGATTTTTGTTAGTATTTCAGCTCAGAAGTATAACAATGAAATTGGTGTTGTTACTTATAACAATAACCTTTACGCACAGCGAAAATCTAACTTTACTCAACCGCAGTCAATTGAAGACTGAGGTGGAATATATGAAACCACAAAAAACAATGAGCTTTGTGCTGTCGTACTGCTAACACAAACGCACAGTTGATCTATTAGCGAATCATCACAAAAATTAAAATAATAATAAAAGAACAAAAGACATTTATTTGAAAATTTTTAAAACAATAAAGTAAGTATTTTTTTTATAAAATTATTGTAAATTTCAAACATAATTATGTTTGTATTTTATTTTGAAGGTTAACAAATTAGATAAACAGGCTACATGGGAGGATGTTTGGAAAAAACCCCAATCCATGCAACTGGCATCGGGCCGAAAAACATGGACCTATGCGAGGGACAGTTTGTTTGGGCTCTGGAAGAGCCGGACATTGCTAAGTACAACCATTTATTGCCTACACATAGCAAGTATTTATATAAGCCTCATTTGTTACTGTTGGAATTTCTATTAATTCTTATATTGTGCAATGCTAATAACTAACAAGTATCTTGTTGACATCAACAACACAAATCGTTATCATAGACATTGTTGTTGTGAGTAAACAGTGCGCTCAAAAAACAACTCTTGCTGATTAGAAGAACGGGTATATGCACAATATAATTATTTGCTATATGTACTGTAAAAATATACCGTAAGTAGTTGAATAGGCAAATATTCATTTCGCGTATATATGTACCTTGTACATACAGTGGCTTAATAAAGTTTAAATACACCTCGTTGACATGAAATATATTGTTCTGATTATTATATTTGAAAATAAGCTAATATTTTTATTTCTTTTTATTTTTATTTTGTTAATTTTCAGAGTGAAAGGGATAACGCCCGAAAAACTGGTTCCGGAGGGGAGAAGGACAGCGTTATGGATGAAGCTGACTTGGACATCCTCGATATTCTGGAATCAGACTCAGCTGTGGTAGATGGATTGAATTTGCCAGAAAGTTATGGAAACTCAGAAAAACTACCATCAGCTGAGTGTGATTCCAGAGTATCGATGACAGAAGAAACACCTGCCAATCCCCCTCCAAACCCAAGGAAAAGGAAGAGCTCTACCAAGATTCCAAGTGAGACTCTGGATAGAGAGAAAAAATGTCGGCTGGAGCTCCTTGAGGTTGAGGTTTACTACAGAAAACGTAAATGCCTAATATTGGAGAGGGAGCTCCAACTTCCACCCTCTGCCATAACCCGCGAAATTGCAGCGGCAGAAACGGAAAATATTTCGCGTTCGCGGGTGTTAATTGAGGAGTTTTGAGTTTTTTATGTATTATTATTTTTATTTTTTCATTTAGTATTTGTTTATTTTTTATGATTTTTAATAAAAAATAAAAAATAAGTGAATTTGATATTTTTACTTTCTATATTGAAAATTGGGTTACATGGTTGGCATTAGAATAAGTATTGCAGTAGAGAAGTAACCAATTAGGGGAATCGTTTTCTTCTTCAGCACTTTCATCTAATTCCTCGATTTCAGTGTCTTCAAAGGGTTGTATATTTTCACTTCCCCTTCCGATGCCACTAGAAATATTGTGTAAGATGGCACAAACAATGACTATCTTTCCTGCAAACTCAGGCCTCAGTCACAAATAATTTAGACACGGGAATCTCTCTTTAAGATTGCCAAAACTATTTTCAATTATGCGCCGTGTTTTTTTGTGGCAACGATTGAAAGCCTCTTTAGCAGCGTTATCGGGAATTCGGCGTAATGGTGGTATCAACCAGTCTTTTAGCCCGTAACCACTATCACCCAAAACAACAGCATCCGGAAATGATCTCCATCCATTGTCAAATCTTTGACTTACAGCCGAATTCCGTAACACCCTTGAGTCATGAACGCTGCCCGGCCAACTTGCATTTACACTGTAAAATGTGTAGTCTGGTCCGCATATCATCATCACATTCAATGAGTGGTTTTCATTCCGGTCCACATATCCTTCCTCATGTAATGTAGGCGCATCAATTTTAATGATTGTGCCATCCACGCAACCACACACACAAGGAAATCCACCCATCAAAAAAAACCTTTCAGCAATACCACTGACATCACCGGGCCATCGCACTGTGTTTTGAAATAAAACGTCTTTTATAATGTCGACAACTCTATGGATGGTTCTGTAAACTGTTGATTTTGCAACACCATGCATAGCTGCAACTCCATGGTACTGGCAACCATTTCCAAGCCAATGCAAGCACAGTAGCAGTTGATTTTCAGCCGACAAAGCATGACTGCGCTGTGTATTGTGCTCTATTTTGTCCCAAACTTTATGTAAAAGGAAATCAACTTGGATTTGGTTTAAACGGAAGCACTCTTTAAAATTAAAATTTTGTAGTCCCAAAAAATTAATTCGGTCTCTATAATTTCTAGTTATAACCGCGTCTTCACTATTGTCGAACAAAAACTCACGTCGTAACATTTTTGAATCTTGACTAGTAATAACAATATGAATTTGTACAGCGATCGTTTACCTTGCAAATGTTTGACAAACTTATCAAAGTTTGCTTTGCAAACATAGAATTTACAGTTTTTGAGGAACGAAAGAGCGCATTTATTTTCAGTCTTTGCAAATTACACTTTTCAATATTAGCTTTGCACTTTGCACAAGAGAACGTACAAGGAACAGAAATTGCAAAGACTTTGCAAATTACACTTATCAACTTCATCTTATCTCTTATCAAACTTTACAGTTCTGAGGAACACAAAGTTTTGCAAATTGACGAAAAATTTGCAAAGTGCAAAGTGATAAGTTGATAAGTTGTTTTGAGGAATCGGGCCCAGATGTCGTCCGAGACAGACGAGTGGTCAGGAGAGGCCGAACTGTAAGGGGAAGTCTGTCGAGAACGCTTGCTGAGAGAGATCGTGTCGGCAGTAGTTAAAAGAAACGAGGAAAAGACATTCGTGGATTAATTTTAAAATTGTCATACAATATTTCTTATCCTTCTTAAATAAACGTTTTAATAACTTAAATATATCGTATCGCGTCATTCTTGATACATATGTATTTACATTTACATGCAATGCAAAAATATACATAATAATAATATATGTAAGTAACTACTGTCAAAGTGCTGTTGCCGCAATTGCCCAAAGACGCGCATATCCAATGCAGGTAATCGTCCTGCAACGTAATTGATTTTTAGGCGAAATGCAAAATTCAATTCGTGGGAAGCGCAGCGTCAGTATTCATGCCGTTTAGATACTAAATGTAAGCTTTAATAATATTTTTGTATTCATTCTTCCGAGGTGGACCCACTGAAATGTGGGTCCTGGTGAGGAGCCTACTTAGCTGTAGAGCACCTCCGGGATGGATTCCCTTAATTGTGGGAGTCCTTCCCGAGTGATTTTTGAAAGTGTTCGAAAGTGCTAGTGAGAAAGTGGTTATGACAAAGTGTAAGTGGAAAAAAATAAGAATAAATTAAAATAAAAAATTATAAATAATGGCTCGTACATCCGCATAAAAAAATATTTTGAACCGCGGTTCATCAGAACCCTGCGGTTTATAATATTAGCTTAGCTCTGCGATCCCCACGGGGCACTCCAGAGTTAAAAAGCTCCTCGTCCTAGAAGAGGTAAATCGAGTTAAATAAGTGAAATAAGTATGTTAAAAAGGCACATATGGCCAGTTAAACCAACAAGGGTAAGTCCTGGGACCCCGAGGAAGCTCAGGCTTATACCATAAATTGCTTCGTCCTCTCTTGTCAACCCTTGCGGGCTGTTACAGGAATAACATTACTTTAAATTATCCAATGACCCCGAAGACCCTCAGGTATATACTGAAATTATAACAAAATAAATAAAAAGTGAAACCTTCGATATAAGCATATAAATTTAATTAATGCAAAATAAAAGAAAGCAAAAACCTTTGGCACATCCACAGTCATAGCACTGGACATTCTTTCGCAATCTAATTGGCTAGGTGACTCCGAGTTCCTAAACTCCTAGGCCGGATTCCACCACAAAAGCCAATGGGTTAACATGTTTTGCGATCATGCGATAGCCAATAACAGTTTTAGGCGCACGCTGTCGTTCACATAAGAATACGATAGCTACTCCCTAACCACGATGTCACTTCCAGCGAACACATCAGAACACACTGAAGATTGCGATAGGTCCAAAAATTGTGTTGTGAAGCAAGCTGTGCCTTAGTAGGTTGCCTTCAATCTGTTGAAATTGTTGACGACTAAAAAGGACAACACAGCCCTTCCATGACCTAAACTTACTTTATTTAAAGACTAATGTATGTGAAACGCCAACCGAGTACATGTCGCCGTTTCCATCAGAACACGGTAAAAGTTTCACAAACCTATTTACGGTTATTTTCTTGTTCTTTTGCAGGAAACTGTCAAAGCGTAACCAATAACTTCAATCAACAGACAAAAATATATTAAACAAAAAAAAGAAACAGAAAACGCAAACATAAAATTTTTATAAAGAGCCACTGTGTGCCAAACTAGAAAAAATTTGATTTTATTATCATAATCGTACTGTGCTATAAAGTAAAAAAATTAGTGCCAATCCCTTGCCTTGAATCTGTTTAGAAACTGTTAATTAAAATAATAAATTTTTAAGTTACAATTGATGGACGGTTAGGTAGCGTAGAGCAGGCTAGCCTAAGACCGCAAGGGGTGCCGGTAGCGGTGCGAACACCCCTATCGGAACAGGATCTAAAGGACATTGGCAGACTCCTCGACTGCGTAAAGGAGCTGCAAATTTTTGAGGGTAGCCCCTCGTAGTACATATCGTGGGTTCACAACGTCGAGGGCATACTCTCTGACTACGAAGTGGTCAAAGAGAAGCCTTTATATCGCGCCATCCTGCAGCATATCAGGCAAAAAATCCGGGGTGGAGCTGATGCTGATTTGGTGGCGTACAACGTTTTTGAGAGCGATTGGGGAGAAATTAAGCGAGTATTATTGCTTTACTACGCGGATAAGAGGGACATTCGAACGCTCGAGCATCAGTTGAATCAACTTATCTATCCACCATTCTCGGTGCAGACAGTAGCAGGACCAATTACAATAAACAGAAACATTTGTGGGAATTTTTTCCACAAAGTAGGAAACGAATAACATTTTATCTATTATCGGGACTCCAAACTTTTGATGGAATTATGGGGGACGATACGCTTAAGGCATTCGGTGCAGTGATAGATAAAGAAACCATGTTCTCACAATCGAATCAAAATTCCACTGAGAAACAAAACCGTTGGTAGCATTAATTTGTCTGAGTTATCCGAAATCATTATGGCGATAATTCCAGTTGTGAAGTTTCTGGTAGAAAAGTATTCCAATTTATGTGGACCGAATAATATTAAATCAAACATCAAAACTTCAGTTCGTGCTGAAATAAAGACAACTGCTCGAAGAAGGCATCATACGGCCATCGAAAAGTCCGTATAATTCTCCCATTTGGGTAGTCCCAAAAAGCCTAACCGCTCCGTTGAAGAACAGTATAGGATGATTGTAGATTTTAAACGTTTGAACGCGGTTTCCGTGTCAGACGCTTATACTACTCCGGATATTAATGCGACATCAGCTTGCATGAACTCGGCATTTCAACGCAAACAACCACCACTATTCTGGTTAATTCTTCTTACAAAGCAACGAGTTATGAGAGAACTGTTTTTTTTTGTCATCAAGCGACGAGTGAGAAGGCACTTTTTTGGTTTGGATTTTCCAACTGATTGATATTGGGAGAAAAAAGAGAAATATGCAATGGATACGGATCAAAGCACGTTAATTGTCAGTAAATAAAATTTTCTTCACTAAAGGTGAAGCAGCTAAATAGACTGCTGCAACAGCAAGGACTATTAGTCTCCGGCAAATAAAATTGCAAGGCTTATGGAGGTTTATGAGACAGGCGAAGTAGACTAGTTCCAGGTGACAGATATGGGTTGGCATCAGTAACTTAAAGAATTGCGCGATTTGATGGCTAACATGGCGCAGACGGTAAGTCACTTAGCAGCAGTACAAACGGCACAAGAAAATTTGGAACTATTTCGCCTAAAAAACCCTAAAACCGAGTAAGCTTTCGAAATAATATGACTATTAAAAGAAAAGTTACTCGAAAAAATTACGCCAAGATCTTTAATTTCGTCCAAATTTTGTAAAAAAGAATGAGAAATCATATAAGACGTCGGCAAGATGTTATGAGCTTTCGCATACGTGAGTTTAAAGCACTCTTTTATGTTTAAAGAGAGCTGAGAGTTAACACACCACAGATGTAAGCTGTCAATGTCATTTTAAAGCTGAAGCGCGTCATCGAGTTTTCTAATTATCGAAAAAACTTTTAAGTCGTCGTTAAGCAACAATTTTGCAAATCTAAAGCAGCTACTTATGTCATTAATAAACAAAACGAACAATAAGGGACCTAGTATACTCCACTGGGGAACCCCAGAGGATGCAAAAAAAAACTCAAAAGAAACGCCGTCAATTGACTCTACGCAAAATATTTTGAATAAATAGGATTCAATCCATTTTAAAAAAACTGAATGAAAACCTATATGCGCCAACTTATAAATCAATAAAGAATGTGAAAGTCTGTATATACACAGTCAACCTGCAGGCCGGCAGAAAAAGACGCAATGCAATATTCACTAAATACTGCTAGATTCGAAACTGTAGATCGGTAAGGGACAAAACCGTGCTGGTTAGGCGAGATCAGACTATTAGACGCAAAATACATTTTCGCTTTAATGATACTCTCAAAAAGTTTCGAAACAGTTGATAACTTTGATATGGGCCTATAATTACAAACGTTATTCTTACTACCACTTTTGTGAATATGGCTAATGTAAGTAAATTTTCAGTCATCAATGAAAACTCCAGACCTCAATGACAGATTAAAAATTATTTTTAAAGGTGAAATTAAAGCGGGGCAATTTTTTAACAAATGAACTGAAAGTCCATCAATATCCGTTTTTGTAGATGGTTTTAGATTAGCAATGCCAGTAGTAACATCATCCGAAGAGAGGCTAAGAGAACCAAAGCTTAAGGTGGAGCTGAAGGCCACGCCATTTGGAGTGTTAGCAAACTTTTCTTCATAAAATACGGCGGAGGGAATAGCAGAGTTCGACTTTTTAGATTTAATAAATTGCCAGAAAGATTTAATATTCTCCTCCATTCGTAGGATGTAGTTTCTGTAAAGAAATGTATCTAAACAGTTAAAATCTTTGGAATAACGCTGATATTTAGCGAAAAAAATTAGACTACCAGTTAATTTAAACTTTTTAAAGAATTTATTCCGGAGGTTCTTTAACTTTTTTAAATGAAAGTTATACCACGGTAGCTTATAAGGCTTTTTCTTTATAATCGGAACGTTAGTTAAACAGAAATCAAACATTAAAGTTTTACAAATATAATAGCATCTGGAAACATCGGAGCAGGACAATAGGTGAATCCATTTGTATTCCAATAGTAAAGTATTAATCAGATCAAAATCACAGGCTGCAAAATTAAAAGCTATATTATCATCAGACACGGATGAAGAAAACTCATCAAATTTAAAATTCTAAATCAGGGGCACATGATGATTATCACACGTCGTAATAGGAGAATTGCATTCCGAAATATTATAGATCAAATTATCACTAATAAAAATGAGATCGAGTAATCTATCCAACTTGTTAACAAAACTATTAACTTGTATTAAATTAGGACTTAAAATACTATCAATAAAATAAGGTTCATGAGCTGAAATAACATACAAAGGAGTGAGACCCGAGTTAGAAAAACTACCGGACCAACTCACATTACTTAGATTAAAGTCACCCAAAATGCATATTTGGTTATCACTTAACTTATTTATGGCTACAGAGGTGATATTTATTTATTTATTTATTTCAGTCAATTGAACAATAAATTCTTACTGACTATAAGACAAAATGACTTAAGACTAATTGAAGTAAGTATACAATAAACTATGTACTGCTCCACAAGATAAGGACGGTTCGTAGTTTTGAACATCATTTAGTTCCGAAAGAGTCCTCATTAAGGGAGCATACTTTGCACAGTTGGATTTTGTAAACCCGAGGTAAAAGACTGGAACACTGCGTAGACTTCGCATAGGAACATTAAAAGTTATTCTTTCTAAGAGGTTAGGGCAGTCAACTAAACCACACAAGAGCTTGGTAACAAAAGAACAAGCAAGATAAGCATATCTGTTATTAAGAGTTTTTAAGTTTAAAACTTGGCAGCGTGATTCATATGAGGGACTGGGTTCACTAATATTTAAAGAACGAAGAGCGAATTTGATAAATTTTTTCTGTATTCGCTCTAGGCGAATTAGGTAAGAGTTGTGATATGGTCTCCAAATAAAAGAGGCATATTCTAATCTAGATCTTACTAGGGAAATGTAAAGCATCTTTATGGTGTACGGGTCAGAAAACGAAACACTATTACGACGAACAAATGCCAACATTGCGTAAGACTTGCTGACTATATAGTCTATATGCGTGGAAAAGCTTAATTTTGTGTCGAAATAAACACCAAGGTCCTTAACTTCAGTTGCACGATAAGGTAACGATCCAGAAATATCATAACGTGTTGGAAGCGGTATGAGCTTTCTAGTGAAAATACAATGTGAACATTTTTTTATATTAAGATGTAACTGATTCCTTACACACCATGAATGCAGTTCATGAAGTTCATTTTGGAGTGCACTGGAATCATGCCTGTTCCTAATGACCGAGTAAATTTTAAGATCGTCAGCACATAAAAGGTATTTAGATGAAGAGAAGCAAGACCCAATGTCATTTATAAATAAAATAAAGAGAATTGGACAAGATGTTTTTTTATCAATAGCTGCATGCTTGACAATGAACTCAATAATGTTGTCAACAGAAACAGAAGGCAGAAATGACGATAAATGTAACCATTTCATACGGCCAGCCACCTCCAAATCCGTATTTGTGTATATACCAACAATTCTTAATTCATTTCGACGTTTAGATTTTGTTACTTTTGTCCACTCAGTGTTCAGTGGCACCGAAGAAACAAACGAACTTTGATCAATAGCTGGCACAGCTGAACGCGCAGCGAACGACCAGCAACAGCAGCACTAGTACTAGACGAACGCAAAGAATATCCAGCATCATCACCAGCTTTGTCAGCAGACTTCGGCAAAACTTTCTCAGCTAGCACCGAAGTGCAAGTAGGCGACAGACCAACAACAGCAGCAGAAGCAACAGAAGTTGAAGTGCGCACAAAAGAAACAAAATTATCACCAACAACAACTGCACGTGAATATGATAAAGCCGAGAGAGCATTCGTATTATTACTGACACCAGTACAAGAAACAGCAACTAGAGCCGAACTGGTGGGCACGGACGAGTCATCATTAGCAGCAACAATTGATGTTTTTGTAGTTGAAATTTTATCAACATTTACTGCAGCACTAATCAGCACTAATAATACTTTATTGTATAAAAATATAGGACATAATCAAAGTCAAGTTGGAGTCGACTCTAAACTTAGTAGAAGCTTCTTGACATAATTTTCAATGAGATATCTGTCAATAAAGCTGATGCCAAATTTAGAGCCTACTTTAACTTGACTATGATTATGGCCAATAATATCAAACAGCTATGAGTGGTTATTTCTAAATCTAAAAGGGCTGGTGGTGTGGCCTAACTTTATTATTCGTACTAGTTTTGCGTGGATACCAAATTCAGATATTGTAAAATAAGGACTAAAAGAGAATACATGTTGATCTTCTTATATGAATCTTTTCCATGGTCTGGAGTAGTGCGTAACATAAGGTCACACTGGCACCTAAATTCAGTCTCTAATAGAGACAAAAGTCACAATTTTAGACCAGTTGGCATCCATTAGACTCAACATAAAGCGTCTAATACCAAAATAAAACCTCAAAATTGTGACCCGGAGCAGGTCACAAAAAATTAAAATAAAAACAAAATAAAAATACGTGGAAGCGAGGAAAAGCAATAATCTCTAGCTCATTTTGAGATTTTCTGATTATACCAAGTTACTGAATTTCGGCATAAATTTCAATAAGAAAGCTTACCTTGGTTGGTCGTGTTTTTAAAAAACTCAGCTGACAACCGTCAGCTTCGGAGACTTATTTTCAGCGAAGAGCAGCGAAAAGTTCGTAGCTGGTGCAACTAGTGCGCAGCAGCGAACACGGAGAACGGCGAAAAGTTTGTAGCTGGCGCAACAAGTGTGCAGCAGTGGAGAAGGCGTACGTATACAAAGAAAATTTGTAATTAGCCCAAAAAGTGCGCATAAGCGTAGAGCAACGAAAAGTTTGTAGCTGGCGCAACCAGTGCGTAGCAGCGAACAAGGTGATCGCGAAAAATGTGTAGTTGGTACAAGGATAGCAGTGAAAATTTCTAAGTTGACTCCACGAGGGTGCAGCAACGAAGTAATTGAACAGAGATCGCACACAAGAGAAGAAAAAGTTAAAAGTGGGGATGTCGCATATTATTAAGCAGCAAGCGGAAGCAACAAAATATATTAACGTTGGCGAAACAAGTTGAACTCTGTTTGTCGTTTAAACTAAGTTTGAACTCAGTAAGCAGTTTTTCAGTCAACTTTAAACGAAGTTTAAACTAAGTTTAAACGGCCGATCGGCACTGTTAAACTTAGTTTATCTTATCAGCAGTTTTCTGACTTTTTCGTTTTGGTTGCCACTAATTTTAAGTTTAAACCATCACTGAAAACTGGCCCTTAGACAGAGGAACTTAAAATTATGTTTAGCAGAGAAATTATAAAGGCGTAAAAATATTAAAATTTATGTTAAGAAACATAAATATAAGCGTCCACTTAATGTTGATAAACATTTGTCCTAAGTTGACTTAAGTATAACGAAAATTACAAATTTCTCCAGCTTGTTGAACCAATGATTTCTTCACTTTCTTTTATTTTTTTTAAACACACTGTGGCAACTGTGCCGTTCGAACGGGTTGATGGCAACCCTGACTACGAACGACTTAAAGAAAACAAACCAACGAGTGCACTCATCGAACTATTGCATACATATATAAAATTGACAACCACAAAACGAAGATGACCAACATCTGCAGCGAGCAGAACCATTCGCTAAATAGACCTCAACGTTTAAGCATCATATTCAATTCGCGCTTTTCATATTAAAATTAAATATATTTGTAACTTGTATTTTACTTAAATTTTGACAAAAATATACGTTGGATTTGACTGTCCCCACATTGGTGACCCGAAAATAAAGGAGATAACGAATCCAGCTTCAAATCAAATCGCAATCAGCATCAGGTGCCGCTGCGCCGGCCGGCACGGTATCAAAAGCAAACGATTTCGAGGAGTTTCAAAGCCACGAAAACTACGCACAAATTCTTAGATATAATCGTGACTCGTGAAGCTCTTTGCAAAATTTTTGGTACAGCTACCACCGCGAATTGATATCACGCCACCAAAAATCCGTTATCCGCTATAGGGGAGCGACAATAAATAACGGGCAACGGTAGTGCAAACAAGCCGGCAACATGAGCGACGAAGACAGCGACAAGAGTGCCGACAACGCTGGGGTTAGTGGCAGCAGAGCCAGCGCAAACGTTAGCGCAGACAGCGGCAGACCGCAAATAAACGCGGTGTTCGGTAAATGACCGTTTCCGAAACTTAATTCTAAGTACAACATCGAATCGTGGTTCATCAAAGTGGACGCATGGTTTGAATTACATGGCTTTGGAGTACGCAAAGAAAAAGACAAGTACACCGCCATTATCGCCCATGCAGATGACTACATACTCGACCAGGTGTTCGAACTGGTTCGAAATCCACCAACCACAGCGCCGTATACAACACTTAAAGATGCCATTATAAATAAGTTCAGCGATTCAGCGATGGCACGACTCGATAAGCTCACTGGGATACAGTTAGGTGACGGTAAACCCAGTCATTTACTAAGCCAGATGCAGCGCACGAATGCAATGAAAGACGAATCTGTTATTCAGCAGTACTGGCTTAAGCAGCTTCCAGAATCCGCACGTGCCGTAATAGCCGGCATTCTACAAGCCCAGCCGAGCACACCGTTACACCAACTGGCCATCATAAATAGCAAATTGAACCGGCTAATACTACGAGATCGCAGTCGTCAGCGCAACCGTTCACAAATCAACGGCAATCGCTCAAATACTCCCCACTGAACCGCCAGCGTGCAACAAAATTCGATGTGCTGGTACCATCGTGAATACGGAACGCAAGCCCGCAAATGCCGTTTCCCATGCGATTTTTCAACAAAAAAGCCAGACTCAACAAAAAACTAAAGGTCGCAGAAACTTTCTTGCTCGAAAGTTCCGGCAGTAATTCATCATCGAGCAAAAAGTCACAGTGTGAACTCGAGGTAAAAATTTCAGAATTCACAAAATATAAACGATTTTTCATCACAGATAGGAATACAAGCCAGTCCTTCTTGATAGACACGGGAGCGGAGGTTTCGGTTGTTCCACCAACTCGGGCATGTCGCCTTTCCCAAACGGGAAGTAGTTCACTGTATGCCGCTAATGGAACCGTAATCAAAACGTACGGTACAACCCGCCGTACAGTCGACATCGGCCTCCAACGAAAATTTACGTGGCATTTTGTTATAGCAGAAACAAAGTATGCCACTATCGGAATTGATTTTCTTAAATATTTCAACTTAGTCATCGACGTTACAAACTCGACTTTGTCGGACAAATCCACTGTTTCACGGTCAGCAATATGCAGCATTACGCCATCGACCGCCATCAACGCACATGCTTAACCCGAGGGTATCGAAAATCTACTTTGAGAGTTCGAAGAAATAACGAACCACAACGCATCAGCTGTGTCCGCAAGTCATACAGGTGTGACCCACTGCATTGAAACCCGAGGACCACCTGTGTTTGCGCGACCCAGACGCCTAACGCCAGAAAAAATGAAAGCAGCAAAAGAGGAATTTTAATTTTTATCGCGGCTCGGGATATGTCATCCTTCGAAAAGCTCGTACGCTTCTCCGCTACATTTGGTCAGGAAATCGAACGGCGAGTGGCGACCGTGTGGCGACTACCGCGCTCTTAATGCGCAGACCGTACCAGATCGCTACCCGCTTCCGCACATACAAGACTTCACACATTTCTTGTACAACAAAGACGTCTTCAGTAAAATCGACCTCAATCGAGCGTACCACCAAATCCCTATTGAGCCTGGCGACGTACATAAAACTGCAATTACCACACCGTTCGGGTTATTCGAATTCACCCATATGACCTTTGGTTTGTGCAACGCTGCACAAACTTTCCAAAGATTCATGCACGCAGTATTTCAAGGCTTCGATTTTGTTTTTGTATACATCGACGATGTTTGCGTAGCGTCTGAAGGCTTCGAGCAGCACAAACAACACTTGCGGGAAATCTTCGAACGCCTCCAACAGTTCCAGCTAACAATAAACCTAGCTAAATGCGAATTTGCTCAGTCGATGATTAAGTTCCTCGGACATGTGGTCACGACCCAAGGTATCGAACCGCTGCCAGAAAAGGTAGAAGTCATCGAAAATTTTCCATTGCCCACAGTCGCCAAAGAATTGCGTCGATTTTTGGCAATGATAAACTTTTATTGTCGTTTTTTGCCAAACGCAGTACATCATCAAATGCCGCTGGTACAACTGATCCCTGGGAACAGAAAAAACGATACTACACGAATTAAATGGACGGAAGACACCGTAAGTCATTTCAACGAATGTAAAAAGGCGCTAGCAAGTGCCACCCTGCTAGTCCATCCAACGCCGAAAGCCCAAATATCGCTTAGCACAGACGCAAGCGATACCGCCATCGGTGCAGCTCTGCATCAAATCTTACAGGACGACTTTCAGCCTTTGGCATTTTTTAGCCACAAACTTACCGAAGCGCAACAAAAATATAGTACCTACGATCGCGAACTACTGGCAGTATACCTAGCCGTTAAACACTTATGTGGAATGCTAGAGGGAAGACCCTTCGAGATCCGTACAGATCATAAGCCGTTGATATACGCGTTCAAGCAAAAGCACGACCGAGCATCACCGCGACAACTGCGGCAGTTAGACTTCGTAAGTCAATTTACGACGAATATTATCCACGTCGCCGGCATCGAAAATACGACAGCAGACACACTATCGCGCATCGAGGTGTTGGAAACATCATTCATCGACTATAAGCGAATCGCCGAGGACCAGACAAAATGTTCCGAACTCAAGAAGCTCATCGACGACAATAATACATCTCTGCAACTAAAAAGGTTTCGTACACCAAACGTAGATAACGAAATATACTGTGACGTCTCTACAGCTGAGGTTAGGCCATTCATACCACATCAACATCGTCACACGTTCGTCCAAAAAATGCACTGCATTTCGCATGGAGGAGTACGAGCGACTACTAAGCTCATTAAAGCACGTTTTGTTTGGCCCAACATGGGCAAGGATATCTCAGAAGCCGTACAACGCTGTCTAAGCTGTCAGCAGTCCAAGTACTGTCTCACCATTATAGACAGATACACGAGATGGCCGGAAGCGGTTCCGCTCAAGGATATTTCCGCAGAACCGGTTGCCAAGGAGCTAGTCAACGTTTGGTTTTCCCGCTTTGGTATACCAGCACCTATAACAACGGACCAGGGAAGACAATTCGAATCGCAACTCTTTAATGAATTGTCTCGCACGCTGGGTATAACCCATTTAAATTGGATAAATTGCTTGCCCATAGTCTTACTCGGGCTGCGCACAGAAACTCTAACCGTAAACCGGAGTAGTATCCGACGATGTCGTCTACAAAAGCGCCGATACATAATGAAGCAGCTAAAACGATCGTTTCAATCCAAAGCAATTACGTCAGTTACCGTTCACTGGGATGGGAAGTTGTTGCCTGCAACAGAAGGAACAGGGAAAGTAGACAGGCTTCCAACAATTATTTCCTGGGAAGATGGGGAACAACTACTCGGTGCTGCAGCAATTTCGAACAGAAGTGGAAAAGCACAAGCTTCTGTAGTATACGACTTACTTGTTAGGTGGAAAGTACACGACAAAGTTGAAGCGGTATGTTGTGATACAACGGCGTCGAACACGGGCAGGTTACAGGGAGCTTGTGTTTTCTTGGAACAAAAACTTGGTAAAAGCTTGTTGCATTTGCCGTATCGTCACCATATACACGAAATAGTGTTACGCAGCGCTTTCGAAGCAAAAATACCCTTATCAAAAGGACCTAATGTTGAGATTTTTAAAAACTTTAGAGACGCCTGGTCCAATTTAGACAAACGTAATTTCAAAGCTGGAATTGAGGACGGCTTTGTCAGAACAGCAATACCTAATAAAGAAGAGCTCGTACATAGCTTCCATCACATTTTAGTATCGAGACAGCCTCGTGAAGACTATAAAGAATTTGTAGAACTAGCACTTGTTTTTCTTGGTTGTTCTCCAAAGAGCTATACATTTTCAGCACCAGGCGCCTTCCACTACGCTCGGTGGATGGCAAAGCGTATTTATACTCTAAAATTATATATCTTTCGAGAAGAGTACATATACATAGGAAAAAAATTTAGAAATAGCACTTCGGGATTTATGCATTTTTATAGTTAAAATTTATTTAGAGAATTGGATGCACGCCTCTAAATCCACAGCTGCCCAAGGCGCTGACTTCTTTTTTGTTAATGAGTTATACCAATACAAAAACTTTGACAAGGTGATAGGTGAAGCCACGTTCTCGAAGTTCAAAAATCATTTATGGTATCTCTCACCGGAAACAGTTTGTTTGGCACTATTTGATGAAAAAAATTTAAAAGAAACAAAGCAAAAAATGGTTGCAGCTCTAGGAAAAGACAATTACTTTGTATAAAAAAAGTATGACTTTGTAATAGGAAGTGAAGAAAGAGTATTTGCCAATGATCTAGATCAGTTTGTAAGTAAAAGCAGCTTAGATTTTTTCGATAGGTTTTGGGCAACAAACGAAAATTATATTAAAGCTGTTGATAGATTAAAAAATTTGAAAGTCGTAAACGATACGGCAGAGAGAGTAGTTAAACTTGTAGAAGAGTACAACAAAATCTTATCCAAAAATGAAGAGGACAAACAATACATATTGCAGGTAGTCAAATACTATAAAGAAAAATACCCAAACGCTACAAAGCAATCTTTATCATAACCATTGGTTATTTAGAAATTTATTGTTTAATTATGATGTAAAATGAACGAACATGAATTTATTGTTATTTTATTTATAACTGGAAAACTCAATAAAAACAAATTATTCACATTTTTTGAGCCTCCATCGGTTAATCCGACTTTCACCCCCCTGCGACACGCCTTAGGCTTTTCCAATCATAACCAAATTTTGTATGTGATATCTCCGACCATAGTGCTATCTATTTCGGGTATTAGATAAAAAGAAAAATCACTTTTATTTTTCGTGTCTCCATAGGGTAGTCTGAACTTTTACCCCCCTGCGACATGCCTAAACCATCTCTAATCGGGATAAAAAAAATTGTGCGAGCGCTTGCCGAAAGGGGTCGTGTCGGCAGTATTTAAAATTAACGAGGAAAAGATATTCGTGGATTAATAAAATTTTCATGCATATAATATTTCTCATTCTTTTTAAATAAACGTTTTATTAATTTAAATATATCGTGTCGAGTCATTCCATTAACTCGTCTGTAAGCAAACCTTATCCATATAAACTTTGTTCTTTCACCTCTGCTATTATTCCGCAAATATCTTCCGAGGAAGTACTTTATTATTTGAGTAACTTAAAATAATCTTTTAAGGCTGGCCCCGATTTGATCCCGACTTGGTTCTTCAAATACTGTGCTAAACATGTTTATGAGCCCTTAACTAATTTATTTAATCTTTCTCTTAAGCTTGGGCTTTTCCGTTGGAAATAATCATTCATTATACCCCTTCATAAGACCGGGAGAAGGTATAAAAAATTATCGCGGTATAGCTAAGCTTTCTGCTATTCCTAAACTATTTGAAGCTATTGTTGTTGACGATTTAACGTATCCCATATCCTCTACAATTTCTAGCACTCAACACGATTTCTTTAAGGAAATATCGACCGTTAAAAACTTGCTTGAGCTCGCAACTCATGTTTCAAATGGATTCAGAGGATTTATGCACACTGATGTTATATACACCGATTTTAGTAAAGCATTCGACAGAGTAATTAATTCACTCTTTACTGATCCATAAACCCGATCTCTTTGG
This sequence comes from Philophylla caesio, assembly GCA_963971545.1. NCBI lineage: Eukaryota > Metazoa > Arthropoda > Insecta > Diptera > Tephritidae > Philophylla > Philophylla caesio. The sequence continues at coordinate 37,393,383 of OZ020608.1, read as the reverse complement.
TTTTCGACCTAATCTCCTTCATTGGATATCTTCTTACCTCATTGACAGAACACTACGAGTTCTTTTCAAAAATAGTTCCTCAAACATTATTAATGTATCTTCAGGGGTCCCGCAAGGAAGTAAATTACATACCTTCTGTAATAAATAATTCCAAAATTTTATTGTATGCTGATGATGTAAAACTTTTTAGATTTTACCATTCTGTTGAGGAAAGGTCCTTACTACAAGCGGATTTAAATAGCATGTAAAATAAATAACATGTAAATAACATGTCACTTAACCTTAAAAATGTAAAGAAATGTTATTTTCTCGCAGGGCAGTTCAACCAGCTTCTTATGACGTATGTAACCATAACCTCGAACAATTGTTTAACTTTGTTGATCTTGGAATTAAACTGGACTCGAAATTTTAATCTTCACATACATACATAAATGTTACAGTTAACAAAACCAAAGGCGTTTTTGCATTTGTAAAACGATGGTCAAAAGAATTCAATGACATACATTATGAAGGCTCTTTTCACAACGTTAGTGAGCCCAATACAGGAAAAGGATCTATTGTTTGGAACCCGCGCTATCAAGTTCATTCCGACAGTATATAGTCAATTCAAAATCAATTTCTGCTTTTTGCTTTAAGAAATTTTCGTTGGGATTCTAAGTACAGCCTGCCGCTATATATAAGTCGTTTAAAACTCATTAATATTCCTACACTTGCTAGTCGCAGAGAAAAGCTAGGCGTAGTATTTTTGGTCAAGTTACTGACAGGCTTGATCTATAGGCCATCTCTTCTTGGCGAAATAAAACTAAACGTACTCTCCCGAATTTCAAGATATTTGCGGCCTCTTTTTCTGAGGCCATTAAAAGTAATTATGAGTAAAATTAGCCACTCTGTAGTTTGTGTCAGGATTTTAACGCTCACTCCAGTTCTTTTGATATTTGAGACTCACTTTTTTACGTAAAGATAACAATACTCAATGCTCTCAATAATTGATACATATACTATTCCATCAGCTGATGCGCATTTGTTTTGTAGCTGAACAGTTTTAGATCTCGACACTTAACAAAATTCTGCCTTTCATGACTCGGCGCAGCATATACCAAACATTTTTTTTTTTTAATTTTAATAACTTTTGAGCTTTAAGGCCGATCGGTTTATTGGGAAAATAATTAGGAACAAATAACAACACTCAAAGCGGTAGAAGTTATAGTACTATTTCGGAAATCACCACATTTCCTCTTCAGACTTCTTTCTTCTTGGCTTCTGCGGGAGTCGAACCCGCAACAACATGCGCAATACTTAAGCCGGCAACTAAACGCATTCAGCTAAGCTTACGCTGTGTGAGAGGTTGTTATTCTTCCTGCTTTCCCTTCACAACTTACTCCAATCAAGTGCGGCTGTTCTGCGCTATTTCTACTTGACTGTGTAGTTGTTTTTTTGTACAATTTCTATTTGTTAGACTTTGTTGGTATAAGGCTGGCTCATCCTTTTATACATTTTATTTGTTATTGATTGGCCATACAACTATTTTTATTTTTTATAACTTTTGAACTTTAAGGCCGATCGGTTTATTGGGAAAATCATTAGGAAAAAAACAACAATACTCCAAGTGGTAGAAGTATTAGTACTATTTCGGAAATCACCACATTTCTCATCAGACTTCTTTCTTCTTGGCTTCTGCGGGAGTCGAACCCGCAACAACATGCGCATTACTTAAGCCGACAACGAGCACGCGCAGTCTCAGCAATTCAAAAAAACGACGTTAATTCCGCGAATTGCATGAACTCAGCATTTCAACGCAAACTACCACCACTATTCTGGTTAATTCTTCTTACAAAGCAACGAGTTGTGAGAGGTCTATTTTTTTTATCAACAAGCAACGAGTGAGAAGGCACTTTTTTGGTTTGGATTTTCCAACTGATTGATATTGGGAGAAAAAAGAAAAATATGCAACGGTAAGTCACTTAGAAGCAGTACAAACGGCACAAGTACCAGCAAACTCCTGTGCAACTAGTAGGGGAGTACCAGTAAACTCCGTCGCAACATGTAGCGGAGCACCAGCAAACTTCGGAGCGATATGTAGCGGAACAACAGTAAACTCCGGCGCAACATGTGGCGAAGCTTCGTATTGCACAGTTCCAGCAGCATTTGACACAAAGCAAGCAACATCTACAGCAGCCGTATGTAACATTGTGCCCGCAACATATGGCGGAGTTACAGCGACACAGCAGCAGTTAAATTCAGAGGACAGAGGGGTCACAATGGGCTCATCAACCCCGGTGAATGGTCAAATGAACCATGACACAATACGCACCGTAAGGTATTTTGCCTGAATTCAACCTACTTAAGGGAACAGCACAACAATTCATTGATACAATTTAATAATTGCGTGTTATTTACGAGTGGAACGAATATGAAGTTCTCTTTGAAATTGAAGGCTGCAGCGGATGCTCAGTTTGCTTTCAGTTTTTGGAATCTTTTTGTGAATGCACTGAGAGCGATTTTCCGAGCGAAGCCAACGTTGCAGAGGTACACCGTGAGATGGATAGATGCATGAGAAAGCACAGCGAGACGTTGAAGGATTTTTAAGGAGTTAATAGCGCACGAGTGGCCGCTGTGGTCGAGTTGGTAGCGGTGCGTGCTATAACTCGATATGCCTGTGAGTTCGAGGTTCGAATCCCAGTCAGGGCAAGCAAAATCTTAATCATAGAAAAAGTTTTTTCTAATAGCGGTCACCCCTCAGCAGGCAATGGCAAACCTCTGAGGGTATTTCTGCCATGAAAAAGCTTCTCATTAAATATCTGCCGTTCGGAGTCGGCACAAAACTGTAGGTCCCTCCATTTGTGGTATAATATAAAGACGCATACCACAAATGGTAGGAGAAGCTCGGCCAAACACTGAGCTATATAGTGTACGCGCCAAAATTATATTATATAAGTTAAGCAGTAATACTTGCTGGTCACCCTAGTAAAAGCTTCTGCTCTCTGATGCCCTCCATCTAGTGAGTATGACGAGCATACAACCTTACAGCATTACCAAAAGCTGTTAGGCAAATGAGCATCAAACGCTGTGAGAGTGATCACTGTAGTTAACAGCGATAACAGCATCATACCCATACCACTTTACATCCCAGTAGTTGTAAAGCAGGTGCGAGCCAAGTGCTGTGACAGCGATCAGTGGATAACAACAGCAAAAACATAACCGATAGTTAGAAAACAAGCGTGGGCGAACTAATGTGAGAACGATCGGTGCATTAAACGGCAAACGACTCCAATACAAGTTTGACTGAACAATTGTGAGAGCAACAGAGCAGCTAACAGCGAGATGTGACAGAGCGCGAAGTTCAGCTTGTTCCAATTAGAATTACAGCAGTTCTGGTGGTTGCAAATAGACCAATTGACACTTCACTTCGGTGGTCAAGTTAAAATAATAATTAAGAGCTTCTTGTAAAAATACTTTAAATTAATAAACTTATGTTTGCAAAATTAATTGAAACTAATAAAAGTTATAATTTATATAATAGCGCACGTTATCATTCGACCGAGCGTGTCATCACAATCAACGCCAGTTGTTTTAGTCAATAAGGCGAATGGTGAAGATCGAATGTTCGTCGACTTCAGGGCTCTAAACACGGAATCAGTAGAGAAGCAGTTCCCTATGCCGACTGTGGAGGAGCAGTTGGCGTGAATGGGTTGTAACAAGTGGTTTACGACGTTGGATATGACAGCAAGGTATTAGCAGATACCACTGAAGGAATTGAGTTGATCGTACACAACATTTCTGACTCCGGATGGCCTTTTCGAACATAAAGTCATGCCGTTTGGGTTAGTTAATACACCTATGGTGTTCCAGCAGATGGTGGTAAATCTAGTAAGAGGGCTTCAGCACCGAGAAAAGATCAAAACCTATCTAGACGAGGTGATCATCGCAACCGCAAGTGAATGGGAAGGCATCGAGATTCTCGAAGAATTCTTGAAAGCGGTAAGGGCTGTCGGGCTGATATTACGACCGTCGAAGTGTACATTCTTGGCTGGGAAAAGTTAGATATCTGGAGGAGTTTCTCACACTAGCCAACAGCAATGACAGTTTCTCTGATTAACAGGGTTTTTCCGAAGATTTATCCCAGGTTGTAGCATCATGTCAAAACCGTTGACCAAATTACTAAAGAAGATCGAAGTATTCATCTGAGGTAAAGAGGGGCAAAGATCATTCGACGAGCTAAAGTAAAGAGCGCATTGACAGGTGATCCAGTTCTGGCGCTGTTTAACAACGATGTTTAACAACGAACGATGCAAGTAGCCATGGGTTATCAGCTCCAGCGCAGCTAACAAGCGAAGCGTCGAAAGTGGCAGGGAAGGTGATGCATATTAAGTCAGACAATGACAACATTGACTGGACATATGCTTTGGAAATCCAAGATGAGAAGGTGAAGACAGTTGCGGATATATAGAAGAATAATAACCCATCGAAACGTCAATGCAAAACTGAAATTTGTTATTCCGCAGGCAATTAGATGGCGCACAACCAAAGCGTGTCATGATGACGTTGGACATTTTGCCATCGAGAAGACAATATTTAGAATGAATTGGGAAACATTTTGGTTTCCGCCAATCAGGAGGTATTTGAAAACTTACATTAACGTGTGTGAAGAATGTTGTCTTTTTAAGGCAAAGGGGGGAAGTTCGGAGGGTCGATTTCATATCATCGATGTCCTTCCCATTCCGTTCAGAATATTAATTTTAGAGGCAGACCGAAGTGATGAATATAATCGAAGAACGGAAGCGCTGGAAGAAGAGATACGACGAGAAACATTCCAATCCGCACATCTACAAAGTGGGCGATCTGGTATGCATTGACTATGTATCAACAGCAATTGACCAGTCCCACAAACTTGATCCAGCTTTCAAGGGTCCGTATTTCATAACCAAGGTGTTGAATTACGATCGATATGACTTGCCTGACAACACAGTCACCCAGCGACGATATTTCAACATATTGAGTAGCGACTATATAAAGCCATGGTGCATTCCGTGATCCAAAAGTTGTCATACATACATACAATATTTCTTATTCTATTTAAATAAACGTTTTATTAATTTAAATATATCGTATCGCGTCATTCTTGACACATATGTATTTACAGTTACATGCAATGCATAAATATACATAATAATAATATATTTAAGTTACTACTGTAAAAGTGCTGATGCCGCACTTGTCCCTGGTGATGAGCCTACTTAGCTGTAGAGCACCTCCGGGATGGATTCCCTTAATTGTGGGAGTCCTTCCCGAGTGATTTTTGAAAGTGTTCGAAAGTGCTACTGAGTATGTACTGAAATTATAACAAATGAAATAAAAAGTTAAACCTTCGATATACGCATATAAATTTAATTAATGCAAAATAAAAGAAAGCAAAAACCTTTGGCACATCCACAGTCATAGGACTGGACATTCTTTCGCAATCTATTTGGCTAGGTGAATCCGAGTTCCTAAACTTCAAGGCCGGAATCCACTATAAAGGCTAATGGGTTAACATATTTTGCGATCATGCGATAGCCAATAACAGTTTTAGGCGCACGCTGTCGTTCACATAAGAATACGATAGCTGCTCCCTAACCACGATGGCACTTCCAGCGTACACATCAGAACACACTGAAGATTGCGATAGGTCCAAAAATTGTGTTGTGAAGCAAGCTGTGCCTTAGTAGGTTGCCTTCAATCTGATTGTTGACGACTAAAAAGGACTACACAACCCTTCCATGACCCAAACTTACTTTATTTAAAGACTAATGTATGTGAAACGCCAACCGCGTACATGTCGCCGTTTCCATCAGAACACGGTTAAAGTTTCACAAACTCATTTACGGTTATTTTCTTGTTCTTTTTCAGGAAACTGTCAAAGCGTAAGCAGTAACTTCAATCAACAACCAAAAATATATTAAACAAAAAAAATAGACACAGAAAACGCAAACATAAAACTTGTATATAGAGACACTGTGTGCCAAACTAGAAAAAAATGTATTTTATTATCATTATCGTACTGTGCTATAAAGTCTGTTAAGAAACTGTTAATAAAAATAATAAATTTTTGAATTTTCTTGAAATGGACACCTTAACAAAGTCAATGAACTCAATGGGGGTATTAATGCTCTTCTCGAGCAGATTAGGAGACTTGAGCGACGACTTGGTGCGATTGAGAACAACGGTGCCCTAGATGCTAGGCTAGGGAGGATTGAGTCAAATAATGTAATTAATGACGAAAATCTGACTACAATTGATGGACGGTTAGGTAGCGTAGAGCAGGCTAGCCTAAGGCCGCAAGGGGTGCCGGTAGCGGTGCAAACAACCATATCGGAACGTGATCTAAAGGACATTTACAGACTCCCCGACTGCGTAAAGGAGCTGCAAATTTTTTGAGGGTAGCCCCTCGCAGTACATATCGTGGGTTCACAACGTCGAGGGCATACCCTCTGACTACGAAGTGGTCAAAGAGAAGCCTTTATATCGCGCCATTCTGCAGCATATCAAGCAAAAATTCCGGGGTGGAGGTAATGCTGCGTTGGTGGCGTACAACGTTTTTAAGAGCAATTGGGCGGAAATCAAGGGAGTCTTATTGCTTCACTACGCAGATAAGAGGGACATTTGATCGCTCGAGCATCAGTTGAATCAACTTATACAAAGAGTTTCTAAGCTGGACTAATTCTATGCGACGGTAAACCACCAACTGTCGGTAATAGTCAACAAAGTAAAGTGCGACTATTACCCACAGGAAACGTTTTGCGTTCTTCTAAATACTTACCGCAGCAGGGCGCTAGATGTGTTTATACGTGGGTTGAGTCCTAAGTTATCTAGAATGCTCTTCGGGATATCAGATGAACCCATAAATAGGCCTCAGCCAAACCAAGGCACCACTTCATTGCCACCAGCTAGGCCAGCGGCTCCTAAATCCGTTGAGAAAATGGAAGTTGATGGCAGTGCGGAAACAAGAAATGTCAACTACATGAACAGACCATCAAGCACAAAGGCGTTTAAGAGAGGGCCTACATCGTCAAAGGGTGGCTTCCCAAAACTACAGAAACTGTATTATATCGAAACCTGTAGTCCTGAACAAGCATAGAACTCCTCTAACGATTATGAACCCACATACAACGATGAAATTTTCCACAAAGTCGGAAACGATACTAGAACAACAATTTATCTATTATCAGGACTCCAAACTTTTGATGGAATTATAGGGGACGATACGCTTAAGGCACTCGGTGCAGTGATAGATAAACAAAAACATATTCTCACAATCGAACCAAATATCAAAATTCCATTGAGAAACAAAACCGTTGGGAGCATTAATTTTTCTGAGTTATCCGAAATAACTATGGCGATAGTTCCTGTTGTGAAGTCTCTGGTAGAAAAGTATTCCAATTAATTCGGTCCACTTAATATTAAATCAAACTTCAGTTCGTGCTGAAATAAAGACAACTTTGATAAGCCTATATATACAAAAAGCTATCGTTATCACGAAAACATGAGGGAAAAGTAGACAACCAAATTAGCGAACTGCTCGAAGAAGGCATCATACGGCCATCGAAAAGCCCGTATAATTCTCCCATTTGGGTAGTCCCAAAAAGCCTAAACCCTCCGGTGAAAAACAGTATAGGAGGGTTGTAGATTTCAAACGTTTGAGCGCGGTTTCCGTGTCAGACGCTTATCCTATTCCGGATATTAATGCGACACTAGGTAGTCTAGGAAACGCTAAATATTTTACAACAACTGACCTTGCATCAGGCTTTCATCAAATTGAAATGAAAGAGGCAATTATACCTAAAACAGCTTTTTCAACCACGAATGGGAAATACGAATTTTTGAGGCTACCTTTTGGGTTGAAGAATGCGCCAGCTATATTCCAATGTATGATAGATGATGTCCTTAAAGAGTATATTGGGCGAATATGCTAAGTTTATATCGATGACATCATTGTCTTTGGGAAAGATACTGACGAACACTTAAACAATATGAAAATAATTTAAGGGTGAATTTCTGGGATATGTAATCACATCTGACGGAATAAAACCAGACTCTTCAAAGGTGCAGTCTATAGAGAACCTTTCGGCCCCATAAACACTCAAAGAACTGAAGAGTTTTTTGGGAATGACGTCATATTACCGGAAATTCATCAGAGATTACGCAAAGGTTGCGAAACCTTTAACTAATCTCACACGGGGCGTAAACGCGCACATAAAGAAAGTCCATTAAACGTTTTTCAAAACCAAATAATTTTTACGGAAGGGAACGCAAAGATTTGTGTGGAAAACCCTCATTCAGGTTTCACTTGACGAGTCAGTTTACCTATCATTGAAAATCCAACTTGACCGAAACTTTAAAAGAACGTCTGAATTCATCACTTATAAACGCTATAAAAATTTCAGAAAATCATTGCCAGCTTCGACGAGAAGTATACCTAGAACATTTTCTTTTGTATAAAATCAGGATAACGAAGATAGAATTTGTAAGATAATAGAAGATTAACTTAGGATGGCTCATAGGAACTCGAGGGAAAACAAGGAACACATACCGGAAAGGTAGTATTTCCCTCAAATGGCGAGCAGAATAAGGAAATTTGTGAAACTTGCCTCGCAAACAAATATGATAGACATCCTGCGGTACTGCCGATGAAAGACTGCATTCTACCATAATTGAGATCTATAAATGCCTTCGGAAATAGATAAAAAACGGCAGACCAAAGGAATTAGTGTATATCGCAGTCGACCGTTACAACACAACAATACACTATGTAACGAAACAGAAGCCCAGCAGAACCGAAAGAATAAACTACCAAGGATTGACCAACTTCAAAGGTAGAGTCATAAAGAGGTCAGGGAACAAATGAGGAGGAACTAGCGGCTAAGGAATCTCCGATTGAATAAGAATCTGAAAAGACCACAAAATTTTAAGCCAGATAACGCGGTTTATGTTACGGATAAAAAAATTACGGTAAAGCAGAAGCCACTTTACGAAATTAAATTGTTGGTAGAAATAATAGAGTAACTTTAGTCACAAACAATGGCTGGAAGATTCATAAGGCACAAATAAAAAGAATTTCAAAATAAAACAAATAATAATAATGAACAAATAACAAAGAACAGAAACACACAGTTTGAATTAATTAATCAATGGCACTATGGAAAAGGCACCAAAAAAAAAGAATAGTACTATTAAAAAGTAAAATTTACTATAGCACAGACGACACAAGAAGCACTAACTGCTAAATTAAAGACGCAAACTCGGCCCATTACAAATAATAAAAGCAAGGCCAAATAACGCTTTCAAAGAGGCAAAAATTGTCCATCAAACAAATTTTTTTTTCTCAATACATAAGTATCTCGGATCCTTGATTTTCTAATTACTAGGTTAAGAGAACTGGGGACGGTAGTACAATACCGAAATATAGCTCTTACCCAACAGTCCAACAAATTAATACATTAAATATTGTAGAAAAAGAAATTCAAAAAAAATTATAATAATAAAAAAAAAATGTTAATAAATCATCCTTTTCCATTCTTGATTTTGGCGTAATATACACTAGTAACTAACCTTTGATATGTTTAAGCAACTTCAAAAAAAATGTGCCTTAATTTAAGAAGAGACTATTCAACACATCATGACATCCAAAGCAAAGCTTTGCGTACTGTACTGCCTCGACGAGCTTCAAATTAGTAGGTCGAGAAAACACGTTCCATTGACTGGATTGGTTCGGCATGGAAGTGGATCGCCAGGTCCCCAGATGCAGCAGATTGGGATTATATCCTTCATAGCACGAACGACGTTATAGTAAATAATAATCACCAGTACCGCGTCAACTAAAAGCTCTTTAACCATACCCGAGAGGCGTTCGAGAGAGCGAATGAAATGATGCTACATATCAACGCTGTAAGCAAAAATATTGAAGAAGAAAATCTGGACTTCTGGACTTGGACAACGTTCTTATCCTGAAAGAACAAGTCTCAGAAGTCATACAAGCCTGCTAAATGGCAAAATCCGGTGTCATAAATACAAACCTACTCGACCGAGATGAAATCTAAAAGCTTATTGCACAAGATGATTCGCTGCCATATCAAAATACCATTGAAGGTATAGAGTACTTATCGGCTTCCGTATATTCAAACGGCAGTATCCTTTTGTACGTTCTCTCAATGCCAAAAGTGAAATCAGAGGGTTAGAGGCTTTTAATAACGCAGGCCGCTGTTATAAGACGACAACACGTCGACCTCAATTACAACAAGATTCTGATAAACGAAGAGGAAACGTTCGGACTGACCGCAGATTGTCCTTCGATTAGCAATATAAAAATCTGCTCACCAAAATCATTAACGAAACTTCCTGGAGACGGATGCTTAGCTAGATTAGTAAAAGATGGCGATGCCAAATGCCATTTTGAACCGGACAACCGCAGCAGCGTCGAGATGATCGCACACGCAACAGTATTTGCTACAAACTTTAAAGGAGAACGATGGGTTGAAATTAAATTTGGACTACATCCACGGGCTCAGCGTAGAGAATATTCACCATCTAAAGCAGCTTGGTAATAATTTTCACTTCTCCTAAATTATTTACGCTGTTGCCCTGACAATCGTGGCAGCCATATGCTATATAATTTGGAAGAAACTTACGACTACAATCAACTTTCCTAGATTAAACGAAACAGCACATCAGGACCAGCGTACAACCAAACACCAAGGATCTCCCTCAAAAATTGACTCATCTGCGGGACGCAGATGTTTGAAGGGCAGGTAGTTTTCAAGGAGCCAGCACACTAACAACTGTAAAAGTGCTGATGCCGCACTTCCCCAAACACGCGCATCTAATTCATTCATTCATATAAAATGGCTTCATTCATAAATTGTGCGCACCCTGCACACAATCTTCAATTACCTTGCACATAATCTTCAATTTGACCATCCGCTGATGTCGAAATGAAAATTAGCAACAAAGTGCTTAAACCTCTTTCCCTGCCACTCACATGCATTGTCTACACAAAAATTATACCGTGTCAAATTCTGAAATTCTAAATAAAACTCAAATGGTGTCGCTTGCGTCCTCTACTCTGACGAATACTTCGATTTCCATGCTTATTAAATCTGCTCTATATGTAAAAGGCGCTTAGCAGCAGAGGGTTACATTTTATACCAAAGTATACATTCATAAGTAAATTTCTTCGATTATTAGGGCCTGGCGCTTATAAGAGGGAAATACTGTAAACATAATTATGTATGGCAGAGAACAAAGTACATATGTATGTATGTACATACATTCTTTTTGCGAAGAAGACAAACGCCAGGAAGCAATATAAATGTTATGTAAAAAATTAAAAAAGTTTAACTTAAATACTATCCCAAAAACTACAGTAAATTTTGTTAAAATAAATAAAAGAGCATTCTATGGAAACTTTTGGAGAATTTGCTGTTTGATTAACCGAATACAAAATCACATGAAATAATTTCAAATTTTCGTGTAACAAATGTGTGCAAGAACTATACTTTTAGGTTAATTATTACATAATTCATATTTAAAAGTAAAATAGGAAAACGATCATAACCACGAATTTACGAATTTGGTAATCTTTTTTCAGAACCTCAAAAGTACTAATGAGATTCATAACTCTAAAAAATCGATTGCCTTTAAAAATTGGCAATATTTATTCATATCACGCATGCGTAATGCCGTCGGCAAAACCACAATTGTTTGTGCTAAGTTTCTGTACAATAACATTCTGGATTCCCTAGCGCACGCGTTTCAGATATTTATTTTTCAATCCACATATCGTATACGAAATGCATTTTTCATTGCTATACGTTCTCTGATATATAGACATTCTCCATCCGAAGTATGAGTTTATTTCACTTACGCACGCAGATGTTAACGAAAAGATAGATTGCTTACACACACACGTATACAAATATTAATATGCACATGCGTAATGTTTTCAAATAAATAAGATTTGAGTAATAATAAGTTCAAACTAAAAAACAAAAAAACAAACGTTAAGAAATTGTGTATGTAAGAACACAAATATACGGAAAAATAACAAATGCGTAGCTATTAGAGATACATAGGAAAAATTGTAAAAAGAAGTCTTACCGCTAATAGTTGGAAAGAGTCGATAAGAAGCTAATTAGAAATTAAAAGTAAAAGCAATATTATTAAAATAGATTAAAGCAAAGATAATAAGTTTTAGTATTTCCATAGACTCACATATTAAAATTGTATATTTTAACTTGTATTTCTGTAAATTTAGTTAATTATTTGTAACGACATGGGCCGCATACAGACTTGTTTACTGATCGAAAACGAACTAAAAGAAAGACTGATGGCATTGAATCTGTCGATAACCGGACGGCAAGCTACACTGCAGGACATGTTGTGCAAGCATTACCATCTAGTTTTGGGTGAGGACGATGGCTCCGCTGACTAAAGCGACTCCAATCAAAGTTTTGTGTTGCTTCGTGACATATGTATAAAGCGGGTCCGTCTATTGTGGATTGGCTAGATAATTTTAAAGATAAAAGCACTGTCGTACAGTTGCATGATTTACAAAAATACATTTATGGCAAACTATTTTTGAAAGGGGCAGCGAGGATTTACATATGTTTGCAGTCAGTGGGTATATCGAATTGGTGCTCGTTAAAGCGATCGCTAAAGAAAGATTTTTGATATATTTTCCGCCGCCATTGATGAACATAAATTACTTCCAAATCGGGTACCGTGAATATCTGTACTGTTTAACGGAGATAGGCAAGCCAATCGACCTTAATGATAAAAGTATATTTAAATATTTCATCGAAGGTATTCCAGAATCCAGAACAAATAAAAGTTGTTTGAATCAGGCCAAAACTATCAACGAGTTAAAAGCTCAAATCATATTTTACGAGAAGGTGCGAGCTGGTTCGAAAACGACTCAAAATTATCGCGACGCAAAAGACAAATCTCCACAAATCTCCAAATGGACCACATCGCCGTTTTCAGTGTGGAGCTAGAGCGTACTTGCCAACAAAAGCTGAAATTTTTTAAATGTGATCAACCAGGACATCGAGCGGCTCATTCTCCAAGAAAATATAGTAAACTGAAGCAGGAAAATAGCCGAGTAAACCCGTTAGAGGCAAGTCAGTGTGTGAGGTCAACTTCTTGTACCATCTTCAAAGACTTAACTTGTACTGCTTATTCGTTTTATGCTTTGTTGGATACAAGTTGTAACTTGTGCTTGATTCGCTATGACGTTATTATGATAATGGGGGAAATCGAACTGTGGTCCGAAAGGAATGAGCCTAAAGGTATCGGCCGGTAATAGTATACTACGCACGTTAGGATGTTTCAATATAAGGTTAGAAGTCGATGGAGCTCAAACTGATATTGTTTTTCACTTTGTTAGGTGCCGTGACATCATTTACGACAACAGCGTTCTTTAGCAAGTTGATTTAGTAGAGACTGAGGATAACGTCGAATTCAGGCAGAATGGGATATCTGAAACGTTAGTAGTAACTGAGGATGAGGTCGAATTCTGACAAGAAGAAAGGTCGGAGAAGGTCGAAGCCATTAAGCCTTCAGAAATAAGCGCCAAAACTGATTTTTTAAAAGAATTTAGAAATAAGTGTTTAGATTTAGAGCCAATAACCAAGAATAATATTGAGGTTGAGATGTTCCATCTGGATAGAGCACGGGCTCAGGAAGTTTGTAGTTTAGCCTGAACTATAACCCAAGAGAAGAGCGACAGTTCCTAGTTAATATAAAAATTTCCTTGATTGACGATAATCCAATATATCCAGGTCAGAGGACTGTGTCTTATTAACAAAGGCATTGTAAATCAGCAAGTGGCAGAGAGCTGAGGAATGAAATAATTCCCCAATAGCTTTGGTAGGAATAAAATGGCAGCATAAGAGTATGTTTGAAAAAATTATGAAAAACCACTTTCATATACCTCTGATAGATGACGTAGTAGGAAAGCTACAGGGTGCGCGCGTATACACTATTCAGGACTTGATGAAAAGATTTTTCCGTGTTCCCCTCGAAGTAGCCTCAAGAAAATATCGTAACCCATCAAGGTCAGTTCGAGTTCCTCTATGTTCTATTTGGCATATGTAATTCACCCGCGGTAGTTTCGAGGTACATATTTTCGCTATATAACGCTATCGTCATAAGTCAGTTAACTTTTTTAATCTCTTCATCAATTACTAATTCTCAACTTGAATTTTGTACAGGAAAATCTATTATTACAAATTTGCTTGAATTCACAATTCATGGTTAAAAGTCGTTTCGTTAAAATAACTCCACTGATTTCATATATACCGATTTCAGTAAAGCCTTCGATAAAGTTTACCACCCTCCAATTATTCATAAGCTCGATATGATTGGTTTTCAACCTTGTATACTTCGTTGGATATCTTACTACCTACATTGCAGAACGCAGTCATTTATTAAAATGTTGCACCGGATGTCATTTATGTGTCCTTAGGTGTTCCCCAAGGCAGCCACCTCGGCCCAATTCTGTTCCTGCTATTTATTAATGATATAACTACTGTATTAAAATTTTAAAAAATTCGAATGATGATATTAAAATTTTTAGATCATACAACTCTGTTGATGAGAGATCCTGCTGCAGGATGATTTAGAAAGCATAGTGAATTCCATGCCTTTAAATCTTAAAAAATGTAAATATATGTGCTTCTCTCGGAGAGCGACACTGCCGGCTTCTTTTGAATACAGTATTTGTGGCCATATTCTTGACCAAGTTCACAATTTTGTCGATCTGGTTGTCACAATGGATCCCAAAGTAAATTTTAACTTACATATTAACATTACAGTCAATAAAGTAATATGCGTTCATGCTTTTGTGAAAAGATGGTCGAAAGAATTCAGCGAACTTTTCATAATGAAAGCGCTTTTTACTACTTTAGTTACACCGATACTGGAATATGGTTCTATAATATGGAATCCGCATTATCGGGTGCATTCTGTCCGTCTTGAATCGGTTCAAAAACAATTTTTACTGTTTGCCTTAAGACACTTTCGTTGGGATTCTACTCACAGACTGCCACCATATACTAGTCGGCTAAAACTTATTAATCTTCCTACTCTTTCAAATCGTAGAAAAATTTTAGGCATAATATTTATGGTAAGTTGGTCACGGGATCGATTGATAGTCCTTTTATTTTTGCAGAAGTTAATTTCAGTGTCCCTTCTCGTGTTTCGAGGTACTTTAAACCCCTTTTTCTGAATCAACGCTACGATAGCTATATGAACTCACATTTACTAAAAGAAAGGGATAATTTCATTTTAGGCACAGAACAGGAAGCTGCATTTCGTCAACTGAAAGCTACCTTATCAAGTGCACCCGTGTTGCAATTATACAATCCGAAGGCAGTGAATCAAGTGCGCACTGATGCGTCAATGTACGGATATGGGGAAGTCCTTCTTTAAGAGGATAGCGATGACCGATGTTGCACCCAATACAATATATGAGCAGAAAAACTATACAAATGGAAAAACGGTACCACTCGTACGAACTCGAAGAATTCGCCATTGTATCGGCACTTAAGAAATGACGCGTCTATTTAGTAAGTATTTAAAAAAATAACGGATTGCAATGCATTCACAATGACGATGCAGGAAAAAATGTGCTATTGCAAGTATCACGTTGGGTTCTGTTTCTGCAGGACTTCGCGTATGAGATAGAATATCGTTAAGGAAGTTAAATTCGGCAAATTGATGCCTTGAGTAGGATTTCATGTTTGTTACTAAAGGATTCGCTAAAATTCAAGCAGCAAGCAAGGCCGTACCCTTCTTTAAAAAGCATGGAGTTCTACACAAAGATGCCATTAAGGAAATTTTGGTAGACCGCAAGAAGCTGTCAGAAAATCCCCAAGATATCCGCAAAGGTAGAAAAGATGGTAACGAGTTATGTGCAGTGCCTCATCGCTGAAGCAAAGAGTGGCAAGGAAGAAGGTTTCTTAGAGCCGATATTCAAGGAAAATCGAACTATTAATTAGTACGTAGCATGTAGACCCCGTTGTGATGATGTAAAAAACTAGAAAGCGGTGCTTAGTTTCGAGTAGATGTATTCGACCCGCAGTACAGGCTTAAAAAAAGTAATCGACAAACTCTGGAAGCAATCGGCAGTGTTCTGAAACCTAAGGCGTATAATTTCCGATAAAAGAGCACCTTTCATCTTCAAAAGCTGTTGAAATAATTAAAACATTCAGCACCTTTTAATTGCCATGGGCGTACGCAGGGTAAATGGCCAAGTGAAGCCAATCCACAGAATTATAAAATACAAAATCAATAAAGTTCTACCCCACGATCATTACAAGGTGGATAAAATTGATGAGAGGGAAGGACCAAGACTTTTAACCACTGGCGCAGAGTTCTTGAAACAGGGCCAGCCATCGTTTGCGGCCAAAATATAAGCCAGGATAGCCGAACGTAGGACAATGGGAACGGACTATAAGCTGACTAACAATTACAACCCGCGAGGTGAATAGCCAACGGAGGACGTCGAAGGACAAGACAGCGGAGACAGAAATATGCAACGACGAGTATTTATACAGATAAGCTTTTCATTGCAGGGTTGCGGCACCTAATGTTATTATAAGAGGGACAGTTGGGGATAATTTCTTGCAAAATTACGTTCTGTGATCCTTTCGAGTTGTAACTAAAGGAATCAATCAATACTTTTTTGATTACTTAAAATCAAATTGGATAGGATTTCAGAACAAAATTATGCATCAATACTCATTTTAAAAAGAATCATAATCCACAACTGCCCTGAATATACTTATGTATGCATCTCTGTTCATAAACTGTGTATTTTATCACACTTTTGTTTTTAAGAAAGAAATATGGGTTTAAATCTTAGATGTTCACGCATTGTAAACTTAAAAATACATATCTATGTATATACAAATCTTTGTTTTTTTTTTACAGATGCGGTTTTTATAAATCTTAGTCCAGAAAAAATACAAGCTTTCAGCAATGAAGATTTAAAATATTTAATTCATGTAGTTATGAAAGTTGCAAAGGCTTTTCAGCCAACGATTATTTTCATAGAAAATGTCCACAGAGTGTTTTGGAAAAGAGTCCCAAAAGACCAAGAATATTTGAACCCTCGATTGCTTCAAAAATTAATAACCACTAAGATATTGAAGCCTATCAAAAAGGACGATAAAATAATCCTATTGGGCACAACTGATGCCCCGTGGTCAGCAAAACCAAAAATGAAACGTGTATTTCAAAAGGTTCTTCTGATACCTAGGAGTGATTATGGGACGAGTTTCCTGCTTTGGCTAAAACTTTTAGGAAATTATGCTGGTGAAGATTCCGTTGAAGATTTTGTTTATTCTGCACTAGCAAAAGTTTTAAAAAACTATAATTCTGGTGATATAACGGACAATGTTGGTAACACATTGAATGTGCATAGGCGGATGAAACTGAAATCAAATCCCTTAAATCCATTTGAGTTCATAAATCACTTTGTTAATGGAAGTCAACCACTATTTCCTCTCGAAGAGAAGGTAAGTTTGGGAATATTGAAGTTGCGTATAAAGTATGTTACATGCATATTCACATATGTATATAATATGTATACACATACTCTCCTTTTCCGCAGATTATTGAAAAATTCCAGAGATGGTATCAAAAAGCCAATAAGCTATGTAAAGCAAGGAGAAAGTTTTTGAAAAAAATGGATCAAAAAAATAAGAAAAAGAGATGACTTCCTTCCGGAAATATATTTTATGATAAGAAAAAACTAAATTAAATTTATTCAATACCTTATTTAAAAGGATTTAATTCAACTCTTTTTTCTTCCGAGTAGGCGGCCTTTCAATCTTATAACAAACTTGATATTTTAATAAGTAGTTGAATCCATGGATTTAAAGAAGGTGATGACAAGAATGCAAAAGTATATGTACATACGCAAAACCTCAAATTTATTTTGTTTTTACTTTTGAGTGGTAAGAATGTCAGAAATTAAAAAAAGCGAAAAATTAACAAACAATCAGCTTAAGATACAATTCAACCTTCTACTTGGGTTTCGTTGGAGTAGGGTTTTATATTTTGAATTTTTGCTGTTTTGAAATCGGCGGTGCTCGATAACTGTATTTTTTATATACATTCATACACGATTTAGAAAATACAGATGTTGCGCCTTCCGCAAACCGCTATTCGCTCTCATCAAATTTGACAGAATCAGCTGTGTATGCTACGTCGCAGAACGCGGTTAGTTTTGTTTGTATGTTTGTAAGCATACAATTGTTTGTGCTTAAATTCAATGCTTAAAAGCAATTTTATTTAAAATAAAGTTATTAAACTTGAAGTGCGCAGTGTTAAGTGTTAAATCACAGAGTCTATCAATGATACGGGGCTATAAAACTCGCTAAAAATGATGTGGAGGTTTTTTTTCAAGGCATCCAATCTAACACAGAGCATAAATTAAGTTATTTGTATATAAATAGTTGCACAAAGTGCCGAAATTAGTAAAAACTTTTTCGTCGGGAAGGCGCAATCTTGTATTCTATCGTTCTTGACATACATATATACATACATTACTAATGAATTTATTAGTTTCCCTACACAGAGTTCATTTTCGCTTGAACCGCTGATTTAAATAGAGTTCAATTTTTTAATTCTGGAATACAAAAAATCAGCTTAATTTACTTAAACACGGACCTTTTGTAAATTTAACAATTTTTTTTTATTCATAACAGAAACGTAACTCCTACTTCGATTTAGGTAATTAAAGTGGTTTGAATCCAACAAACTAATATAATATGATAAAACAATTCACTTAGATTTAATTGGTAGTCATGTTGCGCTGAGTGCTGCTAAGTTGGCAACTGTTCCGATTCTCAATCCAAAGTTTAACCAATTTTTCATAAAGTATTTTTCTATAATGCTCTCTCTTTACACTTCAACCAAAAACAAACAAACACAAGTAAGAAAGCTAAATTCGGGCGAAACTGATTTTATATA
The DNA here is from genome assembly GCA_963971545.1 of Philophylla caesio. Classification (NCBI taxonomy): domain Eukaryota; kingdom Metazoa; phylum Arthropoda; class Insecta; order Diptera; family Tephritidae; genus Philophylla; species Philophylla caesio. The sequence goes on along the minus strand of OZ020608.1, from coordinate 37,374,372 downwards.
CCCTCGCGATGTAGTTTTGTATGGGCGGTGGCCATAATTTCATAAAAACCCGTTTCATTGTTTCAAATTGCTGCTAGTAATAAACTTTACTCAATTTGTTCCAATAAATACTGAAAACCGAAGTTTTTTGCTTTTCTCAAATTTTCCGTTATAAGGAAGTTGGGCGTGCTTTTGGTCCAATTTCAAAAATTATTGACGGTGATGCTAGTGATATCAAGGACAATATGTTCACCAAATTTTGTGACGATACCTTACATCGTTATTGAGATACCTACAAACGTTTTTTTATAAGTGGGCGTGATAATGCCCCTTTTTTAAAAATTTCAAAATTTTTTAACGATTATAACCGCGATATGAAGGAAAATAAGTCCACCAAATTTTGTGACGATACCTTACACCGTTATTGAGATACAGAAATGTTTTTCTAAGTGGCGTGGCAACGCCCATTTTTCAAAACTTCATAAATACTTAATTTCTTAGCTCAAAATCGCTCCAAATACCGAATTTCACTCAATTTATTTTAGTAGATAGCGAAAAAATTAAGTTTTTGCATTTTCCAAAATTTCCGTTATTTGGTAGGTGGGCGTGGTTATGATCCGATTTCAAAAATTATAATGGGACTCAAACCTCTTGCTTATATAAACCTAGCCTAGTTATAAGTAATAAAATTGTTATGCAAGTGACTTTTCAAATAAATTCATACAAATTGATACAAATAAATATAAATATAAACAATCGTGTTACTAAAGAATAAAGAAATTGAATTTGTTATACTCCTACTCCGTCAATGCCATATTGGATCCAACCTTTTTGAATCAAACAATCTGACATCAAATTCGAAATCAGCGACTCCGAGAACGCCGCTTACAATAATCGAATTTTTTTGCCTTATTGGATCCGCCATTTTAAATTTCGAAAATCTGACAACAGATTCGAAATCGACGACCTCCAAAACCCACATACACCAAGTTTCTAATAATTTTAGTTGCTTTTTGACTTTTTGCCAGCAAATAGTATTCGTCAGAACATAGTGCATTGGATAAAGAAACATAATCATAGTCAAGTTAAAGCTGATACTTACTTTAGAGTCCACCGCAGTACAGGCTTAAAAAAAGTAATCGACAAACTCTGGAAGCAATCGGCAGTGTTCAGAAACCTAAGGCGTATAATTTCAGATAAAAGAGCACCTTTCATCTTCAAAAGCTGTTGAAATAATTAAAACATTCAGCACCTTCTAATTGCCACGGGCGTACGCAGGGTAAATGGCCAAGTGAAGCCAATCCACAGAATTATAAAATACAAAATCAATAAAGTTCTACCCCACGATCATTACAAGGTGGATAAAATTGATGAGAGGGAAGGACCAAGACTTTTAACCACTGGCGCAGAGTTCTTGAAACAGGGCCAGCCATCGTTTGCGGCCAAAATATAAGCCAGGATAGCCGAACGTAGGACAATGGGAACGGACTATAAGCTGACTAACAATTACAACCCGCGAGGTGAATAGCCAACGGAGGACGTCGAAGGACAAGACAGCGGAGACAGAAATATGCAACGACGAGTATTTATACAGATAAGCTTTTCATTGCAGGGTTGCGGCACCTAATGTTATTATAAGAGGGACAGTTGGGGATAATTTCTTGCAAAATTACGTTCTGTGATCCTTTCGAGTTGTAACTAAAGGAATCAATCAATACTTTTTTGATTACTTAAAATCAAATTGGATAGGATTTCAGAACAAAATTATGCATCAATACTCATTTTAAAAAGAATCATAATCCACAACTGCCCTGAATATACTTATGTATGCATCTCTGTTCATAAACTGTGTATTTTATCACACTTTTGTTTTTAAGAAAGAAATATGGGTTTAAATCTTAGATGTTCACGCATTGTAAACTTAAAAATACATATCTATGTATATACAAATCTTTGTTTTTTTTTTACAGATGCGGTTTTTATAAATCTTAGTCCAGAAAAAATACAAGCTTTCAGCAATGAAGATTTAAAATATTTAATTCATGTAGTTATGAAAGTTGCAAAGGCTTTTCAGCCAACGATTATTTTCATAGAAAATGTCCACAGAGTGTTTTGGAAAAGAGTCCCAAAAGACCAAGAATATTTGAACCCTCGATTGCTTCAAAAATTAATAACCACTAAGATATTGAAGCCTATCAAAAAGGACGATAAAATAATCCTATTGGGCACAACTGATGCCCCGTGGTCAGCAAAACCAAAAATGAAACGTGTATTTCAAAAGGTTCTTCTGATACCTAGGAGTGATTATGGGACGAGTTTCCTGCTTTGGCTAAAACTTTTAGGAAATTATGCTGGTGAAGATTCCGTTGAAGATTTTGTTTATTCTGCACTAGCAAAAGTTTTAAAAAACTATAATTCTGGTGATATAACGGACAATGTTGGTAACACATTGAATGTGCATAGGCGGATGAAACTGAAATCAAATCCCTTAAATCCATTTGAGTTCATAAATCACTTTGTTAATGGAAGTCAACCACTATTTCCTCTCGAAGAGAAGGTAAGTTTGGGAATATTGAAGTTGCGTATAAAGTATGTTACATGCATATTCACATATGTATATAATATGTATACACATACTCTCCTTTTCCGCAGATTATTGAAAAATTCCAGAGATGGTATCAAAAAGCCAATAAGCTATGTAAAGCAAGGAGAAAGTTTTTGAAAAAAATGGATCAAAAAAATAAGAAAAAGAGATGACTTCCTTCCGGAAATATATTTTATGATAAGAAAAAACTAAATTAAATTTATTCAATACCTTATTTAAAAGGATTTAATTCAACTCTTTTTTCTTCCGAGTAGGCGGCCTTTCAATCTTATAACAAACTTGATATTTTAATAAGTAGTTGAATCCATGGATTTAAAGAAGGTGATGACAAGAATGCAAAAGTATATGTACATACGCAAAACCTCAAATTTATTTTGTTTTTACTTTTGAGTGGTAAGAATGTCAGAAATTAAAAAAAGCGAAAAATTAACAAACAATCAGCTTAAGATACAATTCAACCTTCTACTTGGGTTTCGTTGGAGTAGGGTTTTATATTTTGAATTTTTGCTGTTTTGAAATCGGCGGTGCTCGATAACTGTATTTTTTATATACATTCATACACGATTTAGAAAATACAGATGTTGCGCCTTCCGCAAACCGCTATTCGCTCTCATCAAATTTGACAGAATCAGCTGTGTATGCTACGTCGCAGAACGCGGTTAGTTTTGTTTGTATGTTTGTAAGCATACAATTGTTTGTGCTTAAATTCAATGCTTAAAAGCAATTTTATTTAAAATAAAGTTATTAAACTTGAAGTGCGCAGTGTTAAGTGTTAAATCACAGAGTCTATCAATGATACGGGGCTATAAAACTCGCTAAAAATGATGTGGAGGTTTTTTTTCAAGGCATCCAATCTAACACAGAGCATAAATTAAGTTATTTGAATATAAATAGTTGCACAAAGTGCCGAAATTAGTAAAAACTTTTTCGTCGGGAAGGCGCAATCTTGTATTCTATCGTTCTTGACATACATATATACATACATTACTAATGAATTTATTAGTTTCCCTACACAGAGTTCATTTTCGCTTGAACCGCTGATTTAAATAGAGTTCAATTTTTTAATTCTGGAATACAAAAAATCAGCTTAATTTACTTAAACACGGGCCTTTTGTAAATTTAACAATTTTTTTTTATTCATAACAGAAACGTAACTCCTACTTCGATTTAGGTAATTAAAGTGGTTTGAATCCAACAAACTAATATAATATGATAAACAATTCACTTAGATTTAATTGGTAGTCATGTTGCGCTGAGTGCTGCTAAGTTGGCAACTGTTCCGATTCTCAATCCAAAGTTTAACCAATTTTTCATAAAGTATTTTTCTATAATGCTCTCTCTTTACACTTCAACCAAAAACAAACAAACACAAGTAAGAAAGCTAAATTCGGGCGAAACTGATTTTATATACCCTCGCGATGTAGTTTTGTATGGGCGGTGGCCATAATTTCATAAAAACCCGTTTCATTGTTTCAAATTGCTGCTAGTAATAAACTTTACTCAATTTGTTCCAATAAATACTGAAAACCGAAGTTTTTTGCTTTTCTCAAATTTTCCGTTATAAGGAAGTTGGGCGTGCTTTTGGTCCAATTTCAAAAATTATTGACGGTGATGCTAGTGATATCAAGGACAATATGTTCACCAAATTTTGTGACGATACCTTACATCGTTATTGAGATACCTACAAACGTTTTTTTATAAGTGGGCGTGATAATGCCCCTTTTTTAAAAATTTCATAAAAACAAGTTTCTTAATTAACTATCTCTCTAAATATTAAATTTTAATTAATATGTGCTAATAGATAAAGAAAAAACGCAATTTTTGCATTTTTTTAAATTTCCGTTATGTGAGAGGTGGGCGAGGTTATGTTCCGATTTCAAAATTTTTTAACGATTATAACCGCGATATGAAGGAAAATAAGTCCACCAAATTTTGTGACGATACCTTACACCGTTATTGAGATACAGAAATGTTTTTCTAAGTGGCGTGGCAACGCCCATTTTTCAAAACTTCATAAATACTTAATTTCTTAGCTCAAAATCGCTCCAAATACCGAATTTCACTCAATTTATTTTAGTAGATAGCGAAAAAATTAAGTTTTTGCATTTTCCAAAATTTCCGTTATTTGGTAGGTGGGCGTGGTTATGATCCGATTTCAAAAATTATAATGGGACTCAAACCTCTTGCTTATATAAACCTAGCCTAGTTATAAGTAATAAAATTGTTATGCAAGTGACTTTTCAAATAAATTCATACAAATTGATACAAATAAATATAAATATAAACAATCGTGTTACTAAAGAATAAAGAAATTGAATTTGTTATACTCCTACTCCGTCAATGCCATATTGGATCCAACCTTTTTGAATCAAACAATCTGACATCAAATTCGAAATCAGCGACTCCGAGAACGCCGCTTACAATAATCGAATTTTTTTGCCTTATTGGATCCGCCATTTTAAATTTCGAAAATCTGACAACAGATTCGAAATCGACGACCTCCAAAACCCACATACACCAAGTTTCTAATAATTTTAGTTGCTTTTTGACTTTTTGCCAGCAAATAGTATTCGTCAGAACATAGTGCATTGGATAAAGAAACATAATCATAGTCAAGTTAAAGCTGATACTTACTTTAGAGTCCACCGCAGTACAGGCTTAAAAAAAGTAATCGACAAACTCTGGAAGCAATCGGCAGTGTTCAGAAACCTAAGGCGTATAATTTCAGATAAAAGAGCACCTTTCATCTTCAAAAGCTGTTGAAATAATTAAAACATTCAGCACCTTCTAATTGCCACGGGCGTACGCAGGGTAAATGGCCAAGTGAAGCCAATCCACAGAATTATAAAATACAAAATCAATAAAGTTCTACCCCACGATCATTACAAGGTGGATAAAATTGATGAGAGGGAAGGACCAAGACTTTTAACCACTGGCGCAGAGTTCTTGAAACAGGGCCAGCCATCGTTTGCGGCCAAAATATAAGCCAGGATAGCCGAACGTAGGACAATGGGAACGGACTATAAGCTGACTAACAATTACAACCCGCGAGGTGAATAGCCAACGGAGGACGTCGAAGGACAAGACAGCGGAGACAGAAATATGCAACGACGAGTATTTATACAGATAAGCTTTTCATTGCAGGGTTGCGGCACCTAATGTTATTATAAGAGGGACAGTTGGGGATAATTTCTTGCAAAATTACGTTCTGTGATCCTTTCGAGTTGTAACTAAAGGAATCAATCAATACTTTTTTGATTACTTAAAATCAAATTGGATAGGATTTCAGAACAAAATTATGCATCAATACTCATTTTAAAAAGAATCATAATCCACAACTGCCCTGAATATACTTATGTATGCATCTCTGTTCATAAACTGTGTATTTTATCACACTTTTGTTTTTAAGAAAGAAATATGGGTTTAAATCTTAGATGTTCACGCATTGTAAACTTAAAAATACATATCTATGTATATACAAATCTTTGTTTTTTTTTTACAGATGCGGTTTTTATAAATCTTAGTCCAGAAAAAATACAAGCTTTCAGCAATGAAGATTTAAAATATTTAATTCATGTAGTTATGAAAGTTGCAAAAGCTTTTCAGCCAACGATTATTTTCATAGAAAATTTCCACAGAGTTTTTTGGATAAGAGTCCCAAAAGACCAAGAATATTTGAACCTTCGATTGCTTCAAAAATTAATAACCACTAAGGGCACAACTGAACCAAAAATTAAACGTGTATTTCAAAAGGTTCTTTTGATACCTAGGAGTGATTATAGGACGAGTTTCCTGTTTTGGCTAGAACTTTTAGGAAATTATGCTGGTGAAGATTCCGTTGAAGATTTTGTTTATTCTGCACTAGCAAAAGTTTTAAAAAACTATAATTCTGGTGATATAACGGACAATGTTGGTAACACATTGAATGTGCATAGGCGGATGAAACTGAAATCAAATCCCTTAAATCCATTTGAGTTCATAAATCACTTTGTTAATGGAAGTCAACCACTATTTCCTCTCGAAGAGAAGGTAAATATGGGAATACTGAATTTGCGTATAAAGTATGTTACATGCATATTCACATATATAATATGTATACACATACTCTCTTTTTCCGTAGATTATTGAAAAATTCCAGAGATGGTATCAAAAAGCCAATAAGCTTTGTAAAGCAAGGAGAAAGTTTTTGAAATAAATGGATCAAAAAAATAAGAAAAAGAGATGACTTCCTTCCGGAAATATATCTTATGATAAGAAAAAACTAAATTAAATTTATTCAATACCTTATTTAAAAGGATTTAATTCAACTCTTTTTTCTTCCGAGTAGGCGGCCTTTCAATCTTATAACAAACTTGATATTTTAATAAGTAGTTGAATCCATGGATTTAAAGAAGGTGATGACAAGAATGCAAAAGTATATGTACATACGCAAAACCTCAAATTTATTTTGTTTTTACTTTTGAGTGGTAAGAATGTCAGAAATTAAAAAAAGCGAAAAATTAACAAACAATCAGCTTAAGATACAATTCAACCTTCTACTTGGGTTTCGTTGGAGTAGGGTTTTATATTTTGAATTTTTGCTGTTTTGAAATCGGCGGTGCTCGATAACTGTATTTTTTATATACATTCATACACGATTTAGAAAATACAGATGTTGCGCCTTCCGCAAACCGCTATTCGCTCTCATCAAATTTGACAGAATCAGCTGTGTATGCTACGTCGCAGAACGCGGTTAGTTTTGTTTGTATGTTTGTAAGCATACAATTGTTTGTGCTTAAATTCAATGCTTTAAAGCAATTTTATTTAAAATAAAGTTATTAAACTTGAAGTGCGCAGTGTTAAGTGTTAAATCACAGAGTCTATCAATGATACGGGGCTATAAAACTCGCTAAAAATGATGTGGAGGTTTTTTTTCAAGGCATCCAATCTAACACAGAGCATAAATTAAGTTATTTGTATATAAATAGTTGCACAAAGTGCCGAAATTAGTAAAAACTTTTTCGTCGGGAAGGCGCAATCTTGTATTCTATCGTTCTTGACATACATATATACATACATTACTAATGAATTTATTAGTTTCCCTACACAGAGTTCATTTTCGCTTGAACCGCTGATTTAAATAGAGTTCAATTTTTTAATTCTGGAATACAAAAAATCAGCTTAATTTACTTAAACACGGGCCTTTTGTAAATTTAACAATTTTTTTTTATTCATAACAGAAACGTAACTCCTACTTCGATTTAGGTAATTAAAGTGGTTTGAATCCAACAAACTAATATAATATGATAAAACAATTCACTTAGATTTAATTGGTAGTCATGTTGCGCTGAGTGCTGCTAAGTTGGCAACTGTTCCGATTCTCAATCCAAAGTTTAACCAATTTTTCATAAAGTATTTTTCTATAATGCTCTCTCTTTACACTTCAACCAAAAACAAACAAACACAAGTAAGAAAGCTAAATTCGGGCGAAACTGATTTTATATACCCTCGCGATGTAGTTTTGTATGGGCGGTGGCCATAATTTCATAAAAACCCGTTTCATTGTTTCAAATTGCTGCTAGTAATAAACTTTACTCAATTTGTTCCAATAAATACTGAAAACCGAAGTTTTTTGCTTTTCTCAAATTTTCCGTTATAAGGAAGTTGGGCGTGCTTTTGGTCCAATTTCAAAAATTATTGACGGTGATGCTAGTGATATCAATGACAATATGTTCACCCAATTTTGTGACGATACCTTACATCGTTATTGAGATACCTACAAACGTTTTTTTATAAGTGGGCGTGATAATGCCCCTTTTTTAAAAATTTCATAAAAACAAGTTTCTTAATTAACTATCTCTCTAAATATTAAATTTTAATTAATATGTGCTAATAGATAAAGAAAAAACGCAATTTTTGCATTTTTTTAAATTTCCGTTATGTGAGAGGTGGGCGAGGTTATGTTCCGATTTCAAAATTTTTTAACGATTATAACCGCGATATGAAGGAAAATAAGTCCACCAAATTTTGTGACGATACCTTACACCGTTATTGAGATACAGAAATGTTTTTCTAAGTGGCGTGGCAACGCCCATTTTTCAAAACTTCATAAATACTTAATTTCTTAGCTCAAAATCGCTCCAAATACCGAATTTCACTCAATTTATTTTAGTAGATAGCGAAAAAATTAAGTTTTTGCATTTTCCAAAAAGTTATAAACTTGTTGTGTAAGTGACTTCAAATAAATTCATACAATTTGATACTAATAAACATAAATAAAAACAATCGTGTTACTAAAGAATAAAGAAATTGAATTTGTTTTACCCCTACTCCGACAATGCCATATTGGATCGAACTTTTTTGAATCAAAAAATCTGACATCAATTTCGAAATCGGCGATTCCGAGAACGCCGCTTGCACATATAAAATATAATTAAGTCAAATTTGATTGCCATATTGGATCCGCCATTTTAAATTTCAAAAATCTGACAACAGATTCGAAATCGGCGACCTCCAAAACCATGATTCAATTATAAAAGGTTGGATACTTATTGACGTTTAAGTTTTCCGACTGCCTTGTAAGGTTGCATTTAGGAAGGTCTGATAAAGGGGAAAATATTTTATAGGTAGTATATATTTAGGTAGTAGAAAGTAGGTAACATATTTGCAGAAATTTGATATTTCAATTTAATATAATATAACCGAATATTCAACCACACATGTATGTATAAAGCACCTTAATACAACAAACTATATGATTTAGAAGCAAATATTTTTTACACATTTTATTAACAAAAACAATGAGCTTTCAACCTTTTTCAAGTTTTTACATGCAGAAAAAAGAAAAATTTTGATAACAATTTTTTTTCTTTAATTGAATATCAATTTTAGCAACCAAAATAAGAGGTATCTATTAACGAAAACACCACACAATACCTTCGTCAAAAAATTAACGGAATTTTTATTGATTTACATCTGTTAGAAATCAAGTAAAGACGTTAGTCAAAACTGGTCAAAATACTAACAAATGTTGTTCTATTCGATATTTTAACTATATAATTTTATGGTTGGTAATATTTATATAAATTATTTTTTTTGTAAATTTATATTATTTTATATAAAATATATACAGTAAAAAATTAAAAACATAAAATGCTTTCTTTGAAAAAAAGTATCAAACAAAATGATCTGACCTGACCGGGAATCGAACCAACGACTAATCAATTTCATACATACAAAGAAAAAAGATGTCAATTCCTGTTCGCTGCTAGATAAGCAAGTCTACTGGAAAACATACGAGAATGCTGTCAATTCGATTATTTAATGTAGGGCATGCTGAAATAATTTAAAAACTACAAAAGGCAACAGTGTTGCCTGCCAGGCCATTTCACATAACATTTTTTTTCTTAAATTAAAAGAGAGCAACACAGGCTACCTTAAGGCAGCGTGCAAGAGTGAGACAACTGCCTAATTATCCAACCTTGTATGATTGAATCATGTCCAAAACCCACATACACCAAGTTTCTAATCATTTTGGTTGCTTTTTGACTTTTTGCCAGCAAATAGTATTCGCCAGAACATAGTGCGTTGGATAAAGAAACATAGGGCCATAGTCATAGTCAAGTTCAAGCTGATACTTACTTTAGAGTCCACTTTAACTTTTTTTTTATAATCCTAACTTGACTATGGTTATGGCCCTATAAATCACTAAAAGAGGTTCTTTGGGCAATGTCTTAACGTTAATAAAACAAATTTGGTTGAAGAATATTATTTAATTTTTATTAACGATTTATCTTAAAAGGTACTGAATAAAATTCTTCAATAACATTTGTTTTATTAACGATAATAAGATTCTACTTAATATCTTCGTTGCAGGGCCAGCTTAAAGGGGCGGTTGGAGTTTTGGGGGTTTAACAACCCTGTTGGAGGAAAATATGCATTCACATTTTTCATAATTTAGATTACGATAATGATAAAAACTATTTTAAGGGGAACGGAGGGTATTGTGGATATAGCGGCTATTGAGGACCACCTATTTAACCCAATAATACTAACCATTCGAAAATTTTACAAATGAAAAATTTTAATTTCCATCTGCAAACACATGAAACTTCAATTTTATCGAAATCTCGGTTGGCTTCATATTTGGCGGTGACGAGTTCTTTAGACTTGCTTACTGGTGGACTTCAATTCGAATAACGGTAGTTTTGTAAATTTTACTTGTGGTTACTGAGCTTTTTTTTTAACTTATCAAATTATAGACAAGTTTATTTTAATTTTGATAAATCATGGGGACATTTTGAGAATATACTCGACCCCTAAATTTGGAGTAAAATGAAGATCTTCTAGAATGTCATCAATTGTGTAAAATATAAACTGTACTCGGAAGTTCCGCAGTTGGCTGATGACGTTTTTTATGATTTGCTTAATACTGCTTGCATCGATTCTTGCATTATTTATAATCATAATACGTAAAAGAATGGTGAACAATGAGTTAACAGAAAGCATTATAGGATAAGACTTTATGAAGAATTGGTAAAACCTTGGCTTGATTATCGGTTTCAGTTTGCAGCGCTAAAAAATAATCGCCGATATTTTGGATTTGTAATGAAAAAATTAACTTCAGTTGATATTTAATACCCTAGAGTTGAACAAATTTAGCACCTTTTAAAATAGCGATGGTCGAGTGGCCGCTGTGGTCGAGTGGGTAGCGGTGCGTGTTATAACTGGATATGCCGATGAGTTCGGGGTTCGAACCTCAGCCAGGGCATGTAAAATCTTAATCATAGAAAAGTTTTTTTTTCTAATAGCGGTCACCCCTCGGCAGACAATGGCAAACCTCCGAAAGTATTTCTGCCATGAAAAGGCTTCTCATAAAATACATCTGCCGTTCGGAGTCGGCACAAAGCTGTAGGTCCATCCATTTGTGGTTCAATATAAAGACGCACCCTACAAATGGTAGGAGAAGCTCGGCCAAACACTGAGCTATATATATATTTTTTTTAAGATATGAGGGTGTACATGTAAGACTTTAAGTCTTTTATAATACATAAATAGGAGGCAATTTCAAAATTTGTTATATGTGATACAAACTTAAATCTAACAATAATTAATTAAATAGAATACTGGATACTTATGACTATTTTAAAGTTTGAGTTACAGTCAGAAGACAGATAATCAGAAAGTATGAGAAAACAGAAATATCGAGAAGTGAAGAAGTTTTAAACGCAATCACATTAGACTATTTACTGTGTTAAAATAATCGTGAATTACCCTTCTGTAGCCACCCCCAACCAAAGCAGTTTTTACAAATTGTGGAATGGAGTTCCACAGCCCCACAGCATTAATGAAGAGCAGTCTTGATGAGGACAAATAGGTGTACTTAGGAATAACCAGACTTTGATGCCTACTCGATCTAGTAAATTGTAGTCTTTCATAAAGATATTTCGGTGTTTTATAATTTATGAGCTTGAACATGAATATACAATTTCTTGCCGCAAGGTAAGTTAATATATACATCCAAGAATTTTAAATTTCCATAAAGATATGTGATCATATCTTTTAAGGCCATAGACGTAACATGTAACATTATTAAACAAAATATCAATCTTGTGAGATGAGACAGAATCTAGTTTGCTATATACTAGCTCACAGTACGTGATATGAGGCACAATAAGTTGAACAGCAAGCTTTCGTCTTGTCTCTAGAGGAGTATACGAAGCTGGCATTTTTAACCTACGTAAAATTATATAAACAATGCTAACAACTTTGTTAATATGGTCAGAACATGTCAACATAGAATTCACAACAAAGCCTAAGTTTTTTATTTTTTCAGTAAACATTAATACGCTAGTGCATAGGATTTAGCAGCATTCAGACGCAGACAATTATCCTGAGCCCATTGAGAAATTGCAGACAAATCACTATTTATTTTAAAACACAAGTCGGCAACGAACACAAATACAATTGAATATCATCAGCGTAGGCATGGACATTCACATACTGACAAACAGAGAATACATCGTTGACAAACAGACTAAACAAGAGGGGACCGAGAACAGAACCTTGAGGAACACCAGAGACAACAGCACAAGATGCGGACGAGGTAGCTTTGCAAATTACTTTCTGAGTTCTTCCTGCAAGGTAACTAGCCATAAGTTTAACAGAGCTATCAGAGAACCCAAAATAATGTTTAAGCTTTTTGCAAAGAAGTTCATGATTTACCATGTCAAAGGCCTTAGAAAAATCCAGAAGGCAGAGAAGGGTCAGATTACCCTTATAAACTCTTCCCTAATATCCTCTGTTATTTTTAACATTGCCGTAGCACAGCTATGCTTAGGTCTAAACCCTGACTGCAATGGAGAAAGCAGATGGTTTTGTTGGACTAATTGGGTAATTTGCGCTGCCATTAAGGACTCACATGCTTTAGAAAAGGCTGGTAAAATGCTAATAGGTCTATAGTCACTTGAGCTGGTGCAATATTTTTAGCAACAGGAACAATCAAAGCCTTTTTCCAGTCTGATGGGAAACATGCCGTTATAAAGCAGTGATTTATGATGTGTGTTAGAGCACTCAAGATGAATGGCAGCACAAGCTTCAAACCTCAATGATATCCCATCTGCACCGATTGCATTGGACTTAATCGCCATCAAAGATATTAAAACATCAGCTTCTGTTACTCCATTAAATTGAAATTTATCTTCTAAAGTAAAATGGTTACCTAAATTTTGGAAAGGAAGAATATAGCTGTCGTTAGTTTCACTAGTAAAGCATCTATTTAGCAAGTTGGGGTCAATTTTACATTCAGATCTAAGTTCTCCATGTACATTCAAGGTTTTTAAATTGCGCCACAAATCTTTAGAGGGTATTGATGGATTCAGTTTAGAATTGCAATAAAGACGCTTTGCATTTCTTATAATTACATTAGCTTTATTTCTGGCCGATTTGTACTGGGTCCAAGCAAAGTCGGTTCTGGTTCTCCTCCATTTATTATAGAGCTTATTACGTGTTTTTATAGCTGAGCTGACTCTTTTATTATACGAAGGGTAAGAGCTGTTTATTGCCCGAACAGTACGAAACGGGACATGGTCGTCAAACAATTTTATCAAAGTTTTATTAAGGAAGTCAAGTTTTTCATCCACACTCTCAATGAACCAACAATTAATCCAGTTTACATTTAACATTACTAGTATTAATAGACTTCAAATCAAATGTTCATTAAGTACTTACAATCATTGCTGCTTTTCCTGTTATAACTTCCGCGGATGAAAAAAGTTTCCAACTTTGCGCCGCATAAAAACGTATTTAAGTATCTACTTTGAGAGAAAATCGTATCAATGGGCTAGGGTCTCAATATTAATGGCAATCTGGATGTTATTGTTGACTCTTTACCTTGGCAAATTGCATTATTAAAGGCTGAATAATTAAGTTAATATCACATCAAGTAATTTTGAATTGTGCCAAATTATATCCACATTTAAATACAGTATGCTAAAACAATAGGGGTATTCGGGATTTTTTGTATTCGTATTAATATTTGCTATTTTTACAATGAATTCGGAATTAAAATCTTTATTTGTGTCATTTGTAAAATATCCCGAACGGCCGATTTAGGAGTTCATATTTAAGTATGTGCCTCCAACAAATAAACAAATGTGCGTAATATGCCGCGAAAAGGCGAAAAAACGAAAATATTCTATTTTATTACTAATAATGGTAAAAATAAAATTGCTAAGATAAACGATAAACTTTAATACACACAAATAAATATCTATACGACTAACGTATTTGTAGATGATTCGACGATTAATCTTTTTTGTTGTGATCGGCCGAGAGAAATTTACAAAGGAAAAACCACATTTACAGCAGGGTCCAGCCATTGTATTTGCTTGCACTCTTGTATTTGAAGTGGAAAGTATATTTTATTGTTGGATTTGTACTGCATTTGCTATAAAAACCACAGAAACCACGAATACAAAATACAATGGCAAATATAACAGATCCCGAATCCCCTAATGATATTATTGGTTGTTACGAATGATTTCACAGAAAGTTCAGAACACTAATGAATGTGAATTCAGTGTAATTTGAGTGTCATTCATAGTGAAAAAGTGATGAAATCAACTTTATAAATATGTACTTATTTAAAGTTAAAACGCACCTTGGGAGTGGTATTTCTAGAAAGGGGAGACTCCCGCATTTTCCTCCATACCTGTTTAACCTTAGGTTCTAATGTTTTATTATTATTGGTATTCGTTAATTGAAATTAAAAAGGTTCTATTTCATATTGGCTCATTTGCCTTTGTATTAATGCAGTCTAAAAATATTTTAAAATAAAATGCTTCGTATTAGTATTTCATACTAGTGTTTTTTGAATCAAGAAACAAAAGATTATAATTCTCATGTTAAATCCAACATATTCTGTAACTTTAGAGAATATGTTTGCTGGGAAACTGCAAATTGCGATGACATCCCCTCAACTCGTCTATCTTCGATCTTATTCTGTTTTTCCCTAATTTGTGCATTGTCCTTGACCAAATTATCTTTCAGTGATGAAATTTCCGACGTAAGCATCTGTAAAATAATAGGCAATATCGCGTTCATATCTAAAGCCGTTGGTGCATTAGCTCCGTCTTCTTTTCTTCAACTATCCTGCTTTTGTTTCAGTATCTTCAGGTTTACCCGAGAACTCAAAGTTGACAACTTCAACTCCTTCCTGCTCCATGGCTTCCCACAATCGTGATACCAAGTCATCTTTCCAGCTCCTGCTTTAGTTTTTCAATTTGCAGATCCTGAATCTTCGTCGTTTTCCTTATTATTTTTATTGTAGAGCTGCGACCTAACAAGATCTATTTGTGCTTTAAGTTTTCACCCCACCCTTAGGCTGTTTATGAAGATAAAAACTTTGAACGATCGATGTTATAGTTGGATATGATTTTCGCTCCACAAGGCGTATAAGCCTGAGTCAACTTATACTCGGTCATTCACACAGTATATGCTAAGAGATCTGCTCATCTTGGCCACAATAGTGCAATCCACCATCTCCAAGTGTCCTATTTTGTGAAGATGGTATTTTAGCCTACAGTGACCTTTAAAAAAGACGGTAAGAGTTCTTAAACCCTTTCAGAAGCTTCACGGAATAGACATATGAACCTCTTGCATTGTCTATTACCCTTTGACGATAGACGATTACCCTTTGGAAGGATCACATAACGGATGAGGGCCGTAAAAGCTTATTTTATGCGAGATAGTCCGCCTTTCGTTGTCATCCAAGCTCTCATGACTCGGAACCCACAAGAGAGTAACTCTGTTATCGGCTCCTAATAAGTACATTGCCGTTTTGCAGCTGTCTATTAGCTTTGACTTCGTCTTGAAGGAGTCTAATGTCCTAAGGGCTGCCTGGCTGTCTAACATGATGCTGATTGGTCCTACGAAGACATTCGTGAGCGCACAAATAAATTGCACAGATTTCCGCCTGGAAGATGGTTGGGTATAAACATATCGGAACCCTTTTTTGAAATCTAGGTTCAAATACCGTTTGGATCCGTGAGTGTACCACCCTTATAATTATTTAATGATTGTTTTCACCATCGCTTTACAGGTGTTTCTTTAAGGTATTATAACCTTGTAGGTCTTGGTAAAGGACAGGTTTGGAGGCATAGAGTCTGTGAGTTTGATAATTGTATGACACAACTCTATGACCTCTGAAGTCTCCACTTTTCAGACAATTAAGATTTCACAGTCTTAGACCTCTCTGACAAGCCTCATTTTCAATGAGTATGACCAATGGTGGGATGACAGTAATGCTTCCAATCCCATCTCTTGGACATTTACTCATGTCCCCAGTAATGGCTACAAAAATGAGAAGACCTATATTAGATGGTCGTCACCATAGCTGTAAGCATTGAATTCATTCGCTTTAAGCCACGAGTAGCAGTTCCGGCAGTCTACTTCCCTGATTTGAAAGTCAATACGTTTTTCTAAGGTTTTTATTACAAAGGAACTGACTCCTACTGTCCATTTTGTTAGCTCACCCTGCAGCAACAGTGGTCACATTAGGACTTGGCCCTTGCTGAATGCATCATGGGAAGTGGGTTTCCAGTAAAAGCTGGTTGGTCTTCTTAGGTTCATTCGTGTATGTTTTGTCATGTTCCTTAAATGTCTTCTTAGGTTCATTCGTGTAGGTTCCGTCATGTTTCTTAAGTATGCATATAAACTATTTGTATGACACAGTCTAAAGGCTTAATTCTAGCGCTGAGCAGCAGAAAGGGTGGAGATACCCTCACAGTGCTCACGCCATGTGGACTCTCTTAACTCTCTATTGTAGACGGACTCTCCGTTTGGTCTTATTGAATAGCTTTATAGCCTTTTGCAGAAGTTTTCTGAGAGTTTTGTTCCATCATGGGACGTCCCTTTTAAATTTTTTAATCTTTTTTGAGCAGCTCACTTCGAAGGCTACTGTTAGATTGTTCTGAAGTTGTATTGATTCAAATTCCAGATTATTTAGACAGAAGAAAGAAAAGAAGAAGGCCGTTGGCCCATCACAAATTTCCGCCGTACTCCTCTATTGAAATTATTTCCCTTGTGAGCATTTCGTTACTGTCATCCGGAAGGCGGAGGCAAGTACAACGGCCTCATTAAAAACCCAGAGGCTGGAGGGCGCTTATTCCTCGGCTTAAGGGTGGCTTCTCAGCAGATTGGCCTAAGGATTTTTATTCGAGGAATTTGTTTGAGGCAGCACAACAGAGGTATTCTGCAATACTAGCGTCTTTTGAGCAATAGGGTCGCTCTTTGTCCGCTGGGCTATTGCTAGCCACTGTGACGTATACAGTAGGGGCATTTGGATTATCGGAGGGTAATGTCTTATGGATACGCAGCCTTCCGAAGCCACGGTGAGCTCTAATGAGAGTCCTCTTTATGCTCTTGAACGCTCTCCAGTTGCCCACCTGCACATCAGCGTTCTAACTCTCAACGAGAGTATCACTACTTGGCCCGTTTGGACTGGGCTCCTTGTCGTCCGTCGAAATGACAAAAGGTATTGGCTCGCTGCCTCGAAAGGCAGCTGCAGATGCCATATTTTGGATTAGCTCTACGGGCTCCTTTCAAAGAATCGACTGCTCTCCGCTGTTGGCGGAAGCAGAGTTTTTTGAAGAGCGAGCTAATCCGCGGCAGAGCCTGATATCTCAGCAAGAGTAACTAACAGTTACGTGTCCTATGTCAACTCTAGAACATTATTGATCGTTTGCGACATTCGAGTGTCAACTACTGCTTCAATTCTGCAAATGAATGACGTCGTTTATTCCTAACCGATAAGTAATCGAATACTCTAGTTTGCGTTAATATGATCAAAGTCCGACTTGAAACATAATTATGAAAACCCAACCTTTCCACATTGTTTAGTTTAGGGATAAACGACGCCTTTTATTGGCATTTCTTAGAATTTAGATGTCGCTTATGAATTAAATTTTGTTTTAATTTCATATATTTAAAAGCTTAACTTTTATTATGAGCAGAAGCAGTGGAACACTGTAGGAAAAAAATATAGGAATTTATCATATTTATTTTCTAATAAAAAACATTTACCTAAACAATTTTAAATATTATCAGTGCTGTAATACAAACCATTTTCATATCAAATATTGAATTTTAAATGAGTACACTTTTCGGAACATGCCCGTATGTTTCGAAAAATATTTTCAAAGCATTAAAAAATAAATAATAATTATGGGTGTGTTTCTTTTACGATTTTGTTTTTATTTAAGTGTATTTGTACACAGTTACCGAGTTCACAAAAGCCGTGTTATTTGTGGTATTTCTTTAGTGCGCTATTGAAATAACAGAGGAACTTGTGAACGCACTGTGTTATTTCGGTTACTAATATATATCTGGTATTCAAGCAGTGAGTCAGCAATAAATGTATTGTAATAAACTTGAGCGGTCGGTTTATTTTACATACATATGTATTTCAAACAAACGACGCCATTTGTTTGTCACAAAATTATATATACTTATAGTCATGCCTGTAGTGCGATTCAGTAATTTTAACAACACGACTTAGAGGGACCTACAGCACAGCTGCTACATTTCGCCAAAATGTTTGAGGAAATTGTCGAAAAAATAGCCAAAGATGCCCTAATAAAACAGCGTTTTATAATTGCAGAAGACTTTAATGCCTGGAGCCCTAATCGCAAACTTGTTAAACGACAACAGTGACTAAAGCGCCAAGGGTGGAAAATTAACACCCTCGACCAAGTGGTGTTCAAAGAAATGCTACGAACTACAGAATACACGGGGTGTGCAAACAACAAGTTCACAAAATTCTTAAATAATATTCGAACAGCATGCAATGCGTCGTTGTCTCGAAAGTCTGCCCTCAAGCAACACTTTCCGGTTTATTGGTGGAACGAACACAGAGAAGAGTGTATCAAGTCCAGAAGGCGCTTCCAAAGAGCAAAAGGAAAACCATACTTCACAGACTCCAGAGAAATGTACAGATTAGCGAGGCGCGCACTGAAGATTGCAATTAAAGAAAGCAAGCGTAAATGCTTTCTTGATTTCTGTGATGAAGCTGAGAACAATCCGTGGGAAAGAGCATACAAAATTGTGACAAAGAAATTAAAAGACGTAAAAGACTCGATTCCAACATATCCACAATTACAAATCTGCGTTAGTCACTGCACTTGTCACCGCTGGACTCACTCAAAACTCACCACTCACCACTCTTTTCCACGTAACTTTTTTTAATTAAAAAAAATGAAGTTCGAAGTTCAATATATGTATCAACACTTTTTTAAAATTAAAGGTATGATCGCTGGGGAAAACGCGATGATCGCAAAAATGTGTCGTGTCATATGTTTACATGTATATTTGTGTGTGTGTGTTTGGTATAATTTGTGTGTTTTGAAATGTATGTGTACTAAAGTATTTTTGCGTCGGCGAGCAACCGCGTTGCCAAGCTGCTCGTTTAGCCATCCCGGCCCCCCTAGGCGAACTTTCAGCCTAGGAAGCGTTGCAGCTGTTGGAGCGGCGCTACGACGCTACTTAGCCCGGTTGGGCGATGATTGTGATGCCAGGTGGCGCGAACGCTATTTATTGGTTGGCGCCTGTTGCGGTGGTGGTGCGCGATTGGTTGCCGTCGGTGCCGTGAAGTCGTACGTGGTTGCGGTCCTTGCCGCACGTAGAAGCGCGGGGTCGTGCGCTCTGGTGCCACACGTTGTTGTTGTTGTTGTTGTTGTAGCGGTGCCACACGTCGACTGGTACGGTGTAGCAGCGTGTGGTGTGGCCTGTTACATAACCGACAGGTCACCTCAGAGGTGCACGCTCTAGTGGCATGCGACCGCGCCAAGCAGTTTAAACAAAACCCATGTGCTTGTGTCACTGTCGCTGTGAGGGCTGCATGCCCCTAAAAATAGCACACAGGCGTAACGGATGAGGGCGTCGGCAAAGGGGACATTGGATTCCTGCCGATCTCGCTGTTGCCGTTGCTGCGGCGATGGGTGCTGCAGCCACTGCAGCTACATCCGTCAGGGCGTCGTGTCGAGGAGCGGCGGCTGGAGTGGCTGCGATACGTGGCGCATAAGAGCGGGGCGCTGCTGTAGGCGGTGCGCTGATATGGGTGGTGCGTGCCGTGGTGGCAGCATTGCGTGGCACAGTGATTGCCGAACGGATCGCTGCGGTGGGGGCAACTATTTGCATTTCAGTGTCCATGTTACTCTATGGGAGAAGAGAGAACGTAAGTGCTAAAAATCGCATGCAGTTTTTGAAAGTGGATATCAGAGTGCGGAGTTCGTCGTTTCCTTCTGGCCAACCGTTTCATTGTTATGCTGTGGTTTATTTTTGGGTTTTGCGATTGATTGCGGTTAATTATCGGAATGTGCGGTATCGATATTACTAGCGTTAGGTAGGAAACCGAGTTTAACGAGCGGTCGAGTAAGTTTGCCGTTTTGGGTACGTACATAGGTCAACTACTCTAATATGACCGTCAGAGCCGAGATGTACATTTTCTATGCGACCGAGTCGCCATTCGGTAGGGGGAGGCATTCATTTTTCCACCGAAATCTTTTAAGGAGGTCTTTAAGATATTTTTCCTTCCATCGGCGACTGAATTCATGATGGAGAATTTAGTCTCTTCGTTCCCATCTACTTATTAGTGACAGATACTGCATTTCTGGCTCGGGGATGGCCAGCAGTGGCGTGCCTCTGAGGAAATGCCCAGGAGTGAGGCTGTGAAATCGGAGGGATCTTGCGAGAGTGTGGAGAGGGGCCGTAAGTTTAGAACGACTTCGATTCGAGCTAATAATGTTGTAAATTCTTCGATTGTGAATTTATGTTTATTTTTGTGTTAAGTGCGCGATATACAGCTGCACAATACTCCTTTTTAGAAGATCGCAAAAGCCGTGGAATTCGACTTCGTTAGCAGGGGAAAAATTTCCTTTTTGAAGAATTTGTATCTCCGTAATTGTGTGCCGATTGTTTGGAAATTGGGACTATTCCACCAATCGGAGTGGTATTGGGATTTTGGCTTATGTCATAATTGGCGCAAGCCATCCTGCGGGCCGAAAAGTTTTGCAACCGCCATAAGGATTTGCATTTAACTGAACTCCCAACGTTTTCGGGGTACTTTTTTTTTTTGAATTTTGAGCGATTTGTGTCTAACAAATTTTCTTTATCAATATTTTTTAATATTGCGGGGTTGTTGTTTGTAGTCTTTTTTAAGGGTGGCCCTTCTGAGGTGAGAGTTTGTATCGCATGTGTTCGTGTTTTTAACACTGGGGTTGTTAGAGGTAACTTTGATTTTTTTTATCTTTTTCCAACTCATGTGTTGTCCGAACGGCTAGAAAAGGGGCGTAATTGAGTTGAGGTTTGCGGGGTAGTCGACCGACGTACCCACCGTTATTAGATTTGTTATTTGTGGTTTTATACAAATCTTTACAATCCTTATTTTGTGGTACTGCATTGGGGTTGGCGAGGAAGATTTCTTAACTCCCAAAATTTTCTCAATTGCGAATTTAGGTTTCCGTTTGCGACCTCTTTTACTTGAGTTGTGAATGTGGAAATTTTTTCTGCTACTTTGCCACTTAGAACCCATCAGAAGATGGTGTTTTGAGTTAATAAAGTTTTGGTAATTTTCTCAACACTTTCTAGTAATATTTGGGGGATTAGGTCGCTGCCTAATAAAATATCGATTTGCGCGGGGGTGTGGCAATTGGGGTCAGCTAATTTTAGATGTGAAAACTTTTGCCAAAGTTTGCTATTTATGTGATAGCTTGGAAGGAAATTGGTGAGTTGCGGCAGAACTATAGCTTGAGCTTGTATTCTTTTGTCCGCTTTGGGGGAAATTAGGGTAATGGAGCAGATTTTACTTGAGTTTTGGACTACTCTTCCGCCCATTCCAGAAATTTCAAAATTGGCTTGTTTGATCGGCAGTTTCAATCTGTTTTGGGCCTTAGACGAAATAAACTATCGTTGGGATCCTTGATCTATTAAGGCCCTTAGCTTAAATATTTCTCCCCTATGCTCGAGGGAGATTACGGCAGTGGGTAGTAATAAATTGCTTGCATTCTCAGAATGAAGCGTTTGTATTCTAGCTGCGTTTGAGCAGCATGGTTCCTCGTGAGAATTTGCGGGATTTTTGATTTCGGGGTTTTCGGGTCTTGTTGTGACAAGAAGACCCGTGGTTTTCTTTATATTTGTACTATTGCTCTAGGGGATGCTGTTAAAGTGAAGCATAGAGTGGTGTATTTTATGACAATAAACGCAATTGAATTTGCTCTCACAATCCTTTAATGTGTGAGAATGTGATAAGCAATTAGTACAAAGCCTGTTGGATTTGGCAAAGTTATTTCTTTCATGTGTTAAAAGGTTCTTAAACCTCTCGCAAGATTTTAATTTGTGAGCTCCTTTCCTTTTTATCTACCCTCTCTGCGATTTCAAATTGGGTAGTGAGGAAGTCTTTCATTTGTTGCCACGTTGGGATCTTTTTCGGGAAGAGAGCGATTGCTCCCATAAGAGTAACGATTTTCTGGTAAAGTGGCAGCGCATATATTTACCAGAATGTGGTCCCAGCTGACAAACAATTTGTTACAGTGGATTGTAATTTAAAAAATTCTTCAGCTGTTTCTTTTTGTATTTTTGGCAAATACATACCGAGATTTTAATGCTTCCCAAGCCATATTGAAATTGTCATCATTGAGGGCGAACTGTTTTACTATAGCTCCTGCTTGACCTTTCGTTTTATATCTGAGGTGATACAGTTTTTGCGCTTGAGATAATTTTGGATGGTTTATGTACACGGCTGTAAACATGTCCCGGATGGACGGCCATTGTTCATAACCTCCATGAAATACTTCTGTATCACACGCTGGCACTTTGAGGTATATGCCTGAATTTTCTTCTCGTATTAGGGTTGGGGGCAGCTCTACTCGCGGGGGTGGAGTAGGTGCAATAGGCTTTAGTAACTTTAATTGATCGGAGCAGTTTCCATATTTTGCATAAGCCGAAGATTTAAAATTTTCTGGCATATCTGAATCATCTGTTTCAATATTTGCGTCATATGCAGACCGGAGTCGTGTCCAAAAGCTGTCAAGGCTTTTGTTTTTTATTTCCAGAACGGATTCTGAATTGTCTTGGAT
The DNA here is from genome assembly GCA_963971545.1 of Philophylla caesio. Lineage (NCBI taxonomy): Eukaryota > Metazoa > Arthropoda > Insecta > Diptera > Tephritidae > Philophylla > Philophylla caesio. Next base: position 37,351,179 of record OZ020608.1, on the reverse strand, counting down.
TGGGGTTGAGGAAAATCGAGTGCAGTATCTTATTAAACTGTCACTCTCTGAAATAAATTTTGTGGCGGAAAAATCTTTTATCTTTTTTTTGCTTTGCACCCTGTTTTGAGCGTGTAGCTTCTGCAGGTGTGCTTTGATGCTTATCGTCATCGGCCATTGTCGGTAGTTCTAAAAACTGAGGTGTTTTTTTTTCTTTTAGAGGGGATTTATCAAGTGGCATTAAGCAGCAAATACAAATTATTAATTTTTTGTATAGCTGATTTTTTGTTTTTTGTATACCAAAGTATTTGAGTTGATTTAGTACCGCCGCGCTTTATGTATATTTTTAAACCGCTTTGTATATATGTATGTATGTTTAGATATGTATATAATTGGAAACCGCTTTGATTTTATTTCTAATAGTTGTGTTAATATACTACTTTTCTTCGTTGCTTTTATTTTTCTCGCAACTATAGTTTCTATTAGTTTTATTTTATGTCAAATAATTTTAAGTTTTATCACTTTTTATTTTTCCGCAATTTGTAAATTAAGGGTAAGGAATTTTCGTATGCAATTATTCAATGCTTATATCTTTTACTGTGTATGTTTATATGTATGTTATATGCTAGTGGGTGCAAACAACGGGAGCAATAATGCTAATAAGCTGTAGTATTTTTTTTTTTCTGATAATATTTTTATTTTAGTTTTTAATATTTGATATTTGGGTTCTGGTTGTTTGTGTAAATTTTAATACACGAATTATAAGCACAAAGCGGGTTTTATATTAATATTATTTTTTTTATTGTTTCTATTAAGCTTTGGTTTTTAAGCGAACTGTATTTTATTTGGGGCATTTAAAGATATGTGGGATTTTAGGGAGGTTTTGGACTGTATTCAGTTTTTGCACTTGGCTACTTGTAGCTGTAGACTAGCTAACGCCTTAAGGGGGTAAATTCCAATATTTACAAACAGTTCGCTTTTTAATATTTAATGATTGTATAAAGTGGAAATGATACAACTCATTTTGATGGCTTCGAGGGATTTTTTGGGGGGTGGGTTTATTTGGCCAATATATGTACATATGTATGTATGTTTAGATATGTATATAATTGCCCTTTTGTTTTCCTTCCTTCTTCCCTCGTTGAATTTGTCCTTTCCTTTCTTTCCTGCGCTCCGGGTATTATCTGCTTATCTGTTAGTTTATTTGTTGTGTTTATTTTTTCGCGCCCGAATTTTATTTTATGTGTTGTTTTTACAGATGCCTGTGTATATAAGTTTTTGTGTGTATATTTTTTCGCGCCCGTTTATGTGTTTTTGTATTTAGTTGAATGTTGTTTTTGTTTTGTTTTTTCGCGCCCGAACCAGATTTATGCTGAATGGTGTTTTTGCTTTGTCTACTTAGATTTATTTTGCACAGTTTAAATATTTTCTGATTTTCTTTCTTTACAGGCTTTATTTCACTTTTAGATCTTTTTTTTTGTTTAGGTGCCTGTCTTTTTGGCGCAGAAGGACCATTTACAAATCTGCGTTAGTCACTGCACTTGTCACCGCTGGACTCACTCACCGCTCACCACTCTTTTCCACGTAACTTTTTTTAATTAAAAAAAATGAAGTTCGAAGTTCAATATATGTATCAAAACTTTATTAAAATTAAAGGTATGATCGCTGGGGGAAACGTCCGTCCGCTTTGATGATCGCTTGTTACCACCCACTGTACTAGTAATGATTCTATCTATATACGCCATTAAGCTTATTCTCCCCCCAACTTGTATTCATGTGCTTGAGTTTGCAGCAATACGCCGATTGAGCGCGCGTCTAGCCTGCTCGCTTTTTCTCAACTCTTGCATGACTACGGCAGCCATCTGACAGGCTTTATTCCATGCCGTTTTGCTCATTAACAACAGAGATATAAAGTTTTCTGGTGTTGCACATACGCTTAGAGGGTTACTGAATACATACCTTTGATTACTAAACCTTGGACACTGGAAGAAAAAGTGTTCCGCGTCTTCGATTGTCGGGGGTCCGCATCTTTCGCAGAAGGGGTTCGTCTCGTACCCGAAGCGGTAGAGATAAGCTTTAAAGCATCCGTGGCCGCTGATGAGTTGTGATAGGTAAAAATCCACGTCTCCATGTTGCCTGTTGAGCCAATTATCTAGGACGGGTATGAGGCGGTACGTCCACCTGCCCTTTGTTGATGTTACCCATCGTGACTGCCACAGCGATATGCTTCGCTGTCTTGCCGCGTTTCTGAGACTGCTGTCATCAATGTTGTATTGGTCGTGTTTTGTTTTGCTGATCTCGCACATCTCACGAGCTGCAAGGTCAAGCGGGCATAGTCCTGCAATAACAAGGGCCGCGTCTTGGGAAACTGTTCGGTATGCAGAACATACTCTGAGAGCGCAGAGGCGATATGTTGAGTTAATGTTCCGGGCATATGATGTTCGCGAAAGAGCATTGTGCCATACCGTCGATCCGTAGAGGAGTATCGACCTCACAACTCCTACTAGGATTTGCCTGGACTGCTGTCTTGGCCCTCCAATGTTTGCCATTAGTCTGGACAGGGCTACTGTGGCCGTCGCGGCCTTTTTATTGACATACTCCAAGTGGTCACGAAAATACAGGCGGTGATCCATTAAGACACCAAGGTACCTCACCGATGGTTTAGACTCTACAAGAGTATCACCTACTGTAATTGAGACCGTTTCCACTTTCTTGCGGCTGCTGATGAGAACGGCTTCCGTCTTGTGGGCAGCTAGAGTGAGCGATTTCTCTCTTAGCCATTCTTCTGCTGCTTTAATCGAGTTTTCAGCGACATGTACTATTTGATCAATCGTTTTCCCTGTTATTGCAATGCATATATCGTCCGCGAAACCAACAAATGTTGCGCCTTTTGGTACGGTAAGTCGTAAAATTCCATCGTACATGATATTCCACAGTATGGGCCCCAGCACCGATCCCTGTGGTACTCCTGCAGTTATTTCATGTTCAACGATCCCGTGGTCGCAATCGTAGCGTAGCACTCTATCAGAGAGGTAGCTGGAGATTATTCGCTGCAGGTAGAACGGGGCCTCTATGCTGCGAAGTGCGTTCAGTATTTCCTTCCAGCTTGCGCTATTAAATGCATTTTTGACATCGAGTGTGACTAGCAGACAGTACTCTTTACTTCCTCCTAGCCAACGTTTACCATCGATCGCTTTTTATGCTATTGATTTTACAATTTCAATGGCATCGACTGTCGAGTGCTTCTTTCTAAAGCCGTGTTGATTGCAGGAAAGTCGGTCGTCTGCAAAATCTTCCAGTCTGTTTTTTATTATGTCTTCGAACAGTTTCCCTGTAGTGTCCAGCATGCATAACGGGCATAACGGGCGAAAGCCGCTAGTGGAGGAGGGGTTCGCAGTTTTTGGTACAAGCACCAGTTTCTGCAGTTTCCATGTTCTTGGGAATACACCTTTTTTTAAGCATATATTGAATACCCTCGCAAATGTCCCTGGATTGTTAGCAACAGCTGTCTTCAGAGCAATGTTCGGAATGCCGTCGGGGCCTGGTGCCTTGTTAGCCAATAGTTTGGAGCCTGCTTTAAGCACTTCTTCCTCTGTTATGGTCGGTATATGACTTTCGCGCTCTATTTCCAGCATCCTTGCAAACTTTGGTTGCTCAGGGAAGAGATCTTTTACAATTCGCGTCATAAGTATGGGACATGTTGGCTGGGCTGTTTTCTTTAGTCTTTTAAGCACCAACTTATATGCGAACCCAAATGGATTGTCGTTAACATCCTCGCATATTTCTTTGAACATTTTGCTGTCTCGGATGGCGTTCTTGAGAAGTTTTCTGCAGTTCTTAAAGTTTTGCCTGAGCTGCAGAGCATTTGCTGCGTTGCGTGAACGTTGGCATAATCGGCGGGATCGATTACCCTGCTCACGAAGGGCTGCAATCTGTTCATTTCACCAATATGCTGACTTTCGTGTTTTGCCACGGCCTTTACGTTCCATGCTAGTATCACATGCTTTTATTAGTGCTTTCGAGAGCTCCAAGGCTGCATCATCTGGCGAAGACAATACTTTAAAATCGTCAAAAGCTACAAGAAAGAGCTCTTTATGCTTTTATTAGTGCTTTCGAGAGCTCCAAGGCTGCATCATCTGGCGAAGACAATACTTTAAAATCGTCAAAAGCTACAAGAAAGAGCTCTTCGTCAAAGCTTTTAATTTTCCAGCCCGTGTTTACTTTTGAAGGTGTTGCATCCGTAGTAGTACAATCAGTGCGACCCACATTAATAATAATCGCTCGGTGGTCGCTGTGGGTGTAGGATTCGTCAATATGCCAGCTTGTGTTCCTACTCAGCCCTGCGCTGAAAAACGATAGGTCAATGACAGAGCCAGCCCCATTTCTGCAAATGGTGTTTTCGTCCCCGCTGTTGAGTAGCACCGGGTTAAGCGCCGCGAATGCATCTAGGAGTTATCTGCCTTTTGGGTTTGTTCGCTTACAGCCACACTCGACAGCCCATGCGTTAAAGTCACCTGCCACCAGTGCTGCGCTTCTCAGCTTCACGTCGTTTACAAGAGCGGTGATAATGCTTATGAAAGTATTAACTGGGTGGTATATAGCAGCTGTAAACGTATATGTTGAGCACTTTTACGCAGACAAACCCATTTGAGGAAACAACTTATGGCTGGTGTTACTTTCTCCCTGTTTGGAGCACAGTGCGCATGATGGTGGCTTATTACAGCTCTTCGCTTGGTGGTCTTGGCTACCGCATCTGAAGCATAATTTAGTTCGGTCTACTTCTCTCCGACATTTTCGGGCGATGTGTCCAAAGTGGTGGCATTTATAACATACTATGGGAGCATCTTTTCCTCTAATGCTACAAATTACCCATCCGATGCGGATTTTTGCGCACATCATAAGCTTTTGGGCGATAGCTGATGGCAAGCTGACGGTGCAGGTCTGTGTGCCCCTATATGCTGCGCGCATCGAGCGAATTGCCGACGGCATAATCTCTTCGCTAGGAACGCTGCTTCTTATTGCTTCAAGCACTTCATCACTTGACGTGGCCTCGTCGATATCCTTAACCTCAATGAGCGTTTCCTGGGTTAGGGAGCGAACCTGGGCTTTTCCACCCAATACTGCTTCTACGGCTGTCTGAAGCTTTTGAGTGACTGGGTCACCTTGCTTTTTTAGGTCAAACAGCAGCTCGTCCTTAGCGGTTTTTCTTATACTCGTTACGCTTAAAGCGGGCTCTTTAAGGTCAGGCTGTGCCTTAATTTCTTTTAGTATATCTGCGTACGAGAGATCGCTCATATTGTTCAAGACCAGCGCATCCAGTTTTATTGGCTTGCTTCTGGGCTTGCGGTTAGTGACTTTGATCCACCCTTCTTGCGATTGGCTAATTTTTGCACCTATAGCAGGCCTTTTTCTTATATCTGCACCACGTACTTTTGCTACGGTCTCCCTGTCAATTCCTGATTGGTCGGGGAAATTTACCTGTTGTTGCCCTTTTCGCGAAGATCTTTGCTCCAATGGCGATGTTAGGCGGCTGCGCTTTGTTTTTCGTTGCGGCGAATTAAGCGCATCTGCTTATCTTTCTATTGCAGCGCTTTCTTTCCTTGTTCCTCTGCAGTTTGCGTGCTCTTATTGGCGCGAGTCGATTTACGCTCTGACAGCGCTAGTTGGTGCTGCTTATCTATCGCGCTCACGAGGTCTCTCATTGGCATATATATGTGCCTTTGTATCTCCATCAATAGTTCTAGCGGGTCTTCTTTGGATTCTCGCTCTGCAGTTTGCCCTTTCTCGCGTTCATGCTGCGTTTTTCCCCACGCATTTTCTTGGGGGCTCAACTGATGTTCAGGTCCGAATGCACTCGAGTGCTCTTGAGTAAGTGGTATGTCTCTTACCGGTGAGCGAGCTATTTTTGCTCTCCTAATAAACGGATTAGCCTCTTCGCTTTGTTCAGCGTATCTACTCGGGGGCTTATCACTAGACATTTGGATTGTTTGTCCACATAAGCGTTTTATTTTCCTTCTCAACTCTCTCTTTGCTGCTACCGCTGTTGCTCATCTACAGTCTTTCTGTTTTGCTGATCACTCTGTTGATGAGTAGCTGCTCGCGGTCTCTGAGCTCGGTTTCGCGCACTTTTTATTTTGTCGTTTGTATTCTCTGTATTTTATCACTTACAGAAGTAAGAACTTTGGTATGTTTTTTGGTGTTTTTACACTTTAGTTGCCCAGGTGATTGTAAAACTGGCACTTCTTAGCGTTGTCGTTACGCTTAGTAGCATACCTGTGTACTTACAGAATATGTTGTGGCCGTTTTTTGGCTAAAATTTCACTTTACAACGGAGCACTATTGAAACAAGACTTCACTTTCAAACTTCACTTGAGTGTAGAATGTAAAATGTAAATCGGAACTCGATACATTATAAGTAGGTTGCATTCAGGAACTCGATACTTTGTACAAATGCAAAGCAACATGCAACTTGGAACTCGCCCACCGTCTGGATCCCGGCGGAGTTCAGAATAAGATGCTAAAACGGGCCTTTACTCACGTGACATCAACAGTAGTAGATATATGTTCCTATCGATATGGAAGCGACAAACGCTGGTACTTTTGCCCAAACCAGGTAAACCCCTTGCTTGCTCGACTCTGAAATTAAAATCCAAGAGCGTATAATATTCAACCGCCATAAAAGCGAAGTTGATACCGCAATAGGTTTATCTCAAACCCAGCTCGGGTTAAGAAAAGGAAGATCCACTGTCGATGCCGTGAACATGGCTACGAAAATAGCACAAGAGGCGATTAGTAGTACTCGATGGCTTGAGGGATCTAAAAAACACTGCATAATGGCGACTGTTAGAAAAGATACGGCAACACCGCAGTTGCGAGAATGAATATTTGGGGACGTTTCTCGTTTTACGTTTTTTGGGCCTTCTACATTTTCCTTTCTTTGACACGTGAAATTTGCCTTTCCGCCGCATTAAAATTGTATAATTTAAATTTAAGATAAATCAAGGTTGATCCTTATAAATACTAAAGTAAGTACATAATGAAATATATGTAATTGAAGCTAACTTATGAAATAAAATAAATCCGCAGATATTTCAAACGTTACATAAGAAATACCGCGTTTTGAGACTTTGGGCGTGGGATCTAACCTCTGAAAACAACATCTTTGAAATATTTTATGGTTATTTGCCAACATCTATAAAATGTTAAGTGCTCAGCAACAAGAGGGCTACAGCTGTAAAATCTGCTCAAAGGCAGACAATTCGCAAATGGTCTGCTGCGATGATTGCGATGGTTGGTTTCACTTTGCCTGTGTGAATGTAACGGCCTCGATTGAGCACGTGGACTGGCACTGTGCAGACTGTTCGGGGTCACTATCAAATACAATCATAGGAACGGTAGCAAATAAAGGTGTTCCAAATGGCGCACGAGACACGACGGCGATTGAACAGTCAGAACGAGCAACCACATCCAATGTAAAGAGTGCTGCCGGCGCAGGCACATCCAAGGTAACTAAGGACATTGCAGACCGTCAAGCTAGTGCCTCCATACGTAGCAGCGCCAGCAATAAGTCAGCAAGGGCTCGCCGACAACGTGCCGAAGCAGCCATTATTGAAGAAGAACTGCAAATTCTACGCCGGAAGGAGGAACTGCTTAATAGGCGCAAGACGCTTCTGCGTGAAACAGAAACTGAAGACGCATGTTCTAACCTGGAAGACGAGTTGGACACGATCGCGGTGCAAAAGTGGCTTAATGCGACCGGGCCTACTGTAGCCACCACAGCGTCACCGAAAGTATCGCCCATTGATCGCCCGACTTCCGCTGGGCCACACACTGGCGCCTCTGCTGCCCCTTTGCAGCCAAAGGAGACGCTTGAAGGTAGCAAAAATCTTCAGTGTCAATTCAGTTCGATGATTGAAAGGCTTTCCGTTGTCGAGAAGCTAGTGCAGACTCGAACTGCTCCTGGAACCAGTACGCCGTGGCTACCAAATTTATTATCCGAGAGTTCACCAGACGTTTTGTTCGGTCGAACCGCCGCTGAACACGCCTCAACGCCGCCACAACCACATCGTTGTCTCACGAAAAACCAACTTGCCGCACGCACCAGCCTCGGTAAAGACTTGCCAAAATTCAATGGTAAGCCAGAAGAATGGCCTTTGTTTCTGGCCACCTACCAACAAACAACGGAAATGTGCGGGTTCTCGGACGCTGAAAATTTATTACGCCTGCGCCAAGCCCTGGAGGGAGCCGCATTGCATTCTGTAAGAAACCTTCTGCTACATTCTTCGTGTGTTCCCCAAATATTAGACACTCTAAAGATGAAGTTCGGGCGCCCAGAACTTATCATCGCCGTATTACTGACTAGGGTACGAGAAATACCTGTACTAAAGGACAGCCGACTCGAGGCTCTGGTTGATCTGGCGTTGGAGGTCCAAAATGTCTGCGCGACCATGAAGGCGTCCAACATGTGGTGCCACCTGAACAACCCAGAGTTAGAGCAAGAATTAGTGAACAAACTACCGGGGTTGCTAGCAGCGTTTTGGGGTATGCACAAAATAAAACTGCCCTCATACAATCTGGAACAATTTGCCGACTGGCTGTTCCAACTCGCCCAAGGAGCAAATAGCGTGATCGTGCCTTGTACCACCACGAAGTCTACAGCCAGGCGTGGCTACTTGAATGCGCATGCGAGCAACGTGAGTAGGGCGAGCCATGGTCCATGTATCGTCTGCCACGGAAGTTGTGCTTCTGTTGAAGCATGTAACACATTTACGAGTGCGGATAGGTCCGAACGTTGGAGACTTGTACGCCAGCACTCTATCTGTCGTCGCTGTCTTAGAGTGCACCACCGCCTGCAGTGCGCATCTACTACCGTATGCGGAACAGATGGTTGCATTTCAATTCACCACCCTTTGCTTCATAACCAGCGGGCTTTGTCGGTCAGCTCACCACTAGCTAACCACTTGCTCAATGCTCACAATGGCGCGTCTGACCCAATCCTATTTCGAGTCTTGCCTGTGACGCTATACCATAACAACAAACAACTTGACACTTATGCCTTCTTTGATGATGGGTCCTCCCTCACGCTTATGGATGCTGAGCTGCAGAAGCAATTACAAGTGGAGGGCACCTCGCAGCCCCTGTGCCTCAAATGGACTGCTAATACTCATCGCTATGAGGACGACTCCCAGGTACTGGATCTAAGGATTTCCGGTGCCGGTACTAAAAAACGTTATGTGCTAAAAGACGTACATACAGTGAGGAAGCTGGAATTACCGACGCAGACGCTCGATGCACGCGAATTGCAAGCTAAATACCCATACTTGACGGGCCTGCCATTGCGTTCCTATGTAGATGCAGTGCCCAGGTTGTTAATCGGCCTCAACAATAGCCGCCTGGGCTTAAGTCTGAAATCTCGCGAGGGCGGCGACAACGAGCCGGTAGCGGAAAAGACACGCATGGGGTGGACGCTGAAAGGAGCTGCTGGAAAGCAGCAACAACATTCGGGGTATCACGCATTTCATACTTGCGATTGCGACACCGCGGTAAATGCTGAGCTACTGCAAATCGTCAAGGATTATGTTTGCTTAGATAACCTCGAAGTCACTCGCAAACTCAGCAACCTGATGGCCAAGGAGGACCAGTATGCAATCGAGCAGTTGAAATCAACTACGAAACGCGTCGAAGGGCGCTTTGAAACCGGCCTTATTTGGAAGTATGCCAACACAACGCTCCCGGATAGCCTACCCTCTGCCTTGCGGAGAGCTAAATGTCTACAGGCGAAACTCGAGCGTGAACCAGAGCTTGCCAAATATCTCTCGTCCAAAATTGCAACTTATGTGGCCAACGGGTACGCCAAACCTCTAGAAGACGGAGCGCTATTGGAAAAGGGATGCTGGTACCTGCCGATATTTCCCGTACGAAACCCAAATAAGCCACAAAAGATCCGAATTGTCTGGGACGCGGCCGCTAAAATCCGAGGTGTCTCGCTCAACTCGATGCTGCTAAAAGGACCTGATCAACTTACGTGCTTGGTATCCGTTCTGCGAAGGTTTCGGCAGAAGGCAGTAGCTGTAAGTGGGGACATTCAAGAAATGTTCCACCAGGTTAGGATACGCTCGCAGGACCAGGACTACCAGCGTTTTTTGTGGTTTGAGCCGGGAGCTACTGAACCGTCAGTTTTTGTGATGACCGTGATGACGTTCGGGGCTACATGTTCACCTAGCACCGCTCAGTATGTGAAGAACCTTAACGCAGAAGAATTCCGCAGCAGCCATCCGAGGGCCGTGGAGTGCATTCTCGACAACCACTACGTCGACGATATGCTTGACAGCGTCGACACTGAAGAGGAGGCCATCCAGCTGGCCAGGGACGTTAGTTTTGTTCATGAGCAAGGAGGCTTCCACATTAGAAACTGGCACTCCAACTCTGACACGGTACTACGAGCGCTAAAGATCAACAATAGGGACTGCGAAGTAAGCTTGAACTCGGAGCAAGAGATACCAGCCGAAAAGGTTCTTGGCCTATGGTGGGAAACTGAGAGCGACTGCTTCACATTCCGCGTATCCCAAAATCACAAAAACAAGGATCTGCTGCTAAGTGACCGCTGTCCAACAAAGAGGGAAGTGCTGAGTATAATCATGAGTATTTTCGATCCGTTAGGGCTTCTGAACTTCTACGTCATTTATGCAAAAATAATGTTTCAGGAGGTTTGGCGATCAGGGTGCGGCTGGGATGAATGTATTCCCCAAGAACAGTATATGTGTTGGCAGAGATGGGTGAACCTTCTTCCCAAGGTAGAGACATTGAGAATTCCGCGGTGTTATTTTAAAAATGTGGAGTGTGGATCCGAGCTGGAAATGCACGTCTTCGTTGATGCCAGCGAAAATGCTTATTCGGCTGTGTGCTATTTGCGTTACAACCACAAGGGAATCGTCGACTGTGCCCTAGTGGGTAGCAAAGCAAAGGTTGCGCCCTTAAAAATGTTATCCATCCCGCGTCTTGAGCTGCAGGCTGCGGTTTTAGGCGCAAGATTAGCTGCAGGGGTACTTGCCTCACACACCCTGCACATCCAACGGCAAACATTTTGGACCGACTCCCGCACCGTTTTAGCTTGGATTCGTTCTGATCATCGTCGCTACTCCCAGTTCGTCGCGTTTCGAGTTAGCGAGCTGTTGGAGCTTTCAGAGATAACGGATTGGCGCTGGATTCCTTCACTGGAGAATGTCGCGGACGACGCGACCAAGTGGTACACCTCGCCTGACATATCTGGCGAAAGTCGATGGTTCAGAGGACCACACTTTTTACTACGGGAGCGACCACACTGGCCCAACGAAGAATACAACACTGAAACCACCAACGAAGAACTTAGAGCTCGATATGTAGGTTACCATGGTGCTGCTCTACCACACCAGGGGTGCCTGTCCATACACGAGCGCTTCTCTCGCTGGTCCCGCCTCCTGCGTGTAACGGCAACAGTTTTCCTATGTACTCGTACCTGGAAGCGTTACTGCAGATCAACTCCTTCGTGTCGTCAACTTATCGCGCAAGATGACCTTAAAAAGGCCGAAATAAATCTGTGGAAAGAAGCTCAGTCGGACGTATTTGAGGATGAAATCGCCGTACTTTCGAAGGGAAAACCCGTAAGCCGAACGAGCTCTATATATAAACTTTCACCGTACCTTGATGAGGCCTGCGTCCTACGACTCAGCGGTAGGGTCAACCTGGTAGGATATCTGGATCCAGTTATACTGCCTAGAAACCATAACATAACTCGTCTTATTGTTCTGGACTATCACATCAAGTATCGACACGGCAGCACAGAGACAGTAGTAAATGAGTTACGGCAGAGATTCTACATACCTCGACTGCGGGCAGTGGTCAACAAGGTGCGTCGTGAATGTCAAATATGTCAACTTCGCAACGCAAAACCTCGACCACCGAAAATGAGCTGTTTGCCCCCGGCCCGAGTAACAGCATTCGTTCGTCCGTTCACATTCGTGGGGGTAGACTACTTCGGTCCGCTAATGGTGGCAGTACGTAGAAGCACTGAGAAAAGGTATGGAGTGCTATTCACATGCCTCACCACAAGAGCTGTGCATATAGAAATAGCTTACTCGCTGTCTACGGATTCATGCATTCTCAGCGTACGAAGTTTCATGGCCAGACGAGGCGTACCATGTGAGTTCTGGAGCGACAATGCTACTAACTTTAAGGCAACACAGCGAGAACTTACCACCGCCTTCGAAGAAATAGACAGAGAAAAACTCGAAAGTACCTTTACGAATTCATCTATGCAGTGGAAGTTCATACCACCCGCCTCCCCGCATATGGGCGGCGCCTGGGAACGTCTCGTGCGCTCAGTGAAGGATATCCTGTCAAACATATTGGTAGCATCACGTCCCTCCGACGAAGCGCTCCGCGGCGCCTTAATGGAGGCAGAATCCATCGTAAACTCACGACCGTTGACGTACATACCACTCGACCACTGCGGGGACGAGGCACTCACGCCAAACCATTTTCTCCTAGGTAGTTCTAACGGGCTCAAGCCATTAATAGAACCTACGGGAGGGCCGAGGCCAATAAGAAACGGCTGGAGATATGCACAACAATTGGCCGACTCATTCTGGAAGCGCTGGCTGCGCGAATATCTACCGGTGATAACGCGCCGCAGTAAGTGGTTCGAGGCCGTAAAACCTATTGCGGAAGGAGACATTGTGTACATAGTTGATCCCAATGGACCCAGAAACTCTTGGCCCAAAGGTCGAGTAATCTCAGTCAGGATAGGGTCTGATCAACAAGTTAGAAGCGCCCTGGTAAAGACCAGCGCCGGCACATATGAGAGACCAGCCCCGCGACTTGCCGTCATTTCTGTTGTTGCTCCGCAGGATCGGGTAAATCCGCAGGATATACCAGGGGGGAGTGTTGGAAAAGATACGGCAACACCGCAGTTGCGAGAATGAATATTTGGGGACGTTTCTCGTTTTACGTTTTTTGGGCCTTCTACATTTTCCTTTCTTTGACACGTGAAATTTGCCTTTCCGCCGCATTAAAATTGTATAATTTAAATTTAAGATAAATCAAGGTTGATCCTTATAAATACTAAAGTAAGTACATAATGAAATATATGTAATTGAAGCTAACTTATGAAATAAAATAAATCCGCAGATATTTCAAACGTTACATAAGAAATACCGCGTTTTGAGACTTTGGGCGTGGGATCTAACCTCTGAAAACAACAGCGACTTTTGACGTCAAAAATGCCTGCAACACAGCCAACTAGGCTAAAACTCTAGACGCGCTAGACCTTATTGGCAGATCCAACTAACATACGAGAAACCATGCGCAGCTAATTGGAAGTACGCGTTTTGGAGTATGCAACATCAGCGGGCGCGAGAAACTTTAAAGTCACAGGCGGTTGAACGTCATGTAGGACGGATTCCTGCGTATAAAACTGCCAAACGGGTCAAAAATAATCGGATTCGCAGACGACATCGCCTTGATCACTACAGGTAAACACCTAAACGAAATTTGCGACACCACGAATAGAGCTATAGCATTAGTTCAGTCGTGGCTGGCAAGGTGCATGATAACCACCTATTGGTGCTTGGAGACTTCAACTTGTCCAATATCAATTGGGTTAGTAGTGATTCAAATCCTAGCCTCTTAGCTCATAATGTGATTGCCAACCACGAATTATATTTTATAGATAATATACTAAGTCTTAACTTAATGCAAATTAATCGATTTTGTAATATTTTGAATCAAATATTTGATCTCATATTTATTACTGATAACTTAAACTCTCTTATTTCTGAATGTGTAAACCGAATTACACCTACGGACAGGTGTAAGCTGTTGCTCGCTAGCGGGAAAATATTTTGTACATGGAAAATAGTTCACTTGCGCACAATGTTTAAGGTCTTTCGGAAAAACGGGACTATCAGAAAAATCAATTTAGAACGTCATTATACATTCTTTCATAAAGAATATAATAAATATGAAGGGAAAAATTGAGAAAGTATAGGGCAATCTTTAAAAACAATCAGCAAAAACGGACCGGCAAAATGAAACGCCAAAGTGTGGTTCAGCGTGGCAATTTGTTTAGACGGAAGCACTGACATAACAGACACCTCACAGTTAACAATTTGTACAAGGACTCTGGACGAAAATTGTAATGTGTTTGAACCACTTTTAGCGTTGAAGTAATTTCATGGACATGTGAACAGTAAAAACATTTACGAGCGTCTCGAAAGTGTTTTTTTTTCTTTTGCAAATAAGGAAAATCTCTTCTCCATATGTACGGATGGCGCTCCAGTAAATACTGGTCATTTGTTGGGTCTTGTTGGTATATTCTAGAAAAAAAATATAAATGTGTCCACATTCTATGGCATAATACATCAATAGGCCCTTTTCACAGAAAACTTAAAAATCGTTAATGCAATGAAAGTAGTTGTAAAAATTATTAAAAAGCTTAGAGGAAAACTTAACGCGCTCACACATAGGAAACTCAAAGAATTTTTGACAACAATACAGAGCGAATATGGAGACGTGCTCCTGTATGCTGAAACACGGAGGTTGAGTAGTGGAAAATTTAAATTTCATTTACAAATAAAATTTGATGAATACGATTCACTTCTTTTCATATACGTTAATTTGCCCACGTCCCTGATATATAATATTGGTCTTAAACAGTGAATTAAAAATAATTTTCTTTGCATTTTCTTCTGTACTAAAATATATTTTTCTAGTTGAAGTATACATTATTTTGTATTTGTGTCAAATTTTTTCGTTTATCTCCTTTTTTCTTGAAAAGACCAATAAATACATACGAGTACATGAATTACAACAAACCGTTCTTCTTTGTTATATTAATGTTATTTTGTATACTTCTATAATACAACGATTAATATTGCCAAATTAAAAAATACGAATCAAAACTTCATCAAATTCTTGATCCCGGGATTGTCCCGGGATTAATTTTTTAGATCTCGCAAATCCCGGGGTCAACAAAATGCCAAAAATTTACATCCCTATTTCACACATAAGTAAAATCAGAGGCAGCATTGTTGTTTGGAGAACCAAGAAGCAGTAACTAAAGAAGAGTTGAAGAATATGCAAACCGTTTTATCTCTTCCTATTACATCAGGCATTGATTTTTGAAAAAATGGAAAAACGTTAGGTCATCTTTATATTTGAACGTTAAAACAGTAATTTTTCATGTATGCTCCATGTTTGTAACCACATATACATGTGAAAGCAGTTTTTCTTTTTTGAAACTGATCTAAAGTACCCATCGAGCTCGTTAACATATAGACATCTTAAGGACATACATATTATAAAATGTTTCAAACACGACATTAATATAGACAGCGTTAACGAACTCTAGATGTAAGAAAATTAATGACATAAAAGCGTTGTAGTTTTATAAATAAACTTTTGTCTAAAAATTAAACCGGCACGGCTGAACAAATATGGTCTTCTTTCTTTTCTAACTCCTTCGAATGTCGATTGTTCTTTCTGTCCTAGGGATGAGTACCATGCTTGAGTTCGAGTATGGGGTGTAAGGCTAGATAAGGTGCCTAAGTACAAGTCTTCGATTATACACTAAGTAGTTCGTAAAACACTAAATAAACACAACAAGTGGTTCAATAAAATTAAGAATTTAATTCTCCAAGTAATTTTATGGATGAATTACGTGAATTTATGGAATTATATTAACATTAACATGAAAGTAAAGCAAATTCGGGCGCAACCGGATTTTATATACCCTAGAGATGTATTTTTGAAAGGACGGTCCCACGGTCATTTTAAAAAATTTCATAAAAACCAAGTTTCTTTGTTTCAAACCGTAGGAAATATTAAATTTGGCCCAATTTGTTTCAATAGATACCGAAAAACGAAGATTTTCATTCTGATCATTTTTGTGTTTATCTATATCTATCTCGATTATTTTGGCTGTTACAAACAAACGTAACGCGAACAAAGTTAATATACACTTGTGTACAAAATCGCACTGGTATAAATATATTAGTTTAAAATAAGCACAAAAAAATATTGATTTGAAATGATTCGTTTTGGAACGAATTTTCGTCAACCCTTGTCAAGTTTGGTGTTTAAGACAAACCGGTTTCGGCGTTGTGCCATCTTTAGTGTCATTATCCGTTCTGGTTAATTTGTTTCTTCGTCCGTATTTATAGTTTCGTTCCGTTGGATTTCAATGTCTATGTTCGTGTAGGTCAGGTCAGTTGTAGGTCGGTGTGTTACTCTGTTTATTTCAGGAAATACTCAGGTACTTGAATTGTGCTTGTTTATTCATGTACACTGCACTGGTATAAATATGTTAGTCTTAAAAAAGCACAAAAAATTATTGATTTAAAACGATTCGTTTTGGAACGACTTTTCGTCAACCCTTGTCAAGTTTGGTTTTAAGACAAACCGGCTTCGGCGTTGTGCCATCTTTAGTGTCATTTTTCGTTCTGGTTAAAAATGAGGCGACCTATATTACAAGGTCGTCACCATAGCTGTAAGCATTGAATGCATTCGCTTTAAGCAACGAGTGGCAGTTCCTGCAGTCTACTTCCCTGATTTGAAAGTCAATACGTTTTTCTAAGGTTTTTATTACAAAGGAACTGACTCCTACTGTCCATTTTGTTAGCTCACCCTGCAACAACAGTGGTCACTTTAGGACTTGGCCCTTGCTGAATGCATCATGGGAAGTGGGTTTCCAGTAGAAGCTGGTTGGTCTTCTTAGGTTCATTCGTGTAGGTTCCGTCATGTTTCTTAAGTATGCATATAAACTATTTGTATGACACAGTCTAAAGGCTTAATGCTAGCGCTGAGCAGCAGAAAGGGTGGAGATACCCTCACAGTGCTCACGCCATGTGGACTCTCTTAACTCTCTATTGTAGACGGACTCTCCGTTTGGCCTTATTGAATAGCTTTATAGCCTTTTGCAGAAGTTTTCTGAGAGTTTTGTTCCATCATGGGACGTCCCTTTTAAATTTTTTAATCTTTTTTGAGCAGCTCACTTCGAAGGCTACTGTTAGGTTGTTCTGAAGTTGTATTGATTCAAATTCCAGATTATTTAGACAGAAGAAAGAGGAGAAGAAGGCCGTTGGCCCATCACAAATTTCCTCCGTACTCCTCTATTGAAATTATTTCCCATTGAAAACCCAGAGATTGGAGGGTGCTTATTCCTCGGCTTAAGGGTGGCTTCTCAGCAGATTGGCCGCTCCTAAGGATTTTCATTCGAGGAATTTGTTTGAAGGCATTTGGATAATCGGAGGGTCCTGTCTTATGGATCCGCAGCCTCCCGAAGCCATAGTTTAATACATGTCACAGCCGATCGAGAGTCTCAAAAGAGAAGGGATCAACAACCACGGTGAGGTCGGATGAGAGTCCTCTTTATGCTCTTGAACGCTCTCCAGTTGCCTACCTACACATCAGCGTTCTAACCCTCAACGAGAGTATCACTACTTGGCCCATTTGGATTGGGCTCCTTGTCGTCCGTCGAAATGACAAAATTTATTCGCTCGCTGCCTCGAAAGGAAGGACTTTCATCCATTACGTCCGCTGCATATGCCATATTTTGGATTAGCTCTACGGGCTCCTTTCAAAGAATCGACTGCTCTCCGCTGTTGGCGGAAGCAGAGTTTTTAAGAGTTTTTTGAAGAGCGAGCTAATCCGTGGCAGAGCCTGATATCTCAGCAAGAGTAAATAACAGTTGCGTGTCCTATGGCAACTCTAGAACATTATCGATCGTTTGCGACATTCGAGCGTCAACTACTGCTTCAATTCTGTAAATGAATGACGTCGTTTATTCCTAACCGATAATTAATTGAATACTCTAGTTGGCGTTAATATGATCAAAGTCCGACTTGAAACATAATTATGAAAACCCAACCTTTCCACATTGTTTAGTTTAGGGATAAACGACGCCTTTTATTGGCATTTCTTAGAATTTAGATGTCGCTTATGAATTAAATTTTGTTTTAATTTCATATATTTAAAAGCTTAACTTTTATTATGAGCAGAAGCAGTGGAACACTGTAGGAAAAAAATATAGGAATTTATCATATTTATTTTCTAACAGAAAACATTTACCTAAAAAATTTTAAATATCATCAGTGCTGTAATACAAACCATTTTCATATCAAACATTGAATTTTAAATGAGTACACTTTTCGGAACATGCCCGTACGATTTTGTTTTTATTTTAGTATATTTGTACAGAGTTACCGAGTTTACAAGCCGCATTATTTGTGGTATTTCTTTAGTTCGCTATTGAAATAACAGAGGAACTTGTGAACACACTGTGTTATTTCGGTTACTATTATATCTGGTATTCAAGCAGTGAGTCAGCAATAAATCTATTGTAATAAACTTGAGCGGTCGGTTTATTTTACATATTTCAAACAAACGACGCACAAAATTATATATACTTATAGTCATGCCTGTTGTGCGATTCAGTAACTTTTAACAACACGATTTAGAGGGACCTACAGCACAGCTGCTACATTCCGCCAAATACCCCTTTAAAAATGTTTGAGGAAATTGTCGAAAAAATAGCCAAAGATGCCCTAATAAAACAGCGTTTTATAATTGCAGAATACTGTAATGACTGGAGCCCTAATCGCAAACGACAACAGTGACTAAAGCGCCAAGGGTGGAAAATTAACACCCTCGACCAAGTGGTGTTCAAAGACTACAAACTACAGAATACACGGGGTTGTTTGCACACCCACACAAGTTCACATAATTCATAAATAATATTCGAACAGCATGCAATGCGTCGTTGTCTCGAAAGTCTGCCCTCAAGCAACACTTTCCGGTTTATTGGTGAAACGATCACATACAAAACCTTAGAGAAGTGTGTATCAAGTCCAGAAGGCGCTTCCAAAGAGCAAAAGGAAGACCATACTTCACAGACTCCAGAGAAATGTACAGATTAGCGAGGCGCACTAAAGATTGCAATTAAAGAAAGCAAGCGTAAATGCTTTGAATGCATTCGCTTTAAGCAACGAGTGGCAGTTCCTGCAGTCTACTTCCCTGATTTGAAAGTCAATACGTTTTTCTAAGGTTTTTATTACAAAGGAACTGACTCCTACTGTCCATTTTGTTAGCTCACCCTGCAACAACAGTGGTCACTTTAGGACTTGGCCCTTGCTGAATGCATCATGGGAAGTGGGTTTCCAGTAGAAGCTGGTTGGTCTTCTTAGGTTCATTCGTGTAGGTTCCGTCATGTTTCTTAAGTATGCATATAAACTATTTGTATGACACAGTCTAAAGGCTTAATGCTAGCGCTGAGCAGCAGAAAGGGTGGAGATACCCTCACAGTGCTCACGCCATGTGGACTCTCTTAACTCTCTATTGTAGACGGACTCTCCGTTTGGCCTTATTGAATAGCTTTATAGCCTTTTGCAGAAGTTTTCTGAGAGTTTTGTTCCATCATGGGACGTCCCTTTTAAATTTTTTAATCTTTTTTGAGCAGCTCACTTCGAAGGCTACTGTTAGGTTGTTCTGAAGTTGTATTGATTCAAATTCCAGATTATTTAGACAGAAGAAAGAGGAGAAGAAGGCCGTTGGCCCATCACAAATTTCCTCCGTACTCCTCTATTGAAATTATTTCCCATTGAAAACCCAGAGATTGGAGGGTGCTTATTCCTCGGCTTAAGGGTGGCTTCTCAGCAGATTGGCCGCTCCTAAGGATTTTCATTCGAGGAATTTGTTTGAAGGCATTTGGATAATCGGAGGGTCCTGTCTTATGGATCCGCAGCCTCCCGAAGCCATAGTTTAATACATGTCACAGCCGATCGAGAGTCTCAAAAGAGAAGGGATCAACAACCACGGTGAGGTCGGATGAGAGTCCTCTTTATGCTCTTGAACGCTCTCCAGTTGCCTACCTACACATCAGCGTTCTAACCCTCAACGAGAGTATCACTACTTGGCCCATTTGGATTGGGCTCCTTGTCGTCCGTCGAAATGACAAAAGGTATTCGCTCGCTGCCTCGAAAGGAAGGACTTTCATCCATTACGTCCGCTGCATATGCCATATTTTGGATTAGCTCTACGGGCTCCTTTCAAAGAATCGACTGCTCTCCGCTGTTGGCGGAAGCAGAGTTTTTAAGAGTTTTTTGAAGAGCGAGCTAATCCGTGGCAGAGCCTGATATCTCAGCAAGAGTAAATAACAGTTGCGTGTCCTATGGCAACTCTAGAACATTATCGATCGTTTGCGACATTCGAGCGTCAACTACTGCTTCAATTCTGTAAATGAATGACGTCGTTTATTCCTAACCGATAATTAATTGAATACTCTAGTTGGCGTTAATATGATCAAAGTCCGACTTGAAACATAATTATGAAAACCCAACCTTTCCACATTGTTTAGTTTAGGGATAAACGACGCCTTTTATTGGCATTTCTTAGAATTTAGATGTCGCTTATGAATTAAATTTTGTTTTAATTTCATATATTTAAAAGCTTAACTTTTATTATGAGCAGAAGCAGTGGAACACTGTAGGAAAAAAATATAGGAATTTATCATATTTATTTTCTAACAGAAAACATTTACCTAAAAAATTTTAAATATCATCAGTGCTGTAATACAAACCATTTTCATATCAAACATTGAATTTTAAATGAGTACACTTTTCGGAACATGCCCGTATGTTTCGAAAAATATTTTCAAAGCATTAAAAAATAAATAATAATTATGGGTGTGTTTCTTTTACGATTTTGTTTTTATTTTAGTATATTTGTACACAGTTACCGAGTTTACAAGCCGCATTATTTGTGGTATTTCTTTAGTGCGCTATTGAAATAACAGAGGAACTTGTGAACACACTGTGTTATTTCGGTTACTATTATATTTGGTATTCAAGCAGTGAGTCAGCAATAAATCTATTGTAATAAACTTGAGCGGTCGGTTTATTTTACATATTTCAAACAAACGACGCACAAAATTATATATACTTATAGTCATGCCTGTTGTGCGATTCAGTAACTTTTAACAACACGATTTAGAGGGACCTACAGCACAGCTGCTACATTCCGCCAAATACCCCTTTAAAAATGTTTGAGGAAATTGTCGAAAAAATAGCCAAAGATGCCCTAATAAAACAGCGTTTTATAATTGCAGAATACTGTAATGACTGGAGCCCTAATCGCAAACGACAACAGTGACTAAAGCGCCAAGGGTGGAAAATTAACACCCTCGACCAAGTGGTGTTCAAAGACTACAAACTACAGAATACACGGGGTTGTTTGCACACCCACACAAGTTCACATAATTCATAAATAATATTCGAACAGCATGCAATGCGTCGTTGTCTCGAAAGTCTGCCCTCAAGCAACACTTTCCGGTTTATTGGTGAAACGATCACATACAAAACCTTAGAGAAGTGTGTATCAAGTCCAGAAGGCGCTTCCAAAGAGCAAAAGGAAGACCATACTTCACAGACTCCAGAGAAATGTACTGATTAGCGAGGCGCACTAAAGATTGCAATTAAAGAAAGCAAGCGTAAATGCTTTCTTGAACTCTGTGATGAAGCTGAGGATAAGCCATGGGAAACAGCATACAAAGTTGTGACAAAGAAATTAAAAGACGTAAAAGACTCGATTCCAACATATCCACAATTCCTAAGGCAAACAGTAAACAAACTTTTTCCAGAGCAAAGAAAGCTGGTCTCATCTACCCCAAAAACTGAAGAAATTGTTTTCCTCAAGATTACCGGGCGAGTTCCAAATTGCATGTTGCTTTGTATTGTTGCGGTATATATACACAATTTACGCAATGTCAGTAATACAACCCTGCCGTTTTGTTTCAGTTTGCTTTGTGTCGTTTTGACATTTATGATACACTTAATTGCAAAGCAACCGACAACACAATGGCGCGAAATGTGAATATTCAACTCCTTATGGGAAATTTTTTTCCTTTTCCTTTTAGCGCAAAAATCAACTTCATTGGACAGCCTTTTATTTAAAAGCAACAGCTTCCTTTCATGCGTCCACTTTTTATCACTGAAAGGGAGGAAAAAGATATTGAAATAATAATATCATCTAATTTAATAACAAATTTCAATTTTTACAGATTTTTATGCTTACCTTTCTTCTTCGGCCATTATGTTTTGTTTGAGCAAAATCAAAATTAGTGATGTGTCATATGCTTGATTTATGCGTATCGATAACGCATAAAATGTAAATCTGAACTCGATACATTGCATATTATAAGTACGTTGCATTCAGAAACTCGATACTTTGTACAAATACAAAGCAACATGAAACTTGGAACTCGCCCCTGTCTGGGTCCCGACGGAGTTCCGAATAAGGTGCTACAACTGGCCTTTACTCACGTGACATCAACAGTAGTAGATACATGTGCCCATCGATATGGAACCGACAAACGCTGGTACTTTTGCCCAAACCAGGTAAACCCCTTACGGAGCCATCTAGCTACGACTCTGGAGCTAAAATCCAAGAGCGTACAATATACTACCGCCATAAAAGCGAAGTTGATACCGCAAGGGGTTTATCGGAAACCCAGTTCGGGTTCAGAAAAGGAAGATGCACTGTCGACGCCGTGCACATGGCTACGAAAATAGCACAAGAGGCGATTAGTAGTACTCGATGTCTTGAGGGATCTAAAAAGTATGCATAATGGTGACTCTTGACGTCAAAAATGCCTTCAACACAGCCAACTAGGCTAAAACTCTAGACGCGCTAGACGGTATTGGCAGATCCAGCTAACCTGCGAGAAACCATGCGCAGCTATTTGGAAGTACGCGTTTTGGAGTATGCAACATCTGCGGGCGTGAGAAACTTTAAAGTCACAGGCGGTTGAACGTCATGTAGGACGGATTCCTGCGTATAAAACTGCCAAACGGGTCAAAAATATTCGGATTCGTAGACGACATCGCTTTGATCACTACAGGTAAAAACCTAAACGAAATTTGCGACACCACGAATAGAGCTATAGCATTAGTTCAGTCGTGGCTAGCGCAAACTGGACATAAACTGGCGGAGGAGAAAACAGAGTCAGTGCATATATCTAGGAGAAAAAAGGTGGAGTCCGTCACAATAAAAGTTGGCGACTACTATATAACATCAATGCCAGCAGTTAAGTATCAGGAAATACTGAATGATAGGAGGCTATCGTTCAAATCGTTCCTCGAATACGTCACGGAAAGAGCATCACTCACAGTAACAGCTCTATCGCGGATAATGCTAAATGCACGCCGTCCAAAGCAACGACGACGTCAATTAATTGCAGGCACAGTAAAGAGCCAAATATTATACGGCGCTCCAGTCTGGCACTCGGCATCAAAGTGCGCATCGTACATGCATGGCATAAAGGCAACATACCGCCTATGCGCGCTCCCCGTGTGCTGCGCTTTTAATACGGTTTCAGATGAAGTAGCGCTAGTAATCGCGGGGATGTATCCTATCGATATACTAGTGAACGAAGCGGCAATTATTGCGGATTACCAAATAGAGCAATCCCTTGCAAAAGAGGCCGGCACGCATACCTGGCAGAACAGAAGGAGTAACGCAACAAAGGGTTGCTTGACATACCGCTGTATTCCAGATTTGAAAAACTGGTTGACAAGAAAGCACGGTGAAGTAGACTTCTACTTAGCACAGTTCCTGACGGGACACTGATGCTTTAAAGCATATCTTAACCGCTTCAAACACGAACCGGACCCGATGTGCTATTACTGTGGAGGAGACGCAACAGAATGCGTCCACCACGTATTCTTCGAGTGCACGCGATTTGATGACACCAGACGCAAATTTCGCAACATCACCGGGGTAAATTGTACACCCGAATCGCTCGTGGACATGTGAACAGTAAAAACATTTACGAGCGTCTCGAAAGTGTTCTTTTTTCTTTTGCAAATAAGGAAAATCTCTTCTTCATATGTACGGATGGCGCTCCAGTAAAGACTGGTCATTTGTCGGGTCTTGTTGGTATATTCTAGAAAAAAAATATAAATGTGCCCACATTCTATTGCATAATACATCAATAGGTCCTTTTCACAGAAAACTTAAAAATCGTTAATGCAATGAAAGTCGTTGTAAAAATTATTAAAAAGCTTAGAGGGAAACTTAACGCGCTCACACATAGGAAACTCAAAGAATTTTTGACAACAATACAGAGCGAATATGGAGACGTGCTCCAGTATGCTGAAATACGGTGGTTGAGTAATGGAAAATTGAAATTTCATTTACGAATAAAATTTGATGAATACGATTCACTTCTTTTCATATACGTTGATTTGCCCACGTCCCTGATATATAATATTGGTCTTAAACAGTGAATTAAAAATAATTTTTGTTTGCATTTTCTTCTGTACTAAATATATATTTTTCTACTTGAAGTATACATTATTTTCTTCTGTACTAAATATATATTTTTCTACTTGAAGTATACATTATTTTGTATTTGTGTCATATTTTTACGTTTATCTCCTTTTTTCTTGAAAATACCAATAAATACATACGAGTACATGAATTACAACAAATCGTTCTTCTTTGTTATATTAATGTTATTTTGTATAATTCTATAATACAAGGATTACAGACGTGTAATATTGCGAAATTAAAAAATACGAATCAAAACTTCATCAAGTTCTATATTCCGGGATTGTCCCGGTATTTATTTTTTAGATCTCGAAAATATTATAAAATGTTTCAAACACAACATTAATATAGACAGCGTAAACGAACTCTACATGAAAGAAAATTAATGACATAAAAGCGTAGTAGTTTTATAAATAAACTTTCGTCTAAAAATTAAACCGGCACGGCTGAACAAATATGGTCTTCTTTCTTTTCTAACTCCTTCGAATGTCGATTGTTCTTTCTGTCCTAGGGATGAGTACCATGCTTGAGTTCGAGTATGAGGTATAAGGCTAGGTAAAGTCCCTGAGAAGAAGTCTTCGATTATACACTAAGTAGTTCGTAAAACACATAATAAAAACAACCAGTGGTTCAATAAAATTAAAAATTGATTTCTCCAAGTACTTTTATGAATAAATTACGTGAATTTATGAAATTATATCAACATTAACGAGAAAGGAAAGCAAATTCCGGCGAAACCGGATTTTATATACCCTAGAGATGTATTTTTGAATCGGCGGTGCCACGGTCATTTTCAAAAATTTCATAAAAACCAAGTTTCTTTGTTTCAAACCGAAGGAAATATTAAATTTGGCCCAATTTGTTTCAATAGATACCGAAAAACGAAGTTTTTCATTCTGATCATTTTTGTGTATGTCTATATCTATCTCGATTATTTTGGCTGTTACAAACAAACGTAACGCGAACAAAGTTAATATACACTTGTGTACAAAATCGCACTGGTATAAATATATTAGTTTAAAAAAACCACAAAATATTATTGATTTGAAATGATTCGTTTTGGAACGAATTTTCGTCAACCATTGTCAAGTTTGGTTTTAAGACAAACCAGTTTCGGCGTTGTGCCATCTTTAGTGTCATTTTTCGTTCTGGTTCATTTGTTTCTTCGTCCGTATTTATAGTTACGTTCCGTTGGATTTCAATGTCTATGTTCGTGTAGGACAGGTCAGTTGTGGGTCGGTGTGTTACTCTGTTTATTTCAGGTAACACTCAGGTACTTGAATTGTGCTTGTTTATTCATGTTTTGTTGATTTAAATTTCCCGTTTGTCAAGCCGTTATTTTGTGGTCTCTACCTGATAAATAAAAATCGGTAATTTTTCCTTTTTTGGATTTCGTGTCGTCGATATTGGTTGTGACCTGACCTGCACGAACATAGACAATGAAATCCACCGAAACGCAACTATAATTACGGACTAAGAAATTTAATTAACAAGAACGAAAAATGACACTGAAGATGGCACAACGCCGAAACTGGTTAGAAACCATTTTTTGAACGAATGGACTCATCCTGACGAGAAAAACTATTTGCGATGTGCTTAAATATACCACAAAGCTGATGTCTCGATAGCTTTTAAGCTCACTGATTAGCACATATCAGTTAATGGAATAGATATTAAATAATCTCATTAATTCATACAAAGAGCATACAATTTCAGGGCGTCAAAAAGTAAAGTTAGCAGCGCATTTGTTTTCAAACACAACTGCACAACTGCAAATGCTTTTAGACGGTATTATTCGATAGGGCTTCAGATTTTTCAGGCAGCTGAGACCCCTGATTTTATTCAGCTTTTAAACGACTGGTTCGATATGTTAAACTCGAAGATTGGAACTTTCCGTTATTCGGCAAATACTTCTCTTGATAATTAAAATTTTGCTTTTTATGATTACGGTTTTAAAACTCAAGGTACCATTCGGAACAGCTCTCCAAAACAACTGGAAGTGCTTAATCGTATTAACGAATTCATGTCGTCACCAATTACCGAGAGAAAAACCGGATTTGAAATATTTCAGAAGGGAATTCTTATGACTAATGGGAATTAGTAGGTTTATTTAATTATACTAGACAATATTCGAATGTATATATCCTCACAAACCGCCTTAATCAGGATGTGCTGGAACATTTCTCTGGTTTCAATACGCAGTAAAAGTGGGGTAAACGACCATTTGTGACCAAAGCATTTTCAATTCAAGCTGCGAAAATACATTTTGGGTATAATAAATAATACCACACACTAATAATATAATATTTAAATTTTCTATAATTTTCTCTTTTTAGCGAGAAATACAGATTGCAAGGCAGAGGTAATGTTTCGACAGAATATGCGGAATGGCTGGCCTCAATGGAAGCGCCAATTCTGTCTAAACGCGCCGATTTGAATGAAAGTGTAGCAAGTGTTTCACCTTGCTGCGAAGAAAATTATCCTGTTGGCGGTTATCAGGAAAAAACCACAATACTCTAAGCGATAGAAGTTATAGTACTATTTCGGAAATCAGCATGATTGGAGTAAGTTGTGAAGGGAAAACAGGAAAAATAGCAATAGCGCATACAGCGTAAGCTTAGCTGAGTGCGTTTAGATGCCGGCTTAAGTATTGCGCATGATGTGGGTTTGACTCCCGCAAAAGCCAAGAAGAAAGAAGTCTGATGAGAAAATGTTGTGATTTCCGAAATAGTACCATAACTTCTACCGCTTTGAGTATTGTTGTTTTTTCCTGATAATTTTTCCTAATAACCGACCGGCCTTAAGCTCAAAAATAATTAAATAAAATAGTTATATGGCCAAACAATATTAAAAAATATAATCTCGTTTTAACCACGTTTATATGTAATAAAAACTATTTGGTAAATTTTTATTTAATTTGATTTATTTAAAATTATTTTGATTTAATATTAATTATAATATATTTATTTGTTATTAAGTCTTATTACAATCCGCAGATGTTTCGTGCAGGGCTAATGTCCACTTTTAGGCTTGAACGAACAGCGCGATGTGCTATTACTGTGGAGGAGACGCAACAGAAAGCGTCCACCACGTATTCTTCGAGTGCACGCGGTTTGATGACACCAGACGCAAATTTCGCAACATCACCGGGGTAATTTGTACACCCGAATCGCTCGTAGCGTCTATGCTACAAAGCAACAAAAAATGGAAAACAGCTCGTGATGCAATAGCAGAAGCAATGAAGAGGTTGAGAACCCTCGAAAGACTTCGGCGTAGCAGCGGCGACTAACCGCTTACCCCCATTGTTTCATAAAGAACATAATAAATATGAAGGGAAAAATTGGGAAAGTATAGGGCAAGCTTTAAAAACGAAGGTTTTACAATCAGCAAAAACGGACCGCAAAATGAAACGCCAACGTGTGGTTCAGCGTGGCAATTTGTTTAGACGGAAGCACTGACATAACAGACCCCTTATAGTTAACAATTTGTATAAAGACTCTGGACGAAAATTGTAATGTGTTTGAATCACTTTTTGCGTTGGAGAAATTTCATGGACATATGAACAGTAAAAACATTTACGAGCGTCTCGAAAGTGTTCTTTTTTAGTAAAGACTGGTCATTTGTCGGGTCTTGTTGGTATATTCTAGAACAAAAATATAAATGTGTCCACATTCTATGGCATAATACATCAATAGGCCCTTTTCACAGAAAACTTAAAAATCGTTAATGCAATGAAAGTAGTTGTAAAAATTATTAAAAAGCTTAGAGGAAAACATAACGCGCTCACACATAGGAAACTCAAAGAATTTTTGACAACAATACAGAGCGAATATGGAGACGTGCTCCTGTATGCTGAAACACGGAGGTTGAGTAGTGGAAAATTTAAATTTCATTTACGAATAAAATTTGATGAATACGATTCACTTCTTTTCATATACGTTAATTTGCCCACGTCCCTGATATATAATATTGGTCTTAAACAGTGAATTAAAAATAATTTTCTTTGCATTTTCTTCTGTACTAGAATATATTTATCTACTTGAAGTATACATTATTTTGTATTTGTGTCAAATTTTTACGTTTATCTCCTTTTTTCTTGAAAAGACCAATAAATACATACGTGTACATGAATTACAACAAATCGTTCTTCTTTGTTATATTAATGTTATTTTGTATAATTCTATAATACAAGGATTACAGAATTGTAATATTGTGAAATTAAAAAATACGAATCAAAACTTCATCAAGTTCTAGATCCCGGGATTGCCCCGGGATTTATTTTTTAGATCTCAAAAATATTATAAAATGTTTCAAACACAACATTAATATAGACAGCGTAAACGAACTCTAAATGAAAGAAAATTAATGACATAAAAGCGTAGTAGTTTTATAAATAAACTTTTGTCTAAAAATTAAACCGGCACGGCTGAACAAATATGGTCTTCTTTCTTTTCTAACTCCTTCGAATGTCGATTGTTCTTTCTGTCCTAGGGATGAGTACCATGCTTGAGTTCGAGTATGAGGTATAAGGCTAGGTAAAGTCCCTGAGAAGAAGTCTTCGATTATACACTAAGTAGTTCGTAAAACACATAATAAAAACAACCAGTGGTTCAATAAAATTAAAAATTGATTTCTCCAAGTACTTTTATGAATAAATTACGTGAATTTATGAAATTATATCAACATTAACGAGAAAGGAAAGCAAATTCCGGCGAAACCGGATTTTATATACCCTAGAGATGTATTTTTGAATCGGCGGTGCCACGGTCATTTTCAAAAATTTCATAAAAACCAAGTTTCTTTGTTTCAAACCGAAGGAAATATTAAATTTGGCCCAATTTGTTTCAATAGATACCGAAAAACGAAGTTTTTCATTCTGATCATTTTTGTGTATGTCTATATCTATCTCGATTATTTTGGCTGTTACAAACAAACGTAACGCGAACAAAGTTAATATACACTTGTGTACAAAAACGCACTGGTATAAATATACATATTAGTTTAAAAAAAGCACAAAAAATTATTGATTTGAAATGATTCGTTTTGGAACGAATTTTCGTCAACCCTTGTCAAGTTTGGTTTTAAGACAAACCGGTTTCGGCGTTGTGCCATCTTTAGTGACATTTTTCGTTCTGGTTCATTTGTTTCTTCGTCCGTATTTATAGTTACGTTCTGGTGGATTTCATTGTCTATAGACATTAAATTAACAAGAACGAAAAATGACACTAAAGATGGCACAACGCCGAAACTGGTTAGAAACCATTTTTTGGACCATAACTTCTACCGCTTTGAGTATTGTTGTTTTTTCCTGATAATTTTTCCAATAACCGATCGGCCTTAAGCTGAAAAATAATTAAATAAAATAGTTATATGGCCAAACAATATAAAAAAATTTAATCTCGTTTTAGCCACGTTTATATGTAATAAAAACTATTTGGTAAATTTTTATTTAATTTGATTTATTTAAAATTATTTTGATTTAATATTAATTATAATTTATCTGTTATTAAGTCTTATTACAATCCGCAGATGTTTCGTGCAGGGCTAATGTCCACTTTTGGGCTTGAACGAACAGCCGAAAACGTACGCGGACGTTTTGTTTCAACGTACACGTACTCGTACGTATGTATACATACATACATATGTTTGCGCGACACAAGTTCCAATGCTACATATGCGTGACAATAAATGCTCCATCAATAAGTCCGTTCCTTATCTTTTCTGACTAAAATCTGAAAAGTGTCAAAATGCAAGAGCGTAAGCAAAATGCGCGCATTAAAAGAAAAAAACAAGAAAACGTAAAGGAACCAATGCACATTCAATAGGTAGTAGCAGTAGAAAAATTGAAAAAAATAATGTTAGCTCTGTTTATTTTGTTTTTGCTTTTAAAAGCTAAAATTTCAAAAATATTTTATCAACTACCTTGAATTGTACTGAAAGCATTCTTATCACAACGATATTCAAAATTTTACAATTCAAATTAAAATAAAATATGAAAAAAGTAAAAAAAAAAGTTTGCTGCGGCTACCTAATTGATGTTCCTTGAAAGGAACGCAAAAAACCAGTCCGAAGAATGACAACAAAAAAACTAATTCAAATAAAACTGTCATTTTGTTTTGATCGTTGTGCAGCTTTGGTACCTTTTTTAAAATAAATATGAATAATTTACCGATTAATGTTACTTGTTCACCAGGAAGTTTCTTGCGCATTCAAAATGGCAAGTTTTTTTTATAGAAAGCAAAGCAATTTATAGCTTTACATACATATATGTATGTACTTTTTTCAGGTGAAGTATATCGGCAACAGTTGGCCACCCAAGTGCTTGGAAGTGGCGGCAATTGCAATGAGGTAATCTTCTCACCGCAGGAAGGGAGCGCCATGCAAGAGGCTCAAAATGTATTTTATACGTACGAGATGCAACATTTCAATAAAGAAATCGCAATGCAGCAAGTGAGCGAAGTTCAACAGGTGCAAAATCCAGTATAAGCTCTGGAAATGCAAAGCCCGCAACGAAGGGTGGAAACGCTCCCAGCTGAGGAAAACTTCGGTTCGACGGAGAAGCAGGCATGGGTTGAAGCCCCCGTAAAATTGATGCTTACTCAAATTGAGGAGCTACGGCCTAAGGTGGGGAAGAGCGGATAAGTGAAAAACAAGACGAAATGTGGAAAATAATTACGGAGCGTATGGTAGCGGAAGGATACAACTTCACAACAGCGCAGATTGAGAACAAATTTCGGACTATGGAGCGCAATTTTAAAAGGACGAATCTGCACAACAAACAAACGGACAGAAATAGGCCGACGTGTCCATACCAAGTAACTGCCTTTTCCTGTAATTTATTTTAATGTGTTGCTGGGAATTGGAGAAAGTGCTTAGAGAGCAGGGAGGAATAAATCCCGACATCATGCTGGACAGTGAAGAGCTTGAAGGAACTTCCCGAAATGCAGCTCCCCCACCAGAAAGCAGTTTTGATGTGGATCAATCTACGAATAGTATTGCAGCAATAAACATAAAATTCTACAAACAGGAAATTATTTCAATTTTTTTACAGATGATGTTCCAAGTTGTGCCCCTAAGGGAAGAAAGGTTGAGCGCACGAACGAAAAACTCGATGAAATGGCAAGAGAAAGGAAAGCGTACCATTTCAAGGTCTTGGAGCTCTTCCAAAAAAAAAGAAGAGCGAGCACAGAGAAAGGAGGAGATGGCGCGAAAGAAGTTGGAGCCTTAAGGGCGCTTGTTAACGAACATAAGCCTTAATCTTCCATCTATTTCTGCCTGTTTGCATACCTCATTGCAATTGACCCCACTTCCAAGCACTTGGGTGGCCAACTGTTGCCGGTATACTAATGTATTTATAAGAAATATTTGTGTTATTGCTTGCTACAAGCAAATTTAATTATTTTTTGTTATAGGTTAAAGTTTCTTTTTACTTTAATTTACTGTATTTTGAACTAAAGATTCAATAAAAGTTTTAGGAAAATACTGAAAAAAGAGCCTATTCTATCTATAGTACATAAGAACATACATACGTGCACCTGTGTCTGAAATAAAAGCAGTGCTTCTTTTTCATTTTATTTCATTTCAATCATTTATTTTTTTATTATTATTATTCAATCTAATCTTAAAATTAATCCTAATCTTAAACTTAATCTTAATCTTAAACTTAATTTTAATTTTAAAGTACATGTTATTCCTTATTTTAAAATTAAGCAATATTTCTGATTATTGCTTCGGTAACAAATTGCATCCCGGACGGAGTTTCCTCTGGATGTTTCACCACACTCACGATCGCCTCTTTCTTTAATTGAAGTTTCTGGCGAAAACTCTAAATTCTTCTGTTCGCAATATTGTGCAAGACACAACACGCCCTTATAAAGTGGCACAACTTTCTACTACCCCTTAGTTTGCAGTAGTACAACTGCTTAACCGCTGCTTCAGAATACCAAATGTATGCTCTATAGCAACGCGACCGGAGCTTAGCTTTACATTAAAGTTCTTCTGCGCGGTAGTCAAGTGACCATTATCCTTATAAGGTGTTATGAGATATTGAGTGCACGGGTAAGTAGGTAAGTAAGGTTAAAAACAATAGGGTTATTTTTTTTCTAGAGGTGGCACAAAGCATTGAAAGTCGAATTGTGGGACTTGCCTTTCGGCTCACCGCACTATAAACCCACCCCTGCTCCGTGGAAATACCGCAGAGGGGGAGCGGCCTATTGCCTTTCTATGAATTTCTGCGGAGTTGACGGAAAATACATGTTCGGCGTCTTCAACAATTTGATTTGCACAGAAGGTGCAGTAAAGGTCATCTTCGTGTTTAAACCTATGCAAATAAGACTTGAAACAACCATGGCCCGTAATAATTTGGGTTAGGTGGAAGTCGACTTCGCCATGTCGCCTAACTAGCAATTTCTCTAAACTGGGAATCAACCTAAAGGTCCAGCGTCCCTTATATGCTGCACTCCACCGCGTCTGCCAACTCTGTAAGCAACTCTGCCTCACCGCTTCACGTCTTACCTTATTTGTCAACCTCTTTCGCCAGGATCTCTATCCGACGTTCTGAGCTACACACCCTGATCGCGCAGAGGCGATATAATGATCTTATCTCTCGTGCGTACGAAGTCTTTTCGAGCGCAGCCGACCAAATTGGTGCACCGTACAGAAGTACACCGTATCACGCTTGCATATAGCTGTCTGCTTTGTTGCCTAGGACCTCCTTTATTCACCATAAGCCGTGAAAGCGCCGCTGCAACTTTTTCTGCTCTCTCAACTGCATATTCTAAATGAGGCTTGAATGTCAACCTAGCGTCGAACGTTATGCCTAAATATTTGAGGACAGGTTTCGAGACGATTTCATGTCCCCCAACTTTTATTTTAATGACTTCACGAGCTTTTCTACTACTTATTAAAACTGCCTCGGTTTTTTGTTGGGCTAGCTGGAGGCCAGCATCCTCCAACCATGTTTGAACTCGCTGTAAGGCTTGCCCTTTGCTCAACATCTTTTACGTGCATGCAAATTTGACGATACGCTGAAGGGTCCCCTGGGGGGTTCCCAGTTTTCGGTAGGAGAACCAATCGCTGGCGCTTCCATATTGGAGGAAATATACCGCTTTTGACGGCCAATTGAACCTCCCCTGCTGTGATCGCCGGTGTTTCATTTATTTTGAGGGAAATTTTCCCCGTTCAAACGGCTGTTGGGCTGGGAATAGAACACTCACTATATTTTCTAGCTTTTTGGGATTTTTTTGTATGATAACCCCACGGGTCTTTACTTGCTCTGTATAATAGTCTTCTAAAATAATTTATCTTGCTGGTTTTTATTGCCTTTTTCAGTGCCGTTTTTTTTCTTTGTACGCATTTTGCATTTAGACCAATTCTTCTGGCTCTCAGGTAGCTTCGCCTTGCTCTATTGCATTGCCGGCGAAGGTTCGCAATGTCTTCGATCCACCAGTACCCAGGTGCGCGTCTGGACGATACAGATTTTCTCCTCATGGAGGCGTCGCAAGCTACTTTAATGCTATGCATTAGTTGATTTGCCGTGTTTATCGCTCCTTCCGGTAGCATTATATCTGATAAATTTACTTTGAGTGCTTATTCATCGAGCGTATTCATCTTCCAGCCAACTGATATTGCCTTTGGGTTGCTTTGTATACCTACTTTGTCTTTAATCGAAAATATTATTCCCTGGTGATCACTGTGTGTATAGTCTTCGCACACTTGCTACGACGCTCTTCGAAATAGTGTTTTACTTACGAAAGTAAGGTCAATTATGGACCCCCTTCCATCTTTATGGAATGTAAGTTTATCACCTGTGTTTAACAGGGCTAGTTCTAGCGATGATAGAGCCGTGAGCAAAGCTCTTCCTTTAGCATTTGTCCAACGGCTGCCCCATTCTCGGTCCCATGCATTAAATTCACCGGCGAGTACAACTGATGATCTGGTTCTTGCGTCGTGGACTAGATTGTCTAGGACGTTTTCGAATTCATCAAGATTAAAACTAGGTGGTATATAGCAGCTGTGGCCGCTGTGGTCGAGTTGGAAGCGGTGCATGCTATAACTTGATATGCCGGTGTGCTCGAGGTTCGAATCTCAGTCAGGGCAAGCAATACCTTAATCATAGAAAAAAGTTTTTTCTAATAGCGGTCACCCCTCGGCAGGCAATGGCAATTCTCCGATGGTATTTCTGCCATGACAAAGATTCTCATTAAATACATCTGCCGTTCGGAGTCGGCACAAAACTGTAGGTCCCTCCAATTGTGATATAATATAAATACGCACGACACAAATGGTAGGAGAAGCTCGACCAAACACTGAGCTATATAGTGTAAGCGCCAAAATTATATTATATATATATATATAGCAGCTGTAAAAAACAAAATTCGACACTTGCACGCAGATGAAACCTGTTTCCACCTTTAGATGCTCAATCGCAATAGGCGTTCTGGCACAGCTGACGTTTGGCTTGCGTCGCTAGCCCACAGTGGGGTGTTTCCGACCTAATATGGTTCGCTTAGTATGGCTATGTCGACATTTTTATGTATTACCGTCTGTCCCAGAAGCTCATGCGCAGCTTTGAAATGATTTAAATTTAGTTGCAGCAGTTTGATTGTGTCCGGAATTTTTTTAACACCTCCAAATAGTAGGGACATTTTCTGCCACCCGTTCTGTGCTTCACTTGTGAGGAGTTCTTTCTTGAGCATACTGCGCACTTTACTTCTCTTTTGCATTCCACCGCTTTGTCGTTTGTCTCTCCGCAGTTGAAGCACGCATTTTTTATGTCGTACGCACTCTTGCAATTTCTAGCAAGGTGACCAAACTAGACATTTAAAACATTTTATTGGCTGGATTTTCATGCGTATTCGGGAGATTACCCACCCAACACGCACTTTACCTGCGGCTATCAGGTTGTTTGCAACTGTAATGGGAAGGAGAAGAGGTGCTGTTTTAGTCCCGCAATAGGCGCTCCTTAAGGACTTCACGCATGTTTCGGCAAACTGTATTCCATCAAACACTTTCTCTATATCTATAAATTATATATACTTATAGTCTACAGGCATGCGATTCAGTAACTAAAGCGCCAAGGGTGGAAAATTAGCACCCTCGACCAAGTGGTGTCCAAAGAAATTCTACAAACTACAGAACACACGGGGTGTGCAAACAACAAGTTCACAGAATTCATAAATAATATTCGAACAGCATGCAATGCGTCGTTGTCTCGAAAGTCTGCCCTCAAGCAACACTTTCCGGTTTATTGGTGGAACGAACACAGAGAAGAGTGTATCAAGTCCAGAAGGCGCTTCCAAAGAGCAAAAGGAAGACCACACTTCACAGACTCCAGAGAAATGTACAGATTAGCGAGGCGCACTAAAGATTGCAATTAAAGAAAGCAAGCGTAAATGCTTTCTTGAACTCTGTGATGAAGCTGAGGATAAGCCATGGGAAACAGCATAAAAAGTTGTGACAAAGAAATTAAAAGACGTAAAAGACTCGATTCCAACATATCCACAATTCCTAAGGCAAACAGTAAACATACTTTTTCCAGAGCAAAGAAAGCTGGTCTCATCTACCCCAAAAACTGGAGAGCATGTTTTCCTCAAGATTACCGGGCGAGTTCCAAGTTGCATGTTGCTGGGTCCCGACGGAGTTCCGAATAAGGTGCTAAAACTGGCCTTTACTCACGTGACATCAACAGTAGTAGATATACATATGTTCCCATCGATATGGAAGCGACACACGCGGGTACTTTTGCCCAAACCAGGTAAACCCCTTACGGAGCCATCTAGCTACAGACCAATATGCTTGCTCGACTCTGATGGTAAAATCCTAGAGCGTATAATATACAACCGCCATAAAAGCGAAGTTGATGCCGCAAGTGGTTTATCTGAAACCCAGTTAGGGTTTCAGAAAAGGAAGATCCACTGTCGATGCCGTGAACATGACTCCTTATGGGACATTTTTGGCGTAGAATACGTCTTACCTTACGGTATGGGCACCCATGTCAGGTTTTTATTGTTGTAATCTCTATTTCTTTAATTATACGGAAACGGCATGGTAACTTTTTTTAAAAATTTTTTTGTAGTCAAATGAAGATGTTAGCTTTCGTTTGACATACATTTCATGTTGGTTGATATCTTCCTAATATTTAAATTTCTCAAATGAAAATTGTATAAACACATGCACAGAAATATGTGTGTGGTGTTTGGTTGAGTGTTTGCTGTTGGGCAATTTAAATGTACTCGTGCAGCCCTTTCTTTGTATTGCATAATTTTAGGCGGGCAAGTTAAAGTAGAGTAAAGACAGAGAAAGCGCTGCCAACTACTGCTTATTGGTGGTGATTTTAACACAGAAATCACTTCAAATACTAGATTGGCGAAATTTATGAGCGATACGTTTAATTTGGATTATATTCGAAATGATGCTCCCACAACTATTGATAACACAACCATTGACTTAGTTTTTGCGAGAAATTTAAATGTTAATTTAAAAACATATTTATCCTATTTTTCAAATCATAAGCCTACATTCTCTAAAGTAACTTTCAAATAATCAAATAGATTTGGGTCTGTTATTTATCATTTATCTTTACTATTGATAACTACCATTGACTTCGTTTTTGCGAGAAATTTAATTGATAATTTAAAAACATTTTTATCCTATTTTCCTATCATAAGCTTATGTATATCATCAAAAGTAACTATCAAATAAAGAAATTCATTTGCTTGCATTATTTATCATTATAAATTATCATTATACATATGTTTTCTGTCTTATCGGATGGCGTATTCTACGTTAAACTTAATGGCCGTGTCTCTGACACAGCCTCCTTCTTTTTTCTTTTTCCTTTTGGCGCAAAAATCAACTTAATTGGACAGCCTTTTATTTAAAAGCAACAGCTTCCTTTCATGCGTCCACTTTTTATCACTGAAAGGAAGAAAAAAAAAAATTTAAATAAGAATATCATCTAATTTAATAACAAATTTCAATTTTTACAGATTTTTATGCTTACCTTTCTTCTTCGGCCATTATGTTTTGTTTGAGCAAAATCAAAATTAGTGATGTGTCATATGCTTGATTTATGCGTATCGATAACGCATAAAATGTAAATCGGAACTCGATACATTGCATATTATAAGTAGGTTGCATTCAGGAACTCGATACTTTGTACAAATACAAAGCAACATGCAACTTGGAACTCGCCCACCGTCTGGGTCCCGACGGAGTTCCGAATAAGGTGCTAAAACTGGCCTTTACTCACGTGACATCAACAGTAGTAGATATATGTTCCCATCGATATGGAAGCGACAAACGCTGGTTACTTTTGCCCAAACCAGGTAAACCCCTTACGACTCTGATGGTAAAATCCTAGAGCGTATAATATACAACCGCCATAAAAGCGAAGTTGATGCCGCAAGTGGTTTATCTGAAACCCAGTTAGGGTTTCAGAAAAGGAAGATCCACTGTCGATGCCGTGAACATGGCTACGAAAATAGCACAAGAGGCGATTAGTACTACTCGATGGCTTGAGGGATCTAAAAAATTATGCATAATGGTGACTCCTGACGTCAAAAATGCCTTCAACACAGACAACTAGGCTAAAGTTCTAGACGCGCTAGACCGTATTGGCAGATCCAGATAACCTACGGGAAACCATTCGCAGCTAATTGGAAGTACGCGTTTTGGGGTATGCAACATCTGCGGGCGCGAGAAACTTTAAAGTCACAGGCAGTGGAACGTCAAGTAGGACGGATTCCTGCGTATAAAACTGCCAAACGGGGCAAAAATAATCGGATTCGTAGACGACATCGCTTTGATCACTACAGGTGAAAACCTAAACGAAATTTGCGACACCACAAATAGAGCTATAGCATGAGTTAAGTCGTGGCTGGCGCAAAATGGACTTAAACTGGCTGAGCAGAAAACAGAGTCAGTGCATATATCAAGCAGAAAAAAGGTGGAGTCTGTCACAATAGAAGTTGGCGACCACTATATAACATCAATGCCAGGAGTTAAGTATCAGGGAATACTGAATTATAGGAGGCTATCGTTCAAATCGTTCCTCGAATACGTCACGGAAAGAGCATCACTCACAATAACAGCTCTATCGCGGATAATGTTACATGCACGCGGTCCAAAGCACCGACGACGTCAATTAATTGCAGGCAGTGTAAAGAGCCAAATATTATACGGCGCTCCAGTCTGGCACTCGGCATCAAAGTGCGCATCGTACATGCATGGCATAAAGGCAACATACCGCCTATGCGCGCTCCCCGTGTGCTGCGCTTTTAATACGGTTTCAGACGAAGTAGCGCTAGTAATCGCGGTGATGTATCCTATCGATATACTAGTGAACGAAGCGACAATTATTGCGGATTACCAAATAGAGCAATCCCTTGCAATAGAGGCCGGCACGCATACCTGGCAGAACAGATGGAGTAACGCAACAAAGGGTTGCTTGACATACCGCTGTATTCCAGATTTGGAAAGCTGGTTGACAAGAAAGCACGGTGATGTCGACCTCTACTTAGCACAGTGCCTGATGGGACACTGATGCCTTAAAGCATATCTTAACCGCTTCAAACACGATCCGGACCCGATGTGCTATTACTGTGGAGGAGACGCAACAGAAAGCGTTCACCACGTATTCCGCGTGCACGATGACACCTGACGCAAATTTCGCAACATCACCGGGGTAATTTTTACACCCGAATCGCTCGTAGCGTCTATGCTACAAAGCAACAAAAAATGGAAAACAGCTCGTGATGCAATAGCAGAAGCAATGAAGAGGTTGAGAACCCTCGAAAGACTTCGGCGTGGCAGCGGCGACTAACCGCTTACCCAAATTGTTTCATAAAGAATATAATAAATATGAAGGGAAACATTGGGAAAGTATAGGGCAAGCTTTAAAAACGAAGTTCTTACAATCAGCAAAAACGGACCGCAAAATGAAACGCCAACGTGTGGTTCAGCGTGGCAATTTGTTTAGACGGAAGCACTGACATAACAGACCCCTTATAGTTAACAATTTGTATAAAGACTCTGGACGAAAATTGTAATGTGTTTGAATCACTTTTTGCGTTGGAGTAATTTCATGGACATGTGAACAGTAAAAACATTTACGAGCGTCTCGAAAGTGTTCTTTTTTCTTTTGCAAATAAGGACAATCTCTTCTCCATATGTACGGATGGCGCTCCAGTAAAGACTGGTCATTTGTCGGGTCTTGTTGGTATATTCAAGAAAAAAAATATAAATGTGCCCACATTCTATTGCATAATACATCAATAGGTCCTTTTCACAGAAAACTTAAAAATCGTTAATGCAATGAAAGTCGTTATAAAAGTTATTAAAAAGCTTAGAGGGAAACTTAACGCGCTCACACATAGGAAACTTAAAGAATTTTTGACAACAATACAGAGCGAATATGGAGACGTGCTCCAGTATGCTGAAATACGGTGGTTGAGTAGTGGAGAATTGAAATTTCATTTACGAATAAAATTTGATGAATACGATCCACTTCTTTTCATATACGTTGATTTGCCCACGTCCCTGATATATAATATTGGTCTTAAACAGTGAATTAAAAATAATTTTTCTTTGCATTTTCTTCTGTACTAAATATATATTTTTCTACTTGAAGTATACATTATTTTGTATTTCTGTCAAATTTTTACGTTTATCTCCTTTTTTCTTGAAAATACCAATAAATACATACGAGTACATGAATTACAACAAATCGTTCTTCTTTGTTATATTAATGTTATTTTGTATAATTCTATAATACAAGGATTACAGACGTGTAATATTGCGAAATTAAAAAATACGAATCAAAACTTCATCAAGTTCTAGATCCCGGGATTGTCCCGGGATTTATTTTTTAGATCTCGAAAATATTATAAAATGTTTCAAACACAACATTAATATAGACAGCGTAAACGAACTCTAAATGAAAGAAAATTAATGACATAAAAGCGTAGTAGTTTTATAAAAAAACTTTTGTCTAAAAATTAAACCGGCACGGCTGAACAAATATGGTCTTCTTTCTTTTCTAACTCCTTCGAATGTCGATTGTTCTTTCTGTTCTAGGGATGAGTACCATGCTTGAGTTCGAGTATGAGGTATAAGGCTAGGTAAAGTCCCTGAAAAGAAGTCTTCGATTATACACTAAGGAGTTCGTAAAACACATAATAAAAACAACAAGTGCTTCAATAAAATTAAAAATTGAGCTCTCCAAGTACACGAAAGGAAAGCAAATTCCGGCGAAACCGGATTTTATATACCCTAGAGATGTATTTTTGAATGGGCGGTGCCACGGTCATTTAAAAAAATATCATAAAAACCAAGTTTCTTTGTTTCAAACCGTAGGAAATATTAAATTTGGCCCAATTTGTTTCAATAGATACCGAAAAACGAAGTTTTTCATTCTGATCATTTTTGTGTATGTCTATATCTATCTCGATTATTTTGGCTGTTACAAACAAACGTAACGCGAACAAAGTTAATATACACTTGTGTACAAAAACGCACTGGTATAAATATACATATTAGTTTAAAAAAAGCACAAAAAATTATTGATTTGAAATGATTCGTTTTGGAACGAATTTTCGTCAACCCTTGTCAAGTTTGGTTTTAAGACAAACCGGTTTCGGCGTTGTGCCATCTTTAGTGACATTTTTCGTTCTGGTTCATTTGTTTCTTCGTCCGTATTTATAGTTACGTTCCATTGGATTTCAATGTCTATGTATGTTCGTGTAGGACAGGTCAGTTGTGGGTCGGTGTATTACTCTGTTTATTTCAGGTAACACTCAGGTACTTGAATTGTGCTTGTTTATTCATGTTTTGTTGATTTAAATTTCCCGTTTGTCAAGCCGTTATTTTGTGGTCTCTACATGCAGGTAAATAAAAATCGGTAATTTTTCCTTTTTTGGATTTTGTGTCGTCGATATTGGTTGTGTATTGTTTGTTTGTTGTTTCAACGTTTATTTCCTGGTTTATTTAGTGGGACTTCGCTATTTGTGTTTGTCTGTAGTATCTGTCCTATATTGTTGGATGTTTTAAATGGTGTGCGGATATGATATTTATAAAAGAATTTGGCCAATTTGTAGGTCGAACTCCCAGTATAGGTTAGTGTCGTCCATGCTTTTTTGTCGTTATCTTCTTTGTATGTTATAGATTTTTTGGACTCTCTTCTTATTTTGTCTACTAAGTCTCATCCGTATCCGTTCTTTGATGATAAATAGTATATCGTCTTGAGTTCTTTCTTGTCCGCCTCTTTTGTTAATGGTGTTCGTTGCACTCAGGATACAAGCTGTATAAACGCTGCGTTCTTGTGTTGGATCGATGTGCTGTGTATTATGGCTTCCGTGGCTGTAGGTTTTCTGTAAATCTCGTATTCCAGTGTTTCCGTATTGTCATTCATCTTAATTGTCATGTGGAGGTAATTTATTCTTCTTTCCTTTTCCGTCTCCATTGTGAACTTTATGCTTTTGTGTTGTTGATTGAGATTTTGTAATAACTCATTCTCATTGTTTTTAGTGAGTACGCATATAATGACGTCCACATATCTCGCATATACATACATACATATGTATCGTTACTCCTAGGCTGTCTCTAAGATGCTCCATGTACATATCCAATACACAGCAAATATCGACGACACAAAATCCAAAAAAGGGAAATTTACCGATTTTTATCTACCTGTAGGTACAGACCACAAAATAATTACTTAACAAACGGGAACCTTAAGAAAACAAAACATGAATAAACAAGCACAATTCAAGAAGCTGAGTGTTACCTGAAATAAACAGAGTAATACACCGACCCACAACTGACCTGTTTATATAAACTATCTTCATATATATTAAGGTACGAGCAAAGAAGATTTAACAGGTAACCTCAGTAGGTTAATAATTTGATTTTTTCATTTATCTTAATTCTCAAACTTTGTTTTCTTTCGATAAAAATAAAGTTGTTTACATTTGAGTCGTAGTACATATGTAGTAAAAAAATATTTTGTGCATTTTGTTCATGAAATGAAGGAATATTTTGTATATTTGCGTTGTGTATTTTGTGCCCAACTTGTACAGAGTTGAGAAAGTGCGTTCTCAGCAAGATACATCCGAAGAATTGTTAGGTAGAAACTCTGTCCCAATACACAAACATTACGTTCTGAAATAAAACTGTACATTTTGCATTTATTTATTTTGGGTAAATTGAATTTGTGATTTGCGAACTTTTGTTTTCAATAGACTGGTTGTTTGATAGTTCTTATTGACAATAAAGGTATATCAAAAAATCTAGCAGGATAGCAATTTCTCTACGGCGGTTACGTGTTAGATCTGCTTTGGGTAAGAGTATAATCA
This sequence comes from Philophylla caesio, assembly GCA_963971545.1. Taxonomy (NCBI): domain Eukaryota; kingdom Metazoa; phylum Arthropoda; class Insecta; order Diptera; family Tephritidae; genus Philophylla; species Philophylla caesio. The sequence goes on along the minus strand of OZ020608.1, from coordinate 37,308,490 downwards.
TTGCTTCATATTTCAAATACTGAAATATCAAGCTGGAGGTATAATTGAATTACTTGATCTTTTTGTAGTTCAGATTTTGTTCAAAAGTTGATGTAAAGGAGCGTCCAAACTTTCATTGAGGCTTTAGACATTTGTGTGAGGGCGGTTTGGTAAGTCTTTTGAACCAAGTTACACGGACGGAGTTTCCTCTGGATGTTTCACCACACTCACGATCGCCTCTTTCTTTAATTGAAGTTTCTGGCGAAAACTCTAAATTCTTCTGTTCGCAATATTGTGCAAGACACAACACGCCCTTATAAAGTGGCACAACTTTCTACTACCCCTTAGTTTGCAGTAGTACAACTGCTTAACCGCTGCTTCAGAATACCAAATGTATGCTCTATAGCAACGCGACCGGAGCTTAGCTTTACATTAAAGTTCTTCTGCGCGGTAGTCAAGTGACCATTATCCTTATAAGGTGTTATGAGATATTGAGTGCACGGGTAAGTAGGTAAGTAAGGTTAAAAACAATAGGGTTATTTTTTTTCTAGAGGTGGCACAAAGCATTGAAAGCCGAATTGTGGGACTTGCCTTTCGGCTCACCGCACTATAAACCCACCCCTGCTCCGTGGAAATACCGCAGAGGGGGAGCGGCCTATTGCCTTTCTATGAATTTCTGCGGAGTTGACGGAAAATACATGTTCGGCGTCTTCAACAATTTGATTTGCACAGAAGGTGCAGTAAAGGTCATCTTCGTGTTTAAACCTATGCAAATAAGACTTGAAACAACCATGGCCCGTAATAATTTGGGTTAGGTGGAAGTCGACTTCGCCGTGTCGCCTAACTAGCAATTTCTCTAAACTGGGAATCAGCGTCCCTTATCTGCTGCACTCCACCGCGTCTGCCAACTCTGCAAGCAACTCTGCCTCACCGCTTCACGTCTTACCTTATTTGTCGAGGGTGCCACAACCTCTCTCGCCAGGATCTCTATCCGACGTTGTTCTGAACGCGCTACACACCCTGATCGCGCTGTAAGGCTTGCCCTTTGCTCAACATCGTTTACGTGCTAACGATTATTAGAGCTACATATATCATCCGCAATTTAATTTATCAGCCTGTTGCTTATAATTCGCTCCAGCAATTTACCGGCTGTGTCCAGCATGCAAATTTGACGATACGCTGAAGGGTCCCCTGGAGGTTTCCCAGTTTTCGGTAGGAGAACCAATCGCTGGCGCTTCCATATTGGAGGAAATATACCGCTTTTGACGGCCAATTGAACCTCCCCTGCTGTGATCGCCGGTGTTTTATTTATTTTGAGGGAAATTTTCCCCGTTCAAACGGCTGTTGGGCTGGGAATAGAACACTCACTATATTTTCTAGCTTTTTGGGATTTTTTTGTATGATAACCCCACGGGTCTTTACTTGCTCTGTATAATAGTCTTCTAAAATAATTTATCTTGCTGGTTTTTATTGCCTTTTTCAGTGCCGTTTTTTTTCTTTGTACGCATTTTGCATTTAGACCAATTCTTCTGGCTCTCAGGTAGCTTCGCCTTGCTCTATTGCATTGCCGGCGAAGGTTCGCAATGTCTTCGATCCACCAGTACCCAGGTGCGCGTCTGGACGATACAGATTTTCTCCTCATGGAGGCGTCGCAAGCTACTTTAATGCTATGCATTAGTTGATTTGCCGTGTTTATCGCTCCTTCCGGTAGCATTATATCTGATAAATTTACTTTGAGTGCTTCTTCATCGAGCGTATTCATCTTCCAGCCAACTGATATTGCCTTTGGGTTGCTTTGTATACCTACTTTGTCTTTAATCGAAAATATTATTCCCTGGTGATCACTGTGTGTATAGTCTTCGCACACTTGCTACGACGCTCTTCGAAATAGTGTTTTACTTACGAAAGTAAGGTCAATTATGGACCCCCTTCCATCTTTATGGAATGTAAGTTTATCACCTGTGTTTAACAGGGCTAGTTCTAGCGATGATAGAGCCGTGAGCAAAGCTCTTCCTTTAGCATTTGTCCAACGGCTGCCCCATTCTCGGTCCCATGCATTAAATTCACCGGCGAGTACAACTGATGATCTGGTTCTTGCGTCGTGGACTAGATTGTCTAGGACGTTTTCGAATTCATCAAGATTAAAACTAGGTGGTATATAGCAGCTGTGGCCGCTGTGGTCGAGTTGGAAGCGGTGCATGCTATAACTTGATATGCCGGTGTGCTCGAGGTTCGAATCTCAGTCAGGGCAAGCAATACCTTAATCATAGAAAAAAGTTTTTTCTAATAGCGGTCACCCCTCGGCAGGCAATGGCAATTCTCCGATGGTATTTCTGCCATGACAAAGATTCTCATTAAATACATCTGCCGTTCGGAGTCGGCACAAAACTGTAGGTCCCTCCAATTGTGATATAATATAAATACGCACGACACAAATGGTAGGAGAAGCTCGACCAAACACTGAGCTATATAGTGTAAGCGCCAAAATTATATTATATATATATATATAGCAGCTGTAAATAACAAAATTCGACACTTGCACGCAGATGAAACCTGTTTCCACCTTTAGATGCTCAATCGCAATAGGCGTTCTGGCACAGCTGACGTTTGGCTTGCGTCGCTAGCCCACAGTGGGGTGTTTCCGACCTAATATGGTTCGCTTAGTATGGCTATGTCGACATTTTTATGTATTACCGTCTGTCCCAGAAGCTCATGCGCAGCTTTGAAATGATTTAAATTTAGTTGCAGCAGTTTGATTGTGTCCGGAATTTTTTTAACACCTCCAAATAGTAGGGACATTTTCTGCCACCCGTTCTGTGCTTCACTTGTGAGGAGTTCTTTCTTGAGCATACTGCGCACTTTACTTCTCTTTTGCATTCCACCGCTTTGTCGTTTGTCTCTCCGCAGTTGAAGCACGCATTTTTTATGTCGTACGCACTCTTGCAATTTCTAGCAAGGTGACCAAACTAGACATTTAAAACATTTTATTGGCTGGATTTTCATGCGTATTCGGGAGATTACCCACCCAACACGCACTTTACCTGCGGCTATCAGGTTGTTTGCAACTGTAATGGGAAGGAGAAGAGGTGCTGTTTTAGTCCCGCAATAGGCGCTCCTTAAGGACTTCACGCATGTTTCGGCAAACTGTATTCCATCAAACACTTTCTCTATATCTATAAATTATATATACTTATAGTCTACAGGCATGCGATTCAGTAACTAAAGCGCCAAGGGTGGAAAATTAGCACCCTCGACCAAGTGGTGTCCAAAGAAATGCTACAAACTACAGAACACACGGGGTGTGCAAACAACAAGTTCACAGAATTCATAAATAATATTCGAACAGCATGCAATGCGTCGTTGTCTCGAAAGTCTGCCCTCAAGCAACACTTTCCGGTTTATTGGTGGAACGAACACAGAGAAGAGTGTATCAAGTCCAGAAGGCGCTTCCAAAGAGCAAAAGGAAGACCACACTTCACAGACTCCAGAGAAATGTACAGATTAGCGAGGCGCACTAAAGATTGCAATTAAAGAAAGCAAGCGTAAATGCTTTCTTGAACTCTGTGATGAAGCTGAGGATAAGCCATGGGAAACAGCATAAAAAGTTGTGACAAAGAAATTAAAAGACGTAAAAGACTCGATTCCAACATATCCACAATTCCTAAGGCAAACAGTAAACATACTTTTTCCAGAGCAAAGAAAGCTGGTCTCATCTACCCCAAAAACTGGAGAGCATGTTTTCCTCAAGATTACCGGGCGAGTTCCAAGTTGCATGTTGCTGGGTCCCGACGGAGTTCCGAATAAGGTGCTAAAACTGGCCTTTACTCACGTGACATCAACAGTAGTAGATATACATATGTTCCCATCGATATGGAAGCGACAAACGCGGGTACTTTTGCCCAAACCAGGTAAACCCCTTACGGAGCCATCTAGCTACAGACCAATATGCTTGCTCGACTCTGATGGTACAATCCTAGAGCGTATAATATACAACCGCCATAAAAGCGAAGTTGATGCCGCAAGTGGTTTATCTGAAACCCAGTTAGGGTTTCAGAAAAGGAAGATCCACTGTCGATGCCGTGAACATGACTCCTTATGGGACATTTTTGGCGTAGAATACGTCTTACCTTACGGTATGGGCACCCATGTCAGGTTTTTATTGTTGTAATCTCTATTTCTTTAATTATACGGAAACGGCATGGTAACTTTTTTAAAAAATTTTTTTGTAGTCAAATGAAGATGTTAGCTTTCGTTTGACAAACATTTCATGTTGGTTGATATCTTCCTAATATTTAAATTTCTCAAATGAAAATTGTATAAACACATGCACAGAAATATGTGTGTGGTGTTTGGTTGAGTGTTTGCTGTTGGGCAATTTAAATGTACTCGTGCAGCCCTTTCTTTGTATTGCATAATTTTAGGCGGGCAAGTTAAAGTAGAGTAAAGGCAGAGAAAGCGCTGCCAACTACTGCTTATTGGTGGTGATTTTAACACAGAAATCACTTCAAATACTAGATTGGCGAAATTTATGAGCGATACGTTTAATTTGGATTATATTCGAAATGATGCTCCCACAACTATTGATAACACAACCATTGACTTAGTTTTTGCGAGAAATTTAAATGTTAATTTAAAAACATATTTATCCTATTTTTCAAATCATAAGCCTACATTCTCTAAAGTAACTTTCAAATAATCAAATAGATTTGGGTCTGTTATTTATCATTTATCTTTACTATTGATAACTACCATTGACTTCGTTTTTGCGAGAAATTTAATTGATAATTTAAAAACATTTTTATCCTATTTTCCTATCATAAGCTTATGTATATCATCAAAAGTAACTATCAAATAAAGAAATTCATTTGCTTGCATTATTTATCATTATAAATTATCATTATACATATGTTTTCTGTCTTATCGGATGGCGTATTCTACGTTAAACTTAATGGCCGTGTCTCTGACACAGCCTCCTTCTTTTTTCTTTTTCCTTTTGGCGCAAAAATCAACTTAATTGGACAGCCTTTTATTTAAAAGCAACAGCTTCCTTTCATGCGTCCACTTTTTATCACTGAAAGGAAGAAAAAAAAAAATTTAAATAAGAATATCATCTAATTTAATAACAAATTTCAATTTTTACAGATTTTTATGCTTACCTTTCTTCTTCGGCCATTATGTTTTGTTTGAGCAAAATCAAAATTAGTGATGTGTCATATGCTTGATTTATGCGTATCGATAACGCATAAAATGTAAATCGGAACTCGATACATTGCATATTATAAGTAGGTTGCATTCAGGAACTCGATACTTTGTACAAATACAAAGCAACATGCAACTTGGAACTCGCCCACCGTCTGGGTCCCGACGGAGTTCCGAATAAGGTGCTAAAACTGGCCTTTACTCACGTGACATCAACAGTAGTAGATATATGTTCCCATCGATATGGAAGCGACAAACGCTGGTTACTTTTGCCCAAACCAGGTAAACCCCTTACGACTCTGATGGTAAAATCCTAGAGCGTATAATATACAACCGCCATAAAAGCGAAGTTGATGCCGCAAGTGGTTTATCTGAAACCCAGTTAGGGTTTCAGAAAAGGAAGATCCACTGTCGATGCCGTGAACATGGCTACGAAAATAGCACAAGAGGCGATTAGTACTACTCGATGGCTTGAGGGATCTAAAAAATTATGCATAATGGTGACTCCTGACGTCAAAAATGCCTTCAACACAGACAACTAGGCTAAAGTTCTAGACGCGCTAGACCGTATTGGCAGATCCAGATAACCTACGGGAAACCATTCGCAGCTAATTGGAAGTACGCGTTTTGGGGTATGCAACATCTGCGGGCGCGAGAAACTTTAAAGTCACAGGCGGTGGAACGTCAAGTAGGACGGATTCCTGCGTATAAAACTGCCAAACGGGGCAAAAATAATCGGATTCGTAGACGACATCGCTTTGATCACTACAGGTGAAAACCTAAACGAAATTTGCGACACCACAAATAGAGCTATAGCATGAGTTAAGTCGTGGCTGGCGCAAAATGGACTTAAACTGGCTGAGCAGAAAACAGAGTCAGTGCATATATCAAGCAGAAAAAAGGTGGAGTCTGTCACAATAGAAGTTGGCGACCACTATATAACATCAATGCCAGGAGTTAAGTATCAGGGAATACTGAATTATAGGAGGCTATCGTTCAAATCGTTCCTCGAATACGTCACGGAAAGAGCATCACTCACAATAACAGCTCTATCGCGGATAATGTTACATGCACGCGGTCCAAAGCACCGACGACGTCAATTAATTGCAGGCAGTGTAAAGAGCCAAATATTATACGGCGCTCCAGTCTGGCACTCGGCATCAAAGTGCGCATCGTACATGCATGGCATAAAGGCAACATACCGCCTATGCGCGCTCCCCGTGTGCTGCGCTTTTAATACGGTTTCAGACGAAGTAGCGCTAGTAATCGCGGTGATGTATCCTATCGATATACTAGTGAACGAAGCGACAATTATTGCGGATTACCAAATAGAGCAATCCCTTGCAATAGAGGCCGGCACGCATACCTGGCAGAACAGATGGAGTAACGCAACAAAGGGTTGCTTGACATACCGCTGTATTCCAGATTTGAAAAGCTGGTTGACAAGAAAGCACGGTGATGTCGACCTCTACTTAGCACAGTTCCTGATGGGACACTGATGCCTTAAAGCATATCTTAACCGCTTCAAACACGATCCGGACCCGATGTGCTATTACTGTGGAGGAGACGCAACAGAAAGCGTTCACCACGTATTCTTTGAGTGCACGCGGTTTGATGACACCTGACGCAAATTTCGCAACATCACCGGGGTAATTTTTACACCCGAATCGCTCGTAGCGTCTATGCTACAAAGCAACAAAAAATGGAAAACAGCTCGTGATGCAATAGCAGAAGCAATGAAGAGGTTGAGAACCCTCGAAAGACTTCGGCGTGGCAGCGGCGACTAACCGCTTACCCAAATTGTTTCATAAAGAATATAATAAATATGAAGGGAAACATTGGGAAAGTATAGGGCAAGCTTTAAAAACGAAGTTCTTACAATCAGCAAAAAACGGACCGCAAAATGAAACGCCAACGTGTGGTTCAGCGTGGCAATTTGTTTAGACGGAAGCACTGACATAACAGACCCCTTATAGTTAACAATTTGTATAAAGACTCTGGACGAAAATTGTAATGTGTTTGAATCACTTTTTGCGTTGGAGTAATTTCATGGACATGTGAACAGTAAAAACATTTACGAGCGTCTCGAAAGTGTTCTTTTTTCTTTTGCAAATAAGGACAATCTCTTCTCCATATGTACGGATGGCGCTCCAGTAAAGACTGGTCATTTGTCGGGTCTTGTTGGTATATTCAAGAAAAAAAATATAAATGTGCCCACATTCTATTGCATAATACATCAATAGGTCCTTTTCACAGAAAACTTAAAAATCGTTAATGCAATGAAAGTCGTTATAAAAGTTATTAAAAAGCTTAGAGGGAAACTTAACGCGCTCACACATAGGAAACTTAAAGAATTTTTGACAACAATACAGAGCGAATATGGAGACGTGCTCCAGTATGCTGAAATACGGTGGTTGAGTAGTGGAGAATTGAAATTTCATTTACGAATAAAATTTGATGAATACGATCCACTTCTTTTCATATACGTTGATTTGCCCACGTCCCTGATATATAATATTGGTCTTAAACAGTGAATTAAAAATAATTTTTCTTTGCATTTTCTTCTGTACTAAATATATATTTTTCTACTTGAAGTATACATTATTTTGTATTTCTGTCAAATTTTTACGTTTATCTCCTTTTTTCTTGAGAATACCAATAAATACATACGAGTACATGAATTACAACAAATCGTTCTTCTTTGTTATATTAATGTTATTTTGTATAATTCTATAATACAAGGATTACAGACGTGTAATATTGCGAAATTAAAAAATACGAATCAAAACTTCATCAAGTTCTAGATCCCGGGATTGTCCCGGGATTTATTTTTTAGATCTCGAAAATATTATAAAATGTTTCAAACACAACATTAATATAGACAGCGTAAACGAACTCTAAATGAAAGAAAATTAATGACATAAAAGCGTAGTAGTTTTATAAAAAAACTTTTGTCTAAAAATTAAACCGGCACGGCTGAACAAATATGGTCTTCTTTCTTTTCTAACTCCTTCGAATGTCGATTGTTCTTTCTGTCCTAGGGATGAGTACCATGCTTGAGTTCGAGTATGAGGTATAAGGCTAGGTAAAGTCCCTGAAAAGAAGTCTTCGATTATACACTAAGGAGTTCGTTAAACACATAATAAAAACAACAAGTGCTTCAATAAAATTAAAAATTGAGCTCTCCAAGTACACGAAAGGAAAGCAAATTCCGGCGAAACCGGATTTTATATACCCTAGAGATGTATTTTTGAATGGGCGGTGCCACGGTCATTTAAAAAAATATCATAAAAACCAAGTTTCTTTGTTTCAAACCGTAGGAAATATTAAATTTGGCCCAATTTGTTTCAATAGATACCGAAAAACGAAGTTTTTCATTCTGATCATTTTTGTGTATGTCTATATCTATCTCGATTATTTTGGCTGTTACAAACAAACGTAACGCGAACAAAGTTAATATACACTTGTGTACAAAAACGCACTGGTATAAATATACATATTAGTTTAAAAAAAGCACAAAAAATTATTGATTTGAAATGATTCGTTTTGGAACGAATTTTCGTCAACCCTTGTCAAGTTTGGTTTTAAGACAAACCGGTTTCGGCGTTGTGCCATCTTTAGTGACATTTTTCGTTCTGGTTCATTTGTTTCTTCGTCCGTATTTATAGTTACGTTCCATTGGATTTCAATGTCTATGTATGTTCGTGTAGGACAGGTCAGTTGTGGGTCGGTGTATTACTCTGTTTATTTCAGGTAACACTCAGGTACTTGAATTGTGCTTGTTTATTCATGTTTTGTTGATTTAAATTTCCCGTTTGTCAAGCCGTTATTTTGTGGTCTCTACATGCAGGTAAATAAAAATCGGTAATTTTTCCTTTTTTGGATTTTGTGTCGTCGATATTGGTTGTGTATTGTTTGTTTGTTGTTTCAACGTTTATTTCCTGGTTTATTTAGTGGGACTTCGCTATTTGTGTTTGTCTGTAGTATCTGTCCTATATTGTTGGATGTTTTAAATGGTGTGCGGATATGATATTTATAAAAGAATTTGGCCAGTTTGTAGGTCGAACTCCCAGTATAGGTTAGTGTCGTCCATGCTTTTTTGTCGTTATCTTCTTTGTATGTTATAGATTTTTTGGACTCTCTTCTTATTTTGTCTACTAAGTCTCATCCGTATCCGTTCTTTGATGATAAATAGTATATCGTCTTGAGTTCTTTCTTGTCCGCCTCTTTTGTTAATGGTGTTCGTTTCACTCAGGATACAAGCTGTATAAACGCTGCGTTCTTGTGTTGGATCGATGTGCTGTGTATTATGGCTTCCGTGGCTGTAGGTTTTCTGTAAATCTCGTATTCCAGTGTTTCCGTATTGTCATTCATCTTAATTGTCATGTGGAGGTAATTTATTCTTCTTTCCTTTTCCGTCTCCATTGTGAACTTTATGCTTTTGTGTTGTTGATTGAGATTTTGTAATAACTCATTCTCATTGTTTTTAGTGAGTACGCATATAATGACGTCCACATATCTCGCATATACATACATACATATGTATCGTTACTCCTAGGCTGTCTCTAAGATGCTCCATGTACATATCCAATACACAGCAAATATCGACGACACATAATCCAAAAAAGGGAAATTTACCGATTTTTATCTACCTGTAGGTACAGACCACAAAATAATTACTTAACAAACGGGAACCTTAAGAAAACAAAACATGAATAAACAAGCACAATTCAAGAAGCTGAGTGTTACCTGAAATAAACAGAGTAATACACCGACCCACAACTGACCTGTTTATATAAACTATCTTCATATATATTAAGGTACGAGCAAAGAAGATTTAACAGGTAACCTCAGTAGGTTAATAATTTGATTTTTTCATTTATCTTAATTCTCAAACTTTGTTTTCTTTCGATAAAAATAAAGTTGTTTACATTTGAGTCGTAGTACATATGTAGTAAAAAAATATTTTGTGCATTTTGTTCATGAAATGAAGGAATATTTTGTATATTTGCGTTGTGTATTTTGTGCCCAACTTGTACAGAGTTGAGAAAGTGCGTTCTCAGCAAGATACAGCCGAAGAATTGTTAGGTAGAAACTCTGTCCCAATACACAAACATTACGTTCTGAAATAAAACTGTACATTTTGCATTTATTTATTTTGGGTAAATTGAATTTGTGATTTGCGAACTTTTGTTTTCAATAGACTGGTTGTTTGATAGTTCTTATTGACAATAAAGGTATATCAAAAAATCTAGCAGGATAGCAATTTCTCTACGGCGGTTACGTGTTAGATCTGCTTTGGGTAAGGGTATAATCATTGCTTCATATTTCAAATACTGAAATATCAAGCTGGAGGTATAATTGAATTACTTGATCTTTTTGTAGTTCAGATTTTGTTCAAAAGTTGATGTAAAGGAGCGTCCAAACTTTCATTGAGGCTTTAGACATTTGTGTGAGGGCGGTTTGGTAAGTCTTTTGAACCAAGTTACACATTCAAAAAGTTACAGAGCTTTCCGATTATTATTTTAACAAATTTATCAATACTGATCGAATTCTGCATTTTATTGAAAAGATTTCTTATATTTTTTACTGATTTATTTACAATTTGAATACATAAATGATCCCTTAATTCCAACGAATGAATCTCGAAAACTCGAAATTATTTTTTTGTAACTGTAAATAAAAATATTATTTCTAGTTCTAAGAATGTCGTGAAACATAAAGTTGTATCTTTAAAATGACGAGTTTAAAGAAAAACGTTTAATTTTCTAACGCTTAGTAATTTTAATTTTCTTCTTTACCCTCTCTAAGACTACGACGCATAATGTGCGAATCAAAAATTTGAAGTCAAATTGGACCCAAACACTATATGCATATGTTTTTAAGTATGTTCATTAGGGTGACAATTAAATGTATGGAGTATTTTTTTTTCTTTATTGTTTTGGTCTCAGTGTTTTTTTGTGTGTAGTTTTATTTAAAAAAAATTCTAGTAAAATTTCAAGGTCGTAGGAAGAGGATTAGGGGGCGCGTCGGCCCCCCAAAGTTACACAAAATACGTTTTTTCACGCAAATTCTTACTTTGACTGCTTGTAACTTTCTCTGTGTTTTTTTTTTTAAACATTACTGGCGAAAGATGTTCATTAATATGTCTACAATAACATCTCTTAATAACATTTTTGTCTAATGTTAATATTTAATGAAAAAAACTTAAATATAGGAGAAAAAGTACGCCTCAATGTCGATTTATTATACTTAAATAAAACTACTTATGTATATGATTTCTCTTTTTATTAATATTGTTTAAAGCACTTGAGACAATGTCTTTTTATTACAGTCCGGAAACCGATGGCGGTAATCGCTAACAATTTTTAAAACAAATTGTTTTTGGCGTTCATTTTTGGTAAATAGTTTATTATACTCTTCCATTAATTTAACCCCCCTTTCGGCAGTGTCATTTGTAACATTTAATTTTTTCATCAGTTCAGCCGCTTTACAATAAGATTGGTCCTGCTCCCATTTGTCTGGGTTTAATTTAAAAAAATCAGTATTTATTTGAAATCTTTCAAATAATGCTTTTGTTTCGGCAGAGACGAACTGTTCAATGCCGTCATGGAATATTTCAACGATTTCTCTATCATTTATTGTAGCTCGCTTTGTGTTTTGCTCTTGTTCAAAATCATTTTCCAAAGCCGCCACCACTTTTTGTTTTGAAAAAAGGGATACGTTGCTGTCAAAAAATGCAAGACCAACCGCCTCAGGGCTTAAATACCACAAGTGGTTCCTGAACTTTTTAAGAGCAACATAAGATATAGCAGCATCAATTTTTTGTAAAAATAAAAAATCTTGATATGGCGCTTTAATGGCCAAAGGAGCAGAAAACCACGCTTCGACATAGACTTCAGCAATAAAAACACAAATTTGACGAAGCCCATTTAATTCAGTTGCTGAAAGCTGGAACTCGTTACGGAATAAAAATATTTTTAGACAGTAAATCGCTTTTGCCATCCACCTTGCATGGTGAACAGCTCCTGGCGATCGAAACATTAGGCTGTTTGGATGTGTCTTTTCTGGTTTTTGACCCAGGAAGAGCAAAGTGAGTTCCAAGAATTCTTTATAGTCTTCCCTGGGTTGTTTTTCTTCCAAGATATTATTTACTGCACCGATAATGCGAACAGCAGACTCTTTCATGTACGTCTTGACAGTTGGATCGTTGATGCCATACTCATAGTTTTTAGCATCAATCTTAGCCCAAGCATTTTTAAATTTCTCAAACATTTTAACGTTTGGACTTCCATAACAGCTTATTTTTTCTTCGAAAACGCATCTTAAAACAATCTCGTATATATGATGACGGCATGGTAACCATAAAAGTTGTCTTTGTAAATTATTTTCAATTAACGTACAGGTACCATTGAAACGCCCAGTATTGACCGCTGTTGTATCAAACACTAAAGCTTTGATGTGATTTTGCAGACCATATTCATAAATAGCATCGCATACAGCGGATGCCTGTTCTTTTCCAGTACCGGAATCAAGTGCAGGTATTTCAAGAAGCTGTTCAACTTTACCGCTCGATATTATTATAGGCAACCTATCAACTTTATCATTTCCCGTCAGCGCCGGCAAAAGTTTACCATCCCAATGAAGGCAGATAGCGTCGAGCTCATTTAATTTTAATTTATTTTTTAATGCTGAAATTCTTTCTTCACGGATTTGTTCCCTTTCCTGGTGTACAGACGTTCGGTTTAAAATATAATCTTCAACAGTATTACCCAGAGCTTCAACGACTGCGTTTATTAGATGAACCGCATGTCTGTCACTGATTTTACAGACATCGAGTGCGGCCGCCAGTTTTGGTGTTAGTATTTTATTTGTTCCTCTACATTTTTTGGCTGGAGGTTGACTACAACGTGGGTCGCATTCCATATCTGGAAAACTGTTATCATTCTCTGAAGATTCAGATGACAGCAACTCTGCAGTTTCATCTAATAAAAACGACTTAATTTAAAGAAAATAAAAAATAAACAATAACATACAACGAACCAATTAATGCAATTTCACGATTATTCCGCTCCACTTGTTGTAATAAATTGTTGTTGCGTTCTTCAAGTCGGCACTCTCGGCGTACTTCTTCGTAATCGATACCATACATAAAGCCTGGGCGCCCCGTTTTTCGTTGACTTATCAAGAAATCAATATCTTCTTGATTCGACATTATTTTAAATGCACTTGCATGCGCCACGTCAAAAAGCATATCCAATTTTTCTTTCCACGTGTTTACTTTGCTCTTATGGAAATTAGAAGTCTTCTTTGAATCTTTTTGAAAGCTTTGCCATTCTTTATACAATTTCTCTACATTTGTAATGCAGTGTTGTTTATCCTTGACCGGAATGCGGGCTTTTTCCCAGAACACGAATAGTTCTTTTACAACTAAATCTGAACTTTCCCGTAAATTTTTTTTTACTACACGTAAATTGAAAAACAAAACATTCAACACTTCTATATTGGAGGGTAGTTTACTTCCCGTTAATGAGTTGGTACAATAACCAATTAAATATATGCGTTCACGTAAATTTCTAGCAGACATTTTCGACTTTTCACATTCAAATATTCACTTCGAATGATGCGGAAGTTCATCTACCTAAAGTCGTTAAGCACTTATTTTGTAAATGCCGAAGCTAGAACAAACGCCTCAAAATTAAAAAGGCGAAGAAATGGAGTAAAGGGTAATATTTTTTTTTAAATCAACCTCTGAGCGCAGTAAACAAAAAAATATAATATCTTTTATTTAATTATTTTTCAGCTTAAGGCCGATCGGTTATTGGAAAAATTATCAGGAAAAAACCGCAATACTCTAAGCGGTAGAAGTTATAGTACTATTTCGGAAGTCACCACATTTTCTCATCAGACTTCTTCTTCTTGGCTTCTGCGGTTTGTTTCAACGTACACGTACTCGTACGTATGTATACATACATACATATGTTTGCGCGACACAAGTTCCAATGCTACATATGCGTGACAATTAATGCTCCATCAATAAGTCCGTTCCTTATCTTTTCTGACTAAAATCTGAAAAGTGTCAAAATGCAAGAGCGTAAGCAAAATGCGCGCATTAAAAGAAAAACAAGAAAAAGTAAAGGAACCAATGCACATTCAATAGGTAGTAGCAGTAGAAAAATAGAAAAAAAAAAATGTTAGCTCTTTATATTTTGTTTTTGCTTTTAAAAGCTAAAATTTCAAAAATATTTTGTCAACTACCTTGAATTGTACTGAAAGCATTCTTATCACAACGAAATTCAAAATTTTACAATTCAAATTAAAATAAAATAATAAAAAAAAACCTAATTGATGTTCCTTGAAAGGAACGCAAAAAACCAGTCCGAAGAATGACAACAAAAAAACTAATTCAAATAAAACTGTCATTTTGTTTTGATCGTTGTGCAGCTTTGGTACCTTTTTTAAAATAAATATGAATAATTTACCGATTAATGATACTTGTTCACCAGGAAGTTTCTTGCGCATTCAAAATGGCAAGTTTTTTTATAGAAAGCAAAGCAATTTATAGCTTTACATACATATATGTATGTACTTTTTTCAGATGAAGTATATCGGCAACAGTTGGCCACCCAAGTGCTTGGAAGTGGGGGCAATTGCAATGAGGTAATCTTCTCACCGCAGGAAGGGAGCGTCATGCAAGAGGCTCAAAATGTATTTTATACGTACGAGATGCAACATTTCAATAAAGAAATCGCAATGCAGCAAGTGAGCGAAGTTCAACAGGTGCAAAATCCAGTATAAGCTCTGGAAATGCAAAGCCCGCAACGAAGGGTGGAAACGCTCCCAGCTGAGGAAAACTTCGGTTCGACGGAGAAGCAGGCATGGGTTGAAGCCCCCGTAAAATTGAAGAGCGCATAAGTGAAAAATAAGACGAAATGTGGAAAATAATTACGGAGCGTATGGTAGCGGAAGGATACAACTTCACAACAGCGCAGATTGAGAACAAATTTCGGACTATGGAGCGCAATTTTAAAAGGACGAATCTGCACAACGAACAAACGGGCAGAAATAGGCCGACGTGTCCATACCAAAAGTAAGGAATTGTGAAGTAACTGCTTTTTCCTGTAATTTATTTTAATGTGTTGCTGGGAATTGGAGAAAGTGCTTAGAGAGCAGGGAGGAATAAATCCCGACATCATGCTGGACAGTGAAGAGCTTGAAGGAACTTCCCGAAATGCAGCTCCCCCACCAGAAAGCAGTTTTGATGTGGATCAATCTACGAATAGTATTGCAGCAATAAACATAAAATTCTACAAACAGGAAATTATTTCAATTTTTTTACAGATGATGTTCCAAGTTGTGCCCCTAAGGGAAGAAAGGTTGAGCGCACGAACGAAAAACTCGATGAAATGGCAAGAGAAAGGAAAGCGTACCATTTCAAGGTCTTGGAGCTCTTCCAAAAAAAAAGAAGAGCGAGCACAGAGAAAGGAGGAGATGGCGCGAAAGAAGTTGGAGCCTTAAGGGCGCTTGTTAACGAACATAAGCCTTAATCTTCCATCTATTTCTGCCTGTTTGCATACCTCATTGCAATTGACCCCACTTCCAAGCACTTGGGTGGCCAACTGTTGCCGGTATACTAATGTATTTATAAGAAATATTTGTGTTATTGCTTGCTACAAGCAAATTTAATTATTTTTTGTTATAGGTTAAAGTTTCTTTTTACTTTAATTTACTGTATTTTGAACTAAAGATTCAATAAAAGTTTTAGGAAAATACTGAAAAAAGAGCCTATTCTTATCTATAGTACATAAGAACATACGTGCACCTGTGTCTGAAATAAAAGCAGTGCTTCTTTTTCATTTTATTTCATTTCAATCATTTATTTTTTTATTATTATTATTCAATCTAATCTTAAAATTAATCCTAATCTTAAACCTAATCTTAATCTTAAACTTAATTTTAATTTTAAAGTACATGTTATTCCTTATTTTAAAATTAAGCAATATTTTCTGATTCTTGCTTCGGTAACAAATCTCTACAAATTGCATCCCGGACGGAGTTTCCTCTGGATGTTTCACCACACTCACGATCGCCTCTTTCTTTAATTAAAGTTTCTGGCGAAAACTCTAAATTCTTCTGTTCGCAATATTGTGCAAGACACAACACGCCCTTATAAAGTGGCACAACTTTCTACTACCCCTTAGTTTGCAGTAGTACAACTGCTTAACCGCTGCTTCAGAATACCAAATGTATGCTCTATAGCAACGCGACCGGAGCTTAGCTTTACATTAAAGTTCTTCTGCGCGGTAGTCAAGTGACCATTATCCTTATAAGGTGTTATGAGATATTGAGTGCACGGGTAAGTAAGGTTAAAAACAATAGGGTTATTTTTTTCTAGAGGTAGCATTGAAAGCCGAAGTGTGGGACTTGCCTTTCGGCTCACCGCACTAAAAACCCACCCCTGCTCCGTGGAACTACCGTTAGGTATTACCTCGCGGAGGGGGAGCGGCCTATTGCCTTTCTATGAATTTCTTCGGAGTTGACGGAAAAATAATGTTCGGCGTCTTCAACAATTTGATTTGCACAGAAGGTGAAGTAAAGGTCATCTTCGTGTTTAAACCTATGCAAATAAGACTTAAAACAACCATGGCCCGTAATAATTTGGGTTAGGTGGAAGTCGACTTCGCCATGTCGCCTAACTAGCAATTTCTCTAAACTGGGAATCAACCTAAAGGTCCAGCGTCCCTTATATGCTGCACTCCACCGCGTCTGCCAACTCTGTAAGCAACTCTGCCTCACCGCTTCACGTCTTACCTTATTTGTCAACCTCTTTCGCCAGGATCTCTATCCGACGTTCTGAGCTACACACCCTGATCGCGCAGAGGCGATATAATTATCTTATCTCTCGTGCGTACGAAGTCTTTTCGAGCGCAGCCGACCAAATTGGTGCACCGTACAGAAGTACACCGTATCACGCTTGCATATAGCTGTCTGCTTTGTTGCCTAGGACCTCCTTTATTCACCATAAGCCGTGAAAGCGCCGCTGCAACTTTTTCTGCTCTCTCAACTGCATATTCTAAATGAGGCTTGAATGTCAACCTAGCGTCGAACGTTATGCCTAAATATTTGAGGACAGGTTTCGAGACGATTTCATGTCCCCCAACTTTTATTTTAATGACTTCACGAGCTTTTCTACTACTTATTAAAACTGCCTCGGTTTTTTGTTGGGCTAGCTGGAGGCCAGCATCCTCCAACCATGTTTGAACTCGCTGTAAGGCTTGCCCTTTGCTCAACATCTTTTACGTGCTTACGATTATTAGAGCTACATATATCATCCGCAATTTAATTTATCAGCCTGTTGCTTATAATTCGCTCCAGCAATTTACCGGCTGTGTCCAGCATGCAAATTTGACGATACGCTGAAGGGTCCCCTGGGGGGTTCCCAGTTTTCGGTAGGAGAACCAATCGCTGGCGCTTCCATATTGGAGGAAATATACCGCTTTTGACGGCCAATTGAACCTCCCCTGCTGTGATCGCCGGTGTTTCATTTATTTTGAGGGAAATTTTCCCCGTTCAAACGGCTGTTGGGCTGGGAATAGAACACTCACTATATTTTCTAGCTTTTTGGGATTTTTTTTGTATGATAACCCCACGGGTCTTTACTTGCTCTGTATAATAGTCTTCTAAAACAATTTATCTTGCTGGTTTTTATTGCCTTTTTCAGTGCCGTTTTTTTTTCTTTGTACGCATTTTGCATTTAGACCAATTCTTCTGGCTCTCAGGTAGCTTCGCCTTGCTCTATTGCATTGCCGGCGAAGGTTCGCAATGTCTTCGATCCACCAGTACCCAGGTGCGCGTCTGGACGATACAGATTTTCTCCTCATGGAGGCGTCGCAAGCTACTTTAATGCTATGCATTAGTTGATTTGCCGTGTTTATCGCTCCTTCCGGTAGCATTATATCTGATAAATTTACTTTGAGTGCTTATTCATCGAGCGTATTCATCTTCCAGCCAACTGATATTGCCTTTGGGTTGCTTTGTATACCTACTTTGTCTTTAATCGAAAATATTATTCCCTGGTGATCACTGTGTGTATAGTCTTCGCACACTTGCTACGACGCTCTTCGAAATAGTGTTTTACTTACGAAAGTAAGGTCAATTATGGACCCCCTTCCATCTTTATGGAATGTAAGTTTATCACCTGTGTTTAACAGGGCTAGTTCTAGCGATGATAGAGCCGTGAGCAAAGCTCTTCCTTTAGCATTTGTCCAACGGCTGCCCCATTCTCGGTCCCATGCATTAAATTCACCGGCGAGTACAACTGATGATCTGGTTCTTGCGTCGTGGACTAGATTGTCTAGGACGTTTTCGAATTCATCAAGATTAAAACTAGGTGGTATATAGCAGCTGTGGCCGCTGTGGTCGAGTTGGAAGCGGTGCATGCTATAACTTGATATGCCGGTGTGCTCGAGGTTCGAATCTCAGTCAGGGCAAGCAATACCTTAATCATAGAAAAAAGTTTTTTCTAATAGCGGTCACCCCTCGGCAGGCAATGGCAATTCTCCGATGGTATTTCTGCCATGACAAAGATTCTCATTAAATACATCTGCCGTTCGGAGTCGGCACAAAACTGTAGGTCCCTCCAATTGTGATATAATATAAATACGCACGACACAAATGGTAGGAGAAGCTCGACCAAACACTGAGCTATATAGTGTAAGCGCCAAAATTATATTATATATATATATATAGCAGCTGTAAATAACAAAATTTGACACTTGCACGCAGATGAAACCTGTTTCCACCTTTAGATGCTCAATCGCAATAGGCGTTCTGGCACAGCTCCATACAGCTGACATTTGGCTTGCGTCGCTAGCCCACAGTGGGGTGTTTCCGACCTAATATGGTTCGCTTAGTATGGCTATGTCGACATTTTTCTGTATTACAATCTGTCCCAGAAGCTCTTGCGCAGCTTTGAAATGATTTAAATTTAGTTGCAGCAGCTTCATGGTGTCCGGAATTTTTTTAACACCTCCAAATAGTAGGGACATTTTCTGCCACCCGTTCTGTGCTTCACTTGTGAGGAGTTCTTTCTTGAGCATACTGCGCACTTTACTTCTTTTTTGCATTCCACCGCTTTGTCGTTTGTCTCTCCGCAGTTGAAGCACGCATTCTTTGTGTCGAACGCACTCTTGCAATTTCTAGCAAGGTGACCAAACTCTAGACATTTAAAACATTTTATTGGCTGGATTTTCATGCGTATTCGGAAGATTACCCACCCAACACGCACTTTACCCGCGGCTATCAGGTTGTTTGCAACTGTAATGGGAAGGAGAAGAGCTGCTGTTTTAGTCCCGCAATAGGCGCTCCTTAAGGACTTTACGCATGTTTCGGCAAACTGTATTCCATCAAACACTTTCTCTATATCTATAAATTATATATACTTATAGTCATGCCTGTAGTGCGATTCAGTAACTTTTAACAACACGACTTAGAGGAACCTACAGTACAGCTGATGTACAGTACAGATACCCTAATAAAACAGCGTTTTATAATTGCTGGAGACATAGTCGCAAACTTGAAAAACGATAACAGTGACTAAGGCGCCAAGGGTGGAAAATTAGCACCCTCGACCAAGTGGTGTTCAAAGAAATGCTACAAACTACAGAATACACAGGGTGTGCAAACAACAAGTTCACAAAATTCATAAATAATATTCGAACAGCATGCAATGCGTCGTTGTCTCGAAAGTCTGCCCTCAAGCAACACTTTCCGGTTTATTGGTGGAACGAACACAGAGAAGAGTGTATCAAGTCCAGAAGGCGCTTCCAAAGAGCAAAAGGAAGACCACACTTCACAGACTCCAGAGAAATGTACAGATTAGCGAGGCGCACTAAAGATTGCAATTAAAGAAAGTAAGCGTAAATGCTTTCTTGAACTCTGTGATGAAGCTGAGGATAAGCCATGGGAAACAGCATACAAAGTTGTGACAAAGAAATTAAAAGACGTAAAAGACTCGATTCCAACATATCCACAATTCCTAAGGCACAGTAAACATACTTTTTCCAGAGCAAAGAAAGCTGGTCTCATCTACCCCAAAAACTGGAGAGCATGTTTTCCTCAAGATTACCGGGCGAGTTCCAAATTGCATGTTGCTTTGTATTGTTGCGGTATATATACACAATTTACGCAATGTCAGTAATACAACCCTGCTGCTTTGTTTTAGTTTGCTTTGTGTCGTTTTGACATTTATGATACACTTAATTACAAAGCAACCGACAACACAATGGCGCGAAATTTGAATATTCAACTCCTTATGGGAAATTTTTTTCTTTTTCCTTTTAGCGCAAAAATCAACTTAATTGGACAGCCTTTTATTTAAAAGCAACAGCTTCCTTTCATGCGTCCACTTCTTATCATTGAAAGGGAGGAAAAAGAACGCATAAAATGTAAATCGGAACTCGATACATTGCATATTATAAGTAGGTTGCATTCAGGAACTCGACACTTTGTACAAATACAAAGCAACATGCAACTTGGAACTCGCCCACCGTCTGGGTCCCGACGGAGTTCCGAATAAGGTGCTAAAACTGGCCTTTACTCACGTGACATCAACAGTAGTAGATATAATTTCCCATCGATATGGAAGCGACAAACGCGGGTACTTTTGCCCAAACCAGGTAAACCCCTTACGGAGCCATCTAGCTACAGACCAATATGCTTGCTCGACTCTGATGGTAAAATCCTAGAGCGTAAAATATACAACCGCCATAAAAGCGAAGTTGATGCCGCAAGTTGATGGTACAAAGCAACCGACAACACAATGGCGCGAAATTTGAATATTCAACTCCTTATGGGAAATTTTTTTCTTTTTCCTTTTAGCGCAAAAATCAACTTAATTGGACAGCCTTTTATTTAAAAGCAACAGCTTCCTTTCATGCGTCCACTTCTTATCATTGAAAGGGAGGAAAAAGAACGCATAAAATGTAAATCGGAACTCGATACATTGCATATTATAAGTAGGTTGCATTCAGGAACTCGATACTTTGTACAAATACAAAGCAACATGCAACTTGGAACTCGCCCACCGTCTGGGTCCCGACGGAGTTCCGAATAAGGTGCTAAAACTGGCCTTTACTCACGTGACATCAACAGTAGTAGATATAATTTCCCATCGATATGGAAGCGACAAACGCGGGTACTTTTGCCCAAACCAGGTAAATCCCTTACGGAGCCATCTAGCTAGACAGACCAATATGCTTGCTCGACTCTGATGGTAAAATCCTAGAGCGTATAATATACAACCGCCATAAAAGCGAAGTTGATGCCGCAAGTGGTTTATCTGAAACCCAGTTAGGGTTTCAGAAAAGGAAGATCCACTGTCGATGCCGTGAACATGGCTACGAAAATAGCACAAGAGGCGATTAGTACTACTCGATGGCTTGAGGGATCTAAAAAATTATGCATAATGGTGACTCTTGACGTCAAAAATGCCTTCAACACAGACAACTAGGCTAAAATTCTAGACGCGCTAGACCGTATTGGCAGATCCAGATAACCTACGGGAAACCATTCGCAGCTAATTGGAAGTACGCGTTTTGGGGTACGCAACATCTGCGGGCGCGAGAAACTTTAAAGTCACAGGCGGTGGAACGTCATGTAGGACGGATTCCTGCGTATAAAACTGCCAAACGGGGCAAAAATAATCGGATTCGTAGACGACACCGCTTTGATCACTACAGGTAAAAACGTAAACGAAATTTGCGACCCCACGAATAGAGCTATAGCATGAGTTAAGTCATGGCTGGCGCAAAATGGACTTAAACTGGCGGAGCAGAAAACAGAGTCAGTGCATATATCAACCACCACTATATAACATCAATGCCAGAAGTTAAGTATCAGGGAATACTGAATTATAGGAGGCATTCGTTCAAATCGTTTCTCGAATACGTCATCGAAAGAGCATCACTTACAATAACAGCTCTTTCGCGGATAATGTTACATGCACGCGGTCCAAAGCAACGACGACGTCAATTAATTGCAGGCAGTGTAAGGAGCCAAATATTATACGGCGCTCCAGTCTGGCACTCGGCATCAAAGTGCGCATGCATGGCATAAAGGCAACATACCGCCTATGCGTGCTCCCGTGTGCTGCGCTTTTAATACGGTTTCAGACGAAGTAGCGCTAGTAATCGCGGGGATGTATCCTATCGATATACTAGTGAACGAAGCGGCAATTATTGCGGATTACCAAATAGAGCAATCCCTTGCAAAAGAGGCCGGCACTCATACCTGGCAGAACAGATGGAGTAACGCAACAAAGGGTTGCTTGACATACCGCTGTATTCCAGATTTGAAAAACTGGTTGACAAGAAAGCACGGTGAAGTAGACTTCTACTTAGCACAGTTCCTGATGGGACACTGATGCTTTAAAGCATATCTTAACCGCTTCAAACACGATCCGGACCCGATGTGCTATTACTGTGGAGGAGACGCAACAGAAAGCGTTCACCACGTATTCTTCGAGTGCACGCGGTTTGATGACACCTGACGCAAATTTCGCAACATCACCGGGGTAATTTTTACACCCGAATCGCTCGTAGCGTCTATGCTACAAAGCAACAAAAAATGGAAAACAGCTCGTGATGCAATAGCAGAAGCAATGAAGAGGTTGAGAACCCTCGAAAGACTTCGGCGTAGCAGCGGCGACTAACCGCTTACCCAAATTGTTTCATAAAGAATATAATAAATATGAAGGGAAAAATTGGGAAAGTATAGGGCAAGCTTTAAAAACAAAGTTTTTACAATCAGCAAAAACGGACCGCAAAATGAACGAAAATTGTAATGTGTTTGAATCACTTTTTGCGTTGGAGTAATTTCATGGACATGTGAACAGTAAAAACATTTACAAGCGTCTCGAAAGTATTTCTTTTGCAAATAAGGAAAATCACTTCTCCATATGTACGGATGGCGCTCCTGTAAAGACTGGTCATTTGTCGGGTCTTGTTGGTATATTCTAGAAAAAAAATATAAATGTGCCCACATTCTATTGCATAATACACAAATAGGCCCTTTTCACAGAAAACTTAAAAATCGTTAATGCAATGAAAGTAGTTGTAAAAATTATTAAAAAGCTTAGAGGAAAACTTAACGCGCTCACACATAGGAAACTCAAAGAATTTTTGACAACAATACAGAGCGAATATGGAGACGTGCTCCTGTATGCTGAAACACGGTGGTTGAGTAGTGGAAAATTTAAATTTCATTTACGAATAAAATTTGATGAATGCGATTCACTTCTTTTCATATACGTTAATTTGCCCACGTCCCTGATATATAATATTGGTCTTAAACAGTGAATTAAAAATAATTTTCTTTGCATTTTCTTCTGTACTAAAATATATTTTTCTACTTGAAGTATACATTATTTTGTATTTGTGTCAAATTTTTACGTTTATCTCCTTTTTTCTTGAAAAGACCAATAAATACATACGAGTACATGAATTACAACAAATCGTTCTTCTTTGTTATATTTATGTTATTTTGTATAATTCTATAATACAAGGATTACAGACGTGTAATATTGCGAAATAAAAAAATACGAATCAAAACTTCATCAAGTTCTAGATCCCGGGATTGTCCCTTTCTTTTCTAACTCCTTCGAATGTCGATTGTTCTTTCTGTCCTAGGGATGCTTGAGTTCGAGTATGAGGTATAAGGCTAGGTAAAGTCCCTGAGAAGAAGTCTTCGATTATACACTAAGTAGTTCGTAAAACACATAATAAAAACAACAAGTGGTTCAATAAAATTAAAAATTGAGTTCTCCAAGTACTTTTATGGATGAATTACGTGAATTTATGAAATTATATCAACATTAACGAGAAAGGAAAGCAAATTCCGGCGAAACCGGATTTTATATACCCTAGAGATGTATTTTTGAAAATTTTTGAAATTTCATAAAAACCAAGTTTCTTTGTTTCAAACCGAGGGAAATATTAAATTTGGCCCAATTTGTTTCAATAGATACCGAAAAACGAAGTTTTTCATTCTGATCATTTTTGTGTATGGCTATATCTATATCGATTATTTTGGCTGTTACAAACAAACGTAACGCGAACAAAGTTAATATACACTTGTGTACAAAACCGCACTGGTATAAATATATTAGTTTAAAGAAGCACAAAAAATTATTGATTTGAAATGATTCGTTTTGGAACGAATTTTCGTCAACCATTGTCAAGTTTGGTTTTAAGACAAACCAGTTTCGGCGTTGTGCCATCTTTAGTGTCATTTTTCGTTCTGGTTCATTTGTTTCTTCGTCCGTATTTATAGTTACGTTCCGTTGGATTTCAGTGTCTATGTTCGTGTAGGTCAGGTCAGTTGTGGGTCAGTTTGTTGTTTTAAATTTCCCGTTTGTCAAGCCGATATTTTGTGGTCTCTACCTGCAGGTAAATAAAAATCGGTAATTTTTCCTTTTTTGTATTTGTGTCGTCGATATTGGTTGTGTATTGTTTGTTTGTTGTTTCAACGTTTATTTCCTGGTTTATTTAGTGGGACTTCGCTATTTGTGTTTGTCTGTAGTATCTGTCCTATATTGTTGGATGTTTTAAATGGTGTGCGGATATGATATTTATAAAAGAATTTGGCCAGTTTGTAGGTCGAACTCCCAGTATAGGTTAGTGTCGTCCATGCGTTTTTGTCGTTATCTTCTTTGTATGTTATAGATTTTTTGGACTCTCTTCTTATTTTGTCTACTAAGTCTCATCCGTATCCGTTCTTTGATGATAAATAGTATATCGTCTTGAGTTCTTTCTTGTCCGCCTCTTTTGTTAATGGTGTTCGTTTCACTCAGGATACAAGCTGTATAAACGCTGCGTTCTTGTGTTGGATCGATGTGCTGTATATTATGGCTTCCGTGGCTGTAGGTTTTCTGTAAATCTCGTATTCCAGTGTTTCCGTATTGTCATTCATCTTAATTGTCATGAGGAGGTAATTTATTCTTCTTTCCTTTTCCGTCTCCATTGTGAACTTTATGCTTTTGTGTTGTTGATTGAGATATTGTAATAACTCATTCTCATTGTTTTTAGTGAGTACGCATATAATGACGTCCACATATCTCGCATATACATATGTATCGTTACTCCTAGGCTGTCTCTAAGATGCTCCATGTACATATCCAATACACAGCAAATATCGACGACACAAAATCCAAAAAAGGGAAATTTACCGATTTTTATCTACCTGTAGGTACAGACCACAAAATAATTACTTAACAAACGGGAACCTTAAGAAAACAAAACATGAATAAACAAGCACAATTCAAGAAGCTGAGTGTTACCTGAAATAAACAGAGTAAGACACCGACCCACTACTGACCTGACCTGCACGCAACTATAATTACGGACTAAGAAATTAAATTAACAAGAACGAAAAATGACACTGAAGATGGCACAACGCCGAAACTGGTTAGAAACCATTTTTTGGACGAATGGACTCATCCTGACGAGAAAAACTATTTGCGATGTGCTTAAATATACCACAAA
This sequence comes from Philophylla caesio, assembly GCA_963971545.1. Lineage (NCBI taxonomy): Eukaryota > Metazoa > Arthropoda > Insecta > Diptera > Tephritidae > Philophylla > Philophylla caesio. The sequence goes on along the minus strand of OZ020608.1, from coordinate 37,282,772 downwards.
GCTGATGTCTCGATAGCTTTTAAGCTCACTGATTAGCACATATCAGTTAAAGGAATAGATATTAAATAATCTTATTAATTCATACAAAGAGCATACAATTTCAGGGCGTCAAAAAGTAAAGTTAGCAGCGCATTTGTTTTCAAACACAACTGCAAATGCTTTAAAACAGTATTATTCGATAGGACTTCAGATTTTTCAGGCAGCTGAGACCACTGCTTTTTCAGCTTATAAACGACTGGTTGGATGTCTTAAACTCGAAGATTGGAACTTTCCGTTATTCGGCAAATACTTCTCTTGTTAATTAAAATTTTGCTTTTTATGATTACGGTTTTAAAACTCAAGGTACCATTCGGAACAGCTCTCCAAAACAACTGGAAGTGCTTAATCGTATGAACGAATTCATGTCGTCACCAATTACCGAGAGAAAACCCGGATTTGAAATATTTCAGAATCGGATTCTTATGACTAATAGGGAATTAGTAGCTTTATTTAATTATACTAGACAATATTCGAATATATATATCCTCGCAAACCGCCTTAATCAGGATGTGCTGGAACATTTCTCTGGTTTCAATACGCAGTAAAAGTGGGGTAAACGACCATTTGTCACCAAAGGATTTTCAATTCAAGCTGCGAAAATACATTTTGGGTATAATAAATAATACCACACACTAATAATATAATATTTGCCTTTTCTATAATTTTCTCTTTTCAGCGAGAAATACAGAATGTTTGCAAGGCAGAGGTAATGTTTCGACAGAATATGCGGAATGGCTGGCCTCAATGGAAGCGCCAATTCTGTCTAAACCCGCCGATTTTAATGAAAGTGTAGCAAGTGTTTCACCTTGCTGCGAAGAAAATTATCCTGATGGCGGTTATGGTGGTGACTACATGCGTGAGTTGGAGGGAAATTTGGATGTTTTCAAGGCGCTCGATACTTCCCACCCAGATGACTGTGGTATTCTTTAGAAGGAGGCTCCAGAGACATACGGCGTCCAACAAATTGTACCGTCGTACGAGCGCCACTATTTTCTTGCCACAAATAATGTTCTGTTTCATTTAGCAATTTTTTTTTTCACTTACATTTTTCTTATTCTGACTTACATCATTATCACTAACTCAGCGCCACCTGGTTGTGACTGATTACAAAATTGTAGTTCCCGATTCAATGTCAGATTGAGACAAGTACTAGATTAGGAATGTTTTGTAAATGACATATGGAAAGGGGTTGTCAAAAAAAAAAAACAAAAGGGGAGGATTAGCTATAACATCCGGCTGAAAAGATCGGTCTCTTTGGATTCCGGCCAGCAAAGCGTAAAGACGTGTTCAGTATTATATCAAATTAAATAAAAGAAAAAAAAGAAACAAAAAAAAACTGTCCGTCGCAATTACTTAATTCCAAAGCTGAAGCCACATTTAAAACAAGTAGCAGAATGGAGGATTGAACAAAGTATGGCCGACCCAGTATCTCGTCACCTCGCTATAGTCACCAGGATAACATCGCCTAATCAATGCCAAAAGCTTTTCGCAACTTTACTATGTAAATCAGCACTCAGACCAGCAAACCTGCTCACCGCCAAGTAAACCATTAAAGGGAGCGTCAGCCAAAAGTAGTATTTGTTCGAAATCCTCAAATTTATAACTTGGCTAAATTTCCTTTTTTTTTATATTTTATTTATCTTAAAAATTTATGTATATGCTATTAACATGAATATAGCTAATCCTAGCTTGAAGGTAAATTTAGCAACTATTAATTTTATATCCTGCCAATTTAATCTTCCTTGTATATACATACCAGCATATATGTCGCAATAGCTTTTCTATATAAGTTGTTCTTATTATGCAATCTTGGATTTAAACATGTGGCAAACCACATATGTATTACTCGTAATGCCAAATTATTTAAGAGAACATGTTTTGGTTTAGTTGAACCAAGAGAAAAGAAGCAGAAGCAGTAGAGAAAAACAAAAATTTTGACATTTCTTCCACCAGTTGAAGAGCCGCGCCGCGATCGACTCATGCTTTTAAAGTGAGTTATTGAGTAAATTACTAATTAGTGTTATTAAAAAGAAAAGTTCGAATTATATTAAAATTAAATTTAAAACTAGAAGTTAAAGAAATAAGTAGTGAAAAGTGAAGAAAGATTATTTTTCGAGCCGTGCATTAGAAAGAAAGAAGAGTGAAAGAAGAAAAGGTGGGAAAGTGAAAGAAAATATATATATACCAAAAGAGAAGGAGTGTAGGGAGATGAAATATGCCATAAACGAATTTTTTTTTGGGTTTTTTTTATAATTTAAATAATTTTCTAATCAAAAAAAAAAAAAAACAAAAAAAAAAAGAATATATTTTTTATATATATATGTGTATATATGTGTAGGTAATAACTAAACCTATAGTGACATTAACAGCAGCTACAAGCCACTACTCGTGAAGGCCTTCGGAGCAGCGCATGGAGCACAGATGTATGTAAGTTCTTCTTATTTCTTTAAATTATTTGAAATTCATATATAAAATTCATGTATGTACACAATATATCGTGGTTGAGACCGTCCCGGGATTAGAACGAGAGTAATGTTGGGGAAGGTCAGTCACTACCTAGCGCATGTACATATGTACATTATATATATATATATGTAGGACTGACGAACAGCCGGGGAATGCATTGAGAATAGAACGGCTAATAGAATTGAAGAAGTTGAGGAAGGTCAGTTTCAACGAAAAGTATGTAATAAATGATCGCACACTGACCTTGTAGGAAATTCGATTATTAGTTTATTTGCGTAACGAATACCTAAAGTCTACATTGCTGAAGTCAAGATGTTTGATTATATAAAATAAGTATAAGTGGGGCTTAACATAAATATCTTTGAAGTAAATATTAATTATTTTGTTGAAGGATCAAATTAATATGCATTACGTTGAGTATTTAAAATGAAGATATTCTGCCTAGGTGAAGTTTTCCTAGCTTAAGTATAACTGTTAGGTTTAAGATAACATACGTATGTATATGGTAATATCATTTTATTTGAATAAATTGTAAAATATGAAATTGTAAAACAAAGCCCAACATTGGTCTGAAATCGGAGGGGAAGTTGTGCGGATCGAAAGGGGTTTCAATACCAACAACGAAACCATGGTAGGGTGGGCTAGGAGCTGGCTAAAATGTAAGTAAGCCGCTAAACATTTGTATTAAACAACTGGCGGGTAAAATAAGGTATCCGTGAAGTTGGCGTATCGGTTCGTTGGTTTGCGTAAGTTTACCTCAGTGTGCAAGAATAATTTTTATCTTGTGTGTTCTTTGCATTCAGTTTTTTTCATCTATTCTAACAATCACGAATAACCGATCCCACGATGACTGAAGCAGCTGGTAATGCGAGTGCACACTATATGGTTGTTAGAATGTCCACGAGATGAAACGTATACGCTCTGTTGAACGTATCGCTGTTGAAACGGAAAGTTCATAACAGATAACAAAATATTTAATAACATCAATGCGTTGGAAATAGTCCATAGCAAAAATATCCATCAACGTTTGGTAAGTAGCAGCGCGGAAGTTCATCTACCTAAAGTCGTTAAGCACTTATTTTGTAAATGCCGAAGCTAGAACAAACGCCTCAAAATTAAAAAGGCGAAGAAATGGATTAAAGGGTAATATTTTTTTTTAAATCAACCTCTGAGCGCAGTAAACAAAAAAATATAATATCTTTTATTTAATTATTTTTCAGCTTAAGGCCGATCGGTTATTGGAAAAATTATCAGGAAAAAACCGCAATACTCTAAGCGGTAGAAGTTATAGTACTATTTCGGAAGTCACCACATTTTCTCATCAGACTTCTTCTTCTTGGCTTCTGCGGTTTGTTTCAACGTACACGTACTCGTACGTAGTATGTATACATACATACATATGTTTGCGCGACACAAGTTCCAATGCTACATATGCGTGACAATAAATGCTCCATCAATAAGTCCGTTCCTTATCTTTTCTGACTAAAATCTGAAAAGTGTCAAAATGCAAGAGCGTAAGCAAAATGCGCGCATTAAAAGAAAAAAACAAGAAAAAGTAAAGGAACCAATGCACATTCAATAGGTAGTAGCAGTAGAAAAATAGAAAAAAAAAATGTTAGCTCTTTATATTTTGTTTTTGCTTTTAAAAGCTAAAATTTCAAAAATATTTTATCAACTACCTTGAATTGTACTGAAAGCATTCTTATCACAACGAAATTCAAAATTTTACAATTCAAATTAAAATAAAATAATAAAAAAAAACCTAATTGATGTTCCTTGAAAGGAACGCAAAAAACCAGTCCGAAGAATGACAACAAAAAAACTAATTCAAATAAAACTGTCATTTTGTTTTGATCGTTGTGCAGCTTTGGTACCTTTTTTAAAATAAATATGAATAATTTACCGATTAATGATACTTGTTCACCAGGAAGTTTCTTGCGCATTCAAAATGGCAAGTTTTTCTATAGAAAGCAAAGCAATTTATAGCTTTACATACATATATGTATGTACTTTTTTCAGATGAAGTATATCGGCAACAGTTGGCCACCCAAGTGCTTGGAAGTGGCGGCAATTGCAATGAGGTAATCTTCTCACCGCAGGAAGGGAGCGTCATGCAAGAGGCTCAAAATGTATTTTATACGTACGAGATGCAACATTTCAATAAAGAAATCGCAATGCAGCAAGTGAGCGAAGTTCAACAGGTGCAAAATCCAGTATAAGCTCTGGAAATGCAAGGCCCGCAACGAAGGGTGGAAACGCTCCCAGCTGAGGAAAACTTCGGTTCGACGGAGAAGCAGGCATGGGTTGAAGCCCCCGTAAAATTGATGCTTACTCAAATTGAGGAGCTACGGCCTAAGGTGGGGAAGAGCGCATAAGTGAAAAATAAGACGAAATGTGGAAAATAATTACGGAGCGTATGGTAGCGGAAGGATACAACTTCACAACAGCGCAGATTGAGAACAAATTTCGGACTGTGGAGCGCAATTTTAAAAGGACGAATCTGCACAACGAACAAAAGTAAGGAATTGTGAAGTAACTGCTTTTTCCTGTAATTAATTTTAATGTGTTGCTGGGAATTGGAGAAAGTGCTTAGAGAGCAGGGAGGAATAAATCCCGACATCATGCTGGACAGTGAAGAGCTTGAAGGAACTTCCCGAAATGCAGCTCCCCCACCAGAAAGCAGTTTTGATGTGGATCAATCTACGAATAGTATTGCAGCAATAAACATAAAATTCTACAAACAGGAAATTATTTCAATTTTTTTACAGATGATGTTCCAAGTTGTGCCCCTAAGGGAAGAAAGGTTGAGCGCACGAACGAAAAACTCGATGAAATGGCAAGAGAAAGGAAAGCGTACCATTTCAAGGTCTTGGAGATCTTCCAAAAAAAAAGAAGAGCGAGCACAGAGAAAGGAGGAGATGGCGCGAAAGAAGTTGGAGTTGCTTAAGGCGCTTGTTAACGAACATAAGCCTTAATCTTCCATCTATTTCTGCCTGTTTGCATACCTCATTGCAATTGACCCCACTTCCAAGCACTTGGGTGGCCAACTGTTGCCGGTATAATAATGTATTTATAAGAAATATTTGTGTTATTGCTTGCTACAAGCAAATTTAATTATTTTTTGTTATAGGTTAAAGTTTCTTTTTACTTTAATTTACTGTATTTTGAACTAAAGATTCAATAAAAGTTTTAGGAAAATACTGAAAAAAGAGCCTATTCTATCTATAGCACATAAGAACATACGTGCACCTGTGTCTGAAATAAAACCAGTGCTTCTTTTTCATTTTATTTCATTTCAATCATTTATTTTTTTATTATTATTATTCAATCTAATCTTAAAATTAATCCTAATCTTAAACTTAATCTTAATCTTAAACTTAATTTTAATTTTAAAGTACATGTTATTCCTTATTTTAAAATTAAGCAATATTTTCTGATTCTTGCTTCGGTAACAAATCTCTACAAATTGCATCCCGGACGGAGTTTCCTCTGGATGTTTCACCACACTCACGATCGCCTCTTTCTTTAATTGAAGTTTCTGGCGAAAACTCTAAATTCTTCTGTTCGCAATATTGTGCAAGACACAACACGCCCTTATAAAGTGGCACAACTTTCTACTACCCCTTAGTTTGCAGTAGTACAACTGCTTAACCGCTGCTTCAGAATACCAAATGTATGCTCTATAGCAACGCGACCGGAGCTTAGCTTTACATTAAAGTTCTTCTGCGCGGTAGTCAAGTGACCATTATCCTTATAAGGTGTTATGAGATATTGAATGCACGGGTAAGTAAGGTTAAAAACAATAGGGTTATTTTTTTCTAGAGGTAGCATTGAAAGCCGAAGTGTGGGACTTGCCTTTCGGCTCACCGCACTAAAAACCCACCCCTGCTCCGTGGAACTACCGTTAGGTATTACCTCGCGGAGGGGGAGCGGCCTATTGCCTTTCTATGAATTTCTGCGGAGTTGACGGAAAAACAATGTTCGGCGTCTTCAACAATTTGATTTGCACAGAAGGTGCAGTAAAGGTCATCTTCGTGTTTAAACCTATGCAAATAAGACTTGAAACAACCATGGCCCGCAATAATTTGGGTTAGGTGGAAGTCGACTTCGCCATGTCGCCTAACTAGCAATTTCTCTAAACTGGGAATCAACCTAAAGGTCCAGCGTCCTTTATATGCTGCACTCCACCGCGTCTGCCAACTCTGTAAGCAACTCTGCCTCACCGCTTCACGTCTTACCTTATTTGTCAAGGGTGCCACAACCTCTTTCGCCAGGATCTCTGTCCGACGTTCTGAACGCGCTACACACCCTGATCGCGCAGAGGCGATATAATGATCTTATCTCTCGTGCGTACGAAGTCTTTTCGTGCGCAGCCGACCAAATTGGTGCACCGTACAGAAGTACACCGTATCACGCTTGCATATAGCTGTCTGCTTTGTTGCCTAGGACCTCCTTTATTCACTATAAGCCGTGAAAGCGCCGCTGCAACTTTTTCTGCTCTCTCTACTGCATATTCTAAATGAGGCTTGAATGTCAACCTAGCGTCGAACGTTATGCCTAAATATTTGAGGACAGGTTTCGAGACGATTTCATGTCCCCCAACTTTTATTTTAATGACTTCACGAGCTTTTCTACTACTTATTAAAACTGCCTCGGTTTTTTGTTGGGCTAGCTGGAGGCCAGCATCCTCCAACCATGTTTGAACTCGCTGTAAGGCTTGCCCTTTGCTCAACATCTTTTACGTGCATGCAAATTTGACGATACGCTGAAGGGTCCCCTGGAGGTTTCCCAGTTTTCGGTAGGAGAACCAACCGCTGGCGCTTCCATATTGGAGGAAATATACCACTTTTGACGGCCAATTGAACCTCCCCTGCTGTGATCGCCGGTGTTTCATTTATTTTGAGAGAAATTTTCCCGTTCAAACGGCTGTTGGGCTGGGAATAGAACACTCACTATATTTTCTAGCTTTTTTGGGCTTTTTTTGTATAATAACCCCACGGGTCTTTACTTGCTCTGTATAATAGTCTTCTAAAACAATTTATCTTGCTGGTTTTTATTGCCTTTTTCAGTGCCGTTTTTTTTTCTTTGTACGCATTTTGCATTTAGACCAATTCTTCTGGCTCTCAGGTAGCTTCGCCTTGCTCTATTGCATTGCCGGCGAAGGTTCGCAATGTCTTCGATCCACCAGTACACAGGTGCGCGTCTGGACGATACAGATTTTCTCCTCATGGAGGCGTCGCAAGCTACTTTAATGCTATTGATTAGTTGATTTGCCGTGTTTGTCGCTCCTTCCGGTAGCATTATATCTGATAACATTACTCTGAGTGCTTCTTCATCGAACGTATTCATCTTCCAGCCAACTGATATTGCCTTTGCGTTGCTTTGTATACCTACTTTGTCTTTAATCGAAAATATTATTGCCTGGTGATCACTGTGTGTATAGTCTTCGCACACTTGCTACGACGCTCTTCGAAATAGTGTCTTACTTACGAAAGTAAGGTCAATTATGGACCCCCTTCCATCTTTATGGAATGTAAGTTTATCACCTGTGTTTAACAGGGCTAGTTCTAGCGATGATAGAGCCGTGAGCAAAGCTCTTCCTTTAGCATTTGTGAAACGGCTGCCCCATTCTCGGTCCCATGCATTAAATTCACCGGCGAGTACAACTGATGATCTGGTTCTTGCGTCGTTGACTTGATTGTCTAGGACGTTTTCGAATTCATCAAGATTAAAACTAGGTGGTATATAGCAGCTGTGGCCGCTGCGGTCGAGTTGGTAGCGGTGCGTGCTATAACTTGAGATCGGTGAGCTCGAGGTTCGAATCTCAGTCAGAGCAAGCAATACCTTAATCATAGAAAAAAGTTTTTTCTAATAGCGGTCACCCCTCGGCAGGCAATGGCAATTCTCCGATGGTATTTCTGCCATGACAAAGATTCTCATTAAATACATCTGCCGTTCGGAGTCGGCACAAAACTGTAGGTCCCTCCAATTGTGATATAATATAAATACGCACGACACAAATGGTAGGAGAAGCTCGACCAAACACTGAGCTATATAGTGTAAGCGCCAAAATTATTATATACAGCTTATTTAAAAAGTTTGTGCCTAAACGTGTCTGCGTTCATGAAAAACAATCGCAAACCTTGGTTTACAAAAGAATTTAGAAACTTAAGAAATAAAAAGTCGCAATATTTTTAATTGTATAAGTTAACTGGGTTACACACTGATTATATTAAGTACTTAATTCTCCGACACAGTTACTTTAATTTGAATAAAAAATGCTACAAATCTTATTTATGCAAGATTTAAAATAATTCAATACAAAATCCTAAATCATTTTATGGTTTCGTTAACTCGAAGCGCAGAGTAAATGGTTTTCCGTCAGCCATGAAACATCAAAACTTCGTGTCAAGTGACAGTCAATTCATCTCGAACATGTTTGCCCAGTTCTTCAGGTCCAATTACTCTATCAACGCGCCTACAAACAAAGAGTATCGATATAAACTCTGTCCGATGGCCACCGCTATCATTCCTGCTATATCTCCCGAAGAAGTGTTTCATTACTTAAGTATCCTCAAGGAATCTTATAAGTCCGGCCCCGATTTGATCCCGACTTGCTTCCTTAAAAAATGTGCTGAATATATATTTGAACCATTAACGATTTTTTTTTAACTTATCTCTTAAATTTGGAGTCTTCCCATTGGCTTGGAAGGAATCGTTCATTATACCCTTACACAAAATTGGAAATAGGTCCTCTATAGAAAATTATCGGGGCGTAGCAAAGCTTTCTGCTATTCCAAAATTATTTGAAGCTATTGTTGTTGACTGTTTAACATATTCTATATCTTCTGCTATTTCTAGCACGCAACATGGTTTATCTAAAGGAAAATCGACTATTACAAACTTACTTGAGTTTACTACTCATGTATCGAACGGATTTAGAGAAATTATGCAAACCGATGTTATTTACACCGATTTTAGTAAAGCATTCGATAAAGTTCGTCACTCCTTACTTATTAATAAACTCGATCTCCTTGGTTTTCAACCTAATCTTCTTCTTTGGATATCTTCTTATCTACACAACGAGTCCTATTTAAAAATACTTATTCGAGCGTTATTCATGTATCATCAGGGATTCCACAAGGAAGTCACCTTGGTCCGATTCTGTTCTTACTCTTTACAAACGATATTTCTTCTTCTACTTCGTTTACTTCGAACAAATGGCCCTATGTGGTCCACATGCACGCTTCTAAAGGGTATCGGAACTTCTTCGCTTACATGTAGCTACGCTTCCTTTTTACCGTCTGTCACTTTTACATATGTAGGTCCGCATACGTGGAAACCAGAAATCTTTCGATAAACGTTCGCATGTCTTGTCCAGTCCGAAGTGGCCTGCTTCATCATAGCATGCTCTTTATAAGCGCCATTTGACGCCTCTTGGAACAACCAGTCTTTTGTTTCCGTTGACTTTGCGAAATAATCGTTGACCTTGCAATACGTAATCTTCTTTGAGTTGACGTGCGTTCGAAACTGCTTTGTCGTTGAGAACTTCGATGATATCTTTTGTTTTCGTGTTTCGTCTTGCCTTTGGATACCTGACACCCAGTCGTTGTCAATATCGACCACTCGATACACTGACTCTGCAATCGTTGTTGGTTCTATTGGTGGAAGTGTCGGGCATCTACTTAACCCGTCAGCTAACATGTTCTTCGAACTGCGCGATGTTTGCATTGGGAATCAAATTCCTGGAGATTGAGCCACCACCTTGCCACACAGCATTGCAGTCGGTTACTACTTTGAAGCGTTGTCCAATTAAATACGTACGGTATCGTTGTAACTTCTAACTCGTGGCTGGCATAGTTGCGCTCTGCGTCGTTGCATTGCCTGCTAAAGTAAAAGACAGGTATCCATTCATCTTCGTTGTCATTTTGCATTAGTACACCGGATAGCCCCATAGCACTCGCATCTGTGTGTACCTCGTGAGGTTTCGTTGCGTCGTACATCGTTAATACTGGCTTCGTAGTAATAATAAATGTATTTCAAATTTTATTTAAAAAGTTTGTATCTAAACTTGTCTGCGTTCATGAAAAACAATCGCAAACCTTGGTTTACAAAAGAACTTAGAAACTTAAGAAATAAAAAGTCGCAATCTTTTTAATTGTATAAGTTAACTGGGTTACACACTGATTATATTAAGTACTTAATTCTCCGACACAGTTACTTTAATTTGAATAAAAAATGCTACAAATCTTATTTATGCAAGATTTAAAATAATTCAATACAAAATCCTAAATCATTTTATGGTTTCGTTAACTCGAAGCGCAGAGTAAATGGTTTTCCGTCAGCCATGAAACATCAAAACTTCGTGTCAAGTGACAGTCAATTCATCTCGAACATGTTTGCCCAGTTCTTCAGGTCCAATTACTCTATCAACGCGCCTACAAACAAAGATTATCGATATAAACTCTGTCCGATGGCCACCGCTATCATTCCTGCTATATCTCCCGAAGAAGTGTTTCATTACTTAAGTATCCTCAAGGAATCTTATAAGTCCGGCCCCGATTTGATCCCACTTGCTTCCTTAAAAAATGTGCTGAATATATATTTGAACCATTAACGAATTTTTTTTAACTTATCTCTTAAATTTGGAGTCTTCCCATTGGCTTGGAAGGAATCGTTCATTATACCCTTACACAAAATTGGAAATAGGTCCCCTATAGAAAATTATCGGGGCGTAGCAAAGCTTTCTGCTATTCCAAAATTATTTGAAGCTATTGTTGTTGACTGTTTAACATATTCTATATCTTCTGCTATTTCTAGCACGCAACATGGGTTATCTAAAGGAAAATCGACTATTACAAACTTACTTGAGTTTACTACTCATGTATCGAACGGATTTAGAGAAATTATGCAAACCGATGTTATTTACACCGATTTTAGTAAAGCATTCGATAAAGTTCGTCACTCCTTACTTATTAATAAACTCGATCTCCTTGGTTTTCAACCTAATCTTCTTCTTTGGATATCTTCTTATCTGCACAACGAGTCCTTTTTAAAAATACTTCTTCGAGCGTTATTCATGAATCATCAGGGGTTCCACAAGGAAGTCACCTTGGTCCGATTCTGTTCTTACTCTTTATAAACGATATTTATTCTTCTACTTCGTTTACTTCGAACAAATGGCCCTAGGTGGTCCACATGCACGCTTCTAAAGGGTATCGGAACTTCTTCGCTTACATGTAGCTACGCTTCCTTTTTGCCGCCTGTCACTTTTACATATGTAGGTCCGCATACGTGGAAACCAGAAATCATTCGATAAACGTTCGCATGTCTTGTCCAGTTCGAAGTGGCCTGCTTCATCATAGCATGCTCTTTATAAGCGCCATTTGACGCCTCTTGGAACAACCAGTCTTTTGTTTCCGTTGACTTTGCGAAATAATCGTTGACTTTGCAATACGTAATCTTCTTTGAGTTGACGTGCGTTCGAAACTGCTTTGTCGTTGAGAACTTCGATTATATCTTTCGTTTTCGTGTTTCGTCTTGCCTTTGGATACCTGACACCCAGTCGTTGTCAATATCGACCACTCGATACACTGACTCTGCAATCGTTGTTGGTTCTATTGGTGGAAGTGTCGGGCATCTACTTAACCCGTCAGCTAACATGTTCTTCGAACTGCGCGATGTTTGCATTGGAAATCAAATTCCTGGAGATTGAGCCACCACCTTGCCACACAGCATTGCAGTCGGTTACTACTTTGAAGCGTTGTCCAATTAAATACGTACGGTATCGTTGTAACTTCTAACTCGTGGCTGGCATAGTTGCGCTCTGCGTCGTTGCATTGCCTGCTAAAGTAAAAGACAGGTCTCCATTCATCTTCGTTGTCATTTTGCATTAGTACACCGGATAGCCCCATAGCACTCGCATCTGTGTGTACCTCGTGAGGTTTCGTTGCGTCGTACATCGTTAATACTGGCTTCGTAGTAATAATAAATGTATTTCAAATTTTATTTAAAAAGTTTGTGTCTAAACGTGTCTGCGTTCATGAAAAACAATCGCAAACCTTGGTTTACAAAAGAACTTAGAAACTTAAGAAATAAAAAGTCGCAATATTTTTAATTGTATAAGTTAACTGGGTTACACACTGATTATATTAAGTACTTAATTCTCCGACACAGTTACTTTAATTTGAATAAAAAATGCTACAAATCTTATTTATGCAAGATTTAAAATAATTCAATACAAAATCCTAAATCATTTTATGGTTTCGTTAACTCGAAGCGCAGAGTAAATGGTTTTCCGTCAGCCATGAAACATCAAAACTTCGTGTCAAGTAACAGTCAATTCATCTCGAACATGTTTGCCCAGTTCTTCAGGTCCAATTACTCAATCAACGCGCCTACAAACAAAGATTATCCATATAAACTCTGTCCGATGGCCACCGCTATCATTCCTGCTATATCTCCCGAAGAAGTGTTTCATTACTTAAGTATCCTCAAGGAATCTTATAAGTCCGGCCCCGATTTGATCCCACTTGCTTCCTTAAAAAATGTGCTGAATATATATTTGAACCATTAACGAATTTTTTTAACTTATCTCTTAAATTTGGAGTCTTCCCATTGGCTTGGAAGGAATCGTTCATTATACCCTTACACAAAATTGGAAATAGGTCCTCTATAGAAAATTATCGGGGCGTAGCAAAGCTTTCTGCTATTCCAAAATTATTTGAAGCTATTGTTGTTGACTGTTTAACATATTCTATATCTTCTGCTATTTCTAGCACGCAACATGGGTTATCTAAAGGAAAATCGACTATTACAAACTTACTTGAGTTTACTACTCATGTATCGAACGGATTTAGAGAAATTATGCAAACCGATGTTATTTACACCGATTTTAGTAAAGCATTCGATAAAGTTCGTCACTCCTTACTTATTAATAAACTCGATCTCCTTGGTTTTCAACCTAATCTTCTTCTTTGGATATCTTCTTATCTGCACAACGAGTCCTTTTTAAAAATACTTCTTCGAGCGTTATTCATGAATCATCAGGGGTTCCACAAGGAAGTCACCTTGGTCCGATTCTGTTCTTACTCTTTATAAACGATATTTCTTCTTCTACTTCGTTTACTTCGAACAAATGGCCCTAGGTGGTCCACATGCACGCTTCTAAAGGGTATCGGAACTTTTTCGCTTACATGTAGCTACGCTTCCTTTTTGCCGCCTGTCACTTTTACATATGTAGGTCCGCATACGTGGAAACCAGAAATCATTCGATAAACGTTCGCATGTCTTGTCCAGTTCGAAGTGGCCTGCTTCATCATAGCATGCTCTTTATAAGCGCCATTTGACGCCTCTTGGAACAACCAGTCTTTTGTTTCCGTTGACTTTGCGAAATAATCGTTGACTTTGCAATACGTAATTTTCTTTGAGTTGACGTGCGTTCGAAACTGCTTTGTCGTTGAGAACTTCGATTATATCTTTCGTTTTCTTGTTTCGTCTTGCCTTTGGATACCTGACACCCAGTCGTTGTCAATATCGACCACTCGATACACTGACTCTGCAATCGTTGTTGGTTCTATTGGTGGAAGTGTCGGGCATCTACTTAACCCGTCAGCTAACATGTTCTTCGAACTGCGCGATGTTTGCATTGGAAATCAAATTCCTGGAGATTGAGCCACCACCTTGCCACACAGCATTGCAGTCGGTTACTACTTTGAAGCGTTGTCCAATTAAATACGTACGGTATCGTTGTAACTTCTAACTCGTGGCTGGCATAGTTGCGCTCTGCGTCGTTGCATTGCCTGCTAAAGTAAAAGACAGGTCTCCATTCATCTTCGTTGTCATTTTGCATTAGTACACCGGATAGCCCCATAGCACTCGCATCTGTGTGTACCTCGTGAGGTTTCGTTGCGTCGTACATCGTTAATACTGGCTTCGTAGTAATAATATATGTATTTCAAATTTTATTTAAAAAGTTTGTGTCTAAACGTGTCTGCGTTCATGAAAAACAATCGCAAACCTTGGTTTACAAAAGAACTTAGAAACTTAAGAAATAAAAAGTCGCAATCTTTTTAATTGTATAAGTTAACTGGGTTACACACTGATTATATTAAGTACTTAATTCCCCGACACAGTTACTTTAATTTGAATAAAAAATGCTACAAATCTTATTTATGCAAGATTTAAAATAATTCAATACAAAATCCTAAATCATTTTATGGTTTCGTTAACTCGAAGCGCAGAGTAAATGGTTTTCCGTCAGCCATAAAACATCAAAACTTCGTGTCAAGTGACAGTCAATTCATCTCGAACATGTTTGCCCAGTTCTTCAGGTCCAATTACTCTATCAACGCGCCTACAAACAAAGATTATCCATATAAACTCTGTCCGATGGCCACCGCTATCATTCCTGCTATATCTCCCGAAGAAGTGTTTCATTACTTAAGTACCCTCAAGGAATCTTATAAGTCCGGCCCCGATTTGATCCCGACTTGCTTCCTTAAAAAATGTGCTGAATATATATTTGAACCATTAACGAATTTTTTTTAACTTATCTCTTAAATTTGGAGTCTTCCCATTGGCTTGGAAGGAATCGTTCATTATACCCTTACACAAAATTGGAAATAGGTCCTCTATAGAAAATTATCGGGGCGTAGCAAAGCTTTCTGCTATTCCAAAATTATTTGAAGCTATTGTTGTTGACTGTTTAACATATTCTATATCTTCTGCTATTTCTAGCACGCAACATGGGTTATCTAAAGGAAAATCGACTATTACAAACTTACTTGAGTTTACTACTCATGTATCGAACGGATTTAGAGAAATTATGCAAACCGATGTTATTTACACCGATTTTAGTAAAGCATTCGATAAAGTTCGTCACTCCTTACTTATTAATAAACTCGATCTCCTTGGTTTTCAACCTAATCTTCTTCTTTGGATATCTTCTTATCTGCACAACGAGTCCTTTTTAAAAATACTTCTTCGAGCGTTATTCATGAATCATTAGGGGTTCCACAAGGAAGTCACCTTGGTCCGATTCTGTTCTTACTCTTTATAAACGATATTTCTTCTTCTACTTCGTTTACTTCGAACAAATGGCCCTAGGTGGTCCACATGCACGCTTCTAAAGGGTATCGGAACTTCTTCGCTTACATGTAGCTACGCTTCCTTTTTGCCGCCTGTCACTTTTACATATGTAGGTCCGCATACGTGGAAACCAGAAATCATTCGATAAACGTTCGCATGTCTTGTCCAGTCCGAAGTGGCCCCTTCATTATAGCATGCTCTTTATAAGCGCCATTTGACGCCTCTTGGAACAACCAGTCTTTTGTTTCCGTTGACTTTGCGAAATAATCGTTGACCTTGCAATACGTAATCTTCTTTGAGTTGACGTGCGTTCGAAACTGCTTTGTCGTTGAGAACTTCGATGATATCTTTTGTTTTCGTATTTCGTCTTGCCTTGGATACCTGACACCCAGTCGTTGTCAATATCGACCACTCGATACACTTACTCTGCAATCGTTGTTGGTTCTATTGGTGGAAGTGTCGGGCATCTACTTAACCCGTCAGCTAACATGTTCTTCGAACTGCGCGATGTTTGCATTGGAAATCAAATTCCTGGAGATTGAGCCACCACCTTGCCACACAGCATTGCAGTCGGTTACTACTTTGAAGCGTTGTCCAATTAAATACGTACGGTATCGTTGTAACTTCTAACTCATGGCTGGCATAGTTGCGCTCTGCGTCGTTGCATTGCCTGCTAAAGTAAAAGACAGGTCTCCATTCATCTTCGTTGTCATTTTGCATTAGTACACCGGATAGCCCCATAGCACTCGCATCTGTGTGTACCTCGTGAGGTTTCGTTGCGTCCTACATCGTTAATACTGGCTTCGTAGTAATAATATATGTATTTCAAATTTTTAAGCGCGCTGTTATGTTCTTTTCCCCACACAAATTCAGCATTCTTTTTTAGCAATACCGTTAATAGATATTTAATATTTAAGCGTTTAATGGAAAACCATTGGAGCGTTCACTAGACCGAAAGGCATAACATTATGCTCAACCAGCCCTTCGTGCGTTAAGAATGCCGTATACTTTTTGGATTCCTCGTTCATTGGTATTTGATAGTAGCCGGATGTCATCTCTAGTGTCGTGAAATATTAATTGCCTGCAAGGCGTGAAAGCTGTTCTTCCACAATCGGCATAACGTAATTCTTCTTAACCGTAACCTCGTTTAGTGCTCGGTAGTCGATACACATTCGACTCTCGCCGTTGGAATTCTTTACTAAAGGTATGTGGAGAATTGCTTATACGGATAATATCGTTATCCAGCAAATCCTTTAAAATGTTTGATAAAGTTGAACGTTGCGAAAACGGTACTTGATATCGTTTTCCAAAAATAGGATCTGATGTCGTCACCGTTATGCTCATTTGCGCGTTCTTGCATCTACCAATTTGACTGATATCCTCTGCAAAACATTTATTGAAGGTTGATAAAAGGTTCAAGGTTTTGCCTTTTTCTTCGTCTGATAAGCAGCTGGAAATATCAAAGCTCGCTTTTTTAACTTCTTCCAGACGTAGTACTCCTTTTTCGATCACCATGTGATACCCGTTGTTTTGGAAAACATCGCGACGCAATAAAATATCATAGGGTATCAAATTATGTGCGACAATATACAATGTCGCCTCACATTGAACATTATCAATAGTTGCCTTGACGTTGATTTGTTTCGTCACCTGCACCGTCACCACTATTTTCGTAGGAGCTTCTTCGCGTTGCAATTCTTGGTTTTATGACCCGCATATCGTGCACCTTGGTTTTCGTTGAGGTTGTGGGCATTTAGCTACAATGTGCCCATAATCATTACAGTTGAAACATTTTTTTTGTGTTGGCTTTGCCGTTGCTTTCCCTTCCATCTTCGTTGTATGCTGAGTTGAAGACGTAGGAGTCGTCGATACATGACTAACTGCTGTTAAATTTTTGAGTGCAACGAATAATTCGCTACACGTTCCGAAATTCATTGCTGCCAATGTTTTGGTAAGTGTACTATCGCTGAGTCCACTAATAATATGTAAGTATGTTGATCGAAGCATCGTCCACCATACCTTGCCTGCGTATTGTTAGCATGGAGTAATAGTACTCTATAAAGTTTCCGTATAGAGAATTAGACTGTGCTCTTATTTTTTCATTACATATTTGGTTGTTTATTTGAAATATTGATTATCAAAATTGTGATTAAAAGTTGTGAGACTTCATTGCGCATTTAAAGCTAAGTAAAATATTAGTTGAGTGATTTTGTATACATTTTCTTTAATTTTAATTTAACATCTCTATACATCTTTTGCCGAGTCATTAGTTTGCTTAACATTGTTGTTGTAATATTAATATTATTGCCGATTTTCTGTTGGCTGTGTATTTGTTTTTGCTTATGCGCATATTTTCTTTACTCTTTTACATTACATTTACTCTTTTATATTACATACTTGAAACAGCTGTTTGCGTCTTGTTTTTTGGGTGTCTAATACTGTGACTCCAAAACTGTTTGTTACATAGATAGCTCTCAAACTACAAATGTTCTATAATTGAATTCAAACCCGTTACTTTTGTTTTATCAACACATTTTATCTAATTCTTTACTTCATTTTATCAATGTTTTTTTTTTACTTAATTTTTTGAATTATGTCGTGTATTTTCAAAATTGTAAAATCAAAAAAACTGATAATGAGCAACGTTATGTTGCATGCTGGTTGTGCGATGGAGCTGCCCATATCAAGTGTGTCGGATTGTTTGGAAGAGTCATAAACTTAATTAATGAAGACAGGGGCATTCGTTGGTCTGGTTTAAAATGCAGAACAACTGAGATTGAACTTTATACATTTTTTAAGCAAACTAGAAATGGCTTTTTGGCGTAGAATACGTCTTACCTTACGGTATGGGCACCCATGTCAGGTTTTTATTGTTGTAATCTCTATTTCTTTAATTATAAGGAAACGACTCGGTAACTTTTTTTTTAAATTTTTTTGTAGTCAAATGAAGATGTTAGCTTTCGTTTGGCATACATTTCATGTTGGTTGATATCTTCCTAATATTTAAATTTCTCAAATGAAAATTGTATAAACACATGCACACAAATATGTGTGTGGTGTTTGGTTGAGTGTGTAGTAGTAGTTTGTAGCGTGAATAGACGTTCATTTTATTGCATCATTTTGGGCGGGAAAATTTAAGTAGAGTAAAGGCAGAGAAAGCGCTGCCAACTACTGCTTATTGGTGGTGATTTTAACACAGAAATCACTTCAAATACTAGATTGGCGAAATTTATGAGCGATACGTTTAATTTGGATTATATTCGAAATGATGCTCCCACAACTATTGATAACACAACCATTGACTTAGTTTTTGCGAGAAATTTAAATGTTAATTTAAAAACATATTTATCCTATTTTTCCCATCATAAGCCTATATTCTCAAAAGTAACTTTCAAATAATCAAATAGATTTGGGTCTGTTATTTATCATTTATCTTTACTATTGATAACTACCATTGACTTCGTTTTTGCGAGAAATTTAATTGATAATTTAAAAACATTTTTATCCTATTTTCCTATCATAAGCTTATGTATATCATCAAAAGAAACTATCAAATAAAGAAATTCATTTGCTTGCATTATTTATCATTATAAATTATCATTATACATATGTTTTCTGTCTTATCGGATGGCGTATTCTACGTTAAACTTAATGGCCGTGTCTCTGACACAGCCTCCTTCTTTATTTTTTGAAACTGGTAGAGACCTCCTCGCGCTTACTGATAAATGCAAGCTTTATGAAAGCACGTTAAAATCATTTAAGTGCTTGGATAGCTAAGCATCTGAATCTGGCAGGGAAAACAAACTCAAGCGAACCAAAAGTCCGTCTATGGAAATCGTTCCCAATCGCAATCTTAATGAAAAAGATGAACAAAATTTAGTGCCACAGCCTCAATCAACTGAGCTTATAAATCTTTTATCTCCAACCCACCAGGCTGAGGGTCCTTCTTCATCGTCAAGAGCTATGGGTTGGTTCCCATGAAGTGGTGCCATTGCCACCTCAATCCCTTCCACCTGCTTCTATTCCTTCAAACCCTCAAATATCTTTAGGTGGGCGTGAATCACCCACAAAGAAGCTGGTTGTTGTCCCCCAGAAAAAATCAATTTTTATTTCGAGATTTGCCAAAGATACTTCATCTAATGATATAGAGTTTTATATTTTATCGAAGATTAAAACAAGTAATGTAACTTAATTAACTTTTAATATGAACGTAACGTCTAGTCTTTCAAAATTGATGTAGATTCTGGAGATTTTGATTCTCTGCTTCAAAATTCATTCTGGTCGACTGGAGCATTTGTTCGCGAGTTTGAATATAAGCCACATAAAAATAAAATTAATAACTTAGCTACAATATCTCACCGGGATACTGAGCCAAAAAACTAATTTCTAATTCTGCTTTAAGTATCCTGTACCAAAACGTAAGAGGTTTAAATACTAAATTGAATGACTTATATTTAAAAGGCCTTGATTGCAACTACAAAGTAATATGCTTCACTGAAACTTGGCTTAAACAGCACATTTTCAATTCAGAGATCCTTCCTGACACTTTCCAAACTTATAGAAATGATCGTAAGGACAGAATTGGTGGAGGTGTTCTCTTTGCAGTTCATTCTTCAATACCATCCGAAGAAGTGAGTGTCCCCGTTATTGAGCTCATTGAATTGAAAGCAATACGGATAATGGTGGGTAAGGGATTCATTTACTTAGCTTTTTGCTACATCCCTACAAATTCAGATTTAACATTATATTCGAAACATATTTTATTACTTAACTCCTTAAGTGCATTGGTTACACCCCATGACTCGATGATTGTTATCGGCGACTTCAATTTGCCGAGCATATCATGGAACTTAAGAGACAATCAAATCATTCCGATTTCATCAAAGGATATGTATACTGTGTTCTTAGAAGATATGGCTGAACTCTGCCTTAATCAAATTAATTTAATTCCAAACAAATTTGGAGCGATCTTAGATCTTGTCTATGTTGATGATATATTTAAATCATCCATAAATCGGTGTGACCCATTGGTTCTCCCTGAGGATTCTCACCACCCTACAATTGAGTTAAATTACGAAATTATAAATGATTTTCGAAATTACGACGATAAATCATGTAGCTTAAGCCCGCGTTTTAATTCCGCGAAAGCTAATTTCAAGAAATTAAATCGTGAATTGTCAAAATTAGCCTGGCCGACGTATTCAGAGGACGTTGAGCTCAGTGTCCAGCATTTTAATAATACTATATACAGATTGTGACCGGTGTGGTCGAGTTGATAGCGGTGCCTGCTATAACTCGATACGCCGGTGAGTTCGAGGTTCGAATATCAGTCAGGGCAAACAAAATCTTAATCATAGAAAAAGTTTTTTTCTTATAGCGGTCACCCCTCGGCAGGCAATGGCAAACCTCCGAGGGCATTTCTGCCATGAAAAAGCTTCTCATTAAATACATCTGCCGTTCGGAGTCGGCACAAAACTGTAGGTCCCTCCATTTGTGATATAATATAAAGACGCACACCACTAATGGTAGGAGAAGCTCTGCCAAACACTGAGCTATATATTGTACGCGCCAAAATTATTATATACAGCTTATTTAAAAAGTTTGTGTCTAAACGTATCTGCGTTCATGAAAAACAATCGCAACCTTGGTTTACAAAAAAACTTAGAAACTTAAGAAACAAAAAGTCGCAATCTTTTTAAGTGTATAAGTTAACTGGGTTACACACTGATTATATTAAGTGCTTAATTCTCCGACACAGTTAATTTTGAATAAAAAATGCTACAAATCTTATTTATGCAAGATTAAAAATAATTTAATACAAAATCCTGAATCATTTTATGGTTTCGTTAACTCGAACTTAAGTACCCTCAAGGAATCTTATAAGTCCGGCCCCGATTTGATCCCGACTTGCTTCCTTAAAAAATGTGCTGAATATATATTTGAACCATTAACGATTTTTTTTTAACTTATCTCTTAAATTTGGAGTCTTCCCATTGGCTTGGAAGGAATCGTTCATTATACCCTTACACAAAATTGGAAATAGGTCCTCTATAGAAAATTATCGGGGCGTAGCAAAGCTTTCTGCTATTCCAAAATTATTTGAAGCTATTGTTGTTGACTGTTTAACATATTCTATATCTTCTGCTATTTCTAGCACGCAACATGGGTTATCTAAAGGAAAATCGACTATTACAAACTTACTTGAGTTTACTACTCATGTATCGAACGGATTTAGAGAAATTATGCAAACCGATGTTATTTACACCGATTTTAGTAAAGCATTCGATAAAGTTCGTCACTCCTTACTTATTAATAAACTCGATCTCCTTGGTTTTCAACCTAATCTTCTTCTTTGGATATCTTCTTATCTGCACAACGAGTCCTTTTTAAAAATACTTATTCGAGCGTTATTCATGTATCATCAGGGGTTCCACAAGGAAGTCACCTTGGTCCGATTCTGTTCTTACTCTTTATAAACGATATTTCTTCTTCTACTTCGTTTACTTCGAACAAATGGCCCTAGGTGGTCCACATGCACGCTTCTAAAGGGTATCGGAACTTCTTCGCTTACATGTAGCTACGCTTCCTTTTTGCCGCCTGTCACTTTTACATATGTAGGTCCGCATACGTGGAAACCAGAAATAATTCGATAAACGTTCGCATGTCTTGTCCAGTCCGAAGTGGCCCCTTCATTATAGCATGCTCTTTATAAGCGCCATTTGACGCCTCTTGGAACAACCAGTCTTTTGTTTCCGTTGACTTTGCGAAATAATCGTTGACCTTGCAATACGTAATCTTCTTTGAGTTGACGTGCGTTCGAAACTGCTTTGTCGTTGAGAACTTCGATTATATCTTTTGTTTTCGTGTTTCGTCTTGCCTTTGGATACCTGACACCCAGTCGTTGTCAATATCGACCACTCGATACACTGACTCTGCAATCGTTGTTGGTTCTATTGGTGGAAGTGTCGGCCATCTACTTAACCCGTCAGCTAACATGTTCTTCGAACTGCGCGATGTTTGCATTGGAAATCAAATTCCACCAACTTGCCACTCAGCATTGCAGTCGGTTACTACTTTGAAGCGTTGTCCAATTAAATACGTACGGTATCGTTGTAACTTCTAACTCATGGCTGGCATAGTTGCGCTCTGCGTCGTTGCATTGCCTGCTAAAGTAAAATACAGGTCTCCATTCATCTTCGTTGTCATTTTGCATTAGTACACCGGATAGCCCCATGGCACTCGCATCTGTGTGTACCTCGTGAGGTTTCGTTGCGTCGTACATCGTTAATACTGGCTTCGTAGTAATAATATATGTATTTCAAATTTTTAAACGCGCTGTTATGTTCTTTTCCCCACACGAATTCAGCATTCTTTTTAAGCAATACCGTTAATGGATATTTAATATTTAAGCGTTTAATGGAAAACCATTGGAGCGTTCACTAGACCGAAAGGCATAACATTATGCTCAACCAGCCCTTCGTGCGTTAAGAATGCCGTATACTTTTTGGATTCCTCGTTCATTGGTATTTGATAGTAGCCGGATGTCATCTCTAGTGTCGTGAAATATTAATTGCCTGCAAGGCGTGAAAGCTGTTCTTCCACAATCGGCATAACGTAATTCTTCTTAACCGTAACCTCGTTTAATGCTCGGTAGTCGATACACATTCGGCTCTCGCCGTTGGAATTCTTTACTAAAAGAATGTGGAGAATTGCTTATACGAATAATATCGTTATCCAGCAAATCCTTTAAAATGTTTGATAAAGTTGAACGTTGCGAAAACGGTACTTGATATCGTTTTCCAAAAATAGGATCTGATGTCGTCACCGTTATGCTCATTTGCGCGTTCTTGCATCTACCAATTTGACTGATATCCTCTGCAAAACATTTATTGAAGATTGATAAAAGGTTCAAGGTTTTGCCTTTTTCTTCGTCTGATAAGCAGCTGGAAATATCAAAGTTCGCTTTTTTAACTTCTTCCAGACGTAGTACTCCATTTTCGATCACCATGTGATACCCGTTGTTTTGGAAAACATCGCGACCCAATAAAATATCATAGGGTATCAAATTATGTGCGACAATATACAATGTCGCCTCACATTGAACATTATCAATAGTTGCCTTGACGTTGATTTGTTTCGTCACCTGCACCGTCACCACTATTTTCGTAGGAGTTTCTTCGCGTTCATTGTGGTCACCAATCTTCGCTACAGATGCCTTTTTGTTGCAATTCTTGGTTTTATGACCCGCATATCGTGCACCTTGGTTTTCGTTGAGGTTGTGGGCATTTAGCTACAATGTGCCCATAATCATTACAGTTGAAACATTTTTTTTGTGTTGGCTTTGCCGTTGCTTTCCCTTCCATCTTCGTTGTATGCTGAGTTGAAGACGTAGGAGTCGTCGATACATGACTAACTGCTGTTAAATTTTTGAGTGCAACCAATAATTCGCTACACGTTGCGAAATTCATTGCTGCCAACGTTTTGGTAAGTGTACTATCGCTGAGTCCACTAGTAATATGTAAGTATGTTGATCGAAGCATCGTCCACCATACCTTGCCTGCCTATTGTTAGCATGGAGTAATAGTACTCTATAAAGTTTCCGCTATGTTATACAAATAAAACGTATAGAGAATTAGACTGTGCTCTTATTTTTTCATTACATATTTGGTTGTTTATTTGAAATATTGATTATCAAAATTGTGATTAAAAGTTGTGAGACTTCATTGCGCATTTAAAGCTAAGTAAAATATGAGTTGAGTGATTTTGTATACATGTTCTTTAATTTTAATTTAACATCTCTATACATCTTTTGCCGAGTCATTAGTTTGTTTAACATTGTTGCTGATTTTCTTTTGGCTGTGTATTTGTTTTTGCTTATGCGCATATTTTCTTTACTCTTTTACATTACATTTACTCTTTTATATTACATACTTGAAACAGCTGTTTGCGTCTTGCTTTTTGGGTGTCTAATACTGTGACTCCAAAACTGTTTGTTACATAGATAGCTCTTAAACTACAAACGTTCTATAATTGAATTCAAACCTGTTACTTTTGTTTTATCAACACATTTTATCTAATTCTTTACTTCATTTTATCAATGTTTTTTTTTCTTAATTTTTTGAATTATGTCGTGTATTTTCAAAATTGTAAAATCAAAACAACTGATAATGAGCAACGTTATGTTGCATGCTGGTTGTGCGATGGAGCTGCCCATATCAAGTGTGTCGGATTGTTTGGTAGAGTCATAGACTTAATTAATGAAGACAGGGGCATGGGCGTTGGTCTGGTTTAAAATGCAGATCAACTGAGATTGAACTTTATACATTTTTTAAGCAAACTAGAAATGGCTTTTTTGAAACTGGTAGAGACCTCCTCGCGCTTACTGATAAATGCAAGATTTATGAAAGCACGTTAAAATCATTTTAGTGCTTGGATAGCTAAGCATCTGAATCTGGCAGGGAAAACAAACTCAAGCGAACCAAAAGTCCGTCTATGGAAATCGTTCCCAATCGCAATCTTAATGAAAAAGATGAACAAAATTTAGTGCCACAGCCTCAATCAACTGAGCTTATAAATCTTTTATCTCCATCCCACCAGGCTGAGGGTGCTTCTTCATCGTCAAGAGCTATGGGTTGGTTCCCATGAAGTGGTACCATTGCCACCTCAATCCCTTCCACCTGCTTCTATTCCTTCAAACCCTCAAATATCTTTAGGTGGGCGTGAATCACCCACAAAGAAGCTGCTTGTTGTCCCCCAGAGAAAATCAATTTTTATTTCGAGATTTGCCAAAAATACTTCATCTAATGATATAGAGTTTTATATTTTATCGAAGATTAAAACAAGTAATGTAACTTAATTAACTTTAAGTATGAACGTAACGTCTAGTCTTTCAAAATTGATGTAGATTCTGGAGATTTTGATTCTCTGCTTCAAAATTCATTCTGGCCGACTGGAGCATTTGTTCGCGAGTTTGAATATAAGCCACATAAAAATAAAATTAATAACTTAGCTACAATATCTCACCGGGATACTGAGCCAAAAAACTAATTTCTAATTCTGCTTTAAGTATCCTGTACCAAAACGTAAGAGGTTTAAATACTAAATTGAATGACTTATATTTAAAAGGCCTTGATTGCAACTACAAAGTAATATGCTTCACTGAAACTTGGCTTAAACAGCACATTTTCAATTCAGAGATCCTTCCTGACAATTTCCAAATTTATAGAAATGATCGTAAGGACAGAATTGGTGGAGGTGTTCTCTTTGCAGTTCTTTCTTCAATAC
The DNA here is from genome assembly GCA_963971545.1 of Philophylla caesio. Taxonomy (NCBI): domain Eukaryota; kingdom Metazoa; phylum Arthropoda; class Insecta; order Diptera; family Tephritidae; genus Philophylla; species Philophylla caesio. The sequence goes on along the minus strand of OZ020608.1, from coordinate 37,256,894 downwards.
CATCCGAAGAAGTGAGTGCCCCCGTTATTGAGCTCATTGAATTGAAAGCAATACCGATAATGGTGGGTAAGGGATTCATTTACTTAGCTCTTTGCTACATCCCTCCAAATTTAGACTTAACGTTATATTCGTAACATATTTTATTACTCAACTCCTTAAGTGCATTGGTTGCACCCCATGACTCGATGATTGTTATCGGCGACTTCAATTTGCCGAGCATATCATGGAACTTAAGAGACAATCAAATCATTCCGATTTCATCAAAGGATATGTATACTGTGTTCTGAGAAGATATGGCTGAACTCTGCCTTAATCAAATTAATTTAATTCCAAACAAATTTGGAGCGATCTTAGATCTTGTCTATGTTGATGATATATTTAAATCATCCATAAATCGGTGTGACCCATTGGTTCTCCCTGAGGATTCTCACCACCCTACAATTGAGTTAAATTACGAAATTATAAATGATTTTCGAAATTACGACGATAAATCATGTAGCTTAAGCCCGCGTTTTAATTCCGCGAAAGCCAATTTCAAGAAATTAAATCGTGAATTGTCAAAATTAGCCTGGCCGACGTATTCAGAGGACGTTGAGCTCAGTGTCCAGCATTTTAATAATACTATATACAGCTTGTGACCGCTGTGGTCGAGTTGATAGCGGTGCCTGCTATAACTCGATACGCCGGTGAGTTCGAGGTTCGAATATCAGTCAGGGCAAACAAAATCTTAATCATAGAAAAAGTTTTTTTCTAATAGCGGTCACCCCTCGGCAGGCAATGGCAAACCTCCGAGGGCATTTCTGCCATGAAAAAGCTTCTCATTAAATACATCTGCCGTTCGGAGTCGGCACAAAACTGTAGGTCCCTCCATTTGTGATATAATATAAAGACGCACACCACAAATGGTAGGAGAAGCTCTGCCAAACACTGAGCTATAATTGTACGCGCCAAAATTATTATATACAGCTTATTTAAAAAGTTTGTGTCTAAACGTGTCTGCGTTCATGAAAAACAATCGCAACCTTGGTTTACAAAAGAACTTAGAAACTTAAGAAATAAAAAGTCGCAATCTTTTTAATTGTATAAGTTAACCGAGTTACACACTGATTATATTACCTACATACTTAATTCTCCGACACAGTTACTTTAATTTGAATAAAAAATGCTACAAATCTTATTTATGCAAGATTAAAAATAATTTAATACAAAATCCTAAATCATTTTATGGTTTCGTTAACTCGAAGCGCAGAGTAAATGGTTTTCCGTCAGCCATGAAACATCAAAACTTCGTGTCAAGTGACATTCAATTCATCTCGAACATGTTTGCCCTGTTCTTTAGGTCCAATTACTCTATCAACGCGCCTACAAACAAAGATTATCCATATAAACTCTGTCCGATGGCCACCGCTATCATTCCTGCTATATCTCCCGAAGAAGTGTTTCATTACTTAAGTACCCTCAAGGAATCTTATAAGTCCGGCCCCGATTTGATCCCACTTGCTTCCTTAAAAAATGTGCTGAATATATATTTGAACCATTAACGAATTTTTTTTAACTTATCTCTTAAATTTGGAGTCTTCCCATTGGCTTGGAAGGAATCGTTCATTATACCCTTACATAGAAAATTATCGGGGCGTAGCAAAGCTTTCTGCTATTCCAAAATTATTTGAAGCTATTGTTGTTGACTGTTTAACATATTCTATATCTTCTGCTATTTCTAGCACGCAACATGGGTTATCTAAAGGAAAATCGACTATTACAAACTTTTAATAATAATAATGATAATCCCAACGGTTTTATCTCTCCATACCCGCCCGACCGACGCGAGGGGCGCATCCGCATGACGCACGGATATATAAAAAAAAAAATTTTGTTTTTTTCATATATGTTGCGCCGAGTCATGAAAGGCAGAGGTTTGTTAAGTGTCGTTTAGTTTTATTTCGCTAAGAAGAGATGGGCTAGAGATCAAACCTGTCAGTAACTTGACCAAAAATACAATGCCTAGCATTCCTCTGCGACTAGCAAGTGTAGGAAGATTAATGAGTTTTAAACGACTTATATATGGCGGCAGGTTGTACTGAGAATCCCAACGAAAATTCCTTAAAGCAAAAAGTAGAAATTGTTTTTGAATTGACTCTATTCTGTCGGAATGAACTTGATAGCGCGGGTTCCAAACAACAGATCCATATTCCAGTATGGGCCTCACTAACGTTGTGAATAGAGCCTTCGTGATGTAAGGGTCATTAAATTCTTTTGACCACCGTTTTACAAATGCAAAAACACTCTCGGCTTTGTTAACTGTAACATTTATGTGAAGATTAAAATTAAATTTCGGGTCCATTGTAATTCCATGATCAACAAAGTTAAACACTTGTTCGAGGTTATGGTTACATATTTCATAGGAAGCTGGTTGAACTGCTCTGCGAGAAAAGCACATTACTTTAAATTTTTTAAGGTTTAGTGGCATGCAATTTATTTCACACCAGTAAGTCATGCTATTTAAATCCGCTTGTAGTAAGGACCTTTCCTCAACAGAATGATAAGATCTAAAAAGCTTTACATCATCAGCATACAATAAAATTTTTGAATAATTTATTACAGAAGGTAAGTCATTTATAAAAAGTAAAAACAGAATCGGACCAAGGTGACTTCCTTGCGGGACCCCTGAAGAAACATGAATAATGTTTGAGGAACTATTTTTAAAAAGAACTCGTTGTGTTCTGTCAATGAGGTAAGAAGACATCCAACGAAGGAGATTAGGTTAAAAACCAAGGAGATCGAGTTTATGGATCAGTAAAGAGTGACTTACTCTGTCGAATGCTTGACTAAACTTACTTGAGTTTACTACTCATGTATCGAACGGATTTAGAGAAATTATGCAAACCGATGTTATTTACACCGATTTTAGTAAAGCATTCGATAAAGTTCGTCACTCCTTACTTATTAATAAACTCGATCTCCTTGGTTTTCAACCTAATCTTCTTCTTTGGATATCTTCTTATCTGCACAACGAGTCCTTTTTAAAAATACTTATTCGAGCGTTATTCATGTATCATCAGGGGTTCCACAAGGAAGTCACCTTGGTCCGATTCTGTTCTTACTCTTTATAAACGATATTTCTTCTTCTACTTCGTTTACTTCGAACAAATGGCCCTAGGTGGTCCACATGTACGCTTCTAAAGGGTATCGGAACTTCTTCGCTTACATGTAGCTACGCTTCCTTTTTGCCGCCTGTCACTTTTACATATGTAGGTCCGCATACGTGGAAACCAGAAATCTTTCGATAAACGTTCGCATGTCTTGTCCAGTTCGAAGTGGCCTGCTTCATCATAGCATGCTCTTTATAAGCGCCATTTGACGCCTCTTGGAACAACCAGTCTTTTGTTTCCGTTGACTTTGCGAAATAATCGTTGACTTTGCAATACGTTATCTTCTTTGAGTTGATGTGCGTTCGAAACTGCTTTGTCGTTGAGAACTTCGATTATATCTTTCGTTTTCGTGTTTCGTCTTGCCTTTGGATACCTGACACACTGTCGTTGTCAATATCGACCACTCGATACACTGACTCTGCAATCGTTGTTGGTTCTATTGGTGGAAGTGTCGGGCATCTACTTAACCCGTCAGCTAACATGTTCTTCGAACTGCGCGATGTTTGCATTGGAAATCAAATTCCTGGAGATTGAGCCACCACCTTGCCACACAGCATTGCAGTCGGTTACTACTTTGAAGCGTTGTCCAACTTCTAACTCATGGCTGGCATAGTTGCGCTCTGCGTCGTTGCATTGCCTGCTAAAGTAAAAGACAGGTCTCCATACATCTTCGTTGTCATTTTGCATTAGTACACCGGATAGCCCCATGGCACTCGCATCTGTGTATACCTCGCGAGGTTTCGTTGCGTCGTACATCGTTAATACTGGCTTCGTAGTAATAATATATGTATTTCAAATTTTTAAACGCGCTGTTATGTTCTTTTCCCCTCACAAACTCAGCATTCTTTTTTAGCAATACCGTTAATGGATATTTAATATTTAAGCGTTTAATGGAAAACCATTGGAGCGTTCACTAGACCGAAAGGCATAACATTATGCTCAACCAGCCCTTCGTGCTTTAAGAATGCCGTATACTTTTTGGATTCCTCGTTCATTGGTATTTGATAGTAGCCGGATGTCATCTCTAGTGTCGTGAAATATTAATTGCCTGCAAGGCGTGAAAGCTGTTCTTCCACAATCGGCATAACGTAATTCTTCTTAACCGTAACCTCGTTTTTTTTGTTTGGCTTTGCCGTTGCTTTCCCTTCCATCTTCGTTGTATGCTGAGTTGAAGACGTAGGAGTCGTCGATACATGACTAACTGCTGTTAAATTTTTGAGTGCAACCAATAATTCGCTACACGTTGCGAAATTCATTGCTGCCAACGTTTTGGTAAGTGTACTATCGCTGAGTCCACTAATAATATGTAAGTATGTTGATCGAAGCATCGTCCACCATACCTTGCCTGCCTATTGTTAGCATGGAGTAATAGTACTCTATAAAGTTTCCGCTATGTTATACAAATAAAACGTATAGAGAATTAGACTGTGCTCTTATTTTTTCATTACATATTTGGTTGTTTATTTGAAATATTGATTATCAAAATTGTGAATAAAAGTTGTGAGACTTCATTGCATTTAAAGCTAAGTAAAATATGAGTTGAGTGATTTTGTATACATTTTCTTTAATTTTAATTTAACATCTCTATACATCTTTTGCCGAGTCATTAGTTTGTTTAACATTGTTGCTGATTTTCTTTTGGCTGTGTATTTGTTTTTGCTTATGCGCATATTTTCTTTACTCTTTTACATTACATTTACTCTTTTATATTACATACTTGAAACAGCTGTTTGCGTCTTGCTTTTTGGGTGTCTAATACTGTGGCTCCAAAACTGTTTGTTACATAGATAGCTCTTAAACTACAAACGTTCTATAATTGAATTCAAACCTGTTACTTTTGTTTTATCAACACATTTTATCTAATTCTTTACTTCATTTTATCAATGTTTTTTTTTCTTAATTTTTTGAATTATGTCGTGTATTTTCAAAATTGTAAAATCAAAACAACTGATAATGAGCAACGTTATGTTGCATGCTGGTTGTGCGATGGAGCTGCCCATATCAAGTGTGTCGGATTGTTTGGTAGAGTCATAGACTTAATTAATGAAGACAGGGGCATGGGCGTTGGTCTGGTTTAAAATGCAGATCAACTGAGATTGAACTTTATACATTTTTTAAGCAAACTAGAAATGGCTTTTTTGAAACTGGTAGAGACCTCCTCGCGCTTACTGATAAATGCAAGATTTATGAAAGCACGTTAAAATCATTTTAGTGCTTGGATAGCTAAGCATCTGAATCTGGCAGGGAAAACAAACTCAAGCGAACCAAAAGTCCGTCTATGGAAATCGTTCCCAATCGCAATCTTAATGAAAAAGATGAACAAAATTTAGTGCCACAGCCTCAATCAACTGAGCTTATAAATCTTTTATCTCCATCCCACCAGGCTGAGGGTGCTTCTTCATCGTCAAGAGCTATGGGTTGGTTCCCATGAAGTGGTACCATTGCCACCTCAATCCCTTCCACCTGCTTCTATTCCTTCAAACCCTCAAATATCTTTAGGTGGGCGTGAATCACCCACAAAGAAGCTGCTTGTTGTCCCCCAGAGAAAATCAATTTTTATTTCGAGATTTGCCAAAAATACTTCATCTAATGATATAGAGTTTTATATTTTATCGAAGATTAAAACAAGTAATGTAACTTAATTAACTTTAAGTATGAACGTAACGTCTAGTCTTTCAAAATTGATGTAGATTCTGGAGATTTTGATTCTCTGCTTCAAAATTCATTCTGGTCGACTGGAGCATTTGTTCGCGAGTTTGAATATAAGCCACATAAAAATAAAATTAATAACTTAGCTACAATATCTCACCGGGATACTGAGCCAAAAAACTAATTTCTAATTCTGCTTTAAGTATCCTGTACCAAAACGTAAGAGGTTTAAATACTAAATTGAATGACTTATATTTAAAAGGCCTTGATTGCAACTACAAAGTAATATGCTTCACTGAAACTTGGCTTAAACAGCACATTTTCAATTCAGAGATCCTTCCTGACAATTTCCAAATTTATAGAAATGATCGTAAGGACAGAATTGGTGGAGGTGTTCTCTTTGCAGTTCATTCTTCAATACCATCCGAAGAAGTGAGTGTCCCTGTTATTGAGCTCATTGAATTGAAAGCAATACGGATAATGGTGGGTAAGGGATTCATTTACTTAGCTTTTTGCTACATCCCTCCAAATTCAGATTTAACATTATATTCGAAACATATTTTATTACTTAACTCCTTAAGTGCATTGGTTACACCCCATGACTCGATGATTGTTATCGGCGACTTCAATTTGCCGAGCATATCATGGAACTTAAGAGACAATCAAATCATTCCGATTTCATCAAAGGATATGTATACTGTGTTCTTAGAAGATATGGCTGAACTCTGGCTTAATCAAATTAATTTAATTCCAAACAAATTTGGAGCGATCTTAGATCTTGTCTATGTTGATGATATATTTAAATCATCCATAAATCGGTGTGACCCATTGGTTCTCTCTGACGATTCTCACCACCCTACAATTGAGTTAAATTACGAAATTATAAATGATTTTCGAAATTACGACGATAAATCATGTAGCTTAAGCCCGCGTTTTAATTCCGCGAAAGCCAATTTCAAGAAATTAAATCGTGAATTGTCAAAATTAACCTGGCCGACGTATTCAGAGGACGTTGAGCTCGGTGCCTGCTATAACTCGATACGCCGGTGAGTTCGAGGTTCGAATATCAGTCAGGGCAAACAAAATCTTAATCATAGAAAAAGGTTTTTTCTAATAGCGGTCACCCCTCGGCAGGCAATGGCAAACCTCCGAGGGCATTTCTGCCATGAAAAAGCTTCTCATTAAATACATCTGCCGTTCGGAGTCGGCACAAAACTGTAGGTCCCTCCATTTGTGATGTTATATAAAGACGCACACCACAAATGGTAGGAGAAGCTCTGCCAAGCACTGAGCTATATAGTGTACGCGCCAAAATTATTATATACAGCTTATTTAAAAAGTTTGTACCTAAACGTGTCTGCGTTCATGAAAAACAATCGCAACCTTGGTTTACAAAAGAACTTAGAAACTTAAGAAATAAAAAGTCGCAATCTTTTTAATTGTATGTATAACTTAACTGGGTTACACACTGATTATATTAAGTACTTAATTCTCCGCGACAGTTACTTTAATTTGAATAAAAAATGCTACAAATTTTATTTATGCAAGATTAAAAATAATTTAATACAAAATCCTAAATCATTTTATGGTTTCGTTACCTCGAACCGCAGAGTAAATGGTTTTCCGTCTGCCATGAAACATCAAAACTTCGTGTGAAGTGACAGTCAATTCATCTCGAACATGCTTGCCCAGTTCTTCATGTCCAATTACTCTATCAACGCGCCTACAAACAAAGATTATCCATATAAACTCTGTCCGATGGCCACCGCTATAATTCCTGCTATATCTCCCGAAGAAGTGTTTCATTACTTAAGTACTCTAAAGGAATCTTATAAGTCCGGCCCCGATTGGATCCCGACTTGCTTCCTGAAAAAATGCGCTGAATATATATTTGAACCATTAACGAATTTTTTTAACTTATCTCTTAAATTTGGAGTCTTCCCATTGGCTTGGAAGGAATCGTTCATTATACCCTTACACAAAATTGGAAATAGGTCCTCTATAGAAAATTATCGGAGCGTAGCAAAGCTTTCTGCTATTCCAAAATTATTTGAAGCTATTGTTGTTGACTGTTTAACATATTCCAAATCTTCTGCAATTCCTAGCACGCAACATGGGTTATCTAAAGGAAAATCGACTATTACAAACTTACTTGAGTTTACTACTCATGTATCGAACGGATTTAGAGAAATTATGCAAACCGATGTTATTTACACCGATTTTAGTAAAGCATTCGATAAAGTTCGTCACTCCTTACTTATTAATAAACTCGATCTTCTTGGTTTTCAACCTAATCTTCTTCTTTGGATATCTTCTTATCTGCACAACGAGTCCGTTTTTAAAATACTTCTTCGAGCGTTATTCATGTATCATCAGGGGTTCCACAAGGAAGTCACCTTGGTCCGATTCTGTTCTTACTCTTTATAACCGATATTTCTTCTTCTACTTCGTTTACTTCGAACAAATGGCCCTAGGTGGTCCACATGTACGCTTCTAAAGGGTATCGGAACTTCTTCGCTTACATGTAGCTACGCTTCCTTTTTGCCGCCTGTCACTTTTACATACATATGTAGGTCCGCATACGTGGAAACCAGAAATCTTTCGATAAACGTTCGCATGTCTTGTCCAGTCCGAAGTGACCTGCTTCATCATAGCATGCTCTTTATAAGCGCCATTTGACGCCTCTTGGAACAACCAGTCTTTTGTTTCCGTTGACTTTGCGAAATAATCGTTGACCTTGCAATACGTAATCTTCTTTGAGTTGACGTGCGTTCGAAACTGCTTTGTCGTTGAGAACTTCGATTATATCTTTCGTTTTCGTGTTTCGTCTTGCCTTTGGATACCTGACACCCAGTCGTTGTCAATATCGACCACTCGATACACTGACTCTGCAATCGTTGTTGGTTCTATTGGTGGAAGTGTCGGGCATCTACTTAACCCGTCAGCTAACATGTTCTTCGAACTGCGCGATGTTTGCATTGTAAATGAAATTCCTGGAGATTGAGCCACCACCTTGCCACACAGCATTGCAGTCGGTTACTACTTTGAAGCGTTGTCCAATTAAATACGTACGGTATCGTTGTAACTTCTAACTCATGGCTGGCATAGTTGCGCTCTGCGTCGTTGCATTGCCTGCTAAAGTAAAAGACAGGTCTCCATTCATCTTCGTTGTCATTTTGCATTAGTACACCGGATAGACCCATGTCACTCGCATCTGTGTGTACCTCGTGAGGTTTCGTTGCGTCGTACATCGTTAATACTGGCTTCGTAGTAATAATATATGTATTTCAAATTTTTAAACGCGCTGTTATGTTCTTTTCCCCACACAAATTCAGCATTCTTTTTTAGCAATACCGTTAATGGATATTTAATATTTAAGCGTTTAATGGAAAACCATTGGAGCGTTCACTAGACCGAAAGGCATAACATTATGCTCAACCAGCCCTTCGTGCGTTAAGAATGCCGTATACTTTTTGGATTCCTCGTTCATTGGTATTTGATAGTAGCCGGATGTCATCTCTAGTGTCGTGAAATATTAATTGCCTGCAAGGCGTGAAAGCTGTTCTTCCACAATCGGCATAACGTAATTCTTCTTAACCGTAACCTCGTTTAGTGCTCGGTAGTCGATACACATTCGACTCTCGCCGTTGGAATTCTTTACTAAAGGTATGTGGAGAATTGCTTATACGGATAATATCGTTATCCAGCAAATCCTTTAAAATGTTTGATAAAGTTGAACGTTGCGAAAACGGTACTTGATATCGTTTTCCAAAAATAGGATCTGATGTCGTCACCGTTATGCTCATTTGCGCGTTCTTGCATCTACCAATTTGACTGATATCCTCTGCAAAGCATTTATTGAAGGTTGATAAAAGGCTCAAGGTTTTGCCTTTTTCTTCGTCTGATAAGCAGCTGGAAATATCAAAGTTCGCTTTTTTAACTTCTTCCAGACGTAGTACTCCTTTCTCGATCACCATGTGATACCCGTTGTTTTGGAAAACATCGCGACCCAATAAAATATCATAGGGTATCAAATTATGTGCGACAATATACAATGTCGCCTCACATTGAACATTATCAATAGTTGCCTTGACGTTGATTTGTTTCGTCACCTGCACCGTCACCACTATTTTCGTAGGAGCTTCTTCGCGTTCGTTGTGGTCACCAATCTTCGCTACAGATGCCTTTTTGTTGCAATTCTTGGTTTTATGACCCGCATATCGTGCACCTTGGTTTTCGTTGAGGTTGTGGGCATTTAGCTACAATGTGCCCATAATCATTACAGTTGAAACATTTTTTTTGTGTTGGCTTTGCCGTTGCTTTCCCTTCCATCTTCGTTGTATGCTGAGTTGAAGACGTAGGAGTCGTCGATACATGACTAACTGCTGTTAAATTTTTGAGTGCAACCAATAATTCGCTACACGTTGCGAAATTCATTGCTGCCAATGTTTTGGTAAGTGTACTATCGCTGAGTCCACTAATAATATGTAAGTATGTTGATCGAAGCATCGTCCACCATACCTTGCCTGCCTATTGTTAGCATGGAGTAATAGTACTCTATAAAGTTTCCGCTATGTTATACAAATAAAACGTATAGAGAATTAGACTGTGCTCTTATTTTTTCATTACATATTTGGTTGTTTATTTGAAATATTGATTATCAAAATTGTGATTAAAAGTTGTGAGGCTTCATTGCGCATTTTAAGCTAAGTAAAATATTAGTTGAGTGATTTTGTATACATTTTCTTTAATTTTAATTTAACATCTCTATACATCTTTTGCCGAGTCATTAGTTTGTTTAACATTGTTGCTGATTTTCTTTTGGCTGTGTATTTGTTTTTGCTTATGCGCATATTTTCTTTACTCTTTTACATTACATTTACTCTTTTATATTACATACTTGAAACAGCTGTTTGCGTCTTGTTTTTTGGGTGTCTAATACTGTGACTCCAAAACTGTTTGTTACATAGATAGCTCTCAAACTACAAACGTTCTATAATTGAATTCAAACCTGTTACTTTTGTTTTATCAACACATTTTATCTAATTCTTTACTTCATTTTATCAATGTTTTTTTTTACTTAATTTTTTGAATTATGTCGTGTATTTTCAAAATTGTAAAATCAAAAAAACTGATAATGAGCAACGTTATGTTGCATGCTGGTTGTGCGATGGAGCTGCCCATATCAAGTGCGTCGGATTGTTTGGTAGAGTCATAGACTTAATTAATGAAGACAGGGGCATTCGTTGGTCTGGTTTAAAATGCAGATCAACTGAGATTGAACTTTATACATTTTTTAAGCAAACTAGAAATGGCTTTTTTGAAACTGGCAGAGACCTCCTCGCGCTTACTGATAATTGCAAGCTTTATGAAAGCACGTTAAAATCATTTAAGTGCTTGGATAGCTAAGCATCTGAATCTGGCAGGGAAAACAAACTCAAGCGAACCAAAAGTCCGTCTATGGAAATCGTTCCCAATCGCAATCTTAATGAAAAAGATGAACAAAATTTAGTGCCACAGCCTCAATCAACTGAGCTTATAAATATTTTATCTCCATCCCACCAGGCTGAGGGTGCTTCTTCATCGTCAAGAGCTATGGGTTGGTTCCCATGAAGTGGTGCCATTGCCACCTCAATCCCTTCCACCTGCTTCTATTCCTTCAAACCCTCAAATATCTTTAGGTGGGCGTGAATCACCCACAAAGAAGCTGGTTGTTGTCCCCCAGAGAAAATCAATTTTTATTTCGAGATTTGCCAAAGATACTTCATCTAATGATATAGAGTTTTATATTTTATCGAAGATTAAAACAAGTAATGTAACTTAATTAACTTTAAATATGAACGTAACGTCTAGTCTTTCAAAATTGATGTAGATTCTGGAGATTTTGATTCTCTGCTTCAAAATTCATTCTGGCCGACTGGAGCATTTGTTCGCGAGTTGGAATATAAGCCACATAAAAATAAAATTAATAACGTAGCTACAATATCTCACCGGGATACTGAGCCAAAAAACTAATTTCTAATTCTGCTTTAAGTATCCTGTACCAAAACGTAAGAGGTTTAAATACTAAATTGAATGACTTATATTTAAAAGGCCTTGATTGCAACTACAAAGTAATATGCTTCACTGAAACTTGGCTTAAACAGCACATTTTCAATTCAGAGATCCTTCCTGACAATTTCCAAATTTATAGAAATGATCGTAAGGACAGAATTGGTGGAGGTGTTCTCTTTGCAGTACATTCGTCAATACCATCCGAAGAAGTGAGTGCCCCCGTTATTGAGCTCATTGAATTTAAAGCAATACGGATAATGGTGGGTAAGGGATTCATTTACTTAGCTCTTTGCTACATCCCTCCAAATTTAGACTTAACGTTATATTCGTAACATATTTTATTACTTAACTCCTTAAGTGCATTGTTTACACCCCATGACTCGATGATTGTTATCGGCGACTTCAATTTGCCGAGCATATCATGGAACTTAAGAGACAATCAAATCATTCCGATTTCATCAAAGGATATGTATACTGTGTTCTTAGAAGATATGGCTGAATTCTGCCTTAATCAAATTAATTTAATTCCAAACAAATTTGGAGCGATCTTAGATCTTGTCTATGTTGATGATATATTTAAATCATCCATAAATCGGTGTGACCCATTGGTTCTCCCTGAGGATTCTCACCACCCTACAATTGATTTAAATTACGAAATTATAAATGATTTTCGAAATTACGACGATAAATCATGTAGCTTAAGCCCGCGTTTTAATTCCGCGAAAGCCAATTTCAAGAAATTAAATCGTGAATTGTCAAAATTAGCCTGGCCGACGTATTCAGAGGACGTTGAGCTCAGTGTCCAGCATTTTAATAATACTATATACAGCTTGTGACCGCTGTGGTCGAGTTGATTGCGGTGCCTGCTATAACTCGATACGCCGGTGAGTTCGAGGTTCGAATATCAGTCAGGGCAAACAAAATCTTAATCATAGAAAAAGTTTTTTTCTAATAGCGGTCACCCCTCGGCAGGCAATGGCAAACCTCCGAGGGCATTTCTGCCATGAAAAAGCTTCTCATTAAATACATCTGCCGTTCGGAGTCGGCACAAAATTGTAGGTCCCTGCATTTGTGATATAATATAAAGACGCACACCACAAATGGTAGGAGAAGCTCTGCCAAGCACTGAGCTATATAGTGTACGCGCCAAAATTATTATATACAGCTTATTTAAAAAGTTTGTACCTAAACGTGTCTGCGTTCATGAAAAACAATCGCAACCTTGGTTTACAAAAGAACTTAGAAACTTAAGAAATTAAAAATCGCAATCTTTTTAATTGTATAAGTTAACTGGGTTACACACTGATTATATTAAGTACTTAATTCTCCGACACAGTTACTTTAATTTGAATAAAAAATGCTACAAATATTATTTATGCAAGATTAAAAATAATTTAATACAAAATCCTAAATCATTTTATGGTTTCGTTACCTCGAACCGCAGAGTAAATGGTTTTCCGTCTGCCATGAAACATCAAAACTTCGTGTGAAGTGACAGTCAATTCATCTCGAACATGCTTGCCCAGTTCTTCAGGTCCAATTACTCTATCAACGCGCCTACAAACAAAGATTATCCATATAAACTCTGTCCGATGGCCACCGCTATAATTCCTGCTATATCTCCCGAAGAAGTGTTTCATTACTTAAGTACCCTAAAGGAATCTTATAAGTCCGGCCCCGATTGGATCCCGACTTGCTTCCTGAAAAAATGTGCTGAATATATATTTGAACCATTAACGAATTTTTTTAACTTATCTCTTAAATTTGGAGTCTTCCCATTGGCTTGGAATGAATTGTTTATTATACCCTTACACAAAATTGGAAATTGGTCCTCTATATAAAATTATCGGGGCGTAGCAAAGCTTTCTGCTATTCCAAAATTATTTGAAGCTATTGTTGTTGACTGTTTAACATATTCCAAATCTTCTGCAATTCCTAGCACGCAACATGGGTTATCTATAGGAAAATCGACTATTACAAACTTACTTGAGTTTACTACTCATGTATCGAACGGATTTAGAGAAATTATGCAAACCGATGTTATTTACACCGATTTTAGTAAAACATTCGATAAAGTTCGTCACTCCTTACTTATTAATAAACTCGATCTCCTTGGTTTTCAACCTAATCTTCTTCTTTGGATATCTTCTTATCTGCACAACGAGTCCTTTTTTAAAATACTTCTTCGAGCGTTATTCATGTATCATCAGGGTTTTCACAAGGAAGTCACCTTGGTCCGATTCTGTTCTTACTCTTTATAACCGATATTTCTTCTTCTACTTCGTTTACTTCGAACAAATGGCCCTAGGTGGTCCACATGTACGCTTCTAAAGGGTATCGGAACTTCTTCGCTTACATGTAGCTACGCTTCCTTTTTGCCGCCTGTCACTTTTACATATATAGGTCCGCATACGTGGAAACCAGAAATCTTTCGATAAACGTTCGCATGTCTTGTCCAGTCCGAAGTGACCTGCTTCATCATAGCATGCTCTTTATAAGCGCCATTTGACGCCTCTTGGAACAACCAGTCTTTTGTTTCCGTTGACTTTGCGAAATAATCGTTGACCTTGCAATTCGTAATCTTCTTTGAGTTGACGTGCGTTCGAAACTGCTTTGTCGTTGAGAACTTCGATTATATCTTTCGTTTTCGTGTTTCGTCTTGCCTTTGGATACCTGACACACAGTCGTTGTCAATATCGACCACTCGATACACTGACTCTGCAATCGTTGTTGGTTCTATTGGTGGAAGTGTCGGGCATCTACTTAACCCGTCAGCTAACATGTTCTTCGAACTGCGCGATGTTTGCATTGGAAATCAAATTCCTGGAGATTGAGCCACCACCTTGCCACACAGCATTGCAGTCGGTTACTACTTTGAAGCGTTGTCCAACTTCTAACTCATGGCTGGCATAGTTGCGCTCTGCGTCGTTGCATTGCCTGCTAAAGTAAAAGACAGGTCTCCATTCATCTTCGTTGTCATTTTGCATTAGTACACCGGATAGCCCCATGGCACTCGCATCTGTGTGTACCTCGTGAGGTTTCGTTGCGTCGTACATCGTTAATACTGGCTTCGTAGTAATAATATATGTATTTCAAATTTTTAAACGCGCTGTTATGTTCTTTTCCCCACACAAATTCAGCATTCTTTTTTAGCAATACCGTTAATGGATATTTAATATTTAAGCGTTTAATGGAAAACCATTGGAGCGTTCACTAGACCGAAAGGCATAACATTATGCTCAACCAGCCCTTCGTGCGTTAAGAATGCCGTATACTTTTTGGATTCCTCGTTCATTGGTATTTGATAGTAGCCGGATGTCATCTCTAGTGTCGTGAAATATTAATTGCCTGCAAGGCGTGAAAGCTGTTCTTCCACAATCGGCATAACGTAATTCTTCTTAACCGTAACCTCGTTTAGTGCTCGGTAGTCGATACACATTCGACTCTCGCCGTTGGAATTCTTTACTAAAGGTATGTGGAGAATTGCTTATACGGATAATATCGTTATCCAGCAAATCCTTTAAAATGTTTGATAAAGTTGAACGTTGCGAAAACGGTACTTGATATCGTTTTCCAAAAATAGGATCTGATGTCGTCACCGTTATGCTCATTTGCGCGTTCTTGCATCTACCAATTTGACTGATATCCTCTGCAAAACATTTATTGAAGGTTGATAAAAGGCTCAAGGTTTTGCCTTTTTCTTCGTCTGATAAGCAGCTGGAAATATCAAAGTTCACTTTTTTAACTTCTTCCAGACGTAGTACTTCTTTTTCGATCACCATGTGATACCCGTTATTTTGGAAAACTTCGCGACCCAATAAAATATCATAGGGTATCAAATTATGAGCGACAATATACAATGTTGAAGACGTAGGAGTCGTCGATACATGACTAACTGCTGTTAAATTTTTGAGTGCAACCAATAATTCGCTACACGTTGCGAAATTCATTGCTGCCAATGTTTTGGTAAGTGTACTATCGCTGAGTCCACTAATAATATGTAAGTATGTTGATTGAAGCATCGTCCACCATACCTTGCCTGCCTATTGTTAGTATGGAGTAATAGTACTCTATAAAGTTTCCGCTATGTTATACAAATAAAACGTATAGAGAATTAGACTGTGCTCTCATTTTTTCATTACATATTTGGTTGTTTATTTGAAATATTGATTATCAAAATTGTGATTAAAAGTTGTGAGACTTCATTGCGCATTTAAAGCTAAGTAAAATATTAGTTGAGTGATTTTGTATACATTTTCTTTAATTTTAATTTAACATCTCTATACATCTTTTGCCGAGTCATTAGTTTGTTTAACATTGTTGCTGATTTTCTTTTGGCTGTGTATTTGTTTTTGCTTATGCGCATATTTTCTTTACTCTTTTACATTACATTTATTCTTTTATATTACATACTTGAATCAGCTGTTTGCGTCTTGTTTTTTGGGTGTCTAATACTGTGGCTCCAAAACTGTTTGTTACATAGATAGCTCTCAAACTACAAACGTTCTATAATTGAATTCAAACCTGTTACTTATGTTTTATCAACACATTTTATCTAATTCTTTACTTCATTTTATCATTTTTTTTTTTTACTTCATTTTTTTAATTATGTCGTGTATTTTCAAAATTGTAAAATCAAAAAAACTGATAATGAGCAACGTTATGTTGCATGCTGGTTGTGCGATGGAGCTGCCCATATCAAGTGTGTCAGATTGTTTGGTAGAGTCATAGACTTAATTAATGAAGACAGGGGCATTCGTTGGTCTGGTTTAAAATGCAGATCAACTGAGATTGAACTTTATACATTTTTTAAGCAAACTAGAAATGGCTTTTTTGAAACTGGTAGAGACCTCGTCGCGCTTACTGATAAATGCAAGCTTTATGAAAGCACGTTAAAATCATTTAAGTGCTTGGATAGCTAAGCATCTGAATCTGGCAGGGAAAACAAACTCAAGCGAACCAAAAGTCCGTCTATGGAAATCGTTCCCAATCGCAATCTTAATGAAAAAGATGAACAAAATTTAGTGCCACAGCCTCAATCAACTGAGCTTATAAATATTTTATCTCCATCCCACCAGGCTGAGGGTGCTTCTTCATCGTCAAGAGCTATGGGTTGGTTCCCATGAAGTGGTGCCATTGCCACCTCAATCCCTTCCACCTGCTTCTATTCCTTCAAACCCTCAAATATCTTTAGGTGGGCGTGAATCACCCACAAAGAAGCTGGTTGTTGTCCCCCAGAGAAAATCAATTTTTATTTCGAGATTTGCCAAAGATACTTCATCTAATGATATAGAGTTTTATATTTTATCGAAGATTAAAACAAGTAATGTAACTTAATTAACTTTAAATATGAACGTAACGTCTAGTCTTTCAAAATTGATGTAGATTCTGGAGATTTTGATTCTCTGCTTCAAAATTCATTCTGGTCGACTGGAGCATTTGTTCGCGAGTTTGAATATAAGCCACATAAAAATAAAATTAATAACTTAGCTACAATATCTCACCGGGATACTGAGCCAAAAAACTAATTTCTAATTCTGCTTTAAGTATCCTGTACCATAACGTAAGAGGTTTAAATACTAAATTGAATGACTTATATTTAAAAGGCCTTGATTGCAACTACAAAGTAATATGCTTCACTGAAACTTGGCTTAAACAGCACATTTTCAATTCAGAGATCCTTCCTGACACTTTCCAAATTTATAGAAATGATCGTAAGGACAGAATTGGTGGAGGTGTTCTCTTTGCAGTTCATTCTTCAATACCATCCGAAGAAGTGAGTGTCGCTGTTATTGAGCTCATTGAATTGAAAGCAATACGGATAATGGTGGGTAAGGGATTCATTTACTTTGCTTTTTGCTACATCCCTCCAATTTCAGATTTAACATTATATTCGAAACATATTTTATTACTTAACTCCTTAAGTGCATTGGTTACACCCCATGACTCGATGATTGTTATCGGCGACTTCAATTTGCCGAGCATATCATGGAACTTAAGAGACAATCAAATCATTCCGATTTCATCAAAGGATATGTATACTGTGTTCTTAAAAGATATGGCTAAACTCTGCCTTAATCAAATTAATTTAATTCCAAACAAATTTGGACCGATCTTAGATCTTGTCTATGTTGATGATATATCTAAGTCATCCATAAATCGGTGTGACCCATTGGTTCTCCCTGAGGATTCTCACCACCCTACAGTTGAGTTAAATTACGAAATTATAAATGATTTTGGAAATTACGACGATAAATCATGTAGCTTTAGCACGCTTTTTAATTTCGCGAAAGCCAATTTCAAGAAATTAAATCGTGAATTGTCAAAATTAGCCTGGCCGACGTATTTAGAGGACGTTGAGCTCAGTGTTTGGCATTTTAATAAAACTATATACAGCTTATTTAAAAAGTGTGTGCCTAAACGTGTCTGCGTTCATGAAAAACAATCGCAACCTTGGTTTACAAAAGAACTTAGAAACTTAAGGAATAAAAAGTCTTTCTGCTATTGTTGTTGACCGTTTAACATATTCCATATCTTCTGCTATTTCTAGCACTCAACATGGGTTATCTAAAGGAAAATCGACTATTACAAATTTACTTGAGTTTACTACTCCTATATCAAACGGATTTAGAGAAATTATGCATACCGATATTATTTACACCGATTTTAAAAAGCATTCGATAAATTTCGTCACTCCTTACTTATTAATAAACTCGATCTCCTTGGTTTTCAACCTAATCTTGTTCTTTGGATATCTTCTTATCTGCAGTATCTGCACGACAGAACACAACGAGTCCTTTTTAAAAATACTTCTTCGAGCGTTATTCATGTATCATCAGGGGTTCCACAAGGAAGTCACCTTGCACAGTGGGCGATTGGGCCTCGCTAGCGGCATTTAATTAAAATTTTCAAATTTGAAAAAGCGTTAATTTTTTTTCACAAATCGATAACAGATGCTTTGATTAGATTTTTGGCGGTTTTTTATAAGCTCTACGATCAGCTGATCATCAGCTGTGAGCTGTCAAACACAAAATATGTTTTAGCAAGTGCTTTACAATATTTTTTCTTTGTTGTGCGCATTGATTTCGAGCTCATTGGAAATTTACAATTTTTACTTGTTTTATTAAAAGTGTGGCTTTTTATTAACTTCAAGGTATGTATTACATAAAAAATCAGTGTTTGTGACCGGTCTGTAAATGTGTTGTTCATAAAACGTAGTGGTAATTAAGTGTATTAACAACTAGCCCGCACTAGCGTGCACCTGTCGTTCGTGGAGTAGAAGTTACAACATTCGCACGGATTAGGTCTAACTCTTTTTTAGCTGGAAGTATGAGTCATTGTGCGTCCAAAATGTGTAATATGAACTGCTATTACCTGCTAACCTTTAAATCATGGCACTTTTTAGGAACAATGTCGGTAGCAAAACGGGTACTTTTTTTAGTATGGCATGAAGAAGCGATCCCAACCAAGAAGTTTCTCACCATGGAAAACTTTGTATTTGGTACTGTTCTCAAAAACCTTAAATATACTCAGGAGGAGCAGTACGAGATTGACAAAAAGCTGCGAAATTTTACTAGTAAGCTTGTAGAAAAGTGGAAAAACTGTAGAAGAAATAAGGTTTTTTTTGAAAACAAAAACCAGGAATGGCTAGATACGCCGTTAGTATTGATTGAAAGATCATCTTCCGAAATTATTGGACGTCCACAAAAAGATATTTCGGAGTGTTGCAAAAAAACGCAAGTTAAGAAATTGTCAGGCCTTACTGAAGATGTGCCATCAGAAGCATTGTTGGTAGCTGCAAGCTGCAGCTTGTATAAAGGTGGAAAACGTAGTGCTTCACAGATGGTGTCAATGCTAAACGCCGACGTAGAGTTTAACGGTAAGATTTTGAAAACTATGAGTACCCCTCAGCGTCTACCGACAAAACTTTCTGATGAAAAAGCACTGGCGCTATTTGTAGATGTTGGACATACCAAGTACACATGGAATTTGTCAAAGAGAGCCGCTAAAGGGAAAAAAAAAAAGTTTTCAAAACCATATTGAAAATAACAATAACACCCAATTAACTGCTACCTACAAATGGGGTTGTGATGGCAGCAGCGGCCATTCTACTTACAGGCAAAAATTTAATGACTTCGATGGAGACATGATAGATCAATATTTATTTTCAATTTGTATGGTACCATTGATAGTGCAGAAAGGATCGACAGTTTTATGGAAAAACAATCGGCTTTCTTCTACCCGATATTTTCGACCCATTAAATTACTTTGCGAGAAAGAATCGGCAGACTTGTCTCGCAGAGAAATTCAAAACATTAAGAGCCAAATATTAAATATTTTTCCAACATTTGTGAGTACCTTAAGAATTGATCACCAATTTCATATGACCATGCTTGATGGCAAAACGTTCAGTGTCATATCGGAATCGGCTTCGCAAACATGCGGAATCTGTAGCGCGACTCCCAAAAATATGAACGATCTAAATTTGGTGAAAAGCTTTCCTATTAATGCAAACCTATTTGAATATGGCTTATCAAGTCTCCACGCATGGATTAGGTTTTTCGAGTGTGTTTTGCACATTGCATATAGAATACCAATACAAAAGTGGCAAGCTCGTGGTGCTGACAAGGATGTCGTTGAACAAAATAAAAGAAGTATTCAGCAGAAGCTAAGGGAAGAAATGCATTTGTTGGTGGATATACCAATAGCTGGTACTGGCAGCACGAACAACGGAAACACTGCAAGGAGGTTTTTCCAACAACCAAATTTGGCTGCTCGTATAACAGGAGTAAGCTATGATTTAATATATTGATTTAGCGTAATCTTACGAGCATTGGCTTGTGGATACGACATAAATTCGGACGCATTCGGATCTTACGCATTGGAAACTGCCGAAATTTTTGTTAAAGCATACTCCTGGTTTTACATGCCATCGTCTGTTCACAGAATTTTAATTCATGGAGCAGATATAATAAACCATTTTTCCCTTCCGATTGGTATGATGTCCGAAGAAGCTCTTGAAGCCAGGAACAAGGACTATCGAAACATACGCGAGAGCAATACAAGAAAAAATTCCAGGAAAAATACAATGGAAGATATCATAAATGCTTTATTAGTTTCGTCTGACCCTTTGATATCTTCATTGTCAAATGGGTCTTCAATTTCGACTGCAAAAAATATTATTATGGACGATGATGTTAAGAGCTTGCTTTTAATGAAGCATCTAGATATGCCTGATTCTGATTCCGAAGATTCCAAAGATAATTTTGATTTATAAAATGTGTTTATTGAAGGTAAAAAAAAATTTTGAAATTAAAAAAAAATAAAAAAAATTAAAAAAAATTTTAAAAATTAAAAAAATAAATTTAAACAAAATTTTTTTTTCTTAAAAAATTCTATGACTTTTTTCTGAGCTGTGAAAAAAAACCGTCTGAAGATATCTTTTTTCGTTTAGAAGTTATTAATTAAATGCCGCTAACGAGGCCCAATCGCCCACTGTGCCTTGGTCCGATTCTGTTCTTACTCTTTATAAACGATATTTCTTCTGTTGTGAAATATTCAAAAATTTTGGTGTATGCGGATGATGTAAAGCTTTTTAGATCATTTAACTCTGTTGATGAAAGACATTTACTACAAGCGGACTTAAATAGCATATCTAATTGGTGTGAAGTAAATGGTATGCCGCTAAATCTTAAAAAATGTAAAGTAATGTGCTTTTCTCGCAGGGTAATTCAGCCAGCTTCTTATGACTACAACTACAACCTTGAACAAGTATTTAACTTTGTTGACCTAGGTATAACAATGGACCCAAAACTAAACTTTAATCTTCATATCAATGCTACAATCAACAAAGCTAAGGGTGTTTTTGCGTTTGTAAAACGATGGTCAAAAGAATTTAGTGACCCCTACATTACGAAAGCTCTTTTCACAACGTTAGTGAGGCCAATACTAAAATACGGTTCCATCGTTTGGAACCCGCACTATCAAGTTCATTCTGACCGGATAGAGTCAATTCAAAAACAATTTCTGCTTTTTGCTTTAAGAAAATTTCGCTGGGATTTCCAATATAACCTGCCACCCTATATTAATCGTTTAAAACTTATTAATCTTCCTACGCTTGCTAGTCGCAGAGAAATGCTAGGCATCATATTTTTAGTCAAGTTACTGACAGGCTCCCGGATTTCCAGGAATTACCGGCCTCTTTTTCTGAAACATTGCAAAAATAATTTTGAATTAAACGAGCCACCTCGTTGTTTATGCCAGGACTTTAACTTTCACTCCGGTTACTTTGATATTTCCGACTCACTATTTTACATAAAGAATACCATACTTTGTACTATCAATAGATGATGGATAACATACACAATTTCGCTTTAAAACCACTTTTACCATCCAAATAAATTTACATTTAAAATCAGCTGATGAACTTTTACCCAACAAACTCCTGCCTTTTATAACTCGGCATGCAAACAAAAAAAAAAATATTTTAAATCTCGTGCCGGTTGGGCGGGAATAGAGGGTAAAAACCGTTGTGATTATTATTATTATTTTCGTTATGCGTTTCAGCTGCGTTAGTTGTTGATGGAAAGTCGACTTTGAATGCGTGCACAAATTGTGACCATGAACCGTCGTTTGGCCATGCCTTTCAATTTGTGTTGAACTGCGATTAAAACCATATCTTCCTTCCAACCATAGCATTGTTGTAGTTGTTGTATCCGACTGATAAATTGCATTGCCGATGTTGAACCTTTGAGTGGATCGAATTCAGGCATTACACCTATTAAATCCTGAATTGACATCTTTGAGCGAAATGGTGTTCGTAGATCGTCAGCTGATCCCCAAGTCGTTACGCTTGCAACTGGCCCATCTTCTTCGTTGTCGCTAGATGCCACTTGAATATTATCAGCGTTTGGTCTTGGTTCTGAGTTGCGATTCATTGTACCAATGGCTGACGTTAATTGCCATCACCTCTCTCAAACTATTAAGTTGCATTCGTAAATCGTTGGTGGATAGCGTACTGTCATCTTCTAACTCCGGATCTATTTCCTCAACACCCAAAGCATCTTGTAGCTTGGCTACCTTAACTGCTTTGGTACCCGTCGTTGGTAAATCATTTTAACGTTGATCTGTAGCAGCAGAGTAGTTCAATTCGCGTTGATCCGTAGATGCGCAGTCAAGATTGTTGTATACAGCGCAGTCAGCTTCGCTTGTAGCACACTTACCCTTTCGTTGGTTTTTCTGCTGTGTCGTGCATTTGTATTCAAGACTTCGTTGCTTCGCCGTTCGTTGCGCAAATCGGTGACTGCCATTTATGCAAAGTGAATAGCGTTGCTTTTGCAAAAATGTACGTACATATGTTTGTACGTGTTTGCGCTGACCTTTCGTAAAAGATTCTCGTCGTTTGTATGTACTTACACTTGTACACCGTTTGCGTGAATGCTAGAGTTTGTCTACTGTTCGTTTAGCTTTCCGAATGGCTGTAAATTTGTTTGTGTCTTTCCAAATAAGACGTTGGCGTTTCGTTGTGGCTGCAACGTTGAAAATTTCCAGTACAAAGTGATGCTGCGCTATTTTGCTATTTCGTGCACGTTTGCGCTGCCTTTGCTCGTTAAATATTTTCGTCGTTTTGGCACTTACATATGTTTGTACAATTGTGTTGCCATCGTTTTTACGATTTAAGTCGTTGTTGGCGTATGTATACCAAATCCTTCTTCTGAGATGTGAAGGTATTGTTCCAAATAAAACGATGTTCATAATGAATGAATAAAAGTTTATTTAAAGAAAGTTATGTTTAATTAAAGTAATTGAAGAATAGTTGATGTTCTCGTAAGTGTTCTCTATCAACGAACGACCGAATTGCTGATTGCTCTCTCGGCGTTCGCTTTTCGATTCACTCGCTGCCACATATATGTATATGCCTTGCCACCTATAGCTTATTAAACAGGCTTGCCAACTGTTGTTGACAAATATACCCATATTTTTGTTGTTATTGACGGTTTTTCCAAAGTTGTTTGGTTGTACCCAACTTAGTCAACTGGGGCAGAAGAAGTTGTTGAGAGAGTAAAAGCAGGCTGCAACTTTTGGTAACCCAAAGCGAATTGTGTCAGATAGGGAAAGCGCTTTTACATCGAACCTGTTTCTAGAATATTGTGAACGGGAAAACATACAACACTTACAAATAGCTAGAGGAGTAACTCGCGGAAAGCGGCAGCCTCAACCCCCGTTGGACCTGAACCGTTCCTCGCGGTGACACCTGGTGCCATAAGACAGGAACTCAGGAAAGAGGCTGAGGAACCAATACTGGCACAACATCGCCGGCCTCAGACAGTCAAAAAGCCTCCTTGGGGGATACAGCCGGAAGAGATACAGGCTTCTGAATGACCTTCCCACGCGCTTTCTGACGGATCACTGCAGACTGAAGGGTCACCTACACAAGCTAGGGATCTCGTCGATCGACCTTTGCCGCTTTTGTGACTCGGCAGAAGAGACTCGGCAGCACCTGCTCATGGAGTGTTTGGCTGTGGCGCGCAGCCGGGGAATCACCCTGGGAGTTTTCTGGAGGTCTTGGGGCTGGCTGAGGTGTTGTAATGAGCTTTGAGGGCACAATAGACCTATCTATCTAACTCGCAAAAATGGGCAAGTGGAGCGGGTCCACAAAATAGTTGTTCCAAGGATTTTGAAATTAAGTCTCGAAAACCCGACCCACTGGTATAGTCATGTGTACAAAAGTAACGCCTTTTCACGTTTTGACTGGTTTAGAAATGAGAACAGTAGAATACCCGGACTTACGAGAAATTTTAAATTACGAAAAAATTGACGAATTACATGTTGAGCGAGATTCAATAAGGAAGATAGCACAAACAAATATAAGTAAAATCCAAGACTAAAATCGTAAAACATTTAACCGAAAAAGAGAACCGCAAAGTAACTACAACGTAAATTATTTAGTGGCAATTAAAAGGACGCAGTTTGGAACAAGTTTAAAACTTAAAGCAAAATACCTCGGACCGTACAAAGTGACAGCAAAGTTAAATCACGGGAGGTATGAAGTACAGAAGCTAGGGAACCAAGAAGGACCAAATAAAGCAACGTTCATGAAACCATGCCACTTGTCATTCGAGTCAAATAACCTATCAGGCCGAATGTTGGAACGGACGATCAGGCACTACACACGATGGTAAAAGGGCGGCAAACCGAAGACCTCGGACGAGAGCAGCGTCCATCATGAAGAATAACAACTATTAGAGTTATTCGTAAAACAGAATCAAAACGTATCGCATTAAAAGGCTCGCGCAGTTTATTTTTTTTTAATTACTGTAATTCTTAAAAATAAGTTAATAAATTGTACCACAATATTTAATAAATAAATTAATTAATAAACAAATTACCACATTTATTAGGTTTTTCTATGAAGCTGGTCGTCATTGGTTTTCAATTTTATATACATACATACATACATATTTAACACCTAATTTTATTTTATGTCCCATAACGTTAACGACCTCTAAATCACCATTTCCTTATTCGGATTTCAAAATACATACATGCTTAATTGGGTTTCAGCATTGTTGTCCAACTGTGTTTTTTTTTATTGATTGTTTACAGTCTTGCGACTTTAAAATTAAAGCGTAAGTACATTTTAGATATATTTTTACAAATCATATTGTACGGTCAAACCGGCGGCAATGCTGAATAAAACGCGACAACTAAATATGTTGCAGAAACTGTCGGAGAAAAAATGACCAGCTTTATTTCATAATCTGCCTATTTTATAGTCGAAGGTAAACACAAAAATTAATAGCGGTATGCGTCAATATGTATGCCCAGAAATCCAAATGCATACAAACATACAAAGTTACTAGATTCAATATGTACGTACATACTTACGTACATATAAATTACAAGTTTGCGAAAGTAATATACCACTGGCATTATGTGCAAAAATAATAGCTAAATATATGTATGAAAGCATATGTGCATACGTACATACGTACATACATACATAAATATGTACATTACTCGAAAATTCAAGTTCAAGAGCGATCAACTAGCGGCTTGCCGAATTCGTATCACAGCAGCTGATGATGTTTAAGCGATTGTGGGACCATAGCAAAGTGTAAAAACTAATATGCAGTTCAGCGGCGGCTTACGGGGCGCATGTATAAAAGGGCACATACAATGTGACCCAACACATATATAAAATAGCTTAAAAATAATTGCGTAGTTGTCCTAATTTCCAGTCTACAAATGGTTGCATACAATAAATTGAAAATATAAATTGATTGACTTCTGGCGCGTGCGCAGTTTCCGGGTGTAGTTTGTTAACTGCCCAACCAAATCAATGCCGGTGGCGGGCTGCCGTTGGGATGGGCGGCTGTGCTTCTTCGCGTTCGGGCTACTCCGAAAGCCGAACGGCTTGAACGCACGGCCGGTTGGTTTCTTACGCGCACGGCCGCCTAATTGTTTAAGCGGCGGCTTAAACATCGTCCCCGCCCTACAGGGGTGCACTCGTCAGTGCCTCCTGCAGCTCTTTCAGGGCGCGGATGGTGTTGTCTAGCACACGGGTGGTGCTTTGTCCCCGATATCTCCGGGTTTGTAGGCCGTCAGCAGTGCGCGCGATAGTGGTTTCCTTCTTATGTGGCTGTTAGGGCACTCGTTTGCCCTGCTTCGGGTGTTGCCTGCGCTTTTCGTGGGTTGCGCGCGCAGCTGGTTTGGGCTTCTGTACCCTTGCGCGCTGGTTGGATGGCCGTTTTCGCGCTTTTAGTCGCCCAGTACTGGCTGCTGCCATGTGCAACAGCGTGTGGTGCTCGAGCCCGCAAACCTTGCAGCTGCCGGACGAATCGCATTCACCGGTGGTGTGGGTGAGTGCGAGGCAGTTGACGCAATATCCTTGCGCCCGGGCTACGGCTGACCGTTGCGGTGGCTTCATTGCCTTGAAGGCTGGACAGGTCCGAATGGCGTGGTAGCGATGGCAGAGTCTGCATTGCAGACAGTTGTCTGTCTCTGCTGTCGGAGCTAGAGGGCATGCCTTCGTGTCGCCATTATGGTTTTCGGTCTGAAAGTAGAAGAACAAACAAAGAAACGAGAAGTACTTGGGGATAGCATTTAAAGCGATACAGGGATGGTATATGAATTATTTTTTTTGTTCCTTACTGTGAGTCGCGCGAAGGCTGCGCTGGTGGAATGAAGCACAGTTTAACTAAAGGGCGCGTGACAACCCCGTTTTGCGTGCGGATCTCCACGACGCGTACATGGCTATAAGGCCCGTGGTGAAACCTTTCGATTCGTCCCAGTCTCCACTCGGTGGGCGGGAGCGAATCCTCCTCTATCACGACGAGATCGCCTGGTTGAGGATTGTGGTTTGGATTCTTCCACTTATATCTTTTTTTAAGATCTTTCAGATATTCCTCTTTCCATCTATGGCTGAATTGATGGTGAAGGGCTTTGACTTTCTCCCAGCGGTTAAGTAGACAGAGGTCTTCAGCGTTAGGCTCGGGAATGGCCAATGGCGGTGCACCTCGAATGAAGTGACCTGGAGTAAGCGCTGTAAAGTCAGCCGGGTCCTGTGTTAGTGCGGAAAATGGTCTCGAGTTGAGAACCGCTTTAATTCGCACCAATATCGTCGTGAATTCTTCAAATGTGAACTTGTGGGATGCAGCGATTTTCTTTAGATGGATTTTAAAGCTTTTTACTGCGGATTCCCACAAGCCTCCCATGTGTGGGGCTCCGGGTGGTATATATTGCCAATTGATGCCTTGAGGAGCATATTTTTGGACAATGTCTGTGGAGCATTCGTTAAGAAATTTGACGAAGTCGCGTTCAGTTGCGCGTTGAGGCGCCAATGAACGTTTTTCCATTGTCACTCATCAATTTGGAGGGGAAACCTCGTCTGCCGACGAAGCGAGCAAACGCTGCTCGAAAAGCTTCGGTTGTGAGGTCAGAGCACAACTCGAGGTGAATTGCCTTTGTGGCAAAACATACGAATACTGCCACATAACCTTTGAGAAGCGTAGTGGATCTTAATACCGACGCTTTCATTTGGAATGGCCCTGCAAAATCTACGCCAGTGGTAGAAAATGGTAATAAGAAATTACAACGCTCAGGGGGCAGAGCGGCCATTATTTGTGTGCGTGTTCGTTGCTTATAAAGAGTGCACACTTTGCATTGGAAAATGCATCGTTTAATTAGAGATTTTAGCTTTGGTACGTAATACTCTAGCCTTACCATTTGAAGCATCAATCGCATTTCTGCATGAAGAAGCAGCGAATGTAGAAACTCCAAATATAGCTGGCAGAACCTCGATTTTGTTGGAAGAATGATTGGGTGTCTTTCGTTGAATCTCAACGTGGCATGCACCAATCTCCCATTAACCCGTAGTAGACCGTATTTTTCCATTATCGGATTGAGAACAAAAAGAGGGCTTTGTTTGCTAATGTGTTTTTTATCCTGCAGCGCGTTTTTTTCATTCGGAAAATGACGTAACTGCGCCGTCTCGATAAGACGCGTTTTTGTTTGTTGGAACTCGTCATGGGTCAGATTGGGATTAGTGAGTGTGGTTAACTCCTTAGATTTGTTCCGCGCATTGTTCACGAAGCGGAACATGTACGCAGTCACGCGGAGTGCGCGAGAAAAGGATGAAAACCGGTCGAGAAAATCGACCTCTTCCTCGAGCGCGTGAGGAGGAGATGCGCTGCGCGCTTTTGATTTTGGCCACGAGTCCGGGTTGCAAGAAAGCCAGTTTGGCCCATGCCACCAGAGCGAGGAAATCGCCAAGTCTTGGGGCTTGCAACCGCGGGTGCCGAGGTCCGCTGGATTGTCACCACTAGCAACATGGTGCCATGTACCGTTCGGAAGAACCTCTCGGATTTGAGAGGTACGGTTGGATACATAGGTTTTCCATGTGCACGGTGGCTTTTCCAGCCAAGCTAGCACATTCTCTGAATCCGACCATAAGACAGTGTTGCATACTTCTAAGCCGAGTTGTTTTCGAACAGCCGCGACTAGTTTTGCAAGTAAGACTGCGCCACAGAACTCTAGACGTGGCAAGCTTACCGTCTTGATTGGTGCCACTTTGCCTTTTGCAACCAGAAGAGAGGATTTTATTTGGTTGCCAGTATGTACGCGGATGTACATAGATCGCTGCGTAATACGCTTTTTCCGAGGCGTCGCAAAACCCATGGATTTGAGTATCTTGCCTCGGAGAGAAGTTAACCCATCGAGGGATTTCGATTTGGCAGATGGCTGGCAGATTTTCTGCGAACTGTTGCCATTTTGATAATGCTCTGGGCTTTGCACATTCATCCCAATCGACGCCATCCAGCCAAAGCTCTTGAAGCAGAATCTTTGCCTGAATCATCACTGGCGACAGCCATCCTGTCGGATCAAAAAGTCGTGCGACAGACGACAAAATTTGTCGGTTTGTGACGACATTTTTTGGTGACATAGGCAGAATGGTGTAGGAAAACTTGTCTGTAAGCGCGTTCCAGCGAATACCAAGAGTTTTGGTTGTGGAAGCGCTCTCAAATTTTAAAAAGTTGGAGTCGAGAAGATCCTCCTTTGGAAACTGTTCTAATATGGCCGGATAATTGGCCGTCAGATTTTTTAATACGAAACCAGCTGATCACTTGACTAAGTGATTCGGTGGCGCCGTCAATGTTATGACTTCCTGAGAGGATGTCATCCACATACGTCTGGTTTCTGAGTATTGGCGCCGCCAATGGGAATATCGCTCTCGTATCATCAGCTAATTGATGTAATGTACCGATAGCGAGATAGGGCGCACAATTAACGCCGAATGTGACGGTTTTGAGATTAAAATCGGTGACCGGAGAGTCAGCCAATTTGCGAAATAAAATTCGCTGAAAATGTTTATCGTCCTCGTGGATGAGTATTTGACGATACATTTTCTCAATATCTCCATTGAACACGAATCTGTGCATGCGCCACTACAGAATGAGTAGCATGAGATCTGGCTGGAGTGTGGGACCGGTGTGCAGGACGTCATTCAGGGACTTTCCTGATCCGGATGTTTTGGAGGCGTTGAACACCACACGAATTTTGGTGGTCACCTTATCTGGTTTCACGACTGCATGGTGCGGCAGGTAGAAGGAGAAATGTTTGCCGTCGGAGACGATTTCACAAGGCTTGGTGTAGTCCATGTGACCGAGGTCGAGATATTCCTGCAACACATCGTTGTACAGTGTGCTCAAGTCCCCTTTCTTTTGCAGCGATCGCTCCATGCTAAATAATTGCTGGAGGGCAGCAGACCGAGAATGGCCAAGAAAGAGTTTTTTGGAGAAATCTTCCTTGAATGGAAGTCGCACAATGTATCGACCGTTTGGAGCACGTGTCGTTGTTGTTGCATACATATTCTCACATGCCCGATCCTCCAGAGATATTTGCGGAGGCTGGGGTCAGCGAGCTTAAGGATTTTGAACTGCTGCCAGTGTTCATGGCTAATGGAGAATGTTGGCCCATGCCTCGTTAATTGGATTGATGTGCAACAGTGAGTGATGCCGTTGTTGGCAATGTGTACACGACCACTTGCTCGGGCATTCATTAGTGCTGTGAGAATTAGCAAGACAGTTTTTGCACAAATTGTATAATATGTGTATATATAAGATTGAACTCCTGAAAGATATTGCTAAATTTCACTTTTTGGTTGCGAAAAATTCCCTAATGGGTTGCTTCTTTGTATCTAAATATTAGAATATCTTTTGGAATTTCGGTGTCAATTTACGTTGTTCGCATGCATGATTTCGGGCATGTGGCCGCCGCGGCTGGCTCGAATAAAGCCAATTCTACAGGTCCAATTTTCAACCACTTTTTCGAGCATATGGGGCCGTATATCGGCAATAACGCCACGAATGTTGGCTTCCAATTCCCCTAACGTTTCTGGTTTGTTGGTGTAGACGAGCGACTTCACATATCCCCAAAGAAAATAATCCAATGGTGTCAAATCACACGATCTTGGTGGCCAATTGACAGGTCCATTCCGCGAAATTATGCGCTCAGCGAATGTTTCCTTCAATAAATCGATTGTGACGTGCGCTGTGTGGCATGTAGCGCCGTCTTGTTGGAACCACAACTCATCCACATTCATGCCATCCAATTCGGGAACAAAATAGTCGGTTATCATGGCTCTATACCGGTCTCCATTAACGGTAACTGCCTCTCCAGCATTATTGCGGAAGAAGTATGGCCCAATGACTCCACCAGCCCATAGAGCACACCACACAGTCAGTTTTTGTGGATGTAATGGCGTGTCAAGGGTCTCATGTGGATTCTCTTCACTCCAAATGCCGCAATTTTGCTTGTTGACGTAGCCATTCAACCAAAAATGAGCCTCATCACTGAACAAAATTTTGCGATGAAAATCAGCATCGAGATCAATCTCATTTTCGGCCCATACACCAAAATCACGACGCATTGCATGGTCTCGCGGCTTTAATTCTTGCACAAGCTGGACCTTGTAAGGTCGCAAGCCAAGATCTTTGCGCAAAATCTTCCATAAAGTTGATGGACAAAGCTCCAATTGCTGTGCACGGTGGCGAATCGATTCATTCGGGTCCTCTTCAACACTTTGCTCTACAGCGGCAATTGTTTCTTCGGTGCGCACTGTTCGACGTCTCTGCGGATGCGTATTATCACATAGAGTAAACGTAGTGCGAAAACGATCCATGGTTAACCGAATTAATTGCTCTGATGGACGATTATGTCGACCATAAAATGGACGGAGCTCACGGTAAACTTCGCGAACTGAACCATTATTTTCGAAATAAATTTGCACGATTTGCAAGCGTTGTTCTTTTGTCAACCTGTTCATGATGAAATGGCAAACCAAACTGAACATAAATGACATTAGAGTTGCCAGATTTGACCACAAAATGCCAGTTTTATCCCTATTCGAAAAACAAACCTGTAAAAAAAACACCCTATACATATATGCTAATATCATATGTACGTTTGTAGAAATATTTGCGCGCAAGTAAGCAAACACGTACGTATGTGTGTATGTAGATTACATACGATGCCAAAGTAATGGCTCAGCTGTGAATATTTATTTATGTTAAAAAGTCTAAGTGTATGTATGTATGCGGGAGAGTGCAAATGTATACACTAGGGTGACAGTTAATTTCGAAAGTGATATTTTCTTTGGTATCAGTATTTTTTTGTGTGTAGTTTTATTTAAAAAAAATTCTAGTAAAATTTCAAGGTCGTAGGAAGAGGATTAGGGGGCGCGTCGGCCCCCCAAAGTTACACAAAATACGTTTTTTCACGCAAATTCTTACTTTGACTGCTTGTAACTTTCTCTGTGTTTTTTTTTTTAAACATTACTGGCGAAAGATGTTCATTAATATGTCTACAATAACATCTGTCAATAACATTTTTGTCTAATGTTAATATTTAATGAAAAAAACTTAAATATAGGAGAAAAAGTACGCCTCAATGTCGATTTATTATACTTAAATAAAACTTTTTATTAATACTGTTTAAAGCACTTGAGACAATGTCTTTTTATTACAGTCCGGAAACCGATGGCGGTAATCGCTTACAATTTTTAAAACAAATTGTTTTTGGCGTTCATTTTTGGTAAATAGTTTATTATACTCTTCCATCAATTTAACCCCCCTTTCGGCAGTGTCATTTGTAACATTTAATTTTTTCATCAGTTCAGCCGCTTTACAATAAGATTGGTCCTGCTCCCATTTGTCTGGGTTTAATTTTAAAAAATCAGTATTTATTTGAAATCTTTCAAATAATGCTTTTGTTTCGGCAGAGATGAACTGTTCAATTCCGTCATGGAATATTTCAACGATTTCTCTATCATTTATTGTAGCTCGCTTTGTGTTTTGCTCTTGTTCAAAATCATTTTCCAAAGCCGCCACCATTTTTTGTTTTGAAAAAAAGGGATACGTTGCTGTCAAAAAATGCAAGACCAACCGCCTCAGGGCTTAAATACCACAAGTGGTTCCTGAACTTTTTAAGAGCAACATAAGATATAGCAGCATCAATTTTTTTGAAGTTTTCAAGTTTTTGTAAAAATAAAAAATCTTGATATGGCGCTTTAATGGCCAAAGGAGCAGAAAACCACGCTTCGACATAGACTTCAGCAATAAAAACACAAATTTGACGAAGCCCATTTAATTCAGTTGCTGAAAGCTGCAACTCGTTAAGGAATAAAAATATTTTTAGACAGTAAATCGCTTTTGCCATCCACCTTGCATGGTGAACAGCTCCTGGCGATCGAAACATTAGGCTGTTTGGATGTGTCTTTTCTGGTTTTTGACCCAGGAAGAGCAAAGTGAGTTCCAAGAATTCTTTATAGTCTTCCCTGGGTTGTTTTTCTTCCAAGATATTATTTACTGCACCGATAATGCGAACAGCAGACTCTTTCATGTACGTCTTGACAGTTGGATCGTTGATGCCATACTCATAGTTTTTAGCATCAATCTTAGCCCAAGCATTTTTAAATTTCTCAAACATTTTAACGTTTGGACTTCCATAACAGCTTATTTTTTCTTCGAAAACGCATCTTAAAACAATCTCGTATATATGATGACGGCATGGTAACCATAAAAGTTGTCTTTGTAAATTATTTTCAATTAACGTACAGGTACCATTGAAACGCCCAGTATTGACCGCTGTTGTATCAAACACTAAAGCTTTGATGTGATTTTGCAGACCATATTCATAAATAGCATCGCATACAGCGGATGCCTGTTCTTTTCCAGTACCGGAATCAAGTGCAGGTATTTCAAGAAGCTGTTCAACTTTACCGCTCGATATTATTATAGGCAACCTATCAACTTTATCATTTCCCGTCAGCGCCGGCAAAAGTTTACCATCCCAATGAAGGCAGATAGCGTCGAGCTCATTTAATTTTAATTTATTTTTTAATGCTGAAATTCCTTCTTCACGGATTTGTTCCCTTTCCTGGTGTACAGACGTTCGGTTTAAAATATAATCTTCAACATTATTACCCAGAGCTTCAACGACTGCGCTTATTAGATGAACCGCATGTCTGTCACTGATTTTACAGACATCGAGTGCGGCCGCCAGTTAGTATTTTATTTGTTCCCCTACATTTTTTGGCTGGAGGTTGACTACAACGTGGGTCACATTCCATATTTGGAAAACTGTTATCATTCTCTGAAGATTCAGATGACAGCAACTCTGCAGTTTCATCTAATAAAAACGACTTAATTTAAAGAAAATAAAAAATAAACAATAACATACAATGAACCAATTAATGCAATTTCACGATTATTCCGCTCCACTTGTTGTAATAAATTGTTGTTGCGTTCTTCAAGTCGGCACTCTCGGCGTACTTCTTCGTAATCGATACCATACATAAAGCCTGGGCGCCCCGTTTTTCGTTGACTTATCAAGAAATCAATATCTTCTTGATTCGACATTTTTTTAATGCACTTGCATGCGCCACGTCAAAAAGCATATCCAATTTTTCTTTCCACGTGTTTACTTTGCTCTTATGGAAATTAGAAGTCTTCTTTGAATCTTTTTGAAAGCTTTGCCATTCTTTATACAATTTCTCTACATTTGTAATGCAGTGTTGTTTATCCTTGACCGGAATGCGGGCTTTTTCCCAGAACACGAATAGTTCTTTTACAACTAAATCTGAACTTTCCCGTAAATTTTTTTTTACTACACGTAAATTGAAAAACAAAACTTTCAACACTTCTATATTGGAGGGTAGTTTACTTCCCGTTAATGAGTTGGTACAATAACCAATTAAATATATGCGTTCACGTAAATTTCTAGCAGACATTTTCGACTTTTCACATTCAAATATTCACTTCGAATGATTTTTTTTGCAAATTTAATGCTATTAAAAAATGTTTGCGGCTGCTGCATATAACTGTAAAAT
The DNA here is from genome assembly GCA_963971545.1 of Philophylla caesio. Classification (NCBI taxonomy): domain Eukaryota; kingdom Metazoa; phylum Arthropoda; class Insecta; order Diptera; family Tephritidae; genus Philophylla; species Philophylla caesio. The sequence goes on along the minus strand of OZ020608.1, from coordinate 37,222,154 downwards.
AAGAATCTATTTTCCGAGAAACATTGGTGCTGATTTTTTGTCGGTAGCTTACGCAAGCATTGAGAATAATATTGTTGAGGTTGTAACGGGAATATTCTCGGTCACAATTGTCAATATTATAGATCGCTTCAGCATACAGGCAAAAAAAATTTGAAGCAAACTTTTAAAGACAATTCTTACACTTGAAAACAAAAGTAAACAAAAAAAGTCTGAAGTTCGGACTAGCGAGGTCTTACTGTATATAATTGTTGAAGCTACTCTTACGTAAATCATAAGGAATTTTCTATATGAATCTTTAATTAAATAAATCTGAACAAAATCCAAAATTTGAATCATATAAGTAATTTTATTTAAGTATAATAAATCGACATTGAGGCGTACTTTTTCTCCTATATTTAAGTTTTTTTCATTAAATATTAACATTAGACAAAAATGTTATTGACAGATGTTATTGTAGACATATTAATGAACATCTTTCGCCAGTAATGTTTAAAAAAAAAAACACAGAGAAAGTTACAAGCAGTCAAAGTAAGAATTTGCGTGAAAAAACGTATTTTGTGTAACTTTGGGGGGCCGACGCGACCCTAATCCTCTTCCTACGACCTTGAAATTTTACTAGAATTTTTTTTAAATAAAACTACACACAAAAAAACACTGAGACCAAAACAATAAAGAAAAAAAAAATACTCCATACATTTAATTGTCACCCTAGTATACACCCAAAAGCCGCTCAACGCTGAGGTGAGTTGTGGATACTGCACTTGGTGAGTCGTGAGCGCGCTTTGTTTGAACTCTCTTAGCTTGGTGAGTGCGGCCGAGTAAAGCGAAGGGTTAAAAAAAGAGAAGCCAATATCATAGAAAGAGCGTTGGCTGCGTGGTGGCTGAATTATTTGAAAAATTATAGCCACTCTCTTCGTTACAAAGAGTTTGGTGCTTACCGAATAATATCAGATAATGTAATAAGCAAGAGTGAATATACATATGTGCGTAGGCGCGGATATGTAATTGGCATATTGAAAAAATGCCCTTATGTTTTTCGGCACTTTGGCTAAGTTCAACGACCTTTGCGAACAACGGCAGAAATTGGTAAGTACGGAAAGTAATCTGCTGATATTTTATTATGTACAGTGGGACAGTAGGCATTTAAAACTGCAACGGAATATTTTTTAATTATGTACCATGCACGCGTATATGTATGTATGTATATATATTTATATATGTATAAAATGGCGGTAAATGAATATATATATACCGCTTTTTGGGTAAAAACGGATTATTTTCCCCAATTTTTTTTTTATATTTATTAATAGCGGCAAATGACCGAAATAAAACGTTTTCGCGGTAGGAAAATATCCGCAATTTTATTAAAACCAGTTTTGGCTTGACGGAAAATGCCCTTTATGACGTTTTATACATACATGCATGTGCCTACGTACATATGTATGTACATGTGTGCATAAGCACTCACTGGCAGTTTTGTTTAAAACAATATAACATTCAAGGGAATGAAGGATATTTTATTGTTTAAAATTTTTAAAGAAAATTAAAAATTTGCCTACTTACAACTTCCTTTTTTTTTTGTATGTATGTATATGTATGTATATGAATGTGGTTGTGTACGTCCCTTTATGTTGGTCGTTGACGCTTTTAATGCTGATGTTGCCGCAAATGCTGGCGATGTTGCTGACGTTGCCGCAAATGTTGTTGTTGCAAATGCTGCTGCTGTGGCCACTTAAAGCTGTTGCCGTTGTTGCCGCTGATTTTGTTGTTTTAATCTGCGTTATCAAATTTTGCAAACAACGCGTTTGAAAAAATATGGTTTGATAATCTTGTTTTTTTTTTGTATCACTTTTGTAGCACTAAATAACACTTTTTTTTTGAGAAATTTATATTTTATATAAATGTATGTTTTGTGTGCACAGAGTTGCGAACGAACAAGTTTTTTGTTTTTAGCACGCTTGCACTTTTTTTTTTTTTTGGTTGTTGTTCAGTTTTTGTTCACAGACTTTTGTTTTTGTAGCACTCGTAACTTTTTGTAAAATTTCTGTTTTATTTTACACAACACTGGTTTCGTTTTTTTTTTTTTTTTTTTTTTTTTTTTTTGTTGCGAACGAACGAGTGCTTTATATTTGTGATATGTGTTAAAAGGGCTTGGGCCAAGGTTGGCTGCGAAGGACCAATAAATAACCCGCTTGGTCGCTTTTCGCATTTTGCTTTTAGTTTTAATAATCTTCCATTCACTTCTGTTTAATTTCAATTGTTTTAAGCTCACAAAAAATGTAATATACCTATGTATCTATGTACAAGAATTACAAATGGTTGCATACAATAAATTAAAAATATAAATTGATTGACTTCTGGCGCGTGCGCGGTTTCCGGATGTAGTTTGTTAACTGCCCAACCAAATCGATGCCGGTGGCGGGCTGCCGTTGGGATGGGCGGCTGTGCTTCTTCGCGTTCGGGCTACTCCGAAAGCCGAACGGCTTGAACGCACGGCCAGTTGGTTTCTTACGCGCACGGCCGCATAATTGTTTAAGCGGCGGCTTAAACAAGTGGGTATGAGTAGGTGTCGTTAATTTATCGAAGATTGTCTGTCAAATAATCCGGAAGTCTGCCTTCTTTTATGTTAAACACAAATTTCATAGCATGATAAAAAAACTTGCTGCTTCACACTCAGCCAATGCATATCAGCGATCATATCCCGCTTGGGTGTATCATTAGGCTTATTAAGTGTAAAGCGCATAGCTCGGTTTTGCAGTTTTTGCAGTTTATCTACTTGGGTATCGCTAACTATGAAGAATATCGTTGGACAATATATAAAGTGGGGTTCCAATATAGATCTATAGTCAATGGTTTTGTATCTTCTTTCTAGATATTTACAAGACCATAAAGCCAATTTTTTTTGCAATTTTTTTAACTGTGTATTCAACATGCTCATCCATTTTTAATTTATTATCAATGTATGTACATATATCCCTAAGTATTTAATGAGTTTAACTTCTTTAATAACTTCATCTTTTATTTTTAGTAGTTTGAGCATCCGTTATTGACTGCCCTATTTAAGACCATGAACTGCGTCTTATTAACATTCAGTTTTAATTTATTAGAGCATAACCTGTTATATAAGGATTTCAGATATTCTTGCATTTTTTCAATCGCATTCTGCTCGTTCCTATCACTGACTGTTAGGAGTGTGTCATCAGCGAACAATTTTATCTTACGGTGTTTTAGCACCATATTAATATAATTGATACAAATATTGAAAAGAACTGGTGCTAACACCGATCCCTGTTCACGGCTACTTTTTTTGACACAGTTGACTCGATCACTGTTTGCTGCATACGATCGGTAAGGTAGCTCCGAAACCAGTCAAGCTTCTTGTCTTTTATACCAATATGCTCAAGTTTTTTCAACATTATATCCCTGTCAAAAGTTTCAAAAGCTCTTTTGAGATCAATAAACACCGCTACGATATTCAACTTTGAATTAAGATCTTTTTCCCACTGGGATAGTACCAAATTTAGTGCAGTCTCACACGAGTGCTTCTCCCGGAAACCTGATTGTTATTTTATGAATATGTTATTAGTTTCAATATAACATAACAACTGCCTTTTAACAACATTTTCCAGAATTTTTTCAATTTCTGGAAGAGTGTTAATTGACCTCATTTCTTCAGCTTTAGTACCTTTTCCTTTTTTAACGAGACAGTCTTCGAAATTTTCCAATCTTTAGGTACTACTCCTGATTCAAAGCTCTTATTTATCAGTAAAGAGTAGTAGAGTCCCATATACTCCACTGAGTCTTTAATTACACCCTCCTATTTTCCTCTTAAATTTCTTTACGGTATGTTCAATATCTTTAGAGTTTATCTGGTGGAATTCAAAGTTATTTACCCAGGAAGTAAATTCTGACAGCTTTTTTAAAGCGATTAATTTGTTTTTATTAAATCGAAACAGTATAGTTTCGTGATCCGTTATTCTGTGATCCTGTACATTTTCACAGAACACTTCCTTACTGTTAGAATACAAAAAGTCTATGAGTGTTGCAGAGTGCTCCGTAATCCGTGTATCAAAGCTAATCAGCTGTTTCATTGTTTGATGTGAGAAGATCTCGTTCAGTTGTTTACTATGTATAAGTCGACACTACTTTAATGTTTATGTTGAAATCTCCAACAACAATAGTGTTTATTAAGTTATCAGATATTTCTGTTAGAATAGCCTCCATATATGTGAGAAACTCGGCAGAACTTGTGCTTGGTGAATGGTATACCACCCCGATCTGCCATTTAGTCTGGCAACTTTTCAGTTGGATGACCATGCACCATATATTATTATTTACCGATTTGTTGACCTTTATCTTGAACTCAAGAGTGTCACGTAAAATTATGATCACACCGCCTGTATGTCTACTGTGTGAATCGCACATTATTACCTGGTATGTTGAAAAATGTATATCCGCGTCATCTATTTTAAGTTTCTTTACAAATGTACTTTTGGTATTTTTTTATTTCAGGTAAATTGACTTTGTGATTTGTCAACATTTGTTTTCAATAGACTTCTTTGATAGTTCTTATTGACAAAAAAGGTATATAAAAAAAACTGGCAGGGTTGCAATTTCTCTACTGCGGTTACCTGTTAGATCCGGTTTCGGGTTTGAGGGAATATTTTATATGCTAATTTATGGTAAAACATAATTAAGCCTGTTTTTTAAATTGTATATCAAAATGCATTTAAATATACTTTACAAAGATCAGCTGTTTTTGTGCGCATACCGGTTGACTTGGGAGAAGTATCCTTCCCGCGAATGTAGCACGATACCAATTTCTTATCAATGCCCGAGGCCTTCACAACATAGTTAATAATGTCTTCGGATTTAACAGATATGAAACCATCATCAGAACATCCAAAGGAGAATCAGCAGCTGAAATCGACGGGAAACCATGACATTCGCCAGACACTACTGTATTGGTATTGCAGAGAGAACCATGCGTGTTCGTTTGACGGTTCCGCGTGAGATGTACGTGTGTACTAGAGATGTTGCGAATATTCGCCTCCGCATCGATTCAGACATCCGCATCCGTAAAAATCAATGCGGAGTTGATGCGGATGTGTAGCAGGTCGCGACAAGTAAGAAAGGGGAGCGCCCGGCGAGTGGCGCGTCTCGACCGCACGTGCTGATTGACCAATCGGAAAGCAATAATCAACTTGTTCATGAGCAGTGGAATATTTGCTGTCTACGATAAGGGATGAGGCCACCAAGAAGGATGCAACAAGAGCGATATACTATAGAGTAATACAAGGGGACGCGAAAAACGTTGTGATCAATTTACCCTACCCGGAGGATTGGGAACACTTAAAAAAAAAGCACTAAAGTTAAGATACAGACCAGATAAGGAACCCAACGAGATATACAAACGGATTTTCAATATAAAGAGTAATTCGGTGAGTGAATTAGCTATAGAAATACAAAATATTAAGTATAAAACAGACGAAATCGAAGTATATTACAAAGGAGATATAGGAATAGACTTTGAGAACGTGGACAGTTTGTTAGTAAACACAGTAAAAGAAATAACGCGAGGTACATTGCTTGACAAAATTTATGAGGAGCAGTACTTGTACAAAATTATAGAGACAATGACAAAACGAAGATTTGAAGACAATTGTATTAGGCAGGAGTATAGAAAATTTATACCTAAAGGAGATAGCTCGAAGGATAAATGGAGGACCGAGGACAACGTTACGAAAACAGTTATGAAAGTAAAAATAAAAGTACGGGCCAGGATTTGAACAACCAATCCAAAAGAGAAGAAGTAATTCAATCAGGACAATACAGACAGAACTATAGTGGTAGGTTTAATAACCGATATCCTAATTCGGGTAATGTCCAAAAAGCGGAGAATCCAAAACAATACTCAGGTCAATATCGAACGAGACCGAATCAAGTCGAACCAATGGAGGTAGACAATATTGAACATAGATCACAGAGACCTCAATTGGCAGGAAACCCTGAAACACTGATTTTAGCGAAATAAACGATTTTCCCAAAATTAAATTTAAAAGTCCATTAGCATTTAGTACATTGACAAACGAGAACAAGATAAATTATGAAGTGCACACAGTAGCACCAAAATAATTTAATTTACCCAACAATGCGGGAGCAAGGTGGAAAGCCAAACCTCTCACAGTACGAAAATATGACTTTATAATATTCACACTTTTCTTAATGCAAATATGGACATTGAAAAAGGAAAAATAACTTTGAATCGGAACGAAAGTAACGTTCTAAACAAATCAAATGACTTAAATCAAATTTGTACGCTTGAAGCTACAGATTTAAACTTTGAAAGGCTAAAATTAGATCATCTAAATAAAGAAGAATATAAGGAAATCACTAAACTGCTTAAAAGATTTAATAAATTGTTATTTAAAGAAGGTGATAAATTAACAAATACAACAGAAATTCAACATGAAATAAAAACTATAACCTAACAGCAAATTAACTCGAAGTTATATAGATACCCACTTCAGCCTGAAATGGAGGTTAGGAAACAAGTTCAGGAAATGGAAGAACAAGGAATTATCCAAAAAAGTCATTTCAGAAATTCCAGCCCATTAATAGTGGTACCCAAAAAACAAGATAATTCAGGAAAAAAAAACATCGAATAGTAATAGACTAAAGAAAGCTCAATGAAGTTACAATAGATGATAAATATCCGCTTCCAAACATTGATTCAATCTTGGATAAGCTAGGAAGAGCGCAGTATTTCACGACTCTAGACTTAGCGAAAGGATACCACCAAATATTAGTACAGCAAGAGGACCAAGAAAAAACAGCCTTTGTAACACCACATGGACTTTATGAATTTATAAGGATGCCATTGCGTTTAAAAAACGCACCAGCCACTTTCCAACGGCTGATGAATGATATCCTTAGAGATTTTATAAACAAAACATGTGTCGTGTCTTTAGACGATATCTTCATTTTCAGCACATCATTAAGTGAACATATTAAGGCAATAAAAGACATTTTTAAAATACTTGAAAGAAAAAATGTTTGTTCATATTTCTGTTAGCCTAGTAAATGTTAATATTTTACAATTTTATTGAGCTCAAGGCCAGTTTATGGAAGATTTTTTGTGAAAAAATAACAACAGTTTTTAATGGTTGAAGTTATAGTACTATTTCGGAAATCACCACATTTCCTCATCAGACTTCTTTTTGATTATTAAATTAAATTAATTTTTAATTTAATTTTTCATAACCACTTCTCTCAAGCTTTGAACCCGGGAGCTCGGAGTTGCAGAGCCAATACGCTACCTATTGTGCTACGCTAGCAGAGTTGGCTGTTGTGTTTATTTCATCTTCCTTAAACAAACCAACTACAAACAAAAGCAACTGATCTGCCGCTATTTAACTTGTTTGTGTGGTTGTTGTTTCTGTTTTTATTTTGCAAATTCTGTATAAGTATTTTACTTTATATTATTATGCATTTTTAAGGTGTGCTCATCCTTGTATACAAATGTTTGTTCATATTTCTGTTAGCCTAGTATATGTATGTATGTATGTTAATATTTTACAATTTTATTGAGCTCAAGGCCAGTTTATGGAAGATTTTTTTGTGAAAAACCAACAACAGTTTTTAATGGTTGAAGTTATAGTACTATTTCGGAAATCACCACATTTTCTCATCAGACTTCTTTTTGATTATTAAATTAAATTAATTTTTAATTTAATTTTTCATAACCACTTCTCTCAGGCTTTAAACCCGAGAGCTCAATAATCAAAAAGAAGTCTGATAATAATATAAAGTAAAATACTTATACAGAATTTGCAAAATAAAAAACACAAACAACAACCACACAAACAAGTTAAATAGCGGCAGATCAGTTGCTCTTGTTTGTAGTTGGTTTGTTTAAGGAAGATGAAATAAACACAACAGCCAACTCGGCTAGCGTAGCACAATAGGTAGCGTATTGGCTCTGCAACTCCGAGCTCCCGGGTTCAAAGCCTGAGAGAAGTGGTTATGAAAAATTAAATTAAAAATTAATTTAATTTAATAATCAAAAAGAAGTCTGATGAGGAAATGTGGTGATTTCCGAAATAGTACTATAACTTCAACCATTAAAAACTGTTGTTGTTTTTTCACAAAAAATTTTCCATAAACTGGCCTTGAGCTCAATAAAATTGTAAAATAGAAAGAAAAAATTTTTAAATTCAAATAGATAAATGTAATTTTCTAAAAAAGGAAACTGAGTTTCTTGGACATATTTTAACAAAAGAGGGTATGAAGCCAAACCCCAATAAAATTAAGGTTATGAAAACTTACAATTGCCTAAAACGGAAAAACAAATTAAAAGTTTTTTAGGAGTAACAGGTTATTATCTAAAATTCGTAAAAGGTTACGCTAAGGTAGCCCAACCTATTACTAAATATCTGAAGAAAGGATTGAAAGTTAACCTTAAAGACCCAACATACATCGAGGCTTTCGAAAAACTCAAAACATTAATAAGTACACATCCAATTTGCGTTATCCAGATATTGAGAAGCATTTCACCTTGACAACGGACGCATCAAACTGTGCGATGGGTGCAGTTTTGTCACAAGAAGGACACCCCGTGTGTTATGCCTCACGAACTTTGAATAACCACGAAAGAAACTATTCTGCAACTGACAAAGAGTTTCTCGCAATAATGTGGAGTGTCAATTACTTTAGACCATACGTCTATGGAAGAAAGTTCAAAATTTTAACAGACCACCAACCAATCAAATATTTACATTCCAAATACAGGGGAAAAGATATGTCACCACGACATCAAAGATAGTTGTTAAAATTAGGGGAATATCAATTTGAAATAGAATACTTAAAAGGTAAAGAAAATAAAGTAGCTGACTTTTTAAGTAGAATAGAAAATGGTGAGGACACTATTTTAGAAAAAACGGAGGGTACAGATAAGCATATTTTAATTTTTTTAGTTATCAATATTGAGGATGATGAAACAATGGCAACAGTGCATTCAGCCAAAGAAAATCTAAACGATCATTTTTATATTAGGGAAGAGATAGTTAATAAATATAAAACTTAAATTATTTTAATGAATAATAAAATAGAAGAATTCAAAACCTTACATGGAAATAGAGTTATTTTTATTTCCGAGCATGACTTTGATAAGTTAGGTTAGGTTAGGTTGGAATGGCTGGGAAGAGAACCCTCCCTTGCACTTAGGCCTAGCGTGGCCCATTGTACTGCCATCAATGCGAATTCCGCTCCTCAATTCTCCTGCACATCGGGCTCAAACCATTTTGTTGACTTGATAAATTTCGACAGTGCTTTTGGGTTAATTAGCGCTATATCCGCGAGGCTTTGTGGAGTTGGTCTGCCAAGCGTGCGAAGTCTTCTTCTACTTAAAGCTGGACATTGGCAAAGTAGGTGTTCCACGTTCTCTTCTTCTTAGTCGCAACTGCGACAGTGCTCCGGAGCATTTACTCCTAGTCTTTTCGCATGAGTACCGATTAGACAGTGCCCTGTGAGGGTTCTTGTTAAGGTAGAGACTTCGCTTCTTTTTAGCCTCAGAAGGGTTGATGTGCGCCTTTTATCGTAGGACGGCCACGTGAGTTTGGAGATTTTGCAGTGTGGGAGAGTACCCCAACGTTCATTCGCCACCTTTGTGGTGTTGTGCTTAACTTTTAGTTTAAAAGTGGCAAGTGGTATACCTATCCTGTTCCTCCTCGGAAGAATTGGTGTGGTCGTACTTTTCCTTGCCAGTTCATCCGCTTTGCAGTTGCCCTCAATATCACGGTATCAAGGCACCCATATGAGTTGAATTCTATAATGCTGAGCCATCTCGTTTAGAGATCTGCGGCAATCAGTGAGAGACTTTGTATTGTCTATACAAGAGTCTAGCGCTTTCAGTGCAGCTTGGCTGTCAGAAAAGATAAAGACCTGATTTCTTTCTTTAGGGTTTTTGATTAGCTGCTGCGTAGCCTCCTGGATGGCCAGCACTTCCGTTTGGTACACGCTACAGTGGTCGGGGAGTCTGAACGATGTTTCAAGTTTTAGTTCAGGGGAAAATACACCTCCCCCGACTTTTCCGTTGAGTTTTGGAGCCATCAGTGTAAATGTTGATGGCCTTATGTATATGGTGTAGTCTTGTGTACCAATCCTGTCGGGTTGGTACGATGACTTCATAGTTCTTTATAAAGGAAGCTGATCGTGTACAGTAGTCCGTATTTGTTGTTATTTGAATAGGAGCAATTTTTCTTAGAATTTCTGTGTGGCCAAGCGTGCTCTGGGTCCAGTAACCAGCTTCTGTAAGTCTTAGAGCTGTGATAACGGCTACCTCTTGAGCGACGACGTCAAGAGGTGGCAGGTGTAGTATGGTATTTAGAGCCTCAGTGTGTGAGGAACTTAAGGCTCCACTTACGCAGAGCTCCGTGCTTCTTTGTACTCTTTGCAGTTGTTTAAGCGTACGATGGCCGTATAGATCCAGTGTACTATCTTAGGGGAGAAACCCCATTTTACACCAATAGCTTTTTTGCAAGTGAAAAGCGCCGTAGCGGCTTTCCTTATTCGCTCCCTTGTGTTGTCCTTCCAGTACAGTTTATTGTCTAAAATCAGACCCAGGTACTTCAGTGGGTATCTTATACCGTCTGGGGAATAGCACTAGTTCTGTTTTATCAGGATTCACCTCTAGACCACAGACTCTGGTCCAGGTGACAAGTGAAGTGAGAGCTGCTTCCATGAGTTCGCATAGCGTTTGATGAGATTTTCCTCGCACGATTACCGCAACATTGTCGGCGTACGCGATCACCTCGTAACCATCTCCTACCATGCGTCGCAAGAGCTTATTTACAGTTACCACCCATAAAAGTGGAGATAGAACTCCTCCTTTTGGAGTGCCTCTGTTTACGGGTCTGCGAACGGTGCTATCCCCCAGCTGCGAACACACTACCCTGCTGGTGAGCATTTGGTGAATGAGTCCAACTAGAGAGCTGTCCATTCGCAGATCCCTGAGAGCCGAGGTAATCGCTCGCGGGGTGACATTGTTGAATGCCCCCGCAATGTCGAGAATTGCAACAACTGCGAATTCTTTTTTTTCTAGGGATTTTTCAAGCTTAGAAACTAGTGAGTGGAGTGCTGTCTCCGTGATATAGAATGAGCGAAATATTTCGAAAATATATCGGAGAAGGTAAGATAGGGATATTTTCAGAAATATCAGAACGCAAATACAATATAGTGCAGGAAAAGCTTATTGAAATGTTTTCAAATGACAATCAAATAGAATTTAATAAATGTACAATGAGAGCACAAGATATTGAGACAGAAGTTGAAGCAGTGAAGCAAATCTCTTTATATCATGTAAGAGAAAGCGTTCACTCAGGTATTTAGGAAACATACAACCAAATAAGAAATAAAATGTATTATCCAAAATTATTGGAACTAATTTAAATTGTAATTAATCAACGTGAAGTATGTCAAGAAATAAAATATGACAGGAGTCCTATCAAACCAAAACTGCAGTTTACGGACACTCCTACAGGAATAAATGATATTATACATATCGATACGTATGTCATTTCTTAACAGTTGTAAACAAATTCTCTAAATTCGGTGCAGCATATCCACTGAACGATAGAAATCATATTACGATTGTAGAACAACTACTTAGAAGACCATTTCGCAAAATTAGGGAAACCTATGAAAATAGTAGCAGACAATGAATTTAAAACCACACAAGATTAGATGATTTTATGGATTGTGAAAATGTGGAACTTCACTTAACAAAACCTCATAGCCATACAGGCAATGCCGATGTTGAATGATTTCACAACTCTATAGCAGAGAAGTTTAGAATTTTGTATAAGTTAAATAAAGTACTATCAGTTAAACAACTCATACAAAAGGTTATTCGAAATTATAACGATCGATTTCATTCAACAATAAAGTGTACCCCAAATAAAGCCCATAATAACAAAATAGATAAAGAAAAAGTAAGAAAAAACTTAGAAACAACAAAACGTAAAAACATAGATAAACTAAATAGTAAAAGGGAAACTTACGAGGAAAGAAGATCTGAAGGATTTTTTAAAAATTATAAAGCTGTCAGACATAAGGAGCAGCCTATATATAAGAAAGGAAATCTAAAAGACGTTCACCCGTGTAATATTAAAAAACCCTTAAAATTTGCAGATATTCAGGGTGATGATAATGATGACATTGATATGGACACAACCGACTAAAGGACTGCTGACATATACAAAATTAACGGATCAGGTAGGATTCATCGACATTTAAATTCGAACTCAAAATATAGTCAAGGATACAGATATAGTATTACACTTAATTAATCTAAAAGAAATAGAAAGTGTAGTTAACGAATTGACTGACAATATTATTCTAATGAAAACGAACAACAAGGACATTTCACACGCGGAGTTGTTAGAAGCTAGAAATAAATTAATGACGTTAAGACTGAGCCCAAAAAGAAAAACAAGGAGTTTAGTAAACGCAATAGGTAGCGTATCCAAATGGATGTTTGGTACGATGGACGACAACGATAGACAAATTATTCAAAACCATCTCCTAAAGACAGACGAGACCATAAATGAACAGATACACATAAATGATTATTTTAATTTAGCGTTAGAACAAATAAAGAATATTGTAACAAAGGATAGAAAAGAAATTGAAAAAAGTTTTAATGTTATAAATAAGATGATAGATGAAGAATATGAACAGCATTTGTTTTTAGAACAAATGACGAAAATTCGTTGCTAAAAAAATAAAATAAAGCAAATATAAGATAATGTAGTTTCAGCAAAATATGGGATCGTGAACCCAAATATTCTAACAAACCATGAAATTACCAAATATAACATTGATTTTAACAAATTTAAATATTTGCAATTAGGAACTGCAATCTTTAATAACACTTATTTGATATTTGGCATTAAAATACCAAGAAACTTCATACAAGCTAAAATAAGGAAAATTGTACCAATACCAAATAAAGATCAAAAAGAAATAGAAGCAAAAATAGAAGAAGTTTTCACCTACGAAAAAAAAAACATTGCAACTTTAAGAAAATAAACATTATAGACAATTAAAGTTCAGTACCCATTGTTTAATAACAAAAAGTTGTAAACTCGTAACAAATAAAGAATTAGAAATTATAGATTTAGATGAAAAATTACTCATTATTAAAAATGCTAATAACTTGTTAGTTAATAGCACATGTAATAAAAATGAAACTAATTTAAATGGAAATTATATAATCAAATTTAATAATTGTTTAATAAAGATTAATGATTATTACTTTTCTAATATATTTGAAACGGCTGAAGGAAATATTATGAACATGAAATATGAACATTTTAAAAACTTTACAGAAAAGATCTCACTGGATATGTAAGATGAAGAAAATAAAATATGTACATTTTAAAAATATCTCTAATTTAAAATTTCAAAATAAAGTTATATACGGATGTAACATATTCCTCACAATTTTAGTTATATTCGCAATTGTCACTGTGATAACGAAACATAGATAGTGATCGAATCTATTTGCAAAAAGTAAATAACTCTAAAGAACTTACAAATAAAATCAGTTCGTGTATGCATTAATAGCTACTAAAGCAAACAAATTTGCACTTGAAAATTGTGCAAAAGAAAAAAATAACTTGCGAAGTCATAACAAAAACAGTGAAAAAGAGGTGAAAACCACCTTAAAAACTGTGAAGTGACATAGTATAAAAAGCGTTAATAAGCACCACGAAGCAGAGTGAAAGTGGAGTGATAGCAACTGACATCACCCACTACATTATTTAACAAAGTATAAAGGAACAAGGTAAAGCGGCAAAATTCACTCCAGAAGACAGCTGGAACACGATAGAAAGATGGCGAACGAACAATTTCAAATGACCCATGTTGAACTAGTGGAAGAACTGTGAAGGCGGGAGCAACAGTTAGAGCAAATGCGACTAGCCTATTTGGATCTTCAACAAAGACAATCCCATAACAGCGCGGATCTGCAAAGGATACATCTCCCATTTACCAATATTTACACGCAGAGGAGATATATCAATCAACTCGTTCATGAGCAGCGTAGAATATTTGCTGTCTACGATAAGGGATGAGGGCACCAAGAAGGATGCAACAAGAGCGATATACTATAGAGTAATACAAGGGGACGCGAAAAACGTTGTGATCAATTTACCCTACCCGGATGATTGGGAACACTTAAAAAAAGCACTGAGGTTACGATACAGACCAGATACGGAACCCAATTAATATTAATTTGGTGAGTGAATTAGCTATAGAAATACAAAATATTAAGTATAAAACAGACGAAATCAAATGAGATATAGGAATAGACTTTGAGAACGTGGACAGTTTGTTAGTAAACACAATAAAAGAAATAACGCGAGGTACATTGCTTGACAAAATTTATGAGGAGCAGTACTTGTACAAAATTATGGAGACAATGACAAAACGAAGATTGTATTAGGCAGGAGTATTGTATTAGGCAGGAGTATAGAAAATTTAAACCTAAAGGAGATAGCTCGAAGGATAAATGGAGGACCGAGGACAACGTTACGAAAACAGTTATGAAAGTAAAAATAAAAGTACGGGCCAGGATTTGAACAACCAATCCAAAAGAGAAGAAGTAATTCAATCAGGACAATACAGACAGAACTATAGTGGTAGGTTGGTGGGGTGCAATAACGTCACTGGTAATAACGTCACTGTGACTTTATTACCACTTGGAATGGAAATAAAGGCACTGGACATTATTTCCAATTGAAATGGAAATAAGAACATATTAAAATGGACTGTAAATGAGAAATAAAGACACATTCAACATATTGCAAATGAGAAATAAAGTCACTTTTTAATTTCGTACTCTGGTAACGCTACCTTCTGTTATTTGAAACTTCAAATTCGATTACACCAACCCGATTTGTCAATAGGATTGACATTTGTTAAATATTAGTTGTCCACGTGCTCTTGCAAAAAGTAAATGTTGTAAAAATGGAAACTTATGCAATCTTAGAATACGAGTTAATACCTGGTTTTAGGCAAACCTCCAAATTACTATCAGTTAGAAGTGAAGAACAAATTTATAGAAAAAAATACAACCGAAATGGAATAATATATTATCAATATTATAACCGCTTTTGTAAACCAAGTGCTATAGTGGAATTTAATAGTAGCAGATATTGCAACCGAAAAAGAAATTCCACCAATGTACACAATCACGATTCACAAAAAGATTTAATAAAAAAACTAGAATTATTAAATTCTATAAAAAATGAGTGTAAGACGGCGTCACTCAAAAGAACAGGCGTTCGCGAGATCTATGATGAGGAATGCAAAAAATTCAAAGATTCGGCACATTTAGTAGAATTTGGTACTATAAGAAGACAGCTGTTAAATCTAAGGCAAAAAGAATATCCTAAAGCACCAATGTGCTTTGAGGATGTTATCGCAGTATTCCAAAATGAAAGTGTATCAAAGGAATTTGGCATGTCAAAACATGTTGAAGATAAAAAATTTTATATATGTAGATACGATAATAACAGAACAGTTTTCATATAGTGTATTCGCTTCACCAACAATTGTAAATGTTATAAAAGACATGCAAGTTTTAGAATCACGAAATTATATTGCTGATAGTACATTTAACATTGTGCCTGTCTCAAATGAATTTAAACATTAATTGCTGATTATTCACATTCAACATTCAGATCATGTAAGAATTGATTTTAAATTGATTTGACTTTACATACATATTTTTATTATAACTAATTGAATTTCTTATTTCAGGCTTTTCCTTTTATATATTTATTAATGTCAAATAAATCGGAAAGAGCATATACACATGCTCTTCAGTATATTAATGCAAATGTGCTCAATTTGAATCCAACATCTGTGGTTACAGATTTCGAATTTAGTTTGCGTAACGCCATCAAACATGTCTTTCCTACTGTTCAATTGAAAAGTTGCTGGTTCCACTATACGAATGCTTTGCGACGAAAAGCTTCGAAAATTCCTAACTTCATTCGCAATCTAAATAAAGACAAACAAGCCAAATCTATATTTCACAAATTTCTAATCTTACCACTACTGAAACCGACTGATATCAAAGAAGCATTTAAAATTTTAGAAAAAGATGCTATTAATTTGAAAGATACTACGAAAGAACATATGGATAGAAGTTCTCTTCTTAATGAATTCTTGAATTATTACAGACGTCGGTGGATGCAAAAGGTAAAATAAAGTATTTGAAATTATTTTAAGGCATTAAGGTGTAGGCATTTTGTAAAAGGAAGAATTATTAGTTTTTCAAATTACAAAAAAAAACAAGTAATGATTTTTCCTTTTACAGAATGTTTACAAGGAGATGTATGCACTTTGTAAAAGGACAATTTTTTAGTTTTAAATGATAAACATTGTTTTCAACGCTAATGCATTGCGTAAATTATTGTGTTTTGTTATTTCAGGAACGCCCTGAAAATTTTTCAATTTATAAGGAACCCATTACTACCAGCAGCTCTGCAGAATCATTTCACAGTCAATTAAGAGCGAAATTGCCAAAAAAAGGAAGTTTTTATAGATTTTTGAACATTTTGACCGATATTGATGCAACGAAATCAATAGATTTTTTGAAATCAATTGGTGGATGTACTAGTTTATATAAAACTAAACAAAAAAGGTTTAAAACTTGTTCAAATTTTGTTCGTGAACGCCTCCATCTATTGCATCAAAAAAAAATTACATTAACAGACATTCTCAACCAGCTTTCATGTTCGCAGAAGATTTTGTTAATGAAATTCCAAGTGATGATAATGATGATGATGATGATGATGACGATGTTAATAATGAACATGTTGATTAACGTGATGAACAGAAAGATTCCCTTTGTTTAACATGCTATGACAAAGATCGCGAAGTTTTGTGTTTACCATGTAAACATTGCAAAATTTGTCGCGATTGCTTCAAAAAAATAGAAGAATCATCGCAAAATAAAGGAATAAAAGTGTTGTGTCCATTTTGCCGTTCCATTGTTAAGGATAGTATGATAATTTATAATTAAATGTTAACGTTTATTAGGGTTTCATTGCCTTTAAATAATTTTTTTTCCAAATGAAATCGCAAAGTTGAGGAATAAACATTGTGTAAACGCAGAGATTATAAGTTTCCTTTCATATAATTTACAATAAATAATGGATATAGATTTTCTTATTTTTATTCATTTTTTAAATTGTTGGCTTTTAACTGGCGGGGTGATATAACGTAAAAGGTGATAAAGCAAAATTTGCTTCACTTTAGCAGTTTTGTGGGGACGGCACAGCACGAGGCAGGAAAGCGGGGCATAGCCCGGTTGTGAAAATTTGTATCTGGGAAAAACTTACAAACTTATTCGCGAGTGGAGGGCGATGGTAGGGGTTGTGGGGGCGCGCGCCGCGGCGCGGTTCGGCCGGACGCGGAACGGCCGCACGCGGCACTGCAGGACGCGCCGCGGCGGGAGAGTGGTGCAAAGGAGAGTAATCACAGACCCGCCAAACTACTATCCTGATATACTCACATTTTTCCCTAAAATATTGAAAGCGAAACAATGTCACATTTTGTTTTCAGAAAACATGGTACAAATAATTGCAAAGGTAATAACGTCACTGCGGCTTTATTTCCATTTCAAATGGAAATAATGTCCAGTGCCTTAATTTCCATTCCAATTGGAAATAAAGTCACAGTGACGTTATTTCCAGTGACGTTATTGCACCCCACCGGTAGGTTTAATAACCGATATCCTAATTCGGGTAATGTCCAAAAAGCGGAGAATCCAAAACAATACTCAGGTCAATATCGAACGAGACCGAATCAAGTCGAACCAATGGAGGTAGACAATATTGAACATAGATCACAGAGACCTCAATTGGCAGGAAACCCTACTTCGCTGGATAGCCAAAATTGCTTATGCTCGGATAGGCAAAGCCAGGTAGGACCCTCTAGAATTGATGTTAAGAAAGAAGAAGTGAGTAACAGTATTTTTTTTATGAACTAGCCTCGGAGTCTTTACCAAAAATAGAAATAAATGTGAATAATAAAAGTTATATCGCGCTTATTGATATAGGAGCTAGTCTGAGACTGATCAATAGCGAAATAAACGATTTTCCCAAAATTAAATTTAAAAATCCATTAACATTTAGTACATTGACAAACGAGGACAAGATAAATTATGAAGTGCACACAGTAGCACCAAAAGAATTTAATTTACCCAACAATGCAATTATTTTATTGTAGTCAAAGAGTGCGGACGTGTTTTTAGTTCGCTCCGTATACATTAAATATTGTGCTTATTAAACAGAATAAATAATACATAAAAAAAAAAAAAAATAAAAATAAACAACCAAATGAAAAAAGAAGGCGATGAGTCAAACTGATACCCGTGCCCAGAGACAACGCGAGCAAGATGAGCGCCGGCTTTCAGTTCAACGTAACAACGCATATTTTTCGATTCGGTCGCAGAGTGACAGCGAAAGCGGAAAGTCCAACCCACTGACTACCCCCAAACCCCCTCAAAATCCAAGATCGCTGACTTGTTCACCGAACTTACCAACGACTATTCCTATTGCTTGGAGTGAAGAATGCGCTTCACCTGTGCCGTGCCATATTTCATGATCAAGGGTTACATCAAACTCGGTGAGCAGTTACATATATCCAAATATAGCTACAACAACAACAAGTACAGTGGCCTCTGTCACCACCGCAATTACGTCTACCGATCAAGCACAAATTAGCTTGAGTGTCAACAAATGCAAAGCGAAAGAACTGTTGGAAAACAAAGCAGCTAAAAAAGTGTCGATACAGACTGGAATGGATCGCTATATTACAGTTAAACGAAAACTTAGTCCGCAAAAACCAACGGGTACTAAGCCAAAAATAACCCGCGTAAGCTCAAATCAGCAAGTCAGTACGAATAGATTTGCACTGCTAAGTGAAAATATAGAAGACGTGAGTAACCAAAATTCTGAAGGTGCGACAAAAGTCACTAATGCCAAACCTCCGCCAATATACATAAGAGAAGAGAATTCAAGCGCCCTTTTTAAAAAATTCAGTCAGCTTATCGGTAATAATAACTTTTATATTATCCCACTATCTAAGGGAAATGTTCGTGAAATCAAAGTGCAAATATTCTCTGAACAGAATTTTCGCACAGTGTCCAAACACTTGAATGACACACACACAAAGTTCTATACATACCAGCTTAAAAGTGCAAAAGACTTACAAATTGTAATTAAAGGTATCGAGCCAAGTGTTGAAGCTGTGGAAGTTTTACAAGCGCTTAAAGAACAGGGCTTTAACCCAAAAGTTGTAGTAAATATTTTTAATAGAAACAAAATTCCGCAGCCCATGTTTAAAGTTGAGCTTGAGCCTGAAAACAAACCACTAGGGAAAAACGCTGTGCATCCAATTTATAAACTTCAATACCTGTTGCATCGTAAGATAACTGTGGAAGAACCACACAAAAGAAATGGCCCTGTACAATGCACTAACTGCCAGGAGTATGGTCACACCAGGTCTTACTGCACTCTTCGCTCAGTGTGCGTAGCTTGTGGAGAGCTACACCACTCTGCCACCTGCACGTCAAACAAAGAAGACCCAAATGCAAAAAAATGTGGTAACTGCGGTGGAAACCACACAGCAAACTATAGGGGTTGTCCAGTCTATAAGGAGATGAAAAACCGGATCAACCAACGTGTGGCCTCTGGACGCACTGATAACGTATTGAATACCTTTGTACCCTCCCAGACAAATCCTAGCGTTTTCTTTGCCAATGGCTTTATCAAACACCGTCAATGGTGTCTCATTTGCAAATGCCGTAAAGTCAGGCCTAGTAAATCCTGCACATACAATAACTGCACCTCAAGTTGCGCCACAAGAACGGTAGCCCCACGCCCAATACGGTAGTCATTCCAATATCGAAGCCATGATAGCATCGATGCAATAAAGCATGATGAATTTCATACCTTACATGCAAAACACAATGCAAGATCTCATGCGAAATCAAAACACCCTGCTCAAACTGCTTGCTACTCAACAAAAAAAATAATGACCTCAACTAAAATAGCCCTCTGGAATGCAAACGGCATTCCTCGCCACAAACTAGAGCTGTCAAAATTCCTTAACGACAAGGAAATTGACGTTATGCCCCTTGCTGAAACACACCTAACTAACAAATATAATTTCAATATTTCGGGATATACTTTTTACTGCACGAATCATCCAGATGGAAAGGCGCATGGCGGAACTGGTATTTTAGTCCGAAATCGCATTAAACACCATCCCTCGATTGGAATTGCCAAGAATTATCTGCAAGCAACATCAATATGCCTACAAACAAAGCAAGGAGATATTACACTGTCCGCGGTTTATTGCCCCCCACGTTTTACGATAACAGAAAAACAATTTATGGATTTCTTCAGTTTGCTGGGAGAGCGCTTCATTGCTGCAGGCGATTATAATGCGAAGCATCCTCACTGGGGCTCACGCTTGTCCAACCCTAAAGGCAAGCAATTATATAACGCGCTTATATGTAAAAGAAACAAACTTGATTACGCTTCTCCTGGAAAGCCCACATATTGGCCTTCAGATCCGCAAAAGCTGCCAGATTTGATTGACTTCGCGGTGACAAGAAAAATTCATCGTAGTCTTATTAGTACAGAATCAAGTGCAGACCTCTCTTCAGACCACTCACCTGTACTCTTCACTTTGTGGCACCAGCCGCACGAAAAAGAGTCACTCTACATGCTCACGACAAAGGCTACAAACTGGTTGAAGTAAAAAAAATATATCAGTGCGCATATAGAACTCCACCCAAAATTAGGAACACCTGACGACATTGAAAACTCCGTAGCAACTTTTGAATCTACAATCAGAGCTGCCGCTAGCATTTCCACTTCAAAGCAAGGTTATATGGGAAACAAAAAACATTATCCGACCAATAGAAAAATTGAAATGCTGCTATTGGAAAAGCGACGCCTACGACGGATATGGCAGACTCATAGGTCACCTGCCTCTAAACAACTGCTGAAGGCGGCTACATATGCGCTAACGAGAGCCCTCAAGAGCGAGGAACAGCACGCACAGTACCGGTACATTCAAAAGCTTTCTCCGACTAGCACAAAGTACCCGCTGTGGAAAGCACATAAAAACTTAAGTGGCCCAATGGAGACTGAAATGCCAGTACGGGACAAGAATGGTAATTGGGCTCGGAGTGACACGGAAAAAGCAAACACCTTTGCTGCTCATCTACAAAATGTTTTCAGACCAAACTCAGCAACCAATGGGTTTACACTACCACCCGTACCCAAAGTGTCGGAATCTGAGCCACTGAAATTTGCACCTGAAGAAGTTTCAATTGTAATTAAGGAACAATTGAAACCAAATAAGGCCCCTGGGCACGACTTGATTACTCCAAAAATGATTATTGAGCTAACAAATTATGCTGTACTTTGTATCTGTATGTAATTTAATGCAATTACTAACCATTGTTATTTCCCTTAACAATGGAAAAAATTAACTATGGTGATGATACCAAAGCGCAGAAAAGACAAAACACAACCATCCTCCTATACACCTATCAGCCTGCTACCGTACATGTCGAAATTATTCGAAAGACTTCCTATGCTGCGAATTTACCCACATCTTCAAGCCCACAGCATAATACCATCCCATCAATTTGGCTTCAGGGAGAAACATGGTACGATCGAACAAGTAAATCGCATTACATCTGAAATCCGTACATCGTTTGAAAAGAGGGAATATTGTGCTGCAATATTTCTTGACGTGACCCAGGCATTTGATCGAGTATGGCTAGACGGTCGAATGTATAAAATACAAATGTTACTTCCTCAGAGCACCCACAGACTACTTAAGTCCTATCTGTATGATCGAAAGTTCACAGTTCGATATAACACTGCCATCACTGAAGCTCATCTAATAGAAGCTGGAGTACCACAAGGCAGTGTTCTCGGCCCGATGCTCTACGTCTTATACACCTCGGATATTCCAACAAACGGCCGCCTGACAATGTCCACTTTTGCCGACGACACTGCGATAATCAGCCGCTCCAAGTGTCCCCTGCAAGCATCTGCGCTCTTAGGTAATCATATGGAAGCTGTGGCCAATTGGCTTGCAAACTGGCGTATAAAGGTTAACGAACGAAATCTAAGCAAGTTACATTTACACTGAATAAGAAAAATTGTCCGCCCTTGACTTTGAACAACGTTCAAATACCACAAAGCAATAATGTCACATACCTAGGGGTCCACCTGGATAGGCGACTTACTTGGCGCAACCACATAGAGGCTAAACGGACTCATCTTAAGTTGAAGACCAGTTCTCTACACTGGCTTATTAACTCTCGCTCACCCCTGAGCCTGGAGTATAAAGTGACTATATACAACACGGTTCTAAAACCCATTTGGACCTATGGATGTGAGTTATGGGGCAACGCGAGCAGCAGCAACATCGAAATCCTTCATCGTGCGCAATCTAAAATCCTTCGAACAATAACCGGAGCTCCATGGTATATCCGAAACGAGAATATCCACCACGACTTGAGAATCCCGGAAGTACGAACTGAAATAGAGCAGCGGAAGGCGAAATATGCATCGAAGCTTTTAGCGCACCCTAATCAGTTAGCAAGAAATCTATTGCATGTAAACAGGAACTCAAGATTACGCAGGAATGACTTTCCAGCCCAGTCGTAATATTTCTTAGGGCCAGTTAATAAAAATACTCATCCCGACTATGGGATGTAAATTATGTGATTAGAATAAGATTTGCAAACTTGTTGTTAGGCTCCTTAGTTGAGCAGATTCAATAAATAAAAGTAACAGTTAAAAAAATGCGAGAGCAAGATGGAAAGCCACACCGCTCACAGGACGAAAATATGACTTTATAATATTCTTACTTTTCTTATTGCAAACATAGACATTGAAAAGGGAAAAATAACTTTGAATCGGAACGAAAGTAACGTTCTAAACAAATTAAATGGCTTAAATCAAATTTGTACGCTTGAAGCTGCAGATTTAAACTTTGAAAGGCTAAAGTTAGATCATCTAAATGATGAATTGTTATTTAAAGAAGGTGATAAATTAACAAATACTACAGAAATTCAACATGAAATAAAATCTATAACCCAACAGCGAATTAACTCGAAGTTATACAGATACCCACTTCAGCATGATATGGAGGTTAGGAAACAAGTTAAGGAAATGGAAGAACAAGGAATTATCCAAAAAAGTCATTCCAGAAATTCCAGCCCATTAATAGTGGTACCCAAAAAACAAGATAATTCCGGTAAAAAAAAATCGAATAGTAATAGACTATAGAAAGCTCAATGAAGTTACAATAGATGATAAATATCCGCTTCCAAACATTGATTCAATCTTGGATAAGCTAGGAAGAGCGCAGTATTTCACAACTCTAGACTTAGCGAAAGGATACCACCAAATATTAGTACAGCAAGAGGACCGCGAAAAAACAACCTTTGTAACACCACATGGACTTTATGAATTTATAAGGATGCTATTCGGTTTAAAAAACGCACCAGCCACTTTCCAACGGCTGATGAATGATATCCTTAGAGATTATATAAACAAAACATGTGTCGTGTCTTTATGTGCAAACGTCAAGCTGTATAGTTGTGTTTTCTCTGTGCAACTGATTTTTATATTGAAATTTCATAATTTCTTTGTATATAAATTAATAATTTAGTGATAAAAGTTTTGGAGATTTATCTGTGCGCATTTAAAGCTAAGTACAATATATGTTGAGCATTTTTTGCATTGATTTTATACACTTTAATTTAGTTTTCAATTGCCGAGTCATTAGTTGATTTGCATTGTTATTGTTTCTCATTTACATTGTTTTTGCTTCTTTTTTTGCTTTAAACTTTGTGTATTTGTTTAAGTTTGCGCGCATTTTATTTTCTCTTTTTGATTGTCATTCTTTAAACAGCTGTTTGCGTTTAGTTTTTTAGGTGTCTATTACTGTGCATCTAAAACTGTTCGTTGCATACATAGCTCTCAAACCTTAAATAATTATAAAACTTGCCCTACCTTGCGAACTGCTTTCTTCTTTGATTTATTAATACAATTTTAGTTTTTACTCATATTGAATTTTATTGTTTCAATTATGTCTTGCATTTTTGACAACTGCAAAAATAAAAGCGATAATGAGCAACGCTCTGTTGCATGCTGGTTGTGCGATGGCATTGCTCATATAAAATGTGCCGGATTGACTGGTAGAGTCCTAGACTTAATAAATGAAGGAAGAGGTATTCGTTGGTCTTGTTTAAAATGCAGAGCAACTGAGGTTGAACTTTTCCAATTTTTTAGAGAAACCAGAAATGGATTTTTCGAAATCGGCAAAGACCTTCGGGCACTTAATGATAAATTTAAACGTTATGAAAACGTGTTTAAATCATATAAGTGCCTAGATAAACAAACTTCGCAACCTGTAAGAGAGACCAAACGCAAATGGACACACAGTCCACCCAAGGAAAGTATTGTGGCTCCTCTTACATTACATCAAAAAAATATTTTGCCTCTACCCCAACAAATTGAGCTAATAAATCTTTTGTCTCCTGTCCCTCCGCCTCAGGGCCCGTCTTTTTCAACTTCATCAAGAGCTATCTGCACTCGCGCTTCTTCCTCTAATAAAAGCCATTCTGATCATGAGAACTTACAGGCATCTTCATCTGAGGTGGGTCCATCACCGCCTCAATCGCTTCCACCATCCCAATCTGCTCCTATTGTTGCAAAAACTGTAGCACCATTGGATGAGGCTGAATGCTCTGCAAAGAAGCTGGTTGTGGTTCCTTTGAGAAAATCGATTTTTGTTTCTAGATTTGCTAGGGACACTTCTTCTGATGATATAGAGTTTTACATTTCATCAAAAATTAAGACTTGTAACTTAGCAATCCGAAAATTTAACTTTAAATACGAACGTAACGTATCATCTTTTAAAATTGATGTGGCACCTGAAGTTTTTGATACTTTGCTTAACAATTCTTTTTGGCCAACCGGGGCATTTGTTCGCGAATTTGAATACAAGCCACATAAAAATAAAAATAAAATACAGCGTGTAAAATAATAACTGTCGCACCTCTTTTGTTTAATAACAGGATTAATAGTTTTATTCAAATTAAGTATTCATTCTTTTATAAATACAAATAATATATATATTTATTTTATCCATCAATTTCAATCCTTTCTCCTTTGATTTTTTGTACTTCCTTTAAACGTTTAGGAAAACTTTCGCAAGCGGCACGGACGACTTCATTAGGTATTTCGTTCCATATTTTTGTCAAATGGTTTTTGAATTTATCCAAAGTCATGTGACTTAAGTTCCCCAGTTTGCTAAGCAATAATCCAGAGGGTTTAAGTCCGGAGAAGATGGAGGCCATTCTTCTGCTGATATGAAATTGGGGAAATTTTCACGACACCAACTTTGAACAGTTCTCGCTTTGTGTGCAGGAGCAGAGTCTTGCTGAAAACAGAATGGCCTATTCCTAAACATCTCCATTTCGTGAGGCTTCAAATGCTCTATTAGATCATTATTTAAATTATATTCTGCATTAATTTTGACACCTTTATCAATAAAAAGTAGTTGAAGCTTGCCACTTTTGCAAATCGCGCCCCATACCATCACCGAAGAAACATTTTGGAAACGCTCTACACTTTTTTTAGCTCTAGGAATGTCGGACATCTTAGCTGCATACACTCGATCATTTTGAGGGTTATGGGGTTGCTGTAATAAAAACAGCTTTTCATGCAGCAGATCATGTAAATAACTTAGCTTCAATTCCTAATCGTGACACTGAGCCAAAAAACTAATTTTAAATTCTACTTTAAGTATTTTCTACCAAAACGTTAGAGGTTTAAATACTAAATTGAACGATTTATATTTAAAAGGCTTAGACTGTGACTATAACGTAATTTGCTTGACTGAAACTTGGCTTAAACCACATATTTTTAATTCAGAGATCCTTCCTAATCAATATCAAATTTATAGAAATGACCGTAAGGACAGAATCGGTGGGGGTGTTCTTTTTGCAGTTCATTCTTCAATACCATCCGAAGATGTTAATATCCCCCTCATCGAGTCAATCGAATTTAAAGCCATACGAGTTATGGTAGGAAATGGTTTCTTTTATTTAGCTGCTTGCTACATCCCTCCTAACTCTGACTTATCGCTTTATTCTCAACATATTGCGTTACTTAGATCTTATCGCTTTATTCTCAACATATTGCGTTACTTAGAACTTTAAGTTCAATGATTACTGCACATGACTCGATGATTGTACTTGGTGACTTCAATATGCCAGGCATATCATGGACTCTTATAGACGACGTTATCGTTCCAATATCATCAAAGGATAGATACAATGTGTTTTTAGAAGATATGGCTGAGCTCTGTCTAAATCAGATCAATTTAACTCCAAACAATTTTGGCACCATTCTGGATCTTGTTTTTGTTGATGACGTATCTAAGTCATCTATGAAGATGTGCGAACCCTTGGTTATTCCAGAGGACTCTTATCACCCTGCGATTGAGGTAAATTACGAGGTTATTGGTGATTTTGGAAATAATGTTGATAAATCAAGTAGCTCAAACGCTTGTTTTATTTTTGCGAAAGCCAATTTCAAGAAATTAGATCGAGAATTATCAAAATTATCATGGCCGACGTATAAAGATGATGTTGAACGCTGCGTCCAGCATTTTAATAACACTATATGTATTCAGCTTATTTCAAAAGTTTGTACCAAAACGGGTTTGCGTACAAAAGGAGCAATCACAACCTTGGTTTACTAAAGAACTAAAAAATTTAAAAAATAAGAAGTCGCGATCGTTTAAATTGTACAAAAAATCGGTTTGCACACTAACTATATTAAATACGCAGTTATCCGACACGCTTATTTTGAATTAAATAAAAAATGCTACAGATCTTATTTGTGCAAAGTTAAAAGGAATCTAATAAAAAACCCTGAATCATTTTATGACTTCGTTAACTCTAGGCGCAGAGTGACTAGTTTTCCGTCTGCTATGAAATATCAAAATACCATTTCTTGTGACTCCCAATCAATTTCCAACATGTTTGCCCAATTCTTCAGGTCAAATTACTCCATTAACTCGCCTCTGAGCAAACCTTATCCATATAAACTCTGTTCCCTCACCTCTACTATTATTCCGCAGATATCTTCCGAGGAAGTATTTTATTATTTGAGTAACTTAAAAGAATCATTTAAGGCTGGCCCCGATTCGATCCCGACGTGTTTCCTCATAAACTGTGCTAAACATATTTATGTGCCCTTAACTAATTTATTTAATCTTTCTCTTAAGCTTGGGATTTTCCCTTCAGCTTGGAAAGAATCATTCATTATACCCCTTTATAAGACCGGGAGTAGGTCCTCTATAGAAAATTACCGCGGTATAGCTAAGCTTTCTGCTATTCCTAAATTATTCGAAGCTATTGTTGTTGACCATTTAACGTATTCCATATCCTCTACAATTTCTAGCACACAACATGGGTTCTCTAAGGGTAAATCTACCGTTACAAACTTGCTTGAGTTCACAACTCATGTTTCAAATGGATTCAGAGAATTTATGCACACTGATGTTATATACACTGATTTTAGTAAAGCATTCGACAGAGTAAGTCACTCTTTACTGATCCATAAACTCGATCTCCTTGGTTTTCAACCTAATCTCCTTCGTTGGATGTCTTCTTACCTCATTGACAGAACACAATGAGTTCTTTTTAAAAATAGTTCCTCAAACATTATTCATGTTTCTTCAGGGGTCCCACAAGGAAGTCACCTTGGTCCGATTCTGTTTTTACTTTTTATAAATGACTTACCTTCTGTAATAAATTATTCAAAAATTGTATTGTATGCTGTAAAGCTTTTTAGATCGTATCATTCTGTTGAGGAAAGGTCCTTACTACAAGCGGATTTAAATAGCATGACTAACTGGTGTGAAATAAATTACATGCCACTAAACCTTAAAAAATGTAAAGTAATGTGCTTTTCTCGCAGAGCAGTTCAACCAGCTTCTTATGAAATATGTAACCATAACCTCGAACAAGTGTTTCACTTTGTTAATCTTGGAATTACAATGGACCCGAAATTTAATTTTAATCTTCACATAAATGTTACAGTTAACAAAGCCAAGGGTGTTTTTGCATTTGTAAAACGGTGGTCAAAAGAATTCAATGACCCTTACATCACGAAGGCTCTATTCACAACGTTAGTGAGGCCCATACTGGAATATGGATCTGTTGTTTGGAACCCGCGCTATCAAGTTCATTCCGACAGAATAGAGTCAATTCAAAAACAATTTCTACTTTTTGCTTTAAGGAATTTTCGTTGGGATTCTCAGTACAACCTGCCGCCATATATAAGTCGTTTAAAACTCATTAATCTTCCTACACTTGCTAGTCGCAGAGAAATGCTAGGCATTGTATTTTTGGTCAAGTTACTGACAGGCTTGATCTCTAGCCCATCTCTTCTTAGCGAAATAAAACTAAACGTTCCCTCCAGAATTTCAAGAAATTTCCGGCCTCTCTTTCTGAAGCCATGTAAAAGTAATTTTGAGTTAAATGAGCCACTCCGTAGTTTGTGTCAGGATTTTAACACTCACTCCGGTTCTTTTGATATTTCAGACTCACTTTTTTACATAAAGAAAACTATACTCAATTCTCTAATAATTAATACATACATACATATACATATATTACTATTCGATCAGCTGATGAGCATTTGTTCTGTAGCTGAACAGTTTTAGATCTCGACACTTAACAAACCTCTGCCTTTCATGACTCGGCGCAACATATGTATATGAAAAAAAAAAAAAATTTTTTTTATATATCCGTGCGTCATGCGGATGCGCCCCTCGCGTCGGTCGGGCGGGTATGGAGGGATAAAACCGTTGGGATTATTATTATTATTGGACGATATCTTCATTTTCAGCACATCATTAAGTGAACATATTAAGGCAATAAGAGACATTTTTAAAATACTTGAAAGAAAAAATTTAAAAATTCAAATAGATAAATGTAATTTTCTAAAAAAGGAAACTGAGTTTCTTGGACATATTTTAACAAAAGAGGGTATGAAGCCAAACCCCAATAAAATTAAGGTTATGAAAACTTACAATTGCCTAAAACGGAAAAACAAATTAAAAGTTTTTTAGGAGTAACAGGTTATTATCTAAAATTCGTAAAAGGTTACGCTAAGGTAGCCCAACCTATTACTAAATATCTGAAGAAAGGAGTGAAAGTTAACCTTAAAGACCCAACATACATCGAGGCTTTCGAAAAACTCAAAACGGTAATAAGTACACATCCAATTTTGCGTTATCCAGATATTGAGAAGCAATTCACCTTGACAACGGACGCATCAAACTATGCGATGGGTTCAGTTTTGTCACAAGAAGCACACCCCGTGTGTTATGCCTCAAGAACTTTGAAAAACCACGAAAGAAACTATTCTGCAACAGACAAAGAGTTTCTCGCAATAATGTGGAGTGTCAATTACTTTAGACCATACGTCTATGGAAGAAAGTTCAAAATTTTAACAGACCACCAACCAATCAAATATTTACATTCCAAATACAGAGGAAAATATATGTCACCACGACATCAAAGATAGTTGTTAAAATTAGGGGAATATCAATTTGAAATAGAATACTTAAAAGGTAAAGAAAATAAAGTAGCTGACTTTTTAAGTAGAATAGAAAATAGTGAGGACACTATTTTAGAAAAAACGGAGGGTACAGATAAGCATATTTTAATTTTTTTAGTTATCAATATTAAGGATGATGAAACAATGGCAACAGTGCATTCAGCCAAAGAAAATCTAAACGATCATTTTTATATTAGGGAAGAGATAGTTAATAAATATAAAACTCAAATTATTTTAACGAATAATAAAATAGAAGAATTCAAAACCTTACATGGAAAAAGAATTATTTTTATTTCCGAGCATGACTTTGATAGGTTAGGTTAGGTTAGGTTGGAATGGCTGGGAAGAGAACCCTCCCTTGCACTTAGGCCTAGCGTGGCCCATTGTACTGCCATATGCGAATTCGCTCCTCAATTCTCCTGCACATCGGGCTCAAACCATTTTGTTGACTTGATAAATTTCGACAGTGCTTTTGGGTTAATTAGCGCTATCTCCGCGAGGCTTTGTGGAGTTGGTCTGCCAAGCGTGCGAAGTCTTCTTCTACTTAAAGCTGGACATTGGCAAAGTAGGTGTTCCACGTTCTCTTCTTCTTAGTCGCAACTGCGACAGTGCTCCGGAGCATTTACTCCTAGTCTTTTCGCATGAGTACCGATTAGACAGTGCCCTGTGAGGGTTCTTGTTAAGGTAGAGACTTCGCTTCTTTTTAGCCTCAGAAGGGTTGATGTGCGCCTTTTATCGTAGGACGGCCACGTGAGTTTGGAGATTTCGCAGTGTGGGAGAGTACCCCAACGTTCATTCGCCACCTTTGTGGTGTTGTGCTTAACTTTTAGTTTAAAAGTGGCAAGTGGTATACCTATCCTGTTCCTCCTCGGAAGAATTGGTGTGGTCGTACTTTTCCTTGCCAGTTCATCCGCTTTGCAGTTGCCCTCAATATCACGGTATCAAGGCACCCATATGAGTTGAATTCTATAATGCTGAGCCATCTCGTTTAGAGATCTGCGGCAATCAGTGAGAGACTTTGTATTGTCTATACAAGAGTCTAGCGCTTTCAGTGCAGCTTGGCTGTCAGAAAAGATAAAGACCTGATTTCTTTCTTTAGGGTTTTTGATTAGGTGCTGCGGAGCCTCCTGGATGGCTAGCTCTTCCGTTTGGTACACGCTACAGTGGTCGTGGAGTCTGAACGATGTTTCAAGTTTTAGTTCAGGGGAAAATACACGCTACAGTGGTCGGGGAGTCTGAACGATGTTTCAAGTTTTAGTTCAGGGGAAAATACACCTCCCCCGACTTTTCCGTTGAGTTTGGAGCCATCAGTGTAAATGTTGATGGCCTTATGTATATGGTGTGGTCTTGTGTACCAATCCTGTCGGGTTGGTACGATGACTTCATAGTTCTTTATAAAGGAAGCTGATCGTGTACAGTAGTCCGTATTTGTTGTTATTTGAATAGGAGCCATTTTTCTTAGAATTTCTGTGTGGGCAAGCGTGTGCTCTGGGTCCAGAAAGCAGCTTCTGTAAGCCTTAGAGCTGTGATAACGGCTACCTCTTGAGCGACTACGTCAAGGTGTAGCTTAAGGCTCCACTTATGCAGAGCTCCGCGCTTCTTTGTACTCTTTGCAGTTGCTTAAGCGTTGTTGATTTTTTAGCGTGGGCCACCAGACCAAGGCTCCGTATAATAGTATTGGGCGGACGATGGCCGTATAGATCCGGTGTACTATCTTAGGGGTGAAACCCAATTTTACACCAATAGCTTGTTTGCAAGTGAAAAGCGCCGTAGTGGCTTTCCTTATCCGCTCCCTTGTGTTGTCCTTCCAGTACAGTTTATTGTCCAAAATCAGACCCAGGTTCTTCGCGGTGCTTTTAAAAATTAGGCTTTTGCCATCAAGTTTCGGTAGTGTGAGAGTGGGTATCTTATACCGTCTGGTGAATAGCACTAGTTCTGTTTTATCAGGATTCACTTCTAGACCACAGACTCTGGTCCAGGTGACAAGTGAAGTGAGAGCTGCTTCCATGAGTTCGCATAGCGTCTGATGAGATTTTCCTCTCACGATTACCGCAACATTGTCGGCGTACGCGATCACCTCGTAACCATCTCCTTATTTACAGTTACCACCCATAAAAGTGGAGATAAAACTCCTCCTTTTGGAGTGCCTCTGTTTACGGGTCTGCGAACGGTGCTATCCCCCAGCTGCGAACACACTACCCTGCTGGTAAGCATTTAGTGAATGACTCCAACTAGAGAGCTGTCCATTCGCAGATCCCTGAGAGCCGAGGTAATCGCTCGCGGGGTTACATTGTTGAATGCCCCCGCAATGTCGAGAATTGCAACAAGTGCGAATTCTTTTTTTTCTAGGGATTTTTCAAGCTTAGAAACTAGTGAGTGGAGTGCTGTCTCCGTGATATAGAATGAGCGAAATATTTCGAAAATATATCGGAAAAGGTAAGATAGGGATATTTTCAGAAATATCAGAACGCAAATACAATATAGTGCAGGAAAAGCTTATTGAAATGTTTTCAAATGACAATCAAATAGAATTTAATAAATGTACAATGAGAGCACAAGATATTGAGACAGAAGTTGAAGCAGTGAAGCAAATCTCTTTATATCATGTAAGAGAAAGCGTTCACTCAGGTATTTAGGAAACATACAACCAAATAAGAAATAAAATGTATTATCCGAAATTATTGGAACTAATTTAAATTGTAATTAATCAATGTGAAGTATGTCAAGAAATAAAATATGACAGGAGTCCTATCAAACCAAAACTGAAGTTTACGAACACTCCTACAGGAATAAATGATATTATACATATCGATACGTATGTCATTTCTTAACAGTTGTAAACAAATTCTCTAAATTCGGTGCAGCATATCCACTGAACGATAGAAATCATATTACGATTGTAGAACAACTACTTAGAAGACCATTTCGCAAAATTAGGGAAACCTATGAAAATAGTAGAGACAATGATTTTAAAACCACACAAGATTAGATGATTTTATGGATTGTGAAAATGTGGAACTTCACTTAACAAAACCTCATAGCCATACAGGCAATGCCGATGTTGAATGATTTCACAACTCTATAGCAGAGAAGTTTAGAATTTTGTATAAGTTAAATAAAGTACTATCAGTTAAACAACTCATACAAAAGGTTATTCGAAATTATAACGATCGATTTCATTCAACAATAAAGTGTACCCCAAATAAAGCCCATAATAACAAAATAGATAAAGAAAAAGTAAGAAAAAACTTAGAAACAACAAAACGTAAAAACATAGATAAACTAAATAGTAAAAGGGAAACTTACGAGGAAAGAAGATCTGAAGGATTTTTAACGGATCAGGTAGGATTCATCGACATTCAAATTCGAACTCAAAATATAGTCAAGGATACAGATATAGTATTACACTTAATTAATCTAAAAGAAATAGAAAGTGTAGTTAACGAATTGACTGACAATATTATTCTAATGAAAACGAACAACAAGGACATTTCACACGCGGAGTTGTTAGAAGCTAGAAATAAATTAATGACGTTAAGACTGAGCCCAAAAAGAAAAACAAGGGGTTTAGTAAACGCAATAGGTAGCGTATCCAAATGGATGTTTGGTACGATGGACGACAACGATAGACAAATTATTCAAAACCATCTCCTAAAGACAGACGAGACCATAAATGAACAGATACACATAAATGATTATTTTAATTTAGCGTTAGAACAAATAAAGAATATTGTAACAAAGGATAGAAAAGAAATTGAAAAAAGTTTTAATGTTATAAATAAGATGATAGATGAAGAATATGAACAGCATATGTATTTAGAACAAATGACGAAAATTCGTTGTTAAAAAAATAAAATAGAGCAAATACAAGATAATGTTGTTTCAGCAAAATATGGGATTGTGAACCCAAATATTCTAACAAACCATGAAATTACCAAATATAACATTGATTTTACCAAATTTAAATATTTGCAATTAGGAACTGCAATCTTTAATAACACTTATTTGATATTTGGCATTAAAATACCAAGAAACTTCATACAAGCTAAAATAAGGAAAATTGTACCAAGACCAAATAAAGATCAAAAAGAAATAGAAGCAAAAATAGAAGAAGTTTTCACCTACGAAAACATTACATTGCAACTTGAAGAAAATAAACATTATAGACAATTAAAATTCAGTACATATTGTTTAATAACAAAAAGTTGTCAACTCGTAACAAATAAAGAATTAGAAATTATACGAAAACATTGTCCAAATATCGAAATATTGTTGGTCAATAAGTTAGTTACTGCTAAGTAAGCATTTACGTAATAATCGTAGGAACATAAGAATTAATGCTGAGTTATCAAATATGTATTTGTTTGTAAGCTTTCATTAATTTAAAGTTGAAAATAAAAATTCAGTTTGATTCCAACGCTTACACCGGTGAGTTTTACTCCGCTACCGTGGAAAGTGATTTTTTTAAAAACGCCCCTTGCCGGCCCAACTACGAAAATCGAGCCCCACTATTGTTTTGTTTGTTGTATTACGTTAAGTAAAGTGAGTGCTGCCTTTTAAATTCAAATTGGCTTTTGTTAACCTATTGGACAAGTTAACTATGCCACCACTTACGCAAAAAGAAATTTGGACATTTTTTAAACCTGTCGAAAATTACACCGATAAAACTCAGTGTAAAATATGTAGTAAAACATATTCTCAAAATGGTCGAACTACAACGTCGCTAAAAAATCATATAAAATCAATGCAACCTGAAAAATTTACTTTGTTTGAAAAAGCGAATAACGAAAAACAGTTTCAGAAAATAAAAATTGATGCCGGTAAGTTGTATTTTAGGCAAAATTACCTAATTTAGTTAGGTACTTACTTATTTTTACTTGTATATTATAGCTTTGTGATATTGTAGTAGTTTTGGGTAATTATATACATAGGTATTTAAAAATATATACTTTGGCTAAACGTAATTTCTCTAATAAACCCAATCCTACCAACTCGTAAAACTGAGTTTTGAATCCGAAATCTTGGAATTTTGCTAAAAGTGTAGTACAAGAAAGTTTGTATCAATTAATTTATAGTCAAATATGTAGGTAATTAGTTAATTACAATACAAGTTTTGAATTGAATTTACTTTATAGCGATTCGTTTATAAGGTCAGGTGGGGTAAGAGAAACATGGTTAATTTTTTTTTTGTTACGCGTCATAACTAGTTTGTTTGATGGCTTTTATTTGTTTTGAATATTTCAAACGACTTTTATTTGTTTTGAATATTTCAAACGACAGCTACATTATTGTTCCTATTGCCTCACAGTTCCTCTTACCCCACCTGACCTTATTCAAATAAAAGCTCTTTATATGTTTTCTATGTTATGTTTTGCATTTGTTATACCCGAGCGTACTTCTACACAAGGGTATTATAACTTTTTTCGCATAACGGTTGTTTGTAACAGCAGAAAATAATCGAGATAGATATAGGCATATATATACTAAAAGGATTATAATGAAAAGATAAATTGATTTAGCGCTGACTTTCTGTCCGTCCGTCTGTCCGTGGTTACAATAACTTGAGTACACATTGAGATATCTCAATGAAATTTGGTATATAGACAGGGTAGGTTGGCATTGAAAATGGTCAAGATCGGTCAATAACCACGCCCACCTCCCATATAACGGAAGTTTTTGAAAGATGCAAAAACTCCGTTTTTTCAGTATCCAATAAAGTAAATTGAGTGAAATTTGGTATTTGGAGCGATTTTGAACTAAGAAATTAGGTATTTATGAAACTTTGAAAAATGGGCGTTGCCACGCCCACTTATGAAAAATTTTCTGTATCTCAATATATGTAAGTATTAGTTATCGTCACAAAATTTGGTGGACATATTTTCCTTGACATCGCTATTATTATCGTAGAAAATTTTTGAAATGGGATCATAACCTCCCATGTAGCGAAAGTTTTGGAAAATGCAAAAACTGCATTTTTTTGGTATCTATTTAAACAAATTGGGTGAAATTCGGTATTTGGAGCGATTTTCAACTAAGAAATTAGGTATTTATTTAATTTTTCTCATGATGGTTACAATCAATCCTGTCACTCCGTTTCGGCTTTTCACTTGGGACAGATGTAGCGACCACTGGTTAATACTTTTGCACCTCCGATTCACTTGACCGTAGTAATTGGATACTTATTATTCATTTGTTTTTGATTAATTTGGTTATGGAACAACCAAACATCAACATTTTCCAAGTCACTTTTAAAACAAATCAGCATCTGAATACTCAAAATGTGTTAAAGCCATGGAATTTTTCACGAAACTATTTAAGTTGCTTATAATTATACTCTTGTCAAGAGGATGTTTAACATGCATCATTTTGAACCTCGGGTCTGCAACACTCGCGATGGATAAAATCAGTGAGAGCTCAATATTTTGAAATCTCTTCTTAATTGTTTTTCTACTTCTTTTCTGAATTCCATTACCACTGCATTAGACGGTTTCGCATTGTTACATCGTGATGAGCCGATAATTTTTTATTATATCTTCAAAAGGTCGCAGTACTTCGATGACAGTTATGATGCAAATCCAGTTCGGCACTCTTCAACATACACTGCGCCTCAATGTGGCTCATTAATACTTCTCCCATTACTGAGGCGAGTTCCACAAAACGATGCAGCATGTAGTAGCACGAGTTCCAACGTGTTCGAACATGGAGTATAAGTTTTTTAACTAGACCTTCGGAGACTCCGTTGCTTTTTTGTTTTTTTCTGTATTTCATAGGATGTTTTAACAGAATGTTTTTTACAAACTTCACAATATCTCTTACGACTTATTATTGCTCCAAATTGTGGTGATTTGTTATTTTCACTTTTTTCTACTAAATAAATAGTATGCGCCAAACAGTTAATAATTTTTTTTTCAAATAATTTAAGGCTTATTTTTAAGATCGTAGCTCGTTGTCAGTTGTAACCGCGGTATTCTTTTCGTATGAAACACTCAATGCAGCACACATTTTTATACCCGAGCGTACTTGTACACAAGGGTATTATAACTTTGTTCGCATAACGGTTGTTTGAAACAGCAAAAAATAGATAGATATAGACATATATATACTAAAAGGATCAGAATGAAAAGAGAAATTGATTTAGCCCTGACTGTCTGTCCGTCCGTCCGTCTGCCCATGGTTACAATAACTTGAGTAAAAATGTAGATATCTCCATGAAATTTGGCTCTTTGGACAGGATCAAGATTGGTCAATAACCACTTTGCATATAACGGAAGTTTTGGAAAATGCAAAAACTTCGTTTTTACGGTATCTATTAAAACAAATTTGGAGCGATTTTGAACTAAGAAATAAAGTATTTATGAAATTACGAAAAATGGGCGTTGCCACGCCCACTTAGGAAAAAGTGTCTGTATCTCAATAACGGTGTAAGATATTGTCACAAAATTTGGTGAACAAATTTTCTTTGTATCACTGTTATCATCATTAGCAATACCGTCAATAATTTTTGAAATCGTACCATAACCACGCCCAACTTCCATAATATAGAAATTTTGAAAATTGCAAACAACTTCGTTTTTCAGTATTTATTGGAAGAAATTGAGTAAAGTTTATTACTAGCTGCGATTTGGAACAAAGTAACTGGATTTTTAGAAAATTATGGGCACCGCCCATACAAAAATACATCGCGAGAATATATAAAAATCGGTTTCGCCCGAATTTAGCTTTTCTTACTTGTTTTTAGATAAAAGCGTTACGTCTCTTCAAGAAGCGAAGAAACAGCTGTCGTTAGAGAAAGTTATACACGTTTCAAATTACCTTTTAATTTTGTGGAAGGACTTGGTTTTCGCAGACTGATACAAGAAATAGCACCGAGATACAATTTAAGAGGTCGCAACTTTTTTACTGTTTAGCAAAGTTGCTATCAAAGTTAAAAAATTGATTAAAAATTTTGATTACATGTCTTTTACTTCTGACATTTGGTCAGATCCAAGCTCCAATGCCTCGTTGCTTAGTTTGACTTGTCATCGAATAGCTAGAGCTTTTGATCGGTCAACAATTATTTTGAAATGTGAGACTTTTGACGACCGCCACACAGGTGACATAAAAGCTGAAAAATTTGACACGATGCTAACGGAATGGAATATCTCAAATGATGAAGTGCATTGCATTGCAGAGCGTTTTTTGAAAGCAAAATATGCCTTAAGCCTTTAGATAAGTATGTAAATGACAGTGAGATTGGCTCTATTTTACCAGAAGAGTGGAAAATCATAGAATGTTGTGCTGAGCTGTTGAAACCCTTTGAAGAAGCCACACGTGAACTTAGCAGCTCTCAGACTCTTATTTCTTCAGTGATTCCAATAATTCGAACGCTGACGCAAAAAGTTAGTAACTATTTGACAGCTTCACCGGAATCTCCAATTCACCATGCAGCCACAACTTTAAAAGCTGAAATTTCAGGAAAATTTTGCATTTTGTTGAAAGAGGATAACTTATAACTAGATCCCCGCTATAAGAACAAATTTTTCACATCAGTAATTGAGGAAAATATTAAAGATGATATATTGATAATTAGCAGAAGCACCGAAGACATCTTGACTTCTCGAACAATATCTCCTAGTACAGAAAGAGCAAAGAGAATGAGAATGACACATTTCATGGAAACAGATACGGAACGACCAAGGACTTCAGGTGCAGGACGTCAGTCCTGTTTAATTAGTGATCTTGCCATAATGCTCGATTCATCAAGCGACGATGAGAGTCAGGAAACACCGCAATAAGAAGCGAATTAATTTAAATGAGAGTCCTCTTAAGATCCGCATCCGCATTCGCAGATGTGAACAAAAATGCATCCGTAACATCCCTAGTGTGTACTCTGATAGTGCAAACAGTGTGTATCTCACGTCAAACAGAAACTGCACACGTACACGTCGGTGAGTATTTGTACTATTATTATTATTTATTATTTATTATAATTAATATTTTATAATTTTATTGAGCTCAAGGCCAGTTTATGGAAGATTTGTTTGTGAAAAAAACTGGCCTTGAGCTCAATAAAATTATAAAATATTAACATTTACTAGGCCAACAGAAAAATGAACAAACATATTATAATTAATGTAATATTTAAAAAACATACACTAATATTTAAAGGTACTAGATGCCCGGGCTATCGACCTTTGGTCTAATTAACATATAGTTGTTAAATTACTTATTTAAAGTTATATTAAATGTTGAATTTGAAGTTTCCAAATATAATCGCAAATCGATTGAATGTTAATAGAAGTTGGGTTACGTAAAAGTTCCAGCTGCCAAATATTAAGCGACGGGTGTGAACCAAGGTTGGACAATGTAAGAGGATATGCAGAATTGTCAATGGTGCATTGTTACAAAAACGGCATGTTGGTTGTTGCTCTTTACTAATAATGTGTTGATGTGTCAGCTTTGTGTGCATAAGACGGAGTCTGATGAAAACTTTCTGCGTAATGGCTTTATCGGTAGGAGGAAGGCTAATTGGTGTCATATTAGGGTTTATATCTTTGTATTTGTGTTTATAGTACTGCCATTTCCAATTTTTATTACACTGAAAATAGGACATAGGTTCTTGTAGTATAAATTGCGTTGAATTCGGCGTAAACATGTAGGTTGGCGTTATGTTGATTTTTTTGGCCAGTTCGTCGGCAGCTTCGTTACCGCGTATTCCTCTGTGACCTGGTGCCCACATTAGCTTGACTCTATCACTTAATGCGATGAGGTGTTGCTGTATCAGCTTAATGCTACGGTTGGTATTGACAATGGTTTTTGCAGCGTCAAAAACTGAACGACTGTCGGTAACTATTATGTATTTTCCTCTCAATGCATTGCAGTTTTTCAGTGCTGTAAGGATAGCATCTGTCTCCGCAGCCGTCAGTGTAAAGAAGATTCCAACGATTTTTCTTGTATGGTTCGATTGCCTCAAGAAAGGTTTGCTTATAGACAGCGGTTGCGGTGTGATTTTTCGTAAGATGGATCAGGCTATTTACGAAGGAACTTGATTTGAGAGTCCAGGGAGGTTTTAGCTCAATAAACGAAGATTTTGGGAGAGGATAAAGTCCAAATTTTTTGCCGACTCGAATATTTGGCATACAGCTGATGATTTTTTTTAGTGGCTTTTTCCTCTTTCGTAGCTGCTAAACTTTCTTCTCTAGAATAGAATTTTTTGAGAACACTAGCTTGCTAATGAACCTTAAGTTTTGCTTTTGGGCACGAGAGTTTATGTCTATTATACCCCCTTCTGCCTCCAAGTTTCTGGTTGACGTCGTTCTGTAGGCCCTCAGGCTGATTCTTAGGATAGTTACAATGTTCCTTAAAATTATATTTAGAGTCTAAGTATACTCCTAGTATTTTGCAGTGCTTTACATTTTCGATATTTATATTCTTATATACTAAGTTAATATTGGGGGAAGAAGATCTTTATTTACAAATATAAAGGGTTTTGGTTTTATCAAAGGATATAGTGGCACCTGATGATGTAGACAAAATTTCTATATCATTTAAAATTTCTTTAAAGTTTTCAATCGTTTTAACATTATCATTTTGTTTTGATATTACATATAAATCGTCAGCATTGTTTATTATTCGCAATAATACGGCTTAAGTCATCAAAAGCAATTATAGATAGTGTTACGGATAGCGGAGATCCTTGAGGGATTCCGTTCGCTTGTAAATATAGGTCGGAGAATATATAATTGGCACGACAACGAAATTTTCTATTTGAGAG
This sequence comes from Philophylla caesio, assembly GCA_963971545.1. Taxonomy (NCBI): domain Eukaryota; kingdom Metazoa; phylum Arthropoda; class Insecta; order Diptera; family Tephritidae; genus Philophylla; species Philophylla caesio. The sequence continues at coordinate 37,181,645 of OZ020608.1, read as the reverse complement.
AAAAGCTTTAATGAAATTATACATTCTAGGGCCTATGGACCATTCTCTAAGTTTTCTGAGGACAACATGCGCGCCGATTTTGTCGAATGCCTGAACAAAATCTATGGAGAGTATGGTGGTGTGTTTTCTTAAAGAGGAGTTTTTGCAAATAAGGTGGTCGAGGAACAATAGCGCGTCTACTGTACCTGATCCAGGTTGAAATCCAGTTTGATTAGGAGTGAGAAGGTTATACCGCTTTAAATGCCACATTATTCTCTTAGCAACCATTTTCTCTAATAATTTACTTAAGCACGGTAGAAGTAAGATTGGTCTATATGATTCTAGACTGTCAATTTCTTTTTTAGGCTTGATGATGGGAACCAAAATCGCGTTTTTGAAGTTTTGTGGAATAACACCTTTCTCATAAATAAGGTTGTACAGTTTAAGTATTCTTAATTTAAAACTAAATGGTGTATTTTTTAGTAAAGGATAGGGTATTTTATCATTTCCTGGGGATGGGCCTTTGATATTTTTGAGAACTACATAAAATTCGAGAATATTGAAATCCTTTTCAAGGTATAACACTTTTTTGGCTGAAATGATGGAAGCTGGTAAGTTAAATGTATCCCTTTTATTGGATTGAAATTCTATGGGGAAATTTGAGTCTTGTGCTTTGCTGGAATAATAGCACTGTGAAAGCTTTTTTCAAAAAAAAAAAAAAAAAGACAAGAGACCAAACTCGACGGTTTCGGGTATTTCGGGTCCTACGAATTGAACTGCATCATTACTTGTTTGAGTTACAATCATGGTTTCATACAAAATTTGTTGTTGAAGTTTTTCATCAAAGTGGCCCATTGTAAGAGAAAGGCACATTTTTCTTCGGTCTCTAACTTTTTTAATGTTGACTTTTTTGGTAAACTTTCGAAAAAACTGAAATTTAACCCATTTTTTTAATGTTTTTTCCTCACGTTTCGTCAATATTTTAATTTACCCTTTGATACTTATACATTAAGTGTCATCTTGTAATAGTAAGAAACTTAACCAAAGACAACGTTCTGAGCAAACTACACATTAGAAAAAAAAACTTAACAAAATTTTTTTTTTTAAAAAAGCTACACTAACTATGTTTGTGTGCTGTTCCATTTTTTTTTTGTATCTTATAAGTGTTATAATTAAGTACCATAAATTTGTACACACTATTTAAATTAAATTTTATAAGACTCATCTATCAATGTCCAACACAATTCAGCCTACGAGTCAAACTTTTAACCACTGCACTGATAAGAAATAACAACAAGTAACGTTTGAAAGAACCGTTTAATGCTTGCCTAAGAGTCAAAATTTAAGCATTGATTGCAGTAGTAAATTTGACTTTGACATCGCGGAAAGAACATTGTTTTAGTGCCTTGTATATTAAGAAAATAAATTAAAATGAATAAGTGTCCAATTGGCCTATCGTTGTTCTGCTACGTATGTGGAAAATTTACAAGCCCTCGGAGTAGATGCAAAATATCTTCTGGAACTGCCGGCATCTACGAGGAATATTTCGATTTGCCCGTTATAAGAGACGTAGATTGGGTGCCAAATACCATTTGCACGCAATGCAGCAACAACCTGCATAACTGGTCAAAAAGACTGTGCCTAGAAATGGGGTTCGGCAACCCAATGATTTGGATAGATCCACAAGGGCATCATACTGGTAACTGCTACGCGTGTAAGAACAAATTTGCAAGACTCAACAAAAAAAACACAGTTTACAAAAGTGTTCAATCTGCACAGCTACCAGTATCTCACTCAGAAAATGTTCCGATACCAAGATGTCCAAGTTCAACTGAGAGGTATATTTCGCCAACATTTACCACCGAACCTACAGATCTACTCTCAATGTATAACCCAACCGAAGTTGAAAGCCCATGTCGTCAATTGGAGATTTCCCAAGCCCGTTTGAATACGATAGTACGACAGCTGAAATTATCGCAAAGACAAGCGATTTGGCTAGCACATCATCTTCGATCGGTAAATATATTGTCTAAAGATGTGAAGGTGTATGGATACCGCAAAAGACAGGAGGAGCTTTTAGATTTCTTTGAGGTTGATGGCGACAATAATTTTTCGTATTGTAAAAATATTCCTGGTCTTATGCAATACATGAACTGTGAGTACCAACCAGAGCAATGGCGCTTGTTTATTGACTCGTCGAAAAATAGTTTGAAAGCAGTATTACTGTATGTGGACAACACAAAAAATCCGGTTCCAATCGCCATAAGCGAGTTCAGTATTAGCAGCATCAATGGAAGATATGTGCGGATTTAAAAGTTATCGCCTTGCTTACTGGTTTGCAGACAGGATACACAAAAATTATGTGCTTCATTTGTCGTTGGGACACAAGGTACCGCGGAAACCAATATAGAATGCGTGATTGGAAGCTTCGCACAGAATTTCATTTAAATGTGGCAAATGTTATCCATATTCCGCTGATACCAGCTAATAACATTTTGCTACCACCACTGCACATAAAATTGGGAATTGTCAAAAATTTCATAAAAGCAATAAATCGAGATGCCGAAGCTTTTAAATGTTTGACAGAAATATTTCCAAGACTAAGTGTTGCGAAAATAAAAGAAGGTATTTTAAGTCTTTTAATAGAACTAAATCAACATAACATTATTTTCAGGTGTTCTCAATGGCCCCGATATAAGAAAACTTATGAAGAACGCAAAATTCGGAGAACTTTTAAGGCCAAATGAAAAAATTGCCGGGAACTCCGACATGACCGTTATAAACCTCTGCTTAGGAGTGCACCGGTCTGAAGATTGGAAAAAATATGTGGATGACATGTTAGACGCTTTTGAAGAAATAGGTGTGAATATGTCCTTAAAAATTCATTTCCTTCACCATCACAAGGACCATTTTGAGCAGCAAGTTCCGACTGAATCCGATGAGCATGGAGAAAGATTTCACCAAGTCGCCGCTCCCCTTGAGCATTGGTACAACGGCAAAAAGCTTGACTCTTTGCTTGCTGATTTGTGTTGGACATTGATAGATAAGTCTTATTAAATTTAATTTAAATATTGTGTACAAATTTATGATACTTATTAATAACACTTATAAGATACAAAAAAAATAAAACAGCACACAAACATAGTTAGTGTAGCTTTTTTAAAAAATACAAATTTTGTTAAGTTTTTTTTTCTAATGGTTAGTTTGCTCAGAACGTTGTCTTTGCTTAAGTTTCTTACTATTACAAGATGTAACTTAATGTATAAGTATCAAAGGGTAAATTAAAATATTGACGAAATGTGAGGGAAAAAACATTAAAAAAATGGGTTAAATTTCAGTTTTTTCGACATATTGGCTATAAGGACACCCAAAACATTGATTTTGGGGTTTACAGTCATCTAAGAACTTAAAGATGGACTTATTCTGAGAAGATTTGCCAAAGAAAGTTTACCAAAAAAGTCAACATTAAAAAAGTTAGAGACCGAAGAAAAATGTGCCTTTCTTTTACAATGGGCCACTTTGATGAAAAACTTCAACAAAAAATTTTGTATGAAACCATGCGTTCTTTTTTTGTAAGTTATCAAATTTTCCAAAGACATGCAGCGACGAAAGTTATGCCAAGAATCTTGCTTTTCATTTCTAAGTTTATTTAGTTCCGCGGACCACCATGGAACTAAGTTTTTGTATGGATGTTTTGTTTGGATGGGGATGGATTCGTTTGCGGCGCTGCGAATTATCTTTTTGGCATTTCCAGCTTCTTTATTTATGGTTGCAGATGTAGGATATTTTTCGTTGTATTTTTGTAATTTTTCGTGGCATTTGCACCAATTTGCGCGATTGAAATTGAAAGTATTGGGTTTGCAGGTATGAGTAATGGTTAATTGCGGTATTTGTATGATGGCCGGGAAATGGTCGCTATTATGCAGATTGTTTAATAAACTCCACTGTAGTCTTGTTAATATGCCCGCAGAACATATAGCCAAGTCAATGTGAGTAAATGTTTTATGCGTACTGCGGTGTGTGGGGGAGCCATCGTTCATAATAGCTAAATTGGTAGATAGAATGAAATCTTCTATAATTAAACCTTTATTGTCGCCCCATAAGGGACTCCAAGCATTGAAATCTCCAGATAGTAGAATAGGAGTTTTGATGTATTTTATTAATGAGTGTAGTTCGGAATTAGTTATTGATTGTTGTGGTGGAATATAAACTGAAAAAATTGTGAAAGTGAAAGGATAACGAACTTCAACGGCTATAGCTGATATTGTTGAATTTAAGTCTATTAGTGAATGGGGAATGGTTTTTTTTAATTAATATTGCAGTACCTTGTTTTGAAGTGAGGTTGTGGTTGTGAAAATAAGATATGTATTGTTTTGGGGTCGGTGGTAAATAGTTGTGTGCACAGCGGGTATCTTGTAAACATATGATATCAAGCTTATAATCGTTTATTAAAATTTGTAATTCTGAGAAATTATTTAAGAAGCCTCTTATATTCCATTGCAGAATATTGAGCATTAAATAGTAAGGGGTTAAAAAAGAGAGTGTTTGAATTGGATTATTTTTAAGTTTAGTGGGAATTTTTCACTGTGATGTATGTTATGTTAAGCGGGAGCGGAGATTTCTCCATATGTTCAGTGACTGTTAAAGAGAGGTTATCGCTGAATTGAGCGGGAGAGGTGAATAGAAAATTTGTTAGCGATTGGTAGCTATGTTAGTATTTGCTTTTAATGAGTTCTTCGTTGTGGTTGCTGTTGTTGCTAGATTATTGGGCATTTCAATTGGATCTTTAAGGGTTATAGAGTGGTGGATAGGGATTGGACTGTTTGTTTGATTTTCTGTTTCTTTTGTATTTATATGTGGATTTTGTTGGAGTGGAATGGATGTGGGAGGCAGCGAAGTGCATGTATTTGTCTTAATTTTTTTCTATTGCTGCTTGAGAACTATGTTGGGAGGTATTTTCTTTAACAACTGATGAGAAACTAATGGTATTCTCTGTCATAGGTACAGATGCTCTGTAAATGGCTTTTGCTTTACTCATGGTACACTTTCTTGTTGTTTTTATCTTTAAAATTTCGTGTTGCTCTTTGAATTTTGGATAGGGATTCCGTCGACGACTCTGGTAAATTTGTACGCATCGGTTACTTTTTGTGAGCTCAATTCGCTTACAATTTCTGGTATCGGAATGTCGTTGAGATAAGGAGCGAATACTGTACCTTTGACGTAATTCAGTGTATTATGTAATTTGCATGAGATTTTACAAATGCCTGGAAGTTCTTTGGCTTTTAATAACTTATCAACATCATTCGGATAGTTGACCAGTACGAGAAGATTTCCATCTCTTAAGTTGGTAATAGGACCAATGTCTCTAGTGATAATTTTTAGACTGCGATAAACTGCAAAGCATGAAAATTCACTAATTTTTTTGTCACAATTATTTGATTCAATCACAATATTTTTTGTGTGAATGTTATTCACTAGTCACAATTGTTTATTGAGATTTAATACCTAAAGAAACTTAAACAATGCCGGCGTTAAAGAGAAAGGGTGAGAATATTAAAGCGAGCTGATAACTACAAAATTCCACCGTGTGTACCGACGTCTGCTCGTGAAGAGGAATAGTCGAAGATATGATCATACAGTAAGAGATATGGTCTGTATGATCAAAAAAGCAGGAAAGGTTTCATCACTCGTAATGAATATTGATCGAAAAGCCTAATGTTGAAGACACAAAACTCATCGATTTCGTCGAAGGTACAGTACAGTTACAGCGTAAAGACGAAGATGGTGAAGTAGCAGATACTCAAGCGATAAACAGCGAAGGTGTATAACCAGTTCAAGGTGACTACGACACCAATAACACAATGTGACACTCAAACACCTTGGAAGTGATGTTATTATTCTTGTAGGTCTTATCTCGACTTAACCTTAAAAAACCGATTTTTCGTGCTTTTGCGCACTTCTTAGCCCATATCTTAGCTACCGATTTGCATTCTATGAACGGTTTAAGAAAGAAGAAACTCAGACCTTTTGCAAGATATACAGACGTCTTAATAAAGCTGAAGGAATTTACTTGTTTTTGCATAACAAACTTAAGTTTTGCTACCCTTTTTCTTCTTTTTTTGACTTTGCCGATATTTTCACACACTATTTTATAGAAACACAAACTGAGTTTCGATTAGATTCAAAGAGTACGTTTAATACCGAGTTCAACGAATGTTTCTTTTAAAAAATCGACCAAAAAGTGACTGAGTTATTTTACTTTTTATAAGAACGAAATTTTGCAAAAATTTGCTTCTGTTGTTCCCAAGAAAATTATCACTTAATTTTTGAGTTTAAATTTTGAAGTCTTTATAAATTTCCGTTATACTGAAGTGCACGTGTTGTTTATCTTTTGTTGTGTTTGCTGTTAAGTTGGATACAAATCGTGGGAAAGTAAAACTAAAATGTGCGACAAGCGTAATAAGTTTTGCTACATTTGTGGCTTATTTACGGATACAAGTCATCGGCGTTTTTTAAAAAATAATATTGGTATTGTAAAAATATATACCAAGATTTTCGAAAGGTTTTATAGTGCGAGTCGCTGGTACGAGCCAGAATTTATTTGTGAATATTGCTGCACAACATTAAAAAAATTTAAAGTTCAACAATCAATTACTTTGCCCTTTTCTGTGCCTATGACTTGGCATCATCAGGTATATCATAAACAAGACGACTGCTATTTTTGCAAAACAAACGTTTCAGGTCACAATTTTAAATCGAGGAAAAACGTTGCGTTACGGTTACAAAACCAAAATACTTAAATGCCGAAGTGCCTAAAAAAAAGTGAGTCAATTGATGCTGGTGAAACATATTTAGTAGAGGAAGAATTCCTTCCTTGTAAATCAAAATCAACGGAAAGGCATTTGGTTTCAAATTCTGATTTCGCCGATCTCGTGCGTGATTTAGATTTATCGAAACGAGAATCTGAAGTCCTCGGTTCACAACTAAAGCAGTGGAATTTAGTGGAAAAATATTTTCAAATAACATCGGGTAGAAAAAGCGACCACACTTTGATACTTAGAGAAAGTTTTAAAACTGATGGCAATGACTGTGATCTAGTACATTGTGTAAATGTACCCAAATTATTTTCGGCTTTAAATTATAATTATAATGCAGATGAATGGCGACTTTTCATTGATGGATGGTATGTACACTACAAAAAAAAAATACATTCGTGTTCCCTTAATGAAGTCTGTAATGTCACCCTTAGGTTTAAAAGCTGTGTTATTACACAATGAAAATCTCTTACCATCAGTTTTAATCGCGTATGGAGTTAGCAAGAAAGAAACGTATGAAATAATGAAAACAATTTTACGGTTGATCGACTATGCCACGCATAAATGGAAAGTCATCGCTGACTTATGTAAAAGTGTTGACAATTTTATTTGGCATGCAAGGTGGCTTCACAAAATATCCTTGCTACCTTTGTGAATGGGATAGTCGGGCTTCCAATCGCTATGATCGCAAGGCATGGCCATCTCGAGAGTCACATCAGATAGGTAGGAAAAACGTTTTAAGCCTCCCATTGGTAAAATCTGAGGATGTTATCTTAACACCACTACACTTAAAGCTGGGATACATGAAACAATTTGTAAAGAAATTGGATGTTAATAGCGAAGCTTTGCTTCATCTTAAAACTGTCTTCCCAAAAATAAGTGAAGCTAAAATAAAAGCCGGTATTTATTAATTTGTTTTTATACCTACTTGTTTTTTATTTTTTTTTATAATATGTGTATATAGGTATTTTCAGTGGACCTCAAATTCGCAAAATAATGAGCGACGTTACCTTTATGAACAAGTTAAGCTGTGTTGAGAAACGTGCATGGAAGAGTTTTGTAGCGCTATGTGATAATTTCCTTGGGAACAACCGAAGCGACGACTACATCACGGTTGTAAACGATTTTTTAAGTGCATATGGTGAAATGGGTTGCAACATGTCGATAAAAATTAATTTCTTGCATTTGGACTTCTTCCCACATAATCTGGGCCAGTTCAGTGATGAACAAGGCGAACACTTCCACCAAGAAATGGCTACGATCGAAAAACGTTTCGAAGGAAAAAACAAAATAAATATGATGGCAGAATATTGCTGGTCAGTACAACGCGAAACTGACGATACTGACCTAAGGAAAAACGGTAAAAAAACCACTTTTGATCTATATATTTTCATTTAATAATACTTATTAGTAAATTAAGTTTTGCAAAAATTTCGTTCTTATAAAAAGTAAAATAACTCAGTCACTTTTTGGCCGATAGTTTAAAAGAAACATTCGTTGAACTCGGTATTAAACGTACTCTTTGAATCTAATCAAAACTCATTTTGTGTTTTATAAAATAGTGTGTCAAAACATCGCCAAAGTCAAAAAAAGAAGAAAAAGGGTAGCAAAATTTAAGTTTGTTGTGCAAAAACAAGTAAATTTCTTCAGCTTTATTAAGACGTCTATATATCTTTCAAAAGGTCTGAGTTTCTTCTCTCTTAAACCGTTCTTAGAATGCAAATCGGGGGCTAAGATATGGGCTAAGAAGTGCGCAAAAGCACGAAAAATCGGTTTTTTAAGGTTAAGTCGAGATTTTGAGGGTGTTGACAAATTCCAATTGGATTCTTCATTCTTTTTTGTAGCACTGTGTAATGTGCGAGATTTAGTGGCGATTGATCGAAGTAGGCCAAGATTGTTGCGTACTGGAACGAGAGGACGTCCGGTAAAACAATATAATGAACTGTATTTAATGTTATGGAGAAGGAGTAAGTAGCACTAGTGAGAAATGATTTGCCACAAGGTCAAAAGGTGGTTGGTTGCAAGTGGTGTACACGGTTAAACGTGACAAACTCAACGACGTTAAACAACTTAAGGCGCGTTTGGTAGCCAAGGGTTGCAGCCAGCGGTACAGCGTAAACTCTTTTGAGACATTTGCTCAAATACTTACAGCAAATGTATGTATGTATGTGTCATCAGCATACATATATCAAGAGCCAATTGTATGATGAGGTTTATATGCAGCAGCCTGAGTGTTTCGTCGATAGAAGCAAAGAACGTAAATCTATAAGAAGCGACAACACGCTGAAGTGAAAAGTTTCAGAGATTTCTGAGACCGTATGGTGCCGTCCATCTCCAGGAGTTCACCACATGCTTTGATACGCTGTCCGCACGAAAGAAGCAGAGGAAAATATTTTCGCCGGCTAGTTTGCGATCATAACAAATAAAAGCAAGAGTGGAGTTTTAAGTGCTGCTTGTTTTTTATTAAAAATTCAATGAAAATCGTAAATATTGTGAAAAATGTGCATAATAAATATATTATACTTATTGCGGTGTCAATATTAATCAGTTGTGAGTGAAAATAGTGCGGTATTAAAGCGTAAAGTGCCAAAGAATGTGTGTGGCCGAAATCCAAGTGTCTACCAAAATTTTAATACATGAAAAATTGTGAAAAATGTTGCTAAAATTATATTAAACTATGATATTATGGTTTGCTCGCGTAGTTCTAATAGTGTTTTAATAATATCTTAACATATATTGAATATTCGGGAGTGATTTAGTGTTAAAATGATGTTGCATGCGTAGTGGGTTAGTGATAAATTTGTGTTGCAGAGTTCATGAAAGTCGGTGCCTAATAAGTGTAACAAGTGTAATTAACAAAACTAGTGTACATTTAATATATAAATTGCATTCAGTTGTTTTGAAACCTATGCATTTATTTATTTCTGTATATATGTTTTGTTGTCATCAGTATAATCTAATCGAAAAATGGAGGAGCCATATTAAAATAGTGTTAATGATTCAAAGCCTAAGTATATACATATGCAAGAACGATAGAATACAAGATTGCGCCTTCCCGACGAAAAATTATGTGAAGCAAAATGCGTGCAACGTCACGAACATGGTTTTTCTGAGAATCGAAAGAAATTGTAAACAAAAATGTGAGATTAGGTTCTGCTAGGATTTGTAAATTTTGGCGTAGAATACGTCTTACCTTACGGTATGGGCACCCATGTCAGGTTTTTATTGTTGTAATCTCTATTTCTTTAATTATAAGGAAACGGCTCGGCAACTTTTTTTAAAAATTTTTTTGTAGTCAAATGAAGATGTTAGCTTCCGTTTGACATACATTTCATGTTGGTTGATATCTTCCTAATATTTAAATTTCTCAAATGAAAATTGTATAAACACATGCACACAAATATGTGTGTGGTGTTTGGTTGAGTGTGTAGTAGTAGTTTGTAGCGTGAATAGACGTTCATTTTATTGCATAATTTTAGGCGGGAAAATTTAAGTAGAGTAAAGGCAGAGAAAGCGCTGCCAACTACTGCTTAATGGTGGTGATTTTAACACAGAAATCACTTCAAATACTAGATTGGCGAAATTTATGAGCGATACGTTTAATTTGGATTATATTCGAAATGATGCTCCCACAACTATTGATAACACAACCATTGACTTAGTTTTTGCGAGAAATTTAAATGTTAATTTAAAAACATATTTATCCTATTTTTCAAATCATAAGCCTACATTCTCTAAAGTAACTTTCAAATAATCAAATAGATTTGGGTCTGTTATTTATCATTTATCTTTACTATTGATAACTACCATTGACTTCGTTTTTGCGAGAAATTTAATTGATAATTTAAAAACATTTTTATCCTATTTTCCTATCATAAGCTTATGTATATCATCAAAAGTAACTATCAAATAAAGAAATTCATTTGCTTGCATTATTTATCATTATAAATTATCATTATACATATGTTTTCTGTCTTATCGGATGGCGTATTCTACGTTAAACTTAATGGCCGTGTCTCTGACACAGCCTCCTTCTTTTTAAGTTTTTACCAATTTCGGCACTTTATGCAACATATTTATATTCAAATAACTTCATTTATGCTCTGTCTTTAATTGGAGATCTTTAAAAAAACACTACAGAGTAACATTAGGAAACACAAGAAGCTTAACTTGCAACCAAGTGCGCAGCTACACCTTCACATCGTTTTTAGCAAGTTTTATAGCCACGTATTATTGATAGACTATGTGATTTAACATTTAACACTTAACACTGCGCACTTCATGTTTAAAAACTTTATTTTAAATAAAATTGCTTTTAAGCATTGAATTTAAGTACAAACAATTGTATGTTTACAAACATACAAACAAAACTAACCACGTTCTGTGACGTAGCATAAACAGCTGATTCTGTCAAATTTGCTGAGAGCGAATAGCGGTTTGCGGAAGGCGCAACCTCTGTATTTTCTAAATCGTGATACATATGTATGTACATAAATGTTTTTAAGAAATTTAGCAAAAGAATAAATATGCAAACTTTTGCATAAATATTTCAATACGTTTACATCTGCGCGTTTTCAATCGTGCCGAGCTCAAAAAGCCATCGCCATGTCATGGGGTTCAGAGAAACCAATTTTTATTTTGTAGTATATTTGATGAAAAATAGCAGTTGTAGAAAAAGGTACCTAAAAGAACTTTGATACATAAATCTGCGAGAAAATCACTTAGAATTAACGTGATAAGTAAACACTAAACTAGGTTAGAGGTAAATACGTTTGTATAGTACACTGAGAACTAAAATGTGTATTAACTTTTGTGACTACTTTTTGTTAAGTAGTAGAATTCCTACTACGGCGGCAAAGCGCAGTGAATTTAGTGCAATAGAGTGATGATGAACACTGGTGTGCAAATGCGACAAAATTCTGCGACATATTTACATATATATATGTGCGCATACATATGAACGCAGTGCGCATGGAGGTGAGGACAGGCCGTGATTTAATAACGCCCTATTTGGGAAATCGTATCAAATTTTAATATTTATTTTCATAAAATTTAACAAAACTGTGTTTATCAATAGATACATATGTATATTCATATTAGAAATGATTTTAGAAATTAAAAATCTTGCCGGGGTAGCATGTCTGATATATTTTAAGTAAACGTGTTCACAACTTCATTAATGCCGGACTGGGCCAAAAAATCAAGAGTGATCCTCCTTTTTGGCGCGAGCACGGAAGACAGAAATTTCATAAATTTGTTCAAATTCTTGGTCGCGAAAGTCTGAAATTAGCATGTGGATGGCGAATGTGTGCGAAGAGAGAGGAGTTGGGTTTGCATTTATGAATGAAAAGACAACCGCATTTATGAATGGTTGTAGTATTTTAGAGTTTTTGGCGTCGACGTGTATACATACATATACCTATGTACATATGTATCTTGCATTTACTAACATTATTTACATATCGCACCCTCAACCAAAAACCGTCACAACTCAAAATTTTTTAAAATCGCTTTTATCTCATAAACCTATTCCCAGAATACTTCCCAACATGCTCCGAAAATTTCTTCATCGTAACTATCTTATTTTTTAGAAAAGTACGCTTAAAATATTACAACCATTTTTACATAAAATTTTTTACTTCTCTTGGATATTAAAAAAATAATTTTTTAAATCCTTTTTCCACATAAACTAATTCACGGAATACTTCCCCAACTGCTCCAGAAATTTTTTCGTAGTTACTATCTGCTTTTACTGGAAAAATATGATTATAAAATTATCATCATTATTGTAGAGACTGTTTGTTTTGCCTTTCCTGAACATTTGAGATTTTTTGAGTTGAGACTGTTTTTGGTTTAGGGTGCGATATGTACATATTATTCCATATGTGATATTTATGCATACATATATTAGCCCTCAAATTAAATTTTTTACCCAAATGTAAAGTAAGCAGAAAATATAAATTCACTGTAAAGCATATTTAAGTAAAAATCTTTTTTCATATTAATGCCCATGCGAAATGCCGTCGGCAAAACAGATACCCAATTTTTAGACAATGTCAACGCACATATGTATGTACATACATCAATATATTCATACGGATCTGTAATATTTGCGATTGTACAAATATGTATATTTAACTTCTATGACAAGTGTAATAGAAAATTAATCAAATATGAAGTTTTTGCAAATTTTCGCTCATTCCAATGCGAAATCTCAAAATGGCCATGAATTTCATTGATTCCATCTTCTTTCTTCCTTCTTAATTTGGTGCAGCAAAAAGCAAATACACAGCGAATTCTGGACCGGCCTGGTGAATTTTGACGAAAGAAGATGTGAAGACGTGAGGTGAACTCCTGGAGATGGACGGCACGGATTCACTCGCCAAATTTCAGCGTGTTGTCGCTTCTTATAGATTTACGTTCTTTGATAGAAGGTATCCAGATCTCGTGCTGAAACTAAATAAGCTCTTATACGAGCAAAACGGGCGTGAATGGAACGCGAAGTAAGATTATGTTCTGCTAGATATGGAATTTGTGGCCGAGTTGGTAGCGGTGCGTGCTATAACTTGATATGCCGGTGAGTTCGAGGTTCGAATCTCAGTCCGGGCAAGCAAAATCTTAATAATAGAAAAAGTTTTTTCTAACAGCGGTCACCCCTCGGCAGGCAATGGCAAATCTCCGAGGGTATTTCTGCCATGAAAAAGCTTCTCATTAAATACATCTGCCGTTCGGAGTCGGCACAAAATTGTAGGTCCCTCCATTTGTGTTATAATATAAAGACGCACACCACAAATGGTAGGAGAAGCTCGGCCAAACACTGAGCTATATAGTGTACGCGCCAAAATTATATTATATTATATATGTAGATATGGAATTTAAGCCATGTCCCAGCGGGCCATGCATTTATATAAGATGTTCGAAAAGTGTAATGAACTTAATTGGGTGGATGATTTGATTATAATATAATAGTAATTTGGCGATTATTGAGTTTCTGCCGGTAACGCCAAACGCCAATAAAATAAATTTAAACAGACTTCTCAAGTTAATAGCGTGCAATTTTATTTAAATATAGTATACTTAAAGTATAAATTTAAATTTAATAATTTACTGAAAGTTTAGTTGAAACACACTTGCATACTCTCCGATGTTAACTCGTCCTCGGTTGTCTAATCAATCCCCGAGGGGGCTTCTAACATCTTCATATAATTTAACATACACCTGGCTGTAGTTAAAATTATTGAAAACTTAATTAAGTAATATATTGTTTAGGGTTGTATTTGTGAGATAGTTAAGGGTATTCATACCCTGTGCCATTACAGTGTGCGCCTTTTATGTTGTACTACAAATGGAGGGACCTACAGGGAGGTGATAGGAGATAGTCGCGCTTTTAGTTAGTTGCAAAATAAAGAGGAAATTTTAGTGGAAATAGCAGGCGTAAAGTTGGGATTCGATACACGACATACCCAGTGCTTAGTAACAATTTTAAACTTCAGAGTGTCAGTGATATTGATTTTCGACGGGAAAATCAGTAAACTCGCGGTTTATAAAACTTTTTCACTTTTTTTTTTACTTTTTTCTTAATACGCGCGAAAGAGGGGAAAAAAACTGTGTGAGGAAATATAAGCGAGATAGGTAAGAGATAAACACTATTTGACTAATTGTCAAATACAGTTGATCCTGTCTCCCAAAGCAGGAACGGTGTAAGCAGCTGTTAGTCAAGTTCTAAATCTTACAGTTGCAAAGGCACTGTAGTAGTTTAGTATAACTTCATTACGGCAGCTCATAAATATATAAAAAATAAATAAAAATATTTACCAATAATATATAAGAGTGAATAAAAGCATAAAATAAAATAAAATAATAATATTAATAAAACTAAGAATTAAAAAAAAAAATAAAAATAAATAAATAAAAACAAAAACTAACAGAATCCCTAATAAAATTTAATAATAATAATTACAATAATCATAATTATACATTCAAATACCTTTTAAATATAAACATAATAATAAAAAAGTCAAAATTAAACTATGAGTGTGCAATATGTTCAAGAAGAAATGCGCCACGAGTGAAGCACAAAACCGGTGGCAGAGAGTGCCCATCTTTTTTAGAGGCGTTAAAGAAAGCACGAGCACAATGAAATTCCTGCAATTAACCCTAAAAAAAGAAAAAAATATCGACACAGCAATACTTAGTGAACCGTATAAGATCGGTAAAACCCCACTGTGGGCTAGTGACACTAACGGGAAATCAGCGGTATGGAGCTGTGCTAAAACGCCGATTGCGATTGAGCATTAAAAGCGAAACCATGCTACGTTTGCGTTAGAATATCAAAGTTATTTTTATATAGTTGTTATATACCGCCTAGTTATAGCCTTACTGAATTCGAAACCGCCTCAGACGGTCTGATAAGCGACGCGAGAGCCACATCACCAGTGATAATTGCAGGTGACTTTAATGCATGGGCCCGAGAATGGGGCAGCCGACGAACAAACGCCAAAGGAAGCGCTTTGCTCACATCATTATCAATGTTAGAAGTTACGCTTGTTAACACAGGCGATAAGCTTATCTTATAAAGAGATGGAAGAGGGTTTATTATAGATCTTACCTTCGTTAGCAATACAATCTTTAGACGAACATCGTGGCATGTAAGCGAAGACTATACGCATAGCGACCACCAAGCTATCATATTTTCGATAAAAAACGATGTAGGGGTACAAAATATCTCGGGTGTAAAACCAGTTGGCTGGAAGCTGCATACATTAGATGAAGAAGGTCTTAAGGTGATGGTAACTCATATAATCCTCCCAGAAGGAGCGATAAATTTGGCACACCAACTAATAAATGGCATTAAAGTAGCATGCGACGCCTCGATGAGGAGAAAATCTGCATCTTCCCTACGCTCACCAGTGTATTGGTGGAACGAAGAGATTGCGCACTTACGCCGACAATGTAACAGCGCAAGGCGAAACTACCAGAGAGCCAGAAATCGAAGCGCAAATTTTGCGGTGCAGCAAAGAGAATATAAAGAAAAGCGCACGTCGCTGAAACGGGCTATAAAAGCCAGCAAAACGAAATGTTTTCGAAGACTATGTGACAGCGCAGATAAAGATCCCTGGGGTTTAGCATTCAAAGTCGTGACCAAAAAGATACAAAAGTCATTACAACCGAAAATTGTATGTATGCCCTAGAGAGTTGGCAAAAATCGTAAGCGCACTTTTTCCAGCCAAACCACCCTTTGACCGGGAAACATTCCCCCCCTACAGAAAACGAAACGCCCCCAGTTACGGCAGAAGAAGTTTTAATAGCCGTTAAAAGCCTAAAAGAAAAAAGGCACCAGGTCCTGATCTTATCGCCAACCACATATTAAAAATAAATGCAAATACCAACACCGAAGCGTTTGTACGCACGTATAATGAATGTCTTAAAGAAGGAATATTTCCACCACTATGGAAGCGTCAACGACTGGTACTTCTACCAAAGGCCGGGAAACCCCCGATGACCAGTCAGCATACCGCCCAATATGCATGCTTGACACAGCCGGAAAACTGTTCGAACGAATTTTAAGCAATAGGCTGATTACAGAAATAGAAGCAGGGGAAAACCTCTCAACAGTAGGCGCGGCTATGCTTGTTAAGAAGCTGGCAGAAGAAGCGATAAGTGGAGTAAGATAGAAAGGCGGATCTAAGAAATATTGCCTGGTCATGACACTTGACGTTAAAAATGCGTTTAATTCCGCTAGTTGGAAGAAAATTGTCGAAGCTTTCTAACTACTTGGAAGATAGAGTCCTAGTATATGATACAGACGAAGCAGCAAAGAGTATAATATATCCGGAGGAGTTCCTCAAGGATCCGTCCTTGGACCATTGCTCTGGAACATTATGTACGACGGCATTCTGCGCTAACAAGTACGTACAGGGTCAAAAATTGTTGGTTTTACGGACGATATTGTTGCCAAGCATATAAAAGACGTTGAGCGAGAGACAAACTTAATGGCTGCGCAAATACAGAATTGGCTTGAAGAAAATGGCCTGCAGTTAGCCGAGCAGAAAACTGAGGCAGTGTTAATTAGCAGTAGAAAAATACTAGAGTTTGTTAAAATTAAAGTTGTAGGACATGAAATTGTTTCGAAAACTGCCCTGAAATATCTAGGCATTATGTTTGACGCTAGATTGGTATTTAAGACCCACCTAGAATATGCAGTCGAGAAAGCTGAGAAAGTTGAAGCAGCGCTATCGAGGCTAATGGTAAATATAGGAGGACCTAAGCAACAAAGTAGACAACTGTTGCTAGCGTAATACGGTCTGTTCTTCTATACGGGGCATCAATCTGTTCGGCGGCGCTTGAAAAAGTTTCGTACGCACGAGAGATCAGATCACTGTATCGACTTTGCGCTATCCGGGTAAAAGAGGCTGCGATAATCCTATCGAACATTGCAGAACGTGAGGCGGTGAGGCGAAACTGTTTGCAGTTGTGGCAGAGGCGGTGGAGCGCTACGGGTAAGGGACGCTGGACACGTAGACTTATTCCTTCGTTAGAGAGGCAACACGGTGAAGTGGATTACCACCTTACCCAAATATTGACAGGGCATGGCTGCTTTAAGTCATATTTATATAAGTTTAAACATGATGATGACCCTTACTGCACCTTCTGTGCAAATCAGGTGGTTGAAGATGCTGAACACTGTTTTTTGTCTATCCGCGGTTTGCAATTGAAAGGGATGACTCGAGCACGAAGTTGGGGAAAAGCATTGCGGAATCGGTCAGATCGGACGACTATAACGTATCCCAGTAAACCGATCGGTTTTAAGCTCAAGAATAATTAATTAAAATAGTTACATAGCCAAATAATAACAAAAATGTATAAAAGGATGAGAATGCCTAATACAAACAACTCTTAATAAAATAGAAATTGTACAACAACAGCTACACAGTCAAGTATAAATAGAAAAACACAGCGTAAGGTTAACTCAGTACGTTTAGATGACTGCTTAAGTATTACGCATGACTTTGTGGGTTTGACTCCCGCAGAAACCAATAACAAAGAAGTCTAATGAGGAAATATGGTGATTACCGAAATAGTACTATAACCAGAGAACGTGTATTGACAGAGAAGCCTTATCTCAGTCCATTCCGACACACATTCCTCTGATTTTGAGGGGTACTAATTTTCTTGTCGTAGCTCACCACGAAATATTTTGTCTTAGCTCACCACGATTTGTCGGCAAAGTTAACAGCAGGGGAGTAAAAATGCAGCAGGAGAGAAATATAATGTAAGTACATATATACATATATTAACATTCGAATTGGTGTTTGTGGGTGTTTTTCTTATGAAAACTTACGTTTTTGTTTTGTTTCGGAAATTTGCCAATTCGATTTTCAATTGGATTAATAAAATTACGGTAAATAGAAATACTACAAAACGAAAAAGTCAACGGATATTTAGTTCTTCGAGAATTTTTATGCGATCGCTTGAGTTTTTGTAAAAGTTGTTGAAAATCATAAAAAAATCTTTGAAAAATGCCTAATACGCGGATATGTCGGGTTCGTGGGTGTAACAGCCCTTCTAATTCGCGTTTCTTTAATTTTCCAAAGGATTCGTCGCTTATGCATCGAGAAATGCTTTTGTTTGCATCCAGCATTTTCAACCTGACGCAGTGGGTGCTAAATATCTTAAAGGAGGAGCAATTCCCACCCTTAATCTAGGTAAGTTTTTATACATATGTTGCATTTGTACATACATAAATAGGTTTGTACATGTGTGTTGAATATGGGTACATTATAATTTTGCAGGAGTTTAACGACTATGCTCATTAGCAAAGTGATAATGTATAATTTTTTAAAGTGCTAAATGAAGTTTTATTAAGGAAAAGTGTAACTTGTGTGTGAATATATGTAGATATGTAAATACATATGTGTATATAATGTACATACATACTACATATACAGTTTGTAAGAGCAAAAAGCGAGACTTGTGTACATATGTACATATGTGAGTTTGTTTAAATATATTTCATGAAATGTATGCCCATACTTATGTATATGTGTGTTCTTGTGGGTATTGAAACAGAAATAG
Source organism: Philophylla caesio (assembly GCA_963971545.1). Classification (NCBI taxonomy): domain Eukaryota; kingdom Metazoa; phylum Arthropoda; class Insecta; order Diptera; family Tephritidae; genus Philophylla; species Philophylla caesio. The sequence goes on along the minus strand of OZ020608.1, from coordinate 37,162,776 downwards.
TTAATTAAAAAAATGTTAAAAATTAATTCCATTGCCCAATCATTAAGTTTTCGTTAGATTTTTGAAAGTGATCTACTTGGATGTTTATAATATACTCGATGAGTTTTCGCATATACATATGTATGTACATACTTTTCACATTCATGCATAAGTACATATGTATGTACATATCTACAAATATGCATGCACATTAGTCTATAGCTTTATAAGAGTTTTATATACGGTTTTTTACTTGCATATAAATGTACATACATACATACATGTATATCCATATGTAAATAGCATAGGAATTGGTAATGGGTAGCTGAAATATATATGTACAAGTATGTATACATGCATTTTTTAATTAGGATATGATGAAGCCCCTAAACACCAATGGTCAGGCTTGACCAAAGATAAAAGATGCTGCGTGAAGAGCTGTGTTTCGGAAGGAAAACGAATTTTGTATGCTTTCCCAAGGAACGAAGATGTACGTTTAAGTTGGGCGCAGGCCTGCGGAGTACATGCCCCGTCCAAGACTGAAAGGTTGTTTGTTTGCCAACGCCACTTTGATATTAAATATATTACAAAATTTAAACTTTTGGAAGGGGCTTTCCCTTCATTAAACTTAAATACAGAGTCAGCATATAGAAGTCGCTCACCTAGTGCTGGCTCTGAGTGGGTGTGCCCGCCCGTTTCAAAAACGTATGTTCGCGTTGAAAAAACCGATGATGACTTAACTTTAGAAGAGTTTGAGAAGTATTCCATTTTGGAAGAGAGAAGGCGCGCACATGAGTTTCGAGGAGATTGCGACGACTCTGAAACCACAACCAGCCGTGAAAAATTTGCTCAGGCTGCCCGGTTCTATCAGCGTAACGCTGCAAAACTTCGAACCATCATTACAAATCTCGAGGCAGAAAATGAAAATCTCAAACAAAAATATAGGGATTTGTGCTCTCGGGCAATCATTGCGGACGAATCGTGTAGCCTTGATGCTATCAATTTTGCCAAAATGATTGTTAACTGCTCTAAATCTCAATATACAGAAGAACAAAAAACATTGGCCCAAAATATAAATTATATGTCTTCCAAAGCATATGGTTTCATGCGTGACGATCTCGGTTTTTACTTGCCCCACAAATCATCTCTTTTGCGTTGGCGCCCCATCCGTTATGTGGTCCCTGGTTTTGATGCCAATGTTATAAAAAATCTTGCCAAATTTGTGCAAAATATGTCCGACATCGAACGCATTTGCGTAGTTAATTTTGATGAAATTAACATCAAACCCGACCTCTGCTACAATAAATCTCGAGATTTAATTGATGGTTTTGTTGATCTTGGGGATGGCCAACGCGAAACAAATATTGCACAGAAATGTTGCTTTTTTATGGTGAAAGGCCTATGTTCGAATTGGAAATATGTGTTGTCATACTATATTTCCAAAAGTGGTCTTAATGCGAACAACTTGTTACCGATCGTCACAAAAAACATCTCTATGTTAAAAAATATTGGACTTAACGTCAAAGCTTTAGTTTCTGACCAGGGACCATCAAATATTGGTTTATTTACCAAACTCCAAATTTCAGAGAGCACACCCTACTTCATGCATGATAACGCTAAAATATTTTGTATGTACGACTATTGCCATCTTATTAAGTCCGTCCGAAATACACTATTAAAATATGATATCCTCACTCCAAATGGCATAGCGAGCTTTAAAGTTATCTCCAAATTGTTTGAGATTGACCAGATGAGTCACAATTTTAAAATATGTCCGAAATTGACTGAGGCCCACATTCGACCACACTCGTTTGAAAAAATGAGTGTATCCCGGGCAACCCAAGTTTTGAGCAATTCGGTAGCGGCTGGTATTCAGATGGCTCGAGAACAAAATTTATTCGCCAATGATGAATACGTGGTAAAATGTGCTGAGTCGACGCAAATCTTTATCAAAACCATGAACGACTTGTTTGACGAGCTGGATTGCAAATACATTGGCTCTAATAATCCGATTAGATGCCCACTAACTCGCGGTAATACGGGCAAATTAAAAAGAATGAACGCCCATATAGACTTTTTGAAAAGATTAAAACTTCCAAACAACGTGCGGGTTAAATGTATAGAGGGCTTTTGGATCACCGTTAGATCAATTCAGAAACTTGCGGAACACCTTTTTGCCGAATATTCTGAAGTAAAGTTTGTTTTGCCCGGGAAAATGAATCAAGACGCTTTAGAAAATTTTTTTTATAAAATCCGCGCGAGTCAAGGTATTAATACCCATCCTTCAGCACATGATGTGCAGTATATTGTGGCACGGTTGTTATCTATGAAGATACTTCGCCAGAGATTTGAGAGAAAAGGAGGCAACTGCGAAGATGATGATGACATTAATTTAGAGTGGAATCTAAATTCCGACGATTCTCATCTGGAAGCAGTTGCTGGCGAACCACAAACGGAGAGACTTGCTGTGGACGACATTGACATACCCGATGAAGATTTTGCTGAAGTAGAAGATAAAGCTGAGGTACAGGTGCAACGGTACTACACTGGCTATGGTATTTACCAGAAAATTTTGTGTAAACTGAAATGCGAAAAATGCGCCAAGATCATGACGAAAACACAAGGAGAGCAAAAACTGCACTCCGAAGCCCTGATAAGAGCAAAAAACTTCACGGAAGACACCGATTTACGGCTTGTCAATCCAGAAGACAGGGTTTTCGAAGTGTGCCGCCTCCAGATGATCTGGTACCGACAGCTCTTCGCAAAATACGCTCATATATCGGGTATAAAAGAACTATTGTTGTCCACCATCAAAGAAAAAACCGAGCAAGTCTTTCCTGAGTGGTTCCTCGTCTCTGGCGAATGTCGAGAACACCGTATAAAGCTTTTAGACTTCTTGATTACTGTTCTTCTTTTTAAAAACTCAAAGTGGTTGTTGCGCGAACAAACAGACGTTACAAGATGTCAAAAACGGGTGGATAAGCTAAAAAAGTTGTAATCCGTAGGACAAGATTCCGACAATGAAAGTAGTAACGTTTCTTATAGTAAGTAAAAATTTAACTCAAAAATATATACATATATTACTATTCAATATAATTAATCAGGTATATCATGTTTACTTCAGGATTTCTTTTTAGCTTTGCTCTTTTTTTCAGCGTTTCTTCTCTTTTCAGGTTTTTTCTCATAGCTTTTCTTATTTTTCAGGTCTTTTCTCTTTACAGCTTTTCTATATTTTTCTTCCACAGATACCCTTTAGTTTTGCAACAGAGCCTAGCTTTTTTATACCCCAGACGGTTATAATTTTGCAAATAAGAATAACCCTCTAGGGTAAAAAAGCAGGTAAAACGCAATAACTTAATTTATTAGAGTACTCGGAGCAATCTTGGTAGAGTTCGTCATTTTCTATTTGGCTTACCATATACATATGTATGTAAATACATATGTATTTTCTTCTTTAAATTTGTCAAATATCAAATTACAACCATACCGAGCATCTGGAAACTCTAATATTTTAAGTAGTGTGAAAAAGTGTCAATATTCGTAAGAATGACACTTTTGCAACTCTTTTTCCAGCAAAACATATTTCTTAACACATTTTTTTCAAATATTCTCTAATAAGCTAATAATTTTGTTATTTCTTTCTAATTGCAGCATATTTTTATTTAATTTCAGTATATTTTTCTCTAATTTCAGTACATTTCTCATTTATTCCATTTATTAAAATAAATATTTTTATAAAATTGTTATTAATTGGTAAATTGTTTATTATTAAATAAAGTTTTTAAAATAAATAATAAAATAACTTGTCTTTTATACTATGAAATGTTGATCCTTCTCGTAAGATATTGAAATCGTAACAAAAATATGCCAACCATCACCAAAATCACAAATTCCGTAGCATACGAATGTGTTTTATATACACACAAATATAAATATGCACAAACGTACACTTGTTCACGTGCCCGCAAACCACCCTTGAGCTCTAAATGCTTGCTTCTGCTCAGATTTCCGACAATTCTGCTGCGAGACGAAGGTAATAAACCACCACCATAAATTAGAGTTGAGTGCAAATACTTTTCCTTTCGCAGTAGGTACAAGGAATAATTGGAGTAATAAAAAAATATCGTCAGAGACGTTTAACTGGGAGAAAATCAATAATATATGGCTGCTTAATACTTATTAAGGTGGGATATAGTGTGATACATTTTTAAAATAAATTAAAAGTGAAAATTAATTATGAATTTCTGTAACCACTTTTCATAAAGTGGTAGATTTCCTACTCCGACTACAAATTGCAGTAAAAGGTTTGCAAATTCAGTGATGACCAACACTGTTGTTCAAATGCGACAAAATTCGGCTACATATTTACATATATATATATGTGCTCATACAAATGTACACAGCGCGTATTGAGATGATGAAGATGTGCTGAGTATTTCTCTAGGCAAGGCCGATTTTGCGAAATAATACCAAAAGCATTCATATATTTTTATTAGTATTTTACAATATAATCATTCATAATGATTAAATATTCATAAATTAGACATGAATTTGGTAAAAGAATATCGTATTAGCTGAGGAATGTCTATTATACATATTTTCATTTATTCTTCACCAACACATTTGCCGGACTGGGCCAGAAATAGGCAACGCCCCTGTACTTGCAAAGCTGAAGACGAAAATGTTCAAATTTATAAATTTTTGCAAGATCGCGAAAAATGTGCTTCGCTGGCAGATTTTAAGTTGTGCTGCAATTTATGAATGAAATGGTTTAGGATTTATGGCGCCGGTGTAACTGTTGATGTAGTAGTTGCTGCGGGAAGTGAGGACAGAAGTGTGCGCACGTTGATGTGTAAATATGTATACATAAAAATAAGTATGTGCGTATATTTGTATGTGCAAAGACGTCATTTGTCCTTGAATTAATATTTTGGCATGTGATGTAGGTCAAGGTTGATTTATATGATCTTGTAATATATTTATCTAAAGTATTTATATAAATAGGTATGTATGAACAAAGTTAGTTCTGCATTTTGTATACATATGTATGCATAGATAAGAATATACATACATATGTATGTATAATGGGTAAAATATTGATTTGTATTATGTTAAATGGAGGTTTATATCGATGCACAGGTATGTACATACATATGTATATAAATGTACATATGTATGTATATATATTTATTGGGGTACTATTTACGTACATACTTACATAAAATGTGTAGCTACATGCATACATATGGGACTATTAATTTCACCTAGTATGTACATATGTATAATAAATGCTCAACTATGAACAAAGTTTGAGTGAAGAAAACGTTTTAAATTAATATCCATGCACTTATGAATCTACATACACAAGATTTGCAGTAATTTTAAAAAAATTTGCGAATAACTTATGTAGATAAAAGCGTAAAAATTATGTGTCAACAAATGCAAATCGCCGACGGCATTTTAGCATTTGCGTTTGCGCACCACCATTATAGCAAATCTTATCATATCATATGTATGTAAGTACGTACACACAAATTACACAAAAGAGGACTCTTCATTAATTAATAAAACCAATTTTATTATTTTTTGACTTTATTTTTCCAATATCCAACGAAATTCATAAATTTCCTAATACGTAATGCCGTCGGCAAAACAACAGGTGGATTATGCTCACATTTGTGCATTAATAAAATCCATATTCATAAAACAAAAAAGGGGCGGCTTCAGCCATTAATTTCACAAATGCACATACATAAGTATGAATATACACTTCATCAATCGTATTATAATTATTCTGCTTTTTATTAAATTGTCAAAATCAACCCAAAATAGGTAAATTTTTCTTACATTTATGAGAATATACAAGCTGTTAAATTTCTTTCGACCTCGCTCAGCTCTGTTAACTTGCCACTCTCGCTATTTCCCCTGTTAGCTCTGGCGCGGTGAAATAAGACAAGACATTTACTTGGATTTTGACAATTCACACTGATATTCGCGTGAAAATCTTCTCTGTCAAATATAAGTTCTCTGGTTCAACGCTTTGCCGATCGTCGCATACACAATTGAACATGCACATGTACATACATACATACATGTATAGCAACAAGGAGAAGTGCTACACATCAACGTTTGCTACGTATAATTTTGTTGTGTTCTTCGAGTTCTTTTGATTATATATTTCTTTGGAACGTATTGTGCCGCAGTCATAATGCAAAGAACGACAATGGAAATAAAGGGCCGTACACATACAACTTTCCTCGCCTTACTTGACAATTCGAACTTTAACAACAAAGCATGAGGTGTAGAAGGTTTGCTACATAGAACGCTTTGACAGTTTCTGCGATAATTGTTTGTTTTGAATTGCGATATGTGCTTATTCCGAGTATTTTCATTAATAAAAGAATAAGAAATGTGTTTTACATCTACTTACATATGTATGTTTGAAATTCGCGAGTGTAATAAACTTTATTAAGACTGAGATGTAACAAGTCTTCTTGCAGCATCTTTCGACAAAATAAATAAAAAGCGATCCAGGGGATTTTAGGAAAACTATGAGGGTGGTTAACAAAGAGGTGTTTCATTTGCTATTTGTTCATATTTCTCTTCTTTTCTCTTTTTAAAAGTAATTACATATGCAAAAATTATGAAATACAAGTTAATTCTCAAAATCGTGTGTATATGCACGCAGAAATAAAATGGAAATGTAAACAGTTGGTTGTCAAAGTGTACAAAAGTTGAGAGTTCGCCATGATTTTGCTTCGTTTTGCTTTGCTTTACTTTTCTCGCCTTGTATTTAGCAGCACTCATATAACAACAGGTCTTCAACTTATCTGTCAAAGCGAAACTCTGAAGCAAAGCAAAGCGAAAGTCTTATGTGTACGGCCCTTAAGGCATATGTACGTTTGTTTTGCTACATGTTACATGCTTACGTGTTTTCTACGAACGATCAACTTGATATTCCTTTGGTCAAGTACGCACTCGCTTTTTCGTATTTCGTTTTAAACTCGTGGCACATACATACATACGCAAGTGTATAAGTGCACAAGAACTTATTTTGTTTTCTTTAGTTTTTCGTGTTGTAGCCGAAATACAACGACAGAAAAGAGAAGAAATATATGTACATACATACGTATTTTACGCATATATGTACATATGTAAATAAGTGGACATGGAGAATATCCCTGCAGTTCTCTAGAACTAGTTCCAAGCTAGCGATATTACTAGCCCTCAACAACCATCACTAGTTCCGCGCCAATCTCCTTGCTATGTATTCAAGTGGCGAATTTAACGTGGATATGTCCTACGGAGGGGTCAATTGTCTCCCCTTTGCATTACTCTGTACTAGCTAATTCACCAACCCCAAATACCATCTATTTCGCATGAATTAGAGGACAAGATATTTTGTTAGACATAAAAACCTAGCAATTTCGTTAACTACTAAAAAGTACCTTATATGATAGCCACAAAAAGCTATACAATTCGCTAGTCTCTAGAAGTAAAGATATTCACTAATGAAGCAGAATAAAAGTTTTCCATGCTTTTTAAAGGTTTCTTGCCATGAACTCCTTCTATATTATAATCTGCAGTAATTTCTTCTGACATTATATTTTTTAAATTTTTTAGTACTCCTGCAGGCTGAAGCAGAGACCGCATTGTTTTAACCTTTTATAGAATTAAAAGAAAATATATTAAGAAAATTATAAGTGGATGATTATAAAATTTTTTTTATTTTCTTTTCAATTAAAATAAAGTTGAGTAATTAACGAATCCCATATGAACTACTTTTTATAAAACGAAACAGTATTTTAATTTAAATGGGAATTACATTAAAGAAAAATAAATTGCCGAAGTTTATTAAGATGAAATACTACTATAATTAAATTAAATTATTAAATTTACTTACGTATAAGTCTCTGTTATCAGGTGTCATGTCATTGTTGATATCAATCAGTTTACTTTCAGATGTTAAGGGGAATTTCAAAGAAATCAGAGTTTCCTCCACATTTTGGCGTAAAAGCTGCTTTAAAATAACTTTTTGCTCAGCAAGAGCTTCAATAGCAATTTGAAGTTGTTTTATTAAAAGGAGACATAAAAGTTATAATTAGTGTTTTAGAATATATTGATTATAAAATGAAATATAAAGCAATACCTTGGAGAATCTTCACATCTCGTTCCACAACATCTCTGATTTCTTCAATCTTATTTTGGCAAGTACAATTATTTTCTCGATTATCTGAAATGCAGAAATATAAATGTCGAAATTTATTATTCCCATTGAAGGTTTAAATTGAGGGCAATCAAACTTACAATTATTGACGGAATGGAGTGCGACACGTTTTATTTTATTTTTTTGGTCTGCCATTTTTTAAGTCTATATTGCGGCCGGAAATTCCTTGGTAGTTTATAAATTTATTATTTGTATATTAATATATTATTAAACAATGTTATGAGTAGCAGTGCAGCATAGGCATTATTATTAAATTATTATTGTAGGGAAAGACAATTCCTTTCGATTCTACATATTTAAGTAAAAACGACTCATCTATGTATATCAGAAGTCTCACAATCAACTAAACATATTCCTAAATCCATTGAATTAATAGGTTCATTGTAAACGTTTTGAATGCTTTTTAATCGTCGTCCAATAATTTTGCCGCCTTGTTCCCTGCAAAATGAATGAACTTGAAAAGGAATGTTTGGTTTTATATAACAATAGTCATCCGGAGTTTTAGAGCTTAGCTAATTTTTAGGCTCATGTTCATTGGATGGAAATGAAAATTTTTCTTCTACAATTTTTCTGTATACATATTTGCTGTAGAATTTGTGTTGGTTTTTTAACACATTTTTTTAGGGTATGCAAGTAGTTTTCAAAAGCGTAGCACGAACCTGCCGTCGGATTATCAACTTGATCAATAGTTTCTCTCAGGTGCAGTAAATTATGGACGTTATAAGAAATACTGTTTTGACCAAATAAAATTGAAAAGTTTTCCACAAAAAGGGTTAATCATAGTTTGAGAAGACTCCAAATTTTGCTTACACTGCCTTGAGCAACACAGAAGTCTGTATGAACAGTGCAACAACAAGAACTCAAAATATATGTCATCATGCACTTTATTATTTAGAGAAATCACACCCGTATACAGCAAAAACTGCCTGAACTCGGTGGCTTTCCAATTAAGTATTTCATTTAAAGCCCTAGGCTTACGGACAAACTCATCTGGAATATATTTACGCATTGATATCAAGTTATCAGATATATCTTTTATGTTGGAATTTGGAATATTAAAAGAAACTTTGTGATTAATAATTCTTAATAAAAATTTTCGCATAACACCTAAGTCTATCAAATGCATGCAGTCTAATGGAACATGTTTGACCATTAACACACCAAGGCTTTCGAATGGTGATTTTCTTGCTTTATAAGTGTATACGTGATGTTCTGGATATTTTCTACTTGATAAATCCTCGTCTGTTATTAAAACTCCTGATGTTGAACTGTAAGTCAATGTATTATCAATCTTTTTTCCTACTTGGGTGCACTTTGTACACCCGTGTCGAGATGTATGCGAGGGTGTACCAGTAAATAACGCCCTTGCCGGAGCATCGCAAACCACAGCCCTAATGTCAATTTTAATTTTTCTCCCTGGCTGTTTGAAACCATTTTCTTCTAAATTGGTAAACTCAAGTACAAATTTTTGTAAATATTCATCACAGCTTTGTGGTTTGCTATTACCAATATATATTCCAATAGGAAATACGGGTTGACTTTTTAAATTGTATATTCGTACTAAGATGGGCCACAACTGAGCCCTTGAACTTCTAAATAAAGGAAGGCCGTCGATATTAATATCTACAACCAAATTGTCTGGGAGATGGATAACGCTAGATATTTGATTCAACTGTTGGGTCAGTCCGACATGTAGGTATGATCCACCGCCGACAGAATCGATTTGTGGTTTGATTGAGCAATCAAATTTATAGAACATTGACACATTTAAATTTTCCTCCTTGAGGATCCTAATCAAATCTTTAGCACATTTTCGCGATGGTTTATGTACAGAGTACCACTCTTTTAATTTGTCGTTTAAACTTAAAACTTGCAAGTTTTCACATTCTCGCACATTCTCTTTAAATAAATCAATTTGCATCGACGCGTCGCCTGCTATTTCTAATTCTGTTTCCATTTCGCTGATCTCGAAACTTTTATCACTTTCTTTTCCTACAGACATACATTTTTCTAAGAATTTTTCCTTTTCGGCTTTTATCAATCTTCTCAAATGCCTTTTGCTACTCATTTTAATTTATTTATGAGTAATTTATTGATTTATTTAATGTCTTCACTTACTTATTGATGAAACAAATGAACTAACGCTTGTAACTGCGAGAAATCAACTGAGAAATTCACAACAAATTAACATACACAAAAATAACGGGATAATTTCGTTTTTTATGCGCACTTAGTTTCCGTTAATAGACAAAACATGTTTTGTTATGCATAAGCCAACAGATACACAAAAAATAGCAGCAGTATCATATCTGAAATAAGTAAACTACCTGTTTTATGCACTACCAATGCCCTTGAGAAGTAAGTAACGCTTTTGGGCTTAGTTAAATCACTAGTCCTTAATTAGAAATTACCACTCCAAAAACTGCAGGGATTCGTTCTGCAACGTCGGCAAATGTGCAGAGACGCAGGTCTCGCGAGTAGTGGTAACAAAAATGTTCTAATCAAACTTTTAGAAGACAATAAACAAATTGACGAAAATTACGAAAGCGCGACTTCTATGTTCGTGTGTTAATGAACTCGAAAAGACAATTCGCGAAATGGAGCAACGACAAATTAATGTTGCAACGGCAATATCACAAAGTATTACCACAGTACATATATACAGTACGCCAACTCTTCGATAATTTATCGGAAAAATTCACCCCCCAAAAGGACTTGGGTTTCGTGTTACTCTTAGAACCAAAAAAATCTTTCAACAGGGTTTTGTGCAGCAAGGAAATACACACGTTCTATTTTATTCATTAGTAAATAAAAAAAGCGCGTATAGAACAAACTCACATCTTGTACTACTTCATTAAAGATATCTTATATTTGTAATTGCTGAAGTGAGGACTACACACAAAGCTCGTGAACGTTAAATTCAATACAATTTTGAAGTTACTTTGTTCATGTAAAATTACAACTTCAACGAACAAAGTTTAATCGAGCTATAAAGCTATACATAGTTCTAAAGAATATCTCCACAAAACTGTGTCCGTGCGAGTTGAGCTAATAGGTAGTTCCTATTATTCTTTTGCATATGGTTTGTTTTACATTTTCAATTTGGTTTATTTTAAATTGATCTTCAAATGCTGCTTAAGGCCATACGCATGTTAATTTTTTTTTGACATAATAAGAATGAAAATTAATTCTAAAATATATTTACTGCTGGATATTTTAAACCGACGCTTAGATAGCAATTTAGACTTACGTTATTTATACATAAGGTTTAGACATGCAAAATACACAATAATATTTTCGTATATATTTATTATACAAGTATATATTTTAATACACAAATGCTTATCATTTTTTGCATTAAATTTTTGAAACGGAATAGAATGAAAACGTGTTTTCGATGGAAACTGATCCCTGACAAATCTCTTTTGATCCCAATATGTATTGACGGTATTGCGATCCATATCCATGGATTTCAAAATTTCTAATTATTTTGCAATCCGTATTACTATACATCAATATTGCATGATGCACGTTAAAAAAATAACACGGTAGGTACTTGGATCACGTCAAAAATACTGAACGTGTGACAATGCCCAATGCCATAGGGTGGGTCAAATTGTATGGGTCAAAAAAAGTCGATGTTTGGTACCCCCTAGTTGTGTTTTATAAATCATTTTAAGCAACTTTTCCAATGGAAGTATGGTTTTATTTTGAATTCCGAGCCCCCCAATTTTTAAAAATAGGTATTTTTTCGTCCTTTTCAAGATTCGACTTGGACACAGCATTGAAAAAAGGATTACAATATTTTGCTATGTATGTGTAAAGGGGTTTTTTGGTACGAAAAAACCGAATTTGACATTGGCTCGACGATAAAATTATGTTTTGATACTCAATTTGAACAAAAAAGGCTTAAGATGGACGAAAATGGCACAAAAATCGGAATATTTGTATGGAGAGTACCCTCATTTTTCATCGTGATGACTTAAAATTTTGCACAAAGTTTTTTTTTTACAAAAAAAAAATATTATGAAACTTACAATAAAAATTAAGAGTACTTCACATACAATATGGAAAATATGTTTATTTTCTATCGGAATGACTTGGAACTTGCTGAGATTGTAAAGTTCAGTTAAAAAGAGAGATTCAAGAGTTCTCGTTATGATGTTGCAACTACTACTATAGATTTTAGATAGAAAATGGAACCCTCTGGAAGACAGAAATTTAGATCTTCCTCTATCTACTCGCTAAATGAACAGAACATTTTTTTATCAAAGTTTTTTTTCTTCAAAAATTCAACTCTAAAGATGGAAACATATGTTAAAAAAACAAGAAGCAATAGAGCATTCTATAATATTTCAATTTCTAAATACATAAAAATAACGTCTTTTTAAAAAAAACGTGGCAGTGCAGTTCATCGACGTCCTGAATATTAATGAAGGTTCTAGGAATTTCTAAATCTATCGAATAGAATGTTTTAGAAATTTATAGAAGAAAGACATGTTCAATTGCTAGCTAGCGTGTCCAAACGAGTTTTAGAACATAAACGAGAAGAAGTGATGGCAGTGACATTAGAAAGCCGTAAAAAATTTCCTAAACTTGACAGCAAGAAAGACTTTCAAGAATAAGTCCTTCTCGCTTCTTACAATATTCAAAATCCGCTGTACAAAGTGTCAACGCACTAATCACTTAACCGATAAACCAAAACGTCGAGCCGGTGAAAACAAATACAGATGTAAATATAAAAGAAATTAAAGTGAACAAACAATCGACAAAATCTTTCGTAGATCCGGGGAGTAGTCGTACTCTTGTGAAAGAAAGTTTTGCAAGAAAACTTGGTAAACCTACCCCTTGCGCCGTTACACTAAATGGCTTTGGTGGAGGTAAATTCGAATGTAAAGAGAAACTTGACATGATAATAGAGATAGACTGTGAAAAAATCAAAAGTGACATTTTAATCGTAAAAGATAATTTGTTAAGTGAAAACATTTTACTCGGAACTGATTGCTTATACAGAAACGGAAATCGCCTAGTTATATAAAACGGATATTGTCGTATTGAAAATGTTTTGAACATACGTGAACGCACAAATCTCGCTAATACTGATTTTGTAAAACTCGAAAATTTACTCCAATCGTATCGTGGCATGTTTTCTGAAAAAGTTTCAGAACTCGGTCGTTGTAATATAACGAAAATGAAAATTTAACTAAATTCAAAATACCAGTGGCTGTGAAGCTATATCGTCTGCCTTTTTGCAAACGGCCGATCGTTGCAGATTTAATTAAAGATTTACTCGATAACGAAATAATTCGAGTATCCGAATCTTCATACGCCTCACCAATTGTGCTTGTTGAAAAACAAAGTGGTGAATACCGACTCTGCGTAGACTATAGATGTCTTAATAAAATTACCAACAAAACTTCGTATCCGATGCCAGTTATGGAAGAGGATTTCGCCCAGATAGCAGGTAACAAGTATTTTTCGATATTAGCCCTAAGATTGGGGTATTACCAAATAGAAATCGACGAAGATTCGAAGCAATTCACAGCATTTGTGACAACCGAAGGGCACTACGAATTTAATAGAATGCCTTTTGGTTTGGTCAACGCTCTGGTTGTTTTCCAAACAGTAATGAATAAAATAGTTAGTAAAATGAATCCTGGGGAAGCTCTGGCATACTTGGATGATGTCATCATACCGAGCCGCACCATTGAAGAAGGTGTACAACGTCTTGAAAACTTTCTGCGTATTTTAAAAGAAAGTGGTTTAACACTGCGAATTGATAAATGTAAATTTTTAGAAACAAAAATCGTATATCCTGGAGACGTCCTAACCGAGAACGGTATAACGCCCGGTAATCGCAAAGTAGCAGCCATAAGAGACTTTCAAAAGCAAATAAATGTCACCGAACTAAGACGTTTCTTGGTCCTTACGGGTTTCTTTAGGAAGTTTTTTCCTGATTATTCATTATTAACTAAACCGTTGACAATGCTTTTACGTAAATCCGAACATAATTCATTTTGCTGGACGGAGCTTCAGCAGACAGCGTTCGAACGAATTATCGAGCTTTTAACAACCACTCCCGTATTAGCACTCTACGACCAAACCGCGCAGCATGAGGTCCACACCGACGCAAGCAGCATCGGCCTCGCAGGCGTGTTAATGCAATCGTACGATAATAAAACTTGGCAACCAACCATGTACTTCAGTCGTCACTGTACAGATGCCGAAAGTCGTTAGCCCTCGTATGACCTAGAAGCTCTCGCCGTCGTAAAGGTACTCGAACGATTTCGTATATACCTTCTGGGTAAGAAATTCCGCCTTGTAACTGACTGTTCAGCAGTTGCCAAAGAACGCGATAATAATGAACTGAAGCCTAAAATCGCTCGCTGGTGGCTAAAGATATCAGAATTCGATTTTGAAGCAGTACACCGTCCCGGAAGCAGACTTGCTCATGTAGACGTTATGAGTAGAGCACCTGACCAACCCGCTAATATTGTTGAACCAGCCGGTTCTATTTTCGAAATAACGCTCAACGACAACTATTGGCTCTATATCATGCAGATTCAAGATCCAATGCTAAGAGAAAATATTGTAGTTCTTCAAGGTCATGGAAAATCACAACGAGAGCCAGAAATTAAGAAACATTTTCGTATTCACAATCATCGTTTATATCGCCAAGAAGAAGATGGGTTAAAATTCGTCGTTCCGAAGTCCGTTAGATGGCGCATTGCTCAACTCTGCCACGACAAGATGGGACACCACGCTTAAGAGAAAACTATAGCTCGAATTCGTCAAACGCTTTGGTTTCCACAAACGCGTAAATATATAAAAAATCATAGCGCGGCGTGTACTGAATGTTGCTATCGCAAAGCACAATCTGGTAAATTAGAAGGTACCTTAAATTTCGATCCGGTCGAACCAATAACATTCCGTGTGCTCCACATGGATCACCTCGGTCCATTTATTCGTAGTAAAAAAATAAATTCGTACGTATTAGCGATTTCAGACGCATTTTCTAAATATATTTTCGTTAAACCGGTTCGTGATACATGAACAATACATGTAATGAATACTTTTAACCGCCACATCGGGCTACCGAGTAAAGTCATCACTGATCGTAGAACCGCCTAGACGTCTAAAGTGTTTTCGTAATATTGGGAACAGAACGGTTTTAAACACGTTAAAACCGCCGTACGTACTCCAATGTCCAACGGACAAGTCGAGCGCGCGAATCAAACAATTTTAAATTATTTGCGTACTTCCGTTGACAATCCGAAAGATTGGGATTTATTATTGCGAAATTTACAGTTTACTATAAATTCCAAAAAGAATAAAACCACGGGATATAGTCCAAACGAATTAATTTTTGATTTTAATTTACGCGATATCGTACATAATCAACTGATAGCCGCCGTGCACGATGATGTCGATGAAATTGTAAAAAATGCACCGATAGACGAAAAACGTTTATTCGCTTCCGAAAATATAAACCGCGAATGTCAGCAAGCTGGTAACTCTGCACCAAAATAAGAAAAGAAGAAGTTGAGAGTCGTTGAAGGGAGAGTTGTAGTTGAACCGTCGGAAAGTGCAGAGCTCGTCGTGAAATTCTTAGTTAGTAAAAAATATTACACTTTGTCAACTTTTTTAAATATATAATAAATACTTTTGTGAAATTGAATACATGAAACTAAAAGGCGTCCAGTAACAAACAGTAACAAAAAGAAAACATATTATATTTCGCTCCCTGGCTCTTTAATTTAAGCAGTTAGAAGCTTGAAGTTTTTCAAAAAGATAGTTCAGATATTTAATTTTGGACCGTAATTCAACTAAAGACTTGAAATTTCGCACAAATATCAGTCATTGTTAGATATATGTATATAGAAAGTGAAAATAATGAAGGTCAGAGAAATAAAACATACAACCGATAGTTCAGATATTGCATTTATAGCCAAAACCCCTCCATTTAAGCCGCTAAAGCCTTGGAATTTTCGGATGGCGGGAAGGCCATGACGAAGTTAGAGTGGTGTGTATCGCGTATAGGCAGTGTAAAACCGAGTAGTGACGAAGAGGCGTCAGGACAGATGACCTCAAGAGCAAGTTATTGCTTCGTCTGGCCGATCTGCAAGAGGGGGTCGGAGACAAGGATGAGGACACAGGGAAGCGAGACAATCCGGCGCGTACCACAATGCAGGAACCCTCAGCGGTGGAGCGGGAACGAGCCGTCGAAAAATTCAGTGTAGCGGTGCCGGTTAAGGCGGAAAATTTATCGAAGAGGGACGTTCGCTGCTATGGCGACTTAGGTCGATTAGGCGACCGTTAGGTAGTTGGGAAGAGTTGGTTAGGGAGTTAAAGTTGGAGTTTCTCCCCTCCAACTTTGACGATTTGCTCTTGGATGAGATTCATAGGCGTACTCAAGGTATAAAGGAGACCATAGGGGGCTATGTGGCAGCGATGAGGGTTATGTTTGGTTAGCTACAGGAATCGTTGCCGAAAAGAGGAATGCTGAAGTTATAAGGGCGAATTTGCAGCCATTTTGCCAAACGCAACTTTGACTGGTTCGTACAGGTTCAGTTACGGAACTAGTCGGCCTGTAGGTCTAGATCGGAACGTAGGTCTATAAATCTGTCAGGAAACTGGAAGCAGACCCCTGGGATGGCTGGACAGGTGTTCTTGTAGAGCGAGACAATTTCCTGCTAACTCCCAGCTGGCAGAAGTCGTTGTTCGTAGCCCACATATGCGGCTTTCTTATTCCTTGGTTTACAGTGGTGACAGACCACTACTCACTCATCTGGTTGAACAAGTTGAAGGATCCTAGTGGTAGGCTAGCGCGTTGGGCTTTGAAACTTCAGCAGTATGATTTGGAGATTGTGCATAGGAAATTTCTACTTCGGACCCTTGGTTAGCAAGAATGAATTGTTTAGTTGAAGACAGACCGCTATATTTCCCGGGTTGGAGAGTGGAATGTGGCTCCCTCTACAAATTGCTTAGGCCGAACTTTTCTCCAGTATATGGCGACGAAACGCAGTGGAAAAAGGTAATAGGACAAGATGGGAGGAATGATATTTTGAAACAGTGCCACGATAATTCGTTGGCAGGTCATATGGGCGTCAAGGAAAACTAGACTACGTAGAGTCGTTAATTAGACAGGATTGGATTATTGTGAAAAACGAGCTAGAAAAATGGAGGGGATTAGAGCAAGCGTTAGAACGAGGTTAGAGAAAACGAGCGTCAAGTTAGCGAAAGAATATAATCTTAGGTATAGGTACGTGCAGTACATGCCCGGTGAGTTAGTTTGAAGGAAACATTTTTCTTTATCAGACGCAGCAAATTTTTACGCGGCGAAGTTGGCCCCGAAATATATAGGTCCGTTTATAGTGAAGAAGAGGGTGTCGCCGTGGACATACATATGTCCTGGCTGACGACGTAGGAAGAGAAAAGGGAACGTTAAGTAATTGAGGCCGCATAACGACGCAGGAGGATAACCTTAGGTTCAAGGAAATGAGTTTACTTCGCATGAATTTCGGTAGAAAGGGTTGGAGTTGTCGCGGACTGGCCTCAACAAAAACAAAATATATTTGTAATTCCCCTTGTGTACCTTCTTTTCCGTCTCTCCAACGACGATTGAGTTATTTGGCGATGGTATGTTCGCGGCGTTAAATAGTGCCTACAATGTTCCCTCCACCCTAATAATTGCCTTAGTAGTTGCCAGGGCCAAGGTGCAGGGTGTTTGACGACCAGGGGATAAATCTCCAGCGGGGAGCGCGCGCCGGAACGGGACCGCAAAATAAAAGAAAATAATATAAGGAAATGCGCGGTAGAAGCGACAGAGGGGGTTTTGCCACTTTCCGCTCTCGCGGCACATTTGTTGTCCGCTATATCACGGCAGTGGAAGATTCCACGGTGGTTGTTTGTGTACGCCATAGTGACGGCCGTGAAGGCGCCCGATTCAGCTTCTTGAGTTGGGCCGGCGTCATGAGATTAGGTACGTACAACACCAGCGCTTTGGCGCAGTTCGAAACGAGCAAAGAAGGTGTAACACTTCCTCTACGCGAGTGCAAAATTTTAAGTGAGTTAAAAAAAGGAAGAAATCAATATACTGCAGGAGTAGCAGTGGCGCCAGTAGAGGCACAAAGAATTTTGCGGTTCTGGAGTTGGAGTCTGTCCCCGTGGAGTTCCCCGTGGTCGAAGCAATCCCTGTCTAATTTGATAAGTACCTTGTTGTTGTCTTGGTGTCTTAGAATTGTTATCCTGTCGCTAGGTTATTCTATTCGTTGGTTGTTCCTATCCCATCCCGCACCCTGAGCCCTGTAAATTTGGGCGGGTTAAAGTTACCCCCAGTAGCTAGGAGGTACTGCGGGTGGGTTCGTAACCTACTGGTTGGACCTCACCTCGGGTGTCGATTACTTCTGCGTACTAGTAATTTGTTATTTTATAACTTTTGTTCAGTATGCGTTCCATCCTCAAAGCGAACAGACGTTCTAATTTCTGAAGACATTTACGTATACTAACCGACAATAAACAGAAGTGCGAAAAACACAAACAAAGAAGTGAATTGAGAAGTGATACTCATTTAAGTTCCAAAATTCCAATCATACAAAAACAACTCTCTAGTATATTTACTTAGATTTCATTAAAATAGTTCGTCATAAAACCGTATTAAGCCAACATGAACGAATCGCCAGACTGCTTAATGAAACCACCTCATATCCCATCACTCCAATGGGATAATCAAAAACTCTGAATATAACATCAGAAACCCAATATACTTAACAATGACACGTACAAATAACTCCGAGAACCTTTCCAATCAAAAAAGCGATTGACGCAACGTGCGGCGAAATCGAACGAGAAGTGGTCAAATACTAATGCAAACCAAAAACGGCAAACAAGCGCACAAGCTTTGCACTTTAACAGCCTTATCAAATAAGAGATATCCCTGAAAACGAAATTTTCGACGAATTCGCCTCTCAAAACGTGTGTGAAGTGAAAAAAATTAAAAAAAAAAAAAAATCAACTAAAAGACAAGAGGACTCATAATTATAACATTTGCCTCATCTTTATTGCCGAATAAAATTAACATTGGCTATCTAAGAATTCCGATTCGACCATACATCCCGCTCCCTATGCGCTGTAAGAACTGCTTAAAATATAATCATCTTGCTAAATTCTGTAAAGCTCAAAGAGCTTGCTCTAACTGCACAAATCCCTACCACCTCGATGAAGAAAACAACGAATTATGTAAAGAGAACTCGAATTGCATAAACTGTGATGCTAACAAGCTTACAGACACAAATCATAACGCCTTAGACAGAAGATGCCCTATATTTTTAAGAGAAAAAGAAATACAAGCGATAAAGGTTACATCAAATGTTGACAACAAAACTGCTAAAGCCATCTACAGAGAACGCCATCAACCTAACAACTCCAGCTATTATGCCACCAGGAGCCAAAACAATCATCCGATATTCACCACACCACCCAACAGAATACCCAAAGCAACCAACAGCACAACAACAGTCATCCACTCGAAACCAACGCCAACAACAGATGATACCATGCATTCAAGTACTCCAGTCACATACAGAAAAATTATTCAGTACACCTATATACTTACCGAAAGCTCAGATAACGAGACACCAGCCACATCAAAACAGAATGTTAAAATACTCCCAAAAAAAACACCTAAACGACTAGTATCCAAAATAAAAAGAATTAATTCTACAATCAAAACGAAACAAGCATTAAAAACTACAACTAATAGTACATAAGTATTATATCCTCAGATGTATGTAGGTAAAAGAAAGATATGCTTTAGTCTTCACAATACTTCATTTATTTAACCTATCTTAATTAATACGATTGAGATAAGTACGTCGCTCGACACACAGGACCAAAATAACCCACCGAAGTCCCTCAGCCCACATAAGCGTTGCCACTCCATTATCATAAATATATAAATTTGTGCTGCGAACACCTTCCCTTTTAACTAATATTTATCGCATATATTTTCTTCAAGTTGGCTTGTAGCGGTCGACTTTACGTGTACGCTGGGGTCGCATATATGGGATCACCGGCCTGGTTTGGTTTTCAGTCCGCATACTCTGAATTTCGTTTTTGCGTGGCTGCTAATCGGTAGTTGTTTGATTTACCGGTATCGATTCTGATATCTCGTTCGCAATGTCAGCTGGAATGTCAGAAGTTTGAAACGTGATCTGGTGCGATATCATACAGCTGAAACGCCTCCGTCAGTCGTTTGGCATTACATTCGGCTTCGTTTTCCATTAATGCTGAACTTTCTTGATGACTTTTCGAATTTGATTTGCGTGACATCGAACCACCTTACCATTCTGTAGTTGTATGTTGTAAATGACCTTGCCGATTCGTTCAACGATTCTACCTTTCACCCATTTGAAACTGTCTTTGTGTTTATATTCGCTAACAAAGACGAGATCTTCGATGTCGTAACACCTCTGCTTAGTACCGTGCTTTTTATCAAACTGATTCTTCATTTTAACTTGTCTGTCGCTATATATTTTAGAACCGGTAGGTAAAGTTGGCTTAAGCAAATCGAGTTTTAGACGTAGCTGCCTTCCAAGTAGAATATCCGCCGGTGATTTGCTGTCTTCATTTTGGTTGTTTGGTGTGGATCTGTAAACTTGTAAAAATACTAAAATATTTTGCGCGGTTACCCCTTCCCCGTTCAGCTTTTTTAGTGCCCGTTTGAAAGTATCGACAAACCTCTCAGCTTGGCCGTTCGACATGGGATAATAGGGACTGCTGCGAATGTGTTCAATGCCGTGCTCAGCTAAAAACTGCTGGAATTGGTAACTGGTGAATTGGGTACCATTATCAGATACTATTGCTTTCGGCAATCTAAATCTAGCAAAAATGTCATTCAAAATAAGAATTGTTTGCGTTGTTGTAATCGATTTGGTTTTTATTATTTCTGGCCACTTTGAAAATGCGTCTATTAACACTAGATAATAACAAGAATCAATTGTTCCAGCGTAAACAATGTGGAGCCGGTCCCACGGCCCGGAGGGTTTTGGCCAGGAATGTAAATTTCTTTTTGTTGGCATTTTAGCTGCAGCAGTGCATTTCGAACAACTTTTGACCAGAGCTTCAATGTCAGCATCAATGTTCGCCTAATACACGTAGTAGCGGGCAATGGCTTTTGTATACTGTATGCCTGGGTGACCACGATGAAGCTCTTTAAGTACACGCATTTGGAAAAAGTTTGGTATTATAATTCGTCGACCGAATATTAAGCAACCTTCGACTATGTTTATGCAATCTCTTCATTGCATATAAGGCGCGACAGGAAGTCAGCGTATCCGAAACTGGCTGTTGATATGTATAAACTTTAATTCGAAATCGTATGCGAGAAATTTGACTGCCCATCTCTGTAGTATATTTGCTTGGTGTGCACTGATTCCTGCTTTATTTCCAAATATAGCGAGTAAGGGTTTGTGATCTGTCTGAAGTTCAAACTTTCGACCGAAGATCATTCTGTGGAATTTTGTAAGTGCGAAAATAATTGCCAACGCCTCTTTCTTTATTTGACTGTAATGTTTTTCTGCGGGTGTAAGCGATCTCGATGCATGGCAAATAGGTTTCAATGAGCCGTCTTCAAATTCATGGAAAATAACTGCTCCGAGGCCGTAGCTAGATGCGTCGGCTGCTACTACTATGCCTTTTGTTGGATCATAATGTGTTAGTAACAGCTTTGATAATAGAATATCTTTAAGACTAATAAAACTATTTTGGTGTATTTTTGTCCAGTGCCAGGTTCTGTTTTTCTGTAGTAACTCGTCTAATGGACCTCGATGTTTCCGCATGTGGCAAATAAATTTTCTGTAAAAATTAATCGCGCCCAAAAATGATCTTAATTCGGATTGATTTGTCGGCTCAGGCATGTATTTGATTGCATCGATGTGCTTCGGATCTGGACTTATGCCATCTTTATTTAGAATGTAGCCTAAATAAGACATTTCAGAATTAGAAAATTTACATTTTTCCAATTTTAATTTGAAACCATATTGTTGTATTCGCTGTAAAATTTCGTGCAAATTTGCGTCATGCTCTGTTTGGTTTTTACCCGAAACGAAAATATCGTCAATATAAGCTGCCGCATTGTCCAAACCCGCCAACATTTGGTCAATTATCTGCTGAAAAATTGCAGGAAATGTCTTCACGCCGAAGACCATACGATTGTATCTGAATAAACCGATGTTTGTGTTTATTGTGAGGAGTTCTTTGGAAGCGTCATCAACCTCAACTTGTAGGAATGCTTCTGATAAGTCCATGTGACTGAGCACTGTGGCGTTGTTGAGCTTAGCAAAAATATCCTCAGGTACAGGCAGTGGATACTGATACGTTTCTAAAGCGTCGTTCAGACCTGTCGCATAGCGCATATGCGGATGCTGCCGCTTGACTTCTTTATTACAACAATTTGCGCTGTCCAGTTTGAGTAATTAACAGGCGAAATTACACTTAGATCTTGCAGTCTCTGTAATTCTGATTCGACAAGATGTTGGATTGCGTAAGCGACGGGTCGCTTGGGACGAAAAACAGGTTTCGCCTTTATAACTAAATTCGCTTTAGTTTTATTGCAGATGCCTAGTTGCTTGTCGAAAAGTGCTGGAAATAAATCTTGAATGCGTGATTTGTCACAAGATTTGAATATTGGAACGATACTTGCCTGCGTTCATGACGAGATCTGGTTACATATAGCATTGAGAGGTATATTCTCCAGTTGGAACGCATATATCCAGTCCAAACCGAACACATTAAGGTTGATTGTAGTTACAAAACACGTCAGCATTTTTGTTGTTCCCTTGAAATCGACTTCACACTCAAATTGTGCATACAGGGGTAAGTCGCCAGTTGCGCTTCTTGCGGTATGTGTAACTTTTTTTATATTTGTCTAAATTAGCTTTCGAAATTATTGTGATGTCGGACGCTATATCAAATTGCAATTTTACTTGCATATTTTTGATTTTCACGCTGATATATTTGCGCTGTGAAGTTATGATGCTGTTCGTTTGGTATATACTTTTAATGAGCGGCTATTTTGCATTTGTTTTGCCTTTGCTTTGTGTTTGAGTTTTGTTGTGCTTGGTTTTCTTTATTACCGATTTTGATTTTACTTTGCAGTAACCTTCTTTGTGGTCAATTTGTGACATTTCTCGCAGGTATGATTTTTGTAAGTGCAATTGCGTACATAGTGCATGGCTCCACAAAACCAACAAGCTGTTTTCGGTTTGTTTAGTTTGTACCATAGATGTTAAGTAATGATTAGATAATGCTAATGATTGCTAATTAACCTTCTTTTGTGAAATTCTCTAATTCATTAAACAATTAGAATTAGTTCAACTAATTCCCATTAGATAGTTGAAATTTTTATTCTAATGGCAAATCTAATTGCAATTAGTTGCCATTAGCAAAAAAATTTGGTTTACTTTTACAATTAGAAATCTAATTGACTTCTTCTAATGAAATAAGATATTCAATTAGCATGAATTAGAATCAATTATTTCGATAAGAAGAAATTGTTTCCGAAGAATTATTGAAGTGAACGAATACTGTCGTAAGTCACTGTATGTGCAAACATACAGGAGAACCTTGCTGCAACAACCGAAAATCATAAATGTGAGGGTTCGTATGCTGAATCGACCTTTTATGATTTCAGTGATAATGGTAAGTTCTGCATAAATGACACATATATATGGTAGTTTTAGTAAATCAGATTACATTTTGCAGAAGAAAGTACTGATTTATTGTCAAAATTGACTGAGGAGGCTGAAAGCCTGCATTTTATTTCGAATATGATCCATCAATATTTGAATGATGCTGATAAAACTGCCAATATATGGTGCAAATATCCTACATTAAAGGAAAACGCACTATTTTGCAACACACCGCTTACGTCTTCCGGCCCTGTGGAGCGACTCTTTTTCTTTGCGGGTATTATTAATAGTCCAAGGCGGGGTCGCTTGACGGACTTTTCTTTTGAAAAGCTCGTATTGCTGAAAGCGAATATACCCGGTCATTGTAGTTATTAAAAAGTTAGTACGTACGTTAAATATGTGTGCAAGTACATATGTATGTAATATATGTATGTATGTATATAAGTAATAAATATGTGTGTGAAATTCATATTATGAATATTTTAGTTTTTTTTTTTTTGTTTTTGAAAATATGAAAATAATTGATTCTAATTCGCGCTAATTGAATATCTAATTAAATTAGCAGAAGTCAATTAGACTTCTAATTGTAAAGGTAAACCAATTTTTTTTGCTAATGGCAACTAATTGCAATTAGATTTACCATTAGAATAAAAATGTCAACTATCTAATGGGAATTAGTTAAACAAATTCTAATTGTTTAATGAATTAGAGAATATAAACCAATTGCATCAATTGCTAATTCTAATTGAAATTTAACATGTATGGTTTGTACTCGTTGGCAAGCAATTTGTTTACTTGAGTGGTTTCGTGACCTTTGTTTACTACTAGTGCTGTGTCCGATTTTAAGTTTATAATTCGGTGACATTCTCTGAAGTGTGTCCAAATTTATTGTATTGGCTTCTGTGTCCAATTTAGTTAACATGCGGGTTCTTATATCGAAATCTGATTCGGCCTTCAGTCCCATTACGAATATTATACATTTGAATTAATCTAGTGTTATGGTGTTTAATTTGAAGTGTTCACACTGCTTGTTGACCTCCGCTGCGTATGTGCTAAGTCTTCGTAGCGAGCGTACCACGTTTCAAAAGTGAGGTTAAGTTCTGCGTCATATATGAATTCGGTGATGCTCGTGGCTAGTGTATCCATTGTTCGCTCTGGTCGCAAATCTACTTTTGGACCATCGTATGTATCACTAGATTTCGACGAAAAGAGTTGTGTTACAAGAGCTTGCATAGCCGCGCTATCTTGCTCCCGCTGCTTTTGCATTTGGTTAAAAAAAATTTCCATTTGTGCTGGATTCATATTAATAGTTTTTCGTTTGTGTAAAGAAAGAAAAAAAATTTCACCTCCTCGTCGCCACTATTATATCCTCAGATGTAGGTAAAGAAAGATATGCTTTAGTCATCACAATACTTCATTTATTTAACCTTTTACAAAATATCTTAATTAATACGATTGAGATAAGTACGTCGCTCGACATACCGGACAAAAATAACCCTCCGAAGTCCCTCAGCCCACATAAGCGTTGCCACTCCATTATCATGAATATATAAATTTGTGCTGCCAACAGTAAGAGATCTGACATCGAGTACTCTGACCCATTCGAATAAATACTAAGCATATTATATCATATATTATTTGTTACATATATTATATTTTCCTCTTTGTAACCCACCCAATACTAACAAATATAAACCTAATGACAGTTGCGCTAAATTTTTACAATGAAACATAAGACGTTACTTAAACAACTATAAAGAATTGCAATTGCTAATTAAAAAAATTAAACCACAAATAATAAATTTGCCAGAGACTCATCTACACGACAACATGGTAATACCTACCCCTATAAACTTCAAAATTTACCGATCTGCTAACTCTCGTAATTCATTTGCCGGGTCTGCCACATTAATACATAATTCCATACAACACCAAGTTTGCAACACAACAACCAACAAGTTCGATATTATAACTGTTACCATTCAATCTAAAAAAAAATTCTTGAACACCTCTGTATACATCTTCCCTCACATACCATTTAGTCCAAAAGACCTTCAAGACACCCTAAACACAACACAACTTCCACTGGGGATCGCCTAAAAGCAATGAGAGAGGAAACACAGTCTCTAAATTTATCGCACAGTCATCACTCAATCTCTTGAATGACGGTCGCCCTACGCACTACACAACACACCACATAAAGAAACATGTCTTTAGAAAACATTATAAAATATAAAAAAGCAAATCACCTTTTTAACAAATAACTTAAATCTTCAAAATCTAAGTCAATATACGCATTTACCTCGAATATTAACCATAGGAGTCCCACTGGACAAGTGTGGTCAACTATTCGACGATTCTGTGGACTTAAATGTTTTCCAACGATGCACTGTATCAAAAACCAAGGCAATATCCAAAGTGCTATAACCGATCAACTGGCTATTGCCAATTTATTCGGACAACACTGGTCAAAGTCATCAGACAACAACAAGTTTTCTCGCTCTTTCCTTCAGAACAAACAACGGTCTGTGTTCACAACATACAATTTTATCATAGATAAAACCGCACATCACATTGAAAGCAAAATCACTCCGATTTAGCTTTCCATGGCGTTGTCCAAACTGAAAGGACACACCCCTGGAATCGATAGAATATCGTACCCAATGATCAAAAACTCCTCAAGTCCCGTCAAACTGCGAATCCTTTCACTCTACAACAGCATCCTCGACAACTACCCTCCTCAAATCTACAAAAATAGCCTCGTAATCCCCATCCCAAAACCGAATTAGACAAATCCGCTCTTACAGACCCATTTCATAAAACCCTTGCTGCGCAAAGGTTTTAGACAAGATTATAGCAAATAGGTTATGGTGGTTTATTACAACTAATAAACTACTTTATAGTCATCAAATCGGATTTAGGAAAGGGAAATCGGTGTCTGATTCCATAATTTACTTATACTATCAGATCGCGCACTCCCTTCATTTTAAAAAACACATATCCATCATATCGCTTGACTTTTCTAAAGCTTTCGACAAGATCGGCGTAGATACAGTTCTTGATCAACTAATGCTATGGAAAATCGGTACATAAATATTTAAATATGTTAAACAGTTTATGACAAACCGAAAAATTAGAGTAAGAGTCTGTCAATATTTATCACAACCCTACCCAGTTCAAAACGGCATCCCACAAGGCTCCTCCTATCAGTTACTCTTTTTTTAATTGCTTACAATTCCTTACATAAAGAGCTGGACTTCCTAGCTTACGCAGATGACTTTATATTGAAAAAAAAAACTTAATAAATGCAAACACGTAAAATTAAACCTAAATCACGTTCACAATGAAATCACAAAATGGTGTGACTATTCAGGCGCAGAGCTTTCTGTGGAAAAATGCCAACACATCCACGTTTGCAGAAAATATAACTGCCGTACGGAAATATGTTCGAACAATATGGTAATAAACACCGTTGAAAATCTTAAGATCCTAGGTATTACATTTAATAAAAGATATAATTGGAATACGCACATACAAAATCTATTAGCTTCATTAAATAAACGGATTAACATTATAAAATGTCTTTTAAACCAAAACTACAACTGCAACCCTGCTTCACTGATCTCTGCAGTCAAAGCACTAATGGTTTCTAAAATTAACTATGGCATCTATCTCTTTGGATAATCTCCCAAATCTGTAATAAAAAAATTAAATACCCTATTAAATGCTGCCATAAGATCCGCAGTTGGCGCCTACCGCACCACACCCATACATAAACTGACCTTTGAAGCCAACTTGACCCAATAATTTTAGGCCGAGGGCTCATCACCGTAAAACAATGTAAATCAATTAATTCATATGATCAATCCCCTTTATCCAAGCTAACAGAAAAAAATCGTAAATCCAAGAGGTTCAAAACTATCCCGTCAGCAATAATTATAATTATCAGCCATGCCAATCATTATGGTATCCCAATAAATAATAAGCAATTATCATCCCCTAAGTTCTCTAGTTGGCAGCTACCCTCAAACTTTATAGGCACATCCTTAGATGACTTTACCAAAAATAAAACATCACCAGAAATTTATAATAAGTACTTCACGGTACTCACAAATAAACTGAAAACATTTAAATTCATCTACACAGATGGCTCTAAAACTGAAAACTGAGTGAGTTTTGGTGCAGTCCACAATGATGAAACAATTATTGTCGGGCAGTTACCAGCCTATTGCTCGAATTTCACGGCAGAAATTATAGCCATCTATGAAGCTATACAATTTGCCAACCGAAATCGAGGCAAATTCGCAATCGCCACAGATTCACTTTCATCTTTTGAAGCCAAAAAAAAAAAGTCTAACAACTGAAAACATTAAGCAGACACCATAAGAAACTTTCTTATAAAAAAAAAAAATAAAATAAAACTTGTCTGGATACCAAGCCATGTACAAATTAGGGGCAACAAACTAGCCAATCTTACTGCAAAAGATGCTTTAAGACGTCCCATTATAATGTCCAACAATAATCTAGCCGGCGACATACAAAGTTACGTCAAAAAACTTTTTACACTCAAACAAAATAGTACATACGACAATTCTACCATTTGGTATAAAAAAATAAACCCAAAAAATTAACTACCAACTGTGAGCGCGATTTTCTTTTTGCCTACTCGTATTTCATTTTGTTAGAAAATTGATCTTGCTTTCAATAATTTAAAGGCAGCAAAATTAGTTTTGGCCCCAAATAAATAAAATATATTGAATTCGAATTTTCATTGTTGGGGGAAAAAAAAAAAAAAAAAAAATCCTATCGCTAAGTGGTAACACCATTCCAACAAGGAGCTTGGAAATGTTATATAGAGATGCCCGCAAGATAAACAGAAAAGAAAAACGTCAAGATGGACTTCCGAAAGGTTGGCTTCCGGTTTGGTTCTTTCCTTTTTCGGACAGAGATCATCAACGGATCATTACGTATTCCGCGATCATTACATTTTATTTTTTTCGTTGAAGGTGTATGGTCACTGCTTTGACATACAACTAAAATTAAGTGAAAATCCAATAAAGTGTAAAGTTTCTTTTAAACGGTTTCGAGACAGTTTCCCGCAACGAACTGATTGATCCGGCTCAGTAAACTTTCCTGCGATCTCTCTAAGACTGCAAAGTACGTGTAGCTGCGTCTACGAAGCCACCGCACCGATTTCATCCTCATGCTTCTCAAATCAGGATCTGCAGGCTTAAACAGAGGCATCCTCCATCAAAAGGCAACCTGCGTCATCAAACCCAGAGGAAAACCTTATATACATACATGTGGTTACCGGTGACTCCTCCATATAATTTTTATAGAAAGATTTCATTAAATTGTATTTGATAACCTTAATGTAAATATTTCGCAACACAGGTTGTCATAGTTTGCGTTAAAGCATACATATTTAAAAATCATATCCATAATTTGCTAGAAAAAAAAACTGTTTAAAAACTCACGTACTCGGCATAAAACTGCCAAATTTGCCTAATATTTACGTTGCGCCTACTACCGAGTGTATTCTCAATACTTAATATCAGTAAAATAGTACAAGTAACTTAAAAGGGTCCGCAATAAACTATAAACTATACATTAATATGCTTAGATCGAAAACATTTTATAATTATCTTAAACTCATATAATTGATATTAGTTTTCGGTTGGAAATGTATTTGCCTATTGAATTATGATGTGTGTATATAAATATATTTCTGCGTAGAAAAAAACAACAACAAAAAAAAAAAATGTTTCATCTATATATAATATTACCCTAAAGTTTTTCTTTTAATTGTACTCGTATACTTTCCATATACATATGTACATATACTAAATTTAGAGTTTTGCATCAAATTAAGTTCAACATTTATGTACGCATACAATTTTCGATTTCAATATCTTCCTTTTTTTTCTCATGCATTAATGGGTTAAAGTTTGCTAAATTTATTTGTAAATACATTTATACATATATACACACCTAACATATTGTAACATTTAATGTACAAACGTACAAATATGCATAATTACGAATAGAAGAGAATTTCCAATAAGAATTTAGAGAAATAGCTTCACGAAAAATTCCAATTAGAAAGAGAGCCTAATAACATATTTTAGATCACCAACGCAAATCATCAGGCGCCTGCTGACATCGTTGGAGAACAACAAAATGTAAGTACTCTTTATACTTCGCTCTCTTATTAAACATCTTATTACAATTTTTATGCAACCACCCATATATTTATGTACACATAAATAAAATAGAAGGAGTAACATGTTAAGAAAAATTTTTATTTATACATATGTTAGTACAAACGTATATCCATATGTAAGTCTAGTGATTGATATTTAATCTCTGACCACGTTACTCTCTTTCTGTCGACATCCTATTTCGTAAACATCGATTTGGTCGTTGCCACGGTTAACTTTTGTTTTCTGTAATTATTTTTTTTCTAATAAGAATTGCTTAATATGGCTGAAATAAAATTATTCTAACTAGATTTCTTTTATGTTTGTATTGGAAATTTCCTTTCATGCGTTATTATTTCCTGTTATAAGAATGTATTGGTAGGCTATATTAATTATTATACGCATTTGCGTTAGTATGAATTCAAATTTAAAAATTAAGTGAATTGTTAATAAATATGTAATTGCGTTCGAAATTGAAATGCGTCCGTGTTAATAATTAGAAAGCTAAAATTATTTCTTGATTGGTTGGGTAGGGAAGAGAAGAGAAGCGGGTGACTATGCTTATCTAGTTCGACTGGCAGCATTTCCGGATTTCTTTCTGTCCGTCTGCATGACGATTAATGGGGTTTTGTGGTTCATAATTTTTTTCTTTGGTGTTTCAGGTTTATACCACTATGTGCATGGATATTTTTTTGTAAGGGTAATCCCTGTACACAGGTGGCAAGCAAGAACCACCCCAATCCGGCGAGCTCAGACCTGGTTTAAAACTAGCATGCACGCTTAGCCACGTACAAGGCTCCCGCCAGGGAGACGATTACCAAGCATCTTACAAAATGGCGCCCAACGTGGGGCCCCCTTAACAGTCTATCTCCTAAGGGTTCTCCATTTTTTTTTTTTTTTGCAATTTTTTTTTATTCGGAATTAGTGGCATTTAAGGCGGTTTAAGCCAATTAGCTAACCAATCAGTTAAACTTGTGAAGATTTTAATTGAATTTATGAGTTGCGGAATTAGTATTCTATCGTTTTCATGTTAAGCTAACCCTTCTCATTATTCAATAAATTTATTTAAATTTATTATATTCTTTTGGCTTTTGGTTGCATGGCACTGGAATTATTGCAACTAGTGTTTACGGGTAAAGTAACCAGTTCATGCAACAAAGAAAAATGGGTGGGGCAAAATTAAATTCAGTTAATGTGGAAATATCAAAACAAAACTCTTTGAGTGCGGATACCTTTTATACTGAATTTAGTTTAAATTAAAACTGCTATTAATATTTTTTTTGTTTTCACTTCTATGAAAATGGAAATATGCTCAGTCGAACTGCTCTACTACGAACGAATGCTGAACATCAATCTCACAATCTTTCTCTATTTGTACATGAAACCACTTCAAAATTTAAACACAATAGTTGAGTTATTTGATTTAGAGGCAACATCGGAGTTATTAGGATATTTTTGTTTATTTTATCTCCTTTTTGGTAAATTTTTATTGTTGATTTTAACGAGAAAAAAATCATAAAAATGGCAGTACGACGTAGCGTAGAAAATTTAGTTAATTTAAGCATTCAGCATGGAATATGTACAATTCGTAACGAAGAAATGACTGAAGCGAATGTGTGCTCAACTCCTTGCCAACCTTCGTTTCATCGAGCCTGTATAACCAAATGGTTAGTAGAAAACGATGCCTGTCCATTGTGTAGGCGTTCGTGCGATAGCCAATCTTTGAAAAGCTTTACTGAGCAAGACCCGACAACCACAGTAGACCTATTTGTCAGTCAAGGGGCAATCCCAAGATCAGAAGGACCGAGGACGAGGTCTAGAGCAAATACCAATGACATACCCGTGAGCAATCGTGGCTCAAACCAAGGAAATTTGCGGGGCAGGAATCGTGGCATAAGCCAGACGCGTTCTCCACGCCCAACCGTTAGTCAGGGTTCTGGTGAAAATAGCATTCAAAACATAATAGAAGACACCTTTAGATTATACGAAGAACGTTCTGCTAGGCAAATGCGAGAAGAAATTAATAGGACTGTCGCTGATTCGTTAGGGAATTATTTTAATAATCTTAATTTCAATGTTCCTCGTAATGAACACTCTGACACCAATAGAATAGGAATTCAGAATAGTAACATGTCCCGACAGGAGAGGAGTCCGGATATGAATTTTGGACGTACTTGTGCTAATGCAGATACTATTTCTTCGTCAGTAGCTGCTAAAATCGTATCTGGGTGGAAAATAACTTTTCACGGATCAATAGACAGTATAACGGTCGACGAATTTATATACAGAGTAAATGCTTTAACTCGCTCAACGTTACGTGGTGATTTCGGCTTACTTTGCCAAAATATGCATGTCCTCTTTGAAGGTAAAGCAAAACGCTGGTTTTGGCGTTACCATCGTTCCACCAATGTACTGGATTGGTTAGATATATGTGAAGATATGCGCAGATACTTCAAAGATTACACAACAGATTTTGACATGAAGGAAGCTATTCGTAATAGAAAGCAAAAGAGCGGAGAGTCTTTTGAAACTTATCTCGATTCTGTTATGAATATAGCTGATGGCTTACGCAGCCCTTTGACTGAGCGCGAGATGGTCGAGACCATCATTCGAAATTTGCAATCGGAAATTCGCTTAGAACTACTTCATCTCGATATTCATACAATATCTGAGCTCCGCAGAGCCTGTCGTCGTCGAGAAAATCTTTTTGCAGAAATTCAGGGAAAGTCTCAACAACCAAGACAATTTTATGGTCAGAGGAGACAAATATCAGAAGTAGAAGTTGAAGGCATAGTAACAAATGACGAAGTTTCCGCAATCGAAGGAAACCGTATTGTCAACCCAGTACAGCAGCGAAAATGCTGGAATTGTGACGACACCGGCCACAATTATAAAAGTTGCATCAACCCAAGGCGCGTTTTTTGTTGCGGGTGTGGGTTAATAGCCTTTTTTCTACCCAACTGTCCTAAATGTAATGATCCGGAAAACAGGGTCAGGGATGTCAGCAACAGGATCAGGCATCCCAACCGACAATCGGATGCAAAGATTTGAATATTCCTGTAGCCATTCTAAAAATTGATAGAAAAGTAGCACCCTACGTTCCACAATTGTACCCTTTAAAACCATTGCATGAACGATTAATAGCTTACCGACACACACGTGAGAAAAGTTTTAAACGTTCACGATCAGCAAATAGAGCTCGTGAATTTTGGTCGACAATTAAGTCAAAACAAAAACATCTTAACTCAATTTCCCAGATTTTTCAAAAACCAAATGATTTGAGGCCATATGCAACGGTAAAAATTTTAGACAAATTATATTTGGGCTTACTTGATTCGGGAGCTTCAGTAAGTTGCATAGGAGGTAACTTCGCAAACGAACTATTAGCTGAAAATAAAGGGGTTAAAACAATAAAATCCAGAGTTCGAACTGCGGACGGCTCAGAACAACATATTGCAGGAATCATGGAGCTTATTGTCACCTACAAATTAATTTCTCATAAAATCGAATTTTATTTAGTACCTTCCCTAGCGCAAGACCTCTACCTAGGTATTGACTTTTGGAAAATTTTTAAGATTGCAACAAATGTCATTAACGAAATTGAAAGAATTGAAACAGACACCAATAAATATCGGCTGTGCGTCAGATCGCCCAAAACCTAATCGACCTAATTGACATATGTCTAATAGCCCAAATGACAGATCGCCCAAAAAGTTGGGCGATTGGAAATAATGTCTAATTTCCTAAATGACAGATCGCCCAAATGACAGATCGCCCAAATGTCTAATCACCCAAATGTCAAATCGCCCAAAAATGCAAAAAACTTCTTGTCAACTTCTGTAAAAGGGAAAATGGTTAGTTCTTTGAAAATTTTTAAATCTAATTTTCCCTTTTACAAAATGCATAGGGCCGGTTGTTTGACTGCCGCTTGAGCCTAAGCTTGTTCTTAAGCAGTGTTTTCAGTTGTTTGACATTTTCTTGCTTAAGCAAACGTTTGCCCTGTCTTGAGCTCGGCTAACTAACCCTTCCACGAATTTCATGTAAAATGAAATATTAGTAAAATACATAATTATAATGCTAATTAATCTTAATTTATATTTTGCTACATATTTATTCACACAACTTCATAACATAACCCCTAACATAGAGCTATACAACCCCTAAAACCCCCCACTTACTACGATACTGAAAGTAAAAGGGAAAAAAAAATCTGAGAGGGTATTGCTTTTAGTTGAGAGCATATTTACCGTACTTTTATTTTATTATTTTGACAAATTTGCTAAAAACAGAAAATGTCAAATCGCCCAAATGTCTCACTGCACAAATGACAGATCGCCCAAAAAGTTGGGCGATTGGACATATGTCACATCGCCCAAATGTCTAATCGCCCAAAAAGTTGGGCGATTTGACATATGTCTAATTGCCCAAATGACAGATCGCCCAAATTTTTTTATGGGCGATTTGACATTTTTGCTTTTGGGCGATTAGGTTTTGGGCGATCTGACGCACAGCCATAAATATCCTTTGACTTACCGGCAGTAATGTACACTGAATTCTGCTGTATCGCATTTCCCGGAGTTTGAAGTAGAAGGGCTCGGCAAAACCTTGCTGGTGAAGCATGTCATTGATATGGGTGATGCCAAACCCATTAAACAACGGCATTTCCCGGCTTCGCCAGTAGTAGAGAAACTTATGTTGATTGATCTTGCTTTCAATAATTTAAAGGCAGCAAAATTAGTTTTGGCCCCAAATAAATAAAATATATTAAATTCGAATTTTCATTGTTGGGAAAAAAAAAAAAAAAAAAAAAAAAAATCCTATCGCTAAGTGGTAACACCATTCCAACAAGAAGCTTGGAAATGTCATATAGAGATGCCCGCAAGATAAACAGAAAAGAAAAACGTCAAGATGGACTTCCGAAAGGTTGGCTTCCGGTTTGGTTCTTTTCTTTTTCGGACAGAGATCATCAACGGATCATTACGTATTCCGCGATCATTAAATTTTATTTTTTTCGTTGAAGGTGTATGGTCACTGCTTTGACATACAACTAAAATTAAGTGAAAATCCAATAAAGTGTAAAGTTTCTTTTAAACGGTTTCGAGACAGTTTCCCGCAACGAACTGATTGATCCGGCTCAGTAAACTTTCCTGCGATCTCTCTAAGACTGCAAAGCACGTGTAGCTGCGTCTACGAAGCCACCGCACCGATTTCATCCTCACGCTTCTCAAATCAGGATCTGCAGGCTTAAACAGAGGCATCCTCCATCAAAAGGAAACCTGCGTCATCAAACCCAGAGGAAAACCTTATATACATACATGTGGTTACCGGTGACTCCTCCATATAATTTTTATAGAAAGATTTCATTAAATTGTATTTGATAACCTTAATGTAAATATTTCGCAACACAGGTTTTCGTAGTTTGCGTTAAAGCATACATATTTAAAAATCAAATCCATAATTTGCTAGAAAAAAAACTGTTTAAAAACTCACGTACTCGGCATAAAACTGCCAAATTTGCCTAATGTTTACGTTGCGCCTACTACCGAGTGTATTCTCAATACTCAATATCAGTAAAATAGTACAAGTAACTTAAAAGGGTCCGCAATAAACTATAAACTATACATTAATATGCTTAGATCTAAAACATTTTATAATTATCTTAAACTCATATAATTGATATTAGTTTTCGGTTGGAAATGTATTTGCCTATTGAATTATAATGTGTGTATATACATATATTTCTGCGTAGAAAAAAACAACAACAAAAAAAAAAGTTTCATCTATATATAATATTACCCTAAAGTTTTTCTTTTAATTGTACTCGTATACTTTCCATATACATACATATACTAAATTTAGAGTTTTGCATCAAATTAAGTTCAACATTTATGTACGCATACAATTTTCGATTTCAATATCTTCCTTTTTTTTCTCATGCATTAATGGGTTAAAGTTTGCTAAATTTATTTGTAAATACATTTATACATATATACACACCTAACATATTGTAACATTTAATGTACAAACGTACAAATATGCATAATTACGAATAGAAGAGAATTTCCAATAAGAATTTAGAGAAATAGCTTCACGAAAAATTCCAATTAGAAAGAGAGCCTAATAACATATTTTAGATCACCAACGCAAATCATCAGGCGCCTGCTGACATCGTTGGAGAACAACAAAATGTAAGTACTCTTTATACTTCGCTCTCTTATTAAACATCTTATTACAATTTTTATGCAACCACCCATATATTTATGTACACATAAATAAAATAGAAGGAGTAACATGTTAAGAAAAATTTTTATTTATACATATGTTAGTACAAACGTATATCCATATGTAAGTCTAGTGATTGATATTTAATCTCTGACCACGTTACTCTCTTTCTGTCGACATCCTATTTCGTAAACATCGATTTGGTCTTTGCCACGGTTAACTTTTGTTTTCTGTAATTATTTTTTTTCTAATAAGAATTGCTTAATATGGCTGAAATAAAATTATTCTAGCTAGATTTCTTTTATGTTTGTATTGGAAATTTCCTTTCATGCGTTATTATTTCCTGTTATAAGAATGTATTGGTAAGCTATACTAATTATTATACGCATTTGCGTTAGTATGAATTCAAATTTAAAAATTAATTGAATTGTTAATAAATATGTAATTGCGTTCGAAATTGAAATGAGTCGGTGTTAATAATTCTAATAGATTGTGAGATGGGGTAGGCATTCGTTTGATTATGTTTGGGATCGGAGATAATAGAAAGGTAAAATTATTTCTTGATTGGTTGGGTAGGGAAGAGAAGAGAAGCGGGTGACTATGCTTCTCTAGTTCGACTGGCAGCATTTCCGGATTTCTTTTTGTCCGTCTGCATGACGATTAATGGGGTTTTGTGGTTCATAATTTTTTTCTTTGGTGTTTCAGGTTTATACCACTATGTGCATGAATATTTTTTTGTAAGGGTAATCCCTGTACACAGGTGGCAAGCAAGAACCACCCCAATCCGGCGAGCTCAGACCTGGTTTAAAACTAGCATGCACGCTTAGCCACGTACAAGGCTCCCGCCAGGGAGACGATTACCAAGCATCTTACACAACGAAATCTCCAAAATCGACGCCAACTCCGAACTAACAAGAAAAGACCTGGTCAAGATTACAAGAATACGATTAGGCCACAGCATTTTGACAAACCGACATTTAATAGATAAAACCGCGACCAACATATGCAGCTACTGCAATAGATCACCAATTAACATGGAACACATTTTAGACGAATGCCAATTTTTTAATCAGTATAAAAGATCTCTATCCAATACAAAACCAATGGATCTTCTTACAAACCCAACCCTAATCTTAAAACCTTCATTAGCTATTTAAAATATTGCAATATATACGACAAAATCTAACTAAAAGCCGGTGTTACTATGTACAGTATATAACTTTTGTTCTATTATATTATGACTAAGTAATCTCAAGCTGAAGTCCGACGCAGCCATAGCTTCCCTATTTGTTGTTATTAAGTTTTAACTGTAAGTACAACTTTCATAAATAAATAAAAAAAAAAAAACTTTTTAACCACCCTAGTAGTAGCTTTTGTACACGTTTAGCCAGTGCCGTTTTAACACATTTGTTATTGTTGTTGCCTATAGTTAGTTTTTCCAATAGGCTGTGTGTCCAATCGATTTACCCCCCCCCCCCCCCTCCCAGCAACCTCGCCGTCTCCACTAAAGCCGTTTTTTATCTCTTCGTTTGGTGTGGATACTTGTTTACTAGTTCTGTCCACCAGTGAGCTCTCCGTTTTGCTTCTTTGTAATTCGTAGCTTGTGCGATAGTCATTCGAATGATACTTTTGTACTCCGATCGCGTTGCTTGGACACTACTTTTACTGTGCCTTGTACCTGAAGGTTGACCGCAGTCATCCTAAAAAAATCCGATGTGCTAAGTGCAGTGAAAATTTTCACTTAGTTTGTGCTAATTTGTTACCAGTTGACATTGAGTTTATGCAAAAGTCAAAAAACATTTTTTATGCAAGCAATGTACAATTGTGCGTCGAAAATCTCTTCACTCCCCAACACGTACTAATGCTCAGTGTAAAAAGATAGTTGCTGTTAATAGTGAGCCGGTAATATCGGCAAGTCCGACCAGGGAAACTGGCACGTCAGAATATGAGTGTACTAAAGAAGAAATAACATTACAAACTATTTACAATGAACTTGTTGCTCTTAAAGCTGAAGGTGCTCTTGCACTATCCTATATAAAATCTCTTCAGAATGATAAAAACCTTCTTTTTAAAAAAGTTGACGATCTTAAGCTTGAACTTCAGGCAGTGTGCAGCCAATTGTGTAGTTGCAATGTTACTGCTGTCATTTCGGGAGTGAATATGCACGCGAATGCAAACGATAATCAAGAGTTACTCTTACTGCTCAATCGACCTTGCGCTCTCTTAATTCATCAGTAACTGCTGCCCTTTCATCTCTCTTCATTGCCAAAAACAAAAGTGGAGCGAAGAATATTATTAAGAAAACATCCTCTGCACCGCTCAACTCGGTTGCTTCATCTACTGTCATTCCTGCCCATAGTTCTGCAGCAGCCTGCCCTCCGACACCACCACTCATGCATTTATCGTAAAGTGACGAGAGAAGTGGTAGTGCAAAAAAAAAGGCAAAAACAACCTTTGATTTTTGTTCGTGCGAGAGCTAGCAAGGAGCTCAACGTACCTATTCGAATAAAGTGGCTACATCTTTCTTCTTTTGCACCTAACGTAATAGCTGATAACATTTTTGATTATGTAGCTAAACATGCTCACATCGGTCGTCAGTGTATCTCATATAATAATATAATTTTGGCGCGTACACTATATAGCTCAGTGTTTGGTCTAGCATCTCCTACCATTTGTGGTGTGCGTCTTTATATTATACCACAAATGGAGGGACCTACAGTTTTGAGCCGACTCCGAACGGCAGATGTATTTAATGAGAAGCTTTTTCATGGCAGAAATACCCTCGGAGGTTTGTCATTGCCTGCTGAGGGGTGACGCTATTAGAAAACACTTTTTCTGTGATTAAGATTTTGCTTGCCCTGACTGAGATTCGAACCTCGAACACACCGACATATCGAGTTATAGCACGCACCGCTACCAACTCGACCACAGCGGCCACAGTTTCTCTCGTGCTCACTTTTAATTATAAAAGATGTATCTTTGACAATTTTAAGAAAATAAATTTAAAATTGGGCGTGTTTAATTTGCATTATGAAAAACTTTTGAATCCCGACTTATGGTCGGCCAAAAAACGGCGATTCACAGACAAAAACCTAACGTTTGATATAGCAAACCACAAGCACATAAGAATATACTTCCAAAATTTCTCAAGCTTGAGGATAAAATCTAAAGCACCAAGTTTTATAAGCTCGCAACTGGAATACGATGTCTTTGTTGTCGTAGAAACTTGGCTAAATGACAACTTTTATAGTCATAAATTCTTCGACCCAAATCTTTATTAAGTATTACGTAAAGACCGAGATGCTGCCAAAACTGGACGGGTTAGAGGTGGTGGCGTCCTAATTGCGATTCAGCGAAAATATAAGGCATCATTCTACGATGTGAGCAGCAATAATTCGTTGCTTGACAACTTTGTGTATGTGTTCAAAGTTCTCGAGAATTGTTCTACATCTGCGCTTCATATATTCCGCCGAATAGCTCAGATGATCTATATAAAGCACATGTAGATCATGTTTTATCTCTAAGTTCACCAGATAATCACCTTCTTGTTCTAGGGGATTATAATTTAAATAATGTTTTATGGTCCAATATTACAAATACCTCTAATCTTGTGCCTAGTAACGTAAACAAGAGTAGCGAGATGTATTTAATTGATAATTTTTTAAGCATTGGATAAGTCAAATTAATCACTTTCCAAATAAGCTCCAGAGCTTTTTGGACTTAATCTTTATTAGCAATAATATTAGCTATGAATTATCAGAGTGTATTTTTCCTTTTAAGAAACCTGATATGCATCATGTTCCCTTAGTTTTGAACTTAAATTTTTATACTTTTCTTAGTTTAAAAACTAAAAATACAACAACTTGTTACAACTTTAAATTATGCAATTTTTTAAATATTTTTGAGCTTTAAGGCCGATTGGTTTATTTGAAAATTATTAGGAAAAAACAACTATACCCAAAGCGGTAGAAAATTATTAGGAAAAAACAACGATACTCAAAGCGGTAGAAGTTATAGTACTATTTCGGAAATCAACACATTTAATAATATACCAGTTATTCGCAAGAAAAAATACAAACTGGCTTGGCATACATTAGAATTACGAAAACTTAAAAATCTAAGAAATAAGTTTTATCGAAAATTCAAAAATCGAATAATTATTTTTTTTTCTTCAATACAAAAACTATGCCAAGAACTATAATTGCTTTGATAAATTTTTATACACAAATTATGTTCTAAACTATGAAGCCAACATAAAATCAAATCCCAAAGCTTTCTGGAGATTTATGAATTCAAAGAAGGCTTGCTCTAGTG
Source organism: Philophylla caesio (assembly GCA_963971545.1). Taxonomy (NCBI): domain Eukaryota; kingdom Metazoa; phylum Arthropoda; class Insecta; order Diptera; family Tephritidae; genus Philophylla; species Philophylla caesio. The sequence goes on along the minus strand of OZ020608.1, from coordinate 37,122,145 downwards.
TTCCTTCGTACTTATTTTTTAATGAGAAGTCGGCAACTTCACCAACTGAGGCCGCTAATCTCTTTGCTGATTTCTTCCACTCCAATCTTACTTCAGGTAATGACCCTAGTGAGAACTTTTCTAGCACTTTAGAATCGTCTCTAAACTTCGGATCCCTACCCTTGACTCCACTAGATATTATTAACGGCATTGCACGGCTTAAACCTTCAAATCAAACTGATGTTGACGAGCTTTCTTGAATCTTAATAAAAAGCAGCGATTCTTTCATTTCTCCTCTTACTTAGTATAGTCTTTAACAGATCGCTATCCTCAGGTGTATTTCTTGACTGGAAAATGGCTTATATCACCCCTATTTTCAAAAGTGGTAACAAAAACGATGTAAAGAATTATAGGCCTATTTCTAAGCTCTCTACTATTTCGAAATTGTTCGAATGTATTGTCTATGATAAATTATATTTTTCAGTTAAAAGCATTATTTGCCTAAATTAGCATAGGTTTATTCCAAATCCTTCGACTGTGTCTAACCTAGCCGTCCTACAGATTATTGCATATCTGGGTTCCAGGATGGTCTTCAGGCAGATGTTGTTTATACCGATTTCTCTAAAGCTTTCGACAGGGTGTTCAAATTAATTTTAGTCAACAAACTTGCAGCTATTGGTTTTCACTCTAACTTTCTGGAATGGATGAAATCCTATCTAATTAATCGCCAGTGTGTTGTTAATGTGGACAATACGTTATCGCATTGCTTTTTTGTTTCCCCAAGGAAGTGTATTAGGACCTCTATTTTTAATTTTATTCATTAATGATATAACTAGTTGCTTCTCCTTCGCAAAATTTCTCCTATATGCTGACGATTTAAAAATTTTCTCAACAATAAAAAACCCGCAGGATTCACAGATGCTGCAAGCGGAGATTAATAATCTTCACACATGGTGTGAGACAAATCGCTTGTCGCTGAATATCGATAAGTGCTATCATGTTACTTTTAGTAAGCGTAACACTATCTTACAAACGTCAATGAGATAAAAGACTTAGGAGTAATTTTGATAGCAAATTTACTTTCGTCAATCATATTAACTTTATAGTGTCAAAATCGTATGCGATGCTGGCCTTTGTACGGCGGAACAGCTCGGAATTCTCAGATCCATACACTTGAAAGTTACTTTTTACAGCCCTTGTCAGATCAAGACTAGAATACGCATATTTTATTTGGAGGCCCTATCATGCTTGCCACATTAATCGCATAGAAAAATTCAAAAGGTGTTTATTCGATATGCCTCCCATATCACGCTTGGTGTATGCTAATAAATCTAAAATCGCTAGAGAGTAGAAGAGTGATACTCTACTCTCATTATCTTTCGTGTTCGATATTATCAATGCGGGTGTAGATTGTGCTTCCCTTCTTGAACGCATTCGCTTTAATACACCATTAAGAAATTTATGTCACTTTAAAACATTTTATGTTGGTTCCATAAAAACTGTATATGCATTTCATGCTCCCATCACAAGAGCTTTAATTGATATTAATCGCATAGCAAGCAGTAGAGATATAGATTTCTCCGTCTGCAAAAACGACTTTTTGAATTCGCTCTATTTTATTTTTGAATAATTTTGTACAATTCGTTGTTAGTTTATAAGAATAAATTATGTATTCATAAACTATTTTTTAAAAATAAACAAATAAACAAACAAAAAAATGCTTGACGAGATTCGTCAAAAACTCTAGATGGTTCAGCAAGGGGGAATGAGCGTTTAGATGGTGGTATCACAATGGGCCTCTATCGAATGGTCTAAGTGTATCAGCCACACTTACCTACCTATAAAATTATTATTGATACTATTATAGCATTCAAAATCTTTAATAATCGTATCGATTATATTTAAATATGGCTCTTATACACTTATTCCATTCAGGAAAGGCCAGAAGCCTTCGGCATAGCCTTTAAGACAGCATTTTTTACTTGTTTTAATTAAAATTTGTTGTAGAAATGCTCAATTTTTAGGGAATCTCTTATGCATAGGCAAGATAAATGTACAGAATTTCACAAAAATTTAAATAAGGCTTGATTTTGAAATTTATTTTGATAATTACAAATGGAAATGGATGTTAGAAATATTAACCAACCATATTTTCCGGCCAGGCCTACCGAAACGGTTAATGTGAATTACTACAATGTAAATGTTCTTAATTGTTATTTATGTTATCAATGTTTGTTTTAAGTTTCTATCATTGTAATTACAATAGTACCACCAAGCCACTTGTGACCAAGGAACGAATAACTGAAGTAAGCACTTTGCGACAAACTCGAAATACGGTTCGAGCGTGGTTGATGTTCGTTCGATATACCCTGTTGCAGCTGAGTTCCGCATATCACGTAGCCCAACATCAAAGAAAAATGGAATAACATCTCCCAAACTCTCTGCAGCGCTGCGGAAGAAGTGGTCGGGTTGCAGAAGAGAAATATGCAGCATACCAAACCACCCCACAGCCAATTAATCCCTGCAGTACGGGGCAGTTATTAGAAAACTGATAAATCGTTAACTACCAAGTATATATGTAAACTCCACCTACTACTTACAGCGTATTTCTGAGAATACGTTTTCAAGGCGATGTCCTAGGCGGATAGTCACCATCGGCCCTCTGCATTACCGGGAGTGACTCCCTCTATGTGCACTAGTACGTTTTATTAAAGTAGCTACTTACTGGGAGTCCGTCTGAAGCCCATCTGCTTCGACCGTGCATTACCATATGCACTACAACAGGTTAATATAATGGATACTTACCAGTGAATCTGTCCAGTAGCTGCTGGGAAGTAGGCGATTGACCCCAGCAGTACCGGTGGGTAAGCATGCATGGTAGGACGAATTGTGGCTTGAGAAGACGGAGGTTATCCCAAAACAAATTAAATACTACCTGCTCGATACGGGTTGTGAAAATTTTAAAATTAAGGGAAAGTTCATCCAACCTGAATACGCGCTATATTTTAAAACTTTATGCCGATTTTCGTTAGTAATATCAACTCAAGGACCGTTCGGGAAAGATGCCTTCGTACTTACAATTTTGAGAAACTTTTCCCAATATTCCTCTCAAGGCTCATCACAAATTTATTGTTTATTTAGGTTTGATATATTTGGCGATGCTTCCATTATTGAGATACTGAAACTAGCTAGAACATCGTTTATTTCTCATGACAATAAGATTACCATTTTTAAGTTGATTAGTCATACGCAAAAGAGGAATCGCTTACATTCTTTAAATAAACGCATATACGAATTTTGTAAGGTCACTTTTTCTTTTTATCCACATTTATTACTTATTCATTATTTTCATGTTGTCCCTTTCAAAGCTATCCTGTAATACATATTATGGCCTGGCGTTCTTCCAGCGATGCAGTTTTTTCTCCCCACTAGTAAAAAATCTTCGTCCTTTCATGAGTATCGTCTAATTATCTATTTGTTTTTCGCCGATTCCTCAATACTATCATCTTTAGTTCTTTGACATTTCAACAATTCTTGCCGTATAGAGGCGACCAAAGCTATTTCATCCATTCGAACGACATGGCCTAAGCAGCGGTGTCGCTGCTTATTAATCCACAACACTATGCCTCCTTACATCTCATTGCTCTATCGTCTGCGGTATTCGCCATCGCAATGTCGTAGAGGTCTATAAATCTTTCGAAGAATCCTTCTCTCGAACATTTCAAGAGCCCTCTCATCAGTCATCGTCAATGCTTCTGCGCTCTTCATAATGAAAGCCTTATATGATATATTGTCGTTTAGTTCACCGACAGAGGACTTTCAGGCTCAATTTTAAGGCTGACATTGTTATTGGTGTTAATGCTGGTTCCCAGATCACAAAGTCCTCTACTTCCCTTCTCTATCCCACTTGGAGGAAGCAGAACTAAATGCCCGATTATGAATGCCCATAGTGTCAATGTAGTGGCGTGTGTTAGCGGTTGCATGCTCTTGTAAAAGATGGTGCCAGATTTAATTCTGCTAATTTAAAGAAGCCATATGATAAAGAATCACACTCTTTGAAACCTCATTTGGTATCAAAAGGCTCGAAGAGGTCCTTTCCAATTCTGACGAAGTTGGTGGTGTTGATCAATGGTATTTTACATAGACGTATTAAAGGGCTGACAGACGAGGGCACTTATGCAAATAAATATAAATATAAAATATATCTGCATAATATTTTAGGCCTGACAGACGACACTTATCTACATTTCGACATCAGCTGATTTGACAATTGAAATTGAGCTGAAAATGGAAAGTAAGGAAAATAAGATTGGCAGCCAATTAAATGGCAAAAAATCATTACGAATTGAAAAGGTGAACAGCAATATGAGGCAATGTATTCCACTTCATAAAATAGTGGCTATCTCATTGTTCGTTTTAGAATATAGAACTTTTGCAAGTCTATAGCATGCAGTACTGTTGGTGAAATTGTTGTGGATTTTTGCCAAGCAGTTTGGGAAAATATTTCGGATTGCATGAATTGCTATCCTCCAACCCACAAGAAATCACATTTTAATTTATAATTTGGTAATATTTCCAGCTAGTTTTTAATAATAAACCCTTTTGACAGCAGCTGTAGACATTTTGCTAGTTCACAATAGTAATTTTCCATCAAAAGTGGCAGCATTGCCATATTGAAATCCCAATATTCAGTACTGATGCACATAATTTTCATGCATTTATACGAGTGCTTATGCGCATTTGGAAGAGGATAAAGCATGAGTTAATGCAGATCAAGGCTACTTATCTAGATAACATTGCCGGTCTGTCAGCCCTTTTAGATTTGTGGGGATGTCAAATTCAGACATTGCGGCATATTTGCAATTTTTTTTGTGCTGCCGAAAGCAACCTTGAAATCGACAAAAATATGGTGATTGTCGAATAAGGGCATGCACCCTTCATGCTTCATCTAATATATTTGACATTTAGAGGAGCTCAAATTCGGCATGCTTTCATGACATCGTTAGGTGAGGAAGGAAGCTAGATGCATTTTTCGTGAGACAAAGGATAGGCGGAAATGCGAGATTTCCATGAGTTAGAGATACTGGCCGGCAGGTAAAGCGCCCGAAAAGTGCGAAAAAGTGCCGAAACCTAAAATTAACTGCTGGTACTTCTATGTTGGTTGTTCTATTGTTTGCTGTGGTTTGTTTTTGGTCTGCCAACCTGTGTGCGGGTTTTTCTGTGTATTCGTTTCTAAACGGTTTCTAGTTCTATGCTTATTTAATATAACTTTTAAATAAAATAAACATATCACTCCTCTGCTAATTATTGAGGTTCATCGTGATATAAAACGACAAATTCGTGTGAAAACATTTATATATTTATTAACTTGTAAAGTATCATTGCAGATAAACCATACCTAAAAATTACTTTACCGATCACTATGCAATTTGAAGAGAAAACAGCTTGCTAGGCCAATGTCCAAACTGCAATTTCTTATACCTATGTATTAAGATAAGTAAATTAATTACGATATATTTCATATTTATAACTTATCGGGCTAGTTGAAAATTTGTAATTTAGAATTTAGCTATGCGTTAAAATATGATATACGAATGTACTCGTATACCTATGTAGTATGATAACAAATACATTTTCTATAATAATAATGAAAACTACTAGAACAGCTTACAAAAGTGTGCTTTCTAAGGAGGGTCTTTATATATGTATGTATATGTATATACTTATATACATAAACATTACTGAATGTATGAAAATTATCTAATATACTTATGTACAAATATACATATAACAGCATACATACCTGTCGGTAAAACAAATCAATTTCATTATACAATTCTTATAGAAAGAATTATTATTCAAATACCTTAATAACAATTACATGAAAATATATGCATTATAGAGCAATTTATGTTTCCCAAACATCGTCATGTTACACATAAATAAAGAGAACAAAAATTGACACTGAAGATGGCACAACGCCGAAACCGGTTTGTCTCCAAAACAAACTTGACAAGTGATCACGGAAAATCGTTCTAACAAATATCAACATACCACGCTGTCGGACAAGAAAAAAAAGAAAATAATACAATAAATAAATCAGTCATTGAGTAAAAGTAATATGTAAACTACTCTTTATAAAATCTTATTCCTTTATGGACTGCATTTGCATTTAAGACCTGTTCACATGACCGACGCTTAACGCGCGTTCTGATAACGAGCCGTTACAACTACGATAATTTCGTTGCACGTTTCTCAAGATGTTTATATATTGCAAGAAAAACACAAAAAAGAGAGAATAGTTGTACTTTTAAGCGCCAATCTTAAAATGTGTTTCCTCATAAGTCGGCTAAGTAAACCAGTTACATAAGTAGATACATATTTTCATATACATACATACACACATAGAAATACTTGTATACGTGAGATGTCGCCCTAGAAAATATTTATATCAATTGAATTTTACTGTGGCATCATCAAAAGTAATAAAATCTTCGGGGTTTACGCAATCCCGGAATCCCGGCCTCTTCTAACTCGCGAAAATCCCGGGATCAGTCTATTCAAATACCGGAATTGCAAAAAACAGTGAATTTAGGAGCCATTTATTTTTAAAATTTTGTATCATTCATAAAAATTTTCCTTTCAAGGACAAAATAAAGCCTTTGGAGAATTCACAATCGGCTTGTTAACTCCCTAAAGACTTTGTTTTGCCCTTTGCCATTTTAAATAACCTTAAGAATATCCCATTCGAGTAGAAAATGAGCCTTTCTATGAAAACGATGTCAATATAACTAACGACGGGGTGCCTATAGTGGATATCGTGGAAAATCTCAAAGACAAATTGCATCAAGTTTTAACGAGCAGCTCGCAATTGTTCAACAATCGCAAGGGATAAAATTTATCAGAAGGCTTGGTAAAATAATTTGATAGTTTTTGTAATGAGGCGATAAAAGCTTTGTCTTACAAAGAGCATTTAACTTTTTGTCGACAATGCAGCCAACCAGTGTTGGATCGCAGCAGTGCTTTTCCACTGCAGATTTAAAATGCAAATAACTTATGTCCTCGCTTAAAATGGAATTATTTTATATGTGTGTCAAATTTAACGTTTATTTCTTTTTTGTTCTTTAAAAGACCAATACATACAGGAATTACAACAAATCGTCTTCTTTGTTATATAAGTGTTGTTTTGTACACTTCTATAGTACAACTATTACAGATGTGTTAAATTTGTTTACAAATTTCAAATTATGTTTAAAAACTTCGTGAACCTCGAGTGTAACATTTTATTTTGAGACATGAAAACAAAAACAAAGTATTTCAAAATGTTGATATTTCGAAAAAAAATATTAAAGAGGGAGGAACGAAGAAAAGAATAAGCAAGTCTGATGAGAAGATGAACTATTGATTTTTTCCGTAAAAAACTTTATTTTAAAAACTGGCATCAGTTGTGGATAAAACTTTATCTTATAAAACACCGTAATTTTTTTACAAAACCTTGCATACGTACATTGCAAAACTGGAAAAAAATACATATCCTTTAATCGAAATGTCAATCTTTTTTTTTAGATCTTTTAAACATTGTTTAGTATATCCCAAGTGGAAATTTCAAATGGCTATTTTTAATAGAGATATGCACTAATGTCAAATCGGCCTGCAGATCTGGTGGAATGTATATTTATTAATTGAATATGAATTGTTTAGTTTTTTAATATTAAAATTGTATGGTTTTGGAGAATAATTCGAATTTTGTTTACACATCCTTAACCCTAGAACACACACCCGGGTACAAATGTATCCACTTTCAACTTTGAAGTGTTGTAACTTTTGAACCGCTATACCTCTATACCGCTAACTTCGGATCTATGAAGATTATTTAGTTTTGAGTTGAACCAGATCGGACCATTGGTTCAGGAGCTACAGCCTTCCAAACACATTATATACGTAAACACACACCCGGGATACGTTTGTACCCCAATAGTAAAAATCCTCATAATAATCAAAAAAAACATTTTTTATATTATTTTTTTATTTGAAAAATTAAAAATATTCATTTCACACATTATATTATTGACTTTTATTATAAAAATTATAAAAATGCATCTTATATCTAAGGAAAATCATGGCAAATAGAGCAATTTGTTGATGTGACCGAATGTTCAAGACACATTGGCTTCTTACATTTGGCGCACAGCTTTCTGGTTTTTCTACGACGTTTTTCCTCTTGTGCGTAACATAAATAGCAAGATCCGGACACAGGTTTTGGCGTGCGCGCTGCGGCAGATGTTGATGCTGCTGTTGACACCATTGATTCCACCGGTCGGTTGAAATATGCTTCAAAAGCAATTTTAGTCGAAAAATTTCGCGTCACTTGACGATTTATGGCTCTGGCTTCAATAATGGGCATACACAATGCTTCAGCCAAGCTGCGCAGGATCTGCTTACGCTTGTTGTTTGTTCTCCAAGGCAACATAGGGTTATTCAAATCGTAGACAATGTAGGCTGCAAGAGCTGTAATGTCCAACATGTTGAAGAACATCGCTAGTGGCCATCGTTTTGTTTGTCTTTGTGTTGGATATTCCGCAAACATTTGGTCCATTCGATCAACACCACCTTTGGTACGATTATAATATTCAATTATTTCAGGTTTCCCACTGTCAGCTATTTCAGTATCATTATGCATGGTCGAAAGCAAAATTACTGCTTTATTTTTTTTGGGAACATAAGAGCACATTGTCACATTATTTTTGAAGCCATATGATGTTGAACCAATTGTCCTGTTTTTGTTCTGCTTCATTTCTTGAGGAATATATGATTTGTTTTTGCGCAAAGTTCCAACGATCGTGAGTTTCCAGGTGAGAAGCAGTTCTGCAACTGGCAAGGTCGTAAACAAATTGTCCATTGTAATGTTTCGGCCACTTCCTTGGTATTTGGCAGACAAATCCTTCATCATTCGTTCGCCTTGGTTCGTTTCCCTACCAGTTTCTGCTTGGCCAGTATATATTTGTCCATGCAGTGGATGTGCATTTGTGGCATCGCAAATCCACCAAACCTTGACACCATATTTAGCAGGTTTTGACGGTATGTACTGCGTAAACCGTGTGCGTCCACGGTAAGGAAGTAATTGTTCATCAATCGTCAAGCATGAGCTGGGCTTGTAATGTGCAGCAAGATTATTGTTCGTCATCGTCCACAACTCACTGATCGATGCTGCTTTATCAGTTAGTAAGCGTTTTGCACGAGTGTTTTTATCGTCAAATCTTAGGAACCGCAATATCGAACAGAAACGGTTGACTCCCATTGTGGCGCGATATAAAGGATAGTTTTTGACGCTCCATAAATCTCTGTTCTCCATTGCTATGGTTCGCACCAGTCATAATAAGTATGCCAAAAAATGCATACAGCTCTGTTATTGACACAGGCGTCCATGACTTAGGAGTTGTGTTTGGATGCGCATTGTTGTAAGCATTATAAGTTTCTTTTGCTAACTTATTTGTGTGGCGCATAATTATATCAGCCATTTCAACGTTCATGAAACATTTGAATGTTTGCTCTATTGACAACATTTCAGTGCATCTAGCTGGTCCAGAACGTTCTCTTATAATATTTTCTCTGAGTACCTGACGACTTACATTTGGTTCTTTCATCCACTCAGTACCATCACGTGCAACAAATTTTTCGGCACCAGCAGGTAATTCATTATTTTCTTCTACTTCTTCTTCTTCATCATCCTCATAGTCCGCATAATCAGGTAATACTTCTGCGGCACTTTGCGAAACTTCAGCATCGTCATCAGCAATTTCAATGTCATTGATTTGAATTTCTTCTTCATCTTCTGAGTCAAAGTCATAGGGAGCGTCATCGTCACAAATTTCATCAAATAAAGATTGTATATATGTATGATTCTCGCTGTCCCTCAGTTAGCCTGCATAATAAAAAAAATTAGTATATGTTAACATTTTTGCTTATTTTACATTTTTTACCTTCTATATGCTGCACTTGATAAATATTCGTTTCTTCTTGAAGTCATTTCGTATCCAGTTATTTATAGTTTCAGTTATATTTATTTTCACTTATATTTTCACTTCTTTCACTTTTGAGCACCAAAACAATAATGAAAATATCAACAGGCAGCATTTATAACAACACCTCGTGTGAAAACAACCCTTGCAGCTGCATATAAAATACAAAAACCAGTTATACCAGTGTATTTGCTACCTACGTACCCATACCTTGCGCGACCTTTTTGCACATATCTTTTGAACCAGGTGAAATATTTCAATGAAATAAAAACCAAAATGTGTATTCGTTGTTACTCTACAAGTATATTTTTATAAATTATATTATTTTGTTTTGCATTTATCAGGACAACAACAAAAACAAAAATCCACTGTTGCATGTCCTGACTTTATTTGCCCATATCGCTGGAACCAGTAGGAATATTCGAATGAAACAAGAGACAAAATACTTGTTATATATTAAAATATACATTCCGGGTGTGTGTTTACGTGGTATTTTCTGGGTGTGTGTTCTAGGGATAAATAATCTTCACCCGCGCACATGACAACCTACTTACATAAATATATGTATATTAATGGTTCTCGTGTGAAGTACTTATGAATAACAGCATAAATTGTATTATCAAGCGTGTTTTACCCACGAGTTAACTGAACATTGCAAATGTACTTTTTTAAATATATGCAAGGGACAAATAAACATGTCCATAAGTTAGTTGAAATGTGAATATGCAACATTGTACGTAAATATAGAATAAGAAAACTATTTAAATTTTTATTATAAACAAATACTCCACACACGGTCCAAATTACATAATATTTTTTTTTGAGTTTTCAGTATAAATTTTATTAATTTTTCAAAACTTCAAAAAGTTAAAAACATTTTTTCCAAGAAGTTTGCATGAGGATATTAATCGGCTGAGCAGGTGTGGAAACTTGTATCGCATCTAAAAAAAATTATTTTTTTATATTCTAATATCTTCAGATAACGAAAATAAAAGTAAATACCATATCGGACGTAAAATAACAGCTTAACAGACGGGAACATCAGGACTAAAGAACGAACAAGCACAATTGAAGTATCCTGAGTGGTACCTTATATAAACAGAATAACATACCGATCCGAAATTCTCCGTAACGTTACTATAAATACGGACGAAGAATCACAAATTAATCAAAACGAAAAACGGCACTGAAGATGACACAAAGCCGAAATCGGTTTGTCTTAAAACCAAACATAACGAAAATTCGTTCCAAAATCCATCATTTCACACTCTGTCGGAAGCAACAACAACAAAAGATCAGAGTATATTAAACCATTAATATAATGTATGTAGCTGAGCCTGGGTTGTGAACGAAATTTTGACAGGTAATTTAGAGAGGATAGTTTAAATATTTCTTGTCTCTAGAATTTCTTCATATTCACTGATTACAAACCCCCGTTGCTAATTATACTTCAGTTACAAATAAAAATAACAGGCAATCAAATACCATAAAATCAAGTGTTAAACTTAGTTTAAGAGGGTTTAAACTTAATTTAAACCACAAACAGAGTGACTTGAAGTGAAAAACTGCGCCTTAGAGATCGACAGAAGTTCGGTTTCAGTGTTTCGGTTACAAACGTTTCGTTCGGGTTTGGCTGAACTTTGATCAAATTTTACTTTTCCCTTATTTTTTAGTTAAAGGGATCAACATTAGCAAAATTTAGGTTAACGGCAATGCTTTGCATAGGAAAGATTTTTAGAAGTTTCACATCCCCAAACAAACTAATTATCAAATTCGATTATGTAAAAACATAAGTGCGTAATGCATTCTGACAAAATGACAAAGTAGTAATTTAGGTGGCAAGATTGTGAAGGAAGCATAAGCGAAATTTTCGTAAAAGTTCCAAATCAGCTCGTACAAACCGTTCTTAGGAATTCTTCATACCATTTAGATCGGAGAGCATATATAGTGGTCAGTCAAACAATTCAACATTATGATCCTCAAACTATTCCTTGATTTACCTAATGACATAAGTTGCGCGGTCGGTATCTTGTAGTAGTCTGAGAGTACACTCTGGTATTCTAAGGTGATGGAAATTGGAGTTAAAGATTACTGCTCGAACTGAAATTGGCCGACAACATCAACGAACCTCATCTTAAGTTCAGCTTGGAAATTAGTTCAAGTGTATTAAATTTATATGTTTTTACTAAAATGCAGCGGTAATTTCGATATAGAGCAATCTTAAGAATGAGAGGATTCAATTTTACATTTCACATAAATAACTAATTAGTTATTTTTCCTAAGCCTCCAAGCGGGACGTAAGGTTTTAAGATACCAGTGTTAGAAAAATGCTTTGTTTTACCCTTGAAAAGAAGATACAAATATGTTATAAAAAATGAATGGCTATAAAATGAATTAATTTCAGGCGTCCCGGGATTTGAATAGACAAATCCCGGGATATTCGCCAATTAAAAAAGACCAGGTTTCGGGATTTACATGCCTGGTACGTAGTTATTGCAGTCTTTTGAAGGTAATTTACTATCCTTATACTCGTATATTTGTACATATTGCGCAACAAAGGCTTACGTAAAATTGATAAAATTACCTCTGCTTTTAGCAGAAATGTCGTTCTTTTTTAATGGCTCCGGTACGACAAACCACAGAAACTAAAAATTCTTTACCTTTCTAAGTTGACATATGTATGTACGTAAAATTTTTTTATTTAATATAAACAAGCCTCTTGCCTGCATATCATTAAGAATACCTAATAGTATATTGCCAACAGAAAGCATTATTCAACACCACTGTTTATTCCTAATCTTGAGTTTGCAGGAGAAAAATGGCCATAATAAAAATAATTTGGTATGTAGCTCGTTTGGCCGCGCTTCAACCATTAGTGGTGCGAGTCTTTATTTTATACTATGATCTGACTGCACCGTGAACTAGAGTTTATAAGAAATTTTGTAGGTTAACGTCAAACACTTCTCATAAACCCGGAATTTACCATACAAATATTTTTCGTCTAACTCGCTTTAAACACAACTTTGCTTTGGTGTTTAGTGACATTCAGCCCTTATTAGCCCCAATTCTTTTGACAAATTTTGACATGAAACTTTAAACCTATCACTGCTGCCTATAACTGTCATCTAATAATAGACTAATGTAAAGTTTTTAGAAAGCTGAGTCATTTAGTTTATACATAACAGCCATTGAAAGCGGATAATCTCTTGGCTTTTAACAAAAATGGAAATAGTGAATTGTGTGTGCTGATGAAGCATAAAATAACTTTTTTATTTGTCTTTCTTTTGTTATCTATAAGCGTATTTTTTAGGGTGTGTTTATTTTTAAGAACATAATTTTTTCAAACTGTCCGCCGATAAATTTGTTCTCAAATCACTTAAAACTAACTTTAAGGCTGAAAACTTATCTTTCAACGCTTACTTGTGTAGCGGGTACACATTGTATTATTTTCGTTAAAGAAAATAAGTTTGGATTTAAAAAAATTTTAACTCTCCCAATAATACATACTATTTTTATCAGCAGGAACTGGTTTTGGGGAATAATGGTATATTTCAAAAAACGCTCTTTTCATTAGTTTATCCTGTATGTCTTCATCGCTGCTCTCGTCTTCCAATACGATTAAGGAACCTAAGTATTGTGCAAGATGTGAACTTTGCGATACACTTTCCTCAAACACAGGCGGTGAAAAGTGAATATTTGTAGCATTTGCACTTGTGCTTTGGAAAAATTCGTCAGGAGAAGTTGGGTCGTCAAACTGAGAAGGTAGAAAAAAGTTATTTACATAACTAAAATTTGCCTAAATTATAGAAACCAAGAACTAAACGGATTCAAACGGTTGTGGTTAAAATAGTATTCGTTGATAGAAACGAGGTATTTCAGCCTTTCGACAAATTCGTTTTAGCTCTTTGAAATTCTGTCCCCCGCATAATTAAAACATCTTCTGGATGTTCACTCCATCAATTCAAGACCTTCGTTATACCTTTGCTGGAAGGAGCCTGAAATAGCATTATATACATCAAATCCATGAAAACTGTACCGCCTGGTCATCGCTAAAAAGAGCGTTCCACTATTTTCTCACATATTGCTCCGTGTTATTTGCAGGAATATTTTTGAGGTCATGTATTTTATTACTTATGCGATACAAATATGGGGAACGGCAAGCAACTCAAATATTGAAATAATACAGCTGGTTCAATCAAAAACTCTAAGGACAATAACAAAGACTTCATGGTATGTCTGAAACCAAACTATTCTCAGGGATTTAAAAATATGCACCGTCAAAGAAGAAATAAAAAATTTCAGTGAAAGATATAAAACCAGGTTAGAGAGTCATCCCAATCCTTTAGTAGTGGCATTACTACAGGCACCCACTACAACAAGGTTAAAAGGAAAAAAACATATTAAACTTGTAAACAGGCACACATGTACATGGTGTTAATATGTATATAAATCAATACCAAACAATTATATAAAAATTTGTAGTTAGGATTTTTATTTTAATTATTCTGTCACTAAATGAAGTAACACTAAATTTATTTGTTTTCCTTTCCCATAACATCACATTTACTTATTGTCTCTTAATATTAAGACAGATTGTAAATTTTACTTGAATAAAAAGTCATAAAATAACACATTAAGTTGAATTTAATTGTATGGGTGGAAACATAACTGGCACTTTTTACATTTTTAGTCGAAAATTACAATCAAAACGAATTTGAGAAGATCTAAAAAAATTAAGCATTTTGGTATTAGGAAGTATGTGTGTGCGATGGCTTTCAAATAATGATTTTTGGTTTACAATTTTTTTACATAACAGTTATTTTCGGTCCCTGCATTTTACACGAATATTTGGATATGAAAAAGTGTGACCATAAGGGCGGGTGCATAATTTGTTGCCACTATGCCAAAAATCCATGAATTGGGCTACGAACAGTTACCTCATCCATATTTAGCTTATTTCCAAACCTGAAGAAAACATTTTTTTTATTTGGAAATAAATAACCAATAAATAACTCAAAATTTCTTAAACACCTTAATGAGAACACTTGACAGTTGTTCATAAACTTGAGTTTACTTCGCAGTCACAACAAAGTTTTATACTACATGCTCGTATAGAGGGACCTACAGTTTTGTGGTTGGAGGCTTCGATTTTACTTGACCAGGCGAACTCAGCGGCATATCGAGTTATAGCACGCACCGCTACACACTCGACCACACATGGTTGACCATTTAGTTATTTAGTTATTTCGTTGAGTTTACATTTATTGGATGAGAGCACTATGTATTTTGTTGTTGCTTGGCTATGGGTAGTCGCAAGCACAATGATGACACATAGTATAAATCAAATTATTTAAAAAAATTCCAACTGATCTCCGTCTAGCTCAAAAATGCTTATAGATTTTTTAAGTAGCACTTGACCTAAAAACAAAATATCTAACTCTATTAAAAAAATGCTCTTTTTTCTATAACAAACATATTTTTGTGGGAGTTTTATATTTAACTCGTCACTTTTATTTAAAAATTAATTCAATTTCGTTATGAAATTTTAGCAAAATTTCAAGAAGGCGATTAAATATTCTGGACTTCAGAGAGCGCTTTCAATAAAAGCTTATTACTTAAGAGTTAAGAATATAAACTAGCTTTTGAAAATAAAGTAATTATACTACCCAAAATACTCATTCAATAATACTTCAAGAAAATGTAAGACGACGGCACCGGTCGTGAAACGAGAGCTTCACAAAGATGAAACCGCAAATCAGAAATAGTTTTTTTTTGCGGTATTCACCTTCGTGAAATTCTTGCTTGAAAGACGTTCCGATGCGCTACTTAAATCCAAGTTGTTGATTTTCTTCAAATAATCATTTTCAAATCACAAATTTATTATAATAAAGAAGCGGGGTATGGCTTCTTTACCTGAGGAAGAATCACTAGTGTGAACACCTTCGGCTCAAATGACAAATTTAAATTAGCATTAAACAACAAATATTGACAATTTCTTGTTTGACGCCAGGTTGTGAATGAAAAAATGTGACAAGTTACCTAAAACATGTGACCATATTGCAATATAATTCAGATATTACCCAAGGCAGATTTATCAGTTAACCTCAATATAATTTAATTTTTTTCATTTATCTTCATTGTCAAACCTTGTTTTTTTTTTTAAAAAACCAAAATAATTTGTTTAGATCTGATTCCTGCTTTTTAGTGAAAAAAATATATGGTGTATTTTGCTCAACAAATGAATGAACATTTTGTATATTTGTGTTATCTATTTAGTGCCCGACTAGAACAGGGTAGGGAAAGTGCGCTATATGCTAAGAACGGCTCGTGAAAGGCGGAGTTTTCCCTTAAAAGTGCCACAAGAGCCACACCGAAGGATTGCTAGGAAGAGAGCTTGTGGCATCACGTTCACGGAAACAAAGTGGTGTCCATGGACTATTGTGCGAGCTGTGATTTGGTTGCTGCGCAAAACGGGTACACTCGTGCAAAACACGTACAACGTGCCCAACTCTGTCCCAAGGCTCAAACCTTAGGTTATGAAATAAAAATGTACATTTTGTATTTATTTGAATTTTGCATTTATTTGAATTTGTGCTTTGTCCACTTTTGTTTTCAATAGACAGATTTGATAGTTCTTATTGCCAATAAAGGTATAAAAAAAAATTTGGCAGGGCTGCAATTTCTCTACTGCGGTTATCTGTTAGATCTGCCTTGTCACTTACCATATTTGGAAATAAAAAATATCTAAGGAATATTTTTAAATAACCCTATGGCACTTTTTATATCAATCTGATTACGAAGGATAAAAAAATTATACACGAATATTGTAAATGTATAATAGCTTCCGAGTTAGAAAAAAAATCGGTTTTTTGAGCTTTGATAATGTAAGACAACTAAATTTTCGATATGTTCACACTTAGTGAACCTAATTTGATACTTAGCTTTTTAAGAAAATATTTACGTTATTTTAATTTTATATACATACGTTGATGCCATGGGTTTTGGAAACTTTGTTGCCTTGTATAATTACAGCAAAATAACACTTACTAATACACTAAAAGAAGGATATTTCAGTTAGAGTATTTTTTTTATAAACGGGTATCCATATTTGTCGATAGAATATTGATTTCTGATATATGCTTTGTCGCCACGGCCATGAGTTTCAATATTTTTTTCTTGCCGGCCTGGAAAGTATCTTACAGCACTGTAAGAGTCAAATCCAATCGAATCAAATCTTATGGAGTATGTATGTGAACTTATGTATGTATGTATGTCCAGGTAAATATGCACTTACATATGAACACTTAACTGAGTAAGTAACCGGGATGTAGACATTTTTGTAATTTGTGTACTTACATATATATTTATAAACGCTCATTTGTGCCTATACATACATATATGCTTGCCCATAAACATACATGTATGTATATACATACATACATTTATTAAAATTATGTTCTCATAGAAACTAGGTAGGTAATATATAAATATTATCATTGAAATACATACGTATTTTAGTTTTCTTTTTTCTTTAAAAAACTTATACATTTAACTTCGTTTAAAACGTCTTTTTGTTTTGTTTTTAATAAAATAAAGCAAGTCTGTCCTATCATTTCTTATCACTATCAAGTTTATTTTTATCAAGTGAAGATGATACCATGCCTCCACTATTTGCAGGATATAATTTGTCTAAGTAATTTAGTGATTCGTTAAGAAAGGTCTGAAAATAAAGAGCTTTTAGAAATCGAAGTCATTTGTTTTTTTTCTGAAATCAAATTTTACCTGAAAAGCGTGCAATACGGCCATCATGGCCGGGGACCCAAATCCATGAGTAATCAAAGAGAAGTGCGTAAGGTGACGCTGCATTGATGGCTCCAGCAAATGTTGCGATCTGGTTCCATATTGAGTGGTTCGATCTTGGCTGAGCACTTGCATTAACTCCTTCGTGATCTATAAATAATAATTAATACTTATAGCATAGTATTATGAAGTATGGAAAATCATGCAATTTGTATGTTAATTATTATATTATTTACACTATGAGGCCCTGTAGCGTTGACTTCTAAAATGTACCTTTGCAATGTTTGTATTTAGTTTAACTGATATGTAGATATTTCCCAAATCCAGGATTGGTTAATAAAAAAAGAGGGTAAAAGAAAATTATTAGGGATCCCTGACTACAAAGGTATCACTGGGAACGTAATTACGTTTGACCCTCCCACACTAAAGGACATACGTAAGCTTACCACTAATAACCTCTCAACACAATACATGGGCTCACTTCAATCACCCCTACACTTACTTCAAGCCTGAACCCAAAAAAGGTATTTTTCCATTTATTCTATCTAAAAGGCAAACCAGTTGTTCATTTTGCAGAACTAACATTTCCCTTCTACACGTCATTGATAATAGTTCAGCAAAAGCCTATCCTAATTTCACTCCAATCAACCTTCCGTAATCCCTAAAAACATCACCACAGATAATGTACATATAATATTCAACTTTATATAAGATGTCGGCTTAATCAATAGCATATAAACAGCCGTTGAGAAATTTAAAAATTTGTGTACTACTTATAAAGTAGTATAATGTTAAAGACATAAAAACCGTCAGCCTCAGTAGCTAGTGTGACTCATTAGTTAGAGTAATAATAAAAATAACTGATATGTACATGCATCACGGTTGAGAGTGACAGAAGTTTACGTAAATTCGGGAGCCCGGAAAGAAATACATTTGTATAGCACACTTGAAGATCATGCAATATTTGCATTCACGTATGATCGAGTAAAAGCGATTTGTTTAGGAATCTACTAAACACTGAAATAAATAAAATAAAATAAATCCAAATCTGTTCCCGGCTGTTATACTCAAATTGGTCAAATAATTTTTCAAGTTCTAATCTTATTGCAACTAATGTCTCAACAACAATTGCATCTTATGTTGTTGATAATATGTTAACCCTCTAACGTGTAACATATCCTTTTTAAGTCGAGGACTTCCTATTTGATACTTTATTTACAAAAATTATTGTTGGCAGTACTTAAAAATACATATTACTTAAACCTTGGTCACCCTAAAGCTCAATCAGATGTTTGGTTTAACTTTCGTGATCATTTGAGTTTCAAGTTTGTGCAGAAAAGTGTAAAAAACGAAGGTGCAGAAAAGTGATATTTATAGACGTCGGGTACTTATAATTATTTCTGGGTAAGTAGCCTATAGTGTTTAGTGGTCGAATATGTACAATTTTATTCAAAAACTGGTGTTCCATGGTAGAAAACT
The DNA here is from genome assembly GCA_963971545.1 of Philophylla caesio. Classification (NCBI taxonomy): domain Eukaryota; kingdom Metazoa; phylum Arthropoda; class Insecta; order Diptera; family Tephritidae; genus Philophylla; species Philophylla caesio. The sequence continues at coordinate 37,102,868 of OZ020608.1, read as the reverse complement.
GATAGTAGCCTTGCCGGCTTGGGCGAAATTTTAGTTCGTGCCAATTCTTATTAGTTTTTCATTGGTTTCATTATTATTGTTTTAGAAATGAGCAATAAACAAAAGTTTAAGCTGTCCAAGATATCTAATGAACAGATATTGAAATTTATGGAAGAAGTTGCATCGGATGAAGGGGGTGATGATGCCAGCAGTGATGATGAGTGGAAGGATCCAGATTTCACACCTGCTGAACTGTCATTAGATGACGATCGCTACATTTCCGCTTGCATAAGCGATATGAATGCAGGAGAAACAAGCGATTTATTAATTCAGGCGACCAACTTTTCCCTTAACTTGTCAGAGTTTGAAAATACATTAGTTGCAAGCATAGAGCCATCAGCATCAGCTGCTGCAGTTGCAAGCATAGCTCCATCAACATCGGCATCAGCTAATATTTTCAAACCACAAAAGAGAATTCGCTTGCCATTGCCATCGTTCGAGGAAACGGGTCCGCCGTCTTCTGGAGGATTCACTTTGTCAAGTAATTGTTGGTTTAATTGAGCACATATTTTCAACGTTTGTATTTTTTCAGATGTTAAGGATATCTCTAAAGATTCGCATGAACTTTCGAGAATGACATGGCGCAAGAGATCAATGCGTCTCCATGTGAATGAGATCACTTTCCATGGGCACCCGAAAAGGCCAGATAATATCATGAATTTGGATACTCCAATGGGGTACTTTTGCTATTTTTTTACCACTGAAACTGTGCAAATGATTGTTGAAGAGACCAACCGAGCAGCCATTACTCAGGACATCACCACACAGTTCAAAACAAGTGTTTTGACGAAATGTACAAGTACATTGATCTACATGTCTGTCTACAGATATGCTAATATCGAAAGTTACTGGGGGCAAAATGCTTTTCAAGCTGGGCTTTGCATATGGATGCGAGGTGTATAATGGTGCAGGTGACAATAAAGTGCTGCCTGGCACACCTGATCTCGGTGCCTGTGCCAACGTTGTTGTCCGATTGTCGCAATCAATTCCAAATTTTTAAAACTATATATTGTTTTTTGATAATTTTTACTCCACTGCACCTTTATTAGTATACCTACGTGCTAGAGGCATTTATAGCTTAGGTACTGTAATAGCGAATATAATAACCTGCTGTAAGCTTCCTTTGGACAAGGAAATAAATGCAAAAGAAAGAGGGTATGCAACAGAATATATGAGTAGTGCTTACGGCATTGAAATAGCAAGTCTTATTTGGAAAGACAACAAAGCCGTTAGACTGATATCTACCTATGTTGGCAGGGAGCGATTTGAACGTGAAATGAAGCTGAGCACCCTTCAAAGGCGACGCGATATGATAGAAAAAAGAAGCAATATATTAGTGTGGACTGCCCTCTGATCGTGAAGCACATATGGGAGGGGATGACCTGATGGATGGGCTCATGGGACGATACCACATTTGCGCAAAAACCCGAAATCCAATGACTAAGCTATTTTACCACTTTAAGGATATGGCAGCAACAAATTCTTATATAATGTATCGTCGAGTGGATGCTAAGAAAAATAATGATTCAACTTATAATTCGGAGGCAAAATTGCTGAAGCTTCCAAATTTTAGGGAGGAAATCGGGGCAGGTTTGGTGATGTACTATAGGCAGAAAAAGCCAAAGTAATATCCCACAGCCTCTCTACAAAACTGGGCAAAAAGCATAACATCCTGTTGCGGATGTGCGTTTTGATGGATTTATGCAATTCCCGAAATGGTTGCCCAGAGACATTGGAAAAAAGAAGTGCAAACTGTGTAAAACATCAGAGACGCATTTTATTTGCGAAAAATGCAACCTGCATTTATGCTGCTCTGCTAATAAAAATTGTTTTACGACATATTATATACAAAACAAATAAATAAATAATACGTGAAATAAAAAATAATACAGGAAAAACAAAAAATTAATAAAAACTACTCTGATCTCCCTGACTACCTGCCTTGAGGCTGCCTTCTTTAGTTTTTACCTGTCGTTTAAGTGCAATACAAATATGATAATTTTACTTCATTTTTCGTTTTTTACCACCTTTTTTAACGTGTATAGCAATTATGAACAAAATCTGTTCACTGGATCAATTTTCCCTGTTTTAGGGTTAAGTTTAAATCTAGTCCAAACTAATAGATTTGTAAATATACTTGGCAGAATTCTAGATCTAGTTTTTGTAAGTGACGATATCAGTGTAACTATTTCCCAGTGTTTTTCGCCGATTTCAACTCCAGGCAAGCACCATGTCCCTTTAAGTGATGAAGTTGAGTTTTATCAATTCACAACTTCTAAGCTTGAGGAGAGGCTTACTTTCAATTTTTTTTTAAATTAATGACCCTTTACTCGATTTTAATTGGGAAGATTTATTTTTGAATGTAAATGTTGCGGTTTGTTACTCTATTTTTAAATGTCATGTTCTGGAAATGTTTCGTAATAATATCCCAGTATAAATGTTTGTTCATTTTTCTGTTGGCCTAGTAAATGTTAATATTTTATAATTTTATTGAGCTCAAGGCCAGTTTATGGAAGATTTGTTAGTGAAAAAACAACAACAGTTTTTAATGGTTGAAGTTATAGTACTATTTCGGAAATCACCGCATTTCCTCATCAGACTTCTTTTTGATTATTAAATTAAATTATTTTTAATTTAATTTCCATAACCACTAGTACTATAACTTCAACCATTAAAAACTGTTGTTGTTTTTTCACTAACAAATCTTCCATAAACTGGCTGTTGAAGCAGACGACTGATTTAAGGAACCTAATACCTAAATTGAAATGTAAAGAAATGAAATGTAATTATAAATGAATTAAAATAGAGAAAAATATATATACTCACCTAACTAAAAATTACCTTATACTTACCTTATATTTACCTTATAATTAATTCACACTTACCTCATTTTCCCTTGTAATGATTTTAGCTAATTACCAATTTGCTTACCTTAACCTTTTAGCACCACCCTAATGTAAGTAAATGCATGATTACAGCCTGTATTCCAATGTACCTATGTGCATGCGGTGTGTGTATACCTGCTAACAAGCGCGGCTTGTCCACGCTCTCTTGTACATATACACGCATACGTAGGCTCATAGGAACAGGCGAAGAACTTACCGCTTATTGGAAGTGGAAGTTGACAAACTGTAAATTATAGTTAAGAAAATATTATAAAAACAATGAAATGAGATAATAAACACACAGTCTATGAGTAATCGAGATCGGCGGTGTTTTTTATTATGCGAAGTGAAAATTCAAAGTTTTAATTAGTGCTCCCCTAAGACAATAACAATTCCTTCACTAACGAAAGTGATCAGGCACGCTCACTGTGTGCATAGTTTGTGAGGTCGAAGGTTGTGGTGTTGTTTCGAACGCTATTGGGTATTGGTGTAACATGGTGTGATGTGACCGGTTACAAACCCGACACCGTTCTAATTTGCATTTCGAAACCGTATGTCCCTTGCGTAAGCAATTTATACACAATGGAACCGACTTTGCGAATTCGAATCTCTGCTGAGGAGAGAGAGTTTTAAATTTACGGCAGGTGGTTAGAAAGTGGTCTTTGGAGTTGCAGTGGAAGCAAGTAGTTGGCTTACCTTTCGCAGCCACAAAGGATGACTTTGGCTTTTCAGCACTGTTGTTGCTTTGCCTTTGGGTTTCATGCGATTTAGACGATGTCGACGCTTCTTCAGACGAGAGGTGCTGGTATCTCTTATTGAGAGCCGCTTCACACTCACTCCACAGCGGAAGCTTGTCGCAGTCAAGTTGCTCCTCCCATTTTGACCGCGTAGTGGGATCAACCTTCGACATTACTAAGTGTATCAACATCGCATTTGAAATATTTTTGTCATCATCCAAAGACAACAAGGAGTCATATATAGCTGATACGGTATCGATCATTGACCGTAGCGAAAGCGACGATGCCTTTTGTATTTTCGGTAACTCAAACAGTTTTGCAACTGTATTCGAAAATATGAGACATTTATTGTCATAAACTTTTTTCAGACTTGCCAACGCCTTCGGGTAATTTTCTTCCGTCATTTGGAAGGCCTTCACTGTTCCCAAGGCTTCATCAGACAAACACGAAACTAAATGTGTGAACTTTTCAATGTCCGAAAGCGCAGAGTAGTTATGAACGAGGCTCTCAAACAAACTCATAAAATTTTTGAACTCTGAATACTGCCCCCGAAACTTGGGCAGCGACATTTTTGGAAGCCTTGAGCTGTGAGGCGCTGTGAAGGAGGTGTCAAGAGCTTTTGACTTGTTGCTCTCTGACAATATGGATATTAATAACGCCTTGGTCCCCACAATTAAATCTTCAAGGCTGTCACGAGTGTCATCGTTTTCGTCGATCTCTTCTATTTCAGATTGACACGCCAGAAGCTTTTCGCTGTAACTATTCAGCATTTCGAGTCGACACTCAACTTCCGACGGATCTGATGAGAGCGACTTATTGTGAATTCCAGTTTTAATTCTGGATATACTTTTTTTTAAAACTGTCCTCTGTCTTTTCAAGGATGTGGCGCCTTCCACCGGGCCTAGCTGATTCTCACCTTTATTCATCTTGATTCGCTATGTACAGTAACTTTGTACAAATTATAGATTGGAAGTTTTCAACTTGAAAATACGAAAACGAAAAAATTGCTGAAACTTCACCAAACTATCGAAAAAAGTCGCAAATCAAGAGGAAGCATTTTATAATCCCTTAATTGGGAGAACTAGACGCAATGTCGAAAGTTTTTAAGGACCTAACCGTGAGCAAAATTATGGTCAACGATTTAACCAAACACTTAAAGCTGTATAGCTTTCGAAAATATTTGACAGAATGGTAATCGGAGCCTTGTCGGAAATTGCACGAGGTTTTTACTGAACAATCCCGAAATCTTGTTTCACAAAATTTGTATATAAAAAATTTAATTTCAGAGTGAATACAAGAGATGCCAAGAATTAAAGCTTGTTGGGTGATCTTCGCAGCAATTTAACAAAAAACAAAAACCTCAATAGCTTTTAATTGTTCGCACTCAATACCTGTTCTTTATGGACTGGTTCGTTTCCAGCTTCGACTTCCCTTTTGCACAGCAAACAGTTGCACTTCATTCCTGGGGGAAATGGCCAAATCCGGAATTACAGCAACGATATTGAGCCGAACGGCACTCTACAATCAGCAGCAGTTGTGTGTGTGTGTGTGTGTGTGTGTGTGTGCGGCACAACTTATAGCGCAAATAGCCCTTTATCAAATTTTAATTTATTTTATTTTAATTTATTTTATTTTAATTTACTTTTTTTTTTTACTTAGCGCCTTTTTGCAAGTAAGTAAACCAAATCAATATGTATTTGGTTGCAATTATGATTGTCGCGCACTTGCGGTAAGTACCTTTTATAACTCAATTAATATTTTAATTTCAGATTTCACATTGCCACTGCTATGGTTTTGTGCGTCACTGTATCTATGTGACCACCTTATGCGTAAATAGGAGCACAGTTAATTTGGCTATTTGCACTAATTTTGTATCACAAAGGTATTTTAAATGGTATTTTAAGTATTTTAAAAAAACGTTTTTTATTTATTGTTGTATTTATTTTTTAACTCTCAAAGATAACTTTAAATAAAGGTAAGTATTTTTTTTTTTTTTGTGTTGTATTTGGTATTTCAGTTTTTAATCAAGGTAAGTATGTAAAATTTTTAAACAATTGGCAAGTATAAGTAGGTATACGATTTTTTAAAACCTTTTACAATTTATTTTGCTCTTTTTTACAAGCTCTTTTTATTTTTTTTTTTTTTTTTTTTTTTAGCGACTGCACTGCACTTAAAGTGTTATGTATTGTTTCGCACACACGACCGCGACAGGCAATTAATTTTTTCTATAAAATTATTAAAGAAAACTTTTAGTTTTTTAATGTAGCACTTTGTCCCTGCTCGGGCGCCATGAAAAATTTACTAATATTTTTTAGTAATTCAAATCACTTTCGTTAGTGAAGGAATTGTTATTGTCTTAGGGGAGCACTAATTAAAACTTTGAATTTTCACTTCGCATAATAAAAAACACCGCCGATCTCGATTACTCATAGACTGTGTGTTTATTATCTCATTTCATTGTTTTTATAATATTTTCTTAACTATAATTTACAGTTTGTCAACTTCCACTTCCAATAAGCTTGCAAAAATTGAATCCATTTTTGCATGAGTATTCAGAAAAGTCCTTGTCGTTGAAATTGTTACGAGTAGGCGGTCGTTTATTAAATGCGCCTATCCCGTTCGATGCCAAATTTCCTCTACTATTGAGCAAGAATTCGCAGTTCGTAAATTCGTACATACGGTTCCTACATTTGCGCAACCATCATGCAGGTGCAAAAGCATTGGTTGCAATTTTACGTGAAAAAATTTGGCTAGTTAATGCTCGAGAGGCATGTAGTCGAACCGTGCGAAACTGCATATATTGCTTTTATTATAAGCCTAAATTAAAAGGACAAATTATGGGCAATTTACCAGCCGACAGGTTGCGTGCTCTACGACCATTTATGGTTTGTGGGGTAGATTTTTGCGGTCCAATCTACGTCACACAAAAGATACGTGGTCGCCCCCCGGTAAAAATGTACATTGCGGTCTTTGTGTGTTTTACCTCAAAAGCTGTCCATTTAGAACTTGTGTCTGATTTGAGTTCTGACAATTTTATTCTCGCCCTTAAAAGGTTCGTTGGACGCCGGGGAATACCAGCGACGATTCACTGCGACAACGCGACGAATTTCGTAGGAGCCGATCGCAAGCTCAAGGAACTGAGGGAAGCGTTTCTGAGTCGGAAGGAGGAAGTAACTCAATACGCCGCAGACGAAGGGTTCAAGTTCGTCTTTATACCTCCCAGGGCTCCCCACTTCGGCGGATTATGGGAGGCGGCAGTGAAGTCGGCGAAGCACCTGCTCGTACGAGCCGTAGGCAACGCGAGTCTCACCGCCGAAGAAATCGAAACGCTGCTCGTCGAGGTAGAGGCCGTGCTCAACTCGCGCCCAATCGCTCCACTCAGCCAAGACCCGAACGACGGCGAAGCTCTAACTCCGGCGCACCTCTTGATCGGTTGCCGGCTCAGGGAAATGCCAGGGGAAACGGAACTCCCGGAACCCAGCACACGCTACTCCGACAGATGGCAACATGTTTGCTCAATCAAGCGTCGGTTTTGGCAAACGTGGTCCAAGAGTTACCTCCTGAGTTGGCAGGAGCGCAGCAAATGGCAGCACCCACAGCCCAACGTAGAGGTAGGAGAGCTCGTCGTCGTTTACGAAGACAACGCCCCGCCCCAGCAATGGATCCTAGGCCGAGTGACAGGTACGATCGCCGGCCAGGACGGAAAGGTGAGAGTGGCCGACGTGAAAACCAGAACCGGAACAATTAGGCGTCCGATACACAAACTTGCCGTGTTACCATTAAACGACAGTTGAATAATGCAGATTAGTTCAAGGTGGCCGGTGTTGAAGCAGACGACTAATTTAAGGAACCTAATACCTAAAATGAAATGTAAAGAAATGAAATGTAATTATAAATGAATTAAAATAGAGAAAAATATATATACTCACCTAACTAAAAATTACCTTATACTTACCTTATATTTACCTTATAATTAATTCACACTTACCTCATTTTCCCTTGTAATGATTTTAGCTAATTACCAATTTGCTTACCTTAACCTTTTAGCACCACCCTAATGTAAGTAAATGCATGATTACAGCCTGTATTCTAATGTACCTATGTGCATGCGGTGTGTGTATACCTGCTAACAAGCGCGGCTTGTCCACGCTCTCTTGTACATATACACGCATACGTAGGCTCATAGGAACAGGCGAAGAACTTACCGCTTATTGGAAGTGGAAGTTGACAAACTGTAAATTATAGTTAAGAAAATATTATAAAAACAATGAAATGAGATAATAAACACACAGTCTATGAGTAATCGAGATCGGCGGTGTTTTTTATTATGCGAAGTGAAAATTCAAAGTTTTAATTAGTGCTCCCCTAAGACAATAACAATTCCTTCACAAACGAAAGTGATTTGAATTACTAAAAAATATTAGTAAATTTTTCACTGGCCTTGAGCTCAATAAAATTATAAAATAATATCCCAGTATTTAAAAATAAGCAGCATAAGCTCCCTTGGTACACAAGTGAACTGAAATCGCTAAAAAAATAAAAGAAAGAAATTGTATATGAAGTTTAAGAAAACTGATAATCAATACTATCAAAAACGATTCAACTATTTGGAAAAATGAATTTGTAAGTTTTTTTAATCTAATTTCGTTCTGGACCAAGTTTTGTCTGTTGAGCCTAACAACAATAGTTCATTAAATTTTCCCTCTTCAATTAACTTTGGTAATGTCTCACTTTTGACGATGTATCAGAAGGAATTTTAAATCTTAAACCTTCTCAGTACTTTTTTTGAAAAACTGTCCAGCGATTATTACCCCTATTAAATGTTATTTAATAAATTTCTATTTACAGGTACTTTTCTAGTTGATTGGAAATTGACAACCCCAACTTTTAAAGCTGGCAAAAATAATGATGTCTGTAATTATCGTCCCATTTGTAAGCTTTCATCTGTCTCCAAGCTGTTTGAAAGTATAGTAAAAAAGAAGATGAATTTTGCGATAAAGAGTTTAATTTCACATAAACAGCATGGATTTGTTCCTGGTCGTTCCACGGTTACTAATCTAGCAGAGTTCAGTGAATATTGCATACATTCTTTTTCACTGGGATCTCAAGTTGATTGCATTTATACTGATCTTTCAACAGCATTCGATAAAGATCCACACAATACTTTATTGTTTAAACTTGCTAGCTTAGGTTTTCATTATGTTCCTGTGCTGGTTGAAATCGTACCTAAGCAATAGAAGATGCGTCGTAACAGTCAATGGTTTTTCCTCTAAACCTTTTATTGCCACGTCCGGTGTTCCACAAGGAAGTATCTTAGGGCCGTTGCTCTTCATTTTATTCATTAATGATATTGGCGAGTGTTTCTCATTTAGTAGATATCAGTTATATGCAGATAACTTAAAAATATTTTCACTAGTAAATAGTGCAACCGATGTGACTAACCTCTAAGCTGACTTGGATAATTTGTCTCTTTGGTATCAGCAGTCACATCTCTCTCTTAATATTAAAAAAGGTTTTCAAATGACTCTTGCTAAAGCTCGTTACATCAGGCACACATCTTACCCTATTTCGAATACAATACTCAAGGAAATTAAAGATATTGGAGTTATATTTGATTCCAGTCTCTCTTTTAATAATCACATCAATTTTATTATATCTAATGCTTACTCAGTTTTAGGCTTTGTACGCCGACACAGCACAAATTTTACTGACCCATATACTCTAAAACTACTGTTTTCGTCTTTTGTTAGATCTCGACTGGAATATGCAGCGTTTATTTGGAGACCTTATTCAAAGTTTTTGATAGACAGAATTGAATACGTGCAAAAGGTTTTTTTAAATTTCGCTCTACGTTCTTTGAAATTTTCGGATCCCTTACCTTCTTACAATTCGCGTTTGCTTCTTATAAGTCTTAAATCGCTCGAGGAAAGCAGAAAAGTTCTTTCACTTTCTTTTAGGTATGGGGGACTGTTGACTGTCCGTTTTTGCTCCAAAGTTTTCATTTCCTTGTGCTATTTAGGACTTTACGTAATTTTAATCCATTCTATCCGGATAAACTCAAAACCAATTATGCAAGAAATGCCCCTTTGTCGCGTGCACTTTGCGAAGTTAACGAGGTCTCGAATTCTGTCTTCCTCGATTCTGCCTTGTCGCTGCCATTTGTGCTGCACTTGCAACGTTGATTCATGCTGCCAATGGTTCCAAAAGTGCTAAAACATTTTCTGCAGTTGTTGTGAATACAAAATCGACCAATGAGGAAATCACTTGATGTAAGAGCAATACTGCTATCTGGACCATCGTGAAGAGGAACTAGTGGCCTGGAATTCAAGCACGTTTCAGTTCTAACAAGAAAAGGGCTAAGTAGATTGAATCGGAGTAATTGCTGGCCGACTGTGTGATACAAGTGCTTTTTTGCACTGCGGCTTCCCAAAGGCCCCCAAGTTGAGGCGCGGCTGGAGTAATGAATCTCCATTGCGTACCAAATGCAGCGATATGTTGCTGCGAGTACGCATTCTGCCAACCTTGAAAATCTTGATACATACGATGGCTTGCTCGAATAAACTGTGTTCCGTTGTCACTATAGAGGATTGAACATATGTGTCGACGGCTCACGAAGCGATCAAATACATCGATGAATGACTGGGTGAATACACGCCCAGCAAGCTCAATATGCTTTCGTAGCCATACAAATTAATATAACACCATAGGTCTTTATTATGGTTGCTGATCGCTTCACTCCAGTACGAATATTGAATAGCCCGTCATAGTCCAGCCCAGTGTGAGTGGAAGGAGAATATCTTTGTAGCTCGTGTGTGCATACGGCATATTACACACTGATGAATGCAGGTCTTTACAAGTCGACGGGCATGTAAAATCCAAAATCGAAAGCGTAGGTGCTATAACATTTATTGTATGCCGCCATGCATACATACACTGTTTATGAGCGTCGGATACTAGTAACCTTGCCAAAGCGCTGTTCTGTGTGATAATTACTGGATGCTTCTCATCAAATGGTAGCTCCGAATGCATCAACCTGCCGCCTACTCGAATTATACCCCCTTCTTCCAATATTGGATTCAGTAAGAGCAATTCGCTCGATGCCGCAACACTAGAATTATATTTTAGAGCGTTAATTGATAAGCATACGCTTGACTTTGCCGTATATGCAGCAAAAGTGCCTGAGTCGTAACGACATCATTTGAACGTTGTCTTCGCAGTGATGGAATGAGACGTCGAACGCGTGCAGTCGTATTGAGCAGCACTCCCAGGCGCCTGAATTTTTCAACCATTGGTATTCGTTGCGTCCCACAGGACGTCATTAGTAATCGTGACTCTACACCCACTCCCAGGTAAATTTTAAGCAGTCGATCTTCGCTACCTTAATCACTCTGTTGCTCATCGGTCAGGCGTGGTATGTGAGATTTCTCTACGTCAACCTGCATTATGTCGGGTCCACTCCACCAGAGAAAATTTTCGATTGCCCCAGCGAGATCCCGCAACTCGCACAATCAGCAGGATTACACTCCGATCGAATGTGTCGCAAAGCGTTGACATCTGACTTCGCCTGTATGTATGCCACCGATTAACGACATACTACTTAAGCGATGAAGGCTGACGTCGAGTCAAGTGAAGGACAATGGTAAAATCGCCCGCACGGCGAACGCTGTTCATCGTTGTTACTAGAAGCTGAGCTGCAGAAAGCTCTAGACTTTGGATGGTCGTTTCTCTTAGGGGCGTGACATTGATTTTTGCCGCTACTATCGCTGTTCGATAGTTGTCGAGTGGGTAGCCGTACGTGCTATTACTCGATATGTCGGTCTATTTGTGGTGTGCGTATTTATATTATATCACAAATGGAGGGACCTACAGTTCTGTGCCGACTCTATGGTTAAGATTTTGTTTGCCCTCACTGAGCTTCGAACCTCGAACTCACCGGCACGCACCGCTATCAACTCGACCACAGCGGCCACCTTGTCATACCATAGGTCACCGTTTTAAGCTGAAAGGCTCGCAAGGTGTCGGTGGGTGATTCTCTCCAAAAGGTAGACTAAGGCTTGCCCAAACATTTTTTTTATATCCGCGGTGAATTTGGTTGTGACTGCTCGATGAGGCTTGTAGTAACATTGCTCTAAACCGACTGCAGTAGAATCGACAGCTCCATATGCCCTAAATTTACATATTCCCGCATGAACTGGATATACTTGTCTCTCAGTGTTGCATCATTTGCTAGTTTCCTTTCAAGTTGAAAGAATTTTCGAAGTGCAGCGGTATGCGAATTACTAAGTCCAGGTGCATCAGGCCGAAAAGGAATCTGCACACAGTACCGACCATCTGGAAATCGTGTAAATGCCTTAAAAAAAAATCTCTTCACAGGCGTCAACCTCTGCGACAATCTTATCAGAAGGCTTTTTAACTTCCCAAAATTTTAACAGGAGCCGATCAATTGTAGTATTGTCGTCGCAGACCTCAGTAAGCATTGAGTGCGCCTTAAATTCAAAAGTCGTCCACGTGGCTGGACCAAGAACTATCCAACCCAGGCGCGTATGGAGTGTTTGACCCTACTATAACGTCATTTAACACTAGAAATTGCTAAATGTTCGCGCTGATAAGTATATCGACTGGACCGGAAGTCGTCGGGTCGGCCAGATGAAGAACTTGCAGAAGCTTATTTGCTCGTGTAGTAGCAGGAGTTGTTGCAGTGATCGTATTAATAACGTATGCACAAAAATTGATTTTAAACTTGTGGTCCATATGAGACCGCATGCAAATGGCAGCTATGCTATTTGTGTGTGCTGAAAAGTTCTGGCTAATACCTTCGATCTGAAGTTCGCATGGGGACTTCTGGGGAGATTTAACACATATATAAACGATTCCTTGACAAAGCTCAGCTGTGATCCCATATCGCATAGAGCGCGGCACTCCTGCGTGGTGACATTACCATTAGCAAGAAGCACCCTTGCCGTTGCTAAGAGAACTGCCCGGTCATTCTGCAGGAGGAATGACTGTACTTTGCTGTTACTTCATTGTTGTCGTGGAAGCACCCTGGGCTCCATCATGTTTGATGTAAGCGTGGTGTCCGAAGACGAAGTATTTCGATAAGCTGCTTGCTGCGAACTTCAGCATAAGAGTGTGTTATGCTTCTGCTGACAGGAAATACAAACGCCTGATGGGCAATCTCGGCTGCTGTGACTAAACTTGAGGCAATTGAAACCCAAGGAAGCTTGTTTTACCAACTCCCATGGTTTATCGCCCAAAAGAGTTTGGAACTGTGAAACTTTGTAATGCGATGAACATCTGAACAAGATGGACACTTGATTAATTTACCTTGCCCCGCTGGCAAATTAAAAGTCGTTCGACAAAAGCCATTAGATCGTCTATCATTGGAATATCATTAGATTTCAGGTTCATGCCCCACTCCGTACGGGTTACAGCCGGTAGCTTGGGTAAAACTAACGGCGCTGCTATGGCATCCCAATGTTTTACGCGCACATTCATCACTTCAAGTGCTCGAAAATAATTACGAACGCAGTCTACAATGTTGGTTAACGCGGCACGTGACTCCAGCGGCTGATTTGCAATTCTAGCAAACGCTGAACATGCGTCTCCGAAAGTGTGCGCGGATTGTCGTAACGTCTATTTAATTCAGCCCAGACTTCCTCATAACCCCCAGTATATAGGCCGCCAATCATAGGAACATTTTTCGCTTTCACATACCGCCGCAATTTTCCCAGTTTATAGGTTGGACCCCGTCACGTCTATTGTGAACTAACGTCTCAAACGTCCTTAAACATTAACCAATTTTCATGTTGACCGTCAAAACTAGGGATTGAAACTGGATCTAACCGCTTATCTGGTGCATGACTATACAAATGGGTTGAGTTTCTGGCCGACGGTAACATTTTGCGCTTCAATTTCATGTAGATTTTGTTAAGCACCTCCTCCGTTGAAGCGAGTAACTCGTCGTGATCTACAATTTCGCCATCTTGTGCGCAGAAACTAAGGCAAGGTGCATGTCCATGAACCGAGCGAAGTGTTGGCGGGCATTGGACAGGAGCTGCTCACCTTCAATGCAATCCGGCTCGTAATTGTCTGCTTGAGTTTGGGACCAAACGCGAAAAATAGAGATGCGCGCTGATGTGTGCAGATTTAACGCAGACATCGCAAATTCGGTTTATGCAGTCGCGAAAGTAAAATAAAAAATCTGTTCTCATTCAAAAGTTTATTAATTCATTTTACAAATTCCGATCCGCTTAAATAAAAAAAACGTATAAAGGCAAAATATAGAAAGCATTGTTGTTCCTGTTTTGTGCGTGATATTTGCTGAATTGAAAGAACCGCCAAACAATGGCCAGATTAGTGGGTGATAATCCATAAGCTTAATCTCTAACACGTCTTCTCAATCATTTACTTTTGTTCTTTGCTTCTCTACTACTGCCTCCGAGTGAGCGGTGCGTAAAGTCGCATAGCGTAAGATCCTCGGCATAAGCTATGAACTTAGATCTTTCCTCCTCCTCTAGGTCCTTGAGTAGGGAAGAGAGCAAGGACCCAATCGTATTTTAGGAATATAAACTGCCCTTGATTCTTTCCACATTTAAGTAACGTGGTTCAGGTTTAATATCCCTACATACAGCCAAGTTGCTACAATGATAAACTCCAATTACCCGGAGCTTTATAGCAGTTAAAGGACTCTATTTCCCAGCTTATTTTCTCTAATGTGAGGAAGTCGGCCTTCACCGGATTAAAAAATCGAAATCGAGAAAAAGGGATGCCTACATGAATACGTATAATTACACTTGTACATACATTTTTATACCCGCGCACTTGTGCACAAGGGTATAATAAGTTTGTTCGCATAGATATAGACATATAAATTCCAAAATGCTCAGAAGAAAAAGAGAAGTCGATTTAGCGATGTCTATCCGTCCGTCCGTAAAATTTGAGATATCTCAATAAAACCCGGTAGGTAGATTGTCCTTGACCTAGAGCAGGTTGGTATTGAAAATAGGAAAAATCGGATAATAACCACGCCCACCTCCCATATAAGGGCAATTGTCGAAAATACAAAAATTGCTATATTTCAGTAGTGTAGTGTATCAAGAAACCACATATATACAAACACACATTTCAACACTAAATAAAACATACAAATGCACAGACATACATAAACATAAATATGCATATCAAAATATGTACAACACGCGCCAGCCCAAAACATAGGTCATTGCTCGAGTCGCGCATTACATTACATAAACAATAGCGACTTTAACTTGAGTACAAGCGCATACAAACATACATACAAGTTTCTTGCTGCACTCAGCATTCTTCGCGTACGAGCCAATATTGTTATGTATACAATTGGCCGTACATATGTAAGCATTAGTAAATAAGAATATTGTAAGTATAAATAAGCGTGAAAATATGAAAATAAAATCAATTGCAATCAAACCGAGAACCTGATACTTTACATGGCGATCCTGCCAGTTCTATCGGCAACTTGCCTTCTATATCGGCAAGCTGCCTTTTAAATATTCAGATCCTGCCAGTTCTATCGGCAACTTGCCTTCTATATCGGCAAGCTGCCTTTTAAATATTCAGATCCTGCCAGTTCTATCGGCAACTTGCCTTCTATATCGGCAAGCTGCCTTGTAATAATCACTGCCAGTTCTATCGGCAACTTGCCTTCTATATCGGCAAGCTGCCTTGTAATAATCACTGCCAGTTCCAGCGGCAACTTGCCTTCAATATCGGCAAGCTGCCTTGTAATATCCAGATCCTGCCAGTTCCAGCGGCAACTTGCCTTACATATTGGCAAGCTGCCTTAATCCTGGACCACACGCGCCTTGCCTTTAATATTGGCAAGCTGCCCTTGTAAGAAAAATGAGCGCAGAAAATTTCGAGGAAATTTTAAAGAAATGGACAAATTTCTTTACACGAAACGCTGAAAAACCGACCACAACGGAGCATCAAATCGGACCAAAGCCGATTAGTATTGAAGAGTATAGGAGGCGCAACACAAACAAAAAAGACAACACCCCAAAAATACCAATTACTAAGCCCCTTAAAAGGAAACGAGGAGGAAAAAAGTATCGTCAACGCAGGAAGGTAGCAGAACTACACAAAGAAATCAACCTACAGACGTCATCAATCAAAAAGAAAAAGCTAAAAAATGCAATTAAGGAGATAAGGAAATTATAATATCATATACGAGTATTGAAAAATTTTAAATAAATATATTTTGGCAACCTAACCTGCCTATTAATTGGCAAGAATTGAAAAATTCTTGCCGTAAAATACAATAAATATATATTACTAGTAAGCAATGCTTAATTATTAGCAAATATTTAAAACAAAAATGGGTGGAGAAAACTCCAAAATAAAAAAATGCCGACGCCAATGTCGTTAACCAAATAGAAGTTGTTGATCACACAGAGGCATTAGACTCCATAAAACTAATGTTACTACTAATAACAATATTCAGTTGCATTGAACTATTTTTAAAAATATACTCTACACATAATAGGATATTAAAGAAAAAATATTTAAGCCGCGCAGACGGTTTAGATAAAGTATAATAGATGTTTAGTTAATACTTAATCAAATTTTCAATGGGCCGATGGGAAGAAGTTTGTAAAATATTTTTAGAAGAAAAAGGAATAGCAGAGAAATCCTACAAATGTATAAATAAAAACATAAAAATAAGGACAGAGACAGTAGTCAAACATTTAACAATAATATTAACATCTCTCAATAGATTAGGTAAGGAAATACGAGAAATAAATAGCCAGCTCACTAAAAGTCACCAAATAGAAGCATATCAAATATTTTCAAGTGTCAGAGATAAACTAGTATCCTCACTTGCCAGGTACAACATAGAAGTGACGGTACCAACTATATTCGAACACGACATACTAATTGACTTTGAACCCTTATTATTAGATACAACCACCGATTTAGAGGAAGACGAAGAAGAACAGACAGAGAAAGAATTACAAAAACTAAATTTCAAAAAAACAAAATTCAAAATGGCACAAACAACGGTAGAATTCATTAAGACGGCATCGTCAATTCTACCCGAGTTTGACGGCAAACCAGAAAACCTACCCAGTTTTTTGGATGCTCTTGATATTCTTGAACAAATCAAGGATAGTCATGAAGCCATTGCAATTTCTATGATTAAAACAAAACTTAAAGGCACAGCTAGAAATTTAATAAGTAATGAACAAACAATACTAGAAATAAAACTTAAATTAAAACGCAGTATAAAAGGCGAGTCAGTAGAAGTACTAACAGCCAAACTACTAAATATCCAACAACGCACTAAGACAGCCAACCAATATACAACTGAAATTGAAAAATTGACAAAATCTTTAGAAGGAGCATACATCTCCGATGGCCTGACCTCCGAGCTAGCAACAAAATATGCTACACAATCAGCTGTAAAAGCGATATGTAAAAACTGCTCAAATGAAAAAGTTAAAATGATAATGCAAGCAGGAACGTTCACTTCGATGAACGAGGCAATATCAAAATTTACAAACAGTTGTACTGAAGTTACAGGTAACCCTAACTCAGTATTACAACTTCGCTAGCAAGGAAATTATCGTGGTAACTTCCGTAGAGGTTATCAAAGTAATAATTACAGAACATTCCCACGCAGTAACAATAACAATAATTACCGACCAAACAATAATCATCAAAGACAAAATAGGAGTTATTATAATCAAACAAGACCGAATAACAGAACCAATGGTCGCAATGTACGTAACCTAAACCAACAAGAAAGTCAAAGTACGGGAAACCAGCAAACTCCACTTCAACAACAATAGATAGTGCAAAAAGAAGGGTATGCGTACTCAACCTACATCTAAATAGCTACATATCTTGAAAAACAGCATTAAGCAACTCATATTCAACATTCCTGATAGACACAGGAGCAGATATATCAATTATTAAAAAGAATCGTATTGATACGAACATTATTATCAATAGTTCACAAATAACAGATTTAAAAGGTATTGGTCAAGAAATAATAAATACACTAGGAATAGTTAATACAGATTTAGTAGGTGATAATATATTAATTCGACACAAATTTCACGTAGTAGAAGACAATTTTCCAATTCCATGCGACGGCATTATAGGACTAGATTTTATTAAAAAATATAATTGTATATTAGACTATCAAAGGGATAAAGATTGGTTAATTCTCAGACCAAATGATTACCATGAAGACATTGCAATCCTTATGACAAATAGACCAACTATTAATACAATTACAGTACCCGCTAGATCAGAAGTTATACGCCAAGTTTATGTAAAAACCAGTAACACTGAAATTCTAATACCACATCAAGAACTTGATAATGGCATTTTTCTTGCAAATACAATTGCGAATAAAAATCAAACATTCGTAAAAATAATAAATACAACAGATAAAAACGCAATAATTGAAAATTATGATATAAAAACAGAAAACCTAAATGACTACATAATTCTGAAAAATACTTACACGAACAACGAAAATAATAACAGAAAACTAGAGAAATTGAAAAAGAATTTCTCACCATTCGTTAGCCAACAACTTAATACACTATGTTCAGAATATATTGATATTTTTTCCTTAGAAACAGAGCCCATAACTACTAATAATTTTTATAAGCAAAAACTACGTATGAAAGATGAGGAACCAGTTTACGTAAAAAACTATAGAATACCAGAAGCACATAAAACAGAAATAAATAAACACATTACTAAACTTATTAAGGATGATATAATAGAACCATCAATGTCAGAGTATAATAGCCCAGTACTACTAGTACAAAAAAAATCACTTCCAGGTAGTACAGATAAAAGATGGAGATTAGAAATTGACTTTAGATCAATAAATAAAAAACTAACAGCAGATAAATTCCCACTACCAAGAATTGATGATATTCTCGATCAATTAGGAAGAGCAAAATATTTTTCATGTTTAGACTTAATGTCTGGATTTCATCAAATTGAACTAAGCACAGAATCTAGAGATTTTACATCATTTACAGCAGACGGTGGTACTTATCGCTTTAAAAGACTACGGTATAAAAGTAGCCCCTAATTCATTTCAAAGAATGATGACCCTAGCATTCTCAGGTCTCAAACCATCCCAAGCATTCCTATATATGGATGATTTAGTAGTATTAGGATGTTCCGAAAACCATATGATGAAAAATTTACGAGACGTATTTTCCACTTGTAGAAAATATAACCTTAAGTTACACCCAGATAAATGTTAATTTTTTAATCAAGAAGTAACATATCTTGGACATAAATGTACCAGTAAAGGAATTTTACCAGACCCTAGTAAATTTGAAACAGTTCAAAAATACCCAGCACCCAAAAATGCCGACGAAGCAAAAAGATTCGTCGCGTTCTGTAACTATTATAGAAAATTCATACCACATTTCGCACATCACTCAAGAATTTTAACAAAACTTTGTAAAAAGAATGTAGTATTCGATTGGACAGAAGAGTGTGAAAAAGCATTTAATTATTTAAAAAATGCATTAATTAGTCCAAATATCCTACAATACCCCGATTTTAGTAAAGAATTTTGTATCACAACAGACGCAAGCGGTTTCGCATGCGGAGCAGTACTAAGTCAAGAATATGATGGAAAACAACTTCCAATTTCCTATGCCTCAAGATCATTCACTAAAGGTGAAGTAAATAAATCAACAATAGAAAAAGAATTAGCAGCAATACATTGGGCGATTACTTATTTCAGACCATACGTTTATGGCAGAAAATTCCTTATCAAAACAGACCATCGACCTTTAACATACCTTTTCTCAATGAAAAATCCATCATCAAAGTTAACTAGAATGAGATTATGCTTAGAAGAATATGAATTTGAGGTGGAGTACATTGCTGGAAAAGAAAACTATGTGGCAGACGCACTATCCCGCATAGATATAAATGATTTTAAAAACATGACAATCGAAGCAAATAAAATACTTCGAGTATCGACCAGATCAGCGACTAAACAGTCGAACAAGAACAAAAATCTTAAAGAAGATGAAAAATGTCACAAAGAGAACCCTAAAATATATGAAGCGCTAAATAAATATGAAGTAAAAAGACATGTCGAGCTCGTTTTCAATCCTCCGAAATTATATTTCAAGAAAGGAAAGAAAATTTGTAGCCAAATAAATACAAGCAACCTAATTGTTGAGGCGAAAATTGACTTAGGACAATTATTTACCAGGCTTATGAAAGAAGCCGGCAATTTAGGACTTGTAAAAATACAATTGTCCTTAGGAGACAAATTGTTTAATTATACTCGAGTAGATGAATTTAAGGAAGTAGGTACCAAAGTTCTCAAAAATTTAACAATCGCATTAACTCCGGAGGTTATGCAAGTGACAAATGCTGATCAAATTAATAAAATTCTTAAAGATTTTCACGATGACCCTGTTAAAGGTGGCCACCCAGGAATCAATCGTACGACTAACAAAATAAAACAAAAATTTTATTGGAAAAATATGAAAAATGACATTCGTAAATACATCAAGAAATGTATACACTGTAACAAAAACAAGACAGATAAACACCTTAAAGAACCAATGACAATTACAGAAACACCACCTAAAGCTTTTGATATAGTACAAATAGATACTATTGGACCACTTCCAAAATCAGAACATGGAAATGAATATGCAATCACTATCGTATGCCAATTAACGAAATATTTAATTGCGATTCCAATACAAAGCAAACACGCTAAAACAGTAGCAAAAGCAATATTTGAAAATTTCATTTTAATTTATGGACGTATGAAAACAATCATGACAGACATGGGAACTGAATACAAAAATAACGTTTTTGACGAGTTATGCAAACTTCTTAAAGTCGAGCATAAAACTTCAACACCGTACCATCACCAAACGTTAGGCACTGTAGAAAGAAGCCACAGAACTTTCAATGAATATGTACGTTCTTACATATCCAGTGATAAAGAAGATTGGGATGAATATATCAAATATTTTGCGTATTGTTATAATACAACACCTTCAACGGTTCATGGTTACTGTCCTTTTGAACTAGTTTTTGGAAAAATACCACCGACTTACGACTTTTTACAAGAAGACAAAATTAGCCCTCTATATAATTATGACGCATATGATAAAGAAATAAAATATACATAGGTTACAAGTAGCACAACAAAGAGCACAAAAATCAGTGCATCAAGCTAAGGAAAAACAAAAAATTTACTATGATAAAAACATACAAATAAAGAAAATACAAATAGGAGATTTAGTATTAGTTAAAGATGACACAGGTCATAAATTAGACAGTAAATACAAAGGGCCCTATAAGGTAGAAAAAGTAGATAAGAATAATAATTATACATTAATTAATGAAAATAAGAGAATAATAATTCATAAGAATAGACTAAAATTGTTAGAATTAGAAAAATGAAATATACACAAAATAAAAATCAATCAAAAAAAAAAAAAAAAAAAAAAAACCTGTTTATTTATAAGAAACAACTAATTGTTATAATATTCCACTTAGCATAATAAGAAATTGTATTAGCTAAGCAAATAAAGCATACAAAATTTTTATTACTTAAGTACAATAACCTTTTTCAAGTGTAAAAAAAAAAAAAAAAAAAAAAAAAATAAAAGTACTTAATTGTAAAAGAATGCTCATACATTGACCTCACAATGTATAACCATTCTTCCTAAGGAAGGAGGTGTAGTGTATCAAGAAACCACATATATACAAACACACATTTCAACACTAAATAAAACATACAAATGCACAGACATACATAAACATAAATATGCATATCAAAATATGTACAACACGCGCCAGCCCAAAACATAGGTCATTGCTCGAGTCGCGCATTACATTACATAAACAATAGCGACTTTAACTTGAGTACAAGCGCATACAAACATACATACAAGTTTCTTGCTGCACTCAGCATTCTTCGCGTACGAGCCAATATTGTTATGTATACAATTGGCCGTACATATGTAAGCATTAGTAAATAAGAATATTGTAAGTATAAATAAGCGTGAAAATATGAAAATAAAATCAATTGCAATCAAACCGAGAACCTGATACTTTACAGTAGCTATTAAAGCTAATTTGCTCAAATTTGGTATGTAGTGTTGTATTCGAGCAGGAAATCCGACTGTATAAAATTTTTTTACAGGGGGCGTGGCACCGCCCACTTATGAGTTCATATGTATATCTCTGGAACCACCCCCTCGATTTTGTTCAAATTTGGTATACGTATTACACTATGCCTATTTAAGCGATATTATCAAAATCTGACCATAACTATACCCACCTGCCATATAACGGTAACTTTCAAAAACACTAAAAATCGGACATTTCAATAAATATCTTGGGTTCAGTATGTGGTGTTGTATTGCAGGCAGAAATCCGACTATATGAAATTTTTTTAAAAGGAGCGTGTCACCGCCCACTTTTGAGATCATATGTATATGTCTGGAACCACATTATAGATTTCGTCTAAACTTGGCACAAATCTTAGATTGTACCTAGTTAGGTGAGATTATGAAAATGCTTGAAATCGGACGAAAACTTCGCTCGTCTAGCATATAACGGTAATTTTCCAAAACTATGAAAATTTGATACTTCAGTAACTATTGGAATTAAGTCAACAAATCCATTTAAACGAAAATTTTGGAAAAGGTACATGGTACCGCCCACTTTAGAGTTCATATGTACATATATCTCTGGTAATCCCTTATAGATTTTGCCTAAATTTAGTACTAAAATTGGATAAGACCCAGTAAGTTTTTGAAACCCGTAAAAATCGGATACTTCTGTAACTAGTAAAGCTAATTTGCTCAAATTTGATATGTGGTTTTGTATTAAATCAAGAAATCCGATTATAACAAAATTTTGAAAAAAGGGGCTTACATCAAGTTCGGTATTGCCCGAGCTTAGTCTTTGCTTTATTAATTTAAAAATTTAGCTGAAAGCGTGCGCAGGGTATATGAAGTTCGATCGAACTTAGCCACTTCTTTACTTGTTAAATATGTCCTTATGCAAGGTTGTTGTCGAAAGGAGTTTTCCTACATTCCTCATTTCCACATTTAAATAGTTGCTAGGCAGGACCAATATCAAATTTTTGAATAGACCAAAGGCAATCAATAAAACTCGAAGGCAAAGAGATTTAACTCGAATATTAAACGAATGCTACTAGAGAGTTTTTACATAGGCGCTTTGCTGGACTAAAGGTCATTTTTTTTGTATGTGCTTGTATGATAATCTTTACTATGAATTATAATAATATGGCTCAAACTTTGAGGCTGAGTCCTGTTGGGCCAACGTCGCTCTTCGAAGGTTGGTAGCTCTCTTCTTTGCCAATGAATATACTTGTTGTGTTGCACAAGGCATGTGTTAAAGAATTTGGGCGGTAACGTTGTTTTTTTTATATTTTTCCCTGCTGCTTTCGACTTCAGCTTTAACCAACGGAACAATAAGACCTCATTGTGTATTTGCGGACGTACTATGGAGCTCCTGATGAAACTTTTAGAATTTTTGAATAGAACGATTGAGTTATGTCGATTTTTGTTGTACAGGTCGTACCCCACAGTACCATATGTCCATATAACATAAGCTTTATAATTGTATATACATAAGTATTTTAAGATCAAGTTTCAATTTTGATTTTCTATTTGAGAGCCAGTTTAATCTGGCTATTTTCAATTTATTTGTGTAATTTTAGATGATATATGTTTTCACCAAGCTAACCTGTATGTTTTCCAAGATATGCTAATTTATTGGGTTGTTGTAGTATATAAACATTGTTTAACATTTAACTTGGGTTCTCAATGAAAATAAAATGTGTTTACACCACAGTATATACAGTAGTAAAACTGAGGTGAAGTCCTTCTCAGGGATAAGAGTTCTCATGGTGGATATTGAAAATACACTATAGCAGAGTTTCATGCAATGATATTTCATAATAAACTTTGAAAATCACATAAAAAATTTTGCGCAATGTGAAATATTTGCATTAACCAGTGAATATACGCTTTACAATTATTACTTAAAGCCAAAAATCTATATCAAAAATAAGTAACGACTGCTTTTATTTGCATATTTGAATAATTATTCAACGGCTCACCAGAATTTTCCTATAACCAACGTGTACAATAAAAAAAGCAACCCTGGGTAGTAAACCTTTCGGTAGTGAGTTTTCTTCTTCATTTTATTCATTCGTTTCGGCTAAATTTGTAAACAAAAGCAGTTAATTTTGCAAATAAATATATTGATTTTCTTATAACTGGAACATTTTTACATTTACTGAAGGAAATACCTGCCTGGAATGGAGCGCAAGCGACATTACATCTATACATTAAAGCAGAGTATTCCTAGAATAGTGCATGCATAATCAAAAAGAAATCTAATTTTTAATGATTTCAGGGCCAATAAAACAGCTACGAAAGACTTTTGATACTTCCAGACCTTAGAATTTACATCGATTTTTTTGTAGCTCAATGTTCATGTTGAAAATTCCTTAATATGTACAAAAATACAAATTTAAAAGTGCATATGTTTGTAAAAACGTAAATCAATATATACATACACACATATCACGATGCTGCGAGCAGTTTTCTACCATTGGGCTTTGTCACACGTTCAGTATTTATTGACGTGATGCAAGTATCGTGTTATTTCTTGACCGTGTAGCTGCAATATTTATGGATAAGAATAAGGATTGCAAAATAATTAAATCCATGGATATGGATCGCAATACCGTCAATAAATATTGTAGCATTTCTTTTTCGCCGATGCGACTAATTTCTACTCCAGTACCTTCTCTCTACTTGTTTTGTTTTTAATGAAAATTCCAGTATTATAGCTAAACATGCACAAACTTTATTTTCTTGTTTCATTGTCTATATTCATTTCGAACCACGCAGCCTGCAAAGTAAATATATAAACAAGGACCGAATGAGTCCCCCTATTATCAGCTGACAAGTAAAATAGCGAGATGCCAGAGGCAAAATGTGTAAAATATCAATAAAATCAGTGCGAATTCTAACTGTGCAGAATAAGATATTGAGTCTTTGATATAAATACTGACGGGATATATATATATAATATAATTTTGGGGCGTACACTACACTAGCTCAGTGTTTGGCCGAGCTTCTTCTACTATTTGCGGTGTGCGTCTTTATATTATATTACAAATGGAGGGACCTACAGTTTTGTGCCGACTCC
Organism: Philophylla caesio; assembly: GCA_963971545.1. Taxonomy (NCBI): domain Eukaryota; kingdom Metazoa; phylum Arthropoda; class Insecta; order Diptera; family Tephritidae; genus Philophylla; species Philophylla caesio. Next base: position 37,077,955 of record OZ020608.1, on the reverse strand, counting down.
GAACGGCAGATGTATTTAATGAGAAGCTTTTTCATGGCAGAAATACCCTCGGAGATTTGCCATTGCCTGCCGAGGGGTGACCGCTATTAGAAAAAACTTTATTATTTTTCATTCTCATTATGACAAAAAAAAAGAAGGAAATAACATGCATATTACCTTTAGCACCATTTGAAGATCAATTTAAAAGAAAACAAATTGAAAATTTAAAACAAACCATATGCAACAGAATATTAGTTTAGCAACTACTCGCACCGTCAACGGTTTTTGTAAAGATATTCCGTCGAACTTTATAAAGCATGAACAAAGTCTCGACAGAATTGTATGGAATTTAACGTTCACGACCTTTGTGTGTGGTCCTCACTTCAGCAATTACAAATATATATTATCTTTAATGAAGTAGTACAAGCTGTGAGTTTGTTCTATAAACGCTTTTTTTTATTTATTAATGAATAAAATAAAACTTGCGTACTGTATATACTGTGGTTTACACTTCTATTCATTATCTCTTATGCGCTAATTAGGTGTGGAAGAATAACTATATCGATTATTTTTTGGTCGATATATGTATATATTTTTATCGCGATGCTTTGAAAGCCGATATATCAAAATCGGTAATTTTTTTTTCGATATTACGATATTTGTTTTTGGACGAACCTTGGTTTTCTTATAGACTGTTTTTTTTATTATTTCTTAATAGCTATTGATATACACAGCGTTGTTGCCAGTGATTACTTCTAAAAATAAATTGCTCAAAGCTGCTATCACACATATCATTGTTTAGCCACATCAGTTTTTCATGCATTTGTAAGTTTGACAGCTAAGGTTATAAGTTGAAAGTGATATATGTACATACTAGACTCCTGCAACAAATCACTAACGCAGTATTTGAACAGCATATAGCATGTAAACATAGGGAGATAATGTCGCTCACTACACAGTTGTAAGAAGGGATAGACACGAAAGGCAACTCATTCCGTAGGCAGTTGATTCTAAAGGCAATTGATTTTAATTTGAAGTGTTCAACAGATAAATATTTTTTTATTTGAAAGTATTGAAGAAGAAATTTATTAAATTCATTTCTTGAAACTATCATTTAACAAACGAAAGTTTAAAAAAAATTAGGAGCCTGAGCGTCAAACAGTTATGGTTTCATTACACACTTTTCTCTGATTCTGTGGCAACTACTCCTTTCTGTCTATTCCAAGTAAAACGTTGTGAAGATATCGAGCCATAACCGCCAAAAGTAGGCAATAAATACTTTTTTTTTAACTGAAGGGGCTTTTTAGCTCATTTTCTCCGCAGTTAAGCTTTACATTTAAATGTATAGAAGATTTACGTTGTCTTTTCTTCAAAACGCGACTATATTTATTAAAATGCGCTTTGCTTCTGCCGATAAATTTAAGAGAATCAGCCTTCTTCTCTAAAATTTTTCATTTGTCGGTTGCGCCATTTTAGCGGTTATATGTTGTTGTGTATTTTCCATGAACATTATTTTCAAAGAATAATGATTGTAAATGAGTAGAACTCGTATAGAAATATTAATTGAAATAGAGTAAAGGGCACTTATGGTTATTGCTTTCTTGCCATCGTGATCATAGACAATTTTTTTGCGAATATCCCTAAGTGGATCTCGTTTTAAGTGAACAAATTCGTTAAAAACAATAGCAAGTAGTGAGTTTTTTCTACGAAATGCTTATCTATGATTATGTAAAATGATGAACTGCTTGTACTTGCATCTGACAAAGAAGTTTGCACATTTAAATGGTCTTAAAATCGCACTCACTGTATTCACTCACTATAATTATGTGTAATATTTCGAACTAAACTTAATTTCGCCAACCCGGGTAAACTGATTAAACTTCTACGCTTAGATATGTGACCTGAAATATCTTGAAGAAATTCGTATGCCTACATTTTACAGTACCTATTTATTTTTCTTACATATGTAGTTATACTCAGAAAACTATAGCACTTTATACTTCGGCTAGTATATGCTGTGCTAACTTCTTGCAGATATTTTCAGAAACACATACATACATAAATTGCCAACATACGCTAGACCAAAAAAAAGGTCTATAATTATTTGAAGTGATCTATAGATATATTTATCTGTGGTCACAAGCGATAAGCGCCTGAGTCCTATGCTTTAGCGGTTATCGCTTGTGACCACAGATATACATGTGGCAACCTTTATTTTCCGGCGTTAACACACTTGAGATGGCGCGCAACTCTAAGAAACAACTCTACATATCATTCCTTTGCTTTGACATTTCTTTTATTTCTTTTTTAGACACATTTAATCTTCTATTTGTTTTCAACTATTGTAACTAGTATATAAGTCGTGAAAGTTTAAGAATAAACTCTCTTTTTCTGGCTGAACATTAAACGCTGCATACGTATTGATCTACAATTGGTGACCCCGACCGCGGATATAAAAGAAAAAGTCTCTTCTTCACCGCTATGCCACTGAACGATAGCACCGTGGTTTCCGCGGGCGAGCGTCCGACGCAAATCTGCTAGACATTCCAGGTCATGCACCACGTTTGCCTTTGCCTGTGATGTCACAGGACAACATCGAAGCATACTTTTACTCTTTGAACTTTTGGTTCGAAGGGTCGTCCATAATCATTGGAAGTTTAACATTGTTCTTGTCAGTGTTCCACCTACAAAGCTAATGGAATTACGGCCAACGATAGAAGCAGCACCGTTGAATGCCAAGTACGAGTACATCCAACAAAAGCTTGTTGAGCTAATTTCCGATAGCCAGCAGCGCCGGTTACAAAAAGTACTTAAAGACATGATTCTCGGTGACCGGCGTCCCAGCGAACTCTTTAACGACATGAAACGCGCTGCCGGCGCTACATTAAGCGACAGCATTCTGCATGATTTATGGATTAGCAGACTACCACCGTACGTACAAGCGGCACTAATAGCAACGAACGTTGCTATCGTGGAAAAATTAAAAATTGCTGACTCCATCACTAAAACAGTCGGAATGCACGAAAATCAATTACACGAGGTTACAGCGGTCAGTGAGGTTTCTAACCTAAAACTCGAAATAGCTGAGGTCGCCAAACACGTGCAAAGACTTCTCGATAATAAGGGTCAACAAGGACGTTCAAGGTCACGATCTGCACTTTTTAGTAGACACAGGTGCTGACGTTTCTGTTGTTCCAAAGTGCGCCAACGCAGTCCGAGCTACATCAAACGGTATGAAACTGTTTGCCGCAAATGGTTCTCCCATTCTAGTATTTGGTGAGGCCATTTTTAAACTTAACCTCAATTTGCGACGGGATTTCTTATGGAACTTCATCATAGCTGATGTCTCTCAAGCGATTATCGGAGCTGATTTCCTTACTCATTTTGGACTTTTGGTTGACTTAAAACAAAAATGCTTGCTGGATCGCAAAACGGAGTTGCGATCGATTTGTGAGATCGATAAAACGTGCGCATCGAGTATTAAGACGTTTGATTCAAATTTTAATTTTTCAAGCTTTCTGCATGAGTTCAGTGATATCACACGTTCGCGCTCAATGAACGCAGCAACAAAATCGTCAGTTAAGCACCGAATAATCACCACTGGTCAGCCTGTTTACGCACGACCGCGACGCCTTTCGCCGGAGAAGCTACTAGCAGCGAAAGCTGAATTCGAATTGCTCCTAAAGCTAGGTATTTGTAGGCCATCCGGTAGTAATTGGGCGAGCCCATTGCACATGGTGCATAAAGCCGATGGCTCGTGGCGCCCATGTGGTGATTACAGGGCCTTGAATGCACTTACCATTCCGGACCGATATCCACTGCCATTTCTTCATGATTTTTCCAATATTTTGGCTGGTAAATGCATTTTTTCCAAAATAGACTTGAAAAAGGCTTTTCATCAAGTGCCTATTCACGAAGAAGACATCTGCAAGACAGCGATAACAACTCCCTTCGGACTTTTTGAGTTTACTCATATGACGTTTGGGTTAAGGAATGCAGCCCAAACCTTTCAAAGGCTCATAAATGAGGTTCTACGCGGGCTTAACTTTATTTTTGTTTATCTTGATGACGTCAGTCATCTTCGACAAGTTTTTCAACGACTGAAAGATAATAATCTGACGATCAACGTCGCAAAGTCGGAGTTTGGCGTTTCGTAGCTTCGCTTTCTCGGTCATTGCATAACTAAGGATGGCATTCGACCACTTCCTGAGCGTGTTGAAGCATTGCTTACGTTTAAACAACCTACCCTTGCAAAGGACTTAAAGCCATTCTTGGCGATGCTGAATTTCTACCGCCGTTTCTTACCAAATGCCATGGAAACCCAAGCTCCGCATTTTCACATGGTACCTGGCAATCGTCGAAATGATACTACAGCACTTTCGTGGACCGAAGAGCCCATACAGTGTTTCAACTCCTGCAAGCAGCAGTTAGCAAATTGCGCATTACTTGCCCATCCGGTACCTGATGCGGAATTGTCAATGTGGGTTGATGCTTCTTTGCCGCTGGCGCTGTGTTAAATCAAGTAAAGGACGGTACGCTACAACCATTAGCATTTTTTTCTCGCAAGTTTTCTGGCGCAGAAAGGCGATACGGCGCCTACGATAGAGAGTTGACAGCAGTCTATCTTGCTTGGCGACACTTCAGATATTTGGTGGAAGGTCGATGCTGTCACATATATACGGACCATAAGCCGCTAGTTTTTGCATTCCAACAAAATCTGGATAAAGCTTCCAGTCGTCAGGTACGCCAACTTGATTTTATATCGCAAATCACCACTGACATTCGACATGTGAACGGTGAAGATAATGTAGCTGCTGATTTGCTTTCGCGAATACAGTCACTTGCGACTGAGCCTATAAATTACGATGATTTAGCCGACGACCAGCGTAACGACGAAGAGCTGAAAGACTTATTGAATGGTAATATGTATCACTCACTTAAGCTTAAAAGTTTTGTTCTTCCTTTTAGCTCCAAAAGTTTGTGCTGCGACACTTCGATTGGTCGTGTCCGGCCGTTTATAACCAAAAAATTCAGGCAAATGTTTCTGCGCTCAACTCATAACCTGGCACACCCAGGTGCAAGGGGAACAACGCGACTAGTAACAGAGCGGGCTGTTTGGCCTGGGATTCAGCGAGGTAGCAGGGATTTTGCTCGTAGCTGTCTGCAATGCCAGCGAAACAAAACTATCCGGCTTAATCGAAGCCTATTACAGCGACGGCAGTTTCCAAGTGCACGATTTGCGCACTTGCACATTGATCTGGTCGGACCGTTTCCACCATCCGAAGGCAACCGATATTGTCTTAGTAGCGTCGATCGATTTACGCGTTGCCCAGAAGCGTTGCCAATAGCTGATATGACGGCTCCGACTGTTTCTGAGGCATTGTTGAATGGATGGATTTCACGGTTCGGCGTGCCACTGACCATTACATCCGACCTAGGGCGGCAGTTCGAAAGCGCTTTGTTCAAGCAGTTGCTGAAATTACTAGGAGTTCGCCACTTTCGTACAACGCCGTATCACCCCCAAACAAATGGAGTGGTCGAGAAATGGCACCGCACGCTGAAAGCAGCTATTCTATGCCATGACGTTAACCAATGGATGTCGTATTTACCACTCATTTTGTTGGGATTACGATCTACATACAAAGACGATTTGGGCGCCTCTACCACTGATTTAGTGTATGGCGAAAGTCTTCGGCTGCCCTCCGAATTTTTTACAGACGGCGCATCGACAAGCAACGATACCGATATGATTAAGCACTTCGCCAGTGCATAAAGAACTTGCGGCCGGTTGACACGGTGAAGAAGGTGTTCATACACTCGGGCTTAAAGAGTTGCGAACAGGTATTTTTTCGTTATGACCTTATCCGCCCATCCCTTTCTCCACCATACAAAGGTCCATACAAGGTCATTCGGCGAGCGCCAAAATACTTCGTGGTCAAAGTAAACAACAACGAGGTTAAAATATCAATCGACCGGTTGAAGCTTTCCTTCATTGCCACCCAACCAACCATCTAAGAGGGGAGTATTGTGGCACCCTTAATTTTCCGGTGTTAACACACTTGAGATGGCGCGCAACTCTAAGAAACAACTCTACATATCATACCTTTGTTTTGATATTTCTTCTATTTCTTTTTTAGACACATTTAATCTTCTATTTGTTTTCAACTATTGTAACTAGTATATAAGTCGTGAAAGTTTAAGAATAAACTCTCTTTTTCTGGCAGAACATTAAACGCTGCGTACGTATCTATCTACATACATACATATATGTATATGTATATGTATATATGGTATGTCTCAAAGTTTTCGTATTGTTCACGTTCGCGAACGAGAACAAGAAAACACATCCAGTTGGTTGGCGTTCGCGTATGTGTAAGAGAATCAAACATCGCCCGTTCATATATGTGTGAACCTTGGCGTCGAACAATTTTTGAAAGCAGCTATGCTTCATATGAATATTTGCGAGCCATGTTTCAAAGTGCCGCCAGTGATGGTTTCATAATTGTACATGAAGCGAGGACTTATTTGTAAAAATCAACAGCGTGTCAACAAAAGACGTCTGAAGGTGGCATAAAATTACAGACGCAATTGCCAATTTAATCCTTTTTGATAACAAGCTATTTTTAACAGTCGACGGCAAAGGATTTCAGCTCCTCACAAAAGAAGTAGCACCCTTATACAAAGTACCACGCCGTGAAAGAGTTGGAGTTTTTGAATTAACTGAAGCTCTCATATCAAAGTATTTGAAACAAGTAAGAAAAGCTAAATTCGGGCGAAACCGATTTTTATATTTGTACCCGGTGTATGGCCGGTGCCCATAATTTCATAAAATTCCCGTTCCTTTGTTTCAAATCGCAGCTAGTATTAAACTTTCAATTTCTTCCAATAAAGTGCGACGATTACTCACAAGAAACAGTTTCCGTTCTTCTCTAGGCTTGCCGCAACAGGGCGCTAGATGTGTTCATACGGGGGTTGAGTACTGAGTTATCTAGAATGCTCATCGTGCAAAAACCGAACATTTTGCCAGAAGCTTACTCAGCTTGCCTGGACATTTAGAATACGATGGTGCATACGCACTCAGCCAGTAGGATCGTTGTACCCACGAATAACCTAATGCATAGACCACCTCTACCGCCACGTGCACGCTCGTGTTATAACTGGGTGAACAGGAATTCAACTCCGGGATATCAGAGGAACCCTTATAATAGGCCTCCGCAAAACCAAGGTCCGACTTCATTGCCACCAACTAGGCCAACGGCCCCTAATCCCGTTGAGAAAATGGAAGAGGATGGCAGTGCGCAAACAAGAAATGTCAACTACATGAACAGACCATCAAGCATAAACGCGTTTAAGAGAGGGCCTACATCGTCAAAGGGTGGCTTCCCAAAACAACAGAAACTGTATAACATCCAAACCTAGAACAACATTTTATCTATTATCAGGACTCCAAACTTTTGATCGAATTATAGGGGACGATACGCTTAAAACACTCGGTGCAGTGATAGATAAAAAAAACCATATTCTCACAATCGAACCAAATACCAAAATTCCATTGAGTAATGAACCCGTTGGGAGCATTACTTTTTCTGAGTTATCTTAAATCCCTATGGCGATAGTTCCTGTTGTGAAGTCTCTGGTAGAAAAGTATTCCAATTTATTCGGTCCACTTAATATTAAATCAAATATCAAAACATCAGTTCGTGCTGAAATAAAGACAACTTCGGATGAACCTATGTATACAAAGAGCTATCCTTATCCCGCAAACATGAGGGAAGAAGTAGACAAACAAATAAACGAACTACTCGAAGAAAGTATCATACGGCCAGTCACCGACTATCACTCGTGTCGAGCAGACGTGTTAATCGCTGTCATTTCCCCCCCGAGCGCAGTCTACGGCTTATTGTGGTGTTTTATCTTTTCGTCTTCTTCGCTCTCGTATTGAGCTGTTAGTTAAACTTCAGTGCTCATTAACCAAAACAGATCAATCTTATTGAGTTGTGTAAGACGTGATGGCCCCCGGGCCCCCCTACCTTGGGGACAACAGATTCGCCTTGCTGGCATCTGACCCACCTCCAAAACGAAAAAAAACAAAAAAAGCTTTGAGCCTTTCCCCAAGCTTCCAGAAATCGAAACAAAAAACCCGAAATACATAGTGATATCTTCCGCTGATGGCAATAAGCCATTAAATAAGTATAACTGTTTTGCAATTCATTCAGCTTTAAAACTAATATGTAAAGATATCATAAAAATCACCGAATTTCGTGATGGCAGTCTGTGTCTACTACTAAAAGACAAAACAACAGCCGAGAAATTCATTCGTACAAAATCTTTACATGGTGTTTGCGAAGTGAACACAAAATATCATGACAAACTAAACCACACTAAAGGCACAATATATGCCCCATGCTTAATCGACCTCAGTGAAGAAGAAATCGTCAAAAACCTATCTGACCAAGGAGTTGTAGAAGTCTACAAATTTTCCAAAACCATAGACGGAAAACAAAAACATACGGGGGTTTGTCTCCTCACGTTTGACAAATACAATCTTCCCAACCGCGTGGATATCACATGGCACTCAGTCATAGTCAGACCATACTATCCTAGCCCTATGCGTTGTAAAAATTGCGGTAAACTAAATCATACAGCGAAACGCTGCAATAGCCCAAAAATGTGTGATCACTGCAACCTACCCCCCCACACACCCGACATATGCATTCGTACACTGTGCGCAAACTGCTCGGGAGAGCACTCCGCTTCTGACAGATCATGCCCTAAATTTCTACAATCAAGAGAAATCTTAAAATTGCAAGTACAAAACAAATGTACAATGAAAGAAGCGTTAAACATATATAAAAATCAACTCCCCTCAATTATCGGGGTTCCCTCCTTTTCCTCTATTATCAGAAACCAAACCACAAACAATAGCCAAAACCATAACTCAATGCAAACACCACAAATCGAACGTCCTAATATAACTTTCGCACAAGCTGTTTCACAACAACAAAATCCAACATTAAACTCGTTCTCCCTCTCGCAAAACAATGAACAAAACAAAATTCATGATAATGCCTTATACGATCTTCTGTCCCAACGTTTCACACAGTACCAAAATTCCATAGCTGTCGAAGACAACAATCAAACACTCGCACATAACAATAACCAACTCGAAAACAACAATACCGCAATAAGCTCTGCTAAAAAAAACAACTTTCTGCATTCAAACATCTCCACGATGAACACCATAGAAAATACGGAACCCGAAAAAACGCAAAACACAATTGATACAAATAGTTTTACATTCACTATTCCCTCTTCTCTAACCAACAACACTCAGTCCCTCTCCACAGAAAATCAATCATCCCAATACTAAATGCACACACGACAAATCACAATATTCATATGTATATACATACATTTATACGTACATTAGTATAAGACAGCACACAACTCGTTAAACTTTGTCCAAATGGTGTCCATACTACAATGGAATGTCAACGGATATTTCAACAATTACCACGAGATTCAGCTAATTATAAAAGAATTGAAACCTGCAGTTTTATGCTTACAAGAAACACATATACGCCACAACTTAAATCCTAATCCTCCAAATGGTTATTACGGCTATTTTTTTAATTCCACTCAAAACCAATACAGTAAACAGGGTGTAGCAATCCTGGTAAAAAAGAAATTCCACATAAACTCCTTTTCACTGATGACACATTACTAAGTATTGCTGTGGAAATACTCCTAATGCCAAAAATAACACTAATCAACACCTATATCCCACCTAAACAACACTTTTCCTGTACAGAAATCTTCCACGTTTTAAACAAGTCACAAAATCCTATGCTTTGGTTGGGCGATTTCAATTCATGGAGCCCAGTTTGGGGTTCTCCTCTATCAAATGATAGAGGTACAACAATCGAAGATGCTTTATTAAGCACAAATCTTATAGTTTTAAATGACGGAAGTCCTACACACTTCTCCACTCACCAGTCGTTCACTCACGTAGATGTCACCACATGCTCTGCCAATCTTTTTCCGATATGTACATGGAAAGCCCTCAACAATCTCCATGGAAGCGACCACTTCCCGCTAATAATTGAAATCACACTTCAGACATACACCACCATAAAAAAGTTTAAGCCTATTTTTTTAACAAACAAAGCCAATTGGGGAAACTATAAAGATCTTTGCGTTGAACTATCAGGAAAATATGTTGTTTCCAATAACATTAACCAAGAAGCAGCACTTATCCGTAAAATCATTTGTTCAGCAGCACACTTCTCCATCCCTCAAACAAAAAATGCATGTCATCGCCGGTATAACCCATGGTGGGACAAGGAATTAGAAAATTTAAGAACGCTAAAGCAAAAAAGCTGGCATAAGTATATAAGATCGCGGAACTTTTTAGACCTTTTAGCATATAAAAGAAACAATGCCATCTTTAAACGGCAAGCTAAAATAGCAAAAAAATATAGTTTCGAAGAATTTACAAAAAACATTAGCCCTAAATCTACCCCTCAACAGATATGGAAGGACATAGGACGCCTCTCTGGTAAAAAGAAGCAGTCAATAATAAATTGCTTGAACACCCAAAGTGGCATCATCAATGATCCGTGCCTTTGCCACTTACTGGAGCTCATACTAAATGACTCAAATTTCACCAACCAGTTTGTAGCTGAAAAAAACAAACCCCCCATGTATACTTCGCCCCCAATCAACGAACTTAATAACTCAGCCAGACCCTTAAAAACAGAAATTTCCATCGGCGAGTTTGACGATGCAGTGATTAGATCTAAAGGTAAAACTCCCGGCATTGATAGGATTACGTATGCAATGTTAAAAAATATTCCAATCCTTCTAAAAAAAAGAATAGTTTTCCTTTATAACAAAATACTTTCCGATGGTATATATCCTCAGAGTTGGAAAACAGCCGAAATCATTCCAATACCCAAACCTGGTAAATCGCCTACCGAACTAACCAGTTATAGGCCTATTTCACTCCTATCATGCCTGGGAAAGATCCTAGAAAAAATCATAGCCAAACGTTTAATGTGGTTTGCAGAAAAAAATAAACTAATTAGTCACAACCAGGTAGCGTTCAGGAAAAGTCAAGGCACAATAGATGCTCTTCTACACTTTGAACATCATTCCTCCACTGTTATTTCTAGTAAGGGCCACATTACTGGCTTGAGTCTCGACTTTGAAAAAGCATACGACCGCATCGGAGCTCATATAGTTTTACAACAGTTAACAAAATGGAAAATAGGCCCGAAGATATACCACTTTATCGAACACTTCTTGTCCAATAGAAAATTTCGTGTTAAGTTGCACAACAATTTCTCTCACTGCTTACCACTAGAAAACGGAGTACCTCAAGGTTCCCCTATATCAGTTGTCATTTTCATAATAGCATTCAACGAAATAAGCCAAATTTTATCTAAGTATCCCGTTGAGCATTGCATGTATGCGGACGATGTATTAATATTCTCACGTCAACTCGACCTGTCCAACGTCAAACACATATTCACTGAAATATTCAACAAAATATTCAATTGGTCTCTTACATCGGGATCCAAACTGTCCTTAGAAAAATGTAGCATCATACACATATGTCTCAAAAGGAAATGTGATCATTTCAAATTGTCATTTAATAATATAGAAATACCTACTGTAAATACACTTAAGATTTTAGGACTTATGTTCAACTCTAAATTTAGATTTAAGGATCATTGTCTTTATATAAGAAACAAATTTTTAATATACTAAATATCATTAAGTACCTATCATCACGGGACTCATTTATTCATCCAAACACACTTACCAATATTACGAGATCGTTGCTACTCTCTGTTATCGACTATGGGCTTCCAATCTACGGACATCACGCAGGAAACGCATTAAAAACACTCTACGCGCCATATCATATGGCAATTAGACGCAGTTTAGGGGCATTCCCAACTTCAAGCATCAAAAACATACTCGCCGAATCTGGAATGCCACATATCATTGAAAGACACAAGATTAATACGATGCGGCTCATTCCAAAAGTATACCTCAGCTCTAACCCAGCGTTGCGCAATGATATACGTTTAGCCATTCGACGCAAACGAACATTAAAGAACCCATCAACTATACATACAATCTTGAAATATGTTAAAGAACTCGACATCAACCTTAAACCTAAATATTCGTTGACCAGCAAACACCCACCATGGGCTCCAGTGACTTCTGTTATAGAAGACAAATTAATGAGACACAACAAAACCTCCACAAGCAACGCCGCATTTAGACAACTCTTTACGCACCGCGAAAAAGAATTGAGGTCAGAAGGGTGGAAATTTATTTACACAGATGGGTCGAAAAATTCACTCACCACCGCATATGCAGTTGTATCGGAGAACTCAAAAACTATCAACAAGGGACTACTCTTGTCGCCTTGCTCTGTCTTTACCGCTGAAGCATACGCCGTAAAAGCAGCAACCCAGTGGATCACGTCATCCAAGGGTAAATATGTCATCTGCACGGACAGCCCCGCAACAATTACAGCCGTACAAAACACCCGCAACTTCAGCCCGCTGATCGTTAGCATCCGAGACAAGCTGATCGACTACCAAAAAAAGTTAAGACTTATGTGGATCCCAGGCCACTGCGGAATCCAAGGCAATGAATTCGCAGACAAAGAAGCCAAACATGCCTCGCAAGCTCCATGTCACTTCGTGAAGACCGAAGAAAACAACGACCTAATACGATATCTAAACAACTACGCAAAAGACAACGTAATGGCAACATGGTGGAACTACAATAACCGATACCGGTCCATAAACCCTGACAGAAGAAAAGCTATATACCCCACCACATGCAGCACCCCTGAAATAAAAGCATTCGCCCGACTCCGTATAGGACATTGTGCATTAACACATCAACACATTCTTCAACGTACAGCTTTCACTGAATGTCGCTTCTGCAATAGCGCAACTACATCTACAGAATACATCTTTACAACCACTCCCTCCGAACTCCTCAGAGAACCGACAACGGATAATATAAAAAAAATATACAAATTTATCTCCAAAGCCCAATTAAAACATCTTATCTAACGTAATATCAAAAGAATATGCCAATTAATATTAACCCACAGCCGAAGGCCTTGTAGCTAGAGCTGTTCACTTTCTTGTAGTATAATTATTTATAATTATATTTCATTTTAATAAATAAATAAAATAAAATCATACGGCCATCGAAAAGCCCGTATAATTCTTCCATTTGGGTAGTCCCGAAAAAGCCTAAACCCTCGGGTGGAAAACAGTATAGGATGGTTATATATAATGCGACATTAGCTAGTCTAGGAAACGCTAAATATTTTACAACAATTGACTTTCTTGCTTTTCCCGATTTCACAAAATCTTTTAATCTCACGACCGACGCTTCTAACTATGCCATTGGTGGCGTGCTATCACAAGGAGAGCCAGGAAAAGATCGGTCCATTGATTATATTTCAAGATCCTTAAATAAAACAGAGGAAAACTACGCTACGAAAGAGAAGGAAATGTTGGCAGTAGTTGGGGCTCTAGTTAGTTTGAGATCTTATCTCTATGGGGCGAAAAAAAATTAGGATTTTCACTGACCACCAACCTCTCACGTTTGCGTTGCGAAGAAGAAACTACAACACAAAGTTAAAGAGGTGGAAGGCTAGAATTGAAGAGTATAACCACGAATTGATTTACACTCCTGGTAAATCAAGTGTCGTGGCAGATTCTCTCTCCAGAAGTCCATCAAACCATCTAACAGAACCTTTAGAACCAAACAATTTACCAGCAGAAGCTAAAAGCGAAGATGGGACAGTTCACAGCGCAGATCAGGATGCGTCAGACCTCATTCCACATGTAGAAAGTCCGTTAAACGTTTTTCGAAACCATATAATTTTTACGGAAGGGAACGCAATGCTTTGTGTGGAAAATCCTCATTCCGGTTTCACCCGTCACTTTGTTTGCCTATCATTGAAAAATCCAACTTGACCAAAACCTTGAAGGAACGTCTGAATCCATCACTTATAAACGCTATAAAAATATCAGCTTCTACAACAAGTATACCTAGAACATTTTCTTTTCTATAAAATCAGGATAACACAGAGAGTGGTCGAAGATGTAGCCAACGAAGATAGAATTTGTAAGATAATAGAAGATGAACATAGGAGGGCTCATAGGAACTCGAGCGAAAACAAGAAACAAATACTGGAAAGGTACTATTTCCCTAAAATGGCGAGCAGAATAAGGTTATTTACTTTCATTTGTGAAATTTCACAACTCCTAAAATGAGAGGGGATTCATGACGCCTCTAGTATGCAATTATATAAGAGGTCTAGGAATTGAACTGTATCAGACTCCGGTTTAAAGAAGTGAGGTTAACGGTCAGGTTGAAAAACTGCATTCTACCATTATTGAGACCTATAGATACCTACGGAAAGAGATAAAAAACGTCAGACCAAAGGAATTAGTGTATATCGCTCTGTAACGAAACAGAAGCCCAGCGACATTTTTTCCAATAGAACCGAAAGAATAAACTACTAGGGATTGACCAACTTTAAAGAGAGAGTTCACAATGAGATCAGGGAACAAATTAGGAGGAACCAGGTGCTAAGGAATCTCCGATTCAAAAAGAATCGGAAAATATCACAAAATTTTAAGCCAGGAGACGAGTTTTATGTTACGGATAAACAAATAAAGACCAAGCAGAAGGCGCTTTACAAAAAAGAAATTGTTGGTAGAAATAATAGAGTGAACTTAGTCACAAACAATGGCAGGAAGATTCATAAGGCACAAATAAAAGACAGCTTACTTTTAACATCTGGCGTTTGCGGCCTCAACATTTACAACTACGACTCCCCACTGGTCACCATTAAACATGGGCGTGGTTGGATCCTGAACGGACACTTTAGTCTAGTCCATGTAGTCGACCTTATCTACTTCAACGAGGCTTTGGGGAAATTGACCGAGGCAGCAAAGCATGATATCCAAAGCAAAGCTGTGCGTACTGTACTGCACGAGCTTCAAATGAGTAGGTCGAGAAAAACACGTTCTATTGACTGGATTGGTTCGGCAGTGAGGTGGATCGCCGGGTCCCCAGATACAGCAGATTGGGATTATATCCTTCATAGCACGAACGACGTTATAGTAAATAATAATCACCAGTACCGCGTCAACGAAAAGCTCTTCAACGTTACCCGAGAGGCGATCGAGAGAGCGAATGAAATGATGCTATATATCAACGATGTAAGCAAAAATATTGAAGAAGAATATCTGGAGCTTCTGGACTTGGGCAAGGTTCTTATCCTGAAAGAACAAGTCTCAGAAGTCATACAAATAACGGCACAATCACGTTGGGAAATCAAACGCTCACCAGCAGATCAGTACGCGCAGTCCAAGCTTTGTCACCCGCTCTGGTCAACGTTACAAGCGATGGGTTGAAATTAAACATCCACGGGCTCAGTGTAGAGAATATTCACCATCTAAAGCAGCTGGCAATAATTTCCCGTTCTTCTAAATTATTTACGCTGTTGCCCTGACAATCGTGGCAGCCATATGCTATATAATTTGGAAGAAACTTACGACTTCAATCAAATTTCTTAGATTAAACGAAACAGCACATCAGGACCAGCCAACGACCAACACCAAGGATCTTCCTCAAAAATTGACTCATCTGCGGGACGCAGTTGTTTGAAGGGTGGGTAGTTAACAAGGAGCCGGCACACTAACTACTGTAAATGTGCTGATGCCGCACTTCCCCAAACACACGCATAGCCAATGCAGGTAATCGACCTGCAACGTAATTGATATTTAGGCGAAATGCAAAATGAAATTCGTAGGAAGCGTCAGCAATTATCTATTTAATTCATGTCGTTTAGATACTAAGTTTTAGCTTTAATAATATTTTTGTTTTCATTCTTCCGAGAGAGCTGGAATGGTAAATATACAAATAACTAATCAATTTAGATCCTTTTATTTCACAAGAACATCCTGGGGCCGCGGGGCGGCCTCCAACTGCGCCCGAGCAGGGACCCGTTGAAATGTGGGTCCTGGTGAGGAGCCTACTTCGCTGTAGAGCACATCCGGGATGGATTCCCTAAATTGTGGGAGTCCTTCCCAAATGATTGTTGAAAGTGTTCGAAAGTGCTAGTGAAAAACTGGTTATGACAAAGTGTGCCCAACTTTAATTTTTTCGAGCCTACGTGCGTGGACTCGTTAAGTTGCGTATACATATAACATGAAATAATAATGTTTTTAAATAATTTTCTCACGGAATATGGATAAGCCTTTTTTAAATATTAACCAATTTTAGTTAATTTGGGATACAAATTGAATCCGTGGCATCAAGTTTCAAAATATGAGTTACTTTCAAAAAGTGTCTATGACTGAGTGTAACATACAAAAAGTGAAATGAGTTAGTTGAATGAACTGACTCCTTAAATTGAGTTGGAGTCATTCAGTCGACTCCTGTTAATTTGTTGAAATAATGAGGCAAATACATACATATGTATGTATGTATATACGTATATATGAATAAGCAAGTCAAAAAAATAATGAAGCATTTACTTATGATTGAAAAAGTATCCGCATAGAATTCGAGCATATTAATGAAAAAAATTGTATTCGTCTATTATATTCAATTTTTGTAACTACATATGTATATATGTAGGTTTACCTGTTGCGAATGAATAAGAAGTTCTTTTCTGCGATAAGAATCCTGGGGTTCTGTTTGGTGTCGTATGATATATTCAGCAAGTTGTCGAGCTGGAAATTCGGTTTCGCAAACAAAATGAAAGTCTTTCGCCAGGTGAGTTGCTTCTCCTTCTACTAAGGACGTGAGCAGTGTGACATTAGCAGCCTTCCGTCTTCCCGCAGGCAAATTCAATCCAATTTTTTCTAGTTTTTCCCGCAGTAGTCGTCCGCCGTTCTTGCTCTTTGCTCTATTAGTTAAACAATTTAATAGAACGTTGTTTTCCAAAGTTAAAGTCTGAATTATTACTAACCTCCGAAGCACGCCACCTAGTAGGGAAGCATTTAGACATTCTGGCGGAGATAACCTTCTTTGAACCTCGGCTATTGTTACTTTGTATTTGGATGTACTGGAAAGAAGGCTAAGTCGTCCGGGAACAGCGCAGAATACCTCACTTGGTGAACCCGATCCAATATTTCCTATTTCTTTTCCACTTTTAATGCCTGGATGAAAAATAAAAATGGAGGCTGATTTTAGTTACTGAATTAAATACCTCTATGTGTTTGTGCATAAATGTATTGTATACACTACAAAAAAAATATACGCAGGATAATCATGAAGTGAAAAGCCTTTTTTACCGGGAAGGAAACAGCTTTATGCATGTATGTATGTGGCTTTATTTTATGAGTGCATCGAAAGTATCAAAAAATTAACAAAATAAAATTTTAAGTGACTATCAGTTACAGTTCATTTTTACATTTTATTTACTAACGCTCTTTTCTTATTCTATCCATATAAAATCATCTCTAGCATGGCAAAAAAAAAGTTGTTTAAATATTTAAAACTATTTGAACATGAAAGCTGAACTTTAACTAAAACTTAATTTCAATGAGACCGAAATTTTTAATAAGTTTTTTTATGTAATTATCATGACTTTTATGAAGTTTGAATCTTCTTTAATTTATAAAATTAACAAAAATTTTTTAAATATTGTGTTAAAGAATGTGTTAAAGCATTTATGTTGGGAATTTTATAAAGAACGAATGTACGTATGCGTGTATAAGCAAAACCGGGTAACCATAAAATAACACAGAACTTTTAGCATTTCGTTGGCTTGAGAGTAACTAAGTGCTTTTTTAATATCAAATTGCGATGCAGTATATGTTCTCTCATCAAATTCATTAATATTTTCAACTCTCCTTTGCTTTTGAAAAGTAGATTAAGCAGCTATTCATAATTTTCAATAACAAGAGATAAACACTATATATATTTATAAAACTATTGCCTGATTGTCCGATTCAAGAAGACTTTTTAGTTCTAAGTATTTGTGTTTGCCAAAAAAAAATTTTTACTGAGAGAAGCCCCCGATAGGTGGCACTGGAATCGGTTTATTACTCAATATCGTATTTTTGGTAAGGGGTGCGCTGAAGTCGAGTTATTTATAAAAGTCGTATTTCTGAACCGATTTTATTTAAATTCATGTTGTATGCCACTTGCATGATGATAAGTAGGCTTGCAAAAAATTTAGTTGCTTGGTTGCGCTGGAGTAGATATAATTTAGCGGAATACTACTTATTTTGGCTTAGTACGAATTATGATACATTTTCATATGAATTGAAATATACATACATATATTTCTATAACATAAATTTAGAACTAGGAATGATTCTGAATTATTATTAACTTGTTTTAAAAATAGATGACATCTTTTCATCCAAAAATGCGGCTTTACCCAAAGGTTGGCAACATTGTTTAATATTAAATTGAGCATCCATTTCGACTTGAACACAGAATTAGGTTCGATTGTTTGAAATTTTTTTCCAGCAAAAAATAATCGATGGGCAAGTATTATTGTTATAACCAAGGTATTTCTACTAAGGAATAATATATATACGATTTTTCAGGTTTATTAAAATAACCAAAAATACTTTCTTTATTTTCTCCTTATGTATTTAAGTAAAATATTTATTATATACTTACTTACTTACTTATTTATAGTAAGACAAATTTTAATATATTCTTTGGGGATTGTTTTTATTTTATTTGTAGAAATTTTAAGTGTTTTATATACAGTCGAATTTCCAAACGCTTTTTGAGCGTAAAGTTCAAATGAACATTTTTGATATATTGGTCAAAACTGTCTATAAATTAGAATTTGACTAAAATGTAATGAAAACTTCTTATATATACTGTAGGAGCATGTTAAAAAAGTTATAAATGCTGAGATTCTCTTTTTTTAGAGATGGATACATTTTTAAGTTTTTGACGGATACTATAAAAGCTAACGCAGTGGCAACACTGTCCGCCAGTTATTACCAAACCCCTTATTTAGGGTCAGATTTAGAATGGTCTGATGTGATTCGAAAGTGCAGTTTCAAAGACAACACAATAAATAACGTAGTTTACTGAACGCTAAGAATTGATCTAAAAAGTTATACGCTCAACCCATTTACGTACATGTTGTTATGTGTTGCATCCGTTGCATCCGTTGCTACACTTTGCAAGGCCGCTATCAGTGCCCCGAGCAAAGTTTTTGCAAGACATAGACATAGATTTATCTATAATTTACTTAAAAAACAAGTCACCTACGTTTGTGTAATAAGGTATAAATTTCGGATTGTATACCCCATTTGTGCTTTAGCCCCAGACATTTCTACAAACTAAAAAGCGCTGGAAACCCTTTAGCAATCTGACACAAAATACTAACATAAGAATGCATTTTCATGAGTATACTTGTATAAATATACTTACATATATGTGCACGTATGAACAAGTGTGCATTTATATTGAATGCACATATTTATTTGTGCGTATGTAGGTATATACGAGTATATACATACATATATGAATTTAAACGAGATGATGTAGTTGTCGCTGGAAAGAAGCATAAGGTACAAGGGTGAATTTTGTAATATGCTACTTGAATGTACCTTCTTTGAACATACACAACAACCTATATACATACAAAAATACATTTATCAATGAATGAAATATTTTTGGGGCGTTTGTTGAAACATAATTATGCCAATTAGAAATGTGCGAAGATCGGTAGGGGTTCTCTTACATAATACCTATGAAATATGATTCAAAAACGAACCTCGCAAACACCAGGTGTGTTTTGCTTCTCCTCCTTTCTCGAAACATTAAAGTATTGGCCATATTAAGGGAGAAACCAACACCATTGTGTCTAAACAAAATGTACAAAGAAAAGACAGCGACAATGCTAATGAGGACCCTGGTTACGGAATTCGATTATACATATTGTTTGCTTCTGTTTAAAAGCGCGAAACGCTACACTTTTTAGATTAAAGTGGAAAAAGGGGAAGGCATATTTTGATTTGAGGCTACTACGTGCACATTAATAAAAGTCAGAAAAATTATGATACAAATTTGATATTAAAAGAACATATCAAGCACTGTACATACAGTGTACAAGACATGGTTGGAGCTAATTTGGATATCCTTATATACATAAAATAAAGTTAGGCAAATTTTATTTGTCAATGCGCTAAGTATAACTTAGTGACTTGATAAATTATTAGTTTTATGTTATTTTTATCGATAAATACTATATTGCTTAAAAGATCTTTTAAAAGTTTCACAAAGTATTGCTTAAGGAAGTCAAAGCATACTAGATAATAGTTTTATAATTTTCTGCAAATAAACACATATACCTGTGTACAGGTTTTTCCTTCAAAATTTGTATCTCCCCAATGTGTTAAATATAAAATATTCATTGCAACCCAATAAGTTCCTTCACGAATATGGCTACTGCCTACAAGTTCTGCAAACATATGTAGTAATGAGTCACCAACATGTACATACGAGTATGATAAAATTTGTCACAAATACGTGTATGCTAATTGTTGTTGTATGCTACTTCAATGATGAAAAATGGCCTTACGAAATATATAGAAAACTATACGTATCAACATGAAACTCTGCCAAAATTATTATTATTATTAACTTTATTGAAAGAAGTTACATGATTAAATCTAATATACACAGAATATTATTATAATGAAAGGATTCTATGTATAACTGTTTGATTGAGTGGCTTTAAATATCGAAATACAAAGAAGTTACATGATTAAATCTAATATACACAGAATATTATTATAATGAAAGGATTCTATGTATAACTGTTTGATTGAGTGGCTTTAAATATCGAAATACAGGTTAATCTTACGGATAAATTTTATGAAAATCTTTATGTTGTCGTGATTAACATTTTTCAAAACATCGGCTAAATTAAAATTTATTTGTTGTCTTATGCTGGCTACGGCGGAATAGCTGTTGATTAGGTGAATTGGAGTGAGTGTGTCAATATTGCAAAAAAAGGAAGTAGTTTTGTTGGTGTTTTCAAATATGTATTTGTGAGTTACTCTTGTGTGGCCGAGACGAAAACGTGTGAAGATTATTGAGTTCCCTTTTGGATACTCTGCCAAAATTATAAAGAAAAGTAGAAAGCTATTTTTGGGGAAATAAATTCATTTAAATCAATAGATGAAGAAAAGCAATCAATTAACGGACGGAATTTCTAAACTCTATGGATTTGCCAGTACTACCACTGCATAATTTAAAACTACAGGTTAGATCAATTATTATCATATTACGGAACCTAAATCAACCAAAATTGTGCAACGGTCGTCTATGGGTTTCAATTTCACCAATCATATAATATAAGCAACTATACTCAAAGGCAAATTTGAAATGTGGAAGTGCTCATTCCGAGAATTCCAATGATTCAACCCGATTTTACGTTTGAGTTCAAATGTATACAGTTTCCAGTTCATCTAGCATTCGCCATGACAAGGTGCAAGGTCAGACTTTAGAAGAACATATAATAAATCTTGAATTCGCAAGCTTCTCAAATGGGTATTTAACATATACATACGTGATATGTTCGCATGTTGAAAAACCGTCGTCTTTGTTATTAACACGCTAGGACTATTTCCCGGCTTCATGTCGAGTTATAGCACGCACCGCTTCACAGCCTCACACTTTTTTAGTTTTCTACTTATGTATATACAAAAATGAGTTTATATGGTATTTATTTGGGAATAAACCTTGTTTTGTATTTAATCCGATCAGTTCTTTTTAATTAGTAGTGAGTTGGTTTGTAATGTTTTTACATGTAAGTATTGTAATGTTTTCATACGTATGTTTGTACACACACTAATCATGTTGTTTTTATATTGTTAATGTTGTATGTTTTCATATATGTGACAGATATAAAATAAACAATTGCCCCTGAAGATGCTAAAAAGTATTAGCGAAACGTAGGGCTGAAAAGTGGAATAACTTAGTTTTATTCGCACCTCAAGACTCAAATCAGACTAGCCGAAATAAATCTCACCACTAAACCTTATTTTGAATAAAAATTCTTAAAAATAAATTCATAAATATAAGTGACACTCAATATCAATTTTTATTTGTTTGGAAATCATATGTATGTATGTATGTGATTTTTTTAACAGCGACAGAGCTACAACGCGACTGTGGTTGGGGTAAGATTAGATCTACATACATATGTAACTATGCATTTATATTTTAATTAATATTTAACAATTTGCTCACCATATAGAATTTAATACCACTTTATCTAGATTTAAATTAAATTTATTTACTATGTTAAATTAGAGATAGTCTGTAAGGATATCCTATAGACTGAATAAATACTTAAATTAATAAATAAATATGTTAGTTGCCGGTACAAAGGTCTTTCTCGCCTTGCTTTTCGAAGTTTGGTCGTGCGGCAGGTTTCGGTCATTGCGATTTAATCCTTGAGGAATCCACCGAAATTGATATTAAAGTTATTCATGGAGGGACAAATAACAAGGAGTGTTCAAATTTTGTAGAAAATCTACTAAAACGCATGGGGAATTGTGAACTAATCGAAGAAACCCATATTGGGAAATATTATTTACTGACGGCTCAAAAACCGATACCCGTACAACGTTTGCGGTTAATAACGAAGAAGATTTCACTATATACCAAGTTATAGCTCAATTTTAAAAGCCGAAGCGGCTGCTTTACTTGAAGCGGCACACTTTGTTTGCCAAGATAGCCGTTAATACTTATTTGGAGTGACAGTAAATCTACATTCGAGGCTATTCTGAATCCAGGTAATAACTCCCCAGTGATCACACAAATCCGATATGTGCTCGTACAACGTAAAGGTTCAGACAAGATTATGGGGATTCCGGGAAACAACGGCATCAATGGAAACGAACAGGCTGATAGAACAGCTAAGGAGGCAAATAAAGTACCTTTACGTGAGCTTCATTATGTTTCTCCGGAATTATGAAACGTCCCTGAACAAATGGAATCAGTACCAACAACACTACAAACTTCAATACTTTGAAACTCAAAAATCAATACCCGTCAACGAGATCTTGCCGAAATATTAAGGCAGTCGTTAGTCTTAGAATTGGCCATACATTTTCAGTTCACCAACTCTCACATCATGGATAGCTGTTTAAAGCAACAATCCCTCAGAACTTCTCTAGCAGACAACGGACGAAAATATAAGTGTGCTCGCGATTTACTTGTGTAAAACCGAATTCGCAGTAAAAGTAGTAAAAATAACTACGAATACAATAGATCCCGAATACCCCTAATATTTTGCTAAAACATCTTAATATTAAATGCATTCATTGCATCATTATTATAATATGTCACAGCACTTAAATTTTTAAAATAACTTCTTTTGTTTTCCAAATATTTGCAAGCGAATGTGACATAACACACACAATTTTTTTTTTAATATTAAAAACGTGCAAGTTTCATTTTCAACAAAGTGCTATTTTATTAACAAACGTAAGTTATTAAATTAACTTTTTTTAATATATAATTTATTTACATATCGACGATTTTTTTTTCAATAAAAAAGTACTTAAACATTTTTTTAATAAAACTAAAACTGTACGAGTTATGAAGTGATAAACAATGGCTTTCATTCCGCGCATTCTGTAATATACAAACACATTTTTTTACACAAACTCAATTTATATGGAATTTAAAAATTTCGATTCTTTATTGAAATAGAATGGAAATGCCTTATATGCTTTTAGGAGTTCTCGCTCAGCAGTCGTACCACTAGGTATAACGCGAACTATTAGACATTTTACAAATATTATCTGATAAAGCTTGCACGTAAACGAACGGAAAAACTTTTTGTTTGTTTTTCTTCATATGACACACATTTGCATCCAATATTATTGAAATAATTTTTCTTTGCCTTTAAAATAAAGCAACATAACTAGAGTTGGGCCAGTTTCTCTTTGGAGTAATATTTAATTAGGCTCCCAAACAATATTTTAAAACTAAATTAGATGTTACAGTTGAACTTTTTATATAAAGCTAACATAAGTAAGGAATGATATTTATACCCGCGCACTTGTGTACGATATCTGACCATACCATGCCCACCTGCCATATAACGGTAACTTTCAAAAACACTAAAAATCGGACATTTCAATAAATGTCGAAGGGAAATATCTTGGGTTTAAAATGTGGTGTTGTATTGCAGCCAGAAATCCGACTATATGAAATTTTTTTTAAAAGGAGTGTGTCACCGCCCACTTTTGAGATCATATGTACATATGTATATCTCTGGAAATCCTTTATAGATTTTGCCAAATTTAGTACAGATATTTTATTATCAGCCTTGCTCCCAGTTTCACATTTCAATTCCACAATGTGATTTTAAAAATTTCCTGTGAAAGTGAATTAGTGTGCTCCCAATTTCACAAATTTCTTCGCTTCGTTGTGGCAATTCACAAACAGCTGTCGTTGAAATTTCCCTTTCGGATTAAGCTATGTATGCTTTTTTGAGGAGTCATCAGCAAAACACTTAAAAATACGCATATTTCAATGAATAACTAATACAGAAATGTCATAAATGGTAAACATCAAACACTATTTTAAAAATTATTCCAATCCAAAATAATTAAACATTCACACACTTTTTGTCATTTACATACTTTTCATTTCACATACAACCAAGCATTCGGACTCAATTCACAAAAATGTATGTGAATGTGAAATTGGGAGCACCAAACATGTGATTTCAAACCGAATCCACAGGGAAAGTTGTGAATGTGAAACTGGGAGCACGGCTGTATGTCTAAATAAGCATATTTTTAAAATCACTAAAATTGGACCAGACCAGTTTTTGAAACCCGTAAAAATGGGATTCTTCTGTAACTAGTGAAGCTAATTTGCTCAAATTTGGTATGTGGTTTTGTATTAAATCAAGAAATCCGATTATATAAAAAAGGGGCTTACATCAAGTTCGGTATTGCCCGAGCTTAGTGTCTGCTTTAATAATTTAAAAATTTAGCTGAGAGCGTGCGCCGGGTATATAAAGTTCGATCGAACTTAGCCACTTGTTTAATCTAAAGTTAAACTTGAAATAGGCACTTAGGCATTCTTTTACTCTACTTTTGGGAAAATAAGATTCTTTTCTCAAAACAAATTTCGAAACCCTCATACGTAATCCTTTGGCTTTTAACAAAACAACTTATTTAGCATTATTTTAGACTTTTATATATCAAATTTTTATAAAAAAATTAATTATTTTAACTCGATTTAGAAAACTTTTCTTATAATTTATTGTTTAAGCATTTTGTAATAACCCTTTTATTTAAAGCTTGATAGCATGTAGTACCAAGTCCAGTAAGAAATGTATTTAATTATTTTAACCTCTTTATTTTAATGATTTATTATAAACTCAATATTTTGTTTTTTACTCATCGTTAGCACAATATGCATATGTACATTGTATATGTGCATACATAAATCATTTGGCCCATGCGAGAAAACTTGTTATGACAATATACACCAGCTATTATGAGATATCTTGCGTTTTATTGATTGTTATTGCTAAGACAAAGCGAAATAATTCTAAATTATAAAGCATCTGTATTTCCCCTTCAAAATTGTTGGTTCAATAACATTTCCAGTAAGCTTTTTTATAGCAAGTAGAGTTCTATTGCATAGCTGTGGTGAGTTTATGTTACATTGCATAATAGTTTGTGCTCCTATAATTAATCTAGATGATGCAGATCTCTTAGATACTTTACTGTTAAAATTTTCTTGAGTATGCTGTTGGCATAAAATGATGTTAACATAAAGCATCTTGCCTTAGAATAAAGTCTCTAAATTGTGACCACGTGACCAATTTTACTACTTGGAATTATACCATATTACCGAATTCCGGCATACAATTTTTGGAGTCAATCTATTTTTTTCTTTATTTTTTTTTTAGCTTGATATGAAATATCCTTATAAAAGGACGAAAAACATTATTGTTAAGTTTTTATTGGCCTTAAAATTAATTATTAATAATTGACAATTTTATGACCGCGACAACTGTTTTAGTGGGTGAAAAACGCAAGAAATAGAATAAATAAAATTGTTCATGTAATATTATACAATGGTCTTATCTATTTGATAAGCACTTTGTGGTTGCTGTTTAAAAATAACACCAAACATTTATGGAAAAACCGGTAAAACCCGGTTTAAACAAAAACGGGTGAAATACCCTAATGGCAAATGCTTGTCTACTTACCTATACGAGTATGTCCTTAATTGATTTTGGTATACAAACTTTTATCAATTTCATACGTAAATGAAAACATTCATCATTGTGTTAATAAACTGTATAAGTCTAGAATATGCTCATCCGTTAAATATACTACATTTTCATGTCCCTCAATTGCCTTAGTCTTTTGTGTTTTTTGAAATATTTTTCCACTTCTAAGTATGGATATATTCTAGAAAATACATAATTTTGAAAACTAAACGCCATCCATTTTCAAGATGAACCGCCAAATGTCAATACCTTCAATGGGTATGATACATTTCTTCATTGCTACTTATGATGCTGAACCATTATTCGGAACTTCTGCTGATATGATGAGGTCTATTCCGCTTATGTGACCAAGCAGTCAAATACATCAAAAATTTAAGGAGGAATCGTTTTTTTTTTTAAAGTGTACTTTCTTCAAAAATTTTTTTTCTCACGATGCACAATAGTTATTTTAAAAATTATTTTTGCATTAGGAAGTTCATATTAAATACAACAATCATGAAATCTTCCAAATATTTATTATACAGCATAATTGTTGTTTATAACAATAATCATTGATGTGTACTTAAAAAACAGTAAGTTTGCGTGCGCGCTCCTGTCCACAAAAATTGTCTGTAATAGTAGAAATATTTTTTTTTAATTATTTGAATAATATTACCACGGCCTGACGTTGAAAAAATTTTGAAGAATAGAAATTTGCGAAAATTATCAATATTTTTGACAAAAAACACGATTTTGACCCATGTTTTGCTGCTTTTACTATTGTTATTAGTTATTTATTTGTACAAATTCGTTAGTCAGGGCCTAGATAAATTGTTGACAAATAAATGACTTTTCGAAAAATTTAATTATCTTAAGTAGTTCTCCAGCAATCCTCCACGCTAATTTGAAAAACAACGTTTCAAGAAAAACGCTGAGGAAGTTTAAACTCCAAGCATCATAACTACAGACGCGCGCTCACTCATTTTATAAAAACTTCCATATTTTTGGTTTATGGAATAAAAAAACGATTATATATAAAAACGCGCGCGTAATTTCATGTCGTTTTTTTATCTGAAATTTTAATTTATAAATATATAGTATACCTTTAGTATATTCTTGCAAATGACGGAAAACATCAGTATAAAATATCGATTTCATTGGGATCTGCAACATTATTAATCGCATCGTGCAAGATTATATAACTTAACCGTTTCGATTCTATATTGGCATATATAACAACTGCGTATTGATGAAAATCTCTTCCACATACCAAATTAAGAGTTTCTTCATTTTTAGGTATCATTTATCTACATTTGTATATTCACAGAAGTTCATAGAGCAACATTTGTAACATGTGTTACACTTAAGAAAATCGGTATGTGCGCGATACCAAAACCACTTTTAACCACACCTGCGTTATATGGGGTGGTTGTTTAAAGAATATGGAGTTTTACGAGCATTAATCACAATTTTGTGGTTATCCGATGGCATTCGATTAAGTGTTGTTTTTACCTATGGAACTAACTAGATTTTTCATGCAATAGATTTTGTATTCGTTCAGTTATTTCTCTCCATAAATTTGAGTTTAATCCATTACGTCTTTATATATGAATATTATGTTACAGTTTGAAACTCTGTTAATAGTCAAGTAATAATCTTATGATTAACAGTTTAATATACAACATACCAAATGATGTAGATGAAATTCGAAAAACACCCTCCGAAAAATTTGTCTGGATCCGCCCATGAAAATATGTAACATGTGAATATTTTTTGTGTCGTTCCGACTTCACCTTATTTAACCACACCTGCGTTATATGGGGTGGTTACATATATGGTTTAAAGAAGATGGAGTTTTACGAGCATTAATCACAATTTTGTGGTTATCCGATGGCATTCGATTAAGTGTTGTTTTTAACTATGGAACTTACTAGATTTTTCATGCAATAGATTTTGTATTCGTTCAGTTATTTCTCTCCATAAATTTGAGTTTAATCCATTACGTCTTTATATATGAATATTATGTTACAGTTTGAAACTATGTTAATAGTCAAGTAATAATCTTATGATTAACAGTTTAATATACAACATATCAAAATGATGTAGATGAAATTCGAAAAACACCCTCCGAAAAATTTTTCTGGATCCGCCCATGAAAATATGTAACTTGTGAATATTTTTTGTGTCGTTCCGACTTTACCTTAATTAAAATTCAGTGCATCTTGTATTTTTTCTAAATATATTTATATATTTATATTTTTGAAATTATTATACAAAGAATAATGGTTATCGATGTTAAAAAAAACATTATAAAAAACTGAAAATTTAGAGGTTATCACTATTTTAAATTCTAATCTGTGAACATAAATTAAAAATAGTAATAATAATAATCAATCACAATGGCTATTTACCCTCCATACCCGCGCATTCGTATGACGCACGGTCTTTTTTTTTGATATGCCGAGTCATAAACGACAGGAGTTTATCAAGTGTCGAGATCTTAAACTTTTCAGCTACAGAACAATTTCATCTTTTTAATTTTTGTAATAACATCTTCACTTAATTACACTGTCCAACAAATGAAGACTTTTTGAATGGAACAGAATAGCGACCCCATAATTCTGAAAGGGTATGTTGAGTAGATCATTTTTGTAGAACAAACTTATGGTCCAGCACGTATGAGTTTTTTTTTACAGTGGGTCAAAGTTTTAATTTTTTGGTCGAAGGGAGCATTATACTACATATATGAAAAAAATGTTGTAAGTTCTTGTCTGAGAGAATTCTTATGGTCAGAGTTGTATTGTGGAATTGTATGAGGATTATTTTTGTGGAAGATCTTAACCCTCTAACTGGTCTCTTTATGGGTCAACTTGACCCTTTTTTTTCGAGAAAATCAAAAAATATCCTTTAAAAAAGGACATTAAAGGATTAAAATATTCTACGAAAATGTTTGGCGGAAAATTTCAGTGGGGGTCACCAAAGACACCATTGTTGTAAATAAAGCTCTTTACGATTAATTGGCAAAATTACACGCCAACATATACAAAGCAGGTGAAAACGTCGTCAAGTTCGGCCGGGCCAAACACTGAGTTCTCGCGTCTAGTCAGCTGTGACTTACAAATCGGGTGTGATAAAATTAAGCATAATTGAGCTACTAAGCAGTACATATCGGGTGTGATTTTTACTAAAATTAATATAAAAAAAGAACAATTAAAGCTTAAATAAGCATGGCGGACTCTGTTTGCAAATTAAGAGATTGGTTTTGTTTTATTTGTGGACATTTTACGCACCATCAAAGCAGAAGAAAGATATTCCCTACAATTGAAGAATCATATTTTCTTTTCTTTGGAATACGATTTTTATGTGAAGCTTGGATACCAAAAACTGTATGTACTACTTGCGAAAGTGGTCTTTTGACCTGGTACAAAGGCGGTACTAAGGCACTGCCATTTTCTGCGCCTATTATATGGATTGAACCTGAAGATCACAAATCAGATACATGCTATTTCTGCGTAAACTACAAATTTGGTAGAAGCCAAAGGCACTACGCGATAATGACATATGAAGCAACAAATAATGTCATTTTACCAGAAGTGCGATGTGAAGGTGTTCCGGTGCCTCAACCGCCTACACATACATTTTCGGCCAATATGACATACGCCAATACAGAAATAACAGCGGCGGTTGAAAACATATCGATATAAGTTACTTGCCTCCTGATGGTTTAAACATATGTCTTAATTTGATAGACCAAGCTTATTTTGAAGATCTTGTAAGAGATTTAGGACTATTATATATTATGTTCCAGATTGAAAAACAGGAATTTGATAAAAGCCGATGTAAAAGTTACATCGCCAATAAAAAGACACGCGGATCTGGAAAGTTATTTTAAAAAATCAGAAGAACTTGTATACTGTTGCAGTATTGAAGAGGTTCTAAAATATCTAAAGCTTCCACTGGACTCTTCCGCTTGGCGACTATTTATAGATAGTTTAAAACAGTGATGTGCCGTGTAGACTACACGGTGTCGACTATACTACTGTCGACGTGTCGTTAATGCCGTGTCGTTAATGCCGTGTCGTCAATTCAGAATTGTCGACACCAAATAAACGACACGTCGACAATAGAAAATTCACTGTTTAAACTGTATAATGATCCGAAAAAAGCAAAAAAACACAATATGTTATTATATTTATTTGTATTTCCAAACTTTTTAATTTATATTTGTAATTTAAAAAATAAAAAAAAAAACATTAAACAATTCTTATGCTTTAGATATTTCCATTATTCATTTATTATGGGAATTAAAAATCTGATTCATCTGTTTCATTTTCTTCTGCAACATCTTTGATTCTCAGGGCGTAATATACATGTAGTAGTTTTTTTGACCGCTCAAATGTTAGACGGTTTCTTTTGAATGAGTGAACATGAGCCCAGCTTGAAAACAGTCGCTCGAGTTGAGCAGAAGACGCCGGTATCTGTAATAATTTTTTTGCAAGCTTTGCTAACGTTAGATATTTCATTTCCGCCATGTTCCAAAAAACAAGAGGCTTTTGAATATCTTTTTCAAAGAGCGTTTTAAAAAACCCTGTTTTGTTTCGATAATTATCCCACTCTTGAATTCCAGTTCCATCCAAATTTTTGAACAAGAATTCAAAAACAATGCCATCATGATCACTGCTTAATTTTGCTTTATCCTTAAAAGGATGAAAGTAAAATGCACTTAACGAGTATTTGTTTAAAGCCATATTTTGTCTGTTTTTAAGCTTTGTTGAATATTCTGCAGGCAACTCCAGACTCAGCCACATGTCCACTGCATCTGCTGCAGAACACTTTTGCGACTGGCAATCATTTATTAAATTGCAAATTGGATCCAGATATTGAACATATTTTTTAATTTCAATCATAAATTCTTCATCGAAAAGTAGTCCCACAGATTTAGCACTCACTTTTGAATCAGCTGCAACTTGCCTCATAATTTGAGAATTTACAATTAAACATTTATATGCATCACGGTATGAACACCATCGAGTGTCACAAGGAAGTTTCATTCGGGTTCCACCTTTCTCAACAATTTGCTTTTCCAAATCTGCATGCTTAAATTCTTTTAGAATCGATTTTACTTTAAGATTAAGCTCTTTGTTTACAACATCTTTAGCTAAAAGGTTTCCCGTATGACTACTACAATTGCTTTTCCAAACAAAATGACTCGTAATTTGTCCCATCTTATTCATTGCGCTTGCATTATCGGACACGACCGCACATTTTTTCAGCCAAACTAACAGATTCCGACACGATCTCGGCAAGTTTTTCAGCAGTTTCACTTTCACCAGTCACATCCCACGCTTCTAAAAATCCCTGGTATCCATTTGCGTTATGTACCATCGAAACCACAGTCTTACAATTAGATGAAGAATTTTTCCATCCATCAATTAATAAAACAGCTTCGGAACCCATAGTTTCTTTCGCAGTAGCTAAGCACTTTTCATATGAACTGTCCAAAAATGAAGTTGATAGCGCTTTCCGGCCGGGAATTTTATCAGCATACGCTGGTCTTAATTTTTTAATAAGGTTTATAAAATATATTGATTCGACTACACATAGTGGAATATTACATCCGTAGAAAAACTCAGCCAGAGACTGGTGAATTTCAGCTACTTCTTTTTCAGACAATCTGTCAGCAAATGCAGTAATAGAGCTGGAAATTTTTTTTGAAAGTGTTCGTTTCCTGTTTTTACTTGATGCGAAAAGTGATTGGTCGTCGTTGGAAGACAATGCTGAGATGGAACTTGTAGTAGACAATGAGCCTGAACTTAAATGAACAACCTTGCTATTTATCGTTTGTTTATTATTGTTGAAGTAAAGAGATGTGGCAGAGGCTGGTCTGGGAACAAATTCTAATCGGCGTGCTGGAATGTCCATTTCCTGAATATTGCTTGAATTCAACGATGTTGATGAACATGATATTGCATCTTTATTTTTGAAATTAGAAGAAACTGTGGATCGACCATTTTCCAAAGCATTGGAGCTAATTCCCATCTGTGGGAAGAATCAGTCAATATTGCAATATATTTCAATTAATGTGTTTCAATTAAAACTTACACCTATATCAAATATTTCATCGGCATCAAAAAGCTGAACCTCATTGTTTGAGTTATCTTCTACGAAGTAGATTGCAGAAAGATCTAACTCATTTTCTGGATTTGCATCGTTTGGTTTAAGTGGTTCTTTCAGCATTTTGCAAACATTTCTTTTAAAACGTATTGAAAAAAAAGTAAGAATAGGTGTAAATGAAAAATGTTTAATTCGAATTACCTGTGCTGTCTTAGTCGACCTTCTGCTGTGTTCAATAAATGTTTTTTGCACACATTGCAAAATGCAGCATGTTTGCCATTCACTTTCACCAACTTATAGCTTAATTCTGAGAAAGCTTTATTTTTCGCACGCCCAACCATTTCTTTTGTTTGAGAATTTACTTTTTAGGAATATAAAAATCGCAATATAAACTTAAATTTGACAGCTTAGGGATGGGAGATATATGTACTTCGATGCATTTCAATACGATGTTTCATGAGATAGACTCGATGTATTTATAGCATACTATGTACTCGATACATCGATGTATAAATACAATATATCAGTATGTGCTTTACATACATTTGGAAAAAATTTTGCAGATCCAATTTCCAAGATTAAAAAGATTTTCTCTTCTTTATTTTATACTTAGTTTAAAAATTGATGTTACTTTTTAAATTTATTTATTTGACGATAGTTGCAAGTTCAGTTCCTTCCGAAAGCCTGTTCTCCAAGGCAGCACAAACACTGTATCAGCAGAAGAATAGTCTGAAGCCAAAATTGCTAAGTAAAATATTATTTCTGCAAGAAAACGACAAAAAATATTGGGAAATATTTTGATTTATTTTGCTTATTATTTTCAATAAAGGAACCTCTAATCGATGCTTCGATGTTCTTAATTGATGCATCGACAAACATCGATGTAAGCATTTGATGCATCAAAACAAGAAAAACATCGATTTATTTTTCATGTGCCCATCCCTATGACAGCTTACTGCGATTTAAAGAACAGCTGATTCTGATTGACGACACAATTGTCGACATAGGTGACATTGGCGACACAATTGTCGACATAGACGACATTGACGACACATTAACGACACAATTGTGTCGACAATTAAAAACGACGTGTCGAGGAACATCACTGGTTTAAAACACAGCTTAAAAGCAGTTTTACTGCACAATGGAAATCAGCATCCATCAATACCGGTTGCTTATTCCACAAAAAAGGAGGAAACATACGCAAATATTTCAAATCTCTTAAATAAAATTGAATACTATAAATATAAATGGGAAGTATGCGCAGACTTCAAAATGATTGCAATATTGACTGGAATGCAAACAGGATACACAAAATATATGTGCTTTCTTTGTAAATGGGATTCACGTGCTACCAGCAGCCATTATCATATTAAATATTTCGAAGAACGTAAAGAAAATATTATTGGTGACTTAAATGTAATCCATAAATCCCTGGTCCCAAAAGATAAGACATTTTTTTCATATAGTATAATGCTCACTTCGACCAAAAAATTAAAATTTTGACCCACTGTAAAAAAAAAACTCAGACGTGCTGGACCATTAGTTAGTTCTACAAAAATGATCTACTCAACATACCCTTTCAGAATTATGGGGTCGCTATTCTGTTCCAAAAATGCTGTTGGACAGTGTTATTGAGAGAGGATAGTATAGTTTTCTTCACCACAAAAAGCGGGTTTTATAAATCAAAAGTGTTAAAATAAGAGTTAAAGTCCTGACATAAAGTGCAAAATAGTTAATTTAAATCAAAAATATATTTACATGGTTTTAAAAACAGAGATCGAAAATATCTTGATACACGAGATGGTCTGACTAAAGTCGTATGGAGTGCTTTCATAATATTTGGGTCGCCAAACTTCTTAGGCAAGCGTTTGGTTTCATTCACTATCGTATTAACGTGAAGTTTGAAATTAAGTTAGGAATCTATTGTTATTCATTAAAACATTAAACATCTACTCCAGATTATGGTTACTTATTTTATAAGAAGCTTGTTGAACCGCCCTTCGAGAAAAGCACATACTCGTATTCTTCCATATTTTAAGAATTATTGGCATGTAATTTTTATTGAACCACCTATGATATTTATATCTGCTTGCAAAAAGGTCCTTTCTTCTAAAGAAATGTATAATTTAAAAATTTTTAATCTTCCGCATACCACAATAATTTCGAATAATATATTACTGATGAAATGTCGTTAATAAAAATAAATATACCTGAAAATTGCTTGTATAATATAGCTGGGGTAAGAAGATCCAACAAAGAAGTGTTAGTTAACAACCAAGTTTACGGATAAGTAATGTGTGATATACTCGTACTTTCTCGAAAGCTGTACTAAAATCGGTGTAAATTGCATCAGTTCGAGCGTTTGCTCTAAAACCAATCGAGACACAAGTTGTAAACTCCAATAAATTAGTAATAGTAGATTTTCAATTCGAAAAGCCATGCTGGTAAAGTGAAATTGAAAAAATAATTGTAAAAGTTGAAGAGTTAGCAACAATAGCCTGAAATAATTTAGGAATCGCTGAAAGTTCACCTTTGCCACGACCACGACCTACTTCCATTTATGTGTAATGGTATTATGAATAATTCTTTCCAAGCAGTGGGAAAAATTGCTACTTTTATAGACATATATAAATAAATTTGAATGATACTTTAACAATACTTAAATATTATAATATTTATTCAACATATTATTTGAATTTTATCAGAGTTATTCGAGCAACGTTTGTAAGAATAGTTTGCCACTATACACAGATTAACAGAATAATTGGAGTGAAAAAAATTTTGTAATTATGTTAGCAATGAACTGATTTTCACTTGATACGGTATTTTATAACAGACGGAAACCCATGCACTTTACGCTTGAAGTTAACGAACTTCTATATTTTGGGCTGAGGATTATGGGTCTCATGCAAAAAAAGCGAGCATTTGATCAAGTCGAGTTCAATCTCACGTCGTGAGTTCAAGCAAACAAGCTGAGCTCATACTCGTAATGGTATGCATAAAAAGAAGATTGAGCAAATGCCATGAACTTGAGATAACTGAGATCATACCGATTGTTTGATTAGTAGCAAACATGAGTTCGGAAAGAGAGAGTGAAAATTTAAATGGTGATTTGAACGAATCGTTGTCGATTTTTATAGTTAACTAGCAAATACCCGCCGTGCTTTGTTGCACCTTTAAAGGATTTTTGTCTGGAAAAAGATTTCTTAGTCAAAGATTTCTCAAATACCTTCCATTGGAAATATCTCGACTCCAGCGCCACCTATCGAGTCTGTAAATACGGATTTTAGAAATATCTCGACTCCAGCGCCACCTATTGAATCTATTTTCACACAAAGTATTTATGTTTAGGAGCCTAATAAGTGTTTTGAATTTCAATCTAATCGGTCTGTAAAAACGGATTTTAGAAATATCTCGACTCCAGCGCCACCTATCAAGTCTATTTTCACACAAAGTACTTATGTTTAGGAGCCTAATAAATGTTTTGAATTTCAATCAAATTGGTCTGTAAATACGGATTTTAGAAATATCTCGACTCCAGCGCCACCTATCGACATTATTTTCACAAAAAGTATTTATGTTTAGGAGCCTAATAAACGTTTTGAATTTGAATCAAGTCGGTCTGTAAATACGGATTTTAGCAAGTTGAAACATGTCTAATTTCCTGCTTCTCAAATTCCTCTCAAGTTGAAGAATAAGCATGGATAAAAACGCTCCAGAAACGTTTAAAGAGATGCGCCGCCATCTTGGGAAAAATGATGAAAGACCTCTTCATTGCAAAACGCACACCACATGCATTTTTGCGTCGATTTTCACCAAACCTTTGTTACGACAACCACAATAGGTAAGGGCATCTCATGTATAAATTTCAAAAAGATCGGTCGGCACATCTCTTCTAACACCCCTTACCAACGAACACACATTTTAGGCTCCTTTTTTATATATGTATATAGATTACTTGAAGAAACACAAGTTTTTGCTAGAGAAAAGTCAATTATCTGGCATTAGAAATAGAAAAAATAAATAATTGCAAAAATTAACCATGAATTTAAAGAAAAAATGGGCGAGGAACTTAATCAAAAAAATATTATCAAGAAAATTGCTAATATGAAGTGCAGAATAAAAGGGAAAAGCGATAAAAATAAAACGGGAAATAAAAAACTTATTTTAAAAAAGTGGGAGTCAGACTTATTAATAAATGCTCTCAGCTGAATCGAATCCGGTCATCGAAAGAAGGGTTCTTCGCGCCGAACTCTGTAGTAGGTACCTATTTGTTTTTGTTAACAGACAATGTTAATTTTCCGCTTTTGTTTCTTTATTAGTGAAAACAAATTACACAAAAGTCTGTTAATTACTTATAACTAAAGCTTGGCGTAAATAACATTAGTGTGATTGCCTGCTATTAACTTTTTAATTTAATTACAGGCCAAACGATTTTTGATAGTTATGAGGCGAAGGAGACGAAAAATTTAAATTTTCAACAACTGCAAAGGCTTGTTTTGTTAAAGCAAAATAAAGTTCTTTCAGTAAAACTGAAAATTTTAGAAGATCCTACAGCAGAGAAGGAGTGGACTTTAGATGAATATTAAAATTTTATATAATATTAAATATGACTTTCGGAAGCTTCTAATTTTACTGCCAGTAAAAATGAGCTGGAGAATAGCCTCCTTGAGTAAAAAATGAGCCTTACTATGAAAGCGATGTTAAAAATACTAACGAGGAAGTGGTTGAGGTGGATAAGGCAGTGAGTCTCAAAGATAAATTTTATGAAGTTTTAACGAGCGAATGTCAAACCATAGAATGTCATTCAATTTTTTAGACGGTTTGGTAAAATAAATTATTATAATAGGGGCGATACAGGTTTTATATGCAACAAATTTAAGTCCAGGTTGGAGGATATAACACTTAATTCTTTAATCGCATTTAGATGATGTTCAAAGATATGTATACATTTGAATATGCTGATGCACATACATTCATACTTATGTACATACACATAAGAGATAAAACACACACACACTAATAAAATAGAAGTGCAACAATGCATTTATGCACTGCCTTAAATAATGCACTTGAGCAGAGTTGGTCTATTAGTAAATAAAAGATAAGAATAACCAAATGCGCTTGAGCCGCGTTGGTATATTTGAATATATTTAGAATAAGAATATACTAAGAAAATTTGTATACAGTAAAACCCAGCATTTTAAGGTACTTAGGCGGGTTGGGTACTTAAAAGAACCCGCTTTAGTAATAATAGTTTTTTAATAAATTCTGCAATATGTGATGTCTATATGAATCCGCCCCCGCACTGTCAGCATCAGCCGCTTCTCCAGTTATTTTTGTAAATTTAATGCCCTCTCGCCGTTTCCAGCGCCACAGCCAGCCATTGGTGGGAGAAAAATCAAAATGCATTTTATTAGCGAATTCTCTAGCTTTTTTGAGGAGTTGAGCATCTGTTAGCACTACGTTTGCGCCCTTATTTGGTCAAACCATTTGGCAAGAGCCTTTTCAATTTCTTTAATACAGCTTCCACAAAAACGCTTGCGTTTCATGCAGGTGGCGTTTGCAGCTTCCTCCACTTGTTTGCGATTCCTCAAAATCCTATTTATGGTTGAAATATCACACTTAAAATGTTGTGCAATGCCTTTTTTCGGTTTTTCATTTCGCTCAACTAAATGAAGAATCTGTATTTTTTGTTTTATTGATAAACTTGTGATTTT
The DNA here is from genome assembly GCA_963971545.1 of Philophylla caesio. Lineage (NCBI taxonomy): Eukaryota > Metazoa > Arthropoda > Insecta > Diptera > Tephritidae > Philophylla > Philophylla caesio. Next base: position 37,039,840 of record OZ020608.1, on the reverse strand, counting down.
TCGCCCTTTGCCAGGCATTTCGGAAGTTTTTAGATTGAATTCGTTTTGACAACTGGCGATGCTCGATAAACTAGCGGTGCAAGTGGAATTAAGAATCGATTATATAGCGCTGCCACTGAACTTAAAAATTTGTAAATATTTTAAGAAATTTTTAAGCGGGGGGGTACTAAAGCGGGTTTCACTGTATAAAATGTTGTCGAAGTAAAAATAAATTAGAATGAAAATAAATTCTCCCTTGTGCAGAGCTACTTTTGATTATGTTGTATTTCCCCCCACCAGCGGTAAGGGATATTTGATATAGTAGTAAATCTGTACAGATGAAAATAAGTAATAATTATGCCTGATGCTTTTTCTTTTTACTTAATTTTTATTTTATGTTTACTGTCCGTTTCTGTGTTTATTTAAGATTATTAAACATATTATTTATTTTTATTTTGGCGCTTACACTATATAGCTCAGTGTTTGAAGTGTGCTTCTTTATATTCTACCACAAATGAAGGAACCCACAATTTTGTGCGACTCCGAACGGCAGATGCATTTTATAAAAAGCTTTTCCATGGCATAAATACTCTCGGAGGTTTGCCATTGCCTGCCGAGGGGTGACCACTATTAGAAATAAACTTTTCTATGATTTTGATTTTGCTTGCCCTGGCTGAGATTCGAACCTCGCACCCACATCTACCCACTCACCACAGCGGCCACAAATCATATACTTACTAAAAAGTTTATAATTTGTAATTAACATTTTTTTAATAAATAATTGAGCAAAAACCCGTTTTATTTTTAATTATGTGTAAATATTAAATAATGAATTATTAAGAACCAGAATCGGGCTGTTAATATTGATCTCAAACAGTGATTAAAAATAATTTTACTGTATATGCATTTGCTGCCGCTGCTACTCGTATTAATGTTATTTTGAATATTACTATAATAAGTCGATTACAGACGTGTTATAAGTTTTTGACAAATTAAAAATTACGAATTTAAGTCCAGGTTGAAGGATAGCATACTTTAATTTCTTTAAGATCGAAATTTGATCAAAAGAAGTAATAATTCTGCCTCCCTCAATATGGAATGAGTGTTGCATTTAATATTTACTTGATTTTTATATTATATTTACTGTCCTATTTAGATTATCAAGCATATAAAAATATTGATAAATAATGATTTATCCAGAACCAGAATCGGGCTGTTAATATTGATCTCACACAGTGATTAAAACTAATTTTACTGTATATGCATTTGCCGCTATACCAAATATGTACTCGTATATTTGTATTTGAGAATAAATTACTTTGTGTATGTTGGTCAAATTATACGTAAATTTTTTTTTTTTTTTATTGAAAAGATCAATAAATATATACATGAATTTTTGTTATACTCGTAATGTTATTTTGAATACTACTATAATGTAGTTGAATTTTTTGACAAATTAAAATTACGAATCAAAACTTCCTGAAATGCGGGATTCCGGGATTGTCCCGGGGTTTTGGTTTTCAGATCTCGAGAATTCCAGGATCAATAAATTGACATCCCTAATATTTATAAATATATGGTATTATTAAAATGTTAAACGCTGCTATCAACATCAGCTTAATAAATTGGCCAAAACAATGTGGACAATATTTGATTTAATTAGCTTCCGAAGAGTTGGGTAGAGGTAGTTGAACAGAGCGGAGGATTTGGAGGATTTCGTCACATCATCTGTGTATACGAGATCAAAAAGTATATGAATTTGGTTAAGACAAACTCAGTAATTTCCTCCAAAAACTCAATATAACTCTTTTTAGATGAGATTGGTACGATATCATTGTCAACGAATTTCCATAATATGCTAGGTTGATTAAAGTTACTGAGTACAAGTTCAATGAGGAGTAGTCATTGAGCTCACAGGTTTCAGTAATATATATTCCAATATACATCAAATAAAATATGATTTTATCCACGACTGTTTACAATCCCTCTTACACGGTATGTATTTTACATATCTAAAGCTACTACTTTTCTTTCACATGGAGAGTCACCTTTGAATATTTCGTGAAAATGCCTTTAAACTAGAAGGAAAAGTAGGCATTTATGTGTGTGTTAATTCTCTAATACGTCTTAAACGCTGAATGCAGCAGTTTAAAGCAATTGTTGTTTCTCCAGTCGTGGATAAAAAGATTCACTCGCACAATAACTTTATTTATGAAAGCATTATCCCAAACAACTATACCTTAAAAAAGGATCGATATTATACGTAATATATGCATTTAGATCCATAAAATAATATTAGGGTCTAAGCTCCAGTTTTTACCTACAGCCCTGCAACATGCGCATGCTTTTTTCTTTAACTGAAAGATTAACAAATACATACTTCTTCTGAGCGCTTCATAAATTTATAGTTGATATTTTTATTAAAATTATGGCTGTGGAAAGAAGGCTACTTGCTCAAAATGTAAATGTGAAATATAAGTACAAACATGAATTCGATAAAAATAGAAATTGAACAAACAACAACTACACAGTTAAGTAGAAATTGAAGAAGTTTCATGTGGAGATTTTTTGATCTACGAAGTAGTTGTTATAACTTCGACCGCTCTGAATATTGTTGTTTTTTTCCTCATAAGTTTTCCCAAGAAAACCAATCGGCCTTAAAGCACATTAACAATTAAAACGGAATAATAACATACAAGTGAAAAATTAAATTTTTATAAGGAAAATATTTTTTTAGACAAAGAAGTTGTCGTCGTCAAGTTATTGTATTGAGTTACATATCCGCTTTTTGTGTGTTTTTAAAATATCGTTGAGTATTTCCTAATTTGCTTCAGGAGTAAACTTTCTAGCTTGAGCATCAAACCAAATACACTTGAAATTACTTACTTTTGATTAGAGGTAGATCTGACATAAACGCAACATTGTCATCCATACCGGGATTTTGGACATCATCAACAGCATTTTGTAGGGCTTGATGTAACGCTAATGGATCATGCTCGTGGCCTAGCCGACCACCATGTGTACCACCTCCTGATATTGTGCTTCCATATTCAGCTCGCCTGTCTGTGTATGGAAAACCGTGAGACAGTTGGGCCTGAAAAGAAATAGTTGGACATTAAATTTCGTAAATTGAACTGTTTTCAGCTTATCTTCGTCACTTCTACAGTAGCTAAAATATATTGAAACGGGATACATGTTTTTTAATTGCCGAAGCATATCGAATTTAATTGAAAAAATGTAAGTTTCTACTCGACGATCGGCCGTATGATCTTCCCGTGTTCTTTAGCGGCCCCGAATTATGCATAGAAAAAGGTGATGACCAATCATTATTATATGATACACTCTTGCTAATATTACTTATTACGATTTTAAATATGAAGGGATCTGCAAGACGGGCAAAGTTGCTTAAAGTTTAATTTAAGCGAAACGTGTACAAGACGTGTGAGTATTTCCAGTTAATATTTCTAAATAAAAACTTTTTGTATTAACTAAACGAGTACATGCTCATATACAAATTCGTTTTAATTGCCGAACTCAAAATTGTACAATAAAAAATTTAATTTTTGCGACGAAAAATATTGGTGATAAATTTATTTAATACAAAGAAATCTTCTCTAAATCAAATGTAAAAAACTTAAAACCGTATTTCACCATATTCGCTTAAATCTTTATGGCAGAAATGTATTAATTATACTATACTTATAATTAAAGTGGTTGCTGATAGGCATCTGATAAATGAACATACATACATACATATATGCCTTTGTGAAAGTATGGTTTTTACAGTCATTTTGTTGATATTAAATGAAATAATAATCTTTCCAAGTACCAAACAAAGCAAACAAACAATTTCGGTAACTAAGTTACAAAAAAGAAAATTAATGCCTAATAGGCGAAACAGACAGAAAAATGATGCACGCTAACTAAACATGTCCGTGAAATATACATTTGAGATATTCCAACAATACCTCACCTTATGTTACAAATTTTAAAGAGGGCAAGTTAATTGCTATCAACTTCTTTGAAACTTTTCCAAAGGTACGATATTGGGGGCATTGCTATTTTATACATTATACAAATTTAAAAAAGTTTAGTCGGAACTTCAATTTTTTTTGTACTACAATTGATTAATATGACCGGTATGGTCTTGTTCGTGCTATAACTCGACGTGCCGTTGAGTTCGGGGTTAGAATCTCAGTCATAGTAAGTCAAATCTTAAACAGTTTTTTACAATGTACAGACGCACACCACAAATAATAGGAGAACTCGGAATTTTGCCATTATCGTCTGTCTCTTAAACCAGTGCCCTTGGTTACCTTGTCGTAGCATATGCGGACGACATAGCAATCGCAGCAAACAGGGAAACACCTGCGAGTCTTAAGCGATTTGCTGCAAAGAGCTCGCGATATTTTTAATGTATTGTCTTCAAACTATCATCTATAAAAGGGACAGTAACAACTCTTTCAACCGAAATCAAGTACCTTGGAATTATTCTAGATAAAAAACTAGACTGGAAGAGGAATAATGAACACCGCTCCAGAAAAGCCATTACTGCTCTTTATACTTGTAAGAAGACCATATGGAGAAATGGGGAATAAAGCCACACATTGTACGCCGCTGTGATAAGACCCATTCTCTTTTACGGGTCGCAATATCCCGAATCCCAGAAAGAAAGGCACTGTGGACCTAGACCCAGGATCGACGGCTTATGTACAGATGGCTCAAAGCAAAACGAAAGAGTGGCTGGTGGACTTCACTCAAGTAAACTCGCTCTAAACCTTAGTATTCGCTTTCCTTGCCAATAAAGGAGGCAGCTGGATATCTCTTACTTGTGCTTCTCCAGAACCATATACTCTGCTATCGAATATCTTTATTCTTACGGTACAAAATCCAAGGTTGCTGTTGTTAATTCAGTCCAAGATGCGGGCATAGTTTTGCCGCGGCATACTCTCTCTGGCATTATCCAAGCCAAGACGCGCAACCAATTCCTTAAAAATTACTTTTTGGATTGCTTTGGAGGCTTAAGCCTGTGGTAACACAACGGCCTTTTTTACCTTCAGCTTTAGTGTGCCGCCCTGCTCTTGTATGGTGGAAGGCACTATAACCTAACCTACCCTAGCTTAATTGCTCACTACAATTGCTGATTCAGTCATAGGGGTTAGTGGTACCGAGATGGATGCAAATAGTATTGCTACACAGTTGTTGAGTTGTTTTTACCAAAAATAAAAAAAAAGTTACGAAAACAGGTCAAAAATTGCGAATTTTGTATCACCATTACTTTTCACATACTTATGAGCATATGTATGCTTATTTTAAAACATAACACAAGAAATGTATATTGTTAACTTAATTTACATAGGAATATCGTCCATTTTGGTCAACATTTCGTGATTCTTACAGAATTGATCGCTTTGAAGATTAAAATTAAAATTATCCCTGTTGGGATACTATGTATGTATATACAGAGATAAAAAATTTTTTTTTTTTTTTAAATGGGAATATATACTATGTTATTTATATATTTCTGTCGCTATAGCTAAAAACTAACATATTTCCGAAAAATATTATATAAAAATAAAAAAAAATTGCTACCAAAATGTTAAAGTTATCCATATTAGAATAGAAATACTAATTTATAATTGACTTATTTTTTGAAGGAACGTTTTTTTAAATAAATTAATTTTATCACCATTTTTTCATTGCTTAGAAGTTCTAATGTATAATACGGGTATTTGGAGCGTCTATGGAAAGAACAGAAAAATCAAATTTCATGACTGTTACTGTAAACGTTAAAGAAATTACTTATCGTTAAATAAATTACTTACATTATGGAATTCATATAATCTTTTGACATAAAAGTATTTCTATGTAATATATGTAAGTATGTATGTACATATGTAGGTACGGTAACTAGATTTCTGTAACAAAAATTGGTGCATGTGTAAGGTATCGAATCCGAACATACAAATTTGCATTTTAGGAAATTTTTATTGAAATAATTTGGTACTCGAAAGTCCTTGTAAATTTGTCTTTAGGTTAAGTGTTTAAACAATATAATCCGTTGGGCGATGTTGTTGTTTCGAAAATTGATTCTGTACGGAATCAAAATTAAAACAAAATCGAAGAATGTAATTAAATCCCATGTTTTAATAATAACAATCCCATCAGTTTTTTCCCTCCATACCCGCCCGACCGAAACGACGGGCGCATCCGCATGACGCACGGAGTATTGAGTATAGTTTTGTTTACATGGCTTCAGAAAGAGAGGCTGGAAATGTCTTGAAATTCTGGAAGGAACGTTTAGTTTTATTTCGCCAAGAAGAGATGGGCTAGAGATCAAGCTTGTCAGTAACTTGACCAAAAATACAATGCCTAGCATTACTCTGCGACTAGCAACTGTAGGAAGATGAGTTTTAAACGACTTATATATGGCGCCAGGTTGTACTGAGAATCCCAACGAAATTCCTTAAAGCAAAAAGCAGAAATTTTTTTTGAATTGACTCTATTCGGTCGGAATGAACTTGATAGCGCGGGTTCCAAACAACAGATCCATATTCCAGTATGGTCCTCACTAACGTTGTGATCAGAGATTTCGTGATGTAAGGGTCATTGAATTCTTTTGACCACAACATTTATGTGAAGATTAAAATTTAATTTCGGGTCCATTGTAATTCCAAGATCAACAAAGTTAAACACTTGCTCTAGGTTATGGTAACATATGTCATAAGAAGGTGGTTGGACTGCTCTTCGAGAAAATCACATTACATTACATTTGTTAAGGTTTAGTGGCATGTAATTTACTTCACACCAGTTAGTCATGCTATTTAAATAGGCTTGTAGTAAGGACCTTTCCTCAACAGAATGATACGATCTAAAAAGCTTTACATCATCAGCATACAATAAAATTTTTGAAAAATTTATTACAGAGGGTAAGTCATTTATAAAAAGTAAAAACAGATTCGGACCAAGGTGACTTCCTTGCGGGACCCCTGAAGAAACATGAATAATGTTTGAGGAACTATTTTTAAAAAGAAATCGTTGTGTTCTGTCAATGAGGTTTTTTTTTTGTTGGAATCAGACACGAAACAACGCGTGCAGAAAACTGCACTCAGACTACATGCCGTCCATTGTACTGTTTTCATGTTCCTTTTAATCTGGTTTAAATCTGCAGGATTTACGAATAAAACTTAGTAGATTTTGGGGGGGGTGTCAAAGAGCTCAGGTGTTCGTCTCTCAACACGTCGCGACCAAATGCCTCATACCTAGTTCTTGCAAAGGCGGGGCAGAAGCACAGAAAGTGTTCCGCCGTCTCTTCCTCTTCAGAACAGGATGGGCATATGGGGTTGTCATGTACGCCTATCATTGTCAGGTGTCTAGGCCACGTGAAGTGACCGGTCAGCAGTCCAACAAGTTGCCTGCAGTCCCGCCTGTTAAGCAAGAGCAAGTGTTTTGATAGTCCTTCTGAGATTAAAGGTATCATGAGTTTTGCCCATCTGCAACCTCTCGACGCCTCCCAGTCATTGCTGAGCGTAGTATTCACCCAGTTTCTGATGGTGGCATCGATGGCCGAAGGTGGGAGTGCTATAACTGGCTGCGGGCCAAGGAACACCTGATCCAAACCAATTCTGGCCAAATGGTCAGATGTCTCATTCCCAGGTACTCTGGAGTGACCAGGCACCCAGAGTAAAGCAAGTTCATTATGTTTACCAACATACTTTAGTCGAGACTTGCATTGCCGAACTAGTTTGGAAGTAGTTAGAGGGCTGGCCAATGCCTTGAGTGCAGCTTGGCTATCACTGCAGACACGTATACTCCTCCCCCTCCACCTATTTTCCACCACGTAGTCCATGGCCTTGAGAATTGCAAATACTTCGGTCTGGAAGACCGAGGCATGTTCCCCAAGAGAAACAATGAGGTAAGAACACATCCAATGAAGGAGGTTAGGTTGAAAACCAAGGAGATCGAATGGATCAGTAAAGAGTGACTTACTCTGTCGAATGCCTTACTAAAATCAGTGTATATAACATCAGTGTGCATAAATTCTCTGAATCCATTTGAAACATGAGTTGTGATTTCAAGCAAATTTGGACATAATGGAATAGCGAAGTAAAGAAAAAATTGACGGGTAACCGATTGGAATATCCTGCCACTGGTATCGGATACACAAAATATAAATTAAAAACTGCCGCAGACTAGTTAATTTTTTTAGTTATGAGCAAATTAACATTCCTAGCTCATAATGATTCGGATAAGTACCTAAACAAAAATTTTTTTTTCTACTGATTATATGATGGGAATTCTTTATCATTAAAACATCAAACTCTAGTCAGATTCTGTAACTATATTTCAAATAAGATTCGGTTTGGAATTCTGTCAGAAGTGCAATTCTGAATTGGATTTTAGAACAGCCCAAGAAACATCTAGACAAAAATTACTTAATAGATCATACCTTATTGCAGATATGGCAGAAAAAAACGTAAAATGTAGGAAATTGGCAATAACTCACATATTATTAAATGTGGCTAATAATTGTTCAAAATTTTATGAAAATACTGATGTTAAGATTACAAATATAGACGATTAATTTAATTTACATGACAACTATCGCCGTTTTGGCCAATGTTTCATGAATTTTCCAGAAGTGCCGAAATAAAAAATTTAGTTCACTAAATTCTGAAACAATCAATGGTGTTGTGAAAAATTACTTCCATCGAAGTCGAGATTAAATCTGATCATAATTGCATTATCATGTTCTGCAGCATTGAATAAAAATATTGGATAGAACATAAGTTAACACTAAAATCATCGGAAATTCACTATTCGTATGAATTTTCAAGAAAGTAGAGATAACAAATAACCACATGTTGAACCAAAAGATTTTAATATGACCCTTAAAACCTTTGAAAGAGAATTAAAACGAAAATTAACAAAACATATTTATCGCGTTCGGACGATCCGAATTTTAACAAAAATATAATGTACGAGTATAATGCTTTTGCTTTTCGCAACTTGAGACAGCGAGACCAAAAATAATCTAGCTTCACTACAAATTTATATTGTTACGCTTTTATTATATCCCAGCGTGCATACATATATACGAGGGTATAATAACTTTGTTCGTATAACGGTGTTTTGTTCGAGAAAGATATAGACATACATATGTACGTGTACGTACTAAAATGATCAGAGTTGGATCGAGTTTTTAGCCCTGGCTGTCTGTGGACACGATAACTTGAGTAAACATTTATCTGAGATTCCTTAATGAAACTTGGCACAAAGATTGTTCTTTAGCCAATGCAGGTTGGTATTGAAAATGGTCGAGATCGGTCAATAACCACGCCTACCTCCCATACAATGGAAATATTGAAAATAAAAACTTCGTTTTTTGGTATCTATTAGAACAAATTAAGTAAAATTTGACATTTGGAGCGATTTTAAACAAATAAACAAGGTTTTTATAAAATTTTAAGAAATAAAATGTCTGGTTAGTGTAAGGTATCGTCAGTAAATTTGGAAAACATATTTTACTTTATAGCGGTCAACATTTTTTAAATCGGACCATAACCACGTCCACCTTCCCTATAACGGACTTTTTGAAAAACGCAGAAGATTAGTTTTTTCGGTATCTACTGGAACAAAATGGGTAAATTTTAACATTTGCAGCGATTTTCAACAAAAAAACAGAGCTCTAATCAAATTTCGAAAAAAGAAATTTTGAAATTTTAAACAAGAAACAGAGTTCTTATGGAATTTTAAAAAATGAGCGTTGTCATACCTTTTTTATCGTCTATAAATTTTGTGCACAAATTGACCTAAAAATAACTGACCAAATCGTACGAAATTTTTGTAATCGGAAAGCAATCACGCGCACCTCATAACGGTAGTTTACAAAAATTAGCCATAGAGTAACCTTATGGCAAAAAATGAGGGATTTTAAAAATTCCATAAAATATTAAAAATTTTATATTTCAATAATTTCAATACCTTTTTTGTTGCAAAACAGACCAAGCAAATACTCGTTAGTTGTTTAGAGAAAATAATGGATTCATTTCCACAAAAATTTAAGGATTGCGAATATTCAAACACATCCAGTGTTGGACAAAACATATTGAACTGCTACCTATGAATGTCAATATTATCCCTACACTCACAATTACAGTTTTAGATATAAAAAAGTACCTAAATTTCCAGAGCAATTATTTATCTTTTGAAAACAAAACAAAAAGTTTAGAATTTATTTAAATCCATAATATTATATACGAAAAAATGCAACTATGCAAAATTTTCTGCGACAATATTGGACTCTTTGCGGTTTATCGCAGTAGGCGGTAAAAATTCCGTTATTTGTTGGCTATTTTGAATGCACTGCATAGTTTGAACATTCTTGTACCAAGTTTAGTCAAAGTAATATCGTTTTCTTTTGAACAAGGTTGATGCGTTCAACATTCTAGAAATTTCTAAAAAAAAAATTATTAAAAGTGGTAATGGCTGGGAATAAACATTCAGTACAACTAAAGAAATTAATTATTACTGATTACAAGAATGGTTTGTCCCAAAAAGACATCTGTAAAAAGTTTTGCGTAAATAAATCGACAGTAAGTTTCATCATAACAAAATTCAAAAAAACTGGAATTGTTGAAACTCATCATCGTGGAGGACGACCTAAAGCTACAACAAGACACGATGACTCAAAGATACTTATAGAATTAAAAAAGTATCAAGAGAAGTCAGCCACAAGTGTACATAGTTAAATCCTTAAACTTAACAGTAAGCAGCCGAACTGTGCAAAGAAGAGCATGTGCGGGTGGGCTAAGCAGTTATAGAGCAGCCAAAAAGCCATTTATTTCCCGAAAAAATCGCCTAAAACGCTTTGAATTTGCTCGAGAGCATCTCTACTGGTCCGTGAAGAGATGGAAAACCATACTTTTTTCCGACGAATCAAAGTTTAATTTAAAATATTCGGACGGAATGAGAAGAGTTCGCCGACCGAAAAATAAGGTACGGTTAAGCATGGCGGAGGCAGTGTGTGCATAATATAAATGGCATAATGGATCGGTTCATGTACAAGGATATTATTGAAAACGTGATGCTTCCCCATGCCGAATGGAATATGCCACTTTCTTGGTCGTTTCAACATGACAACGACCCAAAGCACACCTCGAAAGTAGTGGCGAATTGGGTCGCAGCTGAAAAGATAAATGTCCTAAGGTGGCCAGCACAATCACCAGATCTCAATCCCATTGAGAATCTTTGGGAGATACTAAATAGAAGAATTGACAGAGAAGGTGTAAACGGAGACAAAAACGAATTATATGAAGCCGCAAACCAAGCCTGGTTAAGCATCCCACAAAAAGTCATTGACAATCTTATTGCTTCAATGCCGAAGAGATGCAGTGACGTCATTAAGAATAATGGTTATGCTATAAATATTATTAAATAAATATTAATAAATTGTAACTATTCCAATATGTTTTGTCGCATCAAATATTGCATGTGTTTAACTTTTTTCGAATATAATGTCATAAAGTCAGTTATTTTCTATACTTCTTTATGTTTTTCTTGATTTTTATGCAATTTGTTTATATATAAAATGATAAATACGCGAGTAAGCGGCGATAATAACAATCAAAGGTTTTAGTCTGTATGTATGTATGTACTTATCTTAACGAATCACTCAAGTGTGGAATTTAAAAATATACATAAGTATGTAGTATATGCATACATATATACTCGTAATATTCTATTATCTTCAGATCATTTAAAAATATATTTAAATAGTATTAAATTGCTTTCCTTTCTGATCGAAAACGAATAAGTTTTGTTATGAAAAGATCTTATCGTTTTTGGAATATTGCTTAATTTGTTGATATACGAGTATGTATACATTTGTATATGTAACATCTTAATTTAATTCATCTTTCCTTAATTAGACAAGTCTGCAAAAAAAAAAAAATGAGAGCTGTTTTGGTTTTTTTGTGTATTTTTTATGTTTTTGGGTGTGCTGAATCCGAAAATAACTTTAATTTTGTCATAGAACGTCACGTTTTCTGACAATGTAGGTGTATATGTTAAACAAGTTATCATCTTAAAATAAAATATAAAAGATAAACAAATTTTTTTTAAATTTATAATTGCGTAACAAACTAATTTATTTATGTAAAATACATTAGTTAGTAAGCACTAAACACATTTCTATTTCTCAGTGAGACTCCTTTTGGTACATTTTTGCTTGTGGGAAGCATCGGGAAGGTATTTTTGAAGCGTCCAACAGTAGTCTGCCATCATTGAAACGCCTAATCTTCCCTTGTATTTTTTTTCCATCTCCTTAATATCTCGGTGAAATCACTCACCTTGCTCTTCACTCACGTCTCCTAAATTTTCTGGAAAGTAGTCGAGGTGGGAATGAAGAAAATGTACTTTTAAACTCATCAAGCAACCCAAAGCTTGAAATGCTTTTAACATTCTTTTGACGATTTGTTTGTAGTTAGGATCTTTGTTATTGCCTTTAAATTTCTTTATGACCTCTTTAAAGGCGATCCACTTCTCTTTGAGGATCCGTCATGGTTGTGATTAATAGTGGATCAGCCATAAGCCGTCTAATATCTGGTCCAACGAAAACACCTTCCTTCAACTTTTCCTCAGAGAGGCCTGAAAGCTATTTCCAGCTCTTGAAAGTGACTTTACAAATTGCTTCATCAATCCCAGCTTTATGTGAAGCGGTGGTAGAAGAACTTTATGAGGAGGCACCAAAGCTTCATGCAGGACATTATTTTCGCCAACTATAAGCTCCCTCGGAGGCCAACACTTTTAAGTCCAGTGATTTGTTCGCTCTCTACTATCCCGTAGACACAAAAAGCAAGGGAATTTGGTAAACCCAGATTGTTGTCTGAGCGCCATGCCCAAGATTTTGAAAGCATCATACACTTGCCAACCGAGGTCTTTATTTTTTAATTTGCGAATAATCAATTCCAAGTTCTTGTAGGTTTCCTTGAGGTGTACGGAATGACCGACAGGAATGGAAGTATTAAAGTCGCCGTTGTGAATCAGAACTGCTTTAAGGCTTCTTTTTGAAGAATCTATGAAAATACGCCACTCTGCTGGGTCGTATGAGATCTTAAATGTATCCATCAAACCTTCAATATTGGTACACTAAACCAACTTGTCCTCTTGGGCAAAGTAGGAAGTAAACTGCTTCTCACGATATCTAAACCAGGAGGAAGACACTCCCGGCAAAAGTAAGTTCCTGCTTTTGAGCCTTGATCCAAGCAACTCAGCAGCGTTTTAGGGAAGATTCAAGTCTCTTACCAATCAGTCTGCTCTAAGCGACCAGAATTTTCCTGAATCTAGGCTCAGAAGGATATTCGAAATGCAAATTTTAAGCAGCTTCTACATTAAGTCATTCCAAAAATTATTTTTAATTCTGTATCAGAACTAGGCATGTCAATCCCGGGAGCACGGCCTTTTTTAACTCCCGAATATCGCGGGAATACTCTATTCAAATCCCGGACTTGCAGAATACGGTTAATTTAATAGCCATTTATTATTTAAATTTTTTATCATTCATAAAAGCAACATAACATGTGAAACAAAAACAACAAGTTTACAACTGTTGCATTACGATAACACAATACGACAAATAACACGACTTGTAAACTCCCTAAAGGCTTTCTTTTCTCTTTGCAATTATAAATATGCTGCAGAATATCCAGCTTGGGTAGAAAATGAGTCTTACTATGAAAGCGATGCTAAAAACACTAACGACGAGATGCTTGAGGTGGATAAGGCAGAAAGTCTCAAAGATAAATTCCATCAAGTTTTAACGAGAAGCTCGCAAGTGTCCAATAATCGAAAGGCATACAATTTATCAGAAGGTTTGGTAAGATAAATATATATTTTTTGTTATGGGGACGATAAAGGCTATTTCCTATATACAATATTTAACTTTTTGTTGACATCTCTAACCAACAAGTGTTGAGGCGGAGCATTGCTCCTCCACTGCAGGTTTTATTTTTATATGCAACAAATTTAGGTCCAGGTTGGAGGATAACACATCTAATGCTTTAATTCCTTTAAGATTGCATTTTGATCAAAATAAGGATAAATTATGCATCGCTTCTAATGAAATGGGTGATGTTTTAATGGGTACAATGGGGTACAGTGGTGTTTCTGGGTATGCGGCTACAGTTGCACGGCTGTAATCAATCCCTACTCTTACGTCCACGTTCGTGCACCCTGGGCAACGTGAGCAACCCACGTGCGAGATATGGTAACCAACCTGTGTGAAGCCTTGGGTCACGGCTAAAAGTCAGGGAGCTTTAGTGGAGCCACTCTGACAAATTCGGATTAAGGGTTCACTAAAGTCCGCAGCGTCTGTTCACCAGGAGGGGCGGCTACAAGCGTGCGTCTGTCTTGGAGCAAGCGGCTCGCTATATAAGGGAATTCAAAATTGTCACCCCCAGCAATGGGTTGTGCGCAGGGCATGGACCCCGCCACGTAAAACCATACCACCAATGAAAATACACATAAAGCCTCGGATGAGACCGCCCTTTTTTGATGATGACCACGGCAAACGTTTAAAGGAACATGATTTGAGGGCATGCACCTGGAATGTCCGGACCCTTAATTGGAAAGGTGCCTCTTCACCGGCTGGTTGATGTCCTGAGCAGAGCAAAGACTTACACCACCGTCATCCAAGAGATGCGATAGACGGGCAAGGGAAAAAATCGATAGGCCCTTGCGTCATATACTACGGGTGCCATGTAACGGAGCACAAATTCGGTGTCGGATTTATGGTGGGAGAGAGACTGCACCACGAAGTACTGGAAATTCAGTCTCCACGACGAAACGTCTGATAACGGATTGAGACTGATCGACTTAGCCGGGGCCCGAAACATGGTAGTCTGTAGTACCAGGTTCCAGCATATGAAATCGACCATGTTGTGATAGACGGAAGGCATGCTTCCAGTGTCCTAAATGTGCGCACGATCCGAGGAGCCAACATCGACTCGCGAGCTGTGCGGGAGGGTTATCGTGAGTTGAAGAAGTAAGCAAGACGCATTTTTTGTGAGAAAAATAGAGAGGCCGAAATGCGTGGGTGCAAAGAGCTTGAGATACTGGCCGACAGGAAAAGCGCCAGAAATTTTTTTCAGAAAGTACGACGGCTAACAGAAGGTTTCAAGACTGGGGCGAATTTCTGTAAGAATGACAACGGCGACCTGGTAACTGATGTCCACATCATACTTAACCCGAATGGAAGCAGCTACAACAACCTTGCAGAAGATGTTGAACCCGAATCCCCAATCAATGATGATGGACTCGATGTACCATCACCCGACTATGACGAAATTCGGAAGGCGATAGCACGGCCGAAGAACAACACAGGGGCCGGGGCCGATTGGTTACCAGCTGAGTTATTCAAGTACGGCAGAGAGGAGCTGCCTAAGTGCATGCACGAGCTCATTTCTAGAATATGGTCGGAAGAAAGCATGCCTGCTTATTGGAACTTAAGTGTGCTTTATCCAATCTACGTGATCCTGCAGTTCGTACCAAATATCGCGGGATTAGTCTTCTTAACATCGCGTATAATATTCTGGCGTATTGTGTGAAAGACTGAAGCCCACCGTCATTGAACTGATTGGACCTTACCAGTGTGGCTTTAGACCTGGTAAATCTACCACCGACCAGATATTCCCAATAGCCAGATTTTGGAAAAGTCCCGAGAAAGAAGAATCGACACACACCATCTTCTTGTCGACTTCAAAGCCGCCTTCAACAGCACGAGAAGAAGTTTTCTATATTCCATAATATCTGAATTTGGTATCCTCGAGCCGTTTGATACCAAACGAGGTTTAGACAGGGTAACTCTTTGTCGTGCGATTTCTTTAACCTGATGCTGGAGAAAATAATTCGAGCTTCAGAACTAAATCGGTAAGCACCATCTTTTATAAGAGTATGCAGCTGCTGGCGTACCCCGATGACATTGACATCATCGGATAGAGAAGCGAAGCGAATGGGTCTGGAGGTGAACGAAAGCAAGACGAAGTATATCCGGTCATCAAATAGACAGTCGGCATATTCACGGCTGGGATCTTACATCACTGTTGACAGTTAGAACTTTGAAAAGTAGAAGACTTCGTTTACTTAAGAACCTGCATTAACCCCAATAACAGCGTCCGCCTTGAAATCCAACGCAGAATCTTTCTTGCCAACAAGTGCTACTTCGAACTGAGTAGGCAATTGCTCTGTAAAGTACTCTCTTGACGGACAAAAATCATACTCTATAAGTCTCTCATCATGCCAGTCCTATCGTATGGCGCAGAAGCATGAACGATGACAACATCAGATGAGAGGGCTCTTGGAGTGTTCGAGAGAAAGATTCTTCGAAAGGTTTATGTACCTTCGCGTCTTTGCGACGGCGAATACCGTGTACGATGGAGCGATGAGCTGTACGAGCTGCACAATAAGGTATATATAGTGCAGCGGATTAAGAATCAGCGGCTCCGCTGGCTAGGTCACGTCGTTCGAATGGATGAAATAGCTCCAGCCCTGAAGGTTTTTGTTAGGGGAAAAGGAAGACCTCCTCTGCGTTGGGAAGACCAAGTGGAACAAGTAAGAAAAGTTAAATTCGGGCGAAATCAAATTTTATATACCCTCGCGTTGTTTTATGGTATGGAGGGGATCACGTGCATTTCCAAATTTGTATAAACGCCAATTTGAAAAAATTTGGTATTAGTAAGACCGCTATCAAGGACAATATGTATACCAAGTTTTGTGGCGATGCCTAGCACCTTTATTGAGATACAGAAATATTTTTATAAAAGGGCGTGGTAACGCCTCTTTTTCAAAATTTTATATATAAACAGTTTGTTTACTTAAAATCACCCCAAGTACTAATTTCACTCAATTTAATGGATACCGAAAAAACGGAATTTTGCCTTTTTCAAATCTTCCGTTACATGGGAGGTGGGCGAGGTTATGGTCTGATTTCAAAAATATTTTACTATGATATGAGTAATATCAAGGACAATATGTATAACAAATTGAGTTACAAAAATTATATCATGTCATAAATACTTAATTTCTTAGTTTAAAATCGCTCAAATTCAAATTTCACTCAATTTGCATTATGGATACCGAAAAAACGAATTTTTTGCATTTTTAAAAAACTTCCGTTATATGGGAGGTGGGCGTGGTTATTGACCGATCTTCACTATTTTCAATACCAACTTACCCTGGCCAAAGAGCAATGTATATATCAAATTTCATTGAGATATCTCAATTTTTACTCAAGTGATTGTAACCACGGACGGACGGACTAAATCGATTTCTCTTTTTATTCTGATCATTTTGGTACATACTCGTATATGTCTATATCTATATCGATTATTTTTTGCTGTTAAAAACAACCGTTATGCGAACAAAGTTATAATACCCTTGTGTACAAGTACGCTCGGGTATAAAAAGACTTGGCTACATATACTTGGGATTTCCAATTGGCGCCAGTTAGCAAGTTAAGTATCTTTTTTTTACTTAGTGGTAATATAATAATAATAATTTTGGCGCGTACACTATATAGCTCAGTGTTTGGCCGAGCTTCTCCTACCATTTGTGGTGTGCGTCTTTATATTATACCACAAATTGAGGGACAGTTTTGTGCCGACTCCGAACGGCAGATGTATTTAATGAGAAGCTTTTTTCATGGCAGAAATACCCTCGGAGGTTTGCCATTGCCTGCCGAGGGGTGGCCGCTATTTGAAAAAACTTTTTTTTTTATGATTAAGATTTAGCTTGCCTTGACTGAGATTCGAACCTCGAACTCGCCGGCATATCAAGTTATAGCACGCACCGCTACCAACTCGACCACAGCGGCCACGATATATAGAGGTAATATAGTGGTAATATATTATATTAATATTTAAAATTGGTCTCAAATAGTGATTAAAAATAATTTTACTTTATGTAATTGCATATGCTTCTGTACCAAATACGTATATTTTTACTTGAAGTATAAATTATTTTGTGCGTCAAATTTTAAGTTTATTTCTTTTTTGTTCTTGAAAAGACCAATAATTACGTGATGCATATCAATTACAACCAATCGTTCTTCTTAGTTATATTAATGTTATTTTGAATACTACTATATTACAACGATTACAGACGTGTTACATTTTTTTACAAATTAAAAATAATGAATAATAACTTCCCGAATATCGGGAGGATCCGGGGTCCCGAGATTTCTGATCTCACAAATCCCGGGATCAATAAAATGCCCAAAACTGACATCCCTGATCATAACTGATGTCTCGATTCGCGAAGACAAGCAATTTAGATAGTTAGGATAAGAATGTACATCGTGTTCAGTACTATAACTTCTACAATTAAAAACTGTTGTTGGTTTTTCACACAAAATCTTCCATAAACTGGCCTCGAGTTCAATAAAATTGTCTATTATTAAAGAAAACAAACATTTATTAGGCCAACAGAAAAATAACAAAAATTTTGCTGCAGCTTTTAGTCTGAGAATGTAGAGAGAAATAGCAACTAATGTTGATTGCGTGGCAATTGAACGTGATTTTTGTTGTAAGTGCAAGGCCAAAGAACAACATTAACGATGATGTCTTTCCTTTTAGCTGATTCTAGTATAGCATTTGAACATTATCTCATTAGGAAAAGCATAACTGACACCTTTTCGTGATTTTTGCAGAGCTAGATCTACATAATGATTCGCACAGTGTACCAAAAACACTTTGCTTGAATTTTTTAAATCACTTCTAAACGATTTAATATATATTTATAAAATCTGTCCGTAAGTTGAAGAGGCGAAATGATAAAAATGCAGCCCCTTCGAAAAATCTAAAAGGCCAGCTACACCCCTTCCCCGTTGCAATGCACTTTAATTTAGAGCGCTATATATACATATGTATATTAATAAAGTTATATATATATTAGAAAGGTGTACATACAAACATTTGAACTTTTCATCATCCCGCAACGAACTATACGAATTGCAAGTTTGGAATACCTAATCCGTTTCCGTAAAATTGTTGTTTATAGTGTTTAAGAAAGTTACGAGACATTTTTTTACCACTGTTGTTGCGCTTGATTTTATGTACGGATTAAGTTATTTCTTAAATTAAGCGTGTCTGCTACAACATACATACATACAAATGCTCGTGTGAATATGTGTTCATGTATGAGTGTCTATCTGCATTTTGGAAGCATATGCATGTTTGCGTATGTATGTAAATAAATTACAAAAGAATATTCGGTGGAGGAATTTTACTAAAAAATCGTTATAACAAAGTTATGCTTAAGATTAAGGGTTGCTAAAAGTGTATTTATGAACCAATCCCGCCTAAGTAGCTGTTTTGGAGTTATGCTCGTAAACAGCTTTGTAGCGAAGTGGTCCTGCCTAGAATTCAACAAACTTACTTACCCCAAGAAAATTCCGCAAATAACTTGCAATTTAGTACTTTCCCTAAAATGGAGTAAGTAAAATATCTCAAGTATTTTGGCTTGAATGTTTTCGAAAGGCATAAAATGCGACTGCCATAAAATGAATAGTGGCGTTCACGATGTAATACAGATTTCTAGTAAGCGGTATAAGTTGTGCATTCAGTATTCTTATTTGAAAATTTCTCAAACCAGTACACTGTATATCTAGTATTAAGCCTGTGGTGAATGGCCTTTTTGGAGTAGGCAGTTGCAGTTTTGAAACTTATAAATAGTAAGGGTAGCATTCTAGCCAGCTTATAAAAAGTTGAAATTTGAAACTGAAAATACAAGAAATCCAGCACTTTTGAAATTTTCTGAACATTTATTGCGTAATTTGCAAAGTCAAAATTTGAGTTTTTCCAAGCTAATATTGTGCATATCCTCATGTAGTGGTGTATAGGTTTCCGATCCAGAGGTGGTTGAAGGTCCCACTAACCTCTCGAAAATATTAATATATATATGTAGAAAATAAAAGACGTTAGTTGCTTACAAATAATTAGGTGTGTATTTATTGAGATTCAAATAGCAACTGTCCTGTGCGTATTCGGTCGGTTAGGCGTATCGTCCACTTCGTCAAGTTTATGTTGCGTACGTCAAGTCAAGCATGGTTGCCATCTATTAAAGTCTAATAGTTAGTTAAGTAGTTAATAAGTATTTAATAAGTCTGTCCACTCCGTGTTGTCCGTGCATGCACTACTCCTACATTCGGCCGTCCTGAAAAGTCGTTCGACCCGAACGAAGGATTTCATGCTTTCATATATTCGGCGACTGTTGTTGTTTTATGTGGACCTTCATGGTCACCCACTTTTTCCACTTCATATCTTCCGTACCCGAATTTTTGTTTAACAGAATATGGACCAAGAAATTTAGCCTTGAGTTTGAGACCTGGCCCATATTGCGTCCTTTTAATCGCTAATAAATCGCTTATATTATAATCTCTTTCCTGTTTGCGTTTAGAGTTAAAGGTCTTCTTGTTTTCTTCTTGTATCTTAGAGATGTTTTTTAATGCATTTTCCCTAACACTGTCGCGCTCAATATCTAACTCCGCAATCATTGACTTATCTAATAGTTCCTGAAGCTCTATATCGGCAGGTGTGCGCATGTCTAATCCTGTCAATATTTTAAAAGGTGTAAAGCCAGTGCTTCTTGAAGGTGAGTTGTTAATTAAACGTTGAACTTTATCTACATGCTTATACCAGTTTGTAGGGTTGTTATAACAAAATTTAGTTAAAAGTGGTAAAATAATACGGTGAATGCGTTCCACTTGTCCGTTTCCACGGGGAACACCAGTTGTAATAAGAAGGTGCTGAATTTTCTCTTTGTTACAGTATTCTTTAAAACTATTTGCTGTGAAGGCCGTTCCTCTATCTGTGATAATTCTTCGAGGATTTCCAAAAATATAGGACTGCTTTTCAAGACGTTCAATCACGCACGCGGAATCTGTACTTTTGGTAGGGTATAACCAGACGAATTTACTAAATGCGTCTATTACAACAAGCAACTGATTATACTTTTTATGCGTCGCTTCCATTGGACCAACGTGGTCTAAATGGTATGTACCAAGCGGCTTGTCCTCTTTGTCTATAGGAGTTAGCATACCTTCTTTTTTGACTAATTTTGACTCTCCTACGATGCACTCAATGCCATTCCTTAAGACTTTAGTTATTTTTTGTCCTATCTGTGGTATATAAAAGGATTTTTCGATATAATCTTGTGTCTTTTTTGCACCCCAATGACCCTGCCGATGAGCCATGCGAATAATATCTTCCTCCATTAGTTGAGGAACTACCACTAACTCCTTCACCGTATCTTTGTACAATACCACATTTCGTAGATAAAAATCTTCATACGTATCATTAACTAAAACTGTACATATTGCTTTGACCCACTCGTCACTTTGTTGAGCTGCTTGTAAACGGAAACTTAAAGAATCTTCTAACATCAACGCTGACATTCTGCTTAGCGCATCCACATGCTTCATCTTTGACGCAGATCTGTGCTCAATAACGTATTCAAAATCCTGGAGGTACATAGCCCAACGAGCTACCCTCAACGGAACCTCTTTCTCTTTCATAGTTAATGCAAAAGCATTACAGTCACTAACGATCTTAATTTGCTTACCCATTAAATAAATTCGCCACTTTTTCAACGCTTCTATAATCGCAAGCACTTCTAATTCGTAAGAATCATATTTTTGTTCTTCAGGTCTGGTTTTCCTACTCATATATTGAATAGGGTGATACTGTTGGTCGTCGATATCTTTTTGTAATAGAACACCCCCATACCCATACATGCAGGCATCGGTATGAATTTCTGTCTCCGCTTTGGGATTATAAAGTTTCAAAACCGGAGCATTTACGAGTACTAATTTTAGCTGTTGAAATGCTATTGCGTGTTCTTCTTTGAATCGATACTCTACATCTTTTCTTAGTAAATCGCTGAGTGGTTTAGCTATTACCGCATAACCTTCTATAAATTTTCTAAAATAAGATGTTAGGCCTAAAATCTTTGTAGTGATTTTTTGTCTGGAGGTATTGGAAACAATTTAACAGCTTTGACTTTTTCTTCTAAGGGTTGGATACCTCCATCCTCGACAATGTAACCCAGGAAGTTAATTCTTCTCATTAAAAATTGACACTTTTGCCATTTTATCTTCAAACCATAACTCTCCGCTTTCTTTAAAACAATTTTTAACTTCTTCAACCCTTCTTCCTCATCTTGCGCCGGAATGATAATGTCGTCCATGTAGACAACGATCACTCCATTCTGTACTAAATTACGAAAAATTGCGGAAATGTACCGACAAAAGACGGCGGGGGAATTGGAAATTCCAAAAGGCACGAAATTGAATTCAAATTGACCACTATGTGTTACAAACGATGTGTATCGTTTGGAACTAGATTCTACAGGCACATGGAAAAATCCATTGGCTAAATCAAGGGTTGAAAAAACTTTTGCTCCTTGGAGTCGTCTCGAAGTATTTTTTCATTTAATTTCCTAAAATCGCAACACAATCGCTTTGTACCGTCTTTCTTTGATACCAGCACCACTGGTGAAGAATACTTAGAGCTGCTTGACTGGATTATGCCATCCTTAAGCCAATTGCTAACTTGATCATCTATAACGCGCTGATCAGCATAAGAAACTCTTCGCGGAGTTTGAAAAATGGGTACATCGTCAGATACGACGATTTTCATCTGAATTGGTGATACGGAATTCGGTTGAGGAACATATTGGTTAATAATACTACATACAGCGGAACGTTTTTCAGTGGATAAATGTGTTAAATTCAAAGGAGGAAATTTTTCATCAGTACCTACCTAAATCATCTTGCAAACAAAGAGCTGTGTACTCACGTCCATCCAAAAAAATTTGTTCTTACCACGACTACATTTTTCAACTTTTTCAGCAAACCATCATTTTACAAAACCAACGGACGTTGAGTGAAGGGCAATCTTCTATGGTTCATAACCAAAGTGTGACGTGCGAAAAATAAACGCGATAGAACTTAAAGTAAGTGTTTGATAACCTTATGACTGTCCATTTTATATTTAGTTTATTAATTCTGCTAAGTATTTATAAAAATTAACTTTCCTTATTTTCAGATTGTTGAAAAGAGTGAAATGCTGGCACAAAACAAGGCAATAAGGGAATGCAAAGTTGTACTGGACTACATCGCGAGCACACTGCCGCTCCAGTCTCAGGTTGCAGTCGCTGAAGTGGAGGAGAAACTACGATGCCCGGAGTATGCCCAAACAATGGTAATCAAATCAAACGTTTTTCTTGAACATCCCTTGTTGGAATTTAATTGTCTATCTTATATTTTTTTAAAAGACGACATTTCTTCACAAAATTAAGGGGGGATCTGAAGATGTCACAAGCGTAATGCGAAATATTTTTTCTGATGATGTAATTAAAGAGTACAATTGGGACGGAAGGTGGGACAAAAAGGCTCTTTGCAAGTTGACACTTATCGATTTCATTTTGCGAAGTATGTGCAACTGTTAACTTCATACCGTTGAAACTTTTAATAACGTCTTTTTTTATTTAATTTAGACGTATTTAAAAAGCAAGGAGCGAGGAACTTCGAGCTTAGCGTTAAAAAATCAATTTTGCTGAGCCATCACAGAGTAAAGCAACGCATTTATTTGCGCAACAAAAATAATAGCAAATAATGTAAAATAAAATATTATAAATTCGTTGAATAACAAAAAAAATAAAAGAATTTGTTTATTTATTAACATATATACATGTGCATGGTTTTTAAATCACATGTAATAGTCACAATTGCTTAGTTTTCACATCACATGTGATAGTCACAGTTGCTTAGTTTTCACATCACATGTGATAGTCACAGTTGCTTAGTTTTTACATCACATGTGATAGTCACAGTTGCTTAGTTTTCACATCACATGTGATAGTCACAATTGCTTAGTTTTCACATCACATGTGATAGTCACAATTGCTTAGTTTTCACATCACATATGATAGTCACAATTGCTTAGTTTTCACATCACATGTGATAGTCACAATTGCTTAGTTTTCACATCACATATGATAGTCACAATTGCATATTTTAGAAGTCATGCATGATAGTCATGATTGACAAATATTTACATCATTGCAGATTACAGACTACTATTCGAGCGAGCAGTAAGACTATATGCTGGCATTGTTATCATAACATATATGTTAAAAGAGGATGCATAATCACATGCTCACAAGAGTTTCTAGCAATTTTTACATTTTGGCCTTAATAATGTGATAGAAACTTGCACCGAGGCAAGGACAGAAATTATTATCAACATTGACTTTCATGTGACCAGTCAAATGACTGTCATCGTTCTTGCAGGGTTTGCGACTACAATGTGTATTCAGTATTTAAACACATACTGCTGTTTCAATTTCCGAGTCCATTGCGATTCCATTCCAGAACGTCGTAAATTTCGCCTCGGAATTTTAAAAGATATTCTCTGCAGAATACAAGGGCAATCAACAACTCCAGAATTAACATTAAATATGAAGGAGCAAGACAATAACTTTCTTCTATCCTCAAGTAAATTTAACTTAATGAGCTGACAGCGTGCGGGGTATGAAGGTAACGGCTCAGTAAAATTAAGGGATCGTAACGCAAACCTAATAAAAGTCTTTTGCACACGCTCAATTATTTTTATGGGACCAAAGTGAGAATGTCGCCAGATATCGGCCACATATTTATGGCGTGACCTCACAAAAGCACTGTATAGGGTTTTTAGTGTATATCGATCTGAAAAGTCTTAGCTATTTCGGCGAACAGAAGCTAACTACGAATAGGAGTTAGATACAATGTAGTCTATATGGCTTTCTTCAACTTCGAGTCGAAATAAATTCCCAGATCCTTGACCTGAACTACACATTTAAGAGTATTACCGAGAATTGTAAATGTGGTATTGATTATATTTTGCTTTCTGGAATAGATCATGTAATAACATTTACTTGTATTTAGAGGTAGCCGGTTTCGCTCACACCAAGAGGTTACCCTGTTAAGATCTGATAGAAGGAAATAGGAGACCTCGGTATAGCGTAGTAAACTTTGAGATCATCAGCGAACAGAAGAAATTTCGAGAACAAAAACCGGAACTTATGTCATTTATAAAAACAATAAACAGAAGGGGGCCAAGAATACTATCTTGGGGGATGCCAGAGCTAACATGAAAAGAACGGGAAACTATATTTTCTAGTGCAACCGCACAATACCTATCGCAGAGATAGGAGCTTATCCAAGCGAGGAACTTTGAATGAAAACCAACATAAGCTAATTTAGCAGAATGATTCAAAACTCGTAAGGCAGTCTTCGGACAAAATAGTCAGATTTGAGACAGTAGATCTACCTTTAAAAAATCCATGCTGGTTTGGACTCATCATATTCTGTACGCCATGCCACATTTTTTCCTTAATAATGCATTCAAAGAGTTTGGTAACCGTAGTTAATTTTGCAATAGGTCTATTATTAGATATATCATTTTTGTTTCCAGTCTTTCATAAAAGTACCCTGGGATAGGGATGAGTTAAAAATAAGCAATAATGGTTAAATAAGAGCCATACATTTCTTGAAAAGGATAGGCGAGAACCCATCGGCATCTGTTTGCGCCAATGCCTTAAGATTTAAGATGCCCTTTAAAACATCTACTTCGGTTAGTGAGAGACAACCAATTTTCTGTAACATCTCTGATAACAGCATCAACAGTGTTTAGTTTAGAGGAATCTTGGACAGAATAAGCAGTTTTATTTTTATTTTCGATTTAATGTAAGACCAGAAGGCCTTAGGATTGTACTTAATATTGCTCTCGAAACCAATGTATTTTTTCCGCACAGACAGTCAAGAGAATTAAAATCAAACAAGCAAGATTTGCACGCTTGGTTATTAAAAGAAATTTTGAATAGATTAAACTTTTTATGCAACCTATTGCAACGATTTTTTAGTCGTTTAAGCTCTCCGGTGTACCACAGAAACTTATACTTCCGAATCGAATAAAATGGAACATGTTCAAGGCACAGATTTTTATAGTACATACATCCACTTATGCAACGGATCGAGAATACCCCTTGAGTAACTCTGTTCTAAAATTATAGCACAACCAGATATTGACAGATTTAGGCACTTAAATTTTCTACTAATTACTTAAAATTATTTTTTAAGTAAAATACGATTCATTCTATAAGAAAAGCCATAAACACACATTTTTTAAACTAAGTATTTACAAAATGTATATTGATTTAACAAAATTTCTTCAAGATTTTTTTTAAGTATGCGAAACCGCGATTATTTTTTATATGGAATAAATTGCGAAAGAGCGTCATTATAAAAATTTTCAAAAATTAGTAGAGAATAAAGGATGCTTTAATTTAAAAATATTTTTTAACAATTGGAGTATAAATAAATTGTCCAAATGTGTCAATATGTGTTTGTGTTATAATTTGTAAGCAGAGTGTATTTGTGTTCTTAATTCAAACACACAGGCACGTAAGGATGATAGAGAAGAAGATTGCGCCTTCCCTAAATGCGTGACGTAACCATAGTAAAGAGGGGCTTACGAATGACCGCAGACAGCATTGCCACTTTGCTAATTTTTTTCCAAAACTGTAAATTTTTTATATTAGAACGGATTTGGTATATTAAATTTGGAAATTGTGGTAGCGGCAACGACACGGATGACACAGTAGCATAATTCACCGAGTGTTTTGATTTTATTGTTGTCAAAGTTCTTAAACAGAAGTAAAAGTCGTCAACGTGATTTTTGGGTTCACGCCACTGCATTGGTACACCAAAAGGCATCTGTTGATTATTACCCTTGTACCAACCCGTTAAATATTTATAGCATTTTAAACAAGACACTTTTGGCACCCATGATTTGTCTTGATTAATGGCAATTTTGAAACAAGCTTCATAACATTTTTCAAACGAAGGCGAAATTGCCTTTTATCCCTTTTAGGAGTAAATTGACTATATATGTAACAAAATAAGCTAGGAGAATTAACTCAAACACGCGGCATTTTGTAGATTTAAGAATAATCTATGTATATTGATGACTTTTGTACACACCAATGATATAGTTGTATAGGTACTCTTAACTAAATGTAACGAAAAGTTAATAAAGTAAGATTACCGTTATTTATGTTTAGGGACGTGATATCTAAATATGAATTTGTTTTCTGTTGTTTACCAAGTATACCTAATACGAATTACCACTCGGGATATCGGTTATTTTTTTGATGTTGCATAGTGTTATTGTATGGCAGCCTTTTAGGTCCAGTTTTTCTGTGCTTGTTTAAACTCAGTTTAAAGTAAGTTTAGTTTTACTCAGTTTAAATTTAAACATAGTTTCCTTGCGCTCAGACAAATTTGTTGCCTCCATCGCCGTTTAAAGTTGACTGAAAAACTGCATACTGAGCTTACACTTAGTTAAAACGTTAATGAGCGACATATGTGGTTGAATCTTAATGGAGATGAATATTGAAAAAATAAAATAAAAATTGAAGGTTTTGATGAATTAAATGACTTTTGCTAATATCTTTCTAGGTTTGGTAATATTTTTAGAGTTTTGGTATTAAATTAAAATCTTTGTGGCAATGCTGTCACTATCTTGACGTCACTCAACTGAGAGAACTAGCATCGGACAAGTTGAGTGTCGGTAAGTGACTCTCTATAACAGCGGAAAGGTAAACGGTTTTCCCTAATGGTGGGGAGTGTCGGGTAGCGGTTGTCGATAAACGATTGCATTAGCTGGTAGCCTTAAGTGTTTTAAGTAAATTATGTGTCTAGAGTAATTAGACGCCTCTCGTCGTTGCCTATGCGTGACGTCACACTGGTTGAGCAGGGTGAGAGAAATATGAAAACAAGAAAAACAGTGCGAATGACCTTTTTTGATAAACAAAAAAATAAAACAATCCTCATTCATAAGCATACAAAGTTTTATTTAAATCACTGGCACATTTTTTACTACCTTAACCTCTTAAGCTTAAAGAAGTGAATTTCCCAATATTTTCTTTATTATTATTATTTTTTTGTATTTGTTTAATATAATAAAATCATTATATTAATCAATCCTATAAGAGTTTGTAAAATTGTCTTCCTGATGCAGGATGTTTTGTTATGTTGCCAAAGAGGGCAGCGCAAACAACGAAAGCAGCGCAGTCGACGAGATTAACTCAGTCGCTGTACTCTAACGTACATGAAGATGCACGTATGTACATATACATAAATGCATGTCACAATGCTAATATATAAATTCATTTACACATCCACACTCATTGTAACTTGTTCTGCGAAGCAAGAAAAAACTCTAATGAAATACATATTAACACATCATATGCATCTATCATACTGGCCTTTGCTAGCCCTTCGCCTTATGTGTAGGCGTCAGCAGGTCTCTGCCGTTTGTCAACAAAAGAGCATTGTTATTCTTTGTATAATTAATAAAATAAAATTGCAATTTGCAGTACAAATTCGGTCTTAGCAATTAAATGCTAACATTAGACTCCGAGTGAAATTCATAGCAACCAACCACAATATAAAGCTGTTATATACTCGGTAAATAAATGTTCAGCTACGAACGTCGCGTGTTTTTATTGCGAGTAAATACAGTGGTAGGCGTTAAAATAGAAACAAAGATTGTTTGTACATAAGTGGCTGTACCTTGCGCAGCGCTTGTACATACAAAAGTATATACATATGTGGCTACATAATACATAAACGTTGGCGAATATAATGCAGTTAAGCTGCCGAATACATTTGATATAGCATTTGTATTCCGTTACGATATCACGCGTTTTTTGAGCAGTTATTTTTCTACATCGACATCATGGCAACGAAGCTCCGCATCTGTAACCTGAAAACATGGTGATTTTTTACAAGCGCAAGGCTTCAAGGAATGGAACTTGAAGGTGACCTTATTAATTCGCTCACTGACATAGACCTCAATGTTCGCCTGGAAAATCTTGAAAAAATATATGAAATATTCAGCTAAGCTGAGATAGGGGGCCAGCTGCGCGTAAGCTACGATGATTTGCACATTTCACTACGGTCGCGCCTACGGAATGAGATCTGCAAACGCCAACCACAAATGCCACCATGATCAACCTTGCGAAATGATCAAACAATGGAAGGGCAAACAATTATAATGCAAAGTCGACCACGCTTACCTGAGCTCAAGTTGCCTACATTCAGCGGTAACTACTTGGAGTATACCGATTTCTTCTAAATGTTTTCGACTATACTCGATAAAGATCCTGATCTCAAGGACGTCGAGAAGCTGCAGCATTTACGGTCTTCTTTAAAGGGTCCAGCAATTCGCTGCTTGGAGATTACAGGAACAAACTATATTGTGGCTTTAGAGTTACTTGATAACCGTTTTAACAACCAACGTCGTATTTTCCAGGCACACATCACTGAGATTCTGGGGATCAAAAAGGTGGACTGTGCGTCGGCGTTGAAGCTTCGAGAGATGTCAGACAAGTTGAACGCAACCCTGCGTGCATTGCAGTCCATTGGCAATTCAGAGCAGATTGCTGGATGCATAATCGTACATAACCTCTTGCAAAAAGTAGACTGTGCCACGCATACCAAATAAGAAGAAACTGTGCCGTTGGATCTGATACCTACATGTGAGCAATTTACGAAATTATAGAGAAACGCTGTCAAAAGCTAGGAAACGTTGAGAATTCGATTACATCTAACGCACGCATTTCTCAGGTGGGCAATACTAGTAGAGTTACTAACCCCAGTAGAAAATCTTTTGTTACTACTAACGCATCAAATAGTTGCACTTTCTGTGACCGCACAGACCATGCTATATACAGCTGCAGTCGTTTTGAAAATCTGCCAAAAGGCTCGCATTATGTTTAAATTGCCTCCGAAGAGGTCACCAGCTCAGAGCATGCACTGCTGGTTTATGCCGCTTATGTGGTGCCAAGCACAATATTCTATTACATTTTGATAACTCCAACAAGCAAAAATATGCATCTACAGAAAGGAATACGCAATCGTTATCGAACATTGCTACGCAACCGCCACATCTCACCTTGGCCGCCATTTCGCCCCCAACCCCTGCTTGTATGTCTGCCCAGGATCTCAGTATTGATGCTGTGCTGTTGGCTTCTGTAGTCGTTAACGTTAAAAACAATGCAGGTACCTTGTCGTGCGCTGGTCGACTCCGGGTCGCAGTTGCACATTTTCTCATCTCGTCTCGCTCATAACCTGCAGTATCTGGTCTCGGTGATGTTAAGTTCGTATCCGACGGTTTCACTGTCAACATTAACCTTCGTTCTCAAACCTCGGAATACTCAGCTTGCATAACAGCCCTGGTGGCTCCTAGCATAACAGAAAATCAACCCAATTTCAGCCTGAGCGTCGCATCGTGGAATCTTCCATCCAACATTTGCTTGGTCGACCCGGATTTTTACAAATCTCAGCGGATCGATATGCTAATTGATGCAAATCTTTTCTATGAGCTCTTGTGTGTTGGGCAAATCAAGCTTGCGAATGGTCTGCCGCTTCTTCAGAAGACTAGATTAGGATGGGTGGTTATAGGTGGCAAATCCTTATCGTGAACCGCTTCCGCGGTAGCCGCTCTATCTACCTCCGACACATACAATGAACACTTTGGTCAACTTGATCAGCTCGTTCATCAGTTTCGGGAGCTTGAGAGCTGTAGTACCTCCATCGCCGAATACTTTAAAGAGGAACTGGATTGCGAGGCTCAGGTTTTTTGAATCTTGAGCGCAAATTAGAGCGCCAACCTCAGCTAAAGGTCCAGTATGCATTCATTTACGAATACTTGGACTTGATACATATGTCATTGGTCAGCAAGGACAGTCGTCATCTATGTAAATATTTTTTGCCACATCACTGTGTCTTGAAGGAAGATAGCACTACCACTAAACTTCGCGTCGTGTTTGACGGTTCTGCAACTTCATCGTCTGGGTATTCGCTTAACGATGTGCTTATGACAGGGCCTATCATACAACCTAAGCTCTTCTACATATTATTCTAAATTGTATGATCGCTTTTCAGACCGCACGGGCTAATTCGCACCCGCCTGCAGTTCTCGCTATTATAATTAATAAAATTGCAATTTGCAGTACAAATTCAGTCTTGTTCAATTAAATGCTAACATTAGACTCCGAAAAAGCTCGGACATATCCCAACTAACAATTTTCGTCTCATAAGACTCTACAAACATATAATGAGAGTAAACGCAATTGGCTAAGAAGAATATTACTCTTATGATTTCACCCTTATAGAGTCCACGAGTGCTTTATGAATGCGTTATCAGAATTAACACTCGTGAGTGTTATTTGTGTCTTATGAAAATACTTTAGTTTTCTTTGTAAGATAAACGAAGGTTTCTTAATATAACTATTTGTAATTTTTATAAGAGTATGCTTGTACTCTCATAAGGGTATCATAATAATTACATATACATATAAGCGGAACTAACTTTGTCGGTTTTATTTTTGTAAAAGTAATTTCATGAGAATTAATTCATTAGCGAATCAATAAGTGACATTTTCGGTGTTATGTATAGACTTTCAACACTAAACTCTCGAAAATAAAAGGCAAAATTCCATGGCGATTGAAATTTTATCGATACTAATGGACATTTTACTTCGAAAAAAGCAAAGCGCCTCAAAAGTAATCAAAATCTAAATTTTTTGCAAATTGTTATTTAATAAAAAAAAAAAAATTTAAAGCTTTAATCTTGTTCAAGAATTTAGCTCAACTTCATTTAGCATCGCTTACTTTGTAAAAGCCGTTACTTTTTATAATTTTTACATAATAACTTGTGTAAATTTGCTACGTTTTCAGAATTTCGTTTTGCTAAAACGCTTTAATAATTAAGAAAATATGACCGCTGATGACTAAATCTTATTATGCCGATCAAATTCTGGTTATGAGAGAGTGTTTTTCTAACCTTTTTATAACTAACCTTTTTATAACTATCCTTATGAGTACCAAAGATTTCATATGAGACATTTAGCTCTTGTTGTGAAACTCTTACAATGAAAATAAAATCTTTTTATGAGTGTTTCTTACTCAAATTGGCATTTGTGTTTCGATGGTGCGCGAGCTAGCAAATATTGTTTGTTTTTAAAAAATTGGTATGCTGCAATCTGATTGCATGTAATATTGTAAACAAGTTATAACTATCTTACGCGTTACCAACTAAAAACAATAATCTCGAAGTTTCTAATTGGCTATAAAATGTTTCAGAATGTCATTTAAAATTGTGCAAACTATTGAATATGGGGAAATATGCCATACCGTTGTGCCTCATGCTTGGGAGAATAATGGATCGTTATATTCACCAAACATCAAAAAAGTCTCCTTAATTCAAAAATTTCTGAGAGGTGCCAACTCAAAGCCAGAGACGAATTAGACTACCCAGCTTTGCACAAAAAAAAAGCGAGAATTTCAAAAGCTTTGAAGCTGCCGAAGAGGAGATAAGAAAAAAGTTATATTCCAAACTCGCAAGTAATGGAGTACACCATGATTTTAATGACATGGTTACCTATGCGGCGGTATATGCTAATATTATTATGATTAAAACAGATACATTAACAATTGTCTTCCTAGGAGGAAATCCTTGTGGGGCCACCATTGCATTAACAAGCACCAATATTAGCAATCGCAAATATCATCATCGTACCAGTATCCAATACTAGAAGTAAGCTGTTTTAAAATCACATACATACAATATGAGCATATTGTGTTAATGCTTTTGGCATATATGTATGTATATAATATAAATTCCGTAAATAAAATCCCCTGCGGAAGTCGAGGATATTGAAATTTACACTTTACTAGAAATGTTAGTGAAAGTCTCACTAAAATCCAACGAAATCAGGAATATTATTATGCGAGAGCTTGCGAAGCAAAGTGCCTCAAATATGTATATCGTTATTAATCGCATTAAATAGAAAATCTATTTAATAACAATAAAAAATCTACCGTTGAGGTAGGCGTTGACTGACAGAATGTTTTTCCTGATATAAGTGGTCCTCTATTGTAGTTTTTATGAGAGTAATGATTCTTTTGTACTCGTGACACGAGTACGTGTTTTTAAAATTTGAATCTAATAGGAGCATATTTATAAGTAACTTTATACTTGATCTCTTACAAGTGTTTTCTTATAAGTATCAAAAAAATTAATAATTATACGGGCATTTTTTTAAGAGCATAACACTTTGAGAGTTGAAGTTTTATAAAAAATACTCAAGATAATCTTATTATGAGATTTAAAGGCTTAAAAACTCTAGTAGCCTTTTTATCTGATAATAACGGTACTATGAGCCTTAATTTAAATCTTATAACAACAACTATATTTTTAGCGTATCCAAGTACATATGTAAACAGAGCATTATGAGATCTTTTCAAAATTTCTAAGAGTATTGTTTTGGAGAGTTTGTTAGTTGGGATGTCTTTTTGTTCAAAGTAAGAGACATGAATTTAAATATATTTTACAAAAAACACAAAAACGCTTATTCATAGATTAAGATTAAAGTTTCATACAAAATTTACGCGTCCGGATATTAAAATAAAAACGTCCGGAAACTAAATTTCTCGTCCGGATACCGGTCAAAAACAAAAACTTTTGAATTTTTATTTGATTAATTTAAAAATTGTTTTATTTGAGAATTACGAGGACGCTTTATCATTAAGAAATATTTATAGCAAGACAAATAAGCGTTAAGCAATATTAAGAAACGCGTTAATGCTTTGAACACCTAGGCGACTGCACTTCACGACGACGCACAGTGTAGCGAGCCCATATAACTAGCAGCAAAAAATATAAGTAATCGTTGCAGTGTGACCAAAGTCAGCATAGGAGCGTCTCATGATAATTTTATCATACAAATTTTTAAAAAATTAGCAACATCCTCCAACTTGCACGCCAAGTTAAACATAAAAAGTGAAATATTTCTTGTTTTATTACAATAAAGAGAAATAATTACACTAATCTTAATACAAATCGCTTTCTAAGGTACATTCTTCTTCAGTTTCTTTGCCACTTAATAAAATATATTGGCTTATGTCTTCAGAAATGGGCTGCTTTTTGCTGCAAACTTTTCTATGTGAATTAATGAGTGGCTCTGAAGTTAGTAATAAATTTACCATAAGGTCTTTATTGGAAGCCTGTCTGGAAGTTTTTTGAGTGTTGTTTCTACGGGTATTTCGAAATTCTTTGTGTCTTGCTTCTAATGCATCTTCTGATATCATTCCAATAGGAATATTGAAGTTTTTAATAATTTGCACTCCGTGCGCCAAAACTTTGTGAACTGTTGCAGGCATTGTATACCACGAATAATTTTTCATATATATTTCGTATGTATTCTTCAAAAGATTTTCAAATGTATTTACAATAACTTGTTTTCCACTAGCAAGAAATTTTAATATTAATGAAAATTTCTTAACATATTAATATCAAGGTTTATTATCTCCGCAGAAACTTCTATGTTATTAAAAAATCGTCTTGCAGTTTTACCGTCATTGGATGTACCATATCCTGTTTTGACCCTATCAATAACCAATCCCAGTTTTGTTTTAAACTCTTTACAAATCCGTTCCTTGTTTTCATTGAATATGCGTTTGTTTTCTTCACCCTGTACTCGCATTGGACATTCAAAAAACTTGATCCATGCATGTACTGTGGATAAGCCATATCTAGCAAAATCTTCATTATTTGGCCTTTGAAAAGTTTGAAATGTGTTCATTTGATTTGGAGCTGCACCACACAGATAGCAAGTGGCAGGTGACTTAATATCACATAGTACATTAGCCACTGCTCCATCAATCATCGTAATATACATTTCATATTTCACAATTATTTCAGTATGGCTTAAAAGTTCTTGGATTTGTAATGCCAATTCACGTTCAAATAATAGCTTAGAAATAAGTTAGGGTGAATTACATTAACTACAGTTCGCAATAAATTATATTTCCGCCCTGATAACTTTAAATTATTAAATAAAGCAAGCGCTTGATAGATTGATAACGTCTTATCAGTTTCCAAACCATCGTGCTTTCTTAAAAAATAGAGGGTGTTGAAGAGATTAGCTCATGTAGCTTGTACCGTTTACTTCGCTCGCATGCATCTTCAAACGCGATTCTTGGCCTGCCTCTGCTAGTACTTGGCTCCTATGAAATATACAGAAATGTTATTTATTTTAAATATGGAGACGAAAAAATTAACTTACATGATCAATTGGTAGACTCGCATGAGCAATTGACTCGCTTAAACCTTTTATTTCTGTGCACTGATCGAGCCATGATACGTGCCGCTCTTCAAAAGACGCTCTTTTACGATAGCTAGCATTCCATAAATTTTGGAATTTAAGTGCTAACAAATCTAATTGTTGTACTAAAATTTTGTTATCTATAGGCTTTGTTGCATTTTCTTCAACGCATTTTATAATAGCGCTTTAATTGTGTATTTGACAGCCATACTTCAAAAAGCGAACGTATTTTCAGTAACGGCACCCCGATCAAAGTAATCAAAACAGATAAGAAAACAGTGTTCTAGTAAGAAAAAACTATATTTTATAATAAAATAAGCAGTTTGATACACATATGTTTATAAAGAATTAATAATAAATACTTACATTTGGCATACAAAAAAGTCTTTATCTCACTAAAGTATATAATTATTTTATAGTGCAACTTTGATGTACTGTTGCGACCAGCTTGTAATATTTTTTGTAAAATTTGTTTTTGGTATTTCTTAATAGATATGTTTTCTTCGACTGAACTGTACAGAAAAATACCAACAATTTGGACTTAATTTTATGTGATTTTTTGCCACACTCGCAACACTCTGCAAACGTCGTCTTAAACCCAGCTTTTTGAACATTTGAAGAGGTCAGCGACATATCGAACAGCTCATTTGTTGTTGCTACATTGAAATATTTCCCTTCTATAAAATTCAAATATTTTGTTCAAAGTGAAATTTTTTGTGCAAAAAATATGTATGCAAATAGGTCGATGCAGTGGTTTCAAATGATCGATTTTTATAACATATGA
Source organism: Philophylla caesio (assembly GCA_963971545.1). Taxonomy (NCBI): domain Eukaryota; kingdom Metazoa; phylum Arthropoda; class Insecta; order Diptera; family Tephritidae; genus Philophylla; species Philophylla caesio. Next base: position 37,003,809 of record OZ020608.1, on the reverse strand, counting down.
AATATCAGAGCTATTTTATGCCTTTGTTTGAACAATTTTACATTTCACATTTTAGTGGCAGCACTACAGCTGCTCATTGTCGTCGGCAAAATTATAAATGGATTTAATTTAGGGACAACGACAAGAGCAAGCCTGCTGCCGTGAAGTCGTGCTGTTGTCTAAATAACTGTGCCTATACGAACGTGTATATTTTATTATTTGGCAGATGCTGCCTGCCGCTTGTTATCTTCAAAGATTTCAAAGCATAATAAACAGTTTCAACAGTGTCATAGATAATATGATACGAAACTCTCTCTCTCTGCTACTGAGCTGGTCCCCTGAACTCACGGTTCGAGTTGGCAACACTACCGAATCAGGGGACCATGAACAGCTGATACGCAAAAAGACGCGCTATCAGAGGCAAATGCTTGAAAAAAGCTATCAAATCAGTGAAATTTTATTTGGATAAAAAAATAGAATTGATGTTATTATTTAACGAAATGGGTGTTAAAATCTTTAAGTAAAGAGATATATTTCATAGTTTAGTGATAAAAAAGTACTTAGGTTTTAGATTTACTTGACATTATGATTTTTTATTAAAAAAACATATCATAAATATATTTTTTTAAAGATAACTGGATTGCATTTTAAATTGCCGTAATATATGTACATAAATATTTATATAAAAATACGCATCTTGTTTTGAGCTCATATTTTCGGCTATAGGATAGCGCATTGTACATAAGTATGTAAATGAATTTCTGTGATTTGGTATTGTTTTCAAGTTGAATTCAATAGTTTGTGATTTTTTGGTAAGAAAAAAGATGATATCGTGTATTTCTTCTTTTTTTTCATAGAATTTGCATTTATTCTATTTAAATACTTCAACGATTGTGTGGAAACTGCAAAATCCCCAAAAAATAAAATGAATACTCCCAAACCACATTTCTTACATAGGGCACTATGGGAAAATGTTATAAAAAATTCGGATTTTGGCAGCGCTCTCACGAAGCAAAGAGTTTCGTATCATATCATCTTTGACAGTGTCACATAGCGAACAACTGATTAAGCCAAAATCACAAAGAGAGGAATATCGGTATAGAGATGAGCGCAACCTCTGTTCCTCTCAATCATGCTAGCAAGGCTAATGAAACCGCGCTTATTTTGTGGTGCGGATTTCGTGAGTCGGTTGAGAAGTCGCCGTTGCTGCCGATCGAGTCGGTGTAGTTGGTCAATTGGATCAACGAAATGGCTTTCGGTCTCCTCATGCTGCAAGTGCTATGGTGTACACTGGAGTGGTACGATTTGATAGCGAATATGGTGAGCGGAACAGTGTTGCCACTCAAAGCCTACCAAATCGTTTTCTTAACTACTATTTTTTTAAACTTCAGAACAAGATATTTTATTCCATTTCATATTTGTAAAAAATATATACTACATATATATCTTTGAGATCAAATCAACTTACATATATCAAATATTTTATGTTTGAAAGAACAAATTCAGTTAATTTATGTGTTTTAGAAAAAAATAAAAAAAATTGTCATTCGGCAGCAGCAGAACTGTGTAGAAAGAAGCGTTATTAAATTAAATACAAAATTGGCTTAATCTTCCGCATTCGGGCCATTTTAACTATAAAGTATGCAATTTCAACCGAACAAATTTTAAGGCTAACTTTTGTATAATACAAAATATTTTTGTTACCAACGAACCTATCAAAAGAAAATTGAACTACCAATTTTGGTCCAGTCTGACCAAAATGGCAACGCTGGAGTGAAATACATATCTAGTCTGTGGTCCGGGCATGTGTTTGTCGTCGTAAGGGTTTAGCAAATACTACGTTACAGAATAACGCGCATATATTACTTTGTTTTGCCACAAATGGAGGGACCTAAAGTTTTGTGTCGACTCCGAACGGCAGATGTATTTTATGAGAAGCTTTTTCTTGGCAGAGATACCCTCGGAGGTTTGCAATGGCTTGCCGAGCGGTGACCGCTATTCAAAAAAAAACTTTTCTATGATTTTACTTGCACTGACTGAGGTTCGAACCTCGAACCCAGAGGCATAACAATAAATTGTGATGTTCCGGTGTTTGACTCAGTTCGTGGTGTATTTGCGCAACTCTCAAATAGTGGATAAGGAAAATTAAATTATAAAATACTTTTGTTTAAATACTTTAATATCAAAATATAGTGAAAATGCCAAGGTTTCATGTTGTCCTTACCACAATTTGCCACTGTACACTTCGGTTTTTAAAAAATCCTTAATTATTTGTTTCATTGTTTTGCACGCTAATCTGAATTTCTGTTTCTTTTCCCTTTTGACTCCATATTCTGGTACGCTATGACGTCTCACAGCTGTCAAGCCGAAGTCAAAAAAAATAACAGTACAAAAGTGTCGCAATCTTCTAATCATTCTTGTGAAACCTCTGTTCTTTTTTACTCATCATGTGACGTAAATGTCACCTTGGAAAAGTTTCTGAGAGATGATTCTATTGCATCGATCAATGGATTTTTTTATTTGAATTATTCATTCTCACACAATTCATATCTTTAAACACAATTCGTTGAGCCCTTGCAAGAAATAATCTCAATGAAATGTTCATCGTTCTGCGAGTCGAACGGCTACGAACCTCGTTTCCAACCCCAATATCCCGGATGGTCGATATCACTTAGCCATATTTTATTATTTTGGCTTGCGAAAAGCGAGTTGTATAGAAACTGCAAAAGCTGGAGGCCGCTTTAGATCACAGTTTATTCGTGAAATATCTGACTTAATATGTACGTATTTGGTGCTGAGATAGGCTTGCCATAACTTTTTCAATGAAAGCGAGTTGTATAGAAACTGCAAAAGCTGGAGGCCGCTTTAGATCACAGTTTATTCGTGAAATATCTGACTTAATATGTACGTATTTGGTGCTGAGATAGGCTTGCCATAACTTTTTCAATGAAACGCCTGACGCTATAACAAACAAAATGCGTGTATTTGTTTCTAAAAAGAACAGATTTCATAGTTTATTTAAGTTATTTCATCACATTTGATAATATAATCATTCATTCAGTTAAATAAAGAAAGGGAAAAAAGAAATCTTTAGGTACGTGGTGTTAAAAGGAACAGTGTTTATATCAAACTTATATCTTTTTCACCAGCCTAATCGTTCTTCTCAGATGAATTACCCTGTTTTAGTAACTGCATATTCGATTTTATTTGATCATAAAATGATGAACAGTCTTCGCTTCTGTTTATTTGGATGTGTAGTAATTTAGCAATAACCGAAATGTGCAATCGACCTCGTTCTTGCGACCATTGATGCTTCACTAGCGAAAAAGTTCGTTCAACTGTGGCATATGTTCCTGGGATACACAAAGTAAACTCCACTATTTTCATTACATTCGCTGCGACTCGAAGCCAACGGTCTACACATAATAACGCTTCCCATTTTTCTGTGTCTTTCTCAGAACTTATAATCTTATTCACAATTCCGATTTCATCAAAAATCGCGTCACTGTCGACTTCATGATCATTTTCGGGAGTATGCTTAATTATTGCAGCAATACTAGTTTCAACGTCTTTCCAATTGATTTGTTTATCAATTTTTACCCACATAAGTTTAGATACTACTTCAAACCTGCAAATATTCGACGTTTCGCCATGTATTTCTTCCAAATGAAGCTGTTTTATTCTAACACCGTATCTGAAGCTTAAGTATCTAACGAGGATTGGAAACAACTTTATATATTTTCTGTTGGAAGTCTATAAGAATGGTCAAAAAATTTGCCAACTTAAGCTCCTTTAGAACTTCGGAAAATATATGGGGGCCAGCAACTGTAACAATCAAAGCTTCCAATTTAGTTTTACCTCCACTGAACTTTTTATCATATAACTTTTTAATTCATTTGGAGGTGTAATCCGATGCATTGAAACTTAAATGGTGTTTTACACAATGATATGAAAACGTCATTTCCTTTGCTATACATTGCAGTTCATCAGACGTGGCGTCTCGCTTTTTAAAGAAGTCCGAAATGGTAGAATCCTTTGTACATTTTGTGGCGTTTTTGTGTTTTTCAGATTGCAAATGACTTACGATGTCGGCTTTACCTCTGTGTTCGATGGAAAAAACAGCTTTGCAAACTTGGCATACCACTTTTGAATTGTTTTCGCTTTTTATGAAATCGTATTCTATTTTCAGTTTCTCCGTCAAAACGCACCTTCTTTTAGACATTGTTACTCAAATCAATCTAAAACTTAAAACAACTTGGTGTTAATGCATTTATTTCTCAATCCACAAATTTTATAAACTCTTCACCGTATTTACTTACGACCAGCTCATTTCACGAGTCATGACACTGAAGTGGGGATAATGAGTAATTATCAATAATCGATCAAATATAGTTGTTTTTGTGAACTGCGTGTGAGAATTTGTTAATAAATCGATAAAAACTTATGGGCAAAGATGTTTTCGTTGGCTATTTAAAATTCGTTTGAAAATGCCTGACAAAGAACTGGATTCCTGACAATCAAGCATAATTCCTGACGTATGGCAAGCCTATGCAGAAAAGATGCATTTTACCCTTCATTTGTTGAGTAGACTACAAGAAAAACCTTTTCATTTATCTTCGCAAAAATTTCTTCTTTTGGATCAGGTTCTGCACATTTATTTTTCTGTTAGCAGTTCGAGATACTACATTTTTTATTTTTATATCCGAATAAGGAAGAAGTTATCTCGCATCCACTGAAAGCGTGATAATTATAATTAGATACATACATATATATATAGGATTTTATATTTTCCAAAAAAAAAATCTTTCAAAATTTTTTGGTTTCATCCCGAAAAAATTCAAAGAGCAGAACAAACTAACTAACTCACTATCTTTTGACGGACTTCGACTCTCGCAAATTGTAAATTGGATATTAGCAAATTTATGTGGTAAATTAATCTTTCTTCCGCTCAATACCAAAGAATTTGTCTTTATAATGATGTGTTCTGATTATCCTTTCCGCAGACTATGTATATTTTCAGGCTAACGACTTTTGATGTATGAAGAAATTTCGTCAACTTTGTGGAGCAAAAAAACTGTCGGATTAAATCCGACACCAATGACATGATTCCACTACAGGGCTGTATTACCTTAAACTGTATTAAAAACGTTGGGGGAAACCGGCTGATATAAGCTAGTAAGCTACAAAACACAATCATAGAGTGGATATGATACTTACCACATGACCTTGAAGTTCCGCTTCTCTATGAGATCTATGAATACCTAGTTGATCTTGCGTTGTTCGTAAGCCAGCAAGTTGATTATAATGATGCAGCGGAGCGTGGTGTAACGATGAAAGCGGTTGTCCATACGGGTCTGTACCCAAATATTCTAAAGCTCCATGGTTCTGTAAATATGCAGGTACCTAATGAATATTAGATTATTTGTAAAATTTTGATTCATTTATTTTTGTTCAATTGCATATGGATATATTAACAATAATATATTAACACAACATAACCGTTTAAATGCAACCGTTTTATCATAAGATCCACTTTGCCCCAAAAATAACGTTACATACATATGTACATGTATAAAAGGTGGGCGGGCGTGTTTGATGTGAAATTTAAATGATAATCCTCTTTGGACACTTAGCACTCTCTTTACCAACTTTGATTAGGAAATCAAATTTTTAGTCAAGTTAGCTTGTGAACGGGCGGACAGACATATACGAGTATTGCTCAGTTGATGATTATATTAAATGTCTGAATTCGTGTAAACTGCTGCCGTAGGCACGGAGAAAGAATACATTAACGCCATTTATAAAATGTCTATCTTTTTTTGCCGTAAGGTTTAATTACTTAGTAGAAAACTTACCGAAAAATTCAAGTCGTTCCCGTTAAAATGGTACCTTTAACATTATTTTTAAAGTGTGTAAGCAAACATTTTTCTGGCAACTGTTGATATGAAAAGTGAGTCCGCGATAGCAAGTTGCTCCACATATTGGTGACATAATATTGGATTATTTGTAAAAAAAAACGGAATCTGCTGACACCATAGATGCCATTGTTGGTTCTGCATCAGGAACTAGGAACATACAACTTAATCCTTTTAAGTTTCAAGTACTCATGGGTACCACACTTGTTTAAAGATGATCGCGCGTTTAGCAAATACATACTTCGTTTTCTGTGCGAGTGAGAGGAACTGGTCACTAAAATTTGGGACAGTTTGTGACAAATACATTCATTGAATAAGAGCCTTGTACAGGAATATCAAGGGAAATCATTTATAGATAGACTTTGAAACTTTTATTGAACCAAAAATGCACTGCCTGTGAATCTGCAAGTCTAAAAACAAAGACGGTAAAATATACCCTGTCCCAATGATAAAAAAATATTTTTTGCAGTATCCTTGCAAGGAGTGCCAAAACACCAATTTTGTTAAGTGTATTGCTAAAATTGTTGAATTACATATATATACACATGGCAGAAAAAGTGTGTGTTCATCTACGCACATTATCTTTGTACTAAGAAAAGTCGAAAACGATCAATTTTTCGTAGAATATTTTTTCAGTATTTTAATAAGTTCAATAAAAAGTAACGGTTACACAAAACTAGGTACCACTAACGAAATTAAATTCAAAATGAGATCACATAAAAAGATAAAGGTCATTCAAACCAAACAGAAAAAGTCTGCGTTCACTTCAAGGGTAACGAGTTGGATATCCACGTCTTTTAATGACTTCTAGAAGGCGGTTTTCCATTTACCCAACTAGTTTGGCTGTTGTTTCTGAACTTATACTTCCCATTCTTCTTTAATCGAGTTCTTAAGCATTTCTTTGCAGGTTATAGGACGCTGCCTAATTTTTCTTTCTAGTAGGTCCCATAAGTGTTTAATTGGGTTCAGGTCAGGTGATTTCGGGGGTATACGAAATTGTTTTGGAACATTATACAGCAACCACAGCATAACAGTTTCTGCTGTGTGCTTCCGGTCGTTGTCCTGTTAGAAAATAAATCTTTCACCGAGTCTCAGTTTGACTGCACTTTCTTTTCAATTTGTTTTTAAAATATCGAGATAATCATGTTTGTTCATTATCGACTAAATAAACTGAAATTTTCCACCCCCACATCATAGCACCTCCACCACTGTGCTTTACCGTAGGTACCAGATTTTACTTATCCAGTGCTGTTCCGCTTTTCCTCCAAACAATCTTACGACCTTTTATCCCAAAAATGCAGAACTTACTGTCATCTGAAAAAATAACGCTATTCCAAAACTATGGAGGCTCGTGTAAGTCTCCTTCGCAAAGGCCATCTGCTCAAGTCGGTTTATTCTGGATATAAAAAGCTTTCTTCGTACCGTATCTGGACATAATTTTTTTGGTATTTCAGTTCCGTGTCTTTTGAAATTTGTATTGCTGTCAGTAGTGGATTAGATTTCACAAGAATGGTTATGTTGCGCTCTTCTCTTTCAGTCAGTTTTCTTGGACGTCCGGAACGTGGCTTGGACTCATAACATTTCGTATGCTTGAAGTTATTTATTAACTCCTCTCTTGACCGATGAGTACTGTCTCACAGTTTCAGCTATTTCCCGAAAACTTTTAGCATTTTGCCACAAATCAACAATGATTTTTCTGCCAATATCTATTTTTCGATTTTGGTCCATAGTCAAAAAGAAAGAAAATATCTCCTGTGATTTTATCCGCGTTAACTATCGTATATGATTTAAAATTAAATTTAACTTTAATAATGTGTACTTTCCATGCAACGGACCATCGCTATATAAAGTGAACGCACACTTTTTCTACTCATCTTACTTATGTAGCGGTACTCCAATCCCATTAACTCAAAACGACGCAGCTCAAATTCTACAAAATTTTGCTCATACACTATTCGAATAATTGGCTTAAAACTAAATTTAAAAAATTAATGAAAGTTTTAAGATGCATAAATTTTTTTAGTTGAATGCTTTAATACAGTGTAAGCATTTTTCTGCCATGTGTATGTACCATATATTTAAAATGTGGCAACACTAGCAGTCGTTGAATCGTTGAAAGCCGTTTAAGGAGTCATAAAGCTAAAAAGTAGTCAAATTGCCGAAAGTCAGAAGTCGAAAAGATGCTGTAGTAGTAGTAGGAGATATTCCTCAATCGTTAAGTTGTTATAAGTCGTTATCAAACGGACGTATTTTTAAGTCAATCTCGAAACAGTGTCTATTATATACATACTTCGTTTTCTGTGCGAGTGAGAGGAACTGGTCACTAAAACTTGGGACAGTTTGTGACAAATATATTCAGAAATTGAATAAGAGCCTTGTACAGGAATATCAAGGGAAATCATTTATAGATAGACTTTGAAACTTTTATTGAACCAAAAATGCACTGCCTGTGAATCTGCAAGTCTAAAAACAAAGACGGTAAAATATACCCTGTCCCAATGATAAAAAAATATTTTTTGCAGTATCCTTGCAAGGAGTGCTGTAGTAGTAGTAGGAGATATTCCTCAATCGTTAAGTTGTTATAAGTCGTTATCAAACGGACGTATTTTTAAGTCAATCTCGAAACAGTGTCTTTTATATTTTGAATTGATATTCTTTCACATTGTTGATACAGAATTCCATTATTATTTGCATTAATGCAGCGTCATATGAGCTAAGCGAAAAACAAAAAAATGTAAATGCCAGAAATAAAATCAAATGTAACGCGAAACGGTTACTACAAAGAGTTGGCAACGTATAATACTTTTACAAAAATCTCAGTAGTGCTGAAGTTCACCAACAACTAGACTAAGACAAATGTAGGACTAAGAAATCATGTTTGGGTGTATTTAAAATGTGCGAATATTGGCAGCCATGGGGATTATAAAAGAAAAATCAGTCGTCCGATACATCGTCGAAAAATGTAAAAGTTCGAAACGAGTTGAAAATTCTTTTGGTGAGTGCGAAAACGTGCAAAGAGTTATAGCGCAGTTACCCACGAACGTGTACGTAGCATAGCATAGACGGTGGTAGAATCTTATTTTTACAAAACCTCATTACCGTAGCCTAAGCGTAGAAATCTGCTGTTCTCTCACTTCTCGCTTCTTTTTGGTTATTTTGTTTTGTTCGCTCACTTTTATACAAAGTTGCCACTGATTTATAAATACATATGTTTTTGAATAAAATGACTATTTAAGCTAACATTTTTATAATGTAATTGATCGAATCGAAATGCTGATCTATTTAAATAATATATTATGCTATATTCGGTAGTATTTTTCTAATAATTTAAGAATATTACAAGTATTTGTAAACTAACTTTTTAATGATTTCAAAAAGTACGCGGTGGCAACACTGTACGAGAATGATGAGAGAGAGAGAACTGATCAGCTGATACGTTTTTACGGAAAAATCAAATTTGCTTGGATTTCCTATGTAAGTTCTCTGTCAACACGAAAATTCTACGGTGGTGAGTTTTCATTTACAAGGCGCTCCCATAAGATACATACTTAGGTCATGTCAGCTGATGCAAAACATAAAACTATTCTTATTATTTTAGTGAAAAAAAGGAATATTAAAGTTACTCACTCTATGTGTATACATTTTATGAATTTTTAACGATCAGAACATTCGCCAACTGTTACAAAACGAGTACATTACGAAATCGTTAGATGCCAATGCTACGATTGCACTATAGGTCAAATGAATTGTTTTTGAGGCAAGAAATCAATTTTTAAAGTGTACTATTTCAAACAAGTGATAATGGCATTTATTTATTTATTTATTTTATTACAAACATTTTTAAATACCCAAAAATACAAAAATTAGAGTCAGGTGGCAAACCATGTCCTAAAGCAGAGCCGCTCAAAATAATGCGCAATTTATTTACCAACGCATACAATCACACATTTGATATCTGCTAGCGTATGATTGTGGACGTAAAAAACGCTTTCAATTCTGCCAACTGGAGCCGAATAATAACTGCGATGATGGCAATGAATATTCCACACTATTTAATTCGAGTAATGAATAACTATTTCAGCGAAAGAGAGCTCTTCTACGACACCAACGAAGGACCAAAAAAGTACCATGTTACTGGAGGTGTGCCCCAGGGGTCAGTCCTTGGACCGCTTCTTTGGAATATAATGTATGATGGCATCCTGAGAATAGAAAAAGCAGAAGGAGTGTCGATTATAGGATACGCTGATGATATCGCGATCGTAGTTGTCGCAAAACACTTAGTAGACGTGTCACGTATGTGCACCGACACCATAGCCTCTGCCAAAACTTGGCTTCAAACAGCAGGACTGGAGCTAGCGGAACATAAGACCGAAGCGCTGCTAATGACCAGCCGGAAAAGAGTAGAAAACATCCAAATAAGAATAGGAGGCCACACTGTAGATTCCAGCGCAACCATCAAATATATCGGTGTCAAACTCGACCGTCGCCTGAGCTTCAAGGATCATCTTAATTATGCCAGCAAGAAGGCGAGAAAAGTCTGCACAGCACTAGCAAGACTCATGCCAAATATAGGAGGTCCGAAACAACATAGAAGGAAACTGCTTGCGTCGGTCAGTTCGTCCATCCTGATGTACGCAGCCCCAGTATGGGAAACCGCTACCTCTGTAACCTCATATATGAGAGCACCAGCTTCAGTGCACAGACTATCGTCTTTAAGGGTATGCTGCGCGTACGGGACAGTGTCAGATGAAGCAGCAAATCTGCTAGCTGGAAGATGTCCGATGGACATATGCGCCAGAGCTGCAGCAGAGATTAAGCGCAGTCCAAGTGAACGCAGCAAAATAATGCAACAGAGCCTCGACGAGTGGCAAAACAGGTGGGACTCGTCCTCGAAAGGTCGATGGACGAAGAAATTGATCCCAAATGTAGGTGAATGGATCAAAAGAAAACACGGAGATACTGATTTTTACCTAACGCAGTTCCTCACCGGGCATGGCTGTCTTCGCTAATACTTACATAAGTTTAAACATGCCGATCATCCCCACTGCCTACATTGCGATGAGAAAACAGAAAACGCAGAGCACATACTAATGGAATGCCACAGATTTGACAATGAACGCTACCACCTGGAACAATGTATAGGCGGGGCCGTGACCTCCGAGGGCTTGCTGAAAGCAATGTTGACTGAAGAAAACGTATGGAAAAAGTGTGCAGATATTATCACGGCGGTAATGAAACGGTTAAGAATAGACGAGCGCAACGCGAACCGCGCAAACTAAGAACGCACGCTGAGTGAAGACGAAGAATAACGTCCAGTGCCTGCCCTGCGAAGTAATATCGGAATTGATAGTCCCGCAGGGGTGCCACAGGCCCAGCGTACGAAGGAGGTTGGGTTTAGTCCGTAGGTGCCAGGAGGCAAATCGGGCATGCGGGCAGTACGGGCTGCTCGTATCTATGAAGATTCCTCCTCCCTGGTCGTAACCGAAAAAAAAAAAAAAAAAAAAAAAAGCGTATGATTGTGTGCGCGCGCTTGCTTAGTACACTGAGTGAAATCGTGCTATTTGTTCATTTTGTTATTAAAAATTTAGAAAAAAATAAAAAATTATGGTTTTTGATTAAGAAAGCAATTAAGAACAACAAAAACAGCAAATACGTTTGTTAATTTTTTTTAACTTTCCATGATTTTTTCCATATCGACTTCAAGATCGTAAGTTTTGATTCTCATTAAGTCCTCTATATGCTTATTCGAAACTGAATTCCTGTATTTCGAGTAAAGAAATTTTAGCGAAGAAAACGCAGCTTCGCAATTATAAGTCGACCCAAACATTGAGTATAACTTGTATACTTCATTTTTAATTTTTGGATACGACTGTGAATTAATTTTCCTCCAAAATTCCTTACCCGCGCCTAGAGGTAAGTTAGAATCATTTCGCATTCTAAGTATTTCTTCATGAAAATTATCATCTTGTTCTTCGATAATGCAATTTATAGGATCATTATGGAGAGAAATGAGTTGCTGAATTTTATTGAAATCTTAAAACCTTGTATTAAAATTTGTTAAAATCGATTCTAAGACTACTACATATTCAGGTAGTTTCTTTTGATTTTTATAGTCCATTATTATCTCACAGGTTCTTGGTAAGCTTAGCATATTTTCATTTTTTAATTGCTCTATTATTATTTTAATTTTCCTTTCAAATTGGCGAACATATGCAATAAGTAACGGAAACATCATCAAAATAAAATTTTAAGTAAAACAGGGCTTTTAATTCATACAGAATACGTGTCCATTCGTCACCTGAAATAAGGTGAAATCGAGTGTGACAATTCATATAATGTCTTTCTAAATTAAATTTCAGTTTTGTTTGCATTATTTTATAGCAAATAACGCATTGCACTTCGCCATCTCTATTTTCAAGGAAAAAGAAATTGTACAGCCATTCTTTATTGAACATTTTGAATGTTTTTTTGCAAGTGTGTATCATAAAAAAAATATTGCTATGTATGTGCGCACGTTCTTCTTTGCTCAACTGCTGAATAGCAACTGAAAGTAAAAGCATTGCTTCGCATGTGCCGAAGTCAGAAATCTAAGCTTAGTCGATCTTTTTTTTTGACGCTGGCAGAATTAGCGTCATAGCGTACATGTTTCGACTGCATTTGCTTGCCTATACTCCGAGTATAGGCATGAAAAATTGCGCATTATTTTGAGCGGCTCTGTCCTAAAGCCAAGCTGTCATGTCTCTGACATTCACCTTTATAGTGCCTAACATTTAATCCATTGTTTAACAAAGTATTATAATTGTATACAATTTTTATAAAATGGAAAATATTATTTCAGGTATGTAAAAAAAATGTTATTAATAAGTTTCATAAAAATGTTGTTGTTATAAATTGTATCAAAGTGTGTCGTATTTTCTGTGTATTTTTGGTTATTGACCGAGGGTTTCTTGCAGTAGTAGTTTGTTTATTGGGACGTATTTGTTGAACAATTTGATTTGAGAACAACGAAAGTTTATGGTTATAAAATGTGACTGAATTTAAAATTTCTGAAAGTGATGTCGCGAACAAAAGAGGTCGCCCTCATGTGCAAAACGAAAACTTGCTTCCGAAGTATCGTCCGTACAGGGTCACGATACCAAATTATTGGTTCATGCTGCTTCAATATCAGCTTATGCATCAAAATCAAATGATTTAAACTTTGTTTTAAAGGAAGCAGCTTCATCTCCATCTAGGGCTACAAAAATGAGAAAAACTTTAACCTCCAAGGACAAAAAACTATTACCACTATCCCCCGAGGAAGCATTACTATTTTTGATAGAAAATAATTTAACAAAGCAACAGTACATACACACATTCGGGAAATGAGCAAGTCACGAAACTGTGATATTTATCCACATTACCAAACAATTCAAGAGTGCAAAATGCAATGCCGACCTGATGGACTATCGGTAACGGAATCATCAGCACAAATTCCTCTGCAGAGCTTGGGGTTAACCATACAGCAACAAGAATTTTGTCATACCAAGAAGAAGTTTTGATGCAAATAGAGGAGTTGAATGATGTCAGACTGGTTTTAAGTTATGGTTCCGACGGTTCCTAAGGACAAAGTTCTTTTAAACAAATATTCAGCAGCAATACCCCAGAAAGTTTAGATAACTCGCTATTTGTGAAATAAATTATACATACCACTAAAATTAATCACGTCGCATCATAAAAACCGTTTGGATTAATCGTACACCTCAATTTGTTCGTTTTTGCCGACCAATTAGAATTGAATTTATTAAGAAAACAAAGGAGCATATTTTGAAAGAAAAAAACAATCTGGATATGCAAATAAAAAACCTTGAGCCCTTAGAATATTTTTTAAATGCTAGAAAAATATCAGTAAAGTATGAACTTATAATGACTTTAATTCATGGAAACGTTTTGAACGTACTTACGGAAACAAAGTCTTCTCAGTCGTTCCCAATATGTGGTGGAAATTCGAAGCAGTTTTTGTCAATATAAGATTTAAGCTCATTAGTGTTTCAGCCAAAACCAAATTCATTAAAACATGGCATAAGCCCACGCTTGGATTCGATGCTTAGAATTTGTTCTGAATCTTTCATATAGACTGCAACAGAGAAAAAGTGAAATTCAACAACAATTCTGGGAGAAAATGGGTCTTCATGTCCATAAGCCGAAAAGTAATGAAGTGGATCAACAAACGACGGCAATACGACGTGAAGAGCATTTTCAAATCTGAAATTATTTGCGTCATCGAGTTTTTAAAACACTTACAAATCATAGTAATTGCAATTTCTTGTAATTTTGAGTTACATAAGTGTCGAAAACTTGAAGAGTTTTTGTTATAGAACTGCCGAAATATATTTTCATTATTACGAATGGTACCCAATGTCAGCTACATACGTTACATAAAATTTTAGCACATTCTTTACGAACAGTACAAGCCTCAATCGTGCCTCTTGGATACGCTGGAGAAAGTGCTTCTGAGGCGAGAAACAAATTGTATAAAAAGGATCGCATTGAGCATGCACGAAAAGACTCTAGAGAACACAATATATCTGATGTTTTTAACAGAGCCATGGATTCTTCTGACCCATTCTTATCCAGTATTTGTCTAAAGTATTTAGCAAAAAAAAGAAGAAGAGAAGTTATTTCTCTTTTAAAGATTCCAGATGTTCCTGAATATCAATTGCCGACTACGTCAAGTGCTATCGCAAATGAAATTTTTTCTGATTTCGAATGGGAGGCAGAGGATCTATCTCATTTTAATATACAGTTAGAAGTTGATGAAACATGGGACAACTTGAAGTAATGGTTATTTATAATATACTAACTTTCATAAAATTTAATGTTCTCTTTTTAGGGGAATTAAATCTTGATGACATTGGAAACACAAATTAATTTTTAAGCCGATCACAAGCAAAAGAAGACTTATTTAATTTTAAGGTTAATAATTTTATTAGTAAATAAATGTTATTTCTAGCAGAATGCTCCATTATCCAAGGTCCGTGTTTTCTATTAACTCTCCCACCGCTAAGCTTACTTTTCCGGTCAATGCAAGTGGGCATTATAATAATTTTAACGTGGTAAACAATATAGTTACTAGAAGTGGGCGTGGTTAGGGCGGATCGACTTGAAATTTTTATCGAAGAGTAAGATATCCATCGTAGTCACCTGTACTAAATTTTGAAGCTCTAGCTGCTTCCTGTGATTTCTTGCCTCAAAAACCATTCATTTTACCCATAGTGGATTGCTTGGAACACAATAAAGTTATTAGTACACACCGTAGTTAAAGATAGTTAGAAATAAAGCAATAGTGCATATACATATGTAAATATGTATGTAACATAACCTTGGATTACCATTCCCATTACAAATGTTTAGTTTGCCTCAAACAGCATATTGAGAGGGGATACGGATAGTTTTCTGTGCGACTGTAAGTAAAAGAGCATTGGTTCTGATTTGATTTTTTGCTTAACATATCAAACGAAAGATATTTTTTATTGTATTTTTTGCTCTATACTTGTTCTCAATTTTTTAAACGAAGACAGAAATAGGCATATCAACGTAACCAACTTAAACATTTTTTTTTTTTTTAATATTGTACAGTTCTTATCCTACCAAATTTGTTTAGACACTTTCCAAGTACATAACTGAAGAGCGGATATAGAAAGAAGTCGAATAATCGAATCCCTTATCACTAAGAACTTGCATTACCTGTTGTTGGGGCGGACTCTGAGTTGAATGATGAAAAGGTGGAGGAAAATAGGGTGGTTGGAAATCTGACTGCAATGATTGGTGATGCATTGTTGCGGCGGACCCATGTGTGCTGCCATGACTTCCATGCCCAGAAGACGGTCCCCCACGTCCACTGTGGCCACCTGTATGTGTAGTATAAGCAGGACTACTACTTGACAATCCCAAGCTGCCATGACTAGTGAGGCGTTCCTGAAATATATGTTTGATATAAGAAAGTTAAATAAGTTAAAGTAAGTGTAAGTAATTAGGCATAATTATAATTTCGAAAGGGCAGGGAAAAAATTTTTTATTTTCACTGACAATTAGTGCTATTAACCCTGTGATGTCATAATTAAAGTGGGCGCGATTAAAAATATTTTGAAGATATAGGGTTATTTGTTCAGCCCTAAATATGAACTGATATCAATTTCAAGTCTTTATCCCTTCTAGTTTTACCGTTATAAAATGCTGCTTATAAGCAACATTGCGCCATGGTAGTACATTGAAATCACAAACGAATATTGATTCTTCATAAGATTTTTATTAATTTTTAATTTAATTAATTTAATTTTATGTGTGATATGAAACAAAAAAATGTTTGTAGGTTACAACATAAGTGTACCTGACATTTGAATACCGGTTTGGCATAGTCTACACCTTCCTTTTGCTCCCCATTCCACCCAATGACGATCTCCATCTAGACGCAAGGATTTTGGAGGTTTAGATATGTATGATCGTTTTGCTGACGTCGATGAATTTGGTGGCTATTGACCACAGCTGTGTTGAGGCACCAGTATACAATACGCATATACCATTTTTTGAAACGGTGGTTGATTTTATACAATTCCAACAACATGTCAGCTAGATCTACGCCTCCTATATGCATTCTGAAACTGGATTTTCAGCTATGTAGTTTGACACTAGTTGAACGCTCTTGTTGTCGTACCAACAGCAGGCAACTAAATTATGTACTACCTTAAATTTAAAATCATAAGATCCTCGACCTTTTTTCATAAGTTTCTTTTCATTCATAAGGCAACAATTTTTCATTCGATTGCTTCGAATTGTTCCTGCTGATAAAATACTTTTTTCTTTGAGAGCAATCATCAGGCTTACGGAGGTAAACCAATTGTCGAAATATAATTTAAATTTTTTGTTTTGTGGAACATTAGAAGATAGGTAGAACACAATATCTGATGAGATTCCTAAACCGAAAGATGGACACGTTCCGTCTCCTATATAGAGAGCAAAATCGTATACGATACCTGAAACTCCTCCTCTTGTAAACATGTTAAAACCCCACTTATTGGGCTTCATTGGCAGGTATTGTTTTAGATTCTAACGTCCTTTATACTTGATCATCTGTTCATCAATGCTTTGGTGTTCCTCCTAAACTATTTTGTTGCATTTGTCTTTCATTTTATCCAGTAATGGACGTATTTTATAGAGTTTGTCGTCCACGTTCCGGCTGTTGAGTATTATCATTTATATGAAAAGCTTCTTTGATTTTCTCAAAGCGTATTCTTGATAAATAATCTGCAACAGCGAATAATCTGAAGTTTGGAGTCCAAGCCATTCGTAAATTGGGAACTTGTATTACGCCTAAATAAAGAAGTATGCCAAAGGATCGTCTGATCTCGAATGGTAAACAACTTAGGACTAAAGCGCTGATTATGCATACTTCGCATAACGTTTGAGAGTTTCGCACAACCTTACGTATTTAATGTTGATTATGCTTCGCACACCCAAACTTATCAGCCCTGCCAACCGTCAAACAATAATAAATGGCTATTAACGTAGTAGGGTCATTCACGTTATGTGCACAAAAACAGCAGATCTTTGTGAAGTATATGTAAACGCATTTTGATATAAAATTTTAAAGCAGGCTTAATTATTTTTTACAAGGAATTAGCAAATAAAATATTCCCTCAAATCCAAGGCGAAATAGTCCATGAACACCACATTGTTATCGTAAACGTGATGCCACAAGCTCTCTTGTTAGCAATCCTTCGGTGTGGCTCTGGCGACACTTTTAAGAACGAAACACCGCCTTTTACGAGCCGATAACGCACCGTTCTAATTGGGCACAAAATAAATAACACAACTATATGTACAACATATTCATTAATTTCATGAGCAAACTGCACAAAATGATTTTTTCACTAAAAATCACAAATCAAATGTAAACAAATATTTTTGTTTTTATCAAATGAAAATAAAGTATAACAATTAAGATAAATAATTAAAATCAAATTATAAACTTTACCGAGGTTACCTGTTAAATTCGCCTTGCTCAAAACCAAATATACATGTATTTTCAAATCCGAATTTAGAATTCGTTAACGTTATGGGACATAAAAGAAAATTGTGTGATTGTACATAAAATTGAAAACCAACGACAACCGGCGGCATAGAAAAAAAAAACTTAATAAATAAAACTTCATTTCAACTCCAGCAAAAACTTCTTACAATAACTTAAAACAATATTTTATACTCATTTGGTGAACTCTTTCTCTACACTCCTTTCCATTTTCAAAAATGTTTTGTACTTTCGACGAAAATACAAATGGTCAACCTTATATTTTTAGTATTTGTATTTCAGCTATATTTATTTGGTTTTTTGAAGAAAATAAAACAAATAATATAAGAATTCACATGTTAACAATAAGAAAGTTGTGAATATCCCTAAAAACCTTTACATACAACTCTGTTAAAGCATTGGTATTGGTACCACTGCAATTGAAATGTCACTTAAGGAAAACGCTAGCAAATCAAAATTTAACAGACTTCAAATTTTTATTAAGTTGTGCTAATTTCTGGGTAATCGGATACAGGTAAAATGCATTGAACAGATTTTATTTGACACTTCAAAAGTTATGCGAAAGTTGTGCGAAGTATGCATAATCAGCGCTTAAGCCTTTTGTTTGCATCGAATAAAGGTTTATTTCGTTGCAAATCTTGTTTATAATTTCATCATCGAAGAACTCAGTGAAATATTTTATTGGATCCTTGACTTCGCGATAAACTGTCTCTTCTTTCCAAACAGTATCGCAAACCGGTAGGCTCGTGTTTCTCCACCTCAAATTCTCCAAATTGATTTTTTCAAAACTTTGCGTGACGATATTTTCTGTATCCGCATCCTTATCAATTTCTTCATCAGCAAGTGTGTCTTCTTCAACACTTCCCTTACCTGAACGGTATTTAGATAAATTCCATAGAAATAAAAGTGATAACACCTACCTGATCAATTTTGTCTTCAATGACCCTCTCCAAATTGGAATCATATAACTCTTCTTCTTCATGACTTTCTTCATCTTCAGAATTATTCCAGTCGAAATTGATTATTTGTTTGATTTCTACTTCTGTGAGACCTTTCGGGCGCATTTCTTCTTGTAGTACTTTGGACAAATGTTGCCTATAAGCAACATTGTTTTCATGAAATTCCTCACAAAGCAGTGCACAAATTTTTTAAGTTTTACATACTTTATCTCATTTTCTTACCTTTTATTTATAATAAAATTCACTTTTTATGAAAAATTCTTACGTCTTGAAGTTATTATTTTAACTTTTGTAAAACCACTTTCTTCACTTTGTTTTGCACACCTCTGAACGTTATTTCAACAAGCTCGCAATTAAATACTAGGAAAGTTCTTAAAAATATAATTTCATAAACGAATGCTCACACGCACTAATTTTATTTGAAAAAAAAAACGTTAGCAAAAATAACAACCCCTGTAAGAACTATGACCGTAAACATACAATGTTGCCTATAAGCAACATTTGACATTAAAGGGTTAATGTACTTACATATAATCGTACTTGTATTATACTCATATGATTTGCAACCGAATTCAAATGATATTTTTGTCACTTGTGTATGCTTTTTCATTTCTTTTTAAGATTCTTAAGCATCAGCAAAAAAATTATATATGATGTGTTATTTGTGTGTAAAATCTAAAATGCAAAGCCAATTCACGCATTTTCGCTAACAAATTAGCAGTGCCGGAATGACAAATTTCAACGCATTTGAACAAAATCCTGAACGAAATGCGTTTCAACGACATACTAATGTACATATGCACATAAGTATGTATGTATTTTCTCGAACGTATCAAAAAATTAAAAGCCCTGACGAACGATTTGGCTTAGTTTTGACACTGACATTTGAATGTCAACACAATAATTAAGAAAATAAAAACAATCAAAAGCAAACGGTTCGTATTTTTTATTTTAATTATTTTCCCTGCAAGCCACATTAACCCGTTTCCACTGAAATAAAAAAAAAAATTACACACACATTCACACATTTTAAGTCATTTCACCCTTAACTTTTTTTAACTGTCGAAAACTATTTCTTAAAGTTAGAGCATGTGTTGGAAGGAACAAAAAACATGAAAGACATTTTTTTATTAAAGTAGGCCATGAACAAAATCAGCATTTCAATCAAAGTCTGGTTTTACATTAGTCAACTATTGCTTTCAATTCTGCTCCGTCTAAGAAGAGAGGGGGTGAGAAGCAAAGGGACGAGTACACAAGCATCCGTACCGTCAATTGCTTTCAAGTTTCGTTGTTTGCTTTTGACATCTTCTCTTTTTCCCTCATATTTGTTGTTGTGAGAAAACAGAAAACGCGAAAGTTGAATTCAAATCAGTTGAAGCGTGTAAAAGCAAATAGAAAACACAAAAGGGAATGAACCATGGTGGAATAATATACAGGTGAAGTCAGTATGAATTCACCAGATGGTATGCTGCGATAATTGTGGCATGCATTTTGAAAGTAATAGAAAGAGGAAGCAAATAAGTACTAGTAAATCGAAATGAAAATTGTACAAGGAATACTGAGAATAAATGAAATTTTTAGACATAAAAAGATAGAATTAAAAAATCTCTTTCCCCCTTTACTTGGTACAGACATTAAATATATGTTAAAAATAAAAATAAGCTATTCTTCAATTTTGTATAAATATGTAGTATAAATCATTTTAGAGCAATCGATTATTATGTATATGCATACTAGTATGAATAAAATAATAATAAAACAACAGAATTAAAATGGAAAACAGCTTAGCTGAAAAAACACTATTTATTTAATTGCTGTCTTAATTTCACTTTTTACATTTAATGTTTTTGTTTAAATATTTAATTCTAATCTTTAATATATATGCATAAGAATATATATATGTATGTATTATGTTTATCTATGTACATATTATGTTTTCACAATTTATTGCAAAACTTTAAATAATTTTACACCGTCCTTACCTCAAATCACAGACGCAGAACTTATAAAATTAGCAGTCCTGCTTAAGTGTGCAAAAGTGGTTTGATAGTTTTGAATAAGAAAATGTGGTTCGGCAAGATTGATTTTACAAGCAAAAACAGTAAGTGATTATGACGGTTTAAAGCAGGCACTAAAGGATGAGTTTCAGCGCAATCTGAGAAGTGCTATCTACATTTGCGGTTGAGAGATCGTAAAAAGAAAAAAGATGAATCGTTTCATAAGTACATGTTTCATATGAGGGGTTTAGGTTACGGTTATGGATCTCGAAAACGGGTTTTTCCATGTTCCCGTCGAAGAAAGCAGTAGAGCATACACAGCGTTCGTCAAGCGCGAAGGACTTTTGAGTAAAATAGAGCGCCTTTTGGATTCAACAATTCTCCATCAGTGTTTATACGTTTTGTGAAACATATTTTTCAGGAAGTTTTCAACGAAAGTATAATGCATTTATACATGAACGAAAAATCATCGTGAAAAATATTCTGTAAAGATATGAATTTGAATATACATTTTATGATTTCATATTTCGCACAAACCTTACCTCAAAGGTAACGGAAATGCTGGAATACCAAGATAGGCGCTCGCTGTAGATCAATCGAGTAAATTAAAACACATTAAATTACATTTTAATGTAAGTAAATATATTTACTTACCTCAATTACAAATTTTCACACAATTTTATAAAAGCAAAATGTAAAAAGATTATTGTCAGTTTGTCAGTAATCCCAACGCAAATTTTTGTTCACAAAAGTACCATTTTATTTATTTTGTATGGAAAAGAAATAGAATATTGAGTGTACATTACTGAAATTAACTTAGCGAGAAATGCCAAGATTTAGAATTATGTCATTTATAGACTTCACCTGTATATATGTACATAGTTTTTGTAATAATTGAATAATATAAATCCGGACTAAGTAGGTTGTGACAAAAAATATATAAAAAAATTGAAAATGAAATTTAAACATTTTTCATTTTTACTTTGCTGTGCCGCTGCTGAAAAAAATTTGTTGGTAAGTTTCCAAATCATTGTGTATAACAGCAAGTGAGATATCTTATTTGACAGTTGCTTTTGACAGGATACCTAAGATGGCGTTTGACAGGGTACCTAAGCTGGCCGCCAATATGTCGACAATTACGAATGGTCCAAAGTTGGAAAAAGCTGATCTGAAAATATTTTAGGGGGGTTTCAATTTTTTAGGATATTTTACATATTTTGAGATATTCGATTAATATCCATTATAAACATAGATATAATAGTATTGGGTAAAATGTTGAACGCATTTTTATAAAGCCATCGATAGGCTATGATATCATTTGAATCAGTAGAATCATAAAACGTCAGGGGTTTAAAGTGCTTCATCGATTCTCCTCTTTTTCTTTGCCAAAATATCTAGGTCACTAGTAACCTCAATATCTCGAGATACGTCTTCAATCTCCGTAAAATAGAAAAGGGCCGTTCACTCGGAGCCACCATGACGGTTTGATAAGTCATAAACTTCTAGAATAAAATATACTTTTCGGCAAAAAAGAATTCTCTGTATTCCAGTTACTGGGTAATAATTTTTAATTTTTTTGTCTAGAGTAAGTTTTTGTGTGTGCTACGAATTTGAAAACACGGTTAAAATTTTCTGCGACTACCGATTTTTTGGGGTCAATCCAGACACCCAGAACCCCTCCCGTGTATCCGTCCCTGCATTCGGGTAAAATATACGAGGAACGCCAGGGTTGCGAATTTACTTTGCAAAAACAGGTGATCTCAGCTGTTCCAAATTTTGACGTTTATCGAAAAGATATCTCACTTGTTATTATACACAATGTTCCAAATGCTCGACTTTATTCTCCAACCCAACCAAACCAATTTATTTCACCATATTAATTATATATGTATGTATTTTCGCTTTTACAGATTTTTGCTTCGCTTCGCCACAATTAAACAAATAATTGGCATAAAAAGTTTTGCAGGATTACCAAAGATATGTATTTGCACGGAATTTTTATGTTATTATAAACATGCTCACATGTAAAATATGTACGTAATTGCATTTAAACTTTATACATTGTTGCAGTTGCAGCTGGAGCAGTTTGTATATGCATACATATGTATGTACATACATATAGGACCTAGCCAGTATTTGATCGACTAGAATTTTTCCGCAACCGAAAATACTGGCTGGGATAAATTTGAGCAGTTGTGGGGAAACTTATATATATATAATTTTGGCGCGTACGCTATATAGTGTTTGGTCGAGCTTCTCCTATCATTTGTGGTGTGCGTCTTTATATTATACCACAAATGGAGGGACCTACAGTTTTGTGCCGACTCCGAACGGCAGATGTATTTAATGAAAAGCTTTTTCATTGCAGAAATACCCTCGGAGGTATGCCATTGTCTGCCGAGGGGTGACCGCTATTAGAAAAAACTTTTTCTATTATTAAGATTTTGCTTGCCTTGACTGAGATTCGAACCTCGAACTCACCGGCATATCGAGTTATAGCACGCACCGCTACCAACTCGACCACAGCGGCCACAGTGGGGAAACTTACCAAACAAAAAAATGAGCAGCGATCCTTGGGTGCACAAATTGCTTATGTTTGCTTGTGACTGGTTTGCATGCACTTTTATTTTATTGTTTGTTTGAAATATTGCTATTTAATAGTTTAAAAAATTAATTTCAATAAATATGTACTTATGTATATGTATTATACATACATGTAATTATACATATCTTTAATTGTATAAAATTTTATTTTTTTATAAAATTAGTAATATTTTATGTTTTTCTTTAATATTTTAACAAAAAATAAATGAATATAAAAAAGTTTTGTTGAAAAGTTTATTCAAAACAAGTAAGGAAAGATAAATTCGGGCGAAACCCAATTTTATATACCCTCGCGATGTATTTTTGTATGGACGGTGCCCATAATTTCATAAAACCCTGTTTCTTTGTTTCAAATCGCTGCTAGTATAAAAAAATACTGAAAAACGAAGTTTTTTGCATTTTTCAAAATTTCCGTTATTTGGAAGCTGGGCGTGGTCCGATTTCCAAAATTTTTGACGGTAATGCTAATGATATCAAGGACAATATTTTCATCAAATTTTGTGACGATACCTTACATCGTTATTGAGAAACCTACAAACGTTTTTTTATAAATTTTATTTTTCAAAATTTCATAAAAATCAAGTTTCTTAATTAACTATCTCTATAAATATCAAATTTTAATTAATATGTTCCAATAGATAAAGAAAAAACAAAATTTTTGCATTTTTCAAAATTTCCTTTATACATATATAACAGCGATATTGAGGAAAATTTGTTTACCAAATTTTGTGACGATACCTTACACCGTTATTGAGATACAGAAATTTTTTCATAAGTGGGCGTGGCAACGCCTAATTTTACAAATTTCATAAATACCTAATTTCTTAGTTCAAACTCGCTCCAAATACCAAATTTCACTCAATTTGTTTTAATAGATACCGAAAAACCGAAGTTTTTGCATTTTTCAAAACTTCTGTTTTATAGGAGGTGGGAGTGTTTATGATCCGATTCCAAAATTTTTCTACGATAATAATAGCAATATCAAGAAAAATATGTCTACCAAATTTTGAGACGATACCTGACATTGTTAATGGGATACGGAAACTTTTTCATAAGTGGGCGTGGCAACGCCCATTTTTTTAAATTTTATAAATACTTAATTTCTTAGTTCAAAATCGCTCCAAATACCGAAATTCACTCAATTTGCTGTAATAGATACCGAAAAAACAGGGTTTTTGCATTTTTCAAAAATTTCCGTTATATGGGTGGGAGTGGTTTTTAACTGATCTTGACCATTTTGAATGCCAACCTACCCTGTCCAAAGAGCAATCTATGTATCAAATTTCATTGAGATATCTCAATTTTTACTCATGTTATTGTAACCACGGACGGACGGACGGATCGATTCCTCTTTTCATTATGATCATTTTAGTATATATATGTCTACATCTATCTCGATTATGTTTTGCAGTTGCAAACAACCGTTATGCGAACAAAGTTATAATACCCTTGTGTACAAGTACAAGCTTGGGTATAAAAATTGGTGGTTACCGTATTAACTAGTGCAGGTGGTAACGTTAGCTACATATATGTTTACCAGAATAATAACTTGTGCAGATGTCAACATTAGCTACATGTTAATTTGAATATTTACTTTCGCAGATGGTTACGTCTATAGCTACAAACTCATCAAAACATTAACCTGTAACGAAGGTTACATTAGCTAAAAGTTTAAACAAAACATATACTGGTACAAATGGTAACATTAGCTACATTTTAACCATAATCTTAGCCTCATAAGGGCAAATTTTATGTTTCTATGTTGTTTAGCTCTAATATCGCCCAGTGAACAAACGCCAATTTTAATAACACATACATAATTTGTTTCCCGTGCATTAACATCAACAAATTCTCATTTTAAGATTTTTATCTTTTTAGCTAGCACTGCTTTAAAACAAAAAAGCAGAAGTTAAACTCAACTCACATAACAGATTCAAAATTAGCCATGTATTTTATTGAAAGAATTTGTAAACGCTTTTAAAAAATAGACAAGGACTTAAGGACAGGATTTTGGTGTTGCTGTTTTAAAGCAGATTTCTCGAAAATATGAACCGTCCAGGTGTGCCTATATTTTTGTACATTATTCAATACCTATGTATATCAGTATTGAGGATATAATTTTGCAGCACATATTCAATACTAACCTGTAATCTACTGATGCAAGTAGTCCTGACGAATACTAGCCTTTGTTATTATAGAAGTCAGTTGCGTCATTCGAAAAATTCCTTTGAAGAAATCAAGATCGCTTTCAAGAACTTCTTGTTTCCAATAGGCACTCCGGCGGAACTAGATATTTTTTAAAAGTATACCTGTGGCCGCTGTGGTCGAGTTGGTAGGCATAACTCGATATGCCGGTGAGTTCGAGGTTCGAATCTCAGTCAGGGCAAGCAAAATCTTAATCATAGAAAAAGGTTTTTCTAATAGCGGTCACCCCTCGGCAGGCAATGGCAAACCTCCGAGGTCATTTCTGCCGCCATTTGTGGTATACGCACACCACAAATGGTAGGAGAAGCTCGGCCAAACACTGAGCTATATAGTGTAAACGCCAAAATTATTAAATATGTATATTGTTATTATACCTATTATATCCTTATATGCATAATTGTTTGTAAGTTTGCAAAACCGAATATCAAAAATATTTCCAAAACTTTTGAGAAAATTTGAATGAAAATTTGTTGAATGTTTTTTTTGCTTTATCTACAAAGTTTAAAACTTGGTTTCTTGTGGCACACCACAAATGGTAGGAGAAGCTCGGCCAAACACTGAGCTATATAGTGTAAGCGCCAAAATTATTAAATATATTGTTATTATACCTATTATTTCCTTATATGCATAATTGTTTGTAAGTTTGCAAAACCGAATATTAAAAATATTTCCAAAACTTTTAAGAAAATTTGAATGAAAATTTGTTGAATGTTTTTTTTTTGCTTTATCTACAAAGTTTAAAACTGGGTTTCTTGTGGCTCTAGATAGAGAATAAACTCTGTTATAATTCAAAGTTCGTAAAAAAAATAAATAAACATGCGTTGCATAAATATAATTCGGACAGCATTGTAGTATGTTTTTTGTAACGGGTGTTTTTTTTAGGGGTATAGAACTTCGAATTGAAATAAAGCACAAGAAAATCGTTTTAAGGTCCATCAATTTGGCTTTATTGGAAGGATAATTTTATGCCATTAATGTTAAAATATGATTTCGGGCATGTGGCCGCCGCGGCTGGCTCGAATAAAGCCAATTCTACAGGTCCAATTTTCAACCACTTTTTCGAGCATATGGGGCCGTATGTCGGCAATAACGCCACGAATGTTGGCTTCCAATTCCCCTAACGTTTCTGGTTTGTTGGTGTAGACGAGCGACTTCACATATCCCCAAAGAAAATAATCCAATGGTGTCAAATCACACGATCTTGGTGGCCAATTGACAGGTCCATTCCGAGAAATTATGCGCTCAGCGAATGTTTCCTTCAATAAATCGATTGTGACGTGCGCTGTGTGGCATGTAGCGCCGTCTTGTTGGAACCACAACTCATCCACATTCATGCCATCCAATTCGGGAACAAAATAGTCGGTTATCATGGCTCTATACCGGTCTCCATTAACGGTAACTGCCTCTCCAGCATTATTGCGGAAGAAGTATGGCCCAATGACTCCACCAGCCCATAGAGCACACCAAACAGTCAGTTTTTGTGGATGTAATGGCGTTTCAAGGGTCTCATGTGGATTCTCTTCACTCCAAATGCGGCAATTTTGCTTGTTGACGTAGCCATTCAACCAAAAATGAGCCTCATCACTGAACAAAATTTTGCGATGAAAATCAGCATCGAGATCAATCTCATTTTCGGCCCATACACCAAAATCACGACGCATTGCATGGTCTCGCGGCTTTAATTCTTGCACAAGCTGGATCTTGTAAGGTCGCAAGCCAAGATCTTTGCGCAAAATCTTCCATAAAGTTGATGGACAAAGCTCCAATTGCTGTGCACGGTGGCGAATCGATTCATTCGGGTCCTCTTCAACACTTTGCTCTACAGCGGCAATTGTTTCTTCGGTGCGCACTGTTCGACGTCTCTGCGGATGCGTATTATCACATAGAGTAAACGTAGTGCGAAAACGATCCATGGTTAACCGAATTAATTGCTCTGATGGAATACTATTTGTTTGTAAATAACTTGTCGAAAATGAAATTATTATAAAAGTAAGTTCATAATTACTTTCAATAAAAACTATTATTGCTATCATATACATATGTACATACATATGTAACCAAGTACCGTATTTATCAAACTTTATATGTATGTATGTTACATATGCAGATGCATATGTGATTTTAACTCAAGTAGTTGACTTATTATTATATAAAAAAAAAAAGTTGACTTATTATTATTTTGCATACATATCCGTATATACAAATGTACTTTTATCTGTGTTCACAAAAATAGGAGTAAATTTCAAATGATTTTATTGTAACTTATGCCATATATATTAAGTTATTTTCAATAATTTTCATTTCAAATTTAGTAGGATCTATAACCGAAGTTTCAGACTTAATACGAAATTCGCAAAAACTAAACAAATTTCTAAAAATTGTCATTAATATTTCAATCTTTTTATTCAGGACTTTTAGGAAATTCTGGGTTGACAGTTTTGGAACAAAGTCCAAGTTTCAGTTGGCTAGAAAGTACCGTTGATTTATTAGAACTTTTTTTCGTCAGGGGTGTTGAGCATTTTCTTCCATATAACCTGTCATCCCTTATGATGTTGGTCTCCTTGCCTTGGGGATGAGGCTTAAGTGGTCGGTTAACTTCCCCTCAAAAGGTCATTAACCCAACACGAACTAAGAGGGAAGCTTGGTATAGTGATTAGTCCTTCCGTCCCCGCGGGAATCGGACCTCCAATCATTATGCGAAGAGTACCGCACCGACGATTTCCCCCCTAATCCAGGGTGTTATGCGACACCGTGCCCATTGGATGGTTTGCAGCCAGGGGTATCCGGCTGTACTTTAACGGCGCCCTCATGAAACAGGGTCACCTAAGGAGGTAGAACGACCTTGCCTTAGCAGAGGGGACTGCCCTGCTCGACCTATCCCTTTGCCCCCATAAAAAAATTAGTCTGCCGGCTTGTCGAGCAGTGTGGACGTCTATGAATTATGGAAACCAATAAAAAACTTGCCTCGGAAAACCGATAACCTCAAAAATAAGGACCAAACGCATCAGGAAAGTCATGTTTGTTTTCGGAGAAGTCCAAACATGTCAGCGGTGTAAAGCCTGTGGCTAAGCCAGGGCCAAGCTCACGCTCCATCCCTTCGGGGATTGCCTCAACGGAATTGAGGCGTCTGCCGGGAAGCGCCCTAACTCTGTCGTTAGACAAGTAAGTGACGCAACCTCCTCGACCAACGTCGGCAAGAGACCCAACCTCGCTGATAGGTCTTCGGGAAGGAAGGGCAGCCCTGTCAAAATATAAGCTAGCTCCTTTGCTATCCCTGCCACTCCAGGAGGCACAAAGACACCGGAAAGTGCTAAACTTAAAAAGACGTCGGCGACATCGGTCCGCATGGCTAAGCCTGCCTGCGGTCGCCGATGTGCACTCCTCTGACTCTGATGCGACCCCGGGCTGTAGCCATCCCCGAAAGTCAATCAGCGCGTCTGAGAGATACTACCGCACGAAACGGTCAGCCCTCAGGATCCTGGAGAGACTGAGGGAAGTTAAAGAGGAAGAACTCTCCAAAGAGGAGCTGGACTACAAGAAATGGCATGGCTGAACACTGGGAAAAGGCAAAGAGGTTCCTCACGGAAAATGGAAGAAATCGAGAGAGGAATGGTCATACCCGAAAAAGACGAAAACTTCCCCCTCTCTAGCTATGATGGAGCAGCCGGCTAGATCCTTTGCAGATATGGCAAAGGAAGCTTTTGTGAGAGCGGTATAGATCGCAGTTCCCCTGATGGAGCGATTACACCGCAGAACTGGGAGTTGGTTAAAAGGAAACTCTGGACGGTGTACAGAGACATTCGAAAGAAAACCCAGGACCACCGCGGACGCGGGATGGTTTTACTCTCGCGTCCAAATTATAAGCTGCGCCGAACAAAGGTCAGTAGGTCTATATACGCTGGCAATAAGTCGTGTAGGCGAACTCTGGGAAGGAGCGCGCCTCGAGAACTCAGAGCTGGCGAAAAACGTTCTAGAGGACGACGCAGCATCCAACTCTGGGATGGTGGGCGAACTCTTCAGGAGAGTTATTATGGAGGAAGGACTAGAGACCTCTCTGACACTGCTATGGAGGAGGAGACAGAGGACCTCCTTTCCATATCCGATGAGGAGGACGCCAACCAGACCGTAGTCGGGTGGAGAGAAGTACCCAACACTGCTGATGGTGGGGATAATACAAATTAATCTTCAACACAGCACGGCGGACTCGGCCGCATTACTCCTCCACATCGTTGAAAGAGAAGGAGATGTCGCGCTCATCCAAGAACCTTGGGTCGTAAAGGATAGGTTATACGGACTGAGCAGTAAAGGATACAAGTTGTGCATATTGATAAGAAAGTGAATTCATGTGTTTCTTTTAATACAGTTCAGTGATGCGGAAAATGTTGTCGTGGCAGTGGAGTCTTACGGTAGGACAATTTGGCTGGCGTCCTCATATATGGTGCATGACGCGGAAACACCACAACCACCACAGCCAATAAGAGATGCGATAACGGAAGCTTTTTAGCGCGGCACTCCGCTAATCATAAGAGCTGATGCAAATGCTCATCATCATATCTGGGGTAGTTCAGACACAAATGAACGGGGTGAATCAATCTTTGAATTCATTATGTGTAATAACTTACAGGTTAGCAATGTGGGAGATACTTCCACTCTCGTTGCTTCAAATATGAGGGAAGTCCTAGACATCACATGTGTCAATGAGGAGGGGGCAGAACTTCTGCATGACTGGAAAGTCTCAAAAGCGACATCACTCTCGGATCATATGAATGTGATCTTTAATTTATCTATACCGGTAAACCAAGTTTAAAGCAACCTTTGCCAACAATATTAATGGTTTAAATTGCCAAATAGACTCAGGCATCAACTGGACTAAGTCGTAGATGATGTAACTAAAGCCTTCCAACGGGCCGTTAAGGATTTCTCCATGTTCACTATAACCGAAGGGAAAATAAAACGAGCCTTTGGCAGTTTTCAGCCCTTTAAATCCCCGGGACTAGACGGGATCATTCCTGCCGACCTTCAGAACACCTCGGAGCTGATTGCGGCTATACTCGTACACGTCTACGAGGCGGTGTAACGGTTTAGCCGTACACCCCAGAGATAGGAAGAGGTCAAGTAGTCTTCATTCCTAAAGGAGGAAGAACGACCCATACGAGACCGAAAGACTTTTGACCAATAATCTATCGTCCTTCTTACTCAAATCGTTTGAGCGGCTACTAGACATATGCTCATAATAATGGCAGTGGACTTACCACTGCGCAGCATGCCTACAGCAAAGGAAGATCAGTTGAAACAGCGCTACACTCCCTAGTAAATACAATTGAGAGATCACTGCATTACAAAGAATACACCCTAGCTGCTTTCCTAGACATCGAGGGTGCTTTTAATAAAATTTTTCCCGTGGCAATCACCTCATCACTGGTCAAACCTGGGGTGAATAACTCACTGGCCTCGTTCATTGGACCTATGCTTGTTGGAAGAGAATTAAGCGCTGAGCTAGGAGGGTCCTCCTTTATGAGGTACCCAGTCAGAGGAACGCCTCAAGGAGGTGTAATCTCACCACTCCTCTGGAATATACCCGTAAGCGAGCTCCTCCAAAAACTCGAAAAGACGGGTGGCAAAATAATTACATACGCTGATGATATCGTCATAGCAATTTCAGGCAAACACCTTTCCACAATGACGGACCTGCTTCAAAGATCGTTAAATAGCTTAACTCTGTGGTGCAGTAGCCGAAGACTTGGAGTAAATGCATCAAAGACGGATCTTTTCTCTTTTCTAGGAAGCACAAGACACCAGATCTTGTACAAATAACTATAGGAGGAAACACCCTCGTAGTAAAGGAACAGACCAAGTATCTGGGCCCCATTTTAGACAGCAAGCTTAACCGGAAGTCGAACATTCAAGACAGAGTGCGTAAAGCGACAATAGCTCTTTACTCCTGCAACAGGACAATTTGGAAAAGGTGAATAGTGCAACCCAGAATTATATACTGGCTATACATAGCGCTGGTCGATCCTATGTTACGGCATAGTAGTATGGTGGGACTTCCTCCAGAAAGGTGTAAACTTCAAAATAATGGATAAAGTTTAGAGATTGGCGTCCATTCTCATAACCGATAGACCTACATGTCAAATGGTCAAACAGTACCAACGGTCACGGTAAGATACTGGCGGAATTCTCGGATCTTCCTGGTCTAGAAACGAAACGCAGTGCGAAATGGCGAGTCCATCCATGCATAAACAGATGGATCAAAGCTTGGTGGAGGTTTATATTCCCGGCAACTGAGGATCTCCTATAGCTTCCGTCTTCCGGACCACTGTAGCGTCTTTCATGCAGAACTGTTATCGATATATAAGGCCTACAACTGGTAAAGTGTGATACGATGCCAGATATTGATATCTACATTTTCACTGACAGCCAGGCGGCAATGAAATCTTTCACAAAACAATCAACGACCTCCATTGTGGCTATGAAATATCGCGGATCTCTTAACGAGATGGCTGAGTCACTTCGCCTGAGGGTCACATGGGTCCCAGGTCACAGCAAAATAGAGGGAAATTGTAAGGCCGATGAGCTACCCATTAGCAAGCTATCAATTACTAAACATGAACAAATACGACTTGAGCATGATAGTATCGGTCATAACAGTAGTAGTCTTGCAATTCTGCATAGTATTCAAATTTTGCATACAAAACGTCAAATTGCTTTACAGAATTCAATTGACGAAGATGAAGAAATAAAAGCATGAGTATGTTCACACTTTTTTCACTTACAGGCAGGTCTTATAACTAAGAAGTATGTAGGGACGGATACAGCGGAGGGTACTGGGGTCCGGACCACGCAACCCAAAATATCCTTGGTCTCAGCAAATTTCAACCGAAATACAACTGGAATACAATTAGAATTGACGTATCAATTTAATTAAATTGTGTTTGTTTAAGCTCAGTTTGAGACAATTAAATACAATATTCTTTTTTATATTGTGGTTGATTAATTTAAACTGAGTGGTGCAGAAATTAAATATAAGAGAATTAAATAAAATATATAAAACGCTATTCTAATCGTATTTCAGTTGCCGGGATGTTTTCTGTGCAACATTAGCATATAGAAACTATCTGCATGTACACTGCGATTCCCTTGATTAGGGGCACTATTGTAGCAATCAATTAATCAATTGGAAGCAGGCACCAAAATATTTTGAGGACATCATTCTGTTGCATATTTTTTTAGAGATTTATCATTTAGCAACCTAAGGGAATGATCAATATAGAAATCACTTTAGATTCCTAATTCTATCGAAAAAATTGTAGTTATTTTCGCGTCATTTGAATAGGGGCAGTGATAGAAATGTCGCAGTATGGAGAAGTGCATTATTTTTATTCACAGGAAAGTGTTGAAAATTACTATTTTCCATATTAAAAAGTGTTAAACATTAAACTCAATTTGAAAACTTTTCAACGTCTGTCTAAAAGAAAAATAGCTAAAATAGTCCATAAAATTGGACATTACTTGGACGTTAATTGGAACTAATTCAAAAATAAGTATAAGCTTAAAAAAATATGGAATGAAAGCAAACAACCATTACCACAACAGCTACGGAGGGGCACAACTTTCGAAAATTAGCTTCTAATTGAAGTGAGTTTTGTGAAAATATGGATATTATCTAGCTGGTAAGTCCACTGTAGAGAAAATAAGTTGCACAAATTAACCCCCTGTCAAACACATGGTTCTGGCCAGGCATATTTCATTTTTGAGCGTTAATTAAACATACTTCTAGTTTAGGTAGATACCTGTATTTCCCGGGAGCCGCCTAAAATATTGTTGGCTTTCTATCTGTAAAAAAAATTCAAAACGATAGTTCCAACACGACGAAAACTGCAAAAGAAAAAAGTCCCCCCTATTATTATACACATTTTGTGTTATTTTTCTGCAAATACAATGCAGATTGTTGTTTCCAGGTATTTTGTTGTCAAACTTGTTTTTTTTTTATTTTGGGTTGTTTTTCTGTGAATTCAAAGCTGATGTTTACTTCCAGGTAGTTTATGTGTTAATTTTTCCCTTATTTCTTTCTTTCGTTTGTGATTTTGGTTTTGAGTTCAGTTAGTTTATTATAGAATGCTGAACATACAACATCGACAGTCCGAAATATAAATCATTGTGTATAATAATAAGTGAGATATCTTTTCGATAAACGTCAAAATTTGGAACAGCTGAGATCACCTGTTTTTGCAAAGTAAATTCGCAACCCTGGCGTTCCTCGTATATTTTACCCGAATGCAGGGAAGGATACACGGGAGGGTTCTGGGTGTCTGGATTCACCCCAAAAAATCGGTAGTCGCAGAAAATTTTAACCGTGTTTTCAAATTCATAGCACACACAAAAACTTACTCTAGACAAAAAAATTAAAAATTATTACCCAGTAACTGGAATACAGAGAATGCTTTTTTGCCGAAAAGTATATTTTATTCTAAAAGTTTATGGGTTATCAAACCGCCTTCGTAATATGCAATTTTACAAACACATTTACCGAATTTTTCAAATCAGTGTTACGTTGCCAGTCACGGTGGCTCCGAGTGAACGGCCCTTTTCTATTTTACGGA
This sequence comes from Philophylla caesio, assembly GCA_963971545.1. NCBI lineage: Eukaryota > Metazoa > Arthropoda > Insecta > Diptera > Tephritidae > Philophylla > Philophylla caesio. Next base: position 36,969,483 of record OZ020608.1, on the reverse strand, counting down.
GATTGAAGACGTATCTCGAGATATTGAGGTTACTAGTGACCTAGATATTTTGGCAAAGAAAAAGAGGAGAATCGATGAAGCACTTTAAACCCCTGACGTTTTATGATTCTACTGATTCAAATGATATATTTTTTCGGCCAGTTCACGACCGACATTTGACATATACCTAGTGTAGAAAATTCCACGGCTGACCTGCTTTCACGTATGCAAGAAATCGAACAAATTGTTGACTACGTTAAGACCGCAGCGGCACAGCAAGCTGATACTTATCTACAATCACAAAATTCACTTATACTGAAATATTTTTATATTCCCAATAGCACGATGAAACTGGTAAACTATACTTCAACTCCTAAAATTCGGTCTTACATACCCCATGAGTTTCGCAGTCCACTGCTAGCCAATATCCACTGTTCGCATCCAGGAGTTCGTGCAACCTTCTGACAAAAAGATTTGTTATACCCGGCATGAAAGAGGAGACTGCAACATTCGTGCGGAACTGTGAAGCATGCCAACGGTCCAAAGTCTACCGACACACCAGATCTTCTTCATCGACCTACAAACCGCCTGCAGACCGTTTTCCGCACATCGATATCGATATTGTTGGCCCATTCCCTCTATGCGAAGGACTGCGCTATTGACTAACAACAATCGACCGGCTAACATGCGGGCCAGAGGCAAAGCCGACGCCTGACATGTCCGCCTTAACGTCAGGTCAAAATAGGCAATTCGACTCCGCTCTATTCGCTGAGTTGATGAACACAATTGACGAATTTCACTTCCGGACAACTCCTTACCACCCACAGTCAAACGGCATTATAAAAAGATGGCAACGAAGTTTTAAACCCGCCATATTGTGCCACAACCCAAACAAATGACTACATCATTTGCCTATGATTCTCATTGGTCTTCGTGCAGCTTACAAACCCGACATTCACGCAAGTCCTGCCATTCTCGTTTACGGTTCAACGGTACGACTCCCAGTTGAATTTTTCCAGACAACAAACGCCAAATCAGTAACCCAGGAGATCGTATCTCAGAAACTCGGTGCAGCAAAAACCGCACATCAGACGCCTAAAGTTTTTGTGTCAAAAAAGACAATCTGGCAACATAAAAATCATGCACAGCTCTTTTACGTTTTAGATATTTGTTGGATAAAAACGTGCTCACTTGAAGATCTCCTCGGCTATCTGCTGATATATGCAATGAAACCACAAACTTCTTTTGGAATCTGTTGCAGTTGTTTTCAATGATTAGCCAATGGCATTCCTCATCGTTCCTTCTTCCACTAACGCACATGATAATGTGTTCTATATAGTGGACCAATTACCTGAGAAAAAACAGATCCAAATAGTAACTACCCTTCTGAAAATAAAACTTTCGAGCAGTAAAGAAGGGGAAAATGAGTTTCTTTTGAATACAACGAGTTCTAACATAACAGAAAATAAGAAAAAGGAACTGGAAATAATCTTCTCTGTTCAAAGTTTAGATAACTTTCGAGCTAATTATATGAAAAACTTCTCTACAAACTATAACCAACACATGTATGAAAAATCAAATATGATGGAGGACATTTTTAAAGAAGGTCTCTTTGAATTTGAAACGGCCAAGAAAGGAATTAAAAAAAAGACCATACACGACTGATGGCAAATGCGACAGACCTTCTTGACTTAGTTTTTGAGAAAAGAAACTTTGGGCATGTATAAGAAACAATAATTAAACTAATAGCATTTCTTTAAAATTTCCATTTCAATTTCAACCAAAGAAGATGAAAATGAAGCAAATTATTCAGATAAATGTAAGAGTCGGAACGATTTATATTACTCCACGGGTGAAACTATTGCATCGCAACGTAAATTGACTAGTGTGTACAAATTAATTGAGTAATCAATAAACAAAACTGAATGAGATACCTCTAAAATTTATTTCAGATTTAAAAATTGTTCTACTTGCTAATCGACAGCAGACGGTGACGGCACCTTACCCGATTAGTTATGAAGAAAATTTAAAGAAATACAAACTCCTAAAAGAAAACTATTTTAAATAAAAACAGTCTGAAGGGTAATGGCAAAAACAAAGCTAAGGAATATCACAGCACTTAAACTTATATCTTCATATAAAATGCATACACATTTACTCGCACGTTAACAGACACTAACCTTTTCGAGTATTTAATGCATAAATATGTTCTAATGGTCGAGAAATACATACATACATGTAGAACCGAATAGGTGGCAGCAGAGCGTATCGAAGGCGAAGGCGAATGTCAAAAAAAGTGAAGGAAATGAAGACGTATGATGAGAGCTTACCTACAGAGGAGGGAGGTAGGCAGCCGTCCGCAGTTGAAAAAGGCGGGCATGAAGCTGGTGAAAATAAAGTAGAAAGTAATGACCTATCCGAGCTCATAAAGTTGCTTACTTTGAAAATTCGCTTGGAGGAGAAGAACGAGGGGAAAACGAAAATTTCTGTTGATGTGTTCGGAAAAATTATCGCAGACTACGACGGAATCTCCATCCCTGTATAACAGTGGTTTGACAATTTCGAGAAAAACGTTACGGCCTGAACGAGAAACAAAAATATGTGCAAGCACGTAATAAAATGATCAAAACTGCACAATTGTTTTTGGAAACAACAACGGTTAGTGACTATGATACACTGCGGTATGTGCCCAAGAAAGAATTCGGTAAGGAGCACTGTAACGCGTGAAAGCTTTCATGAGTATGTACTCAAAATGAGGAAAATTGCTGCTCTCGGCAGCTTAGAAGAGGTGTCCATTATCCGCTACATTGTTGATGGGTTACCTATTAAGAGTGAGCTGAAGTATACTCTATACAATGCTAAATCGATGCAAGAATTAAGAGATCAGTATGATATTCTAGAAAGAGCAGTATTAGAAAAAGCGTCGATCGATCAGAGTACGAAAAGTAATACCGCTATAGAAAGGAAAAAAGGGCATTGCTTTAATTGCGGATCGACCGAGCATAAAAGATACGAATGCAACTCAGCAGGGCCAAAATGCTTTAAATGCAATAATACGGGACACATTTCAAAAGACTGCACTGTTCAACAAACAAAAGAAGTGAAAAATTGTGTAGCGAAGAAAAATATGAAAAAATTCGCTTTCCTTAACGCACTAGAGATTTCGTGTCTGATCGACAGTGGTGCTGAGGTTTCCTTAATCAAGTCAAGTGCAATCAGTTAACACTTTCACAATAAGTCGATAATGAATTACAGAGGTGATATTGTAGGGTTGAACGGAGCAATAACGAAACCTAGAGGCACGATTCGGTGCGAAATAGAATTGGATGGCTTAAAATGCGATCAGTGGTTGTTGGTCGTACCAGATAATGCGATATATGATGACGTTATACAATAAGTAAATTTAGATACAGCGTAGACGAGTACGGGTATAGTTTTACTGAGCTAATACGGCAATCAGCCGCAGATAATGAGATGAGTAATGAGCATTGGCCTGATTAACACCGATAATAGTGTTGAGGTTGTTGCACCTCAGAAATTCAAAGCAGCTATCGAGCAGATAAAAAACGATTATAAGCCAAATAAAACGGCGGTTAGTCCCGTAGTCATGAAAGTTGTGCTCGAAAAAGAATCGCCAATTTACGCGTCACCAAGTAGACTGCCACCAGCTCATGAAAAAGTGGTGAAAGAAAAGGTGGCAGAATGGTTGGAAAAAGGCATAATCTCTCCATCCATTTCGCAGTACTGCAGTCGGGTTGTCGTCGTAAACAAAAAAGATCAGTCCAAGAGAATTTGTGTGGACTAAATTGTTTTTAAAGATAGGTTTCCAGTACCGCATATGGAAGACGTAATCGATCGTTTGGAAGGTTTTAAAATTTTTAGGGTACTGGATATCGAAAATGCCTTTTTACACGTACCGATTTAAAAGGAAAGTCGACGATACACAGCTTTTGTCACGAAACAAGGTATGTACGAGTTTAATTTTGCTCCTTTCGGGTTTTGTAACTCTCCAGCAAATTTCATTCGTTACATTAACGCTATATTCCGTAAGCTGATAAACGAGGGCGACGTACAAATATACATGGATGATATAATTGTATACTCAGAAGATGAAGAACAGGGTTTGCATAAATTAAGAAAAGTTATTGATATAACAGCTGCATATCATTTAAAAGTAAACTGAAAGAAATGCAAATTCCTGCAAACGAAAGTAGAGTTTCTAGGTGTCGTTACCGAAGATGGTAAAATTTGTCCAAGTTTGGACAAAATAAAAGCCGTTAAAAACTTTGTGAAGCCAAAAAGTATAAAAAATGTGCAATCTTTTCTTGGCCTGACTGGATTTTTTAGGCGTTTAATCAATAATTATTCGATTATTGCGGCTCCGCTTACGAATCTACTCAAAAAGGGAACACCATTCGCTATAGAAAAAGAACAACGATGCGCAATCGAAACGTTAAAATGTGCAATTACGTCCGAACCAGTTTTGTTTATTTATTCCAGATCTGCAGAAAGGCAACTACACACTGATGCATCGAAGTGGGGCTTTGGAGCAATACTTATGCAAAAGTTTAACGACAGTTTCCACCCAGTATACTATTGGAGTAAGAAAACTACAGATGCAGAGTCTAGGTTGTATAGCCATCACTTAGAAACCAAAGCAGCGTATCTCGCAATGAAAAAGCTTTGTCATTACTTGTTAGGAATCAACTTTACATTGATAACGGACTGCACAGCATTTCAAAGCACGACAACAAAAAAAGATGTATCCACTTCAGTAGCAAGGTATGTATTGTACATGCAAGATTTTTCGTTTGTAACATAACACCGCAAGGGAACGAATATGAAACACGTCGACGCGCTTAGCCGTCACTGCGTGATGTTTAATACAATGGGCTCAGAACTCTATAGCAGATTACAGAAAGCGCAAAGTACAGACGAGCACATTATAGTTATTAAAGAAATTCTGAAAGAGCGTAATTACGAGAACTACAAGACAACGGGTGAAATATTGTTTAAAGAGGTTGATGGATTACATTTATTGGTGGGGCCAAAACGAATGGAAAGAGAATTGGTTACGAAGGCGCACGAGGATGGCCACTTCGGTGTGGCTAAAACAGCGCACAAAATCAAGCAGAGCTTTTCTATACCACATTTAGAAAGTAAAAGCGGCAAAACCATTCAGAACTGCATTAAGTGTATTTTATACAACAAAAAACTGGGAAGGCAAGAAGGTTTTCTAAATGTAATCGATAAAGGTGATGCACCTTTATGCACTATTCACGTCGACCATGTAGGCCCAATGGACGCAAGCACAAAGCAATATAAATATATCATCGCTATTGTAGATGCATTTAGCAAATTTATTTGGCTTTATCCCACAAAGACAACAGGAGTAAAAGAGGTGTTATCCAAATTAATGGCGTGGAGAAAAATATTTGGTAACCCCCAACGAATAGTAAGCGAAAGAGGGTCGGCCTTCACTGCCAGCGCGTTTGTAGAGTTCTGCCAGTCAGAGGCGATTGAGAACATTCAAACAACAACGGGAGTTCCACGGGGCAACGGCGAAATAGAAAGAGTAAATCGTACTGTTTTATCTGTAATATCAAAACTTTCTTAAGATACAAGCATGTTGATCGTGTGCAACAGGCGGTCAACAATTGTGTACACCGTTCAACAAAACGATCGCCATTTGAAGTCCTTTTAGGCGTTAAAATGAGAAACAGCAACGCTATGGAGAATATTCCACAATAGTTGGAGCAACAGCTCGTTGAAACTACAAATACAAACTACTCAAGAGGCATACAAGAAAACATTCGATCAACGGCGAAAAGCAGAGCATGTAGACGACCTAGTAGCCATAAAACGCACTCAATTTGTTGCAGGTCGAAAGTTAGCGAACCCTTTTATGGGACCTTATAAAGTTACAAAAGCGAAACGTAATGGTCGCTACGAAGTGCGGAAGCAGCAGCATTCGAAGAACCGAACACAACTTCAACCAGCTGTGATTATATGAAGCTGTAGAGATACGCAGATATAGATGAGGAGGTTTCATGCTGGTCGGATGGCCGAATGTAGAACCGAATAGGTGCAGCATAGCATATCGAAGGCGAAGGCGAATGTCAAAAGAAGTGAAAGGAAAGAAGACGTATGATGAGAGCTTACCTACAGAGGAGCAACAAATTAAGCACCGCTACTTATCACCTTTTTATATAAACTGATTTCTTATATAAACTATTTTTGTATTTCATTAATTCCACAATCAAAATTCGATATATTTTTCTGTATAACAGTACTCAACTAATAAAACTGAATTTCAACTCTACATACTTACATATGTACGTCTTTTCTATTTCGCAAATACCGATCCCATCAAAAAATGTAAAATGTGGATATCTTTAAAACAGGAGCAGCTAGGATTTCAACCTTATGGCGTAAACAAATACAACTCTGTTTTCAGTTTAAGTCGGCATTTTTATGCCACATATAGTAATTATTTCTGATGAAATTACTATTATTGAACATGAATTTTAAAATATTTAAATAATGACTTAATATAAATGTTTTTGGTAGAACCAATTATGATTACAATTCATGTTTTTTTTAAATAAAACGTAATAATTGTTTTGTAAAAACATGTTTAACTAGTTATGGACCACATATAGTAATTATTTCTGATGAAATTACTATTATTGAACATGAATTTTAAAATATTTAAATAAAAGCAATTCTGATCATGAGAATTTACAGGCATCTTCATCAGAGGTGGGTCCATCACCGCCTCAATCGCTTCCACCATCCCAATCTGCTCCTATTGTTGCAAAAACTGTAGCACCATTGGATGAGGCTGACTGCTCTGCAAAGAAGCTGGTTGTGGTTCCTTTGAGAAAATCAATTTTTGTTTCTAGATTTGCTAGGGACACTTCTTCTGATGATATAGAGTTTTACATTTCATCAAAAATTAAGACTTGTAACTTAGCAATCCGAAAATTTAACTTTAAATACGAACGTAACGTATCATCTTTTAAAATTGATGTGGCACCTGAAGTTTTTGATACTTTGCTTAACAATTGTTTTTGGCCAACCGGGGCATTTGTTCGCGAATTTGAATACAAGCCACATAAAAATAAAAATAAAATAAATAACTTAGCTTCAATTCCTAATCGTGACTCTGAGCCAAAAAACTAATTTTAAATTCTACTTTAAGTATTTTCTACCAAAACGTTAGAGGTTTAAATACTAAATTGAACGATTTATATTTAAAAGGCTTAGACTGTGACTATAACGTAATTTGCTTTACTGAAACTTGGCTTAAACCACATATTTTTAATTCAGAGATCCTTCCTAATCAATATCAAATTTATAGAAATGACCGTAAGGACAGAATCGGTGGGGGTGTTCTTTTTGCAGTTCATTCTTCAATACCATCCGAAGATGTTAATATCCCCCTCATCGAGTCAATCGAATTTAAAGCCATACGAGTTATGGTAGGAAATGGTTTCTTTTATTTAGCTGCTTGCTACATCCCTCCTAACTCTGACTTATCGGTTTATTCTCAACATATTGCGTCACTTAGATCTTTAAGTTCAATGATTACTGAACATGACTCGATGATTGTACTTGGTGACTTCAATATGCCAGGCATATCATGGACTCTTATAGAGGACGTTATCGTTCCAATATCATCAAAGGATAGATACAATGTGTTTTTAGAAGATATGGCTGAGCTCTGTCTAAATCAGATCAATTTAACTCCAAACAATTTTGGCACCATTCTGGATCTAGTTTTTGTTGATGACGCATCTAAGTCATCTATGAAGATGTGCGAACCCTTGGTTATTCCAGAGGACTCTTATCACCCTGCGATTGAGGTAAACTACGAGGTTATTGGTGATTTTGGAAATAATGTTGATAAATCAAGTAGCTCAAACGCTCGTTTTATTTTCGCGAAAGCCAATTTCAAAAAATTAGATCGAGAATTATCAAAATTATCATGGCCGACGTATAAAGATGATGTTGAACGTTGCGTCCAGCATTTTAATGACACTATATTTAGCTTATTTCAAAAGTTTGTACCAAAACGGGTTTGCGTACAAAAGGAGCAATCACAACCTTGGTTTACTAAAGAACTAAAAAATTTAAAAAATAAGAAGTCGCGATCGTTTAAATTGTACAAAAAAACTGGTTTGCACACTAACTATATTAAATACTCAGTTATCCGACACGCTTATTTTGAATTAAATAAAAAATGCTACAGATCTTATTTGTGCAAAGTTAAAAGGAATCTAATAAAAAACCCTGAATCATTTTATGACTTCGTTAACTCTAGGCGCAGAGTGACTAGTTTTCCGTCTGCTATGAAATATCAAAATACCGTTTCTTGCGACTCCCAATCAATTTCCAACATGTTTGCCCAATTCTTCAGGTCAAATTACTCCATTAACTCTCCTCTGAGCAAACCTTATCCATATAAACTCTGTTCCCTCACCTCTGCTATTATTCCGCAGATATCTTCCGAGGAAGTATTTTATTATTTGAGTAACTTAAAAGAATCATTTAAGGCTGGCCCCGATTCGATCCCGACGTGTTTCCTCATTAACTGTGCTAAACATATTTATGTGCCCTTAACTAATTTATTTAATCTTTCTCTTAAGCTTGGGATTTTCCCTTCAGCTTGGAAAGAATCATTCATTATACCACTTTATAAGACCGGGAGTAGGTCCTCTATAGAAAATTACCGCGGTATAGCTAAGCTTTCTGCTATTCCTAAATTATTCGAAGCTATTGTTGTTGACCATTTAACGTATTCCATATCCTCTACAATTTCTAGCACACAACATGGGTTCTCTAAGGGTAAATCTACCGTTACAAACTTGCTTGAGTTCACAACTCATGTTTCAAATGGATTCAGAGAATTTATGCACACTGATGTTATATACACTGATTTTAGTAAAGCATTCGACAGAGTAAGTCACTCTTTACTGATCCATAAACTCGATCTCCTTGGTTTTCAACCTAATCTCCTTCGTTGGATGGCTTCTTACCTCATTGACAGAACACAACGAGTTCTTTTTAAAAATAGTTCCTCAAACATAATTCATGTTTCTTCAGGGGTCCCGCAAGGAAGTCACCTTGGTCCGATTCTGTTTTTACTTTTTATAAATGACTTACCTTCTGTAATAAATTATTCAAAAATTTTATTGTATGCTGATGATGTAAAGCTTTTTAGATCGTATCATTCTGTTGAGGAAAGGTCCTTACTACAAGCGGATTTAAATAGCATGACTAACTGGTGTGAAATAAATTACATGCCACTAAACCTTAAAAAATGTAAAGTAATGTGCTTTTCTCGCAGAGCAGTTCAACCAGCATCTTATGAAATAGGTAACCATAACCTCGAACAAGTGTTTAACTTTGTTGATCTTGGAATTACAATGGATCCGAAATTTAATTTTAATCTTCACATCAATGCTACAGTTAACAAAGCCAAGGGTGTTTTTGCATTTGTAAAACGGTGGTCAAAAGAATTCAATGACCCTTACATCACGAAGGCTCTGTTCACAACGTTAGTGAGGCCCATACTGGAATATGGATCTGTTGTTTGGAACCCGCGCTATCAAGTTCATTCCGACAGAATAGAGTCCATTCAAAAACAATTTCTGCTTTTTGCTTTAAGAAATTTTCGTTGGGATTCTCAGTACAACTTGCCGCCATATATAAGTCGTTTAAAACTCATTAATCTTCCTACACTTGCTAGTCGTAGAGAAATGCTAGGCATTGTATTTTTGGTCAAGTTACTGACAGGCTTGATCTCTAGCCCATATCTTCTTAGCGAAATAAAACTTAACGTTCCCTCCAGAATTTCAAGACATTTCCGGCCTCTCTTTCTGAAGCCATGTAAAAGTAATTTTGAGTTAAATGAGCCACTCCGTAGTTTGTGTCAGGATTTTAACACTCACTCCGGTTCTTTTGATATTTCAGACTCACTTTTTTACATAAAGAAAACTATACTCAATCCTCTCAATAATTAATACATACATACATATACATATATTACTATTCGATCAGCTGATGAGCATTTGTTCTGTAGCTGAACAGTTTTAGATCTCGACACTTAACAAACCTCTGCCTTTCATGACTCGGCGCAATATATATGAAAAAAAAAAAATTTTTTTTTTTATATATCCGTGCGTCATGCGGATGCGCCCCTCGCGTCGGTCGGGCGGGTATGGAGGGATACAACCGTTGGGATTATTATTATTATTATTATTATTATGACTTAATATAAATGTTTTTGATAGAACCAATTATGATTACAATTCCTGTTTTTTTTAAATAAAACGTAATAATTGTTGCCGATTCAAGTAAAATATATTCTACAAAAGTTTTTGTTACATAAATATTTTTTTAATAATTGACAAATTTATTGACTTTTTTTGGAAAATCAACAACAGTTTTTTAAATGGTAGAAGTTATAATAATATTTCGGAAATCACCACATTTCCTCATCAGACTTCCGAAATAGTACTATAACTTCTAACAAATAACTTTTCCATATGAAATCTTCTATAAACTGGCCTCGACTCAATAAATTTGTCAATTATTCTACAAAAATGTACAAGTAAAATTTAAGAATAGTTTGCAGGATTTGAGTTCAATATCTCTTAATATAGGTACATATCTTCATATCCATACACAAGAGCGATAGCATACAAGATAGTGCTTTCTCGAAAACTGACATGCAGCTACTTGCGTGCACGCCATACTGAATAAAAGAGAATCGAAGAAAATATTAACAACAATTCGTGGAAAGGTTATTCTTTAAATTTCTTGCAATTTTTGTTCCCTTGTCCATATTTGTATTCAAACACTGCGCACTTCACGTTTATTTAATTTATTTTCTTTTTTAATAATTGACAATTATTAAAAAGATTTATAAGGCCGATAGAAATAACAAAAATTAATTAATTTTCAATAAAATCATTTAATATCATTGGGCCATAAAGTTAGTAGCAGCTTTTTGATATACTTTTCGATGAGATATCTGTCAAAAATGCTGATGCTAACTTTAGAGTCGACTTTAACTTGACTTTGAATACTTATGGCCCATTGATTTTAAGCACACGAAACTCTCTGCTTGTAAAAATATACTCATAAACAACTTTTTTAGGTTGTAGCATCAAAAAATTCTTTGTCAAATTCACTGAAAGCGAATAACGGTTTGCGGAAGGTGCAATCCCTTCATTATCCAAACCGTGAAACATATTTAGGGAGTTCACAAGCACTGTCGTATCTCGTATTTCGTCGTATCGCTTATTAGAATAAACTAGTTTAAACTTGTTGTTATTGTTTCACATGTTAAATTTTCGTATTTCAATACAACTCTGAAAGGTGTGTTATTTATGTGTGTTATTCGATCAGCTCCTCCCGTTTATCCCGTTAGGCTTATTCTTGATTGAAAAAATGTTAAATTAAGTAAATAGTGATGTACGTATACATATTTTCAAGAAACCGACCGCTCAAATTTAATAAAAGTGATTTTTTGCTGATTAATTGCTTGAACTCCCTAATTGTTTATATGTATAATTGTTCTAAAATCGGGCAAATTAAACCTTAAATTTAAAATGCTCGTTTCACTGACATTTGTGGTGCAGCTAGTACCATCTCAGTTATAATTTTCATTTTTTATCTGTATGACTACGTCGAAATTTTTAAATCTTTTACGTTATCAAATGTATAAATGCCTAGAATTGGTTTTTGATTTGATTGATTAGGTTCTATTTCTAGCTCATCGTCGGGACTTATTTTAGATTGTATACATAATAGATTATTATGATAACTTAAACTTACATTACTGGATACACTTAATATTAATTATTAATAAAGTATATATTTTTTACTGTTTAATTTATATGTATATACCTATGTGCTAGGCTGCGTTGAGAATTTCAATGATTAAAATTTGCTTAATGGATTTTCATTTTAAACCGAACCGAAGAATTTTTTTTGTACAAGTTTTCGGTTCACTTTTGACATTTTAAAATAAAAAAGTGGTTTGCTGGAAGCCTTAAAATAGTCTTGTTTCGGTTCAAGTCCCGGCACGGTTCATAAACGGTTTGCAGCCTGTTTTTCATAAACATTTTTAAAACAAAATTATACTTGTCATAAGCATTTTTGGTCATACTTATTATCACAAAAAATCAGATTTAAATTTTTTGCGACGTAAAATTATTATTAGGTGTATTTCTGTGGCATGTAATTAACATACGAGTACTATGTATATGTATATGTATGTATGTATGCATACATACATATGTACATGCATGCATATATTAGGAGTATCATTATTTTGTTAATGTTATTTAAAACGAAGAACGAGAAACGACACTGAAGATGGCACAACGCCGAAACCGGTTTGTCTTAAAACCAAACTTGACAAGGGATGACAGAAAATCGTTCCAAAATTCAGTTATTAAAACAATTTGCATTCGTTACCATGTCTCAGCCAGCGGTTTTCCTTTAAATAAAGTGGCCATATGAACAAGCAAATATTTCGTATTTCTTTCGAAATTAAGAATGCGTCTATATAAATAGTATATAGTCAAATCAAATTTTAAGTTATATGTTACCTGAGAGTCTATAACTGTTGGCATATCGATGTAGGCTAATGTCATATTCAAATTTTTTAATCAGAATATAAGTCAACGCATTTAATTTTTTTACACAAGAACTGATTCAACAATAATACCTACATAATCTATGTACGAGTATAGGCTTGTTATCTCTGATGCACCTTGTACCAAAAATTAAATCACTTGTTAAACCTTTGATGTACATGCATTCATATGTATGTACATGTATATGTAGATATGTATTTCTCACATTCAACTTATGTCACATTAATAATCACTTAGCATCGTATCGCACAGATCTATGTAAGTAGTTATCTTATAGAGAATAATGCGGCCCGATACCACCTTCACGCGTTACGCGCCAACTGCGAATAAGAATACTTTACAAATATTTGTCTTCTTACACCATTCGGCTATAGAACGAGCCGTAGGTGCGCAAATGACGCAAACGTGTATTTTGAATTTTGAAAAACCAATTCTGTAATAACAAAAATACAATAGCAACGTGGTATAAGAACTATAGAAGAATTGTGAGTACCCGCGATGGTAGGTACACGACCGCCTGTATGCTTTATCCCGGCTGTTGATTTGCAAACAACCCGGCTCGTTTAATAGTTCGTAGCGTTCATCCACTCGCAAATTCGAGTACATACATACATATGTACAAACGCATTTCGCGCTAAAAGTAAACTGCCATTAGCTACTAACCGCGTGCGCCGTCTCGTCTAATGTGACAAAGCGGCAACTATGGACAGCCTTATACCCATTTATGCACATACTACATATGTACATAGTTATATGCAAGAATACATATGTGTGTGTGTAGTAAATATGTATTAAAACATAATTTACAAGCATTTCTATGTGAGTTCAAATACATACATATGTACATACATACATATTTGTATTAACTCGCTATTGTACATGCATTTATAAAATTATTCGTAGCAAAATATTACTTAAATTATTTAGGAATAAACTAGTTGATTTTTCCTTCTGAATAACACTGCTAGTGAACTTGTTATTATTGATTTTTTCTGTAGTTTTGTTTTCCGATAGACAAAAATTCAAACTTATGTACATATGATCGTGCGTAAGCCATACATACATAAGACATATGAACATGAGTGTGTATGCAACAGACTTTTCTTGTATGTATTTCGATTTCAAAAATATTTGCTCGGGATCGAACTGATTAATACTTACAAAATCTTCTTTTATATTCTCCGAAATGAAAATATGTAATTGTTTATGATCACTCGTAGACGTACAAATAGAGATTAATAATGAAACCTTGATAGTCAAACTACCCGCTCTAAAATAGCGCAATCAGCTGTCAAAATTGCTTTGAAGATTTTTTTAGCAGCTTCGGCACGTTTTCCTCCCACAAAGCGAGAAGAAGTTCAACTTCCCGCATTGGGCACTTAGTCTTTTTTGCAAACATCTTTTTCTTGCCGATATACATTTGGTTTACTATTTTTGTACTTTACCAAGAGAACAACTTTTATAGACAATCAGGTTATCTAATCAAGAATTGAGATTTCGAAAATGTAGATAATCTCGTATGTGTGTATGTATGTGAACTAAGTTGTAGAACTTCGCAGTAAAAACGCCACACTAAAAACACCTCAAAAATCAACAGTTATTTCTAGCCATTAGATATTATACTTAAGTTAAAGGTGCCTTAAACTCCGTACTTAAAACGTTTCTAAACGTTGTAAATAAAAAGTAAAATACAGAAAAAATTGGAAAATTTTTAGTTATTTAATAACCATTAATGAGAAATTTAGCGGAATGAAATATCAAAGAAACATGTGATTGTAACTTCTTTAATTTAAAAATATTTGTAAACATACATACCGATGTATTCTTATAAAATAATGTAAGTCCTCAATTAAAACTAACTAATTTATATATAAGACATAAATTAATTTCCTGCATACATACATATAAATTTAAAGCACACTTATTGCAATGACAATGAAAATAAAAATGTCCTTCAAAGAAACACTTTTATAACGATGCGGGAAGAACACATATATATTGGTGGCAAGATCTCCAAATGAATTAAGTATATTCTAACCTAAACCGAACGATTACCGCGTTCGTAAATAGTAATTTTATTGTATAAGGAAATGAGAAGCTTGAACTGTTTCGCCTCACAAAACCAAAGCTTATGTAAGATTCGATACGAGTATAATAAAATTGATATGATATAGAAGAGCGAGTCAGAAATTCACGCAAGGTCTTTTAACTCATCAACTGTTGAAGGACATTATTAGATATATTATATGACGATTGTAGTATATCACGAGATTTGGAGTAAATGACTTGAGAACATTTTTTTAATATTTAAAAAGACACGAGCATTTTATTCAGATCAGTCTGTAGTCTAAGTACTTTCTCAAATCGTCTGCGTTAAATAATGAATAGTAATTGAAAAGCAACTGCCAATATCCTTTATAAATAAGACGAAAAAGGGGCCCACAATACTACTTCGAGGTACCCCAGAAATGGTAATAAAGACAGTAGAAGATTCACTCTCGATGGTAACCTGGCACTTAGATATGATCCCAAAAAATAAAACTGTCAAATTATTCGATAGTTCAAAAGTATTCATTCATTCGATAGTTGAGTGGATTTTTTAGTAGTGAGTGAATCATTCATTACTATTTTTAGTAATAAGTAAATTTTTCATTACAAATTTTTCGATAGTTGAGTGGATTTTTTAGTAGTGAGTGAATCATTCATTACTATTTTTAGTAATAAGTAAATTTTTCATTACAAATTTTTCGATAGTTGAGTGGATTTTTTAGTAGTGAGTGAATCATTCATTACTATTTTTAGTAATAAGTAAATTTTTCATTACAAATTTTTAGTAATAAATGATTTTTTGTAAAAGTGAAATACTCATTACTATTTCTATATCATTAAAAATGTTCCATTAATGAATGATTTTACGAATGATCGACAGTGCGACGAGTGGTTTTAATACTATAACATTATATAATAAGTATTATTAACTTATGTCTTATAATATTATACAATAAGTATTATTAGCATATGTCTGTATTCGAATTATACATGTGATTTGGCGCTACGTCCTTTGTTATATGTTTTGCCGAAGTTCTCCAATTTGTATCTTACAAGTGGCTGATCCTAAAGTTCTAAGCGATTTCTGATGATTTTAATGAGAAGATTTTACATGCAGTGGGTTGATCGCTATTAAAAAAGGAAGTATAGTTTGATGCTGTTCCAAACATAAAAAATAATATAAAAAATCAATCGATTTTAAATTTAATAAGTTAGTTAAAGTCTGGCCACTTGTTTGGTTATCTATTGCGTTTCAAATAAATAAATAAAGGGATGAATGAGTGAAAAAATTCGTTCGATAGTGAAAATCATTCAGTAACTAATTCTCGATAGTTGAAATCACTCGATAGTTCCTACCATTATTACAAAACCATGTTGATTCGGAGAAATTAAACTTTTCGTAGAAAAGTATATTTTTTCTTTAAAAATTAGAAATAAACGACAGACACATTACATTATTTTTGACATTTTTAAACATTTTGTGCTCTTTAGTACGATATCGTCGACCAAAATAAATTAAGTTTTTCTTATTACAACACCAAAAAATATCTGCACATGACAATGCACACACACCTAAAGACTATGCCTGCAGTACGATATTTAGGTGTTATGATAGATGCAGGCTTTCATTTAAACTACATATCGAAACTGGGACACAAAAGGCAGCTTCAGTCCATAGTTATCTAGCTAGATTAATGGCAAATATAGGTGGACCTGTTCAAAATTGCAGGAAGTTGTTAACTAAGGTCAGACAATTAGTGGTTATGGTCGCCGCACCTGTATGGGGCCACGTACTTCAGCATACATCATATGCTAAAAATTTGAACTGCGTATTTCGGCTTAGTGCCCTACGCGAATGTAGCGCTTTCCGCACGGTTTCAAATGGGGCGGCCAGTGTGATTGCTGGCTAACAAAATCCAGCTTACCTATCAGACGGCCTGAGACAGCGGCCGAACGCCATAAAAGCCTTACCCAATGGCAACAACGCTGGGCCACGTCAACAAATGGGCGCTGGACTTTCCCACTCATCCCGAGTATCGAAACTTGGCTAGGCAGATCGCATGGCGAAATAGGATTTTATTTGACCCAGGTGCTAAGTGGGCACGGCTATTTTAGCGAGTATTTATATAAGTATGGTCATGATAGTACAATGGTTTGTGCCTCGTGTGAGACTGTGCCGGAAAACGCAGAACACATATTATTTTATTGCCCTTCGTTTTCGTTTGAGCGGGAGAAATTAAGAATCGTTATGAAGGTAGATTCAAAGCCAAAAAATCTGATATCCCACATGATTAACGATAAAGCAGTTTAGAATACAGTGAAAAATATCTGTAAAGAAATAATGAGCGAGCTCAAAATACGCAAACAAAGCCGCCGTTTGGCAACGCGATTAAATTAATCTTGAATATGTTTAATCCTTTATTTGCTTGTATCTTTCACAGGAAAGCGGTGCATTCGTATCAAACCCCTCCTCAACCCCTAATCATCTTACGTGGATAAGGGATTATGGAAATGGAGTCATGGAAGTCAGGCATTCTTTCATGCCATAGCCCCTCCCTGATGGAATGCGTGAGTAGTTCCGGGGAGGTGGCTTCACAGAAGATTCATTCGGACCTTTTGATAGATAGCGCGCTATCCCAACGTCCGTTAAAAAAACACACCTAAAGATTTACAAAATTATGTGATTTAAACCTTCTGTCTCCAAACAAATATCATTATTATTATTATTTTAAATATGCTGTACTAATTTAATTGTTGTTTAAATAAATAAACATTCGTGTATCAGTTGAATTGTTAGTCTACTAATTTTACTACTAAATTCTGGTTTTAGTATAGATACACAAACGGCTAGGTTATATTTGGAATCTTATCTCAAAAATGTTTAAAAACTATGCTGCTTTGGTTTTTGAATTCCTTAATAAATTGTATATACAGAGTCAACAAATAATAAATCCTTTCTTTCCGCCGAATATGAAAACAAGCACTAATACTACTACTTTCCCCTTTCGCTTACTGGCGCCAGCTAGAAACTACAACTTTGAGTGAAATCCACCAGATATTCGCTATGCTACACACAACTAGGGTTGCCAGGTGGTCGGGATTCACCTGGATTGTCCCGATTTTTACATCTCGGTCCAGAGTCCAGACGAAGAGGTTTTTGTCCAGAAAAACAGTATGGTTTTCAAAAAGATTTCAATAATAGCAAATAAAAATGTATGTACATACGTAAATGCAAATCAAATTAACTTTCCAAGTTCACATTTGTAACTACAAAAAAAATCGATTGTTTTCACATGTTGCAAAAACTACTATCACTATTTCATGACAGCTGTTTTTGTGCAAATTTAGAAAGAAACTGCGTGCAATGTAAACTGTAAGTATTTAAGTTTGTTAATCCATAAGTATTTTATAGTTATTAAATAGATTTTTATATAGAAAGATGTCTGAAAGTGAAGAAGAACGTGAACCAGCAACAAAAAAGAGATTAACTGTGTTTTCAAAGAGGTGGTTAGATTTTCCTGACTTTTGTAAGTGGATAAAACAAAAAGACGAACACACTGCAAAATGTAAATTTAGCTTGGTGGACATTTCCATCAAATATAAGGGGGTTAGAGCACTAGAAAAACATCTACGCACAAAAAGACATCAGCATATTGAAAATTCGAATAAAATTGCAGGAAGTGTGAGCAAATTTATGACCAAAGAATCAACTACTTCCGAAGATTTATTAATATCAACGGCTGAACTAACAAATATTTTCCATAATGTTAAACATGGACTGAGTTACAATAGTCTGGATTGCCATACCAAAGATGACAAATGTATTTTCCCTGACAGCAAAATAGCAGCAAAAATAACTTGTGGTCGTACAAAGGGTGCAGCTATAACCCGAAATGTTTTGGGACCATATGCACAAGAGCAGGTCGTGATTGATTTAAAAAATAATCACTACTTTGCTATAGGTAATGATGCTACCAGTCTGGGAAATACAAAAATGTTTGCCTACATGGTTCAATATTTTGATCCTAAAACAGGTAAATGTAAGAAGCTGTTGGATTTTTATGAAGATGAAAATGGTACATCAATGGCCATTTTTCAAAGTATACGTCGTATAAATAGAAATTTTCAATTAGAAATGAACAAAATTTCTGCGTTTAGTGCGGATAACGCCTCCGTCAATTATGGTTTTCATAATTCGGTTTACCAAAAACTTTTAGAAGAGAACAAAAACATATTGAAAGCGAACTGCCACGTTATTAATAATTGTGTTAAGGCTGGATTGAACTGTTTAACAGCTGACATTGAAAATATTGTTATTAAAATATTTAATGAATTCACTTCTTCTTCGTGTAAAACTAAAAAGCTAAAGTAGTGTTTCGAGTTTGCTAACATGGAATACAATTCGCTTCTTCGATGTACCAACTCGCTGGCTTTCCTTACTTCCTGCGCTAAATAGATTGCTTATTGATTGGCCGGCTGTGAAAAGATATTTTATTTTGAAGCAGAAGGAAAATTGTCGCAAAGAACTATGGGAATTTATTACATGTGGCGTATCAAGTTTCGATATTTTAAATGAAAGCGAAGAATGTTTCGAAGAAGGATTATCGGAAGCATTTTTGTACTTTGCGCATAACGTTTTGCAAGATTTTGACTCTGCAATTCGAGATCTGGAATCTGATTCATGCACTATCGTTGATACAGACAGTGTAATGCAAAAGCTTAGAATCAGACTCAAAAACAGACTAAACGATAAATTTTTTGGCGCTAAAGCAAATGCTCTTTTGAGAAAAATTAATGAATACGATAAACATAAATTCGAACAAGGAGCAGAATCATTCTTGAAAGTGTCTTTAAAGTATTTAGAAGAAAGATATGATTATAGAGACAACTCAATTATGAAACAGATTTCTTTTTTTTGTCTTAAAACGAAACTAATTACTTGGTCTCAATTAGAAGAGGTGATATCAAATATTAATTTGAAAAATGAAATTAATTGTGATGAATTATACAAAGATTATGGTTGTCTACGTAGTGTGTATGATATCTTGCCTAAAGATATTCCCAATGACAATATTTGGTCTTTTTTTCCAAAAATATAATGAAAATGAAATGAAAAACTTGAAAAAAATAACTTCTTTTATACTATCGATACCTATAAGTAACGCATTTTGTGAAAAAATTTTCAGTATATTTAAGAGTTTATATTCTAAGGAAAGAAATAAAATGCTTCCCGATATAATAAAAGCAGAGCTTTTAATAAGGCAAAATTTAAACTACTCATGCAATGATTTTTTTAATTTTTTAAAAACGGAAAATGGGAAAACTTATAAAGGTCGCTAAATCTAATAAAAAATATGCAAATTGATCTCATATTGTAGTATGTAGTACGCTTTTTTAAGAAATGAATTGTTACTTTTTTGTTTTATAGAGATTTAAGCAAAGATGTACATATATTTTTTTTTAATAAAAATGTGTTGTCTCGAAAAATCCAGTTTTTTTTTGCAACTGTCAAGTTAAACATACATTTTTATCTGGCAACCCTACACACAACCTAGAAAATTCGTAAGATATTTACTGCGCACACCTCGAGAATCATCACACATTTAAAAACGGCGAAAAATGCAATTCCTTGGGGATTCTTGTTTACAGAATTTGCAGGGGGTCAAATGCAGTATTGCTTCTACATAAGTAAATAATAACTAATATTGAATTATTTATTTAGGGTAGCCAACGCCAATGGCTTTGAAAAATGTATCCGTGGTAAAGGAGATCCTACTAAATAATATAACAATAGTTAAATAGTTATTTTGAAAATAATTAACGACAGTTATAGGACAAAAAAAAAATTTCTTTCGACCACTCGATTACAGGGGCAAATTATTATATTTTGTTATTATAACAAAAACCTTACCAATATCGGGCATCTAAAAAATTTTAACCTTTACTATATTTATTGTGTTAAAGAATATAATGTGTAAGGTTACAGAGATATTGTATTGTGCATTTGTGTGAACATATGTACAAAGCATTCCTTTTTAACAATGGCCAACAATTTTAGCGCATAGTGTGAAACGAAGAAACATTATCGAAATGACATTTTGCATCCTGTAGGAAACCATTAAAAGCCCTTTTTTTTAAACTCGTCCAAGTTCAGGAAAATGATATGGTTACCCTCATGCCACTTACTTCCGCCATGGAGTTCATTCTTTAGTTGCAATGCTTGACATATATATTTATACATATACACATATGTACATATGTATGTATATGTATGCATGTGTGGAGATATATGTACATTCATACATTCAAGGTTAGCTATGATAATATGTGAATGTATGCACATTAGACTGACCAAAAAAAAATGAAAGTGCTTCTTTTTTTAAGGCTCATGACTTTTTTGCTTCCATTATGAATAAAAACCATCCCCTGAAAATTTGATGCAAAAATATTAACATTTAGAGGTCTCGCGTGGACGTTTTGTGCCTCCACCTCAAGTGCTTAAAATTACTCGTCCTTCAATCCATGCGCACGCAAAATCCATTAAGAAATTTAAGTTTTTTAATATCTTATAATATGGTTTTAACGTCGCTGAACAATCTGGGTAAGTTAATTTTCCGATCTGACCCTAACATTTTGATATATTGGGACAAAATCGTAAAAAAAACGATAAGAAATTCGAAAATTACAGTTTAAAAGTTGATTATTAAAAAAAAAAAAAGTTTTCAATATCTTATCATTAATGCTGTTCATAACCACATTTTTAGCAAAGAAAATGAGCTATCATAGAGAGCTTTACGTTCATTACTTCTCGAGATATATATAACAAAACTGTGCTTCCAACAATAAATTATGCTCTCACATTGTGCGTTTTGAATTTAATCAAAATATAAACAAAAAAAAAAACAAATCTGCTTGGTATCGTATAGTTTTGAAACACACCTTACGTGAAAGTGATAAAAATGAGTTCTCAACAGTGCAAAGGGTGGCTACTAGATTCGTCTCCAACATATTTATCCGTGTATGGCGAGCCAACAAATAAAGCCGTTCTGCTGAGTTTAGTGCACCGCCACATCGATTTAAATGAAACAATTTCAAAAAGTGCTAACTATGTAGCAGATGAAGTATTACGGACGTGGGAAGTTGCTTCGGGGTTGCCAATGGAAAAAAAAAATATTGTGAGGAAACTCTGCGCTCTGTACGAGGTGTATAAAGTAATAAAGGCTGACCGTCATCGAAACTATAAAGGAACCTTGGAAAAAAGAAGAATTTTTATAGATAAACTATATCAGTTTTTCACCTTGAGACTGACCCCAAAAAAGACTCAGAAAAACAAGATTGTTGCAAATCCACGAGACAGTTTCGAATCAGTATCGGAATCAAATTATGATTCTGATATTCCGCCGGAAGAAGACAATGACGATGCCGATTATAGTCCTTCCGAAAAGAAAGCTCGCACGTTCACGCACAGTAATTTCGTTAGTGAGATGGTCGCAAGTACACTCAATCGCTGCGAAATATCAACAAGAAAAGCAGCTTATTTGATTTCAGTTCTGGCATCTGAATTTAACATTGATCTTAATGGTGTACCTTGCTCACGGGAAAGCATAAGATTAATGCGAAAAAGAGTGCAAACCAATTTATTCAATAACATGAAGGACTCTTTTGATTCATCAAATTTTTGTATAGTGCATTGGGATGGTAAAATTATGAAGAGCTTAGATTCCAACGAGAAGTGTGATAGATTGGCGGTAATCGTCACCGGGACTGAAAAGAACGAGCAGCTTCTTGGGGTTCCAAGCATACAAACGGGGTCAGGCGAAGATCAAGCTGAGGTTATATTTTCATTATTAGTTTTTTGGCAATTAGATGACAAGATCACGGGCGTATGCGCTGATACAACAGCTTCAAACACCGGTATACACAAAGGGGCTGTGAGGTTACTGGAAATAATGCTGAATCGTCATATTCTTTATTACGCGTGTAGGCATCATATGCTCGAATGTATAATTTCTTCAGTTTTCGATTCGTTGTTCGAGCCATCCACAGGCCCAAATATTGTAATGCTGGAAAAATTTAAGCGAGTTTGGAAAGACATAAAAAATAAACCATTTACGAGTGCATCCTGCGATCCAACTGTCGGGCGCAGTTCATCGAGCCCGCTGGATGGCTAAGATCATTTACTGCTTTAAAATTTATATTTTTCGCGAACATTTTCCCTTGACAAAAGACCAGTTGAGTGCACTTCGAATTTTCAATGTGTTTGTAATTAACGTTTATTTAAAATATTGGTTCACTTGTGAAATATCAACGCAAGCCCCTATGAATGATTTGAATCTTTTAAAAGAAATACGTCAATTTGACCAGGTTAACCCATTTATTTCGGAGACCGCATTGCGAACATTTCGTGGTCACACTTGGTACCTCAACGAAGTTCTAGTGGGCTTGGCATTTTTTGATTCCAACATCAGCCCACGATATAAGAAGTTAATGGTTCAAGGTCTGCAAAAACCGAAGAGTATTTCTAAAAATCGACGCCCAGATGTACCAGCGAAAGACATACGAAAATTGAAAATAAATGATTTTATCACACAAGAAACCAGGCATTTTTTTGAGATCCATAAAATCAACTGCGAATTCTTGGCTAAAAATCCCTCGGAATGGATGGAAGACCCATCTTATAAAGATGGACTAAAAAAAATTCAAAGCATTAAAGTGACAAATGACATTGCTGAAAGAATGGTATCTTTAGCTGAAACGTTCAATGGGAAAATAACAAAAGAGGAAGACCAGTATCAAAATTTGCTGCAATGTGTAAATAAATGTCGCAAAGTCTTTCCCGAATGTACCAAGGAAAAAATTACTCAAGCAATCGAGCGAGTGAAGCTTACTGTTAATAAATAGATACAGAATATAATTAAATGTAGTCAGAATTAAATATAATTATTTGACATGTTAAATAGAATTATTTTTCTTATTAATAGGTTTTAGCCCTGTATTCAGATGCAGGTACAGTAATTTATAGATATCTCGAGAAGTAATGAACGTAAAGCTCTCTATGATAGCTCATTTTCTTTGCTAAAAATGTGGTTATAAACAGCATTAATGATAAGATATTGAAAACTTTTTTTTTTTTTAATAATCAACTTTTAAACTGTAATTTTCGAATTTCTTATCGTTTTTTTTACGATTTTGTCCCAATATATCAAAATGTTAGGGTCAGATCGGAAAATTAACTTACCCAGATTGTTCAGCGACGTTAAAACCATATTATAAGATATTAAAAAACTTAAATTTCTTAATGGATTTTGCGTGCGCATGGATTGAAGGACGAGTAATTTTAAGCACTTGAGGTGGAGGCACAAAACGTCCACGCGAGACCTCTAAATGTTAATATTTTTGCATCAAATTTTCAGGGGATGGTTTTTATTCATAATGGAAGCAAAAAAGTCATGAGCCTTAAAAAAAGAAGCACTTTCATTTTTTTTTGGTCAGTCTAATGCACATGCATATGTACACTCGTATTTATTTAAGTAGATACAAAACTCTTGTAGCATTTTTCTGTATTTTTCTATTAAAAAAGTTTCATTCCTAAGGCAAGCTTCAAACCTTAAATAAAATTGGAAAATTAAAAAACGATAACAAAATTATTGAGCTGTATTCATGGTCGAAATATATACAGGTGATCGCAGTAAACCAAATAGCTATAAATTTTAACATTGTTCGCTGTCTTATTTCCAGTGTCGCCCACTCTCCTTCCCTCATTTGTAAAAGCAGTATTAGAAATATTTCCTTTTCGATGCGTACTTTTGTTTTGCCTCAAGGCAAATTTAATAACGCTGTGTTTGTAAGCTGTAGATATATGTATGTATTTTTTTTTGTAGCGGTACAGCAAATGTCAAAATGATGTTGTTTGTTTACATTTCTTTATTCCCAGTCTGGTTCTGAACCTCTAACATTTATACTAGTAGTATGATAACGTCTTACCACGTGTTTCCATTCAATTTGAAAATGTTTTCGTACCGGGATTTGTTTTTGCAGAGATCTGTTTTACAAAAATAAATTGATTACATTCCTTGTATTTAATTAAAAAAGAGTCCGATACGAATAAATAAAAGAAAATTAAAAAAAAAAAATCATTAGCGGCTCTTGCTATTTGCTAAAAATTTATTTCAAATGAAGAGAAATATTTTGACGAGAAAAACAATAATATTGCAAAAATAAAGCCGCGATTTCGGTTTGTGGGGAAAAAGGCATTAACAGAAAACCTAGTAGCCATGGGTATTTTGTGAAGACAAAGAAATTTATATATATACCTGTTATGAACCACTGAGTCTCAGTCAGCAGGAATTCGAATCATTCCTAGACAGACTATTACAGGATGCCACATCACACTCTCCGAAAATAATTGCTGGAGATTTTAATGCATGGGAATAGTAATGGGGCAGCAGTAGAACAAATAGCCGAGGTCATGCCTTACTTAGAGCATTTGCAACACTAGATCTGCTCCTGTTAAACACAGGCAACAAGAACACCTTTGAGAAAAATGGTCGATACATAAACGCATAGCGACCACTTATCTATTATTATTGAAATAGGATACGCAGTTGCGGAGTCTCGTCAAAGTATTCAAAACGACGTAAGAAGTGCAAAAGAAGGTGCAAAAAATCTTTTGACTTGACTATGTTTAAATTAGTACTTAACGATATAAACAGTGTTTACTATGTGGCCGCTGTGGTCGAGTTGGTAGCAGTGCGTGCTATAACTTGATATGCCGGTGAGTTCGAGGTTCGAATCTCAGTCAGGGCAAGCAAAATCTTAATAATAGAAAAAGTTTTTTCTAATAGCGGTCACCCCTCGGCAGGCAATGGCAAACCTCCGAGGGCATTTCTGCCATGAAAAAGCTTCTCATTTAATACATCTGCCGTTCGGAGTCGGCACAAAACAGTAGGTCCCTCCATTTGTGGTATAATATAAAGACGCACACCACAAATGGTAGGAGAAGCTCGGCCAAACACTGAGCTATATAGTGTACGCGCCAAAATTATATATATACTATGCAAGTAAATGCAGAAAATCTCTCTGAGGACCTCTCTTAAGATATCGTCAAGGCATGCGATACTTCCATGACTAGAAAAGTTTAAAGGAAGCCAAATGCAGATGCCAACGTGCCCGACACTACTTAAAGAAGTGGTTGAAACCCTTTTTACAAAGGCGGAGGCTATAGACTATCTGACAAATGCCCGTGTTCCCCCTGTAAAAGAAGCAGAAATCGAAAGTGCGGCCAAGCGCTTATAAAACAAAACGTCTCCCGGTCCTGATGGAATTCCTAACATTGCCTCCAGAATTTCAAGACATTTCCGGCCTCTCTTTCTGAAGCCATGTAAAAGTAATTTTGAGTTAAACGAGCCACTCCGTAGTTTGTGTCAGGATTTTAACACTCACTCCGGTTCTTTTGATATTTCAGACTCACTTTTTTACATAAAGAAAACTATACTCAATATATTACTACTCGATCAGCTGATGAGCATTTTTGCTGTAGCTGAACCGTTTTAGATCTCGACACTTAACAAACTCCGGCCTTTCATGACTCGGCGCAACATATATGAAAAAAAAAACAAAACAAAATTTTTTTTATATATCCGTGCGTCATGCGGATGCGCCCCACGCGTCGGTCGGGCGGGTATGGAGGAAGAAAAAACAGTGGCTGCCTCGCCAACAGAATTTTCAAAAGTTGTCAATGTACATATGTTTTCGAGAAGGTGTCTTCTCGAGTAGATGGAAAAGGCAGAAGCTGGTTCTTCTCCCAAAGGTTGGCAAACCACAGGGGGAGCCCGGCTCTTTTAGGCCCCTCTGTAGGATTGACACTTCAGGTGAGCTGCTAGAGCGTGTTATCTGTGACCGTTTATAGGAACATATTTATTCTGTTCAGTGTTTGTCTGACTCGCAATATGGTTTTCGGAAAGGCAGATCAACCTAGGTATATGTAAAGAACGCATTTAACTAGCTGGGTTGGCCGCATATAATCAATGCGCTGAAATCGATCAAAACTCCAGATTATTTAATAAGATTAATAAATAGTTACTTATATAATAGAGTTCTTACCTATAGCACTTCTTCAGGAATGAAGGAATTTATCGTCACCAGAGGTATTCCTCATGGTACAGGCCTAGGGCCCTTGCTGTGGATAGTCACCTACGACGAAGTCTTACGCCTACCTGCCCCAAAAGGCGTTCAAGTAGTTGGCTACGCGGATGATATTGCGGTAATTTTCGTTGCGAAAGATGTTGAGGCTGTACAGATTTGCAATTTGCCATTCAGAAAACCGAAGTCGTGCTTATAACAAGTAGGAAGAAAAAAGAAATCACTACTTTGAATGTTAATGGGTATGTATTTGAGACTCTCCCAGCAGTAAGATAGCAAGGTGTTAGCTGGACGCTAGGCTGTCGTACAGAATCCACATTCAGACAGTTAGTCAAAAAGCGGCGACAGTTCATTGTTCGTTAGCTGGATTAATGACAAACATAGGTGGTCTAGCCAGAATCGAAGGAAACTCTTAAGTAAAGTAACACAATCGATTATAACGTATGCAGCCCCTGTTTGGGAGCAAGGGTCATATGCTAGTAAAGTAAACTCGATCTTTCGACTAAGTGCAATGCAGATATGTAGCGCTTTCCGGAGAGTTTCTCATGATGCCGCCTGTGTCATCGCCGGTACAATGCCTGCGGATCTCATGGCGAGCCAAATCGAGTGCACCTACAGGCAGAGCCCTCTCCAAACGCGAGATTGCGGTCGAACGCCAAAAAAACCTCACCCAATGGCAACATCGGTGGGACGCGTCAACGTTGGTTCGCTGGACTTTCAGGCTCATCCCCAATATAGAAGCCTTGCTTAACAAATCCCATGGCGAGGTTTATTTTTTACATGACCCAACTTCTGAGTGGGCATGGGTGCTTCCGAGAGTACTTGTTTAAATATGGTCATGATGACACAACGGTGCGTGACTCGTGCGGAATTGCGTCGGAGAGTGCGGAGCACATATTCTTTGCGTGCCCGTCTTTTTCATTACAGATAAACAAATTAGAAACTTTGATTCTGGCTAACCCTATCCCAGAAAATGCGATATCATATATGATAAATAACAAACAAGTTTGGAATGCAGTTAAGATATTAAGCAAAGATATAATGACTGAGCTTAGAGTAAAGGAACAACGGCGCCGCAGTCAGTAAAAATCATAGAGAATATTGTGTTTTTAACATAAACTTTTTACTCTTGTTTATTTCGTTTATTTCACAGGAAAACGTGCTACGATTAGAAAACGCTCTTGGTCCCCTTTATCACAAACGTGGATGGGGGAGTATGGAAATGGCGTTCTGGAGAGAGGCATAATATATGTCATGGCCCCTCCCTATCTATATATCACCAGAGTATGTGCTTATTTGATCATATTATCATTAAAAGACAGATTGTTTTCATAGACAAATTTTAGACTTTTCTAATGTTTGATTTTCATACGTACATATGTATATAGAATAATATACCTACATAGACATGTACATACATACATGTATGCAAACCCAATAAACATTGTGGCGAACGTTCGAAAATTACCTTCGATTTCCCATATGAATATCGAACTGAGAACGAATTCATAACCAATCTAAGTTTTCCCACTTCATAGTATATTGGAAACACATTCGAACTGGGTTCAGAAAAAAATTAGAATCGTAGCAACAAGAGAGAAAGTGACGTTTGTGTTTTAATAGTTTAGGAATTTTATGTTTTTATTCAGACTAAAATTTTCAACTAAAGCGGTCGCAAATTTTGGGGAATATAAAACTGGTAATTATAAATTTAGTTAAAAATATAAGTTTAAAATGAAATCGTCAAAAAAATACGAAAGTGTTAACCATAGAATGATATTCTTGCCTGGAAGTAATCTTTCTGAGAACCGCACAGATTATGCATTCAGATCACGATTGAATCCCGACCATCACAAAACAATACAGCCAATAGTGTTAGAAAACTTAAAAATTGACTTAGTTCAGTCTTTTTCAATAAACTACATGCATGCTGTATGTGTGGGTGTAATGAAAACGTTATTAAAATTCTGGTTGAAAGACCGGCATCTGTTTGGAAGACAAAATATTGAACTTTTGGTAAGCTATTTTAGTTTCCTTTAAATAATCCTTTAAATACAAGTTATGTTTTATTAAAGCAACACCTAATTACACCTTTCTTATTTATTTCTCAGGTTTCGCTGCCCGAAAAACTTACCTCGTCAAATTCGGATAAGTTTGTACAAATCTGTTGGAGGAGAATTTTTGACGATAAAGCTGCACAGTCATTTTGCTGGAAAGGCACAGATAAATAGTAAATATACTTAAATATAAATGAATTATGGGCATTCATCTAAACTCGTAAATGCCTCGTAACCACGTAAGCCGCGTAAATAAATTTGTTTTACATAAAAATTAAGAAAGTTTAGGAGATTTACGCAGTTACGAAGTATTTACGTGTTAAATGAATACAAGTATGTTGTCCTCTTTTAAATGCAAAAATGTACAACCAATAAAGTTTTGGTTTGGTTAACAATTCGAAAATAGTTGTAAAACGAATCCCTTTTTCAAGTCTCACCTTAGATAATGAATGTGAAAAAAGTTTTCTCCCCTTTTTCTACTTTTAAAATGCATGCCAAAATTAAGACAGTCTGTCATTTGGTGAATTCGAACTGACATCAGCTATATATAATTTCACCATGAGCTGTATTGAGGTTTATACCAACTTTAATGTAATAAAATGGAAGTTTCAAGTGAAGTATGCAAAATTCTACTATAAATTTGCTGAAGTTTGTGCATATGTATTAATGTACATACGTTTGTATGTTCCAACTCGTAGCCCTAGCCGTAAACCATATAGGATTTAATATCTGCAAATGGACATAATGATGAATGAAAGGCTAGAAAAACTGAAACAATTTACCTACATATGTATGTAAATAAAGTCAATAGTGTTTTAAGAATCCTCTGGTCAAATTTACGTAAGAACAAAGTAAAGGAAACCCCTTGCATTTGAGTTTCGGATTAAGAAGGAAAAATGTTAATGAAGTTAGTAAGTAATGCTGTTATACCATGCGGGCTTAAAGTTTAATTAATTAAGATTAATTTGAAATATTTACAAAATCCACGCAAAAATTTGTCTAAAGAAAAGTTGAGTGTAATGCTGTAAAACTACATATGTTGGATTTTTTTTGTGAAAAAGCACACTTGTGCATCTTAAGTATAAGTTAGTTTTTCGTTGGTAATGATAGAATCGTAAATTACAAAGAATCGTGTGTTTAAGTTCATATTACGCCATGAATCCATTGTTAGCTATGATAATCACTGTGAAAAAAAAAATATTTTGCTTAAATTGTATTTTATTTTAAAAAAATTCCAATTGACAATTTTATAGAGCCCAAGGCCAGTTTATGAGAAATTTTATTTGGAAAAAACAACGAAAATCATAAGAACAAAACTTATTGCTACCCTGCCACAGATCAGATGTTTGACTGTTTTGATATGCATATGTAAATACTCTTGTATTTTATTCAATTGAAAGCGACGCACCAATTCTTCGTATTCGCAATAAATTTATATTGGAGCAACAAACAATTGAAAACCCGTGCTTTATGCGTATACAAAGTAAATATTCGTATTAAAATAAGTTTGAATGAAAGAATTTCATATCTTTCTTGTTTCAGAGTGGTCAGACAGTTTCAGTGTGTGGACAGTAAGTAATTCCAGAGTGTTAACAAAAGTTTAATTTAATGTAAAACAAGTTTATACATACATACAAACTTATGTATGTCTCTGCAGCAGAATAAGAATTCACATCATATAAAAATCTAGAGTAACCGTCAATTTCTTCCAAGAACTAGCATGTCTATATTAATGTCACTTGTGGATGAGGATGACTTCACCAACTCATAAACAATTTTTTGTATTGAATTTAGTAAAATTAGACGATTCACATCCATTATAAAAAAAAATAATTATAAATTCCGTAGGGCAATGCTCACTCTCACGTTTTGACAAGGGTAGAAAATATTGCATTTTTGTCAGGCCAGAGTACAGCATTTTTAGAAAAGAAAAAACAACAGTAAGAATATGTTGAGAAAAGAACACGAAAATTTGACAGCCCTCGCACAGGGCAGAATAAATGGAACATTATGTCGAGAAAAAAAAACACTATTAATGGAAGAAGATATAGCCGCTATTTCGGAGATCACCACATCTTTTCATCAGGCATGTTTAAACCAAGAAACCTCGGGTTGTAAGGCCAACACCCTACATGGTGTGCTACGTTTGCCGAGTGGACTGTTGCGTTTTTTTCAATCTTTATTTTTTTTTTATACCCGAGCGTACTGCACACAAGGGTATATGAACTTTGTTCGCATAACGGTTGTTTGTAACAGCCAAAAAATCGAGATATATATAGATATATGTATACAAAAATTATCGGAATGAAAAGATGAATCTATTCAGCCCTGATGGTCTCTCTGTCCGTCCGTCTGTCCGTCTGTCCGTGGACACGATAAGTTGAGTAAAATTTGAGATTTCTTAATGAAACTTAGTACATAGATTGCTCTTTGGCCAGGGTAGGTATTGAAAATGGTCAAGATCGCCTAACTCCCATATAACGGAAGTTTTGAGAAATGCAAAAACTTCGTTTTTTCGGTATCTATTGGAACAAATTGAGTAAAATTAGATATTTGGAGCGATTATATACGTATTTGATTTTTATGAAATTTTTAAAAATAGGCGTTGCCACGCCCACTTATGATGAAATGTCTGTATCTCAATAACAGTGTAAGCTATCTTCATTAAATTTGGTAAACATGTTGATCAAGGACAATCGCTGTTATCATTGCTAAAACTTATTGTAATCGGACTATAACCACGCCCATCTTCCGCAAAAACATGTTTTGTGGTATCTATTGGAATAAATTGGGTGACTTTCTTACTAGATATTTATTTTCTTTAAAATTAGGAAGACGCGAAAGATTAAGTACACCGAACAGATAGCTTTAAATATATATGCATATATACATATGTACATACTTACAACAAGTGCTTTTGAAGACGTACATATGTACACATGTGTACATCTACTTATATATTTATATGTATAAACATAGGAGTATATTCATACGCAAATACATATGTACGTATGTATAAGAAAATTGGATTGACAGTAATTTGACAATATAGTTTTGCATTTACCTATAGAAAATACGGGAAAACAAGTTTGTTAAAAGTTTTTCCTGAGCCAGCATTGTGCTCCTAATAAGGCATTTAGAATGTTGCATTAGGTATATTAATGTAAAAATATTTTCACACACAGCCACACTTACCTATGATTGAACCTGAGTCTATACAAACTCAGATGCGTTTTTATTCAATAATATAAAGCTAAGATGCGTGGCTTTTCTGTATGCGTGTCAAAAATAAATATCACGGCCACATTAGTTTTTTTTCCTTCGTGCTGTAATGGGTGAAACATGTTTACTTTATTTTTATTTAAATCATTCCCAGTAGTAAAAGGTAACATAAGAGTATCTCAATTGCTACAAGGCTGGATGATGGCTTTGTAGAATGCCCGAGGAAAAATATATGTGTATATAAGGAAATAACTACAGCTACACGCATTTTGTGTAACGTGTTGAAAAATATTTAAAAAAGGAAATGAATTCATTTGAATTCAGAGGATTTTGCGACAAAATGACTCCGAATAATTAAACACTACACATTTAAAAATAGCTCAGGTGTTTCACACCCATGTTCATTGACGGCGGGTTAAGATTAGTACCTGTTGAAGAGGTTTTATCTTAATAATATAATAAGTAAGTTAGTGGTTTTACACATTTTTATCAGTCCAATCATTGATTCCGAGTGAACTCCCGTCGTGAAGAAATATCCCGCCACGAATTCGGGAAAAATGCTGCCAACTGTTACGCTAAGTTCGAGTGAGTGCTTCCAAATCTTTACAGGAAATTAAACTGTTTTTTGTTTACTTTTTGACAGCAATTGGTAGGAAATTTACATATTTTAATGAGCAAAGTTTAATTATTTAAATACAAAAAATTAAATGGAATCCATTGCGGTAGCAAATTTACTAATAGAGCAAGTGCGAAGCCCAAAATGGACGATTCCATCCCGCAAATTCTTATCACCGTTTCCTTTAATTTTTGATGTTTAACACTAATATTTTATAATTTCCACCTTTAAAATTCTTAAACAATAATTTCGTAATTATGCGAATTGCAATCATCTGCTTTTGATCAGCTGTTTTGCTGTTGGAAAATTTCTGCTGGCAAAAATTTTTCCATCAGAAACCAACAGCTTCCCCTCAAATAGAAATGTCACTTTGCTCTCTCAATTTCCCCCTACTTTGTTAGTTTTTGGTGTACGCGAATGCTAAAAGCTGATAGTTTTCGAAAACTTTCAATAATTATCCGTAACCGAACTTACCTATTATGTGTGTACGTAACAACGCTTAGCATTTGCGTTGTTTTCGCTTATGCTTACTACTTTGTTATTAAAGCTGATTGGATAACTGATTAGAAAATTATTTTAACTGATGTTATTTATACAATATTATTATTCCTTAAGACTTTAATAATATTTATGTGAATAAAAAATATTATCCAAATAACTCTCAAGGAAAATATGAAATTTGAATATTTAAATATTTTCTGAGTTGTTTTTTTGATATTATTACTTTTCCACAATTCAATGTACATATGTACATAGGTATATGCAATAGTAGTTAAATGCTTTATTTTCGAGATACAGTAAGTAGAAAGCTCGCAAAATTAATGCATTATAATGGGGTTTTTATACAATACAATACACATGTATGTATGTATATATGTATGTGTGTACATAAATACAAAAGGGCTAATCACCAAGTTGAGCAAATGGCCTGGCACTCAGTAAATAGGCTGCATATACATACATACATGCATATTTACGGATGTGAAGAAGCTAGCGAATATTTATAAAAGGGTTTTACTACCATACATTATACCCAGACATAAATAGACATAGGGGTGCAATGGGGTACAGTGGTGCTTCTGGGTATGCGGTTACAGTTGCACGGCTGTACTCAATCCCTACTCTTACGTCCACGTTCGTGCACCCTGGGCAACGTGAGCATCCCATGTGCGAGATACGGTAACCAACCCGTGTGAAACATGGCTAATAGAGAGTCAGCTTTAGTGGAGCCACTCCGACATATTCGGTTTAAGGGTCCACTAAAGTCCGCAGCGTCTGTTCACCAGAAGGTGCGGCTGCAAGCGGGCGTCTGTCTTGGAGCAAGCGGCTCGCTATATAAACGAACTTAAAATTTTCACCCCTAGCAATGGGTTGTGCGCAGGGCTTGAAACCCGCCACGTAAAAAACAACTTCCAATGAATAGGATAACAAAGCCTAGTATGAGACCCCCTTTTTTTGATGACGACCACGGCAAACGTATTAAGGACAATGATTTGAGGGCATGCACCTGGAATGTCCGGACCCTTAATTAGGAAGGTGCCTCTGCCCGGCTGGTTGATGTCCTCAGCAGAGCGAAGGCTGACATCACCGCCATCCAAGAGATGCGATAGACGGGGCAAGGTAAAAAATCTATAGGCCCTTGCGACATCTACTACAGCTGCCATGTAAAGGAGCGCAAATTTGGTGTCGGATTTGTGGTGAGAGAGAGACTGCGCCGTAAAGTACTGTCGTTCACTCCGGTGGGCGAACGTCTCGCCACAATCCGCATCAAGGGGAGATTCTTCAACATCTCCCTGATTTGCGCCCACACCCCGACGGAAGAGAAGGACGATGGGACCAAAGATCGCTTCTACGATCTCCTTGGCCGCACGTATGTATGAGCGCTTGGTGATTTCAATGTCAAGGTGGGCAAGGAGGGCATCTTTGGTTCCACAGTCGGAAAACTCAGTCCCTACGACTGATAACGGATTGAGACTGATCGACTTTGCCGGGGCCCGAAACATGGTAGTCGCAGTACCAGGTTCCAGCATAGGAGAATACATCAGGCTACGTGGCTGTCTCCAGATGGTAAAACACGAAACCAATTCGACCATGTTGTGATAGACGGAAGGCACGCTTCCAGTGTCCTAGATGTGCGCACAATCCGAGGAGCCAACATCAACTCTGATCATTTTCTTGTGGCAGCTAAGATCCGCACGCGCCTCTGTGCAGCAAAAAGCGCACGCAAATGGACACAAGGAAAGCTCGACGTCGGAAAGCTGCAATCGCAACAGACAGCCCCCACTTCGCCACTCGACTTGCACTCCTGCTCTCTGAGAGCAATATTCAACAGAACCATATTTCCTGCTGTCTACATACCGCCGCTGAAGAATCCATCGGATTTCAAAGACGCTGCCTACAGGGCCACACTGCGATCGGGCGCAACGCGAGCTATGCGGGAGCGTTATCGTGAGTTGAAGAAGGAAGCAAGACGCATTTTTCGTGAGAAAAAGAGAGAGGCCGAAATGCGTGATTGCGAAGAGCTTGAGATGCTGGCCGACAGAAATAGCGCCCGAAAATTCTTTCAGAAAGTACGGCGGCTAACAGAAGGTTTCAAGACCGGGGCTAATTCCTGTAAGAATGAAAACGGCGACCTGGTGACTGATGTCCACAGCATACTTAAATTATGGGGGGAGCACTTCTTCACACTGCTTAATGGAAGCAGCTGGATAAGTCTTCTTAACATCGCCTATAAGGTTCTGTCAAGTGTATTGCGTGAAAGACTTAAACCCACAGTCAATGAACTGATTAGACCTTATCAGTGTGGCTTTAGACCTGGTAAATCTACCACCGACCAGCTATTCACAATACGCCAGATCTTGGAAAAGACCCTAGAAAGAAGAATCGACACACACCAACTTTTTGTCGACTTCAAAGCCGCCTTCGACAGTACGAAAAGAAGTTTCCTATATTCCGCAATGTCAGAATTTGGGATCCCGGTAAAACTTATACGGCTATGTAAAATGACGTTAAGCAACACCACCAGCTCTGTCAGAATTGGGAAGAACCTCTCCGAGCCGTTTGATACCAAACGAAGTTTCAGACAGGGTGACTCTTTGTCGTGCGATTTCTTTAACCTGATGCTGGAGAAGATAACTCGAGCCGCAGAACTAAATCGGTCAGGTACCATCTTTAATAAGAGTGTGCAATTGCTGGCGTACGCCGATGATATTGACATCATCGGCCTTAACAACCGCGCAGTTAGTTCTGCCTTCTCCAAACTGGTTAGAGAAGCGAAGCGAATGGGTCTGGAGGTGAACGAGGGCAAGACGAAGTATATCCTGTCATCAAATAGACAGTCGGCATATTCACGACTGGGATCTAACATCACTGTTGACAGCTATAACTTTGAAAAAGTAGAGGACTTCGTTTACTTAGGAACCAGCATTAACACCAATAACAGTGTCAGCCTTGAATTCCAACGCAGAATCTCTCTTGCCAACAAGTGCTACTTCGGACTGAGTAGGCAATTGCACTGTAAAGTCCTGTCTCGACGGACCAAAACCATAATCTATAAGTCTCTCATCATGCCCGTCCTATTGTATGGCGCAGAAGCATGAACGATGACAACATCAGATGAGAGGGCTCTTGGAGTGTTCGAGAGAAATATTCTTCGAAAGGTTTATGTACCTTCGCGTCTTTGCGACGGCAAATACCGTTTACGATGGAGCGATGAGCTGTACGAGCTGCACAATGAGGTAGATATAGTGCAGCGTATTAAGAATCAGTGGCTCCGCTGGCTAGGTCACGTCGTTCGAATGGATGAAATAGCTCCAGCCCTGAAGGTTTTTGACGCGGTACCCGCGGGTGGTAACAGAGGAAAAGGAAGACCTCCTCTGCGTTGGAAAGACCAAGTGGAAAAAACTTGGCTATACTTGCGATTTCCAATTGGCGCCAGTTAGCACGAGCTAGGGACAGCTGGCGTGCTTTGTTGACCGCGGCCAAAATCGCTTAGGCGGTTAATGCGCCAATTAAGTAAGTATAAATAGACATACATATGTACGTATATAAATACGTATATAGATATGTATGCACTTCAGCGTCAAAAACAGGTTACAGTTGTATGCAATACTTACAATGTTTTTTAACACAAATCCTTTCCGTTAATTCTTTATAAGATAATATCGCTTTGCCCACATTTATTGTCAAAAACCGTAGGGAGGTCATAGACCTCACGCTATGTAGTGAAAATCTGCATGATATGGTAATGAACTGGAAGGTTCTCGACGAACACTCTTTTTCAGACCATAGGTATATTGAGACAATTCTAGATATGTCCATGGGTGCTCCAAAGGTTCGTAAGAACCTGAGGAACACTGACTGGACTTTTACAGGGAAACTCTTGAGAATACCGTTGGAAAATTTTAAGACATGGTAAACTGTTTTACCACGATCTGCTCGCGGGCACTGGCCAAAGCCTGTCCTGATCCCAAACCGTGGGGAAAACGAAGGCCCCACTGGTGGTCCCATGCGCTGGACTCTCTGCGGAGAGATTGCAGGAGACAGTTTAACAGGGCGAAAAGGCTGAGTCAGGAATCTGAATGGCAGACCTATAAACAAGTTCTGCGGTCCTACAAAAAAGCCCTGCATGAAGCAAAAAGATCCTCATGAAGGGATTTTTGCACTGGCGTGGAGGGCGTTGGCGAGACTGCCAGACTACGAAAAATCTTGTCAGGTACAACAAACCCAATTGGGTCTCTACAGAGACAGGAAGGTTCATGGACAGCGACGGGAAAAGAAACGGTCGAACTACTTCTCGACACACACTTTCCTGGTAGTTTACAGACACTGGAAGTAGATTGTTCCTCTTCGGGCGCAATGGTAAATCTCCCTCTCTCAAAAGAAAGTATCACTTCGGCGATAAAAAGCTTTAAACCCTATAAGGCTGCCGGGCCAGATGGTATTATACCGGCTCAATTGGTTGCAACGATTGATACATCTACAAATTGGCTACTAAGTATGTTTAGAGCATGCTGCAAGCTAAACTACTACGTACCGACGGTATGGAGATCTGTTTCTGTGGTCTTCATACCCAAGGCTGGAAAAGCAACACATGCGAACCCAAAGGACTTTAGACCTATAAGTCTCTCATCCTTTGTTCTTAAAACTTTAGAAAGGCTTATAAATAACTTTCTCTCTCTTACAATTGACAAAAGACTATTGTCTAATAATCAGTACGCTTACCTTAAGGGAAGGTCCACGGGCACTGCACTGCATTCCCTGGTGAGCTATATCGAAAGGTCCTTCAGTTACAAGGAATTTTGCCTTGTAGCTTTTCTTGACATTGAGGGTGCTTTTAACAACATTAGCCCTGAGGCCATAACACATGCCTTAGGAGGGCTCTGTGTGGAAAGCTCCCTGGTTAAATTTATAGAGCAAATGCTCTTGGGAAGAAAGATTACAGCAGAGGTCTGTGCAAACCGTGTTTCGAGACAGGTGTCTCGAGGTACGCCGCAGGGTGGTGTACTTTCACCTCTTCTATGGAATCTGACCGTTAATTCTCTCCTGCAGGAGACGGAATGGGGTGCTGCCAGAGTTGCCGCATATGCAGATGACATCGCCATTGCATATATGGGCAAATTCCCTCAGACCTTTTGTGACTTGATGCAAGGGACACTCCGCGAAGTGAGCAACTGGTCCACGCGATGTGGTCTCAGAGTCAACTCAGAAAAAGTGGAGCTGGTGCTCTTCACTAGGAAATATAAAGTTCCGCATGTAACTACGCCGGAACTTAATGGAATCCGTCTGAACACAAAGAGGGAGGCCAAGTTCCTTGGCGTCACATTGGACATGAAGCTTAGCTGGAGGAATAATATGATCCAGCGATACCAGAAGGCTTCTGTGGCCCTATACTCTTGTAAAAGGGCCATTGGGAAGAGATGGGGATTTACACAGCAGTGGTTAGGCCGATTCTCCTCTACGGAGCAATCGTTTGGTGGCCTGCACTAAGCAGAGCTGCTAATCTCAATCTACTTAGCAAGGTGCAGAGAGCGGGTCCTGGCCACAGGGACATCGAGGGTAACTGCATTGCGGATGAACTTGCGAGGGAAGGAACAACCAAACAGATTCTTCCCAGTAAAGAACGCATTGGTATGCCCTTTGGCACTTGCAAGCTTCTCTTAAAAGAATCTACTTATGATCGTGCGAGCGACAGATGGACACATATCACAACCTGTAGGATCTCAAGGCTGACTTGGCCTAGATGGGACCAAAAACGGTCGCGTAGTCTTTATACCTTAAAACGGGACGATATTTCCCAAGTAATTGGCGCTTTATCAGGGCACTGCCTCATAGGCAACCATGCTGGTCGTCTTGGAGTACCCTTCTTTAGATGCTGTAGAAGCTGCAAAAATTATGAGGAGGAAGAAACGGTCCTGCATCTTCTCTGTATCTGTCCAGCTCTAGCCAGAAGCAGGCTACGGTTTCTAGGGGCACCTGTTTTTAGGAACCTTGGAGAATTAGGTGAAATAGACCCAAGATGCTTGACGAGCTTTGTCAAGAATTCTAAATGGTTCAGCAAGAGGGAGTGAGCGTTAAGCTTGTGGTATCACAACGGGCCTCTACTAATGGCCTAAGTGACTCGCTGGATTAGCGGTAACAGCCACTCATACCTACCTACCTACCTAATATCGCATTCTTTAACTAGAACAATATCAATTAAAGTTTCAAAACATGTACAGAGTGCACACATTTTCCAAATATCAAAGTTTTCCATCCAAAATATCTAACGTTTTAATGAGAAATTGAAAAATGGAGAGTCTTAAGAAATTCTGTATATAAAAAGCATTGTGAAAATTTTTTCTAAATCTGTTTTCCTTCCATTTACATTTATGCCTACATATGAACATACTGTGTATTGACTTTATTATTAGTGTATGCATTTATTTTATAGTTGCTTATTAATTTCAGTAAAATTCAATGTACATTATGCATGTATGTACGTAAATATGAAGAGACATGCAATTATTGAATTTTTTCTATATAATTGCTTTCATAATGTAGCCACTATCATTTGCAAAAATTGGCGCCGTTGTACAACATATTTGGCTCTCTTTGTACAATGAATGCCTCTTTTTCTGAATGCTATCTGCACCAAAGATTATATGATACGAAACTCTCGTTCTCGTGAGAGCGCTCTCAATGTGTAAATTTTTTATAACATTTTCCAATGATGCCACTATGAAAGAAACCAAATGTAATTACCATTGCATTTTTTGGAGATTTTATGAATTTAATACGACCATTGCGTTATGTAGAAGTAAATAATACAAATACAATGATGTAACAATTAAAATACGGGTATTAATGAAAAATATTATAAATTTATGAGTTCTGCATGAAAACTTTAAAGTATACCAAGAATTTTAACTGAAATAAAAAATTTTAGTTGTTTTTCGGCCTTATTGATTTTTAATAATTGACAATTTTATTGAGCTCGAGGCCAATTTATAGAAGATTTTATTGGAAAAATAACAACAGTTTTTAAAATGGTAGAAGTTATAGTAAAAACCAATGAAAAATTCGCACACAGAATTGCAAACACACAAACAACAACCACACAAACAAGTTTAAATAGCAGCAGATCAGTTGCTCTTGTTTGTAGTTGGTTTGTTTAAGGAAGATGGAAAAACGACGCAGTCCACTCGGCTAGCGTAGCACAGCATTTAGCGTGTTGGCTTTGCAACTCCGAGCTCCTTGGTTCATAGCCTTGGAGAAGTGGTTATGAAGAATAAATATAAAAAGAAGTCTGATGAGGAAATGTGGTGATTTTCGAAATAGTACTATAACTTCCACCATTTTAAAAACTGTTGTTATTTTTCCAATAAAATCTTCTATAAACTGGCCTCGAGCTCAATAAAATTGTGAATTATTAAAAATCAATAAGGCCGAAAAACAACTAAAATTCATATATGCAAGGATGAGCACACCTGAAATGCATTCTAAGAATTACAAGCCATTGGTAAAAACCAATGAAAAATTCGCACACAGAATTGCAAACGCACAAACAACAACCACACAAACAAGTTTAAATAGCAGCAGATCAGTTGCTCTTGTTTGTAGTTGGTTTGTTTAAGGAAGATGGAAAAACGACGCAGTCCACTCGGCTAGCGTAGCACAGCATTTAGCGTGTTGGCTTTGCAACTCCGAGCTCCTTGGTTCATAGCCTTGGAGAAGTGGTTATGAAGAATAAATATAAAAAGAAGTCTGATGAGGAAATGTGGTGATTTCCGGAATAGCACTATAACTTCTACCATTTTAAAAACTGTTGTTATTTTTCCAATAAAATCTTCAATAAACTGGCCTCGAGCCTGCTTATATATTACTTTTTTAAATACTTTTTAACTACATACTGTATATAAATACAAACATATACACATTTCGATTAATTTGATATATTTATTATGTTAAAATTGATATTTTTTATTTCAATAATTGACAATTTTATTGAGCTCAAGTCCAGTTTATGGAAGATTTTTTTTTGTGAAAAAACAACAACGGTTTTTAATGGTTGAAGTTATAGTACTATTTCGGAAATCACCACATTTCCTCATCAGACTTCTTTATGATTATTAAATTAAATTAATTTTTTAATTTAATTTTTCATAACCACTTCTCTCAGGCTTTGAACCCGGGAGCTCGGAGTTGCAGAGCCAATACGCTACCTATTGTGCTACGCTAGCCGAGTTGGCTGTTGTGTTTATTTCATCTTCCTTAAACAAACCAACTACAAACAAGAGCAACTGATCTGCCGCTATTTAACTTGTTTGTGTGGTTGTTGTTTGTGTTTTTGTTTGCAAATTCTGTATAATGTATTTTTTTTACTTTATATTCTAATGCATTTTTAAGGCGTGCTCATCCTTGTATACAAGTATTTTCTATCTTAGAAAAAATTTAAATTATTTGACGAATATTTCTCCCATATTAACTTTTGACAGACTAAAGTCCATTCTTTGAATTTTATTTTGTCAAAGTATCTTTTTACGGAAAAAAAAAATTTTATAAATATTCGAATTGTCCGAATGAAGCTGAAAATAAGGGGTCCTAAGTTCACAAAATAGGTATCCTTATAAACCCAAATCTAAAATCATTCATATTCAAAATTATGCGGTTTGTCACTGGTAAGACATATTCTGTATACTACTTATAATTAGTAATTTACATTTAGGTTTGATACTTTCTTTTATTCACGATTTAATTTTGAAATATTTCATTTTAGATAGTTTTGTTTTAAATATTCTAAAAATTTCATCGCAAAACAACACAGCATAAGTCATGTCATGTAAATTAGCATACATTTCAATGTAGATAATGTCGTATTGACTATGACAAACTCTTTTTAAAAATTATATTCATACTTACCAGCAAAAAAATTTCAAAAAAGTCTTTTATTGTTTTTAACTTGTGTGTATGGTAAGAGTCACCCCTCAATTTGAGCATAGATTGAAATCTCAAGTATGCATGTCAAGTTTCCTTATTTTTACCACCAATTTTCTCAAATCCGTACATAATATGCTAAGTAATTTTGGAACCCTGAATCGACTTTTTGCGTTAATTATTGTCAAGCCTCAAAGTCAGCGAATACAAACAAAGCTTTAGTCGTTTGTCAAAAATGCTTTTTTCCATGAAAGTTTAGTAGTAAGGCTTTTTATGTAAAAGTTTACCGCCGGAATGCACCAAATTTCCCTTGAGAATTTGAACCATATTTTTTTTAAATTTATTGGCTCTTCACATCGATTCAATGACGATGAAAGATTGATTCGTTCAATGTTTTGACTAGCAATTAATGTCATTGCTTTAATGGACTATTAACAGGTTTGCGGTACTTTTCATAATGCTTAAACAAATTTTAAGGGAGCTAAAAGATATTTGCCGGTTTCAGAGATACCATTCCTTGTGAGATTAAATAGTTTGAACAGGATTCACTTCAGACGATCTGCAATTTAAAAAAGATCAACGAACTGCTAGATAGCATTTCTAAATTACATATCTAGCAAAATTTGATTCATAAGCAGAGCACAGAGTAAAGACAGCTATGTACACAGCTTGACGTTTGGACATCTTCACGGTTCGAATGTGGGAACTGTAATTACGAGTATAGGGATGTGGAATTTTAATTTATATTTTTAAGTTATGATTAAAAGCGTCTTTAAGTCAAATTAGCATGTTCGAAATTTTGAAATTTATCGTCTAGTACCGATATTTAGCGTGATTTGATAAGGCTTGGTGCCGGAACCTTCCGGTAAGCAAATCTTTTTTTTTGTGCAACATACTCGTATGGCAGTTACGCGGTTTTGCACTTTAAACTATGGCATGTAGTATATTTAAATTTCTTCACGTGAATTGTTTTTTTCTGCCTTTACAGAGGTCCACAAATTAAAATAATTTTGATTGATTGCTTTGGATTATCTTGTCATTCACTAACATCAAATGGAATATTTATCAGCCTAAACCTGTTTATTGGTAAAAGCACACGTACATACGCTCAAACTATGAGTTTGTTCTTTTCTTATACTTGTACACACATAATTAATGAATATAAACTACTAGAGTAGCGAGCAAAGAAATACAACTTGATGTAAATAATGACAAAGTTTGGATTTTAAATAAACGTGCTACTATTAACTAAGCTTATGAAATCAGCGCTTACTATTCCGACGGATGGTCTTAACCGGAGCTTTTAGTTCTAATTTAGCACTAAATCGGAGATGGTGCAAACGGCCCTGAGAGTTTTTAGCTCTTAATTTAACTCTAAACGCACAAAAACATGTATTTTTTATTGGTATTCACAAGTTGCAAACGATTGAAGAATTGTACAAATATTTATTGGTAAAGTATACACGAAGGGATCGTTTACAATAATACTTGGTTTTCAATTGCTCAAATTTAATGTAAAATGTTGTCAGTTAGATGAAGGCGGGCTGTCAACATTTGACACCATTTGTCCACATGTGAGCAATTTTCTTTGTTTTTGACATACATACACTGCAATACCGATATCAATCCCTGCAAATTCAACGTCAGTTGCGGCAGTTTTTGATGTCAGTAATTTTGGCCTAATAAAAACTTAGCTTAGCAACGAAAATGCTTAATGTGCCCTTTAAATGCAGGTAAACCCAGCATAATGATATCCATATATATACATACATAAGTTGCTTTTCTATTCTTCACAACTGTATGGTATGTATGTATGAGTAAGTGAAAATATTTAAACATTTACATA
This sequence comes from Philophylla caesio, assembly GCA_963971545.1. NCBI lineage: Eukaryota > Metazoa > Arthropoda > Insecta > Diptera > Tephritidae > Philophylla > Philophylla caesio. The sequence continues at coordinate 36,925,485 of OZ020608.1, read as the reverse complement.
TGGGTATGTACATACTTGTATGTATATACATATATGTTAATACCCTGAAGTAAAAAAATATCAATTGCTAAAACTATCTTTACTTCATAAAATAAAAATGTGGCAACATAGTTGGCAATGACATAAGTAAATCAGCTGTCAAACGATTGCAAACATAAAATCAAAAGGTAAAAGAGAACACGGGCGCGAAATTTCTGGATTTTGCACATATATCTTATACAAAAATAAGTAAAAATAAAAAGTAAATAAAAACAATTAACTAAAAAAATTCGAGTTATGTTTTACTAGTAGATATGGGTGCGGTTTTATATGGGTAACTTATAATAAGGAGATATGCGGTTTGGCAAAACTAGCGTTAAATCAATAAGATATTTCCAACTGATAATATGTTTGTAAAATTCTATCTAATAGCTGGTTTACTTGTATTGAAGAGTTTTTCTAAATGCATATTAAAGTTACTATAGCATTAGTTTCAATTCCTGCAGGGTAAATATGTCCAAATGTATATTGTCGGGTATGTAGATATGTACATACATATACATATTGTAAGTAATGTGCAGTATACAAAACCAACGTTTTTAAGTGGTAGAGTCGACAACAAATGTAGTAGATTGAATAGGACGTGGTAGATTTTTAAATTCGTTAGTTTGACATAAAAGAAACATTTTTATGTGTAGTAATTTTATGCTAAGGGCACATTTCGAACGCAAACCTTGTCAAATGAATAAAAACGGGTTGTCGTACAATGTCAACATATGACTTCATTTGTCACTATGCTGGCAATTATATATTGGTTTGACTTGTGTTATAATAGCGATATTAGCTTGATAAATCTAATGTTTATATACAGCTTGAAACCGAATAACTGTAGCGCCTGATTCTTTTAATAAAACGAAACTGAAAAACCTTGTATTTTTATTTTATTTAAACAGTCTTATTAAATATTTATTAGGATAATTCGAATCTTTCTCTTTGTGTCTTCTTTACGACTTCTAAACATTCAGAAAAATTGTCACAGGCGGCACGCACGACATTATCCGGTATTCTTTCCTATGTGTCTATCAAACGTTTTTTTTTAAGTTTCAAGATTTATGTTTTATACGTTCTTTCCGGAATCTTGTTTGAAGTAAAATTCGTGTTATCCGAAGAGTATATTGGCAATAAACAGAATAGGGACTTTGCCTCTTTTTGAAATGGCTCCCCATGCCCTCGGATTGTTGTAGGAAGGACATACATAAATAGCGATCAAGCACAAGCTCCAAATAAATAATATATAAAAAAACGATTTTGTCAGTTAAAAAACACTTCATTTGAAATTTTTGTTTCAGCTGTTAGCGGGATTTGAACCGAAAATTGCTGGGGTGATAATAGATTTATATCGTTTACCAAAGCTAACATACCGATTTTTTTCTAATGCTCATACTTTTTCATATAATTGTCTCAATATTTTTTTCCTCTTTTTTCAGTACAATGTCGTTATCTCTGATTATCATTAATTTTAAGGGCTTGATCGAAGATTTAAAGTGGATTAACTCTTATTAATTCCAAAGCAGTTCGATAATCACGATCAATGTGCCATCTCTAAAACTGGAAAATGTAATGAAGCATATGACCAGAACGCATAAAAAACCTTCTCTTAACTATTTAAAATTTATGTAAAATATATGGTAAATCATAGAATAGTTTTTTTTCTTACATACATTTTCTTAAGCTTTGGTTATATATTTCTGCGGTGATAATAGATTTATATCGTTTACCAAAGCAAACATACCGATTTTTTTCCAAAGCTCATACTTTTTCATAAAATTTTCTCAATATTTTTTTCCTCTTTTTTGACTGCAATGCCGTTATCTCTGATCATCATTAATTTTAAGGGCTAGATAGAAGATTTAAAGTGGATTAACTGTTATTAATTCCACAGCAGTTCGATAATCACGATCAATGTGCCATCTGTAAAACTAGAAAATGTAATCAAGCATATGACCAGAACGCATAAAAAACCTTCTCTTAACTATTTAAAATGTATGTAAAATATATGGTAAATCATAGAATAGTTTTTTTCTTACATACATTTTCTTAAGCTTCGGTTATATATTTCGTTTCTATGGATCGCAGTGACCGCTTTACTATTGCCCTCCACAAGTGTGTTGTTGGTGTTTGAATGTAAAAGAAATTTCTTAGGGCTGTAAAATATATGAGTGCACTTATCTCTCCTTGAAATTAAAAGTGGCACTATCAAAAACAACAGATTTTTTCAGTAGAGCTGTTAAATTTTTCATTTCATTTAAAGATAATGGTGTTTCTTGCACATAACCACTTTAACAAACAAAAGCGATGTGTTTAATATAATGCCACTTTTATGTTCTTAGTGCGATGCAGATTTTAATGTCAATATAGAAATTTTAAAGCAAAAATCCATATCAAATACCAAGGGTTACCAACTCCTTTACCTCTTGTTCTTTCCAACGCAGAGAAGACCTCCCTTTTCTCAGGCTACCAACAGCGGGTACCACGTCGAATATTTTCAGGGCTTTCATCTATTCGAACGATATGACCTAGCCAGCCGATCCGCTAGACCGTAATTCGCTGCACTATGTATATGTCCTTGTAAAGCTCATACAGCTCAACGATCCATCGTATGTGGTATTCGCCATCGCAAAGGCGTAATGGTCCGTACATCTTTCTCTCGAACACTTCAAGAGCCCTCTCATCGTATGTTTTCACCGTTTTCTTGTGCTGTCGAAAGCAGTTTTGAAGTCGACAAAAAGAGTCTCGGTCTTGATGCATTTCCGAAGAATTGTCGGCCACTTCTTCTGTCTGAACTCTTCGTACTCACTCATTTCGGACCCTCTCTTCTTCTCACGAAAAATGCATCTCTATTCCTTCTTGAACTGACGAACGCCAGCACGGGTCGCGTTCCGAAGCAGCGCGACATTCCTCATGGGGGTTTCATTGCTCCGAAATATCGCTTTCCGATGTCGAGCTTTCCTTGTATGCATTTACGCGCACTTTTGACAGGAGAATGATCCAAGTCGATGTTAGCTCCTCGGATCGTGCGCACATCAAGGATACTGTGCATGTGTTTCGTCCATCAACAGCTGTACATGTGTTTCGTCCATCAACAGCTGGAACCTGGTGCTTCAGGCTACCATTTTTCGAGCCCCGGCGAAGTCGATCAGTCTTAATTCTCTCTATTCAATAATTTTAATTCTTTATACGGGTTTTGTCACATACTACTATTTTAAAAGTTGATAATTAAATCTTTTTCGTTCTTTAGTCTATACGCTTGCATATCTCCATATACCCAAACTTCTATACTTACATATATACTATTTACTTGTCTTTGGTTATTGTTAAGCCATTTCAAAGTATCATATATATACGATTATTAGAGGTAATATGTTTATTGCAAAATTAAATACAACGCATATGTGGTAGATCTACCGCATATGTGGAAAAGCTTTGCACACTGGTAATGTGGCATATGATATATACTTGTAGCGACATATGTGCACACATTCCTACATATGTACACACATGCCTTACATACATATGTATGTATGTACTTGTTTTCGCCACATTCAGCAATCAGAAATCGCCTTAGCATAGTTCAATCGCGAGCTCTGTTGTTATCTTTCATCCTATAAGTTTATAAAAGCTAAAGCGAATGGCTTTGTTGATTTAGCTAACCCTTCTATTTAAGATTTCTTCTCTTGAACGGTCATTTCATTATTTATACGTATGTATGTATGTATGTATGCATAAATATACGTTTGAGAGTTTGTGGGTAACTTTTTATATGCATGATTTCTATTGTTAGACATGAGATTGTTGAAATTGGTAACGAAATTACCACTGGTCAATACTCCCGTAATTTATATTGAAAAAAAAACATTTTGAGGTGGCACTTCGAAATTTTTCTACTTTGTCAGCTCAGTTTAATAACCGAATCCACTTTTAACCCAAAACTTACAAACATACTTGCATTTGTTTGTATAACAAACTATTTGTGTATAACAACATTCGTATTTAGCATTTTTGTCTATGAGCTTAAAGGCCTCTTACACTGTATGCATTAAACACATGTAAAGCAAGTTTTTAATAGTTATTTATTTTCGAAAATGTACGTTTTATTTAAGCAGCAGTATAAAATACATTCTGTATAAGAGCTATTTACGTACATATGGCATTCGCTAAAAGTAAAAACAAATAATTAACAATTGTTTTATAACAGCAAATATTAAATTAGAAGGGGTTAATGTGGTGCACTCTTTTTTGACATGATCGTATAACCGTATTTTTCAACTTAATACAACGAGTAAGCATCCATTTGCGTGAAACATCACTTCTGTAGCAAGAAAAATAAATTTAAAAAAAAAAAGTACACCCAATATCCCCATCGAAATTTGATGGGACGTGTGGTGCATTATTTTTCGAGCGTAGTAAAGGTACTAGAATGTGAAAAAATGGTAATTATATATACATACATACATACATATGTATATAAATTCATATGAAACACAGTTGAAAATAAAAAAATTTAAAAGAAGTAAAATTAGGCTATTTGCTAGATGAAATATAAAAAAGAAGACTTGATGAATGCGCAACAAATGGTTGTCATGGAAAAAACGTTGAAACAATTTTTTTATTTATTTATTTTACTTATTTCTTTAAAAAAATCTCAATTTATTTTAAAACTAAATATAACAGCTCTTTGTATTCAAATAATTCACCTAAATGTCAGTATATTCAATTTACTTCACTCTTTATAGAGCACGACACTACCTCTCATCAAATGCACGACATTTCTTCTACGGTCATTTTTCAGGTTAACTTCAATAACTCGGTAAAAAAAACACAATTTTCTCAAAAATATAGAATTATTTTCCATTGGCAGGAAATTCCACTTAGGAAAACACTAACCTGGTGTATTTTTCTGTGAGACAAATTATTTTTTTCACACGATAAAAAAACACTTTTGTTGTCCTGAAAACGTGAAATTTACAAATGTCGCCACACCTTTGGTCATAAATACGGTCACCGGGCACCTACCTTACCGACGGTAGTTAATGTTTTCATTCCTTTTGTCTAAAAAGCCAGTTTACCACATTACCCCCTTCGACTCTACCTCAGCTTTTTTAAGAACTCAATTATATACATATGTATGTACATTTGTATGTTATGTAACATTATAGAAGTTGAAAGTTTATATTTTCGTCACTTTTTCAATCGAATGGAGTTTTATTAACTTGATTGTCATTAAAAATGCTTTGACAGCGGTTATTTGGCATTCACCTACTTATATGTACATGTATCTACATAAATATGAATGTACATATACATGCGTATTTTCTATTCCAAAATAGTGATAATTTTGTAAAGCTTTGCTCGCGCCTCCAGTCTTAAGAAATATACATATGTACGTACACATATACGTTGTACATATGTATACTTTGTGCAGTGCAGACGTGAAATTTTTGCGCTAGTGAAAACTTTAAGTTTGTGGTGAAAAAGTGTTTAAAAACAAAAAGAAAATTGTGTGAGTGAGGACCTGAGACTCGTCTATATCCGAAGGAAGTGGTTTGTATAGTAGACCACCAATCAGGTATGTTTTTATTAGTTTTAAAAGTTTTCTTCTGAATAGAGAAAACACAAAAACAAATCGGCTGCTTACTTTGGCAAGAACTCCAAGTTCATTTTTGGCGCCAGGTAAACAGCTGATTTTGACATTGGAATAAAGCTGATAGCTTTATAAGAGAACATAGCTGCTGAAGGCTTTAAGCATAGAAGCTCATTGACTCAAGCTTGAAAGTTTCTGTAAAAGCTCAGCTTAAAAGCTTTCGGTTTGAAGACTTCCGGTTAGCAAAGCTTTTAACACTTCCTGCAGACGGGTACGTAAAAGCTGCCTCCTTTGGGTGATGTCAACGCACCAAGGAGGGCAAAAAATAATAGATATGGGGGAAAACGTGAATTTGCCTGATCCTTTTAGAGCAAGTGGCAAAATTCAGAGGTCACCGTCCGCGAATATAAATATGGCGGAGCGAAATATTGTAGCGTCTGATAGTCCGTCGGTAGTGCGAGCCCGATCGTCTCCGCCGGACCTTGATAACGTAAGGCTGGCCACTAGCCAGGGCCCAAATCTGGCAAAGGAAGAAAAAAAATTGAACGTACTGCTGCTTTTAGGCAATAAATTGAGCAGTCTTGTCGACTTAATGGCGCCGCCAAGGCGCTCCATTCATCAGCCGATTCGGGATTTGGTTGATGAGATTGTGGAAATTTACGAAGAATTAAAAATTTCGAGAGTCGTAGGTGAAGTAAAGGAGAGGTCGCAAAGCTGTAAATGCACGCAAACCTCGCCTCCTTTCAAAAAAGCGAATCTTACGTCAAAAAGAGGCATAGAAGACTCCATGACAAACGAAACGAACCCGCCGAAACGGTCCAGTAAGGCGGAAATCTCAAAAGATGGCACAGGGCAAAAAACGCTGTCTTATAGGGAGGCTCTGACTAGATCAAATAAAGACCCTGAAGGCGAATGGATAGTACAAACAAGAGCTAAGAAGATCATTAAGCCTAAACCGAACACTTTGCTGGTTAAACCAAATGCCATTGTCATTAAGAAGACAGGTGACATGTCATATAGCGATATGCTTAAATCGGTGAAAACCAGCGCTAATTTAAGCAAAATGGGTGAACAGGTCAAAAGAGTACGCAAGACCCAGAAAGGAGAAATACTTCTCGAGCTCAACCATGTGCATGAGGAAAAAACAGAACTTTTCAAAAACGGTGTACAAAATCTCTTAGGTAATGAAGCCGAAATTACAGCTCTATCTAAGCAGACCTATATAGAGATACATGATCTCGATGAGATCACAACTAAAGAAGATATAGTTGTAGCCATATCAGAGGCAAAAGTTTTAAACCAAAACTTTGAGCTAAACTGGATTAAAACGATCAGAAAAGGTTATCCAGGGACCCAAATAGCGCTGCTTGGCTTACCTCAGCTCGTAGCACAGAAAATCATTGCAGCCAAAAAACTTAAGATTGGATGGTCGGTGTGTCGCATTCGGGAAAAAAGTATTCTGACAAGATGCTACAGATGCTTGGAGTTTGGTCATCAAGCAAAGGCTTGTACAAATGAAGACCGCAGTGGCTGCTGTTTTAAGTGCGGAGAAAAAGGTCATAACGCTAAACAATGCAACAAGACGGCACTATGCATTCTTTGTAAAGCTAGCAATCAGGCGGAAAAAAACCATATTGCTGGGAGCAAACTGTGCCCCTTTTTCCAACGCGCCATACAAAAATCTAAATCAAAAATATGAAGATACTGCAGCTGAATTTGAATCACTGTGAAGCTGCTCAGCAGCTATTGGATCAAACAATAATCGAAGAAAAAAAATTGACATTGCCATTTTGAGCGAGCAGTATAAGAAGTCTGAGAAAGGAACTTGGATTCCTGATAACAAAGGCAAAGCAGCAATATGGGTATGTGGGCAAAAATGCATTACCGAAAAGCCTTACAGCCATGAGTTCTTTGTAAGGACCAAAATTGACGGTACTTATATATACAGCTGTTATGCACCCCCTAGTCTTAGCCAGCAAGAATTTGAACTTCTGCTGGATAGACTCGTTGAAGATGCGGTTTTGTGCTCTCCCAAAATAATAGCCGGAGATTTTAATGCGTGGGCTCTAGAATGGGGCAGCAGCAGGACAAATCAGCGAGGACGCGCTCTTCTTAAAGCCTTTGCACCATTAGACTTGCTTCTCTTGAATAGAGGAAACAAAAATACTTTCGAAAAAAATGGAAGAGGTTCCATTATCGATATTGCCTTCTGTAGTGAATCAATGATGGCAAAAGTTTCCTGGCAATTAAGCGATATTTACACACATAGCGATCACTTGGCTGTAATAATCGATGTTGATTACATGAGAAGTAGGGCTCGTGGATATGTGAAGAACGACGCAAAGGCCTGGTGCACTAATTCATTTGATCCCGATATGTTTAAGTTGGTACTGGATGGTATGAAAAGCGTAACACAAATGCAGGCCAATGCAGAAAGTCTATCCGATGAACTTTATAAAGTATTAGCTAGGGCTTGTGATGCATCTATGAATAGAAAAGTGCGCAAAAATAGCCGCAACCCTGTTTATTGGTGGAATGCTGAAATCGCAGACTTGCGGTCTGAATGCAACAAAGCCAGAAGAAAATACCAAAGAAACAGATCTGATATTCTGAGAGATGAATTTAAATGCTTGCGTAAACAATTAAAAAATGCAATAAAGGCAAGCAAAAAATCTTGTTTCAAAGAGCTTTGTAGTGAGATTGACGAGTACCCTTGGGGTGGCGCCTATAAAATTGTTATGAAAAAGTTTAAAAGTAGCCAAAAGCAGATGCCAACATGTCCCACTCTGCTCAAGCAAATAGTCGAAACGCTTTTTCCCAAAGATAGCCCCCAAATGAGGCCTGTGAATAACAATACATTGACAATTTGTCCACCTGTTATACAGGATGAAATTCTAGCTGCAGCTGAACGGCTAAAAAACGGCAAGGCTCCGGGACCCGATGGTATACCGAACATTGCCATCAGAGCGGCAGTAGCTGATTCCCCTATGGCCTTCTCACATGTCGTTAATATATGCCTGCAAAATGGCGTTTTCCCGAGGAGGTGGAAAAAGCAGAAGTTAGTGTTGCTTCCAAAGCCCAACAAGCCTCCAGGTGATCCAGGTTCTTACAGACCGCTTTGTATGATAGATTCTTTAGGCAAATTGCTGGAACGTGTAATTTGCGATCGCTTATTGAAACACATTGACACCTATCAATGTTTGTCGGAAGCCCAGTACGGGTTTCGAAAGGGAAGATCCACAGTCGATGCTATTTGTCGCGTCACTGAAATAGCGGAAGAAGCAATATCAGGCAAGCGCTGGAAGTACGGTTCGAAAGAATACTGCGCAGTAGTAACCTTAGACATAAAAAACGCGTTTAACTCATTAAAATGGTCGCACATTATTAATGCATTAAAGGCAATAAATACTCCACCTTATCTTATAAATATAGTAGATAGCTATCTTACTGATAGAGTTCTGTTTTATAATACTGATCTAGGTAGAAATAGATATGACGTCAGCAGAGGAGTTCCCCAAGGCTCAGTTCTCGGCCCAGTTTTGTGGATTATTGCTTACGATGGAGTCCTGCGTCTACCTGTTCCAAAAGGAGTGAAGGTAATCGGATACGCAGATGATATTGCGGTTATCATTGTAGCGAAAGACATAGAAAAAATTCAATTGGCTACGAAAGACACGGCTATATTAATCGATGACTGGCTCAAGACCAAAGGGCTCCAATTGGCAGCTCACAAAACCGAAGGGGTGCTTATAACAAGCAGAAAGAAAAAGGAAACTACACGTCTAGACATCAATGGGTATGTATTCGAAACTATGCCTGCAGTACGGTATTTAGGTGTTATGATAGATGCCAGGCTGTCATTTAAACTACATATAGAAACTGTGACACAAAAAGCCGCAACAGTCCACAGTTCTCTAGCTAGATTAATGGCAAATATAGGTGGACCTGGTCAAAATCGCAGGAAGATGCTAACTAAGGTCACACAATCAGTGGTTATGTACGCGGCCCCTGTATGGGGCCACGCGCTTCAGCATACGTCATATGCAAAAAATGTGAAGTCCATATTTCGACTTAGTGCACTACGCGTTTGTAGCGCTTTCCGCACTGTTTCATATGAGGCGGCCTGTGTAATTGCTGGCATAATGCCTGCCGATCTGCTGGCTAACGAAATCCAGCGAACCTATCAGACGGCCCGAGATAAAGGCACAGCCCTCTCAGTACAAGAGACAGCGGCCGAACGCCATAAAAGCCTAACCCAATGGCAACAACGCTGGGCCACGTCGACAAAGGGACGCTGGACTTTCCGACTCATCCCGAGTATCGAGGCTTGGCTAGGCAGATCGCATGGCGAAATAGACTTTTATATGACCCAGGTGCTAAGTGGGCACGGTTGTTTCAGAGAATACTTATGTAAATATGGTCATGATAATACAATGGTTTGTGCCTCGTGTGAGACTGTGGCGGAGAACGCAGAACACATACTGTTTTCTTGTCCTTCGTTTTCATTTAAGCGGGAGAAATTAAGAATCATTATGAAGGTAGATCCAAGGCCAGAAAATCTGATATCCTATATGATTAATGATAAAGCAGTTTGGAATACAGTTAAAAACATCTGTAAAGAGATAATGACTGAGCTCAGAATACGCGAACAACACCGTCGTTTAGCAACGCGATTAAGTTAGTCCTGAATATGTTTAATCTTTTATTTGCTTGTATCTTTCACAGGTGAAGTCGTAGTAGAACGCTCCTGAACCCCTAATCACCTTACGTGGATGGGGGACTATGGAAACGGCGTCATGGAAGTCAGGCATATTTATGCCATAGCCCCTCCCTGATGAAATGCGTGAGTAGTCCCGGGGAGGTGGTGAAGCCATACGGGCCTCTTGATGGATAGCGCGCTATCCCAACGTCCGTAAAAAAAAAAAAAAAATATACGTTGTACATTAGTAAAAAGTAAAAGTAAATATATTCTCAGTAATTTTTAAACAAATGTAAAACCTTTTTATGTAATAACATATTAATATTAGTACCGACTACATTCGCCCTCCTAGTAAACCCAACAAAATGATACTTACATATATGCATATAATAATGTTATTATTTATACCAGTGATCATTTATGTTAACGCTGGTTATGTTAAACGTAATGTTAAGGCAGCCCATTGTGTTAAGTACACATTAAATTTAGTTAAACTCCTTTTGAGCATGCTAAACTTATCATTTTTCACTCAACCCTTTTCTATTATATTGCATTAACTACACACTAAAGTAGTCTCAACTACTCTTGAGTATGTTAATCTCACCACCCTTGCACTCAACTCTCTGCTGTTATATTATGTTAAGTACATACTAAGCTAACTGTTTACACTTACACTGCATTAAGGGCTTAGTACATAAGTCTCAATTGTTTTGATCTTGTTAAATCCACCTCTTTTAAACTCAATTTTGTGAGTATACATAAGTGTAGTCCTTTTTGTTAATATTCGATAAAATTTGATATTTAAGTCCATAATCCAATGTAAAAAGATTCATTCGTACAGCGACCAATAAAGAATGCGCACTAAGAATAACTCTTTGCGTTTTAAATTAAATTTTGGTCACCGCGTTTAATAGAACTTAGACACAAGTAGACATTATTGGCTCTCGTGGCTAGTTGTATTAACCAAACACAGTGTACAAATCGCGGGGATTAACTACTTCCCTACATATTTAGTTTATTTTACTTTCCTATTAAATAATTATTTTTATTTTCAATATAGTAGTCCGTGCCGTTGATTTATTCGATTTTTTTTTCAAGGGTGTTAAGAAATTTCTCCAATAGAACGTATCATTAAAATTTAGGAACTTTTAAGCCAACTAAACCTTGCACTTTCTTGTACTGAAATTGAATGTGTTATAAACTACAGTTTTTAGAAATTTGTTTAATTTTTGCAATCTTCGTATAAGCTCTGAAACTTTTTATTATATGGCTGCGGTTAGCAGTCCTACTTAATTTTAAATGAAAATATCATTATCCGCCTGAAGATTTGGTCAAAAATTAAAAATGTCCCAGGATTAGTCAATTCAAATCCCAGGATTGTTGAAAAAAAGTTATTTAATGGAAACTTAAATTTATAAATTTTTTAACATATTACGATGGTTTATCAAGAACCAGACTCGGGCTGTTAATATTGATCTCAAACAGTGATTAAAATAATTTTACTGTATATGCATTTGCTGCTCCTCCAAATATGTACTCGTATATTTATACTAGAAGAATAAATTACTTTGTATGTAGATCAAATTTTTCGTTTTTTTTTGTTTTTGGGAATGAAAAGACCAATAAATATATACATGAATTAGGCTTCTCTTAAAATACATCGGCCGTTCGGATTCGGCACCAAATTGTAGGTACCTCCATTTGTGGTAAAATATAAAGACACACACTACAAATGGTAGGAGAAGCTCGGCCAAACACTGAGCTATATAGTGTAAGCGCCAAAAATTTCCTACGTAAATTTTACGTCAGCACGGAAATTCTGCGGTGGTGAGTTTTTATTTACATGGCGCTCTCGTTAGTTTGATCGTGTAAGCTGAGTCGTACTCCTCCGTAGAAGCAATTTTGTTGCCGTCGCACAGTGCATCTACTCCATACAAACAATGGACAAAAATAGCAAGAGTAGTCAGAATTTCTTTAAGCTTTACTCTAATACGGATAGGTTAGGTTAAAGTGGCTGCTAGCGATCCCGCCAGCACACTTAGGCCTTTGTTAGGCCCATTGTGGTACCACGCGGAAAATCCCTCTGCTCAAACCAACGTGTGGAATCAACGAATTTTGCTAGCTTGCGTATCTCTGCTTTGGCCAGATTGCTAAGGTCACTGAAGAACTCTGATCCCAAGAATTTTCTTCTTCTTTTCCATAGTGCTGGACATTCACATAGAATATGCCTTACGGTTTCAACCTTTTCCTTATTTCTGCAGCTTCTACAGAAGTCATTACTGGGGACACCTAGTCTCTCTGCTTGTCTACCAAACTAAGGACAGGTCTCCCCTGCTCAGCACGAGAAGACCTTGTGATCGCTCGACGTCGCACTCCGGGCACATGAGCTTAGAATTAATACAGGTGCTACGGTTTTTCTGTACCGGTTACTTATTTTGAAAAATACTTTTTTTCTTACTTTTCTGCTATGAAGGTAAAATAAGTCATACTTTTGTTTACAAAAACAATTATATTACAAAATATGCATATAAAATCTTAAGAACACAACGCCAATACCTAAAATAAAGAAAATAAAACGTAAATATAAACTATTTGCATATACATACATACATATTTTGTGTATTATGAATCAGTTTATGAATTTAAATCCTCAGAGGAGAAACTTATAACTGTTTCTTAATGATTTCTTTCTTTATTTACTATTAAAACACCCGCAGCTAACCCGAAAACCTATGCAGCCAGACACGAGATACATAAATATACAAACAGATGCATTTTGTCTGAGCAAAAGTGTATAAAGGTGAAATGTACATACATAAGTGCGGTATATAGTACACTAAAACGAACAATAATATTGAAATAATGAATTTCTACCATATATACTAACATAAGATCCAATTATTAGTTGCTAATCTTTTCACAATGCATGTACTTACTCACAGATATCGAAAATGAAAACACAGACTTTTTCAATTTCGGTTTTTATTCATAAATATATTACACTTTGTATAAAAAAATTATTTTAATTTAACTATTTACATAAAAAAGCTATTAAAAAAGCATTCCATGCTGTTTATCACTATTAAACATGTATCTTAATAAAAAAAATTAAACAAACAGAAACTTACTTCACACATAGCACCTACAGTCAAACACCTACACATCAAACTATTGCTGCGCTGCCGATCGCACACATCACTAAAGGGCCGTACACATACAACTTTCCTCGCCCTACTTGACAATTCGAACTTTAACAACAAAGCATGAGGTGTAGAAGGTTTGCTACATAGAACGCTTTGACAGTTTCTGCGATAATTGTTTGTTTTGAATTGCGATACGTGCTTATTCCGAGTATTTTCATTAATAAAAGAATAAGAAATGTGTTTTACATCTACTTATGTATGTTTGAAATTCGCGAGTGTAATAAACTTTATTAAGACTGAGATGTAACAAGTCTTCTTGCAGCATCTTTTGACAAAATAAATAAAAACCGATCCAAGGGATTTTAGGAAAACGATGGGTGGTTAACAAAGAGGTGTTTCATTTGCTATTTGTTCATATTTCTCTTCTTTTCTCTTTTTAAAAGTAATTATATATGCAAAAATGTTGAAATACAAGTGAATTCTCTAAATCGTGTGTATATGCACGCAGAAATAAAATGGAAATGTAAACAGTTGGTTGTCAAAGTGTACAAAAGTTGAGAGTTCGCCATGATTTTGCTTCGTTTTGCTTTGCTTTACTTTTCTCGCCTTGTATTTAGCAGCTCTCATATAACAACAGGTCTTCAACTTATCTGTCAAAGCGAAACTCTGAAGCAAAGCAAAGCGAAAGTCTTATGTGTACGGCCCTTAAGGCATACAAGAAAATATTGTGTCCACTCGAGTACATTGTCCTGCAAGGCATCCGAACCCAATACAGTATGAAGAGCACTCGAGTGTTGTGACCAACATGTTCGTCTTTACCTCATTCGCTAACGAACAATACTTCCTCAATTAATGGAATTGGTGCAAAACGGGTTTGGTTAGATGCTCAAATATACACGAAAATTTTGTATCCGTTGCAGCTCTCTGGTATGTACTAGGTAATTTTGGTAATTTTGTTGATCCCGGAATTTTCGAGATCTGAAAGATCCCGAATTTTACGAAATTTTGATTCGTAATTTTTAAAATTTTGTAAAAAAAAAAAATTCTGACGTGTACATGAAAATCGCCGATACACGTGTATTTTTTATTTTTTCTCCCCTTTCCGAAAAAGTATATTTGGTTCATAGGACAGAATGTGTGTAACGCGGTTTTTGTAACGCAGTGTAATAAAGAATAACGAGTTGTTGTAATGTATGTATTTATTGGTATTTTAAAGAAAAAAAGGAAATAAACGTAAAATTTGACACACATACAACATAATTTGTACTTCAAATACAAATATACATATTTGGTACAGAAGCAAAAGCACCTACATAAAGTAAAATTACTTTTAATCACTGTTTGATACCAATATTAAATATTAATATATTATAATAATAATATAATTTTGGCGCGTACACTATATAGCTCAGTGTTTGGCCGAGCTTCTCCTACCATTTGTGGTGTGCGTCTTTGATATTAAACCACAAATGGAGGGACCTACAGTTTTGTGCCGACTCCGAACGGCAGATGTGTTTAATGAGAAGCTTTTTTTCATGGCAGAAATACCCTCGGAGGTTTGCCATTGCCTGCCGAGGGGTGACCGCTATTAGAAAAATTTTTTTTCTATTATTAAGATTTTGTTTGCCCTGACTGAGATTCGAACCTCGAATTCACCGGCATATCAAGTTATAGCACGCACCGCTACCAACTCGACCACAGCGGCCACAATATTAATATATTGTGTACAATATTAATATATTACCATTCAGTAAAAATAGAAATACATCAAGTAAAAATGAATGGAGAAGCACTGCTGCGCCTCAACACTTGATGGTTGGATTATCGGCAAAAAGTTAGATGATCTCTGTATTATGGCTATGCCATTACAAAAACTATCAATTTCTTTTACAAAGCCTTCTGATAAATTTTATGCCTTTCGATTATTGGACAATTGCGAGCTGCTCGTCGTTAGTATTATTAACATCGCTTTTTTAGAAAGGTTCATTTTTTACATTAAGTAGGATATTCTTATTTATAATGGCAAGGACTAAACAAAGCCTTTAGGGAGTTAACAAGCTGTAATATTTGTCGATTGTGAACTCTCAAAAGGCTTTAATTTGCCCTTGAAAGGGGAATTTTTAAGAATAATACAAAATTTAAAAACTAAATGGCGTTCTACAATTCCGGGATTTGAAGAGACTTATCCCGGGATATTCGGGAGTTAAAAAAGGCGGGGATCCCGGGATTGGCATGCCTAGCATGTACCCTTCCAATTTTCCGAGTATGAGAAAGCCAAAGACGTAAAGGCCATACATATTTTTTTCATATAATATTTCTCTCGAACACTCCAAGAGCCCTCTCATCAGATGTCTTCATCGTCCATGTTTCTGCGCAATACAATGGGACTGGTTTAATGAGACACTTATAGAGTGGGGTTTTGGGTTTTTTGGCCGGCGAGAGTAGACTTTACTGCATAATTGCCTACTCAGTTCAAGGTAGCACATGTTGGCAAGAGCGATCCTCTTTTGCATTTCGAGGCTGACATTATTTATGATGTTAATGCTGGTTCCTAAGTAAATGAAGTCAAAGTTAACTGTCAACAGTGATGTTAGATCCCAGCCGTAAATGTACTGACAGTCTATTTGATGACAGGAGATACTTCGTCTTGCTCTCGTTCACCACCAGAATCATTCGCTTCGCTTATCTATCCAGTTTGGAGAAGGCAGAACTTACTGCGCGATTGTTGTGACCAATAATATCAATATCATCGGTGTACGCAAGCATGTCGTGATCACATACCTAAAATCCGAATTGCAAAAATTTGGCATCATAAAGGGAATATGTGATTACCGTACTTACTGCCATTATAATGATGCTATAAAATCCCTTTCTATTGTAGTACAGATGTCTGCAATTTGCGTTGGGCGCTTTTATACGCACGTGGATGCCGTCCACACAGCCAATAATACCAGGTATTCCACACTTGTTGAAGAATTGTTCTTTCACGTCGTTTTATTTTTCCTCGGTCCTGCACATGTTACCCACTTATGGCAAAAATGCTACTCAAAAATGTTTAAGCATTCCGCTATTACTTTTCCAACCATCGACTGACTCATTGCTGAGACACTTTCGTTACCAACTGACTTTTGGTAGCTTCCAGTAGGAAAACGTAGGAACGTGGACAATTTTAAGATTAGTGGCAGGTGAGTATTGCGATAGGTGTCCTTCATATGGATACTCACTTCATTAAAAATTTTCACGAATACTTCCTTGTTGACTCGAAAGTTTTTAACAAACCTTAAATAAATTAAAACATAACACTAAAACTATCTGGAAAGCCTTACTCTGCGTCTGGCAAATCCAAAACATTAGTGCAATCTCGCAGCCTCCGCCTTTGAATCCGCAATTCCTCTACATCGAAACGTTCGCTTGCGAGAAATGCTATGCTTGATACATTTTTTTAATAGATTTTTAAATTTCTGCGTTTTTTAAACTTCAACACAATGTAAACAAACCAATTTTGACAGATTCGTTCAAGACGATAACGTAAGAACGTAAGGATGGACGATAATTTTCAATCGAAATAGAGACTTCCAAATTCAGACGATTTCGTTTGGACACGAATCGTTCGTCTGGCCTTTCGTTCGAGATAGAGAATCGGACCATTAGTCTTTCACACAATATGCTAGACAGAACCTTATATGCGATATTAAGGCTGATACCGCGATAGTTGGCGCTAATGCCAGTATCACCCTTCCTGTGGATTGGGCAAATCACACTTACTGGTACATCCGCTTTACCAACTCTTCTCCCCCGTATTTGAATAACTCAGCTGGCAGCCCATCAGCTCCGGGGCTTAGTTGTTCTTTAGCCATGCTATTGCTTTACTAATTTCGTGGAAATTGTTATCAATTAGTTATAAAACTAGCATTTTCAGATTTCAACAGATCTTCCTTGCTTACCTGCGCAAGTGCCGTGAGACATTTTTGGTTTTTGGGTTTCTTCTGTCCCAACGCAACCTTTTCCACACATACCTTTAAAAGAAGGTTAATTTTCATTTAGCTTTTGCATAAAAGTGCATTTTTGGAAGCCCTGGATGTACGTGACAATGTAGAAGCTGATGAGACAGAATGGCTAGACTTTGACAACTTCCATAGGTAAAGTAGTTACTTAGTCGAAAATCTTTTATTTGAAACAAATGTGGTAGATTTGGGTGATTTGCACGAAGATGCACTGTAGTATCTTGTGGGTTATATAATACATACGTAAGTTTCAAACCCTCAAGAGGTTTTTAATAAAATAAAGGAGTTCGGACCAGTCCAAGCTTCCTTATAACCTTGTTAAGCATGAGTGAAACCAGCGATATCAGTGGCGATGTAAAGATTTTTTTTTGTTTTCAAAACCAGAATGCATTTTCCCATAAAGGCTCTAAACAAAATGCTAAGGTTTTAACTTAGCGCGTCCCTCCTTCTATTGAATATATTTCTAGTAAATTAAAAACAAACCATCATTCCATCTTCTTCGGTACTCTTCGTTAACGCGAACAGGGCCATAAATTTTGCGTAGAACATTTCTCTGGAAAGCCTCCAAAGCCTACTGTTTATCATCGTCCATGTTTCTGCGCCATATAAAAAAACCGGGCATGATGGGGGATTTGTAGAGGGGGATTTTCATTCGGAAAGGGCTCTGCTTTTCAATTGCCTATCGAGCCCAAAGTAGCAATTGTTGGCAAGTGTTATTCCACTCTTGATTTCTAGGCTGGCGTTATTGGGGGTATTAATGCTGGATCCAAGGTATACGAAATCCCTGACTATTTCAAAGTCGCAACTGCAGTGACGTGGGTCCCGATACGCGAGTAATTTTTGTTTGTTGCAAAAATATACTTTGTTTTGTCCTCGTTCACTGCAAGACCAAACTCTTTTGCTTCCTTTTTCCAGACTGAAAAATGCTGCACTGACGGCCCTGTCGTTAAGGCCAACGATGTCAATATCATCCGCATACGCCAGCAGCATCGTACTTTTGTTATAAATAGTGCCCCTGCGTTTCAGATTCAGCTCTAATTACGGATTCCAGAAGAAGAAGTTGCACGAAAGTGGGTCGCCTTGTGTAAAACCTGGTTTGGTCTCGAACGACTCGAAGAGGTCCTTCCCAACTTGGACGGAGCTTAGCGTATCAGTCCGTTCGGAGTCGGCACAAAATTTAAGGTCCCTCCTTTTGTGGTAGAATATAACGACGCACACTTCAAATGGTAAGAAAAGCTCGGCCAAACACTGACCTATTTAGTGTAAGCGATAAAGTATTATTATTATTGATGGAACATTTTTTGTAGTAATGCCACGCGGTAAAACCTTTTCAAAAGAGTAGATAGGGCAAATTAAAGCTTATAGAGATTGTGTGTGATGAAATCGGGCGATTACAAGAAAACTCAAAAGATCACATATCGGTCAATGCTGCTGGCATGACAAATGAACCTAAAACGCAGTAAGCATTTGTGGTAAAATTAAATGGAAGTATACATACATACATATTTCTTAAGAAAAAATTTGTAATTTATCCAATTTTTACTTAAAATTTTTCAGAAATGTGGAGTTTTCGACTGAATTTGTTTAAACATAAGCTCACAATTAATATATTTAAGAACGAATTTAAAAATAAAAAGTAATAATGATATCCAAATAAATTCATTGGTGGAAATATAATTATTTCTATGGGTGTATATGTATGTGTATGTACTTATTGATGTATAAGTATATTTATATCAGAGAATTGTTAATATATGTACTTTCATGCGTCATAATCATAAACAGTTTAATTAAAAACGATAATAAAAACATTTGAAATAATATATAACATTATTTTCACATCATTCTTTTTTTATGGCCTACAACCGTTTTTCGGTATCTATTGAAGTATGTATGTACATACATATATCTTTGGCTAAGATATCAAAATTTTTCATATCTGAGTTTAAGATTTAAAAAACTACTTCATTTCGTCAAAATTTTGTGGATGCAATAAAAATATTAAATTTCTTATAACTTCCAAATATAAGATAACACGTGTTTTTTTATAATTTGCTGTACGCGTTTGAGCACAATATTAAAAAATATATAAAATTCTAAAGACCTCCATCCCGAATCTGTCCTTCTTTTTCCCTTTTCTCTTAAAATAAAACTTTTCGTAGAGGACGAATGTATGTAAAGGAGCCGTCATAATGAACAACACCTTTATTACTGCATCCAGGATTCATCATGATTTTGGCATCCCAAATTACTCGCACTGTGAGTCAGTTTTACCCTTAATTTAAATACATTTTTTTGATCAGGTTTTATATTAAATCCATAAAATCAAAATCATTGTAGATATAGTTTGAGTTAATATATTCCCTTATTAGTATTATTTCGTTAAAACGGCTTCAGTTTCTTCGCCTTTTCCTTATACTTCTCCTTTCATAACATAATCATGTTAAAAAATACGTAAATAGTTGGACACATTAGGTAAATCATAATGTATTTTGGTTTTTGCTTTTCAAACACTGCTTTATCGATAGTTATGTACAGACGGTGAGAAAATATTTGCCAGCATATCTATATGAGAATAAAGTAGAATGTGGGTAATACAGGAAATATTTTTTCAATACACCTATAAAGCAGTACGATGAAGCAGTGCTGTTATGATTAAAGTAGTTATCTATGCAAAGTTTGGATCATAGACGGCGCTGAAATATTTAAAAAATTGTGCCAAAGCGAAAAATGTTACCTGGAAATATGAATTTTAGAGGAGGCCCATCAGAGAATTTGCATTTATACAGAAAGAGCAGAGAACGTATTGCATTTTAAGTTTTTTTAGTACTAATTACGTATCTGTAAGGCAGCCGTATTGCAAAAAATTAAACGAGCAAGGTGTTAAATTATTTGATCTTTAGATATAACTCGAAAGGTTTACAATACTACAATGAGATACAACTTAATTTAAGCAAACGACGTTCTTTATTATACGATCTTTGGTTTACGTTTTATAATAATGTTCTATCAGATACTAAGTACAAAAGCCGAAAAGTCAACGAGACACAGTGGATTCTAGGTAACCTTGGCTTTCGACTACTCAAGGGCGATCATTTTAAATGCACAAATTCAAGGTGCCTGTCGAAAAATGCCTGTGACAAGAGTTTCATGCATTTCCATTTCCATACACATATCTTTTGTTAAATGGAAAACTTCCTCGCAACTTTTAATCACCATTATTGAAGAAAATATGTTTTAGCATTTACGCACACCCAAAACAAACAAATATGTATATACATAGAAGAGTGGAGTACTATCTCATAACGATTTGCGCAGCATCTGTTAACGGAAGTCTAATTAATCATTGCGATAAACGCACCAACAGGAAATGCGGCATTTTTAGCCTAATATAGCAAAAACATGTACCTGTTGGTGCAGAGAACGTATAATAATGAGAAGGTGCATTTCGTATACGATAAAAATAAATTTGTGAAACGCGCGCTAGGGAATCCAGAATGTTATTGCACAGAGATTTAGCAGAAAGAATTTCATTAAATTTCTGTAAACATGCATTTATCTGCTTAAATTTACATATGTTGCACAAATATGTTTACAAAAATTTGTGGTTTTGCCGACGGCATTACGCATGCGTGTTATAAATAAATATTGACAATTTCTAATTAAAGGCAATTGTTATTATTTTATATAGATTTTTTAGAGTTATGAACCTTATTGGTACTTTTAAGGTACTGAAAAAAAATTACTAAGAGATTGAATTTATTTGATTTGTATTGGGTTATTCACAATGCAAATTCGTAAATTCGTGCTCATACTCGTTTCCCTATTTTACTTTTAAATATGAATTATGTAATAATTTAATGTAAAATTACTGTTCTTGCAGACACTTGTTTCCCGAAAATTTGAAATTATTATGTGAGAATTTGTATTCGGTTATTAAAAATGCTAATTTGCGAAAAGTTTCCATAGAATGCCCTTTTATTTATTTTGAAATAGTTTACTGAAGTTTTTGAGCAACTTGTATTGGTTTCATATTTTAATTGATTTCTCGCGTCTGTCTCCTTCGCAAAAAATAATATTTATGTATGAAATTTCAGAGAATATTTATGTATGAAATTTCCGACTCACATTTCTCTGATTTTGAGGGGTACTGTATATGTCAGCGTGATTCTCCACAATATTTTTCAAAATTGTTCACCACGATTCGACAGCGATAGAGCAAAAAACTAACAGAAGCAGAGCGGGAATTGATAAAACGAGAGTTTTAATGTATTTTCGTTCTGTTATCGGTCGAGCTGAATATTTATTTAAATTTTGTCAAAATTCATTTAACT
The DNA here is from genome assembly GCA_963971545.1 of Philophylla caesio. Taxonomy (NCBI): domain Eukaryota; kingdom Metazoa; phylum Arthropoda; class Insecta; order Diptera; family Tephritidae; genus Philophylla; species Philophylla caesio. The sequence goes on along the minus strand of OZ020608.1, from coordinate 36,903,685 downwards.
TAATTATATAAAATAAAAATAATTTTTGAAGCAATATTTTTCAAATTTGGTACAATGCATATCAAGTAGTACTTTGTACACATCTAAATCTGGCCATATGAGTCATTTATTTATTTTTTAACATTAAATTTGGTTGATATAAATAAATTCAGTAATTATAAATCTTCACAGGTTTTTTATGTATTTACAATCATAAATATTATGTACATACTTAAGTATACATATGTACATACATATGTATATTCTACAAATATACATGTATGTATGTATATAGGTATGTATGTACATATGAATGAACGTATTTATTTTATGCAAGTACATACATACATATGTATGTATGTACAGGCATAGAAAGGCTCATATCATATTCTGATTCATACAAAATCTGTAAAAAGCCAACAATATGCCTAATAGTATTTATATATGAACATACAGTGCACTCGCGAAAACGTAAACACTCTAAAATGTGAACGCCTCAAAAACATGAACACTTTTATTTTTACACAGACTACTCTAAAACGTGAACAAATGTTGAAAGCTCTAAAACATGATGATGGTTTTGGGAATCCCCGAACAAGAATTTATAGTTTTTGTTTATATGAGACACCTTGTGTTTTGTAATTAAACTCATCGATGGCTCAGTTGTTTCATTATATTTACGCGACAAGCTCATTAATCAGTGAGTGGTAGACACATTTAAAAATGTCTGCTAAAAAGTTTAAAAGAAAAGTGCGATATTATAAATCTTTTCGAGAAAGGTCATGGTGTAAGTAGCTTGGCAAAAAAATACGGTGTTGCAAAGTCAACAATATGTTCTATAAACAAAAATAAAGTTGCTATTAAAAATCGCGTTAACAACACATATTGTGGTCCTGGAAAATGTAAAACCTTACGAGCATCAGAGTTTCCTAAAATGGAAAAGGCACTATACAAATGGTTTGTTAACAAGCGAAATAAAAAAATACCAATAAGTGGTCTAATGCTTAAATCAAAAGCAATGGAAATCAACGAAAAAATTAACGAAAAGGGACGTGGATTTAATGCTAGCGATGGTTGGTTACAGAACTTTAAGAAAAGGTTGGTGATCGCCTTCTCAAAATTTCGGGAGAAAAACTGTCTGCCCAACCGCAGTTGGTAGACCCATTTAAACAAAAATTAAGAGCAAAAATGGATGAACTCGGATTATCAACGGATCAGTTATATAACGCTGACGAATCCGGACTGTACTGGAAACAGTTGCCAGATAAAACGTATGTTTCTTCAAAAGAAAAAACTACTCCCGGAGCTAAAATGGAAAAACAACGATTGACATTTTTGTGTTGTTCAAATGCTGTTTCAAGAATTATGCATGCCCCGTAGTTTACAAAAATTCAAAATCTTCTTGGATGACATCCGCCATTTTTAATGATTGGTTTTATCACATATTTGTCCCTGAGGTAAGTCTTTTTATAAATGACAAACACAGTTGAGGATATTCAAAAAAAGTAATCTGTCCTAAGAAATGTGTTATAAACTAAAACAACTTAAAATATTTAAAAAAAAAACATCTTCCACGCCAATGATTTTTAAATAAATTAAATAATTTTTTTAAATATTTCAACACATTTTCTAAACGAAGCCTGATCAGTTGATTTAGGGTATTAATGCAAAGGTAACAAAACTATCGAATTACAATTCGGTGTATTTTTGTGTTAAACACCTTAATTTCGGGAAAATATGTATGTACATAGGTAGTAGTCGTTTCTTTACAAATCATTGTCGTAATATATTTTTAGAAATATTTTTTTCTAGTCTTTTGGGCAATCACATTTGAAAAATATAGTAACGTACTTAGAACAGTTTACGTGTTTTTAAGTGAAACTACACTGCTAAGATATTTTCGTTGAAGGTCACATACTTTTTGAAAGAAGAAGAGCTACCAGTAAAAGCCCTTTTATTGGTAGACAATGCCCCATCCTACCCCCAGAAAATCAATTAGTATCACAGGATAGAAACATATGTGTTATGTTTTTGCCGCCTAACGTTACAGCTTTAATACAGCCGAAAGACCAAAACGTTTTTAAAATCATTAAACTTTACTACAGAAATAGCCAAAAAAGCCGATATGCTGGAATCTATCAAAAAAATCAACATAAAAGATGCAATTAACCTTTTTTACACTGCATGGAGTAAAATTAAAAAGGAAACGCTCGTTAGCAGCTGGAAGAATACATATGTATGTATGTATATTAAATTTAGTTTCGGATCAAGATGATCTCGATGACCACGTTCCATTAAGCGTTCTAAGAACAGAAATAACCGGCTGGAAGAAAGTGCAGTTGAACTTCTCAGGGAGCTAAACCCTAGGGTTTGTTTACAAAAAAAAAATTTATATTCGAAAGATTTTTTTTATACTTTTACTTCAGATGGACGTTACGGCATCCCTTTTGACAGAGTGGAATGAAAATTCTGAAGAAAATTGTACAGAATGTGAAAATTTTGAAAATGCGGATGAATCAGACAGTGACTGTAATGTAGATCAGACAGAAACTCGAATAAGTTCGAAACAAGCTGTTAAAGCAACTGACACGGTTTTAATTTAGGCCGAAAATGAAATGGTTTGCCATAGTGAAATGCGAGTGTTAAGAAATCTTCGAGAAAAGGCTGTTTTAAAGATGATGGCACTTAAAACTCGTCAACAGAAAATATCAGATTTTTTCCTATAAAATTGTTTGAATTAAATGTTGTTTTCTTTTTGTTTTAGCATTATAAAAATTGATAAAAATACACAAAAATGAATTACAATCCTACATAATCCGTGTTTATAATTATTTTTTAATAAATTTTGGCAATCGTAAACGTGAACAACCTCGAAAAGGTAAACACCCTTGGCAAAAATTAGTTCACGTTTTCGCGAGTGCACTGTATGAGCAAATACATGTTTATTTGTTGTTATTACTAGTTACTTGTTATCACATGTATTATAATTTAGTATGCTTTCTGAAACTAAATTTAATATCATCCATGTTTAAAATATTTGATCAAACAAATAGGAGCCTACAATTCATCTTAGAAGCAAAAACACAAACGCATATTTTTATGCACATACATATGTATGTACATACAATAAATACACGTGCCCGCACACCACCCTTAAGCACTAAATGTTTGCTTCTGCTCGGATTTTCGACAATTCTGCAGCGAGACGAAGGCAATAAACCACCACTATAAATTAGAGTTGGGTGCAAATACTTTTCCTTTCGCAGTAGGTACAAGGAAAAATAGGAGTAATAAAAAAATATACGATTTAACTCTCAGAGACGTTTAACTGAGGGAAATCAATAATATATAGCTGCCTAATACTTATTAAGGTGAAATATAGTGTGATACATTTTTTAAATTAATTAAAAGTGAAAATTAATTATGAATTTCTGTAACTACTTTTCATAAAGAGGTAGATTTCCTACTCCGACTACAAATTGCAGTAAATGGTTTGCAAATTCAATGATGACCAACACTGTTGTTCAAATGCGACAAAATTCGGCGACATATTTACATATATATATGTATAAGCTCATACAAGTGTACACAGCGCGTATGGAGGTGATGAAGATGTGGTGGGTATTTATCTGGCAAGGCCGATTTTGCGAAATAATACCGAATGCATTTATATATTTTTATTAGTATTTTACAATATAATGGTTCGTAATGATTAAATATTCATAAATTAGATATGAATTTGGGAAAATAATATCGTGTTAGCAATGTCCAATATACATATTTTTATTTATTTTTCACCAACACATTTGCCGGACTGGGCCAGAAATAGGCAGCGCCCCTGTACTTGCAAAGCTGAAGACGAAAATGTTCAAATTTATAAATTTTTGCAAGATCGTGTGATTCGTTGGCAGATTTTAAGTTGTGCTGCAATTTATGAATGAAATGAGTTTTACGCACGCGCAATTTATTAATGAAATGGTTAAGGATTTATGGCGCCGGTGTAACTGTTGGTTTCTCAGTTGCTGCGGGAAGCGAGGACAGAAGTGTGCGCACGTCGATATGTAAATATGTATAAATATAAGTATGTGCGTATATTTGTATATACAAAGACGTCATTTGTCCTTGAATTTATATTTTGGCATGTGATGTAGGTCAAGGTTGATTTATGTACATACATATATGATTTTGTAAGTACGAGTATATTTGATTTTATATAAGCTTTTATATATTTATCTAAAGTATTTATATAAATAGGTATATATGTATGTATGTACCCTGCTAAGGTAGGCACCTTGTCGTTGGTGCAGGGGCTTAGTCCGTCAGTATCGTGAACACGAGAAAGCGGCGTAAGAACAAGATAAATACAAACAACAAAAACAACAGCAACCACAACAACAACAACAACATTGACAACAATAGCAGCATGAACAACAACAGCAGAGGCAATATAAACAAGAGCGCATTCCCCGAACGCCACAAGGCCAAAGGTAAGATAAAACTTCCTAACAACCTTTCTATTGCAGAAGCTGCCCTGTTCGAGGAATATAAGCGGGATGACGATGCACCCTCCAAGAACCGGCCATCCGAAAAGAAGAGGCGGGGAAAGAGGGCAGGAAGTGAAACCTCCGTAGGCCATTTTGGTGAGGGTCTTCCGAAGAGACAGCTTTCCCCATCCCAAACTGAGAGACGTCGAAGCTCTCCAGGCTCACACTCAGAATCTAGTGACTCGTTCAGGGGCAAACGTAGAGGAAGAAGAGGCAAACCTCCCCCCTTGCCAGGGTTGGGCTAACGGAGCGAAGTGGTACTTAAGGTACCTACAACAAGGGTACACTCCTGAAAAGGCGCGACAGCTAGCAGGTCTTAAACTGCAGCCTAAAGAGTCGGCACACACCAGCGCAAATAACAATGCGAACCGTGCACCCGCACCCTCGAAAGAGTGGTCGTGCGGGAATAGATACAGAATAACCCATCCCGCAACCACATATCAGCGGGAAAGCGGGGTTTCAGACAAGCCAACAGGGGGTGGCTCCATAGGACGACGCAGCGGGTTTTATAAAAGCGTTAGAAGAAGTCCAGCACCCGCGCCTGCTCCTGAGCAGCGAAGCGGGGTACGAGAAACTATAGATAGTGGCGAACCCGCACCGGCGGTCAAGCGGAGTAGCGGGCAAATAACCCCACAAGCGCCTAGCTCCAAGCGACAAAGAGCGCATCCACAGCCCCTTTCGCTAAGCTCTGATGAGCGGTCGAGGGTCAGCGGTCCGGAGGCACTGACGGATGGCGGAGAGCAGCATACAAGCTACTATGATACCCTCAAAGGTATCAGGCTGGCGGTGTTGCCCAAAAACTTTTCGGCGGAGTCGCTAGGACCGGAGGACCTCACGGAGCTCGAAGAGGTCATTATGGACGAGGTCGTTAAAGGATGGACTCATCCGATTGCCTTTTGCGGGATATTCTTTCGTCCAGGTCTACTGCTGGTAGACTGCAAAGACGAGAAGACCGCAGAATGGCTTTCCGAGGTGGCCCCAAAGCTAGGAGCCTGGAAAGGACCTGATCTATGCACGAGGAGAGGAGATAAGATACCGCCAACACATAATGTGATGGTATACCTCCCAAGAAGTGCACACAGACCGGTAGAGAGAGCACTAGGGCTCATAAAAGCACAGAACGCGGGCCTACAAACCGCTGCGTGGCGTCTGGGGAATAGCAAAATTGAGGATACAGGTATTCGACTGATCCTAGGCGTCGACGAAGTATCGTACGAAAAAATCAAGAGGGATGGCTTCGTCATCGATGATATCGTCATCATACAGGAAAGTTCGATAACACTTTATGCGACATAGTCCAAGGAGCATTAGCTATAACTAGGGGATGGTGTGAGGGAGTAGGGCTTAAGATAAACCCTCTCAAAACTGCCATAGTACCATTCATTAGGAAAAGGAAACTATCAGGTATGAGAGCAATATCTTTAAACAGGGTTGAGATCAACACAGTGGACGTAGTAAAGTATCTAGGTGTCACCTTTGATGCCAAACTGCTATGGAAGACGCATGTCGATACAGTAATATCAAAAGCAACAAAGGCACTCATGGTATGCAGACGCTTAGCAGGGAAATCTTGGGGCTGTAGCCCTCAAATACTAAGGTGGATGTATACCATGATAGTTAGACCAGCGATATTGTATGGGGCGATGGCCTGGCTCTCGAGGGCCACCCTGTCGACAATGAAAAAGTCTCTATCCAAACTTCAGCGACTAGCATGCGTTAGTATAACAGGAGCCATGCGCACTTGCCCAACGGCAGCGTTGGAGGTAATTCTTGATCTGACCCCCCTATATATTCTTATAGAGCAGACAGCTTAACGGACCCTGCTAAATATAAGCAGGGAGGGCTGGGGGAGAGGAAAGCTCATATCGTCTCGCAACATTCAGAAGTTGAGAGCTAGGCTTCCCCTAGCTCAGCTTCCGAGAGACGATATGACCAAGATCTTACACTTTGAGAAGCGATTTAAAATCGAACTCGGTACAAAAGCAACCTGGGGTACATCCACATCGGTAGAGCATCTAAAAAGGAACACTCTGCATGGGTATACAGATGGCTCCAAGACTCCTGAAGGCATTGGCGCAGGAATCCCCGGCCCCAGGGCTTACATATCGATCCCGATGGGGAGATCCCGAGCATCTTCCAGGCAGAGTTATACGGCATATGCCTATGTGCATGGATTAACCTAAGCCGAAGCTTTAAAAATGAGCGCATAGTGATAATAAGCGACAGTCAGGCTGCACTCAAGGCCATTGCCTCGTATGAGGTGAAATCTTTGCTTGTGCTTAAGTGCATAGAAACACTTAATTCTCTGGCAGCCCACAACCAAGTCCAACTTCTTTGGGTCCCAGGACATAAAGGTATTGATGGGAACGAGAAGGCTGATGGTTTGGCTAGAGTTGCTGCAGCAACAACACCAATAGGACCCGAGCCTTTTCTTGCATTAGGACAGCACACCATTAGGGAGGAACTCAGAAGAGAGGAGGAATTGTTGAGGGGACAATACTGGCACGGGACGACTGGACTCCGACAGTCAAAATGCCTGTTGGGAGGATACAGTCAAAAGCGCCTTAAGCAGCTAATTGTCCTATCAAAGAACAACCTGAGAATGCTTGCAGGATTTCTCACGAGCCACTGCAGACTTCGTGGCCACCTCCACCGGTTGGAGATCTGGTCCAGGGAGTTGTGTCGCTTCTGCGACTCGGCCCCAGAGACTCCTTTGCATCTGCTCTTTGAATGTGATGCCATTTCAAGGAGACAAGAAAAATGTATAGGCCTAAGGGAACTAGGAGGAAGACAGGAACGGTCGCTGACACCGATAATCATCCTCAAATTTCTTAGGATATTAGGGTTAGACGAAGTTTTGTAAATTATTAGGTCGAGGGCACAATGGACCGGTTTGGTCGAAGTGCATACCTCTTTTAAAATATATCTATCTATCTATGTATGTACTAAAGTATTTATATAAATAGGTGTATATGTATGTATGTATGTATGTACATAAATATGAAGAAAGTTAGCTCTGCATTTTGTATACTTACTATGTATATACTATATTGTATTATGTTGACTGGGGTGGATCCGTTTTATATAGCTTATTTCGATACATATATGTATATACATACATATGTACATACTTATAGATATAATATAATTTTGGCGCGTACACTATATAGCTCAGTGTTTGGCCGAGCTTCTCCTACCATTTGTGGTGTGCGTCTTTATATTATACCACAAATGGAGGGACCTCCGAACGGCAGATGTATTTAATGAGAAGCTTTTTATGGCAGAAATACCCTCGGAGGTTTGCCATTGCCTGCCGAGGGGTGACCGCTATTAGAAAAAAACTTTTCTATGATTAAGATTTTGCTTGTCCTGACTGAGATTCGAACCTCGAACTCACCGGCATATCAAGTTATAGCACGCACCGCTATCAACTCGACCACAAATCTTATCATATCCATATGTACGTACACACAAATGACACAAAAAAGGACTCCTCATTAATTAATAAATCAAATGTTATTATTATTTGGCATATACAATTCGGCTTTTTACTTTATTTTTCCAATATCCAACAAAATTCATAAATTTTCTAATCCGTAATGCCGTCGGCAAAACAACAGGTGGATTATACTCACATTTGTGCATTACCTAAATACATATTCATAAAAGAAAATAGGGGCGGTTTCAGTTATTAATTTCACAAATGCACATAAGTACGAATATACATTTTATCAAACATATGTATTATAATTATATGCTTACATATATGAGAATATACAAGCTGTTAAATTTATTTCGACCTCATTCAACTCTGTTAACTTGCCGCTCTTGCTATTTTCCCTGTTAGCTCTGACGAGGTGAACTACGCTTACATTTCTCGTTGGATTTTGACAATTCACGCTGATATTCGCGTGAAAATCTTCTTTGTCAAATATAAGTTCTCTGATACATACGTTCTTTGCCAACACGTAACAACTACATTTGATCCTTCGCTATAAATTAACATTCTCTGCTTTAACGTTGTGGTGAATATTTTATTTTTATGGCAGTTAACATAACATTACCGAATTCATATTCTCTTATATTTCAGAGCCATCTATGTTTCAAGCATTTAGAAAAGCGTGCTGCTTCATTCAAATTTTGAACCACATTGACATTTCTACTATCTTACCCACATACTACCTTATCTCAAATTGTACGTAATGATTCGCTTATTTGGTACAACTACAAGCAAATAATCGCATATTCAAGTGCCGCACCATGCGGGCCAAATATGCACGTTACTCATACTTTTTATTCAGCAGGTTTTATAACCTAAATTTGTTGTTGTTACAACTGCATTTACCGGTAATGCAGTTGTTGCCGATAATGTAGCAATTGCGACAGTCTCGGAAATCCCATTTACATACATGGCTCTGCTCGCAAGGAATAACAACTTCGACAATTTTTCAGCAAAGCATTTTTACATTTTAAATCGTTGCCTGCCCCGATTGACTCTTGGCGTAACAGACCATTCGCTGACTTCCATCCCGTTTTCGACTCCATTAAGAAAAACACTCAAAACTCAATTAAATGAAAATAAAATAAAATAAGAACAATTATAGATTTGTGAATAAGTGACAAAAAAAGAAAAAGGTGAAACATGGCCGATCAACCGGATCGAGGTAAAGCAATTAACAAAAATAAAAAATTACAAAATAGCTCTAATTTACCCAAATACCTACTAATGTCAAGAACTGAAGGCTCTGAAAATCTCACAAAAGTCTCACCCTTCTTAATAAAAAAAGTTACCTATTGACTCCGTGTTCGGCCACTCATAAAAACTATTGTAAAACAATCAAATATGCGTAAATTGTGCAAAAACCTTCCACGCTGACCGTCAAATAAACGAAATGTGCATTAACCCCATGAACTGCGCTCTAGACAAAAAGTGCCCAATATTTGTAAGAGAAAAAGAAATACAAGCCATCATAACCTTACAAAAAGAAGATAGGAGGAAAGCAATAACTACATACGAAAACCGTCACCCACAAGAAACAACATATTCAAAAACAACAACAATGACAACACCACGAACTCCAGAAACATCTGCGTAGATTCACCACACTCATCAAATCCACCACATAACTCGCAATCACTAACCACTTTGGCTGGTAAAGAAAGAGAGCAAATTGACAACTCAGATATTTCTCTCAGTAGCAACACTTTATCGGGAAATACCATACAACAAATCATTAAAGAAAAAAAATCAGAGTCTTACCACGAAAGAAATCCGATAAAACAAAAAATTAGCTAAAAAAAATAAATAAGATAACGAAAAATGCCAAATGCAGTACAAAACCAAGATTGATGTAGAAGAAAACGCGCCGACACCTAAATAAGCTACACTCTGGTGCTTTAACTTTGTATCCAGTCTGGCAATTTAGTACCGCAAAATTCATTTTGATTGCAGAATTAATAATATTAAAATGTTTCAATAAAGTTTATAGCTATGAATCGCAAACAAAACGTTGAAAATAAATAAAACACTAAATATGCACTTGCACTTCACTGGCTTTGTTATTTTGTAAACATCCTTTTTTTTTTGTTATGATATAAACACTTTGCCGATGTGACGTCATTTTGAGCAGCTGATTGCCAATATCGTAAAGCAAAAAAGTAACGGATCTGCGCCAGGCGCAATCTCTTATTTATCAATATTGGTACAAGCCCAGCTTTACGTACAAACAAAAACGTTCAGAATCTTCTGAATCAATGACAATAGATTAAAAAATAAAAAGAATATACACACACTTATTAATACATACTCTCACATACACAAGTACCTAACCCTGCCAACATTTGGAAGTGTCTTTTATCGCCAACGCCAAATACGTCACGCTTTAGTCACTTCCGTACGTTAAAATAAAGATAGTTGTCGCGTTCACGTGTCAAACGCCAAATGCGTCACTTTTAAGTCACTTCCAGACGTTAAATTAAAGATTGTTGTCCCGTTATGCAAAAGATAAAGACATCTCAGCTGGTAGGTCGATTTTCTTATACTAAATGCCCATAATTATGAATAAATTTGTATATTTGGTACATATTAAAAAAATCTTATTTCTAATATTCACATGAATTAATTATTAATTTTTTTTGTAATACATTTTTGAATTGAAATAAATATAAAAAATTTAAAAACGAAAATTTTAACTTCTACAAGTCACTAATACGTAACTTCCACAAGGCACTAATACGTAACTTTTGAAAGTAACGTCCGCGGGGAACAACTTCTCAATAAGGAAGTGACTTCTACGATGAAAAAAATGTATCGCAGACGTTGAATTGTAACTTCTTGAAGTCACTTATAAGTGACTTTTGCGATAGAAAATGTTGGCAGGGAACGATTATATAAATAACTATTACGAATTACTAATACTAATAAAAACATACAAACCAAAAACTATATCTATACAAGAAAGTCATGTGGCCTTTAACTTCCAAAATATTCCCATCCCGATATATTTTTCAATGTATTCTTTCAACTCAAATTTCCTAAAGCAAAAATCATAGAACAAGATATTAACTATATAGAGTTGACAGCGGCACTCAGAAAATTTAAAGGAAAACTCCCGGCTCAGACAGAATATCATATCCAATGATACTTTACTCGTCTGAGACATACAAAAGACGTACTGAATTGAAATAAATATAAAAAATTTAAAAACGAAAATTTTAACTTCTACAAGTCACTAATACGTAACTTCCACAAGGCACTAATACGTAACTTTTGAAAGTAACGTCCGCGGGGAACAACTTCTCAATAAGGAAGTGACTTCTACGATGAAAAAAATTTATCGCAGACGTTGAATTGTAACTTCTTGAAGTCACTTATAAGTGACTTTTGCGATAGAAAATGTTGGCAGGGCCCTGCCAACATTTGGAAGTGTCAATGTATTCTTTCAACTCAAATTTCCTAAAGCAAAAATCATAGAACAAGATATTAACTATATAGAGTTGACAGCGGCACTCAGAAAATTTAAAGGAAAACTCCCGGCTCAGACAGAATATCATATCCAATGATACTTTACTCGTCTGAGACATACAAAAGACGTCTAACAAAACTATATAATTCAATCTTACAGAACTGCATTCCACAAACTTTCAAATATAATTTAATTATACCACTTCCCCAATTTAAATCAGAGAAAACCGTCGCCAATTCGTACAGACCTACATATACATATCTCTTAATATCTGCTTTGCTAAAGTTTTAGATAATATAACCGCTCTTGCTATTTCCCCTGTTAGCTCTGACGAGGTGAACTACGCTTACATTTCTCGTTGGATTTTGACAATTCACACTGATATTCGCGTGAAAATTGGCTTTCGCGAAAATAAAACGAGCGTTTGAGCTACTTGTTTTATCAACATTATTTCCAAAATCACCAATAACTTCGTAATTTACCTCAAACGCAGGGTGATAAGAGTCCTCTGTAATAACCAAGGGTTCGCACCTCTTCATTGATGACTTAGATACGTCATCAACAAAAACAAGATCCAGAATGGTGCCATAATTGTTTGGAGTTAAATTGATCTGATTTAGACAGAGCTCAGCCATATCTTCTAAAAACACATTGTATCTATCCTTTGATGATATTGGAACGATAAAGTCGTCTATAAGAGTCCATGATATCCAGTAATCATTGAACTTAAAGATCTAAGTAACGCAATATGTTGGGAATAAGCCGATAAGTCAAGCAGCTAAATAAAAGAAACCATTTCCTACCATAACTCGTATTAAATTCGATTGACTCGGGGATATTAACATCTTCGGATGGTATTGAAGAATGAACTGCAAAAAGAAAACCCCCGCCGATTCTGTCCTTACGGTCATTTCTATAAATTTGATATTGATTAGGAAGGATCTCTGAATTAAAAATATGTGGTTTAAGCCAGGTTTCAGTAAAGCAAATTACGTTATAGTTACCGTCTAAGCCATTTAAATATAAATCTTTCAATTTAGTATTTAAACCTCTAACGTTTTGGTAGAAAATACTTAAAGTATAATTTAAAATTAGTTTTTTGGCTCAGTGTCACGATTAGGAATTAAAGCAAAGTTATTTATTTTGTTTTTATTTTTATGTGGCTTGTATTCCCTAGCAAATCTAGAAACAAAAATCGATTTTCTCAAAGAAACCACAATCAGCTTATTTGCAGAGCAGTCAGTCTCATCCACTGGTGCTACAGTTTTTGCAGCAATAGGAGCAGATTGGGATGGTGGAAGCGATTGAGGCAGTGATGGACCCACTTCAGGTAAAGATACCTGTAAGTTTTCATGATCAGAATTGCTTTTATTAGAGGAAGAAGCGCGAGTGCAGATAGCTCTTGATGAAGTTGATGAAGACGGGCCCTGAGGCGGAGGGACAGGAGACAAAAGATTAATTAGCTCAATTTGTTGGGGTTGAGGTACAATATTCTTTTGAAGTAATGTAAGAGGAGCCACAATACTTTCCTTGGGTGGACTGTGTGTCCGTTTGCGTTTGGTCTCTCTTACAGGTTGCGAAGTTTATTTATCTAGGCACTTAAATGATTTAAACACGTTTTCATAACGTTTAAATTTATCATTAAGTGCCCGAAGGTCTTTGCCGATTTCGAAAAATCTACTTCTGGTTTCTCTAAAAAATTGGAAAAGTTCAACCTCAGCTGATCTGCAAGATAAACAAGACCAACGAATACCTCTTCCTTCATGTATTAAGTCTAGGGCTCTACCAGTCAATCAGGCACATTTTATATGAGCAATCCCATCGCACAACCAGCATGCAACAGAGCGTGGCTTATTATCGCTTTTATTTTTGCAGTTGTCAAAAATGCAAGACATAATTCAAACAGTAAAGTTCAATATGAGTAAAAACTAAAATTGTATTAATAAATCAAAGAAGAAAGCAGTTTGGAAGGTAGTGCAAGTTTTATAATTATTTAAGGTTTGAGAGCTATTTATGCAACGAACAGTTTTAGATGCACAGTAATAGACACCTAAAAAACTAAATGCAAACAGCTGTTTAAAAAATGACAATCAAAAAAGATAAAAGAAAATGCACGCAAACTTAAACAAATACACAAAGTTTAAAGCAAAAAAAGAAGCAAAAACAATGTAAATAATAAACAATAACAATGCAAATCAACTAATGACTCGGCAATTGAAAACTAAATTAAAGTGTATAAAATCAATGCAAAAAATGCTCAACAAATATTATACTTAGCTTTAAATGCGCACAGATAAATCTCCAGAACTTTTATCACTAAATTATTAATTTATATACAAAGAAATAATGAAATTTCATTAAGAAAGAGTAGCACAGAGAAAACACAACTATACAGATTGACGTTTGTTTCAACTTCTCTTGATAGACTATCTTGCTGCTACTAAACTCTCGTCAAAAAGTCATCTTACAATTATATCTCTTGGCTTTGAAAAAGCATACGAAAAAATATGTAGGTATTCACATTATTGTAAATCAACTTAGAGCATGGAAAGTCGGCCCAAAAACTACGTAGTACGTCATAAACTTTATGACCCAAAGGAAATTTATCGTACGCGTTAATAACCGATATCAAGCCATGTACAATGGCATTCCTCATTCACCTTTCTCGGTCATTATTTTCCTGACCGCCTATAATAAATTATGCTCCAGAATATATTTTCACAAAGAGATTGACTGCTATATCATCGTAAAGTCAAAAAAAGAAAAAAATCCTGTAATTGATATGACCAACATTTTTAGTGAAATTGCGAATACTCAGGAGCTAGATGCCTGACCGATTTAGTTCTGCGGCTCGAATTATATTCTCCAGCATAAGGTTAAAAAAGTCACACGACAAAGAGTCACCCTGTCTGAAACCTCGTTTGGTATCAAACGGCTCGGAGAGGTCCTTCCCAATCCTGACGGAGCTGGTAATGTGGCTCAACGTCATTTTACATAGCCGTCATCAGACATTGCGGAATAAAGGCAACTTCTTTTTGTGCTGTCTAAAGCGGCTTTGAAGTCGACAAAAAGGTGGTGCGTGTCGATTCTTCTTTCTTGGGTCTTTTCCAAGATCTGGAGCTCTGTGAATGTCTGGTCGATAGTAGATTTACCAGGTCTAAAGCCACACTGATAAGGTCCAATCAGTTCACTGAAGGTGGGTCTCTCACACAATACGCTCAACAGAACCTTATATGCCATGTTAAGAAGGCTGATACCACGAAAGTTGGCGCAAGTACACTTAGATTCCAATCAGTAGGCATGCATTCGTCCGACCATACTCTGCAGATAAGCTGGTGCATGCGCTTTACCAACTCTTCTCCACCGTATTCGAATAACTCAGCTCGCAGCCCATCAACTCCGGGCGCTTTGTTGTTCTTTAGACGTGCTATTACTATACGGATTTCATCGCATTAGGGTAACGAAACATGAATTCCGTCGTCATTGATTGGGGTTTCGGGATCATCATCTTCTCCAAGGTGGTCTCTGCCACTACCACTAAGTAGTGTGGAGAAGTACTCCCTCCATAAACTAAGTATATTCTGAACGTCAGTCACCAGGTCGCTTTTCCTGTCGGCCAGCGTTTCAAGCTCTTCGCACTCACGCATTTCGGCCTTTCTCTTCTTCTCTCGAGAAAAGCGTCTCGCTTCCTTCTTCAACTCACGATATCTCTCCCGCAAGGCTCTCGTTGCGCCTGATTGCAACGTGGCCCTGTAGGCAGCATCTTTCCGTTCCGTGGCAACGCGACTTTCCTTATCGTACTGTCAGACAACTAAATATTATAAAATGCCTATCCACTCCAAAGTTACACTGCGATGCCCTTTAAACTCAATAGTAAAAATTTTACTCATTTCTAAAATAAATTATGTATTTTTTTTGTACGGCTTCGCCCCAACCAATGCTATAGCAAATATAAACAATGACGACCATTACTCAATCACTATTAGAAATATAATGATAGCAAAGTAATGTAAAACAAAAATAATTTGGGTGCCGGGACACGCCAACATAACCGGAAATTAATTCGCCGACTAAACCGCTTAACAAGCTCACCTAGCACCAGTTTTAACGACAGAAAACTTCAACTTAATTGATATAAAAAAACATATAAGAAAACACTTAGACAACAAACACCACCATGAATGGAACCAAACAAACGACATATATGTATACACAGTACTCGTTTGTCGAAAACGACACTGAAGATGCCACAACGCCAAAACCGGTATTACACAAAACCAAATTTGACAAGGGATGACGGAAAATCGTTCCAGTATACATTAATATATTTGCTTTTGTTGAAACCTGGTGCATGTTTCGGTCCCCGGCGAAGTTGATTAATAAATACTCATGGAGTAGGCTCTATGATCGACTAAATATTATATATTCTAAACTGATAAAATGTTGTAACAGGCAAAAATTCCCCTTGATAATCGAGTGATATGTTATGTTGGGAAACAGGAACATTTGATATCCACGTATGTTTGTAAAAACGTCTTGATGAAACAATAGAAAAAACCACTAAAGAAAACGCTGGCGAAATATTATTAGTGTTTATACTGAAGTGACTCCTCTTTAAAAATTAACTTTTACGGACCACAGGGAAACATACTCGTATTTATATAAATTTAATGTTAACCTATTCGAATCTTACAAAAAAAATATTGAAACTATGATAAGAAATTTTACAAGCTACTCACTAATGTAGCGAAGAAAATACTTAAGGGGGTCCTCTACAAATAACGCTTTTTTTAACACTTTTTGAGGATGGCATGCAGGAGAACCATTAATGTGAATGGGATGTAAATTTTTTGGTTCGAATCGTTTATTATTAATCTTTAAACATAAATTTTTCTGAATTTTTGTCAAACGGTTGACATGATTCCGGTCATGCGATTCTTCTGAAACATAAAATTCAAAAAGAACTTATTCTTGTATTCACTTGGCTATCGTCTGACACAAGGTTTTTCCAAAATTCGAAAATTTAGCAGAATGCCTGAGTTTTAATCAATAAAAATATTTTTGCCCATGTTTTTGGTTAGAAAAAAACGATGTAAGTTTTGTAAAAATGTAAAATTGAAAAAAACCTCTTCTCAAACGATAGCGGTTCGTTTTTCGAACATTTCCCAAGTTGTTCCAAGTCGATTGATAAATTAGTCTTTGAGATATCTTGCCAACCAGTTGCAAAAACACGACATTTGGGAAATCGCATTTAAAGATTGAAGTGGATGGAAACTCGCAGCCATGTTCAAAGATCCCGGATACGTATTTAATTAAAACCTTTTAGGAGTGTATTTGCATTATGTTTTAGAGTAGAAAAATGCAAAAAAAATATCGATTTTTGAAGTCATATTTGTAGAGGACCTTAACCTGGCAAAAGGAACCGAGATGAGGAGGCAAATGCCAGAACGACGGTTCTATTCTATTCCTGTAGTCAAGTCTCATTATTTGTTGATAGAGTGCTTTCGCTTTTACAAGCTTAGCTTGGCCAACCCAGGTTAAACTCCTTTTAAAATCGGCACAGCATTCCAAATACGGGGGTGAACATATAATATACATATCAACCCTATTCATATACATATGTACATACATATATGCCACTTAACATAATATATTTTGCATTTTATGTTAATTTATTTATTTTAAAAAAAAATTTTATTAAACCACAGCACTTTCTCAAGCAAAAATCATACGAAGCTAAGTTTCAGAATTTACTAAAATAAATCTGATGAACATTTTTTTTCCTCATCGGTCTGAAAGTTCATAAAGAATTTAAAAAAATATTTTAAATTCCGTATAAAGAATGCAACTTCCTGCCTAATTATATGTTTATGATAAATTATTAAACATTTACAAATGTTCAAAAGTTTATGATTTTTCAATATAATTGTTCGTATTTATAAATAAGCAAAGAAAAAAGGTTTTTATTTTTGATTAGAATACAAAAGAAAATTTTCAATATTAAAAGTTAGTAAATGTTAGATAATTTATCAAGAACACAAAATAGGAGATACAATTAAAAAAATATTAAAAAACATATTATTATTTGGGCAAATCCCAAGGTTGGGATACTTACAGTATTTGTCGTGAAGTTACAAACTTTGTATATTCTGTGTTTTACTGTTGTCGTTTACATTTTTTTCATAAACGTACTCGAATTTATTTACGCGAAAAAGGAAACAAATACGCAAAATCAGTAATCATTTGCATATATTATTTGTTTGTTCTTACGTTAATACGTAACTGAAAAATTGGGTTTACAACAATCTTATTTTCATACAACGTTCGTTATGAAAGTTTAACATCATTACAACTTGTGAATTGCCAAATCTATGTACATACGTACATCCATATACATATGGTATACAATAACTGCAAACACTATTTGTAATATTTAAAATATGAATGAACGTTTCTGATCTTCTACAAAACTAAAAATAATAACATTTCAGATCATACGTACTAAAATCGTATATAGTTTCAGACTTAATGTCATGGAATAAAATGCATTATTTTTAGATTTAATCCCTTAAACTTCAGAATTATTTATGTACATACATATGTATAACTACATTTTTTAAGTAGTAATACCTTAAACTTCAGTATTATTTATGTATGACTATTTATAGTATAATAAATTTGCGTTCATTAATTTTATATAAAAGTTAAAGACGGAGCATTAATGGTTAATAAGTTCCTTTTGCCACAATGCTAATTAATTTTTCTTTGTTACGTAAATTGTTTGATTCGCTTCTACATTGGTAGGGAGCTGCACACTTAATCTTAAGACATTTGTTAAAGAAATTTTCAAAACTTGAGTTTAAAAATGTCCTAGCATCACCTATCGTAAAATTGCACTTGATCTATACAAATAATATGAAGGGGCACTCTTAGGGAGTTTACAGGCTATGTTATTTGTTATATTTCTTTAATGGTTAACAGTTGTAAACTTGTTGTTTTTTTTCCACATATAAAATTTTCTTATTGCAATACAACTCTGAAAGATATGTTAAGTGTTTTATTTGTGTGAGTTATTCGATTAGCTGTTTATCTTTATCATTTCTTTGTGCAAAATCAGCTATTGGTTTATTTGTTCGCATTTTGATGTTATACTCCCATTTCTTTTTGTTTTCTCTTCAACTCAACTGATTAATTGCTTGAATAACACATATAATAGTAATGGAAATAGCACAGTGCGTTCATACGGCAAATAACATGACTTGTGAACTCGCTTAATATTTCCATGCAAGTCGTAATTTTTAGGAAAACGATGAAGTGAGTTATTATAATGCATATACGATTTTCCCTTATCAAATGAGGCTGAATTTGAATATACATAAGTATGTATGTATGTATATCTGAAATTTTTTGTAAAACTTTGATGCATATGGATTTAGTTTCAGTATTTATTGGAAAAAAATATTACGAAAACTCTGTTTTAGAAACCATACACAGAGCTTTTCCAATTTTTTTATTCTTTTGAAATAATAGTTTTTCTCAAGCCTCTCAAAATTCTCGTTTGTTTTTGTGATGACCTATTCATTTGAACCAAACCTCGTACCACACAGTCTTCTTTTTAGGAAATAGGAAATACTCGCATAAATCTGGAGAATATGCTGAATGACGTAGGAGTTCGTAGCCCAATTCATGGATATTTGCCAATTATTTGAAGTGGTCACAAGGTTGGGCTCATGGTCGAGTGTGAGCTATTGCGGTACCCATCGCGCGGATAGCTTTTTCAAATCGTGCATAATGTGATTTTCCTACAGCCTCAGCCCCCTCACGCACTTTCATTCTCTGGCCATCGAATATTATTCAATTGATTTTATCGACGAATTTTGGTGTTTCGACCTCTTTTGATGGAAATTTCCCCCTCCAAAAATCCAAAACAGTTGGAAAATCCGAGCTTAAGGATTTGTACTTTACAAGTAAAAAAATTTATATTAAGATATTCATTATTTTCAGACAATACTAATTCTGGAATAATTTTGTACGAGATGTACATTTTTGATTAATATAGTGATAATAATAAATAGTGAAATTTTTCAAAGAATATTATTTAGATTGGTAGTATATTTAATGACTAACTGATTTCAGGAATAGTGCGTGCTAAAAAACGAGTTGTAGATACTTACTTGACAAAAATACGTGCATTTATAAATGAACCGCGTTATATTATCCAACCTAATTTTTCGAAATAATGAATTTCCCCCAAAAATGCTTGCAATTACTTACAATTAAAACTCGAATGAAGATTCATCGGCCACTGGTCCAGATAAAGTTTCAAACTGTTTTGAATATTTCATGAGTATTTTAGGAGCAAAAATACAATTGAGAATTAAATTGGTTATTAAAAATTCTATACACAAAAAACAGAATAAAGGTAAATTTTACCATAAAAAATGTTTTATCTATTTGTATTTCTAACAGCACCCATTTGTATTATCTGCATCTATCTGTATCTTTTTGTATTGTTACGTTTTTACCCTGAAAAGACGAAGATTTTGTCAAACGGTTTGCAAACCTTGGAGCACACCGAATGGTTTTGTAATTCGTGTTTCAGTAGTCAGCTATTTTTCATAGTTAATTATGTAATAGGATATACCAAAAATAAAGTTAGAAAAATTGTATCTAATAACTTGAATGATGATTTAAAAAAATATAAAATATGTGTAAAAGGTGTTTGAACTAAAATAAAATATGATAACTATCATACATAGACCCGAAAATTTTTTGACACAGAGTTGCTCCCCCAAAATCAAGCTCAGGATCCGCCCCTGATCTTTAACAGTAGTCTGTTAATAGCCGAAAGTTAAGGGCAACAGTGATGAGTTTAAAGTTTCTGCGCGGGAAATTCGAAAAGTAACGGAATTTTTTTAATTGCCCTCGTATTTTGATTGATTGTGTTTATTAGTACGGCGCAAGGCATATTGAACAGGTAGTCTCATTCGAATAAAATCCAAATTAATGTGTATTTTGTTTTTGCTATTGTGCTCGAAAACATCAAACGAAACTAAGAGCCTACTGTGCAAAAATACTTACCTACGGTTTGTTTCTATTTGATATTTTTGAGTTTGGGTTTTTTATTTTATGCATATATGTATGTATGTATGTACATATATTACGAGAGCAGTTTGATAAGTCAGTTACCTTTTCAATTTCCCGCACATAAACGTTAAATTCATCACTGCTGCCCTTATCAAGCCGCCGTCGTATCAAAAATACAAATAATTATGTAATTAATGTTTGACTTTTTCGAGCCGAAGGAAAATAAAAAAAAAATAAATGAGGTGGTCAGGTGTTCAATCGATACTACCTGTTGAATGTATCTTGATACGGCGCATTTAATTTATATTTGAATTCATGTGCTTTACGTTTTTGTTAAACAAATTCTTTTAAGTATAAAAATCTGTGCTCTTTTTTAAATGACCTTTTCACTTATAATTTGATATTTTTAAACCCCTTCCGCTTTTGCCATGTCCTATTTTACTAGAAGAAGTCTTCGTGGAAAACTTCGAAACTATCTCAGGATTAAAATGCTTGCACATAAATTAACTGGGATCTATACGAACTTTTGCAGTCTTTGCATACTGTATCCATACAAAAGTTAACATATGTACATATGTATGTATGTACCACTTGTATGTAAAAACATACTACTACCATATGTGAATGTTTTCCACTAACTAAGCAAAATTCATAATAGCAAGAATGAATTGAAGTCAAAATAACTAAGAAGCCGATAATCGATTTTGTGATTTCGCTCAGGAGTCTTTACCATCTTCACCATCTTGGTTCGGTAAGATGATGCAACACGAAAATTTTTTAATGAAGTAGTAAAATTCATTCATAAAAGCATTCACTGGCTCCGCCGCAAGAATGCAAAATTCTACATATGTATGTATATACATATGTACAAACGTTATGCTTACATATATGTATGTACATACATACATCCGTATGAACGTACATTCCTGCTGAATGTAAAATCTTAGTTCAAATTCAGTTTTGCCAATGCATATGTACATATGTACGTACATATTACGAGTAGGTATATGAAGCAATTCGATTGCGGTAGGCTTCTCCTTACAGCTCGTGTCAGACCATGCATGCAAACATGCTTAAGAGCATACAAATTTACTTACATTTGTACACTTAACATCCCATGCGGTACTTCGGCTAAGAAAGAGCTTTATAAAGCATTGATGTAGCCTACACAGCAATCGAAGTTTTGAATTTTAAAATCAGAATCTATTTCAATGTTCTTCTCACCCCAAGTATTTTGTAAAATCACAGTTATTTTTTACATGTACGAGTATATAAGTTGGTATCTTCTAAGTGTATAGGTAGTGGGATAAATATTAGAATTTTCCAATCGTTTTTTATTTAAGTGTACTGATTCCTGGTGGGATGCATTTAGTGGATTTGACTATGCAAATGCGTACGAAAGGCACGAGCCTAACACACGTTCCTGTTTTGAGTGCGATTAATTAATTTTGATTTCTGTGTTTAGCTGACTCGAGGTACATACCTTCAAAAACCAAATTTATTTTTGTAATTAGAACCGATTCTAAAACACAATTTTTTATGAAGGCAGGAAATTACAATTCAGTTTATAGAATTGGAATGTCAAAATGCATACGCTTGAATTCATTTTTTCTGTATTGAAATCATCCGACAGATACACCGTACATCCCCCTTAGGGTTTCCGTTTAGCTTTAATTTGGATTTTACAGTATCATGCAAATTTTCGGTGAAGCCTGATTTCCGGTACTTTTTCCATAGAAAGGAAATTTTATTTCCGTTAACCTCAGTATAATATAGATAAGTATCTCATTTGAAATATCTGCACCGTTAGAAAATCTCGTGATATTGCCATTTTTAAAATCAAAGTTAAAAAAACTGAAGATACGGTCATTAAAGCAACTCAAAACTCAACTGAATGGAAAGATAGTGGACTTTGTCAACAACTCTTAAAATTAATTATTAAATATTCAGCTTAGCAATTTTTTATCACAATGATAATAAATCAGCAACTACAAGAGAAGGAAATTCACATGGAAAAGCAATACATCTATGTGGGCTAGTATACGAAGAGCTTACCGTATTTCCCAGATTTGCCGACGGGAATTTTAGATCATTGCACTATGAACTGCGGCCTGAGCCGTGAGCAGGAGACAGTATGAGGACAGCATAGAGCTATAGATCATTCCAGAAACTGGCCTCGAGCTTAATAAATGCCAATGATTAAGCATAACAAGGTTAATATACATATATGTTAGGCATATCAGCTGCTCTTGATTGTAGTTGGTTTGTTTAAACAAAATGATAAAATGATGTGATGTGCTGGTAACACCAGGTTCTTTGGTTAAAACTAGGAAACGGTGATCAAAGAAGAAATAAGCTATAACTTCTACCAATTCAACTGTTGTTGTTTTTCTAAATAAAAAAATCTTTCATAACCTGACCTCGAACTCTATAAATGTCAACGATTAAAAATTACAAGGCCAACAAGAATGTTAAAACTTTAAAAACATGTATTATTACTCAAAAATAAATAATAAAAAGTGGGGAAAATGGTTTTAAATGAAAATAGGTTGTGGTTGGGACTTTTTCCCTACAACTTTATAAGTGGACACGGGCGCGATAACTGTGAGACTGTAGCCTTGATCAAAATAATTTGTTGCTTTATGAATATGAAGTTTTTGTAAAGGTTTCCGGCCTTGAGATGGAAATTATCAAGTTCCTTTATTAAAGTGACTTGTAAAACACCTTTACAGATATATGTATGTACATATGTAGGTGTATAATAGATAAAATCGGCATACAATTGTGGAAATATTTAAATCATACCATTTTCGGAATTAAATGTAGAAATAGTAGGTACAGAAGGAAAACAAAAGGCCGTTGTAATAAAGTATGATTCCTGGCATCATCTTCATGCTTACGGAGTAGACGTGTTTATTTGAGCGCTGCAGTAGCTATTAATTTTTGCTATTTCCGCTGATCAATAAATGTTTTTGGGTCTTTTATATAAAAGCTTTATTGTTACCGTGTGGTCGGATTTAGCATTTTGTTATTTTGTTGCTAATACTAGCTATACAAGTGCAATTTAAATTTACTAATAATCGTTGCCGAGAATTGCCAAAATGAGCAACAATGCTATGACGACACGAAAGGCCGCGAAGCAGTCAACTACATCTCCCCTACAACCTTCGAACTTACGTTCTAAAGCTGGAGAAAGCCCATCAGCGACTAAACTGTTAGCACGACTTGAAAATAAAATAGATGCACAAAAGGAATTTATTATCGAACAACTAACGGCACGAATGAAGGAGACGGAGGATAGAGTAATGCATCGATTCGGTGAGTTAACAGCTGAGCTATCTAATTTAAAAAGGTATGTTAGCAGTGTTGAGCTTAGGGTAGCCAGATGCACCTCTTTTGGAGGTAATGCACCTCTTTTTGCCAAAAATTTTGGGTACCCCTACGTTTTCGGGATGATACCTCTTTTCAAAATTAAAAAAAATTAAATAAATTTTTCATAAATTTTTGTATTATTTTTTTATTTTATTGTGAATATCTATTGTGAATCAACATTTGGTGGTCAACATTTTTCGTAAGTTAAATATACATATATTATTATCGTTATATTTAAGTCTTATTAATGTTTTAAATTTTATTTAAAAGATTACTGAAGATGTCTGACGTTGATGATGAGTATGTTTTAAGTGATTCAGCAGATTCACTGTCCTCTTCATCTGAGGCCGTGTTGTGTGGCAAAAAAGGTAGGTTACATCAATACAAATTAACGTAGTTTTTTGTATATAAAAATGATAATTTGTTTAATAAGAAAAAACAGATGGACCACCTAAAAAAAAGAACAAAGGCTTTAGTTTTTTCAACGAACAGTGGACAACAAAATATTCCTGGCTCTCAACGGACGCTACAAGCCAAAAACATGTACGCTGCAATATTTGCTTTACAAAATTTTCAATAGCAAATGGAGGAGAATACAATGTAAAACGTCATGAAGCTACAGACAAACATCAAAAGATAAAAAAAGGAGAAACACATAAAAAAATAAGGACAGTTGACACTTTTCTCAAGGAATCTGATAAAAAAACTGTGGTGGCTGAAGCAACTTTAGTTTTTCATGGCATTAAGCATTCTCATAGTTATATATCATCAAGTTGCGGAATAGCTTTGTGCTCCGACATTTTTGACGACTCCAAAATTTGTGCAGCATTAAAATGTGGCAAAACAAAACTGGCAAAAATAGGGCAAAATGTTTTTCAACCAGCCTGCCGGCAATATGTTTTAGAAGATCTGATGAACAGACCTTTTGGTATCATGACAGATGCTTCCAACAAAGGTAATATTAAAACATTTCCACTGATGGTCAGCTTCTTTACGAAGGAAAAAGGTGTGTGCCGCAAATTATTGTCGTTTTTCGAGAGCAAATCTGAAACGTCTAAAGATGTTTCCAAAATATTAGTAGACCATATTCAGTCCTTCGGTTTGTCGGTGAATAATATTTCAGCTTATTGCGCGGATAATGCCGCAGTTAATTTTGGATGCAACCAAAGTATTTTTACAGAGCTAAAATCTTTGAATAAAAACATTGTCGCAGTGGGTTGTGTTTGTCATGTTTTGCACAATGCAGCTAAAAAAGCAGCGATTGTTCTACGCTTTGATATAAAAGCTATTGTGTTAAAATGCTACAATGAGTTTAGCTCGTCGACTAACCGAATAGTTGAACTGCAAGAATTTGCCGAATTTTGTGAATCAGAATGGTCCGAGCTCCTTCGTGATTGTCCAACCCGATGGCTTTCACTTATCCCAGCAGTGGAAAGAATGCTGAAAATGTTTTCGGTTTTAAAATCGTACTATGCATCCAAGGAATCATCAAAGTATTTGCAAAAATTTTTTGATGACGAATTAGCCGAATGCTATTTATGTTTCCTGCTGCATGTTGGTACTTCAATAAATAAAACAATATCCCTTCTTGAAAGTGAAGGACTTCTTATCACAAGTCTAAGTACTATTATAAATAATTTGTTAAATTTGCTAAAAGAAGAACGGGAAGAGGAATTTTTTGGTTATCTTACTATGTCTCATTTGCGAAAAATATGTAACTCAAACTCAGTCCGTAATTTCAAGCTACAATGTGTGATGTATTTAACGCACTTCATTGATTATTTTGAAAAAAAATGTAATTTGCATACCACATTGGCACCATTGTCATTTTTAGAATTAACAGATGCACCAACTTACAAAGCCTTCGATAAATTAATAGAAAAATTCGAAATCGAAGACATTAATATCGATCAATTATTTGAAGAAAATATACGGTTGAAAACATTCTTACAAAAAGCTGCCCCAGAATTCAAAGGTTTATGTAGTGAACAAAAATGGAAGAATATTTTAGCTCAAAATGATTTACCAAACATTGAAAAAGTAATAAATTATGTGTTTTCAATTCCGCATTCAAATGCTGCATCGGAAAGAATTTTCAGTTTGATGCAGAATATTTGGAGGAAAGAACGGAACAAAATGGATATTCGCTCGGTTGAAGCAGAGTTAATGATCAAGAATAATTTTGATTTTTCCTGTAAGGAACTTAAAAGTTTTCTATTAACTACAGCTATTGGTAAGAACATTTTGAAAGAAATAACCAAAAACGAAAAATATAACTAAAGTAAGGTTTTTATGAGAAATAAGAAACAGTGGAACTATTTGTGATACAAATGTTTTGTATTAAGTAATAGAAAACAAGTTTTTTATAACTTTTAGCATTGAATGATTCTTTGTTTTTTGTAAGTTTTTTTTTAGAAATTTAAGCAATGAATTGTTTTTTGTTTTTTCATAACTTTATGCTTTTTGTTTTAGTAAATAAGTATTTTATGAAGAAAGACTTTGTTTTTAAAAATAATAAATAATTTTACTATGCATTTAACTGTATTTTTTTTAAATAAAAATTGAAAATTAAAAGGTACCCCTGCTTTGTACCTCATTCAAATTTTTAAATACCTCCAAACACCTCTTTCCAACTTCGTTACCACCTCTTTTCAATTTTTTCATCTGGCTACCCTAGTTGAGCTTCGTGTTGAAAAAGTTGAGCAATGAGAACGAAAAAATGAAACAGCTGGTTGATGTCGTTCGCACACTTGAAGTAAAGCTGAACGATTGCGAGAACTCTCTAATCTCTTCTGATCTGATTCTGAGAGGTGTCCCCCAGCTTAAAGATGAGAACCTAAGTGCCACCTTCTCTCAGCTGTGTAACACTCTTCATATCAACTCTCCCCCTATACGAGCTATTTTTCGCCTGAAGAAGAACAACAACAAAGATGCGCCTATCATAGTAAAACTTGGCTCAGCGAACGAACGCTCATCCGTATGCAGAGCAAATGCGGAGTACTGCAAGTCCAACCGCAAATCTCCTGCACTCCGAGATTTGGGAATTGATGCTGACGGTCATGTGATGATACATGAATGCCTGACCAAGCATAATCGTGAAGTTTTGCAGCATGCAATTGATCTAAAGAAACTGAAGCGACTGTTGACTGTTTTCTCATTACGTGGACAAGTACATGTAAAAGTTCGCCCCAAAACTGAAGCAGTAAAAGTGAGCACAATTGATGAGGTTAATAAGATTGCAGCGCCTAACAACAACATTAATAGTAGTCATTTATGCTAACAATAATTATCTCTTACTTTGTATTCTCTTTTTCCTGTACTTTTTTTTGTACTTATTTAATTGCTTTCTCTTTATTTATCTTTCTCTTGTTATATTTATACACATCTGGCAGAAATATTTATACCCGTCATAACATAATGCGTACATTATTTTTAAGGCTTGTTTTTGAAACGCAATTTTTCTTTATTTTATATATATTTGATGATGTATAAACCAAAGAATTATGGCTGTGCCAAGGACAATACGCATAACATGATTAGAATTTTGAGCAATCAAAAAAGTGGTCTTAAGGTTTGTCATATTAATGCGCAAAGCTTAGCTAGGAAAATTGATGAGTTTGTTTATATTTTTGAACACTCCGACGTTGATATAGTCTGCGTTTCCGAAACATGGTTCACTTCTTGCCATAGTAACGATTTTCTGGGTGTCAGTGGGTACACACTTTTCCGAAGAGATAGGATTGGTCATGGTGGGGGAGTTGCTGTGTATATTAAGAACAGTATATCTTGCAGAGTTATCGGCACTTCTAGTGATACAAGCGCCATTGAATATATTTTCTTGGAAATTCATGCCAAGACTGATAAAATGTTAATTGGATGTGTATATAGACCTAATAAGATGGTTGACTATACCCACTTCCTGGAATTTCTTGAGGATATTACGTTATCTCACCGCAATATAGTTATATCTGGAGATTTCAACAGCGATTTACTTAGTGGCAGTAACTTTTCATTTTCTATGACAAATCTTGGATTATTCCCGGTCAACTCTTCGATGCCTACTCATTTCACGCGTACGAGCAGAACTCTTTTGGATATATTTTTTATTGATTCCAAATCAAAAATCCTGCTTTATGACCAGCTCTCTGTACCAAATTTTTCCAAACATGATTTAATTTACCTGACATATGATTTTATATTGGATCTTAATAGCAACGCGGGCTGCTATTCGTACCGTGATTTTGCGCACATCAATTACTATCAACTTGACCGAGCTGTTGATTCAATAAATTGGGAATCCGTGCGTAATATGGTATCAACAGATGACCAAATTAACTTTATTCAGGGACATATCAGTAGTCTCTTTGACTACCATGTGCCGCTAGTTACCAGACCGGTCAAACGTACCAACCGCCCTTGGTTCAATCGAGGTGTAAAAATATTAATTATTAAGAAGTGACATTTTATACACTGAATACAAGAAACTTAGGAAGGCAGTCAAGAATAAGATAAAGGTTCTTAAAATGAGGTACTTTGAGACCAGATTCAGCTTAGCTGTAGGGTCCAAGCAAACCTGGAAGCATGTCCGTGAAATAGGTATCTGTAGTAAGAAAAGTTCAATCTCCGATTCTGTTGATGCAAACGTGCTTAATGCGAAGTTTTTGGACCTCCCTAAAACAAGCACTTATCCTGATAGATATGATACTTGTCCAGTGAGTCTCATCCAAAGGTTTAGCTTTACTTGCGTAGACGACTGCGACGTAGTTGAGTCAATACTTGCAATCAAATCCAACGCCATTGGCTTTGATGGAATCCACCCTAAATTTCTTAAATGTATCCTTCCTAAGGTTTTACCTTATATCACGTTTACACTAAACAACATCCTTACCAAGTCAGTTTTTCCAACAAGTTGGAAACAAGTCAAAGTAATTCCTATATCAAAACCGAATGGAGATCACAGGCCAATTGCTATCTTGCCTTTTCTGTCCAAGGTGTTGGAACGCTTAATGCATCGTCAGATTAACTCTTTTTTGAAGAAGAACTCATTAGTGAGCGAATGCCAATCTGGCTTCAGATCTAACAGAAGTTGTATAACTGCACTCTTGAAAGTTACTGATGATATTAGGCTTAAGATGGATAAAGATCTTGTGACTTTTCTAACCCTTCTTGACCATTCCAAAGCATTTGACACTGTCGACCATGACTTATTGTGTTTAAAGTTAAAAAATTTGTTTAATTTCTCGTCACCAGCGATTAATCTTGTCAAGTCGTATCTTTGTGAGCGTTCGCAGGCAGTCTGTGTTAATAACCATTCCTCCAATTTTATGTCTGTAGTTAAAGGTGTCCCACAAGGTTCCGTGCTTGGTCCTTTGTTATTTGTATTATACATCAATGACCTTAATGAGGTGCTTATTCACTGTGATATTCATGTTTACGCCGATGACGTCCAGTTGTGTCTTAGCTGTCCATTCGATTCAATTAATGCAAATATTTGCAAGTTAAATAATGATCTAAGTGCTGTCAATGAGTGGGCCAATAATAACGGTCTAGTCCTCAACCCAAGAAAATCCCAATGCATTGCTATTTACAAAAAGTATTTCAAACTTGACGCTTTTGATAACGTAATATTAAATAACTCAGTGATTGATTATGTCGACTCTGCAAAAAACCTTGGCGTTGTATTTAATAGAACTCTCACATGGAACAATCACATAATTAATGCAATCGGTAAAGTATATGGAATGCTTCGATCACTTTGGAATATTCAATATTTTACCCCAGAGAGAATTCGACTACTTCTTGCTAAGGCTTACTTGCTTCCGACTCTATTATATGGCTGTGAAATATACGCCAGCTGTGACAGTACCTGCAACAAAAAACTTAATGTACTATATAACAGCATTGCTAGATACATATATGGTGTAAAACGTAGAGAGCATATTTCAATACATGCGCATACAATTTTTTCAATGCCTTTTGAAAATGTCATCAAGCTGAGGTGTCTTACTATGCTGCACAAAATATTGATAACGGGCGAACCTCAGTATCTCTGTCATAGACTGCAACAGTCCAAGTCAATCAGATCTTCTCAGCTTCTACACGCTAAATTCAAATCTCTAATTTCTGAACGCCAGTTTTTGTTTTCACTATTCGTCTTTGGAACAGTCTTCCACTTACTCTGAAAAATATAAGTAACTCATTGCGTTTTAGAAACGAGCTTCGTAAACACTTTATTATGAAATGACTGGTATTGATTTCTGCCTCTTGTCTTTTTCCCATTCTCTATCGATTTTATAATGTACCTAAACTCTGTCATCCATATTATTTAAGATTAAATTTTTATCTTTCTATGTACATATACTATTTTTTTTTTTTTTTTTTTTTTTTGATAATTCCTGTTTTAGATTAAGTTTTGGATTTATAATGTATATTGGTATTTTAAGGTATATCCAATGCTGAAATATAGCCAATGGTTGGTTGTTGTGTTGGATACTTATATAAATAAATAAAATAAAATAAATAAAATAAAAAATATGTACATAATTACTTACAAAAATCTAGGACGCTAAAAATGCACAGTTATAATTAATTTCATTACAGATAAGATACGGATAACGGTTGTTCTACACGGACACTGTGGAACACATTTTTTGATAGAGTTCCACGAGTAAAGTTATCTGGTTCGTAGAAAACATAGCATTTATTCTATCTGCGAAACACATAACTGACTTACACTCGAAAGCAGCAAGATCAGGTTAACGCAATTAAAACACGTCTAGAAAATAATGGCCCTAGCCTGACTGACGGTAAACGTAAGCAGTTCTTATTTCCAGCCGAAAATAATTTAATATTGTTAAAAGTGACCACAATATTGCTGCTAAACTGGCAATTAAGTACTTGGGTATCATCTGGATAAGAGACTTACCTTTAAGAAATACCCTGAGTGACAAGAAAATAAAAACACTGATCCTTGTGTGCAGCGCTACATGGGAACTTGCATTGGTTATATAGGCCCCACTCCTATTCATATCCTTGCCAAAGAACCTGCCCATGGCATTCTATACGAGTCTCATATGAACGTTCCAAAGAGCATCATCAAGGCAAATTAGTATTAAAAGGTCGCAGAAAAGATGAAACATATATGTATGTATATGTAGCAATAAATGCCCACCGGGCGCATCAGTGCATTTCTAACATAAAATGTTGGATCGAGTATAGCCGCGAGGCAGCGGGAAATATAGGACCATCTATATACATACATACATACATATGTATATAAAACGGCTGGGCCGATTTTGATAAAATTTTCAGGGAATCTTCAGAATATTCAGACAGGTGACACTGTGATTTTCGGTCCGCGGGCGGAGGGGCGTGGCAAAATCCAATTTTCATATTGCACCACCAATGACATATGTATGTATGTAGTATATGTACATATTTTTATTTTTTTTTGCTTTTTTTAATTTTATTTTATTTTTTTTGGAAACCGTTGCCATGTTTTTCAAAACGAGATATCAAACTCTTAAATCGGTTAAGTAGTTCCGAAGATATTTACAAAAGACCTACATATGTTAGCAATGATCCAATATCAAAATTTTAAAACTTTCGAAATGTTGCATTCAAAAATCCGAGTTCTCGGTTTATTTAGAAAATATTGAAGAACATCATTCGCTAACACAAGATATTCCGCGCTTGCTAAGGCGCAACATTGTACAATAAATTAAAAATAATATAGAATATAGCTGACCCGGTCCGCGTTGCTGGCCCTAAGCAAACATTAGTGTTGTATTACCACACGATTTAAATTGAGCGTAGTAGCACACGCCGGGTATCCGCTAGTATAATGTATTTGTTGAATATTTGCGCTTATAGTTGCACACAGACTGCAGAAAGTCTTAGGAGGAAATTATCCCCAGAATAACTCCACATGTTGGATGGAAAATGAAGAAAATTTAAATTCAGCGAGCGAAGTCACCGTTATCGTAATGAAACATTTGAAACATTTAGAAAAAAATAGGCATCGTAGTACGGCTTGGAAACTCTTCTTTTCAGAAAATTGTCCTTACCCTAAGTCAAAATTATTTATCCCAATTAATAACCATCTTCTAGATTGTATCAGCAGCAGGGCGCAAAACAATGCGGCTCTTGTAACTGTAACTGGAACTTGTATTTCAGATCTCCTAGCCGATTCAAAACTAGCGACTCTTTGGGCCAAAACTTATAACCAAAAGTTCTCAACGGAGTACCTATGGGTCAAGTACTTTCAACCGACCTACCAATTCATGCGCATTCACAAATCTATGTGGGTTTTGCAGTATCAAAGATGTAATATACATAAGTATAAGCAAAATAAAGAAAGAACTTATAGGTACTATTCTTTTATTTACTTTCTTTTTAATTAAGACAGCGATAGACCTAAAGCGAGGGTTGAATATGACTGAAACGTTTACTACAACGGACGGGAGAGCCTGGTACTTAACCACCTCCTGATGGAATACTTGACGGTGGTCCAAGACTGACGCCTGATGGGCTAGGATTTTAGTTTCTTATTTTATATATTATCATCTTATCTTATCTTAAGATAAGTGCAAGCTAGGTTCCACTTTTACGGCCCCACGTTTCGCTAAACACCTTGGCTTCTTCAGGAGCAAATATGTTTCTCAATAAATTAGATACAATTAACACTAAATATCAATACCATCCTCCTGTGGTATACTTGTCACACCAATTTTTTTGTAATTTTTTTTATTTTGTGGATTTAAAAGCAGTGACCCTAGCGAATAATATTTTTAAATTCGATTTAAATTCGGAATAAGAAAGATTCGTCTTACTGTGGTTTTTTAATTTATTGTACAACAAAACGTATTCGTATATTGTGAAAGTATGTAAGTCAAAACCTTAAATATTCCGAACAGATTTTAATCAAATTTCTTGAACAATTAGCAATAAGTCTGAAATACCTATAATGGTTTTCTCAGCATAACTTTAAAATAATAATAATTTTTATAAATACTTTTGTATGATGGTGAATTTTTCTAATAGTCTATTAGATTTAAGGGCAAAAATTGCTATATTTCAGTAGCTATGGAAGCTAATTTGTTCAAATTTGGTATGTAGAGTTGTATTCGAGCAGGAAATCCGATTGTATAAAAATTTTGAATAAGGGGCGTGGCACTGCCCACTTATGAGTTCATATGTATATCTTTTGTTCAAATTTGGTATACGTATTAGACGACATTTGGAAAATTATCAAAATCTGAGCATAACCACGCCCACCTGCCGTATAACGATGACTTTCAAAAACACTAAAAATCGGACATTTCAATAAATGTTGAAGGGTTTGGTCTTGGTTTAGTATGTGGTGTTGTATTGCAGACAGAATTCCGACTACAGTGTAATCCATTTATAATGGACTCGCTTAAGATGGAAACTCTGTTATTATGTACCTCTTTGTCAAGTCCCAGTTCAAACATATGTAAAAAACTCGGTTAAAATAGACTCGGTTATAATGGACTCCGGTTATAATAGACAATAAAATCGGATTTTGTCCATTATAACCGAAGCTTTCAAAATCAAATTTTAAAACAAAGTTGGCAATCAGTTGGCAATAAGCAAAATTTTGTACTTCTCCGAATTCGATCAAGAGACACAATCAGTCTCTGCAGCAGAAAATGTTCATTTTTTCTTGGAAATAAGTCAAACAACTTCTGCGGTGGGCTGAAAGTGACGTTCGTTGGCTTTTCATTGAGAGTTGTTAATTTAAGAAAAATGTCGGAAACAAATAAAAAGCGAGCATTTACATTGCATGAAAAATATACAATAATATGCGAAATTGAAAAAGGAACTTCCCAAGCTGACATTTGCTTGAACAAAAACCTAAAAAACAGACTGTTTCGAACATATGGATTAATCGGGCAAAATTAAAAATGATTGGAAAGTCAACGACAAGAGAAAAAAATGAGATTTGCGACACATCCTCAAGTTGATGAGTTACTGTTTAAATGGTTTCAGCAGAAAAGGGCCAATAATTTTCCAGTAAGTTGTCCAATGCTAATGATGAAAGCCAATGAATTCGGAGAAGCTGTCGGTGCTAATTTTAAATGCAGTTCCGGATGGCTAGACAGATTTAAAAAGGGGCATAATATTTGCTTCGGCAAAATTTGTGGTGAATCGGCTTCTGTGGACCAAAGTGTTACAAATGACTGGCTATTACAAACCTGGCCTACAATAAGTAACAATTATTCCATGGACAACATTTTTAACGCGAACGAAACGGGAATTTTCTATAAGATGCTGCCTGACAAAACACATAAGATCAAAGGTGAAACATGCAGTGGTGGAAAAATGTCTAAAGAAAGAATAACTGCCATGATTTGTGCTAATGCATCTGGCCCGAAACTATAATAAAAATAGAAGACGCTATGAATTATTCTAGGAAACTGAAGCTATATATTCAACAAAAAGAGAATAGTTCAGATGCAATCAATTTGCTCAATAAAGTCGAAATCAAACTACAAAAAGATTTTGCCAATAAGGCATTCACCCAAAAGAAAATCACTGACTTTTTTCAAAAGACTCATTATTTTCTGAATTTTGTATTTTTATGCATAAACTTTATTGCTTTAATAAAAAAACACATTGAATTTACTTTTTGAGTTAAAAATTTTATATTCTGATTAGATGGACACTCGGTTATAATGGACAATTTGACATGGTCCCGTGGAGTTTATTATAACCGGATTGCACTGTATATGAAAATTTTAGAAAAGGGGCGTGTCACCGCTCACTTTTGAGATCATATGTATATGTCTGGAATTACTTTATCGATTTCGTCTAAACTTGGCACAAATATCAGATTGTACCTAGTTAGGTGAGATTATGTAAATGCTTGAAATCGGACGCAAACTTGATACTTCAGTAACTATTGGAATTAAACCAACAAATCCATTTAAACGAAAATTTTGAAAAGGTACATGGTACCGCCCACTTTATAGTTCATATGTACTGGGTCTGGTCTAATTTTAGTACTAAATTTAGGCAAAATCTATCTGGTAATCCTTTATAGCATCAAGTTCGGTTTTGCCCGAACTTAGTCTCTGCCTTATTAATTTAAACATTTAGCTGAAAGCGTGCGCCGGGTATATAAAGTTCGAACGAACTTAGCCACTTCTTTACTTGTTTTCTAAGATTTAAATTATACTTGCCCTGACTGAGACTCGATCCACGAATTAGCGACATAGTGAGTTGTAGCACGCACCGCTACACACTCGATCACTGCGGACACGGCTTACGGAAGGTTTTAAGTTGCCTTTAAGCCGCAATTTTTTAGAAAAAATAGAGAACTAAGTATGAACACAAACACCTACAAGTCTGCACATACTGCACAGACCACTCAGCTGAAAACAGGTATATCAAGAATAAGATCAGTGTTTAACAGCGTTTTTTTCTGCACTGGTTAATTTATAAAAAACCCATCCAAAAAGGCTTAATATTGTTCAACAAAGCAGATGTTTAGCATAACAGAATACAAATATTGCAAAGAATGTTCAAAATTTAATGGCAGTTTTTAGCCACTAGTTCAATACATGTGAAAAAAAAAATTTAAACTTGGGTTTGTAAGATTTTTGTTACATAATGAAATCTGTTTTCATTAAAGATTCTTAAAAATAAATCAGCAGACATAAGGCGCACACCACACTATTTTGAATTTGGATGCAAATCATATGATTACTGTATATGCTAATATGTAGTTATGCTAGGTACCATATTTTTCGTCTGCAACAATTACATGTAACATATCATTTGGTAAAGTATTAAAGCTACTTTGATAAAACATCAACAAATATTTAAGGAAATGTGGTATTAAACGTGCGACAATTATTAAACATATTGCTATTTAAGATGATGATCGAATGACACTCGACTTAGGGAGTTCAAACTATATGAGAAAAAAAATCAATTTATGTACATACATATTTACTCGATAAAAACGTGATAATCATTCAGCGCTACATGGGAACTTGCATTGGTTATATAGGCCCCACTCCTATTCATATCCTTGCCAAAGAACCTGCCCATGGCATTCTATACGAGTCTCATATGAACGTTCCAAAGAGCATCATCAAGGCAAATTAGTATTAAAAGGTCGCAGAAAAGATGAAACATATAGGTATGTATATGTAGCAATAAATGCCCACCGGGCGCATCAGTGCATTTCTAACATAAAATGTTGGATCGAGTATAGCCGCTGGGCCGATTTTGATAAAATTTTCAGGGAATCTTCAGAATATTCAGACGGGTGACACTGTGATTTTCGGTCTGCGGGCGGAGGGGCGTGGCAAAATCCAATTTTCATATTGCACCACCAATGACGTATGTATCTATGTATTTAGTATATGTTCATATTTTTATTTTTTTTTGCTTTTTTTATTTAATTTTATTTTTTTTGGAAACCGTTGCCATGTTTTTCAAAACGAGATATCAAACTCTTAAATCGGTTAAGTAGTTCCGAAGACATTTACAAAAGACCTATGTACATATGTTAGTAATGATCCAATATCAAAATTTTAAAACTTTCGAAATGTTGCATTCAAAAATCCGAGTTCTCGGTTTATTTACAAAATATTTAAGAACATCATTCGATAACACAAGATATTCCGCGCTTGCTAAGGCGCAACATTGTACAATAAGTTAAAATTAATATAGAATATAGCTGACCCGGTCCGCGTTG
This sequence comes from Philophylla caesio, assembly GCA_963971545.1. Lineage (NCBI taxonomy): Eukaryota > Metazoa > Arthropoda > Insecta > Diptera > Tephritidae > Philophylla > Philophylla caesio. Next base: position 36,867,008 of record OZ020608.1, on the reverse strand, counting down.
CTGGCCCTAAGCAAACATTAGTGTTGTATTACTACACGAATTAAAATGAGATTTTAAAGAAATTTACGGCCTTTAAATTAAAATCCATGGTATACCTATCATAAAGTTTTTTTTACAGAATAAATTACATATGTATGGTGTAGATATGGGCTTAATCAAAAAAGAATCGCATGTATTTAAGGCAAATTGGAAATTATATTTATTTATTACTTCATCTTAAGGCCAGCGGATATTTTATATATGTATATAGATAGATAGATTTCCTTTTTGACCGCATTAGTTTTTTTTAGCGTAGTAGCACACGCCGGGTATCCGCTAGTATAATGTATTTGTTGAATATTTGCGCTTATAGTTGCACACAGACTGCAGAAAGTCTTAGGAGGAAATTTTCCCAGAATAACTCCACATGTTGGATGGAAAATGAAGAAAATTTAAATTCAGCGAGCGAAATCACCGTTATTGTAATGAAACATTTGAAACATTTAGAAAAAAAGAGGCATCGTAGTACGGCTTGGAAATTCTTCTTTTCAGAAAATTGTCCTTACCCTAAGTCAAAATTATTTATCCCAATTAATAACCATCTTCTAGATTGTATCAGCAGCAGGGCGCAAAACAATGCGGCTCTTGTAACTGTAACTGGAACTTGTATTTCAGATCTCCTAGCCGATTCAAAACTAGCGACTCTTTGGGCCAAAACTTATAACCAAAAGTTCTCAACGGAGTACCTATGGGTCAAGTACTTTCAACCGACCTACCAATTCATGCGCATTCACAAATCTATGTGGGTTTTGCAGTATCAAAGATGTAATATACATAAGTATAAGCAAAATAAAGAAAGAACTTATAGGTACTATTCTTTTATTTACTTTCTTTTTTAATTAACACAGCGATAGACCTAAAGCGAGGGTTGAATATGACTGAAACGTTTACTACAACGGACGGGAGAGCCTGGTACTTAACCACTTCCTGATGTAATACTTGACGGTGGTCCAACACTGACGCCTGATGGGCTAGGATTTTAGTTTCTTATTTTATATATTATCATCTTATCTTATCTTAAGATAAGTGCAAGTTAGGTTCCACTTTTACGGCCCCACGTTTCGCTAAACACCTTGGCTTCTTCAGGAGCAAATATTTTTCTCAATAAATTAGATACAATTAACACTAAATATCAATACCATCCTCCTGTGTTATACTTGTCACACCAATTTTTTTGTAATTTTTTTTATTTTGTAGATTTAAAAGCAGTGACCCTAGCGAATAATATTTTTAAATTCGATTTAAATTCGGAATAAGAAAGATTCGTCTTACTGTGGTTTTTTAATTTATTGTACAACAAAACGTATTCGTATATTGTGAAAGTATGTATGTAAGTCAAAACCTTAAATATTCCGAACAGATTTTAATTAAATTTCTTGAACAATTAGCAATAAGTCTGAAATACCTATAATGGTTTTCTCAGCATAACTTTAAAATAATAATAATTTTTATAAATACTTTTGTATGCTGGTTAATTTTTCTAATAGTCTATTAGATTTAAGGGCAAAAATTGCTATATTTCAGTAGCTATGGAAGCTAATAGGTCAAATTTGGTATGTAGGGTTGTATTCGAGCAGGAAATCCGACTGTATAAAAATTTTGTATAGGGGGCGTGGCACTGCCCACTTATAAGTTCATATGTATATCTTTTGTTCAAATTTGGTATACGTATTAGACGACATTTGGAAAATTATCAAAATCTGAGCATAACCACGCCCACCTGCCATATAACGATAACTTTCAAAAACACTAAAAATCGGACATTTCAATAAATGTTGAAGGGTAATATCTTGGTTTAGTGTGTGGTGTTGTATTGCAGACAGAAATCCGACTATATGAAAATTTTAGAAAAGGGGCGTGTCACCGCTCACTTTTGAGATCATATGTATATGTCTGGAACTACTTTATCGATTTCGTCTAAACTTGACACAAATATCAGATTGTACCTAGTAAGGTGAGATTATGAAAATGCTTGAAATCGGACGAAAACTTGATACTTCAGTAACTATTGGAATTAAACCAACAAATCCATTTAAACGAAAATTTTGAAAAGGTACATGGTACCGCCCACTTTATAGTTCATATGTACTGGGTCTGGTCTAATTTTAGTACTAAATTTAGGCAAAATCTATCTGGTAATCCTTTATAGCATCAAGTTCGGTTTTGCCCGAACTTAGTCTCTGCCTTATTAATTTAAACATTTAACTGAAAGCGTGCGCCGGGTATATAAAGTTCGAACGAACTAAGCCACTTCTTTACTTGTTTTCTAAGATTTAAATTATACTTGCCCTGACTGAGACTCGATCCACGAATTAGCGACATAGTGAGTTGTAGCACGCACCGCTACACACTCGATCACTGCGGACACGGCTTACGGAAGGTTTTAAGTTGCCTTTAAGCCGCAATTTTTTAGAAAAAATAGAGAACTAAGTATGAACACAAACACCTACAAGTCTGCACATACTGCACAGACCACTTAGCTGAAAACAGGTATATCAAGAATAAGATCAGTGTTTAACAGCGTATTTTTCTGCACTGGTTAATTTATAAAAAACCCATCCAAAAAGGCTTAATATTGTTCAACCAAGCAGATGCTTAGCATAACAAAATACAAATATTGCAAAGAATGTTCAAAATTTAATGGCAGTTTTTAGCCACTAGTCCAATACATGTGAAAAAAAAAATTGAAACTTGGGTTTGTAAGATTTTTGTTACATAATGAAATGTGTTTTTATTAAAGATTCTTAAAAATAAATCAACACACATAAGGCGCACACCACACTATTTTGAATTTGGATGCAAATCATATGATTACTGTATATGCTAATATGTAGTTATGCTAGGTACCATATTTGTCGTCTGCAACAATTACATGTAACATATCATTTGGTAAAGTATTAAAGCTACTTTGATAAAACATCAACAAATATTTAAGGAAATGTGGTATTAAACGTGCGACAATTATTAAACATATTGCTATTTAAGATGATGATCGAATGACACTCGACTTAGGGAGTTCAAACTATATGAGAAAAAAAATCAATTTATGTACATACATATTTACTCGATAAAAACGTGATAATCATTCAGCGCTACATGGGAACTTGCATTGGTTATATAGGCCCCACTCCTATTCATATCCTTGCCAAAGAACCTGCCCATGGCATTCTATACGAGTCTCATATGAACGTTCCAAAGAGCATCATCAAGGCAAATTAGTATTAAAAGGTCGCAGAAAAGATGAAACATAAATGCCCACCGGGCGCATCAGTGCATTTCTAACATAAAATGTTGGATCGAGTATAGCCGCCAGGCAGCGGGAAATATAGGACCATCTATATACATACATACATACATATGTATATAAAACGGCTGGGCCGATTTTGATAAAATTTTCAGGGAATCTTCAGAATATTCAGACAGGTGACACTGTGATTTTCGGTCCGCGGGCGGAGGGGCGTGGCAAAATCCAATTTTCATATTGCACCACCAATGACATATGTATGTATGCAGTATATGTACATATTTTTAGTTTTTTTTGCTTTTTTTAATTTAATTTTATTTTTTTTGGAAACCGTTGCCATGTTTTTCAAAACGAGATATCAAACTCTTAAATCGGTTAAGTAGTTCCGAAGATATTTACAAAAGACCTACATATGTTAGCAATGATCCAATATCAAAATTTTAAAACTTTCGAAATGTTGCATTCAAAAATCCGAGTTCTCGGTTTATTTACAAAATATTTAAGAACATCATTCGATAACACAAGATATTCCGCGCTTGCTAAGGCGCAACATTGTACAATAAGTTAAAATTAATATAGAATATAGCTGACCCGGTCCGCGTTGCTGGCCCTAAGCAAACATTAGTGTTGTATTACCACACGATTTAAATTGAGCTTTTAACGAAATTTACGGCCTTTAAATTAAAATCCATGGTATACCTATCATAAAGTTTTTTTTTACAGAATAAATTACATATGTATGGTGTAGATATGGGCTTAATCAAAAAAGAATCGCATGTATTTAAGGCAAATTGGAAATTATATTTATTTATTACTTCATCTTAAGGCCAGTGGATATTTTATATATGTATATAGATAGATAGATTTCCTTTTTGACCGCATTGGTTTTTTTTAGCGTAGTAGCACACGCCGGGTATCCGCTAGTATAATATATTTGTTGAATATTTGCGCTTATAGTTGCACACAGACTGCAGAAAGTCTTAGGACGAAATTATCCCCAGAATAACTCCACATGTTGGATGGAAAATGAAGAAAATTTAAATTCAGCGAGCGAAGTCACCGTTATCGTAATGAAACATTTGAAACATTTAGAAAAAAAGAGGCATCGTAGTACGGCTTGGAAACTCTTCTTTTCAGAAAATTGTCCTTACCCTAAGTCAAAATTATTTATCCCAATTAATAACCATCTTCTAGATTGTATCAGCAGCAGGGCGCAAAACAATGCGGCTCTTGTAACTGTAACTGGAACTTGTATTTCAGATCTCCTAGCCGATTCAAAACTAGCGACTCTTTGGGCCAAAACTTATAACCAAAAGTTCTCAACGGAGTACCTATGGGTCAAGTACTTTCAACCGACCTACCAATTCATGCGCATTCACAAATCTATGTGGGTTTTGCAGTATCAAAGATGTAATATACATAAGTATAAGCAAAATAAAGAAAGAACTTATAGGTACTATTCTTTTATTTACTTTCTTTTTTAATTAACACAGCGATAGACCTAAAGCGAGGGTTGAATATGACTGAAACGTTTACTACAACGGACGGGAGAGCCTGGTACTTAACCACCTCCTGATGGAATACTTGACGGTGGTCCAACACTGACGCCTGATGGGCTAGGATTTTAGTTTCTTATTTTATATATTATCATCTTATCTTATCTTAAGATAAGTGCAAGTCAGGTTCCACTTTTACGGCTCCACGTTTCGCTAAACACCTTGGCTTCTTCAGGAGCAAATATTTTTCTCAATTAACACTAAATATCAATACCATCCTCCTGTGGTATACTAGTCACACCAATTTTTTTGTAATTTTTTTTATTTTGTGGATTTAAAAGCAGTGAGCCTAGCGAATAATATTTTTAAATTCGATTTAAATTCGGAATAAGAAAGATTCGTCTTACTGTGGTTTTTTAATTTATTGTACAACAAAACGTATTCGTATATTGTGAAAGTATGTAAGTCAGAAACCTTAAATATTCCGAACAGATTTTAATTAAATTTCTTGAACAATTAGCAATAAGTCTGAAATACCTATAATGGTTTTCTCAGCATAACTTTAAAATAATAATAATTTTTATAAATACTTTTGTATACTGGTGAATTTTTCTAATAGTCTATTCGATTTAAGGGCAAAAATTGCTATATTTCAGTAGCTATGGAAGCTAATAGGTCAAATTTGGTATGTAGGGTTGTATTCGAGCAGGAAATCCGACTGTATAAAAATTTTGTATAGGGGGCGTGGCACTGCCCACTTATAAGTTCATATGTATATCTTTTGTTCAAATTTGGTATACGTATTAGACGACATTTGGAAAATTATCAAAATCTGAGCATAACCACGCCCACCTGCCATATAACGATAACTTTCAAAAACACTAAAAATCGGACATTTCAATAAATGTTGAAGGGTAATATCTTGGTTTAGTATGTGGTGTTGTATTGCAGACAGAAATCCGACTATATGAAAATTTTAGAAAAGGGGCGTGTCACCGCCCACTTTTGAGATCATATGTATATGTCTGGAACTACTTTATCGATTTCGTCTAAACTTGACACAAATATCAGATTGTACCTAGTAAGGTGAGATTATGAAAATGCTTGAAATCGGACGAAAACTTGATACTTCAGTAACTATTGGAATTAAACCAACAAATCCATTTAAACGAAAATTTTGAAAAGGTACATGGTACCGCCCACTTTATAGTTCATATGTACTGGGTCTGGTCTAATTTTAGTACTAAATTTAGGCAAAATCTATCTGGTAATCCTTTATAGCATCAAGTTCGGTTTTGCCCGAACTTAGTCTCTGCCTTATTAATTTAAACATTTAACTGAAAGCGTGCGCCGGGTATATAAAGTTCGAACGAACTTAGCCACTTCTTTACTTGTTTTCTAAGATTTAAATTATACTTGCCCTGACTGAGACTCGATCCACGAATTAGCGACATAGTGAGTTGTAGCACGCACCGCTACACACTCGATCACTGCGGACACGGCTTACGGAAGGTTTTAAGTTGCCTTTAAGCCGCAATTTTTTAGAAAAAATAGAGAACTAAGTATGAACACAAACACCTACAAGTCTGCACATACTGCACAGACCACTTACCTGAAAACAGGTATATCAAGAATAAGATCAGTGTTTAACAGCGTTTTTTTCTGCACTGGTTAATTTATAAAAAACCCATCCAAAAAGGCTTAATATTGTTCAACCAAGCAGATGCTTAGCATAACAAAATACAAATATTGCAAAGAATGTTCAAAATTTAATGGCAGTTTTTAGCCACTAGTCCAATACATGTGAAAAAAAAATTGAAACTTGGGTTTGTAAGATTTTTGATACATAATGAAATGTGTTTTTATTAAAGATTCTTAAAAATAAATCAACACACATAAGGCGCACACCACACTATTTTGAATTTGGATGCAAATCATATGATTACTGTATATGCTAATATGTAGTTATGCTAGGTACCATATTTTTCGTCTGCAACAATTACATGTAACATATCATTTGGTAAATTATTAAAGCTACTTTGATAAAACATCAACAAATATTTAAGGAAATGTGGTATTAAACGTGCGACAATTATTAAACATAATGCTATTTAAGATGATGATCGAATGACACTCGACTTAGGGAGTTCAAACTATATGAGCAAAAAAATCAATTTATGTACATACATATTTACTTGATAAAAACGTGATAATCATTCCATTAGATTATGATTAATAAAAACAAAATAACTTGAAAATAGTTTAATGATAACAAATGAATGCCGAAATTCCCGATAACCGCTTCATTCTAAGTTTCTCCGCAAAGTAGGAAATTAAATTACTGCCACTTCGAACTGAGTTGGCAAATGCGCAGCAGTGGTTCCCCTATATTATCCGCCATAAACTTAAAAATCTATCCAAATGTGCCCATCTCAGAAAAAAAAATATTTCGGTACTTAAACATGTTTGCACAAGTTCCTATAGTATATATGAGAAGTTTTCCATAAATAGCGTTTGTTTTTGGAAATTTGACTCTATGTAGAAAAAAATTTTATATATTCAAATTTGTCTTTTAGTATTACTTATTAATTAAATATTGTACTTAAATAAATAAGGAGCAATAAAAAATAACAAGTAATTCAGTACGTATTTTTGGTTATTTTAATAAGCTTGAAAAATCATATACATACATATGTATTTACTTGCCTGTCGAATCTTATTGCTGGAATAAATCACAAACAATCGTACCTGCTTCTGTGTTAAAAATTAGCAAGTCTCCAAGAACACTTTTTTGTAATTACGCTTTCACAAATCTTTATCGATGAACTTGATTAATACAATATGTGATTTAGTTCAATAATTTAGTTTCTTTTTTCTTTCATAACAGTAAAGGTTTTTAAGTGTACAAATATTTTAATATTTATAACAAAAGGCAACAATTTTCAGAAATCTAATAGCTATGTTTTAACAATTTTTATTACAAAAAAAAGTGCAGTCTTACTTCGTTGCTGCTGGTCATCAATATTAAATAAAAAAAATTAAAAATATATATTTTTCATACGGTAAATCATCATAAAACTGGTGATGATCTTTAGGTAAAGTTCATTTCAAACTTTGTAAGTCTTCGTATTTCTTACGAGTTATTGGCTTTTTGGTAAAGTTGCTGTAAGTCACACCATTTTAAAGGAACTACGTTTTTGTCAATTCGTTGGCGTAAAATTGTCCATGAATCGGTAAACCTTAATTTGAAAAAAATTTCACGATCTGTAATGCGCGGATGTTCGTTACTTTGGCATCGCGTTTTCCTCCTCCTAGGCTAATGCTCTTACAGTAATCAATTTTGCTGTGTTGTTTAAAAAAATCATGTTCTAAATACATAACGTCGAATGGATCGGGTTTTTTTCTTGCAGATCTACATATTTCAATGTACTCGGCAGGAACATCAACGCCCCCTTCAGTTTCGTTCCATAAAAAACAGTACCCTTTATTGTTAATAAGGTTGTAAAACACCAAGTTATGAACTTGTAATTTCGTTTTATAATATAAGCTGCTGACTTGGGACTTTGGGGCCATCAATACTGCTTGAAGGTCGACTGTGAAGACATATGGCGGTTCACATGTATCTTTATTTTTCTCCAGTCTCGCTTCATTTTTTCTGTCTTGGTGACGAGTATATTCTTCATTTGATAGGCTTCCAACAGAAAAACGAACACATACCTCGCTTTGGTCTTTTTTTGGGGCAAAAAGGTCAATATTTCTCTTTTCAAATTCAGAATAAAACAATGATTGTGAAACTGGTTGAACATTGTTAGTTGAGCACCAATCATTAGCATAGAAATCAAAGACCATTTATTTCGAACGCCACTCTGGTAAAATATATTTTTTCTATGTAACAGATCGACAGTAGTGCGATTCTATCAGTGGAAGATAGTCAAAAAATAAATTTAAATTGTTTTTTTTTTTGTGCAGGTTACTTAAACAGTCCCTGGGGCTTCTCCACCCAAGTCAGCACAGATTGTCTACCTATATTCAATGTGTTTATAAAAAGCGTTCTACACACCCGCACATTCTCATTATTGCATTTTAAGTGATATTGTAATGATTGCGTTTTTTTGGACTCAGTAGGATTTGTTCGATTGTAGAGTCGTTTAGGCTGCATTGTGTTCACTAAAGTGTATATATATTTTTTTTTGGTGCCAATCCATTTTCCAAAAATTTTAAAATATTCCTTTTCTTTGTACATTAGTAATTAATGAGCACTTCATGGAAGCAGTTGTTTTGCTCTGTGCGCACTTACATCTTGGCCTTATATTTCTTTTTTTTCGCTGTAATTCCTTGAAGCACCTTCCTTTCGTCTACCCCAATAACTTTTGCCGCATTCTCTTCTTGTTTTGTTCTTAGCTTCAAACCATGTGTAATTTTTCACCTGCACTCTTTTCTTTCGCTTATTTTTTTAACTGGCATATCACAAGAACTGTCACTATCACTATGGAATGAATAGGGCACCAATCCAATAACATCATCGTTTTATTCTATCCCAAATAAATCTTCAATCGGCCGAAGCAGCTGTGCTGCATTGTTATTTGTGTCCCAATTCATGTTGTTATCTAAACAGTTTTAATTTTTATAAATACCTACATACATGTTGTTTATTTTCATAAAAATAAGAATATCTTACCTTTTTGGCGAATAAATTGTTCTTAAGATATTTATTTTACACAAATGAACCTGCGAAAACGCAAACAGCACAAGTTGACGATATTAACTTTACAGTCCTATTCTAATACCCTCACGAAACTCACCTACCTGACTGTTGTGAGGTTCCTGACTATTGTGAGGTTACCCTTATGCTGGCGTAAATTCAAAAGCTCAAATGCTCATAACTGTCAGGAAAGTTGTGATGTGCGAGCGACAGCCTCACAATACGAAAGCATCTGATTTTTATTGAGCAATTATTACAATATTTTGTTAATTTTCGTTCGCAACAAGTGTCGTGAGTTGATTTTTTTTAAATAAAAAAATATTCAGGAATGGTGGAGTTTTTGCTTGTTTGTGCAGCAGTATTGAAGGAGCAAGAGGAGGTTGTGAAGAGAATGCAAGAGAGGGTGTAAGAGTTAGGGGTCGTTATATAACGCCTTTTTAGAATCTACATCTTTTAAATACTAAAAAATATTGTATTTTTAATTTCATTACAATTAAAGTATTTTAATAAAAAAAAATTCCTTTTATTTCTTAAATAATAATTGTATATGACGCATATTTTTATATGGATTTAATGCCTACAATGTATGTACATAGTAAAAAATCGTTAAACCATTTGAACCAGTTAGTTAAAATGTTTAGTCTTTCATGAGAAATAATAGTGATGAAAACTTTTAATTTTTTTTATTGCTTTTTTATTAATATTCATATTTCATTCACTTTTATTACATTTTTAAGTAACGCCTTATGTCTAATTATGCTACATAGAGGTTACGAAAATGAACCAAACAAAAACAAACTCCATTTGCTCATGGACCATCAGATCACTTTGTTTGCGCCAATGCTTATGCTTTTGTCTTTTTGCTTCTTTTTGATAGCAAAACGCTTTTCACCTTGTGTGGTGATTTCTTATGAGGTGTGGCCAAAAATAACCTCACAAAATATACCTCATAAGAAACCTCACAAATTTTTGCTCACAGCTCAGTTGTGAGGTTTCATTAGAATAGGGCTGTAACATTGTTCTGTCACATAGCGCGCCTTTTTTGTCAGCTGTGCACTTAGCACATTTACATATCATTGCCAACTTCAAGTAAAAGCAATAAAATCGTTTTTTTTTTAAGAATACATATTTGGTAATTGTCTATCAAACTGCATCAAAATCTGAATTTTGAAGAAAGTTCACTTAGCACATTTACATGTGTAGCTAACGATTTGATACATCAATCTTATGTACTCTTTGCCGCTAAATCCAAATATGATAGTTGCGTACTATAAAGTGCAACGGTTATCGCGACATATAAAAAGCAAGGCTACTAAATTTTGGATTACCTCGTATGTAATTGATCTTAGTGAAATGAATTATTCAATTATCAGATTTCAAATATTTAAATTTGCAAATAACTGATTTTGAGACTAAAAAAACTAAATTGAAAAAAGGTAGATATAGTTTATTCACTATATCAGGGAGACACGGAACGTGCACTATAAAACTAGTGAGATACTTCAAAGAATTTAAGAATTCTGAGAAAAAGTTTGAAGTTGGATTCATCTGACTTTTGTTAGAAAATGAAGTGTGTTTAAATTGAAAAATCGAAAAGATAAATGAAAAAAGTCGCTTGCAAATAATATCATTATGAATTGAGTTGCTAGTTATATGACCACCGCTATGTACGAGTATGTACATACATATGTATAACCTAAATATTTATTTATTGATTTAATTTGACATGGATTCATTGTGATTTATTTTCTAAATCAAAAGAATAAATTCTCATAGAAATATGTGAGTGGGGATACATATATGTATGTATGTAAGAACATATGTACACATGACGGTATGCGCAGTCGTATATGCACTTACTTATACGGTTAAGTCAGTAAATGCATGTGTGCGAATAAAATCCACCCCCATTCAATTAGTCAAATTATAAGGTATCCTTTTTTGGTTCTCAGAAAGTGGTTTGGAATTTAAACTACACGTCGCAAGTCTGAAGCATCAAGAGTGCAATATATGTATGTATGTAGGTAATTTTGCCATAAAGTCTCAAAGAAAAAAGTGCTTAAACAACAAAGCAAAAGTCATCGCCCACAAACGTAATAAACAAGCAGTTAGTTAAAAAAGACTAAGACGACCTAAAAATAAAAAATGGCAATCAAAACATTGAGTCGCGTGATGCGTTGCCGAATATAATTTATGGGAATCGAGCGTATACAGTTTGCGTGCAGTGGCATTATGTGGGATGCAAAAGCAATTTGGCAAAACAGAGCAGAATTTGCGTAGCACAAAACGGCCACGGTTTCGCTTGGTTATATTAGGGGTACGCATGTATTTTGTTATTTTAATTTTTTTTTACTTACGTATAAATTTTCCCATAAAGTTCTCCGGCACCGCATCAATATGCAAAAATAATTTAAATTACATGTAAATGTAGCCCGACACTTTAAATGAGCAAAATACCTAATATACATACATACATAGTATATATGTATGTGCATATGTAGTTCGCTAGGGTTGCGGATTAGGCACTCCAAGCTATATCATAAAAATAATAGCGAGCTATTTTTCGAACCGCAAGCTTCTGTACAGAAGCGATAATGGGCCGGAGATGTATAACGTGACAGCAGGGGTCCCACAAGGATCTGTCCTTGGACCACTCCTGTAGAACCTTATGTACGATGGTGTCTTGAGCCTGGAAATGCCTCGACGTACAAAAGTGGTGGCTTTCGCAGACGATGTTGCGGTAGTAGTTGTGGCAAAACATCTACATCAAATTGAAGTTGCAGCCGGAGAAGCTGTTTTAAAAATCAAAACGTGGCTTAACTTAATGCACCTAACGTTGGCCGACCACAAGACCGAGGCACTTTTGATAAGCAGCAGAAAGACAGTGGAGTTTCTGAATATTCGCGTGGGGACAGAGATCATTACGTCAAAGCCCGCTATCAAATACCTAGGTGTAATGATTGACTCACAACTTAGCTTCAAGTCCCATTTAGAGTTCGTTTCAAAGAAAGCCTCGACAGTGCAGTCAAGCTTGTCGCGTATTATGTCAAACAACGGAGGACCAAGGCACAACAAACGAGTTCTTTATAGTAGGGTTATTAGCTCAATCCTCCTATATGCGGCCCCAATCTGGGCAGACGCTCTGATCGTAAAAAGCAACGCGAAAAAGATAACAACTGTCAATCGGCTAAGCGCCTTACGAGCAGTCTGCGGCTTCCGCACAATTTCAGACGAAGCCTCTTTTGTCATAGCTGGACTGATGCCAGTAGATATTATGGCCCATGAAATGAAATGCCCCGAAGGGCAGGTGGACCTACGAGCTGATACCAAATATCAGCAAATGGGTTGAGAGAAACCACGGTGACACAAACTTTCATTTAACACAGTTTCTCTCGGGCCATGGGGTGTATCGAAAATATTTAAACAAATTTGGATACGATAGCTCCCCTTGCTGCCCAACATGCAGAGTCAGCGACGAAGACGCAGAACATATTATGTTTCAATGCCCACGCTATGCTCCTCAAATCCGGGCAATTTTGAACGGAGAAACCTTCATTGACTCCATGCTTCAGTCAAATGAAAAGTGGAATGAAATATGCGCTCATGTAACGCGCATTCACATAGACCTGAGAAACGCAGAGATGGCAAGACGTCGCCAACGAAACACGTAAGGAGCAAATAAGCTAACCAGCCCCGTGAGGTAATACCTTTTTTGGCAGTTCCGCGGGGAGAATGGTCGTGGTGGAGAGGGTTAAGTATCGTAGGTGTAGCTTAGAGGCTGCAAGTCGTGCATGCTGCTATGGCGGCATAGCAGTACTCATGAGAGTTACCTCTCCCCGGGCATCAACCCAAAAAAAAAAACAAAAAAAAAAAGGGTTGCAGATTATTTACGTACGTACATATGTATGTACTTAAATCCATATGCATATATGTATGTATGTATGTACATTTTCTGTCGATATTAATATAAATTATACGGATATGTAAATTATTTATTTAAGTGTATATATACATACATTAAGGTGATTAAATTTTTTTTTTTGAAGTCTTCAAAAGCATCGAAAAAACTTAAGTTCCTCAATATTTCAGGAAAATTGATAATCTTTTAAAGATTGCTCAAAGAAATTGTTTATTTTCATCAGTTCGTGCACCTGAAATTCATCTTTATAAACAATGCCGTTTATTTTCCCCAAATGTTAAGGTACAAATTTCAAACTTTATACATAGCATTGTTCAACATCCTGAAATCGATTATACCAAAATTTAGTTTCAAATATCATGAATATTACGTAATCACTCTACGATTTTCATGATAGTACCTTTTCTAACATTTTTGATATTCTTTCGATGATCGCTAATTGTTAAAAACAAAGCATGCTATTGATTTTTGTTTTTGGTAAAGAGATTTTTGTACTCCTAACAAGAGCCACTCCTGTTTCTGCGATGTCATTGGCAACTTTTAAATTCGCAATAAGTGTCTTTAATTCTTTTAAATTCTCAACAATCGACCAAACTCTCACATTTGTTCCAAAACATAAACATCTTGAAAGTCAAGTATTCGAAAAGTTGTATAACTAAGTATTTACACAAAATACTCCAGTTCAAGTTTGTTTATTTTTTCAAAATTTTATATTTCTCTTACCACCCTTGGCCGGTCATATAAAGTGCAGCTCACATTTTTATTACACAATTATAGGTAAATTATAATATTGCTAACCATTGAAAATTCGAGCTATTAATGCGATTTTGTTTTAATTAGTTTTATTGTGGAAAACATTTCACTGTGTTACAATCGATTTAGTTATAAGTACAAGCTACTACAGGCCTTATAAGAAATAATCATTTATAAACTTAAATTAATAAATAATAACAACAATAATTTTCCGCTGGCACCATATACATATATAAAAATGTTGGGTGTTTCACCTTTGTGCACCTTGATACAATTTCGAAGATTGATTTCCTGAATTTTTACCTAAGATAATATAATTTCCACATAAAACGAAGTTAAGTAGTTAAAACATTTTAATTTTTTACTCATCATACATATATGTATGTACTGCATAAGCAGTTATATAACAGAACCACTGTGGAAAATATGGTAAAGAAAGCAGTACCTAACAAAAATAAAAGAAACCACTTAGATCAGTGTCAAAAAAATGTTTTTACAAACTGCGTTTTATGTGGAAATGCGCAAATTTCTCGATTCCAAGGAATTTGAATTATTACAAAAAATATCACGTCATCGCGATAACGCCAAAAGTTAGTATTGAAGTGAACATCAAAGTATTACGTTTTAAGTTTAGAAAATACTTTTATGTTTTTTGAAATGACGGATAATAGAGTGACCAGTGAAATAATTCAGCTAGTTTATTACAGTTTTTATGAGGGAAAAGTGTTGCAGATATAGTAGGTATATCAAAAAAAATTTTCCCTGAGCAGACAAACTGTTTATAACATAATTAATCATGGTCGAGTGGGTAGCGGTGCGTGCTATATCTCGATATGCCGCTGAGTTCGAAGTGCGAATCTCAGCCAGCGCAAGTAAAATCTTAATCATAGAAAAGTTGTATTCTATTTAATAGCGGCCACCTCTCGGCAGGCAATGGCAAGCCTACGAGGGTATTTCTGCTATGAAAAAACCTTTCCCATCGGTCGGAAGGTTGGATTTACACAATTCACCAGGGAGGCCTAAAAAACTATCTAGCCGAAATGAGCGCCGAATAATCAAAAAAGTTAATAATTATCCCCAAATACTCGTATCAACAAGAGCTATTGCAAACGAGATCAAATTTGAATCTGGTGTTGATAAATCACATGAAACGGTTCGCCAAGTACTTAAAAAAAAAGTATACCTCACGAGTTCCGAGAAAAAAACCGCTGGTGCCACAAGTTAATATAGAAAAGCGCCTGTTGTTCGCCACAAGTCATATTTCACATAGCGATCCGTTTTGGGAAGATGTTATTTTTTGTGAAGAAACGAAATTATGCTTTACAAAAATGAGGGACCTAATAGAGTGTGGCGTCAACCCTTAACAGCCTTGAACCAAAAAATATTATACCAACTGTAAAACTCGGTAAGCTTTCCGTGATGATATGGGCCTACTTTTCTAGCAAAGGCGTAGGATATCATGTTTAAATTGGATGCTACGCAATATCTAAATATTTTGCGGTCCCACTTACGAAATAGTGCGTCTAAATTTGGGTTCGAAGGAAATAAATTTAAATTTTATCAAGATAATCACTCAAAACATAAGGCGCTTAACGTAAGAACTTGTCTCCTATATAAATGCGATACTAGATGCACCTCCTCAGAGTCCAGATCTCAGCGTAAGAGAAATCCGAAGAACCGAAATGAATTGATACCGTATCAATTAAAGAAGAAGGCGTGAAAGTTCCAGGCGAGTATGACCTAGAGAAACTGGAGGGCAACCCACAAAATATTTAAATTAATTATATTAATACAATGCTAATTTGAATGACTGTCAATGCATTCGATTTACGACAACCAGACGCCAGATTCCTGCTTTCGCTATCGCTAAAACTTTTATAGTGCAAACAGTCAACGACATACTCGTACGTTACGTGTCAGCTGACACAATCAAACCTATGAGGGTACCATGTAAATGAAAACTCATCATCGGGTTCGTTTGCCGGTCCCGCGTGACTTGTACGTGTGTACCCTAAAAGTGCAAACAGTGTGTATCTCACGTCACGTCACGTCACGTACACGTCAGTGAGTGTTTGCACTATAAAAATCTCTAAAATTCCGTACGCTAAAAGTTATCCGAGTGGCCGCTGTGGTCGAGTTGGTAGCGGTGCGTGCTATAACTTGATATGCCGGTGAGTTCGAGGTTCGAATCTCAGCCAGGGCAAGCAAAATCTTAATCATAGAAAACGTTTTTTCTAATAGCGGCCACCCCTCGGCAGGCAATGGCAAACCACCGAGGGTATTTCTGCCATGAAAAAAGCTTCTCATTAAATACATCTGCCGCTCGGAGTCGGCACAAAACTGTAGGTCCCTCCATTTGTGGTATAATATACAAGACGCACACCACAAATGGCAGGAGAAGCTCGGCCAAACACTGAGCTATATAGTGTACGCGCCAAAATTATATTATATTATAAAAGTTATCCGAACTTTTGATGATTTTTCTTAAATGCGATTCTGACTTTCTCGTCGCCAAAAATATTCTAGAAAAATTCTTAAACTTTTATCCACCGCAGGCGTCGCTGGTGTAGTTAAAGAGAAATGCCAGAATTTGTTCATACATATTTATGGCATACGAGTATTTAGCTAAAATTTTCCATAATCTCGGCATATTTTGCAAAAATTTTAAGAGTGTTGTAAAAATAAATACTTTTAAGATGAGTGCGTTGCGAAGATATTTACACAGTATCATAATGAATTATCAGCTAACTTCAAGGAAACGTTTGCAAAGAAAAAAAAAATTGTTGCAGGAATCCACGGACGTTTTCTTTATTACAGAGGATCGGTTTACTTACATTTTTCGACTTCCAAAAGATATATGCATACTTGTTCGTAATGAAATCGGACTCTTTTTGCTGCAAAGGAAATCATGTTGATTATCATTGTCGAAAATTTTAATGTTTCTTGTAGCATTTTTAACGAGATTATATTTTTGGTGTTTTGTCACCTTTTTATACTCGAGCCATATGTATATAATACTGATATATTGGCAGTATGAGCAAGTGCAGTCAGCAAACATTACAGTACAGATATGTATATAAAATTAGAAAAGGAAAACCGAGTAAATGTAAGTCAGAAATGACACTTGAATTCAAAAGAAAATCCAGTGGCGTAGCCAAAAACTAGTTGCAAACTCTAAATTGTTTTTATCGTTTAAAAATTTTTCGTTTATTTATATTTTATTTTCAATTATAGTTCATTTGACAAAAAGCATATGCTTTTAAATTATGTACTATGTGCAAAAATTAGAAATTTCCATCAAAAAAATTAACAAACAAATTCCAAATGAACGACATTGCGAATATTGTAAAAATATCACTTCCGTTTTGAGTTGAGCCAACATTATGTTTTTTCTCTTTAGTTGAATAGTCAATGATTAAATTTTCACTCACTGAAAATGGAAATTTATGAATATGCATATGAATTAAACATTCATATATAAAAACTTGCTTATCAATGCAAATTAAATCGTTTTGGTTTGATGATCAGAATGAAAAGAGGAATCGATTTAGCCCTGCTGTCTGTCCGTCCATCCGTCCGTTCGTCTGACCGTGGTTACAATAACTTGAGTAAAAATTTAGATATCTCTATGAAATTTGATATATAGCTTGCTCTTTGGACAGATTGAAAATAGAAGTTTTTGAAAAAGCAAAAACTACGTTTTTTCGGTATCTATTACAGAAAATTAAGTGGAATTTGGTATTTGGAACAATTTTGAACTAAGAAATTAGGTATTTATGAAATTATGAAAAAATTTATGTATCTCAATAACGGTGTAAGGTATCGTCACAAAATTTGGTAAACAAATTTTCCCTAATATCGCTGTTATCATAGTTAATTAATTATAGTTAAATTTTTGAAATCGGACCATAATCTCGCCCACCTCCCATACAACGGAAATTTTGAAAATGCGAAAATTTCGTTTTTTCTTTATCTATTGGAACATATTAATTAAAATTTGATATTTAGAGAGATAGATAATTAAGAAACTAGATTTTTATAAAATTTTGAAAAGTGCGTAAATTTCGTTTTTTCTTTATCTATTGGAACATATTAATTAAAATTTGATATTTAGAGAGATAGATAATTAAGAACTAGAATTTTGAAAAATGGGCGTTACCACGCCCACTTATAAAAAAAAACCTCTCTAGGTATCTCAATAACGATGTACGGTATCGTCACAAAATTTGGTGAACATATTTTCCTTGATATCACTGGCATCACCGTCAAAAATTTTTGAAATCGTACCATAACCACGCCCAACTTCCATGTAACGGAAATTTAAAAAAATGCTAAAAACTACGTTTTTCAGTATTTATTGAAACATACTAAATAAAGTTTTATACTAGCAGCGATTTGAAACAAAGAAACGGGGTTTTTATGGAATTACAAAAATACATCGCGAGGGTCTATAAATTTAGCTGAGCCGCCAGAATTGTTGGAACCTGCGACTAAGAAGCTGGTTGTCGTTCCTCTTACTTACTTACTTAATGGACGCATTAACCGCCTAAGCGATTTTGGCCGAGGTCAACAAAGCACGCCAACTGTCCCTATCTCGTGCTAACTGGCGCCAATTGGAAATCCCAAGTATAGCCAAGTCTTTTTCCAATTGGTCTTTCCAACGCAGAGGAGGTCTTCCTTTTCCTCTACTACCACCCGTGGGTACCGCGTCAAAAACCTTCAGGGCTGGAGCTATTTCATCCATTCGAACGACGTGGCCTAGCCAGCGGAGCTGCTAATTCTTAATCCGCTGCACTATATCCACGTCATTGTGTAGCTCGTACAGCTCATCGTTCCATAGAACACGGTATTCGCCGTCGCAAAGGTCCATAAATATTTGGAAGAATCTTTCTCTCGAACACTCCAAGAGCCCTCTCATCTGATGTTGTCACCGTCCATGCTTCGTCGCCATACAATAGGAAGGGCATGATTAGATACTTATAGAGTATGGTTTTTGTCCGTCGAGAGAGGACTTTACTGTGCAATTGCCGACTCAGTTCGAATTAGCACTTGTTGGCAAGAGAGATTCTGCATTGGATTTCAAGGCTGACGCTGTTATTGGTGTTAATGCTGGTTCCTAAGTAAACGAAGTCCTCTACTTTTTCAAAGTTATAGCTTTCAACAGTGATGTTAGATCCCAGTCGTGAAAGTGCCTATTTCTGTATATTTGATGACAGGAGATACTTCGTCTTGCCCTCGTTTACCTCCAGACCCATTCGCTTCGCTTCTCTATCCTGTTTGGAGTAGGCAGAACTAACTGCGCGGTTGTTAACGCCGATGATGTCAATGTCGTCGGCGTTCGCCTGCAAATGCACACTCTTATAAAAGATGGGCGCTTTTTCTGTCGGCCAGCATCTCAAGCTCTTCGTACTTATGCATTTCGGCCTCTCTCTTTTTCTCACGAAAATTGCGTCTTGCTTCCTTCTTCAACTCACGATAACGCTCCCGCACAGCTCGCGGTGCGCCCGATCGCAGTGTGGCCCTGTAGGCAGTGTCTTTAGGTTTCGTAGCGGCGCGACATTCCTCGTCGTACCAGTTGTTCTTTCGGGCTCGCTGAAATCCGATGGATTCTTCAGCGGTGGTATGTAGACAGCGATAAATATGGTTCCACTGCTCGGAAATATCGTTCTGTTGATTATTCCTCTCAGAGAGCAGGAGTGCAAGTCGAGTGGCGAAGTGGGTGCCTGTCTGTTGTGATTGCAGCTTTCCGACGTCGAGCTTTCCTTGTGTCGATTTGCGTGCGCTTTTTGCTGCACAGAGGCACGTGCGGATCTTAGCTGCAACAAGAAAATGATCCGAGTCGATGTTGGCGCCTCGGATCGTGCGCACATTTAGGACACTGGAAGCATGCCTTCCGTCTATCACAACGTGGTCGATTTGGTTTCGTGTCTTACCATCTGGAGACAGCCACGTTGCCTGATGTATTCTCCTATGCTGGAACCTGGTACTACAGACTATCATGTTTCGGGCCCCGGCGAAGTCGATCAGTCTCAATCCGTTATCGGACGTTTCGTCGTGGAACCAAAGATGCTCTCCTAGGCATTGAAATCGCTCATACGTGCGGCCAAGGAGATCGTAGAAGCGATCTTTGGTCCCATCGTCCTTCTCTTCCGTCGGGGTGTGGGCGCAAATCAGGGAGATGTTGAAGAATCTCCCCTTGAAGCGGATTGTGGCGAGACGTTCGTCCACCGGAGTGAACGACAGTGCTTTACGGCGCAGTCTCTCTCCCACCACAAATCCGACACCAAATTTGCGCTCCTTTACATGGCAGATGTAGTAGATGTCGCAAGGGCCTAAAGATTTTTTACCTTGCCCCGTCCATCGCATCTCTTGGATGGCTGTGATGTCAGCCTTCGCTCTGCTGAGGACATCAACCTGCCGGGCAGAGGCACCTTCCTAATTAAGGGTCCGGACATTCCAGGTGCATGCCCTCAAATCATTGTCCTTAATACGTTTGCCGTGGTCGTCATCAAAAAAAGGGGGTCTCATACGAGGCTTTGTTATCCTATTCATTGGAAGTTGTTTTTTACGTGGCGGGTTTCAAGCCCTGCGCACAACCCATTGCTAGGAGTGAAAATTTTAAGTTCGTTTATATAGCGAGCCGCTTGCTCCAAGACAGACGCCCGCTTGCAGCCGCACCTCCTGGTGAGCAGACGCTGCGGACTTTAGTGGACCCTTAAACCGAATATGTCGGAGTGGCTCCACTAAAGTTCCCTCTCTATTAGCCGTGACCCATGGCTGCGCACGGGTTGGTTACCGTATCTCGCACATGGGTTGCTCACGTTGCCCAGGGTACCCCATCGTGCCTCTTAGAAGGACAATTATTGGATCTAGATTTGCAAAGGATACCACAGCTGAAGATATTAAATGCTATATTACTTCTAAAATTTAAACAAACAATTTAACTATTAAAAAATTTTAATTTAATTATGAGAGAAATATATCCTCTTTTAAAATTGACATTTGTTTCGAAAATTTTAACACGAATTCGAATATAAACCTGACATAAGTGATCGTAATGTTGCAAGGATTTCTCGACAAACGGATCAAAAAAACGGAATTCAATGTCTTCTATCAGTATCTATTACCAAAACGTTAGGGTTTTGAACACCAAGCTTACTGATCTATACTTAAAAATCATTTATTGCGATTTTAAAATTAACTTGGCTTAAACTCAATGTTCTTGAGACGATCGCTTGTTATCGACTCTAACGAATTTAAGTGCTTCCATGTTAAGTCAGGTAAGGGCTTTATTTATTTAGCTCTTTTGTATATTCCACCTCAATTAGACTCTTCTGTTTACTTGCAATGTGTTGCTTTACTCAAAACTGTTAATTCAATGACCAACTGCTCAGATTCCATAGTAGTTTTAGGTGATTTTAACCTCCCCCACAATCTGTGCGTCATGCGGATGCGCCCCTC
Organism: Philophylla caesio; assembly: GCA_963971545.1. NCBI lineage: Eukaryota > Metazoa > Arthropoda > Insecta > Diptera > Tephritidae > Philophylla > Philophylla caesio. The sequence goes on along the minus strand of OZ020608.1, from coordinate 36,845,394 downwards.
GTGCCGGTTGGGCGGGAAAGGAGAGTTATCGTTGGGTTTTTTATTATTACTTGTTACTATTGTAGTTGTCCATTCTGTCCTATTAATTACAAATTTTCTATATAGTCAAACATATTAAACAAACAATAAAATACATATTTCTTCTTATTTGTTGACTGATTTTTTTAGCAACTGCTTTTCGCTAATTTTACACTTTTTTTTAGCGAAAAAGGGAGATTTTTAGCAAAGGAAAATACGCTGGAATCGGCATTTTAGCTGGATGTGCTGTAACAGTTGACTAATTTTATATGGTTCAATTTATTGATCGCGAAAATAACTAAAAATTGCTAAAATTCATTTATCCTTTTTGGCGATAGAGTTTTAGGGATAGCGAAAGCAGCGCCATGTTATCAAAACGAAATCAAATCAACGTTTAGACGTTAACGACAGCGCTTCGTTTTGGTTAAAAACGTTAATTGGTTTAACAATAATATTTTGAAATTTTTTTACCAAAACAATTGAAAATACTTCGTTGACGTGAAATTTGACGTTACAATGCCTATTTGGGTGATTGCAAGGAAAGAAAGTTTAAATTGGCTAACCACTTCCGAAAATTCTTGCGACCCGACTTAAAGATTTTTCGTTTAAATCCATTGCTATACTAGGCGAATTCATACCTGGTGGTGGCTTTAAATATTCGTTAAGTTTAAGGATGTCAGTAAAACCAAAGACGAAATTAAATTTATTTTATTTTGTGAAAACTAATTGTGAAGTGGGCACTTTAAGGAAAAATAAAAAATGCAACTGTTTTTAATAAACAGAGCTCTTGGTAAGGTAGTTTCCATTTTTCTATACTCTATTGCCCCGGCATTCTAACTCACGAAAATGTTGCCACAAACTATCAAGATGTGGCTGAGAGACACATAGCCTCACGGTCCAGGTTTTCCTTAAACGACGATGCACTGTAATGGTTTTTATACGTGTAGTTTAGGTAAAAAATATATATGTAAATACTTATGAACATATGTTAAGATATGTACATTTTTCCTATGTATGCATATACATATTTGTTTAAATATTGGCGCTTTCCGATTTCGATTCTTTCACATTGTGTGGACTTTAAATGGTGATTATTGGGTATAATTTTCGCTCATCAGTTTTACCAAGCTTTTGGACAGTGCGGACGGTGAAGTAAATCCGAAAAAATTGAACATGGAAATGTTTTTAAAAATTTCTTTGATGATCTGATGGTCAGACGCTTATTCATTCATTTCATGAGCAAACTGCACAAAGAAAACAAATATTTTTGCTTTTATTAAATGAAGATAAATGAAAAAAATCAAATTAAAACTTTACGGAGGTTACCTGTGAAATCTGCCTTGCTCAAACCTAATTTAACATGTATTTTCAAATTCGAATTAAGAAGTGGTGATTTAGAATTCGTTAACGTTATGGGACTTAAACGAAAATTGTGTGTTAAATATGTATATAAGTATGTACATAAAATTGAAAACCAACGACGACCAGCTGCATAGAAAAAAACCTAATAAATAAAACTTCAGTCCAACTCCAGAAGAACAATAACTTAAACAATTATTTTATACTCATTTGGTGAACTCTTCCTTCACATTCCTTTCCATTTTCAAAAATGTTTCGTACTTTCAACGAAAATACAAGTGGTCGTCGTATATTATTAGTATATGTATTACATTTATTTGGTTTGTTGAAGTAAATAAAACTAATAATATAAGAATTCACATGTCAACAGTAAAAAAGTTGTGAGTACCCCTAAAGCCTTTACATACAACTCTGTAAAAGCATTGCTATTGGTACCACTGCAATTGAAATGCCACTTAAGAAAAACGCTAGCAAATCAAAATTAAACAGACTTAAAATTTTTATTAAGTTGTGCTCATTTCTGTGTAATCGGATACAGGTGAAATGCATTGAACATATTTTATTTGAAACTTCAAAAGTTATGCCAAAGTTGGGCGAAGTATGCATAATCAGCGCTTAACTCAACTTCCAATTTGCATTTTGCGTGACATTTCGACTTGACGTTTATTCTACTGTTGAGGGTGATGCGCATTGTCTTCAAATTAACAAATACTGATTTTTTTGTTTGGATTAGCAAAAAAATAATCAAAAAACTTTGAATAAAAACCTTTTGAAAATTTGTAAATGGTTTGAAACTTGGGATTATGGTTTTTATAATTAGTATTAATGCTTATATAATATAAAACAGGAAACAAATCAATTACCAAACTGTTAATATGTGTTTGGAAAATACGAAGTAATTCCAATGCCTTAATGCAACTCTGCCGTTAACGCCCTCTGCTATATATCATATAAAACTATAACTTTTAATCTATTGTAACTTATACACTTTTGTAACTATGAACTTCCTCTTTGCCTTTTTCGCTTTAATAAAATCATACGATTAACATCGTATCCTAAGAACAATAGGTTATGGGCCCAGAGCCCTCGCGTTATTAATAAAGTTAATTTTAATTCCGAATATTAAGATAAATATTGCTGTAGATTGCTCACCGGTTATAAATAACGAAGAGATATTATGGCCGAGCGATCTGTAAGGATTGAGCCGCTAAGTGCCGATAACTATGAAACTTGGAAGCTACGCATGCGGGCAATACTTAGCAGACTTGTGGGGCTACGCTGATGGATCAAAACAACGTCCTGACGGTGATGCTGCTATCCATAGCGATCAAAAAGCATGTGCTGATATTATGCTTTCAATAGCTCCTTCGGAATTGGGACTTGTAGCTGAATGCGGAACTTCTCACGAAATGTGGATGGAGCTACAGTCCACTTTTCAGCGAAAAGCCACCCTTTTAAAGCGCATCGCACGTATGAAAGAAGGCGACAATACTCGCGAGCACTTGAACGAGTTTTTCCATGCGGTCAGCAAATTAAAGAAATAAACATGACCGTAGGCGACGATTTACTGGCAATCTTACTAATATACAGTTTGCCAGAATCATTTGAGACCTTTCGTTGCGTATTGGAGACGTGTGACGAGCTCCCATCTCCCGACGTCCTACGAGTAAAAAATCTTGAAGAGGATCAGTCCAGAAAAGCTAAAGAAAATGTTTCGGAGCAAAATGTATTTCTTGCTAATTCTAAAGTAAAACATTTATAAAAATTTGTCGGCAACTCTAATGGTAATCTTAAACGCAGGATGAAAGGAGAACAAAGATCGTGCTATAAATGCGGCGAAATTGGCCATATCGCCCGAAACTGCCGAGCAAAACAAAACACTAAAAGTTCGCACACAAACGCTCGTAGAATCGCACAAGAAGAACTTGAAAAATTCTTTTTTATTTGAATCCGCATTTTTATCTACTAATTCCATCAATTATTGGTGTCTGGATAGCGGCTGCTCATCTCATATGAGCTGTCATCGAAACTGCTTTGAAAATTTTAAGAAAACGAGCAGAATGTTAAGCTTAGCAAACACCGACACAGCAGAAATAAAAGTCATTGGCAATATCAAGGCAGATATTACTGAGAGCGGACACAAAGAGCGAATGCAGTTTGAGGAAGTTATGTATGTTCCAGATTTGAGAACGAATTTGCTGTCTGTCTCAAAAATTCCTGACAATGGATACGAGGTGTGCTTTCGACGTGACGAGGCTGCAATAATGAAAAGCGGTAAAACATTTCTCATGGCAAAGAGAATGGGCGATTTATACTACGTAAGCAGCACGCACTCCTTCGCAGCTGCGACTGCAAATAAACGTAGAAGTTTGCAAAATTGGCACATAAGCATGGGCCACCTGAACGAGAGAGATTTGAAGCGCTTAACGAGCATGGTACACGGCATCGAAGTAAATAAAAATGAACTTATGCCACCTTGTGAAATTTCCTTAAGCGAAAAACAAACGCAAGAAACTTTTGCAAAGCATAGAGAGCGCGGAACGACAGACTTGCTTGAGATCATACATACTGACGTTTGCGGTCCGATGAGAACGGCTTCTCATTCAGGCGCCAAGTACTTCGTGACCTTCACAGATGACTACTCCAAATACGTTGATGTTTATTTCATCAAACATAAATCTGAGGTGTTGGAAATGTTTAAGAAATTTAAGAACTCTGTCAAGACACTAACTGGCAGAAAAGTGAAGGTACTACAATCTGACAACGGAAAGGAGTATATAAATCGCGACTTTCAAAAATATTTAGATGATTGTGGTATTAAGAGATGATTGACGACGCCGCATACGCCGCAGTAGAACGGCGTGTCCGAGCGAAAAAATCGCACACTTACAGAGATGGCGAGGTGTTTGTTAAAACAAGCCCACTTACCAACGATATTCTGGCCAGAGGCTACAAATACAGCCAACTATAAAAGGAATTGGTGTCCAACAAAGTCTCTCAGTGACGAAGTACCAATAAAGGCTTGGACGGGAAAAACACCTACTTTTGGTGCAAAAGCATTCGTTTTGTTAAAAGATAAAACAAATGGCGACAACGCCGAATGATTTGAGCAACACGAAATTGAATTTGATATGCGACCAAACGATTATTTGTCTATGCCAGAAGAAGACAAAAATGAAGACGAAAAAGCGCAAAACGAACAACGGACGCGATTAGACAGAAAGGGGTTGCCAGGGCGACCTAAGAAAATATATCATAAAGTTATTGAAAATATAGTTTCAGAAGATAGCGAAGATAAAGATTCTGATAACAGCGTAGATTTTGAAGACTGCGAATTTGCAAATTTAGCGATTAACAGTGATCCAACCACAATAAACGAGGCGATAAATGGTAATGAAGCTGCTGCATAATAAACCGGTATGTAGACTTAGAAAATCTGTATATGGTTTGCGTCAGACTGGATTCCAATGGTATCAGAAACTAACAACAAAATTATTGAAAATTGGCTTAACACCATCGATCCTTGTTTATTTATTATGCGAAAAAATGAAAAGCTAATATTTATTACTATTTACGTCGATGACTTGTTGATAGCATCAAACGATGATCAAATGTTGCAGCAAGTGGAGCTATCCCTGGCTGAAAGCTTCAAAATGAAGGACATTGGTCCGGTTAAGACATGTTTGGGAATAAGGTTTCATCAAGGCACAAAACGTAATAGCTTATTTCTAGAGTAATAGAAATATGCTGAAGATATTTTGACGCGATTCGGAATGGAGGAATGTAAACCCATCCAAACTCCAATAGAAATATCTTGCAAATTGAAAAAACCAGAAAACCAAGACTTAAATGAAATGAAAAAATATCCATATTAGAACTTGATTGGCGTCCTGACATTGCATTTGCGGTGAGTTATTTAAGCCAATTTAATTCTAATTATAGCTCAAAGCACTGGAAAGCCGCCAAGAGCGCTAAGGTACTTCATAAAGCACTATTAATTACGGCCTTATGTACAAGTAAAGCGACTTAGAGATGTATGGGGTTGCTGATGCCGATTGGGGGGCTAATCTATCTGATAGGCGATCTTATTCCGGCTTCGCATTTATACTCGCCGGCGCTTCAATATCACGGAAGGCGCGAAAGCAGCGCATAGTGTCACTATCCAGCACCGAATCGGAATATATGGGGTTATGTGAAGCAACTAAAGAGGCACTTTACTTACGAGCAATTTTAAATGAAATTGGATGGCAGCAGAACTGTGTCACGGTATATAACGATAGGCAAAGAGCACATAAACTAGTGCAAAGTTCGGCCTACCATTGACGTACAAAACACATATGTATGTAGATGTTCGCCATCACTTCATACGTGAGTAGTATAAAACCGGTGATATCGACTTACAATTTATGTCATCAGAGGAAATGCCAGCTGACGTACTAACCAAGGGGCTAACTTTATTAAAACATAACAGCTGCATCTCGGATTTGGGTATGAAGCAAGCTGTCATAACTTCTATGGCGTAATTGAAATCGAGGGGAGGTGTTGGAAAATACGAAGCAATTTCAATGCCTTAATGCAACTCTGCAGTTAACGCCCTCTGCTGTATATCATATAAAACTATAACTTTTAATCTATTGTAACTTATACACTTTTGTAACTATGAACTTCCTCTTTGACTTTTTCGCTTTAATAAAATCATACGATTGACTTCGTATCCTTGTGCTGAAGCGTTGCATATAAATCAAGATTATACATATTTAATGTTTAAATAAAAATTAATATGTAACATAAAGTAAAGCAAATCTTTAAACCAAATAAAACAAGTAAGAAAATCTAAATTCGGGCGAAACCGATTTTTATATACCCTCGCGATATATTTTTATATAGTCGGTGTCCATAATTTCATAAAAACCCCGTTTCTTTGTTTCAAATCGCAGCTAGTATTAAACTTTAGGTACTCAATTTCTTACAACAAATACTGAAAAACGAAGTTTTTGAATTTTAAAAAATATCCGTTATATGAAAGTTGTGAGTGCTTATGGTCCGATTTCAAAAATTATTGACAGAGATGCTAGTGATATCAAGGAAAATATGTTAACCAAATTTTGTGACGATACTTACATCGTTGTTGAGATACTTACAGACGTTATTTAATAAGTGGACGTGGTAACGCCCATTTTTCAAAATTTCATAAAAATCAAGTTTCTTAATTAACTATCTCTATAAATATCAAATTTTAATTAATATGTTCCAATAGATAGAGAAAAAACAAAATTTTTGCATTTTTCAAAAATTTCCGTTATATGGGAGGTGGGCGAGGTTAACAGTGATATTAGGGAAAATTTGTTCACCAAATTTTGTGACGCTACCTTATACCGTTATTGAGATACAGACATTTTTTCATAAGTGGGCGTGGCAACGCCCATTTTTCAAAATTTCATAAATACCTAATTTCTTAGTTCAAAATCGGTCCAAATACCGAATTTCACTCAATTTGTTTTAATAGATACCGAAAAATTAAGTTTTTGCATTTTCCAAAACTTCCGTTGTATGGGAGGTGGGCGTGGTTATAATCCGATTTCAAAAATTTTCTACGATAACAATAGCGATGTCACGGAAAATATGTCCACCAAATTTTGTGACGATAATTAGTACTGTTAATGAGATACAGAACATTTTTCCTAACTGGGCGTGGCAACGCCCATTTTTCAAAATTTCATAAATACCAAATTTCTTAGTTCAAAATCGTTCCACATACCGAATTTCACTCATTTTGTTTTGATAGATACCGAAAACACGGAGTTTTTGCATTTTTCAAAACTTCCGTTATATGGGAGGTGGGCGTGGTTATTGACCGATCTTGACCTACCCTGTCCAGAGCAATCTATGTACCAAATTTCATTGTGATATCTCAAATTTTACTCAAGTTATTGTAACCACGGGCAGACGGACGGACGGACAGACAGTCAGGGCTAAATCGATTCATCTTTTCATTCTGATTATTTTAGTATATATGTACATATACATATATCTATATCTATTTCGATTATTTTTTGCTGTTACAAACAACCGTTATGCGAACAAAGTTATAATACCCTTGTGTACAAGCAGGCGCGTACACAGGGGGGTGTTTTGGGGGTTCAAACCCCCCCCTCCCCCCCGAAATAAATAGAAAATAAAAATAAAAAATTGTAGAATAGTTGAGAATTTTAATTTTTTTTTAATTTTATATGTTTGTATATTATGTCCTTTTATTGTTATTGAAGTGTGGACCGTTAAAGTCTTGTTATTTAACCTAGAAATAGAAATTATATATGTTTCTGTTCAAAGTGGCAAAAGGCTTATCGTGACATATGTAGGTTCAATGAGAGAGTCGTGGCTTTGGCTTAACCCTAGAGAGCCAAACCAGGTACCCGGGTACCTACATACATATATTGTATGGAAACTCCCGCCATTTGTTTGTGTGTGTGTTTTTTTTTTTATTCTAATTTATAATTTTATACTTAATTAAAAAAAAATTTAATATCTTGAGCTTAGAAATATTTATAATTTATGTATACATTTAATTACAGCTTAGTCAAGCACCCTCATCGTCTATCTATTTAAACGTACCAAAAATTGTTTTATTTTTATGAAAACTAACCTAATGCATTATTTAACCCTTTCGGGACTACTGGGATAATACATCCCACCAAATTTCAAACTTTCGTATTTTCTTTACTGTGCATGCGATTGCCCATATAATTAGTCCCGAAAACAGATTTAAGTGTATATTTTGAATTGTAAACAAAAAAATAGCGGTAAATTTCAGCTCATAGACGCCACCTGACAAAGTGTTTCGCAATATACGTGGAATTTGATCAGTTTTCTTCACTAATTTGCTGAAATCGGTCGCAATAAAAGCGTGATCAACAAAAGTGGCATTTGTTTGCATAAAAAAGTGTTCGGTTTGTTACATTTAATTATTTAGTGGTGTTTTTTGTTATTACAGGGTAAGTTAGAGTTCATTTTATAAAATTGGGACATATAATCCCAATAAGTTTTTTAGGTGGGATTAATTGTCCCAATATGTATTTTACGTGGGATTGATTGTCCCAATATGTTTTTTAGATGACGAAAAGGATTCTAACTCAAGAAGATCTTGAGCGTATTATGTCTGAAGAGTCAGACTCGGACGTTGATTTTGAGGAATCTGGGAGTGAATATTTGCTTGAGAGTTCCGAAACCACTGAATCTACATCAGAAACTGACGATAACATCAATGCGGCGACGAAGCCCACAAAAATAAACGACGAGATACTGCCAGTTGCCCAGTGGGTAAATGTTGCTGCGGACGATTCTCAGAACTTCAATCCAAAGTATGAAATCCCAACTAAGAGAGACTGCAAAATCCTTCTTGATTTTACTCACGATTGTACCGAGTTCAAAGTGTTTTCCACGATATTTCCTTACAGTTTGTGCATTCGAATTGCTGAATGTACTAATCAGCGTCTGACAGTTTTGAATCGTCGGTCTCAGTCAAAGCGAAATTTAACCGATCCGAATGAAATTGTGGTATTTCTGGGCATTTCATTGATTATGCATTATAATAAGTTGCCATCTCTGAAGGACTATTTGAGCAAAAATCCATCGATGGGAAATTCAGTTATAAAAAGTGTTTATCACGAGATCGCTTTTTATTATTGTCATCAAAGTTATATTTCAGTGACTGCAGTAAACCCGCCGTTTATACTGAACATAAGAAGCAAAAGTTATCACTAAAAGACTTTATAGTCCCCCTTGCTGAAGCAATGATTTTCGAAGGAAATAAAAGGCGTGAGACAATGCCTCGTCGACAGGGAGGAAGAACTCCTAAACGCCCAAAAACAGAAGCCTAAACCTTGGAGATCACTTGCCAGTGGAGCAAGAGAAGCGTTGCCGTTGCGTACGCTGCACTTTACTTGGAATCGAAAAGCGAACAAAAATGATCTGCTCTGGCTGTAACAACGCGTTGTGTTACAAATGTTTTGGACCTTTCCACAAATTAAATTAATAATTACAACACATTATATTAAAATGATCTTATTAATAAGTCAAATAAATATGAAATTTCATTATAATATAGCTATTATTTCAGTATTTTATTTATTTCTCAAATTTACTATAGTCGTCAAAAACTCTTATTGGGATTTTATAACCCACAGTAAATGTTTATTGGGATTATATGTCCCAGGATAAAAGGACGATTTTAGGATTTCTGAGTATGCAGGGCATACTTTTTTAGCCCAATCTTTCAGTATGAGCAGACATTTACGTTAGGACTATTTCCGGTTTCCAAATAAAACTCCGTCCCGAAAGGGTTAAGATCCAAGTTAAATATTTGCAGCAAAATATTATCATATTCCTAGAATTATTGATATAAAAAAATGGAAAAATAAGGTTTAGGTAACCGGTTGTGCTTACTCGTATATTTTTTTGGTTGTGCCCTCTGGGGTTAAGCAGTGACTGTGAAAGCCAGAGCCACCATGAATTTTGTGAGCGGAATTACTCAAACACTAACTGTTAATCTTGTTTTTCTCTCAGTCTGCGGTGCAGCAACCATATGGAACTTTTATTTGTAATTGTCTTTGACTGAAGCGCTTGAGTGACTATGATGTTTCGGTTTACCGTTATCATATCAGCTACAATTTGCAAAAACTCATTGTGGCTGCATTGCTAAATTAGTCTGGTTTTTCATACGTTCAGTGTTATATGTGCTCTTACTTTTGTTACAAAATGAATAATTCAATAAAAAATTATTTTACTAAAAAAGTTTTAAAACGTGTATATGAGAATGCTGTTCCTGAAAGTGATAAATCTGTTGTTCCACTTGACACTGGTTCAACTCCACCTGAAAAACGGCTCAGAGAAGTAATATTACTATTATTTCTTCATACATTTTATGGATGTACATAGTATATACGCCAGCACATTTTTTATAATATTTATTGTACATACAATGTACAAATATATATTTTGGCTAAATTATTCCGTATATTTGATATGGCTGAATTTTTAGGAATATGTTAATGATGTTGCTAGTTTCTGTCGTCGCCAACTCGATGATGGAGAAAAATATCAGCTTCTCACAAATGTGTGGACTCCTGATATTGCATTCAAGTTTCCAGCATCAGGGGATCGAAATTTGAAATTCCAAAATTCATGGAATCAATAATTTTCTTGGCTACGTTATTCTCCAATTGAAGATGGCGCATACTGCCGAATTTGCGTTGCATTTAGTTTCAGCACTGTTGGAAAAGGCAGTCATCAAAGTTCTAACACGTTTGTTCAAACTCCATTCCGCCAATGGAAAAAGGCCATCGAAAAATGTAAAGACCATCAAGCAAAAGATTACCATAAGTGTGCAACGGAACGGGCAGCAAATTTTATATTGATTTATGAAAACAAAAAAAACAATGTCCTTTGCGAAATAGACACAAGTAGGAATAAGCAGCAAATTGAAAATAGAAAAAAGATTGCCTCTATTATACGACAAGGTGATTTTTTTGAATACATATGACGAAATAAACATGCTATATATTTTATTTATTTTAATTTTTGAAGGTTATGATGGTGCTCGTGCTATGAGTGGAGAGTTTAAGGGGTGTGCTGCGGTAATTAGGAGCATATATCCGGAAGCTGTATATGTGCATTGTGCCAATCACAGTTTAAATCTTGCCATATCATATTGCTGCAATATATCATCGATTAGAAACTGTATCGGCACAATTAAGGATATTGTGAATATATTTCGACTCTCCACCAAAGCTGGCGCAGTATTAAACAAAATTATTAGAGAAAGAAATCCGGAGGCAAAACAAACTCGTCTTTTAAAGTTTTGTGAAACGCGCTGGGTGGAACATTTGGATTCGCTATCTTTGTTTTACGACGTCTTCGATTGCATTTGTGCTGCTTTAGAGGAACTTGACGACACCAATATAAGAAGTGATACCACAAAGCCACATGCTTTGTTGGCGGCAATACGTACATCGCAGTTTATAATATCGCTGGCAATTCTGAAGCCAATTTTCCTCCTTACAAAAAATGTAAGCCTGTTGCTCCAACGAGAAGATTGTGATATTAGCATATGCGTCAATTATGCCAATGATTTGTTTTCCGAATTAAACGAAATGCGCGAAAACTCAGAACAATCGTTCAAACAAATATTTGATTCGGTACAGATAAAAGCTGCGAATACAGGCATAGAAATGAATATTCCTCGAACAGTAGGCCGCCAGATTAATAGGGACAACTACGAAGGAAGCCCAGAAATATATTATCGTCGCTCAATTTTTGTTCCGTTTCTCGACCACTTTTTAGAGCAAATTACTGAGCGATTTTTATGGCATCGGGAACTGCTCTTAAAAATAGAAAATATTTTGCCAATCAAGTGTATTGGGCTCAGCGATGAGGAATTGCAGGAGACAGTTTGTGCATTTGAGGGTCAATGGCCAAAAGACGTTTGCGGATCTGGGGACGATTTTCTTGCTGAACTGAAAATGTGGCGAAGGTAATTAATTATAAACGTGTAAGTTTGCGCTCATTGACTTATTCAAAACTTATTTGTCTAGGCATAACAAAAATGTAGCGGAAGTGGCAAAGACATTCATAGACTGTCTAAATGTTTGCAATGCTACAATATTTCCTAATGTAAATACGTTTCTGCAAATTGGGGCGACATTGCCTGTTTCTGTGGCATCCAGCGAACGTTCGTTCTCATCACTTCGCAGACTGATAAACTATCTGCGAAATAAAACGGGAGAAGATAGGTTAAACGGATTGGCATTGCTCAACATACACAGGAACGTTGATGTAACCCAGGAGGAAGTGATGGACATCATGGCAAAATCGGGAAGAAAAATCAATATAATTTTATAATTTTAATTTCATGAAAATCATAGTAAAATCGGAAAGAAAAATCAACATTATTTTATAATTTTTATTTCAAAACCCCCCCCCCCCGAAAAATATTTCTGTGTACGCGCCTGTGTACAAGTACGCTCGGGTATAAAAATTAACCAACTCTGAAAACTTCCACCTTGTATTGTTTTCAAACGAATTTGACAACCATGCAACACTGTAAAGTAAAGCACGCATGTAAATCAATTTCGGGTTGAAGTGGTTAAAGAACTTGCGCGCGTGCGTCCAAAAATGCAAGCTGTGAAAATAAGGTTAGCCTGTAAAGGTGGCAGCAAATGTTTAGGAAGAAAAAAAAAGTACATGTATTTTGTTGTCGAGTTTTGGTGTTCGCGATATGGATGGCCAATTTTTCGGGCGACTATGATCATAAATCAATTCAAAGAAATTTTATGGAATCATAACGCGCTCGGCAATATAAAAAAATTACACTTATTTAAAATTATCAACCTTAACAAATCGTAAACTCACGGAGAAAACATACATATGTTACTGTTAACGAACAGCTTTTCCCATTTCGAGAAAGATGTTCTTTTTGACCATGTAGTACATACATATGTATATGTGGTGTGCGTTTGGATTTTGTTGTACCACAAGTGATATTGCCAGCCGAGGGGCGACTGCTATTAAAAAAAAAATTTTCTATAATAAGGATTTTATGCTCAAGATATAAGTTGCAACGCCCTATAGCTCACCGCATTCAAATAGTCCTTCGAGAGGAAAAAACGGAGGTTTTGGAGGTTTAAATTTGCATTAAAATATTCGGTAATTTAGATTATGATAATAATGATTAAAAAATATTTTAAGATCTCTGTAAAACTTTTAGAGATTATTAAGGTAGCCTAACTGTTTTTCCTAACAATTAGGAGAATGAAAATTATGGTGGATTCAGCGGCTAATGAGGACCACCCTAAAAAACGTAAATTTTCCGAATGAAAAATTGTATTTTGCATCTGGCAATACAGGAAGCTCTTCATCTCATTGAATTCTCGTTTATTTTCATATTTAAATGTTTAAAGGAAATCGAAGCACTTCTGGAATAGTTGCCCGAAATACAATTTCATCAATTGTGTAACGACATTAACTGTGTTCGAAAATCCCGCAGATGGCCAAGGGCTGTTTTTTATTATATGCTAAATATTGCTTGCATTAATTCTCGCACTTTTTATAATCATAATTGGTAAAACCTTAGCTGTGTATAGGTTTCAGTCGCCAACTTTGCAGCACTCATTGAAACAAATGATCGCCGATATTTTGGATTTGAAAAATTAGGATTATCAAGTGGTTCCTAATGTTTAGAAGAGGACAACCTGTTTCTTGTGTCAGTCTCAAAAACGCAGAATGACTTCACTTAATTGCTGTCACTGCAATTAAGCTTTTCGTGCACATATGTAGCTGAATACTGTGCGACAACAAAAACGAATTAGATCTTAATTAGTGGATTGTTTCATTCTTTTATGTTTATTTTTTGGTTTCAAATCACTTTTTGTACCTGAATCGAAGTAGGAGTTACGTTTTTGTTATGAATAAAATTTGCAAAAGGTTAGTGTTTAGGTTAGTATTCTAGAGTAAAAGAAAACGACATTTAAAATAGCGATTCAAGCAAAAAGTATCTATTTTAAAGGAAACTAATATACATATATGTATATATATATATATAAAATTACAGCATCGACCACCGCCGATTTCAAAACAGACGACCTTCTACCTCCTTCGCCTGAAATTTCCAAAATTTATTTAAAGCTTTATTATGGATATTTGCTTTTAAAATTTCCTAATCGAGTACTTAGAATTATAGTGGTTTTTTCTGTTATGACTTCCGCGAATGAATAAACGTTTTCAACTATACGCCGCCTAAACACTTATTTGAGATTAACTATGAAAGAAGATCGTCTAAATGGGCTACCTTCTTTCAATACTCATCGCAATCTGGATGGTAATGTTTTCTCTGTACCTTGGCGAATTGCATTATTAAATTATATTCACAATTAAATACAATATGCTAGTACTCTAAATAAAGCAATGATATAATTGGTTGTTTCGAATGATTTTACACATGTGTTTGGCTTTGCCCAAGGAAAATGTTACGGAGAAAAAACCTCGATAGGTGGCGCTGGTGTCGAAATATAACTAAAAATCGTATTTATAGTCCGATTTCAGTCATATTGTATACATGTATGTATTGGTAATGGGAAGAAAATCATCTCTGCGAAAATTTATCGGATAGATGGCGCGGGAGGCGAGTTATTTCTAAAAGCCGTATTTCTGAACCGATGTTGTATTCTACTTGCATGATGAAAAATGGGTTTGCGAAATATTATATTGCTTGGTAGCGCTGGAATCGAGACATACAGAAAACTATACATCTTAACGGTACGACGAAATATTGCTTTTATATTCATCAAAGCTGCATTTTTAACTTGGAAAACCTGCCATAAGTATAAACAAAAGTAGGATACTACGAAAACGGATGCGAAATTTAGGTGGCAATTTAATTTTCCTCATTAAATACGTTTACAACAGAGTTCAAAAAGTGTTTCATTTACTTCTAATACATTTTGGGCGGGAACTCCGCCTATGAGGAGTTCGCGTCCGCTCGACAGCGGTTTTTGTTTGATTTGTAATGAAAACAAAGCATAAATGTCCGTTGATGAGGTTAGCTTCCGCTTAATAGAGGTTTTTGTATCAAATATTTGAAAAATAACTGTCCGCGTCCGGTCAAGAGAGTGACCGCTTAAGAGAGAGTAATTTGTTACGAAATTAATACTTGAAACTTGGTACAGGAAAAAATATCTGCCAAGAGAGATGTCCGAGAGGAGAGGTTCCACTGTAGATATTAAATTTATAATTTGAAAACGAAAGGTATAGGTGTAGGGCCCGTTTTACAATGCATTTTATAATTGAATTTTAGTATGGCTTAAGATTTAAAACTTTTAATTCCTGCAAAAACTTTTTGAGCCAAACTTACGGTCGACTTGATATGTGAACTACATACATATGTACATATGTATGTAGATATTCCACAACAATTTTCTCGAGCTTGGCGTTTCTTTGTAGATTTGTAATTTTGCAGTAAATATTTAAAAAAATAACAAATGTAAATTTTGGTTGCGAGATTGTTTTAAATTAATGTTTATATGTAATGAAAACAAAGCATAAATGTCCGTTGATGAGGTTAGCTTCCGCTTAATAGAGGTTTTTGTATCAAATATTTGAAAAATAACTGTCCGCGTCCGGTCAAGAGAGTGACCGCTTAAGAGAGAGTAATTTGTTACGAAATTTATACTTGAAACTTGGTACAGGAAAAAATATCTGCCAAGAGAGATGTCCGAGAGGAGAGGTTCCACTGTAGATATTAAATTTATAATTTGAAAACGAAAGGTATAGGTGTAGGGCCCGTTTTACAATGCATTTTATAATTGAATTTTAGTATGGCTTAAGATTTAAAACTTTTAATTCCTGCAAAAACTTTTTGAGCCAAACTTACGGTCGACTTGATATGTCAACTACATACATACATATGTATGTAGATATTCCACAACAATTTTCTCGAGCTTGGCGTTTCTTTGTAGATTTGTAATTTTGCAGTAAATGTTTAAAAAAATAACAAATGTAAATTTTGGTTGCGAGATTGTTTTAAATTAATGTTTATATTTATAATAAACAATTTCTCGAAATATTATTTTAACAGGCTCGAGGCTCAATATTTAATAAAATTTCAATATTCGTTTTTGAAGATATTTCATGCTGTAGATGTGGATTTATATAAGTACATATATATGTATGTATGTATGTATATTAAATTTGGCAGCTTTTAAAGAAAATGTTGTTAAATGTCATAGGAAATGTTTTATATTTTTCATCCCAATCAAGAAATATGAAACAAATTTATTTTCTGCTTTGTGACAGTAATAATTGTGTAAAGCGGTATTGTTAAGGCATTATATAATATATGTATGTGTATAGTATAAATTAAATTTTCAAGAAATATGGGTATGACTCGTTTCATCCACCCAAAATACTGGCCCAACCGTATGAAAAGAATATTTACAGGTTTTCTTAAGTTTGAACAGTTTGAAACCAGATATATTAATGGTTAAAGAGAAGTTACTGAAGTTTGAGTAAAAGAAAAGATCCCAAAGATTAGAAAAACGGAAGGAAAATGACTCGGAAGACTCGCAAATATTTAGAAACACGACTAAAAAATAATTCAAATACATAAGTTTCGTACATATACCTATGTAAGTGACTTGAAAGAGTTAAAATTGATCAAAACAGTGAGTAATAAAAGGTCGTTAAGAAGAGTCCCGGGCGGGATACCATTTTCTTTCAACAAGAGTTTTATGTGCAGAATATGCGCTCACTTGTGTCTATTTTTAATCTTATAAAATCCGAGTGTTCCGAAAATTTTCGCAGGGTCATGTTCATAAATAAAAAAGCTGATACGTCCTCAATCTCCGTAAAGTACAAAAGGGCCGTTCACTCGAAGCCACCGTGACTGGCAATGTGGCTCTGATTTGAAAAAATCGGTAAATGTGTTTGTAAAATTGCAAATTACGAAGGCGGTTTGATAAGTCATTAACTTTTTGAATAAAATATACTTTTTCGGCAAAAAACATTCTTTTTATCAACATAATATCCTTTTACGTCTTTACACTTAGTCCAACTTTTTTCCAGACACCCAGGACCCCTCCCCTGTATCCGTCCCTGTATGCTATGAATGTACAAACAAATGTATTTTTCGGAGTGTTTAAAGCAATAAAAATGTGAATGTACATATTTTTAATAACGTATAATTTCGAAATTAAAATATATTTTTAAGTAAATCAACTCACTCACCATCATGAATTTCTGATCATCAAACTGGTGATCACTGGTGCGGTGTAGGATATGCATTTGTAATAAATTTTACTGTTAACCACTGATGTACCTATGTATGTATGAAAATAAGCTAGCACATTGAAGCACTTTTACAGTTATATACACAATAATTACAGGTACAAAGGAGATTATCCTCTATTAAGTTTTACAATACACTAATGGCACTTATGAAGGCAACTGTAGGATCATTTATATGTATGTATGTATGTAGATACATATGTGTGTACATAAGTAATTTCACTTTCCCTTTTAAAGACGACAAAAATATAAGTAGATATACATACATATGTATTTGTATGTACGTCTGCATGCAGACATACATATGTACATATGTACATACATACATACAATGTGTAGAGCACGTAGTATATTATTTATTAGGTTTTGTTTTTATGAGTGAAAATTTGTTTTTTGCACACACGCATTTATGAAACACGAGGCATAAATAATCTTCAAGCGACTGAAGTTCATTAAAGCTTTGAAACTGGATCAATCTCACGCGATACATATGCGCGCCACTTATTTCTTATCTACAATAACATGTGTATAAACATACATGTTTGTATGTACATACATATGTACATGTGTTTGTAATTCAATAGATAATTAAGACGCCTTGATTTTTTTCATTGTGTTTTCTTTTATGTCACATATATTCCTTCGACAACTCACAACTGTTTCTGTCCTTTTTCGAAAAAGCAAAATAAAACAAAAACAAAAGCACACCGAACGACAACTGCTTGGCGTACAAAATCAACAGCAACCCGAAAACGACATTTACCCTTGTGCAATCAGAGACGGTAGTTTTCGACTGAAACTAAATTTTCTGGTTGGACATGAAGACCGCAGGGTATGTAGGTAAACAACTACTACTTCTGTCTCGGCGGCGGTTGATGCCATTGTTATTGCTGTAGTTGCTGCCGAGCAAAGAACAGAGATGATGTTGCGTCGCTCGTGGCTGCATTCCCTCGGTCGTACGCATATTGTTTTGTTGGCCGGTAAAGCCCCCTCTACAAGCAACGTTAACAGTATACGTTGTGCAAAAGAGCGAAGTTGTGAGCACTGGGGTGAGCATTATAGCGCGTGGTGTGTTGGTAGCGGCTACAAAATAACTTCCAATATGTCAGATAAGGCACGAGGACAGTTGTCTCGCTTGTGACCGTTTCCACCAAGTGTGCAACTGTAGCCTGAAACCGCATTCGCTCTTTCGGCGGCATCGTTGTGCCGAAGGCAAGATTTCATTTGTTGAAACCAGTTCTCTATTTTTCCTGGTGCTTATCGTTCGAATAAACTCCTACATGCATACATACATATGTATGTATTATGTACACTCATACACACTTACCCACGCAGGCTCAAATTAATACATAAGTATGCATGCCTCGTTTCATACTTATGTACATATGTATACATATATGTTATATACATACATATTTACATGTATAGATAAATGTAAATATGTACTATGATGCTGCAGGAATTTCTCTACCAGATGCGTTTCGATTAGCATTGCCGGAATTTTTGCATCGATCTTGTTAAATGGACCAATAAAATACCTAAACTCGTTAAGGTATCTTATATCTATCAAATATTTTTAAAATTGTTTTCTTAAAAATGATAACAAAATATATACCTACATATATTTCTTATATCCATTATCAGATATACAGTGCACTTCCAATATAAAATTGAAAAATTCCAATTAAAAAAAGCCTTTACCCGTCAGTGTGGGACTATGGTATCCCAAGCACTACATTTCCTACCGTCATGTACCCGGTACTACAATAATATACATAATATGTAATAATATGTAGTTTTTTGTTGTTTTTTTACTCCGACAAGGTTGAAAGTTGATGTATTTTGGAACGATTTTCCAAAATACATTAATAATATGTATATTATGTACTTTGTCGGGAGGTGGTTAAGGCACTAGGCTCTAAGTTCGTAATTGGAGGAAGATCCGGGAGCACGAGTTTAAGCTGCACTGGGTTGCAATTCGCCGTATCCTTGCAGATTTCACCACAAACCTTTTGGTTGTTTTAATATTTAGAATACGAGTATTTTATGCTATGTAACTGATGTACACTTGTCGACTTTTATTTATATACCTATACATACATATGTACACATGTATGGCGGCTGCTGTGGTCGAGTGGGAAGCGGTGTGTGCTATAACTCGATATGCCGCTGATTTCCAGGTTCGAAGCTCAGCCAGGGAAAGTAAAATCTGAATCTGCATGTATGCATTGCATATTGCGTTTATGTGTTGTGTGTGCCCAAACAGGGGCCCCATATAGTATTTGGTTTTTAACCACACTCGCTAAAAGTAGACGTCGACGCTCCTTTGGTCCTCTTATATTCAACATTATACCCGACAATGCCGTTACTGTTGAAGCTGCTTTTTCCCTAGCATATTTCAAATGGGCTTTGAAGGTTAAGCGTTTGTGTAGCATTATTCCAAGGTAGTTTTTGGTAGGCTTCGTCGAAACAGTGCAGTCGCCAATTTTGAGGTTCACTTCTTCAAGCTTCTTTCGACTTGAGATGAGTATTGCCTCTGTTTTATGAGCTGCTAGGTTTAGCCCGTAAGTTTCCAGCTAGTCTTTAATAACTGTAGCGGAGGATGAAGTCTTTTTCCAGATGGTTTCTCGATGTTTAGCTTTTACTAATACTGCGATAACGTCCGCAAAACCAACTATAGTTGAGCCTTCAAGTAATTCCTCGCGGACTACCCCGTCGGATATTATGTTCCACTGTAAAGATCCAAAAACCAACCCTTGTGAAACTCCACCTATTATTTCTTCTCTCTCCAAATTTTTTTCCGTCTCGTACAGTAATACTCGAGAATGGAAGAAGCTTCGGATCAGCCTGCTTAATAGTACGAAACTCCGATATTCTCCAGTTAATCGAGAATTTTGGCCAAATTGCACTATTGAACGCGTTTTTGAGGTCCAGGGTAATAATTTTAGAATATTATTTTACTCCCCATAACCACCGTGTACAACTAATGCCATCGGTCGCAAACGTTACTACTTCAAGTATCACATCTTATGTAGACTTCCCTTTCCTGAAACCGAACTTATTTGCTGTAATGCCACCTTTCCCTTAGACTTCGAGACAAAGACGTTTAGCTATTATATGCTCTAGAATTTTCCCCACTGAGTCTAATAAGAAAATGGGTCGTAAACTTGAAAAGTCCTCCCTTTGTTTTTCCTGGCTTGGGCATCAGAACATGCTTTTGCCTTTTCCAAATCTGAGAAAAAATTACATGCTTGAAGCATTCATGAAAAACCTTTTGAAATATCGCAGTACGTTGGTTAACTACGATTTTTAGGACCTCGTTTGGAATGCCGTCAGGTCCAGGAGATTTCTTTGCCTTCAGGTTGGCTGCTGCCAGGGTAACTTCTTCTTCTGTTATGGGATCAATTTCGTAGTGACAATTTTCGTTCAGCATCATCGCAAAGTTCTAAAAAACATTTGCGCTTGCTCTCTTTGATGGCTTTTTTAAGTACGTCGTGCGTTTTTTTCGTCTACTTCTTAAGCATTCCTTCCTTAATTTGGATATTTTTTCGGTCCACCAGCAAACCTCCTTGCGATGTTTCGAACCAGATTTTCTAACCATTGATGCATCAAATGCTGCTTGTAGATCTGTCAGTAGGGCCTTCTTGGAATATACTGATCCTCGATAGTCTGTGAAAGGCAACATGGTGACAAAGGAATCCCAAATTTTTTTCGGCATCGAATATTTTTGCTGCAGATTAAGGCTGAGTGGTCACTTTGCGTATAGAAAGTACTATTTTCCCATTCCGCAAACCTAAATAACTCAGAACTGATAAAAGTCAGGTCTATTATCTACCAAAAACCATTTCTACTAAAAGTGTGTTCAGAGCCTCTATACAGTAAAACCACCTTTTGACATGCGGAAGCCAATAGTAGAGCTCTTCCCATTGTACATATGTACATACATAAGTATGTATGTATTTGTGTATGTATAGCAACAAAAATCCGATTTATTATTATCAAAAGCAAATCTAGCCCTAATTTGAAACAAGCAACGGGCAAGCTTGGTTAATACATGCTCATCTTGATTTTATTAGACAATGCTTCACGAAAAAATTATTCACCCCTATGCTGTAATCCGAATGTTCGTAGTTACGAATTCGTAGCTCCGTTCCGAAAGTTCGAAATTTGGTATGCTGAAATCCGATCGTAACTATCAACCGCGTTGCCAACCAAAAACAGGAATTTCGAAGTTCGTAATTAGGCATATTGGCAGATATATATGTACATGTACCGATATTATTGCTAGTAAAGAATGAAGTTCAATATCAACATTTATAAGCCATTTGATAAGAAGTTTACGTTAATTAAAGGCAGAATTGCATAAATATGCATCGAATGTATGTACATTGTTAAGAGTTGTTGATCTAAATACAAATTTCTTAAATTATGAAGTGTGTAATATTGTCGAATTCAATGCTCAGATATATTAATGTTAAATGGTTTAAAGATTTGTGACAAGTTTTCGCCTCAACAAAGAAGCATTCATACAAGAAACATACTGCGTACGATTTGTTTGTGATCTTCGCAAATACATATATACACACGTAATAATTCTAGTTTTTCTTGCATAGTTTATATTACATATGTACTTAAATACAAATGTACACATGTATATACATACATACATGCATATTTGCTTATTTTTGGGTTTATAAACGTTTATTTTTCTAAAATTTATTTCGATCCGACACCAGTGGCTGTTCGTACAAAAATTCCGCAATTGACAGCTCCGACGGATTCTGGCATACCGATATTACGAATTGCGAAAACAGTCTACGAATTTCGAATTTACGATTACGAAAAGCGGATTTGAGCATACCGATTTTACGATTCGTAGCGTAATCGAACGTACGACGGATTCCAGCATAGGGGTGATTATTTCAGCTTTTTGCTCTATATTACGTTTACAGACATTTTAAGACCTACATATGTACTTTGCAACATATCTAAAATTCGAAAAAAAGTATTTTTTTTTATACATATTTTGAATTTTTCGAAAACAAAAGAATTTAAATGATTTTTAGTATACATTATGAATAGTGCCTACTTTTGTTCGATCCGAAGCATAAGTAGTACATTATTGAACGAATTCTTCACAGGTTTTGAGCCAAGTGAGTGTTTGCAGGAGCAGGAAAATCCGATACCTGCAATCGGACGAGGCTTGAGAACATGTGAAGGAATAGTGTATTAATGTACTTTATTTAAAAAGGCGATTAAAGTGAGTTCAAAGTCGCCAAATTGGATAAAGTAACATAAGACGTCTCCGCATGTCACAGAACTCGTAGGACTTTTCACTTTCATGTTTTTCCTTTGAAAATTATCATACTTGAATTTGTCTCACGAAAAGCGTCCATATCAATTATTATTTTGAAAAGTACTCGTAAAAGCCACTAAGTTGTTTGTAAACAAAATAAAATATTTTAAAATTTTAAAAATTCAAAGAAAAATAAGCGAAACTGGAATTACTGCTTTATTTAGAAAGTAGCGATGAGGAGCTGGACACCAATAATCTGCGTATTGAGAGAAGACGGCTAAGGGATAAAAGTAACCCTTAGGCTTTGCCAAAAAATGAGTAAGGATTTAAATTAAATGATTCGTTTAGGTTCATCAAAGGTTTCGTCTAAATAAACAAGCTTTCCAGTATGCACTGTAAAGTTTCAACTTCCACTGCCAATCATCAGCAGCTGCGCCACCCGTCGTTCAGCTACCAGCAACTCTCTCATTTTCAGGAAGTGGTCGGTTTCAAGAATCCGTAGGCAACGATTATTTAACTGGATGTTCACAAAACTCGAAAAGATATTTGGAATGGTTTTACCAAAAATATAAGATACCTATTGTTTTAAATGATGTTGTTATTGGTCAAGAATCTCAAAATTTAAGAATTAGATAGAACATTCGATATCAAAAAAAACATTCGCATTTAAATTAGAAAATATTTTTTTCTAATTTGTTTATTTTTTATTAATTATTTATTTCAGGTAATATTGCTCCGTTAACGACTTAAGAAGGTACAAGATTCATTTTTATAAGGTACTAACCCAAATCTCATATTTTCCTTTTTTAGGCAAAAATAAATATGATTCATTTTAAAACAAAAAACATTTTTTTAAAGAAATTAATTGGGCTAAGTTTCAATTAAATTTCGAAAAAAAATTTAATATAAAAAAGAGATAATATAAAAGAGTACTAGAAATAATCTATCATTTTAGCTGCTCTTACTCAGAATCATAGATGACTTCGAATTCCCTTTTTAGTTTGCAACTCTAAATCATTTAAAGCACAAAACCGTTTCTATTTATCTTCTTTGATTTCTAAATGCCGCGCTTGTATTTGAAGAAAACGGTTAAACTTGGCTTCCATACTAACTTTTGTTTCGGAAGAAACCTTTACATTTTTTTAAAGCAGAACGAGCTTGAGATCTACCGAACCTTTTTTGCTCTTCTTTGACACTGTTGGTATGTTTTTGTCATACAAATCGTAGACAGTTTTTAAGAATCGAGTAATCAGTTGACGGAACACATAATTCGAGCCCTGGACTATCATCTTCTTTCGCGCGATGGCAAACGGCTGGTTTTATTTCTCTTCTATTGCACATACGAACATATGTACGTCACTTAAATTTTCATATCGTTTTATTAATAAGAAGGAATAATTTTATTAATTTAAAGTATTTTTTTCGACAAGAAAATAAAAAAAAAACAGCAAATGTTCATTGTGGCTTACCCCTTGATTTTTTTGCGCTTTTCTTGCAATTTAGACGGTGACGGTTTTTGGTTTAGGGTGCGATATGTATTATTCAAGAAATAAATTTTGGTTTTTTCTTTGCTATATTATAGTATGAAGGTGCATTTGTACTAAGGTATGTGGATATTTGGATTAAGATGATTTTTTCTGGTAACCTTGGTAATATCAGAGAAAAATTTTAAGAGAAACTGTTTAGCGGAACTTACAAAGAGCAAAGTTCCTGAAATCTCTTGTAAGGTAAATAACTAGATGCTTATATTTCGATACAACATGCAACCACTGGCGCAAACATTAATATAATTTACTCTTCAGCCATTCGAGTTTGATCTCAAGCCACGCCCCGATGCTGTTTACTGTTAAAGAAGGCTGGTCGTTCGTATTGTTGGTTAAGTGCGCTAGCAGCATTAAAGCATCGAAGGCCTACGGAGTCGCTCACAATTATGCACACACAAGGGAGTTTGGCTAAAACACTCTCGGCCACAGCTGCGAGTTATTTCGCGCCGGCTACCGATCAACATGAACCGAATCCGAACACGGGCTATACATTTACTACATATGTGTGTATGGATGGATATTAATAGCGGACCCGAGTAGAAATTGTGTAAATACATGCATACTTCCTATATATGGCCGTACGTATGAATGCATACTCGTATATTTATGTACATATGTGTATGCATATGAATGCATTTTAACTTTCATAGTAGTGTGCGTCGGCGCTCAATTGTGTAGACACTGCAGGCATGTTGTAACAGCGATTTTGCCCTTAAGGGAGGTAGTGGCATTGGCTCGCGCTACTGGCTAGGGCTGTGGAATCACATAGACCGTTAGACGTGGTTCTTCGTTTTGTTTCGTTTATTTTCTACGATGGGTATATCGGAACGGAGCTCGTGAGCGGGAGGTTCATCTCTAGGAGGCTTTCGGCAGCGAATCAACACAGAACAGTGGTTGTTGTGTTGTCGGCACTTCGTATTAGGGATGGGAAAGCTTAACTTTATTTTATATAAGTTGCGATGGATAACTACTTACCTACCTACATATTTGCATAAGCTTACATACAACAGATGTGTGTATAGGTATAATACCATGTTTAATATGAACTTATTGATATAGCCATGTATGTATGTACATATGTATGAAGGTAGCATATGCAACTCAATAAAGCTCGTAACTATGTATGTACATATATACATACATATTTATGTACATACATATGTATGTACTGTCATATGTACATATGTACATATACATATGTACATATATGTACATATATATGTGAATACATTACCTAGGGATCCACCGAATTCTCAAACTTTAAGTCCGCTGGATTAACTAAAAGAATATCTGTTGCCTGATATTTGGCCATCCATGAAACAATATAAAGTTTAATCTTGATTATCAGTGAGATATGCGACCCAACTTATTAAGGACAATTGAAAATCCCGCTTAAAATAAGTTACATATCAACATTAAACATAGACGAAGAAGAATTAACCTTAGACAGCGGCATTCTTCCAAACAATTAAAAATAAAAAAGAACAATCAGAATACCTGACACTTTCAAACCTATGTACATACTATGTATCTGAGAATGGCATCCTAGTGGAGCTTAAACAAGTGCTTTAGATCTCCTACGTAACATGAATCCTAGCAACGGGGCTGCTCGGAATCTCGTCCGTTCCTACATTTTCTTTCCGTACCACTGCGGCTGAAATTAAATGAAATCAGGGACGATTGGTGATTCCAGCGTATGCTAATATATAAAAGTTCCAGTTCACTATTCGCTATAAAGCATATGGTAAAAAGAAAAACCAAGAAGGTAATATCTTTTCCTTTCCATAACGGTGGGTGGGACGAAAGTACTTGACCAGGGTGGGGATGATTGTTCCAAGTTGATGCAACTTTCTACGGACTGCATCATAACAACTTCGAACGTAGAGCCTAGAGCTCAAACCACCTCCGGGCGAAATACTTGATGATAGTACCGGGAGCGGTACATAACAGTAGGGTGTTTAGTGCTGGTAAAAATCTCTAAATGATGGGGTACAGGCTTTCGATGCATCCTCCTGACTTAATGGAGATTAAATTTCATACACAGTTAATATACAAAAATACAAAAAAGCAGGTAGGTAATGTTATATATTACATATGTATGTAAGAAATTTAGTGAGAATATGAAAAATAAATAGAATTACAAAAAAAATCTTTCAATAACTTAGATAGGCTCTCCAAGATATGAAAACTCATCATATATGTATATGGAGAAAATACTATTATATTTCAAATGCCGGATTTTTAAGTTAAGTCGTCTTGAAATTTGAAGAATGCGAATAAAAACTCCACAGAAATAGAACTTCGTGTACAATTCTTTATTCTTTTATTTAAATTTCAAATGCTGCTATAAATAGGGTAGAAATAAGTTGAAAAAAGTGAAGAAAGTGATAAAAATTAGACGTAACTAGTACCTACGAGTATGTTAATTTGTTTTCGGAGGGGTTCTTACATTTGTCTGCTTAGGTACACATCTTAAAAATTATGATTGCAGTAGGTAAACCGTAATTCCCAATTTTTGTTCAATATTTTGGTCGAAATTTAAACAGAAATTCGAAAAAATACATTATTCATATCTATGTAAAAAAATTTCATTTGGAAATAACATTTTAAGCTAAATGCTCATGCTCTCAGGACCATTTTTTCACTTTCTACGTAATTAGTCACTGAGCATCAGTTTGATTTGAAAAAGTCTTTTGAAAATGTCGCAAAGTAAATTATAATTAAAATAATTGTAAAGTGATGATAATTATTCCGGATCAAAATATGAATTTTCGGGAAACGAACACTATTCTTGTAGTGAAAGTGGAGATGAGTTTGATTTGAATTTTGCAGAAAATACTATAAGTAATGTATGCGAGGAAAGTCCGGTCTTTCCATCCAAAGACAAATAAATTTAATGTAATTTCGAACCTGCAAAAAGGAGCAAGATTTTCTAATATGAATAAGAAATCAATTGCATACGGTAAAATTATATTACATGTATTATATTATAATGAGTTTGATATAATAATTTATTTTTGTTCGCAACGTCGCCTATTGAAAAGGAACTTTAAGCTGTTATATATAATATAATTTTGGCGCGTACACTAACTATATAGCTCAGTGTTTGGCCGAGCTTCTCCTATAATTTGTGGTGTGCGTCTTTATATTATATCACAAATGGACGGACCTACAGTTTTGTGCCGACTCCGAACGGCAGATGTATTTAATGAGAAGCTTTTTCATGGCAGAAGTACCCTCAGAAGTTTGCCATTGCCTGCCGAGGGGTGACCGCTATTAGAAAAAACCTTTTCTATGATTAAGATTTTATTTGCCCTGACTGAGATTCGAAACTCGAACTCACCGGCATATCGAGTTATAGCACGCACCGCTACCAACTCGACCACAGCGGCCACATTCGGACTAAAAAAATATACAGAAAAACGTAAAACGATTGATTTTCAAAACTTACGAGCTTATATAGAAATGCTGATATGTAGTGGAGTATTTCCGTCGTCCTATATTTACAGCAACCACGAGTCAGCAAGATTTTCAACTGATAAATTCATGCCACGTTTTGATGATAAATCGAAGCGAGCTGAACGATATCTACAATACAAGCTTGCTCCAAATCGAGAGGTACTCGAAGTATGGACAAAGCCTTTGCAAAAAAATTTAAATCCAATGGAAAATATAACGGTTGAGGAGCAAAATAAATATGGTAATTTATGTCACATATGTATGCAATAGGAATGCCAATCTCGGGATCCCGAACTTTTTTAACTTCTGGAAATCCCGGGACAAGTCTATTCATATCCCCCGATTGTTGACAAAACAATTAATTTAATATAAATTTACATTTGTATCATAACAACAATTAATTTAATATAAATTTACATTTGTATCATAAGTATCTTCCTTTCAAGGGCGAAACAAAGCATTATTTGTAATACTATTTGATTAAAAAGCTCCGCCCAGTCAAAGTTACCCTTACAATTACCCTTACAAGATAATTAAATTTTTATCATAAGCATCTTCTTTTCAAGGGCGAAATAAAGCATTATTTGTAACACTGTTTGATAAAACAGCTCCGCCTAGTCAAAGTTACCCTTGAAGCTTAATGTGCTCGCAACATAAACTTATTTAAGTGTAGCATCGTTTTAATTCAAGGTTTATATACTCGTATAAGAGGTTACGAATTGCGCAGATCCGTTATTCCTCTCACAAAATTTAGCTATCAGTGACGTTGTAAAACAACTTTCAAGGCTAGTTGCGACCAAACTACAATAAATAACTGCTCGGCTTTCGTCTACAGATCGTGTGTGCGCAGGTAGCGAACTATCGCAACGCTGGCACCGAATCAGTGCTGCCAGATATACGGATTTGTCCGCTTTTTACGGATTTTCAACTACCTGAGGAAAATACGGATTTAGGAGCTTTTAGTAATACGATTTTCGCGTGTACACCATTTTCATGTCTTGTTGATTGAAACTGCGTACGGGTGTGAGCATGACGGAGATACTATCCACTCTAGATAATGAAGTAATTCCATTCATTCAAGTCTTCAAAATGAATATACTTCGTTTGACGTTATAAGACATTTTAAATTCATTAAAAAAGTGTGGAAAACATGGAAACCGCGTTTCAGATGATACAGATTTATACGGATTGAAAGGCCTGATGCATTTAAATTACATTTACTGTCCGATTCTGTGTTCTTCTTAGATTATAAAAGGACGAATTCAGACGTGTTACTTTTTTTTTGACAAATTAAAAATTACGAATCAAAACTTTATGAAATCGAGATCCCGGGATTGCGTCGGGATTATGATTTCAGATCTCGAAAATCCCGGGAAATGCAATAATTCCTTTTGCCCAAACCATTTTGAACGATATATTACATTCAGCAACCTTAAATATAAATAAAGCATAATTTAAAAGAAATAAATTAGAGGGCTATTATTTAAAAGTTACATTTTTGAGCCTATCAAGGAAATAAGATTAGTTTTTTTTTACCAAGGAAGTAGGGTTAACTATATTTAAAAAAATGTTTGTCAGAAGAGTATCTACCGGAATCAAACAAACGAAGATGTAATTTTCTACGTGGAATTTAACGAAAGCTTAAATTTTCAACAATTAGCCCTGAAAACATTATTTCTGCATAATTAGGTTATACATATGTACGAGTATGTATGTAGTGAATGTTAGAAATATTGAAAGTTATAATACAAAAGAAAATATTGATTAAGTTTGTTCATATGTAAATTAGCACTACAATTGTAAGCTGACCTAAAACAGTGTAAGATTATTAGACTTCATTTCTTTCGAACACTTATTACCACTTGTTTGTTCAAACTTCGATTCTAAGAGCAAAATATTTTTAAATAAACATAAAATGAGAGAAAAGTTGAAGGATTTGTTAGATTGCTTATTTGTCAGAAAATCAACCTGGTGATGAAACAGTGACAGTGGAACTACCTTTTCTTTGTATCATGGGTGGAAACCTTCGTTAAAATATGTATTTCCAAATTCCAAAACATTTATTTAAAATATAGGAATTTAATTGTATGAAAATTCCTTTACTTACAGATCCTGAGATATGTAAGCGATAAGAAAGTTTCAGTTTCACAAGAACGGTACTGACGATATACTCGTACACACATACATTTGTATGCATCCGTACCAAGTTTCAGTTCCCCAGAGCAAATGGTTTTGGAGATGTATTGACTTTCACATATTCGACTGTAAATACTTAAATGTCAGAAGCCAACTTCCCTATACTCGTATAGGTATCGAGTTTAAAGTTTCTGCGTCAGGAAGTTTTTTTTCTTTAAATCGGCATTTCATTAAAATCTAACGATAAATTCGCACACATTATATTCACGTCTCGGTGTAAATTCAATAAAGTTACCGTATTCACTTGCTTTACTTTGCAGATACATTTTTAATTTTCGCAGAGATGAAAATCGGCGTTGGCTTAAATAAAATTCGAGGACTCAATTCATTGACATTAATTTTAATATTCAAAGAAAATTACTACCTTGTACATACAAGAAGATTCGCGTTTGATTATAAAAATAGGTTGATCCACCTAGACCATTTTAAATAAAATACTTAAAGAAGAAGCGGAATTTTTATTATTAGAACAATATACATTATTTACTTTATAAAAATAATTTCATTCAAATGTTGGCCGCGACTACGCTGTAGGTGTTACATTCGGAAGGTCTTTTTTCAATTACTCTTTCCAGCATTGCTATCGGTATTTCTAGAATAACGTGAGTAATGTTGGCTTCCAAGGTTCCTAAAGAAAAATATCAAGAGGTGTGATATCACACGATATAGGCCAGTTGACAGATCCCAACAACGAAATTAGCTTCTCAAAAAAATTAACACATTGAATAAAAAAAACGAATGAAAAAAGGTCTTGATAGATCTTTAAATTACATACATACATAAAACGCTTAATCAAATTCCAAGACTTGTTATTTAATTTTGTGCAGTCCTTTTTTGGAGGTTATACTTTTCGTCATTCATTTACTTTTTGTTTATACTTAATTTAATTTTCGGCTATAAACTCGTTTTAAATGTAACTTTTGCATACATTTACTTTTAAGAATCGTAAAAACAAAACCTGGTAAGGCTGATTCTCTCACCGCTCTCAATTTACGTAAGGCCGAAACTTAAAAATCTAAAATCAACAGATTCTTAAGTTTCTTACGATAAGTTAAGTGCATGCACGGCTTTCCATATAATATGTTGGCCAAATTTTAAATTAACTTAGGTTATGTCTTGACTAACTGAGCCTTAACAGGCTAACCTAATATTCACGGCTTGCGTTTTTGGACGCACGCACGCAAGTTTATTAAAAGTGTTCTTACACGATATGTATTTGCATGTGTACACTTCATTTTTACATATCAAAATGCAAACATATCGTGAAAACAAAAATAAGATTTGCTTCTATATTTAGCAGATACATGTACTTACGAAATAGAACGGTTTCTATTTTCGTCTGACACACAGCCATAATCAACTGTCAATTTCACATTGTGTTTTCAAAAAATAAATTGCATTTATTTATTTCATTAAAAATGAAATAATGTCAATTTGACAGACATACAGAATTACATATGTATGTATCGAAAAAGTAGCTGCTACAGACGCAAATACATATCGTGATTGAATTTAATTTTCGTGCGTTTACTTTTCAGAGTTGCATGGCTGTCAAATTTGCTTGATAAAATCATGTATGTATGTAGTGATAAAACTTGACTTTTTCTTAAAAGCCATTATATATTTTTTTTCAAATAAAATTTGGGTTCATATTCGGATTCGGAAGAAAGTTAAACATGGATAGTGATGGGCAAATGACTCAGGTCAGAACGCGAAGAGATTTTCTTAGCGGCTCTTTAATATGCACTTATTTATGTATGTATATAAGTATGTACATACATACGTAACTGTTATTAACTTATAGCATAGAGAAGTTTAAAGCGTACCTTGGGAATTTTGTTCATCGGCATACGCATGCTGTGAGCTAAAACTTAATTCATGCATGTGAGATTTCAAAAGAAGCACTTCAATGTCAATAAAAAGTGTTTCTCCTGCTGCATTATTCCACATAATTGTATGGATGTGTGGTTCCCGTTGTAATAATGTATAATGTATATGTACTAGGGATGTCAATTTTGGGCATTTTGTTGATTTTCGAAAAAGAAATCCCG
Organism: Philophylla caesio; assembly: GCA_963971545.1. Taxonomy (NCBI): domain Eukaryota; kingdom Metazoa; phylum Arthropoda; class Insecta; order Diptera; family Tephritidae; genus Philophylla; species Philophylla caesio. The sequence goes on along the minus strand of OZ020608.1, from coordinate 36,813,637 downwards.
GGACAATCCCGGCATCCCGAATTTCATAGTTTTGATTCGTAATTTTTTATTTGCCAAAAAATTCGGTAGTCGACTACGAAAAAAACACACTGCAGTTAACTTTTATAACCTAACTATAACTTAACTTCAATGCAATGCAAAATTTCCACAAAATCGAAGCATGCTTTTCTATTGAGTGAAATTTTTTTTTGACGATTTCGTTTTTTTAGTTTTAAAATTGTTTTACATATTTTCATTTTCTGTTTCAAATTTTAAAAACCAGTGCACATGCGCGTAATATTTTAAAAATAAAAGGTGGTTGTGACTGCTTTTTCTTTTAATTACATATTTTTACTAAAATGAGAAGTACTAGCATTAGTAATTCTTTCGTAGAAGAACGTGTAATAATAAAAACATTAAAAGGAAAAAATTGGTACTTTAAACATAGGTCAACTCGCAAGTGCTTTGAAGAGCTACTAAGTATTTTAGTTGAAGAAAATTTAGATGTGCCTTTGAGTGCAAACACATTTATTGGAAAACGTGACCGCTTGTGCTTAAGAAATGCTTTCCCCGGTGTGTATTGCCATTTTGGTCTAAAAAAGCATCATAAAGGATTGCCAAAAAATAGTCATCGATATAAATATTGACGGACTGCCTCTATTTAAAAGTTCCAGAACGCAATTGTGGCCAACTTTGGCAAAATTGGTTGACTTTCCTAATATTTCAATTTTCCCTATTGGTGTTTACGTTGGAAGGAGTAAACCATGCAATATCGATAGTTACCTCCGAGATTTGGTCCTTGAGTTAAAAGATTTAAGTGAAAACGGAATATTGATCAAGAATACGTTGATTGCATTTGAAATAAGAGCACTTGTTTGCGATGCCCCAGCAAAAGCTTTTGCTTGTGGTATTGTGGGTCACACTTCTTCGCATGGTTGTACAAAATGTGCTGAAATATTCCGTAATGTCGGGAGAACTTATTTCTGATACCGATTTTGCATCAAGAAAGTATCTGAAGCATCGCCAAAAGGAGTTTCATTCTAAGCAATCTCCATATGAAAATCTTGGGTTAAATATGATAACTAGGGTACCACTTGATCCAATGCATCTCATAGATCTCGGGGTGATGAAAAAAATGCTTGTTCGATTATACGCAATCTCTAAGGAATTAAAAGAAGAAATTTCCTCCTATCTTAAATCCTTAAGAAAATATGTACCTCAGGAGTTTTCTTGCTGTCCAAGAGAATTGAATGAAATCTTCAACTGGAAAGACACCGAATTTCGCCAATTTCTCTTACAGGAATACTGGTTTTTAAGAACAAGGTACATGACGATTTGTATTATGAGTTTCTCTTACTGCACTGTGCCTGCCGTTTGTTATCCTGTCCGAGAACGTGTAAAAGAAATGTGGAAAATGCTCAAGTGCTATTTGAACTATTTGTAGAAAACTTTCCCGTAATTTTTGGAGAAGACAGCATATCTTACAATGTTCATGGTCTCCTGCATATAAGTGACTGTGTGAGCACTCTTGGACCACTTACTAATTTTTCTTCGAACCCTTTTGAAGATTATCTTCAAAAGTTAAAGAAATACGTAAAAAGCCATTGCAAATTCTGCAACAATTCACATTCGCACACAATATGAAAAAATGGTAATAGAAGAACGGAAATTAAAATTTAATAAAAAAATGGGGTTATTGTTAGTGTCACAACTTCAGAATATTTTTTTACTTCCATTTGCCCTAACAACTTTTGCGCTATTCGACCATTTATGCCCATTCAGATAACAGGGTTCTCATCAATTGGATCAAACTCAATATACGGTCGCCGTTTCAGATGTATAGAGAGTTTTTTTCAAGAGCCGTTTGATTCATTTAAAATTCTGGGTACTTGCCTAGTTGATCCGAAAAACATAGGTGATGAAGAGACATTTGCTATCGAAGATGTTCAGTTGAAGTTTGCAGGTTTCCAAAGGGTAACCAATTTCTTTTAGTGTCACTCTTACATGGTTGCAAATAATAATTGAAGTTTAAGCAGTCACAGACAGTATTTGGAATGATTCAAGCGATACGGACCACCGACAGTGTTTTTGGTTGTTCGTGTCGCATGAAATAATAATAAAGAAAATAAAATATTTTAAAAATAGCCTTGGGAATAAAGATCTCACGCTTCATTTTGCAAAATTTACATCCAGTTCCTCAATGTAAGTATTCACCAAAAATGAACATAACTTCGCTTAATAAAATTTTTTTTTACAGATATCAAGAAAACAAGTCCCTGTGAAAGCTGTTTTCAACCTGAAAGAACATTTTGAGTAAAGATAAAACGAGATAAATAGTAAGATGTCAGAATTGTAAAAGATAAGAAAAGCTCATCTTAATTACATCATTTTCAGATACTATACAAAAACTTCAAGGTAACTTCGTTTCTTACAAAACATTTTCCTTTATATTAAGAAGGGAGCCTGATTAATAACCTTTATTCCCATGAACCCACAAGGAAACGCTAGGCAATCATTTTGACATATAATTGCGGCAATCTGATTGCAATGTTTTGTGTGTGGGCACTTCGATGTCATAACGTAATCATTTGTAAGACAGCGTCAGACAAGTACGCAATTGTGGCAATTTGCTCCAAAACTGCGATTTAATGCAATCAGAAATTTCGTGTCGAGTTATGGGGTAAGAAAGCGAACCATTTTGATGGCATAAAATCAATAGTTATTGTTCATACACATTAAAAGTTTCCAAAATTCCAAAAAGTTTAAGTAAATAAAATATTTATTATTGTGTAATTTTTGTTTTTTAATTCTGAATGAATGTGGATTTTTGGAACTTATGTATTTTATACTCTGAAGATTACAAATCAGACTCTCTTTTAAATGTGAAATGATTTCACCTACAAGTTTCCTTGCTTTTTGCTTAATATTTGATATTTCATCATTATTGTCAACCAAAATTATATTATAATGAAGACCTTGGCTGAACAGAAAGTGTTGGCCGAAAAGGTTCTTCATCAAGAAGTCACCAACAGCGATTTTTATTATTATTTATATTCATATTTTGAATAGATGCCTGTCGTTCGCTTGGATCTACTGAGGTTGAAAAGGAAATCAGAGGTGCACTCAAAATAATCAAAAAACGTCACATCCATGCTGAATGCGTTAAAAATAAAAGAAACAAATAAGAAAAGAAGTATCCCAACGCATGGGATTGGTAATTTAAAAATACATAGTTATTAAATATTAAAATTAAATGTTTTTAGTAATACTAACTTTCAATTATTAAATTCTTTTGTTGAAAGAAAATTGAATTTGAATATCTTTTTGGTAACTCTAATTTAAGTTTCCCTTTTTATGTGATTTTATGTTACATGCTTAATATTTTAACGTACTCCAGTTTAACATAATCGTTAAATTAAGGAGCAATAAAAAGGTTTAAAAAAGCAAATAATTGGTTTATTATTATCTTTGTAGCTTAACAGATGCATGTAAAACTACTGTAGTTGTGAGTAAGTAAATATTTAGCTAACTGATAACTGATTTTAATTAAGTCAATTTCTAGTTAACAACAACATGTATACATATATATGTATGTATATATGTAGCTAACTTTAAATAAGATAACTTGTATCTAACTTCTATTCAGCTAACTTTAAGTTAGTTGTAAAGTCATGCATAGTCGAACAATTGACTACTGCCTAGGACATCGCCATGTTTAAAAAGACAGTTCGCTTCATTGAAAATAATCCAAGTATCAATCGCAACGGCAGGAAAGAAATAAACGTAAAATTTTACACACATACAAAATAATTTATACTTCAAGCACTGCTGCGCTTCAACTCTTGTTGGTTGGATTGTCGACAATAAGTTAAATGCTCACTGTAGGTCATATTCTTTATCGCCTCTTGATAAAAACTATCAATTTCTTTTGCCAAACCTTCTGATAAATTATATGCCTTTCGATTATTGGACTATTGCGAGCGGCTCGTTAAAACTTGATGCAATCTATCTTTGAGACTTTCTGCCTTATCCACATCAGGCACCTCGTTGTTAGTTACCAAGCTGTGTTATTTGTCGATTGTGAACTCTCTAATGGCTTTGTTGTACCCTTGAATTTTTAAGAATGATAAAAAATTTAAAAAATAAATGGCTATTAAATTCCTTGTTTTCTACAATTCCGGGATTTGAATAGACTTATTCCGGGATATTCAGGAATAAGAAATGCCGGGATCTCGGGATTGACATGCCTAGTATGTACATGTATGTGTGTGGTAATTGCCATACGAGAAATATACACTTACATTTTGTATGTATGTATGTATTTAACTTTGTAGAAATAGCCAGGAGTAGAAATTTTATTAGCGTAAACTGTCAGGATTACTTCAACTTTTCGTGCAAAAACTGGTTTAATACGCTCTTAAGTATATGTATATTTATGCAGTTGTGTTGGCCGGCAGCGAAACTCGTGATTTGCCGCAGGACTTCATAGCTCCCACTAAAGGAAGTAACAATATCGAGTTCGAATATTTGAACATATTGGTAATTCCTCAGTCAAGATTTTAGGCAACGTTCAATCAAGCAGGTAATGGTATCGTGCTTATTATTTCTCCAATTAGTTTCTTCACAATAAATGCAGTTTAACTCACATATCTTTACTACTTCAATAACGAACTGAAAGAAATTGTCGATATCTGGGTACATACTTGTATGTATTTACATACCGTAAAGTATATAAGCACTCGTATTTATATACATATTTGTAAGTACATTGTACCTAATATTTAATGTGCACGCAAATCAAATCTGATACATATTTCTAAATACGTTATTGTGTTCTTTTAATAGCTTCTGATTGATGATTAAAAATACAAATGTATGTATCAAGGTGGTAAATGGTGTCTCCTTTAGCGATGAAGATGTCAAAATTATTATTTTGTTTAAATGTTCACTTTCTATTTACGTCCGTGTCAGTCAATTTTTTTTTTTTTAAAACGTACTAACCGTACGTTACTGAGTGAATTTCTTTTTTTAAGATACCATAAAACCGCAAAGAAACCGGCTTTAAATTTTTCAAATTAATATTACGTCCGCCTTAGGTTGACGACAGAGTACACGCTATAAGCGGAGCGAAGATTGAAGCGATAATATTTCTTGCTATAATCAAAGCTATCACATGTCAGAGTGCATGCTAGTTTGCTTAATATAAATGTCAATTTTTTACTTTTCACTTTTCATAAACACATAATAGTTTAAGCGCGAAACAGCTGTTAAAATGACAGAAAACAAAAAGAATAGAAAAAATTCAAGCGAGTTCATGCTATAAAGCAGTTCACAACATACTTTGTAGCTTCACGCTTCATTTATAGCATGAATACACTTTGCTCTTCGCTTACACTCTGACATGCGTCAAGCAAACACATAAGAAAATACTAGATGCTATTTATAGCACGATATAGCTTTACTGCTTTGCTCCGCTTATAGCGTGTACTCTGTCGTCAACCTTAAAGTTTTAGAGCTAGAATGCTAGCTCCATGCACATACGAATATACCAATATGCTTAATTTAAGAGCAGTTAAAAAAGAAACTGCCCTATACGAGTATGAACTGAATAATCCCTTCATTACAAACAGTAAACCTAATCGGCCGTCCTCGTCACAGAGGTAGCTTTCAACAACATCGCAATTAGGGAGAAGTTCTTTCTCGGCTTTTTTAAGAAGCTAATGATTCTGTAATGTTGCGGAATAATACTATGTCCAACGCTTGAAAATTAGCAAATATTTTTGGAAGCAAATTATAATATATATTAAAAATTGAATTATTATTGTCGATGGCAACAAATACTCGGCATGTTTATTCGGTTGTTCACATTTGCATGAATAGTTTGATTGGACCTTTCTTTAAACAATACATAAAATAAAACAATGGCTTTTTTAAATGTGAAAGCAAAGGATAATATTGAAGTATTTTCTATTGGCTATGTTATTTCCTAAAATTATGATGTAAGCGTCGCTGCCGTATTCGCAACTGTTTAGGAGTTTCTGCAACAAATGTTAGGGAACTGGAAAATTTAGCAATCGGGCTTTGGGTTCGCAATCGTACCCGCACACTTGTCTCTGCTTAGTATAAAAGATGTATGTTTGTAAGTCGAATTTTTTTTAAGCTATTTCTTTTTACCTAGTTCAGTTAAAAATCCATGAATATTTGTAGTTGTGTATTTTCCATAGTATAAAACATTTTGCGACGGAAAGTATATAACAACAAAATTTAGTCTTAAATATTGCGGGATACTTATTATTTTGGCTCCTTACAAATTTGGATACATTTTCATATGAATTGAAATCTATATTTCTATAACATTTATTTAGAATTAGATATGATTTACAACTATAATTTACTTATTTTATAAATATATTACATCTTGTAACCCGAAAATGCCGCTTTACCCAAAGATTGGCAAAATTATTTCATAATAAACTGAGCAACCATTTGGACTTGGGGCGTCATTCCATTGTTGTAAAATTGCAATGTATGTATATGGTTGATAAATTTTGAACACAGAATTAGGTACGATTGTTTGTAATGTTTTTCCAGCAAAATAAATCGACAGGCAAATGTTCTGGTTACATTTTTACTGGGAAAAAACATTCATTGGTATATACGATTTTTCTGGTTTATTAAAATAACCAAAAATAGGCACCGAATTACTTATGTTCTTTTTTTTTATTGCTTAAGGAGTATTTAAGTACAATATTTATTTAATAATAAGACAAATTTTAATATAATATAGTCTAATAAGTAGTTTCGAGGAGGAGATGATTTTCCCCACCTATTTCCAAATCCAAAAAAATATGGAGCGCTTAAATGTTTTGTAACTTTATTTGTCCGTGATCGCAGCTGAAGTGAAGCCAAAGGAATTTTCCACTATAAACTTAAGCTACGCTTATGCTCATATGAACATACGTATAAAAGAATGCAAAGGAAAAGGAGATACAAAATTGAAATACAATGCAAAAGAGAGTTACACCTACATAAATGATCACGCGATTTAATGTTGCTAATCTCGAAATGAAAAGTTAGTGCTGCTGCGGACATCCTCCCCGCGTTAAAAGGTGTAGACTTTCAACCGCTTCAGTCTCAATAGGGAGCATAGTTTTTTTTTCGACAGCTCGCTTGATAAGTCCGTTATCAGTGCGAATTGTTACAATACGCGTCACGCCGTCGGCGCCACGAATACAACTTTCCACACGCCCCAGTCGCCATTTGAAAGATGGAAAGCTTTCGTCCTTCAAAATTACCATATTTCTAGTTGATTTTCGCCATTTGACTCGCTCTTGGAGAAGAGAGAGATACGATATGCTTAATTTTTTCCAAAACACCTGCTGCATATGGCAAACGCGCTGCCAACGGTTCAAACGACTGATATCGACACTAGTTACGTCTGGTTCAACGAAAGACGTAAATGGTGTACCTATGAAGAAGTGAGCGGGAGTGAGCACATCAAGGTCATCCGGATTCTCTGAAATTGGACAAAGTGGGCGAGAATTAATTATCGCTCCGATTTCACACACAAGAATTTCGCTGACTTAACCGCCGCCTCCCACAATCCACCAAAATGTGGTGAACGTGGCGGAATGAATCTCCAAGTTATGCCTTTTGAGATGCATTTATTAGTGACTTCAACGTTATGAGAATTGCTTAAAACCAATCGCATTAGGTCTTGCAACTCGTTGTTTGCCCCAACAAAGTTCGTTGCATTATCAGACCAAATGGTATGCGGTTGCCCCTTGTGCATATAAAGCTTTTTAGGGCTGCCAAAAATGATGTGTAGTTCCAGATGACAAGCCTTTGTAATGAAGCAAACGGAAATGCATATATAGCATTTAATGGGTGGCCTTGTCCGAACTTCCGACTTATAATAGAATGGCCCACAATAATCAGTGCCAGTGGTGAAGAAGACTCTATTTAATAATAATAATAATCCCAACGGTTTTATCCCTCCATACCCGCCGGACCGACGCGAGGGGCGCATCCGCATGACGCACGGATATATATAAAAAAAAAAAAAATTCATATATGTTGCGCCGAGTTATGAAAGGCAGAGGTTTGTTAAGTGGCGAGATCTAAAACTGTTCAGCTACAGAACAAATGCTCATCAGCTGATGTTTGTATGTATTAATTATTGAGAGGATTGAGTATAGTTTTTTTAATGTAAAAAAGTGAGTCTGAAATATCAAAAGACCGGAGTGAGTGTTAAAATCCTGACACAAACTACGGAGTGGCTCATTTAACTCAAAATTACTTTTACATGGCTTCAGAAAGAGAGGCCGGAAATGTCTTGAAATTCTAGAGGGAACGTTTAGTTTTATTTCGCTAAGAAGAGATGGGCTAGAGATCAAGCCTGTCAGTAACTTGACCAAAAATACAATGCCTAGCATTTCTCTGCGACTAGCAAGTGTAGGAAGATTAATGAGTTTTAAACGATTTATATATGGCGGCAGGTTGTACTGAGAATCCCAACGAAAATTCCTTAAAGCAAAAAGCAGAAATTGTTTTTGAATTGACTCTATTCTGTCGGAATGAACTTGATAGCGCGGGTTCCAAACAACATATCCTTATTCCAGTATGGGCCTCACTAACGTTGTGAACAGAGCCTTCGTGATGTAAGGGTCATTGAATTCTTTTGACCACCGTTTTACTTGCACTCTGTCGGATGGCAGGCTGCCCATAATATGCTCGTATATTTTTTGTTTCAAGCGGAAACAACGAACGCATTTGTTTATGACGCTGGCAATAGTCTTTCGACCACCAATTGGCCAATATTTCTGTCGAATAGACGCTAACACGCTTTGCGGTCCTGCATGCAACTATTTACGATTAAAGTAGTCAATTATTGCGTTAGTGACCGGATGATGCTTTGGTAACAAAGGTGGATGTTTTGCTTCAAAGTCCAACGATGAGTTTTGCAACCGTCCTCTAACACGAAGAAGCCCAAATGAGTCGACAAATGGATTTAATGAGTGTAGATTACTTGATGAGCTAAGTTTCTTATCATAACGTAGCGCCTTAAGCTCTGTTGCTAAATGAATTTGTTGAATATGACGAATTAGTAAGTGCGTACATACTTTAATTTTCAGCGGAGTCAGCGGTGGGTTATCAACGTGAGTACTGCGTGGTTGGCAAAAATAGTAAACATATGCAAAGATGCGTTGCAACTTGTCAAAAGAGTTGTGGTATTTGCAATGGAGTGTTATGTCTCGCAGTTGAAAGGTAACTAAAACTTTACGTCGCCGTTCAGGTAATTCAGTTAAAAAATCCATGCTATGTGCCCATTCTGAACGCTCCTTTAACAAAAATGATGGAACATTGCTCCAAAGTTTAGAATTTAGTAATTCATTCGGACTGCATCCCCTCGAAAGGATGTCTGCTGAATTCAAAGCAGTTGGCACGTGATGCCAAGTTATACCTTTAGTAAGCGTTTGTATCTGGCTCACTCTGTTTGAAACAAAAATGTTGAAATTTGATGGTTGTTCGCGAAGCCAAGATAGAGTGATCATTGAGTCCGATCAGCAGTGAACAGTATGAGGATGTGGAAAATCTTCCGATATGGATTCTACCAATTCCGCAAGCAGTAAGGCTGCAGATAATTCCAGTTAAGGGATAGTTAAACTCTTCAGAGGCGAGACTTTCGACTTTGCACAAAGTATGCATGGTTTTAAAAGACCATTACAGTCCGAACGAATGTATCTTTTCCTTCCAAAGCGTTTGCAAGAAAATTTTCGCTTTCGTAATTACTGGCGATACAAGGCCAAGCGGATCATAAAATTTAGCAATATATGATAGTATCATGCGTTTTGTCATGCGTGCGTTATATACGATAGGCGAAAAAGAAAATAAGAATTCATCGATCTCAGGGTCCCAGACTAGACCAAGAGTCTTCCTTACATCAGTTCCATCATGGAATTTTAGCATACTCTCACGCTCTGAGTGGCCAATACCTTGCAGCGTATCAGCCTCATTTGAGCACCACTTTCGTATGTTGAATCCTCCACACTGAAGTAAACCTTTTACCTGACGTCTAATCGCAACAACCTCTTCTATCGTATCACCGCCTGAAATGAGATCGTCAACATAAAAGTCTCTTCTAACGATTTTTGCGCCTATTGGAAATGACTGCTCTTCATCGTACGAAAGTTGATGATTTTGTACCATATGTTATAGTTTCTAATTTATATACCTTTATATCATCACGTGGATGCTCGCGCCCTAAAATGCATTGAAGATATTCATCTGGAGATGTTACACGTACACATCGGTACATTTTACATATGTCTCCGCACAAGGCGAATTTGCGAAAGCGAAATTGTAAAAGAGTTTTGAACAGCTTTGGCTGAATAGTTGGACCCGCTAGCAAAAGGTCATTTAGCGAGTAACCAGTTTTTGTTTTTGCAGACCCATCGAATACGACGCGAAGCTTGGTCGTTGGTGTGGTAGAAAATATGTAGTTCTTGTTTCTGGCATTGCCAATGACATATGGTTAAGAGCACATACTCATTCATAAAGGTTATGTACTGAGATTTTAATTCATGATTTTTTTCGAATTTTCGTTCTAAGTTTTTAAATCTGCGAATTGTAAGATTATGTGAATCGCCAAGAGCGCTAAAACTTATTTTTGCAGGCAATCGGACTGAATACTCTCCCGACGGTAGCCGAGAGAAATTTTCTTTGAAATGCTGCTCACACCAATTATCTTCTTCAGATGGTGGAGGAGCAGAGTCGAAGCAATTCTCAATTTCCCAGAACCTTTTTACTATTTCGTTTAATGAGTTGTTTGTTTGTTGTTGTTCAGATACATTTTTACTGCAAGCAGCGAGCGCCGATGATTGTTTGTTGGTATATGAAACACCACTAGAGACAATCCAACCCTGTCGAGTTTTTTGCAATATTGGCAAATTACTAGCAATGCGAATTTGGCCATCGCAGCGAACGAAGTGCTGTAGCCTTTATCTTGCGAGTGTGCGAAAACGTCGATCTCTTTGTCAGCCACAAAGTTGGATTCACCGATGCCGGATATCAAAATTGTAGATTTTTTGAATGGAAGTTGCAAAAGATTTGCCAAGCGAGTAGTTACGAAATTTATTTGAAAGGCCGAGTCAAGAATAGCCCGGCATGGAACGAAATTGCCTGAAAGGTTTTTTACTGAAATTATTGCTGTAGGCAGCAACACATTGCTGTTGCCAAGAGACTGCGGGGCCTGAGGGACTGAACTTGAAGTTAGCGATGAAATGGGTGCTTGCTGTGATGGGGATGTAGCTTCAATATCTAGTGGATTTGAAGACGACGAAAGTGGGCTTATGTGGAGAAGCGAGTTGTGTTTGGCTCAACAATGACGGCAATGGCCAGATTTACACCGCTGTAGACTATGGCCCTTACGCAGGCAATTTAAGCAAAGTTGAAGGCGTTAAGCTTCTTTGTATCGCAAATTTGGCGATAAATTTAAAAATTTTTAACAATTGTTAATATAATGTTCTTTAGCATCGCAAAATATGCAAAGATTGCAAGTGTTTGAAGATGCTACTAAAACGTTTCTAACGCCTTTATTGTAATTCAAAATTTTGCCCACCTGGTTGCCACGTGTTTGTCCTACCTTAGCACTTTCTAGATTTTCTACCATTCGGCACCGCTTGTCCAAAAACGAGGTCATTGCGTTCAAAGCTGGCAATGTCTGTGACGACAAGTCCTCTTCGCACTTCTCATGCGTCTTCTGATCGAACTTTCTGGTAACAAGATGTAAATTTGTTCTGGTCTTGCCAAAGTGTTAAGCGCACGAAGATGTGCTTTATCATAATTCTCCTCAACAGGCTCAAGCGAGCCAACGGTTTCCAACGCGGCTCCTTGCAAACCAGCGCGCAGATGGTGAAGTTTTTCCACTTTGCTCAGCTCTAAGTCTTTGTCAATCACGCTGCTAAACATCGCGAAGAAATTAGGCCAATCCGCGTATGCTCCACTAAATTTCGGTAATTTCAGCTCAGGAAGGCGAGATTTTCGTAGCGATGAAAACGATGTTGACGGCAATTCTACCAATGCAAAGTGCCTCACGGTAGATTAGTGTCTTACGTTCGTCTTCCGATGTAAATTGAGTTGGCGAGAAAGCTTTGCTTTAACTTCTAGGTACATTTCCAAAAATTCTGCTCGCGCTGTTCCATCCAGTTCTCTTATATCAGCTTCTTCGACAGTCGACTGCACGTGGTCAAAGCGCTCGTGCATGCTATGGACATACTCTATATGGACGGAAAGCTCAGCTCCATCGAGCTCACTAAGACGCTGCGTCGTTAAAGTTTTATTAAGTGCCATTAGCTGATGCTTAATCGAAGCACCTTTTCTTTTATTAAAAGAGATTGACTAGGAAGTGTTGATCGTTCCATCGGCTGATGATACGTCATTGCCCTTTTTCGATTTGCTGCCTTTTGGCATGTTGGCCTCCTCTTTGCAATTATGTATTGGCACAACAGTCTACCGCACACGATATTTGCTTTAACGCAAATTTTACGACAATTTTGTTTTGATTAAACTCGAATTAGTTTAATGATAAATGACTTCTAACCTGATCACATCGGGTCACTAAATGTTTCGAGGAGGAGATGATTTGTCCCACCCATTTCCAAATCCAAAAAAATATAAAGCGCTTAAATGTTTTGTAACTTTATTTGTCCGTGATCGCAGCTGAAGTGAAGCCAAAGGAATTTTCCACTATAAACTTAAGCTACGCTTATGCTCATATGTACATACGTATAAAAGAATGCAAAGGAAAAGGAGATACAAAATTGTAATACAATGCAAAAGAGAATTACAGCTACATAAATGATCACGTGATTTAATGTTGCTAATCTCGTCTCGAAAGTGCTGCTGCGGACATAAGTATAAACGTTTTTTTGAGCGGAAAGAGCAAATTAATATTTTTGGTACATTGGACAAAAAATGTCTTTAAATTATAATTTGACTAAAATGTAATGAAAACTTCTTATATTTACTGTAGGAACTTGTTCAAAAAGATATAAATGCCGAGATAGTCTTTTTTTCAGAGATGGATACATTCGGATAGATTTTTTTGAACGATACTATAACGGCTAACACAGTGGCAACACTGGTTGCGAGCATCTCGTTGCCAGCGGCGAAATGAGCAGGAGTTGCCACGCTCGCTCGCTCGAACTCCGAGTTTTTGCGCACCCTGCTTTAAACACGATTCCGATACTTTGCAACTACTAGGGCTAAGTAAACCGCAACGACTATCATAAGAAGCAACAATTGAATCAAGAATGTATTGTTACTTAAAATTTCACGTCAACGAAGTGTTTTCAATTGTTTTGGTTAAAACATTTCAACATATTATCATAATAAGTAATTATCATATTAAATTTTATTACGTTTTCAACTGACCCAAAACGCTGTCGTTAACGTTAAACGTTTAATTTTAAGTGTGCTGACAATGTCACAACAAGCTGTCAGCTTATATCGTGATCCCTCGGGTCTCGTTAACGTTTCAACACTAACGATTATATCTACCAATTAATCATAAAAAGACGAACGCAAAATGGTTGAAAAAAGGACAAGGGAGTTGATGGATCAACAGCTTTAGACATGAACATGCTATTAGCCAGCATTTCGCAGATATTATCACAGATAAACGCACAATCATTGAACCAGTCTGCGGTAATTTATGCACATATGGAGCATTTAAGCAAAGATAATGGAGCACTTAAAAAGAAACTGGATAAACTTGAAGAAAGGCAAGACAAGTTTGAGGCTGATAAGTACGCCTTGAAAGGTTGTCTTCGTAACTTGCAGTTGAATAGCACAACTACTTCGACGAACGCTTCTAAGAAAAAAACTCCAGCCCTTTGATGGTTGAATTACTTTTCAGGTTTTCAAGCTCTAATTTGAAAAGACGGCTTCGACAAATAATTGGAACATGGAAGACAAAACTGCCGCACTTTCTGTACTACCAAAAGGACCTGCAGCGGAGATCCTACAAACTGTTTCCGAGCGTGAAAGAGATTACTACGAAGTGTTAATGGGTGCCGTGGAAAGACTTTACGGTAGCGAGCACAGGAGACAAATTTATGGATCGAGCTGAAAAATCGCTTCCAGAAATCGGACGAGACTCCACAAGAGTTTGATTTCGAAGTTGAGAGGTTGTATCGTTTTTGCATCAGCTTTTGGAGATGCATCTGGGGAATACCTTGAAAGAGTAAAAATTCAGAAGTTTGTAAATGGAATAGGAGACACATATACGAAGCGAGCAACCTATGAGAATCCGAGACCAAAATTCGCTGAAACTGTCTCAAATGCCCAGACCAAGGAAGCAGCTGCGCTCTTAAGTGGTCCAGCTTATAAAGCCCATCGCATAAAAGTGGAAACAACGGACGGAAAAATCAGTTCTGATTCAATCGGAAAAATGTCGGTACTGGAGAAGGTTTTAGTTGCGGATAGCAGGCTATTTTGCTCGCAAGTGTAAGACAGCAACCGATTTACAACCAGTCGTTAAACTGAAACGAGAGGGTGTAGGCTGGCTCCCGCAATTGAATGCCCCCATAATCAACATCTCTCAAATAGGCAGAACAGGGAGGAACATACATATGTTATTGTTTGGGGGTATGTGGACGGCAATGAGTGAGTACTAACTGTGCATACAAAAGCGTTACATTGCATCAGTCGATTCGATCTGGTCTCTAAGAACGTCAGGCCATTGCCGGGAGCAGAGTTGCAAACAGTTACTGGTGATAGACACAAATTGTCGGAGAAGTAACCTGCAAAGTCTCGATTGGAAATGAGGTAGTAGCACAGAAGTTAATAGTTGCGGAGGATGTCGACGAAGTTATAATTGGTGTGGACTTCCTCCTGGCACAAGGTATGAAGATTGAATTGGGTAGACATATGCTGACGTACCGCAATGTGGAAGTGCCGCTTAACCTTGGCTGTGACAGTTCGCACAACAGCAACCGCGTTGTTTTGTAAAATAGCCCCCAAATCAGAATCTGTTGTTTGGGCGAAGATTGACGGAGAATGTGGTACAAACAAGTTGTGGGAGTTCACCGGTAGTACTTGTGAAGAAGAAGGACGGATAGATGGGATTCTGCGTGGATTACCGGAAATTAAATGATCTAACAAAGACAGCTATCCTTTGCCCCGAAGCGATGATGCTCTGGACTCGTTATCGGGACTATCTGTTTCTCAACTCTCGATTTGAAAAGCGGATATTGGCTCGGAAATGCTGATGACATGTCCCGCTGGCTATGTAACCTGTAATGTAAGCACTGCTCACAAGCTGAGGCCAAAGAAGACAAAATAGACGTTCGTCTAATGCCCGTAACACCAGCAGGGGACTGGGACACAGAGCAATTGAGGAAAAGCAAGCAGGAAGAGTGGATTAGGCACTTCTAATTTTTGGCCTTGAGATGAACACACGGTCAACGAAAGAGTAAATGGCAGCAGGAAGTCCAATCGCCAAAGTATATTGGGCGCAGTGTCATAGGTTAAAAATAATATCTGGATATTTGCATAGGACTTGGTAAAGCGGGGATGGCCAATTCTATAGCAATCTGACAGTGGTCCTAAGAGTAAAAATTTCCAACGTTCTCAAAAAATTCCATAAGGAAGGACACTTGGGAATCGCGAAGATTATGGCCAAGATTTGGACAAGTGCATGATCTTGTTAGGCAGCGTACGCAAATTATGAGTGACAAAATGAAGGCCAGGTATGACAAGGCGATGAATTATTAAAGTTTTGAAGGAGGAGCTTTGGTGTTGTTGTCTAATCCGCAACGAAATAAAGGTTTGTCCTCGAAATTGCAGTGCAACTGGGAAGGTCCTTATAAGGACATCAAACTGTTAAATGAAGTGGTGTATCGAACCCAGACAGTTGGGAGACCGAGAAACAAAATGAAGGTAGTTAATTTGGAACAGTTAATGTGTCTGATCGGATTGTGAAGATGTTTGTGTAAATGAGGCATTTGAAATGATTGAAAGTGGGTATACATGCGCGATACAGGACATTTTATTTAAATCTACTTAATTTTTGAATAAACTCGCTATTTTTCTTTAATGGCTTAACATATTTACAAATATTTGTTTACAGAACTTTATGATGGAGGAACTGTCAAATATTTTTGTTCTTTCTTTGCATTATAGATGAAAAAACAATGAATAGCAATATCGATAGATTTCAATTTTAAAAACTTTTGATGGGTTCGAGTGGCTATCGATAGTCTTGCAACTGAGACTCGCTATTTCAATGGAAGTATTCATTGTTGAACAAATATATAGACGTGCGCGAACATTAATTTTATGAAAGAAATGCGTAACACTCTTAGCAAACTTACAAGGTTGCCAAAAATCAATATGAACTTGTTAGAAAATAAAAAACAGGGACAAATTTAATGAAACTTGTTGTGTTTTTAATAGTAAAAAGTTTTGGACTTATACCATTTATGTTAAACAACAAGCTATATTTTTATTGAAATAAATAATATTAAAAAATAATTTTTAAATAATAAATAAATGAATCAATAGCAACTCGTATTATTTTATTACAGGTATGCTCCCTGTTTAGTAAGTTAACATTTACTTGCTACAATAATTAGTATTATGAAGTGTTAGCTAAGTGAAAAAATCTTTTATACATATACATATGTGTTGCTTCTAACCTATAAAGTGCTTTAAATAAAAAATTTAGTATCCGATTCTGTATTCTTGATAAATTATCAACCATTTACAAACATTCGACGGTTTATAATTTGTCAGTAACGTTTTTTATTTATAATTAAGCAAAGAAAAAGCTTTTAATTTTTGATTAGAATACATAAAGTTTTATAAATTTTTGTAAATATTTGATAATTTATAAAGAACATAGAATCAGGCAGTTAACTTTTTAATAGAATACGATAGTACTGCCGATTGTAACTGAGGTGTTTTTGAAAGCATCGAAACTGTCGATAGTTCGAGTCAGTAGTTTTCCAGCTCTATTTATCATTAATTACTTAACTTCACTTCAATTATCATTGTTCGCTTCACATCATATGAATATGTGACTTCACGCAAACATTTTTCCTCTCTCGTGGGCGAAATTTCTACAATCTATAATTTTTGCCGTAAAGCCGTGTCAGCTGAGTGCTCTCTCACCACACAGCGTTACCAACAGTGCATGCAAAAATCGTTAACGAAAGAAATTTACAAAAATTTTTAAATTTTTAGTAAAATATTGTAAAAGCGATGTTTAATAATGTTAATTAGTAATAAATGAATAATAAGCATTTGTTGGTTTTTGGCTTTGGTTTATTATACGATGAAAAATATTAATTGATAACGCGGATGTTTGTATAAGATGTTTTCAAACAAATGAATGGGAACATTGTGTTGATGCAAGTAAACTTTTATATACGGGCATAAGTTTTGCTCAATTTTGTCACGTCACGTCAAACAGACACGGCACACTTACACGTCGGTGACTGTGGGCGCCGTCGAACTTTTTGCTGCAAAGAAGCGTGTGCGTGTGATCCGAGTTGGCTGCTTTTATGCTGAAATTTGATGCAACACGAGTTTGCATTAAAATCAATTTTATATCGTGGGAGCGCTCCAATGTGCAGCTGAGAATTTCATAGAAGCGATCTTTGGTCATATTGTTATTCTCTTTTGAGCGTGGGTGGAAATCAGTGAGATTTTGAATGTAGCATTCGTGATGTTGGAGTGATGTTTTGTTTTTATGCAAACTGTATTAGTTTATGATTCGTTATTCGAAAATTTTTGTTCTGTATACATTATCGTATCAACTAGTTACTCAAACTGTCGTTGTATCGAATGTGATGCCATCCTGCATCAGAGGTCCATCCAAACTTAAACTGAAATAAATGTTGTGTTAAACGGCACTATACATAGCCATATGAGTTTTGCCGGGATCCCGAATTTCGTTATTTGATTTCAAATAGATAATATCATTTATTTTTATAAATAAGTATCTATGAACTAGCAGACCCGACCACGCGTTTGTTGTGGCTAAGGTTTTTGTTATTTATTTACATATTTATTTATTTATTTATTTATTTACGGTCTACAGAACATTATTCTTACAGACTAATTAAGACTAGTTAAAAATTAATTCATTTTAAACTTATTTATATTCACAGCAAAATCAATATTTTTTGAATAGGTGTTACAAAGCCTGATACATCTAGCAATTGGTTCATTATCACTATAATTAGAAAATTGCAGTTCACTTTCAAACAATCGATTATTCCTTAGGTTTCGTGGTGGAATATATAATTTCAATAAATTTGCAAGGCACGTACAGTTAATACGGCCATTGATAATATTATATATAAAAATTATCGAAAAGGTATTATTTGCGCACTATAATTTTTTGTTATTAGTGTTGAAAATTGTAAACTTATCAACACTATTTTTTTCTCTTTTCTCGTAAAACACGTCCCTTTTTGCAAAAAATCTGTCATAGGAAAATTCATGATACGTGAAAATAGCTTCGCATCATTGCATTTTACTTCACCTTGGCAACGCAGTACCTGACTATATAAAGTCAGTTCACGTTTACTTTCAAATTATCCACCATTATTGCATTTGAAAATACCTATGGCAACGCAACCATCAAACAAACCACTTGCAAAGATGCAAGATCACTTCGAAAAGTTTCGGAATAGCTCTAATGTATTTTGTTTTTGAGTGTGAGTTGCAAAAGAAACGATGGTTATTTGCACGGTGTCGCGAATTGCAAGTACGTTTTTAGAAAACATATCATATATATTCATATATGAAATAAACACTTTGTGCAAAAGTTGAGTAAAGGAGTTATTTTAGGCACATGAAGGGAACTCGTCAACTATAGCCACGTTTAGATTAGGGGATTCCCCAAACTCGGAAAAAATTTAATTCAACATATTCACTTATGTCTAGTCCACATAACCTCTTTTAATAAATGGTTCACTTATTTGGGCTACTAAGTTTGTGCACGTTAGAGAGTAGTCAATGTTTAATAAAAAGCATTCACTTTAGGCGGTCTTCCCTTAAGGCAGAGTTCACGTTATTGTACAGTACGTAAAACAAATCGAAAATGGCCTTTGCTTTTAGGATTCAGAGAGAACACCATTGTGCTTGCATTTGAGTTAAGAACTGAATACTGATGTTAATGGACGAAATCTTGGCGAGTTCCTCAAAAATTTGAAACAACCAAATCTGCAGGTCGGCTAAAGATCTGTGCGTAAGTGAAGAAGCGTCACTATCGTCTAAGACGCCACAGTCGTCTTCGCCACTTCTGCCACCGTCAACATTACCAGCTTCAGAACCACTGCCACCAAGGTCACCGAATCCATACTTGAGCCATATGTTTAATTTTCATATTAGTGTCAATGAGAATGGAGGAGATTTTGGCTTAGGTTATCCATAGCGATTTTTCAATCGCAGCTATTATCGCTGGCTATGTCAACCCTCTCATTACCATCGCCATAACTACCACGAAAAAAATTAGAACTGAAGAATTGATTGGCTGAAGAAATTTTAAAACTAAAAGCTGAAACCATTTAACAATTCAAGGTATTGGGAGCAATGCCGCAATTGAGAATAGAAGGACACAGTTGCTTGAAAAAGTGACCATCATTTTAATTCATTTTAATTCATATTAAATTACCGTACTTTAGTATTACTTCTTTATTTTCAGAATTTAACTTTCCTTATTCAAATTATTTTCATTTGAATTCCTCTTTTATTTAAGAAATTTTACCTTTTTTTTAAATTAATTTCCTTTTAACTACTTTTTTTTCGAAAATTGCAGTTTTTGAATTTAACAACTTTGAATTAGCATTTTTATTATCTTTAGAAAACACTTGTGATATTTTTGTGAGATTCAAATTACTGCAGGTACTACAAATTTGATATCTTTTTAATCATTAGCTTTGAAAGAAAATTTGTGTAATATTTGTGAGATGGTTTAATTTTATACTGCAAAATGAATTTGAAAAATTATATTATCTAATTTTATAAGCTTTTAGAAAATACTTATTATATACTTATATATGTACTTCGTAAACCATAATTTGAAATACCAAAACGTTGAAATAAATTAATGAAAATATTAGCAAAGAATAAAATTACTTGAAATTTCGTCTCTTTATAATTTATTTCCGATCAAGGTTTGCACACCTCCATTTCAGAATAAATTACAAAAGTGGAGAACTTTTACTCATAATATGTTTCCCCGTCGTAGAGAGATTTGGTCTTAGAATTCTGAAATCATGAAGCGACCGTGGTCACTACAAGTTACAAATCCCAGTGAACATCATAGCGGTTTTAAGTACTATATTGTCCGATTTTTTTCCGAATAAAGTACATCTATTTTTGATCTGTTGCACCCTTAATACCGTCGTATTCTGTAAATAAGTCCTTTTTGTCTTCATGACCAATACCGAAAATTCGCTACTTCGTTGCATAGTTTTTCAAGCGGCCGAAGAAGCTATCCTGTATAAATACGCCAGCTGCCAAAATGGCATGGTGTTGCTTGTGTACCAAATATAGAGAATACTTTTTAGTTGCGTGTTGGCCAGACCGAACCGAATAAAAATGTCGATAAAGAGTATTTTGTTGAAAATATGAAGTTTGTAAATAAAATGTTTGAGGTTACATATTACTTGTTAGATACTCCATTGTTTCACGCTTCACGCTTCAGTCTTATATTTATTTTGAAATCCACTTTGCTTATAGTATTGAGCAGGGTTGGGCATTTTTGCACTACCACTAAATGGTACTACTGCTGTTTGTTTAGTAGTAGTTAAAAGCAAAATCCATTATCAGTAAGCACTTGGTTTCTCACTATCACTAAGTGTTTTGTGATTAAAATTGCACTATCACTAAACTTTTAGTGTTAGTGAAAAAAAAATGCACTATCAATTAACTTTTAGTGAAAAATAAACTTTAAGTAAATACATGTGAGGGAGGCTTCGACTCAAATCTGGCTAGTTTGTTGAAAAAATCTTTTTAGGTGAATAGGCGCCGAAATTATACGACGATGTCGGGTCACTGACTGCCAACCGCTGCATTCGTCGATCATATATTATTATTCATTTGTCACCTATTTACTAATTATATGCTTAAGATATTCAAGGCCAAGTATCTGAAGCCATTCACCACAATGTTATTATTATTTGTATTCCCATTTTTTTGATAGGTTTTTATAAAAACATAGTTCATTTTTAAAACATTTCATATCAATTAAAGTTTTAAACATAATACAAAAATGTATGACAATTAACCAAATTTTAAAGATTTTATTAAGAGCGTTTAGAAAATATTTGGGTAAGCAGTTTTATAGCCGAATAAATTCGAGTATTATAAAACGCACATTTAAAGTGGCTCACAGTTCGCGTTGATAATTTTTTGAAGTACTGGATTTATTTTTTTTATAACGCAAATATTTATATGACATTCTGCCACGGAAAATATTGCTAATATCTCAAACAGGCAACATTCATGAAAAACATTGCTTACTTCTCAAAAGGTGACTTCCATGGTGGAAGTATACTTGAATGGCGATGATAGGAGCATTGATGCTTTGCACTGCTTTCTTTTTATAAAAAGAATGTTTTTGAAATACACACAGCTCTTCCTTCCTCTGCTTCAGTGGAAAGACCATTTTCCTTTGCTGGAGTTGCCAATATATATACACTAGGGTGGTTGACTCGGTTTTTTTAAACTGGTTTTCTTTGGTGTTTTCATAAACTATTGTACGGTTTTTCTGAAATCTTGATATTTCGAATATCGAATATATCGGTTTTTTTAATCTCCAAAACCCGTTTTTTACCTAGTTGTAAAGTTAAAGCCTTTCATAAATAATAGAAATATGGCAGCACATCGACTTATTTCATATCCATTATATTTTTATTGAAACGGAAACCGAAAAGTGCTTATCATCTCAAGTTTCAAATTGAGTTAGAGATTATTGCTTTTCTTTGCGCTTTTTTCTTTTGTTTTAAATTTTATTTTGCGACTAGAGGCTTTATTTTGAAACTAATGAATGCCTACTGGTCTAAAATTGTGACTTTTGTCTCTATTAGAGACTAATAGAGAATTCAGTGGGTAACTCAGTCTCATCTCAAGTCTCAAAATGAGCTAGAGATTATTGCTTTTTCTCGCTTTCACGTTTATTTCTTTTGTTTTTATTTCAGTTTTTTTGTGACCTGCTCATCACCAGGTCACTATTGAGATACTTGATTTTGAGACTAGAGCCCTTATTTTGAAACTAATGAATGCCAACTGGTCTAAAATTGTGACTTTTGTCTCTATTAGAGACTGATACTGCTTACTGAATTTGGGGGTAAGGCCTACCTCGCTCAATGTGCTCAATGTGGAATTCAGTAATTTGGTATAATCTCAAGTTCCAAAATTTGAGACTTTGTATGAGTTGAACATTATTGTTTTCTTCTTTCTTCGCTTTTACGTTTTTATATTTTGTGTTTGTCTTAATTTTTGTGGGTTACTATCACCTGATCCTAATTGAGCGACTTTACTTTGAGAGTGGAGGACTTGAGACCAGTTAATGAAAGCTGGTCTAAAATTCTGACTTTTGTCTTTTAGAGATTAATACTGCTTACTGAATTCGGGCAATAAACTACATTTTATTTTCAAAGGATTTCTTTCATAGAAATAATTGCATTTAACATAGCTACATGTATGTTCATTGATGTAGTTTTTTCTTATTGGAACAAAAAGCGGTTTGCACGGTTTTTCTTGATTTAAAAATTAGGAACCGATTTTTTTTCAAATTGCCATTTTTCGAATAGGTTGAAAACCGGTTTTACAAAAAAATCTAATAATCGAAAACCCTAATGCTGTTTTTTTTTTCAAATAAAATCTTCAATAAACTGGCCTCGAGCTCAACAAAGTTGTCAATGTAATGCTTAGTGCTAGTAATTTTGTTTTAACTGTCACTAAATATTTAGTAAAACGAATTTAACTATCACTGAAGATATAGTGGTAGTGAAACGCATAATGCATTTCTTTTTCAGTGCACTATGCCCAACTATGGTATTAAGAGTGTTTTCGAAGTTGGAGTACTTCTCATAATGGTCAAATTCGCTTTTAGTGTCTTCAGAGTATAACTTGCAAATAAGGTAACCTATATTTCCTACACGGCTTCCCATGCTCTATTCTTAAATCAACTGCTCACCTAAACACATTGACGACACATTAATCATATATTAAGTATTTATTTTCACAAACAGTTTCACAAACAGACCAGCTCTTTCTACATGTAACACCAGTATTGTGAAATCGATTTTAAATTATGAGATAGTTGAAAGTTCTTGAATGTTGATGTCGAAAAATCAGAAAAAAAACAAAATTCTTGAATGTTGGTTGCAAAAGATGACAACTATGATAGTAAGAGCTTTTCATCTTTTATTTTCGAGGTCTTATGCAGCTTGACAGTGGTAAACATTTAGTTCAGCACAGTTTTATTTTACGCAACACACCCTTACGCCTCATGTGTGATAGTTGCAGTCATTCATATGTATCTATGCTAAGTACATATGTAAGTATGTATGTATTAGGGGTGTCAATTTTTGGAACTTTGTCGATCCCGGGATTTTCGAGATTTGAAAATGAAATCCCGGCACAATCCCGGGATCCCTAATTTCACGAAGTTTTGATTTTTAATTTTTACTTTGCCCAAAAAAGTAACACGTCTGTAATCGTTTTATTATAGAAGTATGCAAAATAACATTAATATAACAAAGAATAACGATTTTTTGTAGATCATGTACATATGTATTTATTGGCCTTTTCAAGAAAAAAATTAAATAAACGTAAAATTTTACACACATACAAAATAATTTATACTTCAAGTACAAACATACATATTTGGTACAGAAGAAGCACTACTGTGCCTCAACACTTGTTGGTTGGATTGTCGACAATAAGTTACACGCTCTCTGTAGGATATAGCCGTTTTAGCCTTATTACAAAAATTATCAATTTCTTTTACCAAGCCTTCTGATAAATTTTAAGCCTTTCGAATATCGGTCAATTGCGAGCTGCTCGCTAAAACTTGATGCAATTTATCTTTGAGACTTTTTGCCTTATCCACTTCAGGCTCTTCGTCGTCAGTTCTATTAACATCGCTTGTATAGCCAGGCTCATTTTCTACTCGAGTTGGATATTCTCCCAGTCATTTATAATGGCAAGGACAAAACAAAGCCTTAAGGCAGTTAACAAGCTGTGTTATTTGTCGATTGTGAAATCTCTAAAGGCTTTGTTTTGCCCTTGAAAGCGGAATTTTTAAGAATGATACAAAATTTAAAAAATAAATGGCTATTAAATTCATTGTTTTATACAATTCCCGGATTTTAATAGACTTATTTTGGGATATTCGAGAGTTAAAAAATGCCGGGATCCCGGGATTGACATGCCTAGTACGTATGCATATAAATAAACTTTTTAAGGAATATAAGTTCTAGTCTCGAATCTGAATGTATAGTTAAATGGTATGCAAATCGCAGAGGACTTCCAAAGTATTGGCGTTTATAGTGTATCATTGCTTGGCGGATACTTAATTTCACTATATAACATAACTAACATAAGAGCATATTAGATTTTGTAATCTTGCTGCATGTTATGTAATCCAGAAAAGAGTTTTTAAGATGCCTCTATGCCGGGGGTGATTTAGAGCCAGCGAGACAACTGGTCAGAGCACATGCATGCAGCACCCCGAGACAACAGTCGATACGATATAAAAATATACGATTGCAGCAGGCGGATGTTTGCCAAAAGTGTATACATACATATATGTACATACATTTGTTTATATTTAAAAATGTGTGTGCACATGTATCTATGTTGAGATAAAAAATTAACTTAGTTCGCT
This sequence comes from Philophylla caesio, assembly GCA_963971545.1. Taxonomy (NCBI): domain Eukaryota; kingdom Metazoa; phylum Arthropoda; class Insecta; order Diptera; family Tephritidae; genus Philophylla; species Philophylla caesio. The sequence continues at coordinate 36,788,745 of OZ020608.1, read as the reverse complement.
GGCGTGTGTACCTTTTAAATCCGTTTGCTCTATCTACCAAAGCGAAAATGAAAAGCAAAATTTCAGCCGCAAACCAGTAGGCGCATATTGCATCCTTGCATTTTTGTATATAAAATATGAAGCGAAATTTTAGGAACGGTGGCTTTTGCATTCTTTAAGCCGATCGTCTTTAGATGGAGTTTATGCCTTAGGCTTAAAGGCGATCAGCGGAAACAACTGCATCTGCTCATGATTAAACGCTAGTGTAGATATGTAAGTATACATGTTTGTAGATTTAGATATGTACATGCGTATGTACTTATATTTGAGTTCACATAAAACGGATTCTCCTGCATCAACTAAAGCGGGTTTGCATATTTTAATTTCTTATTACTCGCATATACATACATATATCTGTGGTCACAAGCAATAATCGCCTAAGTCCTTTGTTAAAGCATAGCACTTAGGCGGTTATCGCTTGTGACCACAGACCACTCATATATTCTTTTAAAATTATAGTTTTTTTTTAGTGATATATATGTATAAAATAACTAACAAAGACCAAAATGTACTATTTACATAATGACCAAAAATACAGAATCCGACTTTTATATTGCGGCACCATTATCAAATCTTAACGTAGACCCTCTCGATGTATGGATAAGCTCTGATGAAATTTTCCCCAAATTAATCGACTTGCCTCTAAAACACCTCTCAGTCAATGCCACTTCTGCACCAGCTGAAAGGTTATTTTCGAAAGCAGCGAATATTGTCAGGAAAACTCGAGACCGTATTTTAGGAAATCGATTTCCAAAATTATTATTTTTAAAGTCTTTGACTGTAGATTTGATTCATAGTTTGAAAGTTTGAAGAAAGCTTCATTTTATTTCTTTTATAAGTTTGATACCTAACAATTATAATTTTATATACTACTTAAACTAATTGGTTTATTTTACTTTGATTATAGTCAATTGTTAAGTTTAAGGAACAATTTATTGTGTTTTTTAGTTTTAAGATGTACGAAACACTGTCATTATATTTCTTGATCTTATTGTTTTGTACTATTTTGACTGCAATAAAATATTTAAGAAGACTGAAAATGTGTATATAAATAATTCTGATCTGTATTTATATATTAAAAGTCTTCCTTTTGGTTATTTTGTTATACTTATTATCTTAAATCGATTTTTATTTGGATCAATTGTTTATAATATACTTTCACTATATGTCGAACAAGCATTTTTCGTGCAAAAAATCGCTTATGTACAATAATTTGCAACAAATCGATTTATCTTGAACAGAAAAAAATCGATTATTAAATAATTATTAGCGACTGCTACTCTGTCACAGGATCAGTTCGCGAGCCGTAACTGCGATTGTGACTGCAACTGCAACAATACTGTGACTAAAATTTGTGACTACAGTGACCAGTGACTTCTAAGTATCAGTGACAAAGTGAAAGGTACGCAAATATTTGCGGTCTCTACTGACATTGTTGGCCTTTTCCAGTCTAGAGAAGGTATCAGTACCTTATGGCAACAGTCAAGAATTTTGTATACCTAGGATTCATATAATAAATTTATTCAATGTACATTTGACGATAATATAATTAAAAACATTTTTTTTTTAAATTTATTTAATTTTTATCTTTATCATTCTTTTTCAATTTTTTATTCTATATTATTTTTTATATATTTTAGCACTACTATTCAATATAATCACATAAACCCTAATTTTAATTACATAAAATATAAAATTATAGCTCAGTGTTTGGTCGAGCTTATCCTACCATTTGTGGTGTTCGTCTTTATTTTCTACCACAAATGAAGGGACCTACAGTGCCGACTAAAAACGGCAGGTGTATTTAATGAGAAGTTTATTCATGGCAGAAATACCCTCGGAGGTTTGCTGTTGACTGCCGAGGGGTGACCGCTATTAGAAAGAAATTTTTCTATGATTAAGATTTTACTTGCCCTGGCTGAGATTCGAACCTCGAACTCAGCGGCCACATACATATGTATGTATGTACATTGTACGATATATAAAAAAATTTTACATATCGAAATTGTAAGAAATAAAAAACAAATGTGCATACGCACGCATGCAGTAGTGATTTTTTATACATTAAGTTGTATCATTATACTATCAAAGCATATAAAATTTAAATTTGGTTATCTCCGGGAGCGCAAAATGATATTTCCGGGCATGTTTCTTTACACATCATGTGATTTTTCTACCTGAAAATCCTGTTTCACCAATTGAAAGTGCGTTTGCTTTAAACACAGCTGTCTCGCTTGAAAGGCATAGCGGACGTACAGCGTTATCAAGATTTTAAGCAGTGTTATGCGTGGGCGCACATTTTTACATATGGAGGTTTATACATACATACATACATGCCTATGTATGAATATACGAAGCATTTTGATAAAGGGGATGCGGAACTATTAAATATACAATATATATAAATATATATAATTTATGACTGAAGTCACAAGCGCAATTATATATACACGCATATGTACAGCGACTGCATAACCTTCTCAAATAAGTCAGTGTAAGAGTATACCTTCTACCCCATGTAACAGGCACGAAAAAATAGTTTTCTAAATTCTATGTGTCTACCTAATTTGAAGAGAAGTTTGTCGTTATTCCTAATACAGTTTTATCTTTTCCATAGTCTTTATTGAAAAGTAATAACGTAACAAGTGTATACGATTGCGCAGAATTAATTGAATTATTTCATAAAATTTACACATAAGTTAAAGACACATACTTAAGGTTTTTGTTTTCCATTCTAGCGCTAAAAATAATTTCCATTACATGTTTTCGAAGTCTAGTAATAGAAAGCGAAATGAAAACAATACAAGAAAAGAAAAGAAAAATTCGGGCGAAACCGAATTTTATATACCCTCGCGATGTATTTTTGTATATGCGGTGCCACGGTAATTTTTTAAAATTTCATAAAAATTCAGTTTCTTTGTTTCAAACCGCAGGAAATATTTAATTTTACCTAATTTGTTCCAATAGATATCGGAAATTTTTCAATATTGCCGTTGTATAGGAGGTGGGCGTGTCTATTGAGCGATCTCGACAATGTACCAAGTTTTATTAGGAAATCTCAATTTATACACAAGTTATCGTGACCACGGGCAGACGGACGGACAGACAGTCAGGGCTAAGTCGATTCCTCTTTTCATTCTGATAATTTTGGTATATACTATATCGATCTTGATTATTTTCGGCTGTTACAAACAACCGTTATACGAACAAAGCTAAAATATCTCCTGTATTCAAGTACGCTCGGGTATAAAAATTGTTTTGAAAATCTCTACACCGAGACAATGAAAAAAATTAAATTCGCTTCCAAGGCGTGTTCAATAAGGGGAAGTCAATTGGGAAAAGAATAATTAATTTAATTTCCCCCTAAAGTTTATTTATTTTTTGGTGACTTTCGATTGGTAAAATGCGAAAAGAAAAAAAAAAGAACATGGAAGTTTTGATAGCTCACGCAGTAAAAGCAAATACAAAATGCTTATAAATTTGTTGTCTGTTTGACTTCATCTTATAGAATTTCTTCTTTTTCGTTTTTGTATTGACTTCCCCAAAGAACACACATACTTATATCACAAAGAAGGTGCAAGTTCCCTTCCGTCACGCTAACAAAATATCCCGGCCTGTGTCACCATACCGTACCAGAATCCAATTCGATCGATTCGATGTAATTTGCCACATTTTTCATGTATGTTCTTTGACTTTACCTTCTATGAATTCACCTTGATACCGTTTTTATGCATGAATTACGATATGTCCAACGATCATTTGATGCATTACTCTATATTTTTGGCTAGTACATATATCGATATTAGGAGCGGGCATAGGCGGTATGTTGCCTATATAAAACGGAACTACGACGCGCGCTATGTGATAGAATGGCAGACCGTGACTGCGAGTAATTGATGCTAACGTTCCTTTAGCTCGCGTCCATTTAGCATTATCCACCAAAGTGCTGTTACCGTGGCTGATGCTCTACAGCTGACGTATTCGAAGTGTGAATCATATCCCAGGTACTTAATTGCTGGCAGTATTTTTATGTTGTGTCGCCAACTTTTATGGTAACGGCCTCGAACTTTTTTCTGCTGGATATAAGCACCGACTCTGTTTTCTGCTCCGAAAACTGAAGTCGATTCCACGCCAGCCACGGCTGAACTAGTTCTATTCGTTGTGCTGCAAATTTCGTTATGATGTTTAGCGACAATGACTTACCGTCGTACATAATGTTTCAGAGTAATGGTCCGAGCACGGCACCTTGGGAATCACCGCCTGTGACTTTTAAATTTCACGCCCCCTATGAGGCCTTCAAAATAGCTGTGTATGGTTTGTATATAACCCTAATCAATGTTCTCGACCGTGGCAAAAAGCTTGTGACGATGCGTGGTCGGTGGCGCTGTATTAGACCGCCGTCGCAATGGTGTGAGCTGTCTATCCCGTGGCGTAACTCGAAGTAGTTGACTTGAAGGTTTTCCATTCACAATAAGGACGAGGACTTGGGTCCCGTTACACCTTCATCACCAGAGAGCTTCATAAAGATGCTTTAAGTGGTGAACCCGGCGATCCCGACAGGAGACTGGAGCGTCCAGCGAGTTAAAAAGCCGAATGGGTCATAGACACAGGTGATCTTGCCTCTGAATATGGACTATCTGGAGAACATAGAGAGGAGGTAGGGCCGTGTCTTCCACGGCTTATGCAAGGTGACTCTTAAAATAATCGTGACGACGCTCAACGCGCCTCTAGCACAGGTGCCTCAATGGACCTGGATATTGAGGGGCTTGAACCGGAGATGGACTTTTAAGACGCGGAATACAGCGCCTCCACACAGTCAAACATTGCATCTCCGATGCGGAGAATGTATGCGGTGAAGGAGGTGTTATTCAGTGAAGGAGAAAATGGTGTTAAAGTCACTGTCGAAGCGGTGGAGGAGATGGTAGGAACCTTTAATGGTGGTATGCAGATAAACCTCCACAGGTCAATAGCAGTATTGATGATCTTGTGAGTTGTCTCTCGCAGACGACGTTGACATCGGCCTAAAACAGAAGCCCTGGATGAATAACTCAGGGATCCTTGGTTTAGGTAGGGTGGGTAATTTTTGCTGGCATGTAGAAGCCATGAAGAAGACATGACGTATTAGGCTGACGGTCCTCCTCAAAATCGGCTGCAAACCTGAAAGAAACCCATCGGAAAGAGATGTAGCTTGAACCCAGGTTTGGCCCGCTGGATGTATATACGGTGGTTAGACCGATTTTCCTCTATAGAGCTATCACATGGTAACTTGCCTTAAATAATATAACCAACTACATCTTCTTAGCAAGGTACAGAGGTTCAGCATAATATATGTACATAAGCGCAGCGATAGGGCAACACCGAGTGACCTCTTGAATGTCTGCATCATTATAAGAAAGGACTTGTAATTCGGCTTAAAAAATTTTTGGCCAAGCTTAACTGTTATTACTGGACTCTAAAAATAAAATTAAAAGAATTCAAGATTCCTGTCTAGGAGGTTCTGGGATTAAAGCCACATTGATAACTTTTTTCTCTGAGAATATTTTGCCCCGGAATTTTACAACGACGAAAAAAATAACTGTTATTTTTGCCAGTGACTTATGATGAAATTTAAAATCGAAGTCATACATTTGAGTAAGAAATTACAAAGGGATTTTTTATTTTTTCAGTTTTAGTTTAGCAAGGAATGAGTGCTAACAATAATCAAATAATCAAAATACTTATAATATTTCTGCTAATTATTTGAAACAAGTAAATATGGCAAAAATACAACAAATATGGAAAAGCCGAATGTTGAAAGGTTGACATTATTTAAAATATTCGAGTTAAGTGACGATTCGTGTACTCTCCTCAGAATTAATGCAATCACTACATTCCTAATTTACAAAAATAAATTTGAAACAAAACTTTTTTTGTGAAATGTTTAAACTTAACGCATGGCTTAGGGATTGACGTAAAAATACGGTAAGTTAATGTTATAATGCATGTACCAGCTTTTTAGCTCAATTTGGTCTGACGAGTACATGCCATAAGAAGGTTAATTTTGCTGTTTGCGCCAACTACCGTAGGGTAAGCCTTCTAAATATCGCATACAAGGTCCTATCGACGATATATATAATATATAATTTTGGCGCGTACACTATATAGCTCAGTGTTTGGCCGAGCTTCTCCTACCATTTGTGGTGTGCGTCTTTATATTATACCACAAATAGAGGGACCTACAGTTTTGTGCCGACTTCGAACGGCAGATGTATTTAATGAGAAGCTTTTTCATGGCAGAAATACCCTCGGAGGTTTGCCATTGCCTGCCGAGGGGTGACCGCTATTAGAAAAAACTTTTTCTATGATTAAGATTTTGCTTGCCCTGACTGAGATTCGAACCTCGAACTCACCGGCATATCGAGTTATAGCACGCACCGCTACCAACTCGACCACAGCGGCTACACTATCGACGATACTGTGTGAAAAACTGAAACCGTATATGAACCAGCTGGTTGGGCCTTATCAGTCTGGCTTCCCTGCTTAACTATGTGGAGTGAAGTTGATCACAACTTTTAGATCCGTCCAAGTTGGGAAGGACCTCTGCGAGCCGTTCGAGACGAATCAAGGTTTTAAACCAGGCGATTCACTTTCGTGCAACTTCTTCAATCTGATGCTGAATAATAAGAGCTGACAAAACAAAGTACCTTGTGGCAACAAACAAAAAATTCCCGCGTATTGGGACCCACGTCACTGTTGGCAGTTACAACTTTGAAGTAGTCAAAGATTTTGTATACCGTGGATCCAGCATTAATACCACCATTAACGTCAGCCTCGAAATCAAGGGAAGAATTATACTTGGAAACAGGTGCTACTTTGGACTCGGTAAGCAATTCAAAAGCAGAACTCTTTCTCGACGATCGAAAATCTCGCTCTACAAATCCCTTATCATGCCCGTCTTTTGTATGGCGCAGAAGCATGGACGATGCTTAACAACGATGAGAAGGTATTGAGGGCTTTCGAGAGAAATGTTCTTCGCAAGATTTATGGTCCTGTTCTCGTTAGCGACTGGTACCGAAGAAGATGGAATGATGGACTGTATAAGCTGTATAATGATATGCACATAGTCAAGTCATAAAAATTCAACGACTGCGATGGCTTGGCCATGTCGTTCGTATGGATGATGATGCTCCGATGAAAAAATCCTTGCAATCGGGGCCACTTGGCATGAATAATTGGCGAAACCTAGCGAAGGAGAAGGGGATTTGGCGAAGCTTTGTGGCTGCGGCCCAAACCGACAAACGGTTATAGCGCCATAAAAGAAGAAGAATATGCCTTCTTTTTTTACTCCCAATGCGAGATGTATTTTATGAGCAGCTTGACAGAAATACACTTGAAGGTTTGCCCTTGCCTGCCCAGCGGCGACCACTAGTATTAGAAAAGCCTTTTTCTATGATTTTAGTTTCGATTCGATTCCCGAACAAAGCAATTTATAGCAGGCACCGCTACACACTCGACCACATTTCATTCAACGTAATTTATATACGTATTCTCGAGAATCAACATTCTTTGCTCAGTTACCACCAGTTACTCAAATAATAAAAAATGTTTATTAACTTCTTAAAAAGCACAGTAAACGGATTTTATAGTTTTCATAATAGTATTGGGCAGATTGGATACTTAAAGTAGCACGTATTCGATCCTGAAAGGAATCGACAGTATTCATACATATAATGATTCTAGAAATTCTGGTGCAGAACACAAGATGGGATGATCATTTAACGTATTCCATATCCGTATTTTATATCCTCTACAATTTCTAGCACACAACACGGGTTCTCGAAGGGTAAATCTACCGTTACAAACTTGTTTGAGTTCACAACTCATGTTTCAAATGGATTCAGAGAATTTATGCCCACTGATGTTATATACACTGATTTAAGTAAGGCATTCGACAGAGTAAGACACTCTTTACAGATCCATAAACTCGATCTCCTTGGTTTTCAACCTAATTTCCTTCGTTGGATATCTTCTTACCTCATTGACAGAACACAACGAGTTTGTTTTAAAAATAGTTCCTCAAACATTATTCATGTACCTTCAGGGGTCCCGCAAGGAAGTCACCTTGGTCCGATTCTGGTTTTACTTTTTATAAATAGCATACCATCCGTAATAAAATTCTCAAAAATTTTAATGTATGCTGATGATGTAAAGCTTTTTAGATCGTATCATTCTGCTGAGGAAAGCTCCTTACTACAAGCGGATTTAAATAGCAAGACTAACTGGTGTGAAGTAAATTACATGCCACTAAACCTTAAAAAATGTAAAGTAATGTGTCGCAGAGCAGTTCAACCAGCTTCCTATGACATATGTAACCATAACCTCGAACAAGTGTTTAACTTTGTTGATCTTGGAATTACAATGGACTCACAATTTAATTTTAATCTTCACATAAATGTTACAGTTAACAAAGCCAAGGGTGTTTTTGCATTTGTAAAACGGTGGTCAAAAGAATTCAATGGCCCTTACATCAGGAAGGCTCTCTTCACAACGTTAGTGAGGCCCATACTGGAATATGGATCTGTTGTTTGGAACCCGCGCTATCAAGTTCATTCCGACCGAATAGAGTCAATTCAAAAACAATTTCTGCTTTTTGCTTTAAGAAATTGTCGTTGGGATTCTCAGTATAACCTGCCGCCATATATAAGTCGTTTAAAACTCATTAATCTTCCTACACTTGCTAGTCGCAGAGAAATGCTAGGGATTGTATTTTTGGTCAAGTTACTGACAGGCTTGATCTCTAGCCCATCTCTTCTTGGCGAACAAAAACTAAACGTTTCCTCCAGAATTTCAAGACATTTCCGGCCTTTCTTTCTGAAGCTATGTAAAAGTAATTTTAAGTTAATGAGCCACTCCGTAGTTTGTGTCAGGATTTTAACACTCACTCCGATTCTTTTGATATTTCAGACTCACTTTTTTACATAAAGAAAACTATACTCAATGCTCTCAATAATTGATACATACATACATATACATATATTACTATTCGATCAGCTGATGAGCATTTGTTCTGTAGCTGAACAGTTTTAGATCTCGACACTTAACAAACCTCTGCCTTTAATGACTCGGCGCAACATATATGAAAAAAACACAAAAAAAAATTTGTTTTTTTTATATATCCGTGCGTCATGCGGATGCGCCCCTCGCGTCGGTCCGGCGGGTATGGAGGGATAAAACCGTTGGGATTATTATTATTATTATTATTATATCTATTCTGCATTCAATAAATTTGTGTATTCTATAAACCCGACATTTTCAACGATTGGTAGTGGTTGAAAGTCTGATACAACCAATTTTTAGCGCTGTTGGTTGATGCTGTATTTTCGTTGCTGTGTGAGAGCAATTATTTTACTGTATTATTTTAATTGACGCTGAGGTTTTGTGGACAACGGTTGCACACCGTCGCTCTCCAATAATTTAATTTGATCTGCCAATTATGAGTCGTTGAAGTAAGTTGCACTTTTCTAATTGACTTAGTTTACTTGTGATAAGAAATTCATCCACAACACTGACTTTAGCACTTGCTGCATCAGCCTGAACACTTTCAGAAAATACTTCTAAATTATAATTGCTTCTACATACATATGTATTTGCACATGAATAATTAATTCTTCTAGGAATTTGTACACCATCCGTCGGATCCGTGGCTTGCTCTCGCCTGCGTTACTGTAAAAATTGCACAGGGTGCAATCGCTCGAAGTCCTTTCTTAAGTTTGTAGTATTTTTATCATGCTTTTAAAATACAATGTTTGTTCATTTTTCTGTTGGCCTAGTAAAATGTTAATATTTTTATAATTTTATTGAGCTCAAGGCCAGTTTATGGAAGATTTGTTTGTGAAATAAAAACACAAACAACAACCACACAAACAAGTTAAATAGCGGCATATCAGTTGCTCTTGTTTGTAGTTGGTTTGTTTAAGGAAGATGAAATAAACACAACAGCCAACTCGGCTAGCGTAGCACAATAGGTAGCGTATTGGCTCTGCAACTCCGAGCTCCAGGGTTCAAAGCCTGAGAGAAGTGGTTATGAAAATTAAATTAAAAATAATTTAATTTAATAATCAAAAAGAAGTCTGATGAGGAAATGTGGTGATTTCCGAAAAAGTACTATAACTTCAACCATTAAAAACTGTTGTTGTTTTTTCACAAAGAAATCTTCCATAAACTGGCCTTAAACTCAATAAAATTATGAAAATATTAATGCTTTTAAAATTTTTTGCAGATTATGCAATACGCTATGTCCTTTGATAATTACAAAATACTAATCGTCTGATATTTTTTTTTTTTTTTTTTTTTTTAACTGTTACTTTTATTTATTGAATCTGCTCAACTAAGGAGCCTAACAACAAGTTTGCAAATCTTATTCTAATCACATTATTTACATCCCATAGTCGGGATGAGTATTTTTATTAACTGGCCCTAAGAAATATTACGACTGGGCTGGAAAGTCATTCCTTGAGTTCCTGTTTCCATGCAATAGATTTCTTGCTAACTGATTAGGGTGCGCTAAAAGCTTCGATGCATATTTCGCCTTCCGCTGCTCTATTTCAGTTCGTACTTCCGGGATTCTCAAGTCGTGGTGGATATTCTCGTTTCGGATATACCATGGTGCTCCGGTTGTTGTTCGAAGGATTTTAGATTGCGCACGATGAAGGATTTCGATGTTGCTGCTGCTCAAGTTGCCCCATAACTCACATCCATAGGTCCAAATGGGTTGTAGAACCGCGTTGTATATAGTCACTTTATACTCCAGGCTCAGGGGTGAGCGAGAGTTAATAAGCCAGTGTAGAGAACTGGTCTTCAACTTAAGATGAGTCCGTTTAGCCTCTATGTGGTTGCGCCAAGTAAGTCGCCTATCCAGGTAGACCCCTAGGTATGTGACATTAATGCTTTGTGGTATTTGAACGTTGTTCAAAGTCAAGTGCGGACAATTTTTCTTATTTAGTGTAAATGTTACTTGCTTAGATTTTTGTTCGTTAACCTTTATACGCCAGTTTGCAAGCCAATTGGCCACAGCTTCCATATGATTACCTAAGAGCGCAGATGCTTGCAGGGGACACTTGGAGCGGCTGATTATCGCAGTGTCGTCGGCAAAAGTGGACATTGTCAGGCGGCCGTTTGTTGGAATATCCGAGGTGTATAAGACGTAGAGCATCGGGCCGAGAACACTGCCTTGTGGTACTCCAGCTTCTATTAGATGAGCATCAGTGATGGCAGTGTTACATCGAACTGTGAACTTTCGATCATACAGATAGGACTTAAGTAGTCTGTGGGTGCTCTGAGGGAGTAACATTTGTATTTTATACATTAGACCGTCTAGCCATACTCGATCAAATGCCTGGGCCACGTCAAGAAATATTGCAGCACAATATTCCCTCTTTTCAAACGATGTACGGATTTCAGATGTAATGCGATTTACTTGTTCGATCGTACCATGTTTCTCCCTGAAGCCAAATTGGTGGGATGGTATTATGCTGTGGGCTTGAAGATGTGGGTAAATGCGCAGCATAAGAAGTCTTTCGAGTAATTTCGATGTGCACGGTAGCAGGCTGATAGGTCTATAGGAGGATGGTTGTGTTTTGTCTTTTCCGGGCTTTGGTATCATTACAATAGTTGACTTTTTCCATTGTTGAGGGAAATAGCAATGTTTAGTAATTGCATTAAATAACATACAGATGCAAAGTACAGCACAATTTGATAGCTCAGTAATCATTTTTGGAGTAATCAAGTCGTGCCCAGGGGCCTTATTTGGTTTCAATTGTTTCTTAATTACTATTGAAATTTCTTCAGGTGCAAATTTCAGTGGCTCAGATTCCGACACTTTGGGTACGGGTGGTAGTGTTAACCCATTGGTTGCTGAGTTTGGTCTGAAAACATTTTGTAGATGAGCAGCAAAGGTGTTTGCTTTTTCCGCGTCACTCCGAGCCCAATTACCATTCTTGTCCCGTACTGGCATTTCAGTCTCCATTGGGCCACTTAAGTTTTTATGTGCTTTCCACAGCGGGTACTTTGTGCTAGTTGGAGAAAGCTTTTGAATGTACCGGTACTGTGCGTGCTGTTCCTCGCTCTTGAGGGCTCTCGTTAGCGCATATGTAGCCGCCTTCAGCAGTTGTTTAGAAGCAGGTGACCTATGAGTCTGCCATATCCGTCGTAGGCGTCGCTTTTCTAATAGCAGCATTTCAATTTTTCTATTGGTCGGATAATGTTTTTTGTTTCCCATATAACCTTGCTTTGGAGTGGAAATGCTAGCGGCAGCTCTGATTGTAGATTCAAAAGTTGCTACGGAGTTTTCAATGTCGTCAGGTGTATCTAAATTTGGGTGGAGTTCTATATGCGCACTAATATATTTTTTATACTTCAACCAGTTTGTAGCTTTTGTCGTGAGCATGTAGAGTGACTCTTTTTCGTGCGGCTGGTGCCACATAGTGAAGAGTACAGGTGAGTGGTCTGAAGAGAGGTCTGCACTTGATTCTGTACTAATAAGACTACGAGGAATTTTTCTTGTCACCGCGAAGTCAATCAAATCTGGCAGCTTTTGCGGATCTGAAGGCCAATATGTGGGCTTTCCAGGAGAAGCGTAATCAAGTTTGTTTCTTTTACATATAAGCGCGTTATATAATTGCTTGCCTTTAGGGTTGGACAAGCGTGAGCCCCAGTGAGGATGCTTCGCATTATAATCGCCTGCAGCAATGAAGCGCTCTCCCAGCAAACAGAAGAAATCCATAAATTGTTTTTCTGTTATCGTAAAACGTGGGGGGCAATAAACCCGAAATATTGAAATTATATTTGTTAGTTAGGTGTGTTTCAGCAAGGAGCATAACGTCAATTTCCTTGTCGTTAAGGAATTTTGACAGCTCTAGTTTGTGGCGAGGAATGCCGTTTGCATTCCAGAGGGCTATTTTAGTTGAGGTCATTATCTTTTTTGTTGAGTAGCAAGCAGTTTGAGCAGGGTGGCGCAACTTGAGGTGCAGTTATTGTATGTGCAGGATTTACTAGGCCTGACTTTACGGCACTTGCAAATGAGACACCATTGACGGTGTTTGATAAAGCCATTGGCGGCATGGTTTTTTTGGCAAAGAAAACGCTAGGATTTGTCTGGGAGGGTACAAAGGTATTCAATACGTTATCAGTGCGTTCAGAGGCCACACGTTGGTTGATCCGGTTTTTCAACTCCTTATAGACTGGACAACCCCTATAGTTTGCTGTGTGGTTCCCACCGCAGTTACCACACTTTTTTGCATTTGGGTCTTCTTTGTTTGACGTGCAGGTGGCAGAGTCGTGTAGCTCTCCACAAGCTACGCACACTGAGCGAAGAGTGCAGTAAGACCTGGTGTGACCATACTCCTGGCAGTTAGTGCATTGTACAGGGCCATTTCTCTTGTGTGGTTCTTCCACAGTTATCTTACGATGCAACAGGTATTGAAGTTTATAAATTGGATGCACAGCGTTTTTCCCCAGTGGTTTGTTTTCAGGCTCAAGCTCAACTTTAAACATGGGCTGCGGAATTTTGTTTCTATTAAAAATATTTACTACAACTTTTGGGTTAAAGCCCTGTTCTTTAAGTGCTTGTAAAACTTTCACAGCTTCAACACTTGGCTCGATACCTTTAATTACAATTTGTAAGCCTTTTGCACTTTTAAGCTGGTATGTATAGAACTTTGTGTGTGTGTCATTCAAGTGTTTGGACACTGTGCGAAAATTCTGTTCAGAGTATATTTGCACTTTGATTTCACGAATATTTCCCTTAGATAGTGGGATAATATGAAAGTTATTATTACCGATAAGCTGACTGAATTTTTTAACAAGGGCGCTTGAATTCTCTTCTCTTATGTATATTGGCGGAGGTTTGGCATTAGTGACTTTTGTAGCACCTTCAGAATTTTGGTTACTCACGTCTTCTATATTTTCACTTAGCAGTGCAAATCTATTCGTACTGACATGCTGATTTGAGCTTACGCGGTTTATTTTTGGCTTAGTACCCGTTGGTTTTTGCGGACTAAGTTTTCGTTTAACTGTCTGATCTTAGCAACGTTAATTCCGCAGCAGAAACTTGCTTTACAAAACTCGAAAACATGAGGAGCTGTCAAACTTGAAAAAGTGCTGCCAAATTTATAAGCGAATAAGATGCAATAAAACGGGGTTGCCAGAAGTAAAATTCCGAATCAAATAAAATTTGGTACAAAAAAGTATCCGACTCTTTCAAAAACACCTGATTCTTAAAAGATCCGACACCGAAGTACTAGATTTTTGGTTTTTGGTAACATTTATAACCACAAATGTTGCCTCTGGGGTCAAGTGTTTATCGGTGCACGGTATACCTAGATAGGCCGCTATAGTTCGAGGTTCGAATCTCTGTCTTTTTTAACAGCGCTCACCCCTCTGCACGCAATGGCAAACCTACGAGGGTAATTTGGAGGGTAGTTGGATTAGTTATTTCAATTATAACTCAAGAGCACCTGAGTTTAGGCTTTAATATTTATTTATGCATATCACATATCAGATAAAACATGGTATTCATGATCCGTTATGGTTCGAATTTAAATTACTTTAGTAACCTTAAATTATGTACTTAAAAATAACTTTCTGCAGCCATTTTTTAATGTGCCACATTCGTTAAGACTTTTGATCTGTTATGTATGTTAGTAGCTTTTGTTCTACACTTTCTACTTTGTATATAATTGTGTGTCTTAGGCAGGATCTTCATTTATACATTATTGTTATTGTTTGGCCATCTAACTATTTTATTTAATCCTACACAAAATATGAATTGTACAACAACAGCTACGCAGTCAAGGCACAGGCAGAACAGCCGCACTTGATTGGTGTATGTTGTGAGGGGAAAAAGGAAAAATAACAACACGTCACACAACGTAAGCTAAGCTCAGTGCGTTTAGATCACGGCTTAAGTATTACGTTTGATGTCGTGGGTTCGACTCTCGCGGAAGCGAAGTCTGATGAGGAGATGTGGAGATCTCCGAAATAGAACTATAGCTTCTAATTAAAATCCTAGGGTTATTTGAAACAACTTTTGGCAAGCAAAAATGATTGTGGATGTTTTTAGATGATACAGTTTTGACTGCACCGACGCCAAATGAACATTTATGCAATTTGGAGCAAGTTCTACAAATTTTAGAACGCAATGGCATAAACTGCAAAAAGCAGAAGTGTTTGGTATTGCAAGGAAATCAAGTGTCTGGGGCTACGCATATAAAGGAATTTCTCCAGATGAAGCCGGAAAAGCTGCAGTAAAAAATTTGAAACCGCCTACTAATTTTAATCAAGTTGAAGATTCCATGGGTAAGGCAAATTTTTATCGCAATTTAATTGCAAAGTTTTCAACACTATCTGCGCCGATTAATATGCTGCGGGGTAAAAATGCACATTTTGAGTGAAAAAGCGATCAACCAAATTCTTTTGAGACGCGAAAGACGGAAATTGTGAACGCATCAAAACTCTCACATTTCCAAGACGAATTACCTATCACTTTAGCCGCAGATGCGTCCTCTTATAAACTAGGAGCCGCGATTTCTCACGCATATGCCTATGGCCCCGACCACCGTATTGCCTTCGCATCAAAAACTTTGGACCAGCATCAACTAAATTGAAAAAGAGGGTTTGGCCAAAGTTGCAAAGTCCTTTTGGCCGGTTGCTGACCGTAGGCGATCTTCGGAATTATAAAACAATACCAGGCCACTGCTCTCAGCCTTGATCGGCGTCCTCACAGGGCATCCGAGGTGAAAGTGCTGTATGGAGGATGATGAGGTGGAATCATATCAACACTACCTTCTCAGCTTCCCTGCTTTCGCAAGGTCGGTGATTATCGTTTTCTCTTCAGGGAAGGAAACTTTTATAGTGGTACCACAATGGGCTACAAACCTGAGTCTAAGTGAGTCCTTATGGGCTGCCACCTCACCTAACCTACCCCAGTTTGCAGGTAAATAAAACTCTTTTGCATTGAAAGTGCTAGACAGACCCGACCACGGCAAACGTATTAAGGACAATGATTTGAGGGCATGCACCTGGAATGTCCGGACCCTTAATTGGGAAGGTGCCTCTGCCCGGCTGGTTGATGTGCTCAGCAAAGCAAAGGCTGACATCACCGCCATCCAAGAGATGCGATGGACGCGGCAAGGGAAATAATCGATAGGCCCTTGTGACATCTACTACAGCTGCCATTTAAAAATTAAGTCTCCACGACGAAACATCTGATCTCCGGAGCCCGAAACATGGTAGGCTGTTGTACCAGGTTCCAGGTTTTCTTGTGGCAGCTAAGATCCGCACGCGCCTCTGTGCAGCAAAAAGCGCACGCAAATGGACACAAGGAAAACTCGTAGTTCGATAGCTGCAATCGCTACAGACAGACACCCACTTCGCCAACCGACTTGCACTCCTGTCCTCTGAGAGCAATAATCAACAGAACGATATTTCCAAACAGTGCAACCATATTTCTCTCTGTCCACATACCGCCGCTGAAGAATCCATCGGATTTCAGTGAACCCGAAAGAACAACTGGTATGACGAGGAATTTCGCGCCGCTACGGAACGTAAAGACACTGCCTACACAGCATACTTAAATTATTTTTCTAGCACTTCTCTACACTGCTTAATGGAAGCAGCTGCAACAACCTTGGAGAAGATGTTGAACCCGAATCCGAAATCAATGATGATGGACGCTATGTACCATCACCCGACTATGAAGAAATTTGGAAAGCGATAGCCCCCGGGCCCACGGGTTACCAGCTGAGTTATATCAGTACGGCGGAGAGGAGCTGGTTAAGTGCATGCCCGAGCTCATTTCTAGAATATGGTCGGAAGAACGCATGCCTACTGATTTTAACTTAAGTGTGCTCTGCCTAATCCACAAAAAGGGTGACCCTGCAGTTTGCGCCAAATATCGCGGGATTAGTCTTCTTAACACCGCGTATAAGGTTCTATCGAGTGTATTGTGTGAAAGACTTAATCCCACCGTCAATGAACTGATTGGACTTTATCAGTGTGGCTTTAGACCTGGTAAATCTACCACCGAAAAGATATTCACAATACGCCAGATCTTGGAAAAGACTCGAGAAAAAAGAATCGACACACACCATCTTTTTGTCGACTTCAAAGCCCCTTCAACAGCATGAGAAGAAGTTTCCTATATACCGCAATGGCCAAATTTGGTATTCCTGAAAATCTTATATTGCTATGTAAAATGAAATGTCATGATTGGGAAGGACTTCTCAGAGCGGTTTGATACCAAACGTGGTTTCCAACAGGGTGACTCTTTGTCGTGCGATTTCTTCAACCTCATGCTGGAGAAGATAACTCGAGCCGCAGAACTAAATCGGTCAGGCACCATTTTTTATAAGAGTGTGCAATTGCTGGCGTACGCCGATGACATTGACATCATCGGCCTTAACAACCGCGCAGTTAGTTCTGCCTTTTCCAAGCTGGATAGAGTAGCGAAGCGAATGGATCTGGAGGTGAACGAGGGCAAGACAAAGTATCTCCTGTCATCAAATAGACAGTCGCCACATTTACGACTGGGATCAAACATCACTGTTGACAGTTATAACGTTGAAAAAGTAGAGAACTTCGATTACTTAGGAACTAGCATTAACACCAATAACAGCATCAGCCTTGACATCCAACGCAAACCTCTCTTGCCAACTCTCTCTCGACGAACAAAGACCATACTCTATAAGTCTCTCATCATGCCGATCCTATTGTATGGCGCAGAAGCATGGATTATGACAACATCAGATGAGAGGGCTCTTGGAGTGTTCGAGAGACAGATTCTTCTAAATATTTATGGACCTTTGCGTCTTTGCGACGGTTAATACCGAGAACGATGGAACGATAAGTTGTACGAGCTGTAGAAGGACATATACATAGTGCAGCGGATTAAGAATCAGCGGCTCCGCTGGCTAGGTCACGTCGTTCAAATTGATGAAATAGCTCCAGCCATGAAGGTTTTGGACTTTATTTATTTATTCATTCATTCATTTTAGTAAATCTAGAAATGCATGCTTTCTTACAGACTACTACAAAAATACTTAACGATAATAGTTCATTCTTAATTATATAATACATTCAATGACAGCGAAAAATCAAAAGCCAAAGAATTTGAGATTTGAGAGGAGCATATGAAGAGGAGCATAAGATGGATATACCGTTCTAATGCGCTCTAAAATAAATGGGCAGTCGATTTTTTCGCTGATAACATCAAATATAAAGCAGAGTGAAAGGAAACTTTTTCTGTCTTGTAAAGAACTCAAATGTATTAATGCTCGTCTTGCATCGTATGAAGGAATTGGATCCGTAAAGTTAATTTATCTGAGAGCAAAACGAAGAAAATTCTTTTGAATTCTTTCAATTAATGTGACAAAGGAGATATGGCCTCCATATAAAAACAGCGTATTCCAACTTAGATCGTACAAGCGTGGTAAATAGTAGTTATAGACTGTATGAATCAGTAAAGTCAAAACAAAAGCGCCGAATAAAGGAGAGTATAGAGTATGACTTAGAAATTATGTAATTTAAATGACTCTGAAAAAGGAATTTTGAGTCAAAAATTACACCCAGACCTGAAACTTCAGTCAAAGTTGAAAGACGCGTTCCGTTAATTAAATATGAGGCAGCGAATAACTGCCGTTATGTGAGAACATTTCTTGATATTCAGGTGAAGGTGATTTTTAACATACCATGCCGCGACGTTATTGAGATCTGCCTAAAGCTTACAAGAATCAGAGAGACTAGAAATTGTTTTAAAAATTTTTAAGTCATCCACATATAAAATAAATTCCGAAAATTGAAAGCAATCAGTTATATCATTAATAAAATTTATAAGGAGTAATGGACCAAGAATACTGCCTTGAGGGACACCAGAAGAGGCAACAAAAGAATGGGATGAAGTAAGATACGACTTTAAGCAGTTTAAAAGAATGGAGTGAAATCCAAAACTACGCAATTTGGAGACTAAAATTGAATGATTGACCTTGTCAAAAGCCTTGGAAAAGTCTCTACAAACTGTATCATCTTGGAGTCGGTCATTGAAAACAGACATACCAAACTCTGAGAACAGCCCAATATTAGTAACCGTTGACCTTCCAGCCATGAGACCATATTATTTGTTGGATATGTAACGCTTTACTGTAAAATACAACTTTTGTTTGATAATATATTCAAATAGCTTTGAAGTCGAAGAAAGTTTAGAAATAGGCCTATAATTAGCAACGTCTTTTTTATTACCGGCCTTGAATATGGGTGTAAAGGATGTAATTTTCCACGAATCTATAAACTCCCTGTGTTCTATGCATTTATTGAAAATTAAAAAGCGGATATATCACAGCAGGACATTTCTTGTAAAAATAGGATGGCAGACCATCAACATCAGGACGTGAAGAGCATTTAATGCCCTGAATCCCTTCCCAAACATCGACAATAGACAGCGAAAGAGAGCCAAAATTAATAGTGAAATTGGCTTTCCAAGAGGTATCTCCAGGAGGTTCCGACGATGGATCAAAATTAGAACTAAAAAAGTCCGCAAAGAGATCAGCAGCATTCCGAGCAGAGGAAACATAACTCCAATTACAAAATACTTCAGATGGTATAACAGAGCAATACTTTTTGGACTTGACGTAGCGCCAGAAAGCCTTTGGGATAGACTTAATTCCTGCCTCGAATTTACGAATATAATTTCGGTGAAGAATTTTGCACAAGCGTTTAAATTTCTTGGAATAGCGCAAATACTTAGCCCTATATGCTTGGACGTTTGTTAATTTAAATTTAAAAAAATATTTATTTCACAAATTCTTTAGCCTTCTTAGATTTTTCGTGTACCAAGGAATCCTGTAGCATTTCTGGGTAACGCGTGGTACGTTTTTGCAGAAAAAGCATGCAATTTCGATTTAAATAAATCAAAGCATGAAGAAATATTAATTTCAGTAAAAAGAGAATTCCAATCTAACATAGAAATTTTATTATCTACAATAATAAAATTACAGTGATTGAAGCAAAAACTGTTAATTTTATTATCAACACGAATACATTTATAATTGTAAAATTCTAAATAAATAATAAGCGGTATGTGATGGTTGCAGGCGCTCGAAAACGAATCAAGACATTCATGAATTGTGTAATGCATATTATTATTTATAAAGATAAGATCTAAAATTCTAGAAAGCTTCTTTAAAAAACAATTTGTTTGAATAAAATCTAAATTTAAAAAATTATCGAGTAAGTAAGATTCCGACGAGCTATTAACATTCTATACCAGGCAAGTTAAAGTCGCCATCAACACAAAAGTTGCTACCTGAATAATTGCCGACGAGATCCATTATGTTGTCAACATGCGTAGAGGCTATCATCGCTGGACGGAGGGATATAGGACGCACAAATATAGATATTTATGTTACCTTGCAAACAGACACAGAGGTGGTCTAAAAGTGAATCCATATTTTGCAAATGATGAGCGATACCGACGCTGAACGGCGATTAAAACGCCACCGCCCCTTGACAATCCAGTTTTCTTCGGATCACGGTCTTTGCGGTATACAGTAAATAAGTTGGAGTCGAAATATTCATTTTCACAGAATTCGGCATTTCAATAAGTACAATCACGCCGTAATCCCGATGGGCACTCATATTAAAAACAGTACTGGATTTAGTTCTGAGCCCAGATACATTATGAAAATATATCCTTAATGATTTAGAAAGAGGAACGGTATCAGTTACGATTTCAGTTGTATAGCACCTTCTTTCTAAAAAAAACTCAAAAGGACGCACATTCACGTCAGCTGGCCAAATCGCAGAATTGAAAATAGACGAGATAGGGACAGCTGGCGTGCTTTGTTGACCTCGGCCTAAATGCGCCAATTAAGTAAGTAAGTAAGTTATATTTACAGGTGTTTCATGTACCTGCATGCATGTTCTTTATGTTATCTCTCCCCATAGGCAGTCGGGACAGGGCGTCGGCGTTCCTATGAGCTGCGATGTTTGGATATTTAATATCAAACATATATTTGCACCAGAGGTTATAGCCCTCCCACTCTTCCCTTCATGCGATGTGTGTGGAGAAGGATCTTCTTAGAGCGATTTTCACAACGCACTGATCTACCTCTTCCAGAATAAGTTCGAAATGTTTTAGGATCGCTGAGTGCTAATACTCTGGGGTTAGAGAGATACCAGCGCTCCGCAGCTTGATGGCAGAGCAAGAGGTGGTAACTTTTCCTGCCAAGTCCACAGGAATAATGCCTAGCATCACATTTAGAGCTAGTGTTGCAGTGGTGCGTAGTGCCCCACTGATTCCAATCAAAGCGCATCTGTGCACCCGTTACAAGTCCTTAGCTAGAGTACATATATCTAGAGAGTTCCACTAGATAAAACCTCCATACAGCAAAATTGGATTGATAACCATTTCATACAGCCCGAGGACAACTCTGGAGAGAGACCGATCTCTTCCCGATGGCGCCCCTACAGCAGTATAAAGATACCGACGCTTTCTTCACCCGATCCTCGATGTTAGTTCTGCAGTTGAGCTTCTTGTCCAGAATAACCCCCAAGTACCTGACTCTGTCAGAAAGCACAATAGAAGTGCCAGCAATCAGGGGTAACTTGGAGTCGGGCACCCTATGTTTCCTGGTGAACAAGACCAACTCCGTCTTCTTGGGATTTATAGCTAACCCACAGCTAGCGGACAAATTAAAACCAGAACCTCATTTAAAACAACATTACAGAGGAAGGGAGAAAGAACACCTTCTTGTGGGGTGCCCCTGCTCACCGACTGAGATAACTTTAACCAGCACAACTGAAAAAGGGCAAACCCTCCAGTTATTTTTGATAATAGTGAGCAGGAGGAATTGCCTCGTCGTAGCCACAAAACTCGTACTACACCGCAACGCTATAATGCGAAAGATTTAAGACTATAAGTTGAAATTTATCATGAAGTTTATTTAATTTTGTAATATTTGAAATGCAAATACGATGCGGGCAGGAGTTTTATGTATTTTAGCATGTAACACGTTACAAAAAGTAATATTGTTTTAGCATATATGGCAAATCTTCGTTGTCTGCTTCTCTTACTAATATTGAAAAAAAGTTTAGTTATAATACAACTGACTCGGTGTTCATATCTCATCAGGTTCATTAGATGGTTTTATATGAGCCTTGCTAAATGGAAAGAGAGCAAGGCACGCGAAGCACAATCATTGATTATAATTCAGTTTTTCATTATTTTTTTTACAAAACTTTGAGCAAAGAGACATCGGAAATCAAAACAAAGAAATAAGTATATCAGAAGCTGTCAAGTCGAGCATTGCAGCATATATACATACATATGTACCTTTTTCGATCCACGCTTTGTTTCAAGCTAAGCGAGGAAAGTCGTACGTTAACGGTCCTTAAGGATTCGACATGTACACACATGAAAAAATATATATTTATTTTGAAAATAAATCTTCACTTCTGGTTACACAGCCTGTTAACACATTTTGTATTTGACTGACGCTGGTTACAATTGTGTTAATATCGTTATTAAACAAGTGTTTAGGCATATCAGCAAACATTCAATACGCATATAAATACCGCTGAGCAAAGTAAAAGACTTTATTGACTTTATAAAATACACCGAAGCACTCGGCGGGGTGCTATTCGCTAACCATAGGGGCACCCTCTGCTGTCGCCTAGAATTCCTTAGCATACTAAATGTACATATATTAATTCGTAAATATACACATTCATACATATGTATATAAATAATTGCAATAATTGTAAGTACTAAAATCAATGTATGTATGTATATTCACTCAAATATTTCTGGTTGAGAGTTCCTTTCGCATTGAACTCACAATTTAGATCATAAAAGAGCGCACCTTTAAGATTTATTGCTGTTGCTCTTAATGTAGTCTACTTCGCATGCCTGTCGCTTGGTAAGTTAACCCGTCGGCCAGTCATCGTCACCGTCTTGAATCAGCTAAAGCTGAAACGAAATGCTTGCTAGCCACATACGAGTATGTACATATGTACACTAAAGAATTTGTATGAAATCTTTGCCGATATTACAGCGCGTGCCGACCCCCACTGACAAATTTGCCTTTGAGTCAAAACGAGCTTTGCATACGCGTGAAACATGATATTCGTCCATTAATATAAATCATTTGCAAACAACATATTTACCTCGAACTTATGGCACACTTCTTTTCATATAGTATGTATGCACATACATATGTATGTATATACAAATACATTTGATCATTCATACGTGGGCGGACCAGAACGAAATCTAGGAGGGGATTCTACATAAAATCAACAACAACTATAACATATTAAAAAAGGTGTAGAGATAAGCGCTATTGTTTTAAGTTATTTATATACATATGAAATTATAAAGTTATCATTTTATCTTTCACTTATGAAGTCTTAGACCTTAGTACAGTTTTAATCTCTTAAATAGTTAACTCTTTTATTTGAGAGGGAAAAACTTTTTAACTCTGAGTCGATACGAGCTTTATAGACTTTGGATTGCTGTTGAACCAAGTACAACAGAAATGATGGCTATTATTTTAACAGGATTACTATGTAGATAATATGATCCGTGGTATTATTACAATTACAATTTAATATGATGAAAAAATATTGTGTTGATCAAATAAATACAATAATACCGCTGTTTTAACAAAAATACTTCAGAGTGAGCATTAAACTTTAGGCTCCTAAATCAGTAGGACATCGGAAAAACCCACACCACAACTCGAAGAAGCTCGGTCAAGAAATGAAATAAACCTATACCTAGTGTTAGAGTAAAATTATTACTATTATTCCTCGTATAAGTGTTTGCAGAATTTGTTTATGATTGCGGTGGTTTTCACTTCGGAACTTTTGGTAGCATGTAAAAGAAACTTCATAACCAAGTACAAATTATACCTTATATGTGAGCACGCTTACATTATTTGAAGGTATATCACTAAGAAAAAGGAGTCGTGAGGAACTTTGTCCTACCCCTCTCCAGCTTCCTTGCTAGATTCATACATTCATACACGTATGTACATACATATATGCATAATTTAGACACCTGAAATCATGCATACCCAATGTATGTACTCAATATACGAGTAATATATCGTACAAAAAATATATTAATTTGTATGTATGTACGTGCATACTCATACAATTATGTATGTAGTTATATGGAAGTACATAGCAATGAAAGTTTTCATTTGACGAAATTAAACGCTTATGTAGATCGTGACTGTAGTGTTTTAAAGAGCGGTGACTGAATCTTAATGTAAAGACAGTGGATGTGAAGCGATCGTTTGCCTACGAATGCGCAGCTATACCAATCTTTTCAGCAAGAAAGATGCCACGCTATAGGCTAATGGCTTAATGGGCTTATAAAGCTGTCTTGGGTATAGTCTTGTTGGAAATAAAATTTTAAATTTAAATTAACCTTTCATCAAATTTTAACAAAATTGACTCTAATTTAAATTAAAAAATAAATCAAGATATAAAAAACTTCGTTTGTTAACCTGTGTGGAGACATACGAGGGCGGTTAAAATTTTAGCAAGCCGAGTCGTTAAGTGTTTGCTTAACATCCATCGAAAACAGATAACCCCTTGACTTTTAACAAAAATGAAAAAGAGTGAATTTCGAGTACCGATTAAGCGTTATATTTTGAGTAAAAAAACCATCACCGAAACCATGGAAAGGTTTGAAAAATACCATTAGGGCACTGCACCATCAATTTCAATGGTTAGGAAGTGCTTAACTTAGTTCCGTTGTGGTCGTATGTGACGCCGAACGTTCAGGTCACCCAAAAGAGGTCGTTACACTAGATATCGTCTTCAAAATCCGTGGAATTAAATTGGATGATTGAAGAATAAAAGAGTTTCGAAGAAATCACCCATAAATTAAACCCTAGTTCATCTATGCGGAGCATTTGGAAATGTGTACAAACCTTAACAGGTACATATTCGCCAACTAAGATCAGTTTACTCACAACTAACAATAGCACACGTACCGATCCTCATTCGAACTCACTGAACCTCGCTCAATATATTTCCAAGGCTTCCGAAACTGCAAGCTTTCGAAATCAGTTCATACAGTCGTCCAACAAAATTTATTGCATGCAAGCAGCAGCTAACACTGACACCCTAGCTTCACATTTGGAAAGAGACATTACTATTACTGAGTTATACTATGCTTTAAAAACTGCAAAAGGAACACACCAGGCTTCGAAATATCCCATCTAATTTCAAACAAAGACTTATTAAACTTTATAATTCTATCATTAAGAGCAGCATTATTCCCCAAGGCTTTAAAATAGTGACTGTTGTCCCAATTCTAAAGCCACTTAAGAACCCACTAGGCGTTGAAAGTTATCGGTCAATCTCACTTATACCTTCCATTAGCAAATTAATGGAAAAGATCAAAGCGAAACGGTTAATGTGGTTTTTAACAACAAAAAAAGATGTGAGTGTTTGAACTCAAGGTAGATGTGTAAACTGTTAAATTTGCAGTATTTAGAAATATTAACCCCTATATAATACTTTACAATCTCGTTAATAATGGTTGTATCTTTAAAGGTATCATGGGCATTCAAGGGTTAAGTCAATCATACATATTTATCTTGTTTAATTTTTAAAATTTAATTTATTTTATTATTTATGTTGCAATAGTTAAAATAGGCTTATGATAGCTAAAATAAGAAACGTACACCTTTGATTCAATACTGGTAAGTAGTCTGGAAAAAACGGCCAGCAGGCATACATAGCTTTAAGGTCGTTTTTAAACCACAATCTATCACACACAGCGCATGCGTATCCAAAGTCGTCGATCATTTTTAATTTAAATTGTTTATGGGCATTAACATGGTTAAGATAATGCTCATATTGCAATTCAATGTTTTGGTAATTTGGTTGTTGTTGCTGCTGTAAATGTCCACGTAGCTTATTAATTTCTTTTTGGCGTTGACGTTCTCGGTAGGCACGTTGATATCCAGCGTTTCTGGATCTTCTTAATGATTGCGATGTTCTCTACAATAATAATTAATATTAGTATTTGACCTGTAATTTATTTAGAAACATGAATATTACCTGCATTTCGGTTATATACCTCCAGTTTAAACGTTTAATTTATTGTTTTAAAGAACACCAATCAGCTGAGTTGTAGAAACACAAAGCGATCAGCTGTTCAAAAGTAGTACCAACGCAAAGCGAATAAGGGAATTTCAATCAAAATTTAGAGAACACGCTGTACTGTAATTCACTCAGCAAAGAACGTAGATAATGTACGTTCTTTGCACACAGTTTGTAAAAATTTGGGCCTAATTGCATGCAACTCAAAGGTACAGGGTGCTCCCGATTAAATATAATTAATTTTGCTTTTTGTGTCAATACCAAAGAACGTAGATAGTACCCAAGACAGACATGGGAGCTTATCTGCATTAACAGCCTTTATTGGCATTAACTCGTGCATTATTCTCTTCACTGCATTTCTATCTGGCAAAGCTGTCAAGTGGACAGGTGTATGTTCGGACAAATCAAACAGGTTTTTTGTTCCATCAAACCAAGAATGATAGAATACAAGATTGCGCAATCCCGTTGCGGATGAAATATCTTGAGTAATAATAAACAAAGAATAGGGGGAGAATAGTGGGAAGAGAATAATGAGCAATTTGCAATTTTTCAAGGAGAAATGAATTTTTTTGGTGCTTAAGTATAAAACTATGAATAATAGAAAGAATGCATCAAACAAAAATTTATTGAGTGGTACCGCTTCTGTTTCCGCGAAATTAAAATTAAAATCTCCACCCAAGATAAGTGAATGCCACTGAAAATTGTTTCCTAATTCCCGTGCACCAGCAAACCGATTAAACTGTGTCAATCTAAATTTAGAGAACACCCTATGCTTTAAGCCGCATAGTTTATAAAAATTATGCGCCTAATTGCATGCAACACAAAGTTAATTGATTTTGCTTTCTGGGTCAATATAATACTAACACATACGTCAGACGGCACACGCATTTTCACACAGAGTCGTTCTTGACCAATCAAAAACGTCTTACTTTTTTTTATATGGAGTTTTTATGGTAGTATTAGCGTAAGAGATTTGCCCTACCGCGGCTATAGATGTTTACACATCAAAAACTCGTTAGCCCATCTCAAGTGGGCTTCAAAGTACCAGCACTTTGGATGCCCTAATCTATATTGACCACCAACTATCAAAAAGCCTATCTACAAAAAATCACTCTTCTATCCTTGCTAATCATTTTGCTAAATCTTTCGACAAAATTGGCTGCCACCTTGTTCTTAGAAAACTCATAGAGTGGAAAGTAGGAGAAAACATTTTTAACTACGTGAAGTCTTTTCTGACCAATCGTAAATTCCGATATAAGGTAAGAGGTTGCTGTACCCTATCGTCTCCATTTTCAACGGAATCCCTCAAGGATCTCCCCTTCCACAACACTATTTTTACTAGCCTTCGAAGAAGTCAGCACTATTATGAGTCTTCAGAAAAATATAAAATATTGTCTTTATGCAGACGACTTATTTTGAAAATGTAATAAAACAAAAAGAATCCGAAACATTCGAGAAGGCCATCACAGCCTTAGACGAATGGTCTCAACATTCAGGTGCTCTCGTTTCACTTCCGAAATGCAAGCACCTGCATGTATGCAGGAAACATAATTGTAGTCAGTTAGATATCAAATATGGTAACCATGTAATCTCTAATGTTAAAACTTTGAAAATTCTTGGCCTAACCTTTGACGAGAAATTTAGTTTTAAGCAACACTGTAATAGCCTTAGAAACGAACTAGCTACTACATTAAATATTATCAAATATTTATCATCTAAGAAAAGTTATGTACATACATTAGTAAGTATAACCACCTATTAATACAAAGCAAAATTGATTTCGGACTTCAATATATGGCAAATGCAGTAAAACTACACTTGGTAAAATCAAAGCTCCGTTTCAATTAGCGGTAAGGCGAAGCTTGCGTGGATTAAGAACAACAACTGTTAGAAATGTCGAGTCGAACTATTTACAAACTTCACTGCAATTCTACTCATATCCACAGGGAGATTCAGCTATTGAAACGAAGGAAAAGGCAGCCCTCTTACAAATCAGCACTTTGCACGATAATGGATCTTGCCGACGACCTTAATCTAGAAATGACACGCATGGCAATTACTCAAACTAAACATCCTCCATGGGATATAATCAAAGACAGTTTCATCAGTGATTTGACATACCTTCGTAAGCAGAACACTAATAATGCTACATACTAGCAACTTTTCTTAAACATATTCAATTCCCTTAAAGAAATTGGGTGGAATATACTCTTCTCTAATGGCTCCAAACTAAACAACAGAGTTTCATTTACTATCACAAACGATGCTGGCCTAACCCTCTCTCATGGCCTACTACCTCATTACGCCAATATCATCGACGCTGAACTGCAGGGTGTAGTTTCGGCCTTAATTCGGGCAAAAAACGCAAATAAAAAAAAAACAAGTATATGTACCGACAGTCTATCGGTATTTAACGCTACAAGATGTATTCTATATAAAACATGTCTCCTATCTACCTACAACGAATATTAATTGGACTGACACCAAACACGAAGTTAATGTGGATTCCTGGACACTCAGGTATAGTTGGTAACGAACAAGCCGACAGAGCGGCAAAATCTGCTCTAAACTATTGCCTACATACATACCAACCCTTTGGAACTGCTGCAATTAAAAATATATATTCTACCTCCCATAAAGTCCATCTGCTTTTGAAATGGCAGCATTATCAACATGAATATAAAGAAGTTAACCCTTTTGGCACTGCAATATCACTACCAACTACAACCACAGTGTGGATGAACAGATGTTTTATTCGATTGAGACTAGGGCCCACTCTACTTACACATGGACACTATCTCATGAAGACTCCACACCCAACCTGCAACTTTTGTAACACCGCCCACTTAAGCGTACGTCACATCCTACTAGACTGCCCAGCTATTGCACGCATAAAATCATTCGAAAACGCACACCCTATAAATATTCTCTCCACTCCGTCAGATTCAAACATCACCTTAATAGCAAACTTCCTAAAAACGTTAAACATCTTTCATCTAATATAATTTGATCTAATCCTCTATTTATTATATCTTGACTAAGCCGATAGCCCTGGTAGCTAGTGCGATTATACTAATTTTGCAATTTTAATTATATAAATTAATAAAATAATAATAATAATAATGTTGAGGATACATAGCAAAATACAAAATATTTTTTAGTGGGACAACATTTGAACCCACTATTTTGTTTACAAATGAATCCATAAAAGTAGCTTGACACGAACTCGGCTTTCAACTAGATAGTTACTTTTTTAACAATTTTGGCACTGCAATATCACTACCAACTACAACCACAGTGTGGATGAACAGATGTTTTATTCGATTTAGACTAGGGCCCACTCTACTTACACATGGACACTATCTCATGAAGACTCCACACCCAACCTGCAACTTTTGTAACACCGCCCACTTAAGCGTACGTCACATCCTACTAGACTGCCCAGCTATTGCACGCATAAAATCATTCGATAACGCACACCCTATAAATATTCTCTCCACTCCGTCAGATTCAAACATCACCTTAATAGCAAACTTCCTAAAAACGTTAAACATCTTTCATCTAATATAATTTGATCTAATCCTCTATTTATTATATCTTGACTAAGCCGATAGCCCTGGTAGCTAGTGCGATTATACTAATTTTGCAATTTTAATTATATAAATTAATAAAATAATAATAATAATAATGTTGAGGATACATAGCAAAATACAAAATATTTTTTAGTGGGACAACATTTGAACCCACTATTTTGTTTACAAATGAATCCATAAAAGTAGCTTGACACGAACTCGGCTTTCAACGAGATAGTTACTTTTCACTTTAGGAATCCATTTTTTCATACTGCAACACGAGTATTTGAAAATTAATGTAAATTATTGAAATTTATAGTCTGCCCGACTTATATTAGCATCATTATTTTTGATGCGATTTTTTTCAAGGAACGAAATAGATAAAATAGGTTAATTATTTATTAATCTAAATATTTTTATTATTAACATTTTGCTAAAAGTTTTCTTTGCTGCCGAGAAAAAATCCGGGCCCCAGAAAATTTACAGTCCTTTTCTACGGGCCCTTCTGAGTCACGAATATTTTCAGAAAGCTATGCAAAGTTGTTTGTGAATTATATATTTCAACTCGCCTTAAGGACAGCCTTCCAATTCTAAGTTCGCAAAATTGCTTTGCCCTTTGGCGAAACAATTTCTTTCTAAAGCCAAATACAATATTGGTTGAGTATTTTTGTCTCGATTTTATTAAATTTTACTTTAATATGTCTATAAAAAGTTGTCGACTAATGACTCATTCAGGTAATGACTTGCTTAACATTGTTCTTTAGTTTTTTTAACTTTGTGGACTCTCATGGACGACTTTATCGTTCCAATTTCATCAAGGGATAGATACAATGTGTTCTTAGAAGATATGGCTGAGCTCTGTATAAATCAGATTAATTTAACTCCAAACAATTTTGGAACTATTCTAGATCTTGTTTTTGCTGATGATATATCTAAATCATCTATGAAGAGGTGCGAACCCTTGCTTATTCCAGAGGACTCTTATCTCCCCGCGATTGAGGTAAATTACGAGATTATAGGTGATTTTGGAAATAATGTTGATAAATCAAAAAGCACAAACGCTCGTTTTATTTTCGCGAAAGCCAATTTCACGAAATTAGATCGAGAATTGTCAGAATTATCATGGCCGACGTATAAAGATGATGCTAAACGTTGTTTCCAGCATTTTAATAATACTATGTATATATAGCGTATTTCAAAAGTTTGTACCCAAACGGGTTTGCGTACAAAAGGAGCAATCAAAACCTTGGTTTACAAAGGAACTAAGAAATTTAAAAAATAAAAAGTCGCGATCTTTTAAATTATACAAAATAACTTTTTTGCACACTAACTATGTTATATAATTGGTTCTCCGCCACGCTTATTTTGAATTAAATAAAAGATGCTACAGATCTTATGTGTGCAAACTTAAAAGGAATATAATAAAAAACACTGAATCATTTTATGATTTTGGTACTCAAAACGCGGAGTAACTAGTTTTCCGTCTGCTATGAAATATCAAAATACCGTGTCTTATGACTCCCAATCAATTTCCAACATGTTTGCCCAATTCTTCAGGCCAAATTACTCCATTCTCGCCTCTGAGCAAACGTTATCCATATAAACGTTGTCCCTTCACCTCTGCTATTATTCCGCAAATATCTTCCGAGGAAGTATTTTACTATTTTAGTAACTTAAAATAACCTCTTAGGGCAGGCCCCGATTTGATTCCTTATGAGCCTTTAACTAATTTATTTAATCTTTCTCTTAAGCTTAGGGGTTCCCCTTCAGCTTGGAAAAAATCGTTCATTATATCCCTTCATAAGACCGAGAGTACGTTCTTTGTAGAAAATTATCGCGGTATAGCTAAGCTTTCTGCTATTCCTAAACTATTTGAAGCTATTGTTGTTGACAGTTTAACGTCTTATATATCCTCTACAATTTCTAGCACACAACACGGGTTCTCAAAGGGTAAATCTACCATTACAAACATGCTTGAGTTCACAACTCATGTTTCAAATGGATTCAGAGAATTTATGCACACTGATGTTATATACATCGATTTTAGTAAAGCATTCAACAGAGTAAGTCACTCTTTACTGATCCATAACCTCGATCCATTTGATTTTCGACCTAATCTCCTTCATTGGATATCTTCTTACCTAATTAACCGAACACAACGAGTTCTTTTTAAGAAAAGTTCCTCAAACATTATTTATGTACCTTCAGGACTCCCGCAAGGAAGTCACCTTGGTCCGAATCTGTTTTTACATTTTATAAATGACATACCTTCTGTAATAAATTATTCAAAAACTTTAAAGTAATGTGCTTTTTTAGCAGGGCAGTTCAACCAGCTTCTTATGACATATGTAAACGTAACCTCGAACAAGTGTTTAACTTTGTTGAACAGTTTTAGATCTCGGCACTGAACAAACTTCTTTCATGACTCGGCGCAGCATATATAGAAAAAAAATTTGATTTAAGTTAATACAACATAAATTATATTCCCACACTATTTCACTGACACGCGCAAGCCTAATTCCGATGACCAAGAATTGTCCAGGTCAAACTTAGCATAACTAGCGATAGCAATAGAACTAAGTTTTCAGTTTTTGTGAATAAAGCTCAAGTAAAGCACATAGTGCTGCTCCAGAAAAACGTAAAGTTTTATTTAAATTAATTGGCGACCGAGCAGGGACCGCGATACGCAGTTAAGTAAATACGCGAGTTCCAACTTAAACTCCGCGTTAACGGCGGAAACAAAAGGTGAAAAATATTGGCAGTGGCTCCCTAGTAGTTGCAGGAGCAACAAAAAGGACGGGTCTGTACGGACCAGCCAACCAGCAATAAAACTAATCGCTAACAGAGCGTTAAAAGAAAAACAATTAGCAAGGAACAATTAATCTAAATTGATTAGTGCATTAATGTAGAACTAGAATTTAAAAACTATAAAGTAGGTGAACAATAAAATAATAAACAATTAATTAAAAACTGATAAGTAAATTAATACCTAGAATTTATAAACTATAAAGTGAGTGAAAAATAAAAAAAGAACAATTGTTTAAAAACTGATAAGTGAATTAATACCTAGCATTTGTAGACTATAAAGCGGGTGAACAATATAAACAAATAGTAAAAAACAATTATTTAAAGAAACTAATAAGAAAGGAACTGAAAACCACATTAAGGACAGACAATAGTGAAAAAAATAATAATAATAATAAAATAAAATAAATGACAACAGTAAGATTATCCTGGACAACTGTAGCATCACCCTGGACAACTATAACATTATCGTGACCAACCCTCCCGGAAATGCAGAATCTAGAATTTAAATCTCTAACCTTCCTTACCCTCCTAATCCTTTGCTACGCTTCGGTCGAAATACTCGATTACTCGCGATCCGAAATCGTTACCATCGATAATGGCATCGGGAAGGTGCAGACTAGAACCTACAGGATCCTCCACTCCATCAACCTTACCGAATACTCCATCATCCTAGGAGACATAAATACCCACTTCACAAAAAATATTCCACCTTCCCATGCTTTACAGAGGAAATTAAAATAACTAATATTACCATCGGTAATATAACGCCAAAAAAAAGAGTAAAGCGATCAATAAATTGTATAGGATCCGCATGGAAATGGGTTGCTGGAAATCCCGACCATGACGATATCGTTGCTATCAATAGTAAGTTTGAGGAAATTATAGAGAACAATAACCAACAGTTAATAACTAATAGAAATATTTTTGAAAGAATTAATAATATTACACAAGCGAGCAACAGCATATTAAAAACTTTCCAGAATAGCAATGAACTTCAAACTTCACTAATACTACAGTATAAATTTAAAATTGATATAATAAAGGAAGAAATTGAAAACAATAACAGAGCAGTTCATCTTGCCATTTAATTCTTTAGAAGATTCATTGAATTTCGCAAATATCCAAATTGCACTAAATATAATGTAATTATTTATGTAATAAAATTACCAAAAACAGAGAATAGTTCTGCTAAATAACTTAAATAGAAATTTAACAACTAAGAACAATGTAACAAGTAACATAAGTGGATCATACCTGTTAAAATTTTTTAACGCGACAATAAAAATTAACAACATAAGTTATACTGCTTTAGAAACTCACAGCTTGAGACCATTGCCCGCGTTAATCCAACATTCAAACCCGATCCGAGTTCGAAGAAGTACTATCTTTAAAATTTATGAGAGAGCTTAATGTAAGGAACATAAAAAGAATTAGCTCCTTGAATTTACTAGTCAAAACTAGTATGTTAACTCATCTGGGGATTTTAGCTCTGACTATAATCATATTGGCAGTCCTTAAGTTTAGGACAAGCAAGCCGACAAAAATTACTATTCAAAACTCTGAGGACACTCATATGCCGATAAGCAATGTGGTAAGGCATAAAAGTCTGAACGATATATTTTAAAGGACCAATCGAGGACGATCTGAATTTCGGAGGGAGGAGTTAATACAAATTGCATTCCCACACTATTTCGCTGACAATAATGTCTGCATAATTAAGACTAAGCATTCAGCTTATTTCGACTTACACGCGCATCCGCTCTCTCAATAATAATACAGGTGAGCGAAACACGCACAAGCCTAATTTCGATGACCAAGCAATTGTCCAGCTAGCATAACTAGCGGTAGCAATAGAACTAATTTTCAGTTTTTGTGAAAAAAGCTCAAGAAAAGCACATAGTGCTGCTCCTAAAAAACGTAGAGTTTTATTTAAATTAATTTATATCCGTGCGTCATACGGATGCGCCCCTCGTGTCGGGCGGGTATGGGGGGATAAAACCGTTCGGATTATTATTATTATGTATGCCTCTAAAACGGTTCGTTACATATGTACATATATAGCTCTCAAACTTCAAATATTAAGTCTTAAAAAATGAATTGGACACATGGATGATATACATATTTAATTTGTATCTTAATATTTCATTAAGCAGTTAAAAAAACCCGACAACGAGCAAGCTGCTTTTGCGATGCGGTTGCCCACATTTAATGTGCCGTATTCATAGGTAGAGTCTTGGATACATTGATCCAGAGGTTGTTCTCTTTAAAGTTTTAAGCAAAACAGAACACTTATTGATTAATTTAAGCTATACCAAACCACATTTAAATCATTAAAGTGCATGGATATTTCTGGTACGGAAGACAAACGTAAACTAACCATCTGCTCCTATTATTTCAAAACCTCAAACCTATTTGGGTAGGCTCGAATCCTCTACAAAGAAGCTGGTTGTAGCCCCAAAGATTTTTATTACCAGATTTGCTTTCAGATACTTCATCCGATTATAAAGAGTTTTATATTTAATCTAAGATTAAAACTAATGATGCGAAAATTTTACTTTAAGTACGAAAGTAAAATAGTTATATACTCGTTCATAACTGATGTAGTTTCTGAAAATTTTGATTTTCTGCTCAAACCGCATATTTTTAATTCCAAGCTCTTCCCTAACAAATTTAAAAATTGGAAATGACCGTAGGGACAGAATCGGTTTTAGGTACATATTCTTTTTGCAGTCTATTCTTCAATACCATCCGAAGAAGTTAGTGAGTGCATTGAATTTGAAGCAAAACGGGTTCTGGTAGGCATGGTATTTATTTATTTAGCTCTTTACTATATGCCTTGTCGTTCAGACTTGTAGTTATATTCTAAACATATTTCATTACTTAGGTCCTTAAGTTCAATGATAACACCTTATGACTCGATGATTGTACTTGGCGACTTCAATTTGCCAAGCATATCATGGAACCTCATATACATACAATTACATATATTATTCCGCAGTCATCGACTAACTCGCGTGCTGTTAAGGCCTTTGTTTCTCGCATACGGAGTTCTCTTGATAACTTAGTTTTCCCACTTTACCTTTCTTGTTTGTTGAATTTTTCTTTTTCCCGCCGAGGCCACCAAGCATCGAGGCTAATCGCATCGCACTGTTCGGTTCCGGGCTATAAAAGGAAAATAAACGAAAACCTGAATTTGTGCTGCTTTAACCGACTATCCTTTCTTTCCCGAAGCCAAGGTTTACGACCCGAACTTCGTGGTAATTTAATCTACGTATTCGACTAAACCAATTTCTTCCTATTCATGTTTTTCCATACATCGTAACATTCAACAAATAAGCAGCCAAGTTCCATGCTTGCTAGCATCTCAAGCTCTTCGCAATCACGCCTTTTCGCCTCTCGTTTCTTGCTCTTGAAAAGACGTCTCTTTTCCCTCCTCCTTGTTATGCCATTGCTCGTTAATGTCGGGACGATGAGAAGTTGCTTGCCTTAGCAGGGTCGAGAGTCAAGATTGAAAATTCTCAGCAGTCCGTTGCCATTGCAGCTTTTCGACGTCGAACTTTCGTTGCGATACTTGATGAGCGTTCTTCACTGCAGAGAGGCGCATGCGGACCTTAGCTGCAACAAGGTAATGATCCGAGTCAACGTTTGCTCCTCGGATAGAACAAACATCAAGCACGCTCGAAGCGTATCTCGCGTCTATCATAACGTGATCAATTTGGTTTCGCTTTTTTTGATCAGGGAACACCCAAGTGGCTTGGTGGATGCTTCGGTGTTGGAACCTGGTGCTACTTACTACCATATTTCACGCCGCGGTGAAGTCGATCAGCCTCTCTCCGTATTTTTATGAAGGCTGAAGTTTCCGGCTGTTGGACCAAAAAATTCCTTCTTTGCCCACCTTAGCGTTAAAATCGCCAATCACAATTTTTACATAGTGGCGGGGGCAGCGCTCGTATGCTTCCTCCAAGCGCTCGTAAAATTCATCCTTGGTCACATCATCCTTCTCCTCCATCGGGGCGTGAGCACAAATCAAGCTGATCTTATTAAATTTAGCTTTGATGCGGATTGTGGCAATTCGTTCACTGATGGGGGTGAACCTGGAGACAAGATCTCGCAGTCTCCGCCCAACCACAAATCCAACACCAAACTTGTGCGCCGTCTTATGGCAGCTGTACTGCAGTGATGTCAGCCTTATACTTATTTAGGACAATAAAGCTAACGTGTGTTTAATCTGTGACCAAGCGAAGCAAAAGAAAAAAAGAAATAAGTGTTTACTCGAGTAGAAGACGAAATGTATTCACCTAAATTAACAAACATTTTGGGACACTGACAATCCAGGTGTAAAACATGGAAATTATTGGACGCCTTTACAAGCTCTCAAAGATGAAGACTTTGATGCGGAAGCTAATGAAAGTGGCCAAAATAATACACCGCCAAAGGCTGTTCTCCCGCCTACAAGGTGTTAGTTCAAGATATTGACTACATTAAAACAATTTTAATAAGCAAAGGCATACCCGATTTTTACTTGAAGAAAATCTCAATAGGCATTAAATTTCCTAAGGAATCAAATGAATCTTTCATCAAAATTAAAGAAATGTTAAAAGAAAACTTACGTCAATTCTTTTCAAATGGGTTCAGAGAATTTATGCAAATTGATATTACATATATACACCGATTTTGGTAAAGCATTCGACAGAGTAAGTCACTCTTTACTGACCCATAAACTCAATCTCCTTGTTTTTCAACCTATCTCCTTCATTGGATATATTCTTACCTCACGGGCAGAACACAATGAGTTCTTTTTAAAAATATTTCCTCAAACATTATTCATGTATCTTCAGGGGTACCGCAAGGAAGTTACCTTGGTCAGATTCTGTTTTTACTTTTTATAAATGACATACCTTCTGTAATAAATTATTAAAAAAATTTATTGTATGCTGATGATGTAAAACTTTTTAGATCCTATCATTCTGTTGAGGAAAGGTCCTTATTACAAGCGGATTTAAATAGAATGGCTAACTGGTGTGAAGTAAATAACATACCACTAAACCTTAAAATATGTAAAGTAATGTGATTTTATTCTGATATATTGTTTTGGAACGAATTTTCGTCATCCCTTGTAAAGTTTGGTTTTAAGACAAACCGGTTTCGGCGTTGTGCCATCTTCAGTGTCATTTTTCGTTCTGGTTAATTTCATTTTTTCGTCCGTATTTATAGTTACGTTCCGGTGGAATTCATTGTCTATGTTCGTGTAGGTCAGGTCAGTTGTGGGTCGGTGTGTTACTTTCTTTATTTCAGGTACCATTCATTTACTTGAATTGTGCTTATTTATTCATGTTATGTTGTCTTAAGGTTCCCGTTTGTTAAGCCGCTATGTTGTGGTTTGTACCTGCAGGTAGATAAAAATCGGTAATTTTCCCTTTTTTGGATTTTGTGTCTTCGATATTTGTTGTGTATTGTTTGTTGTTTCGACAGTCATTTCCTGGCTTTTGTTTTTTCGTCCGTATAGTAATTTCAACGGTTCGAATATTACGTCTGATCCGGTTTTTATTTGCTCGTTTATTATTTTGCCCTTAAAGTTTTTTTGTTTGTATATTTCCATGTTTCCAGTATATTGAGACTTTATGTTGTCATTTATGTTCTACGTGTAATACCTTAGCCGTTTTGTCAATTTGTGTAGGTGTACATTTTTGGTTAAACATGTGGTTTGCGAAGTTTGATTCTGTTGTTGTTTATGGTTTCAGAGTCTTTTTATTGTAGCCGCTTATGTGTTCCCTCAACCTTGTTTGTATTTCCCGTCCATTTTGTCCGATGTAGCTATGTATATTGACATGCACATGTTAGTTTGTTCACACCTTGTTTTTTTAGTGGGTCTTCGCTATTTGTGTTTGTTTGTAATATCTGTCCTATATTGTTGGAAGTTTTAAATGCTGTGCGGATATTATATTTGTTAAAGAATTTGGCCAGTTTGTAGGTCGAACTCCCAGTATAGGTTTGTGTCGTCCACGTTTTTTTGTCGTTATCTTCCTTGTATGTTATGATTTTTTTGAACTCTCTTCTTATTTTGTCTACTAAGTCTCATCCGTATCCGTTATTTGATGCTATATAGTACATCGTCTTGAATTCTTTCTTGTACGCCTCTTTTGTTAATGGGATTCGTTCTTGTGTTGTTGAGGATGAATCGATGTGCTGTGTATTATGGTGTCCGTGGCTGTAGGTTTTCTGTAAATTTCGTATTCCAGTGTTTCTGTATCGTCATTTATCTTAATTGTCTTGCCGAGGTAATTTATTCTTCTTTCCTTTTCCGTCTTCATTGTGAACTTTGTTTTTGTGTTGTTGATTGAGATATTCTAATATCTCAACCTCGTTGTTTTTAGTGAGTACGCATATAATGTCGTCCACATATCTCGCATATATCGTTACTCCTAGGCTGTCTTTAAGATGTTCCATGTATTGCTCCTCCAGATCTTGCATAAATATTTCCATAAGTATTGCTGACGTATTATTACCCATTCCTAGGACATTGGTTTGTCTATATATATTGTTGTTGAATTTAAAATAATTTTGCTGCGCTACGGTTCTTAGGGTGTTTGTGATTTGTTTAGCGATGTCTCTATCGTTCGTCTTTTGAGTAGCATGCTAAACAGGACGTTCAACGTTTCCGTTATTGGTATTGAGGGGTATATATCTTTAATATCAAGCGATACTAATCTGGTGTCCCCTTTCTGTTTTCTCGCAGGGCAGTTCAACCAGCTTCTTATGACATATGTAACCATAACCTGGAGCAAGTGTTTAACTTTGTTGATATTGAAAATACAATGGACACACAATTTAATTTTAATCTTCACATAAATGTTACAGTTAACAAAGCCAAAGGTGTTTTTGCATTTGTAATACGATGGTCAAAAGAATTCAATGACTCATACATTACGAAGGCTCTTTTCACAACGTCAGTGAGGCCAATACTGGAATATGGATCTGTTGTTTGGAACCCGCGCTACCAAGTTCATTCCGACCGAATAGAGTCAATTCAAAAACAATTTCTGCTTTTTGCTTTAAGAAATTGTCGTTGGGATTCTCAGTACAACCTGCCACCATATCGAGCCCTAACCGCGAAAATAACGTAAGCGACATTTTTTCCAAAATTAACTTTTTGATGCAGAACTGTTCTAAAACTGATAATACGTCATCTGGCTAAATATTGTTTCGCTAATCGTTATAGTTATGGAGATGTACGACTTTACATTTTATCGTAAGCGACATTCACTCTTAAAAAAAAAAAAAAATATTTAAAAAAAACCTTCTCCTGTAAAATTTGGTTTTTGTCGCTTACGCTAAAATGGCGGTAAAGGCTCGATATATAAGTCGTTTAAAACTCATTAATCTTCCTAAAATTGCTAGTCGCAGAGAAATGCTAGGCGTAGTATTTTTGGTCAAGTTACTGACAGGCTTGATCTATAGCCCATCTTTTCTTGGCCAAATAAAAATAATCGTTCCCTCCCGAATTTTAAGACATTTCCTGCCTCTTTTTCTGAAGCCATGTAAAAGTAATTTTAAGTTAAATGCGCCTCTCCGTAGTTTTTGTCAGGATTTTAACACTCACTCCGATTCTTTTGATATTTCAGACTCACTTTTTTACGTAAAGAAGACTATACTCAATGCTCTCAAGAATTGATACATACATACATATATTGATATTTGTTGGAACGATTTTCCGTCATCCCTTGTCAAGTTTCAGAAGAAAACAACATACATATACATACATTACTCAAAACGTAAAAGTCGTCTACTGCTGTTCTTCATGGACTCCAAAGTAAAACGCCAGGCGAACTGAAAAATGAACTAATTTCCATTGGATTAAAGTGCAAAGTGGTCAAAATGGTTCTTAAAGCATTTGAACACTAAAAAAGACACTATTTATTTAGTACATTTTGAGCGCAGTTCGGTTATATTGCATGATCTGAAACGTCAAGTAAAATCACTAGTTCGTGTTATAATTATTTTAAAGTGGGACTACCAACGCAAGATAAAAAACAAAATAATTCAGTGTCGCAACTGCCAAATGTACGGGCATGGCGAGCGCGGATGATTTGTGAAACCAAATTGTGCAAACTGCGCTGGAAAACACAAAACTTCGAACCACAATATATACAGTAAAAAAGCTGAGGTGAAGTTCTTCTCAGGGATAAGATTTTTCATGGTGGATAATGAAAAAAAAAACTATAAAAGAGTTGCATGCAATGATATTTCGTAATAAACTTTGAAAATTACATACAAAATTTTGCGGAATGTGAAATATTTGCATTAACCAGAGAAAATACACTTTATAATTATTACTTTAAGCGAAAAATTTATAGCGAAAATATTTGACGACTGTTTTTATTTGCATATTTGAATCATTATTCAACGGCTCATAAAAAAAGCAACCCTGGGTAGTAAACTTTTCGGTGGTGAGTTTTTTCTACATTTGTAAACAAAGGCAGGTAATTTTCCAAATAAATATATTAATTTCCTTATAACTGAGACATTTTTACATTTACTAGAAGTAAATAAATAAAATTTTTTATGATTTTAGAGCCAAAAAAAAGATGCGAACGACTTTTGATACTTCAAGGCCTTAGATCGATTTTTTATAGCTTAATGTTCATGGTGAAGATTGCTGAATATGTACAAAAATACACAATTGAAAACACAAATAAATATGTATATACATAGAGTATGTTAGGGATATATGGCCCATGTGGGTAATATGGCCCACCTCAATATATTCTGAACCACAAAGCAAAGACTTCACACACTGACTTCATTTCGCTCATATTTTACCAAAGCACGATTCAGTGTTGTTTGACGAGTGTGGTGAGCCAGACGTGCGCAGTATAGCCCGAAACATATTTTTGGTGGTAATTTTATACTATTTTGGTACGTTTTCTTAAGGTGTTTTTTTGTTAAATTTTAATTGAAAAATATGTTTGGGAGTGTTAAATATACAGTGATTGAACCTGTTTTCTTGAAGTGGAATCTAACTTTAATAAATAACTAGTGAAGTATGCAGAAATAAAGAAAAAATAAAAATAAAAAAGTAGGCTGTGTCAGAGACACGGCCATTAAGTTTAACGTAGAATACGCCATTCGATAAGACAGAAAACATATGTATAATGATAATTTATAATGATAAATAATGCAAGCAAATGAATTTCTTTATTTGATAGTTACTTTTGATGATATACATAAGCTTATGATAGGAAAATAGGATAAAAATGTTTTTAAATTATCAATTAAATTTCTCGCAAAAACGAAGTCAATGGTAGTTATCAATAGTAAAGATAAATGATAAATAACAGACCCAAATCTATTTGATTATTTGAAAGTTACTTTTGAGAATATAGGCTTATGATGGGAAAAATAGGATAAATATGTTTTTAAATTAACATTTAAATTTCTCGCAAAAACTAAGTCAATGGTTGTGTTATCAATAGTTGTGGGAGCATCATTTCGAATATAATCCAAATTAAACGTATCGCTCATAAATTTCGCCAATCTAGTATTTGAAGTGATTTCTGTGTTAAAATCACCACCAATTAGCAGTAGTTGGCAGCGCTTTCTCTGCCTTTACTCTACTTTAACTTGCCCGCCTAAAATTATGCAATACAAAGAAAGGGCTGCACGAGTACATTTAAATCGCCCAACAGCAAACACTCAACCAAACACCACACACATATTTGTGTGCATGTGTTTATACAATTTTCATTTGAGAAATTTAAATATTAGGAAGATATCAGCCAACATGAAATGTATGTCAAACGAAAGCTAACATCTTCATTTGACAAAACAAAAATTTTTAAAAAAAGTTACCGAGCCGTTTCCTTATAATTAAAGAAATAGAGATTACAACAATAAAAACCTGACATGGGTGCCCATACCGTAAGGTAAGACGTATTCTACGCCAAAAGTGAAAAGTGTGTGGTGTAGGCAATATGGCCCATTTAGATGTTGATAATATGGACCAGTGGGCCATATTTGACACGTGTTTCATTCCAAGTCTATAATACTAAATTCTTTTATTTTGAAGGATAATAATGGCTTCAAAATCAAGCCCAGCTCCGAAACAACGACAGACGTGGCTCAAAGAAAATATGATGGAAGCAATTTCTGCAGTTAAGACTAAAAAAATGGGGTTTTTGAAGGCATCTAAGCAGTATAATGTACCCAAAACCACGTTGAAACGTTTAGTGGCAGATGAGGGAAGACCTCTAGAGGTAGTAGTGGCGGCTAAACTTGGGAGGAAACCGGTTTTCACTCCTGAACTCGAAGATTCCCTTGTGGAGTATATACTGCTTATGGAAGCGAAACTGTTTGGACTAACACGGAATGATATAAGATCCTTAGTATTTCAATTGGCTGTCAAAAATAATTTACCAAACCCATTTACAATGATAAAAGAAACAGCAGAAGAGATTGGTTGCGTTTATTCCTTAGACGTCACCCATCTCTGTCGTTCCGTCAACCAACCAGCACCTCTATAGCCCGTGCTAGAGGGTTTTCGAAGGAAAACGTAGCAGTTTTCTTTGATTTGCTCGAAAAGGAGATGGTAACATACAAATTTACC
The DNA here is from genome assembly GCA_963971545.1 of Philophylla caesio. Taxonomy (NCBI): domain Eukaryota; kingdom Metazoa; phylum Arthropoda; class Insecta; order Diptera; family Tephritidae; genus Philophylla; species Philophylla caesio. Next base: position 36,745,572 of record OZ020608.1, on the reverse strand, counting down.
CCAAATATCATCTACAACGTAGACGAAACTGGAATATCCGTTGTACCAAACAAAATGCCGAAAGTTTTGGCTATGAAAGGCCGGATACAGATAGGAGCTCTTGCTTCAGCTGAAAGAGGATCCTTAATTACTGCTTTTTTGTGTATGAGTGCAGGTGGATCATTCGTACCACCAATGTTCATTTTCCCTAGAAAGAGGGAAAATCTTCTTCTTATGAAAGGAGCACCTCCGGGATCGATACATGCTAATCATCCCTCTGGATGGGTTCAAACCAATTTGTTTACTAAATGGTTCAAGCACTTCCTTGCTACAGTAAAACCTTCTGAATCATCACCTGTTCATTTTAGACGGACATGCCAGTCATACAAGAAATATTGATATCATAGAGCTAGCTAGAAACAACCACGTTCGCATTCTTTCAATTCCTCCGCATTCAAGCCATAAAATTCAACCTCTTGTCAAAACTTTTATGGGGCCGTTGAAAAAATATTTGACCGAGGAAATAAGGTGCTGGGTGATAAATAATGCAAAAGCATTGACACATTTTGACATTATTGAATTATTTGGTCGATCATACATGAAAACGCAAACTGTAGAAATTGCTGTCAAAGGGTTTTTTTCAACCGGAATATACCCCTTCAATAGGAATATTTTTAGCGATCACGACTTTTTAGCTGCAGAAGAAATTGACGCACCGGTAGAAAGCATGGTGAATACAGTTCCGTCCTCAATACCAACTGTACAAACTTCTGAAAGTTGGCAATCGGAACACCGTTCTAATTTCGAAGAACCGATTTCTTTCGAACCTTCTACGTCCTCAGGTATGCAATCAAGGTCTTACATAAAGCCTCAAGACATTTCTCCGATACCGGTCCGTACCAAAAAAACTTCAAACCGCGGACGAAAATCGGGAAAATCAGAACTAATTTCATCGTCACCATACAAGCAGGCTCTAGAAGAATCTCTGAAGAAAACAAAGACTGAGACGCATGTCAAGAAACTTAAGCCAAAAGTGGCAAAGCGCACCCGAAAAGAAAACATTTTAAAAAAGAAGGTACGAGTACTTAGATAGAAACTACAAAATAATTTTGAAAATATTAACTCCAAACGTGTTTTTCAGAAGAAACTTCAAAGTGTAGAAGAAAACACTTCATCAGAAAGTGACGACAACTTCGTGGTAAATGACTAGCCCGATCTTAGTCCATATATATCTAATCAGGAAGACGCAAAATACATCTATTGTGCCGGTCTATTTTCTGATGATAAAGGAGGAGAACCATGGATGCAATGTGTTATATGTACAATGTGGGCACATGAACTATGTTCTGGAAACGAAAAAACATACTTCATCTGTGATTTTTGCAGCTCTTAAATGATGTTAAATATGGACCACTCTAGTCCATATTAAACACATCATGGTCCATATTAAACGCACATTTTTTAAAGTGCTAAATTGAGGTTTCTTTCATCTTTCAATTATATTTTTTATTTGTGTTATTTTTTTTACTATTGTTAATTACAGACTGAATTGATATGATTTTTAAAGCTTTTTAAAAAAACAAATAAATGAAAAATCGTAGAAACCGCAGTTTTATTAACAAAAACGTTAAGGGTGGTCCATATATGCCGAACTTACTCTAAATACATACATATCACGATGCTGCGAGCAGTTTTTTACCATTGGGCATTGTCACACGTTCAGTATTTATTGACGTATGAAATTTTGGCTTCTAGGGTACCCGTTTGTTATTATTTCTCGCTAAAGTAATAATCAATAATAATGATGTCAGCAAAACTCTCTTCAGTAAAAATGCTCCCTTAAATAGAACCTTGCAAGAATTCAATACGATTTCCAATTCTCTACAATTTGATCTCTCTATGCCGAAGAGTATTCTCCGTAACCGACTTGTATCTTAATGAAGTAATTTTAGTAATATTTTTTAATACAATGCAAAACCATTTTAATAAGTGTAGTCTGTAAGAATTTCTGCTCACTGACTTCATAAACAAATAAATAACTAGATTAAAACAAATCAATTAATTAATATATTACACTTAATTTTGTACTTAACCAGTGTGTGAGTAAGTCTAAATTGCTATCTAAGTGCCGGTTTTAAATATCCAGTTAGAAATTATAGCAGTTAATATTTTTGAAAATAAATTTTCATTCTAATTATGACAAAAAGAAAATTTACATGCGGCATTTGAAGATTACTTTAAAGGAAAACAAATTGAAAATTTAAAACAATCTATATGTAATTCTCCAGCACCTTATTCTCGGCCTTTGCAAAAAAACCCGAACGCAAGCAAAGCCAGACTTTCCTCTCTCACAATTTTCACCTTTCTCCGAAGAGCGTTCAACGAGCGCAACAGGAACAACAACAACACCGCAGAATAGGCGCTGACCTAATAGTTCAACTTACTTTTGACTTAACGATATTGGTTGTCTGATGACGTCACATCATCAAAGTTTCCTTAAATTGCAACACGAGTGAAGTAAACATTTGGTATTCTACTATTTTAAAGGTTTTATTAAAGTTTTTTGTAAAATGCAGCACGATTTTAATATATGATTCGAACTTATAAAGCAATTTTCCAATCAAAATGAGAATACGTTATTGATGGTGTGACGTACATGCGCAGATCGTAAACTATTTTTGTTAGCTGTCGGCGCAATCTCTTCTATATCAATATTGCGTAACAACAGCCTCTTTACTGAAAAAGAGAGCACTAAGCTTACTTTTGAGCTTACATATATTAAAATTAGGAGAATGTAAAACTAAGTATTAGCAATTTAATACGATTGCACAATTAGCAATTAAGTTTCTGTGTTCTACTCCTAAGTAATGTATACGTCTGAATTGAGAGTAATATTTTGGAACAGCCGTAGCATTCGCAATAAATTTATAGAACTTTTTAATTATTTAGTTAAAAACGATATTGAAATATGTATGCTCTCTGAAACGTGGCTAAAGCACTCAGACATGCTTTATCACCCTAATTATGTTTGTGAACGTAACGACATAGAAATGAGTGAAGGTGGTGGTGTTGCCTTATTAGTTAAGAAATGTATCATCTTCACTGTAGTACCTGATATAAGTACGGAAGTAGTGGAAATTATCGAAATTGAAGTTATTTCGTCAGAAAACAAAAAAAGTTTAAGTTTTCAGCTCTTACGTTTCCGGAGGTAATATTACCCTGCAGATTAAAAATAAATTTTAAAAATTTGAGAGAACTTTTCGGAGTCAATGGATATCACAGTGTGACACTCAAAAATACCTGGGAAGTGATGCTATTTTTCTTGTAGGTCTTATCGAAGAGAACGAGAATCCAATTTTGGAATTTGTCAAACACCCCCAAAATCTCGACTTAACCTTAAAAAACCGATTTTTCGTGCTTTTGCGCACTCTTAGCCCATATCTTAACTAATTAAGAACCGATTTTCATTCTAAGAACGGATTAAAAAAGAAAAAACTCAGGATTTTTGAAAGATATATAGACGTCTTAATAAAGCTGAAGAAATTTACTTGGTTTTGCACAACAAACTTAAATTTTGCTACCCTTTTTCTTTTTTTTTTTGACTTTGGCGATATTTTCACACACTATTTTATAAAAACACAAAATGAGTTTTGATTAGATTCAAAGAGTACGTTTAGTACCGAGTTTAACGAATGTTTTTTTTTTAAAAATCGGCCAAAATTGATTGAGTTATTTTACTTTTTATAAGAACGAAATTTTGCAAAAATTTGCTTCTGTTGTTTCCAAGGAAATTATCACTTAATTTTTGAGTTTTTACTCAATTTTGAAGTCTTTATAAATTTCCGTTATACTGAAGTGCACCTATTGTTTATCTTTTGTAGGTAGCAAAAGCCGTATACTTGCGTGAGTTAGGTTCTATGGGCACATGAAAAAAACCGTTTGCTAAATCCAAAGTGCTAAACACCTTCGCACCTTGCAACTTTTCGAGTACTTCATCAATGAGAGCCATTGGGAAATTGTCTTCGACAATTTTTTCATTTATTTTCGTGTATTCGCAGCAAAGACGTTTGGTGCCATCTTTTTTGTTAACTAAAACTACACTGAGAAAAAAAGTGCGCTTTAAAATTAAATGTGAAAACTTTAAAAATTTTATTTAAAGTGTCTCAGTCTATAGGTTCTTTATGGGGAACACAAAAAAAAATATTTTGTAAAAGTGCTAATTTTAAGTTTTTTAATTGTTTACTTTTAATTTAAAAGTTAAAATTGTTGTTTTTAATGTAAAATTCTTAAATTTAAAAATGTTAACTTTATTTTATAATGACAAACTTTATATTTTAAAGTAAAATATATTATTTATAATGTAATCACTTTTAAAATTGTATTAAAAGTGAATCCATTTAATTTAAAATTTTTAAAAGTTTAAAAATAAAATTATAACGTTTATTTTGAAAGTGTTAAATTTAAAATGTAAAGTGATCAATTTGCAGAAAAGTGTTAACGTTTACATTTAAAGTGTTCATTTTATAAATCAAAGTGGCACTTTCTAATTAAAAGTGTTTACTTTGAAATCTAAAGTGTTCACTTTTTAAATCAAAGTGGCACTTTCTATTTAAAAGTGTTCACTTTGACATTTAATGTGTTCACTTTATAAATCAAAGTGGCACTTTCTATTTAAAAGTGTTCACTTTGACATTTAAAGTGTTCACTTTATAAATCAAAGTGGCACTTTCTAATTAAAAGTGTTCACTTTGAAATCTAAAGTGTTCACTTTTTAAATCAAAGTGGCACTTTCTAATTAAAAGTGTTCACTTTGAAATCTAAAGTGTTCACTTTTTAAATCAAAGTGGCACTTTCTATTTAAACGTGTTCACTTTGACATTTAAGAATTTAGAAGTGTAAACAAGATACAAGAATGACCAGTCAGGGTAAAATTATACCGGAAAACGACTTGCTGCGAATTTTTGGCAACGATATCCAAATTAATGAGCTGGGTGATTTAACTGGGAGATAATTTAGGTGTAAATAGTATTTTGGGTTTTGTGCAATCTTTTAATGCCAAGCGTTACTGTCGAGCATGTACAACTACTAAAGATCAAATTAAAATTGATGTTTCAGAAAACGAACAACTGCTAAGAACTTGGATTCAATACGAAGATGACTTATTTAACAATAAATTTCAAGACACCGGTGTCAAAACAGTTTGTATTTTTAATGAGTTAAAAATGTTTCACGTAACAAATAACATTTGCTTTGACATTATGCATGACGTTTTAGAAGGGATTTGCGTATATGATATTTGCAACATAATCTTGGGTTTGGTAAATGACAAAATTATTTCATTAGACATTATTAACAGCAGAAAAAAATTTTTTCAGTTTGGAAATATTGAAATAGGAAATATTTCGCAGCCTCTCCTTATGGACCGACTTCAATCGTACAACTTAAAAATGACAGCTAGTGAGGTTTTATGCTTTACAAATTTTCTTCCACTCATGATAGGAGATTTAATTTCACCAGACGTGAAGCATTGGAAACTGTTGGTGTTGCTAATAGAAATAGTAGATTTATTATTTGATTCTAGTTTTTCTAATTTCGATCTAGATAAGTTAAAAAATTTAATTAAAGCACATCATCAATTATATATTCTACTTTACGGTAATTTGAAACCTAAGCATTTTGGTGCACTACCCACACGCAATTGAGAAATGTGGTCCTCTCAAGTTTGTCTGGGCAATGCGTTTCGAGGCAAAACATAAAGATGCAAAAATATATTTTAACAATATAACATCTCGAGTAAATCCTGCTTATACAGCGGCTATGAAAAGTTCTTTTTGTTTTTCAAATTTTTTACATAAGTATAATAAGCATGCTTTTAACACTGAAACATTTATTACAAAGGACTTAACAAAAGAAGAATATTTTCCTAAAATATTGAACTTTGAAAATATTAACTATCAATCTGTTTATGTTTCGACAATAATACATTATAAAGGAATCGAGTATAAACAAAATAATTTTTTAGCATTACTGAATGAAATAAATTGTTGTTTCTATAAAATCAAACTTTTTATTTACGAAAATGAAATTATTTACGTTCTATGTTATCCTATTGAAATTATTAAATTTGATGCACATTTTCAATCTTACGAGACTGGTATAAAACAAAATTGCCTTAAACTGATTAACATATCACATTTCACAAGCCTGCCTATGAATTTACATCAAATTAACAATGGAAAGACATATGCAAGATTAAAAAAGATATAATAATATAATGGTTTATTTTTTATTTTTTAATTTTAAATTAAATTATTTTATTTAATGAATTATAAATGAGTTATAAATAAGTTATTTCATAGATATAAAATAAATTTAAATTTTAATATGTTTGAATAAAAAAAATGTGAATTAAAAACAATTAAAATAGTGAAAGCTTTTAAATTGCATTTGAAAGTGTTCACTCTCAAAATAAAAGCTAAAGCTTTTAATTTGAGGTTGAATGTGTTAACTTTAAATTCAAATACAAACATTTTTAAATTGGGTTAAAAGTGTGAACTTTAAAATAAAAAGTGTTTATATTGTATTCGAGAATGCGCATATTAAAATGTAAAGTTTTCACTTTAATATTCAAAGTGCTAACATTAAAAATTTACATTTTAAAGTGTTAACTTTAAGATTAAATATTTTTCAATACGGCTGGTTTTCATACATAAAAAATTTTAATTTTAAAGTTCCTTGTACTGGATTTAAAGTGACTTTAAAGTGTTTCTTTTCTCAGTGTACCGGTGCTGCATACTTAGACGTGCTTGGTACAATTACACCCTACAAAAAAGAATGAAGTCGAAATACCTGGGAAGTGATCTTATTTTCCTTGTAGGTCTTATCGAGTAGAACGAGAATCCAATTTTGGAATTTGTCAAACACCCCCAAAATCTCGACTTAACCTTAAAAAACCGATTTTTCGTGCTTTTGCGCACTCTTAGCCCATATCTTAACTAATAAAGAACCGATTTTCATTCTAAGAACGGATTAAAAAAGAAGAAACTCAGGATTTTTGAAAGATATATAGACGTCTTAATAAAGCTGAAGAAATTTACTTGGTTTTGCACAACAAACTTAAATTTTGCTACCCTTTTTCTTTTTTTTTTTGACTTTGGCGATATTTTCACACACTATTTTCTAAAAACACAAAATGAGTTTTGATAAGATTCAAAGAGTACGTTTAATACCAATGTTTTTTTTTAAAAATCGGCCAAAATCGACTGAGTTATTTTGCTTTTTATAAGAACGAAATTTTTCAAAAATTTGCTTCTGTTGTTCCCAAGGAAATTATCACTTAATTTTTGAGTTTTTACTCAATTTTGAAGTCTTTATAAATTTCCTTTATACTGAAGTGCACCTATTGTTTATCTTTTGTAGGTAGCAAAAGCCGTATACTTGCGTGAGTTAGATTCTATGGGCACATAAAAAAAAACCGTTTGCTAAATCCAAAGTGCTAAACACCTTCGCACCTTGCAACTCTTCGAGTACTTCATCAATGAGAGCCATTGGGAAATTGTCTTCGACAATTTTTTCATTTATTTATGTCAAACACCCCCAAAATCTCGACTTAACCTTAAAAAACTGATGTTTCGTGCTTTTCCGCACTCTTAGCCCATATCTTAACTAATTAAGAACCGATTTTCATTCTAAGAACGGATTAAAAAAGAAGAAACTCAGGATTTTTGAAAGATATATACATAGACGTCTTAATAAAGCTGAAGAAATTTTCTTGGTTTTGCACAACAAACTTAAATTTTGCTACCCTTTTTCTTTTTTTTTTGACTTTGGCGATATTTTCACACACTATTTTATAAAAACACAAAATGAGTTTTGATTAGATTTAAAGAGTACGTTTAATACCGAGTTTAACGAATGTTTCTTTTAAAAAATCGGCCAAAAAGTGACTGAGGTATTTTACTTTTTATAAGAACGAAATTTTTGCAAAAATTTGTTTCTGTTGTTTCCAAGGAAATTATCACTTAATTTTTGTGTTTTTACTCAATTTTGAAGTCTTTACAAATTTCCGTTATACTGAAGTGCACGTGTTGTTTATCTTTTGTAGGTAGCGAAAGCCGTATACTTGCGTGAGTTAGGTTCTATGGGCACATGAAAAAAACCGTTTGCTAAATCCAAAGTGCTAAACACCTTCGCACCTTGCAACTTTTCGAGTACTTCATCAATGAGAGCCATTGGGAAATTGTCTTCGACAATTTTTTCATTTATTTTCGTGTATTCGCAGCAGAGACGTTTGGTGCCATCTTTTTTGTTAACTAAAACTACCGGTGCTGCATACTTAGACGTGCTTGGTACAATTACACAGTGCTACAAAAAAGAATGAAGTCGAAATACCTGGGAAGTGATCTTATTTTCCTTGTAGGTCTTATCGAGTAGAACGAGAATCCAATTTTGGAATTTGTCAAACACCCCCAAAATCTCGACTTAACCTTAAAAACCCGATTTTTCTTGCTTTTGCGCACTCTTATCCCATATCTTAACTAATTAAGAACCGATTTTCATTCTAAGAACGGATTAAAAAAGAAGAAACTCAGGATTTTTGAAAGATATATAGACGTCTTAATAAAGCTGAAGAAAGTTACTTGGTTTTGCACAACAAACTTAAATTTTGCTACCCTTTTTCTTTTTTTTTTTGACTTTGGCGATATTTTCACACACTATTTTATAAAAACACAAAATGAGTTTTGCTTAGATTCAAAGAGTACGTTTAATACCGAGTTCAACGAATGTTTCTTTTAAAAAATAGGCCAAAAAGTGACTGAGTTATTTTACTTTTTATAAGAACGAAATTTTTGCAAAAATTTGTTTCTGTTGTTCCCAAGGAAATTATCACTTAATTTTTGAGTTTTTACTCAATTTTGAAGTCTTTACAAATTTCCGTTATACTGAAGTGCACGTGTTGTTTATCTTTTGTTGTGTTTGCTGTTAAATTGGATAAAAGTCGTGGTAAAGTAAATCTAAAATGTTCGACAAGCTTAATAAGTTTTGCTACATTTGTGGCTTATTTACGGATACAAGTCATCGGCGTTATTTTAAAAATAATATTGGTGTTGTGAAAATATATACCAAGATTTTCGAAAGGTTTTATAGTGCGAGTCGCTGGTACGAGCCAGAATTTATTTGTGAATATTGCTGCACAACATTAAACAAATTTAAAGTTCAACAATCAATTACTTTGCCCTTTTCTGTGCCTATGACTTATTTTTGCAAAACAAACGTTTCAGGTCACAATTTTAAATCGAGGAAAAACGTAAAGTATGCGAATGTTGTTACGGTTACAAAACCAATATACTTAAATGCCGAAGTGCCTACAAAAAGTGAGTCAATTGATGCTGGTGAAACATATTTAGTAGAGGAAGAATTGCTTCCATGTAAATCAAAATCAACGGAAAGGCATTTGGTTTCAAATTCTGATTTCTCCGATCTCGTGCGTGATTTGCATTTATCGAAACGAGAATCTGAAGTCATCGGTTTACGACTAAAGCAGTGAAATTTAGTGGAAAAATATTTTCAAATAACATCGGGTAGAAAAAGCGACCGCACTTTGATACTTAGGGGAAGTTTTAAAACTGATGGCAATGACTGTGATCTAGTACATTGTGTAAATGTACCCAAATTATTTTCAGCTTTAAATTATAATTATAATGCAGATGAATGGCGACTTTTCATTGATGGATCATGTAAAAGTATGTACCCTAAAAAAAAAATTACATTCGTGTTCCCTTAATGAAGTCTGTAATGTCACCCTTAGGTTTAAAAGCTGTGTTATTACATAATGAAAATCTCTTGCCATCAGTTCCAATCGCGTATGGGGTTAACAAGAAAGAAACGTATGAAATGATGGAAAAAATTTTACGGTTGATCGACGAATGGCCATCTTGAGAGCCACATCAGATAGGTAGGAAAAACGTTTTAAGCCTCCCATTAGTAACATCTGAGGATGTTATCTTACCACTACTACACTTAAAGCTGAGATACATGAAACAATTTGTAAAGAAATTGGATGTTAATAGCTAAGATTTTCTTCATCTTAAAACTGTCTTCCTAAAATTAAGTGAAGCAAAAAAAAGCCGGTATTTATTAATTTGTTTTCATACCTACTTGTTTTTTATTTTTTTATAATATGTACATATAGGTATATTCATTGGACCTCAAATTCGCAAAATTATGAGCGACGTTACCTTTATGAACAAGTTAAGCTGTGTTGAAAAACGTGCATGGAAGGGTTTTGTAGCACTATGTGATAATTTCCTTGGGAAAAACAGAAGCGACGACTACATCACGATTGTAAACCAATTTTTTAGTGCATATGGTGAAATGGGTTGCAACATGTCGATAAAAATTCATTTCTTGCATTCGCATTTGGACTTCTTCCCTCAAAATCTGGGCCAGTTCAGTGATGAACGAGGCAAACACTTCCACCAAGAAATGGCTACGATCGAAAAATGTTTCAAGGGAAAAAACAAAATAAATATGATGGCAGAATATTGCTGGTCAGTACAACGCGAAACTGACGATGCTGACCTACGGAAAAAACGGCCAAAATACCACTTTTGATCTATATATTTTCATTTAATAATATTTATAAGTAAATTAAGATCGTTGTAAATTTTTGCAAAAATTTCGTTCTTATAAAAAGTAAAATACCTCAGTCACTTTTTGGCCGATTTTTTAAAAGAAACATTCGTTGAACTCTGTATTAAACGTACTCTTTGAATCTAAGCAAAACTCATTTTGTGTTTTTATAAAATAGTGTGTGAAAATATCGCCAAAGTCAAAAAAAGAAGAAAAAAGGTAGCAAAATTTAAGTTTGTTGTGCAAAAACAAGCAAATTTATTCAGCTTTATTAAGACAGACGTCTTAGGTCTGAATTTCTTCTTTCTTAAACCGTTCTTGTTGTTCGGTTGTTAATTAGCTAAGATATGGGCTAAGAGTGCGCAAAAGCACGAAAAATCGGTTTTTTAAGGTTAAGTCGAGATTTTGGGGGTGTTTGACAAATTCCAAAATTGGATTCTCGTTCTACTCGATAAGACCTACAAGGAAAATAAGATCACTTCCCAGGTATTTCGACTTCATTCTTTTTTGTAGCACTGTGTAATTGTACCAAGCACGTCTAAGTATGCAGCACCGGTAGTTTTAGTTAACAAAAAAGATGGCACCAAACGTCTCTGCTGCGAATACACGAAAATAAATGAAAAAATTGTCGAAGACAATTTCCCAATGGCTCTCATTGATGAAGTACTCGAAGAGTTGCAAGGTGCGAAGGTGTTTAGCACTTTGGATTTAGCAAACGGTTTTTTTCATGTGCCCATAGAACCTAACTCACGCAAGTATACGGCTTTCGCTACCTACAAAAGATAAACAACACGTGCACTTCAGTATAACGGAAATTTGTAAAGACTTCAAAATTGAGTAAAAACACAAAAATTAAGTGATAATTTCCTTGGAAACAACAGAAACAAATTTTTGCAAAAATTTCGTTCTTATAAAAAGTAAAATAACTCAGTCACTTTTTGGCCGATTTTTTAAAAGAAACATTCGTTGAACTCGGTATTAAACGTAATCTTTGAATCTAATCAAAACTCATTTTGTGTTTTTATAAAATAGTGTGTGAAAATATTGCCAAAGCCAAAAAAAAAAAAGGAAAAAAATATGCAAATTTTAAGTTTGTTGTGCAAAACCAAGTAAATTTCTTCGGCTTTATTAAGACGTCTATACATATATCTTTCAAAAATCCTGAGTTTCTTCTTTGTTAATCCGTTCTTAGAATGAAAATCGGTTCTTAATTAGTTAAGATATGGGCTAAGAGTGCGCAAAAGCACGAAAAATCGGTTTTTTATGGTTAAGTCGAGATTTTGAGGGTGTTTGACAAATTCCAAAATTGGATTCTCGTTCTACTCGATAAGACCTACAAGGAAAATAAGATCACTTCCCAGGTACTTCGACTTCATTCTTTTTTGTAGCACTGTGTATTTTATCCATTGTGGGGATTTTCTGTTTTCTGATTTCTGTTTTTAGATTTCGAAAAATTTGGTCGGAATCGGAATGATAGGCATTGCTATACATACATACATGCACATCGAAAGTGAGCATTTTTATTTATGTCTCTGATTCCCTGAAAATAAAAAAATAAATTATCATCCTCACAGAATTGAAAAACTAATAACAGATCGAGTGGTTAATTATACTGGAAATAAGATCATGCGACAAATGTACATATTTGTATAGTTATAAACAGCTGTTCGACTTGACCATCAAGTTGAAAGGTAAATTGATAGGAAAATTGAATTCAATTTGATGTCATCAATTACGAAAAATAAGAGTGTATTGGAAAATTGAAAGACAACCAGAAAAAACTTGATCGTGTTATTTCCGGGTAAAAACTTCACACACTGTCACATTATTTTTCTAAAATTTGCAATCCTGAAATATATTATGCTTTTTTAGTTAGGTAGGTAGGTATGAGTGGCTGTCACCGCTAATCCAGCGACTCACTTAGGCCAGGTCTATTTCACCTAATTCTCCAAGGTTCCTAAAAACAGGTGCCCCTAGAAACCGTAGCCTGCTTCTGGCTAGAGCTGGACAGATACAGAGAAGATGCAGGACCGTTTCTTCCTACTCATAATTTTTGCAGCTTCTACAGCATCTAAAGAAGGGTTCTCCAAGACGACCAGCATGGTTGCCTATGAGGCAGTGCCCTGTTAAAACGCCAATTTCTTGGGAAATATCGTCCCGTTTTAAGAATAAAGACTACGCAACCGTTTTCGGCCCCATCTAGGCCAAGTCAGCCTTGAGATCCTACAGGTTGTGATATGTGTCCATCTGTCGCTCGCACGAGCATAAGTAGATTCTTTTAAGAGCAGCTTGCAAGTGCCAAAGGGCATACCAATGCGTTCTTTACTGGAAGAATCTGCTTGGTTGTTCCTTCCCTCGCAAGTTCATCCGCAATGCAGTTACCCTCGATGTCCCTGTGGCCAGGAACCCAAATGAGGTTGAGCCTGTTCTGCTTGGCCATCTCCTGCAGAGATCGGCTGCAATCCAGTACACTCTTTTTTAGTTTCTTAATATTCATTTTTGAAAGGAATGGCCACTGTCATTGCCAACTATTCTTTTTTTGTGATCAGCCAACTGGAGTTGGCCAAAACTCTTCATTTTTTACGTAACACTACGTGCTACGTTATCCGTACAAGAATGTGAGAGAATTGTTGAAAAAGAATAACTTTAATTTCGGGGTCGTGTGGTACGAATATTTTTGCGTGCGTAATCTGGATTCTTTCACAATTTCAAGGAAGTCATATAAATAATAATAATAATTTGGCGCCTACACTATAAAGCTCAGTGTTTGACCGAGCTTCTCCTACCATTTGTGGTGAGCGTCTTTCCACAAATAGAGGGACCTACAAATTTATTTTATGAGAAGCTTTTTCATGGCAGAAATACCCTCAGAGGTTTGCCATTGTCTGCCGACGGGAGACCGCTATTAGAAATTTTTTTTTATGATTAAGATGTTACTCGACCACAGTGTGTTTATATGAAGTCCAATATGAGGAATTTTTACAATTTCAATGAAAAAACGATTTTTTTTTAATTTTCGTATAAATTTAGTATGTTGTGGAATAACTCATTAGAAATGACAGAAAGCCCGGAAATTAAAAAAAAATATTTCAAAAGTTATGCGACTTTTCAAATCTAAGATGTCTGGGCATAAGCCACTGTTCATCACTGTTCATCACTGCATATCTCGCAAATATTAGTTCTATCAAAAAAATTATTCAGTACGTTTTTATAGACAAAGAGCCAGAGATTTATAAAAAATTTTGCTTTTTTTTAAATAAAATTGCTCGTACCTTTGTTAATAAAAAAATATTTTGCTGAAAAATCATGTTTGCACGACTTTAAAAACAAAACAAGAAATGTGTGATAGAACGTATTTCAAAGAATAAACTGACCAATTTTTAAATGGTGCTCCCTTATATGGCCTGTGATATTATTTTTTTCGTGAAGCAATGTCTAATAAAATCAAGTGTTCCTTGAGCACATGCATGCCAAATATTCAACATCATGCAATCCTACTCATCGTACCTTGATTTTTCATCAAGCGAGTTTTTTATACGAGCTTACAAACCTAACTTTTAATTAATTTTAAGGGAAGAGCGACTATACACATGGAAATAAACACATAGTCTGAGAAAAGGTAATAATGGCGTCATGCTGCAAATGAATAACTCACTAACAAGAGGCCCTGGCGAGTTAAAACCAGCATGCGGTTTCGTACGTGACAATTTCTTAATTTGATCGTATCTTTACATACTCGTATGTACGTATGTCGTTATGTCTAAATACATAAATACATACATACATATGCATGTATGTATGTACATAAAATATGCGTACATAAATGCACAAGAATGTAAGCGTTTAGTTAAATACGAGTATTTAGTAGTAGTAGTCCCGAGTATTTAGTAGTAGTACTAGTAGTGGTCAGGGTTGGTTGTACCTAACTTGCCGTTTGTTAATGTGGAAAGTTTGATTACCTGATATCTGCACAATAAAACAAAACGAAATTAAGTAACAACAAACAGTGCACAGACGGTAGAGCAAAACTATCTTCAGTCTTAGGTATATCAAATGTATGTATGTGTTAACCTTTATTTAAAAAAAAAACTTTTAATTTATTTTAAATAACATAATCATCCTTATGAATTATACATACACTGAAAAGAAAACTGTAACATGAACCAACACTTTCTAATACGTCATTCGCTATATTCTCCAAGTGCAAGTAATTTTTTATTTTTGTTTTATATTATTATTCATATAGACTTTTACATGGTTTCCGCATTCAACACATATGTATATACAATATATTTGATTTTAGGCGAATATAAATAAGTGGACGTTTATTCAGCGATATATGTTCTTCGCAAGGGCGATCAACAGCGACTGACTCGAGCCGAGTTTTGCACTCTTACATTTTTTAATAACTTTTTAGATTATTATTAAAATAAAAATGATGTTTCCTTTGCTTTTTCAGCTCATATATACGAATTGACATACTTGACGTATAGTTCTGGAGGTATTGCCTCCCAAACATCCCTAATTCGTTCCCACAGCTCGTTTACTCCACTGGGTGGACTTGGAAAGTAGAGAGCTGGGATTTTACATGAATTCACGAATTTTCAATTGCGTTTATGTCTGAAGACTGCGGCGGCGATTTTAAAGTGTTACAGTATTGTTTTTGCTGCCAGTCTCGGACAATATGTGCGGCGTGCTTGAGGGATGGTCTTGTAAAAAGTAACTTTTTTACTACACCTGGCAAATTTTTTCGTAAGACGGACAGGTACTTTACGCATAATACCATCTACGCGTATAAACGGAGCAACACTATTTTTTTAAATGCAGCCTCAAACCGTTATCGAAACCCCAATATGTTTCATTGTTTGCTTCACATTATGAGGAGGGTAAATTTGGGTCCTTGGTCCAGTACCATGCCCGAGCATCTGACTGGAAGGGGTTGGTTTTAGTCTCGTAAAACCAAATAACCTAAAAATGGAGGCAAAAATTACTGAGAAAAGTGTGTTTAATTGCATTGTTAAATTTCTTCTATATCCCAATTGGCAACGTTTCAATATTCGTATGCTACAACAAAATCCTGTCTTAACCGCACATTTATTTTTTTGTCGGATGTGGCTTTTTTCTTCTTCTCTGCCGCAGGAGTGACTGCATCGCTTCTGGTAACCAAGTTCGCAAGATGGAATAACGAATTAGAAAGTGTTGGATCATGTTACATTATTGCTTATGCATATACACTGCATAAGAACAGTTCACAAAAAAATAGTGATGTATAGAGTCGATTAGACTCAAGTATTCTAGGAGTACTAATGTAAGTACACAAGTAAACCAAATTTAGTATTTGTATAGACAGTCTTGAATACGGTCTACTATCGAAGTACTGTTCAGCTATTCGAATACCAATCTTTGAACGCGAATACCCTCGATTCGAGTATTTGACTTGATTATATTTCACTTAACTACGAAATTTCTATTAGTTACTCGTATGTACATATGTATGTATTTATGTATGTAGATTTTGGAAAATATGAATTTCATTCGCGAAAATTTAAAATTTTATAATCAATATGCAATACCATACATTAGTATTTGTTTATTTATTTATATAAAATTAGCATGTAAAACAGAACTTATAAGCTAGTTGTGCTAAGAGCTATAGCAGCTGGGCCTTAAGCTCGATATTTACAAATATGTACTAATAGTATTTCCATTATTAAATATAGTTCAATGATATTTTATATCATATGCTACAGATTGGTTATTTTAAGAAATTTCTCTCTACATGTGGCCTTATCGTGAGTTTCGCCCGAAAAAAAATTCACCCGAAATTTTTTCGTTTGCCCGGATTGAATCCGACTATTGTTAGTTTCACCCGGATTAAATTTCGCTTCGAAAATTGAACATGAAAATTACAACTCTGAAATGTGTATACTTGAAGTGTAAAATTATCACTTCATTTAAATTCAATTGTAATTTGAAAAAATTTATCAATTTCCCAGATCTATACAATATTACTGTCAATAAGAAATTATTCTAGTATTTATTAAATCTGCTAACCTTTTCAATACCACCAGCATAACTAAAATTTGATATTCGGCCAGTTGGAAAGCTTAGTGTGCGCCTGCGAATTTTCGCTGAAGGTGGATACTATAAAGGTGTAGGTAACAGTTTTGAAATTGGGCTGGCGCAATCGTCTATTATTCAGATTCTCTCAGAAGTTTTCAAAATTAAGGACTCCATATTATTCCCGCAGTATGTTAAACGGCTACGCTGGAAGACAGCCCGCTTTGGGACAGTCAAAGTCTATTTTTGATTAAAATGTATTTCTGCTCACATTTAAGTTATAAATTGTTTCCTTTCTATTTGAACGCAATTTTTTTTTGCAGAGCCCAAACTATTCAGCCGTCTCCTTAGCTTTTTTCATAACTCAGCTACATTTTCCTTTTTTTCTTTGACAAATCCTCTTGCAATGTCCGCACTTTAGTGTATTATACCTAAAAGTATCTCTCTTTGAACTTTGTTATTTGTTTTTTTCTTGGAATGGTCAATTATATAAAAAAAAATTTTTAATTTAATTACTTTCATTTTGAATCCGCATATATTTTTCGCCTTTCAAAAAATAGTGAACAAATTCAATGAATCAGCCGACTATTTCCGCCCGAAATAAGTGTTGCCGATAAGGGGAAACAAAGTTCGAAAGCGAAAAATTTTCGCCCGAAAATTATGATAAGCGAACAGTGAAAAGCTAACTATTTCGGGCGAAAACGAAACTCACAAGAAGGGTGAACGTCTCGTCGCGTAAGCGTTTTATTGGTCTTTTGAAGGTAGTCAAATATGGGTCCTTTCGTAGTTTATATTTTTGTACCAGTCGTTGGTAAGATTCCATTCAATGCGTTGTTTGTTGTAGAAGTGTTGTTTAATATGATTTTTAATGTCGAATGAGTTCAAGTTGTCTGCACTAGTTACTGGACTTTGATGTGCTTGTTTAGCGGATTGGTCGGCGAAGTTGTTGCCATGGTGTTGCTTATATCAGCTATGGAATTAAGTGCCGCGAGTGAGTCTGAACATACAACGATGTTTTTTCTCTGGTGCTTTACTTGGTTTATTGCGGCAGAATATACAGAGCTATAGTATGGAATATTTGACATTTTTTTAAATTTCATTTTCTAAGGTTATGCTTTGATTTCTCTTTGATCCATTGTATAGATAAAACTATAGTTGTGTAATTTATTTTTTTTTATATTTCGTTGAACATTGTACGGTGTTGAATCTGGTTTGTGTTGCTCTGGTTAAGGGTATGCAATGTAGTCTTAATTGATTTCGGTTTAAGGACCATGAGGATAATAAGGAGTAAAAAATTTGGTAGGTTTTATAGGTATATCTGCTTTTGAGCAAAGATTCATGATACTACTTATTGCAGGCTGTATTTTGAGGAAATTTTTCCTCCTTTTTATATTATTGTCGATACTAAAGAGTGGGTTTTCTTAACTTGTTATGAGAGCTTTAAAGAGTTTCGCGAAAGTAACGTCTCTTTGGTTTTCGAAGTTCAATATTTTTGATTCAAAAAATAGATTTGCAATTGGGGTAGAGCGTAGCGCTCCTATCGGGGTTCTTATCGCAGCATTAAGTATTTTAAACTTTTTTTATGAGAGATTTAGGAGCATAGCCGTACAGAATCATACCATAACTTATTTTCGGAATATTTAGTGTTCTAAGTATTGTCAAGATGCATTGAGTGTCAAAATTAAATTTTGGGGAGGCTAGGCATTTCACAATGTTTAGTAGTGTGATCAGAGAAGCTCTTAGGTAGTCGATGTGGGAATTCCATCTGTACTTCTTGTTGATGATAATTCCCAAGATTTTTAACTAATCACAGGACATGAGGCTTTTGTTTCGTGATAGTACTGTGCATTGGCAATTATTCTTTCGACAGAGATGAATGTATCTATTTTTTATTGGTGATAAGTTCGCTCCTGAGTATTCACACCAGATTAAAATATCTTGGAAAGATTTTTCGAATTGATTATAACTATGAAGTCATCTGCAAAAGCACAGAATTCTATTTCTTTCTGGATTGATATTACAGAGCATAGTTTATCGTACGCTATCAGGAAAATAATGACAGATAAAGGCGACCCTTGGGGAATACCGTTGCCTGAGGCCTAGAAGTCAGAGAGGTGGTTACATATTATCCCCATCGACTTACGATTTGACATACGCCTTTTCAAAGTTAAGGGAAATAATTGTTAGGTGACTTTTTGATGAGAGCCTGGCTGCAGCTAGCTAGTCTAACAGTAGTAGAGTATCTGCTGTAGATTTTCCTCTCTTGAATCCCACCAAAGTCGACTTGTTATTATTATGAAGTTGGTTTTGGTATCGGTACAATAATGCTGTGTTTGAAGGCTTGCGGGATAATTTTGTTATGTAAGTTTAAGAGGCGCTTTATAAATGTTTCAGGATAGTTACGGATCATTGGGTATGATATCCTGTCTAAGCCTGGAGTTTTCCCTTTGAGCTTAGAGAGCGCAGATAACAGTTCTAGAAAATTTATGTCTTGTTCTAAAAGCTTTGCATCTTTACTAGGTTGTATATTTACTTGCGATTGTATAGTCGCTCTTTTTCTGCTTTGAAAATGATTTGAAAAATTTTGCTCCGAGGATTTATTGCTCCAGTAATTGGCGAGCTCATTGGCTATATATTTTGGGTCTGTGTGAATATGTTCAGGGTTTCTTAAAGACTGCAACCAGTGTATACCGTGAGTGAGTTTGTATCCGCAAAAGCGTCTAATGTTTCTCCAAATTTTCTTGTTGTAAGCTTTCTCTTCTGTAAGCTTTTTGTTTTGCGATTTTAATTTCGCGGAGTTTATATTCGATTAAATTAAGTTCAGTCATTTTCGACCTAAATATATGAAACTGTCTGTTTTTCACACCTTTTAATTAATCAAGGTTTTGGTTCCACCATGGCACTTTTCTCTGTTTGTTATTAGTTTGCGTTTTTGGGATGGATTCATTAGCAGATTGTAATATAATTTTTCTAACGGTGGGTGCTTCTGCGTTAACATTACGGCTGATTGGTCGCGTTGACTCGAATTTTCTACATTTATTTGCAAATAGTTCCCAGTTTGCAAGGTCAGTTTTAAATGAGGTCTTAGTTGTTGTATAATGGTGGTTAACAGAAGAAAAGAGTGAAATAAAGATTGGGAAATTATCGCTTCCATTTAAGTCGTTGTGCGTCTTTCAATCTGCGTGAACTGCGAGATCGGGCATGCAGAAAGACAAATCTAAGTGTATGAGTGTGTTGTGAGTCGAAAAGTGTGTTTTTTCTTGAGTGTATTTCTAAAGTAATGTTATCAAATTCCTTTTCAGTTGGACTTAATTCGTTTTGTATAGGCTTATGTATTAGTACAGCTACACCACCGTATGATAAGTGTGAGTTGAATGAGTACAAAAGGAAATCATTTGGAATTGGTACATTTTGGAAAAGTGCCGGGATGACTTTCTTGGATAGATATGATTTTAGGATTATATTTGCTTACGATAATTAGTAATTCGGTATAATTGTTATAATATCCATTTATATTCCACGGCATAATATGTAGAGTCATGATAAGTTCAATATTTATATTCGGTTTCCGCGTTGTGCCATCTTCGAACGAAAACGACACTGAAGATGGCACAACGCCGAAACCGGTATGTCAGAAAACCAAATTTGACAAGGGATGTCGGAAAATCGTTCCGATATAAATCAAATTTCCACCCTGTCGGAAAATCAGAAGAAAATCAAATTTCTATATGTAAGTTTATTTTGTAAATGTATATGTATGTATGTATGTATGTATATGCGTATTATATAATGTAATATACTAGTAAGGTTAATGGTGTTATTCGTCCGTAGACATTGTATCTGATGAATTAGAATCCATATCTTCAGGTGGTGAAGGTATATTAGAATATTGCTTACAATTTCCCTTTAACTTCCTTTAACATGGATTTTGTTCTGTTGGATATATTTTTTGGTAAAATTTTCGTTTTGCTGTCTCTTGTGATTTGTTCCATAGTGTTTTTAGTTAAAGTATTATTGCTGAGTATAATGTCAGAGTAGTCCGTTTGCTCTCTCTGTTTAATATTTGATGACTGTGGTAGTTGTGATGTGCGTTTTAGATTTCTTGTGTTGAGTTGAAGAGTGTGTTAACTGTTGTTGCTGGACTAATTGATTTGGTTGCTTGCTGTGGTGGTTTTCACTGTCGTTGGGGAGAACGTTGATGAGTATGGTGAGTCTGCGCGTTTGTTTTAAAAGTTATTTGCATGATTGTTGGTAACTTCTTGATTTGATTTTGTTATCTTTGATGCGTATGTTGCGCGTAGTTGAGTGGGTGACATTCTTCGTATGTGTTTATCGCTCTACTTCTATCCTCTTTCTCTAGTGTGATGATCGCTTGTATCTGTTTTTCTCTTAGAAATACCAGGCATTTCTTGTCAAGTGCATTGTAGTCGGCAGTTCCTAACATACATATATTCGATTCAGCAATCATCAATTATACGTGTACAATGGCCCCGGGGCCACCAAACATCGAAGCAAACCGCTTCGCAATACTCGATACTGGATGTAAAAAAAGAAACGCAAACCTGCAGCAAGTGTTCCCTTAACTGACTTTCCCTTCCTCCCTGAAAATAAAGCGGATGACCCAAAATTCGTCGTTATTGAGTCAACTAATCCGTCCAAACCCCTTTCCTCCTATTCATGCTTCGCCTTACATCGTGTTATTAAGCAAATCAGCAGTGAAGTGCATTCCATATCGACTCTTCGTGATGGTAAACTACTTCTTCTAGAGAAAAGCAATATAATCGCTGACAAGTTCTTAAAAGTGAAACAATTAGAAAGCATATGCTACATAACAGCCACCTTGCACCAATCGCTAAACCACGTGAAAGGCACTGTTTATGCCCTATTCCTCAACAATGTTGCAGAAGAAGATATCGTTAAAGAGTTAAGCTCCCAAGTTATTGTAGAAGCATACAAATTTAAAAAATCTTTTGATGTTAATCTTCACCCCTCGGGGGTTGTATTACTAACATTTAATATGTATAATTTACCCAGTAAAATTGACATTGCCTGGTTTACGGTACTAGTTAGCCAATATATACCCTTCCCATGCGCTGCAAATCTTGTCAGCTTCTTGGGCACACAAAAAATACCTGCAAACGCTCTCCTCTTTGTGTAAATTGTTCCCTCCCCCCTCATTCTCCATCCGATTGCGAACGCACCCATTGCGCCAATTGTTCCCAACCCCATCCCTCGTCCTCTAAAGATTGTACGAAATTCCTTCAAGCTAAAGAGGTTATAATAATTAAAACAATAAATAAATGTTCGATGGGAGAAGCCATCAAACTTCATAAACAACAACTAAATATATCAAGCTCGCCCAGTTACTCTTACGCTGCCATATCTTCGAGTTCAAACTCCAACAGTACGAATAATTCGTCCACAATACCCATTAAAAACAATAACGATATTTCTTCTTACTCGAAAAACAACAACAATTCCAAAAGCATCAGCAACAAACAATTTGAAAAAGCACCCACAAATATTGGAAATCTCCCTTCCAACTCTATGTCTCCTATAGATCAATTTACCGATTCAGACTACACCATAGCAGTAAATACCGCAGAAGCAAAAAATAATAATATTTTATCAACAACAAAAACTTTAAAGTACAATTTCTCATTTAAGGCTCACTTTGGACAGCTCACATACACTCAATGATCCAACAGAAAAATACACTAACTACAATAGCAATCAACCGACTCCAACAAACTCACCTCACCCATCTCAACATACTCAATCATTCTTTTAACCTCTTCCATCTCTCTCTTAAGTGCTAGCTGCTACTCAAAAACGATACTTGCCAGATAGTGAAACCCAATAAGACCTAACTTACATACTTACGAACACATATTCTCAACTGATTTTCTCACTTTATAACTTAAGATGTTAAAAATAGTTCAGTGGAATTCAAAGAGGAAAGTCCAATAATCTCTCTTATCCAAAACAATACGACGGCTATTTTTCCAATTTGGCTCATATTCAATCGAATAAACAAGGAGTGAGTATTTTAATAAAAAGATGCATTCCCCATGAAGTTATTGATATAACTTCCACGATATCTACCATTGCACTGCAATTAAAATTAAACATATAGCAAACACGTACATATATTCGTCCTCAGCAAGCTTTCGCCGAAAGTGATCTAAGGAATTTGTTTTTTCAATTGCCTGCCCAGGTTTGGTGGACAGGCAATTTTAATGCGTGGAACCCACTATGGGGCTCCCCCAAGTCTAATACAAGACGTCTAACTATAGAAAATTTCATTTTAAATCACCATCTAATAATACTTAATAATGGTACTGCCACCCACTTTTCCACTCACTCAACCTTCACCAATGTAGACCTTTCCCTAACATCTCCCCAGCTTTCCCCCAGAATTAACTCAAAAGTCTCGTCTGATCTCAAAGGTAGCGACCATTTCCCCATTTTTATTAAATTCAAACACCCCGCAAAGTATAGCCACATTCCCAGAATTAGAACCGATTACGGAAAGTGGGATATATATCAGTCAGAAATCATAAACAATTTAAAAAAATCGCCAATAGGTAATATCAACCAAGAAACTTCATCTTTTACCAAAATTATACGCTCTGCGGCTAATAAATCGATTTCCCAAAGTAAACGTAATTTTTCGAAAAAAATTCCTATTTGGTGGAACAAGGAACTTCAACTCCTTCGCGCTTTAAAATTTAATGCTGGAAAATCTTTAATAAATCTATCCCTGCCGCCAGGAGAGATGCAGTGATTAATCTTACTCTTTCTTACCCTCGGTTAGGGTGGTCAGTCCTCAACTGCAGAGTCCCGCAACCGGATTCCAGCATTCGCTATCGCTAAAACTCCATTGCCAAAAACCGCTAAATGAATTTTAGCAATTTTTAGCTATTTTCGCGATTCCGGCATTAAAAAAGCATCCCTGAAAATCTTCAAAATTCTCCATTTTTAGCTACATTTTTGGCAGATTTTTGCGATGAACAAATTGAACCGGATAAAATGAATTAACCCTTTTTGATAGCTCGTACAGCTAAAATGCCGATTCCAGGTTTTCCATCGCTAAAAATCTCCATTTTTCGCTAAAAGAAATGTTAAATTAGCGACGAGAAAAAGTTGATGCTAAAAATATCAGAGACAGTTAAAATGTTTCTATTAGAGAAACATTTGTAATAGGACAAAATTGAAAACTAAAGCTGTATAATAGCATTTTATGTAAATGAGTTAGTATTTGAACTGTATGCAGCATTTTATGTAAATATATTACAATTGAGTCGCTCTTGATCATTCAAGTAAGTCGCACGCATTAATTTACACCGGTGAATTTACAAGTGCATTTGTTGCGGTATAGACAGCTATATTGATCTAAATTGAATTTAAAGGAATTCTTTTGAAAAGTAAAGATATAAAGTGTACATATACAAAGTTTATTATTTTTACACTGGCTATGAGTGACAGCGGGGTCGCTCATAATGCCAGTAATGGCCTCCCGCTGGAGAACGATGATATGAAAGAAGATGTTTCTAACAACACAACTTCCAATGAAATTGACATATATTTTGAAATGTTAAAGAAACAAGGCATTTCTATACAAATCGCACCAAATATACCGTTGGAGCAACGTAAGCAATTAGTGACAAAATTGCAATCACCGCTATCCAATGAAGAGAATTTATACACGCAAGCAGAACTAAATATTTTGCAACAGCAGAAGTCCCAGTTACAAAAGTATGAGAACATGCAAAGTGATTTTCACGTGGTCCACTCTGCAAAAGGTAAGTGAAGGCGATTTAGAAAAGCGAGAATCGGAAGTGCAGCTAACCGCAATGAACAGGTAGATGCAGTAAACAATAATAAGTTTGCTCTCTTGAGTGACATTGATATTGATGAAGAGGAAAGTCCAAATCAAAATATGTTCAAAAATTTTAATATCACACAATTAGACAACATGAGTAAGAAAAACAACAATAATGGTATGGTACATGAGAAGAGAAATACACAACGTAATAAGCAGCCACCTATAAGAGAGCAGAGTACAAATCGCTTTTGTCCACCGATTATATTATATAATATTGATGTAAGAGAGCTAGTTTTGCAGTTTAAATCCAAGTTTCCTAATATAGATATGAAAATTGTAAATGTGTCTAAAACAAAGAGTAAGTTTTACGTAAGAGATTTCAATGCCTATACAGGTATGATGAATATGTTAAGGGAAAAGAATATTAGTTCTCATTCATTTACACCTAAACAAAATAAACAAGTATCATTGATTCTTCGGGGTTTGCATTACCGTATTACACCTGAGGAAATCAAAGACGAGTTAGACATAATTTGCCCAAATTTAGTGGTTAACGTGCAGCCATTTTCTACATCATATATGCGTAAGAATGAAATACAGTCTTCTCTTTTTCTTATAACGTTGGCTCCAGGTAAACTCATTAATGAAATTAGTAAAATTAAAAATATATTATATCAGACTGTTTCATGGGAAAAACCAAATAATTATACAAAAGAAGTGCAATGTAAAAGATGTCAACGTTGGGGGATATAGCTAAAAATTGTAACCATAATTATAATTGCGTCAAATGTGATCAAAAACACAATCCTGGCCAATGTTTATTATCAAAGGATGAGGGTATTGAACCATATTGCATAAATTGTAAAAAGTGAGGACATCCTGCAAATTTTCGTGGATGCGAAGTTTTTGTTGCTTATCAAGATGCCAAAAAAAATAAAAAATTAAATAGTGTTGGAAACAACAAACAAATGAATGTGGGTTCGTTTTTAAAAAGTAACGTCCCTTTCTCTAATGTGGTTAAAAATAATAATTTTGAAAATTATGGTGCTGTTAATAAGAATACTTCATTGATAAACGAATTTTTAGCATTGGCAAAGCAATTGCTTTGTGAAGAGCCTGTTTCAGTTGAAACCAGAATTAAACACTTTATGCAGAATTTTAGGTCTCTAAGGGTTGATGAACGTAAAAAAGAATGTACGGATATCATGAAACTTTTGGATAGTAATGGACCTTAAAGATTTGAAATTTCTCACACTTAATGTTGGCTCTCTTGTTGCACTAGAAAGAAGAGTTGAGTTAGAGTATATTTTGATAGACAATAAGTATGATGTGGCTTTTTTGCAAGAAACTCACTTGCAAAGTTGTCACAAATTTAATATGAAAAACTATAACATTTATCGTAATGACAATGAGCAGGGAGTTGCCGTAGCTGTTAATAGAAATATTGTGCAAGGGAGAGTTTTTATACCAACCATTAATTTACCATATGTATGTATCAGATTTTCTTTGAAGAGAAATTCTGAGGTGAGAACTTATTTAGCATTAAGCATTTATTTTCGTTGTAATATATGTATCTGCTGGGTCGTTTTTTTCCAATTTAAATACAATTACAGCATTTGCAACCAGTTTTTCAGGGATAGTCATTGGTGGAGACTTTAACGCAAAAAATGTTCGTTGGGGCGATTGTTGTAATAATGCCAACTGTGTGCAATTGAATAATTGGATAGAACAATCATGTTCCAATATTGTAAGACTCTGCTCGTCTGTACCTACATACCCAAATAGAAATTAATTTTTGGACCATTTTCTAGTCTCAGCTCATTTGATCAATATTTTTTCTTTAAATTTAAAAATTTCAGTTGAGTTGAGCTTCTCCGATCATTATTCTCTATATATTAAAAAGGGTGATAATTTTATCTCCACCAATTGGGAAGATTTTAAATCGCTTCTTTCTTCCAAATTAGATAATTTTCTACCACCTATAAATAGGAATTTGACAAATGTTAAAATTGAATCATTTGCTGATTTATTTGCGAAACTGGTCAATGACTGCGTTAAAAACTGCTCATCGGAATCCAAATATAGAAGATATTCGCCTTATTTTAATATAATTTTCAAAACCCTGTTTAAAATCAAACATTATTGGATGAAGAAACTTAAAAAATTGTATCATTCGACATACAATAGGCGCTCAATAGCTTATATAGAAATTTCAAAGCAGGTGTCTTTCCTGATGAATTTGATTAAGAATTATATGCATAAAGCGCAAGCGCAAAATTTTCAAAAATTCTTGGAAGATTTGCCGCCTAATTCTCTTGCCTTTAAAAGGATCTATAGTTTTTTACAAATAAAATCAGGTAATTTCTGTTCGGAAGTTATTCAAGATAATGAAATAATTTATGATGAAGGAGAGATAGCTGAATGTTTTCGGGTTCATTTTTCAAATATTTATAAAGGCAATATGTTGAATGGTGAAAGTATCGCTCGCATTAATGCTTTTTTGGAAGAAAAGTTCTCTGCGTTAGATGATAACTTAAGCGTTTTCAATTCTGAAGATACTGCTTTGATGGCAACATCTTCTGATTATTTTATTGATTCTAGTTTCTTGGAATCGTTTATTAAGCTATTAAATTCAAAGAAATCGGCCAGACCAGATGGTGTGACAAATTTGGTGATTAGAAAATTGCCAGGTTGTGCAGTTAAATATCTGACAATTTTATTTAATCACTGCATAAATAATGGATTTTTTCCAAAAGTATGGAAATTGGCTAAAATTATTCCCATCAAAAAATCAAGTTCGGCGGCTTCTGTCCGCGATTATAGACCAATCTCGCTTTTGTCGAATGTGGGCAAATTATTTGAAAAAGTTATTTATTTTAATCTGGAAAGTCTTATTAACGGTGATGTTATATCTGATTTTCAATTCGGTTTCAAAAGATCGCATTCTACCGTAGATGCGCTTCTCAAGTTCTCTAATGACATTATTCTGAACCTGAGAGTAAAGAAAAGCACGGTTGCAATCTCTCTAGATATTGAGAAAGCGTTTGACACAGTTTTTCATAGAGGACTTTTGCTCAAGTTCTTTAAATGCAATTTACCATCTTTCTTGATAAGAGTATTGAGCAGTTTCCTGAGCGATAGATGCTTCTTTGTTAAAATTGCGAGAGTAGATTCAAAAATTGGTAAAATTCTAAGCGGAGTCCCTCAGAGAAGCATATTGGCTCCGTTACTGTTTAATATTTTCATGTATGACTTTCCTCATGTTGCTCCGAATTCGGTTAGTTTGCTGTATGCCGATGATGCGTTGATTTATTCATCTAATCACTCGCCGAATAGGGAATAAAAGTTAATATAAATAAAACACAGCTGATTTGTATAAGGAATTCTTATGCAAATGGTAATAGGCATGCTGTGAAAAAAGCTAGATCAATTGCTCTAAATTTAAATAATAATATAGTTAAAACTAGTAATAAACTTAAATATCTGGGAATTAGTTTTGATAATTTATTCAAGTTTAATAGTCATGCAAGAGCAATTCTCGGTAAGGCGGTAGTGCGTTTTCATTTATTGTCTCCGGTTTTACATAGTTCTTTTCTTAGTAAAAAAAAAAAACTATTAATTTATAAGGTTGCTATTAGGTCAATGCTGTTATATGGTATTCCAATATGGTTCTCATTCTCTCCCACAGTAGCAAGTAAACTTGAAATATTTGAGCGTAAAGTTCTGCGATTTTCGGGTTATCATCGCAGATATTCAAATAAAGTAATTTACCATGACGCAGGGGTGTTGCCTAGGGTGACAATTAAATGTATGGAGTATTTTTTTTTCTTTATTGTTTTGGTCTCAGTGTTTTTTTGTGTGTAGTTTTATTTAAAAAAAATTCTAGTAAAATTTCAAGGTCGTAGGAAGAGGATTAGGGGCGCGTCGGCCCCCCAAAGTTACACAAAATACGTTTTTTCACGCAAATTCTTACTTTGACTGCTTGTAACTTTCTCTGTGTTTTTTTTTTTAAACATTACTGGCGAAAGATGTTCATTAATATGTCTACAATAACATCTGTCAATAACATTTTTGTCTAATGTTAATATTTAATGAAAAAAACTTAAATATAGGAGAAAAAGTACGCCTCAATGTCGATTTATTATACTTAAATAAAATTACTTATATGATTCAAATTTTGGATTTTGTTCAGATTTATTTAATTAAAGATTCATATAGAAAGTTCCTATTAATTACGTAAGAGTAGCTTCAACAATTATATACAGTAAGACCTCGCTAGTCCGAACTTCAGACTTTTTTTGTTTACTTTTGTTTTCAAGTGTAAGAATTGTCTTTAAAAGTTTGCTTAAAATTTTTTTTGCCTGTATGCTGAAGCGATCTATAATATTGACAATTGTGACCGAGAATATTCCCGTTACAACCTCAACAATATTATTCTCAATGCTTGCGTAAGCTACCGACAAAAAATCAGCACCAATGTTTCTCGGAAAATAGCAGCCGCAAACATTTTTTAATAGCATTAAATTTGCAAAAAAATCATTCGAAGTGAATATTTGAATGTGAAAAGTCGAAAATGTCTGCTAGAAATTTACGTGAACGCATATATTTAATTGGTTATTGTACCAACTCATTAACGGGAAGTAAACTACCCTCCAATATAGAAGTGTTGAAAGTTTTGTTTTTCAATTTTCGTGTAGTAAAAAAAAATTTACGGGAAAGTTCAGATTTAGTTGTAAAATAACTATTTGTGTTCGGGGAAAAAGCCCGCATTCCGGTCAAGGATAAACAACACTGCATTACAAATGTAGAGAAATTGTATAAAGAATGGCAAAGCTTTCAAAAAGATTCAAAGAATACTTCTAATTTCCATAAGAGCAAAGTAAACACGTGGAAAGAAAAATTGGATATGCTTTTTGACGTGGCGCATGCAAGTGCATTAAAAATGATGTCGAATCAAGAAGATATTGATTTCTTGATAAGTCAACGAAAAACGGGGCGCCCAGGCTTTATGTATGGTATCGATTACGAAGAAGTACGCCGAGAGTGCCGACTTGAAGAACGCAACAACAATTTATTACAACAAGTGGAGTGGAATAATCGTGAAATTGCATTAATTGGTTCGTTGTATGTTATTGTTTATTTTTTATTTTCTTTAAATTAAGTCGTTTTTATTAGATGAAACTGCAGAGTTGCTGTCATCTGAATCTTCAGAGAATGATAACAGTTTTCCAGATATGGAATGTGACCCACGTTGTAGTCAACCTCCAGCCAAAAAATGTAGGGGAACAAATAAAATACTAACACCAAAACTGGCGGCCGCACTCGATGTCTGTAAAATCAGTGACAGACATGCGGTTCATCTAATAAGCGCAGTCGTTGAAGCTCTGGGTAATAATGTTGAATATTATATTTTAAACCGAACGTCTGTACACCAGGAAAGGGAACAAATCCGTGAAGAAAGAATTTCAGCATTAAAAAATAAATTAAAATTAAATGAGCTCGACGCTATCTGCCTTCATTGGGATGGTAAACTTTTGCCGGCGCTGACGGGAAATGATAAAGTTGATAGGTTGCCTATAATAATATCGAGCGGTAAAGTTGAACAGCTTCTTGAAATACCTGCACTTGATTCCGGTACTGGAAAAGAACAGGCATCCGCTGTATGCGATGCTATTTATGAATATGGTCTGCAAAATCACATCAAAGCTTTAGTGTTTGATACAACAGCGGTCAATACTGGGCGTTTCAATGGTACCTGTACGTTAATTGAAAATAATTTACAAAGACAACTTTTATGGTTACCACGCCGTCATCATATATACGAGATTGTTTTAAGATGCGTTTTCGAAGAAAAAATAAGCTGTTATGGAAGTCCAAACGTTAAAATGTTTGAGAAATTTAAAAATGCTTGGGCTAAGATTGATGCTAAAAACTATGAGTATGGCATCAACGATCCAACTGTCAAGACGTACATGAAAGAGTCTGCTGTTCGCATTATCGGTGCAGTAAATAATATCTTGGAAGAAAAACAACCCAGGGAAGACTATAAAGAATTCTTGGAACTCACTTTGCTCTTCCTGGGTCAAAAACCAGAAAAGACACATCCAAACAGCCTAATGTTTCGATCGCCAGGAGCTGTTCACCATGCAAGGTGGATGGCAAAAGCGATTTACTGTCTAAAAATATTTTTATTCCGTAACGAGTTCCAGCTTTCAGCAACTGAATTAAATTAGCTTCGTCAAATTTGTGTTTTTATTGCTGAAGTCTATGTCGAAGCGTGGTTTTCTGCTCCTTTGGCCATTAAAGCGCCATATCAAGATTTTTTATTTTTACAAAAACTTGAAAACTTCAAAAAAAATTGATGCTGCTATATCTTATGTTGCTCTTAAAAAGTTCTGGAACCACTTGTGGTATTTAAGCCCTGAGGCGGTTGGTCTTGCATTTTTTGACAGCAACGTATCCCTTTTTTCAAAACAAAAAATGGTGGCGGCTTTGGAAAATGATTTTGAACAAGAGCAAAACACAAAGCGAGCTACAATAAATGATAGAGAAATCGTTGAAATATTCCATGACGGAATTGAACAGTTCGTCTCTGCCGAAACAAAAGCATTATTTGAAAGATTTCAAATAAATACTGATTTTTTTAAATTAAACCCAGACAAATGGGAGCAGGACCAATCTTATTGTAAAGCGGCTGAACTGATGAAAAAATTAAATGTTACAAATGACACTGCCGAAAGGGGGGTTAAATTGATGGAAGAGTATAATAAACTATTTACCAAAAATTAACGCCAAAAACAATTTGTTTTAAAAATTGTTAGCGATTACCGCCATCGGTTTCCGGACTGTAATAAAAAGACATTGTCTCAAGTGCTTTAAACAATATTAATAAAAAGAGAAATCATATACATAAGTAGTTTTATTTAAGTATAATAAATCGACATTGAGGCGTACTTTTTCTCCTATATTTAAGTTTTTTTCATTAAATATTAACATTAGACAAAAATGTTATTGACAGATGTTATTGTAGACATATTAATGAACATCTTTCGCCAGTAATGTTAAAAAAAAAAACACAGAGAAAGTTACAAGCAGTCAAAGTAAGAATTTGCGTGAAAAAACGTATTTTGTGTAACTTTGGGGGGCCGACGTGCCCCCTAATCCTCTTCCTACGACCTTGAAATTTTACTAGAATTTTTTTTAAATAAAACTACACACAAAAAAATACTGAGACCAAAGAAAATATCACTTTCGAAATTAACTGTCACCCTAGTGTTGCCCCTTAAAAGGTATATCTTAGTTCTTATTTATAGTTTTGCCAATAGAGCAAAAACTCATCCTAATACCTTAGTAAGTGATGTGTTGCATTCGCATCATGATTTAAGCTGGATTAACACGAAATATATATCTCCGCTTGGCATAATTAATGAGTCTTTGATTTCTGACATAAGTGATCAATACTGCTTCGTATCTGATTTTTATGATAAGAAATTAGTTGGCTGCCATAGAGGATAGTCAATTATTTGTTTGTTTAGTTTTTAAGTAGATTTAGGATTTTATGTAGTTTTAAGTTAGTATGTAAGTATATTCTGTACTTCGTTAAAATTTACTGCCGGGATCAAGTAGTTATATAGCAATTAAAAAATTTTTTTTGGATAACTATTCCTTTTCTATTATGTTAAGATAAAAATGTTATAGTCTTAAGTTTCTTCTTTTTTTAATTATAAGTATTACTTTCTGTTATATAATTTTTATAAAGTCTCAATAAACTGAACTGAACTATATTACAATTTAAGCTGAAGGTTAAGAATTTTTTACTGAAATTTATATAACTTTATATAAAATAAAAAAATAAAAATATTGGTTTTTCTTTTTATTTGAATTTTTAATTAATTGAATTATTGTAAAAAAAACATACTTAAATTTATTTAAATATATACCCTGCCCAGTGAAATATTAAATTCTTATCTAGGCTTTAACCAAATTAAAAATTTTATAATTCTTGGGTGGTCATTACAATTTTTATATCTCTATTCTCAATTGCTAGAAATCTTAATCTTATTTGGCAATTATATACATAGATCTTATTAAATATAGGATGTATTTGTTCACAAATTGTTGTCTTGCATCATTGCCTTGATGATTACTAGTTATTTCGTTACCATAATTAAAGCTTATGCTATCAACATCCTCAACATCATAATTACTTACTTACTTAATTGGCGCTGTCTCTATCTTGTGCTAACTGGCGGCAATTGGAAATCCCAAGTATATATAGCCAAGTATTTTTCCACTTGGGTTTTCCAACGCGTAGAAGGTCTTCCTTTTCCTCTGCTACCACCCGCGGGTACCGCGTCAAAAACCTTCAGGGCTGGAGCTATTTCATCCATTCGAACGACGTGACCTATCCAACGGAGCCGCTGATTTTTAATCCCCTGCACTATATCTACGTCATTGTATAGCTCGTACAGCTCATCGTTCCATCGTACATGGTATTCACCGTCGCAAAGACGCAAAGGTCCATAAATCTTTCGAAGAATCTTTCTCTCAAACGCTCCAAGAGCCCTCTCATCTGATGTTGTCATCGTCCATGCTTCTGCCAAAGATTATATGATACGAAACTCTCGTTCTCGTGAGAGCGCTCTCAATGTGTACATTTTTAAAGCATTTTTCAATGATGCCACTATGAAAGAAACCAAATGTGGTAATTACCATTGCACTTTTTGGAGATTTTATGAATTTAATACGACCATTGCGTTATGCAGAAGTAAATAATACAAATACAATGAAGTAACAAGTAAAATACTGGTATTAATGAAAAAAATTAAAAATTTATGAGTTCTGCATGAAAACTTTAAAGTATACTAACAATTTTAACTGAAATAAAAAATATAAATTTTAACATAATCAAACATATCAATTCAATCGAAATGTGTATATGTTTGTATTTATATACAGTATGTAGTTAAAAAGTATTTAAAAAAGTAATATATAAGCATTTTTCTTTGAAAAATATTTTTAATAGCAATTTAAAAGACGCTTTTTCTAAATAAAACGCAACATTTTTGTGAAAAGTTCTAAATTTTACACATTGTTCTTTATTTTGAGATTGTAACACTTTTTTTTGCAAACAACAAACACTCAATATCTTATTCTGCACAGTTAAAAAGCGCACTGATTTTATTGATAATTTACATATTTTGACTCTGGCATCTCGCTATTTTACTTGTCAGCTGATAATAGGGGACTGGTTCCTAAGTAAACGAAGTCCTCTACTTTTTCAAAGTAATAGCTGTCAACAGTGATGTTGGATCCCAGTCGTGAATGCGCCGACTGTCTATTTGATGACAGGAGATACTTCGTCTTTCCCCTTGTTCACCTCCAGACCCATTCGCTTCGCTTCTCTATCCAGTTTGGAGAAGGCAGAACTAACTGCGCGGTTGTTAAGGCCGATGATGTCAATGTCATCGGCGTACGCCAGCAATTGCACACTCCTATAAAAGATGGTGCCTGACCGATTTAGTTCTGCGGTTCGAATTATCTTCTCCAGCATCAGGTTAAAGAAAACGCACGACAAAGAGTCACCCTGTCTGAAACCTCGTTTGGTATCAAATGGCTCGGAGAGGTTCTTCCCAATCCTGACGGAGCTGGTGGTGTTGCTCAACGTCATTTTACATTGCCGTATAAGTTTTGCCGGGATCCCAAATTCAGACATTGCGGCATATAGGAAACTTCTTTTCGTACTGCCGCAGGCGGCTTTGAAGCCGACAAAAAGATGGTGTTTGTCGATTCTTCTTTCTCGGGTCTTTTCAAAGATCTGGCGTATTGTAAATATCTGGTCGGTGGTAGATTTACCAGGTCTAAAGCCACACTGAGAAGGTCCAATCAGTTTATTGACGGTGAGCTTAAGTCTTTCACACAATACACTTGACAGAATCTTATAGGCGATGTTAAGAAGACTAATCCCGCGATAATTGGCACAGACCGCAGGATCGCCCTTTTTGTGGATTGGGCAGAGCACACTTAAGTTCCAATCAGCAGGCATGCGTTCTTCCGGCCATATTCTAGAGATGACCTCGTGAATGCACTTAACCAGCTCCTTTCCGCCGTACTTAAATAACTCAGCTGGTAACCCGTCAGCCTCGGGGGCTTTGTTGTTCTTCAGCCATGCTATCCCTTTCCGAATTTCGTCATAGTCGGGTGATGGTACATCACGTCCATCATCATTGATTGGGGATTCGGGTTCAACATCTTCTCCATCGTTGTTGCAGCTGCTTCCATTAAGCAGTGTAAAGAAGTGCTCCCGCCATAATTTAAGTATACTGTGGACATCAGTCTCCAGGTCGCCGTTTTCATTCTTACAGGAGTTCAACATCTTAATTAAGATTATTTAATATCATAACATTGTTTAAAATTATGCAAGTATTTATAATTTTTACAATATAACTTTACACTTGTGTGCCTTAAATGTAAACAATATCTGACATTTTCCTTCAACTACTCCAGCAGCGCCTGCGGCGGATAAAAGTATAATAAATTCCTTTGGAGATTTTTGGCGATGAAAAAGCCAGAATCGCACTTAACAACAATCGCCAAAAGTTCGGACAATTTTTAGCGTTTGGAATTTCAGCGATTTTTTAGAGTTTTAGCGTTAGCGAATGCTGGAATCCGGCTGCTGACTGAAGACCCGCTTTCGGACCACAGATATATCCAGATCCAACTAGGTGAGGATGCTGTGTGCTCTGCGCCAGAAAGACACTTGAAACAAACGGACTGGTCGTGTTTAACAGAGAAGCTTGGGAATGCGATCTCGGCGCCACCTGGGATACGATCCACTCATGACATTGATGAGGCAGTGAGTTATTTAACGACTTCTTTAGGTGATAGTTTGGATAAGTCCTGTTCGGCACGAACACTTCTTAGCCGCAGGCCTGTTCCCTAGTGGAACCAGCAGCTGCAGAAGATGAGAAGTGAATCGAGAAAACTTCTTAACTGGGCCCTCAAAACTAATCTTAAGATGAACTGGAAACAATTTCGCTGCATGCAAAGAGAGTATATGAGGCTAATTCGCTCTGCGAAAAGGGGCTCTTTTAAAAAATATTGCAGCGGGATTGAAACCTTGGGTGAAACAGCTAGACTGGTAAAGCTGGGTTCACTCTCTTTTTCTATAGACTAATTTTCTAGGAAATAGGTGATGGTTGCGAGAACCACCGTGAAAAGTTATATCTGGTTTGTCGCCAGAACTGGGGCGAGGGAAGATGCCATGAGATATGCTATTGAATCTTTTGGCAGTTTCGCTCGCACTTGCTTATATAAGTTAACACACCATAGCCACAACGACAGCTCAAATAAGCTGCTGCAGCAACCATCAAGTAGCAGCAAACATAGACACAACAATAGCCAGGTGTTAGCTACTGCGACACACAAAAACAATAGTAACAACAATCATAACTTTGTATGCAGCTCGTATGCTGGTTACAAATATACAAAAGTAGCGCTCTGAACCGTGGGAATTGCCAAGTCAGCAATCGAGCTTACGGGTGTAGCCATCTGGAGCTGAAGCTCGGAAGCGCACAACTGGAGTGTGGGAATCGCCGAGTCAGCGGAAAATCCGACAAACAAAGGGGGGCTGCTCAGATTAGGCATTCAGGTGCAGACACCGATAAAGTTAGTTCTAACTACTCACTGTAACCAAACGGCTGCCTCTGCATAGCAGAGGAAATAAATAATTGTTCAACAAATAAACAATTCTTTTACTTATACTACAATATTGGAGGCTGGTAAATGTCGCATTTATACCAAAGGTTGGCAAGGATGACTTCGCTAGCCCCAGATGCTACAGACCTTATTGTATGACATCATTCATGCTAAAATTTCTGAAAATATTAACAGAGCTACGTATTCGTAGGAAGGCGCTCTCATCACATCCTCTGTTTTTGCATCAACATGCCTATCGGGCGGGAAAATCCTGTAAGATTGCTTTGCAAAATCTGGTTGCCAGAATTGGCGAGGTGGTTAATAGGAAACAGTTCGCCTTGGGCATTTTTGCAGGCATTGAGGGTTCTTTTGACAATGCCACCTTCGATGGCATGTGCACTGCTGTTCTACGACATGGGGTACATCCTTCGCTGGTAAATTGAATTCGTTCAATGCTGGCGCAGCGGATTATCAGAAGAGGATCAATACCTAGAGTGCGGAGTTAATAAGAGTTGTCCCCTTTCCTCTGGTGCTTGGTAATTGATTCTGTTCTTGTCACTCTTGATGACTCGATTATCTACGGCCTATGCGGACGATGTGGCCTGTCTAGTCACGGATCCAACTCTGTCGGCTGTTTGCAGGAAATGCGCAGACAATACTGAATAAGATTGACATTTGTGTGATAATAATGAGAGCTATCCGCAAGCCAGGGGCATTCTGTACAACACCTGGCGCTGCTCTTGATGCATTGCTGCACTTACCGTCACTTTGTTGTTGCTGGCGGCAGAGATTTGGACACTTGCGTCTTTTCAATGCCACTGGATAGTACGCCACCGTTTCCTTTATATATAAAAAAGTATACCATCAGGAATAATTCATGACCAGAAAATAGCGAATGTGCATTTCAAATGAGTCCTTTAAGAACCGATTATATTGTCTATTTCGCATTTCCTCTGATAGACATATGTTTTGTACAAGGGTATTAGTAGACTACTGTAAAATTTTTAGCAAGCTGAGTCATTAAGTTTATGCTTGATATACACTGAAAGCAGATAACCTCTTGACTTTTAACAGAAATGGAAAAAAGATAATTTCGTGCGCATAATCACCGAAACCAAGAAAAGGCTTGATAAATAATATTAGGACGCTGCACCATCAATTTCAATGGTAAAAAAGTGTTTTATTGAGTTCTGTTGTGGTCGTATCAGCACAAGTGATGCCAAACGTTCAGGCCGTCCAAGAGAGGTCGATACACCAAAAAATAAAATCCATTGAATGATATTCGATAGCCGGAGAATGAAAGTGGTTTTGGTCGCTGAGGCTGTACGTATCTAAACACATTTTACACGAATATTTTTCCTATTAACTATTTTTTATTAATAAAGTCACTGATTTATCAAACCGCCCTCTTATTAATTGTTTTGGTATTCAATTGTCTTAGGCAAAAATAAGTCAAATCGTTTGTCAGGGCTGATATTTATGGGAACGCATTTCGTTCATGAGTTTGTTCAAATGCTTTGAAAGGGGTCAATTCGGAAATGTAAATTTTTATGGGGAAACGCGTAATTTGGCTTGGCATTTCAGATTATATACGCAAATGACGCATTTGGGCTCAATTAAATGTATTATTAAAAAACTAGCTCATTATAAAAAACTAACCTTACACGTAATTTGAAAATTGTTGACGCAAGTCTATAGAGGTCAATAAACATGGTCTGCGCATACCATGAAAAATTGCACAGGAGTTCCAACGCCAATGTTTTGTAAAATGATATTTAAATATGAATGAAAAGCATTTTGCATGCTTTTAATAATATATATCAAAAGTTCTTAGATCTTTTTGAAAGTTATATTAGCGACACTATTTTTCATTGCTGCAGTTTCCTTCTAATGGACCAGCTTTTTATAAAACATACACTAAATGTTTAAAATGCCAAAAAAAAATGTTCAGTTTCGGCCACCCGCGGGGGAGCAAAAGATTAGGCTTTGTAAGCATAAGTCAATTTTAAAACCGGAATTGCGTCCGATTTGTTAAAAAATTTAATATTTACTCTTTTTTTTTAATTGCCAAATTATTTGCTTCTTAAATATAGCTACTAAATTTTGCTCTAAGCGAAAAAGCTGGCGCTGTGGTCGAGTTGGTAGCGGTGCGAAAAAGCTTCTTATTAAATACATCTGCCGTTTGGAGTCGGCACAAAACTATAGGTCCCTCCATTTGAGGTATAATATAAAGAAGCACACTATAAATGGTAGGAGAAGCTTGGCCAAACAGTGAGCTGTATAGTGTAAGCGCCAAATTATAATTGTTCTTGTTATTATTATTACTCGCCCATGACAGAGATAAAGTAAAATATACTTTAGCGTACGCTCTAACTTATTTACAATCGCTTTGAGCTCGGTTATGATTCCTATTCCTATTCATTTAAAACATAACCATTAAAGAAAAAATAATTAGATATATCTTTAATACTACTACTTATCTACAAATGTCCTCTTGTTGCTGCATTGATAAAAAGGCTTTTCCCACCATATACTGTGTGCGAGTACTTATGTTAGTATTTTACGGCATGCTAATTTGTCTGATATTCAAATACCATAATCTTGCGGAAATGATTTCATTATTGGCTAATGTAATTACCTGCACTATCGCGTTCTGCCCGTACACATAAATATACACACAAGCATACAAATTGGTGTTGACCATATGCAACGAAACCAAGCACATCCTTAAAGGTTGTTTAAATGCCAATTATGCACGCCTAAAAGGATTTGCGCTTATGAAATATCATACTATGCGGCGATATCAGCTTATCCAATGTTCTGGTTCGGCTAATAATTCGTTATGTTAATATTAAAAAAAAACCGAGATCTCTACGAGATGAAGCGCCAGTATACATAAATACATACACACCTACATACATAAATTGATACATACATACACACCTACATACATAGTTACAACGGCATCACGTTGCACTGTATACGAGCACATTATCAACCACTAAGAGGCTGGAGTGTACACTGCACGTGACCTTGTTTATATTCTTTGAAAACATTGAAGAGCCCTATTGCAGTGCTAAGTGATGAATTGTGTTAGACGAACTTGAGGCCGAAGTGATTAGAGAGGACGTCATCGTATGTAAAAGCGAAAAGCCAAGCCATGTTAGTGGCATTGAGCGTCGTTTGAACGTGATGCTTGTGTTTTTTTAAGCTCTTCCGTCAGGTCGTCAAAAAGGAAATATACAAACAATGGTGGAAAGTATAACCAAAATATAGCTTCGTCAAAAAGAGCTCATGAAAAAGACACCTGAATGGTGGGCCCTAATGAAATTCGTGCATTGTCAGAAGATGTTAATGCAATTCAGTACGACTGTTTATTTTAGGGTTGTACCGTGTATTTTTTATATTAGAAAACTGAAAAAAATGGTGGTTTTTTCAAAACGGATACATTACGTTAGTCACGTGCACGTTATTTGTACAATATTTAATTAATTTCATAAAAAATTAACAAAACACTTCACAATGTACAAAAAGACAAGTACGAGCATCAACATATCCAAACAGTGCATACTCGCATACCTACTTTGCAAAAGCGAAATACTTCTGTATGTAGTATGTGGTTTCATGATCCAAAAGGCGATTTTACATTACTTTATTTGGTAGGCAGAACTAGAGGCACGAATTGGGATACCTATGATACCATATTCATAAAATTATTCGATGCCGGTATTTTTTCTGTGGCACGCCCACTCTTCCAATAACTTTGAACATGCAACTGAAACCGTAACAAATAAACTTCATCAGTCCTTCGCATATATGCGAAGTGCCATTGTCACTTATAAGTTATAAAAACTTCCTATCTTTAAATACGGGTTATAAGCTGTATTCCTGCTAAATTTAATTGCAATTCATTGAGTCGTTTTTGCATGATTGAGTAACAATGGGGGCGACGGGCGTCACGGGCGTTATAGGGGGGCCAAGTACCAGTAAGAATGCTGGGATTGTGCTGGAAACGGCAGGCCGTCCTGTAGCTGTAGCGGGCAAAGGTCTCACGACCTGGCCCAACCTGGCCAATGGGCAGAAAGCAGCCAAGGCAAAGGCAAACCAGAGAAATGTCGCGATGTAAACTACGGGCAATTCCATCCATGGTTGGTCCCGATCAAAAAATACGAGGGGGCTGTTGGAAACGTTGCCCTAGAGTGCAAGGGAAGCGGTGGATAGAGCGAAAGCTCTGCCGCCCAACTACCAAAGCACAGCTGGGGCTTCGGTTGAAGCCAAAGCACCCCTTTCTAAAACACAAAGATCGGTTGAGGAGCAGCAACCAGCTCCAAAGAAGAAATGTATCCGTCCCGAGGATCCTGGGGAAAATACAGGGCCGGGTCTACTACGGCCTAGATGAAGTGACTCTAAGAGTCTATCGCGGTGACGCGCAGCGTGTCTCCGGAGCAATCACCTCAACGAATGTGGACATTGAGCAGCCTGAGCCGGAGGCTGACTTCTCCGATGCGGAGAGCAGAGCCTCCTCGTAGTCGACGCTGGCATCTGCGATGCATAAGATGTATGCTTTACAGCGATGGGGAAGACAGCGCTAACGTCACTGTCGTTGCAGTGGAGGAGTCGGCGGGAACCTCAAGTGAGCGTTCTGCAAATAAATCTCCTCCGGTCTAGGGCAGCATCCGCTGCTCTATTGAGTCGCCTACTTGGCGACGACGTAGACATCGCACTTGTCCAGGATCCCTGGGTTAATAACTCGGGGGGGCTGTGGTCTAGGTGCAGTGGGCGATAGGCTAATGGTTGAGCGTGGTAGAGGTAAAATAAGAACCTGTGTAATATTTAAACATTTTCTTTTACCCTATTATAGTGAAGGAGATATGACGACAACGCTGCTGAAGATTGTGGAGAAGTGAAGGGAAAGAAACGGTCGAACTACTTCTCGACACACCCTTTCCTGGAAGTTCACAGACAATGGAAGTAGATGTTCCTCTTCGGGCGTAATTGTAAACCTCCCTCTCTCAAAAGAAAGTATCACTTCGGCAATAAAAAGCTTCAAACCTTACAAGGCTGCAGGCCAGATGTCATTATACCTGCTCAGCTGGTTGCAACTATTGATACTTCTACAATTTGGCTACTAAATATGTTTAGAGCATGCTGCAAGCTAAACTTTGTACCGACGATATGGAGATATGTCTCCGTAGTCTTCATACCCAAGGCTGGAAAAGCATCACATGCGGACCCAAAGAATCGTAGACCTATAAGTCTCTCATCCTTTGTTCTTAAAACATTAGAAAGGCTTATAAACAACTTCCTCTCTGTTACAATCGACAAAATACTATTGTCTAATAATGAACATGCTTTCCTTAAGCGAAGGTCCACGAACACTGCATTACATTCCCTATATCGAAAGATCCTTCAGTTACAAGGAATTTTTCCTTGTAGCTTTTCTTGACATTGAGGGTGCTTTTAACAACATTAGTCCCGAGGCCATGACACAGGCCTTAAGAGGACTCTTTGTAGAAAGCTCCCTGGTTAAATTTATAGAGCAAATGCACTTGGGAAGAAAGATTACCCTGAGGAACGCCGCAGGGCGTGACTTGATGAAAGGGATACTCCGCGAAGTGGGCAACTGGTCCACGCGAATCCGTCTGAACATAAAGATGGAAGCAAAGTTCCTTGGATTCACATTGGACAAGAAACTTAGCTGGAGGAATAATATGATCCAGCGACACCAGAACGCTTCTGTGGCCCTATACTCTTGAAAAAAGGCCATTGGGAAGAGGTGGGGTCTAAATCATAGCGTTTGCCGCTGGATCTACACAACAGCTATCGTTTGGTGGCCTGCCTTAAGCAGAGCTGCTAATCTCAATCTACTTAGCAAAGTGCAGAGAGCCAGTATGATCTGCATTAGCGGAGCGTTGCGAACAACACCAAGCTACGCCTTGAATGTTTTTCTGGACCTTTTACCCATAGACTTAGCGGGTCAGCAAATGTCGGCTCTTTCCGCGATTCCGGTAAGAGAGAGATGTCATGGAAGTCTAGCTTGCATGGGCACTCAAGCATACTTAATAATTATAGAATGCTTCCGGAATACACAGACCGCTGTGTCGATACTGTGGTCCCAGACAGGAATTTCGCGGTGGTAATCCCAGATAGGGACGCGTGGTCGAGAAACTTCTACACTCCACCTGGAAGTCTCACGGTATTTACAGATGGCTCGAAACTGAATGGCAGAGTGGGAGGAACGGTCTTCTCGCAGGACCTATCTCTGAACTGTTCTTTTCGGCTGCCGGATCACTGTAGTGTTTTCCAAGCTAAGTTTTAGCCATTATGGAGGCTATAGACTTGTTACAAACCGTTTTAAAAGGCAAGGATATCTTTATATTTAGCGATAGCCAAGCGGCAATCAGAGCTGTGAGCTCAGCTACAATTAAATCAAGGATGGCCAAGCAGAACAGGCACAACCTCATTTGGGTTCCTGGCCACAGGGATATCATGGGTAACTGCATTGCGGCTTTTAAAAGAATCTACTTATGCTCGTGCGAACGACAGATGGACACATACCACGACCTGTAGGATCTCTAGGCTGACTTGGCCAAGATGGGACCGTAAACGGTCGCGTAGTCTGTATACCTCAAAACGGGACGATATATCCCAAGTAATTGGCGCTTTAACAGGGCACTGCCTTATAGGCAACCATGCCGGTCATCTTGGAGTACCCTTCTATAGATGCAGTAGAAGCTGCAAATATTATGAAGAGGAGGAAACGGTCCTGCATCTTCTCTGTATCTGGCAAGCTCTAACCAGAAGCAGGCTACTGTTTCTAGGAGCAATTAGGTGAAATAGATACAAGATGATTGACGAGTTTTGTTAAGAATTCTAAATGGTTCAGCAAGAGTGAGCGTTAAGCTTGTGATATCACAGCGGGCCTCTACTAGTGGCCTAAGTTAGTCGCTGGATTAGCAGCCACTCATACCTGCCTACCTTCCTATCATTGTACAACTCTACAAGTAAGATATCTCGTTCCATCCCTCTCTAATTTCCGCCCTGTCTCTTTCTGTTTTGACAGGGTAATTTTAATGGACTCCAGCGGTTTGACAGTGTAATATTA
This sequence comes from Philophylla caesio, assembly GCA_963971545.1. Taxonomy (NCBI): domain Eukaryota; kingdom Metazoa; phylum Arthropoda; class Insecta; order Diptera; family Tephritidae; genus Philophylla; species Philophylla caesio. The sequence continues at coordinate 36,702,271 of OZ020608.1, read as the reverse complement.
ATGACTGACCTGTACGAACGGCATTAGAATGAAATAAATAACCAGGGTTATGTGAAGAAATTCCGAAGGCATTTCCTGTGCGGTGTTGCCGTGTTATCTCATGTTCATTCATAAATTCTTGCATATAAACTTTATTTAATTGAATAATTATTACTGAAAACGCGTTAAGCAATACTCAATTATCAAGACATACATGCATTTTATGTTTTTGGAGTGAAAATTAACAAAATAAGAAGAACGCAAATTGCTCATTGCCTACTAAAAGTCTGATTTCCTACAAGGGTTTCCATGCAAACCTACATGTATTGCCATGCCAACCCTGCTTTGACATCTATCCGTTTGTTTATTCAAAAACAATTTTGACGTTTTTCGTGAAACTTATTTTTGAACTTTATCTACAGTATGCAAACTCGTATTAAAACTTAATTGGGATATCTTTTTATTAGGGACTCCAGCCATTTATTTAATATTCAATTGCACTTAATAAAAATAATGTCAGCTTTCAATTCTCATTAACTTAAGATATGACTTTTCACCAAAATCGATCAGTAAAAGCGAGCTCTTGCTCATTTCGTAACCTCTTTCATTGTGGCAACGTCGTATTTGTTAGCATCCTCTCTTTAAAAAAGGCCTTGGATTAGTAAAAATTACAAAAGTGAGTGTCCCGAAAGAAACAAACTTTCTTACTTGACGGCACATTGCAAATGTAAAAGTATGCCTTTAAAATGCCCAGTGAAGCAGAAAACAAGAAAGGGTTGGAAGAATAATGGGCCTAATCATTCATTCCGCATCGACATTGATATCGGTACGGAAAGAATTCTCGATCGAAAAATTTCATGGGATCAAAAATTTTCGCATCAACAAAAGAGCATTTATATATATATTAGCGGAATGCGAAAATCAATTTGGAAATCGCAAAAGGCAAGGTTCTCTCCCCCAAAATAAAACTTGCTGCATGCTTACGATTCTTAGCCATAGGCAACTATCAACATTGTATTGGAAAGGACCTTAATATAAACGTGACACAATCGATATTCTGTGGAATATTGGATGAAGTACTCAACATCCTTGAGGACAGGCTTCGATCGAAGTGGATTTCCATTTGCATGACTGCAAGCGAAGAATTGCAAGCGAAGACATACTGTTTTAACAAATCAAAAATTCCTGGTGTGACAATGGCAGTTGATGGAACTAATGTAAAAATAATGGTTCCGATAAGAGATAAACATCTTTATTATAACCGCAAAGTATTCTCAAGTCTGAACGTTATGATGGTAAGGTTTTTACAAAATTAGCTATTCAATAGTTATTTTACTTACGGCAGTAGTCACGACTCTCACATTTGGAATTTGAGTGATATGAAAACCCGCAGCATATTCCATTTTTAAAAAGTAGCAATGCCTAATAAACTCGTACTAATTTAAAATTTTGTTTGTAAAGGTGACAAAGGATACCCTCTTCAACCGTGGCTCATAACTCCGTTTAGGGAACCAATCATATGCGACAGGAAACAAAGATTCAACACTTATCCTGCTAAAGGCCGTATAATTGTTGAGAAGACAATAGGTTTATTAAAATCAGTTTTTCGTTGCCTTTGCAGTGAACGAGGATTACATTACAAACCAGAGAAAGCAGCACGTATTGGTAATTTGTGCTGCGCATTGCACAATATCCGTTTGCATTTTAATTTAAATGGATACATCCCTGGATACAAGTGATATACATATTCCAATGAAGATGACAATGATTTCGATGATATGCCAACATAAGAAGCAAATAGAATAAGAGATAGTTTTTTAGATTTATTTTAATATACATAAGTACATACATATGTATGTATGTCAAAATAATTGTTATAAACAGAAAAAACAGTTAATTTCATAAAACAAAACTAACAATTCATTAAACGAAGAGAAATATTCAGAATAAAAAGGGGAACTTACAATAAGAGATAGTTTTTTAGATTTATTTTAATATACGTAAGTACATATATATAGTGGCCGCTGTGGTCGAGTTGGTAGCGGTGCGTGCTATAACTTGATATGCCGGTGAGTTCGAGGTTCGAATCTCAGTCAGGGCAAGCAAAATCTTAATAATAGTAAAAGTTTTTTCTAATAGCGGTCACCCCTCGGCAGGCAATGGCAAACCTCCGAGGGTATTTCTGCCATGAAAAAGCTTATCATTAAATACATCTGCCGTTCGGAGTCGGCTCAAAACTGTAGGTCCCTCCATTTATGGTATAATATAAAAACGCACACCACAAGCAGTCAAAGTAATAATTTGCGTGAAAAAACGTATTTTGTGTAACTTTGGGGGGCCGACGCGCCCCCTAATCCTCTTCCTACGACCTTGAAATTTTACTAGAATTTTTTTTTAAATAAAACTACACACAAAAAAACACTGAGACCAAAACAATAAAGAAAAAAAAATACTCCATACATTTAATTGTCACCCTAATCGAGCCCTAACCGCGAAAATAACGTAAGCGACATTTTTTCCAAAATTAGCTTTTTGATGCAGAACTGTTCTAAAACTGATAATACGTCATCTGGCGAAATATTGTTTCGCTAATCGTTATAGTTATGGAGATGTACGACTTTACATTTTATCGTAAGCGACATTCACTCTTAAAAAAAAAAAAATATTTAAAAAAACCTTCTCCTGTAAAATTTGGTTTTTGTCGCTTACGCTAAGATGGCGGTAAAGGCTCGATATGTATGTTTGTCAAAATAATTGTTATAAACAGAAAAAACAGTTCATTTCATAAAACAAAACTAACAACGTATTAAACGAAGAGAAATATTTAGAACAAAATGGGTAACTTAAGTTTTATTTAAATGCTGTAATTCTAATTCCACAAGTTTCTTTTTCGTTTCTAGTTTATCTCTAGCCATTTTTGCTATAGCCGCATTATGCCTCCTCATTTCCTTGAGTTTCTCTTTTTCATTTTCATGGAGTTTCCTAAGCCACCTATTCGTTTCGGACTGTCCTTGCACTTGGTCACTTTGTTGCTTCAAAAGCGTGTCTAGGACTTTTGATACCTTTTGCTCCATATTGTTTTGGATTGCTACTTGCTCCTCAAGTAGACCCACCTTGTTTGTTTTGTGCTTCTTGTGTGTTATGCGGGAAAAGTCCGTATCTGCATTAGTTTGCATTTCAAATGCACAATCCAGTGTTACATCTGATAAAGACTTATTTTAAATTTGTATCTGGGAAAAAAGTGCTTCAAGTTGTCTCTTGTTAATGCCACTTGTTGTAGGAATCTCATCCTGAGAAGTTACGGGTGAGCATCCAAAACTCACAACTTCGAATGCCTATCAACCCCTCAACAGATGTGTTGATTAAAAGTATCACACTAACCTCTTCTTCGAGTGGACGTAAATTTATTTGACTGAAGGGCCCTTCTCCTGTTCCGGAAATTTGTTTGCATTTTTAATCATTTTCTGTTTTATCCCAAATTTTAAATCAGTCCAAATCTATTTACAAAAAACGTTAATAACCGATAATTTAAACGCGTATTATTTTTTCACACCTTTTTCCATCCAGTTTTGTCCTTGATTGGTGGGCCCAATGCATTTAATTTCTGGGACGTATTTCCCCAAAAAGTATTTGGGAAAAGCCTTTAGCTATGTCCGGATGCAACTTCATCTCGTTCACAAGCACTTCAAATTGATTTTTGCTTGAGTATTTTTGCCTCTTGTCTCTATGTTTACATGTAAAAACATAATTCAGTGCGTTGTCATAAATTGTTTACATAAATACTTACAAAAGTTCCATTTCTTAAAATTTCCGTAACGAACTCACCAGCGGATAGATACCGATAATTATTTTCGATTTTACGGTCTCAATCATTCTGCAATCAGCGCCATCTATGAGCCACGGAAAGTATTTTATCGAGTCGGCAAGTGAGTTCAACCTCATCGATAAATTAATTGTCGATACGTGTTCAATGATTTCAACGCAATATTTGGCGATCGATATCTAAAAATTTTTTGATCGACACGAGTTCAATGATTAGACCCAATATATTATTATAACCCAACGGAAACCCACTTTCCCGCCCAACCGGCACGAGGGGCTCAATCCGCATAACGTACGGATGTTTTTTAAATATACAAATCTTAGGTGCCGAGTCGTGACAGAAGAAAGTTTGTTAAGCGTCGAGATCCCAAGCTGCTCAGCTACAGAATAAGAATTCATCAGCCGAATACAAAGTTAGAGAAATGCAAAGTAAGAAAATTGGATCGTTAGCTGTTATTAAGAGAGGATAGAATAGTTCTTTTAATTATAAAAAGTGAGTCCGATACATCAAAGGTGCTGGAATGATTGTTAAAGTCTTGGCATAAACCCCGAAACGGTTCATTCAACTCAAAGTTAGTTCTGCATAGTTTCAAGAAAAGTGGTTTAAAGTTTCTCGTTGCACGGGAGGGTACATTAAAATTAATTTGCTCTAGAAGAAATGGACTTGAGATCCATCCATTGACTAATTTTAGGAGAAATATTATACCTAACATTTCTCTGCGACTCGAAAGAGTAGGAAGATTAATAAGTTTTAAACGACTAGTGTAAGGGGGAAGATTGTATGGCGAATCCCATCGAAGATTTCTCAAAGCAAAAAGTAAGAATTGTTTTTGTATTGACTCTAGTTGGTCTGAGTGGACCTGATAACGAGGATTCCAAACTATGGAACCATACTCCAGTATTGGTCTTACTAATGAAGTAAAAAGTGTTTTAGTTATATACGGGTCGCGGAATTCCTTTGACCAACGCTTTACAAAAGCCAGTACACCCCTTGCTTTATTAACTGTGGAACTAATATGAAAATTAAAATTGAGTTTACAATCCATACCAACACCCAGGTCAACAAAACTGTTTACATGTTCTAGGACGTAGTTATTTATTTTGTAGGAGGCCGGCTGAATGGTTCGTCGAGAAAAGCACATGAATTTACATTTGTTAAGGTTAAGCGGCATATAATTAATACTGCACCAATTGACTATGCTGTCCAAATCTTGCTGCAGCAAGGATCTTTCTTCAGCCGAGGCATAAGTCTTAAAAAGTTTAACATCATCCGCGTACATCAATATTTTAGAATACTTTACTACTGTAGAAATGTCGTTTATGAATAGCAGGAACAGAATCGGTCCGAGGTGGCTGCCCTGAGGAACTCCCGAGGAAACATCGATGATCCCAGAATGAAAATTTTTAAAAACTACCTTTTGCGTCCTACCGGAGAGATAAGAAGACATCCAACAGAGGATACCAGGTTGAAAACCAAGCAGATCTAGTTTACGGATGAGTAAAGAGTGACATACTTTGTCAAATGCTTTACTAAAATCAGTATATATAACATCAGTATCAATGCATTCCCTAAACCCATTTGAAACATGGGTGGTAAATTCAAGTAAATTTGTAATGGTCGATTTGCCCTTACAGAAGCCATGTTGGCAATTTGCTATTATTGAGGAAATCGGATAAGTCAATTGATTGGTAACAATAGCTTCAAACAACTTCGGGATAGAAGAGAGTTTAGCTATACCACGATAGTTTTCAATAGAAGACCTGCTTCCAGATTTATGAAGGGGGATTATGTAAGACTGTTTCCATATTGACGGAAAAACTCCTTGCTGGAGGGACAAATTAAACAAGTTCGATAATGGCAGGTACAGGTGCTTTGCACATTTTTTTAGGAAACATGTCGGGATCATATCAGGGCCGTACTTGAATGATTCTTTTAAAGATATTAAATAATGAAAAACATCATCTGATGATATGACTGGAATATTAATAGAGTTATTGGGGCTCAGCTTGTATGGATAGGAAATACAGTTATATTTAAATTGAGTGGTGTAGTTAGATTTAAAGAACTGGGCAAATAGATTGGCAATAATCTCGTTATCACATGACACAGTACTTTGATATTTCATTGCGGAAGGGAATGCATTTACTCTGCGCTTAGAATTAACGAAACCATAGAAAGCTTTCGGGTCGTGGATAATGTTCATTTTCATTTTATTCAAGTATTTTTCATAACAGTTTTTATTTAATTCTAGATATTTATGTCGCAAGACTGAATAATTAAGATAATCCACATGACGACCAGTACTTTTATATATTTTAAAAGAACGCGATTTTTTATTTTTTAAAGTTCTCAAGTCTTTAGTGAGCCATAAAGGGGCTGATTCATCACGAATACAAGAACCTTTAGGTACATGTTTAAGAAATAAGTTGTATAAAGTATTGTTGAAGTCCAAAACATTACGCTCAATATCGCCATTGTAGTAAGGCCAAGTTATTTTAGATAAGTCATAGTTTAATTTTTTAAAATTAGCTTTTCTAAAATCGAAGCTGTCATTAGAATTAAAAGCTTTCGATCCAGAAACCCGCTCTCCGTCTATGATCTCGTATGACAATTCAATTGCAGGATGATATACATCCTCAGGCAAAACCAATGGATCACATCGATTTAAGGAGGCCCTGTACATGTTGTCAACAAAAACCAAATCCAAGACCCTCCCCAACTTGTTTTGTAGGGTATTAACCTGGTTCAGACAAAGTTCAGTCATTCCCTCCAGAAAGGCGTTGTTAATGGAAGGTACGATATGACCATCAATCATATTCCAAGAAATGTTTGGGAGATTAAAATCACCCAACACAATCAATGAGTCGGGAGGCCTAAGCATTGAGTCCACAATCCCAAGTAAGGAAATATGATCACTATATACCGACAAGTCAGACTGAGGAGGTATATAGCAGAGGGCTAAATAAATATAAGACTTGCTTAATTGCACTCGTATGCACTTAAATTCAGTAGACTCAATGATAGGGACGTTCACCACTTCAGATGGTAATGAAGAATGGACAGCAAAAAGAACACCTCCACCGATCCTGCATTCTCGATCATTTCTGTAAATATGATATTCACTGCAAAGAATCTCCGAATCAAAAACGTGAGGTTTAAGCCAAGTTTCAGTAAAAGCTATAATGTTAAAATTACAGTGATAACTCTTCAAAAGCAAGTCAGTTAGTTTTGTATTCAAGCCTCTAACATTTTGGTAATATATATCAAGTTTAGTTTTTATCAGTTTTTTGACTCCGGATTAGGATTAGAGATTTTTGCTAAGTTTTTATTATTTATGTTGGGTTTAAACTCGAATTCGCGAACAAAAGCCCCAGTCGGCCAAAAAGAGCTATTTAAAAGTATATTAAAGTTTTCGGAAGTTACATCGATTTTAAATGAAGAAATGTTTCTCTTGTAATTAAAGTAAAATTTCCTGATAGTTATGTCATCAGTCTTAACCTTAGATGAAATGTGAAACTTGATATCCTCAACTGTGGTATCACTGGAAAATCTTGATATAAAAATAGATTTTCTCTGAGGAACCACAACCAGCCCCCTAGCAGGCGCCACAGAAACCGCAGCAGAATTTTTGCTTTCGCTGCTTTCCTTTTGAACTGATCTCTGTGCAGCAGCTTTTGATGTAGAAGGTTCAACAGCCTGAGGACAAGGCAAGGAGAAACTAATCAACTCCCCTGAGGGAGAAGAAATAATTGTCGTCGGAATAGGATTTGGCTCAGCTTCGTCAGACGGACTCTCAATACGTTTCCGTTTACTATTACGGCTAATAGGAATACTCGTATTCTCTAAGCATTTAAAAGAATTAAATACGTTTTCATAGTGTTTGAATTTTTCGGTAAGAACATTTAGCTCCTTACCAATCTCAGAGAAACCGTTCCTACACTGCCTAAAAAATTTAAAAAGATCAACTTCAGTTGACCTACATTTCAGACAAGACCAGCGGACACCCTTACCATCATCAATCAAATCTAACACTCTACCTGTCAAACCAGCACACTTCATGTGGGCAAGCCCATCGCAAAGCCAGCAAGACACAAAGCGTTCAGACCCACTCTTAACTTGGCAGTTAGGATAATTACAAGACATGGTATATTATTTAGGAGAAAATTAATTAGAATTAAAATTACAATTTATAGGACTAGCAGAAGAAAGGATCTAACAGTGGTAAGCAGTTTAGCAAAAAAAGCAGTTTAGCAAAAAAAGCAGTTTAGCAAAAAAAGCAGTATAGAAGTCGGTAAGGCAGTTGGAACAGTTTGGGATACACAGTTTTATTGACACTTAACAAATCACGCAAACAGCTGTGAAAGCTAAAAGGAGTAACAAAGAGTGCGCGCACAAACAGCAACAGCCGCAAATGCAAAAACAAAACAATTGGCAACAACAACTGTACTACAAGAAAAATTATGACTCGGCACACAACACAACAAAGATTTAAATGAGATTTTTTATAAGTTAAAGATTATTAAATGAATATTGCACCAAATCACTTTATACTTAGCTTGAAGTGCACAAAATTGATTTAATCACAATTTAATGAAATTTCTTTTGATTAATTTGATATTAAAATTGTTTTATAACAATATTTTTAAGAGAGCAAAGTAAACACAACCACACAGCTTGACGTTTGCGTTAGCTGATGATATTAATATGAAATTTATTTATTATACATATGTATAAGTTTAATAAATTTTTAAACTTACATTTTTCTATATCAACAAATTAAAATTCCTTCAATAGAAAGAGTTAATTATTTTTCACTTTTAAATGTCTAATGCATCTTGCTCTTTATCTTAGAAGTCAGTACAAATTTTAACTACTATTTTAATAAAATTTACTTATATTCCATGCAACTCTGTCAGTATTTAGTAGTTTTAAATACAACAGTGTTCTGAAAATCAACACTGAAAATCAGGTGATCTCAGCTGTGAGCTATTTCCGGGAAAACAGCTGATTGTTATCTTACTTATAGACCTGTACGATGCTACCTATCTGGGGTGTTTAGGTAATTAGTTTTATATAGTTACATACGCACAAACTTGTATATACATATACAATTACTGCCCGATTCTGTGTTCTTGACATTTAGAAATATTTAATATTGAATATTTATCAAGTTTTTTGTATTCTAATCAAAAATAAAAAGCTTTTTTTCTTTGCTTAGTTATAAATATGATATTGACAAATAATAAACTTTTGAATATTTGTAAATGTTTTATAACTTATCAAGAACAAAGGTTCAGGTAGTAATTTTTTTGCTGAGGCAGCCAAAAAGTTCGGAGATGGTGACTTGGTATCATCATGGTATCTATTTAAAAACGCAGTTCATTCTCTAAAAAATCCATGAAACCGTTGAAACTATTGATTGTGTTTGCATAAGCACGCGAACGTTTACGTAGCAAAAACATGGAAGTTGCATGAACAGCTTATTGAACTCTTGATTTATATCAAAAATGGAAATTTTTGCAAAATTTGTTTTGAACAAATTTTTTAAAAATCAAATTTTTTTCCAGAAGATATAAACTTATCTCTACTGATTAAAAAAAAACGAGGTAAAAGTGTCAAAAATATTGCCTTTCTGGCAATGTTTGATAAGCTCTGGCCAAGAAATGAAAGGTTAAAGATTTCTATATAAGCTTCAATTGAATATTAAACTTGCGACTATAATCCATGAACTTGATGGTCGTAACTTATTAAAAAGCAAGTACTGAGTTTACCGAAGTTACTCTACATATACATAGTATTTCACCGAGTTTCTCCAGCCATTCATGGTGTCGTAACCGCTACACACTCCACTCGTGAGCTTATACTGACAGCATCTTAGTAAAAGTCCCCATTGGTCCCACCTGTAAAAAAATTTAGTAAAAGTCTAAGGTTAGATAGTATCTATGAAATTAATGTTGTATTAATTTATTTTGTATATGTCTACATCGGTATACTTCTAAAGCCCAGGTTCGAAACTCAGCTTGGACACTTTAATCCCAAAATCTTAGAAAAGTGTATGGGGTTTAGCCTTGAGGTTTATTCCCTTGAGTGAAAAGCTAATGCAATGCTTAACTCTATAGTATTTTATTTATTAATAATTAAAATTTTACAAGACACGTGTCGTCGCAGGAAGAGTTCATCAGAAAAAGAAATATTAACATTGTTAGTGATCGTATATCATGGCTATCGTTTTCCTATCATATCGATAACAGTGTAAGTAAATCATGCTATGGTGCCCACGCATGAAATACATTTCTTAACATCTAAAAGATCTCTTTCGGCAACTTGATAGTCACCACAATACCCCCGGCTAGTTACGAAGCTAACGATACCGAAGAGGAATTTGCACTCGTCGACCTGATGAGGAAGCTTTTACAGGCACTGCTTTTCCCTCATCGCCATCGCTGCTTTCCACGTCTTCGTTCTGCGAGCTCGGTGTTGGGCTCGTCGTACTCTCTGCTTCGCGGTAGTCAAAGATGTATGCCGCCTTTAAGCGAGCTATAGAAATTTTGACTTCCCGCTGTCGGATCTTCACTATAAAATATTTTTCTTGCCTTGACACCACGTCTTAGGGTCCTTCGTAGTTCGGCTCTAAAGGTTCGCGCACTCGATCTGTTCGTACAAAAACATACTTGCAGTCCTTCAACGCTGGCTGAATATATGCTGAAGTCTCTCCATGACGACAAGGCTTTGTTGTAGGTAACTCACTCATTACTTTTCGTAAAATTTCAATGAACTCCGTTTCGTTAAGTCGTCCTCTTTTCTCAATCAGGAGCTCTCCTGGTACACGCAATGGTGTTCCATAAAGCATTTCGCGCACTCGATCTGTTCGTACAAAAACATACTTGCAGTCCTTCAACGCTGGCTGAATATATGCTGAAGTCTCTCCATGACGACAAGGCTTTGTTGTAGGTAACTCGCTCATTACTTTTCGTAAAATTTCAATGAACTCCGTTTCGTTAAGTCGTCCTCTATTCTCAATCAGGAGCTCTCCTGGTACACGCAATGGTGTTCCATAAAGCATTTCTGCTGGACTTGTGCCGATTTCCGTTTTGACGGCCGTACGCATTCCAAGTAGTATGAGGGGTAACGCAAAACTCCAGTTCGATTATCCCATTTGACTGAGGGTGATACGTGGTGGTACGCAGGTGCTTTACTCCTAAGAGTCGTGTTAATGCGCGAAATATCTCCGACTCAAATTGACGCCCTAAGTCGGTAGAAATCTTTTGTGGTACGCCATAGGTTGATATCCAACCGCTGATGAGTGCATTCGCTACGCTTTCAGCCGTTATGTCAGCTAGTGGAACTGCCGCCGGCCATCTCGAAAACCTGTCTATGCACGTCAGGCAGTAGCGAAACCCATTAGACGTTGGTAGCGGTCCAACGATGTCGATGCTTATATGTTGAAATCGGTTGTCAACTTCTGCGTAACTACCCAGAAGTATTTTCGTGTGTCGCTGCACCTTCGCTTTTTGGCACGGAATACACCCACGAACAACTTGAGCAATATCGGTAGCCATTCGAGGCCAAATGGATCGCTCTGCTACTACCCTCTGTGTTGCTTTGATCCCCGGATGAGACAAGCTATGTAGTTTGTATGTTACATTTACTCGAAAGCTCTTAGGCACGTAGGACCGAACCCTGCCATGGGAGACGTCACACATGATTTTGGTTAGCGAGCCTGGAAGCGGCATCTCTTTTAATGAAATGGAACTGTTCTCACCTGAGTTAGTAATTCTTTCTAATTGTGGGTCATTCGCTCGTGTCGCTCTGTATTACGTTGATTCGTGAGAGTAAGTCGGCGATGTTATTGTCGCGTCCTGGTAAATGGCGAATATCGGTGGTGAACTGGCTGCTGGTGTCCAGCTGTCGAGCTCTTCGCGGCGGTGCCTTGTCGCTATTTTTGCGAAATGCAAAAATAAGTGGTTTATGGTCGGTGAGTAATACAAACTCTCTCCCTTCAAGTGCGTATTTAATGTGGAGCACGCCTTGATATGCTGCGGCGAGTTCCCTGTCGTATGAACTGTACTTTCTCTGGGCTGCCGTCAGTTTCAGTTTCCTAGAGGCTGTACCTGTCCATTGACTATTTGGTGCAGCACTGTACCTACCGCATCGTCTGAAGCGTCAACTGTTAAGGTTAGCTTGGAATTCGGAGCCATGTAGTTCAGCAAGGTGGCGTTCGCCAAACCGTCTTTACATGCGTCGAAAGCGCTTTTTGCCTCTGTTGACCAAGTTATTTTGCTGTTGTCGTTTTTACGGTTACCGACAATAAGCCGCTGAAGAATGTCTTGATTTATTGTTGCGTGTGGAATGAATGATCTATAAGTTCTTTGCTGCAGTTGGTATTTTAAAATTGCGTATGGCTTCAACCTTATCCTCGGGTGGTCGTATACCTTGCGCATTTATGGTATGCTCAAAGAACTTAAGCTTTTTCATACCGAATTGGCATTTTCCGATTGCGATCGCCAGGTTGCTCTGCCGGAGACGTTCGAACACTGTTCGTAGATGCTTCTCGTGCTCCTCTTCCGATTCTAAAGCCACCAAAATGTCATCAACGTATGCAAAGGTGAAATCGAGCCCTTTAAGTACATGATGGATATGGCGCTGGAAGGTCTGGGCTGCGTTCCTTAGACCGAAAGTCAGGAAGAGGAACTCAAACAGCCCAAATGGTGTAGATATGGCAGTTTTGGGTATGTCACACGGTTCTATTAGTATTTGGTGATACGCTTTCTGAAGATCGATGGACGAGAAAAACTTCTTACCATGTAAAATGCTTGTTACGTCGTGAAGAAACGAAATAGGGTACCTATCCGGCACAGTGATTGCGTTTAGTGCACGGTAGTCCGCGCAAGGCCTCCAAGTTCCGTCTTGCTTTCTAACGAGGTGTAGGGGGCTAGCCCAATTGCTGTTGGACGGGCGACAAATACCCTTTTGTAGTAAATATTCAAACTCCCTCTTCGCCCCGCTCAGCTTGTCTGATGCTAACTTTCGTGGCCGCGCGAACACAGGGGCGCCTTTCGTTGTGATGTGGTGCGTCACGTCTGATTTTACAGGACTCTTGTTTACGTTGATAGTGGCGATGTCTTTGTACTCCTGTAACAACTTCGCGTATCTGCCATGTACGCCGTATACGAAAATATTCGCGACGTCTGCTTGCGTCACAACACCCTTCGTTTCGAGAAGCGTATGCCTATCTAACAGCCTCCCCCTCTTACTGTCAACAAGCAGGTCGTAGTGTTTTAAAAAATCGGAAGCTACTATGGGGGCGTTAACGTCGGCTAAGATAAACGTCCACAGAAAATCACGCCTTAAGCCAAGAGAAAGTCGCAGTCGTTTTTCACCATACGTTTTTATGGGTGAAACATTGGCAGCGTAAAGGATTGCCGTACGCGCGGGCAATACAGACACATCGGCGCCGGTGTCAATTAAAAATTTAGTTTTCGTGTTGACATCGTGAATTAGTATGCGGGCAATGCGTTGACTGTTTTCGGATCTGCCCACTTGATCCGAAATTGCAGTTAGTTTTTTTGAAATTTTGGATTCGTATGTGCACGGTGGTCGGCATTTTCGCGCATTCTCCCCATGCTCCTGATGATACCAGCAGTATTCGCCTTTGACTCGGGTTGGTGTATTTGTGCGATAGTTACCATTCTGGAACAATTTCTCGAATGTCGTTACTAGGCGTTCGATTCGCTTACCTATTTCTGAAAAACCTGCATCTCCCGTGTTGCCTGTTGCAACAACCGCCATTTGCTGAAAATCCCCCACTTCCAAAATTTTATCAGCTAGCTTCGCTAGCTCTGGCAGTTCGGCATCGGATGCTTGCAAGATGGCTCTAGCCTGTGCTGGCAAACGCTGTAGCCAAAGTGATTTCAGAAATTCGCTAGAGACTTTGCCTTTTGCAAGGCCGCTTAACTCGCTGAAAAGTTGAGTTGGTCGCTTATCTCCTAAATCTATTTCCGAAAGCAGCTTTTGCGTTTTCTTCTGTTCGCTCTCGCAATAGCGATCAATTATACGTTGTTTGAGATTGTTATACCTGTCACTTTCGGGAGGGTTTAAAATTGCGTCAGAAATTTGTGCGAGAACGTTCGACTCTATAGCGGCAACAAGAGTGTTAAATTCGGAAATGTCAGTGCACACGCCCCGGTAAAATTCTCCCATTCAAGAGGCCATTGTGGCGTGCGCTGCAAAATCTGTGAGACTTACACGAATATAATGTATTGTGGAAATGTATATCCTTAATAGTTCTACAAAAAAAGTCAGCGACAGTATATATCTATATATAATATGTAAACCATTATCGCTAAAATTGTGAGTCGAAAATTCAATAAATATTGAGTTTTTTCCAAAAAATGCACATTTAGCAGTACCTAATAAATTGATTCTTATCAGTATAAATACTTTTATCGCATTTGTTGAAAGCAAAAAAATGTTGTATTTTATTATTATATGGGCAAATATTTTAAAAGTTACGACGACAACAAAGTGAACGCGTGATAGGACGGTATGGTAGAGCGAGCGGCAGCCGGATGCACTGCGGTATGTAATGTAGTTATGTACAACGTTGGCAGAGCTTCCAACACAAGCGCATGGAATTTATCTTAGGATGCGTGCGCCAACGCACAGAGGCAAACTGATTCGCTGTCAGCGTCGCCACAGTTGGCTAGCTGCGTACACAAAGCCAAGCAACCTACATACGGGTCCGGTGTTCATCACAATATTCAGTTATTATTCTAATTCGAAAAGCAGGCGTTGCATTTTTGAATTTTCAAATTAAAAATTACAGCCGTAGTTACTGAAGTTTGGTAGTTTAGAAAAAAAGACGTGTGTAGGAATAAGTTTATGGGTAGGCATTTTTCTTTCTAGATTAACCATTATGCCGCAAAGACGTAAATCTAATATTTCAAAAAAGTTCAAGTAAAGCTCGAGCTATAAAAGTTGCTTGGCTTACTGAGACGTTTCCACAAGTTGAACTGAGAAAGCGTGAGCAGGTGGTGCGTGAGGCAGCACACAGAGCTGCTGACTCACCAGAGCAGTAACAAGTTCGCTGAATATCTATGTACATAGCATCTTAGCGGGCTGCTGAGACTCCAGAACAGTCCCAAGCTCGGCCTCAGCAGAATGCTGAATATAAGCCATCTCAACGGGCTGCTGAGACACTCGAACAGTCTCAAGTTCGGCGTCTTCAGCGAGCGGTATATAATGCGTCCCAAACAGCAAAATTTCGCAGACGCGAAGTTGCTGAAAGAGCAAAACAACGACGTCGAATATTCACGAGAAATACGTGGGGTGTTTTCGATAAATCTGCATTTGAGTACGACGAGACCCTAGATTATGAAAACCACAGGCTCATAAAACTAGATGCGATGGACAAAGAATGCGGATTTTGCGGTGCCCTTAAATGGAAAGAGGAAGCAGCAGGCATATGTTGTTTGGGTGGAAAAGTAGCCCTTCCTTCAATAGACGAACCAGTTGAACCTCTAAAAGAACTGTTTTCTTATGGAAAAGATGAGTCTCGCGGTTTTCTAAAATACATAAGGTAATACAACACATGCTTCCATATGACATCTTTTAGGGCGGATAACATTTTATCAATCCCAGGATTTTGCCCGACTTTCACTATCCAAGGGCAGGTATATCACACAATTGACTCTTTGCTTCCTGCTACCAATATGCCACCAAAATGTTTGCAAGTTTATTTCATGAGGAAACACAAGTCAATAAGCGTTCTGAGTACTCTCAAGGTGTAGAAAAAAACACGATACAAAAAATACAACAGGTTCTACATGATCACAATATCTTAGTGCCTGAATTCAAAATAGCTAAGGATAGAGTGACTAGCGATCATTACAAGGTTGTGATACACCCAGACAGTGTACCACGTGGGGAACACGATAGACGATTCAATGCCCCGACCTCAAATGAAATAGCTGCCGTAGTCCTCAATTTTAATTTACATGCATTACACATAGAACAACACCTTTTCAAAGTCTACCCGGTGAATTGTATATATAAGTAAACTCTGGCAAAAACGACGGAACGGATTTAAATAAAATTTGTTGAGGGGATAGTGAACACACTAGGGATTAACACAGGCTAATCTAGCGTGATAACCATAGTTCTACGCGGACGAAGTTGCGGGCAGAATGCTAGTACATATATATTTTTTTTAGTCATTGGCATTTGATTTTATGATTGCGTGAATTTGGGTAAGTCTTGCAAAAAATTTATGTTATTTAATAATAATATAACAATTTTTCATTTGAATAATCGAATATCTCTTATTTCCAGTGTAATGAACCACAACACATGGAAAGCGAACCCATCTGTGGGATAAATATTATTGTAACATTGGCGTTTTCTGGCCTGGAAGCTCGTGAGTATGTACCCAGTTTTGTTTTTATCTGATTACGTCAATGATAAGTCCATTTATTTACAGAATATCTATCCCCAGTCAGCGCAGGGGGTTATAATTATATACATACATACATACATACATGTATTTCTCCATCAGTGGCCTCGCCACAGATTTGTAACACTCCATTGCTTGTGTAAACATAACCACCTTGAAGGCACACATACACATAAATTATAATAATTGAACCTTTTTGTTTATAGGTTACTTCGAACCTATGGTGTTTCCCTGCCAAAGTGCAGGCCACAGTTATATTTTCAAATAATTTTCCCCCTTCTATAGTCAGAATATTTTAATGAAGCTACGTACATATTTTTAAACAAAATTGTTATACTCGGTCTGTGACGACGCAATGGAAAACAGAGAACAGAACAAAAATCTCTGACTATTTGTCTAAAAAAAAATACTTAATAATTTTTTTGATAGAACTAACATTTTGCGAGCTATGAAGTGATAAACAATGGCTTGTTGCCGTACTTTTGAAAAAAAATTATTTTTGTTGCTATATATTGCGTTTACAGACATTTTGGGATCTCCTCTGCAAAATATCCTAAATTGAAACGAAAACGCATACGCATGCAGATCAATAGCGGATAAAATATCGTTCCATGTCCAATGGACGTTTTTGTTGAGATACGCAAGTTTCCGCACCTGCCCTTCCGAAAAAATAGACTCCACATTAGTTTGGAGCCTCCCAAATTCATGGCATTTGTTCTTAGGGTATCTACCTCTGCGTCTCGAGAACTGCATCTCGACAATATTTTCTAGACTACAAAGGTAATTTAAGAAATGCTTCCGATGATGATTTTGCAATCATTATTTATTTTAAAAATCTCAAAATAACTTTAAATTTACCGGTTTAAAACTTTTTGCATAAAATTGTAGTATTTAACAATTTGTCGAAAATATATTTTATTATCATTTAGTTTACATTCTACCACCAATGACCAACTTGGTGTACTTTTCTACCACCTTTTCGTAAAAGGGGATTACATTTTGACCCATTTATACTTCCTTCGTAAATGCAAGCTTTTGTAAGATATAACCAAATTTGGCTGCCATTATTTACCCAACCTTTTATAATTAAGTCATGCATTTGACGTATAAAATATTGTTATTTTTTTTAAACTTAGTTATAAACATGATACAAATATTTTAAGGTGTGTTTTCTCTTTTAATTTTTTGATCAATATTGCCACTTCTTTGAAATATACATTGGGGACTTCATTTGCCATCAGACAACCGTGTATTTATAATTGATTTTGAGAAAAAAGTGCGTGACGTAGCGCTTTCGTTTTGTTTCGTTGGTACGTTTTATAATACAATTTATGTAAATATATAAAATACAATTTTTTTTAAGCTCAAAATTTAACGACTGCCACTTACATTTGTTTTAAGTTTTTATGCAATTTTTGAAATATGCTTGCTCAGTATTTTTTTTTGCGTTATACATGTGTCGGTATGATGCAATAATTAAATGAGTTGTACATTGGAAACTTTTCGATTTTAATCAGCCATCATGAACGCCCTTAGAAACTGTGTTGTTCCTTCGCCGAATTTCGTTACCAATTTTGTAAACCAAAATTTAAATTTTAGCAAGTAATTTGCGAAAGGTATTTTGCTATTGGATAAAAGTGCCCCGAAAAGTGCAATGGAGCTACCTGTACTAGATTTTTTCTTCAAAATATTAAAAATTATGGGTAATTTTTATTTGATATTATTATTATTAGGGCATAGTAGCGCTGCGACCTTACAATATCTATTGTGCTAACTAGAGCCCTGCAGCTCATTCTTCTATACCATCCGAAAATGTGAATGTCCTCCTCAGCGATTTAAATAGTCGAATTTAAAACCATACGAGTTATGGTAGGAAAAGGTTTATTTTATTTAGCTTGTTGCTACATCCTCCTTAATTCTGTGTCAGTCATATCAATATGCCAGTCATATCATGGACTCTCATGGACGATTTTATCGTCCCAATTTCATCAAGGGATGGATACAATGTGTTCTTAGAAGATATGGCTGAGCTCTTCCTAAATCAAATTAATTAAACTCCAAACATTTTTGGAACCATTCTGGATCTTGTTTTTGTTGATGATATATCTAAATCATCTATGAAGAGGTGCGAACCCTTGGCTATTCCAGAGGACTCTTATCACCCCGCGATTGAGGTAAATTACGAGATTATAGGTGAAATAACGTTGATAAATTAAAAAGCTAATCGGGTTTGCGTACAAACGGAGCAATTAAAACCTTGGTTTACAAAAGAACTTAGAAATTTAAAAAATAAAAAGACGCGTTATATCCCCATTTCTCCGACACGCTTATTATGAATTAAATAAAAAATGCTACAGATCATATTTGTGCAAAGTTAAAAGGAATTCAATAAAAAACCTTGAATCATTTTATGATTTCGTTAACTTCTGCTCTCGATCTGATTATTCAATAATTAAACTTATATATGTATGTACACATCTATGCAAGTATACGGTAACTAACATGTATACAATAATTTAATATACATATGTTCAGGGTTGTCATATTTACTTATATTTCCAACACACCTCTTTAAATTGACAATCATGGACAAATTATTTCATCAAGTAAAGTATGCATATATTATATTGCAATGCTCAAATTAATCTCAAAGCTCTCCTATTTCTTAAAAACTTTCTTTTATCTAAACTCTTTGTTAACATATCGGCTAAATTTAGTTGCGAATTTATTTTAACAATATCGATTATGCCTTCTTCATAATTTTCATTAATATAATGGTATTGCACTTCAATGTGCTTTGAATTTTTTGTAAAATTTCCAAATTTCGCAATTGCAATTGCGCCAGAATTGTCTTCATACATCTTTACCGCTTTATCAAAATTTACATTAAATGATTCAATTAATAAATTTCTTATAAATAATATTTCAGTTACTGCTTCGGACATAGCAATGTATTCTGCAAAGGTTGAACATTTTGTTACAGTATTTTGTTTGTGTGTTTTCCAATATATCAAATTTCCATATAATCTTATTGCAAAACCAGTTGTAGATTTCCTATCCACATTGTCTCCTGCAAAGTCAGAATCTACCATACAATCTAATACCTCACTTTCTAAATTGTCATAATATGTTAACTTTAAGTTTTTAGTTAAGTATAGATATTTTAATACCCTCATGGCATATTTGAAGTGTGTAGCGTTGTAACAATTTTGGTAGCGACTCAAATAATTTGTAGAGTAAGCTATATCTGGTATTGTGCCAGTACTTATATATAATAATTCACCAATGAGATTTCTATACTTAATATTTTCATCTATTTCGCTAGCTTGGGCAAGTTTAAGACTTGTTTCCATAGGAGTATCGTACAATTTTGCGTTTTCTAAATTATACTTTACAGCTAAGGATTCAATGTAATTTGCTTGGCTTAGAGTCATAAGTTTTTTATCTACACTATAGCTTATTTCAATGCCAATATAGCTCTGAATCTGGCCTAGGTCTTTCATAGAAAATCTTGCCATTAAACTTGACTTTACTTCTTTTATTTCTCTTTTATCTTTGCAGCAAATTAAAAGATCGTCTACAAAAACTAATATGTATACAGGATTTTCTCTTGAACTATTTACATACAGGCAATAATCATAGTTGCTTCTTACAAAGTTCAATTTCTCAATAAACTTTTGAAAGCATTCGTACCATGCTCTTGGACTCTCCCTTAAACCATAAAGAGCCTTTTTCAATCTGTAGACTTTGTTTTCCCCCGATTCATATCCCTTAGGTTCGTTCACATACACTTCTGATTTTACATAGCTATTCAAGAACGCCGTTTCTACGTCCATTTGCTCTACATAAAAATTGTTTCTACAGCAGAACGACAACAAAGTTTTCAGGGTTTGCATTTTACCTACGAGTGAATACACATTTTCAACATGTTCTTTTTGCTGATATCCTCTCACAACTAATCTCGCTTTAAAAATATTATTACCCTTCTTTTTATAAATCCACTTAACATCAATAACTCTCTTGTCTTTTGGTTTTTCGGTAATTTCCCATGTATTGTTTTTCTTTAAGCTTTCCATCTCTGAATTCATTGCATTTTGCCATTCCCTATATTCGCTACAATTAATCGCCTCTTCGAATGTGTTTGGTACGTTTGCATTTATATAATTTACATATATACAATGTGTTATTGGACTTCCAAACCGGTCTACCGGTGTTCTCTTTCTATTCGATTTTCTTTCAGCTGTATTTAGATCTTGATTTCTATCATTCGTATTTTCATTTAATTCTTTCTTAATATGATTTTCGTTTGTAGCACTCATCTTATCACATTCGGAATTCTCATCATTTTCTCTGTCATTTGCCTGTTCATATCTCTTAACATCGTTTTCATTTTCGTTTCTTGCACTTTCTGGTTCACTTTCGTAGCTGTCATCCTTTTCTTTATCTCGTATATCTAAACAAATGAGCCGATCATATTCTTCAACAACTTTTACATGCCTAGCATTAATTACTTTATTGTTTACCAAAACTCTGTAACCATTATTTGTATATCCTACCAATACACCCATTTCTGCTTTATTGTCCCATTTAGATTTCCTCTTCACTTCTGGAACTCTTACAAAAACCCTGCTTCCGTAAATTTTTAAATTTTCAACATTGGGTTTCTTATTAAAAAGGATTTCATAAGGACTTTTGCTCTCTACTGTGTTTGCTATAGTTCTGTTTTTCAAATATGCTACCGTGTTCATTACTTCCGGCCAATACTTACTATTTATTCTTGCTTCTTTCATCAAACACCTACCAATATCCATAGCAGATCTATTGTATCTTTCAGCTACACCGTTTAGCTCATGCACATAAGGTGGACATGGCAATAATTGTATACCTTTATACTTGATAAAGTCGAATATTTCTTTGTTCATATATTCTTTTCCATTATCACATTGTAGTTTCTTTACTCGCTTATTAAACTGATTTTCAACTAAATTAACATAATCAATTAAACAGCCTGCAGTTTCAGCTTTGCTTCTAATGCAATATATTCTTGCGCATTTGCTATAATCGTCTATAAACGTTAAAAAGTATTTTTCACCACAATAACCAGTTGTGCTGTGTGGACCATTTAAATCAGTATGTATCAGTTCTAGCGTTGCTGTTGTTTTAGACTTATTATTCTTAAACGATGCATTTGACATTTTACTTTCAATACAATTAGCACATTTCATTTCTATATTTTCGAGTTCTTTGGGTAATCCCTCCAGCAATTTATTCTTCACTATTTTATTCAGATACTGAAAATTTACGTGCCCTAACGCTCTATGCCATTTCTCTTTTTCTGTTAGTTTTGTTAAGTTTGTAAATATCCTCTTCTCCCTTTCTGTAAAGTAACTATTAATTTTATACAAGTTATTTTCTTTATATGCAACAGCTAGTAGCTTTCCATTTTCTTCATAAAACTTTGCGTTATTATTCTTTGCGATAAAAGTACAATTTGATTGTGTTATTTTAGATAAACTTAGTAAATTTTGATTAATGTCTTTAACATAGTAAACATTTTGTATATTAATTTCATTTTCGTTGTTATAAGTTTTGAAAGTTGTTTTTACATTGCCAATTTTCGTAGCTTTTAAAATTTTTCCGTCGGGCAGTTCAACATTAACAGGTTCTTTTAAATTAACATATTTATTAAAAAATGTACAATTCATTATTATATGGTCCGAACAACCACTATCTACTAACCAGTTTATTTCGTTCGGTTTGTCCGAATTTTCTCTATCCCGTTTTATCTCTGAATTGTACACTTGGGTAACCCACACTTGTGCGGAGCTTGAATTGTTGGTACTCTGATTTTGTGAATTCTGTTCTCTCCTCCATTACTCTTTTTTGCTTCTGTGTACCAACAATCCCTCTTGATATGTCCCGGCTTTTTGCATGTAAAACAAACGCCTCTCGTTGTTGCGGAAAATGTACTTACGCTGTTCCTCTTTTCAGTTTGGTTTCTATTCAAGTTCTTCTCTATGATTTTTGATTTTACGTATTCCACATTTCTCTGCTCTTCTGGTATGACATCCAAAAAATCTCCGATATAGCTATGGCTCGGCGGTAATGCTTTCAACAAATATCTCATTTTTTCTTGTTCTTCCATCTTCCCGCCTGCTGCTTTGAATTCATTTACAGACTTTTCAAACTCTAAAAAGAATTCTTCAGCAGTATCGTAATTTTTTAATTTAATTTCATCAATATTGTTTCTACGTAAAATTTGTAATGCCGTTGATTGGGTATTGTACATCTTGTCCAATTTATTGATCATCTCTAAAGATGAGTCACAGTCGCAAATGTACTCTAACTGTTTGTCTGAGATTGTGCTAATTAATATGGTTTTCGCTTTTAGATCTTTCCTTTTCCACTGTACCTCCTCATCTTTTTCTGCTCTTCTTCTCGTAGCCGGCTCTTTGCACTCCTTATACTCTAAAAGCATCATAAGTCGTATTTTCCAGCTCGAAAAATTTGCGCCATCAAAAATTGGTATGGCAATATCTTCGAATTTTGCAGTGGCCATTGTAAATTTGTATTGACACGTGTGCACGTTTTATAATATATATGAGTTAGTTTTAATCTGAAGACATCGGTCTTCGCTTAATTTTTCGAAAATTAACTAATTATTTGTATCAAAGGAAGGTATATTTTTTCCACTCCTTCTGTTAGTTCATAATTTTAATCTTTAATCTCGACCACGTGTCTATAAATTTTTTGTTCATAAACTTAAGTTCTGTACCACACTGTATTCCATTTTTATGGTATTTTCAACATTTCACCATTATTTTTGATTGTCTTTATTTATTTATGCGAACTTTTATCATTAATTATTCATTTTAAATTAATAACCTTGCTCTGCTACCATGTTGGATTTATTAGTCTATGTAGTAAGTCCGAGTTACATGAGTGAGTTTCTTATACTGAGAACTTCTGCTCTCGATCTGATTATTCAATAATTAAACTTATATATGTATGTACACATCTATGCAAGTATACGGTAACTAACATGTATACAATAATTTAATATACATATGTTCAGGGTTGTCATATTTACTTATATTTCCAACACACCTCTTTAAATTGACAATCATGGACAAATTATTTCATCAAATAAAGTATGCATATATTATATTGCAATGCTCAAATTAATCTCAAAGCTTTCCTATTTCTTAAAAACTTTCTTTTATCTAAACTCTTTGTTAACATATCGGCTAAATTTAGTTGCGAATTTATTTTAACAATATCGATTATGCCTTCTTCATAATTTTCATTAATATAATGGTATTGCACTTCAATGTGCTTTGAATTTTTTGTAAAATTTCCAAATTTCGCAATTGCAATTGCGCCAGAATTGTCTTCATACATCTTTACCGCTTTATCAAAATTTACATTAAATGATTCAATTAATAAATTTCTTATAAATAATATTTCAGTTACTGCTTCGGACATAGCAATGTATTCTGCAAAGGTTGAACATTTTGTTACAGTATTTTGTTTGTGTGTTTTCCAATATATCAAATTTCCATATAATCTTATTGCAAAACCAGTTGTAGATTTCCTATCCACATTGTCTCCTGCAAAGTCAGAATCTACCATACAATCTAATACCTCACTTTCTAAATTGTCATAATATGTTAACTTTAAGTTTTTAGTTAAGTATAGATATTTTAATACCCTCATGGCATATTTGAAGTGTGTAGCGTTGTAACAATTTTGGTAGCGACTCAAATAATTTGTAGAGTAAGCTATATCTGGTCTTGTGCCAGTACTTATATATAATAATTCACCAATGAGATTTCTATACTTAATATTTTCATCTATTTCGCTAGCTTGGGCAAGTTTAAGACTTGTTTCCATAGGATTATCGTACAATTTTGCGTTTTCTAAATTATACTTTACAGCTAAGGATTCAATGTAATTTGCTTGGCTTAGAGTCATAAGTTTTTTATCTACACTATAGCTTATTTCAATGCCAATATAGCTCTGAATCTGGCCTAGGTCTTTCATAGAAAATCTTGCCATTAAACTTGACTTTACTTCTTTTATTTCTCTTTTATCTTTGCAGCAAATTAAAAGATCGTCTACAAAAACTAATATGTATACAGGATTTTCTCTTGAACTATTTACATACAGGCAATAATCATAGTTGCTTCTTACAAAGTTCAATTTCTCAATAAACTTTTGAAAGCATTCGTACCATGCTCTTGGACTCTCCCTTAAACCATAAAGAGCCTTTTTCAATCTGTAGACTTTGTTTTCCCCCGTTTCATATCCCTTAGGTTCGCTCACATACACTTCTGATTTTACATAGCTATTCAAGAACGCCGTTTCTACGTCCATTTGCTCTACATAAAAATTGTTTCTACAGCAGAACGACAACAAAGTTTTCAGGGTTTGCATTTTACCTACGAGTGAATACACATTTTCAATATGTTCTTTTTGCTGATATCCTCTCACAACTAATCTCGCTTTAAAAATATTATTACCCTTCTTTTTATAAATCCACTTAACATCAATAACTCTCTTGTCTTTTGGTTTTTCGGTAATTTCCCATGTATTGTTTTTCTTTAAGCTTTCCATCTCTGAATTCATTGCATTTTGCCATTCCCTATATTCGCTACAATTAATCGCCTCTTCGAATGTGTTTGGTACGTTTGCATTTATATAATTTACATATATACAATGTGTTATTGGACTTCCAAACCGGTCTACCGGTGTTCTCTTTCTATTCGATTTTCTTTCAGCTGTATTTAGATCTTGATTTCTATCATTCGTATTTTCATTTAATTCTTTCTTAATATGATTTTCGTTTGTAGCATTCATCTTATCACATTCGGAATTCTCATCATTTTCTCTATCATTTGCCTGTTCATATCTCTTAACATCGTTTTCATTTTCGTTTCTTGCACTTTCTGGTTCACTTTCGTAGCTGTCATCCTTTTCTTTATCTCGTATATCTAAACAAATGAGCCGCTCATATTCTTCAACAACTTTTACATGCCTAGCATTAATTACTTTATTGTTTACCAAAACGCTGTAACCATTATTTGTATATCCTACCAATACACCCATTTCTGCTTTATTGTCCCATTTAGATTTCCTCTTCACTTCTGGAACTCTTACAAAAACCCTGCTTCCGTAAATTTTTAAATTTTCAACATTGGGTTTCTTATTAAAAAGGATTTCATAAGGACTTTTGCTCTCTACTGTGTTTGCTATAGTTCTGTTTTTCAAATATGCTACCGTGTTCATTACTTCCGGCCAATACTTACTATTTATTCTTGCTTCTTTCATCAAACACCTACCAATATCCATAGCAGATCTATTGTATCTTTCAGCTACACCGTTTAGCTCATGCACATAAGGTGGACATGGCAATAATTGTATACCTTTATACTTGATAAAGTCGAATATTTCTTTGTTCATATATTCTTTTCCATTATCACATTGTAGTTTCTTTACTCGCTTATTAAACTGATTTTCAACTAAATTAACATAATCAATTAAACAGCCTGCAGTTTCAGCTTTGCTTCTAATGCAATATATTCTTGCGCATTTGCTATAATCGTCTATAAACGTTAAAAAGTATTTTTCACCACAATAACCAGTTGTGCTGTGTGGACCATTTAAATCAGTATGTATCAGTTCTAGCGTTGCTGTTGTTTTAGACTTATTATTCTTAAACGATGCATTTGACATTTTACTTTCAATACAATTAGCACATTTCATTTCTATATTTTCGAGTTCTTTGGGTAATCCCTCCAGCAATTTATTCTTCACTATTTTATTCAGATACTGAAAATTTACGTGCCCTAACGCTCTATGCCATTTCTCTTTTTCTGTTAGTTTTGTTAAGTTTGTAAATATCCTCTTCTCCCTTTCTGTAAAGTAACTATTAATTTTATACAAGTTATTTTCTTTATAGGCAACAGCTAGTAGCTTTCCATTTTCTTCATAAAACTTTGCGTTATTATTCTTTGCGATAAAAGTACAATTTGATTGTGATATTTTAGATAAACTTAGTAAATTTTGATTAATGTCTTTAACATAGTAAACATTTTGTATATTAATTTCATTTTCGTTGTTATAAGTTTTGAAAGTTGTTTTTACATTGCCAATTTTCGTAGCTTTTAAAATTTTTCCGTCGGGCAGTTCAACATTAACAGGTTCTTTTAAATTAACATATTTATTAAAAAATGTACAATTCATTATTATATGGTCCGAACAACCACTATCTACTAACCAGTTTATTTCGTTCGGTTTGTCCGAATTTTCTCTATCCCGTTTTACCTCTGAATTGTACACTTGGGTAACCCACACTTGTGCGGAGCTTGAATTGTTGGTACTCTGATTTTGTGAATTCTCTCCTCTTGATCGTGCTGACAGGAAACCTCTTCCTCGTCCGCGACTGCTGTACCCACCACCTCTGCTGTAGCTTGCTTGATAATTCCTTTGACTTCGTTCTTTATCTCTGTTCTCTCCTCCATTACTCTTTTTTGCTTCTGTGTACCAACAATCCCTCTTGATATGTCCCGGCTTTTTGCATGTAAAACAAACGCCTCTCGTTGTTGCGGAAAATGTACTTACGCTGTTCCTCTTTTCAGTTTGGTTTCTATTCAAGTTCTTCTCTATGATTTTTGATTTTACGTATTCCACATTTCTCTGCTCTTCTGGTATGACATCCAAAAAATCTCCGATATAGCTATGGCTCGGCGGTAATGCTTTCAACAAATATCTCATTTTTTCTTGTTCTTCCATCTTCCCGCCTGCTGCTTTGAATTCAAATACAGACTTTTCAAACTCTAAAAAGAATTCTTCAGCAGTATCGTAATTTTTTAATTTAATTTCATCAATATTGTTTCTACGTAAAATTTGTAATGCCGTTGATTGGGTATTGTACATCTTGTCCAATTTATTGATCATCTCTAAAGATGAGTCACAGTCGCAAATGTACTCTAACTGTTTGTCTGAGATTGTGCTAATTAATATGGTTTTCGCTTTTAGATCTTTCCTTTTCCACTGTACCTCCTCATCTTTTTCTGCTCTTCTTCTCGTAGCCGGCTCTTTGCACTCCTTATACTCTAAAAGCATCATAAGTCGTATTTTCCAGCTCGAAAAATTTGCGCCATCAAAAATTGGTATGGCAATATCTTCGAATTTTGCAGTGGCCATTGTAAATTTGTATTGACACGTGTGCACGTTTTATAATATATATGAGTTAGTTTTAATCTGAAGACATCGGTCTTCGCTTAATTTTTCGAAAATTAACTAATTATTTGTATCAAAGGAAGGTATATTTTTTCCACTCCTTCTGTTAGTTCATAATTTTAATCTTTAATCTCGACCACGTGTCTATAAATTTTTTGTTCATAAACTTAAGTTCTGTACCACACTGTATTCCATTTTTATGGTATTTTCAACATTTCACCATTATTTTTGATTGTCTTTATTTATTTATGCGAACTTTTATCATTAATTATTCATTTTAAATTAATAACCTTGCTCTGCTACCATGTTGGATTTATTAGTCTATGTAGTAAGTCCGAGTTACATGAGTGAGTTTCTTATACTGAGAACTTCTGCTCTCGATCTGATTATTCAATAATTAAACTTATATATGTATGTACACATCTATGCAAGTATACGGTAACTAACATGTATACAATAATTTAATATACATATGTTCAGGGTTGTCATATTTACTTATATTTCCAACAGGATTATTATTATTAAACCGTCTTGACACATTACGATCGTATATGCTAAGGTCGCGCACACAGCCTTGAGTCACACAACAATAAGCGTAATTAAGGGTTGGACTGCAAAGCAATGCGCTCTTATCTTTTTTGTCATGAGCTCTCTGTCTTGTATATATTTTCGTTGTTTCACATATCATGAGAGCGGAACAACTATCAGCAATTAAAATTGTCCTTATAACAACGAATCACATGCCATTTCGTTGCCTTGCTTTGCGTTTTCGTCATTCTTTGATGTGAAAACAAATAAATAAAAAGTCGTAAAGGAAAGAGATGTGCGTTTATTTTCTTCAAATAATTACTAAGGGTATTCGTCTAAATGCGTAAATGCCTCGTATATGCGTAAACCTCGTAAATAAACCGGGTTTTCATACAAAAATAAGAAAGTTTACGAAATTAACGCGGTTACGAAGGGTTTACGCGTTTAGACGAATACCCATATTAGTTTTAGCACTGAATTGGAAAATAATGCTGTATGCGTATTAGGGTGATTTACTCGATATTTTCAAACCGGTTTTTTCATAAATTATTGTGTGGTTTTTTTGAAATCTTAATTTTTTGAATATCGAATAGATCGGTTTTTTAATCTCCAAATCCGGTTTTTTTACATCCATTATAGTTTTGTTGAAAAGGAAATCACAAAGTGCTTATCAATTAGATACGACCACTATACATACATATATATATTTGAAATTCAATTAATTTGCAAAAAAAAAAGCAGAAAATGTAAAATAATTGTATATACATATGTATGATATTTAGACAAATGTTATAAGAGGACGACAAACCTTAAAACATTGTAAACCGCCTTACTGACTGTATGTCCTTCTAGCTTGCTCAATGTGGAATTCAGTAATTTGGTATAGCCTCAAGTTTTAAAATTAGAGTTGAAGATTATGGCCTTTACCCGCTTTTACGTTTTTATTTTTCTGTTTTTATTTTTCGGTTTTACAAAAAAGTCGAACAATCGAAAAGCCTAATGCGTATACATACATATAACTATATCTAGATCACTTAAAATAATTATAGACTTTCGTTTTTGGCTATATATTGGCGTATATTGGTAATTTATGTAAGTATTTGTTTTTTAAATATCTGCAAGAATTTAGCATGGCATATGCTAGCCGAAACTTAGGCCCAGTTTTTCAGTGCTAGTTTAAACTTATTTTAGTTAAACTCAGCTTAAATTTAAGCTTATTTTTTTAACGCTCAATTAAATTTGTTGCAACTAAAACAAAGTACCAATCAGCTGATAAGCTGCCATGTGGGCCTTTTAAACTTAGTTTAAATCCCGTTTAAAGTTGACTGAATACCTTCATACTGAATTTAAACTTAGTTTAAAAGTAAATAAGAGTTCACCTTGCACTGAAACACTGGCCCTCAAAGTGCTGTAGTTTTTGAGCATAAATAAGAGAAAAAAATGTGTAAAATGCAAGAAATATAGACCAGTAAACTCGGGTTGCCGATGTTTAGTTAAAAATATTTCTGATAAATTAGAGCGAATGAATACAGAAAACAGACATGCATATCGCTCATTTACTTCAAAAAAGCTTTAATTCAAAATCGAGTTAGGCAACAGTTCTTATAGTTGAATAAAATAAATAACTAGTAGCTCACTATAACAAAATACGAGTATGTATTCATTTTTAATATGGACATATGCGTCAATTAAAAATTTGAAGCCGTTTTTGGGTTTTTTGGTTTTTTAAGTTATGACACTATTGAAGTAAATGAGGGATATGTAGGTAGTAAAAGTTAAAGATTGCACAATTTTTTTAATTCTCGTTTATTCCATAGTAAGTGCATGTCGGTAGGCTGTTTGTGACCAAAAATTCAATCCATCACTTGAAAATAAATAGTTGTTCATTTGTGCTTTGTGGTATGTATGTACGTATATACATATGTATGTACATATGTATACTATGCATGTGGTGGCTGATTTTAATACTTAAATATTTCGATTTCAAGGTCATTTAAATGTGTATAATCCTTTACAAAGTGGAAGTTTAATATCTCGTGACATATTTTTCCATTGATACCGTTGTCATATCTTCTAACTCAAACAATTAATGCTCATTAACATTATCTTCGTGGTAATCCATAAGTATTTGTTTATCGTTTCTTTGTCAGTAACATAGGTTGTTTTTGGTGTTATCGCAATGATCGGTTGCTTTAGTACTTTATTGCCCATTGCTTTAAAATCATCTAGATGAATGTATTTAAATAATTTATCGTCTGACGATATTTGTAATTTATTGATGCATTGACTGTCGGCTTATATTAGAGGATGGGTTTTTCATTAAAAATAAATATGTTAAAGGACGGTGATCAGTTTTAACAAAGAACCTTGTGCCGTAAACAGGGTCTAAAATATTTTAACGCGCAGTAAATAGCAGATCGTTTTTTTCTATTGTAGCTTTAATGCATTCTCCTTTTGTGAATGAACGTGAGGCGTATGCAACTGGTAGTTGTTTGTCTTCGTATTGCTGGCTCAAAACTGTTCCTCAAGCAAAACCGCTGACATTTGTCGTTATAAATATAGAGGGGCTTGTTGAAGTCAGTATATTGTAAAATTGTTGGGCTTAGTAGGCAATTTTTTAAGTATTGAAAAGATCTTTCACATTGTTCATCGGCTTTTGCTGGTGTTGGGTAGTTCTGTATAATACTAAAATTGCTCTCATCAGGTAGAATTCCTTTATCTGTGCACATGTGGGCTAAATATGTTACTTGAGTTCTAAAGAATAGGCATTTATCAGGGTGTAATTTTAAGTTGTGTTTTCGGAAAATTGAGAATACATCGTTGAAATTTTTTAGCTTATGTTTTTCCAAATCATCCATGTAAAGGAATGCTTGGGCAGGTGATAGTCCTGAAAATGCTAGCGTCATCATCCTTTGAAATGAATTTGGGGCAATTTTAAGACCGTATGGCAGACGTTTGAACCTATACGATCTGTGGTGACTATCAAGTTGCCGAAAGAGATATTTTAGATGTTAAGAAATGTTTTTCATGCGTGGGCACCATAGCATGATTTACTTACACTGTTATCGATATGATAGGAAAACGATAGCCATGATATACGATCACTAACAATGTTAATATTTATTTTTCTGATGAACTCTTCCTGCGACGACACGTGTCTTGTAAAACTTTAATTATTTATAAATAAAATACTTTAGAGTTAAGCATTGCCTTAGCTTTTCACTCAAGGGAATAAACCTCAAGGCTAAACCCCACAACTGGTGACCCCGATGTGATCGGAAGGCATACCAATTTACGCCAGAGTATCAAACGCAATTTCTGATGCCAAACTAGGAGGGCCACTCGACCTCCGCAGTAGCTGGAGCAACCACCGCCGCGGAAGATAGCGTCAGAACTGTTATTAATAAAGTGTCGGTGAAAGTCACACCATTTTGGCCGGAGCACCCGGAAATTTGGTTTGCGCAGGTCGAAGCGCAATTCAGTGTTTCTGGCGTGTGCACTGACATTTCCGAATTTAACACTCTTGTTGCCGCTATAGAGTCGAACGTTCTCGCACAAATTTCTGACGCAATTTTAAACCCTCCCGAAAGTGGCAGGTATAACAATCTCAAACAACGTATAATTGATCGCTATTGCGAGAGCGAACAAAGAAAACGCAAAAGCTGCTTTCGGAAATAGATTTAGGAGATAAGCGACCAACTCAACTTTTCAGCGAGTTAAGCGGCCTTGCAAAAGGCAAAGTCTCTAGCGAATTTCTGAAATCACTTTGGCTACAGCGTTTGCCAGCACAGGCTAGAGCCATCTTGCAAGCATCCGATGCCGAACTGCCAGAGCTAGCGAAGCTAGCTGATAAAATTTTGGAAGTGGGGGATTTTCAGCAAATGGCGGTTGTTGCAACAGGCAACACGGGAGATGCAGGTTTTTCAGAAATAGGTAAGCGAATCGAACGCCTAGTAACGAAATTCGAGAAATTGTTCCAGAATGGTAACTATCGCACAAATACACCAACCCGAGTCAAAGGCGAATACTGCTGGTATCATCAGGAGCATGGGGAGAATGCGCGAAAATGCCGACCACCGTGCACATACGAATCCAAAATTTCAAAAAACTAACTGCAATTTCGGATCAAGTGGGCAGATCCGAAAACAGTCAACGCATTGCCCGCATACTAATTCACGATGTCAACACGAAAACTAAATTTTTAATTGACACCGGCGCCGATGTGTCTGTATTGCCCGCGCGTACGGCAATACGCTGCCAACGTTTCACCCATAAAAACGTATGGTGAAAAACGACTGCGACTTTCTCTTGGCTTAAGGCGTGATTTTCTGTGGACGTTTATCTTAGCCGACGTTAACGCCCCCATAGAAGCTTCCGATTTTTTAAACCACTACGACCTGCTTGTTGACAGTAAGAGGGGAGGCTGTTAGATAGGCATACGCTTCTCGAAACGAAGGGTGTTGTGACGCAAGCAGACGTCGCGAATATTTTCGTATACGGCGTACATGGCAGATACGCGAAGTTGTTACAGGAGTACAAAGACATCGCCACTATCAACGTAAACAAGAGTCCTGTAAAGTCAGACGTGACGCACCACATCACAACGAAAGGCGCCCCTGTGTTCGCGCGGCCACGAAAGTTAGCATCAGACAAGCTGAGCGGGGCGAAGAGGGAGTTTGAATATTTACTACAAAAGGGTATTTGTCGCCCGTCCAACAGCAATTGGGCTAGCCCCCTACACCTCGTTAGAAAGCAAGACGGAACTTGGAGGCCTTGCGCGGACTACCGTGCACTAAACGCAATCACTGTGCCGGATAGGTACCCTATTTCGTTTCTTCACGACGTAACAAGCATTTTACATGGTAAGAAGTTTTTCTCGTCCATCGATCTTCAGAAAGCGTATCACCAAATACTAATAGAACCGTGTGACATACCCAAAACTGCCATATCTACACCATTTGGGCTGTTTGAGTTCCTCTTCCTGACTTTCGGTCTAAGGAACGCAGCCCAGACCTTCCAGCGCCATATCCATCATGTACTTAAAGGGCTCGATTTCACCTTTGCATACGTTGATGACATTTTGGTGGCTTTAGAATCGGAAGAGGAGCACGAGAAGCATCTACGAACAGTGTTCGAACGTCTCCGGCAGAGCAACCTGGCGATCGCAATCGGAAAATGCCAATTCGGTATGAAAAAGCTTAAGTTCTTTGAGCATACCATAAATGCGCAAGGTATACGACCACCCGAGGATAAGGTTGAAGCCATACGCAATTTTAAAATACCAACTGCAGCAAAGAACTTATAGATCATTCATTCCACACGCAACAATAAATCAAGACATTCTTCAGCGGCTTATTGTCGGTAACCGTAAAAACGACAACAGCAAAATAACTTGGTCAACAGAGGCAAAAAGCGCTTTCGACGCATGTAAAGACGGTTTGGCGAACGCCACCTTGCTGAACTACATGGCTCCGAATTCCAAGCTAACCTTAACAGTTGACGCTTCAGACGATGCGGTAGGTACAGTGCTGCACCAAATAGTCAATGGACAGGTACAGCCTCTAGGAAACTGAAACTGACGGCAGCCCAGAGAAAGTACAGTTCATACGACAGGGAACTCGCCGCAGCATATCAAGGCGTGCTCCACATTAAATACGCACTTGAAGGGAGAGAGTTTGTATTACTCACCGACCATAAACCACTTATTTTTGCATTTCGCAAAAATAGCGACAAGGCACCGCCGCGAAGAGCTCGACAGCTGGACACCAGCAGCCAGTTCACCACCGATATTCGCCATTTACCAGGACGCGACAATAACATCGCCGACTTACTCTCACGAATCAACGTAATACAGAGCGACACGAGCGAATGACCCACAATTAGAAAGAATTACTAACTCAGGTGAGAACAGTTCCATTTCATTAAAAGAGATGCCGCTTCCAGGCTCGCTAACCAAAATCATGTGTGACGTCTCCCATGGCAGGGTTCGGTCCTACGTGCCTAAGAGCTTTCGAGTAAATGTAACATACAAACTACATAGCTTGTCTCATCCGGGGATCAAAGCAACACAGAGGGTAGTAGCAGAGCGATCCATTTGGCCTCGAATGGCTACCGATATTGCTCAAGTTGTTCGTGGGTGTATTCCGTGTCAAAAAGCGAAGGTGCAGCGACACACGAAAATACTTCTGGGTAGTTACGCAGAAGTTGACAACCGATTTCAACATATAAGCATCGACATCGTTGGACCGCTACCAACGTCTAATGGGTTTCGCTACTGCCTGACGTGCATAGACAGGTTTTCGAGATGGCCGGCGGCAGTTCCACTAGCTGACATAACGGCTGAAAGCGTAGCGAATGCACTCATCAGCGGTTGGATATCAACCTATGGCGTACCACAAAAGATTTCTACCGACTTAGGGCGTCAATTTGAGTCGGAGATATTTCGCGCATTAACACGACTCTTAGGAGTAAAGCACCTGCGTACCACCCCGTACCACCCTCAGTCAAATGGGATAATCGAACGCTGGCATCGTACGCTTAAGTCGGCCATTAGGTGTTGCTCAACGAGGAACTGGAGTTTTGCGTTACCCCTCATACTACTTGGAATGCGTACGGCCGTCAAAACGGACATCGGCACAAGTCCAGCAGAAATGCTTTATGGAACACCATTGCGTGTACCAGGAGAGCTCCTGATTGAGAAAAGAGGCGACTTAACGAAACGGAGCTCATTGAAATTTTACGAAAAGTAATGAGCGAGTTACCTACAACAAAGCCTTGTCGTCAAGGAGAGACTTCAGCATATATTCAGCCAGCGTTGAAGGACTGCAAGTATGTTTTTGTACGAACAGATCGAGTGCGCGAACCTTTAGAGCCAAACTACGAAGGACCCTACGACGTGGTGTCAAGGCAGGAAAAATATTTTATAGTAAAGATCCGACAGCGGGAAGTCAAAATTTCTATAGATCGCTTAAAGGCGGCATACATCTTTGACGACCGCGAAGCAGAGAGTACGACGAGCCCAACACCGAGCTCGCAGAACGAAGACGCGGAAAGCAGCGATGGCGATGACGGAGAAGCAGTGCCTGTAAAAGCTTCATCATCAGGTCGACCAGTGCAAATTCCTCTTCGGTATCGTTAGCTTCGTAACTAGCCGGGGGGTATTGTGGTGACTATCAAGTTGCCGAAAGAGATCTTTTAGATGTTAAGAAATGTATTTCATGCGTGGGCACCATAGCATGATTTACTTACTCTGTTATCGATATGATAGGAAAACGATAGCCATGATATACGATCACTGACAATGTTAATATTTCTTTTTCTGATGAACTCTTCCTGCGACGACACGTGTCTTGTAAAACTTTAATTATTAATAAATAAAATACTATAGAGTTAAGCATTGCATTAGCTTTTCACTCAAGGGAATAAACCTCAAGGCTAAACCCCACAGAGCCATTGTCTGTTGAAAATGAGGTTATGTCCCTTGCTGATTCTTTTAATTCGATTTGATGGAATCCTGACGTCAAGTCTAGGCAAGAAAAGTATTTTGCTCTAGCAAGCTGGTCGAGAATATCGTCTATTCTCGTTAATGGGAAATTATCGGCTGTTAATTTTTTGTTAAATAGTCTCACCCTTTTTGCTTTATTACCTGGAAGTGATTTTTTGGGAACTAATAATATCGGGCTAATATATTCCGAGGTTGGTGGTTCCACGATATCATCTTTAACTAAATTATTTATCTGCCTATAATTTCTTCTTTGTGTGCATGCGGTATTAGATAATTTTTCCTGTAAACCGGTTCCTTGTCTTTTAGACAGAGTGCTTGTTTGTAGAAATTGTTTGTAGAGATGATTTCAGATTCTAATTTGAAATCGTCAATGTTATCTGTACACAAGTTATTTAGGGCTTCAAATACGAATGATGGGAAATTTTTACGTAGTTTTTTCAACTTTACTTGTAAATTCTCACATATTGGTTTGGGTTTAACTATTTCATAATCGTCTAGGTTTTCTGTTTTGATTTGTAGATTTGAAATTGTTGCGTCTTGATTTGTTGTGTTAGCTATCCGAATAAAAGACTGTTTTTGGGTTGTTATTGTATTAGCGATAAAGATGCCTTCCTGTATTTGTTGTTGTGGAATCAGTATATTTTGGTATTCGTTTTCTAAGATTATCAACCAAATGACCTCAGATTTGGCTGGTACAGAAATATAATGAATATTAGGTGAGTTTCGCATGGGTATAGCTATAACTTCATGATAATCAATTGTGCATTCTCATATACGGTGGTGTGCTCTATTTTTCACGACGAACATTCGCGACGAAAAGTTCGTCGTAAGTCGACATTGTATTTCAGCCATTCTGCTGATCATGTCGCTGGGATTCAGCGGTGTGGTTTGAAACTCAATATTTGTGATTCATTGCAGGAGTTTAGTGGTAACCCTTGAAGTTTGTCACTCCATCTCTAGGCTACTTAAGAAGTTAAGCAGTTTGGAGGGTGTAGTTGTCAATATTATGGATGGAGATAATGCTCGCTCCCCATCTAAGCCGTAAAACCTACAGTCTGCAATCTCAGAGCGTCCTATTTTGTGAAGATGGTATCTCCGCCTGCAGTGACCTGTAAAGTACCCGGTGAGAGTTCTCTCTGCTGAGATTGAGAAGTTTTTCAGATGCTTGACTGGATAGACTTATGAACCTCTTAGATTGTCTGTTCCCCTTTGCCGAGTGCCATTGGAGTTCGATTCTGGAGTCCTCCCACCTTCTCATAATTTCTGCGGTGTATCCTTTAGAGGGACCACAGAACGGCTGAGGGCCGTAAATCCTATGTTGGGCCCCTTTTTCACCATCCACGCCCTCATGACCCAGAACCAACCACAGAGTATCTCTGTTGTCGGCTCCTAATGAGTCCAGTGCCGTTCTGCAGCTGTCTACCAGCTTTGACTCCATCTTGAAGAAATCTAGTGCCCTAAGGGCTGTTTGGCTGTTATACATTTTGTACCTTAGTGCAACTAAAAGCATACATACATACATATGTACTTATAAACACTCAGAGAAAAAAACCCATGCAGTTAAAAATTTCCTAGTATTCCGTCTTTAAATTGTCACCAGTTGCTTGATATTCACTATATGTATATTGTTTTTTTTATTAAGTGACTACGGTCATTGTACAACTCTACAAGTAAGATATCTCGTTCCATCCCTCTCTAATTTCCGCCTTGTCTCTTTCTGTTTTGACAGGGTAATTTTAATGGATTCTAGCGGTTTGACAGCGTAATTTTAATGGCTGACCTGTGCGAACGACATTAGAATGAAATAAATAACTAGGGTTATGTGAAGAAATTCCGAAGGCATTTCCTGTGCGGTGTTGTCGTGTTAGCTCATGTTCATTCATACATTTTTTGAAATTTAGATATTTATCTTGCGGATAAAATGTATTTTATTGAATAGTTATTACTGAAAACGTGTTAAGCAATATTCAACTATCAAGCAAAACATGTATTTTATGTTTTTGGAGTGAAAATTATCAAAATATTAAGAATGTAAATTGATCATTGCCTACTAAAAGTCTGATTCCCTACATGTATTTCCATGCAAACCTACATGTATTGCCATGCCAACCCTGCTTTGAAATCTATCGGTTTGTTTATTCAAAAACAATTTTGAGGCTTTTCGTCAAAATTATTTTGGAACTTTTATCTACAGTATGCAAAACTCGTATTAGTACACCTTCTCATAAGAACAAGCATCAATAACTTTTTCAAATGTATTTTAAAACAATCCGTGAAATAAATTTATTTCGCAGGAAAATCAAATAGTAAGGTTCAATAACTAAAACGTAGAAAATAATGCATTGTAATATAATATAATTTTAGCGCTTACACTATGTAGCTCAGTGTTTGGCCGAGCTTCTCCTACAATTTGTGGTGTGCGTCTATACATTATACCACAAATGGAGGGACCTACAGTTTTGTGCCGATGTATTTAATGAGAAGCTTTTTCATGGCAGAAATATCCTCGGAGGTTTGCCATTGCCTGCCGAGGGGCGACCGCTATTAGAAAAAACTTTTTCTATGATTAAGATTTTGCTTGCCTTGACTAAGATTCGAACCTCGAACCTACCGGCATATCGAGTTATAGCACGCACCCCTACCAACTCGACCACAGCGGCCACTAATAATGCATTGTACTAAACAAAATAACAAAATAAGCAAATTAACTCCATTTACTAGAGAAAATATTCGTATTTACACACATACATTTAATTAATAATGCATTGTATTAAACAAAATAACAAAATAAGCAAATTAACTTCATTTACTAGAGAAAATATTCGTACTTACACACATACATTTAATTGATTCTTTAAAATACATATATAAATAGCTGTTCGAGGTGTGACTTTAATAGAAATATAATTCTCTAATTCAAAAGCAAGGATAACGATCCAAAATACACAGCGTTGGATATAACAACAATAATGGAGTAAAATTTAACCGCAAAGATTATTTGAAACAAGGATATGTCATAAAATAATAACAATTGAAAACTTTAGCTTATTCTTCACAAATAATCTATAAATATATGTGTACTAATACGAATTTTGCCTCTAATAAATGAAGTTAATTTGCTTATTTTGTTATTTTTTAAGATAAATGCATTGTTTTCTACGTTTTTGTTATTCAAACTTACTATTATTAATTTTTTGCGAAATAAATTAATTTTAACGGAGTTTTTTAAAATACATTTGAAAAAATTATTAATGCTTGTTTTTATGAGAAGGTGTACTAATACGAATTTCGCATACTGTACATATGGTATAAAGCAATTTGTATGTGTACATATGTACATATGTAAGCTTATTGTTTTTTTACAGCTTCTATGTACGTATGTACATATGTATGTTTATGATTGTTTATTTGGTTGAATACAACGGGCAGTATTCTAAGCTTGCTTACCACTGCACCTGCCCAGTATTTGTTGGACAATCGTACATACATATGTACTTGGTCATATACGCACATTCATATATACATACATACATATGTACATGATATGTAATATAAGTATAATTTTTTTATTTTTTTTTTTTTGCCCAAAACTACCCTTAACCAGTTATGAATGTTTATGCATGCTTGTGAAAATTTGTGAAAAGATTATAGATATGTATCAGAACAATTCGGTTTTAGAAAATCCCGCAATAAAGATCGAAATATGGCTCAAGTCAATGCACCTAACGCTGGCCGATCACAAGACTGAAGGGGTTTTGATAAGCAGCAAAAGGCCGTGAAGTCTCTGAATATTCACGTGGGGACAGACATAATCACGACCAAGCCCGCTATCAAATATTTGGGGGAACGTTGCTGAAGAATCATCAAGAGTGCAGTCTAGCCAAATGTCGTGGGACCAAGGCACAGCAAACGACTTCTTTACCATTGGGTTATCATACTGCTTGCGGAAGTTAATTAAAATGCTAACGAAATTACGGGAAATTGAACACGCGGTCGCGTTTTCTGCACAATTTCAGATATAAAATTACAAATTTTTGGTTTTTAAATTGAACGAATAGTGAGATCACAACAAAATGACAAGCAACAAATTTTATGTTCACGGTTGTATTTCAAGGGATATGTGGAAATTTATTTCTATTACTTAATTTGACACATATTATGAAAAAATAATAAATGGTATTCGGAATATTTTATTTTACAAAAGTTTGAAATATATATACCTACATATATGCATGCATGCATTTACATACAATAATTTACAATATTATTACTACAAAGCAATAACACATGCGATTGTACATATAATTATCTAATCAGGCAGGGCTTTGTAAAATCGGTTTGCTTTCAAAATCAAAATTTATTCGAATAGTTGATGTGTGAGAGTGCGCTGAATTACGGACCTAAACTGCGCAATATTGATTGATATAAGATATGATTCTGATTCATGGTGGCAACGTCATATTTGTTAGCGTGCTCTCTATAAAAAAAAAGCTTGGATTACTAAAAATTACAAAATTGAGTGACGCGAAAGACACGAACTTTCTTACTTGACGGCACATTGCAAATGAAAAAGTATGCCTTTGAAATGCCCACTGAAGCAGAAAACAAGGAAGAGTTGTAAGAACAATGTATTAACATAGAATTTATTTATTATAAATTACATTTCGCACATCATTGCATTTACATACATATGAGTTTAATACATTTTTAAACTTACATATTTCTATAACAACATTTTAAAATTGTTAAAAAAAAAAACAATAAAATA
Organism: Philophylla caesio; assembly: GCA_963971545.1. Lineage (NCBI taxonomy): Eukaryota > Metazoa > Arthropoda > Insecta > Diptera > Tephritidae > Philophylla > Philophylla caesio. The sequence continues at coordinate 36,661,974 of OZ020608.1, read as the reverse complement.
AGACTAAAGAGTTAATTATTTTTCCCTTTTAAATGTCTTAAGGCATCTTGCTTTTTCCTCGGAAGTCAGTACAAATTTTAACTACTATTTTCATAAATTTAACTTATATTTCATGCAACTCTGTCAGTACTTAGTAGTTTTAAATACAACCGTGCTCTGAAAATCAACTCGGAAAATCAGGTGATCTCAGCTGTGAGCTATTTCCGGGAAAACAGCTGATTGTTATCTTACTTGTAGACCTGTACGATGACTACGGTACTTAACTGTTATTTCGCAAACAGCTAAGGACTACACATGTTTAGTTCGAAATTTGCGTTATTTTCATTTGAGTGCGATGTGAAAATCTGTAAAGTTAGCCATGGTATTATCTCTAGAAAGGAAAGCGGAAATCCAGGCTTTACATAAATATAATGCATCCAAACGATAAATAGCTCATGAAATGGGTATAAGTGATTGGAGTGTGCGTAACGTGATTAAAAATTACACGCATTTTAACTGTTAAGCTCGCAAAGAAAGGCAGTGTGCATCCAAAAAAAAGTAAAACCACGTCACGAGCGCCAAGTTAAACGGGTGTGACCCAAGGATTGCTTTCAACAAGCTGGAAGTATAATTGCACCATTTTATGAAACCACTAGGGTTAAAATAAATAGTCTTACCATGCGAAATGTCTTGAATAAACTTGGATTACGAGCACGACGCCCAGCTAAAAAGCCACTACTCATCACAAGAATGAAGAAACAGCGAATTGATTGGGCAAAAATGCACAAAAGTTGGGCCACATCGGACGGGGAAAATCAGGTTTTACTATTAATATAAATATCTGTATCAATTTCTAAGTATTATATAAATCGAGTTTTGGAACATTTTTCAACATTGTTAACATTAATAAAGATATATACGTCTTTTTTCCAAAGAGAGACATATTACGTTGCGATCCGCGTATCACAAATTTACTGCACGCATTTCCTTGCTTTCATTGCACTGAATTCTTTAATCAGGTTCTCAAAACTAATTGAACTGGTTTTTTCATGCTCGATACAGATGATTATAAGGTGATTCAACCTCTCTTCAGCCATTGTGGATCGTAACTTATTTTTTATAAGAGCTAACCTGCTGAAAGCTCTTTATCCGGACGCAACGGATGGTGGCAAAACCAACAATTGTCTTAGACAAATACATATTTAAGTCAAAATGTTCTTGTAACCACATGAACATATAAGATTGAGAAGCTCCAAGGCAGATGAACAGTCTCACTTCTTGACGTTTCTTATTTTTTGCAGCAAACAAATTTCTATCTGCAGATCGCTCTCAACAAAATCATTGGGGTATGCGGTTTTTAGTGCAGGATGAGGTTTCATCATCAAATCGTTTTCTTTTTCTAATGCGTGTTTGGCTTTCTCTCAACTGAGATGCCACACCCAAATTCGAAGCAACATTCTTAGCTTCAGACAGAAGATCCGGCCATGAATCTGCGAGCGGCTACTTCCATTTTCAATTTGGAATTTTGTAGAATATTATTAGTACTGTCAAGGCATTGTAGAAGTTTGTACCAAAAAGTCGTCAAGAGAATAAAGTTGAAAGATTGAAGCCATTTCAGCGAATTAATAACGTCCGTCTGAATTTTTGATGGTAAATTCATTTCAAGAACTTTCTGAAAGGAAGCGACGATGCCTAAATAGTTTTTAATCAATGGACGAACAGCTTCAACTATATGTAGCACTCCATCTTGTGATAGATATTCCATGGATAGAAAGGTTTGCTGTCTCCACAAGAATTTTTTATCTCGATGGTCTGAGAGCAAATGTCTTGTAGAGTTCTTCGACATTGCGTTCGTTTCCATTGCATGAACGCCACAGAGATTCATAGTATGCGCACCGCAAGGCGAATGATAAGCTTGAGGCTAATCCTTAAAATTATGGCATGGACTCCTGAAAATCTTCCAGACATGTTTGGAGCGTTGTTGTATCCTTGGATGCTGCAGAGTTTTACGTGGATATTACAATCTTTGAGCATTTGCTTGACCTTAATTAAGTGCGATTTCGACTGCTTTTTTTATTCAAAGTCTACCAGTTTGATAAAACTTTAGCGAATCGTCCATCCAGAATCGCTTTTTAAAACATAACGAAGTACATATGTTATTCTTTATGGAAAACATCGGGTGTTCTGTGCACGATAATTGAATAATATTTGGCCTTACAGATATCTTCGAGAAGAGACTGCAGAATATTGTTGGCACAGAGTTTTAGAAATTCGTTTTGAATGCGCCACAATAAGTTTTGCTAGCTTGACGTCAAGTTAGCATAATTTGGATTTTTTCAGGAACGGCTCAAGCAAAAAAGTTTAAAATACGGAACAACTTAGCAACAACCTCTGCAAGGCCTCTTCATCATATTTTGCTTTTTTTTATATGTTATTTAAATACTTTAATTTTAGGCAAACTTGAATTTCTTATCCGATCATCTTTTTATATAAATTGACCAGCAGAAAAAAATTCACTTTGTTTTGCAGTTGCATTCTTATCGTTGCGATGAATTAATAATTCTTGACAAAACAAGGAGAGAAACCACATTTAATTTTGATTACACTTCAGCAAACAAACAGCCACTACAATGTATGTACATATACATATGTATGTACATATGTATGTGTGTAATTGTGTGTACTCGTTGATACATACATGAATGTATTAATAAGAGCGGTGCGTTTGAAAGTGTTGAATGGCAAAGAGTAATCAACTGTTGTGGATTTGTCACCCCCAGTTAAGAGCGTTTGATGTATTATTCGGTTCATTTGGCCGACAGGTCTAGACAAACATTATATGAGCACGCTCTCAATAGGGGAATAATGTAAATGGCAAATGTGCAAATAGACCGCATTCAATGACACACATCGTTGACGCTTGCGGTCCTGATGGTCTCAGTCCCGCATTATCCATAGAAAAAATAAAAAAGTGAGCGTGTTTCATATAAATAAGGTCATATCGAAATTATGACCATTTCTAACAGGGTTATTAAAATCAGTTTGCCAGGATATGTCGTCGCAAATGAATAAATTGTTTACAAATGAAACAGTCCCGATAGTTCGGCTTAATGAAGTCATTAAGCTTAAACTCAGCTAGGACCTGTTGTCATGATTGCTGTATGAAAAAATTAAAATAATTGGCTTAGATACCTCGAAAGGTTAAAAAAAAACCGAGAGATCAAAATTTAAATTTATTTATACATACATATACAAATTAGACGAACTTAAAGAGATTTTTTTAAAATCATTTTCGAAAATAAAAAGTTAACTTTTACAATCGTTTTTTGCAATGGAATATTCGAATTTTTTATATTTATTTACATAGGTAAAGTTTGTATAACAAAAATATTTATTTTACTTCAATGAATATTCATTCATACGTATGTATGTATATATGTACATATGCATATTCGTGTAATCTATGCAAAACTAAAGAAGCTTAAGTACTTAAAACTCGTATTTTACCAATTTTATTTTTGTTTATAAGACAGGAAACAAAATAATGACGTCTATCAATGTATATTTGTGAAGAGTTTTTGTAAAGACGCACTTTTAAAGAAGACGGGTTTCCCTATTTTTTATTAGGATGTCATAGTCAAGTTTCTAGAAATTAACAAAATATGTTACCAGAATAGGATTGATATATATTCATTTTATGACTTCGTATTTCGTTAGGCTGGAAAAAAGTATGTTAACGACCAGATATGTATGTATGTATATGACGCATTTTTTTTGTTATTCTCGCTTCTTCTTTTCTTTGTTCCTTTATAATATGGGTATCCATATAACAGGTTTGCTCAATAATTACAGAAATGTTTTGAGACTCCCTTACAAAAGGTTGCATTTAAGAAAGATGAAAAAAGGAAAGAATGAGATCCCCATTATTGAAAATGTAATTAAAATTATGGAGTGGCCGCTGTGGTCGGGTTGGTAGCGGTGCGTGCTATAACTTTATATGCCGGTGAGTTCGAGGTTCGAATCTCAGTCAGGGCAAGCAAAATCTTAATATTAGAAAAAGTTTTTTCTAATAGCGGCCACCCCTCGGCAGGCAATGGCAAACCTCCGAGGGTATTTCTGCCATGAAAAAGCTTCTCATTAAATACATCTGCCGTTCGGAGTCGGCACAAAATTGTAGGTCCCTCCATTTGTGGTATAATATACAGACGCACACCACAAATGGTAGGAGAAGCTCGGCCAAACACTGAGCTATATATTGTACGCGCCAAAATTATATTATATATAGTTAAAATAATGTACGAAACTCGGAGAATTTGTTCTTAATTTCAAATTATAACCATAACGATTTGCAATTATTTTTAAAACATTATTTTAAGGCTATGATACAAAAATTCATTACTTTTTTCATATAATATCAAAGGATGTTTACAAATCTTATCATTTCAAAATTGTATACTTCCGCAATACTTACAATATGTCAGTATAAAGATTTGCATACGCGCCTAACAATATTAGTTAACAAGTGACGATCCTCTGCTGATAAGGAACTTTACGAACGAAATGCAGGAATAAGAAAATTCACATAATCTTTCAGTAAGTGAATTTTATAATTTTATATTATAATTATAAATTTTAAAATTTCCAACGGAGCGTTTATAGCACTATTGCGAAATTGGTGTGTTTCGCATAATGAAATTAAGTGCATTTTGGAATCAAAAACGCGAAAAAGTTTGGGTTAAGTGCCTTTTTGCTTAGATTGAAGAAACTAAGTACCTATAAATTGATTGGAATATTTCTCAAATTATTTTATTTTTATGTTATACGACAAATAGAAGGACCTACATATTTATGCCGACTCCGAACGGCAGATGTATTTTATGAGAAGCTTTTTCATGGCAGATATGCCCTCGGAGGTTAGCCATTGCCTTCCGAGGGATGACTGCTATTAGAGAAAATTTTTTCTATGATTTAGATTTTACTTGCCCTGACTGAGATTCGAACTCCGAACTCAGCGGCATATCGAGTTATAGCACGCACCGACCACAGCGGCCACAATAATGCCTAACTGGTGTGAAGTAAATTATATGCCACTTCACCTTAAAAATGTAAAGTAATATGCTTTTGTTGTTATTGTTAACTTAGGCTAGTCGATCTAATTTCTTTTGTGCAAGAAAAAACAATTTCTCCACTTTTTACCCGACGTTTCGCTAACTACCTTAGCATCTTCAGGGGTGATTTCTTTATTCAACTATATAAACATAAAAACAAACAAACAAAAACAAAAGAGTTAAATAAATATATGTATATATATCTGTGTGTAAGCAATACAAGTAAAAGACATTTAGTCACTTACATGTAGTTTAGGACATTTGACACAGATCTTAAATAGTTGAACACAGCAAAAATTAAATAAAATCAAATAGAATTATTAAACACATTGAACATTAAACATTAAACATTAAAAACATTAAACATTTTTTGTATATACTTAAAAAACTAAAACATTGATACCATCTGGTGTGGTACTTTCGTCATACTAATTCTTATGTTATTATATTTTAGAGACAAAGCATATAAGCAGCCGCGATATCGTCTGTATCCTCCTTCTTGTTTATTGTTTTCTCCCTTTTTTGTAATATTCTTTTCTCGCAGGGCGGTTCAAATTCCAACTTCAACTTTCTCACCAATGTTACAGTAAACAAAGCCAAAGCTGTTTTCGCATTAGTAAAACGATGGTCAAAAGAATTCAATGAACCTCAAGTTTATTTTAAATAAGTTAATATTTTTAGATTTTAGAAAGTATACAAAATTATAGAAAAACAGAAAAATCAATGGTTAAAAAAAAAACAATTTTCAACTAATATTTAGTCGAATAGCCTTTATAACGGCGACACACTTTCGCTGCATAGAGTCCACTAATCGTCTGCATCTATCAACCAGAATACTTTCCGATGCTGAGTGCACTGCATCCCACAAAGTGGGTGCATTGGTCGGTTTTTTTTTGGGAAACATACTGTTTTTTATCTCTCCATAGATTTTCGACGGGGTTCAAGTCCGTGGATTGAGCCGGCCACTCCATTACGATAATTTTGTTATCTCTGAAGAAGTCCTTAGCACGTCTGCTTATATGCTTTCGATCATTATCTTGTTAAAAGATCCATTCAAGTGGCTTTTCTTCCTCCGCATACTCGTCGTCTAAAATTTCGACATATGTATGTATGTGCTTGTGATGGTCCATAATGCCTTCAATTTTATATATCGGCCCTACGCCATTGTAAGAGAAGCAGCCCCAAACCATTTTTTAAGGCCCCTCCGTGCTTCACGGTCTTATTAGTAAACTGGAACATATTAGAGCAGTTTGCTGGCCTTCTTACATATTGCCTCCGACCTTTGGAGCCAAAAAGAACCACCATATTTTCGTTCGTCCACAAAATATTACGCCATTTTGACTTAGGCCAGTTTATATGATTATTCGCAAACATCAACCAGTTTTTTAAAGTGACGCTTAGTTAAGAGTGGTACTTTTCGTGGGCAGCTGGCTTTCAGGTTAGCATCCAATGAACGCCTCCTCACTGTCAGTGCACTCACATTAATATTTAAATCGTTTATAATTTTTTTTAAAAGCTCATATTTGTGTGCGTCCTGACCAACTCAACAATTTTACGGTCCGTTTTTTTTATCCGTCAATCGTTTTGGTCCACATGTTTCTGGTTTATTTCTCCATTTCAGCGCATTTGACACTATTTTCGCAGAACACCCGATAATTTTTTGTATTTCCTTGTATGTTTTATTTTCAATTCTTAACGTTTTTATCAAATTTCTGGTTTATTCAGAGCAGTGTTTGGAACGACTCTAACATAATTTCTTTACCAAAACCTCAATTATATAATAATTTTCACACAAAGAACAATTAAAGAAAGCACTGCTTTTAATATGATCAACTTAAACATGTACATACATAAGTGCCAATAAAAGGCCTCTTACACGGTATGTAAAGAGGCTAGAAATATCTCATAATCGGCTAAGTACCTTCCATTAAATATGTGTTTCAATTGTGGAAATCTGCGCAAACCTTCAATTGAAAACTAGCAAAAATCAACACTAATATGTAGTTTATTATACTAAAACTGTATTGAAATTTTCTAAATATTCTGATTAAAAAGGTATACATTTTGATGTATATTTAAATTGAAAATATTTTCAGAAGGCTGGACAAAGTTGTATACTAGGAATTATATGGATACGTTGGAAAATAAATTATATTAAAATTACTACTTATATTATTTTAACCGCATATACATATCAATGTATAAGATCAATATATTTACGTATGCAATTTTATTTGCAATAATTCCCAAAGAGTTATTACGAAGACTTGGATCATCTTAAATAATGCATGTGAAAAAATGTATTAAAAATTAAAGGTCGTAGTTAGGCGGTTTTAAGATTATCGGTCCAACAAGGAGTTTTTTAAAAACAAAAATTGTCGATCATAAGCCTATGTATCGGATAAATTTTTCAATCTTAGGAATGGTGATGCAGAAGAAAAAAAGGTTATAATAATAATAATTTGGCGCTTATTCAGTAAATAATAGGATTTGCGATTTTAAATTCTGCGTGAGCCGAAGCCGAGACTCTTGCGGATTGTTTTCATATAAAAATCTATTATGTTTATTCGTTAAACAGAAAAAAATCTTAAAAAGAATCAAAAATTTAATGAGTTATAAAACTATATATTTAAAAAGTTTCCAATACTTATGGTAGAAGAGTTGGAAGTTTGAATAGAAATTTTGTTGAGTTTTTGTATAAGTTTTCCATACAGTTTCAAACTTATGTTTATATAGCTTTTGTTACTGGATAAACTGTATTTAATTTGATATTCTTAAAAATAAATAAGTATTTTGAATTGAATTACAAATCATCATTTTTCTTTTAATTATAATATTTTATATTTTATAATGACGTGAGTATAATTATATATGCTTTAAATTTTAATTCAAATATTACAAGGACTTTTACAGTTAATTTATTTTAAGAAGTCAGCTGAATTGAACCAAACGATCAGCGTTACGAGCTGTACATACCCTGCATGCAAAAAATATAAATTTCTAAAACTATCTAACTTTTAAATAACTACTTTGCGATAAACGCGAAAAAATACCCCATTTTTATCAAATGCATAACAATCCAAAAAACTTCATAAAATATAGATGTGACAACTTCTACCATTTGTCGTGTGCGTTTTTTTTGATTATACCATAAATGGAGAGACCTACAATTTTTTGCCGACTCCGAATGGCAGATTTATTTTATTAAAGGCTTCTTTATGGCAGAAATATCCTGCTATGATTTAGAGTTTACTTGCAAGGGCTGAGATTCGAACCTCGAACTCAGCGGCATATCGATTTATAGCTCGCACGACTGGCTACCCACTTGACCACAGCGACCACCTGGCAACATAGTTGGCAATGACATAAATCAACTGTCAATCGATTGCAAATAAAAAATTAAAAGGAAAAAGTGAATGCGGACGTGAAATTTTTGGATTTTGCAGATATATCATAATAAATGTAGGTAAAAATCTATAAAAAAGGTAAAAATGGTAAATATGGATACGGTTTTATATGGGCAATATATAAGTAGGAGATATGGCGTTTGGTAAAACTGAAAATATGTTTGTAAAATGCTATCTAATAGCTGGTTTACTTGTAGTGAAAAAATAGGTTCGACCAAATTGTGACCAATAGTAGTTAGATAATTGCTACTTGGTACCTGATGCAGAGGTCGCCATGCAAAAGTAGTTAGTTTGCTTATATGAAAATGTATAGAAAATAATCAGCACTAGTGTTTTTGAATGTAATTTAAAGTTACTATAACATTAGCTTCAATTCTTGCAGGGTAGTACGCAATAACTACAAATCGGTGGAAATTTTAAAACAAAATAAGAAAATGTTCACTATTACACATTTTTACTCATTATAAAGTAAGGAATAAAACCGATTGTTAATAATGGGCCAATTTTGATTTAGCAAAGTATTTTGGTTTCGTTTTTGGTTTTATTTTGCAAACCTATGTTGCTAGTGAAGCCCTTCGATCGAAATCGTCATAGAGGCTAAGTATCTGGGCCAAGTTCTTAACTCTAAAAGGGCTGACAGACGGGCAAGGTTATCTAGATAAGTAGCCTTGATCTGCATTAACTCATGGATAATCCTCTTCCAAATGCGCATAAGCACTCATATAAATGCACGAAAATTATGTGCATAAGTACTGAATATTGTGATTTCAATATGGCAATGCTGCCACTTTTGACAGATAAATACTATTGTGAACTAGCAAAATGTATACAGAAGCTGTCAAAAGTGTTTGTTATTAAAGAAAAGAGCTGCAAAATTATCAAAGGTTTGTTTTTTAATTAATTTTAAAGAAAACTAAACCCTATTATAAATTAAAATGCGATTTTTTTTAGATTTCTGGTGGGTTTGTAGGATAGGAATTTATGCAGTAAGCAAACTGCTTGGCAAAAATACACAACAATTTCACCAACAGTACTGCGTCCATCTCCGAATAGACTTGCAGCAGTTCTATATTCCGCAGCAGATCCTAAAGCGAACAATGAGATAGCCACTCTTTTATGAAGTAGAATACATGTCCTCATATTGCTGTCCACAATTTCTCCGAAAAGCAGTTCTACTGACACGAAAGTTTTCTTTGAATCGATTTTCGTCCATTGAAGGCACGTCTCGTTCCCAAAAGCATCCATAGCGATCCTTCATGGAATAGCAAACATGTGTATACATTATTTGTATCTTTCATAGCAAATAAAAAAATACTCACAAATTTCCACACCTGCCTTTCTCTAACGTCGGCGGGAAGTGTAACCATACAAGACAGAGGCATCCTGCTAAGAATTATGCTTGCCAATGCATTGGTTATTTTAATATTATTTAGCAACTTCAAGAGAATAATTTTAAGCTTTCTTTTAAATGCGAGAGGATTTTTTGCCAATAAAATAGCTGCCAATCGTATTTTTTCCCTTCTTTCCATTTTCAGCTTAATTTCGTTTGTCAAATCAGATGATGTCTAAATGCAGATAAGTGTCGTCTGTCAGGCCTAAAATATTATGCAGATATATGAGCTCGTTAATTTGCATAAGTGCCCCCGTCTGTCAGCCGTTTAAGCTCCTACATATGTATACGTCGATGCAACTTCTTCCATGTTTCGCAAGCCAATTCTGTATTCTAAGGTTGATGAACACCATAGTAACAAGGTATATGTAACCGTACTAACCACGAGAAGGCACCAAGCCGGCCTGTATTATGGCGCTCATGTCCAACGTCAGCGTCGGAGGTGATTACCGAACCCGAGCCACTTTATATCACCATGAAGAGGTAGCAAAGCACACACTTCTCCGAACTTTGCTAGAGTGGGCTTTGGCAGTCAAGAATAAGCTAGGATTCAATATCCCACTGGTATTTCCCCCTAATAATGGTTTTCCATGGTTGCCAGACGTATTGAATTCGGAAGGATATTACATAATTTGCACTCGATGTACTGAAAATTTTCAATTCACAATTCAGTATGCACTTGTCCTTATTTTTCTTAAATTTGTGCTGATTTTTTAATCTCAATACTTTTAAACGCAAAAATTCTTAAGTCATTTCATATACAGTCACTCACAAAATTGATCACGTTTTTACTCCTAAGGAACTTATTACCATTCACTTCCAACTACGTAAACTGAAGAACCCAACTAGCTATACATTTGTATTTTTTAATATTTAATGTACCATTATTAATGTGTTTTGCGGCCGTGTGGTAGTTAATGGTATTTTAATTTTGAACAAAGCGTCAAAACAAATCGTCAAAATAAAGCGTGATAAATTCTGTGGGTTGAGGTCGAAAGGTAAAGTCGCTTTGCTGAGGCTATATGGCGTTCATACAAATTTTATTAAATTTCTTTAAAAACAAAGGTAAGAAGCATAATAAGTATACAATTTATTATTTAAGTGTTAATATCAACAATAGACATGGAAAAATACAACAAAAGAGAATTTAAAAAATTACTTCGCAATGACAAAACCTATTGCAAAATGTTTGCTAAGTTAGCAGTCTTCGTTGGAGTGGTGAGCAAAATCCGTCAATAGTTTTTGAATTTACCAACAAAAAATAAGGCATACCGTAAAAAAATACTTATTCCTGACCAGGATAGGGACATTGACGAAAAAAAACCAAAACTGGAGCACAAGCGACTGTAAGCAAGTTAAAGACTAAAATAAATCGTTTTGGGTCAGATGGTCGAGAATGGGTCTGGAAAAGCAAAGGCGCAAATTGGCAACCACACAATGTAAGGTCTACGCTGCAGTTAGGAGGGGGTTAAATTATGGTGTGGGGCTGCATGACAGCCAAGGGTGTTGGTAGGTTAGCAGAAATTAAATGACGAATGACGGCAGAGTCTTACATAAATATTTTAGAAAATAATTTGTTGACCACTGTAGAGAATTTGGGAGTGAATGATTCGGACATTGCCTTTGTTCAGGACAATGACACGAAGCATACAGCTAGGATCACTTAAAACTGGCTTCAATATAAAGGAATAACGACCCTTAACTAGCCACCATAATATCCAGACCTCAACCCCATCAAACATTAATAAGACATACAAAAAATCGAAAAGCACAACAAGCGTGGAATTCTATTTCATCAGAACAATGTGAGAACCTGTAAACAGCATGCCTAGAAGGATTAAAGCTGTTATTGATGCACGTCGTGGTTACACAAAATTTTACTACAATTTTTTATGAATGCTGATGTAAAGTCACAAAAATGTATCACATAAACATTTTTGCATTTCTTTGTTTAATTTTTAGTATAATTGTTTTGCAATGAAAAAGTTTTTGTTATTATTTGACCATATAACTATTTTATTTTTAAAACAACAATACTCAAAGCGATAAAAGTTACAGTACTATTTCGGAAATCACCACATTTCCTTATCAGGGTATAAATATGTGTAATGCGCAGTGGAATACATGCATACTATTGATATAGACGTACATATGTATATCTGCTGAGCCTGCACCGTATTTATTCAATTTGAATTTGTTTCTGTTGGCAGGTGTTCCAAACCAGAGTAAGTAAATCGAAAATTCAAACTATACAACTAGGGTGTCAAAGAACGTTTAATGATACCATGAGTGGAAATTGAACATAAAGTACTTGAAAAGTACGGCAAATGATTTGCATCTAGGAGATTGCCATGTTAAAAAAAGTTATTTGCTTACAAGAAAAAGGAAGAACTTCAACCACCTTTGCTTGTTAAAAAAGTAATTTTTGAATGGTTTCTAAAGTAGTTGCCAATTAAGGGATTTTCTATATAATAGCGCACACATCTTCGAAGACAATGTATACAATACGAGTTCACATAATTCGACAATAAAAAAGATATTATCAAAAAAGATGCAAATGGCTTATCAAAACAGTAGTATTTATGATTTACCTGGGAAATTGTCACTAAAAATGGAATTTTAGCGCCTACCACTAAGACGTAAGTTTTCAAGTAACGTCGAAGTAAGCTCAACAATAAAGCAACAAAACAAAAAATATATTAGATACATACTTATATTTGGGCTTACGTATTTTTTCTTTAATACTGAAAAAAAAAAATGCTGCGTCACAAGAAAAGGAGAGTGTACAACACAAATATTTCGCGCTAAGACCATATTTTTGACAAGATTCTCCCTGACCAGATTTAAAGTTTTAATATAAACTTAAAAAAAACATTCTCTTTGATTGTAATTCCGAATGCAGTAAGTTAAATTTTGTTTAATAGTGTGTTTCTACAGTTAAAGTTTATTTAAGTACTTGAGTTATAAATTCGAGACTAAAAACGCTTTATTCAATATTCTATGTAACTTTATTATTCCGCTTAAATGATAACGTTAATGACAAAATTTAACCCTCCGCACCAATTTCAATTTAAGTATACATGTCAGATTACATACATACATACATACATACATATGTATGTATATTTCTATGTTGAGACCAAAGGGCATTTGCACTCCAACAAAGAGCATGTGCACATTCAACTTGAACAAAAGGGTGGTTTACAAGTTTAAAAACCAAGATGACTTTCGTATGCTATTGAAATCAACCAATATTGTTCTTAAGGCTGTTTTTCAAATCCAGTTCAACTCCATTTGCCGTTTAAACTAAGTGTAAACTCATTGCGTAGTTTTTTAGCGAGATTTATACACAGTTTAAATTAATTTTAAACACCCAATCTGGTAAGCTTAAACTCAATTTAACTAATATGCTGGTCAGCTATCTGCTGCCACTGATTATAGGAAAAAGTGGACTTATATAGCGAATAACAATCATTTAATTGCACGCAAATCTGCACCAAAGTACAAATATACAATCTGACCTACATAAATACAAATACACAATATTTTTTGTTATCCACATAGATAACGAAATAAACTGTGCGGCCCTACGAAACAACTTCATTTTAAGAGATCTTAAATTCTCACTGAAAAATAGTTCTCCAGTTACATTGAATTTGTAGAAAACTTAAAAAAAAATTTAGAAAATTTATATGTAGATTTTAAACTTTGTTCCTTTGTTAGAATTTTTTTGAGTATTCAGTTTTATAGCCCATTCAATATTAGTATTAGTCCGGTCAATTTAGACAATTGAAATAACAAAGCGAACTTGGGTTTACCATTATATATAAAGTGCCAAAAACCCCATCGATCCAATGTGTGCTAAAAGACTTATTCGGGGTCAAAGGTCAATATTTAAGGTTTTAACTAGAAAAAAAAACTTCATACCAAAGTTGTAGATCTCGAAATTCTATAAAAAAAAAATACCTAAATATGTATGTACATATATACGTCTCAAATAGTTTTGAAATTGTTATCAATTTCGTTATAGGTCTTTAATTCCTGTCATCATATTTTCCCCTTTTTGGAGTAATATGCGCTTTTCTCGAATCTTTTAAAACACGTGGGAACAAAATGGAAAAGCTTTCCTTTTTTGATTTGATATTGTTTTATAATAGCAAATATCACATCGGTTTGCCAAAGTTGGTGCGGTTTTTTTACTTTTTCAGAGCATTACTGAGCTTTTGGCCCTATAACTCAAAAACTTGACATATTACACTAAAAAAGCTTATATGTTTTAAAACTAAATATTAATACCTTTATTGAGGCCCCTCATGTACTGTATAGACAATTTATTTAGGCAAATTTTGATATATTTTAAATTTTTACTGTAGGTTGGATGAATGCTTTGAAAAAATAAAATATTTGTTTTTACATACTAGTATACCTTTTTTCGCAAATTAATCAATAACAAATTTTTCATCAACGAAATAAGACCAGCATAAAGTTTGTACTTTTACATTATGCCAATAATAAGCCATCAACACCAGTTGCATATGCAATGGTTCTTAAAGAATCGTATTTTAATTTAATTTCAAGATCGTGGCTGACTTTAAAATATTAGCATTTCGAAAGGAATTCAAAGTGGATATACGAAATATTGCTCTCACTTGTGCTTGTGGAACTCCCCTGGTTTCATCAGATTGTGAGAACATCATCTGTCCACCGTTACATATAAATTACGGTCTCTTCAAAAGCCCTATAACGTGATGTACTACATTTGAGTTCTTAATACAAATATTCCCAGCTATATTGACAGTTAAGATTAAAGAAGGCATATTTCTCGTCGAAAGTATATCTGACTCCACAAATCCCTCGTCGTGACCTTCCTTTTATATGGCGTAGAAACATTGACGATGTTTGTCAGCGATTAGAAGGTTTTGGAGGCTTTCAAGAAAATGTTCTTTGCAAGATTTACGGCCCTGTTCGCGTGAGCGACGGGTGCCGAAGAAGATGGAATTATGAACTGAATGAGCTGTATAATGATATGGACAAAGTCCATACAAATTCAACTATTGGATGGCGTGGACATTTCGTTCGTATGGCTGACGATGCTCCGGGGAAAAAATCTTTCGTTCGTCCCCAGGACAATTAAGGCCCACGAACCCAATCGAAGGACCAAGTGCAGAAGGACCTGTATGCACTTAGTTTGATTAATTGGCGTAAGACAGTGAATGTAAGACAATAATGCTAAAACTTTTATAGACAAAATGTTTGCAAACTACAAAAAAATCGTAGCGAAATTGTTTTGAAAAATGCATTTTCTAAAATGTCATTTTAACTATTTCCTAGATGTTTTGGGACATTTCAAGGGGACAAGGTTTTTGGTGTTGTCTTCATACGTGTTGCAGCACTCTGGATCAGGGGCTTGAGTCCAAGACCGACCACACGCGGCGAAGAGTCACACCCTGCGCGAGGTGTCCCTGCTTCTACTGAATATGGCGGATTTAGAGAGAATAATTTAATTAAATCTGTAAGTCCTGGTGGCAATCCTACCGTGCCTTGGACTAAATGGCACTACCTTAGTGTGTCTTCAAACGGTGTACTCCAGTCACGTGGCGCCACCTGGTTTTATTTCACCTATTCCCCCTTTACTTGTGGGACCTAATATGGAAGACCAACTCATAAACAAATTATTCAAAATTTTCAACAACTCTGCTTCCGCCTTAAACGAAGAGCAGTCGACAAATTCAAAGAAGCACTGGATGTCCACAGAATTTTTCGAAAATTCGACAACTGCAACGGACGCAATGGATGCAAAGCCTACCGTTCGGAACAGCGAACCAACACCTCCATTCACTGCAACGGACGAAAAGGACCCAGTTGAAACGGCCCAGGTGGTGATATGGAGGACCTGGACATCGAAATAGCCAACTTGGACTCAGTGCAAATGCACCACGATATACAGATCCCTACGGATGAGGAGGAGCTATTGCTCTCATCCCAGCCGGAGGAGACAAACACTCCAGCTTCCAAACTCTCTGGTAGGGGTAAGAAACTCTACAAGTTCTACCGCTCCAAGGGAGTCGGTGAGGCAGCAGCGTAAGGGCTCTATAAAGCAGGGATGCAGATACAGTAGAAATTCGATAATCCGAATAATTGATTGCACACCCGATTCGAATTAGTGAATTATTCGGATTATTGGATTATTTTTCAATAAAAAACCAAACATGAATTTATTTATTAAAAATAAAAAAAACATTTAACTCTTAATTATATGCATATTTACTTTAAGAAGTTTCAAAAAATAAAGTTTTATTTTTACCATTTAAAGAAATATTTTATATTTGTTTGCTTAACATTTTTTGCGCAAAGCTCCAGCGCTTCATTTAGTAAATCAGTTAGTTATAACTTTTTTTTCTTGCTCAATATCTTTTTGCTATTTGGTTATTCTAATGGCGTTCTGGTCCATAGGTTGAATTAAACTGGTGCAATTAGGGGGTAAAAATAAACATTTGTAATTTTCATAAGCAAGTTCAGTAGGATGACATGGTGCGTTATCTATTACACAAGTTTACAAATTCAGAACGATTCTTAACTATATTTAATATGCTGAATTCGAATATGCATTTAGTTTTTTAAGATTGATTCTAGTTTCCGAGTTCTCGCATGATAGCACCATTGTGCTGTTACAAGCACAGTTTGCAAGCACAGTAATTAAATACCGATTGAGGAAAATTCTCCCAATCTTACAGGCACTGCTTGATAAGTCATTTCAACTGTAGCAGTAAAATAAAATAAGTGATTAGAGCAAATAAAAATGCAGAGACAGTGTTGCAAAGTTGATTCAAAGTGTTTTTGTTACGTTTGTGGTAGTTATATGATTAAAAAAAGTGGCAAAATAATAGCAAATGCGCTCAAAGATGCGTATCTGCCCTACTTTGGTTTCAGAGTAGCAGACACTCATAAGTCATGGATACCGAAATTTATTTGTAACGCATGCAAAACAAAGCTGTATAAGTGGTCATTGAGAGAACGTGAGTACTTTTCCTTTTCAATGCCAGCGCTCTGGAGAGAACCTAAAAACCACGTAGATGATTGCTACTTTTGTTTGATGAAAATTAAGGTCATAAATGCAAAAAAATTAGCAAAATATGAATATCCTGATGTATCATCAGTATCCAAGCCAGTTCCACGTACTGCTTATGATTCATTGCCAGTTTGTCCAAGTATATGTAAGTGGAAACGTCCTGGAAACTTTAGCTCCATCACCCCCGAGTAATGATAGCGACTTTGTCATGGAAGAGACACATTTAATTTCGCAAGATGAACTAAGCGATTTGATTCGTGATTTGAATTTGTCCAAACAAAAAGCAGAGTTGCTAGCATCACGGTTGCAGCAATGGAAATATCTAGACTCTCGAACACAAGTTACTGTATACAGAAACAGAAATCAGACACTTCGACCGTTCTTCAAAAAAGAAGACAACATAAGTTTCTGTAAGGATATTAATGGTTTATTTAATGAAATAAATACACCGTACGATCGAAACGAATGGCGTTTTTTCATTGATGGTTCCAAATACAGCCTAAAAGCTGCTCTTCTCCACAATGGAAATAAAAAACCATCTATTCCCATTGCTCATGCAGTACAAACGAGGGAATGCTACGAAACAATGCGGAAGATCCTGTGCTTCATCAAATACAATGATCATAAATGGAAAATATGTGGCGATCTAAAGGTTTAAACATTGATTCCAATTAAATCGAAAACACTTATTTTTTATATTATTTCAACAGGTAATTGGTATCTTAACTGGGATGCAATCTGGATTCACCAAATTTTGTTGCTTTTTATGCTTGTGGGATAGCCGCGCAACTGAACATCATTATGTGAGAAAAGAATGGCAAAGTCGTACTCAATATGAGCCTGGACAGCAAAACGTCTCCGCTGAACCACTTGTAAATCCACAAGACATTTTCCTGCCACCTCTTCACATTAAACTAGGCCTTATAAAGAAAGAAGCATTAAACCGTGAAGGACCGGCTTTTCAGTATTTAGTTAAGTTGTTTCCTAAATTGTCATATGCAAAAATCAAAGAAGGAATATTTGTCGGACCTGATATTAGAAAATTAATGGCTGCTAAAAAATTTACAAAATGTTTATCGCCCGATGAAGCAGCCGCATGGGCATCTTTTCAAAATATCGTTCACCACTTTCTTGGTAATCACAAATCCCCTAATTTTAAGGAAATTATTGGCGATATGTTGCAAAATTATCGAAAGATTGGAGCTAGAATGTCTCTAAAGATCCATTTTCTGCATTCCCATCTCGATTTTTTTCCCGAAAACTTGGGTGATACGAGCGACGAACAAGGAGAGCGGCTACACCAAGATCTAGCCAACATTGAAAGAAGATACCAAGGATTTTGGGATGAAGGCATGATGAGCGACTACTGTTGGACTTTAATACGTGAAACAGATACTAAACAATACAAAAGGCAAAGTTCCACCAATCTTCATTTCTGATATGTTACTTTTAAGTTAATAAAATGAATATTATTTGATAAAAATCATAAAAAATTAAATTCTTGATTATTTCAAAAACTAGAATCAATCTTAAAAAACGAAATGAAGATTCGGATTCAGTGTCATCAATTGCCATAGAAACCACTTTTGGTTGCCCAGATCCAAAACCGTGTATACGCTAGATTGTTTTCAGTTTGGTATTGTTTAACTTGTGGAACAAAAGATTTCTGAAACCATTGCGAAAATTTATATGAAGTCATCCAACCATTCTTAGACGCGTAGTACTCTACTGGAAGAAGATTTATGAATGAACGCGGCTTTTTTGATTTTCCTAACCCATAATCCGCAATTTGTGATCTCCAGTCTTATTTGCACAGCAAAGAAAAGTAACCCGTTTTTTAGCATTTACCAAAGTTTGACTAGGAAGTAATTTCCGCTGCCATAATTATCTTTAAACATTTGTTTGACCTTTTTGCATAAAATTTCACGTCATAGTATCTTTTGAAGTTCCCACTGTGACAAAATATGCATTCTCTCTTTCATTTGTGAAAGCTATGCTGTTAAAAAGCGTTAATTCCCGTTAATAATTACATTCCATTGAATATAAGAGTACATCATACAATTCGGATTATAGAGTTGCAATTAATTCGGATAACAGAATAGCCAGTAGTAAGAAAATAACCCTTCGGATTACTGGATTTCCGGATTATAGAGTAGTCGGATTATCAAATTTCTACTGTACCTCGAAAAGACTCCGGAAAGTGTCTCCCAAGCTAAAGCCGTGCAAGGGCGCAACTATCAAGGTTGTTGACGCAACTGAAGTGCCCAAACCAACGGTCTATGTGGGTTATTTTCCGGAGGCGGCCCCCACATCCGTGGAAAACATCCCGGCTATTGTCGAGGGTTAAAACCCGGGTCTACAGGTGGGAAACTGGAGGGCGCTCAACAGGGTACAAAGAGGATCCACCTCGGAGCTCATTCTGGCTGTTGACCCCTCATCTGCTGAGACCCTTGACAGGATGGACGACTAATCGGCCCAGATGGAAATACCAGACCGAGGAACCCCCAATACTGCCCCTTGATTAGGTTCAGACCCCCACTAAGGTCATATCGGTAGACAGTGTGCAGAGCAGACGAGGGAAGAGAGGGTACTCTTGGGAGGCATTAGGGGAAGGAAAGTACGTATGATCTATAACAGCAGCCTTCGAGGGGAGCTGCCCAAAGAAGATGAAAAAATCTCAAAGGGATGTTCCATGGTGGAACAGCAATCTCAGCAAACTTCGGGCAAAGGCTAGAAAGCTATTCAATAGGGCTAAACAGGCTAGTTTAGCTTTAATTTAAATTTTTTTTGTTTTTTTTTTGCTTTACTAACCAATTTATAGTAGATAATTAATGGTTAATATTCGGTATAGCGCCGCATAAAAAGGGGGTGGTGGGCGGTGAAGGAGGGGGCGTGGCACCCCCTCACACCGTTAGAAAGGGGAAAGAATAAACTTTCCCATGAGCCCCCTCTGGTTCCTCTAGACCCTCGGTGAGGCCCTAGGGAAGCCTTTGAAAATGGGCAAAAATCCAACTTTTTCCATACAAAAGGGAGACAAAGTTACCCAGTAAAAATTTTTTATTAAACTCCAGACAAAATGTGAGTTCATTACATATGTTAAAATGCGCGATTTTGAATATCAAATTTTTAATATATTATGAAATATATATTTATTAGTGAAAAGCGCCGCAGGCGAAAATTTGTAATAAAAAATCGCGCGATTTTTTATTACAAATTTTCGATATATAGCGAAATATATATTTAAAAATCGCGCGATTTTTAATTACAAAATTTTCAATATATCACGAAATATTTATTTTTGAAAAATCCCACAGACCTTAATTGTGGTGTATATACTTTTGAAACGTATCTCACAACTTCTTTCCGCGTACTTTTAGCTTACTGGGTTATATTAATTTCCATTTTGTTTCTCCTTCGCTCGTTGTTTTCAGTAGTTTGACAGATGCATTTGGCAAGAATTTTAGTCTTTTGTGCGGGACTTAAAAATGCAACTATTTATTTAAGAAATGCAAAGTATTTAAATAGTTTTAGTTTCTAAAAACAGTAAAAGCTGATAGCACAATGTGTTAGTAATATGTGTGTGCCAAAATGAATGCATTAGTGGCTCGATATTAACTGCAGTGAAAGAAATTCCAACACCATATATGTCAAAAATGCAAAAAAAAGAGCATTTTTTAAGTTAAATTATGTTAAAATTTGTGGACGGATTTTTGCAAAAAGATAGTTAAACAAAAGTTTATTTTGTTGTTCATCTATGTGCATTGGAATTTTTCAATTTGGTTTACGCGTTTAGCCACAGTAAACCAAACTTATGCGGCGCTATATCGAATCCCACCCTAACTAATTTCCAGTAATTACAAAAAATCTTAATTTTTTTTTAACGCTACTGTGGCACTAAATTTTAAAGAACGTTATTATTTTTTACTTTCAGTTGTAATATTAAATTCTCAAAAGCGAAAAGTTGCAGGCTCCGTAGCGCGCCGGCCAACATAGCAACGAACGTGGACCAAAATGCAAAAATTTAAAGTCCTGCTCTTTTTGGTACCATGTGAAAGCTAAAACTCCACTTAAGAAAATTTTATAACTATAGCAGTGCAATAGTTAAGTCTAATTATAAGTACTCATTCATACGTATAAATGCACCTCTGAATGCTTATCGTATATATGTTTACCTAGCATAAGTAACGAGTGTAAATAAGAAAACGAAATATAGAAGAAACGAGCGGCATTCGTTAGAAGACCCCAGAGCGAGTGAACGTGTTTTAACTACTACAGCATCATAAGTGGTCACAGACCAAAAGCCTACATCTATAAATATAAAAATCAAAGTACGCAAATTTAGAAAAATGGACGCAATATGTGCAAATGATTATTGCGCAAGTGATCTACGCATGTGGTGCACTAAACTTGGTTTGCCAACGCATGGAAACAAAAGCACTTTGGCAGCACGCTTGAGCGAAATAGACGAATCTAGTCGTGGGCATTGTCCAAGGTGTACAAATGCACAGTTTCTGGAATATCTAGAAGACTCCACAGATGAAGTAGAAGAACCTAACGGAATGGAGGAACAACAGCGAAAAAAATTAATGTACAAATACAGCGACAAGCGAAAAAACAAATGACGAGAAGCAATGTGCAGAAACCGATGCAAATGATAAGCAGGAACAACAAGCAAACGAAATTTCAAACGACGAGCAGCAACTAAAAACAAATGAAACTACAAATGGTGAGAGGCAGCAAATACGGTATGGAACACTGGAAACGAACGAACAGTCAGGTGATAGAAACGAGCAAAGTGAGCAGCAGCAAAAAGTAAACGAAATTTGAGCAACGACGGACATCATAACTTAACCTGAATGAAAGAAAAACCATTAGCGAAAAGTCAAATGAAAGAAAAGAACAAATGACAGTCGAATGCGAAAAGGGTAGATATATTGTGCAAAGAGAGTTGGCTCTTATGCAGAAAGAGCTTGAGCTATTAAAATTCGAAAGAGAACTTTTACACAGAGAGAATGAAATGCTAAAAATAAAAGAGCTGAAAACTAATAAAGAAGATATAATCAATTTTAACACTTTAAAAGAACTTCTGCCGGACTATGACGGAAGAACCAACGTTGGTGTCTGGCTTTCTCAAGTGATCCGAAACCTTTCAGGTGTAATCCTAGAGCGCCTTTCTTATTCAGAAAAAAATTAGCTCCAGAATATATTAGATAAATATTTAGCCAAAGGTTATATTAGACCTAGCAAATCGGAGTTTGTCTCACCGATCCTTTTAGTTAAAAAAAATACTGGTGATTTAAGGATGTGTATAGACTGTAGAAAACTGAATAAGTCAACCACGAAAGACAAGTATCCAATTGCTCTGATAGACAACTTAGTATATAGACTTGCGAATAAAAAAGTATTTACAAAGCTCGATTTGAAGAACGGATTTTTCCATGTTTATATGCATGAAGAATCGGTGAAGTATACCGCGTTTACAACACCGTTAGGTCAATATTAATTTTTAAGAATGCCATTTGGTTTAAGAAATGCTCCTTCAACTTTTCATATATCAATACAATTTTCGAAGACATGGTCAGAGGAGAAAAAGTTATTATTTATTTAGCTGATATTATGCTGGTTACACATGATTATACTAAAATAAGTTTTCGACAGGTTATTTAAAAACAAATTGGAATTGAGGTTAGACAAATGCGAGTTCTTTCAAACTAGTGTCAAGTATTTTGTATACAGCATCACAGGAAATGGGATCAAAGGAGAACGCAAAGGACTCGAAGCAATTAAAAATTTTCAAATTCCGACAAAAACTGTTGAAGTGCAAAGCTTTTTGGGACTTTATTCCTATTTCCGCAGATTTTTCGATAATATCAAAAGCCTTGTATGATCAGGTAAGAAAAAACAAGAAATTTAGTTTCGGGCATGAGGAGCGAAGCGCTTTTGAAATACTAAAAGAAAAACTCTTTCAATCCCCAATCCTCGCGCTTACGATCCGAAAGACGACACAGAACTTCATTGCGACGCAAGTTTAATAGGATTCGGTTTAATATTGCTGCAAAAGAAAATTGACGGAAAGTTGCACCCTATATTTTATTTCTCAAAAAGAACTACAGACGTAGAATCAAAATATCATAGCTTCGAGCTTGAAACGTTGGCTATAATTTATTCGCTAAAACGTTTTCGAGTATACTTACAAGGTAGACAGTTCAAAATAGTAACTGACCGTAACTCTCTAACGTTAACGTTGAACAAAAAGAACATTAACCCAAGGATTGTAAAATGGGCCTTGGAATTAGGGAATTTCGATTATGCACTAGAACATAGAGCTGGAATTCGAATGCAACACGTAGATTCACTGAGTAGGAGCACGAATATTATGGTAATTGAAACAAATTCCTTTGAGGAAAACCTCGTCATATGTCAAGCAAAAGACGACAACATCGTGTCTATTAAATAAAAGTTAGAAAATAGGGAAGATAGTTTATATGAAATGCGTAATGAAATTGTCTATAGGAAGAAGCAAAATGGTTCAATTTTATTTTACGTTCCTAAAGATATCGAGACGCATGTTCTATTCAAATATCATTACGAGCTGGGGCATGTCGGTACTGACAAGGTCGTAGAGGTAATTTCTAAATCCTATTGGTTTCGGCGTTGTGCCATCTTCAGTGTCGGTTTCGTTCTCTCTGATTTTCCGACAGGGTGGAAGTTTGATGTATGTTGGAAAGGTTTTCCGTCATCCCTTGTCAAATTTGGTTTTGTGACATACCGCTTTCCGCGTTGTGCCATCTTCAGTGTTTTCCCAACCTAAGGAAAAAAGTAGATCAACACATAAAGAACTGCTTAAAGTGTATCGCATTCTCGTCAAAAAATGGAAAGCAAGAGGGATTTATACACTGCATCCCAAAAAGCAATACCTGTTTTGAACTAATACATATTGATCATTTTCGACCAGTCGAAATCAAGGGTAGTTTAAAGAAACACATTTTAGTAATCGTTTATTCATGTACTAAATTTGTCAGATTATACATACATATTTGTCGAAAAAAACCAAATCAAGTGAGGCAATTTCCGCATTAAAAGACTATTTTAGATCGCACAGTAGACCAAAGTATATTCTTTCGGATCGTGGCAGTTGTTTTACTTCTAATGAGTTTATTGAATTCTTAAAGCCTCAAAATATTCAACATATAAAGATTGCCACAGGATCACCCCAAGCGAATGGTCAAGTTGAAATTGTTAAACGTAGCTTAGGACCTATGTCAGGTAAATTAGTCAACTCAGGAAAAAGCTTATGTTTAAAAAAAAAGTTAGAAACCATGGAATTTACTCTAAACAATACTGTGCATAGGTCAATAAACGAACACCCAAGTATTATGTGGTTTGGAGTGGGGCAAAAAGGTAAAATAATAGATAGTCTTAGAGAAAATGTGTTGGAAAATAACCAGAACGAAGAAAGAAATATTAAACTAAGTCGCACTAGAGCTATGACTAAATAAATATAATAAGAAGATTACGGACAGTAAACGAAGAACCCCCATTTAATATAAACCAGGTGATTATGTTGCAATAAAAAACTTTGATTCACACACGGGCACCTCAAAAAAGATAGTTCCTCGGTTCAAGATCTCAAAAAAATTGGTTAATGACAGATATTTAGTTAAAGATGTAGATGGATACCAGCAGTATAGGATACCATACAAAGGTATTTGGGCCGAAGGCAACATTAAACCCTGCTTCGGTTGGTCTAAAACTTCGAAAATAGATAAGAACACTGCAAATCAACGTAATTCGAATGTAAAAGAAAATAAAAATAGCAAAATAAAAGTCAACATAAACATAACACTAGAAGTAACTCAAGAAAAAATGGTTTAACTTGAAATAAAATGTGATAATTGAACGCATCATTATAAGGATCAGGATGGCCGAGTTATAGCAGTGCCATATTTAAGTCTTATTATAAGTACTCATTCATACGTATAAATGCACCTCTGAATGCCTTTCGTAAATATACCTAGCATAAGTAACGAGTGTAAAGCGAAATAAGAGCGGCAGTCGTTAGAATACACCAGAGCGAGTGAACGTGTTTTAACTACTACATAACTTATCTTGTGATAAAACAAACCTTAAGAGCGCAGTTACCCACCGACGTAGAAACGGCCGAACGAGTCAGCTGACACGATCAAACTTACGAGAGCATATTGTAAATAAAAACTCACCTCCGTAAAATTTCCATTTACACGTCAAATTTACGTAGAAAATCCGAGTGTTTGATATGTGCCGCTATAGACGTTTTTGCTACTGCTACGTACACGTCGGTGGGTAACTGCGCTCTAAGCCTTATACATAACGTGCGTATCCATACTGTTTTTCGCAGTATTATACTGTATTTTTGATTGAAATACTCCGTACAGCTTTTCAATCGAAAAATACTGTATTTTCTACAAAATATTGTTATGATACTTCAGAAATTATTTTTATTTTAATAAACATTTTCATTTTTCCATTTTCAATGCCACTTGCAACGATTTTTTTGGTAAAAGTGTTGCCTTTATATTTATGTATATATGAAACTTATTTAAAATCTTATTTTGAAGACAATGCTTTATCATATTTCAATATTTGGGTGGATTAGACTTACCGAAACTCCCAAATGGTTGATGTTCAAGCGGTAATGGAAAAACTGACGGACATTCAGTTATTCAATGCCACTGAAAACGCATCTAAATTACCTACGCAATTCAGATATGTGAAGAATTATTGTACTAGCGATAAAATAAAGCAATGAAAGGAAGACCATATTGTTGTTGTGAATCGGTGGGTTGAAATATTTCAACACCTCGATAAAACCTACTGTCCATTTAAAGAAATTTCAATGATAGTTGAGTACGCCTTATGCTTGCCAGGCACTACAGCGTCAGTAGAACGTGAGTTCTCAGCAGTAAATAAAACATGGACATCAGATAAAACACAGCTAGATGTCGCAACATTGGCAGCAATTTTGTGCGTGAAATGCAATTTAAAGTTTCAATGTGTAAATTTTTATAACTATCTTCTAACAAACCCAAAACTATTACGAAAAATTGAAAAGAGAGAAAAATACACAAATATATACTGTTTTTTGATGAAAAATAGATACGCACGTTACTTATACATCATCTCAAATCGCAAGTAATTTGTACATACCATATTACTTTGGCGCTTGGCATGTAAAAGTGGATTTGGTCAAAATTTTGTGAAAAACAAATATTTATCTTTAACAAAATGTAATAATGCACTAGTAGTAAGGTTTTATTTTTTGAACTAAGAGCATTTTTAAGCGGTACAGGGTGATTTAAAATTTGATTATATAAAAAACCAACCCAAGTGCAACCTCTCTTCCTTCATTACGGCAATACTGATTTAAATGAAATTTGAAACACGTATGCTTATAAGTATATCTAAATAATATTTGGAATATTATCTAAATTTCAAAAAGAAAGATGCCACCCGTTTAAAATTTAAATTCAAAACAATTCATAAGTTAATTGAAGTTCATATGTACCATAGTATAGATGTCAGAGAAAAGAGATTTGAGAAACACTTTGTTCAAATAAAATTTTGTAGAGGGTTTTGAAACACAAATTTGAATAAATTATATCCAAATTATGTCAAATATTTCGTATTGGTGTCAAAAGAAAGCGTTTTGAGACAGCTTTAGTTTAAAAGAATGAAAGAGAATGAAAATTATTATGAAACATATTTAGGAGAGAAATAAAGTATTTGATTGAAAAAAATACAAATTTACTAATTTTTACAATGGGATTCGTTTCATTGGTTTCATACTGAAATAATTGACACCGTTTTTGAAAAATATCATGAACTAATTCGTGCGATAGCTAATGGTTTAAACGACACCAATTATGTAAGCAGGTGTTTCATATGCCATGCAAGCATACAAACATTTCGATGGTTCTCGATGTTTTCTCTCATAGACGAATTAGCGACGAATTGCCAGTCGCGAATAGTGATCCTTAAATTAGCTAACAATCGAAGCAATTGACCCAAACATCTCGGACTGGCTCGTGGCCAGCGATTGTTAAAACATCTCGATGGTTATCTCTAGCAGTCTTTGGCACGAATAGCCAGTTGGAATTAACATTAGATAACAATCGGCCAAAATATCTCGCACTAGCTTGTGGCCGATGGCCAAACAATAGCATGACAACTTTATTTGTACAAGGAACAACTTTTTATAAATAAAATCATTGAATCATTGAAATTGACAAATATAAAGTTAAGAAGAAACAAAAAGGTATATCCTCTTTGGTTGGTAAAAAATAAATAAGATAAATTCTAGTAATTATTGGTATTCAGTAAGATGAATGGGATGCTTCGTTTTGAGGTGGTAGTGCAAGTTTGATGTATTTCCAAAATACATATTTGTAGCTCGTATTGCACAATTTGCAGTTAACTGACGTTAACTCTCCACAGTCCGATATTTTATTAAAAATTCCCATACAACTAATTTTTTAAATTTACGAACAATATTTTTAACATATAAATTTGTCTGTAAAATAACGCTCGAATGTCTACACATTCAATATTATCAATTTTAAAAAACAATCAATACACACCTGCACAAGTCTACGAAAGCTATTGTTTGAGTTGACACGACGTCGTCGATCATAATCCAGTCGAGTATTAATCGCAATAAGAGCTGATCTCTGTAGTAGTATTGTAACATTAGATTTAAGAGAATTTAGTAGAACAAAATTTAGTTCGCAAAAGACAAATCAGTATTTATACTGGTATCTGAATTACCACCAAATCGAATCATTGATATATTATATGAAAAACATTTGCGTAATTTGGTGGATATAAGTGATAGTGCTTATTCATGCTTCATTTACTTAGGAACCAGCATTAACATCAATAAGTAATAATGACAGCCTCGAAATGCAAAGGAGGATCGTTCTTGCCAACAAGTGCTACTTCGGACTGAGTAGGCAATTGAGCAGTAAAGTAAACCAAAAAATTATGCATATTTATGTTCAAAAAACTTCACCTATTTACAATTTTACACACAAACAATTTATCTTTTCCCTTAATAGACAGCACATACATTCTTTTTTGGTGCCATGTTATTACGAATTTATAACACCACAAATTACATTCGATTTATTTGCTTTGACTTGTAAGACACGAATGTGTGCACATGTGTTTAAAGGGGAATCACCCATTTGTTTTTTATCAAAATTACTACAAAGCTTTTTTGGGATTTTTTTTTTGAAGTCTTTGAATTTAAATCCGTATGTTATTTGCAAATTTCAACGTTTATTAAAAACACCATCACAAGTCTGCTGTCGCTGAGATTCGCGCAAATTGGCATTTCTTCGTTACTTTTTATACAACTCGTCCACTTGCTGCGACAAAATTTCAAGAAAATTTCCGCCCAATATATGCGTCCTTCCATCTACCATTGGGAGTAAAATCAACTTCGAAGTAGCGCATTTCACAACAGGTGAGGCTGTCCGTATAGTTTTAATGCGAACGACACTATCGTCGCCTGGAGGAACTTACACACAGTCACTGTATAAGAGGTATATTAAAAAATAAGGTAACTTTTCAAATTTCGCGGGCGACGTACATATTTTCGATTTTCGATTTTTTGTTGTTGTTGTGTCCCCAACATATGTTTACACTCTCAAGTGTTGGGTGTCGAGACTCTAAAATTGTTCAGCTACAGAATAAAAGTTCATCAGCTGATTTTAAATTAAAATTAATTTGGATAGAAATTTAAAAGCGAAATTGTGTATGTAATCCATCATCTATTGAGAGTACAAATTATGGTATTCTTTATGTAAAAAAGTGAGTCGGAAATATCAAACGAACCGGAGTGAAAGTTAAAGTCCTGGCATAAACATAAGAGTGGCTCGTTTAATTACATAAGTGCATAGCATACTTAGTTTGTTTTTGACATATAAAAAGGTTAGATGTGTTTTGTTGTACTCGGCGATTTTCTATTATTTTACTCGTAAAATTTTTTTGGACACAAACAACACGACAGTCATGCCTCAGTCCTCATATTCACCAGATTTGGCCCCCAATGATTTTTTCCTGTTCCCAAAACTTAAAAGAACTATGAAAGGACGTAGATTTAAAAAAAAACTTAGCTTACTTTTTGAACGCTTTTCGTACATGCAAATGTTGACAGTGGCGAACGATGAGTTTGCTCTAAGTTATTTGTACATTTATGAATAAATAACTATTTTTTTCATAAAAATATACACTAGTATAACCGAAAGTGAATGAGAGCTCTTCATATATTCCAGCGATAAGCAGGAATGCTACCCATAATTTGTGTCGCTGTGTTGTGATGTTTCATGCATCTGGGACTATTATGCTTGACAGATGGAAGAGAATCTCTGATCCAGAATCGTTATCTGATAAAACTAAGTAAGTATTGATTGAACGCTCCCAGCCATGATACACTCATAAGCTTGTGCTAACGCAAAGTGTATAAAGTGCTGTTCCTTCGGCGTATTTCCGAGATACATTCGTATCATGGTACATTTACAGTTCTCACTAACACGTAAAATATTATGTTTGTCAGATGTGTATGCGCTTATGCAAAAATCCCAAATCCTTAAATACAGTTTGTTGATTACATTGTTAACAAACAAACAAAATACAAAAACAATTTCAAGGGACAACCCAGCAAATATTTAGTTTTGAGAATGAGTAAAGGTTACGTATACGTAGTACGAGTATTTCTAAAACCTTTCATCCATCCCCATGAAATTTGATGCACACATTTCGATTGACACTGTTTAACTTCAGTAGTTTTTATATTTATTGAAATCATATATATCATTTTCTTTTTCACCTTATATCGATAAGTTCTTATTGGTACATGCAAACATATTTAGCTTCTCTTACTCGTTAATGTACATATGTACTTGTATAATGGACTCGATGTTTCTTCCTTTCTTTATTTTTCTTTTGAAGGAGGAAATAATATAATAAAATAAAATCCATTTAATCCCTCGACTTCTACATGTATCTCGTATCGTAGCACGGTGCAGCGATCCAGAGACCTGACATTCTCGGATACCACGACTTTGGTATTGCCGATTTGACAATTCTAAAAAAAGGAAACCAACTAGCATTCAATAAAACGGCTAATTCAAAATATTTCTCTCAAACTCGTATTTTTGGTATTTGTTAAAAACGATTGTTAAAATATTCACAAAAGATATAAATAAAACACTTTTACAGCCGTTTATGTTAATAGTATTTAATTTGATTTTTCTCACTTAAAATTACCTGCCATGCGTTAGCATCTAGTGTGGCAAGGAATGACATGTCCAATTCCTGCAATAAACGAGTAGAAAGTGCTTTGATTGATTATAATCCGTTTGGAATAATATATTTATTTTTCATTCACCTTTCTTCGAAAATTGCTTGGGAAATCCAGATTGGAAATTGTTTATAAACTGACGGGTTTTTCTTTTTTATATAATTTATTAATTTACACACATACATACATATATATATGTACATACATATATTATGCTTAAGTCAGTACAATTTGTATTTACATTTTCAAAAACCGGACTCCATAGATATGTCGTCACTTTACACCGACGGCATTTTGGTTTAACTTACAACACACAAATTCACTATTAAATTTCCACACTAATTCAATTATATGTACGTATCAAAAATAGTATAAGCGTATATTCACTATTTTCGAGTGCTGAAAGAAACTGCCAGGCAATTGTGGAATTGAATTATACAAATTGAGAAAGGCTCTCATCCGGTGAGTTAATTTCCGTATTGTTTTACTGTTTGGTACACTTTGTCTTTACAGATTTTTTTTACTTGTGTCTGCTGCAGTTGTACCAGATTTTCCCTGTAAAATAATGAGCCGAAAAAAACAACAAAAACTTCCGAATCCCCCTTGTGGTTTCGACCACAGACTCCAGCAAACTTGCAAGCGTGATAATATTCCTGGGCGACTGCAGCGAAGACCCAGCCTTTGGCTATGTACTACCTGGGGGTGTACACTTCGCAGCTTCTGTGATCGGCTGTGCAATTCCATTCTGGCCTGATGCTGCTGTTGGTTACCACATCCATGCGTACGAGCATGAATACTGCCTGGCGTCGTGTGAGTACACCTACTCGTGCCGTAAGATAGCAATGGCTTTCCAAAGCTGTATGTACATACATATTTATGTAATCAGTACATGGGTTGATTGGGGACGAGAGCATGTATCCATGTGAGCATACATACTTGCTCGTACATACATATGTACGTATTTAAATGCCAGCGGGTACACTACCATTGTAGTGGTCGCACAGTAAAATCGTGATTCTCGGCGTTTCCCCACCCTCACATGCCTAAAGTATCTAAAGCAGTAGCAAAGATACGAATATTCCAGCGATGGCAAAAGGCCACGTACATGGGCCCGCAGAGATCAACAGAAATACATACATACATATGTATGTATGAGTATGCAGATATGTACCTTATAACATGTTCATACATACCTACATAAATACGATACACATCTCTGTACACATATTATGCACATGCCATAGGCCATCTAGAGATGGATTTACAAGTAATTTTATGCCATTTTATGTATGTATGAGTATATTTATATGTATGTACATATGTACGCTTCATGATATTAAATATATACATATGTATACGTAGTGAGTAAATCCTATACCTTGATTTAATATTTGCAGCTGAAGCAGGCACAGAGCTCATGCAGGGACTATGCTTACTTCTAGCCGCGAGGCAGACAAAGTTTTGTTCAATGCCCCTCGATGTCTTGAATATCCTTCCGTAAAAGAAGAAAGTCCATACAGATATACATATGTATGTACATACGTACACCGAACATATGCATCTGGACATGCATATATGTACATTTGCGTACGTATACACATAGAATACATAAATGTTGTTGATTTGGGCTATCCTACTCAGCACTAAGTATATACAGCAGGGAACAGAATATTAGATTTAGGTCCTTGTAAAACTTGAGAGCAGATATTTTCCTCCAATTCATATTATAAATGCTACATGGCACCGTTATTGTTCAATAAAGCGACTGTTTTACATGAAATTGAGAAAACCTCCCACATCTCATTACAATGAAATTTGTGTATCTTAGTGGCACTGCTAAGCAATAATAATAAATTAGACTGGATATATTTTTAAAGTTCATTCGAGTTTATTGTTCATTAAGACACGTTTACAAAGGACATACACTTACACATTTAAGTCTTTTTGTGCTTATTTTATAATAATATATAATTTGGCGCTTACACTATATAGCTCAGTGTTTGGCCGAGCTTCTCCTACTATTTGCGGTGTGCGTCTTTATATTTTACCACAAAGTGGAGGGACCTACAATTGTGTGCCGACTCCGAACGGCAGATGTATTTTATGAGAAGCCTTTTGTGCTTATTTTATTTATCTTAAATATCGACTTGTGTTCAATTAAATTTTTCAACAAGGTACATCTCTCTTCAAAATCCATACCTAATCCATTTTATAGAATAAATTATTGTAAGTAAATATTTTTGCAGAACAAACATCTTAATTTTACCTTAATTTTGAAAATCCAACAAACAACGCAGATGAATTTAAATTTAGTACAGAGATAATCGTTAAAAAAATCCGAACCCGACAAAATTGTTGGATTCATAAAATGCTTATGCGTTGAAAAAAGGACAAAGGAAACAAAACTGTGGTTTTGTACAAAGCGGACTACACGAACAAAATGGGGAAACTTCTGGATGACAAAAACACATACATATAAAACCTTGAGGAGCGACCCAACAATTAGGTACATTACAAAAGAAAAACAACAAAAAAGTACAAGAATTGTATAAGAGCAAAATGATAGATTTCCGAGAAAAACAACAGCTAACTTCCGCTGCAGCGACGGCACCCAGACTCTACGGTTTTCCAAAAATACACAAACTAAATTTACCATTAAGACCAACTTCCTCATCGGTCAATGTCACGGGCTATGGTCTATCTAAATACATGGGTAAATTTCTGAATAACATAATTTCGGAAAAATATAACATTAAAAATACTGGCCCTTAAAGAAAAATTTAACATTGACATAAAATGCATAGTAAAGTACATAGACGACATTTTGGCTATTATAAATAAAAAATACGCAAACATAGTTCTTAACCTTTAACTACTGAGGTGAAATATTTTGGCGTACATGCTGTGGTGGTGGTAAATTTTACCCCTTTTTAATTTTTAGAAAATTGTGCCAAAAAAAAGATTTTTTTTTGTTTATTTGCTATTATTTGGAATAAGATGACACATTTTTAAATGTATAAAGTAATAAAATAAAAAAATCAAACTTCTAGTTAGTTAAACAAAGCAAGGATTTTATTTAATATTCACGTTCCTTAAAACTTAAAAAAGGAACAAAGATAACTTAAAAAAAAACGTATAACAAAAAAAAAACAAAAACATAAAAGGCATTTTTTCACAGCCAAATATATAACATTAATAATAAAAAAGGAAACAAAGAAAAATTATATTGAAAAAAAAAAATTGAGATTAATGCATTTTTAGGAATTTTACTTGTCTAATTCCTTACTTGCACAATTCACGCATACGCGTTTACTACATCCCATACAAATAGACTTGCAACAAAACAGACAAACATGTGTAGTCTTTCGCTTCAACCTAATAGGGCAGATGTAGCACAGCTTCCTGGCAACTGTGTCCGGCTCTACTGGAGGGGGAGCTACGGAGTCTGGTCCTAAAATACTACTTATGTTATCTCGAAGTAACTTAGGTAGTCGTTGGTTATGCTCTCGCCTTTGCAAGTGTGGTAAAACCAATTTTCGGCCTAGATTTTTTAAAAAGTCAGCTCTCGATTTACCAGCAAACTCGTCAGAAGATTGGTATATTACATAAGCATTTGCAGCACATATATCCACTAATCTATAAAAAATTGCAAGTGGCCAGCGTCGTGTACGGCTACTACATGAGTATATAGAGCATTTTTTGTCAAGTTCGTCAACTCCCCCTTTTGTAGTCTGTATCATTGCGGGTTTTCCACTTTGAACATCGTTTTCTTTTTTGTGATGCATGGACGATAATAAAAGAACAGCTCTATTTTTACGAGGCACATATGATAAAATGGTAACGACTTTGGTAAAACCGTATAAACAAGATTCAATTGGTCTATTTCTGTTGGGCTGAAACTCTGGGGGTATTTCTCTTTTGTTTTTTTTCAGTGTACCCAATTACGTAATTTTTTTTTGTTGTAATTCTTGTATAACGTGCATTGAAGAAAACCAATTGTCAGCAGTAATATTTCTATTACTTCCTTCTAAAATTTTGCATAGTCTTACTACTGCTTGTGTTGGTATTGATCGTTTTTTTTCTTCGTTTGTCAGACCATCTCCGTCAGAATTTTTGCCATGATATATGTATGTACATAAGCATTCGCCAGGTACTGTGTTCGAGCGTCTGTTAACGCCATGATCTTGATACCATACTTTGCGGGCTTATTCGGCATATACATTTTAAACTTGCATCTACCGCGGAACGGCACTAACATTTCATCGACGCAACCATGGGTACCAATCGTATAATTGTTTTGGCAGTTTTCTATAAATTTGTTGAATAGTTCGGAAACCGCAGCTAATGGATCCTTTAATAAACGTGGCTTTCTATCAGTAGAGTCATCAAATCTTAAGCATCTAAGGATATATAGGAATCGTTCCTCGGACATTATCGATCTGAATATTTGTCTGCCCGTTCCATCAGTTGCAAAAATATGTCATGTGTCTTCGTGATTAGATTTGAAAACGGATGAATAAATAAGAATACCAAAGAAGGCACGTAATTCAATAAGATCAAGATTTTTCATTTCACTTCTTTGAAAGCGATCGAATTTAGCTTTTAGTTTTGTATTTGTATGCTCAAGAATTATGTTTTCTATATTTCTATCGAAAAATCTTGACCAATATCCAACTATGCCATTTTCGGGATTCTGCTGCAAAGCTCTTGGCAAGCGCACGATGTTATGTAGTGGAGTTTTGTGTACCGTGATGGTTCTTTTGCTGACCACTTGTACCCATTTTTTCCATAAAAATAGTTTGTTATTGGCTCAATTGCATGTTCTCCATTTTCTTCTGCAATACTTTGGCAAATTTCGTCAATAATAAATTCACCGGTAACATCAAATTCACTTCCTGCTTCATCTTCTATGCTTATTTCATCATCTGCATCACTTTCTTGAACGCAAAAATCTGGATCTGCAATTTCGTCATCAACGTCGCTGATTTCGTCATCGTCTTCCAGCAATCTAGCTATCTCTAAATCATTTATTTTCCTGGAATTTGACATAGTCTGTAAAAATAAATTGCGATAAACTGTAGGAGTGGTCCAAATTATTCCTAAACTAACGCTAAACCTGGGGAGTGGTATTTTATTTTATATTAAATACTTACGCTAGGTCTGATGTGGGGGTAAAAATATTTCCAATAAAAAAAAACGTATGCCCGGACGAGTGGTAATTTTACACCAGCACGTATAAATATCCGCTTGTACGATACCCACGACGATCAAAACACAACTGAATAATAGTAATGGAATTATGAGAAGATACAAAGAGAATAAAATTGATAGCGCTCAACTGAAGAGAGTAAAAGCTGGATCTCAACAAACACACCAACACAAGACTAGCATACAAAGCAAACTGCACTCTATCCTCTATTTTCACACAAACAAAAACGGCAATAAATATCCACCAACAAAACAACCTAGTATACGAAATAACATGTAAAGGGAAACCAAACGAAAACTGCAACAAAGTTTACATAGGGACAACTAAGCGAGCGCTAGGAGTTCGTCTAGCAGAGCACGAAGCTGACATTAATAGAAAAAAAACAACACAGCTTTAGCACAACATATACTAACTAGTGGTCACACAGCTGATATAGAGAATGCACAAATATTGGACAAGGAGAGGAGGGAAAAGACGAGATACACGATCAAAAGTTTACGAATATTACAAAAAAGGGAGAAAACAATAAACAAGAAGGAGGATACAGACGATATCGCGGCTGCTTATATGCTTTGTCTCTAAAATATAATAACATAAAAAAATTAGTATGATGAAAGTACCACACAAGATGGTATCAATGCTTTAGTTTTCTAAGTATATACAAAATGTTTAATGTTTTTAATATTCAATGTGTTTAATAATTCTATTTGATTTTATTTTATTTTTAATTTTTGTTCAACTATTTAAGATCTGTGTCAAATGTCCTAAACTCCATGTAAGTGACTAAATGTTTTTTACTTGTATTGTTTACACACACACACATATATATATTTATTAAACTCTTTTGTTTTGTTCATATGTTTGAATAAAGAAATCACCCCTGAAGATGCTACGGTAGTTAGATAACGTCGGATAAAAAGTGGAGAAATCGTTTTTGCACAAAAGAAATTAGATCGAATAGCCTAAATTAACAATAACAATAAATAAATTAATGAATTTTTAACAAGCATTTTTAAGATGAATTTCACTAAATACTGCAAAATTTGCACCGATTGATATTTTAAAAGTCAGGCGAAGCGCCTTTATATTTTAATCAGCAACACGTTTGCCTCTCTACATTCCGAAAATCAGACCAAGCTAAAACACTCTCGGTTAAATAACTTATGATATACCAGAGAGAGTCCTACCCTGAAGGATACACTTCCATCTCTCCATTTTTCCATTGTGGTTTTTATTACTCAATGCAAAAGTGAGTGGTTGGTGATCGGTGAAGATTACCACTTTTGCTGATCCATACAAATAGTTCCTTAGTAAGGTAAGGGCCCAGATAATTGCCAGCATTTCCTTTTCGTTTGCGGCGTAGCTCTCTTCAGTTTTACTTAGTGATCGAGATATAAAGGTTATTGGCTTTCCTTCTTGCTCAAGGACGGCTCCTAGAGCGTGGTTGGATGCATCGGTAGTGAGGTGAAACTCCTGCTTGTAATTTGGGTATGATACCACAACTTCTTTTGACATTAGTGCGGATTTAATTTTGTTAAATGCTTGTAAGGCATTTCGATCGAATACAACGAGCTTTTTGTTTGAGGCATTTTTGGACACGCGTCCATCTTCCCCTCTCAAAAGCGCGGTCAGAGGTTTCGCTAATTTGGCGTAATCTCTGATGAAGCGTCGATAGTAGCCTGACAGGCCAAGAAAAGACCTCAAATCCTTCAATGTTTTTGGACACGGAAATTTTTGAATAGCCTTTACTTTAGCAGGATTGGTTCTTATGCCTATGCGTGATATAATAAAACCTAGGAATTCGACTTCTTTACGCAAAAATTCTCATTTGTCCAGTTGGACCTTCATTTTTGATTTTTCGAGCGTGTTAAAAATTTTTTCCGCGTTTTGAAGGTGGCCTTGTTCGTCTTTGCCGAAAACTATTATGTAGTCTATGTAGACATAACATCTTTTAATAAGTTTCCTATTTCTTCTTTTACAAAGTCTCTCTTTGCTAGGGGGTAAGGATAATATTTGGTGTATACTGTGGTGTCTGAAGAGGTTCTAATTTCTCCTACAACAGTAGTGGTGTAGATGAGT
This sequence comes from Philophylla caesio, assembly GCA_963971545.1. Classification (NCBI taxonomy): domain Eukaryota; kingdom Metazoa; phylum Arthropoda; class Insecta; order Diptera; family Tephritidae; genus Philophylla; species Philophylla caesio. The sequence goes on along the minus strand of OZ020608.1, from coordinate 36,624,391 downwards.
TTCTTATCTGGTTCTGAAAATAAGTGCGTGTATTTGTGTATTTGTGAGGTGGTCTATGTGTCGTTTTTGTGCTTCTGTCATATGGTCGGTCCTTACGTCAATTTTATTTACTGAAGGTGAAAATTTTTGTTTAATTTTTATTGTGATACCATTGCCAAATATGAGCGAGTCGTCGTGGATGTTTATGGTGGCGCGAAGGTCTTTAAGGCTATAGTTTCCAATTATTCCGTCAAAGGATTTTAGGATGGGAAGCAAGAAAAATTTTAAATTTGTATATTTTCTGCCAAATAGATTAATAATCGTGTGGTGGGTAATTTGTATCTGTCCGGCTATGGAGTTGGCAAAAATGGTTGGCCATTGAGGATTCGTTTTGAAATAAGGCAGGGTTGGATGTGGTTTTTGCCTGAACCGGTATCAATGAGCATTTTCAGAATTTTTCCGTTCTTCGTTCTGCATTCCACATACAGCAACGAAGAACTGTTCATTCTAAAAAATGAATGTCGATGTGGTCGTGCACATCGTGTGATCGATTTTGTTCAGAGTATTCCTGAACTGATTGTCCACCTTCGTATTTGTCCATTGCTGCAGCATACTCGTCTGCCGTAGGGACCCAATCCTGTTGGTCCTGCGGATAGTATTGGTCTTGTTGGCCCTCTATTGGTCTTCGTTACTGCCAGCTTCAATGTGGAAATTCCTTTGTTGTTTCAGTTGCATTTGCTGAGAAAAATTTGATGGTCTTTTCATAGCCAGATTATTAATTTTGGGCCTATTCATGTAGTTCACTGCTTTTGAATGCAAGGAGCGGTCGTCGTCCATTGGCTCTGGTCGTGAAAATTGGGGTTTAACAGGGGGTTGAACTGGTGGCTTGTAGTTTGGCGAATTGTAGTGATTAAAGTATGGTTGTGAGCGCTGCTGAGGCATGAAACTTTGTGGACGAATGGCATTTTGTGGAGGTACATACGGTCCAGGTATGTATGCCAATTGTGGGTAAAATTCGTTGTTTGTTTTTCTGTGTGGTAGGAGTGGTCGAAAATCTTGAGTTTTCTTCACTTGACTATTGTTTTTTGAGCGCGTAGTGTGAGCGATAGTCCTGGTTCTCCAGCTTAAGACATAAGTGGAGAGCCTGAGGGAGATATACTGGTTCCCTCATGCCAAGAAGTCTTGGCAAATCACCATTCAGTCCTTTAATGAAGTTGTCTCGGTGAGTGCGAGTCAACAAATGCATGGATTCTACTCCGACTTCCATGCATCCCAATTTATTTAAAATAAGCGACAAATGGGAGTATACACGCTGATAGAATTCTTGTATTGTGAGGTTACCCTGCACAATCGAAGTCATTTGGTACTCGAGCTTTATTTCTTATAAAATTGAGGATGCCGTAGTATTTGGGAGTTCCTCTTTGACTTTCGTAGATTTGCAAGATGCGATCAACGCTTTTTCTCCAGGAGTTAAACTTTCCTGGATTGCCTGAAAATTCTCGTAAGCATCTTACTACGTCTGGAATTTTGCCTAATTCTGTTATTTGGTTAGGTAGATTTGTGTCTATAGTCACGTCCGTAATGTTAGTAAAGTTTGCGTTGGGGTTGAGTGCTGCTTGTACTAGATTTCGTCCTTGATGTTTTAGTATATTATTAACCACTCCGGTAATAATACTTGTCAACTGATCAATGTTAAATGCGAGTATGAAGGGACGGGTTGGGGAGGTGGTGTAGAAGGTGCGTTAAGCATTGGGGGTCGGATAAGGTTGTTAGGGTTAGCCATTTCTTGTATCTGTTTTAGTTAAGGATGTTATTTTATTTATCTGCCCTTATACTCTGTTATTAAAAACCGTAGGGTCCCCCGCTAGGTGGTGAATCGCGGCTCTTACTTTTTATTATTTTATTGGCGGTACAAGCCTAAGTTATCTAGTTTCTTATTTATAAATCTCTGGACGGTCCCTTGGGTGGTGAATGGCAGAGATTTTTATTTATTATAATCTGGAGGGTCCCCCGAAGGTGGTGAATCGCAGCCTTTGGTTTTAGCAAGTTATTGTCTGTACAAGCCCGCTGTTATTAAATGTTAGTAAATGTTAGTAATTGAAAATCGCAAAATTTTTCCTAAATATAATTAAATTTCATTAATGTTCTATAATTAACTTTTAATTTGTTATTAGACTTATTTTATTTTCTATTTTTTTCTTAATTTCTAATAACTTTTATTTTTTGACTATATTAAAATGGTTGACTTCTTTAATTTACAATTTTATCACTTTCCCTGGTCCCTGCTCGGGCGCCAGTTAAATTAATGAGTTTCCAAAGTCATTTTTAAAAAGGGGCGGACTTGTGTCCGCTAGCCACTTTATTAATTAACAAACAACTTAAGACTGATTACAATTGACTTCTTACTTATATGTACATTACACCTATTGTCGGCTACCAATAATTGCTGATCATTGTTTACCTGAAATTGTTGCTGAAACAGCGTCTGCAGTTAAGCGGATTCGCGTGCAGAGTCGCTGACCGCTGGGCTATGGCTCGTTGCACAAAATTGGCAGCATTTGCAAACTGTTGTGGTAACTTTTATAAGCCTGGCACATAACAAATATTAAGGGAAATACCATCCAAATAAAGTGATACTTCAAATTTAAGAAATTATAATTAAATAATGTGGCCGCTGTGGTCGAGTTGATAGCGGTGCGTGCTATAACTCGATACGCCGGTGAGTACGAGGTTCGAATCTCAGTCGGGGCAAGCCAAATCTTAATCATAGAAAAAGTTTTTTCTAATAGCGGTCACCCCTCGGCAGGCAATGGCAAACCTCCGAGGGTATTTCTGCCATGGAAAAGCTTCTCATTAAATACATCTGCCGTTCGGAGTCGGCACAAAACTGTAGGTCCCTCCATTTGTGTTATAATATAAAGACGCACACCACAAATGGTAGGAGAAGCTCGGCCAAACACTGAGCTATATAGTGTAAGCGTCAAAATTATATTATATAATTAAATAATTATGTTCGTTTGTTTTTGAGATAGCACATTTTTTATCCATCAAGGATTTGCAAAAATTGCCAAGAAGGTATATTTTTCGTATAAACAGTTTAATTCACATTTAAACCGTGATTACTATATTTATAATAAAAACATACATAAAAGTATATACATATATATTTATATATATATTTTTATGTACGTATACAGATTTTTATATTCAGTGTTTTTATAAGTAATAATATAATAAGGCACTTTATTTAATTTTTAAATGTGATTTTTTGAATTATTTTAATATATTCACATTTGCATATGGCATCCGCAGACGTTTCGAGTTACTGTGGCAAATATTGTTGCATAGCAGCTATAAACTATTACACATACATAGCAATTGGTAGAGTAGAAGGGTTTTTTTTTACTAACCTTAGAGGTTAATTTTTATGAATTTTCTGTACCCCATTATTCTTTGATTTGCTTTTCTTATTTTTTAGCGTTTATTTAAGCAAGATGAACCACTTACTACACTGTCGTTTACGTCTAGAGGGTTGGACAGCGTCGGCATTTCTCTACTTGCATCTTTCGACACGTCTTCTCTTCCTTGCAAACATGTCGAATTTCGCGCTTAAAAATAAAGACTGATATGTCACATAATTAGTAAATTATTTTATTAATTATACCAAAAATATATTTTCGTAGCCGATGAGGTCGGGTGGTCGTTTAAGCGACCTTTGTTGCGCACATTCCCAAAGAAATGTTCGATGATATCCTGATTTAGACGTTGCGTTGGCAAATATTCCACATTTGAATGTTCTTTTTACGTAATTAAAAAGCTCTATTAATGCCTTCTTGGTCTAAAGTATTCCCTTCTAAAATATTTCTACGATTTAGTATGTCTATTTGGTTCGAAAGGGCTGTTCCGAATGGCTCCTTATGTTTGAAAGCAGTAATAAAGAGAAGTAAAATTTTAGATAATAAGAGTTACCTTTCCCGGATAGCCGAACGTTTCAATGTTGGAATTTAGTACATCGAACCAGTCATTTACAAGCTGAATAAAGTCAGCTGTCTCCAGAGATTTAAAGAGCTCAAACTCTAGTGAAGAACAGCGCCTAGTGTCGTTGGCAGTAGTGTGTGAAAACAACTGACTAACCTTTAGTCGTCCTGAAATGAAAATACATATTTGCATACAGTATTTATGGCATATACGTAATTTAAAAATGTCAACATTGTATAAGTTCTTTAACAAATGCATTTATTTGTTATATACAATAAGTAAAGTACCTATTCATTTCACAGATATGTGCTCATGCGTTAACTTAAAAGATATCGAAGGAACAGATTTGAAAGTATATTCCAGTAAGTCACAAATTGTTCGTGTTGGCAGGATCTGGTCATTCCAAAGCAAACCTCTATCTAAAAAGGGTTTCGTACTAGTTTTAGTAAATGCGGTGCATTCAGGTTTACAAAAACCCTTAGGCTTTCATTAGCAGGGTGTTTGAACCATGGCTAGTCTGAAAATATAATAACTAGCGTAAAACCATTGGAATTATTTAATGCAAACAACCTAAAAAAAATTACATAGAGGTAAGGTTTATTTTATCTACTGTCACATTCAATTGCTTCCACAGCTTGGGATTGGTTATGCCCATATCACACACAACTGCCACTACTGAAGTGCTTACTTTTTTAAGTGGCAAAAATATTGATGAAACAATTTTGTCCGTCATTTGACAATGATAAGTAAAAACAAGTAAGTAGAAAAGCTAAATTGGGGCGAAACCGATTTTTATATACCCTCGCAATGTATTTTTGTATGGGCGGTGCCCATAATTTTATAAATACCCCATTTCTTTGTTTAAAATCGCTGCTAATATTAAACTTCACTCAATTTGTTCCAATAAATACAGAACAACGAAGTTTTTGCATTTTTCAAAATTTCCGGAGGTGGGCATGGTTATGATCCGATTTCAAAAATTTTCTACGATAATAATAGCGATATCAAGAAAAATATGTCCACCAAATTTTGTGACTATAACTAATTCTGTTATTGAGATACAGAAATTTTTTCATAAGTGGGCGTGGCAACGCCCATTTTTTAAAATTTCAAAAATATCTAATTTTTTAGTTCAAAATCGCTGCAAATACCAAATTCCACTAAATTTGCTGTAATAGATACCGAAAAAAGGGAGTTTTTGCATTTTTCAAAAACTTCCGTTATATGAGAGGTTGGCGTGGTGATTAACCGATCTTGCCCATTTTTAATACCAACCTACCCTACCCATCTATGTACCAAATTTCATTGAGATATCTAAATTTTTGCTCAAGTTATTGGAACCACGGACAGACAGTCGATTCCTCTTTTCATTCTGATCATTTTAGTATATATATGTCTATATCTATCTCGATTATTTTTTGCTGTTACAAACAACCGTTATGCGAACAAAGTTATAATACCCTTGTGTACAAGTACGCTCGGGTATATAAACGGGTTGCTTCGAAGATTTTCCCAGCCCACATGCAATCACCATTTGGACGAAGTGTGCGGGCTTTGGCACATGGTCTCCCAACTGATCATATTCATATGATTCGGCAACCTTTATTTTGTCGAAGGCGAGAATACATACATATATTTTCATCATCACTGAATTCAGGCATGTTAATCAAGCACTCAATTGATAAAGTTAGAATACCCTCGCTTATATCGTGATGGCGATACCAACGCTGCAAAGTTGACTCGTGTGGAATTGGAAACCCTTTATCGCACAAAATTAGCTTTTGCACCATGAGAATGTCCCACACATCGTTGCTTGTGCTCGCATTATTGACCAAAAACAACAAACTAAAGATGCTGCCTTAGCCACCGAATTCCCCAGGCATGACCATTTGTTGATTTTTTCTTGTTCCCAAAACTAAGACACCCATGCGACACGACTCTACGGCACGATTTAAGAGATAAAAAAGACGGTATCGTAGGAGGAGCTGAACGAGATTACAAAAAATAATTTTTTGAAGTGCTTTATAATAATAATTTTGGAGCTTACACTTCATAGCTCAGTGCTTGGCCGAGCTTCTCCTACCATTTGTGGTGTGCGTCTTTATATTATATCACAAATGGAGGGACCTACAGTTTTGTGCCGACTCCGAACTGCAGATTTATTTAATGAGAAGCTTTTACATGGCAGAAATACCCTCAGAGGTTTGCCATTGCCTGCCGAGGGGTGACCGCTATTAGAAAACACTTTTTCTATGATTAAGATGTTGCTTGCCCTGACTGAGATTCGAACCTCGAACTCACCGGCATATCGAGTTATAGCACGCACCCCTACCAACTCGACCATAGCGGCCAGTGCATTGGGGATTGGTAAAACCCGTGGGTACAAGTATATAGCATTTGAATGGTATTATTAGAAGGCATAGATATTAATGAAAATATAAAAACTTTTAGGAAAGGCCCAAAATTGTCGATACTTTGTATAAGAGCTTACTCTGTTTGCTTATGAAGTCCTTGACAACCACTTCAGTTTTTCCATCTAAAGTAGTGGGCGAGCTAATTTAGTTATTGAATTTTCTTTATTGTTGTTGAAATTTCCGACAGGGTAGGAATCTACTGACTTTTGGAACGATTTCCTGTCGTTTTAAAACTCGACCGCTCATAGATTAGTATGCAATCAAATATTGTATACAATCCGCACGGAAAAAATCTATGTATGTATTTGTGGCTCATCATTTCGTAGCTTTTAAAGTTAAAACCGCAACGAGACAATATATGCCAATGATACAATCATTTTTAGAGGTAGTTTCACTATCTCATTTCAGACGCCATATTAACCATTTGACAAAAGCAGTGTTCCGGATTTTTGTGCTACCAATTCCTTATTAAAATAAAATCGTCTTTTTTTGGCATTACGAAAACCAAAGACTACAAAAACCAAATATGAATATATGAAAATTAAATGAGGCGATTCATATTTTGTTTGTGAAAATTGGCCCAAATTGTGTTAATAATGCAATTATACTAAACTAGTCAATATCTTTCAAGTTTCTTGAGTTTCCGAAATATCGAGTTAAATTTTGCTGTGTGTGGCGATTCATATTTTGTTTGTGAAAATTGGCCCAAATTGTGTTAATAATGCAATAATACTCAACTAGTCAATATCTTTCAAGTTTCTTGAGTTTCCGAAATATTGAGTTAAATTTTGCTGTGTGTGCTAGGTGACAAGCAATTTCGTCGTATGTCACAAACATTTTTCACATTCTTCATACAAATTCCATACTTTGAACACCCGGAAAAATATTGTCGTATGTTCAAATTACCTTGGCACTTACAAAGTCTTTTACATATTTTCGTAAAATTTTGTTAATAAAAATGAAATTGTTTAAGATTTTCGTGATCTAGTAATCTTCTTCGAGACTTTGAAAAAAATCTATCGTCGCCTTTTTGAGAAGTTGAATTCCAAATTTCAATTACAATTTCCCTAAAGTCTTCAAATGTAACATACGACATTAATTTGTGTGAGGCCTGTCAAAAAATCTCCTTATGTAAATAAAAGTTTAAGTCTTAAAAGATCGTATAAGCCTTGATTTTAACCCCAGTATTCCTTTTTTTTCAATTCTGTTAGAAACTATAGTATAGCATTTAATACACGTCACTCTGACTACCTACCGTCATCTAGGTTTAAAAAATTGGCCACCTATTGTACATTAACATTCATCAAAAAAACTCCACTGCATTGGCGAAAAAAATTTACACGATTTGAGTTTAAAATGCAATAAAATAAAAATTAAAATCCCCAAAAGTCTATATGAAAGTAGTTGCAATATTGGGCGTCTGCCGTCGAACACGGTTTGTGTCAAAAAATTAAAAGTGAAACTACCTCTAAAAGTATTTGTATTATGGTATATGCCTAAGAAACCGAGTAAATGAGGCATGAATTAATTGTGTCTCTGTAGCTCAAACGGCATGATGTATGATAAGGGTTGCCAACATTTTTTCCCCCAAAATTCAGTTCTGTCAGCCTTTTCACCGCTCAAAACTCATCACATTTCGGTACACTTTCATTAAACGCAAAAAACCTGCAATTCACTGCTAGTTTTATTTAACATATGTTGATTACCACACAAATCGCTTATTTCTTACATATTTAGGTACATACATACATATGTGTACAACATAAACAGAGATCAATAAATTACATGATATTCACATTTGTTTTGTTTTAATCTTCGAATCGATCCGTTCATTAAATATATAACATTGTCATCCTACATATAAAAAAAAACCCACATACTTTTATACATATTAATACGCATATATATTTTTAATATATACATTAGGCCGGGTCGATTTATATGGGTGGAAAAAAACCAACAAAGCGGCTAGCAAAAACGAAAACTACAGAAAATTCTAAGAAAGTTTTGCCAAGAAACCATGGGTCTAAAATGAATTCCCATTTCGAGCAGAGCAATTTTAGATTTTGAGGTCATACTTAATAAATTGTACTCAAAAACCTATACTTTCATAACAAGCGATCCGGAAAATTGTGCTTTCTTCGATTATAACGGAAGTTTGTTCTTCTATGTATGCAGCATACAGATATTCCCATATTTTTTAAAAAAAATGCTAAAATTGTGGAAAATACGGTGGATCGAAAATAAAATTTTATTATTGTAATTAAGTTTTCAAAAAATTAAATGTTTTTGTGGTGCAAGTTACAGACATTGGTTTTTTTGCTGATGACTGGGAATCTTTTCTATTTTTAGTTTTTTTAGGTTTTAAAGTCTTTTTTGGATTCCATGCGTGGTGTTGTAGTACGACTTTCTATAGTTAAGACCATGATATCGTCTCTATTCTTTGCGATAGCGCGTCGGGAAACTGTTGTCAGAAGCTGCACACAACGCTCAGTTGCTTGGGAATGACATGGAATCCCTGGGTCAGGAAGCGGCGGATCATCAGACTCAATAAACTGCAACAAGTGTTCGTATGGAATGTTTGCTGAGAATGGAGGCTCAGACAAAACACTGTCATCATCTAGGTCAACCAGATCAAAGTAGTCTGAGCATTCAAAATTTATTGAGTGCTTTTTATCATAAACCCTTAGATTAGTCGGATCACAAACTTTATCACGATAATGTAGTATCTTTTTTATGGCTCTTTCGCGAGCATCTTTTCTCTTATCATAAAGCAATGCCAGTAAGATATTTTCAGGATGAGCGAAGTATGAATTATTTTGGATTACAGTGTTAAAAATTTCTCGCAGCGTTGGTGGTAAATATCGCGTGGACTGTATAAATTTAAAAAACAAGAGACTGCCGTATACAATTGAGTTGTAGAACTTAATGTTAAAGTACATCGGTACGTAAACTTTCTGTATGTAAACTTTCTGCAAAGTTTTTAAATTCGCTGATGGTGAACTAGTTGTCACGTATAAACGTAAGAGTCTGCTTGCCTTTGTTACCCATCGAGAGTGCACAATTTGTCCCGGTTTCATACTGGCTAATTTTTCGGGGCAGAAACCATCACAAACTACATTTGCCATTCGATACAAGTACTGAACGTCAGTCGAGAGCGTTTTTTCATGAATGGGTGGAGGCATATCTCCCAACGAAATGGCCTGAGAGCCTACAGAAAGATTTTATTTATTTAGCACTCTTTAAAACAATTGTTTGCTTACCGCCATCTGCTCGCATGTTTCGATTTGCTTTATTATTATCCCACTAGCTGTGCGCGGTCCGCTTGTAGTGGACTTTTCCGATGCGGAGAACAAGTGACGAAGTGGAAGTTCATTAAAGTGTAATAAACAAATAAGTTACAATTTAATAAGAATGACCTCAAAATCTAAAGTCGCTCTGCGCGAACTGGGAATTAATTTTAGACCCATGGTTTCTTGGCAAAACTTTCTTAGAATTTTCTGTAGTTTTCGTTTTTGCTATTAATTTTAGACCCATGGTTTCTTGGCAAAACTTTCTACGAATTTTCTGTAGTTTTCGTTTTTGTTAGCCGCTTTATGCGAAAAAAATTCGACCCGCCCTAATATACATAGTGTACATGTTGGATTTTTGTGCCATTTTGACTAATTGCTGGCCGTCATTACTTTTAAAATATTCAAGAAGTTCCTCGAAATTCATTTTAAAACTTGCTTGTATTTGTAGTTCAATTTCAATTGATTTAACAAAAAGGCGATTTCTCTCAAAGGCTGCGTTGCAATACGGGATTGAGAAAATAATGCTAAAAAATTGGAAAGAAGCCACTTTTAAAAAATTTTACCCACTTATTTTAAAAACTTGAAGTACTATTTTCGTTTGAAAAAGAAAAGCAAATCTAAATGTATGTCTCTAGTTTAAAAATCATTGTTTTCGTGGATTGAGAGAAACTCATTTCATTTTCGGCAAGAAAAATCTTTTTAATTTTTCAATTTGACTAATTGTTGACCGCCATTACTTTTTATAAATTTTAGAAATTCCTCGCAATACATTCTTGTATGGGAACGAATTGGAATAGAACATTTGAAAAACAAAATAGCGGCGACTCAAGCGTTAACTTAAACAAATATTTTTAATTATGTGAAATAACTTCAGAATTGTTATGCTCATAAGTTTCCGAAAAATAAAGACGATAGAGTACTGAATTGGAAATTGAAAATTTTCAGTATAGCATTGGAAAATTCAATACTGTCCTTCTCAAATCAGTATGAACGTCTGGTATCCTTATGTATGAATTTGAAATATACCAAGGAAAAAATACTATTCTTTCCGGACCAAAATTGGGATTTTGCTCCTATATCGTAATTCATCTAACATTAACTATTTTCTACTTTAAATTTGTTTATAATTTGCAACAAAAAGAATTTTGGGCAACGGTTACAATAACTGGAATTAAATGTTGAGAAGGACCTTTAAAATCTAAAAAAGAAGGACGTGGAAGTTTTGAAAACCGGATTGAAAGGAAGAACAATAAGGACATAAGATGGCTTGATGGAGGTATCGTTCAATTATTATCATCTGACATTGACATAAAGTCAAGATACATTTCGTTGGGTTTTCTTTTATTTTACAGTTCATCATTCTATCTTCTTCGGTACCCGTCGCTCACGCGAACAGGGCCATAAACAGTGTTGCCGTTTTCACTATGATCGTAGTTTTTCACTTTACTTTCATGACCAACACTTCTGCACTTCCTCTTTGACCAAATCACTTCAATATTGAGCGACTAGAATTTACCACAAAAAAAAATGCATTCTCTGAATTTACTTAAAACTTTAGAAAGTTTTTCTTTCAGTCACCACACGATTACATTTTTTCCTTAAAATGGCCTGAAAACTTTAACGTGTTAGCTCAGAGTTATACATTTTTAGAACATATTTGTGATTGTATATGTACATATGTATATGGCAGTACGACTTCAAAAACAATTTTATTCATATATCAACAATGGAAGAGAACTTAATCTTTGAATTTGAAATCAATAACACTGTGTAACACTGAAAATGAACTTTGAAAGAGACCTAGCCTAGGCGTTAGGCCTTATAAAACTAAGAAAAACTGTATACTTGAAATTTGTGAAACACCCCCAAAATCTCATTTAAGGGCCAAAAAACTGTTTTTGAGGTCATTCGCTAGTCAATCATCAATATCTTTGCGAATTTTCATCCGATTCAAAAGTTGTTTATATATTTTGAAAGGTGACAAATCACTATTTTAATGGCGTATAACTCATCAAAATCAAACGAGAACTGACGAAGCTACAGAGAAAAAAAATCGTAACTTAATAAAAAAAAATTAATTTTGAAACTTTGACTACGATTTTACGATAGTCTTAATTCAGAAAGGTACCTATCAAAGACAATATTATTAAAGTGAATTTAGTACTGCGTCGATTAAGCTATTTCAATCAAAAATCGGTTGGAAATTGACAGAGTTATTACTATATAAATTATTTTAGATGATGACCATATTTAAAAATTCATACATTTTGATTATCTTTCAACTTCAAATTTTTATTGTGACTGAAAATAAAAAAAAATTAATCATCAAAATGCTAAATAACTTTACAGCTAAAAATGTTTGCTTGATCTTCTGCGTTTATAAGACGAGTCATCTGTTTCACGTTTGGGTGACCAGCAGTAATTAGCTATCATCCTAACTTGGTTCTTTCCTGTAAACCGTTTTTCAATGTTGGAGATTTCTTGGTGAAATCTTTCACCTTGTTCGTCGCTGAATTGACCAAGATTATCCGGGAAAAATACCAAATGAGAATGCAAAAAGTGAATTTTTATAGACATGTTGCATCCCATTTCTCCATAAGCTTCCAAAAATTCATGGACCACCTCAACGTAATTTGAACTTCTCATGTTTCCAAGAAAGTTTCGGCACAAAGAAATGAAACTCAGACATGCTCTTTTCTCTACTGGGTTCAATTTTTTTATGAAGTCATCATCAGTCATAATCTTACGAATCTGCGGTCCAACGAAAACGCCTGTAATTCATGATCAAAATGTAAAAATAAATTAGGATGAATTCTTTTTGAAGAACTCTTGTTGGGAAATTTTTATAAGTACCTTCTTTAATCTTGGCGTCACTCAACTTGGGGAATACAAGTTTCAGGTGTAGAAAAGCCTCGCTGTTTTTTTCGAGTCGTATTGAGAACATTATTTTTGCCTATTTGAAACTTTCTCGGTGGCCATATGTTACACTTGTAATGATTTTTGGCACGACTGTCCCATTCACAAAAGTAACAAGGATATTTAGTGTAGCCACCTTGCATTCCAAGTAGAATTGTCCGGACTTTAAGGTCCGAGACTATCTGCCAGCAAAATTTATTGTATTTTAGCAATCGTAGAATTTTTTCCATCGTTTGATAAGTCTCTTTCATATCAGTAACGTATGCCACTGGAACTGATGGCAATTCATTTCTGTTGTGCAGCAATACTGCTTTCAGACCTACGATGTTAGTCAAGGTAAATTTATTTAATAGCAGAAAAAATTTAATAGCTTCGTCAATTTTTGTGCGATTTCATTGCATGAGCACTCAAAATTTTTGGACATGAATGTACTTTCAAAATAATTCCTCATACTTGATATATTTTTAGTAAAATACTGCAATAAAATGCGGTCAAAGTAGAAAAATTTGAAGAAAAAACAAATTTTCCAAGTTTACCCGATGAAAACTTACAATACGCTAGCTCAAAAAATAGATCAATTTAAAGGTATAATCCTTACCTTTCCAAAACATATTTCATATTAAAAATCGGTAAAGAAATGGCCAAGTAATGAAAAGATTAGCGCGTACACTTCCGAAGAACGGTTTTTTAACGGTAAAGCAAGATTTTGAGGGTGTTACAAATTTTCCACCGTTTTGAGTTATATTCGACCAGGTGAACAATTTCCAATATGTCACTTTAAAAGTTCATTCAATTTTTTCCATTTTGTAACACTGTGTAACTTACGCAAAAAGCCTCTGATTGATATTTATATAGTACCTAAAGCACAAATATCAATGGATGCATGTTATTTATCCGAGACTGAAAAAATTTAATTTTAAATAAATGCATTAATTTCTATACTACACTATATGGGCAAATTAAAAAGAAAGTGAATTTTCATTTTAGGTCCAACTTCTTAAGGGAATAGTTAAGTTACATTAATTAAACTTTTCCCAAACCTTATCGAGGACATTTTTATAGACAACCTCGAAGGAGAATAGCGTCTAGTGATTTTTGACGGCTTTTCAATTGAAAAAAATAAATTTCGAAGATTTTTCGTTTCAGTGTTTAAACTAAAAAACTCATTTGGCGTTGTTAACGTAACCTCATAGTAGTGCCACTACTGAAAGCGTTTCTTAATTGCAATTCAAGGTGAATTCATAAAGGTGGCAGCAAATGTTTAAGAAAAAAATGTGCATGCATTTTGTTGTTGCTTTCGGTACAACGAATGTCAAACAAATGATTTTGATATATGCTGTACCACGGCGATAGAGAAACAAATCAATCAGCTGCTTACTAAGGCCACCTTACTAAATTCGCCTTGATTGCAATTCATAAAAAGGTTAACACGAAACACCGTTGACTCTCTAATGATAATAAAAGATTATTACAATAAAGACAATTTATTGAATTTGTTTCCATCTATAATAAATAATTTTGGCGCGTACACTATATACATAGCTCAGTGTTTGGCCGAGCTTCTCCTACCATTTGTGGTGTGCGTCTTTATATTATATCACAAATGGAGGGGCCTACAGTTTTGTGCCGACTCCGAACGGCAGATGTATTTTATGAGAAGCTTTTCCATGGCAGAAATACCCTCGGAGGTTTGCCATTGCCTGCCGAGGGGTGGCCGCTAGTAGAAAAAAATGTTTCTATTATAAAGATTTTGCTTGCCCTGACTGAGATTCGAACCTCGAACTCACCGGCATATCAAGTTATAGCACGCACCGCTACCAACTCGACCACAGCGGCTACATCTAAGACATATTATTAAAATACACTCGTAGCAATCAGTGATTTGCAATTTTTGTTCTTTTTTAAATTCACTTACCAGTATTATTAGTAAGTATAAGTTTCTGGGTTTTGATATAGAGAATGAATTCTAACCCATACCTCATGTACTTTACTTTACTTTATACGTTATACAAAAATATATTTGCATAGCATACTTATTTAATATGAGTGCAATTTTTTATTTGTTTGTAACTTTTTTATAATAAAAACTGAACTATATTAATTTAAGTAACGCATAAAAACGAATCCAACAAAATTTGCCACACAAATCTGTCACTGCGTAGCTATAACATATATATATATATATATGTATGTATATATAATTTTGGCGCTTACACTATATAGCTCAGTGTTTGGCCGAGCTTCTCCTAGCATTTGTGGTGTGCGTCTTTATATTATATCACAAATGGAGGGACCTACAGTTTTGTGCCGACTCCGAACGGCAGATGTATTTAATGAGAAGCTTGTTCATGGCAGAATTACCCTCGGAGGTTTGCCATTGCCTGCCGAGGGGTGACAGCTATGAGAAAAAACCTTTTCCATGATTCAAATTTTGCTTGCCCAGACTAAGATTCGAACCTCGAACACACCGGCGTATCGAGTTATAGCACGCATCGCTATCAACTCGACCACAGCGGCCACCATAGCATGCATCATATAAATGCTTAAATGTTAAAAAAGAAATATTAATAAATTAAATTTTTTTTAGTAAAAAAAAATAATACGCCACTTCTAAATAGTCTTAACAAGGAATTTTGAAATTAACATTACATTAGTTCGTATATAAAGGAATTTAGAAAAATTTCACTTCGATCAGCTACGAAATACTACGATTTTTCTGTATTTTCACTTCCCTCGAATATACACGCGCGGCGACACTGGCAATAAATCTTGCGAAGAACTTTTCTATCGAAAGCCCCTAAAGCAATACATCTTGCGAAGAACTTTTTTAACGAAAGCCCCAAAAGCCTTCTCATCGCTGATCAACATCGTCTATGTTACTGCGCCATATTAAAGGACGGGCATGTTGAGGGATTTGTAGAGGGAAATCTCGTTCGTCGAGAAATGGCTCTGCTTTCCAATAACCTACCGAGCCCAAAGTAGGACCTGTACGCAAGTATTATTCTTCGCTTCATTTCGAGGCTGAAGTGCTCCTTCCATACCTTAAGTATGTTCTGTTTCCGCCTCTTGTTTCTTCCTCTTGAAAAGACGTCTCTCTTTCCTCCTCTTCTCCCGGTATCGTTTGATTGTTGCACGCGTAGTGGCTTTGTATGCTGCGTATTTCTCTACCAACTGTTTCGTGACTGGTAGTAGCCAACCACCTCTTCCGCAGCGGTGCGAACCGATTGGGAGATGTTATCGCATTGATGTCGGGGCGATGAGGAGTTGCTAGCCTCGAGAGTCGAGATTGAAAATTCTCACCTGTCCGCTACTATCCGCTCCTCGGATAGAACGCATATCAAGCACGCGTATCTCGCGTTTACCACAACGTGATCAATTTGGTTTTGCGTTCTTCGATTAGTGGACACCCAAGTGGCTTGGTGAATGCTCCGATGTTGGAATCTGGTGCTACTTATTACCATGTTGCGCGCCTCGGCGAAGTCGATCAGCCTCTCTTCAGTGCCAGAAGTATTCTCCTGAAGTCTGAATCTTTCGACTGTTGGACCAAAAAGGCCTTCTTTCACCACCTTAGCGTTAAATTCGCCAATCACAATTTTTAATGTGTATGGGGCAGCGCTCGTATGCTTCCTCTAGGCGCTCGTAGAACTCATCTTGAGTCCCAACATCCTTCTCCAGGTGCATATCCGTAAATCATAGTCATTGTTTCGTTTGCGGGGGTCGTCAACGTGTGCGGAGGTTATTATCCGAAGCTATGTTGGTCCTTTCATTGGACTTGAATTTTACATGGCGGGTCCCAAACCCAACGCATAACACATTGCTGGGGGTAAAAAGTTTAAGTTCATTTATATAGCGAGCCGCTGGCTCCAAGAGAGACGCCGGTTTGCAGCTGCATTTCCTGGTAAACAGACGCTGCCAACCTTAGTGGACCCTTAAACCGAATATGTCGAAGTGGCTCTACTAAAGCTCCCTCTCTATTAGCGGTGACCCAAGGCTCCACACGGGTTGGTTACCACATCTCGCACATGCGTTGCTCACGTTTCCAAGGGGGTACGAACGTGGACGTAAGAGTCGGGATAGAGTCACGCAACTGTAGCCGCATACCCAGAAGCACCGTTGAACCAAATTGCACTACATTCTTTTAACCATAACATTTAAATATTTGACGACTTAGTGAAAAAACGAAAGCGAGAGAATAATGTTGGGTCGGCCATTGAAATATGGGTATTCTTCACCAGCTCTTCTATTTTTCAAATGATGTGACGAGGACGAGACGAAAAATGTCAAGAAAGACTAATAGTAAATTATTTTTCTAGTACTATTTTTCCCCGTATTAATATTTCTTTCAATTTAAAAAGGCATTACATTTTCTTAAGTACAATTAAAATAAAATATTCAGAGTTTGACAGCTCAGTGGTGTTTAATATGACATAGTACCTTTTCAATATGCAAAAATAGAAAGCTCGTTATGCAAATATTTTCGCATTTAAAAAGCGAGTGCATATCCTAATAACAATAATAATAATAATAATCCCAACGGTTTTATCCCTCCATGCCCGCCCGACCGACGCGAGGGGCGCATCCGCATGACGCACGGATATATAAAAAAAAAAAAAATTTTGTTTTTTCATATATGTTGCGCCGAGTCATGAAAGGCAGAGGTTTGTTAAGTGTCGAGATCTAAAACTGTTCAGCTACAGAACAAATGCTCATCAGCTGATCGAATAGTAATATATGTATATGTATGTATGTATTAATTATTGAGAGGATTGAGTATAGTTTTCTTTATGTAAAAAAGTGAGTCTGAAATATCAAAAGAACCGGAGTGAGTGTTAAAATCCTGACACAAACTACGGAGTGGCTCATTTAACTCAAAATTGCTTTTACATGGCTTCAGAAAGAGAGGCCGGAAATTTCTTGAAATTCTGGAGGGAACGTTTAGTTTTATTTCGCTAAGAAGAGATGGGCTAGAGATCAAGCCTGTCAGTAACTTGACCAAAAATACAATGCCTAGCATTTCTCTGCGACTAGCAAGTGTAGGAAGATTAATGAGTTTTAAACGACTTATATATGGCGGCAGGTTGTACTGAGAATGCCAACGAAAATTCCTTGAAGCAAAAAGTAGAAATTGTTTTTGAATTGACTCTATTCTGTCGGAATGAACTTGATAGCGCGGGTTCCAAACAACAGATCCATATTCCAGTATGGGCCTCACTAACGTTGTAAATAGAGCCTTCGTGATGTAAGGGTCATTGAATTCTTTTGACCACCGTTTTACAAATGCAAAAACACCCTTGGCTTTGTTAACTGTAACATTTATGTGAAGATTAAAATTAAATTTCGGGTCCATTGTAATTCCAAGATCAACAAAGTTAAACACTTGTTCGAGGTTATTGTTACATATTTCATAAGAAGCTGGTTGAACTGCTCTGCGAGAAAAGCACATTACTTTACATTTTTTAAGGTTTAGTGGCATGTAATTTATTTCACACCAGTTAGTCATGCTATTTAAATCCGCTTGTAGTAAGGACCTTTCCTCAACAGAATGATACGATCTAAAAAGCTTTACATCATCAGCATACAATAAAATTTTTGAATAATTTATTACAGAAGGTAAGTCATTTATAAAAAGTAAAAACAGAATCGGACCAAGGTGACTTCCTTGCGGGACCCCTGAAGAAACATGAATAATGTTTGAGGAACTATTTTTAAAAAGAACTCGTTGTGTTCTGTCAATGAGAAGACATCCAACGAAGGAGATTAGGTTGAAAACCAAGGAGATCGAGTTTATGGATCAGTAAAGAGTGACTTACTCTGTCGAATGCTTTACTAAAATCAGTGTATATAACATCAGTGTGTATAAATTCTCTGAATCCATTTGAAACATGAGTTGTGAACTCAAGCAAGTTTGTTACGGTTGATTTACCCTTAGAGAACCCGTGTTGTGTGCTAGAAATTGTAGAGGATATGGAATAAGTTAAATGGTCAACAACAATAGCTTCGAATAATTTAGGAATAGCAGAAAGCTTAGCTATACCGCGGTAATTTTCTATAGAGGACCTACTCCCGGTCTTATAAAGGGGTATAATGAATGATTCTTTCTAAGCTGAAGGGAAAATCCCAAGCTTAAGAGAAAGATTAAATAAATTAATTAAGGGCACATAAATATGTTTAGCACAGTTTATGAGGAAACACGTCGGGATCGAATCGGGGCCAGCCTTAAATGATTCTTTTAAGTTACTCAAATAATAAAATACTTCTTCGGAAGATATCTGCGGAATAATAGCAGAGGTGAGGGAACAGAGTTTATATGGATAAGGTTTGCTCAGAGGCGAGTTAATGGAGTAATTTGACCTGAAGAATTGGGCAAACATGTTGGAAATTGATTGGGAGTCACAAGAAACGGTATTTTCATATTTCATAGCAGACGGAAAACTAGTCACTCTGCGCCTAGAGTTAACGAAGTCATAAAATGATTCAGGGTTTTTTATTAGATTCCTTTTAACTTTGCACAAATAAGATCTGTAGCATTTTTTATTTAATTCAAAATAAGCGTGTCGGATAACTGAGTATTTAATATAGTTAGTGTGCAAACCAGTTTTTTTGTACAATTTAAACGATCGCGACTTCTTATTTTTTAAATTTTTTAGTTCTTTAGTAAACCAAGGTTGTGATTGCTCCTTTTGTACGCAAACCCGTTTTGGTACAAACTTTTGAAATAAGCTAAATATAGTGTTATTAAAATGCTGGACGCAGCGTTCAACATCATCTTTATACGTCGGCCATGATAATTTTGATAATTCTCGATCTAATTTCTTGAAATTGGCTTTCGCGAAAATAAAACGAGCGTTTGAGCTACTTGATTTATCAACATTATTTCAAAAATCACCAATAACCTCGTAATTTACCTCAATCGCAGGGTGATAAGAGTCCTCTGGAATAACCAAGGGTTCGCACATCTTCATAGATGACTTAGATACGTCATCAACAAAAACAAGATCCAGAATGGTGCCAAAATTGTTTGGAGTTAAATTAATCTGATTTAGACAGAGCTCAGCCATATCTTCTAAAAACACATTGTATCTATCCTTTGATGATATTGGAACGATAACGTCGTCTATAAGAGTCCATGATATGCCTGGCATATTGAAGTCACCAAGTACAATCATCGAGTCATGTGCAGTAATCATTGAACTTAAAGATCTAAGTAACGCAATATGTTGAGAATAAACCGATAAGTCAGAGTTAGGAGGGATGTAGCAAGCAGCTAAATAAAAGAAACCATTTCCTACCATAACTCGTATGGCTTTAAATTCGATTGACTCGATGAGGGGGATATTAACATCTTCGGATGGTATTGAAGAATGAACTGCAAAAAGAACACCCCCACCGATTCTGTCCTTACGGTCATTTCTATAAATTTGATATTGATTAGGAAGGATCTCTGAATTAAAAATATGTGGTTTAAGCCAAGTTTCAGTAAAGCAAATTACGTTATAGTCACAGTCTAAGCCTTTTAAATATAAATCGTTCAATTTAGTATTTAAACCTCTAACGTTTTGGTAGAAAATACTTAAAGTAGAATTTAAAATTAGTTTTTTAGCTCAGTGTCACGATTAGGAATTGAAGCTAAGTTATTTATTTTATTTTTTATTTTTATGTGGCTTGTATTCAAATTCGCGAACAAATGCCCCGGTTGGCCAAAAAGAATTGTTAAGCAAAGTATCAAAAACTTCAGGTGCCACATCAATTTTAAAAGATGATACGTTACGTTCGTATTTAAAGTTAAATTTTCGGATTCCTAAGTTACAAGTCTTAATTTTTGATGAAATGTAAAACTCTATATCATCAGAAGAAGTGTCCCTAGCAAATCTAGAAACAAAAATCGATTTTCTCAAAGGAACCACAACCAGCTTCTTTGCAGAGCATTCAGCCTCATCCAATGGTGCTACAGTTTTTGCAACAATAGGAGCAGATTGGGATGGTGGAAGCGATTGAGGCGGTGATGGACCCACCTCAGATGAAGATGCCTGTAAGTTCTCATGATTAGAATTGCTTTTATTAGAGGAAGAAGCGCGAGTGCAGATAGCTCTTGATGAAGTTGAAGAAGACGGGCCCTGAGGCGGAGGGACAGGAGACAAAAGATTAATTAGCTCAATTTGTTGGGGTTGAGGCAAAATATTTTTTTGATGTAATGTAAGAGGAGCCACAATACTTTCCTTGGGTGGACTGTGTGTCCGTTTGCGTTTGGTCTCTCTTACAGGTTGCGAAGTTTGTTTATCTAGGCACTTAAATGATTTAAACACGTTTTCATAACGTTTAAATTTATCATTAAGTGCCCGAAGGTCTTTGTCGATTTCGAAAAACCCATTTCTGGTTTCTCTAAAAAATTGGAAAAGTTCAACCTCAGTTGATCTGCATTTTGAACAAGACCAACGAATACCTCTTCCTTCATTTATCAAGTCCAGGAATCTACCAGTCAATCCAGCACATTTTATATGAGCAATGCCATCGCACAACCAGCATGCAACAGAGCGTTGCTCATTATCGCTTTTATTTTTGCAGTTGTCAAAAATGCAAGACATAATTGAAACAGCAAAATTCAATATGAGTAAAAACTAAAATTGTATTAATAAATCAAAGAAGAAAGCAGTTTGCAAGGTAGGGCAAGTTTTATAATTATTTAAGGTTTGAGAGCTATTTATGCAACGAACAGTTTTAGATGCACAGTAATAGACACCTAAAAAAATAACGCAAACAGCTGTTTAATGAATGACAATCAAAAAGAGAAAAGAAAATGCGCGCAAACTTAAACAAATACACAAAGTTTAAAGCAAAAACAATGTAAATAAGAAACAATAACAATGCAAATCAACTAATGACTCGGCATTTGAAAACTAAATTAAAGTGTATAAAATCAATGCAAAAAATGCTCAACATATATTGTACTTAGCTTTAAATGCGCACAGATAAATCTCCAAATATGGAAAAGTATCTTTTACAAACAAGTCAACTCAGTGATCGAGCTAAAAGACATTCTCTTCTTGTAACATTATGATTTTCCAATATCGCTGATTAGTCCGTTAATAGATTTAATCAAAAATATTTGTTCGAGCAGGGACAAACCAAGCTAATAAAAATTTCCACAAGAATATTTATAAAGTTTAATAATTGACAAATTTATTGATCTCGAGGCCATGAATTTTTGAATAATAAAAATTTTATTTGGAAAAAACAACAACAATTTTTAACACGTTCGCTGCCGCAGTACAAACGAAAAAATATTACCAGTGTGCCAAAAGTGTTTTTTTTTGTTTAAAAGTGTATGTTAAGTATTGGTGAACCGTTCTGTGTGTTTAGTTACTAATTTGTGTTTTTTGTGTTCATTATGTTCCATCCGAAGTGAATTCAAGTGAATCTGACTTTTCAATGGACTCATAACCTTCCGCAGATGAAGAGGATTTTCCAAATGCACCTGATTTGCCCCTCGTTTCAGCAAACCAGTGGACCCCTGTAAGTGGAAAATCTTTGAATACCTTCGTTTTTGACGAAGATGCAACTTTTGGTATTCAAAGAGGGCAATCAACGTTGCGTCCCATTGATGTATTTGGGCTGATGGTCACTGAGTAAATATATGATCTTATTGTGACTCAAACAAACATCAATGCCAACAATTTCCTGCAAAACAATACGATTACACGAAATTCTCGTTTAAATGAATGGGTGGGATTAGTAATGTATGTACATACATTAGGGTGGGTCAAATTGTATGGGTCAATAAAAGTCGATGTTTGGTACCCCCTAGTTGTGTTTTATAAATCATTTTAAGCAACTTTTCCAATGGAAGCATGGTTTTATTTTGAATTCCGAGCCCCCCAATTTTTAAAAATAGGTATTTTTTCGTCCTTTTCAAGATTCGACTTGGACACAGCATTGAAAAAAGGATTACAATATTTTGCTATGTATGTGTAAAGGGGTTTTTTGGTACGAAAAAACCGAATTTGACATGGGCTCGGCGATAAAATTATGTTTTGATACTCAATTTGAACAAAAAAGGCTTAAGATGGACGAAAATAGCACAAAAATCGGAATATTTGTATGGAGAGTACCCTCATTTTTCATCGTGATGACTTAAAATTTTGCACAAAGTTTTTTTTTTACAAAAAAAAAAATGTAATGAAACTTACAGTGCAATACAATAAAAATTAAGGGTACTTCACATACAAGATTTTCGATTTTTAGCCTTTTTCTGGCCAAAAATTGAAAAATTTGTATGGAAAATACATATGTATGTTTATTTTCTATCGGAATGACTTGGAACTTGCTGAGATTGTAAAGTTCAGTTAAAAAGAGAGATTCAAGAGTTTTCGTTATGATGTTGCAACTACTACTATAGATTTCAGATAGAAAATGGAACCCTCTGGAAGACAGAAATTTAGATCTTCCTCTATCTACTCGCTAAATGAACAGAACATTTTTTTATCAAAGTTTTTTTTCTTCAGAAATTCAACTCTAAAGATGGAAACATATGTTAAAAAAAACAAGAAGCAATAAAGCATTCTCTAATATTTCAATTTCTAAATACATAAAAATAACGTCTTTTTAAAAAAAACGTGGCAGTGCAGTTCATCGACGTCCTGAATATTAATGAAGGTTCTAGGAATTTCTAAATCTATCGAATAGAATGTTTTAGAAATTTATAGAAGAATCGAATAGAATATTCTATAAATTTCTAGAAAAATCGAATAGAATGTTGTAGCGATTTCTAACAAAATCGCATATAATGTTTAAGAAGTTTATAGAAGAATCAAATAAAATATTTTAGGAGTTTGCAGAGAAATCGAATAGCATGTTCTAGAAATTTCTGAATAAATTGAATGAAATGTTCTAGAAACGTCTCGAAAAATACCTATTTTTAAAAATTGGGGGGCTCGGAATTCAAAATAAAACCATACTCGGTTTCTTTAGCTAAAAAGCTCCTTGCTCGTAAAACTCACCTTATTGGAACTCTCCGAAAAAACCGATTAGGAAATCCCAAAGAAGTTACCATGGCTAAGCTAAAAAAATCTGAAATCATTGGGCGTGAAAATTCTTCTATTGTAATATCGAAATGGAAGGACAAGCGTGAAGTACTTATGCTTAGCACAAAGCATGGTCTAGAGCAAGCTCCAACAGGAAAAACAAGACACGAAGAGGAAATAAAGAAGCTGAAAGTAATAATAGATTACAATCATCCAAAACAAGGTATCGACATATCCGACCAAATGGCCTGTTATTTCACCCCCTTGAGGAAAACTATAAGATAGTACTACAAAATTGCGTTCGAATATTTGCTTTCAACAGCAGTTGTGAACGCTTTAGTAATATATAAAAATACTAAAAATATGACAATCCTCGAGTTCAGGCAATCCATTTGTGAAGCTCTTTGTGGTGAACTTGAGCAGCAGCCGTCAACCTCAAATTAAAAGAATTTGACACAAGAGACTACAAACAG
Source organism: Philophylla caesio (assembly GCA_963971545.1). NCBI lineage: Eukaryota > Metazoa > Arthropoda > Insecta > Diptera > Tephritidae > Philophylla > Philophylla caesio. Next base: position 36,600,320 of record OZ020608.1, on the reverse strand, counting down.
AAAAACAATGAAGCGATGTTTGAGTTGTTATAAAAAATTAGCTAAAACCGAAGGAAGGAGCGTTGGTGCGAAAAAGGCAAAAAAATTATCAACCTATTGCAATGATTGTGAGGGAATTCAGCATTTTGCTTGGAATGTTTTGCCAAACATCAACATATAATAATTTTTTCTCTTTTTCATGAAAATGAAGTAATTTTTTTTAAGTAATAAAGCAATGAATTAGTTTGTCTTATACTTTTTTCTAATAAAATAATATTAGAAAAACTTCTAAAATAGTGCATCAAATCAACTAATTCTTTTTGTATTAAAAAAAGGCTTTCAGCTAGGTGCCAATGAAGAGAAAAAAGTCTTTGTTGTTTGTGTTTTATGCAATTCTGTTTGATTTAGTTATTTTACTAATTTTTAGAATGCATTTAAGGTGTGCTCATCCTTGTATATATAATTTTTTTGTTATTTATTGGCCTTATAAATGTTTAATATTATTTCATTACTATTGATTCGTCATATACATACATGTAAGTCCTTTGATAAATTTTTGTATAGTTTGTTATGATTTCTTTTTTTTTTCTCTTATCTGTGAGGGCATTTGTCCGGTAGATAAATAAATAAAAAAAAAAAAAAAAAAATAATAATTGACAAATTTATTGAGCTCGAGGCCAGTTCAATGAACCGTCCAGTACTTATGAAAAATAATTTTAATTAATATTTTTATAATTTTATTGAGCTCAAGGCCAGTTTATGGAAGATTTGTTTGTGAAAAAACAACAACAGTTTTTTGAACCCGGGAGCTCGGAGTTGCAGAGCCAATACGCTACCTATTGTGCTACGCTAGCCGAACAAACAACAACCACACAAACAAGTTAAATAGCGGCAAAGCCTGAGAGAAGTGGTTATGAAAATTAAATTAAAAATAATTTTAATTTAATAATCAAAAAGAAGTCTGATGAGGAAATGTGGTGATTTCCGAAATAGTACTATAACTTCAACCATTAAAAAACTGTTGTTGTTTTTTCACAAACAAATCTTCCATAAACTGGCCTTGAGCTCAATAAAATTATAAAAATATTAACATTTACTGGGCCAACAGAAAAATGAACAAACATTAATTTTAATTAATTTAATAAAAAGAAGTCTGATAAGGAAATATCGTGATTTTCGAAATATTACTATAACTTTTACCATTTAAAAACTGTTGTTATTTGTTCCAAATAAAATCTTCATTAAACTGGCCTCGAGCTCAATCAATTTGTCAATTATTAAACATTTATAAGGCCAATAAATAACAAAAAAATTTATATTTAAAAAGTTTAGACAACAAAACTAAACTACTTAGCTCTTCTACGAACACTTCATAGCACTTCCTTTTTCAGACCATTTCCCTTCGCAGCAACACTGATTGTCTCTTTTAAATTCAAAGTGTCAGTATGACGAAAAGTCACACGAATTTGATGTGTTTTTATTTTCTATATCGCATGTACAAGAAAAAGTTTTCAAATAATTAACATATGAAAACACTCGTGGTTCTACCACATGGCTTTTGTGTCCTTTATGTAAATAAAGTTTCCTTAAAATCCGTTGAGTTTGTAAATGAACGTCACATATACACACCCATGGGCGTCTCCATAATTTAATTTAGGGGGATGACATAATTAAACAATCCCTGGAAAGCAGATTTTATTTCAAAATTGTAATGTGGTGTATTGATTAATTTTTATTATTTATATATGTGCATAATTTAATTTAGTTTAATTTTACTCCGCATAAACTAACATTTTATTTACTTGTTTTAAAACAAGCAGAAAACTAAATATATGTATATAAACACAAAATATGACTATTTTTTCTCAAAAATGTGTTTGCGTAAAATTATGTTGCTGGGTAGTGCTGGAGTCGAAATATACAGAAAACGATACATCCTAACTGGGACAACGAAATATTGCTTTTACATTTATAACTTGGAATATAAGCCTTAAGAATGGAGAAAAGTAGGAAGCTTCGACAACGGATGCAAAATTTAGGTGGCAGTTTCATTTGCCGCATCAAATACATTTACAACATAGTTAAAAAGTGTTTCATTTACTTCTAATAAATTTTTTAGATTATATAACTAAGCCTCCCAATTCATTCATCTTTTCAATCGATACAATTTTCTCATTCATTTGCCGCATCAAATACATTTACAACATAGTTAAAAAGTGTTTCATTTACTTATAATAAATTTTTTAGATTATATAACTAAGCCTCCCAGTTCATTCAACTTTTCAATCGATACAATTTTCTCTTTAAAATCTATTTTAGAGAGTGATAACATGTATACATACATATCTCTGTCGTGAGTGCAAAAATGATTTAAAAACCGTACATTTGAACTGCAACGCTTTAGCAGTTGGCTGTAATAATGCAGCTTATTTTGCAATCACAAATAAATAAATTATATAAATTATAAAAGTTGCTTTTGTTTTGTATGGCCGCATTTTCCTCCACGGATTGCTTTTCCAAGCTACCAAGTATATTGTAGTAGTTGTCAATTATAAAATCGTTGTTTCATTTGTGATTCAAAAGATTTGTTTTGAAATTTATTTTCAACAATAAAATTTATTAAAACATTTAAAAAGATTATTAGAAACCAAAATTAAGAAGTATTAATATAACAAAGTATAGAAAACTATATTAAAATGTATCGATATGTAGGTGGCCCCTGTGGTCGAGTGGGTAGCAGTGCGTGCTATTACTCGAGGTTTCGGGTTCGAATCTCAGCTAGGGCAAGCAATATCGAAATCAAAGAATGGTTTTTGTTTCTAATAGCGGTCACCCCTCAGCAGGCAATGGCAAACCCTCGAGGGTATTTTAGCCATGAAAAAGCTTCTCATAAATACATCTGTCATTCGAAGTCGGCACAAAACTGTAGGTCCCTCTATTTGTAGTAGAATATAAAGACGCATACTACAAATGGTAGGAGAAGCTCGGCCAAACACTGACCTATGTATATACTGTGCCAAATTATTATTATTATTATTTGGTACACTAAATTTATTTTAATTGCCTTCAAAAGGTCCTTCGTAAGGACAATTAAAACTTTCCTTTTATTAAAAGAACGAACAAAGGCTTGTTTACATGATCTCAATTCGCTTGGCATACAAAATTATCATTTTTATTATGATGAACTAAATTTGATCTTACATTTCTAAAATGATTTCTAATTTCGTTATTAATTCTGTATCATAAAAATCATTGCTTAAATCTACCTACCACCAATTTTCCACGTAGCCTCAGATTATGCCCAAAAACCATTTATGCAGGAGTAGCGCCCAAATCCTCTTTAAAACAATAACGTAAACCCAGTAAAACTATTGGCAATTCATCTGACCAATTGCTTGAATTACCCCGTGCAAGAATTTGCTTGTGGATGATATGTTGAAGTACTAATTAACTCACTCCCAATATATACTGCAAGTTTACGAAAAATATTTGAAGTGAATTGAACACCTTGATCGATCGTTATATGTATGTATGTGTCGGTACACCAAATCGTGGAATATATTGTTCAATAAACTTTTGAGCAACAGATTTCGCCGTGATCTCTTTTAAGGGATATGCCTTAGACCAACGAGTGTTTCTATCAATTACTGCAAGGATATAACAAAATTCATTTGATACTGGTAATGAACCTACGCTATCAATATGGACATGGTCAAATCTTCTTTTTGGAATTGGTGTTTTTTTGAAATGGAGATTATACATGTTTAAACACTTTAGACTTTTGGCATTCCACACAAGACTTTGTCCATTTATTTATTTGTTTTTTCATAAATGGCCACAAATACTTGGACGTTATTAAACGGCGAGTAGCCCTAATTACCTTTACAGTAAATATTTAAATTTAAAAATGGAATCAGAATGCTCACTAATTTATAGGATCACAAAGCATTTTTAAGAAGCGATTTCAACTCCTCATCTTTGTCTTGTTCAACATATAATTTTCTTAAACTAAGTTCTTGTTCGAAAGCTTCGACTTCTGGTATTCGTGACAAGGCTAATATATAATTTATTCCAGAAATATACTGTATATCATTAGTAAACTGAGGAATGTTTTCTAGATGTCTAATTTGACGAGGGCTTCTTTCCGATTTGGAGTTGAGGACGTAAGTTAATCGTTTGTGATCGGTATACACTGTTAAACTCCGTCCTTCTAAGAAATGTCTAAAATGTTTCATTGTTTGATAAATCGCTAAAAGTTCTCTATCAAATGCACTGTATTTTGTTTCTGAAGCTGTTAGCTTCTTTGAGTAACACGATAATGTTTCTGTGCCATTTTTGGTGAAGAACTGCGCCAATCGCTATTGCAGACGCATCTGTGGAAATAGAAAGTCTGGCATTAACATCAAAATGATTTAAATGAACTGATGCCGCAAGTACTTCTTTGACTTTGATATAGTTTGTTTTAGCGTCAGCATTCCAATCAAAATTTAAAATTTTTTCTGTGATGAATTCGTTATCATCAAATACAAAGGACTTAATGGTTTTGGTAAATTCAAAATACATCGATGATCATAATAGATCATACCAATTAATTTTTAATTGATCATACCAATAAACTTTTTTCAATTTTATGACTGTTTTAAGTTGTTTAAATTCCTGTATAACTTTTACTTTACCTTCTGTTGGTTTAATACCGTATTTAGATATATTGTAACTTAAAAATTCTCAGATACACCGAATACACATTTATTTGGTTTAATGTTGAGCCTAAATTCAAGAATTTTCTTAAAAACAGTTTTAAGATCACGAAGATGTTCTTCTTCATTGTTACTTACTTACTTACTTAATTGGCGCAACAACCGCCTAAGCGAGTTTGGCCGAGGTCAACAAAGCACGCCAGCTGTCCCTATCTTTTGCTAACTGGCGCCAATTGGAAATCCCAAGTATAGCCAAGTCTTTTTCCACTTGATATTTCCAACGCAGAGGAGGTCTTCCTTTTCCTCTGCTACCACCCGCGGGTACCGCGTCAAAAACCTTCAGGGCTGGAGCTATTTCATCCATTCGTACGACGTGGCCTAGCCAGCGGAGCCGCTGGTTCCTAATCCGCTGCACTATATCTACGTCATTGTACAGCTCGTACAGCTCATCGTTCCATCGTACACGGTATTCGCCGTCGCAAAGACGCAAAGGTCCATAAATCTTTCGAAGAATCTTTCTCTCGAATACTCCAAGAGCTCTCTCATCTGATGTTGTCATCGTCCATGCTTCTGCGCCATACAATAGGACGGGCATGATGAGAGACTTATAGAGTATGGTTTTTGTCCGTCGAGAGAGAACTTTACTGTGCAATTGCCTACTCAGTCCGAAGTAGCACTTGTTGGCAAGAGAGATTCTGCGTTGGATTTCAAGGCTGACGCTGTTATTGGTGTTAATGCTGGTTCCTAAGTAAACGAAGTCCTCTACTTTTTCGAAGTTATAACTGTCAACAGTGATGTTTGGTCCCAGTCGTGAATGTGCCGACTGTCTACTTGATGACAGGAGATACTTCGTCTTGCCCTCGTTCACCTCCAGACCCATTCGCTTCGCTTCTCTATCCAGTTTGGAGAAGGCAGAACTAACTTCGCGGTTGTTAAGACCGATGATGTCAACGTCATCGGCGTACGCCAGCAATTGCACACTTTTATAAAAGATGGTGCCTGACCGATTAAGTTCTGCGGCTCGAATTATCTTCTCCAGCATCAGGTTAAAGAAATCGCACGACAAAGAGTCACCCTGTCTGAAACCTCGTTTGGTATTAAACGGCTCGCAGAGGTCCTTCCCGATTCTGACGGAGCTGGTGGTGTTGCTCAACGTCATTTTACATAGCCGTATAAGTTTTGCCGGGATACCAAATTCAGACATTGCGGCATATAGGAAACTTCTTGTCGTGCTGTCGAAGGCGGCTTTGAAGTCGACAAAAAGATGGTGTGTGTCGATTCTTCTTTCTCGGGTCTTTTCCAAGATCTGGCGTATTGTGAATATCTGGTCGGTGGTAGATTTACCAGGTCTAAAGCCACACTGATAAGGTCCAATCAGTTCATTGACGGTGGGCTTAAGTCTTTCACACAATACACTCGACAGAACCTTATATGCGATGTTAAGAAGACTAATCCCGCGATAGTTGGCGCAAACTGCAGGATCACCCTTTTTGTGGATTGGGCAGAGCACACTTAAGTTCCAATCAGTAGGCATGCGTTCTTCCGACCATATTCTAGAGATGAGCTCGTGCATGCACTTAACCAGCTTCTCTCCGAGGTACTTAAATAACTCAGCTGGTAACCCATCGGTCCCGGGGGCTTTGTTGTTCTTCAGCCGTGCTATCGCTTTCCGAATTTCGTCACAGTCGGGTGATGGTACATCGCGTCCATCACCATTGATTGGGGATTCGGGTTCAACATCTCCAGGGTTGCAGTTGCTTCCATTAAGCAGTGTGGAGAAGTGCTCCCTCCATAATTTAAGTATGCTGTGGACATCAGTCACCAGGTCGCCGTTTTCATTCTTACAGGAATTCGCCCCGGTCTTAAAACCTTCTGTAAGCCGTCGAACTTTTTGAAACAATTTTCGGGCGCTTTTCCTGTCGGCCAGCATCTCAAGCTCTTCGCACTCACGCATTTCGGCCTCTCTCTTTTTCTCACGAAAAATGTGTCTTGCTTCCTTCTTCAGCTCACGATAACGCTCCCGCACAGCTCGCGTTGCGCCCGATCGCAGTGTGGCCCTGTAGGCAGCGTCTTTACGTTCCGTAGTGGCGCGACATTCCTCGTCATACCAGTTGTTCTTTCGGACTGGCTGAAATCCGATGGACTCTTCAGCGGCTGTATGTAGACAGCGAGAAATATGGTTCCACTGCTCGGAAATATCGTTCTGCTGATTATTGCTCTTAGAGAGCAGGAGTGCAAGTCGAGTGGCGAAGTGGGTAGCTGTCTGTTGCGATTGCAGCTTTCCGACGTCGAGCTTTCTTTGTGTCCATTTGCGCGCGCTTTTTGCTGCACAGAGGCGCGTGCGGATCTTAGCTGCCACTAGAAAATGGTCCGAGTCGATGTTGGCTCGTCGGTTCGTGTGCACATTTAGGACACTGGAAGCATGCCTTCCGTCTATCACAACGTGGTCGATTTGGTTTCGTGTCTTACCATCTGGAGACAGCCACGTAGCCTGGTGAATCTTCTTATGCTGGAACCTGGTACTACAGACTACCATGTTTCGGGCCACGGCGAAGTCGATCAGTCTCAATCCGTTATCGGACGTTTCGTCGTGGAGACTGAATTTTCCGACTGTGGAACCAAAGACGCCCTCCTTGCCCACCTTGGCATTGAAGTCGCCAAGACGATTTTTATATCGTGGTGGGGGCACCGCTCATACGTGCGGCCAAGGAGATCGTAGAAGCGATCTTTAGTCCCATCGTCCTTCTCTTCCATCGGGGCGTGGGCGCAAATTAGGGAGATGTTGAAGAATCTCGCCTTGATGCGGATTGTGGCGAGACGCTCGTCCACAGGAGTGAACGACAGTACTTTACGGCGCAGTCTCTCTCCCACCACAAATCCGACACCAAATTTGCGCTCCTTTACATGGCAGCTGTAGTAGATGTCGCAAGGGCCTATCACTTGTTTCCCTTGCCCCGTCCATCGCATCTCTTGGATGGCGGTGATGTCAGCCTTTGCTCTGCTGAGGACATCAACCAGCCGGGCAGAGGCACCTTCCCAATTAAGGGTTCGGACATTCCAGGTGCATGCCCTCAAATCATTGTTCTTTAAACGTTTGCTGTGGTCGTCATCAAAAAAGGGGGGTCTCATCCGAGGCTTTGTTATTCTATTCATTGGAAGTTGTTTTTTACGTGGCGGGTTCCAAGCCCTGCGCACAACCCATTGCTGGGGGTGAAAATTTTAAGTTCGTTTATATAGCGAGCCGCTTGCTCCAAGACAGACGCCCGCTTGCAGCCGCACCTCCTGGTGGACAGACGCTGCGGACTTTAGTGGACCCTTTAACCGAATATGTCGGAGTGGCTCCGCTAAAGCTCCCTCTCTATTAGCCGTGACCCATGGCTCCACACGGGTTGGTTACCGTATCTCGCACATGGGTTGCTCACGTTGCCCAGGGTGCACGAACGTGGACGTTAGAGTAGGGATTGAGTACAGCCGTGCAACTGTAACCGCATACCCAGAAGCACCACTGCACCCCATTACACCCCACTTAAATATCATCTAAATATTCAAATACATAATCTAGACACCTAGCACTTCATTGATTAAACGTTGGGCTGAATTGAAGACCAAAAAGCATTCTAAAAAATTCATACAATCCAAACAGAGTGGTGATAGCGGTTTTAGAAATATCCTCCTCTGACATTGGTATCTGATGATATGCTCGTACTAATTCAATTTTTGAGAAAATATTCTTCATCCGAAGGTTCATGTTCAAGTCGTGAATATGAGAAAGAGGATATCTGTCAGGAACGGTAACAAAATTAAGTCTACGATAGTCACAACAAGGTCTTCAATCGTTACACTCCTTCTTTGGAACAATATGTAACGGGAATGCAACTAAGAAATTAAACTCAGCCTTTGCTATTTTAAATTTAATGGGATCTAAACGGCGAGGTTTTGTAAACTGTTATTCTCCGTTACATATAATTTGATGAACGGTTGAGTGCTTAACTGGGTTAGTATAATCCGGTTCTGATACTAAAGAAGAAAATGATCTAAGCAATTAAGTGTATTTGTCGTCAATAAGAAAAAGGTTTAGTAATCAAATTTTTGTATAAGGAAAAATTGCATCAACAAAAATATTTGTTAAAGGATCAACCAGGTTTAATTTTAAGATCAATAAGAAGTGATAATTTTGTCAAGAAATCAACTCATATTATTAGCTTTGTTATATCAGCTACTACAAAAAAGAAAGGAAAATCTCTTCTCAAAGACAAATTTACATTTAGTAGTTTTTTACCAAAAGTTTTGATGGTACTTACAGTTTTCTCTGACACTTCTTATTTCATTATTTTTTCCTTATCGCTTTCAATTCATTTGTAATAAATGTGTAAACAGGCTGTGCTGTGATAATGGCCCCTGGGCCCCCCACTCTTGGGAGCAACCGGTTTTCCCTACTAATGGAAAGCCCAAAAGCGAAAAAGAAAAAATTGAATTAAAAATTACAAAGATGTCGTTTCCGTGTATAAGTTCACAAGAATCGTTGATGGTACAGCAAAACCTACTGGTGTAGTATTGCTCACTTTTGAGCTCAACGAATTACCAACAAAAATTGATATTTCCCAATCCAATGAGGTGTAAATCTTGCCAAATTCTTGGTCACTCTGTTAAATATTGTAAAAATGCACCAAGTTGTGTTAATTGTAACCTTCGCCCCTATTCACCGCTAAAGTGTACACGCACATCGTGCGCCAATTACTCAGAAGAGCACCCGTCTTCATCTCGACAATGTAAGAAATTTTTGCAACAAATATTAAAAATTAAAACTAACAAATAATGCACAATGCGTGAAGCTTATAACCTATACCAAACACCTTAGACGATAGTACAATATTTTCCGATCACGACGAATAAAGTATAGTCAAACAAATTAATACCTATCAGTTACAATACCTTCGATTTTCTGAGATATAAAATAAATATACTTATATTTCTTCTATTACTTATGGATTTTAGGATTATGCAAAAAAGGCTACCACAATAACTTCAACGAACTTACCTTACTGATAAAAGATATCAAACCAGATATTATTTGTTTGCAGGAAACTCATATTCCTTTTAAAAATTCAAGTGTAATTACTCCCAAATCGTATTCAGGTTACTTTTCCAACCTAGTAATACTTAACGATGGGCCTCCAACGCACATTTCGACGCACAAAAGCTTCACACATGTCGACCTCACAATTGTCTCATCTCAGTTAAGCCCAAAGTGCAACTGGAAAATATCCGACGACCTTTATGAAAGCGATCACTTCCCTATTTTTGCCAATATTTCCACTTCAGTAAAATTTTCTGCCTCCAAACAGCTGCCTAAGTTCCGAACCGACCATGCAAACCATTCGGTCCGCTGCAAACATAGCCATACCCCAAAGTAAGCCCAAGCCTCTTAAAAATAATGTTTATTGGTGGAACAGCTTAAGCTTAAGACAAACTAAACAAAAACTACAAACTCTGTATGACCTCCACAAATTTACTGGAATACAAAAAAGCTAATTCCGTCTTCAAAAAGGCAGTAAAAGAAACCAAACGCAAAATTTTGAAAAGGTTACCTCAGAAATTACTGTTCGTTCGTCGCCGAAGAAAATATGGGCAGATATCAAAGCGCTTATGGGTTCTTCAGGCATACCCTTGAAAACTATAAATTACGAGCAGCGCTTATCAACAGCACCAAAAAAAGTTGCAGAGGTCTTTGCAACCACCTGGTCAACATATTCCCTTGACAGTAATTTTTCAGAAGAATACTGCACACAGAAAAAACGGGTTCTTTCCAGATCTTCAAGTCATAGCCGCCTGTCTCCATCAGCCAGACAACTAGAAACCGAACTTACAGCATCCTAATTAGAATTTGCGTTATCACGCTGCAAAGGAAAAACACCAGGTTCCGACCGTATATCATTACCAATGCTGAAAAATTTACCAAAACTTGGGAAAGACAGACTACTGTGGCTTTATAACGAGATTTTCGAGAACGGTATTTATCCCCACGTTTGGCAATCAGCCATTGTTATACCAATTCTAAAGTACTATACAAGACATTAACGGTTATCCTGTGTGAGTAAAGTTTTAGATAAAATGTTAGCCAAAAGGCTTATGTGGTATTTAATCAGAAACAAATTTATCAGTCAAAATCAAACAGCTTTTAAAGAAAAACACAGCTACATCTCCAACAATTCGTGTCAAAGGCACTTTCGACAAAAAGTCACGTCACTGTACTAGCGAATGATTTCGATAGGGCGTTCGATCGCGTGGGAATCCATGTAGTGCTAACCCAGCTTGAGGCTTGGGGAATAAGACCTGAAGTCTTTTATTTGGTTAAAAACTTTATGTCCGGCCGCAAGTTTCAGGTTAGAGTAAACAATGATTTCTCTAAGCAATCATTAAAAACGGTATCCCGCAGGGATCCCCTTAATCGGTTATACTGGTCATATTCGTTCTCCAACAGTTAAATAATATCATTTTAAACTACAAAAACATCGATTTATCTATTTACGCAGACGAAGCTATAATCTTTACGAAAGTAAAAAATTTAACTAGCGTCAACAAAACTTTTAGAAGCATACTCTTAGAAATAGGGAAATGGGGCCAATATTCGGGGGCAACACTACCAATTAGCAAATGTAAGATTCTACATATCTGCAAAAAATCCTTATCTAGTTGTGAACGATTTCAATATTGAATGTGCAAACCAGGCCTGCTCAACAAACGAAACGATACCATTTTGTTTTGTTAACGAGCAAAATTAACTTAACGAAATGAGTTTGTTGCGTTTCGGCGCCATGTTATCAAAACGAAATCAAATCGTTAATGTTGCAACGTTATAAAATTTCCGTTTTCGTAAATTTTAATGTGCCTAAAAGTATGCAGCGCTTCTGTTTGCGACGAGTGAATCTCCAGCGTTTTTCTTAAAGTTTTATCGTTAACGCCAGCATTTCGTTTCGGTTAAAAATGCATCCTTGCATTAAACACATCTGCCGTTCGGAGTCGGCACAAAACTGTAGGTCCCTTCATTTGAGATATTTTATAAAGACGCACACCACAAATGGTAGGAGAAGCCCGGCCAAACACTCAGCTATATAGTGTAAGCGCCAAATTATTATTATTATAATCACTTTATCATCGAAATAGTACAGAAATACACACCATAAATTCAGTGATAGCTTTAAAAGCTATTATTAATATTATTATTATTATTTATTAGCTCTAATATACAATACTAAAAACTAATTGTGATAGATACGAGTACTAGCTGTTATGGCCTACGACTCGAAGATTAGAGTATATAGAGGAGGATATATTTATGTTGTATTATTAATAGTGAGAAAGTAAAAAATGTTATAACTTATTTACTAGGTTAAATTTTTTTAAAAATGCAAAGATAGTGTGTATATTGCTGCTGTGTATATCCAAAGTGGTTCCTTCTCATGGTAGCTATAGCGCAGCATTCGTTAAGGTGTTTGATAGAAGATGTTTGATTGTAGAAGGGACATTGCATTTGGGGACCATTTGAAAGAAGATCTTGGTGAGTAAGTTTTGTGTGACCAATTCTGAGTCGGATAGAAGTCCAGAAAGTTTATGTAAATTAATATATTTGCTTCGTAATATACTTTGCCTACACCTAGCAAATCTACCTACCTATTGCTTTTGAGGTTTTTACGTGAACTTTATCAAAATGTTTAAGGTACAGAAACGTGGTTGTGCTAACCCCGCGGACAATTTTTGTAATATATGTGGCCATTTCATCCCCAAATCACAGAAGAGTACAATTAATAAAATGACAAAAATAGCTTATCACAAATATTTTGGCTGGCTCGTTTACAATGTAACGATATTATATGCCTTTTGCGGTTCTAATGATTCGGCGAGAACCAACTAACCATTTCAACGACTGTATATTTTGTATGAATATCCAGAGATTCCTTCAGCAACAAGACCTGTTCCTCACGGAGAAGTCTTACCAGTTCAGGCTCCCCTAGCGAATTGGGAAGTAGATTGGGGATATGATGAAAAAGCACTGAAGAGTGCAGAAAAAAGGGACGCTACCTATTCTCCTTAAAATAACGAAAAAACCCCATGTAATCGAACAATCTGAATAAAACGACTACACTAGTCCAAGGAGCATGCTGAGCTATTGGGTTCAAGACTACAACAGTAGAATTTAATGGCATCAGGAACGAAAGTAAGAATTTTTAGAATCCGTAACAAGGAGCTTTCCTCGTTTTTCACCATGAAGGATACAATTTGTATTTGTGTTAGTCCAAATGATGTTATGGAAAGATTGGGCTTTGCTCATAATCCGGAAAAGTGGCGTTTATTTAAAGACTCCCCAAAAATAAGATTGAAGACGGTTTTGCTTCATAATAGCAACAAAAGGGCGTCTATTCCAATTTCGCATACAGTTGACATAAAAAGAAACATACAAAAGTATGTCACAGATTATAAATTAAATTAACTATGATGCTTACAAGTTGCAAATATGTGGTGACCTAAAAGTCATAGTATTGTTACTAGGGCTTCAGGGTGAATTTACTAAGTATTGCTGTCTTTGGGACAGTAGAGCAACTGCAAGAGTTTATAAAGTAAAATAGTGGCCTCAGAGAGATCAATTTATTCCAGGCCAGGCTAGCGTGAAGAACATACCTCTCGTTGATCCCAAAAAAGTTTTGTTAGCATTACATATTAAGCTTGGATTGAAGAAAAATTTGGTTAAAGCATTAGATAAAGACAGAGATGCATTAAAATACTTTAAACAAATGTTTCCTAAACTAAGCGATGTCAAGCTTAAAGAAGGCATATTTGTTGGACCCTAAATTCGAAAAATACTAAAGGATGAGAAATTCCATCAAACATTAAGTAATGTTGAATTGATTGCGTGGAAGTCGTTTAAAACAATTGTTTCTGAGTTTTTAGGAAACAGAGAAAAAGAAACCTACGAAAAATTAATTAGTAAAAGAATTACTCTAGCACTATTGCAAAATGGGCTGCCGCATATCCCTTAAAATCCACTTCCTCCACTCACACTTAAACATCTTTCCCACCAGGACTTCCTAACAATGGAGCAACGATACCAAGACAGATGTGATCCGGCAATGATGGGAGATTACTGTTGGTTCCTTATGAGGGGAAGCGATTAACAGTATAAGCGCAAGTCAGCATTTGCGAAAAGATTTAGTATAAATGTATTTTGCATCTGTTGTAGTAAATAAAACCCGTTATTTTTTAAATAACTTTTTTTATTTCAACTTACAGTATAAATTATACTGCGTAACACAAAATCTGTACGTGATGGAAATTTTTTTAACTCAAATTCGTAAACCGGGCACATTAAACACCCCCGCAGACCTCTTAGCACATCAGTCGCAAATTTTTCCTACAGATTTGTTGAGTAGTGTTATTAAAACATACTACTATTAAAAAATTTTAATTTGTTATCTGAAAGCTGCCAATCTGAATCGCAGTGGCATTATATATAACAAAAGTACGACCATGCTGGCGTATGCCGGTGATATTCACATGGTTGACCTTAACAAAAGGGCCGTCAGTGCAACATTTTCTAGTCTAGAGAAGGAGGTGAAAGAGGTTGGTCTAGCAGTTAACGAGGACAAAACACAATACCCCGTGGCCTGGGTTGGGCAAAGTGCACTAAAAAATAAATGCTTTATGGGTTCCACCAGGGCTGCTCAACAAACGAAACGATACCATTTTGTGTTGTTAACGAGCAAAATTAACTTAACGAAATGAGTTTGTTGCGTTTCGGCAAAGAACGTAAATCTATAAGAAGCGACAACACGCTGAAATTTGGCGAGTGAATCCGTGCCGTCCATCTTCAGGAGTTCACCACACGTCTTCACATCTTCTTTCGTCAAAATTCACCAGGCCGGTCCAGAATTCGCTGTGTATTTGCTTTTCGCCGCACCAAATTAAGAAGGAAGAAAGAAGATGAATGAATGAAATTCATGGCCATTTTGAGATTTTGCATTGGAATGAGCAAAAACTTCATATTTTATTAATTTTCCATTACACTTGCCTCAGAAGTTAAATATATTTGTACAATCGCAAATATTACAGATACGTATGAATATATTGATGTATGTATGTACGTACAAATGTACGTTGACATTTTCCAAAAAGTGCGTATCTGTTTTGCCGACGGCATTTCGCATGGGTATTAATATGAAAAAAGATGTTTACTTAAATATGCTTTACAGTGAATTCATATTTTCTGCTTACTTTACATTTTCGTAAAAATTTTTATTTGAGAGCTAATATAAGTTAAAAGACTAAGAGTCCTTTGTACTAAAAAAATAGAAGGGCCAGCTGCTCTAAAAGAAACACAAGTTACTTCTAGTTCACTTAACTTTATTTACACAACTTCTTAACTCTAATTAGAATTAGAACACTACAACTAAACTGCAACCCGTCCCGAACTCGACTGCCTGATCGATGTGGCAGTCGCCTACTCCACACCTTCGTTCTCCGGCAGCGGCGCAATGGTTGTATAACCAGTTTACAAACTGTTGTCTGAGACCGGCCATGGCCTTGACTTCCCACGGGTGCATTACCGTATGCAAGCGGAAATGTCTCCCGTTGCAGTATATGGTGAAATTCAAATATGCTGACACTGCAGCGCGTGTAACGGGCGGCCGTGGGAACGTCGCAGCTAATACAACTGGTACGTGTTAACTCTTCCCCCTTTAAAGATCTGCGTCCCGCAGATCAGGATTTGGTAAGGCGTCCTTCTTATGAACGTTGCGAGGATTCTCTTGGAGTATAGACAGCTTCAGTTCAGGGAGTTTTGCTCCTGTTGTTATCTTTCTCCAAATCAGGAAAATCAAGACCATCAACAGAAGAAGTCCTAGAGCTTCAGATGTTGCAAACCAGTTAGTTTTCTCTTTCAGCTTATCCAGGAGTCGTATGTTCCCGGAAGTCATTTCATGGACGAGGTTCAGATTCACTGCAAGGCTTTTGTTCGTTATAGTACTCAGTACAGGTGGGAGCACCTGC
Organism: Philophylla caesio; assembly: GCA_963971545.1. Taxonomy (NCBI): domain Eukaryota; kingdom Metazoa; phylum Arthropoda; class Insecta; order Diptera; family Tephritidae; genus Philophylla; species Philophylla caesio. Next base: position 36,584,604 of record OZ020608.1, on the reverse strand, counting down.
ACGCCAGAGCTAGTTGTACTCCAATAGGTTTGGTTATCAATTGTTATCGTCTCGTTCTCCATCTGAAGAATATAAGAACCTGTTAGATGTTTAGGTATTTTGCCTGACCACACGCTGCTGTTGAAGTTATTCAGTAATATTGTGTCCTTCTTGAGGACCTCAACCGTTGATTATTTGCAGGTTACGTAGCGGCAGCTCGGTTGACCTCCTTTCAGTAAGCGTGGCAAGTAGCGGCAGCTCGTTTGACCTCCTTTCAGTAAGCGTGGCAAGCATTCATCTTCAGACAGTAAATTTAATGCTTCCTGTTTTTAGACCATGGCGGTGGCAAGATGAAGACAGCTGTCCTTAATACCATACGTCAATTGCTTGTTCATCAGGATCCTTTGGTATCCTAGATCCACCCGCTGACCATCCATTAGGACTCCTCGAGTAATAAGGTGGTTGAATCTTGTGTGTCCCACCTTCGGCATGGACAAAACGTAGAGTAACAGAGTTCCGTTGGTGTAGATCGATGGTTCACTGTATCCTAAGGCTTCGATGACGTTACTGTACGGAAGGACTTCTATTTCACTTATCTGCTTGTTAATCTCCTCCTTGTTGAGTAGGTTGCTGTAAACTACTCCTGCTTTTGCCATTTGGCAAGCTCGAACTAACTCATACACGTCGTCCTTAAGGATAATAAGTTTTTGTTGAATTTCCTGGGAGTATTTCGCTAGGTGGCTGCGTCCCAGGACATCATTCGTGGCGGTAACCATGCCGTTGACAATCTGCAAAAGCTCTTGAGTTTTCTTGAAAAATTTCAGAGTTTACCTTATACTGATGGTTGTTATTGTCCATTAAAGCGTTTTCAGTTTGCAGGACTTCGTTCCAATCAGTGGCGTCAGGTGTGTCGGCAATCCATTTCCAGGCCGACCCAATCGAATTGATTGCACGTTTCGATTTACTAGCTCTTGGCCCTTTTAACTCTTTGAGGTGTGTTTTAATTTTTTCTACCTGGTAGCTGAGGACATCTGTGATGGCTGGGGTCTCGTTCATGTTAGTTATTATGTGTTCCAGGCGATTCACAGTGGTTTCATATTGGCTTAACTCGATCATGTGGATTAGTTTAAAGTGTCCATTGACTATCCAGCCGTACCCATCACGCACGGTTATAACGGGAGAGTCTAAGTTGAATACGACATATGCTTGTGCGGTTGCACAGAGGCAGATTCTATGAATTAGATTTCAAATGATTGGCTTAATCCTAAGAGTGTTCCCCAAATAACTTAGAGTAAATAATATATAGTTTAGTGCAATTACATTCCAAGATTAAATTAAAAATAAAAGTAGTAATTTATTGAAAATTCTTATCTTACGATTAGAAGCTACAAATTATTTGAAATATACAACTGTTTCCCGATATAGTGAAAATCGTTTATGGATTTTATAATTTAGAGTGCTTATGCTGAAAGTTTTAACAATATGTAAGGCATCTTTAACATACCATTGTAAAAAGGTAATACAAAGTTATGTATAAAAGGTTCTTAGTTTCTAGTATGTACGTGTGTACTATAGCTATTGAGTGGAGTTCGAATAGGAGAAGGGTTGGAAGGAGTTTATGAGGACCCAGGAAGTGATGTTAGAGCGGAAAATCTTTGCAAATTAGTTAGTTCGGTTAATTGTTGTTAATTATTGAGTTAGTATATTTAGTAATATTAAAGTGTTCGTATTTAATTGTAGTTTTTCTTATTTTTTTATGTGGAACGCTTTCCTTGTTTTTTTATTTAACACTAATGTTAGTAAGAATTTTTATTTGTTAGTAAGTTTTTGTTAAATTCAAATTTAAATAAGTTTTTGCAAATTTAAATAAGTTTTTTTCAAATTTAAATAATTTTTTCAAACCGAAATGGATTTTTTTTAATTTTTAAACAAATTTCTTAAAATTTCGAGTTGCTAGAAAGATTGATTTCAAATTTGAATCGTAATTTCTTTTATTTAAATTCTTATATTTTGTTATTATTTTTAATTGGTTCTTTGCATCTTAATTTTGTTTGCTTAAATGTGGCTTTTTGCGCACTTTTATTGCAGGTGTTGAACCTTGCATGTTTCGTTTGTTTATTGTTTTAGGTTTATTTGCGTGGGAATACAGGCGTAAACTCAGATGACATTGGAAGGCTCGCGTTAATCCCTTTTAGCCATAAGCGTTAATAATTGTAAATGGCCTACTCATGGCACGAGTGACTTCACGTCAGTTAAAGCCATAGTCCCCCGGAGGAGTTGAACCACTTCGATTGTTTTCGCTCGGACCACCGAGTTAACTGGAATTGAACCAATACGACTGATCGAATACAAACAAATATTTGTACCCAGACCGCTGGGGCTTAGGGATCTACGCATGAGTTTTTTGCCTCTTGACCAATGTTTGCAAATTTCGTAAGACATGGTCTTATTGTTGTTCAGACATTTTTTATGTCCGATTTGTGGAACTTTTTCCCACTTTGTGTGACAATAGTCGCATTTCGGTTTTCGGCAACGGCTTCTTTTTTAAAGAGCGGTTTTTGCTTACTTTTAATTTGTTTGTTTGCGATAAACAGTTGATCGCCGCTATTAAAATTGCGGGGAGGTGATCGTGTTTAGTTATTTCTTGCATTCCTACTCTCCTGCTCATGCAGGAGTAGGGCTTTTATATCTTCGTTTGTGCGTTCTCTGAAGTCTGTTTACTCCTGGTAGTTTATTCTAGCTGTCCTGTTAAGAAAAACGTCTGCGGGCTTCCTTTTAATTACTGAATGGATAGTATTGTTATATCTATCGACAGTTATCGCTACGCGTTCTTTGGTCGTTAGTCTAGGATATTCAGCAGAAAGGCAACGATATATTTCAATCAAGGTAGAGTGTAACCTCTCAACCTGGCCATTGGCCTCACTTCGTTGCGTTGGCGTTTGGTATACTTCTATTCCTAAGGACCTAATGTAATTTAGAACGAGTGGGGTTAAAAATCCGCGTTCGTTGTCCATAACTAGTGCTCGCGGTACCGTGAAATAGTGCAGTGCAACTGTTAATTTTGTCCGCAAATGAGTGGAAGATTTGTTTTTTATCAGAAAAAGCTTCGCAAATTTTGTAAATTTATCCATACAGCTCAAGTACTTCTGACGCTCTTTTTCGAAAATATCAATGTGTAGGATCTCACACGGATAACTAGGGATAGGGGTTGGCTGCATATACGGCTTTGAGGAATGCCTATCATATTTATTTAGTTTACATGTTTCACCTTGACGAATGTACTCCCTAATCTGTTTGGACATAGCCGGAAAATAAAATTTCTCCAGAATTTGCTCCCTATTTTCGCGAGCATTTCGATGAGCACGTTTATGCTCCTGCTCGATTATGTTGAATACCCTATCATCAATCGTAACATCTTCGACTATGCGTTGCGTGATTCTGATTTTGTATCTATTGAAGTTATTGACATAAGCATTTTGCAAACTTTGGAGCGAACCTTCTGGTATTTTAATGCCATTTATTACATTTGGGTTTAGGTTTTTCTTTAAGACAGGCACAAGAGCTTCGCAATTCAGTATCGGCAGTGTAATAAAGTACCTTTTGTATCCCCTATGAGGCTCTTCACTACACTCACAACTTGCCCCTGTCTGAGGATTATTTGGTTCCTAAACGCATTTATGGGTACCCCTACGTGCGGTATAAGGTCTGAACTATCTTGTTCGGCCGAGTGCATTGTGCCTTCTGATGCAGTATCTGTCCCGCATCAGCTACAGTGCACGCCGGTTGAGCAACGATTGAGTCTGTGAGTGCATTCACTTCCGTCTTAAGACGGGAGAGTGCATCGGCGACCACATTCGTCTTGCCCGGCTTGTAAATTAACTCACAATTGTACTCCTCTATTCGCGCTTTCCATCGCTTGAGCTTTGCGTTGTGATTGCGATTACTCAAAGAAAATGTAAGCGGTTGGTGATCGGTATAAATTTTAATATTCTTTGCACCATACAGGTACGATTCCAGATTGTCAAGTGCCCAAACGATGGCAAGGAGCTCTCTCTTATTCGTGGCGTAGTTTTCTTCTGATTTGTTAAGCGATCGCGAAATGTAGGCTATAGGCTTATCCTCGCCCATATTTCCTTGTGAAAGTACAGCACCAATTGCGTAGTTTGAGGCATCTGTCGTTAGATTGAATGGTTTCTCAAAATCCGGAAAAGCTAGGACATCGGCAGACACCAGGAGTTGTTTTAGATCGTGGAAATTTCCCAGACAATTCTCATCAAGTTTGATGCTTACCTTTTTTGACGCGGTGGCTTTCACTTGTGCATTTTGCCCTCGCGTTAGATTTGTCAATGGCTTAGCGACATTGGCGTAGTCCTTAATGAACTTCCTATAGTATGAGGTCATGCCAAGGAAACTCTTTAAATTCTTTAAACTTTCTGGAGGTGCAATCGTCTTTATTGCCTCAACCTTTTTTGGGTCAGCACGTATTCCATCAGGAGTAATTATGTAGCCAACTTCCTTTTCAAAAAAACATGTTTTGTCTTAATTAACTTTCAGGTTCGCCTCCAAGAGCCTTGAGAAAATTTTCTCAACGTTATTGAGGTGTTCGTCTTGGTCTTTGCCAAATACTATAATGTCATCAATGTAGACATAACAAATCTTCCCAATGTATTCCTTCAATACATCGTCTATGATCCTCTGGAAAATAGCAGGTGCATTTTTCAGTCCAAGGGTAAACGTAGAAACTCGTATTTTCCGTTCATCGTCGAGAAGGCTGTTTTGATTATATCTGTGTCTTTCATCGGTATTTGGCGAAAACCAGATGTTAAGTCTATGGTGGTATAGTAGTTAGCTTTCCCTAGTCTACAAAGCGTCGCATTAATGTCAGGGATAGGATATGCGTCGGCTATTGTCACCGCGTTTAACCTCTTGTAGTCAATCACCATGCGATATTGTTTTTCCCCATTCGGCTTTGGCTTTTTTGGCACTACCCAGATTGGTGAGTTATAAGGGCTTTTTGATTGCCGAATCACACCTTCAGCAAGAAGCTCGCTAACTTGTCTTTCGACTTCGTCCCTCATACAAGCGGGATATGGATAGCCTTTGCTATATATTGGTTCAGGGGTAGATGTTTTTATTTCGGCACAGACACTTGTGTCTACAAGCTCGTTTCCAATTAATGGCTTAAAAAGCTCGGAATATTTTTCCAACAAGATATCGACTTTTCGGTGGATATTGGGGGCAAATCCTTACCCAATGTGAAATTAACATCGCACGATTTTCTGGCTTTAAGCGGAATTTTATAATTTCCTACTTTAATTAAATTATCCCTTCTATCAATTACTGCACCCAGTTCCCTTAATGTGTCATCTACGATGATCCCACTGAACCCACTCAAGGTGGGCAGTACAAAAAACTCATATCCAGTGGAATTGCCTACACTTTCAAGTAGTTTTAGCTGTATCTTGTCTTTTACTGGCACAGAACCACCCACAGATGCTACATTAAAGGGTTTCTTTACCGGAATTGTTCTTGTCGCGACTGATTTTTGAATAAAATTTTTATTCGCACCGGTATCTACTAAAAAATCTAGCACGCGACCATCAGGCAGCGTATACTCTAAGTATGGTACGCTAGATTCCCGGAGGGTAGAAAATCCTCAGATTTCTCGTCACCGACTGTCTCGGTCTGCTGGTCATTTTCAAGTCCATCACTTTCATCTGGTATGGTGTGGAATAATCTTTGCTGCTTCCTAGGTAGGTTATCAGAATTGGCGCTGCGTTTGAACGGGTTAGGCCTATTCATATAGTTTATATTCCGAGTCTGCACCGAAGGATCAACTTCCATTTTCTCAAAAGGCGGTCTCAAAGCAGAATTATGAGTATTTTCTCGAACGGGAAGACGCTCGTCCTTAGAATATGAGGATCGATAGTCCCGAGAACGCCAATTCGACTTCGGAGGAAGCTGTGGGGGATTGTTTCTATTTAATTGGTAAGAGCTGCTCGGCAAATTATTAAGAGGTACTACCACTCGATTAGTAATAGTAGGAGAATGTATGGAAAAATTGCGGAAGTCCACGTTTTGGATTTCCAAACAGGCCGAGTAAGCCTCGGGTAGAGTTTTAGGACGCTGTATAAGAATCATCCTAGACATCTCCCCGTTTAAGCCGCGAATAAATACATCCAGAGCGCGATTTCGGTAGGTTTCTACCAGAACTTTTACCGTTTCGTCCGTGTAGGACTCGGTTTTTATTTTATTTATTATAAGGGAGAACTGGTGGTTTACTCTCGCTTAAAACTCGTCTATCCTTTACCCCTTCTGGTGCTCAAGGGTACGGATATCACGTTTGTCCGCGTAATGTCGAGAAAGGCATTCTTTAATCTTTGCCCAATTGCTATCAAATATGTTGTACGATATTAGAGCGGAATCAGCAGAACCCCGCACGTTTTGCCTAATGTGTTGTTAGATCGCACGATAGAGGGGCTTGCCTCTTACGACCTCGAAGTCAGAGAGGATTACCTCCACTGAGTGAACCCAGGACACGTACTGTACTGGGTTGCCGTCGAAAATTTGCAGTTCCTTGACACAGTCTGGAAGTCGGCTGATGTCCTTTATGTCGGCTTCAATTGTAGGAGCCTGGGCCACCTGCTCTTCTGGTGGTTCAAGCGGAGCACTAGTTGCAGGCATGGCAGCCCTGGAGCTAACCGTGTCCAAGTGTGTGACCCGCCTTTCGAGAATAGTCAGCTTTTCTAGAATGGCATTAATGGCCCCAGTCAAATTTGTAACAGTGCTTCTTAGCTCCTCCATCCTGAAAAAGGTGCTAAAAAATTATTTTTTATTTTTTTTATTTTACTTACGAAAGTTTACCAAATATTGTCATGGAAATTTTCTGAATCCTTTTTGTGGTTTTCCCGGCAGTATCCTGGCAGGATGGATCAGTTGGCCTTCAGTTCAAGTCGGGATTGCTAGCACGAATTCCTTAGGCTTCCAAATGTTTTTACACGTTTGTATTTAATGGTTTAAGTCACTTTTTTCCAAGGTATTAATTCACTCCTTTTATAATATAAAAGGTTACTGTATTTATTTCGTTTCGTGCTTGCTTTTCTTCAAGGTATTTTAACACTCCTTTTTATTATTTGAAAGGTTAATGTAATTATTTCTTTATAAAACTTCACTCTTATTTCACTTCTGGGTCCCTGCTCGGGCGCCAGTTAAAGGACTAAGAGTCCTTTGTACTAAAAAAATAGAAGGGCCAGCTGCCCTAAAGGAAACACAAGTTACTTCTAGTTCACTTAACTTTATTTACACAACTTCTTAACTCTAATTAGAATTAGAACACAACAACTAAGCTGCAACCCGTCCCGAACTCGACTGCCTGATCGATGTGGCAGTCGCCTACTTCACACCTTCGTTCTCCGGCAGCGGCGCAATGGTTGTCAAGGCCATGGCCTTGACTTCCCACGGGTGCATTACCGTATGCAAGCGGAAATGTCTCCCGTTGAAGTATATGGTGAAATTCAAATATGCTGACACTGCAGCGCGTGTAACGCGCGGCCCTGGGAACGTCGCAGCTAATGCGACTGGTACGTGTTAACTTATATGTATGCATAAATATCACATATGGACTAATATGTACATATGTAAATAATGTTAGTAAATGCAAGATAAATGTATGTAAGATGTATACATGTCGACGCCAAAAACTCTAAAATACTACAATCATTCATAAATGCGGTTGTCTTTCCATTCATAAATGCAAACCCAACTCCTCTCCCTTCGTACACAATCGCGATCCACATGCTAATTTCAGACTTTCGCGACCAAGAATTTTAACAAATTTATGAAATTTCTGTCTTCCGTGCTCGCACCAAAAAGGAGGATCACTCTTGATTTTTTAGCCCAGTCCGGCATTAATGAATATGTGAACACATTTACTTAAAATATATCAGATATGCTACCCCCGGCAAGATTTTTAATTTCTAAAATAATTTCTAATATGAATATTCATGTGTATCTATTGTTTAACACAGTTTTGTTTAATTTTATGAAAATAATTATTTAAATTCATTACGATTTCTCAAATAGGGCTTTAATTAAATCACGGCCTGTCCTCACCTCCATGCGCACTGCGTCCATATGTATGCGCACATATAAGTATGTTAATATGTCGCCGAATTTTGTCACATTTGCACACCAGTGTTTATCATCACTAATTATGCATGTGTTAACCCCGCGGACAGTTTTTGTAATATATGTGGCCATTTCATCCCCAAATCACAGAAGAGGACAATTAATAAAATGACAAAAATAGCTTATCACAAATATTTTGGCTGGCTAAGTAACTGGTTACATGGTAAACGATATTATATGCCTTTTGTGGTTCTATTGATTCGGCGAGAACCAACTAACCATTTCAACGACTGTATATTTTGTATGAATATCCAGAGATTCCTTCAGCAACAAGACCTGTTCCTCACGGAGAAGTCTTACCAGTTCAGGCTCCCCTAGCGAATTGGGAAGTAGATTGGGGATATGATGAAAAAGCACTGAAGAGTGCAGAAAAAATGGACGCTACCTATTCTCCTTAAAATAACGAAAAAACCCCATGTAATCGAACAATCTGAATAAAACGACTACACTAGTCCAAGGAGCATGCTGAGCTATTGGGTTCAAGACTACAACAGTAGAATTTAATGGCATCAGGAACGAAAGTAAGAATTTTTAGAATCCGTAACCAGGAGCTATCCTCGTTTTTCACCATGAAGGATACAATTTGTATTTGTGTTAGTCCAAATGATGTTATGGAAAGATTGGACTTTGCTCATAATCCGGAAAAGTGGCATTTAAAGACTCCCCAAAAATAAGTTTGAAGGCGGTTTTGCTTCATAATAGCAACAAAAGGGCGTCTATTCCAATTTCGCATACAGTTGATATAAAAGGAAACATACAAAAGTATGTCACAGATTCTAAATTAAATTAACTATGATGCTTACAAGTGGCAAATATGTGGTGACCTAAAAGTCATAGTATTGTTACTAGGGCTTCAGGGTGAATTTACTAAGTATTGCTGTCTTTGGGACAGTAGAGCAACTGCAAGGGTTTATAAAGTAAAATAGTGGCCTCAGAGAGATCAATTTATTCCAGGCCAGGCTAACGTGAAGAACATACCTCTCGTTGATCCCAAAAAAGTTTTGTTAGCATTACATATTAAGCTTGGATTGAAGAAAAATTTGGTTAAGGCATTAGATAAAGACAGAGATGCATTAAAATACTTTAAGCAAATGTTTCCTAAACTAAGCGATGCCAAGCTTAAAGAAGGCATATTTGTTGGACCCTAAATTCGAAAAATACTAAAGGATGAGAAATTCCATCAAACATTAAGTAATGTTGAATTGATTGCGTGGAAGTCGTTTAAAACAATTGTTTCTGAGTTTTTAGGAAACAGAGAAAAAGAAACCTACGAAAAATTATACATATGTATATGTATGTATACACGTCGACGCCAAAAACTCTAAAATACTACAACCATTCATAAATGCGGTTGTCTTTCCATTCATAAATGCAAACCCAACTCCTCTTCCTTCGTACACAATCGCGATCCACATGCTAATTTCAGACTTTCGCGACCAAGAATTTTAACAAATTTATGAAATTTCTGTCTTCCGTGCTCGCACCAAAAAGGAGGATCACTCTTGATTTTTTAGCCCAGTCCGGCATTAATGAATATGTGAACACATTTACTTAAAATATATCAGATATGCTACCCCGGCAAGATTTTTAATTTCTAAAATAATTTCTAATATGAATATTCATGTGTATCTATTGTTTAACACAGTTTTGTTTAACTTTATGAAAATAATTATTTAAATTCATTACGATTTCTCAAATAGGGCTTTAATTAAATCACGGCCTGTCCTCACCTCCATGCGCACTGCGTCCATATGTATGCGCACATATAAGTATGTAAATATGTCGCCGAATTTTGTCACATTTGCACACCAGTGTTTATCATCACTGCTATTGCACTAATTTCACTGCGCTTTGCCGCCGTAGTAGCAATTCTACTACTTTAAAAAAAAGTAGTCACAAAAGTTAATACATATTTTAGTTCTCAGTGTACTATACAAACGCATTTACCTCTAACTTAGTTTAGTGTTTACTTATCACGCTCATTTCTATTGATTTTCTCGCAGATTTATGTTTTAATATTTTTTTTTAGGTACCTTTTTCTACAACTGCTATTTTTCATCAAATATACTACCAAATAAAAATTAGTTTCTCTGAACCCCATGACATGGCGATGGCTTTTTGAGCTCGGCACGATTGAAAACGCGCAGAAGTAATCGTATTTAAATATTTATGCAAAAGTTTGCATATTCATTCATTTGCTACATTTTTTTTAAAACCTTTATATACATACATATGTATATACTTAGATACTTAGGCTTTGAGTCATTAACACTTAACACCTCCATTTTTCGATTTGATTATACTGATGACAACAAAACATATATACATAAATAAATAAATGCATAGGTTTCAAACCAACTGAATGCAATTTATATATTAAATGTACACTAGTTTTGTTAATTACACTTGTTACACTTATTAGGCACTGACTTTTATGAACTCTACAACACAAATTTATCACTAACCCACTACTCATGCATCATCATTTTAACACTAAATCACTCCCGAATATTCAATATATGTTAAGATATTATTAAAGCACTATTAGAACTACGCGATCAAACCATAATATCATAGTTTAATATAATTTTTGCAACATTTTCCACAATTTCTCGTGTTTTCAAAATTTTGGTTGACACTTCAATTTCGGCCACACTCATTCTTTGGCACTTTACGCTTTAATACCGCACTATTTTCACTCATAACTGATTTATATTGACACGACAATTAATATAATACGTTTATTATGCACATTTTTCACAATATTTAAATTTTAATTGAATTTTTAATAAAAACAAACAGCACATAAAATTTCACTATCACTTGTATTTGTTTTGATTGCACACTAGCCGGCGAAAATATTTGCTTTTCCTTCTTTCGTGCGGACAGCGTATCAAAGCATGTGGTGAACTCCTGGCGCCATATTATCAAAACCAAAGAACGTAAATCTATAAGACGCGACAACACGCTGAAATGAAAAATTTCAGAGATTTCTGAGACCGTATGGTGCCGTCCATCTCCAGGAGTTCACCACATGCTTATGCATGTGTTAACCCCGCGGACAGTTTTTGTAATATATGTGGCCATTTCATCCCCAAATCACAGAAGAGGACAATTAACCCTACGATTCATAACCAGCAAAACTCCTTTAATTTCATAACCAGGTACCCGGGTGCCCGGAGTAGGTTGTTTTGCGTTTATTGAAAGAAAATAATATTTTCCTGGAAATATTTTTGTTGTTGATTATATTTTGCGTTCTCAACTGTACAAATTTGATATTTGGAAAAAAAAAACTGGTTTCTGTTCGTATATAAGTACCTAAAGCGACAGAAGTAGGCAGAAACTGGTTTTATGTAAGGGTTGTTTATTTGCTTAGTTTGCTTATTTACGGTGCCTACTTGCTTAATTGCTTTTGAATTAGATAGCAGATGTTCATTTGTGTCGTAAAATTGAAATATTTCATTTGCTTCGTCATTCTGTGTTGAATATTTGAACAGTGAAGTTGGTGAAAAATGGAATTGGAGTTATGAAGCAAGTAGCACATATATTCAACGTTTATTTGAGGAAGTGACTCAAGATGAGGACCTTGAAGTGGACCCTGTGGAAGGCCAAAATGAAGGAAATGTGTCCTAGACTGGCGAAGTTTCGGAATCAGAGAATGAAGATTTGAATGTTGACAACGCAAACGAAATTGCAGCTGCTATTGACGCACCAGAGGAAATTTTCTTTGATGACGAAAGTGAAGATGATGATATGCAAGAAGATGCACCAACAACAAACCCAGCAGACTACATGACTGCACGTGACGGCACACAATGGCAGCGAACACCACGTAGTTGCCAACAAGTGAGAAGCCACAATATATTCAGAGACCGCTGTGGTCCAGCGCGGATTACTGAAAATAAGACGCCTTTGCAGTGTTTCAAATCATACCTCACAGTGGAAATGGTGGATGTAATAGTGCGCCACACAAATAGAAAAGCGCATGCCACATATAATGCGTACAATGAAGCGAATCCCAATAGACGTCAGTTGAAGTGGAAAGACACGACAATCAACGAAATTTATGCGTTCATTGGAATGATTTTGATGGCTGGCACAAATCATTCTAATGACGAAAACGCAAGAGATTTGTGGACGTCACAGGCTCACCCAATATTCCGCGCCACCATGGGAATAAACAGATTTTTCGATTTGCTGCGTTTTATGCGGTTTGACGACCCCAGAACACGGGTAGAGCGGCAGCGTCAAGACAAAGCGGCACCAATTCGCGATATTTGGATAATGCTCAATGGAAATCTTGCCAGATATTATGTGCCATCAGAATATTTGACCATTGATGAACAATTATATCCATACCGTGGTAGAACCAAATTCACACAATATATACCCTCGAAGCCAGCAAAATATGGTATAAAAGTATGGTGGACTTGCGATGCCAAAAACTCATATCCACTTCATGGCCAAATATATACTGGCAAACAAGAAACTGGTCATGAAGTTGGTGTTGGCGAAAGAGTGGTGAGAGATTTAGTTGGGCCATACTACGGTAGCGGACGAAATATCACAATGGATAATTTTTTTACGACGCTGCCGTTGGCTAGGCAACTAAAAGTAGAAAAGCTCAGCATTGTGGGTACACTCCGCCGCAACAAAGCTTACATCCCTGCGGAGATGAAAGAAGACAAAAAAAAAGACGTTGGTTCAAGTTTATTTGGCTTCCACGACGAGGAAGAATTTCCTGCGTCAACTGGCAGAAAGCCTGTGCATTCCTGTTATAGAAAATAGAATTTCAAATGTGCAAAGCGTGCGCCTATTTTCAACAAAAAATGCAATTGAAAGCATCATTGGAAGGCCGTTGGAGCGTGTGCTTTGTGCTGCAGGTCCGTCAACATCTCCGTCAGCACGACAAAGGGGCAGAAAAGCACATACGGGCGTGTGCTACATGTGCAACCTTCTTCCAAATAAGCGCAGAAGAAAAACTAGAAAAAATTGCAGCATATGTAGCTCGCCGATATGCGATGAGCACGCCTTAACAATTACTAAATGCTACAATTGCCACAATAACAACGATAGTGATTCGGATGAATTATAATATAATATATATAAAATATGATAAAATAAATAAAAAAGACATTTATTTCCAATAAAAACAACACAAAAAAACGTTTTTTCATTTACATGTCAGGCATTTACATAGGAATTGCATTAGGGTACCCGGGGACCCGGTTGTGTGTTTAGGGGGGTAAAACATTTAAAATCATTTTTTAAAGAAAATATTGAAAATATTTTTTAATTTTTTGGTATTTAAATCTTAGTTTAGCCAAAATCTCTGATGATTCGGAGTTTTATGTCAATATCTCAAAAATTATAGGCACAGCAGCACTTTAAATTCAAAAAAGGTACACGGGTACCCGGTTATGATCCGTAGGGTTAATAAAATGACAAAAATAGCTTATCACAAATATTTTGGCTGGCTAAGTAACTGGTTACATGGTAAACGATATTATATGCCTTTTGCGGTTCTAATGATTCGGCGAGAACCAACTAACCATTTCAACGACTGTATATTTTGTATGAATATCCAGAGATTCCTTCAGCAACAAGACCTGTTCCTCACGGAGAAGTCTTACCAGTTCAGGCTCCCCTAGCGAATTGGGAAGTAGAGTGGGGATATGATGAAAAAGCACTGAAGAGTGCAGAAAAAATGGACGCTACCTATTCTCCTTAAAATAACGAAAAAACCCCATGTAATCGAACAATCTGAATAAAATGACTACACTAGTCCAAGGAGCATGCTGAGCTAATGGGGTTAAGACTACAACAGTAGAATTTAATGGCATCAGGAACGAAAGTAAGAATTTTTAGAATCCGCAACCAATAGATATCCTCGTTTTTCACCATGAAGGATACAATTTGTATTTGTGTTAGTCCAAATGATGTTATGGAAAGATTGGGCTTTGCTCATAATCCGGAAAAGTGGCGTTTATTTAAAGACTCCCCAAAAATAAGTTTGAAGGCGGTTTTGCTTCATAATAGCAACAAAAGGGCGTCTATTCCAATTTCGCATACAGTTGACATAAAAAGAAACATACAAAAGTATGTCACAGATTATAAATTAAATTAACTATGATGCTTACAAGTGGCAAATATGTGGTGACCTAAAAGTCATAGTATTGTTACTAGGGCTTCAGGGTGAATTTACTAAGTATTGCTGTCTTTGGGACAGTAGAGCAACTGCAAGAGTTTATAAAGTAAAATAGTGGCCTCAGAGAGATCAATTTATTCCAGGCCAGGCTAGCGTGAAGAACATACCTCTCGTTGATCCCAAAAAAGTTTTGTTAGCATTACATATTAAGCTTGGATTGAAGAAAAATTTGGTTAAAGCATTAGATAAAGACAGAGATGCATTAAAATACTTTAAACAAATGTTTCCTAAACTAAGCGATGCCAAGCTTAAAGAAGGCATATTTGTTGGACCCTAAATTCGAAAAATACTAAAGGATGAGAAATTCCATCAAACATTAAGTAATGTTGAATTGATTGCGTGGAAGTCGTTTAAAACAATGGTTTCTGAGTTTTTAGGAAACAGAGAAAAAGAAACCTACGAAAAATTAATTAGTAAAGGAATTACTCTAGCACTATTTCAAAATGGGCTGCCGCATATCCCTTAAAATCCACTTCCTCCACTCACATTTAAACATCTTTCCCACCAGGACTTCCTAACAATGGAGCAACGATACCAAGACAGATGGGATCCGGCAATGATGGGAGATTACTGTTGGTTCCTTATGAGGGGAAGCGATTAACAGTATAAGCGCAAGTCAGCATTTGCGAAAATATTTCTACAAAAGATTTAGTATAAATGTATTTTGCATCTGTTGTAGTAAATAAAATCCGTTATTTTTTAAATAACTTTTTTTATTTCAACTTAAACTAAACTAAAATTTCAGAAACAAAAAAAAAAAAAACATGTACTCTGTAACACAAAATCTGTACGTGATGGAAAATTTTTGAACTCAAATTCGTAAACCGGGCACATTAAAAACCCCCGCAGACCTCTTAGCACATCAGTCACAGATTTTTCCTACAGATTTGTTGAGTAGTGTTATTAAAACATACTACTATTAAAAAATCTTAATTTGTTATCTGAAAGCTGCCAATCTGAATCGCAGTGGCACTATATATACATAACAAAAGTACGATCATGCTGGCGTATGCCGGTGATATTCACATGGTTGGCCTTAACAAAAGGGCCGTCAGTGCAACATTTTCTAGTCTAGAGAAGGAGGTGAAAGAGGTTGGTCTAGCAGTGAACGAGGACAAAACACAATACCTTGTGGCCTGGGTTGGGCAAAGTGCATTAAAAAATAAATGCTATATGGGTTCCACCAGGGCTGCTCAACAAACGAAACGATACCATTTTGTGTTGTTAACGAGCAAAATTAACTTAACGAAATGAGTTTGTTGCGTTTCGGCAAAGAACGTAAATCTATAAGAAGCGACAACACGTTGAAATTTGGCGAGTAAATCCGTGCCGTCCATCTCCAGGAGTTCACCACACGTCTTCACATCTTCTTTCGTCAAAATTCACCAGGCCCGTCCAGAAATCGCTGTGTATTTGCTTTTCGCCGCACCAAATTAAGAAGGAAGAAAGAAGATGAAATGAATGAAATTCATGGCCATTTTGAGATTTTGCATTGGAATGAGCAAAAACTTCATATTTTATTAATTTTCCATTACACTTGCCTTAGAAGTTAAATATATTTGTACAATCGCAAATATTACAGATACGTATGAATATATTGATGTATGTATGTACGTACAAATGTACGTTGACATTTTCCAAAAAGTGCGTATCTGTTTTGCCGACGGGATTTCGCATGGGCATTAATATGAAAAAAGATGTTTACTTAAATATGCTTTACAGTGAATTCATATTTTCTGCTTACTTTACATTTGGGTAAAAATTTTAATTTGAGGGCTAATATATGTATGCATAAATATCACATATGGAATAATATGTACATATGTAAATAATGTTAGTAAATGCAAGATACATACATATGTATATGTATGTATACACGTCGACGCCAAAAACTCTAAAATACTACAACCATTCATAAATGCGGTTGTCTTTCCATTCATAAATGCAAACCCAACTCCTCTCCCTTCGTACACAATCGCGATCCACATGCTAATTTCAGACTTTCGCGACCAAGAATTTTAACAAATTTATGAAATTTCTGTCTTCCGTGCTCGCACCAAAAAGGAGGATCACTCTTGATTTTTTAGCCCAGTCCGACATTAATGAATATGTGAACACATTTACTTAAAATATATCAGATATGCTACCCCGGCAAGATTTTTAACTTCTAAAATAATTTCTAATATGAATATTCATGTGTACATAGCTATTGTTAAACCCAGTTTTGTTTAATTTTATGAAAATAATTATTTAAATTACGATTTCTCAAATAGGGCCTTAATTAAATCACGGCCTGTCCTCACCTCCATGCGCACTGCGTCCATATGTATGCGCACATATAAGTATGTGAATATGTCGCCGAATATTGTCACATTTGCACACCAGTGTTTAT
The DNA here is from genome assembly GCA_963971545.1 of Philophylla caesio. Taxonomy (NCBI): domain Eukaryota; kingdom Metazoa; phylum Arthropoda; class Insecta; order Diptera; family Tephritidae; genus Philophylla; species Philophylla caesio. The sequence goes on along the minus strand of OZ020608.1, from coordinate 36,567,838 downwards.
CATCACTGCTATTGCACTAATTTCACTGCGCTTTGCCGCCGTAGTTGCAATTCTACTACTTAAAAAAAAAGTAGTCACAAAAGTTAATACATATTTTAGTTCTCAGTGTACTATACAAACGCATTTACCTCTAACCTAGTTTAGTGTTTACTTATCACGCTCATTTTTATTGATTTTCTCGCAGATTTATGTATTAAAGTTCTTTTAGGTACCTTTTTCTACAACTGCTATTTTTCATCAAATATACTACCAAATAAAAATTAGTTTCTCTGAACCCCATGACATGGCGATGGCTTTTTGAGCTCGGCACGATTGAAAACGCGCAGAAGTAATCGTATTTAAATATTTATGCAAAAGTTTGCATATTCATTCATTTGCTAAATTTTTTTTAAAACCTTTATATACATACATATGTATATACTTAGATACTTAGGCTTTGAGTCATTAACACTTAACACCTCCATTTTTCGATTTGATTATACTGATGACAGCAAAACATATATACATAAATAAATAAATGCATAGGTTTCAAATCAACTGAATGCAATTTATATATTAAATGTACACTAGTTTTGTTAATTACACTTGTTACACTTACTAGGCACTGACTTTTATGAACTCTACAACACAAATTTATCACTAACCCACTACTCATGCATCATCATTTTAAAACTAAATCACTCCCGAATATTCAATATATGTTAAGATATTATTAAAGCACTATTAGAACTACGCGATCAAACCATAATATCATAGTTTAATATAATTTTTGCTACATTTTCCACAATTTCTCGTGTTTTCAAAATTTTGGTTGACACTTCAATTTCGGCCACACTCATTCTTTGGCACTTTACGCTTTAATACCACACTATTTTCACTCATAACTGATTTATATTGACACGACAATTAATATAATACATTTATTATGCACATTTTTAACAATATTTAAGATTTCAATTAAATTTTTAATAAAAACAAACAGCACATAAAATTCCACTATCACTTGTATTTGTTTTGATTGCACACTAGCTGGCGAAAATATGTGCTTTTCCTTCTTTCGTGCGGACAGCGTATCAAAGCATGTGGTGAACTCCTGGAGATGGACGGCACCATACGGTCTCAGAAACCTCTGAAATTTTACATTTCAGCGTGTTGTCGCTTCTTACAGATTTACGTTCTTTGGTTTTGATAACATGGCGCCGAAACCAAAGAACGTAAATCTATAAGAAGCGACAACATGACGACAAAAAAATTTAGCAAATGAATAAATATGCAAACTTTTGCATAAATATTTAAATACGTTTACTTTTGCGCGTTTTCAATCGTACCGAGCTCAAAAAGCCATCGCCATGTCATGGGGTTCAGAGAAACCAATTTTTATTTGGTAGTATATTTGATGAAAAATAGCAGTTGTAGAAAAAGGTACCTAAAAGAACTTTAATACATAAATCTGCGATAAACTCAATAAAAATGAGCGTGATAAGTAAACACTAAACTAGGTTAGAGGTAAATGCGTTTGTATAGTACACTGAGAACTAAAATATGTATTAACTTTTGTGACTACTTTTTTTTTAAGTAGTAGAATTGCAACTACGGCGGCAAAGCGCAGTGAAATTAGTGCAATAGCAGTGATGATAAACACTGGTGTGCAAATGTGACAATATTCGGCGACATATTCACATACTTATATGTGCGCATACATATGGACGCAGTGCGCATGGAGGTGAGGACAGGCCGTGATTTAATTAAGGCCCTATTTGAGAAATCGTAATGAATTTAAATAATTATTTTCATAAAATTAAACAAAACTGGGTTTAACAATAGCTATGTACACATGAATATTCATATTAGAAATTATTTTAGAAATTAAAAATCTTGCCGGGGTAGCATATCTGATATATTTTAAGTAAATGTGTTCACATATTCATTAATGTCGGACTGGGCTAAAAAATCAAGAGTGATCCTCCTTTTTGGTGCGAGCACGGAAGACAGAAATTTCATAAATTTGTTAAAATTCTTGGTCGCGAAAGTCTGAAATTAGCATGTGGATCGCGATTGTGTACGAAGGGAGAGGAGTTGGGTTTGCATTTATGAATGGAAAGACAACCGCATTTATGAATGGTTGTAGTATTTTAGAGTTTTTGGCGTCGACGTGTATACATACATATACATATGTATGTATCTTGCATTTACTAACATTATTTACATATGTACATATTATTCCATATGTGATATTTATGCATACATATATTAGCCCTCAAATAAAAATTTTTACCCAAATGTAAAGTAAGCAGAAAATATGAATTCACTGTAAAGCATATTTAAGTAAACATCTTTTTTCATATTAATGCCCATGCGAAATGCCGTCGGCAAAACAGATACGCACTTTTTGGAAAATGTCAACGTACATTTGTACGTACATACATACATCAATATATTCATACGTATCTGTAATATTTGCGATTGTACAAATATATTTAACTTCTAAGGCAAGTGTAATGGAAAATTAATAAAATATGAAGTTTTTGCTCATTCCAATGCAAAATCTCAAAATTGCCATGAATTTCATTCATTTCATCTTCTTTCTTCCTTCTTAATTTGGTGCGGCGAAAAGCAAATACACAGCGAATTCTGGACCGGCCTGGTGAATTTTGACGAAAGAAGATGTGAAGACGTGTGGTGAACTCCTGAAGATGGAGGGCACGGATTCACTCGCCAAATTTCAGCGTGTTGTCGCTTCTTATAGATTTACGTTCTTTGCCGAAACGCAACAAACTCATTTCGTTAAGTTAATTTTGCTCGTTAACAAAACAAAATGGAATCGTTTCGTTTGTTGAGCAGCCCTGGTGGAACCCATATAACATTTATTTTTTAGTGCACTTTGCCCAACCCAGGCCACAAGGTATTGTGTTTTGTCCTCGTTCACTGCTAGACCAACCTCTTTCACCTCCTTCTCTAGACTAGAAAATGTTGCACTGACGGCCCTTTTGTTAAGGCCAACCATGTGAATATCATCGGCATACGCCAGCATGATCGTACTTTTGTTATGTATATATAGTGCCACTGCGATTCAGATTGGCAGCTTTCAGATAACAAATTAAGATTTTTTAATAGTAGTATGTTTTAATAACACTACTCAACAAATCTGTAGGAAAAATTTGCGACTGATGTGCTAAGAGGTCTGCGGGGGTGTTTAATGTGCCCGGTTTACGAATTTGAGTTCAAAAATTTTCCATCACGTACAGATTTTGTGTTACAGAGTACATGTTTTTTTATTTTTTGTTTCTGAAATTTTCGTATAATTTATACTGTAAGTTGAAATAAAAAAAGTTATTTAAAAAATAACGGGTTTTATTTACTACAACAGATGCAAAATACATTTATACTAAATCTTTTGTAGAAATATTTTCGCAAATGCTGACTTGCGCTTATACTGTTAATCGCTTCCCCTCATAAGGAACCAACAGTAATCTCCCATCATTGCCGGATCCCATCTGTCTTGGTATCGATGCTCCATTGCTAGGAAGCCCTGGTGGGAAAGATGTTTAAATGTGAGTGGAGGAAGTGGATTTTAAGGGATATGCGGCAGCCCATTTTGCAATAGTGCTAGAGTAATTCTTTTACTAATTAATTTTGCGTAGGTTTCTTTTTCTCTGTTTCCTAAAAACTCAGAAACAATTGTTTCAAACGACTTCCACGCAATCAATTCAACATTACTTAACGTTTGATGGAATTTCTCATCCTTTACTATTTTTCGAATTTAGGGTCCAACAAATATGCCTTCTTTAAGCTTGGCATCGCTTAGTTTAGGAAACATTTGTTTAAAGTATTTTAATGCATCTCTGTCTTTATCTAATGCTTTAACCAAATTTTTCTTCAATCCAAGCTTAATATGTAATGCTAACAAAACTTTTTTGGGATCAACGAGAGGTATGTTCTTTACGCTAGCCTGGCCTGGAATAAATTGATCTCTCTGAGGCCACTATTTTACTTTATAAACTCTTGCAGTTGCTCTACTGTCCCAAAGACAGCAATACTTAGTAAATTCACCCTGAAGCCCTAGTAACAATACTATGACTTTTAGGTCACCACATATTTGCCACTTGTAAGCATCATAGTTAATTTAATTTATAATCTGTGACATACTTTTGTATGTTTCTTTTTATGTCAACTGTATGCGAAATTGGAATAGACGCCCTTTTGTTGCTATTATGAAGCAAAACCGCCTTCAAACTTATTTTTGTGGAGTCTTTAAATAAACGCCACTTTTCCGGATTATGAGCAAAGCCCAATCTTTCCATAACATCATTTGGACTAACACAAATACAAATTGTATCCTTCATGGTGAAAAACGAGGATATCTCCTGGTTACGGATTCTAAAAATTCTTACTTTCGTTCCTGATGCCATTAAATTCTACTGTTGTAGTCTTGAACCCAATAGCTCAGCATGCTCCTTGGACTAGTGTAGTCGTTTTATTCAGATTGTTCGATTACATGGGGTTTTTTCGTTATTTTAAGGAGAATAGGTAGCGTCCATTTTTTCTGCACTCTTCAGTGCTTTTTCATCATATCCCCAATCTACTTCCCAATTCGCTAGGGGAGCCTGAACTGGTAAGACTTCTCCGTGAGGAACAGGTCTTGTTGCTGAAGGAATTTCTGGATATTCATACAAAATATACAGTCGTTGAAATGGCATATAATATCGTTTACCATGTAACCAGTTACTTATAATAATAATAATTTTGGCGCTTACACTATATAGCTCAGTGTTAGGCCTAGCTTCTCCTACCATTTATGGTGTGCGTCTTTCCTTATACCACAATTGGAGGGACCTACAGTTTTGTGCCGACTCCGAACGGCAGATGTATTTTATGAGAAGCTTTTTCATGGCAGAAATACCCTCAGAGGTTTGCCATTGCCTGCTGAGGGGTGACCGCTATTAGAAAAAACTTTTTCTATGATTAAGATTTTGCTTGCCCTGACTGAGATTCGAACCTCGAACTCACAGGCATATCGAGTTATAGCACGCACCGCTACCAACTCGACCACAGCGGCCACAACCAGTTACTTAGCCAGCCAAAATATTTGTGATAAGCTATTTTTGTCATATTAATTGTCCTCTTCTGTGGTTTGGGGATGAAATGGCCACATATATTACAAAAACTGTCCGCGGGGTTAACACATGCATAAGCATGTGGTGAACTCCTGGAGATGGACGGCACCATACGGTCTCAGAAATCTCTGAAATTTTTCATTTCAGCGTGTTGTCGCTTCTTATAGATTTACGTTCTTTGGTTTTGATAACATGGCGCCAGGAGTTCACCACATGCTTTGATACGCTGTCCGCACGAAAGAAGGAAAAGCAAATATTTTCGCCGGCTAGTGTGCAATCAAAACAAATACAAGTGATAGTGGAATTTTATGTGCTGTTTGTTTTTATTAAAAATTCAATTAAAATCTTAAATATTGTGAGAAATGTGCATAATAAATGTATTATATTAATTATGGTGTCAATATAAATCAGTTATGAGTGAAAATAGTGCGGTATTAAAGCATAAAGTGCCAAAGAATGAGTGTGGCCGAAATTGATGTGTCAACCAAAATTCTGAATACACGAGAAATTGTGGAAAATGATGCAAAAATTTAATAATATCTTAACATATATTGAATATTCGGGAGTGATTTAGTGTTTAAATGATGATGCATGAGTAGTGGGTTAGTGATAAATTTGTGTTGTAGAGTTCATAAAAGTCAGTGCCTAATAAGTGTAACAAGTGTAATTAACAAAACTAGTGTACATTTAATATATAAATTGCATTCAGTTGGTTTGAAACCTATGCATTTATTTATTCATGTATATGTTGAATTCTCCATATCGTTTATGCTTTTTATGATATGCAGTGATTCGCAGGTGGCTACACTATTTTCTCAAACCGTTCGCGTCACTCTGCTTCTCAAAAACGACTCTATCATCAAACTCATTTTCCTATCTCAGTCAATTTCATAGCCTACTATTCACATTTGGCTTCTCTGAGCTTACTGAGTTTTATTATTTAGCAAGTGTTTTTCCTAACAAGTGTTTATTTTACATAGCAGTGTACCACCATTGCTTCACTCAAGCAATACATTATTGCTTGGCATATCTACCATAGCTCCGACACGGCCATTCTGACAAGACACACGACCTCGTGTGATTTACATACTCGGTCACTCCTGACCCAATAATGCAATTCAACCGTAATTTTTTTTTTTTTTTTAAATTCAGTTTTTATAATTCATTTCATTTCTTTAAATTTATTGTACAAAATGGTACAAACTAAAGCTTATGTATTAAAAGAAAGAATTCATTAAATTAATTCAATTCAGAGCTGAATACATGCGCTTACTTTAAAATACATGCATACAACTATGGCCTACCACACGTCCTCGTGCGGTAATTTTCAAATTCATTAATCGCTTCCTTTCAGCTTAATCAATATCGTTCTGACACTTAACCAGCGTTAGAGTTAGAACTTGTCTCACATCTGATACTGACTACTTTCATTTAACCATTCCAACACTTAGCCAGCGTTTAGAGACTCTTTCAACTTCTCATCCATTAATACTTCCTTCCAGTATTAATGTATACAAAGGTTAATTATTATTATTTTTTATTTATTTTTTTTTTATTGAACATATGCAATATATAATTACGCTACATTTATTCAGATGAAATTAGAAAATTACTAAATTAATGTACAATTCTTTACTCAGCGTCTACGACATCTAAATCTACTTCTCCTTCAGGCATTTTGCGTAACCGATCATGAGCGTATTTATAAGTCCTCTTGGAGCTAAGATTCGAAATTACATATCTGTCGCCATCTAAAATTTCAATAATTTTAAATGGTCCCTTATACTTAGGGTCGAGTTTTTTTTGGTTTTGTTCCTCATTTTGAAGCAAACCGAAGTCACCAAGAGCAAACTTGTTTACTTTGGCTTTACCTTGGTCAAATTTAATTTTATTATACTTAGCACTTTTTTCAATATTGGTTGTGGCCTCTTGTCTCACTGCGTCAATATCAACGACTTGGTCACTTCCATCGCATAAATTAATGTCAAGGGGTCTAGCGATTTTACCTATCATCAACTCAAGAGGGCTAGATTTTGTAACGCGGTTAGCGGTACAATTTAAAGCTAACTGTACATCGAGGAGTGCATCTTGCCATGAACTATTTTTACTAGTTTCAACAGCCGTAAGCATATTCTTTAACGTACTCATTACCCGTTCAACTTGTCCATTGGACCGTGAACTACCTGTTGCTATTAAGTGAAGGTTGATTCCACGCATTTTACAAAATTCACGGAACTCGGAGCTCGCAAAGCATCTTCCCTGATCTGCTATGATACGTACAGGTGCCCCAAACAAAGAAACGGAATATTTTATGGCCCGAATACTGCTGGCAGTATCAATGTGAATTGTATGGTACAAAATCACAAACTTCTTGAAAGCATCAATCATTACAAAGACATACTCTTTCTTATCGTTTTTCCCACTAAGTTTTCCTGCGGCATCTATATGTACTGTATGCCAAGGTATTGGAACTTTGGGTATAGGGTGGAGCTCAGCTTGTATCTTTCCTGAGTGGGATTTTGAAATCTTGCATGTAATGCAATTGTCAATAAGTTTTTTTTTATAAATTTTGCCATATTTTCAAACCAATATATTTCATACAATTTTTCAAGCGTTTTTTTCCCACCCGAGATGCATTAATGCTTTATATGTTGTGTTTACAAAATACCACCTCAGTGCTCTAGGAAGCATGGGTATACATCTAGTCCTACCATGACGTTGTATTTTACGATGCAATATACCAAAACGAAGCTCGTACGTTTTAGATACATAAATCATTATTCAGTTTTTCTTCCTTAAGGTCAGTTATTAGTTTTACAATATCAGGATCGCGTTGCTGCTCAGCCAACATCCAGTCTTTAGAAAGTTCTGCAAAATTAATCTCTTTTTGTTGAACCTTCGGTGAATTCGATGTTGCCTTTAGAGGCAGTGGATTTCTCAAAAAGAAATCTACATGACACATTCGATTTCCGTTTCTATGAACAATGTCAAAGTCAAACGCTTGTAGAAACGCCCACCACCTATGTACTCTGGGAGTTAAGTCTAATTTGGTGCGAGATGACTTAAGAGAATTGCAGTCTGTTACTACCGTAAAGTTTCGGCCATGCAAATAATGCCTGAAATGCTTTATTGCATTAACAACTGCCAAAGTTTCTAACTCATATGAATGGTATTTCGATTCTGCGGAAGTCGTACTTTTACTAAAATACGCAACTGCATGAAGCTTGTCATCGTTCTTTTGCAAGAGGACTGCACCGTATCCTATCGAGCTTGCATCAGTGTGCAACTCTATGGGAAAATTTGGATCAAACATGGCTAGAACAGGAGTATTTGTAAGAACAGAGATAATTTTTTTCCTTATGGATTCATGGGATGAATTCCAATCAAGATGTGTCTTAGTGGCACTAGTCAATCTATACAATGGCGTCATGATTTGCGAAAACTTAGGAATAAATTGTCGAAAATATGAAGCCAATCCTATAAATTGTCGCACCTGAGTAATATATTGAGGAGGAGGTAAAGCTATTAATGCTTAAATTTTTTTCGGATTTGGCCTAATTTCTCCACTGCTAACTTCAAACCCTAAATACTCCACTTTTTTCTTCATAAAACAACACTTTTTGCTATTTAAAGAAAACCCGACCTTCGCAAGCGTGCTTAAAACATTTTCTATCCTTTTTAAACTTTCGTTTAAGTCTTCATTTCCTAAAACCAGGATGTCATCCATGTAAACTACAACATAAGTATTGGCAAGCTCTCAAAGAACTTTCATTACAGCACGTTGGAATACTGCAGGAGCGTTTCGTAGCCCAAATGGCATAGCCAAATACTCAAAATGACCTTCAGGCGTTACGAAGGCGGTTCTTTCAATCGAGTCGGAATGGACGGGTATTTGGTGGTATCCACTTGTCATATCTAGAGTGGTAAAATAGTGGCAGCCATGCAGTCTATTAATCTGATCAGAAATCAGGGGTAATGGAAATCGGTCAGGAATTGTGTTATCATTCAGTTGTCGAAAATCAACACACATTCGGTAGGACCCATCTTTTTTCTTGACCAGTAAAATAGGACTTGAAAAAGGTGAGCTACTAGGTCGAATAACATTTGTTTCTAACAGTTCGTCAACTTTATTTCGAACAATTCGGCGCTCTTCAGGACTCATCCTGTATGGTCGTCTACAAACTGTCTTGTTTGGATCTTTAAGTCTAATTTGCATGGGCTCTATATTAAAAGAACTACACGGTATGTATATAAAGGTTTTAAAAAAAATTTAGCAAATGAATAAATATGCAAACTTTTGCATAAATATTTAAATACGTTTACTTCTGCGCGTTTTCAATTGTGCCGAGCTCAAAAAGCCATCGCCATGTCATGGGGTTCAGAGAAACTAATTTTTATTTGGTAGTATATTTGATGAAAAATAGCAGTTGTAGAAAAAGGTACCTAAAAGAACTTTAATACATAAATCTGCGAGAAAATCAATAAAAATGAGCGTGATAAGTAAACACTAAACTAGGTTAGAGGTAAATGCGTTTGTATAGTACACTGAGAACTAAAATATGTATTAACTTTTGTGACTACATTTTTTTAAAGTAGTAGAATTGCTACTACGGCGGCAAAGCGCAGTGAAATTAGTGCAATAGCAGTGATGATAAACACTGGTGTGCAAATGTGACAAAATTCGGCGACATATTTACATACTTATATGTGCGCATACATATGGACGCAGTGCGCATGGAGGTGAGGACAGGCCGTGATTTAATTAAGGCCTATTTGAGAAATCGTAATGAATTTAAATAAGTATTTTCATAAAATTAACCAAAACTGTGTTTAACAATAGCTATGTACACATGAATATTCATATTAGAAATTATTTTAGAAATTAAAAATCTTGCCGGGGTAGCATATCTGATATATTTTAAGTAAATGTGTTCACATATTCATTAATGTCGGACTGGGCTAAAAAATCAAGAGTGATCCTTCTTTTTGGTGCGAGCACGGAAGACAGAAATTTCATAAATTTGTTAAAATTCTTGGTCGCGAAAGTCTGAAATTAGCATGTGGATCGCGATTGTGTACGAAGGAAGAGGAGTTGGGTTTGCATTTATGAATGGAAAGACAACCGCATTTATGAATGGTTGTAGTATTTTAGAGTTTTTGGCGTCGACGTGTATACATACATATACATATGTATGTATCTTGCATTTACTAACATTATTTACATGTGTACATATTATTCCATATGTGATATTTATGCATACAAATATTAGCCCTCAAATTAAAATTTTTACCCAAATGTAAAGTAAGCAGAAAATATGAATTCACTGTAAAGCATATTTAAGTAAACATCTTTTTTCATATTAATGCCCATGCGAAATGCCGTCGGCAAAACAGATACTCACTTTTTGGAAAATGTCAACGTACATTTGTACGTACATACATACATCAATATATTCATACGTATCTGTAATATTTGCGATTGTACAAATATATTTAACTTCTAAGGCAAGTGTAATGGAAAATTAATAAAATATGAAGTTGTTGCTCATTCCAATGCAAAATCTCACAATGGCCATGAATTTCATTCATTTCATCTTCTTTCTTCCTTCTTAATTTGGTGCGGCGAAAAGCAAATACACAGCGAATTCTGGACCGGCCTGGTGAATTTTGACGAAAGAAGATGTGAAGACGTGTGGTGAACTCCTGAAGATGGAGGGCACGGATTCACTCGCCATTTTTGAGCGTGTTGTCGCTTCTTATATATTTACGTTCTTTGATGTTGCAACGTTATAAAATTTCCGTTTTCGTTAATTTTAATGCAGCGCTTCTGTTTGCGCCTGTTTGCGACGAGTGAATCTCTGAATCTTCTGAACGTTTTTCTTAACTTTTTAACGTTAACGCCAACATTTCGTTTCGGTTAAAAACGTAATGAAATTTATTATGATAATTGCTTCAACGATAATATTTTGAAATGTTTCAACCGAAACAAGAGAAAACATTTCGGAACGGTTAAATTTAACGTTAAAATGCATCCTTGGGTTCCACTATATCTTCAGTGATAGTTAAAAAACGAATTCAACTATCATTGAAGATTTAGTGATAGTGGAAACAAATTTAACTATTACTAAATATTTAGTGACAGTGAAAAAAGTCAGTATCACTAAACATTTAGTGAAAACCTTTTCAATAACATAACACTCTTTCTCGAGGAGTATGTACAATCATATGTATGAGGGAATTTGTTCAAAATAAGCCATGTGTTTAGGTAGAGACACATATGTACATTAGGCAAGTCAATCCCGGGATTGACTGATGTCTATTCAAATCCCGGAATTGCAGAAAAGAGCCATTTATTTTATTAATTTTGTATCATTTATAAAAATTTCGCTTTTAAGGACAAAAAATAAGCCTTTGGAGAGTTCAGTTCGGCTTGTAAACTCCCTGAAGGCTTTGGTTTGCCCTTTGCCATTATAAATGAGCTGAAGAATATCCTCCTCGAGTAGAAATGAGCCTTACTATGAAAGCGATGTTAATAGAACTGACGACGAGGTGCTTGAAATGGAAAAGGCAGAAAGTCTCAAAGGTAAATTGCATCAAGTTTTAACGAGCAGCTCGAGCAGTGTCCAATATTCGAAATTCATAAAATTTATTAGAAGGCTTGGTAAACGAAATTGATAGTTTTTGTAATGAGGCGATATAAGATTTGTCCTACAGAGCGCATTTACCAAACCAGCCAACTAGTGTTGAGGCGCAGCAGTGCTTCTCCACTGCATATTTTAAATGGAACAACCTGGTTCTACGGTTGTATAATAACACACTTTTGTTTTGATGTATTTTTTTTTTTTAATGGTACTATATTAATATATAATATTTATCTCAAACAGTGATTAAAAATAATTTTACTTTATGTAGGTGCGTTTACTTCTGTACCAAATATGTATGTGTGTAAAATTTTACGTTTATTTCTTTTTTGTTCTTGAAAAGGCCAATAAATACATACACAAATTTACATTTTTGACAAAAATTAAGAATCAAAATTACGTGGAATTCGGGATCTCGGGATTGCCCCGCGATTTTATTTTCAATTCTTGAAAATCCCGGGATCAATAAAATGCCCAAAATTAACATCCGTAATGTCATCTCTAATAATATCCTAAAGGAAAAGGGTCTTTCCACTGGCGTAGAGGAAAGAAGAGCTGTGTTGTATTTTAAAAATATTTTTTTTTATAATAAGAAATCGGTGCATAGCATCAATGCATTCAAGTACATAATTACTTCAGTTGCTATACTTCCACCATGAAAGTCACCTTTTGAGATGTAAGCAATGTTTTTCATGAATGTTTGCGTTTTTGAGATATTAGCAATATTTTTCGTGGCAGAATTTTTTCGATGGGGTTATATAAAAAAAGTTCTTTCTTTAAAAAATGTTATATAAATATTTGCTGTGAGTCACTTTAAATGTGCATTTGATTATACTCGAATTTATTCGGCTATAAATATGCTTACCCAAATATTTTCAGAACGCTTTTAATAAAATCTTTAAAATTTGGACGAAAATTTGGTAAATTGTCATAAATTTTGTATAATGTTTAAAACTTTAATTTATATGAAATGTTTTAAAAACGCACTATATTTTTCTAAAAACCTATTGAAAAAGATGTGTCATGAAAAAACATTGCTAATATCTTAAAAAAGCAAACATTCAATCGTTTTTGCTCGCCAGTGTACATATAAAATGCAGGTTAAAAATGCTAATACAAATAATAACTGCATTGGGGTTAATGACTGTAGATACTTGGCATTGAATATTTTAAGCATATAATAAGAATATAGGTGATAAATGAATAATAACATATGATCGACGAATTCAGCGATGGGCAATCAGTGATCCAACCGCATCGTTTAATTACCGTGCCTATACACCAAGAACCATTTTTTTTAACAACTAGTTGATAACTAATATCGAATATAAAATTTTAATTCAAATATACTATATAGTTAAAGATCATTTTTCACTAAAAGTTTAGTGAAACGCAATTTTTTTCCACTGACACTAAATGTTTAAAATTTTAATTTCACTAAATTATAGTGTTTTTATTTTTCACTATCACTACAGTGGTAGTGCAAAAATACCCAACCCTAATTGTAGCTACAAACAAAACATCCTCGCGTATTGGGACCCACGTCACTGTTGGCAGCTACAACTTTAAACAAGTCAAGGATTTTGTATACTCGTACCTTGGATCCAGCATTAACACAACTAATGATGTCAGCCTAGAAATCTAGCGAAGAATAAAACTTGCTTACAGGTGCTAATTTTGGTTCGGTAGGCAATTTAAAAGTAGATCCCTTTCTCGACGTACGAAAATCTCGCTCAACCCATGCCCGTCCTTTTGGCGCAGAAACTTGGACAATGTTGATTATCGATGAGACATAGAGTGTAAGCGCCAAATTATAATTATTACTATTACATCAACTGCACACACACAGCACCCTCAACAAAATAAAAACAGCAATTACGGCACATATTAACCTGTACTTTGATATTGATAACATTTTCTCACACGTGACCTTACATTTCTGAAGCGCGGCTGGCAGAGACTGTTATAAATGGCTGGTAAAATGATCTAGTTTTAGCTAATACAGGGATGTTATTTAAAACACAATCGTTCTCGGACCAAAAGTACATTAGCTTTTAAGTTACAAGCTCTCACAAAAAGGTCTTAGATATCCTACAAACACTTACTAACTAGTTGAACTTGACGAGGGATATCAACGCTGACGTTGAATCTTAGAAGCGCGAACAAAGCATCGTGTTCACTTTCGCTTGGTAGGTGTTTAGCCAAGACTCCTTGGTGGAACAAGAAGCTGGGATCACAGAGACGCGACGTGCTAAAGTTGTGTGTCCATTTAGAAGAAATCAAGGAAGTAGGCAGACTTAGGAAACGCCTTTTCAAGAATCGAAGCAAGCCACACCTAATAAGTAAAAACCTTAAGAACTGGGTCAACTACAATAGGGAGTCGTTGGAAGATCTGGTAAACACTAACTGTGTAGCTCGGGATCGACTGGGCTTGACACTGGACGAAGGAAAGTGGAAAGCACCCTTCAAAACCTGGTGGGTGCTAAAAAAGAAATGGGCATTAACAGCGTCGAGCACAAATCAATGGGAGTAAACAGAATATTCCCTTCACTGACGCAGAAGTGGTGGGTGCAATGGGGTTCAGTGGTGCTTCTGGGTATGCGGTTACGGTTGCACGGCTGTACTCAATTCCTACTCTTACGTCCACGTTCGTGCACCCAGGGCAATATGAGCAACCCATGTGCGGGATACGGTATCCAACCCGTGTGGAGCCGTGGGTCACGGCTAATAGAGAGGGAGCTTTAGTGGAGCCACTCCGACATATTCGATTAAAGAGTCCACTAAAGTCCACAGCGTCTGCTCACCAGCTGCGTCTGCAAGCTGGCGTCTGTCTTGGAGCAAGCGGCTCGCTATATAAACGAATTTAAAATTTTAACCCCCAGCAATGGGTTGTACGCAGGGCTTGGCACCCGCCACGTAAAACAAATATCAAATGAAAAGCAATGCAAAGCCTCGGACAGGACCCCCCTTTTTAGATTACGACCATGGCAAACGATTTAAGGACCGTGAATTGAGGACATGTACCTGGAATGTCCGAACCCTTAATTGGGAAGATGCCGCTGCCCGGCTGGTAGATGTCCTCGGCAGAGCGAAGGCTAACATCACCGCCATCCAAGAAATGCGAAGGACGGGGTAAGGGTGGAAAACGGTAGGCCATTGCGACGTATACTACGGAAGAAAAGGACGATGGGCCAAAGATCGCTTCTATGAACTCCTCGAGCGCACGTTGGAGCGCCGCCCCCAAAAAGATATAAAAAATCGTGCTATACGATTTTAATGCCAAAGAAAATTCAGTCTCCACGACGAAACGTGTGATAACGGATTGAGACTGATCGACTTCGACGTGGCCCAAAACTTGGTTATCTGTAGTACTAGTTTACAGCATAAGAAGAGACGACAGAAGGCTGCAACCACAACAGACAGCCACGCAGTTCGCAACTCGACTCGCACTCCTGCTCTCTGAGAGCACTAATCAACACAGCGATATTTCAGAGCAATGAAACCACATCTCTTGCTCTTTACGTTCCGCCGCTGAACAATCTATTGGTTTTCAGCAAGCTCGGAAAAACGACTGGTACGATGAGGAATGTCGCGTTGCCACGGAACAGAAAGATGCTGCCTACAGGGCCACGTTGCGATCGGGCGCAACGCGAGCCTTGCGGGAGAGATATCGTGAGTTGAAAAAGCAAGCGATACGCATTTCTCGAGAGAAGAAGAGAAAGGCCAAAATGCGTGACTGCGAAGAGCTTGAAATGCTGGCCGACAGGAAGAGCGCCCGAAATTTCTTTCAGAAAGTACGACGGCTAACAGAAGGTTTTAAGACCGGGGCGAATTCCTGTAAGAGCTGGTGACTGACGTTCAGAATATACTTAGTTTAGGGAGAGTACTTCACCACACTACTTAGTGGTAGTGGCAGAGACCACCTTGGAGAAGATGATGATCCCGAAACCCCAATCAATGATGACGGAATTTATGTTCCGTTACCCGACTGCGACGAAATCCGTATAGTAATAGCACGTCTAAAGAACAACAAAGCGCACGGAGCTGATGGGCTGCCAACTAAGTTATTCAAATACGGGGGAGAATAGTTGGTAAAGCGCATGCACCAGCTTATCTGCAAAGTATGGTCGGACGAATGCATGCCTACTGATTGGAATCTAAGTGTAATTTGCCCTATCCAGAAGGAGGGTGATACTGCAATTCGCGCCAACTATCGCGGTATCAGCCTTCTTAACATCGCTGAACTGATTGGACCTTATCAGTGTTGGTTTAGACCTGGTAAATTTACCATCGACCAGATATTCACAGTGCGCCAGATTTTAGAAAAGTCCCAAGAAAGAAGAATCGACACGCACCACCTTTTTGTCGACTTCAAAGCCGCTTTCGATAGCACAAAAAGAAGTTGCCTTTATGCCGCAATGTCAGAGTTTGGTATCCCCGCAGAACTGATACGGTTATGTAAAATGACGTTAGGCAACACCACCAGCTCCATCAGGATTCAGAAGGACCTTTCCGAGCCGTTTGATACCAAAAGAGGTTTGAGACAAGGTGACTCTTTGTCGTGCGACTTTTCCAACCTGATGCTGGAGACGATAATTCGAGCTGCAGAACTAAAGATTGACAGATATAACTTTGAAGAAGTAGAAGACTTCGTTTACTTAGAAACCAGCATTAACATCAATAATAATGTTAGCTTCGAAATCCAAACATTTTTTGACAAATAAAAATTTACGAATCAAAACTTCGTGAAATTCGGGTTCCCGGGATTGTCCCGGGATTTTGTTTTCAGATCTCGAAAATCTCCGGATCAATAAAATTGGCATGCCTAGTGGGGATAGAACCCGGAATATCTGTGTGGATTAAAACGTTTAAGAGATTGGAGGATAAGAGCTGAGTCAAACGATGCAAATTACATAGCCGTGGTTGTAACTAGGAAGTTGGTAGGCGCTATTATGGGGGCTATGGGTAAACGAAAGTACAATCGTTATTAAATAATAAGACAACATTTTTATATATTCTTTTGCGATTATTTTTAATTTAATTAAGTTTTTTACATGCATTCGAATTTTCCAAGTAGAAACGCTTCTTTGAGCGAAAAGTGCAAATGAATATTTTTGATACATTGGTCAAACAATATCTTTAAATTATTATTTGACTAAAATGTAATGCAAAATTCTTATATTTACTGTAAGAACTTGTTCAAAAGTTGTAAATGCCAAGATGCTCTTTTCTCAGAGATGGATACATTTGGATACATTTTTAAGTTTTTGCGGGTCGAAAATTCCAGAGGAAGAGAGATTGCGCAAGAGAGTCGAACCTAAGCACAAATCCCTCAACATTTTCATAGACGGCTCAAAAATTACATAAGAAGGAAGTAGAAGATAATACCCATAAGCGATTCGTAGCTAAATGGAATGAGCTTACAACCTGCAGACTGCAAAAATTATGCGGGGAATCAACGCAATGGATTATACTCGCTTCCTGCTGATATTATCAGGAAGGGAAATGTGAGCAGCCCTGTTTTCTACTTATTGTAAGCAATCCTGTTGGTACACTTTTCGTTACTTGCAACCCAGGCATATCACGAAGAGAAGGACGAAGTCAGTTAATAAAGGTCGTCGGCAACGAACCAGCGTAGTGACATCGTCGTGAATTATATATATTTTCTAAACTTTGTATTTGCTTAAATAATTTTTAATTAAACCTAACTTACGTATAATGCAGAGTTGCTGCCGGTGCTATGCCGATGCCCCGCCATGCCAAAAACACGATTCAAATGCTAAGGAACCTATACATTTCAAATGTTAGAAAACATTTCATAATAGAGATAATAGCGCTAATGAGTTATGCAGGAACTTTGATATCCTACCCAATGTCTATTTCAATACCTAAAAATGATTCGAACTCCATTTAATATTACTTAGGATCTATCGGCTAGTTTTACCTACCCGGTATTTCCTGAGAAGGAAATGGTATATTAATTTTGGTCGGATCTGTGTTAGTACCAGAAGGGGAAGAGATAGACCTTCGAAAAATATATCAAAATTATCGATAAAGCCATATCTATCTGTCCGTGTCACTGTCTAGGAAAAGCTTGGTGGGCAAAAGTCGGTTTCGTCAAATATTAATTCACATTTCACGAATTATTTATCATGCTATGAGGTAATAATTGAACATATATATAATACTTACATATACATATATTGGCAGTAACCTATCTGCGCAATGTCTAAAAAATCAGCAATCAAAGGGAGATAGTTTCAGCACAAATGTACGTTGTGCGCATGCGCAGGTTTTACATGCATTAGTATCTGTGAATACATATGACAAACACATAAAAGCGAGTACCTGCGTACCTGCAGTTGCGCCAAAAAATAAATTTGAAGAGGGTTGCTTCACTGTGGGGGGCTTATACCCTTTTTTGGCAAAGTTTACTATTACAAAATAAAGTGTGCTGATGAAGTATTAAAATTTAATTTTATATCTACTTGAAAATCAAGCAAACACGAATTCATTTATAAATGATTAGCAATTTTTTATTTAAGAATATTTAATTCATATGTATATAAATTCTATTTTATCTATTAACTAAGTAAAATTTTACTCATCGATTATTCAACTAAAAAGACAAAAAACTATAGTGGCAAAAATTGTACAGTAACCCTTTACAATATTCGCAATGTTATTTATTTGGAATTTTTTGAATATGAATTTCGGTAAAACCACTTACATTAACTAATTTTCTGGCTAAGCCAATTATTGGTTGCGAAACAATATTAATTTTGTGAATTTATTTCTAATGTAAACCTTCTGTTCGGTAGATTTTTCGCTATCAAAAAACAAACGAATATCGAGATAAAAACTTATAACTTTTTTAATTAAATGAGTGCGGTGATTGTTTAGTACCTCATTGCTAAATAAAGTTTTAATCGCTATGTGATCGTACATTATTTTATTTGAAAAGGCTGTACCTAAATTTTGAAAAATTGTATTCGCTAAAACTAATTTTGCAGTTTTTACCGGGCTTTTGTTCAGTATCTGCTGAAATTTTTTCTGGAGTTATACAAATATTGCAGATGTCTCAGATGTTAGAAATGGTCCCATATTTTTGTGTGCTACGAGTGATGGCATTTCATCGCCTAGCAATTGGTCTTGACAGATTGCACATATTATTTTCTTTTGCATTTTTGATGCCACAAATCCAGCGATATAGCGAACAAAATTGTCAAAATTTGTAGATAGTGCAATGAAACTCTTGTAATGCACTTTTAACGAAACACTTACGCATGCAAAGCTTTATCACTTGATTTTTCACATAAAAAGCATCTGTGCGACATGTCTGCAATTTTTTATATTAAAAAATTTCACAAAATACAAGAAAATTCCAAAACTGGATTTGCTTTTAAGTTCAAGTGTCATTTTTGACTTACGTTTACTCGGTTCTGCTTTTCTAATCTATATACATTTTATAAAAATCAATTGCTGTTCGTTTGTCTCGCTAAAACTCGAGAATGGCTGGGTCAATTAAGCAGATTTTTGTTTTGAAATGTTTGTAGTAGTCCAAAAAAGGTTTAAAAGGTGAGAAAATATGGAAAAATTGCGAGGAAGATAGCAAAAACAACAATTTAAATTTCCCTTATAAACTGTTCTACATTGATCATGATAGAAGATATGTGTTTATTGATGGCAAATAAATTTTTGTCGTGTTTGGTTACGACAGCACCAAATGGTCCCATGCGCGATGCATTTAACCACGAGTTACAAAGAGAACAACGGTACGATACTAAAGTATTGACTGAAGCAGTTTGTTCAGATGTTCCGCAATTGAATGCACAACAAAGGATTGCTAGAAGCTGTAAACCATGGATCTGCTGGAATTTACTTCCAGGATGCTGCCGGGGGGACAGGAAAAACATATAAATTTTATTGCTATTGGCAAATATCATATCGAAAAATGAAAAGGCTCTAGCGTTGGCTTCATCTGGAATAGTTGTAAATGTTATTAGAAGGTGGACGAACTGCACATTCTACCACATCGCTACATCGCTAAAAACAGCGCATGGCGAAGATTCTTCAAATATGCAACTTGATCGTTTGGGATGAACACAAGAGGTCGCTGAAGGTACTGGACAGAACGATAAACGATCTTCGGGGAGCCATTATTCTGTTATCAATTGATTTTCATCGGACTCTTCCAGCTATTTCTCGATCCACAGTAGCTGACGAACGAAACGCATGCCACATATGTGGCGGCACGTCAATTTTCACGCAACCGTCATGTTGTATAGTTGTGTTTTCTCTGTGCTACTTTTTTTATATTGAAATTTCATTATTTCTTTGTATATAAATTAATAATTTAGTGATAAAAGTTTTGGAGATTTATCTGGGCGCATTTAAAGCTAAGTATAATATTTGTTGAGCATTTTTTGCATTGATTTTATACTCTTTAATTTAGTTTTCAATTGCCGAGTCATTAGTTGATTTGTTTTTGCTTCTTTTTTTTGCTTTAAACTTTTTGTATTTGTTTAAGTTTGCGCGCATTTTCTTTTCTCTATTTTGATTGTCATTCTTTAAACAGCTGTTTGCGTTTAGTTTTTTAGGTGTCTATTACTATGCATCTAAAACTGTTCGTTGCATAAATAGCTCTCAAACCTTAAATAATTATAAAACTTGCCCTACCTTACAAACTGCTTTCTTCTTTGATTTATTAATACAATTTTAGTTTTTACTCATATTGAATTTTACTGTTTAAATTATGTCTTGCATAAAAGCGATAATGAGCAACGCTCTGTTGCATGCTGGTTGTGCGATGGAATTGCTCATATAAAATGTGCCGGATTGACTGGTAGAGTCCTAGACTTAATAAATGAATGAAGAGGTATTCGTTGGTCTTGTTTAAAATGCAGATCAACTGAGGTGAACTTTTCCAATTTTTTAGAGAAACCAGAAATGGATTTTTCGAAATCGGCAAAGACCTTCGGGCACTTAATGATAAATTTAAACGTTATGAAAACGTGTTTAAATCATTTAAGTGCCTAGATAAACAAACTTCGCAACCTGTAAGAGAGACCAACCGCAAACGGACACACAGTCCACCCAAGGAAAGTATTGTGGCTCCTCTTACATTACTTCAAAAAAAAAAAATGTAGGTGGCAGTTTCACTTGCCGCATCAAATACATTTACAACATAGTTAAAAAGTGTTTCATTTACTTCTAAAAAATTTTTTAGATTATATAACTAAGCCTCCCAATTCATTCAACTTTTCAATCGATACAATTTTCTCTTTAAAATCTATTTTAGAGAGTGATAACATGTATACATACATATCTCTGTCGTGAGTGCAAAAATGATTTAAAAACCGTACATTTGAACTGCAACGCTTTAGCAGTTGGCTGTAATAATGCAGCGTATTTTGCAATCACAAATAAATAAATTATATATATTATAAAAGTTGCTTTTGTTTTGTATGGCCGCATTTTCCTCCACGGATTGCTTTTCCAAGCTACCAAGTATATTGTAGTAGTTGTCAATTATAAAATCGTTGTTTCATTTGTGATTCAAAAGATTTGTTTTGAAATTTATTTTCAACAATAAAATTTATTAAAACATTTACAAAGATTATTAGAAACCAAAATTAAGAAGTATTAATATAACAAAGTATAGAAAACTATATTAAAATGTATCGATATGTAGGTGGCCCCTGTGGTCGAGTGGGTAGCAGTGCGTGCTATTACTCGAGGTTTCGGGTTCGAATCTCAGCTAGGGCAAGCAATATCGAAATCAAAGAATGGTTTTTGTTTCTAATAGCGGTCACCCCTCAGCAGGCAATGGCAAACCCTCGAGGGTATTTTAGCCATGAAAAAGCTTCTCATAAATACATCTGTCATTCGAAGTCGGCACAAAACTGTAGGTCCCTCTATTTGTAGTAGAATATAAAGACGCATACTACAAATGGTAGGAGAAGCTCGGCCAAACACTGACCTATGTATATACTGTGCCAAATTATTATTATTTGGTACACTAAATTTATTTTAATTGCCTTTAAAAGGTCCTTCGTAAGCACAATTAAAACTTTTCTTTTATTAAAAGAACGAACAAAGGCTTGTTCACATGATCTCAATTCGCTTGGCATACAAAATTATCAATTTTATTATGATGAACTAAATTTTATCTTGCATTTCTAAAATGATTTCTAATTTTGTTATTAATTCTGTATCATAAAAATCATTGCTTAAATCTACCTACCACCAATTTTCCACGCAGCCTCAGATTATGCCCAAAAACCATTTCTGCAGGAGTAGCGCCCAAATCCTCTTTAAAACAATAACGTAAACCCAGTAAAACTATTGGCAATTCATCTGACCAATTGCTTGAATTACCCCGTGCAAGAATTTGCTTGTGGATGATATGTTGAAGTACTAATTAACTCACTCCCAATATATACTGCAAGTTTACGAAAAATATTTGAAGTGAATTGAACACCTTGATCGATCGTTATATGTATGTATGTGTCGGTACACCAAATCGTGGAATATATTGTTCAATAAACTTTTGAGCAACAGATTTCGCCGTGATCTCTTTTAAGGGATATGCCTTAGACCAACGAGTGTTTCTATCAATTACTGTAAGGATATAACAAAATTCATTTGATACTGGTAATGGACCTACGCTATCAATATGGACATGGTCAAATCTTCTTTTTGGAATTGGTGTTTTTTGAAATGGAGATTATACATGTTTAAACACTTTAGACTTTTGGCATTTCACACAAGACTTTGTCCATTCATTTATTTGTTTTTTCATAAATGGCCACAAATACTTGGACGTTATTAAACGGCGAGTAGCCCTAATTACCTTTACAGTAAATATTTAAATTTAAAATTGGAATCACTAATTTATAGGATCACAAAGCATTTTTAAGAAGCGATTTCAACTCCTCATCTTTGTCTTGTTCAACATATAATTTTCTTAAACTAAGTTCTTGTTCGAAAGCTTCGACTTCTGGTATTCGTGACAAGGCTAATATATAATTTATTCCAGAAATATACTGTATATCATTAGTAAACTGAGGAATGTGTTCTAGATGTCTTATTTGACGAGGGCTTCTTTCCGATTTGGAGTTGAGGACGTAAGTTAATCGTTTGTGATCGGTATACACTGTTAAACTCCGTCCTTCTAAGAAATGTCTAAAATGTTTCATTGTTTGATAAATCGCTAAAAGTTCTCTATCAAATGCACTGTATTTTGTTTCTGAAGCTGTTAGCTTCTTTGAGTAACACGATAATGTTTCTGTGCCATTTTTCGTGAAGAACTGCGCCAATCGCTATTGCAGACGCGTCTGTGGAAATAGAAAGTCTGGCATTAACATCAAAATGATTTAAATGAACTGATGCCGCAAGTACTTCTTTGACTTTGATATAGTTTGTTTTAGCGTCAGCATTCCAATCAAAATTTAAAATTTTTTCTGTGATGAATTCGTTATCATCAAATACAAAGGACTTAATGGTTTTGGTAAATTCAAAATACATCGATGATCATACCAATTAATTTTTAATTGATCATACCAGTAAACTTTTTTCAATTTTATGACTGTTTTAAGTTGTTTAAATTCCTGTATAACTTTTACTTTACCTTCTGTTGGTTTAATACCGTATTTAGATATATTGTAACTTAAAAAATCTCAGATACACCGAATACACATTTATTTGGTTTAATGTTGAGCCTAAAGTCAAGAATTTTCTTAAAAACAGTTTTAAGATCACGAAGATGTTCTTCTTCATTGTAATACGCCACTTAAATATCATCTAAATATTCAAATACATAATCTAGACACCTAGCACTTCATTGATTAAACGTTGGGCTGAATTGAAGACCAAAAAGCATTCTAAAAAATTCATACAATCCAAACAGAGTGGTGATAGCGATTTTAGAAATATCCTCCTCTGACATTGGTATCTGATGATATGCTCGTACTAATTCAATTTTTGAGAAAATATTCTTCATCCGAGGGTTCATGTTCAAGTCGTGAATATGAGAAAGAGGATATCTGTCAGGAACGGTAACAAAAGTAAGTCTACGATAGTCACAACAAGGTCTTCAATCGTTACACTCCTTCTTTGGAACAATATGTAACGGGAATGCAACTAAGAAATTAAACTCAGCCTTTGCTATTTTAAATTTAATGGGATCTTAACGGCGAGGTTTTGTAAACTGTTATTCTCCGTTACATCTAATTTGATGAACGGTTGAGTGCTCAACTGGGTTAGTATAATCCGGTTCTGATACTAAAGAAGAAAATGATCTAAGCAATTAAGTGTATTTGTCGTCAATAAGAAAAAGGTTTAGTAATCAAATTTTTGTATAAGGAAAAATTGCATCAACAAAAATATTTGTTAAAGGATCAACCAGGTTTAATTTTAAGATCAATAAGAAGTGATAATTTTGTCAAGAAATCAACTCATATTATTAGCTTTGTTATATCAGCTACTACAAAAAAGAAAGGAAAATCTCTTCTCAAAGACAAATTTACATTTAGTAGTTTTTTACCAAAAGTTTTGATGGTACTTACAGTTTTCTCTGACACTTCTTATTTCATTATTTTTTCCTTATCGCTTTCAATTCATTTGTAATAAATGTGTAAACAGGCTGTGCTGTGATAATGGCCCCTGGGCCCCCCACTCTTGGGAGCAACCGGTTTTCCCTACTAATGGAAAGCCCAAAAGCGAAAAAGAAAAAATTGAATTAAAAATTACAAAGATGTCGTTTCCGTGTATAAGTTCACAAGAATCGTTGATGGTACAGCAAAACCTACTGGTGTAGTATTGCTCACTTTTGAGCTCAACGAATTACCAACAAAAATTGATATTTCCCAATCCAATGAGGTGTAAATCTTGCCAAATTCTTGGTCACTCTGTTAAATATTGTAAAAATGCACCAAGTTGTGTTAATTGTAACCTTCGCCCCTATTCACCGCTAAAGTGTACACGCACATCGTGCGCCAATTACTCAGAAGAGCACCCGTCTTCATCTCGACAATGTAAGAAATTTTTGCAACAAATATTAAAAATTAAAACTAACAAATAATGCACAATGCGTGAAGCTTATAACCTATACCAAACACCTTAGACGATAGTACAATATTTTCCGATCACGACGAATAAAGTATAGTCAAACAAATTAATACCTATCAGTTACAATACCTTCGATTTTCTGAGATATAAAATAAATATACTTATATTTCTTCTATTACTTATGGATTTTAGGATTATGCAAAAAAGGCTACCACAATAACTTCAACGAACTTACCTTACAGATAAAAGATATCAAACCAGATATTATTTGTTTGCAGGAAACTCATATTCCTTTTAAAAATTCAAGTGTAATTACTCCCAAATCGTATTCAGGTTACTTTTCCAACCTAGTAATACTTAACGATGGGCCTCCAACGCACATTTCGACGCACAAAAGCTTCACACATGTCGACCTCACAATTGTCTCATCTCAGTTAAGCCCAAAGTGCAACTGGAAAATATCCGACGACCTTTATGAAAGCGATCACTTCCCTATTTTTGCCAATATTTCCACTTCAGTAAAATTTTCTGCCACCAAACAGCTGCCTAAGTTCCGAACCGACCTTGCAAACTGGCATCGGTATCAGCAAGAATGCAACGAAAGTTTCAAACTGTGGGAAAGTACCAGCGTGAAACAAACCACAGCTATAATAATTAAAACCATTCGGTCCGCTGCAAACATAGCCATACCCCAAAGTAAGCCCAAGCCTCTTAAAAATAATGTTTATTGGTGGAACAGCTTAAGCTTAAGACAAACTAAACAAAAACTACAAACTCTGTATGACCTCCACAAATTTACTGGAATACAAAAAAGCTAATTCCGTCTTCAAAAAGGCAGTTAAAGAAACCAAACGCAAAATTTTGAAAAGGTTACCTCAGAAATTACTGTTCGTTCGTCGCCGAAGAAAATATGGGCAGATATCAAAGCGCTTATGGGTTCTTCAGGCATACCCTTGAAAACTATAAATTACGAGCAGCGCTTATCAACAGCACCAAAAAAAGTTGCAGAGGTCTTTGCAACCACCTGGTCAACATATTCCCTTGACAGTAATTTTTCAGAAGAATACTGCACACAAAAAAAACGGGTTCTTTCCAGATCTTCAAGTCATAGCCGCCTGTCTCCATCAGCTAGACAACTAGAAACCGAACTTACAGCATCCGAATTAGAATTTGCGTTATCACGCTGCAAAGGAAAAACACCAGGTTCCGACCGTATATCATATCCAATGCTGAAAAATTTACCAAAACTTGGGAAAGACAGACTACTGTGGCTTTATAACGAGATTTTCGAGAACGGTATTTATCCCCACGTTTGGCAATCAGCGATTGTTATACCAATTCTAAAGTACTATACAAGACATTAACGGTTATCCTGTGTGAGTAAAGTTTTAGATAAAATGTTAGCCAAAAGGCTTATGTGGTATTTAATCAGAAACAAATTTATCAGTCAAAATCAAACAGCTTTTAAAGAAAAACACAGCTACATCTCCAACAATTCGTGTCAAAGGCACTTTCGACAAAAAGTCACGTCACTGTACTAGCGAATGATTTCGATAGGGCGTTCGATCGCGTGGGAATCCATGTAGTGCTAACCCAGCTTGAGGCTTGGGGAATAAGACCTGAAGTCTTTTATTTGGTTAAAAACTTTATGTCCGGCCGCAAGTTTCAGGTTAGAGTAAACAATGATTTCTCTAAGCAATCATTAAAAACGGTATCCCGCAGGGATCCCCTTAATCGGTTATACTGGTCATAGTCGTTTTCCAACAGTTAAATAATATCATTTTAAACTACAAAAACATCGATTTATCTATTTACGCAGACGAAGCTATAATCTTTACGAAAGTAAAAAATTTAACTAGCGTCAACAAAACTTTTAAAAGCATACTCTTAGAAATAGGGAAATGGGGCCAATATTCGGGGGCAACACTATCAATTAGCAAATGTAAGATTCTACATATCTGCAAAAAAACCAAATGCTCTTATCCTTATCTAGTTGTGAACGATTTCAATATTGAATGTGCAAACCAGGCCTGCTCAACAAACGAAACGATACCATTTTGTTTTGTTAACGAGCAAAATTAACTTAACGAAATGAGTTTGTTGCGTTTCGGCGCCATCTTATCAAAACGAAATCAAATCGTTAATGTTGCAACGTTATAAAATTTCCGTTTTCGTGAATTTTAATGTGCCTAAAAGTATGCAGCGCTTCTGTTTGCGACGAGTGAATCTCCAGCGTTTTTCTTAGGGCCAGTTTTTCAGTGCTGGTTTAAACTCAGTTTAAACTAAGTTTAGTTAAACTCAGTTTAAATTTAAACTTAGTTTTCTTGCGCTCAATAAAATTTGTTGCAACCGAAACGAAATAGTCAGCACGCAGCTGATAAGTTAAACTAAGTTTAACTGTGCGCAATCGGCCGTTTAAACTCAGTTTAAACTCCGTTTAAAGTTGACTGAAAAACTGCATACTGAGTTTAAACTTAGTTTAAACGACAAACAGAGTTCAACTTGCACTGAAAAACTGGCCCTTAAAGTTTTATCGTTAACGCCAGCATTTCGTTTCGGTTAAAAATGCATCCTTGCATTAAACACATCTGCCGTTCGGAGTCGGCACAAAACTGTAGGTCCCTTCATTTGAGATATTTTATAAAGACGCACACCACAAATGGTAGGAGAAGCCCGGCCAAACACTCAGCTATATAGTGTAAGCGCCAAATTATTATTATTATAATCACTTTATCATCGAAATAGTACAGAAATACACACCATAAATTCAGTGATAGCTTTAAAAGCTATTATTAATATTATTATTATTATTTATTAGCTCTAATATACATTACTAAAAACTAATTGTGATAGATACGAGTACTAGCTGTTATGGCCTACGACTCGAAGATTAGAGTATATAGAGGAGGATATATTTATGTTGTATTATTTATAGTGAGAACGTAAAAAATGTTATAACTTATTTACTAGGTTAAATTTTTTTAAAAATGCAAAGATAGTGTGTATATTGCTGCTGTGTATAACCGAAGTGGTTCCTTCTCGTGGTAGCTATAGCGCAGCATTCGTTAAGGAGGTGTTTGATAGAAGATGTTTGATTGCAGAAGGGACATTGCATTTGGGGAGCATTTGAAAGAAGATCTTGGTGAGTAAGTTTTGTGTGACCAATTCTGAGTCGGATAGAAGTCCAGAAAGTTTATGTAAATTAATATATTTGCTTCGTAATATACTTTGCCTACACCTAGCAAATCTACCTACCTATTGCTTTTGAGGTTTTTACGTGAACTTTATCAAAATGTTTAAGGTACAGAAACGTGGTTGTGTTAACCCCGCGGACAATTTTTGTAATATATGTGGCCATTTCATCCCCAAATCACAGAAGAGTACAATTAATAAAATGACAAAAATAGCTTTTCACAAATATTTTGGCTGGCTCGTTTACAATGTAACGATATTATATGCCTTTTGCGGTTCTAATGATTCGGCGAGAACCAACTAACCATTTCAACGACTGTATATTTTGTATGAATATCCAGAGATTCCTTCAGCAACAAGACCTGTTCCTCACGGAGAAGTCTTACCAGTTCAGGCTCCCCTAGCGAATTGGGAAGTTGATTGGGGATATGATGAAAAAGCACTGAAGAGTGCAGAAAAAATGGACGCTACCTATTCTCCTTAAAATAACGAAAAGACCCCATGTAATCGAACAATCTGAATAAAACGACTACACTAGTCCAAGGAGCATGCTGAGCTATTGGGTTCAAGACTACAACAGTAGAATTTAATGGCATCAGGAACGAAAGTAAGAATTTTTAGAATCCGTAACCAGGAGATATCCTCGTTTTTCACCATGAAGGATACAATTTGTATTTGTGTTAGTCCAAATGATGTTATGGAAAGATTGGGCTTTGCTCATAATCCGGAAAAGTGGCGTTTATTTAAAGACTCCCCAAAAATAAGTTTGAAGGCGGTTTTGCTTCATAATAGCAACAAAAGGGCGTCTATTCCAATTTCGCATACAGTTGACATAAAATGAAACATACAAAAGTATGTCACAGATTATAAATTAAATTAACTATGATGCTTACAAGTGGCAAATATGTGGTGACCTAAAAGTCATAGTATTGTTACTAGGGCTTCAGGGTGAATTTACTAAGTATTGCTGTCTTTGGGACAGTAGAGCAACTGCAAGAGTTTATAAAGTAAAGTAAAATAGTGGCCTCAGAGAGATCAATTTATTCCAGGCCAGGCTAGCGTGAAGAACATACCTCTCGTTGATCCCAAAAAAGTTTTGTTAGCATTACATATTAAGCTTGGATTGAAGAAAAATTTTAATATTCATATTAGAAATTATTTTAGAAATTAAAAATCTTGCCGGGGGTAGCATATCTGATATATTTTAAGTAAATGTGTTCACATATTCATTGATGTCGGACTCAGCTAAAAAATCAAGAGTGATCCTCCTATTTGGTGCGAGCACGGAAGACAGAAATTTCATAAATTTGTTAAAATTCTTGGTCGCGAAAGTCTGAAATTAGCATGTGGATCGCGATTGTGTACGAAGGAAGAGGAGTTGGGTTTGCATTTATGAATGGAAAGACAACCGCATTTATGAATGGTTGTAGTATTTTAGAGTTTTTGGCGTCGACGTGTATACATACATATACATATGTATGTAATTTATTTATTTATTTATTTCATATTAATATTTTGTACAACTAAGACTATTGAGTCTTTTATATGTACATCAGCAAGTACTTACATGTGTATATTATTACACAGACATAATTTCAATATAAATACAAAAACACCTACATATATTATAACAGTAATTAAAGTAACCTTAAAACTAATTGGTATTATAGCATTAATTTATTGAAAAAAAAAAAAACAAACGATAGAAGTGTGTAAAATTAAGAATAGAGAGTAGATAGTAAAGAGATCAATGCCAGGATTATTTGAAGTCAGATGTCAAACGACACGTTCGACGTACAAAAGTAATCAAGTATTATCTTTTTGAAGTTTATTCTATTCAGTCCAGTTTTGACGGTTTCCGGGATCGAGTTCCATAGTCTAACACCGCTGATGAAGAACAGTCGCTCAGATACAAGCGAATTATATTTAGGTACGACCGAAGAACATAAATGTATAAGAAGGGACAACACGTTACTTTAAGCAACGAGTGAATCTCCAGGGGCATGCTTTCTCTTTTGCTCAAATGAATTTTTTGATTGGCTAGAGTAAGAAAGCATGCCCCTGGAGATTCACTCGTTGCTAATAATAACGTGTTGTCCATTCTTATACATTTATGTTCTTTGGTACGACCAAGCGGTTATGCCGCTGTGATTTCGTTAGCTGAAGTTTTACATACAAATATTCAGGGGTTTTCCATGTCAACAGTTTATACAAAAAAATACAGTTCCTCGCTGCTAAATAATTAATAATGCTGCAGCCCAGAATTTTATCCTGCCATGGTGATATGTGATCATATCTTCCAATGCCATATACATAACGTGTTACATTATTGAATGCTACATTCATTTTGTTTATCGACCTTGAGTCAAGTTTGCTATAGACCAATTCAGAGTAAGTAAAATGTGGCAGAATTAGCTGCATAGCAAGTTTGCGTCGTGTTTCCTGTGGCGTAAATGTGGCAGAGATTCTGAGCCTTCGCAAGATTAAATAAACATTACTCAGCACTTTATTAAGATGATCACAACAGCTTAACTTATTATTTATAATAAAACCCAAGTTCCGAATTTTGTCAGCTATCGTTAGCGTGGAAGAACCAATCCATAAAGATGGGATATTTTTAGGGTCTACATCTCCTTTACATATATGCATGACGTAAGACTTAGCAGCATTTAAACATAAACCATTCTTCTTCGCCCAGTATAAAATTGAAGACAGGTCACTATTAACTTTATAACATAAATCTTTAACGAGGCCAATGCGGCTTGAGAGGTATAACTGAATATCATCAGCATACGCGTGGACGGTAACATATTTACACACCGAGAAAACATCATTTACAAACATACTAAACAAAAGAGGACCAAGGATCGAACTCTGAGGAACACCTGCCTTGATATCTCTGAACCGCGATGTGACGTTCTCACATTTAACGCGCTGCACTCTACCCTGAAGATAGCTGGATAAGAGTTTTAACGAAGTCTCCGAGAATGCATTCTCTAACATTATTTACATATGTACATATTATTCCATATGTGATATTTATGCATACATATAATAGCCCTCAAATAAAAATTTTTACCCAAATTTAAAGTAAGCAGAAAATATGAATTCACTGTAAGGCATATTTAAGTAAACATCTTTTTTCATATTAATGCCCATGCGAAATGCCGTCGGCAAAACAGATACGCACTTTTTGGAAAATGTCAACGTACATTTGTACGTACATACATACATACATCAATATATTCATACGTATCTGTAATATTTGCGATTGTAAAAATATATTTAACTTCTAAGGCAAGTGTAATGGAAAATTAATAAAATATGAAGTTTTTGCTCATTCCAATGCAAAATCTCAAAATGGCCATGAATTTCATTCATTTCATCTTCTTTCTTCCTTCTTAATTTGGTGCGTCGAAAAGCAAATACACAGCGAATTCTGGACCGGCCTGGTGAATTTTGACGAAAGAAGATGTGAAGACGTGTGGTGAACTCCTGAAGTTGGAGGGCACGGAATCACTCGCCAAATTTCAGCGTGTTGTCGCTTCTTATAGATTTACGTTCTTTGCCGAAACGCAACAAACTCATTTCGTTAAGTTAATTTTGCTCGTTAACAAAACAAAATGGAATCGTTTCGTTTGTTGAGCAGCCCTGGTGGAACACATATAGCATTTATTTTTTAGTGCACTTTGCCCAACCCAGGCCACAAGGTATTGTGTTTTGTCCTCGTTCACTGCTAGACCAACCTCTTTCACCTCCTTCTCTAGACTAGAAAATGTTGCACTGACGGCCCTTTTGTTAAGGTCAACCATGTGAATATCACCGGCATACGCCAGCATGATCGTACTTTTGTTATTTATAGTGCCACTGCGATTCAGATTGGCAGCTTTAAGATAACAAATTAAAATTTTTTAATAGTAGTATGTTTTAATAACACTACTCAACAAATCTGTAGGAAAAATTTGCGACTGATGTGCTAAGAGGTCTGCGGGGGTGTTTAATGTGCCCGGTTTACGAATTTGAGTTCAAAAATTTTCTATCACGTACAGATTTTGTGTTACAGAGTACATGTTTTTTTTTATTTTTTGTTTCTGAAATTTTAGTTTAGTTTAAGTTGAAATAAAAAAAGTTATTTAAAAAATAACGGGTTTTATTTACTACAACAGATGCAAAATACATTTATACTAAATCTTTTGTAGAAATATTTTCGCAAATGCTGACTTGCGCTTATACTGTTAATCGCTTCCCCTCATAAGGAACCAACAGTAATCTCCCATCATTGCCGGATCCCATCTGTCTTGGTATCGTTGCTCCATTGTTAGGAAGTCCTGGTGGGAAAGATGTTTAAATGTGAGTGGAGGAAGTGGATTTTAAGGGATATGCGGCAGCCCATTTTGCAATAGTGCTAGAGTAATTCTTTTACTAATTAATTTTTCGTAGGTTTCTTTTTCTCTGTTTCCTAAAAACTCAGAAACAATTGTTTTAAACGACTTCCACGCAATCAATTCAACATTACTTAATGTTTGATGGAATTTCTCATCCTTTAGTATTTTTCGAATTTAGGGTCCAACAAATATGCCTTCTTTAAGCTTGGCATCGCTTAGTTTAGGAAACATTTGTTTAAAGAATTTTAATGCATCTCTGTCTTTATCTAATGCTTTAACCAAATTTTTCTTCAATCCAAGCTTAATATGTAATGCTAACAAAACTTTTTTGGGATCAACGAGAGGTATGTTATTCACGCTAGCCTGGCCTGGAATAAATTGATCTCTCTGAGGCCACTATTTTACTTTATAAACTCTTGCAGTTGCTCTACTGTCCCAAAGACAGCAATACTTAGTAAATTCACCCTGAAGCCCTAGTAACAATACTATGACTTTTAGGTCACCACATATTTGCCACTTGTAAGCATCATAGTTAATTTAATTTATAATCTGTGACATACTTTTGTATGTTTCTTTTTATGTCAACTGTATGCGAAATTGGAATAGACGCCCTTTTGTTGCTATTATGAAGCAAAACCGCCTTCAAACTTATTTTTGTGGAGTCTTTAAATAAACGCCACTTTTCCGGATTATGAGCAAAGCCCAATCTTTCCATAACATCAGTTGGACTAACACAAATACAAATTGTATCCTTCATGGTGAAAAACGAGGATATCTCCTGGTTACGGATTCTAAAAATTCTTACTTTCGTTCCTGATGCCATTAAATTCTACTGTTGTAGTCTTTAACCCAATAGCTCAGCATGCTCCTTGGACTAGTGTAGTCGTTTTATTCAGATTGTTCGATTACATGGGGTCTTTTCGTTATTTTAAGGAGAATAGGTAGCGTCCATTTTTTCTGCACTCTTCAGTGCTTTTTCATCATATCCCCAATCTACTTCCCAATTCGCTAGGGGAGCCTGAACTGGTAAGACTTCTCCGTGAGGAACAGGTCTTGTTGCTGAAGGAATATCTGGATATTCATATAAAATATACAGTCGTTGAAATGGTTAGTTGGTTCTCGCCGAATCATTAGAACCGCAAAAGGCATATAATATCGTTTACCATGTAACCAGTTACTTAGCCAGCCAAAATATTTGTGATAAGCTATTTTTGTCATTTTATTAATTGTCCTCTTCTGTGATTTGGGGATGAAATGGCCACATATATTACAAAAACTGTCCGCGGGGTTAATACATGCATAAGCATGTGGTGAACTCCTGGAGATGGACGGCACCATACGGTCTCAGAAATCTCTGAAATTTTTCATTTCAGCGTGTTGTCGCTTCTTATAGATTTACGTTCTTTGGTTTTGATAATATGGCGCCAGGAGTTCACCACATGCTTTGATACGCTGTCCGCACGAAAGAAGGAAAAGCAAATATTTTCGCCGGCTAGTGTGCAATCAAAACAAATACAAGTGATAGTGGAATTTTATGTGCTGTTTGTTTTTATTAAAAATTCAATTAAAATCTTAAATATTGTGAAAAATGTGCATAATAAATGTATTATATTAATTGTCGTGTCAATATAAATCAGTTATGAGTGAAAATAGTGCGTAAAGTGCCAAAGAATGAGTGTGGCCGAAATTGAAGTGTCAACCAAAATTTTGAATACACGAGAAATTGTGGAAAATGTTGCAAAAATTATATTAAACTATGATATTATGGTTTGATCGCGTAGTTATAATAGTGCTTTAATAATATCTTAACATATATTGAATATTCGGGAGTGATTTAGTGTTTAAATGATGATGCATGAGTAGTGGGTTAGTGATAAATTTGTGTTGTAGAGTTCATAAAAGTCAGTGCCTAATAAGTGTAACAAGTGTAATTAACAAAACTAGTGTACATTTAATATATAAATTGCATTCAGTTGGTTTAAAACCTATGCATTTATTTATTTATGTATATATGTTTTGTTGTCATCAGTATAATCAAATCGAAAAATGGAGGTGTTAAGTGTTAATGACTCAAAGCCTAAGTATCTAAGTATATACATATGTATGTATATAAAGGTTTTAAAAAAAATTTAGCAAATGAATAAATATGCAAACTTTTGCATAAATATTTAAATACGTTTACTTCTGCGCGTTTTCAATCGTGCCGAGCTCAAAAAGCCATCGCCATGTCATGGGGTTCAGAGAAACTAATTTTTATTTGGTAGTATATTTGATGAAAAATAGCAGTTGTAGAAAAAGGTACCTAAAAGAACTTTAATACATAAATCTGCGAGAAAATCAATAAAAATGAGCGTGATAAGTAAACACTAAACTAGGTTAGAGGTAAATGCGTTTGTATAGTACACTGAGAACTAAAATATGTATTAACTTTTGTGACTACATTTTTTTAAAGTAGTAGAATTGCTACTACGGCGGCAAAGCGCAGTGAAATTAGTGCAATAGCAGTGATGATAAACACTGGTGTGCAAATGTGACAAAATTCGGCGACATATTTACATACTTATATGTGCGCATACATATGGACGCAGTGCGCATGGAGGTGAGGACAGGCCGTGATTTAATTAAGGCCTATTTGAGAAATCGTAATGAATTTAAATAAGTATTTTCATAAAATTAACCAAAACTGTGTTTAACAATAGCTATGTACACATGAATATTCATATTAGAAATTATTTTAGAAATTAAAAATCTTGCCGGGGTAGCATATCTGATATATTTTAAGTAAATGTGTTCACATATTCATTAATGTCGGACTGGGCTAAAAAATCAAGAGTGATCCTTCTTTTTGGTGCGAGCACGGAAGACAGAAATTTCATAAATTTGTTAAAATTCTTGGTCGCGAAAGTCTGAAATTAGCATGTGGATCGCGATTGTGTACGAAGGAAGAGGAGTTGGGTTTGCATTTATGAATGGAAAGACAACCGCATTTATGAATGGTTGTAGTATTTTAGAGTTTTTGGCGTCGACGTGTATACATACATATACATATGTATGTATCTTGCATTTACTAACATTATTTACATGTGTACATATTATTCCATATGTGATATTTATGCATACAAATATTAGCCCTCAAATTAAAATTTTTACCCAAATGTAAAGTAAGCAGAAAATATGAATTCACTGTAAAGCATATTTAAGTAAACATCTTTTTTCATATTAATGCCCATGCGAAATGCCGTCGGCAAAACAGATACTCACTTTTTGGAAAATGTCAACGTACATTTGTACGTACATACATACATCAATATATTCATACGTATCTGTAATATTTGCGATTGTACAAATATATTTAACTTCTAAGGCAAGTGTAATGGAAAATTAATAAAATATGAAGTTGTTGCTCATTCCAATGCAAAATCTAACAATGGCCATGAATTTCATTCATTTCATCTTCTTTCTTCCTTCTTAATTTGGTGCGGCGAAAAGCAAATACACAGCGAATTCTGGACCGGCCTGGTGAATTTTGACGAAAGAAGATGTGAAGACGTGTGGTGAACTCCTGAAGATGGAGGGCACGGATTCACTCGCCATTTTTGAGCGTGTTGTCGCTTCTTATATATTTACGTTCTTTGATGTTGCAACGTTATAAAATTTCCGTTTTCGTTAATTTTAATGCAGCGCTTCTGTTTGCGCCTGTTTGCGACGAGTGAATCTCTGAATCTTCTGAACGTTTTTCTTAACTTTTTAACGTTAACGCCAACATTTCGTTTCGGTTAAAAACGTAATGAAATTTATTATGATAATTGCTTCAACGATAATATTTTGAAATGTTTCAACCGAAACAAGAGAAAACATTTCGGAACGGTTAAATTTAACGTTAAAATGCATCCTTGGGTTCCACTATATCTTCAGTGATAGTTAAAAAACGAATTCAACTATCATTGAAGATTTAGTGATAGTGGAAACAAATTTCACTATTACTAAATATTTAGTGACAGTGAAAAAAGTCAGTATCACTAAACATTTAGTGAAAACCTTTTCAATAACATAACACTCTTTCTCGAGGAGTATGTACAATCATATGTATGAGGGACGACGAGGTGCTTGAAATGGAAAAGGCAGAAAGTCTCAAAGGTAAATTGCATCAAGTTTTAACGAGCAGCTCGAGCAGTGTCCAATATTCGAAATTCATAAAATTTATTAGAAGGCTTGGTAAACGAAATTGATAGTTTTTGTAATGAGGCGATATAAGATTTGTCCTACAGAGCGCATTTACCAAACCAGCCAACTAGTGTTGAGGCGCAGCAGTGCTTCTCCACTGCATATTTTAAATGGAACAACCTGGTCCTACGGTTGTATATAATAACACACTTTTGTTTTGATGTATTTTTTTTTTTTAATGGTACTATATTAATATATAATATTAATCTCAAACAGTGATTAAAAATAATTTTACTTTATGTAGGTGCGTTTACTTCTGTACCAAATATGTATGTGTGTAAAATTTTACGTTTATTTCTTTTTTGTTCTTGAAAAGGCCAATAAATACATACACAAATTTACATTTTTGACAAAAATTAAGAATCAAAATTACGTGGAATTCGGGATCTCGGGATTGCCCCGCGATTTTATTTTAAATTCTTGAAAATCCCGGGATCAATAAAATGCCCAAAATTAACATCCGTAATGTCATCTCTAATAACATCCTAAAGGAAAAGGGTCTTTCCACTGGCGTAGAGGAAAGAAGAGCTGTGTTGTATTTTAAAAATATTTTTTTTTATAATAAGAAATCGGTGCATAGCATCAATGCATTCAAGTACATAATTACTTCAGTTGCTATACTTCCACCATGAAAGTCACCTTTTGAGATGTAAGCAGTGTTTTTCATGAATGTTTGCCTTTTTGAGATATTAGCAATATTTTTCGTGGCAGAATTTTTTCGATGGGGTTATATAAAAAAAGTTCTTTCTTTAAAAAATTTTATATAAATATTTGCTGTGAGTCACTTTAAATGTGCATTTGATTATACTCGAATTTATTCGGCTATAAATATGCTTACCCAAATATTTTCAGAACGCTTTTAATAAAATCTTTAAAATTTGGACGAAAATTTGGTAAATTGTCATAAATTTTGTATAATGTTTAAAACTTTAATTTATATGAAATGTTTTAAAAACGCACTATATTTTTCTAAAAACCTATTGAAAAAGATGTGTCATGAAAAAACATTGCTAATATCTTAAAAAAGCAAACATTCAATCGTTTTTTCTCGCCAGTGTACATATAAAATGCAGGTTAAAAATGCTAATACAAATAATAACTGCATTGGGGTGAATGACTGTAGATACTTGGCATATTTTAAGCATATAATAAGAATATAGGTGATAAATGAATAATAACATATGATCGGCGAATTCAGCGATGGGCAATCAGTGATCCAACCGCATCGTTTAATAACCGTGTCTATACACCAAGAACCATTTTTTTTAACAACTAGTTGATAACTAATATCGAATATAAAATTTAAATTCAAATATATATAGTTAAAGATCATTTTTCACTAAAAGTTTAGTGGTAGTGCAAAAATACCCAACCCTAATTGTAGCTACAAACAAAACATCCTCGCGTATTGGGACCCACGTCACTGTTGGCAGCTACAACTTTAAACAAGTCAAGGATTTTGTATACTCGTACCTTGGATCCAGCATTAACACAACTAATGATGTCAGCCTAGAAATCTAGCGAAGAATAACACTTGCTTACAGGTGCTAATTTGGGTTCGGTAGGCAATTTAAAAGTAGATCCCTTTCTCGACGTACGAAAATCTCGCTCAACCCATGCCCGTCCTTTTGGCGCAGAAACTTGGACAATGTTGATTAGCGATGAGACATAGAGTGTAAGCGCCAAATTATAATTATTATTATTACATCAACTACACACACACAGCACCCTCAACAAAATAAAAACAGCAATTACGGCACATATTAACCTGTACTTTGATATTGATAACATTTTCTCACACGTGACCTTACATTTCTGAAGCGCGGCTGGCAGAGACTGTTATAAATGGCTGGTAAAATGATCTAGTTTTAGCTAATACAGGGATGTTATTTAAAACACAATCGTTCTCGGACCAAAAGTACATTAGCTTTTAAGTTACAAGCTCTCCCAAAAAGGTCTTAGATATCCTACAAACACTTACTAACTAGTTGAACTTGACGAGGGACGTTGACGTTGACGTTGAATCTTAGAAGCGCGAACAAAGCATCGTGTTCACTTTCGCTTGGTAGGTGTTTAGCCAAGACTCCTTGGTGGAACAAGAAGCTGGGATCACAGAGACGCGACGTGCTAAAGTTGTGTGTCCATTTAGAAGAAATCAAGGAAGTAGGCATACTTAGGAAACGCCTTTTCAAGAATCGAAGCAAGCCACACCTAATAAGTAAAAACCTTAAGAACTGGGTCAACTACAATAGGGAGTCGTTGGAAGATCTGGTAAACACTAACTGTGTAGCTCGGGATAGACTGGGCTTGACACTGGACGAAGGAAAGTGGAAAGCACCCTTCAAAACCTGGTGGGTGCTAAAAAAGAAATGGGCATTAACAGCGTCGAGCACAAATCAATGGGAGTAAACAGAATATTCCCTTCCAGACGCAGAAGTGGTGGGTGCAATGGGCTTCAGTGGTGCTTCTGGGTATGCGGTTACGGTTGCACGGCTGTACTCAATTCCTACTCTTACGTCCACGTTCGTGCACCCAGGGCAATATGAGCAACCCATGTGCGGGATACGGTATCCAACCCGTGTGGAGCCGTGGGTCACGGCTAATAGAGAGGGAGCTTTAGTGGAGCCACTCCGACATATTCGATTAAAGAGTCCACTAAAGTCCACAGCGTCTGCTCACCAGCTGCGTCTGCAAGCTGGCGTCTGTCTTGGAGCAAGCGGCTCGCTATATAAACGAATTTAAAATTTTAACCCCCAGCAATGGGTTGTACGCAGGGCTTGGCACCCGCCACGTAAAATAAATATCAAATGAAAAGCAATGCAAAGCCTCGGACAGGACCCCCCTTTTTAGATTACGACCATGGCAAACGATTTAAGGACCGTGAATTGAGGGCATGTACCTGGAATGTCCGAACCCTTAATTGGGAAGATGCCGCTGCCCGGCTGGTAGATGTCCTCGGCAGAGCGAAGGCTAACATCACCGCCATCCAAGAAATGCGAAGGACGGGGTAAGGGTGGAAAACGGTAGGCTATTGCGACGTATACTACGGAAGAAAAGGACGATGGGCCAAAGATCGCTTCTATGAACTCCTCGAGCGCACGTTGGAGCGCCGCCCCCCAAAAAGATATAAAAAATCGTGCTATACGATTTTAATGCCAAAGAAAATTCAGTCTCCACGACGAAACGTGTGATAACGGATTGAGACTGATCGACTTCGACGTGGCCCAAAACTTGGTTATCTGTAGTACTAGTTTTCAGCATAAGAAGAGACGACAGAAGGCTGCAACCACAACAGACAGCCACGCAGTTCGCAACTCGACTCGCACTCCTGCTCTCTGAGAGCACTAATCAACACAGCGATATTTCAGAGCAATGAAACCACATCTCTTGCTCTTTACGTTCCGCCGCTGAACAATCTATTGGTTTTCAGCAAGCTCGGAAAAACGACTGGTACGATGAGGAATGTCGCGTTCCCACGGAACAGAAAGATGCTGCCTACAGGGCCACGTTGCGATCGGGCGCAACGCGAGCCTTGCGGGAGAGATATCGTGAGTTGAAAAAGCAAGCGATACGCATTTCTCGAGAGAAGAAGAGAAAGGCCAAAATGCGTGAGTGCGAAGAGCTTGAAATGCTGGCCGACAGGAAGAGCGCCCGAAATTTCTTTCAGAAAGTAGGACGGCTAACAGAAGGTTTTAAGACCGGGGCGAATTCCTGTAAGAGCTGGTGACTGACGTTCAGAATATACTTAGTTTATGGAGAGTACTTCACCACACTACTTAGTGGTAGTGGCAGAGACCACCTTGGAGAAGATGATGATCCCGAAACCCCAATCAATGATGACGGAATTTATGTTCCGTTACCCGACTGCGACGAAATCCGTATAGTAATAGCATGTCTAAAGAACAACAAAGCGCCTGGAGCTGATGGGCTGCCAACTAAGTTATTCAAATACGGGGGAGAATAGTTGGTAAAGCGCATGCACCAGCTTATCTGCAAAGTATGGTCGGACGAATGCATGCCTACTGATTGGAATCTAAGTGTAATTTGCCCTATCCAGAAGGAGGGTGATACTGCAATTCGCGCCAACTATCGCGGTATCAGCCTTCTTAACATCGCATATAAGGTTCGCTGAACTGATTGGACCTTATCAGTGTTGGTTTAGACCTGGTAAATTTACCATCGACCAGATATTCACAGTGCGCCAGGTCTTAGAAAAGTCCCAAGAAAGAAGAATCGACACGCACCACCTTTTTGTCGACTTCAAAGCCGCTTTCGATAGCACAAAAAGAAGTTGCCTTTATGCCGCAATGTCAGAGTTTGGTATCCCCGCAGAACTGATACGGTTATGTAAAATGACGTTAGGCAACACCACCAGCTCCATCAGGATTCAGAAGGACCTTTCCGAGCCGTTTGATACCAAAAGAGGTTTGAGACAAGGTGACTCTTTGTCGTGCGACTTTTCCAACCTGATGCTGGAGACGATAATTCGAGCTGCAGAACTAAAGATTGACAGATATAACTTTGAAGAAGTAGAAGACTTCGTTTACTTAGAAACCAGCATTAACATCAATAATAATGTTAGCTTCGAAATCCAAACATTTTTTGACAAATAAAAATTTACGAATCAAAACTTCGTGAAATTCGGGTTCCCGGGATTGTCCCGGGATTTTGTTTTCAGATCTCGAAAATCTCCGGATCAATAAAATGCCCAAAATTGGCATGCCTAGTGGGGATAGAACCCGGAATATCTGTGTGGATTAAAACGTTTAAGAGATTGGAGGATAAGAGCTGAGTCAAACGATGCAAATTACATAGCCGTGGTTGTAACTAGGAAGTTGGTAGGCGCTATTATGGGGGCTATGGGTAAACGAAAGTACAATCGTTATTAAATAATAAGACAACATTTTTATATATTCTTTTGCGATTATTTTTAATTTAATTAAGTTTTTTACATGCATTCGAATTTTCCAAGTACAAACGCTTCTTTGAGCGAAAAGTGCAAATGAATATTTTTGATACATTGGTCAAACAATATCTTTAAATTATTATTTGACTAAAATGTAATGCAAAATTCTTATATTTACTGTAAGAACTTGTTCAAAAGTTGTAAATGCCAAGATGCTCTTTTCTCAGAGATGGATACATTTGGATACATTTTTAAGTTTTTGCGGGTCGAAAATTCCAGAGGAAGAGAGATTGCGCAAGAGAGTCGAACCTAAGCACAAATCCCTCAACATTTTCATAGACGGCTCAAAAATTACATAAGAAGGAAGTAGAAGATAATACCCATAAGCGATTCGTAGCTAAATGGAATGAGCTTACAACCTGCAGACTGCAAAAATTATGCGGGGAATCAACGCAATGGATTATACTCGCTTCCTGCTGATATTATCAGGAAGGGAAATGTGAGCAGCCCTGTTTTCTACTTATTGTAAGCAATCCTGTTGGTACACTTTTCGTTACTTGCAACCCAGGCATATCACGAAGAGAAGGACGAAGTCAGTTAATAAAGGTCGTC
The DNA here is from genome assembly GCA_963971545.1 of Philophylla caesio. Lineage (NCBI taxonomy): Eukaryota > Metazoa > Arthropoda > Insecta > Diptera > Tephritidae > Philophylla > Philophylla caesio. The sequence goes on along the minus strand of OZ020608.1, from coordinate 36,525,693 downwards.
GGCAACGAACCAGCGTAGTGACATCGTCGTGAATTATATATATTTTCTAAACTTTGTATTTTCTTAAATAATTTTTAATTAAACTTAACTTACGTATAATGCAGAGTTGCTGCCGGTGCTATGCCGATGCCCCGCCATGCCAAAAACACGATTCAAATGCTTAGGAACCTATACATTTCAAATGTTAGAAAACATTTCATAATAGAGATAATAGCGCTAATGAGTTATGCAGGAACTTTGATATCCTACCCAATGTCTATTTCAATACCTAAAAATGATTCGAACTCCATTTAATATTACTTAGGATCTATCGGCTAGTTTTACCTACCCGGTATTTCCTGAGAAGGAAATGGTATATTAATTTTGGTCGGATCTGTGTTAGTACCAGAAGGGGAAGAGATAGACCTTCGAAAAATATATCAAAATTATCGATAAAGCCATATCTATCTGTCCGTGTCACTGTCTAGGAAAAGCTTGGTGGGCAAAAGTCGGTTTCGTCAAATATTAATTCACATTTCACGAATTATTTATCATGCTATGAAGTAATAATTGAACATATATATAATACTTACATATACATATATTGGCAGTAACCTATCTGCGCAATGTCTAAAAAATCAGCAATCAAAAGATAGTTTCAGCACAAATGTACGTTGTGCGCATGCGCAGGTTTTACATGCATTAGTATCTGTGAATACATATGACAAACACATAAAAGCGAGTACCTGCGTACCTGTAGTTGCGCCAAAAAATAAATTTGAAGAGGGTTGCTTCACTGTGGGGGGCTTATACCCTTTTTTGGCAAAGTTTACTATTACAAAATAAAGTGTGCTGATGAAGTATTAAAATTTAATTTTATATCTACTTGAAAATCAAGCAAACACGAATTCATTTATAAATGATTAGCAATTTTTTATTTAAGAATATTTAATTCATGTGTATATAAATTCTATATTATCTATTAACTAAGTAAAATTTTACTCATCGATTATTCAACTAAAAAGACAAAAAACTATAGTGGCAAAAATTGTACAGAAACCCTTTACAATATTCGCAATGTTATTTATTTGGAATTTTTTGAATATGAATTTCGGTAAAACCACTTACATTAACTAATTTTCTGGCTAAGCCAATTATTGGTTGCGAAACAATATTAATTTTGTGAATTTATTTCTAATGTAAACCTTCTGTTCGGTAGATTTTTCGCTATCAAAAAACAAACGAATATCGAGATAAAAACTTATAACTTTTTTAATTAAATGAGTGCGGTGATTGTTTAGTACCTCATTGCTAAATAAAGTTTCAATCGCTATGTGATCGTACATTATTTTATTTGAAAAGGCTGTACCTAAATTTTGAAAAATTGTATTCGCTAAAACTAATTTTGCAGTTTTTACCGGGCTTTTGTTCAGTATCTGCTGAAATTTTTTCTGGAGTTATACAAATATTGCAGATGTCTCAGATGTTAGAAATGGTCCCATATTTTTGTGTGCTACGAGTGATGGCATTTCATCGCCTAGCAATTGGTCTTGACAGATTGCACATATTATTTTCTTTTGCATTTTTGATGCCACAAATCCAGCGATATAGCGAACAAAATTGTCAAAATTTGTAGATAGTGCAATGAAACTCTTGTAATGCACTTTTAACGAAACACTTACGCATGCAAAGCTTTATCACTTGATTTTTCACATAAAAAGCATCTGTGCGACATGTCTGCAATTTTTTATATTAAAAAATTTCACAAAATACAAGAAAATTCCAAAACTGGATTTGCTTTTAAGTTCAAGTGTCATTTTTGACTTACGTTTACTCGGTTCTGCTTTTCTAATCTATATACATTTTATAAAAATCAATTGCTGTTCGTTTGTCTCGCTAAAACTCGAGAATGGCTGGGTCAATTAAGCAGATTTTTGTTTTGAAATGTTTGTAGTAGTCCAAAAAAGGTTTAAAAGGTGAGAAAATATGGAAAAATTGCGAGGAAGATAGCAAAAACAACAATTTAAATTTCCCTTATAAACTGTTCTACATTGATCATGATAGAAGATATGTGTTTATTGATGGCAAATAAATTTTTGTCGTGTTTGGTTACGACAGCACCAAATGGTCCCATGCGCGATGCATTTAACCACGAGTTACAAAGAGAACAACGGTACGATACTAAAGTATTGACTGAAGCAGTTTGTTCAGATGTTCCGCAATTGAATGCACAACAAAGGATTGCTAGAAGCTGTAAACCATGGATCTGCTGGAATTTACTTCCAGGATGCTGCCGGGGGGACAGGAAAAACATATAAATTTTATTGCTATTGGCAAATATCATATCGAAAAATGAAAAGGCTCTAGCGTTGGCTTCATCTGGAATAGTTGTAAATGTTATTAGAAGGTGGACGAACTGCACATTCTACCACATCGCTACATCGCTAAAAACAGCGCATGGCGAAGATTCTTCAAATATGCAACTTGATCGTTTGGGATGAACACAAGAGGTCGCTGAAGGTACTGGACAGAACGATAAACGATCTTCGGGGAGCCATTATTCTGTTATCAATTGATTTTCATCGGACTCTTCCAGCTATTTCTCGATCCACAGTAGCTGACGAACGAAACGCATGCCACATATGTGGCGGCACGTCAATTTTCACGCAAACGTCATGTTGTATAGTTGTGTTTTCTCTGTGCTACTTTTTTTATATTGAAATTTCATTATTTCTTTGTATATAAATTAATAATTTAGTGATAAAAGTTTTGGAGATTTATCTGGGCGCATTTAAAGCTAAGTATAATATTTGTTGAGCATTTTTTGCATTGATTTTATACACTTTAATTTAGTTTTCAATTGCCGAGTCATTAGTTGATTTGCATTGTTATTGTTTCTTATTTACATTGTTTTTGCTTCTTTTTTTTGCTTTAAACTTTTTGTATTTGTTTAAGTTTGCGCGCATTTTCTTTTCTCTATTTTGATTGTCATTCTTTAAACAGCTGTTTGCGTTTAGTTTTTTAGGTGTCTATTACTATGCATCTAAAACTGTTCGTTGCATAAATAGCTCTCAAACCTTAAATAATTATAAAACTTGCCCTACCTTACAAACTGCTTTCTTCTTTGATTTATTAATACAATTTTAGTTTTTACTCATATTGAATTTTACTGTTTAAATTATTTCTTGCATTTTTGACAACTGCAAAAATAAAAGCGATAATGAGCAACGCTCTGTTGCATGCTGGTTGTGCGATGGAATTGCTCATATAAAATGTGCCGGATTGACTGGTAGAGTCCTAGACTTAATAAATGAATGAAGAGGTATTCGTTGGTCTTGTTTAAAATGCAGATCAACTGAGGTTGAACTTTTCCAATTTTTTAGAGAAACCAGAAATGGATTTTTCGAAATCGGCAAAGACCTTCGGGCACTTAATGATAAATTTATACGTTATGAAAACGTGTTTAAATCATTTAAATGCCTAGATAAACAAACTTCGCAACCTGTAAGAGAGACCAAACGCAAACGGACACACAGTCCACCCAAGGAAAGTATTGTGGCTCCTCTTACATTACTTCAAAAAAAAAAAAAAAAAATTTTTCCTCAACCCCAACAAATTGAGCTAATTAATCTTTTGTCTCCTGTCCCTCCGCCTCAGGGCCCGTCTTCTTCAACTTTATCAAGAGCTAACTGCACTCACGCTTCTTCCTCTAATAAAAGCAATTCCGATCATGAGAACTTACAGGCATCTTCATCTGAGGTGGGTCCATCACCGCCTCAATCGCTTCCACCATCCCAATCTGCTCCTATTGTTGCAAAAACTGTAGCACCATTGGATGAGGCTGACTGCTCTGCAAAGAAGCTGGTTGTGGTTCCTTTGAGAAAATCGATTTTTGTTTCTAGATTTGCTAGGGACACTTCTTCTGATGATATAGAGTTTTACATTTCATCAAAAATGAAGACTTGTAACTTAGCAATCCGAAAATTTAACTTTAAATACGAACGTAACGTATCATCTTTTAAAATTGATGTGGCACCTGAAGTTTTTGATACATTGCTTAACAATTCTTTTTGGCCAACCGGGGCATTTGTTCGCGAATTTGAATACAAGCCACATAAAAATAAAAATATAATAAATAACTTAGCTTCAATTCCTAATCGTGACACTGAGCCAAAAAACTAATTTTGAATTCTACTTTAAGTATTTTCTACCAAAACGTTAGAGGTTTAAATACTAAATTGAACGATTTATATTTAAAAGGCTTAGACTGTGACTATAACGTAATTTGCTTTACTGAAACCTGGCTTAAACCACATATTTTTAATTCAGAGATCCTTCCTAATCAACATCAAATTTATAGAAATGACCGTAAGGACAGAATCGGTGGGGGTGTTCTTTTTGGAGTTCATTCTTCAATACCATCGGAAGATGTTAATATCCCCTCATCGAGTCAATCCAATTTAAAGCAATACGAGTAATGGTAGGAAATGGTTTCTTTTATTTAGCTGCTTGCTACATCCCTCCTTACTCTGACTTATCGGTTTATTCTCAACATATTGCGTTACCTAGATCTTTAAGTTCAATGATTACTGCACATGACTCGATGATTGTACTTGGTGACTTCAATATGCCAGGCATATCATGGACTCTTATAGACGACTTTATCGTTCCAATATCATCAAAGGATAGATACAATGTGGTTTTAGAAGATATGGCTGAGCTCTGTCTAAATCAGATCAATTTAACTCCAAACAATTTTGGCACCATTCTGGATCTTGTTTTTGTTGATGATGTATCTAAGTCATCTATGAAGATGTGCGAACCCTTGGTTATTCCAGAGGACTCTTATCACCCTGCGATTGAGGTAAATTACGAAGTTATTGGTGATTTTGGAAATAATGTTGATAAATCAAGTAGCTCAAACGCTCGTTTTATTTTCTCGAAAGCCAATTTCAAGAAATTAGATCGAAAATTATCAAAATTATCATGGCCGACGTATAAAGATGATGTTGCGTCCTGCATTTTAATAACACTACATATATAATAAGCTTATTTCAAAAGTTCGTACCAAAACGGGTTTGCGTACAAAAGGAGCAATCACAACCTTGGTTTACTAAAGAACTAAAAAATTAAAAAAATAAGAAGTCGCGATCGCTTAAATTGTACAAAAAAACTGGTTTGCACACTAACTATATTAAATACTCAGTTATCCGACACGCTTATTTTGAATTAAATAAAAAATGCTACAGATCTTATTTGTGCAAAGTTAAAAGGAACCTAATAAAAAACCCAGAATCATTGTATGGCTTCGTTAACTCTAGGCGCAGAGTAACTAGTTTTCCGTCTGCTATGAAATATCAAAATACCGTTTCTTGTGACTCCCAATCAATTGCCAACATGTTTGCCTAATGCTTCAGGTCAAATTACTCCATTAACTCGCCTCTGAGCAAACCTTATCCATATAAACTCTGTTCCCTCACCTCTGCTATTATTCCGCAGATATCCGAGGAAGTATTTTATTATTTGAGTAACTTAAAAGAATCATTTAAGGCTGGCCCCGATTCGATCCCGACGTGTTTCCTCATAAACTGTGCTAAACATATTTATGTGCCCTTAACTAATTTATTTAATCTTTCTCTTAAGCTTGGGATTTTCCCTTCAGCTTAGAAAGAATCATTCATTATACCCCTTTATAAGACCGAGAGTATGTTCTCTATAGAAAATTACCGCGGTATAGCTAAGCTTTCTGCTATTCCTAAATTATTCGAAGCTATATTTGTTGACCATTTAACGTATTCCATATCCTCTACAATTTCTAGCACACAACACGGGTTCTCTAAGGGTAAATCTACCGTTACAAACTTGCTTGAGTTCACAACTCATGTGTCAAATGGATTCAGAGAATTTATGCACACTGATGTTATATACACTGATTTTAGTAAAGCATTCGACAGAGTAAGTCACTATTTACTGATCCATAAACTCGATCTCCTTGGTTTTCAACCTAATCTCCTTCATTGGATGTCCTCATTGACAGAAAACAACGAGTTCTTTTTAAAAATAGTTCCTCACACATTATTCATGTTTCCTCAGGGGTCCCGCAAGGAAGTCACCTTGGTCCGATTCTGTTTTTACTTTTTATAAATGACTTACCTTCTGTAATAAATTATTCAAAAATTTTATTGTATGCTGATGAAGTAAAGCTTTTTAGATCGTATCATTCTGTTGAGGAAAGGTCCTTACTACAAGCGGATTTAAATAGCATGACTAACTGGTGTGAAATAAATTACATGCCACTAAACCTTAAAAAATGTAAAGTAATGTGCTTTTCTCGCAGAGCAGTTCAACCAGCTTCTTATGAAATATGTAACCATAACCTCGAACAAGTGTTTCACTTTGTTGATCTTGGAATTACAATGGACCCGAAATTTAATTTTAATCTTCACATAAATGTTACAGTTAACAAAGCCAAGGTTGTTTTTGCATTTGTAAAACGGTGGTCAAAAGGATTCAATGACCCTTACATCACGAAGGCTCTGTTCACAACGTTAGTGAGGCCCATACTGGAATATGGATCTGTTGTTTGGAACCCGCGCTATCAAGTTCATTCCGACAGAATATAGTCAATTTAAAAACAATTTCTGCTTGTTGCTTTAAGGAATTTTCGTTGGGATTCTCAGTACAACCTGCCGCCATATATAAGTCGTTGAAAACTCATTAATCTTCCTACACTTGCTAGTCGCAGAGAAATGCTAGGCATTGTATTTTTGGTCAAGTGACTGACAGGCTTGATCTCTAGCCCATCTCTTCTTAGCGAAATAAAACTAAACGTTCCCTCCAGAATTTCAAGACACTTCCAGCCACTCTTTCTGAAGCTATGTAAAAGTAATTTTGAGTTAAATGAGCCACTCCGTAGTTTGTGTCAGGATTTTAACACTCACTCCGGTTCTTTTGATATTTCAGACTCACTTTTTTACATAAAAAAACTATACTCAATCCTTCCCTTCCAATAATTAATACATACATACATATACATACATATATTACTATTCGGTCAGCTGATGATCATTTGTTCTGTAGCTGAACAGTTTTAGATCTCGACACTTAACAAACCTCTTCCTTTCATGACTCGGCGCAACATATATGAAAAAAACAACAAAAAAAATTTTTTTTTTATATATCCGTGCGTCATGCGGATGCGCCCCTCGCGTCGGTCGGGCGGGTATGGAGGGATAAAACCGTTGGGATTATTATTATTATTAAGACACTCCAATTAACAACTAAAATTCGAGTGTTTTTGTAAGTTCAAACTGCGATTGTGTGTTCGAAGCAGTTATTAGATATTGGAAATGGTAAGTTCGCAGTTGATACTCGTACCATCTCACCGACTCAAAACAGGAGCTTATTCAACGAGCTTTTCCGGACATAGAACAACACTTCAACAACCATATTTAATTGGCTTAGTAAAAGAGCAATATTGGCGATAAAAAAAATAATAATGTCGATGATCTCAATGCGAATATTCAAAATTTTCTTCCAGGAGAGTGGGTTTCTAACAGATCAGTTGACACAGTTACAAACCAAGATGACGTAGTCAACTATCCCATTTTTTAAATTCACTGGAATTGCCTGGATTACGACCTCACAATTTAAAATTAAAAGTAGTATCAGTTATGATCATGCTGCGTAACATTCTCGTAAATCAACCTCGACTGTGCAATGGAACAAGACTTGCTGTGAAAAGGCTAATGAATAACGTCATCGGGCCAAGATCATCAAGGGAAATTAAAAAGGAGAGGATGTCTTAATCCCGCGTATACCGATGATTCCAACGGATTTACAATTCGATTTTAAGCGGCTACAATTTCCCGTGCGTCTGGCCTTTGCGATAACCATAAACAAATCGCAAAGTCAGTTGATGCAAGTTTTCGGAATCAAGTTGCAATTTTTCTGTTTCACGCATGGACAATAATACGTCACGTGTTCGCGTGCCGGAAAACCATCATCTTAATATATTTTCGCATTTCATTTGAATTGTTAGCAAGTTTCGTTCAATAAGCGAAAGAAATTAAAACTGTGAGAGATAAGTACGCTGAACGTGTGTGAGTGTGCGTGTGGGTTAATGTGAAATAAACATATGTACGTATGTATACATATGTTGTTACTGAAATATATCCGTCCGAAATAAAATGCAGCAATTCAAATAATTTTATTGTAGGCGACATATCGATCAATCTAACGGCGAAAGTAAACCAGACGTAAGGGCTCTGCTCGGCGGGTGTCCATTTTACCGAAGGGAGAATTTTAATGTTGTGAGGATAGGTGATACGAAGTTCACCGGGTCATCTAGTTTATAATATTTCATAATTTAGGTAAAAGCAAGTAAGGAAAGCAAAATTCGACGAAATCGAATTTTATATACGCTCGCAGTGTATTTTTGTAATAGATACCAAAAAAACGAAGTTTTTTGCACTTTTCAAAACTTCCGTTATATAGAAGGTGTGATTATGGTCCGATTTTAAAATTTTTAACGTAAATACTATTTATATCAAGACCAATATGTTTTCCAAATTTAGTGGCAATACCTAGCACTGTTAGTGAGATGCGGAGATTTTATCATAATTGGGCGTGGTAACGCCCATTTTCCAAAATTCCATTAAAATCCAATTTTCTTTATTTATGTGGATAACGAAAAAACGAAGTTTTTGCATTTTTCAAAACTTCCGTTTCAAAAATTTGATGATGATAACAAATATAAAATTGTACTCAGTTTACTCGAATAGATACCAAAAAAACGGAGTTTTTGCATTTTGCAAAAACTTTCGTTATATGGGAGGTGGGCGTGATTATTGACCGATCTCGACCATTTTCAATACCAACCTACCCTGGCCAAAGAGCAATCTACATATGCTTCATTAAGAAATCTCAATTTTTACTCAAGTTATCGTGACCACGGACAGTTATCATTTTAGTATATATATGTCAATTATTTTTGGCTGTTACAAACAACCGTTATGCTAACAAAGTTAATATAACCGTGTGTACAGGACTTAAAATAGACAAATTTTGTTCTGTTTTCAAATTAAAGAAAAATTATGTATGTTTTGTATTGAATGCATCCAACCTTATTTTTTTATATATTGCGAAAATGAGATAGTTGTTTCTCATTTTCGCCCGATATTTTGTATCAAATTCTTAAAATCGTATGAATCCGATGTTTATAGAATAGCGTTCGATCACTGACTCTGAAGACTATTTTGCATCATAATACTTTTGCATTGTTTGGGTTTCCCATTCACAAACTGAAAGAAGCCTACCAGCAGCGCTAGTATAATTTGTAATTATTAGAGACGTGTTCTATTATTATTATTATTATTATTAGGGCATAGTAGCGCTGCGACTCTTTTGTGCTTACCCTTTTAGTTGTCACTCCATCCTTAGGCTATTTATGCAGTTAAGCTCTTTAGAGTGTGTCGTTGTCCATATTCTGGATGGAGATGATATTCGCTACTCAAGGTGTATAAGCCTGAGTCAACTTATACTTTTTTGCGAGATAGTGCACCCTTTCGATGCCATCCACGCCCTCATGACCCGGACCCCACCACAGAGTAACTCTGTTTTCGGTTCCTAATAAGTCCAGTGTCGGTTTGCAGCTGTCTACCAGCTTTGACTCCGTCTTGAATGAGTCTTGTGCCCTTAGGGCTGCCTGGCTGTCTGACATGATGTTTATTGTGGCTCCATTGGTCCTTCTGCGAAGACAACTTTATTGCATCGATTTCCGCCTGGAAGATGGTTGGGTATAAACCCTTCGGGAAATTTTTTTGAAATCTAGGTCCGAATACCCCAGCTCCAGTGCTCCCGTTGACAAGTTTTGATCCCTCAGGGTACCACACTTGTGATTTATTTTATTATTTAATGATTGCTTTCTCCATCACATTACAGGTGTCCTTTTCAGGTATTATAACCTTGTAGGCCTTAGTAAAGGACAGTTTTTGAATCATAGAGTCTGTGATTTTGACAATTGGATCAGCACTGAGTGGTTTTAAAACACCCAAATGCCCTCTGAAGTCTACACTTTTCAGACAACTAAGATTTTGCAGTAGTAGAGCGCTTTAACAAGCCTTCTTTTCAATGAGTATGGTCAATGGTGGGATGACTTAATGATACCAAGCGCATCTGGCCCCCGTAATGGCCACACAAACGAGACGATGGATTTTCCTGTTTAGTCATGGTTTCATATCTGCCGGTAGTTGGGAGAAGAGCAGTCAAACCTGAATATGATTACCACTAGGTGTGATGGGAATGCGATCTCTGCAAACCACACCAAAACTAACGTTGCGCTGTCCACTAGAAGGAGAAGCTTGGATTGCCTCATTTCCCTCCACTTAAAGGAATCACAATTCAGATTTCTTCCATAGTGAAATATCAAGGGGTATTCCAGGATACAAAGCTGTCATGAATATCTTATGTGGATAATATACTTCTAACCCCCGAATTCAGTAAGCAGTCTCAGTCTCTAATAGAGACGAAAGTTACAATTTTAGACCAGTTGGCATCGTGCTGGTTGGGCAGGAAAGGAGGGTTATTATCACTGCCCATATGATATGTTGAGAGACGAACACCTGAGCTCGCTGCATCTAAAATATGCTTAGTTTTATTCGTTAATCGTGCAGTTTGAAAACATATTAAAGGGGACATAAAACGGTACTTTGGATGGAATATAGGCTGAAAAGCTGTTTAATTTAATTTAATATTTCTGAATAATTTGACAGTTATTACTATTGAAAAGAGTATATAAGAAAACAAATGTTTTTCAATATTTTACATCAATAACTTAACCACAGAGAAAAAAACTGCAAAACACGTCCTGGAGCAAAAAATGCCAGGGCGAAAATCTGATAACGGACGGCGCGATAGCTTCCAGAGACTTAAGTTCAACACTAAAATGTATCGCGAAAGTGAGACCAAAGGAAAGCAGGGGATACAATAGATCTTAAGGGCGCAGTGCCATCTCCCTAACAATAATAATATTAGTTTACGATAATAATAGCAAACAATATTTTTAAATCGCTGTAAAATTTTTTTTAAAGGGGTAGCCTAGTGGAAGCCACATTGTTTTTCCTTGCAATTAAAGGAACGAAAGCTTTGTGGATTCACCGGCTATTGGGGACACATGTTTAAAAAGCGAGCGTCATTTAAAATATCGATTTAAGCAAAAATTACTCTTTTGAAAGGAAACCAATAAATAGATAAAAAGTTATAGTCATCTGGCATCATCTTCTTTTTTTATTGCGCTACAACCGTTTATCGGTTTGGGGCCGAGACCAAAAAGCTTCGCCAGTTCCCTCTCTCCTTCGCTAGTTTTCGCTAATTATTCACACCAAATGAATACAGGTCCTTCTGCACTGGTGAACAGACGCTGCGGTCATGACGCCCAGCGTGCATGAACGAGGACGTAAGAGTCGGGATAGAGTACAGCAACTGTAGCCGTATACCCAGAAGCACCGCTGTACCCCATTACACCCCGTCATCTGGCATCGCCAGTTTCAAAACTGACGCGCTTCTTTCTCCTTAGCCAGCATTTTTTAAAATTTATTTGTAACAATGGATATTTTTTATGCTAATGTTGACTCAGTAATAAAGGAATTTCTATTTGTACCTTGGCGAATTTCATTATTGAAAGTAGAACAATTTAATAATTAACGCATCATGTGAATTAACGAACATTGAAGCTACTTGAAATTTGCACTAAAACTGTTATCTTAGAGGTGGGCGTTGGAGTGAACCAACATAAAGTTAATTAAAAGGTATATTAAATATATCATAAAATCTTGCAAGAATATTAAATTATGTTTGAGAATTGGACTAGGTACCCGCTGTGGTCAAGTATGTAGCGGTGCATGTTATAACTCGATATGTTCCTGAGTTCGAGATTTTAATCTCAGCTAGGGCAAGTAAAATCTTAAACACAGAACATTTTTTTTTTAAAGTGGTCACCCCTTGGCAGACAATGACAAACCTCCGAGAATATTTCTGCTACACTTTTCATAAAATATATCTGCCGTTCGAAGTCGGCACGAAAACGGTGGATCTCTCCATTTGTAGTTAGTACAACAAAATGGCGCAGTCCACAAATAGAAGGAAAAGCTGGGCCAAATACTGAGCTATATAGTGTATGCGCCAAATTATTATTTTTATAGAATTGAACCCAAATTTGATAGCACTTATCTGTTTTCAGTTTTAAATTTCTTTTAATATATTCCTATAGACATTTTCTGCAAAATTTCAATGATATGTGTTCATTCCAACTTTAAAAATAAAAGGTGGGGATCACGCTGATAGTGACAAAAAAAATATGGAAACATACATGATTTGCCAAAGTCTTCCAATGTGTAGCTCAATAAGTTTAGCAGTATTGTATGAATTATAATTCGGATATAATTTTAAATAAAGTGTATAATTAATTTTTGAAACATAATGGCAAACCCCTTATCTTTATAATAAAGCTAAATTCTTGGTCACAGCATTAAGTTATATGCGTTTGATTTCTTCTTAAAAACCACATGTCCAAAATAACACCGTTATATATTTAAAAATGTTTCTTCAAAGATGGTGAATTTCATAATTGTTTGCGAGTTTTAATCAAATTTATAATTTAGTTATAAATATGCACTACAATTTGAATCCCCAAATTTGTTAATTTCGTTCTGATTTTAGCTCTAGCTGCCACATCTCAACGTTATCGGATCAGTATAAAACTTTACATATCTCTACATATTACATAAACTCGAATCTCAATTCACCATGTATGCGTGTACATTTGTATATAAAAATGTAAATAGTACGTATTTATAGATACGCATGCTTACACGAACATGCACACATACATATAGTATATTTGAACTAATTTATGTATAAATGAATATATGTGACACCCAAGTATCCAGCTAACCCTCACAAAAGTACGCTATCTTGTCAAAAGCATGGAAAATTCCTTTTCTGCCCGGGAACAATTCGCTTTAGGGATGTTTCCGTTTTTCAAATCACCGCCCTTCACAAACAACTTCAGTGGTACTCTTGCTGACATGATAAGGCAGTTATTGCACATATGTATGTATGTATGTACATACTTATGTACAACTGTTCTAGCAATCGTTTCTTATCTCAATATGTGAGTTTGGTTAGATATACACGAATAGCTTATTATATGTACATAATCATTTTAATATACATATGACGCAACGAATGTACAGATGTACATATATATGTACATATGTACAATTTACATAAACACATCGGTTTACCCCAAAGCAAAACTTCATAACAGAAAGGCAGGACGAACTCACTTCTGGTGTTAGTACACAAAATTGGAGCACAAAAAATGCCAGTATTATTCAACACTCAAAAGCTCCTGCATTCAGCAGACATTTCGGCGCATGTACGCACTAGAATTTTCTCTTTGCTTAAAAGTTTCTCAAGAGCTTTCAAATAAATATTAAAACCTTTTTGAATTTATAGAGACTACATCATATCGCCATTTAATTTCGCGACCAACAGTCTGGAAGGTTCGTCGTTAACTTTATTGTTGTTCTTCAAAATAGCTGTGAGAATTAAGCAGATCTTTAAGTGAAAAAGTATAAAAGAAAGCTAAAACGAGCATCGGATTGACTTCAAAAACTATTAACGTGAAACTTAAAATATAAGGATTAAAAGGCATTCACATTGGGAAATTTAAAAGTGCACTTTCGGCGAATCCAAACACACCTATTAGTATTAGTTTCTTGTTTGTTGATTTTATCGCATTATCTAAGTAACAAAAAAAAAACTGGTTCAGAATAGTTTAGGGAAATCTGCCGTAGATTACATAACTACATATTCATATTTTATAAATTCAATTATCGAAGTGGTACCCATTTTGGAACTTCTATTAAATGAATTAATATTATTAGTTTCTTGTTTGTTGATTTTATCGCATTATCTAAGTAACAAAAAAAAAAACTGGTTCAGAATAGTTTAGGGAAATCTGCCGTAGAATTCATACATATTCATATTTTATAAATTCAATTATCGAAGTGGTACCCATTTTGGAACTTCTATTAAATGAATCGATTATAAGTATATAATTTAGAAAATAAAGAACCGACTTCGAAAAGCCACTTACAAGAAGTCAACAGCAAATTTTCCTATTTAAAGAAAATACTTACATATGTATACGTACATATTATACTCTTAGAGGTGAAAATTCTAATAGCAATTTTTAGGTTGCTGTTAGCGTTGTATGCATGTACATTAGGGTGACAGTTAATTTCGAAAGTGATATTTTCTTTGGTCTCAGTATTTTTTTGTGTGTAGTTTTATTTAAAAAAAATTCTAGTAAAATTTCAAGGTCGTAGGAAGAGGATTAGGGGGCGCGTCGGCCCCCCAAAGTTACACAAAATACGTTTTTTCACGCAAATTCTTACTTTGACTGTTTGTAACTTTCTCTGTGTTTTTTTTTTTTAAACATTACTGGCGAAAGATATTCATTAATATGTCTACAATAACATCTGTCAATAACATTTTTGTCTAATGTTAATATTTAATGAAAAAAACTTAAATATAGGAGAAAAAGTACGCCTCAATGTCGATTTATTATACTTAAATAAAATTACTTATATGATTCAAATTTTGGATTTTGTTCAGATTTATTTAATTAAAGATTCATATAGAAAATTCCTTATGATTTACGTAAGAGTAGCTTCAACAATTATATACAGTAAGACCTCGCTAGTCCGAACTTCAGACTTTTTTACTTTTGTTTTCAAGTGTAAGAATTGTCTTTAAAAGTTTGCTTCAAATTTTTTTTGCCTGTATGCTGAAGCGATCTATAATATTGACAATTGTGACCGAGAATATTCCCGTTACAACCTCAACAATATTATTCTCAATGCTTGCGTAAGCTACCGACAAAAAATCAGCACCTATGTTTCTCGGAAAATAGATTCTTATTTTACAGTTATATGCAGCAGCCGCAAACATTTTTTAATAGCATTAAATTTGCAAAAAAATCATTCGAAGTGAATATTTGAATGTGAAAAGTCGCAAATGTCTGCTAGAAATTTACGTGAACGCATATATTTAATTGGTTATTGTACCAACTCATTAACGGGAAGTAAACTACCCTCCAATATAGTTAGAAGTGTTGAAAGTTTTGTTTTTTAATTTACGTGTAGTAAAAAAAAATTTACGGGAAAAAGCCCGCTTTCCGGTCAAGGATAAACAACACTGCATTACAGATGTAGAGAAATTGTATAAAGAATGGCAAAGCTTTCAAAAAGATTCAAAGAAGACTTCTAATTTCCATAAGAGCAAAGTAAACACGTGGAAAGAAAAATTGGATATGCTTTTTGACGTGGCGCATGCAAGTGCATTAAAAATAATGTCGATTTAAGAAGATATTGATTTCTTGATAAGTCAACGAAAAACGGGGCGCCCAGGCTTTATGTATGGTATCGATTACGAAGAAGTACGCCGAGAGTGCCGACTTGAAGAACGCAACAACAATTTATTACAACAAGTGGAGCGGAATAATCGTGAAATTGCATTAATTGGTTCGTTGTATGTTATTGTTTATTTTTTATTTTCTTTAAATTAAGTCGTTTTTATTAGATGAAACTGCAGAGTTGCTGTCATCTGAATCTTCAGAGAATAATAACAGTTTTCCAGATATGGAATGTGACCCACGTTGTAGTCAACCTCCAGCCAAAAAATGTAGGGGAACAAATAAAATACTAACACCAAAACTGGCGGCCGCACTCGATGTCTGTAAAATCAGTGACAGACATGCGGTTCATCTAATAAGCGCAGTCGCTGAAGCTCTGGGTAATAATGTTGAAGATTATATTTTAAACCGAACGTCTGTACACCAGGAAAGGGAACAAATCCGTGAAGAAAGAATTTCAGCATTAAAAAATAAATTAAAATTAAATGAGCTCGACGCTTTCTGCCTTCATTGGGATGGTAAACTTTTGCCGGCGCTGACGGGAAATGATAAAGTTGATAGGTTGCCTATAATAATATCGAGCGGTAAAGTTGAACAGCTTCTTGAAATACCTGCACTTGATTCCGGTACTGGAAAAGAACAGGCATCCGCTGTATGCGATGCTATTTATGAATATGGTCTGCAAAATCACATCAAAGCTTTAGTGTTTGATACAACAGCGGTCAATACTGGGCGTTTTAATGGTACCAGTACGTTAATTGAAAATAATTTACAAAGACAACTTTTATGGTTACCATGCCGTCATCATATATACGAGATTGTTTTAAGATGCGTTTTCGAAGAAAAAATAAGCTGTTATGGAAGTCCAAACGTTAAAATGTTTGAGAAATTTAAAAATGCTTGGGCTAAGATTGATGCTAAAAACAACGATCCAACTGTCAAGACGTACATGAAAGAGTCTGCTGTTCGCATTATCGGTGCAGTAAATAATATCTTGGAAGAAAAACAACCCAGGGAAGACTATAAAGAATTCTTGGAACTCACTTTGCTCTTCCTGGGTTAAAAACCAGAAAAGACACATCCAAACAGCCTAATGTTTCGATCGCCAGGAGCTGTTCACCATGCAAGGTGGATGGCAAAAGCGATTTACTGTCTAAAAATATTTTTGTTCCGTAACGAGTTCCAGCTTTCAGCAACTGAATTAAATGGGCTTCGTCAAATTTGTGTTTTTATTGCTGAAGTCTATGTCGAAGCGTGGTTTTCTGCTCCTTTGGCCATTAAAGCGCCATATCAAGATTTTTTATTTTTACAAAAACTTGAAAACTTCAAAAAAATTGATGCTGCTATATCTTATGTTGCTCTTAAAAAGTTCAGGAACCACTTGTGGTATTTAAGCCCTGAGGCGGTTGGTCTTGCATTTTTTGACAGCAACGTATCCCTTTTTTCAAAACAAAAAATGGTGGCGGCTTTGGAAAATGATTTTGAACAAGAGCAAAACATAAAGCGAGCTACAATAAATGATAGAGAAATCGTTGAAATATTCCATGACGGAATTGAACAGTTCGTCTCTGCCGAAACAAAAGCATTATTTGAAAGATTTCAAATAAATACTGATTTTTTTAAATTAAACCCAGACAAATGGGAGCAGGACCAATCTTATTGTAAAGCGGCTGAACTGATGAAAAAATTAAATGTTACAAATGACACTGCCGAAAGGGGGGTTAAATTGATGGAAGACTATAATAAACTATATGTTATTGTAGACATATTAATGAACATCTTCCGCCAGTAATGTTTAAAAAAAAAAACACAGAGAAAGTTACAAGCAGTCAAAGTAAGAATTTGCGTGAAAAAACGTATTTGGTGTAACTTTGGGGGGCCGACGCGCCCCCTAATCCTCTTCCTACGACCTTGAAATTTTACTAGAATTTTTTTTAAATAAAACTATACACAAAAAACACTGAGACCAAAACAATAAAGAAAAAAAAATACTCCATACATTTAATTGTCACCCTAATGTACATATGTACACACATATGCAAATGTGTTTGTTAGTTTTATTTTCTTATCCATTAACTGGTGAGTTATTATTTTACAATTAGTAATTTACTTCTTACATAATAATTTCAAACTTTAAGGTAAACGGTCATCATTTGAATAATGAATTATTTATCAAACTATAATTTTTTAATTTGCATAAATAAATTTTTCAACTATCAAAACATACTATTTTTAACTAATCAAACAATTTTTTCAACTATTGAACCGACCCTACGCAAATAGAGTACGTTTAGACGTATATACAATAAGGATATATTATTTTAAATATTTTATTGGCGAGTGAATAAAGAAAACAGGCATACATACAAAAACATGAAAATTGAGTTAAACAAGCAGAAATTACCATTTTCTATGTTGTGTTAAAAGTTTATAATTATACCGGTTACCAGTAGCTAACTTCAAAAAAATATGTATTAATTTTTACTATGGGAGTATACGCCAATTCAAAACTATTAAGCCGTTTTTCTCGGTTGTGGGGTTTTTGAGTTACGACAATATTGAAGTAAATAAGCGATAAATACCAGATATACTAGGCAAGTCTATCCCGAGAACTCGGCCATTTTTCACTCCCGAATATCCCGGTATTAGTCTATTCAAATCCCGGAACTGCAGAAAACAGATTATTTTATAGCCATTTATTATTTAAATTTTTATCATTCATAATAATTGCCCTTTCAAAAAAACAAAGACTTTAGAGAGTTCACAATCCTCGTTTTTAAAATAACAGTGAAACGTATGTACTAGGAATGTCAATCCGGGGATCCCGAATTCCCGGTCTTTTATAACTCCCGAATATCCCGGAATTGGTCTATTCAAATCCCGGGATTGTTGAAAACTATTAAGTAAATATAAATTTAAATTTTTGTCATAAGTATCTTCCTTTCAAGGGCGAAACAAAGCATTATTTGTAACACTATTTGATGAAACAGCTCCGCCCAGTCAAAGTTACCGTTGAAGCTTAATGTGCTCGCAACATGGACTTATTTAAATGTAGCATCGCTTTATATTTTTTGCTGATTAAATAAAAATTAAGAAATCTACTTTGAGTAATAAATTTTTAAATAAACTCGTTTCTAGAATCAAAAAACAGAGGACAATTCTGTCAAATATGTACCCTTTTTAATTAATCCAAATAATGTATTTATGTATATAATATTAAATATGACTTTCTGAATCTTCTAATTTTACTGCCATTATAAAGGAACCTGGTGGCCGCTGTGGTCGAGTTTGTAGCGGTGCGTGCTATAACTCGATATGCCGGTGAGTTCGAGGTTCGAATCTCAGTCAGGGCAAGCAAAATCTTAATCATAGAAAAAAAGTTTTTTCTAATAGCGGTCACCCCTCGGCAGGCAATGGCAAACCTCCGAAGGTATTTCTGCCATGAAAAAGCTTCTCGTTAAATACATCTGCTGTTCGGAGTCGGCACAAAACTGTAGGTCCCTCCATTTGTGGTATAATATAAAGACGCACACCACAAATGGTAGGAGAAGCTGGGCTATATAGTGTAGGTTAGCGCCAAAAATTATTATATATTATAAAGGAACCTGGAGAATTCCTCCTCGAGTAGAAAATTAGCGATGTTAAAAAAACTAGCGAGGAGGTGGTTGAGGTGGATAAGGCAGTAAGTATCAAAGAAAAATGTTATTAAGTTTTAACGAGCGAATGTCCAACAATAGAATGGCGTAAATTTTTTAGACGGTGTGGTAAAAGAAATTATTATAATAGGGCCGATACAGGTTTTATATGCAACAAATTCAAGTCCAGGTGGGAGAATATAACACTTAATGCTTTCATTTCTTTAGGATCGCATTTAGATGAAAATAAGTAATATTTATGCCTGCTAAAAAATTTATAATTTGTGAATAGTATTTTTTTTATTAAATAATTAAGCAAACCCGTTTAATTTTTAATTATGTGTAATAATAAATGATGAATATTGATTAAAAATAAATTTACTGTATATGCATTTGCTGCTGCTAATATTATTTTGAATATTATTATAATAGGGCGATTACAGACGTGTTATATTTTTTTGACAAATTAAAAAATACGAATAAAAACTTCCTGAAATTTAGGACCCCCAGATTTTGTTTTCAGATCTTTATCCGTTATGGTTTAATAAAAGACGCCCCTTTACTTAACAACTAATTATAATCGTTTATTTAATCTTTAAAGCAATAAATGCGTACAAGCTAAAATGCTACAACTGTGGTGTCAAATATTTCACGAGGAATTAATTTCTGTTTCGTTTCTCTCGGTCGTTCGTTTAAGGTACCACACTTTGAGTTGGCTGTCAACCACACCCCTTCCAGTGACAGAGTCACGATTATCTTGGAAAGAAATTCTCTTATGTGATGGGGTTGACATAATCGGAGCTTCCGGAGAGGATGGAGATGAAGTAAGTTCTAAGTTGCCGGAATTATTTTGTTCGTTTGAAGACATCGTGATGTCTTAAGATTTAGTTGCAGTTGTTGTGGAATCTTCAAGATAGAAAACAGACTTTAATCGATCAGCAGAAACGTTGACGTTCTTATATTTAATACGAATGGTAAATAATCGATCTGAAATTCTCTTTACAACTTCAAAAGGTCCAGTGTAAGGAGGTTGAAGTGGTTCGCGTACAGCATCAGTTCTCAATAACACATGTGTGCAAGTATCGAGTCCTTTCAATATGAACATTTTGCCTTTAATGTGATGTGCAGCAGGTGTAGGTCGAAGAATTCTAAAATTTTCAAAGTTTGTTTAAAAACTCAGTAGCGATGACCTGTTGATTACTTTCAGCAAAAAATGCATTGGGTAATCGCAAATGACCACCGTATATCAAATCGGATGGTGATGCTCGCAAATCTTCTTTAAATGCAGTCCTTAAACCAAGTAGAATAGAAGGTGAGATGTCAACCCAAGAAATGTCAGCATGACACATTAAAGAGGCTTTGAACGATCTGTGCCATCGCTTTATCATTCCGTTCGACTGTTGGTTTTGGGCAACCGCATCTTATAATCCATGTTTACCAAAATACACTCACAATAGTTTGCGCAGACATATCCGTAAGAGGTACAGCTTCAGGCCATCTTGAGAATCTGTCGATCATCGTTAGACAGTATCTGTAATTTTGAACAAGTGGCATGACAACGATGTCCAGGAGGACGTGATCAAAACGATCATCAGGAACAACAATTTTTATGGCGGGAAACGATTATGTCTGACAATTTTAGCTCATTGGCCTTGGCGACACCAGTTAATAATTTCCTTTTTCATTCCTGGCCAGATGTATTTGATACGTCACTGTTGTAGAATCGCTCTACCGCTCGGATGAGAAAGTCCGTGTATGTAGTTAAAAATTTCTTTACGTAGTGCATTCGGAATATATGGACGAACATATCCAGTTGATATGTCGCAGTACATCGAGGAATTATCCAAATGAATGATTTGTAGTTTAAAGGAGTTGTTACCTTTAAGTATCGTACGTAGTTCTTCATCTTCTTCTTGAGCACATTGAATAACTTCCTTTGAGACGTTTGTAGGCATTGAAATTTCATTAATTCTCGAAAACGCATCTACGACTGTGTTGTCAAGTCCTGAAAGATATATTATTTCTGTAGTAAATTGTGAAATAAAATCTAAATTTCTCAATTGTCTTGGAGGTGCTTTCTCAGGTGGTTGAGAAAACGCGTAAATTAGAGGTTTGTGATCTCTTTTATTTACAAAATGGCGTGCCTCTAGCATGAGACGGAAATGTCTCAGAGCTTCGTATATTGCTAGTAATTCTCTGTCGTAAGTCCTGTAAGCTCTTTGAGATTTTGACAACATACATGAAAAAAATCCAAGAGGTCTCCAATTACCGTGAAAATTTTGCTCTAGAACAGCTCCAATGGCTGAGACTGAAGCGTATGTTACAAGTGCGAGATCTAAGTCGGGAGCAGGATGTGCATGTGAGCATGTGAGCATGGTTGCTTTACAAACGCTCGTTTTGCAGGTTTAAAAAGCGTCTTCGGATTCTGTTGAACATGGAACTTTCCTCTTGTCGTTTTTCTTCGAATTCCCAATAAGTTTATTGAGAGGCGCTTGAAGGTGTGCTGCATGAGCTATACAACGCCGATAGTAGTTGATAACACCAATAAAACGTCGTAGTCCACATATGGTCTCTGGTTTAGCGTAGTCTCGAATTGCCTTAATACGTTCTGTAGTTAGAGAACAACCGTCTTTGTTAATGGTATAACCTAGAAATATTACCTCAGGTACACCAATATGATATTTGCTGACATTGATGGAAAGGCCGTGGTGTCGAAGGCGTTCAAAAACGATTCTCACATGCTCGTGATGCTGTTCAGGAGTCTCTGACATGATTATGATGTCATCGATAAAACAGAATACGATGTTAAGTCCTCTAAAAACTGAGCGGTTTTCTGTATGTCTTCATCAGCCATAGGTATTTGATAGTAAGCTCTTACTAGATCAAGAGTCGTGAAAATAGACATGCCATAAAAATTTCAGAAAAGTCGTGTATGTGAGCTATAGGATACCGGTCGAGGACTGTTTGGGCATTGAGCCTCCTATAGTCACCACAAACTCGCCAACCACCCGTTTTCTTGGCAACCAATTGTATAGGGCTCGACCAAGCGCTGTTGGAAGGGCGACAGTTACCCTGCTCCATGAGAAATTCCATTTCTGTTTTTGCAGCTTTAAGTTTTTCTCCCGACAACCGTCGTGTTCTGTCGGCCATTGGCGACCCCGTAATCTCAATGTTATGAACGACTATTGCATCATTTCGTTGTGTGGAAGCTTTAGTAATATCTTCAAATTCTTTAAGTAAATCAATGTTGAAATTCGAAATTCTTTACTTTGTAAAATTTCACCACGGCTAGTTAATTTTGTAATATTGTCTATTAGACGTCGTTGTTCGAGATCCATGAGTAAATTAAAATTGACTAGAAAATCAAGGTGTGCGTACATCGGCAATTATAAATAACCATTTGAATTCACGGTTAAGTCCAAAATCAAGTTTTAGTATGCACTCACCTTATGTAGTTATTTCGCTTTGAGTTGCCGCTAAAAGTCTCATGGTCGATGGCTTGACTTTTTGTTGGATCATTGATTGAGGTACAACGGATACGGCAGATCGAGAATCAATAAAAAAAAAAGTTTTCGTATATTTGTCATATAAATTAAAACGGGTTTCCCATGTGTTGTCGCTGTCGCTGCCGTCAATCGAACCAACTGACGACAGCCTTGTTAGTTTTCCGACTTGAAACGCGAACATTCAGTTTTACAATTTCGTGCTGCATCTCCGAATTTGCGATGAAAATAACATAACGTTTGCCTCTCGATATTTTGAGGTTGCGACTTCTAGACTTTGATCGATGACGCTGTTGGTATTTACCTTTACCGATCTCTTTTTGTATTCTGTCCAATTTCTCAGATAATTCTTGAATAGCACTACACATATCTGAAAATGACATTCGAGTAGAAATTGCATTGATAAACGTAGACGGCGTAGACGGATGTGGTACGGCAGTCACTGTGTTAACTGTATTATAGGCATCGAGAGTTGTACTGAATTTACATGTGAAACAAAAACAACAAATTTACAACTGTTGTATTACGAAAACAAAAAACAACAAATAACACGGCTTATAAACTCTTTTAGGGAGTTTGCTTTGCCTTTCCATTCATAAATGAGCAGAAGAATAACCTGCTCGAGTAGAAAATGGGCCTAACTATAAAAGCGATGTTAATAACATTAAAGAAGAAGTGGTTAAGGTGGATATGGCAGTAAGACTCAAAGATGAATTACATCATGTTTAAACCGGCAGCTCGCAAGTGTTCAATAATCGAAGGTTTGGTAAAAGAAATTTATAGTGTTTGTAATGGGGGCGATAAACCAACCAACAAATATAGAGGCGGAGCAATGCTTCTCCACTGTAGGTTTTATATGCAAAAAATTTAGGTCCAGGGCCCTATTCCACAAAACAACTTATTAACTTTTCACTTTGCAATTATCAAACTTTTCGTTAATTTTCAAATCTTTTTGTTCCTCAGACTTTGCAAATAATTATGCCGTTTCGTCCAACAAAAACCGTAAATTTTTTTTTTGCAAAGCAAATCTTGATAAGTTTGTCAAAAATTTGCAAGGTAAACGATCGCTTTACAAATTCATATTGTTATAACTAGTGAAGCTTTTCAAAATGTTAAGACGTGAATTTTTGTTTTATAACAAGAAATTATAGAGACCGAAATAATTTTTGGGACTACAAAGCTTTAATTTGAAGGAGTGCTTTCGTTTAAATCAATTCCAAGTTGAATTCATTTTAAATAAAATTTGAGAAAAATTAGAGCACAATACACAGCGCAGTCATGCTTTGTCGGCTGAAAATCAACTTCTATTGTGCTTACATTGGCTCGGAAATGGTTGCCAGTAGCATGGTGGCGGAGCTATGCATGGTAGTGCAAAATCAACACTTTGTAGAGTCATTCATAGAGTTGTCGATGTTATAATAGACGTTTTATTTCATAACACAGTGGTATTGCTGAAAAGTTTTTTATGATGGGTGGATGCCCTTGTGTGAGTGGTTGCGTTGATGATACATTCATTAAAATTGATGCGCCTACATTACACGAGGAAGTATATGTGGATCGGCATGGAAACCACTCATTGAATGTAATGATGATATGCGGTCCAGACTACACATTTTACACATTGGCCGGGCAGCGTTCATGACCCAAGGGTGTTACGGAATTAGGTTGTAAGTCAAGGATTTGACAATGGATAGAGACCTTTTCCGGATGCTGTTATTTTGGGTGATAGTGGTTACGGACTGAGAAACGGGTTGATACCACCATTACGCCGAAATCCTGATAAACCTGTTGAAGGGGCTTTCAATTCAATTCAATTCACAAATTGTCACAAAAAACACGGCGCATAATTGAAAATAGTTTTGGCATTCTTAAAGAGAGATTCCCGTGTCTAAATTATTTGCGACTGAGGCCGGAGTTTTCAGGAAAAGTAGTTATTGTTTGTACCATCTTACAAAATATTGCTGCAGCTTCGGAAGAAGTAGTAAAAAACACGCAACCCACTGAAGACAATGATAATGAAATTGAGGAATTGGATCTGGAAAATGCTGAACAAGAAAATGATGCCCGTAATAATATGTAACATGCGAGTGGAATGGAAAGGCTTACTTCTCTGCTGCAGTACTTTTCATAATGCCGACTATTAAAATATTGTTTTTTTGACTAAATATGTCATTTTCCAATGCAAAAACGTTGTTTCTTTTGGGGGCAGTTTTTATGGTTTGAGATTAAGATCTCAGAAAATAAATAATATAAAAGCAAAAATATGAAATTCGCTTATTGTTTATTTACAAAAATAATATAATAATAATAATTAAAAAATAACAAATTCATTTAGAAAAGAAAAAAAGAACTATTTATTTAAAACTCCTCAAACAAAAGAATATTTGTATTTTCCAAAACACTTGCAGTTTCTGCCACTGCGACTTCCTTTGTTATGGGAGAGGCTGGAAGTTGAAGCTCCCTCTCCAATTTCAGGCATTGCAGTTTCCTGTAATAAACTTCAACCTGGAAAAGCTCCAGTCGACATTTTTTCGGTCTATCCAAAGTTTCATTTGGAAACTTGGTAGAGCTAAAAGCGTTAAAATATGAACAAAATGCTTATGAATTTAACCACATATTTCTGTATTTTGGGGAATAACCTATTTTTTTTCAAATTTGTTTACATTAATTGTTGTGGATTTTTAAATATCTACGGACAAAAAAAAGAATAATTTTTTTTTAATTTTTAAAATAAGACAAAGCATGAATGTTTAAATATATAACTCATTCCCTATATACAAACAAACTTTTTGTGTCAAGTAGATGACTTTTTTACTAATATTTCATCCCAATCGCAAATTTGAACAATTTGCAAATATGAACAAGCTTGGTTTTAATTAGTTCATATTATAGCGAGTTCACTTTATTACAGTTTATCCGAGTCAAGTTAGTAAGAATAATAAAATCAGCAAATTTCCCAAACAAGAACCTACTCGAAGAAAGGGAGGGTGTATTCGGAATCAACGACCAAAAGATAGGAGGCGAGATTATTAACGGTCTTACCATTTTTGGCTGTTCCCTAGTGGTATCTACATATCAAACTTGTATATTAGAATAAACCATATATTAACAGAAAACGACAAAAAAAAAACCACACATATAACCTAGGACCGACTTTTGACCTTGAATAAAATATGTTGCACATGTGGGTTCGATGGGGACTTTTCACATTTCATTAACAATGGCGTGGTCAACACAAAATTTTCAGCTCCATGTGAATTAATCCAACCTTGAATTTTTACTTAATTTGATCAGCTACATTATCATTTAGAATTTACCTTTTCTCAATTTGATTTTACTTTTTTCAATTCGAATTTACTTTTTCTCATTTCGAATTTACAAATTCTTAATATGAATTAACATTTCTCAATATCAACTTATATTTTCCCAATATAATTTTATACTTTCTCATTTTGATTTACATTTTCTCATTTCGAACTTACATTTCACAATTTGAATTTATGCATTCTTATTTCAATTTACACTTTCTCATTACAATCTGACAGTTTCTCATTATCGTCTTACATTTTCTCATTTTGAACTTGAAAAGGTGTAGTTTATTATTCACAGCGTGGCGTAAAGAGAAAATCGCATTTAATTAAATCCATTTTAAAAAGAATTGCGAGGGGGTTCTAGAATTTTTAAAAGGTAATGACGGCCAACAATTAGTCAAAATGGCTCAAAATCTAACAAGTATAAAAAAAAAATACATATGCATATTATAGTGTATAAAATAATGTTATTTGTATTATATAAACATGTATGTAGTAAATGTTATAAATGCTATATATTTATTGTACGAATCGATTCGAAGCGTAAAACAAAGTCAAATGTGAATAGAATTTAATTTTTTGATCTCTGTATGAATACATACATATGTATGCACCTTATTATTTAAAAATTAATGCGATTTTTGTTTTAATGTATACTTAATAAAACTTACAGTGAATTGTAGAATTTTTGGGTTAAATGTAAGTGTACTGAAATGTACTGATTTTTAAGCCCTGAAAAATCCGAGGGCACTAAGTTTAGGGGGGAAATCTGGTAGCCCTACCTCCATCGCTACTTATAAGGCTCGCCTCTTCAACAATTTTGTAAAAGCCCTATCACGTGGTGGACAGCATTTTAATTTTTAATACAAACATTCCCAGCTATATCGACAGAAGGTATATTTCTCGACGAACGAAAATCTCGCTTTACAAATCCCTCATCAAGCCCTTCTATGGCGAAGAAACATGGGCGATGTTAATTAGCGATGAGAAGGCTTTTGAGAAAATGCTCTTCGCAAGATTTATGGCCTGTACGCGTGAGCGGCGGGTACTGAAGAAGAGGGAATGATCAACCGTATAAGCTGTATAATGACATAGACATACTCAAGCGATGGCTTGGGCATGTCGTTCGCATCGATAATGATGCTCCGGTGAAAAAATCCTTCGAATCGGTAGCCATGGGTGGGCTACAAAGGCACTGGAACGACCAAGTGATGTCTTTTCTTGGTGTGAGTAATTGGCGCTACCTAGTGAAGGAGAGAGGAAACTGTCAGTTTTTTGGTTGCGGCTTATACCGACACATGATTGTAGTGCCATAAAATAAAAAGAAGGATATTTAATGGTCCGCAAATAAGAAAAATATAGCAAAAAACGATTTAAAATTACATTTAAATGCTAAGGACTAAGTGCGTACAATTCCTTTATCGATGTAGTAAAGGGTTTCTTTGGAAATAATCCTGCGAAGAATGTTTAACTCGGTATACAAAACGCTTGCAAAGTACAAACAAATCGGAGCCAAAATTTTCAAATTTAACAAAAACAAGTAATTTTTTCACCTATTCCATTAATAGCGCGTAGTAAAAGTTTCTTTTAAAATCTTCATAATTTTTAAATTAACCCAAATATTACTGAAAGTTAATTTTTGTCCAAATCGTATAATTTTGGAAATCGTGTTTAATATATTCAAAATTTAACAGGAAATTTATTTTTTAATAATTGTCTTCGAGGAAAACTTGGCTGATCAGGCCAATCCACACCTCCCATATTGTTATTGTATGCCTTGATAAGAACAGGTTAATCAACAAGAATGTATGTCTTTTCTCTTTGCGAAAATCTCTTTATTTTGCACACAGGGTTTACTTTTGCGTAGTTTGATAACACTGTGCCAACATTATTATCATGCCATTTTCAAACTATGATTTCCGCAGACCTTGTAGATTTAAATTTGTAAGAACCTCGATGGAGCTTTTGCTTTCTTTGTTTCTTGGCAAAGGACATTCAGATTTTCCCTAATCATTCCAGTCCTCTTTTACACAGTTCATCAATCAACGAGGTAAATAAATTGCCAAAAAATAAGAGAAAGTGAGCCTGGTTGTTAGTTTTTCGAAGACTACAGCATCACAATCTCTCCGGATTGCCATTGATAAAGTTCACACCACATAATACAGCCCAATCGAGTTGCTCCTACCCGAAACTGGTAACCTCATCGGATAGGTTTGCCACGTACATATAAGTTGTTTGCATGGGTGTTCCCCATATGTAGTAAGGAACCATAGATTCGTCGATACTGTAATTTTCCTGAACGGGTGCAAAATATATAAAAAATTGGTATTCAAAGCCGACGAATTTTGGCAAGTTTATCATTCGGATGCAAATTAGAGTTATCATAACAGTGAAGCGATCTTGAGACATGGCGTTGAACACAATGGGTATACCACAGTCAGCGGCATTCTCCCAATACATTTGTCTCCTAGGTACAACAACATAACCACTGAACAGCAAAATTCCGAAGAAAGACGGCAATTCCTCACTTGTCTCATTTACTAGTTTGTTTTTCTGAGTAGCGTACCTGTTCGAGTACTTCACGAAAATGCTGACGACCTTTTTGTCAAACAGGCATTCCACAAAATATAATGGAGTATGTTTAAATGGTGCTACTTCCATGTCATTCCAACTATTACTTTATTTTATAGTATGTGCCGTGATGACCAACTATAACCAAATATTACTTTGTTTTTGGAGAAAATAGTTTCAGTAGCTGCATTAGAAATGGTTTGCATTTATTGCAAAGTCGAAAAAAATAAATGTTTTTTAATAATACGTTTTTCATTTTGTTTGATATTAAACATATTTTTGCTGTAATCACTTGCGGTGCTTCCATATTTAATTCGCAGCTTATATTTCACGATGGCCACTCTAATACCCGAATTCAGTAGATCAGTCTCATTTTAAGTCTCAAAATAAGCTAGATATTATTGCTTTTCCACGCGTTCACGTTTTTTTCTTTTGTTTTTATATTAATTTTTTGTAACCTGCTCAGCACCAGGTCACAATTTTGAGACTAGAGGCTTTATATTGAAACAAATGAATGACAACTGGTCTAAAAATGTGACTTTTGTCTCTATTAGAGACTGATACTGCTGACTGAATTCGGGGGTAAAACGTAAATTTTGCGGGTATTCGTGATATGTTGTTTGCCATTGTATTTTGTATTCGTGGTTTCTGCGGTTTTTATGTGTAGAAAATGTAGTACGAACTCCCAACAATGAAATATACGCACGTTTTAAATACAAGAGTGTAAGCAAATGCAATTGTTGAACCCTATTGTAATTGTGGTTTTCTTCTGTATATTTCTCGACAAATGTTGTAAGTTTTCTTCTACAAATACGCAAGAGGAATATGTAGCTCTTTATTTATGTTTGTGTATTAAAGTTAACGGTTAAGATATTACAACAGAGTGTCAAAATAGTAAATAAATACTGCGAATACAATAGATCCTAAATACCCCTATTGTTTTATAGGTGTTAAAGCATGAATTTCGCCTTCAGATTTTGTGGTAGGTAGTATACTAAAGTATTTTTTTAGTCATAAATACTGTATCGTAGTAAACCGATATCATAGAATTTTACTAAACTAAAATCTGAGGAGTGTTATTGCGAAATAACTTAGACTTTCAGCTATCGTGATCTACGGTACGCAGTACTAAAAAAAATATAAAAAGGCACACGTTGAAGATATTGTATCATAACTTGTTTCAGTTATAATATTTTTCCAATTATTAAAAAGTTTGAATATGTTTCGTTTGTTGCATTTTTTTTTATAATAAATACTGCTATTGTTACACGGCATCAAACACCATTAAGTATGGTTAATTTATGAAATAAGCTGTTTTGTAGCTCATTCGTCAGAAAAATTTGATTTTATTTGATTCAGTTACTGCTAAAAATACAAGTGCCTAATGCGGCTTAATTGATGCATTCGTTGCCTTGAATAGCTTAAACTGCTTCTGGAATGCGATGGTATAAGTAATGCTTTCAATCAGTTAACTCGTACATAACTGAAAAATCGCATCTTCAAAGATGAACATACATACATACATAAGTATTTCATAAATACTCTGTCGGAAATCAAAGTACTTTAAAATACATACATACATACTTCGTAAAAGCACGACTTTCGATACAAAAGGCATCTATGTATGTTAAAAATGATAAAGAAAAAATTTAAATATTTTAAGAATCACCCATTTTATGGGCTCGCCCACTGTCTTACCTTTCAAAAGCGGCTAGAAATTAGCAAATTAGCAAAAGCTTTTAATCTTTTTTCCGTGAGTTTAAGGTTGAAATGCATTACAACGTCATTGGACAAAAGAGCGAAAACCATCTCTTTAGAAGTTTTTAAATTATTTTGTATTACGCTCATATAAATATACGAGTACCAAGAATTAAAGACTCGCACGCTGCATTTGTTTCAACGCAGTTAATTTCCAACTACTTTAAAAATGGTTACTTTTTCAGACTGTCTGCTTTTTTCCGACAGGGTATTCATAAGTATGTATATACACATACTTGCGTTTACGCCCAGACAAGTGGGTATTGTATACCTTTTTAGTCATTAAACTTATTGAAATTTTGAGAAATTGAAAATAAATTGGAATTTAATGACTTTTCTATTTTCAGGAGTTTAAAAATCTGAAGCACGTGCGTATTTTACTTTGTTAATTATTGGAAAAAGAAGTAGTGTATAATTTATTCTTTTCGGATAATTTGTTCAATATCACTAATTTGTTTTTAATAATTTATTTTGACGGCACTTAATTATTCATATTGATTGCTACCACAATGGATGAGAGAGCATAGATCATATATGCTGAACCCACAGATGGAGGCATTGACGAATACCTCAATGCAAGTGAGGCATCATGGCTATTAGATTTGAGCGCACACACGCACTCATCGTACCTGTATACAAATGTTCATACACACGTATAAATGTATGGCTGTAGGCACGGTTGTAAGCCGGCGAAATAATTTTATTCTTTTATTTGGACTAATGTTTTGTTTCTCTTTATTTTAGTATTCATTGGTCAGCGGTCGGCGAGAATTCTTAAACAGGTATATAATATAGATATTCTATGCATATACATATGTATGTATGTACATATTCAATATAAACATAGTCAGCCCTCGCAAAAGCAGTATGTAAAATTATGGCCAGTTGTTTTAAATGTGGTTGTTGAAATAACAAAAGAATTAGCTTGAAATCGGAGTTAAACTGTAAAAAAGATTATCAAAAAAGGATCACCATTTAAATATTTAAAGTGAATTTTACTTAAAGACAGTTTTCCAAACACTTCAGGAGATTTAAAGCGATTGTTTGATGTTTCGAGCATAAAGACCGGGTTGTAAACCGTCACTATTGTTTGACTTTAAACCGAAACATGTTATTTTAAAATGTAAAAGTTGAACCGAAAACCATTTTAAAAAAATTGTTGTGCTCGGTTGGAAATGAAAACTGATGAAAGCATTTTCTAATAATTTAAATACTTAACCAAGCATATCAAATATGAACATTAATTACAATTAAGAGAACATCCGTAAAAAACGTAGCGAAAAAATATTAAACGGATAAATTTTAAATAAACTTATTAAAATAATAATAAATACACAATAATAATCGAAATGCAACTATCAACTAAAAATTTAACAGATATAGACCAAAAGTCTTTTAAATCACTACGAGTTCAAGGAAATATATAAACAAATATTATACGGAACTATTCCCCGATGTTTGGTAGCTTTTAATTTTTCCAACTGAAATTTTTGATCGAAAGTTAAACACGTCCTTTTGTTTGTTTTTGGTGAAAAGTTATGCATAAGTAAGTGATGACTGTTAATTTATAAATTTTAGCTAGAAAATTAGTAATAAGATTATTTCCACACTACATAAGAATAATAATAATAATGTTTACTTACACAATAGCCTAACAAGTGTTATAAAAATAAAGGTTGGACTACAAAAGAATTGTAAGAATTATGTTTTATTAGTTATAATCGACAATTTTGTTGAACTCGAATCCAGTGTAGAGTGGACGGTTGTGTTTTTTCCACCTTCCTTAAACAAACCAACTTAAAACAAGAGCGGCTTAATTGCAATTGAATTGTGGCAATTCTACATTATTTTTAATTATTTAATATACATATTTTTATAATTTTATTGAGCTCAAGGCCAGTTTAAGGAAGATTTGTTTGTGAAAAAACAACAACAGCTTTCAATGGTTGAAGTTATAGTACTATTATATACATATATGAATGTAGCTCAATAAATAAAAAATTATTATTAATAATTTAAAAAGTCATTAAAAACTTAATATCAATGTTTTATGTTATAAAATGTGAACAGTTTGGAAAAGCTGAAGTGAACAGCTTTGGAGATTTAGATGGTTTTTTATTGGAAAAAATGTAACAATTGAAGATATGCTCAGGAGTTGCGTGAGTAATTAACACTGGTATTAAGATTAAATTGCTGGCAATGCATTCAACCACTTAGACACCAGCTTTGCGCTGTTCGTCTAAAGCACCGCATCTACAACATACATATTTACATAAACATACTAAGTACCTACGGTTCAAGTGACCAGCTTTGCGCCGTTCGCCTTGTTCCGTGCAAGGACAACAACAATGCATTGTTTAACTATTTTCTAAGTGACCAGCTTTGCGCTGTTCGCCTTATACTTATAATTAACAACACATATACACTCATAGCTAAACTTACCTCTCGTGTGCGCGGCTTACAACAAGTGAAGACGAGCACCCAGAGGTTCGCGCTTTTATAACGTTCTGCTAGTGCGGTAAGGTAATTTTCAGAGTGGTGAGAAAAACGCTATGGTGTGTAATGCTTACATTGAGATGCCAGATCTTAAACTAAATGTCTTAAAACTATAATTTCACCATACGTTGATTCTACAATATTCAATATTCCTAATCGTTTGAAAAGTTACAGCCTTTACTTTTGAAGAGCTCAGTTCATCGGAATTCTATAAAATTGCATATTTTTGTTCAGCTCCCAGAGATCCCGGACCAAGACAGAAATTCGTTGCATTGAAAATGAAGAAGATTGACGCCTATGCATATTTGCATATTTTTTGCATATCTGCATATTTTTTGCATATTTGCATATTTTTTGCTTATATTTCGTAAGTATTTCTATTATCTGCAGTCAGCTTCATATCGCTATAAATGCTTTTCTTCTCAAAAGCCGACTTATGCAATATGTGTGTAAAAGTAAATCTGCAGCTAATATCGATAGATATCACATAACTACCACTTCCATATTTATATCTTTCAGTTACGCTACTCCCCACGATTTTCTTTTAGTCTGATCCTTGCCATAAAACCATTTAACTTAAAGATGTTTTACACATTTTATTTTATGATCAAATCGTTCAATTTTAGTTAGGGCGTAACTGTCATTTGATATATTTAGAGTTGTCTGTAATTGAGCTTTTCTTGCAAACAGTTATTGCTGAGCGATAACAACGGTTTTGGCATAGGAATATTGTTTATCTGTTTTTATACCGAGCGTACTTGTACACAAGGGTATTATAACTTTGTTCGCATAACGGTTGTTTGTAACAGTCCGTCTGTCCGTCTTGAATAAAAATTGAGAAATTCGATATATACATTGCACTTTGGCCAGGCTAGGTTGATATTGAAAATGGTGAAGATCGGTCAATAACCACGCCCACCTCCCATATATCGGAATTTTTTGAAAAATGCTAATACTTTGTTTTTTCGGTATCCATTAAAGCAAATTGAGTGAAATTTGGTATTGGAAGCGATTTTAAACTAAGAAATTAAGTTTTTATGACATTTTGAAAAATGGGCTTTGCCACGCCCACTTATGATATAATTTTTGTAACTCCAAAATTTAATATACATATTGTTTCACTTTAAGGATGTAAACGCCTCATTTGCTGCGCAGTAAAGAGCTGGATCACCCCAACAGTAATGCCTAAACGAGTCAATAAAAATTATTTTGGACTGTGAAGCATTCCTTGAAGATGTCCATGGGGACTATGGCAAAACAATAAGAGAGACACTCTCTGAGGTTTTAGTAAAAAACTATTTTTTTATTCTGAGCTTCGAAATCTTGCTTATTTTTTAAACAATCCTGAAGATCACCCTATTTCAATATCATTGCTTCAACAATTTTTGAACAAATTTATTTTTGCTCCAATCAATTCTTGTGAAGTAGAGAGATCGTTTTCTTCATTTAAACCAATTTTTATTTGTTGTAACACAAATATTTGTGTTAAATATAAATCTAAAGTATATGTAATCTAGTTTTCCTCCTACCGCTTCGCTAAGTGTATGAAATTTCTGCGTGTTACATTAGGTATAATTTATTTCAATAAACTCAACACAGATTCTTAAACTTAGCCAAAAACATAGGGGATTTTCATCTTTTTTGATTTAATACAAAGCCCTGTATTGATTTCATATAATTTGCATATCGTTTGCACATTTTTTTCATATTTTCTGCAGATACAAGTTTCATAGAATTCCGATGTCTACTTATCACCACCAAATATTTAAACAAAATGTTTGCCTTGTTTGGCTTTCTGACTTACATGTTTGAAATTTGCACAAAGGATGGATAACCTTCTTTGGGGTAGAGCAGACCACTGGCACAGAAGGTGCAAAATCTCTTCCTCCTACTCATCTCACACTCCAGTTTCACACCTAAGTGAAAAGCACGCAGGCTTATCAAACACTGACCTGTTATAACAGATACTATCATGTTCATGTCGTGCGTTGGCACTAAGAGTATGGAATGTCTGGTATTTTATGAATATTTAGATATCGTCCTCGGGTATGTTATCACACCAGTTGTGCGGTCATGTCTTTTTCCACAAGTTTCGCCAAAAAGACGCTACAGTGCTCCGGGAGACGGAAACTAACAGCGAACCCCAGATGCCTGGAATATACACCATCACCGACTCTACCCTCGAGATTTGTTCCATCTGTGCATAAGGATGAAATCGCCCTTTCCCACGACGTCCCGTTTCACCTCTTCCTTTGAAGGTAGAACGGTCGTAATCGCCATAGTATAGATAGTGGGCGGAAGCGCATAATCCACCATCTAAGGAAGTTCAGAGTATTCCTCTAATATTACCGTGACTGTATGTAGATAGTGTTTGACCACTTTTTAAGGTGTTCAAAGAAATCGCCGCAACACTTGTTACCTGTTGCGCATGCAAGTCTAACGGAAGAAGATTAAGTACAATGCATATAATCGTCAATGCAGTGGTTTACCCGCAGCAGTTATGAGAATTGACAACAGTCTTTGAACTTTATTAATCTTTTAAAAATTTAGCCCTTTTTGTAGACAATCCCACCATACCACTATGCCGTAACATAATCGCTGTGTATAGCCAGTATGTAATTCTGAGTTTCATTCCTCAACTTTTTCCATGTGTCCTACTCTAGGAGTATAGCACTACTCTTGTTTTGCTCATTCTTCCTGTGATGGTAGACTTCCAGTTGTGCTTCTTGTCGAAAATGAGACCAAGATATTTGGCCTCTTCCATTAGTACGAAGGTATTTCTCCCTAGATTTCTCTGTACGAGATGTTGTGTCTTTTAGTAAAAAGCACAAGGTCCGTCCGTCTTTGATAAATTTGCCCCAAGATCTCGACTTGTACCTCCAGGGTGATCTTTAAAGCAGATCTTTCCGTAAACTTTGCCACCGATATCTTCGAGTTTTTACAGAAGTCCATTTACTGGTACTTTGTAGTGGTTAGATTACTCCTCCAGACCAGATATCTCCCCTAGACCAGCGCCTATTCCTCGTCGAACCAATATACGTTCGATGAGCGAGGTCAGTCAGTTGCTCACTCCAAGGTTGACCAGCGATGAGTTGGACGCCACAGGGGATATGTTATTGAAAGCACCCCGATGTCTAGGATCGCCTTCCGTTGCTCTATTTCAATTCGTACTTCCGGGATTCTCGAGTCGTGGTGGATATTCTTGTTTCGAATATGCCACGATGTTACATTGATTGTTCGAAGTATTTTAGATTGCGCACGATGAAGGATTTCGATGTTGCTGCTGCTTGCTTTGCCCCATAACTCACATCCATAGGTCCAAATGGGTTTTAAAACAGTGTTGTATATAGTCACTTTATACTCCAGACTCATACGTTGTTTAAAGTCAAGGGCGGACAATTTTTCTTGTTTAGTGTAAATGTAAATTGCTTAGTTTTTTGTTCGTTAACCTTTATACACCAGTTTGCGAGCCAATTGGGCACAGCTTCCAGATGCTTGCAGGGAACACTTGGAGCGGCTGATTATCGCAGTATCGTCGGCAAAAGTGGACATTTTCAGGCGGCCGTTTTTTGAAATATCGGAGGTGTATAAGACGCACAGAATCGGACCGAGGGCACTGCCTTGTGATACTCCAGCTTCTATTAAATGAGCTTCGGTAATGATAGTGCTACTTCGAACTGTGAACTTTTTCGATCGTACCATGTTTTTCCCTGAAGCCAAATTGGTGGGATGGTATTATGCTGTGGGCTTCAAGATGTTGGTAAATTCGCAGCATAGGAAGTCTTTCGAATAATTTCGACATGTACGGTAGCAGGCTGATAGGTGTATAGGAGGATGGTTGTGTTTTGTCTTTTCTGCGCTTTGGTATCATCACCATAGTTAATTTTTTCCATTGTTAAGGGAAATAACAATGGTTAGTAGTTGCATTAAATTACATACAGATACAAAGTACAGCATAATTTGTTAGCTCAATAATCATTTTTGGAGTAATTAAGTCGAGCCCCGGGGCCTTATTTGGTTTAAATTGCCCTTTAATTACTTTTGATATTTTTTTAGGTGCAAATTTCAGCGGCTCAGATTCCGACACTTCTGGTACGGGTGGTAGTGTAAACCCATTGTTTGCTGGGTTTAATCTAAAAACATTTTGCAGATGAGCAGCAAAGATGTTTGCTGTTGCGAGAAAAGGTAGCCGATCTTCTAAAACTTTTCGATCCCTTATATTAATTGGTTGAATGCTGTTTGCATTCGCAGAAATGTGTCTTGCCAATTGCAAGCAATTTAATGCAAAAAAAATGGCTGTAAAAAAGTGTGGGTTAAATATAAATATTCAAATACAATCTTACATGTGGTTTCGGGGGCGTATCTTCACAAAGTGAAAGACCGCTGGATTTTCCGTAAACAGCTGGCGTAAATAGTGTGCTTTCTACAACGGGTACTTTGTGCTAGTCGGAGAAAGTTTTTGAATGTACCGGTACTGTGTGTGCTGTTCCTCGCTCTTGAGGGCTCTAATGTGTGGCCGCCTTCAGTAGTTGTTTAGAAGCCGGTGATCTATTAGTCGGCCATATCCGTCGTAGACGTCGCTTTTCTAATAGAAGTATTTAAATTTTCCAATGTTTTTTGTTTTTAATTCTTGGCAATTCCTATCGAGGGATGGTGTCCAATGCGATTTGGGACTCAAATACCAGTTCCGCTATGCGCCTTTCCGTCTGGATGATTCGTGCAATAACAAGTATATCCCGAAATATTAAATTATATTTATTAGTTAGGTGTGTTTCAGCCAGGAGCATAAAGTCAATTCCCTTCTCGTTAAGGAATTTTGGCAGATCTAGTTTGTGGTGAGGAATGCCGTTTGCATGCTATTTTAATTGAGGTCATTATTTTGTTTGTTAAGTAGCAAGCAGTTTGAGCAGGGTTTATTTTCAGGCTCAAGCTCAACTTTAAACATGGGCTGCGAAATTTTGTTTATATTAAAAATATTTACTACAACTTTTGGGCTAAGCTCTGTTCTTTAAGTGCTTTTAATCTTAACGAAATAAGATTGTTTCGTTTCGGTGCCATGTTATCAAAACGAAATATTGTGGTTAATAGTCAAACGTTAATAAAACGCTTAACATTTAATTTAAAGTGTGCTGGCAATGCGACAACAAGTGGTTAGTTTATAGCCCAAATTCACCACACAGTATACCTGAGCATCGCGAATACTTTCACGAGAAGCAGGATAAACAATTTTTGTTGGTATTTATAGGTATATAGAAATCATTACCATTACGATTATGAAAAATTAAAAGAAAAACTAAATAAAAATACCCAAACTCTACAAAACAAATGGCGAATTTATTTGCATAGCAACAGCAAGCAATAATATTGCAGAACATTCAACGTCCGCTATCATCGCGGTCTAACAAGCGGTCTTCACTTGTTTCCAACTCTCGCTTAATAGACAAACCAAGCGAGATGTCGTTCGTGAAGACTACATAATTGAGAAAGTATGCTTCGTCTCGCAAACCGAACGTGCTCTGGCTTGCTTTCTGCTGTCATTTAAAAATTTTTTTTTTGTTTTTTATTAAATTGATATTTTTTGATA
Organism: Philophylla caesio; assembly: GCA_963971545.1. Classification (NCBI taxonomy): domain Eukaryota; kingdom Metazoa; phylum Arthropoda; class Insecta; order Diptera; family Tephritidae; genus Philophylla; species Philophylla caesio. The sequence goes on along the minus strand of OZ020608.1, from coordinate 36,487,375 downwards.
TTATGTAATTAATAAATTGGTACATTATTACAATCACAATTTAAATGAAGCTGTAGCAACTTGGCCATCCGCTTTGGTTAAATAGTGTAGATTTATGTTTTAAAGTATATGTATGTTGTTGTGGCAGAGATATATTATATTGTTTTCATCAACTTGGTTTAGTAACTCTTCAATGTTGGGGTTGGGCAATAGGTTTCGTCTAGCAAAAATGGGGCAAGTGGGGGTTTGTGTATGGTTGAAGAGGTTGCTGTGTGTTATTCGCGTGTGCCCTAGTCAGAATATTGTGTAGGCAATTGTGGGAATAAAGGAGCGGAGAGGGATGGGTTAAGGGTTTTATATGGATGGTTGTAATCCGTCCAGAAATGATCAAAAGAAAGGAATCATGTCGCTACAAAAGATTATAAACACTGCAAAAAAAATAAACGTTTCGCTGGAAAATCTCAACCCCGTTAAACTTAGATATCCACCCTTCCTACCAAAAATTTCTATTATACTAGACCAATCCAAACACAAAAAAGATAAACCGGAACGGAACTTGCACCTTCTTTGTAATATATGTAAGTTCTTTAGCCTTGGGTTTGTTAAAATAATAAAATGGAGTAACGCGTTTCAGATGTTTTAAAATGAATTAATTTGCAACAAATTTAATTGAGCGCAAGGAATCTAATTTTATATTTACACTGAGTTTAAACCATCACTTAAAAACTGTCCCTTAGAGTGTTCGCGATGCAGATAATTGTTATGAAATATTACAATTTTAGTCAAATCGCGTTTGCGGTGTCCAAAAAACTTGCAAGGAAGGGGAAATTGAGAAAACAAAATGACATTTAAATTCTTACTGAACAAATTTTGCCCTATACAAATGTGCAAATGTGGATATTTCTTGCTGGTTTTTTTGACGAACAGAACTATTTACAACCACATTTTGATTCGGTTAAAAATTAAATAAAATTTATTTTGATAACTGCCTGGCGGCAGTTAGTTTACAGTTAGGGATTTGGGCAAGAAGTACGAAAGACAAATTGGTCTAAAACTCTTCGTCGGATGTTTCGTTCTCCCTCATTTAGGAATGGAGACCATTTTTACTCTTAGGGTATATAATTAAGTTGTACCACAATCTCGTAGAAGTGAAGGAGAATAGGCGCAATTATTTCTGAAGTGTTATGAAAGCCAGTGGGAATTATCCCGTCCAGTCACGGATATTTGAAAGGGTTAAAACTGCCAAAGGCACGCTTTATTTTGCCTTCGGTTATATTGATTCTTGGAATAGTATTTATGCCCTCAGATCGAGTACATGTGGTCCAAACATCCTAGAAAGTGCGTTTACATTAGGACTTCTAATGTTTCGCCGCTGATAGCTGAAAGCTGGTACTCATTGACAGCATTTTGATTAGATTAATAGCCTCTGTAGTACTTTCTACCTTCTGACAAAAATCTCATTATGGGAATCGTGTTGCGTTTCTTACTGCGCACCTAAAACGGCGTTGACAGTATTTTAATTCGTTCCATGAGTTTTATCTCTTATCCCTGTTGAATTTTGATCTGTATTCCTTTCTGAGGATTGTGATTTCAGTCGGCCACCATGGATATTGAGGTTTCTTGCTTGCCGTCATAATCGGACAGGCTACCTTTACTGTCCATTGTAAAGCTTTAGCATAGTTAGTTTATATATAGAATGAGCTTAAAATAAATTGATCTTATTTTTTCCTATTTAGAAACTTGTTGCAAACTTATTCGGATAATTTTTTTTGTGTGTTTCCCGCATTTTTTTTACTCTTGAAACGTTTTTTACTTATCAAAGCTGAATTGCCAGTATAAGACGTTTATACAGTGACTTCTTGAATTAAACGATTTTTAACAAAATCCGTAGATAATTAAAGTTCCGAGTTTTCAATTACCAATACTCATCGGGCAAACCAGCTAGGATAAGTGCAGCTTCAACTTCGTGTCCCATTTCCAGATCGGCTAAACGCATAAGTTACCGACCCTGCATGGGATATCGACCATGAGTGCAAGTCCGTTCCGACCGTCGATAAGTACGCACAGTTTTTTGTTTGTCCATTTCAATGACAGCAAAACGGAAAAGCCCATCAGGAAAGTAACAGTTTTGATAAATTAGAGCCATATAAAATAAAGGTTATCGCCCAAATAAACAGTAATTATTGAATATTTAGTGCTAGCGCGGTCGATCGTCTAAACGGATAAACTCGCATTTTATGTCATCGTTAACACAACGGTAAGGAATTTGTCATATTGTCAGTATGAATTGAAGTTAATTATTTCCAAGTGTTTTTGTTTCTGAATGTAAGTAAGTAAGTACGATATATTTTGAATTAAATGCGACTTTTTTGGCGATTGTCCTCAATACGACCGGGTGCTTGTCATTTCGACCATCTCTTCACGAGGATTTATATGGATGCTCAATCATGGTATATGCGTAAAAAATCGAAATATTTTTTTTAATTGATTTTCCAATCCAATTTATTTCGTGTTTTACCACTGTAGATTCTTAAACGATAAAATCATTGGTGCATGGCAGTATACCGTCGATTTTCCAAGAGACTTTGTTTTGGCCTTCAACGGATCAAAAACCAAAACCAAGAAAGCCCAAAGTGAAAGTTCCATCTGTCGTTACGGCCAATAAATGGCAACAATATTTTACAGAAAAAACGGAACTTAAATTGAATGCAGAGAAAGAGAAAGAAAATCGAAAAGCGATGCATTTGATTAATAACAGAATTAAAAAAGAGCAAGTAAAAGAAGAAAAGCTCAAACAGCAGCTGAACTTAAGCGAAAACTCATTGAGAAAGAAGAGGCACAGAAAGTTGCTGAGTATAAAGCGAATAAAACGAAAGCCAAAATAATATGTTTCAAGGGTTTAACGCGATAATTATTTCTAAGTATAAATTAAGCTTATGCAAAAGATTGTATGAAAATATTCAAACATATATATTTGAAAGAAAATTTAAAGGAAAGGAGATTTAATATATTTAAAAAATATATACCTATATTTAATGAAACAATTTTATTATCTAAAATTCAATAAACTACATCGTTAACAACAAATTATGACTAAGTGTCATGATTTGTAGGATCGTAAGTTTCGCTCTTTTATTTGTTAATTGTTAAAAAATATATGGTGTTATGAACATGTTCGTCATCATCTTGAAAAATAAGGCCCACATCCATTACACACCATGGTCGGAATGTGGTCGGAATCGCGCTTGCTATGGTCGGGAGGTGGTTGTAAGTCGTACACATCATGGTCGGTATAACATGCAGATAGTCGGTACCACACGCACGTAATTTAAACCATAATTTTTTATCCTTTACAAGAAAATGACATTTATATTCGATAAAATGGACTTTAATCAATATAGACCCATTATTCTATATTTGAAAAGTTAGTTATAATAATGACTACTAAATGAGCAATCTACTGATCACTGTAAGGTGGTCGGTATCCGGTGCGTTTACCTTAGTCGTCTCAAATGCAGAACAAATTGAAAAGACCTCCGCGCACGTGTAAAGCGTTGATAATACGAGCGAATTGAGTGTTTGAATAGTTTGGATAATCAATTGGTTGTCAATTTATTTGGATTTCTGTAGCAGTGGCACCTTCTTTGGAAAAAAGGATGTGCGAAGTAACCGAAGTTTCTATTTAATATCATTACCTATGTGAAAGTGAGTAAAGCTTGGGACACACTGACTTCATTTCATCCAAGTCGGTTACCATATCACGCTTCAGCTCGAGAACTAGAGTATTTAAGAAGAAACTTAATTCGTCTTGTGGTAGCATTGAATCGTTCTCGTTCCTTTTCCATTTGAGTGACAAGGACTTATGGGGAGCCCATAAATCGAACTCGTGTATCACTGGTTGCATAATATTCATTCCTACTTCCAGTGCTGTCTTCTATATGCTCAATTTCAGCCATTTGCCTTTTTATTTGTCGCATAACTGTAGATAGACAAATGGGATTTTGAAAATGGATTTTTTTGAAACACGGATCTAGTAGAGTTTATGCTACCAGTAAAAAAGAGTGTTACATTTCTCCAACTCGATGGTCAACTTATTTTAAAATATTCATTTTCAATTTGTCTGCTACAACAGAAGTGCCACTAATTTTCTTTAATTATTGGTCTAATTACTTGGCATACTTTTCTCTACTTATTTCAGTCGTCATCGGTTCCAAGGATCTTAATAAACTTTTCATTTCATTTAGATCTTCCTTTCTTTTTTGGTGTAATCGTCAAAGAAGCATAGGACTATTAGAAATTGGCCGATATATTGAATCAACTTAACAAAAGATCACGGATATAATATGTGAAATTCCATTTGGTTTTCACGTGCAAAATAAGTTTAAGCTGTCTACCTTCAGGTAGACTATCATAAGCTCAGGCAAGCCACTTGAACCAAAAACCTATTTCTCTGCCGCTTGTGATTATGTCGTTGACTTCAGCTGCGCCATAATCTAGTCAGTCAGTTTAAAAACCCCAATTTTCCATAAAATAGTTTTACGTAAAAAACCGTGTATTGTCAAACCGAGCATTTAAGTGTCACTCTATATGTCAGTGTATAAACAAATATTAGACACATGTCACAACATTATTTAAAATTTTCCACTTCTTTATTGTAAATTTTTCCAATTTATTTTATTCCTGGCTGGAACTTTAAAAAGTGGAAGTTGTTCTTTCATCAACTGCGAGTACACTTTCCCTAAAAAAAGAACAAATATATATGTATGTATGTATATGAAGAAATTAGCAAAACCGCAAGAATAATAGTACTATTAATATGAAAGAATTATCAATTACAATTATTTACACTATGGACTGCGTAAATTGTTGATAAGCAGTCTCAGTCTCTAAAAGAGACAAAAGACACAATTTAAAACCAGTTGGTTCATTAGTTTCAAAATAAAGTATCTAGTCTCAAAATAAAGTATCTAAATAGTGACCTGGTGATGAGCAGGAAAAGCAAACATTTCTAGCTTATTTTGAGACTTGAGATGATACCAAGTTACTGAATTCGGGCAGGAGTGTACATATGTATATTAGGCTGATTTCATTTTGGTGTTGGTTTTTGGCTCGTGCCGTGCTATTCATAGCTATCCTCTGTTTCACAACTGGTTTCATGCAATACTTCATTGTTTTTTGGCGGTGCCTAATGCGCATTAAAGTTACGATTAATTTGTATTTTTATTATCTACAAACATACATACATACATGCAATTTTAGCTTACATTTATGGATTCAGCTATTGATCTGTTGGATCACTTTAAAGTTTTGCAGAAAAATGTACACTTTATTTCTCTACTTTGAAAAATGCTTCCAAACATCACATCGTAATTTTGTCTTTTTTTTTATGTTTTTTTTCTAATCAAAAAAACCCCAGGTTAATATAATTTTTACTGGCACAAATGGTAAAAAATGCGCCTGATGTGAAATTGCTTTATTTTCTAGTAACGCACACCTTTCTTTTATTTCAATTAATCGAATGGGCATTAACGAAACAATCAAACACAGTTGAAAGAAAATAACCAATTAATATTAATTGTTCGATTAATCGTGCCGTCATATGTATTTATTTAACATTGAAAAATAATTTAAGTTTTTGTTCTACATGCACCTACATACATAAATACGTATAGTATATAAAAAGTTAATAATAGTAATATAATAAAATGGAGGTGACATTATATATCTACATATGTACATACATACATACGAGTACATATATAGCTCTGTGTTTGGTTGAGCTTCTTCCACCATTTGTAGTGTGCGTCTTTATATTGTTCCACATATGAAGGGATCTAGAGCTTTATGCCGACTCCGAAAGTCAGAAGAATTTTATGACAAGTTTTTTCATGACAGAAATGCTTTCAGAGGTTTGCAATTGCTTGCCGAGGGGCGACAGATCCCCGACATCAACGGCATATCGAGTTATATCATGTGTTAGCAAGAGTGGAGGATGAACAGATCCAAGTAGAAGAAGAAATAAAAAGATGGACACGTTTTTATGATACGAGCGTTTAATTAGGAATGATATGATTTTCAGTATGTATAATATGATACCATAGAAATCTATTTGTACATATATCTGTTTCGTATGTAAATACATACAGTGTATTCTATAACAGGGTGATTTGAATATATGAAATATTATAGTATTCAAGTTGCTTTAACATTTATTACATTTGTTTCTCAACACTCTTTCTCAAGATGAATACTATTTGAATTATTATTTTTTAACCTAAACCAAGTAGTTTGACAAACTTTAAATGTTTTTGTTTTTGTAAATTCTTTGTAAAAATATCTGATACATTTTCATTTGTATTTACATATTCTAAATTAACATCATTTCGAGCAATAGTTTCTCTTATGTAATGGTACTTAACATCAATATGTTTGGTGCGCTTATGATACACCGGATTTTTTGCGATTTGTAGAGCGCTAAGGTTGTCGCCTTTTATTGTTATTGCTGCGTTGTCATGCCACCCAATGTCGTTCAATAAACGTCTCAGATAGACTGCCTCTTTTGCCGCTGTACACAAAGCAATATATTCGGCTTCTGTGCTGCTTAATGCTACTACATCTTGGTTCTTACATTGCCACGAAAATGCTGCACCTGCCAAATAAAATGAATAGCCTGTATACGACTTTCTGCTAAGTTTATCGTTAGCCCAATCTGCGTCTGCGTAGCCTTCTAACTTTTTACCTAGCTTGTGGTAATGAATCTTGAAATCAATAGTTTTTGACAAATATCGTAGGATGTGCATAGCTCCTGCTTCGTGTTCAGAGTGAGGGTCATTATTTTTTTGCGCTAGAACGCTGACTGCATGCAGTATATCAGGCCGAGTTGAAATTGCCAAATACATTAGAGACCCAATCAGCGACTGGTATTTTGTGGTATCCACCCTCACACATTTTTCATTGCTGCAATTTATTTGAAAGCCAGGGTCTAGAGGTGTACTTACTGGACGACAGACGTTTATACCGTACATAGACAATAATTGATTTATATACTTCTTTTGACTTACGGAAATTGCACCTGTTTTACCCTCGCGCTCAATTTCGAAACCGAGAAAGAACTTTATGCTGCCGCCATCATGCAATGCAAAATTTGATGATAGCTTGTGTTTAATTTCTTCAATCTCTTTCTCATTGCTGCTTGCTATGATTAAATCGTCCACATAGACGGCTATATACGTATATATACGATTTACCTCTTTCACATATAAGCATGCTTCGCTTTTACACGGAGTAAAACCCATACTTTTTAAAGTGCTATCAAGTTTACTGTTCCAGTTACGACCGGATTGCTTTAGGCCATAGATAGCTTTGTTTAGTTTTAAAACTTTATTTGGTTGCTGCTCATCTATGAAACCCTCTGGTTGTCGAATGTATACTTCTTCAGTTAACTTACTATTCAGGTATGCATTCGATATGTCGATTTGATGCAAATACAGATTTTTTTCAACAGCAACGGCTAATAGCATACGTATGGTCTCATACCGAATTACTGGCGAAAACGTCTCCCAGTAGTTTAAACCTTCTTTTTGGTTGCACCCTTTTGCTACTAGTCTTGATTTGAAATCTGTAATGTCACCATTTGCATCACGTTTAATTCTATAAACCCATTTTGAACCGATAGCTTTTTGTCCGTGAGGGAGATCAACAACTGACCATGTATTGTTCGCAACTAACGCGGCGTATTCTTTACGCATTGATTTTTCCCACTCATCGGCATCTTTACCAGATAATGCTTGCTTGACCGTCTGAGGCGTTTCAACATCTACACCATATTGCATGTTGTTTAGCGTTTGGTACTCTTTTCGCGGACGACCTACTTCGCCTGTGCGAATAAGTTTTGGTCTACCCCTACCACGATTGGAATTAATGTTACCTGAGTCAGAACTGCTTGCCTCTTCTTCATCATTTGTGTCATTTGTACCTTCGACATTTGCATTATTATCGCCATCTGCTACCACATTCGCACCTTCGACATTTGCATCATCAACTGTATCAACATCTTCGCACGTATTCTCTTCATCGTTTATGATAAACGCAGCCACGTCTACTTCGTCATTGTTATTGTTCACGCTTTTTTGCACATTATTTTCATTTTCTATAAATTTGACATCACGCCTTTCGATTACTTCTCTATTTTGTCTATCATATAAGCGGTAAGCTTTGGCCACATAAGAATACCCGACAAACACATATTCTTTTGCTTTTGCACTGAACTTTTTGTTTTGTGTTTTGTTTAATGCAAATGCACGCGCCCCAAATATTTTGAAGTGCTTTACCGATGGCTTTTTGTTGTGCCAGACCTCATACGGCGTACAATTATACAACAATTTTGTAGGCGATCGATTGCGCAAATAAACAGCAGTGTGTACTGCCTCTCCCCACAGTTCTTCCTCTAAATTTGCGTGCACTAATAAGCTTCTGGCCATTTCTACGATGGTACGATTTACTCGCTCTGCAACGCCGTTCTGCTGCGGCGTGTATGGTACACTCAATTGCCTTTTGATTCCGCTTTCTTCTAAAAAGTCACTAAACGCTTTGTTGATATACTCTCTACCATTATCGCTCCGTAGAGATTTTATTTTATGTTTCGTTTGGCATTCGACCATATTTTTAAATGCTTTAAATTTTTGGAAAACTTCACTCTTTTCCTTTATGCAAAATATAAATATCATACGCGCGAAATCGTCTACAAATGTTAAGAAATATCGTGCGCCACCCACAGACTTGACATTTATTGGACCACAAACGTCCGTATGCACCAATTCTAATGTTTGCTTTGTTTTAATTTCATTGTTTACTGGAAATGGCACTGCACTTAATTTGGTCTTACAACAAGTGTCGCAATTTGCTTTTGTGTTTATTGTTGTTGCGTCAATTCCGCGAACTAGACCATTTTGCACAATTTTTCGCATACTTTCCAAATTTAAATGGCCATAGCGATTGTGCCACTTCATCGTATTTGCATTAAATAATTTTGCCGAATTGGATACCTCATGCGCGTTGAAAATAAACAAATTATTTTTTAACTTTGCTTTTATTAGCAATACTTTGATCTCTGCAAAATTATATTTGAATGCCACTGTATTCTCGTAGTGCATTGCTTTGCTTACTGAATAGAAATTAATTTTGAGTGACGGAACAAACAATACATCTCTCAAGTCTATATTGCAATAATTTGTCTTGATTATTACCGTACCTACACCTTGCGAGTAAGTGCAATTGTCTGCTGCTAAAACAATTTTTTCTTTTTGTTCGACTAACGAGACAAACATATTTATGTCGCAGCACATGTGTGAGGTAGCTCCGCTGTCAATGCACCAAGCATGCTTATCGCTTTTAACACCTGTGGTTGCAGTATATGCAGCGTATGAAAGTTTGTTTTTAGCACGTTCTTGTTCGCCACTTTGTTGACCTTTTCTTTTACATTCAGACATAGTGTGCCCGCGCCTCCCGCAGCCATAACATTTTCCTTTGAAGTTATCTTTTTTGAACTAGGATTTGTCTCTTTTACTTGATTGAAAATCGCTTGCGTTGTAGTTTCCTGATGTGGCTTATGCTGTTCCCTTCGAGTACCTTCCTCTAAAAGCTTGATTTTGAGCGCATTAAACGACGGCAAGGCATCTCGGGTTTCGATGGCAACTACAAAGTTTTCATACTCTTCGGGTAAGCTGGACAGCAATATAATAACTTTTAATTCTTCGTTCAATTCTATATTTACCTCTGCTAACTTGTCAACTATTTCGACGAACGATGTTAAATAGTTTGACATGCTCTGGTTTGCAGACATACTGCAACTTAACAGTTTTTTGTACAGAGATACCTTCTGTAATGGTCCACTTGGCATATGGACTTCTCGAAGCTTTTTCCAAGCATCCGCCGATGTCTTGCAAGATTTTACGTTGGTCAATTGCGTTGGTTTAATACATAAAATGATGTTCGCTAGCGCCTTCTGGTCATCTTTATCCCATTTAACGCCATTCTCAGTAGTACGTGCAAGCTCACCATTTACGACATTCCACTGGTCTGCATTCACAAGAATGCTGCGCATTTGCATGCACCAAGTATCATAATTGCTTTCGTTAAGCTTTTCAATTTGATAGTTTGAGTTCATTTTTGATTCTCTAACTCGCGCACTCGTTAGAATAAAAAACAACCTTATAGTTTTTTTTTTTTTTTTTTTTTAAAAACTTCTACACTTTATATGCGGGATCTGGGCCCATAACCTATGTTAGCAAGAGTGGAGGATGAACAGATCCAAGTAGAAGAAGAAATAAAAAGATGGACACGTTTTTATGATACGAGCGTTTAATTAGGAATGATATGATTTTCAGTATGTATAATATGATACCATAGAAATCTATTTGTACATATATCTGTTTCGTATGTAAATACATACAGTGTATTCTATAACAGGGTGATTTGAATATATGAAATATTATAGTATTCAAGTTGCTTTAACATTTATTACATTTGTTTCTCAACATCATGCACCGTGCTTTGCGTTTTATTTTATATAAACAATTTATTGCTGAATAAACAAAGTGACAATAATTTCAATAATTGCATAAATTCCAATTATTTTTTAATACATAATTTACTGATAAATTTTTTATATACACTTATGTATTTTATCGAAGATTTATCATTATTATAGGGATGGGAGTTTTATGCTAATTGTGACGCTGTATATAAGAAAAAGATAAATGTTGTCTATAACAACATTGCAAGATATATGTTTGGTTTAAAAAGAATTGACCACGTAACTTTCCATTCTGACCTAATATAAAATTATATATACAAAGCAGCTTAAGTATCTTAATAATATACATACTTCAATTTCTTCATTCTTCGAGGTTCATACTTCTAAATAGTACACACTAAATATCGTTTTCTTATATGTATCTAAACGACAATTCTTCATAAACTCGATTGGTCTTTGGAACTCAAATCATTCGATTAAGGCCATTAAATGCACTGCACTTCAAAAATGAATCTACCAGTTTATATAATAACGAATAAACGTACCCAAACCAAACAATCATCCGTAGTAACCTATCTTTAAAATGTCGTTGCTTCTATTGTATTACGATTTACGTAAATATTAATTACAATTTAAAACTAATTTTACATCCCTATGCTGGAATCTGTCGTACGTTCGATTACGCTACGAATCGGTAGGCTCAAATCCGCTTTTCGTAATCGTAAATTCGAAATTCGTAGACTGTTCGCAATTCGTAATATCGGTATGCCGGAATCCGTAGGAGCTGTCAATTTGCGATTTTGTACGGACAGTGACTGGTGTCGGAGCGAGATAAATTTTAGAAAAATTAAACGTGTATAAACCTTATATTGGGTTATGCATGTATGTATGTATATACATTCATACATGTGTACATTTGTATTTATAAAAATAAATGCAAACACAAATACAAAGACAAACTATTTAAACCGAACTGAAATCAGTAGTTTGGCGAAACAGGTTTTGCATTGGTTTCTTCTAAGTGTTTTGTACCACTGAATCGAGCAACATCGATTCTAGGAGCGGTTTATGTCCCTAATGAAATAGCTCGTTTATGAGTATAGAGCAAAGGAATGAAAGAATAATAAAACCTACATATTTCCCATAAAATCTGAGACATGGAGTTTAAAAATGTGGCATAACTTTGAATTCAACGTTGGCAGATTGATTTTAAATTTTCAGCATGTGAACCAAGGCGAATTCATGTAAGTTGGTAGCGATTCCAGAAATGCAACGCTGCGCTATTGTCAAAGTTTATCTCAGTTGTATTTAGCATATGCGAAATAGTTTTTATACAACAAGGGCCAGTTTTTCAGTGCTGGTTTAAACTCAGTTCTAACTAAGATTAGTTAAACTCAGTTTAAATTTAAACTTAGTTTCCTTGCGCTCAATTAAATTTGTTGCAACCAAAACTAAGTAGTCAGCAAACAGCTGATAAGTTAAACTAGCAGCAGTATTCTAATACCCTCACAAAATCACCTTACTGACTGTTGTGAGGTTCCTGACTATTGTGAGGTTACCCTTATTCAAAAGCTCAAATGCTCATAACTGTCAGGAAATTTGTGATGTGCAACGACAGCCTCATAATACGAAAGCTGATGATTTTAATTGATCAATTATAACAATATTTTGTTAATTTTCTTTCGTAATCAGTGTCGTATGTTGATTTTTTTTTAATAAAAAATATTCAGGAAGGGCGGAGTTATTGCTTGTTTGTGTAGCAGTATTGGAGTGAAGAGAATGCCAGAGAGGGTGTAAGAGTTAGCGGTCGTTATATAACGTCCCTTTAGAATCTACAGCTTTTAAATACTAAAAAATATTATATTTTTAATTTCATTACAATTGCAGCTCTGTTCTGTGCACTTGACAAATTCAACATTTTGCTTATTTATCAAGATTGACAATTTATCAAGATTTTTCTATTGTATGTCAAAAATAAAAAGCTCTTTTTTGATAAACTGTCAATATGTCAAATGCTCTTGGCAAATAAAACATCTGTTTTACTCTTTGTGCATAGTTGTGAAAATTAATTTATTAGAATGGAAGAAGATATTTTACTTTTATTGTTATTGTTAGACGAAAAGGAAAATTGCGAAAATAGAGATCGCGGGCGTTACTTAAGAAGTTTACGAGATGCTAGTGATCCATTTTCGTTGAGTGATAACACGTGTATGCGAAAGTTTCGTTTGACACGTGACATGTTTGGTTGTGTTTTGACTTCCTATAAATTAAATTTAATAAAAAGTTACATATTATTCTACAAATTAATGAATAATATCTAGTTCGTGAATAATATAAAGTAAACAGAAATCAGCTGTTTCTGCTTTATTAAATTGTTTACCACACATGTGGGGAAAAGCCCTGCAGTCTGAAATTTTACGTGTTATCAAGGTTGTCACAGAATAACAAAGAGCTTCTTGCTTGATAAAAACCTTGATAAATTATTAATATTTTGTTAATTTGTCAAGTGCACAGAATAGAGCTGTTAATGTATTTTAATAAAAAAATTCCTGTTATTTATTAAATAATAATCGTCTATGACTGATATTTTTATATGGATTTGTAGGCATGTACATACATATCATATATGTATGTATGTAGTTAAAAATCGTCGAACCATTTGAACCAAACCGAACCGCTGGTTAAGTGGCTATAGCTTTTAGTTGAAATGTTTAGTCTTTCATGAGAAATAATAGTGATGACAACTTTTAATTTTTTATTGCTTTTTTATTAATATTCATATTTCATTCACTTTTTTATTACATTTTTAAGTAACGCCTTATGTCTAATATATAGTCTGCAACATAGAGGTTACGAAAATGAACCAAACAAAAACAAGCCCCATTTGCTCATAGACCATCAAATCACTTTTGGTTTATACAAATAATATTAAGGCATGTTATTTTAATTATTTATTTGCGCCTATGCTAATGCTATTGTCTTTCGCTTCTTTTTGACAGCAAAACGCCTTGTACCTCGTGTGGTGATTTTGTTGAGCTTTTTTCTTATGAGTTGTGGCCAAGAATAACCTCACAAAATAGACCTCACCGTGCGCGCACGGCCGTTTAAACTTAGTTTAATAATAATAACTCCGATTAAAGTTGACTGAAAAACTGCATACGGAGTTTAAACTTAGTTTTAATGACAAGCAAAGTTCAACTTGCACTGAAAAACTGGCCCTAAGGATACCGTAAAGAGCTCCTTTTAACCACATTTTTGAATTTAGATTAATGGTATGTAGTACTTTTAACATGTAACAAAACAATTAATTTTGACAACCAGCCATCAATCAGCTGATTGACTAACACCACCTTTCATAAATTCGCTTTGCATGTGAAAGAGGAGAGTATTCTCAAACACAATACATCTACGAACTTAAATATTCTGAGGAGCAACCGTAAAATAACTGTCTACATAGTTTAATAAAAATAAGCTCACAAAATAGCCAGTATAAACCGAAATACGAAATTTTCTATACAAAGTTGCATTTACTGAGGAGAAACTGTTTTGAAAAATGACAATTATTGAATCAATAATGCTAAATGTATGGGAGTTTCTTTAACCATGGTATTATGTATATCGAGTCCTGCTATTACCGAGGGCATACTGTGCATAAATATTTATTAAAATCATACATATACATACATACATATGTACATACATACATATACATATGTACATACATACATATACATACATACATACATGTACATACATACAAATACATTGGTTTGTTTGAATTTATTTTGGAATTTAGTGTGTAGTTGTAGGCCGCACTACAGCTCATTACTATCTTCAGCCGGTCGAATATTCTTTCGGTTACCTTTTCAACCACAATTGTTGTTGTTGTGTCCAAGATTAAGCCGATGCTGATGCACCGCTTCTCGCAACATAAATACTAATATTGGAAGCGAATGTTCACTGTGCACAGGTTATTGCGCTCAGACCTGCCGTCGGCACGCGATGTATGGATGGATAGATGGTTGGATTGTGGTATGGCGATTTCGAAGCCGATGAGCATAGCGCGTGTGCTGGTACACAAATGACGTGTCTTCGGGAATTCCTCGAAAGCGACGCATAATTGCTGTTTGCATTAAGGCAACAGTAATAGGGTACCCATATACATAGTAATTACGGGCGAAGGTGGATATGAAGACCAAAGTGTGCAATCAACTTTTGGCCACTAAATGGGTTGGTGAATTTAAATACTTTATAACCGAAACCTTCTTATTGCGGGGGCTGCAATCTGCAACATAACCTTATAGAATCAGAACCACATTGGCTCAGATATTCAAATCACTTTTACAATTTTGAAGTAGCATAACCCCAAATAATTTAGCAATAAATTCGTAGATGCATTGACATGTACATAACATAACATAACATATGTAAGTGCATGTTGTACGATCCGCAGATAACTATGTATGTACTAACAAATGGATATTTTTACATTTTCATGCATACTCGATAACGAATTTGGAGACAAATAAGAATGACATAGCGAAGCAACAAAATAAATAAAATGGGAAAGATGTGGGAAGGACCAGAACGCTGCTAATGCGCATTTTGAGTATGAGGTACAGACTTAGCGTCGGGTCAGGTCGGTTTGTCAAATATGTCCGTGAAGGAGACGGAGGTGGTTCACGAGCTGTTACCACATGCCTGTGCCGCGTTTGCTAAACTCTGATGTGTCTGTCAATGTTGTGTAGCACTTAATCGCTGCTGTAGTCGTTATTGCGGCCTCTGTAGTTGTGATCGCGTTACTCTGATCCCGAAAAGGAGGAGTAGCGCACATAGCGTAAGGAATGTCCCAACCAATGCCCACAAGCAAAAAGTGGGAGTTGCAATAATTGTTTAATTATAGGACTTGGCGCGTTCGATTCTACTCTCTTTTCGGTCCCTCCTTGGTTCGTGGTTTGTTCCACATTGGCCGCACATGCTGTTGTTGCATTCTATGCCTGCACATCATTATGAACAGCTTAGAGCCATTCGCATTACCATTGTGCAGGAGTAACGCCAAGATGGGGTGGCAACGAAAATGCTGCACTTACATACAAACATACATAATTATGTACGTACGTATGTATATGAATGTATAGGCAAATTGCTTTAGTGCCTCTGCAGCAGCCAGTCAGCAGCCGCTTTAACAGGCAGACACGAGCAGACAAAAAAGTGGCGTTTCTACCAAGCAACTTTGTTGTTGCGCTGTCATCTGCAATAAAAAACGTTTGCATAATGCCACGCTTTATGCGGCTCCACGAGTGGATGCCATGCGCCGGTGCAATGAGTTTATGTTTTATTTGCGCATTATCTTACAATATTCATATGTACATACTTATGTACGTACATGCATACATACATATGTATGTATGTATTATTGATGTTCACGTTCGGAATAACAATGATGGCTGCATGGGGTATGTAGCCCCATAAGCAAGGACATGAAAACTAAAAACTAAGAGACAAACACCTAATATGTACAATAACATGTGTACCTGTGTACATTGCAATTGGTCTTGTTCTGATACAACTTTTTGCTTTCGATGCCTTAAAGGAAGTACGTTCTCAGGTGGCTATTGAGTATAAATTGTATTTACTAACTGTTGTTCCGATATTAATTCGGCGAATTCAAGTTAGTGGTAACGATTCTGTATGCAGAATGTTTGAGTGGGTACATATATCTTCTTTAGAATTCCCGTAAAAAATTATATCAAACCTCATTTCAGTCATCTAGTAAATTTATGTCAATTAATGCATACAGAATGTTTGAGTGGGTACATATATCTATATATCTTCTTTAGAATTCCCGTAAAAAATTATATCCAACCTCATTTCAGTCATCTAGTAAATTTAATTATTTTTTATTTTAATTTGAACTATAAAAGTTTGTATTTTGTTTAGATAAGAATACTATCAGTATAATTCAAATAAGTTAATAAAATATTTCTGAAACTTGAGCATATGAAAGCAAAATCAAAATACACTGATTTTTTTTTAATTTATCTACTGCTGCTACCTATTAAATATGCCTTGGTTTAAGGGTTCGAGTTCTCTGCTTAAAACAAACCAATTAATTTTCACAATCGTCTGTCAATCAGCTAACACCACCTTACATGAATTCGTCTTGCTAGAAATTCACAACCTGTTCATCATCTGTTGGTTGGAAATACAAAATTTTCAGAAATCAGTAAAAAGCTAGGTGAACTCATACAAGGTGGTAGCAAATCGCCAACAACAATATTTTTGTGAGTTAGGATGTCATGACACCTTACTTACGAACAGTGTTGCCGTTTTCACTACGATCGTAGGTTTTCACTTCACTTTAATGGCCAACACTTCTGAACTTCATCTTTGGCCAAATCTCTTCTGTTTTGAGCGACTAGAATTTACCAAAAAAAAATGTTAATCTCTGAATTTACTTATACGCTCAAAATTTCAGAAAGTTTTTCTTTCAGTCGCCACACCATTACATTTTTCCCTAAAATGGCCTGAAAAATTCAACGTGTAAGCTCAGAGTTATATACATTTTTAGAACATTTTTATGAATGTATGTATATGTATGTATATGGCAGTATGGCATCATAAACAATTTCATTGATATATCAGCAATGGAAGAGAATTTACAGCCAGATTCTCTAACTCGAAAAGACCGTTCGTCTCGTCAAAACTGTCGTTTTGTATGATAATAAAAGATTATTTCAATAACAACAATGTCTTGAATTAGTTTCCATCTAAAGACGTATTATTAAAATACACTCGTAGCAAACAGTGATTTGTAATTTTGTTCTTTTTTAAATTCACTTAACAGTATTATAAGTTTCTGGGTTTTGATATTGAGAATTAATTCTAACCCGTACCCCATGTACTTTACTTTATTTATGCATATACGTTATACAAAAATACATTTACTTTTGTTTTGGCCTTATCACCAGCCACTTTCCTAGGTGAGTGGTGATAAAAAATAAATATAATTAATAATAAAAAGAAGTCTGATGAAAAACTGTTGTTTTTTTCCAAATGAAAATCTTCCACAAACTGGCCTCGAGCTCAATAAAATTGTGAATTATTGAAACTGAATTTTATTAATTTAAGTAATGCACAGAAATGAATCCAACAAAATTTTGCTTAATGTGCTCCATTTCCAAACTGGTTTTCGATACACAAATGCCATCACTGTAAATCTGTAACATGCTACAAATAAATACTTACATGTGAAAAAGAAATATTAATAAAATAAATTTTATTTATTAGTAAAAAAAAATAGTATACTACTTATAAATCTGTCGTTTCACTTCCCTCGAAAATATACGCGCGGCAACATTGCTTACCAAGCGCTCTATTTATTTAAAACAGTTACATTTTCTCATTGTTCTGAAGTGTCCACTTTCACAATAAGTTTTCACAAATTTCGTCATTTCGTTTTAATGACATCCTTATACTTAAAGTGAATAGATAAATGTCACCAATTGGTATACATAAATTCGCCTTGATAAAAAGTGTTAAATTTTTGGGCTAAATATAGTACAGTGAAACTTCTATTAGTGGGCACCTCTTCTGGGCGGGCACCTCTATTGAGCGGGCAATTTTGTTGGTCCCATTTTTTTTTTAAGAAATTCAATACAAATTGAACTCTCATAGCAGGGCACCTCTTCTGTGCGGACGTGGGCACTAATTTCAATCATAAAATTCAACCTAAAAATTCTAGTGAAAAAAATAAAAATGAACTCGACACAATATTACTATGAAAATAACGAAATCTTATTTTTTGCAATGTAAAATTTTCACAGAGAAGCATTGAACGTAGAAGAATATTTCATTCAAAGTAAAGTGGTACGCAAAGCAGTTGCTCAAAATGACAAGTAAACGAAATTTTTTAACAATTACAGAAAAAGTGGAAATAATAAATTATGTTGAGAAAAATGCTTTGTCTACTAGAGCAGCAGCACTTAAGTTTAACATTAGCAAATCACAATCAGCAGCAATTATTAAAAATAAAGATACTCTCAAATCTACATATGTGGTGTTCCAATAAAAACGTGAATGTTAAAAAAAGAGTGATTGCACCACAAAGCGCTTCAATTGACAAATTATGTTGCGAGTGGTTTTCTCAAGCAAGAAACAAGAACATTCCCATATCTGGTCCAGTAATTAAAGCAAAGAAATTGCGCAGCGTCTGGGTGTTGAAAATTTTAAGGCTTCAAATGGTTGGCTAGACAAATGGAAAACCCGAAATAACATAAGCTACAAATGTTTGTCAGGTGCGAAAACTTTAGCAATTCCAATCCGTTTAAAACGAATAAATATTTTAACTTATTTTTTTTTTAAAGGAGAGGCCGCGGATGTTAATCCAAATGATGTTCGCCTATTTAAAGAAAAACTTCCATCATTACTTTTGGGCTATCAACCAGAAAACGTTTATAATGCCGATGAAACTGGTTTATTTTTCCGTGCTTTACCCCAAAAATCATTTGCTTTCAAAGCACATAAATGCATTGGTGGTAAACTGGCAAAAGATCGTATCACAATATTACTTTGTGGGAACATGGCAGGCACTATTGAGCAACCTTTGGTCATAGGCAAGTCAGCTAAACCAAGGACTTTCAAAAACGTCAATGCAAAGGACTTACCAGTTGTATGGAAGTTTAATAAAAAGGCATGGATGACAACAGATATTATGACGGTATGGCTTCAACAATTTGATAGAAAGATGAAAAGAGAGCACCGTAAAATTCTTCTGTTTTTGGACAATGCAACATCGCACCCACAAAATCTTCGTTTGGATAACATCAAAGTTATTTATTTACCTCCTAACTGCACATCAATTTGCCAACCGTTGGATCAGGGTATCATTAAAAGTTTTAAATTTCATTATCGTTCACTTATTTTAAAACATATTTTATCAAAAATTGATGGAACTGAGAGTGTATCCAATGCATCAGAATTGGCTAAATTCATAAATATTTTCGTCAAAACTGCTTGGAAAAACATAACCAAATGTAGACGAAAGCGACGATGACTTGCCCTTGTCAACCTTTGTGAGTTTTGATTTTGAAACAGGTGCGAACGCCGAATCTATTTTTCAAATCGGAGCAGCAGATTTGAATTCCTTTGTTGACTTCGATGATGACATTTACACCGAAAGTAATGACTTAATGAGTACTCTAATGGAACCCATTAATATTGAAAGCGGCTCTGAAGAGGAAGAGGAAGTGGATATGAATAATGCCAACGAATCAACTATTCACACAATATTAGAAGCGCTTAAAGCTTTGCAGCCTCTCAAAGAATTTGCAACAGATGATTATTATGTTTACGAACATTTAAAAAATATTAAAACTTACTACAGTAACAAAATAATTATACAAAAGAATCAAAACTTACGTCAAACTACAATGAACACCTATTTTAAAAATGTTTGAAAAAGATGTGTCAATGCATATAAATATAAATAAATGTATGTGATTATAAGCAGTGTGTTTTCGTTCTAATTTATAAATTTCATTTCAAAAAAACCTCCTTTGGGAGGGCCCGCTCAAGGGAAGTTTCACTGTATTAGACTTTTAACTGATTGAAATGTTGAATAATCTCTACCTTAACACTTGAACGTGCGATGCATTTGCTGATGGGCACTAAACATACGTATGTATGTGGGATATAATTAATGAACGCGCGGAAGAATTATATTTACAAGGTATATTTTAAGTATTCAATATTTAATATACAGCAAAGCGAAATAGATAGGTTTTATAATTATTAAAAAGTAATTCAACGCAAAAATATAAAATATGTGTATCAACGTCCACGGATAGAACTGTCCTCTACGGCGATCGGTATAACACTGCTCTCGTACGCTGGTAGGTAAATCACTGACACCACACTCGGTCATCCACATCACTCGCCTGTCTCAGGTGAGTGGTCAATACAGCAATCTTCGTCATAATTATTTTCGTCATCGGAAACTAAGTCGACTATCCACTGCTTCATTTTGTCAACACTGCTGTTGGTGGTTTTCGGACCTTCATGTTCGCCAACTTTTATCATTTCGTATCTATCAAAACCTTTGTCTGCCGTTATGCGATACGGGCCGAGAAACTTTGGTCGAATTTTCAAGCCTGTGCCATATTGCACCCGTTCAATAGCTACCAGGTCGCCTACTCGATACTTTGTTGCTGGTCGTCGCTGTCTATTATACTGTTTTGCGTTCTCTGCCTGTATTTTAGCTATAGCTTGTTTTGCTTCGTTGCGTAGTTCTTGTCTCGCTTCATCATACTGTTCAACCATTGCGTCTTCCACTAATTCCATTAAACGTAAATCCCTCTCGGTATGCATCTTAGTACCCGTCAGTAGTTGAAAGGGAGTTGTTTTTATAGACCGGTGATATGTAGAGTTTATAACCCTCTGCAGTGGTTTAACATTTTTAAACCAATTTTCCGGATCATCGAGAGACGTCTTTGTTAATGTTGATATGACGGGGGTGTGTAGTCGTTCTACTTGGCCATTACCACGAGGCACGCCAGTTGTGACTACATGATGCTTAACGCCATGACTTTCGCAATACGTTCGGAAATTGGCCGAAATAAACGCTCCACCTCTATCAGATACGATGTGATGAGGATAGCCAAAAGTTTCGGCGATTATTTCAAATTTTTGTATCGTCTCGTCAGCAGCTAAGGTCTTGGTCGGAAACAACCAACAAAACTTGGTAAAAGCATCTATAAACGCCAATATGTACCTATAGCCTTTTCTAGTTTCCTGCATCGGCCCCAGGTGGTCGACATGAATTGTTACAAGGGGTGTATCCCCTTTCGGAACTAAATGCAGAAAGCCTTCAGCCTTACCTCGTTTGCGATCAGACAAAATGCATTTAATGCAGCAAGCAACGCACCTTTCAATTCGCCTATTTATATCTGGTATAAAAAATTCTTTTCCTAGGACTTCTTTCATTTTTCGAACACCAACATGCCCTTGCTGGTGAGCCTCGCGTATTATAGATGATTTCATGGCATCTGGAACGACAAATAGAACATTACCATTTACAACTTTACATAAAATACCATTTTGTATCGTAAAATCCTTATATGGCCCGTTTTTAAGCATTTCAATGATAGCAGTTAAACTCTCGTCATCTTTTTGTGCACCAGATAATCGTTTCAAGAGCTGGTTTTCATTTTTAAGGCACATAACCTCTGGATGACGGCTAAGGGCATCCACATGCCGCATACTCGTTCCCGCTCGGTGCTCCACCCAATAGTCGAACTCTTCTAACAGCAGCGCCCACCTAGCGACTCTTGTTATAAGATCTCTTTTCTTCATCGTACATTCGAATGCTTTGCAATCGGACACTATTTTGAACCTTTGTCCAAGAAGATAAATTTTGAACTTTTTCACCGCTTGGATTACGGCCAGAACCTCTAATTCGTAGCTGGAGTAATTCTTTTCAGCGTTGGTTGTACATTTGCTCATAAAGAATACTGGATGCAAAGCGTTGTCTTCATCACACACCTGCAGCAATACTGCACCATACCCCTGCTTGCTCGCGTCCGTGTGAAGCTCTGTTGTGGCACCATATCTGAAGATCCTTAATACTGGTTTAGTTGTAAGTGCATTCTTCAGGTCGTTAAGAGCAGATAGCTCGGCTATGTTAAGTTGAATGTGGCCTTCTTTCTTCGTTAGTTCTGTCAAAGGCTTTGCTCGTACTGAAAAGTTCGGGATATACTTTCTAAAATATCCAGCTAGTCCCAAAAAGCTTTGTAGATGCTTTACAGTAGACGGAACTGGAAAATGGATTACTGCGTTTATCTTTGTTAATGATGGCGCAACTGTGCCTTCGTGGACTCTGTGTCCTAAATAATCAATTTCTTGCTGTAAAAACTGGCACTTTTTCCAATTTATGTTCAGCCCATTGGCAGCCGCAACATCCAACGTATGCTTTAATCTGCTGATTCCCTCTTCAATACTTCGTGATGGCACAACAATATCATCGACGTAAATAATTGTGATTCCCTCTCGGATTAAGTCTTTAAAAGCATAATTAACGTACTTCTGAAAGATGCTGGGCGAGTTAAACAATCCAAAGGGAGCCCTCGTAAATTCATATTGACCGCTTTGGGTGACAAAGGAAGTATATTTTCTACTGCCTTCCTCGACGGTAACGTGGAAAAATCCATTTTTGAGATCCAACGTTGTAAAATAACGAGAATCTTGTAAATGATCGATCTGGTCCTCAATCACTGGCAGCGGATATCTGTCCTTATGGATTTTTTTGTGGACAGCTCGGTAATCTATACACAAACGGTAGGTTCCGTCTTTCTTTCTTACGAGCACGACTTGGCTGGCATAGTCCGATGCACTCTCCCTAATTATTCCATCCCTGAGCCATTCAGCGATCTGTTTGTCTATGACCACTCTCTCAATATGTGAAAAACGTCTAGGTGGACGATATACTGGTTCGTTGTCAAACGGCACAATCTTCATCGTTATTGTCGAATTAACCATTTGAGCAGGTTTGCAATTTTTAACCAAAGTTTCTACCGCCTTACGCGCCTCAGAATCTGTTATATTAATTTCGGATAATTTGTAGTTGTCGCTGAAAATGCCTTCATCCATGGCGGCAAAAAAACAGTTTGCATTTGAATCGGATTCTTGTTGTGGATGTGTCGCTTTTACATCGTTTTTAAATATGCTGACCTTACCACGTTCGATTCTAACCACGGCTTTACTCAGCAGACTCATACCAATCAGCAAATCAGCACTCATTAAACTGTTGTCAACTATTAGAAATTCTACATTTTCAAAGCAGACACCATCTACGCAAACGTCGGCGGTACATGATCCATCTGTTTTTATATTTGCCCCTACTCCGTTCAAAGAGACACTTATGCCCGTCTTCAAATTACGCGGGCAGATTTTGAATAGAAGATGCTTCTTCAACACGCAAACATCGCTCCCTGTATCAATCAGTCCGTATAGTGGGACACCGTTTAATGTAACTTTTCTAGTCATATTAGTTTTTTGTTGTAGTACATTCGATGACGGCTGCGTAGATTTTGGACATTCTGAGCGTTTGTGACCGAATTGGTTACATCCAAAGCATTTTGGTCCCTTTGATTTCTCTGGACAATAATAACATTCATGTTCAGATGAACCGCAATTGAAGCAATAACGGGATTTTCCATTATTCTTTTTCGTGTTCTTTGCTAACACGCAGTCTTCGCGAAAATTTTTATAAATTTTACCGTCGTCCGATGCATTTTTCATTCTTTCATACGTAATGAGTTTATCTTTAAATTCCGAAAGGGACTTCGCACCGTATAAAATAGTTTTATTAACCATGGTATCTTTAATACCATCGATGACGTAATGGAAAACCGATAAATTATCCACGTTAGCTTGGCTGGCTATATCAATCATTTTGTAAAGATATTCGCGACACGTTTCTCCCGGTAGCTTCTTGGTTTCTCGCAATTTTTTATGAACGTCACAGCTGGTTACATTTAGTTGAAATTCTTGCGTTAAAACATGCTTAAGTTGGCCGTATGAAACCGGCTTTGCTTCGCATTCAACAAACAGTTTCGCGGCGCCAGAAAGGGATTTTTTCGCAAACACAAACTTTTGAATTGTATTCCATTGAAACGCGGTCGCATACGCCTCGAATTCTTCAATCCAAGTCGTTACTGGAACAGTATCCTCCCCAGAATATTTCCGTATAACGTTTTCCACATCAGTCATGCTGAACTTCGTAGCGCTGGTATCTACCTCCATTTCCACGTCCACCGCCGAATCGCTATGTTGCAATCTTTTGTTTCTTGCGCTCATATTTAGCATAACCGAACCGCACGAAATTTTTAACTAGACTGTACTGATGCAAAGCAAGTTATTTTTTTTTTGCAGTGCAATAAAATATTGCGTGATATTCGCACCGTTATGTGCAAAGGTCAGTTTTGCTAAGTTGTTGCTATCTGTTATAGTTCTCTCTTTTCGCAATTTAATTTTCGCTTTAAGCGCGCCCGCTATCCCGGTTGAGCCCCCAAATGTGGGATATAATTAATGAACGCGCGGAAGAATTATATTTACAAGGTATATTTTAAGTATTCAATATTTAATATACAGCAAAGCGAAATAGATAGGTTTTATAATTATTAAAAAGTAATTCAACGCAAAAATATAAAATATGTGTATCAACGTCCACGGATAGAACTGTCCTCTACGGCGATCGGTATAACACTGCTCTCGTACGCTGGTAGGTAAATCACTGACACCACATGTATATATGTGCATTTCTCCTGCTTCTTTTTTAGATAAGAAATCATATTCTCCATCATTATCATCTCGAATTTCTTCAACATTTGCAATTGGCCAGATGAACAGTTAAGATAAAATGCAGATGCTCTGCGATTATGTTACCTTGATATTGTGTTAGATCTTTTTCTTTTTTAGCATTAATTGACACCACTAAATCTTCAGCTGAAGTTGTGTGAATTTCGGTAGTGCGAATCTATCCCTTAGCTAAAATTTAGAGAAGGCTCGTAAATTTAACGGACTTGAGTCTGTTTAGGAACTGTGACTTGAAATCCATACCGGCTTTATATTCAGATACTATGATTAACCATTTTAAGAAACGCAATAATTATTTTTTTTTTTAATTCTTTTCAAGACATAACGTATTCAAGGTTTCATTGTCCCCCACCTTTGTGGATGAGTACAATATTGAAATAAATTAACTACATTATAATTTCGAATATTATTGGTGGTAAGAAAAGTAAAAGTAAAATAAGATTTGTAGCAAATGAAATATAATATTTGAAGTAAGGAATTTTCAGGAATAGTCATGAAATGAGAAAAACTTGAATATTCATACCTACATACATACATATAAATATTTTTCATAATAAAGTAAACCTTTACCAAATATATCATAAGCGTTATGAATTTAAATACAATTGTTTTTAAGCAGATGTAAAAATCAGACTTAAATGCATTGGAACCAAACATTTTAATACAGCTTCAATGAGGCTAGAGGAGTCAGAGCCTCCCCTGAAAAAAATTTGAGCCCCCCTGAGAAAATTTCTCGGAAACGACAGTTTTTTAATATAATATAATGAAAAACATTATTCACTGTAAAATTATTGAATATAATTCTTGGGTATTACATAATGAAGATATTCGTCCTTGATTAAAATAAAAGCTTATTTCAGTACATTTTTTTTCAGTAATCATCATTTAATTTGTTAATTATAAATTAAAAAGCTTACGTTTATCTTCAATTTCAGGTTAGGCTGTGTCAGAAACTTAAAATTAAAAAAATAATAATTTACATACATATGTTAAGTTTTGTATCAAGGCTTTAATTTCTGAAATTAAACAAAGCGCACTTATTTGTTCCAATAGAATCACTCAAAAAAGTTATGAAAAAATTAAGATTTAGATAAGTTATGTTAAGTGGTTAACACCACTTCAAATCTACTTATCGTCCCTCCTTTCATCTCACTTTAACTCCCTGAGCTTACTACACTTTGCATTAGAGAAATTGCATTTATGATTCGTTGTAACATGGCGAGATGAGTTACGATAATGTGGATCGAGCTGAGGTAATGTAAGTTATAGGAGTTGAGTTGAAGGGAATGGAGTTTTGGTGTAGGGACATTATATGGGCTAAGTTTATATAAGGTGAGTTTATGCGCCGTGAGGTAGGTATTGTGGGTTTTGATGTGGAGAGCTTAGGGATAGAGAGTTAAAGTGTATTGTTGTTAGCTCAGGGTGTTAAATTGAGATGAAAGGAGGGACGATAAGTAGATTTGAAGTGATGTTAAGCACTTAAGTGTGACCAAAAATAGTTTTTTTTTTAAGGGAAAGAAAGTTGTTCACAGTAATGCTGTTTTTTTTACCGTATGTATGTATATCACTGTATGCATATTTTTCTATATTTGAATTTCTGCCTCTATTCTTTGAACTTATATTTAGTTTAAACTCGTTAGCTCTATGTTTAATTTTAGCACTATCCCTATATATATAATTTTGGCACGTACACTATATAGCTCAGTGTTTGGCCGAGATTCTCCTACCATTTGTGGTGTGCGTCTTTTATATTATACCACAAATGGAGGGTTCTACAGTTTTGTGCCGACTCCGAACGGCAGATGTATTTACTGAGAAGCTTTTTCATGGCAGAAATACCCTCGGAGGTTTGCCATTGCCTGCCGAGGGGTGACCGCTAATAGAAAAAACTTTTTCTATGATAAAGATTTAGCTTGCCCTGACTGAGATTCGAACCTCGAACTCACAGGCATATCGAGTTATAGCACGCACCGCTACCAACTCGACCACAGCGGCCACAGCACTATCCTTATACTAATCTTTATTATCTTTGGTTTCCACGCCCACTTAGGAAGAAATATCTGTATCTCAATAACGGTGTAAGGTATCATCACAAAATTTGGTGAACAAATTTTCCTCAATATCGCGGTTATAATCGTTAAAAAATTTTGAAATCGGACCATAACCTCGCCCACCTCCAATATAACAGAAATTTTGAAAATACAAAAATTTGTGTTTTTCTTTATCTATTGGAACATATTAAAATAAATTTGATATTTAGAGAGATTTTTATGAAATTTTGAAAAATAGACGTTACCACGCCCACTTATAAAAAAACGTCTGTAGGTATCTCAATAACCATGTAATTTTTCGTCACAAAATTTGGTGAAAATATTGTCCTTGATATCACTTGCATCACCGTCAATAATTTTTGAAATCGGACCATAACCACGCCCACCTTCCATAAAACGGAAATTTTTACAAAAAATGCAAAAAACTTCGTTTTTCAGTATTTATTGGAAGAAATTGAGTAAAGTTTAATACCAGCTGCGGGGTTTTTATGAAATTATGCGCACCGTACAAAAATACATCAGGGTATATGAAAATCGGTTTTGCCCAACTTTAGCTTTTCTTACTTGTTTTATTATTTCTTTGATTCTCTCTCATTCTTAACTCCGCATGGTCATACATTTCATGAAGAGCGTATATGATAGGTCTGGTAAAGGCCGGAACATTTTTCCTAAGGATTTTAGTTTAAAAATATAAAAGCTTTGAAAGCATCTGACAGTTTTTTTAAAATAAGAATATAATTTTTTACTCATGATTTCATGTAATAAAAACATTCATTCTAGCGGTTAACGTTTCGTATACGTACACCAAAAAAAAACACCTGTTTTGAAGTTTTAAAATAAAAGCATTCCTTATAACTTTCCTTAATACTAAAAGTTCAACAATATTTTAAGTTTTTATATTATGTTTGTTATTTTGTATATACGAGAATGTACATAAATTATTTGTTTATTTGTTTAATAACGTTAATGATTATGCTTATGGATTATTGGAAAGACAGACGAACGATTCGTGTCCAAACGAAATCGTCTGAGTTTGGAAGTCTCTGTTTCGATTGAAAATTATCGTCTATCGTTACAAACCTTTCAAAATTGTTTTGTTTACGACTTTTAAAGCTTAAAAAAGAAAAAAAAAAATAACAAAATATTAAAATCTAGCATTAGCAATTCTCGCAAGTGAATATTGCCATGAAGAGGACATGCAGATTCAAGGCCGAAGTTTGCGAGATTGCACAAATGTTTTAGAATTGCTAGACGCAGAGTTAGTAGACGTGCATTAAAAAGCTTTCCAGATAGTTGTAGTATCCTGCTCCAGCTTGCACCCACAATATTATTGTTTAAGGTTTGTTATAAACTTTCGCGGAAGCATAAAAGTATTTGGATACATTTTCAACAAAGTGACTATCTATATGACGAACATCTACAGCAATACTCACCTGCCACCATAATATGAATGTTTTTCCATTATTTCTTGAATTATCCATTTTTGCAACTTACATGATAGCAACAGCTTTTTCGTTTGATTTTGACAGTTCGCTTCTTCATTTTAAGTCGTGTTCGTGTTAGGGAAATCACACTTATAAAGATTTCGCACGCAACAATCAGCTGTTATCGGCTAGTTGTCGCTAAGGAACCGAATTCGTATTAGCCGTGATCGCTGTGGTCGAGTGTTTAGAGGTGTGTGCTATAACTCGATATGCTGTTCAGTTCGGGGTTTGAATCTCAGATAGGGCTAGTAAAATCTTAAACATAGAAACTTGCGAGGGTATTTCTGTCATGAAAAAGCTTCTCATAAAATACATCTGCCATTCGGAGTCGGAAAAATAACTGAAGTTCCCTCCATTTGTAGTATAATATAAAGACACACATCATTATCACTATGTACCGGTACCAATATGAGTCATATAGAAACTATTATGACGCAATTGAGAGGGAGGTTAACAATTTCGCAACCATACTCTCATTGTGCTCAGGGCCGCATTATCCCCTTGGCTATGTAAGCTAATGTTTACTTCCCTCGTTAATGTCACACTCTAGGTAGTGAGTGCGCACCTCATTAATGACTGTTATTTCTGTCTCAAAAATACTGAACAAGTCCGGAAATATGAACTAAGAGATAATAGAAAGCTCTCGAGAGAAGACCCCTCCACCAACCCTGTCATCCAGCTTCGACCCATCCATGAAGATGTTCACCACTCCTTAATTACACAGCCCCTGGTTCTCTCTTCAAAAAATGTGAGTGTAAAACGAGATATTAGAAGTTTTCAATACGTTCCAAATAGTATTGAATGCTGAAGTATGACTGCTACTTAGTGCCTCACTAATGCTATTAAAGAGGTCGCTGTACAAGCTCTAGCTACGTGGCTTGTGCAGTCTTTTCCACCAGACGAAAGCTCCATAAAACATAATAGACTTCTAACCCTATTATATTGGTTTTAGTTTTAACTTCATATCAATTAAAAAGGAATTAATAATTTTCAGGAATTAATAATTTTCAATTAAGCAAATGGTTTTCCAATAGTTCAAATCTAACGTGTTGTCCTTAGTTATCATATTTGAAACAATTTTCTGGCTTATTTTTAGACTAAAAGTAATCTTTTTCCACCCAAAAAAATGTCTAAATATTTAAGAAAAGTTCAAATAACTAAAGGGTTATGTACATACATACATATGTATGTATGAACCTATGAATAGGATTATTGAACCGACTTCAGATGGAGTCCTTACGTGTTCAAAAGGTTCTGATACTTACTTCTATTCAATTAAATTATCAACACCAGTTATTTTTGGTAAAAGAGACCTAAACAATTTTTGATTTATTTTTTATATTTCTAAAATAACTAAGAACTTTATACAGTACATCAAAGGTTATTAAAAAAAAAAGATATGTACGTAAAAATTGCTATTATATATTTAATAGGTGTCTGTATAACATTTTTGATAGGAAAATTATTCGTTACCATCCGCGATGTAGCAACAGTTAGGAAACAATCAGTCGAAACTATCGATATTTTAACATCTCTTATAAGGAAAATATGCTTATATGTACGCGTGTATGTATGTATGTTCATACAAATTTGTGTGAATACAATTGAAACTTTTGCAAAAGGCTGGCACAAAATTCTTAAAATTTTTTAGTAAGAACAGGCGGCATTGCAGCAATTGACTTTTAAAAATTATGAGCGATATTGTAATGCTTCCTCTGGCTCCAATCAGCTACATGTCTGTCCGGTAACGTCCTTTGTGCGCTGTTCGTCGCCGGTTGCCGATCGCTTAAGGGCAATCGTGTTTGATCTCGCAACTTAGTTAAATCGATAGAATAAGACCGCATATATTGGTGGTAATATTTTGTATGATGTCCACTGCACTGTACTGTTTCAAACTTCAGCTACAGCAGAAGCTATAATCACACAAAAGAATCAGCTCTTTGCTTAAAATGCAGACATAATGGATAACATAGCGTCCATTGCCATTATTTATTACTAGTTCATTTGCAGACTTACAATAATTTTTGTATAGCCAGTACACACATCATTTTATGTACATATATAACATATGTACATATGGATGTGCCTCACTAGCTTAAATGTTTTCTCCGACTTAATTTGCATAAGTAATAGGTAACAATTATTTATGGACCAGAGATGTTAAAAATACTTAACATAAAAACATGTGAATCACAAATGCAAAATATGTTTACAAAAAGGAAATACAAAATATATGCTGAAAATACAAATAAAAGTTTTATTTCAAACTTAATAACCCTGTCGGAAAAAAGCAGACAGTCTGAAAAATTATCGAATTTTAAAGTACACCCAACTCTCTTTTTACACGCTTTCTTTTTAAACGGATTTGAAGTTACACGGTTGAAAAAAATTTTTTTTGTATAAATTGTTTTATCTAGCACGGTTTCAAAATCACTGTTTTGTAATTATGTTTGTTTTTACAAGACTTGGCACCATTGCTGAAATGAACATACATAGCAGCGACGAATAATTATGTAGCTATGTAAATATTTTTTCTTTAATTCTATTCTAATTTTTCTGTTCTTAATTCTGGATTAACATATTTCTTTTGTTTTTTGCTTGCTCTACCAATTTTTCACCAGTATGAATTATGTATTTTAAGTTTTAATGCTCAAGAAAATGCAATATGAACATACAATTTGTATGCATATCTGAAATTCTATAGTTTTCAACATTTTTTATACGGTTTTTCGAAGTAAATATAGTTCTTTATTTCATCTTACACGGTTTTCAAATCACATGGAACGTCTCCGTCCGTTTTTCCCATATATTCCATAGCTTGATGGAATGAAGTCCCTAATCAAGGGAAAACCTAAAAAGATGCTTTTGGCTCTTTTGTCTAAGGACGTTGTAATGAATTTCAAGCTCGATGGAACTCACGGAAAAAAATATTAAAAGCTTTTGCTAATTTCTATCTGCTTTCGAAATGTAAGAGAGTCGGCGAGCCCATAAAATGCGTGATTCTTAAAATATTTCAATTTTTCTTTATCATTATTAACATAGATGCTTTTTGTATCGAAAATGTGACCCAGAGGAAGTTACTCACAAGGCCATTCAGGCAGTAAAAAAACAATGTTTTTACGAAGTATGTATGCAGAAGAAACTAAATTGAATTTTATTTAAAACGTGTAAATGAACTGAATCCCTTACTTAGTTTAAACAAAAATACATATGTAAATATATTTTATAAAAACTAAACTAAAATGCGTTTTTAAAAAGTTAGAAAAGAGTAGGTATAAAATAAAGAAGTTTAAAAACAAATTAAGTTTAAAATAGTTGTAAAAAAAAGCAGTTTTAAAGTAGCTGGAAATAAATACATACATTTTATTGCAGTTGCAAAAAAAGTAATTTTAATGTTCTTTCTTTCAAATATATTTGAAAGTGGTTGAAATCAAATGTAGAGTCGGATAATTGACTTGCTCTTAGGAAATCGCCATGTCAAAAAATTTAGTTGATGACAAGAAAATAGAATGAATTCAAACCACTTGTGGTTAGAAAAAAAGTACTTTTTAAATTGCTTTTAAAGTACTTTGATTTCCGACAGGGAATATACCAACAAAAAAAATCAAAGGAACATATATGTATGTATATTTGAGCAATTATAACTCATCGGATTTAATTTTAACTATTTGGTTAATTTAAAAATTGATTGGTGAAGTCGGGCATCGGTCATTTAAGTACAGATAAATAAGGAATTGAAAAAGTATATTAAAATACAAAATACAAATAATGCTACAAAATATTTAAAAAATCTATTTAAGATACTTTCATTAGATATATTTAACATTTCCGACATGAAAATATATGTACATACATATATACATATGTACATACATATGTACTTATGAATACTCGTATCAAATGCATGAAATATATATAAAAGTTGTCTTAGAAATTCTGTAAGTTAGAAGATTAAAATTATTTCTGACAAGAACTATCAATAGTAATAAAGATTTCCATATATGGAATGAATATCGCATTTATAACTCATTTTGTATAAAACAACCAAATGTTTAAAAATTCCCTCGGCAAATTTATTTCCTTAGAAATAAAAACCAAATTTATAAGTCACTGCTCAAGCAATGGCCAGAGTATATGCATACATACATACATATTAACTCATATATTACCTATACATATGTATGTATGTACGTACTAAGCTCCAATTTAGTTGCGTCCTCCATCGTCGAACTGTCTTCTCTACATGAACCAGACGTGTTAAGAATAATAAATCTATCGAATATAAAAAGTGCAGTGCAATTTGACGCTGATGCAAATTTTGCAGATTACACTGTGATTACTGATTTAACAGTGAATGTTCAAAACCTTTATCCAATTTGGAAGATGAATTTGAGGAAGCATCGACCAACAAACTATGCATATTTGTATATACATACATATGAACATACGTGTGTATGTGTGCGTGTTAGACTGATCAGAAAAAAAGTAAAGTCTACTTGTTTAGAGCTTCGACTTTTTTGGCTTCCATTATGAAACCTCTGAAAGTTTTATTTAAAAAAGAGAAGTCTCTCATGGACGTAAAAATTACTTTTATTTCAATCCGGGTACACGCAAAATCCAACATTAATTTGAGTTTTAAAAGTCTTCCATTATGTTTTCATGCTCGCCGAATACTGTGGACAAACCAATTTTTTATCTGATCCGTACGTTTTAAGATAAAACATTATATAAAACCAAAAAAACAGAAATAAATGTTATAATTAGGCTTTTAAAGTGAAATATTTCTTAGAATTTTCATTTAGATTTTTAATTATTATTAGTTAAATTACTAACCACATTTTTAAGTTAATTAAGAACTTCGCTTTATAATTGATTATTTTTACCTAATTTCGCATTAACTGGCTTACCCAACCTTTTCAGACACCTTGGAGCCATAATTTAAGATCTCTACAATCTTACATTTTCTTATGGATATTGTGTGTGCTCGGATTGATGGGTGAGTAAATTTTAAGCACTTGAGGTGTAGGTACAAAACGTATATGCGTCCACCAAATTTACAGGGGATGGTTTTCACACATATTGAAAGCTAAAAAAACCATGAGCCTAAAAACAAGAATCACTTTTATTTTTTCTGGTCTGCCAAATGTTTGTGCACACCCTGCAGGAAAAAAATTGTTTATAGTTTGATGACAACTACTATTGTTTTCATATAACCAACTGATTTACTTAACATGGGGATGTCACAGGGAGAATTCATTTTAAGTACTTTAATTGCTTTAACATATGTTGTTTAACGAACCCGACAGGGTAAGTGCATACAGATTTACGCGCATATGTATGTACATACGTATACATATGTATGTTAAAACGGATACAATTCGGCTAAAGAAAATGCAAATTTTTAGACATGATGCTGAGGTCGATAAATTTTAAAATTTACTGCTTATCAATATTTCTTTCAAAATCAAATCTTTGAAGTGTACGAGTAAAGCGTTTACAATTATTAAAAGCATAAGCACGTATGCACATATGTATGTAAGGTATATGCTTTCGAACATTAGTAAGGTTCTGAACTGAAATTATTTAAGGCTTCGGAGGAATGTGACACTGAGCTATGTAGGTTGGGCTATAATATTTACTCGGTGGCAAATAAAAAGGAAACAAAACTGCCGTATAGGTATACACTCGTACATACTTGTACATTAAGTTTTTGATATTTTATTTTATTTTGATATTTTGTTCTGACTGCGGCGTTAACTCGTGTTTATGAGCTATTTTGGAGTTTAACGTCAAACACTTCTCATAAACTCGGAGTTTACCATACAAATATTTTTTATTTAACTCGCCTTAAACACCACCTTTACTTGCACAAATACTAGGCCACACAATTTGTCAAAAATTTTGGCATCATTTTCCAAAAGTTTTGCTGCACTGTTTATTGGTTTGACAGTTCACAATTTCAAATACGAGGGCGGTTTGATAAGTCAGCGACTTTTTGAACTTTTCGCGGAGAGACTTTAAATACATCATTGCTGCCCTTAA
This sequence comes from Philophylla caesio, assembly GCA_963971545.1. Classification (NCBI taxonomy): domain Eukaryota; kingdom Metazoa; phylum Arthropoda; class Insecta; order Diptera; family Tephritidae; genus Philophylla; species Philophylla caesio. The sequence continues at coordinate 36,452,912 of OZ020608.1, read as the reverse complement.
CCACCATCTAATAATATACTACTCAGTACAAATTTTGCGGAAAGTGAATTTCAAGAGCTGATTAAGAAATATTTTTTGCAAATACCCAAACCAAGAAAAGGCTTGATAAATAATCTGGCGACACTGCACCATTAACTTTAATAGTTAAGAAGTGGTTTACTGAGTTCCGTTGTGGTCGTATCAGGCGTAGCATCTCAACTGAGTGGGTAGATCACATTTATTATGGATATGAAAAACGTTATCTGGCGATTGGTGCCCCAATATATTACACTATCCATAAGCTAGCGAGCACACGTGTATTGTTACCATGGCAAAAATCCATGTCTTGAACTACGAATTGCTAGCCCATCCAGCATTTTCTTCAGATTTAGCTCCAATCTTTAATGCACCAGCGATCAAAGTCCATTGGAAACATATTTTCGGCAAGTGCCAAAAAGCGCTGGTCACAACGTTTGTTCGCTGCCCAAACAGATTTTTGCCCATTAGTTTCTTCACCGGAAGCTGTTTTATTATTATTATTATTATTATTATTATCAATTTATTTAATAAGTAATTTATTAAAATAAACTTAAGACTAGGTACAAGCGGTTAACGGCTATCGGCCTGTTTTAATATACTTATGTATGTATGTATATGTAAAGGTTTTGATACGACAAAACTTGACTGAACACTTAAATATTGGCCAGATAAATAAACAAACGAATTTGCCTTGTGATATCTTTTATAAGATGTCTCGAAGAGACACTGGGACAAGCACTGGTGGGTGTCGCCGCAGTTTTCCTTTTCTTTCAGCGTCCGCCAGTTGATTTGGATGTCGCTGATTTTGAAATTCTGATCTTGTGGCGAACACTCCAGGACAGCGGCGGAATAGGGCGGTATCAACCAGACAGACCTCGAGCGGCACGAACCCCTCGCCTAAAAACAAGCGAGGTAGTGCCGTGGGGGTTTATCGAAGCAAAACCACCCCAGCCATGCCCTTGCAGAAGGAAAACCTCCCAAATACGTCAGGAGGACTGGGGGTTCGGTCAACTTATTGTGAGACCGTGAAAGGCCCTCCGCTGGTAATTGGGAGGACGGATGACTACTGCAGAAGTAAAACACTGCAAGAGCCATCTGATCCGAGCCGTCATGCCCTCCGGCCCTGCAGCCAATGCCCGTGGGTATGAGACGAGGGATGTAACCATTATGGTGAAATACCTCTCCCAAGAAAACTGGGATTGGCTCAAGGTTGTGGTGCAAAGAATCCCGCACATAAGAGTAACACAATTCACTGTTTACAGTGAAGAGGGCAAGCCTCTCAGAAAAGTGCTCTGCTGGATTCCAGATCCAGATCTAAAGACCGCAGATGTGCTTTCCTGTTTCCGTGCCCAAAATCCGAAGTAGACACCAAGCACTGGCGTGTCATTTCTCACAAACAGAGCAGCAACCGGGAAGATAGAGAAGGTGCTACTCTGGTAGTGAAAATGAACTAGAGATACGTGGGTATCCTCGGATCTAAGTACGGAAATTGCCTCAGTCTCTTCTTCGGGACCGTCTCCCCAAATGAGTGACCAAGGCGATGCATGGTACCGTCCAGTGACTGTAACTCAGATCAATTTGCAGTACTCAAAAGCCGCTACTTCTCTTATAAATAGAAGGTTAACCATGCTGCACACATAACCCCACATAACAGCCATTCAGGAGCCCTGAGTTCTCAAACAAGTACCCTGTGGACTAAGTGGCTTACGTGGTGCCAACATATTATATGACGAAAGCTTGGTCAGATCGAGGGCTTGTCTTATAGAGTCTTTTCACCTTGCTGTAACTAAGCTTGTACAGTTCTGCTATCGGGACTTAGTGGCAGCTAGGCTGAGCTTCAAGGGCAAAAATGGGTGGAAACATTTTTTTATTGCCTCCGCGTACTTTCCATACGACTCTCTGCTGCCGCCACTTTCGGGGAAAGCGGCCAGTCTTGTGAAGTATTGAGAAAACCGAAACGTCGGATTGATCCTCTGTTGCGATGCTAATGACCAGACTAAAATCTTGGACTGCAGAAAATGTAACGCGAACGGAGATCGGCTTTTCGAGTATATACTGTCAGTTGGGCTGAGGATCTTGAATGTGGGCTCTAAGCCAGCATTCTTTACGCCCAGGAGACAGGAAGTGATTGATCTTACTCTTTCTAACTCTCGGTTAGGGTGGTCAGTCCTAAACTAAACTGGCCTGATGGCTCTTTCACAGAGACCTGGACTGAGACTTACCCTCTTCTTCTAGAGATTAATTTTCCAGGAAATCAGGTGATGGTTACGCTTTATTCTCCCTCGACATGGGAGGGAGGAATGCGAGAACTGCCGCGACAAGGTATAACTGGTTTGTTGCCAGAACTGTGGCGAGGGAAGATGCCATGAGATATGCTATGCAGTCTTTTGACAGTTTCAAATCGCCCGGTTCAGATGGCATCTCACCCATTATACTAAAAGAAGGTGTCGAGCTCGTGCTGGCGACCTTGAGCAATATTTTCACAGCGTCGCTTGCACTTGCTTATATACAAAAATCTTGGAAGCTGGTAAATGTCGGCCTTATACCATTGGTTGGCCAGGATGACTTCGCCAGCCCCAGAAGCTACAGACCTATTAGCATGACATCATTCATGCTAAAATGCCTGGAAAGATTATTCAAGATCCACATTCGTAGGGAGGAGCTTTCATCACATCCTCTGTCTTTGGATCAACATGCCTATCAGGCGGGAAAATCCTGTGAGACGGCTTTGCAAAATCTGGAATTGGCGAGGTCGTCGATAGGAAGCAGTTCGCCTTTGGCATTTTTGTAGACATTGACGGTGCTTTTGACAATGCCACCTTCGATGGCATGTGCACTGCTGCTCTACGGCATGGTAAATTCGATTCGTTCAACGCTGGTAAATTGGATTCGTTCAACGCTGGCGCAGCGGATTATCAGGATCGAGGCAGAAGATGATCAATACCTAAAGTGCGGAGTTAATAAGAGTTGTCCCCTTTCCCCTGGTGCTTGGCAATTGCTTATCTTCTTGTTACTCTTGATGACTCGATTATCTACGTTCAGGCCTATGCGGACGATGTGGCCTGTCTAGTCACAGGTCCAAATCTGTCAGCTGTTTGCAGGAAAGCGCAGACAATACTGAATAGGATTCATACTTGTGTGATGATAATGAGCTATCCGCAAACCCAACCAAAACTAGTGTTGTGCTCTTTACTCGGTGGATAAGGTTAGATGGCCTCATTCCCCTCACACTTAAGGGTGTCACAATTCAGACTTCTCCCGAAGTGAAGTACCTAGGAGTTGTTCCGGATGCAAAACTGTCGTGGAAATCTCACGTTGAGCACAAGACCTCTAAAGCATTGGCAGCCTTCTGGCAGTGTAAACGGGTCTTCGGAAAAACGTGGGGTCTATCACCAAAGGGTATCCTCTGGATATATGCCCCTATGATCAGACCCATAATCAGCTATGATTCAGTGGTATCGTGGTGGAGACCTGCTTGCTAAACTTCAGAGAACAATCGCCGTGTGCTGTACAGGGTCATTCTCTACAATACCTGGCGCTGCTCTTGACGCATTGCTTCACTTACCGTCACTTTGTATATTCATAAGTGGGGAGGCCTTAAACGCCTCCTGCAGACTTGAAATAAACGGATGTTGGTATAAAACGGTGTGGGGCGAGGCGGAAATGGTTTTACTGATGGCTCCAAAACTGACTCTGGGTCAGGATCTGGAGTTTTTATAGAAGATAATGAGGATAAGCTTCACTTTTCTCTTGGGGAATATGCATCGGTCTTCCAGACCGAAATATTTGTAATTCTCAAGGCCATGGACTACGTGGTGGAAAGTAGGTGCAGAGGGAGGAGTGTCTGCAGTGACAGCCAAGCTGCACTCAAGGCATTGGCCAGCCCTCTAACTACTTCCAAACTAGTTCGGCAATGCAAGTCCCGACTAAACTATGTTGGTAAACATAATGAACTTGCTTTATTATGGGTGCCTGGTCACTCGGGAGTACCTGGTAATGAGACATCTGACCATTTGGCTAGATTTGGCTCGGATTAGGTGTTCCTCGCTATAGCACTCCCACCTTCGGCCATCGATGCCACCATCAGAAACTGGGTGAATACTTGGCTCACAAATGACTGGGAGGCGTCGAGAGGTTGCAGATGAGCAAAACTCATGTTACCTTCAAGCTCAGAAGGACTATCAAAACACTTACTCTCGCTTAACAGGCAAAACTGCAGGCAACTTGTGGAACTGCTGACCGGTCACTTACGTGGCATAGACACCTGACAATAATAGGCGTACATAACAACTCCATATGCCCATTCTGTTCTGAAAAGGTAGAGACGGCGGAACACTTTATGTGCTTCTGCCACGCCTTTGAGGGAACTAGGTATGAGGCATTTGGTAGCGACGTGTTGAGAGACGAATACCTGACCTCTTTGACACCCCAAAATCTGCTAAGATTTATTCGTAAATCCTGCAGATATAAAACAGATTGAAAGGAACATGAAAACAGTACAATGGACTGCATGTAGTAGTCTGAGTGCTGTTTTCTGCACGCGTTGTTTCAAGTCTGATTCAAACAAAAAACCTATACTTATATGAGTAAATGTGGTTTTAATTCACTAAAAATAAAAGCTGTTTTTTAATTTTTTCCAAAAGAAACATTTCTTAAAATTAACAGTAATTTCAAGCGACTTCAAGCTTGAACATCCTTTTACTAAAGTTGATTTGGTTATAAATCTTAATAAAAACAAACTCTATTTCGATATTCTTTTTAATATTTAAAATTTTGTTTAAATTTACTTTAATTAGTTTTTATAAGAGATTGGATTGTATTTTAATTAAAAAGTAATTGGAATTAATGTCTAAAAAATATGCATGTTTCACATATGCATGTTGTATATACGATTTTCATGTTTTATGAATATAGTACTAAAAATTAATAATTTTGTTGTTTTATATATAATATATTCGATACATAAGCAAAAATATACAACAGTTTATGGGGCCGAATTTTCCAGTTACAATAGCGAAACAAATTTGCGGAAATCAATAGACTTGTACATATATGATGTAATGTACATTAAAATAATATCGACATCATAAAAAGTGAAAAATTGCAATGTGTGCCGATTTCAACAGCAATTTAAATACAGTTGTGAGTTTACATACTTATGTACATATGAGTACATAAATATTTTATAAAATTGAAATCGCTGTAATTATAGTTTATGGCAAAATCTTTTCTAATGATTATTTTTACCCAAAACGACCTTCTTTTCTTCCCGTTTCTCTCATATTTCTTAAATACAACATAGAGCTTAGGACATTCAAACTGGCGCTGTCACAACGTACTCACCTTTCATTTTTGTATCATGCTGTTCGTTCCTATTTCCAAAGATTCTGAAAAAATATTTAGTTAACGGCAAAGAGGATATCCCTGGAAATAATGCAATGAGTATTGTCAATATACCATATTATTGGTCACAAAATTTAAAGAATATATGTACATATATGTAGAGCTGATATGCAACTCCAATTGCACAACTTTTCCCACACCATAGCCCAGACGCTGATTCAGCACACGCGCAACCGAAATTAGCGAATTCGTGGAATTCAAACGCAATTGCCCGGTGCATTTAGTTAAGCTTTTAGATTAAGTACAATTGTAAATTCAATTATAAAATAAAACTCATTGCTTAAGGTCGTGCTGACCTAAAAAAAGATTTCTTTTAATTTAATGTAAAGTAAATCTTTAACTGGCGCCCAACGTGGGGCCTGAGTTGTTGCTAATCGCGTGTAAAAAAAAAGGACTCGGTAAAGTCCTTACCGAGATATAAACAAAACGCCGAGTGAATTAAAACATTATTAAAAATCACAATCGTTATAAACTAATTAAACCACCGCCTTAAACGTCCACGCCGTTTCAGTAATTTTACAACAAAACGCCAAGACAGAAGGGAAGCAGCAGCCTAGGCCCCGCAAAACCACCCCGGTATCTAGCCCAGCAACACCAACCTGGTATCTAGTCCAGAGTGCAGGAAATGGCGAGTCGTCAGCCGCCGCAACACTATGTTGAGGTTATTTATGTAAGTCATCTATTATTTTAGTAATAACAAAGTACTTTAAGAAAATGTAAATCAAGTGAAAAATTTGGGAAAGCGAAACTAAGTTAATAATAAATTCGTGTTTTTCAACTATTTAAGTTTTAATTTCAAAAAAATATAAGATTAAGTGAAACTCTCCCCAAGGTTAATAACATTTTAAAGATATATTAAAATTGCAATTGAATACAAAATAAAATTATTTGAATTAAACATTTTTAGTAATAGAAACAAAAAAACAAAAAATAAATTTAAAGAACGGCTTGTACAGCCAATAACTTACAAAATCCAACCATTTATAACATTGCTTAATTTTGCGATTCCTACGGGAGCCTCCAGGATAGGAAAGCCCTCCTTCCTAGAAGGTGTAACTAAAAATAAATAACAATCATACAAAACAAAAAATACTTACAAAATCCAACCATTTATAACATTGCTTAATTCTGCGATTCCTACGGGACCCTCCAGGATAGAAAAGCCCTCCTTCCTAGAAGGAGTAACTAAAAATAAATAACAATCATACCTATAACAAACGGCGCGCACAGCCATTAACCAAACAAACCATTCTATAACATTGCTTAATCCTGCGAATCCTACGGGACCCTCCAGGGTAGAAAAGCCCTCCTTCCTAGAAGGAGTATCCAAAAACATAATAATAAAACAAATTAGATTTAATTAGAATAAATACTAAGGGATCCTCAATGTCATCCGTTATAAAATCGTTGGCAATGCTGACATTGCTTTGGAGTCAGAAATACTCCACTTGACTGGCAGGCTATCTCCAAGTGCCTGAAGCTTCACTACGCAAATAAGCGCGACTTAGGTACACTCGAGTACCAAATGACCTCGCTTGCGCAGAGTAATTCCACAATCCACGAATTCTATCAGCGGGTGTATTCTCACCTTTCCTTAATCCTTAATAAGTTGGGATGCATGGAAGTAGGCGCAGAAGCCATGCATCTACTAACACGCACATATAGAGATAAAGCCCTCGATACTTTCGTTCGAGGACTAAAAGGAGATTTACCTAGACCCCTTGGAATGAGAGAACCAGCAGACCTCCTGCAGGCTCTCCACCTATGTTTGAAACGAGAAAATCAAAACTTCCGATCATTTTATGCCATGACTAATAATGTCCAAGCTAAAAAAGGACAAGATATTCGTCCACCACTTCCTCCCAGAACATTAAACAACGAATTGTACCCCCGATTGGCATACCTGCCCCAATAAAGGTTGAATCTAACCTCACCTTACGGGCCGCTGCAACCTAACTATTTATTATTTTTACTCTGGAATTGCCTTTAATTTTCATGAAGTTGTCCTTGACGTGGATAACAGCTTCGAGATCTTTAAGACTGTCATTTCCAAGGATACCATGAAAAGAGCGTAGTGTTGGGAGAAGGTAAAATTTCAATTTCGTGTCCGTATTAAAAAGGTTTATAAAGGTATGTTTTTTTATCTCGATATCGCCTGCTATTGATTTTTCAAAGAAGTTCGATTCATTTTTAATGGGATTTGGCGCAATAGAGGGTTGTATGTAGTTTTTTGTCGATCCTGTATCTATAAGAAACTTCACTTTATCTCCACTCTTCAGCCTGCATTCAAAGTAGGGCAGAGAAGAGTGATTCATTCTAAAAAATGTAGGTCAGTGGTGTCAATATAATTGTCATTCTGTTTGTCTTCGTCGTAATATCCAGCGTCATTATTAGTCTGCTGGTCAGTTGTAGTGTGAGGGTATTCGTCTTGATACGGACTTTGAACGGGATCTGAATATATGCGATAATTCCTTTGTACATTGTTTGGAATATGTATCAAGTTAAGTTAAGAAATCTTAATTTTTACTTAAGTTATCCATGGGCAGACGGGCGGAGAGTCAGTCAGGGGTAATCGATCCCTCTTTTCATTCTGATCATTTTGTATGTATGTATATACATATATGTGTATACCCAAGGCAAATTTAATAGGTTACCTCGATAAAGTTTATTATTTTATTTAATTCTTTTATCTGAACTGTCAAACTTTGTTTTCATTTTATAAAAACAAAGATATTTTGATTTTTTTCATTTGAAGAAATTCGAGGTGATCCTACATGTCTCAAAGTTTGTTTACATTTTTTGTTTGTTTACATTTTTTGTTTATTTACGTTTTGTAAATTATTTGATTGAAAAAAAATACATTCATTGAAGTGCAAAATTGTGATTTTTAAAACATTCGTATCAGAAATGAGAAATGTTATTTGTGATTCACAGGATCAAGGGCGAAGATGTAATTGGAACAGAGCTTGTGGTATGGAGTTGCCTATAAATGGCTGAGTTTGTGATGCGCGAGTCCGATATGTTTTAGTCGAATGCCTCGATTGTTCAAACATGTCGATGGTTTTCGATTTTTTCTCTCGTAGACGAGTTTGCGACGAATTGCCAGTCGTGAATAGTGATGCTTAAATTAGCTAACAATCGACCCAAACATCTCGGACTCGCTCCTGGCCAGCGATTGTTCAAACATCACGATGGTTCTCTCTCGCAGACTTTGGTAACAAATTGCGAGTCGCGATTAACATTAGATAACAATCGGCCAAAATATCTCGCACTAGCTTGTGACCCATGGCAACTCTATTTGTACAAGCAATAACTTTTTATAAAGAATTATTGCATTTAAGAAATATAAAATTAAGAAGAAACAAAAAAGTATATCCTTGTTGGTTGGTAAAAAAATAAATGTGATCAATTATACTAATTATTGGTATTCGGTAAGTTAAATGGAATGCTTCGTTTTGAGGTGGTCGTGCAAGTTGGTTGTATTTCCAAAATATTTGCAGCTCGCATTGAACAATTTGCAGTTAACCGACGTTACCTTGCCACAATCCGATATTTTATTAAAAAATACTACTGATTTTTGAAACAGCATAACAACAACATATAAATTTGTCAGTAATATGTAAATATATTTAAATAATGCTCGAATATCTACACTTTTAATGTTGTCAATTTTAAAAAACCATCAATGCCCACCTGCACAAGTCTATGAAAGCTATTTATTGAGTTGACACGTCGCGACGTCGTCGATCATAAGCCAGTCGACTCGAAACAATCGAAAAACAATTCGATTGTACTGCCGGACAGGGAGTCGATTGTTGACTCGATTGTTCTTTAGCAACGAAGGCGATTCTCTTGATCGTTTAAACATCTCGGACTCGCCCATCACTATTCCGGAGTCGGATTGTGTTGTAGGAGCGCAGAGAACAAACTTAATGCCCAACTCTGTTCCCTCGCTATATGTATATTCAATCGCCTATATGTATTATATATGCCATAATAAGGATGCATATTGTAAAATATAGTTAGGCAAAATATCTTTTTAAATATATTAGAAGCATTTATGTATTTGTGTAATTGTTTATTCACAGTGGCTCAATGATAACACGGCTCTACAAAAAATTTCCGTTCTTCGTCCTAAAGTTTATTTTATCATTTTCTGGTTAATTATGAACAAAAACAAAAAGAAAATAATTTTTTCCGTATAAAGTTTGTTTCTAGATGGCAAGGATACCGTTTTCATAAGGACATTTTGAGCTTCGAACAACGTTATCAAGGCCAAACATGATAAATACAAAAGCAAACTTTTTCATTATATATATTTTTTTCGTCTAATTACGAACTAAAGAATCGAAATTTAATACTTTTGAGTCTAGGTAAAATTTCATGTTGACCCGTGTAGTCGCTGAATAGAGCGCGAAAGAAATAAGTTGTGAGACACAGAACAGTTGTCAAACGCAAACAGAGTAAGCTTCTTAAAGCTTTGCCTTCATGTCTGTTTATTATTATTATTATCAGGGCATAGTAGCGCTGCGACCTAAAAAAAGATCTATTGTGCTAACCCTTTAAGTTGTCACTCCATCTTTAGGCTATTTATGAGACTAAGCACTTTGGAGGGTGTGATTGTGCATATTGTGGATGGAGATAACAGTCGCTCTCCAAGGTGTATTAGCCTGAGTCTACTTATATTCACACAGTATGTGCTCAGAGGTCTCCACCTCTAAGCCACAAAACCTACAGTCTGAAACCTCCGAGAGTCCTATTTTGTGAAGGTGGTATCTCAGCCTACAGTGACCTGTTAAGTACCCGGTGAGAGTTCTAAGACCCTCCCTGCTGAGATTAAGAAGTTTTCTAGAGGCTTCACGGGATGGACTTATGAACCTCTTAGATTGTCTATTACCCTTTGACGATCGCCATTGAGCTGCGATTCTTGAGTCCTCTCACCTTCTTAGAAGTTCTGCTATGTATCCCTTAGAACGCCCGCAGAACGGCTGAGGACCGCAGAAGCTCTGTTGGGCCCCTTTTTTGCGAGATAGTCCGCCCTTTCATTGCCATCCACACCCTCATGACCCGGAACCCACCACAGAGTGTCTCTGTTGTCGGCTCCTAATGATTCCAGTTCCGCTCTGCAGCTGTCTACCAGTTTTGAAGGAGTCTAGTGCCCTAAGGGCTGCCTGGCTGTCTGACATAATGTGGGCTAGTTATTATTAGTATTGATTTCATTGGGCGCAAGTTATTCAATTTTTACGTTTCCATTTTTATGTAAACCAATCGCAACAGACCTGTATTGCACCAGTTTGCAATGGAGCTTGAGATCGCGATTAAAAGCAGAAAATAAGAACCAACGGGAGGAAAATTTAGTTTTAAAAACTAAGGTGATTGCAAACCAAAAAAATTTTGGTCTTACAATTGGTAAGAAGTAAATTCTTAAAGAATACGGATACATATGTTTGCAGCTACTACTCAATTTCGTAGAAAAACCATGGTTTCCAAGCCCTATGCGTCCCGATGATAAATTTTTTTGCATTTGCTGACGCCTCGCATTTACTCAAATTGGTCAGGAATCATTTTATAGATACCGGTCTTATTTGGTAGGGAGAAATAATACGAAAACACACGTGCGGTGGTAGATGTAATGAAACTTTCTTTCACGCCTGATATGTCAATTACGTTTAAATTAACTGAGGAACACTTATCTGTTAACTAGCAGCGCAGTTGCTTTCCGGCACAACCGCAAACCCCATACGATGGTGCTATTCAGCTGGTAAACGATTGGTATGATGTGATGAATTCATCTAAATACCTACAATTATCCAAGAAAAGTAAAGTTTATTATAAGCGCGTTGTAAAAAAATTTTAAGGGTATTAATATTTTTAAGGAGCCATTTGGTCTCAACTTGGAACACGAGAAAAATATTTTGCAGAAAAAAAATGGAAGAATTCAAGTTCAGGCTTCGGAAATATATTCTCGGTAAGCTTTCGCTATTTCCTTTTTCCCATAAGTATTTCACATCTATGGTTTGTTTATATTATATCTATTGTTAATGTGTATATATGTACATATGTATTTATATTTCCATGAAGCAAAAAATACCGAGAAATTGCAAACGACTGGCAATAGTGAGCAAGATTTAACAGAATGGCTAAGCCCACCCAATCTCCGTGATTTGAGCAGCATTGAACCTGGCCAGAGTGCAGTCAATGATTCTATAGTGGAGATCATGAAGTTGCCGAAGCGCTAAGTGTGGTAAATGTAGACATCGGCGTTATAAAGGAGGATGCGTTTCAATATATGGCAGGATATATCATCCGGAAACAGATTCTTGAGGAATATGAGGATAAAAGCAACCAAACGATTTTTTAAAGTGCCTCATCTTTTTTCGTATATGTCCAACTGATTTCTATGTATTTAGGTATTCTGAAAACTAAAAAAAATACTCAAAAAATTCCAGAACGTAAGGTTATTTTACAAAACGCAAAATTTGATTAAAAAAAAGGTTTTTTTGTGCTAACTTGTAGGCATTAATAATAATATGTATAATTTTATTTTGATTACTTTTTTTTTAATGTTTACCATAACAATCATTAATTTCTATATAAGGAACACCCTGTGTGAGCTGCATTAACAAACATAAACATGTTGTAACCTGAACGTGCGCGCTCCGATAGCGTAGAAAGTGGCGCGGTACAATTACGTGTTCCAATATTGAAGGTTGGTTGGATACATTTAAGATCTCATACGATCCAGCAGAGTTGCGCATTTTCATAGATTCTTCAAAACGGAGCTTTAAAGTAGTTCTACATCACAACAGCGGTTTCTATACTTCCATTCATGTCGGTCATTCCGTACACCTCAAGGAAACCTACAAGAACTTGGAATTGATTCTTTGCAAATTAAAAAATAAAGACCACGGTTGGCAAGTGTATGGTGCTTTCAAAATCTTGGATATGGCACTCGTACAAAAATCTGGGTTTACCAAACTCCCTTGCTTTTTGTGTCTATGGGATAGTAGAGACCGAACAAATCACTGAAACTTTGAAACTTTGGTGCCTCCTCATATAGTTCTTCTATCACCGCTTCATATAAAGCTGGGAATGGTGAAGCAATTTGTAAAGTCACTTCCAAGAGATGGAAATTGCTTCAAATACTTAATATCAAAGTTTCCTGGCCTCTCAGAGGCAAAGTTGAAGGAAGGTGTTTTCCTTGGACCAGATATTAGACGGCTTATGGCTGATCCACTATTCATCACAACCATGACGGATCCTCAAAGAGATGGGTGGATTGCCTTTAAAGAGGTCATAAAGAAATTGTTAGGCAATAACAAATATCCTAACTACAAACAAATCGTCAAAAGAACGTTAAAAGCATTTAAGCTTTAGGTTGCTTGATGAGTTTAAAAGTACATTTTCTTCATACCCACCTCGACTACTTTCCAGAAAATTTGGGAGACGTGAGTGAAGAGCAAGGTGAACGATTTCACCAAGATATTAAGTAGATGGAAAAAAGATACCAGGAAAATTTTTTAATCTTTTTTATTTTATTTTAAGATGATAACTTGTTTAACATAGACACCTACATTATCAGAAAACGTGACGTTCTATGACAAAATTAAAGTTATTTTCGGATTCAGCATATTCAAAAACATGAGAATTACACAAAAAAAACAAATTTTTTTTTTTTGAAGACTTGTGTAATTTACATTTTTTTTTTAACCTTATACATTTTTTTTATATACAGGTAAACAATTTTAGCATATAAAGCTCTTTTAAGGGCTGCAAAAAATAAACGAAAAGATCAAGTTTTGCTTGAGGCTTCAAAAAATAAAAAAATAAATTTTTTTCGATCGAGCTCGAATTGGCAGTATCTGCGCAATGTGTTAGAATTCAGCAATCAAAGGAAGATAGCTTTGATACAAATGTACGATGTGCGCATGCGCAGGTGAATATATCCCTGCGAAAATTGCCAAACCGAGTCTCGAATTCAGTGTCATAATTTTCATACCGTTCCTATAGACACAACATAATTGACGCAAGCTGATTGATTTTTCATATATTTACATATATATTTGATGAAGCACACAAGCAATATGTAATAACGAGATGTACAATTACACAATAGAAATATATGCTATGAAACGGTCAAAAAAGTTCCCTTTAGCATTAAGAATTTGATGGGAGAAATACTGCAACTATTAGTCACAACACCAGCTTTTCGGGTCCTGCGAACATAGTTTAGCGAGCATTGGCACAATGGTTCGATGGATTCTTTCAACCTGTCCGTTACACACATTTTTGCGATCATCAAAGCAGACGGACGTTTCCCCCAGCGATCATACCTTTAATTTAATAAAGTGTTTATATATTGAACTTCGAACTTCATTTTTTTTTTATTAAAAAAAAGTTACGTGGAAAAGAGTGGTGAGTGCAGGGAGTATCGCGGATTTGTTAGCTTTTTCCATCGGGGCAACATGGTCGACGTGAAACGTTCTTAGGGGTCGACCTTCCATATGTATCGGTTCCAAGAACCCCTCTTTCCTACCACCTTTGGCTTCCGAAATTAAGCATTGTACGCAGCTTTTTACCACTCTTTAGACCTTTTCCGTTATCTGCGCCAGTAGTTATTAGTACATGCAGAATGGACTCACTCTCGCAATATTTTTTAACACTCCTGGTGTAAACGCTGCGCCTCTATCGAATATCAAGCGTCTGGGATTTCCGAACAGAGATGCCTGTTTCTTTACCTTGTCAATTACTTGATCCACCTCCGTACTATTCGTTGGGTACAACCAAACAAATTTGGAGAAGGAATCAATGACAACCAAAATGTAAGAAAAGCGTTTGTTAGCTTTTTCCATCGGGCCAACATGGTCGACGTGAAACGTTCCTAGGGGTCGACCTTCCATATGTATCGGCTCCAAGAACCTCTTTCCTACCACCTTTGGCTTCCGAAATTAAGCATTGTACGCAGCTTTTAACCAGTCTTTACACCTTTTCCGTTATCTGCGGTACATAAAATGTCCTCTCGATAAGATCCTAAGTTCTGTTCATGCGCTATTTTTATTATTTCTTCTTCCATTGGTTTTGGTACCACTATAAGATCCTTGACGGGATCTTTCCATAATATTCCATGTTTTATTTAAAAATCTTCCTAGCTATCTTGTTCTAATACCGCACTTACTGCTCGCGTCCAGTCGTCGTGAGCCAGCGCCTGCTGCAATCTGTACTTCAGAGAATCTTCTAACAATTGACACGAGACTCTGCTCAATGCATCTACGTGCTTCATTTTATCCCCGGACCGATGCTCGATAGAATATGCAAAATCTTGCAAGTACCCATCGTGATATCCTTAATGGGACATCGTTCTTTCGCATTGTTATTGCAAAAGCATTGCAGTCAGTTACAACTTTGAATGGAATACCTAGTAAATACACTCGCCACTTCTTCAGTGCATTCACAATGGCTAGAACTTCAAGTTCGTAAGAGTGACATCGCTCTTGGGCCTCGGTAGTCTTGCGACTCATGTATTGGACGGGGCGGAACTGTTGGTCCTCACTTTTCTTTTGTATAAGCACTGCGCCTTAGGGTTATATAAATGTAGCACTGGCGTTCTTACCAATGCAGCTTTTAACTGATGGAAGGCCGCCATCTGCTGATCTCCGAAAAATAACGTTTACGCTTTGGCGTAACAGTTCAAAAAGCGGTTTAGCGATCACTGCGTAACCATCGATAAACCGTCGGAAATACGACGTCAACCCTAGAAATCTCTATACTGCATTACGATCATTTGGTGCCGGAAAAGCGTCAACTGCCCGTTTTTTAGCCTATGGTCTTATGGTGCCATTTTCCATCGATAAATCGTCGGAAATACGACGTCAACCCTAGAAATCTCTATACTGCCGGAAAAGCGTCAACTGCCCGTTTTTTAGCCTATGATGGTCTTATGGTGCCTTTTTCCACTATGTACCCTAAAAAGTCAACTTTTTCCATTTCCTCCACTTAATCCTTAAATTATATTCTGCTGCTCTTGCCAAATCCACTCTAAGCTTCTTGATGCCCTTTTCAATATCCTTGCATGATATAATGAGGTCATCCATGTAGGTAACTGCGAATATGTATTTCGAGAATACCGCTGGAGAATTACATATGTCGAAGGGAACGTAGCTAAATTCATCCTGGCTTTGATGAGTCACGAACGAAGTGTACTTCCTTGAACCCATTCATCAAGTCCAAGGTAGAGAATATCCGTGCGCTCTGAAGCCTCTCAACAACATCATCTATCAATGGCATTGTGAAATTGTCTTTCATTATCTTCTCATACAGGCGTTTTTAATCGCAGCACAACCTCTGGCTACAATATTTCTTAGCCACCATCACGACAGGCGATGCCTATTCCGATGAGCTTGGGCGTATAATCCCGTCTTTCCGCCACTCTGATACCTGCCTATCAACAATGCACCTATTTGCGTAGGACATTCGCCTAAGTAATTGGTAGACTGGGACATCATCTACTAAACAAAATTTCATGTCAATCGGAGAATCGCGCTGCTTGCTATGACTATGGTTTCCAATCAATATCTGTACTCTATCCCCTACGTCTTGCTAAGTTGAGACAATTCAACCTTTTCTTTGAAGACTACTTTATTTTCAGAAACTACCAGATCCATCTGCTTCAGAACAATAATGAATTTGTATACAATATCGCGTATGTTACCCGCAGCTTTATGCCATTCACTTCCAACTTCAAAGTAAAACTACCTAACGTTTTCAAAACACTACTTCCTACGCCTTTAATGTCATGTCTCTCATTATCTAGCGTTACTTCACCTATCATCATTAGGACATCATACCGCATCGAGCATAAATCACAGCCAGTGTCCAATAAAGCCGAAAAAGTAAAATGGTTGTTGCATAGATCTTTAAAAATCACGCATCCTGTCGACTTAGTATGTTGCACAGCTCCTAACGCATTTATTCTAGGTTAATTATCTGACTCCCGTTTTTGGGGCACTGTGCGGCCCGAAGACCCATAACATACTGGCTGTTTCTGCTAACAGCTCGTGGCTAGGTGTCCAACCGATCCACACCGATAACAACGTTTTGCTCTAACACTAGGTGCGTTTTGAATACTTTTAATTTTGTCCTCACTAAACCTTACAGCGCTACTACTGGCTTGACGCCCAGATCGCACTTTTTCATAAATAAGGATCTGCTCCTTTAATACTTGTATTAACTTTGCCTGATACAGGTTACACTTGCTTGCCCTAGAATCTGGGATTTCGTCTAGGAAATACTCTATCAAACTCTTATCGTCTAAGCTTATTGGCTTAATGACCTACATGAGACTATAGAGATATTCGCGGAGATCTTCGTTAGGACGCTTGCGTCGGTTTCAAGTAGGCGATTCACCTCAATGGATGCTGTCACGGTACCGAATTCGTTTTGGAATGAACGCTTTAATGAGCCCCAATTAGTAATACCGTGCTGACTACGAATGAACAATTTTGCTGCAGACTTAAGCAGCTGCTTGCCGTAGATAAACTTTTGCAACTCATCCGCTTGTACTGCAGTTGTGTTATTCTCAAACTTCTCAACCCAATCTTCAATATTTGGGTAGCCTAAACCGCTAAATGTCAATATTCAACTTTCAATGTCACGTAATGTGAAAGTAGCGTGCCTACTACTTGTCGCCGGAGGCACACTACTTTGAAATGAGACGCTCTGCCCATCTGAGACATCATCTTCACATAGGTACAGTCAGGCCGAAGTGTTCGCATAATCTGTCCCGTAGAGTCGCCTTCCGTCCCGCAGTTGGCAGATTTAACCCCATCAATTTGTCTTTAAGTTCATGAAACGTCAATCTAAAAATCTGTTTGGAACGTACAATAAAATTTAATATAAGTAATAATGAAATTTAATTCTGTTTAAAAGTATTGTTTGATTATTGTACTTTAAATTCAACTTTTCTTAGCAACGTTAAAATTTTACTTTGATTCTTGCTTATAATTAACAATTTGTATTTGCTTCACTTACGCAACTAAGTTTGGCTATTCATTCTGCTTCTTCTCTAATCGCAATTAGGCAATTTTTAACAACTACAATTCATAGAAGGTGGTATATTCCCATCAGCTTATTGCTTGCAACGGCTTATACGGTGAAAGTGTCAAAATGGTTATTTTGTTTACATTTGAAATTTCTATTTACGTTCGTGATGGAAAATTCCATGTGTAAGACAAGCAGCACGTAATATTGTAAATAAATTCATTTTATTATTTTTACTATAAAGCCTCAATACGTTTGCTTTTTGTATAAAACTTGGAATTCCACCCATTCGTTTATTTTTGTTTTTCTAAGTTTCTCTGACATGTTCGCCTTGCCGACGACGCAACACCAAATGTCGCTTCACTCAGAAGCCTACGGTTACGCAACTTACGGTAATTGAAACTCGGCCGTTAACATTTTCATATACAATATTTATTAGAAGTAAATTTAAATCCGTAAAGGTGGCCGCTGTGGTCGAGCTGGTAGCGGTGCGTGCTATAACTTGATATGCCGGTGAGTTCGAGGTTCGAATCTCAGCCAGGGCAAGCAAAATCTTAATCATAGAAAATGGTTTTTTATAATAGCGGTCACCCCTCGGCAGGCAATGGCAAACCTCCGAGGGTATTTCTGCCATGAAAAAGCTTCTCATTAAATACATCTGCCGTTCGGAGTCGGCACAAAACTGTAGGTCCCTCCATTTGTGGTATAATATAAAGACGCACACCACAAATGGTAGGAGAAGCTGTACGCGCCAAAATTATATTACAAATTTAAATCCATTTCGCGTGTGTCTATATGCGCTAATTTAATCGTTCTGTTCTTTCTTTTCGTTTCTTCCTCGTCATTGCTGTCCCGTTGTTCAGTCAGTCCGTTCCACTTTTGTCAGTGAAGGGTTACATTAGTCTATTGTTATCCTGTCGGAAATCAAAGTACTTTAAAAGCAATTTAAAAAGTATTTTTTTTCTAACCACAAGTGGTTTGAATTCATTCTATTTTCTTGTCACCAACTAACTTTTTTAACATGGCGATGTCCTAGGAGCAAGTCAATTATCCGACTCTGCATTTGATTTCAACCACTTTTAAATATATTTGAAAGAAAGAACATTAAAATTACTTTTTTTGCAACAGCAATAAAATGTATGTATTTATTTCCAGCTACTTTAAAACTGCTTTTTTTACAACTATTTTAAACTCGATTTATTTTTAAACTTCTTTATTTTATACCTACTCTTTCCTAACTTTTTAAAAACGCATTTTGGTTTAGTTTTTATAAAATATATTTACATATGTATTTTTGTTTGAACTAAGTAAGGGATTCAGTTCATTTACACGTTTTAAATAAAATTCAATTTAGTTTCTTCTGCATACATACTTCGTAAAAACATTGTTTTTTTACCGCCTGAATGGCCTTGCGAGTAACTTCGTCTGGGTCACATTTTCGATACAAAAAGCATCTATGTTAATAATGATAAAGAAAAATTGAAATATTTTAAGAATCACGCATTTTATGGGCTCGCCGACTCTCTTACATTTCGAAAGCAGATAGAAATTAGCAAAAGCTTTTAATATTTTTTTCCGTGAGTTCCATCGAGCTTGAAATTCATTACAACGTCCTTAGACAAAAGAGCCAAAAGCATCTTTTTAGGTTTTCCCTTGATTAGGGACTTCATTCCATCAAGCTGTAGAATATATGGGAAAAAGCTTTGGATATTTATTTAGAATTTTATGATTATATTAGCTTCTCACGTACATTGTTTTGTTTTCTTCGTAAATATTTTCGACAACGGCTGTCAATTCGTCATCTGTTTTTATTGGAAATTGTAAGTGAATGACACAACAGCCTTCTGCTGTCGGATGATAGTATTTATGAGTACAGTTTATGTATGTATATACTATATACATATTCATATTATATGAATTCAATTAAAAAACTTCCTAGTTTCTCTCCACTACAAATGTTTTTAAATAAATATACGAGTACGAAGAATTAAAGACTCGCACGCTGCTTTGTTTCAAAGCAGTTGATTTCCAACTACTTTAAAATTGGTTAATTTTTCAGACTGTCTCCTTTTTTCCGACAGGGTAGGTATGTTCCCACATATGTATATATGTACTTATATATACATACATATGTTTTTACCGAAGAAATATTTTGTGCAGTTTGAATGAATATGTTGTATATTTGTGTTATGTATTTTGCGCCCAATTGGAACAGAGTTAGGAAAGTGCGTTATCTGCAAAGGACGGCTCGTAAAAGGTGGAGTTTCTTTCTTAAAAGTGCCCCAAAAGCCACACCGAAGAATTGTTAGCAAGAGAGCTTAGGCATCACTTTCACGGAAAATGTGGTGCCCATGTACTATTTCGTGAGTAGTTATTTGGTTGCTGGCGCAAAACGCACACACTTGATGCCCAACTTTGTCCCAGACTCAAAAAATAAGTTCTGAAATAAAACTGTACATATTACATTTATTTATGTTGGGTAAATTGAATTTGTGACTTGTAAACTTTTGTTTTCAATAAACTTATTTGATAGTTCTTATTGACAATAAAGGTATATCAAAAAACGTAGCAGAGTTGCAATTTTTTTACTGACTGTCACAAACAAACGTATTGCGAACAAAGTTAATATATTCTTGTTTACAAGTACGCTCGGGAACAAAAAAAACAAGGCTGGGTCAAACCACGTAAACTGTGTCAAAGAACTTTTGCTGACTTTTCGGATAGTAACTAAACCCATAAAAATGTGTAGCCAAGGACAAAACAAAAAAACACTTAGAACCTTTCTTCGAAATTCCGCATCGTTTTCATTATTTTTAATAACAAAGAATTTTGCATCATTTTGAAAAAAAATTTGACATACGAGTATATGGACAAAATTTTTTTTGATATTTGCGAAAAGTTTTCTCTTCACAATAAAATAATATTTTTAAAAAAATATTAAAAAAAAGAATTCATTGTTAATCTAGATTTTGCGGAGAACTATACTTTCCGCATTCAAAGCGCCATCAAACGGCGGTACTGTATAATAGCATGCTTATCGCGGAAGTTTGCATCGCTTTGATGGAGATCCCATCAATACCCCACGAAAATTTTACAAATGGACGTTTTTTTTATAATATAGATTTGATTTTTGTTCGCAAGCAGGACATACTCGTTATGACATAAAGATGCAAAAAACGTTTTGATGGAGTTGTTGCAATCAAAAATACGCGTCAATTTCATCAATTTGAAATTATAAATGCGACAACTATTCAATGTAAGCTTTTTTCTACAGATTCGTCTTCAGTTACCCATGTCATTGTATTCTAAGTGTTCATTTTTTTAGGTATATTTGACCTAAAATGTGGTTCTACATGTACTTACATAAATTACAAATATTTTTTACACTTTTGTTTTCTTATGAATGTGTAATATGTGCACTAACAGAATTTCCTAAACATAATAGAATAAATTCCCACACACAACACTTCGTAGATGAATAAATTCATTCCAGGTTTTAATTATTTTGGGGAAACCATTTAATTTTGTAGTGTATTAAAAATTATTTATGAGAAAAAATTTCGTATTATAAAAGAATATGTTACGTGCCATGATTTTCTTGAACAGTCGCGTTAATCGTCCAGGCCGCGAGCTCCGTTCACAATGCGATAAAACTGTCCGAGTAAGAATTGCAATTTTTTTCTTTTCTGAACACAAAAATAATCGTTCGAAGATAATTGTATAAAATTTTCACTGCAATAGTAGGCCTAGAAGGCTAGAAAAAAATTTTTTTTTAATTGTTTTTTTTTATAACCAACTTTTTTTGAAAAAAAAATTGTCCATATATATCTGTAAGCGTGTCGGATAACTGAGTATTTAATATACATAGTTAGTGTGCAAGCCAGTTTTTTGTACAATTTAAAAGATCGCGACTTTTTATTTTTTAAATTTTTTAGTTTTTTAGTAAACCAAGGTTGTGATTACGCACACCTGTTTTGGTACAAACTCTTGAAATAAGCTAAATATAGTGTTATTAAAATGCTGGACGCAACGTTCAACATCATCTTTATACGTTGGCCATAATAATTTTGAATTTCAAAAAAGAAAAAAATTTTAAATCTCACATTGCTTCGAGTGTATTTTAATACTACGTCTTTAGATGGAATTTAATTAAAAAAATTGTCGTTATTGAAATAATATTTTATTAGCATTAGAGAGCTAACGTTGCTTACCTTTATTTTATTTCATTTTGAACTTTTTATGAATTGCAACGCTCCAACAAAAGTTCAAATGTTTGGGTACATGAGTTCGCCCCAATTTAAACTCATGAAACGAAAATTCTTCGAAATAAAATTTTTTTTAAATTGAAAAGTAATTTAAAATCAAAAGGCAAGATTTAATTTCCAAATCGTCGATAAAATTTTCCTCAATAAGATTGGGAAAAAAGTTTAATTAATGGAATTAAACTATTCCCTAAAGAAGTTGGTTCTAAAAATTTTACTTCTGTAAAAATACTATCTTTGAAATTAACTGTCTTTTTAATTTATTTTTTTTGTTTTGCTAGTACCTTCCTGATTTGAAATAACATAACGTTTAGTGTGAAAACCATCAGCGTTTGTGCCGAACTAAATCTGCGTCGGAAGTATCTAGGTCAGCGATGCCCAAAACTTTCAACTGGAAGAGCGCTCACTACTATATTGAAAACGAAATCAATTTTCAGCGCGTAGCCGTCAAGTTTTTTTTGGCAAATTGATGTGCAAAAATAACAAAAACCAATAGAAGCATAAGCTACAGCCAATACGCGAACAGCGCTAGCATACCTAGTCGGACTTGGTTGGTTAAAAAATGTACTCATCACATCGGTTTATGGAATGTTAAAATTTAGCCTTAAATTATAGTTAAAAGATAACGTCTTTATGCAGATCTGATCATAAAAAAATTATATGAACTTGAAAAACTCCAAAAATTCCAAAAAAAATTGCTCCATACGTAAATATTTTAGGAACTTTGTTCTGCTTGTTCCTAATGGGCCCGCGTACAAGTTTCGGTAGTAGGAAAGGTGATTGTTAGTGCGCGCGCAGGGATGTGCGGTGCACTTTGCTATGCTGAAGTGTTTTACTCAAACAAAAAGTGCAGAAGTTTATATGGCGTGAGCATCGCTGATCTAGGTAAAATAATACTCATCTTAAGGGTCATCTAGAGAGCCGATACAAGGGGCTTTAGATAAACACTTTTTTTTGGCGAAATGGAAATAAATATTACAAATTAACCAAACTTTAAGGTTTATTTAAACAATCAAATAAACTATATAATGTAATTTTTTGGCTCCAAATTATTGAAAAATGTCGGAGTTATCCATGGTGCCGTAAATCATTTCCTTGCAAAAGTTGTTTGCGGGCGGGATAGCGTTCACAATTCTATTCTAAAATATAAAATTCTTTCTATTTTTTATAACTTTTCTGAGTTCATGAACATTAAAAAGTTCAGATAAATGGAGATTTTAATTTTTTTCCACGTTGCAAGGAAAAAAATTATTTTTAACGTTATATAATAAAGTATTTATTCAATTTTCGAGGTTCACATAGAGAAGTTTTTCATAAGCTGCAAAATGAACGTTGAATCGAGTTAATATGTTGTATAGTTTTTTTCAAATCACGCCCGCAAGAATCAAAAACATAGTTTCGAGGAAACGCGCTACAAAATTCATTGCGCGTTCGTCACGACTTGTTTTTGCGAACACCCTTTTCTTCAAAATGCTAAAATCTCGTACAAAAGTATGTTCTACAAAGGTAGTTAAAAGTACTTATAGGCCTCCCAAAAGTAAAACTTAGAATCCTCACAGGCCACTGCAGTTTGAGGAGTCGCCTGCATAAACTGGGTATCTGGTCGAACGACTTATGTCGCTTCTGCGACATGGTCCAGGAGCCCCCACTCATCTACTCCTGGAGTGCGATGCTATAGCGCGATGGAGGAAAAGTTGTTATATCGGATGACTCACTGTCACCGGGGTCCAACTTAAAGTTTATAGAGGCTCTCAAGCTAGGAAAGCTGTTATAAGGCACCGAGGGCACAATATACCGATTGGTCGTAGTACGATCCTCACCTCACCTGTTACCGAGGTAAGTGCACGTGTCGATTCTACAGCAAACAATGGGTCTGAGAGACCAGCGTGTGTAAAAGTGTAACATTGTGTGTAAGTAAACTAGTTATTTTGATTTAATAAGTTTACAGTCATGATGTATATTATTGATTTATAGTTATTGCCAAACAATGAAATTGTGTTTAAAAAAGTATAATTCAACCTAGTTTTAATTAAAAGTTTCAACATCAACTATGGAGCGTGACGTAGACCGTATTAGAGTTCTTTTGAACATAGTGAGTTATGATAAGGTGGAATGGGCAATAATGTCCTTCCAACCATACAAATATCCTGGACTAGACGGAATATTTGCTGCACAGTTACAAGCGGCCAGGGACATTTTGTCCTCTGCAAACCCAAATCTATAATGCCATACGAAACCGAAAGATTTTAGGCCCATAAGCCTTACCTCTTTCATCCTCAAAACTTTTGACAGGCTCATAGATGAATATATTCGGAGGAAAATTGTTAATAAAAGCCTCTCCCTTAACAAGTATGAATACCTCAAAGGCAAATCTGTGGAAACTGCTCCCCATGATATTGTCTCAACGATTGAAAAAGAGTTGGTTATAAAGAAATACACGCTAGGGACTATTCTCGATATTGAGGGATCCTCTAACAATGTCTACCCCGAAGCTGTTATCAATTAACTCAATAGGGTTGGGGTACGGCAGGGACTAGGGGATTTTGTGGAACTTTTTCTCAATAAGAGATACATTTTTTAATTACTAGGGGACAATTTGAAATCTAAACACGCGCCCAGAGGCACGCCCCAAGTAGGCGTATATGCCGTACGGTGGCCAGCTTTAAGCAAAACTCTACCCAGAGCAAACTTAGAGCGGGTACAGAGGACAGCCACGATGCTTATAACGGGAGCACTGCCCTCTACACCCACCAAATCTCTGTAAATAATGTTAACCACCAGTGGACCTCTATGAAAAATTTCTGGCAAGCCGTAGTGCAGTTAACCGATCCAGCCTTTGAGAGATAGAAGATCCGGGCATGCAAGTGTCCTTGAAACTCTGGCGGGTAACCTAGGCCAACTAGATTACACCACTCCTCTTCTATTTTTTGAAAATAACTTTTCCACAAGAATCCCAGAGAGGACCTGGACCCAGATTCGACGGCTGTATACACAGATGGATCCAAGCTGAGCAAGCAAGTAGGAAGTGGAATTCACTCAGGTGAATTCAATGTATAGCTCAGCTTTCGGTTACCGGACCACTGTAGTGTTATTCGGACGGAGCTAAATGCAATAACAGAGCCAGCTCATAGCATTATAACTCCAAACCGGCTAGCAGAAATGTGTTCTGTACATGTTGTATGGGTTCCTGGCCATGAAGACATTCCTGTCAACTGTCTGGCTGGAAAGGGACGGAATTACCCTTAATTAACTCCGCCCAAGAAACGGTCATAACACTAATATCCTACAAGCACAGGCTTAGATCTGAGTTTATGGAAAAGGGAAAACTTTAGGTGGGCCTCGGACACCACCTGTCATATCACAAGACAAAACTGGCGATGTGAAGCGCTCTAAAGCTCCCAGTATGATTGACCACTTCTCTCTTAGACTAGTGCTTTGAGTGATAACCGGGAACTGCCTTATGGGCACCCATGGAAAGAGACTGGGCTACCCAACAAATGATTTCTGCCTCAGTTCCATTTTGTGGATTGTTTGGCCGACTAGAATTCGGCAAGCATTCTTGACCTTCTGTCCTACATTAAACGTCCGTGCTTCTGCGCCATACAATAGGACGGGTATAATGAGAAACTTATAGAGCGTAGTTTTTGTCCGTCGAGATAGGACTTTGCTGCTCAATAGCCCTCTCAGTCCGAAGTAGCACTTGTTGGCAAGAGCGATCCTCCTTTGGATTTCGAGACTGACATTATTATTGATGTTAATGCTGTTTCTTAAGTAAACGAAGTGTTCTACTTTTTCAAAGTTATAACTGTCAACTAAAGGTCTGCATGAATGCGAATAAATGGCTTCATGAATCACTCATACAAATTTTAGAATTGCAGACTCAAACTCAATGTGGGCATTTGGTGCTCAACAGGATGGTACGTATGAATTCTATCCTCAGCAAAAACCGGTTACCACAGCGTTCATGTACTTTGGTTTGAATGAACATTGTAGATAATGTGTGTGGTATGAATGGAGCTTGTGCGCAGAGGAAGTTGAATGATGTTTGAGATCACTAATAAAAATTCTTGTGCAGTGGGTCATTCGAATGATTGAACTGCGAAATAGTTGGAAAGTGAATGTGACATGCACCAGCTGTAGACAATAGAATTACGCAGTTAATGTAATATAGGATTCAACGTAGACATAAGTTAAGTAATCCTAATTGTATTTTTCAAATATATACATATTTACATATTACTTGTGTTAAAATTAAAAGTAATAAATAATATATAATTATATGTACATATGATGTATGTATGAATGTAGCTCAAATATTTCAGTACGTACATACATATTTAATCACATATACAAAATAAAACATGAGCTAAAAAAATTAGGCTGAAATTAGTCTGCACATATGTACGTACATCCACAGCAATATCATCGCAAAAATCTTCCTGAAAAAAATTGGTATTGCGTTTTCGCATATCACATTTTCCAGTTCATTTGAATTATTATGAATTTTGATGAATTATACAACGTTAAGCCGCTCTTGTCTCATTGGGCTCGCATTCATAGGTTCGGGGCCATGGCTTCGTTTTACTTATGAAACGAACGAATTGGGTCTTCGGCAATAGCAAAGCCACCAACTGCCGCACAACTTCGCCGCCTGCATTCATACGGACCATTTCAAATGGTGAGCGGCTTCAATGTTCTGCTGAATGTTCCGACTGTCTATTTACGGTCGCAATTAAGGTACTCGTTATTTCAGCAGTGTCATGATGTACAAAGTAGAGTCGCAAATCCACTTTTTTCCCGTTCTCTAAAAAATGGTTGAAAACTTTTGGTAAGCTGTCCTTGGTGTAACATTTTGCAGTTACCGTCTTACCTTTTTTCAAAGGAATAGCTGCTACGATTTTTGATCAGGTGAAGTAAACTGACATTATTACTTTTGTTGTTTATCTTTTACAGGTGGGATTGCTCCTGTTGGGCTACCAGGGACCGTTGATTAGTTTCCGGATAGAACCAAAATTACTGATATTTAAAAGTCTATAATTTGTCAATATAATTTTTTTTATTTATAATTAAGCAAAGAAAACGCTTTTCAATCTGTCTAGAATACAAAAAACTTTATAAATTATCAATATTGAATATTTGTATGTTTGATTATTTAACAAGAACACAGAATCGGGCGATTTTTTTAAATAAGGAAACAAAGCTTCACAAGTACGCATGTATCCCGCTTTTTAAACGCCTTAACGAAATATTTTAGTAAACGTCAATGAATATATGTATTAATGTATATATGTTTCTTCTCGGCACCACTTTTTTTCCCACAAAACGAACTCGGGCGCAGGTGTTCCCGTGTCAATAATACCTTTGTAAGTTTCAGATTATTTTGCATCTGAAGCAGAAAAATCAATTTACTATTTTAAACAGCAAATCGAAGGAATAAAGATACCTAATTTTGATATTTGTTTGAACGATTTTCCGTCATCCCTTGTCAAGTTTGCTTTGGAGACAAACCGGTTTCGGCATTGTGCCATCTTCAGTGTCAATTTTCGTTCTGTTCAGTCAACATCTGTTCCGTATTTATTAAGATTGCATTCTTCTTCTTTCGCTGAAGTTTTTGAAAAAGTCACCAAAGCAATGCTAACATGCTAGAAAATAAAATACGCTAAACAGTTGGCAATTCTACCACTAAAATGGAACAATCTCTGTAGTTGTGTCAAAAATAAGGCCTTAATTCATGGCATGCAAGCCCAATTGAAAATATATAATTTATCAATCGTGGATCTTTGGCAACTTTGGACTTCACCAGAGCCCCAGTATCGTCATCACTGGAAGATTTTGGTCGACATTATTGGGGCTCGTCCTCTACAGAAAAGTGTCCCATAAAGAATCTTCGGAATCACTTGGAAATACTCGGCAGAGATAGTGCAATCGCTTCATATGCACTTTGGTATTCATTACATATTTGTAGTGGTTTAAGAATACGCTGAAAGCCGTAGAAATGCTTTTGTCAAGCGAAAGCGGTCGAAGAAGTATTTTTCGTCAACATAGTATTAAAAAGTATATCGCCTACTTCTGCGTCACTTTTGCTACAGAAAATATCAACTTTTTTATGAGCTTTAAAGCCAAATTATAAAGAAAAACCAACAATACTCAAAGTGGTAGAAGTTATTTTACTATTTCGGACATCACCACATTTCCTCATCAGACTTCTTTCTTCTTGGCTTCAGTGGGAGTTCAACCCACGACTTCAACGCCACACTTAAGACGGCAGAATTTTGTGTATATAAAGCAGCCTCATCCTTTTATACTTACCTTTATTTGTTACTGTTTGACCATGTATGTAAATATTTAATTTTTAATCGTTAATGAGCTCATTAAGGCCCATTAATTTTGGGGAAAAACCCATTCAGATCGGCCGTTTAAACTTAGTTTAAACTACATACTTAGTGATAAAACCGCGAAGGCCTCGTTGTGTGATTGCTCAGAGGCACAAGGGTTTTATTATAAGATGTGTTGAAAGTAAATAAAGAAAGTGAAACAAAAGTGTTTTATTTTAGTGAATGTTAAAGTAGATGGTGTATATACATATATATTTTCGATGAAAATTATGTGTTAACAAATTGTGTTGATTCGTACAGTATGTTACCTTGTATAAGCGATTGGTAGCTCCGTGGTTTACTCGAGTGTTCGGAATAGAAGTAAGCGTTTTTAAGAAAAAAAAGAGTCGCGGTAGCTACGAACCAGGGACAAATTGAGTGATTTTGCTATTATCCGGCGGGAAAGCAACTGTAAGGATATTGCCTTCACAAGCATACACACAAATACGCGAATTACGGAAGTCAAGCTTAACTTGACTAAAAAAAACAAAGTTTTGATTTGTTATTTACCAATTTATTAGTTCTTCAGAACTGACTTACTTACAAGCTAACAGTATTATTTATAACAATATTATGCTTATTCTACGTTTATTCTGATTATTATGTATTTTTTAAATATTCTGCGTATTATGTATTCTATTTATTATTGCTTATCCATTGATTTCGCAACTGGATAATTCCGAAATCATTGGTTCGTTTACCTCTTGCAATTGCATATGTTAAATTTGGAAAAGTGCAAGGTAAGCAATATGTTACCTGTTACCGAGGTAAGTGCACGTGTCGATTCTACAGCAAACAATGGGTCTGAGAGACCAGCGTGTGTAAAAGTGTAACATTGTGTGTAAGTAAACTAGTTATTTTGATTTAATAAGTTTACAGTCATGATGTATATTATTGATTTATAGTTATTGCCAAACAATGAAATTGTGTTTAAAAAAGTATAATTCAACCTAGTTTTAATTAAAAGTTTCAACATCAACTATGGAGCGTGACGTAGACCGTATTAGAGTTCTTTTGAACATAGTGAGTTATGATAAGGTGGAATGGGCAATAATGTCCTTCCAACCATACAAATATCCTGGACTAGACGGAATATTTGCTGCACAGTTACAAGCGGCCAGGGACATTTTGTCCTCTGCAAACCCAAATCTATAATGCCATACGAAACCGAAAGATTTTAGGCCCATAAGCCTTACCTCTTTCCTCCTCAAAACTTTTGACAGGCTCATAGATGAATATATTCGGAGGAAAATTGTTAATAAAAGCCTCTCCCTTAACAAGTATGAATACCTCAAAGGCAAATCTGTGGAAACTGCTCCCCATGATATTGTCTCAACGATTGAAAAAGAGTTGGTTATAAAGAAATACACGCTAGGGACTATTCTCGATATTGAGGGATCCTCTAACAATGTCTACCCCGAAGCTGTTATCAATTAACTCAATAGGGTTGGGGTACGGCAGGGACTAGGGGATTTTGTGGAACTTTTTCTCAATAAGAGATACATTTTTTAATTACTAGGGGACAATTTGAAATCTAAACACGCGCCCAGAGGCACGCCCCAAGTAGGCGTATATGCCGTACGGTGGCCAGCTTTAAGCAAAACTCTACCCAGAGCAAACTTAGAGCGGGTACAGAGGACAGCCACGATGCTTATAACGGGAGCACTGCCCTCTACACCCACCAAATCTCTGTAAATAATGTTAACCACCAGTGGACCTCTATGAAAAATTTCTGGCAAGCCGTAGTGCAGTTAACCGATCCAGCCTTTGAGAGATAGAAGATCCGGGCATGCAAGTGTCCTTGAAACTCTGGCGGGTAACCTAGGCCAACTAGATTACACCACTCCTCTTCTATTTTTTGAAAATAACTTTTCCACAAGAATCCCAGAGAGGACCTGGACCCAGATTCGACGGCTGTATACACAGATGGATCCAAGCTGAGCAAGCAAGTAGGAAGTGGAATTCACTCAGGTGAATTCAATGTATAGCTCAGCTTTCGGTTACCGGACCACTGTAGTGTTATTCGGACGGAGCTAAATGCAATAACAGAGCCAGCTCATAGCATTATAACTCCAAACCGGCTAGCAGAAATGTGTTCTGTACATGTTGTATGGGTTCCTGGCCATGAAGACATTCCTGTCAACTGTCTGGCTGGAAAGGGACGGAATTACCCTTAATTAACTCCGCCCAAGAAACGGTCATAACACTAATATCCTACAAGCACAGGCTTAGATCTGAGTTTATGGAAAAGGGAAAACTTTAGGTGGGCCTCGGACACCACCTGTCATATCACAAGACAAAACTGGCGATGTGAAGCGCTCTAAAGCTCCCAGTATGATTGACCACTTCTCTCTTAGACTAGTGCTTTGAGTGATAACCGGGAACTGCCTTATGGGCACCCATGGAAAGAGACTGGGCTACCCAACAAATGATTTCTGCCTCAGTTCCATTTTGTGGATTGTTTGGCCGACTAGAATTCGGCAAGCATTCTTGACCTTCTGTCCTACATTAAACGTCCGTGCTTCTGCGCCATACAATAGGACGGGTATAATGAGAAACTTATAGAGCGTAGTTTTTGTCCGTCGAGATAGGACTTTGCTGCTCAATAGCCCTCTCAGTCCGAAGTAGCACTTGTTGGCAAGAGCGATCCTCCTTTGGATTTCGAGACTGACATTATTATTGATGTTAATGCTGTTTCTTAAGTAAACGAAGTGTTCTACTTTTTCAAAGTTATAACTGTCAACTAAAGGTCTGCATGAATGCGAATAAATGGCTTCATGAATCACTCATACAAATTTTAGAATTGCAGACTCAAACTCAATGTGGGCATTTGGCGCTCAACAGGATGGTACGTATGAATTCTATCCTCAGCAAAAACCGGTTACCACAGCGTTCATGTACTTTGGTTTGAATGAACATTGTAATAATGTGTGTGGTATGAATGGAGCTTGTGCGCAGAGGAAGTTGAATGATGTTTGAGATCACTAATAAAAATTATTGTGCAGTGGGTCATTCGAATGATTGAACTGCGAAATAGTTGGAAAGTGAATGTGACATGCACCAGCTGTAGACAATAGAATTACGCAGTTAATGTAATATAGGATTCAACGTAGACATAAGTTAAGTAATCCTAATTGTATTTTTCAAATATATACATATTTACATATTACTTGTGTTAAAATTAAAAGTAATAAATAATATATAATTATATGTACATATGATGTATGTATGAATGTAGCTCAAATATTTCAGTACGTACATACATATTTAATCACATATACAAAATAAAACATGAGCTAAAAAAATTAGGCTGAAATTAGTCTGCACATATGTACGTACATCCACAGCAATATCATCGCAAAAATCTTCCTGAAAAAAATTGGTATTGCGTTTTCGCATATCACATTTTCCAGTTCATTTGAATTATTATGAATTTTGATGAATTATACAACGTTAAGCCGCTCTTGTCTCATTGGGCTCGCATTCATAGGTTCGGGGCCATGGCTTCGTTTTACTTATGAAACGAACGAATTGGGTCTTCGGCAATAGCAAAGCCACCAACTGCCGCACAACTTCGCCGCCTGCATTCATACGGACCATTTCAAATGGTGAGCGGCTTCAATGTTCTGCTGAATGTTCCGACTGTCTATTTACGGTCGCAATTAAGGTACTCGTTATTTCAGCAGTGTCATGATGTACAAAGTAGAGTCGCAAATCCACTTTTTTCCCGTTCTCTAAAAAATGGTTGAAAACTTTTGGTAAGCTGTCCTTGGTGTAACATTTTGCAGTTACCGTCTTACCTTTTTTCAAAGGAATAGCTGCTACGATTTTTGATCAGGTGAAGTAAACTGACATTATTACTTTTGTTGTTTATCTTTTACAGGTGGGATTGCTCCTGTTGGGCTACCAGGGACCGTTGATTAGTTTCCGGATAGAACCAAAATTACTGATATTTAAAAGTTTATAATTTGTCAATATAATTTTTTTTATTTATAATTAAGCAAAGAAAACGCTTTTCAATCTGTCTAGAATACAAAAAACTTTATAAATTATCAATATTGAATATTTGTATGTTTGATTTTTTAACAAGAACACAGAATCGGGCGATTTTTTTAAATAAGGAAACAAAGCTTCACAAGTACGCATGTATCCCGCTTTTTAAACGCCTTAACGAAATATTTTAGTAAACGTCAATGAATATATGTATTAATGTATATATGTTTCTTCTCGGCACCACTTTTTTTCCCACAAAACGAACTCGGGCGCAGGTGTTCCCGTGTCAATAATACCTTTGTAAGTTTCAGATTATTTTGCATCTGAAGCAGAAAAATCAATTTACTATTTTAAACAGCAAATCGAAGGAATAAAGATACCTAATTTTGATATTTGTTTGAACGATTTTCCGTCATCCCTTGTCAAGTTTGCTTTGGAGACAAACCGGTTTCGGCATTGTGCCATCTTCAGTGTCAATTTTCGTTCTGTTCAGTCAACATCTGTTCCGTATTTATTAAGATTGCATTCTTCTTTTTTCGCTGAACTTTTTGAAAAAGTCACCAAAGCAATGCTAACATGCTAGAAAATAAAATACGCTAAACAGTTGGCAATTCTACCACTAAAATGGAACAATCTCTGTAGTTGTGTCAAAAATAAGGCCTTAATTCATGGCATGCAAGCCCAATTGAAAATATATAATTTATCAATCGTGGATCTTTGGCAACTTTGGACTTCACCAGAGCCCCAGTATCGTCATCACTGGAAGATTTTGGTCGACATTATTGGGGCTCGTCCTCTACAGAAAAGTGTCCCATAAAGAATCTTCGGAATCACTTGGAAATACTCTGCAGAGATAGTGCAATCGCTTCATATGCACTTTGGTATTCATTACATATTTGTAGTGGTTTAAGAATACGCTGAAAGCCGTAGAAATGCTTTTGTCAAGCGAAAGCGGTCGAAGAAGTATTTTTCGTCAACATAGTATTAAAAAGTATATCGCCTACTTCTGCGTCACTTTTGCTACAGAAAATATCAACTTTTTTATGAGCTTTAAAGCCAAATTATAAAGAAAAACCAACAATACTCAAAGTGGTAGAAGTTATTTTACTATTTCGGACATCACCACATTTCCTCATCAGACTTCTTTCTTCTTGGCTTCAGTGGGAGTTCAACCCACGACTTCAACGCCACACTTAAGACGGCAGAATTTTGTGTATATAAAGCAGCCTCATCCTTTTATACTTACCTTTATTTGTTACTGTTTGGCCATGTATGTAAATATTTAATTTTTAATCGTTAATGAGCTCATTAAGGCCCATTAATTTTGGGGAAAAACCCTTTCAGATCGGCCGTTTAAACTTAGTTTAAACTACATACTTAGTGATAAAACCGCGAAGGCCTCGTTGTGTGATTGCTCAGAGGCACAAGGGTTTTATTATAAGATGTGTTGAAAGTAAATAAAGAAAGTGAAACAAAAGTGTTTTATTTTAGTGAATGTTAAAGTAGATGGTGTATATACATATATATTTTCGATGAAAATTATGTGTTAACAAATTGTGTTGATTCGTACAGTATGTTACCTTGTATAAGCGATTGGTAGCTCCGTGGTTTACTCGAGTGTTCGGAATAGAAGTAAGCGTTTTTAAGAAAAAAAAGAGTCGCGGTAGCTACGAACCAGGGACAAATTGAGTGATTTTGCTATTATCCGGCGGGAAAGCAACTGTAAGGATATTGCCTTCACAAGCATACACACAAATACGCGCGAATTACGGAAGTCAAGCTTAACTTGACTAAAAAAAACAAAGTTTTGATTTGTTATTTACCAATTTATTAGTTCTTCAGAACTGACTTACTTACAAGCTAACAGTATTATTTATAACAATATTATGCTTATTCTACGTTTATTCTGATTATTTTGTATTTTTTAAATATTCTGCGTATTATGTATTCTATTTATTATTGCTTATCCATTGATTTCGCAACTGGATAATTGCGAAATCATTGGTTCGTTTACCTCTTGCAATTGCATATGTTAAATTTGGAAAAGTGCAAGGTAAGCAATATTATCTTGTTGTTACCTTGCCCAGTTAATAGTCGGAATGTAAGTCGGCGGTGGAGTTGACGTAACTTCTCCCCTCTTTGTTTGAAAATACTCCTGGATTTTTATTTTAATGTTTTTATATTTGGTATATGCAAAGGCAACGGCCATAATCAGTAATATGATAGTTATTAAAATTATTATAAATATTACAACAGCCAATTGTGAATGACTTACTTTATGATACTTCAGTTCTTTTATTTTCTCTACATTTTGCATGTTATTTAATATAATTTCTTCGAAAGTTGGTTAAACTTTGGTGTTGTTGACTTTTATGCTATTTGGTAATACAAAATTATCTTTGAATTCTTTGTTTGTATTTTTGAAAGTTTGATTATTTAGATTTATTGTACAGTTATGGAAAGTGAGCAAATAGTTTCTTTTTAGTTATATGTTTCTATTGTCGCAATTGCTAGTTATATTATAGCCTGGTGAGTTTTTCAATAAA
Organism: Philophylla caesio; assembly: GCA_963971545.1. NCBI lineage: Eukaryota > Metazoa > Arthropoda > Insecta > Diptera > Tephritidae > Philophylla > Philophylla caesio. The sequence goes on along the minus strand of OZ020608.1, from coordinate 36,418,280 downwards.
ATCAAACCATTTTCGATTTCTACTATTTCTATTACATTTTTGTTTGTACTTTTGCAAGTATTACTATAAATACATAATTTGCTTTCTTGTAAATTTCTTATATTTAAATCATGTGTATAATCAAATGTCCTATTTTTATAATATATTATTTCTTGTGGTTTGAATTTTAGGTGTAACATAGTTATTATTGTTTATTGGGGTGACTAATGATCTTTCTAATGGGGTTATTTCGGTTGGGACTTTTATTATAAACAGTAATTTATTTTCCTGGTATTCTGCGGTTGTTAATTCAATGTTTTGTAGTTTAAAAAGGTCTATTTCTAATTCTTTTATTTCTTGTTCTGTAAGGATGTTGGTAGTCATTACGTTAAGTTTTGAGGATGCTATATTATTAGTTATATGTTCTATGTTGTTCTCTAATTTTAATTTTTAAAAGAAGGTCTATATACGAAAGTTGTTTGAATATCTTATCGTTTTCTATATTTAAGTCATCAAACTTCTGTATGACATTTCGTCTGTCATTTTCTACTGCTAATTTGAGTTCCTTAAATGTTTTGCTAAAATGGTTATTAATTCTAATATTTTTATTTAAGTTTTCTATTGCGTTATGGTTGTTTTCGTCAATTATTTTTAGATGTGTTTCTATTTCTGTTCTGTCATTGTCGTCCATTGTTCCTGTTAAAAGTTTTAGTCCAGTACCTAATACATTTAGTAATGCTCTCTTATGTCTGTGGGGTAAAATTGCTAAAAGTTTTGTTCTCACTCTGTTTAATTCATTTTCTAAAAGTAACCTATTGTCTACTTTTGTTGCTCTTATATTTTGTTGTAAGGTATTTACAATTTCGAGAATTTTATTGATTTCAATTACATGGATGATTTTACAGTAATTTTGAATAAAGTCTACTTTGTCGAGTTGGATTTCGGCATATCCGTCTGTACTATCAATTGGTTGTAGGGTTAGCGTTGCCGTTGTTATCGTCAACAGCAGCAACAGCGTCAGTATTAGTAGCACCTGAAAATTTCTTTTTTCGCTTAGTGTTTGTTGGATGGATATTTTCTAATTTAGATTTTTTGTATCTAGGTTCATGCTTATGTCTTAGTGCTTTATAGTTCTTAATGTAACCTTCCTGTTGGTCTTGTATATATGTTTCTCTTTTCTCGTTTCTCTTACTTATAATTTTGTTCTTTAGTTGATTTAGCCTGTCGCTAATGGTATCCTTATTAATTTTGCCTTCTGCTATGTCCTGAGGTTTCTCCTTGGTTGAGCTATGTATAGATTTGTTGTAAAATTCTATGCTTTTGAAAACTTTTTCCTGAGTTGACAACTCGGATTTTTCAGCTTCTAACACCCTAAATTTCTCAGAGATTGTGCTTGAAGTCTTTCTATATCTGAGTTGCCTGTGTGGCTGTTTGGTTTGGTAAAATGTATGTCGATATTTTCTTGTCTTAGGAAGTCTTTGACGTTTATCGAGTTGAGTTCGTTGTCGGTTATAATTTTGGTGGGTTTGTTTCTTGTTGAGAAGAAGAGCCTAAGTTTTTCGATAATAGTCTGACTGTTTCTGTCCTCTAGAAATTAAGCTGTTGCTTGTTTGGAAAATTTATCAATAAATGTTAAGAAGCTATGTTTTTTAATTGTATAGATGTCTATGTGTATAATTTGATTTATATCTGTTGGCGTTTCTGTGATATGATATTTGGGTTTTGGTGGACTTCTGTCGTATTTTGCTTTGTTGCAAATGTCACAGTTGTTAATATATTTTTGCACTACCTCTTTAAGGTTATTGAAATATATTTTTTTCTTAATGCCGTCATAAGTTTCGGTTATTCCACTATGTCCAGTCTCGAATTTGTGGTATTTGTGTATTTGTTTGTATGTCTCGTCTATATTGGTCATGTCTTTGGCGTGGTAGCTGCATTTAACGAATTTCAAGCTAGATCCAAAAAGTTCTATAAGTTTTAGCTGTACTTTGTTATATATAGTGTCTGGAAGTTCAGAAAATATTCCGATCTTTCCGCTTTTCAGATACCTTCTGAATATATCAGTCATAAAATTTGAGGATATGTCGTCTCTGTTAATATAGATTTTCCTTTTGTTATTAACTATTTCAATTTCCCTCGTTTTATGGTCAGTTATGATAATTTGTGTTGAAAATCGGTCCAATACTGTTTCTAGTATTGGGAAGTGGTCATTCTGTTCCTCTTGTTGTGAGTGAATTGTTGCAAATGTGCTCATGTTCTCATCATTTTCTTCTGTCATGTAGATCTCTCCTGACTCGTTATTAATCCTGCTAAGGAAGTCTGCAACTTTATTTTCCTTTCCCTTTATGTAATTTATATTTATATTATATTCGCCTAGTTCAAGTAGCCAACGTTGTAGCCTTGGGTTAATATCCTTTCCTTTGTGCTTATGATATAGCCAGACTAGTGTCTGGTGGTCTGTTGAAAGGTCAAACTCTTTTCCATAAAGGTACGGTCTGTAGTAGGTGATTCCCCAAACTATGGCGAGTAGTTCTTTTTCTACTGTTGCATATTTTTTTTCATGGTCGTTTAGGGTTCTGCTTGCATAGCTAATAGGGCGGTCATTCTGCATGAGCGCTGCTCCTATCGCAAAGTCGCTTGCATCTGTTACTAATTTAAATTTTTTTGAAAAATCTGGGTAGTTAAGAATTGGAGCGTTTGTAAGAAATCTTTTTAATTTTAGAAATGAGTCCATATAAAGTTGGTCGTTTTTATTAACTTTTGTGTTCTTCCTTAGATATTTTGCAAGTCCGTGGGCTACTTTAGCGTAGTCTTTTATGAACTTTCTGTAGTACCCCGTTATTCCTAGGAACTGCTTGATTTGTTTCTGTGTTTCTGGTAATTTTAAATGTTGAATTGTTTCAATTTTCTTTGGGTTGGATCTAATACCTTCTGGAGAGAGGATATGGCCCAAGTACTCGGTTTCTTTTGAAAAGAAATTACATTTGTCTATTTGAATTTTGAGGTTGTGTTCCCTCAGTTTGGTTAACACTTTACTCACACTACTGATGTGTTCCTTTAAACTTGTGCTAAAAATCAATATGTCGTCAAGATAGACAACGCATATTTTGTTTACGTATTCTCTTGAAACTGAGTTTATCAGCCTTTGGAATGTGGCAGGTGAGTTTTTCAGTCCGAAGGGCATTCGAACAAACTCGTAATGGCCTAAAGGTGTAGAGAATGCAGTTTTTTTTCTGTCTTCTTCCCTGACTAGCTCTTGGTGGAAACCTTTGGCCAGGTCAAGGGTTGTGAAGTATTGGGCTTTGCCCAGTTTATCCAAAATATCTTCTATATTTGGGATAAGGAACTTATCATTTACTGTGATTTCGTTTAATTTTCTGTAGTCAATTACGATCCTCCACTTCCTCTTACCTGAATTGTCCATTTTCTTTGGTACAATCCATAATGGTGAGTTATATGGGGACGTACTTTCAACGATTATATTCTGTCTTAACATATCGTCAATTTGTTTGTTGATTTGCTCTTCGTGAATCTTTGGGTACCTGCATATTTTAGAATATACGGCATTATTAGTTGTGGTGACAATCTCGTGTTGCACCTCATGGGTATGGCTTAGAGGTTCGCCTTCTTTGAAAAATAGATCAATATTATTTTCGATAATTTTCTCTAGTTCTCTCTGCTCCTCTTTGTTCATGTCAGTCCTTATAAGTTTGTTTAGTACTTCCTTGCTATTTTCTTGGCTTTCCAAGATGTGTACATTTTCGTACTTGTAAGGACAAACACCTAGGAAGCTTATTTTATTTTTATTTACTTCGAGGTAGTTTTCCTCTAAGTTAATTATTACTCCCAACCTTGATAAAATGTTTTGGCCAATAAGTCCCTGAAAATTTTTATTTTTAAATGTGGTAACCTTCCAAGCCATTAAATTTGGATTGTTAAATTCTTGACGTATTTCAGAAATAACCTCATACTCTGTGTGACTTCGTCCGCTTAATGTATTAAATAGTATTGGTTTGTCTAGTTTGATCCTTTTATAGTTCGGGAGTGCGTCTTTGTCTAAGAGTGTTGTTGAGGATCCTGTGTCAATTAGGCATATTAATTTTTTTTTGCCTATACTTAATTCAACTAACGGAATATTTCCCTGCTCGTAGCCAATAGAAAATTTACCTCCTGTTCTTCTGGTTCTTTTTCTTCCTGTAAATGGTCTACTTCCATCGGTTGGGTGGATTTTTGATTAGAATAATTTTGCCTTGACTGTCCTGATTGAGTTTGTCTATTTATTCCTGAGGCTGTTGACTTTGGTTGGTCTTGCCTACTTTCTGAGGAATGAGTATTAGTGCTGCGATTTGATTGCCCTAGGTTCTGTGATATATTTTTTATTCCTATATTTTCAGATTTTCTAGCTGGTTTCACTAGCCCTGTTTCCTCTAAAGTATAATATGCTTCCCTGAGTGTCCCTATACTCCTGCAATATATTATACTTGCTAAATGTGCGGGTATATTGTTGAGAAAGGTTTTTAAAATCATTGATTCGTTCACAGCCTGACAAAATTCCGTAGGCTTGTGATCGTCCTGTTCATATTTGGTGTTTAGATTATCTAATACATTCTTAAGATAGTTGTAGTAATAACTTACGTTGCTATTCTTTGCGCTGATGGCCCGAAAGTACAGTTGATGATATGATTCTCTCACTCCAAAGTTCTTTGTGAGTTCCTTTTTGATTGCTTCCCACGTTGGGTGAGATCCTAGTCCTCTGACAACATTCAGTGCCTCACCTTGTAGCTTGTTCATAATACATCTTTGGAAAACATAGTCTTTCATTGGCGTGTTTTCGAACAGCGGTAGGAATATATCGACCACTCTTATGAAAGATGTGAGGTCATATTCCCTGTTTCCTCTATACTCTTTTATCCTGCTGGCCTCCTTTAATAGCTCTGATACGGGGATTGTGACGTTGGTTGTACTGTTGGCTCCTTCCATGTTGACTTTGTTTTTGATCACAGTTTTTGTATATTAACTTTGAAGTTTTTGTTTTTATTTCTGTGTTTACAATTTTTATTGTTGACTTGAGGATTCTTTTCAAAGAGTCCTTTCTTCTATGGTGCACAATTTTTATTGTTGACTTGAGGATTCTTTTCGAAGAGTCCTTTCCTTTATGGTTCACAAATTATTATTGTCCACTTGAGGATTCTTTTTGAAGAGTCCTTCACTTTATAGTTCACAAATTTTTATTGTTCAATTGAGGATTTTTTTGAAGAGTCCTTTACTTTATAGTTCACAAATTTTTATTGTTCACTTGAGGATTCTTTTTGAAGAGTCCTTTACTTTATAGTTCACAAATTTTTATTGTTCACTTGAGGATTCTTTTTGAAGAGTCCTTTACTTTAGCCGGGGTAGGTTTTTTTTTTACGGAAGTCAAGCTTAACTTTACTAAAAAAAACAAAGTTTTGATTTGTTATTTACCAATTTATTGGTTCTTCAGAACTGACTTACTTACAGGCTAACAGTATTATTTATAACAATATTATGCTTATTCTACGTTTATTCTGATTATTATGTATTTCTTAAATATTCTGCTTATTATGTATTCTATTTATTATTGCTTATCCATTGATTTCGCAACTGGATAATTGCGAAATCATTGGTTCGTTTACCTCTTGCAATTGCATATGTTAAATTTGGAAAAGTGCAAGGTAAGCAATATTATCTTGCTGTTACCTTGCCCAGTTAATAGTCGGAATGTAAGTCGGCGGTGGAGTTGACGTAACTCGCGCGCATATACAGACATGCATGTACAAGCACTATTGTGAAAATTATTAGGGTGGTTGCTTTGGCATCTCGACATTAAGGCATGCGGCCTAAACACTTAGAGAATGGCAACATTTTGAACACGCTTTTGAAACTATAACTTAACTGACTGCACCGCAGCGGGAATTGTAGTAGCTGTTGTCACTGTATTACGAGAGGTACCATGTGTATGCTATTTCATACAAATTCATGTTCCGAGCGCAACCAAATGAAGTTGAGTAACGCCTTTTCCATACTTTTCCACTATAGCTTTGAAAAACATATCCGTGTTTTTTTTGCAAAATCGAGTTAATGCAAAATTTGACCTCTGTGAGTGTTGATCATTCGAAACAATGTAAATAAGTTCTTTTATATACAACATTGTGGCTGAATTTTCGACAAACGGAATAACGGCAGTTTTCAAACAGCTTCAAAACTTTAGGGTGCGTTTTCTCGAAAACAGCTGTATGTGACTTTTTCGATTATGCCGGGAAGCCACAGATATTCGTATTGAAAAAGAAATAATAAGAAATTGAAAACATCGAATTACAATGGACAAATTTATGTACTTATTCATGGAAATATGTATATAACGCGCTCAATTTAGAAATGCTGTCAGTGAAAATCCTTAATTTTGTATAATGTTTGCTTCTTTCCGTAAAAAATATTGGTAAAACCAAATATCGAAAGAAAATGAGTTTTACAATATTGAATGCAATTTTAACCACGAGTATAAGATATCGCTTATGGGGGTGCAATGGGGTACAGTGGTGCTTCTGGGTATGCGGTTACAGTTGCACGGCTGTACTCAATCCCGAAAATTAAGTCCACATTCGTGCACAATTGGTTGTGCGCACGGCTTGGAACCCGCCACGTAAAAAACAACTTCCTATGAAAATGAAGACAAAGCATCGGATGAGATCCCCCTTTTTTGATGACGACCTCGGCAAACGTATTAAGGGCAATAATGATTTGAGGGCATGCACCTGGAATGTCCGGACCCTTAATTGGGAAGGTGCCTCTGCCCAGCTGGTTGATGTCCTCAGCAGAGCGAAGGCTGGCATCACCGCATCAAAAATGCGATGGACGGGGCAAGGGAAAAAATCGATAGGCCCTTGCGACATTTACTACAGCTGCCATGGAAAGGAGCGCAAATTTGGTGTCGGATTTGTGATGGGAGAGAGACAGCGCCGTAAAGTTCTGTCGTTCACTCCGGTGGACGAACGTCTCGCCACAATCCGCATCAATGGGAGATTCCTCAACATCTCCCTGATTTGCACCAACGCCCCGACGGAAGAGAAGGACGATGGGACCAAAGATCGCTTCTACGATCTCCTTGGCCGCACGTATGAGCGGTCCCCCCACCACGATATAAAAATCGTGCTTGACGATTTCAATGCCAAGATGGGCTAGAAGGGCATCTTTGGTTCTACAGTCGGAAAATTCAGTCCCCAAGAAGAAACGTCCGATAACGGATTGAGACTGATCGACTGCGCCGGGGCCCGAAACATGGTAGACTGTAGTACCAGGTTCCAGCATAAAAATATTCATCAAGCTACGTGGCTGTCTCCAGATGGTAAGACACGAACCAAATCGACCACGTTGTGATAGACGGAAGGCATGCTTCCAATGTCCCAAATGTGCGCACGATCCGAGGAGCCAACATCGACTCTGATCATTTTCTTGTGGCAGCTAAGATCCGCACGCAAATGGACACAAAGAAAGCTCAACGTCGCAAAGCTGCAATCGCAATAGACAGCCACCCACTTCGCCACTCGACTTGCACTCCGGCTATCTGAGAGCAATAATCAACAGAACGATATTTCCGAGCAGTGGAACCATATTTCTCGCTGTCCACATACCGCCGCTGAGGAATCCATCGGATTTCTGCGAGCCCGAAATAACAACTGGTATGATGAGGAACGTAAAGACGCTGCCTACAGGGCCACACTGCGATCGGGCGCAACGCGAGATGTGCGGGAGCGTTATCGTGAGTTGAAGAAGGAAGCAAGACGCATTTTTCATGAGAAAAAGAGAGAGGCCGAAATGCGTATGTGCGAAGAGCTTGAGATGCTAGCCGACAGGAAAAGCGCCCGAAAATTTTTTCAGAAAGTACGATGGCTAACAGAAGGTTTCAAGACCGGGGCGGATTCCTGTAAGAATGAACTGGTTACTGACGTTCACCGCATACTTAAATTATGGAGGGAGCACTTCTCCACACTGCTTAATGGAAGCAGCTGCAACAACCTTGGAGAGGATGTTGAACCCGAATCCCCAATCAATGATGATGGACGTGATGTACCATCACCCAACTATGACGAAATTCGGAAAGCGATAGCACGGCTGACGAACAACAAAACCCCCGCGGCCGACGGGTTACCAGCGGAGTTATTCAAATACGTTGGAGAGGAGCTGGTTAAGAGCATTCACGAGCTCATTTCTAGAATATGGTCGGAAGAACGCATACCTGCTAATTGGAACATAAATGTGCTCTACCAAATTCACAAAAAGGGTGATCCTGCAGTTTGGGCCAATTATAGAGGGATAGTTTTCTTAACATCGCGTATAAGGTTCTGTCGAATGAATTGTGTGAAAGACTTAATCCCACCGTCAATGAACTGATTGGACTTTATCAGTGTGGCTTTAGACCACCGAAAAGATATTCACAATACGCCAGATCTTGGAAAAGAGTTGAACTGTGCGGACGTGCTTTTACTATCGCTCCTCATATCCTTGTATATCTTGTAAATTATTATTATCAAAGTTGTTTTAAATCTAAATTCTAATCAGAAGTAATCAAAACCATAAATCGCAAACTCATCAAACCATCAATCAAAAGAGTAAATTATTAAATCAATAAAAATAAAATAGAATAAAATAAAACATCATTCCAACCATAACTTGTGTGAACAATAAGTAAACAAAAACAACTACGTCGAGCCGTTTGTGTACTTTGCTCCCGCTGTTGCTGTCACTGCCGTTTATTGACAACGATTAGCTGGATATATTCTCTTCTGTGTTAACAGCTGTGCGGTTGTGCGTTGGTGCTTTTGTTTTTGTCTATATTTCACTTATCCGTCTATCGCTGCAATTGCTCAGCATTCATTAAATAATGACTACTCGCACAAAATCTGCTCGCCTGGTAATCGCTTCACCGAATAAGATACTCGCAACTACGCCTAAGAGTGCCTTGCCCGACATTGCGTGGATCTCGCAGCTTGAAGCGAAGCTTATGAGTGCTATGACAGAAGTTGTAAGAGAGGTGGTAAAGGAATCAGCTGACGCTATTATGCAGAAACTGGGAGAGGTGACTGCTGAGCTGGCCAACATGAAGAGAGACCTACGAACTTTTGAGCGTAAAATTGAAAAAATTGAGGGCGACCACAAAGAAATGGCAGAGCTGCGCAATGATGTATGCGCACTAAAGGAGGAAATGGAAAACAAAAGCGTTGAAACAGATGTTGTTATCAGCGGCATTCCGCAAGTGCCAGACGAAAAGGTAGGGGAAACCTTCAATAAAATCTGTCAAGTTATGCAGCTGAATCCTCTCCCATATCGATCGGCTTTTCGTGTTCGCAACAGCAAAGCGAAAAATATACCGGTGATTGTTAAACTAGTCTCCTCCCATGATCGCTCCCTGTTATTTGCTGCCGCTGCCAAGTTTTTCAAATTAAACAAAAGAGGTATTGAGCTAAGTGATATTGGTCGCCAATCCGAAGGAACAATACATCTAAATGAATCTCTCACCAGGCGTACGCGTGCGGTGATGCAATTCGCCACTCAACTGAAAAGGCAAAAGTGTGTAACATCTGCCTTCTCTTTTAAGGGACAGGTGTTTGTTCGTGTGCGGCCAAATGAAGCCGCGGTTAAAGTAATCAGCATAGATGAAATTAAAGCGTTAACTGCTGACAGCAAATGACTAGTTTCTAAGATTTATTGTAATGTTCTTTGTATTTTTTCCTTTTCTTATATCTTGATTCGCTTTACCTTTCTCTTTTCTCACTTTACCCCTTTATCCATTCTGAGTGCTATGTATGTATATGTGGTTATTATTTGTCATCGCCCCCAGTGTGCAGCGTGTATTGCTCTGCATTATTTATATGAGCAGTAAAAAATATGGTGGCTCCAAAGACGGCACCTATAATTTGATCCGGCTCATTGGCAATCAAAAACGCGGTCTAAGAGTATGCCATCTTAATGCTCAAAGCCTCCAACCTAAAATTGACGAATTTAGATACATATTTGAATGCTCCAATGTTAATCTTGTATGTGTATCTGAGACTTGGTTCTCTTCGTGTCATATTGATAACTTAATATGTATTAGTAGCTATAAAGTGTTTCGTCTAGACAGAATTGGGAATGGTGGTGGTGTCGCTATATATGTAAAATCTGGCATTTCGTGTAAACTTAAATGTAAATCTGAACCTTTAGAAAGTGTTGAGTATATTTTCGTCGAGCTGGCATCTAAAACAAATACAATTTTAGTTGGATGTGTATATAGACCTAATCGCCAGATTGCATATTCCAATTTCGTTGATTTTGTTGAAAATCTGAGTTTAAACTATAGTGACATTATTATAACTGGTAATTTTAATAGTAACTTACTAACGGAAACCAAATTCTCGCTCTCGATGGAAAATCTCGGACTGTACCCGGTGAACAATACGATACCTACCCATTTTACGCAAACTAACAACACCCTATTAGACGTATTCTTTGTAAATGAAATGACTAAAGTAATTCTCTATGACCAACTATCTGTACCAAACTTCTCAAAGCATGATTTAATTTTTCTTATTTACGATTTTACTTTTACGTATGATACGTTTCAATATACATATCGCGACTTCATGCATATTAATTATAACCATCTTGAGTTAGCTGTGGACGCTGTCGACTGGAAATCTGTTCAAAATTTGGTTTCGGCGGAAGAACAGATATGCTTTCTACAAAAAAACATCAGCACACTTTTTGATAAGTTTGTACCGCTTGTTACTAGAACAAACATAGTGAGGAGCAAGCCATGGTTCAATAATGACATTAAGAAATCAATTGACAAGCGAAATAAGGCGTATAATAGATGGAAACAATCCAAGTCGGAAAATAACTATCTAGACTACAAGATCCTAAGAAAAGAAGTTACCAAGGCCATTAAGGCACAAAAATCTAAATTCTATGAACAAAAATTTAGCTCTGCCGTAGGTTCTAGGCAAACATGGAATCATATTCGCGAAATCGGCATTGGTAATAGAAACATTCCGGGCAATGAATCCATTAATGTGAATGAGCTTAATGAAAAATTTGTCAAAGTGCCCGCTGGTAGTAATAATAATATCTGTTATGATCGTTATAATGTTGGTAAAACTGTCTCTGTGCCTGGTTTCTGTTTTAAATGTATTGATGAATGTGATGTTGTCCAATCTATACTGAGTGTTAAATCTAATGCTGTTGGTCTTGATGATGTGCATCCAATATTTGTTAAGTGTTTACTGCCAAAAATTTTAACTTTTATCACCTATGCATTTAATACAATTCTGACTACGTCTTCATTTCCAAACTGCTGGAAAATGGCCAAAATCATTCCGGTTAAAAAGCCCAATGGTGAATATAGGCCCATTGCGATACTTCCTTATTTATCTAAGGTACTGGAAAAAATTATGAGCAAGCAAATCAACCACTTTATATCAAAGAACTCCTTGATGACCCCGCACCAATCAGGCTTTACTACAAATAGAAGTTGTATTACAGCGCTCATTAAAGTCTCGGACGATATTCGGCTAAATATTGACAAAAATCACGTAACGTTTTTAACTCTTCTTGACCACTCAAAAGCTTTTGACACCGTTGACCACAAATTAATGTGCTTAAAACTTGACAGCCTATTCAACTTTTCAACATCGGCAGTAAACCTAGTAAAGTCTTATCTTGTTCACCGTTCGCAATCCGTAAGTGTACGTGACAGTGTGTCTAACCCGTTGCCTATTTCTAAAGGTGTTCCGCAAGGATCAATTCTTGGTCCTCTACTGTTCACGTTGTACATTAATGACCTTCCAACTGTTTTGAAATATAGTAATATTCACGTTTACGCAGATGACGTCCAACTGTATCTTTGTTGTCCCCTAGTATCTGTCAATGCATGTATTACTAACCTAAACACAGACTTATATTGCTTGAATCAGTGGGCGTCTGACAATGGCTTGGCGCTTAATCCAAGCAAGTCCCAGTGCATTGTTATCTACAAGAAATATTTAAACCTTGACGGCTATAACGAGGTAAAACTCAACAATTCTGTGATAAAATACGTGGACACAGCAAAAAACCTAGGAATAGTTTTCAATAGAACTTTGACGTGGAACAACCATATTCTTAGCACTATTGGCAAAGTATATGGCATGCTTCGGACTCTGTGGGGTATTCAGTACTTTACGCCGTTAAAAATACGACTTTTACTAGCCAAAACGTATCTTTTACCGACGTTATTATATGGTTGTGAATTGTTTGCAAATTGTGATAGTATATGTAGTAGGAAACTTAATGTTCTGTACAATAATATCGCGCGATATATTTTTGGTATTAAACGTTATGAGCACATTTCTGAATTCGCGTTGAAAATCTTTTCTATAACTTTTGATGACATACTCAAAGTCAGGTGCTTAACGTTATTGCATAAAGTCATGACAACTAAGGAGCCGAGTTATCTGAAGGAACGACTGTCATGGACCAGATCTTCCCGGTTTCCGACTATTTCGTCTTTGAAATCGAGTTGCCTGACCTCTGAACGTCAATTCCTTGTGTACTCGGTCCGTCTTTGGAATTGTTTACCACCAGCGATTAGGAATAATAAAACCACGCTGCGATTCAAAGGTGAACTCATGTGTCACTTTACTAAATAATTGATATGGATACCATTAACTCTTCTTTTTGAATCTACTGATCTCTTCTGTCCCTTTTTTCTTCTACTAAACCTTCTTACTAATCTTATTATATCTTCTATCTTAATATCTATTTAAATTCATATATTTGTATTTTTTGTTAAGTCTAAATCTAAGTCTAAATTTAAGACAAATTTTATGTTATAATTAGGTATCTACGAGTACATGCACTGTAATTTAAAACCACTGGTTGTTGTGCATGTACCTTAATAATCAAATAAATAAATAAATAAATAAAAAGAAGAATCGACACACACCATCTTTTTGTCAACTTCAAAGTCGCCTTCGACGGTACGAAAAGAAGTTCCCTATATGCCGCAATGTTTGAATGTGGTATCCCAACAAAACTTATACGGCTATGTAAAATGACGTTGAGCAACACCACCAGCTCTGTCAGAATTGGGAAGAACCAAACGAGGTTTCAGACAGGGTGACTCTTTGTCGTGCGATTTCTTTAACCTCATGCCGGAGAAGATAATTTGAGCCACAGAACTAAATCGGTCAGGTACTGCCTTTTATAAGAGCGTGCAATTGCTGGCGTACGGCGATGAAATTGACATCATCGGCCTTAACAACCGCGCAGTTAGTTCTGCCTTCTCCAAACTGAATAGAGAAGCGAATGGGTCTGGAGGTGAACGAGGACAAAACGAAATATCTCCTGTCATCAAAGAGACAGTTGGCATATTCACGACTGGAATCTAACATTACTGTTGACAGCTATAACTTTGAAAAAGTAGAGGACTTCGTTTACTTAGGAACCAGCATTAACACCAATAACAGCGTCAGCCTTGAAATCCAACGGAGAATCTCCCTTGCAAACAAGTGCTACTTCGGACTGAGTAGGCAATTGCACAGTAAAGTCCTCTCTCGACGGACAAAAACCATTCTCTATAAGTCTCTTATCATGCCCGTCCTATTGTATGGCGCAGAAGCATGGAAGATGGCAACATCAGATGAGAGGGCTCTTAGAGTGTTCGAGAGAAAGATTCTTCGAAAGATGTATGGACCTTTGCGTCTTTCCGACGGCGAATACCGCGTGCGATAGAACGATAAGCTGTACGAGCTGCACAATGACTAGATATAGTGCATCAGATTAAGAATCAGCGGCTCCTCTGGATAGGTCACGTCGTTAGAATGGATTCAACAGCTCCAGCCCTGAAGGTTTTTGACGCGGTACCCGCGGGTGGTAGCAGAGGAAAAGGAAGACCTCATCTGCGTTGGAAAGACCAAGTGAAAAAAGACTTGGCTATACTTGGGATTTCCAATTCGCGCCAGTTAGCAAGATATATACATATGGACAGCTGACGTGCTTTGTTGACCTCGTCCAAAATCGCTTAGGCGGTTAATGCGCCATTTAAGTAAGTAAGTAAGTGTGAGATATGGCTTAAAGAATGTAAAAAGATCTCAATAAGTGATGATGTTATAATAATAGATATTGAATGTGATACCTTACTTTTTTGTTTTTAGAAATAGTTTGAATATGAGTTTTACATATGAGTTTTACATTTAAGTACTTAATCACCTGAAATTTAAAAAATTAATGTGGAAGTTTATAGCCATTTCTTTAGTCAAAACTTAAAATTTTTAGTAATTTTTAGCCGCTTCTTAGATCAGATCTGGCTACCACCAAAGAATTTCAGGGCAACACTGGTAGCAAGTTCAACAAGTCATTATTTAATTATCTATTTCTTTATATCGTTAGTTATACAGACTACAAATATTAGAAAATATTACAAGTTGTATACACATATATCTGATTTTAAGAGGGACATAAATTTCTTGGGATTTGATTTGCATTAAAAACCCAATAAGACCACTAGCGAAACTTTGTAGATAAATGAGAAAATTTTCACTGGTTTTCGAGTCTCGCAGAGAAGCATATAATTGCTTTTGTTTTCTTCTGCCTATTGTAAAAATTTGTGGCCACTGTGGTCGAGATGTGTAACTATCGATAGTTTGGTGGCTCTAACAGTTCTGGGTTAGAGTTTTTGTTAGCGGATTGGCGATTTCCTTTTAAAGTATTTCTGGAGCGAGCTTAAAAACGGATTTCCGTAAATTTTTGAAAACAATAAAAATAATAATAATAATACAATTATTATTTTACTTAAAAAAATGGGAGCACTGTCTGCCAAGGCCTTCGGCTCGCTGGTCAATAAATTAGTTTTTGTTTAACATTTTAAGTTTGCCAAAGATGGAATAAAACATTTTGATGTGGTTTTTGTCAGGTATGTTAAGGAGATCGGAAGGAGTGGCTAGAGGAAATATGGATTGGCGTACTTTACTTAGTTTAGTACAGTAGTCGAGTATATGGTCAATGGTAAAGTTTTTGCTACAGCAGAGAGAGCAAACTGGCTTGCTTTACCCGTTGATTGCATTGTGTGACTGGTGCGGATAAGAACTACTGATTGAAATTCCATGCAAGGCAATCCTTTAGATAAGTGCCCAGGTTACCCTAGACACCTAGCCAATCCCACATCAAGACCGTAGTGCACGATGAGGAATCGTACCCTTCCAGAGGTGACCCTGTTTCCACTGAACACTACGGATCTAGACCCGGAGGGTGTCGAAACTACCCTTCCCCCCTAATCCAGGGTGTCATGCGTCACCGTGCCCATGGATGGTTTGCAGTCAGGGGGCTTTTCCGACTGTATTCTAACGGCGCCTCCCGGACACCGGTCCACCTCCGGGAGTAACGGTGGACTTGCTGCGGCATGGGGCTCTGCCGTAGTCGACCGTTCCCTTCCCCTTCCTTTTTACTTCCGGCCACCGAACGGTCTCGGCTCAATAGGTGGCCAAAGAACCAGAAATATGAATAAAACGAATCAACCAGCCTTGGAACCCTGCACGGGTAGTGCCGCCGACGGACACGGCGAAGTTACGTCCAACCCTGTCTCGGGAACCGCAACGACGGTGCCGAAAGGGCCTACACGGCCCAAAACCCTACTTCGGTCCTCCGCAGCGACTGCAAATATGGCCCCACCCCTTGAGGGAAAGCCATACTCCGGGGAAGCCGGAAGTACTAAGCCCCTCGAGGGAAAGTCGCTCCCGGTGGAAAAGCTGAGGACGATCAATCCCCCCAGGCCCACCAAGGTCTCTCCTACCCTGCACAGTTTGGTGGTAAAACAGGGGTCCTCTACGGACAAAAAACCAACCACCGCTGCGCAAAACACTGGCAAAGCCATTAAGCCTCACGTCAGGGCCCAGCGCGACCGAAGGGCAGCCCCGAAGGTCATCAAACGGCTGGAGGCTATACCGTACGCCCAACTGACGGAGGCACAGAAATCCTCCCTCGAGTGGGCTAAGGGAGTCCTGAACGCCAGCGGAAAGCGCCTCTCAGGGAACGGCGAGAAGGACATACCTCCCACTCGCACGGACCAGAAGAAGGACCTGGCCTCTAAGAGACAGCGATCTCAAGACGATACCCCCAGTGGATCGAAGAGGCACAGGACTTCCTCCCCCCCGAACCGTCGGTCGATGGCCATATCAGCCAAGGCTTTTAGCGAGGCTGCGAAGGAGCACCTGACGCTGGCTGTGCTCGATAAGAGCCATCCCGACGGGAACATCAGCACGGACAATTGGAAGTCCGTCTTGATGGGTCTCTGCAGGGTCTATAAGGGCATACTCCTGAAGTATCCCGGCCCTGCACCAGTCGTCCGCGACGCCGGCTGGTATCAAGGGCGAATCAAGCTGGTCGCGTGCGCGGACGAACGTGCAGTCCGGCTGTACAAGGAGGCAATCTCCTCGGTGGGACAGCTGTGGCCCGGGGCAGACTTGATGGCTGTCCACAGGGACGAGATCCCTAAGCGGCCTCGAGCCTGGGCTTGGGTCCCAGCGGAACCATCCAAACCGCAGGAGATCCTCGAGCTCATCCGCCTTGGCAACGGAGATCTACCCACCAATGATTGGAGGATAGTCCGAGTTGGCGAGACCAAGGAGAAGCAGCGCTACGTTGACCTCGTCATCAACGATGCTTCTATCCCAGTGCTCGCGGACTGTGGTGGGGTAATAAGCTACGGCTTCTACTCCATCACCATTAAGGTCCACAAGAGGGCGGAGGGAGCCAGACAGACGGACCAGACGGGCAACGCCTCGAGCGCACCCGACTCCGTTACTACTCTCACTGGCGAGGGGGCCAACAAACCGGGAGACACCTCGAGCGTCCCCAAGGCCCCGGAGCCAGACTCCAACAGCATATTTAAACCGAGCGCCTTGAGCGCAACGGAGGACATCCCATCGGGGGTATCGGACGTCGCGACGGATGCTGAGAGCGAAACGGGCTCAGTATCCGCATACGTCGGGTCGATATACAGCCGATGGGTAGCACCTGATGATGAGGACCAGCTTCTGGCTTCGGAATCTGAGGAGGCGGACCTTGACATCACAGTCAGGGCCGTCACCCAAAGAGAAGAGCCAGAGGCAATGGACGTCGGTAATTCTAGAGATGGTGCGGATTCTCCAAATTAATCTGCACCACTCCAAGGCAGCTTCGGCTGCCCTCCTTCTGCGACTCAGCGAAAGGGCTGAGGACATCATTCTCGTCCAAGAGCCGTGGATCGTCAGAAACAGGGTTTGCGGACTGAACTCTGATGCCTACCAAACGGTAACAGCCCCAGTAGCAGGTAGGATCAGAGCATGTATTCTTATTAAAAAAGCACTTTCTTATATTCTCCTCTCTCAATACAGCGACGAAGACACAGTATGCGTAAGCGTCCAGCTTAAAGAGAGCGTCGTCTGGTTCCTGACGAGCTATATGGCCCACGACAGCCAATCTCTCCCTCCAATAAGACTGAAGGAAGCCATCATAGGGGCTGAAAAAGGAAAACTCCCGGTCATAATTGGAGCCGATTCGAACTCACATCATGAGATATGGGGCTCAAGCGATACCAACCCTCGAGGTGAGTGTTTACTTGATTTTATATTAGCAAATAATTTATATATATGCAACCGGGGAACGATCCCACCTTCATGACCTCTGTCAGAAGAGAAGTGCTGGACATCACCATCGCATCAGGCAGCCTGTCAGACCTGATAAGCAACTGGCAAGTGTCCAAAGAGCACTCCTTTTCCGACCACCTATACATAACTTTCAAGTTAACTCTCAATCCTACTACTCTAACGGCATACAGGAATAAGAGGCGGACGGATTGGCAGAAATATAAAAACGTCCTCCAAGCCTCTCTGTCCAGACACGTTTATCACGGTAGGCTAGGCCTATCGCAAACACCTGACGAAGCGAGTCCCTCAAACACGAAGGTCGTTTCTCTCGGTGAGCTTGACTCATCGTCAAAAATAGATGAAGCGGTAGACCTTATAACAAACGCATGCAATTCCGCTTTTAGAGTCTCCTGTCCTAAGACCCTCCCGAAGGGTAAAAAGAAACCCCAGTGGTGGAATCTAGAGATTTCAGCACTCAGAAAAGAGAGCAGGCGCCTCTTTAACCTAGCCAAGAGGACAGGTCTTTGGCAACCATACAAAGACGCTCTTAAAACTTTCAAGAAGGCCATTAAGACAGCACAACGCAAATCTTGGCAAAACTTCTGTAACAACATAGAAGAAAACTCCGAAGCCAACAGGCTGAGGAAGGTTCTCTCGAAAAGTGCCCCAACGACAAACTCTATTCAAAAACCAAACGGAGAATGGACATCTACAACCGACGAAATGCTGGAGCTACTAATGACCACCCACTTCCCTGGGTGCTCTGATGACTCCAATATCGCGCCAGGTCTGCAAGCCAATTCACTCTCAGGGAATACCGCAGGAGACATAGTGAGGTACGATAAGGTGGAATGGGCAGTGATGTCCTTCGAACCCTACAAATCTCCAGGACCAGACGGAATTTTCCCCGCACAACTGCAAGCAGCGAAGGACCTTCTTTGTCCCCTGCTTACACAGATCTTTACAGCATGCCTTACCCTCACCCACATTCCATATGAGTGGACGAAGGCGAAAGTCGTTTTTCTACCAAAGGGAGGCAGGGCAGCTCATGCAAAACCCAAGGACTTCAGGCCCATAAGCCTCACCTCGTTCCTTATCAAAACCCTTGAGAGGCTCATAGATGAGCACTTTCGACGAAATATAAGGAAAGACAAACTCTCTCCCAACCAGCATGCATACTCAAAAGGCAAATCCGTGGAGACTGCTCTCCATGACATCGTCTCAACGATTGAGAAAGGGTTGGCCATAAAGGAGTTCACGCTGGGGATCTTTCTAGACATCGAGGGAGCTTTCAACAATGTCTATCCCGAAGCGGTTATCAAATCACTTTGTATGGTGGGGATACAGCAGGGACTGGTGGACTTTGTGGGGCTCCTTCTCAGGAAAAGATCGATATTCTCAACAGTAGGGGACAGCTCTAAATCCAAACATGTGGCTAGAGGCACACCCCAGGGAGGTGTTCTGTCACCTTTACTCTGGAACCTTACTGTAAACGACTTACTCTTAAACCTCAAGAGCACCGGCTGCAAGGTCGTGGCATATGCTGACGACTTGGCAATCACAGCAACGGGCAAACATCTTCAGGTCATAAGCGATTTACTGCAAAACGCTCTAAATACCGTAGCTCGCTGGTCGGTGGAATGTGGACTTAACGTCAATCCCTCCAAGACCGAAGCAGTGCTCTTTACAAGGAAATACAAAATTCCCGTTTTCAAACTACCATCCGTAAACGGAGTGGTTCTCAATCTCTCAACCGAGGTCAAATATCTCGGAATTGTACTAGACAAAAAACTCGACTGGAGGCGGAATATTGAAGACCGCTCCAAGAAAGCTATTGTTGCTCTATACGCCTGTAAGACGGCCGTGGGGAAGAAGTGGGGTATAAAGCCACACATTATACACTGGATGTACACAGCTGTGATGTATGGTGGCCGGCATTGAGCAGGACGCGTACCAGAGCCAAGCTAGAACGGGTCCAGAGGGCGGCCGCAATGCTCACCACGGGAGCACTGCCCTCTACACCCACCAAATCTCTGGAAATAATGTTGAATCTCCCACCGGTGGATCTCTACGGCAATTTTCTGGCGGCCTGCAGTGCGGCCAGGCTAAATGCGATCCTTCCGTGGAGAAATCTTAACCATGGGCACTCGATGGCTCTGGAAACTCTGCCCGACAACCCGATAAGGTTGGATTATATTATACACCCTCCATTCTCTGGAAATAGATTCTCCACAAGAATCCCAGAGAGGAGCGAATGGATAGGTATCGTAGACCTGGATCCAGGATCGACAGCTATATACACAAATGGTTCCAAGTTAAACGAACGAGTAGGCAGCGGGATTTACTCTAGTGAACTCGATCTAAACCTCAGTCTTCGTCTACCGGACCACTGCAGTGTTTTCCAGGCCGAACTAAATGCAATAATGGAAGCAGCTCGTGGCCTTACAACGTGCACCTCCTTAGAACGAGGCATTACCATTTATTCTGACAGCCAGGCTGCTATCAAATCTCTGACATCCAACGGTACAACCTCCAAGGTAGCCTTTGAATGCAGAGCAGCTCTAAACCAGCTGGCAGATTTGTGCTCCGTATGTGTTGCATGGGTCCCTGGCCATAAGGACATTCCTGGCAACTGCCTGGCTGATGAACTAGCAAGAAAAGGGACGGAACTAACTATGATAAACTCTGCTCAAGAGGCGGGTTTACCCTTGGCATCCTATAAATACAGATTAAGATCTGAGCTTATGGGTAAGGTAAATGTAAGGTGGGCATCGGAGCCCACCTGCCACATTACCAGACAAATCTGGCCAGAAGCCGATGAGAGGCGCTCTAAAGCTCTCACTATGCTTGGCCGCTCCTCTCTCAGATTAGTAGTTGGGGTGATAACCGGGCACTGCCTCATGGGCACGCATGGGGAAAGGCTGGGCTACGCAACAAATGATTTTTGCCGCAGCTGCCGAAACGAGGAGGAGGTGGAGAGTATTGAGCACTACCTCTGCCACTGCCCCGGCTTGGCCAAGACGCGCAGTAAAGCTTTTAAAAGTTACTTTCTGGACTGTCTAGCTGACTTGAACTCAGCAAACATCTCCAACTTTCTACTCTACATTAAGCGCACAGGATGGTTCAATTTTTGAAAGAAGGGAGGGAGGGAATGCATGGCTTATGCCAGTGGTATCACAACGGGCTTCTTACGGCCTAAGTGTGCCACCGTGCTCCTGTGCGGTGGCAGCCACCCTAACCTAACCTAACCTAACCTAATCCTTTAGATATACTGATTTAGTTTTGTGAGGATTGAACTGCATGTAGCGGTGATGTTTCGATATCCAGTTGCTTAAGGAGTCCTCTTTTCCTTGTGGTCGAAATTAAGCAATGGTGTATTCAAAGTGTGTTTCGCTGTTTGACCTGCTTGCTTGTTTCTTCTGTTTCCCGAATGACTTCGGACCCACATTATCTTTATTTTAGTTTGGTTAATTATGAGCAAATCTCGTATTTTGTTCAGTATAATGCTACCTTTATTTTCGCTTTGCAAAGCTGTTACTACTGAATTGCTATTCGTGCAAATTATATATTTTTATACCCGAGCGTACTTGTACACAAGGGTATTATAACTTTGTTCGCATAACGGTTGTTTGTAATAGCAAAAAATAATGGAGATAGATATAGACATATACATATATGTATACGAAAATGATCAGAATGACCGTCCGTCCGTCTGTCCGTGGTTACAATAACTTGAGTAAAAATTGAGATATCTCAATGAAATTTGGTACATGATTACTCTTTAGATAGGGTAGCTTGGTATTGAAAATGGTCAAGGTCGGTAGCGGTGCGTGCTATAACCCGATATGCCGATGAGTTCGAGATTCGAATCTCAGATAGGGCAAGCAAAATCTTAATCATAGAAAAAGTTTTTTCTAATAGTAGTCACCCCTCGGCAGGCAATTGCAACCCTTCGAGGGTATTTCTGCCATGAAAAAGCTTCTCATTAAATACATCTGCTGTTCGGAGTCGGCACAAAACTGTAGGTCCCTCCATTTGTGGTATAATATAAAGACGCACCCAACAAATGGAGAAGCTCGGCCAAACACTGAGCTTATAGTGTCCGCGCCAAAATTTTTATATATATGTGAGTTTCGGGGAGATTCCCCAGGTTTTGCCGTGTAGTCTTTGACAAGCATATAATGCTCTTGTAGCTGTATCGGTACTTTCTGTGAGATGAGAATTCCAGTTGAGCTTACTATCTAGTGTGATCCCTACGTTTTTCACCTCTTTTGAGAATTCGATCTCAGTGCCTCCCAACATTGGTTTAGTCAGGTTCACTTTCCTTCTTTTGGTGAATGGTATGATGGTTGACTTTGTTGGATTGATTGACAACCCTTTCTCAGAGCACCATTTGAGCGTCAGATTTAGGGCAGATTAAAGCCTGAAGCTTAGTGTCCTTTCATCCCAGCCCAAAACATAGATTACAAGGTCGTCAGCATAGCCGTAAGCATTGAATACATTCCCTTTAAGCTTCTTTAAGAGTTCATCGACAACGAATGTCCACAATAGCGGTGAGAGAACACCCTCTTGAAACAAAATTTCGTTTTAGATTGCTTTGGCTTTTTCTCACATATGTATGTCCGCTCTAGTTTCAGTAAGCACTTTATTTTTTTTAGCAACGATATTCGGCAGAAAATTATTGTCTTTTCAAAGGGAGGACCAGAAAGGGGCTGAGTGATTAGCTATTTCCTTTGATTCAAAGATTGGACCGGCAGTCGAGTGAATATGGGATATTGGGTTGGCTTTGAAATTTCCAGGAAACTGTCGTGACTTCTGTCTATTTATATCTTTTTGGGCTAGTTGCTGGGTTTATTGACACCATTAGTTTCTCAAATGCAATTTTTTTTCAGGATTTTGCTGCTTTTTTGAATTTTCTATTTGCTTTCTTATGTAGGCGGATAAATAAACGATTTGCACGCTTTGGTAGTCAACGTCAAAATGAATCTTTATTTCTTAATCGTGAACGCTCTAAGCATTCGTGCTCTACATGATGCCTACGACTATCGCAGGGTTGTGTGTGTTTCAGTACCAAATTAAAGGTGGCTCTTAATTAATAAATAGTAGTATACAAAATAGTAATGTATAAGTTAAATACAGGATTAAACGGCGGTGACATAGTGATTATATATAAAGTAATCTGATAAACATTGTACATAGTGGATAGTAGTTAGTAGTAGTTAATATTGCTACAATTCGGCCGTCCTGACCATGAGATCACCTGATCTCTCCCAGTTTGATTAAGCTTTACGTCCCTCGGACCAGGGTTTCATATTTCCAACTGCCCATACTCCTTTGTATGGTACACGGGATGACTGAAATCCGTCGACATCTTCAAGTAAATACCTATCATTTCGCAAAACCTTTCCAATGCGGTAAGGACCTTTAAATTTAGGAATCAATTTTTGGCAACACCTGCATGCGAGTCGAAATTATTTACTACCACATAGTCTCCCTAATTATATATTGTTGGTGCTTTCCTTTTTTGATCTACGTAATTTTTATTATAATTTTGTAAAAGCTCCTGCCGTTTGGCAGCCTTCTCGCGAACATTTTGGAAATTGGGGTATTCAATGGATTTATCGACTTCGACTAAGTTTTTTTTTATTCCATTATTTCTCCACTCTGATTAATACCAAACAACATTACGCTAGGGTGTTCGCCTATTGTTGTGTGTACGGTATTGTTGAGCGTATGTTCAACCTTCTCTAATATCGTACTCCAATTACCTTCCTTCTCCGAGTCTATAATTTTCGATAACATCGGACCTAGGCTCCTATTTACCCTCTCCACCTGGCCATTCGCTTGAGGGGAACCTGTTGCTACTTTTATGTGCTGAACTATGTTTTGTTCCAAAAATTCTTTAAATTCTCCAGATGTAAAACAGCTTCCTCTATCTGATACAATATATTTGGGACGGCAATATGCCCTGAAATAATCTTTCAGTGCTTGAGTAACTTCCTTGGTGCTTGTTGTTTTTGTTGGATAAAGCCTAACGAATTTCGTGACTGCATCTATAATTACTAAAATATGCTTTTTAGTTTTCAGTGAGTTGTCAACCGGACCAAAGTGATCAATATGGATAATTTCCATATCCTTATTGCGGGCCACTTTTGGCCGAGAAAACTATACATTCCAAAAAATTTGTTATATGTTTATCTACTTTCTCCCTCATTTTAGGAAACCAATAACTCTTTGATATTAATTCCACAACCTTATCTATGCCCACCTGCCCAACCTCGTCATGATACTTGAAAATAACATTAGCTTCCATGTCTTTCGGTACACAAAACAAAACACTGCCATTACTTTCATTTCGAATAAACTATGTTCATTTTCTTGCAATATGTTTTTCCACTTACTTAGGTTTTCATCTCTTCTTTGGCAAATAACTAAATTTTCCTCGAACGTATTCGTCTCCAAGACCAAAATATTAGTAGAACGGCTGAGCAACATGCTGCATATGCTTTCCTGCTCTGTGCTCTAACGTGTAGTCGAAGTTTTGTAACTCTAAAGCCCACCGTGCAATTCTAGGGTTAAGTTCTTTCTTGTTTAACGTCAGAGCAAGCGAATTACAGTCTGTAACAATTTTAAACGGTTTTCCTTGTAGATATACACGGAACCGTTTTAAAGCACTAACTATCGCATGGGCTTCTAATTCGAAACTATGGTATTTCGATTCCGATTCCGAAAATAAAAGATAGGGTGTAGTTTCCCATCGCCTTTCTTTTGTAAAATAGCTCCTAGTCCTATTGAACTTGCGTCGCAATGTAGTTCAGTATGATTGTTATATAGGATTATATAACGCAAGTACCGGAGCATCTAGCAATTTTCACTTCAATAGTTCGAAGCACCTAAGCTCTGTTTCCCCAAATGAAAATTTTGTATTCTTTTCTGTTAAGTCGAACAAGGGTTTCGATATAATGGAAAAATCCATCACAAATCTTCTAAAATACGAGCATAGGCCTATAAAACTTTGCACTGAATGAACGCTATTTGGTACCGGGAAGCTTTTAATGGCCTCCAAACCTTTGTCATCGGCTTCCTTCACCATTAACAATATAGCCTAAATATTGGACGCTAGTTTTTAAAAATTCGCATTTGTCTAGTCTTAGTTAAAGCTTATTTTCAACGATTTTCTGAAAAACTTTCCCTAAAATTTGGAAGTGTTCTTTCATATCCGTAGTTGCTATCATAATATCGTCTAACTACACTATCACTTCCCCTTGCCTTATCATTTCTGCAAATATTTTGTGTATAAATATCTGAAATGTCGACGGTGCGTTTTTAAGCCCAAATGGCATTCTCGTAAACTCATACTGTCCCAACGGGGTAACAAAAGATGTATACTTTTGTGACTCTGGATGCATATAAACGTGAAAGAACCCATTTTTTAAGTCAATCTTTGTAAAAAATTTCTTTTTCGTTAACCTATCAAATAAGTCATCGATAAGTGGAATTGGAAAATTATCTTTTGCAGTCATTTTATTTAGCGTTCGGTAATAAACACACATTCTGAGGTCTCCTGTTTTCTTTCTTACTAACACAATCGGCGATACATATTCTGACTCACTCGTTTTGATATACCCTTTCGCTAAATACTCGTCTAATAACTTTTGTAACTAATTTTTCTCCTCATAAGATAAGCACCGTGGTGGGCAATGAAAATGTTTTGCGTTTTCTACTATAAACTTCATTTCACACTTTACCAATGGTTCATCAGGACGTATAGCTTGTACAAAGAATTTTGTAAACATATCAGAAAGTTTCTTATAATTTTCGTTTGACAAATTTGTTTTAACTTTTAGATTAGGTATACTTGTATTATCAATATCAATTAACATAAGCCAATTTTCCTCGTCATTTTCTTTTATATCGATCGTTTCTGTAACTATATCCTTACACACATTTATTTCAGCATTTGCGTCACTACACTCATTGTCTTTAACATATACGTTTTCACTATCATTTATTTCTATGTCTTTCTCTTTGCATTCAGTTACATTTACTATACTTCTCTTTTCATTTGTTTTATTAATACTAATTTTACATTCTTTTTTGCTATTTTCGTTAAAATTGTTTTTCTGGCCAAATTTATCACAGCATAGAATAAACCCTTTTTCGTCACACTTCAATTTCTTTACATTCTCAATTTCATCTTCGCATATTAAAATTAACTTACGTGCCTTTAGGAAATCTCTACCCAAAACTGCGTCATACCCCATAGACTCATCGGCAACCACAAATAAATTAACATCGACCATTTTATTTTGAAAACAAATTTTTTATTGTATGTTAGAAAGAATTTTATGTTCACTTTTATTTATTCCAAAAAAAGCAACATCAAACGAAAAGTGTGTATTTATTCTAGTGTATCTTGAAATTGCAGACTTTAAAAAAAAAACTTATTGGGCTCCCAGAGTCTATCAGGCATTCTAAAAGTATATGACATTTGACATCACTGTTTACATAAAAATTTAAATATGTACCTTACATATTGACGATCTGCCGCTCCACCCAGCTTCTGCTTACTTTCAGGGCATTCTGCCACCAGATGTTCTTTGCTGCCGCATTCGTAGCACGAACCAACCTCGCGCCTCGGCTTCCTGCACTGCCCAGCCATGTGTCCAATTGAATTGCAATTAAAGCATCGAACCCCTGGGGGCCTACTCTCTATTTCGATTCTAAAAACAAAATATTAATATTCGTACATTTGACACTCTGTCCTACGATTTTCGAATTTATTTTTTTCCCTTTCTTGCTTTTTCGCATTTGTGGCACTCTGTTTCGCGAAGCGAAATGTCAAAAGTCTCCGAAAGTGGCAAATTTTATTCGACAACTATTGACCGCGCGCAAAGCATCAAAAATGTAATTATTCAAATTTGAAGTACTTAATTTGTTGGAAAAATAATAAAAAGGTAAATTTGTTTAAACAGGAAGTTAAATAGAAAGACGAAGAATACCAAACTAGCTCAATTTGATCTGCTAGTTGATTTTATGGAGGAACATCCGCAGCTTGCCAAAGGGCACTTGAAAGCGGCAAATGCTAAAGCAAGTGCCAACCATTTGTGGAAGAGGTTGATGGAGGACCTCAATAGTTGTGGACAACCTATGCGTGATGTAGCTGGGTGGAAAAAAGTAAGTAATATCTGAATATTAGTTCTAGTTTGGAAGTATAACTTACAAATATAGGTTTGGGCTGACTACAAAAATCACCTAAAAGCTAAAATGCGGAAAAACAAGTCAAGTATTGCAGGAACGGGTGGTGGACCATTTAGGTTTCAACACATTACTCCTTTAGAGGAAGGGGTTGTCCAGTTGATGAGCATTGATGAGGCAGTGAATGGCAGTAGTGGCTCAGAAAGATTTGGTTGTGGTGACATGTCAGGGGATGAATATCCCGTATTGAGCACAACAACACCACGTCGTCAATCTGCATCACCACGTCGTCAATCTGTATCACCACGTCAATCTGCATCACCACGTCGTCAATCTGCAACAAATGTCGGACGCGATCAACTTTTAAAAAAGCAAGTGGACAATCAAATATTGTACCAAAACAATTCCGTTCAAAAGCTAACAGCTATACACGATACGCTGAAAGATATAAATAGAAATTTGAGAAAAGCGAGAGAAACTGAGGAAAAAAAATATGACTTACTGAAGCAAAGATTTGAACATGAAAAGAAAATAAGTGTTGAAAACCTTAAACTCAAGTGCGCAAAGCTAAATATAAAAAAGGAAGTGCTCCAAATTAATCGCGCTTGATTTTTTCTAACTTTTGAAATATACGGGCATGTGCTGCAAATCGTTTTCGCATGAAAGTGAACCCAAACACGTATGTATGTGTCGTATTGCTTCGGTGGACACTTTCATGCGAAAACGATTTGCAGCACATGCCCGATAAACACAAATTTTCGAAAGCTTTGCACAAAGTTTGAACCTTTGATTTATGTGGATTGTGTTATGAAATGAATTATATTCCAAAAAACCGGATGATCTTTAGAAGACAAACATCTAAGTACCTTTTATAATTAATTTAGTGAATTATTATTTATTTTTATATATGTAACTAATGCTAGTCCAACGTGTTTTTGTACGGGTTGTGAAATGAAGTAAAGATAAACATCTAATTCCTTTTTATAATTTATTTTGTGAATTATTATTAATTTTTATATATGTAACTAATGCTTGTCCGTGGTACATGTTTTTATATGGGTTGTGAAATAAATTGAATATTTAAATATAATTTCTAAGTCTATATTAAACTATTTTTTATTTCTTCTCTCATATTTCGCGCAAATGATGCTAGGTTTGCAGTGGTGTCGTCGGGTGTAGATGGAATCGCAGGCGATGAATCCTCATCTTCATATTGTGCGATCGGGGGTTGTTCGACATTAAACATAAGGCAAATATTGTGCAGGGCGCAGCATACGTTCGTTATTCTAATAACTTTTTGCGGTGTATAATGTAACTCCCTTGCAGCCAATAGGCACCGAAATCTTCCTTTGAGCATACCGAAAGATCGTTCAATAATTGATCTCGCTTGCGAATGTTTCTCATTAAATTTGGCTTCCGCAGAGTCGGCATTCGCGCTCCTATATGGTGTTAACAACCATGCTTCCAAAGGATATCCCGAGTCCCCCTTAAACAAATATAAAAAAATCCATTACGAAATTAGTACATAAAAGAGAACAGCAAAACAAACCATCGTATGAGGCGTGTGGCCTTATCGCCGCTTTCAAAGCGATCTTTCAGTTGACGTCTCTCGTGAGACACATTCCACACATGCGATCGTGACATGCTCCTCCAAAACGAGCATCAACTGCCCTAATAATCATTTTATGATCACATATCTGCAATAGTTGAATCATATGGTTACATATAAACATACATATTGGCATAAGTGCTTCATTAAAATACTCACAACCATGGCATTAACACTGTGCTTCATTTTCCTATTGAAGAACAAATGTTCATTTTCTGTAGGACGCACCATTTGAATATGGGTTCCATCAATCGCTCCAATCATTGCAGGAATTCCAAACTTTTGGAATAAATTCCTCTTCGCGTCTCTTTCGTCTTGCACAGTCATTTTAAATGTTATGTGTTTCGGACACAGAGTTTTTTCGATGACCTTGCAGACTTCGTTTAGAGAAGTTGACATAGACTGTTGAGCCAAGCGTATATGATGATCAGTACCAATTTGATGCTGATATCCTCCTTGGGCTAAAAGTTTTAGCGTAGCTGATAGTCTACGCATTGCCGAAATTCCTACGCACCGTCTGTTTTCCCTAAGTTCGGGCGAGATCTCGTTAAACACGTATATAAACGCCTCTTTGCTCAGCCGTAAATTTCGCACAAAACTATGATTTTGTTTATAAGTTAACAGAAACACATTTTCAGCACAATTTAGTCACCTTTTGTCGCTAAGCCCCAATACATTACTTTGGTCTCTAAGAATTCTTCGCTCAATTCTTTCATCCCTTATAGGTTCTTCTAACCACAACGCTACGGAATCCATTTTATTTATTAATTCGCTTGATTTATATTTGTTTATTTTAAATATACCGATACTTAATCTGCACACTTGTCGCATCAACAGCAGCAACCACCAATCTAGTCCAGCAACAGCAGCAACATCCAATCCTTTCCAGCAACAGTAAGCAGTATAACCTGCCTCAATCTTCTACACTCTTATTTCAGTAATAGCGCACAGAAAACAATAACACAATATATATATTTTATAATCCCGCGCCACCACAATAAAGAATACAACTTTAGTTTTAATTTTAATCTTCCTTTTAATTTTCTTCTTTCTTTCAGGTCTTGTCACACCGGCGTCATAAAACGAATGAATAAAAATACAAGAAATTCAAACCTAGCATTTAACAGAATATGTAAACTTAACATCCTAACGAAGTTTTGTAACATGCATGAATATTGTATTTTGCTTATGAAATTCAAACTAATTATTGCATCATCCAATGTTTACCAACATTGGTATAACATAGCTTCACATGCATGGGTTGCCATGTTTCTTCAATTTAGAGCATCACATGCATGGATTGCCAACACACCTCCTCAAAAACAATATTCATAGCAATGTTTATAATTTGGTATTCAAATATAAAATCATTTACATTTCCATTACCAATAAATAAATTCAATCTCAGTTACTTAAATCTACAGATGTGACAAGCCTGACATTAGCTGGGAATACATATTGGTCCAACATTCGTTGCAAGGATTAGGAAAAAACCCAGAAAAACCTAATCAGACCAGTAATGAAAAATTATACACTTAAATTAAATTGGAAATTAATTAATGTAGCAATTTGGATTAAAATTTATGATTTATGCACATAAATATCCTTCCTTTCAATCGGTTTTCATATATTAGCAATATCCTCAGGTATATTAGTCAGTCAAACCCATTTGGCATCTCAGATTAATAAAGCGTGGAGCTGCAAGTGTTTTTGTTAAAATATCTGCTATCTGTTTATCTGTGGAAATATATTCAATTTGTATTAGTTTATTTTCAATTTGTTCTCTAGTAAAATGATATTTTATGTCAATATTATTAGATCGTTTGTGACAAGAGGGGTTATTAGCAATACTTATACAACCCTGATTATCTTCAAATAATTTAATTGGTTGTTTCAATTTAATTTTTAAACTCTCCATTAACGATTTAAGCCACAATGCTTCTCTAACCGCCTCAAACAAAGCCATATATTCTGCTTCAGTTGATGAAGCAGCCACGGAGTTTTGTTTTCTCGTATTCCAACAAATTACATTTGAATCAAACATTTTAAATAAATATCCTGTTGTACTTCTTCTATCACTTTCACTACCACCCCAATCTGAGTCTACATAACCAATTAATAAATTATTATAATTAGTATTTTTCTTAAATACTAATTTCGAATCTATAGTCCCCTTCAGGTACCTCAAAACTCTCATTAAACATTGCCAGAGTTATTGGTTGTTCCTGTGACTATATCGACTTAAAAAATTAACAGATGTACTCAGGTCTGGTCTTGTACAAAGCATTATGTACATTAAACATCCTATTAAACTACGACATGGTGCATCGTATTTATCATCTGAATTCAAATTTAGCTTACTTGGAAGTGGTGAATTCACAGGATTACACCCATCCATCCCAAATTTATTTAAAACATTTTGTATGTATGCTGATTGACTTAGACTTATCCGACCATCGTCTCTATCAACTTTTATTCCCACAAAATATTTAATTTCTAATAAATCTGTCATTCTGAATTTACGCATCAAATAAGATTTCAAATTATTCATAGTATGCATATTTTCTGTTGATATAACTAAGTCATCCACATACAATAAAACATATATATTCTTTGTAATATCACCTTTATCTAATATATAAATGCACCTATCTACAGGAGAATTCACAAAGCCAATTTCTTTTAACGCGTGTTCAAATATATCAAACCAACATCGAGCTGCCTGCTTGAGACCATAAATTGCTTTATTCAATTTACAAACCTGATTAATCCCACAAACTACCCCTTGCGGAACTCTCATGTATATTACTTCTTTCAATACTCCGTTCAAAAATGCAGTTTTGACGTCCATGTGATGTACCCTCAAACCATATTGGTTCGCAAAAGACATTATAAGCCTGAAACTAGAGATTCTAGCAACAGGTGCAAATGTCTCGTCATAGTCAATCAAATATTCTTGCGTAAAACCACGCGCAACAAGTCTTGCTTTATATTTCATTGGTTTACCAAATTCATTATGCTTGATAGTAAATACCCATTTACAATCAACTATATTTTTGTCAGCTGGCATGTTTACAAGTGACCAAGTCTTATTAAGTGAATGTGAATCTAGTTCATCCTTAACTGCCTCTTCCCAATGTATCTTATCACTCCTGGATTTTATCTCTTCAAATGAATTCGGAGTACTATCTATAGAAGACTGAGCATTCATTATACAATTTTCTATAATATCTCTGTATGAGATTTTTGGTTTATCCCTTAGCCTATCACTTTTTCTAATATCTGTCAGTGAGCTTGAGTTACTTTGTTCGACTATGTCATTACATATAGCATCACCAGCTAAAACTGGATCGGCATTCACTTTTTCTGTTACCACACTACTAGGCTGTTTATCTGATTGCTTATCATATTCCATCTCCGTACTTTTATTCGGACAGATACTTGAATTATCCGTTGCTAATTGGACATCCTCATTACTAGTATCAAGCACGTCTTTTTCTACAATTTCTTTATGAATTTCAGCATTATTCACATCAACCACAGCTCTAGAATTCACCATATTTGCTTCATCGACAATAACATCTCTCGCAATCGCAAACTTTCCAGTTTCCGCATCCCACACCTTATAACCATTTGGTTCATATCCAACCAGTATACCTTTCCATGATTTTTCATCAAATTTCCTTTTCCTTATTTTCTTATGAACGTATACCGTTGAACCAAAAACTTTCAAATATTTAAGGCTTGGCTTTTTATTATGCCACATTTCATATGGTGTCTTCTTGCATTCTCTCAATGCATTACTTGGGCTTCTATTAATTAAATATGTAGCTGTTAATACAGCTTCGCCCCAGAAGTACTTCGGTAACTTCGCCCCTATAACCAAGGCACGAGCCTTTTCGGTTATAGATCTTATCATCCTTTCAGACACACCATTTAATTGCGGGGTATGCGGAACTGTTAAATGGTAACTAATGCCTTTTTGAACACAAAGCTCTCGCATGTCATTCGACAAATATTCCCTTCCATTATCAATACATAAGTTTACAAGTTTAAGATTGAAATGAGCTTCACTTTTTGCAAGAAAGTCTTTAAAAATAGCAAAAACCTCAGATTTGAAAGTCATTAAATATGTTACACAGTAATGAGTATATTCATCAATGAAAACTACATAGTAACCTTTCCTATTGATAGTCGAAGGTGATATCGGACCACACACATCCGAATGAACAACAAATAGTGGCCTATTTATATGATCTTTGTTTTTTTCTTTCTCAAAACTAAGTCTAGCTTGCTTTCCATATATGCAAGCCTCACACAACTCATCATTTGGTTGTACATTTCTTAACAAATCAACATCATCAACCATATTCTTAGATTTCATTTCTAAAAATTTACCTTTACTCATATGCCCTAACCTCTCATGCCACAAACTATAATTATTCCTATTTGCATTTGATGCATAAGCTCTATTTGGTAAAGTAAAATTAACAATAGGAACATTGTTGATATATTTACCCTCCATAATGTTCTCCTGACCTTTACTGATAACTACACCTCCTGGATAAAACACAACCGTCAAACCAGCGTCCTGCATCCTTTTAACTGATATTAAATTTTCAGGAACATCGGGGCAGAACAATACATCATTTAAAATAATTTTTGTCTGAGAATTACTGCATAACTCTATTTTTCCTTTCTTCGTAGCATATATAAATTCTCCACATTTTGCCACAGCAATTTTAACAGGAGACTCCAAAGTAGTAGCAGTCGTGAAAAGATTTTCGCTATTAATTAAATGGTCGGACGCACCGGAGTCCAAGAGGAAAGAAATACTGTCGTCTGCATAACATGTACGTTTTAACATGAATGCAAACCCTGATTGGCCTGATTCCGGTTGAGCGGACACCATTTGCACCTGTTTGTCATTTTCTTTTTTATATATAAAACAGTTTTTCTTAATATGGCCTACTTTACCACAATGAAAACATTTTAGTTTATTATTACTGAACTTATTTCTTAATTTGAATTTATTCTTTTGAAAATTTTGGTTTTTATTTTTGAAAAATGAGGGTTTATTTTCGTTCCTTACATTCAGCAAAACTTTTAGACTAGTGTCCTTACATGCTTGTTTCAATTTGATCTCATGATCTAATAATCTATTCTTTACGAATGCTAAAGTTAAATTGCTTTCTGATAATGTTTCGATTGCAGTGATAATCCCATCATATGTGGAAGGTAGAGTTAATAGCAAATGTGATATTTTATCCATTTCTTCTACCTGCGCTCCGGATGCTAGCAACTCGGTTATTAAGCCATCAAATATATTGAAATGAGTCAACAGTGGTCTTTTACTTTTAAGTTTTAATGACAACAACTGTTTGCGTACAGATAGTTGTGAAGCTAAGCTTTTTCTTTCATATATTTCATCTAAGTTTTCGAAAAGTTCCTTTGCACTACACTCACTTTTAGCAAAGCCGAGAAAGGAATCACTAAAATTTTCAATTATTAAACTTTTTGCACATCGTTCTAGTTTCACCCATTCCTCTGTTTTTTGTACAGTCTCATCAACAACTTTAAGCGCGTCATTCTCACTTAAAAGGGCTCTCACACGAAACTTCCATATGGAGTACTTTTCTCCATCGAATGGTTTTATATTACGCTTACCCTTTTCCATTGTACAAATTTTAGTTATACAAATATGCAGTCACTAGGCATGGACTGGGCCCATAACCTTTTAAATATACCGATACTTAATCTGCACACTTGTCGCATCAACAGCAGCAACCACCAATCTAGTCCAGCAACAGCAGCAACATCCAATCCTTTCCAGCAACAGTAAGCAGTATAACCTGCCTCAATCTTCTACACTCTTATTTCAGTAATAGCGCACAGATATGTATATATTTTATAATCCCGCACCACCACAATAAAGAATACAACTTTAGTTTTAATTTTAATCTTCCTTTTAATTTTCTTCTTTCTTTCAGGTCTTGTCACACCGGCGTCATAAAACGAATGAATAAAAATACAAGAAATTCAAACCTAGCATTTAACAGAATATGTAAACTTAACATCCTAACGAAGTTTTGTAACATGCATGAATATTGTATTTTGCTTATGAAATTCAAACTAATTATTGCATCATCCAATGTTTACCAACATTGGTATAACATAGCTTCACATGCATGGGTTGCCATGTTTCTTCAATTTAGAGCTTCACATGCATGGATTGCCAACAGTTTATATGCCTGTGCTAATTGTTTATTTTTCAACAGCTGTTTATCTATTTTTGACGTTTTGTTACAGTGTGGCTTCTTTTTACAAAAATAGTTCGAACGGCAATGCGAATGCGATTCAGAGTTCCAATTTACTTTAGCATCGCATTTTGCGTGCTAATAGCATTATTTTTCGAATAGAAATAGAGAGTAGGCCGCCTGGCTTTTGCTCTGCTCTTAATTCACGTGCTGTACGTCGCTTTAGCTCCATTTGTAGGATTGAATGTATGCTTGTACACGCAGCTGTTCGTCGGGGACACCTTCGATAATATGATCGATGAGTTCGCTTTCTTCCATATGAAGGGTGCGGGCATGGCCATTTTATCATTGTAGTAGCTAGAAAAGTCTTCATCTGCCTGCCACTTACGTGTTTCGAACTTTTTTCGTAAAGTAGGTAATTTTGCTTTGTTGTGGGGAACACACAGCGTGTTTTCACCCCACTGGTAGGCCTGACCTATACTTTGAAATTGTTGAATCCATATTTCTACATTCGAACCACCTTCATACTCAGGCAACATGTCTTTTAAATCTTAAATGGCACTCCAAGCACTCTACCACGATGCTGCTTTCTCTTTCGCTGTTCTCTCTGCCGCTAATCAGCGTACTGATATTGTTCGCTGCATTGTTTGAGTTCTTGTTGGCTGCGCTATCGTTTTTGTTGGGCACATTTGTTTTATTTGCACTCGGTTCGTTGCCACTGCTTCGTTTATTTGCTGTGTTGGAGTCGCTGCTTGCTGCTCTGCCGTCGTGGAAGCTGTCTCCGCAGTTTACTTCACCTGCGCCGTTGGCTCTGCCACCACTATTGCCATCAATAACTGTACCTTGTAACTGTTCTATTTTCTGCTTTAGAACCATGACCTCTTTTGGCAATGTTTCGGTTTGTGACTTTAGGTCACGCTGCGTCGTTTGGTCCAATAAGCGTTCCTCATCGCCTGTATCGGTTTCGTAACCCACTTCGCTTGGGCAGTCGCCGCGTGCGTTTGCCGGCACTTCGCTAAGCCTAAGCATTAGGGCACTTTTATTGCCATGCGTAGGCAAACTCAACTGTTTCAGCCATTCGCGCAGGTGTGTGACTGTATATTTACCTGCGTCAATGCTGTCCATGGTATACAAAATAGTAATGTACATATAAGTAAAGTAACTTGCATTACTTTAAATACAGGATTAAACGGCGGTGAAATAGTGATTATATATAAAGTAATCTGGTAAACATTGTACATAGTGGATAGTAGTTACATTAATATTGCTACACTTATATTCCAGCATATTATGAAAAAAAACGAACTTTTTTATATTCAATCCACAAGCTTTGTTTTTGCCGCCTCAGACTTGCTTTTTCGGCATTCCACCACGGAACACAAACTTTAACTGCGTGAGGTCTTTTTTGGGGAACAGAAATATGTGCGGCGTACCGAATCGTTTTTGTTACGATTGCATCTTCTCTATTAACGTTGTTTGAAGTGTGATGTTTTCGGATAAAATCCAATGCAGATTTATAAAAGGTTTCCCAATTGGCTTTATCCAAAATAAATTTGGGATTGTAACATATAATGCAATTCTGTGGAGCATAAGCGAAAATGGTGTATTGTAAATTTTTTTCTCTTATAAAGAAAATATTCCATAAACTTTGTACGCCAAAATATCAGAGGCAAAACGCTCACCAAATAACACTGAGGAACATTTTTGGGATTATTGTCGCTTAGTTGTAACATTTTGGCAAAAACGTAGTTTAACATAACTCGAGAACCACTTGTCCGATTTTGATGAAACAAATTTAGAAAAATTAAGAATTACAATTTCTATTTGTTTTTATTCAAAAAAGTGTCATTTATCGCCTTTTTTATAAATTTTCCCCAATAACTCCAGACTTCTGGCCATAAACTACTAAAAAAATTAAGTAAACATTTTTATAATTTTTTATTTTTATTTTATTTATTTATTATTATTTATTTTAATAAATATTGCTTAGACTTTTTCGATGGTGGTTGTTCGGGACTAGTGGCATCGCATTCATCGCTATCATCAGTTTCTGAACCACACATAATGTCAATGTGTGACTCCACTGTTGGCCCTTCTGCATCTCCTGAAAATTCTTTATCATCAAGATCATCCCTGTCTTGCCACACAAGCTTACTCCACCAGCAAATTTCCGCAATTATTGCACTCGGCGACTTTTTGCCTCTATATCTGTAAGTTTTTGTTGTATTAAAATGAGTTTGAAAAAATAAAAAATCAGTATTACCTCATTTCAAATGGCATAGCAACTTGATGATAGCGTTCACCTTGTTCATCAAATTCGGTAGCCAATTGTTTGCTGAAGTAGTCCAGATGATGATGTAAATAATGGAATTTCAAGGACATGTGGACACCAATTTCCGAGAATGCTCTTAACATCCGCGAACAGAAACATCGTAGTTGTTAGAACGATGCTTTCCCAACAAGCCTTCTATTACTTCTTTGATTGCCTGCCATGCATTCAATTCAGCGTCAATCAAAATATTGTTGAATGCGTCACTTTTAATCAGCTTTCGTATATCTGGACCATTTAGTACGCCTGTTTGGAAAAAATTAATTTGTTAAGATGGAAAACCATGGGAAATGAATGTGATATTATAACTTTCCTTCTTTAATTTTACTTTCGCTGAGTCTCGGGTAAATTAGTTTCAAAAACAAGAAAACTTCACCTCTTTTGGCGACAGTTTTGATAAAATTCTTAACAATTCCAAGTTTAATATGCAGTGGAGGCAGCAATATCTTCTCCTTCGGCACTAGAGGCTCACGAATAATATTGGCCGTTTGTAACCTGCTGTGCTCTCTGAGTTTCCATCCGTGGCATGCATATTGGTCACCGGAAAATCGTGTGTCCCAATCGCACAAAAAGCACATATATTTTATATAGCCGCTTTGAAGACCGCAAAGCATTGCTGCAATTTTTAAATCGCAGCATATGCGCCACATATGTTTGGCGTAGTTAACCATTTTTAAAATATTTTCCAGTGCACCATATGTTTCTTTCGTTTCTGTACTATAGGCGATTGGAACTGAAGATTTTTTATTGGTCTTATGCAGTAAAACCGCCTTCAAGCTGAGTTTTGAACTGTCAAAAAATAATCTCCAGTCATCTGCTTCATATATTATTTCCATTGCGTTCATCAATTTTCCTACATCCGGGCAATATGCAGAAGTTTTTTCATCATTCACAAGGAATAAACTTTGGAGTGTTGCCTGACGACTTCGATAAGCTGTGACTTTCACACCGGGTGCCAACAAATTGTTTGATTTCAAAATGGAAGCCAGCTCTTCCGATTTATGCTGTGTTAATTCCTACTTGGCAACAATTGAATCAAGCTTATTTTGATTTATTAAAATTGGCTCATTGGATACTGATGGCTCATATGGGGGATCATCACGTGCATGATATGTCGGAGCAGTCGTAAAAGAGAAAATATCTGGGCTAGAAGCTTTTGGCACAGGAATGTGGTCCGAATGAGGCAATGGTGTTGCGGCACTTGCAACACCAACGTAATTATACGATTTTCTTATCATTTTTGCGGCTCCTTTATTCGCACATGCATATCAATTCAATGGATTGTGACCTTAGCCAGGATTAGTCCAAGTCATTGGGATACCGAATGGCATACTTTCACGTCTTCTATTTTTCCAATCCATTAGACGGTTGTAGCAGCTTTAACACACTATATTTTCGTTCACTATAACATTTTGGTTGAAGTACATCTTGTATGTTTGAACAAAATCTGTACTGAAATTTCCCCTTTTTTTATGTGTTGAGACATATTGACCACAGCAGTAGCAAAAGCTATTTATATCTGGCTTGCACAGTTCCATATTTTGTTCTCTTTTGTTCACTTTTAAAAAATTTGAGAAAAATTACTTTTACTGTTCGCGTTCGTCGGCACTTGTTGAATGACAAAAATCACAGAACCAGTGTGAGAAAGAGAATAAGTATAATGACAATGCATGTTTTATGTGAACATTACAGAACCAGTGTTGCTGGATTTTTTATGAATTTAAAAAAAAAAATATTTAAATTTTTAGGAAAAAAATACTTTTTTCCCTTCATACATTCATTTTTAACTTCGAAAGTGTTGCACATATAGGAAAACGGTATAGAAACAGATTAGAGAAACTGTAATTCTTAATTTTTCTAAATTTGTTTCATCAAAATCGGACAAGTGGTTCTCGAGTTATGTTAAACTACGTTTTTGCCAAAATGTTACAACTAAGCGAAAAAACATCAAGATAAGGAAAAAATTTAAAAGGTCATAAAAAAAACTGACACATACGAACGCCAAACCCTTTGAAGGTTTTACTATACTGACCTAGTACCATCACCCTGACTTGGAATTTCTCACCCCCCAGATTAGCTGTTGTACTGTGTAATTAACGTACGCATTTTACATTCGATTTGTGTGGCTGAGTTGCCGTACGAACGGTAGGAATGGCAAATGCTAAAAATTTAATATCCAAATCTGTTTGAAATGTTTGGAGGCTAATATACATTTAATTAATTACCATTAGAACAAAGATAAAAATGACGAATACATTTTTTAATTTTACTTTGGAGCGATTAAATTGTGAGAGTGGCGGGAGAAGGTATATTGGGTTAAAGGAAGTAATTTCTTAGTAAATTCCTTTAGCAGGAAGGGTGGGTAATGGAAGGAGAGGCGAGTAACAGCGCAAGCCTCAATGATATCCGGTGAGTATGAATATGGCAATCTCCAATGGCTTCTTTCGTAGCTTCCGCTGTAAATCCATGGAAAGCCAGATGGCTTAGGCAATCTAATTTTTTTTTGTTGATTACAATAAAATATTAGTCATAATTTTTGTATTCTCTGGAAACGCTCATCGGTGGTTAATAAACTTGCGGTCGATTTGAACGTGACAAAAATTCTCTGCTTAATTTTTTTTTTTGCGACTAATTAAAAAGTCTGTGTAGGAGCAAGATCCCCTCCCCATTCGCTGAAGCTTAGCTGGTTAATTTTCTAATGAAAGAAGAATAACACCACTTGGTTGGATTTTGCCATTTTCAGTTCGTTGAAATTTGTACACTGATGCTACGCCCTGGCCTTTTCGAATTTCGACGATTTCATCTTCCGGGACTGAGTTAAGGAGAGGTGCAAAAACTGTTCCCTTGGTGTAGGTAAGCGTTTGGTGGTATTTTGCTCTTATTTGGCATAATCCGTGCAGGTATTTGGCAGCTAAAAATTTTTCAGCTGTGTTTTTGTTTTTTACCAGCAGTAAAAGTTTTCTCCTTCTAAGCTCATAAGTTGATATCATGTCATTGCTTATCAGTTTTAACAAATTATACACAACGCAACATGAAAACTGTGACAGTGGCTTTTCATTGTCCGTGGCTTCAATAGCGATAAATTTTGAATTTGGAAGTTGTTGCTTTTTCGCTTTCTGTTGGATTGATCAGTCAGATGTTCGAATCTGTTAGAGAGAGATTTATCGGCCCTGGGGCCATTGTAAGGGTAGAAAACGTTACGCGATAAAAATACCTTTTTTTTTTAGCGCTGATGAAAAACAATATTTCGCAAGTTAAATTTATTTAACTATAAAAAAGTGATATCCGAGAGATAATGAGAAAGCGAACAATTTCGTAGTGAACGATGTGCCCGGTACGAATAGTAGTCGGTGACTGAAAAAGATATTAAAGAAGTCTTAAATTATTATATAAAAGATAAAATTTTTATTTTTGGTTGACGTAAATAAGGTTTTCCCAACCTTATGATTTCCGAAATAGTACTATAACTTATACCGCTTTGTAATAATTTTGCCAATAAACTGATCGGCATTAAGCTCAAAAAGTAATTAAATAAAATCATAATGTTTTACTCAGGTTTAAGGAAATGCTTTCTGCGATTGTCGCAGCTCTTGGGAAGTAACTGCTTGAGTTAGTTATTGACGTCTCATCTAAGGCCGATTAATTTTTGAAATCTTCAATCAGCTGTTAATTTATTGAGAGCCAATTTACGACATCCATAGAGCTCTGGTTTACTTTGTCCTTATGAAAAATTTTGCATTAACCTTCCTTGAATTTACTAAAAGCAATTGAGCATATCGAACCGTGTAACGTGCGAGGCAACGCACGATATCATTGGCCGCACGTATGGGAGGTGCCATCGCCACGATATAACAGTACAGAATTTTCTACGACGAAACGTCTGGTAACGGACTGTGTCAGATCGATTTCGTCGGGGCCCGAAACATGGTAGTCTGTAGCACGAGCTTCCAGCACAAGAAGATACACCAAGCTACGTGACTCTTAGATGTCCTTCCCAACTTGGACGGAGCTAAAAGTTGTGCTCAACCTCACTTTGGGTGCTTCTGGGTATGCGGCTACAGTTGCGCGGCTCTACTCAATCCCGACAATTACGTCCACGTTCGTGCACCCTGGGCAACGTGAGAAACCCATGTGCGAGATACGGTAACCTACCCGTTTGGAGCCTTGGATCTCGGCTAATAGAGAGGGAGCTTTAGTGGAGCCACTCCGACATATTCGGTTTAAGGGTCCACTAACGTTGGCAGCGTCTGTTCACCAGAAGGAGCAGCTGCAAGCAAGAGGGTCGCTGCATAAATGTACTCAATCCCCAGAAATGGGCTATGCGTTGAGTTTGGGACCCGCTATGTAAAATTCAAATCCAATTAAATAGATTATAGTGGTATGTGCTTAGTTATGTGGTATATTTCGTTTTATAGGTATTCAAATTCCTTGTTTACGTATATAAATATGTGGCATATTTGTAAAATATTCGAGGTACTGTCTGAAGACGTTTGGTGCAAAGTAGTAACGTAAATGAGTTTCTTGTAAAGAGATGAAATGTGAAGTGTTCTCTTTAAGTAAAAGCTCTTGGTAATTATTGAAAAATCCGTTCATAGTCCACTGAAGAATGCTAAATATTTTGACAGAGAAAAAGAGAAGTAGAGGCTGATAATTGAATTGGAGGGTATTGAGAACTTTTGAGCACAGCGAGAGCGCGCAGTAAAACGATAATTATCGTTTATAATTATAATAGTGAAACAAAGATGAGACCAGTCATAGCGTGTCCGACATCACTCACTGCGCAGTTGGATATATTTACAACTCTTCGTTAAAATCCATATTTGCACTATCATCTAGAGTAAGATATACGATATCTAAAGGTAAATAGGAAGGAGTAGTTCTATTGAGTGTGGTACATTAAAATTGCTTATTACTTTGGTTTGTAGCTTGATATAAGTTTGTACCGGTTTCTGAAAGTTTAATTGAGTATTGAGTGTCTTTATTAGTCATGTGGTTTGAGATTTGAGTGTTTTTCGACATAATTGTTTTGATTGTATCATTTGAGTAAGATTGAGTTTTATTTCTAATTGTGTGTTTGTTTCATTTGATGTTGCGTTAGAAGTAGGAACAGTTATTGAGGAAGAAGTTTTTGTTGTTTCAGTGGCAATTGGGTGGTATTTGGGCTTCTTAAGTTTTGTTCTGAAAAATTGTTGTTTTACGAATTTTGATCATTTGGGATGCTAACAGTTGTATTTTGCTTAACGATCGACGAAAAAGAGGATGGTGTTACAGTGGGTAGAGAAAATTGTTGTTTGTAAATGTTCATCGCTTCTCGCATCTAGTATTTGTTTTTAGTTTTTATTTTTAGAATCTCTTTTGTTTGTATGAATTTTTGGCATTCCTTGGAGGAGGATGGATGCTCAGAAAGGCAGTTAGCACATTGTGTACGTGTGCAATTTAAAGGGGAGTGAGGGGGGAGGAAGGGTGGGTAATGGAAGGAGAGGCGAGTAACAGCGCAAGCCTCAATGATATCCGGTGAGTATGAATATGGCAATCTCCAATGGCTTCTTTCGTAGCTTCCGCTGTAAATCCATGGAAAGCCAGATGGCTTAGGCAATCTAATTTTTTTTTGTTGATTACAATAAAATATTAGTCATAATTTTTGTATTCTCTGGAAACGCTCATCGGTGGTTAATAAACTTGCGGTCGATTTGAACGTGACAAAAATTCTCTGCTTAATTTTTTTTTTTTGCGACTAATTAAAAAGTCTGTGTAGGAGCAAGATCCCCTCCCCATTCGCTGAAGCTTAGCTGGTTAATTTTCTAATGAAAGAAGAATAACACCACTTGGTTGGATTTTGCCATTTTCAGTTCGTTGAAATTTGTACACTGATGCTACGCCCTGGCCTTTTCGAATTTCGACGATTTCATCTTCCGGGACTGAGTTAAGGAGAGGTGCAAAAACTGTTCCCTTGGTGTAGGTAAGCGTTTGGTGGTATTTTGCTCTTATTTGGCATAATCCGTGCAGGTATTTGGCAGCTAAAAATTTTTCAGCTGTGTTTTTGTTTTTTACCAGCAGTAAAAGTTTTCTCCTTCTAAGCTCATAAGTTGATATCATGTCATTGCTTATCAGTTTTAACAAATTATACACAACGCAACATGAAAACTGTGACAGTGGCTTTTCATTGTCCGTGGCTTCAATAGCGATAAATTTTGAATTTGGAAGTTGTTGCTTTTTCGCTTTCTGTTGGATTGATCAGTCAGATGTTCGAATCTGTTAGAGAGAGATTTATCGGCCCTGGGGCCATTGTAAGGGTAGAAAACGTTACGCGATAAAAATACCTATTTTTTTAGCGCTGATGAAAAACAATATTTCGCAAGTTAAATTTATTTAACTATAAAAAAGTGATATACGAGAGATAATGAGAAAGCGAACAATTTCGTAGTGAACGATGTGCCCGGTACGAATAGTAGTCGGTGACTGAAAAAGATATTAAAGAAGTCTTAAATTATTATATAAAAGATAAAATTTTTATTTTTGGTTGACGTAAATAAGGTTTTCCCAACCTTATGATTTCCGAAATAGTACTATAACTTATACCGCTTTGTAATAATTTTGCCAATAAACTGATCGGCATTAAGCTCAAAAAGTAATTAAATAAAATCATAATGTTTTACTCAGGTTTAAGGAAATGCTTTCTGCGATTGTCGCAGCTCTTGGGAAGTAACTGCTTGAGTTAGTTATTGACGTCTCATCTAAGGCCGATTAATTTTTGAAATCTTCAATCAGCTGTTAATTTATTGAGAGCCAATTTACGACATCCATAGAGCTCTGGTTTACTTTGTCCTTATGAAAAATTTTGCATTAACCTTCCTTGAATTTACTAAAAGCAATTGAGCATATCGAACCGTGTAACGTGCGAGGCAACGCACGATATCATTGGCCGCACGTATGGGAGGTGCCATCGCCACGATATAACAGTACAGAATTTTCTACGACGAAACGTCTGGTAACGGACTGTGTCAGATCGATTTCGTCGGGGCCCGAAACATGGTAGTCTGTAGCACGAGCTTCCAGCACAAGAAGATACACCAAGCTACGTGACTCTTAGATGTCCTTCCCAACTTGGACGGAGCTAAAAGTTGTGCTCAACCTCACTTTGGGTGCTTCTGGGTATGCGGCTACAGTTGCGCGGCTCTACTCAATCCCGACAATTACGTCCACGTTCGTGCACCCTGGGCAACGTGAGAAACCCATGTGCGAGATACGGTAACCTACCCGTTTGGAGCCTTGGATCTCGGCTAATAGAGAGGGAGCTTTAGTGGAGCTACTCCGACATATTCGGTTTAAGGGTCCACTAACGTTGGCAGCGTCTGTTCACCAGAAGGAGCAGCTGCAAGCAAGAGGGTCGCTGCATAAATGTACTCAATCCCCAGAAATGGGCTATGCGTTGAGTTTGGGACCCGCTATGTAAAATTCAAATCCAATTAAATAGATTATAGTGGTATGTGCTTAGTTAT
The DNA here is from genome assembly GCA_963971545.1 of Philophylla caesio. NCBI lineage: Eukaryota > Metazoa > Arthropoda > Insecta > Diptera > Tephritidae > Philophylla > Philophylla caesio. Next base: position 36,373,755 of record OZ020608.1, on the reverse strand, counting down.
GTGGTATATTTCGTTTTATAGGTATTCAAATTCCTTGTTTACGTATATAAATATGTGGCATATTTGTAAAATATTCGAGGTACTGTCTGAAGACGTTTGGTGCAAAGTAGTAACGTAAATGAGTTTCTTGTAAAGAGATGAAATGTGAAGTGTTCTCTTTAAGTAAAAGCTCTTGGTAATTATTGAAAAATCCGTTCATAGTCCACTGAAGAATGCTAAATATTTTGACAGAGAAAAAGAGAAGTAGAGGCTGATAATTGAATTGGAGGGTATTGAGAACTTTTGAGCACAGCGAGAGCGCGCAGTAAAACGATAATTATCGTTTATAATTATAATAGTGAAACAAAGATGAGACCAGTCATAGCGTGTCCGACATCACTCACTGCGCAGTTGGATATATTTACAACTCTTCGTTAAAATCCATATTTGCACTATCATCTAGAGTAAGATATACGATATCTAAAGGTAAATAGGAAGGAGTAGTTCTATTGAGTGTGGTACATTAAAATTGCTTATTACTTTGGTTTGTAGCTTGATATAAGTTTGTACCGGTTTCTGAAAGTTTAATTGAGTATTGAGTGTCTTTATTAGTCATGTGGTTTGAGATTTGAGTGTTTTTCGACATAATTGTTTTGATTGTATCATTTGAGTAAGATTGGGTTTTATTTCTAATTGTGTGTTTGTTTCATTTGATGTTGCGTTAGAAGTAGGAACAGTTATTGAGGAAGAAGTTTTTGTTGTTTCAGTGGCAATTGGGTGGTATTTGGGCTTCTTAAGTTTTGTTCTGAAAAATTGTTGTTTTACGAATTTTGATCATTTGGGATGCTAACAGTTGTATTTTGCTTAACGATCGACGAAAAAGAGGATGGTGTTACAGTGGGTAGAGAAAATTGTTGTTTGTAAATGTTCATCGCTTCTCGCATCTAGTATTTGTTTTTAGTTTTTATTTTTAGAATCTCTTTTGTTTGTATGAATTTTTGGCATTCCTTGGAGGAGGATGGATGCTCAGAAAGGCAGTTAGCACATTGTGTACGTGTGCAATTTAAAGGGGAGTGAGGGGGGAGGAAGGGTGGGTAATGGAAGGAGAGGCGAGTAACAGCGCAAGCCTCAATGATATCCGGTGAGTATGAATATGGCAATCTCCAATGGCTTCTTTCGTAGCTTCCGCTGTAAATCCATGGAAAGCCAGATGGCTTAGGCAATCTAATTTTTTTTTGTTGATTACAATAAAATATTAGTCATAATTTTTGTATTCTCTGGAAACGCTCATCGGTGGTTAATAAACTTGCGGTCGATTTGAACGTGACAAAAATTCTCTGCTTAATTTTTTTTTTTTTGCGACTAATTAAAAAGTCTGTGTAGGAGCAAGATCCCCTCCCCATTCGCTGAAGCTTAGCTGGTTAATTTTCTAATGAAAGAAGAATAACACCACTTGGTTGGATGTTGCCATTTTCAGTTCGTTGAAATTTGTACACTGATGCTACGCCCTGGCCTTTTCGAATTTCGACGATTTCATCTTCCGGGACTGAGTTAAGGAGAGGTGCAAAAACTGTTCCCTTGGTGTAGGTAAGCGTTTGGTGGTATTTTGCTCTTATTTGGCATAATCCGTGCAGGTATTTGGCAGCTAAAAATTTTTCAGCTGTGTTTTTGTTTTTTACCAGCAGTAAAAGTTTTCTCCTTCTAAGCTCATAAGTTGATATCATGTCATTGCTTATCAGTTTTAACAAATTATACACAACGCAACATGAAAACTGTGACAGTGGCTTTTCATTGTCCGTGGCTTCAATAGCGATAAATTTTGAATTTGGAAGTTGTTGCTTTTTCGCTTTCTGTTGGATTGATCAGTCAGATGTTCGAATCTGTTAGAGAGAGATTTATCGGCCCTGGGGCCATTGTAAGGGTAGAAAACGTTACGCGATAAAAATACCTATTTTTTTAGCGCTGATGAAAAACAATATTTCGCAAGTTAAATTTATTTAACTATAAAAAAGTGATATACGAGAGATAATGAGAAAGCGAACAATTTCGTAGTGAACGATGTGCCCGGTACGAATAGTAGTCGGTGACTGAAAAAGATATTAAAGAAGTCTTAAATTATTATATAAAAGATAAAATTTTTATTTTTGGTTGACGTAAATAAGGTTTTCCCAACCTTATGATTTCCGAAATAGTACTATAACTTATACCGCTTTGTAATAATTTTGCCAATAAACTGATCGGCATTAAGCTCAAAAAGTAATTAAATAAAATCATAATGTTTTACTCAGGTTTAAGGAAATGCTTTCTGCGATTGTCGCAGCTCTTGGGAAGTAACTGCTTGAGTTAGTTATTGACGTCTCATCTAAGGCCGATTAATTTTTGAAATCTTCAATCAGCTGTTAATTTATTGAGAGCCAATTTACGACATCCATAGAGCTCTGGTTTACTTTGTCCTTATGAAAAATTTTGCATTAACCTTCCTTGAATTTACTAAAAGCAATTGAGCATATCGAACCGTGTAACGTGCGAGGCAACGCACGATATCATTGGCCGCACGTATGGGAGGTGCCATCGCCACGATATAACAGTACAGAATTTTCTACGACGAAACGTCTGGTAACGGACTGTGTCAGATCGATTTCGTCGGGGCCCGAAACATGGTAGTCTGTAGCACGAGCTTCCAGCACAAGAAGATACACCAAGCTACGTGACTCTTAGATGTCCTTCCCAACTTGGACGGAGCTAAAAGTTGTGCTCAACCTCACTTTGGGTGCTTCTGGGTATGCGGCTACAGTTGCGCGGCTCTACTCAATCCCGACAATTACGTCCACGTTCGGGCACCCTGGGCAACGTGAGAAACCCATGTGCGAGATACGGTAACCTACCCGGTTGGAGCCTTGGATCTCGGCTAATAGAGAGGGAGCTTTAGTGGAGCCACTCCGACATATTCGGTTTAAGGGTCCACTAACGTTGGCAGCGTCTGTTCACCAGAAGGAGCAGCTGCAAGCAAGAGGGTCGCTGCATAAATGTACTTAATCCCCAGAAATGGGCTATGCGTTGAGTTTGGGACCCGCTATGTAAAATTCAAATCCAATTAAATAGATTATAGTGGTATGTGCTTAGTTATGTGGTATATTTCGTTTTATAGGTATTCAAATTCCTTGTTTACGTATATAAATATGTGGCATATTTGTAAAATATTCGAGGTACTGTCTGAAGACGTTTGGTGCAAAGTAGTAACGTAAATGAGTTTCTTGTAAAGAGATGAAATGTGAAGTGTTCTCTTTAAGTAAAAGCTCTTGGTAATTATTGAAAAATCCGTTCATAGTCCACTGAAGAATGCTAAATATTTTGACAGAGAAAAAGAGAAGTAGAGGCTGATAATTGAATTGGAGGGTATTGAGAACTTTTGAGCACAGCGAGAGCGCGCAGTAAAACGATAATTATCGTTTATAATTATAATAGTGAAACAAAGATGAGACCAGTCATAGCGTGTCCGACATCACTCACTGCGCAGTTGGATATATTTACAACTCTTCGTTAAAATCCATATTTGCACTATCATCTAGAGTAAGATATACGATATCTAAAGGTAAATAAGTAGGAAGGAGTAGTTCTATTGAGTTTGGTACATTAAAATTGCTTATTACTTTGGTTTGTAGCTTGATATAAGTTTGTACCGGTTTCTGAAAGTTTAATTGAGTATTGAGTGTCTTTATTAGTCATGTGGTTTGAGATTTGAGTGTTTTTCGACATAATTGTTTTGATTGTATCATTTGAGTAAGATTGAGTTTTATTTCTAATTGTGTGTTTGTTTCATTTGATGTTGCGTTAGAAGTAGGAACAGTTATTGAGGAAGAAGTTTTTGTTGTTTCAGTGGCAATTGGGTGGTATTTGGGCTTCTTAAGTTTTGTTCTGAAAAATTGTTGTTTTACGAATTTTGATCGTTTGGGATGCTAACAGTTGTATTTTGCTTAACGATCGACGAAAAAGAGGATGGTGTTACAGTGGGTAGAGAAAATTGTTGTTTGTAAATGTTCATCGCTTCTCGCATCTAGTATTTGTTTTTAGTTTTTATTTTTAGAATCTCTTTTGTTTGTATGAATTTTTGGCATTCCTTGGAGGAGGATGGATGCTCAGAAAGGCAGTTAGCACATTGTGTACGTGTGCAATTTAAAGGGGAGTGAGGGGGGAGGAAGGGTGGGTAATGGAAGGAGAGGCGAGTAACAGCGCAAGCCTCAATGATATCCGGTGAGTATGAATATGGCAATCTCCAATGGCTTCTTTCGTAGCTTCCGCTGTAAATCCATGGAAAGCCAGATGGCTTAGGCAATCTAATTTTTTTTTGTTGATTACAATAAAATATTAGTCATAATTTTTGTATTCTCTGGAAACGCTCATCGGTGGTTAATAAACTTGCGGTCGATTTGAACGTGACAAAAATTCTCTGCTTAATTTTTTTTTTTTTGCGACTAATTAAAAAGTCTGTGTAGGAGCAAGATCCCCTCCCCATTCGCTGAAGCTTAGCTGGTTAATTTTCTAATGAAAGAAGAATAACACCACTTGGTTGGATTTTGCCATTTTCAGTTCGTTGAAATTTGTACACTGATGCTACGCCCTGGCCTTTTCGAATTTCGACGATTTCATCTTCCGGGACTGAGTTAAGGAGAGGTGCAAAAACTGTTCCCTTGGTGTAGGTAAGCGTTTGGTGGTATTTTGCTCTTATTTGGCATAATCCGTGCAGGTATTTGGCAGCTAAAAATTTTTCAGCTGTGTTTTTGTTTTTTATCAGCAGTAAAAGTTTTCTCCTTCTAAGCTCATAAGTTGATATCATGTCATTGCTTATCAGTTTTAACAAATTATACACAACGCAACATGAAAACTGTGACAGTGGCTTTTCATTGTCCGTGGCTTCAATAGCGATAAATTTTGAATTTGGAAGTTGTTGCTTTTTCGCTTTCTGTTGGATTGATCAGTCAGATGTTCGAATCTGTTAGAGAGAGATTTATCGGCCCTGGGGCCATTGTAAGGGTAGAAAACGTTACGCGATAAAAATACCTATTTTTTTAGCGCTGATGAAAAACAATATTTCGCAAGTTAAATTTATTTAACTATAAAAAGGTGATATACGAGAGATAATGAGAAAGCGAACAATTTCGTAGTGAACGATGTGCCCGGTACGAATAGTAGTCGGTGACTGAAAAAGATATTAAAGAAGTCTTAAATTATTATATAAAAGATAAAATTTTTATTTTTGGTTGACGTAAATAAGGTTTTCCCAACCTTATGATTTCCGAAATAGTACTATAACTTATACCGCTTTGTAATAATTTTGCCAATAAACTGATCGGCATTAAGCTCAAAAAGTAATTAAATAAAATCATAATGTTTTACTCAGGTTTAAGGAAATGCTTTCTGCGATTGTCGCAGCTCTTGGGAAGTAACTGCTTGAGTTAGTTATTAACGTCTCATCTAAGGCCGATTAATTTTTGAAATCTTCAACCAGCTGTTAATTTGTTGAGAGCCAATTTACGACATCCATAGAGCTCTGGTTTACTTTGTCCTTATGAAAAATTTTGCATTAACCTTCCTTGAATTTACTAAAAGCAATTGAGCATATCGAACCGTGTAACGTGCGAGGCAATGCACGATATCATTGGCCGCACGTATGGGAGGTGCCATCGCCACGATATAACAGGACAGAATTTTCTACGACGAAAAGTCTGGTAACGGACTGTGTCAGATCGATTTCGTCGGGGCCCGAAACATGGTAGTCTGTAGCACGAGCTTCCAGCACAAGAAGAAACACCAAGCTACGTGACTCTTAGATGTCGTTCCCAACTTGGACGGAGCTAAAAGTTGTGCTCAACCTCACTTTGGGTGCTTCTGGGTATGCGGCTACAGTTGCGCGGCTCTACTCAATCCCGACAATTACGTCCACGTTCGTGCACCCTGGGCAACGTGAGAAACCCATGTGCGAGATACGGTAACCTACCCGTTTGGAGCCTTGGATCACGGCTAATAGAGAGGGAGCTTTAGTGGAGCCACTCCGACATATTCGGTTTAAGGGTCCACTAACGTTGGCAGCGTCTGTTCACCAGAAGGAGCAGCTGCAAGCAAGAGGGTCGCTGCATAAATGTACTCAATCCCCAGAAATGGGCTATGCGTTGAGTTTGGGACCCGCTATGTAAAATTCAAATCCAATTAAATAGATTATAGTGGTATGTGCTTAGTTATGTGGTATATTTCGTTTTATAGGTATTCCAATTCCTTGTTTACGTATATAAATATGTGGCATATTTGTAAAATATTCGAGGTACTGTCTGAAGACGTTTGGTGCAAAGTAGTAACGTAAATGAGTTTCTTGTAAAGAGATGAAATGTGAAGTGTTCTCTTTAAGTAAAAGCTCTTGGTAATTATTGAAAAATCCGTTCATAGTCCACTGAAGAATGCTAAATATTTTGACAGAGAAAAAGAGAAGTAGAGGCTGATAATTGAATTGGAGGGTATTGAGAACTTTTGAGCACAGCGAGAGCGCGCAGTAAAACGATAATTATCGTTTATAATTATAATAGTGAAACAAAGATGAGACCAGTCATAGCGTGTCCGACATCACTCACTGCGCAGTTGGATATATTTACAACTCTTCGTTAAAATCCATATTTGCACTATCATCTAGAGTAAGATATACGATATCTAAAGGTAAATAAGTAGGAAGGAGTGGTTCTATTGAGTTTGGTACATTAAAATTGCTTATTACTTTGGTTTGTAGCTTGATATAAGTTTGTACCGGTTTCTGAAAGTTTAATTGAGTATTGAGTGTCTTTATTAGTCATGTGGTTTGAGATTTGAGTGTTTTTCGACATAATTGTTTTGATTGTATCATTTGAGTAAGATTGAGTTTTATTTCTAATTGTGTGTTTGTTTCATTTGATGTTGCGTTAGAAGTAGGAACAGTTATTGAGGAAGAAGTTTTTGTTGTTTCAGTGGCAATTGGGTGGTATTTGGGCTTCTTAAGTTTTGTTCTGAAAAATTGTTGTTTTACGAATTTTGATCGTTTGGGATGCTAACAGTTGTATTTTGCTTAACGATCGACGAAAAAGAGGATGGTGTTACAGTGGGTAGAGAAAATTGTTGTTTGTAAATGTTCATCGCTTCTCGCATCTAGTATTTGTTTTTAGTTTTTATTTTTAGAATCTCTTTTGTTTGTATGAATTTTTGGCATTCCTTGGAGGAGGATGGATGCTCAGAAAGGCAGTTAGCACATTGTGTACGTGTGCAATATAAAGGGGAGTGAGGGGGTAGATTGCAATTAGCACAAGTAGGAGGTCGTTTGCAATGCTTACCCGTATGTCCAAGCAGCTGACAATTTTTGCAGCTCATTGGGGTTGGAGTATAAGGTCGTACTGTGAGAGTCGAAGTTCTATCGCTGTTTACTCTGACTAACAGCGACGGTGTCATTAGAGTTGGGCCAACAGCTAGATACACCAATCTATGGATAACGTACTGTCAACAGCGAGAGTAACAGGCTCGTTTGTGGGCTGTTAGCCCGTGTTGCTAGGAAAGATGTTGCGGAACATTTGAGCGGTAGTTGAGCTTATCAAAACGAGAGCGTGACGTAATTGAGACAGGCATATGCGTACTGCGTATGTATGCGTATTAGATTTGCAAGAATCTTGTGATTTAATGGTACCGTCAGGGGCAATGACCTTACAGGTTGGAAGCTAAAACGGTTAGGCAGGGATTTTCGTATGACCTGAGATTTAAGTAGTTCTTAAACAACAGAGGCATCACCTGATCCGAACCGCTTTAAAATCGCACTTGAAAATTTTGCGAAGATTCATTCGGCAAGATATAAGAAGGGTGGTGTCTAGCACGCGCCAAAAAAAAAATAGACTAATCCGATGAGTGAAGCAGCTGGATTAGGCAGGAGGTCCCACGATATTTCTTTATGTACAGTTCAAAATATATTAAAATACATATGTAAATATGTGTGCGTGTGTACACGTGTGAGTATAAAATATAATCAAATCAACATGACAAAGGAGAAGGTATATTGGGTTAAAGGAAGTAATTTCTTAGTAAATTCCTTTAGCAGGAAGGGTGGGTAATGGAAGGAGAGGCGAGTAACAGCGCAAGCCTCCATGATATCCGGTGAGTATGAATATGGCAATCTCCAATGGCTTCTTTCGTAGCTTGCGCTGTAAATCCATGGAAAGCCAGATGGCTTAGGCAATTTAATTTTTTTTTTGTTGATTACAATAAAATATTAGTCATAATTTTTGTATTCTCTGGAAACGCTCATCGGTGGTTAATAAACTTGCGGTCGATTTGAACGTGACAAAAATTCTCTGCTTAATTTTTTTTTTTGCGACTAATTAAAAAGTCTGTGTAGGAGCAAGATCCCCTCCCCATTCGCTGAAGCTTAGCTGGTTAATTATCTAATGAAAGAAGAATAACACCACTTGGTTGGATTTTGCCATTTTCAGTTCGCTGAAATTTGTACACTGATGCTACGCCCTGGCCTTTTCGAATTTCGACGATTTCATCTTCCGGGACTGAGTTAAGAAGAGGTGCAAAAACTGTTCCCTTGGTGTAGGTAAGCGTTTGGTGGTATTTTGCTCTTATTTGGCATAATCCGTGCAGGTATTTGGCAGCTAAAAATTGTTCAGCTGTGTTTTTGTTTTTTACCAGCAGTAAAAGTTTTCTCCTTCTACGCTCATAAGTTGATATCATGTCATTGCTTATCAGTTATAACGAAATATACACAGCGCAACATGAAAACTGTGACAGTGGCTTTTCATTGTCCGTGGCTTCAATAGCGATAAATTTTGAATTTGGAAGTTGTTGCGTTTTCGCTTTCTGTTGGATTGATCAGTCAGATGTTCGAATCTGTTAGAGAGATATTTATCGGCCCTGGGGCCATTGTAAGGGTAGAAAACGTTACGCCATAAAAATACCTATTTTTTTAGCGCTGATGAAAAACAATATTTCGCAATTTAAATTTATTTAACTATAAAAAAGCGATATGCCAGAGATAATGAGAAAGGGAACAATTTCGTATCGAACGATGTGCCCGGTAGGAATAGTAATCGGTGACTGAAAAAGATATTAAAGAAATCTTAAATTATTATATAAAAGATAAAATTTATATATTTGGTTGACGTAAATAAGGTTTTCCCAACCTTATGATGTCCGAAATAGTACTATAACTTATACCGCTTTGAGTATTGTTGTAATAATTTTGCCAATAAACTGATCGGCATTAAGCTCAAAAAGTAATTAAATAAAATCATAATGTTTTACTCAGGTTTAAGGAAATGCTTTCTGTGATTGTCGCAGCTCTTGGGAAGTAACTGCTTCAGTTAGTTATTGACGTCTCATCTAAAGCCGATTAATTTTTGAAATCTTCAACCAGCTGTTAATTTGTTGAGAACCAATTTACGACATCCATAGTGCTCTGGTTTACTTTGTCCTTATGAAAACTTTTGCATTAACCTTCCTTGAATTTACTAAAAGCAATTGAGCATATCGAACCGTGTAACGTGCGAGGCAACGTTTTAATTTTTTTTTTGTTGAGCCGTAATGGTTCACAGTAGGTGCAGTTTCGAGCGAGCGTCTGTCTTGGAGGACGCCGCCCGCTATATAAATGTATTCGATTGCCCCAAGAATAGATTACCCCAAGAAAAGATTGCAAAGCCTTGTATGACAATCCTTTTTTTATAACGACCACGGTAAACGTATAAAGGACAATGATTTGAGGGCATGCACCTGAAAAGTCCGGACCTTTAATTGGGAGGTCACCTCTGCCCGGCTGGTTGATGCTCTCGCCAGAGCAAAGGCTGACATCACCGCCATCCAAGACAGGCGATACACAGTGCAAGGGATAAAATCGGTAAGCTCTTGCGATATCTACAACAGTTGCCATGTTCAGGAGCGCAAATTCGGTGTCGGATTTATGGTGGGAGAGAGACTTCGCCGTAAAGTACTATCATTCACTCCGGTGGACGAACGTCTCATCACAATTCGCATCAAGGCGCGATTCTTCAACGAAGATCTCGCAGCGAAGATCCACACACGCCTCTGTGCAGCAAAAAACACGCCCAAATGAACACAAGGAAAGCTCGATGTAGAAAACTGCAATCGCAATAGACAGCCCCCCACTTCGCCACTCGAGTTGCACTCCGCTCTCTGAGAGCAATGATCAACAGAATGATATTTCCGAGCAGTGGAACCATATTTCTCGCTGTCCACATACCGCCGCTGAGGAATCCATCGGATTTCAGCGGGTCCCAAAGAACCACTGGTATGATGAGGAATGTCGTGCCGCTACGGAACGTAACGACGCTGCCTACAGGCCGCAATGCGAGCTGTGCGGGAGCCTTATCGTGAGTTGAAGAAAGAAGCAAGACGCATTTTTCGTGAGTAAAAGAAAGAGGCCCAAATGCATGAGTGCGAAAAGCTTGATAAGCTAGCCAACAGGAAAAGCACCTGAAAATTGTTTCAGAAAGTAGACGGCTAACAGAAGGTTTCAAGACCGAGGCGAATTTCAGTAGGAATGATAATTGCGACCTGGTGACTAATATCCACAGCATAGTTAAATTATGGGGGGAACACTTCTCCACACTGCTTATTGGTAGCAGCTGCAACCACTTTGGAGAAGATGTTGAACAGGAATTCCCAATCAATGATGATGGACTCGATGTACTATCACCCGACTGTGAAGAAATTCGGAAAGCGATAGCACGGCTGAAGCGCCCGCGAGACTTAAGACCACCGTCAATGAACTGATTAGACCTTATCAGTGTGGCTTTAGACCGGGTAAATTTACCATCGACCAAATATTAACAGTACGCCAGATCTTGTAAAAGACCCCATACCATTTTTTGTCGATTTCAAAGCCGCTATTGCCTATATTCCTCCATGTCTGAATTCGTTATATCTGCAAAACTTATACGGCTATGTAAAATGACGTTGAGCAACACCACCAGCCCCGTCAGGATTGCGAAGGACAACATCAGATGAGAGGGCTCTTGGAGGGTTCGGGTGAAAGATTATCCGAGATATATGAAAATAAAATGTTTTTTTTATATATTATTCTTATTTATAGCTTCCTATTCTTCCTTGCTTTTAGAGTTTTGTTCACTGGGCATTTTGAAAACATACTTTTTTATTTATAACATGTCGTCAAGTAAGAAGGTTCGTGTCGTTCGCGACAGTCCATTTTGTAATTTTTACTAATCCAAGGCCTTTTTTTAATCGAGAGGACGCTAACATATAGGATGTTGCCACAATGAAAGGTGCTGATAAATGAGATAATGGGGATTGGTTTACCTGAAAAATCATTCTTCAAGTAAGCGAGAATTCAAAACTGGTGAAGAGGGTCCTTACAATTATTAATTAAATAAAATGTATCTCTTATAAACAGATATTCAAATTAAATATTAATATTTGACTGCGAGTTCACCTAAATTAGTTGAAGTCAATTGCTACAAGTTAAAAGATAGTTGAATGCTATTTTGAAGTAATTTTATCAGGGCTGATGTGAATCTGATCGTTTTCAATATCATAACTTTAATCAGTCAATCTTATACAGTTTTGGTCCGTTATCCTTTCTTATTTAAATCATCGATAAAAATCATTAAAAAAAAAAATTCGAATCAATTTTGATTCTGAAAGCAATCAGATTTTACAAAAGCTCTGACTGACAAATGATCAGATAATTTTTTGTACATACATTTATACTATTGCTTTAGTTTATTAATGTAAATTATTGTACGTACATATGTAGTATATATTTGTAAAATTAAATTTTCCTCATACCATTTACTAATTTTTCATAACACCTGCCAAATTAAGTAATAGGAATAAATTTGCATAAATGCCATTGAATGCAATCTTGAACTTTAAGTTAGTTGCTTGTCATTTTGCTTTGATTCCAACATTCGTTCAATTTGTAAGTCGCAATTTTTGTAATTTTGTTTCAGAAATTGTGCAATTGAGTCAATCATCTCCCCCAAATATTTGATAGTGGGCTTAGTCGTGATATCTGTCCCTAAGCGAATAGTCAAAGACTTCACTGCCTTTCTGATGCTTATTAAAAGCGCTTCAGTATTGTGATCGGCCAGAGTTAAGTGTATTGATTCGTCCACAAAACTCACTATTTTTGTACGTGGAGACCTTTCCATCGTAAATAACGTTCAACAGAAGTGGTCCAACCAATGATCCTTGTGAAACCCCTGCTGTTACGTCATACACCTGTAGTTGTAATTTCTGAAATACATTTGTGCTTTTCTGAAATACATTTGGCCTATTCTGAAATACATTTGTGTTTTTCTGAAATACATTTGCGTTTTTCAGAAATACATTTGCTTTTTTCTGAAATACAATTGATCTTTTCTGAAATACATTTGTGTTTTTCTGAAATACATTTGGGCTTTTCTGAAATACTGTTGGAAAATGTGTAGTGTAGTGAACTATTTATTAGAGTTGGTAGAACTACACAAATAAAAAGTGTGCTGAAGTCTAAGGAAACAGACCGAGTTAGCTCAGACGATAAAATCAAAGTTTGTAACCAAATAGAGTTAGAATTTAACTCAAAGTTTGGTGGCCAAGTATATAGAAGCTCAAAGGTGCTGAAGACCAAATTTGAAAACATAAAGAAGGATTCGAAAAATTGGTTAGCAGCAAAAAGGCGTGAAATACGTATGTATATAGGACCGGCGGTGGAACAAGAGCTTCTATATGCAGCACAATGTTGGAAGTTAAGATTTTATGCATTTGTCAGCCCAAGCAAATTACCGGAAGTGAAGCACTTTTCGATACTGACACTATAGAAATAACTGGAAATTATTTGCCGATAAAATTTAAAATCTGTTTGTGCTATATATTACTTGTTATTCTTTTAATGCAGAAGAATCATGCATTGTAGAAATTCCTGCAGAAGTGGAGGATTTCTCAGCATCCCCCACCGACAATATATATATTTTATATTTATATATTTATAAGTTTTAAAACTCTTTAATAAAAAATTTCAAGACATATAGTGGCAGAAGTATACCCCGGCAAATCTTCGAAAACCAGCTAAAAGCTCTAAAAATAAAATCTGCCTCGGCTGATATTGCGTCAAAAAAGGCAAAAAGGAAACCGAATTACCCATAAAATGCATTTCGGAAGAACATGAAATGGAAATCGATTTTAAGAAGAAAGAGCACGAACTGCATGTAAATAAATTAGAATTAGAAATCGAAATCGAAATGGTAAAACTACAAATTCATCTTAAGAAAATGGTATTGAAAATGAATTTTTGGTTTTTTCCTACTCTTTTATTTAATTTTTTTTGTTTATTTTTTGAAGAATTGTTTTTTAATTTTTGTGTTGAAATGAATTGAATGTACCTCTTAGTTTATTTAGTATTAAGATAATTAAAGAAATTTTGTTGTATATAGATATGTAAATAGTTACATTATAAATGAATTTATGCTAAGAATGTGCCTTTTTTTGTTCAACAATATTAACGTACACAAATATTTAACATACTCGGAATTTAATGCATTTATATGTGATATTTTAATGGATATATTATACATTTAACTATTTATATTAAAAGAAGTATTTACATGTATGTTTTTTAAAAGAAAACACAAAATATATTTGAATTAACTTTATTAACTATATCCAGGGTCCTGCACACGGCCCACAAGGGGTTTCTGGATTGAAATTTCATATACGAATAAAGTTTGTTGAATAAGATTCTTTTCATATACGTTAATTTGCAGATGCTATGTCATGTGGTAATATGGGCAATTCAGGCTCACAGTCCATGCAACAAATATTATGCAAGACTGTGGTAGCTACAATTATACTTAAGAGTTTTCGGTGGTTCAAACGAATTCAAAGAGATAAAATAGGAAAGCGCCTTTTCCATAATCCATAACTTATTTTAACGGTACAACGTGTTCTGATTAAATACTTGTTAAATAACTTTTATTCTGGAGCCATCGGATTTGGCAAAGGAGTTATCAGACATTTGCGTGAGTATATCCTTGAATTGCTTTATATATTTTAATCATGAGCAGATCCTGGCCACCGGGCCACAATATTTGTTATTTTAAGGCTAGCGGTTTACGGGAATTTAATAAAACGAGCTCTTATCAGAGATATGTGGTGCGACACCAATGTTACAACTTTAGACACTGTTGACTCCAAACGTCAATGCGTGATTCCTTAAATTCCGATAATCTAATATTTTGAAGCAATTTGAAATCTAAATTTTTAACAGTTTGTGGGGTGCCTGATATGTTCTCCAATAAGCTCCAAGACGCTGTAAGCTGATGTTTTTGTCAAGCGAAAGCGGTCGAAGAAATCCTTTTTAATTTAATTAGGGGACCTTGCACTCAACTATTTGTTGCAACCAAAATAAAGTAGTTGGCGAACAGCTGATTCGTTAAACTGAGTTTAGCCGTGCCAGATCGGCCGTTTAAATTTAGTTTAAACTACGTTTAAAGTTGACTAAAAACAAGCATGCTCACTTTAAACTCAGTTTAAACGACAAACAGAGTTTAACTTGCACTGAAAAAATTATAATCAAATAAAATTTTTTTTTTTTTTTTGTAATAATTGATTAATTATGATAATCTAACATTTTTAGAATAATTAATCAATTAGGATTTATCAAATTAATCAAAATTTCAATTTGATTAAAATTCTGCTTAATTGCGATTAACGAGGATTAATAACAAATGTTTAATATTTCAACATTTAATATAGATAAACTTAATAAATAAAAACAATAATAATAACAATTAATTTTTAAATTTTACATTGACTTTGAGTAAGACCAACTTTTCAAAGAAATTGCCTTTCAAAGATCCACGCCGTGGAGTATTTACTATTCCGGCAAAGCAAAACAGTCTTACTACCGGTGCTGAAGAGGTTAGAGGTGTATTGAAAAATATTGATGCTTGCTTTAACAAGGGACATCTCTCCCAAATATCTGGTCAGTCAGAAACATCACTGATGTACGCGTAAAATTGCTCGGAAACCACGCGATAGTATTGGTTTCCCTTGCTCTATCGTCATCTAAAAAATTACGTAATTATATATATAAAAAAATATTCCAAAACATGTACTATATTTTACCATCATCATCAAAATCGAAAAAGCTCGAACTGTGTTTCAAATAATTACTTTGAATAGCGAGATTTGATGATTTCGCGAATCTACATATTTCTTGAATTACCCTTCTGGATACTTTTTCCTTGTTTATGCCAGTTGCGGATCTTTCCAGAACAGGCAGCCACTTCATTTAAACTTCTGGAGTCAATACAGTAGCTGTGATTGCAAAATTTTTGCTTCAGGGGATAAACTAAAAATAATTTCAAATCGGCTCCACAGGGCCAGATCAATTTTTGCAGCGACTGATCTTAGGTGGAATTCCTTTTTACTCAGCTTTTGCAATTTGTTGCATAATGTCATGAGTACAGGTAAAAAGAGTCCAAATTTCACATTTTGTTCCCCCTGAAGAAAGTCTAACGCCTGTGCAATCGGAGTCATCAGCAACTTGTATGACTCCAAATATTGAACGTCACTTAATGAAAAAGGTGGCAAGCTTAATTGTTCGCACAAAATATTAAGCCTACTCTTATGATGTATTATTTTTGTAACGGCATCATGCAAAGAGTTCCACCTTGTCACAACGGGCACAACCAAGTATGATCCTAAAGAAGCGACAATAACTTCTGATGACTTTGGCCATTTTGTTATTTTGTTTTCAAGTCTTAAATGAATAATTAACTTAACCATTTTGTGTTTTTCGTAAACAGTCAGATCTGCTTTCAAAATTTTCCAAAAATCGGTCGTTGCAAGCAAATTCAGCGTATGGCTATAGCATCGATGGTGTTTTGGCAATAAAAACTCATTTTCGTTGAAAGACAGTTCGTCATCGCTGTCGTCTTCTCTGTCGTCTTCTTCCTGGTGGAAATTGTCAACTCCATGGTCTTTAAAAGCTTTAATAAAATTTGACCCATTGTCGGTAATGGTCATAACAATGTTTTTGTTATCAAGGTCAAAGAAATTGTTAAGTTCCGCGATCATCTGCCCAACTTTGTCTGCCGTATGAGCACCCTTGAACCTCCTACAAGAAAATGCCACTGATTGTCTTTGAAAATCTTTGGTCAGCCAATGGCAAGTGTAACCAAAAAAACTACGTTTATTCCCTGACCAAATATCAGCAGTTGTACAAAAATGATTGAGATTAACCACTTTTTCCAAATATAAGACGTCAATATATAAATATAAATTATAATTTTCACTTTTAAATATGTGTATGTTACACTTTAAGGTTTCAATTATACTTTAACTTTATTACAATTAACACTATGACGGCATCTAGAATGAACAAAACTGACTTATTTGCACAAACTTAATACCACGTGTAAGCAATAATAAATGAATGCATTAACCAACAACATTTAATTTTTTTGCTCTTGTAAATAAGAACAAAAACAATAAAATTAAAATTTTGATTAATTTGATTAATCCTAGGATTAAATTTGAAAACGAAATAAATCCTTATTAATCGAACACAAAATGTAATCCTAATCGATTAATTATTCTAAAAATGTTCGATTATCATAATTAGCAGCAGTTTAATATAATTGATTTTTAATTTTAATCCAGATTTAACAGGTCTGTGTACAAGTACAATCGGGTATAAAAAATATGACACACATACAAAATACAAATATAATGTAAAATTTTTTTAATCACTGTTTGAGACCAATATTATATATTAATATATTACCATTCAGTAAAAACGGAAATACATTAAGTAAAAAATAAATATGTACATCACCCATTCCATTTTGAGCCTTTCGATTATTGGACAATTGCGAGCTGCTCGTTAAAACTTATGCAATTGGTCTTTGAGACTTTCTGCCTTATCTACTTCAAGCTCCACGTCGTTAGTTCTATTAACATCGCTTTCATAGTGAGGCTCTTTTTCTTTTCGAGTGGGATATTCTGCAGCTTATTTATAATGGTTAGGACAAAACAAGGCCTAAAGGGCTTTGTTTTGCCTTTAAAAGGGGAATTTTTAAGAATGATACAAGATTTAATAAACAAATGGCTATTGAATTCAATGTTTTCTAGAATTCCGGGATTTAAATAGACTTATCCCGGGATATTCGGGAGTTAAAAAAGGCCGGGATCCCGGGATTAACATGCCTAGTACCAAAGAACGTAAATCTATAAGAAGCGACAACACGCTGAAATGAAAAATTTCAGAGATTTCTCAGACCGTATGGTGCCGTCCATCTCCAGGAGTTCACCACATGCTTTGGTACGCTGTCCGCACGAAAGAAGCGAAGAAAATATTTTCGCCGGCTAGTTTGCGATCAAAACAAATAAAAGCAAGAGTGGAATTTTAAGTGCTGCTTGTTTTTATTAAAAATTCAATTAAAATCTTAAATATTGTGAAAAATGGGCATAATAAATGTATTATATTAATTGTCGTGTCAATATAAATCAGTTATGAGTGAAAATAGTGCGCTATTAAAGAGTAAAGTGCCAAAGAATGAGTGTGGCCGAAATTGAAGTGTCAACCAAAATTTTAAATACACGAGAAATTGTGGAAAATGTTGCAAAAATTATATTAAACCATGATATTATGGTTTGCTCGCGTAGTTCTAATAGTGTTAACAAAACTAGTGTACATTTAATATATAAATTGCATTCAGTTGTTTTGAAACCTATGCATTTATTTATTTCTGTATATATGTTTTGTTGGCATCAGTACAATCAAATCGAAATATGGAGGAGCCTTATTAAAAGAGTGTTAATGATTCAAAGCCTACTATCTAAGTGTATGTATGTATATGTATGCATATAAATGTTTTCTAAAAATTTAGCAAATGAATAAATATGCAAACTTTTGCATAAATGTATCAATACGTCTACTTCTGCGCGTTCTCACTCGTGCCGAGCTCAAAAAGCCATCGCCATGTCATGGGGTTCAGAGAAACCAATTTTTATTTGGTAGTATATTTGATGAAAAATAGCAGTTGTAGAAAAAGGTATCTAAAAGAACTTTCATACATAAATCTGCGAGAAAATCACTAAGAATTAACGTGATAAGTAAACACTAAACTAGGTTAGAGGTAAATGCGTTTGTATAGTACACTGAGAACTAAAATTTGTATTAACTTTTGTGACTACTTTTTGTTAAGTAGTAGAATTCCTACTACGGCGGCAAAGCGCAGTCAATTTAGTGCA
Source organism: Philophylla caesio (assembly GCA_963971545.1). Taxonomy (NCBI): domain Eukaryota; kingdom Metazoa; phylum Arthropoda; class Insecta; order Diptera; family Tephritidae; genus Philophylla; species Philophylla caesio. The sequence goes on along the minus strand of OZ020608.1, from coordinate 36,355,503 downwards.
ATAGAGTGATGATAAACACTGGTGTGCAAATGTGACAAAATTCGGCGACATATTTACATACTTATATGTGCGCATACATATGGACGTAGTGCGCATGGAGGTGAGGACAGGCCGTGATTTAATTAAAGCCCTATTTGAGAAATCGTAATGAATTTAAATAATTATTTTCATAAAATTAACCAAAACTGGGTTTAACAATAGCTATGTACACATGAATACTCATATTGGATATGATTTTAGAAATTAAAAATCTTGCCGGGGATAGCATGTCTGATAAATTTTAAGTAAATGTTTTCACAACTTCATTATTGCCGGTCTGGGCCAAAAAAACAAGAGTGATCCTCCTTTTTGGTGCGAGCACGGAAGACAGAAATTTCATAAATTTGTTAAAATTCTTGCTCGCGAAAGTCTGAAATTAGCATGTGGATGGCGATTGTGTGCGAAGGGAGAGGAGTTGGGTTTGCAATTATGAATGAAAAGACAACCGCATTTATGAATGGTTGTAGTATTTTAGAGTTTTTGGCGTCGACGTGTATACATACATATGTATATGTATGTATCTTGCATTTACTAATATTATTTACATATGTACATATTATTCCATATGTGACATTTATGCATACATATTTTAGCCCTCTAATTAAAATGTTTACCCAAATGTATAGTAAGCAGAAAATATGAATTCATTTTAAAGCATATTTAAACAAAAACCTTATTTCATATTAATGCGCATGCGAAATGCCGTCGGCAAAACAGATAGGTACGTAATTTTTAGACAATGTCAACGTACATATGTATGTACATACATCAATATATTCATACGTATCTGTAATATTTGCGATTGTACAAATATATTTAACTTCTAAGGCAAGTGTAATGGAAAATTCATAAAATATGAAGTTTTTGCAAATTTTCGCTCATTCCAATGCAAAATCTCAAAATGGCCATGAATTTCATTGATTCCATCTTCTTTCTTCCTTCTTAATTTGGTGCAGCGAAAAGCAAATACACAGCGAATTCTGGACCGGCCTGGTGAATTTTGACGAAAGAAGATGTGAAGACGTGTGGTGAACTCCTGGAGATGGACGGCACGGATTCACTCGCCAAATTTCAGCGTGTTGTCGCTTCTTATAGAATTACGTTCTTTGCTAGTACCTACCTACGTACAACATTTCGCACAACTCAACTGGTATGGATATTTACGAATTTTTAATTGTTTAAATTATATTTTATTAAAATTTTATTTCTCGTTTAATGTAAAACCTTGCTAAGTTTAAAAACAAACTTCTTAAATACATTTGGTTCAAGATGTGCCAGCCAAATTTTTCTAGCTGTTCTGTAGTCTACTATTTCTTATATGCACGCATATGTACTCGTATATGTACGTACATGGTAGAATGCATGCCAATGTAAATACATACGCATCCACGCGTAAGCACATTTAGGTATCACTCTTGCATGTTTGCACATACATACGGTTTCTAGTTAAGGATAAATATACATAAACACATTCATACATACACGCATACACACATACATACATACTTATATACATATGCACATATTGTACATATACATATACATACATATGTATATTTAGCAGTAGAGCAGAGAACTTTATTTGTTTCTTATGGATCGCGGTTAACGAATTAGGCAGATGGCGCTGCAGACCCACATCTTTATTAAGCACATAAATAAACAGTCGGAAAGAGAATTTAATATTAGATTGACAGGTTCATTTGTTAATTCCATTATTTGTAAATCTGTTTTTGTCGACTGTTCATTTTGCAGCCGACAGTGCTCTTTTTGCAGGGTTCCAGTGATGCATTCTGAGTATTCAATCAGCCAATCTGTAAGGGCGGAAAACAATACACGGATTATGCTCTTGAAAATACTACCGCTACATTTCATGCACCGGACAAAATTAAATTGTGGAAACCGCTTGGCCAATTGAGTGGCTATATCTGCATTATTATCATGTGTATCCTGTTATGCAGCCGCTGCGCTTGTGTAACGCGCTACATATGTACATATGTATATACATACATACATAGGATTGCGTAAGGATGCGACCCTTTATGAATTTATTACTTCCACTTGACTATGTGAATACATAGGTGGATTTATACGAAAGCCGCCGTTGATATATACATACATGCTTAGCGATCTTGACACATACCCAAACAAATATTCGTTATATAAATAAAGTGTTTCAGTAAATTGGCTATTGTCTTACTGACAAATCAATCTTATACTTATGCAAACATTGATTCACCGCTGTCGGAAAAACTACTTTTTTTAAAAGCAATTAAATGAGTGCTTACCATCAACTAGTACAGCTTAAAATTCTTCAATTTTTATAATAAACAATCAATTTACTCGTCAATCGTTTGAAAACTGAAAATTAAACCACGATGAGAATTTAAGAGAATTTTTTTATGACAAACTTTAGGCAAGGACATATAATTTTCAATTTTAAATTGGAAATTTGAAAGTTTGACTAAAACCATGATTCAATTATAAAAGGTTGGATACTTATTGACGTTTAAGTTTTCCGACTGCCTTGTAAGGTTGCATTTAGGAAGGTCTGATAAAGGGGAAAATATTTTATCCCTTTTCGCGGAAAAGTAGTAGAAAAGTAGGTAACTAGTAGCGAAATGCGGTTTGTACATAGAATGAAACATATTTGCAGAAATTTGATATTTCAATTTAATATATATAACCGAATATTCACCTTAATACATAAAAATATATACATAAACAAAAAACGCAAGTGTGATTTAGAAGCAAATATTTTTTACATATTTTGTTAACCACAACAATGTGATTTCAAACTTTTTATATGCAAAAAGTAAAACTATCACATTTGGAAAAATTTTAATAATAAATTTTTTTTTAATTAAATATCAATTTTAGCAACCAAAATAAGAGGTATCTATTAAAAGCCCAGTAACCAGGATTGTATATATATGTATTTCATTATAATTCCAAACTTTCTTAAAAATATAATTACATTTTTGGAGATCATAAAATTGTAAGATTCAAGTCACTAAAATGTAACATTAGTTGTTCGAAATTTTTTTTTTATATGAAAAAAACCACACAATACCTTTGTCAAAAAATTAACGGAATTTTTATTGATATACATCTGTTGGAAATCAAGTAAAGACGTTAGTCAAAAAAAATATATACAGTAAAAATTTTAAAAACATAAAATGCTTTCTTTGATCAAACAAAATGATCTGACCTGGCCGGGAATCGAACCAACGACCAATCAATTTCATACATGCATAGAAAAAAAATTTCAATTCCTGTTCGCTGCTAGATAAGCAAGGATACTGGAAAGCATACGAGAATGCCGTCAATTCGATTATTTGATATAGAGCATGCTGAAATAATTAAAAAACTACAAAAAGACAACAGTGTGGCCTGCCAGGCCATTTCACAAGAAAAGTACTAATTTCCACGTGTTTGATAACATTTTTTTTTCTTAAATTAAAAGAGAGCAACACAGGATACCTTAAGGCAGCATGCAAGAGTGAGACAACTGCCTAATTATCCAACCTTGAATAATTGAATCATGGACTAAAATCACATTATCGCACTGAAAGAAAAATACTGACGCCTTTTTAGACCTCTGACAGACATCCGCGTAGTACTGGGGCGGATACAGAAAATACCTTTGGGGGGGCGGGGGTTGAGCAAAAAGTATTTTTGTAGACAAACCATGATTGATGAACAGTTACATACATTTAAATTTGCTCAGATTGTTGTAGTCAATCATTAAAATGTAATGTACAGTAAAGAATTCGACTGATAATTTGAACCTAAAGTTATTTTTTATACCAATATTTACGTAACAAGTAGGTTTATTGGATGTAACAGAACAAAGACTAAGTATATGTATTTATAAACAATGTCAATCGAATATGCAGTATTCATACTGTATTTAACAAGTAAATGCCGTCACAGAGTAATGTCCATTCGACTTTCTTTTTTAACCATACCATCAAGTATTTGATCAGTGGTAATTTCTAGATATCTGTGAATGTTGAGAAGCGCCAAACCGTTCAATCGGTTTTCTCCCGGCTTGTTTCGCAAATAAGTATATGACGAAAATGAAATTATCCCAAGATGCTTTGCCTGTTGCCATTGAAGTTATTTGTGATTGGAATGAAATAAATATCAATCATTCCAAATTCTTCTATTCTTCAACACAAACCGAGTAAATACTTTTAAAAATAATGTAATTAAGAAGCATTTCTTTAAATAAACTTTGTGCTCTAGATACTATGAAGATTGTCGAGTGGCACTCGAAACAGAAGTTGGAATGCTTAAAAACAAACTCGCTGAACTTCAGAAGCTCCAAGCAACGTCTACAAGCAGCCAAAATAATAAAGTAAAAATAATTAATTTATTGATGATAAAATGATGACGAAAAATTAGTTTGCACGTGTTCGCCAAACAGACGAAATGACGGCGCTTTTACTTTGCGGCGTAACAATGCAAGTGATGAAAAGTAAACAAACGCTTAACATATCAAGGTAGTTAAAAAAGAGACGGATATCCTCAGCGCCCCCCTCAGCCCTGATTCTAAAGGTAAGCTGATTCACATGCTGGCACTGCTAGCAGATTAACCATAATGTATTTATAATTGTGTTTACTTGTGCCATAATTCTATCTGTCATTTATCCATTTTATTGACTTCAATGGATATTTAAGTTTTAAAGTTTAAACCATGATGGCCCACCCTCAACTAACGACCTGTATCCGCCCATGATTATACATTGTTTTCACTGTTCTGTGTATTGTTTAAATAAAAGATTTAAAATGTATTTTGGCTGATGTACATTTGAATAGCATAAGAATTTTTTGTTAGATAGCATAAAAGCTTTGTACTAGTGAAACTACTATTTCTTGCTAACAACTTTGTAAAAGGGATTTTATTTTTGCCCTTTCTCCATCCAACTTAAATGCTACCTATTACTTGGGAGTGTCAAAACGCTACTGTCATTAGTGAGCAAACCCTTATAATTTAATCATGTTCAAGGCACATCAAATAGGTATGTAGGTAGCCGCAGCAAACTTTTTTTTTACTTTTCTCATATTTTATTTTAATTTGAATTGTCAAATTTTGAATTTCGTTGTGATAAGAATGCTTTCAGTACAATTCAAAGTAGTTGATAAAATATTTTTGAAATTTTAGCTTTTAAAAGCAAAAACAAAATATACAGAGCTCACATTTTTTTTTGTACTGCTGCTACCCATTGAATGTGCCTTGAATCATGTTCTATTAATTTCATTAATATTTTTTCGATTTTTGTGTTTCTCATGTAGTTAAAAACTGACAATAAAACTAACCTTTTTTTCATGGTCAGTTTTTGTAGAAGGAAATGTGACTGTTTATACATATTTGTATACCGAAAAAAAATTAGCTTTCCTTAAAAACAGGTAATTCTTAACGATGATAATAACAGTATAAGCATTTTTAGGATATTTAACTTTTATTTTGGTTATAACGCGGCTTACCTAAACGGAACTATGATTATATCGAATGCCTTTTTGCCTTCCTAACCCTGAAAGGAGAAAAGTTTTGGTCTTAAAGCACGCAATGTTAGCACTTTTCCTATATTATCGCTGCTCGAGTCAATTTCTTTTTCGGCAGCGTTTATTTTTAACCTTCCTTCACACAGGTGCCGGACTGTCAGACCGACAAAACATTTCTTTGCTTTTATCGGTTTGATTTGGAATAACATAACGTTTAGTGTCAAATCCGTTACTGAGGTAAGTGCACCTGTCGATTCTACAGTGAACAATGAGTCTGAGATTCCGGCGTGTGTAAAAGTGTAACTTTTGTGTAAGTAAACTAGTTAGTTTGATTGAATTATTTGACAGTCATGATGTGCATTAATCAGGGACGGATACAGAGGAGGGGTCCTGGGTGTCTGGACCCCTCCCAAAATATCGGTGGTCTCAGAAAATTTCAACCGTGTTTTCAAATTCATAGCATACACAAAAACTCACTCTAGACAAAAACATTAAAAATTATTACCCAGTAACTGGAATACAAAAGGATTGCCTTATTCAAATTTAATTGAATTGCTTTTCTTTGTGAATTCTCAGTTTATGACAATTAATTACAATATTATTTTTTTTATTATAACTGATTAACTTTAATTGAAAGGTACATATAAATGAATTAATTAAAATATAAATATCGCTATTCTAATGCCCTTAACTGGCGTCTTTATACAAAAAGTCGTCGATGAAATCCATGGAATGATTTTTGATGACCGGAGAATGAAAGTGCGCAAGGTTGTAGGCATCTCAACTGAGAAGCCACATCACATTTTACACGATTATTTGGATATGAAAAATCTATCCGTGCAATGGGTGGTGAGTTGTCACCATTGCGAAAATCCATGCGACTATTTTCTATTTCCAAACCTGAAGAAATGGCTGTGTGGTAAGAGGTTTGGGTCAAAATAAAATAATTGGAAAAAAGCTGTACTAAGTGTGAAGAGTTTAAAGGAGGTTATGTATATATAGAGAATGTTTTTTGCCGAAAAAGTATATTTTATTCAAAAAGTTAATGACTTATAAACCGCCTTCGTAATATGCAATTTCACAAACACATTTACCGATTTTTTCAAATCAGTGCCACGTTGCCAGGCACGGTGGCTTCGAGTGAACGGTCGTTTTCTACTTTACGGAGATTGAGCACGTATCTGCGCTGCTAAATATTCATCGAGACATTGAGGTTCCTAGTGACCAAATACTAGGTAGTTTGGCAAACAAAAAGACTAGAATCGATAAAGCACTTTAAATACCTGAGGTTTTATGATTCTACAGATTCAAATGATATAGATAAACATAGCCTAACGATGGCTTTATAAAAATGCATTCAACATTTTACCCAATATTATTATATCCATGTTTATAATAGATTATAATCAAATATCTCAAAATATATAAAATATGGTAACAAGTTTAAAAAAATAAAAAAATATTTTCTGGATCCGTCCCTGGCATTAATGGTTTATTGTTATTACCAAACAATCAAGTTGTGTTTAAAAAATTATAGTTCATCCTAGTGTTGCAATATATCTTGTATAATTTTGTACTTAAGTATGTTTTTCTGAATTGCATACACAGTATACGTTTCAAAAGATCAAACATGTAACAACATTACATAAATATATTATCTGCATAATACTATGTCGTATATCGTTACACTATCCCTATTGAAATGAAATAATCATAACTATTATCTTCCATAGGCTTTTATTTCATTTTAATGCAGTTTGTTGTATTATTCTTAGCATGAATATATAAGTTTCATTGTTTGCCCACCCTTGAGCAAGCGACGTGTCGAGTTCCATTGCACAATTTAGGTGGTATCAAATTTCTTAACATTATTATTGGTGATCCAACTTTCAGAAATAATTGATGAGACGGCATTCCTGACAGTTCCAGCGAATTCAGAAACTCAACAGGGTAGTTGTCATCTTGTTCTTTATCAATAACGGTGCATGTTTTTAGAATAGTCCTCTTCGAAAAACCAATCATTTAAAGATAATCCAATTCAGACCGTAAGAAAGCACACGACAATGTGATGTAATTTATAGAAGTTTGTGTACTTACCTTTTATGTAAACTTAAGCAATCTTTATCACATATTTCCAAGTGCACAATCACAAACTTGAACAAAATACGATCACGAATATATATGTGAGGGGGTAAATTGGCAACCTCCCTTACCTATAACTAAAAAAGGGGCTCCGTTAGGACCTTCTACAGGAATAAACGAATAACTGCACAAAATTTAAAGAAAAAGCGTTTCATTTTTATATACATACAAGTTAACAAGGGGGCCAGCACACTAACTACTGTAAAAGTGCTGATGCCGCACTTCCCCAAACACGCGCATAGCCAACGCAGGTAATCGACCTGCAACGTAATTGATATTTAGACGAAATGCAAAATGCAATTCGTGGCAAGCGCAGCGTCAGCAATTATTTATTTAATTCATGTCATTTAGATACTAAGTGTTAGCTTTAATAATATTTTGGCGGGCATTCTTCCAAGAGAGAGGGAATGGTAAATATACAAATAACTAACCAATTTAGATCGTTTTATTTTCACAGGAATTTTTTTTCGAGCCCACGTGTGTGGACTCGTTAAGTGGCGCCCGAGCAGGGACCCACTGAAATGAGTGCCCTTGTGAGGAGCCTACTTAGCTGTAGAGCTCCTTCGGGATGGATCCCCTTAATTGTGGGAGTCCTTCCCGAGTGATTGTAGAAAGTGTTCGAAAGTGCTAAGTGATAAAGTGGTTATGACAAAGTGTGAGTGAAAAAAAGAAGAATAAATTAAAATATAAAGTTGTGAAGTCTCTGGTAGAAAAGTATTCCAATTTATTCGTTCCACTTAATATTAAATCAAACATCAAAACTTCAGTTCGTGCTGAAATAAAGACAACTACGGATGAGCCTATATATACAAAAAACTATCCATATCCCGCAAACATGAGGGAAGAAGTAGAAAAACAAATTAGCGAACTGCTCGAAGAAGGCATCATACGGCCATCGAAAAGGCCGTATAATTCTCCCAGTTGGGTAGTCCCGAAGAAGCCTAAACACCCCGGTGAAAAGCAGTATAGGATGGTTGTAGATTTCAAACGTTTGAACGCGGTTACCGTGTCAGACGCTTATCGTATTCCGGATATTAATGCGACACTTGCTAGTCTAGGAAACGCTAAATATTTAACAACAATTGACCGTACATCAGGCTTTCATCAAATTGCAATGAAGGAGGCAGATATACCTAAAAGAGCTTTTTCAACTATGAATGCGAAGTATGATAGATGATGACCTTAAATAATATATTGGGCGAATATGCTACGTATAAATCGATGATATTATTGTCTTTGGGAAAGATACTGACGAACATTTAAAAAATATGGAAATAATATTTGCTAGGCTCGCGGAGGCTAACTTAAGGGTGAATTTGGAAAAAACGAAATTCATGCGGACGGAAGTAGAATTTCTAGGATATGTAATCACATCTAACGGAATAAAACCAGATTCTTCAAAGGTGCAGGCTATAGAGAACCTTTCGGCCCCAGAAACACTCAAAGAACTGAAGAGTTTTTTGGGAATGACGTCATACTACCGGAAATTCAACTGAGATTACGCGAAGGTTGCGAAACCTTTAACAAATCTCACACGGGGCGAAAACGCGCAAGTCAAGGCCAACCAATCGAGGAAGGTACGCATAAATCTAAACTCTGAACCCCTTCAAGCTTTCCTTGCTTATTTCCTCCGATATTCTTGCTTTTCCCGATTTCACAAAATCGTTTAACCTCACGACCGACGCTTCTAACTATGCCATTGGTGGCGTGCTATCACAAGGAGAGCCAGGAAAAGATCGGCCCATTGCCTATATTTCAAGATCGTTAAATAAAACAGAGGAAAACTACCCCACGAACGAGAAGGAAATGTTGGCAATAGTTTGGGCTCTAGATAATTTGAGATCTTATCTCTATGGGGCGAAAAAAGTTAGGATTTTCACTGAACACCAACCTCTCACGTTTGCGTTGGGAAGTAGAAACTACAACGCAAAGTTGAAGAGATAGAAGCGAAAAAGGGTCAGTTCACAGCGCAGATCAGGATGCGTCAGACCTCATTCCACATGTAGAAAATCCGTTAAACGTTTTTCGAAACCAATTAATTTTTACGGAAGGGAACGCAATGATTTGTGTGGAAAATCCTCATTCCGGTTTCACCCGTCACTATGTCAGTTTACCTATCATTGAAAAATCCAACTTGACCGCAACCTTGAAAGAACGTCTGAATACATTACTTATAAACGCTATAAAAATTTCAGAAAATCATTTGCAGCTTCTACAAGAAGTATACCTAGAACATTTTCTTTTGTATAAAATCAGGATAACTCAGAGGGTGGTCGAAGATGTAGCCAACGAAGATAGAATTTGTATGATAATAGAAGAAGAACATAGGAGGGCTCATAGGAACTCGATGGAAAACAAGGAACAAATACTGGAAAGGTACTATTTTCCTTAAATGGCGAGCAGAATAAGGAAATTTACTTCCATTTGTAAAACTTGCTCGCAAACAAATATGATAGACATCCTGCGGTACCGCCGATAAAAGACACTCCTGTGCCGAAATACCCATGCGAAATAGTTCATGTTGACATCTTCAAAATTCAGGAAAAATTTTAATCCTGCTTAGACAAATTTTCTAAATTTGCCTAACTTTTCCTCATTAAAAACTGAGCTTCTCTAACTCTTCGCGCCAAGCTAGCGAAATTAATACACTACTTCACAACTCCTAAAATAATAGTAACAGACAACGAGAGGGGATTCATGACTCCTCTAGTATGCAATTATAATAATAATAGTAATAATAATAATAATCCCTCCATACCCGCCCGACCGACGCGAGGGGCGCATCCGCATGACGCACGGATATATAAAAAATTTTCATTGTATGGTGCGCCGAGTCATGAAGGGCAGAGGTTTGTTAAGTGTCGAGATCTAAAACTGTTCAGCTACAGAACAAATGCTCATCAGCTGATCGAATAGTATTATATGTATATGTATGTATGTATTAATTATTGAGAGGATTGAGTATAGTTTTCTTTATGTAAAAAAGTGAGTCTAGGAATTGAACTGTATCAGACTCCGGTTCAAAGAAGTGAGGGAAACGGTCAGGTTGAAAAACTGCATTCTACCATCATTGATGCCTTCGAAAAGAGATAAAAAACGTCAGACCAAAGGAATTAGTGTATATCGCAGTTGATCGTTACAACACAACAATACACTCTGTAACGAAACAGAAACCCAGCGACATTTTTTTCAATAGGACCGAAAGAATAAACTAGCAGGGATTGACCAAATTGACCAACTTCAAGGAACAAAGAACAGAAACTCAAAATTTTAATTAATTTATCAATGGCATTTATGGGAAAGGCACCAAAAAAACCAAAAAAAAAAAACAAAGAGAATATTACTATCCAAGATTAAAAAACAAAAATATTACTATCCAAGAGTAAAAATTACTATAGCACAGACGACACAAAACGCTATAACTGCTTAATTAAAGAGGCAAAATCGGCCCATTACAAATCATAAAAGCAAGACCAAATAACGCTTACACAAAGAGGCAAAAAAAAATTCTTTAAAGAAGGCACGAATGGCCCAACTTTTGCAGAATTTACCACAGGACCCTAGGATATTGAATTATAACTAAATATCCTGTGGATTTTCTAATTACTAGTTTAAGAGAACTGGGGACGGTAGGATAGATACAAGAATATAGCTCTAACCCAAGAGTCCAAAAAATTAATATATTGTAAAAAAAAAACATTTTTTAAATCATCCTTTTCCATTTTTCTTGATTTTGTTGTAATAAATACTAGTAACTAATTTTTGATATGTTTAAAAAACAAACAAGGAAAAAATGTAAATTAATTTAAGAAAATAATATTATTTAAGAAAAGAATTGTATATAATCATCTCATACTTTGTTTTGGTAAAATGTTTTCCTTTTTTTCTTCTCACCGTCCCAACACAAAAAAAATTTTATAAAAATAATAATGAAACTAGCGAGATAGGCGGCAAAAAATACTAATACTAATTAAAAAAATGTTTACTTATTTTTCAATCTTGATGGTTAGACAGATTACTTTTAATATCTGGCGTTTGCGGCCTCACCATTTACAACTACGACTCCCCACTGTTCACCATTGAACATGGGCGTGGTTGTATCCTGAACGGACACTTTAGTCCATGTAGTCGACCTTAACTACTTCAACGTGGCTTTGGGGAAATTGATCGAGGCAGCACAGGACGATATCCAAAGCAAAGCTGTGCGTACTGTACTGCAATTCCACCTAAACCAAATGAGTAGGTCGAGAAAAACCCGTTCCATTGACAGCCTTGGTTCGGCATGGAAGTGGATCGCCAGGTCCCTAGATGCAGCAGATTGGGATTATATCCTTCGAAGCACGATCGACGTTATAGTAAATAACAATCACCAGTACCGCGTCAACGAAAAGCTCTTCAACGTTACCCGAGAGGCGATCGAGAGAGCGAATGAAATGATGCTACATATCAACGCTGTAAGCAAAAATATTGAAGAAGAAAATCTGGAGCTTCTGGACTTGGGCAAGGTTCTTATCCTGAAAGAACAAGTCTCAGAAGTTATACAAGCCTGCCAAATGGCAAAATCTGGCGTCATAAAAACAAACCTACTCGACCGAGATGAAATCCAAAAGCTTATTACAGAAGAAGATTCGCTACCATATCAAAATACCATTGAAGCTATAGAGTACGGATCGGCTTCTGTATATTCAAACGGCAGTATCCTTCTGTACGTTCTCTCAATGCCAAAAGTGAAATCAGCGGGTTACAGGCTTTTAATAACGCGGGCCGCTGTTATAAGAGGACAACACGTCGACCTCAATTACAACAATATGCTGATAAACGAAGGAGAAACATTCGGATTGACCGAAGATTGTCCTTCGATTAGCAATATAACAATCTGCTCACCAAAAGCATTAACGAAACTTCTTGAAGACGGATGCTTAGCTAGATTAGTAAAAGGCGGCGATGCCAAATGCCATTTTGAACCGGACAACCGCAGAAGCGTCGAGATGATCGCAGATGCAACAGTATTTGCTACAAACTTTCAAGGAGAACTGCGAGGGGGAAACTACTCCACGCATCTCAATGGAACCTATGTCATTTTACTAAATAACGAAACAATCACGTTGGGAAATCAAACGTTTACCAGCAGATCAGTACGCGCAGTCCAAGCTTTGCCACCCGCTCTGGTCAACGTTACAAGCGATGGGTTGAAATTAAATTTGGACTACATCCACTGGCTCAGTGTAGAGAATATTCACCATCTAAAGCAGCTTGGCAATAATATTGTGTGTTGTTTCATTCTGATAAATGTACTGAAGTTTATATGTTATAACACTGTCCAACAAATGAAGACTTTTTGAATGGAACAGAATAGCGACCCTATAATTCTGAAAGGGTATGTTGAGTAGATCATTTTTGTAGAACAAACTTATGGTCCAGCACGTCTGAGTTTTTTTTTTTACAGTGGGTCAAAGTTTTCATTTTTTGGTCGAAGGGAGCATTATACTATATGAAAAAAATGTTGTAAGTTAATGTCTGAGAGAATTCTTATGGTCAGAGTTGTATTGTGGAATTGTATGAGGATTATATTTGCGGAAGAATGCGGAAGACCCTCTAACTGGTCTCTTTATGGGTCAATTTGACCCTTTTTTCGAGAAAATCAAAAAATATCCTTTAAAAAAGGACATTTAAGGATTAAAATATTCTACGAAAATGTTTGGCGGAAAATTTCAGTGGGGGTCACCAAAGACACCATTGTTGTAAATAAAGCTCTTTACGATTAATTGGCAAAATTACACGCCAACATATACAAAGCAGGTGAAAAGGTCGTCAAGTTCGGCCGGGCCAAACACTGAGTTTTCGCGTCTAGTCAGCTGTGACTTACAAATGAGCTGTGACTTACAAATCGGGTGTGATAAAATTAAGCATAATTGAGCTACTAAGCAGTACATATCGGGTGTGATTTTTACTAAAATTAATATAAAAAAAGAACAATTAAAGCTTAAATAAGCATGGCGGATAATAATACAATTCCATAATACAACTCTGACCATAAGAATTCTCTCAGACATTAACTTACAACATTTTTTTTATATAGTATAATGCTCCATTCGACCAAAAAATTAAAACTTTGACCCACTGTAAAAAAAAAACTCAGACGTGCTGGACCATAAGTTTGTTCTACAAAAATGATCTACTCAACATACCCTTTCAGAATTATAGGGTCGCTATTCTGTTCCAAAAATGCTGTTGGACAGTGTAATCAAACGGCGTTTACTTTCATGAAAATGTATTTGAAATATATTTATGATTTTACTGTTCAGAATAAAATTGTGCTTTGAAAAGATCAGACGTGTAAATTTGAATTTTTCTAATTTTTGGAGATCCTTACAATTCAGAAGTAGGATCGAGCGAAGGCCATAAAAAATCCGTTTTTTTTTTAATCTATTAAATTTAAATAAAATTAATGAAAAAAGAAGTTTTTTTTTTAATAAGCAAAATTAAAACTTGTATGCAAGGACTTATGATAAAAGGATAATTTTTATCCTAGTAGGCTGAAAAAACTTAAAGATTTATGATAAATTTATAGAAAGGATAGTTTTTATCCTGTGAGAATTTAATGAGTTTTATGGGACGAAATTAGTGGAAGATCATAATAAAGACTGAAAAATTATTTATAATTATTAAAGAACTGATTAGATAAATTAAAGCGAATTATTAAAACTAAAATTGTTAAATGGAAGAAGCAATTTGTGCTACGGATTATTCGTTGGTTCAACTTCGTAATGGCTTAAACAATTAAATTTGCCCACGTCAGGCTGTAAAGCAGCAGCTGTTGCTGATATTGCTGATGTTGAAGTTATGTATGTATGTATATACGACGATAGGCGGAATTGTTAAGACGTAAAAAAGAATTGTTGGAGAAAGAAAATGAGTGGTGCAGAATCATCACATCGTGTACAAAATGCCTTACGTATTTCAATTGAGAATTTAAAGGGTTTGGTACCAGAATACAATGGCGACGAAAATGTTGAAGTTTGGGTGAAGCAGCGTGAGAGATCGATTGATGTATGTACATACATACATATATGGTTGCTGATGATACAATGCGTATGCTACTGTTCGGGAAATTAAAAGGTAAAGCTTTGCAGTTTCTATATTCAAAACCAAATTTTGTGGTAGAAAGCTTTGCACAGTTGGTAAGTGAGTTGAAAGAAATTTTAGGCACTAAAGAAAGCAAACTAGTGTTACGTAGGAAATTTGAGATGCGTAAATGGCTTCTGAATGAGAGCTGTAATGAATATTTTAATTATGCTGGCAAATCCATTGAAGTTGGATGAAGAGGAGTTGGTCGAATATATTATTGATGGTATTACTGATGAACAGTTACGTATGCAAGGGTATTTGCAGTGTTTTGCTAATAAATATCAGTTGTTGCAAGCATATTCGAAAGTTAAGCAGCAAATACCGATGACTAAATCAACAACTGCAGCAGTTTCAAAGAATACGAATTTAAAATGTTACAATTGTAATTTGTTGTTTTCACACTATGCATCAGAGTGTCGGAAGCCTGTTCGAGAAAAAGGATCGTGTTATGCTTGCGGAAGAAAGGCGCATCATATTAGCGAGTGTCCGGATCGTAAGGAGAAAGTACATTTTTTGGAAGAAAATTAATATGTAAGAACATTTTTATTTGTTGCTAGATGTTGTGGTAATTTCCGTTTCTTCTTAGACTGCTTGATAGATTCAGGAAGTCCTATCAACTTTATTCGAAAGTCCCGTGTTCTTAAAGAAATTAATTTTAATTCGTTTTTAAATATTAACAGTGAGTTTTTTGGATTAAATAAAAAAAAGTCCATACATATGGAAAATAAGTATGTGTGTTCTTTTTTGTTGGTTGCACAAGAATTGAGCTATGATGCAGTCTTGGAAAGAGATTTTTTAAAAATTGGTGGATTTAGATTGTTAAAAGATGATGATGAAAGTTCTAAATTAAAGACGGTGAATGATTTTGAGTGTAAAATTGTAAGAAAGATAGTACTGGCAAAGATTTTGAAAGTATAAAAGTGAAAAATGATATAATTAAAGAAAGTAATACAAGGTTAATGAAAGATGTAGGAAATGATAAAATTTTAGTGTAAGGTTTTAATGGAAATGAGAATCGTGTTAATGAAGATAGTTTATATGATTTGGAAAGTAATTACAAATTTTTTTTTGATAAGTTTTGTTTTTAACAACTGAAGATGTTAGCTACAATCTTAAAATAGGAGATGAAATTAGTTTTGTAAATAAAATAAAAAAATTATTTGTTTCAAAAATATTACATTCAATCGCCTCGTCCTTTAGAGCCAAAGGTGAAATGTCAAATGAAATTGACGTTAAATTGGAGAAAAACATTATAAGGCAAAATTAGTCTGAATTTGTATCGGAAAAAAACTGGTGACCTCAGGATGTGTGTTGATTTCCGGACTCTTAACAAAGTCACGGTTAAGGATAATTATCCTATACCGTTAATAGATGATTTACTTGATAGGTTAGTACATACAAATATTTTTACGAAGTTAGATCCAGATTCGATTAAATTTACTTCCTTTATACGTATAACTCCGTTAGGGCAATATGAATTTTTAAGAATGCCGTTTGTTAATAAGGTATTTTCAGATAAGATAAGATTAAATAAGGTCATTATAACATTTGAAAGTGTTAACTGAATTTTTTCAAAGACTAGTAGAAAATAATTTAGGGCTAAGATTAGACAAATGTGAGTTTTTAGTAAGCCAGGTTAAATATGTTGGATACACTATTACGGAAGATGGTATTAGAGCAGATGAAAAGGGTCTTGCGGCAATAAAAAATGTCCCAGTTCCTATTAAATTACAGTCAGTACAGAGTTTTCTGGGTTTGTGTTCATATCTTCGTAGGTTTGTTAAAGATTTTCTTCAATTACAAAACCATTATATGATTTAACAAGAAAAAATAAAACCTTTAAGTTTGGTGAAAATGACTTGCTGTATTTTGAAACTCTTAAACAAAAGTTGTTGAGTGCGCCTATTTTAGCTTTATATGACCCTGGTGATGAGACTGAGTTACATTAGGATGCAAGTTGTATAGGTTTTGGCACAATTTTGATGCAAAGGAAAAAAGATGGGAAAATGCATCAGTATTTTATTTTTCCAAGCGTACTAGTGAAGCAGAGTCAAAGTATCATAGTTTTGAACTTGAAACATTGTCATTAATATATGCACTTAAAAGGCTTAGAGTTTATTTCCAAGGTTTTAAGTTCAAAATAATTACGGACTGTAATTCGTTAACTTTGAGTAAATAAAAAGGAGCTGAATCCCAGAAAAGTTAGGACAGCGGTAGAGCTTCAAAATTATGATTATACATTAGAACATCGTTCTGGTAATCGTATGCAGCATGTTGATGCTCTTAGCCGTTGTGGTAATATATTAGTAATAAAATCTAATATGTTTGAGAAGAATTTGGTTATTTGTCAAAACAAGGATCAAAAGCTAAAAGAGTTGCGTGATTTGTTAGAATCAAAAGAGGAACCTTTTTATGAAATGCGTTATGGTATTCTGTATAAGAAAAAGGAAAATGGATCAGTTTTATTTTATGTTCCTGAAAAAAAAAACATCATGATGATATGGGACATTTAGGAATAGACAAAACAATGGATAATATTTCTAAAAGTTACTGGTTTCCTTTAATGAAACAAAAAATTTCAAGTCATATACAAAATTGTTTGCAGTGTATAATATTTTCAGCTAAGCATGGTCGAAATGAAGGTTTTTTGCATAATATTCCAAAGGGAAGTGTACCTTTTGATGTTATACTACATGCAAAAAGCCAAGTTGAAAGAATAAATCGAAGTATAGGTCCAATGATTGGAAAACTTTCAAGCTCAGATAAAAATGGTTATTGGGACAATATGATAGAAATTTTAGAGTTTTCTTTAAACAACACTTTACATAGGACAATTAAGGAATATCCTAGTGTGATGCTTTTCGGAGTGAAACGAAGGGGTAAGTGTTAGATTTATTAAAAGAAAATTTGATTAAAGAAGTTCAGAGTAGGGAAGTAAGGCCTCTTGCGGAGATTAGAGAAGGTGCAAGTGAAAA
This sequence comes from Philophylla caesio, assembly GCA_963971545.1. NCBI lineage: Eukaryota > Metazoa > Arthropoda > Insecta > Diptera > Tephritidae > Philophylla > Philophylla caesio. The sequence goes on along the minus strand of OZ020608.1, from coordinate 36,337,711 downwards.
TGAAAAGAAATTACAAAGGTACAATGAGGTGTATGTGAATAGCAAACGGAGTGTACCAAATATATTTAAAGAAGGTGATTATGTGATGCATACAATGTTTATTCAAATGTTAGAGTGTTCCGAAATTTAAAGGTCCCTTTATGATAAGTAAAGTTTTGAAAAATGATCGTTATGTGGTGAAAGATGTGGAAGGTTTTCAGCATTCGTCACGACCATATGTTGGAGTTTGGGCGGTGGGAAATTTGAGACCATGGTTTGTGCTTTGAAAAGATCAGACGTGTAAATTTGAGAGATTTTGGAGATCCTTACACTAGTTTGTGTTTTTTTAATAAAAATCTTGAACATCAACAATGGAGCGAGACGTAAGTGTTAGATTTATTAAAAGAAAATTTGATTGAAGAAGTTCAGAGTAGGGAAGTAAGGCCTCTTGCGGAGATTAGAGAAGGTGCAAGTGAAAATGAAAATAAATTACAAAGGTACAATGAGGTGTATGTGAATAGCAAACGGAGTGTACCAAATATATTTAAAGAAGGTGATTATGTGATGCTTACAATTTTTATTCAAATGTTAGAGTGTTCCGAAATTTAAAGGTCCCTTTATGATAAGTAAAGTTTTGAAAAATGATCGTTATGTGGTGAAAGATGTGGAAGGTTTTCAGCATTCGTCACGACCATATGTTGGAGTATGGGCGGTGGGAAATTTGAGACCATGGTTTGTGCTTTGAAAAGATCAGACGTGTAAATTTGAGAGATTTTGGAGATCCTTACACTAGTTTGTGTTTTTTAATAAAAATCTTGAACATCAACAATGGAGCGAGACGTAGGCCGTATTAGAGGCTTCTTGGAGAAAAGTGGCCCTGACTCAGAATATGACAACGGAAATGACAGTCTTTACGAGGATACAACTGAAAGATAAGCGCTTAGCACTTTTGTAGTAACACGCTGCCATAGTTTGCCCGGACTACTACGAAAAATTCGAATAAATTTAAAAGAAACCATTGCTTTAGTAGGACTGATATTTGAGATCTTCGAACATAATTTATTCTTGTTTCGTTTCAAGCTATTAAATGAATTTAAGTTCCTAAATTGTAATTTAGATTTAACTAGTAAGGAAAGAAAAATTCGGGCGAAACCGAATTTTATATACCCACACGATGTGTTTTTGTATTAGCAGTGCCGCAGGAGATATTGAATTTTACAAAACTCGTTCCCATAAACACCGAAAAAGGAAGTTTTTTGCATTTTTCAAAACTTCCGTTGCATGGAAGGTGGGCGTGGTATTGATCCGATTTCTAAAACTTTTTACTAATGATATCATGGACAATATGTTTACCAAATTTAGTGACCATACCTAGCAATATTATTTAGATGCAGACAATTTATTATACATGGACGTGGTAACTCCCTTTTTTTCAAAATTTCACTAAAATCAAGTTTCTTTATTTACAACGCTCTTAACATCAACTGACTGACTGACAGTCTGTCAGGGCTAAAACGATTCCTCTTTTCATTCTGATAATTTTAGTATATACATATATGTATGTCTATATCTCTCTCGATTACTTTTGGCTGTTACAAACAACCGTTATGCGAACAAAGTTAATATACCCTTGTGTATGTACAAGTAAGCTCGGGTATAAAAATCTATAAAATGAACTCTCAGACTTTTTTCTAATAGCCGTATACATTTTATTTGCAGTTTTCGAAAAGTCGATAAACAAAAATGGCAAAAAAAGGAAGTGAAATAAAAACTGGTGTATAATTTTAAATACCATATGTATTGTTGTTTTTATTTAATTTACATAAACCTACACACAGAAAAAAGACCACCTAAAATACTCTATAAATCAGAACAAAAGTTAGAGGGTTTCTCTACGATTTTTTTCCAATTAGATGCCCTTCTTATTATGACTGGGTTTATCTTTTTAATAAACTCTAGTAGACAACTTGTAAAACTAAGATACAAATTTTTCAATATAATTAAGAAGGTGACGCTTGAAATTAAGGTGAAACCTTTTCAGTCAAATTTTGTAGGTAACCTGTAAAAATAAGATGAAATACTTTTCAATAATATTAAGAAGGTGACCCGTAGAATTAAGATGCAAATCTTTTCAGTCAAACCTGTAAAACTAAGAGGAAAAACTGTTCAATATAATTAAGAAGGGAATCTTGGTTTTCATTCGAATTTCCTTCTAATTTGAATAAGCCGGATGATCTTATTAATTTGAAATGATTGCCGCCTTAATTTATTAAGGCAGATTTTTTTTGAAAATAAATATCACTTTTGGCGTAGAATACGTCTTACCTTACGGTATGGGCACCAATGTCAGGTTTTTATTGTTGTAATCTCTTTTTCTTTAATTATAAGGAAACGGCTCGGTTAATTTTTTTTTTTTTTTGTAGTTAAATGAAGATGTTAGCTTTCGTTTGACATACATTTCATGTTGGTTGATATCTTCCTAATATTTAAATTTCTCAAATGAAAATTGTATAAACACATGCACACAAATATGTGTGTGGTGTTTGGTTGAGTGTTTGCTGTTGGGCGATTTAAATGTACTCGTGCAGCCCTTTCTTTGTATTGCATAATTTTAGGCGGGCAAGTTAAAGTAGAGTAAAGGCAGAGAAAGCGCTGCCAACTACTGCTTATCGGTGATGATTTTAACACAGAAATCACTTCAAATACTAGATTGGCGAAATTTATGAGCGATACGTTTAATTTGGATTATATTCGAAATGATGCTCCCACAACTATTGATAACACAACCATTGACTTAGTTTTTGCGAGAAATGTAAATGTTAATTTAAAAACATATTTATCCTATTTTTCCCATCATAAGCCTATATTCTCAAAAGTAACTTTCAAATAATCAAATAGATTTGGGTCTGTTATTTATCATTTATCTTTACTATTGATAACTACCATTGACTTCGTTTTTGCGAGAAATTTAATTGATAATTTAAAAACATTTTTATCCTATTTTCCTATCATAAGCTTATGTATATTATCAAAAGTAACTATCAAATAAAGAAATTCATTTGCTTGCATTATTTATCATTATAAATTATCATTATACATATGTTTTCTGTCTTATCGGATGGCGTATTCTACGTTAAACTTAATGGCCGTGTCTCTGACACAGCCTCCTTCTTTTTCTTTCATTTTCTTTGATTTAATTATAAAAGTTTTACTTATAATAATAAAAAGTTTAAGTCCTTATAGTTTATGGTATAACAAGTTTTATATATTGGCTTATAATTCTTATTCTTATAATTCAAATACAAAGCTACTTAGGCGACTGTTTAAAATTTTTTGGCCTTTAGAATTGAAGGCCCTCATTTAAAACGTAAAAATTAATTCTTTTATTAAAAAATCGCATATTTCGTATATAAGAAAAGTATACTTAGTAACTGAAATAAAGTTTTTAATTTTCAACGGGGTTTCCCGCAAAATTACGTCCTCTATTCTTTTATATGAATTCAAATCGGATAAATTTCGTGATTAAATTAAAATTTTCTTTTTTTAGGAGTTCCTGTCTTTAAAAAAAATTGAAGCCGAAATAAGTTTTTGGCTAAAATTGAGTTTGCAAATCTTATCAATGATTTTATTCATAGGGATAGATGAATATTTACGAATATAGAAGAATAATTATGAATTTATATTCTGCTTAAAACCTAAATGACCATTAACATTATGGTTTATAAGTAAACATGAAGTTAAATGGTGTTTATTACATACATAAATAGCAAGCAAATTTGCTCATTTTAAGAAATTTAAAAAAAAAAAACTTAATTATTTAAATTTGCAACTGAAGGAAAATCTTCAGATTTCAGACCAAAAAAGTATTGCTCTAAAAATACCCAAACTTGCTTGCCATTATGAGAATATTATATTTGAAACACATAACTTAACTTAATAATACAATCGACGCATTTCATTAATGTGGAGCATTTCCACTTAAGCCCGTCGCAAAATATAAAAAATTCTGATATATTTGTATAGTCCTCACCTACTGCAACAATCTGAGGCTACAATGGCTGTTTTCTACTAGCGTACTCCTCAATTTTACCTGATATTTTGGGCAAAACATTGTTCGGTGTAGTTGCAAGTGTTATAAATTCCGATTGGGCATCAGCAATCGTTGGTTTTTGCATTTTGTATACGTAAATATATACATATGTATTTCCCCATATTTGAGTCTAAGCCCGACCGATTTTGGAGCAACTTAATTTTTGTTGAAATTTTCAACATTATCGAAAGCAATATGGTATGAGTACGCAACTCATAACAACAATGCGTCATATGGAAGTTTTTTCAAAAATTTCATCATCTTTACTCGAGTTCTTATTTTGTTCACGTGAATATATATGTATGTATTTCCACACATTTGAGTCTAAACCCGACCGATTTTGGGGCAACTTAATTTTTGTTCAAATTTTTAAGATTGTCGAAAGCAATGTGGTATGAGTACGCTACTCATAACAATGCGTCATATGGATTTTTTTGCAAAAATTTCATCATCTTTATTCGAGTTCTTATTTTGTACACGTGAATATATATGTATTTCCACACATTTGAGTCTAAACCCGACCGATTTTGGAGCAACTTAATTTTTGTTAAAATTTTTAAGATTGTCGAAAGCAAATATATGAGTACGCTACTCATAACAATGCGTCATATGGATTTTTTTCCAAAAATTTCATTATCTTTATTCGAGTTCTTATTTTGTACACGGGAATATATATGTATTTCCACACATTTGAGTCTCAACCCGACCGATTTTGGAGCAAGTTAATTTTTGTTCAAATTTTCAAGATTGTCCAAAGCAATGTGGTATGAGTACGCAACTCATAACAATGCGTCATATGGATTTTTTTGCAAAAATTTTATCATCTTTTTTCGAGTTCTTATTTTGTTCACGTGAATATATATACATTTGAGTCTAAACCCGACCGATTTTGGAGCAACTTTAAAGATTGTCGAAAGCAATGTGGTATGAATACGCTAGTCATAACAATGCGTCACATGAATTTTCTGCAAAAATTTCATCATCTTTAATCGAGTTCTTATTTTTTACACGGGAATATATATGTATTTCCACACATTTGAGTCTTAACCCGACCGATTTTGGAGCAAGTTAATTTTTGTTCAAATTTTCAAGATTGTCCAAAGCAATGTGGTATGAGTACGCAACTCATAACAATGCGTCATATGGATTTTTTTGCAAAAATTTCATTATCTTTTTTCGAGTTCTTATTTTGTTCACGTGAATATATATACATTTGAGTCTAAACCCGACCGATTTTGGAGCAACTTTAAAGATTGTCGAAAGCAATGTGGTATGAATACGCTAGTCATAACAATGCGTCACATGAATTTTCTGCAAAAATTTCATCATCTTTAATCGAGTTCTTATTTTGTACACGGGAATATATGTACATATATGTATTTCCACACATTTGAGTCTTAACCCGACCGATTTTGGAGCAAGTTAATTTTTGTTCAAATTTTCAAGATTGTCCAAAGCAATGTGGTATGAGTACGCTACTCATTACAATGCGTCATATGGATTTTTTTGCAAAAATTGCATCATCTTTAATCGAGTTCTTATTTTGTACACGTGAATATGTATGTATTTCCACACATTTGGGTCTTAACCCGACCGATTTTGGAGCAAGTTAATTTTTGTACAAATTTTCAAGTTATTTAGAATCTGAAAAAATTAGTTAAAATTTTTTAAATTATATAGTTTTGATGTTTTTATAAATACCGTTTGATAGATGTTTATAAGAGAGTCTCGAAAGTAGTAACTATCGACTGGCTTGGTCTTTCACTTCAGTATTTAAGATAGGGAGGATTACTTTATAAAATTTATCCAGTTTTAAAAATAGCTGGTTTCCAATACCTGTATGCATCATATTAAAATCAATATCAACCTGTTATAAATAAATACTTTTTAATCTGAAAATAAAAACTTTACATTATTTCTTACCAATTCATAACCGTTAAAATCGTTGTAGCGTGGCCAATCTGCCAGCAATTCCGATAGAGATCCTTTACATTTATTTCTTAAACTGCATGTATCTGCCCAAAACTGTTTAACTTGGTCCCAAGGAGCGCAGTTATGCGCCAGCCAACATTTTTTTTCCAAAACATTATCTGCAATGTAAGAAGTGATAACGCACAAGTTAAATATTGGAAAAAGATCAAATGAGAACAGTAGTAGGGCTTATAAGGATTGCATACCATCTGAAACATCATCATGAGCTTCCTGTGTATCAGAAATCGGTTTGTTTTCGAATTTGAAGCCATTGGCCTAACGGGAGAACAATTTCCCACTGGGATTTTTTCCCCTTTCTTCCGTTCCAAAAAATACAACTCCTAAAATATAAGAATAACAAAAGCTGTTTGTAATTGTATAGTAATTATCACCTAATTCGAGCAATTACCTTGTTTGATTTTGGAAACACCGCAACAATTTCAATCGCCCATTGCTTCATATCAGAATATTGCATTTTACGACCCGAGGAAATATAGTTGTCCACAATGCAATGAGTCAAATTTTTTTGATTTATACTATCCAAGTAGCCATATTTCTCTTGAAAAGACAAAACAAGTTGACCTTTAACTGTTTTTTTCAACAAATCAACATATTGTAAGAACTCGAATTTTGAGAAGAAGGTAGCGGAGTGGATTCCCTCGATTTAATGTAGGACAAATCACCAGATATTTTTTTCGAGCCAATCAAGAATTCTGTTGCTTGCCGGTAAAGTCTCTTGGTCACAAATAAATGGAATAGCCTTAAAAAAAGTAATCATTAGGTTATTTAAAATTTAAAATAAACATCTTACCTTTTGTTTCCGCCACTCTCTCAAACCTGACTTGAATTTTATACGCTCTCCGAAGTATTTAGCATCCAGCCTATCAAAAAATCTCCAAAATCTTTAATTTCAATTTTCTCGAGAACCAGAAAGGAGTTAATTCCGCGCTCAATAAGAATTGAAATTACTTCATTTAACAAGCCCCAAGATTTAAATAATTCCAATATTTGATCGTTGCCTTGGCTTAGTTGAGATGAAATGAAAATATCGGTTTCTCCAAAAGATATATTACACATTTTTAAAAGAAAATAAGCACATCAAAAGTTACTGAACAGAAAGAAAGAAGGTGCATCCATGCATTATAACTTTACACCACAAAAGTTTAATAACAAAGATTCTTTAACATATGCACACAAAAAGCAGTTGTTGTTGCTTAAACTTGTATAAAGTTCCTATGAAATCGAAAAATTTACATTATTTTTATCAATTTGTCACATTCTCACAATTAACCGCACAATATTTTACTATTAATTAATTATTGCGAAGTATTCACAATATGTCATACCTATATATTGTATGCATATACAACATACATATGTATGTAAGAATGTACTTATGAAAAATAAATGTGTTAACAACAAAATTCGAGTTAAAAAGGAATCTTTTAAAAATAAGAAGATTTCCTTATTAATAAATTCAAAAGGATTCTGGTAGTAGAATAAGAGGATTCGCTTATTAATTAACTTTATAAGATTTTGAACATAAAAATAAGGAGATTTCTTCTTACAATTGCATATTTTGACACGAAAATTAAAAAAAAAAACATAAAATATCTCCTTATTTTCAGCCGATTTCCTTTTCAATAAATTTGAGAAGAATTTCAAAATAAAATTTAGCAGATTTTCTAGTAAAAATTTCTTCAACTTTGTCCCCTCTCACTCTTCTTGACCAACATGCTATTTTAGAAGCCCATCTCATAAATTATAGGTGACGACGTGTGTGTTTATGCGACACAATTTTGCTTTTCACTCTCCAGCTTCTACATACACATGTAAGAATGCATGATTCAACAATAAAAGGTTCTGTAATAAAGCAGCTTACTCTTCCCCGCATGACAAATCGGCTTCTTAACTCATGAAGAATGGTGCATATTCTACATTTTTCACTTGTAATAGTAGTATATTGAAAACCTCTTCATACTAAAAAAAGTGATTGCGAGAAATTGGGTAAGTTTTACAAAAATTAATGTTATTTCATAACAATATAACAATTGAAACATCGTATATATCTTATTTCCCGTGTAATTAACCACAATACTTAGAAAGCGATCCCTTCTGTGGGATATTATTTGAACATTGGTGGCCGAGAAACTTGTGCGTAAATACCAGTTTTGTTTACATCAATAATACATTTAACATGCATATTTATTTGCAGAACATCGTTCCCCACTCATCGCACGGATTATAAATGTGAATGTACATATATTTTCCCAACAGTGTCCATCGTCGATCGACTGGAGCGTCTTCCTGCTGCAGATCTATATACGTAGCACTTTTTGAAGGCACGCACACGTAAGTTAAATGTTATACCAACTGCATTTATTAAGGGAAATTCGTATAATTAAACCTTTTTATTTAAAGATTTCTTCGACCGATTGGTGTATACATGCCCAAGTGCAAAACCAACCTCTTCTAACATTTTTTCCTGCATTAGACGCACCCACTCACACGTAAGTTAAATGCAAGGTCGCAGTTGTCCACCGGCGTAGAAACGGCTGACCTATGTTATGAGCCTTGTTATTGAAATTAATCACCGCAGAACGCACAGTGGTCGGGCTTGTATGGAGCGAGCGGCCAAAAATACTTCTAGTGGAGATAAAAATTCTAAATTTTTTCCAAAATTCTATAAAAATATAAATAAATTTTCCTTGTATGCTGCAGACGAAATTTTTTTATGTCCTTATTTCTTGACTCAGCAGCTTCCTCCGACAATTTCCCAATCGACAACAGAGCGTTTTCAATTATGGATGGTCCATGAATTAAAATCTTATGAACAGTAGGCGGAAGGTAATACCATGAAATATGTCCTTGTCAAATCAAAGGCTATTTGGAGTGCAAATGTTCTAAATTTTTCAACATAAATTTTGTATCCTGAACAGAGTGCTTGCAATATTGTTGCACATCTTTCGATAAGGTCTTTATCTAGGCCTGTAATTTCCGAAGATAACCCATGATTACTGAAGAATTGTCTGGCAGTGTTTCCATCATTCGATGTCCCACATCCACCAATCTTCGGCTTATCGACAATCAATCCCATTTTTAAGCGAAATTCTGTTTGCATTTTTCTTTTCCTTTCAATAACTTTTTGTTTTCCTTCGGCGCTTCGAACTTGCCAGACTTGTACATCAAGTCTGTATGACAAATGAATAAAATATTCAAAAAATCGTATGTAGGCATGAAGTGGTGACAATCCAAATTGAAATCGATCCTGATGAACTTCCCTTTCTAAACTTTTTTCAATATTGTTCATATCTGTGGGCCTCGCGTTGCATATATAGCATTTTGGGGACGATGTTTGGGTTAAGGCATTACAAATTTTGCCATCAAATATGAAATATACTTTTAATCTTGACTGGATGTTTACCTGTCTCGGAACACCACTTATTATATGTATATATAAATGCGGCTTACTTCGCATTCGTAAGAAGCTCCTATATAAAAAGTAAAGAATAATATAATTAAAAGTTATAAATAACTTAAGAAAAGAAAATTAACAAATGAACGGAATCAAAAAACAACACAAGAAAACGCACAAAGACGAAGACAATCACGATATTCACAACACACACCACATAAAGCACAGTTACACAAACGAAAAAAATGCTCAAAAGCGGCGAGACCACGTTGTTCTTTTCAAGGTTACGCAGCGGCTAGCAAAAACTAGCAGCTAGAATTTTCTATATATAATCTGTAAATATTGGCTTATATTCCGATAAAAGTTTGGTCGTTATCTTCGATTAACTTCACAACTAAAAGTCTAAGTGAAAATTTTGTTTACGTATAAATTTTTAATACAACCCAATTTTACATTACAAAAATTAAGTTAATTAATAAAAACTAACAAAACATTTTGAGTACATAAATATAATTAAATATAATAGTTCATACCTTTATTTACAATATTAAATACTTCCATTATTCGTCTTATCTTCTTTTTTAATTGTTTTTATTTTTTGTTTTAAAACCTCACTTGCACGTTGCTTACACTGCAGCGCATTGAAAACCAATAAAATGTTTTGCTCTATGTTAAACAGTTATTCTTGCAGAGTACAGCTGGAACAAAACAAAAATAACAGCGGATTAAAAAAGTTTGAGCTATTATGAGACAGTGTTGGCACATTTTTAGCAAAAACTTTAACTATGGGGGCGACCACTGTGCGAACGGCACGTACACGTTGGTGGGTAACTGCGTTCTAATATAGCAACTTAGGAGAAATTATAATAATTAAACCACTTTGTTTACAGGTTCCTTCGAACACTTGGTATTTCCTTGCCCATTAACGAACTTTCCCGAAGACGATACCAAATTATTTTAAATTTCGTTTTTGAGTTAATAAAAATAAAAATGGGGTATATCGTGACAGTTTCTACAATAATCATGTGGTTTTATTTTCATTTCAAAAATTTACAGGCCCGTTGTGCAAATCGGAATGTATAAATCCTTTCCACTCTATCTGTTATTAGTTTCTTCAGTTCTGAGAGGATCCGAATTTAATTTTTTTCTTTTCAGAGAATTAGAGACAAGACTTTAAAACCGAAACAAAAATGATTGCTTTCGATGTATAGCGATGCTATTCATTTCGATCCCGACCAAATTTTGAAAATCTAAATACAGAATAGGCCTTTATAATCCAAATATTTTAAATTTGAAAGTTTTTATGTTTGTAATTCAATCATGTAAAAACGGGTCACAGAGCTGGAATGAGATTTAGCAGGAATACAGCTTATAGCCTGCATTATAAAAATACCGTTAAATGGGGATGAGATAGACTGAGGAATCTATATACATATATATAACACTGGTCAACAATGAAATTGTTTCGGGCTTAAAAATAGTCAATCCTTATGTATTTTCACCAGCTGAGTTCAAAAATCAACATAAAAACCACATATTAGCTCTTATTTTTGAGATACAGAGGCACGTCATTTTATATAGTGTATATTTACACTAATTGAGAAATTTTGTTTTCCGAACACACCTGTCAACTGTCAAACCAGAGTTTTAGAGGTTATAACCTAACTTCTACTGTAAGTGCTGTGATAACAGTGAGCTTCTGTGATTCCCATTGTTTTTTTTTATAGGATTTATTGATTTGAAGTGATTTTAAAGAGTAAACGTTTTTTACTAAAAATGCCTCGAAATTGTGTGAACCTAGTGAATAACTTTTGTTACATTTGTGATGAAATGACATTTTCGCAATCTGACGCCTATTCTTAGGACTGCCTATCACCATTATTTTGGTATGAAGGTAGGTGATCAAGATAAGTCGTGGGCTACACACATATGTTGTAACTCTTGTTCGGTTACTTTACGAGAATGGTTGAAAAACAAAAAACGATCCATGGCTTTTGCTGTACCTATGGTTTGGCGGGAGCCTACAAACCATATACATGAATGCTACTTCTGCTTGACTCCACCAATTAAGTCTGGATTGTCAATGAAGAATAGAGGAACAATTCAATACCCAAACATAACTTCTGCTATTTGACCTATTCTTCATTCGAATAGTTTACCAGTACCTATTCCACCCCACAGTTATGAAATTGAAGAAGAAAATGAAGATAATAGTGAAGAAGAACTTAGTGAGCCTTGCACATCTGAATCAAGCGGAATTGAGTGATCTCATTCGAGACCTTGATTTGTCAAAGGATAAGGCAGAACTCCTAGGGTCCAGACTACAGCAATGGAACCTTCTACAACGTGATGTCAGGGTGTTAAATTACAGACAGCGTCAGAAGGATCTGATTCCTTTTTTTGTGAAGAAGAACAATCTTGTTTGTTGCAATGTTAATGGCTTGATGAAATGTTTGAATTTGAACCAAGAACCTACTGAATGGAGCCTTTTCATAGACTCATCTAAGCTTAGTTTGAAAGCTGTATTACTGCACAACGGTAACCGCCTTCCTTCTATTCCTATTGGCCATGCAGTTCATATGAAAGAGACTTATGAAAACATGAAAGCCCTCCTCGAATCAACCAAATACGCTGAACACAAGTGGAAGATCTGTGGTGATCTAAAGGTCATCGCTATACTCTTGGGAATGCAACTAGGGTACACAAAGTACTGCTGCTTTTTATGTATGTGGGACAGTAGGGATAGAAAGTCACACTACATTAAAGCAGACTGGCCTGCAAGAAATCTTAACCCCAACGAAAAAAATGTTGTTGTAAATCCTCTTATTGATCCGAAAGACATTTTTCTTCCCCACTACATATAAAACTTGGTTTGATGAAAAACTTTGTGAAAGGCATGAACAAAGAGGGAGAGGCATTCAGATATTTAAGAGAAAAATTTTCTACATTAAGTGACGCAAAAGTTAAGGAAGGAGTATTTGTTGGGCCACAAATTCGACTACTTGTAAAGGATCCTACGTTTGACCAGGTTCTGGAGGGGAAAGAAAAGGAAGCTTGGGATGCTTTCAAAGCAGTTATTCATGGTTTTTTGGGGAACAAAAGAGATAAAAACTATGTTCAGTTGGTGAAAAAACTTCTACAAAAATACCGTCAGCTTGGATGCAACATGTCACTTAAAATGCATTTTCTTCACTCCCATCTAGACTCTTTCCCTCCTAGTTGTGGAGCTGTGAGTGATGAACATGGAGAACGATTCCATCAGGATATTTCTCAAATGGAGAGACGATATCAGGGTCGTAGGAATGAAGCAATGCTTGCAGATTACTGTTGGACTGTGTGTAAGGATGCTCCAGAACTCACTTACAAGAGACAAGTCAAAAGACAGCGAAGTCACGAAGTAACCACATAATGTTCTTGAAATCCAACCTGCCAGGTATTCAAACATCAATTTGAAACTTTTAGAAGACTGTAAATGAAGTTTTTTAAATCTAAATGACCTTTCACAATTGTTAGCTGATACTTAAAAACGTATAGTTTTGCCTCGGTTTGAAAATGCCATGCCACATAAGACTTCAGCTTCGCTTTACGTCAGAGTTTAGCTTTGACAGCAAAGATGAATACATGCAATTATACGGAATTTCCCACATAGGCAACACCGTCGCCAAAGCGAAGCGAAATCTTGGGCAACTCTCATCTTTTCGCTGACTTTGACAGTTCGCTCATTACCAATTTCGTTTATTTCTGACATTTGTCTGTTAACGGTCGACGTAAATTTTAAAATTTTCCTACAAAATCAAGGTAAATATAAAATTTAACTGAAATAAATGCTGAGTACACAGTTTTTTTTTACTTTTAGCAAAAGAAATGGAGGAAAAGCTAATCGAAGCGGTGAAAGTGCAGCCAAGCATCTTCGACAAAAGCTCCCACCTATTCCGGAATAAATACCTAAAGGATCGGGCATGGCAGACAGTTGCTGCTTTTGTAGGAGTTTCTGGTACGTGTATTTTATTGTACATATATAAATATATTTATGTATATATGTGATGATTTACTAAAGGCTTTTTCTTTTATAATAGAGGAGCATTGCAGAGCACGGTGGAAATCACTTCGTGACCGGTTCGTGCGGGAGGTGGCAGCAAATCGTCCACGTTCAGGAGAAGCTGCAGGCGAGAAGCCGGAGTGGTGCTACATGGAAGCAATGCGCTTCCTAGCAAAACACGTTGCGCCAAGAAAGTAAGCTAAATACACACTTCCCTACATATTACTTGTATGCATATACACACTCGTACGTGCACACATTTTTGTAATAATAGAATAATAGTGGTATTTTAGAGTAGTTGTCTTTCTTTAAACTAAAACCTGTATACTAATATGTTGTATTATATCTCAAAACTATTCGTACATAAGTATATCCTAAAACTAAAAACATCTACTTATCTAATATGGTGTACGTAAAACTGTCCTCTTCATACAAATAATATAAATAAACAGCAAAACGCATTTAGATATTCTCAGTCATGTGCATCCAAATGACCAAGGTAACATTGGCCGTTAAGTGCGTCTTAAGGAAAACCCTTGAGTAGCATGTTTTGTTTTCCTTCCTTACGAGTTTAACAAAATTATGTATACTGGATGCTTACAAATAGATAAACAATGGTACCTAGGCACACCAAAGTATGTATATACATACATATGTACATTCATAAAAAATTAAAAAATATTCAGAAACATGTATGTATGTACATATGTAGGTACGTACGCGATAGGCTCAAAATAGAGCTACTTAATCACGCGTACAACAGCAACTAAAATTGTATTGTAGTTTTTAATATATGTATATATATTTATCTTTTTTGTTTTTGTTTTCATACATATATACTTACATATGTATATGAACATCTTTGTATATTTAGTGAAATATTTATGTACCTAAATGCGTACCTGATAAAAAAAATAAATGGACTGGATTATTTATAAATTGTAGTTCTTATTCTTCAGAAATATAGGTAGTGATTTGTTACACTGGTTTTGATCAACATTAATATCTAATTTGTGTTTACATATGGTTTTCGTTTTTCTTGCAGGCAATGCGGCTTACAAATGGTATGAATTTATGTACATACGTAGTGTTATCGACAAAAATTTATACAACTGGATCACCCTAAATGATCTATCTATACTACATACATACATACATACGTATACTCGTATGCTTGTACATGCACATAACTTATATTCACATATTAACCACTGTTGATTGTTTGCTTGATCATTGCTTTGTAAATTACATATTTATTTATACCTACTTATGTATGTACATAAATACCATTTCTTATTATACATATGTTTACGATATACCTATTGTTATAGTTGAAATGACCTAAATGTAATGTCACGCCAGATTTCTACTATTTTTAGTATAAATATGGGTTGTATGAGCTTCTTATGTTACAGTTGTAAAAGAGAAGGTTGAAATACAATTAATTTTTAAGCGTGATTCCACATGCTACGGAAACTTGTGTTTTTTTTTACTTTAACTATAGACAACTGTGGCGCGAAATCTTGAGCGCAACATGTAGGTAGGTATACGTATTAATAAACAAATGTACATATCTGCGTTCGTATGGAAGAGTAGCTTAACAATTAAGTAATCACAAAAAGATTACCTTACATTTACATACATAAGTACATATGTATGTATATTCATGTGCACTTCCATTATATGTAGGTTCACTACTTGCATATTTGCATGATTTTAGATCTATATTATACAAATAAATTCGATTTTTAAAAAATGTTTAATGAAACTTGAACTGAATTTGATTATTTGTATACATATCTCTGTATAAGCACTCATGTGTTACGTATGTATGTATGTACAAATGTACATTCCAGTACATATATAAAATAATTTAGAGGACATCGTTAAAATACAGGAGTTTAAAGAAGAGTCTGTAAGGGACAAAAAAACTGAAATGATAATGAGAATACATAAATAGTACTTCATAGCACTTACTTAAATTGGGTTGGACACGATGTAGTCTTTCAATTTGTCCCTTAGAGCAAATGCACCTCTCGTTGCATTGTTGCAAGTCATGCGTCCATGGTTTCGTAACGGTGTTGAAACATCATTTCTCCACAGACCATTTACGATTTCTTCGCCATCATATCTGTCCACATAATCTGCGGGACAGTAACTACCATCGTTGAACTTTACAAAGTTGTGGAGAACCACTGTCGCTTTCACAACTTTTTCTGCTTTTTGTGGATGCATAAACAATGGTGAAAGAAGAACTCTCCACCCAGCGCACAAAATTCCAAAAGCGTTTTCTATAACTCTTCTCGCGCGGGATAAACGCTTGTTGTGTATATCTCGATCAAATGGCAAACGTAATCCTAAATGCGAAAAAATGTGAAATTGTATATTAAATATGTTTATATATACATATGTATGTATGTATGTATGTATATACATACATAAGTATATTGAAATTAGTATTTACAAACCTGGATATGGTCGCATGATACAATTTTTTAGCGGAAACGCAGCGTCACCAACCATAAAATGGGGGAATTTTATGTCCGTCCCAGGCAGATAGTCGTCCTCCGGTAGATCCAGTGTGCCATTCAATAATCGCTGCCCAAAGCCGGAAATCCAAAGTACTCCGCCATCACTTTGAGAACCATATGCCCCGATATCGACGGTCGTAAAAGTATAATTGGCGTCACAAGTCGCCAGGAGCACAATGGAGTAATTGCCCTTATAATTATAATATAATGAGCCGGAATGGGGCATGATATCGTTATATGGTTTCCGTCTACTGCACCAACGCAATTCGGAAAATTCCACATATTATTGAAATCAATCGCAATACGCTTCCACTCGTATTTATTTGGAACTGATAGATAGATGCCCCCCAATTCCTCCCAAATTGCTTCACACACCTCGCTTATGATAGCTGCTACAGTGGAGCGGCCCATTTTAAATGCCGTGGCAAGTGTTTGCTTGCTGTCTCCGTGAGCCAGATACCTATAAATGGAATGAATAGTGTATAGATGTTTTATTAAATGCATTTTAAGTCACTTACGTTAATGTTAAAAAAAGTCGGCACTGTGATGATATCGACGGTCTGTTGGATATTTTTGTGAGACGTTGCTGCAATAGTTGATGCAACAGGTTAAAAACCTCACAATTCATTCGAACACTCTTCTTAAATTGCTCCGGATCTCTCTGAAACATTTTGTCGAAAGCAGCCGCGAACAGGCCCGCCTTGTCACGATCTTGGTACAATTCCCTTACCCACATTTTCCGCCTTGATATGTTTTCTAAACATAATAAGGCTTCGTGTAGTAAAAGAACTATTAACAAAACTTCCATAATGTCCATAATTATGCCGAATGTATGTTAATAAGTTTATAAAGTTCCGCGCGATTTTCACAACTCACAATAAACAAACGAAAAGTATGTATTGTCAAAGTTTTATTGTGGCATACCTTTTGCGTTTATCGCTTTTCTGACAAAGTTACAAACGTCACATAAAGCGAAGCAAGTCTTATGTGGCATGGCCTTTAATATCACATGTTTTGACCCATCGTGTATCACATAAACAAGATCTAATAAAAATTTTTCATTGTCATATTCGTTTTTCTCACCCCAAAATTAGTATTATTTCACTCATAAAGTGAAGGAAACATTAAAAAAATATTTTTTTGTGTACCAGTGTAATCAGTTGCATGTTCATGGAGAAAACTATAAATCAGAGCTGCTCAACAAACGAAACGATACCATTTTGTTTTGTTAACGAGCAAAATTAACTTAACGAAATAAGTTTGTTGCGTTTCGGCGCCATGTTATCAAAACGAAATCAAATCGTTAATGTTGCAACGTTATAAAATTTCCGTTTTCGTTTATTTTAATGTGCCTAAAAGTATGCACCGCTTCTGTTTGCGACGAGTTAATCTCCAGAACGATATAATTAAACGTTTAACGTTTCAATGTTTTAACGTTAACGCCAGCATTTCGTTTCGGCAAAGAACGTAAATCTATAAGAAGCGACAACACGCTGAAATTTGGCTAGTGAATCCGTGCCGTCCATCTCCAGGAGTTCACCACACGTCTTCACATCTTCTTTCGTCAAAATTCACCAGGCCGGTCCAGAATTCGCTGTGTATTTGCTTTTCGCCGCACCAAATTAAGAAGGAAGAAAGAAGATGAAATGAATGAAATTCATCGCCATTTTGAGATTTTGCATTGGAATGAGCAAAAACTTCATATTTTATTAATTTTCCATTACACTTGCCTTAGAAGTTAAGTTACAATCGCAAATATTACAGATACGTATGAATATATTGATGTATGTATGTACATATGTACGTACAAATGTACGTTGACATTTTCCAAAAAGTGCGTATCTGTTTTGCCGACGGCATTTCGCATGGGCATTAATATGAAATAAGATGTTTACTTAAATATGCTTTACAGTGAATTCATATTTTCTGCTTACTTTACATTTGGGTAAAAATTTTAATTTGAGGGCTAATATATGTATGCATAAATATCACATATGGAATAATATGTATATGTATACACGTCGACGCCAAAAACTCTAAAATACTACAACCATTCATAAATGCGGTTGTCTTTCCATTCATAAATGCAAGCCCAACTCCTCTTCCTTCGTACACAATCGCGATCCACATGCTAATTTCAGACTTTCGCGACCAAGAATTTTAACAAATTTATGAAATTTTTGTCTTCCGTGCTCGCACCAAAAAGGAGGATCACTCTTGATTTTTTAGCCCAGTCCGGCATTAATGAATATGTGAACACATTTACTTAAAATATATCAGATATGCTACCCCCGGCAAGATTTTTAATTTCTAATATGAATATTCATGTGTATCTATTGTTTAACACAGTTTTGTTTAATTTTATGAAAATAATTATTTAAATTCATTACGATTTCTCAAATAGGGCTTTAATTAAATCACGGCATTTACCTCTAACCTAGTTTAGTGTTTACTTATCACGCTCATTTTTATTGATTTTCTCGCAGATTTATGTATTGAAGTTCCTTTAGGTACCTTTTTCTACAACTGCTATTTTTCATCAAATATACTACCAAATAAAAATTGGTTTCTCTGAACCCCATGACATGGCGATGGCAGAAGTAAACGTATTTAAATATTTATGCAAAAGTTTGCATATTTATTCATTTGCTAAATTTTTTTAAAACCTTTATTTACATACATATGTATATACTTAGATACTTAGGCTTTGAGTCATTAACACTTAACACCTCCATTTTTCGATTTGATTATACTGATGACAACAAAACATATATACAATTTATATATTAAATGTACACTAGTTTTGTTAATTACACTTGTTACATTTATTAGGCACTGACTTTTATGAACTCTACACCACAAATTTATCACTAACCCACTACTCATGCATCATCATTTTAACACTAAATCACTCCCGAATATTCAATATATGTTAAGATATTATTAAAGCACTATTAGAACTACGCGATCAAACCATAATATCATAGTTTAATATAATTTTTGCAAAATTTTCCACAATTTCTCGTGTATTTAAAATTTTGGTTGACACTTCAATTTCGGCCACACTCATTCTTTGGTACTTCACGGCTTTAATACCGCACTATTTTCACTCATAACTGATTTATATTGACACGACAATTAATATAATACATTTATTATGCACATTTTTGAAAATATTTAAGATTTTGATTGAATTTTTAATAAAAACAAACAGCACATAAAATTTCACTATCACTTGTATTTGTTTTGAATGCACACTAACCGGCGAAAATATTTGCTTTTCCTTCTTTCGTGCGGACAGCGTATCAAAGCATGTGGTGAACTCCTGGAGATGACCGGCACCATACGGTCTCAGAAATCTCTGAAATTTTTCATTTCAGCGTGTTGTCGCTTCTTATAGATTTACGTTCTTTGGTTTCGGTTAAAAACGTAATGATAATTGCTTTAACAATAATATTTTGAAATGTTTCAACCAAAACAAGAGAAAACATTTCGGAACGGTTAAATTTAACGTTAAAATGCATCCTTGCTATAAATTATTGGAAGAGTGGCCGTACCACCTCTACATTTTTGATACCGCATTTCTCGGAAATTATATATGTATGTGCGATAGAGAACTGGAATTATGTTTTTATACACAACCACGACGATTGAGTATTTTTAATTTAAATTTTTATTGATAATATTGATTTTGGCGACCTTTCCATTTTAAATTTAGTTCTTTTGCTGGGTCAATGTTCGACCTTATATTTTTATTATTTGCCAATTAAAATAGATTTAAATCTCCATACATTTATTTGTATAAAATGGAATGGTATAATTCCGCAGATATAAGATAGTACTAAAATGAAATAATAACTTAAAAAATACTATTTTAATACGTATTTTACGTAGTATTTTTTAATACTTTTTCGCAAAAAGAGACCATATTTTCCCCCTTTCTGCGTACTTCCAAAATACAGCTATAGATTAAGGAGTGTCAGAATTTAGCTGTCAGTAAGTACATAACCTTTTATAATTTTATCATGGTAAGTATGTACATATGTATGTGCTATATGAATTTACTAAAAAAAAATTACTTGGATTTCGAAAACAACTCTCTTTACATGTAAAGTCAACTCCCCATACCATGTGAATTCAAAAAAAGGAGGTGACTATATAAATACTAGTTTTTGTTGTTGTTTTTATTTTTTTAATGGATGTCATGAAGTCATTTGCATCGTCAGCCTAAGAGAATGATGCAGTGATTTATGGCTTTAAAATAAAAGCCTTTATTTTTTTGTATGTGTCATTAATTGATTGTCGAGCTACAGGCATGTTTGAATAGGAAAGTTCAAGGAGAAAAATATCACTTGAGGCCAGTTTTTCAGTGCAATTTAATTGGAAAGAGATAAACGAAATGACGCTTATAGAGGTATGGGGCGAAAAGATATCCGAATTACACCACAGTGGATGAATTTTTGGTTTAGAATTTAAGTTTGCTTTTGTACGCTACCCTGAAAGTACTTATATTACTCTTTAGCTTTGAAAAAAAAAATATGAAAAATGAATGAATTGAAGAATTAATACATTATTTTACCATTGGGTCCGTTTAAAACATTGTGAAGAACGCAGTACACTAAGACTATGATGTCTGGATTTTTTTTAGAATTATCTACATACTAAAAGTTTGTTGGCGGCTTTGGGAAATAAGAAAAGCATACGGCTTCATTAAATTGTCACTTAGCCGAAATGCTGAGTGCTCAATTATAAATATGGCCTAAGAACACATTCATCTAATCGTTGTATTAGTAAAGATTTTTGGAAAATTTGGGAATCGCTGCAACGTCCTGGACTGGCGCAGCTAACGTACATACATACATATGTATATTAAACGGCATCTGGAAGTAACAAAACATTTCATATTGGAACTATTGAAAACTAATGGCGTTTTCTTCTCTCAAAAAAAATGTTGCTTTCTCACATCGTAACTTTTACATTAGGCTATCTGTCATTCTGAAAAATGGCTATAATAGAAGAAATTGTTGCAACATTGATTGGTCACAATCCAATAAAGGCGGAAACGTCTTGAAAGGGTTGCGAAAAATAAACAGGACAACATTATTTCGAGAAAAGAAAACGCCATTAGAGTGCTTCTACTCGGCGTCCACCTACACTAGCAGCACAATTGAATACCATCCCTTATAGTTTAATTAATCAGTTGCATCGTGTTTGGGTGGGTGAATCTCATTATGACAACCACCTATTAACGATTTAATTTAGTAAAAATCAAAACACTATTTACTATAAAAAAAGATGCTTACCAAGGGCTCCCATGCACTGATAAAATCCGAGTGTTTCAAACTTTTGCACCAAGCCTTAAATTTTTTCTACCTTCAGCGGGAAGTATTTTAAATATAAAACCTCAATAATATATTGCATACGGTTACCTTTCCCACGCCAAACATATTTGCGATTTTGCGAGGGATAACTTTTCAATAAGGAACCAGGCTTTGATAAAAACGACTTATAAGGGGGGGAGAAGGTTAGAGGAGGTTCCCATGATTCTAAATCTGAAAAACCCACCCTTCGGAGACTTATAGTTTTTAAGTAACTTGCTGTTAAAATTTCGAAAAATGTTAATTTTAACCATACTTTCTACTTCGTGTAGCAGTGAAATGAAAATACTTTGCTGCCACATGACGAAAATATGTCGAAAAAAACGAAAACAATAAATTCTATGCGTATTTTACGAGATTTTTAATTAAGTTTTTTAAATATATTCGGAAATATTGACTTATTTAAGAAAAGCGTAGTCGCAAATATGTATTAAAAAATCGCGCGCACAAATTTACAATACATATATTACGAAACATTGTTTGCAGCTCTGCGGACGTGAGCGACATTTGCCTTGCTGCCATTGAACTTGTGGTCGGCACATCGGAATCTATAAAAATTATCATATCGAATATATAAAAACATTCCGTAAAAATGTGTTCAAGGTTATCCCGTTCTCACAAATACTTACTTGTTTCCAAATTAATCTTCTTTCGGAGCCAAGTGATTCGTTTAGAGTATGCAAAAAATGCAATTGCTCCAAAAGCAGCAACTGCTTTTCTTAAAGATGCTGTAATACTGCAGAACATACTTTTGCCTCATCAATCGGTCTAGCTGTAGCCAATAATCTTTGTATGGTGAATCAAGACGATTCGTTTGTGATTGGGGTGCAAGTTACGAATGGGAGAGCGAAACATGTGCCGGGGAAACATAGTATAACTGTCCAACTTACTCCAATCAAGTCCTTTACCTTTATAACATTTCTGCTTTTAGGTATCTATAAGCCGAGAATGATAAATTACAACATTGCGACACTTTCGTCCCGTTATCTTTTTTGTTTCGGCTTGACAGCTGTGAGACGACATATCACGATTTAGAAAATACAGAGGTTGCGCCTTCCGCAAACCGCTATTCGCTCTCAGCAAATTTGACAGAATCAGCTATGTATGCTAAGTCACAAAACGCGGTTGGTTTTGTTTGTATGTTTGTAAGCATACAATTGTTTGTGCTTAAATTCAATGCTTTAAAGTGATTTTATTTAAAATAAAGTTATTAAACATGAAGTGCGCAGTATTAAGTGTTAAGTCGCAATGTCTATCAATGATACGGGGCTATAAAACTTGCTAAAAAGGAAGTGAAGGTGTAGCTGCGCACTTGTTTGCAAGTTAAGCTTCCTGTGTATCCTAATGTTGCACTGCAGTTTTTTTCAAGGCCTTCAATCAAAGACAGAGCATAAATGAAGTTATTTGAATAAAAATATGTTGCATTAAGTGCCGAAATTGGTAAAAACTTTAAAATTTACAAATTGTAGGAGAACCTAACCTCACATTTTTCTTGCAATTTCTTCCGATTCTCAGTTAATTCATGTTCATGACGTTAACGTGTTTTGCTTCACATCATTTTTCGCCGGGAAGGCGCAATCTTGTATTCTATCGTTCTTGACGTCATATTATACCAGAATATCAAGTCAAAGGGGAAAAGAAACAGAAAATGTAATGTTCCTTATCCACTTTTTGAGAATTGTACAATACACCATTAGCTGACTCAACAACATATTTTAATGTACCAATTGCTTTATATTTGCTAAATTACCACTGTTTTTAATGTTTAGTTGTTGGCATTCATAAAACACAAAACTTGTATAAATGCTTCACAATTGCACACTGGTGTGAGCTATTTTTGTTTACGATTTCGCCGCCATGTTGGTACTTTCATTTCGCTTCATACTTATATTCTGCACACTATGACATAGAAATGTCGCAATCTTCTAATTTATCATTCTTGTCTATAAGCCATAAAAAATATATTTATTTACAAATCATTTAAAAGACGTGTGTGTAAAATCAGTTTCATTTTAAAAAGGCAATTTAATAATGTACATATAATTATTAGCAGCTTTTTGTGACTGCTATTATAAACATATATATAATACTTATAAATTGGCAGTATGAACAAGTGCAGTCAGCAAACATTACAGTACAGATATATAAAATTAGAAAAGGAAACCCGAGTCAACGTAAGTCAAAAATGACACTTGAATTCAAAAGAAAATCCAGTGGCGTAGCCAAAAATTATTTGTCAAACTCGAAATTGCTTTTATCGTTTCAAAATTTTTCGTTCATTTTTTTTTTTATTTTAAATTCCAGTTCATTTGACAAAAACCATATGCTTTAAATTATATACTATGTGCATAAATTAGAAATCTTCATCAAAAAAAATTAACAAACAAATTCCAAATGAATGACATTGCGAATATTGTAAAAATATCACTTCCTTTTTGAGGTTGAGCCAACATAATGTTTTTCTCTTTAGTTGAATAGTCAATGATTAAATTTTTATTCACTGAAAATGGAAATTTATGAAAATGCAAATGAATTAAACATTCACATACATATACAAAATTGCGTATCAATGCAAATAAAATCGTTTTTGTTTGATTTCCAAGGAGATTCAAAATAAAATTTTAATAATTCATCAGCACACTTTATTTTGTATAAGTCAAGGAACAGGTAGCAGCATTAAACAAAATGCAACCCTGGGGTATATTTTTTGATTTGTTGTGGTCCATCACCCTTCAAAATAGATAAGTATATCAAATTTGACGAGTTTGATAATTCTAAATGTAAACAAAATGTACGTGATTCTACATTTTGCTTGAAAAATACATTTGTTTTCAACGCAAACGGTGCAAGACGCCATCATACTACAACGGATCCTCAGGAAACATTGCTCCTGGTCACAAAATTTGGAAAAGACTCTCGTGGAATACCTTCAAATATGCAAAAAAATGGTCGGAACGCACCCAACCGTTTGCAGAAAGCGACATGCTCAAGCTCTGTTCCAATTGGATATTAAAAACAAGATCCGACCTTTTCCCGTCCTTTAGAACACAATGTCTACTTTCTGAGTATCTACATATGTATGTTTTCCAAATCGCGTTAATGATAAATTTGTATAAATTATATTTATAAATATACGAAATGTAAACAAATATTGTTTTGTAAACAAAGTTGTTTTTTTTTAAGAAAAAAGGTTTGTTTTGTAAACAAAGTTTGACTTGTTATGGACCACTTATTAGAAAAAACTCCAATCAGCTGCTAACATTATATTACCTGTTTATTGTACCATGGTATGAGTAAACTTCGTCAAAAAAGGGTATACGCCCCCCACAGTGAAGCAACCCTCTTCAAATGTATTTTTTGGCGCAACTGCAGATATGTCGAACATGTAAAACTTGCGCATGCGCACAACGCACATTTGAGCTAAAACTAGCTCCCTTTGATTGCTGAATAGGTTACTGCCAATATATGAGTATTATATATATGTACATATGATTAGAAAGGAATTTTTCATTGATTTAGATTAACTTGCTCGATCGCAAAACTCGGCGGCACACAGAGTTATGGCACGCACCGACCACAACGGCAAGACATGAATACAATTGTATAAATATTAACTATATTTTTAATTCAAATTTACACCACCTTATAAATGATGTTATATTCTCCCTTATCAGGTTTATGAGACGAGTCGCACGACAAGAAATCACCCTGTTTATTATCCAATGCTTCGTGGAGATCTTTCCCAAATAGGGCTGGGTTGGGGGTGTTGCTCAACGTCATTTTATATTGACGGCTTTGCTTTATGGGGACACAATCACACATTGTGGCTATAGGCCTCTTCTCTTCATACTTTTTTCTCGCGTAATTTTCAAAACTTGGCAAAAGTACAATTAGTTCTTTGATACAATTTGTTGTGATGAATCCATTTTTTTTTACGTAAATTCTACTCGTTCCGCAGTTGTTGTCAAAGAGTTCATACAGGGACTTAAATACAATATTTCAATACCTGATAAAGAGTGATTTATGTATGTACAAATATGAATGTTATATCATAAAGTTTCTGAACACTTTATCTGAGAAGTGAATATTTTAACAACGTATTGCACACTAATTACATTAGATACAAAATAACAAAGTTATTTGTTCCTACAATGAAATAATGTTTTTTGTTAGTTTTTGTAAGCGCGAAATTCATTAAAATTTATGTTTATAATATTGTATAATTTTCATATATAGATTTACGATTTTGGTGGTATTAGAACAGTAGCTAAAGAAATAAATGTATTTTGCTAGGAATCTGAAGCAAAAGCAGCCACTTGTGATTTTTTTTTACAAAAAAAAGTGAAGAGTGTTTACGACTAAACGGCTAGCCCAAGTCTCCTGGCGAAAGTGTTTTAAGAAAATTTATTAAGCATTGGCGTTTGAATTGTAAACCAAAATCAACTGTTGTCGAAAAAAACAGTGATGTCTTACAAAATAGCCAATGTTTACAGCGGCCTTAAACTCTCACGGAAAAATGTCCAGTTAGTCTAAATTTAATCTCAGTTTAACCGAGTTTATGCTAGCACTGATAATCTGCTTAAAAGCACTAGTCCATACATACATAATATTGTCAAAGAAGCTTGTTGTAGATTATGAAAATATAATAAATGAATAAAAGAATTATTTGTGAGCTATTTGATTTCAAGTCTTTAGCTGAGTAAATGAAGGAGTTACAGTGCAAAATGCTATATATGTATGAACAATCCGTTCTCATACACATACGCTATCATTAAAACATTATGAACGAGCAACTGACTGCCAAATTTCATATAAATAGCTCTTAAACTGAGGGACAAGTTTCCTTAATCGACTCGGCTTCGTCATCCTTATCATTTAGGTATACTTTTTGATTGGTACTTACAAACATTGGACCAAATTTAATATACATTTTCATTCTCATGAAAGGTATGTACACAAATGTTAACTGAGTTGACCAATTAAAAAAAAATTTCATTTTAAATGCAATCAAAAAAGTAAAAAGTAAAGTCAGCCGACGACGAAACCTTCTGGGAATGTTGTGAAGCAAAGTATCAAATTACGAGTAATGCATTGTCGCGCTATTTCAATAATAATTGTTGAGCTAGCAAAGCTTTTATGCTAATATGATCGCTAAAAATATTAACACTCGGTATTTTAAATTTATTTAATTACAATGTTTTTAGTTTTACAATCAAAAATGTTACCCGACCGTCCGTTAGTTGTACAAAACAATTAAATTACAGAGTGACTAAACAAACTAAACAATCTTGTAATTATTAAGCCGAATATTTTATTGTATGTTCTATTACAATTATTAGAAAGCGATAAATATGTTAGAGGAACAAGGTCATTAGAGTCATAAAACCATGTGATGTTTTTGTTGAAAATCATTGTTCCTATAGAAATTTACGCGACAAGTCTCGTAGTTTCGATATTGGCTTAACCTTAACTGAAATAATCTAAATAGTTTACGCCTGGATTAAAACTTAAATGAATTTTATTACGTACGGCCATAAGCGACGCGATCAAATAAATATTTGGATAATTACACAAAAACTAATCTGTTTTACTTATTGCGCGTAATCAAAATCAGACTTAATCCAAGGCGATTGGAGACGGATTTCCTTCTCGACAACAATATAAAATTCATTTCAAAATTTATTACGGCTGATTGAAGAAATTACACTCTGGTTTCCTGCACCGGTGCCTGCTAATTTGGAGTCCCAGCCGGCTTAAACGAAAGCGATCTGCCAACTTAACCGTAAAGTAAGCACAAATGCCTTTGGTGCCACGTGAGCAATCACCAACCCCCCTTCGTCAATGGCTTCTAACAATACGCCTAGCAATGAGTGCTCACTGTGTTCAGATTCCTTGACTGCAGATATGATATCTTGCACAAAATGCCAAAAATTATATAATCAAAATTGCGCTAATGTTGAGCAACCAACACCGCACTCGTGGTTCTGCTCAATGTGTTCTACCGCGCAAGAATTTACTTTGCCTAAAGCAGTTAAAAGCACGAGCAGTAAAGCTTCACAAAGTCGATATGCTGCCCTAGAACTACAACTACTTGAAGAGGAAAGACAACTTGCTATAGCGCGAGATAAAGAATTTTTAAATAAAAAAATGCAAATATTACAACGAAGCGTAGAAGAATCGGACGATAAACAATCGGTAACGAACATTTCAATACGCCACTGGCTTAATGATGCAGTACAACTAAATAATCCGCCAGTAATTGCAGGCGCAATAACTTCGGCAACGCAACAAATTGCAAATTTAAATACCACCACCGCCACATCGCCGAATGCTCAAGCCACATGTACGACGGCATGCACCTTTTCTAACTTCGTACATAAAGCACAAATAGTAACATCAATCGTACCGTCTAATTTAAACCCAACTGTTGGATTTTATCCCTTATCCTTTTATCTATTTATATGCATTATTGCACTGGTATTGTATATTTTAAATACATTTCACTACAGTTCGGTTGGGGAGCCCAGCGCCCCAAAGACAGTTCTAACGTTAATATTTCAACTATCAATTCTAAGTTTATAATATGGTGTTCCAGACTTTTCGAGGATATAATTATATCGTCCATTGAAACATTTTGGGAGCATTATGTTTTTTTTTTCAATATTATTTTCTGACACTAAAATTTGCCAGGTCAATGCTCGAAACATTTGTCTACCAGGCGCAGCCGTTAGTGTAAGTTGTGTTCATTATTGTTTTAGTTTGTACATAGCGAACGCCTTCTGTTGTTTTTTGCAGTCCTGATGATGACTTTAGACTGAAGTCGAAATATTGACGAATAAATAAAATAATTTACATATTATTCAATTGTTTTATTTTTTCGGCCTTGAGCTCATTAAAAATCTATATATAATTTTTTTGTTTTACGTAAATTAGATAAGATTATATTGGTATCCGGGATTGGATAACGATCAGATATGGTATGCTTGTTTATTTTGTTATAATCGATTACCAGTCTCAATTTTGGGGGTTATTCAAGATATGTATATACATACATATGGTTGCTGGAGAATTCTTCAACTGGTTTTGTAGAAACTTTTTGTTCGGCAGAGTTATTATTTGTAATGGCAACTTTATGTTCCCCTAAGTTAGCTTTAGTAAGGAAAACTTTGTGTTCCTTTGAGTCAGTTTTTGTAATAATTTTATTATTACTATCCTTTTTTAATTTGCCGGTTAATTTAACGTCGTGAGTCTGGGAACTTTTCTGTTCAAAGACGGGCACTGTTGAAATTTTCTGTTTTTTTAAGTGGAAACTTTTAGTTCCTTGGGCAATTTAGAAACTTTTTGTTTCATACTGTTTTCATTTACAATAGAAACTTTTTGTTCCTTGAGCACTTTATAAAGTTCTTGTTTTTTTCAACATTTTCGTTGTCATATTTTACTTCATAAAATATATGTGTTTTGATTATGCACATACAGCTTAAAAAAAGTTGAAGCACGAATTGACTTTTTTAATAAGTTGAAACTCTAAAAAGGAGATCGGATTCCAAACTTGTTGGACTCCAAATATGGTTATCAAATTGAAAACTTGCTGATTGAATAACCATTCACTGTTTTTACCCCTTTGTATATTGCTCACTAGTTATTATTTTTGTAGACCCCCTGTCTTATATAGCAAGAGGTCGCTCCTGTGTCGACAAGAGCTTTTACATTTTTCTTTAGTCCCCTCGTCCCCAAAAAAATATTTTCGTGAAGATTGTTTATTCTTTGTGTTTTTTCTTGCTATCTCTTGACCGCTTAAGTCCAAGTGACATTTCGGCTTGGTTTCCTAAATTCTTATCGTCTGCGGCTCTCGTGTATGCCATATTTGAATTGTACTTTATGCAACCACTATTTTGTTGTGGCTTGTTATCAATATTTTTTTCCAAATCTTGACAATGACGGATTTACATTTATTGGTACTGGTTTTGTAAAATTATTCCTTGATTGGAACGTCAAGTAATAATTTGGTGAACTAACTCGAATTTTTTTTTTTAGAAAACTTGAGGCAAATAAAGTTCTCTGCATATTTGCTTCCAGCTCCTGAGCTTTTGCCAAAGCATTTGGCTAATGAAAATAGTAAAATAAAAAAGCTTGGTCCCTGTTCCTTTTATTTAGTTCGTTTGTTTGCTTAGAATTGTTTCCGTCATTATTGTTTTGTTAATTAGTAATGTCAATTTCTTGTTAACTAAGTTATAGTAGTCTATTAGAGCAAGGCTACCTTGTCTTATCACACTAAGTTCCTGTTATTGTGTGAACTGGACGTTTATCTTCGTAGGCGAAACCTAACCTACTAATAATGGTATCAAAATTAAACATTTGTTAATGTGTCATTGGCATTTCCTGTTATTTTATTTCGCAAAATAGTTAAATCACACAGATATTTTCTGCTGCCTCCTATTTCGGAAATCACCACATTTCCTCATCAGACTTCTTTTATAAAATTATAACAGAAAGTGTAAAAAAGTTGTGATACCAGTAGATCCTGCCATAATAATAGAATAAGGGGATTGTTAGAAGTGGTTTGTTTTATATTATTCAAGAAAAAGTTTCGAAATCCCTCAGATTCGTGCTACAGACTGTTTTTTACGTCGCAGTTTTTTGATGTTATTCTTTGATTGAGTAACCTCAAAACCTTACACTCAATTCTAGCTCTTAAATCTACTTTTTGCCGAAATTCTGTTATTCATTATGTGTAAACCTCAAAAAGCCCCTTACACTTAATTTCCACTCTTAAAACAACTTTTTCCGAAAAGCAGTCGGCCATTTTGTGTCGCCATCTCAAATTTTGCTTTTGACGTTATTTTTGAAATCAGCGACCTCAAAAACCCCCTTTGCACTAAGTTTCAGCTCTTAAAACAATTTTTTTTTCCAAAAACCCGTCCGCCATTTTGTGTCAGTCATTTTCAATTGTTACATTCTGACGTCAATTTTGAAATCAACGAACTAAAAACCTTAAAGATATCTGCACCTTACGAAAATAATGTTGTTGTTTCGTTTCGCCCAGAATTTTGCTATTACAGACCACAGTACGTTTGTCAAATATTGAGTACGCATAAAAAAAGACAGGTTTCATTGGAATTTCGTAAAGGTGTATCAATTTTGCGCTTTAGCACAAAAGTGGATTTGTATAGTATCTGGGGGGTTTGAGACATGTCATCCAGTTGAAAGAGAAATACTTACTTTCGTCGAAATTGTTCTTTTACATTTTTAAAACAATGAATGTTGTACATTACCATGATTCAATTTTAAAAGGTTAGGTAAATAATGGCATTCGAATTTTGACACTCCCTTATAAAGGGTTGTTTTACGAAGTATGGAAAACGGGTTCGAGTTTGTTTCACTCTCTTAAATCAGTGCTTATCAAAAATTTGATTTGCTATCCCATGGGCCTGCTCTGCCGACGCAATGCTTGCACACGTATACTATAAAGGCTATGCCACATTAAACTTCTGCTTCGCTTTACGTCAAAGTTTAGCTTTGACAGCAAAGATGAATACATGCAATTATACGAAATTTCCCACATAGTCAACACCGTGGCCAAAGCGAAGCGAAATCTTGGGCAACTCTCATCTTTTCGCTGACTTTGACAGTTCGCTCTTACCAATTTTGTTTATTTCTGACATTCGTCTTTTAACGGTCGACGTATATTTGAAAATTTTCCCACAAAAACAAGGTAAATATAAAATTTAACTGAAATAAATTCTTAAATATACAGTTTTTTTTTAATTTAGCAAAAGAAATGGAGGAAAAGTTAATTGAAGCGGTGAAAATGCAGCCAAGCATCTATGACAAAAGCTGCAACCTCTTCTGCAATAAATACCTAAAGGATCGGGCATGCCAGGCAGTTGCGGGTTTTGTGGGAGTTTCTGGTACGTGTATTTTATTGTATATAAATATGTATATGTACATATATACTATATGTGATGATTTACTAAAGGCTTTTTCTTTTTTAATAGAGGAGCATTGCAGAGCAAGGTGGAAGTCACTTCGTGACCGGTTCGTGCGGGAGGTGGCAGCAAAGATATAATTCCCTTACCCACATTTTCCGCCTTGATATGTTTTTTAAACATAATGCCCATAATTATGCCGAATGTATGTATGAGTGGTCGGCCGTCACGTTGCTGCTATTTCGGCAAATTAAATCCATTCAGTTGCTATTCACATTTTATCAAAGCAAGACCTCGCTGCGCAACATTAAAAAAAATACACAGAAAAAAATGTACATAATGTTCGATGCAACTTGGGAAATAGATTTTTTTTTATTGAAAATATGGAAGGGGAAGCACAATGCATAATATGCTATGGTGTTGTTAGCCAAAAAAACCATTATTATATTAAAAGACATTATTGTTCTTGCCATAATTATTATGATTGAATAACGGAAGGTGACCGAAAACTTAAGCTTTTAGAATTTAAAGCGCTTTTTTTCTTAAAATTCATAGCCCCTGATTTTGATATAGATGATAATAATGATGATCCTGGTTATTATATGAGCGGTTACCAAAAAATTAATGTATTAAAGGCTTCCTATGTAGTTGCTTTGGGTCTGGCAAAGCAATGTCGTCCATACTATGATGGCATATTTGTAAAAAGCCTAGATGGGAAATATATCGTCTTACTTGTCAAGAAGATTAGATTATCTAACCGTACTATTCTGTTAAGAAATACAATAGCTACGTCTACAAAATATACATAATTATAAACTTATTAATAGTTTTTTTATTATTGAATTTTTAACCTGCGAATAAATTTTCAATCTATTGTCCCATGAACTAAACGATTTTATGGTATAAGGCAAATATTTGCACTTGATTATAAAACATTATTTTGAAATATTTAAATTATTTATCCGGTTTATTCCTTTTTGAATATACCATTGATATCAAGATTTTTCTAATATTATGACGAACCCCTGAACGGTAAAAAGACCAAAAATTGTATTCCGATAAATAGTAAGTTGTAAGAAAACCACAAGAATTCGAAATTTAAGAAAGAGAATCTTCATAACAATTTAGTTCTTACAAGTTTATGTGTTAGGCATTTGTATGATTATTAAGTCACATACATATTTCTTAATTCTATTCCTTCTAGAAATTACAAACCTTTCCAGTCTGAAAATTATATGCACGTGGAAAGCATTCAATGAAAAACGAATCAAAGAAAAGTTTTGATAAATATGTACATCTGCCGTTCGGAGTCGGCACAAAACTGCACGTCCCACCATTTATGTTATAATATAAAGACGCACACCAAAAATGGTAGGAGAAGCTTGGCCAAACACTAAGATATATGTGTAGACGCTAAATTATTATTATTATTACATGAAATAGGTATTTACGAGCCGAGTGATGGAGCTAGCTGCTTAGTTACCAAACCTTTAATAATTGGTTAGAGAAAAAATTGAATGACTAGAAGAACATAGATAAATTAAAAAAGCAAGTATTGGATCAGTCAGATTCACCTTGGATACAGGTGTAATAGACGGCTGTTAAATTGACACACCCTAAGTGAATTAGAAAATAAAATTAAATTTTAATTGATCATCAAACCTTTTTCCGCCAGTTTTGGCGAGTAGCGTGAAAATTAAATCGACAAGTTTTTCATTCGAGGTGGTCATGGGATCTACGTTTGCCTTTTAGCTTTGAAATGTATCGCGGCGCTGTGGTCGAGTTGGTAGCGGTGCGTGCTATAACTCTATATGTCGGTGAGTTCGAGGTTCGAATCTCAGTCATGGCAAGCAAATTCTTAATCATAGAAAAAGGTTTTTCTAATAGCGGTCACCCTTCGGTAGGCAATGACAAACCTCCGAGGGTATTTCTGCCATGAAAAAGCTTCTCATTAAATACATCTGGCGTTCGGAGCCGGCACAAAACTGTAGGGCCATCCATTTGTGGTATAATATAAAAACGCACACCACAAAAGGTAGGAGAAGTTTGGCCAAAAACTAAGCTATGTATATAGTGTAAGCGCCAAAATTATATTTATTATATATAATGTATCCTGCCAATTTGGACTTATCGATATTTTATGATCCACCAACGCATCGCAGCGTTTTTTCGATTGTATTTAATGGCTATTACAAAAACATTAACATCGATCACTGATTTGGAAATCTTACTATACTTACGACGCACGGTGGAGTATTGGACCCTAAAATATGGCCAAAACTATTTTAGGTATTTCTTCAAATAAAAGTCTGCATGTTTTGACTTTTACTAAATAAGTAGCATCTAAAAATCATGTGCTAAAAATTTTAGGAGGTTTTGGGGGTTTTGTGCCCCATCCCTCTTCAAAAATCACCATGGAATATATTTTTAAAATATTTTCTCTCAAATTCGAAAGGGAACCAATTTTGCTTGAAAACCCTTATTTACACTTTTTCCATGGGCGTTCTCCTTCAATCTATTTCGGGGGTTTAAAGTAAAGGCTTTTTTCAATATTTTTTTTTTTTTTTGATTTTGTCAATATTTGTTGAAGGAAAATGGAAAGATGTTTTTTTGCTTTTACTATTGGATGGTTTATTACTACAATAAGCAACATTATAACAATGCACTCATACAAATAATAAAAAATACAAATTAGGCATCGTCATCACTTTCAAATCCGACAGTTGGTGATACCATGAAATCAAGAGCTTCCTGCGACACAGCCGGCTTCTTTTTACTAAATCTGGGTCGTATGCTACTAAAATAGGGATCAGAAGTGAGGATTAGCCTATTCAAAACATCTTCCAAGCACTCCTTTCTTGAACATTTTCGTGAGTAGCTTTCCCTGTACTTCCGAAAATGTTTATTCCGAGCTTCTGATGCCTCCTCTGACAGTTGACCAATAGGCAACAGAGCGTGTTTGATAACACTTGTAGAGTGCATTAATATTTTGTGGACAGTAGGAGACATCGGCTGCCAATCGTAAAGTTCCACATAATACTTTGCTGTATCAAATGTATATTCACCAAATTTATCCGTTTCAACATCGAAACCTGACGAAAGCACTTCCAAAATCACTTTGAATCTCTGTATCAAATTTATGTTGATTCCAGTGATATCAGCTGCTACTTCAATATCACTTCAATTCACTGCTGTTTTCTTAGAATCTACTTTCTGTACTCTTACATGCCTGCCAGTGACGTTTGTACACGATTTTGAAGCTGTTTATAACTTTATGAAATTCTTCAGTTTTCGAAGGTGGGCACTTTGTCAGAGCCAACAATTTATCTTCCAAGTCCGATAGTTTACGATCAAAATGTTTCTGAGTGCTTGCCCTGACAATGTCATGCAGAAACTTTCGCGTGAAACCTTTGATTGTATTTGCAGACCCTAAAACAACAGATAAACTATTTTCATTCAAATAAAGTCACTTTACATTTTATTTTTTTTAACTTCCAGTGGACTGTTTGGGAAAACTTTACTTGATTGAACTTAAAGCAGAGAGTCTACAGATTAATAAAATATAATATTGGTACTGTACAAGTTAGTACAACTATTTCAAAAATACTAGTCAAGTTAAATTATGTAAAAAAAAATCGTCATAATTCAGTATGATTTTTGAAATACAATACTGGGCAAATAATAAAGTAATGAGAGCTAAAAATGTATTCTATATATAGACCATACCTTAATTTTCAAGATCCATCACAATTTTTTCCACGAAATGATTTTTAAAATATCAAAAACTCACTTCGAAATAAAAAGAAAAAATACGCTGCCGATAACTATGACGGCCGTATAATAAGAATGCTATGTTTCGGCTGGCCCTGCTGTGACTCAGTCAACGCTTTGCAGGTACTAGGACTGTAATTCGATGCGGAATTCAATTACCTGGCTGGGGGTATATTTTTATTAGTATATCTAAACAATGGGGTTTTCGATTTATGGCCATATTTTAGGGTCTAATACTCCACCGTGCGACGCACCATAATAACTAAAAAATGTAAAAAATTTCATAAAAAACAATATTTAAAATTGCATAACATTTGAAGTATTTCTAAGATATGCAGAATACGGCTATAAAATTCGATTTCAAGTGAATAAAGTAAATATAATATAATAATAATGTAATATGTCTTACAATAAATATATAGATTACTCCGGATGATTCTTCATTGACGTATTGTTTTTGTTGTTTCTGGAACTGCGGCCACTAGTCTTCGCCTTATCTTGATTGATTTTCTTTTGTTTGCTCAATAGTTTGTTTAGACATACATACATATGTACATATATTCAAAGAATATTTTGAACTTGTTATATACTAAGATAATAAATTTTATTACCAAATGAAACACGTCTACTTGTAGCGGAGCCAAACCGGAAAGAGAGATGTTCATCTTTATTTTTATTTTCCCATGACATTTCATTAAGTCTTGCCACCCCCCATAGTTATACACATTTCATTAATACTTAAACTAAAAGCTTATAGCACGTACACTCTTATACGTATACTACAACACCCCTCACTTAATTTACAATCCTCTAAACTTAAATAAAATATTGCAATTCAACTTCTGTTTTTATATTATAACTTTTAAAATTTTTTTTTTAAATTTTGGTTTTTCTTGGTTTTAGATTATAAGGATATTTAGGATTTACGTCACTTGCTATATTAATCTTTACATTATTTCTATCGTTTTCATTAACATTTCTGTTTATATCAGCTACTTAAGTCAACCTTCTTGTTATTATGAGCACTAGTTAGGGGGGTTAGCGGATCTTTTAATACAGTATTCGCTAGGTTTTTTTTACAACCTATAATTTGGTTTGCATGCCTTTTCCAAGTTTTTTTATCAACTGTGTTTACAATATATGTTTGCTTTCCACTTCTTACATCTTCCGCCGCTTTTGTCCATTTTGTTCTACCCGGAATCGAATAATCTTTAACCAATACAACATCTCCCACGTTAAATGCATTATTTTTCCGTCCCTTATACTATTTTTTCTGTTCATTTTGCTTTTTATGGACAAACTCTGTTATTTCCTTTGTTATTTACGTTGAATTCAGACAATGGTGTTTCATGTAAATTTATCTTGCCCGTTGCTGGATGCCCTACGAGTGATGTAACGTGTACAATGCCATTTTGTTTAAAAAATATGCGAACTTCACGCGATATAAACGACGTGCCATTGTCCGAAATTACATATTTCGGTAACCCGAACCGGGTGTTTCTCTCAAAACTGATATAACCGCGCCACTGTTTGTATTCGTTCCCATATCGACATATTCCACCCATTTGCTGTGCCATTAACACAGCCCCTACACCTACTGAACTAGCATCCACTATCACTCTTAATTTTTTGTTTGGATTAAAATGTGCTAAACATTTATACGAAACTAATAAATCCTTTACTTTTGTGACCGCATCTGAACACTCCTGTGACCATACAAATTTTGTATTCACTTGTAACAGTTGATGTAGTGGAAATAACGACGTTGATAAATTGGGAAAAAATCTTCTTTAAAAATTAATTACCCCCAAGTAAGCTTGAAGTTCTTTAACGTTTTTTGGACTTTTAATCTCACGAATGTCCTTTACTTTGTCTGGGTTCATGTGTAAACCGTCTTTATTAATTAAATACCCTAAATCTTTGATTTCATCGCAAAAGAAATGACATTTCGATTTTGACAATTTAAAACCTGTTTCACATAATAAATTTAGCACCTTTTCTAACCTCTTTGAGTAGTTTTTCGCTTGAAGCCGTTATTAGTATATCGTCTAGAAATACTACAACACCCTCGATATCTAACAACAACGTGTCCATAATTTTTTTAAAAATTGTCGGTGCCGATGCTAGACTGTGGAAAAGTCCCTTGGAAGTAGAAATAGTCGTATATTTTCCCGATTCTTTCTCTAGAGCTATTTGTTGGTAAGCTGTACTAAGGTACAGCTTAACGAATTTCACATCTCCGTGCAATTCTCGACAAAGGATACTTTTCAATATATAGGCATGGGTTCAAAGTAACTTTGAAATATCCACAAATACGAATGGAGCCATCTTTCTGTTGTACTGGAACTATTGGTGTGCCCCATTCACAATAGTCGACTGGTTCCAAAATTTAGGTTGAGTACCTTCCTAGACATATAAATGTGCGCAACTCTTTGTAAACAAACCCAACGAGCCATCGAATAAATTCGCAAATTTGTCAAGCACATATTGACCACTATTAATCTGTTTTGAGAAATGCCAATTTGAAAATTCAATGCCAAAAGTTTGTAAAACTTTCGACCGAGCAATGCTGGACAGCCACCTTCAATAACTAGAAACGAAATCATCTTATTTCGATTTTTAAAATTTACATTCACTTCAAACACACCCATCGGAACAATACTACCACCATTGTATGTCTTCAACAATATTGTTAATTCTTTTTACTCGTACCTACTGAAAAGACGTTTGTATGTTTCGTATGGCACTACATTGTGTTCGGACCCTGTGTCTAGCTGCATATTAAAAACACTTCCATTAATAGAAATATTTGTACGAATTGGTTTGTCGTCAACTCCATTAATTGCAAATAAACTTATCTCCGAACTATTTAAAAAATTTAAATTTACATTTCTATCTTTACACATTTTCTTCAGATGTTCTTTTTGTTTGCATTTATTACATTTATAATACTTAAAATTACACCCTTTTTTGCTGTGATTCGAATATCCGCATACCTCACATAGTTTCTGCTGACGGTGTTGTTGTGAACACTGGTTACCATCGTGTTGTCTTTTTTGATCACCTTGCTTCTTGCTGTTTTTCTTTAAGAAATTAAGTTCTTCCTCCTTCTTTATTTGCTCACTGCCGATTTGTTGATGTTGCTTGATATATTCGGTTGTATTTGCGATTTCCGCCACCTCGTTTAATATTGAGGTTATGCTTTCGAAGAAAATTTTATCTCGGGCCAGACCCTTTTCCAACCCCATTACAAACTTGTCTCGGAGTACCATGCTTAAACTGTCTCCGCTGACGCTCTCACTTTTGCTGCCCAGTCATTCACTGATTCTGCTGAACCTTTTGGTAGTCGTAACGTTATCCAATAGCATCGGACTAATCAGATTTTCCAAGAGCATGTATGCACCTTCTGACAACGACGTCAACAGAACGGCTTTTTTCGTATTGTCTTCCGTGATACTACTTGCAATGAAAAATTGGCAAAGTTACTTTTTGAACACAGACCAAGAACTTCTTTCATTGTCAAAAAAATGGAGCTTTAAATTTACTCATTACCGCCTGGTTATTCATATTTCCAGAAATATAAACGCAATAATATCGCCTTACAAATATATTGCACGCTTTTTCTTATGCGATGCTTTATTTTCTTCATCGCCAGTTGTAATATACTAATATAATAAATCTTATTATCCAATGAAACACATTTTACTTGTAGCGGAGCCAATCCGGAAAGAGAGAAGTTCATCTTTATTTTTATTTTTCCATGACATTTCATTAAGTGGTATCACCCACCATAGTTATACACATTTCATTTATACTTAAACTAAAAGCTTATAGCACGTATACACCTATGCGTATACTACATAACTGTATTAGCATTTGCTGTTGTTTCGAGTGTTCACATGTGATAATTTAATTTTTTCCACACATTTCCGAGTTTACGTATGCGAGAGTTTATTAACAATTTTGCCATTTGGCAAATATACTTTTCATTTCTCCTTATTTTGCAAAGGAATTTAAACACACGCACTTAAAATCCGTTTCTATATCTCATGTCTAGGGATACTTTTTTGTTTTTTCACTTTTTTTTTGACAAGGTGTTATGGTCCACTAGGTACAGGCCATTCTGTGCCGAAGAAATCTTGCTGCAGACGAGATGGCAGCATTTCCCGAATTTGTGGACTGTCAATGCCGCCAAAGCCCACAGGTTGAGGATGCTTCCAGATCGTCATGCATGTTAGTTGGAAGGATGCCAGAATAGGAGGATACAGGAATAGTAGAAGAAGTGGAGAATGCAATAAGCGATGGCGGGAAAATCACCGTAGTGGCGTTATTTTACGGTATAGCGAAAAGAGAGAAGACAGAAATAGCGGAAGAAGTAGAGAAGGCAATAAACGATGGCGCGATTTTACTCTGCGAACAAGGAGAAAAGCGGAAAGAAAATAAACCGGTCTGATCCTTCTGGGGGAGGGTGGCCAACGTTGACCTCTGATGTACATATGGCGTTGTGATGAGATTTGTTTTACATAATTTTATTAAATTCACTTTACTAAAATTAAAGATATATCCAAACCTCTATAACGTTAAAAAAAATTTTTTTTTTCTTTTTCTTTCAATCAATCAGAATATAGCGCGTTTAAAGTCCAAGTGAAAATTTACCTTTATATCATATTCGAAGTTATTGCAAAATTTCATGATTATTCCAAACTAAATAAATAAGTAGATAAAAAGAAAAACTTCACACATTAACTTTTCTTATTCGGTCATTATTAGTATAAAGCATTTTAATAACTTATAATTCGAACAATAAACTCATTTTTCATATCCCGATTAAACGAGGTTATCGAGGGCTGGTCATCGCTAACATGCCATGGAAAATTCCGTTGCATGAATGACGGCGGATATAAAACCCCGCTGGCAGCACGGCACTAGGCGGTTGCTTTCAGAGTGAAGGTGTCGAGTGTTGAGTGTCGGGGTGATTTGTGCTTTTTCATAAAAAAAAAAAACTTTACACAACAAATTATCAAAAAAATAATTAAGCTAAGTTCGACAAACTAAAAAAGATTCATTAATTGATGACAAGAAAAGTATAATACATTCAAAATTCGAAAGTGAATGATTAGCAGCACGGCATGTTTCTGAATTTTCCACTAGATTGTGTACATTATTTTTCTGCACAAGTCAAACAAACTTGTAAAATCAATCAAAACTAATTTCGATCGTGGCTGGTTTATGCCCCTCGTTGTTGTAAAGTAATCTTTCAAATTTGGTTAACAAAGTGGTGAAAAATTGCAGTGAAAAGCTTTAACAAACAAACGTTGGGGAGTGTATATTGAAAAATACATTAAATTAATTGAATGCTGTTAATACGGAAAATTAAATTCCGATGCTCGATGCCCGGAAACTCATCAGTTGCATCGCCAGCAGCGGCAACAGCAGTAACAGCAACATGCACAAAAGTGCCAGCAACATCAACAATGATACCCTTTTGGATCCTATTCATTAGTACAATTTTTCCTTTGTAAACTTTAGAAAGGTACATATGAACGTCATATGTGCCCATTATTATTATGAAATAATGAAAGATATAGACCGGTTTTTTTTTATCCACTTCCAATGAGGTTCATTTCGTTAATTACCATTAGTACTAAATAAGTATATTTAACCGTTAAGGTGATTATGTATTAGACAAGGAATGTCTGAAATGAATATTGGATAAATTAATATTTTTGACGTAATATTCCGAAGTGATTTTAGAAAGTTACCGGGGTTTTGACGTAAGACTCACTTGGGACGATAAATTACTTCTTTGTACCCTCCGAGTACCTTTACTTAACCTTACCTTAACCTGCCTATAAATTAAATAAACTAAATTAAATCAATAACTTAAGCAAAACAACATATAACTACTTAAAAGGCCTACTTATAATAAAAGTCAACATAAAACTTATAACCTAAATAAAAGGGAGACCAAACCTTACGCTAAGACATTAAGATTTGGTGACTGACGTTTTGTATATATTCTTTCTCTTAATAAAATAATTAATAAATACACTTTTTTCCCTTTTCTTTCCCAATTATCTGCGAAGAGTGTCGCAATGAAATACTATAATAATATCTATACTTTGATTCATACTTGCGGATACTTACCTTATTGAAATCATATCTACATTTTTGATGCTTACCTTATTGAAACAATATATACATAAGTATTATGATTATATAGTTTTAAGGAGTACTTAATTACTGTATTAATATTTTAGTATTAACATGATTTGTGAATAAAAACGTTCTATGAAAATGGGAACGCTGGCTTGTCCAATGATGTAGGAGGTACGCAGGAGTTTGTATAGGAGCTGCTGGTATAATGGTGCGACAGGAGCCATGGATGAGGGTGGGCTAGCACCAGGCCCTGTATTCGGCCGTACTTGTTAATATTAACATTTATTTCCCTTTAAAGCATTTTTTCCCTTGCTTTTGTTATTATTTCATTCCATTGCGATGTTTCCTTGGTTCGGAATTTTAAGTTAAGAAGTTTTTTGGTATTTTTTTTTCATTTGCAGCAGTTTTATTTATTATTTTTTTTCCTTTTGCGGTTATTATTATTTTGAATTCCGGCTGTGCCGGAAATGAATTTTGATTGTAAGGCATGGCAGTTTCTCTGCTTATGGTGCAGAGAACAGCAGTGAAGGCAAGAATCCGCCCCAGCCGACACTGACCTTCACTGCTGCTCTCAACAAAAATGCGTATACCATAACAGATGGGGTGGCCCGACGATTTGCCCTGATTGACCGGCCTGGACTGGAATGAGAGGCTTCACTATCCCGCAGGTCCCAGGGGGCAGTTTTTAATGGTTGAAGTTATAGTACTACATGATTTGCCAAACTCAATTCTGAGAACTGTATGTGAAATTAGACCCAAAAAGAATAATTTCTGCATCATTCGTTTTGTCTTTATGAATTTAAAAAAAAAAAATGTTTTCTTCATGCGCTGAAGGGTTGTACTCGGACACACGCAGATCGCCCGGGGTTCGGCCTTGCATGGCTTTTCCGCGAAGCTAAGTCATGTAAGGTTTGAACTAGCGGAGGCTTTGCTGTAAAGACCTGCTAAGTCAGGCAAATTGGGGGGAAGGCAACTCTAGCCGACGTAAGTCAACAGAGAACCTGGGCTTTAAGGCGGTCGGGGACTATAAGCCCAGTATCCTCCCCGAGCACCTATAAGCAATAGGTAGATCACACGCACTTCCACCGGGAGTCGTGATTTACTTGACTCTCCGCTCTACAATCAGGACTGTCATTTCAGGAGTTTGGACGAGTTCTCCTCAAAATGTCTAACCAATTTCTTTCGGAGTTCTGACGAGTTCTCCTCAAAATGTCTAAACAATTATTTTTCGGAGTTTGGACGAGTTCTTCTGTATTATTATTATCAGGGCATAGTAGCGCTGTGACCTAACAAGATCTATTGTGCTAACCCTTTAAGTTGTCACACCATCTTTAGGCTATTTATGAAACTAAGCACTTTGGAGGGTGTGATTGTCCATATTCTGGATGCATATAACAGTCGCTCTCCAAGGTGTATTAGCCTGAATCTACTTATAATCGGGCATTCACACAGTAAATGCTCAGAGGTCCCCGCATCTAAGCCACTAAACCTACAGTCTGAAACCTCCGAAAGTCCTATTTTGTGAAGGTGGTACCTGTCTGTTTTTCTGCGAAGTCATTCGTGTGCACACAGCTCAGTAGCATAGATTTCCTCCTGGAAAATGATTGGGCATGACCCCATTGGGACACTTTTTTAAAATTTTGGTCCGAACAGCCCGGCCCCGGTGCTCCCATTGATAAGTTTGGATCCGTCAGTGTACCACACCTGTGATCCTTTAGTAATTGCTTTCACCATCCCTATACATGCATCCCTTTCAAATATTATGACTTTGCAGGTCTTGGTAAAAGATAGTTCTGGCAACATAGTGTCTGTGAGTTTGATTATTGGATCGGCACTGAATGGTTGTAGGACACCAAAATGCCCCATGAAGTCTCCACTTTTCAGACGGCTAAGGTTAGACAGTCTCAGAGCGCCCTGACAAGCCTCTTTCTCAATGAGTATGGCCAATGGTGGGATGCCCGAGATGATGCCAAGCGCTTCTTTTGGACACGTGCGCATGGCCCCCGTAATGGCCACACAAACGAGGCGATGGAGTTGCCGAGAGTAGCGCCGAAACTCGCCATTTTGGCCTTAGGCCACCATACTAGTGCTGGGTAGGTAATAATTGGCTTTATCACCGTGTTAAATGACCAGTATGTTAGTTTCGGGGAGATTCCCCAGGTTTTGCCGTGTAGTCCTTGACAGTTGAGCTTACTATCTAGTGTGATCCCTAGGTATTTCACCTCTTTTGAGAATTCGATCTCAGTACCTCCCAACATTGGTTTAGGTAGGTTCACCTTCCTTCTTTTGGTGAATGGTATGATGGTTGACTTTGTTGGATTGATTGACAACCCTTTCTCAGAGCACCATTTGAGCGTCATATTTAGGGCAGATTGAAGCCTGGAGCTTAATGTGCTTTCATTCCAGCCCAAAACATAGATTACAAGGTCGTCATCATAGCCGTAAGCGTTGAATCCATTCCCTTTGAGCTTATCTAAGAGTTCTTTCACAATAGAGGTGAGAGAACACCCCCTTGAGGGCAGTTTCAAGTACTTGAGTTAGGCCGTGTATGGCATTAATAGTAAAGTTCCCTCCGTGATATGCATGTTGATTTTCACAGAGTGGTTTAACCTTTAGATAGGTGTCCCTGATGTGAAAGTCAATAAGTTTTTCCAGTGTTTTTAACACAAAGGAACTGAGGCTTATAGGTCTAAATGTCTTTGGAAATTGATCGGAATTTTTCCCTGTTTTGGGTATGAATACCACTCTCACCTCTTTCCAAGGTGAAGGAATATAGGCAAGATGCAAGCTCGCCTTCAGTATTCTAACCAGGGTTCCAGATATGGATTCCATAGCCCGCTGAAGCAGACATGGATAGATACCATCTGGACCAGGGAATGTGTATGCACTGAACATTGAAATGGCCCTCCGTACCCTGTCACAGTTGACAATTCTTCTCGAAAGACCTCTTGTCCTTTTGTTATCACACATTGTAGCAACAGTGGTCACAGTGGGATTACGGACTTGTATAATACATCCTGGTAAGTGGGTTTCCATTAGAAGCCGGTTGGTCGCCTCAGGGTCACCTGTGTAGGTTCCTTCAGGTTTCCTTAGTGTACCTAAGCCATTTGTATGATCCAGTCTAAGTACTTTCTGCAGACGCTGAGCAATAGGAAGGGTTGAGATACCCTCACAGTGCTTACGCCATGTGGCCCTTTTGGACTCTCTTAGCTCTCTGTTATAAGCAGTGGAGGCTGTTTTGTAAGTGGACCATTCACCAGTCCGTTTAGCCCTATTGAATAGCTTTCGAGCCTTTAGTCGAATTTTTTGAGATTGCCGTTCCACCATGGGACGTCCCTTTGAGATTTTTTGATCTTCTCTGGGCAGCTCACTTCAAAGGCTGATGTTAGACTATTTTGAAGCTGTATTGATTCAATTTCTAGATCATAAGTAGATATAATGTCCGCCGAAGCCGTATTAGCCAAGAATGATAAATTAGAAGAAGCTTGACAGCTGTGTGACGACATATCATACAAGAATATCAAGTCAAAAGGGAAAAACATTCGCATGCAAAATAATAAAAAAATTAGTTAAGGGTATTTTAATAAACGAAGTTTACAGTGGAAAATTGTAGTAAAGACTACATGAAACTGTTGCATTTTCATTAAAGTGCTTAAATAAAAGGGTTTTATAATTAAATGTTACTTATCCACTTTT
Organism: Philophylla caesio; assembly: GCA_963971545.1. NCBI lineage: Eukaryota > Metazoa > Arthropoda > Insecta > Diptera > Tephritidae > Philophylla > Philophylla caesio. Next base: position 36,292,756 of record OZ020608.1, on the reverse strand, counting down.
TGAGAATTATACAAATACAAGATAAGCTGGGTCAACAACACCGGAATATCACAATTTCACATATTTTAATGTACCGATTGCTGTATATTACCGCTGTTTTTGCTAAAAAACTGCTTTTTTGGTTGTTGGCGAGCATAGAACACAAAACTTGTATAAATGCTTCACAATTGCTTCACAATTGCACACGGGTGTGAGCGCGTTTTTTTAGGATTCGCCGCCAATTCCGAAATTGTTTTCTTGGCGTTTCTGTAGAACTGGATTGTCTCCCTTGCGGACTCTATGTCGAACCTTAGGTGTTGATGTTCCGACATGTTTACCTCATTTGAGACATGCCATTTGGAAAAAAATGTGGACATATTAGACGTACATATAGTCAGGTCTAAGACCACGCCCCTAATGGCATTTAAAAATGTCGGCTCATTTCCCCGGTTAAGGATATGTAAGTTGTTACTGAGAGTATAATCAAGAAATGACTCACCTCTCGCATTGGTGTTGGAGCTACCCCATATTATATGATGGGCGTTGGCATCACAGCCCAACACGAATTTCAACCTCCTGCAGTACTTCTCTAGGTCGATTATTTCCTTTGTGGGCATTATGTCACTGTCTCCAGGAAGGTGGGCTGAGGCAAGTACAACCTGTTGTACTCCCATCTGAGTTGGCACTAGGTCCTGATGTATCAACTCTGAAATGGGAAAAAAGGTTGTGTTACTTCTGATCACCAGGGCCGCTCTGGGCCTACTGTTGTTGGTGGCATGTATAATCTTACCATCGCAATCATTGAGGCCCTTGATATCCCCATTGAAAACCCAGGGTTCTTGGATTAATACGACATCCAAGTTCTCCTTGTTGAACCGCCAGCACAACACGTTCACCTGCAGGCACTTGATGTGCGTAGTAAAGCTTCTTGGGGTGTCTACCATCGGATGGGCTCGATTTCTTTCTCTGGGCCCTCTTAGCCACTTTCCTCCCTCTGCTTTCTTCTAAGAGTACCCTTTCCTCTCTTGACTGCTCTGCAACGCCTTGACCCCGATGTGATCTTAATGGGGGTCTAAATTTGATCAGGGCGGCAGACGCGTGTCTTGCGGGTGAGAGTGGGGGTTCCTTGTTCCTCAGTTTTGCGTCCTTCTGGGCAGGCCGGCCGCTCTTTAGGGTTTCCACCCGAGGAATTTGTGTTGGTTAGTTCCACAGAGGGCCTTTTCAATATTTGGGCGTTCTTTGAGCAACAGGGTCGCTCTTCGATCGCCGTAGGGCCTTTCTTATGAATACGCACCCTTCCGAACCCATAGTTTACCACATACCCCAGCCTGTCTACAGCCTCAGCGGAGTTGGGGTAAACCGAGAGGGTGAACTCAGAGGTGGGTCCTGTTTGTACCCTGTTGATCGCCCTTCAGCTGCCGACTAGCAGACCCGCGTTTTGACCCTCGACAAGAGCCAGGATGTCTTCCACAGACGTGGTTCCCGCCTCCGAGAAATAGCCCACATAAACCGTAGGCATCCGACCTGATACTGCCCCGTAATATGAAAGGTTTCCTTTGGCTGCATTGGTCCCACTTGGGCCCTTCTGTGGGTCGGTCCCACTTTTCGCTTTGGAGAGTTGAGGACATTGGAGGAGTCGGTCGTTTCCGATCTATCCCTCTTACCACAACTACCCAGCATGCCAGCGAGCTCCCGCTTTCCCTTGGCCATAGGCAAGAGGGCTAGTTTTATCGCTTCAAGCTCACCAACTCCTCTAGACTTGTAGCGTTTCTTGCCCGCCCCAAAGAGTTTGGAAGCTGGAGTGCTCGTCTCCTCCAGCTGTGATGAGAGCAAGAGCTCCTCGTCATACGTAGGGATCTGGGTATCGCCATGGCACGTTTTCCATACTACTTTTCTGGCGGGTTGTAGCCAGACAAATGTCCTTTGTAGACAACATGCCCTGGGTTCTTCCTATCGGTGTGATCTAGCAGTAGGGTGCCTGGTGTTAAGAGCGACTAAGTTCGGCACTGGAGCCGCCGCAACACTAGACTTTCTTAAATTAAAGGATAATTCCTTTAATGAATACCAGCCAATACCAACACCGGACTTTATTAATTAAAAGGATAATTCGTTTGAATTAACTTCTGCATCGGAGTCCTTATTACGCGGGTCATAAACCTTGAGCGGGGGTACTCCGAGAATTCCAATTCTTCAAGAACATGGTCAAACCCAGTTCCAAATAACACCATCGGGACCTACATACATGTTCCTTTTAATTTTTTTCCCACCCAATTAATTCCTTCTTCCTTTACTAATACAAACCTCACACGGCTGATATCCTAGCATAATAGACATACCACCAAGTACTAGACATTGAGTGTTGCCCGGCTGACTAAAACTTGGAGACTCTTTATCTCAGGGGTGAGTCGGGCCCCACGTTCCTTCCAGCGCATCGACAATAACTTTTCTTTTTCCACATCCGCCCATAGAGAAGTGAACCCTTTGCCTGTTCCCTTTTTCGACAAGTCTCCGAAGCGAAGCGGGTTTGTTGTGGTTCACTAGGTACAGGCCACCCTGTGCCGAAGAAATCTTGTGCAGACGAGATGGCAACATTTCCCGAATTTGTGGACTGGCAATGCAGCCAAAGCCCACAAGTTCGGGGTGCTGCCAGATCGTCACGCATGTTAGTTGGAAGGATGCCTGAATAGGAGGAGACAGAAATAGCGGAAGAAGTAGAGAAGGTAATAAACGATGGCGGGAAAATCGAGCGTCACCGTGGTGGCGTAATTCTACCGTTAGCGAACAAGGAGAAAAGCGGAAAGAAAATAAACCGGTCTGATCCTTCTGGGGGAGGGTGGCCAACGATAACCTCCGATATATGGCGTTGTGAAAAGATTTGTTTTACATAATTTTATTAAATTTCTTTTACTAAAATTAAAGATATAGCCACACTTCTATTAAGTTAAAAAAAAATTTTTTTCTATTTCTTCCATATTAATTAAAATATAGTGCTTTTAAAGTCCAATTAAAAATTTACCATTTATATCATATTCGAAATTATTGCAAAATTTCATGATTATTCCAAACTAAATAAATAAGTAGATAAAAAGAAAAACTTCACACATTAACTTTTCTTTATTAGTATATAGCATTTTAATAGCTTATAATTCGAACAATAAACTAATTTTTCATATCCCGATTAAACGAGGTTTTTTTCATAAAAAAAAAAACTTTACACAACAAATTATCAAAAAAAATAATTAAGCTAAGTTCGACAAACTAAAAAAGATTCATTAATTGATGACAAGAAAAGTATAATATATTCAAAATTCGAAATTGAATGATTAGCAGCACGGCATGTTTCTGAATTTCCACTAGATTGTGTCATTATTTTTCTGAAAAAGTCAAACAAACTTGTAAAATCAATCAAAACTAATTTCGATCGTGGCTGGTTTATGCCCCTCGTTGTTGTAAAGTAATCTTTCAAATTTGGTTAACAAAGTGGTGAAAAATTTCAGTGAAAAGCATTAACAAACAAACGTTGCGGAGTGTATAGTGAAAAATACATTAAATTAATTGAATGCTGTTAATAAGGAAAAAAAAACCGATGCTCGATGCCCGGAAACTCATCAGTTGCATCGCCAGCATCGCCAGCAGCGGCAACAGCAGTAACAGCAACATGCACAAAAGTGCCAGCAACATAAACAATGAAACCCTTCTGGATCCTATTCATTAGTACAATTTTTCCTTTGTAAACTTTAGAAAGGTACATATGAACATCATATGTGCCCATTATTATTATGAAATAATGAAAGATATAGACCGGTTTTTTTTTATCCACTTCCAATAAGGTTCATTTCGTTAATTACCATTAGTACTAAATAAGTATATTTAACCGTTAATGTGTTTTAGAAAGTAACCGGGGTTTTGACGTAAGACTGACTTGGGACGATATATTACTTCTTTGTACCCTCCAAGTACCTTTACTTTACCTTACGTTAAACTACCTATAAATTAAATAAACTAAATTAAATCAATAACTAAAGCAAAACAACCTATAACTTACTAAAAGGCCTACTTATAATAAAAGTCAGCATAAAACATATAACCTAAATTAAAGGAAGACCGAACCTAAAGCTAAGACAGCCGGATTTAGTGACTGACGTTTGGTATATTTTCTTTTTCTTAATAAAATAATTAATTAACCCATTTAATTAATAAATACACTTTTTTGCCTTTTATTTCCCTCTTACACTTGTTTCCCTTTTCTTTTCCACTTATGTATTATATTCGGAATTTAAATTTACCCAGTTTTTTCGGATTTTTTTTTTTCATTTGCAGTCGTTTTATTTGAATTTTTTTTTCCTTTTGCGGTTATTATTATTTTGATTTCCGGCCGTGCGAAACGCGTAAATTTATGTTATGGATATTTTCCACTTTTCACTATATTTTATGACAACATAAAACATATGTTTTGTTTATTTTAGTGGATATAGCAGCAAGAAAAAGTTTTACAAATCTGGCATGTACTTTTGATTCCACTGCCTTGAAATTATCCGATTTTAAACAGCGAAATCTTTGCGATTTACGAGCACGGAAGTTGCGATTTAAAAAATGAAACGAAATATTTTTGCGATTCCGAAAATAGAAGAATGGCTGTATATCTTACAATTATGTTTATTTTATTTCTAATTTCACAATTATTACTTGAATGACATCATTCCGTTAGATTTGTGTTAATTCTATTTTTTTAATTTCTTTATTATTATTTTATTCAGGTGAAATAGTATATCAGTTGACACTTCTTATTGGTTTCTATGTTTGCATTACTTAATAGAATCAGCGTTGATGTACAATCAACCAGCACTGAGTCTGTGGCTGTTAATATGCTTGTATGTAAATAGAATATTGTTTATACATATCGCACCCTAAACCAAAAACAGTCACAACTCAAAAAATCTCAAATGTTCAGAAGAGGCAAAACAAACAGTCTCTACAATAATGATGATAATTTTATAATCATACTTTTCCAGTAAAAGAAGATAGTAACTACGATAAAATTTATGGAGCCGTTGGGGAAGTATTCCGTGAATTAGTTTATGTGGAAAAAGGATTTAAAATTTTTTTTTTTTAATATCCAAGAGGAGTTAAAAAATTTTATGTAAAAATGGTTGTAATATTTTAAACGTTCTTTTCCAGTAAATAAGATAGTTACGATGAAGAAATTTTCGGAGCATGTTGGGAAGTATTCTGGGAATAGGTTTATAAGATAAAAGCGATTTAAAAAAATTTTGAGTTGTGACGGTTTTTAGTTTAGGGTGCGATATATAAAAATGAAACGCTTTTTCGTTATTTTGCACAGTTATTCGTTTATTCCTGTAGAAGGTCCTAACGGAGCCCTTTTTTTAGTTATAGATAAGGGAGGGTGCCAATTTACATGACCTCTCACATATCGATTCGTGATCGTATTTTGTTCAAGTTTGTGATTGTGCACTTGGAAACATGTGATAAAAATTGCTAAGTTTACATAAAAGGTAAGTACACAAACTTCTATAAGTAACAACACATTGTCGTGTGCTTTCTTACGGTCTGAATGGGATTATCTTTAAATTATTGGTTTTTCAAAGACAAAAAGGACTATTCAAGTAAAAACATACGCGAACTATATTTTAAAATATATCTAATTCACGAAATAGAGTAATTTTTACCTGTAACTGTGTATGAGGATTTACAGGATCACTTGACAGAGCATTTTCAGAAGTTGACTTCCCATATAACGGCAATTGTCGAAAACAGTAAAAATTGGACATTTCAATAAATGTTGAAGGGAAATTTCTTGAGTTTAGTGTGAAATCCGACTATATGAGATCAAATGTATTCGTCTGGAACTACTTTATCGATTTCGTCTAAACTTGGCACACATGTTAGATTATACCTAGTTAATTAAAAAATTTAGCTGAAAGGAGCGCTATATAAAGTTCGATCGAACTTAGCCACTTTACTTAGTTCGATCGAACTTAGCCACTTCTTTACTTAGTTCGACCGAACTTAGCCACTTCTTTACTTTATTTTATTTTATTTTTTAAATAGTGCCTAGAGTTTCTTAAATTTGGCAATTTTTGGGCGGCTGTAAATAAAACTTGTATGCGTTGAGTTCTTGATACTGGATTTAAGTTTCATCGATTGTACTTAATTAATATGCCTCCGAAAAGAAAAAGGTCATTATCAAGGAACACTTCTGGAGCCAGTTTCCGGTTCGCCTATATATCTTATGCTAGCCAATTTAAAACCCGTGCTAATGCTGATAGCACCCTATTCAGAAAACTTCCTACAAATCGCGAGACAGCTCCTTGAGGATGACACCCCCCCTCTTGAAGATCAAATTGAATCTTTCTTAAATAATTGTAAGTCAATGTCGCCAGAAGTAAGGAAAGCGGAATGCCGCAAGATTCTAAATCAACTGAAATAATGATGCAAAGAACGTTCCACTTTTCCTCCTTAAATGTGTGATCAATAGTCTCCAGAGAAGGAAGATTAGAGTTAGACTTGCTCCTACGCTTTTGCAATACCGATGTGGCGCTACTCCAAGAAACGCATCTCTCTCCGCGACATAGCGTTTACTCCGAAGGCTACACTATTCACAGAAATGATGCAGAACAATTAATAGCCATTGCAATTCGCCATAATCTAAATCATAAAAGAGTATACATTCCCAACCTCTCTATACCTTATGTTTGCTTAAAACTTAAGATCAGCGCCTGCTTCAGACCAGTGTCCATTGCAATCATCAGTCTGTATTTAAAAACTAATCTTACTACTGCGTCATTTAATCACCACCTCACGGTGCTCTCCCACTTTGCCACGTCAAATTTTGGTACAATAATCGGAGGTGACCTCAATGCCAAAAATATGGCCTGGGGTGACTCGTATACAAATCAAAATGGAAAACTTCTGAGTAACTGGTTGACTATAACAGGTGCTGATTTCACTAGACTTTTCTCAGCGGAGCCAACATTCCCACGCTCCTTGGCATTTCTGGATCACTATCTAATATCCTCACACTTATTAAATCTAATTAACCCAAACTTTGATATCAGTTCAGAAGCAAGTTTTTCTGACCATTACGTTCTGAATTTAAAATTATCTTTATACAACATCTGTTTACTGCCTGTGCAAAAAAGTGAAGGCCACATTTAAACAAACTGGAAAGACTTTCGTGATAATCTCAGCTTAACGTATTGAGCCCACCAGAAAATGTCAATTTATCTAATCAGGAGATTGAAAATTGGGTCAAGATCTTCACGTCGACTATTCAAAATGCCCTGCACTGCAGTTCTGCCCACACTAAATTTAAAAAATATTCACCATACTTCAATGAAGTGATAGAGACCCTATTCAAAATCAAGCACTTGTTGCAAAAAAACCTTAAAAAATTATTTCATAGAACGCTTAATAGATCGTCGCCTGAATACAGGTCAATATCGAATCAGATCGCAATTGTAAAATCATTAACTAACTCTACACTTTATCAAGCTCAAGCTGAAAGTTTGAAAGAATTCGTAGAAAATCTACCAAAAGATTAAAGAATTTTTAAGAGAATATATGGATACCTAAATATCTACAACAACAGTTTTTGTTCTGAACTAACTAGGGGGAATTAAATTATATACGATAAACTTGATATATGTAGCTAACACCTTTCTAGCACACTACGGTGAAGTGTGTGCTGAGAAAACAGGGTCTCATCAAGTTGCAGCGGTTGTCAATGATCGTCTTGACCTCGAACTCTCAGTCTTAAACAATAACATTACAGATTTTACCATCTTAAAACCAGCGACAAGTCCAACTTTGGACAGCAATTGGTTCACCTCCCCGAATGATGTGAGTGAGATAATCAATTCATTAAACAACAAAAAATCAGCTGGCCCGGACAATTTTTCGAATCGTATGATTAAAAGGTTCCCCTCATTAGCAATCCAGTTTCTAACAATAATTTTTAACAATTGTATAAACAATGGCTACTTTCCGACAGATTGGAAAATCGCCAAAATTTTGCCCATTAAAAAAAAAAGTCTGCTCACGCAGTGCAAGACTTCAAACCAATCTCTCTGTTGTCAAATCTGGGCAAACTATTTGAAAAAATTTTGTATATCAAAATGGAAAATAATCTACCTGAAAATTTCATATCTAATTTTCAACTTGGCTTCAAAAGAGAGCACTCTACAGTAAACGCCCTATCGAAATTTTCAAACGACATCATATTAAATTTGAGACAAAAAAATGCACAATTGCCATTTCTTTGGATATAGAGAAGGCGTTCGACTCTGTCTTTCATAAAGGTCTCATTTACAAACTCTTTACAATTGGTCTGCACCCTCGGTTAGTCAAAATAATCCACTGTTTCCTAATGAAACGAAAATTGTTTGTCCAAATTAACGATTCAAGTTCTATATGTGGCAACGTTGGCAGAGGCGTCCCCCAAGGCTCCTTACTTGCCCCTTTTCTGTTCAACCTCTATCTTCATGACTTCCCACATTAATTTGGAAACGCAATTTGCATATTATACGAGGATGATGCACTAATTTACACTCATGGGGTGTCACCTATCCAGACACTTGAGACAGCGAAGTTACACTTAGCAAAAATTTTAGATTTCTATAACACTTGGTCGATAAAGGTAAACGTCGACAAATCGAAGTTTATTTGCATTAGAAATGCATATGATTATGGGCACAAATTTGCAGTTCGCAAGTCAAGGGACCTCGCATAACCATAAATGGCCATCAAATTAAATGTTCAGACGATATTAGATATCTTCGTTTAAATTTTAATAAATTATTCAAATTCAATAAGCATGTAGTAACGTCTATTAACAAAGCAGCGTCTCGTTTACAAATGCTGTCTTCAATTTTACATTCGCCATATATAGAAAAAAGAACTTAGCTGCTCATCTACAAAGTGGCCATTAGAGCTGCTTTCACCATCGAGAGTCCGATTTGAACGTAAAGCGTTAAGGATCTGTTAAGATAAAAAAGAAGGAGGCTGTGTCAGAGACACGGCCATTAAGTTTAACGTAGAATACGCCATCCGATAAGACAGAAAACATATGTATAATGATAATTTATAATGATAAATAATGCAAGCAAATGAATTTCTTTATTTGATAGTTACTTTTGATGATATACATAAGCTTATGATAGGAAAATAGGATACAAATGTTTTTAAATTATCAATTAAATTTCTCGCAAAAACGAAGTCAATGGTAGTTGTCAATAGTAAAGATAAATGATAAATAACAGACCCGAATCTATTTGATTATTTGAAAGTTACTTTTGAGAATATAGGCTTATGATGGGAAAAATAGGATAAATATGTTTTTAAATTAACATTTAAATTTCTCGCAAAAACTAAGTCAACGGTTGTGTTATCAATAGTTGTGGGAGCATCATTTCGAATATAAACCAAATTAAACGTATCGCTCATAAATTTCGCCAATCTAGTATTTGAAGTGATTTCTGTGTTAAAATCACCACCAATAAGCAGTAGTTGGCAGCGCTTTCTCTGCCTTTACTCTACTTTAACTTGCCCGCCTAAAATTATGCAATACAAAGAAAGGGCTGCACGAGTACATTTAAATCGCCCAACAGCAAACACTCAACCAAACACCACACACATATTTGTGTGCATGTGTTTATATAATTTTCATTTGAGAAATTTAAATATTAGGAAGATATCAACCAACGTAAAATGTATGTCAAACGAAAGCTTACATCTTCATTTGACTACAAAAAAAAAAAAAAATTAACCGAGCCGTTTCCTTATAATTAAAGAAATAGAGATTACAACAATAAAAACCTGACATTGGTGCCCATACCGTAAGGTAAGACGTATTCTACGCCAAAACTTTTCAGCCTATAACAATAGATATTCGAATAAAACGCTGTATGCATCAGCAAAAATACTGCCACTGAGCACATACCTTTTTGAATTAATAATAAAATATATAAATCGAATGGAAGTTCACGCTAGTGAGCTCATAAAAGAAGCTTTCGCTACACAGAAAAATGTCTCTTGCACGGAAAACAGATACTTGTCAGCAATTGGCGTTATAAATGAAAATGTGGTACGCGACAACAAAGCGCCAAATTATCTTAATTCTTATTTTTACAATAAAAAATGGCCCAAATCCCATAGGGGTTAACCAAAAGTTGTTTTCTCTTAGTATTTTAAGTATTATTTAGTATCTAACTTCGATGTAATGTAATCATACAGAGCCGGGAGCAAGCCCTGAAATATTCTTTTAAGATAACCACTAATTTTTGTACATTCTCTTTATAATTATATTTTCAATAAAACATTAAAGTTCTAAGTTTTCATTTTAAGAATTAGTTCATATCATTGTTAATATCTATAAAGTCTTAATAAAGATGAATTGAATAGAATTGAACGCTCATTCAAAGGTATCAGTATCAAACTGCACTGCATGCCTGATGTTGGGCCATTTTCTGTGCAAAATTTTAATTAAGCTAAAGATATATCTGTTACTTGTTAACCTACTAATGAAAGTTCCAAACCGTAAGAACAGGCCGGATATGGCCATAAAATAAAATGAAGTAAGCAAGTAAGATTTGCTTACGATAATGATTAAATCTCTATATATATACATAAATGAAAATTCATATTTTTATGTTTATCCGACTAAGTTATTGTATTCTATCTGTTGTTCATACATAATGTAAAAAACCACTAATCACTTCGCAGCTTACCTAAACACTTCAAAGTAGTCTACATATGTATCTCCAAGGTTTGTATGATAAAAATACAGTTCAAGAAACAAACAAAAATTTAACTCAATGAACTTTTATGCCTACCGGTTGATAATACGTCGAAACGAGGACAACCATATATTGAAGTGTCGCAGACTGTTTCATCAGTTCGTTGTTAATATGTATGTCAAAATAGAGACGGAACGACTGCCATTTATACGTTTTAATCAGCTCAAATCACGTGCAACTCAAAATGGATCGAAATCACACAACTATTACTTCCCAGTCAATTATCCAGCGATCGCCACGATATTACAGCTCAATCAAAAACTCAACGCGTTGAAGAGTTTACTTGTACAGTATCATTTTTCGGAGACGTGCGATGTTGGATGTACACCGTAGAGTGGCAGAAAAGAGGACTACCTCATGCGCATATTCTGCTGTGGATGGCCGAGAAAATAAAACCGGATGAAATTGGCTCAATCATTTGCCAAGAATCAAGAAACAGATCCAGAATTGTATTAAGTTGTTACATCGAATATGATTCATGGACCATGCGGGAATCATAATCGGGAATCGCCATGTATAATAGAAAACAAATGTTCTAAACGTTATCCGCGTGCTTTATTGGCTAACACAATTACTAGGAATGACGGTTTCCCCCTATATCGTCGTCGCTCTGCAGAGGATAACGGTAGGACGTTTACGTTAAAATCAAGAATAGGGACGTTCAAAGCGCATTGCAATATTGAGTACTGTAATTCTATAAAGTCCATCAAAAATGTTTGTAAGTTCATCACTAAAGGAAGCGACATGGCTGTGTTTGGTATTACATCTCCTGAAATTTCGCAATTTCAAATAGGGAGATATATAAACGGTAATGAAGCAATTTCGAAAATTTTTTGGACAAAAGGTATATTTGACGCCAGAAAACGCAGTGCGGATAGCCCAACGTCCACCAGCGACATCGTTAACAAGTTTCTACTCGACATGCGCAAGTGATCCATTCGCAAGAAGACTGCTTTGCTCAGATATGCTCACAAAGTTCACATGAAACGCAGCATCAAAGAAAGGTTCCAACGTCGGAAACAGGTAAAGCCTGTTCCTGGATACGTAGGTACATACTCAACCGACGGATTGGGACGCATTTACACAGTTCATCTGAGGAATGATGAATGTTTTTACCTGCGTTTGTTATTGGTTAGTGTTCGTGGACCGACTTCATTTAAATTTCTACGAACTGTCAACGGCGAGTTGTGCGCAACATATCGAGAAGCGTGTCAGCGGTTACATTTGCTCGAGGATGACATTTAGTGGGATTACACACTTGCTGACGCTGTTATTTCATCTACTGCACAGAAAATACGATCACTTTTTGCCATCATAATTTTAACATGCTCTCCGTCTAACCCGCTTCATTTACGGAACAAATACAAAGACGACATGGCTGCAGATATTTTTCATCAAGCGCGTATGATAACAGTGAATCCTGATCTTGAAATTAACATTGAGATCTACAACGAGGTATTGACTTCAATAGAGAATTTGTGCTTGCAAATGTCAGGAAAGATGTTGCACGAATATCAGCGCCGAATCGCTCTATGCACGATGCATTCAATCGGGAGCTTCAACGAGAACTGCAATACGATCAAGATGCTTTGAGTCAATCAGTGCGAGCAAAATTCCTACTTTTGAATCAGCAGCAAAAAGCCTCATATGACACATTGATTATAGCAGTCAACGACAACAAAAGAGGAATATTTTTTCTAATGAACCTGGTGGAACGGGAAAAACGTTCCTAATATCACTGATTTTGGCTTCAGTTCGCGCACAAGCCCAAATAGCACTGGCTGTAGCTTCATCAGGGATCGCTTCCACTTGGCTAGAAGGGGGGCGAACTGCCCATTCAGCGCTTAAATTGCCACTGAAATTGCAAACAATAGACCAACCAATTTGCAACATTGCTAAAAATTCAGCAATGGCGAAAGTATTGCAGAATTGCAAAATAATTATTTGGGATGAATGTACTATGGGCATTCGAATGATAAACGGGCATTCGAAGCACTTGATTGAACGTTGAAAGTTTTGCGAAATAATCAGGACCTCTTTGGTTTGATTCTGCTGGCCAGCGATTTTCGACAAACCCTGCCAGTCTTTCGAGGTCATCGCTTTCTTAAAGTCATCTAATCTGTGGAGATGCAAACTCTAAAGCTAACAACAAATATGCGAGTTGCGTTGCAAAATGATGAATCGGCGCAAAATTCGTTATACAATTATTAGACTTTGACAATGGAAAAATTCCTATTGATCCTTCCACTGGTCTCATTTCGTTTCCACCTAATTTCTGTCAATTCACAACGTCAAAAGAAGAACTGGTCTCCAACAGATTTGTTATTTCATTTTAATTTTAATTTTTTCAATGATTAATAAATCGCAAGGTCAATCTTTGGAAGTTTGTGAAATAAATCTGGAATTACCATGTTTTTCTCATTATACGTAGCGTGCTCGAGAGTGGTAAACCATCGGCGCTATTCGTTTTCTCTCCCACCGGAAAAACAAAAAATTTCGATCATCACCAAGCTTTGCGATGAACGCTTTACTTAACTTTTGCAATGTAATTTTAAGATCTTTTTTTACTTTTGTACATGTTTGTAATATTACAATAAGAGTGCTCTGCAACTTATCTACCATGTAAATTTTTTACGAATTGTCAATACAACGACTGATTAAAATATGTTTGAGAGGGGTTGTCACCTACATGAAAATTTAAACTTAAATAAGTTGATAAGATAAACTAAATATTTCAATATGGCTGTCCAATGGAAGATATTTGAGAAATCTTTGACTAAGAAATCTTTTTAACTATGGCATTTTTCCATATTAAGACCATACGATTTTTGGATGTACTTTGTAGTAAGAGGTGGCAACAACACAAAAACACTTTAAAGGCGCAGTGAAGCACGCCGAGTATTTGCTAGTCTTTATTATAATTACAAAAGTGAAAGGGTGAAAATTACAAAGACTGTGGATAAAAATGAAGTTAATAATAAACAAAGTCTCAAATCAAATTTAATTAAGTTAAAAAAGGAACAAAATATAAGGTTTATAAAGACAAAAAATGATAGTTTTGGAACCGTAAAGACTTGCCACGAATAAATTGTTTGCATCCATTACGTCCATAGTATTCCCACATGGACTCGTCGTAAGATAAATCGGGTTCTGGTTTGAAATTTTTCAACAACTTTTTTTTCAGAGCATCACTAAGTAGTCGCAGTTTCCAGATTTTGTCGTCAGTAGAATAACGGCCAGCATCAGCAAAATGAAGGTAGCGAAGTATTAGTTCAAATTTATCACATCTTATTGCATCTTGCACCATTTCGCAGCAAAAATCTTTATCGTTTGACCAGTAATCTCTTTTGGTCGGTTAGGACGTATAACCAGTAATCAACAGAACTCCTATTACGACTTTTATTTCAGTTGCGGTCACATTTGGGTTTGGTACGTCATTCAAGAAAGCGTATTTGTTTGTTTCTGCACAAATAAGTTCTAAAACATCGTCACTGAAAAATGTTTTGAATTGCTGATGTGGTCGTAAATTTCTGTAATCAGTGTTATCAGGACCTGGAAATGCTAGTCGCGCACCATCAAGCCACACCATATCATTTATTTTAATTTTTTTTGTTCAATCGAGGTAGGCTTGGTTTGGATATATATGCTCTTTTCGAACCTCGTACTTCCAGCTTTCGTGGTGTTAAGTCAATAAATACCACTTCCTTTTCAGGCGTTTTTTGCGCTACCTCTTCCGATTCGAAAGCATTGCTTGCAGTGTAGAAGGGTGTTGTTTTTATCGAACCGTGAAAGGAAGTTTGTGGAATGCTATGAATTCAAGTTGAGACTGGTGATTCCAAAAGAATATAGTTTATGTTTTTGTAGGAATGATTTACAACATATTTTATGGACCCATTAATGTTCTCTACTGGAACGCTGCCAGAGAGTATACTGTTACCTCTAGACCAGTGATGCCCTGCGTTGGCAAAGTTACCAATACAAGCACAACATTATTGTCTTAATATGCGTGCGCTAGCGGAGCTCGTGAAAAATTACTTTCGCAAATAAATTATTTGTTCATGTGAGTAAAATGAAAAAGGAAAAGTATATTTTGTAAGTTTTTGAGCTGACTGAAGAGTTAAATGGAAATTAAAAAAAAGTTATAATAACACTAACGCAAATAATTCAGAGGTTTCTAATTGCACAAGTTATGGTTCTTTGGTTGCTAGTTTTATAATATTATACATAAAATTAAGAATATAAAACTGAATGAAAAAAGAATTAAACAATGACATTTCGTACTTGTGCGATATTTGACTCGCATATAAAAAATAAACTTACGCAGACAATGCGTTTATCACAACGTGCAAAAGCAAACTGATTCGCTGCCAGCGTAGCGGCAGTTCGTTAGCTGCACAGTGCGCACCCCATACGGCTCCGGTGGGCATTTCTGCTCTAGACCGACAAACTAATTCACATGGAGCCATTAATTGATTTCGTGGTAAATTTGGCAAATCTCCAGCTCCATCTTCATCAGCTGAAGCTTCCCCCGAAAATACCTCCTCCTTTGGTGGTTCACAAAAAAATTTTACAATATCCTCATCATCTGAATCAAATGTTTCAAGAAATCGCATCGCATCTTCTACAGACATAATACCGCCGTCAATTTATGATCGGCTTTAAAAACTGAAAACATGAAAACAAAAACTTTTAGGCAGGAAATATTGTCCACATTTAACAAAACACTGTTGCATAAAAACTTAACAATTGTAATTACACAAGCTCAAAAAAAGAGAATACTTACCTCATTCTGTTCGCCATTTGCTATTTTTTTGAGCTTCATTGAACACACGAAACTTAACGCGACTGTTTTATTCTACTAACTTACATAATCTGAACTACGAACGTCACAGAACGATTAAAGCATACCTTTTAAAGTCATTTGCATTTGTATAAACATCAATGTAATTCAAATTTCTTTTTTTTGGCTAAATTCAAACAGAATGCTTGCGTTACATGTATGTAACATATGTCGTTAATTGGTTAAGTACGTAAGGTTGTTCGAACCTCTCAAAAGTCAGTAAGTAATTGGCTCTTTTGACCAACAAAACTGTAATGCCGGACCCTTGACCTTAGAATTTTTTTAACAAGATTCAGCAATATGCTTGTCCAGAATTATTAAAGGTTAATTAAGGGGGAGTGAGCGTTTAGTTTGTGGTATCACAATGGGCCTCTACTAATGGCCTTAGTGTGACGCTGAATAATCAATGACAGCCATACATACCTACCTACCTAAGCGCGCCTCTAAGTGACATAATATTTTCATTGCATCCCAAGACTTACCAGCCGCTCTACTCAAGAGCTGGAGTCTAATAACCAAAGGGTGAGATATCCCCAAAATTTTTCAAACGAGAAAACTGAACTGAAGCCAAATTATTCAAGCAACAATTTTCTTTTGCCTTCAAGAAATAATCCACCAAAGCCAGAGACAATGGATATTGATCCATCTGTATCGAGAATATGTAACAGAAATGGTTCCGCCGGGAACCAACAAAACCATAAACTTAAAACATAAGAGCGTAAACAGGTAGGTAAAATGCTAATGCGAATAGAGCTCATGAAGTTTTGACGTCCAAGTAATAGCAATCATAGCTTTAGACCGCAAGAAAAGACACAAGGGATAAAAAATCGAATAAAAGTAATAAAAATCGTGAAAGTTTTAGATCCTAGATATGTCTTACCTAGTCCTAATCAGTTGCATGATAATTATTTCAAAACTCATTACAAGAATTTCAAGGAAAAACTGGAAAACATGCGGTTGGTTGCACATCAGCGGCAAATGATGGTTATTTAACCATAACATGTCATTTCATTGACAACATTTTTGATTGGCGCTCTCCGGTGCTATCCCCACAAACATATTGGAGGATGTAACCAATCATAAAGCAGAAAAGGGCGCCAATACTATAATAAAATTATGTCAGAGTGGGATATAAGAAATAAAGTGTATTGTATTGTTATTGATAATGCATCTGTTATGATAAAAGCTTTGCGAATTATTGCAAAAAACACATTTGCCATGTTACGCGCATACAATCAATTTGATTATTCAGGACAGCTTAAAAGGCAATCAAGAACTCGCAAACATTAAAAAACAAAACCGTAGTGACATTTTTTAAAAATAGCACGATAGCGTGTGAGAAATTTTAACTGGCGCAAAATACTGAGAAACCATATACATAGTTTGCTGCAAGAAACACCAACACGATGGAATAGTACTTATTTCATGACTAAACGTATAATGTTTTTGGAAACTAGAAAACATTATAACGGATGGGTACATTAATCGAACCTAGATTCAAAAAGGATGGATTCTAATTTATGACTAATGCATAGCAAGCTGTTATCTGAAAGTTCCAGTTCATATTTGCTGAGTATCACAGATGTGCGCGTGAAGTGAAATATAAAAACTTCACGTTCAGATAGCATAATAATGCTGAGGCAATATTATGAAAGAGCCAATATTAAGACCAGTGCGCATCCATTTCTTTTTTGGAAGGTATTATTACTTTTAAAATGTTAAAAAATTAAAAATTTGACCAATTATACTTTCAGTTTGCTGGCAATGAATTTAATGCAATAAAATATTTAGGCCCACAAATACTTGTGCATCCCTGCAGCATCTGTGAAATCGAAGAGCATTTACAGTTAGTGTGCAAGGTTGGTTACAGACCGGCGAACGCGCTTAAAAGCAAAAAATTTAAATAAGCAAATTTTTTGTAATTGCAACCAATGGTTTAACCTAAGATAAATAATCCTTTTTTTGTATTGTCGCTGTAATATGGTTAATAACTTTATTTTTAAAACTTCATTGAATTTCATTCTAAAAAGATAATAGCATACTATCGATGGTAAATGAGCGTATATCGGATAGTCGCTTATCGGATAGTTATTATTTGTTCTTATTTTTCAATCTCGACACTTTTGACCGGAGAAACTATACATAATTAAAAAAGTTTGTTAATTTGTATGCTCTCAGAGTCACCCTATTTTATTTTTGAAATGTTTTATTCCACTTCGTTTACATAATATATATAATACTTATATATTATACAAGTGCAGTCAGCAAACATTACAGTACAGATATATAAAATAAGAAAACGAAAACCGAGTAAACGTTCGAAACAAAAAAATGTATTTAAAAAAACGAGTTAATTGTGTATACGTAGAAGAATTGCTTTGTCACTTGCGAGAATAGAACTTATTAGATGCGGAAGCAGAAAAAATTATGCTATATACTACATATATTTAGCATTTCCATTTGTTTAATATACATACATACATACATATGTACTTGTAGGATTTAATTCCTGAAAATGTGAAAGCGATGGTGTCACAAAAATTAAAAGAATCGAAGTGATACACCAAGAGTGCAAGTGCATATAGACGCTTGTTAGTTAGGCACGAATTAAGTGCCATTGAAAGCGCAAACTGCATTTTCGATTGCATTTCTATACTTGAGGTCTCTTCTACGTCTAGTTGTAAGGCCAGCAATGATAATGAGACGTCAGATTTAAAAGAAGCTTACATTTTCATTGATACAATGTGGGGACTGTCTACCTATGTTGAAAATATAGGACCATTTCTAACCCCATCTAGAGACGTCTGCAATATTTGTATAATATCATAAAAAATTTTAGACAATTACTGAACAAAAGCCCGGTCAAAACTGCAAATTAGCTTTAGCGAATAAAATTTTCAAAAATTTAGGTACAGACCATCACATAGTGATTGAAACTTTATTTAGCAATGAGGTACTAAACAATCACCGCACTCAGTTAATTAAAAAAGTTATAAGTTTTTATCTCGATATTCGTTTGTTTTTTGATAGCGAAAAATCTACCGAACAGAAGGTTTCCATTAGAAATAAATTCACAAAATTAATATTGTTTCGCAACCAATAATTTGCTTAGCCAGAAAATTAGTTAATGTAAGTGGTTTTACCGAAATTCATATTCAAAAAATTCCAAATAAATAACATTGCGAATATTGTAAGGGGTTACTGTACAATTTGTGCCACTATAGTTTTTTGTCTCTTTAGTTGAATAATCAATGAGTAAAATTTTACTTAGTTAAAACTGAATTTATTCAAATTTATTTTTTGGCGCAACTACAGATATTTCAAACTCGTTTTTATGTGTTTGTCACATGTATTCACAGATACTAATACATGTAAAACGTGCGCATGCGCACAACGTACATATAATAATAATAATAATCCCAACGGTTTTATCCCTCCATACCCGCCCGACCGACGCGAGGGGCGCATCCGCATGACGCACGGATATATAAAAAAAAAACATTTTGTTTTTTCATATATGTTGCGCCGAGTCATGAAAGGCAGAGGTTTGTTAAGTGTCGAGATCTAAAACTGTTCAGCTACAGAACAAATGCTCATCAGCTGATCGAATAGTAATATATGTATATGTATGTATGTATTAATTATTGAGAGAATTTAGTATAGTTTTCTTTATGTAAAAAAGTGAGTCTGAAATATCAAAAGAACCGGAGTGAGTGTTAAAATCCTGACACAAACTACGGAGTGGCTCATTTAACTCAAAATTCTGTACTTAAACTATCTCCCTTTGATTGCTGAATTTTTACACATTGCGCAGATAGGTTACTCCCAATATATAAGTATTATATATATGGTTTACATACGAGAATGAATTGCGAAAAATTTCTTGAATTTTTAAAAAGTAATGACGGCAAGCATTTAGTCAAATTTGAAAAAATTTAAGTATTTCTTTTTGAAAATGTAATGAATTTATCTCAATTCACGAATAAATGATCTTTATACATATTAGAGACATAGATTTAGATATGTTATATGATGAAAAAATTTAGTTACAAATGAAAATATTAGTGTACTGAAAAGTACTGATTTTTTAGCGCTGATAAAGCCGAATGTACTGAATTTTGGGGGAAAAAAATCTGGCAATCCACTGAAAAGTTAACCAATTTAAATGCAAACATATTCAAAACAGTGATGTTAAAATATCCTTCATATTTTGATTATACTTATATGATTACAATTATCTGTGCTAGATAATTTCAAATGTATGTATGTAAATATTTGTGTACATTTTCTATCAAGAATCCCAGATACAGATCTGCAATTTAAATTCAAAAGGCTTCAGTTTCCTCTAAGGCTTTGCTTCGCCATGTCGATAACGAATCGCACAGTTAAACGTGACCGCTGTTGTCGAGTGGATAGCGGTGCGTGCTATTGCTCGATACACCGGTGAGTTCAAGGTTCGAATCTGAGCCAGGCCAAGTAAATTCTAAATCATAGAATATGTTTTTTGTAATAGCGGTCACCCCCATGAAAAAGCTTCTCATTTAATACATCTGCCGTTCGGAGTCGGCACAAAACTGTAGGTCCCTCACGTTGTCGGTGAATATAATATAATATAAAGACGCACACCACAAATATTAGGAGAAACTCGGAGAAGTCTAAGCGCCAAATTACATTAAATTGTTATTCTACATTAAAAAGTAGTTTTTTTTCTGAACGATTGGCTTTCCTCTTGTAGTCAGTAGTGGCAGTATCCCTCCAACAATAGTCTGTAAGCATGGCTGGCTCCCAACTACCCTGATAACGCTTCTCTTACTCTGAAACTTCTTGATGAAATCTTTTACCGTGTTCATCACTTACTGATGGAAATTTTAAAATAAACTTCATAACATTTTTCAAATTGGATTTTTTTCACTTTTAGGAGGAAATTGACCACAAACGTAACAAAATAAACACGCGAAATAATTTTAAGTTAAATCAATAAATGCGTTTCACTACTAAACTTGACGTGATAGAACAATTTTATTTCAATATTTCAAATAGTTTTAAGGTGGCGAATCATAATTACATACTGTGAACAGTAGCAGTGAAAAAAAAAATAAAATTTTCCTTTGTTGCATTGTGTTATTAATATTATTATTAAGGTTAAGCGTTAAAGGTGGCAGGCCTTCAGTTCGAAGAACCCTACCTTACTCATGGTCAATTGGTTGTCGGATGCTCACAAGTGGGAAGTCCGAATAATCTTTATGCTTATGCACCACACAATAAATCTAAAAAGGAGGCATTATATTAATTTTAAAAAAATTACTACAGTTTTTAATATTATATGTCTCCTTTAATTTATGCTAAAGAGGTTTGTATAAATGTATTTTGATTTGTATTTGATCATCCCGAACAACGTCGGGTACACTGCTAGTTTTTCATAAATAGGAGCATATTAGCTTTTAGCTTTAAAAAAAGTTATATTCTGGATAAAAAAATTAAAAGACATTTTAAAGAAACGTTTTACGAATAATTGCCTAATAAATATAAATTTTTGTTGTTTTACTTAGTTATGAAACAAAATCTACATGAATAATTTTCCATTTTGTTAATGGGTTAGGGATGCTGTGACGGCGGGCCGATAAACAGTATTTTAAGCTGTTCAGATTGTAGATTGCTAAAATCTAGGATTTATTAAAATTCAGATACATTAAATTCCATTCAATTATAATTAGTACAATTCAATATATATAGTATAAATTTAGTTTCTTACACTTGTGTTTGGTCGTACAAATGCCCGTTACCATCAACAAGATAAATTCTGGAAAACTCTGAAGACTTCTGCTCGCGCCGGTGGTCCCATAGAAAAGAAAGGCAAATTCGAGTTGCGTGAGAAATTATTTGACACACGGCGAATTAATACCAGGCGATGACAAATGTACATATATAAGCAAAGACAAAATACGCGTACGGCGAAGAAATCAGCGGTTCGTTAACAAAACCTTGCATGGATTCGCCTTGATTTGACAGCTGCGCACGAAAATGGAGAACAAAGAATGCGAGACAGTGTTGTGCTTTAAAGAGATCGGTGTTGTGCAAGAGCCAACTAATTGAGATAACGCACAGCGACTCAACATCCCCCTCTCCGTAAACTTCGTGCATATCGTACGTGGTTTACTTCTTTATATCCAGCTTTGCCAGCTTCACTGCTGGCCTTGTGAGCAACCCATCCGCGGTTCGAATGATGGCGCTGCGCACTGCTCCGTCCTTGGCACGATGTACGTTGACATCCACTCCTTTTTTCCAGGTATTTCTTTTTGCATTTTCGTCCACGATAATTATCACGTCGTTCACCGCTATGGGGTTTGGTATCATATCAAACCATTTAACGCGCCTGGTTAGGCACGGTAAATATTCGCGAATCCACCTTTTCCAAAAGCGATCAGCAATTTGACAGGTTCTTCGAAAATTTTTGTTTAGTGTGGTGCCATCGTTTGATTCTGTCCCGCGATCCCGTATCCCACTGGAGTTGCCCATGAGAATGTGATTGGGTGTCAATGCTTCAACGTCTGCGGAGTCTAGTGGGACGTAAGTCAAAGGACGCGAATTAAGAGTTAACTCCACATCAGCCATGGCACCCCTCAGAACCTCCTCGCGTAAAGCCGTATCTGGCAAGATGTCCATAAGCACGGATTTTACTGAGCGGACCAACCGTTCCCAACAGCCACCCATGTGTGGAGAAACAGGGGGTATGAAACACCACTTGATCTCTGGGCAGCGACGCTCCGATATATCCGTGGAAAGGCGCTCTATTTCGCTTTGCAGAACACGGCTCGCTCCTCGAAAATTTGTACCATTGTCGGACCAAATGCATCTTGGTGCCCCGCGACGAGCAATAAACTGTTTTAGTATAAGCAAAAATGAATCCGTAGACAATGAGGGCGAAATCTCTAGATGTACTGCACGAACCGTGAGGCAGGTGAACAGTACACCCCATCGCTTCTCTCGACGCCTTCCAACTACAATCTCAAAGGGCCCGAAGTAGTCAACACCAGTATTCGCAAATGGCCTAGAAAAGGTTGCAAGCCTTTCCGGTGGTAGGTTCCCCATTACAGGTGGGTGCGGAACTGCACGTCGATTACGGCATTGCTGACATTTTTTGGCAGTTTCTCGAACTAAGGATCTTAGCCCACCGACACAATACAGCTGCCTCATTTCATTTACAACAATTTCATTGTGGTGGTGGTGGAACCTGCGATGATAAAAATCGGTAATTAGATGAGTTACCTGATGGTGTCGCGGCAATATGATTGGGCGCCTAGTATTGTAGCCAACATCCTTCACGGCATCGATCCGCCCCTTCACTCGCAGCATACCAGTTTCGTCTACATACGGTGAGAATTTGTAAATAGCGCTCCTTCGTGACACAGCGTCACCGCTTGCAAGGCGACCGATTTCCTCACCGTAAGATGATGCTTGGCAGTTGCGAATGATGATGTGTTCAACACTTTCGATATCACTCCTGTTTATTAACTCGACAAATTTCGCTGACCGATTGCTATTGCGGGTTATTACACGTAGAAATCGCAATACAAATCCTTGCAATCGTCGTAATTTTTCCCATTTGCTGAAACGTTGTGGATCTCGACTGGTCACTGTTGATGTGGATGGCACAGCGCCATGTCAATATGGCAAATTAACTCGTTGGAACTTTCGATCAAACGGCCAAGATCGGTTGTCAGCCACTGATCTTCCGTTAGGTAAAGAAATTCGGGTCCAGTGAACCACCTGGATTCGTTGTTGAAACGGGGATCAGCAGTCCATTTGGTACCTTCATCAGCCACGTTTTGAAGTGATGGCACCCATCGCCATTCGTTGGCTTGGGAGTCTTCCAGAATTTCTCCAATGCGTACAGCTACAAACTGTTGGAATTTCCTTGCGTGTGACCTTATCCCGTGGAGAACGTTTTTGGAATCTGACCAGAAGATTCGCCGATCTATATGCAAAGACAACTCGTTTATAAGAAACTTTGCCAGGCGCAATCCTAATTCAAGCCTTGGGTCGGATATTGGTTTAAGTGGAGCAACGCGAGTTTTTGACATAACTAAACTGCAGGCTATTTCGGTATCCCTTGTCCCTCGCAAATATACAGCTGCGGTGTAGGCGTCGATGCTGGCATCAACGAACGTATGCAACTCTATTTGTTCTGCCTTACTAACAAGCGGATAACAACGCGCTATTCGCACCTCTGTTATTGAACGTAAGCATCGAGTCCACCGCCACCATTTCTCCAGTTCCTTTGGCTGAATTGGTTCGTTCCACGTGACGCCCGATCGCCTTATTTCTTGCATCAAAATGTTTGCATATATTATAAAAAATCCCAACAGTCCAAGTGGATCGAAAACCGTCATTACAACTCGCAGAATTTGTCGTTTCGTCGGAATTTTGCTATTGTCGAAGACGTCCTTTGGAAACTTTTCGAAAAAGCGCAACAAATCGGCGCCTGGAGACCACCACATTCCAAGAACCTTTTCGTGGCATTGGTCCGGCTGCTCGATGTACTTATCCGCTTGGTCCGGCTGACCAGTAAGCGCAAGTAAAACCTTATTGGAGTTGGAAATCCAATTCCGCATTTCAAATCCACCATCAGTGTGGATGTCACGTACAGTAATGGCCAGCTTAATCATTTCGTCTTCCAGAGGTACACTTTGCAACCAATCATCAACAAAGGTGTTGCGTAAAATGGCTTCCACCGCCACTGGATGCGCTCGCTGGAAGCGGCGTGCATTCTCATCCTTAATATAATTTGCAATGGATGGTGAGCATGTCGCACCAAGCGTCATAACCTGCATCACATAAACGTCAGGTTCCTTTGATGCATTGCCTCCTCGCCAAAGAAATTTTTGTGCCGTTTGATCTTCCTGAATAACACGAATTTGGTGGTACATTTCACGTATGTCACCGCACAGTGCTACGGGCTGCTCGCGAAAACGAAGCAACACTCCAACTAATGACTTCAGCCGGTCAGGCCCTTTCATGAGTACAGAATTTAATGCCGTCTTATTCACGGCTGCTGCAGCATCCCACACCAACCGGGTTTTAGTTTTGTTCAAGTTGGTAACTGTGAACATTGGTATGCACCACGACTTTCCGCCAGCCGAGACCTCTTCTTTTGTCAGCTTTTTTATGGAGCCCTTTTGTTCGTAGTTGCGGATGGTGGATACCATAAAGTCGTTTAGAATAGGGGTACGCGCCATCTTTGCTTCAAGGCATTGAAGCCGCCGCCGCGCCATCGGAAGAGAATCAGGAAGTTCGATATGGTCATATCTCCAAAGTAGACCCGTCTCCCAGCGCTTCTCCGACTCGAGGTATCTTGTAGTTGATGTCATTATGCGACGGGAGCGCTCATCTTCCTTTGATATAAGGAGGGCCACAGCACGAACGCCAATGGACTCCAATGAAAAGTTCGACTTCACCAGCTCCTCGAGGTGGTTATCCCGTTGGCAAGGACAAATGTGCATTATCCGATTCGGTGTACATTCGTTAACCTTGTTACGTCCATACACCGACCAGCCTATCTTGCATCGTGCCGCAACTAGTTCGTCATCGGAACTTCTCCTTATTTCTTGAGGTGAGGCGAGCTTCAGATTGTCGAGACCTACAAGTATGCGAGCTTGTGCAGCGCGATACGGAGAGACGGGCAGATTCTTTAAATGGCTGCGAGAAGTAATTGTTTTACTATCTAAAGACTGCACAGGAAGGTTGAGGCGTGCTACGGTGCGCACATTTTCTAGAGACAACTGCTGTGAGCGCGGGCTCTGAGAAGAAATATATAGGGCGACAAGTTGCGAATTCGGTTCGCATTGTGTAATATCGCCTGTCCATTGCAAGCAGAGCTCTTGAGTCGGCCCTTCTAGACCAAGCTCCGCTGCCAGGTCGTGCTCCATAATTGTGCACGATGATCCTTCGTCAATAAAGGCAAATGTGTTGACCGACCGCCCTTTATTGTGCAATGTAACAGCAATATAGCGAAAGAGTGTATGCTTGTTTTCTTTAGCATGAAAAAGCACAGCTGAATTCTGAACAACTCTACCTTGTCTTTCTATCACGTTGGTACTGGACCCTTGATCCTGATGTGGCGAGTGCAAAAGTGGATTATGTGCCTGCTGGCAACTATCAACTCCGCAACGCTTTTTTGAACTACAGCGGCGGATAAGGTGTTTCCCAAAACAGCGGATACATAGTTTTGCTTCACGAATGAATTGCCATCTCAGGTCTTTCCCTAATGCATGAAATACACTACATTCCGATAAGCGACGACCTTTGCAGCATTTCGGGCACTTATGTCGTTCAGGCTCACTCTCAACTACATCATGCAACAGAATTCGCTCCCGTTCTTGCCTGCGACCTGCCCTTCTTTCTTCCCTGGTGTTCGGCGGAGGAGGTGGGAGACCCAGTGGCACCACTTGACTAGCGCAAGTTGCAAGGTTGAAAAGCCATTCGTCAAACACTGTTATATCGACGCGAGGACGCGTTACCCTGTAGCGACCCCAATCTAACTTAAGATCAGAAGGCAATTTCATAATTAATTCATTTATTAACATAGGGTCGTTCAAATAATCGCCTAAGCCAATAACTTGCATAGTTGCACGATAGTTCTGAACCGCCAAAGAAAAATTAATGAGAGAATCTAGTTTCTCCATCTTAACCGATGGCTGCAGTCTCAATTTCCTTTGAAAGGTTTGATGAATTACATCAGGTCGACCGTACAGCATGCGTAGAGTCTCAATAGCAAATGACACAGTACTCGGCATCATCAATTTTCCACGGACGGCATCCAAGGCAGGACCCCTTAGACACTTCTGGAGACGTATCAAGTTCTCCTGTTCGGTAAATCCACACCTTTCGGTTGACTGGTCATAATTAGTGATAAAAAGTGGCCACTCTTCGGGATTGCCCGAGAAAATGGGCAGATCCTTACTCATGACCTGGCGAGCGGCCCTTGAATTCTTCGTAAGGTTTGACATATTTGCATGGTAGGTTAAGTTCGAAGGGTGCGATGACGCAGGTGCTGTGCGGTTGAACGAACCATTGATTTGTGCACCAGGCGCGGTCATACCCAGAGACGGTAGTGTGTTAGCGTAATACCCTAACCCTATACTTGGTACGGGTGCGAGTGTCGGCGCAGCTGCATTCGAAAAGATGCACATGTTTGGTGCTTGTGCTGTAATAGGATTATTAAAGGTCGCTCTCCCATTGTACGCATTAGCAGCGTGTGGAGCGAAAATGGAAGAAACGTTAGGTGGTACTACATTTTCATTAAAATTAGCCGGCTGGGATTGGACTAAAGCCGCGTCTGTGTTAATAATAGTTTGCTGGGAAACTGTAGTCGAAGGCCAATTGCGTACACCGAGATTGGCGAAGTTTGTATTCAAATCGTAGGAAGTACCAAGAGGACACGCGTTGGTCGTTGGTGCCAACGTCTGGCGACACTGTGTCACCTGGTTTGTGTCCTCATCTACCTGATTAACTGGAGCAGGTGCGCATGCTAAACGTGCGCGCTTTCGAGTCTTTTCGATGCGTATAACCCCTGAGCGGGTACGTGGTGGCGAAACTTCCACTGACTTTACTTCTCCTTCCTTAATAGGAGATAGAACCTCCCCGACGTTACATAGGGGTGTCGATGATATTATACGCGGTACCTCTGCAAGCGGGTGCTTCACACTCGAGAGTGCAGCTGTTGGCGTGTTTGCCTCAGTTGGCGCACGCCCAGCAAGCATTGCTGGGGCGCCGATCGGGGCGTGTGCGCTGGTTGCTGCTATCGCATCGTTGGGTGTGAAGACGCTTGGTGGTGCGATACTACCATCGGTCTGTACACGCGTTGCCCCTGAAGAACCAGATGGCTGTGATTCTTCTTCTCGATCACTCATTTCTAACCCTCTGGAATATGAGGTTATGAAACTGCACGTGGTATAGCCAAGAAACGCTGGATGTTCTTCTAAGCAGAAGTACTCGGGAGCGTAGAACTGCTCTTGAGTTTCAACCTCAGTAATTTTCCACTTAAAATTGCGAAGCCAAAGTATTTTAGGAATGTGACGGCGGGCCGATAAACAGTATTTTAAGCTGTTCAGATTGTAGATTGCTAAAATCTAGGATTTATTAAAATTCAGATACATTAAATTCCATTCAATTATAATTAGTATAATTCAATATATATAGTATAAATTTAGTTTCTTACACTTGTGTTTGGTCGTACAAATGCCCGTTAGCATCAACAAGATAAATTCTGGAAAACTCTGAAGACTTCTGCTCGCGCCGGTGGTCCCATAGAAAAGAAAGGCAAATTCGAGTAGCGTGAGAAATTATTTGACACACGGCGAATTAATACCAGGCGATGACAAATGTATATAAGAAAAGACAAAACACGCGTACGGCGAAGAAATCAGCGGTTCGTTAACAAAACCTTGCATGGATTCGCCTTGATTTGACAGCTGCGCACGAAAATGGAGAACAAAGAATGCGAGACAGTGTTGTGCTTTAAAGAGATCGGTGTTTCGCAAGAGCCAACTAATTGAGATAACGCACAGCGACTCAACAGATGCAGTATAGTTGCACTTTGGAAAAAACGAATTCATGCGATACTTTTTTGTGAAAATAGAGTGGGCAACTATATATAAAAACGACCGCGACGCGACATAAGTGTAACTAGCACGAGTGAGACAATAAAGCAAACAAAAGTTAAATTTTAATGAAACGCTTGTTCTTTTGTTGTTATTTCATCCATGACTGAAGAAACAAAAAAATTGTAAATGACAAATTTATAGTAAAACAAAAGTTTTTTCCAAAAAGTTTCTATGCACCGAGTCTCTATTATTGATATATTTCGAGATAATGATTAATTTGCGACTGAAATCATTATACAATATTTTTATATGTTATAGGCACTTTTATAGAGTGTTTAATATTAAGAAAATTGTATTTTTTTTATGTAAACATAAAATTCCGCTCAGCTAGAACAATTGAAAAAAAAAATGTCAAGCTTACGGGTGTTTTATATGGAAAATATTCAGTCGTCGAAGGCCAGTACTTAATATTAATATTAAGGACTCAAATTCTCGGAATATTTTTTGGAGTAGGTATTTCGAAGAGAAACTCGTGTTGGAAATAAAAAAGAGTCGTGAAAAAAGCAACGTGATGTGCATACAAACAAACTGTATACATATTCTGTAGCAGAGCAATGACTCAACTGACGACTGTTTTACCTTATGTCAGAAACAGCATTATTTATATTTGTAGTGAACTTCTTCAATATGTGGTAACACTCTTAACAGTGGAAAGCATGCAGTGTATGTGCCCGACGATGAATAAAAGATTATTATCCGTGAATTTGTTAAACAAATATAAAAGGTATTACTTAGTATAAATATATCTGGATAGAATACTTAATTAATTTAAAATTAACAGAAAACCAACAAGCGAAACATTCAAAGTCTTTAAATGGCACTAACCGGCAACAAATACGTGCCGGTGGTTTTATAAATGTGCAATGCTCCTATCACACAATCCAGAGGGCCTTAAAGTTAAAAGTTATCAGCGTTTTAGTGCCATTGTTCGCTCTCTGGGTGCACTATAGGATATACATATTTGTGGTGAATCCCACCGATACTACATATAGCAGAAAAATACACACCAACTAGATGGTAATTTTACCCATACCTTTGGTTTTGCTATGGGCATGTGTTGTAAATGATGAAAGTTAAAAAAATATTTAACCCAGCAAGTTAGTTAAAGAAGAAAAGTGTAGTAAATTATGTATGTGTACATTTTTCGTTACTTAATAGATCTTAATATACTCATGTTTTGGCCATAAATGAAATGACAATTTTATATGTCGGAAAATCGTACATACTCGTACATTTATGTTTATTATTGAAGTAAAGTTAAAAAAATATTTAACCCAGCAAGTTAGTTAAAGAAGAAAAGTGTAGTAAATTATGTATGTGTACATTTTTCGTTACTTAATAGATCTTAATATACTCATGTTTTGGCCATAAATGAAATGACAATTTTATATGTCGGAAAATCGTACATACTCGTACATTTATGTTTATTATTGAAGTAAATTTTTGTCTCTTTGAATTTATTGGTGGCCCTTTAAAGGACCGTTTTAAAATGGATTGCTGGCGATAATTGTGGAACTACAATTTAATTTCGTACTGATATTGATTGTCGGCACTGTTGACGGCATAGGTATAATCAGCTTGCCTCGAACCAAATCGGACGGTAGGAAGTGGTCCTCGTATACAACATTGGTCACCCAATTTGCAATTCCGATGAACTCACCACTCACCGCTTTCATCACGCTGGAAGGGGTTAGGTATGCCGCTCGCTACCTGCAAGCTCTTTCTAAGGGACTCAACCCTTAAGGAAGCAGGAGACCGCTGGAAAAACGGAAACACCTGTATCAAGTCCAAGCTCTTGTGGCCGGAGTGGGACGTCAAGCGATCACAAGGTCTTCTCATGCTGAACAGAGAAAACCTGTCCTTCGCTTTAGGAATCATAACAGGTCATATACTGATCGGCAGACACGCAGAGAGACTAGGTGTGCCCTGCAACGACTTCTGCAGAAGCTGCAGAAATGAAGGAGAGCCTGAAACCGTGAGGCATCTTCTATGTGAATGTCCTGCACTATGGGCTATGGGATCAGAATTCTTCGGAGACCTTAGCGAGCTAGCCAAAGTAGAGATTCGCAAGCTTTTAAAATTCGCAGTTTCCACATGTTGGCTCGAGTAGGGGGATTTTTCAAATCCGCGTGGTGCCACAATGGGCCTAAAAAAGGCCTAGGTGTGCTGGCGCTATCGCTAGCAGCCACATTAACCTAACCGAACCTAACCTAAGGCCAGTGCGCATCCATTTCTTTTTTGGAAGGTATTATTACTATTAAAATGTTAAAAAATTAAAAATCTTACCAATTATACTTTCAGTTTGCTGGCAATGAATTTAATGCAATAAAAGATTGTGGGCCTAAATACTTGTGCATCCCAGCAGCATCTGTGAAATCGGAGAGCATTTTCAGTTAGTGTGCAAGGTTGGTTACAGACCGGCGAACGCGCTTAAAAGCAAAAAAATTTAAATAAGCTAATTTTTTGTAATTGCAACCAATGGTTTAATCTAAGATAAATAATCCTTTTTTTGTATTGTCGCTGTAATATGGTTAATAACTTTATTTTTAAAACTTCATTGAATTTCATTCTAAAAAGATAATAGTATACCATCGATGGTAAATGAGCGTATATCGGATAGTCGCTTATCGGATAGTTATTATTTGTTCTTATTTTTCAATCTCGACACTTTTGACCGCAGAAACTTTACCTAATTAAAAAAATATGTTAATTTGTATGCTCTCAGAGTCACCCTATTTTATTTTTGAAATGTTTTATTCCACTTCGTTTACATAATATATATAATACTTATATATTATACAAGTGCAGTCAGCAAACATTACAGTACAGATATGTATATAAAATAAGAAAACGAAAACCAAGTAAACGTTCGAAACAAAAAAATGTATTTAAAAAACGAGTTAATTGTATATATGTACGTAGAAGAATTGCTTTGTCACTTGCGATAATAGAACTTATTAGATGCGGAAGCAGAAGAAATGATGCTATATACTACATATATTTAGCATTTCCATTTGTTTAATATACATACATACATACATATGTACTTGTAGGATTTAATTATTGAAAATGTGAAAACGATGGTGTCACAAAAATTAAAGAAATCGAAGTGATACACCAAGAGTGCAAGTGCATATAGACGCTTGTTAGTTAGGCACGAATTAAGTGCCATTGAAAGCGCAAACTGCATTTTCGATGGCATTTCTATACTTGAGGTCTCTTCTACGTCTAGTTGTAAGGCCAGCAATGATAATAAGACGTCAGATTTAAAAGAAGCTTACATTTTCATTGATACAATGTGGGGACTGTCTATCTATGTTTAAAATATAGGACCATTTCTAACCCCATCTAGAGACGTCTGCAATATTTGTATAATATCATAAGAAAATTTAGACAATTACTGAACAAAAGCCCGGTTAAAACTGCAAATTAGTTTTAGCTAATAAAATTTTCCAAAATTTAGGTACAGACGATCACATAGTGATTGAAACTTTATTTAGCAATGAGGTACTAAACAATCACCGCACTTAGTTAATTAAAAAGTTATAAGTTTTTATCTCGATATTCGTTTGTTTGTTGATAGCTAAAAATCTACCGAACAGCAGGTTTCCATTAGAAATAAATTCACAAAATTAGTATTGTTTCGCAACCAATAATTTGCTTAGCCAGAAAATTAGTTAATGTAAGTGGTTTTACCGAAATTCATATTCAAAAAATTCCAAATAAATAACATTGCGAATATTGTAAAGGGTTACTGTACAATTTTTGCCACTATAGTTTTTTGTCTCTTTAGTTGAATAATCAATGAGTAAAATTTTACTTAGTTAAAACTGAATTTATTCAAATTTATTTTTTGGCGCAACTACAGATATGTATGTCAAACTCGCTTTTATGTGTTTGTCACATGTATTCACATGCACAACGTACATCTGTACTTAAACTATCTCCCTTTGATTGCTGAATTTTTACACATTGCGCAGATAGGTTACTCCCAATATATAAGTATTATATATATGGTTTACATACGAGAATGAATTGCGAAAAATTTCTTGAATTTTTAAAAAGTAATGACGGCAAGCATTTAGTCAAATTTGAAAAAATTTAAGTATTTCTTTTTGAAAATATAATGAATTTATCCCAATTCACGAATAAATGATCTTTATATTAGAGACATAGGTTTAGATATGTTATATGATGAAAAAATTTGGTTATGTACAAATGAAAATATTAGTGTACTGAAAAGTACTGATTTTTTTAGCGCTGATAAAGCCGAATGTACTGAATTTTGGGGGATAAAATCTGGCAACCCACTGAAAAGTTAACCAATTTAAATGCAAACATATTCAAAACAGTGATGTTAAAATATCCTTCATATTTTGATTATACTTATATGATTACAATTATCTGTGCCTTTTCGGTGTAAATTTTGTGATACAGCAAGGCGAAACTCTATTCGCTCACCGCCTCCCGCTATTTCTGCATCTCTTAATGAAAGTGTTGTTATTAACGTCAACGATTCGGCTGCCTCCAGTAGTGAAAGAGGTGTTTTGTGTAATTTTAACCTCCCACTTCAGCCTGATTCACCAAAAAATTTTTCGCCCGAAAAGCTACCAACTAAAGAAGGTGTTTCTCTTGAAATTTGTGACAATACAATTCTCAAAACTTTACTAACAGAGATTGCTACTCTTAGGGCTGATAATGCCCGCGCTGTTTCGCTATTATCTTTACTACATGAAGACAAGAAGTATATGATGAGTAAAATTGAGTGCCTGCAGTCTGAGCTGCACACACTTAAGAGTAAACTGCAATTCGAAGAGATCGTCGCTGCACTCTCTTCGCTCTCTTCTGAAGTCAAAGATCTCCGTACTAACGTCTGCTCTTCTAAAAACTTCAATAAGGGCGCTTGTGATAAATCATCAATTATGCATGCTGGGTGATTTTAATTTAAGTAGTATCTCATGGTCATTTTTAGATAACTTAGCGTCTTTAATCCCTTCAAATGTATGTAGATCTTTCGAGCAATATTTTGTTGACTCTTTTGCAAGTTTAGATCTTCACCAAGTAAATTATTATTGTAATAAGCTTAATAGAATTTTAGACTTAATTTTCTTATCCAATAACTTGAACTTTAAACTCAGTGAGTGTTGTGTTCCTATTTCGCCTGTTTGCCAACATCACCTTCCTTTAGAATTAGACTTAGAATTCTATGAATTTTTGAATGCCTCTGCTGGGAGTGTTATGAATAACTTAAATTTCAACAAAGGTAACTTTGAGCCTCTAAATAATCGATTTTGTGAGATTGACTGGGATCGATTGTTCTCTAACGAGGATGTCTCTAGGTGTTTTAATCATTTTAAAGCGACGGTGCGTAATCTGTGTCTTGAACATATTCCAGTTTATTCGAATCGGAAGTATAAGTTTCCGTGGTATACTGCAGAGCTTAAACGTCTAAAAAATCGCTGCAATAGGTTGCATAAAAAGTTTAATCTATTTAAAACTTATTTTAATTACCATGCGTACAGATCTTGCTTGTTTGATTTTAAGTCTCTTGACCAGTCTTTGCGGAAAAAATACATTGGAGGTTTCGAGAGAAATATTAAGTCCAATCCTAAGGCCTTCTGGTCTTATATTAAATCGAAAAGAACAAAATCTAATATTCCTTCCACTATGTTTTATAAACATAAAACAGCTAATTCTGTCCAAGATACCTCTAATCTCTTTGCGGACTTTTTTAGTGAAAATTTTATATCGGATACCGACACTGTTGATGCTGTTATCAGTGATGTTACAGAAAATTGTCAGTCCTTTGGTTGTCTATCACTAACCGAAGAAGATGTTCTAAAGGGTATCTTTAATTTGAAGGCATCAGCGCAAACAGATGCCGATGGGTTCTCGCCTATTCTTTTCAAAAAATGTATGGCTCTTATTAAACCATTAAAGCTTATTTTTAACTCATCCCTATCCCAGGGTACTTTCATTAAAGACTGGAAAAAAACTCTTATTACTCCGATTTTCAAAAGCGGGAATAAAAATGATATATCTAATTATAGACCTATTGCAAAATTAACTACGGTTGCTAAACTCTTTGAATGCATTATCAAGGAAAAAATGTGGCATGCTGTACAGAATATGATTAGTCCATACCAGCATGGATTTGTTAAAGGTAGATCTACTGTCTCAAATCTGACTATTTTCGCCGAAGACTGTCTTGCGAGTTTTGAATCAGGGTTTCAAGTCGATACAGTATATACCGACTTCTCTAAGGCCTTCGATAATGTATCACATCAAATTTTGATCGCTAAATTAGCAAATGTTGGTTTTCATTCAAAGTTCCTCGCTTGGATAAGCTCCTATCTCTGCGATAGGCATTGTGCGGTTGCACTAGAAAATATAGTTTCCCGTTATTTTCATGTTAGCTCTGGTGTCCCCCAAGGTAGTATCCTCGGCCCCCTTCTGTTTATTATTTTTATAAACGACATAAGTTCCTGCTTTATGTTCTCGAAATTTCTTCTGTATGCTGATGATCTCAAAGTTTACTCCGCTATAAAAAATACCGAGGACTCCTTTTCCCTTCAATCAGATCTTAACAGGGTAACTTCTTGGTGCGAGCGAAATCGGCTACCTCTAAATACTAGTAAATGTTATCACATGATTTATTCCAGAAAGCAAAATATAATTAATACCACATTTACTCTTCTCGGCAATACTCTTAAATCTGTAGTTCAGGTCAAGGATCTGGGCATTTATTTCGACTCGAAGTTGATGTTTAAAAGCCATATAGACTACATTGTATCTAACTCCTATTCGATGTTAGCTTTTGTTCGTCGAAATAGCTCAGACTTTTCAGACCCATATACACTAAAAACCCTATACATTGCTTTTGTGAGGTCACGCCTTGAATATGCGGCCAACATTTGGCGACCCTTCCAGTTTGGGCCTGTTAAACGAATTGAACGTGTGCAAAAGACTTTTATTAGGTTTGCGTTACGATCCCTCAACTTTACTGAGCCGTTACCTTCATACCCCGCACGCTGTCAGCTAATTAAGTTAAATTTACTTGAGGATAGGAGAAAATTATTATCTTGCTCCTTCATATTTAAAGTTATTACTGGGGTTGTTGATTGCCCTGATATTCTGCAGAGAATACCATTTAATATTCCGAGGCGAAATTTACGTCGTTCTGAACTTTTTTATCTGCCTTATTCAAAGTCACTGTACTCTATGAATGCTCCAATTTGTCGTGCCCTTAGAGAGATAAATGATCTTAATCATATAGTGGACATCGACATATCGCTTCCAGCGTTGGTGTTGAAAAATTTAATCTTAGAGTCACTTTAATATACAAGCTACCTACCTTTGTATTAGTCATAAGTTTTATGTTATTCATTTAGTAAGCATAGTCAGTAAGAATTTTTGTATTCATTGACTGAATTAATAAATAAAAAAAATACATTGAATGTATGTATGTAAATATTTGTGTACATTTTCTATCAAGAATCCCAGATACAGATCTGCAATTTAAATTCAAAAGGCTTCAGTTTCCTCTAAGGCTTTGCTTCGCCATGTCGATAACGAATCGCACAGTTAAACGTGACCGCTGTTGTCGAGTGGATAGCGGTGCGTGCTATAGCTCGATACACCGGTGAGTTCAAGGTTCGAATCTGAGCCAGGCCAAGTAAATTCTAAATCATAGAATATGTTTTTTGTAATAGCGGTCACCCCCATGAAAAAGCTTCTCACTTAATATATCTGCCGTTCGGAGTCGGCACAAAACTGTAGGTCCCTCACGTTGTCGGTGAATATAATATAATATAATATAAAGACGCATACCACAAATATTAGGAGAAACTCGGAGAAGTCTAAGCGCCAAATTACATTAAATTGTTATTCTACATTAAAAAGTAGTTTTTTTTCTGAACGATTGGCTTTCCTCTTGTAGTCAGTAGTGGCAGTATCCCTCCAACAATAGTCTGTAAGCATGGCTGGCTCCCAACTACCCTGATAACGCTTCTCTTACTCTGAAATTTCTTGATGAAATCTTTTACCGTGTTCATCACTTACTGATGGAAATTTTAAAATAAACTTCATAACATTTTTCAAATTGGATTTTTTTCACTTTTAGGAGGAAATATACCACAAACGTAACAAAATAAACACGCGAAATAATTTTAAGTTAAATCAATAAATGCGTTTCACTACTAAACTTGACGTGATAGAAAAATTTTATTTCAATATTTCAAATAGTTTTAAGGTGGCGAATCATAATTACATACTGTGAACAGTAGCAGTGAAAAAAAAAAATAAAATTTTCCTTTGTTGCATTGTGTTATTAATATTATTATTAAGGTTAAGCGTTAAAGGTGGCAGGCCTTCAGTTCGAAGAACCCTACCTTACTCATGGTCAATTGTATGTCGGATGCTCACAAGTGGGAAGTCCGAATAATCTTAATGCTTATGCACCACACAATAAATCTAAAAAGGAGGCATTATATTAATTTTAAAAAAATTACTACAGTTCTTAATATTTTATGTCTCCTTTAATTTATGCTAAAGAGGTTTGTATAAATGTATTTTGATTTGTATTTGATCATCCCGAACAACGTCGGGTACACTGCTAGTTTTTCATAAATCGGAGCATATTAGCTTTTAGCTTTAAAAAAAGTTATATTCTGGATAAAAAAAATAAAAGACATTTTAAAGAAACGTTCTACGAATAATTGCCTAATAAATATAAATTTTTGTTGTTTTACTTAGTTATGAAACAAAATCTACATGAATAATTTTCCATTTTGTTAACGAATTCATGCGATACTTTTTTGTGAAAATAGAGTGGGCAACTATATATAAAAACGACCTCGACGCGACATACATAAGTGTAACTAGCACGAGTGAGACAATAAAGCAAACAAAAGTTAAATTTTAATGAAACTCTTGTTCTTTTGTTGTTATTTCATCCATGACTGAAGAAACAAAAAAATTGTAAATGACAAGTTTGTAGTAAAACAAAAGTTTTTTCCAAAAAGTTTCTATGCACCGAGTCTCTATTATTGATATATTTCGAGATAATGATTAATTTGCGACTTAAATCATTATACAATTTTTTTTATATGTTATAGGCACTTTTATAGAGTGTTTAATATTAAGAAAATTGTATTTTTTTTATGTAAACATAAAATTCCGCTCAGCTCGAACAATTGAAAAAAAAGAAGGAGGCTGTGTCAGAGACACGGCCATTAAGTTTAACGTAGAATTCGCCATCCGATAAGGCAGAAAACATATGTATAATGATAAATAATATGTACAAGCAAATGAATTTCTTTATTTGATAGTTACTTTTGATGATATACATAAGCTTATGATAGGAAAATAGGATAAAAATGTTTTTAAATTATCAATTAAATTTCTCGCAAAAACGAAGTCAATGGTAGTTATCAATAGTAAAGATAAATGATAAATAACAGACCCAAATCTATTTGATTATTTGAAAGTTACTTTTGAGAATATAGGCTTATGATAGGAAAAATAAAATAAATATGTTTTTAAATTAACATTTAAATTTCTCGCAAAAACTAAGTCAATGGTTGTGTTATCAATAGTTGTGGGAGCATCATTTCGAATATAATCCAAATTAAACGTATCGCTCATAAATTTCGCCAATCTAGTATTTGAAGTGATTTCTGTGTTAAAATCACCACCAACAAGCAGTAGTTGGCAGCGCTTTCTCTGCCTTTACTCTACTTAAATTTTCCCGCCTAAAATTATGCAATAAAATGAACGTCTATTCACGCTACAAACTAGTGGTGCAGCACTGTGTTACCCACCACTACTACACACTCAACCAAACACCACACACATATTTGTTTGGATGTGTTTATAAAATTTTCATTTGAGAAATTTAAATATTAGGAAGATATCAACCAATATGAAATGTATGTCAAACGAAAGCTAACATCTTCATTTGACTACAAAAAATTTTTTAAAAAAAATTTATCTCGCCGTTTCCTTATAATTAAAGAAATAGAGATTACAACAATAACAATCTGACATGGGTGCCCATACCGTAAGGTAAGACGTATTCTACGCCAAAAAAAATTCAAGCTTACGGGTGTTTTATATGGAAAATATTCAGTCGTCGAAGGCCAGTACTTAATATTAATATTAAGGACTCAAATTCTCGGAATATTTTTTGGAGTAGGTATTTCGAAGAGAAACTCGTGTTGGAAATAAAAAAAAGTCGTGAAAAAAGCAACGTGATGTGCATACAAACAAACTGTATACATATTCTGTAGCAGAGCAATGACTCAACTGACGACTGTTTTACCTTATGTCAGAAACAGCATTATTTATATTTGTAGTGAACTTCTTCAATATGTGGTAACACTCTTAACAGTGGAAAGCATGCAGTGTATGTGCCCGACGATGAATAAAAGATTATTATCCGTGAATTTGTTAAACAAATATAAAAGGTATTACTTAGTATAAATATATCTGGATAGAATACTTAATTAATTTAAAATTAACAGAAAACCAACAAGCGAAACATTCAAAGTCTTTAAATGGCACTAACCGGCAACAAATACGTGCCGGTGGTTTTATAAATGTGCAATGCTCCTATCACACAATCCAAAGGGCCTTAAAGTTAAAAGTTATCAGCGTTTTAGTGCCATTGTTCGCTCTCTGGGTGCACTATAGGATATACATATTTGTGGTGAATCCCACCGATACTACATATAGCAGAAAAATACACACCAACTAGATGGTAATTTTACCCATACCTTTGGTTTTGCTATGGGCATGTGTTGTAAATGATGAAAGTTAAAAAAATATTTAACCGAGCAAGTTAGTTAAAGAAGAAAAGTGTAGTAAATTATGTATGTGTACATTTTTCGTTACTTAATAGATCTTAATATACTCATGTTTTGGCCATAAATGAAATGACAATTTTATATGTCGGAAAATCGTACATACTCGTACATTTATGTTTATTATTGAAGTAAATTTTTGTCTCTTTGAATTTATTGGTGGCCCTTTAAAGGACCGTTTTAAAATGGATTGCTGGCGATAATTGTGGAACTACAATTTAATTTCGTACTGATATTGATTGTCGGCACTGTTGACGGCATAGGTATAATCAGCTTGCCTCGAACCAAATCGGACGGTAGGAAGTGGTCCTCGTATACAACATTGGTCACCCAATTTGCAATTCCGATGAACTCACCACTCACCGCTTTCATCACGCTGGAAGGGGTTAGGTATGCCGCTCGCTACCTGCAAGCTCTTTCTAAGGGACTCAACCCTTAAGGAAGCAGGAGACCGCTGGAAAAACGGAAACACCTGTATCAAGTCCAAGCTCTTGTGGCCGGAGTGGGACGTCAAGCGATCACAAGGTCTTCTCATGCTGAGCAGAGAAACCCTGTCCTTCGCTTTAGGAATCATAACAGGTCATATACTGATCGGCAGACACGCAGAGAGACTAGGTGTGCCCTGCAACAACTTCTGCAGAAGCTGCAGAAATGAAGAAGAGCCTGAAACCGTGAGGCATCTTCTATGTGAATGTCCTGCACTATGGGCTATGGGATCAGAATTCTTCGGAGACCTTAGCGAGCTAGCCAAAGTAGAGATTCGCAAGCTTTTAAAATTCGCAGTTTCCACATGTTGGCTCGAGTAGGGGGATTTTTCAAATCCGCGTGGTGCCACAATGGGCCTAAAAAAGGCCTAGGTGTGCTGGCGCTATCGCTAGCAGCCACATTAACCTAACCGAACCTAACCTAAGGCCAGTGCGCATCCATTTCTTTTTTGGAAGGTATTATTACTATTAAAATGTTAAAAAATTAAAAATCTTACCAATTATACTTTCAGTTTGCTGGCAATGAATTTAATGCAATAAAAGATTGTGGGCCTAAATACTTGTGCATCCCAGCAGCATCTGTGAAATCGGAGAGCATTTTCAGTTAGTGTGCAAGGTTGGTTACAGACCGGCGAACGCGCTTAAAAGCAAAAAAATTTAAATAAGCTAATTTTTTGTAATTGCAACCAATGGTTTAATCTAAGATAAATAATCCTTTTTTTGTATTGTCGCTGTAATATGGTTAATAACTTTATTTTTAAAACTTCATTGAATTTCATTCTAAAAAGATAATAGTATACTATCGATGGTAAATGAGCGTATATCGGATAGTCGCTTATCGGATAGTTATTATTTGTTCTTATTTTTCAATCTCGACACTTTTGACCGCAGAAACTTTACATAATTAAAAAAATACCCTATTTTATTTTTGAAATCTTTTATTCCACTTCGTTTACATAATATATATAATACTTATATATTATACAAGTGCAGTCAGCAAACATTACAGTACAGATATGTATATAAAATAAGAAAACGAAAACCGAGTAAACGTTCGAAACAAAAAAATGTATTTAAAAAAACGAGTTAATTGTATATACGTAGAAGAATTGCTTTGTCACTTGCGAGAATAGAACTTATTAGATGCGGAAGCAGAAGAAATGATGCTATATACTACATATATTTAGCATTTCCATTTGTTTAATATACATACATACATACATATGTACTTGTAGGATTTAATTATTGAAAATGTGAAAGCGATGGTGTCACAAAAATTAAAGAAATCGAAGTGATACACCAAGAGTGCAAGTGCATATAGACGCTTGTTAGTTAGGCACGAATTAAGTGCCATTGAAAGCGCAAACTGCATTTTCGATGCATTTCTATACTTGAGGTCTCTTCTACGTCTAGTTGTAAGGCCAGCAATGATAATGAGACGTCAGATTTAAAAGAAGCTTACATTTTCATTGATACAATGTGGGGACTGTCTATCTATGTTTAAAATATAGGACCATTTCTAACCCCATCTAGAGACGTCTGCAATATTTGTATAATATCATAAGAAAATTTAGACAATTACTGAACAAAAGCCCGGTCAAAACTGCAAATTAGTTTTAGCTAATAAAATTTTCCAAAATTTAGGTACAGACGATCACATAGTGATTGAAACTTTATTTAGCAATGAGGTACTAAACAATCACCGCACTTAGTTAATTAAAAAAGTTATAAGTTTTTATCTCGATATTCCTTTGTTTGTTGATAGCTAAAAATCTACCGAACAGCAGGTTTCCATTAGAAATAAATTCACAAAATTAGTATTGTTTCGCAACCAATAATTTGCTTAGCCAGAAAATTAGTTAATGTAAGTGGTTTTACCGAAATTCATATTCAAAAAATTCCAAATAAATAACATTGCGAATATTGTAAAGGGTTACTGTACAATTTTTGCCACTATAGTTTTTTGTCTCTTTAGTTGAATAATCAATGAGTAAAATTTTACTTAGTTAAAACTGAATTTATTCAAATTTATTTTTTGGCGCAACTACAGATATGTATGTCAAACTCGCTTTTATGTGTTTGTCACATGTATTCACAGATACTAATACATGTAAAACGTGCGCATGCGCACAACGTACATCTGTACTTAAACTATCTCCCTTTGATTGCTGAATTTTTACACATTGCGCAGATAGGTTACTCCCAATATATAAGTATTATATATATGGTTTACATACGAGAATGAATTGCGAAAAATTTCTTGAATTTTTAAAAAGTAATTACGGCAAGCATTTAGTCAAATTTGAAAAAATTTAAGTATTTCTTTTTGAAAATATAATGAATTTATCCCAATTCACGAATAAATGATCATTACATTAGAGACATGATAAAGCCGAGTGTACTGAATTTTGGGGGAAAAAAATCTGGCAACCCACTGAAAAGTTAACCAATTTAAATGCAAACATATTCAAAACAGTGATGTTAAAATATCCTTCATATTTTGATTATACTTATATGATTACAATTATCTGTGCTAGATAATTTCAAATGTATGTATGTAAATATTTGTGTACATTTTCTATCAAGAATCCCAGATACAGATCTGCAATTTAAATTCAAAAGGCTTCAGTTTCCTCTAAGGCTTTGGTTCGCCATGTCGATAACGAATCGCACAGTTAAACGTGACCGCTGTTGTCGAGTGGATAGCGGTGCGTGCTATAGCTCGATACACCGGTGAGTTCAAGGTTCGAATCTGAGCCAGGCCAAGTAAATTCTAAATCATAGAATATGTTTTTTGTAATAGCGGTCACCCCCATGAAAAAGCTTCTCACTTAATACATCTGCCGTTCGGAGTCGGCACAAAACTGTAGGTCCCTCACGTTGTCGGTGAATATAATATAATATAATATAAAGACGCACACCACAAATATTAGGAGAAACTCGGAGAAGTCTAAGCGCCAAATTACATTAAATTGTTATTCTACATTAAAAAGTAGTTTTTTTTCTGAACGATTGGCTTTCCTCTTGTAGTCAGTAGTGGCAGTATCCCTCCAACAATAGTCTGTAAGCATGGCTGGCTCCCAACTACCCTGATAACGCTTCTCTTACTCTGAAATTTCTTGATGAAATCTTTTACCGTGTTCATCACTTACTGATGGAAATTTTAAAATAAACTTCATAACATTTTTAAATTGGATTTTTTTCACTTTTAGGAGGAAATATACCACAAACGTAACAAAATAATTTTAAGTTAAATCAATAAATGCGTTTCACTACTAAACTTGACGTGATAGAAAAATTTTATTTCAATATTTCAAATAGTTTTAAGGTGGCGAATCATAATTACATACTGTGAACAGTAGCAGTGAAAAAAAAAATAAAATTTTCCTTTGTTGCATTGTGTTATTAATATTATTATAAAGGTTAAGCGTTAAAGGTGGCAGGCCTTCAGTTCGAAGAACCCTACCTTACTCATGGTCAATTGTATGTCGGATGCTCACAAGTGGGAAGTCCGAATAATATTTATGCTTATGCACCAATAAATCTAAAAAGGAGGCATTAAATTAATTTTAAGAAAATTACTACAGTTCTTAATATTTTATGTCTCCTTTAATTTATGCAAAAGAGGTTTGTATATATATGTATTTTGATTTGCATTTGACCATCTTAAACAACGTCGGGTACACTGCTAGTTTTTCATAAATCTGAGCATATTAGCTTTTAGCTTTAAAAAAGTTATA
Organism: Philophylla caesio; assembly: GCA_963971545.1. Lineage (NCBI taxonomy): Eukaryota > Metazoa > Arthropoda > Insecta > Diptera > Tephritidae > Philophylla > Philophylla caesio. The sequence continues at coordinate 36,249,374 of OZ020608.1, read as the reverse complement.
TTCTGGATAAAAAAATAAAAGACATTTTTAAGAAACGTTCTACGAATAATTGGCTAAATAAATATTAATTTTTGTGGTTTTACTTAGTTATGAAAGAAAATCTACATGAATAATTTTCTATTTTGTTAATGGGTTAGGATGCAGTATAGTTGCACTTTGGAAAAAACGAATTCATGCGATACTTTTTTGTGAAAATAGAGTGGGCAACTTTATATAAAAACGACCGCGACGCGACATAAGTGTAACTAGCACGAGTGAGACAATAAAGCAAACAATAGTTAAATTTTAATGAAACTCTTGTTCTTTTGTTGTTATTTCATCCATCTCTGAAGAAACAAAAAAATTGTAAATGACAAATTTGTAGTAAAACAAAAAACTTTTCCAAAAAGTTTCTATGCACCGAGTCTCTATTATTGATATATTTCGAGATAATGATTAATTTGCGACTTAAATTATTATACAATTTTTTTTATATGTTATAGGCACTTTTATAGTGTTTAATATTAATAAAATTTAGGTTGTTCACGATAGGCTGGTTGTCAGGTTATGTGGTTGTATGATTAATTCAACAACAACAAAATACACTGTGGAAAAAACCAACTATGACCAACCTGCACCCTTGTTTACAGATTATGTGGTTAAATGCTTATTTATAGTGTTGGAAATTATACAAATTTAACTAAATGGCAGCACAAAAAACAAATAAAACTAAGCGAATGGCATCATAATTCATAATTTTATATTGGTAGGCCTGGTGTTTACAGCTGTTTTCTATTTACAAAGAAATAAAAAAGGGAATCACGAGTAAGTAAAAGAAAAAATGTTTGAGCAAAATAAAACTATTTTGTAATTTATTGATATTCGCTGTATTTTGGAACGAATTTCCGTCATCCCTTGTCAAGTTTGGTTTGGAGACAAACCGGTTTCGGCGTTGTGCCATCTTCAGTGTAATTTTTCGTTCTGATTATTTTCTGTACGTACGTTAGTCTTTATAGTATTGTCCTTGTCTGTTGCTTTTGGTTAGGTACTCCTTAGCGGACCCTTTTTTGTGTTTGTATTGTAGCCTTAAGTTGCTGTTATACCTGCAGGTATATATAACTTAGTTGTTTACATTTTATTGATTATTATTGTCTGGATTCGAAGGTAGGTAAAAATCCGTTATTTTCTTTCGCTTGGGTTCAGTGGTTTGCATTTGCGTACCCTTTTGTGTGTTAGTTACGGGACTTCTGACCTGTTTTGGATATAGTAGCCTAAGAGGCTCGAATGATACATCCGAGGCTGTGTTTATCTGTTCGTTTATTATTTTTCCCACGAAGGTTTTTTGTTTGTATATTTCCATGTTTTCTAAAACGTTTAGACGATGTCCTTTATGTTGTACGTGGAGAACTTTGGCTGCTTTCCCTATTTTGCATGGTGTACATTTGTTTTCTGCCATATGGTTTGCGAAGTTTGACTCCGGCGTAGTGGATAGTTTTAGCCTTTTCTTGTTGTAGTCTCTAATATGTTCACGATATCTTGTTTTTATCTTGCGCCCTGTCTGTCCTATATAGCTATATTGACATTCGCAGGTCAACTTGTATACACCCTGCTTATCTAATGGGTCTTCTTCGTTGGTGCTATTTTGTAGTATTTTGCCCATATTATTCCTTGTTTTAAAGGCTGTTTTTATATTGTATTTTCGGAACACTTTAGCCAATTTGTAGGAAGTTGTTCCTGTATAGTTTAAGACTGCCCAATTTTTATCGTTATCTTCCTTCTTATTCGACTTCTTTGTTTTAGTGCCTTTCATGATTTTGTTTACCAGCTCTTTTTTGTATCCGTTGTTCTCGGCGATAGCATATATTGTTTTAAGTTCTTTGTTGTACGCATCTTTTTCTAGTGGAGTTATCCATTAGGATTGCGGATGTGGGATTACCCATTCCCAGTCCTTTAGTTTGCCGATATATCTTATTATTGAACTTGAAATAGTTTTGGTCGAGCGTTACTTTCAAAGTATTGACTATTTCTGTTGCTATGTTCTTGTCCACTTTATCTCTCAATGTTTTAGTTAGGACGGTAAGTGTTTCTGTCAATGGTATTGATGGATAGAGATCTTTGACATCAAATGATACTAATTTCGCGTGGTTTGGTACGTCCAGCGATATCATCTTTTCAATTAACTCCGTTGTGTTTTTGATTATATGTTTGTTTGGTAGTTCTAAATGATCCACCAGTAGTGATTTCAGATGTTTAGATAGTTTATATCCTGGGGCCGATTTGTGGTTGACTATTGGTCTCATTGGTGTATCTGGTTTGTGTATTTTTGGTAGCGAGATCATTGACGGGGCTGATGGATTCATTAATGTCATTGCATATTTCTGTTTCTGGTTAATAATCGTCTTTGCTTGTTTAATTGCATCTTTTATTGCCACTTGGTACTCCTCAGTTGGGTCTTTTCTCATTAGCCGACAATTTGTTTCTTTAATTAGGTTCTCGGTCTTTTCTACGTATTCTTGTTCGTGCATTAGTACCGTTGTGTTGCCCTTGTCTGCCTTTGTTGTGATAATTTTGTTTATTTTGAGCTTTTGTTTAAGTCCTTTTATGGTTTTATTTTCGCCTACCCCTTTCTCTCGCTCTGTGGATTTTATGTCTTTCTCAATTATGTGTTTACATAGATGTCTAGCATGATCTTGATCTGCGCTTGGTAGTAAAGATATCGCCATTTCTGTGTCCACAATTGTTTGTTCTACTTCCTTCCTTTTATCATAATTTGGAATGTTGTGTTTGAGACCCTTCTTCAATATTTCCGTCTCTTCTTTGTTAATGTGAACCTTAGTTAAATTGACGAATCTTGGATGGAAGGCTATTTCATTTTGTTGTTTGTTTTTTGTACCGTTTACTTTCCTATTGAGGTCATCGATTTTCTTGTTCAATTTATTGTATCTTTGACCCATGGATTTCTTAATAATTTCCTTTATTTCATGTGTTATTTCCATAAGTGCGTTGACTGGAAGGAGTTCTGCTAGTTCTAAGTGAATGTCAAGTAGTTCTTTATTGGTGTTTTCTTTTTTGGCCTGTAAGTATTTAATTTCTTGTCGAAGGAAGCTGTTTTCGGCTTTTTTATGATTTTTTGCCTTTCTTGGGATCTCGACTTAAGTTTTATTTGTGCAAACTTTGGTGTGATATTCAATGTCAAACATTGCTTATTGAACCAAATGCTTGCGTTGGTGTTGTGTATTTTCAGTTGTCGTCTTTGGTATGCTGTCAAAAGTTGAATCGTCCTTAGTTGATGAGCCTGACTGGCATTATTATATTCTTTTTGGTTGTTGTGGTTTCCGACAGGGTAATTATACGCTGTATTTTGGAACGAATTTCCGTCATCCCTTGTCAAGTTTGGTTTGGAGACAAACCGGTTTCGGCGTTGTGCCATCTTCAGTGTAATTTTTCGTTCTGATTATTTTCTGTACGTACGTTAGTCTTTATAGTATTGTCCTTGTCTGTTGCTTTTGGTTAGGTACTCCTTAGCGGACCCTTTTTTGTGTTTGTATTGTAGCCTTAAGTTGCTGTTATACCTGCAGGTATATATAACTTAGTTGTTTACATTTTATTGATTATTATTGTCTGGATTCGAAGGTAGGTAAAAATCCGTTATTTTCTTTCGCTTGGGTTCAGTGGTTTGCATTTGCGTACCCTTTTGTGTGTTAGTTACGGGACTTCTGTCCTGTTTTGGGTATAGTAGCCTAAGAGGCTCGAATGATACATCCGAGGCTGTGTTTATCTGTTCGTTTATTATTTTTCCCACGAAGGTTTTTTGTTTGTATATTTCCATGTTTTCTAAAACGTTTAGACGATGCCCTTTATGTTGTACGTGGAGAACTTTGGCTGCTTTCCCTATTTTGCATGGTGTACATTTGTTTTCTGCCATATGGTTTGCGAAGTTTGACTCCGGCGTAGTGGATGGTTTTAGCCTTTTCTTGTTGTAGTCTCTAATATGTTCACGATATCTTGTTTTTATCTTGCGCCCTGTCTGTCCTATATAGCTATATTGACATTCGCAGGTCAACTTGTATACACCCTGCTTATCTAATGGGTCTTCTTCGTTGGTGCTATTTTGTAGTATTTTGCCCATATTATTCCTTGTTTTAAAGGCTGTTTTTATATTGTATTTTCGGAACACTTTAGCCAATTTGTAGGAAGTTGTTCCTGTATAGTTTAAGACTGCCCAATTTTTATCGTTATCTTCCTTCTTATTCGACTTCTTTGTTTTAGTGCCTTTCATGATTTTGTTTACCAGCTCTTTTTTGTATCCGTTGTTTTCGGCGATAGCATATATTGTTTTAAGTTCTTTGTTGTACGCATCTTTTTCTAGTGGAGTTCGTTGAAGTCTCGTTATTAGATGCCTAAATGCGGCATTCTTGTGTTGCTGCGGGTGGTTCGAGGTGTTATGTATTATTGTGTCTGTGGCTGTGGGCTTCCTATATATTTCGAATTCAAACTTGTTTGTGTCTTTATTTATTTTAATTGTTGTGTCCAAATAGTTAGTTTTTCCTTCCTGTTCTGTATCCATCGTGAACTTTATGTTTGTGTGTTGGTCGTTAAGATAATTAAGTATTTGTTCCTCCTTGTCTTCCGTTACAAGGCAAATGATATCATCGACATATCTCGCGTAGAACCTTACTCCTAGGTTGCTTGCCAATTTCTCCATGTATTTCTCCTCCAAATGTTGCATGAATACTTCCATTAGGATTGGGGATGTGGGATTACCCATTCCCAGTCCTTTAGTTTGCCGATATATCTTATTATTGAACTTGAAATAGTTTTGGTCGAGCGTTACTTTCAAAGTATTGACTATTTCTGTTGCTATGTTCTTGTCCACTTTATCTCTCAATGTTTTAGTTAGGACGGTAAGTGTTTCTGTCAATGGTATTGATGGATAGAGATCTTTGACATCAAATGATACTAATTTCGCGTGGTTTGGTACGTCCAGCGATATCATCTTTTCAATTAACTCCGTTGTGTTTTTGATTATATGTTTGTTTGGTAGTTCTAAATGATCCACCAGTAGTGATTTCAGATGTTTAGATAGTTTATATCCTGGGGCCGATTTGTGGTTGACTATTGGTCTCATTGGTGTATCTGGTTTGTGTATTTTTGGTAGCGAGATCATTGACGGGGCTGATGGATTCATTAATGTCATTGCATATTTCTGTTTCTGGTTAATAATCGTCTTTGCTTGTTTAATTGCATCTTTTATTGCCACTTGGTACTCCTCAGTTGGGTCTTTTCTCATTAGCCGACAATTTGTTTCTTTAATTAGGTTCTCGGTCTTTTCTACGTATTCTTGTTCGTGCATTAGTACCGTTGTGTTGCCCTTGTCAGCCTTTGTTGTGATAATTTTGTTTATTTTGAGCTTTTGTTTAAGTCCTTTTATGGTTTTATTTTCGCCTACCCCTTTCTCTCGCTCTGTGGATTTTATGTCTTTCTCAATTATGTGTTTACATAGATGTCTAGCATGATCTTGATCTGCGCTTGGTAGTAAAGATATCGCCATTTCTGTGTCCACAATTGTTTGTTCTACTTCCTTCCTTTTATCATAATTTGGAATGTTGTGTTTGAGACCCTTCTTCAATATTTCCGTCTCTTCTTTGTTAATGTGAACCTTAGTTAAATTGACGAATCTTGGATGGAAGGCTATTTCATTTTGTTGTTTGTTTTTTGTACCGTTTACTTTCCTATTGAGGTCATCGATTTTCTTGTTCAATTTATTGTATCTTTGACCCATGGATTTCTTAATAATTTCCTTTATTTCATGTGTTATTTCCATAAGTGCGTTGACTGGAAGGAGTTCTGCTAGTTCTAAGTGAATGTCAAGTAGTTCTCTATTGGTGTTTTCTTTTTTGGCCTGTAAGTATTTAATTTCTTGTCGAAGGAAGCTGTTTTCGGCTTTTTTTATGATTTTTTGCCTTTCTTCGGATCTCGACTTAAGTTTTATTTGTGCAAACTTTGGTGTGATATTCAATGTCAAACATTGCTTATTGAACCAAATGCTTGCGTTGGTGTTGTGTATTTTCAGTTGTCGTCTTTGGTATGCTGTCAAAAGTTGAATCGTCCTTAGTTGATGAGCCTGACTGGCCTTATTATATTCTTTTTGGTTGTTGTGGTTTCCGACAGGGTAATTATACGCTGTATTTTGGAAGGAATTTCCGTCATCCCTTGTCAAGTTTGGTTTGGAGACAAACCGGTTTCGGCGTTGTGCCATCTTCAGTGTAATTTTTCGTTCTGATTATTTTCTGTACGTACGTTAGTCTTTATAGTATTGTCCTTGTCTGTTGCTTTTGGTTAGGTACTCCTTAGCGGACCCTTTTTTGTGTTTGTATTGTAGCCTTAAACACCAATAAAGAACTACTTGACATTCACTTAGAACTAGCAGAACTCCTTCCAGTAAACGCACTTATGGAAATAACACATGAAATAAAGGAAATTATTAAGAAATCCATGGGTCAAAGATACAATAAATTGAACAAGAAAATCGATGACCTCAATAGGAAAGTAAACGGTACAAAAAACAAACAACAAAATGAAATAGCCTTCCATCCAAGATTCGTCAATTTAACTAAGGTTCACATTAACAAAGAAGAGACGGAAATATTGAAGAAGGGTCTCAAACACAACATTCCAAATTATGATAAAAGAAAGGAAGTAGAACAAACAATTGTGGACACAGAAATGGCGATATCTTTACTACCAAGCGCAGATCAAGATCATGCTAGACATCTATGTAAACACATAATTGAGAAAGACATAAAATCCACAGAGCGAGAGAAAGGGGTAGGCGAAAATAAAACCATAAAAGGACTTAAACAAAAGCTCAAAATAAACAAAATTATCACAACAAAGGCAGACAAGGGCAACACAACGGTACTAATGCACGAACAAGAATACGTAGAAAAGACCGAGAACCTAATTAAAGAAACAAATTGTCGGCTAATGAGAAAAGACCCAACTGAGGAGTACCAAGTGGCAATAAAAGATGCAATTAAACAAGCAAAGACGATTATTAACCAGAAACAGAAATATGCAATGACATTAATGAATCCATCAGCCCCGTCAATGATCTCGCTACCAAAAATACACAAACCAGATACACCAATGAGACCAATAGTCAACCACAAATCGGCCCCAGGATATAAACTATCTAAACATCTGAAATCACTACTGGTGGATCATTTAGAACTACCAAACAAACATATAATCAAAAACACAACGGAGTTAATTGAAAAGATGATATCGCTGGACGTACCAAACCACGCGAAATTAGTATCATTTGATGTCAAAGATCTCTATCCATCAATACCATTGACAGAAACACTTACCGTCCTAACTAAAACATTGAGAGATAAAGTGGACAAGAACATAGCAACAGAAATAGTCAATACTTTGAAAGTAACGCACGACCAAAACTATTTCAAGTTCAATAATAAGATATATCGGCAAACTAAAGGACTGGGAATGGGTAATCCCACATCCGCAATCCTAATGGAAGTATTCATGCAACATTTGGAGGAGAAATACATGGAGAAATTGGCAAGCAACCTAGGAGTAAGGTTCTACGCGAGATATGTCGATGATATCATTTGCCTTGTAACGGAAGACAAGGAGGAACAAATACTTAATTATCTTAACGACCAACACACAAACATAAAGTTCACGATGGATACAGAACAGGAAGGAAAAATTAACTATTTGGACACAACAATTAAAATAAATAAAGACACAAACAAGTTTGAATTCGAAATATATAGGAAGCCCACAGCCACAGACACAATAATACATAACACCTCGAACCACCCGCAGCAACACAAGAATGCCGCATTTAGGCATCTAATAACGAGACTTCAACGAACTCCACTAGAAAAAGATGCGTACAACAATGAACTTAAAACAATATATGCTATCGCCGAAAACAACGGATACAAAAAAGAGCTGGTAAACAAAATCATGAAAGGCACTAAAACAAAGAAGTCGAATAAGAAGGAAGATAACGATAAAAATTGGGCAGTCTTAAACTATACAGGAACAACTTCCTACAAATTGGCTAAAGTGTTCCGAAAATACAATATAAAAACAGCCTTTAAAACAAGGAATAATATGGGCAAAATACTACAAAATAGCACCAACGAAGAAGACCCATTAGATAAGCAGGGTGTATACAAGTTGACCTGCGAATGTCAATATAGCTATATAGGACAGACAGGGCGCAAGATAAAAACAAGATATCGTGAACATATTAGACACTACAACAAGAAAAGGCTAAAACCATCCACTACGCCGGAGTCAAACTTCGCAAACCATATGGCAGAAAACAAATGTACACCATGCAAAATAGGGAAAGCAGCCAAAGTTCTCCACGTACAACATAAAGGACATCGTCTAAACGTTTTAGAAAACATGGAAATATACAAACAAAAAACCTTCGTGGGAAAAATAATAAACGAACAGATAAACACAGCCTCGGATGTATCATTCGAGCCTCTTAGGCTACTATACCCAAAACAGGTCAGAAGTCCCGTAACTAACACACAAAAGGGTACGCAAATGCAAACCACTGAACCCAAGCGAAAGAAAATAACGGATTTTTACCTACCTTCGAATCCAGACAATAATAATCAATAAAATGTAAACAACTAAGTTATATATACCTGCAGGTATAACAGCAACTTAAGGCTACAATACAAACACAAAAAAGGGTCCGCTAAGGAGTACCTAACCAAAAGCAACAGACAAGGACAATACTATAAAGACTAACGTACGTACAGAAAATAATCAGAACGAAAAATTACACTGAAGATGGCACAACGCCGAAACCGGTTTGTCTCCAAACCAAACTTGACAAGGGATGACGGAAATTCGTTCCAAAATACAGCGTATAATTACCCTGTCGGAAACCACAACAACCAAAAAGAATATAATAATGCCAGTCAGGCTCATCAACTAAGGACGATTCAACTTTTGACAGCATACCAAAGACGACAACTGAAAATACACAACACCAACGCAAGCATTTGGTTCAATAAGCAATGTTTGACATTGAATATCACACCAAAGTTTGCACAAATAAAACTTAAGTCGAGATCCGAAGAAAGGCAAAAAATCATAAAAAAGCCGAAAACAGCTTCCTTCGACAAGAAATTAAATACTTACAGGCCAAAAAAGAAAACACCAATAAAGAACTACTTGACATTCACTTAGAACTAGCAGAACTCCTTCCAGTCAACGCACTTATGGAAATAACACATGAAATAAAGGAAATTATTAAGAAATCCATGGGTCAAAGATACAATAAATTGAACAAGAAAATCGATGACCTCAATAGGAAAGTAAACGGTACAAAAAACAAACAACAAAATGAAATAGCCTTCCATCCAAGATTCGTCAATTTAACTAAGGTTCACATTAACAAAGAAGAGACGGAAATATTGAAGAAGGGTCTCAAACACAACATTCCAAATTATGATAAAAGGAAGGAAGTAGAACAAACAATTGTGGACACAGAAATGGCGATATCTTTACTACCAAGCGCAGATCAAGATCATGCTAGATATCTATGTAAACACATAATTGAGAAAGACATAAAATCCACAGAGCGAGAGAAAGGGGTAGGCGAAAATAAAACCATAAAAGGACTTAAACAAAAGCTCAAAATAAACAAAATTATCACAACAAAGGCAGACAAGGGCAACACAACGGTACTAATGCACGAACAAGAATACGTAGAAAAGACCGAGAACCTAATTAAAGAAACAAATTGTCGGCTAATGAGAAAAGACCCAACTGAGGAGTACCAAGTGGCAATAAAAGATGCAATTAAACAAGCAAAGACGATTATTAACCAGAAACAGAAATATGCAATGACATTAATGAATCCATCAGCCCCGTCAATGATCTCGCTACCAAAAATACACAAACCAGATACACCAATGAGACCAATAGTCAACCACAAATCGGCCCCAGGATATAAACTATCTAAACATCTGAAATCACTACTGGTGGATCATTTAGAACTACCAAACAAACATATAATCAAAAACACAACGGAGTTAATTGAAAAGATGATATCGCTGGACGTACCAAACCACGCGAAATTAGTATCATTTGATGTCAAAGATCTCTATCCATCAATACCATTGACAGAAACACTTACCGTCCTAACTAAAACATTGAGAGATAAAGTGGACAAGAACATAGCAACAGAAATAGTCAATACTTTGAAAGTAACGCACGACCAAAACTATTTCAAGTTCAATAATAAGATATATCGGCAAACTAAAGGACTGGGAATGGGTAATCCCACATCCGCAATCCTAATGGAAGTATTCATGCAACATTTGGAGGAGAAATACATGGAGAAATTGGCAAGCAACCTAGGAGTAAGGTTCTACGCGAGATATGTCGATGATATCATTTGCCTTGTAACGGAAGACAAGGAGGAACAAATACTTAATTATCTTAACGACCAACACACAAACATAAAGTTCACGATGGATACAGAACAGGAAGGAAAAATAAACTATTTGGACACAACAATTAAAATAAATAAAGACACAAACAAGTTTGAATTCGAAATATATAGGAAGCCCACAGCCACAGACACAATAATACATAACACCTCGAACCACCCGCAGCAACACAAGAATGCCGCATTTAGGCATCTAATAACGAGACTTCAACGAACTCCACTAGAAAAAGATGCGTACAACAATGAACTTAAAACAATATATGCTATCGCCGAAAACAACGGATACAAAAAAGAGCTGGTAAACAAAATCATGAAAGGCACTAAAACAAAGAAGTCGAATAAGAAGGAAGATAACGATAAAAATTGGGCAGTCTTAAACTATACAGGAACAACTTCCTACAAATTGGCTAAAGTGTTCCGAAAATACAATATAAAAACAGCCTTTAAAACAAGGAATAATATGGGCAAAATACTACAAAATAGCACCAACGAAGAAGACCCATTAGATAAGCAGGGTGTATACAAGTTGACCTGCGAATGTCAATATAGCTATATAGGACAGACAGGGCGCAAGATAAAAACAAGATATCGTGAACATATTAGACACTACAACAAGAAAAGGCTAAAACCATCCACTACGCCGGAGTCAAACTTCGCAAACCATATGGCAGAAAACAAATGTACACCATGCAAAATAGGGAAAGCAGCCAAAGTTCTCCACGTACAACATAAAGGACATCGTCTAAACGTTTTAGAAAACATGGAAATATACAAACAAAAAACCTTCGTGGGAAAAATAATAAACGAACAGATAAACACAGCCTCGGATGTATCATTCGAGCCTCTTAGGCTACTATACCCAAAACAGGTCAGAAGTCCCGTAACTAACACACAAAAGGGTACGCAAATGCAAACCACTGAACCCAAGCGAAAGAAAATAACGGATTTTTACCTACCTTCGAATCCAGACAATAATAATCAATAAAATGTAAACAACTAAGTTATATATACCTGCAGGTATAACAGCAACTTAAGACTACAATACAAACACAAAAAAGGGTCCGCTAAGGAGTACCTAACCAAAAGCAACAGACAAGGACAATACTATAAAGACTAACGTACGTACAGAAAATAATCAGAACGAAAAATTACACTGAAGATGGCACAACGCCGAAACAGGTTTGTCTCCAAACCAAACTTGACAAGGGATGACGGAAATTCGTTCCAAAATACAGCGTATAATTACCCTGTCGGAAACCACAACAACCAAAAAGAATATAATAATGCCAGTCAGGCTCATCAACTAAGGACGATTCAACTTTTGACAGCATACCAAAGACGACAACTGAAAATACACAACACCAACGCGAGCATTTGGTTCAATAAGCAATGTTTGACATTGAATATCACACCAAAGTTTGCACAAATAAAACTTAAGTCGAGATCCGAAGAAAGGCAAAAAATCATAAAAAAAGCCGAAAACAGCTTCCTTCGACAAGAAATTAAATACTTACAGGCCAAAAAAGAAAACACCAATAAAGAACTACTTGACATTCACTTAGAACTAGCAGAACTCCTTCCAGTCAACGCACTTATGGAAATAACACATGAAATAAAGGAAACTATTAAGAAATCCATGGGTCAAAGATACAATAAATTGAACAAGAAAATCGATGACCTCAATAGGAAAGTAAACGGTACAAAAAACAAACAACAAAATGAAATAGCCTTCCATCCAAGATTCGTCAATTTAACTAAGGTTCACATTAACAAAGAAGAGACGGAAATATTGAAGAAGGGTCTCAAACACAACATTCCAAATTATGATAAAAGGAAGGAAGTAGAACAAACAATTGTGGACACAGAAATGGCGATATCTTTACTACCAAGCGCAGATCAAGATCATGCTAGACATCTATGTAAACACATAATTGAGAAAGACATAAAATCCACAGAGCGAGAGAAAGGGGTAGGCGAAAATAAAACCATAAAAGGACTTAAACAAAAGCTCAAAATAAACAAAATTATCACAACAAAGGCAGACAAGGGCAACACAACGGTACTAATGCACGAACAAGAATACGTAGAAAAGACCGAGAACCTAATTAAACAAATTGTCGGCTAATGAGAAAAGACCCAACTGAGGAGTACCAAGTGGGCAATAAAAGATGCAATTAAACAAGCAAAGACGATTATTAACCAGAAACAAAAAATATGCAATGACATTAATGAATCCATCAGCCCCGTCAATGATCTCGCTACCAAAAATACACAAACCAGATACACCAATGAGACCAATAGTCAATCACAAATCGGCCCCAGGATATAAACTATCTAAACATCTGAAATCACTACTGGTGGATCATTTAGAACTACCAAACAAACATATAATCAAAACCACAACGGAGTTAATTGAAAAGATGATATCGCTGGACGTACCAAACCACGCGAAATTAGTATCATTTGATGTCAAAGATCTCTATCCATCAATACCATTGACAGAAACACTTACCGTCCTAACTAAAACATTGAGAGATAAAGTGGACAAGAACATAGCAACAGAAATAGTCAATACTTTGAAAGTAACGCTCGACCAAAACTATTTCAAGTTCAATAATAAGATATATCGGCAAACTAAAGGACTGGGAATGGGTAATCCCACATCCGCAATCCTAATGGAAGTATTCATGCAACATTTGGAGGAGAAATACATGGAGAAATTGGCAAGCAACCTAGGAGTAAGGTTCTACGCGAGATATGTCGATGATATCATTTGCCTTGTAACGGAAGACAAGGAGGAACAAATACTTAATTATCTTAACGACCAACACACAAACATAAAGTTCACGATGGATACAGAACAGGAAGGAAAAATTAACTATTTGGACACAACAATTAAAATAAATAAAGACACAAACAAGTTTGAATTCGAAATATATAGGAAGCCCACAGCCACAGACACAATAATACATAACACCTCGAACCACCCGCAGCAACACAAGAATGCCGCATTTAGGCATCTAATAACGAGACTTCAACGAACTCCACTAGAAAAAGATGCGTACAACAAAGAACTTAAAACAATATATGCTATCGCCGAAAACAACGGATACAAAAAAGAGCTGGTAAACAAAATCATGAAAGGCACTAAAACAAAGAAGTCGAATAAGAAGGAAGATAACGATAAAAATTGGGCAGTCTTAAACTATACAGGAACAACTTCCTACAAATTGGCTAAAGTGTTCCGAAAATACAATATAAAAACAGCCTTTAAAACAAGGAATAATATGGGCAAAATACTACAAAATAGCACCAACGAAGAAGACCCATTAGATAAGCAGGGTGTATACAAGTTGACCTGCGAATGTCAATATAGCTATATAGGACAGACAGGGCGCAAGATAAAAACAAGATATCGTGAACATATTAGAGACTACAACAAGAAAAGGCTAAAACCATCCACTACGCCGGAGTCAAACTTCGCAAACCATATGGCAGAAAACAAATGTACACCATGCAAAATAGGGAAAGCAGCCAAAGTTCTCCACGTACAACATAAAGGACATCGTCTAAACGTTTTAGAAAACATGGAAATATACAAACAAAAAACCTTCGTGGGAAAAATAATAAACGAACAGATAAACACAGCCTCGGATGTATCATTCGAGCCTCTTAGGCTACTATACCCAAAACAGGTCAGAAGTCCCGTAACTAACACACAAAAGGGTACGCAAATGCAAACCACTGAACCCAAGCGAAAGAAAATAACGGATTTTTACCTACCTTCGAATCCAGACAATAATAATCAATAAAATGTAAACAACTAAGTTATATATACCTGCAGGTATAACAGCAACTTAAGGCTACAATACAAACACAAAAAAGGGTCCGCTAAGGAGTACCTAACCAAAAGCAACAGACAAGGACAATACTATAAAGACTAACGTACGTACAGAAAATAATCAGAACGAAAAATTACACTGAAGATGGCACAACGCCGAAACCGGTTTGTCTCCAAACCAAACTTGACAAGGGATGACGGAAATTCGTTCCAAAATACAGCGTATAATTACCCTGTCGGAAACCACAAACCAAAAAGAATATTATTTATATTCCTTTTCCAGTGTCTAGTGAAAAGCGCAAACGGATAAGAGAATCCTTGGTCAAAAAATGGACAGAGGACGAAATAAGGAGATTGCTCACTTATATGCAGGCGCACAGAAATGTTGAGGTGAGATTTTAGATTTACATAGTTTCTTAGGAATGTTTCCATTATTGCCGGACTATTCACGTATGTATCTATGGGTTCACGGACCGTCTGTCTGTGTTACATACACGGGAAGATTCCCGTGGACATAACCATGTTTCATGTCCCGTGGTTTTAGCAGTTTGAAATTCCTGTACGTATAATCAAACCGTTTATTATTTTTCGAATTTGCTATTAATATATTGCAGAAACCAACAGCACAGATCTATTATAAAAAAATGTCTGACAAAGCAAACATCGACGCTAACTGGAACCTCCTGAAATGCAAAGTTCGGTATCTCACCATGCAAAAGGCCGATGCATGGCGAAATTCTACTGGCGCTGGGGTGGAGGATGGGGACAGTGCAATAACTATAAAGGGTACAACTTATATTTATTTTAGTCTCAGCTATTTAATGGAGTAGTTTTTAATATTCCGTTTATGTGCAGATAAGATGCTTAAAATGTGTCCTCATTACGACCAATTGTCCGACATCTTTACACCTGCAAGGGAAATTGAGGTGGTTGTAGTGGACTCATCGACGGTTGACCTAAATATAAGCGATTTAGAGGAGGAAAGTATAGAGCTCCCACAACAGCAACAGCAGACCTTTGAAGAAGCAACAACGTCATCAGCAGCTGACACGTTTAGCCAGAAAGTCAAGCGCAGGCAACAGAATACTTCCATAGATAAGCTGGCGGTTATGGAAAGAGAGCGGATGAATTTCTGGCAAAAACAGCTTATGTTTGAAAGAGAGAAATTAGAGTGGACGAAGGAGCTAGAAAAAAATAAAGACGAAACAGATAAACAAAAAGTAGAGAACGATTTCCAACTTAAAAAATTGGAATTAGAACATAATGAAAAACTAAAAAAGTATGAAATTAAAATGAAATATAAATATAATAAATGAAACATACTAAAAATGTAATAAACTAAACAAAAATATGTATGTACATATGTAAGTAATAAAAAAGACTACAAATGTAATAAACTGAATATAACTATACATTTGTATTAACTAAAAGACTGAAAATCGAATAACTTAAAGACTGAAAATGTAATAAATGAAAATGTAATGTAATAATATAATAATAAAACTTTGTTTAATCAATCGTTTGAAAATACAGATTTTTATTGAAAAATTAAATTGCACAGTGCTTGTCTTTTAAGTTCGGGTGTAGCTGCAGCAAGAGCAGTTCGATCGTATTGGTATTCACTGGATTTGCGACTTTCATTTTCAATTTGTGAAAAGTTGCGCTCTTTCAACAATATGTTGTGCAGCACACAGCAGACGAAGACCCATTTATTAAAAATGCTTGACTCTGCTTGTCTTTTATTTTAGCACGTATCTGTTAGGTAGGTAGGTATGAGTGGCTGTCACTGCTAATCCAGCGACTCACTTAGGCCATTAGTAGAGGCCCGTTGTGATACCACAAGCTTAACGCTCACTCCCTCTTGCTGAACCATTTAGAATTCTTGACGAAGCTCGTCAAGCATCTTGGGTCTATTTCACCTAATTCTCCTAGGTTCCTAAAAACAGGTGCCCCTAGAAACCGTAGCCTGCTTCTGGCTAGAGCTGGACAGATACAGAGAAGATGCAGGACCGTTTCTTCCTCCTCATAATTTTTGCAGCTTCTACAGCATCTAAAGAAGGGTACTCAGCATGGTTGCCTATGAGGCAGCGCCAATTACTTGGGAAATATCGTCCCGTTTTAAGGTATAAAGACTACGCGACCGTTTTCGGTCCCATCTAGGCCAAGTCAGCCTTGAAATCCTACAGGTTGTGATATGTGTCCATCTGTCGCTCGCACGAGCATAAGTAGATTCTTTTAAGAGCAGCTTGCAAGTGCCAAAGGGCATACCAATGCGTTCTTTACTGGGAAGAATTTGCTTGGTTGTTCCTTCCCTCGCAAGTTCATCCGCAATGCTGTTACCCTCGATGTCCCTGTGGCCAGGAACCCAAATGAGGTTGAGCCTGTTCTGCATGGCCACCTCCTGCATAGATTGGCTGCAATCCAGTACACTCTTTGATCTAATTGTAGCTGCGCTCACAGCTCTGATTGCCGCTTGGCTATCACTAAATATAAAGACATCATTGCCTTTTAAAGCGGTCTGTAACAGGTCTATAGCCTCCTTTATGGGTAGAACCTCAGCCTGGAAAACACTACAGTGATCCGGCAGCCGAAAAGAACAGTTCAGAGATAGGTCCTGCGAGTAGACCCCTCCTCCCACTCTGCCATTCAGTTTCGAGCCAACTGTGAAGATCGTGAGACTTCCAGGTGGAGTGTAGAAATCTCTCGAACACGCATCCCTACCTGGGATTACCATCGCGAAATTCCTGTCCGGGACCACAGTATCGACACAACGGTCTGTGTATCCCGGAAGCATTCTATATTTGTTCAGTATGCTTGAGTGCCCACGCAAGCTAGACTCCCATTGACATGTCTCCCTTAACAGAAGCGCGGCAAGAGCCGCCATTTGCTGACCCACTAAGTCTAAGGGTAAAAGGTCCAGGAAGACATTCAAGGCGTCGCTTGGTGTTGTACGCAACGGTCCACTAATGCAGATCATACCGGCTCTCTGCACCTTGCTAACTAGATTGAGATTAGCAGCTCTGCATAGTGCAGGCCACCAAACGATTGCTCCATAGAGGAGAATCGGCCTAACCACTGCTGTGTAGATCCAGTGGCAAACGCTTGGATTCAGACCCCATTTCTTCCCAATGGCCATTTTACAAGAGTATAGGGCCACAGAAGCCTTCTGGTATCGCTGGATCATATTATTCCTCCAGCTAAGCTTCATGTCCAATGTGACGCCAAGGAACCAGTGGACCAGTTGCTCACTTCGCGGAGTGTCCCTTGCATCAAGTCACACAAGGTCTGAGGGAATTTGCCCATATATGCAATGGCGATGTCATCTGCATATGCGACAACTCTGGCAGCACCCCATTCCGTCTCCTGCAGGAGAGAATTAACGGTCAGATTCCATAGAAGAGGTGAAAGTACACCACCCTGCGGCGTACCTTGAGACACCTGTCTCGAAACACGGTTTGCACCGACCTCTGCTGTAATCTTTCTTCCCAAGAGCATTTGCTCTATAAATTCAACAAGGGAGCTTTCCACACAGAGCCCTCTTAAGGCATGTGTTAAGGCCTCAGGGCTAACGTTGTTAAAAGCACCCTCAATGTCAAGAAAATCTACAAGGCAAAATTCCTTGTAACTGAAGGACCTTTCGATATAGCTCACCAGGGAATGCAGTGCAGTGTCCGTGGACCTTTCCTTAAGGTAAGCATGCTGATTACTAGACAATAGTCTTTTGTCAATTGTAAGAGAGAGAAAGTTATTTATAAGCCTTTCTAAAGTTTTAAGAACAAAGGATGAGAGACTTATAGGTCTAAAATCCTTTGGGTTCGCATGTCTTGCTTTTCCAGCCTTGGGTATGAAGACCACAGAAACAGATCTCCATACCGTCGGTACGTAGTTTAGCTTGCAGCATGCTCTAAACACACTTAGTAGCCAAATTGTAGATGTATCGTTGCAACTAGTTGAGCCGGTATAATACCATCTGGCCCGGCAGCCTTATAGGGTTTAAAGCTTTTTATCGCCGAAGTGATAGTTTCTTTTGAGAGAGGGAGATTTACCATTGCGCCCGAAGAGGAACAATCTACTTCCATTGTCTGTAAACTTCCAGGAAAGTGTGTGTCGAGAAGTAGTTCGGCCGTTTCTTTTCCCGTCGCTGTCCAGGAGCCATCTTGTCTCTGTAGAGACCCAATTGGGTTTGTTGTACCTGACAAGATTTTTCGTAGTCTGGCAGTTTCGCCGACGCCCTCCACGCCAGTGCAAAAATCCGTCCATGAGGATATTTTTGCTTCACGCAGGGCTTTTTTGTAGGACCGCAGAACTTGCTTATAGGTCTGCCATTCAGATTCCTGACTCAGCCTTTTCGCCCTGTTAAACTGTCTCCTGCAATCTCTCCGAAGAGAGTCCAGCGCATGCGACCACCAGTGGGGCCTTCGTTTTCTCCACGGTTTGGGATCAGGACAGGCTTTGGCCAGTGCCCGCGAGCAGATCGTGGTAAAACAGTTTACCATGTCCTCCAATTTTCCAACAGTACTGGGCTCTGCCGGTACCGGACGTGGTAGGTTATTCTCAAGAGTTTCCCTGTAAAGAGTCCAGTCAGTATTCCTCAGGTTCTTACGAACCTTTGGAGCACCCATGGACATATCTAGAATTGTCTCAATATACCTATGGTCTGAAAAAGAGTGTTCGTCGAGAACCTTCCAGTTCATTACCATATCATGCAGATTTTCACTACTTGGCGTGAGGTCTATGACCTCCCTACGGTTTTTGACAATAAATGTGGGCTCTGCGCCCCTATTGCATATTACTAGGTTAGTAGTTAGGAGATAGTTGAAAAGAGACTCACCCCGATTGTTTATGTTGGTGCTTCCCCACTGCACATGGTGGGCGTTAGCATCGCAACCGATGAGAACTAAGCTCGCCGTGTGGTTGCTCATTAGCCTGCGGAGTTGACTTTGAGGGGGATCCTCAGCCTCGTAAGCCATGTATGTTGAGGCTATCAGCAAAGACTTCCCTCCAATCTCCAGCAGCGTTGTCGTCATGTCTCCATCACTATAATAGGCTAAAAGAAAAATGTTTAAATCTTTCTTTGCCATTACACAGGTTCTTATTTTACCTTTACCACGCTCAACCATTAGCTTATAGCCCACCGCACCTAAACCACAGACCCCCGAGTTATTGACCCAGGGCTCCTGGATAAGTGCGATGTCTACGTCGTCGCCAAGTAGGCGACTCAATAGAGCAGCGGATGCTGCCCTAGAGCGGTGGAGATTTATTTGTAGAACCCTCATAAGAGGTTTCCACCGACTCCTCCACCGCAACGACAGTGACGTTTGCCCTGTCTTCCCCATCGCTGTAAAGCAGCTCCTCCTCGCCATACATCCTATGCATCGCAGATGCCAGGGTCGACTGCGAGGAGGCTCTGCTCTCCGCATCGGAGAACTCAGCCTCCGGTTCAGGCTCCTCAATGTCCACATCCATTGAGGTGCTTGCTCCGGAGGCGCGCTGCGCATCACCGCGATAGACTCTTAGAGTCACTTCATCTAGGCCTTAGTAGACCCGGCCCTCTATTTTCTCCAGGAGCTCCAAAGAGTCCTTATTCAGCGATAGGACCACTTGTCTTGACGGCCCATCCGGATCCTCTACTCTTAGGACCTTCCAATCACCTGCAGCTTTACTGGTGCTTGACCATAACGCCCGTGATCACGGGACGCCCTGGGGTCGCCCCCAAAGCAGACCCGGAGGTGCTCGCTGTGCGAAAAGGTGCCTTTAGCGCATGCGCCGGCACTATCTTGCCCCGTGGAGGGGAAGACAAAACGTTTTTTTGTTTTGAGTTAGTTGGCCTTTCCATTCTATTTGGGTCCCCACTCGAAGCCGCTATCCTCCCTCGATGTTGTAGTCGCTATGGGATCCCATGGTTATCTATGAAGAAGGGGATCAGGGAGGCCATGCGAGGGTTGGCATTCCCCCTTATGAGGTAGGGTGCTCAGAGCCAGATCCACCGCAAAAACGGGAGAGTCGCCACAACCGTTACCTACAACCACCAACTGAATGGCGACGAGATCGGAACGCACTTCGAGGCCTGCCAGGGTTTTAACGGGACGGGGGTAGTCACGGAATTAGCCTGAAAGCCATTTCTGCAGGGTATCACCCCTGCATACTCAGGTAACAGAATACCGCAACCACCAGCTCGATATCGACTAAATACAATCAGTAAAGGAGGGGGTAGTCCGAGGACGAAGCAGAGGTCAGGCCAAATGCGGGGAGTGTTCTCACCTTCCTTTATCAGTTCCCCAGCCGAGGCTTAGGTTAACAGTGCTACCAGACGTGAAGGAAAAATAAGGAGATTGATAGTGAGAGGTGGCATCTGTTTCAAGCTACAAAATTGTTTCTTAAGGATTCCGAAGCAATTTTCCACTCTAACACGATATTGGCTATGTACCTACTTTGTTGAATTCACCTTGTCTTTCAGTGTTCAAGAAGGTAGAATTGCTTCGATATGGCGTTATCAAGTGTTTAGTCAACTGGTACGCAGAATCACCTGCTATCCACTCTTCTCCACTAAATAAGCTCGGTGTATTTCTTCCAACGTGAGATTTCTTAAACACTTTGGAATCGTGATAGCTTCCGGGATTGCCCACTTCTGCGTGTAAAATGCGAAGCTTGTGATCGCACACAACCTGCAATTTAATAGAGTATATTCGCTGGCGGGAGAAGTATACCTCATGGTTGTTGTTGGCTTTTTCGGCTAGCTTAATCTCGCTTCCGTCTATGTAACCAAAGCAATACGGTAGCTCGCTGAATGTTTGAGCAACAAGCTCCCGGCGCTCTGCCGCACTAGGCCAATGAATGAATTCTGGTAATTTCTTTAAAATTGCACTAAAAACTCTTTTAGTGATTTTATTTAAAGTGCCTCCATCTCCCACACCAAACGTTGTAGCGATTTTTCGTATCGAAGCACTTTCACCCGATGAACCTAATCGGAACAACACGATTGCGAGTTGCAAATCTAGAGGCAGTTGCAACTTCATACTTGAACCTTTAAAGAGTACATCGCTTGAGATTATATCTAAAAGCCGAGCGAATTGCCTTTTGTCGATACGCAGCATCTGTAAAAATCGTCCGACGTCAAAAGAACAGAGAACATTATCCCGCCAATGAATAGATTTCGGAACATGTAGCTCCTCTCCTCGTCGAAAAGAGGTGATTATTGCCATATCCTCAAGTAGTTCATCTATTTTTTCATCTATGATAGCATGGCACTGGTCAGAGCGTATTGTGTCTATAAATTTAAAATACAACTTTTTTGAAACTATTAATTTGCAAATAACTTATTTACCTTCAAGATATTCTATTTCCATAATAGCTGCATTTACTTTAAATTCTATAATTTAACCTTTTAAGCTGTGCTTAGGCATTTTTTAGTTACAATTCAAGACGAATTTATTTTAATTGACAAGAAAAACATCGAACAGCTGATTATGTAATAATAAGCAAATTACCAACACATAAGGGTGCTCACGGTGAGCAGAGGTTATTTTTCATTTTATAACCACAAAACCTGACAACCAGTCTACCATGAACAACCTAATTGTATTTTTTTTATGTAAACATAAAATTCCGCTCAGCTAGAACAATTGAAAAAAAATGTCAAGCTTACGGTTATTTTATATGGAAAATATTCAGTCGTCGAAGGCTAGTACTTAATATTAATATTAAGGACTCAAATTCTCGGAATATTTTTTGGAGTATTTCGAAGAGAAACTCGTGTTGGGAATAAAAAAAAAGTCGTGAAAAAAGCAACGTGATGTGCATACAAACAAACTGTATACATATTCTGTAGCAGAGCAATGACTCAACTGACGACTGTTTTACCTTATGCCAGAAACAGCTGCTTTGCTTTTTTTAAGTATTTATTTTAGTGAAACAAAAAGAAAATGAAATCGATGGCAACAAATAAAAACTTTAAACATTTTAGTACATATTGCTAATTAAACGCATTATTTATATTTGTAGTGAACTTCTTCAATATGTGATAACACTCTTAACAGTGGAAAGCATGCAGTGTATGTGCCCGACGATGAATAAAAGATTATTATCCGTGAATTTCTTAAACAAATATAAAAGGTATTACTTAGTATAAATATATCTGGATAGAATACTTAATTAATTTAAAATTAACTGAAAACTAACAAGAGAAACATTCAAAGTAAAAAAAATATTTAACCGAGCAAGTTAGTTAAAGAAGAAAAGTGTAGTAAATTATGTATGTGTACATTTTTCGTTACTTAATAGATCTTAATATACTCATGTTTTGGCCATAAATGAAATGACAATTTTATATGTCGGAAAAATCGTACATACTCGTACATTTATGTTTATTATTGAAGAAAATTTGTGTCTCTTTGGATTTATTGGTGGCCCTTAAAACGACCGTTTTAAAATGGATTGCTGGCGATAATTGTGGAACCACAATTTAATTTCGTTCTAATATTGATTGTCTGCACTGCTGACAACATTGGTCACCCAATTTGCAATTCCGATGAACTCACCACACCCTACCCTGCGTCGCACATAACCCGGAAAACGGAAAAACTATTCGCCCATCCCTTTCGGCTTACCGCAAATATCGCACATATTTTGAATTTATATTAAGAAAAATTTTTCAAAAAAAATTAGCGTAGTCTCAAAACACAATTCTGTTCGGAAACGGAAATTGTAAACAATAAAACGTAAACAAAAGCAAAATACCTGATAGTTTTCGACAAAAGGAATAAGAAGAATCACTTCTGCTATTGATGTCACCTATAACAGATACATATTGTAGCAGTGCCAAGATTCCTTAGTAAATTTACTAGTACACGACGACTTTTAAAGTGCATGACCTGACTAATTCTATGTATAGAGAATTTATATTTTTGTCTAATATCCACTATGTTTGTTACCTTTGTTTGATCAACCGGTTTATAACACGAACAAGCAATATGAAATCGTTTTATACAAATGTCTGCAAAAAAATTGCGGTTTTGACCATTTCTTCAATCCGAACAATGAGTATTCATTGGATATAGATCTTAAAAAGAATCATGATTTACATATATCGAACTTAACGAGTCCACACACGTGTTCCTGTAAAATAAAACGATCTAAATTGGTTAGTTATTTGTATATTTACCATTCCAGCTCTCTCGCAAAAAAGGCAGCCAAAATATTATTAAATCTAACACTTAGCATCTAAATGACATGAATTAAATAAATAATTGCTGACGCTGCGCTTCCTACGAATTGCATTTTGCAGCATGCTCTAAACATACTTAGTAGCCAATTTGTAGATGTATCGTTGCAACCAGTTGAGCCGGTATAATAACATCTGGCCCGGCAGCCTTATAGGGTTTAAAGCTTTTTATCGCCGAAGTGATAGTTTCTTTTGAGAGAGGGAGATTTACCATTGCGCCCGAAGAGGAACAATCTACTTCCATTGTCTGTAAACTTCCAGGAAAGTGTGTGTCGAGAAGTAGTTCGGCCGTTTCTTTTCCCGTCGCTGTCCAGGAGCCATCTTGTCTCTGTAGAGACCCAATTGGGTTTGTTGTACCTGACAAGATTTTTCGTAGTCTGGCAGTTTCGCCGACGCCCTCCACGCCAGTGCAAAAATCCGTCCATGAGGATATTTTTGCTTCACGCAGGGCTTTTTTGTAGGACCGCAGAACTTGCTTATAGGTCTGCCATTCAGATTCCTGACTCAGCCTTTTCGCCCTGTTAAACTGTCTCCTGCAATCTCTCCGAAGAGAGTCCAGCGCATGCGACCACCAGTGGGGCCTTCGTTTTCTCCACGGTTTGGGATCAGGACAGGCTTTGGCCAGTGCCCGCGAGCAGATCGTGGTAAAACAGTTTACCATGTCTTCCAATTTTCCAACAGTACTGGGCTCTGCCGGTACCGGACGTGGTAGGTTATTCTCAAGAGTTTCCCTGTAAAGAGTCCAGTCAGTATTCCTCAGGTTCTTACGAACCTTTGGAGCACCCATGGACATATCTAGAATTGTCTCAATATACCTATGGTCTGAAAAAGAGTGTTCGTCGAGAACCTTCCAGTTCATTACCATATCATGCAGATTTTCACTACTTGGCGTGAGGTCTATGACCTCCCTACGGTTTTTGACAATAAATGTGGGCTCTGCGCCCCTATTGCATATTACTAGGTTAGTAGTTAGGAGATAGTTGAAAAGAGACTCACCCCGATTGTTTATGTTGGTGCTTCCCCACTGCACATGGTGGGCGTTAGCATCGCAACCGATGAGAACTAAGCTCGCCGTGTGGTTGCTCATTAGCCTGCGGAGTTGACTTTGAGGGGGATCCTCAGCCTCGTAAGCCATGTATGTTGAGGCTATCAGCAAAGACTTCCCTCCAATCTCCAGCAGCGTTGTCGTCATGTCTCCATCACTATAATAGGCTAAAAGAAAAATGTTTAAATCTTTCTTTGCCATTACACAGGTTCTTATTTTACCTTTACCACGCTCAACCATTAGCTTATAGCCCACCGCACCTAAACCACAGACCCCCGAGTTATTGACCCAGGGCTCCTGGATAAGTGCGATGTCTACGTCGTCGCCAAGTAGGCGACTCAATAGAGCAGCGGATGCTGCCCTAGAGCGGTGGAGATTTATTTGTAGAACCCTCATTAGAGGTTTCCACCGACTCCTCCACCGCAACGACAGTGACGTTTGCCCTGTCTTCCCCATCGCTGTAAAGCAGCTCCTCCTCGCCATACATCCTATGCATCGCAGATGCCAGGGTCGACTGCGAGGAGGCTCTGCTCTCCGCATCGGAGAACTCAGCCTCCGGTTCAGGCTCCTCAATGTCCACATCCATTGAGGTGCTTGCTCCGGAGGCGCGCTGCGCATCACCGCGATAGACTCTTAGAGTCACTTCATCTAGGCCTTAGTAGACCCGGACCTCTATTTTCTCCAGGAGCTCCAAAGAGTCCTTATTCAGCGATAGGACCACTTGTCTTGACGGCCCATCCGGATCCTCTACTCTTAGGACCTTCCAATCACCTGCAGCTTTACTGGTGCTTGACCATAACGCCCGTGATCACGGGACGCCCTGGGGTCGCCCCCAAAGCAGACCCGGAGGTGCTCGCTGTGCGAAAAGGTGCCTTTAGCGCATGCGCCGGCACTATCTTGCCCCGTGGAGGGGAAGACAAAACGTTTTTGTTTTGAGTTAGTTGGCCTTTCCATTCTATTTGGGTCCCCACTCGAAGCCGCTATCCTCCCTCGATGTTGTAGTCGCTATGGGATCCCATGGTTATCTATGAAGAAGGGGATCAGGGAGGCCATGCGAGGGTTGGCATTCCCCCTTATGAGGTAGGGTGCTCAGAGCCAGATCCACCGCAAAAACGAGAGAGTCGCCACAACCGTTACCTACAACCACCAACTGAATGGCGACGAGATCGGAACGCACTTCGAGGCCTGCCAGGGTTTTAACGGGACGGGGGCAGTCACGGAATTAGCCTGAAAGCCATTTCTGCAGGGTATCACCCCTGCATACTCAGGTAACAGAATACCGCAACCACCAGCTCGATATCGACTAAATACAATCAGTAAAGGAGGGGGTAGTCCGAGGACGAAGCAGAGGTCAGGCCAAATGCGGGGAGTGTTCTCACCTTCCTTTATCAGTTCCCCAGCCGAGGCTTAGGTTAACAGTGCTACCAGACGTGAAGGAAAAATAAGGAGATTGATAGTGAGAGGTGGCATCTGTTTCAAGCTACAAAATTGTTTCTTAAGGATTCCGAAGCAATTTTCCACTCTAACACGATATTGGCTATGTACCTACTTTGTTGAATTCACCTTGTCTTTCAGTGTTCAAGAAGGTAGAATTGCTTCGATATGGCGTTATCAAGTGTTTAGTCAACTGGTACGCAGAATCACCTGCTATCCACTCTTCTCCACTAAATAAGCTCGGTGTATTTCTTCCAACGTGAGATTTCTTAAACACTTTGGAATCGTGATAGCTTCCGGGATACCTCATGGTTGTTGTTGGCTTTTTCGGCTAGCTTAATCTCGCTTCCGTCTATGTAACCAAAGCAATACGGTAGCTCGCTGAATGTTTGAGCAACAAGCTCCCGGCGCTCTGCCGCACTAGGCCAATGAATGAATTCTGGTAATTTCTTTAAAATTGCACTAAAAACTCTTTTAGTGATTTTATTTAAAGTGCCTCCATCTCCCACACCAAACGTTGTAGCGATTTTTCGTATCGAAGCACTTTCACCCGATGAACCTAATCGGAACAACACGATTGCGAGTTGCAAAGCTAGGGGCAGTTGCAACTTCATACTTGAACCTTTAAAGATTACATCGCTTGAGATTATATCTAAAAGCCGAGCGAATTGCCTTTTGTCGATACGCAGCATCTGTAAAAATCGTCCGACGTCAAAAGAACAGAGAACATTATCCCGCCAATGAATGGATTTCGGAACATGTAGCTCATCTCCTCGTCGAAAAGAGGTGATTATTGCCATATCCTCAAGTAGTTCATCTATTTTTTCATCTATGATAGCATGGCACTGGTCAGAGCGTATTGTGTCTATAAATTTAAAATACAACTTTTTTGAAACTATTAAATTGCAAATAACTTACTTACCTTCAAGATATTCTATTTCCATAATAGCTGCATTTACTTTAAATTCTATAATTTAACCTTTTAAGCTGTGCTTAGGCATTTTTTAGTTACAATTCCAGACGAATTTATTTTAAGTGACAAGAAAAACATCGAACAGCTGATTATGTAATAATAAGCAAATTACCAACACATAAGGGTGCACACGGTGAGCAGAGGTTATTTTTCATTTTAAAACCACAAAACCTGACAACCAGTCTACCGTGAACAACCTAATTGTATTTTTTTTATGTAAACATAAAATTCCGCTCAGCTAGAACAACTGAAAAAAAAAATGTCAAGCTTACGGTTATTTTATATGGAAAATATTTAGTCGTCGAAGGCTAGTACTTAATATTAATATTAAGGACTCAAATTCTCGGAATATTTTTTGGAGTATTTCGAAGAGAAACTCGTGTTGGGAATAAAAAAAAAGTCGTGAAAAAAGCAACGTGATGTGCATACAAACAAACTGTATACATATTCTGTAGCAGAGCAATGACTCAACTGACGACTGTTTTACCTTATGTCAGAAACAGCTGCTTTGCTTTTTTTAAGTATTTATTTTAGTGAAACAAAAAGAAAATGAAATCGATGGCAACAAATTTTAGTACATATTGCTAATTAAACGCATTATTTATATTTGTAGTGAACTTCTTCAATATGAGATAACACTCTTAACAGTGGAAAGCATGCAGTGTATGTGCCCGAAGATGATTAAAAGATTATTATCCGTGAATTTGTTAAACAAATATAAAAGGTATTACTTAGTATAAATATATCTGGATAGAATACTTAATTAATTTAAAATTAACAGAAAACTAACAAGAGAAACATTCAAAGTAAAAAAAATATTTAACCGAGCAAGTTAGTTAAAGAAGAAAAGTGTAGTAAATTATATATGTGTACATTTTTCGTTACTTAATAGATCTTAATATACTCATGTTTTGGCCATAAATGAAATGACAATTTTATATGTCGGAAAAATCGTACATACTCGTACATTTATGTTTATTATTGAAGAAAATTTGTGTCTCTTTGGATTTATTGGTGGCCTTTAAAACGACCGTTTTAAAATGGATTGCTGGCGATAATTAAGGAACCACAATTTAATTTCGTTCTGATATTGATTGTCGGCACTGCTGACAACATTGGTCACCCAATTTGCAATTCCGATGAACTCACCACACGCTACCCTGCGTCGCACATAACCCGGAAAACGGAAAAACTATTCGCCCATCCCTTTCGGCTTACCGCAAATATCGCACATATTTTGAATTTATATTAAGAAAAATTTTTCAAAAAAAATTAGCGTAGTCTCAAAACACAATTCTGTTCGGAAACGGAAATTGTAAACAATAAAACGTAAACAAAAGCAAAATACCTGATAGTTTTCGACAAAAGGAATAAGAAGAATCACTTCTGCTATTGATGTCACCTATAACAGATACATATTGTAGCAGTGCCAAGATTCCTTAGTAAATTTACTAGTACACGACGACTTTTAAAGTGCATGACCTGACTAATTCTATGTATAGAGAATTTATATTTTTGTCTAATATCCACTATGTTTGTTACCTTTGTTTGATCAACCGGTTTATAACACGAACAAGCAATATGAAATCGTTTTATACAAATGTCTGCAAAAAAATTGCGGTTTTGACCATTTCATTGGATATAGATCTTAAAAAGAGTCATGATTTACATATATCGAACTTAACGAGTCCACACACGTGTTCCTGTGAAATAAAACGATCTAAACTGGTGAGTTATTTGTATATTTACCATTTCAGCTCTCTCGGAAAAAAGCCAGCCAAAATATTATTAAATCTAACACTTAGTATCTAAATGACATGAATTAAATAAATAATTGCTGACGCTGCGCTTCCTACGAATTGCATTTTGCATTTCGCCTAAATATCAATTACGTGGCAGGTCGATTACCTGCGTTGGCTATGCGCGTGTTTGGGGAAGTGCGGCATCAGCACTTTTACAGTAGCTAGTGTGCTGGCCCCCTTGTTAACTACCCCCCCTTCAAACATCTGCGTCCCGCAGATGAGTTAATTTTTGAGGAAGATCCTTGGTGTGGGTCGTTGGCTGGTCCTGATGTGCTACTGCGTTTAATCTAGGAAAGTTATTGTAGTCGTAAGTTTCTTCCAAATTATATAACATGTGGCTGCCAGGACTGTCAGGGCAACATCGTCACAAATTAAGGAGAAGTGAAAATTATTGCCAAGCTGCTTTAGATGGTGAATATTCTCTACACTGAGCCCGTGGATGAAGTCCAAATTTAATTTCAACCCATCGTTGACCAGAGCGGGTGGCAAAGCTTGGACTGCGCGTACTGATCTGCTGGTAAACGTTTGATTTCCCAACGTGATTGTTTCGTTATTTAGTAAAATGACATAGGTTCCATTGAGGTGCGTGGAGTAGTTTCCCCCTCGCAGTTCTTCTTGAAAGTTTGTAGCAAATACTGTTGCGTCTGCGATCATCTCGACGCTTCTGCGGTTGTCCGGTTCAAAATGGCATTTGGCATCGCCGCCTTTTACTAATCTAGCTAAGCATCCGTCTTCAAGAAGTTTCGTTAATGCTTTTGGTGAGCAGATTGTTATATTGCTAATCGAAGGACAATCTTCGGTCAGTCCGAACGTTTCGCCTTCGTTTATCAGCATATTGTTGTAATTGAGGTCGACGTGTTGTCCTCTTATAACAGCGGCCCGCGTTATTAAAAGCCTGTAACCCGCTGATTTCACTTTTGGCATTGAGAGAACGTACAGAAGGATACTGCCGTTTGAATATACAGAAGACGATCCGTACTCTAGAGCTTCAATGGTATTTTGATATGGTAGCGAATCTTCTTCTGTAATAAGCTTTTGGATTTCATCTCGGTCGAGTAGGTTTGTTTTTATGACGCCAGATTTTGCCATTTGGCAGGCTTGTATAACTTCTGAGACTTGTTCTTTCAGGATAAGAACCTTGCCCAAGTCCAGAAGCTCCAGATTTTCTTCTTCAATATTTTTGCTTACAGCGTTGATATGTAGCATCATTTCATTCGCTCTCTCGATCGCCTCTCGGGTAACGTTGAAGAGCTTTTCGTTGACGCGGTACTGGTGATTGTTATTTACTATAACGTCGATCGTGCTTCGAAGGATATAATCCCAATCTGCTGCATCTGGGGACCCGGCGATCCACTTCCATGCCGAACCAAGGCAGTCAATGGAACGGGTTTTTCTCGACCTACTCATTTGGTTTAGGTGGAATTGCAGTACAGTATGCACAGCTTTGCTTTGGATATCGTCCTGTGCTGCCGCGATCAATTTCCCCAAAGCCACGTTGAAGTAGTTAAGGTCGACTACATGGACTAAAGTGTCCGTTCAGGATCCAACCACGCCCATGTTCAATGGTGAACAGTGGGGAGTCGTAGTTGTAAATGGTGAGGCCGCAAACGCCAGATATTAAAAGTAATCTGTCTTACCATCAAGATTGAAAAATAAGTAAAAATTTTTTTAATTAGTATTAGTATTTTTTGCCGCCTATCTCGCTAGTTTCATTATTATTTTTATAAAATTTTTTTTGTGTAGGGACGGTGAGAAAAAAAGGAAAACATTTTACCAAAACAAAGTATGAGATGATTATATAAGTTATCGTAAATAAGTTCTCACGATAACATTTTCGTCAACAACAACATCTTGTTGACGCAACCCCACTCAGGGTGGTTGCACCTAACGTTCCACACGCGCAACCATGTCAGCAGAATTGCGCTCACACGGTTTGGCTGCACCGAATATTCTACACGCGCGGCCATGTCAGCAGAATTGCGTTCGCACGGACTGGCTGCACCGAATACTCTACACGCACAGCCATGTCAGCAGAATTGCGTCCGCACGGTAGAACGCTAGCAGAACAGCAGCAGCGCAGCGCGAAGCCGCGGGCTAGGTGTAAGCTAGGGCACGATTGTAAGTTCAGTTTGAAAAACTCATTAAAGACAACAGCTAGTGCGCTGTAGAAAACAATCGAATAAAATTAAATCGTTTTATTTATACAATTATTTTCTTAAATAATATTATTTTCTTAAATTAATTTACATTTTTTCTTTGTTTGTTTTTTAAAATATCAAAAATTAGTTAATAGTATTTATTACAACAAAATCAAGAAAAATGGAAAAGGATGATTTAAAAAATGTTTTTTTTTTTACAATATATTAATTTTTTGGACTCTTGGGTTAGAGCTATATTCTTGTATCTATCCTACCGTCCCCAGTTCTCTTTAACTAGTAATTAGAAAATCCACAGGATCCGTGAATATTTATTGATTTTTTTTTTTAATAGTTTTACATGTCAGATATTTAGTTATAATTCAATATCCTAGGGTCCTGTGGTAAATTCTGCAAAAGTTGGGCCATTCGTGCCTTCTTTAAAGAATTTTTTTTTGCCTCTTTGTGTAAGCGTTATTTGGTCTTGCTTTTATGATTTGTAATGGGCCGATTTAGTTACTAGTATTTATTACAACAAAATCAAGAAAAATGGAAAAGGATGATTTAAAAAATGTGTTTTTTTTTACAATATATTTTATTTTTTTGGACTCTTGGGTTAGAGCTATATTATTGTATCTATCCTACCGTCCCCAGTTCTCTTAAACTAGTAATTAGAAAATCCACAGGATATTTAGTTATAATTCAATATCCTAGGGTCCTGTGGTAAATTCTGCAAAGGTTGGGCCATTCGTGCCTTCTTTAAAGAATTTTTTTTTGCCTCTTTGTGTAAGCGTTATTTGGTCTTGCCTTTATGATTTGTAATGGGCCGATTTTGCCTCTTTAATTAAGCAGTTATAGCGTTTTGTGTCGTCTGTGCTATAGTAATTTTTACTCTTGGATAGTAATATTTTTGTTTTTTACTCTTGGATAGTAATATTCTCTTTGTTTTTTTTATTTTGTTTTTTTTTTTTGGTTTTTTTGGTGCCTTTCCCATAAATGCCATTGATAAATTAATTAAAATTTTGAGTTTCTATTCTTTTTTCCCTGAAGTTGGTCAATTTGGTCAATCCCTGCTAGTTTATTCTTTCGGTCCTATTGAAAAAAATGTCGCTGGGTTTCTGTTTCGTTACAGAGTGTATTGTTGTGTTGTAACGATCAACTGCGATACACACTAATTCCTTTCGTCTGACGTTTTTTATCTCTTTTCGAAGGCATCAATGATGGTAGAATGCAGTTTTTCAACTTGACCGTTCACCTCACTTCTTTGAACCGGAGTCTGATACAGTTCAATTCCTAGACTCACTTTTTTACATAAAGAAAACTATACTCAATCCTCTCAATAATTAATACATACATACATATACATATAATACTATTCGATCAGCTGATGAGCATTTGTTCTGTAGCTGAACTGTTTTAGATCTCGACACTTAACAAACCTCTGCCTTTCATGACTCGGCGCAACATATATGAACAAATTTTTTTTTTTTTTTATACATATATCCGTGCGTCATGCGGATGCGCCCTTCGCGTCGGTCGGGCGGGTATGGAGGGATAAAACCGTTGGGATTATTATTATTATTATTATTATTATTATAATTGCATACTAGAAGAGTCATGAATCCCCTCTCGTTGTCTGTTACTATTATTTTAGGAGTTGTGAAGTAGTGTATTAATTTCGCTAGCTTGGCGCGAAGAGTTAGAGAAGCTCAGTTTTTAATGAGGAAAAGTTAGGCAAATTTAGAAAATTTGTCTAAGCAGGATTAAAATTTTTCCTGAATTTTGAAGATGTCAACATGAACTATTTCGCATGGGTATTTCGGCACAGGAGTGTCTTTTATCGGCGGTACCGCAGGATGTCTATCATATTTGTTTGCGAGCAAGTTTTACAAATGGAAGTAAATTTCCTTATTCTGCTCGCCATTTAAGGAAACTAGTACCTTTCCAGTATTTGTTCCTTGTTTTCCCTCGAGTTCCTATGAGCCCTCCTATGTTCATCTTCTATTATCATACAAATTCTATCTTCGTTGGCTACATCTTCGACCACCCTCTGAGTTATCCTGATTTTATACAAAAGAAAATGTTCTAGGTATACTTCTTGTAGAAGCTGCAAATGATTTTCTGAAATTTTTATAGCGTTTATAAGTGATGGATTCAGACGTTCTTTCAAGGTTGCGGTCAAGTTGGATTTTTCAATGATAGGTAAACTGACATAGTGACGGGTGAAACCGGAATGAGGATTTTCCACACAAATCATTGCGTTCCCTTCCGTAAAAATTATTTGGGTTCGAAAAACGTTTAACAGACTTTCTACATGTGGAATGAGGTCTGACGCATCCTGATCTGCGCTGTGAACTGTCCCTTTTTCGCTTATAGCTTCTGCTGGTAAATTGTTTGGTTCTAAAGGTTCTGTTACATGGTTTGCCTGGCATGGAATTCTGGAGAGAGCATCTGCCACGACATTTGATTTACCGGGAGTGTAAATCAATTCGTGGTTAAACTCTTCAATTCTAGCCTTCCACCTCTTCAACTTTGCGTTGTGGTTTCTACTTCCCAACGCAAACGTAAGAGGTTGGTGGTCAGTGAAAATCCTAATTTTTTTCGCCCCATAGAGATAAGATCTCAAATTATCTAGAGCCCAAACTATTGCCAACATTTCCTTCTCGTGGGTAGTTTTCCTCTGTTTTATTTAAGGATCTTGAAATATAGGCAATGGGCCGATCTTTTCCTGGCTCTCCTTGTGATAGCACACCACCAATGGCATAGTTAGAAGCGTCGGTCGTGAGGTTAAACGATTTTGTGAAATCGGGAAAAGCAAGAATATCGGAGGAAATAAGCAAGGAAAGCTTGAAGGGGTTCAGAGTTTAGATTTATGCGTACCTTCCTCGATTGGTTGGCCTTGACTTGCGCGTTTTCGCACCGTGTGAGATTTGTTAAAGGTTTCGCAACCTTCGCGTAATCTCTGAAGAATTTCCGGTAGTATGACGTCATTCCCAAAAAACTCTTCAGTTCTTTGAGTGTTTCTGGGGCCGAAAGGTTCTCTATAGCCTGCACCTTTGAAGAATCTGGTTTTATTCCGTTAGATGTGATTACATATCCTAGAAATTCTACTTCCTTCCGCATGAATTTCGTTTTTTCCAAATTCACCCTTAAGTTAGCCTCCGCGAGCCTAGCAAATATTATTTCCATATTTTTTAAATGTTCGTCAGTATCTTTCCCAAAGACAATAATATCATCGATTTATACGTAGCATATTCGCCCAATATATTATTTAAGGTCATCATCTATCATGCGTTGGAATATAGCCGGCGCATTCTTCAACCCAAAAGGTAGCCCCAAAAATTCATACTTTCCATTCATGGTTGAAAAAGCTCTTTTAGGTATATCTGCCTTCTTCATTGCAATTTGATGAAAGCCTGATGTACGGTCAATTGTTGTTAAATATTTAGCGTTTCCTAGACTAGCAAGTGTCGCATTAATATCCGGAATAGGATAAGCGTCTGACACGGTAACCGCGTTCAAACGTTTGAAATCTACAACCATCCTATACTGCTTTTCACCGGAGGGTTTAGGCTTCTTCGGGACTACCCAACTGGGAGAATTATACGGCCTTTTCGATGGCCGTATGATGCCTTCTTCGAGCAGTTCGCTAATTTGTTTTTCTACTTCTCCCCTCATGTTTGCGGGATAAGGATAGCTTTTTGTATATATAGGCTCATCCGTAGTTGTCTTTATTTCAGCACGAACTGAAGTTTTGATGTTTGATTTAATATTAAGTGGACCGAATAAATTGGAATACTTTTCTACCAGAGACTTCACAACTAAACTATTGCCATAGGGATTTCAGATAACTCAGAAAAATTAATGCTCCCAACGGGTTTGTTTCTCAATGGAATTTTGATATTTGGTACAATTGTGAGAATATGGTTTTTTCTATCTATCACTGCACCGAGTGCCTTAAGCGTATTCCATCAAAAGTTTGGAGTCCTGATAATAGATAAAATGTTGTTCTAGTGTCGTTTCCTACCGTGTGGAAAAATTTCCCACAAATTTTTCTGTCTGAACTCGTCCAGCTTAGAATCTCCTTGAGTAAGTTGATTAAACTGATGCTCGAGCGTTCGAATGTCCCTCTTATCCGCGTAGTGAAGCGATAAGATTCGCTGGATCACCGGCCAATCGCTCTCAAAAACGTTGTACGCCACCAACGCCGCATCAGCTCGACCCCGGATTTTTTGCCTGATATGCCGCAGGATGGCGCGATATAAAGGCTTCTCTTTGACCACTTTGTAGTCAGCGAGTGTGCCCTCTACGTTAGGAACCCACGATATGTACTAGGAGGGACTACCCTCAAAAATTTGCAGCTCTTTTACGCAGTCGGGGAGTCTGCCAATGTCCTTTAGATCCTGTTCCGATAGGGGTGTTTGCACCGCTATCGGCACTATTTGCGGCCTTAGGCCAGCCTGCTCTACGCTACCTAACCGTCCATCAATTGTAGTCAGATCCGTCTCTGCTGACAGTTTTAGTTCTGCTTCCAGCAATGCTTCATCCAGCCAGTCACCTTGGTCAGCACCTTCTTGGTTACTTGCCGGAACCATTCCCTCTCCCATAGGTAGACCTTGCAGGGTGCAGTGCAATAAGGCCCGCGGAATTAACACCCTCGGGCTTTATTTCCTTGTTTTTAGGAAATAAAGCCCCTGGGCGTTATTGCCTATTCGGGAGGGATATAAAAGCCGCGGGCTTTATTACCTTTTTTTAATGGGCGTTATTTCCATTCCGAAAGGCAATAACGCCCGCAGTGGTATTTTCTAAAAAAAAAACAAAGAAATTCAATCAAAACAAGTTTCATTGGCTTAAATAAGCAGACATTTCTTTTTCCTTTATTATAAGAATAAATTTAACTTAACAAATTGCAATGCATGTATTTAATACATTAATATGGATATATGAAAATTAAATAATTCAATGCTTCAGAAAAAAGGTTCATGAAAAGTAAAAAGCTAAACAAATACTTTCGTCGATTGTTGAACAATTTGACGGCAAATTGGGCACAAAATACTTGTATTACCATTTAGAATAGTACGTCGAATGTGCTCTGCAAAGCAATCTGTGCAAAGTTTAAAATGATTGCATGGAGTTAAGAGGACATCCCGTGGCTTATTAAAACAAATTACACAAAATAATTGGTTCTGGCTTTCTGAAAAATTCATATTAGAATCATCGTCTGACGCTTCATCTATTTCAGATGCATTAATAGTTATCATCGAGTTTAATAATGTTATTTTCCCAGTTACTCATTTGATTTAAAAATACTTCCAGTGTTATTTCGTTGTTTGTGAATTTGTCAGTCGCTCTCTCAATTAAATCAGCCCTTCGTTTGTGTAATTGTTTTGGACATTGGAAAACGCCATAAGTTCCGTTTAGAGATTGCTTGAGCTGTATAGATGCTTTGAAATCTTCATCTAGAAGACAATTTAAAAATTTGCAAAAGTTACCCTTTGGCACAAGTTTTTTGCATAACTGTGAATGGTAACCCTCTAAGCTGTTTGTAGTTCGCACGCTTTCTTTGTAGACAGAAAATGATGAACAGCCTTCCTAGATTCATACAAATAAAATGGAAATCAAAATGTATATACATACGTATAAATATGTACATAAACATAACATACATATATGTATGTATATACCTCATTGAAATACCTACATACGCATGTATTAATATGTATTTATTTCGATCACTTACCCTTCGCATCCATTGATTTTCAAAATATTTAATAAAGCTTTCAAATTCGGGAAAATTGCTTAGCTTGCTACTAGCTTCCTCCTTTAATAAATTAAATCCTTCTGTAATTTTAGTCGGAGGCAGAAGTTGTAAGACTAAAAACTTTTTATATAACCGGCCAGCATTTTGGTTTTTTTTTTTTAAATTTGATTAAACTTATTTATTTTACTTGCATTTTTTTTCAGTGAATTGCAGTAATGAAACCAACAACCCGTGATTTTCGCACAAATAAAATTTCGCCTTAAACTGTTACGAAGAGCTTTTTCGAAGTCCGTTTTAAACGATACTGCATTAAATTGAAATAAATTATTATTAATAAATTGAAATAGATGATTATAAATGTCTTCCGATTTATTGGACATTAGTACAAATATGAACGGATATGTCTAAAAAAAAATAAAAAAAAATATATGTACTTAAGTATGTAAGTATGATGTTTATAACATAATTGAGGAAATGCCTTAACCTGCAGCGGACCGCGTTCTCGCGTTACCCGCGGCGCCCGGCGCGATGCCCGGCGCGATGCCCGGCGCGATGCCCGGCGCGGCGGCTCGTCGCGTTCGCTCCTTATTCGCAATAACACAGGTAGTTTTCTTGTTTGTATACTTACATGATTTAAATGTTCAATATGAACTATGAGGAGCTGTTTGTATCCACATTGCGGGACAATACTGAAAGTGGCGTCCATCAAATAATTTCTCTCCAGATGTGTAGAAGTATTAATGATTTGGCAAATCGTTGGTGACATGAATATCGTATATGCAAAATTCTTCTCTATTATTGTCTCTTTGTAAAATAATTTGGATTCGGCGGGAGAGTTTTCTTCAAATTTTACTTTAGATGTACCAAATTTTAGCAAAATGGATTCATTGCTAAACAAACTTTTTATATCTTGCGGACAGGCAGGATTTTTGGCAGTACATTGGTTTTAATATAGCACAAATTCCTTTTCATTTTACCATACTGAACTAAATGCGCAGCGTTTGGATTTTCTAAGCACTCTTGATCAAATATATCTCGCGTTGCATTTCTTTTTAAACTTACATTTTGGCATTTATCTTTTATGGAGTTCATTATTTCTAGTTTTTTCAAAAATTCTTCTTGATTATGATGATCATGTAATTTATTGTTTAATTTTCTGCACTGTTTGGTAATGTTGTCTATAGACAAACTAACTTGGCATTGTTTCTGATAGCACACGTACCGATTATGTTTTTCACCAACACTCTTAATTTTATAAAGTTCTTTTTCACATTCTACGTAAAGTAAATTACTATTTTTTCTTATGCCTGGCACGAATTTATAGATTAAAGTATTAACCTCCATGCCGTTTCTATAATTGTCTCACCAGCAATGTCAAACAAAAACTGAGAAACATAAGCTGAAAACTAAAATACGCCTCGCATTGAATGCAAAAAACTATAATAATTTACAGTTAATTGGGAAAAATTCGGCAATCAGTGATTGGCTGAAAATACCTTTCGATTTTATGTGTATAATGCAGACGCAGATTTATATGCAAAAATAAATAGAGTGATTCATTTAAAAGAATATAACACCCAAGGGCTTTATTTCCATTATTTTTAAGAAAAAAAAACCCGCGGCCGTTATTGCCTTTCGTGGGTGGGTGTTATTTCCTTTTCGAAAGAGAAATATTGTCCGCGGGCTTTTTTTCTTTTTGTTTAGGAAATAAAGCCCGAGGGCGTTATTTCCACGGGCCTTATTTCACTGCACCACCTTGCAGTGGTGCGCGTGGCTCTCCGGATGCCTCCGGTCCATATAACCGTAGGCGCATATCTACATGGCGTACATAGTCGGCGTACCCGTTGCCGATATGTTTGTGGTCCTCTGTCGCCAGTGAAAATTTGCCTCGCCTCTTTGGCTGCTCTTCTTCTTCTTCTTCGGATGATATGGTCATTGGTGTCTTCGCTCGCTCGATATCGTAACCCACTTGCTCGTCGTAATCGGAGTAAATACTGCTCATCGCTCGTCGCTAGTAGCGTATTGTTGGATAAGTATGCTGCACCCCAAACGTTCGCCATATCCTCTGCATCGTCCGCGTCATTTTGTGGTGGCACAAACGGCTGCGTACTTGCCAGGCTCTCGTTGTCACCGTGTTCTTGCTGCTGCTCATCGTCGCTCCGATCTTCAACTCCCCTCTTGCACTCGATATGGTGCCGGATCTCCTTCTCCGTCAGGCGCTTGATACGCACCCTTAAAGTGCCATCTCGCGCTGGTCCGGCCAAGAACCTTGTTGGTTGCTGCTGGTGTCTGCTCATCCTTGCGCGCACTTTTTTCACTTGTGCCTGGGCGCCCGTGGTACAGCCTTTTTATGCGAGCAGTAGTCATTGCGCGACCAACTGTATTTTCTTGAATTTTCGGCACTTTTCCAGCAAAATTTCTGTTATTTGCTGCCGTCTCAATTTTTATTGGTTTTCTCATCTGTAAACCAGTGATGCCCATCTACAGCAACATAATTCAATAGTGCCAAATATTATGCTACTGCCGCTTCGGTGTTGCCAGCATTGACAATATGATAAAATCTTGAGATTAATATTAATTATTAAGGTAAGTACTATTACTTGTTTATAATATTATTAAGGTAAGTATTATTGTTTCCCTCTGAATATTCTAAAAAAATATATTTTTTTTCTTTCTTTTTTCTATCTTCTCATTATTGTTAGGTTTTTACTCTTTTCGCTCTCGGTGTATATATCCTTCGGGTGTTATGTGCCGAAATTCTGCTCTCGTTGATTTCCAGACGCCCTCTTGTAACTTCTTTTTTGTCACTTATCCCCTTCCAGGTCTCTTCTGCCTGTTGGTGATTGTCGAGTTCACACACTTCAGTTACGTTGAAACTTATCTGTTCGTTGTTCGGCGGTAAGCTTCGGTAGCGTCACGAGGGAATTGTTAATGGTCGCCTCGTAGTATGGTTTAAGATCGCTCACGTACGCCATTCTTCTTTTTCCTTTGTAAATTTTGTAGAGCTCGACGATCACTGGTGAAATAAAGTTCAACACGCGATGCGGCCCTCCGTATTTCGGTGCCGGTTAAGCCGGAAAGTTGTCTACAGCCTTGGAGAGGTAGTGCTCTCTTACTAGAACCTTATCTCCCACGACCGGTTGCCACGATCTTTCCGCAGACTGTAGTGCCTTGCTTGCTCTGCTGAAGCCTTCTGTTGATTGTGTCGTACAAATTCGAAGACCTCTTTCATTTTTGTTGCCTTAACGTGTGGTGTTGTTGGGGTCTGCCCTGTTCCCACTGTATGTTCGTCATACAATGCGTTCGGTAGCCTCGGTTCTCGACCCTGGATTGCAAAGGCTGGGCTGTAACCGGTTGCTTCACACACGCTGGACGAGAGTCATCTCTGGTAGCAAGTCATCCCAGTATCTTTGGTCCTAAGTTGTGAACTGTGCCATAAGTCGTTTAATGTTGCGGTTAGCTCTCTCTGTCGGGTTTTGCTGAGGTCTGAACGGCGCAGTAAATTGGTGCCTTATCCCGATCTCCTCTAGGAATTGCTTAAATTTTGAGCTGATAAACTGCGCTCCATTATCCGTGATTAGGATCTTTGGGACGCCGAATTCGCCAATGATTCGCTCTCTGACTGCCCGAATTAGTCCTTCTGCCGTTGCCCTCCGCATTGCTACAATCTCGACCCATCTCGAGAAACGATCCAATATTACCAACGCCATAGTATTTCCATGTTTAGACCGCGGAAGAGGTCCCACGAAGTATGCGCACACCGTCGCCCAGGGTTCTTCGGCAAGCTGCGTCAACATCTTCCCGGCTGCTTGCTGTTGGCTGGGTTTGTACAGCTGGCATGTCTCACCCTGTCGCACGTATTTCTTTATGTCGCGAAACATTCCGGGCCAATAGTATCGAGCTGTTGCCCGCGGGGTCGTCGTGTATCTCCTATAAAACTCTTGTCTTTCCGTTGTGGGAACGCACAATTTCCATGGTAGCGCATCGTCGCCATCCATTTGACCAGATATTCGCCGGTACAGTTCACTATTTTCGATGATGAAATCAGGAAACTTTTCTGGACACTTCTCCACCTCGGCCATTTGCTCTTTGAGCCATTTACACCCGGCTGCGACACCTCTTGCCGTCATCGAACCTAGCTTCGTTTCCTGGGGTTGACGGGAAATGGCGTCAGCCACTACATTCAGCTTACCCTTGCGGTACTGCACGTCAAATGAGTACTGCTGCAGTTCTAGCGCCCACCTTGCGATTCGATCAGACGGACTCTCGATCTTGCTAAGCCACTGAAGTGCTAGATGATCGGTGATGACAGTGAAGGTATATCCCTCCAGATACGGTCTCATTTTCCTGATCGCCCACACTATTGCCAAACACTCTTTCTCAGTAGGGGAATAGTTGAGTTCAGCTTTGTTGAGCCGGCGACTCGCATACGCTATTACTCGTTCGACGCCGTCGATTTCCTGAGTCAGAACAGCTCCCAGGCCGAAATCGCTCGCGTCTGTTGGAAGAGTGAACTTCTTTGTGAAATCGGGACAAGCCAACACTGGCGCCTCGGTTAGCGCATTCTTCAGTGCCTCAAATGCTGTCTGTTGTTCGCTGTCCCATTTCCACTTGTGGCCCTTCTTCAACATGGACGTCAACGCATGTGCCACTTTGGAGAAGTCGCGGACAAACCTACGGTACCAAGAAGCTATACCTAGATATCGGCGCAACTCTCGTATACCGGTCGGTGGCGTGAGATTTTTGATGGCCGCGACCTTCTCAGGGTCTGTGTGGATGCCTTCTTCGCTTACAACGTGACCCAGATACTTCAGCCGCTTCTTGAAAAATTCACACTTCTCTGGGTTGATCCTGAGATTCGCGCTTCTTAGTCGCTGGAAAACTACCGACAGGTGTTGGACGTGTTCCTGCAGTGTTGTACTGGTAATAATAATATCATCTAGGTAGACAAATGCTTGCGGCTCTAACTCTGGACCGATGACCTGGTCCAACGCACGCTGAAACGTCGCCGGGGCGGAGTGTAGCCCAAACGGCATTACACGCCATTGAAAAAGGCTGCGTCCTGGTACTGTGAATTGCGTGTATTGCTTGATCTTCTCTTCCATCGGGATTTGCCAATAGCCGTTTTTCAGATCTAGGCTGCTGATGTAACGCGCACTTCTTAGACGGTCGAGGATATGTTGGATTCTCGGTAGAGGGTACGCGTCAGGCACTGAACGCTCGTTCAGCTGCCGATAATCTACACAGAGTCTCCACTTTCCGTTCTTCTTCTTTGCCAACACTATGGGGGCGCTGTGTGGGCTGTGTGAAGGTTCAATGCACCCTTTCTCTATGAGGCTTCTCTCCGGAGGAGTAATTTGCATGACGCATCAGACTTTGGAGGACCAACACGTAGTCCTTAAATTTCTCGTTCAGCTGTTGAACACGATGCCTGATCTCGTCATCTAGTCTTTCGTGACAGTGAGAGTTTAGAAAGAACCTCAGGAAGTCCCTTTTGACGTCTTCCCATTGTCGCCATTTCTTATTATTGCTGCGGAACCATGTCAGGGCCTTCTCGTTAAGTAGCTCCGGTATCGCTCGCGGCAATAAGTCCCGGTTCATTTCGAACGATTCTGCCAACTCTTCCACGCGCTCAATGAAGCTGAGAGGATCTCGTCCGCCGTCGTATTTGAAACCCCACTTACGGACTCGGCCCATGATGATGGCTAGTGATGGCGTTGGACACGCTACGTGTGGCTGTGGTGCTTCGACCTCTGGTACCGCACCATCGTTCCTCGGTGCTTGCCTATCGCTGACTTTCTGGCTTCCACTCGGTGTGGTAGCGGTCAGTGCGGGTTTTGTGTGCCTCGCTTCCAATTCTTCAAATCGCGTATGGTATTCTTCATTGTCGCTCTCTTCCTGTAGGAACGTTGGAAATCGCTTTCGTAACTCCTCAACGGTACCGCTTTGTTCCAAGCCGAACTCTGCCAGATATGTCAGCAGTTCCTCTCGGTTGAGGAAATGCACCCACCTTCGCCTCACAATATTATGTATCACGCTATTTCCTTCGCTGAATTAGTTTCCCTTCCTTGTGTTTTTTTTTCTTCTTATGTTGTGTTCTGTTACTTTCTTTTTAAGTCCCTGTTCGGGCGCCAATTGTAACGAACTTTCCGGGGTGCTGAAAGTAGCTCTCGGTTGTCCAGGGTATCTGCAAAGAAATTAACCCTATCTCCTCTATGAATCAATACACCTTCGCATTGCTTCGCTATCTTTATTTATTCTTCGTGATGCTACCTCGTAAGCGTAGAGCTATAGTAGGTTTTAAGCCCTACAGCTAGCACCGGTCTCAGTGGTTTAAGCCCAACTCGAATATAAATTAATAGTCTCAGAGGTTTGATCCCTCTTTAACTACTCGTATGACTCACGTTGCAACGCGTGTCATGTATGCCTAACGACTGACTATTTGATATTGATATTGCTCCTTTTATGCTGTTTTGCCCGTAGGCAGACAGTTATCCTCATAATAACAATTTCATATACATATATTGTGTGAAAAGTAATAAGTATATATGGATGTTGTATGTACAAACTAATAATTCAAGTTAAGTGTATGTGTATGTACATGTGTAGATACGTATGTGTGTATGTAGATAATTCAATGTACATGCTTATATGTGTGTGTGTTTAAACTAATACAATTCTTGTTTGGTTTTTTATGTTATTGTGTATGTAATATATATATCTAAACTGTTGTGAGGGCTCAGGGTCATAGGATCCAGGGTCCTCACACAATTAGTATCTAAATGACATGAATTAAATAAATAATTGCTGACGCTGCGCTTCCCACGAATTGCATTTTGCATTTCGCCTAAATATCAATTACGTTGCAGGTCGATTACCTGCATTGGCTATGCGCGTGTTTGGGGAAGTGCGGCATCAGCACTTTTACAGTAGTTAGTGTGCTGGCCGCCTTGTAAACTTAGATTATCAAAAAAAAAATCCTATAGACATGAGTTTAATATATGGTATCTGAATTTGAGAAATTTTTTCGAAGTTTTTCCATTTAAATCCTAATAATTCATTCTACAACGATACGTAAAATTAAGAAAAATATTTTATCATTCAAGAATGAATTGAATTAGAATGTGTACTTATTATGTTATTCAGCTAACGAAGGTGAATTTAAAAATTCCCCAGTTGCTCTTCAGTGCTCTGAAATATTGAGAAATTCGAATTTTGATGAAACAACTTACATATAAAGAAACCATTTAGACAGTATTTTAATTTTAAATTATAAATAGATTTTCAC
This sequence comes from Philophylla caesio, assembly GCA_963971545.1. Classification (NCBI taxonomy): domain Eukaryota; kingdom Metazoa; phylum Arthropoda; class Insecta; order Diptera; family Tephritidae; genus Philophylla; species Philophylla caesio. Next base: position 36,205,380 of record OZ020608.1, on the reverse strand, counting down.
GAAGTTGGTTGCTTAAATGGCGGTTTTGCATAGTAAGTTGTTTGAAGTTTTAAAAGAAACCATTCCTTTTATGGCATTACAGGAAAAAGTACTAAGTCGAGATTAATATGATATATATGAAAAAACAAAATTTTTTTTTTTTTTTTTTTTTTTTTTTTTTTATCTATCCGTGCGTCATTAGGATGCGCCCCTCGCGTCGGTCGGGCGGGTATGGAGGGATACAACCGTTGGGATTATTATTATTATAATTGTTTTTATGCGATTTCCAAATTTCTCCAGGCCAGAGTTGGAATATGATTGATCAATACTTTCAATTCTAACATACCTACTCAACGATCTTTTTCATATATCAAAATCGCCAAAAACCTCTATTACGCAATTTTAATAACCCACACTTTGCAGCTGGAGAGATAAACTTGTTCACATATAATTATTATGCATGAACATACGCATACATACTCCCGAAATTGCGTAATCGCCCGATTGCAGTATTATCAATATAAGAAAATTACGAACTAGAGTGAACTTTTCCATTTATATATGTATATATGTATGTATGTACAGTGTTTCACAGCTTATTTCATGCAGGTTAACTTAAACAGTTTATATTGCTATAAAATGGAAAAAATGACAATTAAAAACAAATCTGATGCATATATATTATGAAATGCTCTAATAATAAGTATATCAAGCTCATGGAAACTCTGCCCGACAACCCGAGGAGGTTGGATTACACTTTACATCCTCCTTTCTCTGGAAATAGATTCTCCACAAGAATCCCAGAGAGGAGCGAATGGATAGGTAACGTGGACCTGGATCTAGGATCGATGGCTGTATACACAGACAGCTCTAAGTTAAACAAAAAGTAGGCAGTGTGATTCACTCAAGTGAACTCGATCTAAACCTCAGTCTTCGTGTACCGGACCACTGCAGTGTTTTTCAGGCCGAACTAAATGCAATAATGGAAGCAGCTCGTGGCCTTATAACGTGCACCTATTTAGAATGAGGCATCACCTTTTATTCTGACAGCCAGGCTGCTATCAAATTTCTAAACTCCTACAGTACAAGCTCCAAGGTAGCCATTGAATGCAGAGCGGCTCTAAACCAGCTGGCAGAAATGTGCTCCGTATGTGTTGTATGGGTCCCTGGCCATAAGGACATTCCTGGCAACTGCCTTGTTGATAAACTAGCAAGGAAAGGGACAGAACTAACTCTGATAAACTCTGCTCAGGAGTCGGGTTTACCCCTAGCATCCTATAAACACAGATTAAGATGATGTATTTTGGAACGATTTTCCGTCGATAAATTTGGTTTTGAAACAAACCGGTTTCGGCGTTGTGCCATCTTCAGTGTTATTTTTCGTTCTGTTTAGTTTACGTCTGGCGGTCCCTATTTATTGTGTTTTGTCCTTCGTAAGTATAGGTATCTAGCGTTAACTAGCAGCCAACAAATTTGCTAATTTATGTGTCGATTTTCCTGTATAAGTTAATACTGTCCATGTCTTTCCGTCTTTATCCTTATCGCTTCTTTTTGGGGTCCCATTGTTTCTTCTGTTTTTGTCTATCGGATCTTTTTTATATCCGTTATTGACCGCTATGTTGTAAATAATGTTTAGCTCTCTCTTGTGTGCTTCTGGTGTTAAAGGTGTTCGTTCTAGTCTGTCAACTAGTTGCTTTAACGCCGCATTTTGCTGCTGAGGGTGGTTCGAAGTGTTATGAATTACCGTGTCTGTGGCTGTTGGTTTTCTGTAAATTTCATAGCCAAGTTTTCCTGTGGTCTTGTCTGCCCTAATTGCCAGATCTAGGTAGTTAATCCTTCCTTCGCTTTATGTTCCCATTGTAAACTGTATGTTTCCGTGTTGTTTGTTGAGGTACTCCAATACTTGTTCTTCGTTGTTGCTGGTTAGAATGCAGATAATGTCATCAACGTATCTCGCGTAAAATGTAACACCCAAATCGGTTGTAAGTTCTTTCATGTATTGTTCTTCCAAATTCTGCATGAATACTTCCATGAGTACGGCTGAGGTTGGGTTCCCCATTCCAAGTCCGTTCGTTTGTCTGTAGATTTTGGTATTAAATTTGAAATAGGTTTGTCGTAGTGTGGTTCTTAGAATGCTTGCGATCTGTGCAGCCTTGATTTTGTTTTCGGTTTTCTCCAGTATTTTTGTGTGTATTGTCTCAGGTAGTGGTATTGAGGGGTATAAGTCCTTAATGTCAAACGATACTAGTTTACTGTCCTTTGTGATGTTAACGGTTGTGAGTTTCGCTATCAGTTCCGTTGTATTAGTTATTGTGTGTTCGTTTTCAAGTTCTAGGGTGTCCTTCAGTATCGTCTTTAGATGATTTGATAATATACATATATCCAGGTGCTGACTTGTAGTTGATTATGGGCCTCATTGGATTGTCCGATTTGTAAATATTCGGTAATGCGATCAGTGGTGGGGCTGCTGGGTTCATTTGGGTTAATTGGTGTGTAAACCCCGAGCTTATGATGCCGTTTGCATCTTTTATGGCTCTTTTTATTTGCCTTCGATACTTGTCCGTTGGGTCCTCCCCCACTCTCTTGCAACCCATTTTTTCAATGAGTTCTTCTGTCTTGTCTATGTATTCTTGTTTGCCGATGAGTACTGTTGTATTGCCTTTATCAGCCTTGGTTTTTACGACATTGTTCCTCCTGAGCTTCTGTTTTAATTCCCTTGCAACGTTTTCTTCCTTGCTGTTCTTTGTTTCTTGGTCGTTTTGTATTTGGTTGCTTATTATTTCTCTGCACATGTGTCTTGCGTGTTCCTGCTCTTCGCTCGGCATTAGTGATATTGCGACCTCTGCATCTACATATAATGGCTTGATCCGCCCGTCTCTTCCTGTTATTATCCTTCATGTTGTGTTTGAGGCCCTTTTGTAATAGCTGTATTTCTTCTTTGTTTAGTGGTACTTCCGTTAAATTTGTCAGTATAGTATGAAAATTGTGTTGTTGGTGTCGGTCTGTTGATTCGCGCTGTCCCGCAAGTTTGTTTAACTTCCTGTTCAACGTTCTGTATTTCAGTGTCATTTCGTGCTCGATGTCAGTCCTTATGCGGTCGAATATGTCCATTAGGTTGTTGGTTGGTATGTAGTCCGTTAGTCTTAAATGGATGTTTAAAATTTCTATGTTTGTCTGTTCTTTCTTGGCGTATAAGCTTCTCACTTCATTTTTGATGAAGTCCTTTTCGCCTTTCTAATCGTTTTTCGGCTTGCTTCAGTGTAACATTCAGTGTTAAACATTGTTTGCTAAACCAAATATTCGCCTTAATCGTATGTATTTTTAGTACGCGTCGTTTGTATACTGTCAATAGTCCGCTGGTTTCTGAGTTTAAAGCCTGACTGGCATTAACAGTTTTTTGTTGTTTTATTACTCCGACAAGGTTAAAAGTTGATGTATTTTGGAACGATTTTCCGTCGATAAATTTGGTTTTGAAACAAACCGGTTTCGACGTTGTGCCATCTTCAGTGTTATTTTTCGTTCTGTTTAGTTTACGTCTGGCGGTCCCTATTTATTGTGTTTTCTCCTTCTAGGTATAGGTATCTAGCGTTAACTAGCAGCCAACAAATGTTTGTAGATGTATGCTACCTGAGTTTTGGGTTTATTTGCCAGCGTGGATATATAAAATTAGAAACTTACAACCGTGTAAACGTTCGAAACAAAAAAAATAATTTAAAAAAACGAGTTAATTGTGTATACGTAGAATAATTGCTTTGTCACTTGCGAGAATAGAACTTATTAGATGCGGAAGCAGAAGAAATGATGCTATATACTACATATATTTAGCATTTCCATTTGTTTAATATACATACATACATACATATGTACTTGTAGGATTTAATTATTGAAAATGTGAAAGCGATGGTGTCACAAAAATGAAAGGAATCGAAGTGATACAGAATGCAAGTGCATATAGACGCTTGTTAGTTAGGCAAGAATTAAGTGCCATTGAAAGCGCAAACTGCATTTTCGATGGCATTTCTATACTTGAGGTCTCTTCTACGTCTAGTTGTAAGGCCAGCAATGATAATGAGACGTCAGATTTAAAAGAAGCTTACATTTTCATTGATACAATGTGGGGACTGTCTATCTATGTTGAAAATATAGGACCATTTCTAACCCCATCTAGAGACGTCTGCAATATTTGTATAATATCACTAAAAATTTTAGACAATTACTGAACAAAAGCCCGGTCAAAACTGCAAATTAGTTTTAGCTAATAAAATTTTCCAAAATTTAGGTACAGACGATCACATAGTGATTGAAACTTTATTTAGCAATGAGGTACTAAACAATCACCGCACTTAGTTAATTAAAAAAGTTATAAGTTTTTATCTCGATATTCGTTTGTTCGTTGATAGCGAAAAATCTACCGAACAGAAGGTTTCCATTAGAAATAAATTCACAAAATTAGTATTGTTTCGCAACCAATAATTTCCTTAGCCAGAAAATTAGTTAATGTAAGTGGTTTTACCGAAATTCATATTAAAAAAATTCCAAATAAATAACATTGCGAATATTGTAAAGGGTTACTGTACAATTTTTGCCACTATAGTTTTTTGTCTCTTTAGTTGAATAATCAATGAGTAAAATTTTACTTAGTTAAAACTGAATTTATTCAAATTTATTTTTTGGCGCAACTACAGATATGTCAAACTCGCTTTTATGTGTTTGTCACATGTATTCACAGATACTAATACATGTAAAACGTGCGCATGCGCACAACGTACATTTGTACATAAACTATCTCCCTTTGATTGCTGAATTTTTACACATTGCGCAGATAGGTTACTCCCAATATATAAGTATTATATATATGGTTTACATACAAGATTGAATTGCGAAAAATTTCTTGAATTTTTAGAAAGTAATGACGGCAAGCAATTAGTCAAATTTGAAAAAATTTAAGTATTTCTTTTTGAAAATGTAATGAATTTATCTCAATTCACGAATAAATGACATTTATATTAGAGACATAGATTTAGATATGTTATATGATGAAAAAATTTGGTTACAAATGAAAATATTAGTGTACTGAAAAGTACTGATTTTTTAGCGCTGATAAAGCCCAATGTACTGAATTTTGGGGGAAAAAAATATGTTTGAACAATTATCTGTGCTAGATAATTTCAAATGTATGTATGTAAATATTTGTGTACATTTTCTATCAAGAATCCCAGATACAGATCTGCCATTTAAATTCAAAAGGCTTCAGTTTCCTCTAAAGCTTTGCTTCGCCATGTCGATAAACAAATCGCACAGTTAAACGTGACCGCTGTTGTCGAGTGGATAGCGGTGCGTGCTATAGCTCGATACACCGGTGAGTTCAAGGTTCGAATCTGAGCCAGGCCAAGTAAATTCTAAATCATAGAATATGTTTTTTGTAATAGCGGTCACCCCCATGAAAAAGCTTCTCATTTAATACATCTGCCGTTCGGAGTCGGCACAAAACTGTAGGTCCCTCACGTTGTCGGTGAATATAATATAATATAATATAAAGACGCACACCACAAATATTAGGAGAAACTCGGAGAAGTCTAAGCGCCAAATTACATTAAATTGTTACTCTACATTACAAAGTAGTTTTTTTTTGAACGATTGGCTTTCCTCTTGTAGTCAGTAGTGGCAGTATCCCTCCAACAATAGTCTGTAAGCATGGCTAGCTCCCAACTACCCTGATAACGCTTCTCTTACTCTGAAATTTCTTGATGAAATTTTTTACCGTGTTCTGATGGAAATTTTAAAATAAACTTCATAACATTTTTCAAATTGGATTTTTTTCACTTTTAGGAGGAAATTGACCACAAACGTAACAAAATAAACACGCGAAATAATTTTAAGTTAAATCAATAGATGCGTTTCACTACTAAACTTGACGTGATAGAAAAGTTTTATTTCAATATTTCAAATAGTTTTAAGGTGGCGAATCATAATTACATACTGTGAACAGTAGCAGTGAAAAAAAAAAATAAAATTTTCCTTTGTTGCATTGTGTTATTAATATTTTTATTAAGGTTAAGCGTTAAAGGTGGCAGGCCTTCAGTTCGAAGAACCCTACCGTACTCATGGTCAATTGAATGGCGGATGCTCACAAGTGGGAAGTCCGAATAATCTTTATGCCTATGCACCACACAATAAATCTAAAAAGGAGGCATTAAATTAATTTTAAGAAAATTACTACAGATCTTAATATTTTATGTAATTTATGCAAAAGAGGTTTGTATAAATGTATTTTGATTTGTATTTGATCATCCCAAACAACGTCGGGTACACTGCTAGTTTTTCATAAATCTGAGCATATCAGCTTTTAGCTTTAAAAAAAGTTATATTCTGGATAAAAAAATAAAAGACATTTAAAAGAAACGTTCTAAATAAATATAAATTTTTGTTGTTTTACTTAGTTATGAAAGAAAATCTACATGAATAACTTTCTATTTTGTTAATAGGTTAGGGATGCAGTATAGTTGCACTTTGGAAAAAACGAATTCATGCGATACTTTTTTGTGAAAATAGAGTGGGCAACTATATATAAAAACGACCGCGACGCGACATAAGTGTAACTAGCACGAGTGAGACAATAAAGCAAACAAAAGTTCAATTTTAATGAAACTCTTGTTCTTTTGTTGTTATTTCATCCATCTCTGAAGAAACAAAAAAGTTGTAATTGGCAAATTTGTAGTAAAACAAAACTTGTTCCCTAAAGTTTCTATGCACCGAGTCTCTATTATCGATATATTTCGAGATAATGATTAATTTGCGATTTAATCATTATACAATTTTTTTAATATTTTATAGGCACTTTTATAGAGTGTTTAATCTTAAGAAAATTGTATTTTTTTTATGTAAACATAAAATTCCGCTCAGCTAGAACAATTGAAAAAAAAATTGTCAAGCTTACGGTTATTTTATATGGAAAATATTCAGTTGTCGAAGGCCAGTACTTAATATTAATATTAAGGGCTCAAATTCTCGGAATATTTTTTGGAGTATTTCGAAGAGAAATTCGAGTTGGGTATAAAAAAAATCGTGAAAAAAGCAACGTGATGTGCATACAAACAAACTGTATACATATTCTGTAGCAGAGCAATGACTCAACTGACGACTGTTTTACCTTATGTCAGAAACAGCAACTTTGCTTTTTTTAAGTATTTTTTTTAATGAAACAACAATAAAATGAAATCGATGGAAACAAATAAAAACTTTAAAAATTTGAATACATATTGCTAATTAAACGCATTATTTATATTTAGTGAACTTCTTCAATATGTGATAACACTCTTAACAGTGGAAAGCATGCAGTGTATGTGCCCGAAGATGAATAAAAGATTATTATCCGTGAATTTGTTAAACAAATATAAAAGGTATTACTTAGTATAAATATATCTGGATAGAATACTTAATTAATTTAAAATTAACAGAAAACCAACAAGCGAAACATTCAAAGTCTTTAATCGGCACTAACCGGCAACAAATACGTGCCGGTGGTTTTATAAATGTACAATGCTCCTATCACACAATCCAGAGGGCCTTAAAGTTAAAAGTTATTAGCGTTTTAGTGCCATTGTTCGCTCTCTGGGTGCACTATAGGATATACATATTTGTGGTGAATCCCACCGATACTACATATAGCAGAAAGATACACACCAACTAGATGGTAATTTTACCCATACCTTTGGTTTTGCTATGGGCATATGTTGTAAATGATGAAAGTTAAAAAAATATTTAACCGAGCAAGTTAGTTAAAGAAGAAAAGTGTAGTAAATTATGTATGTGTACATTTTTCGTTACTTAATAGATCTTAATATACTCATGTTTTGGCCATAAATGAAATGACAATTTTATATGTCGGAAAATCGTACATACTCGTACATTTATGTTTATTATTGAAGTAAATTTTTGTCTCTTTGAATTTATTGGTGGCCCTTTAAAGGACCGTTTTAAAATGGATTGCTGGCGATAATTGTGGAACTACAATTTAATTTCGTACTGATATTGATTGTCGGCACTGTTGACGGCATAGGTATAATCAGCTTGCCTCGAACCAAATCGGACGGTAGGAAGTGGTCCTCGTATACAACATTGGTCACCCAATTTGCAATTCCGATGAACTCACCACTCACCGCTTTCATCACGCTGGAAGGGGTTAGGTATGCCGCTCGCTACCTGCAAGCTCTTTCTAAGGTACTCAACCCTTAAGGAAGCAGGAGACCGCTGGAAAAACGGAAACACCTGTATCAAGTCCAAGCTCTTGTGGCCGGAGTGGGACGTCAAGCGATCACAAGGTCTTCTCATGCTGAGCAGAGAAAACCTGTCCTTAGCTTTAGGAATCATAACAGGTCATATACTGATCGGCAGACACGCAGAGAGACTAGGTGTGCCCTGCAACGACTTCTGCAGAAGCTGCAGAAATGAAGAAGAGCCTGAAACCGTGAGGCATCTTCTATGTGAATGTCCTGCACTATGGGCTATGGGATCAGAATTCTTCGGAGACCTTAGCGAGCTAGCCAAAGTAGAGATTCGCAAGGTTTTAAAATTCGCAGTTTCCACATGTTGGCTCGAGTAGGGGGATTTTTCAAATCCGCGTGGTGCCACAATGGGCCTAAAAAAGGCCTAGGTGTGCTGGCGCTATCCACATTAACCTAACCTAACCTAACCTAAGGCCAGTGCGCATGCATTTCTTTTTTGGAAGGTATTATTACTATTAAAATGTTTAAAAATTAAAAATCTTACCAATTATACTTTCAGTTTGCGGGCAATGAATTTAATGCAATAAAATATTGTGGGCCTAAATACTTGTGCATCCCAGCAGCATCTGTGAAATCGGAGAGCATGTTCAGTTAGTGTGCAAGGTTGGTTACAGACCGGCGAACGCGCTTAAAAGCAAAAAACTTTAAATAAGCTAATTTTTTGTAATTGCAACCAATGGTTTAATCTAAGATAAATAATCCTTTTTTTGTATTGTCGCTGTAATATGGTTAATAACTTTATTTTTAAAACTTCATTGAATTTCATTCTAAAAAGATAATAGTATACTATCGATGGTAAATGAGCGTATATCGGATAGTCGCTTGTCGGATAGTTATTATTTGTTCTTATTTTTCAATCTCGACACTTTTGACCGCAGAAACTTTACATAATTAAAAAAATACGTTAATTTGTATGCTCTCAGAGTCACCCTATTTTATTTTTGAAATGTTTTATTCCACTTCGTTTACATAATATATATAATACTTATATATTATACAAGTGCAGTCAGCAAACATTACAGTACAGATATATAAAATAAGAAAACGAAAACCGAGTAAACGTTCGAAACAAAAAAATGTATTTAAAAAAACGAGTTAATTGTATATATTAATTATAGATGCGGAAGCAGAAGAAATGATGCTATATACTACATATATTTAGCATTTCCATTTGTTTAATATACATACATACATACATATGTACTTGTAGGATTTAATTATTGAAAATGTGAAAGCGATGGTGTCACAAAAATTAAAGAAATCGAAGTGATACACCAAGAGTGCAAGTGCATATAGACGCTTGTTAGTTAGGCACGAATTAAGTGCCATTGAAAGCGCAAACTGCATTTTCGATGGCATTTCTATACTTGAGGTCTCTTCTACGTCTAGTTGTAAGGCCAGCAATGATAATGAGACGTCAGGTTTAAAAGAAGCTTACATTTTCATTGATACAATGTGGGGACTGTCTATCTATGTTGAAAATATAGGACCATTTCTAACCCCATCTAGAGACGTCTGCAATATTTGTATAATATCATAAAAAAATTTAGACAATTACTGAACAAAAGCCCGGTCAAAACTGCAAATTAGTTTTAGCTAATAAAATTTTCCAAAATTTAGGTACAGACGATCACATAGTGATTGAAACTTTATTTAGCAATGAGGTACTAAACAATCACCGCACTTAGTTAATTAAAACAGTTATAAGTTTTTATCTCGATATTCGTTTGTTTGTTGATAGCGAAAAATCTACCGAACAGAAGGTTTCCATTAGAAATAAATTCCCAAAATTAGTATTGTTTCGCAACCAATAATTTGCTTAGCCAGAAAATTAGTTAATGTAAGTGGTTTTACCGAAATTCATATTAAAAAAATTCCAAATAAATAACATTGCGAATATTGTAAAGGGTTACTGTACAATTTTTGCCACTATAGTTTTTTGTCTCTTTAGTTGAATAATCAATGAGTAAAATTTTACTTAGTTAAAACTGAATTTATTCAAATTTATTTTTTGGCGCAACTACAGATATGTCAAACTCGCTTTTATGTGTTTGTCACATGTATTCACAGATACTAATACATGTAAAACGTGCGCATGCGCACAACGTACATTTGTACTTAAACTATCTCCCTTTGATTGCTGAATTTTTACACATTGCGCAGATAGGTTACTCCCAATATATAAGTATTATATATATGGTTTACATACAAGATTGAATTGCGAAAAATTTCTTGAATTTTTAGAAAGTAATGACGGCAAGCAATTAGTCAAATTTGAAAAAATTTAAGTATTTCTTTTTGAAAATGTAATGAATTTATCTCAATTCACGAATAAATGACATTTATATTAGAGACATAGATTTAGATCATGATTCAATTATTAAAGGTTTAGTAAGTAAGCAGCTAGCTCCCTCACTTTCTGTCAAACGGCTCCCTTAGCCTCAAAACCGTGTTGCTTCTTAAAAATAATAATAGTAGTTACCTCAAAGCTTTTCAATACCAAAAACTAACAAGCAACACTTTTTGTTTCTTCTGTGCGCGTAAACGGTAAGTTTAAGTCCGGATTTTAATGGCAGCATTTATTCTGATTACAGGATTGACCCCGTCTCGTAAATGTTTCATGTAAATGTGTATAAATGACCTGGCTTTTTCATTGAACGCTTTTCACATATAAAATCGATGTGACAGCGTGGAAAGTTTTGTAATTTCTAGAAAGAATGGGTTTAAATAAATTGAAAATAATCATCCAATTTCCAAAAACAAGAATTTGTAAGAACGAAATTATTGAGTAATGAAGTTTGATTTATTTTTCTTTTAATATATAAAGATTTCTTTCTAAAATCTCGAATTATTGTGGTTTTCCTACAACTCCATTAACTTCATAAAGTCACTTACTATTTATCGGAATAAAATTTTTGGTCCTTTCACCGTCCAGTGGTTCATCACAATATTAAGATTAACCCTGATTCCAATGGTATATAAATAAAAGGAATAAACTATATAAATAACTTATATTTTCCTTATAACATAAAATCGTTTAGTTCTTTGGACGAATATATTGAAAATTTATTGGCTAGGTAAAAATTAAAAAAACAAATATCTACCAAGAAGTGCATAATTATTTAAATTGTAAGCGTAGCTATTGTATTTCTTAATTTAAATGAAATATCTTCGAAATTTTTAATTTAAAAAATCACTAACATTTACTACTTATTATTGTTAAGAAAGGGTAACAAAATCTTACCCGTTTTCCATACTTCGTAAAACAACCCTTTATAAGGGAGTGTCAAAATTCGAATGTCATTATTTACCTAACCTTTTATAATTGAATCATGGATTTAGATATGTTATATGATGAAAAAATTTGGTTACAAATGAAAATATTAGTGTACTCAAAAGTACTGATATTTTAGCGCTGATAAAGCCCAATGTACTGAATTTTGGGGGAAAAAATATGTTTGAACAATTATCTGTGCTAGATAATTTCAAATGTATGTATGTAAATATTTGTGTACATTTTCTATCAAAAATCCCAGATACAGATCTGCCATTTAAATTCAAAAGGCTTCAGTTTCCTCTAAGGCTTTGCTTCGCCATGTCGATAAACAAATCGCACAGTTAAACGTGACCGCTGTTGTCGAGTGGATAGCGGTGCGTGCTATAGCTCGATACACCGGTGAGTTCAAGGTTCGAATCTGAGCCAGGCCAAGTAAATTCTAAATCATAGAATATGTTTTTTGTAATAGCGGTCACCCCCATGAAAAAGCTTCTCATTTAATACATCTGCCGTTCGGAGTCGGCACAAAACTGTAGGTCCCTCACGTTGTCGGTGAATATGATATAATATAATATAAAGACGCACACCACAAATATTAGGAAGTGTAAGCGCCAAATTACATAAAATTGTTACTCTACATTAAAAAGTAGTTTTTTTTGAACGATTGGCTTTCCTCTTGTAGTCAGTAGTGGCAGTATCCCTCCAACAATAGTCTGTAAGCATGGCTAGCTCCCAACTACCCTGATAACGCTTCTCTTACTCTGAAATTTCTTGATGAAATCTTTTACCGTGTTCTGATGGAAATTTTAAAATAAACTTCATAACATTTTTCAAATTGGATTTTTTTCACTTTTAGGAGGAAATTGACCACAAACGTAACAAAATAAACACGCGAAATAATTTTAAGTTAAATCAATAAATGCGTTTCACTACTAAACTTGACGTGATAGAAAAATTTTATTTCAATATTTCAAATAGTTTTAAGGTGGCGAATCATAATTACATACTGTGAACCGTAGCAGTGAAAAAAAAAAAAAATGTTCCTTTGTTGCATTGTGTTATTAATATTATTATTAAGGTTAAGCGTTAAAGGTGGCAGGCCTTCAGTTCGACTCATAGTCAATATTATGTCCGATGCTCACAAGTGGGAAGTCCGAATAATCTTTATGCTTATGCACCAATAAATCTAAAAAGGAGGCATTAAATTAATTTTAAGAAAATTACTACAGTTCTTAATATTTTATGTCTCCTTTAATTTATGCAAAAGAGGTTTGTATAAATGTATTTTGATTTGCATTTGACCATCTTAAACAACGTCGGGTTCACTGCTAGTTTTTCATAAATCTGAGCATATTAGCTTTTAGCTTTAAAAAAAGTTATATTCTGGATAAAAAAATAAAAGACATTTTAAAGAAACGTTCTACGAATAATTGGCTAAATAAATATTAATTTTTGTGGTTTTACTTAGTTATGAAAGAAAATCTACATGAATAATTTTCTATTTTGTTAATGGGTTAGGATGCAGAATAGTTGCACTTTGGAAAAAACGAATTCATGCGATACTTTTTTGTAAAAATATAGTGGGCAACTATATATAAAAACGACCGCGACGCGACATAAGTGTTACTAGCACGAGTGAGACAATAAAGCAAACAATAGTTAAATTTTAATGAAACTCTTGTTCTTTTGTTGTTATTTCATCCATGACTGAAGAAACAAAAAAATTGTAAATGACAAATTTGTAGTAAAACAAAAAATTTTTCCAAAAAGTTTCTATGCACCGAGTCTCTATTATTGATATATTTCGAGATAATGATTAATTTGCGACTTACATCATTATACAATTTTTTTTATATGTTATAGGCACTTTTATAGTGTTTAATATTAATAAAATTTAGGTTGTTCACGATAGGCTGGTTGTCAGGTTATGTGGTTGTATGATTAATTCAACAACAACAAAATACACTGCGGAAAAAACCAACTATGACCAACCTGCACCCTTGTTTACAGATTATGTGGTTAAATGCTTATTTATAGTGTTGGAAAATTATGCAAATTTAACTAAATGGCAGCACAAAAAACAAATAAAACTAAGCGAAAGGCATCATAATTCATAATTTTATATTGGTAGGCCTGGTGTTTACAGCTGTTTTCTATTTACAAAGAAATAAAAAAGGGAATCACGAGTAAGTAAAAGAAAAAATGTTTGAGCAAAATAAAACTATTTTGTAATTTATTTATATTCCTTTTCCAGTGTCTAGTGAAAAGCGCAAACGGATAAGAGAATCCTAGGTCAAAAAATGGACAGAGGACGAAATAAGGAGATTGCTCACTTATATGCAGGCGCACAGAAATGTTGAGGTGAGATTTTAGATTTAGTTTCTTAGGAATGTTTCCATTATTGCCGGACTATTCACGTATGTATCTACGGGTTCACGGACCGGGTACAACTTATATTTATTTTAGTCTCAGCTATTTAATGGAGTAGTTTTTAATATTCCGTTTATGTGCAGATAAGATGCTTAAAATGTGTCCTCATTACGACCAATTGTCCGACATCTTTACACCTGCAAGGGAAATTGAGGTGGTTGTAGTGGACTCATCGACGGTTGACCTAAATATAAGCGATTTAGAGGAGGAAAGTATAGAGCTCCCACAACAGCAACAGCAGACCTTTGAAGAAGCAACAACGTCATCAGCAGCTGACACGTTTAGCCAGAAAGTCAAGCGCAGGCAACAGAATACTTCCATAGATAAGCTGGCGGTTATGGAAAGAGAGCGGCTGAATTTCTGGCAAAAACAGCTTATGTTTGAAAGAGAGAAATTAGAGTGGACGAAGGAGCTAGAAAAAAATAAACACGAAACAGATAAACAAAAAGTAGAGAACGATTTCCAACTTAAAAAATTGGAATTAGAACATAATGAAAAACTAAAAAAGTATGAAATTAAAATGAAATATAAATATAATAAATGAAACATACTAAAAATGTAATAAACTAAACAAAAATATGTATGTACATATGTAAGTAATAAAAAAGACTAAAAATGTAATAAACTGAATATAAATATACATTTGTATTAACTAAAAGACTGAAAATCGAATAACTTAAAGACTGAAAATGTAATAAATGAAAATGTAATGTAATAATATAATAATAAAACTTTGTTTAATCAATCGTTTGAAAATACAGATTTTTATTGAAAAATTAAATTGCACAGTGCTTGTCTTTTAAGTTCGGGTGTAGCTGCAGCAAGAGCAGTTCGATCGTATTGGTATTCACTGGATTTGCGACTTTCATTTTCAATTTGTGAAAAGTTGCGCTCTTTCAACAATATGTTGTGCAGCACACAGCAGACGAAGACCCATTTATTAAAAATGCTTGACTCTGCTTGTCTTTTATTTTAGCACGTATCTGTTAGGTAGGTATGAGTGGCTGTCACCGCTAATCCAGCGACTCACTTAGGCCATTAGTAGAGGCCCGTTGTGATACCACAAGCTTAACGCTCACTCACTCTTGCTGAACCATTTAGAATTCTTGACGAAGCTCGTCAAGCATCTTGGGTCTATTTCACCTAATTCTCCTAGGTTCCTAAAAACAGGTGCCCCTAGAAACCGTAGCCTGCTTCTGGCTAGAGCTGGAGAGATACAGAGAAGATGCAGGACCGGTTCTTCCTCCTCATAATTTTTGCAGCTTCTACAGCATCTAAAGAAGGGTACTCCAAGACGACCAGCATGGTTGCCTATGAGGCAGTGCCCTGTTAAAGCGCCAATTACTTGGAAAATATCGTCCCGTTTTAAGGTATAAAGACTACGCGACCGTTTTCGGTCCCATCTAGGCCAAGTCAGCCTTGAGATCCTACAGGTTGTGATATGTGTCCATCTGTCGCTCGCACGAGCATAAGTAGATTCTTTTAAGAGCAGCTTGCAAGTGCCAAAGGGCATACCAATGCGTTCTTTACTGGGAAGAATTTGCTTGGTTGTTCCTTCCCTCGCAAGTTCATCCGCAATGCAGTTACCCTCGATGTCCCTGTGGCCAGGAACCCAAATGAGGTTGAGCCTGTTCTGCATGGCCACCTCCTGCAGAGATCGGCTGCAATCCATTACACTCTTTGATCTAATTGTAGCTGCGCTCACAGCTCTGATTGCCGCTTGGCTATCACTAAATATAAAGATTTCATTGCCTTTTAAAGCGGTCTGTAACAGGTCTATAGCCTCCTTTATGGGTAGAACCTCAGCCTGGAAAACACTACAGTGATCCGGCAGCCGAAAAGAACAGTTCAGAGATAGGTCCTGCGAGTAGACCCCTCCTCCCACTCTGCCATTCAGTTTCGAGCCATCGGTGAAGATCGTGAGACGTCCAGGTGGAGTGTAGAAATCTCTCGAACACGCATCCCTTCCTGGGATTACCATCGCGAAATTCCTGTCCGGGACCACAGTATCGACACAACGGTCTGTGTATCCCGGAAGCATTCTATATTTGTTCAGTATGCTTGAGTGCCCACGCAAGCTAGACTCCCATTGACATGTCTCCCTTAACAGAAGCGCGGCAAGAGCCGCCATTTGCTGACCCACTAAGTCTAAGGGTAAAAGGTCCAGGAAGACATTCAAGGCGTCGCTTGGTGTTGTTCGCAACGGTCCACTAATGCAGATCATACCGGCTCTCTGCACCTTGCTAAGTAGATTGAGATTAGCAGCTCTGCTTAGTGCAGGCCACCAAACGATTGCTCCATAGAGGAGAATCGGCCTAACCACTGCTGTGTAGATCCAGCGGCAAACGCTTGGATTCAGACCCCATCTCTTCCCAATGGCCCTTTTACAAGAGTATAGGGCCACAGAAGCCTTCTGGTATCGCTGGATCATATTATTCCTGACGCCAAGGAACCAGTGGACCAGTTGCTCACTTCGCGGAGTGTCCCTTGCATCAAGTCACACAAGGTCTGAGGGAATTTGCCCATATATGCAATGGCGATGTCATTTGCATATGCGACAACTCTGGCAGCACCCCATTCCGTCTCCTGCAGGAGAGAATTAACGGTCAGATTCCATAGAAGAGGTGAAAGTACACCACCCTGCGGCGTACCTTGAGACACCTGTCTCGAAACACGGTTTGCACCAACCTCTGCTGTAATCTTTCTTCCCAAGAGCATTTGCTCTATAAATTCAACCAGGGGCTTTCCACACAGAGCTCTCTTTAGGCATGTGTTAAGGCCTCAGGGCTAATGTTGTTAAAAGCACCCTCAATGTCAAGAAAAGCTACAAGGCAAAATTCCTTGTAACTGAAGGACCTTTCGATATAGCTCACCAGGGAATGCAGTGCAGTGTCCGTGGGTCTTTCCTTAAGGTAAGCATGCTGATTACTAGACAATAGTCTTTTGTCAATTGTAAGAGAGAGAAAGTTATTTATAAGCCTTTCTAAAGTTTTAAGAACAAAGGATGAGAGACTTATAGGTCTAAAATCCTTTGGGTTCGCATGTCTTGCTTTTCCAGCCTTGGGTATGAAGACCACAGAAACAGATCTCCATACCGTCGGTACGAAGTTTAGCTTGCAGCATGCTCTAAACATACTTAGTAGCCAATTTGTAGATGTATCGTTGCAACCAGTTGAGCCGGTATAATACCATCTGGCCCGGCAGCCTTATAGGGTTTAAAGCTTTTTATCGCCGAAGTGATAGTTTCTTTTGAGAGAGGGAGATTTACCATTGCGCCCGAAGAGGAACAATCTGCTTCCATTGTCTGTAAACTTCCAGGAAAGTGTGTGTCGAGAAGTAGTTCGGCCGTTTCTTTTCCCGTCGCTGTCCAGGAGCCATCTTGTCTCTGTAGAGACCCAATTGGGTTTGTTGTACCTGACCAGATTTTTCGTAGTCTGGCAGTTTCGCCGACGCCCTCCACGCCAGTGCAAAAATCCGTCCATGAGGATATTTTTGCTTCACGCAGGGCTTTTTTGTAGGACCGCAGAACTTGCTTATAGGTCTGCCATTCAGATTTCTGACTCAGCCTTTTCGCCCTGTTAAACTGTCTCCTGTAATCTCACCGCAGAGAGTCCAGCGCATGCGACCACCAGTGGGGCCTTCGTTTTCTCCACGGTTTGGGATCAGGACAGGCTTTGGCCAGTGCCCGCGAGCAGATCGTGGTAAAACAGTTTACCATGTCTTCCAATTTTCCAACAGTACTGGGCTCTGCCGGTACCGGACGTGGTAGGTTATTCTCAAGAGTTTCCCTGTAAAGAGTCCAGTCAGTATTCCTCAGGTTCTTACGAACCTTTGGAGCACCCATGGACATATCTAGAATTGTGTAAATATACCTTTGGTCTGAAAAAGAGTGTTCGTCGAGAACCTTCCAGTTCATTACCATATCATGCAGACTTTCACTACATAGCGTGAGGTCTATGACCTCCCTACGGTTTTTGACAATAAATGTGGGCTCTGCGCCCCTATTGCATATTACTAGGTTAGTAGTTAGGAGATAGTTGAAAAGAGACTCACCCCGATTGTTTATGTCGGTGCTTCCCCACTGCACATGGTGGGCGTTAGCATCGCAACCGATGAGAACTAAGCTCGCCGTGTGGTTGCTCATTAGCCTGCGGAGTTGACTTTGAGGGGGATCCTCAGCCTCGTAAGCCATGTATGTTGAGGCTATCAGCAAAGACTTCCCTCCAATCTCCAGCAGCGTTGTCGTCATGTCTCCATCACTATAATAGGCTAAAAGAAAAATGTTTAAATCTTTCTTTGCCATTACACAGGTTCTTATTTTACCTTTACCACGCTCAACCATTAGCTTATAGCCCACCGCACCTAAACCACAGGCCCCCGAGTTATTGACCCAGGGCTCCTGGATAAGTGCGATGTCTACGTCGTCGCCAAGTAGGCGACTCAATAGAGCAGCGGATGCTGCCCTAGAGCGGTGGAGATTTATTTGTAGAACCCTCATTAGAGGTTTCCACCGACTCCTCCACCGCAACGACAGTGACGTTTGCCCTGTCTTCCCCATCGCTGTAAAGCAGCTCCTCCTCGCCATACATCCTATGCATCGCAGATGCCAGGGTCGACTGCGAGGAGGCTCTGCTCTCCGCATCGGAGAAGTCAGCCTCCGGTTCAGGCTCCTCAATGTCCACATCCATTGAGGTGCTTGCTCCGGAGGCGCGCTGCGCATCACCGCGATAGACTCTTAGAGTCACTTCATCTAGGCCGTAGTAGACCCGGCCCTGTATTTTCTCCAGGAGCTCCAAAGAGTCCCTGTTCAGCGACAGGACCACTTGTCTTGACGGCCCATCCGGATCCTCTGCTCTTAGGACCTTCCAATCACCTGCAGCTTTACTGGTGCTTGGCCCCACCATAACGCCCCTGATCACGGGACGCCCTGGGGTCGCCCCCAAAGCAGACCCGGAGGTGCTCGCTGTGCGAAAAGGTGCCTTTAGCGCATGCGCCGGCACTATCTTGCCCCGTGGAGGGGAAGACGAAACGTTTTTTTGTTTTGAGTTAGTTGGCCTTTCCATTCTATTTGGGTCCCCACTCGAAGCCGCTATCCTCCCTCGATGTTGTAGTCGCTATGGGATCCCATGGTTATCTATGAAGAAGGGGATCAGGGAGGTCATGCGAGGGTTGGCATTCCCCCTTATGAGGTAGGGTGCTCAGAGCCAGATCCAGCGCAAAAACGGGAGAGTCGCCACAACCATTACCTACAACCACCAACTGAATGGCGACGAGATCGGAACGCACTTCGAGGCCTGCCAGGGTTTTAACGGGACGGGGGCAGTCACGGAATTAGCCTGAAAGCCATTTCTGCAGGGTATCACCCCTGCATACTCAGGTAGCAGAATACCGCAACCACCAGCTCGATATCGACTAAATACAATCAGTAAAGGAGGGGGTAGTCCGAGGACGAAGCAGAGGTCAGGCCAAATGCGGGGAGTGTTCTCACCTTCCTTTATCAGTTCCCCAGCCGAGGCTTAGGTTAACAGTGCTACCAGACGTGAAGGAAAAAGAAGGAGATTGATAGTGAGAGGTGGCATCTGTTTCAAGCTACAAAATTGTTCCTTAAGGATTCCGAAGCAATTTTCCACTCTAACACGATATTGGCTATGTACTTTGTTAAATTCACCTTGTCTTTCAGTGTTCAAGAAGGTAGAATTGCTTCGATATGGCGTTATCAAGTGTTTAGTCAACTGGTACGCAGAATCACCTGCTATCCACTCTTCTCCACTAAATAAGCTCGGTGTATTTCTTCCAACGTGAGATTTCTTAAACACTTTGGAATCGTGATAGCTTCCGGGATTGCCCACTTCTACGTGTAAAATGCGAAGCTTGTGATCGCACACAACCTGCAATTTAATAGAGTATATTCGCTGGCGGGAGAAGTATACCTCATGGTTGTTGTTGGGTTTTTCGGCTAGCTTAATCTCGCCTCCGTCTATGTAACCAAAGCAATACAGTAGCTCGCTGAATGTTTGAGCAACAAGCTCCCGGCGCTCTGCCGCACTAGGCCAATGAATGAATTCTGGTAATTTCTTTAAAATTGCACTAAAAAGTCTTTTAGTGATTTTTTTTAAAGTGCTTCCATCTCCCACACCAAACGTCGTAGCGATTTTTCGTATCGAAGCACTTTCACCCGATGAACCTAATCGGAAAAACACGATTGCGAGTTGCAAATCTAGAGGCAGTTGCAACTTCATACTTGAACCTTTAAAGATTACATCGCTTGAGATTATATCTAAAAGCCGAGCGAATTGCCTTTTGTCGATACGCAGCATCTGTAAAAATCGTCCGTCGTCAAAAGAACAGAGAACATTATCCCGCCAATGAATGGATTTCGGAACATGTAGCTCATCTCCTCGTCGAAAAGAGGTGATTATTGCCATATCCTCAAGTAGTTCATCTATTTTTTCATCTATGATAGCATGGCACTGGTCAGAGCGTATTGTGTCTATAAATTAAAAATACAACTTTTTTGAAACGATTAAATTGCAAATAACTAATTTACCTTCAAGATATTCTATTTCCATAATAGCTGAATTTACTTTAAATTCTATAATTTAACCTTCTAAGCTGTGCTTAGGCATTTTTTAGTTACAATTCAAGACGAATTTATTTTAAGTGAAAAACATCGAACAGCTGATTATGTAATAATAAGCAAATTACCAACACATAAGGGTGGTCACGGTGAGCAGAGGTTATTTTTTATTTTATAACCACAAAACCTGACAACCAGTCTACCGTGAACAACCTAATTGTATTTTTTTTATGTAAACATAAAATTCCGCTCAGCTAGAACAATTGAAAAAAAATGTCAAGCTTACGGTTATTTTATATGGAAAATATTCAGTCGTCGAAGGCTAGTACTTAATATTAAAATTAAGGACTCAAATTCTCGGAATATTTTTTGGAGTATTTCGAAGAGAAACTCGTGTTGGGAATAAAAAAAAAGTCGTGAAAAAAGCAACGTGATGTGCATACAAACAAACTGTATACATATTCTGAAGCAGAGCAATGACTCAACTGACGACTGTTTTACCTTATGTCAGAAAAAGCTGCTTTGCTCTTTTTAAGTATTTATTTTAGTGAAACAAAAAGAAAATGAAATCGATGGCAACAAATAAAAACTTTAAAAATTTTAGTACATATTGCTAATTAAACGCATTATTTATATTTGTAGTGAACTTCTTCAATATGTGATAACACTCTTAACAGTGGAAAGCATGCAGTGTATGTGCCCGAAGATGAATAAAAGATTATTATCCGTGAATTTGTTAAACAAAAATAAAAGGTATTGCTTAGTATAAATATATCTGGATAGAATACTTAATTAATTTAAAATTAACAGAAAACTAACAAGAGAAACATTCAAAGTAAAAAAAATATTTAACCGAGCAAGTTAGTTAAAGAAGAAAAGTGTAGTAAATTATGTATGTGTACATTTTTCGTTACTTAATAGATCTTAATATACTCATGTTTTGGCCATAAATGAAATGACAATTTTATATGTCGGAAAAATCGTACATACTCGTACATTTACGTTTATTATTGAAGAAAATTTGTGTCTCTTTGGATTTATTGGTGGCCCTTAAAACGACCGTTTTAAAATGGATTGCTGGCGATAATTAAGGAACCACAATTTAATTTCGTTCTGATATTGATTGTCGGCACTGCTGACAACATTGGTCACCCAATTTGCAATTCCGATGAACTCACCACAAGCTACTCTGCGCCGCACATAACCCGGAAAACGGAAAAACTATTCGCCCATCCCTTTCGGCTTACCGCAAATATCGCACATATTTTGAATTTATATTAAGCAAAACTTTTCAAAAAAAATAAGCGTAGTCTCAAAACACAATTCTGTTCGGAAACGGAAATTGTAAACAATAAAACGTAAACAAAAGCAAAATACCTGATAGTTTTCGACAAAAGGAATAAGAAGAATCACTTCTGCTATTGATGTCACCTATAACAGGTACATATTGTAGCAGTGCCAAGATTCCTTAGTAAATTTACTAGAACACGACGACTTTTAAAGTGCATGACCTGACTAATTCTATGTATAGAGAATTTATATTTTTGTCTAATATCCACTATGTTTGTTACCTTTGTTTGATCAACCGGTTTATAACACGAACAAGCAATATGAAATCGTTTTATACAAATGTCTGCAAAAAAATTGCGGTTTTGACCATTTCTTCAATCCGAACAGTGAGTATTCATTGGATATAGATCTTAAAAAGAATCATGATTTACATATATCGAACTTAACGAGTCCACACACGTGTTCCTGTGAAATAAAACGATCTAAACTGGTTAGTTATTTGTATATTTACCATTTCAGCTCTCTCGGAAAAAAGCCAGCCAAAATATTATTAAATCTAACACTTAGTATCTAAATGACATGAATTAAATAAATAATTGCTGACGCTGCGCTTCCTACGAATTGCATTTTGCATTTCGCCTAAATATCAATTACGTGGCAGGTCGATTACCTGCGTTGGCTATGCGCGTGTTTGGGGAAGTGCGGCATCAGCACTTTTACAGTAGCTAGTGTGCTGGCCCCCTTGTTAACTACCCCTAACTAAGATGAGTTAATTTTTGAGGAAGATCCTTGGTGTGGGTCGTTGGCTGGTCCTGATGTGCTACTGCGTTTAATCTAGGAAAGTTGATTGTAGTCGTAAGTTTCTTCCAAATTATATAGCATATGGCTGCCAGGACTGTCAGGGCAACAGCGTCACAAATTAAGGAGAAGTGAAAATTATTGCCAAGCTGCTTTAGATGGTGAATATTCTCTACACTGAGCCAGTGGATGTAGTCCAAATTTAATTTCAACCCATCGCTTGTAACGTTGACCAGAGCGGGTGGCAAAGCTTATACTGCGCGTACTGATCTGCTGGTAAACGTTTGATTTCCCAACGTGATTGTTTCGTTATTTAGTAAAATGACATAGGTTCCATTGAGATGCGTGGAGTAGTTTACCCCTCGCAGTTCTCCTTGAAAGTTTGTAGCAAATACTGTTGCGTCTGCGATCATCTCGACGCTTCTGCGGTTGTCCGGTTCAAAATGGGATTTTGCATCGCCGCCTTTTACTACTCTAGCTAAGCATCCGTCTTCAGTTTCGTTAATGCTTTTGGTGAGCAGATTGTTATATTGCTAATCGAAGGACAATCTTTGGTCAGTCCGAACGTTTCCCCTTCGTTTATCAGCATCTTGTTGTAATTGAGGTCGACGTGTTGTCCTCTTATAACAGCGGCCCGCGTTATTAAAAGCCTGTAACCCGCTGATTTCACTTTTGGCATTGAGAGAACGTACAGAAGGATACTGCCATTTGAATATACGGAAGCCGATTTGTTTTTTTTGCTTACAGCGTTGATATGTAGCATCATTTCATTCGCTCTCTCGATCGCCTCTCGGGTAACGTTGAAGAGCTTTTCGTTGACGCGGTACTGGTGATTGTTATTTACTATAACGTCGTTCGTGCTTCGAAGGATATAATCCCAATCTGCTGCATCTGGGGACCCGGCGATCCACTTCCATGCCGAACCAAGCCAGTCAATGGAACGGGTTTTTCTCGACCTACTCATTTGAAGCTCGTCGTTTGGTTTAGGTGGAATTTCAGTACAGAACGCACAGCTTTGCATTGGATATCGTCCTGTGCTGCCTCGATCAATTTCCCCAAAGCCACGTTGAAGTAGTTAAGGTCGACTACATGGACTAAAGTGTCCGTTCAGGATCCAACTACACCGATGTTCAATGGTGAACAGTGGGGAGTCGTAGTTGTAAATGGTGAGGCCGCAAACGCCATATATTTAAAGTAATCTTTCTTACCATCGAGATTGAAAAATAAGTAACAATTTTTTTAATTAGTATTAGTATTTTTTGCCGCCTATCTCGCTAGTTTCATTATTATTTTTATAAAAATTTGTTTGTGTAGGGACGGTAAGAAGAAAAAAAAGGAAAACATTTTACCAAAACAAAGTATGAGATGATTATATACAATTCTTTTCTTAAATAATATTATTTTCTTAAATTAATTTACATTTTTTCCTTGTTTGTTTTTTAAAGATATCAAAAATTAGTTACGAGTATTTATTACAACAAAATCAAGAAAAATGGAAAAGGATGATTTAAAAAATGTTTTTTTTTTACAATATATTAATTTTTTGGACTCTTGGGTTAGAGCTATATTCTTGTATCTATCCTACCGTCCCCAGTTCTCTTTAACTAGTAATTAGAAAATCCACAGGATCCGTGAATATTTATTGATTTTTTTTTTTTTGAATAGTTTTACATGTCAGATATTTAGTTATAATTCAATATCCTAGGGTCCTGTGGTAAATTCTGCAAAAGTTGGGCCATTCGTGCCTTCTTTAAAGAATTTTTTTTTGCCTCTTTGTGTAAGCGTTATTTGGTCTTGCTTTTATGATTTGTAATGGGCCGATTTAGTTACTAGTATTTATTACAACAAAATCAAGAAAAATGGAAAAGGATGATTTAAAAATGTGTTTTTTTTTACAATATATTAATTTTTTGGACTCTTGGGTTAGAGCTATATTATTGTATCTATCCTACCGTCCCTAGTTCTCTTAAACTAGTAATTAGAAAATCCACAGGATATTTAGTTATAATTCAATATCCTAGGGTCCTGTGGTAAATTCTGCAAAAGTTGGGCCATTCGTGCCTTCTTTAAAGAATTTTTTTTTGCCTCTTTGTGTAAGCGTTATTTGGTCTTGCCTTTATGATTTGTAATGGGCCGATTTTGCCTCTTTAATTAAGCAGTTATAGCGTTTTGTGTCGTCTGTGCTATAGTAATTTTTACTCTTGGATAGTAATATTCTCTTTGTTTTTTTTATTTTGTTTTTTTTTTTTGGTTTTTTTGGTGCCTTTCCCATAAATGCCATTGATAAATTAATTAAAATTTTGAGTTTCTGTTCTTTTTTCCCTGAAGTTGGTCAATTTGGTCAATCCCTGCTAGTTTATTCTTTCGGTCCTATTGAAAAAAATGTCGCTGGGTTTCTGTTTCGTTACAGAGTGTATTTTTGTGTTGTAACGATCAACTGCGATATACACTAATTCCTTTGGTCTGACGTTTTTTATCTCTTTTCGAAGGCATCAATGATGGTAGAATGCAGTTTTTCAACCTGACCGTTCACCTCACTTCTTTGAACCGGAGTCTGATACAGTTCAATTCCTAGACTCACTTTTTTACATAAAGAAAACTATACTCAATCCTCTCAATAATTAATACATACATACATATACATATAATACTATTCGATCAGCTGATGAGCATTTGTTCTGTAGCTGAACAGTTTTAGATCTCGACACTTAACAAACCTCTGCCTTTCATGACTCGGCGCAACATATATGAAATTTTTTTTTTTTTTTTATATATCCGTGCGTCATGCGGATGCGCCCCTCGCGACGATCGGGCGGGTTTGGAGGGATAAAACCGTTGGGATTATTATTCTTATTATTATTATTATTATAATTGCATACTAGAGGAGTCATGGATCCTCTCTCGTTGTCTGTTACTATTATTTTAGGAGTTGTGAAGTAGTGTATTAATTTCGCTAGCTTGGCGCGAAGAGTTAGAGAAGCTCAGTTTTTAATGTGGAAAAGCTTGGCAAATTTAGAAAATTTGTCTAAGCAGGATTAAAAGTTTTCCTGAATTTTGAAGATGTCATGTACTATTTCGCATGGGTATTTCGGCACAGGTGTGTCTTTTATCGGCGGTACCGCAGGATGTCTATCATATTTGTTTGCGAGCAAGTTTTACAAATGGAAGTAAATTTTCTTATTCTGCTCGCCATTTAAGGAAACTAGTACCTTTCCAGTATTTGTTCCTTGTTTTCCCTCGAGTTCCTATGAGCCCTCCTATGTTCATCTTCTATTATCATACAAATTCTATCTTCGTTGGCTACATCTTCGACCACCCTCTAGGTATACTTCTTGTAGAAGCTGCAAATGATTTTCTGAAATTTTTAAAGCGTTTATAAGTGATGGATTCAGACGTTCTTTCAAGGTTGCGGTCAAGTTGGATTTTTCAATGATAGGTAAACTGACATAGTGACGGGTGAAACCGGAATGAGGATTTTCCACACAAATCATTGCGTTCCCTTCCGTAAAAATTATTTGGTTTCGAAAAACGTTTAACAGACTTTCTACATGTGGAATGAGGTCTGACGCATCCTGATCTGCGCTGTGAACTGTCCCTTTTTCGCTTATAGCTTCTGCTGGTAAATTGTTTGGTTCTAAAGGTTCTGTTACATGGTTTGCCTGGCATGGAATTCTGGAGAGAGCATCTGCCACGACATTTGATTTACCGGGAGTGTAAATCAATTCGTGGTTAAACTCTTCAATTCTAGCCTTCCACCTCTTCAACTTTGCGTTGTAGTTTCTACTTCCCAACGCAAACGTAAGAGGTTGGTGGTCAGTGAAAATCCTAATTTTTTTCGCCCCATAGAGATAAGATCTCAAATTATCTAGAGCCCAAACTATTGCCAACATTTCCTTCTCGTGGGTAGTTTTCCTCTGTTTTATTTAAGGATCTTGAAATATAGGCAATGGGCCGATCTTTTCCTGGCTCTCCTTGTGATAGCACACCACCAATGGCATAGTTAGAAGCGTCGGTCGTGAGGTTAAACGATTTTGTGAAATCGGGAAAAACAAGAATATCGGAGGAAATAAGCAAGGAAAGCTTGAAGGGGTTCAGAGTTTAGATTTATGCGTACCTTCCTCGATTGGTTGGCCTTGACTTGCGCGTTTTCGCACCGTGTGAGATTTGTTAAAGGTTTCGCAACCTTCGCGTAATCTCTGATGAATTTCCGGTAGTATGACGTCATTCCCAAAAAACTCTTCAGTTCTTTGAGTGTTTCTGGGGCCGAAAGGTTCTCTATAGCCTGCACCTTTGAAGAATCTGGTTTTATTCCGTTAGATGTGATTACATATCCTAGAAATTCTACTTCCGTCCGCATGAATTTCGTTTTTTCCAAATTCACCCTTAAGTTAGCCTCCGCGAGCCTAGCAAATATTATTTCCATATTTTTTAAATGTTCGTCAGTATCTTTCCCAAAGAAAATAATATCATCGATATATACGTAGCATATTCGCCCAATATATTCCTTAAGGTCATCATCTATCATGCGTTGGAATATAGCCGGCGCATTCTTCAACCCAAAAGGTAGCCCCAAAAATTCATACTTCCCATTCATGGTTGAAAAAGCTCTTTTAGGTATATCTGCCTCCTTCATTGCAATTTGATGAAAGCCTGATGTACGGTCAATTGTTGTTAAATATTTAGCGTTTCCTAGACTAGCAAGTGTCGCATTAATATCCGGAATAGGATAAGCGTCTGACACGGTAACCGCGTTCAAACGTTTGAAATCTACAACCATCCTATACTGCTTTTCACCGGAGGGTTTAGGCTTCTTCGGGACTACCCAACTGGGAGAATTATACGGCCTTTTCGATGGCCGTATGATGCCTTCTTCGAGCAGTTCGCTAATTTGTTTTTCTACTTCTCCCCTCATGTTTGCGGGATAAGGATAGCTTTTTGTATATATAGGCTCATCCGTAGTTGTCTTTATTTCAGCACGAACTGAAGTTTTGATGTTTGATTTAATATTAAGTGGACCGAATAAATTGGAATACTTTTCTACCAGAGACTTCACAACTAAACTATTGCCATAGGGATTTCAGATAACTCAGAAAAACTAATGCTCCCAACGGGTTTGTTTCTCAATGGAATTTTGATATTTGGTTCGATTGTGAGAATATGGGTTTTTCTATCTATCACTGCACCGAGTGCCTTAAGCGTATCGTCCCCTATAATTCCATCAAAAGTTTGGAGTCCTGATAATAGATAAAATGTTGTTCTAGTGTCGTTTCCTACCGTGTGGAAAAATTTCCCACAAATTTTTCTGTTTATTGTAATTGGTCCTGCTACTGTCTGTACCGATAATGGTGGATCGACTGGTGTGGAATCAGTTGCTAGACTAGGTTTAATAAAGTTTTTATTCGCCCCTGTGTCTATAAGAAATTTTAAGACATTACTACCGTTGGTTAGGCATGTCAGGTAGGGTATGCTTGAAAAAGGAGCACTGTTTCTCATATGAAATAGGCTGGTGGACCGGTCAATAAAAAATTTACTTGCTGTTCATCGTTGTATGTGGGTTCACGATGGTTAGACCAGTTATGTGCTTGTTCAGGACTACAGGTTTCGTTGTTATATAGCTTCTGCTGTTTTGGGAAGCCACCCTTTGACGATGTAGGCCCTCTCTTAAACGCGTTTGTGCTTGATGGTCTGTTCATGTAGTTGACGTTTCTTGTTTGCGCACTGCCATCAACATCCATTTTCTCAACGGCATTAGGACCCGTTGGCGTAGCTGGTGGCAATGTAGTCAGTCCTTGGTTTGGCTGAGGCCTATTATAAGGGTTCCTCTGATACTCCGGATTTGAATTCCTGTTCACCCAGTTATAACTCAAGCGTGCACGTGCCGGTGGAGGTGGTCTCTGCATTAGGTTATTCGTGGGTACAACGATCCTATTGGCTGAGTGTGAATGCACCATCGTATTCCGCAAAGTAAAATTCTGAATGTCCAGGCAAGCTGAGTAAGTTTTTGGTTTTGGCACGATGAGCATTCTAGATAACTCAGAACTCAACCCGTATGAACACATCTAGCGCTCTGTTGCGGTAAGTCTCTACAAGAACGGAAACTCCTCGCACTTTACTTTGTTGACTATTAACGACAGTTGGTAGTTTACCGTCGCATAGAACAGATATGCTGCAGGATGGCGCGATATACAGGCTTCTCTTTGACCACTTTGTAGTCAGAGAGTGTGCCCTCGACGTTATGAACCCACGATATGTACTGGGAGGGGCTACCCTCAAAAATTTGCAGCTCTTTTACCCAGTCGGGGAGTCTGCCAATGTCCTTTAGATCCTGTTCCGATAGGGGTGTTCGCACCGCTACCGGCACTATTTGCGGCCTTAGGCTAGCCTGCTCTACGCTACCTAACCGTCCATCAATTTTAGTCAGATTTGGTCTATAATTACATTATTTGACTCAATCCTCCCTAGCCTAGCATCTTGAGGTGCACCATTGTTCTCAATCGCACCAAGTCGTCCCTCAAGTCCCCTTATCTGCTCGAGAAGAGCATTAATACCCCCATTGAGTTCATTGACTTAGGAAGTTAAGGCGTCCATTTCACGAAAATTGAAAAATTTATTATTTTAATCAACAGTTTCTTATACGTAACAGATTCAAGGCACGGGATTGGCACTAAATTTTTTACTTTATAGCACAGTACGATAATGATAATAAAATATATTGTTTTGTAGTTTGGCACACAGTGGCTCTTTATAAAATTTTAGGTATGAGTTTTCTGTTTCTTTTTTTGTTTAATGTATTTTTTGTTGTTGATCGGAGTTACTGGTCTTTTCTTACACTTTGACAGTTTCCTGCAGAAGAACAAGAAAATAACCGTAAATTGGTTTGTGAAACTTTTACCGTGTTCTGATGGAAACCGCGACATGTACGCGGTTGGCGTTTCACATACATTAGTCTTTAAATAAAGTAAGTTTGGGTCATGGAAGGGCTGTGTTATCCTTTTTAGTCGTCAACAATCAGATTGAAGGCAACCTCCTAAGGCACAGCTTGCTTCACAACACAATTTTGGACCTATTGCCATCTCCAGTGTGTTCTAATGTGTACGCTGGAAGTGCCATCGTAGTTAGGGAGCAGCTATCGTATTCTTATCTGAACGACAGCGTGCGCCCAAAACTGTCATTGGCTATCGCATAATCGCAAAATATGTTAACCCATTGGCTTTTGTGGAAATCCGGCCTAGGAGTTTAGGAACTCGGCCAATTATATTGCGAAAGGATGTCCAGTGCCACGACTGTGGATGTGCCAAAGGTTTTTGGTTTTTTTTTTTTGTTAGTAAAATTTACACGCGTATATCGAAGATTTTACTTTTTATTTCATTATATACCTGAGGGTCTTCGGGGTCACAGGATAATTTCAAGTAATGTTATTCCTGTATCAGCCCGAAAGGGTTGACAGGAGAGGACGTAGTAATTTATGGTCTAAGCCTGAGGTTCCTCGGGGTCACAGGACTTAGCCGTGTTAGTTTAACTGGCCATAAGTGCCTTAATTATTTAAATTGGTTGACCTCTTCTAGAAAGAGGAGCTTTTTAACTCTGGAGTGCCCCGTGGGGATCGCAGAGCTAAGCTTATATTATAAACAGCAGGTGAACCGTGGTTTCAAAATATTTTTTATGCGGATCTACAAGCCATTATTTATAACTTTATATTTTAATTTATTCTTCTTTTTTTTCCACTCACACTTTGTCATAACAACCTTATCACTTAGCACTTTCGAAAACTTTCTACAATCACTCGGGAAGGACTCCCACAATTAAGGGGATCCATCCCGGAGGAGCTCTACAGCTAAGTAGGCTCCTCACAAGGACCCACATTTCAGTGGGTCCCTGCTCGGGTGCCACACACGTGGGCTCGAAAAAATTAAAGGTGGGGGCCGCCCCGCGGCCCCAGGATGTTCCTGTGAAATAAAACCATCTGCATTGGTTAGTTATTTGTATATTTACCATTCCAGCTCTCTCGGAAGAAAGCCAGCCAAAATATTATTAAAGCTGACACTTGTAACGGACTTTCCGGGGTGCTGGGTGTAGCTCTCGGTTGTCCAGGGTATCTGCAAAGAAATTAACCCTATCTCCTTTATGAATCAATACACCTTCGCATTGCTTCGCTATCTTTATTTATTCTTCGTGATGCTACCTCGTAAGCGTAGAGCTATAGTAGGTTTTAAGCCCTACAGCTAGCACCGGTCTCTGCGGTTTAAGCCCAACTCGAATATAAATTAATAGTCTCAGAGGTTTGATCCCTCTTTAACTACTCGTATGACTCACGTTGCAACGCGTGTCATGTATGCCTAACGACTGACTATTTGATATTGATATTGCTCCTTTTATGCTGTTTTGCCCGTAGGCAGACAGTTATCCTTATAATAACAAGTTCATATATATTGTGTGAAAAGTAATAACTATATATGTATGTTGTATGTACAAAGTAATAATTCAAGTTAAGTGTATGTGTATGTACATGTGTTTTTTTTTTTTTTTTACGGACGTTGGGATAGCGCGCTATCCATCAAGAGGCCCGTATGAATCTCTGGTGAAGCCACCTCCCCGGGACTACTCATGCATTTCATCAGGGAGGGGCTATGGCATAAATATGCCTGACTTCCAATGTGTAGATACGTATGTGTGTATGTAGATAATTCAATTTACATGCTTATATGTGTGTGTGTTTAAACTAATATAATTCATGTTTGGTTTTTTATGTTATTGTGTATGTAATATATATATCTAAACTGTTCTGAGGGCTCAGGGCCATAGGATACAGGGTCCTCACACTCCTCCCTTACTCCCGGTAGCGAAGCCTACGGTCACCATTCCCGTCTTCGTAATACGCACCCTGTACGCCTGACCTTGAATGGCACGTTTAAAGGATTGTCGCGTACGGCTCTGACGTTGGTAGCTTACGTGTGATTTTATTTCTGCTACCAACTCCTCCGGTAAAACGCCTATAATCGGATGGACCTGCCAATCCGCTGGCACACTCGGCTCACCTTCTTGTAGCCAACGCTCGATGTCAGCCACCAAATCCGTCTCTGCTGACAGGTTAAGTTCTGCTTCCAGCAATGCTTCATCCAGCCAGTCACCTTGGTCAGCACCTTCTTTGTTACATGCCGGAACCATTCCCTCTCCCATAGGTAGACCTTGCAGTGGTGGGCGTGGCTCTCCGGATGCCTCCGGTCCGTATAACTGTAGGCGCATATCTACATGGCGTACATAGTCGGCGTACCCGTTGCCGATATGTTTGTGGTCCTCTGTCGCCAGTGAAAATTTGCCTCGCCTCTTTGGCTGCTCTTCTTCTTTTTCTTCGGATGATATGGTCATTGGTGTCTTCGCTCGCTCGATATCGTAACCCACTTGCTCGTCGTAATCGGAGTAAATACTGCTCATCGCTCGTCGCTAGTAGCGTATTGTTGTATAAGTATGCTGCACCCCAAACGTTCGCCATATCCTCTGCATCGTCCGCGTCATTTTGTGGTGGCACAAACGGCTGCGTACTTGCCAGGCTCTCGTTGTCACCGTGTTCTTGCTGCTGCTCATCGTCGCTCCGATCTTCAACTCCCCTCTTGCACTCGATATGGTGCCGGATCTCCTTCTCCGTCAGGCGCTTGATACGCACCCTTAAAGTGCCATCTCGCGCTGGTTCGGCCAAGAACCTTGTTGGTTGCTGCTGGTGTCTGCTCATCCTTGCGCGCACTTTTTTCACTTGTGCCTGGGCGCCCGTGGTACATCCTTTTTATGCGAGCAGTAGTCATTGCGCGACCAACTGTATTTTCTTGAATTTTCGGCACTTTTCCAGCAAAATTTCTGTTATTTGCTGCCGTCTCACTTTTTATTTGTTTTCTAAGCTGTAAACCAGTGATGCCCATCTACAGCAACATAATTCAATAGTGCCAAATATTATGCTACTGCCGCTTCGGTGTTGCCAGCATTGACAATATGATAAAATCTTGAGATTAATATTAATTATTAAGGTAAGTACTATTACTTGTTTATAATATTATTAAGGTAAGTATTATTGTTTCCCTCTGAATATTCTAAAAAAATATATTTTTTTTCTTTCTTTTTTCTATCTTCTCATTATTGTTAGGTTTTTACTCTTTTCGCTCTCGGTGTATGTATCCTTCGGGTGTTATGTGCCGCAATTCTGCTCTCGTTGATTTCCAGACGCCCTCTTGTAACTTCTTTTTTGTCACTTATCCCCTTCCAGGTCTCTTCTGCCTGTTGGTGATTGTCGAGTTCACACACTTCAGTTACGTGGAAACTTATCTGTTCGTTATTCGGCGGTAAGCTTCGGTAGCGTCACGAGGGAATTGTTAATGGTCGCCTCGTAGTATGGTTTAAGATCGCTCACGTACGCCATTCTTCTTTTTCCTTTGTAAATTTTGTAGAGCTCGACGATCACTGGTGAAATAAAGTTCAACACGCGATGCGGCCCTCCGTATTTCGGTGCCGGTTAAGCCGGAAAGTTGTCTACAGCCTTGGAGAGGTAGTGCTCTCTTACTAGAACCTTATCTCCCACGACCGGTTGCCACGATCTTTTCCGCAGATTGTAGTGCCTTGCTTGCTCTGCTTAAGCCTTCTGTTGATTGTGTCGTACAAATTCGAAGACCTCCTTCATTTTTGTTGCCTTAACGTGCGGTGTTGTTGGGGTCTGCCCTGTTCCCACTGTATGTTCGTCATACAATGCGTTCGGTAGCCTCGGTTCTCGACCCTGGATTGCAAAGGCTGGGCTGTAACCGGTTGCTTCACACACGCTGGACGAGAGTCATCTCTGGTAGCAAGTCATCCCAGTATCTTTGGTCCTTAGTTGTGAACTGTGCCATAAGTCGTTTAATGTTGTGGTTAGCTCTCTCTGTCGGGTTTTGCTGAGGTCTGAACGGCGCAGTAAATTGGTGCCTTATCCCGATCTCCTCTAGGAATTGCTTAAATTTTGAGCTGATAAATTGCGCTCCATTATCCGTGATTAGGATCTTTGGGACGCCGAATTCGCCAATGATTCGCTCTCTGACTGCCCGAATTAGTCCTTCTGCCGTTGCCCTCCGCATTGCTGCAATCTCGACCCATTTCGAGAAACGATCCAATATTACCAACGCCATAGTATTTCCATGTTTAGACCGCGGAAGAGGTCCCACGAAGTATGCGCACACCGTCGCCCAGGGTTCTTCGGCAAGTTGCGTCAAGATCTTCCCGGCTGCTTGATGTTGGCTGGGTTTGTACAGCTTTCATGTCTGACACTGTCGCACGTATTTCTTTATGTCGCGAAACATTCCGGGCCAACAGTATCGAGCTGTTGCCCGCGGGGTCGTCGTATATCTCCTTTAAAACTCTTTGTCTTTCCGTTGTGAGAACGCACAATTTCCATGGTAGCGCATCGTCGCCATCCATTTGACCAGATATTCGCCGGTACAGTTCACTATTTTCGATGATGAAATCTGGAAACTTTTCTGGACACTTCTCCACCTCTGCCATTTGCTCTTTGAGCCATTTACACCCGGCTGCGACACCTCTTGCCGTCATCGAACCTAGCTTCGTTTCCTGGGGTTGACGAGAAAAGGCGTCAGCCACTACATTCAGCTTACCCTTGCGGTACTGCACGTCAAATGAGTACTGCTGCAGTTCTAGCGCCCACCTTGCGATTCGACCAGACGGACTCTCGATCTTGCTAAGCCACTGAAGTGCTAGATGATCGGTGATGACAGTGAAGGTATATCCCTCCAGATACGGTCTCATTTTCCTGATCGCCCACACTATTGCCAAATACTCTTTCTCAGTAGGGGAATAGTTGAGTTCAGCTTTGTTGAGCCGGCGACTCGCATACGCTATTACTCGTTCGACGCCGTCGATTTCCTGAGTCAGAACAGCTCCCAGGCCGAAATCGCTCGCGTCTGTTTGAAGAGTGAACTTCTTTGTGAAATCGGGACAAGCGAACACTGGCGCCTCGGTTAACGCGTTCTTCAGTGCCTCAAATGCTGTCTGTTGTTCGCTGTCCCATTTCCACTTGTGGCCCTTCTTCAACATGGACGTCAACGCATGTGCCACTTTGGAGAAGTCGCGGACAAACCTACGGTACCAAGAAGCTATACCTAGATATCGGCGCAACTCTCGTATACCGGTCGGTGGCGTGAGATTTTTGATGGCCGCGACCTTCTCAGGGTCTGTGTGGATGCCTTCTTCGCTTACAACGTGACCCAGATACTTCAGCCGCTTCTTGAAAAATTCACACTTCTCTGGGTTGATCCTGAGATTCGCGCTTCTTAGTCGCTGGAAAACTACCGACAGGTGTTGGACGTGTTCCTGCAGTGTTGTACTGGTAATAATAATATCATCTAGGTAGACAAATGCTTGCGGCTCTAACTCTGGACCGATGACCTGGTCCAACGCACGCTGGGGCGGAGTGTAGCCCAAACGGCATTACACGCCATTGAAAAAGGCCGCGTCCTGGTACTTTGAATTCCGTGTATTGCTTGATCTTCTCTTCTATCGGGATTTGCCAATAGCCGTTTTTCAGATCGAGGCTGCTGACGTAACGCGCACTTCTTAGACGGTCGAGGATATGTTGGATTCTCGGTAGAGGGTACGCGTCAGGCACTGAACGCTCGTTCAGCTGCCGATAATCTACACAGAGTCTCCACTTTCCGTTCTTCTTCTTTGCCAACACTATGGGGGCGCTGTGTGTGCTGTGTGAATGTTCAATGCACCCTTTCTCTATGAGGTCGTCGATCTCCGCGTTAATGATTTCCTGCATCTTCGGATTCTTTGGGCAATACCTTTGTTTGATCGGTCGGTCATCCTTCGTGACGATTCGGTGAGTGGCGATGTTAGCTACTCCCGACATTTTCTCAAATATGCACAACTCTTGTTTTAGAATTGCTTTACTTCATCAGTTGTTGCGGCTTCAGTCGACGTAGGATTTGAGGACGGGTTGTCGCCTTTATCCGGTCTCTCGGTGTCTTCCTGCCGTATCGCCGTGAGTTTCTCGGTTCCTTCATCGTGATTCTCTTCCCGGAACGTTACGTTCTGGTCTCCACAACTCAATCGAACGCTTGCCTTTAACATATAATCCGTTCCGAGGACCACGTCGTCCATCAAACCTGGTAGTATCAAAAGTTCCATCTCGTGGGTCTGGTTCCCCAATTTCACTCTTGCAGTTACTGCCTCCCGCACGTTCTTGGATCTGCCATCACCCATTATAACTTGCGTCGTTATGCGTTTTAACATCCCTGACTCTAGCTTTCCCGACATGGCCTAGCTCAGAAAACTTCTGGTTGCTCCTGTATCCACTGAGGCTACTACATGGATCTCGTTTACTTTGATCGTAGCCATAATCCGCCCTTTCGCTTGGTTTAAAACGTTATTTAGTCTGTGCGAGATTGATCCACTCGAGACCCCTCCCCTCGCTGCGAATGAGGTCTCAAACCATTTCCCGATGTTTTACGGCAGGAATTTCGAGTTGGGATGTTGCATAGGCCACATGTCCAGCAAAACTCCCTTCGCGCTGCTCTACAGTCACGTGCAAAATGGCCGTCTTCCCCACAATGTCTACACGCCGTCCACGGATTCACGTACTCCGCCTGGGGCGCCGGAGTGTTGTTGCGCGGTTTGGGTTGGCGTTGTGTGTTCGCTGTTTCGCTTCTCCTAGGCAACTCGCGCAAATGTTGGTACCTCTCCATGGTTCGTGGAATTGTTCGCACTGCGGCCCTGGGTGTGTATTTTACCGGGGCCATACTCACTAGCTCTTCCAGCGTGCTGAACTCGGAACGTTTGACGTACCATTAATACTCGCTTCGAGAGTTCTTGTAGATTCGCGTTTGCTTCTCTCCGGAGGAGTAATTTGCATGACGCACCAGACTTTGAAGGAGCAAGACGTAGTCCTTAAATATCTCATTCTGCTGTTGAACACGATACCTTCGTCATCTAGTCTTTCGTGATAGCGAGAGTTTAAAAAGAACCTCAGGAAGTCCCTTTTGAAGTCTTCCCATTGTCGCCAGTTCTTATTATTGCTGCGGAACCATGTCAGGGCCTTACACTTTTACAGTGGTTAGTGTGCTGGCCCCCTTGTAAACTTAAATTATCAAAAAAAAAAAATCCTATAGACATGAGTTTAATATATGGTATCTGAATTTGAGAAATTTTTTCGAAGTTTTTCCATTTAAATCCTAATAATTCATTATGCAACGATACGTAAAATTAAGAAAAATATTTTATCATTCTAGAATGAATTGAATTAGAATGTGTACTTATTATGTTCTTCAGCTAACGAAGGTGAATTAAAAAATTCCCCAGTTGCTCTTCAGTGCTCTGAAATATTGAGAAATTCGAATTTTGATGAAACAACTTATGTACATATAAAGAAACCATTTACACAGTATTTTAATTTTAAATTATAAATAGATTTTCACGAAGTTGGTTGCTTAAATGGCGGTTTTGCATAGTAAGTTGTTTGAAGTTTTAAAAGAAACCATTCCTTTTATGGAATTACAGGAAAAAGTACTAAGTCGAGATTTACTGTTTTTATACGATTTCCAAATTTTCCCAGGCCAGAGTTGAAATATGATTGATCAATACTTTCTTCTAACATACCTACTCAACGATCTTTTTTATAAATCAAAATCGCCAAAAACCCCTATTACGCAATTTTAATAACCCACACTTTGCAGCTGGAGAGATAAACTTGTTCACATATAATTATTATGCATAAACATACGCATACATACTCCCGAAATTGCGTAATCCCGAAAATGTATGTATAGTGATTCACAGCTTATTTCATGCAGGTTAAATTAAACAGTTTATATTGCTATAAAATGGAAAAAATGACAATTAAAAAAAATCTGATGCATATATATTATGAAATGCTCTAATAATAAGTATATCAAGCTCATGGAAACTCTGCCCGACAACCCGAGGAGGTTGGATTACACTTTACACCCTCCTTTCTCTGGAAATAGATTCTCCACAAGAATCCCAGAGAGGAGCGAATGGATAGGTAACGTGGACCTGGATCCAGGATCGACGGCTGTATACACAGACGGCTCTAAGTTAAACGAAAAAGTAGGCAGCTCTAAACCAGCTTACAGAAATGTGCTCCGTATGTGTTGTATGGGCCCCTGGCCATAAGGACATTCCTGGCAACTGCCTTGCTGATGAACTAGCTAGGAAAGGGACAGAACTAACTGTAATAAACTCTGCTCAGGAGTCGGGTTTACCCCTAGCATCCTATAAACACAGATTAAGATGATGTATTTTGGAACGATTTTCCGTCGATCCTTGTCAAAATGGTTTTGAAACAAACCGGTTTCGGCGTTGTTCCATCTTCAGTGTTATTTTTCATTCTGATTAGTTTACGTCTGGCGGTCCCTATTTATTGTGTTTTGTCCTTCGTAGGTATCGGTATCTAGCGTTAACTAGCAGCCAACAAATGTTTGTAGGTGTATGCTACCTGAGTTTAGGGTTTATTTGTCAGCGTGGATATATAAAATTAGAAACATACAACCGTGTAAACGTTCGAAACAAAAAAAATAATTTAAAAAACGAGTTAATTGTGTATACGTAGAATAATTGCTTTGTCACTTGCGAGAATAGAACGTATTAGATGCGGAAGCAGAAGAAATGATGCTATATACTACATACATATATTTAGCATTTCCATTTGTTTAATATTCATACATACATATGTACTTGTAGGATTTAATTCCTGAAAATGTGAAAGCTATGGTGTCACAAAAATTAAAGGGATCGAAGTGATACACCAAGAGTGCAAGTGCATTCAGACGCTCGTTAGTTAGGCACGAATTAAGTGCCATTGAAAGCGCAAACTGCATTTTCGAAGGCATTTCTATACTTGAGGTCTCTTCTACGTCTAGTTGTAAGGCCAGCAATGATAATGAGACGTCAGATTTAAAAGAAGCTTACATTTTCATTGATACAATGTGGGGACTGTCTATCTATGTTGAAAATATAGCACCATTTCTAACCCCATCTAGAGACGTCTGCAATATTTGTGTAATATCATAAGAAAATTTAGACAATTACTGAACAAAAGCCCGGTCAAAACTGCAAATTAGTTTTAGCTAATAAAATTTTCCAAAATTTAGGTACAGACGATCACATAGTGATTGAAACTTTATTTAGCAATGATGTACTAAACAATCACCGCACTCAGTTAATTAAAAAAGTTATAAGTTTTTATCTCGATATTCGTTTGTTTTTTGATTGCGAAAAATCTACCGAACAGAAGGTTTCCATTAGAAATAAATTCACAAAATTAATATTGTTTCGCAACCAATAATTTGCTTAGCCAGAAAATTAGTTAATGTAAGTGGTTTTACCGAAATTCATATTCAAAAAATTCCAAATAAATAACATTGCGAATATTGTAAAGGGTTACTGTACAATTTTTGCCACTATAGTTTTTTGTCTCTTTAGTTGAATAATCAATGAGTAAAATTTTACTTAGTTAAAACTGAATTTATTCAAATTTATTTTTTGGCGCAACTACAGATATTTCAAACTCGTTTTTATGTGTTTGTCACATGTATTCACAGATACTAATACATGTAAAACGTGCACATGCGCGTTCCCTTTGATTGCTGAATTTTTACACATTGCGCAGATAGGTTACTCCAAATATATAAGTATTATATGTATATATGGTTTTCATTCAAGATTGAATTGCGAAAAATTTCTTGAATTTTTAGAAAGTAATGACGGCAAGCAATTAGTCAAATTTGAAAAAATTTAAGTATTTCTATTTGAAAATGTAATGAATTTATCTCAATTCACGAATAAATGATCTTTATATTAGAGAAATAGATTTAGATATGTTATATGATGAAAAAATTTGGTTACAAATGCAAATATTAGTTTTTCAGTACACTGATTTTTTAGCGCTGATAAAACCGAATGTACTGAATTTTGGGGGAAAAAAATATGTTTGAACAATTATCTGTGCTAGATAATTTCAAATGCATGTACATATGTAAATATTTGTGTACATTTTCTATCAAGAATCCCAGATACAGATCTGCTATTTAAAATCAAAAGGCTTCAGTTTCCTCTAAGGCTTAGCTTCGCCATGTCGATAAACAAATCGCACAGTTAAACGTGACCGCTGTTGTCGAGTGGATAGCGGTGCGTGCTATAGCTCGATATGCCGGTAAGTTCAAGGTTCGAATCTGAGCCAGGCCAAGTAAATTCTAAATCATAGAATATGTTTTTTGAAACAGCGGTCACCCCCATGAAAAAGCTTCTCATTTAATACATCTGCCGTTCGGAGTCGGCACAAAACTGTAAGTCCCTCACGTTGTCGGTGAATGTAATATAAAATAATATAAAGACGCACACCACAAGTATTAGGAGAAACTCGGAG
The DNA here is from genome assembly GCA_963971545.1 of Philophylla caesio. NCBI lineage: Eukaryota > Metazoa > Arthropoda > Insecta > Diptera > Tephritidae > Philophylla > Philophylla caesio. The sequence continues at coordinate 36,165,331 of OZ020608.1, read as the reverse complement.
AAGTGTAAGCGCCAAATTACATTAAATTGTTATTCTACAATAAAAAGTAGTTTTTCTTGAACGATTGTCTTTCCTCTTGTAGTCAGTAGTGGCAGTATCCCTCCACTGAAAGCATGGCTGGCTCCCAACTACCCTGATAACGCTTCTCTTACTCTGAAATTTCTTGATGAAATCTTTTACCGTGTTCATCACTTACTGACGGAAATTTTAAAATAAACTTCATAACATTTTTCAAATTGGATTTTTTTCACTTTTAGGAGAAAATTGACCACAAACGTAACAAAATAAACACGCGAAATAATTTTAAGTTAAATCAATAAATGCGTTTCACTACTAAACTTGACGTGATAGAAAAATTTTATTTCAATATTTCAAATAGTTTTAAGGTGGCGAATCATAATTACATACTGTGAACAGTAGCAGTGAAAAAAAAAATAAAATTTTCCTTTGTTGCATTGTGTTATTAATATTTTTATTAAGGTTAAGCGTTAAAGGTGACAGGCCTTCAGTTCGAAGAACCCTACCTTACTCATGGTCAATTGAATGTCGGATGCTCACAAGTGGGAAGTCCGAATAATCTTTATGCCTATGCACCGCACAATAAATCTAAAAAGGAGGCATTATTTTTTAATAGGTTAGGGATGCAGTATAGTTGCACTTTGGAAAAAACGAATTCATGCGATACTTTTTTGTGAAAATATAGTGGGCAACTATATATAAAAACGACCGCGACGCGACATAAGGGTAACTAGCACGAGTGAGACAATAAAGCAAACAAAAATTCAATTTTAATGAAACTCTTGTTCTTTTGTTGTTATTTCATCCATCTCTGAAGAAACAAAAAAATTGTAAATGGCAAATTTGTAGTAAAACAAAACTTGTTCCCTAAAGTTTCTTTGCACCGAGTCTCTTTTATCGATATATTTCGAGATAATGATTAATTTGCGACTTAAATCATTATAAAATTTTTTTATATTTTATAGGCACTTTTATAGAGTGTTTAATCTTAAGAAAATTGTATTTTTTTTATGTAAACATGAAATTCCGCTCAGCTAGAACAATTGAAAAAAAAATTGTCAAGCTTACGGTTATTTTATATGGAAAATATTCAGTTGTCGAAGGCCAGTACTTAATATTAATATTAAGGGCTCAAATTCTCGGAATATTTTTTGGAGTATTTCGAAGAGAAATTCGAGTTGGGAATAAAGCAACGTGATGTGCATACAAACAAACTGTATACATATTCTGTAGCAGAGCAATGACTCAACTGACGGCTGGTTTACCTTATGTCAGAAACAGCAACTTTGCTTTTTTTAAGTATTTTTTTTAGTGAAACAACAAAAAAATGAAATCGATGGAAACAAATAAAAACTTTAAAAATTTGAATACATATTGCTAATTAAACGCATTATTTATATTTGTAGTGAACTTCTTCTGGGGTGCAATGGGGTACAGTGGTGCTTCTGGGTATGCAGATACAGTTGCGCGGCTATACTCAATTCCTACTCTTACGTCCACGTTCGTGCACCCTGGGCAACGTGAGCAACCCAAGTGCGAGATGCGGTAACCAACCCGTGTGGAGCCTTGGGTCACGGCTAATAGAGAGGGAGCTTTAGTGGAGCCACTCCGACATATTCGGTTTAAGGGTTCACTAAAGTCTGCAGCGTCTGTTCACCAGGAGGTGCGGCTGCAAGCGGGCGTCTGTCTTGAAGCAAGCGGCTCGCTATATAAATGAACCCAAACTTTTTACCCCCAGCAATGGGTTATGCGTTGGGTTTGGGACCCACCATGTAAAATACAAGTCCAATGAAAAGATCGAAACAGCCTCGGATAATGACCTCCCCACACGTTGACGACCCACGCAAACGAAACAAGGACTACGATTTACGGATATGCACCTGGAATGTCCGGACCCTTTTAGGGAAGGTGCCTCTATCCAACTGCTGGATGTCCTAAATAAGTATAAGGCTGACATCACTGCAGTCCAGGAAATGCGATGGACGGGACATGGATGCAAAAAATATGCATCGTGCGACGTTTACTACAGCTGCCATGAGACGGCGCACAAATTTGGTGTTGGATTTGTGGTTGGGCGGAGACTGCGAGATCTTGTCTCCAGGTTCACCCCCATCAGTGAACGAATTGCCACAATCCGCATCAAAGCTAAACTTAATAAGATCAGCTTGATTTGTGCGCACGCCCCGACGGAGGAGAAGGATGATGGGACCAAGGATGAATTTTACGAGCGCTTGGAGGAAGCATACGAGCGCTGCCCCCGCCACGATGTAAAAATTGTGATTGGCGATTTTATCGCTAAGGTGGGCAATGAAGGAATTTTTGGTCCAACAGTCGAAAACTTCAGCCTTTATAAAAATACCTCCGGCAACGGAGAGAGGCTGATCGACTTCGCCGCGGCGCAAAACATGATAGTAAGTAGCACCAGGTTCCAACACCGAAGCATCCACCAAGCAACTTGGGTGTCCCCTGATCAAAAAACGCGAAACCAAATTGATCACGTTGTGATAGACGCGAGATACGCTTCGAGCGTGCTTGATGTTCGTTCTATCCGAGGAGCAAGCGTTGACTCGGATCATTACCTTGTTGCAGCTAAGGTCTGCATGCGCCTCTCTGCAATGAAGAACGCTCACCAAGTAACGCAACGAAAGTTCGACGTCGAAAAGCTGCAATCGCAACGGACAGCTGAGAATTTTCACTCTCGACTCTCGATCCTGCTAAGGCAAGCAACTTCTCATCGCCCCGACATTAACGAGCAATGGGATAACATCTCCCAATCTCTTCGCACCGCTGCGGAGGAAGTGGTTGGCTACTACCAGCCTCGCAGAAATAATTGGTACGATGACGAATGCCGCGTCGCTGCTGCAGAGAAATTCGCAGCATACAAAGCCACCCTGCAGACAATTACTACGCGTGCAACAATTGAGCGATACCGGGAGAGAAGGAGATAAGAGAGACGTCTTTTCAAGAGCAAGAAACGAGAGGCGGAAAGGCGTGAGTGCGAAGAGCTTGAGATGCTAGCAAGCAGGAATGCGGCCTGAAAATTCTATCAGAAAATAAGGCAGCAAACAAGTGGTTTCAAGACCGGGGCTGGTTCCTGCAAAGACGAGTATGGAAATCTGGTGACGGACGTACAGAGCACACTTGAGGTATGGAGGGACCACTTCTCAACGCTACTGAATGCGAACTCTGGTGAGGAGTTTGAAGAAGAGGAGCCCAGAACAATCTTTAGGGATGAACAACAAATCCCTCCACTCGACCAAGGCGAGGTGAGAACAGCACTTAGGCGGCTAAAGAATAACAAAGCGCCTGGGGCAGACGGTATACCGGCTGAGCTTTTCAAAGCCGGCGGCGAAGAGCTGGTAGGAAGCATGTACCAGCTGTTAAGCACAATTTGGTCTGACGAGTACATGCCAGAAGATTGGAACCTTAGTGTTCTTTGCCTAATCCATAAGAAGGGTGATCCTGCTGTTTGCGCCAACTACCGTGGGATAAGCCTTCTAAATATCGCATATAAGGTTCTATCGACGATACTGTGTGAAAGACTGAAGCCATATATGAACCAGCTGATTGGACCTCATCAGTGTGGTTTTAGACCTGGTAAATCCACCATCGACCAGATATTCACAGCACGTCAAATCCTGGAAAAGACCTTAGATAAGCAAATCGACACACACCACCTTTTTGTCGACTTCAAAGCCGCTTTTGATAGCACGAATAGAAGCTGCCTGTACGACGCCATGTCTAAATTTGGGATCCCCGCAAAACTAATACGGCTATGTAGAGTGACGTTGAGCACAACATTTAGCTCCGTCAAAGTTGGGAAGAACCTCTCCGAGCCGTTTGAGACCAAACGAGGTTTTAGACAAGGTGACTCACTTTCGTGCAATTTCTTCAACCTAATGCTGGAAACTGTAATAAGAGCTGCCAATCTGAATCGCAGTGGTACTATATATAACAAAAGTACGATGCTGCTTGCATATGCGGATGATATTGACATCGTTGGCCTTAACAACAGGGCCGTCAGTGCAGCGTTTTCCAGTCTAGAGAAGGAAGCAAAGGAGGTTGGTCTAGTAGTGAATGAGGACAAAACAAAGTACCTTGTGGCAACAAACAAAAAATCCTCGCGTATTGGGACCCACGTCACTGTTGGCAGCTACAATTTTGAAGTAGTCAAGGATTTTGTATACCTTGGATCCAGCATAAACACCACCAATAATGTCAGCCTTGAAATCAAACGAAGAATAACACTTGCCAACAGATGCTACTTTGGGCTCGGTAGGCAGTTGAAAAGCAGAGCCCTTTCTCGACGAACGAAAATCTCGCTCTACAAATCTCTCATCGTGCCCGTCCTTGCATATGGCGCAGAAACATGGACGATGTTGACCAGCGATGAGCAAGCCTTGGGGGCTTTCGAGAGAAAAGTTCTTCGCAAGATTTATGGCCCTGTTCGCGAAAGCGACGGGTACCGAAGAAGATGGAATGACGAGCTGTATGAGCTGTATAATGATGTGGACATAGTCAAGCGCATAAAAATTCAACCATTGCGATGGCTTGGCCATGTCGTTCGCATGGATGATGATGCTCCAGTGAAAAAGTCCTTCGAAACGCCACCCATGGGTGGGCAACGACGGCAAGGACGCCCAAGAACACACTGGAAGGACCAAGTGCAGAAGGACCTGTCCACGCTTGGTATGAGTAATTGGCGTAACCTCGCGAAGGAGAGAGGGAACTGGCGAAGCTTTTTGATCTCGGCCCAAACCGACAAACGGTTGTAGCGCCATAAAAGAAGAAGAAGTGAACTTCTTCAATATGTGATAACACTCTTAACAGTGGAAAGCATGCAGTTTATGTGCCCGAAGATGAATAAAAGATTATTATCCGTGAATTTGTTAAACAAATATAAAAGGTATTACTTAGTATAAATATATCTGGATAGAATACTTAATTAATTTAAAATTAACAGAAAACCAACAAGCGAAACATTCAAAGTCTTTAAATGGCACTAACCGGCAACAAATACGTGCCGGTGGTTTTATAAATGTGCAATGCTCCTATCACACAATCCAGAGGGCCTTAAAGTTAAAAGTTATTAGCGTTTTAGTGCCATTGTTCGCTCTCTGGGTGCACTATAGCATACACATATTTGTGGTGAGTCCCACCGATACTACATATAGCAGAAAGATACACACCAACTAGCTGGTAATTTTACCCATACCTTTGGTTTTGCTATGGGAATGTGTTGTAAATGATAAAAGTTAAAAAATTATTTAACCGAGCAAGTTAGTTAAAGAAGAAAAGTGTAGTAAATTATGTATGTGTACATTTTTCGTTACTTAATAGATCTTAATATACTCATGTTTTGGCCATAAATGAAATGACAATTTTATATGTCGGAAAATCGTACATACTCGTACATTTATGTTTATTATTGAAGTAAATTTATGTCTCTTTGAATTTATTGGTGGCCCTTTAAAGGACCGTTTTAAAATGGATTGCTGGCGATAATTGTGGAACTACAATTTAATTTCGTACTGATATTGATTGTCGGCACTGTTGACGGCATAGGTATAATCAGCTTGCCTCGAACCAAATCGGACGGTAGGAAGTGGTCCTCGTATACAACATTGGTCACCCAATTTGCAATTCCGATGAACTCACCACTCACCGCTTTCATCACGCTGGAAGGGGTTAGGTATGCCGCTCGCTACCTGCAAGCTCTTTCTAAGGGACTCAACCCTTAAGGAAGCAGGAGACCGCTGGAAAAACGGAAACACCTGTATCAAGTCCAAGCTCTTGTGGCCGGAGTGGGACGTCAAGCGATCACAAGGTCTCCTCATGCTGAGCAGAGAAAACCTGTCCTTCGCTTTAGGAATCATAACAGGTCATATACTGATCGGCAGACACGCAGAGAGACTAGGTGTGCCCTGCAACGACTTCCGCAGAAGCTGCAGAAATGAAGAAGAGCCTGAAACCGTGAGGCATCTTCTATGTGAATGTCCTGCACTATGGGCTATGGGATCAGAATTCTTCGGAGACCTTAGCGAGCTAGCCAAAGTAGAGATTCGCAAGCTTTTAAAATTCGCAGTTTCCACATGTTGGCTCGAGTAGGGGGATTTTTCAATGGGCCTAAAAAAGGCCTAGGTGTGCTGGCGCTATCGCTAGCAGCCACATTAACCTAACCTAACCTAACCTAAGGCCAGTGCGCATCCATTTCTTTTTTGGAAGGTATTATTACTATTAAAATGTTAAAAAATTAAAAATCTTACCAATTATACTTTCAGTTTGCTGGCAATGAATTTAATGCAATAAAATATTGTGGGCCTAAATACTTGTGCATCCCAGCAGCATCTGTGAAATCGGAGAGCATGTTCAGTTAGTGTGCAAGGTTGGTTACAGACCGGCGAACGCGCTTAAAAGCAAAAAACTTTAAATAAGCTAATTTTTTGTAATTGCAACCAATGGTTTAATCTAAGATAAATAATCCTTTTTTTGTATTGTCGCTGTAATATGGTTAATAACTTTATTTTTAAAACTTCATTGAATTTCATTCTAAAAAGATAATAGTATACTATCGATGGTAAATGAGCGTATATCGGATAGTCGCTTGTCGGATAGTTATTATTTGTTCTTATTTTTCAATCTCGACACTTTTGACCGCAGAAACTTTACATAATTAAAAAAATACGTTAATTTGTATGCTCTCAGAGTCACCCTATTTTATTTTTGAAATGTTTTATTCCACTTCGTTTAGTACATAATATATATAATACTTATATATTATACAAGTGCAGTCAGCAAACATTACAGTGCAGATACATACAAACATACATACATATGTACTTGTAGGATTTAATTATTGAAAATGTGAAAGCGATGGTGTCACAAAAATTAAAGAAATCGAAGTGATACACCAAGAGTGCAAGTGCATATAGACGCTTGTTAGTTAGGCACGAATTAAGTGCCATTGAAAGCGCAAACTGAATTTTCGATGGCATTTCTATACTAGAGGTCTTTTCTACGTCTAGTTGTAAGGCCAGCAATGATAATGAGACGTCAGATTTAAAAGAAGCTTACATTTTCATTGATACAATGTGGGGACTGTCTATCTATGTTGAAAATATAACACCATTTCTAACCCCATCTAGAGACGTCTGCAATATTTGTATAATATCATTAAAAATTTTAGACAATTACTGAACAAAAGCCCGGTCAAAACTGCAAATTAGTTTTAGCTAATAAAATTTCCCAAAAATTAGGTACAGACGATAACATAGTGATTGAAACATTATTTAGCAATGAGGTACTAAACAATCACCGCACTTAGTTAATTAAAAAAGTTATAAGTTTTTATCTCGATATTCCTTTGTTTGTTGATAGCTAAAAATCTACCGAACAGCAGGTTTCCATTAGAAATAAATTCACAAAATTAGTATTGTTTCGCAACCAATAATTTGCTTAGCCAGAAAATTAGTTAATGTAAGTGGTTTTACCGAAATTCATATTCAAAAAATTCCAAATAAATAACATTGCGAATATTGTAAAGGGTTACTGTACAATTTTTGCCACTATAGTTTTTTGTCTCTTTAGTTGAATAATCAATGAGTAAAATTTTACTTAGTTAAAACTGAATTTATTCAAATTTATTTTTTGGCGCAACTACAGATATTTCAAACTCGTTTTTATGTGTTTGTCACATGTATTCACAGATACTAATACATGCAAAACGTGCACATGCGCACAACGTACATTTGTACTAAAACTATCTCCCTTTGATTGCTGAATTTTTACACATTGCGCAGATAGGTTACTCCCAATATATAAGTATTATATGTATATATGGTTTACATTCAAGATTGAATTGCGAAAAATTTCTTGAATTTTTAGAAAGTAATGACGGCAAGCAATTAGTCAAATTTGAAAAAATTTAAGTATTTCTATTTGAAAATGTAATGAATTTATCTCAATTCACGAATAAATGATCTTTATATTAGAGACATAGATTTAGATATGTTATATGATGAAAAAATTTGGTTACAAATGAAAATATTAGTGTACTGAAAAGTACTGATTTTTTAGCGCTGATAAAACCGAATGTACTGAATTTTGGGGGAAAAAAATATGTTTGAACAATTATCTGTGCTAGATAATTTCAAATGCATGTACATATGTAAATATTTGTGTACATTTTCTATCAAGAATCCCAGATACAGATCTGCCATTTAAAATCAAAAGGCTTCAGTTTCCTCTAAGGCTTAGCTTCGCCATGTCGATAAACAAATCGCACAGTTAAACGTGACCGCTGTTGTCGAGTGGATAGCGGTGCGTGCTATAGCTCGATACACCGGTGAGTTCAAGGTTCGAATCTGAGCCAGGCCAAGTAAATTCTAAATCATAGAATATGTTTTTTGAAATAGCGGTCACCATAATTTTTTATTTAATACATCTGCCGTTCGGATTCGGCACAAAACTGTAGGTCCCTCACGTTGTCGGTGAATGTAATATAAAATAATATAAAGACGCACACCACAAATATTAGGAGAAACTCGGAGAAGTGTAAGCGCCAAATTACATTAAATTGTTATTCTACAATAAAAAGTAGTTTTTCTTGAACGATTGGCTTTCCTCTTGTAGTCAGTAGTGGCAGTTTCCCTCCACTGAAAGCATGGCTGGCTCCCAACTACCCTGATAACGCTTCTCTTACTCTGAAATTTCTTGATGAAATATTTTACCGTGTTCATCACATACTGACCGAAATTTTAAAATAAACTTCATAACATTTTTCAAATTGGATTTTTTTCACTTTTAGGAGGAAATTGACCACAAACGTAACAAAATAAACACGCGAAATAATTTTAAGTTAAATCAATAAATGCGTTTCACTACTAAACTTGACGTGATAGAAAAATTGTATTTCAATATTTCAAATAGTTTTAAGGTGGCGAATCATAATTACATACTGTGAACAGTAGCAGTGAAAAAAAAAATAAAATTTTCCTTTGTTGCATTGTGTTATTAATATTTTTATTAAGGTTAAGCGTTAAAGGTGACAGGCCTTCAGTTCGAAGAACCCTACCTTACTCATGGTCAATTGAATGTCGGATGCTCACAAGTGGAAAGTCCGAATAATCTTTATGCCTATGCACCACACAATAAATCTAAAAAGGAGGCATTAATTTAATTTTAAGAAAATTACTACAGTTCTTAATATTTTATGTCTCCTTTAATTTACGCAAAAGAGGTTTGTATAAATGTATTTTGATTTGTATTTGATCATCCCAAACAATGTCGGGTACACTGCTAGTTTTTCATAAATCTGAGCATATTAGCTTTTAGCTTTAAAAAAAGTTATATTCTGGATAAAAAAATAAAAGACATTTTAAAGAAACGTTCTAAATAAATATTAACTTTTGTTGTTTTACTTAGTTATGAAAGAAAATCTACATTAATAACTTTCTATTTTGTTAATAGGTTAGGGATGCAGTATAGTTGCACTTTGGAAAAAACGAATTCATGCGATACTTTTTTGTGAAAATAGAGTGGGCAACTATATATAAAAACGACCGCGACGCGACATAAGTGTAACTAGCACGAGTGAGACAATAAAGCAAACAAAAGTTCAATTTTAATGAAACTCTTGTTCTTTTGTTGTTATTTCATCCATCTCTGAAGAAACAAAAAAATTGTAAATGGCAAATTTGTAGTAAAACAAAACTTGTTCCCTAAAGTTTCTATGCACCGAGTCTCTATTATCGATATATTTCGAGATAATGATTAATTTGCGACTTAAATCATTATACAATTTTTTTATATTTTATAGGCACTTTTATAGAGTGTTTAATCTTAAGAAAATTGTATTTTTTTTATGTAAACATAAAATTCCGCTCAGCTAGAACAATTGAAAAAAAAATTGTCAAGCTTACGGTTATTTTATATGGAAAATATTCAGTTGTCGAAGGCCAGCACTTAATATTAATATTAAGGGCTCAAATTCTCGGAATATTTTTTGGAGTATTTCGAAGAGAAATTCGAGTTGGGTATAAAAAAAATCGTGAAACAAGCAACGTGATGTGCATACAAACAAACTGTATACATATTCTGTAGCAGAGCAATGACTCAACTGACGACTGTTTTACCTTATGTCAGAAACAGCAACTTTGCTTTTTTTAAGTATTTTTTTTAGTGAAACAACAATAAAATGAAATCGATGGAAACAAATAAAAACTTTAAAAATTTGAATACATATTGCTAATTAAACGCCATATTTATATTTGTAGTGAAGTTCTTAAATATGTGGTAACACTCTTAACAATGGAAAGCATGCAGTGTATGTGCCCGAAGATGAATAAAAGATTATTATCCGTGAATTTGTTAAACAAATATAAAAGTGTAGCGATCCTATTTCATCAATATTTTATTTCTTACCATTTACTTATCTGATAGTTCTAATGCAACTCTGTGTTATATTTCTATGTACCTAAACACTCTGTACTTATTTGATAGTTCTAATGCAACTCTGTAATACTACAACTCTGTGTCTTGACAGTTGCGATCGCTATAAATATGTGTATTCGATCGATGATAATTCAATTAGCTGCGGTCCTTTGGCATAGATAATATGATACGAAACTCTTTGTTTCGAGAGAGCGCTGTCAAAAGGCGCATTTTTTATAACATTTTCCAAAAGAGCCACTCTGTAGAAATAGTATCTGGGGATTTTTATTTAATTTTTTGGAGATTTTGCAGTTTCTTCGCCACCGTTGAAGTTTGCTAACAGAATAAATGAAAATGCAATTACAATAAGAATATATAAGAGATATTATTTACCTTTATGCCAAAAGATCATTTATAAATATGAAATCAAATAAAATATCGCAGAAATGCATATTTTGCAAAAACTTGTATTTATGCATTAAACAAATAATTTAAGATAAAGCGCGTTTTCATATACATACATACATACACATATACCATGTATATTAAAATGCAATTTATACCGAGTTTGCTTTAAAAACATTGTTTTAGGGATATCTTTTTAATATAAAATACAAAACCTTTATACTCTGTAAAAATTTATATATTAAATTTAACTCTTAATTTAGAGATTTTAAGATGATTTTTATTTATACATTTTTCAATAATGGCAATGAGAAGAAATGAGGTTTGGGAGTTTTTTTGGTTTTTTTTTGGGTATTATGCAGTTTTCACACCACCATCGAGGTATGCAAAAGGCGCGTTACCGAAGTTATTTTTGGGTGCTCGGTTCCCCAGTAGGCCTATATCACCCATATAAATACATATATATATATACAAATCACAAAGTATTATAAATTAAAATTAACATAACAAAATATGAAAAATATTCCAATATCATAAATAAAAATAAATTAAAATCACATCGGCAAACCAAAATGTTAGACAAAACAAAATATTACAAACAATTGAAAACTTACTGTTAAACAGTAAAAAATTGCACAAAGTAATGAAACAAAACAAAAGTTACAAAGATGTCATATTTACATATATACAAATGATTAATATGGGGGAAAAATCATATCTAAATATATATAAATAATAAGAAATACAATAAGCAATATTAAGAAATACAATAATAAAAGATAAAATAATACGCAACCCACACCCAGTTGTCATTGATATTTACTTAAGTACTTCATTATTTTACTAAATCAGAAGCCGAAGAGGAAATAAGAGGTTCGGAAAATTCTAAAAACAAAGTATTCATACATACATATTTCAAAAATTAAGTTAAACAAAGCAGACGCACATATGTTTCCGTGAAATTTTGAAGCTATTTTGCCATCTCTACTCTACCTACTCTATATTTCCTACATATGGGAGACACATAGTATTTTCTACCGAAAATTAGGGATGCTAAGATTTCTATTGAAAAATTTTAATAAGAAAACAATTCTAATTCTAACAAAATGGGTTAATACAAAGTTACTATCGCAGTTATCACAACATACGTATGGTCTGACATCCTTCATTTTGTCGAATAAAATCTGCCCTACACCTATCCTATGACAAGTTGAATCAAATTCTTTCAAGAAAATAACTTCTAACTGCTTTAAATATTCTAAAAATCCCTGAGGCGGTCTTACTAAATTGCACCTGTCAACTTGTCTTTGCTGAATGAAATAGAATTCGCTGGAGTGATCATCATCTAATAAATAAGGTAAGGGTTGGGAACAAGCGTGCGTCTTATGGATTTTCAAATAGAGGTAACCGCAAAAATAAGCATACGCATTTTCTTTAAGGAAATCTACTTCTACATCTTCTAGTTCGGATTGCTCTTCTATTCTAACCCTATTAAAACTATGATCCGGTCGTGGTAGGCCCTGAAATTCTTGCCAAGAGAGGTCCCGCACTAGATTGTCATTGCACACGCTTGCTAGAATTTGGTTAGATTGTTCAGGAGAAAAGCATTCGTTATGCGAGGCGGGTTCGCAGTTTCCGTTAACTACAATATTGGCGTATCGTAACCCCCAAGACTTCCTAAATAAATTGCAGAACATGTAAGGTGTTATCCTAACACTTCTGCCACCCCCCCTTCTTATTTGTCCGAAATAATGCTCTAAACTGTCCTGACAAAGTCTTCTCGTCTGTAGGTCACTGAAGCCTGAGAGTGACAAAAATCGCCACAAACGTCGTAAACTATTAATATTTAAGACCCAACCCTTAATGTAATTAAAAGAGGAAGTGATGTCAGACCCATTCTCATCTCTAACCCTAATTGTCTTTAAAATTTCCTCAACCTGATCTAGAAATTGAATTTGTTGCAATGTGGCCGAAAATACTTTCTTTGATGGCAAAATAGCTTCAAAATTGCGACTATTAAAAATATCGAACAATTTATTAAAAAATATAATATATTCCGCGGTATTTAAAAAGCGAGCGCTGGGACACGTCAAAAGCGCTGAGCTATATGAAGCCAGCATCCCCGAAGCTACGGTATCGCTCAATACCTGGGATGCCAGCTTCACGCTCATTTTTTGAAAATTATTAGGAAACATATGTGCGTCGGTAAGCTTTGGAGCACAACGAACGGGATTTTGAGAATCTTTGTTGTAGAAATAAACAATATCAGACCAACTAACCGAACGCGATTTAAAGCTGACTCTGTTTTTAGAATTTTCCAGGCAATTTCTAGTACTTTTTAGGAGATGGGGGCTATCAAAAAAAAAGAAAATGTCCTTGCCATTCACCTGAAAATATGGGCACTCTTCTGAAACTCCTAAAATCCTAGATAAATAAAGAAAATTAGATCCCTGATCACAAACGAAGTGGCAAGGTATGAGACCTATATTTTGCAATTGGGTGATGGCCTCAAAAATATACTTTTTGGCAACATCCCCTTTACAGGAACCATGGACAATAAAGTATGACAATGGGTGGGCCCAAGGCATCCCTCCAATGCCTTGGACCATGAGAGTCATTGCGCTCCTATAATTTTATCAAACTTTGGGACATATTGCAAATGACTCTTAAGTGCCATTTCGTCACACAAAATCGACACAAACTTTTGGTCCTGCGTAAAGCCCCGACTTCTTAACTCTAAGCACTTCAAAGAACTATTATTACAACCTGGGTCTCGAGGCCATCCGGAAACAAACTCGTCAAGTGTTTGTTCTTCCGGAAATCTAAGGAGAGGCTTTAGGTGTCTATAAGCTAAAGGCGAAAGAAAGTATACTCCTAAAGCCAAAGTTTTAAAATAACTATCGTATCTACGACCTTTTGGTTGGCGACTGCAATTCTTCAAACTATGTTCCACTATACTGCTAACCTGCGGAGGAAGATTTCTAACTAAATTCCTATTTACGCTAGAGCCCTCATCTAAATCGCTAACTTCTTTTTCCAGATTTTTTAACTTTATTGCCATTTCTGCTAACTGAACTCGTAAATAGCTAATCTCTTGGCTCTTTTCTTCTAATCTAACCCTCAACCTAGCATTTTCCTCCATAATTTTCTGCTCTCTACCTGCGAAAGATGTCAAACTCATATTCGTTTGACATCCTTTATCTAAATAACTATCGCCCATGCAAATACTACCTACATCTATTATTTCCTCCTGGGCTCCTTCTGCAACAGACGCAAGTAATAAAAGATCTCCCGATTCAATTTCTAAATTAGTATCATTTTCAATCTGCTTTGGAACGAAGTCTTCGGTTCCTAACTCGATTGCTGAGTTAGGAACCTCATAATCTGCCTGACAACTGAGTGTAGGTTGGTTTAATAGATTGGAGTCTGGAACAGCGGATGGCAACAACTTCTTCTCGAATCTCATCTTTAATGAGAAGTGACGTTCGCAGGCATATAAATATTTTTGTCTCCCTTCCCCTACACCGAGACGATCAATCCATATTGAATATCTAAAGAGTATCAAATAAAAGCCCTCTAAACCTTAACACCTTTACCTTACACATAATATTGCCGCTACAACAACAACATCAACAACATAATATTTTAAACCATTTTATCTACACCAAATTCCAAACGTATATTCTCAACTGATTGTTATGAATTATTAGTACTTAAAGGCTTATTTCTTAACTAGCAACTTAATACTTATTTCTTACTAGTAATTACATTAGTATTAACACATTAGAACTTAACACTAATTACTTAACTGTTATATTTGAATTAATGTTATCTCAATGAAAAAAGTACAATTGTCGGAAATATTTTCTGGTATGCCATAAATTGTATGCACCTAATTACAAAGTTAGTTAAATTTGTTAACTACAAAGTTAATTAAAACTCAAAAGTTATTAATTTTAAACACTACGGATGTAAAGAATTAACTCTTCAAAAGGTAATTGATGTAATACCTGGCGCTGTCCTTCTCCTTACTTGGAAAGTTGAAAAATCGGCTTGCTTCCACACACCCTGCCACACATCGATTCTTTGTTTTTGGCATTTTCACTTAATTTCATTAAAAAAACACAAATTTGATAGATTCACATAACTTATACACTTTAAACAATATACTTACCAACTTTTCTCTTTAAAAAATCGAATACAATTAGTTAATTCGTCAAAAAAGGCTTTTCTCAAATGCTTGCTTCTTAGAAATTTTGAAACGAACAATTTTTTCAGTTGCTTTTGGTTGATTTCTTTCTGGCAGCCCACCATTTTGCGTTTCAGCTGTTCAGCAGCCCATGATTCGGCTTTGTTGCCAGCCCAAAATGTGAGATCATGGGCTCTCGCAGCAAGCGAAAGAGAGAAGTTTCGTATCATATTATCTTTGCCTTTGGCAAGTGCGGTTCTTGTCCGATATTGCTTCGGACAGTCCAAACTTAAAAAAGCACTAAGCTAAGTGTTCAGTGTACTTTGTATTTTTCTTTTTTATTAAATAAATTGTCTCATGACATACGATCTGAGAAGTAAAAGGACACTCAGCATTTTAAAAGGTATTACTTAGTATACATATATCTGGATAGAATACTTAATTAGTTTAAAATTAACAGAAAACCAACAAGCGAAACATTTAAGGTCTTTAATCGGCACTAACCGGCAACAAATACGTGCCGGTGGTTTTATAAATGAGCAATGCTCCTATCACACAATCCAGAGGGCCTTAAAGTTAAAAGTTATTAGCGTTTTAGTGCCATTGTTCGCTCTATTATATTTTTGTCTAATATCCACTATGTTTGTTACCTTTGTTTGATCAACCGGTTTATAACACGAACAAGCAATATGAAATCGTTTTATACAAATGTCTGCAAAAAAATTGCGGTTTTGACCATTTCTTGAATCCGAACAATGAGTATACATTGGATATAGATCTTAAAAAGAATCATGATTTACATATATAGATTATCATTAAAAAAATCTTATAGACATGAGTTTAATATGTGGTATCTGAATTTGAGAAATTTTTTCGAAGTGTTTCCATTTAAATCCTAATAATTCATTATACAACGATACGTAAAATTAAAGGTGAATTTAAAAATTTCACAGTTGCTCTTCAGTGCTCTGAAATATTGAGAAATTCGAATTTTGACGAAACAACTTAATATTACGAAACCATTTAGATAGAATTTTAATTTTAAATTATAAATAGATTTTCACGAAGTTTGTTGCTTAAATGGCGGTTTTGCATAGTTAGTTATTTCAAGTTTTAAAAGAAACCATTCCTTTTATGGCATTACAGGAAAAAGTACTAAGTCGAGATTAATTGTTTTTATGCGATTTCCAAATTTACCTAGGCCAGAGGCGGAATATGATTGATCAATACTTTCCCTTCTCACATACCTACTCATCGATCTTTTTTATATATCAAAATCGCCAAAAAGGCCCTATTACGCAATTGTAATAACCCACACTTTGCAGCTGGAGAGATAAACTTGTTCACATCTAATTATTATGAATGAACATACGCATACATACTCGTATAGCCTGTATAAACATTTTGAAACAGCACACGAAAATCCTCAAAGATCAAAGAAATTCCAAAATAAACAGGATTTATCCTCTGAACCAATAAGCTTTTATTTAAGCAACGAACTGTTAAACCGCAATAAAATTGATTTATTAGTGATTTTATCGAAAATACAGTGAAATCCCGAAATTGCGTAATCGCCCGATTGCAGAATTATCAATATAAGAAAATTACGAACTAGAGTGAACTTTTCCATTTATATATGTACATATGTATGTACAGTGATTCACAGCTTATTTCATGCAGGTTAAATTAAACAGTTTATATTGCTATAAAATGGAAAAAAATGAGAATTAAAAAAAAATTTGATGCATATATATTATGAAATGCTCTAATAATAAGTACATATATCAAGCAAAGTCGAACTCGCAAAAGTAGAGTATCACATCTATAAAGGCATGAAATGCAGCTGTGTCCCAGGAATTTTGCTCACAGCTTATTTCATGCACGCACTGTTGAATGTTGTAACAAAAGCCAGTTGCGTGGATAACGGTAGAAAGCTTTTCTAATTCTTATAACTGAAATTCAGAAATATTGACTTTGGATTGGTCATAAACTATAACAAAAAAGGGAAAACTGCAGCGAAAAATTGCTGAGATATTATTGAGCGTTTTGCCCATGAAAATCGTATCCAAAATAAAATCCGAAATGCACCAAATAAAATTAAAAATTAAAGAAAATCCCAGGCTAACGGCTTCAAAAATAACCACAAAGGATTAGGAGGAACTAGGCAAATCGTTTTGTGTTGAAACTGTGTCGTCGGGTGCTACGTTGTCCTGACTTGAAAGGCCGAGTAGCCTGCAAGAAGCTATTTATTTCCTGAAAAAAAAAACAATTAAGCCGAATTGCTTTTGCCATGGAGCAGGATTTTGTTTTCTGGAGCACTGTAATTTTTGCTGACGATTCGAAGTTTAACCTTCTCGGCTCAGGTGGAATATATTGCGTTTGGCAGAAACGCAATACTGAGCTTCAGAGATGTAATATTAGGCCAAATGTTGAAAATTATAGCAGCAGTGTTATGGTATGGGCGTGTATGAATGTACGAGTATGTCTGCAGACGCCGTTGGAAATTTGGTCTTCGTTGAGGATATTATGGATATAACGTTGTACCTTAATATATTAAAAGAAAATTACCCCGTAAAAGCTGTGAGACACTGTATATGTAACTATACATTTGGCCTTTCTAACTGCCGAATATCCCGGGATAAGTCTATTCCAATCCCGGAATAGCAGAAAGCAGTGAATTTTATAGCCATTTATTTTTTCCTTTCAAGGGCAAAACAAATCCTTCAGAGAGTTCACAATCCAAGATATTTGTCGAATTTCTATAGTCTGCTATTAAAATAATAGTTGAATGCATAGATGCAATTCATCGGCAATAAACCGTTCGTGATAAATATGAGAGGTCGGTTTCTTAAAAATATGTATACGCATAATTCCATTTAACATTTTTCAAACAAAAATAAACCTCAAATGATTTAAAACAGAAAGAGCCGATCGAATAAAACAAATAAAACACTAAACATAATTGTATTGAAATAAGAAAATTTAACATGAGAAACAAAAGCAACAAGTTTACAACAGTTGTATTACGATAACACAATACGGCAAATAACACGGTTTGTTAACTCCCTAAAGGCTTTGTTTTCCCTTGCCATTATAAATTAGCTGGAGAATATTCTCCTCGAGCAGAAATTGGGACTAACGATATGGCAGAGAGTCTAAAAGATATATTGCATCAAATTTTCACAAGCAGCACGCAATTGTCCATTAATCGAAAGGCATATAATTTATCAGAGGGTTTGGCAAAAGAAATTGATAGTTTTTGTAATGGGGCGATAAAGGCTATGTCCTATAGAAAGCATTTAATTTTTTGTCGACAATCCAACCAAAATGTGTTGAGGCGCAGCAATGCTTCTCCACTGCATATTAAAAATGCAACAAATTTAGGTTCAGGTTGGAGGATAACACACTTAAGGCTTTTATTTATTTAATATTGCATTTTGATCAGAATAAGGAATAATTTTGCCTCGCACAAAATGGATTATGTGATGCATTTAATTGTTACTTGAAGTATATTTTTTTTACGATTGGTAATATATTAATATTTAATGTTGAAACAGTGATTAAAAATATTTTTTTTTGTAGGTACAATTGCTTCTGTAATATGTATATTGGTACTTAAGTATAAATTATTTTGTATGTTTGTCAAATTTTCGTTTATTTCTTTTTAGTTATTGAAAATACCAATAAATACATATGTATGTATGTACATTAATAACAGCAAATCGGTTTCTTTGTTATATTAATGTTATTTTGTTTACTCGATATGCCGGGTGGCCGCTGTGGT
This sequence comes from Philophylla caesio, assembly GCA_963971545.1. NCBI lineage: Eukaryota > Metazoa > Arthropoda > Insecta > Diptera > Tephritidae > Philophylla > Philophylla caesio. The sequence continues at coordinate 36,146,504 of OZ020608.1, read as the reverse complement.
CGAGTTGGTAGCGGTGCGTGCTATAACTCGATATGCCGGTGAGTTTGAGGTTCGAATCTCAGTCAGGGCAAGCAAAATCTTAATCATAGAAAAAGTTTTTTCTAATAGCGGTCACCCCTCGGCAGGCAATGGCAAACCTCCGAGGGTATTTCTGCCATGAAAAAGCTTCTCATTAAATACATCTGCCGTTCGGAGTCGGACCAAAACAGTAGGTCCCTCCATTTGTGGTATAATATAAAGACGCACACCAGAAATGGTAGGAGAAGCTCGGCCAAACACTGAACTTCATATATAGTGTAAGCGCCAGAATTATATTATTATATATAATACAACGTTTACAAACGTGTTACATTTTTTGAAAAATTAAAAATTACGAATCAAAACATCGAGAAATTCGGGATCCCGGGATTGTCCCCGGGATCTTAAGCACACACGGAACAATATTCATTTCAGTGAAGCAAGCATAATATGTGCGTCAACCAAGTAACCACATCACAAAGAACACTCTCATCGCCAACCGCTATAGTTCTTGTGGCAATATTGTTAGACTTTTTAAAATTCGTAAAACCTGTGGTAACTCTTCCTCTTCAAAGAACATTTACGTTTGAATATAGAACATTCAGTTTCAGCAAATATTTATATACGAGTAATATTTAGAAATTTCATTCTTCGAATTTTCAATTGTAGAAAACGAAGGTAAATGAAAAGCTTTTAAGATCGCATATTCAGATTTACTAAAACTGTGTAAAGAAAAAATTTAATTCTATCCCAGATTGGCAGAGGTTGCGAAACAGTTCCTTTGCATTTTGGCGACGTCAGTTTCAAGCGAATGTGCATTTTCAAAAGCGGGGCAAATATTAAGTGAGCGAAGAAACCGTTTCGATCCAAATGATCTGGCGAATATGGATTTTTAAAGAAGTATTGAGTTTTATCTATTGCAACGTTAACGATCTCCATGAGTGCATTGTAGTTATTTGATATGACTTATAATAATATATTTGAACTATAAGTTTGAAGTAAAGTCTAATGAAAAAACAAATATATATGTATATAGACTTTTTTTTTTTTTATAATCCCAACGGTTTTATCCCTCCATACCCGCCCGACCGACGCGAGGGGCGCATCCGCATGACGCACGGATAAATAAAAAAAAATGTTGCGCCGAGTCATGGAAGGCAGAGGTTTGTTAAGTGTCGAGATCTAAAACTGTTCAGCTACAGAACATCAGCTGATCGAATAGTAATATATGTATATGTATGTATGTATTAATTATTGAGAGGATTGAGTATAGTTTTCTTTATGTAAAGAAGTTAGTCTGAAATATCAAAAGAACCCGAGTGAGTGTTAAAATCCTGACACAAACTACGGAGTGGCTCATTTAACTCAAAATTACTTTTACATGGCTTCAGAAAGAGAGGCCGGAAATGTCTTGAAATTCTGGAGGGAACGTTTAGTTTTATTTCGCTAAGATGAGATGGGCTAGAGATCAAGCCTGTCAGTAACTTGACCAAAAATACAATGCCTAGCATTTCTCTGCGACTAGCAAGTGTAGGAAGATTAATGAGTTTTAAACGACTTATATATGGCGGCAGGTTGTACTGAGAATCCCAACGTAAATTCCTTAAAGCAAAAAGCAGAAATTGCTTTTGAATTGACTCTATTCTGTCGGAATGAACTTGATAGCGCGGGTTCCAAACAACAGATCCATATTCCAGTATGGGCCTCACTAACGTTGTGAACAGAGCCTTCTTGATGTAAGGGTCATTGAATTATTTTGACCACCGTTTTACAAATGCAAAAACACCCTTGGCTTTGTTAACTGTAACATTTATGTGAAGATTAAAATTAAATTTCGGGTCCATTGTAATTCCAAGATCAACAAAGTTAAACACTTGTTCAAGGTTATGGTTACATATTTCATAAGAAGCTGGTTGAACTGCTCTGCGAGAAAAGCACATTACTTTACATTTTTTAACGTTTAGTGGCATGTTATTTATTTCACACCAGTTAGTCATGCTATTTAAATCCGCTTGTAGTAAGGACCTTTCCTCAACAGAATGATACGATCTAAAAAGCTTTACATCATCAGCATACAATACAAGTTTTGAATAATTTATTACAGAAGGTAAGTCATTTATAAAAAGTAAAAACAGAATCGGACCAAGGTGACTTCCTTGCGGGACCCCTGAAGGAACATGAATAATGTTTGAGGAACTATTTTTAAAAAGAACTCGTTGTGTTCTGTCAATGAAGTAAGAAGACATCCAACGAAGGAGATTAGGTTGAAAACCAAGGAGATCGAGTTTATGGATCAGTAAAGAGTGAATTAATTACTCTGTCGAATGCTTTACTAAAATCAGTGTATATAACATCAGTGTGCATAAATTCTCTGAATCCATTTGAAACATGAGTTGTGAACTCAAGCAAGTTTGTAACGGTAGATTTACCCTTAGAGAACCCGTGTTGTGTGCTAGAAATTGTAGAGGATATGGAATACGTTAAATGGTCAACAACAATAGCTTCGAATAATTTAGGAATAGCAGAAAGCTTAGCTATACCGCGGTAATTTCCTACAGAGGACCTACTCCCGGTCTTATAAAGGGGTATAATGAATGATTATTTCCAAGCTTTTTCCCTTCAGCTTAAGAGAAAGATTAAATAAATTAGTTAAGGGCACATAAATATGTTTAGCACAGTTTATGAGGAAACACGTCGGGATCGAATCGGGGCCAGCCTTAAATGATTCTTTTAAGTTACTCAAATAATAAAATACTTCCTCGGAAGATATCTGCGGAATAATAGCAGAGGTGAGGGAACAGAGTTTATAAGGATAAGGTTTGCTCAGAGGCGAGTTAATGGAGTAATTTGACCTGAAGCATTGGGCAAACATGTTGGAAATTGATTGGGAGTCACAAGAAACGGTATTTTGATATTTCATAGCAGATGGAAAACTAGTTACTCTGCGCCTAGAGTTAACGAAGTCATAAAATGATTCTGGGTTTTTTATTAGATTCCTTTTAACTTTGCACAAATAAGATCTGTAGCATTTTTTATTTAATTCAAAATAAGCGTGTCGGATAACTGAGTATTTAATATAGTTAGTGTGCAAACCAGTTTTTTTGTACAATTTCTTATTTTGTTAATTTCTTGAAATTGGCTTTCGCGAAAATAAAACGAGCGTATGAGCTACTTGATTTATCAACATTATTTCCAAAATCACAAATAACTTCGTAATTTTCCTCAATCGCAGGGTGATAAGAGTCCTCTGGAATAACCAAGGGTTCGCACATCTTCATAGATGACTTAGATACGTCATCAACAAAAACAAGATCCAGAATGGTGCCAAAATTGTTTGGAGTTAAATTGATCTGATTTAGACAGATCTCAGCCATATCTTCTAAAAACACATTGTATATATCCTTTGATGATATTGGAACGATAAAGTCGTCTATAAGAGTCCATGATATGCCTGGCATATTGAAGTCACCAAGTACAATCATCGAGTCGAGTGCAGTAATCATTGAACTTAAAGATCTAAGTAACGCAATATGTTGAGAATAAACCGATAAGTCAGAGTTAGGAGTCTTGTAGCAAGCAGCTAAATAAAAGAAACCATTTCCTACTATAACTCGTATTGCTTTAAGATGGATTGACTCGATGAGGGGGATATTAACATCTTCGGATGCTATTGAAGAATGAACTGCAAAAAGAACACCCCCACCGATTCTGTCCTTACGGTCATTTCTATAAATTTGATGTTGATTAGGAAGGATCTCTGAATTAAAAATATGTGGTTTAAGCCAGGTTTCAGTAAAGCAAATTACGTTATAGTCACAGTCTAAGCCTTTTAAATATAAATCGTTCAATTTAGTATTTAAACCTCTAACGTTTTGGTAGAAAATACTTAAAGTAGAATTCAAAATTAGTTTTTTGGCTCAGTGTCACGATTAGGAATTGAAGCTAAGTTATTTATTATATTTTTATTTTTATGTGGCTTGTATTCAAATTCGCGAACAAATGCCCCGGTTGGCCAAAAAGAATTGTTAAGCAAAGTATCAAAAACTTCAGGTGCCACATCAATTTTAAAAGATGATACGTTACGTTCGTATTTTCGGATTGCTAAGTTAGAAGTCTTAATTTTTGATGAAATGTAAAACTCTATATCATCAGAAGAAGTGTCCCTAGCAAATCTAGAAACAAAAATCAATTTTCTCAAAGGAACCACAACCAGCTTCTTTGCAGAGCAGTCAGCCTCATCCAATGGTGCTACAGTTTTTGCAACAATAGGAGCAGATTGGGATGGTGGAAGCGATTGAGGCGGTGATGGACCCACCTCAGATGAAGATGCCTGTAAGTTCTCATGATCAGAATTGCTTTTATTAGAGGAAGAAGCGCGAGTGCAGATAGCTCTTGATGAAGTTGAAGAAGGCGGGCCCTCAGGCGGAGGGACAGGAGACAAAAGATTAATTAGCTCAATTTGTTGGGGTTGAGGCAAAATATTTTTTTGAAGTAATGTAAGAGGAGCCACAATACTTTCCTTGGGTGGACTGTGTGTCCGTTTGCGTTTGGTCTCTCTTACAGGTTGCGAAGTTTGTTTATCTAGGCACTTAAATGATTTAAACACGTTTTCATAACGTATAAATTTATCATTAAGTGCCCGAAGGTCTTTGCCGATTTCGAAAAATCCATTTCTGGTTTCTCTAAAAAATTGGAAAAGTTCAACCTCAGTTGATCTGCATTTTAAACAAGACCAACGAATGCCTCTTCCTTCATTTATTAAGTCTAGGACTCTACCAGTCAATCCGGCACATTTTATATGAGCAATGCCATCGCACAACCAGAATGCAACAGAGCGTTGCTCATTATCGCTTTTATTTTTGCAGTTGTCAAAAATGCAAGACATAATTTAAAATTCAATATGAGTAAAAACTAAAATTGTATTAATAAATCAAAGAAGAGAGCAGTTTGTAAGGTAGGGCAAGTTTTATAATTATTTAAGGTTTGAGAGCTATTTATGCAACGAACAGTTTTAGATGCACAGTAATAGACACCTAAAAAACTAAACGTAAACAGCTGTTTAAAGAATGACAATCAAAAAGAGAAAAGAAAATGCGCGCAAACTTAAACAAATACACAAAGTTTAAAGCAAAACAAAGAAGCAAAAACAATGTAAATAAGAAACAATAACAATGCAAATCAACTAATGACTCGGCAATTGAAAACTAAATGAAGTGTATAAAATCAATGCAAAAAATGCTCAACAAATATTATACTTAGCTTTAAATGCGCACAGATAAATCTCCAAAACTTTTATCACTAAATTATTAATTTATATACAAAGAAATAATGAAATTTCAATATAAAAAAGTAGCACAGAAAAAACACAACTATACAGCTTGACGTTTGCTTAGTATATGAATTTTATATTTACCCATAAAAGTATTAAAAAACATTGAATAATGATATGTTCATAAAATAGGTACATATATATATAGTACATCCTTTTTTATTTAAATTCTGGTTGGCTATATTTTTTGAACAAGTGAAAGTAGGGTTTAGGGAGACATTTATAAAAGTTCTCTTTCCGCAAAATGTCTCTACATTTATCACATTAGGTTAGGTTAGGTTAAAGTGGCCTAGGCCTTTATTAGGCCCATTGTGGTACCACGCGGATTGAAAAATCCCCCTAAGCGAACCAACGTGTGGAAACTAGGAACCTTAAAATCTTGCGTACCTCTACCGTAACCAGATCGCTTAGTTCGTTGAAGAACTCTGATCCTAAGGATTTTTTTCTTTTTTCCCATAATGCGGGACATTCGCATAGCGGGTGCCTCACGGTTTCAGGCTCTTATTCATTTCTGCAGCTTCTGCAGAAGTCATTGCAGGAAACCCCTAGTCTCTCTGCGTGTCTCCCTATCAGTACATGGCCTGTTATTCTTCATAAAGCTAGGGACAGGTCTCCTCTGCTCAGCAAAAGAAGACCTTAACGTCCCACTCCGGCCATATGAGCTTGGACATGATGCATGTGCTACCGTTTTTCCAACGTTCTCCTGATTCCTTAAGGGATGAGTCCCTTAGAAGGAGCTTGCAGGTAGCGAGCGACATACCTAGACCCTTCCAGTGTGATGAAATCGGAATGGATGTTCCCCTCTTGCGAGCTCGTCCGCAGTTTCATTGCCCGGTATGTTACTGTGTCCTGGCACCCATACCAAGTGAAAAGCAAACTGCTCCGCCATCTTTTTTAGAGAATTGCGACAGGCTGCCACTGTTTTAGAGTTCCAGTTGACAGAACTGTCTGACTGTCGGAAAAAATTAAGATTTCTTTATTTCCAACTTCTTTTATTTTAAGGTAGTCCACCGCCTTCTGTATTGCAGCTACATCCGCCTGAAAGACACTACAGTGATCAGGAAGGCGGAAGGACTTTTCTAATCCTAGTTGGGCTGAGAAAACACCCCCTCCAACTTTGTTCTCAAGCTTTGAGCCGTCAGTGTAGAAGTGAAGTGATTCCGCCGATCCAGGAGATCCATTGGAGCACCAGTCTCTATGAGAGATTAGTATGTTAAACTTCCTTGTGAAGTTTTAAATAGGGGCGCAGTAATCCATATCGTGCGAGCCCAATTTGTTGACGATTTTGGTGTGGTCTCTCGTAGTCTAAGTGTGGCACACGCCGCGAATTGTTTTCCCGTGATATCAATCGGGAGACAAGCCCCAGGTTTTTCTGATGGCTCCCTTACAGCTGTAGAGGGCCACCGCTACCTTCTCACTGCGCTCCTGGGCGTTCAGTGTCCACGATAGCTTCTTGTCTGGTGTCACACCTAGATATTTGGCGTATTCCCCTAGCCTCAGCGTTCTATTCCCCACTACAGGAAGCCTAATAGGTGGGATCTTATACATCTTTCTGAAAAGAACGAGTTCGGTTTTGTCCGGGTCTGAGGAAATTTGCCCCGTTTCTACCACGGCTAGATCTTCGGCATAAGCAATTACCTTCGATCCTCCCTCCTCCTCCAGGGCCTTTAGTAGTTCATTAATGGCCACCACCCATAGAAAGGAGAAAGGACTCCATCTTGCGGGGTTCCTCTGCTTATACAGCGTTTTAATATTCTAAATTGCCTGTCATGAGCTAAACACATGCAGGTCAGCCGGATCACCTGACTATTGACCTCCAAGCTAATGGTTGTGGTGTCCTCATCGCTAAATTGAGGAAGAAATAAAAATTTTAGTTTCGAGTTTACAAGAATGCAGGCCCTAGGTCTACCCTCAGTTGCCACATTACCAATGTATATTCCGCAGTCTGGAGTCCCCAAATTCGATGCCCAACAATCCAAGCTTCTGGATTAGGGCGATGTCTGCTGCCCCCCTTCGCCGGCAGCCACACTCTTGCTCTGCCCGAGGAGTTCGGGTTTAATGAGAGTGAAAAATTTACGTATGTAGTATTAGGTTTTTTTCACCTTAAGTAATCGCAAAATATATTATTACATTAAAGTCGGTTAAACTGTACTGCGATAACTTTTGTTGAGTTGAATTATACATCCCTTTTCTGATACCCTCACAAAACTGACATTACTGACTGTTGTGAGATTTCTGACAACTGTAAGGTTACCCTTATGCTGGCGAAAATTTAAAAGCTCAAAAGCTCACAACTGTCAGATATTTTGTGATAAGAGAACACGAACTTCACAACATAAAACAGCTGATTTTACTGTATATTTGCAATAATTTTGTGTAAATTTCATTAATTTTTGTAATATTTTTAAATTTAAATTGAAAAAAAATAATGGAAGAACTATTGCTTGTCTGTGCGGCAGTTCTGGACGAGCAAGAGAATGCGGTGAAGAGGAGGATTTTAAAGAGCCTGCGTGATAAATCTGATCCGTTTTCCATGGAGGATTCCATATTCATTCAGACATTTCGGTTTTCAAAAACTCTGTGCCAAGCGCTGATGCGCATAAGTCGGAGATGCCTTTCACGCTTCGATTCCTAGGGTGCCTATATTTTTATTCCCATGGCTCTTACCAAAAATGCGTTGGAAATAGCTATTCCATTTCGATGAGTCAGTCATCCGTGTCCCGATCTCTGAACTTCATATCGAAGTGTATTGTGGACATGAAGGGTAGCAGGAGGTCGCAGATGTGAAAAGAGGGTAGGGTTCAAATTATCATACGATTTTTTAATAGATAATATAAATATTTTTGTTCCTAGGTTTTATACAAAATCTGGAATGAAGGGCACAATCGGAGCAATTGATTGCACCCATGTTGGGATCATATCACCAACGGCAACAGATGCCAGCACTCCCGTTTCTTTCTTCCTGAACAGAAAGGGGTTTTATAACTTAAATGTTGAAGCAGTATGTAAACATTATTTTTTGGTTTGTTTTTAAATTTTTATGATTATTTAATATTTAAAGGTGTGTGATCATCAGCTTGTGTTTACGGCAGTCAATGCAAGTATCTGGACCACATCCCCCACACGGCTTCATTTGAGTGGTTTCCCACACAAAGTGATTCGTAGTTGTTAGGTGACCAGGGGTATCCATTGGAGCCAGTGGCTGAGCCCTTAAACGCCAGAGAAATTAAGATTAATAAGTTGCACGCCAAAGGGCGTAATACTATTAGAAGAGCTTTCGGTGTTTTAAAGTCGCGCTTTCGATGCCTGTCGAAACATCGTATTCTCCATTATGGCCCCAAAAGAGCAGCGAGTATTATATATGCTTGCACCATTCTCCACAATATTCTTATGAAGAATGGTGTAGCTGCTGACCTGGGTTCATAGAAATCGACGAAGACTTGGAAGATTTTGAAATCCATAACGGAGCTGAAGACAATTATAATGCAAGAGAGGGTGCAAGAGTTAGGGAACGCTACATAATGTCTCTATAAATCTAAACGTTTATTTCTAAAATGCTCTGTAAATGTAAATATACATATAGCAGTTAATAAAATAATGAATTTCTTTTAAAATATTAATGTTTGTTTTATTTTCAGTTAGACCAACTTTTGATTTTATCGGAAAGAAATTTCTTAAACTCTTTCTTTTTAATGCTAATGTGCAGGAAGTTAGTTTGTTTCGTTGTTAGTTAGATTTTGTATTTCTCACGATATAGAGGGGCCAAAAACTTCAAAAGAGACTGAAATTCGCAATCGCAAGTTCATCTTATGATACCGCAACAACTCAAATTTAAACCGACTAAGAACTCACAATTCAGCATTTTTCCAAGTTCGACCATATTTTTTGTTGATTTCGCACAATTTGCCCAAAACTTGACTAATCGAGTTTAGCGCTTGCGAAAGTTGTTCAAGAGCACTAGCGATATTTTTGTTTTGTGCGATAATTTGTTCTTGCAGAAGAATAGCTTGCTCCTCTCTAAGATCAGGCGACGCAGCCGCTGTTAATACAAAACAAGTCGAAATTGCAGAGCAAAACTGTCGTCGATAATGATACTCAGCGGTGGCACTTCCTTAACAAAATTTGAAATAAACCATTTTAATTGTTTTATCTGCATATTGCATAAGGAAACGATATTTATGAATGTGTATATTAAAAATGGAGGGTCTCAAATTTTGCTCTTAAACCAAACTACAAAATTCTAAACACTTCCATCTAAATATTAGTTACGTAAATACCTCGTGCCCCAATTGTCCATCCACTGCTGCTGCCCCAAAGGTATCAACTGCTTGCTGCTTAAATTCGGAAATATCAGCAACCAAATGTTCTCCGCCAGTCATTTGCGATTGCGCTTTGAGTCTGCGTGCACGACTACGCAACTGGTGTTTCCAATGCATCATTGTCTAAACAGATAACGTATAGAAATAAGTACAGAAATGCTTACGTACTTACTTCCTTCCACCTGGGTGCAGTTCGGGTGGGACCTCGCATTGCGTTCAAAGTGTCCGTTACCTCTGCCCATAAGTTATGTAGCATCTGAGGATTGTTTGGCTGGAATTTTCCACGCTGAAGCTCGGGACACTCCTTGCAGAAACTAACGAAGTACTGCAGTTGTTCCTGTGTTGTCCTTTCGAACTTGCCTCTTCTAGAAAATAGATAACTAAAAATATCAATGCAATTTTAAATTTTCTTTTATTAAAGTACTTACTCTATTTGGTTTTCTGCATCCATCTTTTGATTTGCTTTTGTTACAATCTATCTGTTTGACAGTAAACCGCTTTTCACCTTATATGGTAAATTTTTTCTTCTGAGGTATGGCTGCGAATCACCTCACAAAATAGACCTGACAAGTTTATTTGTGAGGTTTTGGTAGAATAGGGCTGATATTCGCTTTAACAGCTTTCAACACTTTTTTATTCGGTAAATTCAATCATTATTTTAAGCCAGCTAGGTTTTGCAGATATTCATTATTTACTTCAAATTTTTACAGATAAGAAAATTTTCTTTAATGATATATTTATCGAACGTGCTGCCAAAACAATATAAGACATTTTCCTTTTGAATTTCTTTAAAAAAATTCTTATCTTTTTTGTGTAAGATGATATTAAAACATATACATTAAAGCCTGCGACTTGATGTTGGCAAAGTAAATAGCAGTCATATTATTAATAATTGTTTTCTGTTTGCTCTTTTCTTTTGTGTTTTAGTTATCTTTTTAGTGTTTTTTTAATGTTGCTAAAAACTTTAAGTACCGTTAGTTCACTTTGCATAATTTCTACATTTGTCGTTTGGGAGTGAGTATTTATTGGCGAAATTCAATTTTAAAAAAATCATTTCTGTGTCTAAACTGTGCATAGAATCTGCTGAGTTACGCATAACTTGAAAGTTCCGCTTGAATTCAATTGTTAAATATGTTACCACAACAACAAAAAGTTAGTATGTGAAATGGTAACACGCTTACACCCGTAGAAGGCGCACAGGTGCATACCTACAAGGATACTGGCATTAGCAAAAGACAAATCGCCATTAAGGTGAATCATTCATCATCAGCAACCGATAACGTGATTAAATTAAAAAATAATTATAACACAAAACGGTCGAACAAGGCCAACCAGAAAATTTCTCCTCGGCAAAAATCTGGTTTATACGTGCTGGCCTCGAAAAAAATGCAAGTACATCATAAATTGTGACTGATTAAAATTTATCAACAAGCAAACGTGGGTGCAATTAGTTTTAGCGGGGAGAAAGCGACCAGTTTGGAAGAAATTGAAGTCAAAACCAGCTTTGACGGAGTTCCACAAACGTGCAAGACTAGAATTAGCAAAACAGCACATGTCAGGAACCGATGAATAGAAAAATGTGATATTTTCGGACAAAGAAAAATTCAATCTAGGAAAATAGTATTTCTAGTTTGAAATTCATTTATTTATTTTTTATCTGACTCCTTAAAACATATCAATAAAATAAAAATCTCCGTTTGTATTCAAAAAATTTTAAGTAAGCACAGGTGCCTTTAATTGATTTTGGCAGAGCGAATATTAATTTCAATTGATTGATCTAAGATAGTACGAAACAGCCATTGAAAAGCGACCATGCCAAATGGCATATAATAATCGATAATACAATAATATTTTGTTAGTTTCTCAATGTACTTAAACAGATGATTAACTCATATTTAATTCGCAAACATTGCCGCTGTGGTCGAGTGGTTAGCGTCGGCATAAAACTGTTGGTACCTCCATTACTGGTAAAACATGCGAAATACTAAGCTATTTAGTGTAAGCGCAATCAATATTTACTCTCTACAATAAACCTTTTTCTCTAATGGCAAATTTGTTAATTAGCGTTTCGAGTACTTTGTACCATGAGTTTCCTGAATGAGTAATTGCGTTACAAGAAGTTGTCGACGAAAAATGCAGTTTTTTTATATTGGACATAACGTTCGTTGTCAAAAAATACGGGCTAATGTGGTGCGAATTATTGCTGTTTTGTGTAGTAATTAAAAGAAACTCACTAATATACTATGTTTAATATAAGCGATTGTGCAAAAGAATCTGATGGGTGCAATGATTTGAAGCACCCCGCACAATCAGCTAAAAAGGCGAATAATATTTAGCCATTCTCTAGTAATATCTTCTAGAACACATTATCCCATAAAGCGATTCCTGACCTTTTACTTGACTATTTCGACATTTCCTTTTGCTTATTTAACCCATTACACCGCGTTACACACATTCTGTCCTATGAACCAAATTTACTTTTTCGGAAAGGGCAGAAAAAATAAAAATACACGTGTATCGGCGATTTTCATGTACACGTCAGAACTTTTTTTTTAACCCTTTTTCCGTGATCCAATCGAGCTGAATTTTTGCAGGCAGACTCGTGGAAATGTCTGTATCACGTCAAATTTTTTACAAAATAGATTTTTATCAGTTCTCAGATTTTCCTGAATTTTTTTTTTAATTTAATCACCGATACACGTACTGTCTTTAAAATTAATATAGTTTACTTGCACAAGATTTATTGATTGGTAAACCGAATGATAAAAAATATTGTTTCTAAAAATATAATACACAACCGCGTGTGTTACGCTTTGGAAAAGCTTGGTAGTACATTCATAGAAAGGCTATAACCCAAAATAGCCGAGAGATTAGAAGCGATTTGAATCTATCTTATATATTTTTAAATGTTTGTAATTTTTCTGTTGGCCTAATAAATGGTAATGATTGACAATTTTATTGAGCTCAAGGCCAGTTTATTAAAGATTTTGTGTGAAAAAATAACAATAATAAAATAAAAAAGAACTCTAAAGAGGAAATGTGGTGATTTCCGAAATAGTACTATAACTTCTACCATTAAAAACTGTTGTTGTTTTTTCACACAAAATCTTTCATAAACTGGCCTTGAGCTCAATAAAATTGTCAATCGTTATATATTTTTATATTTTTTATTAACTATTTTTAATAACAAGGTTTCGTTTTTATTGAATTTAATTTATTTGAATTACTACACGCCTTCAGATCCGCAAGTCTTCATGCGTTGTCATTATTGATTAATTTTCCTGTCTTTGTTTCAGAGTATACACTTTGCCAATATCGGTATTCACATGAAGAAAAATGAAATGGCTGGAATTTCTCTATTTTTGTTCAAAAATGCATATGTGCACATTCCCAATGATTAAGAGTTTAATATCGGTGATTTTTAAATTAGTTTTGTTCGTCAACTTTAAGTTTTTGAATAGAAATTAATTGCGACAAACTGGTATAATTTAAGTCCATGACGAATTCGTATGACTTTCCGATTATAACCCAGTCAATAACTGAAATTTTTGCATGCTTGTTTACTTTAAACTTAGTTTAACTGAGATAACGTCTAGGTGAAATACCAGTCCATGAACTTAAATTTATACATACTTGATAGGTTTTCATTGAAGGGAAGTCACAATTTATAAATATATACACACACCTTATATACGTATATATATCCATACATATACATAGTTACGCTTAACAAAATATGTACAACAAAAACAAAACTTCTAAATTGCCTTTCCAATCTAATACTCGTTTATCTAAGTGGTTGGGAGGACAATTCCGAGCTAATTGGGGGTGTAATAGCACATTTTAATGGCTTCATCAATTCAAAGTTTAAAGAGGCGTCACGCAAAATCAACACCCTCAGTGAGGCGCATTCAACGTTCAGGATGTATGTATGTATGTAGGTATACATATTATGTATGGAGACTTGTACACATGAATGTATTTATATGTAAATATGGTATCGTTGCGGTACTGCATACTTAAATTTAACGCATCCACAAGTCACTCATTTGTCATTAGTCTAGTTTAGCATTTGGAACAATTAAATGCAAGGGCGAATGTAAAATATATAAATACGAATAAACTTAATTGTGCGAAGATGTCGATTTGCGCTTATATGTGTACATACATACATATGTACATATATGTATACCCAACAAGCGCTTTCATTTAAAATTTTTTTTTTGCATTCAATAATACCGACTGTTGTTATTATATTTTCAAATCTTTTTACTTTGCCTTTGTAAAAGATATATACTCGTTATACAACTAAAACCTAGTTTGTTCTCTACTTGTTTAAACAAAATTCTTTAATCTCTTTAACTTTTAAAATTAAATGTTTTGATTATGCTCTTAAAATTTTTAATGATTCTGCAAATTATTTTAAAAGAAGAGTCGATCAGTCCTTTTCTTCAAATAAAAATACAAATTAATTAATCCTCAACTTAAATTTTAAAATTGTTTGAGATTTACTACCGTTTATTACTGTTTGCTAGGTATATGATGTTTTCATAGTGGGCAGATTTCCGACATAAAGCGTAAAACCGACTCAATCAACAAATTGTTTACACACTCTACTTTGAACAAAGGATTCAAAAGATTACAAAGTATTTTTTTGTGTCCGAAAGTACAAGTTCGAGTGTGTATGAAGGTACGCCTGACTCATATAAATGCATACATATGTATGTATGTATGTATAGACATAATGTATGTATGTTTGCCTACAAACATATACGAGTACATACGAATATAAATAGAAAAGTGGTGTCGTGAATTTTGACAGATGGTTATTTTCAATTTGTGTTTTTTGATCCGACAATTTGAGTTTTACCAGTTTGAAATCGTAAAGTGGGGTAATTTAAATCAGTAAAAAAGTATAGCGGAAACGATTAAAGGGTTTGTCAACACGATGTTGCAGTTATTTAAACCATAATAAGTTGTAAATTTAAATTGACATTTGATGTTGGCGAAGAACGTCTGTCAAAATATTGTTACATAAGCTGTTAAAATCCTTAGAATTCAAAATGGACAAAACTTATATATTCATACATTTGTACAAAATATCATCATACAATATAATTTAAAGAAATATAGACTGATGCAAATCTATATTTTTTACATTTTCATGCACAGTAAGTTATACAAGTATGTATATGAAGTAAGTATGTTATTTATTTCGGACAAAAAACAGTTATAATTGTGATGTGCTTATGAAATAATGAGAACATTGACTTAGACCGGAAATAGTCGCTAGTTGGAAGGGAGAATGGCAATTTATGATATGATATACTAATTACACAAAACAAGAAATGGTTGCCGGGGTGTAGATGTGAAATCGACAAAGTCGAAAATGCGCAATAAACGCTTCATGGTTAAAATTTACTATTACCGCCGAAAAACTGTGTATAAACAAATAAAAATATACGATGCACATTCATCGATCGATAATGTTTTATGGTGCTAAAACTCAAATAAGAAATATCACAGAAGCATCTGTAACTTTTCTAAAACATTAAATTTTTTCCAGCATGAAAATTTACCTCTAAACTAGACGAGCATCTAAAAGCACATATGCACTTCATGCCATTGACAAAGTTTACCTTTGAAGTCCGGTAATGACTCTACGTTGCCTACGGTGGAAATACGTAGATACATATGTACATATATCAGCCAAAATACAATTTTGGATTGAAATGAATTCTAGAAAAGGGAAATATAAAAGAAATTCATATCTATATATGTACATACATATGTATATAAAACAGGATGTGTGTTCGTATGGACTCCAAAACGGCTGGGCCGATTTTGATGACATTTTCAGGGAATCTTCGGAATATTCAGGCGGGAGACACTGTGAAGTCTGATTTTTGATTTTCAATCTGCGGGCGGAGGGGCGTGGCAAAATCCGTTTTTCATATTGCACCACCAATGACATACATATGTATACATATTTTTATTATTTTTGCTTTTTTTATTTTATTTTATTTTTTGAAAGCTGTTGTCATGTTTTTCAAAACGAGATATCAAACTCTTAAATCGGTTATGTAGTTCCGAAGATATTTACAAAAAACCTATGTTAATGATCCAATATCAAAATTTTAAAAATTTCGAAATGTTGGATTTAAAAGTCCGATTTTTCGGTTTATTTACAAAATATTTACATCATTCGATAACACAAGATATTCCTCGCTTACTAAGGGTGTCTTTGATGGGGGTGCTCGACTTGCACACACGCGACACTCCAAATCGTCGACTCGTAGGTGCTCAGTCACTCGGTGACTGACACCCCCTTGTACTAGGGGCCTCCCCGTGGTGACACCTGGTAACGCTTTGGCGGCTAATTCGAGCGGCGACCCCTCCAAAACCCCTCATACCCGCAATTCCTACTCCAGTACCCAACTTCCCCCTCCCCTTTTTGTATATTTACAGGGCCGGATCAAGGTGTCAAACGACCCGTGCCGACGATCAGCCTGGCTGGGGGCCCTTACAAAAGCCCAGTCTCAAACGGAGTGCTCCGGATACCGGGCAACCTTCGGAGCTAACTAGCCTTACCCGGGTACAGCGGATCTCTGCCCGGGTGGACGTTCCCCTTTCTCCGCATCTCGTGGGTCATTATTATGGATAATCTTAAAAATAAAAACTTAACACCAACAAGGGAGTGCGGCGCTCCCAAGCAAAGGTCGACAGGAGCTACAACCTCCGCAACACATAAAGCTACGGCACCACCGAGCTTAAGGACACACAACCTTCAACAACAAAAGCTAACAAGGACAAAGGTACCCCCTGGTCCGAGAAGCCCGAAGGCTAATGCCACTCGCAAGAGTGGTACGAGCCAGGAGGCCCAAACTGTCGACAGCGAGCACCCTGTGCCTTCCTGCAGCAATCTCGTCACTCAGCGACCAGCGGCTGGCGGGACGACTGTAGTGAGACCCAGGCAAGGCCCGTTGACGAGCAATAGGGCCAAGGAATTAATTCGTCCAAACCCGTCGAAGGCCACCCACCAAGATAGACGGAAAGCCTCACGGATTCTCCGTCGTCAAGCCACCTCACCGATCAGGGAGGAGCAGGTATCGAAGGAGGACTTCGTGAAGGTTCAAGAGGATATCGAGTGGGCTAGGTTGGTTATTCCAGACTTCGATGTCAATCTATACGGCAAGTCAGCGGCTACCAAGCGACAACGATCCGTAGAGGAACTGCAACCGTTAGCACCGAAAAGGGCCAAAACGCAGGGCGCATGGACTCGATCCTTCGCAGAAATTGCTAAAGATCGAAAAGTTATAGGCGTCATTGATAGCAATAACGAGGAAGGTAGGATACCCAGACACCAATGGAAGTGGGTTAATGCCGCCCTAGCCAAAGTAGCACTAGCAGTGCTGAAAGAGAACCCTGGACCGCCGCCATCATGCTCTGATGCTATATTTTTCCAGGGGAACGTGAAGCTAGTCGCCTGTGACGATAACAGATCGGTCGAAATGTACAAAGCGGCCATCGACAAAGCTGGCGAAGTGTACCCCGGAGCCTGCCTCAAGGTAGTAGACGCAAAGGACATACCGTCACGTCCAAGAGCAAGAGCCTGGGTACCAGTTACACCATCGGACCCAGTTGAGATCCTGGAGATGATGCAACTATTTAACCCAAACCTCCCTACACAAAATTGGAGAGTGGTAAACACCGAACCTACAGATCGAGCGACGATGCAGGTGGTTCTCCTGCTAAACAATGAGAGCATAGAAATCCTGGCTAAATGCGAGAACAGGATAAACTCTGGGTTCGGGAAGATTACCCTTAAGGTTTACAAAACCGACACCGAAGCCCTGGTGAACCTGGCAAATTGTGTGGAAGCGGAGGAACCACCAAGCGACCACGAGATAGAGGTAGAAGAAAAGACGAAGGATGATCTGAGCGGATACACCTCATCCGGATCGGAGGTAGGTGCGACCTTAAGTAAGCTATATGCGGAGTGCGAGCTACTCAGTGATGAGGAAGCGGACAAGACAATCGTGGAGAAGGTGGTATCGTGTGATGAAGGTTGTTCAGATAAACCTTCATCACAGTAAAGCAGCGTCCGCTGCGCTTCTACTTCAACTGGCGTCAGGGGAAGTAGACATAGCTCTGGTCCAGGAGCCATGGATCACTGGTGATAGGATCCGTTTCCTGAAGACGCCGAAATATGCTCTGTTCGGAGCTCAAGGTAAAGGGAAGCCCCGTGCCTGTATTCTAGTTAAAACTATTATAAACTCTTTTATTCTACCACAGTATAGTAATGGAGACATAACCACAGTCAGCATTGAACTGGCGCAGAAAAAGCTCAGAGTGGCCTCCTTTTATCTGGCTTATGACCACGAGGGACCTCTGCCGCTAAAACCCATGAGGGAACTAGTGAGGGACAGAAACCCACTAAGTACAACACTCATTATGGGAGGAGACGCTAACGCCCATCACACGCAATGGGGTAGCTCCAACTTCAACGAACGAGGTGAGTCACTCTATAACTACTTACTTAATACAAATCTAGCTTTATGCAACAAAGGCACTGACCCAACGTTTATAACAGCCAATCGTAAAGAAGTCCTAGATATCACTCTTTGTACTGATAAGTTTAGTAACCACATATTAAACTGGAAGGGCCTGAAAGAGCACTCTTTTTCGGACCATAGGTTTATAGAATTCACTATATCAGACTCACCACCCACCCCTAAGGTGATGCAGAATATCAAAAAAACAAACTGGGGTTATTATAGAAAACTGCTACTCAAGAGACTCCCTTCGGAACCACCAACTAAGCCAAGGACGTCAGAGGAACTCGACCATTTAGTATGTGTCTTTGTTGAAAACTGCAATGCAGCACTGCAAAAAGCATGCCCCAATAAGAAAGTAAAAGAAACATATAGGCCCCCCTGGTGGACCTCAGACCTAAATAGACTACGTAAAGAATGTAGGAAAGCATTAAATGCTGCTAAGCATGATGCCCAGGAGTCTTCCTGGGCGCATTATAAAGCAATACTAAGAATCTATAAAAAAGACACGCGGAATGCAAAGCGCACTTCATGGAATAATTTCTGCAGCGGGATAGAGACCACAACCGAGGCCTCAAGGCTTCGAAAAGTTCTGGCAAAATCACCGACGGCACCCAGTTTTCTTCAAAAGCAAGATGGGACCTGGACCGACTCTAGCGTTGAAACAGTTAATCTGCTTCTAGACAACCATTTCTCAGAGTACACCAATGATCTCGGAAATGAGTCAGAACAAAGGAATGTCAGACCGCAGCTTATAAACGAGATAATAAGCGACAGAAGTATTTGCTGGGCCATAGACAAATTCGAACCCTACAAAAGTCCGGGGCCAGACTGTATTTACCCAGCTCAGCTACAACATACCATGGAGCGCACCAAATCTTGGTTAAAAACAATCTTTACCAGCTGCTTAGGCCTCGGCTATATACCCGTTTTATGGAGAGAAGTTAAGGTAGTGTTTATACTAAAAGCAGGTAGAGCCTCATACACCAAACCAAATGACTTTAGGCCTTTAAGCCTTTCCTCTTTTCTACTCAAAACTTTCGAAAGACTAATTGAGATGTATATTAGGAGCTCGATTAGTCCATCCCTATTGTCTAATGCGCAACATGCCTATACCAAAGGCAAGTCCACGGAGACAGCACTCCACTCACTAGCTTCCAAGCTTGAAAAATCCCCAGAAGAAAAAGAATTCGCACTTGTTGCATTTCTCGACATTGCGGGGGCATTCAACAATGTAACCCCGCGGGCGATTATCTCGGCTCTCAGGGATCTGCGAATGGACAGCTCTCTAGTTGGACTCATTCACCAAATGCTCACCAGCAGGGTAGTGTGTTCGCAGCTGGGGGATAGCACCGTTCGCAGACCCGTAAACAGAGGCACTCCACAAGGAGGAGTTCTATCTCCACTTTTATAGGTGGTAACTGTAAATAACCTCTTGCGACGCATGGAAGGAGACGGTTACGAGGTGATCGCGTACGCCGACGATGTTGCGGTAATCATGAGAGGAAAATTTCCTCAGACGCGATGCGAACTCATGGAAACAGCTCTCACTTCACTTGTCACCTGGACCAGAGACTGTGGTCTAGAAATGAATCCTGATAAAACAGAACTAGTGCTATACACCAGACGGTATAAGATACCCACTCTCACACTACCGAAACTTGATGGCAAAAGCCTAATTCTTAAAAGCACCGCGAAGTACCTGGGTCTGATTTTTGACAATAAACTGTACTGGAAAGACAATACAAGGGAGCGAATAAGGAAAGCCACTACGGGGCTTTTCACTTGCAAAAAAGCTATTGGTGTAAAATGGGGGTTCTCCCCTAAGATAGTACACCGGATCTATACAGCCATCGTCCGCCCAATCCTATTATACGGAGCCTTGGTCTGGTGGCCCACGCTAAAAAAATCAACAACGCTTAAACAACTGCAAAGAGTACAAAGAAGCGCGGAGCTCTGCATAAGTGGAGCCTTAAGCTCCTCACCCACTGAGGCTCTAAATACCATACTACACCTGCCACCCCTTGATGTAGTCGCTCAAGAGGTTGCCGTTATTACAGCTCTAAGGCTTAGAGAAGCTTGTATCTGGACCCAGAGCACGCTTGGCCACACAGAAATTCTAAGAAAAATGGCTCCTATTCAAATACCAACAGATACGGACTACTGTACACCATCAGCTTCCTTTAAAATAAACTATGAAGTCATCGTACCAACCCGACAGGATTGGTACACAAGACCACACCACATACATAAGGCCATCAACATTTACACTGATGGCTCCAAACTCAACGGGAAAGTCGGGGGAGGTGTATTTTCCCCTGAACTAAAACTTGAAACATCGTTCAGACTCCCCAACCACTGTGGCGTGTACCAAGCGGAAGTGCTGGCCATCCAGGAGGCTACGCAGCACCTAATCAAAAACCCTAAAGAAAATAAACAGGTCTTTATATTTTCTGACAGCCAAGCTGCACTGTAAGCGCTAGACTCCTGTATAGACAATACAAAGTATCTCACTGAATGCCGCAGATCTCTAAACGGGATGGCTCAGCATTAGAGAATTCAACTCATATGGGTGCCTGGACACCGTGATATTGAGGGCAACTGTAAAGCGGATGAATTGGCAAGGAAAGGTACGACCATCCCGATCCTTCCGAGGAGGAACAGGATAGGTATACCACTTGCCACTTTTAAAATACAAGTTAAACACAACACCACAAAGGTGGCGAATGAACGTTGGGGTACTCTCCCACACTGCGAAATCTCCAAACTCACGTGGCCGTCCTACGATAAAAGGCGCACATCAACCCTTCTGGGGCTAAAAAGAAGCGAAGTCTCTACCTTAACAAGAACCCTCACAGGACACTGTCTAATCGGTACTCATGCGATAAGACTAGGAGTAAATGCTCCGGAGCACTGTCGCAGTTGCGACGAAGAAGAAGAGAACGTGGAACATCTACTTTGCCAATGTCCAGCTTTAAGTAGAAGAAGACTTCGCACGCTTGGCAGACCAACTCTACAAAGCCTCGCGGAGATAGCGCTAATTAACCCAAAAGCTCTGTCGAAATTCATCAAGTCAACAAAATGGTTTGAGCCCGATGTGCAGGAGAATTGAGGAGCGAATTCGCATATGGCAGTACAATGGGCCACGCTAGGCCTAAGTGCAAGGGAGGGTTCTCTTCCCAGCCATTCCAACCTAACCTAACCTAAGGTGCAACATTGAACAATAAGTTAAAAATAATATAGATATATGATCAAATTTTAAAATTTAACAAGCTTGGTATATGCACTCCTATTATATTGACCGCAACTGTAATCTTTTCATCTTTATATATAAAAATTATGCGCTATTTCGTTATATCCGCGCAGAGCGTCCGAACCACAGCACGGAAAGACGTTAAAATTTGCACAGTTATTCCTTTATTCCTGCAGAAGGTCCTAACGAAGCCCTTTTTTAAGTTATAGGACAACAGAGATCAAAAAGTGTTTGATTTACTTTTATGTAATAAATTTTGGGCGGGATGCAGTTCGCCGGGCCTTCTAGTAAGTTATAAATCTACTCGAACATTAGTATTAATGGTCTACATAACGTTTTATCTCTTGACGCCCATAATTACATACGAAAATCGATCAACGGATAAGGCTTTAAGCGTTTTTTCTTCGCAAGATTTTTTCCATTCAACTATTGCGAAGGCTTGGACATACTACTTGTATCGATGGCGGTGGTCCTGTGAAAAAATTCTTCGACTCGTCAACCTTAAGAGGGCAGCGAAGGCAAGGGGGTTACCAAACACAATAGAGTAATTGGCGTACAAAGCTGGTACATTATACAACTTTGCTTTCAACTTTTTGTTAAATGTGGCCGCTAAACAACGTAAACGGCGGTTCGACAATCGGTTTTAACAATGTTTGGTCGCCAGCGAACTGTGAGCCCATGCAACTTTTGCTTCATGCAACTCTGTCTTTCTGTATATGTGTACAATTCAATAATTTAATTAAAAGTGAATTCCAAACATCTCTTACTAATTTGTAAATTAATTTTTTTTAATTCATTAACTGCATAGCAACGGCTTAAATTTTTAGTTTTAAATTCATTTTATTTTGTAAGCAAACAATTTGCGTTCAACAAAAATTCAAACAATTTATCATTCAACAAGTCATCTCTAAAAGTTGATCAATTCAATCGGCTTTTGGTCTTACCGCTACCCGAAAAATGGATGTAGCGTCAAAAAGCGAATTATTGTGTTCAATTTTTAAATGTGTTTTAACTCTTAAATACATATATAATATGGTAAAACATTCCTCCAAAAAATTTGGTTTTTATAGAGTTTATTTTATATGATCGAGGCTTATAATTTAATACCTGAAACCAGAAAGAAGTAAGATGTACATATGAAGCATTATACTACAACTGAATCCGCTATGTTGATGTCATCACGTCTGTATGTTATCATGCCTCAGTCTCATAGGACATAAAACTTACATAATTCATTATAAAAGTATATTACATAGAGTAATTTACGTGAGGCATATATGCCGAAAAAAATCATTGTAAGGTTGCCAAAAAAATCATCAGTGATTAAACCGTGGTTTTTGCTCTCTCTCACTGAGAGACACCTTGTACCTAAGACTTAAGAATTCCTTCAAATCAGAAGCATTGGGACATCATCGAGAGCTCATCAGTCTGTCATAAACCATTAAGTATAAAAAAAATGGTTGTGTTTCTATTATATTCATGATAAAAACAACCTTCCCGTTCTTGCCGTTGTAATTGTATGTTCTATCTAGGGTTGTCAGATTTTTTCCCCCAAAATTAAGTACTTTCGGTTTTTTAGAGCTGGACATTTCAGTACACTTTAATTCAAAGCAAAATTTCTGTAATTTGCTGCTGGTATTATAAAAAATACATTAAAACACCAAACAGATTTAAATATGTATAATGAAAATTATATTATTTTATACATAGTAATAATACATGGCGGGTTTTTGTGCCTTTTTGACTAATTTCTGGACGACATTACTTTTTAAAATAAAAACAAATATTTAAAAAAAAAGTGCATATAAGTAATTGGATAATGCTTGCGATGGCATGGCACCACTGAGCAATGGTGAATGCGAAGGCAACTCCATGGTATACGGCAATTTGTGGTGACGGTGTTTTTGCATCATTATTTGAAATTTTTGTTTGTGAAGTTTAGTTAATTTTGTTTACAAATAATTTGTCATTGTCTTTTGAATAAAACATATTTTATCGGCAAAAAAACGTTCTATTTCTCAACATAATCTGCTTTCAACTTAATACCCCATTTTTTATTCCTTCCAAATTATAGCTTTTCTCAAGGCTTTTAAAATAAGCGTTTGTTTTTGTGATATTCTCTTCATTTCACCCAAACCTCTTACCACCCAACCATATCTTCAAGTTTTGAAATAGGAAAAAGTCGCATTGGGCTAAATCTGGAGAATATGCTTGATGGCGTAGCAATACGTAGTCCAATATATGGATTTTTGCCATGGTTTTGAAGAGATCAACCGGTTACGCTTATGATCGAGTGTGAGCACTTGCGGCACCCATCGCGCGGATAGTTTTTTTATATACAAATATTCGTGTTAAATGTGATGTTCCCGCTCAGTTGGTTGCCTACAACCTCAGCTACCTCACACACTTTCGTTCTCCGGTTCCAATATTATTGCACGGATTCCAACGACGATTTCTGTTGTAACGAACCATTTTAGGCGAACCGAACCTTCGGCAGCACTTGTGATGCCTCGACAACAACGGAACTCAGTAATTCAATTTTTAACTATTGAAATTGTTGGTGCAAGGTCCTTATAGTATTTATCAAGCCTTGGCTTGATTTAGGTGATGATTTTTTTACGCAAAAAATATTGCTTAATCAGCTTACTTAATAGTTTATTATAAGATGGCAGTTAAAAGCAGCTATGATGAATTTAAAGTTTCTGGGTGGGAAATTCCAAAAGTCGATGACCTATCAAACCGCCCTCCTATTTCAAATTATGAACTGACAAAACAACAAACCGTGCAGCAAAACTTCTGAACAATGATGCCAAAATTTGTCGACAGTGCTGCCTAATATTGGGGCAAATAAGGGTTGCACGTCCATAAACACCAAATAAAAGTGGGGTTTAAAGCGAGTTAGACAAAAAATTTTTGTATGGTAAACTCCGAAAAGTGTTTGACGTTAAACTCCAAAATTGCTCATAAACTCGAGTTAACGGCGCAGTCAGAACATAGTATAAGCAATTGTAAAACTATAAAGATCATTCAAAGTTTTCGAATAAACAGAATAATATACATACATATATACTTATAATATATGTATGTATTCATATATTCATATCATCGGCTTAGGGCTTTCGAGCTCTGGGAGTGTTCGAGAGAAATATTCTCCGAAAGATTTATGCGTTGGAAAGACCAGGCGGTAAGGGACTTGGGTACGCTTGGTATTTCCAACTGGCGCCAGTTAGCGAAAGAGAGAAATAACTGGCGTCTTGTGCTAAGCTCGGCCAAAATCGCATAGGCGGTTATCGAGCCAATGCAAGAAGAAGAAGGCTTAGGGCTTTCACTTTAAATATTTCAGGTTTATAAAATAATGATAAATTGTTAATCTTTCTTTTATGACCTATCAAAATCGAATACTTTAAAAATAACGAAAACCACTGAGATTATACCAGGTCTTCGCCTTGTGTCTGAGCTTCTACTCGGGAAATTTTGTGTTCAAAATGCAAAAGCTACAAGAACTTATAATTACCGGAAACGTTGTAGGTCCCCCATTTGGGTTATAACATAAAAGTCGAAGACCAAAAATGGTATGAGCTAGGCCCGTGTGCACGGGGGGTTTTGGGGGTTGAAACCCCTTGGGCAAATTAACGTATGTATATGAAAAGAAGTGAATCGTATTCATCAAATTTTATTCAATATATAATATATTAGTAATCAAAAGGAACTTATTGTCGTGTATAGGAGTATACATACACTTACATATTTAAAAAATATTTAAATCACCTACTTACATATATTGCGCGCCAGTTCCATGTGCTTAAAGTCGATGAAGCTGGCAGGATACACAAGTTTTAGTGAAATTTTCGAAACTGTTATGCTCATAGTCATGTAAGTAAGTTTACTGTAAGTTTTAGCATGATCCAAAGATTGTAACTGGACCAAATTAATATGCTCCTCTTCTAGAGATTTCGGTTATGAGGTTACACACATTATAAACTGAAAAAACTAATTTACTATTTTGACGTTGGTAAAAAAGGCAAACAAACGATTTAAGTTCATTTATTTCAAGCTTTAGCTGAGTGTTGAAAAAAAAAACAAATGACAAATATTTGCCGTTTTCAAAAGTTATTTAACATTTTAGGCTTTTTTTCGAACTCAGTGAGGAATTATGTAATTTAAAAATCACCTTTATGTTATTGCAATAAAAATGGGAAATAAAAATCAATTTTGACGAACTCGCATGGCAATTAACTGATAAATTACAGCCCATGATGAACTAGTGTGCCTCCCGGATTAAATACCAGTTCACACTTCCATTCGTCGTTCGTCTATGGTCGAAATTGCTGATCGAACGAATTTTCATTCGGTATTTTGACACTCGTTCTATTGAATTTCACAATTAATCTTCAATTTTCGGATATCGAATGTAACTCACAATAACGGCCCCTGTTTATTTATTTGAAACCGTAAAAAATGATTGCTTTCCGCAAATTATTGGTTGCCACATGTTGGTGCGATTGTGGGCGGATATTTATTTTCTATGTTAAACAAATGAGAAAATTTCGGTTTTGTGAAATTGTCACGCATGACATTAAAACAAAAAACCGGTTAAGTATACAAAGACTTATTTTTATTTACATGAAGTATATATGTATGTATATGTATGTAAGTAACAGATAGTTTCACACTTTATGATGCCAGTTGCTGGCGCATATCGCAATTGGCGGTAAAAAATGGGTAATTATGCACCTACTTATGTCAAACCAAACATTCCCTTGTTTGCAAGAATATATGTACAGTGAACATGCACACACTTTCATATTATCCCATGTTCGTATTTAAGTTTGAATGCGTTCTTATACAATTTACCGAAGGTGAAAACTTCAAGGGGGACGCAGACTTCTCGATAAGGGTGTTTAAGCGACCGTATAATTTACAATTTAGTTTTGGTTAGCCGCGACGTGTGGCAACCCCAAAATAGCGGTCATAAAGATGCAGTTGTGTAATCACGAAAAATGTGCGTTTTTTTTTCATTGAAGGAGAAAAACACATAGTACATACAAACATACTGTACAATCCCGGTAACTCGCAATCCCGATAACTCGAAAATCTCACTAAGTCGTAATAATTATTAGTATTTGTTTTGTTTTTTTTTAGTCGATCAAAAACGTCTTATAACTCCTAATGTAAAAAAAAGAGAACGAAACAAGAGAATAGTAAATTGGGGTAGGTGACTCTCAGCGTGTGCGACTCTTAGCAGTGGAATGCTGCGTAGTAAAAGAATGCAATGCGTTCGTTTATTTACCGTTATGTTTAGTCACTATTGCTTTTGTTCTCCTATTTTAAAATTTGTATCGCGTTCATTTCATTCAGTAAAAATGTCAAAACGGAGTTGTAATACGCTTTCGGTAAAAACAAAGCAGGCAATTATTAATGCCGTATCTAGTGGTGAAAAAAAAGTGATGTGGCGGCTAGACATAAAATTGCGCCATTAATTTTTAAAAAGCGTGAGTTTTACTTAGATCTTCCATCAAAGTCCAAGTTAAAAAGACAAAAACTATGTGAATACCCGGAATTAGAGAAAGCACTAGTGAAATGGTTCGAATAGTGTCGTCATTCTAACATACCAGTTGGTGGAGCGCTGATGCGAGAAAAGGCAAAGGCTTTTTCGGATAAATTACGCCTTACGGAATTTAAAGGAAGCGACGGTTGGTTCGATCGGTTTATAAAAAGGAATGACATAAGTTTTCAGAAAATTTGTGGCGAAAGTCCTTCTGTTCACGATAATGTGGTCTTAGCCTGGCATAGTAAACTTAGTAATCTCACAGAGGACTATGAACCTAAAAATATTTTTAATGCAGACGAAACATGTATTTTCTTCAAATGTCTTCCTGATCGTACAATGAGTTTTAAAGGGGGGGAGGCAAATATAGTAAAGACCGTATAACAATAATGCTTGCTGTAAACATGGATGGTACGGAGAAACTAAAGCCCTTAATTAATGGAAAGTCAAGTCAGTTAAGCCCAGATGCTTTAAGAATGTGAAGACATTACAAGTAACTTATCGTGCCAACAAGAAGGCATGGATGACTGGTCAGTTTTTCACTCAATGTCTCCAATCATTAAATAAACAAATGGAAAGACAACAACGTAAAATTCTACTGTTTATTGACAATTTCCCAGCTCATAATGTAAAAGAAGTTTTTAGTCATGTGCGTATACAATTTTTGCCAGCAAACACTACTTCCAAACTTCAGCCGCTCGATAAAGGCATTATTCAAAATTCCAAGACATTGTACCGCAAGGAAATAGTGTTACAAATCCTTGAAAGTATAGAAGAAGAAACAACGCACACAATAACTTTATATTCTGCAATAAATATTGCTTATACAGCTTGGCAGAATATTTCGAAAGCCACTATAAAAAATTGTTATCGAAGGACCAAACGTCATAATAGTGAGCAGTGAGCTAATTACAATAGGGGAGTGGGATAAAATTATACAAAATGAAGAACGTCTAATAACATTCCATGACTACATACATTTTGATGATGATTTGGTAACTGAATAAATTTTTAACGATGACGAAATTTTAGGACTAGAAGCTGCTGATGAAAATGATGACAACGATCAAGACATACCACAGGTTTCCAGTAAAAGTGCCAAGTCTAGTATTGAAAACATTCGTAACTTCCTGGTTCAAAAAGAAACTCATGAAACTGATTTTGAAGTTCTACTAAAACTGGACAATATAATAGATAAACTGTGTGTAAAAAAAGTTGTACATCAAACACATATTACTGATTTTTTATCTGCACAATAAATATCACATAAACAATTTAAATAATATTTTTATTTAAAAATCGTACTACCTATGTACATGCAAATATTATTTGTTTAAACATTTTTAAATTAAGAGAAAAAAAATCCTGCTAACTCGTATTTTTTCGGTTTTGCTCCCGATAACTCATAATCTCACTAACTCGTAAATCTCACTAAGTCGTAATAATTGCCCAGTCCCTTGAGATTACGAGTTATCGGGATTGTACTGTATTATAATTTGTTAATCTTTTCAAAAGAAAAAATCAAATGCTGTATGGTTTTTACGGCTTAGTTGGTGTACATAAGTTAGCGCGTCAAGCATCAGCGAACTGTCTAAAATTCTCATATGTGAGATTCAGAATGTCAAATTGAGTGAAATTTAAATATGCGTGTTAATTTGTATAAAACTTTGCTTTCAATTTTTATATTAAGTTGAATGAAATGTACAGTTTCTTTAAAATGACATGTTGGTTTTTTTTCAATAAAACCCGTTTCTTTTAAAATTATAGTTTTGTTTTTATTTATTTCAATAGTTTTACTTTTGTTTTTAAATAAAAATCAGAAACAATTTTTTCTTCTCTCAAAGCCGGTATTTAAAATTTCGTTTTGAATTCACTTTCGAAAAAATAATCATTCCTCCTTATTTTAGTAATATTTTAAAACTCAGACCACAAATCATATTTCAACATAAAGTGACACTTACTGGTTTAACGGGTCATTTCCGACCCTAACACTTGAACAATTTTTTTTTCCGGCCTTATATATCCAAAAGGCTAATGAAATAATTTCGTCCAGCTTCTTCTAGCCACCACACTGAGCTCGGACGAACCTTTCGGAATAATACGCTTAGCCGACTTATATGGTAATTTCCATGCAATTAGAAAGGCAATGGATGGTTGTTCGGCTTCTTCGTGAATGTATAAATATTCAGTACTGCCTTTGTTCCGGATTATGTAATCAGTGCCAAATTAAACTTGATTGAAATTAATTAGCTAGGCTTTTCAATAGGGTTACCACGCTTTGGTAAGTTTTTCTCATTGCTAAATTCAAAGTCCTGAGCACCCCAGATCAGAAGACGCCGAACCTGTCGATTCTGATGGAAAGGAATGGAAAAGGAGTTTATTAAGTGTCGAGATCTAAAACTGTTCAGCTACAGAAAAAATACTCATCAGCTGATTAAATAATAAAATATATGTATGTAGCATTTATTGAGAGTATTGAGTATTGTCTTATTTACGTAAAAAAGTGAGTCTGAAATATCAAAAGAACCGGAGTGAGTGTTAAAATCCTGACATAGACTACGGAGTGGTTCGTTTTTTTTTGCATGGATTCAGAAAAAGAGGCCGGAAATGCCTTGAAACTTGGGACGAATCATTTAGCTTTATTTCGCCAAGAATAGATGGGCAAGAAATAACGCCTGGCAGTAACTTAACCAAAAACACTATGCCTAGCATCTCAAATCGTCCAGGCAGTTAGGGTTAGGTCTTGTTTCCCAATTTTTTTTTTTTAGTTTCTATATTGAAATCAATGAGACTCGTATTTGTTGTTTTTGCTTGATTTTGAGTTCTTTCGTCGTGGGGAATTTTTGAAAATTTGTCTGAGAACTCGAATTTGCTCAATTGATGTATGTTATTTTTTTTTTGGAAAATTCGACAACTTTTCGAAAAAATTACAGATCTTCGTATTTTTTTTTGTTTGTAGGTAAATGGTTCCTCTAAAAGTAAAAAGTGTGAAACATGATATATGTATGTACATATATTCAAAATAAATTTGATTATAAAATAAATCCAAAAAATGTTGACCTAAAAACTTTGGAATTGCATCATTTTTTTTCCTTCATATTTTTTTGTTTATAGTCATATATGTATGTATGTACATTAGGGTGACAATTAAATGTATGGAGTATTTTTTTTTTCTTTATTGTTTTGGTCTCAGTGTTTTTTTGTGTGTAGTTTTATTTAAAATAAATTCTAGTAAAATTTCAAGGTCGTAGGAAGAGGATTAGGGGGCGCGTCGGCCCCCCAAAGTTACACAAAATACGTTTTTTCACGCAAATTCTTACTTTGACTGCTTGTAACTTTCTCTGTGTTTTTTTTTTTTAAACATTACTGGCGAAAGATGTTCTTTAATATGTCTACAATAACATCTGTCAATAACATTTTTGTCTAATGTTAATATTTAATGAAAAAAACTTAAATATAGGAGAAAAAGTACGCCTCCATGTCGATTTATTATACTTAAATAAAATTACTTATATGATTCAAATTTTGGATTTTGTTCAGATTTATTTAATTAAAGATTCATATAGAAAATTCCTTATGATTTACGTAAGAGTAGCTTCAACAATTATATACAGTAAGACCTCGCTAGTCCGAACTTCAGACTTTTTTTGTTTACTTTTGTTTTCAAGTGTAAGAATTGTCTTTAAAAGTTTGCTTCAAATTTTTTTTGCCTGTATGCTGAAGCGATCTATAATATTGACAATTGTGACCGAGAATATTCCCGTTACAACCTCAACAATATTATTCTCAATGCTTGCGTAAGCTACCGACAAAAAATCAGCACCAATGTTTCTCGGAAAATAGATTCTTATTTTACAGTTATATGCAGCAGCCGCAAACATTTTTTAATAGCATTAAATTTGCAAAAAAATCATTCGAAGTGAATATTTGAATGTGAAAAGTCGAAAATGTCTGCTAGAAATTTACGTGAACGCATATATTTAATTGGTTATTGTACCAACTCATTAACGGGAAGTAAACTACCCTCCAATATAGAAGTGTTGAAAGTTTTGTTTTTCAATTTACGTGTAGTAAAAAAAAATTTACGGGAAAGTTCAGATTTAGTTGTAAAAGAACTATTCGTGTTCTGGGAAAAAGCCCGCATTCCGGTCAAGGATAAACAACACTGCATTACAAATGTAGAGAAATTGTATAAAGAATAGCAAAGCTTTCAAAAAGATTCAAAGAAGACTTATAATTTCCATAAGAGCAAAGTAAACACGTGGAAAGAAAAATTGGATATGCTTTTTGACGTGGCGCATGCAAGTGCATTAAAAATAATGTCGAATCAAGAAGATATTGATTTCTTGATAAGTCAACGAAAAACGGGGCGCCCAGGCTTTATGTATGGTATCGATTACGAAGAAGTACGCCGAGAGTGCCGACTTGAAGAACGCAACAACAATTTATTACAACAAGTGGAGCGGAATAATCGTGAAATTGCATTAATTGGTTCGTTGTATGTTATTGTTTATTTTTTATTTTCTTTAAATTAAGTCGTTTTTATTAGATGAAACTGCAGAGTTGCTGTCATCTGAATCTTCAGAGAATGATAACAGTTTTCCAGATATGGAATGTGACCCACGTTGTAGTCAACCTCCAGCCAAAAAATGTAGGGGAACAAATAAAATACTAACACCAAAACTGGCGGCCGCACTCGATGTCTGTAAAATCAGTGACAGACATGCGGTTCAACTAATAAGCGCAGTCGTTGAAGCTCTGGGTAATAATGTTGAAGATTATATTTTAAACCGAACGTCTGTACATCAGGAAAGGGAACAAATCCGTGAAGAAAGAATTTCAGCATTAAAAAATAAATTAAAATTAAATGAGCTCGACGCTATCTGCCTTCATTGGGATGGTAAACTTTTGCCGGCGCTGACGGGAAATGATAAAGTTGATAGGTTGCCTATAATAATATCGAGCGGTAAAGTTGAACAGCTTCTTGAAATACCTGCACTTGATTCCGGTACTGGAAAAGAACAGGCATCCGCTGCATGCGATGCTATTTATGAATATGGTCTGTAAAATCACATCAAAGCTTTAGTGTTTGATACAACAGCGGTCAATACTGGGCGTTTCAATGGTACCTGTACGTTAATTGAAAATAATTTACAAAGACAACTTTTATGGTTACCATGCCGTCATCATATATACGAGATTGTTTTAAGATGCGTTTTCGAAGAAAAAATAAGCTGTTATGGAAGTCCAAACGTTAAAATGTTTGAGAAATTTAAAAATGCTTGGGCTAAGATTGATGCTAAAAACTATGAGTATGGCATCAACGATCCAACTGTCAAGACGTACATGAAAGAGTCTGCTGTTCGCATTATCGGTGCAGTAAATAATATCTTGGAAGAAAAACAACCCAGGGAAGACTATAAAGAATTCTTGGAACTCACTTTGCTCTTCCTGGGTCAAAAACCAGAAAAGACACATCCAAACAGCCTAATGTTTCGATCGCCAGGAGCTGTTCACCATGCAAGGTGGATGGCAAAAGCGATTTACTGTCTAAAAATATTTTTATTCCTTAACGAGTTCCAGCTTTCAGCAACCGAATTAAATGGGCTTCGTCAAATTTGTGTTTTTATTGCTGAAGTCTATGTCGAAGCGTGGTTTTCTGCTCCTTTGGCCATTAAAGCGCCATATCAAGATTTTTTATTTTTACAAAAACTTGAAAACTTCAAAAAAATTGATGCTGCTATATCTTATGTTGCTCTTAAAAAGTTCAGGAACCACTTGTGGTATTTAAGCCCTGAGGCGGTTGGTCTTGCATTTTTTGACAGCAACGTATCCCTTTTTTCAAAACAAAAAATGGTGGCGGCTTTGGAAAATGATTTTGAACAAGAGCAAAACACAAAGCGAGCTACAATAAATGATAGAGAAATCGTTGAAATATTCCATGACGGAATTGAACAGTTCGTCTCTGCCGAAACAAAAGCATTATTTGAAAGACTTCAAATAAATACTGATTTTTTTAAATTAAACCCAGACAAATGGGAGCAGGACCAATCTTATTGTAAAGCGGCTGAACTGATGAAAAAATTAAATGTTACAAATGACACTGCCGAAAGGGGGGTTAAATTGATGGAAGAGTATAATAAACTATTTACCAAAAATGAACGCCAAAAACAATTTGTTTTAAAAATTGTAAGCGATTACCGCCATCGGTTTCCGGACTGTAATAAAAAGACATTGTCTCAAGTGCTTTAAACAATATTAATAAAAAGAGAAATCATATACATAAGTAGTTTTATTTAAGTATAATAAATCGACATTGAGGCGTACTTTTTCTCCTATATTTAAGTTTTTTTCATTAAATATTAACATTAGACAAAAATGTTATTGACAGATGTTATTGTAGACATATTAATGAACATCTTTCGCCAGTAATGTTTAAAAAAAAAAAACACAGAGAAAGTTACAAGCAGTCAAAGTAAGAATTTGCGTGAAAAAACGTATTTTGTGTAACTTTGGGGGGCCGACGCGCCCCCTAATCCTCTTCCTACGACCTGGAAATTTTACTAGAATTTTTTTAAAAAAAAACTACACACAAAAAAATACTGAGACCAAAGAAAATATCACTTTCGAAATTAACTGTCACCCTAATGTACATATGTATGTATATAAACGAAATTATGTAGCAGCCTTTACTAGCCGAAATTCGTTGTTAAGGAATTATAATATTTTGAAGTCAAAGTGAAATAGCCGAAATTTATAATGCATTTATTAAGTACATTTGGTATTAGAAATATTTGTATACACTCAAATTCATTCCACTAAAGTCTATTCGTGCTGTATTGTTTTTGGGAAGTACATACATACATATGTATATGTAGGTTTTTTTTCGATTTTCTTGGCCCGTCACTGTGTTCCTACTTGAAGGTGATGCCTCTGAATATCGTACCTGTAAATTAATATTTTATATTACATACATATGTACATATATGGTAGATAAGGAATTCATATATACATAGCTAATAAAGCCTGCGTTCACCCAACAAATTTTTGAGTGAAGTAAAAACAAAATGTTAATAGGTAATTCAGTTAAAATTTTTCACATGTATTTCTTCTTTATATTTTTGAGTTCAAAATGCAAAAACAAAAATGTGTATTCCTATTTTCATTTTTGTGATAACGGGATTTTAGTGTAACAACAAGTAAATATTGGCACCATAAAGTCTGCGTTCAGTTTGCTTGAATTGAAAATACCGCTACTTTTCATGAATTTGTTTCTTCTTTTTGTGGAGGTTCTATTGTGTTTTAATATAATTAATCGAGCTCGTGACGCGTTTTAATAATATTTAAAAAAAAAATTAAACCAAAGGGAAAGAAATTAGTCTGTCGGAAAGACAAATAATTATTAAATTGTGGAAAGATGGCGAAATTTTCAGAAAAATTGGGCGTACTATTGGAAGAACGTATTCCCCCGCTCAAGTTTATTATAAGTGAGTTTTTTGTGTGTGTTATTCGATCAGCTCTTTCTGTTTATCATCATTTAAGGTTTATTTTTTATTGAAAAATTTTAAATTAAGTCAAATGGTAAGGTAAATGGTTTATTATAAGTAATTTTTTGCTGATTAATTGCTTGAATACCACATACAATAGTAAAGGAAATAACACAGTGCGTTCACAAGCTCCTCTGTTATTTAAATAACGCACTAAAGAAATACGACCAATAACACGCTTGTGAACTCCGTAATTGTGTTTTTACTTCACTTAAAAAATGTGTCGGGTAAACGCAGACTTTATTGGCTATGTGTTTAAGTGATATACATAAATTACCTGTAAGTGCATGCAAGACTTTTCAAGGTCCGGTGTATCGTCTGTTGAGGTACATATGTATGTGCCTGATCTGACAGCGCTACTTCATTGAAGCCAAGTATACTCGTATACGATCTCAACCGGTATTTCAAGTCTTGTGTGATTCGAATGGTCGTGAAGACCTTGTTTGGCACGTATGGTTCCAAAAAAGTTTTCTAGAACGTCCTGGTTCAGTCTGTACGCTAACACGTAGTTCGTTGCGTTGCTGTAGTTAGAAAAATTCCTTCTCGCGCCTTAGCCTATCATTACGTAATCAAGAGAATAAAATAGTATACATTGTTTGAGAAATATTTTTATTTATTAATTTATTTCAGTCAAATGAATACAATTCTTACTGAATATCAAGGCGAATTGATTTAAGGTTTAGAGAGCTCGCGACTCGTTTTAATAATATTTAAAAAAAATGTAAGCCAAATTGTAAGAAATTAGTCTGTCAGAAAGACAAATAATTAATAAATTGTGGAAAGATGGCGAAATTTTCAGAGAAATTGGGTATACTATTGGAAGAACGTATTCCTCCGTACAGCGTAAACAATTTAAAAAAACGTCGAAACCGTGATCTGGCCGTCCAAAAATATTACTAGTCTGGGAAGGACGCAAAATAACAAATATGGTGAAAGTTAACCCTCGAATTTCGTCAACAAAGATGATTGAAAACGTAAATATAACCTTTAGAAAGACAATTTGTGCCGAAACTGCCAGCAAATTTTTACGAAAAGCTGGATATCATGGCAAAGTCGCTAGAAAAAAACCATATACTCGTATTTCACTTGTAAACAGACGAAAGCGCATTTAATTTGCTTATAATCATATAAATAAGTCTCCGGAATTCTGCAAACAAGCACGAATAGAATTTAGTGGAATGAATTTAAGTGTATAAAAATATTTCTAATACCAAATGTAGGTACTTAACAAATGCATTATAAATTGCTATTATTTCACTTTGACTTCAAAAATCATAATTCCTAAACATCGAAATTAGGCTAGTAGAGGCTGCTACATAATTTCGTTTATTTATGTATGTATATGACTATAAAAAAAATATCAAGAAAAAAAATGATGCAATTCGAAGTTTTTTAGGTCAAACATTTTTTGATTTTTTTTATAATGACGATATACATTTTTTTTTTAATTAATATTTTATGTTTCACTCTTTTTACTTTTAGAGGAACCCTTTACCTACAAACAGAATAAAAAAAATTCGAAGATCGGTAATTTTTTCGGTAAGTTATCGAATTTTCAAAAAAAAAATAACATGCACCAGTAGAGCAAAATCGAGTTTTCATACAAAATTTTCAAAAATTCCCCACGACGAAAGAACTCCAAAAAGCAAAAATACCTGTCTCATGGAATTCGATGTTGAAAAAAAACTTTAATGAAAAAAAAGACTGCCTGGACGATTTCAGATGAAATGACCCACTGAGAATCCCAGCGAAAATTTCTTAAAGCAAAAAGCAGAAATTGTTTTTGAATTGACTCTGGCCGGTCGGAATAAACTATATAGTCTTTTTTGTTAACTGGCTTTTTTTTGGCTTTGTTAACTGTAACATTGATGTGAAGATTGATAATGAATTGTTTGTGCATTGTAATTCCAAGATCAACAAAGTCATAAAAAGCTGGTTGAACCGCTTGAACATTTTTTAAGGTTTAGTGGTATATAATTTACTTCACACTAGTGCAAATGCTATTAAAATCTGCTTGTAAAAAGTTTTACATCAGCATACAATACAATTTTTAAATATATTCAAGGCGAATTAATAGGTAAGTTCGGGTACGGATAATTATTGAAAGTTTTCGAAAACTATCAGCTTTTAGCGTTCGCGTACGCCAAAAACTAACAAAGTAGGGAAAATTGAGAGAGCAAAGTGACATTTCAATTTGAGGGGAAGCTGTTGGTTTCTGCTGGAAAAAATTTTGCCAGCAGAAATTTGCCAACAGCAAAACAGCTGATCAAAAACAGATGATTGCATTCGCATAATTACGAAATTATTGTTTACGAATTTTAAAGTTGAAAATTATAAAATATGAGTGTCAAACATGCTAGTAGCAAGTAAATGCTAGTTTGGTTAAGTTTCCTTTGTAAAATTTTTCAAGAAAACACTAATGCAATGTTTTTCGTTTTGCATATTTGGATGCGGACAAGAATTCAATCAGCTGTTCTTTGAATTTGCATGTTTCTGCAAATTTTGCGTTCGCGTACTGTTTTTGATATTTTTCTTTTGTGAGAGAAGAGAAGACAATTCCACTGAATTTTTCTGTTGGAGATTGTAAACGAACGTACCTAATGTAAGGTGGTAGCGATTCTTAAAATGCAACCCTTTGGTGGGTTATTGTCAAATTTTATCTCCCTTGTATTTAACTTTCGCGAAATAATTTTTAAACTATTATGGTCACCGCTTAAAGTTATAGTAAACCATATGTTGAAATTTCCTGTAGTTAAAGGGAACAATTGATTATTTGCAACTAAGCAATTGATCTTGACAACCAACCACCAATCAGCTGATTGATTAACACCACCTTTGATTAATTCGCCTTGAATATATTATTACAGAAGGTACATACATACATATGTCATTTATAACAAGTAAAAAAGGCTGATTTTAATAATATATAATAATTAAGACTGGTGCGAAATTTATAATATTTAGCTGATTAAATGAAGGAGTTATGGCCCAAAATGCAATATCTGAACAATCGGTTGTATGACAGCTTTATGTCATATTTATCCGATCTTAATGATTTTCACTGCTAAACTATTTTTCATAATAGCTATTATATGTGAAAAATTTCAAGACTTTAGCTCTTTAAATGGAGGCGTGTTCATGCTAAATGGAATATCTGAGGAATCGGCTATAAGTTATATTTCTTTGATGTATATGATTTTCACTGTTAATATAGAGCTTAGAATAGTGGACCTTCTCACAAAATTTCTTAAATAAAAAAGTTATGGAGCAAAATATAATATCTGAATAATCGGATCTTATATACGTTATAGTCGTCCGATCTGGTCGGTTCCGACAAATGTCTAAAAAATTATAAAATAAATAAAATAGCTCAAAACCTGAGGGACTAGTTTGCGTTCAAACAGACGGACAGACAGATGGACATGGCTAAATCGACTCTGCTCATCATCCGGGTCATATCATTATAATTTTTGATGGGTCTAACTCTTATACTTACAAACATCGGACTAAAGTTAATACACCATTTCCATTAATGGTATAAAAAGTAAAAACAGAATCGGACAAATTTGACTTCCTTATGGAACCCGTTCGATTCGATGTGTTTTGTTGTTGAGGTAAGATATATCCAACGAAGAAGATTAGGTTGAAAACAGAGCAGATCGAGTTTATGGATGAGTAAAGAGTGACTAACTCTGTCAAATGCTTCATTAAAATAGGTGTATATTACATCAGTATACATAAGTTCTATGAATATATTTGAAACATGAGTTGTAAACTGAAGTCGGTTGATATACATATACTGAAAATGTAGCCATAGCTCGATAAAGCTGCTTCCAGTCCAGTATTCTATGTTTAAAAACTGATATGATTGTGATTTTTGCAGTGTGTACTTTGTAATTAAATCGGTAGGATTCAATTTTGAGGGCTCCCACTGCCACTGCTCTGCATTCGAAGTCTCTGGAATTATCCCGACGTGATGCATGACGTATTGATGAAAAGTTTTCGGTGTACGTTACTCACCAAGTAAGCTAGCCTGACTCTAATAACTGCTGCCTGCAGCTCAAACCTAGGTATCGACAGTGGTTTCAGGGGTGTGTGACAACTTTCTCCTAAATCATGAGGGAAAATATAGTAGGTGCTCACTTCTGAGACAGTTCTGCATACCTATGTAGCTCAGCTACAGCCTAGTTCAGGGACACTGGGCGTGGGATTGCCTCAGAGTGATCAGCGAGAGCGTCACAATAAATTTACACGTATGCAGAAACAAAAATAGAGACAAATAAAACCAGCACCTAGTAAACAATAAAAGCAGCAACAAAAATTGGAGAACCCACCTAGCTACAGGTATGTTGGCAATACTTCCTACCGTGACGCACGCTACGGGGGATTAAAAGCTGTTACTACTCCCCTCCGTCTATACCCAGCCAACCTGTGACTGACATCGAGCACAATTACAGTAACCCGCAATCGATAAACCTGTTGGCTCACCCCCTCATGACTCGATCCCCCACTTCGTCAGCAAAACACACAAATAAATTAGCAAACCATGATTAAATTCCGACTATAAATATTGGTACAAGTTTAATAGGCATATATTATTCTTTTTACATTCACTTTAAGCCATCAAAGATTATATTTTTTTTTCTGATCTAAATATATATATCTTATTACCTTTTAAATAGTATTCAAAAACAATTTCCTTGATCTAATTGATATTTGGTTTTAATCATTAACTTAATTTTTATCCTTCAGATTAAACTTTAACACTTCGGCAATTAGCAGTAGCAGCAAGAGAATTACAATCTCATATTACGTATTATTCATTATTCCGAAAGATAAACGGACTTTTATTAGCGTTATCACTCTTGCCATTGATTATATAAATCTAAGGGACACATATGTATGTGTACGTAGATCCATATAATAATTAGGTTGTGAGACAAGTCAGTTGGTTCCGACAGGATACGTTAGACGTTTCCAACATATCTACACTTATTTATAAACACATAAAGCAAAAGTGACACGTATAGTTCGTTACCTAGATGATTGCTTATACTCGCTGACTACTCATGCATGTTTGTGATAGTTCATCATGGGGGGGTTTTATTTTGATTTTAGATATTCCTTTGCTTATAAAGAGACCCAAATTAAATTCACCACAATAAATTAATGTTTCTTAGCGACTACTGCCGACTGTAGCTAACACACTACCTGTTCTCTTGAGCGATTGCGTCATTGATCGCCTGATAAGACAAACACCCTTACGCATCAGCTAAACAGCACTCGCCAACGTGGCTAACGCGCTTCTATATCTCTGTGGGCGAGCTGCCAGTCGAGAAGTTCGAGTTTCGCAAAACCCAGTAGTAAAAGTGATTGGGCCTACTCCTCACAAACTCCCCCACCCAGACAGAAGCTACACGATGCCATGCGGAAGTAAGAAATTTTTCATAATCTTGCCCTTGTAATATATCTCCGATAAATATTTAAGCGAAATCTCACCAAATATCTTTGGCGTGATAAGTTCCCTTGCCTTTTTCATATATATGTATCTTCGAGCAAATAATATGAACTACCTGCTTTCTTCACAACTCTGGCTTTTACACCTTTCGGCGCTAGTTGAGCATTGAAATGCTTTAAGAGGTTACTCTGGGAAAAATTTCTGAGTATAACTTTTTGGCCTATCTGAAATTCCCTTGGCCGCGTACGTAGATTGTATGAACGAGCATTTTTCTCATGCGCATTCTTAAGTTTGAGATTTATGGTTTCGCGAATAACATCCTCCCTTGAGAGTTTAGCAGAACTTTCGGATAACAGACCTACTCCTTTCAATAATTTATAGTCACTTCCGTGAGTAATCATGTTTTGGCCGAAAACCACATGATATGGAGATTGTCCAATGCTTTGATGCAAGCCATTTCGTAATGAACAATTGATGCCGCTTATGTAGCTGTCCCACGACCTCAAGGCTTCATTAATAATCCTATTGACACGCTCGGAGGCATTGGACTGCGGGGAGTATACTGCGGTACGCAAAGGTCTTACACCATATTTCGCAAGAAAAGTGGTAAACTCCTTACTAACGAATTGGCTACCATTATCGGAAACTACCGCTTCCGGTATGCCAAAGCAATCAAAAATATTAGTTTTGAGAAATTCAATTATTAGAGCAGAAGTGAATTTCCGTAAAGGCTTTAGAAACGTGAACTTTGAAAAATGGTCTAAGATAATGAAAATTCCGATATTACACTTTTTAGAACCAGGAAAGGGGCCTATAAAGTCAATATAAAATCTTTGAAAGGGTCTTTCTATCTCTACCTCATTACCTAACGGTGGTCGAAGAGAGTAAGTTGGCGTTTTTGAAGTCTTACACAAATCACACGATAGCACGTAGTTGCGGATATCTGTCACCATCCCGGGCCAGTATAGATGTCTGGGTATGCAGTACATAGTTTTAGGGACTCTGCCATGGGCTGATGTCGGCGTATCGTGTGCTGAATACATCACGCTTTGTCTTAATTCGGTTGCAACATAGAGTTTCCACACATCTGCTTCAGGTTGTTCATTGTTTTTAAATGAGGTACGATGGTAAATAAAATTGTCTACCACTTTAACGTCTGGCAGTTCTAACTGGGAGTACTTTCTTTTCAACTTTTTATAATCTTCCGTTTCAAAAAATTTTGATTCCAAATCTATTTCGGGCAAAACTTCTATGCTTAGCTCCTCGATACTAGCTTATTCCCCCTCGTAGACTCGGGATAACGCATCTGCCACCTTATTCTCGCTGCCTTTACGATGTTCAATGGAAAATCTAAACCCTTGTACTTTCAACGCCCATCGCGCTAGTTTACCGTTCAAATCTTTTTGACGCAAGAGCCACCGAAGACTAGCGTGATCCGTCACCACTTTGAACTCATGTCCCTCAATATACTGCCGAAATTTCTTTATAGCCAGTACAACTGCGAGACACTCCAGTTCGGTGACGGTGTAGTTTCTCTGCGCTTTGTTCAGTTTGTGCGAGAAGAATGCTATGGGCCTTTCATCGCCATTATCATCACTTTGGGCTAAGAGACCACCGACACCACCCCGGCTTGCATCGCACTGCACAATAAAAGGCTTAGCGTAGTTCGGATGAACTAGCAGAGGAGCACTAGTCAGCTTCCGTTTAACAAGATCGAAAGCCTCCTGAGCGGCAGCATTCCAAGCGAACGTCTTCTTCTTAGTCAGAAGTTCTGTTAGCGGTAAAGTTAGACTGGCATATTCTGCTATAAAGCGGCGATACCAACCAGTCATGCCTAAAAATTGTCGCAATTGTCGTACGGTTTTCGGGCTAGGATATTCGGAGATTGCCCGTACTTTGTCGGAATCTACTGATAACGTACCATTTCCTACGACGAACCCTAAGTACTTCACCCTGCTCAATCCAAAACTACTTTTATTCACATTGATGGTAAGACCCGCCTTTCTAAGCTGTGCTGCGACTTCTAGCAAATGTGTTACATGTTCCTGAAACGACCTCGAAACTACCAGTAAATCGTCTAAATACACGAATACGTGCGACCTGAGATAGTAAGGTATTACCTTGTCCATCAATCGTGGCGCATTGCAAAGTCCAAACGGCATGCGTTTGAACTGGTACAACGGTCGGTTGGGGATCGTGAATGCGGTTTTCGGTCTCGATTCTTGTGACAACTGGATTTGCCAAAAGGCATCTTTTAAGTCAATCTTCGAAATACAATGTACAGGTGGCAATCGCGATAATAAATTATCGATATTCGGAATAGGGTAGGCATCCTTAACCGTCAACTAGTTCAACTTTCTCGAATCTAAACAAAACCTCGCTTTTCCTGGCTTAGCTATGAGTACACCAGGTGAGGACCAAGGCGAACCCTCTGCTTCTTCAATCACCCCTAACGTTAGCATCCGATCATTTTCTTTGCAAAGAAGTTTTTCCATGGCAGGCGATATAGGGTAATACCTTTGCTTTACCGGGGCTGCTGTTCCTGCGTCGATATGATGCACGATACCAGTCGTCAACCCAAGGCCTTCTCTCTCCGACGATGGAAAAGCCGATATCGCCATATCGAGCTCACACCTTTGTTCGGGCGTGAGAAGCAAAGCTGCTGATTCGTCGTCTGTGGTAAGGTGATTTATAGTCGGCTCAGCGAGTACTTTTATGCCGAAAGCTTGCCAGAAGTCCATGCCACATATTACGTCGTTGGCGACAGACGGAACCAACAGAAATTCAAACTATCTTTCTAGATTATTGAAGGCCACCGTAATTACGATCGATCCGGCTACTTTCTGCTTTTTCCCATCTGCGGTTTTAACATTTCCAGCAACTTTTCGATATTCATTACAAGGGTCTTCTAAAATCGATTTAGCTAACTTTGAACCTAGGCAACTTTTGTTTGCCCCACTGTCGAGGAGACTGAGATAATTTTTACCAAGAATCAAAAGTTTGGCATACGGCCTAATGTCCGACGGAACATAACTTACGGAAGAGATAACACATTTGCGCAATGATTTTCTGCGTCGCCAGTAATCTTGCATGCGTTTACTTGACCGAGTTTTTTTTTTAGGTTTGTTAGTCACGGTAGCGAAGTTACGATCCCTTGCTTTTCTATATTCGGCTAAACGTATATGATAAGGCCTGAGTCGAGTATTAAAATGCTTCTCGTCCGGAAGAAATCCTTTCCAATGCTCTTCTTCTGTTTGGGGTTGAGGCACATCCGGGACTATATTCTATATATTAGGCCGTGGTATGCATTCCAAATTTGACTCCGAGTTTTGAATGCCGGATGCCCGTCTACCATCCGACGAACATCCTTCGGAAAGTTTTCCGACGATATAGAACACTTAGGACACTTCGGCTTATACGTGTCGGCGGCACCACAACCGTAGCAAAAGACCCGTCGAACTTTTAAGCAGTCGTGATAACGATGTCCGGTCTCTTCGCAGTTCCAGCATTTAAGTTTTCCCAAATCGATTGCTTCAATATCACCACCTACTTCCTCCTTTTCGGAATCTGCGAGGATATCCCTCTGAATTTCGTGGGACACTTGGTATAGGTGTCGTCTCTGTGGATTTAACCGTTGACCAGACGGAGGTAAATCGCGAAAGAATTTTTCGTGTTTCCGTGCTTCTTTCCGAAGGCTGGCGATGTCTGTTATATTCAAATGGAACAGTTCATGACGCAAATCAGGTTTTAAATTGCGCATAAGGATCTGTACCAATTCTGAGTCGTTCATTTGAAATCGGAGTCGGTCACCTAGGGTCGTTACTGCGTCAAGGAAGTCATCAAAAGTTTCAATTGGTTTTTGCCTTCGTCTTCTAATATCGTCACGTATTTCCGAGTCAGTAGTAAAATCTTTGAATTGACGTCGCATTGCTTCACACAAATCAAACCATTCTAAACTATCACATTGTCGACGGTACCTCTAGAACCACTGTAGGGCTTTTCCCTCAAATAGAGAATCGACATGTTGACATAATATGATTAAGTAGCCATTAAGGTGCAATGAGGTTAATGTATTTACGCGGTGAATAAATTGATCTATCGACAGTATGTCGTTCAGCCGACTGAAACGAACTTGCCAGTTGCGAATTAAATTTGACAATTTCTCATTAGCGATCGACAGCCTGTTTACTCCCATGGATTCAGGTCGTCGGTCACTTGGAAAAGCTCGATTCGCGGATCTTTCCTCGAAAGGAGCATCACACGGCCAAGCTGGAGGCTCTTCCCTACGCAAATTGGAGGGCGACGAGTGCATAATATTAGCTAAGTTAAGATTTCCTAACATTTCTCGCAAATCATTTGAAATGTTGCTTGTTATTTCTTCTCGAAATATGTTCAGCGATTCAACTATTAAATCTCTAACTCTCTGTTCGGACATAGCATTAGCTCCTGCTTCCTGAACTAACCCACCTCGCCTATTTCTGCGGGTTTGTTGCTGTTCGGCCGTTTTTTCGGAGGCAGCTGTGATGCTTATAGAAGGATTATTATGGGCAAATCTGCGGGTGTGCGGGTGTGTCCAACACGCGGTATTGCTCCAGTCTTTCGATTACCCGGTGGATTTGGGGGCTCTGCTTCTTTGCCTGCTGAATTTATATCACGTGCATGGCAGACTTCTCTACACACGGGACATGTGTCATTATTTTCTAACCATATACGAATACATTGAAAATGGAAGTGATGACTACAGGAAGTTTCTACAGTATCTGTATTATTTTGTAAAACTTCACTGCATATTGCGCAAATTGTGTTGTTAAAGCTGCTTAATTCTATACCACCAGAGGCGTTGCCAGGGCTACGTGTCAGCGGCATGGCACAGGGTACGAATTTTAATGAAATTTGAGAGGAAAAAAAATCAGC
Organism: Philophylla caesio; assembly: GCA_963971545.1. Taxonomy (NCBI): domain Eukaryota; kingdom Metazoa; phylum Arthropoda; class Insecta; order Diptera; family Tephritidae; genus Philophylla; species Philophylla caesio. Next base: position 36,101,563 of record OZ020608.1, on the reverse strand, counting down.
CTACCCTATGTAAATCTGACCTCAGAATGTTAATTCCATTTATATATATAAACGGGAGACAGATGTTGCATAGGTCTAGCTAAACGATGACGATAAACAAAACTAATTTTTCTTTATATATATAAAGTTGGTGACTACTCTGATGGGTAGTCATAAGGAACAATCTGGTGAGCAACAAAAAAGATTTGGCGTGCATTACGGCTTCGTGTTAGCAAGTAAATTTTGTGCTGGGAAAAATAATGTATAATAATATACTTTGGTTTGACTCCGAAAATTGTCCAGAGAAAACAAAATCCACAAGTAAAAAAAATATATGATCAATAAGAATACCGGTCAGAAACCTCCATATACTAGTCGATATTTCTGCTGTCCAGCCTTCTCCGAAAAAAAATAATAAACATTGACTACTTTGAATATAAAGCACCAGTTCTGCGATATATCAACAAAACCTCCTAATTGCTGCCAATCCAGCTTTATTATTATATTGGACTTAGCTAAGTTTGAAGCGGATCCTTTTGGGCTGTCGGGAAAATTAGGTCATGGTCCAAAGAGTTCCACACCATGCTATTCCAGCTTATTTCACCAATAGCCGAACATGAAAAAAAAAAAAATCAGGGCTATGAGGGACAATCAACAAAGATTTTATGACCCTCGGGCCCCCCTTTGGGCGCCATATTGATCTGTGACAACTTTCTCCTAAATGGCTGCTAAATCATGAGGGAAAATATAGTAGGTGCTCACTTCTGAGACGGTTCTGCATACCTAGCTCAGCTACAGGCTAGCTCAGGGACACTGGGCGTGGGATTGCCTCAGAGTGATCAGCGAGAGCGTCACAAATAATTTACACGTATGCAGAAAAAAAAATAGAGACAAATAAAACCAGCACCTAGTAAACAATAAAAGCAGCAACAAAAATTGGAGAACCCACCTAGCTACAGGTATGTTGGCAATACTTCCTACCGTGACGCACGCTACGGGGGATTAAAAGCACAATTACAGTAACCCGCAATCGATAAACCTGTTGGCTCACCCCCTCATGACTCGATCCCCCCATTTTGTCACCAAAACACACAAATAAATTAACAAACCATGATTTAATTCCGACCATAAATATTGGTACAAGTTTAATAGGCATATATTTTTCTTTTTACATTCACTTTAAGCCATCAAAGATTATATTTTTTTTTCTGATCTAAATATATATGTATATCTTATTACCTTTTAAATAGTATTCAAAAACAATTTCCTTGATCTAATTGATATTTGGTTTTAATCATTAACTTAATTTTTATCCTTCAGATTAAACTTTAACACTTCGGCAATTAGCAGTAGCAGCAAGAGAATTACAATCTCATATTACGTATTATTCATTATTCCGAAAGATAAACGGACTTTTATTAGCGTTATCACTCTTGCCATTGATTATATAAATCTAAGGGACACATATGTATGTGTACGTAGATCCATATAATAATTAGGTTGTGAGACAAGTCAGTTGGTTCCGACAGGATACGTTAGACGTTTCCAACATATCTACACTTATTTATAAACACATACAGCAAAAGTGACACGTATAGTTCGCTACCTAGATGGTTGCTTATACTCGCTGACTACTCATGCATGTTTGTGATAGTTCATCATGGGGGGGTTTTATTTTGATTTAAGATATTCCTTTGCTTATAAAGAGACTACTTAACCCAAATTAAATTCACCACAATAAATTAACGTTTCTTAGCGACTACTGCCGACTGTAGCTAACACACTACCACGAAAGTTATTGTAAAGTCGTTATCTTTTCTTACTCGCAATTAGGCGCGCGCTCTAGCCTCCTCGAAGATATGAAGTTGGACATCATCTGTATCTTTCAACAGAAATAAGTAACAACACGGAATTTCGGCTACATGTGTAACATATTTCCAATGACACTATTTTTCGTAAAAGTCGTCGCTCGACGGCTCGTCCACGTCGTCCACGTGGTGAATATTTTGTATTGCTTCCACAGCACGAAGAAATTTATCAGTCAATTATCCGCGTTTTTATTAAGAAAATGTTTAATACACGGCGCACTATTAAGTCCCAATGTCAATACTCGCATAAGACTGGGGGTTTGTTGTTTATCACCTTCATCGTACCACAAAAACCTCTAGGCGTACACATAACTCTCCCAGATGTTAATGCGGTGGAACATCTCCGCAATATCGCCGCATATCGGAACTCTAATAAAAATAAAATTTCAACCGGCGGAGTGAGCAAATCTGGATCATTTAAGAGCACATCGTTAAGCGAGACTCCATTTACGCTTCTGCGTCCCACACCAATCGAATTTTATTAGACTTGTTTAGATTGGTAACGATGAAAATTGGTAAATACTATATTTTTCCATAAGGTGCCGCAATCTCCTCTTCCGTAAGTTTCTGTGCGTGTCCTTTGTCAAGGAAATGTTCCATATTTTGTAAGCACTTCAGTCGTATAAGAGCGTAAGCATAGCTGTCTGGTGGCGAGACATTGCAATCGTGCCACATTAGCCCAATTTCAAACTGCTTGATGAGTTTTTACACGAGTTTTTCATAATACTTACGATCGTTATTTCGTCTTTTGACATGATTTGGGTTGGCAAAGGCGATTCTGCTTTAAAAAATTCTTTCCTCATTTTATGCAACTCCGCATATCCTCCTCGACAGTCACAGTTATAGAAATGCATTTTCTGCAACTCAGAAGTGTCAATTGATTGTACTGGTAGATCGTTCTTCGAGGTATACTTTCGAATATTAGTTATACTTTTTTCTACAAGCGTCGTTTTTCCTCTCCATCTCTGACACAATGGGTTTAGTGATTGTGTCATTTTATCGGTCATATCGACAGTATGTGTGTTGACCATCCGAGTATGAGATGGTGCTAAGTTTACTACGGTACTTGCGACTTCAGCTTAACTGTACAACGATTCACTAAAGTGCTTAACCACGGGTATTTTTTCGCTTTTCTGGTGAACAGCCTAACTCAACTTTTGGCTGTTTGGAAGCTCGGTTCACTGCCCACTCGAAAATATGCTCCAGTCGACCGAAACACAAAAGAATTTTGAGCGACATTGCAGCTAATGAATAGAGGTAATTTGTCCGAATCTCCCCTTAAGGTCGGAAGCTCTTTTTAGATAGCCTGTCATACGGCCAGGTGGGCCAGTGAAGGGCTATTTGCTAATTTGCTAGTTGAAAGCAAGTCGTCATGCTGTAAGAGGATTTCGTATTTGCTAGCTAATTATTGTTGTTTAATCCCCATCGTTTTGGTGCACGTTGCCTTTAGCAAGACGCAGAATATGCTGAGGAAGCTGGTGTTGCTAGATGCTCGTGAGACCGTTGCTGGAAACGTTGAATAAAACCCAGTAGCCATCATGGCCATTTGACGGTTTTTCAATCAGGCATACGTCGCAGAGGGTTCAAAACCCCAGCAGGTGCTGGGCTGCGATGTGTAAGCGTTGGTGGAATATTACATAGTCGGAAACGTAGTTGGAATTAGTATGTTATGGATGGTTGTTATAGATGATGCTTGGGAGTTGGTGATGATGAGGCTGTCGATTGCAGCTGACCAGCTGTGCTCACAAGTCGCACAGAACCAGCTTATATCAGTGCGTTGCGACTATATTTGAACATTGTCTCAATACATTATCAGCGAACTTTAAGGAACTATTTGTTGCGGGAATCCACGGACGCGTTTTCTATTTAAGAAGATCGGTAAACTGATAATTTTCTATTTACAAATAGATATACACATTTTTTTTAATGAAATTACTCCCTTTATGCTGCAAAGAAAATCAAGTTGTGGATTGTCGAAAATTTTAAGGTATTTTGTAGCATGCACAAGTATATATTTTTGGCTCTTTGTCACCCGTTTACTATTGTAGTGTGTCATTTTGGCCTATTAATGTCAATTGCTTCTACATAATAAAGCAATTTAAACAAACAATAATATAAATATTAACTCGTATTTGTTGTCTAATATTTTTAGCATCAACTTTTTCTCCGCGCTAATTTTACCCTTTTTTTAGCGAAAAATTGAATCGTCATTTTAGTTGTAAGAGCTAACAAAATCAGTTCACTAATTTTATCCGGTTCATTTTTTAATTGCTAAAATCTTCCAAAAATTAGGAGAATTTAGAAATACTTTTTTATGTCAGAATCGCGAAAATAGCTAAAAATTGCTAAAAAAAAATCATTTAGCATATTTTGGCAAAGGAGACTATTTCTTCGTTGTCTGATCCATCACATTAATGGGAATTATCAAGCATCTTCTGGAAATCGTACAAATCGTACGTAATTTGGTACGATTTGCTAAGTACTTTTGAAAATGCAGCATTTAAAACTTCACGGTTATTATATTAGAATGATTAATATTACAAATTAATACATCTTTTACAGTTTTAAAGTAAAATACTTAGTCCCTTCATAAGAAATAATCAAAAATATTTAACAAATCGTACCGAATTTAAATCGTATCTACATTTTTGTTTCTCGTATAAAACATGCTCGGTTAGATCAAAAAAATTTCGGTTTGAAAATTATTAAGTTTTAAGAAATGTTGCCATTAATTTTTTTCCGCCACAATTGTTTTTAGTTATAGTTTAAGAAAATCACAATTTTCCGTTGCATGTATGATCTCGCTTAAAAATAACTATATTTTTACCTTCTCTTTAACATCTGTCACATAAGAAGCCAACATAGTTTAAATATGGGGGTATAAATAAAGGGTATATAGGAACATATATGTTGGACTGGGGGTAGGGTGCAGGACTAATGTAGATTTTTTTTGTGTGACGTCAGTTGTCCCCAGCCGCCATTATAGAATTGTCAATTGCATACATTTTGCGATGAAAAATGTAAACAAAACGAGTATATCTATTAATTTACGTGCAGTGAAGATGAAATAGATATCGGAATTATATAAAAGAGTTTCAAATAAAATGTTTTATACAGCAAGAGAACATACATATGTAATTGCCGATACATACCCCCATGGAAGATAAATTCATGTATTTAAAGTTTGTGTGCGTAGAGGCATGTGCTGGGTGAAATCTCCTGTATAATCAAAGAAAGAAATGTTAAATTAAGTGAATTTTACTTAAGTTCATGCAAAATAAATGTTGTTAAATAATTAATATATGTTTGATATGTAATACCAATGTTGGTGTGCGTAAAGTAAAGACACCTGTATAAACAAAGATAAATTAAATAAATGTTGGTAATTTATAAATATAAAAATAATTAAATTTTGCATTTTAAACTTACCCTTATTATGTTACCATTTTCTAACTTTCGTTTCCTCTTGTATGCGTTGTCCATAATCTCTTTATTGAGGCTTGGAATTCGGAAAAACATTCTAGCGCGGAAGAGCATCGCAATCAATATATTCAAAAGAATCAATATGTTTTTGAAGGTAGTTGGCGCAAATAAGAAAAACCTTTTTCGTTTAATTTATCAATTACAACTTTACTAAATGTGCCATCAGTTCTGGACGTTTCTGAACGTTTTCGCGATTGAAGTTAATGTTTGGGACGTCAGCATGGAGTCGTTTACATATGTATGTCCCAGCGACGTTCTCCAAACCACCGTTATCTAGTTTCTCCAATTCTGGATCATACAGTATGTCGCTGTTTTCATCACTGTGTTCCTACTTGAAGGTGATGCCTCTGAATATCGTACCTGTAAATTAATATTTTATATTACATACATAGTTACTTATGTACATATGTATCTGGTAGATAAGGAATTCATATATACATAGCTAATAAAGTCTGCGTTCACCCAACAAATTTTTTAAGTGAAGTAAAAACAAAATGTTAATAGGTAATTCAGTTAAAATTTTTCACATGTATTTCTTCTTTATATTTTTGAGTTCAAAATGCAAAAACAAAAATGTGTATTCCAATTTTCATTTTTGTGATAACGGGATTTTAGTGTAACAACAAGTAAATATTGGCACCATAAAGTCTGCGTTCAGTTTGCTTGAATTGAAAATACCGCTACTTTTCATGAATTTGTTTCTTCTTTTTGTTCAGGTTCTATTGTGTTTTAATATAATTAATCGAGCTCGTGACACGTTTTAATAATATTAAAAAAAAAATTAAACCAAAGGGAAAGAAATTAGTCTGTCGGAAAGACAAATAATTATTAAATTGTGGAAAGATGGCGAAATTTTCAGAAAAATTGGGCGTACTATTGGAAGAACGTATTCCTCCGCTCAAGTTTATTATAAGTGAGTTTTTTGTGTGTGTTATTCGATCAGCTCTTTCTGTTTATCATCATTTAAGGTTTATTTTTTATTGAAAAATTTTAAATTAAGTCAAATGGTATACATATTTTAAGAAGCCGACCGCTCAGGTTTATTATAAGTAATTTTTTGCTGATTAATTGCTTGAATACCACATACAATAGTAAAGGAAATAACACAGTGCGTTCACAAGCTCCTCTGTTATTTAAATAACGCACTAAAGAAATACGACCAATAACACGCTTGTGAACTCCGTAATTGTGTTTTTACTTCACTTAAAAAATGTGTCGGGTAAACGCAGACTTTATTGGCTATGTGTTTAAGTGATATACATAAATTACCTGTAAGTGCATGCAAGACTTTTCAAGGTCCGGTGTATCGTCTGTTGAGGTACATATGTATGTGCCTGATCTGACAGCGCTACTTCATTGAAGCCAAGTATACTCGTATACGATCTCAACCGGTATTTCAAGTCTTGTGTGATTCGAATGGTCGTGAAGACCTTGTTTGGCACGTATGGTTCCAAAAAAGTTTTCTAGAACGTCCTGGTTCAGTCTGTACGCTAACACGTAGTTCGTTGCGTTGCTGTAGTTAGAAAAATTCCTTCTCGCGCCTTAGCCTATCATTACGTAACCAAGAGAATAAAATAGTGTACATTGTTTGAGAAATATTTTTATTTATTAATTTATTTCAGTCAAATGAATACAATTCTGACTGACTATCAAGGCGAATTGATTTAAGGTGGTAGCGATTCAAAAAATGCATCCCTTTGGTGGGTTATTGTCAAACTTTTTCTCCTTTGTATTTAACTTTCGCGAAATAATTTTTAAACAATTAGAGTCACCGCAAAAAGTTATAGTGAACCATATCTTGAAATTTCCTGTAGTTAAAGCGAACAATTCATTATTTGCAACTAAACAATTGATTTTGACAACCAACCACCAATCAGCTGGTTGATTAACACCACCTTTAATGAATTCGCCTTGCTGACTATAAAGAAAAGATGACTTAAATCTAATTAACTGAGTGATTATAAAGTAACGTACGGATTATACCTATTGGAACGTACATCGGCAACCTTATTGTTAAAGAATACGGAGGAAGGTATTGTTGAATTAGTATTAAGTAATCTAATATATCTCCAGAATGATTTGGGATTGCCTTTAATACAAGATTCGTAGTTATTGATATACTGTTTAAAAAGAGACTTATCGAGAGTCCTAAAACTCTTTTGATAGAACTGGTAGCGATCCAAGTACATTTGGAGCCCAGTACCAAGGTAACTTATATTTATGGCCATGAACGGAAGGAACAACGCTGACACAAAGTTCAAATACGGAAGATTTAAATATTTTGAAAGCATTTACAGTGTCTAAACTAGAGAGTAAAATTTCCCAGTCGTAACTTAGCAGAAGTGAATTTAAGTGCTCAAAATCACAACAATTAAAATTAAGAATAGACCGATTACTTACAATAGGAACATCGAAGAATTCATAAAATTCGAAACGCACTACTAAAGGAATATGATGGCTCGTCAGCGGCGAGATAGGTGTAAGACATTCCAAAACAAAATGATTTACATTATCACTTATAAATATTAAATCTAAAAAACGATTTAGTTAATTAAGAAAGCCATTAATTTGGAATAAACCCAAACTCAAAAGACTATCTGTAGCAAGAAGTTCACAATCAGTAACGACATTATTTGGTTGAATTGCGCTAAAAGGGTTACTAAGGTTAGACCAGGAAATGTTGCCTAAATTAAAATCACCAAGAATACAGATGGGATGCACGCCAATCTTAGAGCTTAAATTACGAATATTAACCATGTGTGATTTATAGATTTCAATACAGCTGTTAGGTGGGATATATGAGGCACAAACAAATAGTCGGCTGGCCACACCCTTTACACAGACGCAAAGTTGATCCAGCAGAGAGTCACTATTATCAAGTTGCACAAACGACGAACAGAAACTCCGGTTAACCCCAATTAGGACACCAACTCCTCTAGAGCAACCAGATTTACATTGATCTCTATCTTTACGAAAAACGTTGAGCAGCCTTGGGTCGAAAAATTCGGAATCAAAAAAGTTAGGAATTAACCAACTCTCAACGAAAACAAAAATATCGAATTCCAGATGAGAAGCCATTCTTCGGACAACATCAGCGTTCGTTTTCACGCCAGAAACATTTTGATAATAAATGCGCAGTTTACTCGCACCAGGTGCATTGATAAGGCAAGTAGGCGATTGTTCAGGGTATACAACTAGGTTGGTCCGAGATCTTCCTTCCGAACTGACGGGCGATATGTAATTACATATCGGCTTTAAGCTCTTTAATATTATATAAAAGAACGTGCTCAGAAGCACATACAGCAGGTGGCAAAAGCTCACTAACTTCTGCATAACCGACTGTCTCTTCGAACGTCTCTGCTTCGCTTTCGTTTTCGATATTTATATCTTTTGAAGCACTTTCAGGCGGACAAGGTTGTTGCTAGTAGCTTCTGCGACAATTGTTTTGCTCATTAATTCACGATTCACAAACCCTGTGATCATTTACTTTTTTACAGCAAATATGTATCCAATTACTTTGGATGTTGTCATTCTTTGGAAAGGAAAAACACCAAGATTTTTTTCCTATTGCGGTCGGAATTATAATAATAATTTTAGCACTTACACTATATATGTAGCTCAGTGTTTGTATTTAATTGCCTGCCGAGGGGTGACCGCTATTAGAAAAAACGTTTTCTATGATTAAGATTTTGCTTGCCCTGACTGAGATTCGAACCTCGAACTCACCGGCATATCAAGTTATAGCACGCACCGCTACCAACTCGACCGCAGCGGCCACTCGAAATTAGAGCAGTTTAGAACAGCGCACTTCATTTTCAATTGTATTTCTCAAAATTTACGTAAAATAACGATTAATTTCCATTACGGGCACATACAAAACATAAGCGAAAAATGTAAATAATTGCTTGGTTGGGACACCTGACATCACAGCTATCAGCTCTTTTCTCTTGCAATATAGCGAGGTGTAATTTCTTTTAATTCAATCATGGACTGATAATATTAAACAAATCCAAAGTGACGAAACCAAACTGGACGAAACCGTATGAAACGCGACGTACATTTGAAACATGAAGAATACGTATGGAAAATTCACGAGAGTTGAAGCAGGACAGTTGTGGTGAAATGACGCCATTGGTATATGGTATAATTTAAACAAAGTGAGGCTTATTTTACATCGTACGGAAATTACGAACATTGTGAGGCTTATTTTACATCGTGCGGAAATTACGAACATTGACTCTGACATACTAAGCCAGAAATCCCACATTTATATGTATGTTCAGAAGTGTAAATAAATAAGTATTGTACTAAGCAATGATCAAGGAAACGAGCAAGATTAACAAATTTGTGTATGTACATCAGACGTGTTCTTAAAATTCAAAATGTGTTTTAAGTTTACAGAATGGGCTTATTTTTTTCCTTTCCTCTCAAAAATAAATAAAAACCAAGTTTTAATGAAATCGGTTAACGAAAAGTCGGCGCGGAAACGTTTGAAAATAAAAAATCGCTTTCTAAAAGAAAAAAAATCAAGTTTCATGTATTCAAAGGCAATGCTTTCGATCAACCTATAATATTACTCTATAACATAAACCTGCTTCTTCAAAGTAATTTTTATAATAATACGCTTTATACATTTAGGAACATTTGATTTAAATTAATTCAGATTTTTGTAGGATGTATATTTTTTTTTGTATTCTTCAACAACTTGTAAGAATAGTGTTGAAATCTTGTATGAACTTTATACCCCTTTCTGCTGTATCATTAGTTCCTAGTAATTTCCGTAATGTTGTACGACCATTTTGAAATTGCTCGTTTGTTTCCCAATATTCAGGATCAAACTTCAAAAACTCGATTGACAACTTATGCTTATTAAATACTGCAAAAGTGTTTTTAGAAACAAATTCGCTTAAATCAGAATTTAACAACGCACTTAAATTTTTTATTTTGCGATTATCTTGTAACTTAACATTTGGCTCTTCGGATTTTGGATTTTTTACCAATTTTTTCTTTACCTCTACAGACACATTGAAATAAAAAAAAAGCCATTGCGACATTTTCCTCTGACAAATACCACATGTGTTGTTGCATTTTTCTGATTAACTCTGAAGAAATATTCGCATTGACACTGTCATAATTAATACATTCCTGTACAAGCTTTTATATATAGGCACACTAAGAAAACGCGAATGTGGCCTATGCCTTTTAATATAAGTTGTTTGTAATTTTTTTGTAAGCTCATCACCCCCGATGGCGCATCACCCACAAGATGACTTGTGAAACTCCATGGCGTGCTCTTCACAGCATCTCCCCAAGATGGCGAAACCAGTCATCAGCTCCTCCAATGGGGGAGACTCCACAAGGAGTCACATAAATACATTCAAGGTTAAAACAACAAAAGTGTTGCGAAGTTCACAACATCTGGCTCCCAGCTCTACTGAAGCTGTTTAATACCAATTTATAGTATAATAGTTGTTGTAGGAAACTGAGCTAAACCAATTTTTTTTATATTTTACGCAGCTCCTAACAACAAAATATAGAGATTTATGAAAAAATATTTATTATATATTGGAAAAAAATCAATATGAATACAGAAAATGTTTAAATTTGAGTACCTTTTACTACTTGTTTAATAAAAGAATTGGAAATGTATAATTAGAATATATAAAAACTGGTATTTTACCCTACAAAATACATGCGAAATGTTCAAGTCGTTTCCGCGCCAACTTTTCGTTAACCGATTTCAATAAAACTTGGTTTTTATTTATTTTTGAAAGGAAAGGAAAAAAATAAGCCCATTCTGTAAACTTAGAACAATATTTCAAAAATCTCCATACAACGAAGAACACCTCTAATATACATACATACATATGTATATCAAGTGGGTGTAAATTTTGTAGGACGAAATCGCACTTAAGAGTCCTCCTTAAAAATTTTACTTGGAAACTGTTAATTATAACATTGTAAAATCAAATAAAAGCATATTTGATTTCAATATATTCTATTATTACTTTAAGCACATAAAAAACTTGAATCGAAGCCTTCATCTTTGATCTAAAAATTTAAATAGTTAATTTATATTAATAATTGACATTTTTATTGAGCTCAAGGCCAGTTTATGAAAGATAGTTTCTCAAAAAAACAACAACAGTTTTTAATGGTAGAAGTTATAGTTCTATTTCAGAAATCACCACATTTCCTCATCAGACTTCTTTGTATTAAATTAATTAAATTAATTCTTTGTAACCACTTCTCCCAGGCTTTGAACCCAGGAGCTCGGCGTTGCAGAGACAACACGCTACATGCTATGCTACGCTAGCCGAGTGGGCTGGTGTGTTTATTCATCTTCTTAAGTCCACTCGGCCAACAGAAAAATAACAAACATAACCGTAATTTATATTGTCAAAATAAAAAATATATTAGCTTTAATTAGGAAACGTTTAAGGTTTTTATATTCATCAGTCTTCATTTAATAATCTTTTTTTAGCCATACAAAAATTGTATGTACTTTGAATATTTATATTTATATAGGCCTATTCTCATTGTTACTCGTAAAGTTAATTTTGTTACGTATTTTTCGAAACAGTGGCAAATCTCACATTTTGACAATGAGAGGTATCAAATTTGACATAAAAAACATACATATGTAAATCAATAAGAGTGTTCGCGATGCTGATAATTATTACGAATTTTTACGAAATATCACGATTTTTGTCAAATCGCACAAACTTGCAAGCAAGAAAACAGCTGATAGAACAGCTGAATATATTTTGGATAAATGCGAAATTTTTGTTAAAGAGTTTTAAAGGTCAAAATTATAAAATATGAGTGATAAACACGCAAGCTAGAGATACATTTTCGTTTGGTTAGGATGCGTTAGTGGAATGTGGCAGGAAAACACTTATGCCATGTTTTTGATTTTGCATATTTGAATGCGGACAAGAATTCAATCGGCTGTTCGTTAAACTTGCAAGTTTCTGCAAATTTTGCGTTCGAGTAAAAATTTGCAAGCATCTTCCGTTGCCGGATAATTTTTGCTGGACTTTTACACGAGCAAACCTAATGAAAGCAACAATTTTTTCAGAAAACGTATAAATGTGAATAAATGTGAATTTGACATAAAAATTCATGAGAAAAAAGTTGCTCAGCGTCGCAAATTACATAAAGTAAGACACTTTTCAGGCGTCCAGCTCAAATTTTTCACCTTTTTACTCCAGCGAGAGGACTAGTATTTAGGCAAATTTTTATATATGTATGTATTTGGAATTTCTATTGAGTTATTTGCTACAAACAAATGATTATTTGCACAATAACGTCGAAGCGTACATCAAAGAGCTTTTCCATGTTGTAAAAAAGTGGAAGACGCAATTGCGGTCTTCCTCTCGTCAATATCCGGACCGCTACCGTTAGCGTGAGGACAGATAGTCCTGAAGCGGTACGGGCTGTGTTTGTAGTACGCTCTCGGGCGTCTCTCACACCGCCCCGGCTGCGGTACATGGAGCTTCGCGGCATCGGGACGGGGCAACTGAACTGCCGACCAGATAACCGACAGTCACGGTCTGGCTACCGGTGGCACGTTGAATGCAGGTGATACAGTTTCTTCCTCCATCTAATTGTCATCGGCGTCGATCTCCAACACCTCTTTGTCGCTCGGCTCGCTCAGGGGTTGGGCGTTATACGCACTGTAGAGTCGTAGACGGAGCTCTTCGGCCTCAAGAGCGGGTAGAGGCCTGTCTTTCTTCCCTTTTGCCTTCTCGTGGAGTTGAAGGAGTCTGTGGTGCCTCTCGCTGCATTGGTCGCAGTTTCGGGGCGACGGACAAGTTTTTGCAATATGGTGCGGCGACATGCAATTCGCCCTGTGCCTATGCACGAGGGCATCACGCAGTCTCTCGGCTGGCTCCGCCCTGCGCATCACCCGGCAGTATAGCAACGGGTGGTTCTTGGCGCATACGGGGCATTTTCTCAGGCCAGATTTGTTGGTGTTTTTCATTTTTCAAAATTTTAGTGATTGTGGTCTTGAAAGCGAAGGGGAGTTAGAAATTTGATTAAAATTGTAGTAAAAGAACCAATTTCACAATTGCTCGAGTTATGTTTCCACGCGCCGTTCGTAGTTCTACGACTCGTACGCGGTGGTCGGGACCTGAAAAAACTCTAACTACTCTACCAAGTCGCCATTCATTTGGTGGTAGGTTATCTTCCTTGACGACGACCAGATCGTCAACCTCGATGTCGCGTTGTGGAAGCTTCCACTTGGTCCGTTTCTGTAATTGCTTCAGGTATTCTGCTTTCCACCTCCGGCAAAACTTTTGCTGGACCGTCTTAATATTTTGCCATCGGTTGACAAGAGATATCGGACTCTCTGCGATTTCGGTCTCTGGAACAGCGAGGAGGGGGATGCCAATAAGGAAATGGCCGGGGTTAGTGGTTCCACTGACTCCGAGTCCTCAGAGATGGGGCAAATCAGTCTCGAGTTCAGACACGATTCGATCTTCGACAGCAACGTTGAGAGTTCCTCGACGGTGAACCGCATTGAATGTGCTACCTTCCGAAAATGTATTTTAAAGCTTTTTACCCCTGCTTCCCAGAGACCTCCCATATGAGTGGCTTCAGGGGAAATAAAATGTCATGTGATGCCGTGATGAGCGTATGTCTGTGAAGTCCAGTTAACGACCGTAGAAACAAAATGCTGGAAAACCTTCCTTAATTCCTTGTTCGCACCTACGAAGTTTGTGCCATTGTCCGATTAAATATTTATAGGGCAGCCTTGTCTGGATACAAAGCGGGAGAAAGCTGCTACAAACGTCGCTGTATATAAATCGCTGGTGGCCTCCAAATATATTGCCTTGGTCGCAAAACAGAAAAACACACAGACATTGCCCTTGGTGATTCGGCAGGTTCTGCCGGTAAAACTTTTGATTTCGAACGGGACTGTGAAATCGACTCCGGTATTTGTAAACGGCCTGGAAATTTTCGTCCGTTCTGAGGGTAAAGCTGCCAATAACTCTTCCCGCGCCTTCTTCCCGTAAATAGTACATACTTTGCATTTATGAACACAATTTTTTAGAAGGATTTTTATTCGTACGATCCAGTATTCAGACCGCAAAATTCTCAACATTAGCTGGGTTTATCCGTGCATAGAAATCAGATGTGAGAATCTTACGAGTAGTACTGACAATCGTAAGGAAGAATTATTGGAAACCGTTCGTTGTAAGGAAGGTTGGTTAACGCTAACCTTCCTTCCATTCTCATTACTCCGTTCCTGTCGAGGAATGGATTGAGAGCGATGATTGGACTTTTCGCTTTAGCGGCGTGGAATCGTTAATGGCCTTGTACTCATCTGCAAAATTCCGCTTTTCTGTGATAAGGATGAGGCGGCACTTTGTCTGCTTTATTTCTCCTGCTGTTAATTCCTCTGTCTCCTCTTTAGCAGCCAGCCTAAGGACCGGGTGGGTTCTACGATAAAATCTAAAAATCCGTGCTATCCCTCTCAAAGCTCGTGAAAAGTCGGACAACCCCTTCAGAATGTTTTCTCCCTACAAAAAACCTGCTACATGAACCCGAATCGTCTTTTGTTCTAACTCCGTTTCCAACGCAGAATCATTTTTGTGGTGGCGCCAAGTACACAAGAAAGTACTTCTCGCTTGGTATATTCCTACTTTTCAGGAATCGACTGCACGATGAAATGAAACATGCACTGCATTCCATCGGATTCCCAAAATCTTTGTTTCACTCACGTCATTAATTTCTAAAAAGTTCTCTTTGTAGTTTCTATGGCAATCCCGCCAGGATTTTCTTGGAATTTGATGTCCAATTCCTCAGGGGGAAACTTTCGCTTTTGAGAGCCTCAATCACCTGATCGCGCAGGTAGATAATACGATGACTGGCCCGTGTTCCTGACTGGAATCATATGGTTCAGTTCGACATACTCTTTCAGTACTCGATCGTATTCCTCTTTCATCTCCGGTCGTCGGAGATAATTTGCCTCACTCCGCAAAAATTGCCTTGCCGCGCCAATTCTTGAGTATCCATGGTTGACAATTCCTGGGAATTCTCGCCGGAATGGTAGCGAAACCACATATCGTCCGTTTTCGTCTCTTTTCGTGGTTTTTGAACATAGTTCTTCACAAATGCCTCTTCAGGGGTAATTTTGCTCTCATACGGCACTTCTTCCAATTTCCAGAAACGATACGCATATAGTGAAACTTTCCGTATTTTTCTGGCTTACTAGTCCTGTCAAGATCCATCCAAACATCGTTTCCTGCGCGAGAAGGGATCCCAGCACGCCCCGATGCACGTTGTCCTTTAAGATAGCTGGGTTCACATCCGCACCTACGATGACATCTACCTGCTGACTCCAGTAGAAGTTAGCATCCGCCAGCCTTAATAAGGGTAGTGAATCCAGCTGCACCTGATCCACAGAAAATTTCGGGAGGTTTCCAATTAGTTGGGGTAGAACCAGGCTTCGTGCCTCAATTCTAAGGTCGGGGTTTACGGTGCCATGTGTCAATGTGCGAAACAATTAATGCACAGATTATGTTTTTTAGCAACATTGACCCGATCGTCAACTTTCATTGCTAAAAACTTGGGGCAACCCTTTAGCGGATGGGTTGAGAAAATTGCCCATGGTGTGTCGACATTCGCCTCTCATAGCTTGGAGTGGGTGGTCGACTGACAGTCGGCTTTACCGCACCCCGTATGTTGGAAACAGTTTCCAACGTTGGAACCGGCTTGTGAGAAAGCTGTCTAATTCTTCCCACCTCGGAATTTCCGCCTTCCTCACAAACCCTTGTTCCCATAGCTCGAAGGTATTGTCCGGTAACCGACTCGACACCAAAAACACGAAAATTGCATACAAGTTCTCAATGTCAATACCGTACATTTCTAACACTGAGATGCAATTGTTGACCGATCTTTGTAAATTCTTAACATCGGCTTCGCGTTCTACCGTGACTGATGGTAAATTAAATACAATTTTCAGCTAACTATTGACCATTATCCGTTTATTCTCAAATCGGTCAGATAGATTTTGCCACGCTGTGGCGAAGCCGTCATTAGTCAGAGGGGATTTCTTCACTATATCTTTTGCTTCACCCCGGGTCTTCTGATTCAAATGATACAGCATACTTAACCCCGGTCGAAAGCGCGAGTTGTTTACGTAAATCGCTGTAAATAAATCCCGAAACGATGGCCACGACATGTAGTCACCGTAAGATATCTCTGTATCGCCCGGAGGTAAACGGATATTTGAACACGAAGGCAGTTCACCATCGTGGATACCGGGATTTACAGTTGAACTGCTTTGTTGGGCAAAAGTGAGACAGTCTCACCTACAAGTCAAGTAAGCGGTGTAACAGTCCTGGTATCGGCACTTGGCCTACCAAAGAGCGGACTGATCGGACTCAAACTCAAGTAGCACATCACATGCGTGTGGCCATGTCAATGTTACAAGTTTACGAATTTTTATTTTTTTTTTTGAAAATCTTTCGGAAAAAGCAAACGATTTGAAGATAAAGTCCTAAAGACTAGTCCACGAAAAAAGTTTTAAATTTTCAAACTCCGACGTTTAAAAAAATTTCGAAAAACAAGACGTTGTTAGGATTGTTTTAGTATGTCGCACCACTGGATGAAATCCCGATTGAATCACGAGAAAAATAAATCCGAGACTAAACCAAGTTTATTTTCCTCAGTGTACCGAACCAATAAGAAAAAATCACGAAAAATGCTCGAAATCAAAACCCAAATCACCACTAGGGGACACTTAATTTCTTCGAAGGCCTTCCAAATAGCTCGAACGAATAAAATACAATTTATTGAAGAAACCCAACTAACTTTCAAGAAAGCGAAAAAGGTACCTAAATCCAATGGGTTTAAACAATCCACACCACCTTACGAGTATATGGATGGCCAAAAAATTCCAAAAACAAATTAACACGAAAATAATTCTCCTTTACTATTTTTTTTTTGTTTTAAGTTTATTTATTTGCAAAAGAGCTCGGATGCGTTCTTCTTCTTCTTATATTATATTTTGTGTTTGTTGATTAATTTAAAATGTCGACGGGCAAATACCCGCAACGTTCTTTATTTAATTTAATATTTAGTCGGAAATCCAGACTATTCACAAAAAACTTGTTCACGTTCGCCCCATCACGAATAAAGGTGCGGAATGTCAAAGGCTTACCTTGTACCACTGCTTACTGTTGTTGTTGAAGCTTTGTTCACGTTGGGACACTAGTGTGGGCCTTGCTGAATCGTTGGGTCGTTGGTGGGGGCCTTCGGTGAACGTTGGGCCACTGGTGGGGGCCTTGCAGAACGTCGAGCCGTTCGTGTGGGCCTTGATGCACGTGGGGCCGTTGGTGTGGGCCTTGCAGAACGTTGGGCCGTTCGTGTGGACCTTGCCGCAACTCGTTGGGCCGTTGGTGGGGGCCTTGTTGCAAATTCGTTGGGCCGTTCGTAGGGGCCTTGCAGCAACTCGTTGGGCCATCTGACTATGTGGCACCTAGTGCCGGCGGTGCACACTGACACACAACTAAAATGGTTGCACCTTATCTCGTGAAACTAATCGTGTACCGGTGCAACCACTTTACTTCACTTTCACTTTTTTTTTATTATTTAATTTATTTTCTTTATTTTATTATTTATTCTCACTTTTACTTTTCTTTTATTATTATTTTTTTCTTTAATTTATTTTATTACTTTACACCGCTTCCAGAAACGCCGGGCCGATGGCGCACAATTCGTTGCGGTTCCCACCGGAGCGCCGCTGATGCAAAAAATTTAGCTGCTTCCGTCGAAGGGGTTTGACGCACAAATTGGTTGATGCTCCCACCGGAGCGCTGGCGCACACTCTGCTGTCTGGCGGAGCACCCTCTATTCACTTACAGACGTGCAGGAGTACGAAAATTTGGTGTACCTGAATTTCCGTTCCTGCAAGTAAGTGGGAATTAAAATTTACAAAAAGTGAAAGACTCACCTTCTTTTTCTGGGTTCGCTGCTCCAATCGGTTTGGCCGTCGGGCCCTTGGAATTTCTCTCGATGTCGCCGAGGTAATCGAGGTCACCAAGATATAATTTTTTTCAAATTAAAACAAGCAGGTTATAATATTTGTTGTTTTATTTTGCCGATTTTTGGCAGCTGCCAAATTGTGGATTGCAATTCGCAATCCACTGCTCGTTCGCAATACATGATTGGGAAAGTTTTTTAAACATCTTTTAAGGTGTGTTTTATTAGATATTTATATATTTCTATATCCAAAACTAATTAAACACACCTTTGCAGTTTATTTAAATGGGGGATAAAATGGGCAACTTGGCAGTTTTGGAGACTCGAAGGACCATGTTCGAGCAGGAAGGAAATTACGGGCCGAAAAGTAGAAAGCCGATCCTCTGAAACTCTTTTTAAAAATAATTTAAGCGGCCGAATGCTATATTGCTTTCGCAAGTAAAAACACACAAATTAATTTATTTAAAAAAAATGTAATATAAGAAACACTGCTGTAAAAAAGTGGGGTTAAAATTGCGGAGGCGTCTCTTCACAAAGTGGAAGAGCGCTGGATTTTCGCAGAAGGCGAAACCCATCGCACGGTACGGGTAACAGGACTTGAGAAAAGGGAGAGAAAGTAACGATTCCCTGTTCCCGTACTATCACAGCGACATCTGCAAGTGGAATTATAGTAATTCACAATGGCAGAATCACTTGTGAATGCTGAGGTAAACAGCTGGCGTAAACAGACATTTTGGATCCGATTTTTTCGTAGGTTGCATTTGTCTAGGTTATCGTGAATACACCCCACTACGATCATTCGGTCCACAACACATCCGTTCACGCAACCTTCACTCTGGTCAGTCACACTAAGGTAATCCTATACCTTACACGAGTCGCTGAGACAACATAATTGTGTTCTCACAGTCGACTGTCAAATGTTCAAACCACTTTATCAGCAGAATTACGTTCACACAGTGACTGACTCGAAATATTCCATATTACTTGCTATGTCAGCAGTCTAACACTGGCACGGGTAGAGCGCTGGCAGTGCAGCAGCAGCGCAGCGTGACGGCGAAGGTTTGTTGTAGGCTTAGGAACCATTGTTATAGTCAGTAAGAATACTCACGTAAAAGAAACATCCAGTGCGCTGTAATAAATAATCGAAACAAAATTAGAATAAATCGTTTAATTGGCGCCGTTAAATAACTGTAGTATAACGCAGTGGTGGATAATTAATCCGGAAAACAAATTATTAAACCACGAAGCAGAACTAAGTTAACAAGGAGCAAATTATTTTTGGCTTGAAACGAAATCATCAACGAGAATCCTGTGCACTCTTAGAAACCACTACTTGATAAGGAAGAAAGGAGATCAACAGCACCAATCCTGGAGTTTTATAAGAATATGTTAAGAATGAAAGGGTGAGTGAAGTGCTTGTCTCGTTTAAAAATTACTTGTAGTAAAAGTGAAATATAATAGAGTGAAAATACAATTTCTGCGAATAGTTGATGAGTCAATTACTTGAAATAACAAAATTAAATAAGAATTTTTAAGGGAAGTAGATGAATAAAGTGTTAGAAGACTTGTTCAGAAATCTTAAATTAGAAAACACATAAGAACATATCATGAACGCTGACCAAGTAAGCGAGTTGGTTAGGGCAGAGGTGAGCAGGGCATTAGCGGCTCAAAAATTAGAATTCGACAGAAAGATAATTGCAATTCAAAACCAGGTCGCCTTGACGAAGCCAAAAATAGAAAAGTTTACAAAAAAAAATGCCGCCTGGGGCTTCCAGCCTCGGAGACAACAGGTTTGCCCTGCTTTCTCCGAGATCTAGACTAAAACGGAAAAAACCAGAATCTACGCCCTTGGATGTATATCCTGAACTTCCAATATCTAAGAAAGACGACCCTAAATTTATTATAATTAAAGCAGCAGAAGAAAAAAAACCCCTGACCAGCTTATCATGCTTCGCCGTGCACAAAGGAATTCTCGCTATTACTAAGGAAGTGAGCACTATCTCCGAACTCCGCGACGGTAGTTTACTACTGCTTGTTAAAAGCAAAACAGCGGCCGAGAAGTTTCTGCGTGCCAATTCGCTACCAGGAGTTTGTCCTATCAAAGCTAAACTACACGATAACCTCAACAGTGTTAAAGGTACCATATTTGCGCCATTTCTTTCTCATGTTTCGGAAAACGATATTACTGAGGGCTTAAGTCCGCATGGTGTGACAGCAGTTTACAAATTTAGCAGAACTAGCGACGGTGTATCCAAGCCTACTGGCTCAATTCTGTTAACATTCGATAAATACCAACTCCCAGAAAAGATTGAAGTTGCCTGGAGAATACTTTCTGTCCGTCCCTTCATCCCAAATCCCATGAGATGTAAATCTTGTCAAAGGTTAGGTCACACAACTAAACACTGCAATAACTTCCCAATGTGCTCCACTTGCAACTTCCCTCCACACTCCCCTACTGAATGCTCAAGAGTAATGTGCGCTAACTGCTCTGGTGAGCACCCCTCCTCGTCAAACACATGTCCAAAATTTCAACAAACAAAAGACATACTTAAAATAAAAACGTTAGAGAAATGCAGCATGCACGAAGCTATCAAGAAATACAAAAATAAAATTCCCGCTCCCCTTAATCCCTCCTCTTTTGCCAACGTTCTCAAAAATGCAGAAATTACCAACAGTGATAAAACTCCGCTATCGGAAATATCTAGCAAAACGAGCTCTAACATAGGAACTTTACTCTCATCAACACATCAAACAAACAAAACAAATTCCCCTTCCAATCAACTTTTCTCCCAATCCCCTTCCAATATTAATAATTCAGCTGCAATCAATAACCTCTCAGAGAAACCTACTACCAGTAAGAATTTCACTTGCACTAATAACTCTTCTTCTTATCCTCATCCGCCAAACATAAAAACAATACAAACATTCAACTCCATCAATGATACACCTCTTACATCAACTAATCATGATATATATCTCTCCGACTCTCCAAATTTAACCGATATACTCTCTCGCTTCTGCAATTCATCATCTTCATCTTCTCTTTCTATTCCATCTTCCGTCCATTTGCCTGCCAGCAGTGCTGCTGAAGTGAGTACAGAATCCCTCCCTCCGCTAGCACCGTTGACTACAAACATGGATATAAATGAATCCTAACAATTTTTATTTCGTACCAGCAACAAAATTTCCAGCTCTCTTCCTACGTAAGTACATAGGTTTGTTGTTCTACAGTGGAACATGAATGGCTATTTCAACAATTACATCCATCTTAAAATCCTAATTAAAGCACATAACCCCTCAATAATCCTTCTAAATGAAACCCATCTCGCCAATAATGCCATAGCTAATACACCACAAGCATATAAAGGTTACTTTTATAATTTGCCCCATATCACTTCCAGCAAACAAGGAATCCCTATATTAGTTAAGAAAAATGTCCCACACAAGTGCCCCCCTCTCCAGTCTCGCAACTCTGCCTTACTATTGGAAGTAAAAGCTAGAAATATAATTAATATAGTTTGTGCTTACTGCCCTCCCGCCCAAGCATTCACTTCCGCTGACCTTCGGAATATTTTTCCTATAACTCAAAATCCTTTGATTTTAGGAGGAGATTTCAATGCGTGGAGCCCGCTATGGGGTTCAAGCGCGGCAAATGCTAGAGGGCATATAATTGAAGACTCAATTCTTACCTCAAATGTCCATGTACTTAACGATGGCTCTCCTACCCACTTCTCTACCCACAATTCCTTTACCCACATCGACCTCACTCTGTGTTCTACTTCACTAGCACCAAAATGCAATCAATTGTTAGATGATCTCCATGGAAGTGATCATTTCCCCATCCTCACCAAACTCCTCTTAAACCACCCACATTCCCGATTTCCCCTAATGTCAACCAAGAAACATCTAGGATACAAAAAATTATCCGGAGTGCGGCTAACCTAGCCATTCCACAAACAAGCTGTAAAGTTTTCAAGTCAGCTTCATTATGGTGGAATGCTGAACTTGCAACATTGAGACAAGCTAAACAGAATGCATGGCATGAATATAAGCGATCGCGATCTTCTTCAAACCTGACTCTATATAAAAGAGCTAATGCAATTTTTCGCCGTAAGGCAAAAATTGCTAAAACATCATGTTTTGAAAAGTTTACCAGCAGCATTAGCTCTAGTTCTTGTACTAAAAGAATTTGGGCCGATTTAAAAAGATTAACAGGGTCGGCTTCCCACACTCTGATCTCCGCTCTAAATTCTTCAAGTGGCACGCTTCTATATCCTCATGATATAGCCCAAGAATTTGCCAATTACTTCTCTTCCTCATCTTCTGACGGCAATTTCTCCCCTGAATTTATTCAATACAAACACCAGTCCCTCATAGATAGAACCCCACCTAACAGTCTCTTAACATCTGCCAAATACTTAGAGATGGACATAACATACGTAGAATTATCATCCGCACTTTCTAAAGTAAAAAGTAAGACACCCGGCAGCGATAGAATTTCATACCCTATGATAAAAAACCTCCCCCATCCTCTACTCTCCCGTCTCCTCAAACTTTATAATAAGATTTTCTCAACCGGAATTTTTCCCCAAGCTTGGAAAACTAGCCCTATAATCCCCATCCTTAAACCTGGCAAGTCCCCTCTTGATGTTTGTAGCTATCGTCCTATTTCCCTCCTTTCTTGTTTGGGCAAATTGTTGGAGAAAATAATTGCTCCTGGTATTCCTGCAGAAACGATCTCATCCACAATAACCAAGTAGCCTTTAAAAAGGGACAAGGTCCCATCGACTCCCTGTTGCATCTTGATCAATACATCTCCAACGCTTTATCTAACAAAAACCACATTACCCTTATGTCCCCCGACTTCCTAAAAGCCTTTGATCGTATAGGTGTTCACATTGTTCTACGACAACTAAATAAATGGAAAGTTGGCACACAAATTTTCAATTTCATAAAATCCTTTTTATGTCATCGAAAAATAAGTGTACTTATCTCCTCCTCTCGTTCTCCCATTCTTCCCCTTGGCAATGGAACCCCTCAAGCCACTCCCCTGTCAGTGGTCCTTTTCATTATAGCATTTGATGAATTAAGTTTACTTATATCCGAATTCAGGTCTATTGATCACCAACTTTATGCTGATGACGTGCTAGTATACTCAAAAAACTCCGACCAAACAGCTGTTTTGAGAACTTTCACAGAAATTCTTTCCCGTATCTCCTCCTGGTCCCTAACTTCAGGCGCTTCAATATCTCCTGGCAAGTCGAAACTGTTACATATATGTAGGAAGCAAAACTGTAATATACCACCTATAACTTTTTCAAATGTAACAATAGCCTGTACAAATAGACTTAAGTTTTTAGGTTTAATAATAGATTCTAAGTATTTTGCTCAACATTGTCAGTAAATAAAAGATAGTATTAGCTCTAAACTAAGAATTGTTAAATACCTTTCGTCTAAGCGCTCATTTATCGGCCCAGCATTGCTGGTCAATTTAACAAAGGCTTTTATATTATCGAAAATACGATATGGAATAGAAATCTATGGACATCACGCTAAAAATAAACTGAAGTTACTGGCAACTCCTTACCACATGGCTATACGACGATCTCTACGCGCGTTTCCAACGACCCCTCTAAATAATTTGTACGCTGAGTCTAGGTTAATGTCTATATCTGATGAAGCCGATGATAGTGTACTAAAAGTGTACTCCAAAATTTTATTATCTCCGAATCCTATTCTTCATAAAGATGTGCAGCTGGTGCTCTCACGTAAGCGCCACCCTAAGGTACCATCAACCATTTATCTATGCATTAAATTTGCAAAGAATAATTGTTTGCCAATGCAAAAATGTCATAGACGTAAAATACTGCACCCGCCATGGCTACTTAATGAGACATCATTTATCAATGAACTGGGTCACCTGCGGAAAGGGAATACTTCTAGTGAATTCTACTTATCAAACTACCTAGCAGTGTCTGATATGTACAAATCCAATGGCTGGCAACTAATATTTACCGACGGTTCTAAGTCAACTCAGACGTCCTATGCCGTTGTAACCGAGCAGGTCTTCTATTTTCTGTCTGCTCAATATTCACAGCAGAAGCAATCGCTATACACTATGCTATGCTTCACTCGATCCATACAAATGGGAAATTTGTTATATGCTCAGACAGTATGTCCTGCATCACCGCTATAAAGGAAAGTAGCCACGCAAATTATATAATTGACAACATCCGAGACATTCTTACTGGGCACCCTCAAAAAATTAAATTAATGTGGACTCCTGGTCACTCAAGAATACAAGGTAACATGTACGCCGACAAAACTGCTAAGGAAATGGCCACCACACCAACGACAACATCCAATGTTATCTTCAAAAATGACATCTATCGGGCTATAAAACAAAAAAGGCAGACCAAACTATTATCAGACTGGAGTCGTTTTAGCCACCACTGCTCCTCAATAAATCACGGTCGTATCAAACCTTCTTTTGCATCCTCTATACCGACGAACTATATTACGCCATACACTCGCCTTCGCCTAGGCCATACAATAATCACACATTCTCATCTACTTCAAGGCACTGAACGTAGCACATGCCCATTTTGCAACCTTTCTCTTAGCGTAAATCATCTGTTGTCATCCTGCTCCGCACTCCAAACCCTGAGGCAACAAACCTTTAACAACACAAATCCTATGCATTTGTTAAAAGACCCCACAGTCGATAACATAACAAGGATATAGGAATATCTCAAAAACTCCGACCTTCTTCGACGTATATAACCTCGCTCTAAGCCACAAGCCAGCCGAAAGCCTCCGATGCTAGCGCTGCGATAGTTTGTAAGTTTATATAATAATTTATTATTATGTAATCTTTTGTAAAATAAAAAAAATAAAAAATAAAAATATTTGAATGGTATGATGGCAGCGAACACCACTATCAAGCGGTTACTATTTTGAGAAATAAGGTACGAGGAGCGGCCGATGCGGTACTTTCGTCCTTTAACACGGTGCTCAATTTTAGTGCAATAATCTCTCGCCTCGACTTTACCTACGCAGATAAGCGACCAATATACCTCATCGAACAGGAATTATCCACACTGAGACAAGGTTCAATGTCATGTTTAGAGTTCTATGATGAGGTAGAAAAGAAACTGACTCTGTTAGCAAACAAAACTATTATGTACTACGACAGTGGTGTAGCCGACACCATAAATAAAAAGTATAGGGCTACCCAGATCTCCGGTAATTAAAAGAGCTTTAATTCTGAGCCCAGTGTGGGTCATAAGAATCCACTTATTCGGTTAGTAAACAAAATAGGCAGGCCGGTCACGCACAAAATTCCACTAATAACTTGAGGCCATATACTAGTAATAACTATTCGGGTCAAAGGCATGTCGAGCCTATGGAGGTAGATCCTTCCACATCCCAATTTAAACACGTTTCCAATAGTCATGGCCAAGATCATAATAGCAAGGTCATAATACACCGGCCCTAAGATACAACGAGTAAATCATTTGAATGACGAGCCTGATTCACCAAGCGAACCAACGTATGACAAAGAAGCGAAAGAAGCAGCAGATAACATTGAAAATTATGAGCTCAATTTTTTAGAGCAAAATCCCTCCTTCCCTGGATTTCAAGGGCAATAGGAAGGTAAGAAGTCAAACTCCTTGTCGATACTGGAGCGTCAAAGAGTATTAAACAACTGCCAGAGTTAAAAGGAATACGGTCGGTTAAAAACCCATTTTCAGTTAAATCAATTAATTCATGGTGTTACTCCTATTAGGCACAAATGCAAAGATAAAATTTTTGGAGTGCTTCTTTTTCATACTACCGAATTTGACTTCATTTGATGGTATAATCGGCCTTGACTTTTGAGCAGGGTTCACGCGACTATTAATTTTAAGACTAACGCAATGGAGCATGAATTTGGCAAGGAAGTTATTTTATTCGTCAATAGCCAAGATATAAATTACCTGCAACTACAGATAAGGTCAATTCCAAAACATTTAGAAGAAGCCTTCGTCAGAATAATTGGCAGCGTAAATGGGGTATTTGCCGATCCCAATGAGGCACTGCCATATAATACCAATGTCGTAGCAACGATTCGTACAAAAAACGAAGAACCGGTGTACTCAAGATTATATCCGTACCTACTGGGCGTTGCGGATTTTGTAAATAAAGGAAGTCAAGACCTTTTGGCGAACCGCATCATTCGGCCCTCCAGGTCCCCATATAACAATCCTATATGGGTAGTCAAGAAGAAAGGCCACGAAAAAAGCGATTAGTTATAGATTTTCGCAAACTGAACGAGAAAAATGTCAGTGATAAGTACCCGATCCCTGATTTTACGGGAATTTTGTGCCATCTTGGCGGGAGCAAATTCTTTACCACTATAGATTTGAAATCAGGCTTCCACCAGATTAAACTATCGGAACGAGATAGAGAAAAAACTGTCTTCTCCGTGAAAAACGGAAAGTATGAATTCTGCAGACTGCCCTTGGGTCTGAAGAACGCCCCTAGTATTTTCCAAAGGGCAATAGACGATGTGTTGAGAGAGCACATAGGGAAAAACTGTTTCGTCTACGTAGACGATGTCATTATATTCTCGAAGGATGAGCAACAACACCTGAAAGATATTGAGACAATACTGAGAAGTCTATTTGAAGCCAACATTATAGTTTCGGCGGAAAAGTCCAAATTTTTTAAAAGCGAAGTCGAATACTTCGGATTTTTGGTTTCGTTAATGGGATTAAAACGTGTCCAGACAAAGTCGCCACAATTCGGAATTTCACTCGGCCTACCACTTTAAGGGGGCTGAGGTCATTTTTGGGCTTGGCGGAGTATCACCGCTGTTTTATAAGAGACTTCGCCAAGATAGAAAAACCCCTTTCAAATATTATGAGGGGAGTTACAGCGTCACAATCAAAAAAAATCAAAATAGATTTAGATGATGAACAGGAAAAAGCCTATGATACATTAAAAGAAATTTTAGCATCCGAGGATGTAACACTAACCTATCCGGATTTTAGTAAATCATTCGACGTAACTACGGATGCATCCTCACACGCTATAGGTGCTGTCCTTTCCCAAGAGGCAAGCCTATCACCATGATCTCTCGCACCTTGTCTGGTAGCGAGAAACATTACGCAACGAATGAATGGAAGTTACTAGCCATTGTTTGGGCTTTGAAAACGCTTAAAAGATAACTTTACGGCGTACCCAAGCTAAATGGACCACCAGCCGCTAACCTTTGCGGTTTCCGACAGAAATCCGAACTCAAGGATTAAGAGATGGAAAGCATTTATTGATGAGTGCAATGCAAAGCTAATTTACAAACCAGTTAAGGAGAATGTATGTAGTTGCGGACGCATTATCTAGGCAACATATAAACGCCTTAGATAACATGAGTGTCGAAACGGTTCAAAGCGCGGAATCGTCAACTAATTCAATTGAGAGAACCGAAAAACCGGTAAACTGCTTCCGCAACCAGATCCTTATAGAAGAGGGTGTAGAGCCGCAAAGAAGGACCTTCATTATTTTTGGAAAAAAAGAAGACACCTAATTATATATCAAACCACGGACGATTTGATGAAACTCCTACAGGATGCTGTAAAAATCATTTCGACATCGACATCGCGAATGCCCCACCCTTACACAGTACATCAAATGGCCAGGAAGAGCGATTCCATAGTACACTGATGGAAATATCGCGATGCCTTAAACTTGATAAAAAATTGGATGATATCGAGGAAATAGTCTTTCTAGCCGCAATTAAATATAATAACTCCATTCATACGGTGACTGGGGAGAAACCCATTACCATTTTTCGTTCAACAAAATCTAACTCACAAATATCATCCCGCTTGAAAAATGCACAGGATAAAGAGTTAGAAACACAAAATAAGATGAGATGGAATAGAGAGTTTCAAATAGGGGACAAAGTGCTGGTCTGAAACAATAGAAGACTAGGTAATAAATTAAGTCCTCTCTATACCTACAAGACACGACCCTGCAAAAAATGCGATTAGTCTAGGATGAGTCCGGGAATAGTAGCGAAGATAAATACAACTAATACAAATTCTGATCCCTTTATAAGGAATGAACTGCTTCCTTTTGTTCGAGTATGTCCTATGAAGAGACTATACCCGAATGGAAATAAATGACAACCAGTCCGTTATAAAAAGAAAAATAAAAAACCTTGCTTCGAGTCAGAATCGAACCGGTTTACCGAGGGTTACTAAGCGAATGCTCTGCTTGCATATCAACGACGCGCATGGCTCATGAAATTTTATTGCCTAAACGCATGCATATATAAATTCATTATTTATTATACCCGAAAAAGGTGAATATAGGACTAATCTACAATTATAATCGTTTGAGACTTGTTTGCGATTAATTAATACCCAATTGTACCCGTATGAGACTTATCCCGGAAAACTCTCTTTAGAGATTAGTCATAAGTACAATTTTTTGCAGGGGATTGACAGAAACTCCAACACACAACCAACACATATGCAATTTGATCGGCTAAATAGTGGCTGTCATTTGACCGATCAAGTGAGATTATTAATGCTGATAGAACGGCAGTTAGTTGCCGTAGTATTCGTAAGATGGCTGCCTGTTTTACGAGGGCCGCATTTGTATCTAACGAAAGTAATTGTACCCGCAAAATACAATTCCATTACCAAAATACTTGGTATATACCAGTGATATCAAAGACACTGTTATTGAGTTACAGACAATTTCTCAGAATGGGCGTAGCAACAGTTTTTTTTTTAATTTCATATAAATCCAGTTTCCTTGCTTTCAATGGCTCAAAATATCAAACTTTACTGAATTTGTTCCAATAGATACCGAAAAAACCAAGGTATAAAAATATTGAATAAAATACGAATTCAGTGTTAAAACATTGCGAGCTTTTAGACAAATTGCGAATGTGAAAAGTGGTTGTGTTGTGCTTTCAAATGAACAATCAGGGCTGTTTTTTTAAGTGAAGGTCTTCGAATTTTAGAATTACCTAAACATACAGACTCAACCGATATGCACTCCCGAGAAATTATTGAAGATTCTGAATCTGAATCAACTCCCGTGGTCGTGGGCTATAAGGAACAATATGTATGTCACAAAATGCTTTAGGGGAACTGTTGCGAGATTTACGCTACATAGGGCAAGTAAAATCTTAATCATAGAAAAGTTTTTTTCTAATAGCGGTCACCCCTCGGCAGGCAATGGCAAACCTCCCATGGTATTTCTGCCATGAAAAAGCTTCTCATGAAATACATCTGCCGTTCGGAGTCGGCACAAAATTGTAGGTCCCTCCATTTGTGGTATAATATAAGGACGCACACCTCAAATTGTAGGAGAAGCTCGACCAAACACTGAGCTATATAGAGTAAGCGCCAAAGTACTTATGACGAATTATTTTCCGTAAGTCAAATGGCCAGAAACTTGGATGAAATGAGCAATTGGAAGTCGACAGAATCAAGGCAATTTTTTCTTTTTACTTGTGTTTTTGTACTTAAAGACCAACCTCGATTTTTATTATCGTTTCTTGTTGCTAAGACTTCTTTCTTGCAAAAGGTCGTACCAAAGCGAGCCTGATCTTGCCCAGAAAATGCTGGAACTCTTCGTAAATTGTAAATTGTGCTGAATTAGTAAGCAACAATGTTCATAAATTACAACATATATCGGATTTTGTTAAGCAATTTGGTCCTTTGGGCTCACTTTCAGCATATAAGTTTGAAAACTTTATCAATATTTGAAAGAGATTATTAACAAGCCCAACAAAATCTTACAAATATGAAACACGGGAGTACACCCTTGCCGCAAACCACTGCGTACAGCAAATTCGAAAAACTAACTTTAAACGCGAATTTCTCAGGAAACACGAAACGTATTTAAAAAAAACTTGAATTCAATTCATTATTTATACATTTTATTTAGTAAATAACATTGTAAATTTTCTTTTATTTAGAAAATTATAGTTTAAATAAATTTTATTGCAAAACAATATAAAAAGGCAACCGAATAAGGCTGCGTACAGACCAATAATATTTATGATAAAAATATCCTATATTTAACATTGTTAACCGAGGGTTTCCTAAAGGTCACAAGTGGAAAGTATGCGATGATGAAACCCTCTCGGACCACCTTCGTATACTTTTTGAGCTACATAAACGTTGAGGAGAAAACGCCTACTCCCTTTAGGAGCCCTCGGAAGACAAACTGAGGCCTTTTCCAAAAAAATTTCACCAAAAAGGTTAACAAAATACCAGTTGAAAATGTTTCCACAAGGGCTGAGCTAGACGCTAAAGCGGATAAAATGATCAGAATGAAAAGAGGAATTGATTTAGCCCTGACTGTCTGTCCGTCCGTCTGTCCGTGGTTACAATAACTTGAGTAAAAATTGAGATATCTCAATGAAATTTAGTACATCGATTGCTCTTTGGACAGGGTAGGTTGGTATTGAAAATGGTCAAGATCGGTCAATAACCGCGCCCACCTCCCATATAACGGAAGTTTTTAAAAAATGCAAAAACTTCGATTTTTGGGTATCCATTAAAGCAAATTAAGTGAAACTTGGTATTTGGAGCGATTTTGAACTAAGAAATTAGGTATTTATGAAATTTTGAAAAATTAGAGTTGCCACGCCCACTTAGGAACAAATTTCTGTATCTGAATAACGGTGTAAGGTATCGTCACAAACCGTGGTGGACATATTTTCCATTATATCGCATATATTATGTGTTTATGTAGAAGCTTCGATAAGAGCTACGAGAGGAGCTGCGATAATAGCAGAGAAAATAGTAAATGAGCATCGCGTAGATGTGTTCATGTTGGAGCATAGCTGAGAACAATGACTAACGATAAGAGCATAGAAAATGATTGGTTTTGGAACGAATTTTCGTCATCACCTTTTCAAGTTTGGTTTTAAGACAAACCGGTTTCGGCGTTGTGCCATGTTCAGTGTCATTTTTCGTTCTGGTGAATTTCATTTATTCGTCCGTATCTATAGTTACGTTCCGCTGGAATTCATTGTCTATTACCTTGTTTATACGAAGCATTATCCGAGTTCGTATCGACTTAATACACTTTATTTGTTTCTGTTTATACATTCGACTTTAAAGCGTGCCCAGCGAAACCGTTTTGTGAGCTTAACAGCTGATTTGAATTTCACATCGATAAATGTAGTCGTTTATATGCTCCTTCTAACCGATGAGAGAAATAAAGTACCGATTTGAAAGTGAGTGTGAGTGGATTCACTGAAGCATTTCAAGGCGTATTCAAAATCAGTTTATACATGCGTTTTGAAGTGATGTGTATTCGATGAAACCGTATTATGCTCCCGTATAAACGTAGTATATGTTCGTGTAGGTCAGGTCAGTTGTGGGTCGGTGTGTTACTTTGTTTATTTCAGGTACCACTCAGGTACTTGAATTGTGCTTATTTATTCATGTTATGTTGTCTTAAGGCTCCCATCTGTTAAGCCGTTATGTTGTGGTTTGTACCTACAGGTAGATAAAAATCGGTAATTTTCCGTTTTTTTGATTTTGTGTCTTCGATAGTTGTTGTGTATTGTTTGTTTGCTGTTTCGACTGTTATTTCCGGGGTTTTGTTTTTTCGTCCATATAGTAATTTCAACGGTTAGAATATGACGTTTGATCCGGTGTTTATATGCTTGTTTATTATTTTGCCATTGAAGTTTTTTGTTTGTATGTATATTTCCATGTTTTCCAGTATATTGAGACGTGCTTTATGTTGTATGTGTAATACCTTAGCCGTTTTATTTATTTATTTATTTTATCAATTGGTTGTACACATATAGATTACTAGAACTATGTTAGTGATTATAACTAGTTTTAATTTTAAGCTATATTGGCTATGAAGTGCAGTTAATTTATTCTTAAAACTATACCTACTTTCCGAAAAAAGGTCCAACTGGCTACCTATCGTATTCGAGTACCTAAGACAGCGATTGAGCGGTTCATTTAATGAGTAGTTGGTCCTTCGAAGAGGAATACGAAATGTATAAGAGGACCTAAGGTCACGCCTGGGGCAATTTAAAGTGATTAGCTCCAGCAAAAATTGGTAGTTGATTCGGTCTGTCACTATATATCTTATAAACATTATAGAATAAAATTTCCTACGCGTTTGTAATGTTGGCAGCCCGAGTAAGAGGCACCTGATTCTATACTCGGGCACGTTACCATTCCAATTGAGGCGCTGAATAGCATACCTGGTGAAACGTTTCTGAATTTTTTCGATTCTTAATGAATATCCGGTATAGTGAGCATCCCAGATTATACTACAATACTCAAGGTTGGATCTAACAAAGGAGAAATATAGATTTTTTAATTCAAACGGATCATGCAGTTCCTTATTACAAACCGAAGCATTGACCTAGATTTGGCAATTATAAAGTCAATGTGCTTGTTGTTAAATGTAATACCCAAATCCTTTTTTTCATAAATACGTGACAGATCAGAGTTACCAATCGTGTATCGGTAGTTAATTATATCTGTGCGCTTACAGAATGAATGTCAATTTGTGTCGGTGTACATTTTTGGTTAAACATGTGGTTTGCGAAGTTTGACTCCGTTGTTGTTTTTTGTTTTAGGGTATTTTAATTGTAGTCCCTTATGTGTTCCCGGAACCTTGTTTGTATTTACCGTCTAGTTTGTCCGATGTAGCTATATTGACATGCACATGTTAGTTTGTACACACCTTGTTTTTTTAGTGGGTCTTCGCAATTTGTGTTGGCCTGTAATATCTGTCCTATATTGTTGGAAGTTTTAAATGCTGTGCGGATATTATATTTATCAAAAAATTTGGAGAGTTTGTATGTCGAACTCCCAGTACAGGTTAGTGTCGTCCACGGTTTTTGTCGTTATCTTCTTTGTATGTTATGGTTTTTTTTGGACTCTCTTCTTATTCTGTCTACTAAGTCTTGTCCGTATCCGTTATTTGATGCTATATAGTACATATATCGTCTTGAGTTCTTTATCTTAATTGTCATGTCGAGGTAATTTATTCTTCTTTCCTTTTCCGGCTCCATTGTGAACTTTATGTTTTTGTGTTGTCGATTGAGATATTCTAATATCTCATCCTCGTTGTTTTTAGTGAGTACGCATATAATGTCGTCCACATATCTCGCATATATCGTTACTCCTAGGCGGTCTTTAAGATGTTCCATGTATTGCTCCTCCATATCTTGCGTAAGATTTCCATAAGTATTGCTGACGTAGGATTACCCATTCTTAGGCCATTGGTTTGTCTATATATGTATATTGTTGTTGAATTTAAAATAATTTTGCTGCACTACGGTTCTTACGGTGTTTGTGATTTGTTTAGCGATGTCTCTATCGTTCGTCTTTTTGAGTAGCATGCTAAACAGGACGTACAACGTTTTCGTTATTGGTATTGAAGGGTATAGACCTTTAATATCAAACGATACTTATCTGGTGTCCGCTTTTATTTCTATTACCTCTAGTTTTTCGATACGTTCTCTGGTATTTTTATGTTTCTTAACATACATTTTTACATTTTTCCGCCTTTGGAATTTCTCCGCTAATCAAAATGTTAAGTTCCTCTGTCTTATCAGAGAACTTGTAAGAAATGAGAAGGCGCAAAGGTTAACTAACATTTTTTCAAGTACTAAATTAAAAATACAAGATAAAGGGATTCACCATCGAAAAAAAACGAATTCCACACAGAAATAAAGGGACTCACCACTTCACTTGAACTGAACTTATTTTGCGGGGACAAGTTTATTTGCACATTTTTTTAAACATTTTTGGTGTTGCTATAAGCGAATAATTTAATTCATAAAAACATAAATATGCATTTGTTTATACATACCGTTTATGCAAATTTTAAAAAGTACCAAATACCTAAAAAACTAAATAAAAATAAAAAGAGTATACTCGATGTGGGAATCGAACTTCGAAAATGCAAACTGATAAATCTTCATTCTTATGTTTTCACAGTACATATATAAATGAATGGAATTTTGCACAGGATGATATTATTTATCATCTTTCCTGCCTTTGATAAGGAACGAGCTCTAGCGAACACAAAATACTTAACAAATAAAATAATAAATACATATTTTAAAAATATTTGTTCATTTTTCTGTTGGCCTAGTAAAATGTTAATATTTTATAATTTTATTGAGCTCAAGGCCAGTTTATGGAAGATTTGTTTGTGAAAAAACAACAACAGCTTTTAATGGTTGAAGTTATAGTACTATTTCGGAAATCACCACATTTCCTCATCAGACTTCTTTTTGATTATTAAATTAAATTATTTTTAATTTAATTTTCATAACCACTTCTCACAGGCTTTGAACCCGGGAGCTCGGAGTTGCAGAGCCAATACGCTACCTATTGTGCTACGCTAGCCGAGTTGGCTGTTGTGTTTATTTCATCTTCCTTAAACAAACCAACTACAAACAAGAGCAACTGATCTGCCGCTATTTAACTTGTTTGTGTGGTTGTTGTTTGTGTTTTTATTTTGCAAATTCTGTTTTTATTTTACTTTATATGCATTTTTAAGGCGTGCTCATCCTTGTCTACAATGTTTGTTCATTTTTCTGTTGGCCGAGTAAAATGTTAATATTTTATAATTTTATTGAGCTCAAGGCCAGTTTATGGAAGATTTGTTTGTGAAAAAACAACAACAGCTTTTAATGGTTGAAGTTATAGTACTATTTCGGAAATCACCACATTTCCTCATCAGACTTCTTTTTGATTATTAAATTAAATTATTTTTAATTTAATTTTCATAACCACTTCTCTCAGGCTTTGAACCCGGGAGCTCTGAGTTGCAGAGCCAATACGCTACCTATTGTGCTACGCTAGCCGAACAAATCTTCCATAAACTGGCCTTGAGCTCAATAAAATTATAAAATATTAACATTTTACTAGGCCAACAGAAAAATGAACAAACATTGTAGACAAGGATGAGCACGCCTTAAAAATGCATATAAAGTAAAATAAAAACAGAATTTGCAAAATAAAAACACAAACAAGTTAAATAGCGGCAGATCAGTTGCTCTTGTTTGTAGTTGGTTTGTTTAAGGAAGATGAAATAAACACAACAGCCAACTCGGCTAGCGTAGCACAATAGGTAGCGTATTGGCTCTGCAACTCCGAGCTCCCGGGTTCAAAGCCTGAGAGAAGTG
Organism: Philophylla caesio; assembly: GCA_963971545.1. Taxonomy (NCBI): domain Eukaryota; kingdom Metazoa; phylum Arthropoda; class Insecta; order Diptera; family Tephritidae; genus Philophylla; species Philophylla caesio. The sequence continues at coordinate 36,066,049 of OZ020608.1, read as the reverse complement.
GTTATGAAAATTAAATTAAAAATAATTTAATTTAATAATCAAAAAGAAGTCTGATGAGGAAATGTGGTGATTTCCGAAATAGTACTATAACTTCAACCATTAAAAGCTGTTGTTGTTTTTTCACAAACAAATCTTCCATAAACTGGCCTTGAGCTCAATAAAATTATAAAATATTAATATTTTAAAAATAAATAAAAAATTTTAAAAAGTAGACAAATGCTTCTGGGATTCCGCCGACACCATAGCAGATACAAGTACTTGAGTTACAAAAAAATTCATAACAGGGCAACTGTTCTTTCATTGTTTTCTGCTATTTGCGCCGGCAAAAGGCAAAAAGCGAAATCGTTGAACATTTCTGTTTGCGGCTTCATTTTATGCCAGTGAATATAATATTCAGAATATTGGTTTATTTTACTGATTAAATTCATATTTTGATTGAACAAATTAACGTACATACATATGTGTTTGCTTTAATTTGCATAGGAAAGTACATACATACCATACAGTTATCCTAGCGTCCTAAGTTTTTGACAGTTTCATTTCAATCGTTGCAATTGTAGAGGGGACATGCAAATAGCACAATTGAGTAAAACGTTTCTGCTTTTAAAATTTTATTTGAAATTTGTGATTTATTAGTTCTTATTTTGTCTAACTATTCAAACGTGCTGTAACTATTTTGAATATGGGTCGCGGAAAAGATTGCACTCCGGAAAAAAGGAGTATTATTTACAATATGGCTAAAAGTGGCAAAAAATTAGTGACATTTCTTTATTAATTCAATGCTCACGTCATTGTATGTAGGTAGGTAGGTACATAGGCAATTGTATAGATGTTACATTTTTTATATACATATTTATCTATGTATGTATCATCTATTAATTTACATATGTACATAGAATGCATAAATATACATAAATACATACACATGTATCTCATAATTTGCACATGCGCATCAAACTCTTTTATTCATATAAATTGACTTCATTTATAATTTGTGCGCACCTTGCACATTTTAACCGCTATGCGCACGTGCCGTTCACAAACCATTCTTGTTCGCGACGATGGCAAAAATTATAAAATCATCAATTTGATCATCCGCTGATGTCGAAATGAAAATTGGCAGCAAAGTGCTTTAACCTCTTTCCCTTCCCACACTTGCATTGTCAACACAAAAGTTATGAAGTCTGAAATTCTCTTCGCTTGTTAAACTTGTCTTGTCCATAGTCGCAAGCAAAAAGTAATTTCGAGAGTTGAAGAAAAGTGCGTGAAATCGTTTCACTTGTGTTTCTTCCCTTTTTTTACTCATAACTTCTTCTTCTTCTTCCTTTGTATAAAGTCAAAGATGCAAGAATAAAAAATGGAACCAATTAAAAAAATAACGCCGATTAACACAAACGAAGCGGATACTGCTTCTAATACACCCAAAACGACGAACCGGGTGGAAAACGTAGAAAAGGGCACTGACCCATTTAAGAGAAGTTCAAGGCTTGCGCATTCTCCCCCGCTAACTCCCATGGGAGGAGCAGCCTTATTCGAGACGGCGCAAGGTACGAAGGAGACTGATTCAGCCAAAATCCAGGCTGGAACGTCAACCAACAAAAGAGATAGCGCTTTTTGAAAGCTTGGGGTCGAGATAAATACTCTCCTTGGTATGCTCGAAGAAAACAAGGGTAAACGCCGGACCATCCACCAACCGATCAGAGATGCTATCAGCAAAATCAACAAAGCCAAAATGGTGACTTGCAGATGCAGCACCTATGGCGAAGCGAGCTCTGATAACAGCACGCAGACTTCGCCATGGTTCAGAACCCCATTAGAACAACCTCGGAGGAAAGCAGGTGCAGAAGCTGCTGGCCCGCCTGTAAACAAACGGATTAAGCAGTGCCCTAAGAACCAACCCCAGGCAAGCTTTAAAAGAGAAGTCACTGCCCAGGCTACGGTACAGCCAGCCAAGAAAGTAAAACTCAACGAATGGGTTAAAGTAAAGACGAAGGCCAAGAACGACAAAAAAGTTGGTAGAGCAAATACCATTAAAAAATCAAGACCTGATGCGATTGTCATTGAAAAAATAGGACAGACGTCCTATGCTGACAAACTTAAAAAAATTAAAAGTGACGACAAGTTCAAGGGATACGCTGACTCAATGTCAAAACTCAGACGCACACAGAAGGGAGATCTTCTGATAGAGCTAACAAAAGCCTGCCAAAATTCAACTGACTTAAAAACTATCGTAGGAGCGGCGATAGGAGGCGAGGCCTCGGTCAAAGCACTCACGCACCGCATAACACTGAAGTGCAAGGATATAGACGAGGTTACTAGTAAAGATGAGGTACACTGCGCTATAAAAGCCCTCCCAGGGCTATAAGATATTAATATATCAGACATCGTGGGGCTAAGGGCAGCATATGCTGGAACTCAAACAGCTACCCTTAGCTTGCCAGCTCAAACAGCCCAGAAGCTTCTCCATGTTGGCAAAATCAAAATAGGGTGGGTCATCTGCCGTATACGTGAACGTGTGTCTGGAGTATGGTCACGTGTCTCGAAACTACACTAGCGAGATAGATAGATCGAAGCAATGCAGAAAATTCGCCGTCGAGGGACATTTCGCCAAAGACTGCAAAAACAGCCCACACTGCGTTCTGTGCAAATCAAATAATTGGGATAACATTGACCAAATAGCAGGTAGCTATAAATGCGCTGCTTTCAGGAAGGACTTAACTAACCGACGCATATGAGATTATACAAATAAATTTAAATCACTGCGAAGCTGCGCAAGATCTGTTAACGCAGACGGTGAAAGATATAAGAGCTGACTTGGTAATCATCAGCGAACCGTACAAGTGCAAAGATGATGGAGCTTGGGCCAGCGGCAAGAAAAAAAGCACAGCTATCTGGCTTTGCGGTGCATATGCATACCAAGAGATGCTTAGTGCGGAACAAGGATTAGTGCGTTGCAAAATAAATGGGACACACATCATAAGTTGCTATGCAAGACCAAGCCTCTCAAAAACAGAGTACCAAAAACTTTTGCGCGATATTGCCCTGGAAGCTCGCGGCAAGTCTCCATTAATCATTGCAGGGGACTTCAATGCCTGGGCAATAGATAGGGGCAGTAGAATAACAAATAAGAGAGGTGAAATGCTGCTGGAAACATTTGCCCAGCTTGATGTCACGATCCTAAATACCGGATCTGCGCTCACCTTCAGGAAAATGGGAACGGGGTCTATAATAGATATATCCCTCGCAAGCGATTCGCTGGCCAACAAAATCAAATGGAGGGTAAGCGAGGAGTACACCCATATTGATCAGCAAGCTATTATAATAGACATAGCAGAGGAGAGACAAAAGCTAAACCCAAAGTTCACAGGGCCAAAATGGAAAGAATCTATGCTCGATAATGATGCTTTGGAGTATATAATCGAAGAGTATAAACCCACAGCAGGGTCGGCAGAAGACGTTGTGAGTAACTTAGCTTTTGGCCTAACTGAAGCATGCGATGCGTCGATGCCAAGAAGGTCACTTAACAAGAAATTCGTCCCGTGCTATTGGTGGAACAGGAATATAGCACTGATAAGAGAGAAATGTCTCAGTGCAAGACGTAAAATGCATCGCAGCATAGGAAGTTCTGAATTTTCCGAAAACCTAGCTGCTCTGAGGAAGGCAAGAAAAGGTCTTAACAGCAGCCATAAAAGCAAGCAAACAGGAACATTTTAGAAAAATTTGCGACGAAACAGACATCAATCCCTGGGGCACCGCTTATAGAGTAGTGCTATCAAAAGCAAAAAGCGTAAAGTCACCAAACATTACTTGCCCAGTAATGTTGAGAAATATCATAACAACCCTTTTTCCTCAAAGGGTCGAAGACATCCCATCAGTCTTTCCACGTTATGAAACAAGTAAAATCCCAAGGGTAACTGAAGATGAGTTGCTAACTGCATGCACGAAGATCCAAAATTGTAATGCTCTAGGGCCGGACGGTATACCAAATAAGACCCTGAAAGCCGCTATCATAAAGCGCCCAGAAATATTTGTGCATGCATTCAACGTGTGCCTTATTGACAGCTGTTTCCCAGCAACATGGAAGAAGCAAACAATAGTGCTGCTACCTAAAGGCAACAAGCCCCCAGATGAACCGTCGGCGTACCGTCCGATATGTTTACTAGACACGCTTGGAAAAATTCTTGAAATAATAGTATGCAACAGACTTACGTCGTTCGCCGAAGAAAATGGGTTTCTGTCGATAAACCAGTTCGGTTTCAGAAAATCCCGTTCCACGATAGATGCAATCAAAACAGTAGTTGACGTTGCGGCTAAAGCAATAGAAGGCACAAGGTGGCGTGGCGGGAAAAAAGAATACTGCCTGGAAATGCCTCCACGCACAAAAGTCGTTGGTTTTGCAGACGATATCGCGGTTGTAATTGTTGCAAAACATTTGCAACAAATTGAAGCAGCAGCTGGCGAAGCTGTACTTAAAATCAAAACATGGCTTCAATCAATGCACCTAACGCTGGCCGACCATAAGACCGAGGCAATTTTAATAAGAAGGAGAAAGGCAGTGGAGTTTCTGAATATTCGCGTGGGGAAAGATGTAATCACATGTAAGCCTGTTATCAAATATTTGGGTGTGATGACGACTCAATTTCAAGCCCCATTTAGAGTACGTCTCTAAGAAAGCATCTATAGTGCAGTCAAGCTTATCGCGCATTATGCCAAATAACGGAGGACCGAGACACAGTAAACGAATCCTCTACAGTAGGGTTATTAGCTCAATCCTACTGTATGCGGCTCCAATCTGGGCCGACGCGCTGCTTGTGAAAAGCTACGCGAAAAAGATAACAACTGTCTATCGGCTAAGCGCCTTACGAGCGGGTTGTGGATTCTGTACAATTTCAGATGAAGCATCTTATGTTATAGCTGGACAAATTCCAGTAGATATTATGGCTCATGAAATTAAACGAATTTATGAAAGGCTTTCCGGGAGTAACGGAACAATAAACCCAAACGAAGTAAAAGAGGAAGAAAGATGCCGATCAATGAACACCTGGCAGAATCGTTGGAATAGCTCCAAAAAGGCAGGAGGACAATAAGCTGATACCAAATATCAGCAAATGGTTGGAGAGAAACCATGGTGACACAAACTTTCACCTTACACAGTTCCTCTCGGGACATGGGGTATATCGGAAGTATTTAACTAAATTTGGTCATGATAGTTCCCCACGCTGACCAACATGTAGAGACAGCGAAGAAGACGCGGAACACATTATGTTCATATGTCCACGTTACGCTCCTCAAGTTCGTACAATCTTAGACGGAGTAAACAAAATTGACTTTATGCTCCAGTCAAGCGAAAGGTGGGAAAAAATATGCGCTCTCGTATCGCGCATTCACATAGATCTTAGGCGTGCAGAGGTGGCAAGACGTAGCCAACATCACATGTAAAAAGCGAGTGAGCTAACCAGCCCCGTGAGGTAATACCTCTTTTGGCAGTTCCGCGGGGAGAGTGGTCGTGGTGGAGAGAGTTTAGTAACGTAGGTGTAGTCAAGAGAATGCAAGTCGTGCATGCTGCTATGGGAATAGCAGTATTCATGAGAGTTTTCTCTTCACGGGAGTTCCCCACAAAAAACCAAAAAAAAAAAAAAAAAAACACATATGTATATGTATGTACATATATGTAAATTAACATTATTTGGAATATAAATGCTTTAACATATAAACGAGTATTTTCTCAATTAAAATATGAATTTACGAGCATTTATTCAATTAAAGTTATTGCAGCAAAATAAATTCAATAAGAGAAAACAATGAAAAAACAGTTGTCCTGTTATGACTTTTTTGTAACTCAAGTACTTGTTTGTCCGAACTCTACTTAGTATATCTGCTATGGTGTCGGCGTATTATACAACGGCTGCAAATTTTGGCACTTTTTTGCCCGTGCTCAACTCCCAAAAGCATTTGTCCACTTTTTACAATTGTCCATTAATTTTTATTTTTTTAAATATGAATTATTTAGTTATAAGACAAATATTTAGTGTTCGCTAGAGCTCGTTCCCTATAAAAGGCAGAAAAGATGATAAATAATATCATTCTGTGCAAAATTCCATTCATTTATACATGTACTGTGAAAACATAAAAATGAAGATTTATCCGTTTGCATTTTCGCAGTTCGATTCCCACATCGAGTATACTCTTTTTATTTTTATTTAGGTATTTGGTACTTTTTAAAAGTTGCATAAACGGTATGTATACACAAATGCATATTTATGTTTTTATGTATTAAATTATTCGATTATAGCAACACGAAAATGTTTAAAAAAATTAGCAAATAAATTTGTCCCCGCAAAATAAGTTCAGTTCAATGAAGTGGTGAGTCCCTTTATTTCTGTGTGGAATTCCTTTTTTCGATGGTGAATCCCTTTATCTTGTATTTTCAATTTAGTAATTTAGAAATTCCAAAGGCGGAAAAATGTAAAAATGTACTTATGTTAAGAAACAGAAAAATACCAGAGAACGTATCGAAAAACTAGAGGGAATTGAAATAAAAGGGGACACCAGATTAGTATCGTTTGATATTAAAGATCTATACCCTCAATACCAATAACGGAAACGTTGTTCGTCCTGTTGCATGCTACTCAAAAAGACGAACGATAGAGACATCGCTGAACAAATCACAAACACCGTAAGAACCGTAGTGCAGCCAAAGTATTTTAAATTCAACAACAATATACATATATAGACAAACCAATGGCCTAAGAATGGGTAATCCTACGTCAGCAATACTTATGGAACATCTTAAAGACCGCCTAGGAGTAACGATATATGCGAGATATGTGGACGACATTATATGCGTACTCACTAAAAACAACGAGGATGAGATATTAGAATATCTCAATCGACAACACAAAAACATAAAGTTCACAATGGAGATGGAAAAGGAAAGAAGAATAAATTACCTCGACATGACAATTAAGATAAAGAACTCAAGACGATAGTAGCATCAAATAACGGATACGGACGAGACTTAGAAGACAGAATAAGAAGAGAGTCCAAAGAAGATAACGACAAAAAAACGTGGACGACACTAACCTATACTGGGAGTTCGACATACAAACTGGCCGAATTCTTTAATAAATATAATATAAGCACAGCATTTAAAACTTCCAACAATATACATAGGACAGATATTACAGTGAAAGGGAAAGTGAGTAAATCATTGGTCAACAAGCTAGAAAAGTATAAATTTTCTTAAAAGTAAACTCGCAACAAATGTCTATCAACATTTAGTTGACGCGTATTTTTGTTTCTTAACATACATATGTACATTTTTACATTTTTCCGCCTTTACAACTTTTCTGCTAATCAAAATGTTAAGTCCCTTTACTCACTTTCCCTTATTTTAATAATGCCAAAACCTACATACATACATACATACATACATACATACATACATATGTATGTAAATCGTAAAAAATGCACAAAGCTCTTTTATTTTGGGAAAACCAAAACCTTTTCTGTAGGAATTTTGCAAAATATAATGAAGAATTGCTTCCTTCTACTGGAAAAAAGTCGTAGGGAATACTTAATGTATGTATATACATATACATATATATTTAAAACTAAAAAAAAGGAAAAATTTGTTAAATGTACATAAGCGGCTGGGAGTTGAACTCGGAAAAAATTGAGTTCGCAATAAATTTGTTGCCGTCATTTCACACGGTAATGCCACAGAAAAAATTTAAATTTGTGTGGACAATTAAGTACCTGAGTAGGTAAATAATTTTAACAGGACGCTTGCTCTTTCATATTTTCCGTTATTTGCATCGACAAAAGACGAAATGCGAAATTATTCAGATTTTGTTTATGCACCTTCATTTTATGACAGTGAATATAACATTCAGAAAATAAATAATTTTGATTGAATAAACGCTCGTTAATTCATATTTTGAATGAGAAAATACTCGTTTATATGTTTATGCATTTATATTCAAAATAATGTTAAAATACATATATGTATGTATATGTATACATATGTATGTATACATATCTAAACATTTATTACATATAAATCTATTTACAAGTTCTATATACATACATCACACATATGTATGTACATACAATTCAAAAATATACATAATAATAATATATGTCCTAGGTACATACAATCATTTGCGCATGCGCATCCAACTCATTCATTCTCATAAATTGGCTTCATTCATAATTTGTGCGCACCTTGCACACTTGCCCCGCTACGCGCATGTGCCGTCCACAAACCATTCTTGTTCGCGACGATGACAAAAATTATAAAATCTTCAATTTTACCATCCGCTGATGTCAAAATGAAAATTGGCAACAAAGTGCTTAAACCTCTTTCCCTTCCCACACTTGCATTGTCCACACAAAAATTATGAAGCCTGAAATTCTCTTCGCTAGTTGAAGATCGACAACAAAGCGCATAAACCCCTTTCCCCTTGAAGTTGTCTTGTCTATCGTCGCAAGCAAAAAGTAAATTTGCGCGAGTTGAACAAAAGTGCGCAGCTCGAGTAAAGCAAATAGTTTCACTTGCGCTTCTACCCGCCCTTGCTTTGCTCCTTAATCATTATTCTTCTTCTTTTGGATGAAAACAAAAATAACGGGCGGTCTTCACCTGCTTTCAATGCTAGGTTGCTTTCTGCTTGTTGTCGTTGCAAGCGAGAGAGAGAGATTTGTTCACTGGGCATTTTGAAAGCATACTTTTTCATTTGCAACATGTCGTAGAGCAAGAAGGTTCGTGCCCTGCGTGCTATTCAAACTCCAAACCCACTCATATTGTCGGTATAAATTAATTAATTTACAAAGATCAGTAACGATTTTATCAATATATCTTATTAAAAGGCTTTTTTGTGCTCGAAGAGCCTATGATAAACGATGTTGCCACAATGAAAGATGCTACGAAATGCGAAAATGGCTGTCAAACTACAAAAATGACAGTTGAAAGCAAGCGGGCGCTCGCTTACCGATCGGTTTGCTAGACGAAGCATACTTTCGACTTTTTGCGGTCTTCACGTGCGACATGTCGCTTGCTTTCAGAAGTAAGCGAGCGTTGAAAGCAGGTGAAGACCGCAAGTTAGAAAAGACAAATAATAAATTAACCACCAAATTTGCAAATTCGGTGGCTGCTGGCATCGAACTCGCAGCAAAACAAAAACGTTCGATTATTGCTTCAACTCTATTTATTACACCACAGAGCTTCGATCGATCTTAATTGCTGTTTTAAGCAGTTTGCTGAGAATATTTGGATTTCGCCAGTTTTATTCCTGATGAGAGTTTCTTTTTAATTAATAGTTCAATTTGCATTGTTAATTAATGCGCCCTATATGCAATTGGCGCTTAACAGCAGATGGTTATATTTTTATACCAAAGTATAAATTTTGAAGTAAATTTCTTCGATTATGAGTGCGGGCAGAGATATTTTAATGACGCATGTAAGAGGCAAATACTGTAAACACAGATATGTATGTATGTATGGCATAGAACAAAGTAAATACATAAATATTATTTTTTGCGGAGACAAACGCGAGAAATCAATTAAAATATAAAATTAAAATGTTATTTCAATATTTTAAAAAGTTGAACTTAAATACTGTCTCAAAAACTGCAGTAATTTATTTGAAAGTAAATAAAAGGCCATTCTATGGAAACTTTTCGCGAATTTGCATTTTGACAAACCGAATACAAATTCTCACAAAACATCTGAAAATGGTAATAGTGTATCAAGTGTGTGCAAGAACAATAATTTTAGACTAAATTATTACATAATACATATTTAAAAGTAAAATAGGAAAACGAACAGGAGCACGAATTTAGGAATTTGCATTGTGACTATCCCAATACAAATTTAGTTAATTCAATCTCTTGGTAATTTTTTTTCAGTACCAATGAGGTTCATAACTCTTAAAAATCTATATAAAATAACAATTGCCTTTAATTAGAAATTGTCAATATATATTCATAACACGCTTGCGTAATGCCGTCGGCAATACCACCAATTTTTGTAAACATATTTGTGCAACATATGTAAATTTGAGCAGAAAAATGCCAGTTTACAGAAATTTAATGAAATTCTTTCTGCTAAATCTCTGTGCATTAACATCTGGATTCCCTAGCGCGCGCGTTTCACAAATTTATTTTTATCGTATACGAAATGCACCTTCTCATTATTATACGTTCTTTGATTATACGTTCTCTGCACCAACAGGAAACAGGTACATGGTTTTGCTATATTAGGCGGTTGTTAAAAATGCCGCATTTCCTGTTGGTGCGTTTATCGCAATGATTAGTTACACTTCCGTTAACAGATGGTGCGCAAATCGTTATGAGATAGTACTCCACACTTCTATGTATATACATATTTGTTTGTTTTGGGTGTGCGTACATGCTAAAATATATTTTCTTCAATAATGGTGATTAAAAGTTGCGAGGAAGTTTTCGATTTAACAAAAGATATGTGTATGGAAATGGAAATGCATAAAACTCTTGTCACAGGCATTTTTCGATAGGCACCTTGAATTTGTGCATTTAAAATGATCGCCCTTGAGTAGTCGAAAATCAAGGTTACCTAAAATCCACTGTCTCTCGTTGACTTTGCGGCTTTTGTACTTAGTATCTGATAGAACATTATTATAAAAAGTAAACCAAAGATCGTATAATAAAGAACTTCGTTTGCTTAAATTAAGTTGTATCTCATTGTAGTATTGTAAACCTTTCGAGTTATATCTAAAGATCAAATAAATTAACACCTTGCTCGTTTAATTTTTTGCAATACGGCTGCCTTACAGATACGTAATTAGTACTAAAAAAAACTTAAAATGCAATTGCCGAAATATGTTTACCAAAGTTAATAAGAATATTCTTAATAATAATATAAAAATAAAGGGCAAATTGTTTGCTTAAACTAGCATTTCAAACAAATATATTTAACTAGCATTTCAAACAATAATTCAATAAAAAACTGAATTTATTTGTGTTTAAATATAAAAATGAAGTTTAGTAGCAGCTAAGAATGTCTTATCGTGCAGAAGGAGCGGCAAAGGGAACGAATGCAAGATTTCGAAGTATTAAGTATCAATGAGTGGAAGGTGGTGTGACCATTTAAGTGAATAAATGCACATTATCGCTGCTATTAAAGTCCGATGAAATCGCTCTAACAAGTTGTTAGACTGCAGGTGGTAAACTGCTCTTTTTCAAGATGTGTGATGGAATTTCGCAATTACGATACTTGGTTGCTCGTTTGTAGGTTCAAGCTACATTACTTGACACGTTCCATGCAATTGGTGTAGAATCTGTAGTGAATTTAATTTGCTTCAGTTGTTGATCTATACTGCCAGTGCAAGTACAGTGTTTGTACGATACAATTGTTGCCTTTTTTCTCCCAAGGCGCCAGTGTCTGTTCATTGCGCCCAATCCTGCTCTTGAGGGAATAGTTAGTAAGTATTCGCGTTGCTTGAAGCTTGTTGCTTAGGATGATGAGCGTTGACTGCGTCCACAGAATTGGCGCGCACATCGTAGTTAGGAAAGCATTTGACTAGGGTTACTGTCATCTAGTTGAATCCCAGATGTTAGTTGCGATTGGGGACACAGCAAATTATGTTAAGAATGCTGCCCGAAGAGTAACGTTATTATCCTTTTCTAGAGGATTTCGTACAACGCTAAACGTTTTTTTTTGGTAAAAGGATAGGTATATATAGGGAATATGATCTCGAGGATTTCGTGCTAGTCAAACATCAAAATTAGCTTATAAAAAACAATTTCCTATTTGCGGATATATAAAAGGCATTCATACCAGCCAAGTTATAGCTCTATTTCTTATCTTAAATCAGAGCTTTTGTTTTTATCAATAAATAATTATAATACATACATAATTATAAATTGGCGCTTCACTATATAGCTCAGTGTTTGGCTGAGCTTCTCCTACCATTTGGTGGTGTGCGTCTTTATATTTTACCACAAATGGAGGGACCTACAGTTTTGTGCCGCCTCCGAACGGCAGATGTATTTTATGAGATGCCTTTTCATGACAGAAATAACATAGGAGGTTTGTTATTGCCTGCCGAGGAGTGACCGCTATTATAATACATTTATTTCATGCTATCGAGTTAAAGCACGCACCGCTACCCACTCGACCAGCGATAAGCCTAGGCTTATCTATGTTAAAAATACAAGGTAGGTGAAACAATTCTTCTTTCTTTTCTTTCATTTTCTCGATAACCACACCAGTTATTTCTTTTTCGCTAACCAAGGGCACCCAAGTCCTTTACCGCTGGGTATTTCCAACGCAGAGGATACCTCCATTTTCCTCTGCTACCACCGGCGGGTACCGCGTCGAATACTTTCAGAGCTGGAGCGCTTTCATCCATTCGAACGACATGGCCTAGCCAGCTAAGTCACTGGATCTTAATTCGCTGCGCTATGTCGTAATAAAGCTCGGACAGCTCATTGTTTCATTTTCTCAGTATAAACGCGAACGTCAAGGTAGACAGACGTGTATGCAAATTGCCATCTGCCCTACATCACTACATACCAAAACCGGTTTTCGCTAACTAACAAGTGACAAACAATCGCAAGTGATAAACAAACGCACAACCAAAAGGGAAAAGAAAACAAAATAACAAAAACAATATACGTAAAACAACACAAATAACCATTGGTGACATACAACATGCTTGACCCACCTGACATTTGGAGGAGAAACCCTCCAAATTAAGATGAATCCAAATTCCTAATTATAACTAGAACAGACAATGAATCTTTCAATGGACTATCTCCATTTATCATTAAAAAAATCAAAGACATGTGATGGTGAAGTAGAAAGCTGCAAAAAAACACTCGCCAGCACATTGTTAGTAAAAATAAAAAATACGATACCAGCAAACAAACTACTTAAACTTACTTCAATGCATAACAATATTTCAGTTAGTGTCTCATTACACAAAACACTAAATATAAGCAAAGGAGTAATTTACTGCAACGATTTACGCGGAATAAACGAAGCAGACATACTCGAAGAGCTAAAGACACAAAACACTGAACACATAAACTTTGGGTATGAAAGGGTAAAAGTGCGCACTTTCATTCCCTTACCTACAATTGTCTACCCTTCGGTCACATCAGCAAGTTTTGTCAAGGCACAAAGCTATGCAAAAACTGTTCACAAGTTTGTCATTTAGATCTTGAATCAAACGAAGCATGCAATGCTCAACCAACCTGCGTAAACTGCGTTGACTACTTCCTGCAAGACGCAAATCATGCATCAACAAGCAAAATTTGCCCTATTTTCATCAAAGAACGGGAAATACAAGCTATTAAAACGCTACAAAAAGTTGACAAGAAAACCGCGCACTCAATATATAAAAGCCGACATCCTATAAACGACTCAATGTATTCGAATATCACCAAAGCCCAACCTATTTCCCTACAAACCAGCCATACCCACACATCTCATCCAGCACATACAAATCAACCGAACAGACCAATAACAACATACGACGACATAGCGACAACAAAATCTCTGGTATATGTATATTCAAAAACAATATGACTAGCGAAAGTAGAATAGCCTACAAAAAAGCGAATGCAGCGTTTAAGAAGCAAGCCAAAGCCGCAAAAAGAAAATCATTCTTCGAATTCACCAGCTCAATAAACAATAGAACGTCAATGAAAGAACTATGGCACAATGTTAATAAATTATATGGAAATTACACTACAAACACCATCAAGACTATAAAAGATAACTTTAATAATACTTTGACCGATCCTAAGGACATAGCAAATTTCTTTGCCAAAAAATGGTCGTCATATGCAAGTGACAGCAACTTCGACACAAAATTTATAGAATTCAAATATGCACACAATGCAACAGGATACATCACCAACGGACAAAACAAAGATGTTCAAAAAATTGAAACAGATATTACTTTATCAGAATACTACACTGCACCACTCGTCGCAAAACGACGGCTCCTAAACTTCTATAATAAAATACTAAACACGAATATCTTCCCATAGGAATGGAAATTGGCAACGATAATTTCACTCACAAAACCGGAAAAAGAAAAAAATTCTCTAGAGGGCTACCGACCAATCTCACTAATTTCATGTGCCAGTAAACTGATGGAAAAATAATAGCAAACAGACTCATCTGGCTTATGAATAAAAAGAAAATATTGTCACAAAATCAATTCGCATACAAAAATAGCAAAAGCACGATGAATGCACTCCTTTTTTATAGACTATGTAACAAAGAAACACTATCAACTAGTAACCATATTTCAGTAATATCCATTGACTTCGAGAAAGCATTCGACAGAGTCGGCATACACACAATTAGAAACCAACTGCAGGAATGGAAGATAAGTAAAAAAATAGTAGCATACATAACGAAAATTACACGCTGCAAAACGGGATACCACAAGGATCCCCACTGTCAGTTGTTTTATTGCAAATCGCTTTCGAAAAACTTAACAAAATTATACTTCAACACAAAGACTTCAAGCACTGCATATATGCGGACGACCTATACATAACAGCGAAATTCAAATCAGACCAAAACTTGCACAACAATTTCAATGAACTAAACAGGGATATCAATGATTGGTGCCTAACTAGTGGAGCGAAAATTTCAACCACGAAATGCAAAGCATTGCACATTTGCATAAAAACAAATGCAACCCCATAACCATAACACTCAACAATACAACACTCGGCTACGTCGACAAATAAAAAATTTTAGGACTTACCTTCGACAAAAAGTTAAGCTGGTCAAACCACGTTGAAAACCTGAAAAAAGATCTAACAAACAGGTTAAACCTAATAAAATGTCTGGCAAGCTTACATAGCAACTGCCACATAAACACAATCATTATCATCTTTAAAGCCATTTTTTTGCCAAAGTTATATTACGGCCTAGCTATATACGGACGTACTGCTAAAACAAATCTAAACAAACTAAAAGCAACATACCATGCGGCAGCACGTTATTGCATAGGAGCTTTTACGTCCACGCCTATCATCAACATACTTACAGAAGCGGGTATACCCAGCTTAGAGCAACGAATTGAAGAAGTCACAGCGAAGCTATACTACAAATAATCAACGTGACGGGAAGACCTCACTTCTACAACTTCAAAAAAAATACAAAAACAAACTAATAACAAGTCCCCAACTGCCATCCACAAAATCATAAACTTCGTGACAAACAAAGGAATTACACTACAACAAAAACTATTATATATATAATATAATTTTGGCGCGTACACTATATAGCTCAGTGTTTGGCCGAGCTTCTCTTACCATTTGTGGTGTGCGTCTTTAAATTATACCACAAATGGAGGGACCTATAGTTTTGTGCCGACTCCGAACGGCAGATGTATTTAATGAGAAGCTTTTTCATGGCAGAAATACCCTCGGATGTTTGCCATTGCCTGCCGAGGAGTGACCGCTATTAGAAAAAACTTTTTCTATTATTAAGATTTTGCTTGCCCTGACTGAGATTCAAACCTCGAACTCACCGGCATATCAAGTTATAGCACGCACCGCTACCAACTCGACCACAGCGGCCACACAAAAACTATTATACGCATCCAAAAATCCCCCGTGGAGTTTCAATAAAGCAAGTATAATAAAAAATCTAACTGACAAAAGAAAAGACAATACAAGTGCAACAGTTTACATCCAGTTATTCTTGGAAATACAAAATGTATATAAAAACTGGAAATTTTACTACACCGACGGAGCAAAAACAAACACAGGAGCCAGTTATGCAATAATAGACAATAACCACCAAACTCTACGACTCTCAAGACTCGAGGAATATTGCTCCATATTCACATCGGAGTCGGAAGCCATGTTATCCCCCAAAAGGGCAAACACATCATCCGCACAGACTCGCTGTCCACCATTCAAGCAATATGCAACACCCTACACCGCAACAATACAATTGCAGAAATCCGCGACTTGCTGATCCAATTCCAAAACAAAATAAAAATAATCTGGGTTCCTGGACATATCGGAATAAAAGCCAACGAAGAAGCCGACGAAGCAGCGCGTTTCGCAATACGTGCATCAACAACAACAAACCGCAACAAAATCCGCTTCTTTAAGCATCGTTTATAGAACAAACGTTTAGAAGCATGGGAAAATTACCCACACCATTACAAACAATTTAACACCACAAGAAAACCAACTTTATTCCCCAATGACTGCAAAAGGATATACATACAGAAATTCACTCGCCTGAGACTTAGACACATTCTGCTTACACACCAACACTTAATGCAGAAAATTTGTGCGCCCATATGCAAGCTGTGCAAACTGCCACAAAATAAAACAAGTACAAGAACAGCTGAACTTACCCCGAATCCCAGAACGACTTAAAAACTTTACTAAACAAAATGTATATAGTTTAATGAATATTTCAAGGCTAAGTAACATTCTTTACGGTCTTTGTAATATACGTAGTTAAATTATACGTCCCACACACCACCGGTCGATGGCGCTTTTTGTGCTAGCTCCTTAGTATTAAGTTTATTTTTGTAATTTTTTTACTAAATAAACTGACAATAATAATAATAATAATAAATGTTCCATCTTCTACGGTATTCGCCATCGCAAAGGCGTAAAGGTCCACAAATCTTTCGGAGAATCTTTCTCTTGAACACTCCTAGAGCCCTCTAATCAGATGTTGTCATCGTTCATGTTCCTGCGCCATACAATAGGACGGACATAATGAGAGACTTATAGATACATAGATGGTTTTTGCCCGTTGACAGAGAACTTTATTTCTCAGTTGCCTACTCAGTCCGAAGTAGCACTTGTTGGCAAGATTGATCCTCCTTTGGATTTCGAGGCTGACATTATTATTGATGTTAATGCTGGCCCCTAAGTAAACGAAGTCCTCTACCTTTTCAAAGCTATAACTGTCAACAGTGATGTTTGATCCCAGTCGTGAGTGTGCCGACTGTATACTTAATGACAGGAGATAGTTCGTCTTGCCCTCGTTCACATTCAGACCCATTCACTTTCCTTCTCTATCCAGTTTGGAGAAGGCAGAACTCACTGCGCGGTTGTTAAGGTCGATGATGTCAATCTCATCGGAATACGCCAGCAGCTGCACACTTATAAAAGATGGTGTCTGACCGATTTAGTTCTGCGGCTCGAATTATATTCTCCAGGATCAGGCTAAAAAAGTCGCACGACAAAGAGTCACCCTGTCTGAAAGCTCGTTTGGTATCAAACGGCTCGGATAGGTCACTCCAAATCGTGACGGAGCCGGTGGTGTTGCTTAACGTCATTTTACATAGCCGTATCAGTTTTGCGGGGATACCAAATTCAGACATTGCGGCATAAAGGCAACTTCTTTTTATGCTGTCGAAAGCGTCTTTGAAGTCGACGAAAAGATGGTGCGTGTCGATTTTTCTTTCTTGGGTCTTTTCCAAGAACTGTCGCATTGTGAATATCTGGTCGATAGTAGCTTTACCAGGTCTAAAGCAACACTAA
The DNA here is from genome assembly GCA_963971545.1 of Philophylla caesio. NCBI lineage: Eukaryota > Metazoa > Arthropoda > Insecta > Diptera > Tephritidae > Philophylla > Philophylla caesio. Next base: position 36,048,523 of record OZ020608.1, on the reverse strand, counting down.
TAAGGTCCTATCCGTTCATTGACGGTGGGCTTCAGTCTCGCAATACGCTCGACAGAACCTTATATGCGAAGTTAAGAAGGATGACACCGCGATAGTTGACTCGAATTGCAGTATCACCCATCTTAGATTCCAATTAGTTGGTATGCATTCGTCCGAACATACTTTGCAAGTAAGCTGGGGCAAGCGCTTTACCAACTCTTTTCCACAGTATTTGAATAACTCAGCTGGCGTCCCATCCGCTCCGGGCGCTTTGTTTTACTTTAGCCGTGCTATTGCTATACGGATTTCGTCAAGATCATCATCTTCTCCAAGGTGGTATTAGCCACTACCACTAAGTAGTGTGGAGAAGTGCTCCCTCCATAAACTAAGTATATTCTGGACGTCAGTCACCAGGTCGCCGTTGTCTTTCTTACATTCGGCCCGGCCTTGAGACCTTCTGTTAGCCGTCGTACTTTCTGAAAGAATTTTCGGGAGCTTCCACTGTCTGTCAACAATTCAAGCTCTTCGCACTCACGCCTTTCGGCCTTTCTCTTCTTCTTTCAAAAAATTCGTCTCGCTTCCGTCTCCAACTCACGATATCTCTCCCGCCCGATCGCAACGTGGACCTGTAGGCAGCATCTTTACGTTCTGTGGCAACGCGATATTACTCTTCTTAATCCGTTATCAGACGTTTCGTCGTAGAGACTGAATTTTCCGACTGTGGAACTAAAGATGCCCTCCTTGGCATTGAAATTGCCCAGCACGATTTTTATATCGTGTTGGGGGCAGCGCACATACATAGATTTAGAAGCTTTAGGCGGCCAAAAGCATTAAAAAAAAACCATATAACGGTACGCTAGCAATAAAAATAGCGAGTTAACAATTCCAGATATAATATAAAATGCTCTCTTACCGCGTTCGAAGCGCACGTGCCGACATTTGATTGGTGAGAATTCGAAAGTGAATAAGTGTAAACATATCAGTTCTCGGAGCTATTCTGAACTCATAACTTTACCAAGTGCATTATTCATTTTAAACAAATTGTTTCATTTTGATTGTGATGGATTGTGATAACACAGGTAAGTACAATATTTTTTCAAATCGGAATAACTTAGTTTATATTTTTATACTTAGCTTTAGACACGCATAACATCACCCTATCTAAAATGTTTTCTTAACATCAATTTACATTCAATAACTGTTTTAAAGTACTTATGAGTCCGTCGCTGTTATAATTTTTTTTATAATATAAATTTCACATTTGAAACTAAGTTTTTCAACTAAAAGTAGCCGCGGAAGGACGCGCTTTTTTGAGCTAGGGCCGTTTGAAAGATCTCATATCAAATGTAACCAAAAATTGAATTATTTTATATTAAACTCGTTTTTTATTTAGTTCAAGTCTTCTTACTGCCTCAGGTATTACAGCAGTGACTCGTCAAGACATATTTGACCAACTACAAAGTCAAAATTTACCAAGTTTAAATGAAAAACTTGACTATTATGAGAATTTTCTCCTTATGCGTTATGGGCAGAATGAAGAGGCTAAGGATATCTTAAAACAAAGATTTTCTTACGTAAAATCACAAATTAAGCAACGATGGGCAAAGGCAAACAAACATCAAGATGTTTTCCTGAAAAAAAACCAATCATGGTTGGAGGGAACATTCGAGATTTCCATTGAATCAGCCTCCCCACAAGGTCGACCAACTAAGTATTTTGCAGAATTAAGTGAGCGAAGTAAAAGAAGGAAAACGGAAGAAATATGGGCCTCCATAGCTGATGACGTTATTGTCCACGCTGCTAAATCCGTGTTGCAAACAACAGGACGTAGGACCGCCTCGAAAATGCTTGATGATATTACGAACTCACCAACTCGGGCCGGCAAATATAGAAAAGCATACAGTAAAATTAGTGACATCGATGAGTTACCTCCATTGACGCCTCAGCAAGCACTCAAGATGTTCGTTGAAGCGGATCTTACGAGACGCCAATATGAGATAGTAAGGGCAACAAGTCCAAAACATTTCCCTTGCTACAATCTTGTTTTAAAAGCAAAACAAGAATGCTATCCGCCGAAAGAGTCCCTACGAGTTACGTCTACCTGCGCAGAAAGTAAACTACAGTGCCAAATGCATCTAACGGTGACACGGTTATCAAAATACCTTGAAGATGTGCTAATTCGGCTTAACGATAGTGAAAGACTGTCTTTAATGTTAATTTGTAAATGGGGTTGTGACGGCTCCCAGCAATCCAAATTTATACAAAGTTTTGACCATGGGACCGATTCAGATACCAACATTTTTATGAGTTCCTTTGTACCTTTGCGCATAGTTTGTTGAAAAGAAGGCAGTAAAATTGTTTGGCAAAATCCAACCCCTTCTTCGTCAAGGTTTTGTCGTCCAATTCGGTTCCGATTTGTTAAAGAAACAACAGATATAACAAAAGAAGAAATAAAATATAAAACAACTAAACAATACGATTGTTTTGTTAATGGACAAAGAGTTTTCATTCGGGCATCAACTCAAAATGAGTATGATTGACGGAAAGGTGTGCAACGCAGCCACAGATACAAAGTCAACATCTCAGTGCTACATCTGTGGAGCTACCTCGAAGAGCTTTAATGATTTAGCAAAGAAAGATACTGTGAATCCTCAAGCTTTGGAATTCGGTTTGTCAGTATTACACGCCCGGGTCCGCATTTTTGAAAGCATTATACACCTTGCGTATAAACTGCCTGTAAAAAAATACAGGGAAAGAAAAAGTGACGAAGAAAAGGCATTAGAAGCCCAAAGGAATTCGGAAATTCAGGAGAGGTTTAGGATTGAAACCGGTCTGCTCATTGACATGCCTAAGGCCAACTATGGTAACACCAATGATGGTAATACAAGCCGGAGATTTTTCGAAAACCCGGAATTGGCTTCAGACATTACAGGTATTAGCTTTGAATTGATTTACAGATTCAAGATTATTCTAGAAACAATTTCAAGTGCCCACGAAATTAATGCTGAAAAGTATGATAAGTATGCGTACGACACAGCAAAATTGTACGTGGAATTGTATGGTTGGCACCCAATGACGCCCACTGTGCACAAGATAGAACGGTTGAACTGTTATTACCTGCTGACCCAAACACGGATTTAGTTGAGCATACATAGCATAGTTGATACATAGCTCTGTAACTATTACTGTTTTTTATTCATAACTTGGGAAATATATGTTTCTTTTAATAAATATATACTTTTATTTTATTTTAATTCAACGTAGAACTAGAATTATCCCATAAATAATTTTGGCCACCTAAATTGTCAAAATCTATGTATGTGCAGCGTTTGAACATGCGCCCCATTAGTTCGTAGAAGCGATCTTTAATCCCATCATCCTTCTCTTCCGTCGGGGCATGGGCGCATATCAGGGAGATGAAGAAGATTATCGTCTTTATGCGGATTGTGGCGAGACGTTCGTCCACCGCAGTGAACGACAGACCAAACGGGCATTCCAGGTGCATGCCCTCAAATCATGGTCCTTAAATCGTTTGCCTTGGTCGTCATCTAAAAAGGGGGGTCCTGTCCGAGAATTTGGATGGCTTTTCATTGGATATTTGTTTTACGTGGCGGGTCCCAAGCCCTGCCAACATACCATTGCTGGCGGTTAAAATTTTAAATTCGTTTATAAAGCGAGCCGCTTGCTCCAAGACAGATGCCCGTTTGCAGCCGTACCTCCAGGTGAACAGATGCTGCGGACTTTAGTGAACCCTTAAACCGAAAATATCGGAGTGGCTTCACTAAAGCTCCCTCTCTATTTAGCCCTGATTCATGGCTCCACACGGGTTGGTTACCGTATCTCGTACATGGGTAGCTCACGTTGCCCAAGGTGCACGAACGTGGACGAAAGAGTAGGGATTGAGCACAGCCGTGTAACTGTAACCGCATACCCTGAAGCACCACTGTACCCCAATACTTGATAAAATTAGGTTTAATAAATCAAAAACACTAAGGCATTTTTATACCTTACATTAAAATGGTAAGTAGTCCAACAATGACAAGCTTATTTGATAGGCTGGAAGCGAAGTTAGAAGCATCTATAATAAGCATATTGACGAAGATAAAAGAAAGTGAAGAACGAGTATTGCAGAGAGTGTCTAAATCTTCTGCAGAGTTAGCCAACTTTAAACTAGCATTGAGAAATTTGGAAGAGAGAGTGAATACGCTAGCGCACCTGAGCGAAAATGCGGATCAAAACAGAGACGTTGTCAAGTTAAGTCAACAAGTAAATGATGTGGAAAAATGCGTTGGTGTCGACGGATGTAATTATTTATAATGTTCCGCACGTAGCTGAAGAAAATTTGACTGCGCTGTTTGCTTAACAATGCAAGTCACTAAGTTCACTAAGACCACTCTTAATTAAGGAATGAGGTAAAGCTTATAAATATTGGAAGCGGAATCCTACTAACGAACGTTGGAATTCTTACAAAAACAAGAAATAAAGTAGCAAGAGAAATACGCCACAGTAAAAGAGTTTTTTAAAGAAAATAAAATTAATACAAAATTACCTCCCAGGACATTGTGAAAAAACTGTGGGGAGTAGGCGCTAAAGAATCTGAACCTTGCCCTTTGCAAATCTGCACTCTTTCAGCATCAACCAGAAGCTAAGTTTCAAACCTTCTTGTGAGTTTTCTTTTAATGCGGCCACTGAAGATGTTGCGAAGTGTATTTTTGTTGTAAGTCCAATGCGATTGGTGTAGATGGTGTCAGTTTACGTTTTCTAAAGTTGATTCTCCCGTAATAAAATTTCGCCACTTACTCACATTTTTATTTTTTCCATAACATCATCCTCCTTTCCAAGTTTTTGGAAAACTTATTTCGTCACAGATAGTTAAGCACTTGAATAACCACAACTTGTTGAGTGAGTTTCAATCTGGTTTTCGGGCAAGTCACAGTTGCTCCACAGAGGTATTGAAGATAATGGAAGACATTCGCCCCGCTTATGACAATAAGCTGCTTACTATCTTGGTACTATTAGATTTTTCAAAAGCATTTGATACCGTAAAGCATGAAATCCTTCTTGCAAAACTTCAGTGCTATTTTGGTTTCAGATCAACTTCAATTAAATTTATGAAATCATATCTTTCAAACAGGTACCAACAAGTACAATGCTTAGACAAAGTATCTTGCCGTAGCAAGGTTAATTGCGGTGTACCGCAAGGATCTATCCTGGGTCCTATACTCTTTAGTATATTTTTAAATGACATTGTCCACTGCTGTAAAAATGCTTTTATTCACCTCTATGCTGGTGATACATAGATCTATTTCTCTCGGCCCATTGGACTTATAGAAGATCTTGTGTTCCGGTTGAATGAAGATCTGAAAAGAATAGAAATCTGGTCCAAAATAAATAGCCTAAGTCTTAATGCTACAAAAACACAGGTTATACCCCTATCACTTGGGTGCTTTGCTCTAAGTTGTATGTCACCAATTATAATGGGGGATACTGAATTGAAGTTATATTCTTCTGTTACAAATCTTGGCTTCAAAATTAACACTAATTTGACTTGCATATGATCTGTGTAAACTATTGTATTTTAAAAATGTACTACATTCTAAGAAACCTTTGGCATAATTGTTATTGCCTGCCAATTAATATAAAATGGATTGCGAATCGAAAAATAAACTAACGAGAGCCTTAAATAATGCTGCCAGGTTTATATACTGTAAAAGAAAATTTTACCATACTTAAAATATCGTAATATTTAATTTTTATTTAATTTAATTAAAAATGGCAAACCTCACTATCTTAACCGTAATTTAAAATTTGTTCAATCGCCTCACACTTGTAATATTGCCGTCCCTTAACACCAAACTCTAATAGCTTCAAGATAGTTTTTTGTTAATGCTATCAGAATGTGGAATACACTACCGATATCAATAAAATGTTTAAGTTCTAAACGATGCTTTAAGGCTGCAGTTGCAAATCTGCTACAGGAATAAGGATCCATTATCTATTCTCTATTATATACTTTTTTCTGTCTCCTATTTTAGTGTAAGTTTATAATACGGGAAATCTGTCTTCTATCCTTAGATTAAGTTTATAATAATATTGAAAATTTAGTATGTAATTCCTATATTTTAGTTAGATATTAATATAGTTCTTACTTAAGAATAATTTTTGTAATGAAATTTTGTTATTAGTACGCCTAAAGACTAAGTGTTTTACTGTACTCATAAAGTAAACAATTAAATGATAATAATAAATTCTAAGTTTTTTAATAATAGGCAATTTTATTGAGCTCGTGGCCAGTTTATGGATGATTTTGTGTGACTAAGGGCCAGTTTTTCAGTGCAAGTTGAACTCTGTTTGCCGCTTAAACAGTTTAAACCGTTTATAGTTTAAACTCAGTATGCAGTTGTTCAGTCAAAATTAAACGGAGTTTAAACTAAGTTTAAGCGGCCGATTTTGCACGGTTAAACTTAATTTAACTTATCTGCTGTGTGCTGACTACTTCGTTTTGGTTGCAACAGATTTAATTGAGCGCAAGGAAACTAAGTTTAAATTTAAACTGAGTTTAACTAAACTTAGTTTAAACTGAGTTTAAACCAGCACTGAAAAACTGGACCTAAAACCACAACAGTGTTTTTAACGATACAAGTTATAGTACTATTTCGGAAATCACCACATTTCCTCATAAGACTTCTTTTTATTTAATTAATTAAATTTTTTTTCTTCATCACCACTTTCCCAATTATTAGGCCAATAGAAAAATAACAAACATTTATATATGCAAGGATGAGCATGCCTTAAATGCATTCTAAAAATCAAATAAATAACGAAATAAACAGAATTTGAAAAAAAAAAAACACAAACAACAACCACACAAAAAAGTTTAAATTGTTTGTAGTTGGTTTGTTTAAGGAAGATGGAATAAACACAACAGCCCACTCGGCTAGCGTAGCACAGCATGTATCGTGTTGGCTCTGTAATACCGAGCTCTATGGTTCAAAGCCTAGGATAGCAACAACAATCCAACGTAGGTAAGTAGCGACAACTTTTTTCGGCAATGGACCACGAAATTAATATTTATGTACGTGTTGTTATTGTTTATGTATTCGCACTAGATTTTCAGTTTTTAATATTTTTAACCATCAGTTTTCGTACGCATGTATGTTTATGTCATTTGGTTGTTTATATATGTGAATATGTAGATAGATTAATTTGCAAGTTTGTCACCCCCACTTTTTATTTATGTAAAAAAATATATTTGTATTATATTTAGGTGAAACAACGACACTCGTCGCGAAATCGGAATTGTAAACAAACTTTTATGGCAAGAATGCGCGGCCAATTGTTGTACGGTTTATGGATAGTCAAAGAGTGCGGACGTGTTTTTAGTTCGCTCCGTATACCTCAAACCCCCTCAAAATCCAAGATCGCTGACTTGTTCACCGAACTTACCAACGACTATTCCTATTGCTTGGAGTGAAGAATGCGCTTCACCTGTGCCGTGCCATATTTCATGATCAAGGGTTACATCAAACTCGGTGAGCAGTTACATATATCCAAATATAGCTACAACAACAACAAGTACAGTGGCCTCTGTCACCACCGCAATTACGTCTACCGATCAAGCACAAATTAGCTTGAGTGTCAACAAATGCAAAGCGAAAGAACTGTTGGAAAACAAAGCAGCTAAAAAAGTGTCGATACAGACTGGAATGGATCGCTATTATACAGTTAAACGAAAACTTAGTCCGCAAAAACCAACGGGTACTAAGCCAAAAATAACCCGCGTAAGCTCAAATCAGCAAGTCAGTACGAATAGATTTGCACTGCTAAGTGAAAATATAGAAGACGTGAGTAACCAAAATTCTGAAGGTGCTACAAAAGTCACTAATGCCAAACCTCCGCCAATATACATAAGAGAAGAGAATTCAAGCGCCCTTGTTAAAAAATTCAGTCAGCTTATCGGTAATAATAACTTTCATATTATCCCACTATCGAAGGGAAATATATTCGTGAAATCAAAGTGCAAATATACTCTGAACAGAATTTTCGCACAGTGTCCAAACACTTGAACGACACACACACAAAGTTCTATACATACCAGCTTAAAAGTGCAAAAGGCTTACAAATTGTAATTAAAGGTATCGAGCCAAGTGTTAAAGCTGTGGAAGTTTTACAAGCGCTTAAAGAACAGGGCTTTAACCCAAAAGTTGTAGTAAATATTTTTAATAGAAACAAAATTCCGCAGCCCATGTTTAAAGTTGAGCTTGAGCCTGAAAACAAACCACTGGGGAAAAACGCTGTGCATCCAATTTATAAACTTCAATACCTGTTGCATCGTTAGATAACTGTGGAAGAACCACACTAGAGAAATGGCCCTGTACAATGCACTAACTGCTAGGAGTATGGTCACACCAGGTCTTACTGCACTCTTCGCTCAGTGTGCGTAGCTTGTGGAGAGCTACACGACTGCCACCTGCACGTCAAACAAAGAAGACCCAAATGCAAAAAAGTGTGGTAACTGCGGTGGGAACCACACAGCATACTATAGGGGTTGTCCAGTCTATAAGGAGTTGAAAAACCGGATCAACCAACGTGTGGCCTCTGAACGCACTGATAACGTATTGAATACCTTTGTACCCTCCCAGACAAATCCTAGCGTTTTCTTTGCCAAAAAAACATGCCGCCAATGGCTTTATCAAACACCGTCAATGGTGTCTCATTTGCAAGTGCCGTAAAGTCAGGCCTAGTAAATCCTGCACATACAATGACTGCACCTCAAGTTGCGCGACAAGAACGGGAGCCCCACGCCCAATACGGTAGTCAATCCAATATCGAAGCCATGATAGCATCGATGCAACAAAGCATGATGAATTTCATAACTTACATGCAAAACACAATGCAAGATCTCATGCGAAATCAAAACACCCTGCTCAAACTGCTTGCTACTCAACAAAAAAAATAATGACCTCAACTAAAATAGCCCTCTGGAATGCAAACGGCATTCCTCGCCACAAACTAGAGCTGTCAAAATTCCTTAACGACAAGGAAATTGACCTTATGCTCCTTGCTGAAACACACCTAACTAACAAATATAATTTCAATATTTCGGGATATACTTTTTACTGCACGAATCATCCAGATGGAAAGGCGCATGGCGGAACTGGTATTTTAGTCCGAAATCGCATTAAACACCATCCCTCGATTGGAATTGCCAAGAATTATCTGCAAGCAACATCAATATGCCTACAAACAAAGCAAGGAGATATTACACTGTCCGCGGTTTATTGCCCCCCACGTTTTACGTAAACAGAAAAACAATTTATGGATTTCTTCAGTTTGCTGGGAGAGCGCTTCATTGCTGCAGGCGATTATAATGCGAAGCATCCTCACTGGGGCTCACGCTTGTCCAACCCTAAAGGCAAGCAATTATATAACGCGCTTATATGTAAAAGAAACAAACTTGATTAAGCTTCTCCTGGAAAGCCCACATATTGGCCTTCAGATCCGCAAATGCTGCCAGATTTGATTGACTTCGCGGTGACAAGAAAAATTCCTCGTAGTCTTATTAGTACAGAATCAAGTGCAGACCTCTCTTCAGACCACTCACCTGTACTCTTCACTTTGTGGCACCAGCCGCACGAAAAAGAGTCACTCTACATGCTCACGACAAAAGCTACAAACTGGTTGAAGTATAAAAAATATATCAGTGCGCATATAGAACTCCACCCAAATTTAGATACACCTGACGACATTGAAAACTCCGTACCAACTTTTGAATCTACAATCAGAGCTGCCGCTAGCATTTCCACTCCAAAGCAAGGTTATATGGGAAACAAAAAACATTATCCGACCAATAGAAAAATTGAAATGCTGCTATTAGAAAAGCGACGCCTACGACGGATATGGCAGACTCATAGGTCACCTGCTTCTAAACAACTGCTGAAGGCGGCTACATATGCGCTAACGAGAGCCCTCAAGAGCGAGGAACAGCACGCACAGTACCGGTACATTCAAAAGCTTTATCCAACTAGCACAAAGTACCCGCTGTGGAAAGCTCATAAAAACTTAAGTGGCCCAATGGAGACTGAAATGCCAGAACGGGACAAGAATGGTAATTGGGCTCGGAGTGACGCGGAAAAAGCAAACACCTTTGCTGCTCATCTACAAAATGTTTTCAGACCAAACTCAGCAAACAATGGGTTTACACTACCACCCGTATCCAAAGTGTCGGAATCTGAGCCACTGAAATTTGCACCTGAAGAAATTTCAATAGTAATTAAGAAACAATTGAAACCAAATAAGGCCCCTGGGCACGACTTGATTACTCCAAAAATGATTATTGAGCTACCGAATTGTGCTGTACTTTGCATCTGTATGTTATTTAATGCAATTACTAAACATTGCTATTTCCCTCAACAATGGAAAAAGTCAACTATTGTAATGATACCAAAGCCCGGAAAAGACAAAACACAACCATCCTCCTATAGACCTATCAGCCTGCTACGTGCATATCGAAATTACTCGAAAGACTTCTTATGCTGCGCATTTACCCACATCTTCAAGCCCACAGCATAATACCATCCCACCAAATTGGCTTCAGGGAGAAACATGGTACGATCGAACAAGTAAATCGCATTACATCTGAAATCCGTACATCGTTTGAAAAGAGGGAATATTGTGCTGCAATATTTCTTGACGTGGCCCAGGCATTTGATCGAGTATGGCTAGACGGTCTAATGTATAAAATACAAATGTTACTCCCTCAGAGCACCCACAGACTACTTAAGTCCTATCGGTATGATCGAAAGTTCACAGTTCGATGTAACACTGCCATCACTGAAGCTCATCTAATAGAAGCTGGAGTACCACAAGGCAGTGTTCTCGGCCCGATGCTCTACGTCTTATACACCTCGGATATTCCAACAAACGGCCGCCTGACGATGTCCACTTTTGCCGACGACACTGCGATAATCAGCCGCTCCAAGTGTCCCCTGCAAGCATCTGCGCTCTTAGGTAATCATATGGAAGCTGTGGCCAATTGGCTTGCAAACTGGCGTATAAAGGTTAACGAACAAAAATCTAAGCAAGTAACATTTACACTAAATAAGAAAAATTGTCCGCCCTTGACTTTGAACAACGTTCAAATACCACAAAGCAATAATGTCACATACCTTGGGGTCCACCTGGATAGGCGACTTACTTGGCGCAACCACATAGAGGCTAAACGGACTCATCTTAAGTTGAAGACCAGTTCTCTACACTGGCTTATTAACTCTCGCTCACCCATGAGCCTGGAGTATAAAGTGACTATATACAACACGGTTCTAAAACCCATTTGGACCTATGGATGTGAGTTATGGGGCAACGCGAGCAGCAGCAACATCGAAATCCTTCATCGTGCGCAATCTAAAATCCTTCGAACAATAACCGGAGCACCATGGTATATCCGAAACGAGAATATCCACCACGACTTGAGAATCCCGGAAGTACGAACTGAAATAGAGCAGCGGAAGGCGAAATATGCATCGAAGCTTTTAGCGCACCCTAATCATTTAGCAAGAAATCTATTGCATGTAAACAGGAACTCAAGATTACGTAGGAATGACTTTCCAGCCCAGTCGTAATATTTCTTAGGGCCAGTTAATAAAAATACTCATCCCGACTATGGGATGTAAATTATGTGATTAGAATAAGATTTGCAAACTTGTTGTTAGGCTCCTTAGTTGAGCAGATTCAATAAATAAAAGTAACAGTTAATAAAAAAAAAAAAAAAAAATTGTTGTTGCGAACACGATCGATATTTATGCATGTACAACAAAGAAATTTTGTAGTTTTGATTGTTTTTTTTATAAGAAATGTTTATTTGTTTTTAATTTTAACGAACTCACGCAATAACTCCCTGCTCGGGCGCCATGATAATTCTTAATAGAAATTAACTTTTTAGATATTAGGGAGTGCGAAGTAGCAACAACAATGCCGAACACGAACGATGCGCGCGTTTTAACATTTACTTAACAAGACATTTTTTTTTCAGCATTTCAGTTTACTGATTTGTGTGAAAGGTAAGTATGAAGTATGGTAAGTGTAGTGTGAATACATATAGAGGTAAGAAAATGCGTACTTCATGTATTATTATATTAGCACATACCCGTGGCGTTGCCCACGTTTTTTTTTTTGGCGAATGATATACCTATGTTTGGTTCTCCTATGATATAAAAGTGATTTATAAAAAATATTTAAATATAATAAAGTTAAATTCGAATACCAAACTTCCCTAAACACAACATTCCGCGCTTCGTTTCCATTTTCTGTAATTAGTAATGTTTGATTTTGTGGGACACTAATTCGCGACAGCGCGATATATAGCTGACCGTGAGAAAACACGAAGTTCAATTCCAATGGTACTGAAAATTTGCCCTTGTGACTTGTTAATAGTTACTGCAAACCATATTTTTACGTGGAACTGTACTCGTTTGAAACTAAACGACAAATTTGTTGGTGTCATTGATATCATTGGGATCATAGTGATTTCTCCTGTTGCAGGCCCGGTTAAAATATTCGCGTGTATAATATTAGGCATAAAATGCGTGATTTTGAGTCGTGTCCGGTTACATAAACTTGGAGGCTTAAGATTTCGCAAAAGTATTATTGGTGTATCAATTTTAAAGTCTAATTCATTTGGTGGTCGTCCCGGGGGTTTAGAGAGTTAAGAAACTCCGTTGGGTAGTGAACAATTTCAGCTTGTTCTGTCAATGAGTCCATAGACTTGTATACTTTGTATTCTGTAAAGACTCTTTGCGAAATTACTTTGTTAATCCCGTCTGCAGCAGAATTACACATAACTCATATCTGGATATACATACATGAGCAATAAGTTGTTTAATCGTTCTAATGCAGTTTCCCTTAACATATGAAGTTTAGCCAACGCGAGTGATGGATATGGTACCTTTGTCTATTTTCAGTAGGTATTCAGCAAACTGATTTGAATGGCAATATCTGCCTGTGTGCCGTAGAAGATCTTAAATCTTTAAGTGTGGTATTCACGGCATTAATATTGGATTTATGGTCATGTTATAAGCAATGCTTTTTGGAACACAACAGCGACTGCACAATTTTTTTTTTATCGAACATATAAGAGGTGGTTTGAAACCGAAGTTAGCAGTTCTTCCCCTACTTAGAAGAGTAGCAGCAATGCCAGAAGAGGCTACAGCAACAGTAATTTTTGCTTCACTACGAACTTTCGCCAAAAGAAGTAAAGTCACAAACTCCTTGCCTGTTCCTCAAGGAGCGTATATAAAAACAAGTAAGAAAAGCTAAATTCAAGCGAAACCGATTTGTATGTATATACCCTCGCGGTGTATTTTTGTATGGTCGGTGCCCATAATATCATAAAATTCCCGTTTCTTTGTTTCAACTCGCTGCTAGTATTAAACTTTATTCAATTTGTTTCAATTAAATACTGAAAAACGAAGTTTTTTGCATTTTTCAAAATTTCCGTTATATGGAAGTTGGCCGTGCTTATGGTCCGATTTTAAAAATTATTGACGGTGATGTTCACCAAATTTTGTGACGATACTGTTATTGAGATACCTACAGAAATTTTTTTCTAAGTGGGCGCGGCAACGCCAATTCTTCAAAATATCATAAATCTTTAATTGCTTAGTTCAAAATCGCCCCAAATACCAAATTTCACTTAATTTGCTTTAATGGATACCGAAAAAACGGAGTTATTGCATTTTTCCAAATCTTCCGTTATATGAGAGGTGGGCGTGGTTATTAACCGATTTTACCCATTTTCAATACCAAAGAGCAATCTATGTACTAAATTTCATTGAGATATCTCACTTTTTACTCAAGTTATTGTAACCACGGACAGACAGTCAGGCCAAAATTGATTCATGTTTTCATTCTGATCATTTTAGTATGTATATGTCTATATCTATTTTTTGCTGTTGAAAACGTCCGTTAAGCGAACAAATTTATCATACCCTTGTGTACATGTATGCTCGGTTATAAAAAACATTTATCGAAAGGATAATAAACCAACAAATATACACTAACTCTGGTGCATGTTTGCTCCATTAAGGCTTGTTAACAATAAATAAAGCAAACATGTGGGTTAAATGACAGATATCAACATACAAAAGATACCTGCAATACCCAAACGGACTAAAATTACGGACTATCTACCTGTCCTTACCGCGAACGCAGTCGCGAGTTAAAATATACCCTTTTGAATTCTAACCGCGTGAAACTTTTTTAGGTACTCGGGACACTTAACACAAGCTACATTGACGATTATGCACCAATACCTACTTGGGACAAAAAACGAAATAAATACGGAAAAACAGACCTAGACTGAACAGAAAGAAAATTGACACTGAAGATGGCACAACGCCGAAACCGGTTTGTCTCCAAACCAAACTTGGCGAGGGATGACGGCAAATCGTTCCAACAACTATCAATATTCCACCCTGTCAGACAAGAGAAAGAAGAAAATAATGTTTCAAGTATGTAATATAAAAAAGTAAATGTAATGTAAAAGTGAATAAATTCGCACAAGCAAAAACAAATACACAAAGTTAAAAGCAAATTAGCAATAATAAAAATGTTACATTAACAATGTTAAGAAACTTATGATTCGGCAAAAATACTGCCACTTCTAATGACACATTTGATTTAATGAAAATAGAAGCACGGTAAACATACAACTTGACAGCTTGACGATTGTTTAATGACTAAGGGCACCCGCAGAGTGCACGCTGAAAGCCGATCCGAGCGTAAAGCTGATTCCGATCGGTGCTGATCAGTATTTGGTACCGCAGAGTGGATGCGAGAATCAGCGCTGGGTTTCGCGCTTACTTTGATTTTGTTATATTAAATATTTATTTGTGCTTATATGTCAGATGAAGAATATTTAGCATCAAGCTCTGTAGTACATTTTTTTTTAAAGAAGAAAGTGTTAGGAATTCATCCAATAAATAAAAAACGAAGTGAATTTGGTGAATTTCATCATCTATATGAAGAGTTAAGAAAGGATTCACAAAGATTTTTATTAATATACACGAATGAAAATTGAAACTTTTCATTATATTCTGGAAAGGATTCAATCAAGATTAACTAAAAATTGGAGCAATTTTATAAAAATACCAGTCACACCATGTGAACGCCTTATAGTAACACTGAGGTAAGAAAAACACAGTTTATTTTCAATAGATTTTATGTAACTTTGTTTAAAAATGGAAAGAACTTATGATTCATATTCGAAAATATGTATGTGTGAATATCAATTAAATATGTATTCAGTTATATCCGTAAACCGGGAATTTCACTGTAAATTAAAGGAAGATTTAGAAGTAGATGGGGCATTTATAATTTCAATTGCAGAAATGGAGTTTGGCTGGAAGCGGTTAGACGAACTTAAGTCCAAACTGAAAATATTGGCATCTGAAGAATTGCTAGTTGGGGATGTTGCACCCGAATACTGAGAATTTTTGTTTGATTCTTGTGTTGGAATATACGTACAAGGTATCGAATTAATTCTATTTTTCCCATATTCATCCTTGTATACAATATTCTGAATATCCATTCGACACAAAAATTTAGCTTCAGGTTCCATTTTACGAAAATGCGGTAAGAGAGACTCAAAAAATGCCTCATCTTCGTCTCGTTCTTTTTTCCGAGTGTTTCTTTTCAAGCAAAAGTAGTTTGCGTTTTTCAACTTGCAGCAGTTGGGAAATGCTATTTGCATGACTTACACATTTGTTTTTAGCTGGAGGTTGAAAACTCGGATCAAAATTATCACATGTATCGTCTGTGCTATACTACAGTTGGATTAATCGTTAAAGAAACGTGCAAGACGCTCTGGGAGGAATTATATCCTATACATATGCCTCAACCAACACAGAAGTTGTTTAAAAGGGTTGCTGACCAATATTGGAAATTATGGAACTTTCCAAATTGCATCGGTGCTATTGATGGCAAGCACGTTAGGGTTAAATGCCCAGCAAACACTGGTACCATGTACTACAATTACAAACATTTTTTTCCAATAGTATTGCAAGGCGTAGCCGATGCCAACTGCAAGTTTATAATGATAGAAGTTGGAAGATATGACACCAAAGTGATGGTGGTACTTTCAGTTCCTCCCAATTACACCATCTTTTGAAAAAAAAAAAAAACGAATTGCCTGTGCCAAAAAAATGCCAATTTACCTGAAACAAATATCAATTTACCATTTATGTTGCTAGGTGACGAAGCCTACCCATTATTGGAGTATTTGTGAAGGCCATACAGCCGGAAAGAAATCACTGGAGATCACGAGTACTTTAATATGCGACTTTCAAGAGCAAGAAAATGCATTGAATGTGCATTTGGAATTATTAATGCGAAATTTAGAATACTATGGAAGCCTATTGAAGCCTATTGAAACAGAACCAACACTGGCGGAAATAATTGTTAAAAGTATTTGCGTTCTTCACAATACCATAATTGATAAGGAGGGTTTAGACAAAAACTTAATTGACACATTAGAGGAGTCAAATAGCAACAAAAAAGAAAGTGAATATAATAACAATCTTTAAAAAATGGTCGAGAAGTAAGGGATACATTTTGCAAATACTTACGTCAAAATAAATTACAATACATTTAATTAATACTCACTTTGTACATTCATTTCAATTGCAACCGATTTCCAAAGGTTTCCAATAGTATTCGATTATTATTGCTTTTATTTTTTTGATCCCAAAGAGCAAGGCGAGAAAAAACTTCAATAATTAATAAATCAATATCCATAACTTTGTTTAAAATCACTGACAACGGCCTGTTATGATACACGACTGAATAATAAAATGCCACTTCAGCGGAAGTGAGCGTTGGAAAACAGTTCAAAACTGGTTTTCTCGCATCGGTCAGCTTTACTCTCGGCTTCGCTCGGCTTCCACTCTGCGGTATCAGCGTGAGATTGTATGAATTTCTAAGCATTCAGTTCCGAAGCTTATTTCTCGCATTCATCATCTTTATGCTCAGCTTGGCTTTCAGCGTGCACTCTGCGGGTGCAGACGAAGTTTGTGTCAACCATATTTGCTGCCGTTATAAAAGATTCTCCAGTTTTTTCGTAAACATATAGAAATTGCATTCTTAATGCGCTGTAGCTCGTAATACTTACATATTTTTCCACAGCAAATTATCAACACGCGGACATCTCCGATCATATCTCCGAACTACTAAACGGGCTATTTTTTTGACAAAAAATTGTTGGGAAGAATAACTCCTCTGCTAAGCTTGTTGAATAAAAGTGTTTCTTGACAGCTTAGATTTAAATTTAGATTTAAATTAGTTTATCCGTTAAACTCAATTTCAATATTTATGTCGCGACGCAAGTGAAAATCTCTGACGAAATCCTCGTGTGCTGGATCAACGATAAAGGGTACAGTTTTAGTATGCCTTAAATCTGATAACCAGCCTTCCGAGAAAGAGTGGTCATCGTCTTCACTTCTGGTAAATGTAAATTGACTGCCGCTCCTTTAATAGTACATTGCCTTTTGAATCCTAGAGATACTATTCTCATAAATGGAATCCTTGGGGAATTAAGTCGTTCTTCAATGCTCGTTAATTGTTTCAAAGCTTCAGGTACATATATCTGGGAATCGGAGAGCGTTAGCCAGACCGATTTTGGGAATTTTCCCTGTCATTGTTTGGCATTAGCATGTCAAGGAAAGTGAGAACTTTCCTATTAAGTTCGGAAACTCGTTTACCAAATAAAATATTTTGTTGACTTCGAGGCAAGGCTTTCATATTTGGGGAGGAAACCAAGTTCCACCACAGCAAATACATATCATAGTGGACACTTCTCTTATGTTGTCATCACACTGATCATAATTTTTCAAATTTCGTAACATCTGCTGCACATTTTTGTTCAGTTTATTGCAGTTCTCCAACGCTGCCTCTCGTTTTGCCTTCTGCGATCTCGTGGATCAGATCTATAAAGATCGACATGCTCGTGCGAGCTTTGAATAAGAGATACTTCTACTCTCCGACCATGCTCTCTAGTAAATCTCTGCGACTTTTCCACAGTTACTCCCGTCGTCTTGTGATGGGGTTTCTGCAGCGCTCTGTCCTTGCTATCCTATCTCTAACTCGTTTAATATTCCTCAATTGAAGACTAAGCCGTCGTGCTGCTCATGATTTTGAGTCGCGAGCTCACTCTGCATCTGTCAACTAAGAAATAGTCTTTCATCTTCTATGCGGAATTGTATTTGGGACTTGCGCTTCTTCCTTAGATCGGCATTTTGTCGTCGTATCTCTGGTGCCTCTAAATCCGAACCCGTTCAGCCTCTCTTAACTCTTCTTCTCCTATGAGTTATAGTATTCTAGGCTCGTTAAATAGCATTGGTAGCCGTCGTCTTAGTCTGTGGTATACTGCCTCATTTTCCCTCTTTATTTCTCAAAACTGCAGTTTGGAAGATCAAAGGAAAGCCATTAAGTTGATATTAATTGCCCTATTATGCATTAAATTTCATGCATACAGATACTCGTGTCTCTTATAAATACACAAATAATGCCAGCGAATTAAGTAAAATCTTAATTATAGAAAGTTTTTTTCTAATAGCGGTTACCCCTCGGGATGACGGCAAATCGTTCCAACAACTATCAACATTCCACCCTGTCGGACAAGAGAAAGAAGAAAATAATGTTTCAAGTATGTAATATAAAAAAGTAAATGTAATGTAAAAGTGAATAAATTCGCACAAGCAAAAACAAATACACAAAGTTAAAAGCAAATTAGCAATAATAAAAATGTTACATTAACAATGTTAAGAAACTTATGATTCGGCAAAAATACTGCCACTTCTAATGACACATTTGATTTAATGAAAATAGAAGCACGGTAAACATACAACTTGACAGCTTGACGATTGTTCAATGACTAAGGGCACCCGCAGAGTGCACGCTGGAAGCCGAGCCGAGCGTAAAGCTGATTCCGATCGGTGCTGATCAGTATTTGGTACCGCAGAGTGGATGCGAGAATCAGCGCTGGGTTTCGCGCTTACTTTGATTTTGTTATATTAAATATTTATTTGTGCTTATATGTCAGATGAAGAATATTTAGCATCAAGCTCTGTAGTACATTTTTTTTTAAAGAAGAAAGTGTTAGGAATTCATCCAATAAACAAAAAACGAAGTGAATTTGGTGAATTTCATCATCAATATGAAGAGTTAAGAAAGGATTCACAAAGATTTTTATTAATATACACGAATGAAAATTGAAACTTTTCATTATATTCTGGAAAGGATTCAATCAAGATTAACTAAAAATTGGAGCAATTTTATAAAAATACCAGTCACACCATGTGAACGCCTTATAGTAACACTGAGGTAAGAAAAACACAGTTTATTTTCAATAGATTTTATGTAACTTTGTTTAAAAATGGAAAGAACTTATGATTCATATTCGAAAATATGTATGTGTGAATATCAATTAAATATGTATTCAGTTATATCCGTAAACCGGGAATTTCACTGTAAATTAAAGGAAGATTTAGAAGTAGATGGGGCATTTATAATTTCAATTGCAGTAATGGAGTTTGGCTGGAAGCGGTTAGACGAACTTAAGTCCAAACTGAAAATATTGTCATCTGAAGAATTGCTAGTTGGGGATGTTGCACCCGAATACTGAGAATTTTTATTTGATTCTTGTGTTGGAATATACGTACAAGGTATCGAATTAATTCTATTTTTCCCATATTCATCCTTGTATACAATATTCTGAATATCCATTCGACACAAAAATTTAGCTTCAGGTTCCATTTTACGAATATGCGGTAAGAGAGACTCAAAAAATGCCTCATCTTTGTCTCGTTCTTTTTTCCGAGTGTTTCTTTTCAAGCAAAAGTAGTTTGCGTTTTTCAACTTCCAGCAGTTGGGAAATGCTATTTGCATGACTTACACATTTCTTTTTAGCTGGAGGTTGAAAACTCGGATCAAAATTATCACATGTATCGTCTGTGCTATACTACAGTTGGATTAATCGTTAAAGAAACGTGCAAGACGCTCTGGGAGGAATTATATCCTATACATATGCCTCAACCAACACAGAAGTTGTTTAAAAGGGTTGCTGACCAATATTGGAAATTATGGAACTTTCCAAATTGCATCGGTGCTATTGATGGCAAGCACGTTAGGGTTAAATGCCCAGCAAACACTGGTACCATGTACTACAATTACAAACATTTTTTTCCAATAGTATTGCAAGGCGTAGCCGATGCCAACTGCAAGTTTATAATGATAGAAGTTGGAAGATATGACACCAAAGTGATGGTGGTACTTTCAGTTCCTCCCAATTACACCATCTTTTGAAAAAAAAAACGAATTGTCTGTGCCAAAAAAATGCCAATTTACCTGAAACAAATATCAATTTACCATTTATGTTGCTAGGTGACGAAGCCTACCCATTATTGGAGTATTTGTGAAGGCCATACAGCCGGAAAGAAATCACTGGAGATCACGAGTACTTTAATATGCGACTTTCAAGAGCAAGAAAATGCATTGAATGTGCATTTGGAATTATTAATGCGAAATTTAGAATACTATGGAAGCCTATTGAAGCCTATTGAAACAGAACCAACACTGGCGGAAATAATTGTTAAAAGTATTTGCGTTCTTCACAATACCATAATTGATAAGGAGGGTTTAGACAAAAACTTAATTGACACATTAGAGGAGTCAAATAGCAACAAAAAAGAAAGTGAATATAATAACAATCTTTAAAAAATGGTCGAGAAGTAAGGGATACATTTTGCAAATACTTACGTCAAAATAAATTACAATACATTTAATTAATACTCACTTTGTACATTCATTTCAATTGCAACCGATTTCCAAAGGTTTCCAATAGTATTCGATTATGATTGCTTTTAATTTTTTGATCCCAAAGAGCAAGGCGAGAAAAAACTTCAATAATTAATAAATCAATATCCATAACTTTGTTTAAAATCACTGACAACGGCCTGTTATGATACACGACTGAATAATAAAATGCCACTTCAGCGGAAGTGAGCGTTGGAAAACAGTTCAAAACTGGTTTTCTCGCATCGGTCAGCTTTACTCTCGGCTTCGCTCGGCTTCCACTCTGCGGTATCAGCGTGAGATTGTATGAATTTCTAAGCATTCAGTTCCGAAGCTTATTTCTCGCATTCATCATCTTTATGCTCAGCTTGGCTTTCAGCGTGCACTCTGCGGGTGCAGACGAAGTTTGTGTCAACCATATTTGCTGCCGTTATAAAAGATTCTCCAGTTTTTTCGTAAACATATAGAAATTGCATTCTTAATGCGCTGTAGCTCGTAATACTTACATATTTTTCCACAGCAAATTATCAACACGCGGACATCTCCGATCATATCTCCGAACTACTAAACGGGCTATTTTTTTGACAAAAAATTGTTGGGAAGAATAACTCCTCTGCTAAGCTTGTTGAATAAAAGTGTTTCTTGACAGCTTAGATTTAAATTTAGATTTAAATTAGTTTATCCGTTAAACTCAATTTCAATATTTATGTCGCGACGCAAGTGAAAATCTCTGACGAAATCCTCGTGTGCTGGATCAACGATAAAGGGTACAGTTTTAGTATGCCTTAAATCTGATAACCAGCCTTCCGAGAAAGAGTGGTCATCGTCTTCACTTCTGGTAAATGTAAATTGACTGCCGCTCCTTTAATAGTACATTGCCTTTTGAATCCTAGAGATACTATTCTCATAAATGGAATCCTTGGGGAATTAAGTCGTTCTTCAATGCTCGTTAATTGTTTCAAAGCTTCAGGTACATATATCTGGGAATCGGAGAGCGTTAGCCAGACCGATTTTGGGAATTTTCCCTGTCATTGTTTGGCATTAGAATGTCAAGGAAAGTGAGAACTTTCCTATTAAGTTCGGAAACTCGTTTACCAAATAAAATATTTTGTTGACTTCGAGGCAAGGCTTTCATATTTGGGGAGGAAACCAAGTTCCACCACAGCAAATACATATCATAGTGGACACTTCTCTTATGTTGTCATCACACTGATCATAATTTTTCAAATTTCGTAACATCTGCTGCACATTTTTGTTCAGTTTATTGCAGTTCTCCAACGCTGCCTCTCGTTTTGCCTTCTGCGATCTCGTGGATCAGATCTATAAAGATCGACATGCTCGTGCGAGCTTTGAATAAGAGATACTTCTACTCTCCGACCATGCTCTCTAGTAAATCTCTGCGACTTTTCCACAGTTACTCCCGTCGTCTTGTGATGGAGTTTCTGCAGCGCTCTGTCCTTGCTATCCTATCTCTAACTCGTTTAATATTCCTCAATTGAAGACTAAGCCGTCGTGCTGCTCATGATTTTGAGTCGCGAGCTCACTCTGCATCTGTCAACTAAGAAATAGTCTTTCATCTTCTATGCGGAATTGTATTTGGGACTTGCGCTTCTTCCTTAGATCGGCATTTTGTCGTCGTATCTCTGGTGCCTCTAAATCCGAACCCGTTCAGCCTCTCTTAACTCTTCTTCTCCTATGAGTTATAGTATTCTAGGCTCGTTAAATAGCATTGGTAGCCGTCGTCTTAGTCTGTGGTATACTGCCTCATTTTCCCTCTTTATTTCTCAAAACTGCAGTTTGGAAGATCAAAGGAAAGCCATTAAGTTGATATTAATTGCCCTATTATGCATTAAATTTCATGCATACAGATACTCGTGTCTCTTATAAATACACAAATAATGCCAGCGAATTAAGTAAAATCTTAATTATAGAAAGTTTTTTTCTAATAGCGGTTACCCCTCGGGATGACGGCAAATCGTTCCAACAACTATCAACATTCCACCCTGTCGGACAAGAGAAAGAAGAAAATAATGTTTCAAGTATGTAATATAAAAAAGTAAATGTAATGTAAAAGTGAATAAATTCGCACAAGCAAAAACAAATACACAAAGTTAAAAGCAAATTAGCAATAATAAAAATGTTACATTAACAATGTTAAGAAACTTATGATTCGGCAAAAATACTGCCACTTCTAATGACACATTTGATTTAATGAAAATAGAAGCACGGTAAACATACAACTTGACAGCTTGACGATTGTTCAATGACTAAGGGCACCCGCAGAGTGCACGCTGAAAGCCGAGCCGAGCGTAAAGCTGATTCCGATCGGTGCTGATCAGTATTTGGTACCGCAGAGTGGATGCGAGAATCAGCGCTGGGTTTCGCGCTTACTTTGATTTTGTTATATTAAATATTTATTTGTGCTTATATGTCAGATGAAGAATATTTAGCATCAAGCTCTGTAGTACATTTTTTTTTAAAGAAGAAAGTGTTAGGAATTCATCCAATAAACAAAAAACGAAGTGAATTTGGTGAATTTCATCATCAATATGAAGAGTTAAGAAAGGATTCACAAAGATTTTTATTAATATACACGAATGAAAATTGAAACTTTTCATTATATTCTGGAAAGGATTCAATCAAGATTAACTAAAAATTGGAGCAATTTTATAAAAATACCAGTCACACCATGTGAACGCCTTATAGTAACACTGAGGTAAGAAAAACACAGTTTATTTTCAATAGATTTTATGTAACTTTGTTTAAAAATGGAAAGAACTTATGATTCATATTCGAAAATATGTATGTGTGAATATCAATTAAATATGTATTCAGTTATATCCGTAAACCGGGAATTTCACTGTAAATTAAAGGAAGATTTTGAAGTAGATGGGGCATTTATAATTTCAATTGCAGTAATGGAGTTTGGCTGGAAGCGGTTAGACGAACTTAAGTCCAAACTGAAAATATTGTCATCTGAAGAATTGCTAGTTGGGGATGTTGCACCCGAATACTGAGAATTTTTGTTTGATTCTTGTGTTGGAATATACGTACAAGGTATCGAATTAATTCTATTTTTCCCATATTCATCCTTGTATACAATATTCTGAATATCCATTCGACACAAAAATTTAGCTTCAGGTTCCATTTTACGAATATGCGGTAAGAGAGACTCAAAAAATGCCTCATCTTTGTCTCGTTCTTTTTTCCGAGTGTTTCTTTTCAAGCAAAAGTAGTTTGCGTTTTTCAACTTCCAGCAGTTGGGAAATGCTATTTGCATGACTTACACATTTCTTTTTAGGTGGAGGTTGAAAACTCGGATCAAAATTATCACATGTATCGTCTGTGCTATACTACAGTTGGATTAATCGTTAAAGAAACGTGCAAGACGCTCTGAGAGGAATTATATCCTATACATATGCCTCAACCAACACAGAAGTTGTTTAAAAGGGTTGCTGACCAATATTGGAAATTATGGAACTTTCCAAATTGCATCGGTGCTATTGATGGCAAGCACGTTAGGGTTAAATGCCCAGCAAACACTGGTACCATGTACTACAATTACAAACATTTTTTTCCAATAGTATTGCAAGGCGTAGCCGATGCCAACTGCAAGTTTATAATGATAGAAGTTGGAAGATATGACACCAAAGTGATGGTGGTACTTTCAGTTCCTCCCAATTACACCATCTTTTGAAAAAAAAAACGAATTGTCTGTGCCAAAAAAATGCCAATTTACCTGAAACAAATATCAATTTACCATTTATGTTGCTAGGTGACGAAGCCTACCCATTATTGGAGTATTTGTGAAGGCCATACAGCCGGAAAGAAATCACTGGAGATCACGAGTACTTTAATATGCGACTTTCAAGAGCAAGAAAATGCATTGAATGTGCATTTGGAATTATTAATGCAAAATTAAGAATACTATGGAAGCCTATTAAAGCCTATTGAAACAGAACCAACACTGGCGGAAATAATTGTTAAAAGTATTTGCGTTCTTCACAATACCATAATTGATAAGGAGGGTTTAGACAAAAACTTAATTGACACATTAGAGGAGTCAAATAGCAACAAAAAAGAAAGTGAATATAATAAACAATCTTTAAAGAATGGTCGAGAAGTAAGGGATACATTTTGCAAATACTTACGTCAAAATAAATTACAATACATTTAATTAATACTCACTTTGTACATTCATTTCAATTGCAACAGATTTCCAAAGGTTTCCAATAGTATTCGATTATGATTGCTTTTATTTTTTTTATCCCAAAGAGCAAGGCGAGAAAAAACTTCACTAATTAATAAATCAATATCCATAACTTTGTTTAAAATCACTGACAACGGCCTGCTATGATACACGACTGAATAATAAAATGCCACTTCAGCGGAAGTGAGCGTTGGAAAACAGTTCAAAACTGGTTTTCTCGCATCGGTCAGCTTTACTCTCGGCTTCGCTCGGCTTCCACTCTGCGGTATCAGCGTGAGATTGTATGAATTTCTAAGCATTCAGTCCCGAAGCTTATTTCTCGCATTCATCATCTTTATGCTCAGCTTGGCTTTCAGCGTGCACTCTGCGGGTGCAGACGAAGTTTGTGTCAACCATATTTGCTGCCGTTATAAAAGATTCTCCAGTTTTTTCGTAAACATATAGAAATTGCATTCTTAATGTGCTGTGTCTCGTAATACTTACATATTTTTCCACAGCAAATTATCAACACGCGGACATCTCCGATCATATCTCCGAACTACTAAACGGGCTATTTTTTTGACAAAAAATTGTTGGGAAGAATAACTCCTCTGCTAAGCTTGTTGAATAAAAGTGTTTCTTGACAGCTTAGATTTAAATTAGTTTATCCGTTAAACTCAATTTCAATATTTATGTCGCGACGCAAGTGAAAATCTCTGACGAAATCCTCGTGTGCTGGATCAACGATAAAGGGTACCTACAGTTTTAGTATGCCTTAAATCTGATAACCAGCCTTCCGAGAAAGAGTGGTCATCGTCTTCACGTCTGGTAAATGTAAATTGACTGCCGCTCCTTTAATAGTACATTGCCTTTTGAATCCTAGAGATACTATTCTCATAAATGGAATCCTTGGGGAATTAAGTCGTTCTTCAATGCTCGTTAATTGTTTCAAAGCTTCAGGTACATATATCTGGGAATCGGAGAGCGTTAGCCAGACCGATTTTGGGAATTTTCCCTGTCATTGTTTGGCATTAGCATGTCAAGGAAAGTGAGAACTTTCCTATTAAGTTCGGAAACTCGTTTACCAAATAAAATATTTTGTTGACTTCGAGGCAAGGCTTTCATATTTGGGGAGGAAACCAAGTTCCACCACAGCAAATACATATCATAGTGGACACTTCTCTTATGTTGTCATCACACTGATCATAATTTTTCAAATTTCGTAACATCTGCTGCACATTTTTGTTCAGTTTATTGCAGTTCTCCAACGCTGCCTCTCGTTTTGCCTTCTGCGATCTCGTGGATCAGATCTATAAAGATCGACATGCTCGTGCGAGCTTTGAATAAGAGATACTTCTACTCTCCGACCATGCTCTCTAGTAAATCTCTGCGACTTTTCCACAGTTACTCCCGTCGTCTTGTGATGGGGTTTCTGCAGAGCTCTGTCCTTGCTATCCTATCTCTAACTCGTTTGATATTCCTCAATTGAAGACTAAGCCGTCGTGCTGCTCTTGATTTTGAGTCGCGAGCTCACTCTGCATCTGTCAACTAAGAAATAGTCTTTCTTCTTCTATGCGGAATTGTATTTGGGACTTGCGCTTCTTCCTTAGATCGGCATTTTGTCGTCGTATCTCTGGTGCCTCTAAATCCGAACCCGTTCAGCCTCTCTTAACTCTTCTTCTCCTATGAGTTATAGTATTCTAGGCTCGTTAAATAGCATTGGTAGCCGTCGTCTTAGTCTGTGGTATACTACCTCATTTTCCCTCTTTATTTCTCAAAACTGCAGTTTGGAAGATCAAAGGAAAGCCATTAAGTTGATATTAATTGCCCTATTATGCATTAAATTTCATGCATACAGATACTCGTGTCTCTTATAAATACACAAATAATGCCAGCGAATTAAGTAAAATCTTAATTATAGAAAAGTTTTTTTCTAATAGCGGTTACCCCTCGGGATGACGGCAAATCGTTCCAACAACTATCAACATTCCACCCTGTCGGACAAGAGAAAGAAGAAAATAAGTATGTAATATAAAAAAGTAAATGTAATGTAAAAGTGAATAAATTCGCACAAGCAAAAACAAATACACAAAGTTAAAAGCAAATTAGCAATAATAAAGATGTTACATTAACAATGTTAAGCAACTAATGATTCGGAAAAAAATATATAGAGATGTTGAATTAAAATTAAATAAGCTTTAAATGCGCACATTGTAGTATCTGCCACTTCTAATGACAAATTTGATTAACTATATTTCAAAAACACAACAATATTTAATGAAAATAGAAGCCCGGTAAACCTACAACTTGACAGCTTGACGATTGTTTAATGACTAAGCACATGTTGCTTAAATATCGTATCTCTTAGTCACTTTATCATTTGTCGTAAACGGAAATCTAAATACCGTGAAAAGGTTACACCGGTCCTAATATGTCGGACCTTT
The DNA here is from genome assembly GCA_963971545.1 of Philophylla caesio. Lineage (NCBI taxonomy): Eukaryota > Metazoa > Arthropoda > Insecta > Diptera > Tephritidae > Philophylla > Philophylla caesio. Next base: position 36,021,067 of record OZ020608.1, on the reverse strand, counting down.
TCCGAATTACACCACTGTGCTGCTTCAGTTTCGGATATGTCCTTATTATCCACAAGCTTCGCCAATGATTCGGTATATTTTGTCTCTGCAGCCGATAAAGTAATAAAAAGCGTAAAAGGCAAACCAAACTGACTTCACATTGCTAAAACTTTTTTTCTCTGATTCCCAGTGAGCAGGTCAAGACCTGAGCCCTTTTAGTATGTGGTACCCGTCTTCATTGCAGACGAAGTTTGCGTCAACCATATTTGCTGCCGTTATAAAAGATGCTTCAGTTTTTTTTTCGTAAACATATGGAAATTACATTCTTAATGCGCTGTAGCTCGTAATACTTTCCACAGTAAATTATCAACACGCGGACTTCTCCGATCATATCTCCTAATTACTGAACGGGCTATTTTTTTGACAAAAAATTGTTGGGAAGAAAAACTCCTCTGCTAAGAAGTTTGACTAAAAGTGTTTCTTTACAGTTAAGATTTAAATTATTTTATCCGTTAAACTCAATTTCAATATTTAAGGGCGCAAGTGCAAATCTCTGACGATAGCCTCGTGTGCTGGATCACAATAAAGGGCGCAGAACACAATGTTCGGGTGGATGGTATCCGGCGGCACCATCTATTAACTAGTTACTAGCTCGTAGCTTACAATTTCTTTTCTTTAAATTATTTAGTTTCAATTGAATTTTTACTCTAAATTATTTTATAATGAATTGCTATTTATGTTATCAACTGTAATTTATATAACTCAACAAATTTTGTAGTTAACTTATTGCAGCGATACTGCAATGCGGGCGGCATGTTTACGCCATCTGTTTCAGCATTCACAATGTATTCTGCCATTGTGAATTAGTATTAATTCCACTTAGAGAAGTCGCTGTGATACTTCGGGAACAGGGACTCGTTACTTTCTCTCCCTTTTCTCGAGTCCTGTTACCCATACCGTACGATGGGTTTCGCCTTGTGCGAAAATCCAGCGCTCTTCCACTTTGTGAAGAGACGCCCACGTTATCACACGTAAGGTGTTGCATTTATCATATATATATAACCCCACTTTAATTTCAGCATTGGTTCTTATAATAGAAAATAAATTGCTTGCCATCTGCACGCCACAAATTGCATTTAAATTGAAACTTGTGCGGTTTTAGTCTGCGAAAGCAAAACGGCATTCAGCCTTTTAATTTAAGGATCTTAGATTTTCAGAAGATCGGTTTCCTATTTTTTGAACCCCGTTGCCGTGGAATTCATGAGGAATTCTCGGCCCCTAAATCCTCCCCGCTCGAACATGGTCCTTCGAGCCGGATCATTCTGATTTTTTTGTTAATTTTTTGTGGCTGAATTGCTGTACTCGCGAATAAAAATCGAGAAACACAAGTCAAAAACATAACCCCAAAACTGCCAAGGTGCCCATTTTATCCCCCATTTAAATATCTTGTAAAGGTGTATTTAATTAATTTTGGATATAGAAATATATAAACATCCAATTAAAAACACCTTAAAAATTGCTTAAAGATTTTCACAATCTTCTATTGTAAACGAGCAGTAGATTGCGAATTGGAATCCACAATTTGGCAGCTGCCAAAAATCGGAAAAAATCAATACCAAGATTTATAACCTGCAAGGCGGCATTTGGCCGTGTACATAAAGTTTTTTTTTAATTAAAATAAGCTCTAAATTGGCGACCGCGACAACTCCAGCGACAACGAGGGAAATTAGAAGGGCACGGCGGTCCCAACGATTGGAGCATCGATACGCATAGAAGATAATCCTTTGAAATTTTCAATTGTATTGAATCGTGTGTGTTTGCAGCACCCGAGTTGCCCGCACTGAAGACATAGCGGGTGCTCCAACAGACGGCAAAACAAATGCCGGCGTTGTTAGCTGGAAAATTGTACTACGTCAGTGCTTATTTATTCGTACATCAGCACTGGCAGAATTTTACATCAGTGCTGAAGAAATTATACGTCAGTGCTAAAAAATTTTACACCAGTGCTCCGGCGGGAGCAGCAACTAATTGGGCGGCGGCCCCAACGGTTGGTGGAACGAATCCGAAGAAATAAAGGTAAACATTTCACTTTTGTACATTTTAGTTACTCCTGCACTTATGTAAGGGAATATAGGGTGCTCCGCCATACAGCAGAGTGTGCGCCAGTGCTCTGGGAGGAGCATCAGCCAATTTGTGCATCGGCTGATCATAATTTTTCAAATTTCGTAACATCTGCTGCACATTTTTGTTCAGTTTATTGCAGTTCTCCAACGCTGCCTCTCGTTTTGCCTTCTGCGATCTCGTGGATCAGATCTATAAAGATCGACATGCTCGTGCGAGCTTTGAATAAGAGATACTTCTACTCTCCGACCATGCTCTCTAGTAAATCTCTGCGACTTTTCCACAGTTACTCCCGTCGTCTTGTGATGGGGTTTCTGCAGAGCTCTGTCCTTGCTATCCTATCTCTAACTCGTTTGATATTCCTCAATTGAAGACTAAGCCGTCGTGCTGCTCTTGATTTTGAGTCGCGAGCTCACTCTGCATCTGTCAACTAAGAAATAGTCTTTCTTCTTCTATGCGGAATTGTATTTGGGACTTGCGCTTCTTCCTTAGATCGGCATTTTGTCGTCGTATCTCTGGTGCCTCTAAATCCGAACCCGTTCAGCCTCTCTTAACTCTTCTTCTCCTATGAGTTATAGTATTCTAGGCTCGTTAAATAGCATTGGTAGCCGTCGTCTTAGTCTGTGGTATACTACCTCATTTTCCCTCTTTATTTCTCAAAACTGCAGTTTGGAAGATCAAAGGAAAGCCATTAAGTTGATATTAATTGCCCTATTATGCATTAAATTTCATGCATACAGATACTCGTGTCTCTTATAAATACACAAATAATGCCAGCGAATTAAGTAAAATCTTAATTATAGAAAAGTTTTTTTCTAATAGCGGTTACCCCTCGGGATGACGGCAAATCGTTCCAACAACTATCAACATTCCACCCTGTCGGACAAGAGAAAGAAGAAAATAAGTATGTAATATAAAAAAGTAAATGTAATGTAAAAGTGAATAAATTCGCAAGCAAAAACAAATACACAAAGTTAAAAGCAAATTAGCAATAATAAAGATGTTACATTAACAATGTTAAGCAACTAATGATTCGGAAAAAAATATATAGAGATGTTGAATTAAAATTAAATAAGCTTTAAATGCGCACATTGTAGTATCTGCCACTTCTAATGACAAATTTGATTAACTATATTTCAAAAACACAACAATATTTAATGAAAATAGAAGCCCGGTAAACCTACAACTTGACAGCTTGACGATTGTTTAATGACTAAGCACATGTTGCTTAAATATCGTATCTCTTAGTCACTTTATCATTTGTCGTAAACGGAAATCTAAATACCGTGAAAAGGTTACACCGGTCCTAATATGTCGGACCTTTTCCGAATTACACCACTGTGCTGCTTCAGTTTCGGATATGTCCTTATTATCCACAAGCTTCGCCAATGATTCGGTATATTTTGTCTCTGCAGCCGATAAAGTAATAAAAAGCGTAAAAGGCAAACCAAACTGACTTAACATTGCTAAAACTTTTTTTCTCTGATTCCCAGTGAGCAGGTCAAGACCTGAGCCCTTTTAGTATGTGGTACCCGTCTTCATTGCAGACGAAGTTTGCGTCAACCATATTTGCTGCCGTTATAAAAGATGCTTCAGTTTTTTTTTCGTAAACATATGGAAATTACATTCTTAATGCGCTGTAGCTCGTAATACTTTCCACAGTAAATTATCAACACGCGGACTTCTCCGATCATATCTCCTAATTACTGAACGGGCTATTTTTTTGACAAAAAATTGTTGGGAAGAAAAACTCCTCTGCTAAGAAGTTTGACTAAAAGTGTTTCTTTACAGTTAAGATTTAAATTATTTTATCCGTTAAACTCAATTTCAATATTTAAGGGCGCAAGTGCAAATCTCTGACGATAGCCTCGTGTGCTGGATCACAATAAAGGGCGCAGAACACAATGTTCGGGTGGATGGTATCCGGCGGCACCATCTATTAACTAGTTACTAGCTCGTAGCTTACAATTTCTTTTCTTTAAATTATTTAGTTTCAATTGAATTTTTACTCTAAATTATTTTATAATGAATTGCTATTTATGTTATCAACTGTAATTTATATAACTCAACAAATTTTGTAGTTAACTTATTGCAGCGATACTGCAATGCGGGCGGCATGTTTACGCCATCTGTTTCAGCATTCACAATGTATTCTGCCATTGTGAATTAGTATTAATTCCACTTAGAGAAGTCGCTGTGATACTTCGGGAACAGGGACTCGTTACTTTCTCTCCCTTTTCTCGAGTCCTGTTACCCATACCGTACGATGGGTTTCGCCTTGTGCGAAAATCCAGCGCTCTTCCACTTTGTGAAGAGACGCCCACGTTATCACACGTAAGGTGTTGCATTTATCATATATATATAACCCCACTTTAATTTCAGCATTGGTTCTTATAATAGAAAATAAATTGCTTGCCATCTGCACGCCACAAATTGCATTTAAATTGAAACTTGTGCGGTTTTATTCTGCGAAAGCAAAACGGCATTCAGCCTTTTAATTTAAGGATCTTAGATTTTCAGAAGATCGGTTTCCTATTTTTTGAACCCCGTTGCCGTGGAATTCATGAGGAATTCTCGGCCCCTAAATCCTCCCCGCTCGAACATGGTCCTTCGAGCCGGATCATTCTGATTTTTTTGTTAATTTTTTGTGGCTGAATTGCTGTACTCGCGAATAAAAATCGAGAAACACAAGTCAAAAACATAACCCCAAAACTGCCAAGGTGCCCATTTTATCCCCCATTTAAATATCTTGTAAAGGTGTATTTAATTAATTTTGGATATAGAAATATATAAACATCCAATTAAAAACACCTTAAAAATTGCTTAAAGATTTTCACAATCTTCTATTGTAAACGAGTAGTAGATTGCGAATTGGAATCCACAATTTGGCAGCTGCCAAAAATCGGAAAAAATCAATACCAAGATTTATAACCTGCAAGGCGGCATTTGGCCGTGTACATAAAGTTTTTTTTTAATTAAAATAAGCTCTAAATTGGCGACCGCGACAACTCCAGCGACAACGAGGGAAATTAGAAGGGCACGGCGGTCCCAACGATTGGAGCATCGATACGCATAGAAGATAATCCTTTGAAATTTTCAATTGTATTGAATCGTGTGTGTTTGCAGCACCCGAGTTGCCCGCACTGAAGACATAGCGGGTGCTCCAACAGACGGCAAAACAAATGCCGGCGTTGTTAGCTGGAAAATTGTACTACGTCAGTGCTTATTTATTCGTACATCAGCACTGGCAGAATTTTACATCAGTGCTGAAGAAATTATACGTCAGTGCTAAAAAATTTTACACCAGTGCTCCGGCGGGAGCAGCAACTAATTGGGCGGCGGCCCCAACGGTTGGTGGAACGAATCCGAAGAAATAAAGGTAAACATTTCACTTTTGTACATTTTAGTTACTCCTGCACTTATGTAAGGGAATATAGGGTGCTCCGCCATACAGCAGAGTGTGCGCCAGTGCTCTGGGAGGAGCATCAGCCAATTTGTGCATCGGCGGAAGCAGCTAAAATCAGGAGCGCCAACGCAGCAGCGTAGAATTTGTGCATCAACGCCTCGGCATTAATAGCCACATCTCTGCGCCACTGGCGGTAGCGCCATTGAAAATAATAATAAAATAAAAATTTAATTTAAAATAAAAATAAAAGTAAAACTACAAAGTAATTAAATTAAAAACCAAAGTGAAAACAAATTCCAAAGTAAACTAAAATAAATTATTTTAATAAAATTCGAAAAAAAGAACAAAAGTGAAAATAAGTTCAAAGGTAAAATAAAATTAATAAAATAAAAATTTAATATAAATTAAAAATAAAACTACAAAGTAATTAAATTGAAAACCAAAGTGAAAATAAATTCTAAAGTATACTAAAATAAATTATTTTAATAAAATTCGAAAAAAAAGAACAAAAGTGAAAATAAATTTAAAGGTAAAATAAAATTAACTTAATTTAATAAAATTTTAAATATAAATAATAAAGTGAAAGTGCAGTGAAAATTGGCTGCACCGGCAAACAAATAGTGTCACGAAATAAGGTGCAGCCATTTTAAGTGAGTGCAAGTGCTGACCGCCGGCATTAGGTGCCACGTAGTCAGGCGGCTGTACGAGTTGCTGCAAGGCCCCTACGAACGGCCCAACATTCAACAAGGCCCCTACCAGTGGCCCACCGTGCAACATGGCCCCAACCAACGGCCCAACGAGTTGCTGCAAGGCCCTACGAACGGCCCTACGTTTAACAAGGCCCCCAATAGTGGCCAACCGTGCAGCAAGGCCCCTACCAACGGCCCAACGATCAACAAGCCCCCCCCAGTGGTCCAACGTTTCAACGAAGGCCCACACCAACGGCCCAACAGTCAGTAAGGCCCCCACCAGTGGCCCAACGAGTACATACATACCATCAACAATAACATTAAGCAGTGGTACAAGGTACGCCTTTGACATTCACCACGTTTATTCGTGAAGGGTGCAATAGAAAGTCTTTGTTAATATATTACGGGCATTAGCCCGTCGAAATTTTAAATTAATAAATTTAAATAAATATTTCCGTACATCGATCTCAACCATATGGTCCCGGTTCGAAACACAGGTAATCGAACATTTTACCTGCCACATCACGCCGTGGTCAAACTAGAGAGCACTACAACCAAGGTGCGAGTAGTGTTCAACGCGTCGTGTCCGTCTTCAAATGGAGTCAGCTTTAACGACGTCCTCAACCCCGGTCCAATCTTGCAGGCAGATTTAGTTTGTCTTCTATTGAAGTGGCGTTTATTTAAATACGTCTTTAATGCAGACATTGAAAAAATGTATAGACAAATCTTGCTTCAGCCATATCAAACTGCTTAACACCAAGCGAAAGGTATTATCGTGTGTAGCAAAGTTGTTCGATTCAGCAGAATGGCTCGGACCAATTGTTGTGGTAGCCAAAATACTGATGCAGGATATCTGGCTATCCAAAATAGACTGAGACGACAGTCTACCCCGAAATTTGCTACTGCGATGGGAATCATTTCTGGATAACTACGATAATATTCACAAAATAAAAATTCCTCGTTGGATCCGGTTTTCGCCATGGAGTGAAGTAGAATTCCACGGATTGTGTGATGCCTTCGAGAAGGCATATGCGGCGGCTTTATATATTAGAGTCTGCGAATGCACTTCCCAAAAAACACCCCATATTTGTTTTCTGGTAGGTAAAAGAAAGGTAGACCCAGTAAAAACGGTGTTTTTCCCCGATTGGAGCTGTGCGGAGCATTGCTGTTAGTGGAATTAATTTATGCCTTCCTTCCACAGCTAGAAATTTTGCAGCCAACTATCCATAAATGGACTGACTCTACGATTGTTCTCTCATGGCTCAAGAAACCAGTTCATGGACAACCTTTGTGGCAACCCGAGTCTCAAAAATAGACGAGCTTTTTGGAGTGACCGGATGGAATCACGTGGATTCTGCAGATAATCCAGCTGATCTCGGAAGTTGAGGCGTCACACCACAGTATTTAGAAGCCAACGCGTTATGGTGGCACGCACCAAAGTGGTTACAGAAAGAGCCATCAGCTTGGCCCCAACCGAGTAGTTGCAATGACACGTTGGAAACAGATGTACAGCAGAAGAATGTACGAGTTCACGTGACAGGTGTCTCAGGAGGAGGATATATCCTGGAGCGTTTTTCGGACAACGCAGACATACGCTCTTCAAGGTATCTCGTGGCACTTTATACCTCCAGGAGCACCTGATATGGGAGGGCTCTGGGAAGCAGGTGTGAAAAGCTTCAAGATACAATTCAGGAAAGTCGCTCATTCAATGCGTTTCACCATAGAAGAGCTTTACACACTGTTGGCAAGGATCGAGTCGTGTTTGAATTCTCGACCAATCAGCCCTATCTCTGAGGACTCTGAGGATATGGAACCCCTAACCCCAGGACATTTCCTAATTGGAACCCATATACTCGCTATTTCAGAGCCCGAAGTCACGGATAATCCGATGTTTATTGTCAATCGATGGCAAAAGATTAAAGCCATCCAACGTAACATCGAGACAGAAGACCTGGTGGTATAGAAGAAGACAATCTGCCTCCAAATGAATGGCGACTTGGCAGAGTAATTAGGGTTTTTTCAGGCCAAGATAGCCGCGTACGAGTCGTAGAAATACGAACCGCACGCCGCGGAAAAGGGTTAACTTCGTAATTTTTTCCCAAGAGGGATGTTCCCTATGTTATCACGAACAAAATTGGATCCAACGTTTTTGAGGTTGCATCTCGGGTGAATCTCAACATGCCTTTGGGAACGAACCATATTTCCGCATTGACCGAATACAAGGGAAGAAATGATGACGCCACCGCAGCCCAAATGTATCCACTAAGAAGGCGAGGACGACCAAGGAAACAATAGGTGTCGGCGTGATTCCGAGGCGGAACCTACACGCCAAAGGGGGAGACTGAAGCGATCTTATTATTTAAGTATAGTAGCGCCCTCTAGTCCTGTAATAAATCTTTAGCGCCACCTATGTTTGTAACAATTATTTAGCGTCATCTACATTTTTGAGCTATGCATTAATATTTTTGTACATTTAAGCGTTATAACGGGACTATTCCAAAGTTCCAATATATTTTGCTATAAAAGCAGGTGTCTGCGACATTTCTGCTCACTTTTCATTTTCGGTGATTGAGGAAGCATCGCGGAATTCCAATTCCCAATTAGCTTAGTATTATTGTACAAAGTTTATTTAAATTTAATATAATAATAAAGAATAAATTAATTAAATGAAATCCGCAAAATCTAAAGTTGCCGAAAGTGTAAAACTCTACAATATCTAATAAACAATAACTGCTTACGATAACTAATATTTGTGCAAAATTACAAGTCTTTAGCGTGATAAATGCAATTTCTGAACAATCGGTTGCATGGCAGTTATGTATATGTTATATTTCTCCGATTTTAAAGATTTTCACTGCTAAAATGATGCTTACAATAACTGAGGGGGTATGGTGCTAAATGCAATATCTGAACAATGGGTTGTATGACAGCTATACGAGTCTGTTATTATTCTCCTATTTAAATGATTTTCACTGCTAAAATAAATCTAATAATGACTATTAATTGTGCAAAATTGCCAGTCTTTAGCTGTTTAAATGGATGGGTTTTCGTGCTAATTGCAATATCTAAATAATTGATTGTATGGCAGCTTTATGTAATATTTCTCCGATTTTAATGTTCTGGCAACCCTGGCGTGAATACCAAAAAGCTTAATTCGTTGTATACGTTTTTCAATTATAATCCAGTTTAAAGATATATAAATTTGTAAAAACCTAACCCAACTAAGTCTTAAGTGCTGATACCGACAGGTAGAAAGGAGTTCGTTGTTCCGGCTGTACATTAGGGCGATTCAAAATTTTAAAAGTTTAAAATATTAAAACGCTTTTTGATTTTATGGTTCCTTTTGATGCGATTCGGATAACATTTATAACTGCCTATAGGACATCAAAGTTTGGAGGGTGATATACATACTTACTATGCCTATAAAACTAAATAACTTAAGTCAACATAAGAGAATTGTTTTAGCCTAATTTTATTATTTTTTTCTTCAATACTTTTCAAATTAAAAAAAAAGTATAAAAGAGCTAGAATTTAAGAGTAAAGCAAAACGAAATAAGCAAAACACAAATATAGCGGTACTTTAACGTTCAAAACGACAGCGTCGTCGTGCTTTCAGTTGTTAGTTGCCATCTACTATTGAACTTGTAATGAGGAAATTGCTTTTGTGATTTAATTTTCGTGCTATTAAATAATATTAATTTTATTACAATTATCAAATTTTGATATTTATAAGTGGAATTCAAAAAATAAATAAATATAAAGATATTGCAATGTGCAGTCCATTGTTCACCACGCGTGCTAAGAGTGCAATCTATTTAGTTGGCGAGCCTCAACTTTGTTTTGATGGTAGACGGTTACCAACGACTCTTGAAGTTTACTTTTATCATCACCAAAATCTCGGTAAAACTCAGAAAGATTCGATTAAAATTTTAGTACGTAGCATTTGTGAAATATGGAGCAAAGCAAGTATTCCCATTGCGGATGAGAGAAACATTATAACAAAACTGGTATCATTACTAGAAAAATATCGCAAGCTTAGTCGAACTAAAAATCTGAGAAATACTGCGCAACTTGTAAAGGAAAATGCTTTTGAAAAAAGTATTAGTTTGCTCTTCGATATTACTCGCAAAAACGCTCTAAATCTAATATATATTGAAGAAGATAAGAAATTTTTAATAGAAATAATTGAAAAAGGAAAACGACTTGAGAAGGAAGAAATTAGAAAACAAAAAGCATTGGAAACTGTAGAGTTGTCGAGCTCTTTCAGTGACAAAGAAGTCGATCACGTATCTGATACAGATAATAATTTTAGAAGCAAAACGTTATTAACACCTAACAACGATCGTAAACGCCTTAAAATAATGTCACGAAATCTTGCATCTGTTTGGATCGTACAGGAACTAGCAACAGGAAAGTATATTAGTTTTCCTAGGTACATAAAATAATCTAAAACTTTTATTAATAGGAAAGCAGCGTTTATCCTTGCAGCAGCAACACAAACTATTAATGCAGATAACTCTCCTGAGGTAATTTTATCGGTAAGCAGCATTCGTAGATGGAGAAGTCAGTTTCGATACGAACACGCCTCAAGCATAAAGTGTGAATTCACGCCTGATGTTACACTAACAATTCATTTTTAAAAAATACTTCAAATACCAAAAATAGTCAAAGGTACTGGTGAAGAAATTTCAAGTTATTAATAATTGGAATATCAAGAACAAGATCGTCGGAATGAGTTTTGATACAACTGCCGCTAACACAGGACGTGTAAAAGGAGCATACATACTTCTTGCAACAAAATTTGCTTTGGCTAGAATCTCGTCACCACATCATTGAAGTCGTTTGTAGTAATGTTTTTATAGCTGTATTTGGTAGATCTGCTGGCCCTGAAGTAAAATTATTCCGTTCATTTAGAGAATTCTGGCCCAAAATCAATCAAACTAAGTATGAAGCCTGTACTGAAAACCATTTAAATGAAGAATCACTACCACTGAAAGCAGAGACGATAACTTTTGCTAATGACATGTTAAAAAAACATAACAGTCAGCAATTGAGGGAAGATTATCGCGAATTTTTGGAGGTCACCCTTATATTCTTGGGTGAAACTCCACCACGTCGTATTCGTTTTCGTGTTCCTGGTGCATTTCATCACGCACGGTGGATGTCAAAGATGCTGTACGTTTTAAAATTATTCATCTTCCGTAAACAATTTCCTCTTGATGAGTTCCAAAGCAAAGACTGCCTGGAGTTCAGCCTATTTGCTGTATTTATATACGTTAAAGCATGGATATAATGCCCAAACACTTGTGACGCACCTGTCAACGATCTAAATTTAATAAGAACAATTTCTAAATATTACCCTTCTGAAAGTTATATCGCAAAGGCAGCTAAAACTGCAATCAGTCGTCATATATGGTATTTAAGTGAAGAATAAGTGCCACTTGCCCTTTTTTCTGAGTTGGTACATAAGAATACAAAACGTTTAATGGTGGACCGATTAAAAGAATTCATTCATTCTGATTCAAAGCCTTTTATTAGATCTGTCCGATACGCCGGTACTGAAGATCTAAGTAATAATACAGTCGACTTTTTTATTGGTCCTGGTTCTAATGCATTCTTTGAAATCTTGGACATTAATGTTAATTTTTTAAATGAAGATATAGAGTCTTGGAGTAATAATACATCTTATAATGATGCCAAAAAAAAGTAATGGCGTTGAATGTGGTAAATGACTGTGCTGAAAGAGCAATTGCTCTTGCTACTACTTTTAATCAGTCTCTTACTACAGACGAGAAAGAAAAACAATTTCTGCTTCAGGTTGTGGAAGATCATCGTAAACGCTTTCCTGATTTAAACATTGTATAAATATTATTTATTAGCTGCCACTAATATCATTTTAGACAACAATGGTAACTTTGCCCTTTTATATATCACCCTCCAAACTTTGATGTCCTACAGGCAGCTCTAAATCTTATCCGAATCACCTTAAATTTTTTTTCTATAAATTTTTCATCAAAGGGAACCATAAAATCAAAAAGCGTTTCAACATTTTCACCATGGATTTTTTTTGTATGAAGCTTGAACCGCCCTACTGTACATCTTAGAGCTGCCTACGTACATTTTTTGTGAATATTTGGATCTCTGTTATAGCTCAACAAATTCAAATAAAGTTCAACAGGAAAGCAGAAACCTATTTTGGAACAAAGCAGACTGTTTATGAAATGTAATTGAAAATGGCTGTGCTGATAGAATTGGTGCGGATGCATATTTATAAATAAAAGCATTTTCATGTTCATAGAGAAAACTATAGGTTAATTTTTGATATCGGATTTCTCAGAATATATGATATGTTATGTGCAATGGAGTACTTGAAAGATGTTACACACAACCACGTACAACACAATGGTTGATTTATTTTTTATTTTAAGTTTCATTCTTTATACATATGTATGTACATACATATATTTTATTTATGCAAAATTTCGCGGGTATAAGCTATCTCATATATAAATTAAATGAATACTTAAAAAAAATAGTATTTAAATACATATTTTACTTAGAACTTTTTAACTAATATCTCACCAAATGGGATCACATTCTTCCCCAATACTTACAAAATACAACTATAGATTAAGGAGTGTCAGATCATAGCTGTCAGTAAGTACAGAACTTTTTATAACTGAATCATGCCTTGGTTCATCCCAAAAAAAATTAGTTCATGCATAAGCACCATAAAAAATTTTGAAATAAAATTTTTGCTGAAATGCCGATTTATTCATAGCCTACTTTGATAGAAAATTGTCTTATATGTTTCTACCTTTTTCCTTCTATCACATAAGATTTTTATTGAAGGACGGCATTACTGCTCCAACATATGGAAATTTTTCGACAGTTCGAAAAACAAATTTGTAAACGTGTGGGTGAAATGGGTAAAAGTTGTAAATGTACATATGTGTAAATTTTTTGAATTTCAGGGGAAACTGCTTAGACCTGGCTTGCTGGGTTGCTTGTTGGTTGTGTATATACAAGGTGGCGCAAAAGTAATCCTCCAATCAGAAAATGCTATAAATTTTGCGATTGGCCCCTAATGGCCCCTAATAAACAATGTTACGCTACACTGCTCCAGAACGCGGAATATTTTCTTTAAATTCATTTTTTTCTTTAAATTACAGCCAAAAAACATCGGAAGTTTACCTTTGCGCCACCTTGTATGTATGTATGTATGTAGGCCGAATCGCCTCGTTAATTTTACGGACTTTACAGATACATTGGATCCGCTACTTGAACACTATAATGACATCATAATAGCAGGTGACTTTAACAATAACTTGCTTATAGACTGTAGTATAAGATTGAGTATGGAGTCTTTGGGGCTCTCCCCCACAAATACTTCTTTCCCCACGCATTTCACAGCAACAAACAGCACTCTTCTAGATATATTTTTTGTAAATGACGTACGGAAGTCCCTATACTATAATCAACTATCTGCGTCAAGTTTTTCCAAGCATGACTTAATATTTATGATATACGACTTTCAATGTTCTGTGTCTCAAACTTCATTTTCATATCGTGACTTTAAAAACATATATTATGCCTCTCTTGCTGTTGCTGTCAATTCTGTTGACTGTACACTAATTCAGGGTATGCTGTCTGCCGACGATAAGGTCTGCATTTTACAAGATAACATAAACAAGCTCTTTGATAATTTTGTCCATGTAAAGCAAAATGTAGAAAAAAACACAAGTAAACCTTGGTTTACACGGGGGATAAAGAACTTGAGTGCCGTTCCTAATCAATTCGGTATTTCTTAAGATCATTCTACCAATGATCCTGCCACACTTGATTTATTTAATAAACTCTATCTTGACAACTTGCATTTTTCCAAAATGTTGGAAAATAGGGGAGCACATCAAAGAAAGTGTACTTCTGATGTTTATATCCGACAAATACTGGTTTGATGAAAGTTTTAAAATGAAACCATTGAATAAATATTTGATTCTAATAATAATTTTACTAAGCTTTACTCCCTTTTAGTTACTTATATATGTATTTTAAAAATAAGTAAAACTGCCGGATATGTATAATTTATTTCACTACAGAACATTTTGACAATACTTTAAGTAATTGCGCCTTGAGGTAAAAAAATCGATATATCGAAATTCGGACATTTTTTGCTATGCGTAATCAATATAGTCCATATTGTTTAAAAATATCGATACGATATATATCGATATATTTTTTCATTTGCCCAGCCCTATTCTGAACAATCGGTTGTATGGGCGCTATATGCTATATTTCTTCGATCGCTATGACTTTTACTTCTTATATAGGACTAATAAGTTATAGTCGTCCGATTTGGCCGATTCCGACAAATGTCTAATAAATAATAAAAAGGCACCAGACCGAAAAGTTTTATCCGAAAAGCTCAAGAATGGCTAAATCGACTCCGCTCATAATCCTGATCATTTCAGTATACTCTTATCCTTCTGGTACTTTCAAACCTCGGACCAAACTTAATATACCATTTATATGAAAGTTTTAATTAAAAGACCAAAATATATTTTAAAGAAATCTAATCAAATCATTTTTCATATTAATTAAGTTTAGTTTTTTCATTTAGGTAAAAAAATTAAAAAAAAAATATCTTAAAAAATGTTTACATCGTGAAACTTTAACCTTCTCGTTTGTACTTTGAGTGAACATCTCATTTTAAACGCCAACAGTAAGCACCTAGCATAGTTGTGCCCCAACGGCCTGGGAATCGTTATACCAGCTTCTTTATATCCTGGTGGAACCTCTCACCCTGTTCATTACTGACCGCACCAAGATCAGATGGAAAGGACAAAAATGGGAATGAAGAAAATGAATTTTAAATGACGTTCTGCAACCCAACTATTGCGATAGAAAGACAAATTAATCAGCTGCTTACTAAATTCGCCTTGGAACGCGCCCTTTTTCTAAAGTACACCAAGTAGGTCATTGGTGGTAGAATGCAAACTACATAATAAAAAAATATATTTTGGAGAAACTGGTACATATTATGATTTTATGCAAAAAGTTTTACACCGATAAATAATGTGGCGCGTAGTAACGTATTGTTTTTTTATTTGAGTGTAATGTTTAAAGATATGTACATACATAGTAAGTATAATAACTGATTAAGTTTTTTTTAACCAATTAAATGAAAAAAGCAAGTTGAAAACTGTGCCATTAAACATGGACCTAAGACAATTTTACGATGTTCCATATTATCCAACCAAAGTAAAAAAAAAAATGGTCTGAATCCTGCTGTCTCGAATTGTATTCCTTTCAAAAATTTGCTCTCTACACACAGTACTCTCCAGCAGATTTTTTATCTGATTCGGATGGGAAGAGGGTGAAATTATAGCAAGATGCTTTGCCTATACTACTGAAGTCATTTGCAATAGGATGAAATAGAAAACAATTACTCAAAATTATCCGATGTTTCAACCCAAACCTGGTAAATATAAAGAAAATTTCATTCGAAAGCATTTTTTTAAATTAATTTTGTACTATAGATCCTATGAAGATTGTTGAGAGGCAGTTCTCAAGGCGCAGAGGTGGAAATGCTAAAAACATACTCGCAGAATTTGAGAGGCTCCAAACTAATGTGGAGATGTTAGAGATGTCGACAAAAGCTTCCATTGGACAAGGAGTGATATTTCATCCGCTATTGCTGGGCACGCAGTAGGGGTTTAAAATTTTTTGTAGATTGAAAAAAGTGTAGTTCTTAATATAACGAAAAATCAGTTAAATTGAATGTTTAACTTTCAACAAAATTTATTAAAACTCGGCAAAAAGTCCTAAAGTTTTTATATTTTTTGGTTAGAGTTAAAAAAAAATGTAAAAGATTTTTATATAAAAAAATTATTTATTCAATAACATTACGGGAGTCTAAATTTTGAAACTTTTATTTTGTATATTTATATAAAAAATATAAGGGTCCTGCTCTCAGGTAGGAGCACACTGACAAACGGGTGCCAATGCGGTGCTACATTTGGGCAGGAATACGGATAAAAAACCTGAAAGGAAAGGGTTCTTTTTAATAATATATATTATACGTATATGTATGTCTGCACTCGGGCAGCAATACACTCACAAATGGTTGATGCAATCAGATAGGAACACACTCACAAACGGGTGCTGCACTCGGGCAGGAACACACCAGCAATCGTGATCTGCAAGAAAAATGTTTGCATTGATGTTTTCACATATGTATGTATATGTTCACTTCTTAGAGCCGGTTTTCCGCACTCCCATATTGAGTTTAACTTATTTGTATGAGTACGGGCGAGACGGTTTTCCGTGGCCGTCAGAAAAACTTGTGCAAACATCGCGCGAGGACGGCTGGCAATGTAGTTCAAAAAAAAAATCCTGTAAAGACGAGATTTACCAACATTTTGATTGTAAAGGAGCTGTATTGCAACTTACTTTAAGGGGGTATTCTACTTTGGAGACCAGAAAATGACTTTCTTTTATTATTTTTGTCAAAACAAGACTATTGAATATTTTTGGACGCGACATTTTGCAAGTTAAATTAAAGGATATAATCAATAAATTGACGAATTTTCTTTGTCAAAAAGTTTATTCAAATCATAATAGTTGCGCTTCAAAGTTGAGCCTTGCAGAAATAGGTAGCTTCGAGGAGAGTCAGCACGGACCTGTGGTCTGGGCAAGACAGCTACCAAACAAACGGCCAAGCTTTGGAAACGGGAAACTGGCCAAACCTTGGAAGTGCCTTGGTAGAAGCGCTGTGGGCTGAACACAAGTGCGGAAACGGGCAACTAGCCCCATCTTGTGCTTAGATCATAGTTAAGTCAAAGCTACACCGCCGTGGATTGGGTGCGAGTGGGAAACGGGAAACTAGCCCCATCTTGCACTGAATCTTCGGCCGGGGCGGAGGTTGAGAGCCGGTACTGGCATAAGTGAGGAGAACGGGTAAACCAGCCTCATCTTATGCAAGGCGAATCTATAAGGTGGTGTCGCCACGACAACACCAAAAACAACGTGTATTTTGTTTTTGCTTTCGGTAAATATTTGTCAAAATCAAGGCGAGTTGAATGAATTCGCTTTTGATAAAAAAAGCTCAAGCGAATTGTAATTGACATTTATTCACCATTGATGAAAATAAAAAACAAAAAAATTGTTTAATTGCACGTTGGCAAAAAGCGATAAAAAAATACATTGGTGCGCGCTTTAATAAAAAAAGTTCATTACCAAAGCTTGAGTGCAAGTATTGGTAAGGAACCACAGCAAGGATTTGGCCGAGCTAGAGACGTTTTTCGGATTTATGCGTGAGTAAATATAATTGGGAGGCATTTGAATATTTACCCAACAATGTTCATGTTTCTTTTCTAGCTAATGAATATACACATAACTCAACACAAACTGTTCAGCCATTAAATGAAAGGACACCACCGAAAATGCTTTCGGCGCTGAAAGTGGTATGAACAACTCCACATAAGTATGTACGAATGTATGACCGTGAAAATAACAAACAAATTCACAATGTCGTTGCACAATAGGACCTAAGGAAAGAACGTATTCAACATGTTCCAAAACGATATACGAAGTATTGATGTAAGTACATACATACATTCGCAAAGCTAAGTATTTGTACATAACTCTGTATGCAAACAGTTTAAGACGACATAATAATTATTGTTGGGCTATTTTAAGTTAAAATATCTAAATATATAAAATATAGATATAAGGAAAAAATTTACGATTTGCTTATGTCGACTTAAGCTGTTATTACCTCTGACCACCGATTGCTTGAGTTGAACAACTCACAGAATTGAAAACTAAAGAGACAGCTGAAGTGGTTTAGATCAAATTTATTTGATACTTTTCAAGATCAATACTAGTAGCTAGGTAATGATAAATGTTAAATAGGTAATATTAGTAAGTATATTTAGTATAGTAACTTAAGCAATTAATACGCCAGCAATATATTTTTAATTCTACAATAATGCAATACTTTAGTACCATAATATGAAGCAACGGATTATAACTTCTAAAAATAAATATGTAATATAATCAGCGTTGGAAAAATAACTGATTTACATACTACATACAAACATGCATTCATTTTAACTAATTAACAACGAATTGCAGCGTGAAACCACATTAATGGTTTATTTACTGCTTAATTTATGTATAATATGTATATGTAACATATTTATGTATATAGTATATAGTATAAAAATAAATTTTAACGTGACATAGTGGTCGACTCAAACAAAAAATCTTCAATTTACAAGACAATTTGTTACTATTAGGCATGTGAATAATAAAGCGTAGTATATCAAAATTAATTACAGTATTCGAAATTTGTGTAAATATATGAGGCAGGACATGGTGGTGCAAGCGTAGTAAATCCACATCCGAAATCTGAGTACTGTAATGTTTCTATGCAGAGAAAATAGAAAAAAAGATTAAAAGCTGGATTGTAACAATGATATATTTATTAAGCTTACTGAATTCAAAGATTAATTTTAATGAATTTTTTATAACCTATTATTCTTGAATTCTGCACTTAAAGAAGAAGCGTTTTACGTTTGCTGGAAGTTCGACTTATGAACTTTTATCAAGTAAAATCTGCTTTATTTTCTTGCAAGCACTATGTCTAGTGCATCCTCTTTTCGTCCTCTTTCGGCACTTGAAAAAAGAGCCCTTTTCCCCCTTCCAATCTTTTTTCACATAACACACATTTGCTCATGTTTTCTTAATTATTTTTATTTTTCCCACTTCGGAATATCGCACAACCCGCACAAGAATATAAAATTTATTATTTTTAATTTATTTGTAAACAAATATAAAAATGTCATCAAACATTGTTTTGACAACAGTTTACCAAACAAATTAAGCCAATCAGAAAACATATCAATTTGGCATTTATGTACCGCGGCGAAAAATAGAACGAATCAGCTGTTCTAAAAATGTCACCTGTATAATTCCGCCATGATCTTATGCTAGAACATCGCTTCCCGGCCTGCGCAAACCTATACACGTCACAGTCTACCGTGATACGCGCACCAGCATAGCGCCTGCTGCGACGCCAGCAGCCAACCCCAGCACACAGCACAGTGCCGCCAGTTTCGATGCCATCAGCGACTGAAGTACCAGCAACGCAGTCCGGCAATAGGGCACCGCCAGAATAGAGCCTGCCCAGACGTCACCCATCAACAGAGAGTTGGCAACGCCGTCACACAGCACAGTGCCGCCAGAATACCGCCAGCTGCGACTGAAGTACCAGCAACGCAGTCCGGCAACAGAGCGCCGCCAGAATAGCGCCTGCCCAGACTTCACCCATCAACAGAGAATTATCAACGCCGTCAGACAGCACAGCGCCGGCCGAGTCGCGCCCGCTTCGACGTCCTCAAGCAACAGAGGTGTCCACAGAGACACAACGGTTCATAGTACCGTTTTCAATTTAAAGTAACATTTAATTTTAAGAAGAAGGATGAAGGATGAAAAAAGAAATACTATTTGCAGAGGCCCATACTATATAAATTTATTCTTACGAACCCTGGGAACGGCGAGTATACCCCAGCAATAGAAAAGAAGCGCCGGGCGCGCCATAGCGCGAAAAGCTTCGTTACATGACATAGATTTTTACCATGTTTTTAAGTGTATACGAAAAAAATATTTGAACAAATGCATTTTACATAATTCTGGTTCCAGCTAGAAATAAGAGATTGCTGAGTAAACTGTTAAAATGTTAACGCAATCGAACTATTATTATTTACGTTATCGTGGCGGCCGTTTTAAAAATAACGGTTCTGAGAAAAACACGTTGAAAGATGCATTAAAACACCACCGTGCACCGTGCATAATTAAAAGTATGGCTTTGTATCTCGAAAAGTATTTAAGATCCAATTATAATATTTCGCAGACATATTTTATACATAATGTACGATGAAAACCTGCATTAAAAAATGAATGGTCGAATACCCCCTTAATACATACACCATTTTCCAAGGAAACAGCAACAACTCTTTGAAAATCAGCACAACTCGGTGGAATAATCAGCTAACGAAATACAACAGGTATGACGAAGAATATCGTGCTGCTACGGAACGTAAAGTCGCTGCCTACAGGACCACACTGCGATCGGGCGCAACGCGAGCTGTGTGGGAGCGTTATCGTGAGTTTAAAAAGGAAGCAAGACGCATTTTCCGTGAGAAAAGCGCCCGACATTTTTTTCAGAAAGTTCGACGTCTAACAGAAGGTTTTAATACCGGGGCGAATTCCTGTAAGATTGGCCACGGCGACCTGGTGACTGATGTCCAGAGCATAAATTATGGAGGGAACACTTCTCCGAACTGCTTAATGGTAGCAGCTGCAACCACTTTGGAGAAGATGATGAACCCGAATCCCCCAATCATTGATGATGTACTCGATATACCATCACCCGACTGTGATGAAATTCGAAAAGCGATAGCACGGCTGAAGAACAACAAAGTCCCCGTGGCCGACAGGTTTCCAGCTGAGTTATTCCAGTATGGCGGAGAGGAGCTCATTCTAGAATACGATAGGAAGAACCAATGCCTGCTGATTAGAACTTTTGTGAGCTCTCACCAATCCACAAGAAGGGTGATCTGCAGTTTACGCCAATTATCGTGGGATTAGTCTGGAGGTAAACGAGAGCAAGACAAAGTATTTCCTGTCATCAAATAAACAGTTAGCACATTCACGCCCGGGCACTCACAGTACTGTTGACAGTATAAAATTTGAAAAAGTAGAGCACTTCGCCTACCTAGGATCCAGCATTAACAGCAATAACAACGTCAGGCTTGAAATCCAACGCAGACTCTCTCTTGCCAACAAGTATTACTTCGGACTGAGTAGGCAACTGCACAGTAAATTCCTGTCTCGACGGACAAAAACCACATTCTATAAGTCTAGCATTACGCCCGTACTTTTGCATGACGCAGAAGCATTGACAATGACAACATCAGATGAGAGGTCTCTTGGAGTGTTCTAGAGAAAGATTCTCCGAATGATTTACGAACCTTTTCGTCTTTGCGACGGCGAATACCACGTACGATGGAACGATGAGCTGTACGAGCTTTACAAGGACGTAGACATAGTGTAGCTAATTAAGAACCAGCAACTCCGCTAGCTAGGCCACGTCGTTCGAATGGTTGAAATAGCTCCAGCGCTGAAGGTTTTTGACACGGTACCCGCTGGTGGTGGGAGAGGAAAAGGAAGACCCCTCTACGTTGGAAATACCCAGTGGGAAAAGACTTGGCTATACTTGGGACTGCCAATATGCGCCAGTTAGCAAGAGAAAAAATAATTTTAGCGAAAAAGACTTAGTCTTACAGCCGGTTTCACGAAACTGATTTAAATGAAAAATAATTTCTTTCAGTTTCACCATTTGACTTAATACGTATTTAAATGGTCACCCTTTGCCATTTAAATATTAATTAAATACTGTCATATGCAACTATGTTTACGTTTTCCTATCAGCTGATTTGCAAGTAGCAGAAGATAAATAAATTATAAAAAATGGAATCTGACGACGAAAGTGATATAGAGTGCGAGGTTTTAATAAATATATTCATAAATCGCCGCTCTCGTATAATGAGGGAAAGAAAAAATTGTTTTACATGTTATGATGACGTTGATTTTCGGAATAGATTTCGTTTGACTAAACAGTCTGCTTGGATGATACTCGAACTGATTAGGAACAAAATCCAGCACAAAACTAAGAAGTAAGTATACAAGAAAGTACTTCCAATTAAAAGTTATGTTATTCTTTTGAAAATATTGTAGAAATGGTGCTATGTCTCCCGAATTAATGCTTTTACTTACATTGCGTTTCTTTGCAACTGGCTGCATGCAAAGAACTGGCGGTGACCTATGTGGCGTTTCAAAAAGTTCTTCCTGTCGCGCAATAAGGAGAGTGTGCCACAACATTTCATTGTTAAGAGAACGCTTTATAACCATCCCCTTGGAATTAGAAAGTCAAAGAGAAATTCAGAGACAATTCTATAAAATTGCAAAGTTTCCGCGCGTGCTAGCAGCTATGGACTGCACACATGTAAGAATACAATCACCAGGTCAGTAGAGTAAATACTTAATTTCAACTGATGACGATTATTTAAAATGAATGACTATTTAGGTGGGGACGAAGCAGAACTATTCCGAAACCGCAAAAACTACTTTTCAATTAATGTGCAAACGTTTTGTGACAGCAAACTGAACATAATGGATATCGTAGCCCGTTGGCCAGGATCGTCACACGACGCCATTATACTGAAAAATTCACGAATATTTAGCCAATTTGAGGCAGGAGAGTTCGGAAATGCAATAGTCGTTGCCGACAGTGGCTATCCTTGCAATCGGTGGATAATGACACCTTTGTTAAAAGTGCAAACTCCGGCTGAGGCGTTATACAATGAATCGCAAATCAGAACTCGTAATTGTGTTGAACGTCAATATGGTGTGTGGAAACGCCGATTTCCAGTTCTTGCGCTGGGAATAAGAATGCACCTCAGGGTAGTAGAAAGTATTATAGTTGCAACGGCAGTTTTACATAATATTTGTAACTTAAACAACGATTACAACGCTCCAGCAGTGTACGCAAATGAAATAAATAATTTTATCGATGCAGTTGTTGAAGTACCAACAATCTCAGCTTCAGGTCGAAATGACAATTTATATAGAAATCATATAATACAAAACTATTTTGAAAGTTTGTAAACTTCTAATTATTAAACAAAATTAACATCTTTATACTTATATTATTTTATTTTAAAATTCAGGAACACATTGTAGTATTTATGTTAATACTGATAAGGCACATTTACATATACATAAGTATGTGCAAAAATACATAAACAAAAACTATATAAATTAACATTTCAAAATTTGTACTAACGTATGTGTATGTACATACAGACCACTGTACATATACAAAACAAAAACCATATATGTATCTGTGGTCACAAGCGATAATCGCCTAAGTCCTGTGTTAAAGCATAGGACTTGGGCGGTTATAGCTTGTGACCACAGATATGTAAATGAAACCTTTAACTTTGTACGAAAGTAAGCATTTTTACTTTTTTTTTAGTTGATCCTCAAGTATTCGCATTTCAAGGGCATGCTTCTCAATAACTTGTTGTTGCTGTAGTTCATGTGCTTCTTTCATATGCTTTACACGTAACGTGTGTTCGATTTTCGCAAATTCAACCTCTTGTTTTAGTTTCCTTTCCGTCCATTTTGATTTTGTATCTGCTAGCTTAGCCCAACTTGTGTGTTTTCTATTAACACTTTCAGCGCACAGCTTTTTATTTTTTGGCGTTTTCAATTGCATTGATGTGTAGTGCTCCCAAGGCTCAAAATCTGCAAAGAAACAAGTTGTTTAGAATTTTAAAATTGTAAAATCGTTGGATAGTACTTTCTTTTTCAGTTGTATGTTTTGGGCTGGAAGTACGAAATCTTTTGCTTGTTGACTGTTCACGTAAGTCGATATCATTAGATACATTATCTGCGAATAAAAATATTTACAATCGTTTATTAATTTTCATTCCGGCAGTTTGTGATATTAATGAAGGACTTGCTCGTAATAAAAATAATCAAACCATTTTCTTCTTCAATCATTTCACTTTCCATAACTTCCTTGTTTGGTAGATTTCGCTGCTGGGGATCAATTCCAACTGTTAAATAATCTAACAGACATACCCATTTGTAAATATGTATTAAACATAATAAATATTTGCAATGCGTAACTACCTGAATGATCCAAATCATGAAAATTTTTTTCTGAAGGTATGCAGTCGTTGTCATATTTGGAGTCCATTCCCCGCACTTGTTTTTCCGGCAATATTTCTTTTAATAGTTTATCAATGTCGGAGTCAGCTGGCTTTTTGTATGGACCTCCGCCCGTTCCATACGCATATTTTTTCTGGTCTGCAGATCGCTTTTTCATATCTGCTTTCAAGTTGAAATATTTTGTTTGCAGATTTTTTTTTGACCGCGGTGTTCCGGAGCAAACCGAGTTGAAACTCTCCGCTATGCCATCCCACACTTTGTCCTTTTGATCGGAACGCACTTTCCCTGTGGCCTTACACTCTAAAACACTTGCATTTTGCTGCACTAGACTTAGCAAAGTAGAAATATCTGTAGTGGAAAAATTTTTGCTTCGAGCTGCACTTTCCATTTTTGCTAATCACCACAATGTATTTGGTTACATAAATCAGCTGTTATTCTTACTAACATCCCTGCCTTGTCATTTTTGGGTTGCCAAATCTGAATAATGGTGAAACGCAGAAAACTTAAGTGCAAAGTTAAATAAAAATCAAAATTAAAATTAAATGGAACTTAATTTTCAATGAAAAAATTTCGTGAAACCGGCTGTTAGACAGTCAAAACGAATCATTTTCAGTTAAAAATTTAACTTTCTACCACTAATAATTTTAGCGAATAAGACTAAGTCAAGATTTTGCTTGCCCTGAGTGAGATTAGAACCTCGAACTTACCGGCATATCAAGTTATAGCACGCACCGCTACCAACTCGACCACGGCGGCCAGCCTAATAAAGAGTGAGCTAGAAAGCTGCATTGCATCATAAGTTTCTATATCGTTATAGTAACATATGTTTTCCAAATTTGAAAAAAATTAACCAGTCATTTTATTACGTTTTCGTTGCATATATTTGTGTTAGAGCCAACAAATTTCACTCTTTTAATCAAGATCCTAGTTATGCAGCTTGCTTTATTGATAAATCTTAGTCTTGTATGTATGAACTCATTGAATTCATTTTGATTTATAAGATGTGAACGACCAAGAGAACTTGTCAAAGGTTAAAACTCTGGATCTCGTTCGTTCCGTCTTTATATTCTACAATATTTGGCAAATTTGGCTCATCTAATATCGATTCAATCACCAAAGTTTTTGTTATAAAGTAGCTTTCACACTCCCATATGAAAAATTGGCTCATTAATCCATATTGTTTGAAAAAGCGTTAAGGATGTATAACTGAATTCGATAATGGTATAAAAAAATGTACTGAGTATGAATTAGCCAGTGAATTTGAAGTTACATGTGCATACATACTCGTATATCTATACTCTCGCTGATAGTAATACTTTGGCACGTCTTTTATAATATTTTTGAAAATGGCATATACTATGTACATATAAAACTTTTACTGCATTTATAATTTTTATTCGAACGTCGTATATCTTAAAAACCCTCCAATATTTAAGTAGTCGTCAGTTTTATTGTTTAAAAATGTTTTATTTACTTATGAAACAAATTAAAACGTTAAATACATATGTATGTATGTGAATAATATAATAATACATTTACATTAAGCCCAAATGCGTATTTCAAATGAATCATTCCAAAACCAATTATATTGTTTTATTTGCATTTGTCTAACAGGTCATTTGAAACATCTGTTTTGTGCGAGAGCGGTTTGTTAAGTCAGTGACTTTTTGAATTTTTTATCGCACTTTCAATTCATTAATGTTGCCCTTGAGTGCTATCTATTAAAGGACTACTCTCATTTGAGCAAGATGAGTCATTTAGTTTATGCTTGGCACCCATTGAAAAGCGCTTGACTTTTAAACAAAGGTTCAAAAAGTGAATTTCGAATGCTGATTAACCATTATTTTTTACCGTAAAAAACCATCACCGAAACCAAAAAATGGCTTGATAAACTCTATGGGGACACTGCGCCACAATTTCAAGTGTCGCAGAACCTTCAGGTCGCCCAAAAGAGGTCGTTACACCAGAAATCGCCGATAAAATCCATGGAATGATATTGGATGAGAGTAAACGTGTGTGAGGTGACTGAGGCTGTAGGTATCTCAACTGAACGGGTTTATCACATTTTACACGAATAGTTGGAACGCATTTCGTTCATGATTTTGTTCAAATGCGTTGAAACGAGTCATTTTGGCAATGCCAATTTGTATGGAGAAATGCGTGATTTGGCTTCGCATTTGAGATTTTATACCAATAGTCGGCACGCCATAGCACCAGGAGCGGATTTACACAGGGGCAACATGGGCAGCTGCCCAGGGCTTCGTTTCAATAGAAGCGCCAAGTTTTTTTTTTTTCGTTTATTCGAAAATTTTTGAATATTTCAACCTGAATGAAAAACGTATTCAATTTTATATGGAGACAAAATGAATTACTTAAAGTACATTTTAATTTAAAAACATTAGTACGGTTCGTAGTTTGAATTTTTCGCGCCTCTATACAATGTACTGAGAATGTACATATGCACATAGTGTATAGGCGCGACTTCGGAACAACTTCGGCGATATCGGATTTGTTGTTGTTTGGTAATGATTTTATGTAACCTCAAAAGTCGTTTCGAGTTAAAAACTTCGAATAGTGTCAGTGAATTGATGTTTTTGTGTGTTATATTTTTATTCAATTTGGTTTTATTCAGTTGAACATTGCCAGCAAATAAGAATAAAAATAGAAGAATGAGTGCAACTGGCAAAAAGTTAAGCGGCGCAGCAAACAAAAAACGTGCAGCCGAGAAATTGCAGAAGGACAAAGATTTATTGGCGAAATGCCCTAAACTTGATTTTTTTTCAAACCCCTCGAAAAGAAAATGTCTCCGTCGTTGATCCTATCGACAAAGGTAAATAAAATGCATAAATCGATCGATGGACAGCTAGGTTAGGCCACCTACTGTCAGAAATTCTGAGTTCAATTTGAATTCGAAACATTTTTTTCAGATTCGATTGATGAACAAATTAATGATATCGCGAAATCTGTGCCACCTAATAATGAAGGTTCGGGATCAGAGTATTTTGTGCCACCTCATAATAAAGGTTCAAGATCAAAGCATTTTGAAAGTTAGAAAAAATAAAACAATGTGAGATATGAGTGTTTTAATTGTATTTTCATTCATTTTTAGGTCAAGGTCTTGAAGGTAGTGAAGTTACATCAGATCCTCATACGGGTGACATACCTATTCAGAAAAATAAAGATTTGGATTTCCCACATGACCCTATTGAAGTGGTTCAATTGATTTTGAGTGATGATCCCGCCGAATGGAGAATTGATGATGCAATTCGTGATCATGTAGCAATACATGGATGCAAACATTAATTCTGGCAGCATAGGAAGTGTCTTCTGTTTACTAAAGGTCTGCATGAATACGAAAAAATGGCTTCATGAATCACTCATACAAATTTTAGCTTTGAATTCATTCAAATCATTGCCAATGAATTGCAGACTCAAACTCAATGTGGGCATTTGGTGCTTAACAGGATAGTACGTATGAATTCTATCCTCAGCAAAAACCGGTTACCACAGCGTTCATGTACTTTGGTTTGAATGAACATTGTAGAAAATGTGTGTGGAATGAATGGAACTTGTGCGCAGAGGAAGTTGAATGATGTTTGAGATTACTAATAAATATTCTTGTGCAGTGGGTCATTCGAATGATTGAACTGCGAAATAGTTAAAAAGTGAAAGTGACGTGCACCAGCTGTAGACAATAGAATTACGCAGTTAATGTATAAGAATTCAACATGGACGTAAGTTCAGTAATCCTAATTGTATTTTTTAAATACTTATATATTTACATATTACTTGTGTTAAAATTTAAAGTTATAAATTATATAATGTGGATGTATGTATGTATGTAGCTCAAATATTTCAGTACGTCACATATACAAAATAAAACATGAGCTAAAAAAATTAGGCTGAAACGTTGTCCTCCTTAGTGATAGTATTATGTATATAAGTACATATGTATGTATATGTACATATGTGGTATGTAGTATGTGCCTGACAGTATAGGGATAAGGGCAACAATTAGTTGTTTTTATTTTGTTTTAGTAACAAACGAACGGTAGCTGGAAAGCATATATATGTATACACATAGTTAAGCAAGTTTTTGTTGCATGTTGCATGTTAAGAACAATGTACAAATTTGCAGCACTAATCACTACATTGTCATGTCCGCGAAAAAATTGTGGTGTTTCTGAATTTGAGCGGAATAGTTGAGTATGTGGCCCGTTATGACCCGATGTTTTTTGTTTTTTTTTTTTACGAGGAGGAAGCATCGAAAGCCTATACCCCGTCAGTGTGGAACTTTAACCAGCACTAAACCTCCTACTGTCATGTACCGATCCCCCCGATACCACCGTCAGGTATTCCGTCGGGAGGTGGTTTGAGCACTTAGCTCGATCGTTCGTTTTAGGTCTACTGTAATCTGTCGTGGGCCGCAGCCTCGTCCCCTTTATGATATTTATTATAAAAGACATCAATGTACTTACATATGCATGCATCGAATATATCCACACAAACAAACATAAATGTTTGAATGTTACCAGCTAGACTAGGCCAATTTTGCATCTGTTGGTCATGGCGGTTGGAACGCCCAATGTTCCAATCCGCCCCAACTCCTTGGAAGCTTGGTTTCCTTGCTGCATCTATGTCTAAACAATACATTTGTATTATTATATATATATATTTCCGGGATTCCAATCTGCTCGTTCATTGGGTCAAGCGAGCGATCTAGATGCAATCCGCTATGATGCATTGATTGCTGCGCGGCATCTTTGTCTAAAAATACTTTTATATTATTATAATTATTTATGTATGTATTTTTTTTTCTCGTTGCATAGATTGGCGGTTGGAACGCTCTAGGTTCCAATCCGCATCGACATGTGAGTGTGTGTTTCGGAGAAAAAAAACCTTAAGCAGTCGGAAAGTCCGAGATTCCAATCTGCTCGTGCACTGGGTTAAGCGATCGATCTGGATGCACCACATGGCGGTTGGAACGGCCTAGGTTCCAATCCGCTGTGATGCATTTGGGTACAATTTTATGTGCCCTCTTACTACGTTTCATATGGTACTGGAAATTCTGCGCCTTGGTCTTTCCTCACTTCTTAAAACTTTCATCGTTGATGAGATAATGCCATTGACCAGGTTCCATTCATCTTTGCCTATCAGCATGTAATTTACAATTGCTTCTGGAGAAAGGTTTACTCGAATTGCTGATTGCAGTATGCTCCTTTCGTCAGTAAAGCGCGGGCACATCAAGAAAACATGTTCCGCATTGTCTACTACTCCGATACTGCAGAAATCACAGTAAGGGTCGACCTCGTGTTTGAATCTGTGGAGATACGATTTAAAGCATCCATGACCGCTTAGAAATTGGGTCGTGTGAAAATCTACTTCGCCGTGGCTTCTTTGAATCCAGCGCTCTATGTTCGGGATACACCGGTGTGTCCACCGTCCGTTTATCGTGCTGTTCCATTTATTTTGCCAATCGACTAGGCTATTTACTTTAGCTTCCTTGCGAGCGGCTTCAATGGTTACCTCCGTCCTTGTGAAGATATGAGCAGACTCCGTAGCTAGTATGTCTAGTGGGCACATTCCAGCAATTACCAGGGCTGCTTCATCGGACACAGTTTTAAATGCGCTACATACCCTGAGTGCACACAGGCGATACGTTGATTTTATGCCCCGAAAGTACGATGAGTGACATACTGCATCGAACCACACCAGGGCTCCATACAAGATTTGACTTCTTATACGCCTGCAAGCAACTTTTTGCTTCTTTGCTTTGGTCTTCTCGCATTGAGCATTATTCTTGATAAAGAGGTCATGGTAGCGGCCGCCTTGTCTCTAGCGTATTCAAGATGCATTTTGAACGACAACCTTCTATCGATAGTGATACCCAGATACCTTATCGCAGGCTTCGTGGACACACGATAGCCATTTACTCTGAACGTTATATCTTCCATCTTTTTTCTAGTTGAGATGAGAACTGCCTCTGTCTTCTGTTCCGCTAGTGTGAGCCCGTGGTTGTCGAGCCATGCTTTAATCTGCTCCACTAAAGCAGTAGCTCTTTCGGAAATCTGATGCTGTTGTTTGCACGTTATAACCACTGCAATATCATCGGCGAAGCCAATCACCTTCACTCCGTTCGGCAGCTGCAGGCGTAGAATACCGTCATACATAATATTCCACAGTAATGGGCCTAGGACTGAACCCTGTGGTACTCCGCCTGTAATTACCAACTTCTTCCTTCCTTGCTTAGTATCATACCACAGTATGCGATCTTGGAAGTAACTCCTCATTAGCCGTCGCAAGTAGTATGATACTCCTAAGCGTTCTAAGGTGTCCAAAATTTTTGCCCACTTAGCCGAGTTGAACGCGTTTTTTACGTCGAGAGTTAAAATCAAACAGTACGGTTTTGCTCCACCTAGCCATCTGGACCCACTGGTTGCTTGTCTCGCTAGCTGAATCTCTTCTCTTACAGCCTGCACGGTAGACCTTCCCTACCTGAAGCCGTATTGCTCCTCTGAGATACCACCCAGTGCCTCAACCTCCGCTTCCAACCTGTAGGAGATAATGTGCTCGAACAGTTTACCCGCAGAGTCTAGTAGACAAATAGGTCTGTAGCTCGATTGGTCTTCAGTGAGCTTGCCAGGCTTGGGAAGCAGCAAAAGCTTTTGCTGTTTCCAAATCGAAGGAAAACGACCTTCGGTAAAACATGCGTTGAAGACTGAGACGAACGACGACATATTATGACCGATAGCCACTTTTAATACTTTGTTTGGCACACAATCTGGTCCAGGCGCTGTTTTTACGTTGATTCTTTTTGCGGCTTGTGCTACTTCTTCTGCTGTTACTTTTTCGAATAGGTGCAGATTTACATCCTGCACAAGAGAAACGAGTCGTCTTTGTTTGGGAAACAGAGTATCTACTACTGTTTGTAGAAACAGTGGGCATGTTGGAACTGCAGCTTAGGTGACTTTGAGCTTCTTCATAACAACTTTGTATGCGGTTCCCCAAGGGGTTTCTTCCGCGTCATCGCACAGCTCCAGGAAACACTGGAGCTTACTTTCCTTGATAGCCTTTTTGAGCAAGTTTCGTGCAGCCTTATATATAATTTGGCATTCTACAAAATTTGTCCTTCCTCTTGAGCGTTGAAAAGACCTTCTAGCTTGCAAGCAGCCCTTTCTCAGAGCTTCGATGTGGCCATTCCACCAATATACAGCATCGGAGTGTTTATGGGAGGAGTTTCTCTTCATCGACGCGTCGCAAGCAGCTCTGATGTCTGTCATAAGCTTCTTCGCCATGATTTCTGCCGAACCCTGGTACTGTAATGCAGAAAACGCTTCAGCAAATAGGTCGGCGTCAAAGGATGTTAATTTCCAGCCCCGGGAAGTTTCCTGCTCGATCTACCTGTTGGGATTTTGCAATACCACGATTTATGTGGCAGATAATTGCGGCGTGATCGCTTTGGGTGTAACAGTCACTCACTTCCCATTCCGCTTGTCTAAACATACTCCTGCTAACGAACGTGAGGTCGATAATTGACCCAAATCCGTTTCTGTTAAAAGTGTATTGAGTCCCCGTGTTTAGCAAGGCAACATCTAAGCATGCCAACGCCTCCAGAAGAGCTTTGCCTCTTGGAAACGTTCTAGGGCAGCCCCATTCCTGCGCCCAAGCGTTGAAGTCACCGGCTATTATGACTTCATTTCTATCGCTGGCATCCCTACTAAGGCCGAACACGATGTTTTCAAACGCAACAATTGGCATGCTGGGTGGAATGTAGCAGCTATAAATATATACGTTTTCCACTTTTACGCACACGAAGCCTATCTCTACTGAGATGCATTGCATATGTTTTGGTTCGTTGCCACACGTCCATATTGCAGCCTTACCGTCAGCGCTTTGGAACCATGTGGCCCCATTCTTTTGTTTGTAGGGCTCGCTGATGATTGCAATATCTATGTTGCGATCCTTCACAGTTTTTGCTAGCAGGTCTTGGGCAGACTGACAATGGTTTAAATTAAGCTGCAAAAGTATCATAGCTTTTTCATTTTTCGGATGGCTTCTTGGTATATTGGGCATTTGATGCCTCCGATGTATGTATGCATGTGTGTATATACATACATAAATCACGATGTAGCAAAAAAGAGTATTCTACAATTCTTGTACATATCATATGCATGTACATATGTATGAATTTAGTCATATGAAGCGCCTCTTCGTCAATCGTATTATATAGCTTTTGTTTAATCGACACATGCATAAAACCCTTAATTGTCCTATTGCATGATTTTATTAAAGTAAGCATTTTATTATTTTTTTATTGATCACGATTCATGAATCTAGTTCACCAACTTTTTCAAATTCAGACAAATAAGAATTTTTTAAGGGGTACACTTAATGTGTTTTACTAATACAGTTGTCCACATGAAATGGTTTTTTTTTAGAATTATTGACATTTTTACTTTTGTTTATTTAATATTCTTTAACATTGTTGATTCAGTTATATTGGCCATAATTATATAAATTATATATAGATTTTTAATCATCCTGATGATGACTTCAGACTGAAGTCGAAATATTGACGAATAAATAAAATAATTTACATATTATTCAATTGTTTTATTTTTCCGGCCTTGAGCTCATTAAAAATTTATATATAACATTCTTTAATATTTAGTAATAAAAAATAAAGTATATCTTATAACAAAAACCATGCAAATATGAGTTTTAAACCTTATAGAAGTGCAACAAAGTAAAAATCTTGAAGGTTTAAAAATGTATGTGGATTTTTGATATTTTTTTTCCTAAAGGGGCAAATTGTGTACTATGACCTTTAAATTGTTTGCTTACTAAGTCTTATTTATTTTAAACTTCACGTTAATAAAAATATAATGTTTAATAAAAAGGCATTTGGATTTCGATTTCAAATACAAATTATTAGAAACGTGCGTCACCAATAAAATTTAATAATTCAAAAGAAATTTGTAAATACTGAGCCGCCACTGTATGTACATATATCTAAACAACGTATAACCCTCACCTTATAATTATTATAGGCACCAGTAGATGAATTAAATCAGTCGGAGCCCCATGGTACTCAAAGCTTTTTAGCAATAAAAGCTAAAATAATAAGCGGCTATAACAAAGTAATTCTTCAAAACGGAAAAAGTTAAGATTGGGAGATTTTTGGAAAAATTTAAAATGGCGGAAATTTTATTAAAAATATTGTGGCCTGTAAAAATTGTAACAGTGTTTACAAATTTAATAACAGCACATCCCATCTTGTAAATCATAAATGGTTCAAAAATTTAAATCCGTACTAAAAAACAAGCCAAAAACAGATGTCGACCAAGCACCAAAAAATGATATAGTTGAGACAATAACTGAGTGGATGATAAAACATTGTCGATCCTTCAAAATGGTTGAAGACGAAGGTTTGAAAAATTATACCGAAAAAATTCTATCAATTGTAGATAAATATGGGCCTAACGAAGATATTGACAAATTACTTCCACATCCTACAACACTATCTAGGAACACAAGCAGGCTGTTCGATAATACTTACGAAACCATTAAATCGGAAATTCTTCAGTATGGTGGAAGTGGGTTTGGTCTTACCTCGGATTTGTGGAAGGGAAGCCATTTAAAAACGTCATACCTTTCTCTAACAATAAATTTTATAGGAAATGGAAAGCTCACCAACAGACTAATTGCTTCAATATTATATTTATTACATACATACATATATCAGTGATCATGCTAAAATACGTACTTTAGCTTATGTTACTGACCAACTGACCTACTGTAAGTAACATTGAACTCGTACTCGTACTATAAGTACAAGTAAGTCGTGCATTCATAAATGAGTTAATTCATGCAGATGTCTACTGTTTACCATGCTTTTTATTCGATCCTGCTGGTTCTTTCAACTGCAAAATGGGATTCCCTGATTGGAAACATTCAACTCAACGGGTTAAAGAGCATGAAAATTCTGGAAGCCACAAGAACAACGTATTGAAACAAGGGGATCATCAGAAATCAAGAATTGATAAAACGCTCGTTCTCCAATTGGATGAAGAAATAGATTACTGGAGGAAAGTTTTGAACCGAGTTGTTTCTGTAACGAAAGCTTTGGCATCCCGTGACTTCCATTCAGGGGCAGCGACGAAAAACTAGGATCTCCAAATAAGGGGAATTATTTGATGTTTTTGGAAGTTGTTGCAGAATACGACCCGTACTTGGCTGAACACATGAAAAAATTTGGCAACAAAGGAAGTGGCAGTACAAGTTATTTGTCCAAAACGATTTATGAGGATTTCCAACTGTCCAACTGTCGTTCGTCTTCAGATATGTCCACCAAAATTGTGTCCCTGAAATTAATGGAGAACAAGGGCCACAAGGCGATAGAATTAGCTGATGCTATTTTCAAAACCCTGATTGACCTCGGATTCATTGCTGACTGTCGCAGCCAATCATACGATAACGCGAAAAACATGTCTGGAGTTTATGATGGTCTTCAAGCTCGGATAAAAGCATCACATCCTACAGCAGAATACGTACCTTGTGCTGCTCATTCGTTGAATTTAGTCGGTGTCCATGCAGTGGAGAATTGTCAAAGCAGCTGCATTTTTTCTACAACTCAAAGCGTCTACAATTTTTTTTACCGCATTAACGAAACGTTGGGACTATTTGCAATCAGCCGCCTCAAAAACTATCACTTTGAAATCGTTGTCCACAACTAGATGGTCAGCTCGATACGACGCCGTGAAAATTCTGAATGATAATTATGCCAAAATTATTGAAGTTTTGATAGCGATTGAAGATGATTTGACAGAAAAAGCTATTTGTCGACAAGCAGCGAAAGGCATTTGAATTCAATTGGAGCAGCTTGAAACTTCATTTTTGACTATTTTGTGGCACTTTCTGCTTGCAAGATTCAATGGAGTGAGTCAAAAATTAAAAGCGGTTGAATTCAGTATTGCCGAAATCATTGAACATTAGAAGGGGCTGCAAAAGATTGTCTCTGACTGTCGGACTGAATTTTGATACGTTCCCTTCTGATTTTGAAAACGATAAAAAATTACCTCCGTTTCAAAACGACTGAAGATCGGCTCAACAGTTTGGCACTGCTTTGTATCGAATCTGATACTTTTCTCTCCTTGAACTTTGAATATTTGCTCAAAGATTTTACCTCCCAAAAAGCTAGAAGCAAGTGTCTTTGAATAATCTTCTTCATTGTACTGTATTTTTATTTCTCTGACAATATGTAAGTTTCATGAAACCAAAAATATTTTGTCATAAGCTTGATTATATACATAAAAACGATATAAATATTCTTTTTCAGAAAATTCGGATCAAATTTTATAAATGTGTAAAATGCATCAGTAATGAAATGTCACCATACGAAGGCAAGTAGGGTTTTTTTTAGAAATATTAAGGGGCGGTTTGATTTGTTTGCCCAGGGCGCTTCTAAAGGTAAATCCGCTACTGCATAGCACAATTGTGCAAGAGCACTTCACACACACTATTGAGAGAAACAGAGGTTGCTGGTTTAGCTACGTCACACTGGTGAAACTGGTTTTATTATAGGCTAATAAAGATAAATAAATATTTATCTGTACACTGAACGTTTTCTTAATTTTGACGCTCATGCCTTGATATAAACCACACATGCGATTGTTTGTGTAAGTATACTTATATATTTATTTCTAATTAATAAATCGTCCACAAATAATAATTTCAAAATGTTTGAGACTTTTTTATTTTTATATTCACACGCGTTAACTTTAATATTTTCCTTGTTGAGTAAACGTTTATGTGTTTTTTTGTAAAATACATTTGAATTCATGTCTCTTACTTTGAACAAAAAGATGTTTTTACAAACTTGTATAGGATTGATTTATATATTGATTAAACAAATACAAAATATAATAATTATAAAATAAAAAATAAAAAATTCACTTTTTTACTTATTTAATATTAAGAGGTTAACGTAATAAATAAAGGTGCAGGTGATTTTAATAAAACTTTGTATGCATATGACAAGAAAACAATATGTGTCATTCATAAGCATGCAAAGTTTTCATGGATATGTATGTGGGTATTTATTTATGTCTATATTCATAAGCGATCAGACGCGGACAGAGCCCGATAGTATCCACCCAAAAATTGTTGTTTGGGCGACAAGTGGGCCGAAGGAGTCATGTAAGGTGCCTGGTAGTATGACGTTTTAGTAAACTTCGGTCGATGAAGGTTCCTCCGTTTAAAATTGTGTGAATTTGAGGAGCATAGCGTCTTCGTCGCTGTCTCTGCATGTTGGGCAGCAAGGGGAGGTATAATGTCAAAATTTGTTTAAATATTTGCGATACACCCCCGTTGTTTCTCTCGACCCATATGCTGATATTTAATATCAGCTCGTAAGTGCCTGCCCTTTGGGGAGTTATTCCAACGAGCCAGCCAAATGTTCATTGAATCGCGTCTTTCTTCTGCTTTTACCTCTTTGGGGTTTAATCTTCCATTGCTCTCGGAAAGCTTTCGTAAATACGTTTCATTTCATGATGCTTCGTCTGAAATTGTGCAGAAGCCGCAGACTGCTCGTAAGGCGCTTAGCCAGTTGTTATCTTTTTCGCGTAGCTTTTCACAAGCAGCGCGTCGGCCCAAATTGGGGCCTCGTACACTGGATTTAGCTAATAACCCTGCTGTAAATAATTCGTTTACTTTGCCTTGGTCCACCGTTGTTTGGCATAATGCGTGATAAGCTTGACTGCACTGTCGATTCTTTTTTATAAACGTACTCCAAATGGCACTTCAAATTAAGTGCGAGTCAATCACTACCCCTAAGTATTTGAAAATGATGTAATGACCTCTGTTCCCACTTGAATATTAAGAAACTTCACCGCCTTTCTGCGGCTTATTAAAAGTGACTCCGTCTTCTGATCGGCCAGCGTTATCTGCATTGATTTAAGTCAAGTTTTAATTTTCAGTACGGCATCGCCATCTGCTGCTTCAATTTGATGCATATCTTTTGCCACAATAACTACTGCAATATCGTCTGCAAAGCCCACGACTTTTGTACGTGGAGGCATTTCCAAGCAAAATACACCGTCATACATAAGGTTCCACAGAAATTTTCCAAAGAATTATCCTTGTGGAACCCATACTATTACGTCATACATCTCAGGCCCGTTGGCGTTTCTGTACAGAAGTTTCAGATTCGAAAAATAGCACCTATTATTTTGTTGATATAACTTAGAGTACCTATTCTTATTATTGTCTCTATGAGGCATATCCTTCTTGTGGTATTAAAAGCGTTTTTGTCGGTCAGTATGGTGCAGTATTCTTGTTTCCATACTTTCGATAGCTTTAGTTACGTCTATCGTGAAACGGGATTTTCTAAAACCGAACTAGTTCATCGGGAGAGACCCATTTTCTTTGGCAAACGACGTTAGTCTGTTATATATAATCCTTTCAAGAATTTTCCCAAGGGTGTCCAGCAAGCAAATCGGACGGTAAAACGACGGCTCATTTGAGAAACAGCCTTCTATTAAGCAAGAGTTGAGATTGCAGCTTTCAAGACCTTATTAGGTATATCGTCCGACCATGGAGCTTTGCGGTTCTGAATCCTCATCCATGCAGTTGGCAACTCCTCTTCAGTTACCCTTGGAATTCCACTTGTTTTAAAATGTGGAAAGACTAATGCGATGTCTTCGGCCCTTCCACCAATAGCATGGGGTGAAGTTCTTATTGACTGACCTTTTTGGCATCGATGCATTGCAAGCTTTAGTTAAGCCAAGAGCCAAATAACTCACAACCTGTTCTGCAGGTCCGGTAATGGGTTTAAACTATTTTACCGTATACTCCAGAACGTCATTATTTCCATTTCGGCCCTGTGAACTTTGGCATTTGCTCTTGTCTCTCCTCCACTATATCCATTATTATGGCTTGGTGGTCACTGGGGGTATACTCCTCGCTTACCCTCCATTGGATTTTCTTAGTCAGCTAATCGCTTTCAAGGGATATGTCTTACCGAACCCGTTCCTATTTTTCTTTAGGCATCGAAGTTGCCCGCGATGATTAGCGGGGACTTGCCACGAGCTCCTAAGGCAATGTGATGCAAAAGCTGCTTGTACACTGTTAACGAGAGACTTGGTCTTGGGTAGCAACTAATGATCTGTAGCCCGTTTATTATGCCACGCACGAATCCTTCATCTGCGCTTAGCGTCTCTTAGAATGTGTATGCGCCGCAGACCCAGATAGCTGTGCTTTTTTTTTTCATACCACTGGCTTATGCTCCATCGTGCTTGCACTTATAAGGTTCACTAATAACTGGCCCTCCACGCTGCACTTTCTACATTGTTTCTACCTGCCCGTATTACTAGAGCAGTTTCGAGCCATGTAACCATACTCCAAAGTTTCAGGGCATTCTGAGCTGGCAAGAATGTTGGCCAAGAGAGATAGTCGCCTTTGAACACTTCTGTATCACACGGAGGAAGATGTATGTATGCCGTGCTCACGAATTAACTGCTCTTGAGTGTCTTTCTTTCCGTTAACAAGAACTTCCAATTTAGTTGGCATTCCAGACATGCAGTTTACATAACTAGCGAAGCTCATTTTATGTTTTGCCCAAATTCTCTCTTTAGTAAACCCATCTGAATTGCTACCCTATATGTTTTCTACCTTATAGCCAATACTTCGTCTTGTTGTATAGAAAGACCGTGCTTGTTTTGTTCCGCGACTGCCTTGTTGCTGATATCTGATTGGAATTCGATTACTGTTTCTGCCATACCAATGCATAATTCCATGTCTTGGAAATAACAGAAAAAATCTCAAGAAGGAAATATAACGTATTCGGAAAATGTCTATGTAACGCAAAAAACGCAATGATATGGCAAATTGAAAAAGTGAAAACAAAAACAATAACACGAATATTCGAAAAAACGAATGAAAGCCGATTAATTTCTTAATAAAAAGGAAACGTGTGTGTAGCTACCGAGCTTTTTCGGAAGCTAATAGTTTGCGAATAAATTAAAACGACCGAATTCGTCTTACAAAATTACAATTTTATTAACTTAAATAACGATGACTGCAGGCGGATTCGAATTAGCCCGTGCAGTCTAATTAGCGATCAAAAAACGAATGTGTAGCTCTGCTGTTGACAAAACGGTAAAGACCTGCTGACGCCTACATATAAGGCGAAGGGCCAGCAAAGGCAAATTGGATAAATGCATATGATATGTACATACGTATATATATGTGATAATGAGAATAATTTTGGGATTTCTTGCTTTACAGAGCGGCTTAGCTCGAAAACAGATGGTGCATTTGCTAACTGAACTTGATACGGTTTTTCGGCCTCCAATTGGCCAATACTGCAGGCGGATGCTAGCGAGCAGTGTAAGAGGACCAGCGCCTATGAAAGTGCATTATAATTGCGTGAGTTACCGGATGACGTAATACACGTTGTAGCCTTGTAAACGAATTAGCGTATTTGCATTCGAGCGAGATATTGGTGCACCGAGGTACCGCGAGTAGTACCTTCTTTCGCAGCTCTGGCAGCAGTTGTACCGTACTGCAACGCATGGGCCATTTACTTCGATCCTCTGCCAAGAACTTGGGACCATGGATCCATAGTGATGGCTCGATGAGTTTGCTGGTAGTTGCGCCCCTAGACAAAATGTCAGCTGGATTAAGTTTGGTGGGCACATAATGCCATTCCATTTCTGCTGTAAGCTCTTGGATTGCTGCTATGCGATTAAAGGCGAAGACTTGGCGTCGCGTATCCATGACAAGACGACTGCTGAATCCGACCAACAATGAAACGGGCACTTCATGAATGAGTTGCGCCAACAATGCAGCACCGCACAGTTCCAGCTTAGGTACAGTAAGTGTCTTAAGAGCGGCCACGCGAGACTCTCTTTCGCATTGCCAGACACAACATATAC
Organism: Philophylla caesio; assembly: GCA_963971545.1. Classification (NCBI taxonomy): domain Eukaryota; kingdom Metazoa; phylum Arthropoda; class Insecta; order Diptera; family Tephritidae; genus Philophylla; species Philophylla caesio. The sequence goes on along the minus strand of OZ020608.1, from coordinate 35,981,132 downwards.
ACACACCCCGTAGGCATCTACGCTGGCATCGCTAAACCCGTGAACATCAACAACACCACTCGGTAGGATTGACAATCGAGGAAAATTAAGTTTTGGTACGTGTCCAAGCTCTGCGCACAAACTACTCCACGATGAATCTAACGATGTAAGCAAGCTTTCATCCCAGTCGAGTCTTTCCTTCCACAGCTGCTGGAGGAATATCTTTGCTTTAGAAATTATTGGACCAATAAGACCAAGCGGATCATAGAAGCGAGCAATCGTTGACAAAACCGAGCGTTTGCAATGCCTTGTTGGCGAAATCGTCGGCGAAAATGCGAAAAGCAGGCGATCAGATACAGGGTCCCATGCTAGACCAAGAGCCTTCGTGATATCACTTCCATCGTTGAACTTGAGAAAGGTTTCCGTATTTTCGGCTCGTATACCTTGAAGAAGATAAGAGTTATTAGAGCACCACTTACGCAATTTGAAACGCCCTTTGGCCAACAGATTAGTGACTTGCTCCATGATCTCTCTGACTTCTTGAACGGAACTACCACCTGTGATGAGATCGTCGACATAGAAATCACGCCGCAATATTTCCGAGCCGATAGGAAACGAGAGCTGTTCATCAAAAGATAATTGGTGCATTGATCGCACCGACAAAAACAAGGCCGGACGAGTACCGTAGGTGACTGTATCGAGTCTGAAAACCTGAACTTGTTTCTGTGGCGCGCATTGCAAATGGCTGTCCGGCTCTGACACTTGGACACAATGACACATTTTGCAAATGTCGCCTGTCAAGGCCACTGGAAATGTTCGAAAACGTAACAATATGTTGCAAAGCTTAGGTTGTATTGTACGCCCTGTCATAAGCACGTCGTTAAGCGAGTGGCCGGACGATGAAGTCGCAGAACCGTCGAACACGACCCGCAGTTTTGTAGTGGTGCTTCCTTCGTAGCCTTAAAGTGCGCCTCACAATCCAATTCCTCTTTAGTGTAGTTAACGATGGAGGAGCCGCAACTCTTAAGCTCCCAAAATCGTCCAACCCGATTATCAAGTTGAACAAGGTATTCATTGTCGATGTCAGAGGTAAATAATGCGGCCACTGCCGATCCAATTCGCGGCGAAGAGTCGCCACCTGAAACCACCGACCCTAATCTAGTCTTCTGAAGTAACGGCAGACCAGGCGCGAGCTTGATTTGACCAACACACAAAAGCTCATAGAAGAGACTTGCGCCGATGAGCATATCGATCCACTGGGATTTATAAAAATCCGGGTCGGCTAAGCGAATGTTGGATGGAATATTCCACGATGCGATGCCCATAGTACAGTTTGGTTGATTATCCGTTATGCTGGGAGCCATCAATGCTGTAATGGAATCTGAATACTCCGAAGTTTGAGAACGAAGATTAATGTCGACGGTGAAACCGTCGGAAACGAATTTGGCATCACTTAGACCAGATACCGAAACTGATGACTTGGTTCTGCGTAGCTGTAGTTGTTGAGCGAGACGAGATGTGATGATGTGCAACTGCGACCCGGAGTCGATGAACGTTGATGATTGCAGTAGCCAGGAGCACAGCATCATGACTGAGATTCTGGGCAGACATACAAGCCGGCGTCGAGGGCGAAGTAGCAGCCAAAGTGCGATTTGACGGTTGTGCAGCAGTTTTCGATGACGATTGAGACTATGATGCTTGGCACCACATAAGCGGCATAAACCAGCATTGCACGCCTGAGCTGGTGGCCTCTTCGGAGGCAATTCAAACATAATGCTTGTCTTTTGGCTTCTTTCAGACGTAGTTGTGGCGATAAATTATTGGAACGACTGCAGCTGTATATAGCTTGGTCTGTGCTGTCACATAAACCACAACTGTTTGATGCGTTGGAAGTTACAAAAGATTTTCTGCTGGGATTAGTGATTCTATCATTCTTGCCCACCTGAGAAATGCGCGCGTACGATGTAATGGAATGATCAACGTTTTCCAGCTTCTGAGAGCGTTTCTCCAGAAATATCGTAAATTGCTCACATGAGGGTATCACATCCAACGGAGCAGCTTCTTCCCACTTGGCTTGCGTGGCTATGTCTACTTTTTGCAAAAGGGTGTGTATGATTATGCACCCAGCTATCTGCTCCGAATTTCCTATGGTCTGCAATGCGCGCAGATTCGCGTTTACCTTGTCTGACAGCTCTCGCAGCTTCACTGCTGACGCGGAGTCTACCTTTTTGAGCCCAAGAGGCTCAGTGATGTGTGCCTGGAAAATAAGTCGTTGATTATTAAAACGTTTATTAAGTAACTCTAAAGCAATAATGTTGTTAGATCCTGTAATCTCCAAAGAACGGATTGCATCCAACGCTGAACTCTTTAAGGAGGATCGTAGATGTTGCAGCTTCTCGACGTCTTTGAGATCAGGGTCCTTATCAATGAAGGTCGAAAACATTGAAAAGAAATCGGTATACTCCGTGTAATTGCCGCTAAATCTAGGCAACTTAAGTTCCGGCAACCGTGGTCGGCTTTGCATTATAATGGTTTGCCCTTCCATGGTCTGATCTTGTCGCTAGGATGAGCATGGTGATATTTGTGACTGGCGCTTGCTGATAACATGCCGTATGCGTGACCGTAGTGAAATGAGCAAATCATCGAAGCTGATTCGCAGCTGGCCCCCAATCTCGTCGAAATCCAGCTCTTCGAGATTATCATGAGCTGAGCTGAATTTTTCAGACATTTGCTCAAGGCTTACAGGCGTACGTTGAGATCGGCGTCAGTGAGCGAACTTATACGGTCGCCTTCAAGTGCGCGATCAATTGCCTGCGCCTGCATATAAATTGATTGCGCCTTGCGCTTGTAAAAAATCACCATGTTTTCAGGTGACAACCGCGGAGCTTCATTCGTTGCCATGGTGTCGATGTTAAAAGCGACAAGCCCAAATTGCTGTACTCGACCGTTCGAAAATATCGCCTGACTAGGCAGCGGTAAGTATATGTTAGAAAATTAACGGGTTCAATAACGCGCGATTTTTACAACGGAACACAAATGCTCTTACACCGAATGTATTTGGCAAATTAACGGAATAAATTTAGCGAACGTTTTGTTTTTTTTGTTATGTACATTTGCATGTACAAGCCGTGCGTACAGTACAGCCACTCATGCACTAATAAATTATGTTTCTGTTTAAATGCACACCACTGTATGTACTAGGCCGTTAGTGAGTCAAAAAACACGCGATGTTCTTAGCGGAACATATGTACCGAGTACAGACTGCGAGTTGGCAAATTTACTGCATGTAATTTATGTACATACATATGTACAAAAGGTGCACGCACTACAAACACTAGTTCCTGTATATGTTAATGCACAGCTTGACTCCTCTATACTAATTTCCTTTGTTGTTGTTTTAGAGGAAATTAGTTCGACCCGAATTATTTTTTATTAAAGAGGCGAAATTAACGACGATCACGTTATGCCGGCACCGAAATTCTGTAAGTGCTTGCGTGCACATACATTTATACATACATATGGGAGAACACTACAATTATGTTTGTTCACACAGCAACTCAGAAAATGTCATTAACAATTTTGGTTTTTCACAGTGCTATTTTTCTAATCGCAACTGTATGCGCACTTGTATGTAGCAAAACCACTATATTGTTGTTGGCTGCTATGAGTTTCACCCAAAACTTGCGTATTAGTCTTTAATATTTTATGTTTTGTTAAAACGCGATTATGGACGACAAATCACGTCAGGGTCACCAAAAAATGTGTAGCTACCGAACTTTTTCGGAAGCTAATAGTTTGCGAATAAATTAAAACGACCGAATTCGTCTTACAAAATTACAATTTTATTAACTTAAATAACGATGACTGCAGGCGGGTTCGAATTAGCCCGTGCAGTCTAATTAGCGATCAAAAAACGAATGTGTAGCTCTACTGTTGACAAAACGGCAGAGACCTGCTGACGCCTACATATAAGGCGAAGGGCCAGCAAAGGCAAATTTGATAAATGCATATGATATGCTCATTTTTGCTGCATAACCAAACAACGTGCTTTGCAAATTTGGAAAAGAAATCGGAGATATTTAATTGATTCGTAAGTGATTTTAATTTGATTAAAAGTTTACACCAACAGCACTACTGAGCTTTATATGCAAAACGCCGTGTGTGTGTAATAACAATAACCAAGGGTTGTTTTAAATCACTGAGCTCCAGAAGATGAATAAAATAACTAATAAATAATATATGTAGGTACATGTTGTGTGCAAGAAATGTCAACCACGAAAGAAATAAAAATAGAAGAAGATTTAGTTTGTTAAATGTTTAATTCGAAGATGATATTATGTTTATTTAATTGAATTCAAAAATATTACCTTGGGTGGTCGCTGAAATGACGTAGACACTTTGGTAGTTCGCAAGAGAAGAAGAATCGGTGAAAAATATTTTCATGAAAAACCCCCGGAACAGTGTTAATATCGTTTTCAGGCGAAAACGCCCGCATCGTTATCTGCTTATGTATATACATTTGTGCAAACATGTGTATAAGACTACACGAAGATAATTCACGCATACATGGATATGTGAGTGATATTTAACATTAGGGTGGTACACCTTCTTTGCAGCAACGGATTTAGCATGGAGGCTTAAACATGCATTAGCTTCTTAATATTGAATAAGTGAAAAACATAATTTTCCTAATTTTTATTTTATTATTGTTAAATTTTGTGTTTGTTTAATGTAATATAATCATTATATTAATGAATCTTATACGAGTTTGTAAAAACATCTTCCTGAATTGTGCAGGTATTTTAAATACCTTATTTCTTATGGTATTGATGTATTTATGTTTTTTTGTTCAAAGTAAGAGACATGAATTCAAATATATTTTACAAAAACACACACATAAATGCTTACTTAACAAGGGAAAGGGAAAAGTTTCATACACAATTTAAAATAAAAACATCCCAAAAGTTTTGAATTTTTATTTGGACGATATATTGTTAAAAATATGTATGTATACTCATACCAGGGGCGGATCCAGAACGTTTTTTGAGGGGGGCGAATGAAAATTGCTATAGACAGTCGACCGCTTGTCGTCTTAAAGCCAGCTTCTTGAACATTTTGAAGACGTCAGCGACATATTAAACATAAAATATTTCACTTCTATAAAATTAAAATATTTTGTTCAAAGTGAAGTTTTTTGTTTAAAATGTTCGATTGTTATTACATATGGAATATCTGAGCTATTTTATGCCTTTTTTTTGGTAAAATAACGTAAGACTTGTTAAAGCATTGGAAGCAAGAAAATGTTAAGTTTCGTTAGTAAAATGTTTCAGGAAAACGCTAATGCATTGTTTTTCAATCAGCTGTTCGTTAAACTTGCGTTCGCGTAAAAATTTGCAAGCATCTCTCTTTGCGAGAGAATACTCCAAAATTCTGAAATATTCCGTTACTGGATAATTCTTGCTGAACTTTTACACGAACAGACATATTCTCTCAAAAAGTAGCTCCTTGATCTCTCATTTATTGCATAACTTTATCAACATTGTGAATGTATTGCAGCTGTCTATTTAAAGCCAAGATCTATACAAAGAATGTCACGCAATCCGCCATTCAAAAATTGCATCTCTGCGCATGTCGTCATAAAGTATAAAATTTTTTTTTCGTTTGAACTGTGTGTGGTTAGTGTGTGCTATTCAAATGGCTTATGTTAATGCGGAATATGTATGTACATATTTAAGTATGTGCATATGCAGGTATTTATGTAAAATATGTATACATCAAAAGAAAGGAAAAATATCTTCCTTTGTGCAAAAACTACATATATAAATATGTAGATATGTACGAGTATGTACATATGTATATTTATATGCAGACAAACCAAAAAATTCCGTTGTCCAAAATTGAACATAAATATATAAGTATGGATCCTTTTCTTCCACTCACGGAACTATTTAAAATTTTTCACTTTTGTGCGCGTTTATTTATTGTGGCTTGCTTGCAAGACGCCTTAAAAGTCGCATTACAGCGTCACTGATTGCTAAAGAAAAGTCCTTACCGAGATCTAACCAAATCGCCGAGTGAATTAAAACATTAATAAAAATCACAATCACCAACTAAACCACCGCCTTAAACGTCCACGCCGTTCCAGTAATTTTACAACAAAACGCCAGGACAGAAGGGAGCAACAGCCTAGGCCCCAGCAACACCACCCCGGTAACTAGTACAGAGCATCACCGCCCAGAGACAAAAGTGTGCAGGAAAGGGCCCCGAGTAGCGAAAGCAAAAAGGAGACGCGAGTCGTCAGCCGCCGCACCACTATATTAAGATTATTTATGTAAGTCATCTATTAGTTTAGTAATAACAAAGTACTTTAAGAAAATGCAAAATCAAGTGAAAAATTTGTGAAAAGCGAAACTAAGTTCATAATAAATTTGTGTTTTTCAACTATTTAAATTTAAATTTCAAAAAAATATAAGATTAAAAGAAACTCTCCCCAAGGTTAATAGCATTTTAAAGATATATTAAAATTGCAATTGAATACAAAATAAAATTTTTTGAATTAAACATTTTTAGTAATAGAAACAAAAAACAAAAAATATATTTAAAGAACGGCTTATGCAGCCAATAACTTACAAAATCCAACCATTTATAAAATTGCTTAATTCTGCGATTCCTACGGGACCCTCCAGGATAGAAAAGCCCTTTTTCCTAGAAGGAGTAACCAAAACATAATAATAAAACAAATTAGATTTAATTAGAATAATTACAACCAAATTTTGAACAGACTCCTTCCCCATATAACACAAATACCCTAAACATGGACTAACTTACAACCATTATAACTGGTATCGTGAACAACATATTCAAAAAATAAGGACGAAACCTAGTGGGCGAACTTCTCTACTTTTACCGATATATCCATTGATGCGAACTTGACCAACAATGTTTCCGAGTTAGACAAAATTCCGGACGTCATACGATACCTAAGCGAAATCTCAGGAAAGCCAGGGGAGTTTAACTCCTGGAAGAAGAGAAATTTTACATCGATCGAATCCTTCAGATCTACGAGCCCCAAAGAGAAACCCCTAAATACTATGGGATCCTCAATGTCATTCGTAATAAAATCGTTGGCAATGCTGGCATTGCTTTGGAGTCATACAATACTCCACTTGACTGGCAGGATATCTCCAAGTGCCTGACGCTTCACTACGCAGATAAGCGCGACTTAGGTACACTCGAGTACCAAATGACCTGCTTGTGCAGGGTAATTCCACAATCCAGGAACTCTATCAGCGGGTGTATTCTCACCTTTTTTTGATCCTCAATAAGTTGGGATGCATGGAAGTCGGCGCAGAAGCCATGCATCTACTAACACGCACATATGGAGATAAAGCTCTCGATACTTTCGTTCGAGGACTAAAAGGAGATTTACCCAGACTCCTTGGAATGAGAGAACCAGCAGACCTCCCGCAGGCTCTCCACCTATGTTTGAAACTAGAAAATCAAAACTTCCGATCATTTTATGCCATAACTAATAATGGCCAAGCTAGAAAAGGACAAGTTAATCGTCCACCCCTTCCTCCCAGAACATTAAACAACGAATTTTACCCCCAACTGGCATACCTGCCCCAACAAAGGTTGAATCTAAAAACAAATTACGGGCCGCCGCAACCTAACTATCAGTTCCCGCGTCAACCGAACCCATATTCGCAACAACCAAGTAATCCACCACCGCGACCATTCCAAAAACCCTTACCGAGACCAGAGCCGATGGATAGCGACCAATCGCTACGAACACGAAATATAAATTACATGAGTTAACTGCGTGCCAATGACCCTTCTGGGGTCTTCTTCAGGCTGAAGAGTGGAGATAAAGTAAAGTTTCTTATAGATACAGGATCGCCAAAAAACTACATAAATACAACCCTCTATTGTGCCAAATCCCATTAAAAATTAATCGAACTTCTTTGCAAAATCAATAGCAGGCGATATCGAGATAAAAGAACATACCTTTATAAACCTTTTTAATACGGACACGAAATTGAAATTTTACCTTCTCCCAACACTACGCTCTTTTTATGGCATCCTTGGAAAACACAGTCTTAAAGATCTCGAAGCTGTTATCCACGTCAAGGACAAGTTCATGAAAATTAAGGGCAATTCCAGAGTAAAAATAAATCAGCTCGCTTCCAAATCAGTTAACTCAATTAATATCAAAGAAGAATATTACCATGAACTTCACTACAAACCAGGTACAACCAATGTTGTAGCTGACGCTCTTTCCAGAATGCCAGCCGAACCAATAAACTCCTTATCCATAACTCAACACAGTGACGACAGTTCTTCCGACAATTTAATTCCCCATGTAGAAACCCCAGTAAACGTCTTTAAAAATCAGCTGTTCTTAAACATAGGAACAACTTTAACCTACCAGTTTAAAATAATATTCCCTACATACCACAGACATATTTTAGAAGAACCTGGATATGATTCAGCTATACTTATAAATCACCTCAAAAGATATCTAAATCCCTCCGTAGTTAACTGCATAAAAACAGAGGAACGAACCATGGGCAAAATTCAAGAAATATATCCAATACACTTTAGTAACTACAAGATCCGTTTCACACAACTTCAAGTTCAAGATGTTACAAATGATCAAGAACAAGAAGAGACATGAATTAAGACCCACAAAAGAGCACATAGAAATTACTGAGAAAATAAAACTCAAATTCTCGAAAATTTCTACTTTCCATCACTGACAAAAAAAAAAATCAATAGAATAATTCAGCATTGTTCTGTCTGCAAAGATAATAAATATGATCGCCACCCTAGTAAACCAGAATTAGGTGAAACACCCATACCTCAGTATCCAGGACAAATTTTACACATTGACATCTACATGACAAACAAAAATATAGTTTTGACAGCAATAGACAAATATTCAAAATACGCGCAAACCAAAATACTTAAATCAAGAGCAATAGAGCATGTTAAGGAACCTCTCCGAGAGCTACTTTTCCAATTTGGCGTACCAGAAACAGTCATATTTGACAACGAAACTTCTCTAAACTCAGCAACCATAAACATTTTAAAGGAAGATACATTTAACATAAAAATTTTAAAAACACCGCCTTATTCAAGTTCCATTAATGGTCAAGTGGAACGATTTCACTCGACATTTACGGAAATAATGCGTTGTTTAAAAGCCGAACGTAATTTCACTTCATTCGCCGAACTCCTTGACAATTCCGTATACGAATACAATTTTACGATTCACTGTACCACAAAGAAAAAACCAATAGAGGTATTATTCGATAGAAGAGTCTCCACGGACCCAAGCCAATTCCAAAAAGCATGAATTCCACGGCAACGGGGTTCGAGAACTAGGTAGCCGATCTTCTGAAAATTTAAGATCTTTTAATAAATGACCTGAATGCCGTCTTGCAAATAAAAAACACACAAGTTTCAACTTAACTTGGGGCTGGCAGATGGCAAGCAATTTATTTTCTAAGATAAAATCACTGCTGAAAAATAATTTGGGGTGAAATATATGCATAATGCGAAACCCATCGTACGGTACGGGTAACAGGAGTCGAGAAAAGGGAGAGAAAGTAACGAGTCCCTGTTCCCGTACTATCACAGCGACATCTGCAAGTGGAATTAATAATTTAATCACAATTACAGAATACATTGTGAATGCTGAAACAGCTGGCGTAAACATGCCGCCCGCCTTGCAGTATCGCTGCAATAAGTTACTTACAAAATTTGTTGAATTAGATAAATTACATTTCATATTTCATAACAGTAATTCCATAAATACCAATTCATTTACATAACGAATTTATAAAATAATAAAAAATCCAAAATTCATTTATTCACAACGCCAAATTCACAAATAAAATAAGAGAAAAATTAAAAAGAAATAGTAAGCTACCAGCTAATAAATAGTGCCGCCAGATAGCATCCACCAACGAACATTGTGTTCTGCGCAGCTGGTCGGGTGGGAGACACTGTCATCAGTCCCGGACGCAGGATCATCGCGTACACCTTCGCTCCTAGGATTAACGACACCGCGCTCGAGCGGTGGAAATTTGGGTCTGCCAACCGAAAGTTGTCAAATTCGGTGACGACACGCGCATCTACTGTGCGCTCGGGAGTAATGCGGGACAGATGCGTCTCCACTGCTGCCACGTCAAGCCTCTCGTTCCACCCTTTTAGCGTTAAGTGACACACGTCTTGGCGCCCATTCGGCAGCAAATGCAGCCTTCGGGCCAGCTGCAGCGATATCGGCGACCTCGCCTGCCCTGGATCGACGATCGCTCTCACCAATTGCGGTCTTCCTCTTGTCATTGGTGTGAGGACAGATATCCCTGAAGCAGTACGGGCTGTGCCCGTAATACGCTTTCGGGCGTCTCTCACACCGCGGCGCCCCGGATCTGTTGCAACTTCTGGGGTGTTGCGTGCGGTAACGGGAGGGAGCAACTGGATTGGCGACCGCATAACCGACAGTCGACGTCTGGCTACCAGTGGCACGTTGGATGCTGGTGGTGCGGAGTGCTCCTCCATCTCGTCTTCATCAGCGTCGAGCTCCAGGATCTCCTCGTCGCTCGACTCGTCCAGAGGGCGAGCGTCATACGCACTGTAGCGTCGTCGACGAAGCTCTTTGGGCTCAAAAGCTTTTTACCCCTGCTTCCCACAGACCTCCCATATGAGGTGATCCATGGGGTATAAAATACCAAGAGATGCCGTGATGAGCATATGTCTGTGAAGTCCGGTTAGCGACCGCAGGAACAAACTGCTGGAAATCCTTTTTTAGTTCCTTATTCGCTCCTACGAAGTTTGTGCCATTGTCCGAATAAACATTTAGAGGGCAGCCTCGTCTGGATGCAAAGGGGAGATTGCTGCTCTAAAATTCGCTGTGGATAAATCGCTGGTGGCCTCCAAATTGCCTTGGTCGCAAAACAGACAAACACACAGACATAGCCCTTAGTTATTCGGCAGGCTCTGAAGGTAAAACTTTTGATTTCGAACGGGACTGTGAAATGGACTCCGGTGTTTGTAAACGACCTGGAAATTTCCGTCCGTTCTGGGGGTAAAGCTGCCATTTACTGTTCCCCCTTCTTCCTGTAAATAGTACATACTTTGCATTTATGTACACAATTTTTTATAAGGATTTTCATACGCACGATCCAGTATGCAGACCGCAAAACTCTCAACATTAGCTGAGTTTCTCCATGCAGAGAAATCAGATGTGAGAATTTTACGAGTAGTAGGCAATCGTAAGGCAGAATTATGGGAAACCGCTCGTTGTAGGGAAGATTGGTTAACGCTAACTTTTCTCCAACCGCCAACTTGAGAGCGATGATTGAAATTTTGGCGTTCAGCGGCGTTGACCCGTCAATGGCCTTGTACTCATCTGCAAAATTCCGCTTTTGCGAGATAAGGATGAGGCGCAACTTTACCTGCTTTATTTCTTCTGCTGTTAATTCCTCTTTCTCCTCTTTAGCAGCCAGCTTATGGACCGGGTTGGTTCTACCATAGAATCTGAACATCCGTGCTATTATTCTCAATGCTCCTGAAAAGTCGGAGAACCTCTCCAGAATATCTTCTGCCTCCGAGAAACCTGCTACATGAACCCGATTCGTCTTTTGTTCTAACTCCGTTTCCAACGCATAATCGTTTTTGTGGTGGGGCCAAGTTGATGGCTCTTCTTTTAGCCACTTTGGTCCATACCACCACAAAGCGCTGGCTTAAAGTTCCTGGGGGGTGATGCCTCTACTGCCGAGATCCGCTGGATTATCTGCTAAATCCACGTGATTCCAGCCAGATACGTAACAATTATTCGATTTTTGCGACTCAATTAGCCACAAACGTTGTCCAGGTACAGGCCGGTTTTCTGAGCCATGAGAGCACGATCATAGAGTCCGTTTATTTATAATTGCTGGCTGCTCAATCTCAAGCTGTGGAATAAATGCATTAGTTAGTTCCGCTAACAATAAAGCTCCGCACAGCTCTAAACGGGGAAGAGAGACAGTTTTCACTGGAGCTACTTTCGTCTTGCCTACCAGAAATATAATGTGAGGAGTCGCATTCGATGTGCGCTCCCGAACTCTGATATATAACGCCGCTGCGTATGCCTTTTCCGAGGCATCCCAAAATCCATGGATTTCCACATCATTTCATGGCGTAAAATGAGTCCAATGAGGAATTTTAATGTTCTTAACACTATCATAATTGTCCAGAATGGTCTCCCATCGTAGTAGCAAGTTTCGGGGTAGACTATCATCCCAGTCTATTTTAGATAGCCAGATATCTTGCATCATGATTTGGCCACCACTACGATCGGCCACAGCCATCCTGCTGAGTCGAACAACTTAGTTACACAAGAAAATACTTCCCGCTTGGTGTATTCCTGCTTTTCAGGAATCGACTGCACGATGAAATGAAACATGTCGTGCACTGCATTCAATCGGATTCCCAACATCTTTGTTTCACTCATGTCATCAATTACCAGAAAGTTCTCCTTGTAGATATGTTCCTTTGGTAATCCCGCCAAGATTTTCTTGGAATTTGATGTCCACTTCCTCGGGGGGAAACTTGCGCTTTTGAGAGCCTCAATCACCTGATCGCGCATTTCAATCACTGTTGTGCAATCATGTGCTCCTGCTAACACGTCATCCACGTACATATGTTGCTTTAATACTTTTGTCGCAAGTGGAAATTTCACTTTCACATCTTCCGCGAGTTGAAGCAGGGTTCTTATTGCCAGATAAGGGGCACAATTCACTCCGAAAGTGACGGTCTTCAGTTCGAAGTCCTGCAATTCCTCGTCTTGGGATTCTCTAAACAGGATTCGCTGAAACGGAGTGTGTTCGGGGTTGAGCATGATTTTCCTGTACATCTTTTCTATGTCTGCGTTAAAGACATATTTGAACTAACGCTATTTCAATAGTAAACACACCAAATCTGCTTGTAAGATGGGGCCGGGGTATAAAATATCGTTCAAACTTACTCCATTCGATGTGGGGCACGATGCGTTAAATACCACTCGTACCTTAGTTGTGGTGCTTTCCGGTTTCACGACGGCATGATGAGGTAGATAATACGATGACTGGCCCGTATTCCTGACTGAATTCATATGGTTCAGTTCGACGTACTCTCCGGTCGTCGGAGATAATTTGCCCCACTCCGCAAAAATTGCCTTGCCGCGCCAGTTCTTGAGTATCCCAGGTTGATAATTCCTGGGAATTCTCGTCGAAATGGTAGCGAAACCACATATCACCCTTTCTCGTCTCTTGTCGTGGTTTTTGCATACAGTTCCTCACAGTATGCCTCCTCCGGGGTGATATTTCTCTTATATGGCACCTCTTCCAGTTCCCAGAAGCGAGTCAATTCTGGGCTGTTCATTTCTGCGCAGTACGATACGAATGTAGTGAAACTTTCCGTATTTTTCTGGCTTACTGGACATGTCAAGATCCATCAGAACACCGTTTCCTGCGCGAGAAGGGATCCCAGCACGACCCGCTGCACGTTGTCTTTGATGATTGCTGGGTACAACATCCGCACCTAGGATGACATCCACCTGTTGACTCCTGTAGAAGTTAGCATCCGCCAGCCTTAACGATGGCAGTGAATCAAGCTGCACCTTTCGCACATTTGCCGACACCGATGCATTTATTCCAGTTACCTGAGTATCGGAGTCTCGTGTCGGCAATCGGATGCGCTTTTGAAGCCGTTCCTTCCAATCCTGAATCCAGTAATGCTCTGGCCTCATACGTCTCTCGGCTGATCGTGGTACTGATGTACTGGGCTTCTGCGGCGCCGAGTTCCGGTGTAGTAGCGAATGATGCCTCTGATGGCAGTTCCAACAAGTGAATGGACTCTTGCAGTCCTTTGCCATGTGTGAATGTGCTAAACAATTCATGCACAGATTATGATTTTTAGCAACATTGACCCGATCGTCAACTTTCATTGCTAAAAACTTGGGGTAACCCTTTAGCGGATGGGTTTGCTCGGGGCACAGCCTGCAGGCAGGTTGAGAGAATTGCCCATGGTGTGTCGACACTCGCCTCTGATAGCTTGGAGCGGGTGGTCGACTGACGGTCGGCTTTACCGCTCTAGCACCCCGAATGTCGGAAACAGTTTCCAACGTTTGGAACCGGCTTGTGAGAAAGCTGTCTAATTCCTCCCACCTCGGAATTTCCGCCTTCCTCACAATCCCTTGTTCCCATAGCGCTAGGGTGGTGTCTGGCAACCGACTCAACACCAAAAACACGAAAATTGCACCCCAGTTTTCAATGTCAATACCGTACATTTCTAACACTGAAATGCAATTGTTAACCGACCTTTGCAAGTTCTTAATATCGGCTCCGCGTTCTACCGTGACCGGCGGTAAATTAAATAACATCTTCAACTGACTGTTGACTATTATCCCCTTATTTGCATATCGTTCAGATAGATTTTGCCACGCTGTGGCGAAGCCGTCATTCGTCAGAGGGGATTTCTTCACTATATCCTTTGCTTCACCCCGGGTCTTCTGATTCAAATGATACAGCTTTTCGACCGGAGTTAAGCGCGAGTTGTTAATGTAAATCGCAGTGAACAAATCCCGAAACGATGGCCACGACATGTAGTCACCGTAAAATATCTCCGTATCGCATGGAGGTAAACGGATATTTGAATGAGCAGGCAGTTCAACTTCATGAAGCCCGGGATTGACCGTTGAACTGCTTTGTTGAGCAAACGTGAGGCCATGAGCCATGAGTCTCACCTATAAGCGCACCACAAGTCCAGTACACGGTGTAACAGTCCTGGTATCGGCACTTGACCAACCGAAGAGCGGACCGATCGCTTTCGTTGTCGGACAAAGTCTTTGAGTACTTATCAAATTCCTCTTTGACTTTGACCCACAACGTCTTAAGCTCTTCCCTCTGTATTTCCAGAGAGAAGATCGAATGGCAGTTACTCGGCATCGTGTTATAGCCCGACTCAAACTCAAGCAGCGCATCGCATGCGCGTGAAAAATCGTTGAGTGTGGCCATATCAGTGTTAAAAAATAAAAGCAGGAGCAAGCTTAAATTTTTTTTTTTTTTGAAAAATATTTCGAAAAAAAAACCAACAAACGATATAAATTTTATGTCGTAAACACAAATCCTCGAAAAAAGTTTCAAGTTTTCAAACGCCGACGTTTGTTAATATTTCGAAAAACAAGACGTTGTGAAGATTGTCTCAGTGTATCGCACCACTGAATGAAATCCCGCTTGAGTCTCGAGAAAAAATAAGTCAGAGACCAAAGCAAATTTATTTTCCTCAGTGTAACGCACCATTGGGGAAAATCATGAAAAAAGCCGGAAATAAAAATCCAAAAAAAAGTCGAATTTATTTCCCTCAGTGTTAGGCACCACTGGGGGAAATCACGGGAAATGCTCGAAATCGAAAAATAAAATTGCAAAATTTAAAAAATCGTATTTGTTTCCCGCAGTGTTATCTACCACTGGGGAAAACCTAATGTCTTCGAAGGCCTTCCAAATAGCTCGAACGAATAAAATAAAATTATTCAAAACCGTTAATTATGAGAATGATAACGCGGAAAAATCACAGCTCAACAAAACAACATTCCAAACAAAATTATTGATGAAAATCAACTAAATTTCGGGAAAGCGAATAAAGGTACCGATACCCAATTGTTTTGAACACGCCACACCACCTTATATGGAGTTAAAATCTCGACGGGCAAATACAAGTAATTTTTCTTTATTTTAATTAAATTTAATTAATTAATATTTCTCCTGAAGAACTCGACCGCTCAGATGAAAATGTGTTGAAAGGAACACCAATGGCTTCGCAATACCACATTTAGTATAAAAGGAATAAATTTAGTTGACACTTTTTTTTTTTTTTTTTTTAATTCGGATTCGCAGTGTACCGCACTACTGAGAACATTCGCAAATATATATAGATCAAAGACCAGAATACAGTCTAATATGAAAATATATATTTAAAGAAAAAAAATTCCAAAACTCAAACTAATCTCTCCCAGTGTAAAGCACCACTGGAGCAACTCTGCTTTTATATGACCCACTCAATTCACGAACAAGTGGATTTCAGATGAAGTATAAAAGAATTTAAAATTTCGAAAAAAAGTTCAAATTGATTTCTCCCAGTATATCGCACTACGGAAGAAAATTTTCTTATAAAATAACTTCACACAACCAAGTGGAAATTAAATAAATTGAAAAAAAACCCAATTATTAATAAATTAAAATTTCCAAATTCAACTTTAATTTCTTAACGTATCACCGCGACACTATAAACGTTTCCAATATATGTTCCTTCACTTATCACAAGTGGGTCAAAACCCAAAAAAAAGGTATTACGAACTAGTTTAAAAATTCTTGAAAAAAAAATTTTTTTTTGGAGATATACAGATAAATCTTAGAAAATAAAACTTTTTTTTTTGTTTAAAGTTTTTATATATATTTTTTTTTTTGGAATTCAATAAATCGAAATGTCGACGGGAAAATACCCGTAATGGTCTTTATTAATTAATATTTCGACGGGCAAAGGCCCGTAATAATCTCACAAAAAATTTCGTACTTTCGTCACTTACGAATATATGTACGTGTTGAATGTCAAAGGCTTTCCTTGTATTACTGCTTACTTTTGCTGTTGTGGATTTGTATTCGTTGGGCCGTTGGTGGGGGCCTTGCTGCAAGGTGGGCCGTTCGTAGGGGCCCTGCAGCATCTCGTTGGGCCGTTGGTGTGGGCTTTGCTGCACGTTAGGCCGTGGGTAGGGGCCTTGTTTAACCAAAGAACATAAATGTATAAGAAGGGACAACACGTTACTTTTAGCACCGAGTGAATCTCCAGGGGCATGCTTTCTCTTTTGCTCAAATGAATTTTTTGATTGGCTAGAGTAAGAAAGCATGCCCCTGGAGATTCACTCGTTGCTAAAAGTAACGTGTTGTCCCTTCTTATACATTTATGTTCTTTGGTTTAACGTTGAGCCGTTCGTATGGGCGTTGCTGCACGTTGGGCTGTTCGTAGGGGCCTTGCAGCAACTCGTTGGGCCGTTGGCAGGGGCCTTGCAGCAACTCGTTGGGCCGTTGGTATGGGCCTTGCTGCACGGTGGGCCGTTGGTGGGGGCCTTGCTGCAAGGTGGGCCGTTCGTAGGGGCCTTGCAGCATCTCGTTGGGCCGTTGGTGTGGGCTTTGCTGCACGTTAGGCCGTGGGTAGGGGCCTTGTTTAACGTTGAGCCGTGCGTATGGGCGTTGCTGCACGTTGGGCCGTTCGTAGGGGCCTTGCAGCAACTCGTTGGGCCGTTGGTATGGGCCTTGCTGCACGTTGGGCCGTTGGTGTGGGCCTTGCTGCACGGTGGGCCACTTGTGGGGGCCGTTCGTAGGGGCCTTGGTGAACGTTGGGCCGTTCGTAGGGGCCTTGCAGCAACTCGTTGATAGGGGCCTTGCAGCAACTCGCACTGCGCCTGACTACGTGGCATCTTATGCCGGCGGACAGCACTTGCACTCACTTCAAATGGCTGCACCTTATTTCGTGGCACTAGATGTTTGGCGGTGCAGCCACTTTTCACTGCACTTTCACTTGTTAAATGATTTTATTATTTATATTTAATTTTCTTTTATTTATAATTTCCCTTTTTGTTTGTTAAAATTTTATTAGGTTAAATTAATTTTATTTTACTTTTTTTTTTCGAATTTAATGAAATTAAATTTATTTTCTTTCACTTTAGAATTTATTTTTCACTTTTTGTTCTTTTTAATTTAATTAATTAAGTAATTTATTTTTAATTTATATTAATGGCGCAGAAATTCTGCTATTAACGCCGGGGCGCTGGCGCACGACTCGTTGCTGCTGGCTCCCGTGGCAGCGCTACGGCACAAATTTTCTTCTGCTGCCGCCGGAGCGTTGACGCACCCAATTTTAGCCGATGCACAAATTGACTGATGCTGCTCCCGGAGCACTGGCGCACACTCTTCCCTTACAGAAGTGAAGGAGTACAAAAATACAGATAAATCTCTCACAGTGCCACCCAATTTTCGTTCCTGCAAGTTTATTAATTAAAATGTACAAAAGTAAAATGTTTACCTTATTTCTTCGGATTCGCTCCTCCAATCGTTGGGGCCGCCGCCCAATTAGTTGCTGCTCCCGCCGGAGCACTGTAAAATTTTTTAGCACTGACGTATAATTTCTTCAGCACTGATGTAAAATTCTGCCAGTGCTGAAGTACGAATAAATAAGCACGGACGTAGTACAATTTTCCAGCTAACAACGCCGGCATTTGTTTTGCCGTCTGTTGGAGCACCCGCTATGTCTTCAGTGCGGGCAACTCGGGTGCTGCAAACACACACGATTCAATACAATTGAAAATTTCAAAGGATTATCTTTTATGCGTATCGATGCTCCAATCGTTAGGGCCGCCGTGCCATTCTAATTTCCCTCGTTGTCGCGGTCGCCAATTTAGAGCTTATTTTAATTTAAAAAAAACTTTATGCACACGGGCAAATGCCGCCTTGCAGGTTATAAATCTTGTTATAGAATTTTTCCGATTTTTGGCAGCTGCCAAATTGTGGATTCCAATTCGCAATCTACTGCTCGTTCACAATAGAAGATTGTGAAAATCTTTAAGCAATTTTTAAGGTGTTTTTAATTGGATGTTTATATATTTCTATATCCAAAATTAATTAAACACACCTTTACAAGATATTTAAATGGGGGATAAAATGGGCACCTTGGCAGTTTTGGGGTTATGTTTTTAACTTGTGTTTCTCGATTTTTATTCGCGAGTACAGCAATTCAGCCACAAAAAATTCACAAAAAAATCGGAATGATCCGGCTCGAAGGACCATGTTCGAGCGGGGAGGATTTAGGGGCCGAGAATTCCTCATGAATTCCACGGCAACGGGGTTCGAGAAGTAGGTAGCCGATCTTCTGAAAATTTAAGATCTTTTAATAAATGACCTAAATGCCGTCTTGCAAATAAAAAACACACAAGTTTCAACTTAACTTGGGGCTGGCAGATGGCACGCAATTTATTTTCTAAGATAAAATCACTGCTGAAAAATAATTTGGGGTTAAATATATGTACTATCTCATAGAACCTTACGTGTTGCGTTGGGCTACTGCAGTTAAAAGATCTTACATATCACAACAAAAAACGTCATCCTATAAAAATTTACCACCCAGGAGAAACCATTTATGTTAAAATAAATAAAAGATTTGGTACAAAAATTTAATTTTTCAGATGTCTTTTAATCTCCTCTGCCACTGCGACAATAGACATTTACGACTACTCCACGGCACAAGTAGTCACTATAAACGACGGACTAGCAAAAATCCAGAACGGAGCCTTCAGGCTAATACGGACAACCAAATTCGTTTATTCGGGCATTCCTCATGACAATATCCTTTATCCTATCCTAAAGCACGAATTAACCCAAACCCTCCAAATCCTAGACACAATCAAACCAATTGAAAAACGTTCAAAAAGATCAATAAATATTTTAGGCACGGCTTGGAAATTCATCGCCGGATCCCCTGATCACCAAGATCTGGAGATAATATACAATAACTTAAATGAAATTAATAACAATAATAATAAGCAAGTACTTATTAATGAAATTTTTAACGATAAATTAAATAACTTTACTAGAATAGTAAATAAACTTTTTAACAACATAAGAAAAGATACATACATAAGTATGTTGAAAATGAAACAATTGCTAATTTGCAAAATGGAATAAGTTTAATAAAAGAAGAAATAATTAACGGTGAGTACGCCATACAAAGGGCGAAAAAATATATTTTTAATACATTGATGTTTAATAAAAATGAAATTGAAAT
The DNA here is from genome assembly GCA_963971545.1 of Philophylla caesio. Lineage (NCBI taxonomy): Eukaryota > Metazoa > Arthropoda > Insecta > Diptera > Tephritidae > Philophylla > Philophylla caesio. The sequence goes on along the minus strand of OZ020608.1, from coordinate 35,961,296 downwards.
TGTTTTAGAAAAGCTAGAAAATGACGAAATTCCATTTAGAAATGCAGAAGAAGCATATAATTTTCAAATATTAATATTGTAAGCAAAAATATGACAATTTTTACTTGGTAAAGACTTTTAAAGAAAATTTTCAAAAAATTATTATAAGACCTGTTGTCAAATCAGATAAAACTATTATAGATATTGAATATGATAAAATATTAAAAGGAAATAAAGAAATATATGGAGTAAAAGAACTCTGCGATAGCTATAAGAAAATTGAAATTTGTAAACAAAATCAAGTAGTTAATATAAGTAATAACACTTGTATGCCTAGAACAATTAATAGTTCTAATTCAACTTGCACCAAAAGAACGGTCACCACATTCTACAAATCGAAGAAATACAAACTGGCATTTTACTGCTCAATAACTATAAAGGACAAATAGACGCTGATGGAGCGATCACAAATTTGACAGGAACGCAACTTATTAATTTCCACAATTCAACGCTGAAAATAAATAACTAAACCTATACTAATTACGACTCAATAACATCTCCCGCTATCCCAGCTGTCCTGCAACCCGCACCCATTGAGAAAAATCGAATTAAGTTACTCTCCCTGGAAGCTTTGAAAGAATTTCACATAAACAACATTCGAAGGATAAATATTCTAAAGGAAGCAACAATATCCAACAGCTCACTTTCGCTTGGAGCCGTTGCAGCTACCTCCATTGCAATAATAATTTTTTGCAAATTTTGGAAGAAATCCCAAAACAAGATGATCATTCCATGAAATCGCGATGCTATCCAGATCTCACCCACAAATCACAGCATAAATCAATTTAAAAATGTATCTAATGATACCCCCACATACATAAATTTCAACAACTTACCTTATTTTTCACAACTCTCGAGGACGATCGTTTGTTAACGACGATCGGGAAGTGTTAACCTGGCATATGTTAATAGTGCCAAAATAATAAACTAATCCATCAGCAATACAGGTAGAGCGGATATGCAACTCCAATTGCACAACCTTTCCCACACCATAGCCCAGACGCTGATGCAGCACACGCGCAACCGAAATTGGCGAATTCGTGAAATTTAAATGTAATTGCCCAGTGCATTTAGTTAACCTTTTAGATAAAGTACAATTGTAAATTCAGTTATTAAATAAAGCTCATTCGTAAAGGTCGTGCTGACCTAAAAAAGATTTTTTTTATGTAAATGTTAAAGTAAATCTTTAACTTATATTAACGCAAACTGATGTCCCGACAGTAAAAAACAACCAATTTTGAAAACCGTCAAATATGAATGATTAACGTTAATTAATTAACATGAATTTTTTTACCATCATACGCTCATACTTTCAACTCGTTATTCATGTTTGCATACAAGAAAGATCGTGTAATGGTGGCTTATTGAATGAAAATTATATTAATACCATGATTCAATTATTAAAGGTTAGCTCGAAGAGCAGTTTTCTCGTTACTCCTTGACAAATCGTCTCCCGTACAATCCAAAGAAAATTCAAATAGCGGGAGAAAGTAAAAGTTTTTAAGCAAAAAATTAGGCAGGTAACACTGATTCGCTTTCGGTGCTTTCCTTTCTCTTATTCGTTGGCATTTGGTTTTCTGATAGGTAAGTATTTTAACAAATTTCTTTTATTTTATAATAAATGATATTTTTACGTCTTAGATTGTTGGAACTACCGTTTTTTATATAATTACGTGTCCCTATAGAAAACATAGGAATATCCAAGCGATTTCGAGGGATAAGTGACAATGTGGCATATGCATTAAAACTAAGTATTTGAGCATCATTTTGTTTCACAAAAAATAGTAAGAAATACTGGCTCGGATTTCCATCAGCTTATATCGCTTTTGGTATATGTGCCAGTGGAAAGCGTTTGAGTTTGCTTTTACCTTGTTTTTTGTTTGAAGCCACCATAAACTTCGCCCGTACAAGTGCGCGTAAGTTTGGATGCAAACTTTTTATTGTATATCTGGGTTTTTTGTGTTATTTGGCCGCAGCAACAACTGCACATAACAGAGACGGTGCATGAATATGTGTGTGTGTGTGTTAAAATCAATACTTTGAGTAATACTATGTTCTGATTGCGCAGTAAACTCGAGTTTGTCGTTTTGAGTTTATGAACAATTGTCAAGGGTTCTCATAGGGGTGTTTCATGATGCAATAACGAAAGGTGTTGAACGTTGGCAACTTCTCGCTCTAAATCAGCCATCTTGAACGCCCTTAGAAACTGTCTTGTTCCTTTGCAGAATTTGGTTACCAGTTTTGTACAAAAAAAATGTTGAATTGTAGCAGAAAATTAAGTTTTTGATGTGGAACTCATAATATGTATTATCGATTGTTTTAACAATTTGGGTAATTTTTCTTATTTGTTGATAATTTGGTTTCTAAAATAGAGAATTTGAATAAGTTTTTGTAAAAATTGTCAAGTATTTGTATAATGAAACATTATTTTTTAAAATATCAAGTGGAATAAAGTTCTGGGGTTCATTTCGGAAGACAGGATAAACAATTTTATTGGCATTTACAATACAATATTTTATTGGCAAAAAAAAAATATCCGTTTTTTGATAAAGTATCAAAAATATATTTAACTTCTGGATGTTGTATTCTAATGTCCGTTTTTGATAAAGTATCAAAAACAGTTCTCCATAAAATCATCTTCATAGAGGAACTCCCATTTCTCTTCCGCCTTCAACCGACTCTATCATCTCGTCAACGTCAATTTTTTGTTTTCTCCGCTCGTCTTTGGCACAAGCTAATTTTATATTAAATTTCACCTATTGATGTTGTATTCTAAAAATTATACCATAAAGGCTAAAGGAACTCCATGGACCTGTATATTTCTGCTTTTTCAGTTATCAATTAGTATTTATTTCCTAAAAATTCCGCCTTCAGTGCTTTTATGCTCATAACCATTGAGGATTACCTTCAGTTTCTTCATGATCCAATGATTGGAAATAAACTATATTATGTGGGAAAACTTTTCCGAAAAAATGTTAATAGCTGGACAAACATTGTTATGTTGCTGGTACGGTTTGAATGTATTTGCGTCATATTTAAACATTTCACATTATTTTCTAAAGAATAATCATTATCGAAGAAGTTTGTCTTTATTAATTTTTGCATCTAAAAACACTAAAAATTCGTACTGTACGCAGGTTTTACCAGCAATTTTAATACAAATTATGATGCTATTAGTTTTTTTGTCAGTTTTCATATAAAATTCATAATATTCCAATCATTGTGGTTAAATTTTATGTAAATATCTTCACTCATTTGTACCTTTTTCTAAGAACGGCCTTCTTTTATTCCCGTTTCTCTAATACTTCCAAAACACAACATTGAGGTAAGGGCGTTCAATCTGGCGCTGTCACAACGTACACCTTTCGTTATTCCATCATGACCATTCATTATTCCATCATGGGAGTGTTTAAGAAACTTTGAGTTTGATTGACATTTGTATATTTACTTCCGAATATAAATATTGTTTCGTTTATAGTCAAAAATGTTTGAGTATATATATTTGTACGGTGGGGTGCAATAAGGCCATACGTCATAGCTGATAGAACCTTTAACGTTGTGCCTGCTTCCAAACAATTCAAACAATTGTTATTTTTCATATTATACACTCAGGTCATGTAAGTTTTTTTTTAAATATTTAATAGCATACATATGTATGTATGTATATGTAATTCAATTTTTAATTTCAGGCTTATCCATTCGTATACATATATATTGATGTCAAGCAAATCACAAGCAGCATATACCCATGTCATTCAACATATTAAAGCAAATGTTTTTCCAACATCCGTGGTCATAGATTTTGAGTTGAGTTTACGTAAATAAAACATGTGTATCCGACAGTACTTATGAAAAGTGGTTGGTTTTATTTTACCAAAGCTCTGCGGCATAAAGTCTTAAAAATTTCAGGTCTTATCGGACATTTAAATAGGAATAATCGAGCCAAAAAATTATTGAGCAAATTCATGGTTTTACAACTTATTAAACCCGCTGACATTAAAACTGCTGTTGAAACGTTACAAATGGAAGCCAACAGTCAACAATTTCTAAAAGAAAATTCTACCGAAAGCATTTTTATGCTTTTCATCATATATTTCAAACGTCAATGGATGCAAAAGGTAAGCTTAAAAGGTGTACAAAATTTTGTAATTAAAGGAACGCCCTGAATATTTTTCCGTTTACAAAGAACCTATTACAACTAGCAGCGCTGCTCAAGCTTTCCACAGCAGCTAAGAATGAAGTTGCCGAAACAAGGAAATTTCTATAGATTTTTGAGCGTTCTTAGTGATGTAAATGCGGCAAAATCAATTGATTTTTTTAAATCAATCGAAGGCAAACAGCTTTATACAAAGAAAAAAATAAATACTATAAAAAGCGCCAACATTTTATTCGTGAACGCATTCAGCAATTCAAGAAAAAACAAATTACATTGAAAGATATACTCAATCAGTTTTCCATGAAAGAAAGTTGTACACTCGCAGTAGATTTCGTTAATGAAATTCAAACATCCGATGATGACACTTATGATGATGATGAGGAGGAGAACGTGAAGTTTTGTTTTTGCCATGCAAGCATTGTAAAGTTTGTCGTGACTGCTTCGTCCGAATGAGTGGACAGTCTCAAAAGTCTAGAGTTTGCCGAGCAATTATCAATCATTCCATTTTGATTTACATGTAAAGTTACATTCATATTTTTGTTTTTATTTTATGGCAACCAATTTATTTTCTAAGATAAAATCACTGCTGAAAAATAAATTGGGGTTAAATATATGTATGTACAATCTCATAGAACCTTACGTGTAGCGTTGGGGGCGTCTCTTCACAAAGTGAAAGAGAGCTGGGTTTTCGCATAAGGCTACTACAGTTAAAAGATCTTACATATCACAACAAAAAACGTCATCCTATAAAAATTTACCACCCAGGAGAAACCATTTATGTTAAAAAAAATAAAAGATTTGGTACAAAAATTTAATTTTTCAGATGTCTTTTAATCTCCTCCGCCACTGCGACAATAGACATTTACGACTACTCCACGGCACAAGTAGTCACTATAAACGACGGACTAGCAAAAATCCAGAACGGAGCCTTCAGGCTAATACGGACAACCAAATTCGTTTATTCGGACATACCTCAGGACAATATCCTTTATCCTATCCTAAAGCACGAATTAACCCAAACCCTCCAAATCCTAGACAAAATCAAACCAATTGAAAAACGTTCAAAAAGATCAATAAATATTTTAGGCACGGCTTGGAAATTCATCGCCGGATCCCCTGATCACGAAGATCTGGAGATAATATACAATAACTTAAATGAAATTAATAACAATAATAATAAGCAAGTACTTATTAATGAAATTTTTAACGATAAATTAAATAACTTTACTAGAATAGTAAATAAACTTTTTAACAACATAAGAAAAGATACATACATAAGTATGTTGAAAATGAAACAATTGCTAATTTGCAAAATAGAATAAGATTAATAAAAGAAGAAATAATTAACGGTAAGTACGCCATACAATGGGCGAAAAAATATATTTTTAATACATTGATGTTTAATAAAAATGAAATTGAAATTACTTTAGAAAAGCTAGAAAATGACGAAATTCCATCTAGAAATGCAGAAGAAGCATTATAATTTTCAAATATTAATATTGTAAGAAAAATATGACAATTTTTACTTGGTAAAGACTTTTAAAGAAAATTTTCAAAAAATTATTATAAGAGCTGTTGTCAAATCAGATAAAACTATTATTGAATATGATAAAGTATTAAAAGGAAATAAAGAAATATATGGAGTAAAAGAACTCTGCGATGGCTATAAGAAAATTGAAATTTGTAAACAAAATCAAGTAGTTAATATAAGTAATAACACTTGTATGCCTAGAACAATTAATAGTTCTAATTCAACTTGCACCTAAAATAACGGGCACCACATTCTACAAATTGAAGAAATAACAACTGGCATTTTACTGCTCAATAACTATGTATAAAGGACAAATAGACGTTGATGGAGCGATCACAAATTTGACAGGAACGCAACTTATTAATTTCCACAATTCAACGCTGAAAATAAATAACTAAACCTATACTAATTACGACTCAATACCATCTCCCGAATCGAATTAAGTTACTCTCCCTGGAAGCTTTGAAAGAATTTCACATAAACAACATTCGAAGGATAAATATTCTAAAGGAAGCAACAATATCCAACAGCTCACTTTCGCTTGGAGCCGTTGCAGCTACCTCCATTGCAATAATAATTTTTTGCAAATTTTGAAAGAAATCCCAAAACAAGATGATCATTCCATGAAATCGCTATGCTATCCAGATCCCACCCACAAATCACAGCATAAATCAATTTAAAAATGTATCTAATGATACCCCCACATACATAAATTTCAACAACTTACCTTATTTTTGACAACGCTCGAGGACGATCGTTTGTTAACGACGATCGGGAAGTGTTAACCTGGCATATGTTAACAGTGCCAAAATAATAAACTAATCCATCAGCAATACAGGTAGAGCGGATATGCAACTCCATTTGCACAACCTTTCCCACACCATAGCCCAGACGTTGACTCAGCACACGCGCAACCGAAATTGGCGAATTCGTGGAATTTAAATATAATTGCCCGGTGCATTTAGTTAAGCTTTTAGATAAAGTACAATTGTAAATTCAGTTATTAAATAAAGCTCATTCGTAAAGGTCGTGCTGACCTAAAAAATATTTTTTTTTATTTAAATGTAAAAGTAAATATTTAACTTATATTAACGCAAACTCATGTCCCGACAGTAAAAAACAACCAATTTTGAAAACCGTCAAATATGAATGATTAACATTAATTAATTAACATGAATTTTTTACCATCATACTTTCAACTCGTTATTCATGTTTGCATACAAGAAAGATCGTGTAATGGTGGCTTATTGCATGAAAATTATATTAATGCCTTGATTCAATTATTAAAGGTTAGCTCGAAGAGCAGTTTTCTCGTTCCTCCTTGACAAATCGTCTCCCGTACAATCCAAAGAAAATTCAAATAGCGGGAGAAAGTAAAAGTTTTTAAGCAAAAAATTAGGCAGGTAACACTGATTCGCTTTCGGTGCTTTCCTTTCTCTTATTCGTTGGCATTTGGTTTTCTGATTGCGTGAATTTAGGTAAGTATTTCAACAAATATATTTTATTTTATAATAAATGATATTTTTACGTCTTAGATTGTTGGAACTACCGTTTTTTATATAATTACGTGTCCCTATAGAAAACATAGGAATATCCAAGCGATTTCGAGGGATAAGTGACAATGCGGCATATGCATTAAAACTAAGTATTTGAGCATCATTTTGTTTCACAAAAAATAGTAAGAAATACTGGCTCGGATTTCCATCAGCTTATATCGCTTTTGGTATATGTGCCAGTGGAAAGCGTTTGAGTTTGCTTTTACCTTGTTTTTTGTTTGAAGCCACCATATACTTCGCCCGTACAAGTGCGCGTAAGTTTGGATGCAAACTTTTTATTGTATATCTGGGTTTTTTGTGTTATTTGGCCGCAGCAACAACTGCACATAACAGAGACGGTGCATGAATATGTGTGTGTGTGTGTTAAAATCAATACTTTGAGGAATACTATGTTCTGATTGCGCAGTAAACTCGAGTTTGTGGTTTTGAGTTTATGAACAATTGTCAAGGGTTCTCATAGGGGTGTTTCATGATGCAATAACGAAAGGTGTTGAACGTTGGCAACTTCTCGCTCTAAATCAGCCATCTTGAACGCCCTTAGAAACTGTCTTGTTCCTTTGCAGAATTTGGTTACCAGTTTTGTACAAAAAAAATGTTGAATTGTAGCAGAAAATTAAGTTTTTGATGTGGAACTCATAATATGTATTATCGATTGTTTTAACAATTTGGGTAATTTTTCTTATTTGTTGATAATTTGGTTTCTAAAATAGAGAATTTGAATAAGTTTTTGTAAAAATTGTCAAGTATTTGTATAATGAAACATTATTTTTTAAAATATCAAGTGGAATAAAGTTCTGGGGTTCATTTCGGAAGACAGGATAAACAATTTTATTGGCATTTACAATACAATATTTTATTGGCAAAAAAAAAATATCCGTTTTTTTGATAAAGTATCAAAAATATATTTAACTTCTGGATGTTGTATTCTAATGTCCGTTTTTGATAAAGTATCAAAAACAGTTCTCCATAAAATCATCTTCTTAGAGGAACTCCCATTTCTCTTCCGCCTTCAACCGACTCTATCATCTCGTCAACGTCAATTTTTTGTTTTCTCCGCTCGTCTTTGGCACAAGCTAATTTTATATTAAATTTCACCTATTGATGTTGTATTCTAAAAATTATACCATAAAGGCTAAAGGAACTCCATGGACCTGTATATTTCTGCTTTTTCAGTTATCAATTAGTATTTATTTCCTAAAAATTCCGCCTTCAGTGCTTTTATGCTCATAACCATTGAGGATTACCTTCAGTTTCTTCATGATCCAATGATTGGAAATAAACTATATTATGTGGGAAAACTTTTCCGAAAAAATGTTAATAGCTGGACAAACATTGTTATGTTGTTGGTACGGTTTGAATGCATTTGCGTCATATTTAAACATTTTACATTATTTTCTAAAGAATAATCATTATCGAAGAAGTTTGTCTTTATTAATTTTTGCATCCAAAAACTCTAAAAATTCGTACTGTGCGCAGGTTTTACCAGCAATTTTAATACAAATTATGATGCTATTAGTTTTTTTTGTCAGTTTTCATATAAAATTCATAATATTCCAATCATTGTGGTTAAATTTTATGTAAATATCTTCACTCATTTGTACCTTTTTCTAAGAACGGCCTTCTTTTATTCCCGTTTCTCTAATACTTCCAAAACACAACATTGAGGTAAGGGCGTTCAATCTGGCGCTGTCACAACGTACACCTTTCGTTATTCCATCATGACCTTTCATTATTCCATCATCGGAGTGTTTAAGAAACTTTGAGTTTGATTGACATTTGTATATTTACTTCCGAATATAAATATTGTTTTGTTTATAGTCAAAAATGTTTGAGTATATATATTTGGCAATAAAGCCATATTTTTAGGCAATAAAGCCATAGCTGATAGAACCTTTAACGTTGTGCCTGCTTCCAAACAATTGAAACAATTGTTATTTTTCATATTATACACTCAGGTCAAGTAAGTTTTTTTTTTTAATATTTAATAGCATACATATGTATATATGTAATTCAATTTCTAATTTCAGGCTTATCCATTCGTATACATATACATATATTGATGTCAAGCAAATCACAAGCAGCATATACCCATGTCATTCAATATATTAAAGCAAATGTTTTTCCAATACCGTGGTCACAGATTTTGAGTTGAGTTTACGTAAATAAAACATGTGTATCCGACAGTACTTATGAAAAGTGGTTGGTTTTATTTTACCAAAGCTCTGCGGCATAAAGTCTTAAAAATTTCAGGTCTTATCGGACATTTAAATAGGAATAATCGAGCCAAAAAATTATTGAGCAAATAGTCATCAATTTCTAAAAGAAAATTCTACCGAAAGCATTTTTATGCTTTTCATCATATATTTCAAACGTCAATGGATGCAAAAGGTAAGCTTAAAAGGTGTACAAAATTTTGTAATTAAAGGAACGCCCTTAATATTTTTCCGTTTACAAAGAACCTATTACAACTAGCAGCGCTGCTCAAGCTTTCCACAGCAGCTAAGAATGAAGTTGCCGAAACAAGGAAATTTCTATAGATTTTTGAGCGTTCTTAGTGATGTAAATGCGGCAAAATCAATTGATTTTTTTAAATCAATCGAAGGCAATACAGCTTTATACAAAGAAAAAAATAAATACTATAAAAAGCGCCAACATTTTATTCGTGAACGCATTCAGCAATTCAAGAAAAAACAAATTACATTGAAAGATATACTCAATCAGTTTTCCATGAAAGAAAGTTGTACACTCGCAGTAGATTTCGTTAATGAAATTCAAACATCCGATGATGACACTTATGATGATGATGAGGAGGAGAACGTGAAGTTTTGTTTTTGCCATGCAAGCATTGTAAAGTTTGTCGTGACTGCTTCGTCCGAATGAGTGGACAGTCTCAAAAGTCTAGAGTTTGCCGAGCAATTATCAATCATTCCATTTTGATTTACATGTAAAGTTACATTCATATTTTTGTTTTTATTTTATGGCAACCAATTTATTTTTTAAGATAAAATCACTGCTGAAAAATAAATTGGGGTTAAATATATGTATGTACAATCTCATAGAACCTTACGTGTAGCGTTGGGGGCGTCTCTTCACAAAGTGAAAGAGAGCTGGGTTTTCGCATAAGGCTACTACAGTTAAAAGATCTTACATATCACAACAAAAAACGTCATCCTATAAAAATTTACCACCCAGGAGAAACCATATATGTTAAAATAAATAAAAGATTTGGTACAAAAATTTAATTTTTCAGATGTCTTTTAATCTCCTCCGCCACTGCGACAATAGACATTTACGACTACTCCACGGCACAAGTAGTCACTATAAACGACGGACTAGCAAAAATCCAGAACGGAGCCTTCAGGCTAATACGGACAACCAAATTCGTTTATTCGGACATACCTCAGGACAATATCCTTTATCCTATCCTAAAGCACGAATTAACCCAAACCCTCCAAATCCTAGACACAATCAAACCAATTGAAAAACGTTCAAAAAGATCAATAAATATTTTAGGCACGGCTTGGAAATTCATCGCCGGATCCCCTGATCACCAAGATCTGGAGATAATATACAATAACTTAAATGAAATTTATAACAATAATAATAAGCAAGTACTTATTAATGAAATTTTTAACGATAAATTAAATAACTTTACTAGAATAGTAAATAAACTTTTTAACAACATAAGAAAAGATACATACATAAGTATGTTGAAAATGAAACAATTGCTAATTTGCAAAATAGAATAAGATTAATAAAAGAAGAAATAATTAACGGTAAGTACGCCATACAATGGGCAAAAAAATATATTTTTAATACATTGATGTTTAATAAAAATGAAATTGAAATTACTTTAGAAAAGCTAGAAAATGACGAAATTCCATTTAGAAATGCAGAAGAAGCATTATAATTTTCAAATATTAATATTGTAAGCAAAAATATGACAATTTTTACTTGGTAAAGACTTTTAAAGAAAATTTTCAAAAAATTATTATAAGACCTGTTGTCAAATCAGATAAAACTATTATAGATATTGAATATGATAAAGTATTAAAAGGAAATAAAGAAATATATGGAGTAAAAGAACTCTGCGATAGCTATAAGAAAATTGAAATTTGTAAACAAAATCAAGTAGTTAATATAAGTAATAACACTTGTATGCCTAGAACAATTAATAGTTCTAATTCAACTTGCACCAAAAATAACGGGCACCACATTCTACAAATCGAAGAAATAAAAACTGGCATTTTACTGCTCAATAACTATAAAGGACAAATAGACGCTGATGGAGCGATCACAAATTTGACAGGAACGCAACTTATTAATTTCCACAATTCAACGCTGAAAATAAATAACCTATACTAATTACGACTCAATAACATCTCCCGCTATCCCAGCTGTCTTGCAACCCGCACCCATTGAGAAAGATCGAATTAAGTTACTCTCCCTGGAAGCTTTGAAAGAATTTCACATAAACAACATTCGAAGGATAAATATTCTAAAGGAAGCAACAATATCCAACAGCTCACTTTCGCTTGGAGCCGTTGCAGCTACCTCCATTGCAATAATAATTTTTTGCAAATTTTGAAAGAAATCCCAAAACAAGATGATCATTCCATGAAATCGCTATGCTATCCAGATCCCACCCACAAATCACAGCATAAATCAATTTAAAAATGTATCTAATGATACCCCCACATATGTACATAAATTTCAACAACTTACCTTATTTTTGACAACGCTCGAGGACGATCGTTTGTTAACGACGATCGGGAAGTGTTAACCTGGCATATGTTAACAGTGCCAAAATAATAAACTAATCCATCAGCAACACAGGTAGAGCGGATATGCAACTCCAATTGCACAACCTTTCCCACACCATAGCCCAGACGTTGATTCAGCACACGCTCAACCGAAATTGGCGAATTCGTGGAATTTAAATGTAATTGCCCGGTGCATTTAGTTAAGCTTTTAGATAAAGTACAATTGTAAATTCAGCTATTAAATAAAGCTCATTCGTAAATGTAAAAGTAAATATTTAACTTATATTAACGCAAACTCATGTCCCGACAGTAAAAAACAACCAATTTTGAAAACCGTCAAATATGAATGATTAACATTAATTAATTAACATGCATTTTTTACCATCATACGCTCATACTTTCAACTCGTTATTCATGTTTGCATACAAGAAAGATCGTGTAATGGTGGCTTATTGAATGAAAATTATATTAATACCAAAGAACGTAAATCTATAAGAAGCGACAACACGCTGAAGTGAAAAATTTCAGAGATTTCTGAGACCGTATGGTGCCGTCCATCTCCAGGAGTTCACCACATGCTTTGATACGCTGTCCGCACGAAAGAAGCAGAGGAAAATATTTTCGCCGGCTAGTTTGCGATCATAACAAATAAAAGCAAGAGTGGAGTTTTAAGTGCTGCTTGTTTTTTATTAAAAATTCAATGAAAATCGTAAATATTGTGAAAAATGTGCATAATAAATATATTATACTTATTGCGGTGTCAATATTAATCAGTTGTGAGTGAAAATAGTGCGGTATTAAAGCGTAAAGTGCCAGAGAATGTGTGTGGCCGAAATCCAAGTGTCTACCAAAATTTTAATACATGAAAAATTGTGAAAAATGTTGCTAAAATTATATTAAACTATGATATTATGGTTTGCTCGCGTAGTTCTAATAGTGTTTTGCATGCGTAGTGGGTTAGTGATAAATTTGTGTTGCAGAGTTCATGAAAGTCGGTGCCTAATAAGTGTAACAAGTGTAACTAACAAAGCTAGTGTAGATTTAATATATAAATTGCATTCAGTTGTTTTGAAACCTATGCATTTATTTATTTCTGTATATATGTTTTGTTGCCATCAGTATAATCTAATCGAAAAATGGAGGAGCCATATTAAAATAGTGTTAATGATTCAAAGCCTAAGTATATACATATGTATGTACATAAATGTTTTTAAGAAATTTAGCAAAAGAATAAATATGCAAACTTTTGCATAAATATTTCAATACGTTTACTTCTGCGCGTTTTCAATCGTGCCGAGCTCAAAAAGCCATCGCCATGTCATGGGGTTCAGAGAAACCAATTTTTATTTGGTAGTATATTTGATGAAAAATAGCAGTTGTAGAAAAAGGTACCTAAAAGAACTTTGATACATAAATCTGCGAGAAAATCACTTAGAATTAACGTGATAAGTAAACACTAAACTAGGTTAGAGGTAAATACGTTTGTATAGTACACTGAGAACTAAAATTTGTATTAACTTTTGTGACTACTTTTTGTTAAGTAGTAGAATTCCTACTACGGCGGCAAAGCGCAGTGAATTTAGTGCAATAGAGTGATGATGAACACTGGTGTGCAAATGCGACAAAATTCTGCGACATATTTACATATATATATGTGCGCTTACATATGAACGCAGTGCGCATGGAGGTGAGGACAGGCCGTGATTTAATAACGCCCTATTTGGGAAATCGTATCAAATTTTAATATTTATTTTCATAAAATTTAACAAAACTGTGTTTATCAATAGATACATATGAATATTCATATTAGAAATGATTTTAGAAATTAAAAATCTTGCCGGGGTAGCATGTCTGATATATTTTAAGTAAACGTGTTCACAACTTCATTAATGCCGGACTGGGCCAAAAAATCAAGAGTGATCCTCCTTTTTGGTGCGAGCACGGAAGACAGAAATTTCATAAATATTTTCAAATTCTTGGTCGCGAAAGCCTGAAATTAGCATGTGGATGGCGATTGTGTGCGAAGGGAGAGGAGTTGGGTTTGCATTTATGAATGAAAAGACAATCGCATTTATGAATGGTTGTAGTATTTTAGAGTTTTTGGCGTCGACGTGTATACATACATATACATATGTACATATGTATCTTGCATTTACTAACATTATTTACATATGTACATATTATTCCATATGTGATATTTATGCATACATATATTAGCCCTCAAATTAAATTTTTTACCCAAATGTAAAGTAAGCAGAAAATATAAATTCACTGTAAAGCATATTTAAGTAAAAATCTTTTTTCATATTAATGCCCATGCGAAATGCCGTCGGCAAAACAGATACCCAATTTTTAGACAATGTCAACGCACATACATATGTATGTACATACATCAATATATTCATACGGATCTGTAATATTTGCGATTGTACAAATATGTATATTTATCTTCTATGACAAGTGTAATAGAAAATTAATCACATATGAAGTTTTTGCAAATTTTCGCTCATTCCAATGCGAAATCTCAAAATGGCCATGAATTTCATTGATTCCATCTTCTTTCTTCCTTCTTAATTTGGTGCAGCGAAAAGCAAATACACAGCGAATTCTGGACCGGCCTGGTGAATTTTGACGAAAGAAGATGTGAAGACGTGAGGTGAACTCCTGGAGATGGACGGCACGGATTCACTCGCTAAATTTCAGCGTGTTGTCGCTTCTTATAGATTTACGTTCTTTGTTAATACCATGATTCAATTATTAAAGGTTAGCTCGAAGAGCAGTTTTCTCGTTCCTCCTTGACAAATCGTCTCCCGTATAATCCAAAGAAAATTCATCTGGGTTTTTTGTGTTATTTGGCCGCAGCAGCAACTGCACATAACAGAGGCGGTGCATGAATATGTGTGTGTGTGTGTTAAAATCAATACTTTGAGTAATACTATGTGTTTAGGTCCGTATACTAAATCCGCGGACAAATCGTACCACCCTAATGTTTTTGCTTTTACACTAACTAAACAGGCATTCACAATGACAGCTTTGCCTATCTCTTTCTCGTTGAACGGTCAGCTGGAAAATTTCCCATTTTCCCGCAAGCTGTTCAACGGGCCTTTCGTTGAAAATCGGAAAAAACTGTTTTTTCCTTTTTTTTGCCACTTCACTTTGAAGAATCAAGGAGATCACATAGCCAGCCGCCACGCTTTATAACCGTTTAACAGGTAACCTAATTTTCACATCATAAATTGTATCTTTTGATCCATATGTTCAACCAATTGATATCAATAAATTATTAACATTAATTCAAATCATCTTTGTCGTTTCTTCATTTCAATACATCATCGGCGCGAGTGAGCTACATCTATTGGCAAGGTCGCGCGGATGAAGATGGTCCTTCGAGCCGGATTCGATTAGAGCTCTAGCTGAATAGTTTATGCCATTATAGTGAATGTGAAGAATCAAGGAGATCACATAGCCAGCCGCCACGCTTTATAACCGTTTAACAGGTAACCTAATTTTCACATCATAAATTGTATCTTTTGATCCATATGTTCAACCAATTGATATCAATAAATTATTAACATTAATTCAAATCATCTTTGTCGTTTCTTCATTTCAATACATCATCGGCGCGAGTGAGCTACATCCATTGGCAAGGTCGCGCGGATGAAGATGGTCCTTCGCAACCGTTGAAAGGCAACATTTAACATTTTTAATTCCCATCAGCATACCAGTGCACAAAGATAACCACTAACCATCAGCTATACACACTTCACCACAAACATATACATACATATATACAGTCCATTCTCACAACTATCAGCTATACGAAATCATCACAATCATCAATATACACATGCATTTTATCAGTCACCCATCAACCAAGTAAGTGGTTCTGATTCATTTGCACAAAAAAAAATAAAAATTTAAGCTTAACTTCATTAAAAAAAAACAACAACAGAATAAATTAAGTGAGTAAGTGCTGAGTACATACAGTGCGTTGACAATTTCTTTAAAATTGTTTTTGGCTGTGTCTGTCCGCGAGCACAAGAGTGCGCTTGTAATTCACATTCTTTCAAAATATTTCGTTCGAGTATTCACATTTGGCAAATAAAAATTGCAAAAAAAAAAAAAAAAAAAAAGGTTTTTTAAATTCAATTAGCGCATTCGTGTTGCATTAAGGTTGCGTTAATACAAACACTTGTGATTACCACGTCTGTCCGCCAGCAGGCAAACATAACCTCAAAAACCCGCACACCTTTGTATAAAAAACACAAATTCACTGAGCTCTTTGTATTGTTCATTCTCGCTGAGAAATTGTTTGCTCTTTGGTGCACTAATTCTAATTCGTTATTACAACTTATTTTGATTATTTTCGGTTTCGTATTGCAAGTAAGTCACGTTTGTACATATTGGCACAGCAACTTTGCTGTTTGTCATACCTCACATCAACGCACTGCTTTGTATATACACACATACATATTCACTTTGGTACACATTTTTTTATTTTTGTTATCACTTTGGCAACATTGTTGTATTATTAAAGTTGCATACGCTTTACATATATAATTTGCACAATTATTGTTTATGTATATTAATCTGGGTGGCGAGCACTGAAAAAGAATTTTTTTTTTTTTCTCATTAACTTATACATATATAAAAGACATACATTAATATAAATTGCGTAGAAAGATTTTAATCAATAAATTTGCATATACCTTATACCAATTAAACAAAATATATTTTACTCGTTATTATTGGCATTTGTGGTGGAATTTTTTCGGTTGGTCATTCTCTGATTCTCGCACATTTCAAATTAGTCCTTACTAAATGGATACCTTTATTCGTCTTGCTGATTCTGTGGCAGAATTTGAATCTGACTACAATATTGCGCCACAGTCAGATCACACTAAATTTACCCTTAACATCCAACAGGATGAACTAAAATGTATATGGGAAAAGACGAAAAAGGTATATGATGACCTCTTGAGTTCAGAGGGGCTATCAGCCAAAGATTTGGGCGCGATAAAGAAAAAGAATAAAAGTGCCTATTATTGCTATTTACGCTGCCAATCTAATATGGCTAAATTGGCTGAACAGTTGACAAAATGTGAAAAAGAAGTCGAAGATAGGTCGGTGCAAGAACACAATATCCGCCTTCCTCCTTGTGATACGGATGTGTTTAAAGGCGACTATTTATCATGGCCCACGTTCCGGGATATGTTTACGGCCATCTTTATTTGGAATAAACGACTTTCCCCAGTAGAGAAACTTTTTCACCTAAACCAAAAAACGCTAGGGGAGGCCAAGGACATTGTTAAAAAATGCCCTTTAACAAACGAAGGTTTTGTGACAGCCTGGAAGAACCTCAGTGACAGATATGAAAATAAACGAATTTTGGTGAACGCGCAATTAAAAATACTTTTCAATTTAACTGCTATTGAAAACGAATGCGGTAGTTCCATCAAAAGACTGCAGAGTGATATTAATAATTGCATATCATCACTTCAAAGCCATAAGATTGATATATCTAACTGGGATGCAATAATTACATATCTTTGCTCCTCCAAACTTCCAGAGAGCACTCTGTCATTATGGGAACAATCAGTCGTGAACAAGACCGACATATCCAAATGGGAAGACATGGATAGGTTTCTGTCAAATAGATTTCAAACGTTAGAAACCGTGTCGGATTTAAAATGCAAAAAGGCCACGTCTAAGCCTCAGAAATACGACGTTGAAACGCCACACAAACGACTAGGCTCTTTTCAAACTAGTGTTTCCAAATACTCGTATGCGTGCAAAATGTGTAGAAGCAGTGAGCACAAACTGCATGCATGTAAAGGGTGTTTTTTTTACAGGTTTGTTTTTCGAATAGAGATAAAACTGGCATTTTGTGGTCAAATCTGGCAACTCTAATGTCATTTATGTTCAGTTTGGTTTGCCATTTCATCATGAACAGGTTGACAAAAGAACAACGCTTGCAAATCGTGCAAATTTATTTCGAAAATAATGGTTCAGTTCGCGAAGTTTACCGTGAGCTCCGTCCATTTTATGGTTCAGTGATGAGGCTCATTTTTGGTTGAATGGCTACGTCAACAAGCAAAATTGCCGCATTTGGAGTGAAGAGAATCCACATGAGACCCTTGAAACGCCATTACATCCACAAAAACTGACTGTTTGGTGTGCTCTATGGGCTGGTGGAGTCATTGGGCCATACTTCTTCCGCAATAATGCTGGAGAGGCAGTTACCGTTAATGGAGACCGGTATAGAGCCATGATAACCGACTATTTTGTTCCCGAATTGGATGGCATGAATGTGGATGAGTTGTGGTTCCAACAAGACGGCGCTGCATGCCACACAGCGCACGTCACAATCGATTTATTGAAGGAAACATTCGCTGAGCGCATAATTTCGCGGAATGGACCTGTCAATTGGCCACCAAGATCGTGTGATTTGACACCATTGGATTATTTTCTTTGGGGATATGTGAAGTCGCTCGTCTACACCAACAAACCAGAAACGTTAGGGGAATTGGAAGCCAACATTCGTGGCGTTATTGCCGACATACGGCCCCATATGCTCGAAAAAGTGGTTGAAAATTGGACCTGTAGAATTGGCTTTATTCGAGCCAGCCGCGGCGGCCACATGCCCGAAATCATATTTAAACATTAATGGCATACAATTATCCTTCCAATAAAGCCAAATTGATGGACCTTAAAACGGTTTTCTTGTGTTTTATTTCAATTCGAAGTTCTATACCCCTAAAAAAAACACCCGTTACTAGATTCCGCAATCTGCCTGTTGCCAACAGGATAAGTTTTATCAAAGACAACAAGGGTTGCTTGAATTGTTTGTCTTCGGGACATGCGGTGTCGAGATGCACAAGCTCGTTTAACTGCAGCACCTGCCATGCTCGACACCATACGCTTTTGCACATTCAAACTTTTCAGCCAAAAGCAACAAATAAAGGAGAGAATCCTTCGGACGATACTCCTTCTACATCCAGTCAGGGGCGACAGCGGCGCGAGTCTGTAAAGAACAACCCAACTAGTAATGTTAAATCGCATTATTCTAATACTAGCAAAGGTGTATTACTGGGCACAGCAATAGTTCACATTCACTATAATGGCATAAACTATTCAGCTAGAGCTCTAATCGATTCCGGCTCTGAATGCTCTTTCATCACAGAACGACTCAGGCGCCGAATCAACTTGCCAACTAAAAAAATGCATGCCCAAGTTTCGGGCATTAACAACTCAGTTTCTGCGCAAGTAAAAGAGTCATGCTGCTTACAACTGCGGTCACCCACTGACCCATTAATAGAAATTCAAACAATTGCATTAATTTTGCCAAACCTTACTGGAAACCTGCCAACATGCCACATTAGCGAACAAACGCAGCAAGCCTTTCCAGATCTCGTGCTGGCAGATAAAAAATTCTTCATTAATGAGCAAGTGGATCTCGTTCTCGGTGGAGATATCTATCCACAAATAATATTGAGCGGCATTAAGAAAAATGTATTAAATACACTTCTTGCCCAGGAAACAGTGTTTGGCTGGATACTGACTGGTCATGCTGATACAGTACATCCAACAAACAAGCGCGTGTCGTTTTTTAATGAAGTAGCCTTGGATAGGCAGCTAAGCTCCTTTTGGGAGCTAGAAGACATTCCAAGGGGCAAAGTTCTAACACCAGAGGAAGTCCAGTGCGAGGAGCTCTACCGGAAAACTACAAAGCGAACCGAAGATGGAAGATACGTTGTATCTCTACCATTTAGAAAGAATTTCCCAGAGGAGATAGAATTAGGGCCCTCTTTAAAAATTGCGTGTGCCCAATTTTACAGAAATGAAACGCGCCTTAAGAAAAACACGCCATTGCAAAAGGAATATAACAGAGTTTTGATGGAGTATCAAGCTCTGGGTCATATGGAGAAGGTAACGACTAAAGTTCCGGCATATGCTGTAAACAACTACTATTTGCCTCACCATGCCGTAAGCAAAGAAGAAAGCACCTCTACAAAGGTGCGAGTAGTATTTAACGCCTCATCTACTACGACTAATGGCATCAGTCTTAATGACGTACTGCTTCCAGGACCAGTGCTTCAAAATGATCTGCCAATTTTAATCCTCCGCTGGCGACTCTTCAGATACGTCTTTAGTAGCGATATTGAGAAGATGTACAGGCAAATTTTAGTAGATTCACAACATACCAAATATCAACGAATAGTTTATCGCTCTTGTCCGGACGACCCAGTAAGTCTTTACGAGTTGAAGACTGTAACGTTCGGTATAAACTGTGCTCCTTATCTCGCTATAAGGACACTACATAAATTAGCAGAAGACACCGAAAGCTCTTATCCAATAGCCTCCAATATTTTGCGCAAATGCATGTACGTTGATGATGTTCTCGCGGGAGGGCACACCATCGACGCTGCGATAAGAGCTAGGGACGAAATATCCAAAGTGCTACACTCAGCCAGTTTTCCTCTACGAAAGTGGACGTCGAACTATGGAGAAATACTTCAAGGAATCCAAAAGTCACATTTATTTAGTGAAGAGTTTTTGGAGTTTGAAGATACCAGCAGCGTAAAGGCTCTGGGCATAAGGTGGAATGCCCACTCCGACTTGTTTTATTTTACAGCCAAGCCTTTAGAAAACAAGGAAACCTTCACTAAAAGATCAATACTGTCAGCTATCGCCAAACTCTTCGATCCATTAGGTTGGTTGGCACCAATAATAATCGTCGCGAAAATATTGATGCAAAACATCTGGTTAGAGGGAACCGGTTGGGACGAGACCGTATCTTCATCTACATTGAACAACTGGGAAATATTCATGGCTAATTACAAAGAAATTAACGATATACGGATACCGCGATGGGTAATTTTTTCGCCGACGGACAAAGTTGAAATTCATGGATTTTGTGATGCGTCCGAAAAGGCATATGCAGCAGCTATATATCTACGTGTGGAAAAAGAAAATAAGGTTTATGTTAATTTGCTACTTGCGAAAACCAGAGTAGCGCCAGTGAAAACGATTTCCCTACCACGATTGGAACTCTGCGGTGCCGTATTACTCGCGGAGGTCGTCGAGTCGGTGGTCAACAATCTGGACCTCGGCCACCTAAAAGTACATCTCTGGACTGATTCAACGATTGTCCTCGCTTGGATACAGAAACCTCCATGCTCATGGTCAACATTTGTGGCCCATCGAATAACAAAAATAGTCGAGACGGTGGGAAATTCGAACTGGTTGCATATAGATTCAGCCTCAAATCCAGCTGATCTAGCAAGTAGAGGTTTACAAGCACGTGAATTGCTCAACAACACTTTGTGGTGGCAGGGACCTTCTTGGTTGCAAGAAGATAATGCGAAATGGCCACCACAAGTCACGGCTTATAGGACGAACGTTGAGGAAAAAAGGATGAATATTCACGCAATGACCATAAGCAACGTGGACGATATTCTTGATCGATTTTCGAATTTACCGAGGGCTTTGAGAGTAATATCTTACGTTTTAAGATTCTCTGAAAGAACTCATCCGAAAACAAAAGCCTTTTTTAAATTAACGTCTTGTTTAGTTTCATCAGATGAAATTAAAGCAACGACTATACGCTTAATAACCATTTCTCAGAGGAAACATTACGGGAAAGAATTCGAAAGCCTTCAATCAAAAGAACTGATCGAATCCAAAAGTGAACTTTTACCTCTTAATCCTTTTATAGATAAAGATGGAGTCATAAGAACAGGTGGTCGTCTTGGAGCATCTCACGACCTAGCTTATAACGAACGCCATCCAATTGTCCTACCGTATAATTGTAGATTATCACGCCTCATCGTTTGTTTTATCCACCAGATCTCATTGCACGGCGAGAATCAGCTCATGTTGCGCCTGATACGAACCCAATACTGGATACCTCGAGTGAAAAACATGATCCGGTCCACTATCTACAACTGCAAAATATGCACAGTCTATAAAAAACGCTCGCAAACGCAACTAATGGGTATCCTTCCTCCGGAACGAACCACATTTTCGCGAGCGTTTTCTAATACGGGAGTAGACTTTGCTGGGCCGTTTGATATTAAGAGCTTCCGCGGACGCGGATGCCGGGTTTCTAAGGGTTACGTTTGCCTATTTGTTTGCTTTGCTACGAAAGCCATTCATTTGGAGGCGACTAATGATTTGAGCACCCCATCCTTTTTAGCAGCATTTTCTAGATTTGTAGCCAGAAGAGGATGCCCAAAGAACATCTATTCCGACAACGGTACAAATTTTGTTGGAGCCTCGCGGTCACTGAAGATTGAATTCAAGGCCTTCATAAATGATGCCCGCAACAATACCTCTTCAAAATTTGCTCATCAGATGCTTACGTGGCATTTTATACCAGCAGGTGCTCCCCACATGGGGGGACTATGGGAAGCAGGCGTTAAGAGCTTTAAAAGCCACTTCAAGAAAATAGCCTCTGGTTTGAAATACACGTTTGAGGAGTTCAGCACGCTGCTCTGCCGGGTGGAGTCCTGTCTCAACTCGCGCCCCCTGAGCCCCTCTTCGAACGAGCCGTCGGACCTAGAGCCTTTAACTCCAGGCCACTTTTTAGTCGGCACCCATCTATTAGCTCCACCCGAGATAGATACCAAGGAAAATCCTGCCTCCATCGTAAACCGGTGGCAAAAATTAAGGGTGTTACATCAAATCTTCTGCAGAAGATGGAAAAGTGAGTACCTCACTGAAATGCAAAAACGCAATAAATGGAAATATCCAAAAACCAATATACAGAATGGAGCGCTCGTGGTAATTAGAGAAGACAACCTACCGCCGAATGAATGGAGAATGGGAAGGGTTGTCAAAATACACGCAGGTTCCGATAACCTAGTCCGTGTAGTAGACCTAATGACCGAAAAGGGTCAAGTGACAAGACCGCTTGTCAAACTGGTACTTCTTCCACCTTATAGCGAAGAAAACCCAACAAGCGATAAGTAAACCACGACCTCTCCATTCCCCACCGTTCACTCCTCCCCACTCCTGAATTTCAAAAATTCACACTACTACATAAAACTTGCACCTTTTCTAATAATTACCAAAAAAAAAAAAAAAACTTTTGTGCGTTTCATTTCGTTAATATTGTTTGGGCGTCGTTGAACTACTTCATTTTTCATTTAAAACGAAGAAATTAAACAAATTTTTTTGCCGCTTTGTTGTTTAATTAAAGTAATTTCTCGTGGGTAGTAACACTAAAGTGGTCCCTGGCAGTTCCAAGCCCCTCCATTGCAAGGAAAATCGTATTTATTTAACAACTTGTGTGTAAGTTCGTATGTGTACGTATGCCATTGTGCGGATTACGATATACTTAAGCATGTGAAGGTATACATACATATGTACATAGAAGAACGCAGATCTTTCGAAAAGTGCGTAAAAGAATAACAAAGAAGTAAAGAAAAGTGTAGAAGAGATAAAGAGAAGCCAAACTACCTCTAAATATTTGAAACCAGTGTATAACTTAAAATTTATTTTAACGAGTTATGCCAAGTGATTTGAATACTGTGATCTAGTACAGTTCATTTTGTTTATCTGAATATATGTACATATGTATGTAAGTACATATGTACATAAAAATCATTGTGGAGTGAACATATGTATCTATCCCAGCAAAACTACTTTTTTGAGAGCAAAACTACTTTTTAGGAACGCAAAAAGCGCTAAATACTACAAAATGTATCCTTTCGGTACCCCAACTGTATTGCCTGCTCAAAGCTTTGACCCAGTAAAAGATGCACACGATTTGCGCAAGGCTATGAAGGGTTTTGGCACCGATGAAGATGCTCTGATTAATATCATATGTCGGCGTTCCAATGAGCAGCGGCTGGAGATTCAACGCCAATTCAAAACACATTTCGGCAAGGATCTTATCGAAGGATATTAAATCTGAGACCACTGGCAATTTCGAAAAATTACTTGTCGGACTTTTGCGTCCAATAGTTGACCTTTATTGTGCCGAATTGAATGATGCGATGGGTGGCATCGGCACAGATGAAGAAGTCCTAATCGAAATACTATGCACGTTGTCGAACGTTGAAATACACACAATTAAGAATCAGTATTTGCGCTTGTATGGCGCCCACTTGGAGTCTGAATTGAAATCGGAAACATCCGGCAATTTTAAGCGTCTGTTAGTCTCACTCTGCTCGGCATCACGGGATGAGAGTGGACAAGTGGATCCAGTGGCAGCGCAAGCTGATGCACGTGAGCTGCTGAAGGCAGGAGAATTGCGAGTAGGCACCGATGAGAGCATGTTCAATATGATTTTGTGCCAACGAAATTATCAACAGTTGCGAATGATATTCCAAGAGTATGAGAAAATGACTGGTCATACATTGGAAAAAGCCATACGCAAAGAATTCTCAGGTGACAAACTAAGCATCTGAGTGCTCGAATATGTCTAGGTATACGTATGCATATACATACATACATTACAATTTCAAATATGTGTAGTATAGGCATTAAACTATCCGCTTTACTATTATTCATACTTACGTTTCATATTCAGAACCATATTAAATGTATGCTGCTTAAACACACACAAAAATTAATTAATGAGAGTGTTTGTGTGTGTATAATTAAAATTTTGTATTCTATTTTATATTGGTTATTGGAAACCATTGGGAATCTCAGCCAAATTAGAATAATATATTCTATTTTATATATGTATGTACTTGTCTTGTAATAATGATAATGTCAATATGCATTTAATTGTTGAAAATCACCTAATGTTTATTAAACAAATACACAACATTTAATTGTTGTATAAATACCGATGTCATTTAAAAATTACATAAGTGTCTTAAATAAAATATAATTTTACAGAATGCAATCCTATACATACATATAGTATACGCATTTCTTTATCTTTGTACATGCATATGTATGTGTATGTTTAAAAAAAATAAATACATAGATTAAAATTTCAATAAAAAAAAAAAAAAAAAAATTAATTATTGCTGAACTTTTAAACTGTAAAGTTATATTATATTTATTATGAAGTTTGGGACTTGGGTTTTACATAGTTTTTTGTGCTAGAAAAAGAAGTGTGTCGCGTATTCATCGATTTTTATATTTGGAGACATACCTTTGCAAAGTTATACAAATTACTTTAAAAGGTATTTTGGTTTCACCTAAACGTTCGTGATTGGCAGAGGAACTTATCCCACTCTATCTTCAGTGGGAAATTCTTAGTTGCCAATTGCCATCCTTTATTATCGCTTTCGCAACTGACCATTCAACTAAAGTTTGATTGCTTTCGATAATCGGCCCATAATATCGATTCACTGCTAAATTTTTTTTCAAATCAAAAGGTAGTTGGAACATAACAATTTATGTAAAAGAGGTCAGTCCCTTACCACTTCATGAATATTTAAATGAAGTCTACTTGCCTACTTTGGAGTGAGTCGGCATCAGTTTTGCTGGCTTGGTTTAGCTATTACCATAGATCTTTAAAAATTTATTCGCCAATGCGTTGCGCATTTTTTAAAGGAAATAGTTGTACTGCATTGGAATAGATAATGAACCTTTATGCGATTTCACTTAAGATTAACAATTCACAAGGCAAGGTAAACTTCTAGTTTAGAATTATTTATACATATGAAGTTCTTTCAAGCTCAAATGTCAGCAAATTTTAAAGCCCGAGTTGAACTTACATTTTAACTCTAAACCCCTAGTTGCATGATAACCTATGCTTAAAACATTGAATTCAAGTACAAAATTTAGCGATTGAAATTAGTTTCGCTGATGTGCGGAATGCAGATGTATGTACATACATAGGTGTATGTTTAAATGTCCACTTATGTGGGCACTTGGAGCTCCATATGTACACATACATACATAAATATGCTTATATACAGGCTTTGCCAACCCCAAAACTCAACGGTGCTCAAGTGATGCTGTAGAAGCCTACCTTTTGCTCGTGAATAATGGTGGATTTTTAGCAAACATTCAAATTTATGTATAAAAACTCAGGGCAGATCTCCCACATGTAACTATGTATGTATAAATGTGAATAGAGCATATTACACAAATGAGATTCTTCATATTGCACCATAAGACACATTTATTTGAAATCATGTGTTTTTTGTCTGTCTAAATGGATTACATACATAATTAGGTTTATTTCAATTGATTTAATGCCAGCTTTATCAAACAACGAACAGACCAAATAAGCAGCCTAATCGCGTTTTGCACATAGAATGCACATACAAAAGGCTTTTTATCTTAAAACTATACATGGTTATATGCTGTTTTAGGAATGTATTTATGTTATCTATACAACTGCTATGAATAATAACACTAAGAACGGATAGAAAATCTTGGGTTGGGGCACTGCACACGCCAATATCAGGAAAGTCATTCCCAAACATGTTAGAAATACACAAATCAACAATGCTTTCAAAGCTGCCATTTTACGAATTATTTGTTCAATTTAAGCACATTTTTAAGCGAAATACCTTTGTGTGTTTACGAAAATTATGCTGTAGAAGCCTACCTTTTGCTCGTGAATAATGGTGGATTTTTAGTTGGATGCTCTCCGCAGTGATGATGTCGTTGACTTGTTGCAGTGCTGTCGTTGCTGCATTTGCATTTGTTGTCGATTCAATGCATGCATGTGCTGACAAGGGGTTTGCAGGACCTCAAAATGTGTCATTGGATTCGCTGTTTGAATATCATAGTGGAGATGACGCGTTATCAGCGCACCCAGACGCCGGAGCATATCTGTAAAAGTTTTTTGTCCTTTCGTATCCACGGCCGGCGATCATCTTGTGCCTGGTATGGCGTCAGATGCGCATGAATTTTCATACCCGCCCTTGTGAGAGTTTCTAGGAGGCTTCTGGGCGGTATCCATGTATTATTCTGGCCGCCGTGCCCACCATATAGTCAATACATGTCTTCGATGCGTCGGATGCTAAAAAGGAGAAATTTCAATTAATTGGTTTGTTAACAATTACAAACTAATTTTCTACACTCACCGCATGTTTAATGAATGAAAGTTGACAGCCATTCACGGAAATGGTTTTCACTTATGGCCCACAAAAATACCACACTTGCTTTCCACAATGGAAGTGTAAGAAAAGCAAATTAATTTTAGGGTGGTTACACACCATGGCTAAACGCTCGTTTTGACATCTTTTCAGATACGCATTTCGAAAATCAAAATGAACGCACCCATTAGACGCACATATTCGATATATATTTTTTTATCTTTGCAAAAAAAAAAAAAGTCGATGCTCTTTTTCTTGGTGCGGAATATTTTCGGAATTAATTTCTTGGGCTGCCAGGCCATACTGCAACATAGAAGCCATATTGCAACGTAAAAATATTGTAACATAAAAATAACTCATTCGCGACATTCAATAGTTGCAGAGATATATATTTTTTATCAACTTAATCTAGCGCGAAGTGAATTCCCTCATCGGCGAATTCACAAATATACCTAAGCCATAGATGGCGCTGCTAGTTTCCTTCCATCACATCCCACATAAGGTCAGGTCAACACCAGCAACTATGTTTGCGGCAATGAGCGAACATAATGCCCAGTTTACACCAATGTATTCGTAAAAGATAAAATACTCAGCGAATATATGTAAACCTAAAAATATAGATATGACGCATTTATTCCCTACCTATCTCTTCACAAAAAAAAATAATTAATCACTGACAGCTGAATGGAACTGCCTACTGAATTCCACCATGAATTGCAAACCAGATTGTAGCCATGAGTCGATGTGTCGTGCTCAATTATTATGCCGGGTACACAAAAAAAAAAAAAAAACAAGGTATAAATAGCAAAGGGTAT
Source organism: Philophylla caesio (assembly GCA_963971545.1). Lineage (NCBI taxonomy): Eukaryota > Metazoa > Arthropoda > Insecta > Diptera > Tephritidae > Philophylla > Philophylla caesio. The sequence goes on along the minus strand of OZ020608.1, from coordinate 35,933,416 downwards.
AGTACTCATATGAAATGTGTTAATGTATGTCGATGTCCGTCAAAAAAAAATGTTGCTCGTCACCCAAACATATTAGTTCGAAATGGGCAACATATCAACCTATTTTAGGCAGAATGACACCATATACCGCTATGCGCAAGAAGGCTGAGGCGAACCCCGCTCGATACCCACAGCCCTGCAAATTGTGCGACAAGAGGCACCCGCTACGCTTGTGCCCAACATTTCGAGCAAAGAGTCCAGAAGAACGACTACGTGCCATCTTGATGTTCCGGTACTGCGCGAACTGCCTCTCGATGGCCCACCGTGCAGTGGAGTGTAGAAGCGAGAGCACATGTAAACGGTGCAGCGAGCAACACCACACGATGCTGCATATCAATGACGGCGAGAAACCCAATCGGGTTCGACGGGCAATATTAGAGCCGATACCAGAAGAGGATGATCTGGTGTCACTCGATGCGTCAGATGTGGAAGCGGAACTTATGCCATTCCGCTCCAACCAAGAGGTGGGGGAAGTGCTACAAAACGGAGCGGAAACTAGTTCTTTCCCCCCGAATAGCTCGACGAGCGTGGAGCCTCGGCCTCTCCACATTGGCTACGCAAGCGGATCGGAATCACGGCGCTTTTTAAGGATGCTTTTTAAGGATGCGCGGTAAGCATGGTCAAACCACTATCGTGACAACCCATGCCGTCATCATCCGTAACTACCGAAAGGTTACGCCGATCGCCTCCGTTGAGTCCACGATTGCCGCCTCGTATGCCAACTTGAAGCTGGCAGATCCGAAGTTCCACATCGCCGCGCCTGTCCGGCTTGTACTCGGCGCGGACGTCGTCCCAAAGGTTCTGCTGGGCGCTATTCCAGCTGGCACAATGGGCCCCTTACTAGCCCAAAACACGATTTTTGGCTGGGTCCTTTCAGGAGCCTGCTAGTATCGACTAGCATTATTATATATATATATATATGGTTTATCTTACCTATATAGTGTATCTTATATATACAGTAGGTCGTACTTTTTAAACCATTTGAAATAAAAAAAAAAATAAAAATAAAAAAATAAAAAAAAATAAATAAAAAAAAAAAAAAAAAAAGAAACCGAGAAATAAAGCTGAATTACTATTCTCAAAAGTGCAAATGAAATTAGAACCATTTATTTCCTTTCAATCCTCTCTTCCAGATAGATACTCAAATCTCAACACTGGTGGCGGAGACATAAATTTAGTTAACTTTAAGTCATACTTTTAAGATAAAGCTGGTGGCTGCCCCTTTCAAATTGATCGTTGCTTATCGCAAGGGGGCCGGTATGTTTAGGTCCGTATACTAAATCCGCGGACAAATCGTACCACCCTAATGTTTTTGCTTTTACACTAACTAAACAGGCATTCACAATGACAGCTTTGCCTATCTCTTTCTCGTTGAACGGTCAGCTGGAAAATTTCCCATTTTCCCGCAAGCTGTTCAACGGGCCTTTCGTTGAAAATCGGAAAAAACTGTTTTTTCCTTTTTTTTTGCCACTTCACTTTGAAGAATCAAGGAGATCACATAGCCAGCCGCCACGCTTTATAACCGTTTAACAGGTAACCTAATTTTCACATCATAAATTGTATCTTTTGATCCATATGTTCAACCAATTGATATCAATAAATTATTAACATTAATTCAAATCATCTTTGTCGTTTCTTCATTTCAATACATCATCGGCGCGAGTGAGCTACATCTATTGGCAAGGTCGCGCGGATGAAGACTATGTATGTTCTGATTGCGCAGTAAACTCGAGTTTGTGGTTTTGAGTTTATGAACAATTGTCAAGGGTTCTCATAGGGGTGTTTCGTGATGCAATAACGAAAGGTGTTGTACGTTGGCAACTTCTCGCTCTAAATCAGCCATCTTGAACGCCCTTAGAAATTGTCTTGTTCCTTTGCAGAATTTGGTTACCAGTTTTGTACAAAAAAAATGTTGAATTGTAGCAGAAAATTAAGTTTTTGATGTGGAACTCATAATATGTATTATCGATTGTTTTAACATTTTGGATAACTTCTCTTATTTGTTGATAATTTGTTTTCTAAAAGCGAGAATTTGAATAAGTTTTTGTAAAAATTGTCAAGTATTTGTATAATGAAACATTATTTGTTAAAATATTAAGTGGAATAAAGCTCTGGGGTTCATTTCGGAAGACAGGATAAGCATTTACAATACAATATTTTATTGGCAAAAAAAAAATATCCGTTTTTTGATAAAGTAACAAAAATATATTTAACCTCTGGATGTTGTATTCTAATGTCCGTTTTTGATAAAGTATTAAAAATAGTTCTCCATAAAATCATCTTCATAGGGGAACTCCCATTTCTCTTCCGCCTTCAACGGACTCTATCATCTCGTTAACGTCAATTTTTTGTTTTCTCCGCTCGTCTTTGGCACAAGCTAATTTTATATTCAATTTAACCTATTGATGTTGTATTCTAAAAATTATACCATAAAGGCTAAAGGAACTCCATGGACCTGTATATTTCTGCTTTTTCAGTTATCAATTAGTATTTATTTCCTAAAAATTCCGCCTTCAGTGCTGTTATGCTCATAACCATTGAGGATTACCTTCAGTTTCTTCATGATCCAATGATTGGAAATAAACCATATTAATGTGGGAAAACTTTTCCGAAAAAATGTTAATAGCTGGACAAACATTGTTATGCGTCATATTTAAACATTTTACATTATTTTCTAAAGAATAATCATTATCGAAGAAGTTTGTCTTTATTAATTTTGGCATCTAAAAACACTAAAAATTCGTACTGTACGCAGGTTTTACCAGCAATTTTAATACAAATTATGATGATATTAGTTTTTTTTGGCAGTTTTCATATAAAATTCATAATATTCCAATCATTGTGGTTAAATTTTATGTAAATATCTTCACTCATTTGTACCTTTTTCTAAGAACGGCCTTCTTTTATTCCCGTTTCTCTAATACTTCCAAAACACAACATTGAGGTAAGGGCGTTCAATCTGGCGCTGTCACAACGTACAACACCTTTCGTTATTCCATCATGACCTTTCATTAATCCATTATGGGGGTGTTTAAGAAACTTTAAGTTTGATTGACATTTGTATATTTACTTCCGAATATAAATATTGTTTTGTTTATAGTCAAAAATGTTTGAGTATATACATTTGTACGGTGGGGTGCAATAAGGCCATACGCAATAAAGCCATATGGCAATAAAGCTATATTTTTAGGCAATAAAGCCATATTTTTAGGCAATAAAGCCATAGCTGGCTTGTGCCTGCTTCCAAACAATTCAAATGTAAGTTTTTTTTTAATATTTATTAGCATACATATGTGTGTATATGTAATTCAATTTCTAATTTTTTCATTTTCATTTTCATTTCATTTATTTAAGTCAATGGTTACAAAACCTTTCAGACTAGATACTGAAAAGTGCTTATGAATAGTTCTTACATAATATATAAACATTTATTATTTTTAGTGAGATTCAATTCTAGAGCGGAAAATGCATGTGGGCATGGCAAAATCAAGATCAAGTGATCTATATATGAAATTTAGTTCAGTGAGTGCTCGTTTAATGGGAGCAAAGTTAAGGTAATTCAATTTTCCTGCACTGACATTAAACGGATAATTAAAGCGTAGAGTTCTTTGAGGGACATTGAAGCTTATCTGTCCTAGAATATCCGGGCAGTCAATAGAGCCATAAATAAGATCATAAACAAACATCAAAGAGTGAATGGTACGCCTATTTGCTAAGGACTTCAAATCTATAAGCATGCAACGCGCACTATAGGAAGGCAAAGTTAAGAGGTTGCAAGGCGAAACGAATGAAATTGCGTTGTACTCTTTCAATTCTATTAGAGTGAGATGCATAAATAGGCTTCCAAATTAGAGAGGCATATTCGAGCTTGGAGCGGACTAAGGAGTTATACAAAGTTTTCCTAGTGTATGGGTCTTTAAAATCCCTCGCATAACGTCGCAGAAAAGCTAAGTTAGCATAAGCCTTAGGACTAATAGAGCTAATGTGATTGACAAAGTTAAATCCAGTGGCAAATACTATCCCAAGGTCAGAAAACTCTCCAACAGTGGAAATAGTGGCATTCGATAAAGTGTATGACGATGGAATACGATTTGGAGATTTAGAATAAGTGACATGGAAGCATTTATTTAAATTAAGAGATAATTTATTACTGACGCACTAAGTGGATAGGTTGTTTACATCTTTTTGTATTAGAAATATATCCGAAGTTATTTTACTAAACAGCTTTAAATCATCTGCATATAATAAAAACTTGGAATGGTAAAAACAATCTCCAATGTCATTAATGAAAAGCGAAAATAAAATAGGACCAAGAATGCTGCCCTGTGGAACACCTGAAGCGGCTACAAACGTGAAGACATGGCATTTTCAATTTGAACAAACAATTTTTTATTAGAGAGATAAGATTTCAACCAGGAAAGAAAAATTGAGTGGAAGCCTAAGCATTCAAGTTTTCTACAGAGGATATTATGGGAAACGGTGTCAAATGCTTTTGAAAAATCTGTGTAAATCGTATCAACTTGCCATCCACACTTAAACGTCGAGATGTAATACTGGGTAAAAACTGCTAGGTTCGTAACTGTGGAACGCCCACTAATAAAACCATGTTGATTTGTGTCTATTATATTATTAATAGAAAAAATTATTTTGTTATGTACAAGCTTTTCAAAGAGTTTAGAACAAGTAGTTAGTTTCGAAATTGGCCTGTAATTTCGTACATCATTTTTATTGCCTGACTTAAAGATTGGTGTGATGGAAGTAAGTTTCCAGCGATCAATGAACTCACCCGTAGAGAGTGAGAGATTGAAGATATAAAGCAATGGCACACAAATAGAGAAACTGCATTTTTTGAGAAAGAAAGTATTGAGCCCATCCAAGTCCATTTTTAATGACGATTGAAGAGAAAAAATGGCTTCTATAATATCCAACTCAGTTACAAATAATGAACCAAAGTCAACAACCCGGGAGTCAGTATGAAGAGGTATCCCGATACCTCAGTATCCGAAAGAAAGTTGGATTTGAAAAAATCCGCAAACAAGGCCGCCGAATCAGATAAACTTTCAGAGCGTTTATCATTGTAGATCATACAAGCTGGAATATTTGAGCAGCCCTTCTTAGATCGAATATATTTCCAAAAAGCCTTAGGATTCGATTTTAGTTCATCTTCGAAACGCAATATGTAACGATTATATAAAATTTGTCAAGGACATTGAACCGCGTCATGTAATCTACATACTTTTCTTTAAAGCATTCATTATTTGTAGATTTAAATAATTTTTAAAATTTATTCCTCTGATTCTTTAACTTTTTAAGGTTTTTCGTATACCAAGGGAGCTTATGCACCCACCCGATCAGGAAGGAGAGAAAGGTTATTATGAAAAATTTCAGACAACTTAAACAGAAAAATTTCAAAACACTCAGAAGCACTTTTAGCACGAAATATTAAGCTCCAATCAATTTTATGGATTTCAGCGTTCAGGGTATCATGATTTGCACTACGGAAATCAAAAGATTTAGTATTGTTAGTGTCGGCAGAAATCGAATCAAAAAATTCTAAAGAAAAAGTTAAAGGCACATGATGCATATCCGATTTACAAATTGGAAAATTACATTCACTTATATGAAAAATTAAATCCTCATTAACAAAAATTAGATCTAAAATGTTACCAATTTTATTAAAAAATGAATTAATTTGAACAAGGTTAAAGCTAAAAAGACTGTCTATAAAGTTTATTTCAAAAGAGGTATTTTTACATTAGTTGGGGTAAGATATCCATTATTTTGTGGATTAGACCATACAATTTTATTGAGGTTGAAATCCCCTAAAATGTAAAAATAACTTTCTTCATTATTTTCACACAAACTAACAATATTATTTGTATGCGCGGTATATAACGACTCCGAACTTCCGGGGGGATATAGGATACACATACAAACATTTTTCCATAGGTTCCATAGATACATACGCGAAGTTGATCAAGTAAAGAGTCAAAACTTGTAAGATCAACCTTTGATGAGCGAATGGCACGTTTTATAGCGATTAGAACTCCACCTCCTCTGGAGCACCCAGTTTTATTTCCATCCCTGTCCTTACGGTATGTATGGAACAAGATTGGATTGAAATACTCAGCGTCAAAAAAGTCTTGATTAAGCCAAGATTCAACAATAACGTAAACGTCATACTCGCAACGGCTTGTGGCTAAAAAAACTTCTTTAGCTTTTGTTCGCATACCAGCAATGTTTTGAAAATACACAGATAAATTATTATTAACTAACGTACATTTAAAATCTTTAGCAATACAGTTATCTATTTGAGTGGCTCTAAATTGTGATCTCGGTGAAAAAACCGAAAAGGCCTTACGTTAATATATGCGGGCCAAACATTTGGGTCGAGTATTTTTTCATACAAGCTGGGAGTAATCCCAAACTTAAAATTAATACGTCGTAGTTGATCTAATGGTGTATCCTTCTTAACAAGTTTAAAACAAGATAGATGTCTTCTATCAATGCCAGAGTTTTTTGAGACGTAAGCAATCACACTATCCTCCGTAACAGTGGGCTTAAAAGAAGACACGTTCACCCATTTCTTTTTAACTATTACATCTAAATCAACATTTTCATTACGCCCAACAACTATATTTTTAGTTTTGGAAACTTTTTTGTTTCGCACAGTAGCCCAGTCATTTGAGGCAACAACAGCTATAGGCTGAGCATCACAGTTAGAGACAGATGTAGGTGGCGGTGGAATAGACGGAGCGGATAAAGAAGTGATACTTGGAGTAGGCTTCGCAGTTACTGCAGAAGCAATACTGGCAGAGGCGCGAGTAGATGAGATCGGCATTGTAGTTATAGGCGCAGCGATAGCAGCATATGATGACTGTTGATGTCTCACTGCACTAGTGAGAGTAGCAGGTGTGAGAGAAATCATTGTAGGTGAAACGGTAAGAGCGCCAGCAGATAAAGGGCAAACATTTGTTTCAGCATTGTTAGTATTAGGAGCATCAGCATTGTTTAAGGTTCAATTAGAGGTGCCATAACCATAACCATAGAAAACAGCTGATCCAACCAACCTTATGGGTTACACTGTAATCGATTAGTGGTGCCATACCATAACGCCATAACCATAACCATAGCGACCAACTGAATTTTGGTTTTTGCCGTAACCATAAACAAATGATTGCTGATTCGCCTTGTTTATTGTGATATTTTTGTTCTTCGTGTGCAGTTTATTTTGTTTTGATGAGATTTAATTTATATTTTGCGTCCGCGTTTTACATACTTTACTAAATTTTTATTTACTTTCAGTTTATTGCAAATATCAGCTGTTTATGGTTATGGCACCACTAATCGATTGCTTAAATATGGTTATGGTTATGACTACGATTATGGTTATGGCGTTATGGTATGGTACCTCTAATTGATCCTTTAGCTGTTTGAAACAATCACCAACGTAGGCTCGAAGATTTATTATTTCAGTTGTTAAGAGTGCTATGGCTGCATCTTTCTCATTAAGTCTCTTCTGCAATAAACACATAACAGCGTGCAGTAATTGAGATTTTTCTGTTGCTTTTTTCTTATCTTCGTGCAAAACACTGAGTAAAGAGAGGACGCGCTTGTTTCAGGCTTATCCATTCGTATATACACATATGTATCTATTGATGTCAAGCAAATCACAAGCAGCATATACCCATGTCATTCAATATATTAAAGCAAATGTTTTTCCAACATCCGTGGTCATAGATTTTGAGTTGAGTTTACGTAAATAAAACATGTGTATCCGACAGTACTTATGAAAAGTTGTTGGTTTTATTTTACCAAAGCTCTGCGGCATAAAGTTTTAAAAATTTCAGGTCTTATCGGACATTTAAATAGGAATAATCGAGCCAAAAAATTATTGAACAAATTCATGGGTTTACAACTTATTAAACCCGCTGACATTAAAACTGCTGTTGAAACGTTAGAAATGGAAGCCAACAGTCAACAATTTCTAAAAGAAAATTCTACCGAAAGCATTTTTATGCTTTTCATCATATATTTCAAACGTCAATGGATGCAAAAGGTAAGCTTAAAAAGTGTACACAATTTTGTAATTAAAGGAACGCCCTGAATATTTTTCCGTTTACAAAGAACCTATTACAACTAGCAGCGCTGCTGAAGCTTTCCACAGCAGCTAAGAATGAAGTTGCCGAAACAAGGAAATTTCTATAGATTTTTGAGCGTTCTTAGTAATGTAAATGCGGCAAAATCAATTGTTTTTTTTTAAATCAATCGAAGGCAATACAGTTTTATACAAAGAAAAAAATAAATACTATAAAAATCGCCAAGAAAAAACAAATTACATTGAAATATATACTCAATCAGTTTTCCATGAAAGAAAGTTGTACACTCGCAGTAGATTTCGTTAATGAAATTCAAACATCCGATGATGACACTTATGATGATGATGAGGAGGAGATCGTGAAGTTTTGTTTTTGCCATGCAAGCATTGTAAAGTTTGTCGTGACTGCTTCGTCCGAATGAGTGGACAGTCTCAAAAGTCTAGAGTTTGCCGAGCAATTATCAATCATTCCATGTTGATTTACATGTAAAGTTACATTCATATTTTTGTTTTTATTTTATGGCAACCAATTTATTTTCTAAGATAAAATCACTGCTGAAAAATAAATTGGGGTTAAATATATGTACAATCTCATAGAACCTTACGTGTAGCGTTGGGGGCGTCTCTTCACAAAGTGAAAGAGAGCTGGGTTTTCGCATAAGGCTACTACAGTTACATATCACAACAAAAAACGTCATCCTATAAAAATTTACCACCCAGGAGAAACCATTTATGTTAAAATAAATAAAAGATTTGGTACGAAAATTTAATTTTTCAGATGTCTTTTAACCTCCTCCGCCCCTGCGACAATAGACATTTACGACTACTCAACGGCACAAGTAGTCACTATAAACGACGGACTAGCAAAAATCCAGAACGGAGCCTTCAGGCTAATACGGACAACCAAATTCGTTTATTCGGACATACCTCAGGACAATATCCTTTATCCTATCCTAAAGCACGAATTAACCCAAACCCTCCAAATCCTAGACACAATCAAACAAATTGAAAAACGTTTAAAAATATCAATAAATATTTTAGGCACGGCTTGGAAATTCATCGCCGGATCCCCTGATCACGAAGATCTGGAGATAATATACAATAACTTAAATGAAATTAATAACAATAATAATAAGCAAGTACTTATTAATGAAATTTTTAACGATAAATTAAATAACTTTACTAGAATAGTAAATAAACTTTTTAACAGCATAAGAAAAGATACATACATATGTTGAAAATGAAACAATTGCTAATTTGCAAAATAGAATAAGATTAATAAAAGAAGAAATAATTAACGGTAAGTACGCCATACAATGGGCGAAAAAATATATTTTTAATACATTGATGTTTAATAAAAATGAAATTGAAATTGCTTTAGAAAAGCTAGAAAATGACGAAATTCCATTTAGAAATGCAGAAGAAGCATTATAATTTTCAAATATTAATATTGTAAGCAAAAATATGACAATTTTTACTTGGTAAAGACTTTTAAAGAAAATTTTCAAAAAATTAGATAAAACTATTATAGATATTGAATATGATAAAATATTAAAAGGAAATAAAGAAATATATGGAGTAAAAGAACTCTGCGATAGCTATAAGAAAATTGAAATTTGTAAACAAAATCAAGTAGTTAATATAAGTAATAACACTTGTATGCCTAGAACAATTAATAGTTCTAATTCAACTTGCACCAAAAATAACGGGCACCACATTCTACAAATCGAAGAAATAACAACTGGCATTTTACTGCTCAATAACTATGTATAAAGGACAAATAGACGTTGATGGAGCGATCACAAATTTGACAGGAACGCAACTTATTAATTTCCACAATTCAACGCTGAAAATAAATAACTAAACCTATACTAATTACGACTCAATAACATCTCCCGCTATCCCAGCTGTCCTGCAACCCGCACCCATTGAGAAAAATCGAATTAAGTTACTCTCCCTGGAAGCTTTGAAAGAATTTCACATAAACAACATTCGAAGGATAAATATTCTAAAGGAAGCAACAATATCCAACAGCTCACTTTCGCTTGGAGCCGTTGCAGCCGTTTGCAAATTTTGAAAGAAATCCCAAAACAAGATGATCATTCCATGAAATCGCTATGCTATCCAGATCCCACCCACAAATCACAGCATAAATCAATTTAAAAATGTATCTAATGATACCCCCACATACATATGTACATAAATTTCAACAACTTACCTTATTTTTGACAACGCTCGAGGACGATCGTTTGTTAACGACGATCGGGAAGTGTTAACCTGGCATATGTTAACACTACCAAAATAATAAACTAATCCATCAGCAATACAGGTAGAGCGGATATGCAACTCCAATAATTGCACAACCTTTCCCACACCATAGCCCAGACGTTGACTCAGCACACGCGCAACCGAAATTGGCGAATTCGTGAAATTCAAATGTAATTGCCCGGTGCATTTAGTTAAGCTTTTAGATAAAGTACAATTGTAAATTCAGTTATTAAATAAAGCTCATTCGTAAAGGTCGTGCTGACCTAAAAAAGATTTTTTTTCTTTAAATGTAAAAGTAAATATTTAACTTATATTAACGCAAACTCATGTCCCGATAGTAAAAAACAACCAATTTTGAAAACCGTCAAATATGAATGATTAACATTAATTAATTAACATGAATTTTTTACCATCATACGCTCATACTTTCAACTCGTTATTCATGTTTGCATACAAGAAAGATCGTGTAATGGTGGCTTATTGAATGAAAATTATATTAATACCATGATTCAATTATTAAAGGTTAGCTCGAAGAGCAGTTTTCTCGTTCCTCCTTGACAAATCGTCTCCCGTATAATCCAAAGAAAATTCAAATAGCGGGAGAAAGTAAAAGTTTTTAAGCAAAAAATTAGGCAGGTAACACTGATTCGCTTTCGGTGCTTTCCTTTCTCTTATTCGTTGGCATTTGGTTTTCTGATTGCGTGAATTTAGGTAAGTATTTCAACAAATTTCTTTTATTTTATAATAAATGATATTTTTACGTCTTAGATTGTTGGAACTACCGTTTTTTATATAATTACATGTCCCTATAGAAAACATAGGAATATCCAAGCGATTTCGAGGGATAAGTGACAATGTGGCATATGCATTAAAACTAAGTATTTGAGCATCATTTTTTTTCACAAAAAATAGTAAGAAATACTCGCTCGGATATCCATCAGCTTATATCGCTTTTGGTATATGTGCCAGTGGAAAGCGTTTGAGTTTGCTTTTACCTTGTTTTTTGTTCGAAGCCACCATAAACTTCGCCCGCACAAGTGCGCGTAAGTTTGGATGCAAACTTTTTATTGTATATCTGGGTTTTTTGTGTTATTTGGCCGCAGCAACAACTGCACATAACAGAGACGGTGCATGAATATGTGTGTGTGTGTGTTAAAATCAATACTTTGAGGAATACTATGTTCTGATTGCGCAGTAAACTCGAGTTTGTGGTTTTGAGTTTATGAACAATTGTCAAGGGTTCTCATAGGGGTGTTTCATGATGCAATAACGAAAGGTGTTGTACGTTGGCAACTTCTCGCTCTAAATCAGCCATCTTGAACGCCCTTAGAAACTGTCTTGTTCCTTTGCAGAATTTGGTTACCAGTTTTGTACAAAAAAAATTTTGAATTGTAGCAGAAAATTAAGTTTTTGATGTGGAACTCATAATATGTATTATCGATTGTTTTAACATTTTGGATAATTTTTCTTATTTGTTGATAATTTGTTTTCTAAAAGCGAGAATTTGAATAAGTTTTTGTAAAAATTGTCAAGTATTTATAATGAAACATTATTTGTTAATATATTAAGTAGAATAAAGCTCTGGGGTTTATTTCGGAAGACAGGATAAACAATTTTATTGGCATTTACAATACAATATTTTATTGGCAAAAAAAAAATATCCGTTTTTTGATAAAGTATCAAAAGTATATTTAACTTCTGGATGTTGTATTCTAATGTCCGTTTTTGATAAAGTATCAAAAACAGTTCTCCATAAAATCATCTTCATAGAGGAACTCCCATTTCTCTTCCGCCTTCAACCGACTCTATCATCTCGTCAACGTAAATTTTTTGTTTTCTCCGCTCGTCTTTGGCACAAGCTAATTTTATATTCAATTTCACCTATTGATGTTGTATTCTAAAAATTATACCATAAAGGCTAAAGGAACTCCATGGACCTGTATATTTCTGCTTTTTCAGTTATCAATTAGTATTTATTTCCTAAAAATTCCGCCTTCAGTGCTTTTATGCTCATAACCATTGAGGATTACTTTCAGTTTCTTCATGATCCAATGATTGGAAATAAACCATATTAATGTGGGAAAACTTTTCCGAAAAAATGTTAATAGCTGGACAAACATTGTTATGCGTCATATTTAAACATTTTACATTATTTTCTAAAGAATAATCATTATCGAAGAAGTTTGTCTTTATTAATTTTGGCATCTAAAAACACTAAAAATTCGTACTGTACGCAGGTTTTACCAGCAATTTTAATACAAATTATGATGATATTAGTTTTTTTGGCAGTTTTCATATAAAATTCATAATATTCCAATCATTGTGGTTAAATTTTATGTAAATATCTTCACTCATTTGTACCTTTTTCTAAGAACGGCCTTCTTTTATTCCCGTTTCTCTAATACTTCCAAAACACAACATTGAGGTAAGGGCGTTCAATCTGGCGCTGTCACAACGTACAACACCTTTCGTTATTCCATCATGACCTTTCATTAATCCATTATGGGGGTGTTTAAGAAACTTTAAGTTTGATTGACATTTGTATATTTACTTCCGAATATAAATATTGTTTTGTTTATAGTCAAAAATGTTTGAGTATATACATTTGTACGGTGGGGTGCAATAAGGCCATACGCAATAAAGCCATATGGCAATAAAGCTATATTTTTAGGCAATAAAGCCATATTTTTAGGCAATAAAGCCATAGCTGGCTTGTGCCTGCTTCCAAACAATTCAAATGTAAGTTTTTTTTTAAATATTTAATAGCATACATATATGTGTATATGTAATTCAATTTCTAATTTTTTCATTTTCATTTTCATTTCATTTATTTAAGTCAATGGTTACAAAACCTTTCAGACTAGATACTGAAAAGTGCTTATGAATTGTTCTTACATAATATATAAACATTTATTATTTGTAGTGAGATTCCATTCTAGAGCGGAAAATGCATCTGGGCATGGCAAAATCAAGATCAAGTGATCTATATATGAAATTTAGTTCAGTGAGTGCTCGTTTAATGGGAGCAAAGTTAAGGTAATTCAATTTTCCTGCACTGACATTAAACGGATAATTAAAGCGTAGAGTTATTTGAAGGACATTGAAGCTTATCTGTCCTAGAATATCCGGACAGTCAATAGAGCCATAAATAAGATCATAAACAAACATCAAAGAGTGAATGGTACGCCTATTTGCTAAGGACTTCAAATCTATAAGCATGCAACGCGCACTATAGGAAGGTAAAGGATCAGCAAAGTTAAGAGGTTGCAAGGCGAAACGAATGAAATTGCGTTGTACTCTTTCAATTCTATTAGAGTGAGATGCATAAATAGGCTTCCAAATAAGAGAGGCATATTCGAGCTTGGAGCGGACTAAGGAGTTATACAAAGTTTTCCTAGTGTATGGGTCTTTAAAATCCCTCGCATAACGTCGCAGAAAAGCTAAGTTAGCATAAGCCTTAGGAATAATAAAGCTAATGTGATTGACAAAGTTAAATCCAGTGTCAAATACTACCCCAAGGTCAGAAAACTCTCCAACAGTGGAAAGAGTGGCATTCGATAAAGTGTGTGACGATGGAATACGATTTGGAGATTTAGAATAAGTGACATGGAAGCATTTATTTAAATTAAGATATAATTTATTACTGACGCACCAAGTGGATAGGTTGTTTACCTCTTTTTGTATTAGAAATATATCCGAAGTTATTTTACTAAACAGCTTTAAATCATCTGCATATAATAAAAACTTGGAATGGTAAAAACAATCTCCAATGTCATTAATGAAAAGCGAAAATAAAATAGGACCAAGAATGCTGCCCTGTGGAACACCTGAAGCGGCTACAAACGTGTAAGACATGGCATTTTCAATTTGAACAAACGATTTTTTATTAGAGAGATAAGATTTCAACCAGGAAAGAAAAATTGAGTGGAAGCCTAAGCATTCAAGTTTTCTACAGAGGATATTATGGGAAACGGTGTCAAATGCTTTTGAAAAATCTGTGTAAATCGTATCAACTTGCCATCCACACTTAAACGTCGAGATGCAATACTGGGTAAAAACTGCTAGGTTCCTAACTGTGGAACGCCCACTAATAAAACCATGTTGATTTGTGTCTATTATATTATTAATAGAAAAAATTATTTTGTTATGTACAAGCTTTTCAAAGAGTTTAGAACAAGTAGTTAGTTTCGAAATTGGCCTGTAATTTCGTACATCATTTTTATTGCCTGACTTAAAGATTGGTGTGATGGAAGTAAGTTTCCAGCGATCAATGAACTCACCCGTAGAGAGTGAGAGATTGAAGATATAAAGCAATGGCACACAAATAGAGAAACTGCATTTTTTGAGAAAGAAAGTATTGAGCCCATCCAAGTCCATTTTTAATGACGATTGAAGAGAAAAAATGGCTTCTATAATATCCAACTCAGTTACAAATAATGAACCAAAGTCAACAACCCGGGAGTCAGTATGAAGAGGTATCCCGATACCTCAGTATCCGAAAGAAAGTTGGATTTGAAAAAATCCGCAAACAAGGCCGCCGAATCAGATAAACTTTCAGAGCGTTTATCATTGTAGATCATACAAGCTGGAATATTTGAGCAGCCCTTCTTAGATCGAATATATTTCCAAAAAGCCTTAGGATTCGATTTTAGTTCATCTTCGAAACGCAATATGTAACGATTATATAAAATTTGTCAAGGACATTGAACCGCGTCATGTAATCTACATACTTTTCTTTAAAGCATTCATTATTTGTAGATTTAAATAATTTTTAAAATTTATTCCTCTGATTCTTTAACTTTTTAAGGTTTTTCGTATACCAAGGGAGCTTATGCACCCACCCGATCAGGAAGGAGAGAAAGGTTATTATGAAAAATTTCAGACAACTTAAACAGAAAAATTTCAAAACACTCAGAAGCACTTTTAGCACGAAATATTAAGCTCCAATCAATTTTATGGATTTCAGCGTTCAGGGTATCATGATTTGCACTACGGAAATCAAAAGATTTAGTATTGTTAGTGTCGGCAGAAATCGAATCAAAAAATTCTAAAGAAAAAGTTAAAGGCACATGATGCATATCCGATTTACAAATTGGAAAATTACATTCACTTATATGAAAAATTAAATCCTCATTAACAAAAATTAGATCTAAAATGTTACCAATTTTATTAAAAAATGAATTAATTTGAACAAGGTTAAAGCTAAAAAGACTGTCTATAAAGTTTATTTCAAAAGAGGTATTTTTACATTAGTTGGGGTAAGATATCCATTATTTTGTGGATTAGACCATACAATTTTATTGAGGTTGAAATCCCCTAAAATGTAAAAATAACTTTCTTCATTATTTTCACACAAACTAACAATATTATTTGTATGCGCGGTATATAACGACTCCGAACTTCCGGGGGGATATAGGATACACATACAAACATTTTTCCATAGGTTCCATAGATACATACGCGAAGTTGATCAAGTAAAGAGTCAAAACTTGTAAGATCAACCTTTGATGAGCGAATGGCACGTTTTATAGCGATTAGAACTCCACCTCCTCTGGAGCACCCAGTTTTATTTCCATCCCTGTCCTTACGGTATGTATGGAACAAGATTGGATTGAAATACTCAGCGTCAAAAAAGTCTTGATTAAGCCAAGATTCAACAATAACGTAAACGTCATACTCGCAACGGCTTGTGGCTAAAAAAACTTCTTTAGCTTTTGTTCGCATACCAGCAATGTTTTGAAAATACACAGATAAATTATTATTAACTAACGTACATTTAAAATCTTTAGCAATACAGTTATCTATTTGAGTGGCTCTAAATTGTGATCTCGGTGAAAAAACCGAAAAGGCCTTACGTTAATATATGCGGGCCAAACATTTGGGTCGAGTATTTTTTCATACAAGCTGGGAGTAATCCCAAACTTAAAATTAATACGTCGTAGTTGATCTAATGGTGTATCCTTCTTAACAAGTTTAAAACAAGATAGATGTCTTCTATCAATGCCAGAGTTTTTTGAGACGTAAGCAATCACACTATCCTCCGTAACAGTGGGCTTAAAAGAAGACACGTTCACCCATTTCTTTTTAACTATTACATCTAAATCAACATTTTCATTACGCCCAACAACTATATTTTTAGTTTTGGAAACTTTTTTGTTTCGCACAGTAGCCCAGTCATTTGAGGCAACAACAGCTATAGGCTGAGCATCACAGTTAGAGACAGATGTAGGTGGCGGTGGAATAGACGGAGCGGATAAAGAAGTGATACTTGGAGTAGGCTTCGCAGTTACTGCAGAAGCAATACTGGCAGAGGCGCGAGTAGATGAGATCGGCATTGTAGTTATAGGCGCAGCGATAGCAGCATATGATGACTGTTGATGTCTCACTGCACTAGTGAGAGTAGCAGGTGTGAGAGAAATCATTGTAGGTGAAACGGTAAGAGCGCCAGCAGATAAAGGGCAAACATTTGTTTCAGCATTGTTAGTATTAGGAGCATCAGCATTGTTTAAGGTTCAATTAGAGGTGCCATAACCATAACCATAGAAAACAGCTGATCCAACCAACCTTATGGGTTACACTGTAATCGATTAGTGGTGCCATACCATAACGCCATAACCATAACCATAGCGACCAACTGAATTTTGGTTTTTGCCGTAACCATAAACAAATGATTGCTGATTCGCCTTGTTTATTGTGATATTTTTGTTCTTCGTGTGCAGTTTATTTTGTTTTGATGAGATTTAATTTATATTTTGCGTCCGCGTTTTACATACTTTACTAAATTTTTATTTACTTTCAGTTTATTGCAAATATCAGCTGTTTATGGTTATGGCACCACTAATCGATTGCTTAAATATGGTTATGGTTATGACTACGATTATGGTTATGGCGTTATGGTATGGTACCTCTAATTGATCCTTTAGCTGTTTGAAACAATCACCAACGTAGGCTCGAAGATTTATTATTTCAGTTGTTAAGAGTGCTATGGCTGCATCTTTCTCATTAAGTCTCTTCTGCAATAAACACATAACAGCGTGCAGTAATTGAGATTTTTCTGTTGCTTTTTTCTTATCTTCGTGCAAAACACTGAGTAAAGAGAGGACGCGCTTGTTTCAGGCTTATCCATTCGTATATATACATATGTATCTATTGATGTCAAGCAAATCACAAGCAGCATATACCCATGTCATTCAATATACATATTAAAGCAAATGTTTTTCCAACATCCGTGGTCATAGATTTTGAGTTGAGTTTACGTAAATAAAACATGTGTATCCGACAGTACTTATGAAAAGTTGTTGGTTTTATTTTACCAAAGCTCTGCGGCATAAAGTTTTAAAAATTTCAGGTCTTATCGGACATTTAAATAGGAATAATCGAGCCAAAAAATTATTGAACAAATTCATGGGTTTACAACTTATTAAACCCGCTGACATTAAAACTGCTGTTGAAACGTTAGAAATGGAAGCCAACAGTCAACAATTTCTAAAAGAAAATTCTACCGAAAGCATTTTTATGCTTTTCATCATATATTTCAAACGTCAATGGATGCAAAAGGTAAGCTTAAAAAGTGTACACAATTTTGTAATTAAAGGAACGCCCTGAATATTTTTCCGTTTACAAAGAACCTATTACAACTAGCAGCGCTGCTGAAGCTTTCCACAGCAGCTCAGTGGATCACAGTGAAAATGGTCCACCTGTAATAAAACCCCTTTAATAGCAAAAAAATCTAGGAAATTAATACCTATACCAAAAGTTTTGGTGAATTTGATAAGTTCACTTAGTTCAAATTATAAATACAACCAAACAATTTTTAATTCAATTACATTTTTCATAAAAATAAGAACTTAGCAAAATAGGTGAAAAATTCATGTCACAGTGAATATGGTCCATTACAGCAACTATTAAATAAAGTACTATAAAGCTTATTACTAATATTTTGTTGGATATCCTTTTTGGCGAATAATGGACTTTAAACGATTTGGGACAGATTCCACAAGCTTTTTGGTATATTCCGGATTTATTTTATCCCATTCTTCCAGAAGGGCTTTTTTTAAGTCATCTTTGCTCGATATGCTGCGTTTCCTTATTTCAATTTCCAATTTATGCCACAAATTTTCAATAACGTTAATATCTGGTGATTGGGGAGGCGTTTTGATCACTCTGGGGCAATGATACAGCAGCCATTCTTTAACGATTCCAGCCGTATGTTTGGGATCATTGTCTTGGTAGAAATGATATGTGTCCTTTATACCAAGTTTTTCGGCACTTTGTAAAAGATTATTTTTTAAAATATTTAAATATTGATATTTGTCCATAATTCCTTCGACAAAGTGCAATTTGCCAACACCAGCAGCTGAACAAGCACCCCAGACCATCACGTGGCCGCCACCGTGCTTAACTGTTGGCCGCAAATATCTGGGATCCATCTCTTGATTGGGTTTTCGCCACACGTTCACTCTGCCATCTGATCCAAAAATATTATATTTGCTTTCATCCGTGAATATCACGTCCTTCCAGAATGAAAAATCTTTCCCAATGTAATTGTGGGCAAACTGCAATCGCACGTTTTTATTCTTCTTGCTAACAAACGGTTTCTTTCGTGCAATTCTACCATTTCGTCCATCCCTTCGAAGGACTCTTCGAATAGTCTCGGCGTTACAATTTATTTTAAAATGTTTCTCTACCATGTCACGCAGTTTTGGTGCACTCAGCCGAGGATCAATCTTGATTTGTTTGACAATCCACCTCTCTTTACGGGCGCTAAACAACTTTTTTGGGCTAATTTTCGGCTTATTTATCACACGATTTTCATTTTTATACCGGTGTATGATGTTTTCAACTGTTGTTCGGGCTTTTTTAACAATATTGGCAATTTCTCTTTGAGACTTTCCATTTTTATGATGTTCAATAATTAACTTTCGCAACTCAACTGTAGTATGGCGGCCCATCTTGAAATTAAGAACTTAGCAAATTTTTATAATAGAGTAAACACGTGCTCATTTCAACGCACGAACTTAAATTGAAGTAAACATACCAAAATAACAGAAGATTCCAAAAAAGTTCCGTTATCTATCGTAGCTCTACTAAGGTGGACCATTTTCATTGTGACATGAATTTTTCACCTATTTTGCTAAGTTCTTATTTTTATGAAAAATGTAATTGAATTAAAAATTGTTTGGTTGTATTTATAATTTGAATTAAGTGAACTTATCAAATTCACCAAAACTTTTGGTATAGGTATTAATTTCCTAGATTTTTTTGCTATTAAAGGGGTTTTATTACAGGTGGACCATTTTCACTGTGATTCACGGTAGGAATGAAGTTGCCGAAACAAGGAAAAATCTATAGATTTTTGAGCGTTCTTAGTAATGTAAATGCGGCAAAATCAATTGTTTTTTTTTAAATCAATCGAAGGCAATACAGTTTTATACAAAGAAAAAAATAAATACTATAAAAATCGCCAAGAAAAAACAAATTACATTGAAATATATACTCAATCAGTTTTCCATGAAAGAAAGTTGTACACTCGCAGTAGATTTCGTTAATGAAATTCAAACATCCGATGATGACACTTATGATGATGATGAGGAGGAGATCGTGAAGTTTTGTTTTTGCCATGCAAGCATTGTAAAGTTTGTCGTGACTGCTTCGTCCGAATGAGTGGACAGTCTCAAAAGTCTAGAGTTTGCCGAGCAATTATCAATCATTCCATGTTGATTTACATGTAAAGTTACATTCATATTTTTGTTTTTATTTTATGGCAACCAATTTATTTTCTAAGATAAAATCACTGCTGAAAAATAAATTGGGGTTAAATATATGTACAATCTCATAGAACCTTACGTGTAGCGTTGGGGGCGTCTCTTCACAAAGTGAAAGAGAGCTGGGTTTTCGCATAAGGCTACTACAGTTACATATCACAACAAAAAACGTCATCCTATAAAAATTTACCACCCAGGAGAAACCATTTATGTTAAAATAAATAAAAGATTTGGTACGAAAATTTAATTTTTCAGATGTCTTTTAACCTCCTCCGCCCCTGCGACAATAGACATTTACGACTACTCAACGGCACAAGTAGTCACTATAAACGACGGACTAGCAAAAATCCAGAACGGAGCCTTCAGGCTAATACGGACAACCAAATTCGTTTATTCGGACATACCTCAGGACAATATCCTTTATCCTATCCTAAAGCACGAATTAACCCAAACCCTCCAAATCCTAGACACAATCAAACAAATTGAAAAACGTTTAAAAATATCAATAAATATTTTAGGCACGGCTTGGAAATTCATCGCCGGATCCCCTGATCACGAAGATCTGGAGATAATATACAATAACTTAAATGAAATTAATAACAATAATAATAAGCAAGTACTTATTAATGAAATTTTTAACGATAAATTAAATAACTTTACTAGAATAGTAAATAAACTTTTTAACAGCATAAGAAAAGATACATACATATGTTGAAAATGAAACAATTGCTAATTTGCAAAATAGAATAAGATTAATAAAAGAAGAAATAATTAACGGTAAGTACGCCATACAATGGGCGAAAAAATATATTTTTAATACATTGATGTTTAATAAAAATGAAATTGAAATTGCTTTAGAAAAGCTAGAAAATGACGAAATTCCATTTAGAAATGCAGAAGAAGCATTATAATTTTCAAATATTAATATTGTAAGCAAAAATATGACAATTTTTACTTGGTAAAGACTTTTAAAGAAAATTTTCAAAAAATTAGATAAAACTATTATAGATATTGAATATGATAAAATATTAAAAGGAAATAAAGAAATATATGGAGTAAAAGAACTCTGCGATAGCTATAAGAAAATTGAAATTTGTAAACAAAATCAAGTAGTTAATATAAGTAATAACACTTGTATGCCTAGAACAATTAATAGTTCTAATTCAACTTGCACCAAAAATAACGGGCACCACATTCTACAAATCGAAGAAATAACAACTGGCATTTTACTGCTCAATAACTATGTATAAAGGACAAATAGACGTTGATGGAGCGATCACAAATTTGACAGGAACGCAACTTATTAATTTCCACAATTCAACGCTGAAAATAAATAACTAAACCTATACTAATTACGACTCAATAACATCTCCCGCTATCCCAGCTGTCCTGCAACCCGCACCCATTGAGAAAAATCGAATTAAGTTACTCTCCCTGGAAGCTTTGAAAGAATTTCACATAAACAACATTCGAAGGATAAATATTCTAAAGGAAGCAACAATATCCAACAGCTCACTTTCGCTTGGAGCCGTTGCAGCTACCTCCATTGCAATAATAATTTTTTGCAAATTTTGAAAGAAATCCCAAAACAAGATGATCATTCCATGAAATCGCTATGCTATCCAGATCCCACCCACAAATCACAGCATAAATCAATTTAAAAATGTATCTAATGATACCCCCACATACATATGTACATAAATTTCAACAACTTACCTTATTTTTGACAACGCTCGAGGACGATCGTTTGTTAACGACGATCGGGAAGTGTTAACCTGGCATATGTTAACACTACCAAAATAATAAACTAATCCATCAGCAATACAGGTAGAGCGGATATGCAACTCCAATAATTGCACAACCTTTCCCACACCATAGCCCAGACGTTGACTCAGCACACGCGCAACCGAAATTGGCGAATTCGTGAAATTCAAATGTAATTGCCCGGTGCATTTAGTTAAGCTTTTAGATAAAGTACAATTGTAAATTCAGTTATTAAATAAAGCTCATTCGTAAAGGTCGTGCTGACCTAAAAAAGATTTTTTTTCTTTAAATGTAAAAGTAAATATTTAACTTATATTAACGCAAACTCATGTCCCGATAGTAAAAAACAACCAATTTTGAAAACCGTCAAATATGAATGATTAACATTAATTAATTAACATGAATTTTTTACCATCATACGCTCATATTTTCAACTCGTTATTCATGTTTGCATACAAGAAAGATCGTGTAATGGTGGCTTATTGAATGAAAATTATATTAATACCATGATTCAATTATTAAAGGTTAGCTCGAAGAGCAGTTTTCTCGTTCCTCCTTGACAAATCGTCTCCCGTATAATCCAAAGAAAATTCAAATAGCGGGAGAAAGTAAAAGTTTTTAAGCAAAAAATTAGGCAGATAACACTGATTCGCTTTCGGTGCTTTCCTTTCTCTTATTCGTTGGCATTTGGTTTTCTGATTGCGTGAATTTAGGTAAGTATTTTAACAAATTTCTTTTATTTTATAATAAATGATATTTTTACGTCTTAGATTGTTGGAACTACCGTTTTTTATATAATTACATGTCCCTATAGAAAACATAGGAATATCCAAGCGATTTCGAGGGATAAGTGACAATGTGGCATATGCATTAAAACTAAGTATTTGAGCATCATTTTTTTTCACAAAAAATAGTAAGAAATACTCGCTCGGATATCCATCAGCTTATATCGCTTTTGGTATATGTGCCAGTGGAAAGCGTTTGAGTTTGCTTTTACCTTGTTTTTTGTTCGAAGCCACCATAAACTTCGCCCGCACAAGTGCGCCTAAGTTTGGATGCAAACTTTTTATTGTATATCTGGGTTTTTTATGTTATTTGGCCGCAGCAACAACTGCACATAACAGAGACGGTGCATGAATATGTGTGTGTGTGTGTTAAAATCAATACTTTGAGGAATACTATGTTCTGATTGCGCAGTAAACTCGAGTTTGTGGTTTTGAGTTTATGAACAATTGTCAAGGGTTCTCATAGGGGTGTTTCATGATGCAATAACGAAAGGTGTTGTACGTTGGCAACTTCTCGCTCTAAATCAGCCATCTTGAACGCCCTTAGAAACTGTCTTGTTCCTTTGCAGAATTTGGTTACCAGTTTTGTACAAAAAAAATGTTGAATTGTAGCAGAAAATTAAGTTTTTGATGTGGAACTCATAATATGTATTATCGATTGTTTTAACATTTTGGATAATTTTTCTTATTTGTTGATAATTTGTTTTCTAAAAGCGAGAATTTGAATAAGTTTTTGTAAAAATTGTCAAGTATTTATAATGAAACATTATTTGTTAATATATTAAGTAGAATAAAGCTCTGGGGTTTATTTCGGAAGACAGGATAAACAATTTTATTGGCATTTACAATACAATATTTTATTGGCAAAAAAAAAATATCCGTTTTTTGATAAAGTATGAAAAGTATATTTAACTTCTGGATGTTGTATTCTAATGTCCGTTTTTGATAAAGTATCAAAAACAGTTCTCCATAAAATCATCTTCATAGAGGAACTCCCATTTCTCTTCCGCCTTCAACCGACTCTATCATCTCGTCAACGTCAATTTTTTGTTTTCTCCGCTCGTCTTTGGCACAAGCTAATTTTATATTCAATTTCACCTATTGATGTTGTATTCTAAAAATTATACCATAAAGGCTAAAGGAACTCCATGGACCTGTATATTTCTGCTTTTTCAGTTATCAATTAGTATTTATTTCCTAAAAATTCCGCCTTCAGTGCTTTTATGCTCATAACCATTGAGGATTACCTTCAGTTTCTTCATGATCCAATGATTGGAAATAAACTATGTATATTAATGTGAGAAAACTTTTCCGAAAAAATGTTCAAAGCTGCACAAACATTGTTATGTTGTTGGTACGGTTTGAATGCATTTGCGTCATATTTAAACATTTTACATTATTTTCTAAAGAATAATCATTATCGAAGAAGTTTGTCTTTATTAATTTTGGTATCCAAAAACACTAAAACTTCGTACTGTGCGCAGGTTTTACCAGCAATTTTAATACAAATTATGATGCTATTAGTTTTTTTTGTCAGTTTTCATATAAAATTCATAATATTCCAATCATTGTGGTTAAATTTTATGTAAATATCTTCACTCATTTGTACCTTTTTCTAAGAACGGCCTTCTTTTATTCCCGTTTCTCTAATACTTCCAAAACACAACATTGAGGTAAGGGCGTTCAATCTGGCGCTGTCACAACGTACAACACCTTTCGTTATTCCATCATGACCTTTCATTAATCCATTATGGGGGTGTTTAAGAAACTTTGAGTTTGATTGACATTTGTATATTTTATGGCAATAAAGCCATATTTTTAGGCAATAAAGCCATAGCTGATAGCACCTTTAACGCTGTGCGTGCTTCCAAACAATTCAAACAATTGTTATTTTTCATATTATACACTCAGGTCATGTAAGTTTTTTTTTTAAATATTTAATAGCATACATATGTATGTATGTAATTCAATTTCTAATTTCAGGCTTATCCATTCGTATACATATCTATTGATGTCAAGCAAATCACAAGCAGCATATACGCTGTGCCTGCTTCCAAACAATTCAAACAATTGTTATTTTTCATATTATACACTTAGGTCATGTAAGTTTTTTTTTAAATATTTAATAGCATACATATGTATGTATGTATGTAATTCAATTTCTAATTTCAGGCTTATCCATTCGTATACATATATGTATATTGATGTCAAGCAAATCACAAGCAGCATATACCCATGTCATTCAATATATTAAAGCAAATGTTTTTCCAACATCCGTGGTCACAGATTTTGAGTTGAGTTTACGTAAATAAAACATGTGTATCCGACAGTACTTATGAAAAGTTGTTGGTTTTATTTTACCAAAGCTCTGCGGCATAAAGTCTTAAAAATTTCAGGTCTTATCGGACATTTAAATAGGAATAATCGAGCCAAAAAATTATTGAACAAATTCATGGTTTTACAACTTATTAAACCCGCTGACATTGAAACTGCTGTTGAAACGTTAGAAATGGAAGCCAACAGTCAACAATTTCTAAAAGAAAATTCTACCGAAAGCATTTTATGCTTTTCATCATATATTCCAAACGTCAATGGATGCAAAAGGTAAGCTTAAAAAGTGTACACAATTTTGTAATTAAAGGAACGCCCTGAATATTTTTCCGTTTACAAAGAACCTATTACAACTAGCGGCGCTGCTCAAGCTTTTCACAGCAGCTAAGAATGAAGTTGCCGAAACAAGGAAATTTCTATAGATTTTTGAGCGTTCTTAGTGATGTAAATGCGGCAAAATCAATTGATTTTTGTAAATCAATCGAAGGCAATACAGCTTTATACAAAGAAAAAAATAAATACTATAAAAATCGCCAAAATTTTATTCGTGAACACATTCAGCAATTCAAAAAAAAACAAATTACATTGAAAGATATACTCAATCAGTTTTCCATGAAAGAAAGTTGTACACTCGCAGTAGATTTCCTTAATGAAATTCAAACATCCGATGATGACATTTATGATGATGATGAGGAGGAGATCGTGAAGATTTGTTTTTGCCATGCAAGCATTGCAAAGTTTGTCGTGACTGCTTCGTCCGAATGAGTGAACAGTCTCAAAAGTCTAGAGTTTGCCGAGCAATTATCAATCATTCCATGTTGATTTACATGTAAAGTTACATTCATATTTTTGTTTTTATTTTATGGCAACCAATTTATTTTCTAAGATAAAATCACTGCTGAAAAATAAATTGGGGTTAAATATACAATACGTGTAGCGTTGAGGGCGTCTCTTCACAAAGTGAAAGAGAGCTGGGTTTTCGCATAAGGCTGCTACAGTTAAAAGATCTTACATATCACAACAAAAAACGTCATCCTATAAAAATTTACCACCCAGGAGAAACCATTTATGTTAAAATAAATAAAAGATTTGGTACAAAAATTTAATTTTTCCAAATCCTAGACACAATCAAACCAATTGAAAAACGTTCAAAAAGATCAATAAATATTTTAGGCACGGCTTGGAAATTCATCGCCGGATCCCCTGATCACCAAGATCTGGAGATAATATACAACAACTTAAATGAAATTAATAACAATAATAATAAGCAAGTACTTATTAATGAAATTTTTAACGATAAATTAAATAACTTTACTAGAATAGTAAATAAACTTTTTAACAACATAAGAAAAGATACATACATAAGTATGTTGAAAATGAAACAATTGCTAATTTGCAAAATGGAATAAGTTTAATAAAAGAAGAAATAATTAACGGTGAGTACGCCATACAAAGGGCGAAAAAATATATTTTTAATACATTGATGTTTAATAAAAATGAAATTGAAATTGTTTTAGAAAAGCTAGAAAATGACGAAATTCCATTTAGAAATGCAGAAGAAGCATATAATTTTCAAATATTAATATTGTAAGCAAAAATATGACAATTTTTACTTGGTAAAGACTTTTAAAGAAAATTTTCAAAAAATTATTATAAGACCTGTTGTCAAATCAGATAAAACTATTATAGATATTGAATATGATAAAATATTAAAAGGAAATAAAGAAATATATGGAGTAAAAGAACTCTGCGATAGCTATAAGAAAATTGAAATTTGTAAACAAAATCAAGTAGTTAATATAAGTAATAACACTTGTATGCCTAGAACAATTAATAGTTCTAATTCAACTTGCACCAAAAATAACGGGCACCACATTCTACAAATCGAAGAAATAACAACTGGCATTTTACTGCTCAATAACTATGTATAAAGGACAAATAGACGTTGATGGAGCGATCACAAATTTGACAGGAACGCAACTTATTAATTTCCACAATTCAACGCTGAAAATAAATAACTAAACCTATACTAATTACGACTCAATAACATCTCCCGCTATCCCAGCTGTCTTGCAACCCGCACCCATTGAGAAAAATCGAATTAAGTTACTCTCCCTGGAAGCTTTGAAAGAATTTCACATAAACAACATTCGATGGATAAATATTCTAAAGGAAGCAACAATATCCAACAGCTCACTTTCGCTTGGAGCCGTTGCAGCTACCTCCATTGCAATAATAATTTTTTGCAAATTTTGGAAGAAATCCCAAAACAAGATGATCATTCCATGAAATCGCTATGCTATCCAGATCCCACCCACAAATCACAGCATAAATCAATTTAAAAATGTATCTAATGATACCCCCACATACATATGTACATAAATTTCAACAACTTACCTTATTTTTGACAACGCTCGAGGACGATCGTTTGTTAACGACGATCGGGAAGTGTTAACCTGGCATATGTTAACACTACCAAAATAATAAACTAATCCATCAGCAATACAGGTAGAGCGGATATGCAACTCCAATAATTGCACAACCTTTCCCACACCATAGCCCAGACGTTGACTCAGCACACGCGCAACCGAAATTGGCGAATTCGTGAAATTCAAATGTAATTGCCCGGTGCATTTAGTTAAGCTTTAAAATAAAGTACAATTGTAAATTCAGTTATTAAATAAAGCTCATTCGTAATGGTCGTGCTGACCTAAAAAAGATTTTTTTTCTTTAAATGTAAAAGTAAATATTTAACTTATATTAACGCAAACTCATGTCCCGATAGTAAAAAACAACCAATTTTGAAAACCGTCAAATATGAATGATTAACATTAATTAAT
This sequence comes from Philophylla caesio, assembly GCA_963971545.1. Taxonomy (NCBI): domain Eukaryota; kingdom Metazoa; phylum Arthropoda; class Insecta; order Diptera; family Tephritidae; genus Philophylla; species Philophylla caesio. The sequence continues at coordinate 35,905,527 of OZ020608.1, read as the reverse complement.
TAACATGAATTTTTTACCATCATACGCTCATACTTTCAACTCGTTATTCATGTTTGCATACAAGAAAGATCGTGTAATGGTGGCTTATTGAATGAAAATTATATTAATACCATGATTCAATTATTAAAGGTTAGCTCGAAGAGCAGTTTTCTCGTTCCTCCTTGACAAATCGTCTCCCGTATAATCCAAAGAAAATTCAAATAGCGGGAGAAAGTAAAAGTTTTTAAGCAAAAAATTAGGCAGGTAACATTGATTCGCTTTCGGTGCTTTCCTTTCTCTTATTCGTTGGCATTTGGTTTTCTGATTGCGTGAATTTAGGTAAGTATTTCAACAAATTTCTTTTATTTTATAATAAATGATATTTTTACGTCTTAGATTGTTGGAACTACCGTTTTTTATATAATTACATGTCCCTATAGAAAACATAGGAATATCCAAGCGATTTCGAGGGATAAGTGACAATGTGGCATATGCATTAAAACTAAGTATTTGAGCATCATTTTTTTTCACAAAAAATAGTAAGAAATACTGGCTCGGATTTCCATCAGCTTATATCGCTTTTGGTATATGTGCCAGTGGAAAGCGTTTGAGTTTGCTTTTACCTTGTTTTTTGTTTGTGCGCGTAAGTTTGGATGCAAACTTTTTTTGTATATCTGGGTTTTTTGTGTTATTTGGCCGCAGCAACAACTGCACATAACAGAGGCGGTGCATGAATATGTGTGTGTGTGTGTTAAAATCAATACTTTGAGGAATACTATGTTCTGATTGCGCAGTAAACTCGAGTTTGTGGTTTTGAGTTTATGAACAATTGTCAAGGGTTCTCATAGGGGTGTTTCATGATGCAATAACGAAAGGTGTTGTACGTTGGCAACTTCTCGCTCTAAATCAGCCATCTTGAACGCCCTTAGAAACTGTCTTGTTCCTTTGCAGAATTTGGTTACCAGTTTTGTACAAAAAAAATGTTGAATTGTAGCAGAAAATTTGGGTAATTTTTCTTATTTGTTGATAATTTGGTTTCTAAAATAGAGAATTTGAATAAGTTTTTGTAAAAATTGTCAAGTATTTGTATAATGAAACATTATTTTTTAAAATATCAAGTGGAATAAAGTTCTGGGGTTCATTTCGGAAGACAGGATAAACAATTTTATTGGCATTTACAATACAATATTTTATTGGCAAAAAAAAAAAATATCCGTTTTTTGATAAAGTATCAAAAATATATTTAACTTCTGGATGTTGTATTCTAATGTCCGTTTTTGATAAAGTATCAAAAACAGTTCTCCATAAAATGATCTTCATAGAGGAACTCCCATTTCTCTTCCGCCTTCAACCGACTCTATCATCTCGTCAACGTCAATTTTTTGTTTTCTCCGCTCGTCTTTGGCACAAGCTAATTTTATATTCAATTTAACCTATTGATGTTGTATTCTAAAAATTATACCATAAAGGCTAAAGGAACTCCATGGACCTGTATATTTCTGCTTTTTCAGTTATCAATTAGTATTTATTTCCTAAAAATTCCGCCTTCAGTGCTTTTATGCTCATAACCATTGATTACCTTCAGTTTCTTCATGATCCAATGATTGGAAATAAACTATATTAATGTGGGAAAACTTTTCCGAAAAAATGTTAATAGCTGGACAAACTTTGTTATGTTGTTGGTACGATTTGAATGCATTTGCGTCATATTTAAACATTTTACATTATTTTCTAAAGAATAATCATTATCGAAGAAGTTTGTCTTTATTAATTTTGGCATCCAAAAACACTAAAAATTCGTACTGTACGCAGGTTTTACCAGCAATTTTAATACAAATTATGATGCTATTAGTTTTTTTTGTCAGTTTTCATATAAAATTCATAATATTCCAATCATTGTGGTTAAATTTTATGTAAATATCTTCACTCATTTGTACCTTTTTCTAAGAACGGCCTTCTTTTTTTCCCGTTTCTCTAATACTTCCAAAACACAACATTGAGGTAAGGGCGTTCAATCTGGCGCTGTCACAACGTACAACACCTTTAGTTATTCCATCATGACCTTTCATTAATCCATCATGGGGGTGTTTAAGAAACTTTGAGTTTGATTGACATTTGTATATTTACTTCCGAATATAAATATTGTTTTGTTTATAGTCAAAAATGTTTGAGTATATATATTTTTACGGTGGGGTGCAATAAGGCCATACGCAATAAAGCCATATGGCAATAAAGCCATATTTTTAGGCAATAAAGCTATAGCTGATAGAACCTTTAACGTTGTGCCTGCTTCCAAACAATTCAAACAATTGTTATTTTTCATATTATACACTCAGGTCATGTAAGTTTTTTTTTTTAATATTTAATAGCATACATATGTATATATGTAATTCAGTTTCTAATTTCAGGCTTATCCATTCGTATACATATACATATATTGATGTCAAGCAAATCACAAGCAGCATATACCCATGTCATTCAATATATTAAAGCAAATGTTTTTCCAACATCCGTGGTCACAGATTTTGAGTTGAGTTTACGTAAATAAAACATGTGTATCCGACAGTACTTATGAAAAGTTGTTGGTTTTATTTTACCAAAGCTCTGCGGCATAAAGTTTTAAAAATTTCAGGTCTTATCGGACATTTAAATAGGAATAATCGAGCCAAAAAATTATTGAACAAATTCATGGTTTTACAACTTATTAAACCCGCTGACATTAAAACTGCTGTTGAAACGTTAGAAATGGAAGCCAACAGTCAACAATTTCTAAAAGAAAATTCTACCGAAAGCATTTTTATGCTTTTCATCATATATTCCAAACGTCAATGGATACAAAAGGTAAGCTTAAAAAGTGTACACAATTTTGTAATTAAAGGAACGCCCTGAATATTTTTCCGTTTACAAAGAACCTATTACAACTAGCAGCGCTGCTGAAGCTTTCCACAGCAGCTAAGAATGAAGTTGCCGAAACAAGGAAATTTCTATAGATTTTTGAACGTTCTTAGTAATGTAAATGCGGCAAAATCAATTGATTTTTTTAAATCAATCGAAGGCAATACAGCTTTATACAAAGAAAAAAATAAATACTATAAAAATCGCCAAAATTTTATTCGTGAACGCATTCAGCAATTCAAGAAAAAACAAATTACATTGAAAGATACATATACTCAATCAGGTTTCCATGAAAGAAAGTTGTACACTCGCAGTAGATTTCGTTAATGAAATTCAAACATCCGATGATGACACTTATGATGATGATGAGGAGGAGAACGTGAAGTTTTGTTTTTGCCATGCAAGCATTGCAAAGTTTGTCGTGACTGCTTCGTCCGAATGAGTGAACAGTCTCAAAAGTCAGGGTTTGCCGAGCAATTATCAATCATTCCATGTTGATTTACATGTAAAGTTACATTCATATTTTTGTTTTTATTTTATAGCAACCAATTTTTTTTCTAAGATAAAATCACTGCTGAAAAATAAATTGAGGTTAAATATATGTACAATCTCATAGAACCTTACGTGTAGCGTTGGGGGCGTCTCTTCACAAAGTGAAAGAGAGCTGGGTTTTCGCATAAGGCTACTACAGTTAAAAGATCTTACATATCACAACAAAAAACGTCATCCTATAAAAATTTACCACCCAGGAGAAACCATATATGTTAAAATAAATAAAAGATTTGGTACAAAAATTTAATTTTGAGATGTCTTTTAATCTCCTCCGCCACTGCGACAATAGACATTTACGACTACTCCACGGCACAAGTAGTCACTATAAACGACGGACTAGCAAAAATCCAGAACGGAGCCTTCAGGCTAAAACGGACAACCAAATTCGTTTATTCGGACATACCTCAGGACAATATCCTTTATCCTATCCTAAAGCACGAATTAACCAAACCCTCCAAATCCTAGACACAATCAAACCAATTGAAAAACGTTCTAAAAGATCAATAAATATTTTAGGCACGGCTTGGAAATTCATCGCCGGATCCCCTGATCACCAAGATCTGGAGATAATATACAATAACTTAAATGAAATTAATAACAATAATAATAAGCAAGTACTTATTAATGAAATTTTTAACGATAAATTAAATAACTTTACTAGAATAGTAAATAAACTTTTTAACAACATAAGAAAAGATACATATGTTGAAAATGAAACAATTGCTAATTTGCAAAATGGAATAAGATTAATAAAAGAAGAAATAATTAACGGTAAGTACGCCATACAATGGGCGAAAAAATATATTTTTAATACATTGATGTTTAATAAAAATGAAATTGAAATTGCTTTAGAAAAGCTAGAAAATGACGAAATTCCATTTAGAAATGCAGAGGAAGCATATAATTTTCAAATATTAATATTGTAAGCAAAAATATGACAATTTTTACTTGGTAAAGACTTTTAAAGAAAATTTTCAAAAAATTAGATAAAACTATTATAGATATTGAATATGATAAAATATTAAAAGGAAATAAAGAAATATATGGAGTAAAAGAACTCTGCGATAGCTATAAGAAAATTGAAATTTGTAAACAAAATCAAGTAGTTAATGTAAGTAATAACACTTGTATGCCTAGAACAATTAATAGTTATAATTCAACTTGCACCAAAAGTAACGGTCACCACATTCTACAAATCGAAGAAATACAAACTGGCATTTTACTGCTCAATAACTATAAAGGACAAATAGACGCTGATGGAGCGATCACAAATTTGACAGGAACGCAACTTATTAATTTCCACAATTCAACGCTGAAAATAAATAACTAAACCTATACTAATTACGACTCAATAACATCTCCCGCTATCCCAGCTGTCCTGCAACCCGCACCCATTGAGAAAAATCGAATTAAGTTACTCTCCCTGGAAGCTTTGAAAGAATTTCACATAAACAACATTTGAAGGATAAATATTCTAAAGGAAGCAACAATATCCAACAGCTCACTTTCGCTTGGAGCCGTTGCAGCTACCTCCATTGCAATAATAATTTTTTGCAAATTTTGGAAGAAATCCCAAAACAAGATGATCATTCCATGAAATCGCTATGCTATCCAGATCCCACCCACAAATCACAGCATAAATCAATTTAAAAATGTATCTAATGATACCCCCACATACATATGTACATACATTTCAACAACTTACCTTATTTTTGACAACGCTCGAGGACGATCGTTTGTTAACGACGATCGGGAAGTGTTAACCTGGCATATGTTAACAGTGCCAAAATAATAAACTAATCCATCAGCAACACAGGTAGAGCGGATATGCAACTCCAATTGCACAACCTTTCCCACACCATAGCCCAGACGTTGATTCAGCACACGCGCAACCGAAATTGGCGAATTCGTGGAATTTAAATGTAATTGCCCGGTGCATTTAGTTAAGCTTTTAGATAAAGTACAATTGTAAATTCAGTTATTAAATAAAGCTCATTCGTAAATGTAAAAGTAAATATTTAACTTATATTAACGCAAACTCATGTCATTAATTAATTAACATGAATTTTTTACCATCATACGCTCATACTTTCAACTCGTTATTCATGGTTGCATACAAGAAAGATCGTGTAATGGTGGCTTATTGAATGAAATTTATATTAATACCAAAGAACGTAAATCTATAAGAAGCGACAACACGCTGAAGTGAAAAATTTCAGAGATTTCTGAGACCGTATGGTGCCGCCCATATCCAGGAGTTCACCACATGCTTTGATACGCTGTCCGCACGAAAGAAGCAGAGGGAAATATTTTCGCCTGCTAGTTTGCGATCATAACAAATAAAAGCAAGAGTGGAGTTTTAAGTGCTGCTTGTTTTTTATTAAAAATTCAATGAAAATCGTAAATATTGTGAAAAATGTGCATAATAAATATATTATACTTATTGCGGTGTCAATATTAATCAGTTGTGAGTGAAAATAGTGCGGTATTAAAGCGTAAAGTGCCAGAGAATGTGTGTGGCCGAAATCCAAGTGTCTACCAAAATTTTAATACATGAAAAATTGTGAAAAATGTTGCTAAAATTATATTAAACTATGATATTATGGTTTGCTCGCGTAGTTCTAATAGTGTTTTAATAATATCTTAACATATATTGAATATTCGGGAGTGATTTAGTGTTAAAATGATGTTGCATGCGTAGTGGGTTAGTGATAAATTTGTGTTGCAGAGTTCATGAAAGTCGGTGCCTAATAAGTGTAACAAGTGTAATTAACAAAACTAGTGTACATTTAATATATAAATTGCATTCAGTTGTTTTGAAACCTATGCATTTATTTATTTCTGTATATATGTTTTGTTGTCATCAGTATAATCTAATCGAAAAATGGAGGAGTCATATTAAAATAGTGTTAATGATTCAAAGCCTAAGTATATACATATGTATGTACATAAATGTTTTTAAGAAATTTAGCAAAAGAATAAATATGCAAACTTTTGCATAAATATTTCAATACGTTTACTTCTGCGCGTTTTCAATCGTGCCGAGCTCAAAAAGCCATCGCCATGTCATGGGGTTCAGAGAAACCAATTTTTATTTGGTAGTATATTTGATGAAAAATAGCAGTTGTAGAAAAAGCTACCTAAAAGAACTTTGATACATAAATCTGCGAGAAAATCACTTAGAATTAACGTGATAAGTAAACACTAAACTAGGTTAGAGGTAAATACGTTTGTATAGTACACTGAGAACTAAAATTTGTATTAACTTTTGTGACTACTTTTTGTTAAGTAGTAGAATTCCTACTACGGCGGCAAAGCGCAGTGAATTTAGTGCAATAGAGTGATGATGAACACTGGTGTGCAAATGCGACAAAATTCTGCGACATATTTACATATATATATGTGCGCTTACGTATGAACGCAGTGCGCATGGAGGTGAGGACAGGCCGTGATTTAATAACGCCCTATTTGGGAAATCGTATCAAATTTTAATATTTATTTTCATAAAATTTAACAAAACTGTGTTTATCAATAGATACATATGAATATTCATATTAGAAATGATTTTAGAAATTAAAAATCTTGCCGGGGTAGCATGTCTGATATATTTTAAGTAAACGTGTTCACAACTTCATTAATGCCGGACTGGGCCAAAAAATCAAGAGTGATCCTCCTTTTTGGTGCGAGCACGGAAGAGAGAAATTTCATAAATTTGTTCAAATTCTTGGTCGCGAAAGTCTGAAATTAGCATGTGGATGGCGATTGTGTGCGAAGGGAGAGGAGTTGGGTTTGCATTTATGAATGAAAAGACAACCGCATTTATGAATGGTTGTAGTATTTTAGAGTTTTTGGCGTCGACGTGTATACATACATATACATATGTACATATGTATCTTGCATTTACTAACATTATTTACATATGTACATATTATTCCATATGTGATATTTATGCATCCATATATTAGCCCTCAAATTAAATTTTTTACCCAAATGTAAAGTAAGCAGAAAATATAAATTCACTGTAAAGCATATTTAAGTAAAAATCTTTTTTCATATTAATGCCCATGCGAAATGCCGTCGGCAAAACAGATACCCAATTTTTAGACAGTGTCAACGCACATACATATGTATGTACATACATCAATATATTCATACGGATCTGTAATATTTGCGATTGTACAAATATGTATATTTAACTTCTATGACAAGTGTAATAGAAAATTAATCAAATATGAAGTTTTTGCAAATGTTCGCTCATTCCAATGCGAAATCTCAAAATGGCCATGAATTTCATTGATTCCATCTTCTTTCTTCCTTCTTAATTTGGTGCAGCGAAAAGCAAATACACAGCGAATTCTGGACCGGCCTGGTGAATTTTGACGAAAGAAGATGTGAAGACGTGAGGTGAACTCCTGGAGATGGACGGCACGGATTCACTCGCCAAATTTCAGCGTGTTGTCGCTTCTTATAGATTTACGTTCTTTGTTAATACCATGATTCAATTATTAAAGGTTAGCTCGAAGAGCAGTTTTCTCGTTCCTCCTTGACAAATCGTCTCCCGTATAATCCAAAGAAAATTCAAATAGCGGGAGAAAGAAAGTTTTTAAACAAGAAATTAGGCAGATAACACTGATTCGCTTTCGGTGCTTTCCTTTCTCTTATTCGTTGGCATTTGGTTTTCTGATTGCGTGAATTTAGGTAAGTATTTCAACAAATTTCTTTTATTTTATAATAAATGATATTTTTACGTCTTGGAACTACCGTTTTTTATATAATTACGTGCCCCTATAGAAAACATAGAAATATCCAAGCGATTTCGAGGGATAAGTGACAATGCGGCATATGCATTAAAACTAAGTATTTGAGCATCATTTTGTTTCACAAAAAATAGTAAGAAATACTCGCTCGGATATCCATCAGCTTATATCGCTTTTGGTATATGTGCCAGTGGAAAGCGTTTGAGTTAGCTTTTACCTTGTTTTTTGTTCGAAGCCACCATAAACTTCGCCCGCACAAGTGCGCGTAAGTTTGGAAGCAAACTTTTTTTGTATATCTGGGTTTTTTGTGTTATTTGGCCGCAGCAACAACTGCACATAACAGAGGCGGTGCATGAATATGTGTGTGTGTGTGTTAAAATCAATACTTTGAGTAATACTATGTTCTGATTGCGCAGTAAACTCGAGTTTGTGGTTTTGAGTTTATGAACAATTGTCAAGGGTTCTCATAGGGGTGTTTCATGATGCAATAACGAAAGGTGTTGAACGTTGGCAACTTCTCGCTCTAAATCAGCCATCTTGAACGCCCTTAGAAACTGTCTTGTTCCTTTGCAGAATTTGGTTACCAGTTTTGTACAAAAAAAATGTTGAATTGTAGCAGAAAATTAAGTTTTTGATGTGGAACTCATAATATGTATTATCGATTGTTTTAACATTTTGGACAATTTTTCTTATTTGTTGAGAATTTGAATAAGTTTTTGTAAAAATTGTCAAGTATTTATAATGAAACATTATTTGTTAATATATTAAGTAGAATAAAGCTCTGGGGTTTATTTCGGAAGACAGGATAAACAATTTTATTGGCATTTACAATACAATATTTTATTGGCAAAAAAAAAATATCCGTTTTTTGATAAAGTATCAAAAGTATATTTAACTTCTGGATGTTGTATTCTAATGTCCGTTTTTGATAAAGTATCAAAAACAGTTCTCCATAAAATCATCTTCATAGAGGAACTCCCATTTCTCTTCCGCCTTCAACCGACTCTATCATCTCGTCAACGTAAATTTTTTGTTTTCTCCGCTCGTCTTTGGCACAAGCTAATTTTATATTCAATTTCACCTATTGATGTTGTATTCTAAAAATTATACCATAAAGGCTAAAGGAACTCCATGGACCTGTATATTTCTGCTTTTTCAGTTATCAATTAGTATTTATTTCCTAAAAATTCCGCCTTCAGTGCTTTTATGCTCATAACCATTGAGGATCACCTTCAGTTTCTTCATGATCCAATGATTGGAAATAAACCATATTAATGTGAGAAAACTTTTCCGAAAAAATGTTAATAGCTGGACAAACATTGTTATGCGTCATATTTAAACATTTTACATTATTTTCTAAAGAATAATCATTATCGAAGAAGTTTGTCTTTATTAATTTTGGCATCTAAAAACACTAAAAATTCGTACTGTACGCAGGTTTTACCAGCAATTTTAATACAAATTATGATGATATTAGTTTTTTTTGTCAGTTTTCATATAAAATTCATAATATTCCACTCATTGTGGTTAAATTTTATGTAAATATCTTCACTCATTTGTACCTTTTTCTAAGAACGGCCTTCTTTTATTCCCGTTTCTCTAATACTTCCAAAACACAACATTGAGGTAAGGGCGTTCAATCTGGCGCTGTCACAACGTACAACACCTTTCGTTATTCCATCATGACCTTTCATTATTCCATCATGGGGGTGTTTAAGAAACTTTAAGTTTGATTGACATTTGTATATTTACTTCCGAATATAAATATTGTTTTGTTTATAGTCAAATATGTTTGAGTATATACATTTGTACGGTGGGGTGCAATAAGGACATACGCAATAAAGCCATATGGCAATAAAGCTATATTTTTAGGCAATAAAGCCATATTTTTAGGCAATAAAGCCATAGCTGGCTTGTGCCTGCTTCCAAACAATTCAAATGTAAGTTTTTTTTTAAATATTTAATAGCATACATATATGTGTATATGTAATTCAATTTCTAATTTTTTCATTTTCATTTTCATTTCATTTATTTAAGTCAATGGTTACAAAACCTTTCAGACTAGATACTGAAAAGTGCTTATGAATTGTTCTTACATAATATATAAACATTTATTATTTGTAGTGAGATTCCATTCTAGAGCGGAAAATGCATCTGGGCATGGCAAAATCAAGATCAAGTGATCTATATATGAAATTTAGTTCAGTGAGTGCTCGTTTAATGGGAGCAAAGTTAAGGTAATTCAATTTTCCTGCACTGACATTAAACGGATAATTAAAGCGTAGAGTTATTTGAAGGACATTGAAGCTTATCTGTCCTAGAATATCCGGACAGTCAATAGAGCCATAAATAAGATCATAAACAAACATCAAAGAGTGAATGGTACGCCTATTTGCTAAGGACTTCAAATCTATAAGCATGCAACGCGCACTATAGGAAGGTAAAGGATCAGCAAAGTTAAGAGGTTGCAAGGCGAAACGAATGAAATTGCGTTGTACTCTTTCAATTCTTTTAGAGTGAGATGCATAAATAGGCTTCCAAATAAGAGAGGCATATTCGAGCTTGGAGCGGACTAAGGAGTTATACAAAGTTTTCCTAGTGTATGGGTCTTTAAAATCCCTCGCATAACGTCGCAGAAAAGCTAAGTTAGCATAAGCCTTAGGAATAATAAAGCTAATGTGATTGACAAAGTTAAATCCAGTGTCAAATACTACCCCAAGGTCAGAAAACTCTCCAACAGTGGAAAGAGTGGCATTCGATAAAGTGTATGACGATGGAATACGATTTGGAGATTTAGAATAAGTGACATGGAAGCATTTATTTAAATTAAGAGATAATTTATTACTGACGCACCAAGTGGATAGGTTGTTTACATCTTTTTGTATTAGAAATATATCCGAAGTTATTTTACTAAACAGCTTTAAATCATCTGCATATAATAAAAACTTGGAATGGTAAAAACAATCTCCAATGTCATTAATGAAAAGCGAAAATAAAATAGGACCAAGAATGCTGCCCTGTGGAACACCTGAAGCGGCTACAAACGTGTAAGACATGGCATTTTCAATTTGAACAAACGATTTTTTATTAGAGAGATAAGATTTCAACCAGGAAAGAAAAATTGAGTGGAAGCCTAAGCATTCAAGTTTTCTACAGAGGATATTATGGGAAACGGTGTCAAATGCTTTTGAAAAATCTGTGTAAATCGTATCAACTTGCCATCCACACTTAAACGTCGAGATGCAATACTGGGTAAAAACTGCTAGGTTCGTAACTGTGGAACGCCCACTAATAAAACCATGTTGATTTGTGTCTATTATATTATTAATAGAAAAAATTATTTTGTTATGTACAAGCTTTTCAAAGAGTTTAGAACAAGTAGTTAGTTTCGAAATTGGCCTGTAATTTCGTACATCATTTTTATTGCCTGACTTAAAGATTGGTGTGATGGAAGTAAGTTTCCAGCGATCAATGAACTCACCCGTAGAGAGTGAGAGATTGAAGATATAAAGCAATGGCACACAAATAGAGAAACTGCATTTTTTGAGAAAGAAAGTATTGAGCCCATCCAAATCCATTTTTAATGACGATTGAAGAGAAAAAATGGCTTCTATAATATCCAACTCAGTTACAAATAATGAACCAAAGTCAACAACCCGGGAGTCAGTATGAAGAGGTATACCCGATACCTCAGTATCCGAAAGAAAGTTGGATTTGAAAAAATCCGCAAACAAGGCTGCCGAATCAGATAAACTTTCAGAGCGTTTATCATTGTAGATCATACAAGCTGGAATATTTGAGCAGCCCTTCTTAGATCGAATATATTTCCAAAAAGCCTTAGGATTCGATTTTAGTTCATCTTCGAAACGCAATATGTAACGATTATATAAAATTTGTCAAGGACATTGAACCGCGTCATGTAATCTACATACTTTTCTTTAAAGCATTCATTATTTGTAGATTTAAATAATTTTTAAAATTTATTCCTCTGATTCTTTAACTTTTTAAGGTTTTTCGTATACCAAGGGAGCTTATGCACCCACCCGATCAGGAAGGAGAGAAAGGTTATTATGAAAAATTTCAGACAACTTAAACAGAAAAATTTCAAAACACTCAGAAGCACTTTTAGCACGAAATATTAAGCTCCAATCAATTTTATGGATTTCAGCGTTCAGGGTATCATGATTTGCACTACGGAAATCAAAAGATTTAGTATTGTTAGTGTCGGCAGAAATCGAATCAAAAAATTCTAAAGAAAAAGTTAAAGGCACATGATGCATATCCGATTTACAAATTGGAAAATTACATTCACTTATATGAAAAATTAAATCCTCATTAACAAAAATTAGATCTAAAATGTTACCAATTTTATTAAAAAATGAATTAATTTGAAAAAGGTTAAAGCTAAAAAGACTGTCTATAAAGTTTATTTCAAAAGAGGTATATTTACATTAGTTGGGGTAAGATATCCATTATTTTGTGGATTAGACCATACAATTTTATTGAGGTTGAAATCCCCTAAAATGTAAAAATAACTTTCTTCATTATTTTCACACAAACTAACAATATTATTTGTATGCGCGGTATATAACGACTCCGAACTTCCGGGGGGATATAGGATACACATACAAACATTTTTCCATAGGTTCCATAGATACATACGCAAAGTTGATGAAGTAAAGAGTCAAAACTTGTAAGATCAACCTTTGATGAGCGAATGGCACGTTTTATAGCGATTAGAACTCCACCTCCTCTGGAGCACCCAGTTTTATTTCCATCCCTGTCCTTACGGTATGTATGGAACAAGATTGGATTGAAATACTCAGCGTCAAAAAAGTCTTGATTAAGCCAAGATTCAACAATAACGTAAACGTCATACTCGCAACGGCTTGTGGCTAAAAAAACTTCTTTAGCTTTTGTTCGCATACCAGCAATGTTTTGAAAACACACAGATAAATTATTATTAACTAACGTACATTTAAAATCTTTAGCAATACAGTTATCTGTTTGAGTGGCTCTAAATTGTGATCTCGGTGAAAAAACCGAAAAGGCCTTACGTTAATATATGCGGGCCAAACATTTGGGTCGAGTATTTTTTCATACAAGCTGGGAGTAATCCCAAACTTAAAATTAATACGTCGTAGTTGATCTAATGGTGTATCCTTCTTAACAAGTTTAAAACAAGATAGATGTCTTCTATCAATGCCAGAGTTTTTTGAGACGTAAGCAATCACACTATCCTCCGCAACAGTGGGCTTAAAAGAAGACACGTGCACCCATTTCTTTTTAACTATTACATCTAAATCAACATTTTCATTACGCCCAACAACTATATTTTTAGTTTTGGAAACTTTTTTGTTTCGCACAGTAGCCCAGTCATTTGAGGCAACAACAGCTATAGGCTGAGCATCACAGTTAGAGACAGATGTAGGTGGCGGTGGAATAGACGGAGCGGATAAAGAAGTGATACTTGGAGTAGGCTTCGCAGTTACTGCAGAAGCAATACTGGCAGAGGCGCGAGTAGATGAGATCGGCATTGTAGTTATAGGCGCAGCGATAGCAGCATATGATGACTGTTGATGTCTCACTGCACTAGTGAGAGTAGCAGGTGTGAGAGAAATCATTGTAGGTGAAACGGTAAGAGCGCCAGCAGATAAAGGGCAAACATTTGTTTCAGCATTGTTAGTATTAGGAGCATCAGCATTGTTTAAGGTTCAATTAGAGGTGCCATAACCATAACCATAGAAAACAGCTGATCCAACCAACCTTATGGGTTACACTGTAATCGACTAGTGGTGCCATACCATAACGCCATAACCATAACCATAGCGACCAACTGAATTTTGGTTTTTGCCGTAACTATAAACAAATGATTGCTGATTCGCCTTGTTTATTGTGATATTTTTGTTCTTCGTGTGCAGTTTATTTTGTTTTGATGAGTTTTAATTTATATTTTGCGTCCGCGTTTTACATACTTTACTAAATTTTTATTTACTTTCAGTTTATTGCAAATATCAGCTGTTTATGGTTATGGCACCACTAATCGATTGCTTAAATATGGTTATGGTTATGACTACGATTATGGTTATGGCGTTATGGTATGGTACCTCTAATTGATCCTTTAGCTGTTTGAAACAATCACCAACGTAGGCTCGAAGATTTATTATTTCAGTTGTTAAGAGTGCTATGGCTGCATCTTTCTCATTAAGTCTCTTCTGCAATAAACACATAACAGCGTGCAGTAATTGAGATTTTTCTGTTGCTTTTTTCTTATCTTCGTGCAAAACACTGAGTAAAGAGAGGACGCGCTTGTTTCAGGCTTATCCATTCGTACATATACATATGTATCTATTGATGTCAAGCAAATCACAAGCAGCATATACCCATATCATTCAATATATTAAAGCAAATGTTTTTCCAACATCCGTGGTCATAGATTTTGAGTTGAGTTTACGTAAATAAAACATGTGTATCCGACAGTACTTATGAAAAGTTGTTGGTTTTATTTTACCAAAGCTCTGCGGCATAAAGTTTTAAAAATTTCAGGTCTTATCGGACATTTAAATAGGAATAATCGAGCCAAAAAATTATTGAACAAATTCATGGGTTTACAACTTATTAAACCCGCTGACATTAAAACTGCTGTTGAAACGTTAGAAATGGAAGCCAACAGTCAACAATTTCTAAAAGAAAATTCTACCGAAAGCATTTTTATGCTTTTCATCATATATTTCAAACGTCAATGGATGCAAAAGGTAAGCTTAAAAAGTGTACACAATTTTGTAATTAAAGGAACGCCCTGAATATTTTTCCGTTTACAAAGAACCTATTACAACTAGCAGCGCTGCTGAAGCTTTCCACAGCAGCTAAGAATGAAGTTGCCGAAACAAGGAAATTTCCATAGATTTTTGAGCGTTCTTAGTGATGTAAATGCGGCAAAATCAATTGTTTTTTTAAATCAATCGAAGGCAATACAGTTTTATACAAAGAAAAAAATAAATACTATAAAAATCGCCAAGAAAAAACAGATTACATTGAAATATATACTCAATCAGTTTTCCATGAAAGAAAGTTGTACACTCGCAGTAGATTTCGTTAATGAAATTCAAACATCCGATGATGACACTTATGATGATGATGAGGAGGAGAACGTGAAGTTTTGTTTTTGCCATGCAAGCATTGCAAAGTTTGTCGTGACTGCGTCGTCCGTATGAGTGAACAGTCTCAAAAGTCTAGAGTTTGCCGAGCAATTATCAATCATTCCATGTTGATTTACATGTAAAGTTACATTCATATTTTTGTTTTTATTTTATTTTCTAAGATAAAATCACTGCTGAAAAATAAATTGGGGTTTAATATATGTACAATCTCATAGAACCTTACGTGTAGCGTTGGGGGCGTCTCTTCACAAAGTGAAAGAGAGCTGGGTTTTCGCATAAGGCTACTACAGTTCAAAGATCTTACATATCACAACAAAAAACGTCATCCTATAAAAATTTACCACCCAGGAGAAACCATTTATGTTAAAATAAATAAAAGATTTGGTACAAAAATTTAATTTTTCAGATGTCTTTTAACCTCCTCCGCCCCTGCGACAATAGACATTTACGACTACTCAACGGCACAAGTAGTCACTATAAACGACGGACTAGCAAAAATCCAGAACGGAGCCTTCAGGCTAATACGGAGAACCAAATTCGTTTATTCGGACATACCTCAGGACAATATCCTTTATCCTATCCTAAAGCACGAATTAACCCAAACCCTCCAAATCCTAGAAACAATCAAACCAATTGAAAAACGTTTAAAAATATCAATAAATATTTTAGACACGGCTTGGTAATTCATCGCCGGATCCCCTGAACACGAAGATCTGGAGATAATATACAATAACTTAAATGAAATTAATAACAATAATAATAAGCAAGTACTTATTAATGAAATTTTTAACGATAAATTAAATAACTTTACTAGAATAGTAAATAAACTTTTTAACAGCATAAGAAAAGATACATACATACATATGTTGAAAATGAAACAATTGCTAATTTGCAAAATAGAATAAGATTAATAAAAGAAGAAATAATTAACGGTAAGTACGCCATACAATGGGCGAAAAAAGATATTTTTAATACACTGATGTTTAATAAAAATGAAATTGAAATTGCTTTAGAAAAGCTAGAAAATGACGAAATTCCATTTAGAAATGCAGAAGAAGCATTATAATTTTCAAATATTAATATTGTAAGCAAAAATATGACAATTTTTACTTGGTAAAGACTTTTAAAGAAAATTTTCAAAAAATTAGATAAAACTATTATAGATATTGAATATGATAAAATATTAAAAGGAAATAAAGAAATATATGGAGTAAAAGAACTCTGCGATAGCTATAAGAAAATTGAAATTTGTAAACAAAATCAAGTAGTTAATATAAGTAATAACACTTGTATGCCTAGAACAATTAATAGTTCTAATTCAACTTGCACCAAAAATAACGGGCACCACATTCTACAAATCGAAGAAATAACAACTGGCATTTTACTGCTCAATAACTATGTATAAAGGACAAATAGACGTTAATTTCCACAATTCAACGCTGAAAATAAATAAGTAAACCTATACTAATTACGACTCAATACCATCTCCCGCTATCCCAGCTGTCCTGGAACCCGCACCTATTGAGAAAAATCGAATTAAGTTACTCTCCCTGGAAGCTTTGAAAGAATTTCACATAAACAACATTCGAAGGATAAATATTCTAAAGGAAGCAACAATATCCAACAGCTCACTTTCGCTTGGAGCCGTTGCAGCTACCTCCATTGCAATAATAATTTTTTGCAAATTTTGAAAGAAATCCCAAAACAAGATGATCATTCCATGAAATCGCTATGCTATCCCGATCCCACCCACAAATCACAGCATAAATCAATTTAAAAATGTATCTAATGATACCCCCACATACATATGTACATAAATTTCAACAACTTACCTTATTTTTGACAACGCTCGAGGACGATCGTTTGTTAACGACGATCGGGAAGTGTTAACCTGGCATATGTTAACACTACCAAAATAATAAACTAATCCATCAGCAATACAGGTAGAGCGGATATGCAACTCCAATTGCACAACCTTTCCCACACCATAGCCCAGACGTTGACTCAGCACACGCGCAACCGAAATTGGCGAATTCGTGAAATTCAAATGTAATTGCCCGGTGCATTTAGTTAAGCTTTTAGATAAAGTACAATTGTAAATTCGGTTATTAAATAAAGCTCATTCGTAAAGGTCGTGCTGACCTAAAAAAGATTTTTTTATTTAAATGTAAAAGTAAATCTTTAACTTATATTAACGCAAACTCATGTCCCTACAGTAAAAAACAACCAATTTTGAAAACCGTCAAATATGAATGATTATCATTAATTAATTAACATGAATTTTTGACCATCATACGCTCAAAAAAGCGTCTCATCATAACCTCCTTTTAACTCAGCGGACTTAAATTTTTTTTATCCCTTCCAAAAAAAAAAGTTTTAACTATTAAAGTTAATAATGCAATGTCGCCAGAGTATTTATCAAGACTTTTCTTGGTGTTTGCAAAAAATATATTTTAATCAGCCCTCGAAATTCACTTTCCGCAAAATGTGAATTGAGTAGTATATTATTAGATGGCGGTTAAGGGCAGCAATGATGTACTTAAAGTTTCTGCGCGAGAAGTTCAAAAAGTCGCTGACTTATTAAACCAATAAACAGTGCAGCAAAACTTAAAAAAAATGATGCCAAAATTTGTCAACAGTGCGGCCTAGTATTTGTGCAAATAAGGGTTGCACGTCCATAAACACCAAATAAAAGTGGGGTTTAAGGCGAGTTAAAGAAAAATATTTATATGGTAAACTCCGAGTTTATGATAAATAGCTCATAAACTCGAGTTAACGGTGCAGTCAGAACATAGACTAAGTTTTGAGTTGTTTTCTTCGTTGAAGTTAAACTCGGTATTCATTAACTCGGTAAACTATAAGAATTACAATTTAAAATATAGTAAATTAACATAAAAAGGTGTATAACCTTTTGAAGTTCAAAATGAGAAAATGTAAGACGATAATGAGAAACTGTAAGGTTGTATTGAGAAAGTGTAAATTAAAATGAGAATGCGTATATTCAAATTAAGAAATGTAAGTTCAGAATGAGAAAATGTAAATCGTAATGAGAAAGTATAAAATTATAATGGGAATATATAAGTTGATATTGAGAAATGTAAATGCATATTGAGAATGTGTAAATTCAAAATAAGAAAAGGTAAATTCGAAATGAGAAAAAGTAAATTCAAATTGAGAAAATAAAATAAACTGCAGAAATGAGTTTTTCTTTCAGTTAAAAATAAAGCCAAGAGCGAAAAAGTGCTTTCTGAATTTATTATTGCAATATCAAGAGCAACAAATGGTAACCATCTCCAAGGTAGAATATACAGCTTAAAAAAAGTGCATATGTACATTGCCGGCTAATATGAATACGAGGGAGAATAAAGAGCAAGCTATGTTAGAAAACTTAATCAAGCCATACGCGAAGGAAAACAGATCGCTTGGATTGACGAGACGAATTTTCACATTCTCAATATGAATTTACATTTCTCAATATCAACTTATATATTCCGAATATAATTTTATACTTTCTCATTTCGATTTACATTTTCTCATTTTGAACTTACATTTCTCAATTTGAATTTACGCATTCTCATTACAATCTTACATTTTATTATTATGAACTTGAAAAGGTGTAGATCTAAATGTAAATATGAATTTAAAGTAAGGTCAGCATTAATCCGATTGTACTTTAACGTTTATTTGAAATAGGATTAGAAGGCCAATTAATTTTTGTTATTAATATAGTAGATTCAATATGCCGAAAACAAATTGTGGTTTGTGCCGAAGGACATGGACTCACGACAGAGTGACATAAAAAGAAAAAAGTGGTCCCCTACTTTCGTATCGTTACTCGTTACTTTTGATACAATCAAACACTGGTATGTTTCAAGAGAAGTAGAATCATCGATGTTTGCGTACATTTATGGCCTTGATAATTCTAAAGGATATTATCGTTTAACATCTTAATGAAAATAGGAAAATGCAAAATGGTTGAATAGTTCGTTTAAAAAATTTTATTTACATTTTTATTTCAGTTGTAAACGTGTGAACATTGGTAGTTTTTTTTAATAAATGTTTAATAAATATACATAGTATGTATATTTAGACGCAACGTATTTTTGTAACAATTCCAAAAAGTTCAAAATTGCGAATGCAACATTGGCGTGTGAGAGAAAGAAAGAACATAAACCTGTACATAAATCGGCACAAGCGAATCTTACCGAAACGTTGTCATGCAAGGTGTAAGATGATACTGCTGTGTTGAAAAGGAGTATACTCATAAAGGCCAAGCCACATAAGACTTGCTTCGCTTTACGTGACATTTGTAACTTTGTCAGAAAAGCGAAAAACGCAAAAGGTATGCCACAATAAAACTTTGACAATACATACTTTTCGTTTGTTTATTGTGAGTTGTGAAAATCGCACGGAACTTTATAAACATATTTAAATACATTCGGCATAATTATGGACATTATGGAAGTTTGTTAATAGTTCTTTTACTTCACTAAGCCTTTTTATGTTTAAAAAACATATCAAGGCGGAAAATGTGGGTAAAGGAATTATATCTTTGCTGCCACCTCCCGCACGAACCGGTCACGAAGTGACTTCCACCGTGCTCTGCAATGCTCCTCTATTATAAAAGAAAAAGCGTTTAGTAAATCATTACATATGTATATACATACATATATATATATATACTGTATATACATACATATATTTATATACAATAAAATACACGCACCAGAAACTCCCACAAAAACCGCAACTGCCTCCCATGCCCATCCCTTAGGTATTTATTGCGGAAGAGGTGGCAACTTTTGTCATAGATGCTTGGCTGCATTTTCACCGCTTCAAATTACTTTTCTCCATTTCTTTTGCTAAATTAAAAAAAACTGTTTATTTAAGCATTTGTTTAAGTTAAATTTTATATTTACCTTGTTTTTGTGGGAAAATTTTCAAATATACGTCGACCGTTAACAGACGAATGTCAGAAATAAACAAAATTGGCAAGAGCGAACTGTCAAAGTTAGCGAAAAGATGAGAGTTGCCCTAGATTTCGGTTCGCTTTGGCGACGGTGTTGCCTATGTGGGAAATTTCGTATAATTGCATGTATTGATCTTTGCTGTCAAAGCTAAACTCTGACGTAAAGCGAAGCAGAAGTTTTATGTGCCTTGGCCTTAACTCTTTCATTCCGCACAATATTAACAATCAAATTGACAACTACATATACGGAATATGCGAGTACCGAGTTTATTTTGTAAGTAACGATTCGATACTTCGAGTAAGGCGTTGTACTCGTTACTCAGTAACGAATAAATACGGTTTGCTACAGCTTTATTAAAGAGTTCTTGGCATCAGTCGGTATTTTGTGATATGTCTTCGAGATGACCAAATGCAACTTAATGGTAAGGATATGACATGGGATGAAGTAATCAGTCCCTCTAGAAGACACTGAAAGTAGCAAGTGGTAGTGGAACCATTTCACTGATTTGAAGTAACTAGAATTTTTTATATTTTTTACATAGATGGGCACACTGCAGTATACATATACTAAATGCATTAAAGGTAGCAGTAAGCAGTACATTTTTACTGATTACTGAAATTTACTTTCCATTACAAGTAAACTTTTACTGATTACTGAAAAAATTGCAGTAAGCAGTACATTTTTACGGATTCCTGAAATTTACTTTGCATTACCAGTAAACATTTACTGATTCCTGAAAAAAATTGCAGTAAGCAGTACTCTTTTACTGATTACTAAAATATAAATAGCAGTAAGCATTAAATTTTTACTGATTACTGATAAATATCAGTTTTTCATATTATTGCTAGGTTACCTTTAGAAAGCCACAATAAATATGTACATACATATGTACTTATGTTCAAAACTGGCTACTGAGCTGGATTTAATTGAATACGTGTGCGTTACTGCTGATGTGTGGTCAGGTGCAATGAATCATTTTTTGGTTACACTTACCATTGGTTAGATGTTAAAAAATTTTTAAGTTCGTCTGTAGTACTGGCTTGTCGAAGATTTAAGGGAACTCATTCTTTTGATCGTGTTCCGAAAATGTAATACGACATAAACAAGCAAAATAAATTACCAATTGAAAAAATCGTGTATTCGATCACTGGTGTAGGGTTATGTTACCTTCACCCAAATCCGCGCTTCGTGTATAAAGTAAAACGCACGAGTTAACGCTAAGAGAGGTTTATTCGGACTACTTGATAATAAGGAAAATGATATAAAGAGTAAAGATACATAGTGAGCACAAGTGGGTTGCCATATTTCTTACAATTCTCCCTCTCAACCCAATTGCTTCTTATATAATATATACATATATATATAATTTTTTCATATTGCATTGTTTTTAAATGCAGCTCTTTTGTACAATAATAATTTCATTAATTTCTCAAAACGATATTTTATAAAAACTTAAGGCAAAATTTATGTTACATTGTTAGACCTAATAATTTACAACCATTTTCGTGTTTAATTTTCTTTAAACATTTAGTCATTATATCTGCAGCATTTGCTTCAGTTTTTACAAAATTAACTTGAATTTCACCTTTTTCATATACTTCACGAACATAATGGAATCTTAAATCTATATGTTTGCTACGTTTGTGTACCATAGGGTTTTTCAGCAAGAACTGTGCGCTTTGATTGTCACAAAACATTTTCGTTGGCTCGCTTACACAGTCGACGTACCCTATTTCACGCAGCAACGCACGAATAAAAACTACATCTTTCGCTCCTTGGCATAGAGCTACATACTCTGCCTCCATTGTACTGAGGGCAACAATAGACTGCTTTCTGGACTCCCAGGAAATTAAACCGTTTGACATAAAAACTACGTAGCCGGTGTGAGATTTTCGATCTGAGACGTCACCAGCCCAGTCAGAGTCGGTAAAGCAAATCAAGTTGCCATCCGTAGCAGTATAGGTAATTTTTTCCCCCGCCGTTCGCTTCAAAAATCGTAAAATATGTTTGGCCGCCTCAAAATGTTCGTCGTGCGGATGATTATTAAACTGAGTCAACTTAGAAACAGCGTGAGCGATGTCTGGTCTAGAAATCACGGCTAAATACATTAACCCTCCGATCAAACTTTGATACCGCTTAGAATCGATGTCAGTACACTGTTTGTTGCACTTTGTTAACACGGTTCCATCTACCCATGGTGTAGCTGCAGGTTTGCAAGACTCCATACCCCATGTCTTTAAAAGTTGTCTCACATAATGCTCTTGATGAATGGATATGGCGCCACTATATTCATCTTTATCTATTTCCATACCTAAATAGAAGGATGCTGGCCCACGATCCACAACCTCGACATATTCGCTTAACTCTTTTAGAACTTGCTGTGACTGTTTAACGCTTGAGCTAGCTAAAAGCATGTCATCCACATACAGTCCAATTATACACATACTGCCACGCTCCCTCTTAAAATATACGCAACTATCCGCTTGACACCGTTGGAAGCCCATAGTCGTCAGAATATCGGAAACCTTCTTGTTCCACTCGCGGCCTGCTTGTTTAAGGCCATAAAGAGGTTTATGTAGCTTGCACACTTTGTTGGGGTACTTAGTATTTTCGAACGCTGGTGGTTGCGCCATATATATTTCTTCACCTAAATCACCATTTAAATACGCTGCCACTACATCCACATGGTTCACAGCGAGATTGTATTTTGCTGCTAATGCCAACAAAATCCGAATTGTAGAATGCCGTACAACGGGAGCGTAAGTCTCATTGTAATCGATGTTGGGCTTTTGTGAGCACCCTTGTGCTACCAATCGGGCCTTGTATTTTTCAATTTCACCACCTGAGTTGCGCTTCACAGTGAATACCCACCTGCACCCGATGACGTTTTTCTGTTACGGTCTGTCAACCAACACCCACGTACCGTTTTTGATTAGCGAAATAAACTCGGCTTGCATAGCGCTTTTCCAGCATTCGCGCTCAGCCGACGACAGCGCCTCAGGTACCGTCTCTGGACTCTCACCAATAAAATTCAACACTTCAGTTTGCTTATATTGTTTTTTCGGTCGACCAATAGTACCATCTCGCATTAACTTTGGTCTGCCTCGTCCTCTTTTCCGCGTAACTACTGGATCGCTCTCTTCGTCTAACGAATACACCTCACCGTCCTCGTCTTCGAGCTGTGCTTGAACCGAAACTTCGCTTTCATCCACATTTGCACTGCGCATTTCGTCTTCCGACTGTGATGACACTATTGGCTCATAATAAAAGGACACTTCTTCATTCGAGTCTCTCTCTAGAAATTGATCAAACGACTCTTCGAAAAATATACAATCACGAGCAATAACTATGTTTCGCTTTGTTTGGTCATAAAGTCTGTAGCCTTTAGCATTTTCGGCATAACCAACAAATTTTAACTTAACACCCTTTGCATCGAACTTGCCACCTTTATGTGGGCCTTTCTTTAACGCCACTGCGTCACAGCCAAAAATTTTAAAGTGCGACACTGAAGGTGTTTTACCATTCCACACCTCATAAGGGGTAAAGTCACTCAGCACTTTCGTAATTGTTCTATTTCGCAGGTATACAGCAGTATTAATTGCTTCGCCCCACAAATATTGAGGCGTTCTGGAGCCCTGTATCAAGCAACGCGCCATTTCCACGAGAGTTCTATTCGCTCTCTCAGCCACGCCATTCTGCTGTGGTGAGTAGCCAACCGAAGTTTGGTGAACAATACCCTTTTCACTGAAATAATTTTTAAACGCCGCATTGGTAAATTCTTTACCATTGTTACTTCTCATACATTTTATTTTGCGGCCTATCTGTGTCTCCGCGGTCACAGCAAAATGTTTAAATGAGTTAAACGCGTCCGATTTATTTTTAAGGAAATATACAGTCATATACCGCGAAAAATCATCCACGAACGTCATGAAATAAAACGCACCACCTAGGGACTTTACGCGCATGGGACCACAAAGATCGGTATGAATCAAATCTAACACTTGCTTGGAAAGCACTTTCCCATAACCACTATATGGCAAGCTGTGGATTTTACAAATGGCACAAGTCATACACTGCAGATTTTGCAAATCAGCCCCGTTAAGTCATCGCACTAGTCTTTTGTTGGATAATGCACGTAAATCGTTCATGTTCACATGCCCAAATCTTTTATGCCATTTTTCCGAGTTTTTCGTTTCCACTATCGCGTTTATGTTTTGCACTGCTTTCCTCACTGTCATTTTAACAACAAATACACCATTAACTAACTTCGCTCTCACGATGTCTTCACCGTTTGCTGTCTTCATTATCGCGCCATATTTAGAGAATTTAACCGTATGACCATATTCAAGGGCTTTCCCAATCGAAAATAAATTTGAGGTTAATTCTGGAACATACCAAACGTTATGTAATTTGATATTTGTAAATTCAGTTTTCAAACTCACAGACCCCATTCCTTCTGCGTAAATAATTTTACCCGACGCAAGTGCTATTTCTTGCCTTCTTGGCTCAATTTCATTAAAATAACCTTTTTGCATGCACATGTGCGAACTAGCACCACTGTCCAAAATCCACGTTTCGCGATTGTTAAGCGTTTCTTCAAATAAACAACAAGCCCTTTCATTTGCGTTTTCTTTAGATACAGAAACTCTACACTGCGAGCGTATGTGGCCCTTTTTGCCACATTTATAACACACTATATTCGATCGAGCATTTTCGTTTCGCTTCGCACCGAACTTTCTGGATTTATTGCTAGCCAGAAAAACTTTTTCTTCACTAGCCGCCACGGTTTTTCCATTTTGACGAATTTCGGTCTCCAAAATTTTAGATACTAACACGTCAATTTTTGGTAAAATATCCCGGCTTTCTATAGCCACCACAAAACTCTCCATCTTCTCGGGGAGACTGCAAAGCAACAGTATGGATGCAAAGTCGTCCGGTACGACAACACCGATTTCTTTTAGTTCATCAACGATTGAACAAAACTCATTAACACGCGCCGCGAACTTGTCCTCCATTGTAACCTTGAAGTGTACCAACTTCTTAAACAAAGCAACTTTACGCCCGGCACTGTCTGTACGATAAATCGAGTTTAGGACACGCCAAGCTTCCTTTGAGGTTTTACAAACTTTTATATAAATAAGTTCACTAGGTTTAACACTCAATGTAATTGTTGCCAACGCTTTCTGGTCGTTTTTCATCCAAAGAGCCTTTGCTATTTCTTCTTCAGGGGAGTCGCTGATTACCACATCCCACAAATCAAGTGTTATTAACAGGATTTTCACCTGTACCGACCACGTCGCGTAATTATCCGCGGAAAGCTTTTCACTATTCGCAATCGCACTCATCATATCTGAATTTTTACCGAAACCACTGAAATTAAATCACTTGCCCACGTGCTCTGGGCCCATAACCATTGTAGGGTTATGTTACCTTCACCCAAATCCGCGCTTCGTGTATAAAGTAAAACGCACGAGTTAACGCTAAGAGAGGTTTATTCGGACTACTTGATAATAAGGAAAATGATATAAAGAGTAAAGATACATAGTGAGCACAAGTGGGTTGCCATATTTCTTACAACTGGCAATGGATCAACAACCTCCATTAAGGCATTTGAGGAATTTGGAGTTAAATTGTTTAAATTACATATATCATATATACATACTGTTCAGATGATTCGATGGATGAATCAGCTCTTCAGTTTTAATATGTAACTCCAAGACTCTCGAAGTATTTTCATTGTGCGAGCAAGAATACAACCAATTTCAACAAAATTGTAAATTCATATAGTCAAGATATAAATTAGGGGGTTTTGTGATTAAAACGCAAGGTTATACGTTACCAACCGAACCCGGACACTTTGAAATGAAAACTGAAGTTTTAAATTTGTTCTTTCAATTAAGCAAGCTAAAGCCTTGCATTCATGGCAACAACAAAGTTATGCTACTTCTAAAGCTGAGGTGTGCCAGACACAAACGTCAGCATTTTACAATAAGCAAAGGCATTGCAGCGGATGCGCGTGCAATGGGTTTGCTGACAAATTAAATTCGTTGTGCTGATTCTTAGAATTAAGCACAATTTTGATTACGAAATAAATATGTATTCATGTTACATTAAAATTTAAATGGAATTTTACTTTATTGTGGGAACCAAAGAAAAATATTCATATTTTATTATAATTACTTGGAATTGGCTTATTTGTATGAATGAAAAGAAAAGCAAAAAACTACTATGTAACGATTTAAAAGGTACATAAGTAAACATATTATGTGTTAACTCCTCCGCCCTTAAATTCGAGCGTCCTCGTTCGAATGAGTTACGCAAAGCTTTGGTAAATCTTTAATCCCGATTTCAATAGTGTCTTGGTTACGTTTTCCGTTTATTTTGTTTCTTTTGATTTTTAATATAATTATTACAATTATAAGTATAATAATTCCTATAGATATTACATTAATATTTCTTCGAACTCATTTAATGGAAATTCTTTAACGCGAATCCTCCTGGTACTTTTATTGTCTAGGATTTCTGAAATATTTTAAGGGATGACTTTTATAGGTCCAATGATCACTTAGGTACCATCCTTATTTTAATGCATCATTCCTAAACCGACTTTTGAGGTGTGACCATATGGTCACACTGGGCATGATATGGGGTAATTTTTCTCATGTTTTTATTTGAAGTAAGCAAAGATTTATCCCACATATTTCAACTAAACAAGTGCGAATTAAAAGAAAATGATTTAAACAGTTATTTAAGTATATATTGAAAACTATTTTTTATTAAAAAAATATATATACATTCAAAACTATTTTTTATAAAAACATTTTATACCGTATCGTATTTAATAATTAAGATGGCATATGATATTTCTCAAAACATTTTACGCAAATCCCAACGTTACATTTCGAGCACTCGGTTCTACCAACAGAAACGCACAAATCGGCAGCACAACGTCTTCTTTTTTCGCATGGACGAACGAAATGATTCAGCCCATCATATCTCAATGTCTCCTCTGCTGTTCCTTCCAAAGACCTTTTTCGAGCACCCTTTGATTTGGGGCGGTCACCAAAGTGTTTATAATAGTAAATGGCTATTTGTCGCCGAAACTCGAGTTGAGGTATTTCTGGGTAGACTGATCTGTGTAGCTGCCAGCTATTTTGTACCGAAACGTCAACTAGCCACGTAAAGGTACTATTCCACCATTTCTTTCCTCTTATACCTATTCGATATAAGCCCACATTCTGATCCATACGATCTACGCCGCTCATATATTTATTGTACTCCCTGATAACTAATGGCCGTGGAACATCAATAAATTTTTTTTGCTTCTGTGAGTATCGAACTGCATTTGTTACCGGGTTTGCGCCATACGTAGTCGAAGCGATGCTAACAACTGCGTTATCATTCCATTTTGTGAGAAAAATATTAGCTTCTTTCAATTTTGTAGACTCAATATGACCACGCTCCTTATTTTTCAATATTTTTTTATGTTCAATCGGGCAACTTTTTGGCAGCCGATTTTCCCGGATCGTACCTGTTGCGGTATATCCTCGAGCTTTCAAGTAAACTAACAGAGGAACACTGGTGAAAAGATTGTCAAAATAGAAGGAAAATGGTAGATTCTGAACCGCTGGTGTAAAATCGTCTATCATATTCAGCAGTGGAGCTGCGAATTTTCCAAATGTTTGCTCGTAGGTACTATTGGCACGAGGATTATTTCCTTGATAAATTTCAAAATTAACTAAATATCCCGATATCGTACACAAGGACCAAACTTTATAACCGAACCGCAATGGTTTTCCTTTGATGAACTGCTTGCATCCGTGACGCCCAAAATATGATATCATGCTCTCGTCAAATGAAAGCTGTTGTTCCGGATGGAAATGCTTCAGCATATTTGATTTTAAGTGGTCGGTTAAGGACCGCAGTTTCCACATCTTATCTCCGTCAGTTATTTTTTTACAACTCTCCTCAAAGTGCAGGAATCTCAAAATTTCCTCGAATCGATTTCTACGCATAGCTAAGTATACCATCTCATTGCGCATGTCATTGCCAACGCTCCAAAATGACCTGAACGTACTTCGACCATTGTATCCACTGACCAACAAGATGGCTTTGAAAACTTTAAGCTCCGCACTGGTAATTTGAGGATTTGGTTTACCAAGAAAAATTGCATATCTTCGCGATTCGTTTATAATGTGCTCTATGAGTTCATCGTCAAAAAACTTTTTAAGTTGCTAATGAGGCTTCACCTTACAGTCTTCAAAATTTTGTGAAGGGAAAATGAGGATCAATCCGTCCGAGTTATCTTCTACCCACGTGAAATGTGATTCCTTACGTAACAGTGGCGGTGGCACTGAAGACGGTGTAGGTTTCACTTTTCGTAAGCCGCTGACATACGTTTCAGGTTGTGATGAGAACGGTTCTATTGACATTTCGCCCTGTTCCTCTAACAAATTAGTTCGCAAGTTCTGAGTAGAGTTTTCTAATATGTCGATCAACACAGAATCAGCAACTTCCAAGTCATCCTCCTCATCATCATTATCAATCGTTAAAACCCTTTTACCACTGCTCATCACTAACTCACAAGGTGCTTTCAATTGACCAACACATATATCGTCTTCATCACCATCATCTTCTCCACTGATTGCACCATTTTCGTTGTCCAGAGGTAAGATATATAGAGCAGCGGGCGAATCTTCTTCATCGCTATCACAAAAGTCATTTAGATAGTCAATAACCTCTTGTGTGTTTAAACGTCTGAAAATTTGGAAAGAATTCACCACGAATTATAAAGTTTTCAATTCATTTGAACGAAAATTACGTTACATAAAATGAGCTTTTAATCTAGCCCAGCGTGACCATATGGTCACACCAGGAAAAAATACCGTTAATGGTCAACAAGAACATTTTATTTTTTTACAAAATATAGTTGTCATATATTTTCACTTTATTATTATTCAAATTGAAACTTAACTTCTTTTAAAAACAACACACTTCAAAAAATATTACGGTACTTACCTTTTGTTTCTATCAAAATTCGCATTTTTTGCCATCTTTTTTTCTTTCAACTTTTTCACACCTGCTCACTTCCAAACAAAGACACTTTATGAAAAATTTTAAACGCAGTTCGCTTCGCGCATGTGTATTTACATGGAAAAAGCTAGTTCAAAGGGAATTATTTGGGTGAGCTCTGATTTTTTTTTTAATTCAACTACTACTTCTTGCATGACCATATGGTTACGCTGGGGTTATCTGAGTTAATTGAATTCAAAGACAATACTTCTTCTATTTTGGTATGGACTGCCATTGGCTGTAGTATCACCAGTAAAGGTTTCTTTTCTGTTATTTCCTTTGCGAAATACATTTTATTATCTAATTCTATACTCGTGTTAGAGTGTCTTATTAAATACGTTCCTTTGAGTTTCGTAGTCTCATTTTCGAATTTTATAAAACCATTATATTCATTTAAAAATATTATATCATTTGATATTTCCTCAACTGTTTTTACATGTTGGGTATTTATTTTAGTACAATTATCAATTTTACTTTTTAGCAGATGTGCTATGCATGTGCCATTCGTAATGTCTTCGATTGCATTATTTGAGCATATCGATAAATTATTGTATGATTTACAATCATTGATTTTTTCATAAACTTTATTTTTACACGTTAAAATTTACTTAAATTTTATTCTGTTTATAAGTTCTCCTGTTTTTATTGGTCTTATCTCTAAGCTTCTGCAATCATCTTTTTCCGGTGTTGGCAGATTTATTATATAAACTAAGCTTTCCTTATTGGAAGCAATTCTAATTTCAGCAAATTCTAATGCTTCATCTATATTTATAAAAAGTATGTTTTCGTTTTCTAGGAAATTTTTTGTAATTTCCATTTCATTAACAGATGCCCAATGTACGGCGTAAGCTATATTAATTAGTTCTTCTTTTATTATTTCCAATTTAAATTTAATTTGCATTATAAAATTATAACAATTTTTCTTTTTTCCTTTACTAATTTGGAGATTTTATTAGTATTTTCGACAATTTCGTTAATTTTCTCACTTGTTAATTTGTTTATTACAACTTGTCTGTTATTGTTATCTAAAACATTATTCATTTTCTCAATATTGTAGTCGCTATGGTCTGGATTTCTGGCAATCCATTTCCATGCGGAACCTATAAAATCTAACGATCTTTTCGCATTGTGTTTGTTTATCCGAACTCTATTTAGATAATTTTTGGATTGATTGACGAGCGATGAAGGGATAGGGCTTAAGGGGTGGTTTGGTATTCTTTCGTTTAAAGTTGTTTCCAAGCGGTGTATGGGGTCGTCATGGTCTTGTAATTCTATTAAGTGAATAATTTTAAACGTTCCTTTTTACAATTTTGTCGGTCCTGAGTCGATTGTAACGAGTTGGGATGAAGAGTAGTCTAAGATCTGGACATTTGCAGTAATCGCTGTTATTAGCGCAATCAATCTAAAAATTTGATAATAAAAGAAAATACAATAATGTTGCAAAATTCATTATTCTATTTATTTTTATTATTATTCATTGACTAATACAAATTAACATTTCCTATAAAACTTTTAAATTTTCATTATTGTAAAATGTTGAGATAATTTTGGAATAGCGCAGGGTGCGCTAGCTGCATGGAAATTAGAATATTATTCCTTAGAAATGAAAGGAAGGTGATTTAAATTCGAAATATTTAATTCAATCTTTATTGATTGCAATAAATGGTTGATACAGAGATCGCGGTAAAAACGTATGGGCCAAAGTGGCGTATAAAAAGAGAAAAAAAGGTAAAAAAGCGGTGCGGACGCGGCGGCGTTAATATTTTGACTGACTAATAAATTTTTGATATTACATTACTTACGGTCCCTGGGTCACCCCATGGTACCGTTTCCAATTCAGCAAATTAATTTAGAACATAATTTTCAAAGAATGGTGTTGCCGGCCGCACCGAAAGAACAATTTTAAAATCTTAATTTAGAGATCGATGAGATTGGGACTCATGTCCTCAACATGCCGGCCCCCCTGCACCGGTCCTAGGTGTAGCAGCTCCTTCAGCTTCTCCAACGTTAGGACGGCTTTGCTGAACAGCTGGTTGATGCGTCGTTGCATTGCGCCGCGCCCATGTGCAGGCTTGGGTTTTGTCTTTTCCACACGGCTAGCTAACGTCGGTCGTCGGTGGCTGGTGGTAGCGCGCGGTTCGTTGCGGCGTGGGCGGTCAGGTGGTGGCGCGGTGGAGCGATGCAGCAGTGTGTGGTGGGCCTTTCCACATATATGACAGCTGTCCGCGGAGTCGCACGCTCCCGTGAAGTGTGACGTAGCCAAGCAATTGATGCAGTAGCGATGAATCCGCGCGGACTCATAACGCTCATCTGGCGTCATAGCCCTAAAGGCGTGGCAAAACCTCAGCGAGTGGAAGCGGCAACACAGTCGGCACTGCTTATAGTCCATGGTGTTCCGGTCCATCTGCGGAGAGAAAAAAAAGAACAGAGTTCGGAAATAAGATTAGTTACGGGCCAGGGTGGAGTGACTTTTGTAAAGTGGCTCGGTAGAGTTATAGAGTTTGGAGAACATTATGAGGGGGGCAGGAGACATAGCTTTGCTAGGTTGCGTGTGATAATTCCTGCTTGAGTATGGATATCTGCCACGCGAACGTTCTTATCCTGACCGGGGTGAAGTTTGACAATGCGCCCGAGTCTCCAGTCATTTGGAGGTAGGAGATCGTCTTTTACGACGACGAGATCTCCTTCCATGAGGTTGGGTTCCTGACGTTTCCACTTATGCCTTTTATGAAGTTCTTTGAGGTATTCGTTCTTCCACCGAGTACTAAACTGATGGTGAATAACCTTTAACTTTTGCCATTTATGGGCTAGCGAGAGATTGTCAGCTTGGGATTCAGGCAAGGAGTGCAGTGGTGCACCTATTAAGAAATGTCCCGGCGTGAGAGCAAGTAAATCAGTGTGATCCTCTGACATAGGAGAAAGAGGTCGCGAATTGAGGACTGCCTCAATGCGGATAAGGAGGGTGGTGAATTCTTCGAAGGTGAATTTGAGGTTCCCTGCCACCTTTGTGAAATGTGATTTAAAACTTTTTACTGCAGCTTCCCATAGACCGCCCATGTGAGGAGCATAGGGTGGAATAAACTGCCAAGTGAATCCGTGGAAGGCGTATCTTTCGGCGATATCCGTAGCGCATTCTTTGAGAAATTGGGAGAATTCTCTTTGAAACGATCGTTTTGCGCCCACGAACGTCTTTCCGTTGTCTGACATTATTTTGGAGGGGATTCCGCGACGGCCGACAAATCTGGTGAAAGCGGCTTTGAACGTTTCGGTAGTAAGATCTGAGCATAATTCTAAATGTATCGCTTTAGTGGAGAAGCACACGAACACACACACGTACGCCTTGGTATGAGAAGCACGTCGGAGCATGGAGGTTTTTACCATAAATGGCCCGGGAAAGTCTACACCTGTTGTATGAAATGGGCGAGTATAGGTGGATCTTTCGGGGGGCAAAGCGGCCATTATCTGCGAGCGCATCTTTTGTTTGTAAAGGGTACAAACTTTGCAATGGAAGACGCACTTTTTTACCTTCTGTTTCAAACGGGGAATGTAATATTCTTGTTGAACCATTCGAGTCATTAGCTGTTTATCTGCGTGCAGCAAGGTTGAGTGAAGGAAATCGAGCAACAGCGTACAGAATTTGGAGTTTTCTGGAATTATAATCGGGTGTCGCTCATTGTAGCTGAGGGCGGCGTAAATTAAACGCCCGTTCACACGCATGATGCCTGAGCTGTCCAGCATTGGATTGAGAGTAAGCAGAGTGCTTTTTTTGCTAATAGGACTAGAGGCGCTAAGTGAGCTAATTTCAACGCTATAGAATTTACGTTGAGTTTGGGTAATGAGACATTTTTTCACCTCATTTATTTCGTCATGCGTAAGAGATAATGACGTAGGAATGGTTCGCTTTTGAGCTCTGTGTATAAAGCGATAGACAAATGCTAAGACGCGGAGTGCTCGGGGAAATGAAGAGAAACGCTCCAGAATGTCTTTATTATCGATCGTATGCAGTGACTCAATTCGTCGTTGTTCCGGAGGGGAGGAGTTGAGAGAAGGTAGTTTTGGCCATGAAGTAGTGGGTTCTTTTAGCCATTTTGGGCCGTTCCACCAAAGGGTACGCATAGCAAGATCTTGGGGTTGACATCCGCGAGTACCTAGGTCGGCTGGATTGTCCGCGCTAGCTACATGTCGCCATGTGGCATTTCCCACATTTTGGAGTATGAGCGTGATTCTATTGGCGACGTAAGTTTTCCAAGTGTGAGGTGGTTTCTCCAGCCACGCTAACACAATGGAGGAGTCTGACCAGAGGAAAAGTTCATGATTTGAGAGATTAAGGTGGGAGCGAACTTGATGGACCAGTTTTGTGAGGAGTACTGCCCCGCAGAGCTCGAGCCGTGGGAGGCTTACGGTCTGTAGGGGGCGACCTTACTTTTGGCTACGAGCAAGTGTGATGAAAAGGAGTTTTCATCGATTTTCACCCTGAGATATATGCAAGCACAGTACGCTTTTTCGGAGGCATCGGAGAATCCATGTATCTGAACCTGATGAGCACCCAGCGGGGGATGCTAATGCTGCTTATGGCTGGAAGGTTTTCACAGAGCGTGTTCCATTTGTGAAAGGCGCCGGGTTTTACGTGCTCATCCCAGTCTGTTCCTTCCATCCAAAGTTGTTGTAGGAGAATTTTCGCTAATATCATTATTGGCGATAGCCATCCTGCGGGATCGAACAATTTCGCTATTGCCGATAATATCTGTCGCTTTGTTTTTGATTGAGCAGCTGGTAGAGGATCGTAAGTGTAGGAGATGGAGTCTGCAAGAGCATTCCATTAAAGCCTAGAGTTTTGGTTGAGCTGGCATCATGGAATTTCAGGAAATCGACCTCTAGCAAATCGGAAGTTGGGATTGATTTCAAGATTTCTGGGTGGTTCGCAGTAATTTTTCGCAGTGGGAAACCTGCTGATTTTAATGCGCCTATTACTTGTGTCATCGAGTTTTTAGTGGACTGTATATCATGCCCGCCTGAGAGGATATCGTCTACGTAAATATCATTACGTAGGATATCTGTGGCGAGCGGGAATTCGGGTTTACAATCTTGCGCTAACTGATTAAGCGTACGGATTGCGAGATAGGGGGCGCAATTAACACCGAATGTCACCGTTTTCAACTTGAAATCTTGTAAGGGCTGATTTGGGGACCTACGAAAGACGATTCTCTGAAAGTCTAAGTCTTCCTCGTGGACGAGAATCTGGCGGTACATCTTTTCGATGTCGCCATTGAATACGAACTTGTAGAGTCGCCATCGGAGTATGGTGATCATCAAGTCGTTTTGAAGGGTTGGGCCAGTGTAGAGTACGTCATTGAGCGAGCTTCCAGAGTGGGATATTCTGGAAGCATTGAAAACAACACGGACTTTTGTGGTTTTGCTGTCGGGTTTTATGACAGCATGGTGCGGTAAATAGAACGAGTAGTATTTACCGTCCTTGATGACTTCTAGGGATGAGGTGGGTTCCGCGTGATCCATGGTGATGTATTCTTCGAGAACTTCGGAGTACTTCTCTCGCAGTTCTGGTTTTCTCTCCAGAGTCCTTTCGATGCTGAGATACTGCTGCTGCGCTGCTAGTCGGGAGTGTCCTAGCGCTATCGATTCTGGAAACTCTGGTTTGAAGGGAAGCTTGACCATGTATCGTCCATCTCCTTGTCGGATTGTGGTTCGTCGATACAGGTCCTCACAGAATTCATCTTCGGTGGATCGGGGTTGAATGATTGCTACCTCCTCTTGCTCCCAAAACTTCCTCAGTAGTGTATTGAGCGATTCATCTTGGGGTTCCGTTACCTGGGTGGTAAACGCTGAGATTTTCTCCGGGATCGGGCCGCTCAAAATCCAACCGAATGTGGTGTTCTGAGCGATGAGACTACTGCTGTGTTGCAGTCCTTGCAAGAGGATTTGGGGGATTAAGTCACTGCCGATGACCATGTCTATCTTACTAGGGGTGAAGAAGTGGGGATCGGCGAGTGCTAAATGTTTTACCTCTTCAAGTTTAATATTTGTAATATTCGAGGTAGGGAGAAAATGAGTTAATTTGGGTAAGATAATCGCTTGCGCTTTAATTTTTTGGGTTCGGTCTGCTGAGCACAGTATGAGTTCGCAGACATTTTTGGAGTTTTGCACCACCAGTCCGCCCATTCCAGAAATTTCGAAGTGTGCGTCTGTCATGGGCAAGCGTAAGAGTTTTTGTATCCGGGATGATACAAACGTTTTCTGGGAACCTTGATCTACCAGGGCGCGAATATTGTGATATTCGCCATCACAATAGATCGGTACCATTGCAGTTGGGAGAAGAGTTGTGACGCTAGTACTCGAGAAATGAGACGAGACTTTAGTTGCGTCTTTTTGTTGGGAACTTGGGGCGGGAGTTTCCTTTGTAACATATTTTGAGCATGTCGGTTGCTCATCATTATTTGGTGGCTGAGTCGTTAGCTGACTTGAAATTCTCTGGGGTTTAGAGTTAGTTTTTGCAAATTGAGCCTTTTGGTGAAAATGTAAGAGTGAGTGGTGCTTTCTTTGGCAATATACGCACGTGAAGTTACTTCGGCACTCATTCTTCAAGTGGGAGTAAGAAAGACAATTTTCGCAATAACTGTTTTCTTTGACAAACTTTAGGCGATCGGACACGGATAAAGCTTGAAATTTCACACATATCTTCATGGGGTGTCTGGCATTGCATAATTTGCAGGAAATGGGTTGATTAAGTTCGACATGGAAATTTTGAGTTCGATTTTTGTGAATAAATGAGGAATTTTGATTTATTGCCCTTGGAGTGAAATTAGGGTGGGGAGGTTTTGGTTTTCCTGGTCGATATGCCTGAAGTCTCTCTACAATTTCATACCGGCTAGTGAGGAATTTGTTCATATCTGCCCAAAGTGGTAACTCCTTGCGAGAGCTAAGTGATTGCTCCCACAGAGATAGCGTTTCACTTGGCAGTTTTGAAGAACAGAGATACACAAGAATGGGGTCCCAGTCGCTAGTTGGGATTCCTTGTGCTGAGAGCGTTGCGAGAGAGTTATTAATGGTGGCTTGAATTTTTTGGATTTGCTCACCATTTTCTGTATATAATGGGGGTATGTTGAAGAGAGTTTTGAGTTGGTTATCAACCAATACTCTTCGGTTTTCATACCGTGATTTGAGGGCATCCCATGCGAGTTCAAAATTGTCGTCAGTTAGAGGGACCTGCTTAACTATTTGTCCTGCCTGGCTTCGGGTTTTTTGCCGTAAATGATAGAGTTTTTGAACTGGAGTTAATTTGGGGTGGTTTTTATAGACTGCCGTGAACATATCTCTGAACGCCGGCCAGTCTTCGTATCCACCGTGGAAAATCTCTGTGTCGCACGGTGGTACTTTGAGAAATACTTCTTGGGAGTTTGAAGTATGTGTGGTGTTTGCTGCGAACGATGTGCTTGTTTGTGGCTGAGAGTTTTCTCCACAAAGCTGTAGCGAATCTAAAATTTGCGATTTGCAATTTTCATAGCTCTCTGAGCATTTATCATATTTCTGCTCAACTGAACCGCTGGATTCGGAAAAATTTGTTGAGTGAAATACTGCCTTGTACGAGGTTACAAGGCATTCCCAGAGTTTGTCAAGCTGCTGTAACTTGACATTGAGAAGAGATGGGGTATGGTCACTTATGAGGGTGGCGGACCATTTTGAATAAAATGATTCAAGCCTATTGCTCTCAAAAATGAAATCTTGCAGGGACGGATCTATCAAAGATTTTTGTGGGGTATCCTGAGATTTTGGCATGATTGAGCTTTATTAAATGGGGTGAGGGTATAAAAAATTCGCTTGAATCAATGAAATAATCTAGTAATAGTGTGTTGCAATATTTTTGCTCTATGAGAATTTTTGTATATAATTAATTTGAAATACACCAAATTAATATAAAATTTTATTATTGAGAGAGATACTGTGTTTTTTTTATTTTGTCCTACTGTAGTGCTAATTTTTTCACTTCCACTGTACTGCCCTAGCGCGTCTAAGTGCAGCAGCAGCGCTGATTCTTTTTATATGAACTACCAAAGGGGTGGAGCTTATTGTTTGTACACAAGCGCGTGTACTTGTAGGTATGTATGTGTAGCTATGTGATGCTACTGAACTTGACAAAAAACGGGAACACGTATGTATGTATATACGTATGTGCTCTCGCGCAGGTGGACAACGAGTAATGTTAGGGTGGTCAAATTTTGTAGAAGGTGAATTTAGTGAGAATAAATTATGTTAGGGAGGGCGAAATAAACGTATGTATGTACATATAATTTTAAAATTGTATATTAAATAATAATAATGAGCGAGATTAAATATGAGTTGTTTTGTCAAATTTAATCAAAAAGGAGGGTGAGGTTTTCTTTATGTTATGTTTGGGATTTAAAATTTTAATTGTAATATTAATTGTAATATTAAAATTTTATTTTTTCTATATATATACATATGTATATATGTATATATATACGTATGTGTATGGCAAGGGGTCTTTATCTGTACGTATGTACCTATATATGTGGAAAAGTGCGTAACCGAATATTCGAGTGCGAGAATTTATGTATATACATATGTATGAGCCATGCAATTTTAATTCTACATACATACATATGTATAAATAAATAAATTTTTTTTTTTTGTTTTGGGCGCGAAATTATGGCTTTAGAGATTTTGTATGTATGTAGTTACAACTGTTGTGACTAGTTGGTTACTGTGAGACTGTATATGCATATGTATGTTCCATGAGATTTCTGTACTTACATACATATGTATACATATACTTTTTGGGCGCGAGTTTTAAAACGGTAGATAATATGAGAATTTAAAAGTGAAATTCCGCTAATTCCTCTTTTGTATATAAATGCAGTTACAAAGGAGGAGAAATTAGTTTTTGGCGGGAATATTGAGCTTTGCACTGTACTGTCTTAGCGCGTCTAAGCACAGTAACGGTACTTTTATTTGTCGAGAGAGAGTACACAAAAAGAGGTGGAGTTTTGTACAGGCATATGCTGTGTGCATATATTGTATGTCTGTATGTGCCAGAGTGGCGTGATACTTTTAAATCCCGTTGGAGTAATATGAGTATATATGTGTATGTATGTGTATAGCGGGACACTTACTTGAACAGTGGTACCTTAGAGTGACTGTACCTTCTTTTGGCAAGTGCTGAGGTCTGTTGCTGTTGTTGCTGTAGCTTGCCGATGATGTTTATGTTGTTATTGTTGTTGCTGTGGCTTGCCGATGCTGTTGATGTTGTTGTTGTTGCTGCTGTAGCTTACCGATTCTGTTGATGTTGTTGTTGCACTCTTTATTTTAAAATTTCTTCTTTTTTTTTTTTTTTTTTATGTGCACTTTGCACTCTGCTGCTTTTTTAACTAATAATTAACTGTATTTAATTTCGTTTCGTTTTTTTTTTTTTCAATAATCACTTTTTTCGTGTTTTTTTTTTTTTTGTTATTATTCGTATACACTTTATATTCGAAAATTTTATGTTTTATTTGCACCACCCTTATGCACGCACAATGTTAGTTTTTAACCGCAAAAAATTTTTTTTGATTTCAGTTTATTCGCGCAATTTTATGTTTTATATGCACCACCCTTATGCACGCACAATTTAGTTTTTAACCGCAAAAATTTTTATTTTTAATCTAACCGATTTTTTGTTTGTTCGCACAATTTTTTAAGTTTTATTCGCACCACTTTTTGTACGCGCAATTTTAAGTTTTAATCGCAGAATTTTTATTTTTAATATAAACGATTTTTGTTTGTTCGCACAATTTTTTAAGTTTTATTCGCACCACTTTTTGTACGCGCAATTTTAAGTTTTAATCGCAGAATTTTTATTTTTAATATAAACGATTTTTGTTTGTTCGCACAATTTTTTAGGTTTTATTCGCACCACTTTTTGTACGCGCAATTTTAAGTTTTAATCGCAGAATTTTTGTTTTTAATCTAAACGATTTTTTGTTTGTTCGCACAATTTTTTAGGTTTTATTCGCACCACTTTTTTTTACGCGCAAATTTAGGTTTTAATCGCAAAATTTTAATTTTTGAACGATTTTATTTTAATGAGCTTGCAATTTATGTTTTATATGCACAACTTTGGTTTTTTCACTTTTATTAAATTTGCAGATATGTCTGCTTTTTATAGCTATTTGATTTATTTGCACAACTTTAAGCTTAACTGCACTTTTATTAATTTTGAGTTACGCCTTTTTTCATCACACACTTTGAAAATACACTTTTCCGCTTAGTTTTTTTTTGATTTGTTATTTGTTATAATTTTACAACTTTATGTTCTTCGCACTTGGTATACTTATTAGAATAATTCAATATTTTTTCCTGTCCGCACTTTTACTTTTCACATTAAATGTTCGATTTCTATTTTTTCCGCGACGCAACCGCTCGACTTAAACTTTCTGCTACTTCTCTTTTTCTTTTGTACATATATAAGTATGTACATATGTACATTTGAGTTCCGCTAGATCGCGGGTTGCCGTTTTAGCGACAAAGGACCATGTAAAATGTTGAGATAATTTTGGAATAGCGCAGGGTGCGCTAGCTGCATGGAAATTAGAATATTATTCCTTAGAAATGAAAGGAAGGTGATTTCAATTCGAAATATTTAATTCAATCTTTATTGATTGCAATAAATGGTTGATACAGAGATCGCGGTAAAAACGTATGGGCCAAAGTGGCGTATAAAAAGAGAAAAAAAGGTAAAAAAGCGGTGCGGACGCGGCGGCGTTAATATTTTGACTGACTAATAAATTTTTGATATTACATTACTTACGGTCCCTGGGTCACCCCATGGTACCGTTTCCAATTCAGCAAATTAATTTAGAACATAATTTTCAAAGAATGGTGTTGCCGGCCGCACCGAAAGAACAATTTTAAAATCTTAATTTAGAGATCGATGAGATTGGGACTCATGTCCTCAACAATTATTATTTTTTTTTTTTTTTGTTTTTTTTACGTTATTATTGTTTTTCTTTTCTCTTTTTGAAAGAAAAAATTTTCCTGATTTTACTTTCAAAGAGAAAAATGTAAATGGTCTGTCCAGGTAAGTAGTCTTTACAGGGTGTTCTATTCTTGTTATGATATTCTAAGTCTTTTTCTTGCTTAAATTTTAGTTTCTGAATGTTATTTTTCCTAGCTTCTTCGTATCATTCAGGATTAATGTAAACCTTAGAGTAATATGAAAAGTTGTATTCATAAACGGCTCTGTCAAGTAATTCTTCGAAAGTCCTGTATATGTCTTCGGTTTTTAAACATCTTAATATTTCTGCGAGGGTTGAATGAAAGCGTTCAACTTGTCCATTTCCTTTGCTAGTGTGTGGTGGTGTCTTGTAAGTTTTAATCCGTAGTTGATCTTCTAGCATGAAGATTATTAAGTGGGAGTTAAGCGATTTTTCGTTATCAATTATTATAGATTGTGGTGTTTCAAACGTAAATAGTATTTGTCTGAGGGGTTCAGGTATGTATGTCTTCTGTTGATCTAGATTTAATTACTTTTGCTTGGGCGTATTTCGAGTATGGCTGTTAGTTCTAATTTCTTTTCAGCGATGAATTTATCTATATGAAGAATTTGTCCTGGACATAATTTTTGAATTTGGCTCATTATTTCCTCTGAAGTAAATAAGCCGTTAATCACTGAAGGATTGAGATAGCGTTTTATTAAACTTTTGAGGTCATCAGTAGAATATTGTGGTTTAGTAATTGTGTGCCCATGATATATCGGGAAGGGAATTTCAAAGA
Source organism: Philophylla caesio (assembly GCA_963971545.1). Lineage (NCBI taxonomy): Eukaryota > Metazoa > Arthropoda > Insecta > Diptera > Tephritidae > Philophylla > Philophylla caesio. The sequence goes on along the minus strand of OZ020608.1, from coordinate 35,864,358 downwards.
TGTAAGAACTTTCCTGTCTAGTAAGTATCCAAATTTGGTTTTTAAATACATTAATTGGAGCTTCCGTTGAAGGTATTAAATTGTGTCCTGAGCTGTCTACGGAGTGAGTTGCTATTGTTACTGAGTTAAGTTCTGGAGGTCGAGAAACAGTATCGGCGACAACATTAGTTCTGCCTGGTTTGTATTTGAGTTCGTGGTCGTATTCTTCTAAAATTGCTTTCCATCTTTTTAATTTTGCATTGTCATTTTTATTGCTAAGTGCGTAAGTTAGTGGTTGGTGGTCCGGGAATATTTTAGTTTTTACTGTCCCATATAAATATGTAGTTTCTTAGAGATTTTATTGCCCAAATGATGGCGAGCATCTCTTTTTCGTTGGTTGCATAATTTTCTTCTGTCCTAGTTAATTTTCTCGAAATAGATGTAATAGGTTTACCGTCCTGTTCTAAAACTGCACCAATCGCGTGTTTTGAAGCGTCAGTTGTTAAGTGAAATTCTTTTTGATAATTGGGATAAGTGAGTATTACTTCTCTTGAAATTAGTGAACTTTTGATTTTGTCGAATGCCTCTTTTGCTTCGTTGTCTAACTGAATCGTCTGTGGTAGCCAGAGAGGCCTAGGAATGATCTAAGGTCTTTAAGAGTTTTAGGCTAGGGAAAATCAACTATTGCCTGTACTTTAGTAGGGTTTGTGGTAATACCGTTACATGAGATTAGGAATCCTAAAAATTCTATTTCTTTTTTAAAATATTTACACTTATCTATTTGTACCTTCATGTTAGCTTCTCGTAGGGTTTTAAAAATTTCGTGAATATTTTGGGGATGGGTTTTTTCGTCTTTGCTGAAAATTATTATATCATCGATATAAACATAACAGATCCTTCCAATATATTTCCTTAATATGTCATCCAAAGTGCGTTGAAAAATTGCGGGCGCGTTTTTCAGCCCATACGGCAAACGTGTAAATTCATATTTACCGTTTTTAACTAAAAAGCAGTTTTCTCTATGTCAGATTGTTTTAACGGAATCTGGTGGAAACCGCTTTTTAGGTCTATTACTGAGAAGAAGGTAATTTTGCCTAATTGTGCTAATACTTCATTAATGTCCGGTATTGGGTATCGATCGGCTATTGTTATGGAGTTAAATTTTCAATAGTCTATTACCAATCTGTATTTTTTCTCATTCGATGCATCCTGTTTTTTTTGGGACGATCCATACGGGTGAATTATATGGGGATCGTGAAGGCCTAATTATTCCGTTGTCTAACAATTTTTTTATTTGCTTTTCAACTTCTCTTTTTAAGGACATGGGGTATGGATAATATTTTGTATAAACTGGCTCGTTTGAATTAGTCCTAATAGTGGCAATAACTTCTGTGGTATAAGTTAATTTTTCATTGAGGTCAGAAAAAAGATCAATATTTTGATCAACTAAGGAATTCGTTGCCTGTTTCTGAAAGCAGTTCATATGACTGTCTCGGATACAGACATGATTAACATCCTGTGAAAGTAATTGTTTCAACTGTATTCTAAGTAAATTATTGATTGTCATAAAATTTTCCTTAGTGTGGATAACTGCTGCTAATTCTTTGAGGCTGTCGTTGCCAAGAATTGCATGAAAAGAGACTAGATAGGGGAGTAGATAAAATTTTAAATTAACATTTGCTAAATTAAACAAGTTTACGTATGTGTGATGGGTAATTTCAATTTTTCCTTCTACTGAGTTTGCAAAAAAGTTTTCCTCATTTGGAATTCTTCTTTTCACTAACTGCGGCTATATGTGTTTGATCCGGTGTCTACTAAACTTTTAAGTATTTCTCCGCTCTTCGTTTTGCAATTAAAATAGGGTAACGAAGAGTTCCTTATTCTAAAAAATTAATATTAAGTCGGAACTTCCGTAGTCGTAGGGATTGTATTGAGAGTTGTCCTGATATTAGTAGTTCTCTAAACCTGAATTCTCATAACTATTTGCTATGTTCTGTTGCTTTGGTCGATGTCCATTGGTTCTGTTTTGGGCTTGGGTTTAGGTGCTATATTCCTTGGGGGCGAGTTGTAATAAGGATTCTGTTGGGTCTGTTGTGAGTTAAAAAATCCTGGGTTATGTCCTTGTGGATATTGTGGTATCCTTTTAAATTGATTCTGTCCGTGCATTGTTGTGGTCTAAATAATCCTTGTGAGTTGTTTCGCGGTCTTGGAAGTATTTGATTTAACCGAAATGGTTGTTGAGTCGGTGGTAGATGAGCCAGTTGCGGATAAAATTGTGGTGGTCTGCTTTAGTTTTTTGGTGGTAACGGTGGTTTGAAGCTATTATCATTAAAAATGTTTTGCTGGTAAGCATGAGTGCTTTTAAACTTTTGGTTTTCTAATTTGAGACATAAGTGAACTGCCTCTGGAAGGTCCTTCGGTTCTCTCATGCCTAACAATCGAGGGAGATCGCCGTTAAGGCCTTAATTCTGTAGGTTTCTGTGAGTAATCGTATTGATTCATTGCTAGCTTCCATGCATCCTATATTATTGAGTATCAATGATAGGTGCGAGTAGACTTTTTGGTAACGGTCCTGAATTGATTGCTTGCCTTGTATTAATCCTGTCATTTGGTACTCTAGTGTAGCGAGATCCCTCTTATCTGCATAATGTGTCGTAAGACATATATAAATGGCTCTCCAATCCAGTGGAGTGTTATATGATTCAAGCGCAATATCGGTGCTGCCTGTTATTTTATTCCTGATTACATTCAGGATCCCGAAATACCTGGGAGTCCCCTTGGTATGGTCATAAATTTGAAGAATTCTTTCCACGCTTTTTTTCCAGGAATTGAATTCTGCCGGTTTCCCAGAGAACTCTCTCAGTGATCTAACCACATCCGGAATTTTGTCAATTTCTGTTGAGTTGTTTCTGTGTCTTTCGTCGATTGTCTGGTCAGCTATGGGTATTTGGTTTTCGTTCGTTCTAATTATATTTTGAATAATATTCCGTACGTCAGTATTTAGGAGTTGCGTCGCTACATCTCTTATGAGATTAGCTAAGTCAGGTGAAGGATGTAGGGCAGGAGCAGGATTTGGGTCGGGGCTTGGATGGCTGTTCCCTAACACTGGTGGTCGCACAAGATTATTAGGATTAGCCATTTTATTACAAAAAAAAATATTTTTTATTTTATTTTTTGCTTTAAAAAAATATATATTTTTTATTTATTCTTTAAGAAAAATTCAATTTCAAATTATCAGTTTTTACAGTAAAATATTCTTATTAATTAGAATTTAATTTTACCTTCGTTTTTTTTCACAATTCGAAGGAGTTTTTTTTCTTTAAATTTTCTTTAGAGCTTAATGTTTTTCGTCTCACAGGACATTTAACAATTTTAATATAGGGTTTTCTTTTTAAAAAATATTGCGCAGTTCATATTTCTTTCTTTACAAAAATTACTTCGAAATCGATTTTACAATTTAACACTTAAATAAATTTTCGTCACTTACATTGCTAGATGAGTCTTCATCCCACGTCGGCCTGGTCCCGGCGGATTGTTCCTTTTCCTCGTTGTACTCGGGTCTTTCCTAGGACACTGGGCTTGATGATGTCCGGTGCAGGTCGTCCTTTATCCCTTTGTTGCTTTTGTTTTTTGTGGCACTTTTTTATTTTAGTGGCACGTTGTTGCTTTTGTTTTTTTGTACACTTTTTTATTTTAGTGGCACTTGTTTTAATAAGTTTCTTTTATGGTTAATGTCTGTGGTATAGTGGCACAATTATTTATTAGTGGCACTTATTTTTTAGTTCGTTAAAGTTTACTGTTAAAGTTTTCCGTTAAGTTACACTTTTTTTTATTTTAGTGGCACTTTCTTTTCATAAATTTTATTATTGTCACTGTTTGTTACTTGGTGGCACAATTATTTATTAGTGGCACTTATTTATTAGTTAGTTTAATTTAATTAGTCTTTATTATAGTTACAGATTTTTTTGTGACACTTTCTTTTATTTTAGTGGCACTTTATTTTAATAAGTTCTTATCATTGTTAATAACTTTTTAAGTTTTAGTGGCACCTATAGTGGTATTTTTTTTGTTTAATTTTACGATTGATTTTCACTTATTTATTAAGACATCTTTCGCTTTGTTCAGTGACACTTATAGAAACACTTTTTTTTTTTTAATTTTCCAATTTAATTAGGAGGAAGCTTTCGCTTTGTTTAGTGGCACTTAGAAATTTTTCCACGGGTTGTTCTTAACTGTCAGGCGCCAATTAGGGGTTTTGTGATTTAAACGCAAGGTTATACGTTACCAACCGAACCCGGAAACTTTGAAATGAAGACTGAAGTTTTAAATTTGTTCTTTCAATTAAGCAAGCTAAAGCCTTGCATTCATGGCAACAACAAAGCTATGCTATTTCTAAAGCTGAGGTGTGCCAGACACAAACGTCAGCATTTTACAATAAGCAAAGGCATTTCAGCGGATGCGCGTGCAATGGGTTTGCTGACAAATTAAATTCGTTGTGCTGATTCTTAGAATTAAGCACAATTTTGATTACGGAATAAATATGTAATCATGTTACATTAAAATTTAAATGGAATTTTACTTTATTGTAGGAACCAAAGAAAAATATTCATATTTTATTATAATTACTTGGAATTGGCTTATTTGTATGAATGAAAAGAAAAGCAAAAAACTACTATGTAACGAGTTAAAAGGTACATAAGTAAACATATTATGTGTTAACTTATACAAGAAATACATAAATGGCCATTCAACAGGTGTCCCTTTCCATTTCAAATCAACCGGTCCTCGCATATCATGTTTTTGTATTTTGATAAAAAAGAAATATGTTGTTTTTGGGTTGATTATTATTACATAATTGTGGCAGTTCTTGATAAACTGTCACAATTATGTAATATGTAATTTATATAACAATAAAAAAGTTCACTTTTTTTCAAAAATGGTTTTTTAAAAATTGCATTTTTTTCGCTCGAAATTGTTTGCCAATGAACAAATAGTTTCATCTGTTTTCAGGCATAACGGCTATTAGCTGTTTTGTTTTGGGAGTTACGATCAAAAAATGAAAATAGTAGTTTTCTCCATTTTGACGACGTTTTTCTCATTTAGTCGTCTCACATAGGACTTTAAACAGATCGGCCTTAATCTCAAAAAAATTAAAATAAATTGTTATATGGCCAAACAATAACATATTTCATTTTTATCAAAATACATAAATGATCGAAAAAGGTACAAATATCCTTATATACATAACGTTACTTTGTTCGTAATATAATGTCCTTAAGGTTAAAAATGCGTCATTAAGATCCCACGAGCTTTACATATTTAGCGAAAGTAATCCAAAGAACGCAAGAAGCTTTTCTTAATTTCCTAATGCAACCTGATTCCTGTGGTGCTGTTATTGTCGCAATAATTATTTCTTCTATTAAATAACGATTTTTTAAAGCTCTTTTAGAAACAGCTACACCGCAAACAGAAGACGAAGTGAAGAAAAAATTCAATACTCTTCTGGTTATGTATGGTAAACTAACCGATGCCGAAACTCATGATTTGTCACAAACGCCGCAAAAATCATTCCTTGATTTCGAGGAAGAAAGTTACGTTTAAATTATTACACTTTATTTTTCATTGAATATTTGTATTATTATTATTCGGAAAACTGATATTTATCAGTAATCAGTAAAAATTTAATGCTTACTGCTATTTTTCTGTAATGAGTACAATTGTAGTGCTTACTGCAATTTTTTCAGTAATCAGTAAAAGTTTACTGGAAATAATTTACAATTTTTATTGAGCTCAAAGCCAGTTTTTATGGAAGATGAAAAAACAACAACAGTTTTATAACGGTACTATTTCGTAAATCACTACATTTCCTTATCAGACTTCTTTTTATTAGATTAATTAAATTTATTTTTCATAACCACTTCTCTCAGGCTTTGAACCCGGGAGCTCGGAATTGCAGAGCCAATACGCTACATATTGTGCTACTCTAGCCGAGTTGGCTGTTGTGTTTATTTCATCCTCCTTAACAAACCAACTACAAACAAGAGCAACTGATCTGCCGCTATTTAACTTGTTTGTGTGGTTGTTGTTTGTGTTTTATTTGCAAATTCTGTGTTTAAGTAATTTACTTTATATTAGAATGCATTTAAGGCATGTACATCCTTGCATATAAATGTTTGTTTATTTTTCTGTTGGCCTAGTAAATGTTTATAATTTAAAATTTTTATTGAGCTCAAGGCCAATTTTTATGGAAAACTTTTGTGAAAAAACAACAACAGTTTTGAAAAGTACTATTTCGGAAATCACCACATTTCCTCATCAGACTTCTTTTAATTAGATAAATTAAATTTATTTTTCATAACCACTTCTCTCAGGCTTTGATTCCGGGAGCTCGGAGTTGCAGAGCCAATACGCTACATATTGTGCTACTCTAGCCGAGTTGGCTGTTGTGTTTATTTCATCCTCCTTAAACAAACCAACTACAAACAAGAGCAACTGATCTGCCGCTATTTAACTTGTTTGTGTGGTTGTTGTTTGTGTTTTATTTGCAAATTCTGTGTTTAAGTTATTTACTTTATATTAGAATGCATTTAAGGCATGTACATCCTTGCATATAAATGTTTGTTTATTTTTCTGTTGGCCTAGTAAATGTTTATAATTTAAAATTTTTATTGAGCTCAAGGCCAATTTTTATGGAAGATTTTTGAGAAAAAACAACAACAGTTTTGAAAAGTACTATTTCGGAAATCACCACATTTCCTCATCAGACTTCTTTTAATTAAATTAATTAATTTATTTTTCATAACCACTTCTCCCAGGTTTTGAACCCGGGAGCTCGGAGTTTCAGAGCCAATACGCTACATATTGTGCTACTCTAGCCGAGTTGGCTGTTGTGTTTATTTTATCCTTCTCAAACAAACCAACTACAAACAAGAGCAACTGATCTGCTGCTATTTAACTTATTTGTGTGGTTGTTGTTTGTATTTTATTTGCAAATTCTGTGTTTAAGTTATTTACTGATGAGCTCGGGGAGATTTTAGGGCTGGTTTCCAAAGGGCGTGAAAATAAAAAGCATAGAAATTGTATAAGTAAAGGGTTTATTAAAATCTTTACAGGAACTCAACTTACCACCGTCTATCGTCTATGAGGATCGCTAAGGGAAGAACCATCATCGGCTCTCTCACAAACTTCAGAAAATTCGAAGTTGTGAGCAGAGCTTTTTGACGAAAGTGGTAAGCGTTGCCATATGGGCGAACGGAGTGAACATTCCGCCCGCCTTGCAGTATTACTGCGAAAAGCGTATATTACAATTAAAATTAATTTACAAATCATATATGTATTTTCATTTGGAACTTAGATATAAACTTTTCTAATTAAAATTTCAGTTTATAATATACATATATTTACGTAAAGCTAATTTATGCGTATCGCTCACTGGGTCACGCCAGATATTACAAATCCGAGACGCGTGTTTTGGGCAACCATTTGTCCTGCCACCATAGGGGGTATCAAACTGGGCTACATTATTCTCGAGTATAGATCAGCGCCTAACACCATTTCTATCGGAGCAGCCTTATGAAACGATGGGTCAGCCAATCGTAAATTTGCAAATGCTCCCATAGCTTGTTGATTTAGCGAACGCAGTGGGGTCGGAGTCGGTTTCAACACTTATACCTTCGCACATACAAACATCTCCTCCTGACCACCCAGGTTATCACGAAGTGTGATGTCACAAAATTGACCACCTCCACGCCTTTGGATACGAAGACGCAATCTTGCAACCGTGGCCGCGGAGATGCTTGTCGCCGGACTCACGGGATCGAGTACAGCACGAACCACGGAAAACCGATCCGCAGCACTTATTTTCACCAAAGCGGTTGGCGACAGCGCCAACATTTGCTGCCAAGGAAGGGCTGCTGCTCGCTGCTCAATTATAGTTCGCGCATTTCTTCGTCGACGGGCACCTTGACCGCGCCTTCTTTTCAGCTGGGGTGGCCGACGGGACGAATCGAGTCCCGTTCGGTCCGGGCTACGCCGCTGAGACGAATCGAGTCTTAGTCGGTCGTTTCCATGCCGCCAGTCCGATCGGAAGTCACCAGCTTGCTTAAGTCGGCGAGACGAGTCGAGTCTGGCTCGATCATGAGCAAGTGGTATGCGCTGATGGTGTCGAGAAGTTGGCAGCGTCCTTTTGAGCGGTGGTCCTAATGGGTGTGCGAGTGCGTCATCAGTCGTCATAGTGGGCGGTGCTTCTTTCTGCTTGTCAGCTTCGATTTCTGCTAACAACTCGTCCTCTAGATCCATCTGTTGAGCCCAGGAAAGCTCAACCACGTCTTCATCTATTACGTCATCGACTACGTCATTATGCAGTATCGTGTGGTGAGCCTTTCCGCATCGTTTGCACCGGATCACACTGTCACATTCGCTTATTGTATGGGTTGCAGCGAGACAGTTGCTGCAATAGCGATACATTAGCGCCGTTCTCAACTGGAGTTCGGGAGTCATTCAGTGAAACTCGGTGCACAATCGTAGAGGGTGATTACAGAGACCACAATCGACTTGAGACATTTTTCTAAATGAGAAAATAACATTAGTTTAGAATATTTACATTTAGTGAGTTTCGTTTGGTAAAACAACTAGTTTGACTACTGGTCTACTAATTATGCCTCGTTGGATTTGAACGTCGACTATTCGTACTTTAGTATCAGGTCCGGGATGCATTTTTACTACCCTACCTAATCTCCACTCATTTGGAGGTATATTTTCTTCGCGAATAATTACTAAGTCGCCAACAGCTAGGTTTTTCTGTGGATACTTCCACTTATACCGCCTTTGGAGTTCTGACAAATATTCAGATTTCCATCTTCTACAGAACATATGGTTCATAGCGTTCGATCATTGTGGTTTCCGAAATTTTGGAAACGCGGTTGGCTACAAATGTAGACCACGAACAAGGTGGTTGTCTAAGCCACGCTAGAACAATTGTGGAATCGGTTCAGAAGTACAACCCTTGGCTTTCTATACCCATTTTTGGCAGGAGAAAATCTGCCATTTTCGCGAGGAGAACAGCTCCACTTAGCTCTAGTCTCGGTATAGAAATGGTTTTGACAGGAGAAACTTTTGTTTTTGCGAGAAGCAAATGAGTTCGAACATTCAAACTAGTGTGCTGTACCCGAATATATATAGCGGCCCCGTACGCCTTTTCTGAGGCGTCACAAAATCCATGAAACTGTATTTGACAGTTTGGAGTATAACTAACCCATCTGGGGATTTTTATAAAATTAATATGGGGTAGTTATCCAAAAACGTCTGCCATTCACTGAGAGTCTTTGGATTTAACTTCTCATCCCAATTTGTGTGTTCCAACCAGATTTGTTGCATTAGCATCTTTGCTTCTATGGTTATTGGGCTTAACCAACCTGCGGGATCGAACAGCTTGGCAATCGTGGACAAAACTTCTCGTTTCGTAAACGAATCTTTTTTGACCAAAGATTTTGCCATAAAATAGAACTGATCCGTTTTAGCATTCCATCGGATACCTAAAGTCTTAGCTTCGCAGGAGTTGTGTAATTCCAGAAAATCAGAAGCTAGCAAATGGTTGCTCGGCAGGCCTGACAGAATTTCTTTGTTGTTTAAGGTCCACTTTCTGAGTGGGAAACCTGCCGAGTTTAAGGCCTCATCTCTTGATTTTACTGCTTCGGGTACATCATGTGCACCAGCTAATACACCATCTACATATGTACTAGAGCTGAGGATTTCCGATGCTAGGGGGTAATTCAATTTGAAGTCCTTGGCGAGTGCGTATTGCCAGATAAGGGGCAAAATTAAGACCGAAGGTGACTCTGTCCAACTGAAAGTCCTTGATCTCGCCGTCCAAAGAATCTCTAACGAGGATTCTTTGATATGCGGTGTGCTGCGGGTTCACGATTATTTGCCGGTACATTTTCTCGATATCGGCATTAAAAACACATTTAAATAATCGCCACTTAACAACCAAAATAGTCAAATCGGTTTGGAGAGCGGGACCAGTGTGAAGAACATCATTCAGGTTCACTCCATTAGATGTGGGACAAGAACCGTTGAAAACCACTCTCAGTTTTGAAGTAGTGCTGTCTGGTTTATGCACAGCATGGTGTGGAAGGTAGTAAGAGTTCGAAGACTCTGCATTTCATGCATATGACCCAAATCAGCATATTATATTCCTCCTTTATTAGGGGTTTTTTACACAAAGACGTTTCACTTCTGAGAAATTGTCTCAAAGCGATATGGCGAGAGGCGCCTATATGTGCATTTGGAGGTAAGAGTTTGAACGGGAGCGAAACTACATACCTTCCCCCATTATTGCGAAAGGTGGTGTCTGTGTAGAGTCGTTCGCACTGTTCTTCTTCGACCGTTAGAAGCTTGGTCTTTGGTACTTCTTCCAACTCCCAAAATTTTGTGAGTTGTTGATCTAATGAGACCTCATTGAAATAAGTGAGATTATTTGTTGGTTTAAGGTTCCTTCCACTTGGTACGGGTCCGGTTGAAATCCATCCAAACACCGTACGTTGAGCAATCAGTGAGCCAAGGATATTTGTCTTTACTCCATTCAGAATGATTTTTGGATAAAGATCTCCACCGATTAACAAGTCAATTGGTTGACTTTTAAAGAAGTTATTATCTGCCAATGGTAAATTAGGAAGCGTTTTTAAGATTGCTTCACTGATCGAATGCGATGGCAGCGAACCCGTCAGCTTTGGACTAAGGCATCCCCTTTTATGCGGAAATCTTTATTACGTGGGGAGCCAATACTAAAGGTACAGACTTTTTGAACTTTTCCAGATATGGCTTCGTTTAGACCCGATACTTGTGCAGATATACCCTTACTTGGCAAGTAAGCTTTTATGGACGCCGTATGAGACTTAGTTGAAGTCTGTTGAGAACTTGAGGTAGAAGGTTCCTCACTTTGATCTCTATGGAGCATGATATAATGCCGTTTTCTGCATTTTGCACATGTAAAACTACTCTTGCAGTCGTTTATTTCATGCGCATCTGATAGGCAGTTAATGCAGAGATGATACTTTCTGACGGCAGAAAGCCTTGCATTCGGGCTCATTTCTAAAAACTTCTGGCAAGTCTTTAGTATATAAGCCTGAGAAGAACAAACTTTGCATCTTATATTATTTGTTTTTACATGATGCGTATTTATTCTCTTATTTTGTATATTATTATACGGCCTGAAGTTATTTGGCCGAGTATTGTTTGCTGCCATACTATGTTTGAGGTGGACGTTAGAATTCCCCTTGAGATCGGAAACTGTTTCAAGAGTTTGGAACCTGTTGGTCAGAAATGCATCTAAGTCCACCCACTTTGGAATCTCCGTTTTTGTTTTTAGAGTCTGTTCCCATAGCGCAATCGTAATTTCTGGGAGCCTGGTTGAACACAAATATGTGAAAATTGCATCCCAATGTTCAACACTTATGTATGCCCTGAAGTTGTAGTGCTGAAATGCAACTATTAATTTCACGCTGCATTTTCTTTAGTGCTGTTCCAGACTCTGAAGAAATATGTGGCAGATTGAATAATATTTTTAATTGCGAGTTTATTAAAATTATTTTATTTTCATACCTATCACTTAAGTTCGCCCAAGCTAACGCAAACCCTTGATTAGTGAGGGGGGCCTTTTGAACTATTTCCCTCGCCTCATCTCGGGTTTTTTGATTAAGATGGAAAAGTTTTTCCACCGGAGATAATCGCGCGTTATTCCGATGAATAGCGGTGAACATGTCCCTAAATGAGGGCCATTTTAAATAGTCACCATAAAATATTTCGGTATCGCATGGGGGCAGGTGGAGACTAGGCAGCACTGGCGGTTCAACCAACCGTTCTGGTTGAATTTTCGTTGAATTTGTATTTTGGTTGAACGTCGTCAGGTTATGAATTTGTTCACCCATCATAGCTCCTCAACAAACATATGCTTGATAGCAATTTGAGTATTTGAGCTTGATAGATTCAACTGCATTTTCATTACCCGCTGAACTTATTTCAGACAAACAATTTTTATAGTCAGCCATAACTTCAGCCCAAAGTGACTTTAACTCCCCTTGCTGAATTTCAAGGAAGGGTTGATTATTATTACATAATTGTGGCAGTTCTTGATAAACTGTCACAATTATGTAATATGTAATTTATATAACAATAAAAAAGTTCACTTTTTTTCAAAAATGGTTTTTTAAAAATTGCATTTTTTTCGCTCGAAATTGTTTGCCAATGAACAAATAGTTTCATCTGTTTTCAGGCATAACGGCTATTAGCTGTTTTGTTTTGGGAGTTACGATCAAAAAATGAAAATAGTAGTTTTCTCCATTTTGACGACGTTTTTCTCATTTAGTCGTCTCACATAGGACTTTAAACAGATCGGCCTTAATCTCAAAAAAATTAAAATAAATTGTTATATGGCCAAACAATAACATATTTCATTTTTATCAAAATACATAAATGATCGAAAAAGGTACAAATATCCTTATATACATAACGTTACTTTGTTCGTAATATAATGTCCTTAAGGTTAAAAATGCGTCATTAAGATCCCACGAGCTTTACATATTTAGCGAAAGTAATCCAAAGAACGCAAGAAGCTTTTCTTAATTTCCTAATGCAACCTGATTCCTGTGGTGCTGTTATTGTCGCAATAATTATTTCTTCTATTAAATAACGATTTTTTAAAGCTCTTTTAGAAACAGCTACACCGCAAACAGAAGACGAAGTGAAGAAAAAATTCAATACTCTTCTGGTTAAGTATGGTAAACTAACCGATGCCGAAACTCATGATTTGTCACAAACGCCGCAAAAATCATTCCTTGATTTCGAGGAAGAAAGTTACGTTTAAATTATTACACTTTATTTTTCATTGAATATTTGTATTATTATTATTCGGAAAACTGATATTTATCAGTAATCAGTAAAAATTTAATGCTTACTGCTATTTTTCTGTAATGAGTACAATTGTAGTGCTTACTGCAATTTTTTCAGTAATCAGTAAAAGTTTACTGGAAATAATTTACAATTTTTATTGAGCTCAAAGCCAGTTTTTATGGAAGATGAAAAAACAACAACAGTTTTATAACGGTACTATTTCGTAAATCACTACATTTCCTTATCAGACTTCTTTTTATTAGATTAATTAAATTTATTTTTCATAACCACTTCTCTCAGGCTTTGAACCCGGGAGCTCGGAATTGCAGAGCCAATACGCTACATATTGTGCTACTCTAGCCGAGTTGGCTGTTGTGTTTATTTCATCCTCCTTAACAAACCAACTACAAACAAGAGCAACTGATCTGCCGCTATTTAACTTGTTTGTGTGGTTGTTGTTTGTGTTTTATTTGCAAATTCTGTGTTTAAGTAATTTACTTTATATTAGAATGCATTTAAGGCATGTACATCCTTGCATATAAATGTTTGTTTATTTTTCTGTTGGCCTAGTAAATGTTTATAATTTAAAATTTTTATTGAGCTCAAGGCCAATTTTTATGGAAAATTTTTGTGAAAAAACAACAACAGTTTTGAAAAGTACTATTTCGGAAATCACCACATTTCCTCATCAGACTTCTTTTAATTAGATTAATTAAATTTATTTTTCATAACCACTTCTCTCAGGCTTTGAACCCGGGAGCTCGGAGTTGCAGAGCCAATACGCTACATATTGTGCTACTCTAGCCGAGTTGGCTGTTGTGTTTATTTCATCCTCCTTAAACAAACCAACTACAAACAAGAGCAACTGATCTGCCGCTATTTAACTTGTTTGTGTGGTTGTTGTTTGTGTTTTATTTGCAAATTCTGTGTTTAAGTTATTTACTTTATATTAGAATGCATTTAAGGCATGTACATCCTTGCATATAAATGTTTGTTTATTTTTCTGTTGGCCTAGTAAATGTTTATAATTTAAAATTTTTATTGAGCTCAAGGCCAATTTTTATGGAAGATTTTTGTGAAAAAACAACAACAGTTTTGAAAAGTACTATTTCGGAAATCACCACATTTCCTCATCAGACTTCTTTTAATTAAATTAATTAATTTATTTTTCATAACCACTTCTCCCAGGTTTTGAACCCGGGAGCTCGGAGTTTCAGAGCCAATACGCTACATATTGTGCTACTCTAGCCGAGTTGGCTGTTGTGTTTATTTTATCCTTCTCAAACAAACCAACTACAAACAAGAGCAACTGATCTGCTGCTATTTAACTTATTTGTGTGGTTGTTGTTTGTATTTTATTTGCAAATTCTGTGTTTAAGTTATTTACTGATGAGCTCGGGGAGATTTTAGGGCTGGTTTCCAAAGGGCGTGAAAATAAAAAGCATAGAAATTGTATAAGTAAAGGGTTTATTAAAATCTTTACAGGAACTCAACTTACCACCGTCTATCGTCTATGAGGATCGCTAAGGGAAGAACCATCATCGGCTCTCTCACGAACTTCAGAAAATTCGAAGTTGTGAGCAGAGCTTTTTGACGAAAGTGGTAAGCGTTGCCATATGGGCGAACGGAGTGAACATTCCGCCCGCCTTGCAGTATTACTGCGAAAAGCGTATATTACAATTAAAATTAATTTACAAATCATATATGTATTTTCATTTGGAACTTAGATATAAACTTTTCTAATTAAAATTACAGTTTATAATATACATATATTTACGTAAAGCTAATTTATGCGTATCGCTCACTGGGTCACGCCAGATATTACAAATCCGAGACGCGTGTTTTGGGCAACCATTTGTCCTGCCACCATAGGGGGTATCAAACTGGGCTACATTATTCTCGAGTATAGATCAGCGCCTAACACCATTTCTATCGGAGCAGCCTTATGAAACGATGGGTCAGCCAATCGTAAATTTGCAAATGCTCCCATAGCTTGTTGATTTAGCGAACGCAGTGGGGTCGGAGTCGGTTTCAACACTTATACCTTCGCACATACAAACATCTCCTCCTGACCACCCAGGTTATCACGAAGTGTGATGTCACAAAATTGACCACCTCCACGCCTTTGGATACGAAGACGCAATCTTGCAACCGTGGCCGCGGAGATGCTTGTCGCCGGACTCACGGGATCGAGTACAGCACGAACCACGAAAAACCCATCCGCAGCACGTATTTTCACCAAAGCGGTTGGCGACAGCGCCAACATTTGCTGCCAAGGAAGGGCTGCTGCTCGCTGCTCAATTATAGTTCGCGCATTTCTTCGTCGACGGGCACCTTGACCGCGCCTTCTTTTCAGCTGGGGTGGCCGACGGGACGAATCGAGTCCCGTTCGGTCCGGGCTACGCCGCTGAGACGAATCGAGTCTTAGTCGGTCGTTTCCATGCCGCCAGTCCGATCGGAAGTCACCAGCTTGCTTAAGTCGGCGAGACGAGTCGAGTCTGGCTCGATCATGAGCAAGTGGTATGCGCTGATGGTGTCGAGAAGTTGGCAGCGTCCTTTTGAGCGGTGGTCCTAATGGGTGTGCGAGTGCGTCATCAGTCGTCATAGTGGGCGGTGCTTCTTTCTGCTTGTCAGCTTCGATTTCTGCTAACAACTCGTCCTCTAGATCCATCTGTTGAGCCCAGGAAAGCTCAACCACGTCTTCATCTATTACGTCATCGACTACGTCATTATGCAGTATCGTGTGGTGAGCCTTTCCGCATCGTTTGCACCGGATCACACTGTCACATTCGCTTATTGTATGGGTTGCAGCGAGACAGTTGCTGCAATAGCGATACATTAGCGCCGTTCTCAACTGGAGTTCGGGAGTCATTCAGTGAAACTCGGTGCACAATCGTAGAGGGTGATTACAGAGACCACAATCGACTTGAGACATTTTTCTAAATGAGAAAATAACATTAGTTTAGAATATTTACATTTAGTGAGTTTCGTTTGGTAAAACAACTAGTTTGACTACTGGTCTACTAATTATGCCTCGTTGGATTTGAACGTCGACTATTCGTACTTTAGTATCAGGTCCGGGATGCATTTTTACTACCCTACCTAATCTCCACTCATTTGGAGGTATATTTTCTTCGCGAATAATTACTAAGTCGCCAACAGCTAGGTTTTTCTGTGGATACTTCCACTTATACCGCCTTTGGAGTTCTGACAAATATTCAGATTTCCATCTTCTACAGAACATATGGTTCATAGCGTTCGATCATTGTGGTTTCCGAAATTTTGGAAACGCGGTTGGCTACAAATGTAGACCACGAACAAGGTGGTTGTCTAAGCCACGCTAGAACAATTGTGGAATCGGTTCAGAAGTACAACCCTTGGCTTTCTATACCCATTTTTGGCAGGAGAAAATCTGCCATTTTCGCGAGGAGAACAGCTCCACTTAGCTCTAGTCTCGGTATAGAAATGGTTTTGACAGGAGAAACTTTTGTTTTTGCGAGAAGCAAATGAGTTCGAACATTCAAACTAGTGTGCTGTACCCGAATATATATAGCGGCCCCGTACGCCTTTTCTGAGGCGTCACAAAATCCATGAAACTGTATTTGACAGTTTGGAGTATAACTAACCCATCTGGGGATTTTTATAAAATTAATATGGGGTAGTTATCCAAAAACGTCTGCCATTCACTGAGAGTCTTTGGATTTAACTTCTCATCCCAATTTGTGTGTTCCAACCAGATTTGTTGCATTAGCATCTTTGCTTCTATGGTTATTGGGCTTAACCAACCTGCGGGATCGAACAGCTTGGCAATCGTGGACAAAACTTCTCGTTTCGTAAACGAATCTTTTTTGACCAAAGATTTTGCCATAAAATAGAACTGATCCGTTTTAGCATTCCATCGGATACCTAAAGTCTTAGCTTCGCTGGAGTTGTGTAATTCCAGAAAATCAGAAGCTAGCAAATGGTTGCTCGGCAGGCCTGACAGAATTTCTTTGTTGTTTAAGGTCCACTTTCTGAGTGGGAAACCTGCCGAGTTTAAGGCCTCAATAAGCTGATCTCTTGATTTTACTGCTTCGGGTACATCATGTGCACCAGCTAATACACCATCTACATATGTACTAGAGCTGAGGATTTCCGATGCTAGGGGGTAATTCAATTTGAAGTCCTTGGCGAGTGCGTATTGCCAGATAAGGGGCAAAATTAAGACCGAAGGTGACTCTGTCCAACTGAAAGTCCTTGATCTCGCCGTCCAAAGAATCTCTAACGAGGATTCTTTGATATGCGGTGTGCTGCGGGTTCACGATTATTTGCCGGTACATTTTCTCGATATCGGCATTAAAAACACATTTAAATAATCGCCACTTAACAACCAAAATAGTCAAATCGGTTTGGAGAGCGGGACCAGTGTGAAGAACATCATTCAGGTTCACTCCATTAGATGTGGGACAAGAACCGTTGAAAACCACTCTCAGTTTTGAAGTAGTGCTGTCTGGTTTATGCACAGCATGGTGTGGAAG
The DNA here is from genome assembly GCA_963971545.1 of Philophylla caesio. Taxonomy (NCBI): domain Eukaryota; kingdom Metazoa; phylum Arthropoda; class Insecta; order Diptera; family Tephritidae; genus Philophylla; species Philophylla caesio. The sequence continues at coordinate 35,846,974 of OZ020608.1, read as the reverse complement.
GTAGTAAGAGTTCGAAGACTCTGCATTTCATGCATATGACCCAAATCAGCATATTATATTCCTCCTTTATTAGGGGTTTTTTACACAAAGACGTTTCACTTCTGAGAAATTGTCTCAAAGCGATATGGCGAGAGGCGCCTATATGTGCATTTGGAGGTAAGAGTTTGAACGGGAGCGAAACTACATACCTTCCCCCATTATTGCGAAAGGTGGTGTCTGTGTAGAGTCGTTCGCACTGTTCTTCTTCGACCGTTAGAAGCTTGGTCTTTGGTACTTCTTCCAACTCCCAAAATTTTGTGAGTTGTTGATCTAATGAGACCTCATTGAAATAAGTGAGATTATTTGTTGGTTTAAGGTTCCTTCCACTTGGTACGGGTCCGGTTGAAATCCATCCAAACACCGTACGTTGAGAAATCAGTGAGCCAAGGATATTTGTCTTTACTCCATTCAGAATGATTTTTGGATAAAGATCTCCACCGATTAACAAGTCAATTGGTTGACTTTTAAAGAAGTTATTATCTGCCAATGGTAAATTAGGAAGCGTTTTTAAGATTGCTTCACTGATCGAATGCGATGGCAGCGAACCCGTCAGCTTTGGACTAAGGCATCCCCTTTTATGCGGAAATCTTTATTACGTGGGGAGCCAATACTAAAGGTACAGACTTTTTGAACTTTTCCAGATATGGCTTCGTTTAGACCCGATACTTGTGCAGATATACCCTTACTTGGCAAGTAAGCTTTTATGGACGCCGTATGAGACTTAGTTGAAGTCTGTTGAGAACTTGAGGTAGAAGGTTCCTCACTTTGATCTCTATGGAGCATGATATAATGCCGTTTTCTGCATTTTGCACATGTAAAACTACTCTTGCAGTCGTTTATTTCATGCGCATCTGATAGGCAGTTAATGCAGAGATGATACTTTCTGACGGCAGAAAGCCTTGCATTCGGGCTCATTTCTAAAAACTTCTGGCAAGTCTTTAGTATATAAGCCTGAGAAGAACAAACTTTGCATCTTATATTATTTGTTTTTACATGATGCGTATTTATTCTCTTATTTTGTATATTATTATACGGCCTGAAGTTATTTGGCCGAGTATTGTTTGCTGCCATACTATGTTTGAGGTGGACGTTAGAATTCCCCTTGAGATCGGAAACTGTTTCAAGAGTTTGGAACCTGTTGGTCAGAAATGCATCTAAGTCCACCCACTTTGGAATCTCCGTTTTTGTTTTTAGAGTCTGTTCCCATAGCGCAATCGTAATTTCTGGGAGCCTGGTTGAACACAAATATGTGAAAATTGCATCCCAATGTTCAACACTTATGTATGCCCTGAAGTTGTAGTGCTGAAATGCAACTATTAATTTCACGCTGCATTTTCTTTAGTGCTGTTCCAGACTCTGAAGAAATATGTGGCAGATTGAATAATATTTTTAATTGCGAGTTTATTAAAATTATTTTATTTTCATACCTATCACTTAAGTTCGCCCAAGCTAACGCAAACCCTTGATTAGTGAGGGGGGCCTTTTGAACTATTTCCCTCGCCTCATCTCGGGTTTTTTGATTAAGATGGAAAAGTTTTTCCACCGGAGATAATCGCGCGTTATTCCGATGAATAGCGGTGAACATGTCCCTAAATGAGGGCCATTTTAAATAGTCACCATAAAATATTTCGGTATCGCATGGGGGCAGGTGGAGACTAGGCAGCACTGGCGGTTCAACCAACCGTTCTGGTTGAATTTTCGTTGAATTTGTATTTTGGTTGAACGTCGTCAGGTTATGAATTTGTTCACCCATCATAGCTCCGCAACAAACAAATGCTTGATAGCAGTTTGAGTATTTGAGCTTGATAGATTCAACTGCATTTTCATTACCCGCTGAACTTATTTCAGACAAACAATTTTTATAGTCCGCCATAACTTCAGCCCAAAGTGACTTTAACTCCCCTTGCTGAATTTCAAGGAAGAAAGTACTTTGATTTGCGACTGTAGGCGAAATGTTTGCTTCAAATTCCAACAGCGCATCTGCTGCTTGATAAAATTTATTTGTCAATGCCATTATAATTTCAGAAGAATTGAAAAGTTGTTAAATGGCAAAGCAAAATCGAAAAAATTATTTAAAATGTTAAATCAATTAATAAAAATTGTATTGCGAAAATCGAGTAGCGATTGTGTATTCAAATGTTAATAAATAGATCAACAAATGATCGGAATCCCCACAGAAATATTTAAAATGTAAATTAAGTTCCAGAAAAATTTAATAAATTGTCAAAATGTTCGATATATGATCAATTTGACACGCAACGCAAGTGTAAAAATATAACAAAAATGTTGCTCAATATACATTATATTCAACAAAAGTTGGAGGAATAAAACAAAAATTAAAAAAAAATAAATATTATTATTTCACCACAGCAAAGGCACAATGAAATTATTTTTAAACTTGGAAATTAAAATTAGTAGTTGTATCGATATATGATCGAAAACCAAAAACCTTTATAAAAATATTTAATAAAGCATCTATTTGATGCTGACTGAAATTGCGAGGTTACAGCAAAATATGGTTGAAATATAAAATTTGGAAAATTATTTTAAAATTTTAAACACTCGCCACTTTTAAATTTGAATAAATATTTAATTTATTATAGCTTAAATTTATTGTATTTATGCAGCGAATTAAATTTTTTGCAAAAAAAAAAGAATCTAAATTTATTTATCAAGCATCGAATTGAATATTAAAAGTCACAAAAAATCAGAATTAAAAAATTCGATTCATTTTTAAAATTAAACTTATTTTACTTCCTTTTAAACACTGTGCCAATACTTAGTTTAGCGCACCAGTTACATACATATATATATATGCACTTGCATATGTACATGTACTTCCTTGTATATAAGCGCAACTTTCAGAGTTGGCTAGAGCAAACACACCAAAATGCACTTCACAATAATTTTATTTGCTGTATTTATTATTAATTACAATTAAATATATATGTATACGCACAAAAAAAACACCACAAAAAAATGTATTCTTAAAATATTTTAATTTATGCACTTTTTGATCAGTGCCTGCCCACTGTCGTACGTATGTCCGCTATTTACCTTTGGTCGGAGTATGCCGTATGCCTGTGGTTGTTGTGCTGCTCCCACTCTGCTATTCTGCTACTCCGCTGCTCAGTTACCCAATACTTGAAATATTTTTAAATTATTAGAAAAATACTACCGAATATAGCACATTATAGCATAATATATTATTTAAATAGGTCAGCACTTCGATTTGATCATTTACATTATAAAAATGTTAACAAAAATTGTAATTTTATGCAAAAACATATGTATGTATATATAAATCAATGGCAACATTGTATAAAAGTGAGCGAACTAAACAAAAAGAAGCGAGTTGTATGCAATGAGAGAACAGCTGATTTCTACGCTAAGGCTACGGTAATGAGTTTTTGTAAAAATGAGATTTTACCGCCGTCTACGCTATGCTACGTACACGTTCGTGGGTAACTGCGCTATTACTCTGCGGCGCTGCTTTTCTAATGCACTAGTATTCTGCTGCACTCACCACTGCTTTGTTTTTTTTTTTTATTGTATTTACACACTTATTTTCACTCGCGTACACGCATATACATATGTATGTTATATGTATTGCTATTTAATATTCGCTAATTGTAGCGGCAATATCTATAATTTAAGGTTCAATTAGAGGTACCATACCATAACGCCATAACCATAATCGTAGTCATAGCCATAACCATATTTAAGCCATCGATTAGTGGTGCCATAACCATAAACAGCTGATATTTGCAACAAACTGAAAGTAAATAAAAATGTAGTAAAGTATGTAAAACGCGGACGCAAAATATATACAACTATGTATAGATTAAGGAGTGCAGGTCGTAGCTATCAGTAAGTACAGAACCTTTTATAATTAAATCATGCAGGTGTCTCAAAAAGAAAGGTGCCTTTAAATTTGTTTGAAAAAATATTTATTTATTCTTCAGTTTATTAATTATTTAGAGCAGACTTACCGAACGTTACTGTCAACATTTCGAGAGTTTTAGCGCACTTGATTCCATTTTTCACACAAAATTTGATGGAAATTCTTTGCTCCGTTTTTAAAATCATAGGAATTGCCGAGCACAACAAAACACGTCTAACCTTTTTATCTGTTAAAAACAAACTAATTATTTTATGTACTTGAAACTGTGAACATTTTGTTACGTTTTTACCCTGAAATGATTTCCCAAATCCTTCGGTTTCGACCACTGGATTTTTAAATAAAACTCATTGTAATTATCTTACTGCTTACTTTATTTATTTATTTATTTACACCACTTAACTTGATTCGCGGATACTAAAACTTGCACACTCGTAACTTTAAAACTCTTACCCTACAAGAACAGTGATAGTCTTTATATAGATTATGTGATACTCAGTGGCGATAGAAATGTCCATCAAACACACCCATCACGTTCTTAAGGCCAATTTGAAAAAAGTGATGGAAACAAATGTGCCCAACAAGAATTAGGTGATGGAAACTAATACATTCTCATCTATCTTACTAACAAACTTGCAATCCTTTGTAATATCTTTGCGTTGGTTGACCATTGCTACAGTGAGATAAATGCGTTATCAAGAGTGGAACAACTTATATGTTCGCCAGAGTTGTATTTTTTGATAGAGAAAGAATTTTAAAATAAATCAGGGAAAATTTTCTTAATTCATCTAAAAAAGTGCGTGCGTTGTTACAACGAAAAATAATTAAATTTATTAAGGATAAGTAAAATGAAAAAACGGCACTTGCAAAATTGTTTATCTAAAGAGAAAAAGGCATTTGAGTGCGATATTAAAAGAATTATTGAAATGCAGTGTGCTACTGGTTTTGAAAGTGGAAGTGATGGTAGAAAATTAGTTTCTGTGCCAAGAGCAATCCAGTTGTGGTGAAGTTGTTAGCTTTGAGCCTATGAGTCCGGAGCATCCGCATTTTCAGATTATTCTCTTTATAGTGAGCGTGAGTGTAATGAAGCTTCGGAAACTCTCATTGTCGATTCCGAGCTAGCTCCTACTGCTATAGAAATTGTGAAGTGATAAAGTCATGGGTAGTTATGAATTGCGTATCACAGCACGTGTTAAAGGATTTGTTGCATTCGTTACGAAAAATAGGAGTGGTTTCAAACATACCCAGTAGAGAATTTTTATAATTAGGTATGCAAAAATATTTCCTTTCATCAATGTATGTACGTTCCAGTTTTTAGATGGCAAAAAAGAAGTCTTATCCGATGTCGGCGTGGATTAAACGTTTTTTAAAGTTTGAACCGAGCTTTGTTACCTATCCTTGGGGCAATTATAGGTTTTTCTTTTTTGACTGCCTGTTTTTCAGGTTTTAAACAACCCGAATATATTAAAGTTATACCACTTTTGTTCAGAAGTAAAGCTCTTTAAAGAAAATGGCATCAACATTGGTCCAAACCAAAATATGTTGCGATTCTTGTTCGCCTCTTCGTGTGTGATTATCCAGCCAGGCCGTACGTAACAGGATTAATTTGAGTGTAAGTACCTGGTAGTGTTACTCTATGCTTTTTAATAATATAAAAACAATGTTCTTAAGATCAAAAACCAAACGGAGGTGATGGCTCAGACTAAATCGTTAAAGGAGTTTGTCGCATGACCGTAGAAATTAAGCTCAAGTTTATGGACGAGGTCACCATGGTTGCCAGAATTTGCCTAATCAATGGTAACAATTAAATTTTGTACTTTTGTAATTCTATAAATTCATTCTGGTTTTTTATAGACTTCGCATTTTTACATAGCGAAGGGTACATAGGAAGATGTCTAGAGTGTCATACGTGCGCCGAGCGCCGGATTTTCGCACAAGGCGAGACCCATCATACTGTACTGATAACAGGACTCGAGAAAAGGGGAGAAAGTAACGAGTCCCTGTTCCCGTACTATTACAGCGAAATCTGCAAGTGGAATTGTTGCAATTCACAATGGAAGGAAAAATTAATTGCTGTCATAAAAGCTAATGAGATTCATTGAAAACAAATTCTAAAATAAATATGTGTAGCTTTAATAATAATAACTTAAAAGGCGTATTTTCAATTTGGCCCAAAATGCGATTGGAAGCAAACTTAACATAAAGTTAAATAAGCTTATGTTTTAAGTTAAAAAAGCGAATCATTATTTGTTTCATTTTCCCCTTTTCAAATATTTTATTTGTTATATGCGATGGTGGCTTAATTCTACCGCTTTCCGTACACTTTTTCGAAATTGTATGTACCTTGTTTCTGGAATATATCTGTTGCAACATCGCTGCCCTCGCCTGTGTACATTGTAGCAACATCGCTGCTCTCTCATAGACATAGACATAGTGAATATATAACTACTGCGTTTGCTAATGCATGTGCGACGGCGTTGCCGCATTTCTCTATAGGTATGTAAGCTCAGTATATGTGCGTAACTACATATATAACAACCGCTAGAGAGTATACAAGTACATGTAAATAGTTCACAATATCATAAGCATAAGTATACATATATATTGTAATAACTCACCTGTTATGCAATACTCCAAATGATACAGATATTTCTAGTAGTAATTAAATGTATTTAATTGTAATAATTAATGTGTACAATTTAATGTACAAGAGCTAAATAAAAATCGCAACCGCACAGTTCAGCTAGTAATTGTCAATTCTCGATTCATCCTCGATACATTAATCGACTATCGCTCACACATACATGTCCAGGTCTCTACATCTCTCCCTTATTTTTGAGTATCCTTTTCCATCTCTGAAATCGGATGCAGTGTGGATTGTTGGTGATGACCAGGTTCTGTCTTTATGGTGTAGGTGCTGGTGATGACGATATATTTTGTGGAGCTCCGTCGTCCTTGGCCTGTGTGTGTGATGTTGACATAGTTGAAGTCGATGTGGTTGGATCTCCGGGGTGTTGACGTTCTGCTGTATTTGAAGCGTTAGCGTTTTTGATAACTGGCAACTTTTTGATATGGCTTATGTTTCTCCTGAAGGTCTTTCCGTTTGCGGAAACTGTCACCTCATGTCCATTCACTTCTTTTACTTGATACTCGGTTGGATCAAAGGTTGGCGTGAGCTTGTGCGCGAATACAACATTACGCAAAAGGACTTTATCCCCCACTTCAATATCAGGTTCCTTCGCACCACGCTTCGTATCAGCCTTCTCTTTCCCTTTCCATTTGTTTATCATGTCCAGATCTCTAGCCGCCGAATCCATCATATCTTCCGATATGTCCTGTATGCCCGGAATCTTATCTCTGATGACGCGATTAAACATAAGTTCAGATGGTGAAGACCCTGTTGTACCGTGGGGTGTAACGTTGTACATTAGCATGAAGTTTTGGATTTCCTTTTTGTAGTCGCGCTTGTTGTTATGTGCTATTATCAAACGTTTTACCAGCGACCGGTTTATGTTCTCTACTTCTCCATTGGCCTGTGGCCAATATGGTGGTGTCGTGATAAGTTCTATATAGTGGGTTCGACAGAAACTCTTAAACTCTGAGCTTACAAATTGTCTGCCGTTGTCCGCTCTTAACGAATTTGATATGCCCAAACGGCTGAATATCTCTTGCAATTATGACTTCAGAGGTAATTCTCTTTGTAAACTTCAGAGGTAATTCTCTTTGTAAACTTGACCCTTTTGATATCGCGAATAATAATCGATTAACACCAGCACGTATTCGTCATTTAGGAGCGGACCCAGAAGATCCGTGGCAACACATTGCCAGGGCCCATTCGGGAATGAGTGCCTCTGCATTGGTGCTGGTTTGTTTGGATGAGATACCAATAAACAACTGATGCATTTTTTTACAAACGATTCCGCATCTCTATCTACTATATGAAAAATGTGATAGTTGTGATCATTATCAAAAGTGTTTCCCTTTTCAATTTTGCATAGTCTTGACACGGAGTCAGCGATATTCTCCTTGCCAGCGCGATATATCACCTTGAATTTGAACGGTTGCAGCCTAAGGAGCCACCTTTCTATTCTGGCGGGTGGCTTGGACGTCGGTTTGAAGATTGTCTCCAGCGGCTTATGGTCAGTTACTAGTTCGAATTCCAGCCCCATTAGGTAGTAGTAGTACCTTTCTACTGCCCATACTAGTGCAAGACTTTCTTTTTCCGTTTGAGAGTACCGCTTCTCCGTGTCTGACAAACTCTTACTAGCGAACGATATGATTTGCGTCTCACCCAAACGATCGATCTGCAATAGTACTGCACCTAAAGCTACGGGACTTGCGTCAGCTATGACTCGCGTTCTTTTCTGAGGGTTAAAATAAGCAAGAGTAGGTATTTCTGAAAGCGCGTGTTTACGTTTATTAAATGCTTCTTCTTGGGGTTTCTCCCACACTAATTTACAGTTCAGTTTCAACAAACTTCTTAACGGTTCAGTGGTGTTAGCGAGATCGGGGATGAATTTCCCTACGTAGGTTACTAGTCCTAAGAAGCTATTCACTTATTCCTTCGAATGTGGCGCTCGGAATTCTCTGATCGTCGTGATTTTATTTGGATCGGGAGCAATTCCTTCATCTGACAGTAAATGACCTTGAAATTTGAGTTGTCGTACCTTCCACACGCATTTCGTTTCGTTTAGTAGCAGACCATTGCTTTTGAATACCTCAAGCACTCTTTTGACAGCATCATCGTGTTTTTGCTCTGTTTTTCCGTATATGATGATGTCATCTATACAGTTTAGTGCGTTTTTGCAGGAGCATAAAAGCTTTTCAGTCACACGCTGAAAAATTTCAGGAGCTGAGTTTATTCCAAACATCAGTCTCTTGTACTGGAAGAGGCCTTTGTGCGAAATAAAAGTAGAGATGTGACGGCTGGACTCATCCAATTCCAGTTGGTGGTATGCCCATTTGAGGTCAATCCTTGAGAATAGTTTGGCTCCTCTCAACTTCGTTATGAACGTATCAAAGGTCGGTAGCGGATAGTTCTCTCGCAACACAGCTTGATTTGCTCGACGCATGTCTATGCATAGCCGCATTTCGCCTCCCTCTTTGAAAACAATCACTATTGGTGATATCCACGACGTGGGCCCTGAAACCGGCTCTATAATATCCTGAGCCAGCATCTGGTTTATTTTATCTTCGACCTGCTTCTCTAATGCTATAGGGACTCGTCGCATTGCCTGTTGTATCGGCTTGACTTCTGGGTTTATAGAAAGTTTAATTTTTACCCCCAGCATCTTGGGAAATGGTTCTACTACATCCACTCTGTTTACGTTCACTCCTAGTTTCAGGTCTCCTAATTGCGTTGCCGTGTCGCGCACCAATAGTGATTGACATCCATTTTCAATCACCTAAAAAGTAGCAAGTCTCTCGGTATTGTTAATTCCTATTGGTGCGTCAAATACACGCAAAACATTTAAAGATTGGTTCGATGCATATGTTCTGAACTGAGTGGATGAGTCTTTACATTCATTCCATACGACCGCTGCGTTACTTTTCAACAATTCCCAATCGTTTTCGCTCAACAAGTTAAGTCGTGTGCCTGAGTCAATGATCATTGGTATGACCCAGCCCCCCACGTTACTCTTCAGGTTTTCGTCATTGAACCCATCATGTAAAATTTTAAAATATTTAAACTCGCGCCTCTTCTTCCTGGACGCTATCATCCTCAACGTTTCGCACTTTAAATGATTCTGTTTTTCGTTTTTTCGGGGAATTGTGCTCGCTTCTGATGAACTTTCGCTTTTTAGTCTGATATTTCCTCGCAAAATGTCCCACCAAACCACATTTGTTACATTTCATGAATCTTGCTGGACACTTCGAGTCTTTTGCTCCATGGCCTTTACGACCACATCTACTACACTCGTCGTCGTCATGTTTTCTTCCAGGTGTTTTGGTTGAAATCCTGTTAATTTTCTCTTCACTCGGTTTAGTAGACATTGATCCCGATTGTTTACCGATTTGTTCGTAGATCTGACATGACTCGGCTATCTCTTCAAGGCTTTGCTCTTTTTCTAACAATTTTCTTTCCAATTCAACGGGAGCCCATGAGTCGATAATTTTGTATTTTATGCAAATTTCGGTAATTTCCGACTTAGTATTGCCAAACTCGCACTTTGACACTTGATGTCTGAGACGCAACAAATATTTGCTAAAATTTTTGCCCTCAATAGGGGACAGGTTCCGGAAAAGGTGTCTCTCAAAAGTGGAGTTGCGTTTTGGGGAGAAATAGTCGTTCAGTCTATCTACTAACACTTTAAAGACATCAGTCTTTTCGTCGGGTTCAACCAGTGCACCTGGGATATTAAATGCAACTTCTTGCATCTGTGGTCCGCCCAGGTGTAGCAATTTATTCATTTTCTTTACTTCGTCGTTTATGTCTTCTGAACGAAGGTATAAAGAGAAGGACCTGTACCATTTTTCCCATTCTGAACGTATCAGTGCTTTGTCGATGTTATCGCACAGAAATGGGCGAATTTCGGTCATTTCGCATAAATGTACGTTCAAAATTAATCTGTGTTTGTGAGTTTTACCCAATTCGTGTTATTGTGGTTGCACTCGTATCGTTGCCAAAATTTAATTTGTCACCTTTAGCTTTTCTTGTTGCCGGCGAGATTTAACTCGTCACCTTCGATTTCAAATTGTTGTAGCGAAATTTAATTCGTCCCCCTTTCTTGTTCTTTCTGCAGGCGAGATTTAACTCGTAGCGAAATTCAATTCGTCACCTCTGATTTGTACTCGGTATAGGCGAAATTCAATTCGTCCGTCTTACGAGATCTGAAATCAGATAATTTAATCAACTCAATTAGTCTTTCACTCTTTTCTTTATGTATGTGCACAATTTAATGTGCTATCTTAAAGTGTTTTTCACTTTACCTCAAACTACGTCAAGTTCCAGTTGCTTTCCCTTGATTACGCAACCCAATGTATCACACACTAGCGCAATATCTGAAATTCAGCATTTATTCGTTATCCCTAGCCTGAGTTCAACGAGTATATATATATGTACATATACATATACATATATATTCGTTCGAAGACACCAAAGAAAATGGTAGCAACTGCCGTTACTCAAATTTGCCAATCTTTTATTTTTGGTGTCTCGATCCCATCCTCGTCGCCAATGTAATAACTCACCTGTTATGCAATACTCCAAATGATACAGATATTTCTAGTAGTAATTAAATGTAATTAATTGTAATAATTAATGTGTACAATTTAATGTACAAGAGCTAAATAAAAATCGCAACCGCACAGTTCAGCTAGTAATTGTCAATTCTCGATTCTTCCTCGATACATTAATCGACTATCGCTCACACATACATGTCCAGGTCTCTACATATGTATATATATATATGTATGCACACTCTATTCTGTTTATCCCGTTATGTAACGTTCTCTTCCAGTCTATTTCTTCCAAATTATTGCATCATCCTGTCAGCTTAAGCACATACATAATTGTACAGTCTGAAAAGAATAGAATAAACATGACGTGTTTTTAATTCTTGCGTTTAAGCATCTGAAATAAAAAAGATTTTGATTTTTGAGTATTTGTTCCTATTATTATTATTTTAGGCTATTCGATCTAAATACTTTTGTGCAAGAAAAAACAATTTCTCCACTTTTTACCCGACGTTTCGCTAACTACCTTAGCATCTTCAGGGGTGATTTCTTTATTCAAACATAAAAACATAGAAAACAAAAGATTTAAATAAATATGTATATATGTATGTGTGTGTGTAAACAAAACAAGTTAAAAAAACATTTAGTCACTTACGAGCGAGCTAAAGCCAATATCTGCAGCGATGTGAAAATTTAACTAAAAAAAAACAAAAAATTTGTGTGCGCGTACTAAATAAAAGAAGAAATAAGTTCTCAGAAAGCTAAAAGTAAGCGCACAAAGTTTTATAAATATCGTAAACCCTAATAAACGAAAAATTCTGAAAGAAAGTTTGAGAAAAAAAAAAAAAAATCATGAAATAAAATTGTGAGAAATAAAAATAAAAAACTAAAAGTGAAGACATTGCAATTGAAATCGATTTGTTGCGGTGAGTTAAACCTAAAGTGCTGTGAAAAAATGCAAACAAAAAGGATTTTGATCGAAAATTAATATAAAATCAATATTTTAAAATATAAAAGCGAAAAGTAGTTGAAAAGCGTACGCATGTTTGATACATGGTGGTGTGAACAAAAAATTGAGAAAAAATAATAAAAAAAGGTGAAACATATAGCAAATTCCTGTGAAAAAAGAAAAGGAAAATTTTCTTTTAAAAAAATAAATATTAATAAAATAAAATTCGGAGATAAAAATTGAAAAAATAAACGTTTCTAAGTTTATTACAAAAAAAAACCATTTGAAACGCAACAACAAAAAAAAAAATCACCGGCAATAAATTACCGAAGCATCACGCCACCTAACAGTTATCGCAAAAAATTCGCCGTCATCTCCCCACGGTCAAAACTCACGTAAGCGACAATCTCGCCACCGTACATTTGGCACCATCATCCATACACACATCGGAAAAGTACCGGAGAAAACAAATAGAAGGGCTAAGTACATTCCCCTATGTCTGATTAAGTTGGCAATACTCTAGTTGTAACACTTGCATACGTGCATATACACAAATATACATATGTGCACATACATAAAGCTACATACTCAAACTCACGTACATACATACATATGTATATGGCCAAAATTGTCCACTGCCACGTTACATTCGTACACTACTTATGCAGATATCTCTTAAATTATATTATTGAATTATGATATACTTAGAGCATGTCATGAGACACCGAAAGAGCAAAATTTCCCATGTTAACGTTTCTTTATACCTGTTTTAACTTTAAAGTTATGATAGATTATGTTGCACTGCCACGTTACTTAGTTTTGGAAGTGTGCTCCAATGTTATTACACATTTTCAAAATAATCTGCGAATCTATTCAATGGTCACAGTTCCCTTTCATACATATATGCCACTAACAAGAGATGAAAGCAAAGGAAGATGAGCTCGGTTTGGCTAAAACGCATTTTCAGACATAAGTATTATGAGCGTAAACTTCAGCACTGCCACGTTACAAGATATCACTGCCACGCTTCACGTACGAATTAGAAATAATTTTTTTTAACATTTCATTGTTACAAGTGAATAAATACTAAAAATATTATACATACAAGATCGGAAAATTTATTTTCAAGGCACACAAATCTGAATATTTGCATTTATTTTAGTTATATCCTTGTCTGGATACATTAAAGATAACAATTTTATTTCCAAGCGTTTGTATTTGGTGGGCGCTGGAAATATTTCTGATTAATTTTGTTTTGGAGAACAGCTCATCAAGTTTCAAATCAGCGTTAATCGTTTCAATTTGATTTTCTTTAATTTCTTCTACCTCAATTTTTGATGGGGTCATGCGGGCAGCTCGGACAAACTCAAAAGCATTACTAACAACAATATCACGCGCCCTAATGTGTTTACGAACGATTGTTTTAACAGTTGCACCTATTCCATCTACACAGCCTTTACCATGCGAAGTCGCGAAGTAATTCCAAATTATTCGAATTCCAAATATATTTTCAAAATTAGAAATTAAAGATGCAATGAACTTATTTTTGAATTGGGAAGATGGCCCGTCACTCCATATCTTTAAAATTCTAAAGGTACTCGGCAAATTTTTTAGCAGCACCCATAAATATGGAGCAATAGTTTCTTTTGTATGACAAAAGTTGTTGGATACGAATACTTTAGCTTGAAAATTTTCATTGTAGTACAATCCACTCGTAAAAAGCGATAGCTGCCGCTGATTCCAGTGAGCGTTCTGTACCTCATCTTGGCTTTCGCATACGAAATTCTCGGCAAAATCAACTTGCAGGAGACCTTCCACGGCATAATCAACGTCACTTGCTCGTCGTCGATTACGAAAGTTAAATGCTTTGGACTGATACGAACATAAACACATGTTATGTGGCAATTCTTTTATCAGTTTGATGTGTTCTGTTCGATGTTTAAGGAAAAAAGTAATGACGTGTCTGGAATTCAAAGGGAAACGTTTGTATATAACTACCTTAATTATTAAGAAAAAAAACAAAGTATTCACCTTTTCCGATTTATTTTGTTCTTCGTTAAACATTGCACACGCCTCTTTGCAAGTTAATATCATGTGCCTAGTGGGTAGCAAGGTTTTCTCCCCAGTGGTGGTACAAAAATATTCTTTCACATCACGAACTTTGGGTGAGACACGAGAAATATCATCACGCTCATAGAAGTCACCGATAGCCTTTGTGAGCATTAATGTCTTTTGAACGATTCTGTGGGGTTTTGGCAGAGGAATAGCAGTACTTAAATATGTTTTATCGGCGTCACTCATGTTAGAAAAAATTCGGGCCAGTACAGCTTTCTTTTTAGTCGGGGATTTCGGAAATTAATGCTCTACTCTCCTCACTGCCTTGCTGAGAGTTTGTACACAGTTATAACCTTTAGTTCAAATTTCACTTGACCTGTTCTCTTTTCCTCCATCCTGCTTTTGCGACATTTTTGTACCCTTTTCCGAGTGTCTTCCCGGTATTTTTGGATTCCATTAGCTTTATTTTCATTCTCTTCGTTTTTCTTTTGCCGGTATAATCTTGCTTTATAAGCTCGCTTCTTTTTATACTCTTCGAGTTTCCCTGTCGCTTTAAGTTTATCGATATAATTTATATTTTGCTGATTTTTACTCACGCGAATCTACAAATATGTATAAAACAATTTTATAGTTAACTAATAAAATTTTAAATTTTTTCCTCTACAAGCACTGCCACGTTACACATGTTTGATCACTTTTTAATCCATATTACCCGCATTTTTTATGTTTTTTCAATTCATACTAACACTGCATGAAATACTTATATTCAGAAAAATTGATTCCAGAGTGTCTTTCCAATAGCGTTCAATTATAACAAAAAAACGTGATTTAGCACTGCCACGTTACACGAAATTTACGCCCTATAACTTTTCAACCAAACATGCATACCACAGCCATTTTGCTAATTAAATGATTAAATTCTTTTAAAATACATATTTTTCTACGCCCAAAAGTGGGCATAATACAAAAAAAGAAGTTAAAATATTTTTTATTTACCTTTTTCTCCGATCTTGCATTTTTTCCATTTTTTCACTTCACGAGAAATGTCACTGAAATCACATTTAACTGCTTGACATATAGTGTTACCATGTGTTTTACCAAATAATGTCCCATTATATACAAAATTTCGCAAAATATTTTGGAAAACAAATTTTTTTCTCCGGTATACTTTTTTGCGATTTCGGCCATATGCAAATATGGGCCCAAGCATGGGGAAGTCGTAAAACAAACGCCAAAGGCAGATCACTACTGACAGCTTTTTCCACCCTGGAGGTTGTGCTATTAAATACCGGCAGCAAAGCAACATTCAAAAAAGATGGACGCGAATCTATAATAGACTTAACATTCATAACTAGCAGACTATCCCGAAATGTCCATTGGGAGGTTAGTGACAAATATACGCACAGCGATCACCAAGCAATTATCTTCACTATAAATGAAGTAAAGCAAACACGGCCTCGTCTTGAAAGGAGATCAGTGGGCTGGAGAATCGACTCTCTAGACGAAGAGGCGCTAAGGGTTATGATGTCCGAAGTGACCCTAACGCCGGGAGCTACGAAGATGGCCGACACGCTCATGACCACCATATCGAACGCCTGTGATGCTTCAATGAAGAGGAGAGGAAAGAGCCCATCGAACAGACGTCCCCAGTATACTGGTGGAATTCGCAGATAGCAGATATTCGTCAACAATGCAATAGAGCAAGACGCGACTACCAAAGGGCCAGAAAAAACGCAAATTATGCGGAGCAACAAATGCACTCAGGGCTAAACGCAAAGAATTAAAGCAGCTCATTAAGGCAAGCAAGAAGAGGTGTTTTCTCCAGCTTTGCGACAGTGCCGAGCAAAATCCTTGGGGTATGGCTTACAAAGTGGTCACTAAAAGGCTCCAGGCATCGATCCAACCACAGCTCTCAAACGCCGACCAACTGAGTCAAAAAGTGAGCACACTGTTTCCGGGCCAAGAAGCAGTCAATAGAGAGACCCTCTCCCTGATCACTGCTGGAGAGGTGCTACTTGCGGTTGATGTATTTAAAAACAAAAACGCCTCGGGCCCTGATGCAATTCCAAATAAAGTTCTTAAACTTGCAGTAAAAGCGAATACTCAGGCATTTGCCCACACTTTTAACGAATGAATTGCAGATGGCTTATTCCCTAAAATATGGAAACACCAGCGACTCGTGCTGCTACCAAAGGCGGGAAAACCACCTGGGGATCCCTCGGCATACCAGCCAATATGTATGCTTAATACAACAGGGAAACTTCTGGAACGCATAATTACCAATAGAGTTACAGAAGCCATGGAGGCGAACAGAGGCCCCTCAGAAACACAATTTGGATTTAGAAAATGGCGGTCCACAGTCGATGCAGCCATTTTGATAAAACGAATAGCAAAAGAAGCGATTAGCGGTGAGAGATGGAGATGGAGATGGGGCTCCAAAGAATACTGCTTGATAATTACGCATTTAACACCGCAAACTGGCGGAAAATGACAGAGGCTCTCAGTGCGTTCGATATTCCACCATACCTCACAAGAATCGTAAACAGTTACTTGTCAGACGGATTACTACTCTATGACACCGACGAAGGGAGAAAGGAATATAGGATTTCTGGCGGAGTACCACATGGCTCAGTGCTGGGCCCAACGCTATGGAATATAATGTATGATGGCATATTGAAACTACAGCTACCAAAAGGGTGAAAATCGTTGGTTTTGCCGATGATATAGCCATTGTGGTCGTAGCTAAGCACATAAAAGATATAGAAGAGAGCACACACAACTCAATCACTAGGGTTCAAAACTGGCTACTCGATGCAGGCCTCGAGCTTGCACACCAAAAAAACCGATACAGTCCTAATTAGCAGCAGGAAGATTCGAGAAGTAGCGACAATAAAAATATGTGGCCAGAATCAGCTCCTGATTTGAAATACCTCAGAATCATATTGGACGCTAGATTAATATTTAACCCGCATTTTGAATATGCAGTCGGGAAGGCGGAAAAAGGTGCAGTAGCGTTTTCGAGACTGATGCTGAACGTCGGAGGTCCACAGCAACAACGAAGACAGTTATATGCCAATGTAGTAAGAAGTGCCCTACTGTACGGGTTTCAAATCTGGGGTGAAGCCTTTAAGAAGACGTCATACGCACGCGAAGCGAAGGCCCTGTACAGGCTCTGTGCGATTAAGGTATGCTGCGCGTTTCACACTACATCCGAAGAGGCTGCGTTGGTTGTTGCTGGCCTATGTCCCATATATATTCTGGCGACGCAGACGTTGGCAAGATCCGTAAATAAGGCGAATCGCGAAGAATAAATCAAGATCTGCTGGCAACAGTGGCAATGTCGTTGGTACCAGACAGATAAAGGTCGTTGGACACACCGTCTCATACCTTCAGTAGAAAAATGGTTAAGCAGGAAACATGGAGAAATAAACTTCCAGTTAACTCAAATGCTTTTAAATCCTACTTTTATAGATTCAAGATCGATGATGACCCGTACTGCACTCTCTGCGCAGGAGTTGATATCCAAGATGCTGAACACTGCTTTTTTGCCAGCACATATTTTGAAGAACAAAGAAACTACCTAAACTCACAGGGAGACTGGCTAAAGTAGAAAACTTGATTCATATAATGCTCAAATCGACCAAAAACTGGTCCGCCGTCTGCAACATGGGAAATATTATAATATCAAAACTACGTCCGGCGGAACGACTCCGCAGAAATACATAATTTCTTAACGATCGCTGGACTCATCGAATTGTCGGCTCGGAATCTAGTCCGTTCCGACTGCTTGCATCAAAAAGTTCGGTGACAGTAGCATCTAAGCAGTGTGACTCTACATACGGATCTCAACGTACAGTCCAAGGCGGATTTAACCGGCCGGGTAGCCCGGAATCTCGTCCTTTCCGGCTACCAAAAAAGGTGAGTGCACAATATACTACTTTGGAGATGTTTGAATATATATATATATATATATATCCGCCACTCTCCTCAGTGACCACTCAACATCTCTTTTAAAGGTAAAGATTGAGCAACTCGAAAAACTATGGGACTCCTTAGTTAGCTCATACAAATCTGCTTCCCTCTCTTTGAACCTTGCAGAATCTGGCGGTTCAATAGAGCAAAAAAATAACAAATGTTTAGAAAGCTATGAGAATTGCAAATCTAGGATTTTAGATGCGCTGCAAATTCTCGGGGACAACTCCCAGTCCCAAACAAATACCTCACCTGCCTCAAATATCCCTCCTGATTCTTACACTCAAGAAGGAAGCATACATCAAAGTACCACGATGTGACACCGAAGTCTTTCATGGTGGATACGAAGAGTGGCCGGGATTCCGAGATATGTTCACATCAGTCTACAAAAATCACCCTAAACTCACTCCTGCGCAAAAACTGTACCATCTTAGGTTAAATACAAAGAGCCAAGCAGGACTCATTGTAAAGCAATGCCCCTTAAGCAATGAGAGTTTCGAACTCGCTGGGAAGCGCTAGATATGCAAATCGCAGAATATTGGTTGACAATCAACTCAAGGCACTATTTAATATTTAGCCAGTCTACTCAGAAAGCGGTGAACAAATACAGAGAATTCAGAACACTATAAATAATAGTATTTCCACTCTCACAGCGCAATGAATTCCCACAAGTGACTGCGGCCCCATTCTAGTCTACCTCTGTTCTTCAAAACTGCCGAATGAAACGCTCTCCCTATGGGAACAATCTCTAAGTTCTCGAAAAGAGCTTAGGCAGTGCTTCGAAATTAATAAATTTCTCACGAGCCGATACGAAGTGGTAGAAAGACTCGATACCTATCGGCCAACAAAGGCAAATCCCAATTTAAGCCACTTTATCCCAAAGATGCCTTATCAAAATTCCACATTTGCAAGCAAAAATCAAACTCAAACATTTGTTTCCGAGTCAACAAAGCCTTTCGCTTGCAAATTGTGTAAATCCAATCATGCAATGAAATCGTGCATACAGTTCAAGGACCTCGCAAAACCTGAACGCCTCAAATTTGTGAGAGAAAACAATTATTGTGAAAATTGTCTCTCGTATTCCCATCTAAAAAGTGAATGTCAAAGCAATTTCCTATGTGTATATTGCCAAAAACGACATCACTCCCTGCTCCATTTTCAACCCCGAACTCTAAACTCTCAAACCAAATTTAAATCTCAAAGAACTACAGCTTACGTAGTGACCGCTGTGAGAATAGCCGATGACATACCGTCTACTTTGAACGGCATTTCACATTCTCAACCCACTGAAAGCACATCTCAACAAAAAGTAATGAAGGTGTCAACTCACTTCTCCAGCAGTAATGGAACAACTCTACTCCCCACAGCAATAGTTACTGTATACTGTGCTGGTAAAATATATAAGATACGAGCCCTCATTGACTAAGGTTCGCAAAAGAGATTTATTGCGTCAAGAATCCAAAAACTCCTTGGTTCCACTACCAAAGACTCCCACTACGAAATCTCCGGAATGGGAGGACTGGTGGTTAAAAATTCCAAAAAAATCTGTGAGTTAACACTTTGTCCACCAGACCTAAAACAAAAAATTAATACTCAAGCGATAATATTGCCTCAACTAACCCACTTTCTCCCCACTACAAGAGTGTCAAACCTGAACATTGCGGAGTTTTCGAAAATATCGCTAGCCGACACCAAATGTTTCACCCCCTCCCGAATTGATTTGGTAATCAGCAGCGACCTCATACCCCAGATTCTCTTGCAGGGTTTGCAGCACATAGCAAACGGCATTCTTATAGCCCAAAACACAATCTTCGGTTGGGGGATTAGCGGACCAGTCAAGGAAACGGTATCAGCATTCACCACCCAAGTTAGAGAACCCGAAGACGAATCGCTCAACACTTAATTAAAAAGGTTCTGGAAACAGGAGGAAATCAGCTCTACTCAAACCCGAACGGAATCCGATGAATTTTGCGAAGATCTCTTCCGGACAACCACAACGCGCCAAGTCGACGGAAGATACATAGTGAAATTACCCTTTAAATCGAATATTTCTGATGCATTAGCCCTCGGTCACTCCCGACCAGCTGCACAACAATAATATTTCAGCATAGAGAGATCACTGGAGCGGAAACCGGAACTGCGTGACAAATACACCGAAGTACTCGGAGAATATATAGATATGGACCACATGTCAGCGGTTTCACCCCGGAAATAGTAAAAAATGGAAAATACCACTCATTATTATTATTATTATTATTATTAGAAGGATTACCTTATAATTGAAATTATAAGCTAATTAGTAAGGGAGCAACTCAGACCTTCAGCTCTCCGAGATATTCATTATACTAGCCCGGGATATTTGAATTTTATTGTTTAAATCCTATAGTATAGATTAGTGCATTTGAGAAATGTTAGGATTTTGTTAATGTTGTTAGTGTTCGGGTTTGATCGAAGTGTAAGGGGATTTTCGTTTCTGAAAGTTCGAACTCGAATCGTTTGAAAGTTGCGGCATCCAATTAGCAAATGTGGGATAGTTCAATTCGGTGAGTTACAGAACTCAAACGGTGATTGGGGTGTAAATTCAATAATGTGTTTGTGCGTTATATTGGTATAGCCTAGTCGCAGAAGTTCAAATTTTATAGTGTCTAATCTTGTAGTACAGTCGGCAGTGAGATTTAAAAATGTGTGGATATTGCTTTTATTGGTGTTGATAGACTGGTACCAGGTTGAAGTGTGTTGAAAGGAATATATGTGTTTTGATCTGGAGCGGTATGAAATATATTTTTTAATGTCTGTTGTGTTCCAATTGTGAGTAAGGATGAGGGGTGCATTTGTGGCTAGTTTAGCAGTACTGTCTGCAAAATCGTTTCCTTGGATATGGACATGCCCTGGAATCCAAATAATTTTGAATTTAGGATATGTATCCTTGACTATATTTCTAATGGTTGGTGGGTAGTATTCATTGTTGAGTAGATTGGTAATATAATCAACTGCGGATAAGGAATCTGTGCAGATAGCATATTTACCTGTTCTTCTTCCGAAGTAGTTTAAGGCTAAGGTAATGGCAATGATCTCTGCAGAGTAAACTGAGGAATATTCCGGAAGAATTTGGTTTATAAATACTTCTTCTCGTGGAGTAACACTTAGGCTAGTGGTACAATTAGTTTTCGAACCATCTGTGAAAATTAACTTGTAGTCATGCAATTCATTGGTCAACTGACGAAATTTTTGTTGGTAGACTAGTGGGGAAGTGGAAGATTATGAGCTGAAACTGTGGTGGTGCAGTTGCGTTTTCTGCATATGTAAAGGTGTTTACATTTTTTGAGCGAAAGTTTTGCACCTTAGTGGTTGCAACAATCAAGGATGTCGTAAAATAAGGTGTTCAGACTGATGGTTTGGTTTTTTTCTTTGCTTAAATGTTGGATAATGTGGAAGTCGTCGGCATATGCACATAATTTAATTTCTTGGTGAAGGGTTAATATTTCGCACAGTTTGTTGTACGCTATAATAAAAAGGAGTACTGATAAGGGCGAACCTTGGGGAATTCCATTATAAAGGGTGCGGGTGGTAGAATATACGTAGTTTGTTTTCACTCTAATCTTTCGGTTTGTCATAAAGTTTACAATGTACGTACGAATTTTTGGACCAATCTTCCAGGTGTCTAATTGATCTATGACAGAATGAAGTCCTACTCTGTCGAAAGCTCTCTCAAAATCCAATGAAATGATGACTGAACGAGAGGGCGTTTGTTATCTGGTCGTCTTAATAAAGAAGAACGTCAGAAACAGATTTGCCTTTTTTGAAGCCCATTTGATTGCTGTTTAATAGTTTGTTGTTAGTAACAAACCCCCACAGTCTATCCGCAACGATTTTGTCCAAAACTTTCGAACAGCATGGGTTTAATGATATAGGTCGATAGGATTTTAAAAGTGTTTTATCCGAGTTAGGTTAGATTTTAGGTACTAAGGTGCTTCGTTTGTACATTTGGGGTATGAAGTTGTCTAAAGTTGAGTTATTCGCCTTGTCTTCACAGATGTTTGAGCGATCATATCGTATGTGATTCTGTCGAAGCCAGGTGTCTTTCCGTGCAGTTTTTTCAACGCTATGGACAACTCTAATTCTGTGATAGGGGTTTCGAGTAATTTTGCGTGTGGGTCAATATCCCGGCTGTTATAGTAGGTATGAAGAGAATGCTTACTACGTTGGAAAGAATCACAAAACTTATTGGCAATTTCGACTCTTTCGTAGATTGTGCTATTTCCATCGATTAGGCAGTGGACGTCGTGGCGACTTTTAAGTCCCCAAAAGCGTCTAATGTTCGACCAAACGGATCCACATGGAGTTTTGGGGTTTATTTCAGACGTAAATTGGAGTAGCTACGGTTTTTTTGCTAATTTTATTTCTCTCTTCAAAATGGACGATGCTCTTCTATAGTTACGAATATTTTCAAATGAGATTACGCGTTTTAATCTACTCCATAACTGGTTTTTTTCCGATTTTAAATTTTCTAGATGTGGATTCCACCAGGGAACTGACTTTTTATGATCCTTATTGGATGTTTGTGGTATAGCTTTCGGTTATTATTCGCCTTATATTAGCGGCTTCTTGGTTAATGTTCTGGCTAATGGCTATCTTTGTCGTTAGTTTTTCTGAGTGGTCATGGAAAAGTGACAATTTGCACGTTTGGTGAATAATTTAGGTTTGTGGTGGATGTTCTGGACAGGATGAGAGTTGAAAAGAGTAATGATTATTGGGAAGTGGTCACTACCGTAAAGGTTGTCTTCCACTTTCCAATCAGATTGTATAGCTAGCTGTGGGGAACAAAATGTGAGATCAATGTGTGTGAGGTTATTGTGTGTGCTAAAATGGGTAGCTGAACCGTCGTTTAGTAAAATATAGTGGGAGTTGTCAAGATATCTTGATAGGAGGTTGCCCCTTGCATTGCTAATGGGGAATCCCCATCTTGGGTGCCAACAATTGAAGTCTCCTGTTATCATACGTGGCAAATGGGTTGTGTTGAAAACGTTATCATAGTTGGTCATGCCGTATCTATTGTTGTTAGGAAGGTACGTAGAAAAAACTGTGAACTTAATTTCAGAATTAATGTTGGCTGCTATCGATTCAAAATCGTTGCTAAGTGCAACATATTTATGTTGAATTGAGTTTTTGATGAGTAGGGCTACTCCACCGTATGAGGTTCCAGAGAGGTTTCTGTGGTGTAGATTGTAGTTTATTGGAATAGGGATGTTGTTTGGTGAATGTAAGTGTGTTTCTTGCAGTGCTATTATATGGGGACTGTGGACAATTTACCTATGCCAGTATTGACATATAGATGCAAAGTGTGATGGAATACGAGAAGTTTGGAGAGGTAGTAGTAAATAAGAGAGATGCGAGAGAAGGAGCGAAGTAGATCAATAGCGTTATATTTGTTAGTGATCTTTTAAATTGGAATTTGTTGTTTTTTGTAAGAGTAGTTTCTATGCTTAAACTAAGAGTAATGTACGCGTTGGTGGAATATTTATTCCACATGGTCATCAGTATCATCTGAGGTGAAATTAGTTGTTTTTCCTTTGTTGCTTTTGTCCTTAGGTTTTGCTTTGAGTTGATTGATTAGTATCTTGGAAGTATTTCTTGGAAATATTTTGATTTTATTTCCTGCAAGTAGAGTTGATGGCAGGTTTCTATTGGGCTGCGTGTTGCTTGTGCTGGGCTTAATAACATTGAGTAATTCAGAGCCACTTGTGTCTTCCAGTGGTGTAAGTTGACGTTGTTGAGTGCTAGTGATTGAGTCAGGTTGGTACGTTTGAGTTGGATTATGCTGCGCGGGGTGTATTGAGCTGTGTGTGGATTGGGAGCGTAGGGTTGATGCGTAGGAGATGTTATTGTTGCGATGTCGTTCGTTATAAAAGAAAGAGCAGATTTGTGGTATATTTTATTGAGTGTTTTAATTGCCTAGAGTTCTTTTTGTTTAATTAAAATAGGGCATTGCCTATCATATGCATGGTGGTTGTGGTTGTCCAATAAATTGTCGGTACAGTTGACACATGATTTTGTATTTATGCATTCTTCTTTGAGCGGGTCGCTGAGATGTTTTGCCAGGCCGCAGCTTGGATAAAGCCCACCATTTTTTGCAGAATTTAGCAAGATGATTAAATCGTGAGCAGTTTTTGCATCTTATTGGCAAGGGAATATAGGGGCGAATGGTGACTTTTTCGTAACCGATGTTGATTGTTTCAGGAAGAATATGACTTCCAAAGGTTAGTATAACAAGGCCTGTTTCTTTTATGTTGTTGCCTTCTTTTTGAGTGATTTTTGGGACTTCGATGAGGTTTTGTTGTTTTAATTCCTCTAATATTGTCTCTTCGGGAATGCCTCTTAAGCTGTTAGAGTAAATTACGCCTTTAGTTTGGTTCAACGAATTGTCTTAATGACTTCAGTACGTATAACGGGAGATAGTGAGGTGAGGGTAATGAGTTGTTGCGCTTGTGTAAAATTTTTTGTGTGTACGAGAATGTTTCCATTCCTTAGTTTCTTGCAAATGTTGACTTCGCCTTGACAAACATTGTCAACGACTGTTTAAATGAGAAAAGGGGAGACGTTTGCTAAAGTGTCTGTACTGCTAATTCTCGATATCACTAGATATTTCGGACCGGGAGTAATTCTATTGAGTTTTTTTGTTTTATCAACACTAAAAGTTTAGTTTGTGTATTTAGCTTGATCGGGTGGCTCGCCCATGATGGGGATTCTACTGACCAGCCAACAGTTGTATATATATATGTATGTAGGATTGGCCTTTCTTTAAATTAAAACACGCACTCGCAATTTTAAATATACATTAAATTAGAGTTTATTCAGTATTTGCTTGAAGGCACTTAACATAACTACACGACTATAATATTAGACGTCCGTCCCGTATGACCGTGTATAAGCGAGTGTATCGAATGTCATACTCCGTGCGAGTTAATGAGTATCCTAGGTTTCGTTAAGTTTGTCTGTTTCACTTTGTTCTTTTTCTTCGTCTGTCAGTGTTGCTCCTGTGGGTTACAGTCCAGTGTTGTGTCTGCATGTCATAATTTTGGGTTGCTTAGTGGCATTTAGGTACGTCCGTTGGTCAAATCCCACATTCGGCCATCCTGAGTGTTTATTCGGCCTCGAATGAACGGTTTTACTTCTTCATAAAGCAGCAACTGCGATGGTTCTTCGTGGTCACCAATATTTTCGAATCTGTATCTTTAGCTTTTATTTCCAATACCACAATACCGTTTGCTTGATGGCTACTAAGCTAGTTTTATTCTACGCCGATTTTCATTACTCGCGGGCTTGTATTCCGCAATAATTCTTTCACTGCATTGGTGTGCGTTTTGTTCAGGGCGAAAGATATACAGCAGGCAGCACCTCTATCTCCGCAGATAAACACAAATCATTAGACTCTGCCGTTGATTCAGCAAGCCTGTTCTTTCCTTTTCATCTTCTCCGTTCACATCGGTACATCATCTTAAACCTATACCGCCCGGTGTCGTCTTTGTCTGCACCCTCATGTCCCCTCTCGGCACCCTAGCCACAACAGCGCTCTCGCTCACATTGTGCTCTTCCGATCCCCTTCGTACATCGATGTGCTTCTGTGATTGACTCACCGCCTCTACGCGCAATTTTGTGCCCGTATGCACCCTTGTGCCTCTCACCGATTCGCCGACTTCTTCCTTCAACTCTGCTAACCCAACTCGTGGATTCTGCTCTACCGATCCACTGGCCACCGCTTTCTTTTAACATTCGTTGCACTGCTTCATAACCCTTTTTCGCCTGAATGAACTCTGCTTCCTGTCCGTTAGTTGACAAGCACAAACTTCTTTAAACCGTCAAACTAAAAATTTCGTCCCTGTCCATGTCTTACGATGTTAATTAATAAAGTATACATATGTATGTATGTACGTCCAAAATATTTGTTAATATTAAATCAAAATGTAAGTATACAAGCAAAAGTTCTTGAAATACTTTCTTCAAATTAACGTTTTAAAATTCCAAATTCTTATTCACATAACTTTCGCAAATATTTTATTCAATACATTTCGAAATTGGTTATATTCTCAAATCTTCTAAATTATTCTTAGCCGTATAATTCCCTTCTTTGTTTTCATTTATTTCTTTTTTTATACTTAAATTTTCTTATTGGAAAATAGTTTGCTTATTGCTTATGCATTTGCATATAAACATTAGGGTGACAATTAAATGTATGGAGTATTTTTTTTTCTTTATTGTTTTGTTCTCAGTGTTTTTTTGTGTGTAGTTTTATTTAAAATAAATTCTAGTAAAATTTCAAGGTCGTAGGAAGAGGATTAGGGGGCGCGTCGGCCCCCCAAAGTTACACAAAATACGTTTTTTCACGCAAATTCTTACTTTGACTGCTTGTAACTTTCTCTGTGTTTTTTTTTTTTAAACATTACTGGCGAAAGATGTTCTTTAATATGTCTACAATAACATCTGTCAATAACATTTTTGTCTAATGTTAATATTTAATGAAAAAAACTTAAATATAGGAGAAAAAGTACGCCTCAATGTCGATTTATTATACTTAAATAAAATTACTTATATGATTCAAATTTTGGATTTTGTTCAGATTTATTTAATTAAAGATTCATATAGAAAATTCCTTATGATTTACGTAAGAGTAGCTTCAACAATTATATACAGTAAGACCTCGCTAGTCCGAACTTCAGACTTTTTTTGTTTACTTTTGTTTTCAAGTGTAAGAATTGTCTTTAAAAGTTTGCTTCAAATTTTTTTTGCCTGTATGCTGAAGCGATCTACAATTGACAATTGTGACCGAGAATATTCCCGTTACAACCTCAACAATATTATTCTCAATGCTTGCGTAAGCTACCGACAAAAAATCAGCACCAATGTTTCTCGGAAAATAGATTCTTATTTTACAGTTATATGCAGCAGCCGCAAACATTTTTTAATAGCATTAAATTTGCAAAAAAATCATTCGAAGTGAATATTTGAATGTGAAAAGTCGAAAATGTCTGCTAGAAATTTACGTGAACGCATATATTTAATTGGTTATTGTACCAACTCATTAACGGGAAGTAAACTACCCTCCAATATAGAAGTGTTGAAAGTTTTGTTTTTCAATTTACGTGTAGTAAAAAAAAATTTACGGGAAAGTTCAGATTTAGTTGTAAAAGAACTATTCGTGTTCTGGGAAAAAGCCCGCATTCCGGTCAAGGATAAACAACACTGCATTACAAATGTAGAGAAATTGTATAAAGAATGGCAAAGCTTTCAAAAAGATTCAAAGAAGACTTCTAATTTCCATAAGAGCAAAGTAAACACGTGGAAAGAAAAATTGGATATGCTTTTTGACGTGGCGCATGCAAGTGCATTAAAAATAATGTCGAATCAAGAAGATATTGATTTCTTGATAAGTCAACGAAAAACGGGGCGCCCAGGCTTTATGTATGGTATCGATTACGAAGAAGTACGCCGAGAGTGCCGACTTGAAGAACGCAACAACAATTTATTACAACAAGTGGAGCGGAATAATCGTGAAATTGCATTAATTGGTTCGTTGTATGTTATTGTTTATTTTTTATTTTCTTTAAATTAAGTCGTTTTTATTAGATGAAACTGCAGAGTTGCTGTCATCTGAATCTTCAGAGAATGATAACAGTTTTCCAGATATGGAATGTGACCCACGTTGTAGTCAACCTCCAGCCAAAAAATGTAGGGAACAAATAAAATACTAACACCAAAACTGGCGGCCGCACTCGATGTCTGTAAAATCAGTGACAGACATGCGGTTCAACTAATAAGCGCAGTCGTTGAAGCTCTGGGTAATAATGTTGAAGATTATATTTTAAACCGAACGTCTGTACATCAGGAAAGGGAACAAATCCGTGAAGAAAGAATTTCAGCATTAAAAAATAAATTAAAATTAAATGAGCTCGACGCTATCTGCCTTCATTGGGATGGTAAACTTTTGCCGGCGCTGACGGGAAATGATAAAGTTGATAGGTTGCCTATAATAATATCGAGCGGTAAAGTTGAACAGCTTCTTGAAATACCTGCACTTGATTCCGGTACTGGAAAAGAACAGGCATCCGCTGCATGCGATGCTATTTATGAATATGGTCTGTAAAATCACATCAAAGCTTTAGTGTTTGATACAACAGCGGTCAATACTGGGCGTTTCAATGGTACCTGTACGTTAATTGAAAATAATTTACAAAGACAACTTTTATGGTTACCATGCCGTCATCATATATACGAGATTGTTTTAAGATGCGTTTTCGAAGAAAAAATAAGCTGTTATGGAAGTCCAAACGTTAAAATGTTTGAGAAATTTAAAAATGCTTGGGCTAAGATTGATGCTAAAAACTATGAGTATGGCATCAACGATCCAACTGTCAAGACGTACATGAAAGAGTCTGCTGTTCGCATTATCGGTGCAGTAAATAATATCTTGGAAGAAAAACAACCCAGGGAAGACTATAAAGAATTCTTGGAACTCACTTTGCTCTTCCTGGGTCAAAAACCAGAAAAGACACATCCAAACAGCCTAATGTTTCGATCGCCAGGAGCTGTTCACCATGCAAGGTGGATGGCAAAAGCGATTTACTGTCTAAAAATATTTTTATTCCTTAACGAGTTCCAGCTTTCAGCAACTGAATTAAATGGGCTTCGTCAAATTTGTGTTTTTATTGCTGAAGTCTATGTCGAAGCGTGGTTTTCTGCTCCTTTGGCCATTAAAGCGCCATATCAAGATTTTTTATTTTTACAAAAACTTGAAAACTTCAAAAAAATTGATGCTGCTATATCTTATGTTGCTCTTAAAAAGTTCAGGAACCACTTGTGGTATTTAAGCCCTGAGGCGGTTGGTCTTGCATTTTTTGACAGCAACGTATCCCTTTTTTCAAAACAAAAAATGGTGGCGGCTTTGGAAAATGATTTTGAACAAGAGCAAAACACAAAGCGAGCTACAATAAATGATAGAGAAATCGTTGAAATATTCCATGACGGAATTGAACAGTTCGTCTCTGCCGAAACAAAAGCATTATTTGAAAGACTTCAAATAAATACTGATTTTTTAAAATTAAACCCAGACAAATGGGAGCAGGACCAATCTTATTGTAAAGCGGCTGAACTGATGAAAAAATTAAATGTTACAAATGACACTGCCGAAAGGGGGGTTAAATTGATGGAAGAGTATAATAAACTATTTACCAAAAATGAACGCCAAAAACAATTTGTTTTAAAAATTGTAAGCGATTACCGCCATCGGTTTCCGGACTGTAATAAAAAGACATTGTCTCAAGTGCTTTAAACAATATTAATAAAAAGAGAAATCATATACATAAGTAGTTTTATTTAAGTATAATAAATCGACATTGAGGCGTACTTTTTCTCCTATATTTAAGTTTTTTTCATTAAATATTAACATTAGACAAAAATGTTATTGACAGATGTTATTGTAGACATATTAATGAACATCTTTCGCCAGTAATGTTTAAAAAAAAAAAACACAGAGAAAGTTACAAGCAGTCAAAGTAAGAATTTGCGTGAAAAAACGTATTTTGTGTAACTTTGGGGGGCCGACGCGCCCCCTAATCCTCTTCCTACGACCTTGAAATTTTACTAGAATTAAAAAAAAAAAAAACTACACACAAAAAAATACTGAGACCAAAGAAAATATCACTTTCGAAATTAACTGTCACCCTAATAAACATAACATAGGAAATACCCGTACATATGTAATTATATACTACAACATACATACATAAACTTGCTTAAAATCTCACCGTTCCTGTGCGTTGGCAAATGCTGTCAACCTCTGTCGTCAGGCTCTTCGCTCCCTCGCTACCGTCAACTTCGCTAATTGCTCTTCTTCTTCGTTGTTCCCGTAGTTTCTGCTGCTGTCGTTTGCGCATCCCTGTCACTGTCGCTATTGGCCTGCACGTTGCTGTTCGCTTGCGCAGCACCGTTGCTAATTGCTTGCGCGCTGCTTGTTGGTATCCCGCGCCGCAGTCGACTAGGTAGTACGAGCAATGCTGCTGCGCTATTTCTGCTTCGCTTCTAAGTTGCGCTGCTGATGTTTGCCTGCGTCTTCTGCTGCGCAGTGTCGTCTACTGTGATTGCTGTGCGCTGCGCTTAACTGCCGGTCGATGTTTGCATGCGCGTTGATTCTGCTGCGCAACGTCGTTTACCTCGCTTTTTGCATGTCAGTTAGCAGGCCTGTACTTCTATTTACAGAACATTTTGCTTATGTACTTTGGAGAGTACCGTAATTTCCAACACCAACAATGAGCCTTTGCACTGAGTCGTAGGCGGTTCTCGTTACGCCCCTGTATGATTGCGCCACTATCTCAGCCGACAAGCGCTGCTTCTGCTGATTTCAGAGGCGTTTTAGCGGCTTTGATGAGTACCGCAACGATGACGACAATTTTCCGTACGACAACGCACACGAATCCCTCGAATAACGGTGAGGAGCCGCTATTTTACAGACACGTGAAACATGCAATTTTCTATTTAAAACTTGAGTTTTTGGTTTTTCGTGCCCTTCTTTATGCACATGTGTAAACTGATTTCCCGTTTATTTACGACTATTAGAATGTTAAATTTTACATATAATTCCACGCTAACGAATTTCGCATGCATATGCGCCATGTACTTCGCTTATGAAATTTATTTTACAAGAGTTTATGGACTCGTACTACTTTGACATAGCGGTTGAGATTCCTTTACCCATCGCGCTAAATTATAAATTATTTTTTTCGAAAGTTTTCCAAAAATTATATATGCACCGCGCTATATGTTTAATGACGAGCGCACACAACCAATTTTCAAAGTACTTAACACATTCTATATTGTAAATATTAAAGCTGGTGTGCTTTAATTTGTACATGTGTATGTTCGCATGTAAAACTGTTCGATATCACGTGTGAATTCATACCACTTCATGACACCACTTGTAGGATTGGCCTTTCTTTAAATTAAAACACGCACTCGCAATTTTAAATATATGTACATTAAATTAGAGTTTATTCAGTATTTGCTTGAAGGCACTTAACATAACCACACGACTATAATATTAGACGTATCCTAGGTTTCGTTAAGTTTGTCTGTTTCACTTTGTTCCTTTTCTTCGTCTGTCAGTGTTGCTCCTGTGGGTTACAGTCCAGTGTTGTGTCTGCATATCATAATTTTGGGTTGCTTAGTGGCATTTAGGTACGTCCGTTGGTCAAATCCCACATACATATATGTTAATTGAATAAATTTATATTTGTTTGTTACACTGGAAATTTGTCTATAGAATATAGTCACTTGGGAATGATATGGTATTGCAACCACAGTCACAGACGTTAAGATTTAGGCACTCACGATGTGATTACAACGAGGGACCACTCATTATACTTGCCTCATCACGCTGTCATTAAACCCGACAGCAAAACCACAAAGGTGCGAGTCGTATTCAACGCCTCAAAAATGTCCCACCCAGGGAGTTCGGTGAACGACGTGTTGCGCACAGGACCCATACTTCAGAACGATCTCATGTTAGTAATTCTCAAATGGAGAATGCACAAATACGTTTTTAATGGCGACATTGAAATAATGTACCGCCAAATCCTTATTCACAAAGAAGACCAAGACTTTCAGCGAATCCTCCTTCGCCCCTCTTCTGAATTGCCGATGCAAGATTTTAAGTTGAAAACCGTAACATTCGGTGTTAATTGCGTCCCCTACTTGGCAATCCGAACTCTCCAACAACTAGCAGAGGATTGCAAGTCTCAACATCCCTTCGAAAGTAGTATCCTACTACAACAAATTCACGTATATGACATACTTTCTGCCGGTAATCAGTAGCGATGTCTCAGGTTATCGAAGCGCTGAAGTCAGCAGGTTTTCCCCTCAGGAAAATAACAGCAAATCACCCGAAAATTCTAGGAGTTGTACCACCCTCCGATCTCTTAGATGCTGATTTCCTGAAGTTCCACGACGAAAGCTCAACAAAACCCTTGGGAATACAATGGAATGCATTGACAGATAATTTCTCATATTCTTACGTCCCAAACCCCACCACAAACTGTAGAACAAAACGGCAAATCCTATCCGCTGTAGCTAAACTTTTCAACCCGGCAGGATGGCTAACGCCAATTATGATATTAGCCAAAATACTCCTTCAACAACTCTGGATGGAAGGGACTGACAAGGACGAAAACGTGGAACCCGCTGCTTTTCAAAAATGGACGTGCTTTCAAAAAAATCTCCCTGCCATAAAATATATAAAAATACCTCGCTGGGTACAGTTCTTCTCCGAAAAGCACACCAAACTGCATGGATTCTCAGATGCCTCCGAAAAGGCTTGCTGCGTCTGTATTTACCTGCGAGTACAGCATAGCGAAACCCTTTTCACATCTCATTTAGTTGCAGCAAAGAGCAAAGTGGCCCCCCTCCAAACCGAAAGTCTCCCACGACTGGAACTCAGCGAAGCAGTTATACTCTCCAAGTTGGTAAGACAGATTCAGGGTGAACTCAATCTGCCATCTCACGAGTTATTTCTGTGGACGGATTTTATTTTTTATTTATTTATTTATTTATTTATTTATTTCAGTCAAATGAATACTATTCTTACTGACTATAAAGAAAAAATGACTTAAATCCATAGATGTTAAGTAATGATTAGATAATGCTAATGATTGCTAATTAACCTTCTTTTGTGAAATTCTCAAATTCATTAAACAATTAGAATTTGTTGAACTAATTCCCATTAGATAATTGAAATTTTAATTCTAATGGTAAATCTAATTGCAATTAGTTGCCAAAAAAATTTGGTTTACCTTTACAATTAGAAATCTAATTGACTTCTTCTAATGAAATAAGATATTCAATTAGCTTGAATTAGAATCAATTATTTTGATAAAAAGAAATTGTTTCCGAAGAATTATTGAAGTGAACGAATACTGTCGTAAGTCACTGCACGCTGCAACAACCGAAAATCATAAATGGCAGGGTTCGTATGCTGAATCGACCTTTTATGATTTCAGTGATAATAGTAAGTTTTGCATAAATGGCACATACATATATACATATGTAGTGCTGGGCGTAGGGTGACTGACTGTTGACAAAGAAATACTTACCTTATAATTAACAAAGAAATACTTACCTTATAATTAACAAAGAAATACTTACCTTATAATTAACAAAGACAATACCTACCTTATAACTGACAAAGATATTACTCACCTTATAATTAACAAAGACGATGCTCACCTTATGATTGACGAAGACAATACCCACCATATAATTGATAACTAAACGATAACTTAACGAAACATGACGAACAACTAGCTTGGACATTTTTAAAATAAGAAAAGAACGGACACTACGAGTCGGACCACGAAAGAGCACAGTCGCTTAAAGATTATAAGAAGTTTTTGTAATATCGTAATTGAATTTAAACTTAGTAATTTTAATAAATAGTTGTATAAAACCCCACTTTGGTTTTATTGCGGAAAAAGCAGCGAATCAGGTGAGAAATTCCTACAAATTGGGGGCTCAACCGGGATTTCCACCCAAGCTTGAGCTAGCAGCAGCGATAATTTCCGCAGAAAGTCGTAAGCAGCAGCAAAATTCCCGTTGAAATTCGTAAGTGGTCAGCGTCCGAAAGCCGTATCAGCAGAGGAAAACGTACAAAAAGAAGAACAACTTTCGAAATAGTTGCGTAAATCACTAAATAACGCATATTTCGGTACAGCCACAACGATAAAAATTCAAAGCGACGTCAAAAAGCAGCGAAGCCGACAGCGATAATCAGAGACGTTATGGTCCGAAGTCGTCGCAGCAGAACAACAGCAGCTACAGCAGAACAGCAGCAGATATAGCAGACTTAGCACAGCAACAGCAGCTGTACCAGAAAAACTGCAGCCATGAAATAACAGCAGCAGCCGTAACAGAACAACAGCAGCAACCGATAATTACAGACAGACATCGCCAACAGCCGAAAAAAGGAGAATAGATGAGAAGCAGAAACGAGATCAACAGGAAAAAGTACGAAAAAAAAAGTAAGTACATACGAATGTACATACTAGCTGCTGTAGAAAGAAAGAAGTTTATGTTGAAAGAAAATAAAGAACTGAAAAGATGATTTAAGAAGTAAGAATAAAGAAGTTCTTGAAATAAGAAAGAAGTTTATGTTTAAATAACTTTATGTTGAAAGAAGTGAAAAGATGAAGCAAGAAGTAAGAATAAAGAAGTTCTTGAAATAAGAAGGAAGTTTATGTTTAAATAACTTTATGTTGAAAGAAGTGAAAAGATGAAGCAAGAAGTAAGAATAAAGAAGTTCTTGAAATAAGAAAGAAGTTTATGTTTAAATAACTTTATGTTGAAAGAAGTGAAAAGATGAAGCAAGAAGTAAGAATAAAGAAGTTCTTGAAATAAGAAAGAAGTTTATGTTTAAATAACTTTATGTTGAAAGAAGTGAAAAGATGAAGCAAGAAGTAAGAATAAAGAAGTTCTTGAAATAAGAAGGAAGTTTATGTTTAAATAACTTTATGTTGAAAGAAGTGAAAAGATGAAGCAAGAAGTAAGAATAAAGAAGTTCTTGAAATAAGAAAGAAGTTTATGTTTAAATAACTTTATGTTGAAAGAAGTGAAAAGATGAAGCAAGAAGTAAGAATAAAGAAGTTCTTGAAATAAGAAAGAAGTTTATGTTTAAATAACTTTATGTTGAAAGAAGTGAAAAGGTGAAGCAAGAAGTAAAAATAAAGAAGTACTTAAAACAAGAAGGAAGTAAATGAAATGTAAAATACATATGTTTATATATGCAAATAAGAAGAATAATAAAAGTAATAAAGAAGAATAACGTAAGAAGTTGGAACTAAAATTGCTAAAAGGAAGTGAGGAGAATAGAAGTGTTTAACGAATAGTAAACTAAAAAGAAGTAGTATTAGTAGCAGTCAAACAAAAAGCAATTGAGAAACGTGAGAAGAGGAAAGCATATTTAAGTTAAATTAATTCATAAGAAAGAAGTCAACGAAAGGAAAGAACTGTATATGCATAGTTATTTAGAATTTAATTTATGTAATTCCAATATATCTAAAGTATAATATACAGAAGTATTATAAACATACACACACATACATACGTGTTTATGTGCATGCATGCACATATTATAAAAGAAAAAAACCCATTGATAAACATTTCAGTTTGTAAGCAGTTGAACTTCTGTACTTGTTAAAACAAAATCTAATTAGATGTGTAAGATGGATTTAGAGACGTTAATGACATTGACTGTGGCCGGACTGAAAGACAAGTTGAGGGAAATTGGTATTTCAACTACGGGACAGAAAAAGGAACTTCAGGACAGACTACTCCAGCACTACGGGTTGTCGCGAAATGATCCAAGTGATGACGAGTTGAGTCAGTCGGTATACGAGGACGTTCAAGCAAACAACATGTTACAGAATTCTCGGTCCCTTATGCGTCAACAGCAGTTTACGCTTAAAGATTTAGGGGATTGTGTTAGTTCTTTTAGTGGTGAAGGGCCGGTAGATATTCGATTTTGGGTAAATGAATTCGAGTTGAATGCCGATATTGTAAATTGGAACGATTTGCAAAGATTTGTTTATGGCAAGCAGCTTCTACGTGGAGCAGCCAAGCTTTTCGTTAGAAGTCAAAGCAATGCGAACAATTGGGAAAACTTAAAAATAGTGTTAATAAATGAATTTGGTTCAAAACTTTGTTCGTCAGAGGTTCATAAGTTGTTGAAGAACAGACGCAAACACTCTAATGAAACTTTGCTTCAATATTTATACAGCCTTATGGAGTAAGCAAACAAATTAGTTTAGACGAAGTTTATGAAAAGATACGTAAATCGACTTCAGGTCCAACTAAAGTAGGAACAAGTGAATTAGCAAAAGAGAGTAATGTGTCTATGGTAAAGCCAAAAGAGGAAACGGTCAGAAGGTGTTTTAAATGCGGGGATAAAGCGCATATAGCATATAGCACAATGTCCACAGAAACAGTTTAAATGTTTTAAATGCAACGAAATGGGTCATCGCTCGTTCGAGTGCAAGGGTAAAGTTAAGGGATCAAAAGAAACAAAGCAAGGTTCTAGCATGATTAACACGTTGAGCGACGAAATTTTTCAACCATTCGTAAATAGTGTTAGGGAAGAATTGCATTTTAAGACGGTACAAATAAACGATTTTAGATTTGAGGCACTCATTGATTCAGGGTGCTCATTAAATTTGATCCGCTACGACACGTTGTTATTAAGCGGGTGCGGAAATAAGTTGACTAATGACAGAAGAAAACTTTATAGTGCTTGTGCAAATGTAATTGAAACAGTTGGCAGTTTTGAAACGTTGATGCATGTGGATGAATTATCGCTAAATGTCACCTTTCATGTAGTCAAGGAAAATGATATTCAGTTCGCAGGGATGATAGGCAAGGCCATTCTAAAGGACGTTGATATAATTTTAACCGAAGAGGAAGTCGTATTTAAACATAAGTGCGTGCCAGATAAGCTAGAGGTAAAAAATAATCAGTCGCAAACAGTTGATGTACAGTCGAAGTGCAATGTTGATAAGCAATGTTGGCGGCGGACAGTTAGATTTTTATTTTCGTGTACTTTTAAAATATAATTTATCCAAAAATGTAAGTAAAATTTGTTGTTGATAGTTGTAAAAGTCATCAACA
This sequence comes from Philophylla caesio, assembly GCA_963971545.1. Lineage (NCBI taxonomy): Eukaryota > Metazoa > Arthropoda > Insecta > Diptera > Tephritidae > Philophylla > Philophylla caesio. The sequence goes on along the minus strand of OZ020608.1, from coordinate 35,810,186 downwards.
TGATATTTATAAGTTTTTTGGGCTTTATTAATGCTTTTTGATATGTTTGCAGGTCAAAAACAACAACGCCGGACCAGTATGAAAAATTGGCTGATATAATGACAACCAAAAGGGATATTGCGCAGGGCTTTCATATATATATTTCATATAATATAGAAACCCCTCTTCAGATGGCTTCACTGTTTTTATGTGCGTACCATCAACACACATGATGACTCCTGGGAAGCTAGCCTTCGCAAGAAACTCTTGCTTCGCTTACATTTTTTCCTCTTCACTCTGTTCAAATTTGATCCACTCAGGGCAAAGCTTTCGTTGCATCACATCGAGAAAATTAGAGAGTGACTTTGATACAGTTGACTGACCCATTCCGACATTATAATCTGCGTCAACTCCATGTTGGTAAGTGGCTTCCGCAAAAAATCTCGATCAGCCACTATGCGATCAAGCGGAGATAACGACGTCAAAGTACTTGGTTGAGTTTCTTCCACAAAAGTATCTAGGACATACTTGAAAGCGTCCTTATTAAGTCTAAAGTTTTTTTTGAATCTAAATAAGTAAATCAATGAATTAAGATTTATCACTTTCAAACTTTCTTACAATTCGTCACTCATCTGAAATGGATCACACAAATCTCGCAATCTTCTCCTTTCAACTTTTGTGTCAGCATTCTCGGATGCGTTATCGTCGTCCTCAAGTAGTATTGCCGCGGCTATTGAATCCATTACGCGATTATATTTTTATTTATTTTATTTAAAAAGCAATAGTTTGGCCACAAATTTGTATCTGTTTGCTTTATTTTGTTTCAATTTCACACGTTCCAAGGCAAACAGCTGATTTCGAAAAGGTTGCCGCTCTTCCTCTTTTTCTTTCGAGTCCGTCGTAACTCGGAATACTTAATTCCAATCGATGCGAAGCGGAATGCGGGAACGTAATAGAAATGCAGAATAGGGCTGAAGATAACAGCTAAAACTTCAGAAGTTGAAGTAGTTATACCAGAAAAGTTGTTTAGGCCGGAGGCCGACCCCCTTGCGGTAAGCAACACACTTTCCAGCTCGCGATCCAGCCATCACACCCATTTACATATGAATTAAGAAATTAAAAATGTTGGCTATGTACATAAACGCAACTTGACATTACTGTACAAAAAGAGAAGTTAATGTTTTCTGGACGCAGTGTAGTCCTGTCGTGACTTCCGGTCGGTTATCTAAAGTTAGGAAGAAAACGCTAGGAACGAAAAGAAAAGAAACTGACGTGGTTAAAACATTTCAGTGCACATATTTTTTTTTTTTTTCAATGTTGGTGTATTTAGTTTTTTGTTATGTTTACCAACATGTATGTAGGTATATTATACAAATAACAGAAATTACAGTCGGCATGAGCCCGATAGCACGTATCCGAAGATAGTGCAGTGTGTCAAGAGCGGGCCGAAAGAGTTCGGCAAAGCCCCAGGTACGATAATATCCGAGTAAACATCAACTCCCAAAACCAGACGTATCGTCGTCGAAGCATAAAATCTGGGATCTGCCAGCCTAATATGAGTGTATGCCGTTGCGAAAGCGGGGTCCACATTCTGCGATGGGCTGACGCGTCGGTAATTCGGCAAAACTGCTGCGTGTACTATTAGCTGCTTATTTTGGCCGTGCTTCCTTCTCACCCGTAGGAAGCAGCCTCTTTGTCCTCCCACAAAAGTCTCCTCCAGACCTAGCTCCCGAGCTAGGTCGGACGACATAATTGATGTGGACGCGTATGCATCTATTAATGCTCGTACTAGGTGGAGCCGTCCTCTTGCTTCCACCTTCACCACCGCTGTTCGAGCAATGGACGCGAATGGTCTTAATGTCAGCGGCATCGATTGCATTTCAAGACCGCTTCTGAATGACGCAGGGAGTTGGCGGGGTCTCCTCACGCGGGTATCCCTTCTTTGGGTGCCCCGAGGCTGTATACGTAGTGGGCGGAAAGTCCGGGTTTCCGCTCCGCGTTGTTGTCGAGCCAGTGAACGTGGTCGGAAAGTCCGAGTTTAGGATCTAATTTCCTGGCGTCGTTCGTGAGAAAGGCGAGGTCGGAAAGTCCGAGTTTCCGATCCCCGCTGTGATGCTGTGCAGAAAGTCCGAGTTTCCGCTCCAGGCTCGGTTTCAGATTCTAGTGGATAAGAGAGTTTGACGTGATGAACTTGAATGAATTAAAGGAAAAGAAGATAATAGACACCGAACATTTAGAAAAGTATTTGGCTAAGGAGGTTCAAAATTTAGTAAACGAGTATAGGCCAGTAGGAAAATGCGTAGCGCCCGTAACAATGGAAATTGTATTGTCAGACGAAGCGCCTGTTTATCAACGACCAAGGAGAATGTCGTTTGAAGATCGTCGTTTCGTTGATAAGCAAATTGAAGAGTGGCTAAAAGAAGGGATAATACGAACTAGCAATTCCAATTATGCTTCGCCGACTGTAGTTGTTCCAAAGAAAGATGGGGGGAAGCGGTTATGTTGTGACTACAGGCAACTAAATAAAAAAATCGTAAGGGATAATTTTCCGGTGGTCGTAATGGACGATGTCTTAGATAGGCTGCAAGACGGTCGAGTTTTTTCGACACTGGATCTATCTAATTGATTTTCCCAATTACCAGTAGAGCCGCAATCTAGAAAATATACTGCGTTCGTTACTAGTGATGGCCAATACGAATTTTGCGTCGTACCATTTGGTATTTCAAATTCACCTGCTATTTTTGTAGATATGTTAACGCGGTATTTAGGACACTAATCCAAAAGGGTACAGTGATTACATATATGGACGATTTAATAGTTCCTTCAAGAGACGAGATTGAGGGTATACAGAAGTTGAAAGAGGTTTTGGAAGTTAGTGCAGATTACGGATTGAAAATAAAGTGGACAAAATGCCAATTTTTAAAGCGTAAAGTAGAGTTCCTAGGCTACATGATTGCAAACGGTACCACACAAATTTCCGAAGATAAGACAGCTGCGGTTAAAAATTTTGCTCTACCGACGGATAAGAAAAGTTTACAGAGATTTTTAGGGTTAACGTCGTATTTTCGGCGATTTATGGCGAACTTTGCAGTAATAGCTAAACCCTTATCAGACTTGTTGAGGAAGGAAGCAGTTTTCAGATTAGGAGAAGAACAGCTAGCAGCTATTCAGCAATTGAAGGCTCAGTTACAAAGAGCACCAGTATTACGGCTATTTTCTCAGAACGCAGTAACAGAAGTCCATACCGATGCCAGCAAGTACGGATATGGAGCTATTTTACTGCAAAAGGATCCTGATGACCAGCAGCTACATCCGGTGCAATACATGAGCCGGAAACAAAGCCGGTGGAAGAGAATTACCCAGCATATGAATTGGAGGTATTGTCCATCATAGAGGCCTTAAAGAAATGGAGGATATACCTCTTGGGTATACACTTTAAGATCATAACAGACTGCAACGCTTTCACAATGACCCTAAAGAGAAAAGACGTACCACCAAAGATTGCGCGATGGGCGTTATTTTTGCAAGATTTCAATTACGACATCGAGCATCGAGCAGGGACTAAAATGGGTCACGTCGACGTATTAAGTAGGGTGTATTGCTTGCTGTTAGATGACTCAATAAAGTATCGACTTAAGCAGGCACAACTCAAGGACGAATGGACAAAGGCGGTTCGCAAGATCTTAGAAAAGGATAAATACGAAGACTTTTATGTGAAATACGACATCCTTTTCAAGAATCCTGATAAGGAGTTAATAGTTGTACCAGTTCTTATGGAAGAAGAAATAATTAAAATGGCACATAGACAGGGACATTTCTCTATAAAGAAAACCCAGGAAATTTTAGAAAAAACTTTTTTTATTCCTCAAATCAACGCAAAGGTGGCTCAAATAGTTCGAAGTTGCATTGAATGTATTGTTAACGAAGCCAAGTCAGGGAAAAAAGAGGGATTTTTAAATACAATAGATAAAGAAGATAAGCCGCTAGGTACGTACCACGTTGACCATATAGGACCGCTAGAAACGACTAGTAAGTCATACAATTTTATTTTGGTGGTGATAGATGCACTTAGCAAGTTTGTGTGGTTATATCCCACAAAAAATACGGGATCAGAAGCAGTAGTAGAGAGACTTAAGAAACAGGCAGCTATATTCGGTAATCCGAAGCGAATAATTAGTGATAGGGGAACTGCATTTACCTCAAATTTATTCAAGGAACATTGCCGGAGTGAGAACATTCAGCATTTGCTAATAACCACAGGAGTGCCGAGGGGAAATGGGCAAGTGGAGAGAATGCATAGGATTGTCATTCCCATGTTATCAAAGTTATGTACAGAGACACCTACAAATTGGTATAAACATATAGATCGAGTACAGCAGTGTATAAACAACACACCTCCACGAAGTACGAAACAGTCGCCATTTTAACAGGGCTTGACGTTCGCATGGCCAATATGCCGGAGCTACAAGAACTCTTAGAAGATGAAGCTGTTAGGGAATTGAATGAAGTTCGTGATGTTATACGAAAGCAAGCTAGGGAAAATATATATATATACGAGTCGGACCACGAAAGAGCACAGTCGCTAAAAGATTATAAGAAGTTTTTGTAATATCGTAATTGAATTTAAACTAAGTAATTTTAATAAATAGTTGTATAAAACCCCACTTTGGTTTTACTGCGGAAGAAGCAGCGAATCAGGTGAGAAATTTCTATATATATGGTATTTTTAGTAAATCAGATTGCATTTTGCAGAATAAAGTACTGATTTATTGTCAAAATTGACTGAGGAGGCTGAAAGCCTGCATTTTATTTCGAATATGATGAATCAATATTTGAATGATGCTGATAAAACTTCCAATATATGGTGCAAATATCCTAAATTAAAGGAAATATCACTGTTTTGCAACACACCGCTTACGTCTTCAGGCCATGTGGAGCGGGCAATTTTAATATTCCAAGGCGGGGTCGCTTGACGGACTTTTCTTTTGAAAAGCTCGTATTGCTGAAAGCGAATATACCCGGTCATTGTAGTTATTAAACAGTTAGATATGTGTGCATGTATGTATGTAATATATGTACATAAGTAATAAATATGTGTGTGAAATTCATATTATGAATATTTTAGTTTTTTTTTTTTTGAAAATATGAAAATAATTGATTCTAATTCGAGCTAATTGAATATCTAATTGCATTAGCAGAAGTCAATTAGATTTCTAATTGTAAAGTTAAACCAATTTTTTTTTGCTAATGGCAACTAATTGCAATTAGATTTACCATTAGAATAAAAATTTCAATTATCTAATGGGAATTAGTTAAACTAATTCAAATTGTTTAATGAATTAGAGAATATAAACCAATTGCATCAATTGCTAATTCTAATTGGAATTTAACATGTATGCTTAAATCTAATGAACTGAATGATTATAAAGTAACGTACGGATTATACCTATTGGAACGGACAGATCCAGCTCGGGAACTCGGTTTAATTGTGATTTAGTTCTATAGAACGGAGCATTTTCAGCATACTTAGATTTAGCAAATTTTGTATAAAATAAATTGACACTTCGCAAGTTACGACAAGGAACATTAAAAGATAATCTTTCAAGGAGAGAAGGGCAGTCAACTATACTTTTCACAATGTTGACAGCAAAGGCACCTGAGAGGTACATACTTCTGCTGTGCAAGGGTTGTAAATGCAGGAGAAGACAACGAGCTTCGTAAGAAGGGATAGGGTTGGAAAAATTTAACGAACGTAGTGCAAATTTTAAGAAACTTTTTTGTACTCGCTGTAACCGGTTAATATAACAGGAATGATAAGGCCTCCAAATAAAGGAAGCATATTCAAGCCTTGACCTAACTAGAGAGATATAAAGCAATTTGAGTGTGTAAGGGTCAGAAAAGTGTTGACTATTGCGTCGAACAAAAGCGAGCATAGCATAAGATTTGGAAATAGCATAACTAATGCAGGTCGTCTTGGCCTGGCTGGAAAAGCCCCCTCACAATTGGAAGACCTATGTGCGAACAGGATATATCAAATCTTGCAAAATGTTAACAACGCCACCTGGCGTCACGTTTGCAGCAGCGACAACCCAGCCGACTTAGGCACGCGAGGATACCGACCTCAGGATCTCACCGAAAACTCTCTTTGGTGGAAAGGCCCATAGTGGCTCTCTAAACCGGCCAACCTCTGGCCTAACTCATGACCTCACCGTTCATCTCCCCCAGAACAGAAGCGCATACAAGTATTCCACACTGTGGAATCCTCAACCCTTCTCGAAAGATTTTCGTCACTACTACGTGCGCTAAGAGTACTCAAATATATATATCTCTTCATCCGCAGGTCCAGAAAACTACTAATTTCTCATACATTGCCTGTAACTCAAGAAGAACTCATATTACAAACCTAAAGATCTTATTATGGTGAAACGATTGCACAGCTCGAAGCTTCAAAACTCATAAGCAAGAAAGACACTTTGCTTACCCTTAACCCTTTTCTCGATAATAATGGTATAATGCGCGTAAATGGGAGACTCAAATATGGCACTCTCAGCTACAATGAGCGGCACGCTATAATCATCCCACCAAATTCTCGCTTTTGTGTGTTGTTTTTAGAATTTCTCCATTCCACAATGTTGCATGCCGGAAACCAAGTAATGTTAATGTAATTTAGTAATTATATTATATCCCGCGCCTTAAACCCACAATTAAAAAGTGTATTTTTCACTGTAAAACTTGTACGATATACAAGCAGAAAATGAGGTCCCAAATTATGACCGCTCTCCCCCGAGCAAGCAACATATACGCTTCCCTTCCACACCACTGGAGTCGATTTCGCTGGCCCATTTCTCGTGAAAATGTCAACATTTCGACGAGCTTCATATTCAAAGGCGTATGTCTGCGTCTTCATCTGCTTCTCCACGAAAGCGATTAATCTAGAAGTTTGCTCAGATTTGACCTCAGAAGCATTTCGAGCAGCGTTTGCTAGATTTGTTTGACGTCGAGGGCTCCCACACAAAATCATGTCGGACAATGGAAAAAACTTTGTCGGCGCTCAACGTGTGCAACAAAAGGAATTCTCCGCCTTCCTCGAGGAATACTCAGCCGACATCGCCAGCAAATACTCAACCCATGGATTTGAATGGCAATTCATTCCACCATATGCCCCTCATATGGGAGGCCTGTGGGAAGTAGCTCTAAAAAGTTTCAAATCCCATTTTGTTAAAGTAGCTGGTAATCACAAATACAGCTTTGAAGAGCTCCCCACTTTACTTGCCCGAATAGAGGCGGTCGTCAACTCTAGACCACTTTTACCGATGTCCCAAGATCCAAATGACCTGCTTGCGCTAACTCCTGGTCACTTTTTGCATAGGGCACCTCTACTGTCCCCACCGAAACCAAATGCTGAACATCTTTCCCTCATTAATAAATGGCAGAAACTTAAAGTCCTCCATCATTAGTTCAGCACTAGATGGAAAAATGAGTACCTGAAGGAGTTACACAAGAGGTACAAATGGAAGAGCCCTCAACAAACCGTAAAAGAAGGAGATTTGGCTGTCATCAAGGACGATCTGCTCCCCCTAACGAATGGCGGTTAGGGCGAATAACCAAACTACTTTTGAGTCCGGATGGAAAAGCCCGTGTCGTTGACGTACTAACGCAACACGGTACCATCAGCCGAAGCATAGTTAAATTGTGTGTGCTACCTCCTGCGTGATTCACATTTCCCCATTTCTTCTTGTTCAATCCTTTCTGCCCTCAATTACTCATATCTCATTGAACATACTCATATACTATAAAGATTTTATCGTGTCACCCCTTGACTACTCTTTACTAAAGTCTCCTTTTATATTATCTTCATCCACAGCTCGACATCTCATAAGTGCCGATTGTGCGGACGACGTCATGCTCTGCGCCACTGCAAAGCATTTCTTGCAATGGCTCCAGAAGATCGATACGAATGCGCTCGGATGCACAAACACTGCATTAACTGCCTCGCAACGTCGCATACAACGAGTGCGGTGACTCCCGGGCTAGTTGTCATCGCTGTACGCTGGGACATCACACCCTTTTGTACCGCACCAATTCGCGGACCTCAAGAAGCGCGTGCACGTCAAAAAAGCGAGCGGAGGTACTGCAAAGCCGTTCAGCCCTGCAACGAAGACGGGAGTTGAAGCAGCTAGTCAGCGCGGCAAGAAAAGCGACCGATACTTTGGAAAAGGCGTTACAGCTAATACCTTAGCAGGCGGGGCGCCATGTTGAAGACATGGACTTAATCCAGCTTTCGGAGTAGCAGCTGGCCCGTGTTCGCCGCACTTTACATTTTTTAAACTTAGTGGCAACGTCTAGCAGAGGGTGACTGGCACCTTCCTGCCCTTTAACTTTGAACATATTTTTTACATTTATAATTCTGTTTGAACAACGGTCCGGTCAACACCCCATTTTAACAATCATTTTGTAATATACCCTTTTTATAATGACAGTTTTGCCATCAGCAGCTTTTAATTGTATTTGAATTTATTATATATTTTTATTTCATACAATAGATGCCAAGACATAAACGCTGACATAAATGGATGACATGAAGAAATAAGCGGACAATATACCTATTTTCTGACTTCAGATATTTTCTGTGGAGATGTCGGGTTAGTGCAGTGATGCACCAATTTGCCGCAGACAATACGTACTGCACGACGCGCAAAGGCTAACACCCCTATGCTGTAATCCGTCGTACGTTCGATTACGATACGAATCGTAAAATTGGTATGCTGAAATCCACGTTGTCGGATCGTAATTTCGAAATTCGGAAGCCGTCTTCGAAATTCTTAATGTTGGTATGCTTGAATCCGACGGAGCTGTCATTTTTATGTATTTGCCGGAAATTTTATACGAAGAGCAACTAGTGTCGGAACAAAATAAACAACTTAAAAAATATCAATATAATATTAATAAAATAAATTGTGTAAACGCAAAAATATGTAAGTTAAGTGTCGATAACAAAAGAAATATATTAACTATTATTAATTTACAAAATTATCAGGTCGAAGATCACAACCTTAACAATTTGAAAAAATGGTGGAATGCATGAGCGAAAGACCAGACATTGCACAAGGCTTTGCAAAAGGAGCAAAAGAAGATGTGTTGGCTTTTTGGGAGGATGTTTCTCAGCAGATAAACAGCTTAGGTCTACCAACTAAAGATGTTTCTAGTTGGAAAAAGCTGCAGACACAATTTTCATAGCTCAAAATGTAATCATCAATGGCTAGATTACAAATGCTACATCAAGCGAAAACTCTCCGCCAATAGAGCAGAGGCGAGGGCAACTGGTGGTGGACCCAACAAGATGTATTTAACGATTTCGAGGAGCAAGTTATTAAGTTGACCGGGTTGCGCACATGCACATCCGGCATCAATGGCGCTGCAGCATTTGGTGCTCCAATGGTTTTACAGTCTTCTGTGGAAACGTCACGTTCCACATCAACGCAGCCGGAAAGCCCAAATGTTTCAAGGTGTCCCAATCTGGCAAAAAAACCCTACACGGCAGCTCTGGTGCAGGAGCAACTCAATTTACAGAGGGACTACTACCAAAAAAGTTTAGCCTTCTTAGAAAGGCAAGCCGAAAGCAAAAAGAACTCAGTCATAATTTACGACGTATCCATCAAGTACATGAGAATATGCATGACATGAAGGCACAACAGGCTCTTAAGAGGAGAGAACTTGAATTGCAAGAAAAATTATTGCAGATTCAAAAAAGAAATTGATTTGATTTGTGATAAGTGTAAATATGTACCAACTGTTAGCTTTAAGAGAAGAACTGATTTTTTATTTATCTAGGTTTAAGCAAAGTGAATTAAATTGTGATACCTGTAAATATGTACAAACTACTAGCTTTAAGAGAAGAACTGATTTTTTCATTTATCTAGGTTTAAGAAAAGTGAATAGAATTGTAATAACTTTTAGATTTTGGAAAAAAAACTGATTTTTTTTATAGGTTTAAGTATAAAAGAGAATTTATTTTAGTTTATTTTACATATTATTTAATTAAATATGAAATGCAAAGTAATGCGATTGTTTTCATTGTTATACTAAGTAGGTAGTGATCTCAAAATTCTCATTCTTATTTCTGACGCTTCTCTGGAAATTTCCGATGACGCCTCCTCTTCATTAACATCCGCATACTGATCATCTACACTATTGGGTGTTTCATATTCAACACTGTAGTGAATGCACATGTTATGCAATGCGCATACAACATTTACTATTTGCACAACTTTTTGGGGTGAATAATGCAGTTGGCGTGCGCTTAGTAAGCATCGAAATCTATTTTTCAAAACGCCGATAACTCTCTCGGCTATAATGCGAGCTTTACTGTTTTGTTGAATGCACTTTCATGACTTCCTGCCACAGGAGAGCGAAACGGTGTTATCAACCACGATTGCAATGGATATCCAGCATCGCCTGGAAAACAAAAAGTTGTTTGTTATAATTATCATATTTTGCTCTAATTGTACATACCTAATATCCAACTGGTTTTGTCTCCTTGCCGATATCTCGTTTCGAAGTGAACTTTGGCATCACTTACATTCCACACATGGGAACGGAGCTACGAATTCGTAACTACGAACATTCGGATTACAGCATAGGGGTGAAACTGATTCGCTGCCAGTGTCGCGACAGTTCGGCTGCTGCGCACACACGAACTGTAGATGAAAGCCGAGCAACCCCATACGGCTCCGTGTGCATCACTGCTTTAGTAGATTAAAGTATAGTGCTTACTATGCGACACAGACAGCTTATTTTGTTTTAACAATTATTTTAATAAAAGTATATGTAGCTAAATATATATAACAATTATTTTAATAAAAGTATAGCTATAGCTATAAAGATTATATAAATTATTATAGCAAAACAAATAGTAAGGATAACTTCAATATAAATTTACCTCGCAAGATTTTGTCTATTAAATTTAATTTTTCAAGCGCCCGTTTTTTCCATGTTCCATCCCAGTTGAAGTGGTCAAGCAGCTTATCCGTAAAGATGCCGCGGATGACACTCTTAACATCTTCCAATGTACCCTTCGCTTTGTACAAATAGGAGGTCTATAAAATAACTAAAATAAATAAAATTATAAAAGTACAAAATGTTGGTTTATATTAATAAAAAGCAAAGAGTAGCATTACCAGATACTTACACTCAAATTGATCGTCTCACGCTCATTGGCTAGTTGCTCCTGGTTGCTAACAATACTCGCCATTTCCTGGCTGAAAATTGATTGATTGTGAATTATTGTAGTTTGCTGCCTTAACCCCAGTGACTTATATGGCTGTAAGTGTACCTACTTGGTCTGGCCAGACCACAGCATTGATTATGATGACAAATGGTGGTTTTAGTGGTTAAATTATCCAGGATAAATTCCATTTTAATTTTAAATTATTTGCCTGTTAATATATTAATGCGCACACAATTTTGTTGATTTATTATACTTACAAAAAAGTCAAATAGAACAAAAACCAATTGTCCAATTTATTCCTTTTTAAAAAAATTTAAGAAAATTCGTTTTTATTTTGGTATAAAACGAAAAATATTGATTTTCAAAATTATTTTTGTATTGTAAAACATGGTTTCTAATCTTATAATTATAGGCACTCGTCGCAAGTGTATGTTTTTGTTTTTTTACCATGCTGCAAGCACATGTCTTTGGCACATACTCCGCAATAGAATCGTGTTTTGTGCTTTGTTTTGGTTGTTTCATTGCATTTGACGCACAGTGGGCGGTACGGGGTTGATTGGGGTTTGAGGTGGGAAAATTTGGTTGAACATGCTCTAAATTTCGCGATGTTTGTGGCACCTAAACAAAATAATATTATTAGAAATTTTATCGCATAACTGTTGTAAATGTACTTCCGATTACATTATATTTTGCCATAGCAAAGATCTATTAAGAACTTACGTCGAAAGTCCAATTGTTTCACGGACACTAATTCCTTATAATAATACGGCAAAAAAGTTGACGAAATCTCATTAGACAAAAGTCTTATACCGCTATGATGCCTTCGATTATGATGCCGACGCAGCCTTAGAGCGTAGAACGGAAAGTTGATTTCAGTGATGTGGAACATGCGATTCCTAAATTTGCTGGCGACAATCCATCACATAATGTGGAACACTTCATACGAAATTTTGAGGACATTATGTACAGTGTACATTGTACACCATAAATGCTGATGAACGCTTTAAGCTTTTAAGTCTGCGCCGCTCTCTTTCGGTTACTGCACGACTGTTTCTTGCAACGACGTCTGCAATTATAGTGAATTAAAAAAAGAAATTGTTGAGGAATTTGGCATATCAATGACGCTGCAAGATGTCTATAGAATGAAGGCCCAACGCCGGTGAAGCAAAAAGGAGGAGTCGCTCCATTGCTTTGATTTAAATATGCAATATTTGGCCAAGCGCTCTGACATAAGCGAAATCAATTTCATTATAGACGGTATAGGCAACAACATTTCCAATGTGAATTTTCTACTGGGAGCCCGTACGCTGGAGGAACTGAAAAGGCTTATCAACCGCTATCAGCAGAAGTATTTGCAGCCTCAGGGACGAGACGCAGTCAACAATACAGCAAAGCAATCTACGACGACGATGGTACCGAAATTCTCGAAAGACAAGAATGACGCCTTATGCTGTAACTGCTCACAAACCGGGCACATGAAGTCGAACTGACCATATCCATTGCGACCAAGTGGCTCCGGTTTCCGAAGTTGGGGAATGGGCCCTGAGTACTGCTCATGTCCAAACCCGAAAAAGAATTTGACGAACATGGCTGTACAAGTTAACATAAGCACCCCTTTGTCAACAATTAAGTCCGCGCGTGGCCTGAGTCAGCGAATTCACATTCTCACGCTGAGAGGTAAGTTACAGCTCTAGCGTAAAGCGATCCGTTCTCTGTCAACAACAAACTTGCAGCTGAAGTTAGTCAGCGAATTCACATTCCCACGCTGACGGGTAAGGCACAGCGTTAGCGGTAAACTGCCAACGCAAGCGTCGGCGTCGTATTCGCTGCAATAACTCTACAACTACTACTAACATCGAATTGCGGATCACAACAACTACAACAAGGTGCAGGGAGCTATTTAAAACATTAGCTTTAGAATGTAAGTTTCAGTTTGTAACAGAGAACTCATCAGATAGCATCATCTGAACAATAAAGTGATAATAAAGAATCATACGGCACTATTGATAATTGGCGCCCAACTAAGTATTCGGGAATAAAAAAATAAAGTTCGATAAAAAATAGTAAAAACTATTCGGGAACAAAAATTAAAATTCGATAAAAATAGTAAAAACTATTCGGGAATAATTGTACGGACCCATCAAGGAGGATACGTCACAAAAAAGGAATCACGGACCAAAGGAGATCAAAAATTTCTACGAAAAATTAAACAGAAGAATTAAGATTAAAAAATATGTAAGTAGAGTGCAAAGTATAAAAAATATAGTGTGTTGAATTGATCTACTAGAAAAGTAACTAGAAAAGAAAACTTGTGTTAAATATAATATACGCTATTATGCACGAGTTTTTGAAAATAAATAAATTTTGCGCAGGCCAGCTTATTGGTATCGGTTTTGTTTCAAGCTCATGAGTGATCAGGACCCGGACAAAATATTTGAGAACCTTAACGGAATAGAAGTTAGTAAAAGACAGTGCTAATACAGAAAATTGGTGGACAGAATATAGAGTAACAGACAAAAGACAAGAAATGGCGCTGGAACCAGACCAGTTCACTTGCCACTCAAAGAGAAAATTTCGAACAAAAGCTTGCAAGTATTAATCAACGACTAAATGACGTTAAAATCGACACACCGAACATAGAAACATATAGGGAAACAGAAATTGTACCCGGGAATAGATGTGAGGAGCCACTCGATATTGTAAAATACTTACCGGACTTCGACGGTAAGCAGGAGAATTATGTATAGTGGCGACAGGCGGCACACACCGCCTACAAAGTTTTTGAAGGCTATGAGGGTAGGAGCAAACATTATCAGGCTGTTGCCATCATTAGAAAAAAAGTTAAAGGCCCGGCCGACATGGTTCTGGCCTCATTTAATACCGTTCTTAATTTCAAGGCCATAATTAACCGCCTTGATTTTAGCTATTCCGACAAACGACCAATGTACTTGATCGTGCAGGAGATGTCAACTCTCCGCCAAGGAAGTTTGTCACTACTCCAATATTATGACGAGGTAGAAAAGAAGTTAACCCTTTTAACTAACAAAACAATAATGACTTACGAAAAATCCATAGCTGCATCACTAAACGAAAAATACAGAATGGATGCATTACGCGTATTTATTTCAGGGACTAAGAAACCCCTTAGTGATGTGTTATTCTCAGCCCGGCCTAAAGATCTACCTTCGGCTCTAGCGTTAGCACAAGAGGTGGAATGTAACCATGAGCGATACACCTATGCCAGGAGCTTGAAAGACAAAGCCCAAAGGCTAAATATAGAGCAATCTAGGGGAAAAGGTACAAGTAGTAGACATCAAACAAATGACACGTATCAAGCGAAAAATGCCCATTTTAAAAGAACGCGGGACTTCAACAGCAAGACTCCGCAGAAACTAGAGCCAGTACAGCCAATGGACGTTGATACTTCACAACGCTTCAGAGAACCTACAGCACAACAGAAAAATAGTGGATACTCATCTCGAAGTGAAGAGACCAAGTAATGGTTCTGCAAAATTCACAGGACCAAAACAACAACGGGTTAACTACCTGCCAAACGGAAGTTCTACTTCTAATCAAGAAGATACGACGTATCATGAGGTAGCAAACTCAGAGGCCTCATCAATCGAAGACGACCTTGCTGAACCTAACCAGTTAAATTTTTCAGGCAGAAATCCTTGCTACCGTTCATTGAAAGAACAATTGCAGAGAGAAAACTAAAATTATTAATTGATACAGGGGCATCAAAAAACTATATAAAGCCTCTAAAAGTGCTTAAGCACATAACACCTGTCCAAAATTATTTCTTAGTAAAATCAATCCATGGCTTTACTCACATTAAAGAAAAAAGCACGGTCAACCTTTTCGACACAAACAGTACCTTTTTTATACCCCCGTCTCTTTCAACGTTCGACGGAATAATAGGTCTGGATTTGCTTACGCATACAGACGCAACAATAGATTTAAAATCAAAAATAATAATAACCAATAATGGCTCGGAGGAAATAAAGTTTTTAAAGTGTGCAAATGTGAATTTCACACGAGTAGAGGACATAGAAGTCCCCGAGGTTATAAGGGGCAAATTTCAAAAAATGGTGAAAAATTTATTACTACTATTTAACACAAATATTGTCGCCACTATTCGCACCGAAAGTGACGACCCGGTCTATTCTAAGCTATACCCTTATCCAAGCGGAATTCGTGAATACTGAAATTCGCGATTTACTAAAAAATGATATTATCCGACCGTCTAGGTCACCATACAACAACCCAATATGGGTTGTAGACAAAAAAGGAACGGACGAACAAGGCAATGTGAAGAAACGTCTTGTAATAGACTTCAGAAAATTAAACCAAAAAACCATCGATGACAAATACCCCATCCCCAATGTAACCGTAATACTATCAAATCTAGGAAAGGCCAAGTATTTCACAACACTTGACCTGAAATCGGGCTTCCTCCAAATAACTCTCGCAAAATCCGATAGAGAAAATACCGCTTTCTCGATAGGCAACGGGAAATACGAATTCTGCAGGCTTTTGTTTAAAGAATGCGCCCAGCTATCGACGACGTATTGAGCGAACAAATAGGAAAGTCCTGTTACATTAACGTCGACGACGTTATTATCTTTTCAGAAACCGAAGAAAAACATGTCGAGCATATCGAGTGGGTTATAAAGAGGTTACATGAGGCTAATATGAGAATTTCGCGCGAGAAATCACAATTTTTTAAGGAAAGCGTTGAATACTTAGGCTTTGTTGTGTCTAGGGGAGGCATTAAAACAAGCCGCAGCAAAGTAGATGCTATCCATAACTACGAGAAACCTGCCACTCTTTTCAATGTCAGATCCTTTCTAGGTTTAGCAAGCTATTATCGTTGCTTTATTAAAGACTTTGCGGCAATAGCAAAGCCTTTAACAGATATTTTGAAAGGAGAAAACGGCAAGGTTAGCGCCACACAATCGAAAAAGATTAAAGTAGAGTTAGACGAAAAACAATCACTTGCTTTTAACAAATTAAAGGAAGTCCTTACATCGGAGGATGTAATGTTCCTCTACCCAGACTTCAGGAGCCATTTGATCTAACGACAGACGCTTCATGTTTGGGTATAGGGGCAGTACTGTCACAAGACAATAGGCCAATTACTTTTATTTCGAGGACTTTGAAAGATCGTGAGCAAAACTTCGCAACTAATAAACGCGACTTACTTGCCATAGTATGGGCCCTAAAAAGCCTTAGAATCTTTCTCTATGGTTTTCAAAATTGAAACGTTTTTACAGACCATCAGCCACTTACGTTTGCGGTTCAGACCGAAACGCAAATGCCAAAATTAAACGCTGGAAAGCGTTTGTCGACGATCACAACGCTCATATTTTTTACAAATCGGGCAAGGAAAATCATGTTGCCGACGCACTGTCACGACAGAGCATCCACGCTCTAGAGGAGGATGCCCAATCAGATTTGGCTACAATCCACAGCGAAATGTCACAGCGAAATGTCACCGAGAAACCATTAAATTGTTTCCGAAACCAAATCGTTTTAAAGGAAGCAGACATGACTTTAAGACAAGGAAACATTTCATAATATTATCGTTAAAGCAATTATCATAATAAATTTCATTACGTTTTTAACGGAAACGAAATGCTGGCGTTAAAGTTAAAACGTTAAGAAAAACGCTGGAGATTCACTCGTCGCAAACAGAAGCGCTGCATACTTTTAGGCACATTAAAATTAACGAAAACGGAAATTTTATAACGTTGCAACATTAACGATTTCATTTCGTTTTGATAACATGGCGACGAAACGCAACAAACTCATTTCGTTAAGTTAATTTTGCTCGTTAACAAAACAAAATGGTATCGTTTCGTTTGTTGAGCAGCCCTGCTTTAAGATGAAACTTCATTAACTTTGGCAGTAAAACTCGTCATGTAATTCAATTTACAAATAGGAAACACCTTATTGAGGAGATAAAAATAGCTGTGAACCCAAATGTGGTAAATGACATACATACATACATTGCGATCTACCAACATTGGCCAGCATACAACATGAATTGGTAAGTTTTCCGGCAACAAAGTTTTGGCGCTGCAAAAACATGGTGTCTGATATTGTCAACAAAAACGAACAGAGGGAGATTGTTGTTGCTGAGCGCAATCGAGCTCACAAAGCAGCCCAGGAGAATATTAAACAAATCCTCTGCGATTACTATTTCCCAAAGATGACCAATTTGGCAAACAAAGATGTCGCGAATTGTAAAATCTGTAGTAAGGCCAAATAAGAAAGGCACCCACGTAAGCAGGAACATGGTGTAACTCCAACCCCCTCCTATACCGGGGAAATATTGCACATTGATGTGGGAACGTGTGAACCGTGTATTACAACTTACCTTTACAAATAAATGCAACACTGTACGAACATTGATCAAAACCCTGACTGAGCATAGAGGATGGAGAGACAAGACGAGACATACAGGTTTTGAACTCACGGCAGTTAATACGCGACCGCGAACGGAGACAGATCCTTTTAATTATAATTTGATAAACTAGTAGTTTATAAGTTACTGTATACTTAAGCTTTGTGAACTTTAATTTAATAAAACATGAAATCCAAATTAAATGTGAACGTTTTACTTGCGTGGTATCGGCTTGGGTAAATAAAACCCCCACAAATGGTGTCAGAATAGGGATTCGTTAAAATCATGCCTATACGTGTGCATGCACGCAAAAGTAAAAGTGCGTGCAAATGAACTAATTGTTAATGCCAAGCAAAAGTCCGATTTCGGCAAACAAACTAAAGAACCGCGTAAAGAAAGTTTTGCAATAAAAGTGTTAGAAAGTATTAAAATATCCGCGTTTGCATAAATATTCGTATATCTGTCTGTCCGTGCGGTAGTTTTTTTTTTTTTTGCGTACAGTCTTCAATATCAGCGCCGTTATTCCGCTAACCGTTTGCCCCGGTAAATTTGCATCACCCGACGTTAATCAAGCCGTTATATTGCAGCCTGTATGTAGCGGAATAGCAGTCAATAGTGCCAAATTGTTGAAACGCAGCAGAAGTAGTTAGCGTCTTTGATACAGCAGCGCAGCGTCGCCCCAGTGGCTAATGTAAAAGTGTCGATCAGCTTCTGTGTGAAGCAACAGATGCTAAAATTCGAGCGTAGCAGCGGACAACCGTTCTGCTTCTGAGTGAAGCAGCAACGCTAAGTCGTGCGTAGCAGCGGACAAACCGTTCTGGTTCTGAGCGAAGCAGCAACGCTAAGTCGTGCGTAGCAGCGGACAAACCGTTCTGCTCCTGAGTGAAGCAGCAACGCTAAGTCGTGCGTAGCAGCGGACAACCGTTCTCCTTCTGAGTGAAGCAGCGGCGAAACGTCGTGCTAAGTAGCGTACAACCGATCAGCTTCTGAGTGAAGCAGCGACGCCAAGTCGAGAGTAGCAGTGTGTAACCGTTCAGCTTCTGGGTGAAGCAACCGTGCTGAAATAATAGCATAATAGCAGTTGCCGTGCAGCTTATTTGTGAAATAGCAACGCTAGCTTTCGAGCGTAGCAGCGTATATGCGTACTGCTTCTGTGTGAAGCGGCAGGTACAGTTCATCTGGATGCAGGGCATCCAATTGTCTGGTGGAAGAAGAAGAATTCGGAAATTTACTAGGCACGGCGCAATCTTTGAAGCTTTTGGTAGTCAACACATGCGTGTGAGCAGAGCGTGCGGCAGTAACAGTTCAGCGAAATCAACCCTCTTAATTACGCCAAGAGAAGAGCAACGTCACCAAACATCAAGCCTTCGATCAACGTAATAGCAGAGCGCGAAGAATAATAGTAATTTAAGTTTGCAGTACTACAAGGTATGAGATTAACACACGCACATACGCATTTGCATTTGTTTAAGAGAGGTATAGAAGAGTTTGTACTTAAGAGTTCATATTAAATGATATGAAGCAGAGAAACATATTTCCAATAAGAAATTTGTATACAAAATAAACAAAATTGAATTAGAATTTCAATAAGTATGTATGCAAGTAAAATCAACAAAATCGAATCAGAATTGCAATAAGAAATTTTGTATACAAGTAAATAAGCAAAATTGAATTGTAAACGTATACAAGTTTAATAAAAATTCGAACAAGTGTACGGTGAAAACTAAATAAGAAATCAAACCTAAATTTATTAATTCACGCACTACAATCATTGTATTTATAGCTATGAAAAAAAATTGCTTAGAGTGTAACAAGAACTAATAGCATTCGTATTAATATTTTACTTTTTTTAATTTACTGGAAAATATAAAAAGTTTACATTGAATTTAATTTACTGCTTATATTGTTTCCGAATTTTATTTAAAAATTAAGCGATTGTATCGACCATGGACCGTGAACAAATCTTTAGGTTGACAGTGAACGAACTAAAAGACAAGCTAAGTGGGTTAAATCTCTCAACGACAGGACGGAAGGCGACGTTACAGGACCGGCTGTGTGAACACTTCGGCCTGACTGTAAGCGATGACGACGATGGCTCTGGTGAGGAAAGCGAGTCGATGCAAAGTATTGTGTCACCTGCAACTGGTAGTGAGCGCGCAGTTTTCACACTACGTGATATTGAGAATTCGTTGCTATCATTTAGCGGTTCAGCCTATCCTACCATCGAGGTGTGGTTAGACGCATTCGAAGAAAATGCTACTGCGGTCAAATGGAATGAGTTACAAAAATACATATACAGCAAACAGCTTTTAAAGGGTGCGGCGAAAATGTTTATTCGCAGTCAGCGCGGTGTTTCAGATTGGTGCTCATTAAAGCGTTCTCTGAAAAGCGAATTTGGCACCGTGACGTCTTCAATCGAAGTACATCGTTCACTCAAAAATCGGCGCAAGCGCCCAAATGAGGATTTTCGTGAATATTTGTACTGTCTCATGGAAATTGGTAAGCCTGTCAATTTAGACGATAGGAGTTTAATTGAGTATTTCGTCGAAGGCATACCCGATTCGAGGGCTGCTAAAAGCAATCTGTACCAGGCAAAGACAGTAAAGGAGCTAAAAGACCAAATTCTTATATACGAGAAGATACGTACTGGTAGTCAATCGAGTGTTAGCTTACCCAGCGTTGCAGGAGCTAGTGACGGAAAAGTTAAGACTTTTCCAAACGCACAGGGGAGTAGCAGTTCAAAGCGTTGCTATCGTTGCGGAGCAGTAGGGCATTTGGCAACAAGTTGCTCTCAGATACAGTCAGTTTGTTATGGTTGTGGTCAGACGGGCCATCGTAGGGCACATTGTCCTAAAGGTCAGCTTCAGGTCAAACAAGAAACCCCTAAAATAAATACTCTTGGCATTACCCAGAAGATAACGTCGATGGGTTGCGTAATTTTTAAACAATTAAGTTTTAATAATTTTAAATTTTCGGCGTTGCTGGATACTGGTTGCGATTTGTGCCTGATGCGGTACGACGTCCTGTTGATGATGGGTGAAGTAGAGCTGTCATGTGTAACACATCGGCTAGAAGGTATAAGCGACAGTGGCTTAATTACACTGGGAAGTTTTACTTTAAAGTTGATTGTAGACGGCGTCGAGCTGAGCGTAACATTTCACGTCGTACGTGAACGCGACATTATCTATCAAGCAATCATCGGCAACGACGTTTTAAAACAGGTGGACCTAATGATTACCGAAGACGAAGGGGTATTTAAACCAAAGAGCATATGAAGAGGTGGCAGCCATCGTTTGAGGGCAAACGCTATGTCAGGCTGGCCGAATGTGGGAACGTGTGAACCGCGTATTACAACTTACCTTTACAAATAAATGCAACACTGTACGAACATTGATCAAAACCCTGACTGAGCATAGAGGATGGAGAGACAAGACGAGACATACAGGTTTTGAACTCACGGCAGTTAATACGCGACCGCGAACGGAGACAGATCCTTTTAATTATAATTTGATAAACTAGTAGTTTATAAGTTACTGTATACTTAAGCTTTGTGAACTTTAATTTAATAAAACATGAAATCCAAATTAAATGTGAACGTTTTACTTGCGTGGTATCGGCTTGGGTAAATAAAACCCCCACATTGATATCTTTTCGACAGATAAAAAGTACTTTCTTACCTGTCTGGACAAATTCTCAAAATTTGCGGTGGTGAAGCCTATACCATCTCGAATAATTGTGCGTGTAAAGGCCCCAATCATTCAGTTAATGAATATATTTCCTAACACAAATACTATTTATTGTGATAATGAAGCTTCTCTAAATTCTGAAACGATAACCTCATTATTAAAACATAATTTTGGTGTAGACATCGTAAACGCACCACCCCTTCATAGCACCTCAAACGGGCATGTTGAACGCCTCCATAGTACACTTTTGGAGATAGCCAGATGTTTGAAACTGGACAGAAAAATTATCGAAACGACAGACCTCATATTAATGGCAACAACTGAATACAATCGAACGATTCCCTCGGTGACCAATAAGAAGCCAATCGAAATAATTCACGCCAACCCACCCGAAATGAGGAATGAGAAACCCATGAAAATAATGAAGGCCCAACAAGCACTTTAGCGCTTTAGTAATCGACGTGGGGGAAGGAGTATTGGTAAAGACTAACAGACGACTCGGAAATAAATTATCCCCTTTATATGTTGAGGGGAAAGTTGAGGCAGACTTAGGAACCACGGTTCTCATAAAAGGGAGGTTGGTCCATAAGGACAACCTAAAGTAAGGAAAAATTCCTAGCATATTTTAGAATTTTTTAATAGCATAAGGTAAATTATTTAAGCTTCTTTCACACTATCTTACAGGATACTGATGATACTCCTTATTCAAACGGCGACGGCAAAATTTATGGACTATTCGACTTCCGACTATATACCGATTCAGGATGGTGACGCGACGGTTTGGGAGGAATTTGGCTATCTAAGGCATACAACTAATCTTACAGTATACAAGGGAGTAGTTGAGGAAACCAAAGGCTTAACAACGCAATTCCCTCTATCCCATATAAGAATGTTACTCGACGCAGACATTGCACATATAAAGGTGCTTCTGACAACACTGGACATACATCACAGACAGGCTAGGAGCATTAACATTTTGGGTACTGCCCTAAAGGTTATCACAGGTACGCCCGACTTTGGCAACTTCGAAAACTTGAAGTTCCGACAACAGGAACTCGTAGATTCAGAGCGACATCAGGTATAAATAAGCACAAGGATACAAGAAAAGATAAATGAACAGACGGAAGCGGTTAACCACATCATTAAAAACTCAAAAGCTGGACAGATCGACACTGGTCACTTGTATGAAATGCTGCTTGCAAGAAATAGGATCATTATAAATGAAATTGAAACTTTAATTTCAACTACTACTCTTGCAAAGATATTGATAATATATCCCATGTTGCTAAACTCAAATGATATAAAAAACATGATTGAAAGGTGCTCTACAAACACAACTATCACTGATTTAATGGAGGAATCATATATTAAGGTTCTATTAGACGGTAGGTTCTACATTTTATTATCAAATATCCTAAGCCAGTACTAGTCTGTAAGAAAATTATTATTTTTCCTGTCCAACACAACGGAACAATCCTGCACCTTGGGAATGACAACAATGTTGCCGATTGTCATAATCAAATTTTGGCGATTGGAAATTGCAGCGCTCACATCAACGTTTTGCAAAAAATTAAAACATCCAACGTGCGTGCAGCAGCTTTATTCTGGTAATGTTACCATCTTGAACCGATTATGGTGGTCGATGATGGCATAATCATCATTAACGATAATACCGCTTTAGTCAAGACTACCGCAGACACCGAGAATACCATAAAGGGAACTTATTTACTTTCCTTCGAAAATGAGATTCAAATTAATGAATCCTAAGTACTTCAAAAACCTAAACGGCATGTTTAAAAAATTACCAGGATCAGCAACGACGGCTCTCCATATCACCAGTCATCGAGAGATCTTAAGTCTTCCATACCTTCACAAGATAAGTATGGAAAACCTGAGTTTTATCGGGAAAATCGAAGGGAGGACCAACGATATCAGGTCTCACTAGCATTGCCATACTAATTTCCTGTTACGGTCTAATTAAACTATACCAAGAGCGAAAAAGAAAACGCAAATCCCACGACCTTCAGAACGTCATAAACAATTTTAAGAAGCCTGGGACGGCCTTCATTTAGAAGGGGAGGAGTTAACATAATCAGCCCTTTGTCAGTATAACTTTTAAATCGGGTCAAAGTGCAAAGTTTAACCAATTTTTTTCTCTTTTCGATACGGGTAGCCCCATTGGCTTTGCAAAACGATCATGTGTACCGTTAGAAATGATAAATGTGCCACATTCTAATAATTTCAATGGAATTGGTGGGCACAAGCTTGAATTGCTGGGTAAAGTTGACAGCGTTATAAACTTTCGAAACAAATTTAATAAAATTAAACTTTTTGTATTGCCCGATGACTCTACATATGTATGTCAATACCTATAATTCTGGGACATGATTTCTTACGTATCTTTGACATTCATTTAACCGAAAAGAAATTAGTTTATAAAAAGAGTATACTGAATTCATTAAAAAATAAAAACTTTTGCACTTTGAAGCCGAATAACTTTTCGATTATGGGAAGATACAAAATTGTAAATGATAAGTATATAAAACAATGTACACATAGTCATACCCGTGCTAGTTAAGTAGACGTAAATGTAAGCACCGAGTTAGCTGAAGTCACTTGGATCACGTATAGGTAGCGAAATTTTCAATATATGTACATAGATATTGCCTTTGATGAAAATGAAGTAGATATCGGCATGAATTTGAGCAGTATTCATCGTGATGAACTGAATAATTTGATAATGGACACGTATGTAGCGCCGAAAAATATTACTATTTCCCCTCTCGATTATTATATGAAAATTCATTTAACCACAAGTGTTCCATTCCATTGTGCCCCTAGACGATTGTCCTTTCGGGAACGAACTATGGTTAAAGAAATAGTTGACCAATTGCAAAAAGACGGAATAGTTAGGCCAAGCAGTTCACCTTATGCTTCGGTCATAGTCTTAGTGAAAAAGAAGGATGGGGGAGGGCGGTTATGTGCTATAAGAGACAGTCCATTGCCATTAATTGAGGACTGTTTGGAATATGTAGAGGGGAAAAATATATTTACTTTACTTGGTCGTGATGAGGACAGTGGCAACCTCATCGACCTCTGAAATGCCTCAATTGGAGTCACTACTCTATGAAATGTACTAATATGTATATTTTATATACTACTTTTTTATTTTGTTACATATACATTTTTGTTAACGGCAAACGGAGAATACCGGTGATCGCCATCTCGGAAGCTTGTCTCGAATTTTTGAAAGAAAACTCCATATTGAAAAATATCCTAAAAAAAACCTGTGAATTTAAACTCAAACCTTTAACTTAAAATTGTGAAATAAATTACTAAATAATTAAATTCAAGCTTTGAAATCTTTTTTATTTGAACTCCCCCACGACTCCGAAGTCGTGGAAATGGTTCTTCGAGCTATTCTTAAATAAAAGAATTAGCCACCAACATTTAATTTTTATATATACGAGTGTTTACATATGTACATATATAATATAATTTTGGCGCGTACACTATATAGCTCAGTGTTTGGCCGAGCTTCTCCTACCATTTGTGGTGTGCGTCTTTATATTATACCACAAATGGAGGGACCTACAGTTTTTGTGCCGACTCCGAACGGCAAATGTATTTAATGAGAAGCTTTTTCATGGCAGAAATACCCTCGAAGGTTTGCCATTGCCTGCCGAGGGGTGACCGCTATTAGAAAAAAACTTTTCTGTGATTACATATGTACATACATATATACAAATACAAACTCTCAAAAATACACAGTGGTTATAAACTACGAAATTAAAGTAATTACAAACTGCTTTACGTCAGAAAATATTGAATTTGAAACAACAGTACAAGTTTTAAGACACTTTGGACAAATTTCTGTGAAGTGAAAACTTTGACAATTAAATAAAAATAAAACTGAGCAACATAAATGGAAAAGAAGTTAAAGTTAAAGTGATTTTACCAAATTAAAAAACGTATAGACATAAAAATTCAACAAATTACCACAAACTTAAAAATCTACGGAGAAAGAACCGAAGCAGCAACAACACAACAAAACAGAGGATTGTAAGAGACGGCAAATACTAAGAACGGACACCAAGAAAAAAAAGGAGACATAAACCCCGCTCAAAACTCAGGTTACGACAATTGTTTACATACATCTATACCAGAGAACTTATAAGAAATGAGAAGGAGCAAAATGACTCCGGCTTTCATTGTGAATAAAATTTGCGATTCTACTCGGGGGAACATACCTCAGCTCGGAGGTACACACCACGAGCAGACTCGCAGCCACCACAAGTCGGGGGTACACACCACAAAAACTTGCAGCCACAGCGGCTGCAAAGACTATTTCCACCATAGCTCGAGGGTACATACCAACGCGAAAATGAGAAAAATATAAATTTCACAAATGTGCAGCGGGATGCTTGCGGAGGCAGGCGGCTGCATATGATCGACGAAGACGAAAACAAAACAAGAATTAGAGTTAGCCGAAAAACGAACGGTAAATCCAGCAACGAATAAGAAAAATGCTGGGAATATAAGAAAATAATTCTTTCGCCAATTCGGCACTTACATATTTCATGAAGAATGTTTATATGAATTATTTTAATTTTCAGCTAATACCTACATAATTCAATTATTTAAACAAATATGAGAATTAATAAGTAGTATAAATACCTACATATTTTAATATGAAATTATAATTTGCAGTTGCATATTTTTGATATTGAATTGCCGGCGGCATTTTGCATCTCGAAAATGAATTCAATATCATACATTATGTACATTGTATATGTATGTACTTATGTATGTATGTATGTATGTATGGACTATGTATAAGATAATCGATCAAACTAATGAATTCCTAAAATTAATCTTGAGTGCAAGCTAAAGCCAAACGCATGTTTATGTGAACATAAATATGTATGTGCGTACATATTAAAATACAAATGAACACTTGTTCACTTGCCCGCAACTACCCCTCTACTCTAAATGTTGGCTTCTGCTCGGACTTCCAACAATTCTGCTGCGTGACGAAAGCAATAAATCACCACCATAATTTAGAGTTGGGTGAAATTATTTTTTCTTTTGTAGTAGGCCGAGGAAAACAAGTAGTAGTACAAAAAGGTACGTTTTTATCACTCAGAGACATATAACTGGGATAAAATCAATAATATTTAGAAGCATAACAAATATTAAGTTAATGTATTGGGTAATACCTTTTTTAAGTAGCCTGAAAGCCAAAATGTATTATCAATTTGTTGCTACTTTTCGCAAGGAAGTAGATTTCCTACTCCAACTAGAAATCGCGGTAAATGTGTTGCAAATGCAGTGATGACCAACACTGTTGTTCAAATGCGACAGAATTTGTTGACATATTTACATACATAGTATACATATGTGCTCATACAAATGAACACAGCGCGTATGGATGTGATGATGTGCTAAGCCATTAACTTGGTAAGGTCGCTTTTGCGAAATTATCCCAATTGAATTAATATATTTTGAACAGTTTTTTAGTAAATAATGGTTTGTAATGATTAAATATTGATGTATTAGATATGAATTTAGTAAGGGAATCTCGTATTAAGTGAGGAATGCCTAATATACATATTTTAAATAATTTTTCAACTACTTATTTGTCGGACTGGGCCAAAAAATGCGAACGCCCCTGTACTTGCAAAGCTGAAGACGAAAATGTTGAAATTTATAAATTTTTGCAAGATCGCGACAAATGTGCTTTGCTGCCAGATTTTAGGTTGTGCTGCAATTTATGAATGAATGACGAGTTTTACGCACGCGCAGTTTATGAAGGAACTCGTTTAGGACTATGGCGCCGGCGTGCTTGTAGATTTCTGGAGGTTAGCGGGAAGCGAGGAAAGAAGTGTGCGCATGTTGCGGGCATGTAAACAAGTGTACATTTGTATTTTAATATGTACGCACATACATATTTGTGTTCACATAAATATGTATGCGTTTGTCTTTTAGCTTGCACTCAAGATTAATTTTAGGAATTCATTAGTTTGATCGACTATATTATATGTACATATATTTTCGAGATGCAAAATGCCGACGGCAATTCGATATGAAAAATATGCAAATGCAAATTCTAATTACATATTAACATACTTAGGTATTTATACTAATTATTCATTTTCATATAAGTTTAAATAATTGAAATATTAGCTGAAAAATAAAAGCATTCATATGAACATTCTTCATAAAATATGTGCCGAATTGGCGAAAGAATTATTTTCTTATATTCCCAGCATTTTTCTTATTCGTTGCTGGATTTACCGTTCGTTTTTCGGCTAACTCTAATTCTTCATAAGAAGATACACGTTGCTTCGGTGATGCCATATTTACAACACTCCACCTCAACGTGGATGCTTCCTTCACAAAGTATAAAATAATATTTTACATCATATTCATTTGTTTTGTAAAGTTTACGTGCTTAGTTTTCGCCAAGTTTTTAGTAAAGATGTCTGCAGTCATTTGCTCCGTTGGACAGTAGGATAACAAAATTTTTCCCTCTTTTACAAGTTCCCGTATGTGGTGATATCGTACATCAATGTGCTTAGTACGATTGTGGTACACGGAATTGGCTGCCAACTTCTGAGCACCCTGGTTATCGATGTGTAGTAGGATGGGATCATCTCCCCAAAAACCTATATCTTTCAACAGTCGCTGTAAGTATACTGCCTCCTTGGCCGCATTAGACGCTGCAATGTATTCAGCCTCAGTGCTGCTTAAAGCTATTGTTGTTTGCTTTTTCGATTCCAAAGATATTGGGCAGTTTCCATATAAAAATACGAAACCGGTGTAGGATTTGCGATCGTAAGCGTCACTGCCCCAATCTGCGTCTACGTATCCTTCAACACGTTTACTACCTTCGTGGTAAGATAATTTAAGGTCTATAGTACCTCGCAAAAATCTTAAAATATGCTTTGCTGCAGTCAGATGCTCGATATGTGGATTAGTATTCCTCTCACTCAGCTTTGAGACCGAATGCAAAATGTCCGGTCTAGTTGTTATGCCCAAGTGCATAAGTGCTCCTATTAGCGATTGATATTGCGTAACATTTGCTTTCTCGCAGTCTTTATCACACGCAACCTGATAGCCTGCTTCTAATGGCACCGTTGCACTCTTACAATCGTTCATGCCGTATAAACGTAATAAGTCTCGTATGTGTTGCCTTTGACTCAGCATAATGGAACCAACTTCTCCAACACGTTCGATTTCGATGCCCAGAAAATGTTGCAAAACGCCTTTGTCAACAATCTCAAATTGTTCGGAAATAAGTGTTTTTACCATTTGTAGTTTGGCTTTATCTTTGCATGCAACAATCATGTCGTCTACATACACAGCAATTAGAATTAACTCACTATCTGAACGCATTTTATACAAGCATGGTTCGTCATCGCATGCCTCAAAACCAATATGTCGTAGAGCTCTATCAAGCTTACAATTCCACTGTCTACCGGATTGCTTTAGACCGTAAATAGCTTTTTGTAGCTTCAAAACTTTTCGCGGTTGTTGCTTGTCGATGAAATGTTCTGGTTGCTGCATATAAATTTCGTCCAGCAAGTCGCCGTTCAAATATGCAGTACTAACATCTAGTTGGTGTACGTGCATTTTTTCTTCTACTGCTAACGCCAATAGCAATCGTATTGTAGCATAGCGGACAACTGGTGAAAACGTTTCACTGTAGTCGATGCCAAATCGTTGTTCGCAGCCCTTTGCAACAAGTCGCGCCTTATACCGTTCAATTTCCCCAAATTTGTTTCTTTTTACAGAAAATATCCATTTATTATTTATTACGTTCTTACCTGGTGGCAATTCAGCATATATCCAGGTTTTGTTCTTGGTTAACGCAGCGTATTCGACTTCCATGGCCTTTTTCCATTCGTCACGTTTGTCACCCGACAGTGCTTCATCAACATCTACAGGTACATTTTCGTTTGCAACAATATTAACTGCATTATACTGCTTCTTCGGCCGCCCGCGTTCGCCCGTACGCAACAATTTGGGTCTGCTCAATTTCTTCGCCGACATAAAAATGTAGCACATCTGGTTCGCTTTCCTTTTCATTATCGCCGTCAATACTTTTATTGTCAGGAATATTCTCATGGAAAAGTACGTCTCGTCGTACCACAACTTTGTTCTGCTCTTTATCGAACAATCGATATGCTTTGCATTCCAAAGAATATCCGACCATGACAAATTGCTTACCTTTCGCTGCAAACTTAGCATTTCGCGTTTTATCTAACGCTACTGCAATCGCACCAAATGTCTTCAAATGTGCAACTTCAGGCTTTCTGTTGAACCACATTTCATATGGCGTTTTATTTTTAAGTAAATTTGTTGGACACCTGTTTCTTAAATATGCAGCCGTGGATATGGCTTCTGCCCATAAATTCTGTTGAACCTTAGCATGCAACATCTTACACCTTGCCATTTCAACCAGTGTTCGGTTGGCTCTTTCTGCAACCCCATTCTGTTGTGGTGTATATGGCACTGTTAATTCACGACGCACGCCGTGCTGCCTTAAATATGCATCAAACTCAGAATTAACATATTCGCTTCCGTTGTCGCTTCTGAGCGCTTTGATTTTACAATTTGTTTGTCGCTCTACGAAAGCCTTGAACATCTTAAATTTATCAAGTACTTCGCTCTTTGCTTTTAAGAAGTAAACGCAAATAAATCTCGATTTATCATCAATCAGTGTTAAAAAATAACGTGAACCGCCAATAGATTCGATATTTATAGAGCCGCAAATATCAGAGTGTATCAACTCCAATAAATTCTCTGATCTACGTTGCGAAGCTTTAGGAAATGGTAATACATGTATTTTACACAGCATACACGTATTGCAACATGTTCGTTTAGTGTCGGATTCGAACTTCAAACCGGTCACCATTTCTTTCCGTCTTAGGCCATGAAGACTTTGAAAATTAAGGTGGCCATACCTGTTGTGCCAGGCATGTATGGTGCTAGCTGCGAACAAATTCTCTTCATGCAACTCCACTACATATAAATTTTGATTTTTGGTTGCTTTAAGAATAATTTCGCCTTGGCTGTTCTTTATCCAGCAATGTTCGCGTTCGAAGTTGACCGTCATATTATGTTCCATAGATTTGCTGATCGATATAAAGTTACCCTTTAACTCCGGTGAGTGTAAAACATTCTGCAAACGAACAGTACGATATTTTGTTTTTAGCAACACTTCGCAGTCACTGCATAGTTGGCTGCTAACCATATTTTTTCTTTGTGTTCTTCGTAGCGAACGAACATACTTAAGTTATTGCACATGTGCGATGTTGCCCTGCTGTCAACATACCAACCCGATTCGTTGAATGTATTTGGGATGTCGTTCGCTGTCGTTTTCAAGTTCATTGCAATTTCTGGATGCTTCTGTTTCGCTTTGCAGACGTTTGCAAAGTGGCATTTTTTTCCACATAAGAAACATTTTCCATTGAACTTTTTCTGTTTTTTATTCAAAATTTCGCGCGCTGCAAAAGCTTGTTGTCCATTGTCGAACACAGGTTCGTTTTGCCGCTTTCTCCTCTCCCCTTCCTCTATAATCTTCACTTTCAAAGCTCTAAATGTGGGTAAACTATCCCGCGTTTCCATCGCTATGACGAAATTTTCAAAAGTTTTAGGTAAATTTGATAGGAGAATTATACTTAGCAATTCGCCTTGTATTTCGATTCCAATTTCGGAGAGTTTATCGGAGATTCTGGTAAACGAATTCAGGAACTCCGCTATGTTCTCGCCTTCAAGCATTCGCTTAGTCAAAAGCTGTTTGTAGAGAGTCACCTTCTGTACCGGTCCTTGTGGTTGGTGCACCTCTTTCAATTTCAGCCATGTCTCAGCCGATGTCTTGCAGTTCTTCACATAATTTAGCTGATTTGGCTTTACACATAGTAAGATCGTGGCAAGAGCCTTCTCGTCGCTGATGCTCCACAAAGCCAGCTCATCCGCAGTCGTGGGCTTTTCTCCACTCACCGCTTTCCACAATCCGCCATGGATCAGCACACTTCGCATTTGTATTGTCCAAATATCATAGCTTGACTCATCAAGCTTTTCGATAGTATATAGCGACGACATAATTAAACTTCTTCAATTAAACAATCATGAAAACTTCTGGTCCCATAACCTATTAATAAACACGTTGCTCAGCAAGTCCGTTAGCTTCAGTGGTTTATTCAGAAGTATATAAAGTAATGTAATGTACATCAGAAAGAATGACAGTAGAATATAAGATAACATACGAAGATACACGTTGCTTCGGTGATGCCATATTTACAACAATGTACATACATTTATGTATTTAATAATTACATAACATATACATAAGCACACAAAAAGTTGCGCCGTTATATGTAAAAAGTTTCCCTCCTTTTTTGTAATATTCTCTTTGCACAGATATATTTACACATACAAGTGTGTACAACCAGAGAACTTATAAGAAATGAGAAGGAGCAAAATTACTCCGGCTTTCATTGTGAATAAAATTTGCGATTCTACTCGGGGGAACATACCTCAGCGCGGAGGTACACACCACGAGCAGACTCGCAGCCACCACAAGTCGGGGGTACACACCACAAAAACTTGCAGCCACAGCGGCTGCAAACAATATTTCCACCATAGCTCGAGGGTACATACCATAGCGAAAATGAGAACAATATAAATTTCACAAATGTGCAGCGGGATGCTTGCGGAGGCAGGCGGCTGCATATGATCGACGAAGACGAAAACAAAACAAGAATTAGAGTTAGCCGAAAAACGAACGGTAAATGCAGCAACGCATATGAAAATAATTATTTCGCCAATTCGACAAATATTTTATGAAGAATGTTCATATGCATGCTTTTATTTTTCAGCTAATAATTCAATTATTTAAACTAATATGAAAATGAATAATTAGTATAAATACCTACATAAGTAGGTATGTTAATATGAAATTATAATTTGCAGTTGCATATTTTTGATATTGAATTGCCGGCGGCATTTTGCATCTCGAAAATGAATTCAATATCATACATTATGTACATTGTATATGTACATATGTACTTATGTATGTATGTATGTATGTATGTATGTATGGACTATGTATAAGATAATCGATCAAACTAATGAATTCCTAAAATTAATCTTGAGTGCAAGCTAAAGCCAAACGCATGTTTATGTGAACACAAATATGTATGTATGTGCGTACATATTAAAATACAAATGTACACTTGTTCACTTGCCCGCAACTACCCCTCTACTCTATATGTTGGCTTCTGCTCGGACTTCCAACAATTATGCTGCGTGACGAAAGCAATAAATCACCACCATAAATTAGAGTTGGGTGAAATTATTTTTTCTTTTGTAGTAGGCCGAGGAAAACAAGTAGTAGTACAAAAAGGTACGTTTTTATCACTCAGAGACATATAACTGGGATAAAATCAATAATATTTAGAAGCATAACAAATATTAAGTTAATATATTGGATAATACCTTTTTAAGTAGCCTGGAAGCCAAAATGTATTATCAATTTGTTGCTACTTTTCGCAAGGAAGTAGATTTCCTACTCCAACTAGAAATCGCGGTAAATGTGTTGCAAATGCAGTGATGACCAACACTGTTGTTCAAATGCGACAGAATTTGTTGACATATTTACATACATAGTATACATATGTGCTCATACAAATGAACACAGCGCGTATGGATGTGATGAAGATTTGCTAAGCCATTAACTTGGTAAGGTCGCTTTTGCGAAATTATCCCAATTGAATTAATATATTTTGAATAGTTTTTTAGTAAATAATGGTTTGTAATGATTAAATATTGATGTATTAGATATGAATTTTGTAAGGGAATCTCGTATTAAGTGAGGAATGCCTAATATACATATTTTAAATAATTTTTCAACTACTTATTTGTCGGACTGGGCCAAAAAATGCGAACGCCCCTGTACTTGCAAAGCTGAAGACGAAAATGTTGAAATTTATAAATTTTTGCAAGATCGCGACAAATGTGCTTTGCTGCCAGATTTTAGGTTGTGCTGCAATTTATGAATGAATGACGAGTTTTACGCACGCGCAGTTTATGAATGACTCGTTTAGGACTATGGCGCCGGCGTGCTTGTAGATTTCTGGAGGTTAGCGGGAAGCGAGGAAAGAAGTGTGCGCATGTTGCGGGCATGTAAACAAGTGTACATTTGTATTTTAATATGTACGCACATACATACATATTTGTGTTGCACTCAAGATTAATTTTAGGAATTCATTAGTTTGATCGACTATATTATATGTACATATATTTTCGAGAGGCAAAATGCCGACGGCAATTCGATATGAAAAATATGCAAATGCAAATTCTAATTACATATTAACATACTTAGGTATTTATACTAATTATTCATTTTCATATAAGTTTAAATAATTGAAATATTAGCTGAAAAATAAAAGCATTCATATGAACATTCTTCATAAAATATGTGCCGAATTGGCGAAAGAATTATTTTCTTATATTCCCAGCATTTTTCTTATTCGTTGCTGGATTTACCGTTCGTTTTTCGGCTAACTCTAATTCTTGTTTTGTTTTCGTCTTCGTCGATCATATGCAGCCGCCTGCCTCCGCAAGCATCCCGCTGCACATTTGTGAAATTTATATTTTTCTCATTTTCGCTATGGTATGTACCCTCGAGCTATGGTGGAAATAGTCTTTGCAGCCGCTGTGGCTGCAAGTTTTTGTGGTGTGTACCCCGACTTGTGGTGGCTGCGAGTCTGCTCGTGGTGTGTACCTACGAGCTGAGGTATGTTCCCCCGAGTAGAATCGCAAATTTTATTCACAATGAAAGCCGGAGTCATTTTACTCCTTCTCATTTCTTATAAGTTCTCTGCTCAAACTCTCTCTCATAAGTATTAAGGTGCAAACATACTGTGGTATTTTTTAAAACTTAATAACTCCAAAATAGTTATTAAATAAATTAAATAAAATATAAGAAAATAAAACAAAGTAAAATTTAATAAGAAAATATATATTAGATTAAATTTAATTTTAGTTAATTTTGAATTAATAATTTAAATATCCACATATACTTAATACATAATTAATTTATTATTACTCGTTAAATACTAAATTTATATTTATAGCTCAAACTCATATTTATAAATAAAATTCTTTGACTCTTTGCTCAGATCACTCAACTTATAATTATTTATCATTCAACTCAAACCCAAAGGTAGGAAAATGGATTTTGATCAAGAATTTCTAGACCCAAATCCAAAACAAACATTAGACACCAAAAAGCGGGAGACCTCAAAATCTAGGTCAACTAAAGAGTTGAAAAAGTTCATATTTGAAACAAATAGATTAGAAATGTTCTGCTCAAAATGGTCACTTTCGATTGTTTCAGATCAAACAGAAGCTATTTTAAATGTTAAAATCTCGCAATTTGATCAAAACTGGCAAATGGTATTAGAAACATACCAGGCCATGTTTCTCTCAGACTCCTACTCGAATGTTAGTGAATCGGTTGAGCAAAAATATTCAAAATGTAGCGATAGCTACCAAAACTGCAAAGCTGAGATGAGTGAGGCCTTACAACTATTTAAACCCAAAAACTCAGTCTCAAGCTCAATAAACCCGGCAACCAAGAAAAATCATTCAGAATCGTCTGGTGTATTTTTACAAGTTCCAACTCAAGATTTCTATTGTGGATACGAGGAGTGGCCAGCCTTTAGAGATATGTTTACGGATACATAAGGCACCCAAAATTAACTCCCGCTCAAAAATTTTATCACTTACGATATAAAACCAAAGGCCAAGCTGGAACCATAGTTAAACAATACCCACTCAGCGATGAAAGTTTCGATCTCGCTTAGGAAGCTCTAAGGTCACGATATGAAAATCGCCGAATACTTGTTGATAATCAGTTCAAGACTCTGTTGAGCTTAACCACAGTTTATGGCGAAACAGCCAAGCTCTCCAAAAATTACAGACAAGTATTAATAACTGTCTCTCAATATTGAAATCCCAAGGCGTTTCGATAACTAGTTGGGACCCCATATTAGTGCATATGTATATGCACCCCAAAACTTCCAAAAGAGACATTAGCCCTTTGGGAACAATCCCTCTCATCGAGAAAAGATCTGCCTCTCTGGTCGGAAATGGACCAATTTCTTACCACTCGCTATTAATTAGTAGAAAGGCTAAACGCTCACCGTCCCTCAAAGCCCAAACAAAACCAGATCATTAACCCAAAACAATGTTTCCTGAGTTTTCAACCCACGCTTAACTCAACGAGAGCTCAAAACTACAACACTAACCCAAACCCGAACAAAACTCGTTCATTTTACAGTGATCAAAAACACGTAAACTCTTGCAAATTGTACAGTGTTTCACCCGCACACCTACTCTAAATATGCCCAAAACTCAAATCGATTTCAGTTCAAGAACGGCTGAAATTTATTAAAGAAAATGAATATTGTCAAAATTGTCTTGCATTTTCACATAAAAGTAAGGAATGTAGAAGTAACTTTACTTGTGTAAGTTAACACCGCATACGCCGAAATCGGTTTACATAGTTTCCCACCATCGCAAACGCTTGCGTAAGCATGCGACTTGGACAGCGGTAGCTATCCCACGGGCAAGCCACACGCGTATCCGCTAAAAACGCTGACACTGCGTCTACGCTGTGTGAGAACGTCAGTGCTGCTACTTCAACAGCCAACAATCTACAACAACAACCATTCGATGCACCTGTCGACGCAACGTGACTTCATAGCTTAAATTAGTTGTAAGAAACAACTGTTAGTTAGTTCTAATTTGAATGTCAAAATAAACAGTTGGCTCTCAGCCAAACAAGTAAATTCGTTTAGTTTCATTTATCTGGCGCCCAACGTGCCAGTCGCGTCCGTAACCAAGTTGTGAGTAAAGCCCTCAAGTAGTGCTTCGCGTTCGTAAAAAAAATTTTTTTCGGTAAGCGGCTCAAAATTATTATTATTGTAAATTTAAATACTAAAAACTAAACTAATATTTAAAGTGAAATATTGAGGATAATATCAAAAGCAAATCCAAAGAAAGTGTTGCTAGTAATTAATATTTAAATCTAATTGTTCTTTGAAATATCGAATATAAAAATAAAATCTAAATAAAAAGTGTTGCTAGTAATTGAGATCTAAATAAACTTCTTTGAAATATTGAAGATAAAAGCAAAATCTAAATAAAAAATGTTGATAGTAATTAACTTTCAAATCTAAGTATTCTTCGAAATATCGAAAAGTAAAAGTAAAATCTAAACAAAAGGTGTTGCTAGTAATCGAAATTTAAATAAATCTAAGTGTTCTTTTAAATTTTACAGATAACATTTTTAAGTGATCTTTAAAATAAAATTTTGAATTGAAATTGCTACCAAAATTTTATTTTGAAAAATAAATATTTAAAATTACATCTTAAATATTCTTTTTTTCAAAATATAAAAAAGAGTGTTTTTAGCAAAAAAAAAAAAAAAAAAATTTACGTAACAAAACAAAGAACCTATAAAGAAAGGCTCGTACAGCCTATAATACAAAAATTTCTTATAATAACATAAAACAACTCTGCGATTCACCTCCACGTGACCCTCC
This sequence comes from Philophylla caesio, assembly GCA_963971545.1. Classification (NCBI taxonomy): domain Eukaryota; kingdom Metazoa; phylum Arthropoda; class Insecta; order Diptera; family Tephritidae; genus Philophylla; species Philophylla caesio. The sequence continues at coordinate 35,773,265 of OZ020608.1, read as the reverse complement.
AGAGATTGTTAAAATCTAAAAATTAATATCAAAATCTATAACAAAAGGCTCGTACAGCCTATAATATTAAACAAAATCCTTTAGAATAATAAAAAAAAACAACTCTGCGATTCACCACCAAGGGACCCTGCAGAGATTGTTAATCCACTGAAAACATCACAAAAAAAGAAAAAGTTAAATAAAAAGTTGAATTTTTTTCTCAGTTTTCTTTTAAGCTAGATTTAAAACTTACTTAAGATGCCAGACGATTTAATTAAGCCCTCTTCCTTAAACCCCACTGCCCCTACAGTAGCCACCAACACCAGTCCTCAGGTAAACCCCGATTTAGCTAATGTAATTCGCACCATAGTCTCACAGGTAATTTCGGCGGAAGCACCAAATTTAATACAAAGTATTATAAATCCAGCAAGGGAAATTGTTACTGACCAAACTATCGACCCTAGACACGCAAACAATTTAACAGGACTCGATAGGGTACCAGACGTCGTTAGATGTCTAAGAGAATTTGCAGGTTACCCTAAGTGTCGATTCCTAACACTAGAAAGGCCTAAGGCCATATTCACCATGGCGTAATACAACCCTGTCATTGCACCATTTCATGGTTCTGCGGTTTCTCACATTCTTCGCCTTTCATACATTGCGCATTCCAATTAAATACGCCGAAGAGGACGCTCGAGTAAGAACATCAATTTGAAACATCGCATCACAACGCCATACAAGACAGCATTTTCCATCACATCCTTTTGAACCACAACACAACTTTCCTTTGTTAAATATCAGTTTGTTTTAAGTTTTCAAGTATGTACGTTTTATATTCAATAAATAATTCATGCATACAAGTTTAATTGGTCGTCGTCTACATAAAGTTTTCAAATTGTTCTTACTTCGAGCGTCCACTTGTGACATTGTGTGTACGTGCCAACGTTGTGTGTGTGTGGTTTTGTCAAGCAGCTAAAATAGCTGTAGATGAGAAATTGCGGGACTCCTGGTTGGAAATTTGCCGCAATATTTTTTCGAGCTAAACGGGATGACAATAGCGGTTAACATCAGCAAGAAAACCGTACATCGAACAACTACCCCGTTCGTTTCGCAAACAGTTTTTGGAAGTTTTTTGGCGGGATCCAGCAGTATTGAGCGCAAATTTTGGTTCGTCGCCAGCAGCAGTACCGAACGCAAATAATTTTGCGCATTTTAACCAGCCATTTGCAAACCGTCGCCAGTAGCAGTATATAATGCAAATAATTGGCGAGTTTTAGCCAGCTTTTGCATACGTCGCCAGCAGCAGTATTGAATGCAAATAATTGGCGAGTTTTAGCCAGCTTTTGCATACGTCACCAGCAGCAGTATTGAACGCAAATAATTTTGCGAGTTTTAGCCAGCCTTTCCATACGTCGCTAGCAGCAGTATCGAAGGCAAATAATTTGCGAATTTTTAGCCAGCTTTGCAAACGTCGCCAGCAGCAGTATTGAGCGCAAATAATTTAATAAATTTTAACCAGACTTTACAAACGTCAACGTATTGAGTGGAGCATAACTACACGCACGCTCTTAAGCAGTAACGTCGATCAATGTTCACTCGAGCCAAATCAAGTAACGCCGCAGTAGCCGGTGATGAGGATGGTAGCAGTTCCGAGTCGGAAGCAAACGCCACTATAGGTAACATCCAAGCACAGAGCGTCACCATGCAACCGCAAGTAACAATGGGAAACGACGCAATAGCCGCTTTAGTAGCAAGTATCGCGTCACTCAGGGAAGGCGTGCAAGAATTGCGCAACGAAACAAGCCGTAGCCAAGCAGAGGTTCAACAGCTTCGACAACGAATTGAGTTGGACACTGCTAACGCCACAAATCACGGTCCAACGTTGAACGTACCGATTTCGAGCGCACATTTACCGCAAACATCAAATCCGTTACAACCATTGCCTCCGCCTAGAACACAGCCGTCATCTTCGCAATCATCAAATGCCTTGGTGTTTGTAGAAGGGTCGGCCGCTAGGTTATATCCGTTGCCTACTTTCGATGGTCTTCCAGAAGATTGGCCGCTGTTCTATGCCAACTTTGTGGATACAACAGCGGAGTTCTCGTACAACAACCGACAAAATCTTATGCGCCTGCAGAAAGCCTTGCATGGTAACGCCAAACGAGCCGTCACGTCGATGCTCATCTATCCCGACGATGTTCCTAAGATCATGAAGGAACTCGAATTTAATTTTGGGCGGCACGATTTGCTAATACGTGCTCAATTGAATAAAGTACAACAGTTTCCTGCCATCTATGACAACCGTTTGGAACAAGTTTTGGAGTTTTCGAACCGTGTCCGTAATATAGCAGCGTTCTTCAAATCGGCGCGATGCGAGTATCATCTGATGAACCCCACGCTACTGGAGCAGCTAATATCGAAATTGCCGCCATCTAAGCAATTTGAGTGGAGCAAGTACGCCTCAAATATTTCGCCCTTCCCTACAGTGGAGACTTTCGCCGATTGGCTTAGTGAATTGGCAAAAGTCGTGTCGATCATGCCAGGAGTTGCAGACATTTCGTTGTGTCACAGCCAAGCATCATTACCGCCGAGACAAGGCACAAACCACAGTCGTCAGCAAACATCAAGCGCAGGTCCGGCAAGGCGAGTATTGCACAGCAATGAGGAGCAACCTGTATGTATCTGTTGTAGTCAGTCGCACATCGTGACAAATTGTCGTAAATTTGATACACTTGATTGTACTGCCAAATGGTCATTCGTAAAACAGCATCGGCTATGTTTCGGCTGTCTACAAAAGGGGCATGGCTTGTCTACGTGTCACCGCCGTAAAACTTGTGGCATCAATGACTGTAAGCGTATGCATAACAAATTACTGCATCAAGAACTTCGTACAAACGCAACACCGCCTACTGATGGGGAACGTCTCTTGAGCTGCCATCAAGATGAAGAAACCAGTCTATTCAAAATACTGCCCGTGCTTTTGTCTGGTCCGCATGGGAGTATGTCCGTCTACGCATTCATCGATGAAGGGTCGTCAGTGTCACTCCTGGAGGAAGAGGTCGCCGTACAATTGGGGTTACGAGGGCGCGCCATGCCACTTACCTTGCAATGGTACGGTGACAGCCAAACTACCGAGAACTCCAGAAAAGTAGCATGCGATATTCAGGGGGTAAGCAGCCGCCATAATTTTTCATTAAAGAACTTGCGTACAATAAAAGGCCTAAATTTGCCGAGGCAATCGTTCGACAAGTCCAACTACGCACATTTGAACGAGTTACCAGTGCGTAATTATGATGACGTGAAGCCCGCTATACTCCTTGGATTAGACAACTGCCATTTGTGTGTACCCAGTCAAACAGTCGAGGTCGGTGGCGACCAAGCAGTAGCTATTTACACAAAGCTGGGTTGGGTGGTATTCGGACCACAACGCAAAGGTGCGCTCATAAATCCCAAGGTACTTCACATACGAAAGTCAGACTCATTAACGCATCTTAGTACTCTCGTAGAAGAATATTTTTCTATCGAAAATTTTGGCGTAAAAAGTAAAGTCGCATTAGACTCAGTCGAAAATCAGCGTGCCAAGGAAATACTTACGAAGACTACAAAAGATCTCGGCCGGAGATATGAAGTTGGGCTACTATGGCGTGAAGATTCGGTCAACCTTCCGTGCAGCTATGCAGTAGCGAAGCGACGTCTAACAAATATCGAGACGCGCATGAAAAAAGATTCAGTTTACGCATTAAACTATAAGAACGAGATCGCAAAGTATATCAACAAGGGATACGCTCGAGAACTAACGCCTGAAGAAGCCAACCGGGTGAAACCAAAAACATGGTATCTTCCACACTTTGGTGTCGTCAACCCGCATAAGCCAGAAAAGCTTCGCATCGTTTTTGACGCAGCCGCCGTTGCAAGCGCAACATCGTTAAATTCGGTCTTGTTGAAAGGACCTGAACAAGCCCAGCCATTAGTAGCCATTATACACAAATTTCGCCAGGGAGTCGTCGCAGTAGCCGGAGACATACAGGAGATGTTCTCGCAAATAAAGATCAAGAATGCCGATCAAGATTCGCAAAGGTTTCTCTGGAGAGATGGTAACTCCGAGGAAGCCGTACGTACGTATGTCATGTCGTCAATGATATTTGGAGCCATTTGTTCGCCTTGTTGTGCCGAGCACATAAAAAATACAAACGCCGTCAAGTTCGAGTCGACGATGCCCAGGGGTGCATCCGCCGTAATCAACAACACATATGTCGATGACTTGGTCATCAGTTTTAACACCGCCAAGGAAGCCATTGAAGTCGCTAATGAAGCGGTTAGAATCAACGCCGCCGCAGGTTTCAGACTACGTAATTTCATTTCGAACAATAAAGAAGTTCAACAAAAGCTAAATGGTGCAGGTGATGCCGTCAACTTAGAGGTTCAAAATGGAACGTCAATCTGCAACAGAAAAGGTTCTAGGTATGTACTGGAATACCGCTAACGATGGTCTAGAATTTCATTTTCAGTTCCACAAAATCGCTCGTGAGGTGCTCAATGGCACGCGACTTCCAACAAAACGAGAACTGTTGGGCATAACCATGTCCATATACGATCCGTTTGGTCTTTTGGCAAACGTCACCATATGCCTAAAACTATTGATTCAATCGCTTTGGAAATTGCAAGTGGACTGGGATGAAGCAGTGCCTCAGTCCTTGGGTAAACGATGGTTAAAGTGGTGGAGCGATTTTCAATCAGTGAACAATTTTTCTGTGCACCGTTGTTATTCGACAATCTTGCCAGTCGCCGATGAAATACAGCTGCATATCTTTGTTGATGCCAGCTCTTGTGCTTATGCCGCTGTCGCGTATCTCCGCGTAAGAAAAGGAGATGAAATAGACGTCGCTATGGTGTGCGCAAAGTCGAGATGTGCACCATTGAAGGGTATGACGATACCGCGCTTGGAGTTGCAAGCTGCCGTTCTGGGTTGCCGCCTAAGGGAATCCATCGAAGGTTGCCACGATTTCCGTGTAACCAGCACTACGTTTTGGAGTGATTCCAAAACCGCAATTCTTTGGATCCGCTCCACAAACCGAAACTACAAGCAGTTTGTCGCTTATCGCATAGCCGAAATTCTAAACACTACATCTACAAATCAATGGCGCTGGATTCCAACATCGTTAAATGTGGCGGATGAGGCGACACGATTCCGTACATCCTTCGAGTGCGATCCAAAGTCAAGATGGTTTGTTGGTCCAGAGTTTTTACGCAAAGACCCGACACATTGGCCGAAAGAGATACCGGGGCTGATGTCTGATCACTGTATTGCTGAAGAGGTTGGAAAGCGCGTCATAATGCTAACAAGAACAGGCGAGTATCCGCTAAGATTTATTAACTATTCATCTTTTTTGAGGGTCAAACGAGTCGTGGGTTGGATTCTACGTTTTTTCCACAACATCAAACCCGGCATTCGTCAAAAAGGTGAATTAGACGCCACGGAACTTATCGGTGCTGAGAAACTGATTCTCCGAAGAGTACAAGCCGAGTCATTTTCGGACGAAATCCACATCATCAAACAGAAGGGGTCACTGCCAAAATCCAATTTTCTGCACAAATTTACGCCGCTTATAGACACCGATGGTTTGCTGAAGGTTAATGGCAGAATCGACGCTGCCTATTGTCTGCCTATCACTGCGCGACGCCCTGTGATTTTATCTCAGCAACATCACGTCACTCGCCTTATTGTTAGGTACTATCATTGCCAGCTACATCATCAAAACGATCGCTTAACAATAAACGAAATCCGCCAAAAATTTTGGGTTCCTAGCGCTCTAAACTTGCTTAAGTCCGTCAAAAGGGAATGCCAAGTGTGCATATTTAACAACGCCAGACCAGCCATACCACTTATGGGACAGTTACCACCAGACCGCCTCACGCCATATGTTCGCCCTTTTTCTTACGCCGGGGTTGACTACTGTGGCCCATTTTTTGTCGCAATTGGTCGAAGAAGAGAGAAGAGATGGGTCGCGTTATTTACGTGCCTTACAACGCGAGCAGTCCACCTAGAAGTCGCTGCCGAACTGTCAACTGATGCCTTTATACTGTGCCTGCGGAATTTTGTCAATCGTCGTGGAGTGCCCGTAAGAATCCGAAGCGACAACGGAACGAACTTTGTGGGAGCACAGAAAATACTCAAAAACGAAAAGCAAATATTAGATTTTAGTCGCATTGAAGGTGAAATGGCACACCGTAACATCCAATGGATATTCAATTGTCCTGCGAATCCATCAGCCGGAGGCTGCTGGGAGCGCCTCATACAGTGCGTGAAACGATTGCTCCAGCGGGTGTTAAAAGAAGAAGCACCGCGGCTGGAAACATTTCAGAGCGTACTCATCGAAGCAGAAAGCCTCATAAACAGCCGCCCACTTACAGAATTACCCGTATCGCCACAAGATGAGGAGCCGTTGACACCTAACCACTTTTTGTTGGGTTGCCTCAACTCTACACAAACGCCTAGCCCAGTCGAAGACAAAGTGTGTCTGCGAAAACAATGGCGAATAGCGCAAAATCTGAAGGATCGGTTGTGGAAGAGGTGGACGGTCGAGTACCTACCCCAACTTCTGCGTCGCCCAAAATGGAGGGAGGAGACAGTGCCGCTAACGCCGGGACAGCTCGTAATAGTATGCGATCCTAATCGACCAAGAAGCCAATGGGAACGAGGAAGAGTGACCGAAGTTTATCTCGCCAAAGATGGACAAGTCAGGACTGCTGAGGTTAGCACGGCTTCCGGTCAGCTACGTCGGCCTGCAAGTAAGCTAGCCGCTTTGACAATTAGTGAATCCTCCCGAGAATTCACCGGGGAGCGGGATGTCGATTCCTAACACTAGAAAGGCCTAAGGCCATATTCACCATGGCGTAATACAACCCTGTCATTGCACCATTTCATGGTTCTGCGGTTTCTCACATTCTTCGCCTTTCATACATTGCGCATTCCAATTAAATACGCCGAAGAGGACGCTCGAGTAAGAACATCAATTTGAATCATCGCATCACAACGCCATACAAGACAGCATTTTCCATCACATCCTTTTGAACCACAACACAACTTTCCTTTGTTAAATATCAGTTTGTTTTAAGTTTTCAAGTATGTACGTTTTATATTCAATAAATAATTCATGCATACAAGTTTAATTGGTCGTCGTCTACACTAAGGAATTCGCATCCTGGAAGAAAAGTGTAGAGAGAATTCTTAGGATATACGAAAACGAAAGAGGCACCCCCCGTTGTTTTGGAATTATAAATGTTATAAGAAACAAAATAACTGGGAATGCTGATGTTGCCTTAGAATCATATAACACCCCTCTCAATTGGGAAGCGATTTCTAAATGTCTTAATACCCACTATGCGGATAAGAGAGACATCGGTACTCTAGAATACCAAATGTCAACCTTATTTCAGGGTAACAAATCCATCAACGAATTCTACCAGGAGATATTTTCACACCTCTCATTAATTTTGAATAAAATATCGTGCTTAGAAGTAGGCCCAGAATCTCTTCAAATCCTTACGAAAACATATCGCGACAAGGCATTAGATACGTTCGTTAGAGGATTAAATGGCGAACTTCCAAAATTACTTGGAATAAAAGAACCAACCGATTTACCTCAAGCGCTTCAGCTGTGCATAAAGCTGCAAAATCAAAACTTCAGGACACAACACGCTTTAGGCAACCCATCCAATTTGGGTAAAAATAACGCACCCCAACTCCCACCAAGGAAACAACAACAACTTTTCCCTAACCTCGCTTACTTACCTCAACCAATGCCTCGCATAGGAAATTTAGGACAACCAGCAGCTTACAGGAATCCGCAACCTCAGTACCCACAAATGCCACAATACCCAAATACCCAACAATATACGTTTCCTAATAATCACTATCCCCAATACCAACAACATTCCAACTATGGTATGAAGCAACGAACTAGACCTAATCAGTTCAGCAATCCTCCACCAAGACCCATTCAACCTAAACCACCCGTCCCAATGGAAGTGGATGAATCACTTAGGACAAAAAACGTTAATTACATGAACAGACCAACCAATAACTCCTTTAATCGACCGATCGCACCATCAAACCAAACACGTCAGCCTTTTAAACAAAATAAAATAAATAACATAGAATCTACTGAGAATACAGTGACAGACTCAGAACAGAGGGACGAGGAACCAGATGAACAGACACTAGAAGACTACTATAACCAATACTATAACGATAACAGCGCCTATGACAATACATCAGGAGAGAACACGAACGAATTTTCTGAGATCCATTTTTTAGGCTAACGAATTCCTCGTTACCGTACTTCGAATGCAAAGAGAGTAACGGAAGGATTCTAAAATTTTTAATTGATACCGGATCAAATAAAAATTATATTCAACCAAATCTTGCCAAAAATTCAATCCCCAATGAAGAAATTTTTTATGCAAACTCAGTAGGAGGAAATATTAAAATAACCCACCACACTTTCATTAACCTCTTTGGATTAAAAGAAGAAAATCTTAAATTTTTTATACTACCGACATTAAAATCGTTCCATGGAATCCTTGGTAACGACAGTTTAAAACGATGAGATGCCATAATTTTTACATCAAAAAATTACATGTTATTTAAAAATAAGATAAAAATAGCAGTTAAACAGCAAAGAGCAAAATCAATAAACAATATTGAAATTAGAACAAAACATCTAACACCTGGACAGACTGAAAAACTTCAGAATTTATGCCATTTAAATATATCCACAACTTTTTTCCCACCCAGACGAAAAATTAACATATACTACCGTTGTGAAAGCCGAAATTAAGACCACCACACAAGATCCAGTATATTCCACATACTACGAAGTAGAAAAACAAATTGCCAAATTACTTGAAGACGGGATAATAAGACCTTCTCGATCCCCATACAATTCTCCAATCTGGATAGTGCCCAAAACAGCCGATGCATCTGGCACAAAAAAATACAGAATGGTAAACGACTATCGTAAATTAAATTCAATCACTATACCCGACCGTTATCCGATCCCAGACACAAATGAAGTACTTTCTCAACTTGGACGAAATGAATTCTTTACTGTTCTTGATCTGAAAAGTGGCTTCCATCAGATTCCATTAGTTGAGTCCGATATTGGAAAGACAGCATTTTCAGTCGCCAATGGTAAATATGAATTTACCAGATTACCTTTTGGCTTAAAAAATGCACCCTCTATATTCCAAACAGCTTTGGACGATATACTTAGAGAATATATCGGAAAAATATGCTTCGTTTATATAGATGACATTATAATATTTAGCAAAGATGAAGATTCCCATTTAGAAAACGTTGAAAAAATTTTCCAAACATTACAAAAAGCTAATATGAAAGTTCAAATCGACAAATGCGATTTTTTAAAGACAGAAGTAGAGTTTTTAGGATTTGTTGTTTCACGAAACGGAATAAAAACAAACCCAACAAATTTTAAATCAATTTTAGATTTCCCACCTCTACAGACAATAAAAGAACTTCGATCTTTTCTAGGACTTTCCGGTTACTACCGCCGTTTTATTAAAGATTATGGGAAACTCGCAAAACCCTTGACAATACTCTTAAGAGGGGAGGAGGGACGCATGTCCAAAAACATTTCATCCAAAATAAAGATATCCCTTAACCAGGACGCAATAGACTCTTTTAACAAATTAAAAAATCCTTTGGTTTCAACCGACGTTATGCTACAATATCCGGACTTCGAAAAAGAATTTCATTTAACTACAGACGCTTCAGACCACGCAATAGGAGCAGTCCTAGAACAGGACGGCAAACCGATTACGTTTATTTCTCGGACATTGACAGCAACCGAAGAAAACTACGCGACTAACGAGAAAGAATTTTTAGCTATCGTGTGGGCTTTAAAATCATTGAGAAACTATCTCTATGGCTCTAGCACCATACAAATATTCACAGATCATCAACCCTTGACATACGCACTCAGCAATAGAAACACTAACAGTAAACTCAAAAGATGGAAAGCGATATTAGAAGAATATAACTATCAAATTAAATACAAACCTGGTAGCACAAACGTGGATGCACTATCTAGGCCACCACAGCAAATAAACTCGATGACAGCGACACAACATAGCGATGAAAGTTCGGCACAAACCTTAATACCATACACTGACGCACCCATTAACGTATTTAAAAACCAAATTTTCATTTCCACAGGCGAGACTTCATCATACGACTTTCGAATAATTTTCCCCACATATCATAGGCATACAATAATTGAAAAAGAATTCACGGAAGCTAGTCTTACCACATTGTTAAAAAAATATCTCAACCCCTCAGTAACAAATTGCATAAAAACCGAAGACAACATCTTAGGAAAAATTCAATCAATTTACCAAACTCACTTTAGCAGATACAGAGTCTGTTATACCGGGAAGTTTACAACAGACATTTTAAATGAATCCGAACAAGAAAGGGAAATTATCAACTAACATAATAGAGCTCATCGTAATCACACAGAAAATAAGGCACAACTGTTGGAAAGATGTTACTTCCCACAAATGAATGCTAAAATAAAAAAACATAGCTAAGCAATGCAAAATTTGTCTAGAAAACAAGTACGAAAGACACCCAGTAAAACCTATCCTGAAAGCCACCCCTATTCCCAATTACCCAGGCCATATCGTCCACATAGACCTCTACTACACTAATAACAAAATAGTGCTTACAGCAATAGATAAGTTCTCAAAATATGCTCAAGCAAAAATTGTACCTTCTAGGGCATCTGAAGATATTAAAACTCCTTTAAGAGACCTCTTGACAATGTTTGGAATCCCCAAAAAAATTGTAATTGATAATGAAAAATCCTTAAGCTCAGCCTCCATAACCTTAATGTTAGAAAACCAATACGGTATAGAAATTTTCAAAACTCCACCATATAAAAGCTCAATAAACGGACAGATAGAGCGATTCCACTCAACACTTTCCGAAGTAATGAGATGCACTAAAGCAGAAAAGGTCCATACTGACTTTGAAGATCTTCTTATTAGATCTTTAAATAAATACAATTATTCAATTCACTCCACCACAAAACGTAAGCCTGTAGAAGTATTTTTTGGAAGAACACTCGGACCTAATCCCACCGAAATAGACAGAGAAGAAAACATTCGAAACCTCAAAAATAAACAAGAAAAAGATTTAGAACTCCACAACAAAAACAGAACTGATTTTAGGACATACAATACTGATGAGGAAATAGTTCAGGAAGACAAAAGCAACACAGTTACAACAAAATCAGGTCGAATCGTTCACAAAAGTTTTGTTAAAAAATAAAAACCTTTTTCCTTTTGCAGGATTTTATTTGCCTTGTGCAATGCAGAAACCCAAGTTCTGGATTATACTAACAGCCCAATAGTTACAATAGAAATAGGAACCGCTAAAGTACAAACTGGAACATTTCGACTGATTCATACAATTGACCTCGACCAATATGACTCCATACTCGATACGATACATGCCACCATAGAACATGACATAACCAAGAAAAGCAGAAGCTATCCATTTCTATCCCAGGAAGAAAAATCCATTCGATCCATCCTATCCCAACTTAAACCCAGAAAAACAAAAAGAGCAATAGAGACACTCGGCACAGCCTGGAAATGGCTTGCTGGATCCCCAGATCAAGAAGATTTTAGAATTATAAGAGATAAGGTAAATAACATAATAAATAATAACAACGAGCAAATAATAATAAATAAGTCCATAATAAAAAGGATAAATAATGTAACTCAAATTTCAAATGTAATTTTAAATGAATTGAAATCGAGCGGTGCTCTCAAATTAGAAATTGAAAAAAAATTTGAAAGAAAACTAAAATTTAAAAAAGAAGAATTAAAGAATATCGATTACTCAATACAATGGGCAAAGGCCGGAATTGTAAACTCATTCATATTATCAAATGAGGAATTAATTGGAATCAAAGAAACGTTAGAAAAACAAAATATGCCTTATTTGAACGTAATCGAAGCTATTGAATTTAGCGATGTCAAAATTGCATCGAATTCATCCTCAATCATATATATTGTAAGATTTCCCCTTACAAGTAAAGAAACATGTAAATCAATTTTAGTAAAATCTGTAAAACAAGGAAATAAAGCAATCAAACTTAAATATGAAAAATTAATTTTTTGTAATAATGAAATATTTGGCATAAGAGATAGTTGTAAGAATATAAATGATTTAATATTATGTAAACAAAATAGTGTAGAAGAAGTCACGTTAACCAGTTGCATACCCAATTTGTTAAAAGGATATTCATCTAATTGCACGCTAATAAACAGTCACCATATACCCACAATAGAAGAGATAATGCCCGGTTTATTATTCATGAATAGTTTCAACGGATCCATAAAATTAGACAACAAAGAACTAGATTTACGCGGTACATTTTTGATCAAATATGATAATTCAAGCTTATCAATTGGTGTTTAGACGTGGACACTAAGTATCATTTATTGGGTATCACCCTAATGTTTAACAGCCAGTTGACAGTAGTACCGACACTCTGTTAAATCACTCCGTTTTGCGAATTGAACCAAGGAAGACGTCCTCAGCTATCCATCGAGCTCTATATACATCATTAACACAGGTAACCTGTTCGTTCAACACACATATACGAGTACTATACTAAGTATATACTGAAATACACATATCCATAACATTGTACACAATTTCATAGATTTGAAATAAACCATTTTATAAACACTACACTAACATCATTGTGTTTTTATCCGTTTCTATTTCCCGCTAAACACATCTGTGCAACGTGTTGCAACTCCAACTTGCCACATTGCATGGATGTTCATGGTCCTTCGTCGCCGAGTAACACAGATATTATTAACACAGGCGAACGCAGCAGCATTAGGAAGGATAAACTGGAATCAGATCCAACAACTGGCAGGTCGCAACAACTACACACTCTTACATTGTGAAGACGCAGTCAACATCACCAAATAAATATACAGTCCACTTATCGAAGCAAATTCAAAAACAAAAAAAAAGGTACGTGTTGAAATTTCTCTGCACTTTATAACCTTTTTTTTTTGGTGTTAAACAATTTCACTGTTTTTTATTGTGACCCGCGAGTGATATCGTGATATAAGTGCGAAATAATTCTAATTTTTAATTAATTTGCTCACGAACACTAACAAAAAGTGCGCGAAACTAAAAATATTTTAAGAAAATACGTCAATGTAATTAATTTAGTTGCATCACAAATTTCATCTTACTGAATCTAAATTCACATCTGCAAATCAGCGCTTCATATAATCGCACATTCACATAAACGCTACATAAGTATTACACATATATTCGAGTAAATACTCGTATTGGCACATTAATTAAACCGCGCTTTTTTTCACATTAAATACACCGCACCTTTTCACTTAGGTTATCATAACCTCAATTTGCTCTTTGCTATATGCACAGTCACTTGCATTTAATAATCACGAGATCACTACGATGTCCTAAGAAAAAATAATAATAAGAATTAATAATTTAAAAAAAATTACGAACAATAAAAAGTTTGGTTGGCGAGTAGGCAAATATAGGTAGCACACATAATTATTTATACATTTACGAGTATAGTCAAGTATTCGTTTGCACATACATACACATGTATATATACATATACATAAATACATATTTTCAATAAATCAATATACCAGCATTTAAAATTCGAATAAAATTGTATTATCTGACTTGTGTGGAATTTTGGAAAATTTTGGGTGGTTACCTTTGCATTCAAGTTTAAAGCCTTTCATTTGATCTACCAAAATGGACAAATTCGTTCGCAAAGCAGATTCAGTAGCGGAATTCGAATCTGATTTCAATGGTACACCTGCGGGTGACCATACAATTTATACGTTAAAAATTCAGCAAGATGAATTAAATACAATGTGCCAAGAATCCAAAGCAGCTTACAGTGAACTGCTAGGTTCAGACTCACTTGCTCCTAAAGATCTGGCAGCGCTAAAGAAAAAGAATAGGTTAACATATGCTATTTATCTGCGATGCATGTCTACCATAGGAGAAATGAGTGAAAAATTAAATAGAAATGCGCAGCTAAAAATTCTATTTAACTTAACAGCGGTAGAATATGAGTGTGGTGATTCAATTAAAAAATTACAAAGAGACATAAACAATTGTATATCATCCCTGCAGAGTCTCGAAATTAACATATCTCATTGGGATGCAATAATTACTTATTTATGTTCGACTAAACTTCCAGAAGTAACCCTGTCGCTTTGGGAACAATCCATTCAAAATAATATGGAAATATCTAAGTGGGAAGACATGGATAAGTTCCTCTCCAGTAGGTTTCAGACACTTGAAACCGTTTCTGATATAAAAGGGGCAAATATCACATAAACAAACAAGATACAAAGTCTCAAACATGTCTCGGAAACACCACATAAAAGACTTGGCACCTTCCAAGCAAGTGTCGCCAAATATGTTTGTAAAATGTGCCAAAGCAGTGAGCACAAGCTGCAGTCTTGCCAAAGATTCCGCAATTTATCTATTTCAGACATAATTAATTTTATAAAAACCAATAATAGTTGCTTGAACTGTCTGTCTTCAGGGCATTCGGTGTCGAGATGCACCAGCGCATTCAACTGTAGTATTTGCCATTTACGACACCATTCCCTTCTACAGATACAGACAGCTCAGCCAAAAGCAACTTTTAGAAGAGAACCACCTGTCTCATTAGATAACATCCCATCCACGTCCAAACAGGCGCAGATGAAGGTTGACTCTGCAAAAAATATCAATAAAGAAGTTACTAATATTAAATCTCAGCATGCTAACACAAGCAAAGGTATCTTACTGGGCACAGCCCAAATAAACATATTTTTTAATAACTCAATTTTCTCGTCAAGAGCTTTGATTGACTCCGGATCTGAATGCTCCTTCATAACAGAAAGACTCAGACGGAGAATCGACCTGCCAACTAAGAAGCTGCATGCCCAGGTTTCGGGCATCAATAATTCAGTGTCTGCGCAGGTAAAAGAAGCCTGTCTTATACAATTGCGATCACCGGTTGATCCTTTAATTTCAATAGAGGTACTAACGCTGGTTTTACCTCAATTAACTGGAAACCTGCCTACTTGCCACATAAGTGCATTGAGTAAGCAAGCGTTTCCAGACCTTGTACTGGCGGATAAAAGATTCTTCGTCAACGACCAAGTAGATCTTGTCCTGAGCGGAGACATTTATCCCAAAATAATGCTAGGCGGAATAAAGAAAAATGTATTGAATACACTTCTGGCCCAAGAGACGGTATTCGGTTGGACATTAACCGATCGTTCCGGCGAAGATAATCCAACCAACAGATGTGTATCCTTCTTTAACGAGATTTCTCTGGAAAAACAACTGGCATCTTTCTGGGAGTTGGAAAACATACCTCAGAACAAAATTCTTAATGAGGAAGAAAGGTACTGCGAGGAATTATATAGAAGATCAACAAAGCGATCAAACGACGGAAAATATATCTTTACCATTTAAGCAGGATTACCCTAAGCACATCCAACTTGGACCGTCTCTGAAAATCGCGTGCTCGCAATTTTTCCGAAATGAATCGCGGTTAGCAGAAGATCCAACCTTTCAGAAAGAATACAGCAGAGTGTTAATGGAGTATGAAGCGATGAATCACATGTCAAAAATTACCTCGATTGTCCCAGCAGAATCAACCAACATGTACTTTCTACCTCACCATGCTGTCAGAAAGGAGGAAAGCATATCTACAAAAGTTCGGGTAGTTTTTAATGCGTCATGCCCAACTTCCAACGGTGTCAGTTTGAATGATATGCTTTTACCAGGTCCAGTCCTTCAGGCTGACCTGACGATCTTAGTTCTACGTTGGAGATTATTTCAGTATGTCTTCAAACGCATCTCAGGATCTGGCATACAACGAACGTCATCCAATTATCCTTCCTTATAATTGCAGATACTCCCGCCTTGTGGTTCAACTTATCCATCAAATTTCTCTCCATGGTGAAAATCAGCTGATGTTGCGTTTGGTAGGCACACAATATTGGATTCCTAAAGTAAAAACCATGATTCGGTCCATAATACACACCTGCAAGGTCTGCTGCATCTACAAAATGCGATTGCAAGCGCAACTTATGGGGATTTTGCCAAAAGAACGAACAACCTTTTCCCGCGCGTTCACAAATACTGGAGTAGATTTTGCTGGGCCATTTGAAATTAGGAATTTTAGAGGTCGCGGCTGTCGAGTTTCAAAGGGTTATGTTTGCCTATTTGTCTGTTTTGCAACAAAGGCAATCCACTTGGAAGCCACGAATGATTTAAGTTCCCCATCCTTTCTGGCCGCATTTTCCAGATTTGTTGCAAGAAGAGGATGCCCAAGGAATGTATATTCCGAAAATGGCACCAACTTTGTTGGAGCTTCACGATCGTTGAAATCTGAATTTAAAATCTTTCTGGCTGATTCCCGCCACTCCACTATATCGAAATATACGCATCAAATGCTCTCATGGCACTTCATACCTGCTGGAGCGCCCCACATGGGTGGGCTTTGGGAAGCAGGTGTCAAAAGTTTCAAAAACCATTTCAAAAAAGTTTCATCGAATTTGAGATATACCTTTGAGGAGTTCACTACACTTTTATGCCGCGTGGAGTCTTGCCTCAACTCGCGACCTTTGAGCCCCGCTTCTAATGAGCCGTCTTCTCTGGAACCGCTCACTCCAGGCCACTTTTTAGTGGGAGGACATCTTTTGGCTCCTGCTGAGCCAGACGTCGGTGAAAGCCCCGCTTCTATTATAAATCGTTGGCAAAAACTCAAGGCGTTGCACCTAACTTTCTGTAGGAGATGGAAAACAGAATATCTTCTAGAAATGCAAAAACGGAACAAGTGGAAATACCCCGAGCAAATATGAAAATAGGCGATTTAGTGGTCATTAGGGAAGATAATCTACCGCCAAATGAATGGAGATTGGGACGTGTGATTAAGCTGCATCTTGGCTCAGAAAACCAGGTGCGTGTGGTGGACCTTGAAACAGCGAGGGGTCAGGTAACCAGACCTATTGTTAAACTGGTTATTCTCCCACCTTACCACGAAGATGGGGAGGAGGAAAGTACCAGTGCATAAGCGAATGCTGACCTCATTGCAAGTGTTAAGCCTCGCTTCGATTTTCAGCTGACGGATTCCACTTCTGTACCGGCTGGCATTCCACTGCTGTTTCCCTTATTCCAACTAACGTACCATAATAAAACAGCGAATAACCAGAATCCTTTACTCATAATACATAATTTTTTTGTTATGCCCCATTTATTGTCAATACACAAAATTAATGTTGAAACTGTTAAGAATTTTAAACAAATATACGAATTTTTTGAGTTGTTAATGTTTTTTTTTATACTCGAATAGCTGTGTAGTAATTTTTAACATCAATAACAATTTGTTTAGTAGAGAACGCTGCAAGTAAGTACCCGTTGCGTGCGTTAGTCTTTGAACCAATCAACCAACATTAACTCAATCAGCGTTTAGTATACAAACTTTCGGTAAAAAAAAAAAAAAAAAAGAGGTATATTTTATTTTATTGCGTATTAATTACTAGTAGAAAATTCTAAAATATTGAAAAACAAGGAATTTGGAGACATTTTTTTTTTAACGCCCTCGGCGATTTTTCCCCAATTTTTTTATTTTTTATTATGAGCTTCTAATTAATTAGCAATCGTCTTGGGAAAAACATACAAGTACTTCTATAAAACACTTATTAAAAATTTCATAAGTACTAGGACCCAGCAACTATTTCAGTTCAATTTTTTTTTTATGCCGAATTTTAATTTTTATGACAGATATTTTATTTTGCCGATTTTTATTTAAACATTTTTTTTCTCATAAAGTTTGTGTTTTCACAACCACTTGCTAGAAAATATGTATGTACATAAAATAGCCCATTACATTTCATAGCACTTATCGCTCCCATCGCCATCACCACCATAATAACCACGATTCATCGTCACGCTTAAGTAAATATGAAAAACTAATTATCCTTAAGAATTTGGCAGAAAATATCACAGCTTGCCCTTTTTATCGAAGAAGCACATGTCTATATTTAACTTTATATACTTCATAATTGCTGCTTTGTAGCTGTACCTACAAAAATTTGTCGCGATTTTATCACTTTCCACCTCACTCGCCAACGTTGCTCTCTGGGCCCTAGTGTACGCCAATCACATAAGCTTTCACTGTCGTCTGGTTACTGCCGTGAATCAAAAAACAAAAAAAAACAAAAAGAATTTGGCAGATGAGAGTAACTGTTGCGATGGCAATAATTATCTGGAATTGGTTGAATCGGCCAGCAAAGGAAATATCGCTTCCGCCAATGCAAATTACACCCGATACCAAGGGATCTTCGTTGCAAAGACTAGCCATACACTTAAACGAAATATATGTACATATGTACATACATACACATACATGTACATATATGCATAAAAGCCTAAGAATCAGCAATGATTGATTTATGCGTATAAAAAGAAAATTTAATTATAAAAAATATATGGAAAAACCTTAAAATCCTTCAGTATGAGGTATACGGCCAGTCGGTTCCTGTGATAGCGCTGGTTGATGATCACCCCATGATGACCGCACCGTCCAGTATCGTTGTTGGCGAGACCTGCATTCAGAATTGAGTATGGCAGGTAGCAGTAATCCGTAAATGTTTTAATGTGCTGCATTGAATGTAATAGGCATACTCCCATTCTTTATTAAAATACCGTGTACAAATTGCGTAAAAATTACGCCTACCTGTTGAATGCGTACTTCGTGCATATCAATGAAAATTTTTAATTCACGGAAATGGCCGGTTCTACAACAATGCCACATTTACGTTCCACACAGATGGGAAGTGTTCCAAGAGTAAATACAACTTACAGTGTGTACAGACTACGGCTAATTAAAATTATAATTACTCCCAAATTGAAATAAAATTCAACAATTGCAATTAATTTGAACTTAATTTGGTGAATAATATATTCTGCCTGGAATAGAGCACAATATGTCGTGAAAGCACTAATCTGCTACATACGAGTAATTAATTAATTTATTATTATTATTTTTTGTATTTTCTTGTTTGGCAGGCCACTTTGTCTTCATAAATACTTCTATATAATAAGTTGCGTAGTATTTGGAATAAAAGATTAGCATATGGTTGTACGTAATATATCTTATTGGTGAAGTTTATCCTTACCAAATTACTTCATCGCTAAGAGAATTCCCTCAATGTATAATTCAAATACATACTTGAGCCATAGATGGCGCCGCTCCTTCACATTCCACATAAGGTCAGGTAAACACTGGCAACTTGTTTATACGAATCAGCAAACATAATACCTAATTTACACCGCAAGAACTTAGAAAAAGTAAATACACTGCAAATATTTTAAGAAGCGTACAATGAGTGTATTATGTGTTTATTTGCCTTTCTTCTCGCCACCCAACAAATAAAAAAAAAAAAAAAAAAAAAAAAAATTTTGTTAACTTACAGTAAACATGACCCGCTATTCAACATTGCGAAAGAGGTTCGAAGATAACCCAAACCACTCTACATTTGCATGCGTGCTGTGCAAAAACAAACACCCGATCAGGCTATGTCCATCCTTTAGAGCCAATACGCCCGAAGATCGATTGCGCGAGACATTGCTTCATCGCCTGTGTTCAAACTGCCTTTCCAAGTCTCATCTAGCAGCAAGTTGCACCAACGAAGGAAGATATCGGCGATGTCGTGAGAAACATCACACTATGTTACACTTCGACCACACCACTAGGAGGGGCAGTGAAGCACGACAATTAAGATGTCGGCGATGTGGTGGGAAACATCACACGATGTCACACTTCGACCACACCCCTAGGAGGGCTAGTCAAGCACGGCGATTACCAGAAAGCGTAATCAATGATGTAAATGAAAGCGATGACGCGATATCGCTCGAAGCGTCAGAGGTAGAAGCGGAATCTACAGCATTTCGCTCTTCCAAAGAGGAGGGGGAAGTGCCAAGCTCCGGAGTGGAAGCCGAGCCTTTCAGGTCGGAGACAGCAGCAGTGGAGACTAGACCTCTTTATAGCGACGCTGCAAGCGGATCGGAATCTCGAACATTTCGACCAACTCTACAACATGAAAACAGATGCCAACGATAATTGGAGATCGCTGCTCTCCAATCACTATCACGACGGCAGCATCCCCAAACTCGACGCCAGGTAAACCTAGTACGCCACCCATACAAAAGCGGAAAGATGGAATCTAGACCATTCCACCCTCAAATTCGGAACAAATGGTTTTATCGATGCAGTGCGTTACTCCAGTGGCCCCTACGGCCGTCGTTAAAATTGAAGCTGGCGGACGACTGCACATGGTCAGAGCGCTGCTTGACCCGTGTGCAACGACTTCCCTGATAGCCGAAGATTTGGCTGCAGAGTTGAAGCAAACAATGACGCGCTTTGACCACTAGTACGGCTGTTTTTTTAAAACTTCGAGGGAAACATGGTCATCAAACCACTGTCACCACTCATGCTGTCATCATTCGAAATTATAGAAAGATAACGCCAATATTAACGGTTGACGCCACAATAACTGGCGCATATTCTAATTTGGCAGATCCGCGGTTTAATATCTCTGCGCCAGTGCGTTTGGTACTCGGGGCGGACGTAATCCCCAAGGTCCTGCTAACCGCCCTTCCTGCAGGTACATTAGGTCCACTACTGGCGCAGGACACTATCTTTGGATGGGTGTTGTCAGGCGCATGCTGAAATTCCAATGTTTACTTAATTATATTTAATATTCCTTTGAATTATCTTTAATGAACTTATATGAATAAAAGTGCAGATGAAATTTCAAATACACGTTTCCTTTACAGAATTTAGGTATTACCTGGAGCAAAACGCAGCAGATGTAGTATTTAAGTAAAATAATTTTATATATTTTAACAAAATATGATGGCTGAGGCGTATTTTCATGGAAATATTGCTTACCGCAAGGGGGCCGGAATGTTTAGACGTGGACACTAAATATCATTTATTGGGTATCACCCTAATGTTTAACAGCCAGTTGACAGTAGTACCGACACTCTGTTTAATACTCAAAACTGTATTTTGAGGTGAAATTCCTTCTCCTAGCGGTGAACGTAACCGGTCAAATTATTTTTCTATAAAAATCTGTTAAATCACTCCGTTTTGCGAATTGAACCAAGGAAGACGTCCTCAGCTATCCATCGAGCTCTATATACATCATTAACACAGGTAACCTGTTCGTTCAACACACATATACGAGTACTATACTAAGTATATACTGAAATACACATATCCATAACATTGTACACAATTTCATAGATTTGAAATAAACCATTTTATAAACACTACACTAACATCATTGTGTTTTTATCCGTTTCTATTTCCCGCTAAACACATCTGGGCAACGTGTTGCAACTCCAACTTGCCACATTGCATGGATGTTCATGGTCCTTCGTCGCCGAGTAACACAGATATTATTAACACAGGCGAACGCAGCAGCATTAGGAAGGATAAACTGGAATCAGATCCAACAACTGGCAGGTCGCAACAACTACACACTCTTACATTGTGAAGACGCAGTCAACATCACCAAATAAATATACAGTCCACTTATCGAAGCAAATTCAAAAACAAAAAAAAAGGTACGTGTTGAAATTTCTCTGCACTTTATAACCTTTTTTTTTTGGTGTTAAACAATTTCACTGTTTTTTATTGTGACCCGCGAGTGATATCGTGATATAAGTGCGAAATAATTCTAATTTTTAATTAATTTGCTCACGAACACCAACAAAAAGTGCGCGAAACTAAAAATATTTTAAGAAAATACGTCAATGTAATTAATTTAGTTGCATCACAAATTTCATCTTACTGAATCTAAATTCACATCTGCAAATCAGCGCTTCATATAATCGCACATTCACATAAACGCTACATAAGTATTACACATATATTCGAGTAAATACTCGTATTGACACATTAATTAAACCGCGCTTTTTTTCACATTAAATACACCGCACCTTTTCACTTAGGTTATCATAACCTCAATTTGCTCTTTGCTATATGCACAGTCACTTGCATTTAATAATCACGAGATCACTACGATGTCCTAAGAAAAAATAATAATAAGAATTAATAATTTAAAAAAAATTACGAACAATAAAAAGTTTGGTTGGCGAGTAGGCAAATATAGGTAGCACACATAATTATTTATACATTTACGAGTATAGTCAAGTATTCGTTTGCACATACATACACATGTATATATACATATACATAAATACATATTTTCAATAAATCAATATACCAGCATTTAAAATTCGAATAAAATTGTATTATCTGACTTGTGTGGAATTTTGGAAAATTTTGGGTGGTTACCTTTGCATTCAAGTTTAAAGCCTTTCATTTGATCTACCAAAATGGACAAATTCGTTCGCAAAGCAGATTCAGTAGCGGAATTCGAATCTGATTTCAATGGTACACCTGCGGGTGACCATACAATTTATACGTTAAAAATTCAGCAAGATGAATTAAATACAATGTGCCAAGAATCCAAAGCAGCTTACAGTGAACTGCTAGGTTCAGACTCACTTGCTCCTAAAGATCTGGCAGCGCTAAAGAAAAAGAATAGGTTAACATATGCTATTTATCTGCGATGCATGTCTACCATAGGAGAAATGAGTGAAAAATTGAATAGAAATGCGCAGCTAAAAATTCTATTTAACTTAACAGCGGTAGAATATGAGTGTGGTGATTCAATTAAAAAATTACAAAGAGACATAAACAATTGTATATCATCCCTGCAGAGTCTCGAAATTAACATATCTCATTGGGATGCAATAATTACTTATTTATGTTCGACTAAACTTCCAGAAGTAACCCTGTCGCTTTGGGAACAATCCATTCAAAATAATATGGAAATATCTAAGTGGGAAGACATGGATAAGTTCCTCTCCAGTAGGTTTCAGACACTTGAAACCGTTTCTGATATAAAAGGGGCAAATATCACATAAACAAACAAGATACAAAGTCTCAAACATGTCTCGGAAACACCACATAAAAGACTTGGCACCTTCCAAGCAAGTGTCGCCAAATATGTTTGTAAAATGTGCCAAACCAGTGAGCACAAGCTGCAGTCTTGCCAAAGATTCCGCAATTTATCTATTTCAGACATAATTAATTTTATAAAAACCAATAATAGTTGCTTGAACTGTCTGTCTTCAGGGCATTCGGTGTCGAGATGCACCAGCGCATTCAACTGTAGTATTTGCCATTTACGACACCATTCCCTTCTACAGATACAGACAGCTCAGCCAAAAGCAACTTTTAGAAGAGAACCTCCTGTCTCATTAGATAACATCCCATCCACGTCCAAACAGGCGCAGATGAAGGTTGACTCTGCAAAAAATATCAATAAAGAAGTTACTAATATTAAATCTCACCATGCTAACACAAGCAAAGGTATCTTACTGGGCACAGCCCAAATAAACATATTTTTTAATAACTCAATTTTCTCGTCAAGAGCTTTGATTGACTCCGGATCTGAATGCTCCTTCATAACAGAAAGACTCAGACGGAGAATCGACCTGCCAACTAAGAAGCTGCATGCCCAGGTTTCGGGCATCAATAATTCAGTGTCTGCGCAGGTAAAAGAAGCCTGTCTTATACAATTGCGATCACCGGTTGATCCATTAATTTCAATAGAGGTACTAACGCTGGTTTTACCTCAATTAACTGGAAACCTGCCTACTTGCCACATAAGTGCATTGAGTAAGCAAGCGTTTCCAGACCTTGTACTGGCGGATAAAAGATTCTTCGTCAACGACCAAGTAGATCTTGTCCTGAGCGGAGACATTCATCCCAAAATAATGCTAGGCGGAATAAAGAAAAATGTATTGAATACACTTCTGGCCCAAGAGACGGTATTCGGTTGGACATTAACCGATCGTTCCGGCGAAGATAATCCATCCAACAGATGTGTATCCTTCTTTAACGAGATTTCTCTGGAAAAACAACTGGCATCTTTCTGGGAGTTGGAAAACATACCTCAGAACAAAATTCTTAATGAGGAAGAAAGGTACTGCGAGGAATTATATAGAAGATCAACAAAGCGATCAAACGACGGAAAATATATCTTTACCATTTAAGCAGGATTACCCTAAGCACATCCAACTTGGACCGTCTCTGAAAATCGCGTGCTCGCAATTTTTCCGAAATGAATCGCGGTTAGCAGAAGATCCAACCTTTCAGAAAGAATACAGCAGAGTGTTAATGGAGTATGAAGCGATGAATCACATGTCAAAAATTACCTCGATTGTCCCAGCAGAATCAACCAACATGTACTTTCTACCTCACCATGCTGTCAGAAAGGAGGAAAGCATATCTACAAAAGTTCGGGTAGTTTTTAATGCGTCATGCCCAACTTCCAACGGTGTCAGTTTGAATGATATGCTTTTACCAGGTCCAGTCCTTCAGGCTGACCTGACGATCTTAGTTCTACGTTGGAGATTATTTCAGTATGTCTTCAAACGCATCTCAGGATCTGGCATACAACGAACGTCATCCAATTATCCTTCCTTATAATTGCAGATACTCCCGCCTTGTGGTTCAACTTATCCATCAAATTTCTCTCCATGGTGAAAATCAGCTGATGTTGCGTTTGGTAGGCACACAATATTGGATTCCTAAAGTAAAAACCATGATTCGGTCCATAATACACACCTGCAAGGTCTGCTGCATCTACAAAATGCGATTGCAAGCGCAACTTATGGGGATTTTGCCAAAAGAACGAACAACCTTTTCCCGCGCGTTCACAAATACTGGAGTAGATTTTGCTGGGCCATTTGAAATTAGGAATTTTAGAGGTCGCGGTTGTCGAGTTTCAAAGGGTTATGTTTGCCTATTTGTCTGTTTTGCAACAAAGGCAATCCACTTGGAAGCCACGAATGATTTAAGTTCCCCATCCTTTCTGGCCGCATTTTCCAGATTTGTTGCAAGAGGAGGATGCCCAAGGAATGTATACTCCGAAAATGGCACCAACTTTGTTGGAGCTTCACGATCGTTGAAATCTGAATTTAAAATCTTTCTGGCTGATTCCCGCCACTCCACTATATCGAAATATACGCATCAAATGCTCTCATGGCACTTCATACCTGCTGGAGCGCCCCACATGGGTGGGCTTTGGGAAGCAGGTGTCAAAAGTTTCAAAAACCATTTAAAAAAAGTTTCATCGAATTTGAGATATACCTTTGAGGAGTTCACTACACTTTTATGCCGCGTGGAGTCTTGCCTCAACTCGCGACCTTTGAGCCCCGCTTCTAATGAGCCGTCTTCTCTGGAACCGCTCACTCCAGGCCACTTTTTAGTGGGAGGACATCTTTTGGCTCCTGCTGAGCCAGACGTCGGTGAAAGCCCCGCTTCTATTATAAATCGTTGGCAAAAACTCAAGGCGTTGCACCTAACTTTCTGTAGGAGATGGAAAACAGAATATCTTCTAGAAATGCAAAAACGGAACAAGTGGAAATACCCCCGAGCAAATATGAAAATAGGCGATTTAGTGGTCATTAGGGAAGATAATCTACCGCCAAATGAATGGAGATTGGGACGTGTGATTAAGCTGCATCTTGGCTCAGAAAACCAGGTGCGTGTGGTGGACCTTGAAACAGCGAGGGGTCAGGTAACCAGACCTATTGTTAAACTGGTTATTCTCCCACCTTACCACGAAGATGGGGAGGAGGAAAGTACCAGTGCATAAGCGAATGCTGACCTCATTGCAAGTGTTAAGCGTCGCTTCGATTTTCAGCTGACGGATTCCACTTCTGTACCGGCTGGCATTCCACTGCTGTTTCCCTTATTCCAACTAACGTACCATAATAAAACAGCGAATAACCAGAATCCTTTACTCATAATATATAATTTTTTTGTTATGCCCCATTTATTGTCAATACACAAAATTAATGTTGAAACTGTTAAGAATTTTAAACAAATATACGAATTTTTTGAGTTGTTAATGTTTTTTTTATACTCGAATAGCTGTGTAGTAATTTTTAACATCAATAACAATTTGTTTAGTAGAGAACGCTGCAAGTAAGTACCCGTTGCGTGCGTTAGTCTTTGAACCAATCAACCAACATTAACTCAATCAGCGTTTAGTATACAAACTTTCGGTAAAAAAAAAAAAAAAAAGAGGTATATTTTATTTTATTGCGTATTAATTACTAGTAGAAAATTCTAAAATATTGAAAAACAAGGAATTTGGAGACATTTTTTTTTAACGCCCTCGGCGATTTTTCCCCAATTTTGTATTTTTTATTATGAGCTTCTAATTAATTAGCAATCGTCTTGGGAAAAACATACAAGTACTTCTATAAAACACTTATTAAAAATTTCATAAGTACTAGGACCCAGCAACTATTTCAGTTCAATTTTTTTTTATGCCGAATTTTAATTTTTATGACAGATATTTTATTTTGCCGATTTTTATTTAAACATTTTTTTTCTCATAAAGTTTGTGTTTTCACAACCACTTGCTAGAAAATATGTATGTACATAAAATAGCCCATTACATTTCATAGCACTTATCGCTCCCATCGCCATCACCACCATAATAACCACGATTCATCGTCACGCTTAAGTAAATATGAAAAACTAATTATCCTTAAGAATTTGGCAGAAAATATCACAGCTTGCCCTTTTTATCGAAGAAGCACATGTCTATATTTAACTTTATATACTTCATAATTGCTGCTTTGTAGCTGTACCTACATAAATTGGTCGCGATTTTATCACTTTCCACCTCACTCGCCAACGTTGCTCTCTGGGCCCTAGTGTACGCCAATCACATAAGCTTTCACTGTCGTCTGGTTACTGCCGTGAATCAAAAAACAAAAAAAAACAAAAAGAATTTGGCAGATGAGAGTAACTGTTGCGATGGCAATAATTATCTGGAATTGGTTGAATCGGCCAGCAAAGGAAATATCGCTTCCGCCAATGCAAATTACACCCGATACCAAGGGATCTTCGTTGCAAAGACTAGCCATACACTTAAACGAAATATATGTACATATGTACATACATACACATACATGTACATATATGCATAAAAGCCTAAGAATCAGCAATGATTGATTTATGCGTATAAAAAGAAAATTTAATTATAAAAAATATATGGAAAAACCTTAAAATCCTTCAGTATGAGGTATACGGCCAGTCGGTTCCTGTGATAGCGCTGGTTGATGATCACCCCATGATGACCGCACCGTCCAGTATCGTTGTTGGCGAGACCTGCATTCAGAATTGAGTATGGCAGGTAGCAGTAATCCGTAAATGTTTTAATGTGCTGCATTGAATGTAATAGGCATACTCCCATTCTTTATTAAAATACCGTGTACAAATTGCGTAAAAATTACGCCTACCTGTTGAATGCGTACTTCGTGCATATCAATGAAAATTTTTAATTCACGGAAATGGCCGGTTCTACAACAATGCCACATTTACGTTCCACACAGATGGGAAGTGTTCCAAGAGTAAATACAACTTACAGTGTGTACAGACTACGGCTAATTAAAATTATAATTACTCCCAAATTGAAATAAAATTCAACAATTGCAATTAATTTGAACTTAATTTGGTGAATAATATATTCTGCCTGGAATAGAGCACAATATGTCGTGAAAGCACTAATCTGCTACATACGAGTAATTAATTAATTTATTATTATTATTTTTTGTATTTTCTTGTTTGGCAGGCCACTTTGTCTTCATAAATACTTCTATATAATAAGTTGCGTAGTATTTGGAATAAAAGATTAGCATATGGTTGTACGTAATATATCTTATTGGTGAAGTTTATCCTTACCAAATTACTTCATCGCTAAGAGAATTCCCTCAATGTGTAATTCAAATACATA
Source organism: Philophylla caesio (assembly GCA_963971545.1). Lineage (NCBI taxonomy): Eukaryota > Metazoa > Arthropoda > Insecta > Diptera > Tephritidae > Philophylla > Philophylla caesio. Next base: position 35,745,272 of record OZ020608.1, on the reverse strand, counting down.
CTTGAGCCATAGATGGCGCCGCTCCTTCACATTCCACATAAGGTCAGGTAAACACTGGCAACTTGTTTATACGAATCAGCAAACATAATACCTAATTTACACCGCAAGAACTTAGAAAAAGTAAATACACTGCAAATATTTTAAGAAGCGTACAATGAGTGTATTATGTGTTTATTTGCCTTTCTTCTCGCCACCCAACATATAAAAAAAAAAAAAAAAAAAAAAAAAATTTTGTTAACTTACAGTAAACATGACCCGCTATTCAACATTGCGAAAGAGGTTCGAAGATAACCCAAACCACTCTACATTTGCATGCGTGCTGTGCAAAAACAAACACCCGATCAGGCTATGTCCATCCTTTAGAGCCAATACGCCCGAAGATCGATTGCGCGAGACATTGCTTCATCGCCTGTGTTCAAACTGCCTTTCCAAGTCTCATCTAGCAGCAAGTTGCACCAACGAAGGAAGATATCGGCGATGTCGTGAGAAACATCACACTATGTTACACTTCGACCACACCACTAGGAGGGGCAGTGAAGCACGACAATTAAGATGTCGGCGATGTGGTGGGAAACATCACACGATGTCACACTTCGACCACACCCCTAGGAGGGCTAGTCAAGCACGGCGATTACCAGAAAGCGTAATCAATGATGTAAATGAAAGCGATGACGCGATATCGCTCGAAGCGTCAGAGGTAGAAGCGGAATCTACAGCATTTCGCTCTTCCAAAGAGGAGGGGGAAGTGCCAAGCTCCGGAGTGGAAGCCGAGCCTTTCAGGTCGGAGACAGCAGCAGTGGAGACTAGACCTCTTTATAGCGACGCTGCAAGCGGATCGGAATCTCGAACATTTCGACCAACTCTACAACATGAAAACAGATGCCAACGATAATTGGAGATCGCTGCTCTCCAATCACTATCACGACGGCAGCATCCCCAAACTCGACGCCAGGTAAACCTAGTACGCCACCCATACAAAAGCGGAAAGATGGAATCTAGACCATTCCACCCTCAAATTCGGAACAAATGGTTTTATCGATGCAGTGCGTTACTCCAGTGGCCCCTACGGCCGTCGTTAAAATTGAAGCTGGCGGACGACTGCACATGGTCAGAGCGCTGCTTGACCCGTGTGCAACGACTTCCCTGATAGCCGAAGATTTGGCTGCAGAGTTGAAGCAAACAATGACGCGCTTTGACCACTAGTACGGCTGTTTTTTTAAAACTTCGAGGGAAACATGGTCATCAAACCACTGTCAGCACTCATGCTGTCATCATTCGAAATTATAGAAAGATAACGCCAATATTAACGGTTGACGCCACAATAACTGGCGCATATTCTAATTTGGCAGATCCGCGGTTTAATATCTCTGCGCCAGTGCGTTTGGTACTCGGGGCGGACGTAATCCCCAAGGTCCTGCTAACCGCCCTTCCTGCAGGTACATTAGGTCCACTACTGGCGCAGGACACTATCTTTGGATGGGTGTTGTCAGGCGCATGCTGAAATTCCAATGTTTACTTAATTATATTTAATATTCCTTTGAATTATCTTTAATGAACTTATATGAATAAAAGTGCAGATGAAATTTCAAATACACGTTTCCTTTACAGAATTTAGGTATTACCTGGAGCAAAACGCAGCAGATGTAGTATTTAAGTAAAATAATTTTATATATTTTAACAAAATATGATGGCTGAGGCGTATTTTCATGGAAATATTGCTTACCGCAAGGGGGCCGGAATGTTTAGACGTGGACACTAAATATCATTTATTGGGTATCACCCTAATGTTTAACAGCCAGTTGACAGTAGTACCGACACTCTGTTTAATACTCAAAACTGTATTTTGAGGTGAAATTCCTTCTCCTAGCGGTGAACGTAACCGGTCAAATTATTTTTCTATAAAAATCTGTTAAATCACTCCGTTTTGCGAATTGAACTAAGGAAGACGTCCTCAGCTATCCATCGAGCTCTATATACATCATTAACACAGGTAACCTGTTCGTTCAACACACATATACGAGTACTATACTAAGTATATACTGAAATACACATATCCATAACATTGTACACAATTTCATAGATTTGAAATAAACCATTTTATAAACACTACACTAACATCATTGTGTTTTTATCCGTTTCTATTTCCCGCTAAACACATCTGGGCAACGTGTTGCAACTCCAACTTGCCACATTGCATGGATGTTCATGGTCCTTCGTCGCCGAGTAACACAGATATTATTAACACAGGCGAACGCAGCAGCATTAGGAAGGATAAACTGGAATCAGATCCAACAACTGGCAGGTCGCAACAACTACACACTCTTACATTGTGAAGACGCAGTCAACATCACCAAATAAATATACAGTCCACTTATCGAAGCAAATTCAAAAACAAAAAAAAAGGTACGTGTTGAAATTTCTCTGCACTTTATAACCTTTTTTTTTTGGTGTTAAACAATTTCACTGTTTTTTATTGTGACCCGCGAGTGATATCGTGATATAAGTGCGAAATAATTCTAATTTTTAATTAATTTGCTCACGAACACCAACAAAAAGTGCGCGAAACTAAAAATATTTTAAGAAAATACGTCAATGTAATTAATTTAGTTGCATCACAAATTTCATCTTACTGAATCTAAATTCACATCTGCAAATCAGCGCTTCATATAATCGCACATTCACATAAACGCTACATAAGTATTACACAAATATTCGAGTAAATACTCGTATTGGCACATTAATTAAACCGCGCTTTTTTTCACATTAAATACACCGCACCTTTTCACTTAGGTTATCATAACCTCAATTTGCTCTTTGCTATATGCACAGTCACTTGCATTTAATAATCACGAGATCACTACGATGTCCTAAGAAAAAATAATAATAAGAATTAATAATTTAAAAAAAATTACGAACAATAAAAAGTTTGGTTGGCGAGTAGGCAAATATAGGTAGCACACATAATTATTTATACATTTACGAGTATAGTCAAGTATTCGTTTGCACATACATACACATGTATATATACATATACATAAATACATATTTTCAATAAATCAATATACCAGCATTTAAAATTCGAATAAAATTGTATTATCTGACTTGTGTGGAATTTTGGAAAATTTTGGGTGGTTACCTTTGCATTCAAGTTTAAAGCCTTTCATTTGATCTACCAAAATGGACAAATTCGTTCGCAAAGCAGATTCAGTAGCGGAATTCGAATCTGATTTCAATGGTACACCTGCGGGTGACCATACAATTTATACGTTAAAAATTCAGCAAGATGAATTAAATACAATGTGCCAAGAATCCAAAGCAGCTTACAGTGAACTGCTAGGTTCAGACTCACTTGCTCCTAAAGATCTGGCAGCGCTAAAGAAAAAGAATAGGTTAACATATGCTATTTATCTGCGATGCATGTCTACCATAGGAGAAATGAGTGAAAAATTAAATAGAAATGCGCAGCTAAAAATTCTATTTAACTTAACAGCGGTAGAATATGAGTGTGGTGATTCAATTAAAAAATTACAAAGAGACATAAACAATTGTATATCATCCCTGCAGAGTCTCGAAATTAACATATCTCATTGGGATGCAATAATTACTTATTTATGTTCGACTAAACTTCCAGAAGTAACCCTGTCGCTTTGGGAACAATCCATTCAAAATAATATGGAAATATCTAAGTGGGAAGACATGGATAAGTTCCTCTCCAGTAGGTTTCAGACACTTGAAACCGTTTCTGATATAAAAGGGGCAAATATCACATAAACAAACAAGATACAAAGTCTCAAACATGTCTCGGAAACACCACATAAAAGACTTGGCACCTTCCAAGCAAGTGTCGCCAAATATGTTTGTAAAATGTGCCAAAGCAGTGAGCACAAGCTGCAGTCTTGCCAAAGATTCCGCAATTTATCTATTTCAGACATAATTAATTTTATAAAAACCAATAATAGTTGCTTGAACTGTCTGTCTTCAGGGCATTCGGTGTCGAGATGCACCAGCGCATTCAACTGTAGTATTTGCCATTTACGACACCATTCCCTTCTACAGATACAGACAGCTCAGCCAAAAGCAACTTTTAGAAGAGAACCACCTGTCTCATTAGATAACATCCCATCCACGTCCAAACAGGCGCAGATGAAGGTTGACTCTGCAAAAAATATCAATAAAGAAGTTACTAATATTAAATCTCACCATGCTAACACAAGCAAAGGTATCTTACTGGGCACAGCCCAAATAAACATATTTTTTAATAACTCAATTTTCTCGTCAAGAGCTTTGATTGACTCCGGATCTGAATGCTCCTTCATAACAGAAAGACTCAGACGGAGAATCGACCTGCCAACTAAGAAGCTGCATGCCCAGGTTTCGGGCATCAATAATTCAGTGTCTGCGCAGGTAAAAGAAGCCTGTCTTATACAATTGCGATCACCGGTTGATCCTTTAATTTCAATAGAGGTACTAACGCTGGTTTTACCTCAATTAACTGGAAACCTGCCTACTTGCCACATAAGTGCATTGAGTAAGCAAGCGTTTCCAGACCTTGTACTGGCGGATAAAAGATTCTTCGTCAACGACCAAGTAGATCTTGTCCTGAGCGGAGACATTTATCCCAAAATAATGCTAGGCGGAATAAAGAAAAATGTATTGAATACACTTCTGGCCCAAGAGACGGTATTCGGTTGGACATTAACCGATCGTTCCGGCGAAGATAATCCAACCAACAGATGTGTATCCTTCTTTAACGAGATTTCTCTGGAAAAACAACTGGCATCTTTCTGGGAGTTGGAAAACATACCTCAGAACAAAATTCTTAATGAGGAAGAAAGGTACTGCGAGGAATTATATAGAAGATCAACAAAGCGATCAAACGACGGAAAATATATCTTTACCATTTAAGCAGGATTACCCTAAGCACATCCAACTTGGACCGTCTCTGAAAATCGCGTGCTCGCAATTTTTCCGAAATGAATCGCGGTTAGCAGAAGATCCAACCTTTCAGAAAGAATACAGCAGAGTGTTAATGGAGTATGAAGCGATGAATCACATGTCAAAAATTACCTCGATTGTCCCAGCAGAATCAACCAACATGTACTTTCTACCTCACCATGCTGTCAGAAAGGAGGAAAGCATATCTACAAAAGTTCGGGTAGTTTTTAATGCGTCATGCCCAACTTCCAACGGTGTCAGTTTGAATGATATGCTTTTACCAGGTCCAGTCCTTCAGGCTGACCTGACGATCTTAGTTCTACGTTGGAGATTATTTCAGTATGTCTTCAAACGCATCTCAGGATCTGGCATACAACGAACGTCATCCAATTATCCTTCCTTATAATTGCAGATACTCCCGCCTTGTGGTTCAACTTATCCATCAAATTTCTCTCCATGGTGAAAATCAGCTGATGTTGCGTTTGGTAGGCACACAATATTGGATTCCTAAAGTAAAAACCATGATTCGGTCCATAATACACACCTGCAAGGTCTGCTGCATCTACAAAATGCGATTGCAAGCGCAACTTATGGGGATTTTGCCAAAAGAACGAACAACCTTTTCCCGCGCGTTCACAAATACTGGAGTAGATTTTGCTGGGCCATTTGAAATTAGGAATTTTAGAGGTCGCGGCTGTCGAGTTTCAAAGGGTTATGTTTGCCTATTTGTCTGTTTTGCAACAAAGGCAATCCACTTGGAAGCCACGAATGATTTAAGTTCCCCATCCTTTCTGGCCGCATTTTCCAGATTTGTTGCAAGAGGAGGATGCCCAAGGAATGTATACTCCGAAAATGGCACCAACTTTGTTGGAGCTTCACGATCGTTGAAATCTGAATTTAAAATCTTTCTGGCTGATTCCCGCCACTCCACTATATCGAAATATACGCATCAAATGCTCTCATGGCACTTCATACCTGCTGGAGCGCCCCACATGGGTGGGCTTTGGGAAGCAGGTGTCAAAAGTTTCAAAAACCATTTAAAAAAAGTTTCATCGAATTTGAGATATACCTTTGAGGAGTTCACTACACTTTTATGCCGCGTGGAGTCTTGCCTCAACTCGCGACCTTTGAGCCCCGCTTCTAATGAGCCGTCTTCTCTGGAACCGCTCACTCCAGGCCACTTTTTAGTGGGAGGACATCTTTTGGCTCCTGCTGAGCCAGACGTCGGTGAAAGCCGCGCTTCTATTATAAATCGTTGGCAAAAACTCAAGGCGTTGCACCTAACTTTCTGTAGGAGATGGAAAACAGAATATCTTCTAGAAATGCAAAAACGGAACAAGTGGAAATACCCCCGAGCAAATATGAAAATAGGCGATTTAGTGGTCATTAGGGAAGATAATCTACCGCCAAATGAATGGAGATTGGGACGTGTGATTAAGCTGCATCTTGGCTCAGAAAACCAGGTGCGTGTGGTGGACCTTGAAACAGCGAGGGGTCAGGTAACCAGACCTATTGTTAAACTGGTTATTCTCCCACCTTACCACGAAGATGGGGAGGAGGAAAGTACCAGTGCATAAGCGAATGCTGACCTCATTGCAAGTGTTAAGCGTCGCTTCGATTTTCAGCTGACGGATTCCACTTCTGTACCGGCTGGCATTCCACTGCTGTTTCCCTTATTCCAACTAACGTACCATAATAAAACAGCGAATAACCAGAATCCTTTACTCATAATACATAATTTTTTTGCTATGCCCCATTTATTGTCAATACACAAAATTAATGTTGAAACTGTTAAGAATTTTAAACAAATATACGAATTTTTTGAGTTGTTAATGTTTTTTTTTATACTCGAATAGCTGTGTAGTAATTTTTAACATCAATAACAATTTGTTTAGTAGAGAACGCTGCAAGTAAGTACCCGTTGCGTGCGTTAGTCTTTGAACCAATCAACCAACATTAACTCAATCAGCGTTTAGTATACAAACTTTCGGTAAAAAAAAAAAAAAAAAAAAGAGGTATATTTTATTTTATTGCGTATTAATTACTAGTAGAAAATTCTAAAATATTGAAAAACAAGGAATTTGGAGACATTTTTTTTTTAACGCCCTCGGCGATTTTTCCCCAATTTTGTATTTTTTATTATGAGCTTCTAATTAATTAGCAATCGTCTTGGGAAAAACATACAAGTACTTCTATAAAACACTTATTAAAAATTTCATAAGTACTAGGACCCAGCAACTATTTCAGTTCAATTTTTTTTTATGCCGAATTTTAATTTTTATGACAGATATTTTATTTTGCCGATTTTTATTTAAACATTTTTTTTCTCATAAAGTTTGTGTTTTCACAACCACTTGCTAGAAAATATGTATGTACATAAAATAGCCCATTACATTTCATAGCACTTATCGCTCCCATCGCCATCACCACCATAATAACCACGATTCATCGTCACGCTTAAGTAAATATGAAAAACTAATTATCCTTAAGAATTTGGCAGAAAATATCACAGCTTGCCCTTTTTATCGAAGAAGCACATGTCTATATTTAACTTTATATACTTCATAATTGCTGCTTTGTAGCTGTACCTACATAAATTGGTCGCGATTTTATCACTTTCCACCTCACTCGCCAACGTTGCTCTCTGGGCCCTAGTGTACGCCAATCACATAAGCTTTCACTGTCGTCTGGTTACTGCCGTGAATCAAAAAACAAAAAAAAAACAAAAAGAATTTGGCAGATGAGAGTAACTGTTGCGATGGCAATAATTATCTGGAATTGGTTGAATCGGCCAGCAAAGGAAATATCGCTTCCGCCAATGCAAATTACACCCGATACCAAGGGATCTTCGTTGCAAAGACTAGCCATACACTTAAACGAAATATATGTACATATGTACATACATACACATACATGTACATATATGCATAAAAGCCTAAGAATCAGCAATGATTGATTTATGCGTATAAAAAGAAAATTTAATTATAAAAAATATATGGAAAAACCTTAAAATCCTTCAGTATGAGGTATACGGCCAGTCGGTTCCTGTGATAGCGCTGGTTGATGATCACCCCATGATGACCGCACCGTCCAGCATCGTTGTTGGCGAGACCTGCATTCAGAATTGAGTATGGCAGGTAGCAGTAATCCGTAAATGTTTTAATGTGCTGCATTGAATGTAATAGGCATACTCCCATTCTTTATTAAAATACCGTGTACAAATTGCGTAAAAATTACGCCTACCTGTTGAATGCGTACTTCGTGCATATCAATGAAAATTTTTAATTCACGGAAATGGCCGGTTCTACAACAATGCCACATTTACGTTCCACACAGATGGGAAGTGTTCCAAGAGTAAATACAACTTACAGTGTGTACAGACTACGGCTAATTAAAATTATAATTACTCCCAAATTGAAATAAAATTCAACAATTGCAATTAATTTGAACTTAATTTGGTGAATAATATATTCTGCCTGGAATAGAGCACAATATGTCGTGAAAGCACTAATCTGCTACATACGAGTAATTAATTAATTTATTATTATTATTTTTTGTATTTTCTTGTTTGGCAGGCCACTTTGTCTTCATAAATACTTCTATATAATAAGTTGCGTAGTATTTGGAATAAAAGATTAGCATATGGTTGTACGTAATATATCTTATTGGTGAAGTTTATCCTTACCAAATTACTTCATCGCTAAGAGAATTCCCTCAATGTATAATTCAAATACATACTTGAGCCATAGATGGCGCCGCTCCTTCACATTCCACATAAGGTCAGGTAAACACTGGCAACTTGTTTATACGAATCAGCAAACATAATACCTAATTTACACCGCAAGAACTTAGAAAAAGTAAATACACTGCAAATATTTTAAGAAGCGTACAATGAGTGTATTATGTGTTTATTTGCCTTTCTTCTCGCCACCCAACATATAAAAAAAAAAAAAAAAAAATTTTGTTAACTTACAGTAAACATGACCCGCTATTCAACATTGCGAAAGAGGTTCGAAGATAACCCAAACCACTCTACATTTGCATGCGTGCTGTGCAAAAACAAACACCCGATCAGGCTATGTCCATCCTTTAGAGCCAATACGCCCGAAGATCGATTGCGCGAGACATTGCTTCATCGCCTGTGTTCAAACTGCCTTTCCAAGTCTCATCTAGCAGCAAGTTGCACCAACGAAGGAAGATATCGGCGATGTCGTGAGAAACATCACACTATGTTACACTTCGACCACACCACTAGGAGGGGCAGTGAAGCACGACAATTAAGATGTCGGCGATGTGGTGGGAAACATCACACGATGTCACACTTCGACCACACCCCTAGGAGGGCTAGTCAAGCACGGCGATTACCAGAAAGCGTAATCAATGATGTAAATGAAAGCGATGACGCGATATCGCTCGAAGCGTCAGAGGTAGAAGCGGAATCTACAGCATTTCGCTCTTCCAAAGAGGAGGGGGAAGTGCCAAGCTCCGGAGTGGAAGCCGAGCCTTTCAGGTCGGAGACAGCAGCAGTGGAGACTAGACCTCTTTATAGCGACGCTGCAAGCGGATCGGAATCTCGAACATTTCGACCAACTCTACAACATGAAAACAGATGCCAACGTGAATTGGAGATCGCTGCTCTCCAATCACTATCACGACGGCAGCATCCCCAAACTCGACGCCAGGTAAACCTAGTACGCCACCCATACAAAAGCGGAAAGATGGAATCTAGACCATTCCACCCTCAAATTCGGAACAAATGGTTTTATCGATGCAGTGCGTTACTCCAGTGGCCCCTACGGCCGTCGTTAAAATTGAAGCTGGCGGACGACTGCACATGGCCAGAGCGCTGCTTGACCCGTGTGCAACGACTTCTCTGATAGCCGAAGATTTGGCTGCAGAGTTGAAGCAAACAATGACGCGCTTTGACCACCAGTACGGCTCTTTTTTAAAACTTCGAGGGAAACATGGTCATCAAACCACTGTCACCACTCATGCTGTCATCATTCGAAATTATAGAAAGATAACGCCAATATTAACGGTTGACGCCACAATAACTGGCGCATATTCTAATTTGGCAGATCCGCGGTTTAATATCTCTGCGCCAGTGCGTTTGGTACTCGGGGCGGACGTAATCCCCAAGGTCCTGCTAACCTGCAGGTACATTAGGTCCACTACTGGCGCAGGACACTATCTTTGGATGGGTGTTGTCAGGCGCATGCTGAAATTCCAATGTTTACTTAATTATATTTAATATTCCTTTGGATTATCTTTAATGAACTTATATGAATAAAAGTGCAGATGAAATTTCAAATACACGTTTCCTTTACAGAATTTAGGTATTACCTGGAGCAAAACGCAGCAGATGTAGTATTTAAGTAAAATAATTTTTTATATTTTAACAAAATATGATGGCTGAGGCGTATTTTCATGGAAATATTGCTTACCGCAAGGGGGCCGGAATGTTTAGACGTGGACACTAAATATCATTTATTGGGTATCACCCTAATGTTTAACAGCCAGTTGACAGTAGTACCGACACTCTGTTTAATACTCAAAACTGTATTTTGAGGTGAAATTCCTTCTCCTAGCGGTGAACGTAACCGGTCAAATTATTTTTCTATAAAAATCTGTTAAATCACTCCGTTTTGCGAATTGAACCAAGGAAGACGTCCTCAGCTATCCATCGAGCTCTATATACATCATTAACACAGGTAACCTGTTCGTTCAACACACATATACGAGTACTATACTAAGTATATACTGAAATACACATATCCATAACATTGTACACAATTTCATAGATTTGAAATAAACCATTTTATAAACACTACACTAACATCATTGTGTTTTTATCCGTTTCTATTTCCCGCTAAACACATCTGTGCAACGTGTTGCAACTCCAACTTGCCACATTGCATGGATGTTCATGGTCCTTCGTCGCCGAGTAACACAGATATTATTAACACAGGCGAACGCAGCAGCATTAGGAAGGATAAACTGGAATCAGATCCAACAACTGGCAGGTCGCAACAACTACACACTCTTACATTGTGAAGACGCAGTCAACATCACCAAATAAATATACAGTCCACTTATCGAAGCAAATTCAAAAACAAAAAAAAAGGTACGTGTTGAAATTTCTCTGCACTTTATAACCTTTTTTTTGGTGCTAAACAATTTCACTGTTTTTTATTGTGACCCGCGAGTGATATCGTGATATAAGTGCGAAATAATTCTAATTTTTAATTAATTTGCTCACGAACACCAACAAAAAGTGCGCGAAACTAAAAATATTTTAAGAAAATACGTCAATGTAATTAATTTAGTTGCATCACAAATTTCATCTTACTGAATCTAAATTCACATCTGCAAATCAGCGCTTCATATAATCGCACATTCACATAAACGCTACATAAGTATTACACATATATTCGAGTAAATACTCGTATTGGCACATTAATTAAACCGCGCTTTTTTTCACATTAAATACACCGCACCTTTTCACTTAGGTTATCATAACCTCAATTTGCTCTTTGCTATATGCACAGTCACTTGCATTTAATAATCACGAGATCACTACGATGTCCTAAGAAAAAATAATAATAAGAATTAATAATTTAAAAAAAATTACGAACAATAAAAAGTTTGGTTGGCGAGTAGGCAAATATAGGTAGCACACATAATTATTTATACATTTACGAGTATAGTCAAGTATTCGTTTGCACATACATACACATGTATATATGTATACATATACATAAATACATATTTTCAATAAATCAATATACCAGCATTTAAAATTCGAATAAAATTGTATTATCTGACTTGTGTGGAATTTTGGAAAATTTTGGGTGGTTACCTTTGCATTCAAGCTTAAAGCCTTTCATTTGATCTACCAAAATGGACAAATTCGTTCGCAAAGCAGATTCAGTAGCGGAATTCGAATCTGATTTCAATGGTACACCTGCGGGTGACCATACAATTTATACGTTAAAAATTCAGCAAGATGAATTAAATACAATGTGCCAAGAATCCAAAGCAGCTTACAGTGAACTGCTAGGTTCAGACTCACTTGCTCCTAAAGATCTGGCAGCGCTAAAGAAAAAGAATAGGTTAACATATGCTATTTATCTGCGATGCATGTCTACCATAGGAGAAATGAGTGAAAAATTAAATAGAAATGCGCAGCTAAAAATTCTATTTAACTTAACAGCGGTAGAATATGAGTGTGGTGATTCAATTAAAAAATTACAAAGAGACATAAACAATTGTATATCATCCCTGCAGAGTCTCGAAATTAACATATCTCATTGGGATGCAATAATTACTTATTTATGTTCGACTAAACTTCCAGAAGTAACCCTGTCGCTTTGGGAACAATCCATTCAAAATAATATGGAAATATCTAAGTGGGAAGACATGGATAAGTTCCTCTCCAGTAGGTTTCAGACACTTGAAACCGTTTCTGATATAAAAGGGGCAAATATCACATAAACAAACAAGATACAAAGTCTCAAACATGTCTCGGAAACACCACATAAAAGACTTGGCACCTTCCAAGCAAGTGTCGCCAAATATGTTTGTAAAATGTGCCAAAGCAGTGAGCACAAGCTGCAGTCTTGCCAAAGATTCCGCAATTTATCTATTTCAGACATAATTAATTTTATAAAAACCAATAATAGTTGCTTGAACTGTCTGTCTTCAGGGCATTCGGTGTCGAGATGCACCAGCGCATTCAACTGTAGTATTTGCCATTTACGACACCATTCCCTTCTACAGATACAGACAGCTCAGCCAAAAGCAACTTTTAGAAGAGAACCACCTGTCTCATTAGAAAACATCCCATCCACGTCCAAACAGCGCAGATGAAGGTTGACTCTGCAAAAAATATCAATAAAGAAGTTACTAATATTAAATCTCACCATGCTAACACAAGCAAAGGTATCTTACTGGGCACAGCCCAAATAAACATATTTTTTAATAACTCAATTTTCTCGTCAAGAGCTTTGATTGACTCCGGATCTGAATGCTCCTTCATAACAGAAAGACTCAGACGGAGAATCGACCTGCCAACTAAGAAGCTGCATGCCCAGGTTTCGGGCATCAATAATTCAGTCTCTGCGCAGGTAAAAGAAGCATGTCTTATACAATTGCGATCACCGGTTGATCCTTTAATTTCAATAGAGGTACTAACGCTGGTTTTACCTCAATTAACTGGAAACCTGCCTACTTGCCACATAAGTGCATTGACTAAGCAAGCGTTTCCAGACCTTGTACTGGCGGATAAAAGATTCTTCGTCAACGACCAAGTAGATCTTGTCCTGGGCGGAGACATTTATCCCAAAATAATGCTAGGCGGAATAAAGAAAAATGTATTGAATACACTTCTGGCCCAAGAGACGGTATTCGGTTGGACATTAACCGATCGTTCCGGCGAAGATAATCCAACCAACAGATGTGTATCCTTCTTTAACGAGATTTCTCTGGAAAAACAACTGGCATCTTTCTGGGAGTTGGAAAACATACCTCAGAACAAAATTCTTAATGAGGAAGAAAGGTACTGCGAGGAATTATATAGAAGATCAACAAAGCGATCAAACGACGGAAAATATATCTTTACCATTTAAGCAGGATTCCCCTAAGCACATCCAACTTGGACCGTCTCTGAAAATCGCGTGCTCGCAATTTTTCCGAAATGAATCGCGGTTAGCAGAAGATCCAACCTTTCAGAAAGAATACAGCAGAGTGTTAATGGAGTATGAAGCGATGAATCACATGTCAAAAATTACCTCGATTGTCCCAGCAGAATCAACCAACATGTACTTTCTACCTCACCATGCTGTCAGAAAGGAGGAAAGCATATCTACAAAAGTTCGGGTAGTTTTTAATGCGTCATGCCCAACTTCCAACGGTGTCAGTTTGAATGATATGCTTTTACCAGGTCCTGTCCTTCAGGCTGACCTGACGATCTTAGTTCTACGTTGGAGATTATTTCAGTATGTCTTCAACAGCGACATAGAGAAAATGTACCGCCAAATTCTGGTCAATCCACAAGAAACCAAATATCAGCGCTTAGTCATCGAACTTGCCCGAACGACCCAATCAGTCTGTATGAGCTTAAGACTGTTACGTTTGGCATAAACTGTGCTCCTTACTTGGCAATAAGAACACTACACCAGCTAGCAGTTGACTCAGAAAACTCTTATCCGGTTGCCTCAAACATACTACGCAAATATATGTATGTCGACGATGTTCTGGCTGGAGGACATAGTGTCGACTCTGCGATAAGAGCGAGAGAGGTAATTACCAAGGTTCTTCAATCAGCCGGATTTACTCTTAGGAAATGGACTTCAAATTGTGGACAAATTTTACAAGGTATACCAAAAACACATTTGTTAACTGAGGATTTTCTAGAATTTGAAGACACCAGTAGTGTAAAAGCGCTCGGAATCAGGTGGAATGCACACTCCGATAGTTTTTACTTTCTAGCCAAACCAATAGATTGCTGCGACGAGATAACGAAGAGAGCGATATTGTCAGCGATCGCCAAGCTATTCGACCCACTTGGATGGCTGGCACCTATTATAGTCGTAGCGAAAATACTAATGCAAAACATTTGGCTAGAGGGAACTAAATGGGACGATTCTGTGTCTCCAGCTACACTCACCAAATCTCTGGAAATAATGTTAAATCTCCCACCGGTGGATCTCTACGGCAAATTTCTGGCGGCCTGCAGTGCTGCTAGGCTAAATGCGATCCTTCCGTGGAGAAATATCAACTCCGGGCACGCAAAGGTCCTAGAAACTCTGCCCGGCAACCCGATGAGGTTGGATTACTTTCTACACCCTCCATTCTCTGGAAATAGATTCTCCACAAGAATCCCAGAGAGGAGCGAATGGATGGGTACCGTGGACCTAGATCCAGGATCAACGGCTGTATATACAGATGGTTCCAAGTTAAACGAAAGAGTAGGCAGCGGGATTTACTCTGGAGAACTCGATCTAAACCTCAGTCTTCGTTTACCGGACCACTGTAGTGTTTTCCAGGCCGAACTAAATGCAATAATGGAAGCAGCTCGTGGCCTTACAACGTGCACCTCCTTAGAACGAGGCATTACCATTTATTCTGACAGCCAGGCTGCTATCAAATCTCTGAATTCCTACGGTACAACCTCCAAGTTAGCCTTTGAATGCAGAGCAGCTCTAAACCAGCTGGCGGATATTTGCTCCGTACATGTTGTTTGGGTCCCTGGCCATAAGGACATCCCTGGCAATTGCCTCGCTGATGAACTAGCAAGGAAAGGGACGGAACAAACTGAGATAAACTCTGCTCAAGAGGCGGGTTTACCATTAGCATCCTATAAACACAGACTAAGATCTGAGCTTATGGGTAAGGTAAATTTAAGGTGGGCATCGGAGCCCACCTGCCACATTACAAGACAAATCTGGCCAGAAGCCGATGAGAAGCGCTCTAAAGCTCTCACGATGCTTAGCCGCTCCGCTCTCAGATTAGTAGTTGGGGTGATAACCGGGCACTGTCTCATGGGCACGCATGGAGAAAGACTAGGTTACCCAACAAATGATTTTTGCCGCAGTTGCCGAAACGAGGAGGAGGTGGAGAGTATTGAGCACTATCTCTGTCACTGCCCTGGATTGGCCAAGACGCGCAGTAAAGTTTTTAATGTATACTTTCTGGACTGTTTAGCTGACTTAAACTCGGCAAACATTTCCAACTTTCTACTCTACATCAAGCGCACTGGATGGTTCAATTTTTGAAAGAAGGGAGGGAGGGAATGCATGGCTTATGCCAGTGGTACCACAATGGGCTTCTCACAGCCTAAGTGTGCCACCGTGCTCCAGTGCGGTGGCAGCCACCCTAACCTAACCTAACCTACACTAGAACGTTGGCAAGTTTTCATAGAAAATTACAATTATATCAACAGAATCCGCACACCACGATGGGTACGTTATTCCCCGACAGAAGATGTAGAAATACACGGATTCTGTGACGCATCTGAGAAAGCATATGCGGCCGCAGTATATCTACGTGTAAAGAAAGAAAACAACATCTTTGTAAGTTTGCTACTTGCCAAAACCAGAGTGGCGCCGGTAAAAACAATTTCACTACCACGCCTTGAGCTGTGCGGAGCAGTGTTACTGGCAGATATAATGGAATCAGTAATAAATAATTGTGACTTTGGACACCTAAATATGTATCTTTGGACCGATTCGACAATCGTGCTTGCCTGGATTCGCAGACCACCATGTTCGTGGTCAACATTTGTTGCCCACCGAATTACCAAAATAGTTGAAAAGGTGGGAAACCGGTGTTGGTCACACGTGGAATCAGCGTCAAATCCTGCGGATTTAGCAAGCAGAGGTATACTGGCAAACGAACTGATCAACAATTCCTTGTGGTGGCAGGGTCCTTCTTGGCTAAAAGAAGACAAGGCTAAATGGCCCATACAAAACACGAGGAAAAACGAGTCTGCGTTAATGCAACGACCACTATTACTAATCTAGATGACATTCTTGGACGATTTTCGAGTTTATCCAGGGCTTTGAGGGTAATATCATATATTTTGAGGTTCTCTCAAAGAACTAATCGTAAGCTTCGTTTGAGCGAAAGTCTTGCTTAATTTCTTCAGAAGAAATTGAGGCAACGACTACTCGTTTAATAACAGTTTCTCAACAGCAATTTTACAGCAAAGAACTCGAACGATTGAAGTCAGGAGTGTCCGTATATGCGAAAAGCGAAATACTACCTCTTAATCCCTTTATAGATAAAGACGTGGTAATACGAACGGGCGGTCGTCTAAACGCATCTCAGGATCTGGCATACAACGAACGTCATCCAATTATCCTTCCTTATAATTGCAGATACTCCCGCCTTGTGGTTCAATTTATCCATCAAATTTCTCTCCATGGTGAAAATCAGCTGATGTTGCGTTTGGTAGGCACACAATATTGGATTCCTAAAGTAAAAACCATGATTCGGTCCATAATACACACCTGCAAGGTCTGCTGCATCTACAAAATGCGATTGCAAGCGCAACTTATGGGGATTTTGCCAAAAGAACGAACAACCTTTTCCCGCGCGTTCACAAATACTGGAGTAGATTTTGCTGGGCCATTTGAAATTAGGAATTTTAGAGGTCGCGGCTGTCGAGTTTCAAAGGGTTATGTTTGCCTATTTGTCTGTTTTGCAACAAAGGCAATCCACTTGGAAGCCACGAATGATTTAAGTTCCCCATCCTTTCTGGCCGCATTTTCCAGATTTGTTGCAAGAGGAGGATGCCCAAGGAATGTATACTCCGAAAATGGCACCAACTTTGTTGGAGCTTCACGATCGTTGAAATCTGAATTTAAAATCTTTCTGGCTGATTCCCGCCACTCCACTATATCGAAATATACGCATCAAATGCTCTCATGGCACTTCATACCTGCTGGAGCGCCCCACATGGGTGGGCTTTGGGAAGCAGGTGTCAAAAGTTTCAAAAACCATTTAAAAAAAGTTTCATCGAATTTGAGATATACCTTTGAGGAGTTCACTACACTTTTATGCCGCGTGGAGTCTTGCCTCAACTCGCGACCTTTGAGCCCCGCTTCTAATGAGCCGTCTTCTCTGGAACCGCTCACTCCAGGCCACTTTTTAGTGGGAGGACATCTTTTGGCTCCTGCTGAGCCAGACGTCGGTGAAAGCCCCGCTTCTATTATAAATCGTTGGCAAAAACTCAAGGCGTTGCACCTAACTTTCTGTAGGAGATGGAAAACAGAATATCTTCTAGAAATGCAAAAACGGAACAAGTGGAAATACCCCCGAGCAAATATGAAAATAGGCGATTTAGTGGTCATTAGGGAAGATAATCTACCGCCAAATGAATGGAGATTGGGACGTGTGATTAAGCTGCATCTTGGCTCAGAAAACCAGGTGCGTGTGGTGGACCTTGAAACAGCGAGGGGTCAGGTAACCAGACCTATTGTTAAACTGGTTATTCTCCCACCTTACCACGAAGATGGGGAGGAGGAAAGTACCAGTGCATGAGCGAATGCTGACCTCATTGCAAGTGTTAAGCGTCGCTTCGATTTTCAGCTGACGGATTCCACTTCTGTACCGGCTTGCATTCCACTGCTGTATACAAAGTAAGCCTTTTTACGGTCTCTTCAGTAATAACACTATCAATAATTACCCTTATTGCCATAACAGCTAAAAAGCGGTAGCTATCCCACGGGCAAGCCACACGCGTATCCGCTAAAAACGCTGACACTGCGTCTACGCTGTGTGAGAACGTCAGTGCTGCTACTTCTACAACAACAACCATTCGATGCACCTGTCGACGCAACGTGACTTCATAGCTTAAATTAGTTGTAAGAAACAACTGTTAGTTAGTTCTAATTTGAATGTCAAAATAAACAGTTGGCTCTCAGCCAAACAAGTAAATTCGTTTAGTTTCATTTATCTTGTATACTGTCAAAAAGCTCATCATTCAATGTTACATATCAACTCTCAAAACTCAAACCCAAGCTCAATTCCCCAAAAATTGACATTTCTCACGACAACAGCCAGGTTAACAGAGGATTCGATAATAAATTCTATACCCGAAGAGATCCCCTGTACTTCGAAATCTGCCAGACAGCAAGAAAATGAATTTGTACATTCTCACCACACAAGTAGTAAAGAAAAAATATTACTTCCAACCGCCATGGTCCCACTTGTTCACTTAGGAGACATGTTTATGGTGAGGGCTTTAATAGACCCAGGTCCGTAAAAACCTTTATTTCCTCAAAGGTGAAAAATCTATTAAAACTTTCAACGAAAAAGGAAAATTTCGAGATTTCCGGTATGGGTGTAAGAATCGTACAAACCTCCAAGCACGTTTGCTCAATAACTCTAAGCACAACGGATAAAAAGACTAGGATAGAAGCAAATGCCATTGTTTTACCTCTACTGACCCATTACTACCAGGGTTTGGAGTTAAGAATGTTGACTGGACACAGTTCGGCTCACTAGATCTTGCCGATCCCTACTGTTTTACCCCGGGTAAATTCGATTTGGTGATAGTAAGTGATTTAACACCGAAAATATTTCTGACAGGTGTGAAAACTGTCTCCGATAGCTTGTTGGCACAGAACACCATCTTCGGATGGATTTTAAGTAGCCCAGTTCAAGCTGAAGTCTCAGCGTTCTCTACTCGAGTCGAACCAGTTCCCGATGACTCATTAAGTGACCTACTTAAGCGGTTTTGGGAACAAGAAGATGTGGTGGACATTGCCCAAGTCTCAGAAGAAGACCAAATCTGCGAAAATCACTACAAAAACACAACAATTCGGAAAGCTGATGGTCGATACGAAGTTCGCCTTCCCTTAAAAAAAGATTTTCCAGAATCTCTAGCTCTCGGTCACTCACGCTTCTCAACTCTAAGCCAATTCTTAAGTATTGAGCGGAGTCTTGAAAAAAGGCCCGAGATCAAAGAAATGTACTCAGACGTTTTACGAGAATACGACACCCTAAATCATATGGAAGCCACAACTCCTCATAAAATAATAAAGAGCGGAAAATATTTCTTGTTTTATTTACCCCATCACGCAGTTCTGCGCCCAGAGAGTAGGACAACAAAGGTTAGAGTAGTTTTCAATGCTTCAATTCTTCAAGTTCTGGTTATTCATTGAATGACGTTCTCTATACAGGACTCACTCTCCAAACTGATTTAATGGTTCTCATTCTCAATTGGAGATTATATTAGTTCGTATTCAATGGCGACATTGAAAAAATGTCCATGAAGAAGATCACCAATTTCAAAGAATAGTTTTTCGAAAAACTCCCCATTACCCAATAAAAGATTTTAAGTTGAAAAAAAAAAAATAAAAAATTAAAAAAAAAGTTTAAAACAGTGACATTTGGTGTAAATTGTGCCCCTTACTTAGCCATCAGAACACTACACCAGTTGGCTGAAGACTCAAGCCACAAATTCCCATTGTGTACAAAAATTTTCAAGCATGAAACATATGTCGACGATGTTTTTTCAGGCGGACATGATTTGGAAACTGCCCGAAAGTCATTATTTCAACTAACACAAGCCCTTAACTCGGCGGGGTTCCCACTCAAAAAGATAACAGCCAATAACTCAAAAATACTCGAAGAAGTTCCCATTAAAAATCTTTTAGACTCAAATTTTTTAAATATGGAAGATCATAGTACAACTA
Source organism: Philophylla caesio (assembly GCA_963971545.1). NCBI lineage: Eukaryota > Metazoa > Arthropoda > Insecta > Diptera > Tephritidae > Philophylla > Philophylla caesio. The sequence continues at coordinate 35,725,134 of OZ020608.1, read as the reverse complement.
AAACCTTAGGTATTCAGTGGAACGCTGTATCTGATTCATTTTCATATACATTAAGTTCACCACAAACTCCACACTCGGCGACCAAACGCCAAATACTCTCAGCAGTTGCTAAACTGTTTGACCCGGCAGGATGGCTATCGCCTATAATGATTAGACCGAAAATCCTCCTTCAAACTCTATGGAAAGAAGGAACGGATTGGAACGAATGTGCTAAACCCAATTCTCAACACACTTGGAGTACAATCATAGAAAACTTTCGTTCAGTGGAAACCATAAAAATACATCGATGGATTGGGTATTCACCTACCTACAATGTCCAAATGCATGGATTTGCGATGCGTCACAGGAAGCTTATTGTGCTTGTCTGTACATTCGTTGCCAAGACGGAGAAAACCCACCGACTTGCACACTTTTCGCAGCTAAAACTAAGGTAGCTCTTCTGCATACTACCGTACTAAGGAACAGCGTTATTTCGAAATGCTGCTTACCACAAGGCGTACGTATGTGTATTTGTCTGTTTCTCAACTAAGGCAATACATTTAGAAGTTTGCTCAGACTTATCAACTCCCACATTTCTTGCGGCTTTCGCCGTGGACTACCCGCAAAAATGATGTCCGACAACGGCTAAACTTTTCTTGGAGCACAAAACGCTTAACCAAAAATCTCGATGGCTTTAAAAGTCAAATAGCATTACAATTCGGAAAGAAGTTTAATGCCCAGGGTGTAGAATGGCAATTCATACCCCCTCATGCTCCTCATATTTGCAGATTGTGGGAGTCCGCAGTAAAAGGCTTTAAAACCCATCTCATTAAAGTTGCGGGATCTCACAGGTTCACCTTTGAGGAAATCACGACGTTGTTAATACGCATTGAGGCAGTTTTGCACTCCAGACCTCTAACCCCGATGTCTGAAGATCCGAGTGATCTTCTAGTCCTCACCCCAGGCCATTTTATTCGTGGCGCCCCTTAATGGCAATACCCGAGCCACCCGCGAAACAAATCACACTGACAAATCGTTGGAAAAACTTGAAAATTCTCCATCAGGAGTTTAGCCGAAGATGGGATAGTGAATATTTTTAAGATCTGCACAAGCGGCACAAGTGGAAACACCCGCAGAAAGACCTTGAAGAGTGTCAACTCGTGGTCATTAAGGATGACTTAATACCTCCCCAAGAGTGGCGCCTAGGAAGAGTACTGAAAACTTACAGGGGTGCAGATAACCACATTCGAGTGGCAGATGTCAAAACTCAAACTGGCATTTACACTCGATCCATTGTGAAACTCTGTGTTCTCCCTACCCAATAGTTCCCCGATATCATCCCATACCACAATAACGATTATCTCACGCTCATTTCCCTTGAAATTCATTCACTAGAAATTAGACATTTCACATCACCCTAAATCGTCTTTTTTCTAATACACTTGTTTGTGTCTTTTAGATCACCTGGCCAGCTTTGTGGCCGGTTCCATCCTCTACAAGCTTGTTCAAGCTTTCGTAAGATGGCTGTGGAAGAACGAGTAAAAGCTGTGGGAGTGCATAAATACTGTATGAACTGCCTTGCCCGATCTCATCGCACTGGATCATGCACGTCTCGGCATAGCTGCCGCATATGCCAGCTCACGCACCATACGTTGCTCCATCGCCCAACAACTGAGGCAAAACCGAAGCTCATCGCAAGTGCGGTTTCCACCAAACGGAAACCAAACACAAATACTCCACCACGTAGGAGCGTACAATCGCGCCTCTGTTACTGCCAACACCAACGTCCCAACAACGAAAGGAAACCCAGCACTAATCAAAAGCCGAAGTCCGTGCATCGCAATGGGCGCGTAAATAAACGTCGGCCTACGCTGAATGGTTTGGTCAATTCGGCCGTTTCCTCCCTGCACGACTTACAGCAACACCTCCGATAAATTGCACCGTTGCAAGGCGGCCGGCATGGTCGTGATGAGGACAGTGGGAACCTCATCGACCTCTGAAATGCCTCAATTGGAGTCACTACTCTATGAAATGCCTCAACTGTAGGCACTAGTATATTTTATATACTACTTTTTTATTTTGTTACAAATACATACCGGTGATCGCCAACTCGAAAACTTGTCTCGATTTTTTGAAAGAAAACTCCAAATTGAAAAATATTCTAAAAAAAAAACCTGTGAATTTAAACTCAAATCTTTAACTTAACATTGTGAAATAAATTACTAAATAATTAAATTGAAGCTTTGAAATCTTTTTTATTTGAACTCCCCCACGACTCCGAAGTCGTGGAAATGAAAAAAGGTTTTCATCCGGTTAATATCTCGCCTGAATCGATTCCGTACACGGCCTTTGGTACTCCAAATGGGCAATATGAATTTCTGAAAATGCCGTTTGGATTAAAAAAAGCCCCTGCCGTATTCTAAAGATTCAAATTACGAAATGATCCTTGACATGGTGAATGACAGAAAAATTATAATCTACATGTACGATATTTTAATAGCGACAACCGACTTTGATGAACACAAGAGCCTGGTCCAGAAAGCAGCAACTTGAAACTTAACCTAAAGAAAGGCAAGTTTGGTTATACTAGGATAGAGTACTTAGGATATTCAGGTTCCCCTGATGGAGTATCACTTAGTGAAAGAAGTATCCAATACCGACAAATCAAAAAGAGTTTCACTCATGCTTAGGCTTATATTCATATTTTAGGCGATTTGTGCCGTGATTTTGAAAAATTGCCAGACCATTACAGAATCAATTAAAACAAAATGTAGCTTGAAGACGCTAACCATAATCTATGCATTGCGACGATTTCGGGTGTACTTAGAGGGTATACATTTCAAAACAATCACAGATTGTAACTCTTTGACGATGACACTAGGCAAAAGGCAAGTTAACCCTCGAATCGCAAGTTGGGCACTGGAATTGGAGAATTACGATTACCACATACAGCATAGGGGAGGGGCTTGTAACGATTCTCGCCTTAAATGCTGCCATAATCTGGGAAAAGGGAAGGCGTATGTTACCGAGGCGGGTCTGCATACCTTGCCTTGCTACAGTCTTAGCTCAGGGAAGTTGGGCGTGGGGTTGCCACGGTTCCATACTATGAAAATCGCATAAAAATTTAAATGTATGCAGAGAAAAGAAAAAGAAAAACAAATAAACGACAAAAGCCAGCGAAGCACTACCGGCAGCCAACTTAGATATCGAAAATATCTATAAGCGGAACGTTGAAGCGCGCCAACAACAAATTGATAAGAGGGGAGGAGGAAAGATGTTAGTTTTCCACCCCATTTTCTTAACCCACCCAACCTGCTAATAGACCCCATTCGACTCCATAAGCCCACACACCCCCTTTAGGTCATGTCTTCGTTACCCTTCCTCCATTTCGTCATCAACTAAAGTTATTAGAGTCGCATTTGGTTTCGTTTAATAATTCATGAAATAATTTTATTTACAATTAATTTGTACCTTTTCATATTATTAACTTAACTTATAAAGAAATTAGGAATTGTATTTACGATTTAATTTAAACAAACTCTAGATTCAACTTCTACTATTCATCGGAATAAGCTATTTTCATTACATTTTCGAAAATATTTGATTGCGAACATCACGACGGAACTGCTGACTCTCAACTCAATCGAATTTAGTTTTCAAGATTTTGTTCTTCATTTAACTCTCTATTACTCTTCTTTCCATTAACTTTCTTAGTTTCTTTCATTTATGATTATCTCTATGATTATCCTTACCCACAAAAGAAATATAAGAGGTTATCCATCACACATCTAGCAATAGAATATGCGTAGATATACTGCATATAGAGTTAATTACATAATTACTTACTTACATATGCATGGCTTCCATCGATGCGACGTTGAGCTCAGCGTACGACGTTCGAAGAAGTTTGATGCAACTAGCCATGTAGGCTCACGACCAATCTGGTTCTAAAATTAATGTTAATTAACATAAAATGAGGGACACTAGTTTCGAAGTTTGAGAGCGGAAGCGTCCGTGATATTCGCGCTGACAGCAGAGTATTCCCATAATGTTATCACACTAACACTATCAGTTATTTTCACTGTCTCTTAACAACATAACACTTATGAGCTATGATCCTGATAAATAGGCAATATAAAGCCGAACTAATTTCAAGTTAAGATTCCGAATTAACAAAAAAAAAAAAAGAAGAGAAAACTTAATATATACATATGTATATCTACGTATGTACATGAAATTTCCAAAATTTAACGTATTTTTAATTTTATACATTTGCATATTAAATATATACATATGTACGTATGTATTTACGTATATATGTATGTACAAAACCAAAATTCATTTTATTATTTATAAAATTACTTTAATTAATGTAATTACTTTATTTAAGAAAAAAAAAGGTATATTTTCAGTTGTCCTAAAACAAAAAAAATGTATCATGGAACAATTAGATAATCCTTTCGCACGCCTTATTATATGTACCTCCTTATGTATATATCCTTGTTGGATGTTGATCGGGCAGACGCAGGATGACTGGGTGATACATAATGTTAATTATCCTTAGAGAATGCCTTATCCGGGCCAATTTAACTCGTAGGAAGTTTCACGCACTTTATGAGGAGAGATTTTTTACAATTGCCTCTTTTTAACATGAGGTTTCGGTTCATTATTGCCTTAACGAAAAATCACTAAACGATCGACTCCATAGCAAAATTAACATCCGTACCGCTTCTCGTCCAAATTCTCACTTTTTCAAGAAAAAAATTTTAACTGCACTAATTCACAGTCTTGGTATAATTTCATACGAAACTCTCGCTTCTTTAAAATCCTTCAAGTCAGTAGCTTTTTTTTTTTCTTGTAAGTTCAATATCTTTTGTTAGGTTTGTTTAAAATAACAACCACAAAAAAAAAACGTTAAGAGGGGCACAAAGCACATGCGAATTATTTTTTTGTCGCTGCGCGAAAACACAACATCTCTTCACTTCAATAAATTCTGACAAACTGTCCTTTTCTCCAGCTCCAAAGTCTGGCCTACGCTAAAATTTTACACCTAATAGGCTAACGGTGAGATGGCGTGATTTGGCACTGCATAATTCTTAGGATACGTCATTGATCGCACCATCCACCCACGCACATACGCACCTACGTATATCAGTAAGCGCAAGCGCGATTCACTTTGCAGAAATGCGGAATTCTTTCCTAATTCGCTTTGTCCTGCATTCGCTTATTCGTAGCAGCGGTAGCTTATAACTATGTATGTACGTGCGTGCAAATATACATATGCGCCCACATGTATACAAACACCCAGTAAATATCGGAACATTAAGAAACCCAGTGACAAATTGTTCTTGGATAACCCTCACAAATTCCCCCCACGCAGACGAATGCTACACGATGCAACGCGGAAGTGAGCATTTGCTGATATGTATACTAGTATGATGGTTATATTTGAAAACAACAAATGTATGCATTTGGAAGCATTTAATAGATCGCCTTTGCTAAAATTACCATATGTCCTTGGCATGATAAGTCCCTTTACATTTTCCATCTAAATCCTCGAGCAGATAGTATGAATTACCCATTCTTTTTAAAACTTTGTGCCAATTTGGCATTGTAGTGTTTTAGAAGATTACTTTGCACAAAATTTCTACGTATTTATAACTTCTTGGCCAATTTTAAATTTTCGAATGTGTGAGCGCAGATTATACGAGCGAGCATTTTTATCATATGCGGACTTGAGCTTCGAATTTATGGATTGGCGAATTTTCGAAAATTCATCCTCCCTAGTAAGTCTAGCCGAACCTTCCGATAATAAGCCTAAAGTTTTCAATATTTTGTAGTCGCATGCATGAGTTATCATGTTTTGACCGAAAACAATGTAATAAGGAGATTTTCCTATCGTATGGTGCAAACCGTTTCGTAGGGAACTATTGATGCCGCTTATGTAGCAATCCCAAGTGCGCTGGTCTTTACGGACGAACGATCTCAAGGCTTCATTGATGCTCCGGTTGACGCGTTCAGACGCATTGGACTGTGGTGAGTAAACCGCCGTGCGTACATGTCTAATACCGTATTGGTTAAGGAAATTTACAAACTCTTTGCTAACAAATTGGCTGCCGTTATCGGAAACTACAGTTTCGGGCACACCAAAGCAATCGAAAACATTTGCCTTTAGAAACTCGATTATCAATAAGGACGTGAATTTTCGCAATGGCTTGAGAAATGTAAATTTCGAAAAATGGTCCACGACAATGAATATACCAATATTGCCCTTCTTTGATCGAGGAAATGGCCCAATCAAATCTACATATAGTCGTTGGAAAGGTCTTTCTGTCTTGACCATTTGTCCCATAGGTGGTCGGAGTACATAAGTTGGCGTTTTTGACGTTTTGCATAAATCACATGATAGTACGTATTTCCGAATGTCCGTCATCATTCCTGGCCAATATAAATGTCTGCGTATGAGATCGATCGTTTTGGCTATACCACCATGGGCAGAAGTAGGCGTATTATGAGCTGCATACATTACGCTTTCCCTTAATTCTGTTGGAAGAACAAGCTTCCACACATCTGTCTCCGAACTATCCTCATTATCAAATGATGTGCGATGATAAATAAACTTATCAATGACTTTGTAATCCGGCATTTCCACTTGTAAAAATTTGTCTCTCAACTTCTTGTATTGTTCTGATTCGAAAAACTCTGACTCTAAGTCGATTTCGGGTAAAACTTCTAAATTCAATTCGTTAATGTAATCATCCTCCCCCTCATTAACTCTAGACAACGCATCCGCTACTTTGTTTTCGTTGCCCTTACGATGCTCTATTGTAAATCTGAAACCCTGTAATTTCAAAGCCCATCGTGCTAGTCTACCGCTTAAGTCTTTTTGGCGCATAAGCCATTTAAGACTTGCGTGATCAGTCACTAATTTGAAGTCATGTCCCTCGATATAAAGCCGAAATTTCTTTATAGCCAGAACAACGGCAAGACATTCCAGTTCAGTGACGGTATAGTTTCTCTGCGCCTTATTTAGTTTATGCGACATGAAAGCTATGGACCTCTCATCTCCATTGTCATCACCTTGGGCTAAGAGACCACCGACATCGCATTGGCTTGCATCGCATTGCACTATAAATGGCTTCGTGTAATCCGGGTGCACTAATAAAGGAGCCGTAGTAAGTTTCTGTTTAACAAGTCCAAAGGCCTCCTGCGCTGTCGGATTCCACGCAAACGTTTTCTTTTTAGTAAGAAGCTCTGTCAGCGGAAACGTTAGGCTGGCGTAGTCGGCAATAAAACGCCGATATCAACCGGTCATGCCTAAAAATTGTCGAAGGTGGCGAACGGTTTTTGGAGTAGGATATTCAGTGATGGCCCTAACTTTGTCAGAGTCCACAGATAGTGAGCCATTGCCAACGACAAATCCCAGATATTTTACTCTACGCAAGCAAAAACTACTCTTGTTAACATTGATAGTAAGACCTGCTTTTCTAAGCTGCGTAGCAACTAATAACAAGTGGGTTATATGTTCCTCAAATGATGGTGACACTACAAGTAGATCATCTAAGTAAACGAATACGTGAGTTTTAAGGTGATATGGAATTACTTTGTCCATCAATCGACACATTGTTTGCGGCGCATTGCAAAGTCCAAATGGCATACGTTTAAATTGGTATAATGGTCGATTGGGGACAGTGAATGCTGTTTTAGGGCGAGATTCTTCTGATAAATTGATTTGCCAAAAGGCATCTTTTAGGTCGATTTTTGAGATACAATGCACAGGTGGCAATCGTGAGAGTAGGCCATCGATATTTGGAATAGGATATGCATCTTTAACTGTCAACTCATTCAACTTCCTGGAGTCTAAACAAAATCTAGCTTTTCCTGGCTTGACTACGAGAACACCTGGTGACGACCAAGATGAACTCTCGGCTTCCTCAATTACTCCTAATTCCAGCATTCGGTCTATCTCTTTGCAAAGTATTTTATCCATGGCTGGGGATATTGGATAGTACCTTTGCTTTACTGGTGCCGCTGTTCCAGTATCAATATGGTGCTCGATCAAAGTCGTGGTACCAAGACCTTCTTTTTCGAATGACGGAAAAGCGGATATTGCCATTTCAATCTGATACTTTTGTGTGGAAGTAAGTTGTAAAGTTTCTGATTCGTCTTCAGCGGAAAATTGGTTAACACACGGGTCGGAATGTACTTTTAAGTCAAACGCTTGCCAAAAGTCCATACCGCATATCACGTCATTGGTAACGGAATGAACTATCAGGAACTCGACTTTCTTTTCTTGGTTATTAAACTTCAAAGAAATCGTGATCGCCCCAGCTACAGTCTGTTTCTTCCCGTCTGCTGTTTTAACATTACCAACGAACTTTTGATATTTGTGACTTCCTTCTTCTATAAAAGGTTTTGCTAGATTTGAACCTAGGCAACTTTTATTTGCTCCGCTATCAAGGTTTACCAAAAATTAAAAGATTGGCGTAAGGACGAATGTCCGAGGCATTATAAATAATTGAGAATATTACATGCTTTCGCAGTGATTTTCTGCATTGCCAATATTCGTGCATATGTTGGCTTGACCGAGATTTTACTGGTTTTGGAAGCAACGTAGAGAATATACGCTCTCTTGCCCTTTTATATTCGGCCAACCGAACATGATATGGTTTTTGAAGATGGTGAGAGTACTTTCGACTGGATGATTTTGTTTGTAAATCTAAATCTTCGACTTTGTGGCGAGTTACATCCGGAATTATGGTTTGTAAATCTGGTGGTAAGATACTTTCTATCTCTGATTCCGAGTTTTGGGAGCAGGACGTCCGTCCGACATCAAACGAACATCCTTCTTGGTGTTTTCCGACGTTGTTGAGCATTTAGGGCATGACAGCTTATAGGTATCTTCGGCACCACAACCATAACAAAAGATCCGCCGCGTCTTAAAGCAGTCTTGATAACGATGTCCTGTCTCCTCGCAGTTCCAGCACTTAAGTTTTTTGACATCAATTGCCTCGATTTCACCAACAGCTTCTTCATTTTGAGAATCTGCCAATGTATCATCTGCAATTGCATGGGATAGTTGAAAGATTTGTCGTCTCAATGGATTCGACCGTTGCGCCAAAGAGGGTAAATCGCGGAAAAACTTTTCGTGTTTTCGGGCTTCTCTACGTAAACTTGCCATGTCGTGGATGTCCAAATGGGGCAACTCAAGCCCCAAATCTGGCTTTAGATTGCGCATAAGAGTCTCAACTAATTCTGAGTCACTCATTTGAAGTCGTAGGCGGTCGCTCATTTCCATGACTGCGTCGAGAAAGTCATCAAAAAGTTCATTTGGCCTCTGCCTTCTTCTTCTAATATCGTCTCGAATCTCTGAATCGGTGGCAAAGTCTTTGAATTGTCTTCGCATTGCGTCACACAACTCAAACCATTCTAAACTATCGCGCTGTTGACGGTATCTCCAGAACTACTGAAGTGCTTTTCCCTCAAAAAGGGAATGTACATGCTGGCATAAGAGGTCGAAATTACCGTTGAGGTGCAAAGACGTTAAAGTATTAACACGATAAATAAATTGGTCTATCGACAAGCTATCAGTTAGCCCACTAAAACGAATCTGCCAGTTGCGAATTAGATTAGATAGTTTTTCACTAGCGATCGAAAATCTACTCACACCAAACGATTCATGACGCCTCTCATTCGCGAAAACTCGATTTGAGGACCGTTCTTCGTAAGGAGCATCAGGCGGCCATGCGCGTGACTCGTCTCTTCGAAAATTTGTAGGGAAAGTGACCTATTCCCTGCTAAATTCAGATTGCCTATAATGTTTCGCAACTCATTTGAAATGGTACTCGTAATTTCTTCCCGAAAAAGGCTCAGTGACTCTGATATTAATTCCTGAACTCTTCCTTCTGATATGGCTCCGCGTCTATATCTAGGGCTATTTGTATGTTCGGACGTGTGTACTGAAGCTGAAGTAATCTGAGTAGGAGGAATATTTTGCGCAAATCCGCGAGTAATGGGTCGATCGCGCGGTATTGTACCAGTCTTTCGAACAGAAGGCGGATTAGCAGTCTCAACCTCTTCTACTGCAGACTTTAAATCATTCACATTACATGCTTGTCTGCAAACTGGGCAAGTTTGATTGTTTTCCAACCATCCACGAATACAATTTGAATGGAATTTGTGATTGCAAGGAGTGAGCACTCCTACTCCACTGCTTTGTAAGTCATCGCTACATATTACACAGATTGTGTTATTCATAATGTCTAGTTCAAGGCTACATGAGGCTTTCCCAGGACTGCGTGTCACAGGCATAATAAACAAAACGGCCTCAACTGGACGAAATATGAAGATAACAGCTCCAGTTAAATCAAGATACAACAAAATATTTCGAGACAATACGAAAAATTTATTTGACTTAAAGGAAAATTTTTCTCCAACATTTTTAAGTTTCGCAGGACGGGTATATGTTATGTGGCAAATGTTCGCTCAAAATAACATGGATAATTCAACAAAACCAATATCTAACAATATATATGTATGCATATAATACTCATGAAAAACATACCTAGCTTCATAATGGGATAAAACCCTTGTAAAAAAAAAATTCTTAACTCTATAAGATCATTTATTGATATATTAACAAAATTATTTGATGACTACTCTGTAAGGTAGGGTACGAAAACCTACGCGAGAAAGTTGTAACCAAATTTTTGTTGCCTAACCATCAAAAAAAATAAATGCTGGCAAAAAAAAAACAAATTATTTGATGCTTAACATTGGTTAGCCTCCAAAATAATTCAGAAGACAAACAATCCAAAAGTTAAAATTTTCGAGAAAGTAACTATACCAAAAATCATATGGGTGAAATCCCAGCATTACCGGAATAGCGGTCAAAAACCGAGATGAATCAGTAGGTCCGAAGGTCCGCTTTCGTAAGAAAAGAAAAACCTGTATTTAACTCCAATCCAAAAATATTTAAATCTGCGGTGCATAATCAGGATAACTTAATTAACTGCAATTCCAGCATCTTTGCCTAAATTAAACTGAAGTTAGTTTTTGAGGAGTTATCGTGGCTTTGGGGAAAATTGGCGGTCATGGTCCAAAGTGATCCAAACCATGCTACTCCTGCTTCTTTACCCCATTACCAAATAACATTAAATATGTGAGGATAAAAGGTAGAGCTGTGAGGAAGGACAAATATAATGTCTTTGATACCTCCTCGGGCAGCAGCCCCACGTTGGGCGCCAAAAATTCTTATGTAACGATTCTCGCCTTAAATGCTGCCATAATCTGGGAAAAGGGAAGGCGTATGTTACCGAGGCGGGTCTGCATACCTTGCCTTGCTACAGTCTTAGCTCAGGGAAGTTGGGCGTGGGGTTGCCACGGTTCCATACTATGAAAATCGCATAAAAATTTAAATGTATGCAGAGAAAAGAAAAAGAAAAACAAATAAACGACAAAAGCCAGCGAAGCACTACCGGCAGCCAACTTAGATATCGAAAATATCTATAAGCGGAACGTTGAAGCGCGCCAACAACAAATTGATAAGAGGGGAGACCCCATTCGACTCCATAAGCCCACACACTCCCTCTAGGTCATGTCTTCGTTACCCTTCCTCCATTTCGTCATCAACTAAAGTTATTAGAGTAGCATTTGGTTTCGTTTAATAATTCATGAAATAATTTTATTTACAATTAATTTGTACCTTTTCATATTATTAACTTAACTTATAAAGAAATTAGGAATGGTATTTACGATTTAATTTAAACAAACTCTTGATTCAACTTCTACTATTCATCGGAATAAGCTATTTTCATTACATTTTCGAAAATATTTGATTGCGAACATCACGACGGAACTGCTGACTCTCAACTCAATCGAATTTAGTTTTCAAGATTTTGTTCTTCATTTAACTCTCTATTACTCTTCTTTCCATTAACTTTCTTAGTTTCTTTCATTTATGATTATCTCTATGATTATCCTTACCCACAAAAGAAATATAAGAGGTTATCCATCACACATCTAGCAATAGAATATGCGTAGATATACTGCATATAGAGTTAATTACATAATTACTTACATACATATGCATGGCTTCCATCGATGCGACGTTGAGCTCAGCGTACGACGTTCGAAGAAGTTTGATGCAACTAGCCATGTAGGCTCACGACCAATCTGGTTCTAAAATTAATGTTAATTAACATAAAATGAGGGACACTAGTTTCGAAGTTTGAGAGCGGAAGCGTCCGTGATATTCGCGCTGACAGCAGAGTATTCCCATAATGTTATCACACTAACACTATCAGTTATTTTCACTGTCTCTTAACAACATAACACCAAAGAACATAAATGTATAAGAAGGGACAACACGTTACTTTTAGCAACGAGTGAATCTCCAGGGGCATGCTTTCTCTTTTGCTCAAATGAATTTTTTGATTGGCTAGAGTAAGAAAGCACGCCCCTGGAGATTCACTCGTTGCTAATAATAACGTGTTGTCCATTCTTATACATTTATGTTCTTTGATAACACTTATGAGCTATGATCCTGATAAATAGGCATTAATTTCAAGTTAAGATTCCGAATTAACAAAAAAAAAAAAGAAGAGAAAACTTAATATATACATATATCTACGTATGTACATGAAATTTCCAAAATTTAACGTATTTTTAATTTTATACATTTGCATATTAAATATATATGTACGTACGTATGTACGTATATATGTATGTACAAAACCAAAATTCATTTTATTATTTATAAAATTACTTTAATTAATGTAATTACTTTATTTAAGAAAAAAAAAGGTATATTTTCAGTTGTCCTAAAACAAAAAAAATGTATCATGGAACAATTAGATAATCCTTTCGCACGCCTTATTATACCTCCTTATGTATATATCCTTGTTGGATGTTGATCGGGCAGACGCAGGATGACTGGGTGATACATAATGTTAATTATCCTTAGAGAATGCCTTATCCGGGCCAATTTAACTCGTAGGAAGTTTCACGGACTTTATGAGGAGAGATGATACTTCATCCTCATTCTAACGTTTACAATTTCCTCTTTTTAACATGAGGTTTCGGTTCATTACTGCCTTAACGAAAAATCGCTAAACGATCGACTCCATAGCAAAATTAACATCCGTACCGCTTCTCGTCCAAATTCTCACTTTTTCAAGAAAAAAATTTTAACTGCACTAATTCACAGTCTTGGTATAACTTCATACGAAACTCTCGCTTCTTTAAAATCCTTCAAGTCAGTAGCTTTTTTTTTTTCTTGTAAGTTCAATATCTTTTGTTAGGTTTGTTTAAAATAACAACCACAAAAAAAAACGTTAAGAGGCGCACAAAGCACATGCGAATTATTTTTTTGTCGCTGCGCGAAAACACAACATCTCTTCACTTCAATAAATTCTGACAAACTGTCCTTTTCTCCAGCTCCAAAGTCTGGCCTACGTTAAAATTTTACACCTAATAGGCTAACGGTGAGATGGCGTGATTTGGCACTGCATAATTCTTAGCATACGTCATTGATCGCACCATCCACCCACGCACATACGCACCTACGTATATTAGTAAGCGCAAGCGCGATTCACTTTGCAGAAATGCGGAATTCTTTCCTAATTCGCTTTGTCCTGCATTCGCTTATTCGTAGCAGCGGTAGCTTATAACTATGTATGTACGTGCGTGCAAATATACATATGCGCCCACATGTATACAAACACCCAGTAAATATCGGAACATTAAGAAACCCAGTGACAAATTGTTCTTGGATACCCCTCACAGGCTTCTATGGGTCATGTTGATGCTCTTAGAAGATGCCGAATTGCATCCATCTTGGACGCCGGTGATGTTGATTCCCAAATTCAGGTTACCCAAGAGCGTGATGATACAATTAGAAGTCTGAAGACTTAACTGGAGAGTTCTTAACTCCGCTTGTTTACCGACTGAGGAAAGACGAAAGGACGCAAAGTATTATACGTCCCGCATGAGATGGAGCAGAACGTCATACGACTAATCCATGAGAAGATAGGTCATCGGGCGTGTGAGAAGAGCTACGACAAGGTAAGGATGTATTACTTGTTTCCAGGAATGTATGTTCTGTCTTTACGTTTCATTCAAAATTGTACTAAATGTATCATGTACGCAACACCAGTCCGAGAAACAGAGCGGAATTTCTATAATATAGAAAAGAGACTACTGCCGTTCGATTCATTACACATATATCACTTTGGGCCATTACCATGTATTAATTTGAAAAGGAAACATATTCATTGACGCGTTTATAACATTTTTTAAGTTATACCCGACGAATTCGACTAGCTCCCGAGAGGTCACCAATGCTCTTGACAATTACTTACACTATTACAGTAGACCAAGACGTATCATAACCGACCAGGAACCTGTTTCACATCCCTGGAGTTCGGAGATTTCTTATTAAAACGTAATATATCACATGTAAAGGTCGCAGTCGCTTTTCCTCAAGCAAATGGGCAGGTGGAGAGAGTCAAAAGGGTTATTAAACATGTGTTAGGAAAGTTAAACGATCGGATTAGTCACTTCGATTGGGCAGTTAAATTAGGAAAAGTGGAATATGCCATTAACAACTCAATTCATAGCACAACTCAAAACACCCCTAGTATGCTTTTATTCGGAGGCGAACAACGTGGGGAAGAGATGACGAATTAACTGAGTACTTAAGTGAAAGAGGTAATCTAGAGGGTGTTCGGGACTTAACGCCAATAAGAGCAAAAGCATCAAAGGCAATCGAGAAATCTCAAGAATACAATGAGAGTTATTTCCTTACAATATTGGTGATTTCGTTGTTATCCGAAATGTTGATACTATCGTAGGGGCCAATAAAAAATTCTCTCCTAAATATAAGGGGCCATATGTCGTCCATAAAATTTTAGGGAACGACAGATATCTAATACGTGACATCGAGAATTGTCAGTTAACTCAGTTGCCGTATGATGGTGTAGTTGAAGCTAATCGCATTCGTAAATGGATGCTGAAACCTAATACGCTCACTACAGATGTAGGTAACTATGAGGAACAATTTGTAATAATGTGTTAAATGTAGATGAAGAAGAGTCATTGGTAGACATTTTTGACACTACATCCCATGACTCTGTCAAAGATCCGCTAAGTTAAGAGTTTTCTAGTTTTAAGAGAAAATTCTATTGTTAATTTTTTTGACACTTCATCCAATGACTATGTCAAAGATTCGCTAAGTTAAGAGTTTTTTAGTTTTAAGAGAAATTTGTATTTATCAATAATCGAGGTCGATCAATTGTCAGGTTGGCCGAGTTGTAAACTATTATTTATTATAACAGAAACCTAAGCAACCCTGTTCTGTAGAGCCACGAGAAACTGGAGGTCATTGGCAGCACTGGGTTTGAAATGGTTGCTAATTTACTTCACTTCAGGAAAAAAATATTAATATAGGAGTTGCACTGACAACGCGCTACCCAATTAAATACAAGTTTTACTGAGACATTCTGGGAAGAACGTGGGAATATTTAAATTTTACAGCATACGTAATTATAAAAATTCTCCACTGGGTATATTTGAAACTTGAATTTTTTTATTACTTGCATTAAACAGCGTTTTGGCCGATAGAGGTAAATCATTTATTCCTATTTCTCGAAACGAAAGCAACAAATCCTCTAACGCGTGCTGTGATACGCTATCCCTAACTGCCCATGACTTTACCACTTCACATTTTTTATATCCACTAATATATATTATATTGTAAGAAGCGGTTCTAACAGAACAGGAAGCAGTAGGATCTAGCTCGGAGTCGACACTAACAGTTTCCGAAGCTTCACTACACTTACGCTAACTATAAATAGAATCATCTGAAAAAGTGGATGCTTCGGACTCAGGGATCAAATTTTCACAGCCGCCTGGGGTAGAAAGTTACCGCTTACCGAAGTCGATTCCGTAGGCTCTAAGCTAACAACTTCACCACAACTGGATTTTGATAATGAAGCACCCGCAGATGTGGATGCTCCTGGCACAGAAACTAAATTTCCACCATCACTTCCACTTTCGAAAAAAGTAGCACACTGCATTTCAATAATTTTTTTAATTCTCTTAATATCGCACTCAAATGCCTTCTTCTCTTTAGATAAGCAATCAAGTGCCGTTTTTTCATTTTTTTTATCCTTAATAAATTTCGCTTCTGCTTAAAATATGTATATTGAATTATTTTTCGTTGTAACAACGCACGCACTTTTTTAAAAAAATTAAAAAATGTTCCCTGATTTCTTTTAAACTTCGTTTCACTCTTGCATTTAACTTATTGTAGCAATGGCTTCTTTTTAAACAACGCGTACTATCTTTGCGTTTCAAATGGGTTAGTAAGAGAGATGAGAATGTATTTTTTTCTATCACCCAATTCTTGTAGGGTTAGCTTACCTGCCTACCCTTTGGAAACTCTAGAACATTGTCGGTCGTTATCTAAGTTATCGTTCTCCATCGATTTATCGAAATTTCTATCGTGTTCTATTTTTCGCTTTGATCTGTCATTAGTGTTTAGGCATATCGCCACAGTATGTTCGTGACGTCGGTTTCGTTTGAATTATCCTACTTTATATTTAATTTCTATCCATTGTTCTTTCATACTGCACAGTATGAGAAAATATAACTTTTGCTTAATTTATAATAATTATTTTATTTTATTATTTTTTATGTTTGTTCATTTTTCTGTTGGCCTAGTAAAATATTAATATTTTATAATTTTATTGAGCTCAAGGCCAGTTTATGGAATATTTGTTTGTGAAAAAACAACAACAGTTTTTAATGGTTGAAGTTATAGTACTATTTCGGTAGCGTATTGGCTCTGCAACTCCGAGCTCCCGGGTTCAAAGCCTGAGAGAAGTGGTTATGAAAATTAAATTAAAAATAATTTAATTTAATAATCAAAAAAAGAAGTCTGATGAGGAAATGTGGTGATTTCCGAAATAGTACTATAACTTCAACCATTAAAAACTGTTGTTGTTTTTTCACAAACAAATCTTCCATAAACTGGCCTTGAGCTCAATAAAATTATAAAATATTAACATTTTACTAGGCCAACAGAAAAATGAACAAACATTGTAGACAAGGATGAGCACGCCTTAAAAATGCATACATACAATATAGAATTTGCAAAAATAAAAACACAAACAACAACCACACAAACAAGTTAAATAGCGGCAGATCAGTTGCTTTTGTTTGTAGTTGGTTTGTTTAAAGAAGATGAAATAAACACAACAGCCAACTCGGCTAGCGTAGCACAATAGGTAGCGTATTGGCTCTGCAACTCCGAGCTCCCGGGTTCAAAGCCTGAGAGAAGTGGTTATGAAAATTAAATTAAAAATAATTTAATTTAATAATCAAAAAAAAGAAGTCTGATGAGGAAATGTGGTGATTTCCGAAATAGTACTATAACTTCAACCATTAAAAACTGTTGTTGTTTTTTCACAAACAAATCTTCCATAAACTGGCCTTGAGCTCAATAAAATTATAAAATATTAACATTTTACTAGGCCAACAGAAAAATGAACAAACATTGTAGACAAGGATGAGCACGCCTTAAAAATGCATACATATAATATAGAATTTGCAAAAATAAAAACACAAACAACAACCACACAAACAAGTTAAATAGCGGCAGATCAGTTGCTCTTGTTTGTAGTTGGTTTGTTTAAGGAAGATGAAATAAACACAACAAACAACTCGGCTAGCGTAGCACAATAGGTAGCGTATTGGCTCTGCAACTCCGAGCTCCCGGGTTCAAAGCCTGAGGGAAGTGGTTATGAAAATTAAATTAAAAATAATTTAATTTAATAATCAAAAAAAGAAGTCTGATGAGGAAATGTGGTGATTTCCGAAATAGTACTATAACTTCAACCATTAAAAACTGTTGTTGTTTTTTCACAAACAAATCTTCCATAAACTGGCCTTGAGCTCAATAAAATTATAAAATATTAACATTTTACTAGGCCAACAGAAAAATGAACAAACATTGTAGACAAGGATGAGCACGCCTTAAAAATGCATACATATAATATAGAATTTGCAAAAATAAAAACACAAACAACAACCACACAAACAAGTTAAATAGCGGCAGATCAGTTGCTTTTGTTTGTAGTTGGTTTGTTTAAGGAAGATGAAATAAACACAACAGCCAACTCGGCTAGCGTAGCACAATAGGTAACGTATTGGCTCTGCAACTCCGAGCTCCCGGGTTCAAAGCCTGAGAGAAGTGGTTATGAAAATTAAAATTAAAAAATAATTTAATTTAATAATCAAAAAGAAGTCTGATGAGGAAATGTGGGGATTTCCGAAATAGTACTATAACTTCAACCATTGAAATCTGTTGTTGTTTTTTCACAAACAAATTTTCCATAAACTGGCCTTGAGCTCAATAAAATTATAAAATATTAACATTTTACTAGGCCAACTGAAAATGAACAAACATTGTAAACAAGGATGAGCACGCCTTAAAAATGTATAAAATAAAGAATTTGCTAAATAAAAAACACAAACAACAACCACACAAACAAGTTAAATAGCGGCAGATCAGTTGCTCTTGTTTGTAGTTGGTTTGTTTAAGGAAGATGAAATAAACACAACAGCCAACTCGGCTAGCGTAGCACAATAGGTAGCGTATTGGCTCTGCAACTCCGAGCTCCCGGGTTCAAAGCCTGAGAGAAGTGGTTATGAAAATTAAATTAAAAATAATTTAATTTAATAATCAAAAAAAGAAGGCTGATGAGGAAATGTGGTGATTTCCGAAATAGTACTATAACTTCAACCATTAAAAACTGTTGTTGTTTTTTCACAAACAAATCTTCCATAAACTGGCCTTGAGCTCAACAAAATTATAAAATATTAACATTTTACTAGGCCAACAGAAAAATGAACAAACATTGTAGACAAGGATGAGCACGCCTTAAAAATGCATACATATAATATAGAATTTGCAAAAATAAAAACACAAACAACAACCACACAAACAAGTTAAATAGCGGCAGATCAGTTGCTCTTGTTTGTAGTTGGTTTGTTTAAGGAAGATGAAATAAACACAACAGCCAACTCGGCTAGCGTAGCACAATAGGTAGCGTATTGGCTCTGCAACTCCGAGCTCCCGGGTTCAAAGCCTGAGAGAAGTGGTTATGAAAATTAAATTAAAAATAATTTAATTTAATAATCAAAAAAAAAGAAGTCTTATGAGGAAATGTGGTGATTTCCGAAATAGTACTATAACTTCAACCATTAAAAACTGTTGTTGTTTTTTCACAAACAAATCTTCCATAAACTGGCCTTGAGCTCAATAAAATTATAAAATATTATTAGTTTTTAGCTTAAGGCGATCGGTTTTTTGCGAATATTATTATGAAAAAACAACAATACTCATCAGACTTATTTATTCTTGGCTTCTGCGGGAGTCAAACAGACAACATCAAACGAATTACTTAAGCCGGCTAAGCTTACGATGTGTGAATAAGTTTTTTTTCCCCTTCTTTTTACCCTTTACAACTTACTTCAATGTTTTTTTTCCTAATAATTTTCCCAAAAACCGAGGGAGCTCGTCAATCCTTAATACCAAATAGAAGATAACATTAAGTATAATACGGTGAAGCACATGATATACATATATTTTGTTTTCTAAGTTCAAATTTAATACATTTTTGTTACAATTTTTTATTGCATAGTTATTCTATATATACATATGTATATAATTTATACTAAGATATGCCGCTCTGTGCGCCCCTGTATGCAAATTATGCTTTTCCTTACTGGAAAAGTCTTTTTAAAAAATTACTTTACACTCCGCAGATTGCGGGTGTTTAAGTCAAACAGCAGACTTGTTGAGTCAAAATCAATAACTGAACTTTATTTACCAAAGCCTGTCTTATTTATCTACTTACAATTGTTTACTTAAAAACTATTTCACAATGACGCTTGATCATTGCATCAGTCAGTGATGAAATTCTTTTTGAAGAACAAAGGAATATCCAAAAGTATCTATTACCAAAAGTTTCCATAAGAAGAGGAAAATATTTATAAGTTACATTTCTTGCTTTGCAATGCAATTCTTAGATAAGAGCATTATTGTTTACAATTGCTATTGAGCCGTTATGTGTGGACTGCCGTTAACTCCCCCCTCTCTAAGATGAATCGTCCCCGATTCTACATTATTTTCTGTTAATTTCTCTATTTGATTCAAAATGATTTTGTAAGTATTTTCTTGAATTTCTACATTTTCGTTTTGTTCGGCAGTTGTATGTAATCTTTGGAATTTCATATAAATGTAAATTACTAAAATTATGCATACAATTATGACAATATACCAAAAGGATAAATGTGTTTTAATATTTTTATTTCCTTCGCCTGAAATATTTATATTTTCCAATCTCAACTGTTTATTGGTTGTTTCTATATACATATTTTAAAATTTCAAAGTTATTTACATAGTCATACTTTAAATAATTCCAAATTTTGGCTTCCGTATTTTCGTACGTGATATTATTTATAATGGTTTGATTTCCAAATGTGATTAAACATGCTCCAGATAATGTTTGATTTTCGACAATATTTTCTCCTGAAATCAATATTGCCCCTTGTTTTATAATTTCAATTGGTGAATTTCTTTCTTTTATTTTATTACATTTTCCCTGTTTTCTGTTTAAAATTTCCGATAAACATGAAGTCTGTTTGCTTAATTTACAATACGTATTTTTGATTTCCGTTTTACAATTTTTAACATTTAGAAACTTATCTTTACACTTAGTTATATTTTGTTCAATTAATAGCTTACCGTCTAGTTGAGCTACTGCTCTTACTTCGTAATAACTACATGTTAAATCAATTTTTGGATATTTTATATAAAGTACAATTATATCATTTTTTTGAACAATTTTAAATTCTGAAATGTCCATTAAGTCTGTCACTGTCATTGTACCGTGCTGGTAGTATGTGATGTTTTTTATTTCGTCAAAGTGCAAAATAGTCGGATTTAAAATTCCTATTTTTCCAAATGTAATTGTATTTATCAGGTTTTCAAGTTCATGCATAATAAATTGATTTCTTTTTTTCCTTATCGTCTTAGCTATTTTGTCACCTTTAAGATTTTGTACTGTATCTGTTAATTCTGTTATAATTTTAAAAATTTCTGAATTCGTTGTAAACTGTTTATTGTTATTTGCAACTAATTTCTCTAATTTATCATTAATTCTCACAAAATCGTCATGATCAGGAGTTCCTGCTATCCATTTCCAGAGTGTTCCCAGTTCATCAATGCCTCTCCTATGCCTAATGTGATTTTGTTTTAATTGTTCTAATAACGTTTCAATTACTATAATTTCTGATTCGGTTTCGGAATTTCTGACTACTATCTCATCATTATTATCTTTGTTATAGCGAACACTGTCATAAAAATTTTGTTTTTCCTTTTCTATAATATTTTCGAAATATGTTAAATTCGTAATGTGAAAAATGTCCCCATAATGTTCGTAAATTGAGACATCTCCGTTTTCAATAAGTACGTAATCCTGTCGAGTGTAGTCAATAATATCAGCTGCCGCTGAGCCAATTATTGTCGCAAGCATTAGAAGTAGCATATTGAAGATCTGTATATGTATAAAACAAAAATTATGTTTTTATATTATCTTTATGTATAACTCTGTTCCTATTACTTATTATTATTTTATTCCCCAAATTTTCCTTTACTTGTTGTCTTTTATATCTGGGTTTCAGCTTATTCCTTTCGCCTACAATTTTTTCATATACAATTTCACCTGGGTGGAATTGCTTTTCTACTCTGTTTTTATTATGGGATGCAAGCGTTTTTTCTTGCGCTTGTTTTAGAGTTTCGGCTAACATTTCATGATTTATTGTATTATGAAAAACATCTTTCGGTTTCAAGTTTGTGACCGAATGGATTGTTAAATTATATTGTTGACCGGCTCTAAAAACTGTTTCTAAATCGCTAACTATATTACATTCTTCTTTTATGCATCTTGCGATTTCTATTAGTGTTGAATGGACCCTTTCTATTTGTCCATTACTTGTACTATGGCGTGGATCGCAAAAATAAATTTCTACATTCAATCTTTGCATTAATGATTTAAATTGGGGTGTTGTGAAGCTAGGCTCATTGTCTAATGTGATTCGTTTTACATCTGGGAATGTCTGGAACAATTCCAAAACTTTTTCCTCTATGTTTGTTTTGTCTTCTATGTGTTTTAATATTAGGAACTTAGAGTAAGCGTCTATACATGTTATAAATTTAAATTTTTGAGCGTAAAAAATGTCAAGATGCAATTGTTCGCCTTCTTTATCCGGAATAGGAGCTTTACCTATTGGAATTTTTTTAGGATGACGATCATACTTATTTTTGTTGCAAGTTATACAGTTTTGCCCATATTGTTTTAGTTGTTTTCGCATCTCTGGCCAATAATAGAGTTTTTCTATTTGATTTGTATTTTCGACATAATTGCGATGAGCTCTATTATGAGTCTGTTCAATTATGCCTGCTTGGTCTTCTCTGTTAGGAATGTCCATTGGAAATAGTCTAGTGTGTACAAATTTGTTATGGAATGTTTCCCTTAGAGGACGTTGTATTTCGTACAGATCCTCTACTGTACAATGAATGGCAGTCACCAATTTTGGTTCAATATACTCTTTCAAAATGGTGAGCAAATTTTCAACGGTATCATATTCAATTAAATGCCTTTTATTGCCAAAACTTGTGATTAGTTCATGAATGGTGAACCTGTTTTTGCATAATATAATTTGTTGTTTAAATTGGTTTAAAGGTTTTTTTGTTTCCTGTATGCAAACATTGTCGCTACTTTCTGCAGAATGTTGTGATTCGTCATCTGTTGAATCATTTGACAAATTGTTCACTTCGAGGCGTGATAGCGCATCAGCTACAATATTTGTTTTTCCTGGCTGATAGACAAATTTTGGAGAAAATTCCTCGATAAACGCATGCCATCTTTTCATTTTGGAGTTGGGGTTACGGGTGGACAATGCAAAGGTCAATGGTTGATGATCCGTATGGATTTCAAGATTTGTCACCCCATAAAGATAATTCCGAAGATTTTTTAATGCCCATACTATAGCGTATAATTCTTTTTCATTAGTAGCATAATTTCTCTCTGTTTTATTAAGAGTTCTAGAGATAAACGTAATTGGTTTATTTTCTTGTGAAAGTACCGCGCCTATTGCAACATTAGAAGCGTCGGTAGTCAGTACAAATTTCTTTGAATAATCGGGTTGCGTCAATTCCATTTCTGACGCTAAATGTTTCTTTAGCTTATTGAATGCAGATATTCCTGCTTCATCAATTTCAATCATAACTTTTTTCGAGATATTTTTTGAGACTCTACCATTTTCTGCTGACAAATACTTTGTCAAAGGCTTTGCAATCGCCGCGTAATCCTTAACGAATTTGCGATAATATCCCGTAATGCCCATAAAACCTCTTAATTCCCGTAAACTTTTGGGTAAGGGATAATTAAGCATTAACTCAATTTTATGTGGATCGGTTTTGATAGTATCTTGGGCTATAATGTAACCCAAAAATTCTATTTGAATTTCAAAAAATTTCGATTTTTCAAGAGAAATCTTCATATTAGCTCTGCTTAGAATTCCAATTATTAATTCCAAGTCTTTCATGTGTTGTTCCTTGCTTTCAGAAAAAATAATGATGTCATCCATGTACACGTGACATATTTTTCCAATATAATCGCGCAATATATCATCCATTGCTCTTTGAAAAATTCTAGGAGCGTTTTTAAGGCCGAAGGGCATTCGCAAGAACTCATACTTTCCATTATTAATGGAAAATGCCGTCTTTTCTATGTCGCCTTCAAACATTAAAATTTGGTGAAAGCCGGACTCCAAGACAATGCTGGAAAAGTATTTTGCTTTCCCTAAATTTGACAGAATTATGTTGGTATCCGGGATAGGATAACGATCGGTAATGGTTTGCTCGTTAAGTTTTTTGTAATCTATAACCAATCTGAACTTCGGTGAACCATCATCGTGTGTACCTTTTTTCGGTACTACCCAAATGGGCGAGTTATAAGGACTTCTACTTGGCCTTATGATTTCTTCGTTCAACATCCTGTCGATTTCCTTATTCACAAACGAATTTACAGAAAGGGGATAGGGATATTGCCTACTCCAAATAGGATCTTTGCCCTCCGTTCTTATTACTGCTTTTACGTCTGTTCTGAATGGAAAACTCGTATCGACCTCAGGATGTATTTTTCTGATATTGTTTTTTATGTATTCTTTTGATTCTAATAACTCATAATTTTCATGTTCAGGATATGTACCCAAACTATATGTTTTCATGTTTTTATCATCTGTTATTTCCGAACCTCTTTCGCCCAGTATTGAACAGTTATCGATATTGCCGGTAAAGTCATCGGCTGGCACTTTAGGATCTTCGTGTCCCAAAGCAAAATATTTTTTTATCATTAAATTGCCGGTAAATTCATCGGCGGGCTTTGTAGAAACTTTTTGTTCCACAGTATTGTTTTTAACAGTAATTTTCTTACCATTTTTCTTTTTTAACTTGCCGGTAAATTCATCGGCGGGCTCTGTAGAAACTTTTTGTTCCATAGTTTTGTTTTTGACAGTAATTTTCTTACCATTTTTCTTTTTTAACTTGCCGGTAAATTCATCGGCGGGCTCTGTAGAAACTTTTTGTTCCACAGTTTTGTTTTTGACAGTAATTTTCTTACCATCTTTATTTTTTAACTTGCCGGTAAATTCATCGGCGGGAGCCTTAGAAACTTTTTGTTCCAAGGGGTTTAAAAATATTTGTTTATTCTCTTCATGAACTTTGATGCTCATGCTTTTTTCAATCATTTCATTGTCACTTATATTTTTATAAAAAATTTTCCCATTACACACGTCAATACGTGCTTCGACTTTTTTTAATAAATTATACCCTAATAGGAGATCGGATTCTAACTTTTCTATTTCGTAGAAAATTTGTTGTACTCCAAATAAAGTTATCAAATGGTAAAACTTGATGATGGAATAACCATTTATCGTTTTTACCCTTTTGTGAATTGATAATTCATTTCTATTATCGTATATCCCCTCCTTTATATAGCAAGAGGTTGCTCCCGTGTCGACAAGAGCTTTTAGGTTTCTTTTTAATTTTCTGTCGTAGAGGTTGATGTAGGGGAGTTCGTCCCCTCTTCCCCTAAAAAATGGTTTTCGTTTAAATTATTTATTCGTTGCGCCTTTTCCTGAGGCCTGAAGCTATTGTTGCTCTCACGTTGCCTCTTTATTCCATGTAAATCTTGGGCTTGAGCCCCATAATTTTGTTGCCCCTTATTTGCTTGAGCACTAGTGCTAGCCATTCGCGCAGTTTGGTTATAAAATCCATTGTTTTGTTGAGATTTAGTATTGGCGTTTCTCCTAAATCTCGAAATGGATGGATCTATATCCATCGCCTCGGGTTTTGGTATGTTTGTTTTTTGGGGAAACCTCAAGTTATTATTTGAATAATTTGTCGGTTTAGCCTTCATTTTTTCGGTAGCGAAATTTTGAGCAAACAACGCTCTCTGGTTGTTTGACTCAAGTTCCTGCGCTTTAGCCAAAGCATCAGGTAAATCCTGCGGATTCAGAGAGAATATTATATCTCTCAACGGCGCGTTTAGTCCCGTTATAAAAATCCTAAGGGCATGATCCCTATTCTTTTTATTTAACTCTTTGGTTAAATCCGATGTACTATTGTGTGTCATAATAGTTTTGTTTATTAACAAAGTCAACTTCCTGTTGACAACGTTATAGTATTCGATTACTGACATCGAACCCTGCCTCAAAACGCTAAGTTCCTGTTCAATTATATGAATGGGACGTTTGTCAGAGTACGCGAAGTCGAGCCGAGCGACTATCGCATCAAAATTTAGAACCGTACCGTGATTCGTTAAAATGTCATTCGCGTCCTGCGTTACCTTATTTCTAAGGATAGTTAAGGCGGCGAAGTATCTCCTACTCCTCCTAGTATACAAACTCATGGCATTGTGAGCCGCCTCTCTCCAACTCACATATGCATTTAATTTACCGGGAAACTCTGGCAATGACTTTATTACGTCCAGGGACTCCTGGCACGCTATATTTTCACTTATTGTTTCTGCCTCGTAGTCAGTTGCCCTACGACTTCCTACTTCTACTTGAGATTTAAGTCTCTCAAGTTCCTGCTTCAGACCTAAATTGCTGTCAGCTATCAGTCTGGTGATTAGTTCTACTGTTAACACGTCACTGTTCGCCATTATATTTTTTTATTTACTTTTAATTTCGTTCACTTGTTACTATTGTGGTCCTTGCCACAGTTATTACAACAATATAAATATATGTAATATAACTTAGTTTAGTTTAACTAAGATGGGGTATTTCCCATATATAAATTACCTTAAGGTAGATTTTTGGATTAAACAGCCTGCTGCTGTCTTTATGCTGGCGGTAGTTGATTGTAGAGATGTTCTTATTTGTTTACCTGCTGCTGTCCTTATGCTGGCAGTAGTTGATTGTAAAGATGTTGTTGTTAATGTTGTTTACCTGCTGCTGTCTTTATGCTGGCAGTAGTTGATTGTAAAGATGTTGTTGTTAATGTTGTTTACCTGCTGCTGTCTTTATGCTGGCAGTAGTTGATTGTAAAGATGTTCTTATTTGTTTACCTGCTGCTGTCTTTATGCACACGCACCACGAAAAGAATCCTTTAAATTTAGGATATTCTTTAACACTCGCGGTTTTTTTATTAGCATGTGCCCCACGTTGGGCGCCAATTATGCTTTTCCTTACTGGAAAAGTCTTTTTAAAAAATTACTTTACACTCCGCAGATTGCGGGTGTTTAAGTCAAACAGCAGACTTGTTGAGTCAAAATCAATAACTGAACTTTATTTACCAAAGCCTGTCTTATTTATCTACTTACAATTGTTTACTTAAAAACTATTTCACAATGACGCTTGATCATTGCATCAGTCAGTGATGAAATTCTTTTTGAAGAACAAAGGAATATCCAAAAGTATCTATTACCAAAAGTTTCCATAAGAAGAGGAAAATATTTATAAGTTACATTTCTTGCTTTGCAATGCAATTCTTAGATAAGAGCATTATTGTTTACAATTGCTATTGAGCCGTTATGTGTGGACTGCCGTTAACTTGCACTTATATATGTACATATATTTCCTACTAATTATTAATGAGACACAACTCATACAATGTTAGCTCGAATCCGTCAAATACGTCACAAAAACTAATAATTTTTTCTTCATCAATATCTTCTTCAACTAGGAAACTACTGTCATACCAGTTTTTGTAGAAATTGAATTAATTCATTATCATCTACAAGCATTTAGTTTGATTGAGCTGGTATTTAAGTTATGATTTTTTCAGTAAGTGTGCTTTCATATGTACATATACATTGTACCTAAAAATTCTTTAAACATTTCAAAATGTATTATCTCAATTAAATTCGACGCGGCATTAAGCTTACTTTAAAAATTAATTTACTTTAAAAGTATCAATCAAAACTGCCGATATATCACCGATAAGGGAAATTACCTAATTAAAATCTTTATATCTCTCATAGAAATGGGATATTAAGTTTGGTACGATGTTTGTGAGTTCCAGATGGATAAGAGTTTGTGAGTTCCAGATGGATAAGACCCATCAAAAAGTATACCGAAATTCGTCTGTTTGAATGCAAACTGTCTCTCAATTCTTGGATGAAGTTTGGCGGTGAGGTTCCTTTTTATAATTTATTAGACATTAGTCGGAATCGGCTAGATTGGACGACTATAACGTATATGAGAGCCGATTTTTCAGATATTATGTTTTGCTTTAAAATTCCTTTATTTAAGCAGCTTAAATTGTACTGGTATTATTAACACTATATAAGAAGTGAAAATCATAAAGGTCAAAGAAATACAACATATAGCTCCCATACAGCCGATTGTTCAGATATTGCATTTAACACCAAAACCCCTCCATTCAATAACCTAAAGGCTTGAAATTTCGCACAAATAATAGTGATTATAAGTACCCAGAACACTCTCGGTTAAATTACGTATGGTATACCGGAGAGCTCTACCAGAGGATTCACGTAAAGTTTCTATGAGATTCTTAAGGCCAAGTTGACAATTCGCATTGTAATACTAAAAGTGATATCACGGTATAAATACCCTAAACAACTGTGGGAATTGCAGTTTCGGTTAGTCGTGTCTTGTAGGGTACTATTTTAGCAGTGAAACCCACTGAGATCGCAGAAATATAACTTACAGCTCCCATACAATTATTTCATTCATGCATATCACTCGCACTAAATACACAAATATAATTAAGAAAGGTTATTTGCCTATTTGAATTCTTAAATGATCATCTACAGGAATTTTTTTTTATCAGCTGATTTTAAAAATTTCCTGTGAAAGTGTATAAGTGTGCTCCCAATTTCACAAATTTCTACGCATATCAGGTCATCGCTGTCACACATATCGATTATGTGGTGGAATAAAAATTTAGAGAACTTAAAGACTCAAAAGAACAAGCTTTGGATTAAGCTGAAGCACTCCATTACGAACGAAAACATCTTGAACTACAAAAAAGCTGCAGCCAAACTAAAAAGGGAAATAAAAATCACCAAAAGAACTTCTATATCCACATTCACATCCGCTATCAAGCCCACCACCCCTTCCAGAACAGTGTGGTCAAATATAAGGCGTTTCTGTGGCCTCAAATCTCACACGGGTATACATTGCATAAGCTCTGGCAACTCCACTATCACAGACGATTTCGAAATAAGTAATTTCTTTTGTCAGCACTGGTCCACACAATCACACGACTCAAAATTCCCGCAACAGTTCAGATTAAAAAAAACATCACTTTACTCCAGCGTAGCCGAATTTAGACCTAATGAAAAGGCTAAAATAATTGAAAAACCCATATCAAATATTGAATTGCATATCGCACTAAAAAAAGCAAACGGTTCTTCCCCAGGCTTTGACCGAATCACTTATGATATGGTTCATCACCTCTCTCCAAGTGCAAAATCAAGGCTTACTTCTTTTTACAACAAAATTTTCGACAACTACTTACCGCAGCTATATAAGCTAAGTACAATAACTCCAATACTTAAACCAAAGGCAGACAAAACCAGCATACAATCATACCGGCCTATATCTTTGAACCCTGTGTGCGCGAAGATCTTAGACAGAATTATATCCAATATACTATGGTGGTTTGTTAATTCAAACAAGCTACTCAATAGCCACCAAATGGGATTCAGAAAAGGGAGATCTGTTACTGACAGTCTAATTTACTTAGACTACATGATAACAGAATCTCTCTCAGAAAAAAAGCATATCTCGATAATATCGCTTGACTTTGCAAAAGCCTTCGATAGAGTAGGAATACACTCCGTAATAGATCAGCTTCTAGAATGGAAGATCGGTAAGAAAATAATAAGCTACATTATAAATTTTATGAGAAATAGGCAAATCAAAGTTAAAGTCAATTTCAAACACTCCAGCACATTAAATCTTCACAACGGAATCCCACAAGGATCCCCTCTCTCCGTATTACTATTTTTAATCGCCTACAATAAACTTGCTAACATATTATCAATACGCAGGGAACTAAATTTTTGCGCATACGCAGATGACTTCCATATCATCATGAAACTTAGCAACATAAAAAACCAAGCGATAAATATAAGTTCACTAGTCGATGAAATATTGGAATGGTGCGAGTACTCTGGAGCTGAGTTATCTCCGCATAAATGCCAACATCTACACATTTGTAGAAAACGTAACTGCAAGTGTACCGTACAATTTGGAAATATTCGCCTGAACGATGTAGACAATCTCAAAATTCTAGGAGTAACCTTTAGCTCCAAATACCGATGGCAACCTCACGTTGAATCACTTTTACATAGTCAAATGTCTCTCCAGCAACAAGTTTAATTGCAACATTAGCTCCCTCATATCCGTTATAAAAGCATTAATAATCTCAAAAATTGAGTACGGCATATTCCTCTACGGATACACTGCCAAAAGTACCCTCAATAAACTACGCTCTGTTCTTAATGCAACGGTCCGCATAGCGTTTGGCGCCTT
This sequence comes from Philophylla caesio, assembly GCA_963971545.1. NCBI lineage: Eukaryota > Metazoa > Arthropoda > Insecta > Diptera > Tephritidae > Philophylla > Philophylla caesio. The sequence continues at coordinate 35,695,017 of OZ020608.1, read as the reverse complement.
TCGAACCACTCGCATCAGTAATCTTATGTACGAAGCCAACATAAAATCAATCGAGACAACTAGGGACTACATCACTGTGGAACTTTCCAAATCCTTTCTCACTTGCGACACACCAATATATGAGCTTATATCCACTGTCAGCAATCTCAATACAAAACAAAAGGTCGAATCCGTCATCTCCAAAACAATAGCCAAATGCTCTCTCTTACAGCTTCCTTACCTTTGCGGCTCTTCAACAACACACAAATTTCCACAATGGGATTTTCCCATGTCCTCCATTAAAGCTTCTCTACGAACATTGCCCATGTCCTCTACCTCCATCAGAACGTACCAAAAACGGTTCTCAGAACTTTTGAGCAAAATACAGGACTATATACTAATTTTTACGGATGGGTCTAAAACCAGTCACTCAACCAGTTACAGTGTTACAACAAGTACATCGACTATATTCAACTCCCTCCTACCCGATTACTCCTCAGTCTTTACAGCGGAGATTATTGCCATTTTTAAAGCTCTAGACTACCATATACACAAAGAAGGAAAATATGCTGTATGCACGGACTCGCTCTCCTCAATAGACTCCATCTCCAATCCTATAAATAGCGAATATTACTCCCACAAAATCAAAAATATCCTAACGGTATACTACCCTAAATTTCTCCTAATATGGATTCCAGGACATTCAGCCATCCAAGGAAATGAACTGGCCGACCACGTTGCCAAATCAGCTCCCTCCCGGCCCCTAACTTCTACACAAAACTGGAACTTAAGAGACATAAAGAGGCATATTACGCTACACTACAGACAGATCCACAACAACACATTTCTTGAAACATCTACATGGTACCAATCTATCAACAGCTATCATACAAATATACAAACATTTACCCAACATATCGACGATACCATTAACCGGCTAGACTTAATAAAATTCGAACGTCTACGCTTAGGATACACAAATATTACGCACAGTTACCACATCACAAATACTCCACAATTATACTGCCACTTTTGTAACCAAACCACAAACATTAATATATCCCATATCCTAGCAGATTGTCCACTTTTCCAATCCAATAGAACCAAATTCTTTGAAGGCAACAATCCTTTAACTTTCTTGTCCACTCCAAACACAGGTAATGTAAAGAAAATCGTAGCATATCTCAAATCCACCCGGCTTTACTATAAAATTTAATTTATTTCTCTCCTTACATAAAATTTAATGTATTACGCGAGCTGAAGGTCTTTGCTACCATTGCTCCTATCCTACTACTAGCCTATGATTTTAATTATAAGTTAGTCATGTATAATAATAATAATAATAATAATTCACAAACAACTGTTGTTGAAATTTTTCTTTCGGATTCAGCTATGTATGCTCTTTTGAGGAGTTATCAGCAAAATACGCATATTTCAATGAATAACTAATACAGGAATATCATAAATGGCTTCTACAAACATCAAAGAATATTTTAAAAATTATTCCAATCGAAAATAATTAAACATTCACACACTTTTTGCCATTTACTTTTCATTTCACATTAGTACAAGAAAGCATTCGGATTCAATTCACAAAAATGTATGTGAATGTGAAATTGGGAGCACCAGACATGTAATTTCAAACCGAATCCACAGAGAAATTTGTGAATGTGAAACTGGGGGCACAGCTGATAGTCTTACTTCTTTGTTGCAGATAATGATACTTCCCTCTGTCTTGACCACATTCTGACAGTATTTTACCAATTTTCATAAAAATGTATGCACCAGTCGTTTTTGATGTTAACGGTATCCATTAAAATAATATACTAATTAAATATGTTATTCAAAGAATTAAACAATAATAATAACGAAGCAGCTTACCTTAACATAATTATAATAATAATAATTTGGCGCTTACACTATGTAGCTCTGTGTTTGGCCGAGCTTCTCCTACCATTTGTGGTGTGCGCATTTATACTATACCATAAATGGAGGGAACTACAAATTTGTGCCGACTCCGAACGGCAGATGTATTTAATGAGACTCTTTTTCATGGCAGAAATACGTTCGGAGGTTTGCCATTGCCTCCTGGGGTGACCGCTAATAGAAAACACTTTTTTTCTATGATTTTTATTTTACTTGTCCTTGCTGAGATTCGCCACTTTGTTATATTTTTTTGTTAAAATTTCAATGAATTTAAAAAATGAAATAAAATTTAACTAAAAACACGTTTAAACTTTTAAAGATGGACAATACAAAGCAGCTTGTACGTTAAGGAATTTCGTTAAGATATTTTTCACAACTTTACCAAAGTTACTCAGCTCAGTTACTCGGTAAAATTGAATTCGGTAAAATTGTAACGAACTGCAACGTTACCGATCTTCTTGTGACGTCCCTATTAACCATCAATACTTTCTAATTTAATCGAAAGATGTCGCCTAGGTGTATTTATATAAGGTGGTAACTGTGGCAAACCTGCAAAAAATAAATATCCATATAAATGCAAACATTGCATATCGATCGATATAAATACATTATTACCAATTGGTAAAAATACATGCATACATACATACACATGTAATTAAAAATAACAAGAATCATTGTTTTTTATTGAGCTCGAGGCCAGTTTAGTGGAAAAGTTTTGTTTGGAGAAAACAACAGTTCACTGGCTAAAATTTTAGCCGCTATTCTCCTACCTCCTACCAATGATTATTCATTTTAAAGGCCACTATAAACTTTACATATACTGGTATAAGAAGGAAAAAAGAAAGTATAAACTTATGTACATACATACATACATATGTATGTCTAAAATATACCAAAGCATTTGAATGCAATTTTATGATTCGCATATATTCCCGTAGTTGGAGTACATACATATGTATGTACATATATAGATGTCGACGTCCTAGTTAATAGCAGAAACCTTTGCTCAAGGTTTTTGTGTGTTTACATAAACCTGCTCGAACTTGCTCGAAAATGAGATTTGCCGGGTGTATTATAAATGTCATCCATTCAAATTTTTTTCAGTTTTGCTAGACTTATAATATGAACAGGTGACCAGGTAAAGTGTCGCTATTTTTATTTTTTATCAAACAGTTTAATTTAACTGTCACAAAAATATAGTATTTATAAATATTCTGATAATACTGCAATTGATTTAAGATTTTGCGTAGCACATCAGTATAGCATTAATGTATTTACATAAGTACATGAATCATACAAATTTTGTGGGCAATTGTGTTGCATATAGCTATGGATTATAGTTCCATTTGAATTCATTGTATTATACAATAGTTTTTTATAAATTCTCACATAGGAAACTCTGGATTTCCGCTAACGGTTTGTGGAACTGAGATAATGGAATTCATTAGTTGTTTCATTTATTATGTGCACTGAACATTAAATATACCTTCTGTGCGCAGTTAGTGTTAATTTTTCCGGTATGAACGTTAATACTACACGCACTTGTTTTAAAGTTGAGATGATTGCTAATCAAAAAACACAAAAAGGAAAATCCTCTGTCAAAAAACGCGATAGTCAATGGGAAAATGAGGTCATCCAGGTAAAATTTTTGATGTGCAAGTGTTAAATTATTTAAACTGTGCCTTATGAACGAGTAGTGTCATTATTTGAAATTTCCAAGGGCATTAGGACTGAGCTGCAACGCTGATGCCGCAAGAAAATTCCAAGTCAGTGTCAAAACTTTTCCATCGGAGGATCTTCAATTCATGAATTAGCAGTTTTGTGGCATTTGCTGTAATTATGTTGGGACTTAGTAGGCCAGTAGAATTTAATTACAAAAATGTTGTTTGAAGGTATATTAACTGCTGATCTAAAAAATCCCAACCATAATGAAAGCATAATTAAAAATCCTTATTTATTAACGACACAGTTGACACTAAATAAAGCTTCTATTTATTCTTAGATAAATTCACGTTACCTTTTCAAAGTCTAATTTGTACTGACTACACATTGTATTTTGTACGCCATATTAATTCTAATTCATCCACTGGCAGTTCAATTGTGGAATCAATCAGTATCACCTGTCTGCACCAAGATTACAAAAAAAGTGTATTTAGATGTCATACACACATACAAATGAACTGCATTCCCTGTAGGTGAAATCTGAGCTAGCGGCAACTAACAAATCTTACCTAGTCATTATTGAATTCAATCTTCTTTGAGAACTTTATAAAAAATACCAAGATGAGTTCCGTTAGTTCTTAGGTTAGTCTTAAATTTGTCATATGTTTTCGATATAGAAACCTATATCCCTGTAGACGAACCCGAAACGTATATACATATGTACATGTGTGTTTCACCATTTGTTCAAGTTTTCCCTGCAGGGTGTCAGTGAGGGAAGTCACAAAACTGTTGGAAATATATACTGTTGAATGTCAACATACGAGTACATATAGTAAGTACTCGAATGATCACTTTTAAAAACGACCGTGATTTGGTGAGTTAACATTTGATAATGTGGTTTGATGTGGTTTGATGTGGTTTACTAGTATTTTAACTACTTGTTTATTTATAAACATATACACATACATATATCAAAACATTAAATATATATTTGTATGTACACAAAATCGAAGGTAGACATTAGGGATGCCAATCGTGGGACGAGGAGGTTTTACGTACAGACAGTTTAAATATGTATTTTATGAACTAGATTTCGTGACGTAGCAATTTTGTTTGTCCAACGAACATTTTATAAATGTAATGAAATGTAATATTTAAAATGTTCTGACTGTATGCTAGAGTGCAGTAACAATTAAAAATCTAAGTTGTATGGAAATCATCACGAAAATATTAATGAACGATGTATCTTACAGCAAGCGTCTGTTCAAACCTTGTAGCTTAAAAATAAAATTTTATTTCCATTTGTCGCTAATTTTTTCCATTTATATGTGATAGATGGCAATAGCCCTGAGGAAAATATACAATTTATGTATTGAATATTTCTGTGGCTTCCCAGCATAACCGAAAAAGTAATTTTTTTTTTTGCAAAATCGAGTTAATGCAAAATTTGACATATGTGCGTGTTAATCATTCGAAAGAATGTAAATGTACTTTTATATTAAATATTGTGGCTGAATTCTCGACTTTTCCAAACCGAATAACTGAATTTTTCAAACAGCTTCAAAACTTTATGGCGCGTTCTGAGTGAGTGACTTTTTCGGTTATTCCGGGAAGCCACAGATTTATAATATGCACTTGGCAACAAACAATACTACATATTTTGTATATAAGTACATATGTATGTCGATATGTATGCATTTCAATCTCAAAACAATATTTGCATTGCATATTGGCAAGTTTCGACTACACATTTGTTTGTACTAAATTTTATATTTTTTGAACATATGTAGTTTCAAACTTTGCAGAAACTTATCAAACTTCCATCAAAACTTCAAACTTTCTAATTTAATATAAATTTTGGCGCTTACACTATATAGCTCAGTGTATGGCCGAGCTTCCTACTATTTGTGTGGTGCGTCTTTATATTATACCACGAATGGAGGGACCTACTATTTGTGGTGTGCGTCTTTATATTATACCACAAATGGAGGGACCTACAGTTTTGTGCCGACTCCGAGCGGCAGATGTATTTAACGAGAAGCTTTTTCATGGCAGAAATACCTTAGGAGGTTTGCCATTGCCTGCCGTGGGATGACCGCTATAAGAAAAAACATTTTTCTATTATTAAGATTTTGCTTGCCCTGACTGAGATTCGAACCTCGAACTCACCGGCATATCAAGTTATAGCACGCACCGCTACCAACTCGACCACAGCGGCGACGAAAACTTCAAACTTTAGAATTTCTAAATTTGTCTGATAATGCTGATTTGTATGACTTTAATATTGCTACAATAAAGTGAAAGTTTCAAGCGACTTAAAGTTGCTATTGAGTTTTGATAATGTTTAATTTTTTTGTTTAGTTTTTTCTTTATAAAATTGGAACATGCGTTATATGCATTTTAAAATAAATTTAAAAAAAATTTATTTTTGAATATATGAAAGTTTTTATAGTTTTGACTTTTTAATGTGTACAAACTTAGGGTAGTATGGGTTTTGTTCGAAATTCGATTATATTTTCAAGCAAAATATGAAAATTAATAAAATTACAAAACTTGCCAATATGTGTATTATAAATAGTAATTGTTTCGGTTCGTATAACGATGAAAAATGTTTTATTTTCTTATTTACTTAATTTAAGTACAAATATGCACATGCCATTGCTGTGGAGTAAATGTACTATCAAAAGCGGAAAATCCCAATTTTTGCAGTTTATTGTCCAATGCCACTTTTCTAGTTGTAAAAGTAATATAAATTAGATAGAGCTATAAAGGGGTTGAAAATGCCTACATTTTTTCTTTATTCATTATGGGTAATTTGTTTAATGTTTTACGTCCAAGATAAATAAAAATACATACATTGGTCTTATCCACGTCCAGATCGTTACTTTATGACATAAGATCGTCTTATCGTCATAGAGTTTTAAAATCGTCCAAATGGCGATGCCAACCTCCATCTGGCAACATGACAAACACAATAACTAGAATTATTTTATTTTTAAATGAGCTAAAGGCCAATTTTTGTTTCAGAGAAAGAACAACAACACAAAAGCGGTAGAAGTTATAGTACTATTTCGGAAATCACCACATTTCCTCATCAGACTTCTTTCTTCACGGCTTCCGCGGGAGTCGAACCGGCTGAGCTAAGCTTATGCTGTGTGAGCCGTTGTTCTCCTTTTTCCTTTTCAACCTATACAATCAAGTGCGACAGTTCCGCCGCTATTTCAACTTGACTGTGTAGTTGTTGTTTGTACAAATTTTGTGTATTTAAATTTATTTGTTAGGCAGTCTCAACCTTATTGTTAATTTTTGACTTGTTTAATTCCATTATTTTATTTTTAAATGAGCTAAAGGCCAAGAGAAATTAGAGAAAAAACGACAACACCAAAGCGGTGGAAGTTATAGTACTATTTCGGAAATCATCACATTTCCTCATCAGACTTCTTTCTTCACGGCTTCCGCGGTAGCCGAACACTAATTTCGATATTTATTAAGATTTCTTAACATAATCTTAGCCCCTAAATTCATTAAAAAGGTAAAGTTTTCATAAATAGAGAAATTGTGTGAAAATGCCGAATGAAAGAAATAACAAATAGCAAAACATTTCAAAGCAAAATAGATTAAGGTAGTTTCACTTAAAATTATATTTATTTGTTTAGATGATCCTCATACCTGATATGAAAGAGTTGATTCCACTTCTCAATTTTTACTCCTTCTGACATTTCTGTAGTTTAAAGATAGTAGGAATTTTCATCATATGCATTAAAAATAGGATGTCAATTTATTAGCCACCATCAAATATAATTCTGGAAGCAAATTGTTTCTATGTATGTATGTTTATCTACTAGGTTGTTTAAAACGTAATAACTACATTGCCGTTCGCTAATAAAAATTATGGCACAATTGCATACTCAAAATCGAAATTAAAAAATGAACTTCGTTTTCTCTAGAGCTGAAAAATGTATTATCTTTTTTTTTAATTTAAAGAGTTTAGTCGCTAAACACTCCATCGTCCAATGAAATAAGCTAACATATTAAAATTATGTGTAAATTATTCTAAAAGTATTTTATTACAACTCAGGTTGCCTTCTAAAAAGTTAATTGATTATATTAAAAAAACAGTTCTTACTTTGATTTCAAGTTTTACCATATGCAAACAAATTTCATTTAATTTTAAAATTAATCAGTAACTCAATTCTCATCGCTAATAGTTATCTGTATGTCCTATATTTCAGTCTGAAAAGTATACATATGTATATACGAGAATATAAATGTACATATTGTGCATATTGGAGGGATACACTTACAGATATTAAGCCCAAATTGCTTCAATAGCAACACACGTATATTTTTAGGCATGTATGTATGTATATATTAAAATACTTGTTTATTTATGTGTATCTAACAAAAATTAAGTATTGGCACAAACAAATAACACCGAACATGAATCGTGACAAATCCTCGTATTTCATTCAGCGGCTATTAAAATATTGTACTATCATATATTTAATACTCATATACGACAATATTTAATATGAAATAAAAAAATATTTAACAAAAAACAATATTTTATAATTTTATTGAGCTCAAGGCCAGTTTATGGAAGATTTGTTTGTGAAAAAACAACAACAGATTTCAATGGTTGAAGTTATAGTACTATTTCGGAAATCACCACATTTCCTCATCAGACTTCTTTTTGATTATTAAATTAAATTATTTTTTAATTTTAATTTTCATAACCACTTCTCTCAGGCTTTGAACCCGGGAGCTCGGAGTTGCAGAGCCAATACGCTACCTATTGTGCTACGCTAGCCGAGTTGGCTGTTGTGTTTATTTCATCTTCCTTAAACAAACCAACTACAAACAAGAGCAATTGATCTGCCGCCATTTAACTTGTTTGTGTGGTTGTTGTTTGTGTTTTTTATTTTGCAAATTCTTTATTTTATGCATTTTTAAGGCGTGCTCATCCTTGTTTACAATGTTTGTTCATTTTCTGTTGGCCTAGTAAAATGTTAATATTTTATAATTTTATTGAGCTCAAGGCCAGTTTATGGAAGATTTGTTTGTGAAAAACAACAACAGATTTCAATGGTTGAAGTTATAGTACTATTTCGGAAATCACCACATTTCCTCATCAGACTTCTTTTTGATTATTAAATTAAATTATTTTTTAATTTTAATTTTCATAACCACTTCTCTCAGGCTTTGAACCCGGGAGCTCGGAGTTGCAGAGCCAATACGCTACCTATTGTGCTACGCTAGCCGAGTTGGCTGTTGTGTTTATTTCATCTTCCTTACGCACGCCTTGTTTAAGGAAGATGAAATAAACACAACAGCCAACTCGGCTAGCGTAGCACAATAGGTAGCGTATTGGCTCTGCAACTCCGAGCTCCCGGGTTCAAAGCCTGAGAGAAGTGGTTATGAAAATTAAAATTAAAAAATAATTTAATTTAATAATCAAAAAGAAGTCTGATGAGGAAATGTGGTGATTTCCGAAATAGTACTATAACTTCAACCATTGAAATCTGTTGTTGTTTTTTCACAAACAAATCTTCCATAAACTGGCCTTGAGCTCAATAAAATTATAAAATATTAACATTTTACTAGGCCAACAGAAAATGAACAAACATTGTAAACAAGGATGAGCACGCCTTAAAAATGCATAAAATAAAGAATTTGCAAAATAAAAAACACAAACAACAACCACACAAACAAGTTAAATGGCGGCAGATCAGTTGCTCTTGTTTGTAGTTGGTTTGTTTAAGGAAGATGAAATAAACACAACAGCCAACTCGGCTAGCGTAGCACAATAGGTAGCGTATTGGCTCTGCAACTCCGAGCTCCCGGGTTCAAAGCCTGAGAGAAGTGGTTATGAAAATTAAAATTAAAAAATAATTTAATTTAATAATCAAAAAGAAGTCTGATGAGGAAATGTGGTGATTTCCGTTGAAATCTGTTGTTGTTTTTTCACAAACAAATCTTCCATAAACTGGCCTTGAGCTCAATAAAATTATAAAATATTAACATTTTACTAGGCCAACAGAAAATGAACAAACAAACAGCCTTAAGAGCTAGAACCAAAATTAATCCAAATTTATTTCGAACGGAGAGATGAGTAAAATCACTTGGATACGAGTACTATGGTTTGGTGTCAAATCCTTCAATTAACTTCCAGCAGATAAAACCAGGGACCATAACAGTTATAGGCTAAATCGAAAAAATCATTATATAATTGTTATTTTCTGATTTTTATATTTTTCCATCAAATTAAAGAATTATTCCATAAGTTCTATATTCGCCCGTATAATAACACTTACTTTTTGAGTTTTATTTTTCCTTCAATAAATAACACTTATGAAATGAGTTTTATTTTTCGCTCAAGAAATAAAACTTATGTGATGAGTTTTATTTTTCTGTTGTAAAATAAAACTCATCTTGTAAGTTTTATTCATCGTTCAAAAATAATTGTTATTTTGTAAGTTTTACTAAACACTCACTGGTCTTAGTAATCGTATTCTTATTACATACATCCACCCGCAGAAATAAGTAAACAGTGATATTATTTACAATATTGGCCATGTTTTTCATGTTTAATATTTTTCGTACATTTTATATAAAACTATAGTAAAATCCAACAAGTATCAAAACATGTTCAACAATATTTTAAAATTCTGTATCAGAATGTTCCGAAACTTTTCAGTTATGCAGTTTTGTACCCCGTTTAAATTTAATATAATAAAGTGCAGGTTTTTAATGTCTGAAAACTCCCGTAGATTTTTAATAATTTTTATCGCTGGCGGGGTTGATAATATTCTTCCATATAACGCATAAGCAAAATTTATCGACGGTCTTAGCACTTTCCATTGATTTGAAGAGTTGCGAGAGTTTTTTTCAACAAGCAAAGTTTTGAAGGTGAGTGACTGTACATACGTACATATATTTATAACTATTTTACAAACGTAATTGCTGCACTGGTACAGTTAAGCGAATATTCATGTACAGGGTGTGTCCCAGAAATTCCTTGTGAGTACAATTATTATTTATCAGAAAATCGAAGCTTATATAAATTTCGAATTTTTTTGAATTATTGGGATTCCATGTTCCTAAAATAAATAAAAGAACTCACATTTTATCGCCTTTTCAAGAATAGTATCAGCTTATATCAACATTCTCGAATATCTATAATTTTTTCTAACCCTGTATGTTCGCATTTACATGTACTCGTACACACATTACATACAAAAATTCGCATCTGCGGTCATAAGCAATAACAGCTTAAATCGAAAATCTTACTTTCGACGAATCGAATATATATTTGCTAAATATACCCAAACCATCACCTTAAGCAAGACAGTTTTATTAATAACTTTTGAGAAGGTAATGATATCTACCTGGGGAATTTGTGGAAATATGATATTTTGTTAGTAATGTAATATGCAAGTAGGTAAATCGAGCTTAATCTCTCTTAAGTAGGTTTTGGTTGTTATTCCTTGAGCTCTCGAATGCTCTTAAATTGGATAACCGAAAGGTAATATTGATATAACCACATGTTGGAAATATTTTGTGCGAGTGTAACGTCGTTAAGATTTTCGGTCAAAGTGATTTCAAGCTAATTAATAAAGCATCACTAATTAAATTAGTTCATACACATACTTTATAATGGGTCGTAAAAGTGAAGTGAAAGTAAGGGAGTTTTTTAAGTTTTCTAAAAAAAAAAGTGGAGTCTGAATGCAAAATTTGCAAGAGATGCTTTAAAGGAAACTATTTGTCTAATTTAAAGCGGCATTTAATAACTGAGCATAAAGATATTTACGATGCTGAAATAATTAATGAAGATGAAGAAGAAGTGCCAGAAAAAAAGATTAAATTCTCGGTCAATTTCAGCAAGACTGAAGTACAGGAAGCATGCGTTGATATGGTTACTACCGAAAGGTTACCATTTTCTTTTCTTGACTCTGACTCATTCAAGACATTAACACAGCAAATCTTTACTGGTTTAAATATTCCGCCCATAACCTCCCGAAATATAATGACATTTGTCACAGAAAGATATGAAATCAAAAAACGTGAAATAATAAAAAAGAAGGAGGCTGTGTCAGAGACACGGCCATTAAGTTTAACGTAGAATACGCCATCCGATAAGACAGAAAACATATGTATAATGATAATTTATAATGATAAATAATGCAAGCAAATGAATTTCTTTATTTGATAGTTACTTTTGATGATATACATAAGCTTATGATAGGAAAATAGGATAAAAATGTTTTTAAATTATCAATTAAATTTCTCGCAAAAACGAAGTCAATGGTAGTTATCAATAGTAAAGATAAATGATAAATAACAGACCCAAATCTATTTGATTATTTGAAAGATACTTTTGAGAATATAGGCTTATGATGGGAAAAATAGGATAAATATGTTTTTAAATTAACATTTAAATTTCTCGCAAAAACTAAGTCAATGGTTGTGTTATCAATAGTTGTGGGAGCATCATTTCGAATATAATCCAAATTAAACGTATCGCTCATAAATTTCGCCAATCTAGTATTTGAAGTGATTTCTGTGTTAAAATCACCACCAATAATCAGTAGTTGGCAGCGCTTTCTCTGCCTTTACTCTACTTTAACTTGCCCGCCTAAAATTATGCAATACAAAGAAAGGGCTGCACGAGTACATTTAAATCGCCCTCAACCAAACACCACACACATATTTTTGTGCATGTGTTTATACAATTTTCATTTGAGAAATTTAAATATTAGGAAGATATCAACCAACATGAAATGTATGTCAAACGAAAGCTAACATCTTCATTTGACTACAAAAAAATTTTTAAAAAAAGTTACCGTGCCGTTTCCTTATAATTAAAGAAATAGAGATTACAACAATAAAAACCTGACATGGGTGACCATACCGTAAGGTAAGACGTATTTCTACGCCAAAAGCTGGCTGGTGAAGTAGTTTGTTTAAAAATAGATACTGCAACAAGACTCAACCGCGGAATATTAGGTGTTAATGTCCAAATGTGTAAAAACGTCAAAATATATATTGCTACTTTGGGTCTAATTGAGTTGCACAAAAGACAAACCAGCGAAAACATAAAGTCAGAAATAGAAAACATCATTATGAGCTTTGGTATAAAGAAAACTCAAATATATTCGGTGACAACTGATAATGGGCGCAATATGTTGAAGGCAGTTGAGTTGCTAAGCGGTTCAGACGAATATGAATGCGAAATTGATAATATAGACGGCGAAATGGATGGTGGGGAATTTCTAAGGAATATTAACATTCACGCTATTTCGTCAATTAAATGCGCTGCGCATACTCTCCAGCTCGCAGTTAAAGATTTCTTAGTTCATGAGCAATCAAGTGAAGTCATCAAAAATTAAAAAAAGTTTAACTCTTCTGTAATAAATCCATCCATTTATTCAAGAAAAACATTTCGTAAAAAATGTACGAAAAATACTAAACATGAAAAACATGGCCAATATTGTAAATAATATCACTGTTTACTTATTTCTGCGGGTGGATGTATGTAATAAGAATACGATTACTAAGGCCAGTGAGTGTTTAGTAAAACTTACAAAATAACAATTATTTTTGAACGATGATATATGTGATGAGTTTTATTTTTCTGTTGTAAAATAAAACTCATCTTGTAAGTTTTATTTCTTGAGCGAAAAATAAAACTCATTTCATAAGTGTTATTTATTGAAGGAAAAATAAAACTCAAAAAGTAAGTGTTATTATACGAGCAAATATAGAACTTATGGAATAACTCTTAAATTTGATGGAAAATATAAAAATTATAAAATTTAGGTTTATTACACGAATTAATAGATATTTAAAATACGACAATTTTGATATACTACATCATATATTTCCGAACACTCCTTCATGTTGATTTTTTCAAACAAATTTGCAAAAATAACAGTTATTTACGGTCCCTGGATAAAACACCAGAAATGTACTTTGCTTAAAAACTGAAGTGAAACAACTATTTTTAAGGAAATATTTTTAATATTTAATTATAACAATATTATTTTATTTTATTTCATTTATTTATTGCTCAACCTTTATGATGTTTATTGCCAAATATAAGGAATTTTTTATTTTTTACAATTTTAATTTGTACAATGTTTTAATCCATTATTGCTTTTTTGCTGCATATCCAAAATATTACTTTATGTAGAACATGATGCAATAATTATTACAATATAATTTGACGTGTTTCTTGTAATTAAGTAGTCCCGTTTTTTATTATGCCATCTTGAACACAACATACCTTATTTCCTGAAAATATATGAGTGGACATAACCTTTTCCATGAATTCGGTTTTGTTTTGACTTTAAATATCAGAGCTCCCACAGTTAATATTTTGAAGCGTTTGCAAAATAACACACATTTATGGAGAAAAACGGCAGCTCTCATTTATTGATAGTAATTTTCTTACCTGCGTTGCTTTGAATTCGCTCAGTGAGAAACGTTTATGTACGCAAAATAAAGGTTTTTTTCAGCTTATCATGACTCAATAATGTAAGGTTGTGTTGATCAGGCAACAACAAAATGTGCCGCTTTGCTTTGTTTTTGTTCTATTTTCATGATACGCTAATGGCTAATGAAATCGATGGAAACAATTAAAAAAGGTAAAAACTATTAAAATGTACATACATACATATTGCTATTTAAACGCATTATTTATATTTGTAATGAACTTCAATAATATGTATGTGGTAACACTTATAACAGTGAAGGAGTAATTTGGAAGGCAAGCAGAAATTGTTTAGCGTAAATTTATTAAACAAATATAAAAGGTATTAGTGTTAACATTTCTGAAATAAAATACTAAATTAATTTCAAACTTCACAGGAAAACCAAGAAACCAAACTTTTTAAGTATTTCGGCATTAACCGGCAACCAATATTTGTACGTGGTGCCAAAAATGTAATGCGCTCCTATCACCCAATCCAGAGGGTTCTACATTCATTAGCGTGCAAGTTACTTAAAGAAGAAAAGCGTACTGAATTATGTGTATGTATGTATGTACCTCTTTCGTTATTTAGTTTTTTATTCGTTTTTGGTGATTTCTGTCTCTGAAAATATTTCTGGCTTTTAAAAGAGCCGATTAAAAAACTATTGCTGGTGATTATTGTTTGTTTTATTAGTGTATTTTACCTTTGATGTATTGTGTTATAACATCACAGATCTTAATGTATTTACTTATGTTTTGGCAATAAATGAAATGAAAATATATCGGAAAAATCATATATACATACATACATGTACATATGTTTATTGCTGAAGCAAATTTTTGTCTATTTGAATTTATTGGTGGCCTTAAAAGTGCGGTTTTAAAATAGATTGCTGGCGATATTCATAAACTACAATTTAATGTGTAGGAACCTTCGGTGACCCATGATGCGATCTTTTGCTTTTTTTACGATTAAGTTATATAATTCTGAAGAACGTTCTGGACTTGAAAAATAAACGCTTTGCGGCTTCCGGCAAATCAACTTCCGAAATTCTTTGCAGCATTTTGGTATTTAGGTTTTTGCAGTGGGCTTTTTCGTTGTCGTTCATCCCGTGAAAAATAGCTTCTAACCTTTTAATACCATTGACGAAATTCGTACTGGGCTTCTTCAAATATCCTTTGGGCACTTGATCCACCCAAGTAAACGAATTGTCAAGGTTTTCGTGACCCTTCAGGTGAAGCTTACGGATAATATAGCCAGCTACATACTCCAGGGCATCTTCCTGCAAAGCGCCGATGCCGTCTTGCTGTTCGGCATTGTAGATATCGTCGACAATACCACTTTCTTCCTGTTCCTCTGACTCTTCGGTAGGAACCTCAGGAGACAGCTCGCACACTTTTTCCACTGAAACGTCGGGATTCAGCCATTGTGAGTCATCGTTGCGTGTTGCCGGAACTTATTAGATGCTCGGTATTTGGATATAATTTTGAAAAAAACAAGATATTTTTAAACTTACTGTTGAAAAATGGTGATACCTATATACATTTGTATATACATACATAAATGCTGATACAATAATATATCAAAATAGAAAAAACGCAATAGTAAAAAACTTTACTACCTTTAAGAGTACTTACAAGTGACGACATTAAAAGGAAATCCTGGCAGTTTTACTGAGGGAAAATGACAAACCCTCACAATATAATAAATTTGAATAAAAGTTATATATATAAATGGCAGAAATAAAATCAGATTTAAAAAAAATCATTAATACTTAAATTACAAATAATTCTCACTTAGAAAACTATAAGTAAATAAATATTATAATATTATACATATTTATTTACTTATGCTGGCCATTGACCATAGAAGTTCACTGCAGAAGTCTACCACTGATTAAAAAAAAACTGCGACTCGCACTATACAAGTCAACTGTGCAAGTTTTTATTTTAAAGTTGAAAGCGAAGCAGACAACATGTGTAAATATTGCGCGATAATATTAATCGCTATATCTATAAAAAGAAAAAAAAAGAAAAAAAAGGAAAAGAAGTATGTGGAGTAAACAGTGGTATAAAAAAAGAGACAAGTTAGGGCAAAAGAAAATATTGAAAGAATTCGACTTTACAGCTACAAGTGATTTCAAAAATTATGTAAGAATGAGCAAAAAAACGTTTGAAGAATTGTTGGCAAAAGTGTCACCACTAATCAAACAAAATGATACAATTATGAGAAAAGCAAATTCAGTGCATCATCGTTTGGCCTTGACGTTGCGGTTTTTGGCAAGTGACAACAGTTTTCAGGACTTGAAATTTCTAACAGCCATTGCACCGCAAACTATAGGTGGAAAAGTGTTCGAAACTTGTGAAGCCATAATTGAAGTTCTGAAAAACAATATTGCGGTGAGTAATCAGAAGACTTCACGAAACCTTAATACAATTCTCGTTTGTCTTTTTGCAGTTGCCATCAAGTGAAGAAGATTAGAAAAAGGAAGCTAATGCGTTTTACCAACGCTGGAATTTTCCTAATTGTATCGACGCGATGGATGGCAAACATGTTGCTATTACAAAACCCCCTGGAACATGATCTTTCTATTTCAATTATAAAAAATTTTCTTTTCAATGGTTTTAATGGCTGTTGTAAATGCCAATTACGAGTTTTTAATGGTAGATGTTGGAACAAACGGACGCGTTTCAGATGCCGGAATTTTTAGTGATTCACTTTTTTCACGAGTTTAAATAACAACAAGCTAAAAATACCTTCTTAAGAGTCTCCTCCAGGTTGCGATACTGCATTCTTCTTCTTCTTTCATTGGCTCGATAACCGCCTATGCGATTTTGGCCGAGTTAGCACAGCACGCCAGTTATTTCTCTCTTTCGCCAACTGGCGTCAGTTGGAAATACCAAGCGTACCCAAGTCCCGTACCGCCTGGTCTTTCCAATGCAGAGGAGGCCTCCCTTTTCGCTACCACCAGCGGGTACCGCGTAGAATTCTTTCGGAGCTGGAGCGCTTTCATCCATTCGAATTCGAACGACATGACCAAGCCAGCGAAGCCGCTGGATCTTAATGCGCTGCACTATATCTATGTCGTTATAAAGCTCGTACAGCTCATCGTTCCATCTTCTACGGTATTCGCCATTGCAAAGGCGTAAAGGCCCATAAATCTTTCGGAGAATCTTTCTCTCGAATACTCCCAGATATCTTCATCTTCCATGCTTCTGCGCCATTCATTAGGACGGGCATAATGAGAGACTTATAGAGCGTGATTTTTGTCCGTCGAGAGAGGACTTTACTGTGCAATTGCCTACTCAGTCCGAAGTAGCACTTGTTGGCAAGAGAGATTCTGCGTTGGATTTCAAGGCTGACGCTGTTATTGGTGATAATGCTGGTTCCTAATTAAACGAACTTTTTCAAAGTTTTAGCTGTCTACAGTGATGTTAGATCCCAGTCGTGAATGTGCCGACAGTTTATTTATGACAGGAGATACTTCGTCTTGCTCTCGTTCGTTTGGAGAAGGCAGAACTAACTGCGCGGTTGTTCAGGCCGATGATGTCAATGTCATCGGCGTACGCCAGCAGCTGCACACTCTTATAAAAGATAGTGCCTGACCGATTTAGTTCTGCGGCTCGAATTATCTTCCCCAGCATAAGGTTAAAAAAGTCACACGACAAAGAGTCACCCTGTCTGAAACCTCGTTTGGTATCAAACGCCTCGGAAAGGTCCTTCCCAATCCTGACTGACCTGGTGGTGTTGCTCAACGTCATTTTACATAGCCGCATAAGTTTTGCGGGGATACCAAATTCAGACATTGCGGCATAAAGGAAACTTCTTTTTGTGCTGTCGAAAGCGGCTTTGAAGTCGACAAAAAGGTGGTGCGTGTCGATTCTTCTTTCTTGGGTCTTTTCCAAGATCTGGCGCACTATGAATATTTGATCGATAGTAGATTTACCAGGTCTAAAGCCACACTGATAAGGTCCAATCAGTTCATTGACGGTGGGCTTTAGTGTCTCACACAATACGCTTGACAGAACCTTATATGCAATGTTAAGAAGGATTATACCACGATAGTTGGCGCGAATTGCAGTATCACCCTTCTTATGGATTGGGCAAAGTACACTTAGATTCCAATCAGTAGGCATGCATTCGTCCGACCATACTCTACAGATAAGCTGGTGCATGCGCTTTACCAACTCATCTCCACCGTATTTGAATAACTCAGCTGGCAGCCCGTCAACTCCGGGCGCTTTGTTGTTCTTGAGCCGTGCTATTGCTATACGGATTTCATCGCAGTCGGGTAACGGAACATGAATTCCGTCGTCATTGGTTGGGGTTTCGGGATCATCATCTTCTCCAAGGTGGTCTCTGTCACTACCACTAAGTAGTGTGGAGAAGTGCTCCCTCCATAAACTAAGTATATTCTGAACGTCAGTTACCAGGTCGCCGTTGTCGTTCTTACAGGAATTCGCCCCGGTCTTAAAACCTTCTGTTAGCCGTCGTACTTTCTGAAAGAATTTTCGGGCGCTTTTCCTGTCGGCCAGCATTTCAAGCTCTTCGCACTCACGCATTTCGGCCTTTCTCTTCTTCTCTCGAAAAATGCGTCTCGCTTCCTTCTTCAACTCACGATATCTCTCCCGCAAGGCTCGCGTTGCGCCCGATCGCAACGTGGTCCTGTAGGCAGCATCTTTCCGTTCCATGGCAACGCGACATTCCTCATCGTAGCAGTCATTTTTCCGGGCTCGCTGGAAAACAATAGATTGTTCAGCGGCGGTACGTAAAGAGCAAGAGATGTGGTTCCATTGCTCTGAAATATCGCTGTGTTGATTAGAGCTCTCAGAGAGCAGGAGTGCGAGTCGAGTAGCGAAGTGCGTGGCTGTCTGTTGTGATTGCAACTTTCCGACGTCGAGCTTTCCTTGTGTGTCTTTCCGCACGCTTTTTGACGCAAAGAGGCGCGTGCGTATCTTGGCTGCGACAAGATAATGGTCCGAGTCGATGTTGGCTCCTCAGATCGTGCGCACATCTAGGACACTGGAAGCGTGCCTTCCGTCTATCACAACATGGTCGATTTGGTTTCGTGTCTTACCATCTGGAGGCAGCCACGTAGCCTGATGTATCCTCCCATGCTGGAACCTGGTACTACAAACTACCATGTTTCGGGCCCCGGCGAAGTCGATCAGTCTCAATCCGTTATCAGACATTTCCTCGTGGAGACTGAATTTTCCGACTGTGGAACCACAGATGTCCTCCTTGCCCACCTTGGCATTAAAATCGCCTAGCACGATTTTTATATCGTGTTGGGGGCAGCGTTCGAACGTGCGCTCCAGGAGTTCGTAGAAGCAATCTTTGGTCCCATCGTCCTTCTCTTCCGTCGGGGCATGGGCGCAAATCAGGGAGATGTTGAAGAACCTCGCCTTTTTGCGGATTGTGGCGAGACGTTCGTCCACCGGAGTGAACGACAGTACTTTACGGCGAAGTCTCTGTCCCACCACAAATCCGACACCAAATTTGCGCTCCTTTACATGGCAGCTGTAGTATACGTCGCAAGGGCCTACCGTTTTCCTCCCTTGCCCCGTCTATCGTATTTCTTGGATAGCGGTGATGTCAGCCTTCGCTCTACCGAGGACATCTACCAGCCGGGCAGAGGCACCTTCCCAATTAAGGGTTCGGACATTCCAGGTGCATGCCCTAAAATCATGGTCCTTAAAACGTTTGCCGTGGTCGTCATCTAAAAAGGGGGGTCCTGTCCGAGGCTTTGATTTGCTTTTCATTGGAAGTTGTTTTTTACGTGGCGGGTGCCAAGCCCTGCGCACAACCCATTGCTGGGGGTTGAAATTTTAAATTCGTTTATATAGCGAGCCGCTTGCTCCAAGACAGACGCCCGCTTGCAGCGGCACCTCCTGGTGAACAGACGCTGCGGACTTTAGTGGACCCTTAAACCGAATATGTCGGAGTGGCTCCACTAAAGCACTTTCTTCCTGTTCCTCTGACTCTTCGGTAGGAACCTCAGGAGACAGCTCGCAAACTTTTTCCACTGAAACGTCGGGATTCAGCCGTTGTGAGTCATCGTTGCGTGTTGCCGGAACTTATTAGATGCTCGGTATTTGGATATAATTTTGAAAAAAACAAGATATTTTTAAACTTACTGTTGAAGAATGGTGATACCTATATACATTTGTATATACATACATAAATGCTGATACAATAATATATCAAAATAGAAAAAACGCAATAGTAAAAAACTTTACTACCTTTAAGAGTACTTACAAGTGACGACATTAAAAGGAAATCCTGGCAGTTTTACTGAGGGAAAATGACAAACCCTCACAATATAATAAATTTGAATAAAAGTTATATATATAAATGGCAGAAATAAAATCAGATTTAAAAAAAATCATTAATACTTAAATTACAAATAATTCTCACTTAGAAAACTATAAGTAAATAAATATTATAATATTATACATATTTATTTACTTATGCTGGCCATTGACCATAGAAGTTCACTGCAGAAGTCTACCACTGATTAAAAAAAAACTGCGACTCGCACTATACAAGTCAACTGTGCAAGTTTTTATTTTAAAGTTGAAAGCGAAGCAGACAACATGTGTAAATATTGCGCGATAATATTAATCGCTATATCTATAAAAAGAAAAAAAAAGAAAAAAAAGGAAAAGAAGTATGTGGAGTAAACAGTGGTATAAAAAAAGAGACAAGTTAGGGCAAAAGAAAATATTGAAAGAATTCGACTTTACAGCTACAAGTGATTTCAAAAATTATGTAAGAATGAGCAAAAAAACGTTTGAAGAATTGTTGGCAAAAGTGTCACCACTAATCAAACAAAATGATACAATTATGAGAAAAGCAAATTCAGTGCATCATCGTTTGGCCTTGACGTTGCGGTTTTTGGCAAGTGACAACAGTTTTCAGGACTTGAAATTTCTAACAGCCATTGCACCGCAAACTATAGGTGGAAAAGTGTTCGAAACTTGTGAAGCCATAATTGAAGTTCTGAAAAACAATATTGCGGTGAGTAATCAGAAGACTTCACGAAACCTTAATACAATTCTCGTTTGTCTTTTTGCAGTTGCCATCAAGTGAAGAAGATTAGAAAAAGGAAGCTAATGCGTTTTACCAACGCTGGAATTTTCCTAATTGTATCGACGCGATGGATGGCAAACATGTTGCTATTACAAAACCCCCTGGAACATGATCTTTCTATTTCAATTATAAAAAATTTTCTTTTCAATGGTTTTAATGGCTGTTGTAAATGCCAATTACGAGTTTTTAATGGTAGATGTTGGAACAAACGGACGCGTTTCAGATGCCGGAATTTTTAGTGATTCACTTTTTTCACGAGTTTAAATAACAACAAGCTAAAAATACCTTCTTAAGAGTCTCCTCCAGGTTGCGATACTGCATTCTTCTTCTTCTTTCATTGGCTCGATAACCGCCTATGCGATTTTGGCCGAGTTAGCACAGCACGCCAGTTATTTCTCTCTTTCGCCAACTGGCGTCAGTTGGAAATACCAAGCGTACCCAAGTCCCGTACCGCCTGGTCTTTCCAATGCAGAGGAGGCCTCCCTTTTCGCTACCACCAGCGGGTACCGCGTAGAATTCTTTCGGAGCTGGAGCGCTTTCATCCATTCGAATTCGAACGACATGACCAAGCCAGCGAAGCCGCTGGATCTTAATGCGCTGCACTATATCTATGTCGTTATAAAGCTCGTACAGCTCATCGTTCCATCTTCTACGGTATTCGCCATTGCAAAGGCGTAAAGGCCCATAAATCTTTCGGAGAATCTTTCTCTCGAATACTCCCAGATATCTTCATCTTCCATGCTTCTGCGCCATTCATTAGGACGGGCATAATGAGAGACTTATAGAGCGTGATTTTTGTCCGTCGAGAGAGGACTTTACTGTGCAATTGCCTACTCAGTCCGAAGTAGCACTTGTTGGCAAGAGAGATTCTGCGTTGGATTTCAAGGCTGACGCTGTTATTGGTGATAATGCTGGTTCCTAATTAAACGAACTTTTTCAAAGTTTTAGCTGTCTACAGTGATGTTAGATCCCAGTCGTGAATGTGCCGACAGTTTATTTATGACAGGAGATACTTCGTCTTGCTCTCGTTCGTTTGGAGAAGGCAGAACTAACTGCGCGGTTGTTCAGGCCGATGATGTCAATGTCATCGGCGTACGCCAGCAGCTGCACACTCTTATAAAAGATAGTGCCTGACCGATTTAGTTCTGCGGCTCGAATTATCTTCCCCAGCATAAGGTTAAAAAAGTCACACGACAAAGAGTCACCCTGTCTGAAACCTCGTTTGGTATCAAACGCCTCGGAAAGGTCCTTCCCAATCCTGACTGACCTGGTGGTGTTGCTCAACGTCATTTTACATAGCCGCATAAGTTTTGCGGGGATACCAAATTCAGACATTGCGGCATAAAGGAAACTTCTTTTTGTGCTGTCGAAAGCGGCTTTGAAGTCGACAAAAAGGTGGTGCGTGTCGATTATTCTTTCTTGGGTCTTTTCCAAGATCTGGCGCACTATGAATATTTCATCGATAGTAGATTTACCAGGTCTAAAGCCACACTGATAAGGTCCAATCAGTTCATTGACGGTGGGCTTTAGTGTCTCACACAATACGCTTGACAGAACCTTATATGCAATGTTAAGAAGGATTATACCACGATAGTTGGCGCGAATTGCAGTATCACCCTTCTTATGGATTGGGCAAAGTACACTTAGATTCCAATCAGTAGGCATGCATTCGTCCGACCATACTCTACAGATAAGCTGGTGCATGCGCTTTACCAACTCATCTCCACCGTATTTGAATAACTCAGCTGGCAGCCCGTCAACTCCGGGCGCTTTGTTGTTCTTGAGCCGTGCTATTGCTATACGGATTTCATCGCAGTCGGGTAACGGAACATGAATTCCGTCGTCATTGGTTGGGGTTTCGGGATCATCATCTTCTCCAAGGTGGTCTCTGTCACTACCACTAAGTAGTGTGGAGAAGTGCTCCCTCCATAAACTAAGTATATTCTGAACGTCAGTTACCAGGTCGCCGTTGTCGTTCTTACAGGAATTCGCCCCGGTCTTAAAACCTTCTGTTAGCCGTCGTACTTTCTGAAAGAATTTTCGGGCGCTTTTCCTGTCGGCCAGCATTTCAAGCTCTTCGCACTCACGCATTTCGGCCTTTCTCTTCTTCTCTCGAAAAATGCGTCTCGCTTCCTTCTTCAACTCACGATATCTCTCCCGCAAGGCTCGCGTTGCGCCCGATCGCAACGTGGTCCTGTAGGCAGCATCTTTCCGTTCCATGGCAACGCGACATTCCTCATCGTAGCAGTCATTTTTCCGGGCTCGCTGGAAAACAATAGATTGTTCAGCGGCGGTACGTAAAGAGCAAGAGATGTGGTTCCATTGCTCTGAAATATCGCTGTGTTGATAAGAGCTCTCAGAGAGCAGGAGTGCGAGTCGAGTAGCGAAGTGCGTGGCTGTCTGTTGTGATTGCAACTTTCCGACGTCGAGCTTTCCTTGTGTGTCTTTCCGCACGCTTTTTGACGCAAAGAGGCGCGTGCGTATCTTGGCTGCGACAAGATAATGGTCCGAGTCGATGTTGGCTCCTCAGATCGTGCGCACATCTAGGACACTGGAAGCGTGCCTTCCGTCTATCACAACATGGTCGATTTGGTTTCGTGTCTTACCATCTGGAGGCAGCCACGTAGCCTGATGTATCCTCCCATGCTGGAACCTGGTACTACAAACTACCATGTTTCGGGCCCCGGCGAAGTCGATCAGTCTCAATCCGTTATCAGACATTTCCTCGTGGAGACTGAATTTTCCGACTGTGGAACCACAGATGTCCTCCTT
The DNA here is from genome assembly GCA_963971545.1 of Philophylla caesio. Classification (NCBI taxonomy): domain Eukaryota; kingdom Metazoa; phylum Arthropoda; class Insecta; order Diptera; family Tephritidae; genus Philophylla; species Philophylla caesio. The sequence continues at coordinate 35,671,114 of OZ020608.1, read as the reverse complement.
GCCCACCTTGGCATTAAAATCGCCTAGCACGATTTTTATATCGTGTTGGGGGCAGCGTTCGAACGTGCGCTCCAGGAGTTCGTAGAAGCAATCTTTGGTCCCATCGTCCTTCTCTTCCGTCGGGGCATGGGCGCAAATCAGGGAGATGTTGAAGAACCTCGCCTTTTTGCGGATTGTGGCGAGACGTTCGTCCACCGGAGTGAACGACAGTACTTTACGGCGAAGTCTCTGTCCCACCACAAATCCGACACCAAATTTGCGCTCCTTTACATGGCAGCTGTAGTATACGTCGCAAGGGCCTACCGTTTTCCTCCCTTGCCCCGTCTATCGTATTTCTTGGATAGCGGTGATGTCAGCCTTCGCTCTACCGAGGACATCTACCAGCCGGGCAGAGGCACCTTCCCAATTAAGGGTTCGGACATTCCAGGTGCATGCCCTAAAATCATGGTCCTTAAAACGTTTGCCGTGGTCGTCATCTAAAAAGGGGGGTCCTGTCCGAGGCTTTGATTTGCTTTTCATTGGAAGTTGTTTTTTACGTGGCGGGTGCCAAGCCCTGCGCACAACCCATTGCTGGGGGTTGAAATTTTAAATTCGTTTATATAGCGAGCCGCTTGCTCCAAGACAGACGCCCGCTTGCAGCGGCACCTCCTGGTGAACAGACGCTGCGGACTTTAGTGGACCCTTAAACCGAATATGTCGGAGTGGCTCCACTAAAGCTCCCTCTCTATTAGCCGTGACCCATGGCTCCACACGGGTTGGTTACCGTATCTCGCACATGGGTTGCTCACGTTGCCCAGGGTGCACGAACGGGGACGTAAGAGTAGGGATTGAGTACAGCCGCGCAACTGTATCTGCATACCCACAAGCACTACTGTACCCCATCACACCCCGCGATACTGCATTACCCTATGTTTTTGTCGCAGATGATGCGTTCCCTTTAACTGAAAATATAATAAAGCCGTTCAGCCATACTTCGATGATCTAAGATGAAATAATATTCAATTTCCGACTGTCGCGTGCGCCTCGTGTAGTTGAAAATACATTTGGAATTTTGTCATCAAGATTTCGAGTTTTGTTAAAAACTATTAATTTGTCACCTGAAAACCAACAATCATAGTCCTCACTTGTTACCACTTACATAATTTTTTAAGAAAAAAAAGACCAAATATACGCCAACAGTAATCTTGCAGGTACAACAGAAGCAGACGTCTTTTAATTCTGAAGGATCTGTTTCATGGCAAAACAGTATATATGATGCCCATGATTCAACCAGTTAAAAATAATTTGAATTTTTTAATAAAACGACTTGATTTATTAAAAACAAATAATTATGTATTTTTTATTTATTTTATTGGTAATAACAAAACATAAAAAGTTCACTTTAACTCTAGTATTTAGTAATAACAAAACAAAAACATTTTACTTTAACTTGTTGGTGGGGCATATTGAGTATTTCTGAACTCAACTGGCGATGGAGTAGATACGTAAGAAAATGTTGATGTCGGTCTGGATTGAAGTATGTTGAATAATTCCTGTATTGCGAATTTTTCAAATTTCCAACACATCCATGAAACAAAACATCCGATATTAATTTAAGCGCCAATATCTTTTGTTGAGGTTCCAACTCTTTTAATTGCGCACCCCAAGATTTGGCAACCACATCATTTGGGTCATTGTAGGTTTGGTGGCTATTGATATTTTGTGATTGCACGCTATTTTAATTAAATTATCTTCCTCAGTCATTTTCCTTTTTTTTTGGTCTATGTTATGTTGATTTTTTTGTTGAAGTCTATAATTTCAAAAAATGAGTATTACATATTTATGTTTTTATATTTTAAAAACTACTAATTTGTACCTCTTCTAAACTATCATATTCCATTGTACATGTGCTCGGTGCACTTTCCTCTTGATCCTCGAGAAAATTTAGTATATTATAGTACCATAATGTTGGCTCGTGTATATCCTCAAATCCAGCTCCTGACTTTTCGCTTCTTTGCACTTTTTTAAATTCTTTCCTATATGTTGTCCTATATGTATTAATTTTTTTAACCACCATGTCCCTGTTTGCGTCGGGGTATTTTTCTCTTAATTTGTTAGTTCATTTTTCATATGCTTTTGATTTCATGATTCTATTGCTATATTCTTGGTTTTTTATTCGCCATAATGAAGGCGATTCTTTATATAATTCAAGGAACTCGGTCCAAAATTTTTTGTCATCTCTCATAATTAAAAATAAATAGCGCACTTTTCTTTTTTTTAAGTACTATTCTTCAATATTTTTATGTTGACTTCACAAAAACTTCAACAAAACTGAACTATTTTCGCATACACTACACAAATTGACTGCGCAGTTTTAAGACTTGTGTAAAAATATCAAAATCGTTTTGATATTGCTCAGTTGACTGCACAAGTAGCACGAACACCCCCATACACGACACAAACGCACTGTGCAGTGCTAGACTTGTGCAGTGAACTTGTATGGTCTATGGCCGGCATTATGTACTTACGACAATTGCCGTGTAAGGAAATCCATGCAGTATTGGTTGATAGAGGAAGAAGTAAAAATCTCGAAGTTTTACTTATATATATACATATATAAATACAAAAAAAGATTAAAAATAACTATAAAGATATGAAGCGTTGTAAGCTTAATACTCTGCAGAAATTTTAAAATCAATTTTCTACAGCTTATTGAGCTTTGAAGTACATATGTACAGTGGCTGACAAAAGTCTACATACACCGCATGTATTTGTTGTGTAGAAAGTACAATCACTCTTCTGAAAAATGTAGGTATACAGTTTTATTTTAAAACCTTTTTTAATCACATATACTAAAAAAAATCCATTACCTAACTTAATATAAAAACGTTATGGTGGAAAAACCCAAAAAGTCTTTGACAAAAGTCTACATACAAGACCGGTTTCTTAGCAGGTAGATCGATATTCTGTGTTGCTATAAGGATAAAGTACCGTTTTTCACATTTTTTTCCCGTAATATGTTGTCTGATTTGCTAGTATTTAATTTAGTTGTGGTTTAATCACTTAAGCATCAACAATGGCTCCGCGAAAAGAAATTTCTATAGACGTAAGAAACCTGTTTATACAGCACAGAAATGAGAACAAATCTTATGGCGAAATTTCTAAAATTATAAATTTAAGTCGTCCAACAGTACAGACCATAGTAAAAAACTATGAAAAAAATGGCTCCACCGAAAATAAGCCGCGAGTTGGCAGCCCGAAGAAACTGTCTCGAAGAGACATCAGCTTGATTCTCAAAAAAGTGAACGATAATCCCAAAACTACTGCTCCAAAATTAGCCGAAAACATAGCAAGCTCATCAAATAAGTCTGTCCATCCAAGAACAATTCGAAGAGCTCTGAACAATAACGGCTTCCACAGTAGAACGCCTCGTAAAAAGCCTCTTATTTCTGAAAAGAATCGTAAACTTCGCTTAGAGTTCGCCAAAGCACATTTGGACAAGGGAATGGATTTTTGGCAAAAAGTTTTGTTTACAGACGAATCGAAGTTTAATATATTCAGCACCGATGGAAGTGCAAAAGTTTGGAGAAAACAAAATACAGCACTAAGTCCGAAAAATATAGTACCAACAGTTAAACATGGTGGAGGCAACGTAATGGTTTGGGGAGCTGTTGCGGCATCTGGAGTTAGAAAGCTTACTTTTATTGAGGGTAATATGGATCGGTTTAAATACAAGGCATTATTGGAAGCTAATCTGAAGCCTTCGGTGGATAGTTTGGAGCTTGGTGCAGGCTGGATCTTTCAACAGGATAACGATCCAAAGCACACGGCCCATATTGTCAAGGGTTGGTTGCTTTATCACGCTCCAAGGCAACTACACACACCACCTCAAATTCCAGATTTGAAAGTTATTAAACATGTCTTGGGCATTTTAGAAAGAAAAATATACTCAAAGAACGCATTATGGAAGCTTGGAACAGTATTACTTCAGCAGAATTGACAAATTTAGTAGCTTCGATGCCACGACGGCTTCAGGCTGTTATTGATGCAAACGGTGGACCAACTAAATACTAAAAAATCAGCTTACTAATGTTAACCACAAAGTTTTCGCTCTAAGATAAGTTATGTATGTACTGTATGTAGACTTTTGTCAATCCTGAATTCACGTTTTTTTGTCATAGCTTTACTATTTTATGTTAAAAAATGGATTTTTTTTGTTTTTCATGATTAGGAAATATATTTGAAATAAACTGTATCATTAAATTTTCCAATAAACTTTTTTTTACATTAAATCCAACAGAAATAGGGGGTGTATGTAGACTTTTGTCCGCCACTGTATATAATACTAAAACTCAAACAGTAGGTATTTCCTTAGCTGAAATTTAAATTCCTGGGCAGTAGGGTGGTCGTACAACCCGCCCTTGCTGCGTATAGCTCCAAAAAAGTGCTCAAGAAGGTCTTGATTGAGCCTGTAGGTTAGCACAAACTTGGCGTTAACTTTATTTTCAATATATTCAAAAAGTTGAATTTATGACGAATTTGTCGTTAAGACACCTTTTTGAAAATATTCTAACGTCATCTTCCGCGGGACGATTATTTGCGACATAAAGTCACTCATTTCCATCAGGGTCGCCATTTGCTCAGCAAATTGTATACCGAAAGGTTCCTGTATCCGGCTGAATAAAGAGTGTGTATTATTTTAAACAGAATTTCGTTATGTATATCGCAATTAAATTTAAAATATACTGGCTGCTTCCACGACTTTAGGAGTCCTCGAGCAATCACCACTTGTACTCGCTTTGCTGGGACTTTTACGTTATCGGTACTGGCATCGTATTCAAATGCTTCAGTCAAAAACATTTCATCGAATGCCAGTACACATAGGCATTCTTCATCGGACATGCTGATTGGGCCCCGTGCCATAGACTGGATGGAAAAGTGTATTAGTCCCTCACCCACATCAACTTTCCTGTACCAGCGTTGAGGCGTCGATACGTATGGCAATGGATACCCTTTACCATAAAGGTGATTGTATGCGCGAGGTCCAGTCGCATGTAAGCAAATGGCGTTGGATATATCCTCCCATGTCCAATTGATGGCTTTGCCTAATTAAAAAGAGAAATCATATTACAAATAAGTTAACTGCCATAGTAACTTGTTTATAACTCAACAAGGTAAGCCATTTTCCGTATTTGACCCTCGGTGAAAATCGACCTCATCATCTCAATTGTTTTTTCCGCCTCCTCCAGATTTTTCTTTCCAACTTATTATATGCCTGCTTTAGGCGATAGTTTTCAGCAAGCTCACAGGACTTAAAGTGAAAATCGACCTCATCATCTCGAGTGCGCAAATTGAATTTTGTCCCAATATTGATTGTCGGCAACGTTGGTCACGCAATTTGCAATGCCGATGGATTCAGTCCAGAAGCTCTGCGCCGCACATCAAGCGGAACACGGAAAAATGATCAGCCCATCCTTTTCGACTGTCCGCAAATATCGCACATAATTTAAATTTAAGTTTTTAGCAAAATTTTTCACAAAGATAACGCGTAGTCTCAAAACACAATCCTGTCGCAAACAAAATTGTAAACAATTAAACGTAAACAAAGGCAACAAACATGATAGTTTGACAACGTTTTTGACTAGAAAATAAAAAAGTCTTTTTGCATATATGCATGTGTGTACATATGTAGGTGCATGTCCCTGCAAAAAGTGTAACTAGTTCAAGCAGTAGTACCGTAAGTAGGCACACTGTAACCAGGACCACGTTTCCGTGTAGTCCAAAGATATGAAAAGAGACTAGAAATATTAACATTGCGATGTCATTGCTTGGACCACCTAACCCAGCTCTGCATAACATTGGAGTACCTACATTCCTAGTTACATTAGACCATTTTGTAAATAGCTACATACAAACTGGTTACATGTTTCCATTACGTAACTAGGTTCAAAATAGAAATAACCATTATTCATATTTGATTTTAATATCGTGATTAAATTTATTTACATTATAATAAATAAGGTAATATTCATTTAAACTAAAAAATAGATCAGTTAATTTTTAAATTCATTTAAACTAAAAAATAGATCAGTTCGTTTCTTAGATATATTTAACTTAAGAAATACATCAGTTCATTTTTAAATTCATTTAAACTAAAAACTATATCAGTTCATTTCTTAGATCTATTTAAATTAAGTAATACAGCAGTTCATTTTTAAATTCATTTAAACTAAAAACTATATCAGTTCATTTCTTAGATCTATTTAAATTAAGTAATACAGCAGTTAATTTTTAAATTCATTTAAACTAAAAAAATATATATTCATTGCTTAACGCATCAATATATTAACTGAAAGTTAATTGCTTTTTGCTGAATTTTTGGAGAAAGATACCATTCGAAGGTGTCGCTTTTTAACCACCTGAAAAGCGTTCTGGACGGCTTACATTGGATTTCCAGACATTTTTGAAACAGCTTCTAAGTAAAGTAAAAATTAACATACATAGTTACATATGTATTGTAATTGGCCGGGACAAAATATAAGGCGTTGCAATACAATTTAATATATTTTATATCTTATTTTAATTTTATTTGTTTCGTTTATTTTATTTTTTTGTTATTTTATTTTATTTTAATTTTTTTTTTTTTAATTTAATTATATTATTTTATTTTATATTATATAATTTCTGTTATCAAATTTACATATTATACATATGGATTCTTACCTATTAAAACACCATAGAATTGCGCGTACTCTTTTAGGCTTTTTTCCCGGATATTCCCTCTAAATTATATTCCACGCAAAGCTTCTGGACAGAATCCATGCGGATATCACATTGTAAAAGGAAGTTTATAGCAGAGATCTATAAAGTAAAAATTATTAAAATATATATGTACATACATATGTATATCAATATTTAACATAAGAAGAATATGAAAGAACACAAAAAAATATTATTTTCATAATTTTTAAACAAATACTTACGTAAGAATTCCTGTTGCTCTCACTTATCTCCCCGTCCACCTTTCTGATTTCGTTCTCATTATTTATTGGAAAACAAGAGGTTAGTGACGCTGCGGCTTTTTCATGATGGTTTAACCTCTCTAAAAGGACAGAATGTTCAGCTAAGATCTCAACCACCGTTTTGACCCGGTTTTCTATTATTTCTATTCGAAAATAAAATAAAATATAATTACGAAAAAGAAAGCAATGACATTTACCCTGTAATTTATCAATTTTTTCGTTTAAATTTTTGCATGATGCGCATTCAACAATGGCGTCCGTTTCATTGGAGGTAGAGTCTAAAAATTATGATAATTATTGGTATGTGAGAGAAACATAAGTTGAATTTTTTGTATATTGGACCACAAATAACAATTACAGATGATTCTTTCAAAACGCAAAGAGGTAAGAAAAATCGGTACGCAGCTACGTTGCGTTTTGGGGAGTCACAATTTGCGAGCGTCAACTGTATTCTTGTAATTTAAAATTTTTTAAATTAGTTGTTATATACTTACAATTTTTAAGGAGACCTTCACCAATGACTGCGTTCATGCGTTTCAATTTGCCAGGAGTTGTATCCTGATCTGGTTCCTTGTTACTTTTATACTAATTTTTTTATTTTTTTTTTCTATAGAGATTTATTAAGGTACCGGCAATGAATAGTTTTATAATTTTTATATTATATTATATTATTTTATCTTAGTTTGCAGTGCATCCGTGCAAAATTGGAATAAAAAGAAATGTGCTACCTCGATGCGGTAACGCCATTAATTTGCAATTTATTTCTTCAATCTTAAAACTTTCAGTTTCATTATTTGGGGCAGTTTCTCCTAAACAAATTCCTAACGCCGACATCGAGTCAATGGGTTCAGTAAAAAAACTTGAAATATTATGAAATCTTTTTCCAATTACGTACCCCTCTCCCTTTTCGCCGGCTACACATTTTCTAAATCTGTCAATTCTAAAAACAATAAAGGGTCGAATTAGGCAAATATTATTTGGACTACTTGTAGAAAAAAAATAGTTGCAGTCAGAATAGCTTTTAATTTTTGTGTTTGACAAATTAAACCCCAACTTTTTCGGCTCAATTATGAAGTTGGCGTTTTCGTTAATATTACTAACTTGCAGCAAGATTTGTGTTGGTTTGCGAACATTTCTTTTGATATGTTGCAAGTAATTCTCGAAGTCGTACGCAGAGAAATTAATAAGAACTCCGAATTGTTTTACACTGTCACATAAATGTAATAACCCGTGAATATTGTACGATATACTTTCTTCTCCGAAAATTACTGAAAAGTTTTCAACAAACAAATTTAACGTGAGTTCAGCTTTAGATATATTTGATATAAAGTTTTTGGGGCAGGACAGTAGCCTACAAGCACAATGTAGCAACAGAAACTCATAATAGAGGTCATCGTGAAGTTTATCTTTTAACACTAATATGCCCGTATAAAGCAAAAAATCTCTGAATTCTGTAACCTTCCAGTAGCAAATATCTTCAAGAGTGCGTGGTGAACGAACGAATTCTTTGGGCACGTTTTTCCTAATGGATTCTAAATGTTGGCATATTTTTTTTTTTTTATTATCTTCACTTACTCTCATATCTCGATTTAGTTTGTCTTTTAAAATTCGCATTAAAAACTTTTTTGTAACCCCAAGATCTATGAGGTGCATTGGGTCTAATGCCACCTGGGAAATTTCTTCAAATGGCGTTAAATTAGACCGAAATGAAAGTTGGTGATGATTAACGTATTTTCTTTCTACGAAATCTTCGTCCGTTAATAAATGGCTAACTTTTTTAGAATATGTAAGAACGTTGTTTATTTTCTTTGCTTCTTGAGTGCATTTTGACGATCCGTGCGATGACGTGTGATGAGCAATACCACAAGCAAACGATTTTGCGGGTGTATCACATATTAAGCCCCTGAATTTTAAATTAATTATTTTATCCCTAATTAGCACCCCGTTTTCCTTAACAAACTGAAATTCTTTGATAAAATATTTTAAAAAATCACTGATGCTATTTGGCTTCTGCTTTCCCGTATAAATCCCCATAGGAAACACTGAAATATTCGATATGTTTACGATTTTAAATAAAATTGGCCAAAGTTGAGTTCTTGAACTCTTAAATAACGGCAAGCCGTCGATATTTATATCGAATATAATTTCATTATGAGTAAAAATGAGTTCCTCAATCTTTTTTAACTGGTTTTGTATACCAAAATGGCCATACTCCCCAGGAAGGACCGATTCCACAATCACTTTATCCGGGCTCAAATTAAGAAGCGCAGCGGGGCTTAATGGAACGTCCGAATGATATTCATTTAATATAATTAAAAGTTCCCTCAAGCTATTGTGAGGTATTCTATTTTTTAATTGCCAATTTCTAATTTTTTCACGAAATGGCACTTCCGCATGTATTCTATGCTCGACTCTGTATTCCCTAGCGGGACTCTCTACAGCCAAAGAAACTGCGTCATTTGTTGAAATGCGCAATTGCACTTCTTTCTTCACATTTAACTCTTTTAAATATGTAGATTTTCTATGTTTTATTAATCTTTTTAAATGCCGTCGGCTGCACTGCATCTTTATTATAAAATTATAGAATTTACTTTATTTTTGCCGCACTAAGATCTTCTATATTTTAAATAAATAAGTCCGCGACTATTCATAAACGCATTCAAACTAGACTGATGAATTTTGGCAAAATTTCGTGCGCCAATCGTGCAATTGACGATTGCTACTTCATATGAACGTTCGCTTTTTCTTCCGTTTTCAAACTGGTCCAATGCAGCATAACACTGTAAACATTATGTAAACATTTCAGATGGTCCAGCTCAGCATAACATTGTTGCTAGTTTGTAAGTAGTACCCTTGTTGCTATCATATAAACTAGTAACAATAGTCCACGTGGTCCTCAAATTTTTGCAGGGGTATGCCAGTGGTCGGCAAAATTTCAACTGCGACTGTGTTGGTGAGTACTGCATCGTACTACTGAGCGGTACTGGCATCGTATTCCAATGCTTCAGTCAAAACATTTCATCGAATGCCAGTACACATAGGCATTCTTCATCGGACATGCTGCTCCGGGCCCGTGCCATAGACTGGATGGAAAAGTGTATTAGTCCCTCATCCACATCAACTTTCCTGTACCAGCGTTGAAGCGTCGATACGTGGGGCAATGTATACCCATTACCAAAATGGTGTTTGTATGCGCGAGGTCCCGTCGCATGTAAGCAAATGGCGTTGGATATATCCACCCATGTCCAATTGATGGCTTTGCCTAATTAAAAAGAGAAATCATATTACAAATAAGTTAACTGCCATAGTAACTCGTTTATAACTCACCAAGGTAAGCCATTTTCCGTATTTGACCCTCGGTGAAAATGGACCTCATCATCTCAATTGTTTTTTCCGCCTCCTCCAGATTTTTCTTTCCAACTTATTATACGCCTGCTTTAGGCGATAGTTTTCAGCAAGCTCACAGGACTTAAAGTACTCCCAGCTTAGAAAAAAATAATAATGAATTCCGAAAATAACTTATTTGGCTATGAAAACTTACTCCGTTTGTGTGCCACAATCGTGCTTATTGGTTTGGCTGTCGGATGTACACATGTCTGAAGGACCTGGGAGCTGTTCACTTGACTTGCCAATTTCAAGCAAAGCAGCCGCGGCGCTGTGCTCTTCCGCATTATGTCTGCAAAATGTGTTGCTTATGTTTAATTTAGTTTAAATACATTTCATTTAAATTACCTGGTCCGAGTGCGCAAATTGAATTTTGTCGCAATATTGATTGTCGGCAACGTTGGTCACCCAATTTGCAATGCCGATGGATTCAGTCCAGAAGTTCTGTGCCGCACATCAAGCGGAACACGGAAAAATGATCAGCCCATCCTTTTCGACTTTTAGCAAATATCGCACATAATTTAAATTTAAGTTTTTAGCAAAATTTTTCACAAAGATAACGCGTAGTCACAAAACACAATCCTGTCGCAAACGAAAATTGTAAACAATTAAACGTAAACAAAGGCAACAAAGGCAACAAACGTGATAGTTTGACAACGTTTTTGACTAGAAAATAAAAAAGTCTTTTTGCATATACATATGTGTGCACATATGTAGGTGCATGCATGCCAGTGGTTGGCAAAATTTCAACTGCGACTGTGTTGGTGAGAGCGCGATTAGAGCATAGACAAGAGAAATGGTTATGAAAATTCGTTTGTATGTTGATAAGCAAGGTGTCACAACTTATTTTCTTTAATTACTTTAATTTATAAATAATTTACTATATTTTTATGAAAATAAGTAAATATATGTATATGTAAATTTTGGTTTTAGAAATTAGCTAGTATTTAAATGACGAAACCAAATAAAGATAAAATATTTTACAAGCCTTACAATATTTGTTTAATGCATTCTTCTAAATTAATACTTTTATCACAATTTCGTATTAAAAGCATATTCTTCAAATTCGTTAAATTTGATTTATTTCGTTGTCTGAAACAAATAAATTTTAATTCAGAGAAAAGTTGTTGTATGTTAGGGTGTCTCAAATTTATAAATTGTCAAATATAATAACGCATACCCCCCTAAAAGTTTACTTTGGATGAAAAAAATTTCACGCCCCTAGGACCACGCCTTCCCGTGCCGAATTCAATTTGAAATTTTATTTAACATCACTCGTACGACATGCTGATCTCTTAGTACTAATATAACGATACTTAGTACTTATATAACGATAAATCACAAGTTATTTTAGTAACATTTTGATTTAATCAGAATATTTTCTTTTTTAAATGTTTATTGTACAATCAGGATATATGTATTTGCCTATGTTCTTGTGCACTAGGATGTCCCAAAATTTCTAAATATTGAATTTGAACATGCATATGGATTTTTTTTTTGAATTAGTCTAAACTAGAGCTGTGGAAAATATTAACCCTTTTGCTCAACGTTAACACTTGCCGAATTGGGTTCAAAGTTTATGTTAAGTATCTTTCATGACCTTATATAAAAGTTTACTCAAAATATTGAATTTTTCTGAATGCAGAAAACTATCAAATTCCACTTTTTACCCTTTCGATGTCAAACTATAAACTTTGATTTCAAAATATATACTGATGACATTAATATACAAGATAAAATATAGCAAAGCCTTGATAAGATATTAGCAACCCCCCCTTATATATCAAATTTTGGTTTTAATGTTTGTTTGTTACAATCTGGGTAGATTTTCCTATGTTCTTGAATACACTGCAGTAAAAACTGCTTTTGTTCCTCGTCAACCGTTAACAAACCATGGAAGTCCTGCATTAATTTTACAGCTCTTTCTGCAGTATCGTTCACAACTTTGAGCATCAAAACTGTTCTTTGAGATTCCAGATATGACGAATTATTTAGCCATAAAGAAGGATGTTCCTGTAGAAAATTATTCTTAATTTTTAAACGGGAGAACAACGACATACTTTTGATTGACACAAAATCCGCAATATTTTTCTCTAAAATAAAGTCTAATTTTTTTTTAACATAAACAGAAGTTAATAATTCCTTTGAAACTTACCATAAAATGAATTACAAAGCCTTTGATAGAATAATGCGCTTCCCAGGGCCCGATGAGAAATACTTTCATCAATTTTTTCGTACGCCTTTATTGACTTCAAGAAGCACAATTCATTGTAAGGTGCTTTTACTGCTAAAATTCATTGAAGCCACGGCTTGACATATGACGACGCAATAAATAAGCATACATCTTAAAATGCTGTCTTGATTGGAAAAAGGAATCTAATGCGTTTTACCAATGATGGAATTTTCCTAATTGTATCGGGGCGATGGATGGCAAACATGTTGCTATTACAAAACCCCCTGAAACAGGATCTTTCTATTTCAATTATAAAAAATTCTTTTCAATAGTTTTAATGGCTGTTGTAAATGCCAATTGCGAGTTTTTAATGGTAGATGTTGGCGCAAACGGACGCGCTTCAGATGCCGGAATTTTTAGTGATTCACTTTTTTTACGAGTTTAAATAACAACGAGCTAAAAATACCGTCTTAAGAGTCTCCTCCAGGTTGCGATACTGCATTACCCTATATTTTTGTCGCAGATAATGCGATCCCTTTAAATGAATATATAATGAAGCCGTTCAGCCATACTTCGATGATCAAAGATGAAATAATCTTCAATTTCCGACCGTCGCCAACAGTAATCTTCCAGGTACAACAGAAGCAGACGTCCTTTAATTCTGAAGGATCTGTTTCATGGCAAAACAGTATATATGATGCCCATGATTCAACCAGTTAAAAATAATTTGAATTTTTTAATAAAACGACTTGATTTATTAAAAACAAATAATTATATTTTTATTTATTTTATTGGTAATAACAAAACATAAAAAGTTCACTTTAACTCTAGTATTTGGTAATAACAAAACATAAAAATTTTACTTTAACTTCAGTACTTTAAAAAGAAATAAATTATTAAAAATTCGCGAAGAATCCATGAGTTGATTCCTGTGAATCATGTGTTGTTGGTGGGGCATATTGAGTATTTCTGAACTCAACTGGCGATGGAGTAGATACGTAAGAAAATGTTGATGTCGGTCTGGATTGAAGTATGTTGAAGAATTCCTGTATTGCGAATTTTTCAAATTTCCAACACATTCATGAAACTAAACATCCGGTATTAATTTAAGCGCCAATATCTTTTGTTGAGGTTCCATCTCTTTTGCGCACCCCAAGATTTGGCAACCACATCATCTGGGTCATTGTTGGTTTGGTGGCTATTGATATTTTGTGATTGCAGGTATTCGCATGCTATTTTAATTAAATTATCTTCCTCAGTCATTTTCCTTTTTTTTGGTCTATATTATGTTGATGTTTTTGGTGAAGTCTATACTTTCAAAAAATGAATATTACATACATATTTATGTTTTTATATTTTAAAAACTACGAATTTTTACCTCTTCTAAACTATCATATTCCATTGTACATTTGCTCGGTGCACTTTCCTCTTGATCCTCGAGAAAATTTAGTATATTATAGTACCATAATGTTGGCTCGTATATATCCTCAAATCCAGCTCCTGACTTTTCGCTTCTTTGCACTTTTTTAAATTCTTTCCTATATGTTGTCCTATATGTATTAATTTTTTTAAACACCATGTCCCTGTTTGCGTCGGGGTATTTTTCTTTTAATTTGTTAATTCATTTTTCATATGCTTTTGATTTCATGATTCTATAGCTATATTCTTGGCTTTCTATTCGCCATAATGAAGGCGATTCTTTATATAATTCAAGGAACTCGGTCCAAAATTTTTTGCCTTCACTCATAATTAAAAATAAATAGCGCACTTTTCTTTTTTTTTATGTACTATTCTTCAATATTTTGATGTTGACTTCACAAAAACTTCAACAAAACTGAACTATTTTCGCATACACTACACAAATTGACTGCGCAGTTTTAAGACTTGTGTAAAAATATCAAAATCGTTTTCATATTGCTCAGTTCACTGCACAAGTAGCACGAACACCCCCATACACGACACAAACGCACTGTGCTGTGCTAGACTTGTGCAGTGAACTTGTATGGTCTATGGCCGGCATTATGTACTTACGACAATTGCCGTGTAAGGAAATCCATGCAGTATTGGTTGATAGGGGAAGAAGTAAAAATCTCGAAGTTTTACTTATACATATATATATACAAAAAAAGATAAAAAATAAATATAAAGATATGAAGCGTTGTAAGCTTAATACTCTGCAGAAATTTTAAAATCAATTTTCTACAGCTTATTGAGCTTTGAAGTACATATATAATACTAAAACTCAAACAGTAGGTATTTCCTTAGCCGAAATTTAAATTCCTGGGCAGTAGGGTGGTCGTACAACCCGCCCTTGCTGCGTATAGCTCCAAAAAAAGTGCTCAAGAATGTCTTGATTGAGCCTGTAGGTTAGCACAAACTTGGCGTTAACTTTATTTTGAATATATTCAAAAAGTTGAATTTATGACGAATTTGTCGTTAAGACACCTTTTTGAAAATATTCTAACGTCATCTTCCGCGGGACGATTATTTGCTCAGCAAATTGTATACCGAAAGGTTCCTGTATGCGGCTGTATGAAGAGCGTGTATTATTTTAAACAGAATTTCGCTATGTATATCGCAATTAAATTTAAAATATACTGGCTGCTTCCACGACTTTAGGAGTCCTCGTGCCATCACCACTTGTACTCGCTTTGCTGGGAGTTTTACGTTATCGGTACTGGCATCGTATTCAAATGCTTCAGTCAAAAACATTTCATCGAATGCCAGTACACATAGGCATTCTTCATCGGACATGCTGCTCCGGGCCCGTGCCATAGACTGGATGGAAAAGTGTAGTAGTCCTTCATACACATCAACTTTCCTGTACCAGCGTCGAAGCGTCGATACGTGGGGCAATGGATACCCTTTACCATAAAAGTGATTGTATGCGCGAGGTCCAGTCGCATGTAAGCAAATGGCGTTGGATATATCCTCCCATGTCCAATTGATGGCTTTGCGTAATTAAAAAGAGAAATCATATTACAAATAAGTTAACTGCCATAGTAACTCGTTTATAACTCACCAAGGTAAGCCATTTTCCGTATTTGACCCTCGGTGAAAATCGACCTCATCATCTCAATTGTTTTTTCGGCCTCCTCCAGATTTTTCTTTCCAACTTATTGTACGCCTGCTTTAGGCGATAGGTTTCAGCAAGCGCACAGGACTTAAAGTACTCCCAGCTTAGAAAAAAATAATAATGAATTCCAAAAACAACTTATTTGGCTATGAAAACTTACTCCGTTTGTGTGCCACAATCCTGCTTATTGGTTTGGCTGTCGGTTGTACACATGTCTGAAGGACCTGGGAGCTGTTCACTTGACTTGCCAATTTCAAGCAAAGCAGCCGCGGCGCTGTGCTCTTCCGCATTATGTCTGCAAAATGTGTTGCTTGTGTTTAATTTAGTTTAAATACATTTCATTTAAATTACCTGGTCCGAGTGCGCAAATTGAATTTTGTCCCAATATTGATTGTCGGCAACGTTGGTCACCCAATTTGCAATGCCGATGGATTCAGTCCAGAAGCTCTGTGCCGCACATCAAGCGGAACACAGAAAAATGATCAGCTTATCCTTTTCGACTTTTAGCAAATATCGCACATAATTTAAATTTAAGTTTTTAGCAAAATTTTTCACAAAGATAACGCGTAGTCACAAAACACAATCCTGTCGCAAACGAAAATTGTAAACAATTAAACGTAAACAAAGGCAACAAACGTGATAGTTTGACAACGTTTTTGACTAGAAAATAAAAAAGTCTTTTTGCATATACATATGTGTGTACATATGTAGGAGCATGTATGCCAGTGGTCGGCAAAATTTCAACTGCGACTGTGTTGGTGAGAGCGCGATTAGAGCATAGACAAGATAAATGGTTATGAAAATTCGTTTGTATGTTGATAAGCAAGGTTTCACAACTTATTTTCTTTAATTACTTATTATTTATAAATAATTTACTATATTTTTATGAAAATAAGTAAATATATGTATTATGAAAGTTAACATAGTCGCCAGCACCCAAAGTACGCTGTTCCCACGATCAGCCACTGCACGTGTCGCAACATCAGCAAAATTGCATTTCGCCATAGTGCCCAATCAGACATTGCACAGCACAACCTAACACCTATGGGAACGTCTGGAGGTGCTTACGCAAGAAAAGCATTTCACAACACAGTGAAATTTCTGTGGGAAACGAAGGCCACGGTCGATACCACCGGACGTGCTTACGCAAGGTATGCGTCGCGGCCAAATAACGAAAGTCTCCTGGTAGCAAGAATGACGAGTGACGGGCAGTTGCATTGGGGTGCTGCTAGCATTAAGACATATTTTAAGAACTGTGTTCGTAGTTAAGTATAGTGAAATAAACTTAGAATATTATAACGTTTAATCCTTGTGTTTAGTTTGGGCAAGTTGGCCCTTTATATTTTTTTGGTGTAGTGGATTAAGAGTTGATAACTTGAATATATGTATATGTAAATTTTGGTTTTAGAAATTAGCTAGTATTTAAATGACGAAACCAAATAAAGATAAAATATTTTACAAGCCTTACAATATTTGTTTAATGCATTCTTCTAAATTAATACTTTTATCACAATTTCGTATTAAAAGCATATTCTTCAAATTCGTTGAATTTGATTTATTTCGTTGTTTGAAACAAATAAATTTTAATTCAGAGAAAAGTTATTCAGAAAAGTACGAAGTCGAAAAAAATGATAAGTATATAAATGATACTATTTTCAGTTCTTGATATATGGCTTCATCTAAATTTTTCCAGAATTGAAATATATCTGTTATATTTGGGGTAATCATTTCGCTTCATAGGATAATCAGTTCAGATTGAATGTCGAATTGATATTTGCTTATGTCACATTGAAAAGACGTTTCAAAAAGATCAAGCAATGGTTTTATTTCTCCAAAATCGTTAAATCTATCTTGAAAATTATGAAAAAGGGTTTGGAAAATCTCCAAATATTCGAGTTTCTTAAAGTTATTGCATGTGGATAAAATTAACGCGGTTTTAGTAAAACTTGAATAATCATCCGACTAAATTTCACAAAGAATTAAAAATAGTTTAGTTCTGAAACCGTTGATGATTTTATATATATTATGCAAACTTTTCTATTTTCCCTGAAGTTCAAGATTGAGTTCATTTAAAAGAGCTGTTGTATCGGCTAGAAACCCTAAATCCAATAAAAAAAAACTCTTATCTTTTAACAACGTTATTCACCGTGTTTCGAATTTTTCACTTTCTAAAAATTCAGGCACTTCTTCCCTTGGGTCAAACAATTTATTGAGACTGTGACCACGGCTTAGCCATCGAACTTCGGTAAATATTTTTAGGTCATGGTGACCAGGATTTTTGTTTTTTAAGAAGTTCAGAAATTTTCTATTGGAAAGTGAGTGATGCCCGCTCGTATGTTGGTAATAATTTGCTCTGCAGTCTTCATGGTAGGGTTTTCTGTTAAAAATTTTGATGCAAGAGCAGACTGAAGAATAATACAGTGAAAAGCCTGAACTACAATTCCATGTTTATTAAATTGACCAATGAAACCTTCGTGCCTTCCAATCATTACATTTGCTCCGTCTGTACAAATTTTTTCATATTAACATATGAGAACAGCTTATTAGGCATGATTCAATGTATTGATCTCTTTTTAAAAACCAGATTCCAAAATTTGTGTAAAAATTTTGAAAACTCTGCGAAGGTCCACCAAATTTTCAAAGTTTTTATTCTTGGGCTATTGTAGCCCAATAAATTGCAGTACAACAAAGTGCCAAGTGTCAAGTTTGGTGAAAAAAGCCATTGATTTAATTTTTTTTTTGGTGACAGTGTCACGCATTTTCTTCCATACATATATGGATGAAAATGCGTGAAAATATAAATGACCAATATGATACAAGTAATACGCCAGATAAATAAATGTTTACGTACATAGAAAGGGCTTTTTCGACACTTTAATTTATATTAAGAGAAATAATATATACATAGGTAAAATTACAAAAACTGTAGAAAATTTCCTTTTGGTTAAATTAATTGCTTAAATTTTTGTTGTTGTGTATAACTATATGAATATTAAGTAGATATGTATGTATGTTAGGGTGTCCCAAATTTATAAATTGTCAAATATAATAACGCATACCCCCCTAAAAGTTTACTTTGGATGAAAAAAATTTCACGCCCCTAGGACCACGCCTTCCCGTGCCGAATTCAATTTGAAATTTTATTTAACATCACTCGAACGACATGCTGATCTCTTAGTACTGTATAATGATAAATCACAAGTTATTTTAGTAACATTTTGATTTAATCAGAATATTTTCGTTTTTAAATGTTTATTGTACAATCAGGATATACATATGTATTTGCCTATGTTCTTGTGCACTAGGGTGTCCCAAAATTTCTAAATATTTATTTTGAACATGTATATGGATTTTTTTTGCGAATTAGTCAAAACTAGAGCTGTGGAAAATATTAACCCGTTTGCTCAAAGTTAACACTTGCCGAATTGGGTTCAAAGTTTATGTTAAGTATCTTTTATGACCTTATATAAAAGTTTACTCAAAATATTGAATTTTTCTGAATGCAGAAAACTATCAAATTCCACACTTTACCCTTTCGATGTCAAACTATAAACTTTGATTTCAAAATATATACTGATAACATTAAAATACAAGATAAAATATAGCAAAGCCTTGATAAGATATTAACAACCCCCCCTTATATATCAAATTTTTGTTTTAATGCTTGTTTGTTACAATCTGGGTCGATTTTCCTATGTTCTTGAATACACTGCAGTAAAAACTGCTTTTGTTCCTCGTCAACCGTTAACAAACCATGGAAGTCCTGCATTAATTTTACAGCTATTTCTGCAGTATCGTTCACAGCTTTGAGCATCAAAACTGTTCTTTGAGATTCCAAATATGAAGAATTATCTAGCCATAAAGAAGGATGTTCCTGTAGAAAATTGTCCTTAATTTTTAAACGGGAGAACAACGACATACTTTTGATTGACACAAAATCCGCAATATTTTTCTCTAAAATAAAGTCTAATTTTTTTTTAACATAAACAGAAGTTAATAATTCCTTTGAAACTTACCATAAAATGAATTACAAAGCCTTTGATAGAATAAAGCGCTTCCCACGGCCCGATGAGAAATACTTTCATCAATTTTTTCGTACGCCTTTATTGACTTCAAGAAGCACAATTCATTGCAAGGTGCTTTTACTGCTAAAATACATTGAAGCCACGGCTTGACATATGTCGACGCAATAAATAAGCATACATCTTAAAATGCTGTCTTGATTGGAAAAAGGAAGCTAATGCGTTTTACCAATGATGGAATTTTCCTAATTGTATCGGGGCGATGGATGGCAAACATGTTGCTCTTACAAAACCCCCTCGAACAGGATCTTTCTATTTCAATTATAAAAAATTCTTTTCAATAGTTTTAATGGCTGTTGTAAATGCCAATTGCGAGTTTTTAATGGTAGATGTTGGCGCAAACGGACGCGCTTCAGATGCCGGAATTTTTAGTGATTCACTTTTTTTACGAGTTTAAATAACAACGAGCTAAAAATACCGTCTTAAGAGTCTCCTCCAGGTTGCGATACTGCATTACCCTATATTTTTGTCGCAGATAATGCGATCCCTTTAAATGAATATATAATGAAGCCGTTCAGCCATACTTCGATGATCAAAGATGAAATAATCTTCAATTTCCGACCGTCGCCAACAGTAATCTTCCAGGTACAACAGAAGCAGACGTCCTTTAATTCTGAAGGATCTGTTTCATGGCAAAACAGTATATATGATGCCCATGATTCAACCAGTTAAAAATAATTTGAATTTTTTAATAAAACGACTTGATTTATTAAAAACAAATAATTATATTTTTATTTATTTTATTGGTAATAACAAAACATAAAAAGTTCACTTTAACTCTAGTATTTGGTAATAACAAAACATAAAAATTTTACTTTAACTTCAGTACTTTAAAAAGAAATAAATTATTAAAAATTCGCGAAGAATCCCTGAGTTGATTCCTGTGAATCATGTGTTGTTGGTGGGGCATATTGAGTATTTCTGAACTCAACTGGCGATGGAGTAGATACGTAAGAAAATGTTGATGTCGGTCTGGATTGAAGTATGTTGAAGAATTCCTGTATTGCGAATTTTTCAAATTTCCAACACATTCATGAAACTAAACATCCGGTATTAATTTAAGCGCCAATATCTTTTGTTGAGGTTCCATCTCTTTTGCGCACCCCAAGATTTGGCAACCACATCATCTGGGTCATTGTTGGTTTGGTGGCTATTGATATTTTGTGATTGCAGGTATTCGCATGCTATTTTAATTAAATTATCTTCCTCAGTCATTTTCCTTTTTTTTGGTCTATATTATGTTGATGTTTTTGGTGAAGTCTATACTTTCAAAAAATGAATATTACATACATATTTATGTTTTTATATTTTAAAAACTGCGAATTTTTACCTCTTCTAAACTATCATATTCCATTGTACATTTGCTCGGTGCACTTTCCTCTTGATCCTCGAGAAAATTTAGTATATTATAGTACCATAATGTTGGCTCGTATATATCCTCAAATCCAGCTCCTGACTTTTCGCTTCTTTGCACTTTTTTAAATTCTTTCCTATATGTTGTCCTATATGTATTAATTTTTTTAAACACCATGTCCCTGTTTGCGTCGGGGTATTTTTCTTTTAATTTGTTAATTCATTTTTCATATGCTTTTGATTTCATGATTCTATAGCTATATTCTTGGCTTTCTATTCGCCATAATGAAGGCGATTCTTTATATAATTCAAGGAACTCGGTCCAAAATTTTTTGCCTTCACTCATAATTAAAAATAAATAGCGCACTTTTCTTTTTTTTTATGTACTATTCTTCAATATTTTGATGTTGACTTCACAAAAACTTCAACAAAACTGAACTATTTTCGCATACACTACACAAATTGACTGCGCAGTTTTAAGACTTGTGTAAAAATATCAAAATCGTTTTCATATTGCTCAGTTCACTGCACAAGTAGCACGAACACCCCCATACACGACACAAACGCACTGTGCTGTGCTAGACTTGTGCAGTGAACTTGTATGGTCTATGGCCGGCATTATGTACTTACGACAATTGCCGTGTAAGGAAATCCATGCAGTATTGGTTGATAGGGGAAGAAGTAAAAATCTCGAAGTTTTACTTATACATATATATATACAAAAAAAGATAAAAAATAAATATAAAGATATGAAGCGTTGTAAGCTTAATACTCTGCAGAAATTTTAAAATCAATTTTCTACAGCTTATTGAGCTTTGAAGTACATATATAATACTAAAACTCAAACAGTAGGTATTTCCTTAGCCGAAATTTAAATTCCTGGGCAGTAGGGTGGTCGTACAACCCGCCCTTGCTGCGTATAGCTCCAAAAAAAGTGCTCAAGAATGTCTTGATTGAGCCTGTAGGTTAGCACAAACTTGGCGTTAACTTTATTTTGAATATATTCAAAAAGTTGAATTTATGACGAATTTGTCGTTAAGACACCTTTTTGAAAATATTCTAACGTCATCTTCCGCGGGACGATTATTTGCGACATAAAGTCACTCATTTCCATCAGGGTCGCCATTTGCTCAGCAAATTGTATACCTAAAGGTTCCTGTATGCGGCTGTATGAAGAGCGTGTATTATTTTAAACAGAATTTCGCTATGTATATCGCAATTAAATTTAAAATATACTGGCTGCTTCCACGACTTTAGGAGTCCTCGTGCCATCACCACTTGTACTCGCTTTGCTGGGAGTTTTACGTTATCGGTACTGGCATCGTATTCAAATGCTTCAGTCAAAAACATTTCATCGAATGCCAGTACACATAGGCATTCTTCATCGGACATGCTGCTCCGGGCCCGCGCCATAGACTGGATGGAAAAGTGTAGTAGTCCTTCATACACATCAACTTTCCTGTACCAGCGTTGAAGCGTCGATACGTGGGGCAATGGATACCCTTTACCATAAAAGTGATTGTATGCGCGAGGTCCAGTCGCATGTAAGCAAATGGCGTTGGATATATCCTCCCATGTCCAATTGATGGCTTTGCGTAATTAAAAAGAGAAATCATATTACAAATAAGTTAACTGCCATAGTAACTCGTTTATAACTCACCAAGGTAAGCCATTTTCCGTATTTGACCCTCGGTGAAAATCGACCTCATCATCTCAATTGTTTTTTCGGCCTCCTCCAGATTTTTCTTTCCAACTTATTGTACGCCTGCTTTAGGCGATAGGTTTCAGCAAGCGCACAGGACTTAAAGTACTCCCAGCTTAGAAAAAAATAATAATGAATTCCAAAAACAACTTATTTGGCTATGAAAACTTACTCCGTTTGTGTGCCACAATCCTGCTTATTGGTTTGGCTGTCGGTTGTACACATGTCTGAAGGACCTGGGAGCTGTTCACTTGACTTGCCAATTTCAAGCAAAGCAGCCGCGGCGCTGTGCTCTTCCGCATTATGTCTGCAAAATGTGTTGCTTATGTTTAATTTAGTTTAAATACATTTCATTTAAATTACCTGGTCCGAGTGCGCAAATTGAATTTTGTCCCAATATTGATTGTCGGCAACGTTGGTCACACAATTTGCAATACCGATGGATTCAGTCCAGATGCTCTGCGCCACACATCAAGCGGAACACGGAAAAATGATCAGCCCATCCTTTTCGACTTTTAGCAAATATCGCACATAATTTAAATTTAAGTTTTTAGCAAACTTTTTTACAAAGATAACGCGTAGTCACAAAACACAATCCTGTCGCAAACGAAAATTGTAAACAATTAAACGTAAACAAAGGCAACAAACGTGATAGTTTGACAACGTTTTTGACTAGAAAATAAAAAAGTCTTTTTGCATATACATATGTGTGTACATATGTAGGAGCATGTATGCCAGTGGTCGGCAAAATTTCAACTGCGACTGTGTTGGTGAGAGCGCGATTAGAGCATAGACAAGATAAATGGTTATGAAAATTCGTTTGTATGTTGATAAGCAAGGTTTCACAACTTATTTTCTTTAATTACTTATTATTTATAAATAATTTACTATATTTTTATGAAAATAAGTAAATATATGTATTATGAATATATGTATATGTAAATTTTGGTTTTAGAAATTAGCTAGTATTTAAATGACGAAACCAAATAAAGATAAAATATTTTACAAGCCTTACAATATTTGTTTAATACATTCTTCTAAATTAATACTTTTATCACAATTTCGTATTAAAAGCATATTCTTCAAATACGTTGAATTTGATTTATTTCGTTTTTCACAAAAGTACGAAGTCGAAAAAAATTATAAGTATATAAATGATACTTTTTTCAGTTCGGGATATATGGCTTCATCTAAATTTTTCCAGAATTGAAATATATCTGTTATATTTGGGGTAATCATTTCGCTTCATAGGATAATCAGTTCAGATTGAATGTCGAATTGATATTTGCTTATGTCACATTAAAAAGACGTTTCAAAAAGATCAAGCAATGGTTTTATTTCTCCAAAATCGTTAAATCTATCTTGAAAATTATGAAAAAGGGTTTGGAAAATCTCCAAATATTCGAGTTTCTTAAAGTTATTGCATGCGGATAAAATTAACGCGGTTTTAGTAAAACTTGAATAATCATCCGACTAAATTTCACAAAGAATTAAAAATAGTTTAGTTCTGAAACCGTTGATGATTTTATATATATTAGGCAAACTTTTCTCTTTTCCCTGAAGTTCAAGATTTAGTTCATTTAAAAGAGCTGTTGTATCGGCTAGAAACCCTAAATCCAATAAAAAAAAAACTTTTATCTTTTAACAACGTTATTCACCGTGTTTCGAATTTTTCACTTTCTAAAAATTGAGGCACTTCTTCCCTTTGGTCAAACAATTTATTGAGACTGTGACCACGGCTTAGCCATCGAACTTCGGTAAACATTTTTAGGTCATGGTGACCAGGGTTTTTGTTTTTTAAGAAGTTCAGAAATTTTCTATTGGAAAGTGAGTGATGCCCGCTCGTATGTTGGTAATAATTTGCTCTGCAGTCTTCATGGTAGGGTTTTCTGTTAAAAATTTTGATGCAAGAGCAGACTGAAGAATAATACAGTGAAAAGCCTGAACTACAATTCCATGTTTATTAAATTGACCAATGAAACCTTCGTGCCTTCCAATCATTACATTTGCTCCGTCTGTACAAATTTTTTCATATTAACATATGAGAACAGCTTATTAGGCATGATTCAATGTATTGATCTCTTTTTAAAAACCAGATTCCAAAATTTGTGTAAAAATTTTGAAAACTCTGCGAAGGTCCACCAAATTTTCAAAGTTTTTATTCTTGGGCTATTGTAGCCCAATAAATTGCAGTACAACAAAGTGCCAAGTGTCAAGTTGGTGAAAAAAGCCATTGATTTAATTTTTTTTTGGTGACAGTGTCACGCATTTTCTTCCATACATATATTCACTGGTGAAATAAAGTTCAGTTTAGCCGGAAAGTTGTCTACAGCCTTGGAGAGGTAGTGCTGTCTTACTAGAACCTTATCTCCCACGACCGGTTGCCACGATCTTTTCCGCAGATTGTAGTGCCTTGCTTGCTCTGCTGAAGCCTTCTGTTGATTGTGTCGTACAAATTCGAAGACCTCCTTCATTTTTGTAGCCTTAACGTGCGGTGTTGTTGGGGTCTGCCCGGTTCCCACTGTATGTTCGTCATACAATGCGTTCGGTAGCCTCGGTTCTCGACCCTGGATTGCAAAGGCTGGGCTGTAACCGGTTGCTTCACACACGCTGGAATTGAGTGCCAGAGTCATCTCTGGTAGCAAGTCATCCCAGTATCTTTGGTCCTTAGTTGTGAACTGTGCCATAAGTCGTTTAATGTTGTGGTTAGCTCTCTTTGTCGGGTTTTGCTGAGGTCTGTACGGCGCAGTAAATTGGTGCCTTATCCCCATCTCCTCTAGGAATTGCTTAAATTTTGAGCTGATAAATTGCGCTCCATTATCCGTGATTAGGATCTTTGGGACGCCGAATTCGCCAATGATTCGCTCTCTGACTGCCCGAATTAGTCCTTATGCCGTTGCCCTCCGTATTGCTACAATCTCGACCCATCTCGAGAAACGATCCAATATTACCAACGCCATAGTATTTCCATGTTTAGACCGCGGAAGAGGTCCCACGAAGTCTGCGCACACCGTCGCCTGCGTCAACATCTTCTCGGCTGCTTGCTGTTGGCTGGGTTTGTACAGCTGGCATGTCTCACACTGTCGCACGTATTTCTTTATGTCGCGAAACATTCCGGGTCAATAGTATCGAGCTGTTGCCCGCGGGGTCGTCGTGTATCTCTTCTTTGCCAACACTATGGAGGCGCTGTGTGGGCTGTGTGAAGGTTCAATGCACCCTTTCTCTATGAGGTCGTCGATCTAAGAGTTAATAATTTCCTGCATCTTCGGATTCTTTGGGCAATACCTTTGTTTGATCGGTCGGTCATCCTTCGTGACGATTCGGTGAGTGGCGATGTTAGCTACTCCCGACATCTTCTCAAATATGTTCAACTCTTGTTTTAAGAATTCCTTTACTTCATCAGTAGTTGCGGCTTCAGTCGACGTAGGTTTTGAGTACGGTTCGTCGCCTTTATCCGATCTCTCGGTGTCTTCCTGCCGTATCGCCGTGAGTTTCTCGCTTCCTTCATCGTGACTCTCTTCCCGGAACGTGACGTTCTGGTCTCCACAACTCAATCGAACGCTTGCCTTTGACATATAATCCGTTCCGAGGACCACGTCGTCCATCAAACCTGGTAGTATCAAAAGGTCCATCTCGTTGGTCTGGTTCCCCAATTTCACTCTTGCAGTTACTGCCTCCCGCACGATCTTGGATCTGCCATCACCCATTATAACTTGCGTCGTTATGCGTTTCAACATCCCTGACTCTAGCTTTGCCGACATGGCCTCGCTCAGAAAACTTCTGGTTGCTCCTGTATCCACTGAGGCTACTACATGGATCTCGTTTACTTTGATCGAAGCCATAATCCGCCCTTTCACTTGGTTTAAAACGTTATTTAGTCTGTGCGAGATTGATCCACTCGAGACCCCACCCCTCGCTGCGAATGAGGTCTCAAACCATTTCCCGATGTGTTATGGCAGCAATTTCGAGTTGGGATGTTGCATAGGCCACATGTCCAGCAAAACTCCCTTCGCGCTGCTCTACAGTCGCGTGCAAAATGGCCGTCTTCCCCACAATGTCTACACGCCGTCCACGGATTCACGTAATCCGCCTGGGGCGCCGGAGTGTTGTTGCGCGGTTTGGGTTGGCGTTGTGTGTTCGCTGTTTCGCTTCTCCTAGGCAGCTCGCGCATATGTTGGTACCTCTCCATGGTTCGAGGAATTGTTCGCACTGCGGCCGTGGGTGTGTATTTTACCGGGGCGATATTTTCCAAATCCTCAGCCAGACTCACTATCTCTTCCAGCGTGCTGAACTCGGAACGTTTGACGTACCATTGATACTCGCTTTGAGAGTTCTTGTAGATTCGCGTTAGCTTCTCTCCGGAGGAGTAATTTGCATCACGCATCAGACTTTGGAGGACCAAGACGTAGTCCTTAAATTTCTCATTATGCTGTTGAACACGATACCTTCGTCATCTAGTCTTTCGTGATAGCGAGAGTTTAGAAAGAACCTCAGGAAGTCCCTTTTGAAGTCTTCCCATTGTCGCCAGTTCTTATTATTGCTGCGGAACCATGTCAGGGCCTTACACTTTTACAGTGGTTAGTGTGCTGGCCCCCTTGTAAACTTAGATTATCAAAAAAAAATCCTATAGACATGAGTTTAATATATGGTATCTGAATTTGAGAAATTGTTTCGAAGTTTTTCCATTTAAATCCTAATAATTCATTATACAACGATACGTAAAATTAAGAAAAATATTTTATCATTTTAGAATGAATTGAATTAGAATGTGTACTTATTATGTTCTTCAGCTAACGAAGGTGAATTTAAAAATTCCCCAGTTGCTCTTCAGTGCTCTGAAATATTGAGAAATTCGAATTTTGATGAAACAACTTACATATAAAGAAACCATTTACACAGTATTTTAATTTTAAATTATAAATAGATTTTCACGAAGTTGGTTGCTTAAATGGCGGTTTTGCATATGAGTTGTTTAAAGTTTTAAAAGAAACCATTCCTTTTATGGCATTACAGGAAAAAGTACTAAGTCGAGATTAATTGTTTTTATGCGATTTCCAAATTTCCCCAGGCCAGAGTTGGAATATGATTGATCAATACTTTCCCTTCTAACATACCTACTCAACGATTTTTTTATATATCAAAATCGCCAAAAACCCCTATTACGCAATTTTAATAACCCACACTTTGCAGCTGGAGAGATAAACTTGTTCACATATAATTATTATGCATGAACATACGCATACATACTCCCGAAATGGCGTAATCGCCCGATTGCAGTATTATCAATATAAGAAAATTACGAACTAGAGTGAACTTTTCCACATATATATGTACATATGTATGTATAGTGATTCACAGCTTATTTCATGCAGATTAAATTAAACAGTTTATATTGCTATAAAATGGAAAAAATGACTATAAAAAAAAATCTGATGCAGATATATTATGAAATGCTCTAATAATAAGTATATCAAGCTCATGGAAACTCTGCCCGACAACCCGAGGAGGTTGGATTACACTTTACATCATCCTTTCTCTGGAAATAGATTCTCCACAAGAATCCCAGAGAGGAGCGAATGGATAGGTAACGTGGACCTGGATCCAGGATCGACGGCTGTATACACAGACGGCTCTAAGTTAAACGAAAAAGTAGGCAGCGCGATTCACTCAAGTGAACTCGATCTAAACCTCAGTCTTCGTTTACCGGACCACTGCAGTGTTTTTCAGGCCGAACTAAATGCAATAATGGAAGCAGCTCGTGGCCTTATAACGTGCACCTATTTAGAATGAGGCTTCACCTTTTATTCTGACAGCCAGGCTGCTATCAAATTTCTAAACTCCTACAGTACAAGCTCCAAGGTAGCCATTGAATGCAGAGCGGCTCTAAACCAGCTGGCAGAAATGTGCTCCGTATGTGTTGTATGGGTCCCTGGCCATAAGGACATTCCTGGCAACTGCCTTGCTGATGAACTAGCAAGGAAAGGGACAGAACTAACTGTGATAAACTCTGCTCAGGAGTCGGGTTTACCCCTAGCATCCTATAAACACAGATTAAGATGATGTATTTTGGAACGATTTTCCGTCGATCCTTGTCAAATTTGGTTTTGAAACAAACCGGTTTCGGCGTTGTTCCATCTTCAGTGTTATTTTTCGTTCTGATTAGTTTACGTCTGGCGGTCCCTATTTATTGTGTTTTGTCCTTCGTAGGTATCGGTATCTAGCGTTAACTAGCAGCCAACAAATGTTTGTAGGTGTATGCTACCTGAGTTTAGGGTTTATTTGTCAGCGTGGAGTTTTTTCTTTTACGGTTGCCTATGTGGTATGCATGGGTAGGTAGAAGTCAGTAATTTTTGTCCTGTGGGATGTTTTGTGTTGGTCCTGTGCGTTAGTTTCTTTGGTAGTACTGTACCGACGGTGCAATTTAAGGATTGTTTTTTTTTGGTGTTTTTCTTTCGTCTCCGCAAAATTTATTTTTTTACTTCCTGTTCACCCTAGCTCCCTGTGTTGCTTATTAAACAAAGCTGCTGTCGAAGTTCCTTCCAACCATCTCCCCGATCATATGATCGTAGATAGCAATATATCGACATATCGATATATATCATCTACGAGTCTTGCTTAGGATTTACTTCCGCCGAGCTTTTTATTTCTTTTTCGTGTGGCACCGTGGACCAGACAACAAGTGTTCAGTTATTTAAAAGAAATACAAAAGAAGTGTAAAGTATAATATATTTTCATCATAAATACCTACAAACTAGCATGCTGTTTATTACGACCATTTCTACGGCATTGGTGTACTGCATAAGTTAACAACTTGTACCCAACTTATGTCCAGCACAAGAACCCGAAAACGCCAACCACCATCAACCCACAGAGTCATCTATATGCACGCATGTCTACACATCACTAAGCTCGCGCATTGACAGCATAAAAAGTTCAGCGGTAAAATATAGAAAAAGAACCTGCCAAAACGACTTGTAAGCGAAGAAACCAAAAAGTTAAAACAGTTTTCTTACAATTTCAAAAGTAAATTAAGTTTGGGAATTTTTCAATAACCCATCGTGGAAATCCGCATAGTAAGGCTGGAAAACTAAAGGAAAAGTTACCTACTCTTTGTGTAAACCTTAAGGAATTTTTATTAAATCGAGTAAATGAGTAATTACACCTTGAATTAAATTCTAAACTATAATATGTAATTATTTTCACATTGTTTTACTTACCTTCTTATGTACTTTCAATCATACTTTCATACATAAATAGAAAAACAGTATACACACTAATGCGTATAACATAATGTTAACCACATACATATGTATGTATAAAAGAAAACATAATTTACTAGCACCATGTGGTGAGTCCACATGGGCAACTAACCTAATTGTACATTGGTCATAACATATGTTTTTATTGTACCCACTTCTTGGATACTCCTACGCTCTCTCTTCAACTCGTATAATGATTTACTTTCCTCGATTTGCTTAATAACTTTTACTCTTATATTTTAACTAAATTCGCGCTCTTTAAAACTACAGTGGACGACCAGAAAATAATGCCACATTAGTTTAATAAATTTTCTTCCACTTAAATTTTTTTGTAAATTTAACCTTAAAATCATTTAAATGAATATAATCTCATAGACGTATGTACATGCATGACCAACAAGTATATAAACTAATTTTCAGCAGCATGACCATCAAAGCAACGGAGGCCATCTTCGCTTCGCGGGACTGCATCTTCCTCAAAGTGAGTTTGGTTTGATTTTTATTTTTATGCGTATACATACATCTTTTTTTTTTGTTTGCTCTTTACTATAAATACGTATGTACATATGTGTAGAGGATCAAAGGGAGCATTGATATTGTTGTTTTAACATTGACTTAGAATTCTCACTAATGTCTTTTCATATGTACATATTTACACATATATGTATATACATATCAACGCATAGAATAATTAATTTGCCTTGCGAATTCCATGCACTTGTACACATGTACCTATATACATATATGTATATGACAAAAAGGTGCATAGCCATATTTTTATTGCTTATCGTTCTCCGATCTTAATCGCGAACATCGGTATGTACATATGTACATATAAAGACAAACTTGTTTTCTTTCGTTTATTTGCTATTACTAGTTGTTTTTTTTTTTTGCTCTCAATTGCATATAACCCTATGATTTCATATGCATATCTACACATATAAATATATAAGAGTAGCTTTGGGTTAATGACCACATAGCATTTCAATGTTGAGATAGGTCAGGACTATTAATTTTAAGTACACTGAAAAAAAAGGATTAATATTAATTCAAGAAGAAAAGGAAAATACAAAATTTGAAGTTGTATTAAAAGAAGAGGAGATGATAAATTTGAATTCACTGGTAGATTTTGAAGCCTATCGACATGTATTAGTATTTAAGTATATACTAATTCGTATGTATTTAATATCAATTTAAATTTTGTAATAAAACTTATGTTACCATGAAATACTAGAACCTTAACGTTGGTCTGAATTCGAAGGAAGCGTAGATGGTTTAAAGGGGCTTTAATAACATCTGTAAAGCCATGGTGGGGTGGGTGCAGAGCAGCTTTAAATTTACATAAGAGTGCTGCTAAAAATGTAGGGATTGATGCAGCGGGGTACAGATGCATATTATACCGCTTAGAGTAATTGATTTATTTCTTTTAGTGTGCAAACCAATTCATATTCGTTATGGCTATGAGTTAGGAGAAGGGTGTTTGGTCAACAGCTACGTTTTTACCCCCCCAGGCTGAAGCTCCGGGAACCAGATAGTGCACACGCCGTGGCTGATGACACTATCACATGCCCTCCTTGGGTACTGCTTGTGTGGCCGTACACAACCTGGCTTAGAAGTTCATAACAGAAATGGCGCCCAACGTGGGGCCCACATAATGGACTGTGGTTTATTTTTGAGTAACCCGTAAACGATTTGTGGTCTCCAATCTTGTATTCCCTCTTGGAATAGACTATGTCCTTCCGTTCGTTTTATTGAATCTTTTCTTACTATGTTTAGGTAGTTTTTTGTAACTCAAATTTTATAGCTTAATGCATAAACTTTCGACCAAATTACAAACTTTAGTAACATTTAAACAATTTTTTTTTTGAATAATTCTTGTTCTGCTGTTTTGATCGAATTCCTTGCTGGAATTGCCTCTGTATATTAACTTTATGTTTATCGAGTCGCCCGCAGGAAGCTGCGTATATTAACGGCTAACTAAAATAATTGATTCGCGATTTTTAGACTGTGGAGGTTGTTGATTGCTCAAGTTGTTTGGAATTTAAGCTGCTAATTGACTTAATGCCAGGTTGCTAACGAACAATATTTAAGCGCTTATGATGCCACAAGATCTGAGAATTTTGTTAATTTTCCATCCCTCTTCGGAAATATTATTTTTTTATATTACTTTCTTGTTTTTTCGGAACTATATGGTCTAGAAGTAGGCTGTAACCGGAATGTTAGATTTTCCTTCCCATAAATACTTTAGTTTAGTATCTGATACTTCGTAGCCATAAATCGCCTGCACTTTACATTGATATCATCTCGCAACCGGAGAATCAGACCAAATTTAGTATGATTATTGAATAATTTTTTTTACTCGATATTTATTTGATAAAATTTTTTTTTGTAATTTTCTTCTCAGTAGTTATGCGTAATCATTTATGTACTTTGATATTCTAAATTACTACTTCGGATTATTATTTATATACCTATATAGTTTTTTTTCTTTTGCAATAAATCATATGTTTATGAATATTTAAAATTCTAAAAATCTCACGAGTTTTGCTGAACTGTCATGATTTCGGATTGCGAAAAATAGCTTACTCCCGACTTTCTAATTGTCAATTTTGGATAACTACTCGTATTTCACATTTCATTTGAACCCTAGTTTTTTTTTCTTACCTTTGCCGCTTCACTTCGTTTTTTTTTTGTCGATCCGGTTTATAATTTTTTTTGAGAATGTGGCGGAGACATAGTGGTGAACCAAGGGTCCCCAAAGCCAACTCCTGTTCCATCTGTAAGGAAATTTTTCGGGAAAATGATGACACGTTAATAACAGCGTGTTCCCATCGCTTTCATAGGACCTGTTTATTAAACTGGGTCAAGAAAAACTCTTCATGCCCGCAATGTCGGACGAAATGTAGCAGCCGCGATTTTGCTCAGAATACGGGTGCGCGAACTAGATCGCAAAGCGCTGTTCAGTCAGATATTCCAGTAGCTAGTAGAAATTTGGAGCCCTTTTCACAAAATAAAGAACACCAAGTGGCAGAAGCAGCAAGTTTTCCTAATACTAATGAGTATGAAACTAATAGCGCTCCGTTAGAAGAAGAAAATAGAATTCGTAATATTGTCACCGCCGTGATATCAGCTCGGCAAGCAACAATTTTTGACAATTTGGAGAATCGCGTTTCTCAGCTCTTAGAGCAAAGGCTCGAGGGTATAGTCACCAACCTAATTGATCGATTGAATTTAAATGCACCTCCAGGTCAGCCTGCGGCTAACATTAGCCCAGATGTTAACGATCGCCCACCGAGTATACAACACGGTTCCACCCCTTTCTGGCCTAGGGACATACCGAATCTGAATAATAATTCGAATCATCGTTTTAACCATCAAATTGACCAGCTTCGATTTAGTGATTCACCGAGTGTACCTAACTAAGGAAAAATCGCGCAGTTAATATCGAATTGGGACATTAAGTTCGACGGCACTCCTAAGCTGTCTGTCGATAACTTTTTATACCGAGTACTCAAGTTATCGATACATTAGGAGGAAATTTTAACTTTCTATGCGAGCACGTACAAATTCTGTTCATCAATGAGGCAAGAGAGTGGTATTGGCGATACCGTCGTTCCGTTGAGCGAGTAACTTGGCCATCGCTTTGTCAAGCTTTAAGGATTAATTTCCAACTTCACAAAAGTGATTTCGAAATCAAGGAGTTAATCCGTAGTAGGAAGCAGGGACCAAATGAAAGCTTTGACGACTATCGGAATGCAGTTTTGATTTATTTCTTTTAGTGTGCAAACCAATTAATATTCGTTATGGCTATGAGTTAGGAGAAGGGTGTTTGGTCAACAGCTACGTTTTGACCCCCCCAGGCTGAAGCTCCGGGAACCAGATAGTGCACACGCCGTGGCTGATGACACTATCACATGCCCTTCTTGGCTACTGCTTGTGTGGCCGTACACAACCTGGCTTAGAAGTTCATTACAGTACCTACATAAGTTCGTGCTTTGTTTTTTGTAAACAAGTTTCAATGGCTTAAATATTACGTCCGAGTTGGAGTTCGTCTGTTCGTTTATTATTCTTCCGTCAAATGTTTTCTGTTTGTATATCTCCATGTTTTCTAGTGCGTTTAGGCGCCGACCTTTTTGCTGCACATGCAATACCTTTACGGTTTTCTTAATGTTTGCTGGTGTACATTTGCTGTGGAACATGTGATTTGCAAAGTTAGATTCAGGTGTTGTGGCGGGGTTTCCGTGACTTCTTGTTGTAATCCTTTATGTGTTCGCGGAACCTTGTTCTTACTTTACGTCCTGTTTGTCCTATGTAGCTGTATTGGCATTCGCAGGTCAGTGGGTATACGCCTTGGCTGTTTAGTGAGTCCTCTGTATTTGTACTTGTCCGTAGTATTCGCCCTAAGTTGTTTACTGTTTTAAAATGCTGTGTGAATGTTGTGTTTTTTGAAAAAATTTGCTAATTTATGTGTCGCTTTTCCTGTATAAGTTAATACTGTCCATGTCTTTCCGTCTTTATCCTTATCGCTTCTTTTTGGGGTCCCATTGTTTCTTCTGATTTTGTCTATCAGATCTTTTTTATATCCGTTATTGACCGCTATGTTGTAAATAATGTTTAGCTCTCTCTTGTGTGCTTCTGGTGTTAAAGGTGTTCGTTCTAGTCTGTCAACTAGTTGCTTTAACTCCGCATTTTTGTGCTGCTGAGGGTGGTTCGAAGTGTTATGAATTACCGTGTGTGTGGCTGTTGGTTTTCTGTAAATTTCATAGCCAAGTTTTCCTGTGGTCTTGTCTGCCCTAATTGCCAGATCTAGGTAGTTAATCCTTCCTTCGCTTTATGTTTCCATTGTAAACTGTTTGTTTCCGTGTTGTTTGTTGAGGTACTCAACGTATCTCGCGTAAAATGTAACACCCAACTCGGTTGTAAGTTCTTTCATGTATTGATCTTCCAAATTCTGCATGAGTACTTCAATGAGTACGGCTGAGGTTGGGTTCCCCATTCCAAGTCCGTTCGTTTGTCTGTAGATTTTGGTATTAAATTTGAAATAGCTTTGTCGTAGTGTGGTTCCTAGAATGCTTGCGACCTGTGCAGCCTTGATTTTGTTTTTGGGTTTCTTCAGTATTTTTGTGTATACCATGTCTATTGTCTCAGGTAGTGGTATTGAGGGATATAAGTCCTTAATGTCAAACGATACTAGTTTACCTGTCCTGTCCTGTGAAGTTAACGGTTGTCAGTTTCGCTATCAGTTCCGTTGTGTTAGTTATTGTGTGTTCGTTTTCAAGTTCTAGGGTGTCCTTCAGTATCGTCTTTAGATGCTTTGATAATCTATATCCAGGTGCTGACTTGTAGTTGATTATGGGCCTCATTGGAATGTTGGTTTGTGAATCTTCGGTAATTCGATCAGTGGTGGGGCTGCTGGGTTTAGCTTATGATACCGGTTGCATCTTTTATGGCTCTTTTTGTTTGCGTTGGGTACTTGTCCGTTGGGTCTTCCCCCACTCTCTTGCAACCCATTTTTTCAATGAGTTCTTCTGTATTGTCTATGTATTCTTATTTGCCGATGAGTACTGTTGTATTGCCTTTATCCGCCTTGGTTGTTACGACATTGTTCCTCCTGAGCTTCTGTTTTAATTCCCTTGCAACGTTTTCTTCCTTGCTGTTCTTTGTTTCTTGGTCGTTTTGTATATGGTTGCTTATTATTTCTTTGCACATGTGTCTTGCGTGTTCCTGCTCTTCGCTCGGCATTAGTGATATTGCTCGATGTCAGTCCTTATGCGGTCGAATATGTCCATTTGTCTGTGTTTTCTTGGCGTATAAGCTTCTCACTTCATTTTTGATGAAGTCCTTTTCAGCCTTTCTAATCTTTTTTCGGCTTGCCTCTGTGTTGGTCCTGATTTTGGTGTAACATGCAGTGTTAAACATTGTTTGTTAAACCAAATATTCGCCTTAATCGTATGTATTTTTAGTACGCGTCGTTTGTATACTGTCAATCGTCCGCTAATTTCTGAGTTAAAAGCCTGACTGGCATTAACAGTTTTTTTTTTTTAAATAATTTGCTCATATGGCCAGATTTACATTATTAAAAAGTGCTACTTGCCTTAAATTGCACCTGACTTGATAAATATTATTAGTTCCGGCTTCAGTCAACGTAGGATTTGAGTACGGTTCGTCGCCTTTATCCGATCTCTCGGTGTCTTCCTGCCGTATCGCCGTGAGTTTCTCGCTTCCTTCATCGTGACTCTCTTCCCGGAACGTGACGTTCTGGTCTCCTCAATCGAACGCTTGCCTTTGACATATAATCCGTTCCGAGGACCACGTCGTCCATCAAACCTGGTAGTATCAAAAGGTCCATCTCGTTGGTCTGGTTCCCCAATTTCACTCTTGCAGTTACTGCCTCCCGCACGATCTTGGATCTGCCATCACCCATTATAACTTGCGTCGTTATGCGTTTCAACATCCCTGACTCTAGCTTTCCCGACATGGCCTCGCACAGTGAGACAGCCCAATAGTAACCGCGGCAAAAAATGGTTTTTGACGTGTCGTCCAATTTGGATGAAATTTTCACAGTATATTAACAGATATATGAGTAACAATTCCCTGAAATTTCAGCCTCATACCTTCATTACTTTTTGGTCTAGAGCAAGTCAAAGTTGAGGTATGCCAACGCGCTTGAAATATGTTAGTTCAATATGTAATAATCAAAAGCTTATTAAAATAAAAATACATAATAAATGTAACTTTAAAGTATTTTTTTAATTAATTTAGTTATTATAGAATGAGTAAATGAAAAAATAAATTTAAAAAAAAAACACAATTTTTTTTTTCTTAACAACAGAATTGTGGTGCAAAAATTGAACATTTTGCATTTTCAATGGCCTAGGAAATATAGAGCAGCCCCTCGCCCTAGGTGCAGACTTATACCAAATGAAAGTTTGAAGTCTCAGCTTTAATTTAAAGAAGAGGACATATAGCAAAAGTTTGCAAAAGCACATTAAACATACAAAAAACTACAAAAAGTACGTAACGCGCATATTCTGTCGCTATACGTATGTTAGCAAGCAATAGCATGTTTACAACTTTTTACTTTTATTTTTTTTAATTGTTTACTATTCACTTATTGTGCAAGAGAATAGTAATAAATTACATTTGTTTTTTGTTAGTTATTCAGAATTATGCTTTAAAGATCATTTATGTTTTAATAAAAATATTCTTGTTTACATAAATTTTATTTACGTTATTAATTTGATAGATAATTTTGTTGAAGGTCATTGACTTTGGGTTAGATATGTAGTTGCATAATTTTTAATTTAAATTGATAGTGCAAGATATTGTTCTTATCTAAGTTGTGTTATGATCACTTTCTAATGTGGTTAGTTTAATTGTTATATTGTAGTGCCGCTTGTCGCCTGGCAGGAAAATAGAGTATTTTAAAAGGTTCAATCGAAAATACCAACGCAATCTTATTTTTGCTAAAAACAAGTAGTTTCTTTCCCGCCATCTATCGGTCAAGTTTGCTTGTATCCCCTGGAGCCAATCCTCCCCAGCAAAAAGTTCGCCGCCACTAGCGAATATTTGGATCGATAGCAATAAAGATATTGATGTTGTTGTTGGTGTCATATCAACAAATTACAATGAAATGTCAGACTTAATTATTAAAAAATTTCGTGATTTTTTAATAAAATATTTCATACCAAAATTTAAATCCAAATGGAACAAATCTGGGCGAATAAAAAGTAAATTTTTGGCTGATAATGAAGAATGGCTTGCACAGCTTTACACCATATGTGAAGAAACTTTGGATGATGAACAACCAAGCACTTCGCATTCCGTTAAGCGTGGACGACCTGTAAAAGCTTTCGAAGAAAGCCAAGAAAGGTCTAAGAGAAGTAAAATATCTCAATTTTGTAAAAGTTTTCCAGAAGACTTAATAGTGTCTGCTGCTAAAAAATATGAAAAGAGTGAACAATTCAAATCATTTACACCAGAGAAAGCACTCAGCCTTATAATTGATGCTTCACTATCAAGACACCAATATGATGTTTTAAGAAACTCTGCAAAAGAAATTGGTTGTGACATATTCCCACACTACAGCAAAATATTGGAAGTTAAAAAAAATGCTATCCTGCAAATATTAAGGTTGATGAAAGTTTTAGCAGTGTTGGATTACAAGAATTACTTGATCACACTGTTTCAAGAATTTTTCAAGCAAAAACAAAAAGTGAGATTGATGAGATTCCAAATGAGTTGAATTTAATAAGTAAATGGGGGTGTGATGGATCATCAGGGCACAGTGAATATCAACAACGTTTCACCGATGAAAATGATTCTGATAAAAATATGTTTTTAACATATCTTGTTCCGTTAAAGTTAACTGATCTTTACAATGATTTTTATTCGTGTTGGAAAAATTCAGTACCATCTTCAACAAGACTTTGCAGGCCTATAAAATTCGAATTTGTGAAAGAAACAGCAGATGTTATTAACAATGAAGTAAATCGTGTAAATGCAGAAATTCAAAATTTAAAAACGACAGAATTCGAAATGTTCAACAAAAAGTTTGCGATATCTCATAGTTTAACTATGACGATGATTGATGGAAAAGTGGCAACAACAGTCAGTAAGAATTGCTCGATGGCTGTTTGTTTCATATGTGGAGCAAAACCTACTGAAATGAATAATTTGGATGCAGTTATTTTGAGAACAAATTCAGCTGAAGCATTGAAATTTGGAATTTCGCCGCTACATGCTCGAATAAAATTCATGGAATGTATATTACATATCGGTTATAATAAAAGTTTCAAAGCGTGGAGGACAAATAAAGATACAAAAGAACAGAAAGAAGCTGTTAAAACAGAAATGAAAAAAAAATTTCAAATTAGTTCTGGGCTTAAAAGTCGATGTGGTGAAACAAGGCATGGGAACAACCAATGATGGTAATGTCTCTAGAAGATTTTTTGAAGATCCAGAAATAACCGCTGACATAACTGGTGTAAATGTAGACTTAATTCACCGCTTTAAAATTATATTAAATACTATAAATAGTAGTAAAAATATAGATGTTGGTAAATTCCATACGTATTGCATGGACACTGCAAAATTATATGTAGAGCTTTATGGCTGGTACTACATGCCCATCACTGTGCATAAAGTTCTCATTCACGGCAGCAAAATGGTATCTGAGGCTATATTGCCAATAGGTTTGTTTGCAATTTTTATTTTTGAAAGTATTTTTTTAAACTTTATTTAATATTAACTTTTTTTTTTGCTACAGGAATGTTATCCGAAGAAGCGCAAGAAGCAATGAATAAGGAGTATAGAAACTGTAGGCTATTCCATTCTCGTAAAAATTCACGTATTTCTACGAATGAAGATGTAATGCACTATTTGCAAATATCATCAGATCCTTATATTAATTCATTTAGAATGAGAAACAAATTGAAAAAATTAGAATGCCATGATGATGTTAAAAAATTATTGATTGAATGAAAAAAAATATTGTTTTTTTATTGCATTTCAATGGGAGGTGGGCGTATTAGTGGGCGTGTTATTGTAATTTTTGCATGAAACATTTTAAATGATATAAGTTACAGTAATATCGAATTTGAAGGTTGTATTTAATATATTTTAGAAAATATGGCACTTTTTATGTTGAGGTAGTATGGGTGATGGGGTTAAAAGTGGGCCAAAGTTCAATTTTTATTTCAAATAATGTTTGTAACTATATAACATTCAAGTATACCAAAATTGAAAGTTATACCTAAAGTATTACGGACAATACGGCATTTTACAAATTTCGACTGTATGGCAGGTGGGCGTAAAAGTGGGCGAATTTTCTTAATTTTTTTTTTAAAAACTGGAATTGTCTCAAAAATAACCTGTGCAAAATTTCAGAGCTCTACAATGACTCCTTGTATTTAATGCCGGCGTTGTCTCACTGTGCC
Organism: Philophylla caesio; assembly: GCA_963971545.1. Lineage (NCBI taxonomy): Eukaryota > Metazoa > Arthropoda > Insecta > Diptera > Tephritidae > Philophylla > Philophylla caesio. The sequence goes on along the minus strand of OZ020608.1, from coordinate 35,631,146 downwards.
TCGCTCAGAGAACTTCTGGTTGCTCCTGTATCCACTGAGGCTACTACATGGATCTCGTTTACTTTGATCGTAGCCATAATCAGCCCTTTCACTTGGTTTAAAACGTTATTTAGTCTGTGCGAGATTGATCCACTCGAGACCCCACCCCTCGCTGCGAATGAGGTCTCAAACCATTTCCCGATGTGTTATGGCAGCAATTTCGAGTTGGGATGTTGCATAGGCCACATGTCCAGCAAAACTCCCTTCGCGCTGCTCTACAGTCGCGTGCAAAATGGCCGTCTTCCCCACAATGTCTACACGCCGTCCACGGATTCACGTAATCCGCCTGGGGCGCCGGAGTGTTGTTGCGCGGTTTGGGTTGGCGTTGTGTGTTCGCTGTTTCGCTTCTCCTAGGCAGCTCGCGCATATGTTGGTACCTTTCCATAATTCGTGGAATTGTTCGCACTGCGGCCGTGGGTGTGTATTTTACCGGGGCGATATTTTCCGAATCCTCAGCCAGACTCACTAGCTCTTCCAGCGTGCTGAACTCGGAACGTTTGACGTACCATTGATACTCGCTTCGAGAGTTCTTGTAGATTCGCGTTAGCTTCTCTCCGGAGGAGTAATTTGCATGACGCATCAGACTTTGGAGGACCAAGACGTAGTCCTTAAATTTCTCATTATGCTGTTGAACACGATACCTTCGTCATCTAGTCTTTCGTGATAGCGAGAGTTTAGAAAGAACCTCAGGAAGTCCCTTTTGAAGTCTTCCCATTGTCGCCAGTTCTTATTATTGCTGCGGAACCATGTCAGGGCCTTACACTTTTACAGTGGTTAGTGTGCTGGCCCCCTTGTAAACTTAGATTATCAAAAAAAAATCCTATAGACATGAGTTTAACATATGGTGTCTGAATTTGAGAAATTGTTTCGAAGTTTTTCCATTTAAATCCTAATAATTCATTATACAACGATACGTAAAATTAAGAAAAATATTTTATCATTCTAGAATGAATTGAATTAGAACGTGTACTTATTATGTTTCTCAGCTAACGAAGGTGAATTTAAAAATTCCCCAGTTGCTCTTCAGTGATCTGAAATATTGAGAAATTCGAATTTTGATGAAACAACTTACATACATATAAAGAAACCATTTACACAGTATTTTAATTTTAAATTATAAATAGATATTCACGAACTTTTCCATTTATATACATATGTACATATAGTGATTCACAGCTTATTTCATGCAGATTAAATTAAACAGTTTATATTGCTATAAAATGGAAAAAATTACAATTAAAAAAAAATCTGATGCTAATATATCTGCATCTGAAATGCTCTAATAATAAGTATATCAAGCTCATGGAAACTCTGCCCGACAACCCGAGGAGGTTGGATTACACTTTAAATCATCTTTTCTCTGGAAATAGATTCTCCACAAGAATCCCAGAGAGGAGCGAATGGATAGGTAACGTGGACCTGGATCCAGGATCGACGGCTGTATACACAGACGGCTCTAAGTTAAACGAAAAAGTAGGCAGCGTGATTCACTCAAGTGAACTCGATCTAAACCTCAGTCTTCGTTTACCGGATCACTGCAGTGTTTTTCAGGCCGAACTAAATGCAATAATGGAAGCAGCTCGTGGCCTTATAACGTGCACCTATTTAGAATGAGGCATCACCTTTTATTCTGACAGCCAGGCTGCTATCAAATTTCTAAACTCCTACAGTACAAGCTCCAAGGTAGCCATTGAATGCAGAGCGGCTCTAAACCAGCTGGCAGAAATGTGCTCCGTATGTGTTGTATGGGTCCCTGGCCATAAGGACATTCCTGGCAACTGCCTTGCTGATGAACTAGCAAGGAAAGGGACAGAACTAACTGTGATAAACTCTGCTCAGGAGTCGGGTTTACCCCTAGCATCCTATAAACACAGATTAAGATGATGTATTTTGGAACGATTTTCCGTCGATCCTTGTCAAATTTGGTTTTGAAACAAACCGTTGAGGTATGCCAACGCGCTTGAAATATGTTAGTTCAATATGTAATAATCAAAAGCTTATTAAAATAAAAATACATAATAAATGTAACTTTAAAGTATTTTTTTAATTAATCTAGTTATTGTAGAATGAGTAAATGAAAAAATAAATTAAAAAAAAAAAACACAATTTTTTTTTTCTTAACAACAGAATTGTGGTGCAAAAATTGAACATTTTGCATTTTGAATGGCCTAGGAAATATAGAGCAGCCCCTCGCCCTAGGTGCAGACTTATACCAAATGAAAGTTTGAAGTCTCAGCTTTAATTTAAAGTAGAGGACATATAGCAAAAGTTTGCAAAAGCACATTAAACATACAAAAAACTACAAAAAGGACGTAACGCGCACATTCTGTCGCTATACGTATGTTAGCATGCAATAGCATGTTTACAACTTTTTACTTTTATTTTTTTTAACTGTTTACTATTCACTTATTGTGCAAGAGAATAGTAATAAATTACATTTGTTTTTTGTTAGTTATTCAGAATTATGCTTTAAAGATCATTTATGTTTTAATAAAAATATTCTTGTTTACATAAATTTTATTTACGTTATTAATTTGGTAGATAATTTTGTTGAAGGTCATTGACTTTGGGTTAGATATGTAGTTGCATAATTTTTAATTTAAATTGATAGTGCAAGATATTGTTCTTATCTAAGTTGTGTTATGATCACTTTCTAATGTGGTTAGTTTAATTGTTATATTGTAGTGCCGCTTGTCGCCTGGCAGGAAAATAGAGTATTTTAAAAGGTTCAATCGAAAATACCAACGCAATCTTATTTTTGCTAAAAACAAGTAGTTTCTTTCCCGCCATCTATCGGTCAAGTTTGCTTGTATCCCCTGGAGCCAATCCTCCCCAGCAAAAAGTTCGCCGCCACTAGCGAATATTTGGATCGATCGGTGCAATGGGGTACAGTGGTGCTTCTGGGTATGCGGTTACAGTTGCACGGCTGTACTCAATCCCTACTCTGACGTCCACGTTCGTGCACCCTGGGCAACGTGAGCAACCCATGTGCGAGATACGGTAACCAACCCGTGTGGAGCCATGGGTCACGGCTAATAGAGAGGGAGCTTTAGTGGAGCCACTCCGACATATTCGGTTTAAGGGTCCACTGAAGTCCGCAGCGTCTGTTCACCAGGAGGTGCGGCTACAAGCGGGTGTCTGTCTTGGAGCAAGCGGCTCGCTATATAAACAAACTTAAAATTTTTCACCCCCAGCAATGGGTTGTGCGCAGGGCTTGGAACCCGCCACGTAAAAAACAACTTCCAATGAAAAGGAAAAAAAAGCCTCGGATGAGACCCCCCTTTTTTGATGACGACCACGGCAAACGTTCAAAGGACAATGATTTGAGGGCATGCACCTGGAATGTCCGGACCCTTAATTGGGAAGGTGCCTCTGCCCGGCTGGTTGATGTCCTCAGCAGAGCGAAGGCTGACATCACCGCCATCCAAGAGATGCGATGGACGGGACAAGGGAAAAAATCGATAGGCCCTTGCGACATCTACTACAGCTGCCATGTAAAGGAGCGCAAATTTGGTGTCGGATTTGTGGTGGGAGAGAGACTGCGCCGTAAAGTACTCCGGTGGACGAACATCTCGCCACAATCCGCATCAAGGGGAGATTCTTCAACATCTCCCTGATTTGCGCCCACGCCCCGACGGAAGAGAAGGACGATGGGACCAAATATCGCTTCTACGATCTTCTTGGTCGCACGTATGAGCGGTGCCCCCACCACGATATAAAAATCGTGCTTGGCGATTTCAATGCCAAGGTGGGCAAGGAGGGCATCTTTGGTTCTACAGTCGGAAAATTCAGTCTCCACAACGAAACGTCCGATAACGGAATGAGACTGATCGACTTCGCCGGGGCCCGAAACATGGTAGTATGTAGTACCAGGTTCCAGCATAAAAAGATTCACCAAGCTACGTGGCTGTCTCCAGATGGTAAGACACGAAACCAAATCGACCACGTTGTGATAGACGGAAGGCATGCTTCCAGTGTCCTAAATGTGCGCACGATCCGAGGAGCCAACATCGACTCGTATCATTTTCTTGTGGCAGCTAAGATCCGCACGTGCCTCTGTGCAGCAAAAAGCGCACGCAAACGGACACAAGGAAAGCTCGACGTCGGAAAGCTGCAATCGCAACAGACAGCCACCCACTTCGCCACTCGACTTGCACTCCTGCTCTCTGAGAGCAATAATCAACAGCACGATATTTCCGAGCAGTGGAACCATATTTCTCGATGTCTACATACCGCCGCTGAAGAATCCATCGGATTTCAGCGAGCCCGAAAGAACAACTGGTATGACGAGGAATGCCGCGCCGCTACGGAACGTAAAGACGCTGCCTACAGGGCCACACTGCGATCGGGCGCAACGCGAGCTGTGCGGGAGCGTTATCGTGAGCTGAAGAAGGAAGCAAGACGCATTTTTCGTGAGAAAAAGAGAGAGGCCGAAATGCGTGAGTGCGAAGAGCTTGAGATGCTGGCCGACAGGAAAAGCGCCCGAAAATTCTTTCAAAAAGTTCGACGGCTTACAGAAGGTTTTAAGACCGGGGCGAATTCCTGTAAGAATGAAAACGGCGACCTGGTGACTGATGTCCACAGCATACTTAAATTATGGAGGGAGCACTTCTTCACACTGCTTAATGGAAGCAGCTGCAACAACGATGGAGAAGATGTTGAACCCGAAACCCCAATCAATGATGATGGACGTGATGTACCATCACCCGACCATGACGAAATTCGGAAAGCGATAGCACGGCTGAAGAACAACAAAGCCCCCGGGGTTGACGGGTTACCAGCTGAGTTATTTAAGTACGGCGGAGAGGAGCTGGTTAAGTGCATGCACGAGCTCATCTCTAGAATATGGTCGGAAGAACGCATGCCTACTGATTGGAACTTAAGTGTGCTCTGCCCAATCCACAAAAAGGGTGATCCTGCAGTCTGTGCCAATTATCGCGGGATTAGCCTTCTTAACATCGCGTATAAGGTTCTGTCAAGTGTATTGTGCGAAAGACTTAAGCCCACCGTCAACGAACTGATTGGACCTTATCAGTGTGGCTTTAGACCTGGTAAATCCACCACCGACCAGATATTCACAATACGCCAGATCTTGGAAAAGACCCGAGAAAGAAGAATCGACACATACCATCTTTTTGTCGACTTCAAAGCCGCCTTCGACAGCACGAAAAGAAGTTGCCTTTATGCCGCAATGTCTGAATTTGGTATCCCCGCAAAACTTATACGGCTATGTAAAATGACGTTGAGCAACAGCACCAGCTCCGTCAGGATTTGGACGGACCTCTCCGAGCCGTTTGATACCAAACGAGGTTTCAGACAAGGTGACTCTCTGTCGTGCGATTTCTTTAACCTGATGCTGGAGAAAATAATTCGAGCCGCAGAACTAAATCGGTCAGGTACCATCTTTTATAAGAGTGTGCCACTGCTGGCGTACGCCGATGACATTGAAATCATCGGCCTTAACAACCGCGCAGTTAGTTCTGCCTTCTCCAAACTGGATAGAGAAGCGAAGCGAATGGGTCTGGAGGTGAACGAGGGCAAGACGAAGTATCTCCTGTCATCAAATAGACAGTCGGCACATTCACAACTGGGATCACAAATCACAGTTGACAGTTATAACTTTGAAAAAGTTGAGAACTTCGTTTACTTAGGAACCAGCATTAACACCAATAACAGCGTCAGCCTTGAAATCCAACGGAGAATCTCTCTTGCCCATATATAAGTCGTTTAAAACTCATTAATCTTCCTACACTTGCTAGTCGTAGAGAAATGCTAGGCGTAGTATTTTTAGTGAAGTTACTGACAGGCTTGATCTATAGCCCAACTCTTCTTGGTGAAATAAAACTAAACGTTCCCTCCCGAATTTCAAGACATTTCCGGCCTCTTTTTCTGAAGCCATGTAAAAGTAATTTTGAGTTAAATGAGCCACTGCGTAGTTTGTGTCAGGATTTTAACACTCACTCCGGTTCTTTTGATATTTCAGACTCACTTTTTTACATAAAGAAAACTATACTCAATGCTCTCAATAATTGATACAAACATACTTATATATTACTACTCGATCAGCTGATGAGCATTTGTTCTGTAGCTGAACAGTTTTAGATCTCGACACTTAACAAACTTCTGCCTTTCATGACTCGGCGCAGCATATGTATATGAAAAAAAAATTTTTTTTTTTTTTATATATCCGTGCGTCATACGGATGCGCCCCTCGCGTCGGTCGGGCGGGTATGGAGGGAAAAAAACCGTTGGGATTATTATTATTATTAACAAGTGCTACTTCGGACTGGGTAGGCAATTGCACAGTAAAGTCCTCTCTCGACGGACAAAAACCATACTCTATAAGTCTCTTATCATGCCCGTCCTATTGTATGGTGCAGAAGCATGGACGATGACAACATCAGATGAGAGGGCTCTTGGAGTGTTCGAGAGAAAGATTCTTCGAAAGATTTATGGATCTTTGCGTCTTTGCGACGGCGAATACCGCGTTCGATGGAACGATGAGCTGTACGAGCTGTACAATGACGTAGATATAGTGCAGCGGATTAAGAATCAGCGGCTCCGCTGGCTAGGTCACGTCGTTCGAATGGATGAAATAGCTCCAGCCCTGAAGGTTTTTGACGCGGTAGCCGCGGGTGGTAGCAGAGGAAAGGGAAGACCTCCTCTGCGTTGGAAAGACCAAGTGGAAAAAGACTTGGCTATACTTGGGACTTCCAATTGGCGCCAGTTAGCACGAGATAGAGACAGCTGGCGTGCTTTGTTGACCTAGGCCAAAATCGCTTAGGCCGTTAATGCGCCAATTAAGTAAGTATGTAAGCAATAAAGATATTGATGTTGTTGTTGGTGTCATATCAACAAATTACAATGAAATTTCAGACTTAATTATTAAAAAATCACGAAATTTGTATTTCATACCAAAATTTAAATCCAAATGGAACAAATCTGGGCGCATAAAAAGTAAATTTTTGGCTGATAATGAAGAATGGCTTGAACAGCTTTACACCATATGTGAAGAAACTTTGGATGATGAACAACCAAGCACTTCGCATTCCGTTAAGCGTGGACGACCTGTAAAAGCTTTCGAAGAAAGCCAAGAAAGGTCTAAGAGAAGTAAAATATCTCAATTTTGTAAAAGTTTTCCAGAAGACTTAATAGTGTCTGCTGCTAAAAAATATGAAAAGAGTGAACAATTCAAATCATTTACACCAGAGAAAGCACTCAGCCTTATAATTGATGCTTCACTATCAAGACACCAATATGATGTTTTAAGAAGCTCTGCAAAAGAAATTGGTTGTGACATATTCCCACACTACAGCAAAATATTGGAAGTTAAAAAAAATGCTATCCTGCAAACATTAAGGTTGATGAAAGTTTTAGCAGTGTTGGATTACAAGAATTACTTGATCACACTGTTTCTAGAATTTTTCAAGCAAAAACAAAAAGTGAGATTGATGAGATTCCAAATGAGTTGAATTTAATAAGTAAATGGGGGTGTGATGGATCATCAGGGCACAGTGAATATCAACAAAGTTTCACCGATGAAAATGATTCTGATAAAAATATGTTTTTAACATCTCTTGTTCCGTTAAAGTTAACTGATCTTTACAATGATTTTTATTCGTGTTGGAAAAATTCAGTACCATCTTCAACAAGACTTTGCAGGCCTATAAAATTCGAATTTGTGAAAGAAACAGCAGATGTTATTAACAATGAAGTAAGTCGTGTAAATGCAGAAATTCAAACTTTAAAAACGACAGAATTCGAAATGTTCAACAAAAAGTTTGCGATATCTCATAGTTTAACTATGACGATGATTGATGGAAAAGTGGCAACAACAGTCAGTAAAAATTGCTCGATGGCTGTTTGTTTCATATGTGGAGCAAAACCTACTGAAATGAATAATTTGGATGCAGTTATTTTGAGAACAAATTCAGCTGAAGCATTGAAATATGGAATTTCGCCGCTACATGCTCGAATAAAATTCATGGAATGTATATTACATATCGGTTATAATAAAAGTTTTATTTATTTATTTATTTATTTATTACGACTACGTAGAGTCTAGTTAAAAAAATCACTTAAGAGATATTTTTACATTTAATTAGCAATATGTACAATATTTGAATACGAAATATTGAAATATTAATATATGCATCTCAAATCACACAAACTACAAACTCTATTTTATATTCAATGATTTTGTGTAATCATATAATAATTTTTTGAACAAATTTGTGTCACAATTTTTAATGTATTCTGGCAATTCATTGAAGCATTTTAAACCCTTATAAAAAAGACTGTTTTTTTCAGATTCTGTTTTATAATTAGGCAATTTGAAATAATTTTTCCGTCTGGTATTTTTGTCATGAACCTCGTAGCTAAATTTAATACTTGTTCTCAAATAATCGGGCAAATTTCCGTTCTTTATATTGTATATAAATTTCATTGTGTAAAAAAATATTTGTTGTTTTACGCTAAACCAATTCAAACTGAGTAACATTTGCCTTATTGGAGTATCATAAGGTTTGTTTAATATAAAACGCATAGCTTTATTTTGCATTTTTTGCAGTTTATCAATTTGCGAATCTTTCATGATAAAGAAAATTGTAGAGCAATATATAAAGTATGGCTCAACTATTGCTCTATATAATCTTACTTTAAAATAATTACTTAAGTACTTACAGGATCTTTTAATAAACCATAATTTAGTAGCTATTTTACTTATTGTGTGGTCAATATGACCGTCAAATTTTAATTTGTAATCTATTACGATACCCAGGTACTTAATTCTCTGTACGTTTTCAATTTCCGAATTATTTATTTTGATAGATTCAATATTTACATAGTTCTTTCTTGTTATTATCATGTATTTAGTTTTTTCAATATTAATTTTAAGTCTGTTAGCACATAGCCAGACATACAAAGCATCTAAATCAGTTTGCAACTTATCTCTTATATCTTCTTCATTATAACCATTAATCGAAATTAATGCATCGTCAGCAAATAGTTTTATACAACTGTATTTTAAGACTAAATTAATATCGTTAATGTATATATTGAATAAAATTGGCGCAAGAACAGAACCCTGTGGCAAGCCAATCTTGACGTCCACTTCATCTGACAATGTCGAACCAATTATTGTTCTTTGCTAACGATTTGTTAAAAAATTTCTAAACCAATACAGTTCAACATCTTTAATACCAATGCCTGATAGTTTTTCCAACAATATTTGTTGATCTGTTGTTTCAAACGCTCTTTTTAGATCGATGAACACTGCTATTATCGATTTCTTATCATTAAGTACTTCTTTCCATTCAGCTATAACCATGTTCAATGCTGTTTCACAAGAATGATTTCGTCTAAATCCTGATTGTTGAGGTATCAGTATATTATTATTTTCTAAATATTGAACTAATTGGTTTTTTATCACGATTTCTAAAACTTTTTCGTCACTTGCCAATGTGTTAATGGGGCGAAACTCATCTGCTTTTATCGTGTTTTTAACTTTTTCTATCGGGACAATAGTTGAAGTTTTCCACATGCTTGGAACTATGCCACTGCTTAGACTCTCATTTATTATTTTAGCATAGAAGAACCCTAAATATGGTACCGCGTCCTTTACAACGCCTTCCGACAATAATTTTTGACCACCCTTTTTGGCTTTAAACTTATTAACAAGTTCTTCGATGTCATCTGTTTTAACTTTGCCAAATTTAAATGTAATATCAGTATTTAACTGATTATTTGCATTAATGTTTCTACTAACTAATTCTATATTGCTGCTAATATCTGTAACACTGTCTACAAAATATCTATTTAGTTTACTCGCTATTTCAGATTCATTTTCATATATTAGTCCATTTATTACCACCTTCTTGATTGATGAACTTTCTTTTACCATACCTATTGACTGTTTCAGATATCTCCACATCTTTTTACTATCATGTCTATTTCTATTTATATTATCTTCCATATGCTTAATTTTTTTAATCTTCACTAATTTTTTATATTTACTTTTAACGTCTCTATATTCATCCCATTCTCCCGAATTTTGGGCTAATTTATAAAGTTCAAATTTATATTTGTTCATATTGGCTAGCTTATTGTCATACCATTTATTTATTAATTTTATTTGAACTAATTTTTATATGTCAAATTTCGCATAACATTCAGAACATTATTATTAATCAACAACACCTTGCTCTCCAAATCAATTTTATCAAAATTGCTGAAATCGCATAGTCGCAATTGATTAATAAGTGCTTCATTATTATAATACTCCCATGAAATAATTTTTATAAATCTTCTCATTTTGAAGTGGGGGTTACGTTTAATTTTAAATTAAATTGTTTCATGATCGGATATTTGATATTCTTCTAACTTTTCACAGACGATATCATTAGTATTGGAAAATAATAAGTCAATTTTTGTTGCAGATATATCGGATATTCTAGTATCAAAATCAACTTTCTGATACATCGAGTGTGATTTAAGTAGTTCAGTTAACTGGGTGCTATAAGTGGATATATTATTTAAATTGATATTAAAATCGCCTACAAGAATATTACTTTCTGATAGTTCACAAGTACTACCTAAGACGTAGCGTAAATAATTTATAAAATCAGCATCACTGGCGCTGGGTGAGTGATAAACTACTCCTATTTGCCATTTAGGGTTAAAGTGCTTCAATTTGATAAAAATACACCAAAGGTTTTTATCTATTGTTTTATTAAATTTAGTGATATATTCGATAGAATCATGTACATAGATAAGAACACCACCCGTATGCCTACTATGAGAATCGCATCGCACTAGCTTATATGCTCGTATGTTCAACTCTTCATTCGTAATTTTATTAGTCGTACATGTTTCCGCACATAGTATTAAGGCTTGGTTCTTAATTTCAATAAGTTTTTCTAACTCATTCTTATTACTTAAAATACTATTAATATTAAGATATAAACAATTTAGATCATTACTTCTTGATTGCTACTTTCTAGTTTTAGTCTTACTTTCAATGTATTTTTTATATACAGGGCATTCTCTACTAAACGCAATATGATGTATATCAACATCTAAAAGCTTTTTTTGTACTAGTTCACGACAATTTACACAGCTATAAACATTTGAAATACAATCTTTAGCGTCGTGATTTCCTCCACATTTACCACAAGCTTTTTTGTTAATACAATCAACCGCCTTGTGATTAAATCCCAAGCATTTAAAGCATCTAAATACCTTAACATATTCCATAGTAATGCACGAGTCCCACTCTACATTAACTCTCTTTTGTTTTAATACATTTTCATACGTTTCAAAATCGGTTTCAATAAGAGCATTAAAACATTCTTCTCTTCGATTCAAATTATCAAAAATTTTGAACTCTTTACCCTCACATATTTTATTTTGTTTCGCAATGCATTCGACTAAGCGCTCATTACTTAGTCTCTCTGTTAGACCAACAATTTTAAATATTTTTTTAATCTTCCTCTTATCCTTCGTTTTCTCCATCTCGTAGTCATTTCCAATTTGTTCCGCTATCCTCTTCTGTACCAGTTCGCATGATTCCTTGCTTTTGCATTGCACTATTATGCCGCCGTTGTTAATATCTCTCACTGTACTCACATGACATTCTGTTGGTTCTATCCCTGTTTTTAGCGCTTCTTTAGTTTGTCTGTTTTTCTTTGCTTTGTCTTTTGGTTTAATAACAATTCTGTTTTCACTTTCCGCGGCTGCTTGAGAATATGTCATTTGGTTATTTACATTTGTTTTGTTATTGTTAATGTTGATACCCGACCAAACTTCGTTTAATTTCTCGTTATTTTCTTCTAATGCTTTAGCTAACTCCGCTAGTATGTCTTTTCTAATTTGACTTATCTTAATTTCCACATTATGTTGCAGTAGTGAATTAAAATCCGTAACTAAACTGGTTTTTAACTGTGAGATTTTATTGAACAAAGTTTCTTCGATAATATCTTTAATTTCCGCCTTTCCAAGCTTGTTTTGATCGCATTTTTGTATTAAATGTTTTATTTCAACAAATTTTGTATTTGTATCGCACAGAGTACATTGATTACAAAACCATTTGATGTTTACATTTTCACTCATCAATTTTATATCGTGTCTTTTAATATTGCTACATTTGATGCAGAAAAAACAGCCACATCCACCCGAACATGCAATAGAATCATCTAATTGTACCAACCTCACCGTGCACTCCTTGCACTCAGATGGCGGCATTTTGCCTCCGCTATCACCACTTATTAGAAATTTATTAAAGTCACTGTCTTCTTAATTTTCACTTTGAATTATCATGAATTATACGTATGCTTAATTTTATTTTCACTTGTATAATTTAATATGAGAAGATGTACATAAGTTTCAAAGCGTGGAGGACAAATAAATATACAAAAGAACAGAAAGAAGCTGTTAAAACAGAAATGAAAAAAAAATTTCAAATTAGTTCTGGGCTTAAAAGTCGATGTGGTGAAACAAGGCATGGGAACAACCAATGATGGTAATGTCTCTAGAAGATTTTTTGAAGATCCAGAAATAACCGCTGACATAACTAGTGTAAATGTAGACTTAATTCACCGCTTTAAAATTATATTAAATACTATAAATAGTAGTAAAAATATAGATGTTGGTAAATTCCATACGTATTGCATGGACACTGCAAAATTATATGTAGAGCTTTATGGCTGGTACTACATGCCCATCACTGTGCATAAAGTTCTCATTCACGGCAGCAAAATGGTATCTGAGGCTATATTGCCAATAGGTTTGTTTGCAATTTTTATTTTTGAAAGTATTTTTTTAAACTTATTTAATATTAACTTTTTTTTTTGCTACAGGAATGTTATCCGAAGAAGCGCAAGAAGCAATGAATAAGGAGTATAGAAACTGTAGGCTATTCCATTCTCGTAAAAATTCACGTATTTCTACGAATGAAGATATAATGCACTATTTGCAAATAGCATCAGATCCTTATATTAATTCATTTAGAATGAGAAACAAATTGAAAAAATTAGAATACCATGATGATGTTAAAAAATTATTGATTGAATGAAAAAAAAATATTGTTTTTTTATTGCATTTCAATGGGAGGTGGGAGTATTAGTGGGCGTGTTATTGTAATTTTTGCATGAAACATTTTAAATGATATAAATTACAGTAATATCGAATTTGAAGGTTGTATTTAATATATTTTAGAAAATATGGCACTTTTTATGTTGAGGTAGTATGGGTGATGGGGTTAAAAGTGGGCCAAAGTTCAATTTTTATATCAAATAATGTTTGTAACTATATAACATTCAAGTATACCAAAATTGAAAGTTATACCTATAGTATTACGGACAATACGGCATTTTACAAATTTCGACTGTATGGCAGGTGGGCGTAAAAGTGGGCGAATTTTCTTAATTTTTTTTTTTTAAACTGGAATCGTCTCAAAAATAACCTGTGCAAAATTTCAGAGCTCTACAATGACTCCTTGTATTTAATGCCGGCGTTGTCTCACTGTGCTTCGCTCAGAAAACTTCTGGTTGCTCCTGTATCCACTGAGGCTACTACATGGATCTCGTTTACTTTGATCGTAGCCATAATCCGCCCTTTCACTTAGCTTAAAACGTTATTTAGTCTGTGCGAGATTGATCCACTCGAGACCCCACCCCTCGCTGCGAATGAGGTCTCAAACCATTTCCCGATGTGTTATGGCAGCAATTTCGAGTTGGGATGTTGCATAGGCCACATGTCCAGCAAAACTCCCTTCGCGCTGCTCTACAGTCGCGTGCAAAATGGCCGTCTTCCCCACAATGTCTACACGCCGTCCACGGATTCACGTAATCCGCCTGGGGCGCCGGAGTGTTGTTGCGCGGTTTGGGTTGGCGTTGTGTGTTCGCTGTTTCGCTTCTCCTAGGCAGCTCGCGCATATGTTGGTACCTCTCCATAATTCGTGGAATTGTTCGCACTGCGGCCGTGGGTGTGTTTTTACCGGGGCGATATTTTCCAAATCCTCAGCCAGACTCACTAGCTCTTCCAGCGTGCTGAACTCGGAACGTTTGACGTACCATTGATACTCGCTTCGAGAGTTCTTGTAGATTCGCGTTAGCTTCTCTCCGGAGGAGTAATTTGCATGACGCGTCAGACTTTGGAGGACCAAGACGTAGTCCTTAAATTTCTCATTATGCTGTTGAACACGATACCTTCGTCATCTAGTCTTTCGTGATAGCGAGAGTTTAGAAAGAACCTCAGGAAGTCCCTTTTGAAGTCTTCCCATTGTCGCCAGTTCTTATTATTGCTGCGGAACCATGTCAGGGCCTTACACTTTTACAGTGGTTAGTGTGCTGGCCCCCTTGTAAACTTAGATTATCAAAAAAAAATCCTATAGACATGAGTTTAACATATGGTGTCTGAATTTGAGAAATTGTTTCGGAGTTTTTCCATTTAAATCCTAATAATTCATTATACAACGATACGTAAAATTAAGAAAAATATTTTATCATTCTAGAATGAATTGAATTAGAACGTGTACTTATTATGTTTCTCAGCTAACGAAGGTGAATTTAAAAATTCCCCAGTTGCTCTTCAGTGATCTGAAATATTGAGAAATTCGAATTTTGATGAAACAACTTACATACATATAAAGAAACCATTTACACAGTATTTTAATTTTAAATTATAAATAGATTTTCACGAACTTTTCCATTTATATACATATGTACATATGTATGTATAGTGATTCACAGCTTATTTCATGCAGATTAAATTAAACAGTTTATATTGCTATAAAATGGAAAAAATTACAATTAAAAAAAAATCTGACGCTAATATATCTGCATCTGAAATGCTCTAATAATAAGTATATCAAGCTCATGGAAACTCTGCCCGACAACCCGAGGAGGTTGGATTACACTTTAAATCATCTTTTCTCTGGAAATAGATTCTCCGCAAGAATCCCAGAGAGGAGCGAATAGATAGGTAACGTGGACCTGGATCCAGGATCGACGGCTGTATACACAGACGGCTCTAAGTTAAACGAAAAAGTAGGCAGCGTGATTCACTCAAGTGAACTCGATCTAAACCTCAGTCTTCGTTTACCGGATCACTGCAGTGTTTTTCAGGCCGAACTAAATGCAATAATGGAAGCAGCTTATAACGTGCACCTATTTAGAATGAGGCATCACCTTTTATTCTGACAGCCAGGCTGCTATCAAATTTCTAAACTCCTACAGTACAAGCTCCAAGGTAGCCATTGAATGCAGAGCGGCTCTAAACCAGCTGGCAGAAATGTGCTCCGTATGTGTTGTATGGGTCCCTGGCCATAAGGACATTCCTGGCAACTGCCTTGCTGATGAACTAGCAAGGAAAGGGACAGAACTAACTGTGATAAACTCTGCTCAGGAGTCGGGTTTACCCCTAGCATCCTATAAACACAGATTAAGATGATGTATTTTGGAACGATTTTCCGTCGATCCTTGTCAAATTTGGTTTTGAAACAAACCGGTTTCGGCGTTGTTCCATCTTCAGTGTTATTTTTCGTTCTGATTAGTTTACGTCTGGCGGTCCCTATTTATTGTGTTTTGTCCTTCGTAGGTATCGGTATCTAGCGTTAACTAGCAGCCAACAAATGTTTGTAGGTGTATGCTACCTGAGTTTAGGGTTTATTTGTCAGCGTGGAGTTTTTTCTTTTACGGTTGCCTATGTGGTATGCATGGGTAGGTAGAAGTCAGTAATTTTTGTCCTGTGGGATGTTTTGTGTTGGTCCTGTGCGTTAGTTTCTTTGGTAATACCTAAGTTCGTGCTTTGTTTTTTTGTAAACAAGGTTCGATGGCTCAAATATTACGTCCGAGTTGGAGTTCGTCTGTTCGTTTATTATTCTTCCGTCAAATGTTTTCTGTTTGTATATTTTCCAGTGCATTTAGGCGCCGACCTTTTTGCTGCACATGCAATACCTTTACGGTTTTCTTAATGTTTGCTGGTGTACATTTGCTGTGGAACATGTGATTTGCAAAGTTAGATTCAGGTGTTGTGGCGGGGTTTCCGTGACTTCTTGTTGTAATCCTTTATGTGTTCGCGGAACCTTGTTCTTACTTTACGTCCTGTTTGTCCTATGTGGCTGTATTGGCATTCGCAGGTCAGTTGGTATGCGCCTTGGCTGTTTAGTGAGTCCTCTGTATTTGTACTTGTCCGTAGTATTCGCCCTAAGTTGTTTACTGTTTTAAATGCTGTGTGAATGTTGTGTTTTTTGAACAAATTTGCTAATTTATGTGTCGCTTTTCCAGTATAAGTTAATACTGTCCATGCCTTTCCGTCTTTATCCTTATCGCTTCTTTTTGGGGTCCCATTGTTTCTTCTGATTTTGTCTATCAGATCTTTTTTATATCCGTTATTGACCGCTATGTTGTAAATAATATTTAGCTCTCTCTGGTGTGCTTCTGGTATTAAAGGTGTTCGTTCTAGTCTGTCAACTAGTTGCTTTAACTCCGCATTTTAGTGCTGCTGAGGGTGGTTCGAAGTGTTATGAATTACCGTGTCTGTGGCTGTTGGTTTTCTGTAAATTTCATAGCCAAGTTTTCCTTTGGTCTTGTCTGCCTTAATTGCCAAATCTAGGTAGTTAATCCTTCCTTCGCTTTATGTTTCCATTGTAAACTGTATGTTTCCGTGTTGTTTGTTGAGGTACTCAACGTATCTCGCGTAAAATGTAACACCCAACTCGGTTGTAAGTTCTTTCATGTATTGATCTTCCAAATTCTGCATGAGTACTTCAATGAGTACGGCTGAGGTTGGGTTCCGCATTCCAAGTCCGTTCGATTGTCTGTAGATTTTGGTATTAATTTGAAATAGCTTTGTCGTAGTGTGGTTCCTAGAAGGCTTGCGACCTGTGCAGCCTTGATTTTGTTTTTGGGTTTCTTCAGTATTTTTGTGTATACCATGTCTATTGTCTCAGGTAGTGGTATTGAGGGGTATAAGTCCTTAATGTCAAGCGATACTACTTAACTGTCCTTTGTGATGTTAACGGTTGTCAGTTTCGCTATCAGTTCCGTTGTGTTAGTTATTGTGTGTTCGTTTTCAAGTTCAAGGGTGTTCTTCAGTATCGTCTTTAGATGATTTGATAATATATATCCAGGTGTTGACTTGTAGTTGATTATGGGCCTCATTGGAATGTCCGGTTTGTGAATCTTCGGTAATGCGATCAGTGGTGGGGCTGCTGGGTTCATTTGGGTTAATTGGTGTGTAAACCCCGAGCTTATGATGCCGGTTGCATCTTTTATGGCTCTTTTTATTTGCGTTTGGTACTTGTCCGTTGGATCCTCCCCCACTCTCTTGCAGCCCATTTTTTCAATGAGTTCTTCTGTCTTGTCTATGTATTCTTGTTTGCCGATGAGTACTGTTGTATTGCCTTTATCAGCCTTGGTTTTTACGACATTGTTCCTCCTGAGCTTCTGTTTTAATTCCCTTGCAACGTTTTCTGCCTTGCTGTTCTTTGTTTCTTGGTCGTTTTGTATATGGTTGCTTATTATTTCTTTGCACATGTGTCTTGCGTGTTCCTGTTCTTCGCTCGGCATAAGTGATATTGCGACCTCTGCATCTATAATGGCTTGCTCCGCCCGTCTCTTCCTGTTATTATCCTTAATGTTGTGTTTGAGGCCCTTTTGTAATATCTGTATTTCTTCTTTGTTTAGTGGTACTTCCGTTAAATTTGTCAGTCTAGTATGAAAACTGTGTTGTTGGTGTCGGTCTGTTGATTCGCGCTGTCCCGCAAGTTTGTTTAACTTCCTGTTCCTGTTCTGTATTTCAGTGTCATTTCGTGCTGGATGTCAGTCCTTATGCGGTCGAATATGTCCATTAGGGTGTTGGTTGGTATGTAGTCCGTTAGTTTTTTTTTTTTTTTTTTTAATAATTTGCTCATATGGCCAGATTAACATTAGTACAAAGTGCTACTTGCCTTAAATTGCACCTGACTTGATAAATAATATTTCATTAGTAACTGTTGAGACAGTTTCTCAACGAAACTAATGCTTCCTGATTTCCTTAGAATTTTGAACGAAAACTACGCCAGCTGTATGTAGATTCAAGCTTTATATAACATAGTTTGACACTTGTAATGTGTGTATGTTAAAATTCCTATTACGGAAATGAACTTAGATTAAATTGTGATATATAATATTTTTTAAATTATACATACTTTAAGGTATGAAAACCAGGACGTATGACGATTTCTTAAATTGCTTTTAAGCTGCTTTTTATGCGACCAAACTAACTTCAAATATAAATGGCGAATGCAAAAATGGCGCAATTCAGAATTCGTCTTATGACCCATTACATATGTCATTTAAATTCAGCCAAGATAATGTAATAGATTGAACTTCAAAAATAATCGGTTTTACAGTGGCCACCCCGCAGTATGGCAAAGTATTTTCACCGCCCTAGTCCAAATTTCGAGCCACGTCTAAAACAGCAATTTTTGAAACCGGTCGTTCTAGGATTCCACTTTTAGTCAGAATTTTTGCACTACGTACCTGCCCATCCTTTGCTAACCTCGCCTCAAGTACCTTGCCTCGTGGCCACACATTACGAGGAGATGAAGAGTCAACCACAACAAGTAAGTCCCCGATGCACAACGGCCTCACCGTCTCATGCCATTTTGTCCTGCACGTTAAAGACGGCAAATATTCCAGCAACCAGCGTTTGCAGAACATATTCGCAAAACGTTGAGATTCGAGCCAACTTCGTTTTAGCACAACTGCGTTGTCGTCCAAGAGCGCATATGGCTTCATGCCGCTTGAGCACCCCAGCAAAAGATGATTTGGTGTGATGGCTTCAGAGTTGCTGTCATCGAGAGGAACGTACGTTAAAGGCCTTGAATTTACGATGTTTTCGATTTCAGCCATCATATTTCTCAAAAGCTCCTCATTTGGCGAGCGAGTAGGAGTTATTTTATAGAAAACGGTTTTTATGGAGCGCACTAACCGTTCCCACGCGCCTCCCATATGTGGCGCAAGAGGAGGGTTAAAATTCCATTTCGAATGCGAAAAAGTAAAAGCACGAACAAGCGCATTTCGATTCACTTCGGTAGCTTCTTCGCGCAACTCTCTCTCAGCTCCAATAAAATTTGTTCCGTTATCGCTGAAGAAGAACGAGTTTGTATTCAGAGTGTAGGCGATTTCTACGTGGCCCGCTCTTATGATTAAGCAAATGAATAAGACACCGTAGCGTTTTTCTTTGTGCCGATTGATAGTGATCAAAATGGGCCCAAAGAAATCCAACCCAGTGAAAGTAAACGGTGCGACATGAGTAGCGATACGAGCGCGGGTTAATTTTGCCATTTGTGGAATCTGCGGCACAGCCTTTTGAATTTTGCACATTTGGCAGTGTCTAATTTTCTTCTTGTAAACGTGGTATATAGTAAAATTGACGAATTTCATTGACAGCGGTTTCGTGATTTAAATGACGATACAATTTATGGTAATACATTACGCAGAATGTTGTTGTCACCTAAATAAGGTGATATTTTATATATAAGACTTGATTTAGGCAACTGCTTGTTGTTCTTCAACAGCTCAATTTCTTCGGCATAAGCGTTACGCTGTGCTTGCTGATATTAGGGACCTTCTGCCTTTATAAGCTCTTCTTGATCTAGTTCTCCACACTTCACCTCTTGTCCTTGTACTTTCGATTTAGAATTAGAAATGAAACGTAAAGTAAATGCTATAGTGCGCACAATGCGCTTCCATTTCGAAAAACGATTTACGTCGACTATTTCATTAACTGCTGCTATATACATTAGGTGTTGTTTCATCTCCTCTTTCGTGTCTATAGTTAGGTGTACCTCTTTTGACCATTCGTCTTCAGCCATGTATAAAAATTGTGGGCCAGTAAACCAGCGACCATGATTATGAAGTTCTACCTTGCTAACCCACTTGTTGGCTTCATCTGCTACGTTAAGCTTGCTAGGTATCCACCTCCACTTATTCGAAAGAGTTAGATCCAGAATTTCGCTAGCTAGAAACCCGACAAATTGGCTGTATTTATGATGATCGGAACGTATCCAGCTCAAGACCGTCTTAGAATCCAACCAGTATACCTTTTGCTTGACTTTCAAAGTATGGTTTTGAAGTATGTGTCTTGCAAATCTAGCCCCAATAAGTGCTGCCATGAGTTCCAAGCGCGGGATCGATGTCAACTTTAACGGTGCGACTTTTGTTCTTGATCCAATCAATGAGCACACTACTCTTTTGCCGTCTGTAATTCTAAAATATGCCACTGCAGCATACCCATTTTCGCTTGTATCTACGAAGATATGCAGCTGCGTCTCAAGGGAGTTATAGTTAGCAAAGTATTTGAGATAACAGCGGTTGATACGAATTTTTTCTAAATCCGGAAGCAATTTTATCCATTTAAGCCATTTGGAAAACTGCATCGGTAAAATTGATTCATCCCATGCAACAGAACTGCGCCATATTTCTTGCATTAAAATTTTTGCATAAATAAGAAAATGGCCTACCAGCCCTACGGGATCATATATCGACATTAGTGTACGTAGCACTCCACCCGTGAAAATTTCGCTTTCCGTTTTCGTTGTCGATATTTTAAAAGTAATCATGTCTTCTTCCGGCATCCAAAATATTCCTAGCACCTTTTCCATAACTGTATCGTTGCCTAGGGATAAACTTTTACTCTTTGTTTGCGCTTCCGTGTTAAGTTCCTGTAAAACTTCATTTGCATTCGATGTCCAGTTTCGAATGTAGAAACCGCCTTGACTATGTATAAATCTAACGTCTTTAGCTACTTTGATTGCTTCTTCTGTCGTATCGAAGGAGTCCAAATAGTCATCCACATAGTGATTACGCTTAATAGCAGCGAAATATTCGGTGCACAAGTAGCACCGAAAATCATAACATTCATTATGTAAACTTCAGGTTCTAAATCAGCCTGGCATCCTCGCCATAAAAAACGTTGAACGTGTTGATCTTCACTTCTAACAAATATCTGGTGAAACATTCCGGCAATATCACCACACACCGCAAAGGACTTTTGCCTGAATCGATGTAGTATGCCTGGCATTGGTTCTAGCATGTCAGGCCCTTTTAATAATAGCGTATTAAGACACACTCCATTAACTTTGGAAGCAGCATCCCACACGATTCTAGTTTTTCCAGGTTTGTTTTTGTTGAAAACAGCGAATATAGGCAGATACCAGATTTTATGGCTGGTCGCTACATCTTCATTAATATCTAACTTACGGATATATCCTTTGGCCAAATAATCGGATATGCTTTTCTTAAAAATATCAAGCAGTTGGGGATCAGCGTTCAGGTTTTTCTCCAGACACAAAAGTCTTTTCTTTGCCATATTGTAGCTATTTGGCATTTCAAATTTATCATACCGCCACAAAACCGCGGTTTCATAGTGACCATCGGCACGCTTTATGGTAAGCTCCCTTAGCATCTTTAAACAGCGTTCATCTTCGGCACTGTCCTTTGGTTGAGACAACATATTAATTCCTATATTTTCTAGAGAATAAAATTGTTTAACCATTTCTTGCAATTTCGTATCACTGTCAGACGTGCATTCGCAAATGTGAAAACTGTAAGTTTCATTAGATTTTACTTCGTTATTGCAAACTCCGTAAATCAACCATCGGAGCGCAGTCTTAATTGCTACAGGCTCAGTGGGTTTTTCTTTTAAGATTTTATGCGGAATTCCGATTTTCCAATTATCTACTCCTATAAGTAACTGTGGCATAGCTTGTTCGTAACCTTTAATTTGAATATTCCTCAAATGCTTAAACTGATAACGTAGTGCAGCAACATTTAAAGTTTGTGTTGGTAATGACAAGTTGCACACGGTGCGTACGTCTAACTTTATATGCTTCGCTTTATTTGACAAAATTTCAACGTTTAATTTTCGTGAAAACTTTTCTTCTCGCTGTATGTCGCCAGTCCACTTCAAGCACAGTGCGTGTGGCTGACCGTTTAGTTGCAATTCATTAGCAATCTCTTCATCTAATAAACTTATTGACGAACCTTCGTCGATAAACGCAAATGTATTAACAATTTTATTGTTAATTTTAAAGAGAATATCGCCTCTTTCTGAGCTATGCGCATTGCATTTATGCTTCTCACGATTTTCTCTTACTTCAGTTAATCTCATTTGTGCTAAGTTGAGTGTCTGTTTTAAGGCAAAATTGCGATGAACTAGAGCGTGGTGCTTTAGCTGACAGCTGTTTACGCCGCATACTACTTCACATGATCTAGCATTCGTGTGTTGTTGTAAGCGCTGCTTACATAAATTAAACTTTCTTACAATATTCCATTTTTCACCACGGTCAAGCGAACGAAACATTTTGCAATCACCAACATTATTGCAGTACTTCTTGCACACGCAACATGTTTTTCTCTCTTCTTTCTTTTCCTCCTTGTGAAGGTGAATGAAACCGTTTTTGGTGTCATTTCTGCGAACAGCTGTTTTGTCACTGGAAGAAGAATTAGTTGACATAACTACAGTGCTAGCTGACAGGCCAACATTATATATCCAATTGGAAAATTCGGCTAAATTCGAACGCATTTTCGTTTTTGCTAATTCTAGTTTATGCGAACCCCAATTTATTTGATAAAGCGGAGGTAGTTTTTCTACTAGCTCTTGCAATAAAGACGAATTATTCAATTCATCGTGCAAACCGCATGCTTCGATGGTTATTTGTAAATTTTTTACGCTAATGGCAAAACAGGTAAATGTCTCTGGTTTATTTTGATTCACTTGTGGTAGTAATCTTAACCTATTTTTTATAGAATTTAATATTTTTTCGGGTTGGCCGTATAGCAACTTTAGTGTAGACATTGCTGTGCTAACGCAAGAAGGGTGTATTAGAATATGTTGAACAGCTTGCAGTGCTTCGCCACGGAGGGATCGTTGGAGCCGTATCAAATTTTCCGCATTTGTTAAACCACATACAGTTGTAGACCATTCGAATGTAGAACTAAAGAGTGGCCATTCTTCTGGCTAACCAGAAAACGTAGGTAACTCTTTCGGCACAGCCTGACGTGCACTTATTTGAGTGCTAGACAAATTGTTATTAAAAAAAATATGTCGAGTTAGGTTGAGCGTTCATGTGCGTTGAAGTGAACACGGAATTTGTTGGAGGGGCGCATGGCGGCGCAGAATTGATGAAATTTGATGTTAAGCAAGGTTGCCTAGCCGCTGTTGGCGATGACGGAAGCTGCATATGGCGCGCTGTAGCAGCATCGGGTTCCGTACCTGCCGGCAGCACAACACCTGTATATTGAGACGTCGACGTCGCAGTAAGTGCAGAGTTTAAAAATTGCGCAGTAGCGTTGGGCTGAGCTGAGATTATGGCAGCATTTGTTGACGTCAAGAGCGCGGAAGGTAGTAAAGCGTTCAGATGCGGAACCGAAGCATCGAGCTGAGCCGCGGTGGTGGGTGCACAATTTGGTGCACAATTTAAATTCCCACTAGGAACCTTTGGCGTTGTATTGTCTGTTAAGGTATCATATGAAGTTGAACCCTCTAGACTTTCTTTATGCCATTCAGAGTTGTGTACTATGGTACGCGACTCGAGTATCTTATATTTTTTGTCTAGAAATTCCTTATCACGTGCGATAGCCATATTTCTCTCTTCCTCTAAGCGTTGAAGTTCGAGTTCAGTGGCGCGATTCGTCGAATTAGATGTACGGCTGAAAAACTTCCAACTGAAGAAGCTGAATCTGATTCTAAACAGTTCAGACATTTCCATACATGAAGGGAAGAGTATGAATCCCTAAAAATACAGGACTCGTGAAACGCCTTGTGACATTTAACGCAGAATATGAAGGGTCCGTAGTTGGCATTTTTGCATTGCGAGCAGTGAGGGGTTTTTGGTTGACTTTTTAAAGTAATATGATTCATATTGTACTTACTTTGAGGTTAGCAATGGGCACGTGTAGAGTTTTAGTACGCTTGCGAATTTTAGTGACCCGAAATGATGTAGACTTCAAGAGTGGCCGCGAATACTTAAAGAATTTTAAAATGTTGAGACAGTTTCTCAACGGAACTAATGATTCCTGATTTCCTTAGAATTTTGAACGAAAACTACGCCAGCTGTATGTATGTAGATTCAAGCTTTATATAACATAGTTTGACACTTGTAATGTGTGTATGTTAAAATTCCTATTACGGAAATGACCTTAGATTAAATTCTGATATACAATATTTTTTAAATTATACATACTTTAAGGTATGAAAACCAGGACGTATGACGATTTCTTAAATTGCTTTTAAGCTGCTTTTTATGCGATCAAACTAACTTCAAATATAAATGGCGAATGCAAAAATGGCGCAATTCAGAATTCGTCTTACGACCCATTACATATGTCATTTAAATTCAGCCAAGATAATGTAATAGATTGAACTTCAAAAATAATCGGTTTTACAGTGGCGGTAACAGTAACTTTTACACATTTAAATGATAGAACTTTGCCAAAATTTAAACAAATATCCAGCTTCACCGATAACACAACGAAAATACATTAAAACTCTCGTTTTATCAATGGCCGCTGTGGTCGGGTTCGTAGCGGTGCGTGCTATAACTTGATATGCCGGTGAGTTCGAGGTTCGAATCTCAGTCACGGCAAGCAAAATCTTAATAATAGAAAAAGTTTTTTTTTTGAATAGCGGCCACCCCTCGGCAGGCAATGGCAAACCTCCGAGGGTATTTCTGCCATGAAAAAGCTTCTCATTAAATACATATGCCGTTCGGAGTCGGCACAAAACTGTAGGTCCCTCCATTTGTGGTATAATATAAAGACGCACACCACAAATGGTAGGAGAAGCTCGGTCAAACACTGAGCTATATAGTGTACGCGCCAAAATTATTATATATTATTATTATCAATTCCCGCTCAAAATCAGAGGAATGTGAGTCTTAATGGACTGGGATAAGGCTTCTCTGTCAATACATGTTCTCTGGCTTATACTGCGCGCCTGAATTCGTCGCCCTTCCGTTAGCGCCGACGTCTTTTACTGCTGCGCACTGTCGCTAACTGCTAACCGCTAAACGTCCGTTATTGCCGTTACCGCTGGTGGCCTCATTCTTCTCTTATGATGCATATTTAAATATTTGGCTACCACGCCGATTCAAGTTATACCGAGAGATCACGCTTTTACCGTAGAAATGAAGGAACGAAAATCATGCTGCTTGCCGTCTTGATGTTTAAAACTAAATTTCTGCTGTTATTGCGCGTCGAGCAAATATTCGCGTGTTGCGACTGCGCTGCTACGACCGAACTAGGGATGTCAATTTTCGGCATTTTGTTGGTCCCGGGATTTTCGAGATCTGAAGACGAAATTATGGGACAATTCCGGGATCCCGAAATTCACGAAGTTTTGATTCGTAATTTTTAATTTACCAAAAAATGTAACACGACTGTAATCGTTGTATTATAGAAGTATACAAAATAACATAAATATAACAATCAATAAATCATGCATATATGTACATACATATGTATTTATTGGTCTTTTCAAGAAAAAAAGCAAATAAACGTAAAATTCGACACACATTCAAAATAATTTATACTTCAAGTACAAATTTATGAGTACGTACATATATGTGTTATTTGGTACAGAAGCAAATGCACCTACATAAAGTAAAATTATTTTTTATCACTGTTTGAGACCAATATTAATTATTTATATATTACCATGCCAGCCGAAAGCCTACGATGCTAGCGCTGCTTTTACCTTTAGTGTATGTAATAATTTTATTGTTATGTAAACTTTTATAAAACAAAATAAAAATAAAAAAATATTACCATTCAGTAAAAAAAGTAAAAATTAAATACATCACCTATTCCATTTTGAGCGAGGCAGAATTATTCGTTATTTTGATTAAAATGCAATCTCAAAGAAATAAAAGCCTAAAATATATTATCCTCAAACCTGGACCTAAATTTGTTGCATTTTAAATCTGCAGTGGAGAAGCACTGCTGCGCCTCAGCGCTTGTTGGTTGGATTGTCGACAATAAGTTAAATGCTCTCTGTAGGACATCGCCTCATTACAAAAGCTACCAATTTCTTTTACCAAGCCTTCTAATAAATTTTATGCCTTTCGATTATTGGACACTTGCGAGCTGCTCGTTAACACTTAATGGCTTTCATAGTGAGGCGCATTTTCTACTCGAGTGGGATATTCTCCAGCTCATTTATAATGGCATTTATAAGAACATAGCCTTAAGGACAAGCTGTGTTATTTGTCGACTGTCAACTCTCTAAAGGTTTTGTTTTGCCCTTAAAAGAGGAATTTATAAGAATGATACAAAATTAAAAAAATAAACGGCTATTAAATTCACAATTCCGGGATTTGAATAGACTTATCCCGGGATATTCGGGAGTTAAAAAAGGCCGGGGTCCCGGGATTTTGGTATCATTGCATATTGACATGCATAGACCGTACACACACGATTAAAATAATTTCTTACTTACGAATTTTGCAAATGAAAACGGTGCATCCCGGACGAGCCCTCAATATTGTGGGATTTAAATTACCGCCGCGCAAAATAAAAAGCTAAGATGTACTTGAGAAATAATATTTAATCGATTTTATTTAATACATTTTAAATGCGTCCGATCGGTTCCGTCCTTCAAACATGAATGCCGTTTGTCCGTTTTTGGTCGTCTAGTTTGAGCGTCCCTTCGTTCAATTTGTGTTACCATTTGTTCTAAAGTTCGTTCGGTGTTGCATTCTGTCTGATAGACTTAAAAGTTATGTCCACTTGTGGTAGTCCTTTGTACGTCGGTCAATTCCATATGTTTATTTAATATGAAGAAATATTATTTTTATAAAATAATCAATATACATTAATACTAAGTTTTTATATTATTTATTAAACATACTATGAAAGACCATCCAGAATAATCACAATTCGGTCCGATCAACAAATAACAGTTGAAGAGCAACCATCAAAAATAAATCACGTTGGTGAGATTAACAATTATATTATTTTTCCACAAACATACATACGTACATAACTCTCAGTAGCAGACCATAAAAGCAAGTACATGTGCATATCGTACAGTGAGAAACTATTTCACCATAGCGGTAAATCGAAATGATTTTTTCTGGTTAACTGTTATTTGGGAGCTCTGGTAAATATGAATGTAAATTTCTGCCTATACTCAATTATTTTGAATATTTAAAGGTGTTTTCCGAATTTAATCTGCACGTTAAGTGAATTATTTTCAAATATTTATTGTTAAGCGAGAGCATAACTAGACCAGTTTTTCGTATATGTCATGTGAATACGAGTATGCGTGGATAGGTAAGTAGGCTGCTGTGACTCCCACTGCTAGGCACTTAGGCCATGGTGATAACACAAATTTTGTGTTCTCTTCTTTTTGCTGAATCAATAAAACTCTTGAAGAATCTGCTCAAGAACCCACAATTTCACTGAGGTCACCAAAACATTTGCACAAAAGGTGGATAACTGTCTCTCCCACGGAATCTCTGTAGCTTCGACAACATGTGTAAACAGAAGGGTACTCCGATACGCCGCGCGTGATTACCTATAAGGCAATGCCCAGTTAGAGCACTAACCACATCCGATACATCATTCCAGACTACGAGACCGTTTCGATCCCATTGAGCCACAGATCGTACTTTATATATAGCCGTCAACTACAACAACTTGCAAGTGCCAAATGGCATATCAATACGTTCTTTATCGGGAAGATTCTGCTTGGTAAAGCCCTACCTCGCAAGTTCATCCGCTAAACAGTTACCCTCTATGTACCTTTAAGATGGTCTTGAGTTTTATGCAGTCTCCTTAATAGCTGACACTAATGTGCAAGTCATAACTGGGTCTAATGAAAATACTCCTTCTCCACGCTGCCATTCAGTTTCGAACCGTCTGTAAAACCCGCAAAACTACCAGATTTAGTGTAAACATTTTCTGACCACACTTCCCTGCTTGGGATTTTCATGATGAAGTTTCTAACCGGTCTATGTAGTTCGCAAGAAAGTTATATTTATTCAGTATGCAGAAGGGTCCCTGCAAACCCGACTCCCATTTACACATCTCTCTTAACCGAAGTGCTAGTGGCAGAAGGTTCAGAAAGACATTAAGGGCATAGCTTGGTTTTGTACGAATTTCTTCGTTTTTGCAGATCATGCTTATTTTCTACACCTTCCTAAGGAGATTTAGAGTTGCCATTCGATAACTCCACAGGCAAGCAGTGTCTTAGCCGCTTGCGCCTGCACTGTCTTACCTCGCAGGGGAAGGCGAAGTATTTTATTATAATTATCTTAAGGTTCATTGGTCTGTTGATCTTTACAGGGTTTAAACTCGAAGCCGCTATTCCAACTCGGGTGCTATAGTCACTATGGGATAACATGCTTATCTATGAAGAAGTGAATCAGGGAGACCATGCTAGGATTGACAGTAACACATCTGCGAAAGGTGTAAAAATTCAGCAATCAAAAAGAGATAGTTTCAGTTCAATTGTATGTACGTTGTGTGCATTCGCAGGTTTTATATGTTTTTTTTATATTTTTTTACGAGGAGGAAGCATCGAAAGCCTAACCGTCACCGGTTTGTCAGTGTGGGAATTTAACCCTAACTAAACCTCCTACTGTCTGAGTACCATTTCCCCCGGTACTATCGTCAGGTATTTCGTCGGGAGATGGCTTGAGCTTACGCTCTACGTACGTGAAGTCTGTTTGTACCATCCTCTGTACTGTTGTTTGTTACATCTTCGTGGGGGTTTAAATTGCCCCGTTTCATTTTCCAGCATTTTTTTTTTTTTTTGTTTTTTTTGCCTGACTGCCGGTTGGAACGAACGAGGTTCCAAGCCGCTCAGATCATACATGGTATTTCTCCTATTATATAAACCTATTGATTTTAATATAATTTACGATTATAGATTACCTTGACCGCCGGTCGGAAAGAACTGGTTTCCGAGCCGCTAAGTTACTCTCTTGACTTCTTCTCGTGTGGTTTTTCAAAATTCATGGTTTCCAATTATTTTGCAATGGTCGGAACGGACTGGATTCCGAGCCGTCTACTTACTCAATTCGAGTTTTCCTGCTTTATATGAACTACTGGAAAAAATACAATATTTTATAGCTGAGGATTTAACTGCATATACATACATATGTATATATGTATATAAATTTCTTAAAAGTAGTTTATTGAGCACTAACCTTTCTTGGTGGCCGGTACCGACGAGATTCCGGGCTACCCGGTCGTGTGTAACCGCTTTGGGCTGTTCGTTGGGAGCCGTGCTTAGAGCCATATTTGCCATGTTGCAGACGGCGGACCAGTTTTCCATCGATCCGAGCATTATATCGATCAAATTCTCTACTTTAGTAAGACGCCCTACCTGTACGTTTAGGCAGTTTCGTTCATCTTCAAAATATGTGCAGGCAAAAAACCAATGTTCAGCATCTTGGATATCGTCTTCTTCGCAGAGAGTGCAGTAAGGGTCATCATCGATCTTAAATCTATAAAAGTAAGATTTAAAACAGCCATGCCCCGTAAGCATTTAGGTTAACTGGAAATTTACTTCTCCATGTTTCCGGTTTAACCATTTTTCTATTGAAGGTATGAGACGGTGTGTCCCGTGACCTTTATCTGCCTGGTCCCAGCGGCATTGCCACTGTTGCCAGCAGATCTTGATTTCTGCTTGGCGATTCGCCTTGCTTACAGATCTTGCCCACGTCTACGTCGCCAGGATATCTATTGGACATAGGCCAGCAATAACCAACGCAGCATCTTCCGATGTAGTTCGTTAAGCGCAGCATATCTTAATCGCGCAGAGCCGTAATAGAGACTTCGCTTCGCGTGTGTATGACGTCTTCTTAAAGGCTTCACCCCAGATTTGAAACCCGTATAGCAGGACACTTCTAACTATATGGGCGTATAACTGCCTGCGCTGTTGCTTTGGACCTCCGACGTTAAGCATCAGTCTCGAAAGAGCTACTGCGACTTTTTCCGCTTTTCCGACTGCATATTCAATATGCCGCTTGAAAGTTAATCTAGCATCCAGTATGATTTCGAGGTATTTCAGATCTGGGACTGATTCTATTTCATGGCCACATACGTTTATTTTCGCCACTTCTCGGATCTTCCTGCTGCTAATTAGAACTCTCTCGGTTTTTTGCTGTGCAAGCTCGAGACTTGCATCGAGGAGCCAGTTTTGAACACTAGCGATCGAGTTGTTTGCACTCTCTTCAATGTCTTTTATGTGCTTGGCTACGACCACAATGGCTATGTCATCAGCAAAACCAACGATTTTCGCCTTGGTAGATGTAGTTTCAATATGCCATCATACATTATGTTCCATAGCGTTGGACCCAGCATTGAGCCTTGTGGAACTCCGCCTGAAATCTTATATTTCTTTCTGCCTTCATCGGTGTCGTAGAGTAGAAGTCTGTCCGACAAGTAATTGTTTAGGATTCTTCTTAGATATGCTGGAATATAGAACGTTATTAGCGCCTCTGTTATTTTCCGCCAGCTTGCGGTGTTAAATGCGTTTTTCACGTCGAGCGTAATTATTAAACAATATTCTTCTGCTATTCTTTTTATGAAATTGGCTGCATCAACTGTGGACCGCCATTTTCTAAATCTAAATTGTGTTTCGGAGAGTCCTCCATTCGCCTTCATTGCTTCTGTAACTCTATTGGTAATTATGCGTTCCAGAAGCTTTCCTGTTGTATTAAGCATACATATTGGTCGATATGCAGAGGGATCCTCAGGAGATTTTCCCGCCTTTGGTAGTAGAACAAGCCGCTGGCGTTTCCATATTTTCGGGAATACGCCCTCTGTAAAGCATTAGTTAAACGTGTGAACGAAACCTCAGTATTCGCTTTCACTGCTAATTTAAGAACTTTATTCGGAATTGCATCAGGGCTTGGGGCCTTAAATTCATCAACCGCAAGCAGCACCTCTCCAGCGGTGATCTGGGGAAATTTGCATTCAGCATGGGAGAGGATCTCTCTACTGAATGCTTCTTGGCCTGGAAACAGGTTGCTTACTATTATACCCAGTTGGTCGGCGCTCGTGAGCTGCGGCTTGACCGATGCCTGTAGCATTTTAGTAACCACTTTGTATGCCATACCCCAAGGATTTTGTTCGGCACAGTCGCAAAGCTGGAGAAAACACTTCTTCTGGCTTGCCTTAATGGTTTGCTTTAATTCCTTTCGCTAAGCCCTATAGTGTATTTGCTGTTCCAAATAATTTGCCGTTTTTCTGGCCCTATGGTAGTCGCGCCTTGCTCTATTGCATTGTTGACGAACGTCTGCTATCTGGGAATTCCACCAGTATACTGAGGGACGTCTACCTGATGGGGTTCTTCCTCTTCTCCTCATTGAAGCATCACAGGCGTTTGCTATGGTGGTCATGAGCTTGTTGGCCATATTCGTAGCTTCTTGTGTTAGGGTAACTTCCGACATCATATTTTTTAGCTCCTCTTTATCTAGAGAGTCGATTTCCAGCCCTCTGTTCTCCTTTCGGTGCAAGACCCTGTTTGCTTTGGTTCGTTTATATTGAAGATAATTGCTTGGTGATCGCTGTGAGTATAATCGTCACTAACCTCCCATACGTATACGTTTTTCCGGAGCTTCTACAAAACACGTCCACTCAAAACCAACGCGAGAGAGCCTGTTAGTATCTGTGAATATTTGTAACAAACACACACAATCAAGTTTGACATATATGCAGGAGCATCTAGAAATAATCTTGAAGAGGATTTGATTTGTATTGATAAGCAATTTTTTATATTGGAATGTTTGATTCATATGCATATTCATAAATTTCCATTTTCAGTAAGAAAAAATTTAATCATTGATCCTTCATCTAAAGATAAAAAACATTATGTTGGCTCAACTCAAAACGGAATTGATATTTTTACAATATTCGGAATGTCGTTCCTTTGAAAATTGTTTGTTAATTGTTTTAATGAATATTTCTTATTTTTGCACGTATATAATTTAAAAGTATATGGGTTTTGTCAAAAGAACTTCAATTAAAACAAGTAAGAAAAGCTAAATTCGGGCAAAACCAATTTTTATATACCCTCGCGATATATTTTTGTATGGTCGGTGACCATGATATCATAAAATTCCTGCTTCTTTGTTTCAAATCGCAGCTAGTATTAAACTTTACAAAATTTCTTCCAATAAATGCTGAAAAACGAAGTTCCAAAACTTCCGTTATATGGGAGATGGGCGTGGTTATAAACCGATTTCAAAAATTTTCTACGGTAGGTAATGATAGCGATGTCAAGGAATATATATCCACCAAATTTTGTGACCATATTTAATCCTGTTATTGAGATACAGAACATTTTTCATTAGTCTGCGTCGCAACGCCTATTTTTCAAAATTTTATAAATACCTAATTTCTTAGTTCAAAATCGCTCCAAGTACCGAATTGCACTTCATTTGCTGTAATAGATACCGAAATAACGGAGTTTTTGCATTTTCCAAAATTTCCGTTATATGGGAGGTGGGCGTGGTTATTGACCGATCGTGACCAATTTCAATACCAACGTACCCTGTCCAAAGACCAATATATACCAAATTTCATTGAGATATCTCAATTTTTACTCAAGTTATTGTAACCACGGACAGACGGACGGACAGACAGTCAGGGCTAAACCGATTTCTCTTTTCATTCTGATCATTTTAGTATATATATGTCTACATATATCTATCTCGATTATTTTATGCTGTTACAAACAACCGTTATGCGAACAAAGTTATAATACCCTTGTGTACAAGTACGCTCGGGTATAAAAATTAAAAGAAACGTAGAATATTGCGAAACGATAAAAAAAATTTTGTATTCAACAACTAATTTTTGCCTACGCCACTGGAATTTTTTTTGAATTCAGGTGACATTTTTACAAACGATTACTTTGTTTTTATACACGCGCACTTGTGCACAAGGGTATTATAACTTTGTTCACATAACGGTTGCTTGTAACAGCATAACGGAATCAAGATAGATATAGACACATACATATATA
Source organism: Philophylla caesio (assembly GCA_963971545.1). Taxonomy (NCBI): domain Eukaryota; kingdom Metazoa; phylum Arthropoda; class Insecta; order Diptera; family Tephritidae; genus Philophylla; species Philophylla caesio. The sequence goes on along the minus strand of OZ020608.1, from coordinate 35,598,083 downwards.
CCAAAATTCTCAGAATGAAAAGAGAAGTCGATTTAGCGATGTCTGTCTGTCCGTCCGTGCAGACGATAACTTGAGTAAAAATTGAGATATCTCAATGATATTTGTTGGTATATTGTCTTTGACCTAGAGCAGGTTGGTATTGAAAATGGGCAAAATCGGACAGTAACCACGCCCACTTCCCATATAACGGCAATTGTCGAAAATGAAAAAATTGCTATATTTCAGTAGCTATGGAAGCTAATATGCTCCAATTTGGTATGTATTGTTGTATTCGAGCAGGAAATTCGACTGTATCAAAATTTTCTACAGGGGGCGTGGCACCGCCCACTTATGAGTTCATATGTATATCTCTGGAACCACCTACCCGATTTTGTTCAAATTTGGTATACCTATTACACTACGCCTATTTAAGCGATATTTGGAAAATTATCAAAATCTGACCATAACCTTGCCCACTTCCCACATAACGGCAATTGTCGAAAATGCAAAAATTGCTATATTTCAGTAGCTATTGAAGCTAATTTGCTCAAATTTTGTATATGCTGATGTGTTCGAGCAGGAAATGCGACTGTATCAAAATTTTTTACAGGGGCGTGGCACCGCCTACTTATGAGTTCATATGTATATCTCTGGAACCACAACCCGATTTTGTTCAAATTTGGTACACGTATTATGCTATGCCTATTTAAGCGATATTTGGAAAATTATCAAATTCTGACTATAACCACGCCCACTTCCCATATAACGGCAATTGTCGAAAATGAAAAAATTGCTATATTGCAGTAGCTATGGAAGCTAATATGCTCAAATTTGGTATGTACTGTTGTATTCGAGCAGGAAATCCGACTGTATCAAAATTTTCTACAGGGGGCGTGGCACGGCCCACTTATGAGTTTATATGTATATCTCTGGAACCACAATATAGGAAAATATCTTAAGTTTAGTATAAGGTGTTGTATTGCAGCCAGAAATCCGACTATATGAGATCATATGTATATGTCTGGAACTACTTTATCGATTTCGTCTAAACTTGGCACACATGTTAGATTATACCTAGTTAATTTAAAAATTTTGCTGAAAGCATGCGACGGGTATATTAAGTTCGATCTAAGTTAGCCACTTCTTTACTTGTTCTATTTAGTTTTTATATATCTGTCCTGTAATGTTTGCTGACTGCACTTGTCGACACTGCCAATATACTTGTATAAGTATTACGTATGTACATATATGTTTATTTACTTCATCTTAGAACAATAATTTAATATTTTCCTAATTTATTACTTTGTGATGTAATTTAGAATTGTTTTTTTTCTTTCTAAAACACGTGGTTGTTAAATGAAACTTGATATCTCAAATAGGCGCGGTAGGGGACAGGTCGGTATTATCTCGTTCGATACAGACGCTGTATACCGTGGCCGGTAAGGTGCAGTACAAAATCATACCGCAGCTTTCACAAATAACCGCTTGGTATAAGAACGCATCGCAATAAAGCTTTTCTGTAAAGAAACATGAATTTTAAAATAATTACATTAGTTCATTGGCTAAGCAAATATCCTTTGTTTGCCTTTTTTTAAAACTATACTGAAACTTAAAGCTTTTAAAATTTATAGTAGATTGTACCGCTCCGCGCCTCTTTGAGTAGGATTTTTTGAAATCTACAAAAGTGCCATCACTGAAACCGACTTGCCATGAATCAAAAGACATGCAACGTTCGAACTACGATGGATTCGGTAATAGCTTATTCCAGGGACCGAAAATAACGTATTTTTTTCCAATGTTTTAAAAGTCCGGGGTTAAACATTGTTGTAGAAGAAAAATATTAAAAGGACAAAAATCCTGGATTTTTTTTATTTTTTCATTTCTTTGTGCAAAACTCCAATAATAACTGAAAAATCCGGACTTGTATTTTTTCAGTCCGCTAATAACAGTTAAACTTGGCCAGATATTTTTTTAGGCCGAATTAAAAGTCCTTTTATAATAAGAAACGAACCGCTTATTTAAATTAAACAAATTTGGAATCAAATGAAAGAGGATCGAAAGAGCTTTGAAAATAAAATATCCAAACAAGGGATGCCACCTTTCTATACATATTTTTTATATTTTAAAAATATTTTGTATGCTCAAATAAAAGTTTTTTCCCATTAATAAACAAATTTCAAATATACAATCCTAATATAATATTAAAGCAGTACAATCAGAGTCTTAACTTATTAAGGATTTTTAGAAAAACATAAAAACCTTAACAAATAACTGAAAATGTTCTCATTTTTATAAATTAGTACATCTGGCTTATGTATGTATACAAGCATATCAAAACATGCTTCGATCTTGTTTGGTTAATGAAAGCATTAACTCGCCCTTCGTGTAAAGTTAGTAAATATTTAACAGATCCGACATTGTTGTTGTACTACTCGGTACTTTTGCTTAAGTATTTTTTTGGTGACCAATCTTTCAGGTACGATCGTGACTTGCATTTGTGACCCGAACAATTTGTAGAAAAAAAGTACTTAAGCTTTTATGAAATAGAATTAAATCAAAATAAATTTTCATTTACAAATAATCGAATGTTTTAAGTGGAGTGGAAGTTTTCAAACAAAGAAAAAAAGAACAATCAACTGAAAAATTAATCTAATATATTAGCGCCAGAGTAAGTATTTAAATTATCGATTTATGGATGAAGATACATATGTTGTACATACTTATGCAAATTTGCTGCATGTCGTTTGTAGAGGAACCTTTCCATTTCAAATTAACCGATTCGCGCACGTCATATTTTTGTATATTGATAAAAATGAAATATGTTGTTTTTAGGTTGATTTTATAAGACACGTATTTTTTTTTGGCTGAAAAAAATTTTTCGTCCATTTTTCGAAATTATCGTTAGTATATAAAATTCGATTTTTCTTATAGTGCCCGGGAACTGTTTTTTGAAACGCGAATAACTTTAGTAAAGATAGATTGATTTTAACAATTTTTTTTTTAAATGTGTGTAAATGTTTATACTTTGAATCCGCAATATCAAATACTGCCTCGGTTAACTATAGAAAAGTGCCTTTTTTCAAAAACTGTTTAAGTTTCGAACCTCGAAATCGGTGGCATATCGAGTTATTGCAGGTACTGCTACCTACTCGAACACAGCGGCCACAAATCTCTTCTACAAAAACGTAAGAAATGTGAATTGAACCTTAGTAACGCAAAGAGCAAAGTGCCTGAAAAACCAATTACCAGCTACAATAATTTTCTTGTATCGAAAGCTCTAGTAAATATTTGCTAAGAACCTTCGCGGCAAATCTCCTTTACCCGCGACTACAATTTGTCACCTTCACTTCCACTTCTTCTCTTGATTCCTGTGGAAGCTTAAAAATATACATTTGCCCTTCGCCTTCCTCTTATAGCAAAAACACACCTTCCCATTTTTGATTAAAAAAATAGTTAATTTTTATTTTAAAAATCACAAAAGACACAATTCATTATTTGGTTACTTATTTACGGCAGTTTGTTGTGATAATATGTAAATATTAACAAAGTTTGACAGTTTAGGGGTCTTACAAAAGTAAAAAAAAAAACAAATTGTCTGCTCTGCTCTTAATGTGCCTTGGAATTTATAATATCTATCCCGTAATCTTTTGGACTTACAACTTTGACAACATCTTTAAAACGAATTTGTTTTCTATGTAACATATTGCTTAATATTCCTGTTTGACTTTTCTTCGGGCGTTATGATTCCTTATTTCTAATTAAAACTTGATTTGATATTATATTTTTAAGGAGCCGCACTATAATCTCAGCATTTTAAAACTATCTTATGGAGATCGGTTTATCCCACGGCGTTGTTTTTCTGAAAGCTTCAAGAGAAACCTTAAACTTGTTAACAAATTTATGGAAAACGATGTTCTTACAATAGTAAGTGTGTAATAAGAAAAAGAGCTAACATTAATTATTGAACAATTCTTTAACCTAGCGTTTTGTCGAAAATTATTGGAGGCAAAATAGTTTAAAGATTGCAATCAATAAAATGCTCCAGCTGAAAGAGGAACGAATTATGCAGCTAAGTGATCAAATAATAAAAGGTTTTGCAAACAATAAAAATATTTTTGACTGCCTCCGCGACGATTCAGATGAGTACGATTGGCGTTGCACTCCTCGTTCAAAACCATTTGCGTATGCTGAAACTACACATGATTCACCTGGATTTGACTCAACTTTCGGTAAGCAATATTTATTTACATTAATTGCAATGCATATACATAGTATTTGGCAGAATTCATAAATAGATTTGACAAAGTGTCATCTAATAATTTCCCTGCGAATACGGCGCCATAGCCATTTTCAGCAGTTTTACTCTGAACTTACAATTTTTTTTTTTAATTTTCGAAAACCTAACTTTACTTTAACTATCCTGACCTATTTATTTGCATATTTTTCATACGCTCTTATTCAATAGCCTGTATCAATCTGATACTCGAAAGCGTTTAGCGTGCTGCCAATCTGCACGGCAGTGGTACCATATACATATAACAATGAACAATGAAAAGATCTTTTGCACCCATTAGTGGGCAACGAAGGCAAGGGAACCCAGGAATATAATGGAAGGACTAAATGTAGAAGGACCTGTCCTCACTTGGTATGAGTAACCTCGCAAGTGAGAGAGGGAATTAGCGAAGTTTGTTTGTCTCAGTCTGAAGTGCCACATGGTTGTTGTGCCATATAAGAAGAATTTTTATTCAATCGTTTAATTAAGGTCTTGATACATATTTCGCAAGTTTTGCTAACAACAGGTGTTTAATTTTTAAAAGCAAATTTTTTTTTTAAATATATAATTTATTGCAGCTCATCTCTTAAATATTAATGTGTGTACAAAATAAACAAACAGCCAAAAATATTCAAGTTAGATATAGACATATAATTACCAAAATTATCAGAATGAAAAGAGGAATCGATTAGGGGCCATCTAGAGAGCAGATAAAAAGCGCTTTCGATAAAAAATTTGTTTGGCGAAATGAAAAAGTACAATTAACCAAACTTTGAGGTTTATTTAAACAATCAAATAAACTATACAACATAATTTTTTGGCTCCAAATTATTGAAAAATGTCGGAGTTATTCATGGTGCCGTAAATCATTTCCTTGCAAAATTTGTCAGTTTGCGGGCGATCACAATTCTTGTCTGAAACATAGATACAAGGTTTCTTCTTTTTTTTATACTTTTTCTGAGTCTATGAACCTCAAAACCTTCAGATAAATGGGGATTTTCATTTTTTTTTCACGTGGCAAAGCAAAATATGATTTTTAACGTCATTTTTTATGTCATTTATGATATAAAAATATTATATAATAAAGTATTTACCCAATGAATCGCGTTAATATGTTGGATAGTTTTATTTAAATGACGCCCGCAAGATTCAAAAGCATGGTTTCAAGAAAACGCGCTACAAAGATTTTATTTACCACTTGCTCTCGCACGACCCTGTTTTGTTCAAAATACTGTAAATCCTACAATATTTGGAATTCAGCGCTGATATTTTTCACACATATTCTTAAAAGTTAGACGCATCGATTAAAATAATATATAAAATTTTTTTGATTGCGCTAGATGGTCGGACCCTTAAGCCCTCAATATCTGTCCGTCCGTCCGCTGTTAGTGATCACGAAAACTTAGGTAAAAATTGAGATTTCTTAATGAAACTTGGTACATAGATTACTCCTTGGTCAGGGTAGGTTGGTATTGAAAATGGTCGAGATCGGTCAATAACCACGCCAACCTCCCATGTTTGATATTTATTGCGATTGTAAATAAAGAAATTGGACTTTTATGAAATTTTTCCTTGAAACCAATTGTATTATCGTAAACAAATTTTAAAATCAGCCAATAACAGTTGTGCGCTTTAATTTGAATACATAGGTAAGTTACAAAATACTGAATATGATTTTAAAAGTTTGAATAACATTATCTTAGTTTAGGAATGTTGCAGAAGAAGATAAACATAATCGATCCATTTCCGATGATTGTTATAAACACATCATTCCATGCAATGAAATAAAATCATACAAATTAACGACATTATACCAGTAAAAAATCAAATTATTCGAAGATAAAATTAATTTTATTTTGAAAGTTATTATTATTGAAAAGTGATTGCGCTTGTTTAGGTACAAAATAATATCAGATGACTCTCGGTTTCTAAGCTAAATTCGTTGACGTTCAAGAATAGCAGTGACATTGGAATAAACAAATGTACGTTTCTAAAGCTAATAATACACGGATCTGAAGTGAACAAATAAGAACGAAATAAGTCCACATTTCTGCTAGCCAAGAGCATTTCCTAGGAATTCTGGCGCGTGTTCCGAAAGTTTCCCTATAGGATGCTAATATATTTTCTTCATGAAAAAGATTTCATATTTTCAGAAGGAATAACTTGCAAACAGTTTAGAATTTAATAAAACACCAGGGGAGCATTACCGCTATTAATATAACCACTAACTTGCTTTACTAACGAACCCTAGCTCTTCACGACATTATTTCTGTACCAAGATTTTCTTCGCTTTCAAATTTTTTCACACAAGGTCGCTAAAGACAGGTTGTAGGAAATATATAATATCACTTCCATACGGTCAATCTTAACGTGTAATGTAGACTTTCCGTTCTGATAGACGTTTTCATTTTAGGTCTATCAGCTGTTTTACATACACCCCCTATTTCCGATGTTTTGAAAACCCTGAAGCATAGTGAAATAAAGAAGTAATATAATATTAGCAGCTGTTTGGAGTTTTTTCTTATAAGCGGTCCATAACAAGTCAAACTTTGTTTACAAAACAAACTTTTTTCTTAAAATAAAACAACAGGATCTTGCTTTTCATATCCAATTGGAACGGGACTTCGGCATGCCGTTTTCTGCAAACGGTTGGGTTCGTTCCGACCATTCTTTACGTATTTGCAGGTGTACCACGAGAGTCTTTTCCAAATTTTGTGACCAGGAGAAATCTTTCCTGAGGATCCGTTGTAGTATGATGCGTCTTGCACTGTTTGAGTTGAAAACAAATGTATTTTTCAAGCAAAATGTAGAATCACGTACACTTTGTTTACATTTAGAGTTATAAAACTCGTCAAATTTGATATATCTATATTGAAGGGGGATGGACCACAACAAATCATAAAATATACCCCAGGGTTGAATTTTTTTTTATGCTGCTACCTGTTTAATGTGCATTACCATGAAGCTTTTTGGAAAATGCATTGATACAGTTGTATTTAACGCCTTTTTATACCCGAGCGAACTTGTACACAAGGGTATATTAACTTTGTTCGCATAACGGTTGTTTGTAACAGCAAAAAATAATCGAGATAGATATAGAAAAAACAAAATTGTTGCATTTTTCAAAATGTCCGTTATATGGGGGTGGGCGAGGTTAAGGTCCGATTGTATAAATTTTTAACGATGATAACAATGATATTAAGGAAAAGTTGTTCACCAAATTGTGTGACGATACCTTACACCGTTATTGAGATACAGAAATTTTTTCATAAGTTGGCGTGGCAACGCCCATATTTCAAAATTACATAAATACCTAATTTCTTAGTTCAAAATCGCTCCAAATACCGAATTTCACTCAATTTGTTTTAATAGATACCGAAATAACGGAGTTTTTGCATTTTCCAAAACTTCCGTTATATGGAAGGTGGGCGTGGTTACGATCCGATTAAAAACATTTTCTACGATAATAATACCGATATCAAATAAAATATGTCCACCAAGTTTTGTGGCGATAACTTGCACCGTTATTGATATACAGAAATTTGTTCCTAAGTAGGCGTGGCAACGCCCATTTTTCAAAATTTCATAAACACCTAATTTCTTAGTTCAAAATCGCTCCAAATACAAAATTGCACTCAATTTGCTGTAATATATATATAATATAATAATATAATATTTTTTTTTTGTTGGAATCAGGCACGAAACAACGCGTGCAGAAAACAGCACTCAGACTACATGCAGTCCATTGTACTGTTTTCATGTTCCTTTTATTCTGTTTTAAATCTGCAGGATTTACGAATAAATCTTAGTAGATTTTGGGGTGTCAAAGAGCTCAGATGTTCGTCTCTCAACACGTCGGGACCAAATGCCTCATACCTAGTTCTTGCGAGGGCGGGGCAGAAGCACAGAAAGTGTTCCGCCGTCTCTTCCTCTTCAGAACAGGATGGGCATATGGGGTTGTCATGTACGCCTATCATTGCCAGGTGTCTATGCCACGTGAAGTGACCGGTCAGCAGTCCAACAATTTGCCTGCAGTCCCGCCTGTTAAGCGAGAGCAAGTGTTTTGATAGTCCTTCTGAGATTGAAGGTATCATGAGTTTTGTCCATCTGCAACCTCTCGACGCCTCCCAGTCATTGCTGAGCAAAGTATTCACCAGTTTCTGATAGTGGCATCGATGGCCGAAGGTGGGAGTGCTATAGCTGGCTGCGGGCCAAGGAACACCTGATCCGAGCCAATTCTGGCCAAATGGTGAGATGTCTCATTACCAGGTACTCTGGAGTGACCAGGCATCCAGAGTAAAGCAAGTTCATTACGTTTACCAACATAGTTTAGTCGAGACTTGCATTGCCGAACTAGTTTCGAAGTAGTTAGAGGGCTCGCCAATGCCTTGAGTGCAGCTTGGCTGCCACTGCAGACACGTTTACTCCTCCCCCTCCACCTATTTTCCACCACGTAGTCCATGGCCTTGAGATTTGCAAATACTTCGGTCTGGAAGACCGAATCATGTTCCTCAAAAGAAAAGTAAAACTTATCCTCATTATCTTCTATAAAAACTCCAGATCCTGACCCAGAGTCAATTTTGGAGACATCAGTAAAGATTCGACAACGTGCAAGAACGGGCTCAGTGTTGGCATTAAACCAGCATTCAGCCTCAGGGAACTCAACGTTATAGAGTCTCATCAGCAAAGGAAACGGTGGCGTACTATCCTGTGGCATTGAAAAGACGCAAGTGTCTATATCTCTGCCGCCAGCAATTTCCGCCTCGCCCAACTCCCAGGCCTACCCACGTATGAATATGCAAAGTGACGGTAAGTGCAGCAATGCGTCAAAAGCAGCACCAGGTGTTGTAGAGAATGCCCCTGTACAGCACACGGCGATTGTTCTCTGAAGTTTAGCAAGCAGGCCCCCCACGCTTTTAATTGAGAGTCTGCTTCACCATACCACTAAGCATAGCTGATTATGGGTCTGATCATAGAGGTATATATCCAGAGGGTACCCTTTTGTGATAGACCCCACGTTTTGCCGAATACCCGTTTACCCTGCCAGAAGGCTGCCAATGCTTTAGAGGTCTTGTGCTCAACGTGAGATTTCCATGACAGTTTTGCATCCAGAATTACTCCTAGATACTTCACTTCGGGAGAAGTCTGAATTTCGACTCCCTTAAGTGTGAAAGGAATGAGGCCATCCAACCTTCTCTGCCTAGTGAAGAGAACAACACTAGTTTTGGTTGGGTTTGCGGATAGTCCATTATCGTCACACCAGGTGTCAATCTTATTCAGTATTGTCTGCACTTCCTGCAAACAGCCGACAGAGATGGGCTCTTGACTAGACAGGCCACATCGTCCGCATAGGCCTGAGATATTCGAGTCATCAAGAGTGACAAGAAGAGAGTCAATTACCAAGCACCAGAGTAAAGGGGAAAGCACACCGCCCTGAGGACAACCCTTATTTACTCCGCACTTTAGGTATTGATCCCCTTCTGCCTGAATCTTGGTAATCCGTTATTCAAGTTATTGTAACCACGGACAGACGGACGGACAGACAGTCAGAGTTGCTATTGAAAATGGTCAAGATAGGTCAATAACCACGCACACCTCCCATATAACGGAAGTTTTGGAAAATGCAAAAACTTCATTTTTCAAGATACCGAAAAAATTGAGTGAAATTCGGTATTTGGAGCGATTTTGAACTAAGAAATTAGGTCATAATGTAATTTTGAAAAATGAGCGTTGGCACCTGACTGCTACGTTTCATTTTAATAGCTCAAAAACTAAAGGAATAGTTTGCGTTCAAGCAGACGGACATGGATAAATCGACTCAGCTCATCATATCGATCATTTATAGATATTCTGTTTATGGATCTAAGTCTTATCGTTCTGGTACTTACAAACGTCGGCCCAAAGTTATTATACAAGTTCCATGAAAGGTATAAAAATAAAAAAAAATCATTCCTTAATATAAAATAATAAAGTTTAAACAAAGCAACGAAAAGACTACGTCGGCAAAATTCTACATACCGAACAAAAATAACTTAATTAATTGTAAAAATTTTACTTAACCCTAGATCTTATTTTTAGTATTTAGTTGGTCCACCGTTAGCATCAATAACAACTTTAAGTCGTCGTGGCATCGAGGCTACTAAATTTGTCAATATTGCAGATGTAATACCGTTCTAAGCTTCTATTAATTATGCTCTTTTTGGGCATGAAAGCGCTAGAAACCTGTATACATGACTGTATAGCTGTTGTACAATTTTTATTTTGTTTAGAATGGTGTGTAGTAGGCTGGCTCATCCTTTATAAATTTTTTTATATTGTTTGGCAATATAACTATTTTATTTTAAATATTTTGAGCTTAAGACCGATCGATTTCTGGGAAAAAGTTAGAAGTTATAGTGCTACGATTTAAATATTTCCTAAATTTTACACTTCAGAGTTTTCCGAATAATGCGCGCTATTTGCAAAACTCCTATGAATTTATTGTTTGTTTCTTTCTCGCGTATGCGATATTGGCCTAAATGGTAATTTTCTCTATTGTGCAACTATGAATGACAACCATTTTACCGGTCAGCTAACTGTCAGTAAAGGTAAACATGAAAACTTCCTTCTCCTATTCTCGGTAATTTGACAGTCAGTACTGATTTTACAAACGAGAGAACTTAAGACGATATACATACATACATACCATATAGCATCAAGCAACGGATACGGACGAAATTTTTCCTTCTTCTTTTATGGCGCTACAACCGTTTGTCGGTTTGGGCCGAGACCAAAAAGCTTCGCCAGTTCCCTCTCAACTTCGCTAGGTTTCGCCAATTATTCACACCAAGTGAAGTCAGGTTCTTCTGCACTTGGTCTTTCCAGTGTATTCGTGGGCGCCCTTGCCTCCGTTGTCCACCCATGATAGCCGATTCGAAGGATTTTTTCACCGTGGCATCATCATACATAAGAACGACATGGCCAAGCTATCGCAGTCGTTGAATTTGTATGCGCTTGACTATATGCATATCATTATACAGCTCATAACGTTCATCTTTTAATTTTCTTCGGTACCCGTCGCCAATGCGAATAGAACTATAAATCTTGCGAAGAACATTTCTCTCATGAGCCCCCAAAGTCCTCTTATCGCCATAAAAATGGCGGGCATGATGAGGGATTTGTAGAGCAAGATTTTCGTTCGTCGAGAAAGGGCTTTGCTTTTCAATTGCCTACCGAGTCCATAGTAGCACCTGGTGGCAAGTGTATTTTTCGCTTGATTTCGAGGCTGACGTTATTGGTGAAATTAATGCTGGATCCAAGGTACAAAAAATCCTTGACTTCTTCAAAGTTTTAACTGCCAACAGTGACGTGGGTCCCAAGATTGGCGCAAACAGCAGAATCACCCTTCATATATGTAGATTGGAAAAAGTACGTTTGCAGCCATCGATTATAACGAACAAACAATTTCAGCTGTTCAACTCTTCCATTTCTGCTCAGTATTCACGGCAGAGACCACAGCAATCATTGAATCGATTAAGTTCGCTCTGAAAGTAAAAGGAAAGTAAATAATCTTAACCGACAGTTTTTCAACGATATCCTCTACAAAAAATATTAACTACAATAATGACTTAGTAATCATTATACGCAATTCGCTCATACAAAACCCGAAAAAAATAAAAGTTATGTGGATACCGGGTCATATCGGAATACGTGGAAACGAATGTGCCGACACAAGAGCTAAAATGGCTGCAAACGAACCACTTCATTATTTTCCTAATTTTATTAAAAGCGACCTCCTTGCAAAAATCACCACACACATAAAAGCGACTTTTAACAGCAGCTGGAAAAATAGAAAACATCACTACGCAAACATCAATAAAAATGGAGAAAAGGGTGAATATCCAATCCCATATCATCCCATAGAATTAACAAACTCTGTAAGGCTTCGCAACGGACACACGCAGTTAACACATGAGTACATCTTGAAAAATACACACAAGCCAAAGTGTTACTTCTGATGACTGTGGACCACATCTTAATAGACTGCCACGCTCTGAATTCCCACCATACAGCCATATTTTGCAGTTTAAACCCAATTCATCTCGTTAGGACACCTACATCAGAAAACATTAACAAAGTCAATCTCTTCCTAAAGAAAATAGCATTATATAACAGATTATAACTTATTTTTTCTTTCTTTAAATATGATAGTCACTAATACTTATAAAAAAAAAAATTATTAATACTAAATAAAACATTTAGTAGCTGAAAGCCTCTGTAGCTATAGCTCTTAAGTAAAATAATAATTTATTATTATTCTTCTAATATTAATAAATAAAAAAAACATTGAGATTCCAATCTTCTGGTATGTACTTGTCAGACCAAATTTTCCTTAAGGGGTTATTCTACTTTAGAGACTGGAAAATTAGTTGTTTCAAAATGTTTGTCAAAGCAAGACTATTAAATATTTTTGAACGCGACTTTGCAAGTTAAACTAAGGGATATAATCAATAAATTGATGGTTGTACTTTGTTTATTCAAATCATAATAGTGGCGCTTGAAAGTTGAGCCTACGATTTTTCTCGTATAAATCATCTGAAACAGAAAATTCAAATTTCTTTGTATTCAGTAGACTTGTGATTTGTACTGACGCCTTTGGTATATATTTTACCCTTTTTCTTGTTTTTTTTCTACAAATGAACATTTTCATTTAAGTACTTCCGGCCTAATAGTTTAGTTCGCATCCAACTTCCGGTCTAATCAAACATGCTACCAGTTCCGAACCCCTCCATAAAACTATCGGCAAAACATCTGTTGTCCGATAGATTATAATCGACTAGTCTAGCTGTCAAAGATGCCTAAGTTAAGCTTCCGGAAAATTATATTCGTTCTTTCTTACATCGACTGCTAACCAGAAGACCTCGTTGTTCATATTTATTGTAAACCGCGTGTTAACCTACAATTGAAAAGTTAAATAAAATAAAAAGGGGTTAACCCTTAAGATTAAGTGAAGGTTTTATTATAAATCGAGGTGCTTCTACTTGTAATCACTGGATACCCCCAGTTGACCCAAAAGTTAACACTGGGAATAGGAGCAGAGGTGTAACAATAAAATTAGTCCACACTTACTTTCACCTTCTAGTGTGTATGCAGTTCAACCGCTTACCATATCAGCGGCCAGGATCATCGAGACGCGACTGAAACACATTTTCTTTTGATGACACCCAGCCATTTTCACGAAGTTCTTATCTTTTAATTAGCTCCCCTAAACCGGGTCTGCTAAGCAAAATACTCTGCACTTTAATGTCATAGAGTTAATTAACCAAAATTGGAAAAAATAAGCATTAACAAACAAAAAGCATAATACTTACATATACATACATACATAGATATACATGAGAGAAACCATAAAGCTAAAAAACTACTTTGGATTCGGGGATTCCGCAACGCGTTTACGCGTCAGGGTTGGATCTCAGACCTCTGGTCTAAAACCATTTTTAGCTGGTGTACCACAAGGAGCTATCTTGGGTCCGTTATTATTCAGTATCTTTATAAATGACATATTTTATGCATGCCAGCATGTACATATACATGCATATGCTGATGACATTCAACTATATCTATCTGGAACTTATGAGGAAACTGGTTATCTCTGTACAAAGGTTAATAACGACTTAAAATAATCTCTGCATGGGCGAGGAGAAACGAGCTATGTCTAAACAGCGATAAATGGTATGTGCTACCTATAACTAAAAAACGAATACATTTCTTAAATATACCGCCTCTATATATTGCCGACAAGTGTCTTAAACTTGTGTCAAAACTGACTAATCTCGGGTTCGTTATTAACACAAGCTTAACGTGTGATGATCATGTTAACTCGATAGTTGGCAAAGTGCACAATATTTTTAAAAATTTACGAATGTCTGCAACCTTTACACCGGTCCCTGTTCGTAGAAAACTTGATTTACAATTAATAATGCCGATCATCTGCTACCCTGAACTAGTTTACAGTAAATTAAATTCTCACTCTGCTCATAAAATTAATGTTGTATTCAACCATGTAACACGCTATGTGTTCGGGTTAGCAAAATTTGATCACATATCCGGCTGGAGATCGCGTTTATTAGGCTGTGAAATTACCGATTATTTGAAAGCCAGAAACTGTATTTTTCTCTGGCGACTTATTATGTATAAGGAACCGAGCTATCTTTACGACAAGCTTATTTTTCCTAAGTCAGCTCTAATTAATGACTTGATAGTACCGAGTTATAATTATCTATCATCCGCACGGCTATTCTTTGTCAATGCCATTCGTACGTGGAACTCTATTCCAATGCACATTCGCAGTAGTCTGAATAAAAGCAACTTCAAGAATGTCTTATATATGTACTTTCGTTAAAATAAAATAAATATATGTGTTGAATTATTATGAGTTTCGCTATCTAATTCCTACTTTCTGCTCAAAATGTAATTCACTTCTTTATTTATAATTTTCTGTAGTATATTTTTAAAAACTTAGCTTTAATAACTTTTATACCTTTATTTATTTATTATTCTAATTTTACCTATGATTTGTTGTACTATAAAAGATCATAGATCTTATTGTACTAATTTTTGGCATTAAATGAAATGAATCGAAATTAATCATTACGACATACTTTGAAATTAAACATTTTAATTATGCATTCTTTAAATGCATATACAATTTCTTCAAACCGAATGTTAGTATGATAATCTAAAAATAATAGTAATTGTTAAGGTATAGTAAACTAAGTTACATACTTACCTCTTCATAACATCCATGTGGTACTGGAGAAATGAACTTACCTTCCTCAATCCTATTCCCCTTTTAGCATTCCTTTTTTTTGCATAGAAAATTAGAAAAATCTGCTAATTTAACATGCTAATTTAACATACTAGGTAATGTAATCAGATATGTACAATGTACATACATACATACAGACATTTAGGCTTGCAAAAAAACCTTAAAATGTTCGCAAACTCTATATTTTTTTCTTGCGTTAAGCTTCTCTTTTGATTATTTATTTGTTATTTATTTTTTTCTTTATTTGACATTTGAGCGAGCAAATGCAATTTTTCTTGTTTTTTTCCGGTTGCTCTTCTTTTCGCGCTCATCAATCTATAGTACAGTTCGAGTAAAAATTATGGTGCTGAAAATGTAGTAAGTTTCTTTTTGTAAATTTAATTTTTTTTCTTTCGAGAATCATGAAAGAAATCTTATACGACAATTATTAAAACGTGTAGAAAAATATATTGAGGTTGTTAGGTAGGTGAAACATGTTAATTTTCAGCACTTAAATGCAGAACAGACATCAAAGCTTGGAGGCCTCTACGCTACGTGGGACTGCATTGCCGACACATGTAAGTGCATTTTATTCTACTTTTCTTAACCTCACTGTGCTGTTTATTATATACCTGAATTTCCATATGCACCTATGTTTTGAGTAAGCATGTAGGTATGTATGTTTACATACCTAAATTGAAGGTTTTTGTTCCTGCTACTCTCGTGTACGAGGTACTAAATATTTAGCAGTGGACATACATACGTATATGTATATGGATTGATCGTTTTTTTTTTACGTTAAAATCTTTTTTTGGTTTTCTCCTTGTGAAAGCACGCATATGCGCAGCATTTGCTTTTGTGTTTTCTCACTCTTAATTTTAATCATTTGCCTGCAAGCCTGAATATATGTATATACTTATGTGGA
This sequence comes from Philophylla caesio, assembly GCA_963971545.1. NCBI lineage: Eukaryota > Metazoa > Arthropoda > Insecta > Diptera > Tephritidae > Philophylla > Philophylla caesio. The sequence goes on along the minus strand of OZ020608.1, from coordinate 35,582,120 downwards.
ACTTACATGTATACTTGCATGAATAGTTTGTCTTTTAAAGAGGGTCAATGACCACCTAAACGATCATCTGGTGAGGTAGGTCAGGATTACCAATATATTCTATTTATACCCAACACACACTATTAGTAGGTTTATTTAAGATCATTGTAAATATGTTTAAGATGAAATCACCGTTGAATTATTAAATTTATTGTAAGCAAATATAATATTATTGTCATTTTTCTTCTATAAATATTATAATCCCAACTTTAGTTTCAAAATGCCTTGAATTCACTTTGAATAAAATTGCATTAGAATGAACATTTAAATTTAAGTTTTTTGGTCTTTTTGAAAGGAGTGTAGGTGGCTCAATGGGGCCTTTAGTAAAATCGTAAAGGCCGAGGTAGGGTGGGTATAGAGCAGCCAAGGACATCATATGCTGCTAGGTAATGGGTTTCCGACTAAAGTGGAGTAGGTGTTAGTTAAAGCTAGGTTAATATGATATAGTTCCCCCGTGTGCAAATGAAATACTTCATGTTAGGACTATTGGCTAAGAAGAAGGTGGCTTGTTCTGCTTCTGTGTAATGACCCCACCCAGGCTGAAGCTCCGGGATTAGCCAGTGCACACGCCGCAGATGCAGGACTCTATCACAGGCCCTTCTTATCGACTCTAGATAGTTGCAAGATGCCTTAGCGCAGTGGTACCATAACAGACTATATCCGGAACCAGAATATAGTCGATAATGTTTAAATTGACATTTTTGAACGACTTTAAATAACGAAATACGATTTTAACCATGTTTTCGAGTGTATATTGTTTACGAAAAAATATTTAAACAAATGCGTATTCCATAATTCTGGTTCGAAATATGAAATTGCTGAGTAAACTAAAAAAATTTCAATGCAGTCGAACTAGTATTCTTCTAGTTATCGTTGTGACCGTTTTGAAAATAATGGTTCTGAGAAAAACGCGTTGAAAGATTCATGAAAACACCACAGTGCATAATTCAATTTATGGCTTTGTATCTCGAATAATATTTAAGATCGAGTTATAATATATTGCAGACATATTTTACATACAATGTACGACGAAAATATGCAATAAAAACAAACCATTTTTGAACCGTCTAAAAGGCTTTGAACAGCTCAGCCGGTATACCGTCTGCTCCAGGCGCTTTGTTGTTCTTAAGCCGCCTTAGTGCTGTTCTAACCTCGCCTTAGTCGAGTGGAGGGATTTGTTGTTCATCCCTAAAAATTTTCCTGGGGTCCTCTTCTTCTAACGCGTCTTCGGAATTCGTATTCAGTAGCGTTGGGAAGTGCTCCCTCCATATCTCAAGTGTGCTCTGAACGTCGCTCACCATATTTCCATTCTCGTTTTTGCAGGAACCAGCCCAGTATTAAAACCACTTGTTTGTAGCCTTATTATTTGATAGAATTTTCGAAAATTGTGTGTAGTAGGCAATTTCATCGTTTAAACATTTTTCGTTATTGTTTGGCCATATAACTATTTTATATTAATTATTTTCAGCTTAAGACCGATCGATTTTTGGGAAAAATTATTATGAATTAGAGTACTACGATCAGGGGCGCCGGAAGGTGTGCTGTGTGTTGACCACTCAATACACGAAGATTCTCGTGTGTTTAAAATTAACACATGGGATCAATGGTTGATGTTTTTGTAAATTGAATGATTTACAAATGTCTCTATTCCATTTTTTATGTACATATATGAATTTATATTTCGAAATAAATTATTTTCGACACTTGTCCATTGCATGTTTGCAAGACGTGGTCGTTTTTTTTTACTAGAGCGACCTTGGTCAAGGAATATACTGCTTGAATTCGTAAAATTTCTGCGGCTCATGATGATTTTGAAACGACTGAATTTATATTCGGTCGACAATGGAACAAAAACGGTTGAACAGCGTTGCTATTCTGCATGTTTAGCATGACGAGGAAATAATGGACGAATTTATTTCGCGCAATACAGAAAGGCTGCATTATTTGATAAGAAATCTGTGTAACAAAATAAAGCACATCTGTCCCTATAGCTTGCTAACTGGCACCAATTGGAAATCCCAAGTATAGCCAAGTCTTTTTCCACTTGGGCTTTCCAACACAGAGGAGGTCTTCCCTTTCCTCTGCCACCACCAGTGGGTACCGCGTCAAACCCTATAGAGCTGGAGCTTTTTCATCCATTCGAACGACGTGACCTAGCCAGCGCAGCCGCTGGTTCTTAATCCGCTGCACTATAACTACGTCCATGTACAGCTGGTACAAAGGTCCATAAATCTTTCGAAGAGTCTTTCTCTCGAACACTCCAAGATCTCTCTCATCTTGGAGAAAGCAGAACTAACTGCGCGGTTGTTAAGGCCGATGATGTCAATGTCATCGGCGTACACCAGCAGCAGCACACTCTTATAAAAGATAGTGCCTGACCGATTTAGTTTAGTTAAAAAAGTCACACGACAAAGAGTCACCCTGTCTGAAACCTCGTTTAGTATCAAACGGCTCGGAGGGGTCCTTCCTAATCCTGACGGAGCTGGTGGTGTTGCTCGACGTCAATTTATATAGCAGTATAAGTTTTGCCGGGATACCAAGTTCAGACATTGTGGCATAGAGGAAACGTCTTCTCGTGCTGTCAAAGTACTCAAAACGATAGTGTGTCGAGTCTTCTTTCTCGGTTTTTTCTAAGATCTGGCGTATTGTGAATATCTGATCGGTGGTAGATTTACCAGGTCTAATAATGGACAGTCAATTAGTAATTTGGGAGACTTTAAAAAAAAATTTCAATATATTTGTAAAAGAATAGTATGTTTATGGAAAAAATGCAATTATATTAAGCACAGATTTTTAACAAATAATTTAGATTGGCTGAATGTTAGTGAACGTATTGATCTTAAGTGTGATAATGATGGGCCGTCTACAAGCAAAAAGTGTGGACGACCACAAAAAGCTTTTGAAAATTCTTCAAAAAGGAGTAAGCGTAGAAAGCTTAATAAAATACATAAAGAGGCTCCGTGCATCGGCAATATACTCCGTATAAGTTCCACCACATCGAAGATAATATAGCCAATTATTAACGAAAACAAAGATTTATCAATCATAATGGAGACAAATCTAAGTAGCCGGCAATATTTAGTATTTAAAGAATTCATCAACTCGAAGTTGTCATATAATATGCTGCCAACCTATCAAAAAATTTTAAAAGCGAAGAAAAAATGTTTCCCAGATTCTGAGAGTACGACCGTTAGTAAATCAAATGCTGAAGTGGAATTGCAGAGTTTACTTAATCATGCAGCAAGTCGTTTAGTAGAACTTGATAATGTATCTGAGGATTCATTGAAAAATCTTGTACAGATAGGAAAATGGGATAGGAAAGTAGTGGACACAGCAAATATAAGCAAAAATTTGAGAACAATAAGCTACAAGACAATAGCGTGTTTATCACTTCATACTCGTGTCAGGAGGCCTATTTCCGTTGTAACTAAAAGTTTAATTTTAATTTAAATAAAGTTACAAAGTATTTATTGAAGAATTTTACACAGTTAATATTTTGATTGTATCCTCTGCACTTGACGAACGCTGACTGACTTTTTTAACTCTCAGCTATGGTTTCGTCGTTTTTGTATTCAGCTTCATATGCGTGGTTGCCAGATTGCTGACACTCGGCCGTTCCTGACAGGAAATCGACCACGATTTCGTCATCGTCTGCTTCATCTGATGAACTGTCGTCATCAAGTTCGGGACAGTTTTGGCAATATGGTTTGAGTTTACTCGATTCGAAAACAGATGTAAATTTACGCGACTTTATAGACATGCCGGGTATATCTTCTATTACGTATCGATCTTTATTAAGAACTTTGGCGATTCGGTAGGGACCACGATATTTTGGTTCCAATTTACGCGATTCACCGGTAGCGGGTGCTTCGTTTTCAATTAGAACAAGATCATCCCTGTTATAGATACGAGGTGTTGAATGCTTTTCGTCGAAACGTTTTTTCCATTTTTCCCGTTCACGATCAATATTTTCGGATGCCAAAACGCGTTTTTCGGCTATTGGTGACTTTTCGTAATTTTCGTCTATGTCGTCGTGGATAGCGGCCACTAATTGGTTATATACGATATCTCGTAAGTTAAAATCGAATATAAGTTCGTTTGGACTATGTCCAGTAGTTTTGTTCTTTTGCGAGTTTATAGTAAATTGTAAGTTTCGTAGGATTACGTCCCAATCTTTCGGGTTATCGACAGAAGTACGTAAAAAATTAAGTATAGTTTGGTTTGCGCGCTCGACTTGACCGTTAGACCTTGGCGTGCGTACGGCGGTTTTAATATGTTTTATACCATTCTGCTCACAGTACGCCGTAAATGCTTTTGAAGTGTAGGCGGTTCCCCGATCGGAAATAATTTTTTTCGGTAGCCCAAAATAACTAGTTATATCGTTTAACGCTTGTATAACATGTGTTGTTCGGGTATCGCGAACCGGTTTGACGATTAAATATTTTGAAAACGAATCTGAAATTGCCAATACATAGGAATTTCCTTTTTTGCTGCGTATGAAAGGACCAAGGTGGTCAATGTGAACCACACGAAAAGGTATCGGTTCTACCGGGTCGTAATGCATCGTACCTTCTGTTTTACCGTTATGCGCCTTGCGGTAGCAACAGTCGGTGCACGCTGCGATGTAATTTTTGGTGTATTTGCGAATCTGTGGGAACCAAAACGTTGTACGAATTCGGGCAATAGTTTTCTCTAGGGCTGGATGGCCCATCTTATCGTGGCATAGTTGTGCAATGCGCCAACGCACAGCCTTGGGAACCACAAATTTTAGCCCCTCTCCTTCTGTTTGGCGATAAAGTCGGTGATTTTGGATACGGAAGTACTTCTTTATTTCTGGTTCGCGTGATGATTTTAGTCTATCTTGAAGAATGTCGATTACTTCACGCAGCTTTGCATCTTGTAATTGCATTACGTAGAGCCAATCGTTGACGTCGGTTGTTATTTCGAGGATGGACCCGGCTGTTTCTACAGGTTCAGCTGGCTGGTCGGGTGCCCTGCTTAAGGCATCTACATGAGCTAACCTACTACCTGGACGATGAACGGACTCAAAATCGAATTCGGAGATCTTCAACCACCATCGAGCAATTTTAGGTTGAAGTTCCTTATTTGCTCGCACTTTAGCGACAGCAGAACAGTCGGTTACCAGGCGGAACCTCTTACCAAGGAGATAAATTCGGAATCGTTCTAATACTTCCACGACGGCGAGAGCTTCCAACTCATATGAGTGGTATCTACTTTCGGGTTCGGTACAATGCCGGCTATAATACATGGTTGGTTGCCACGTCCTCCCATCAGTCGACTGCAGAAGCACACCTGCCAAGCCGATACTGCTGGCGTCAGTGTGAACCTCGTGTTGTGCGTTTTGGTTGTAAAGTGCTAAAAGTGGAGCCGTTGTCAATAATTCGGTTATGCGATTAAATGCTGTTTGCTGTGAGTCAGTCCATCGGAACGAGTTCAGTTCTGTTTTTCGTAAGAGCATAGTTAACGGATTAGTTATCAGGGAATAATTTGGAACGAACTTCCTGAAAAACCCTGTCAACCCTAGAAATCGTCTCAGTTCGGTGACATTTGATGGCACTTGGAAGTTCTTAATGGCTGATGTTTTGCGATGACCAGGCATTATACCGTTCTCAGTGATGACATGACCGAGGTACTCAATTTTGGTTTCAAGAAATTTGCATTTCTCAAGCCTTAATGTTAAACCGCTGGATATTAATATAGATAAGAATTTTTCAAGACGCTGCAACCCTTCTTCTACGGTGCGACTAGGAATAATGATGTCGTCTAGATATGCTAAGACTTCGCCCGGTTTCATTTTAGCTACTAATCGGTTCATAACGGTTTGAAACACGGCTGGGGCGTTGGCCAATCCAAAAGGCATCCTGTTAAACTCGTAGTGGCCTTCATTCGTGACAAATGCCGTAAACTGCTTGGATTCCTCTTCGAGCTCAATTTGGTAATATCCCATACGTAAATCTAATATACTGAAATATTTGTTACCTGCAAGTTGAGCGAAATGCTCGTCCATTATCGGCATCGGATATGACATCCGTTTCATTATTTTGTTAAGACTTCTGTAGTCCACGCAAAGTCGGTGCTCACCATTTTGTTTAGCAACGAGAACAATTGGTGAAGCGTACGAAGATTCTGATATTCTTATTATGTCGTTAGCGAGTAAATCTTCAACAATTTCGGCCACGATTGGCCTTTTAGCAAACGGGATACGGTAGGGTTTCATGTTAACAGGCGTTTCCGAGTTAAGTTCGATTTTCATTTTGGCAGCATTGCAACGACCGAGATCCGCAGCTTTTTCGGCAAACACATTATTATACGATTTTAGGAGTTGTTCGAGTTTTGAAAGTTCATTTCCACTTACAGTGGCACCCGCACGAATATTCAAAATGTTCTCTACGCGACAACAACCATTTTCGATTACGAGACGGTTTCCATTTTTACACAAACTGTCAGTTCCTAGCAGCACATTCTCATTTAGCAAATTATCGTTTACTACCAAAATTTCAGTTTTAATTTTTTCGTTGTCTATTTCGATAATTGCGTTTATCTTTTCTTCACAAGTACACTTTCCTCCCCCAAACCCGTTTAATGTTATATGGCAAGGAGTCGGAGTACCAATTTTGTTGGCAAGACGTTGTTTTATTAAAGTACGATTACTTCCCGGATCAACAAATGCACTCGTGGGCAAACCGTTTATTTTAATTTGTTTTACGATACCATCTGTATGCGAGGTTTCTACCGGCTTAAATTCTGGACTAATTGCTCGAACGTTATTATTTGACTTTTCAGGACACTTTTCAGTTACGTGATTGGTACGCTGACATTTTGCGCAACGAGATTTCTTTTGCGGTTCGGGGCACTTGATCGAATAGTGACCCATTTTCAAGCAATTATAACATTTTACACTTCCGGTTGGCTTCTCATTTGTATTGTTCGGAACGGATGTAGTTTTTATTACGGGTATTGGTTTCGATTTAAATTGTGTTAATTTTGGTTCATTGAAAACGTTATAGTTATTAATATCGTTGAGCAAATCAATACACCGAGAGTAGTTGTTAGATATTTTCTTTTTTAGATCATAATCATTAATCCCGTTTATAATATGAATCGCAATATCGTTTTCGGGTATGCCCCTTTTCGTACCGTAAGCCAACATACGATAATAAAATTCTTGAGGAGTTTCGGTACCACCCCTTTTCATCTCCGACATTTTTATATGCACGTCGGCGATACTGTGTATACACGGAAAGTCACATATAATGCGATTTGAAAACTCGGACCACGTAGTATATACTATTGGCAGTGAATCGACCCACTGCTTCGCTGGCCCTTGCAATTTCTGCTGTACTGCACACAATAAAATACCGTCGTCAATACCGTATGCATTCTTTAACATTTCTACGCGTTGCACGTATTGAGTCGTATTTAACGATGTATTCGAAAGCGGGTTGAAGGCTGGCAAAAGTTCTATTATTTCGCGCACGCCATACATCGGACGAGGCTGCCAGCCTAAACGTGTATCTGGAATGTACGCAGGATTTGTGTACACCGGACGCGTTGTATAAGTTGGAATGTTCGTATAGCTCACATTTGACTGTATGACCGGATGCACGTTACCGACACATGTGTTCACAGGAACTGCATATGATACTGGTGGATACGAAACGTTTTGAAATTGGTTATAGGCGGAACCAACCCCAAATGTATGCGCTGGCACTTGTGCCTGAACGTATGATGCCTGAAGCGGTGGCACTATCGATTGCACTGTATGAACGTTTGTGTTCAAAGGTAACGATTGTACATCTACCGGCGAAGATATACACTGTGGTACGAAATCGTTAGATATTGGAACCTCATTTTGCTGTTGAGCCATTTCTCTAATTGTCTGTTCTAGTTCTACAACACGTTGTAACAATACCGAGCTTGCACTTTGAAAATGTTCTTCACTTTTTTTATACTCTTCTAGGCGTTTAATTAATGTATTTTTATTTCCACTGCTAGCGAGTCCTGCATCTTTGCATAGCTGTCTAAGCGCAACAAGATTTGCAGACCGAAAATGTTCCATTATTTCTATATTTTAATTTATTTGGCAATAAAGTAATGGCAACAAACGAAATACGAATACGTGTACAACAAACTTATGTTTTCTTTCTAAATTAAATAAGTGCGACTAGCACAACACTATTCCGCATTTTCTAATAGAAGAACGTAGCAAAACAAAAGCAATAACGACGAATTATGTTTTTCGTGTTATGACTACGGCACAACTTCTCCAAAAATATAACGAGTCAATGGAGTTCGTATAATATAAACGTACATATGTATGTACATACATATATGCATCGAACGTTGATACACATGCGCTAAGAGCTAAGCGCTTACTCGCACTTTGTGTGTATGTGCGATTATAAGCAAACGAGCTGGGACGAAATAACGAGTTAGTAAGCAAACGAGTATTTGCTTGTCAGCGAGACGAATGTATACCGCACTTTTTGAAATGACATTAACGGTCGACTTTGAGCGAGTAGTTTCTTTTGTTTCTTTTTTGGTTGCCGAATGCAGAACGATTTTAAAAGAGAAACAACTTCGTGATTTTGTGTATCTGCCACGCGAAACTTTTTCAAATTAACGGCGAACGACGAATACGATTTTAAAGCGAACGTGCAGAGGAGTCCCGAATTCCACGAACTCGATCAGCGGAGTCTCACTTTGCGCACTTACACACGCACTTTAACAATTTCAATTAAAATAGCAATTTCCCACTATTTTCACGTATTGGATTACAACTCACTTCTGAGGCTGTCAGGAGGCCTATTTCCGTTGTAACTAAAAGTTTAATTTTAATTTAAATAAAGTTACAAAGTATTTATTGAAGAATTTTACACAGTTAATATTTTGATTGTATCCTCTGCACTTGACGAACGCTGACTGACTTTTTTAACTCTCAGCTATGGTTTCGTCGTTTTTGTATTCAGCTTCATATGCGTGGTTGCCAGATTGCTGACACTCGTATGTTCCGCTTCAACTCGTAACAAACGAAGGGGTTGTCATATGGAAAAATCCACGTCCGTCATCGACGCGTTTTTGTAGGCCCATTCGTTTTCAATTTAAAAAGGAAACTACAGAGTTATCAATTGAAGAAGAACGATACATAAAAAATAAAATAGACAAACTGGAGCCGACAAAGATAAAGCTAGGTAATAAAGAAATATGTGTAAAGCATACATTACAATTAACCATGGTCGATGGAAAAGTGTGCAATGCTCTTAGCGGTACGTCCAGTGCAAAGTGCTACATTTGTGAAGCAAAACCAAAAGAAATAAATGATATCGCAAAATGTCAAGAAAAACCAATTCATACAGAGCGTTTATCATTTGGTTTATCGCTTCGGATTCGATTTTTTGAATATTTCCTACCTATTTCGAGACTACATCGAAAAATGGCAAATAAGATCGCCAGATGATAAAATGAAATTTTCTGAAAAAAAAAAATACTAAAAACTGAAGTAAAAAAAGATTGGCCATGCCCATATTAACTGAAATTTATATTTACATACAGTCATCGACTATCTCTCTTGGTGAGCAGACGTGCTTATTCTTGTGGTACTCTTAAAGTGCAATTCACGGTGCCTATTCTTTAGTTTTCCCGCAAGTTTGTTGCTTTATTTCATTCCTTATTCTTTCTTTACATTTCATCTTCAAAAGAAGTGTTACTTAATAGTGGTTAATATTAATTGACATGGCCCCGGGATAACAGGTTCGCCCTGCTAGCCTTAGACCACAACCCGAAAAGAAAAAGACCTAAAAAGATTGTGGAAACATTTCCGAATCTTCCGAAAATTGAACCCAACAACCCAAGATATGTAGTTATATCAACAGCTGATGAAAAAATATAACTCAAAAATTATAGTTGTTTTGCGATTCACGCCGCCTTAAAACTTATAAATAAGGACATTGTCAAAATTACCGAATTTCGTGATGGTAGTCTTTGCCTTTTATTAAAGGACAAAACTACAGCGGAGAAATTTATACGCACAAAATTCTTACATGGTGTTTGTGAAGTTACTGCAAAATATCACGATAAGCTAAATTATACTAAAGGTACAATTTACGATCCTTGTTTGAATGGTTTAGACGAAAAAGAAATTGTAAATAATCTATCCGATCAAGGAGTTGTGATTGTTTATAAATTCTCGAAAGTAATAGAAGGAAAATCAAGATTTACTGGTGTCTGCCTGCATATATTTGACAAATTTCATCTCCCAAACCGCGTTGACATCACGTGGCATTCGGTTATAGTGAGACCTTACTATCCCAATCCAATGCGGTGTAAAAACTGCGGTATCCTTAACCACACTGCAAAACGGTGCAAATACCCAAAAATGTGCGATCATTGCAACCTTCCTCCACACTCCCCTGAACTATGCTCACGAAAAATGTGTGTTAACTGCTCTGGGGAGCATCCAGCCTCTGAGAAATCTTGTCCGAAATTTCAACAGTCAAAAGAAATATTGAAAATTCAAGTTGAAAACAAGTGCACAATGAAAGAAGCAATAAACTTGTATAGAAACCAAATCCCCTCAATCACCGGTGGCCCTTCTTTCGCCTCTATGACAGGAAATTCTACTTCAAACTATAACCAACAACTTTCTACACCAGACACTATTACTTAATTTAATAAAATTAACCATACCCCAATCGTACCACTAAATCAAAAGTTAAATTACGAAATTTCACCTCAACAAAGTACTCCACAAACCATCACCAATAATAGCTCGTTAACTAGCTTTCTCTCTCAACTAATATCCAACCAACAACACCATTTAACCAACCAAAACACTGATGATTCAACTCTCACAGCTGCATAACATAACATAAAACCCCAACCGCAAACAGGGCGTTGCAATACTTATAAAAAAAGACATTCTTTTAAAAAAATTTTTTTGCGTGCGACGATCTCCTCAGCATTGGGGTGGAAATCTTAAAAAGTCCCAAACTAACTGTTATCAATACATACATACCACCGAAACAGAATTTCACTAGCACGCAAATTCTCGAAATATTAAATAAAGCGACAAGTTCAATGTTTTGGTTAGGAGATGTCAATTTATGGAGCCCCATCTGGGGTTCCTCGCAAGCTAATGAAAGAGGCTCTGTAATTGACCAATCTGGTGTGTCTAAATGGTAGCGCCACTCATTTATCAACTCACCTCTCATTCACGCATGTAGACATCACTACCTGTTCGGGCAATCTTGTGCCGTTTTGTACATGGAAAACACTTGACAACCTCCACGAGGAACATTGTACAAATATACTTGGCAACTACCCACTTTCCGATAGTATCAACGCGGAAGCAGCCTCAATACGGAAAATTATCTGCACTCAGCTCACCTCTCCATCCCTCAAACGAAAAATGTTTCCCAAAAACGATACACCCCGTGGTGGAACGCAGAATTGCAAAAACTTAGAACTCTTAAGCAGGATAGTTGGGGGAAATACAAAAGCACACGTAGTTTTCTTGACCTTTTAGCCTTTAAACGCAACAATGCAATATTTAAACGTGAATCAAAAAATGCGAAACGCGCTTCCTTCGAGGAGTTGACTAGTTCCATCAACCCAAAAGCTAGTTCTAAAAAAATTTGGAAAGACATAAAACGCTTATCAGGCCTTCAAACGGCTAATACCACTGCCAGCTTGAACACTCCGAATAACATCATCAGTAGTCCAGCTGATATAGCAAACGCATTTGCATATTTTTGGAGTTCTTACTCAAGAAGCACAAATTTTACCCAAGAGTTTATAGCTGAAAAGAACCTTGCAATTAATCGTAAATATGTGCCACCTGATAAATTATGTATTTCCGGTAAATATATTGAGGCAGATATTACCATGGAGGAATTTGATGATTCAGTTATAAACTCGAAAGGGGAAACACCGGGTTTCGACAGAATTTCATATTCTAAGGATTGTTGATCTTTACAATGAAATCTTGTCACATGGTATTTATCCGCAAAGTTGGAAGATGGCTGTTATTATACCAATACCAAAACCACACCATCCAAATACACAGATTGGTAGTTATCGCCCTATATCTCTCCTCTCTTGTTTAAGTAAGGTATTGGAAAAAACAATAGCTAAGAGATTTTTGTGGTTTGCAGAAAAAAAAAAGTTGTTAAGTGCCAACCAAGTCGCGGTTAAAAAGGGCACGGCATATTAGATGCCCTTTTACATTTTGAATACGACACATTCACCGTTATTTCAAACAAAGGTTATGTAACTGCTTTGAGTTTAGACTTCGAAAAGGCATATGACCGCATTGGAGCTCATGTCGTACTTAGTCAATTAGCAAATTGGAAAGTAGGACCGAAGGTTTACAATTTTTTCAAAGCCTTCCTTAACAATAGAAAATTACGAGTAAAATTTCAAAACATCTACTCTCAATGTTTATCTATGGAGAACGGCATCCCGCAAGGTTCCCCAATTTCTGTTATTATATTCTCAATTGCTTTCAATGAAGTCAGTAAAATTATATCCCAGTTCCCCGTCCAACACTGCATTTTTGCAGATGACGTGCTAATTTTTTGTAAGCAACTCAATTTTGCACACGTCAAGCAAACCTATACATGTATACTTAATAAGATATCTGAATGGTCCCATGTATCGGGAGCAAGACTATCATTTCAGAAATGTAGTACTTTACATATATGTCGCAAGAAAAGTTGCGATTGCTTTAAGTACACGCATAGCACTAATATTCCAAATGTAAATTCACTTAAGATTCTGGGAATGGTATTCGACTCGTAAGTTTAGTTTTAAGGAGCATTGTATTCATTTAAGAAAGAAGTTGATCACTATATTTAATATTACTAAGTTCTTGTCATCAAAATATTCAAAGATACATCCTAACACTCTTATCGACGCCGCAAAAGCAATGTTACTCTCCATCATCGACTACGGGCATCCTATATACGGATATCATGCGGGACAAACACTTAAGAAGCTTTACGCACCGTATCACAGATTAAGCACAGATTTTTAACAAATAATTTAGATTGGCTGAATGTTAGTGAACGTATTGTTCTTAAGTGTGATAAAAAAATTTGAGAACAATAAGCTACAAGACAATAGCGTGTTTATCACTTCATACTCGTATGTTCCGCTTCAACTCGTAACAAACGAAGGAAACTACAGAGTTATCAATTGAAGAAGAACGATACATAAAAAATAAAATAGACAAACTGGAGCCGACAAAGATAAAGCTAGGTAATAAAGAAATATGTGTAAAGCATAAATTACAATTAACCATGGTCGATGGAAAAGTGTGCAATGCCCTTAGCGGTACGTCCAGTGCAAAGTGCTACATTTGTGAAGCAAAACCAAAAGAAATAAATGATATCGCAAAATGTCAAGAAGAACCAATTCATACAGAGCGTTTATCATTTGGTTTATCGCTTCGGATTCGATTTTTTGAATATTTCCTACCTATTTCGTATAGAGACTACATCGAAAAATGGCAAATAAGATCGCCAGATGATAAAATGAAATTTTCTGAAAAAAAAAATACTAAAAACTGAAGTAAAAAAAGATTGGCCATGCCCATATAAACTGAAATTTATATTTACATACAGTCATCGACTATCTCTCTTGGTGAGCAGACGTGCTTATTCTTGTCGTACTCTTAAAGTGCAATTCACGGTGCCTATTCTTTAGTTTTCCCGCAAGTTTGTTGCTTTATTTCATTCCTTATTCTTTCTTTACATTTCATCTTCAAAAGAAGTGTTACTTAATAGTGGTTAATATTAATTGACATGGCCCCGGGATAACAGGTTCGCCCTGCTAGCCTTAGACCACAACCCGAAAAGAAAAAGACCTAAAAAGATTGTGGAAACATTTCCGAATCTTCCGAAAATTGAACCCAACAACCCAAGATATGTAGTTATATCAACAGCTGATGAAAAAATATAACTCAAAAATTATAGTTGTTTTGCGATTCACGCCGCCTTAAAACTTATAAATAAGGACATTGTCAAAATTACCGAATTTCGTGATGGTAGTCTTTGCCTTTTATTAAAGGACAAAACTACAGCGGAGAAATTTATACGCACAAAATTCTTACATGGTGTTTGTGAAGTTACTGCAAAATATCACGATAAGCTAAATTATACTAAAGGTACAATTTACGATCCTTGTTTGAATGGTTTAGACGAAAAAGAAATTGTAAATAATCTATCCGATCAAGGAGTTGTGATTGTTTATAAATTCTCGAAAGTATTAAAAGGAAAATCAAGATTTACTGGTGTCTGCCTGCATATATTTAACAAATTTCATCTCCCAAACCGCGTTGACATCACGTGGCATTCGGTAATAGTGAGACCTTACTATCCCAATCCAATGCGGTGTAAAAACTGCGGTATCCTTAACCACACTGCAAAACGGTGCAAATACCCAAAAATGTGCGATCAATGCAACCTTCCTCCACACTCCCCTGAACTATGCTCACGAAAAATGTGTGTTAACTGCTCTGGGGAGCATCCAGCCTCTGAGAAATCTTGTCCGAAATTTCAACAGTCAAAAGAAATATTGAAAATTCAAGTTGAAAACAAGTGCACAATGAAAGAAGCAATAAACTTGTATAGAAATCAAATCCCCTCAATCACCGGTGGCCCTTCTTTCGCCTCTATGACAGGAAATTCTACTTCAAACTATAACCAACAACTTTCTACACCAGACACTATTACTTAATTTAATAAAATTAACCATACCCCAATTGTTTAGGCCTTCGGCCTAAATATTAAAAATATGATCAACCACCCTAGTAGACTTTCCAATGAAAGTACACAAATTTCGCGTACCGTTACTACTCTCTCTTCGTTGAATTTCCCCTCAGTGAAATTTACCGCATTTGGGGGTTCAACCGAATTCTAACTGCTTAAACCAGGCAATTGGATTCTAGAAGCCAACTAAACCGCAGCGACTACCAGCCATCAACCCCATCACCATCACCAACAACAACAACCACATTTGTGCACATTTGAAGGTAATATTGTTCCTAAAAAGCGCTCAATTATAACCACAATAAACACACACTGATTCCTATTAATTCAACTTTGTTTTAAATTAATTTCTTTTTTTCATATAATACACCGGCGCTTTTTTACATTACATCGTGCCGCGTGTATTTATTGGTCCTTCGGAGCCGAGAAATCAAAGGCTAACACAATTACACATATATTTTAAAGACCCAGCGTTGGAGTTCAACCGGCAGGCATTTATACACCTGAGGATAATCTGCCACAATTTTAACAGCGATTGCCCAGCAGTATCTGCCACACAGCTTAAACAGCCACTGGATTGCATCAACACTCTGCAACAATTAACCAGCGTTATACACAAGCCCCAAATTTTATAATTTAAAGGTACGTGGTTGAAATTTCAAGTGCACAAAACATTAAGTAATATTTTTTGTTGTCAACAATTAAACCCAAATTTTTTTTTTTTTTTTTTTTAATAATTGGTGGAATTGTGAGGAAAGTTCAAGTACTTTACTTTATTTCGTTTGTGAACGAACGGACATAACCAAAAAAAACGCGGATCAATTGTTAAACACTTACGGCAAAACACAGCGCGTTTAATATTTTTTTTGCAAAGTGCGATTTATTTAAACACATCGGCTTTGACTTTCACTGCAAAGGTTTTCATTGTGTCGAGTTGAAGTTTTTTGCGAGTTACAAATCATTCTTGACAACACACGAATTGTAATATATTTTCTTTGAAACGCAGTGCGTTTAATTATCTATTGCAAAGTTCGATTTATTGTTAAAACATCGGCTTTTACTTTAATTCAGGCTTGCTGTAAATTTAGGAATTTTCTTTTTCACTTTGTTGTGTTGCAATTCCCACGAAGCTGCAACTCGTTTTCAATAGCACTGCACTTTGCACTTTGTGAGAACATAACCTCAACGTATATACATACATATATTCGCAGTCCTTTTGCATACGAGTATTTTCTTCACAAATTCACTTATTATAACACTACTTTGCAGATTGCGTTTTTTTACTTGATATTGTCCAAACTTGTTGTTATAAAGTTGGGTGGCGAGTTTAGTTTAATCAATTATCGTTTTTAAATTGAAGCGTATCACGTTAAGTTTAACACTGCTGAAAAGATACATATATTTATAAATAAAAATTATTAATTTCCATTGTTGTACAAACAATCATCATAAGCTCTCTGGTTATTTCAATTGTGGTTACTGACTGGTGTGGTTGGGTGATATATTTCGTTTTCGCTTCCTTTCGAGTTTTGAACTAGAAAATCTAATCTAATTCCAATATATATTAAATCTGCTGTCAGATTTCTATCTATATATTGAGATACATATAATAAGAATTTAAAATAATGGACACATTCATTCGGTTAGCAGATTCAGTATCTGAATTTGAAAACGATTTTAATAAAACGCAACAGACAAGTCATAGCAAAAACTCGGTTGCTATTGAAAAAGAAGAACTTAAATCGCTATGGGAGAAAACAAAGTCAGCTTATGATGAGCTGATAAGCTCAGCAGAGGTCACTTCAAAAGATTTGGTACCGATAAAAAAGAAATATAAAAGTGCTTACTATTGCTATGTACGATGCCAGACTGCAATGTCCGATCTTTCTGAAAATTTCGATAAGTGCAACGCACCTAAATCCAACAAAGAAAGTGAGGATGAGTCTGCGCGCTGTCACAACATACGTCTGCCACCGTGTGACACAGATGTATTCAAAGGAGACTATATCTCCTGGCCAACATTTAGAGATATGTTTACGGCCATTTACATATTAAACAAGCGCCTCACCCCGGTTGAGAAACTTTTCCACCTCAACCAGAAAACTCAAGGGGAGGCGAAAGATATAGTAAAGAAGTGTCCATTAACGAATGAAGGCTTCACAACAGCCTGGAAAAATTTGTGTGACCGATACGAGAATAAGCGTATTCTCGTTAACACACAACTAAAAATTCTTTTCAATCTCAGCACAGTTGATAGTGAGTGCGGTAGCTCGCTAAAGAAATTGCAGCGAGAGATTAATAATTGTTTGTCATCCCTTAAAAGTCATCAAATTGACATCTCCAACTGGGACGCTATTATTACATATCTCTGCTCAACAAAATTACCAGAATGCACATTAGCTCTATGGGAACAAACCATAGACAATAAAACAGAAATCTCAAAATGGGAGGATATGGATCGATTCCTGTCAAACAGATTCCAAACTCTGGAAACAGTTTCTGGTTTAAAAGCTGTGAAAGTGGTGAAGGCGACAAAGCCGCCAAACAACAGGCACGCTACAGAAACACCTCACCATAGACTTGGTGCCTTCCAAGCAAGCGTGGCCAAGTCTAATTGCAAAATGTGCCAATCAAATGAGCACAAGTTACGCAGCTGTCCCAAATTCATAAAGTTAACAACTGCCGAAAAAATTAATTTCGTCAAGGGTATTAATAGTTGCTTGAACTGTCTTTCCGCTGGACATACAGTGTCAAGGTGCACCAGTGCTTTTAATTGCAGCAAGTGCCACTCAAGACACAATACATTGCTCCACATACAGACCTTTCAGCCAAAAGCAACAACTCATGGGGGAAATCCGAATCCCTCTGACGATATACCGTCAACATCGAGGCAGGCCCAATCAAGACGCGATTCTGTAAAAGCAAAAAACAGATCCGTTCAAAATGTTAACTCTTGCTATGCCAATTCTAATAAGGGTATACTACTGGGTACAGCCCGTGTTAATATACATTATAATGGAACTAATTTTGCAGCTAGAGCTCTAATCGACTCTGGGTCTGAATGTTCCTTTATTACCGAAAGACTAAAACGCAGAATTAACTTGCCGTCATCAAAGTTGCATGCTCAAGTTTCAGGCATCAATAATTCTAAATCTGCGCAGGTGAAAGAAGCGTGTTCGATCCAATTGCGGTCACCCATTGACCCATTATTACAAATAGAGGCACTTGTACTAGTTTTACCAAAGCTAACCGGGAATCTGCCTACTTGTTACATCAGTGCGATGACACAGGAGGCATTCCCGGACTTGGTCTTGGCGGACAAAAGATTTTTCGTCAACGAACAAGTGGATCTTGTTCTTGGCGGAGACATCTATCCACAAATTATTATGAAAGGCATAAAGAAGAATGGGCTTAATACACTTCTAGCGCAAGAAACCATATTTGGCTGGATACTAACTGGCAGTGCTGATACGCCTAATCCAACAAAAAATGTGGTATCCTTCTATAACGAGCTGACAGTGGATGAGCAATTGACAAAATTCTGGGAGCTGGAGGATGTGCCAAAAAATAGATACCTAACTGAGAGTGAATCATATTGTGAAGAGCTCTATAAGCGAACAACGGAGCGAGGTAAAGACGGAAGATATACTGTATCCTTGCCGTTTAAACGAGATTTTCCACTGAACATTCAGCTTGGGCCATCACTTAGAAGCGCGTGCTCTCAATTTTACCGAAACGAGACGCGATTAGCTAAAAATCCCGAGTCGCAAACAGAGTACAACAGAGTTTTGCAGGAATATGAAGTATTAGGCCATATGGAACGGATTTCAACCATCGTGGCTGCCGATTCTTGTGATAATTATTTTTTGCCGCACCACGCCGTCGTAAAGGAAGATAGCACTACAACGAAAGTGCGCGTAGTCTTTAATGCCTCGTGCTCCACGGCCAATGGCTTGAGTTTAAATGATGTCCTCCTCCCAGGTCCAGTCCTTCAGGCCGATCTCACCGTTCTAATACTTCGATGGAGACTTTTCAAATACGTCTTCAATAGCGACATCGAGAAGATGTATCGCCAAATTTTGGTTGACCGCAGCCAAACTAAATACCAGCGGATAGTTTTTCGCACTAGCCCGAAAGAATCTGTCAGCCTCTATGAACTGAGGACTGTTACTTTCGGCATTAATTGTGCACCGTATCTAGCAATCAGGACTCTACACCAACTTGCTGACGATGTGGAGAGCTCCTACCCAATCGCAGCAAGTATATTACGAAAAAGTATGTACGTCGACGACGTACTTGCTGGGGGTCACAGTGTCGAATTGGCAATAAAAGCTAGAAATGAGCTAATACATGTTCTAGACTCAGCCGGGTTTCCATTACGGAAATGGACTTCGAACTGTGCTGACATTCTTGCTGGCATAAATAAATCACATTTGCTCAGCGACTCTTTCCTGGAATTAGAGGACACCAGTTCGGCAAAGGCTCTGGGTATACGATGGAATGGCCACTCAGATCACTTCCATTTTGTAACAAAACCAATAGAGGCCAGTCATACTTTTACAAAACGAAAAATACTCTCAGCTATCGCCAAGCTTTTCGACCCACTCGGATGGCTTGCACCAATCGTTATTGTCGCCAAAATGCTAATGCAACACATTTGGCTGGAGGGGACAAACTGGGATGAGACTGTGTCTCCAGCCACTCTTGATAGCTGGAAAACATTTCTGAGTGGGTACTCGGATATCAATGACATTCGCATCCCTCGATGGGTGCACTTTACACCAACAGATGACATCGAACTTCATGGCTTTTGTGATGCATCGGAAAAGGCATATGCCGCAGCTGTTTACTTAAGAATTAAAACTGGAGACACAGTTTTCGTCAACTTGCTTTTGGCTAAGACAAAGGTGGCTCCAGTCAAGACCATTTCATTACCACGCTTGGAACTTTGTGGAGCAGTGTTGCTCGCAGAAATTGTTGAAGTAGTTATCAGCAACCTCGATTTGGTATGCGTGGAAATGAAACTTTGGACAGACTCAACAATAGTCTTGGCCTGGATCCGTAAACCTCCTTGTTCGTGGTCAACTTTCGTTGCACACCGAATCACAAAGATTGTTGAAAAAGTCGGAAACAAAAATTGGTGCCATGTCGAATCAGCATCAAACCCCGCGGACTTAGCAAGCAGAGGACTATCTGCCAAAGAACTAATCACCAATCCTTTGTGGTGGCAGGGACCTTCTTGGTTAAGAGAAGACAAATCAAAATGGGCGATACAACTTACAGATTATAAAACAGAAATAGAAGAGAAAAGGGTGCAGGTTCACGCAACAACAAAGGTTAATAATTTTAACTCAATTCTCGACAGATTTTCAGATTTACCGAGGGCTTTAAGGGTTATATCATATGTTATGAGATTCTCGAAAAGAACTCACTCACAAACAAAAGCTTCATTTAAAGCGGATTCTTTATTGATTTCATCTTCTGAAATTAAGGAAACGACTCTACGCTTAATAACAATTTACCAGAAGCAGTTTTACAGTGAAGAATATTCAAATCTAAAATCTAAAAAACCAATTGACAAAAAAAGCGAAATATTGCCCCTAAACCCATTTATCGACAAAGATGAGGTAATGAGGACTGGAGGCCGTCTCAGCGCATCCCTGGATCTAGCGTATAACGAACGCCATCCCATTATCCTTCCTTATGATTGCAGGTTGTCTCGCCTAATAGTCCTATTCATCCACCAGATTTCATTGCATGGGGAGAATCAGCTTATGCTGCGCCTGATTCGTACTCAATATTGGATTCCAAAAATTAAGAATATGATTAGATCCATTATCCATAGCTGCAAGATTTGTACGATCTACAAAAAACGTTCCCAAACGCAACTTATGGGCACGCTTCCTACAGAACGCACCACCTTTTCGCGGGCGTTCACCAACACTGGTGTGGACTTCGCAGGCCCTTTCGAGATTAAGTCCTATAGAGGTAGAGGCTGCCGGATTTCAAAAGGCTATGTTTGCCTTTTTGTCTGCTTTTCGACAAAAGCTATTCACCTAGAAGCGACGAGTGATCTAAGTACCGCATCCTTCTTAGCCGCCTTGGCTAGATTTGTTGCAAGACGAGGATGTCCGAGAAACATATACTCCGACAATGGTACTAACTTTGTCGGAGCCTCTCGAACTCTACGATCGGAGTTCAAAGCATTTTTAATTGAAGTACGCAACCGTACCATCGAGAAATACAGCCATCAAGCAGTAGATTGGCATTTCATACCGGCTGCAGCTCCTCATATGGGTGGTTTGTGGGAAGCAGGAGTGAAAAGCTTCAAATCCCACTTCAAAAAAATCGCTTCAAACCAAAAATATACGTTCGAAGAGTTCAGCACCTTTTTGTGCCGTATTGAGTCATGCCTCAACTCCCGGCCATTAAGTCCCTCTTCGAACGAAGCGTCAGATCTGGAGCCGATTACTCCAGGCCATTTTCTAACTGGCGGACATCTTCTTGCTCCACCAGAAGTTGACGCTAATGAGCACCCTGCATCCATCGTAAATCGATGGCAGAAACTTAAAGCTCTCCATCAGCTCTTTTGCAGAAGGTGGAAAACGGAATACTTGGCTGAAATACAGAAGCGGAACAAATGGAAACATCCCCAGTCTAACATGCAACAGGGGGACCTCGTCGTCATTAAGGAAGAAAACCTGCAACCTAACGAATGGAGATTAGGTAGAGTCGCCCAAGTACATCGAGGAGCTGACGATCGAGTGCGAGTTGTCGACATCGACACAGCAAAAGGTCAAATTACGAGACCGATTGTAAAATTGGTTTTACTCCCCTCCTGCAGTGAAGATAGAGAAAACGAAACAACTTCCCATTAAAACCTCTCCTACCTCCGTGTTCCACTTCTTTCAAATCTGTAAATTCGACCTCGTAACTAAAGATACAAATATTCCACTTCCGCGATTCCTAAAGCACCCTCAGAAGAGTACAAACCAATATTCATAAAAGAAACCTTAAAGAAATTCCGATAAACGCAGATCGAAAAGATAAGTTTTTATTGAAATTTTACACAAAGATGGTTGGCATAACGCGTTGCGTCAAAATATTATGAAGAATATACATAAAAATCAATGTGAAGTGAGAACACTTATGTATCAATAGCGTAGTAGCTTATTAGAAACATAGCCTTTAGTCAAATAAAAAAAAAAAAAATTTTGCTAATCGAATATTCTATAAATTTTATATTTTACTTTACAAGTAACTTTCATTAAAATACTTCAAAGAAACAAAAAGGGACCAGCTGAACATCTTCATGTTGTTAACATGGAATATGAAAGATATATCAAAATCTAATAGTTGATTAAGTATTTGAATTTTTTATAATAATATAAACTACTTTCGATTTAACTTTATATAGTTACTACATAAAGTACCCTCAAACATGCACTAACTAGGAGCATAATTTTTAAATGTAGTATTGTATGAAAAAAAAAAAAAAAAAAAAATTATAATAATCACGAAAAATAGACTTCAAACATGGTCATAATGATTAAATATATCTGAAATATACTCACAACAAGAACATTGTTACACATCCCCATACACCGCTTCCTCTCATAGTTGAGGTGACTCAGCCTTGTGTTTAAATACAAATATATCAGCGCCACGCAGAGCCAAGTGACCCGTACTGCCACAAAGAAACGCCTCTTGGTGAAAACGCCTTTGCAGGCACGAATGTGCTATGGAGAGAAAATAAATAAAGCGTTGAATTCATTCTAAATTAAGGGGGTTGTAAGTTATCGGCAGTACCAATTAAATTTACCACCAACTTAATGAATAGGAATCTCTCCAGATGCCAACTTGAAAGTTGTAGCCCAGGCTACATCAAATGCTCGTTCGAAGAAGAACCCTCATGCCAAAATCCCCACGGTATAGGTTAAGGTCCTTTTAAAACAAGCACTGTAGATAGCCTTCATGTTTTTTGGTAAAATAAACGCGTTCGGTGCACTCATTATGGAAGAAGTAGCCATTATCGCGCTTAATATGAGGATCAATACTTAGAACCAGATGACGGCCCAGATCTGTCAAATTCTTAATCATGCCCAGTGGATTTGGGAATTTAAATTGGTCCCAAGTGAAGTATTTCTTGCCATCTGTGTATTCAATGTCCAACCACATCATGTCCATGGGAAGATCATGCCCATCGAATTTGGCTGAAACAGCTTCTACATTCCGTTCATCATTGTAGTTCCAACGCGACTGGTGATAGCCGAGCGCAAATAATGGGGGCAGAATTGTGGCACTCTTTCTAAAAACCCGAAGTTTCGGCCGTTCGACTTTCTCAACGTAGTCATATTATATCTGCGGAGCAAATGTTTTGAGTCCCACGGTGTTTATGAAATATCCCAAAATTCGCCTCGTGCATTCTACGCGCGCTTTAAAAGTAGACAAAATGGACATTTTTATTATTTACATCAAATCTATTATTAAGCTTATCTATATTAATAACTTCTATACGATACAATACCGACAAAGGAGCTTTCTCATCGACAAGTAAACGGAAAGTGTTACTCTGCTCCAATGCTTCTCACTTCGAATGTAATTCTATGCTAACCCCACCAGCGCATATGAAATGGTAAGCGGTAGGGTTAAATTGCCAAGATCGCAAGTTTCGCGGAGAAATTGGGGCACCGGAATGCCACTTGTGTATGCCGCGCATGGAAGCTCTTGAACTTTCCCGTATTGGATGTATAAATTCACTAGGTAAGCTACATATGTATAAAAGTAGTCGTGGTCACTACATTCCGATTGCCAGCAGTTGAATTTACTACCCTTTTAACAAAGTAGCGGCTCTAGCATCTTGTTAATGCTTTCGTGTTTTGTTAATTCTGAAAGGGAAATGATTTATATATACATATATTGTTTCTACATACATATGCATGAGTTACTTACAAATACCAATCGTACTCACGTACTCCATGTGCCGCATCCTCGTGGTTTTCTTTAATTAATGTATCTATCCATTGAAAAAGACCGCTGAGTGTGTTGTGGTGTGTTGCTGAATCAAAAGCAAACATAGTTGCACAACACTGACTCTTTCGGTACACATTTTACTTTTTCGGTACACATTTTACCATTTCGGTATGCTATAAACTTTGGGTGCTATTCTTCACAATAAAAGCATAAGTGCTTAGTGCACAAAAGTTCAATTAGAAAAATACGATATACCCCAAACTATTGACTCATAAATACATGGTATAGAATTCAGATTTCCAATCAGATCTGATGTCTGAATGCCTCACTTTCTTTCATACAAACTCGCGACACAGGCGCCATCTGTTGATGGTTAGGAAGTGCATGACGATTGCTAGCATTCAGGCAATTTCCTCGGGTGGCAGGCCAGGTGTCGCTGGTACAAATTCAGCACACCTCGTTGAGATCGTTTACGGTCTTATTGAGAACGTGCCAAATTAACAAATACGAGATGTGAATCTTGCTCATATATGAATATTTCGAAATATTTTCTGCGCGATTATATTTGTTATACCCTTTATATGAAGTAGAAAAATAAATTACAAACGTTTGCAAATGCTAAACCTGAAAACAAAAGTAATTAGGCTCTTGGAAAGCACAACACTGTGTGTAAAACCCAACCCACCAGAACAGAGTTGCCAGGCCTAATGTAACTTAACAAAATATGAGTAACCCAGCTAAGGCCTGATCCACACTTAAAAAAAAAAAAAAAAAAAAAAAAAAAAACGTTCAATGTATTAGGCAATGTTCACACGTAATTATGTATTATGTATTGTTCTACTCGCCACCCAACAATACAATATACGTGCATAAACTTACGATTTTTTCTCGCAATAAAATCGAGCAAATAAATTACAGAAAAAAATGACTCGTTACACCGCGATCAAAAAGAAGGCCGAACAAGAGCCCAGACGATTCTGCGTGCCATGCCATCTGTGCGACGAGAGGCATCCAATTCGCGTATGCCCAGTTTATCGCTCTAAAACGCCCGAAGAGAGGCTACGGGAAGCTCTATTAGGTCGCTACTGTGCTAATTGCCTATCAATTTCACACAGAGCCGATGAGTGCACGAGCGAGGGAAGATGCCGACGGTGCAACGAGAAGCACCATACCACCCTCCACTTTGAAGAAAGCAGGTCGTGGAGCCAGCAGGTAAGCGATGAGGAGGCCATGGACGAAGTGCTGTCCATTATTGCCACGGATTCTGGGACGGAGACTAGGCCTCTCCAACTAGAATCTGAAACCGAGCCTGGAGCGGAAACTCGGACTTTCCGCCCAGCATCACAGCGGGGATCGGAAACTCGGACTTTCCGACCTCGCCTTTCTCACGAACGACGCCAGGAAATTGGATCGGAAACTCGGACTTTCCGACCACGTCCACTGGCTCGACAACAACGCGGAGCGGAAACCCGGACTTTCCGCCCACTACGTATACAGCCTCGGGGCACCCAAAGAAGGGATACCCGCATGATGAGACCCCGCCAACTCCCTGCGTCATTCAGAAGCGGTCTTGAAATGCAATCGATGCCGCTGACATTAAGACCATTCGCGTCCATTGCTCCAACAGCGGTGGTGAAGGTGGAAGCAAGAGGACGGCTCCACCTAGTACGAGCATTAATAGATGCATGCGCGTCCACATCAATAATGTCGTCCGACCTAGCTCGGGAGTTAGGTCTGGAGGAGACTTTTGTGGGAGGACAAAGAGGCTGTTTCCTACGGGTGAGAGGGAAGCACGGCCAAAATAAGCAGGTAATAGTACACGCAGCAGTTTTGCCGAATTACCGACGCGTCAGCCCATCGCAGAATGTGGACCCCGCTTTCGCAACGGCATACACTCATATTAGGCTGGCAGATCCCAGATTTTATGCTTCGACGCCGATACGTCTGGTTTTGGGAGTTGATGTTTACCCGGATATTATCGTACCTGGGGCTTTGCCGAACTCTTTCGGCCCGCTCTTGGCACAATGCACTATCTTCGGATACGTGCTATCGGGCTCATGCCGACTGTAATTTCTGTTATTTGTATAATATACCTACATGTAGGTAAACATAACAAAAAATTAAATACACCAACATTGAAAAAAAAAATAAAAAATAAAAATAAAAATATGTGCACTGAAATGTTTCAACCACGTCAGTTTCTTTTCTTTTCGTTCCTAGCGTTTTCTTCCTAACTTTAGATAACCGACCGGAAGTCGCGACAGGACTACACTGCGCCCAGAAAACATTAACTTCTCTTTTTGTACAGTAATGTCAAGTTGCGTTTATGTACATAGCCAACATTTTTAATTTTTCAATTCATGTGTAAATGGGTGTGATGGCTGGGTCGCGAGCTGGAAAGAGTGTTGCTTGCCGCAAGGGGGTCGGTATGTTTAGGCCTTCGGCCTAAATATTAAAAATATGATCAACCACCCTAGTAGACTTTCCAATGAAAGTACACAAATTTCGCGTACCGTTACTACTCTCTCTTCGTTGAATTTCCCCTCAGTGAAATTTACCGCATTTGGGGGTTCAACCGAATTCTAACTGCTTAAACCAGGCAATTGGATTCTAGAAGCCAACTAAACCGCAGCGACTACCAGCCATCAACCCCATCACCATCACCAACAACAACAACCACATTTGTGCACATTTGAAGGTAATATTGTTCCTAAAAAGCGCTCAATTATAACCACAATAAACACACACTGATTCCTATTAATTCAACTTTGTTTTAAATTAATTTCTTTTTTTCATATAATACACCGGCGCTTTTTTACATTACATCGTGCCGCGTGTATTTACCAATCGTACCACTAAATCAAAAGTTAAATTACGAAATTTCACCTCAACAAAGTACTCCACAAACCATCACCAATAATAGCTCGTTAACTAGCTTTCTCTCTCAACTAATATCCAACCAACAACACCATTTAACCAACCAAAACACTGATGATTCAACTCTCACAGCTGCATAACATAACATAAAACCCCAACCGCAAACAGGGCGTAGTATTGCATAAAAAAAGACATTCTTTTAAAAAAAATTTTTTGCGTGCGACGATCTCCTCAGCATTGGGGTGGAAATCTTAAAAAGTCCCAAACTAACTGTTATCAATACATACATACCACCGAAACAGAATTTCACTAGCACGCAAATTCTCGAAATATTAAATAAAGCGACAAGTTCAATGTTTTGGTTAGGAGATGTCAATTTATGGAGCCCCATCTGGGGTTCCTCGCAAGCTAATGAAAGAGGCTCTGTAATTGACCAATCTGGTGTGTCTAAATGGTAGCGCCACTCATTTATCAACTCACCTCTCATTCACGCATGTAGACATCACTACCTGTTCGGGCAATCTTGTGCCGTTTTGTACATGGAAAACACTTGACAACCTTCACGAGGAACATTGTACAAATATACTTGGCAACTACCCACTTTCCGATAGTATCAACGCGGAAGCAGCCTCAATACGGAAAATTATCTGCACTCAGCTCACCTCTCCATCCCTCAAACGAAAAATGTTTCCCAAAAACGATACACCCCGTGGTGGAACGCAGAATTGCAAAAACTTAGAACTCTTAAGCAGGATAGTTGGGGGAAATACAAAAGCACACGTAGTTTTCTTGACCTTTTAGCCTTTAAACGCAACAATGCAATATTTAAACGTGAATCAAAAAATGCGAAACGCGCTTCCTTCGAGGAGTTGACTAGTTCCATCAACCCAAAAGCTAGTTCTAAAAAAATTTGGAAAGACATAAAACGCTTATCAGGCCTTCAAACGGCTAATACCACTGCCAGCTTGAACACTCCGAATAACATCATCAGTAGTCCAGCTGATATAGCAAACGCATTTGCATATTTTTGGAGTTCTTACTCAAGAAGCACAAATTTTACCCAAGAGTTTATAGCTGAAAAGAACCTTGCAATTAATCGTAAATATGTGCCACCTGATAAATTATGTATTTCCGGTAAATATATTGAGGCAGATATTACCATGGAGGAATTTGATGATTCAGTTATAAACTCGAAAGGGGAAACACCGGGTTTCGACAGAATTTCATATTCCAAGGATTGTTGATCTTTACAATGAAATCTTGTCACATGGTATTTATCCGCAAAGTTGGAAGATGGCTGTTATTATACCAATACCAAAACCACACCATCCAAATACACAGATTGGTAGTTATCGCCCTATATCTCTCCTCTCTTGTTTAAGTAAGGTATTGGAAAAAACAATAGCTAAGAGATTTTTGTGGTTTGCAGAAAAAAAAAAGTTGTTAAGTGCCAACCAAGTCGCGGTTAAAAAGGGCACGGCATATTAGATGCCCTTTTACATTTTGAATACGACACATTCACCGTTATTTCAAACAAAGGTTATGTAACTGCTTTGAGTTTAGACTTCGAAAAGGCATATGACCGCATTGGAGCTCATGTCGTACTTAGTCAATTAGCAAATTGGAAAGTAGGACCGAAGGTTTACAATTTTTTCAAAGCCTTCCTTAACAATAGAAAATTACGAGTAAAATTTCAAAACATCTACTCTCAATGTTTATCTATGGAGAACGGCATCCCGCAAGGTTCCCCAATTTCTGTTATTATATTCTCAATTGCTTTCAATGAAGTCAGTAAAATTATATCCCAGTTCCCCGTCCAACATTGCATTTTTGCAGATGACGTGCTAATTTTTTGTAAGCAACTCAATTTTGCACACGTCAAGCAAACCTATACATGTATACTTAATAAGATATCTGAATGGTCCCATGTATCGGGAGCAAGACTATCATTTCAGAAATGTAGTACTTTACATATATGTCGCAAGAAAAGTTGCGATTGCTTTAAGTACACGCATAGCACTAATATTCCAAATGTAAATTCACTTAAGATTCTGGGAATGGTATTCGACTCGTAAGTTTAGTTTTAAGGAGCATTGTATTCATTTAAGAAAGAAGTTGATCACTATATTTAATATTACTAAGTTCTTGTCATCAAAATATTCAAAGATACATCCTAACACTCTTATCGACGCCGCAAAAGCAATGTTACTCTCCATCATCGACTACGGGCATCCTATATACGGATATCATGCGGGACAAACACTTAAGAAGCTTTACGCACCGTATCACAGATTAAGCACAGATTTTTAACAAATAATTTAGATTGGCTGAATGTTAGTGAACGTATTGTTCTTAAGTGTGATAATGATGGGCCGTCTACAAGCAAAAAGTGTGGACGACCACAAAAAGCTTTTGAAAATTCTTCAAAAAGGAGTAAGCGTAGAAAGCTTAATAAAATACATAAAGAGGCTCCGTGCGTCGGCAATATACTCCGTATAAGTTCCACCACATAGAAGATAATAGAGCCAATTATTAACGAAAACAAAGCTTTATCAATCATAATGGAGACATATCTAAGTAAACGGCAATATTTAGTAATTAAAGAATTCATCAGCTCGAAGTTGTCATATAATATGCTGCCAACCTATCAAAAAATGTTAAAAGCGAAGAAAAAATGTTTCCCAGATTCTGAGAGTACGACCGTTAGTAAATCAAATGCTGAAGTGGAGTTGCAGAGTTTACTTAATCACGCAGCAAGTCGTTTAGTAGAACTCCAAGAGGAAGTGTTTGATAATATATCTGAGGATTCATTGAAAAATCTTGTACAGATAGGAAAATGGGGTTTTGATGGAAGTAGTGGACACAGCGAATATAAGCAAAAATTTGAGAACAATAAGCTACAAGACAATAGCGTGTTTATCACTTCATACTCGTATGTTCCGCTTCAACTCGTAACAAACGAAGGAAACTACAGAGTTATCAATTGAAGAAGAACGATACATAAAAAATAAAATAGACAAACTGGAGCCGACAAAGATAAAGCTAGGTAATAAAGAAATATGTGTAAAGCATAAATTACAATTAACCATGGTCGATGGAAAAGTGTGCAATGCCCTTAGCGGTACGTCCAGTGCAAAGTGCTACATTTGTGAAGCAAAACCAAAAGAAATAAATGATATCGCAAAATGTCAAGAAAAACCAATTCATACAGAGCGTTTATCATTTGGTTTATCGCTTCGGATTCGATTTTTTGAATATTTCCTACCTATTTCGTATAGAGACTACATCGAAAAATGGCAAATAAGATCGCCAGATGATAAAATGAAATTTTCTGAAAAAAAAAATACTAAAAACTGAAGTAAAAAAAGATTGGCCATGCCCATATTAACTGAAATTTATATTTACATACAGTCATCGACTATCTCTCTTGGTGAGCAGACGTGCTTATTCTTGTCGTACTCTTAAAGTGCAATTCACGGTGCCTATTCTTTAGTTTTCCCGCAAGTTTGTTGCTTTATTTCATTCCTTATTCTTTCTTTACATTTCATCTTCAAAAGAAGTGTTACTTAATAGTGGTTAATATTAATTGACATGGCCCCGGGATAACAGGTTCGCCCTGCTAGCCTTAGACCACAACCCGAAAAGAAAAAGACCTAAAAAGATTGTGGAAACATTTCCGAATCTTCCGAAAATTGAACCCAACAACCCAAGATATGTAGTTATATCAACAGCTGATGAAAAAATATAACTCAAAAATTATAGTTGTTTTGCGATTCACGCCGCCTTAAAACTTATAAATAAGGACATTGTCAAAATTACCGAATTTCGTGATGGTAGTCTTTGCCTTTTATTAAAGGACAAAACTACAGCGGAGAAATTTATACGCACAAAATTCTTACATGGTGTTTGTGAAGTTACTGCAAAATATCACGATAAGTAAATTATACTAAAGGTACAATTTACGATCCTTGTTTGAATGGTTTAGACGAAAAAGAAATTGTAAATAATCTATCCGATCAAGGAGTTGTGATTGTTTATAAATTCTCGAAAGTATTAGAAGGAAAATCAAGATTTACTGGTGTCTGCCTGCATATATTTAACAAATTTCATCTCCCAAACCGCGTTGACATCACGTGGCATTCGGTAATAGTGAGACCTTACTATCCCAATCCAATGCGGTGTAAAAACTGCGGTATCCTTAACCACACTGCAAAACGGTGCAAATACCCAAAAATGTGCGATCAATGCAACCTTCCTCCACACTCCCCTGAACTATGCTCACGAAAAATGTGTGTTAACTGCTCTGGGGAGCATCCAGCCTCTGAGAAATCTTGTCCGAAATTTCAACAGTCAAAAGAAATATTGAAAATTCAAGTTGAAAACAAGTGCACAATGAAAGAAGCAATAAACTTGTATAGAAATCAAATCCCCTCAATCACCGGTGGCCCTTCTTTCGCCTCTATGACAGGAAATTCTACTTCAAACTATAACCAACAACTTTCTACACCAGACACTATTACTTAATTTAATAAAATTAACCATACCCCAATCGTACCACTAAATCAAAAGTTAAATTACGAAATTTCACCTCAACAAAGTACTCCACAAACCATCACCAATAATAGCTCGTTAACTAGCTTTCTCTCTCAACTAATATCCAACCAACAACACCATTTAACCAACCAAAACACTGATGATTCAACTCTCACAGCTGCATAACATAACATAAAACCCCAACCGCAAACAGGGCGTTGCAATACTTATAAAAAAAGACATTCTTTTAAAAAAATTTTTTTGCGTGCGACGATCTCCTCAGCATTGGGGTGGAAATCTTAAAAAGTCCCAAACTAACTGTTATCAATACATACATACCACCGAAACAGAATTTCACTAGCACGCAAATTCTCGAAATATTAAATAAAGCGACAAGTTCAATGTTTTGGTTAGGAGATGTCAATTTATGGAGCCCCATCTGGGGTTCCTCGCAAGCTAATGAAAGAGGCTCTGTAATTGACCAATCTGGTGTGTCTAAATGGTAGCGCCACTCATTTATCAACTCACCTCTCATTCACGCATGTAGACATCACTACCTGTTCGGGCAATCTTGTGCCGTTTTGTACATGGAAAACACTTGACAACCTCCACGAGGAACATTGTACAAATATACTTGGCAACTACCCACTTTCCGATAGTATCAACGCGGAAGCAGCCTCAATACGGAAAATTATCTGCACTCAGCTCACCTCTCCATCCCTCAAACGAAAAATGTTTCCCAAAAACGATACACCCCGTGGTGGAACGCAGAATTGCAAAAACTTAGAACTCTTAAGCAGGATAGTTGGGGGAAATACAAAAGCACACGTAGTTTTCTTGACCTTTTAGCCTTTAAACGCAACAATGCAATATTTAAACGTGAATCAAAAAATGCGAAACGCGCTTCCTTCGAGGAGTTGACTAGTTCCATCAACCCAAAAGCTAGTTCTAAAAAAATTTGGAAAGACATAAAACGCTTATCAGGCCTTCAAACGGCTAATACCACTGCCAGCTTGAACACTCCGAATAACATCATCAGTAGTCCAGCTGATATAGCAAACGCATTTGCATATTTTTGGAGTTCTTACTCAAGAAGCACAAATTTTACCCAAGAGTTTATAGCTGAAAAGAACCTTGCAATTAATCGTAAATATGTGCCACCTGATAAATTATGTATTTCCGGTAAATATATTGAGGCAGATATTACCATGGAGGAATTTGATGATTCAGTTATAAACTCGAAAGGGGAAACACCGGGTTTCGACAGAATTTCATATTCCAAGGATTGTTGATCTTTACAATGAAATCTTGTCACATTGTATTTATCCGCAAAGTTGGAAGATGGCTGTTATTATACCAATACCAAAACCACACCATCCAAATACACAGATTGGTAGTTATCGCCCTATATCTCTCCTCTCTTGTTTAAGTAAGGTATTGGAAAAAACAATAGCTAAGAGATTTTTGTGGTTTGCAGAAAAAAAAAAGTTGTTAAGTGCCAACCAAGTCGCGGTTAAAAAGGGCACGGCATATTAGATGCCCTTTTACATTTTGAATACGACACATTCACCGTTATTTCAAACAAAGGTTATGTAACTGCTTTGAGTTTAGACTTCGAAAAGGCATATGACCGCATTGGAGCTCATGTCGTACTTAGTCAATTAGCAAATTGGAAAGTAGGACCGAAGGTTTACAATTTTTTCAAAGCCTTCCTTAACAATAGAAAATTACGAGTAAAATTTCAAAACATCTACTCTCAATGTTTATCTATGGAGAACGGCATCCCGCAAGGTTCCCCAATTTCTGTTATTATATTCTCAATTGCTTTCAATGAAGTCAGTAAAATTATATCCCAGTTCCCCGTCCAACACTGCATTTTTGCAGATGACGTGCTAATTTTTTGTAAGCAACTCAATTTGGCACACGTCAAGCAAACCTATACATGTATACTTAATAAGATATCTGAATGGTCCCATGTATCGGGAGCAAGACTATCATTTCAGAAATGTAGTACTTTACATATATGTCGCAAGAAAAGTTGCGATTGCTTTAAGTACACGCATAGCACTAATATTCCAAATGTAAATTCACTTAAGATTCTGGGAATGGTATTCGACTCGTAAGTTTAGTTTTAAGGAGCATTGTATTCATTTAAGAAAGAAGTTGATCACTATATTTAATATTACTAAGTTCTTGTCATCAAAATATTCAAAGATACATCCTAACACTCTTATCGACGCCGCAAAAGCAATGTTACTCTCCATCATCGACTACGGGCATCCTATATACGGATATCATGCGGGACAAACACTTAAGAAGCTTTACGCACCGTATCACAGATTAAGCACAGATTTTTAACAAATAATTTAGATTGGCTGAATGTTAGTGAACGTATTGTTCTTAAGTGTGATAATGATGGGCCGTCTACAAGCAAAAAGTGTGGACGACCACAAAAAGCTTTTGAAAATTCTTCAAAAAGGAGTAAGCGTAGAAAGCTTAATAAAATACATAAAGAGGCTCCGTGCGTCGGCAATATACTCCGTATAAGTTCCACCACATAGAAGATAATAGAGCCAATTATTAACGAAAACAAAGCTTTATCAATCATAATGGAGACATATCTAAGTAAACGGCAATATTTAGTAATTAAAGAATTCATCAGCTCGAAGTTGTCATATAATATGCTGCCAACCTATCAAAAAATGTTAAAAGCGAAGAAAAAATGTTTCCCAGATTCTGAGAGTACGACCGTTAGTAAATCAAATGCTGAAGTGGAGTTGCAGAGTTTACTTAATCACGCAGCAAGTCGTTTAGTAGAACTCCAAGAGGAAGTGTTTGATAATATATCTGAGGATTCATTGAAAAATCTTGTACAGATAGGAAAATGGGGTTTTGATGGAAGTAGTGGACACAGCGAATATAAGCAAAAATTTGAGAACAATAAGCTACAAGACAATAGCGTGTTTATCACTTCATACTCGTATGTTCCGCTTCAACTCGTAACAAACGAAGGAAACTACAGAGTTATCAATTGAAGAAGAACGATACATAAAAAATAAAATAGACAAACTGGAGCCGACAAAGATAAAGCTAGGTAATAAAGAAATATGTGTAAAGCATAAATTACAATTAACCATGGTCGATGGAAAAGTGTGCAATGCCCTTAGCGGTACGTCCAGTGCAAAGTGCTACATTTGTGAAGCAAAACCAAAAGAAATAAATGATATCGCAAAATGTCAAGAAAAACCAATTCATACAGAGCGTTTATCATTTGGTTTATCGCTTCGGATTCGATTTTTTGAATATTTCCTACCTATTTCGTATAGAGACTACATCGAAAAATGGCAAATAAGATCGCCAGATGATAAAATGAAATTTTCTGAAAAAAAAAAATACTAAAAACTGAAGTAAAAAAAGATTGGCCATGCCCATATTAACTGAAATTTATATTTACATACAGTCATCGACTATCTCTCTTGGTGAGCAGACGTGCTTATTCTTGTCGTACTCTTAAAGTGCAATTCACGGTGCCTATTCTTTAGTTTTCCCGCAAGTTTGTTGCTTTATTTCATTCCTTATTCTTTCTTTACATTTCATCTTCAAAAGAAGTGTTACTTAATAGTGGTTAATATTAATTGACATGGCCCCGGGATAACAGGTTCGCCCTGCTAGCCTTAGACCACAACCCGAAAAGAAAAAGACCTAAAAAGATTGTGGAAACATTTCCGAATCTTCCGAAAATTGAACCCAACAACCCAAGATATGTAGTTATATCAACAGCTGATGAAAAAATATAACTCAAAAATTATAGTTGTTTTGCGATTCACGCCGCCTTAAAACTTATAAATAAGGACATTGTCAAAATTACCGAATTTCGTGATGGTAGTCTTTGCCTTTTATTAAAGGACAAAACTACAGCGGAGAAATTTATACGCACAAAATTCTTACATGGTGTTTGTGAAGTTACTGCAAAATATCACGATAAGTAAATTATACTAAAGGTACAATTTACGATCCTTGTTTGAATGGTTTAGACGAAAAAGAAATTGTAAATAATCTATCCGATCAAGGAGTTGTGATTGTTTATAAATTCTCGAAAGTATTAGAAGGAAAATCAAGATTTACTGGTGTCTGCCTGCATATATTTAACAAATTTCATCTCCCAAACCGCGTTGACATCACGTGGCATTCGGTAATAGTGAGACCTTACTATCCCAATCCAATGCGGTGTAAAAACTGCGGTATCCTTAACCACACTGCAAAACGGTGCAAATACCCAAAAATGTGCGATCAATGCAACCTTCCTCCACACTCCCCTGAACTATGCTCACGAAAAATGTGTGTTAACTGCTCTGGGGAGCATCCAGCCTCTGAGAAATCTTGTCCGAAATTTCAACAGTCAAAAGAAATATTGAAAATTCAAGTTGAAAACAAGTGCACAATGAAAGAAGCAATAAACTTGTATAGAAATCAAATCCCCTCAATCACCGGTGGCCCTTCTTTCGCCTCTATGACAGGAAATTCTACTTCAAACTATAACCAACAACTTTCTACACCAGACACTATTACTTAATTTAATAAAATTAACCATACCCCAATCGTACCACTAAATCAAAAGTTAAATTACGAAATTTCACCTCAACAAAGTACTCCACAAACCATCACCAATAATAGCTCGTTAACTAGCTTTCTCTCTCAACTAATATCCAACCAACAACACCATTTAACCAACCAAAACACTGATGATTCAACTCTCACAGCTGCATAACATAACATAAAACCCCAACCGCAAACAGGGCGTTGCAATACTTATAAAAAAAGACATTCTTTTAAAAAAATTTTTTTGCGTGCGACGATCTCCTCAGCATTGGGGTGGAAATCTTAAAAAGTCCCAAACTAACTGTTATCAATACATACATACCACCGAAACAGAATTTCACTAGCACGCAAATTCTCGAAATATTAAATAAAGCGACAAGTTCAATGTTTTGGTTAGGAGATGTCAATTTATGGAGCCCCATCTGGGGTTCCTCGCAAGCTAATGAAAGAGGCTCTGTAATTGACCAATCTGGTGTGTCTAAATGGTAGCGCCACTCATTTATCAACTCACCTCTCATTCACGCATGTAGACATCACTACCTGTTCGGGCAATCTTGTGCCGTTTTGTACATGGAAAACACTTGACAACCTCCACGAGGAACATTGTACAAATATACTTGGCAACTACCCACTTTCCGATAGTATCAACGCGGAAGCAGCCTCAATACGGAAAATTATCTGCACTCAGCTCACCTCTCCATCCCTCAAACGAAAAATGTTTCCCAAAAACGATACACCCCGTGGTGGAACGCAGAATTGCAAAAACTTAGAACTCTTAAGCAGGATAGTTGGGGGAAATACAAAAGCACACGTAGTTTTCTTGACCTTTTAGCCTTTAAACGCAACAATGCAATATTTAAACGTGAATCAAAAAATGCGAAACGCGCTTCCTTCGAGGAGTTGACTAGTTCCATCAACCCAAAAGCTAGTTCTAAAAAAATTTGGAAAGACATAAAACGCTTATCAGGCCTTCAAACGGCTAATACCACTGCCAGCTTGAACACTCCGAATAACATCATCAGTAGTCCAGCTGATATAGCAAACGCATTTGCATATTTTTGGAGTTCTTACTCAAGAAGCACAAATTTTACCCAAGAGTTTATAGCTGAAAAGAACCTTGCAATTAATCGTAAATATGTGCCACCTGATAAATTATGTATTTCCGGTAAATATATTGAGGCAGATATTACCATGGAGGAATTTGATGATTCAGTTATAAACTCGAAAGGGGAAACACCGGGTTTCGACAGAATTTCATATTCCAAGGATTGTTGATCTTTACAATGAAATCTTGTCACATGGTATTTATCCGCAAAGTTGGAAGATGGCTGTTATTATACCAATACCAAAACCACACCATCCAAATACACAGATTGGTAGTTATCGCCCTATATCTCTCCTCTCTTGTTTAAGTAAGGTATTGGAAAAAACAATAGCTAAGAGATTTTTGTGGTTTGCAGAAAAAAAAAAGTTGTTAAGTGCCAACCAAGTCGCGGTTAAAAAGGGCACGGCATATTAGATGCCCTTTTACATTTTGAATACGACACATTCACCGTTATTTCAAACAAAGGTTATGTAACTGCTTTGAGTTTAGACTTCGAAAAGGCATATGACCGCATTGGAGCTCATGTCGTACTTAGTCAATTAGCAAATTGGAAAGTAGGACCGAAGGTTTACAATTTTTTCAAAGCCTTCCTTAACAATAGAAAATTACGAGTAAAATTTCAAAACATCTACTCTCAATGTTTATCTATGGAGAACGGCATCCCGCAAGGTTCCCCAATTTCTGTTATTATATTCTCAATTGCTTTCAATGAAGTCAGTAAAATTATATCCCAGTTCCCCGTCCAACACTGCATTTTTGCAGATGACGTGCTAATTTTTTGTAAGCAACTCAATTTGGCACACGTCAAGCAAACCTATACATGTATACTTAATAAGATATCTGAATGGTCCCATGTATCGGGAGCAAGACTATCATTTCAGAAATGTAGTACTTTACATATATGTCGCAAGAAAAGTTGCGATTGCTTTAAGTACACGCATAGCACTAATATTCCAAATGTAAATTCACTTAAGATTCTGGGAATGGTATTCGACTCGTAAGTTTAGTTTTAAGGAGCATTGTATTCATTTAAGAAAGAAGTTGATCACTATATTTAATATTACTAAGTTCTTGTCATCAAAATATTCAAAGATACATCCTAACACTCTTATCGACGCCGCAAAAGCAATGTTACTCTCCATCATCGACTACGGGCATCCTATATACGGATATCATGCGGGACAAACACTTAAGAAGCTTTACGCACCGTATCACAGATTAAGCACAGATTTTTAACAAATAATTTAGATTGGCTGAATGTTAGTGAACGTATTGTTCTTAAGTGTGATAATGATGGGCCGTCTACAAGCAAAAAGTGTGGACGACCACAAAAAGCTTTTGAAAATTCTTCAAAAAGGAGTAAGCGTAGAAAGCTTAATAAAATACATAAAGAGGCTCCGTGCGTCGGCAATATACTCCGTATAAGTTCCACCACATAGAAGATAATAGAGCCAATTATTAACGAAAACGAAGCTTTATCAATCATAATGGAGACATATCTAAGTAAACGGCAATATTTAGTAATTAAAGAATTCATCAGCTCGAAGTTGTCATATAATATGCTGCCAACCTATCAAAAAATGTTAAAAGCGAAGAAAAAATGTTTCCCAGATTCTGAGAGTACGACCGTTAGTAAATCAAATGCTGAAGTGGAGTTGCAGAGTTTACTTAATCACGCAGCAAGTCGTTTAGTAGAACTCCAAGAGGAAGTGTTTGATAATATATCTGAGGATTCATTGAAAAATCTTGTACAGATAGGAAAATGGGGTTTTGATGGAAGTAGTGGACACAGCGAATATAAGCAAAAATTTGAGAACAATAAGCTACAAGACAATAGCGTGTTTATCACTTCATACTCGTATGTTCCGCTTCAACTCGTAACAAACGAAGGAAACTACAGAGTTATCAATTGAAGAAGAACGATACATAAAAAATAAAATAGACAAACTGGAGCCGACAAAGATAAAGCTAGGTAATAAAGAAATATGTGTAAAGCATAAATTTCAATTAACCATGGTCGATGGAAAAGTGTGCAATGCCCTTAGCGGTACGTCCAGTGCAAAGTGCTACATTTGTGAAGCAAAACCAAAAGAAATAAATGATATCGCAAAATGTCAAGAAAAACCAATTCATACAGAGCGTTTATCATTTGGTTTATCGCTTCGGATTCGATTTTTTGAATATTTCCTACCTATTTCGTATAGAGACTACATCGAAAAATGGCAAATAAGATCGCCAGATGATAAAATGAAATTTTCTGAAAAAAAAAATACTAAAAACTGAAGTAAAAAAAGATTGGCCATGCCCATATTAACTGAAATTTATATTTACATACAGTCATCGACTATCTCTCTTGGTGAGCAGACGTGCTTATTCTTGTCGTACTCTTAAAGTGCAATTCACGGTGCCTATTCTTTAGTTTTCCCGCAAGTTTGTTGCTTTATTTCATTCCTTATTCTTTCTTTACATTTCATCTTCAAAAGAAGTGTTACTTAATAGTGGTTAATATTAATTGACATGGCCCCGGGATAACAGGTTCGCCCTGCTAGCCTTAGACCACAACCCGAAAAGAAAAAGACCTAAAAAGATTGTGGAAACATTTCCGAATCTTCCGAAAATTGAACCCAACAACCCAAGATATGTAGTTATATCAACAGCTGATGAAAAAATATAACTCAAAAATTATAGTTGTTTTGCGATTCACGCCGCCTTAAAACTTATAAATAAGGACATTGTCAAAATTACCGAATTTCGTGATGGTAGTCTTTGCCTTTTATTAAAGGACAAAACTACAGCGGAGAAATTTATACGCACAAAATTCTTACATGGTGTTTGTGAAGTTACTGCAAAATATCACGATAAGTAAATTATACTAAAGGTACAATTTACGATCCTTGTTTGAATGGTTTAGACGAAAAAGAAATTGTAAATAATCTATCCGATCAAGGAGTTGTGATTGTTTATAAATTCTCGAAAGTATTAGAAGGAAAATCAAGATTTACTGGTGTCTGCCTGCATATATTTAACAAATTTCATCTCCCAAACCGCGTTGACATCACGTGGCATTCGGTAATAGTGAGACCTTACTATCCCAATCCAATGCGGTGTAAAAACTGCGGTATCCTTAACCACACTGCAAAACGGTGCAAATACCCAAAAATGTGCGATCAATGCAACCTTCCTCCACACTCCCCTGAACTATGCTCACGAAAAATGTGTGTTAACTGCTCTGG
The DNA here is from genome assembly GCA_963971545.1 of Philophylla caesio. Classification (NCBI taxonomy): domain Eukaryota; kingdom Metazoa; phylum Arthropoda; class Insecta; order Diptera; family Tephritidae; genus Philophylla; species Philophylla caesio. The sequence goes on along the minus strand of OZ020608.1, from coordinate 35,541,972 downwards.
GGAGCATCCAGCCTCTGAGAAATCTTGTCCGAAATTTCAACAGTCAAAAGAAATATTGAAAATTCAAGTTGAAAACAAGTGCACAATGAAAGAAGCAATAAACTTGTATAGAAATCAAATCCCCTCAATCACCGGTGGCCCTTCTTTCGCCTCTATGACAAGAAATTCTACTTCAAACTATAACCAACAACTTTCTACACCAGACACTATTACTTAATTTAATAAAATTAACCATACCCCAATCGTACCACTAAATCAAAAGTTAAATTACGAAATTTCACCTCAAAAAAGTACTCCACAAACCACCACCAATAATAGCTCGTTAACTAGCTTTCTCTCTCAACTAATATCCAACCAACAACACCATTTAACCAACCAAAACACTGATGATTCAACTCTCACAGCTACATAACATAACATAAAACCCCAACCGCCAAATGGTTACGTCGGTATTTATTCTAATTCCCCCTAAAATCAATATAGCAAACAAGGCGTTGCAATACTTATAAAAAAAGACATTATTTTAAAAATTTTATTTTGCGTGCGACGATCTCCTCAGCATTGGGGTGGAAATCTTAAAAAGTCCCAAACTAACTGTTATCAATACATACATACCACCGAAACAGAATTTCACTAGCACGCAAATTTTCGAAATATTAAATAAAGCGACAAGTTCAATGTTTTGGTTAGGAGATGTCAATTTATGGAGCCCCATCTGGGGTTCCTCGCAAGCTAATGAAAGAGGCTCTGTAATTGACCAATCTGGTGTGTCTAAATGGTAGCGCCACTCATTTATCAACTCACCTCTCATTCACGCATGTAGACATCACTACCTGTTCGGGCAATCTTGTGCCGTTTTGTACATGGAAAACACTTGACAACCTCCACGAGGAACATTGTACAAATATACTTGGCAACTACCCACTTTCCGATAGTATCAACGCGGAAGCAGCCTCAATACGGAAAATTATCTGCACTCAGCTCACCTCTCCATCCCTCAAACGAAAAATGTTTCCCAAAAACGATACACCCCGTGGTGGAACGCAGAATTGCAAAAACTTAGAACTCTTAAGCAGGATAGTTGGGGGAAATACAAAAGCACACGTAGTTTTCTTGACCTTTTAGCCTTTAAACGCAACAATGCAATATTTAAACGTGAATCAAAAAATGCGAAACGCGCTTCCTTCGAGGAGTTGACTAGTTCCATCAACCCAAAAGCTAGTTCTAAAAAAATTTGGAAAGACATAAAACGCTTATCAGGCCTTCAAACGGCTAATACCACTGCCAGCTTGAACACTCCGAATAACATCATCAGTAGTCCAGCTGATATAGCAAACGCATTTGCATATTTTTGGAGTTCTTACTCAAGAAGCACAAATTTTACCCAAGAGTTTATAGCTGAAAAGAACCTTGCAATTAATCGTAAATATGTGCCACCTGATAAATTATGTATTTCCGGTAAATATATTGAGGCAGATATTACCATGGAGGAATTTGATGATTCAGTTATAAACTCGAAAGGGGAAACACCGGGTTTCGACAGAATTTCATATTCCAAGGATTGTTGATCTTTACAATGAAATCTTGTCACATTGTATTTATCCGCAAAGTTGGAAGATGGCTGTTATTATACCAATACCAAAACCACACCATCCAAATACACAGATTGGTAGTTATCGCCCTATATCTCTCCTCTCTTGTTTAAGTAAGGTATTGGAAAAAACAATAGCTAAGAGATTTTTGTGGTTTGCAGAAAAAAAAAAGTTGTTAAGTGCCAACCAAGTCGCGGTTAAAAAGGGCACGGCATATTAGATGCCCTTTTACATTTTGAATACGACACATTCACCGTTATTTCAAACAAAGGTTATGTAACTGCTTTGAGTTTAGACTTCGAAAAGGCATATGACCGCATTGGAGCTCATGTCGTACTTAGTCAATTAGCAAATTGGAAAGTAGGACCGAAGGTTTACAATTTTTTCAAAGCCTTCCTTAACAATAGAAAATTACGAGTAAAATTTCAAAACATCTACTCTCAATGTTTATCTATGGAGAACGGCATCCCGCAAGGTTCCCCAATTTCTGTTATTATATTCTCAATTGCTTTCAATGAAGTCAGTAAAATTATATCCCAGTTCCCCGTCCAACACTGCATTTTTGCAGATGACGTGCTAATTTTTTGTAAGCAACTCAATTTGGCACACGTCAAGCAAACCGATACATGTATACTTAATAAGATATCTGAATGGTCCCATGTATCGAGAGCAAGACTATCATTTCAGAAATATAGTACTTTACATATATGTCGCAAGAAAAGTTACGATGGCTTTAAGTACACGTATAGCACTAATATTCCAAATGTAAATTCACTTAAGATTCTGGGAATGGTTCACTTAAGATTCTGGGAATGGTATTCGACTCGTAAGTTTAGTTTTAAGGAGCATTGTATTCATTTAAGAAAGAAGTTGATCACTATATTTAATATTACTAAGTTCTTGTCATCAAAATATTCAAAGATACATCCTAACACTCTTATCGACGCCGCAAAAGCAATGCTACTCTCCATCATCGACTACGGGCTACCTATATACGGATATCATGCGGGACAAACACTTAAGAAGCTTTACGCACCGTATCACTCGGCCATCAGACGCAGTATTAGAGCATTTCCTACATCAAGTGTCAAAAACATGCTAGCTCAATCTGGTATGCCGCATATCCAAGACAGACTTGAAGCAAACACTTTACGGCTGATACCGAAGGTATTTTACGCAAAAAATCTGATTTTGTACAAGAAATTATGCCAAGCTCTTCAGCGTAAACGTCAGTTAAAAAAACAATCAACTTTGCACAGAGTCCTGCAAAAGGCTACTGAGTTTGACCTGCAGTTGAAACCCAAGTATATGAAGGCCAGCAAACACCCTTCTTGGGCTATCCATTCCTCTTTCTTCGAAGACGAGTTGATGAGCTGCACTAAGAAATCAACCAGCAACGACAATTTTCAGCAACTGTTTTTAAACCGAAAACATCTGCTCAAATCGGAAGGTTGGAGTTTCATTTATACAGACGGGTCTGAACATAATGATAGCACTTCGTACGCGGTTGTCTCTGATAATTCAGATATCATTTCCAAAGGATTATTACCACCCTATAGTTCTGTTTTCTCAGCTGAAGCTTACGCAATAAAAGCAGCCATTCAATCGTTGACGCTAACGAAAGGTAAATTCGTTATATGCACCGACAGTTCTTCAACCACAACTGCAGTTAAAAATGTACGCAACGTTAGCCCCGTGATATCATACATACAAGACAATCTTATCGCAGCTAAAAACAGAACTAAGATAATTTGGATTCCGGGACATTGTGGGATCCAAGGCAACAAAGCAGCAGACAGGGAAGCGAAGAACGTTGTTCTCTCGCCTTGCTACTTTATAGAAACTTTTGAAAGAAGTGATATTCTATACCAACTGAGTAAAGTTGTAAAATTATACAAAATTGAGGATTGGAATGGTTACAATAACCGATATCGCCTCATCAACCCCTTACGAGTTAAAGTAATATACCCGACTTCATGTAGTAGCTCAGCTGTCAAAGTTTTTTGCAGACTGCGAATTGGTCATTCCGCTCAGACGCATCAATACCTCCTTATTAAAAAGTACGCGTCTGGATGTTCGTACTGCAACAGCTCAACAAATTCAACAGAACATATTTTAGACACATGCCCAATATTCAGTAACATTAGAAGAAAAGTATTTTCTTCGACCACTCCGTCGGAACTTCTAAAAGAGCCTACTGCCGACAATATATCAAACATATTCAAGTTTATCTCCAAAGCCAAACTTACAAATCAAATTTAGTGAATCAACATTTTCTGATTTATATTTTTGCAAATATGAATGAAATGTATTTTTATTAATTATTTGATGTTAATATAGTCAGAATTAAGTCAACAGCCGAAGGCCTTGTAGCTAGTGCTTTGTAGTTTTATATGTAGTATATTTATTTATAAATATATTTCATTTTAATAAATAAACAAATAAATATTTACATAGCTATTGATCGACTCCTAAAATTTCCGTTTGATATCTCAACCCTAACGAACATTCGTAAATCTCACAAAACGCGAAAGAATAATTTATTTGTATTTCTCTTTCGTTACTCCTCACAGCATGAGCTCTGCAAAAGTTGTTGAAGTTAGGTGTAAGGCGAATTCATAACATTTGCTGTTGCTAGCCCAACAACAACAATGCTATGTATTTGTTAATGAATGATATGCCAAAAATTTTATTCGTCTTGGCTTTGAGGCAACGTGAGAAAATAGTGCAACAAATTGATTGAAGCAGTAGTATTTTGCTCTTTGTAGGATCTGAGATTGACAAACCGTTAGCCATATGAGATATGGTGCACAATGGATTGAGGCCTTTACTATTGATGCTTGTACAGAGCAAGGTAACTTTCAATATTTTCTAAATACAACGCAGTAAAAGTAAATTCAAGATCGCAAATTCCTTACAATAGCTGACTTTTGGTTCGCTTGTGTTTGTTTTCCCTGCCAGATTCAGATGCTGGGCTTTCATAAAGCTTGAATTTATCAGTAAGCGCGAGAAGGTCTCTACCGATTTCAAAAAAGCCATTTCTAGTTTGCCTAAAAATGGATAAAGTTCAATCTCAGTTGATCTGCATTTTAAACAAGAGCAACGAATGTTTAAAATGCAGATCAACTGAGATTGAACTTCATCCATATTTAGGTAAACTAGAAATGGCTTTTTTGAAATCGGTAGAGACCTTCTCGCGCTTACTGATAAATGCCCATGCCTTCATTAATTAAGTCTATGACTCTACCAATCAATCCGTCACACTTAATATGGGTTACTCCATCGCACAACCAGCATGCAACATGACGTTGCTCATTATCAGCTTTTTTGATTTGACAACTATCGAAAATTCACGACATAATTCAAAAAATTAAGTAAAAATATAATAAAATGGAGTAAAGAATTAGATAAAATGTGTTGATAAAACAAAAGTAACAGGTTTGAAAGCAATGTAGTTAAATTATAGAATGTTTGTAGTTTGAGAGCTATCTATGTAACGAATAGTTTTAGAGTCACAGTATTAGACACCCAAAAAACAAGACGCAAACAGCTGTTTCAAGTATGTAATATAAAAGAGTAAATGTAATGTAAAAGAGTAAAGAAAATACGCGCACAAACAAAAACAAATACACAGCCAAAAGAAAATCAGCAATATTATCAATGTTATAATAACAATGTTAAGCAACTACTCGCAAAAGATGTATAGAGATGTTAAATTAAAATTAAAGAAAATATATACAAAATCACTCAACTAATATTTTACTTAGCTTCAAATGCGCACAATGAAGTCTCACAACTTTTAATCACAAATTTGATAAACAATATTTCAAATAAACAACCAAATATTTAATGAAAATAAGAGCACAGTAAACACACAACTCGACAGTTTGACGTTTACTTCTATGTATAAACGGTAAAGCGGTTGGATCGTGTTGAACGGCAGCCTGGGCATATGCCACTTTAAAATATACACACATACTCGTATGTATGTATATTTATATGTAAGCCTGGTATACAAAAAATATTAAGGTTGGAATTATGGGTGAAACTGCGGCAAAGAGAGAAAAACAGGCAGGAGCTGCTGCGGTATACCGTATAAAGGTATATGTATAGTACATGGAATTGGTCACAATGACAAGGATGTAATATTTCTCACACAAAGTGATACTACATATTTAAGAAAGTTTATTTAAATAATTATGCTCATTCGTTTTTAAGATAACAAATATTGTATCCTTCAAGGATTGTAAAAATAGTCATGTGCTGATTTCAATTAAGTGATTAACAAGGTGTAATGGGATACAGTGGTGCTTCTGGGTATGCGGTTATAGTTGCGCGGCTGTACTCAATCCCTACTCTTACGTCCACGTTCGTGCACGTGTGGAACCATGGGTCACGGCTAATGGAGAGGGAGCTTTAGTAGAGCCACTCCGACATATTCGGTTTAAGGGTCCACTAAAGGCCGCAGCGTCTGTCCACCACGAGGTGCGGCTGCAAGCGGGCGTCTGTCTTGGAGCAAGCGGCTCGCTATATAAACGAATTTAAAATTTCAAGCCCCAGCAATGAGTTGTGCGCAGGGCTTGGAACCCGCCAAGTAAAAACACAACTCCCAACGAAAAGAAAGACAAAGCCTCGGACAGGACCCCTTTTTAGATGACGACCACGGCAAACGTTTTAAGGACCATGATTTGGGGGCATGCACCTGGAATGTCCGAACCCTTAATTGGGAAGGTGCCTCTGCCCGGCTGGTAGATCTCCTCGGCAGAGCGAAGGCTAACATCACCGCCATCCAAGAAATGCGATGGACGGGGCAAGGGAGGAAAACGGTAGGCCCTTGCGACGTATACTACAGCTGCCATGTAAAGGAGGGCAAATTTGGTGTCGGATTTGTGGTGGGAGAGAGACTTCGCTGTAAAGTACTGTCGTCCGGTGGACGAACGTCTCGCCACGATCCGCATAAAGGCGAGATTCTCCAACATCTCCTTGATTTGCGCCCATGCCCCGACGGAAGAGAAGGACGATGGAACCAAAGATTCCTTCTACGAACTCCTGGAGCGCATGTTCGAAAGCTGCCCCCAACACGATACAAAAATCGTGCTAGGCGATTTTAATGCCCAGGTGGGCAAGGAGGACATCTGTGGATCCACAGTCGAAAAATTCAGTCTCCACAAGGAAACGTCTGATAACGGATTGAGACTGATCGACTTCACCGGTGCCCGAAACATGGTAGTATATAGAACCAGGTTCCAGCATAGGAGCTGTCTCCAGATGGTTAGACACGAAACCAAATCGACCACGTTGTGAAAGACGGAAGGCACGCTTCCAGTGTCCTAAACATGCGCACGAACCTAGGACTCGGACCACTATCTTGTAGCAGCCAAGATACGCAAGCGCCTCTGTGCGTCAAAAAGCGTGCGGAAAGGCACACAAGGAAAGCTCGACGTCGGAAAGTTGCAATCACAACAGGCAGCCACGCACTTCGCTACTTGACTCGCACTCCTGCTCTCTGGGAGCTTTAATCAACACAGCGATATTTCAGAGCAATGTAACCACATCTCTTGCTTTTTACGTACCGCCGCTGAACAATCTATTGATTTCCAGCGAGCCCGGAAAAATGACTGGTACGATGAGGAATGTCGCTTTGCCACGGAACGGAAAGATGCTGCCTACAGGGCTACACTGCGATCAGGCGCAACGCGAGCCTTGCGGGAGAGATATCGTGAGTCGAAGAAAGAAGCGAGACGCATTTTTCGAGAGAATAAGAGAAATGCCGAAATGCGTGAGTGCGAATAGCTTGAAATGCTGGCCGACAGGAAAAGCGCTCGAAGATTCTTTCAGAAAGAACAACGGCTAACAGAAGGTTACGAATTCCTGTAATACTGTGATACTGCAATTCGCGCCAACTATCGTGGTATAAGCCTTCTTAACATTGCATATAAGGTTCTGTCAAGCGTATTGTGTGAGACACTAAAGCCCACCGTCAATGAGCTGATTGGACCTTATCAGTGTGGCTTTAGACCTGGTAAATCTACTATCGATCAAATATTCATAGTGCGCCAGATCTTGGAAAAGACCCAAGAAAGAAGAATCGACACGCACCACCTTTTTGTCGACTTCAAAGCCGCTTTCGACAGCACAAAAAGAAGTCGCCTTTATGCCGCAATGTCTGAATTTGGTATCCCCGCAAAACTGATACGGCTATGTAAACTGACGTTGAGGAACACCACCAGCTCCGTCAGGATTGGGAAGGACCTCCCCGAGCCGTTTGATCTTAAACGAGGTTTCAGACAGGGTGACTCTTTGTCGTGTGACTTTTTTAACCTTATGCTGGATAAGATAATTAGGGATGCAGAACTTAATCGGTCAGGCACTATCTTTTATAAGAGTGTGCAGCTGCTGGCGTACGGCGATGACATTGACATCATCGGCCTTAACAACCGCGCAGTTAGTTCTGCCTTCTCCAAACTGGATAGAGAAGCAAAGCGAATTAGTCTGGAGGTGAACGAGGGCAAGACGAAGTATCTCCTGTCATCAAACAAACTGTCGGCACATTCACGACTGGGATCTAACATCACTGTAGACAGCTATAACTTTGAAAAAGTAGAGGACTTCGTTTAATTAGGAACCAGCATTAACACCAATAACAGCGTCAGCCTTGAAATCCAACGCAGAATCTCTCTTGCCAACAAGTGCTACTTCGGACTGAGTAGGCAATTGCACAGTAAAGTCCTCTCTCGACGGACAAAAATCACGCTCTATAAGTCTCTCATTATGCCCGTCCTAATGAATGGCTCAGAAGCATGGAAGATGAAGATATCTCATGAGAAGGCTCTGGGAGTGTTCGAGAGAAAGATTCTCCGAAAGATTTATGGGCCCTTACGCCTTTGCAATGGCGAATACCGGAGAAGATGGAACGATGAGCTGTACGAGCTTTATAACGACATAGATATAGTGCAGCGCATTAAGATCCAGCGGCTTCGCTGGCTTGGTCATGTCGTTCGAATGGATAAAAGCGCTCCAGCTCCGAAAGAATTCTACGCGGTACCCGCTGGTGGTAGCGAAAAGGGAGGCCTCCTCTGCATTGGAAAGACCAGGCGGTACGGGACTTGGGTACGCTTGGTATTTCCAACTGGCGCCAGTTGGCGAAAGAGAGAAATAACTGGCGTGCTGTGCTAACTCGGCCAAAATCGCATAGACGGTTATCGAGCCAATGAAAGGAGAAGGTTAACAAGGTGTCATATAGTCATATGTCATATAATAAATTAGTGTCATATAATATAACTCGTGTGAACAAACCTCTTATTTTTTGTCCTATTTTAATAACAATTTCGAGTACACAAAAAAAATATGCCGCGGGAAAGTGTGAAAAATTAAATAATTGCTGAACTTCGCATAAATCATTCCCTTTAAGGCGATGAGGAGGAGCAAGATGAAACCGACGAACTTTTCATGATGAACATGTTTGGCATTTTGTGCGACCGCAGAAGTATTCATGTGGGAATTCCAAAATCTGCCGTTTAGCACCGGCGTGTACTGAATAATTTTGACGTCAGGAGATTTAATCAAATGGTTCGCGTACGACCAGAGGAGTTTGTCTACCTATTAGACTTAATAAAAGGCGCTTAGGTATTTAAAACAATCTCCCATACATGTCGGCTTCCAATAGGATTGCAACTCCAAATTTTGTTGTATCTATTAGGCTCCTTTGACGATGGGCTATCGATACGAAAAGTTGCTTCTCATTTTAGCGTAGGAGATGGTTGCACGATTCAGAATGTAACACCGCGAGTTTTTGAAGCGATATAATCTTTAAAGAGCAGGTTTTTGAAATAGCCGAAGTCAATTCGAAAGACAGCGAATTGTGTCTAGCACGAGAACTGAAATGCCAGATTACATAGGCTATATCGGCGGAGCAGGTTTTTGAAATAGCCGAAGTCAATTCGAAAGACAGCGAATTGTGTCTAGCACGAGAACTGAAATGCCAGATTACATAGGCTATATCGGCGGTTTAGAAATTAGACTGGCCGAAGCACCAGTTAAGAAACATGAGCTCTACTTCTCTCGAAAACGACAGTATTGCATTAAAATGCAATTTGTCTGCGACTATAAGTTGCGAATAAGGCAAATCATACTCTTAGTAGGCTACCCGACGCAAAAATGTTTTGGGACTGCTCACTTTCAAAACATATCGAACGCCTCTAAGCCCCTTTTCTGTGGATCGCTGCCGATAGCGGTTACCTACTAAAGCCATTTATAGTAACACCATTCCGACAAAATATTACCGAGTATGCCAGAGAGATTAGAGCGCGAACAAATACTTCTCCAAATACCGTGTGAGGATTGAAAACTGATTAGGGTTATTAAAAGAAAAATTTGGTAGTTTAAAATAATTTTAATTCAGAACGCTTACCGGTAAAAAAAAGTAATGCAATGAATGGATAATGGTGAGCTACAATACTTTCATAGTACTCGTACATGCAAAAAAAAAGAAAGCACCAGCGACATTCTATCATCTGAACTTAATATACCACCCCCAAGCAACAATAGAGTTGCGTTATTGCAGATTATACAAAATTAATCAAACAGTTCAAGTTTTTTCTTTTATATTGGAGATCCCGCCGTTTGTAGCTATAAACGTGAACTAAGGCAAATTATATACGAAATGCAATTGAATTAAATAGGCTGAATTCAAATTAACGCGAAATGCTCATATAAATGTATTTGTAATTCTCAGATAGAAGTAGGTAATTTTAATGAAAATGAATACCACCTTACGCACATATATAGTTTCGTTAACATTTATTTATACTTCAGTCTAAGTTCTTTCATTGCTAACCGTTCTTTTATTTCCAATCCCTTGACTTTCAAACCAATTTCTTTTTCTTTCAGAGCCAATTCCCTTTCTTAAATGTTTACTTCTCTTTCCCTTAAAAAATTTTCATGTTCTATTTTCTCCCTTTTGAACTTTAATGACTCTGAGTAAATTTCTCCGATACAGCTGTCTGCGAATATATTCCTCTCCGACTTAGCGGCTCTTCACTTTTCACCACTTTATTGGTCTCGAACATGGAGCCTTCTTATATTTCAATTATCGTTGAATTCTAAGTACAATTGCTCAAAGGAGAGTCCAAGCTCTCTTCCATGATTGCCGCTGCCATTATTCTGCCGAACGTGGAGCCTTCTTATATTTCAATTATCGTTGAATTCAAAGTATAATTGCTCGAAGAAGAGTCCAAGCTCTTCGTCTTCGTCTAGTTCGAAGTAACAAGTCGCATTTTCAGCAAGTTAGCTGAAACAAAATGTCTTAAAATTGTCTAAAATAAAAGCGAATTAAATGCATATTGGACAAACAATCTTACTCACCTTCCATGCTACCAGCGCCAGTCGAACCTCCCCATGCTTTGGCTTTATTGTAGCTCATCCTCATATTTCTCACCTTCGCACACATCAACTTCTATTCTACAGCGATGTTCGCCTCTTCCCCGAACCGACTAGTATAATATGCTTGCGCTGATGGTTTATATACTTAATTATAGTTGTTAATATTGTAGTACTAGTATACACAAACTTAAAAATTTCTGTTGCCCATGAAAAATTATACCAGCGCCTTTTCTACTGCCACTGTCCATTTCTTGTTTGAATTACATAATTCACACATATTTTGCCTGTTAAAATTTACGCAGCCACTGAAAGAAAATGCCAAAAGGAAATGAAACCCAAAATAAATGACAGCTTATAAAATACGACAAAACAACGCGAAAACAAGGTGGATTCAATAAGGTGGTGGCGGTAACCAACATGTATTTTGGTTTTGCTTTTTGGTGAGCATAGGTCAAATACGATTAGACATTTATAATGGCAGCCAATCAGAACGAAGCAGTTTGACATAATGCTCACCAAAGCGAAAAAACCAGCCATGGGTCCTTTGGGTGCCTGGTCACGCTGGAATCTTTGGAAATGAGATCGCGGACATGCTCGCAAAAAAGGGGGCATCAACTCCGTTTATAGGTCTCGAACCTTTTTCAGGGTTAGGGAAAGGGGCATTATCAGCCTTGTGCCAAATATGGTTGCAAACCAGCCATAGTCGTTCTCGACACACTTTTCCAATATGTTTTAGCTCGTTTTTTTAATTTTAAATACCACGGTAATACAATTAAATTAGCAAAAACACATAAATACTCTCTAAAACCTAATAAATGCAAGATTTTCAATTCGCAAATCAAATTCAACATAGTATAAAAATTTTACATTACACCCATTACGACGAAAGAAAAAAGTTGAAATCAACAAATCAAGCAACTTCGCCTGTACTAAATTCGTCTTGGTTAGGTGTTTATGCTCACTTATTTTTGCTCTATGAAATTGTTTGGAAATTATAGACTCTTTTCAATGATTCTAGTAACAAGTACAATTAGTAAGTTTTGAATTTTTATTTTTTAAACGTTTTCTTATATTAAAGCAGGTTTGTATGTGACTTGCATTTGGAGAAGTTTTGAGAGTTTTTTCTAAAAGAAACGGTGCGAAAACGGAATGAATCGACACACCTTAAATGTTCACAAAAGTTTAAAGGTCAAGTGCTTCACAATATTTGATGAGCTCGGGGAGATTTTAGGGCTGGTTTTCGATAGGGCGTGAAAATATAAAAGCATACAAATTGTGTAATTACCATTTACAATTCATATATTATTTTCATTTGCAACTTATATATAACAATTTTGATTAGAGTTCAAATTCCATAAATAACAATTCAGTTTTTCCTTAAAACTATTCGGCTGCAGTTTGTTACTGGGTAACGCCAGAGATTACAAATCCCAGCAGCATATTTTGGGAGACCAATTGACCTGCTCCGAGGGTATTTCTGCCATGAAAAAGCTTCTCATTAAATACATCAGCCGTTCGGAGTCGGCAAAAAACTGTAGGTCCCTTCATTTGTGATATAATATAAAGACGCACACCACAAATGGTAGAAGAAGCTCGGCCAAACACTGAGCTATATAGTGTACGCGCCAAAATTATATGTTATATAATTGACCTGCTACCACTGCATCAACCTCGCTTAAAGGTCAGCTCCAAGTACCATTTGGATCGGTGATGCCTTATAAAATGATGGGTCGGCTAGCCTCAAATGTTTGAAAACTCCCACTGTGTGTTGTGCTAATGAGCGCAGTGGAGTCGGCGTCGGGATGATGTGTTCAACCTTCGCGCAGACTGATATTTCATCCTGTGCGCCAAGATTGCTGCGTAGCGTGATATCGCACACTCGGCCGCCGCCACGTCTTTGAGTGCGGAGACGAAGTCTTGCCACGGTTTCATCAGAGATGCTGGTCGCCGGACTCGCTGGATTAAGCACCGCACGAACCACGGAAGAACGATCCGCAGCACGTATTTTCACCAAAGCCGTTGGTGATAGCGCCAACATTTGCTGCCAAGGAAGGGCTGCTGCTCGCTGCTAAATTATAGTTCGCGCATTTCTCTTTCGACGAGCACCTTGACCGCGCCTTCTTTTCGGCTGGGATGGCCGACGGGACAAGTCGATTCTCGTTCGGTCCGGGCTACGCCGCTTAGACGAATCGAGTCTCAGTCGGTCGTTTCCATGCCGCCAATCCGATCGGAAGTTACCAGCTCGCTTAAGTCGACGAGACGAGTCGAGTCTGGTTCGATCATGAGCAAGTGGTATGCGCTGAGGTTGTCGAGAAGTTGGCTGCGTCTAGAGGTGGGTAACTCAACTCAGAATAGAGTTATTGAGTTGATTCCCGGCAGTGAATCGGTAACTCAGACTCCCATCTCCAAAAAAATGTAACCCATTAACTCTGTCATGTCCCACCGCACTCATGATTCAATTGAATAACGGTGGCTCATTTTCTCCATATAACTCTCTCATACTAGCTGCTTCGGTGCAACATCGTAACTCAATGTAACTCAATTTGCATAGACATTTTATGTCGTGTCACCCCTCGATAGTTTTAAATACGATAATGTAAAGCATTGTTAGTGTCGATGAAATATATATGTTTTTTAAAGTTTCTGTGGTTTAATTAAATTAATAAAAATAATTTTTAAATACAATTTTATTCAACGAACAGAAAATCCAAGATGTCTTGTATATTAAATTTAAAAAATATATAACTATGATGATATTTCTTTATTACCTATTCGTTTTTTTATTACAGTTCATATAGTTATTTTACTCCTCCAAAAAAATACGATTATTAAACAATTTACTTTAATTTTCGATACAAATTGCAACCTTGTCATCAAGTTTCAAAATATGAGTCGCATTCAAAAAGTGTATATTTCTCGAATGAGTGTAGCATACAAAGAGTCAAATGAGTTAGTTGAACGAGCTGACTCCTTCAATTGAGTTGGAGTTATTGAGTACACTCCTGGGCGGTGCTTCTTTCTGCTTGTCTGCTTCGAATTCTGCTAACAACTCGCCCTCTAGATCCATCTGTTGTGCCCAAGAAAGCTCAACCACGTCTACATTTAGCACGTCATCGACTATGTCGTTATGCAACATTGTGTGATGAGCCTTTCCGCATCGTTTGCACCGGATCACACTGTCACATTCGCTTATTGTGTGGGTTGCAGCGAGGCAGTTGCGGCAATAGCGATACATGAGCGCCGTACTCAACTAGAGTTCGGGAGTCATTTGGCGGAGCACAAGCGTAGAGGGTGATTAGCCTTGCAGAGACCACAATCGGATTGAGACATTTTCTAAATGGGAAAATAACATAAGTTTAGAATATTTATTTAGTGAGTTTCGTTTGGTAAAACAACTAGTTTGACTACTGGTCTACTAATTATGCTACGCTGGGTTTGAACGTCGACTATTCGTACTTTAGTATCATGTCCGGGGTGAATTTTTACTACCCTACCTCATCTCCACTCATTTGGAGGTATATTTTCTTCGCGAATAATTACTAAGTCGCTAACAGCTAGGTTTTTCTGTGGATACTTCCACTTCTATCTCCTTTGGAGTTCTGACAAATATTCAGATTTCCATCTTCTACAGAACATATGGTTTATAGCTTTAAATTTTTGCCATCTGTTGACCAATGATATAGGGTTATCATTGATTTCTGGCTCGGCTTTTGCAAGAAGAGGGGCACCTACCAGAAAGTGTCCTGGTGTAAGGGGTGCGAAGTCATTTATATTGTCAGACATTGGACTTATGGGACGAGAATTTAAACATGCTTCGATTCTAGCTAATAGAGTCGCAAGCTCTTCGAAGGTATATTTCATCGAACCAGTAATTTTTCGAATGTGGGATTTGAAGCTTTTTATTCCTGTTTTCCATAAACCTCCCATATGAGAAGCCACTGCAGGAATGAAATGCCAGTTGATTTCTGCAAAATTATGGTTGTTGGTTATGGTTTCAGGCCATATTTTAAGGAACGCCTTCACGTCTCGTTTGATTTCTCATGAGGCGCCCACGAAGTTTGTACCATTGTCTGAATATATGTATATGGTTAAGACAACCACGGCGAGAGACAAATCTTGTCAAAGCTGCCATGAACGACGCTGCCTTGAAGGTCACTTGTGGCTTCAAGGTGTATGGCCTTTGTAGAAAAGCAGACAAAGACACATACATAGCCGTTTGTTATTAAGCAAGCTCGACCTCTAGTTTTTTACATCAAATGGGCCTGTGAAATCGACACAGTGGTCTGAAAGTGAATCTAGCTGGCCAAAAGTCGGCTTCTCGATTTTGAATCATCTGGGACATCATTTTAGGGGTTTTCGGGGTCGCTGATTACGAATCCGTTATCAAAATTTCAAAATTCAAAATGGCGGATCGAAAATGGCTGACAATTTCAAAAGAAATTTTACTAACATTGTTCTTAATATTATTCAAAGGGTTTTTGGGGTCGCTGATTTCAAATCCAATATGAAAATTGCAAAATCCAATATGGCGTATTCAAAATGGCGACAATTTTGATAAAATTTTTGGTGATGATTGTTCATAATATTTTTTTGGGGTCGCTGATTACGAAT
This sequence comes from Philophylla caesio, assembly GCA_963971545.1. Taxonomy (NCBI): domain Eukaryota; kingdom Metazoa; phylum Arthropoda; class Insecta; order Diptera; family Tephritidae; genus Philophylla; species Philophylla caesio. The sequence continues at coordinate 35,526,388 of OZ020608.1, read as the reverse complement.
TCAATATCGAAATTACACAATTCTAAATGGCTGATGTAAAATGGCGACATATTTTCAGGAAATGTTTAAATACATGTGTTAATAATAACATTTTATGGGCCTTTGAAGTCGCTTATTATGTACAAAATACTCAAATTTTAAAATTCGAAAGTTCAACTCAATATGGCATGGCAGAGAAGTTCAAAAATATTTTGATGTAAATTTTGGTTATTATTCAAACCTCAGGTCGTTATAGATATGGGATATAATTCAGGAACAATATATCTTAAATAAAATAGTAATAATGATAGGAATTAATTGTTAGCGAACATTTTATTCCATTTGTACAGTTGTATACAATTAAAGAATCATTAAAAGAATCATGAGTTATTCTTAAATTAGATTCAATTATTTTGTTTTTCACATAACGAAGAGCGCATTGTTTGGATGATTCCGAGCAAACTGAGATTTGAATAGAGGCAGCTTTCAGAGAACCATACAAATCACGATTTTTCAATATCAATTCCGTTTTAGTGTGCGCCATAGTACTACGTAATGTTACGAATGAATTTACAAACATGCAAAAGTTACAGAAAGTACTTACCTCTTCACCTATCGTCGTTAAAATAATCTTTCGAATGCACAGCACCAACTTTTATATAATATAACACGCATCACGTTATTGAAATATAATTGGTTTTTTTAATTTGATTTAAACTGACGCGTCGCGTCATTTTGAAATTCAGAATGTAAAAGTAGAGAATACACTAATCTTTGTTGGCGATTCTCCAATGTAAACATTGAAGATAGAATAATGTGCTGTAAACCTTCGTAAAGTGTGAAAAATGGACTACCAAATTCATATAAAAATTGTTAAAATATGATGATTCGTCAGGTAACTAGTTGCATTCAATTGCAGATACAATTTTGATGGCTAAATCAGCTGTACCTAAGTCTCCGCAGGTTAGAACATTAATAAAGTTGTGCAAACATTTTTTTTTTGGTAAATCCATGAAAAAACAGTCTAGCTACACACTACTACATGAAAAAAATAAAAAAAAAATTTTTTAATGACTTGAGTTTTTCGACTTTTGGCCAGCTAGATTCGATTTTCAGACCAGTGTGCGCCGGGAGAGCAGCCATTAGCTGCGTTTGTTCCCGTTTTTTATACAAAACACATATTTTGCAGTTGTGTATAGTAGACCTAATCAGGTTTTTTGCTTTTGCCAGCCAATATCGCATCCGTAAGAGACGCAGGACTAGCTAGTTGCCACCGTGGATCGAGACCAAATGAATAAAGTTTACCATTAGTTTTGAGAAATGGCAATTATACGGCAATATGATTGGGTGTTGTTCATCAAAGCTCATTGAAGGGGCATTATTCAGTCTTCCACCAACTCTAGAAGTCCACTATCGTCAATACATGGGGTAAACGATAGTATCGTAGACTTTTTTTCCACAGGCTTGTTATTTTCTAACTCCGAATATTCAGAGGCATAATGCGCTCTTTGGGAGATTTGGATAAGCCTTGATTGAACGAATTTAGCCTCACCAGGAGTGAGGACAGAATAATTCGAGGGTTCTTTGAGTGCAGGATGAACCCGTTTAAAGAACCTAAAGATTCGAGCAATTACTAGAATGACCCTTGGAAAGCTGGAAAAGCGTGCTAAGATATCTTCAAATGGAAGACCTGACGCTGTATGAACTCGAATAGCTTTAGATTCGAGTGTGGTTACAAAATCCTTGGGCTGAGAGATTGGCCAGATTTCTTGGCTGAGGTTAAGCCATTTGGGACCATGCCACCAAAGATGACTCTCTCCTAACTCGTGAGGAGAAAGACCACGACTAGCGAGGTATGCTGGGTCGTCTTCAGAGCTTACATGATACCAATTCTCAATCATTGTGCTCTCTAAAATTTAAAAACGCGGTTGGCAACAAATGTAGACCACGAACAAGGCGGTTTTCTAAGCCTAAACCTCTAAAGAGGATTCTTTGATATGCGGTGTGCTGCGGGTTCACGATTATTTGCCGGTACCTTTTTCAATGACGGCATTGAACACATACTTAAATAATCGCCGCTTAACAACCAAAATAGTTAAATCGGTTTGTAGAGCGGGGCCAGTGTGAAGAATATCATTCAGGCTTACTCCATTAGATGTGGGACAAGAACCGTTGAAAACCTCTCTCAGTTTTGAAGTAGTGCTGTCTGGTTTATGCACAGCATGTTGTGGAAGGTAGTAAGAGTTCGAAGACTCTTCACCTTTAATATATTTGATTTCATGCATATGACCCAAATCAGCATATTCTCGAAGTACCCTGTTATGTTCCTCCTATATTAGGGGTTTTTTAAACAAAGACGTTTCACTTCTGAGAAATTGTTTCATAGCGATATGGCGAGAGGCGCCTATATGTTTATTTGGAGATAAGAGTTTGAACGGGAGCGAAACTACATACCGTCCGTCATTATTGCGAAAGGTGGTATCTGTGTAGAGTCGTTCGCACTGTTCTTCTTCGACCGTTAGAAACTTGGCCTTTGATACTTCTTCCAACTGCCAAATTTGGTGAGTTGTTGATCTAATGTGACCTCATTGAAATAAGTTAGATAATTGGTTGGTTTAAGGTTCCTTCCACTTGGTACAGGTCCGGTTAAAATCCATCCGAACATTGTACGTTGAGCTATCAGTGAGCCAAGGATATTTGTCTTTACTCCATTCAGAATGATTTTTGGATAAAGATCCCCACCGATTAACAAGTCAATTTGTTGACTCTTGAAGAAATTGTTGTCTGCCAATGGTAAATCCGGAAGCGTTTTTAAGATTACTTCACTGATCGATTGGGATGGCAGTGAACCCGTTAGCTTTGAAAGAACTAGGGCATCCCCTTTGAAGCGGAAATCTTTTGAACTTTTCCAGATATGGCTTCATTTAGGCCCGATACTTGTGCAGATATACCTTTACTGGGCAAGTTCAGGCGCCTTTGTAAGCGTTCAGAGACAAATGTGCCTTCAGATCCTGAATCTGTCAAGGCTCTGACAGTGTGTGCATTATTTTTATGACAAATGGTCACCATAGCAGTCCCTAGTAGCATGCTTCTATTTTTGTCAACAGGACAATTTGCAGTATTAGCTTTTATGGACGCCGTATGAGACTTAGTTGAAGTCTGTTGATGAGAACTTGAGGTAGAAGGTTCCTCACTTTGATCTCTATGGAGCATGGTATGATGCCGTTTTCTGCATTTTGCACATGTAAAACTACTCTTGCAGTCATTTATTTCAAGCGGATCTGATAGGCAGTTAATGCAGAGGTGATAATTTCTGACGGCAGAAAGCCTTGCATTCGGGCTCATTTCTAAAAACTTTTGGCATGTCTTTAGTACATACATATATGAGCTTGAGAAGAACAAAATTTGCATCTTATATTGTTTGTCTTTATATGATGGGTGTTTATTATTTTATTTTGTATACTATTATACGGCCTGAAGTTATTTGGCCGGGTATTGTTTACTGTCATACTAGGTTTGAGGTGGACGTTAGAATTACCCTTGAAATCAGATACTGTTTCAAGAGTTTGGAACCTGTTGGTTAGAAATGCATCTAAGTCCACCCATTTTGGAATCTCTGTTTTTATTTTCAGATCTGTTCCCATAGAGCAAGCGTGTTTTCTGGGAGCCTGGATGAACACATATAGGTGAAAATTGCTTCCCAATGTTCAACGCTTATGCTCTGAAGTTGTAGCGCTGAAATGCAACTATTAATTTCACGCTGCATTTTCTTTAGCGCTGGCCCAGACTCTGAGGAGATATGTGCCAGATTGAATAATATTTTTAATTGAGAATTTATTAAAATTCTTTTATTCTCATACCTATCAGTTAAGTTTGCCCAAGCTAACGCATTCTCATTACCCGCTGAACTTATCTTAGACAAAAAAAATTTTTATAGTCAGCCTTTACTTCAGCCCAAAGCGACTTTAACTCCCCTTGCTGAATTTCAAGGGAGAACGTGCTTTGATTTGCGACTGTAGGCGAAATGTTTGCTTCAAATCAGATATCTGCATGCGGTGGCCGCAATTATTGTACACTTACGCCGCGGCCAGCGTAGACACGAGAATTGCGGTGCGGTGCGTTAGATGCGGGCAGATTACAAAATCAAACATATATTGGCAAATGTATATATCCGACGTAGGCACGATTTTGCGATAATGCGTACATTGCGACGTCCCCGCATTGCACGCGTTGTTTGAAAATCAAACTTGTTTGATATTGCCCGCAGTATCGTGCGAGAAATTCATCAGCGAAGATGGAAATTCTTATTTCAGAAATACAAAAGAGAATTATTTTGTGGAATAAAAGCTACAAAGACAGGCGAATTGCAGAAACAGAATGGAACGAAGTTGCGAAAAATGTTGGGATTCCAAGTAAGTAAACAAAATTTTTTTTTTTTTTTTTTTTTTTTTAAATTCATAAAAAATACAAAAAAAAACAAAATACAAAATACAAAAAACATGAAAATCGATGCACGCGTTTCGCTTTTATTCGCAATTGAGTAAAGGTATGAATTTCAAAAATTTGCTCGAATTTCATACCTTTATCGATTTTTATGATCTTTGTCTCAATTTGCTCATAGGTTATGTGACTTTGCGAATAAGTTGAAACTTATTTCCGTTTTGTATTTTTTATGAATTAAAAAAAAAAATAAAAAAAAAATGTTTTCTTCATGCGCTTATTTTTAACTTGGAAACCGTTGCTTGTATAGGAAAACAATATATGAACAAAGGGAATTGTAATTCTAAATTTTTCAAAATTTATTTCAACTAAATCGGGCTAGTGGCTGTCGAGCTATAACAAACAACAGGGCCTAAAACGTGATAAATTCCCCTACACGATAGTACTAACTTCAAATCGATATTAAAAATATTTTGGCAGGTAAGAAGACAAAACGAATGATGCAGAAATTATTCTTTTTGGGTCTAATTTCACATACAGTTCTCAGAATTAAGTTGGAAATCAATGAACTGAAAAATGTTGTACTGTGATATTGACTTCGGCAAAGAAGTGTTTCAAGTTTTACGTACGAAACAAGCAGACCCTTTGTTTGACTTGTTAACGAAGGCATAAGACACTGCGTTTAGCTAATTGCCAAAGGCATGACACTTTATTTGACTGTTTTTTACTGCAACAACAATTCAACGACACTTGACTGATTGAAGCAAGACATTGATTGCATATTCCGCACAGCTAGACTACACTTTAAAAAGAAATTGTTAAAATTAACGCCAATTAAAGTAGGCAACTGTTTACCTACTATAATAGGCGCAATTCTACACACAGAGTGTGTGCGTTCAAAATTAAACATTATATGTGTACGAATGTGTGCCATGCACAAATTTACACATTGATGTGTAATCTTCAACATTAACCCATTGACGTTTCAAAATCGTATCCCCTAGTAAATGGTGAATTTTCTTTTCTAAAATTTTAATCAATTAAAATCCCCTAAAACACAATAGGGCAATTCATAGCAGTAAAGTAATATGGTAAGGTGGCAACATTGCCATACATTTTTAGCACAGCTGTGAAAGGTTGCAATTTTCATTAATGGTAAAAAGCAAAACATAAATAAATATGACGCTCAAAAAAGGAAAATATGAATTATTAACGGGCCTATGTCGTCAAAATGCGTTTGATTTGATGGATTTCGATTTAAGTAAATAATGAAAAAGTCAAAATTTTCTTATAAATGAACTAATAAAAACTTTTCCAAGGCGATGACCAAGAAGAAGATGTTATGATGGAATTCACTATATGTGCTGCTCTTATCCTACAAAACCGAAAGGGCTTTCATTCAAACGTTCCGAAATCACTAAGCTGGACTAAAAATGTCCTACCGCAATTCGATGATAATCGAATGCGACAAATGCTGCGTGTTAGCGAAAATGAATTTAGACACATCTTATCGTTAATTAAAGATGAAATTGTTTTCAAAAACAAAAGCTATATATTCCAAATGCCAGTAGATATACAACTTAAAATAACCCTATTTTGTTTTGGTTCAAGTGGTGATAGCGCATCGTTCCGAAAGGTAGCAACTCTTTTTGGTATTGGGGATGGAGGTACAATCATTAATGTGACAAAAAGAGTCATACGATCAATTTTAAATTTGAAGGTCAGATATCTACATATATTGGCCACAATTTAATGAGCGAAAGAAAATTGTTTCACTAACAATGTATGAACTGCCTGGTTGTGTTGGATATATTGATGGCACAGAGATACGACTTGCTGAAAGACCCGCAGTGACTAACAAAAGAAGCTTTTGGTCACGCACCAGGCAGAGCTCTATAAAGGTACAGTTGGTTTGTGACCATCGTCTGGTAATTCGGCATGCGAACATTGGACACCATGGTAGTGTATATAACGCACGAATTTTTGCGCAATCCTCAATTGGTCGGGCTCTAAATGATTACTTCGACGATAACCAGTTTATTGCAGGAGAACGGCTTATGCACTATCTCAAACGCTGATAACTCCCTTTCGAAAAAACAGCACTGAACTAACACAGGAAATTCGTGATAAATTCAATATACATTTTTCCAAATACCGAGTACGCATTGAAAATTGTTTCGCGAAGGTCAAGGAAGTTTTCTGTAGTTTAAAAGAACTACGTTTTCGTTTGCACACCGAAGACAACTACAAAGAATGTTGCGAGTGGATCTTGGCGTGTCTTGTGTTGCACAACATTTTAATTATCTTTAATGATTCTGACGACATGCCGAGCAGCTTAGAAACAGAATATCCACCTGAAATTTTGCTCTCAACTACTGAACGTCGTGCCACTCTAGCTACTTACATTTCAAATTTATAAACAACTCAATTCATCGGTGAATTTATATTGAATTTGTCTTAAAAAAACATCAATAACTTAAAAATTAATAGACTTCATTTCTTATTCATAGTGAGAAAATACTTTAGTAGTAATAAAAATAAGTATAACAAAATTGTATCAAACTAGATTTAAGCTGGACATCCTTTGCATGCCTACAGAGGCATGTATATAAATACATATGTATAGTATAAGTACAATTGCATGCATAGTATACACATGTACGAACATACATACATACATATGAGTGTGTGATTTCATGGTGATAAAGTGGTGTTTTCTTGTGGTCTGCTGAAATAACGAAAAATTCGCACATTAAGGCAGAGGAAGTTGGCCAATATAGCTTAAAGCCAGAAGGACTTACCCAGGATTATCCGGTGAGTTTTCTCACTGTGTTGCTAGCCATATTTCCATAGATTTTCCACAAATTTTTGTAAATTATATTTTCATACTGGAAGCACACACGAACGAGACAAATAAAAATCCGAAAAAGCTGTGATTATTGTCAAATACAGCTGATCTTGTCGCCCACACTGGGAACAGATCGGCTTTGTCTATTTGACAATAGCGAAGCTACCCTGCGTATCTAATATTCACACCATCCACAGGAGTCTAAGACAGGGTGCGTCATATAAAAAAAAAATTAAAAATAATAAAAATATATAAATAAAAAAGTAATAATAATATAATCTAATTAAACTAATAATAAATATAAATTTAAAAATAAATAAAAACCAAACTTAGGAAAATACCTACAAATTAAAACTAAAATAAATTTTATAATAATCAAATAAAATATAATAAAGATAAAAATAAAGTCAAAACAAAATAATATACATATATTCTTAAGAAAATTTATTTAAACCAGCATAATAATCGAAAATATCTTTGTATAAACTACATAAATTAAATAAGTTAAAACTAACTTTAAAATAACATCAAGCCAAGCCCTGACTGATATTGGCGAAAAAACTGCGGTGCGAAATCTCAAATCGTAGATCGGTGGGAGAAGAGCTTCCAGTGGATGAGCTCGCGTTCACCACAGTGCGGGAAGCTACGCGCAGAGCGAAGTGTAATGGAGAAAGTAAGTCCATTTGCACGCAGCGCCAAAGTAGCAAGATCGCCAGAGAGGACAACTTCTCCGAATGTTGTCAGAGCGGTTGCTGATAACTTAGGAGCCTCCGAGTCCAGGAGCGATCCTACCGCTGCAGAGTTTGCAACCATCAGCTGCTCTCCAGCAGGTGAAAGTGTAGTGGGGAACGCTGCCTCCCCCTTGGATAATACCGACGCTTTAAGCCTGCTCGGTTCCAGGATTGATGAGCTGGCTAAAATGATGGTACTCCAAAGGCACGTAAATCAGCAAATGAGAAACTTGGTCTCAACACTGGCTGACTTACAGAAAATGGCGAAGTCGGAGAGCTTGAAACCAGCAACAAAAAGATGCTTAGGTGTAAAAATAAACATGGCTTCGCAAACTGATAAAGCCAGCTTTGGTAGTGGGAAGAAGTCTAGATCCCGTAACGATGCGGGTTCTGCTAAGGGGAACTCCACACCGCAATCAGGAAAGCGGACCAGAATATTGTCTCCAGGAGTACCGGAATCTCACCCTACAGGCGATGTTAAGAAAGGCAATTTACCTAAGCCCACTGCCAAGTCAAATGAGAACGAGGCTTGGACTGAGGTGCGCAGAACTAGGCGACCCCTTGTTTCAGAAACCAGTTGCAAAAGGAAAACCTGGTTAAAAAAGTGCTGAACGACGAAGCTGAAGTGAGAGCCCTCACACACGAGATAACCGTTGAGTGCAAAGACCTGGACGAAATATCTACCAGAGAAGACGTTGTGCAGGCAATTAACGAGCAATTTGCGTCCATAAATGTAGATGTCTCGGCAGTGAAAAGTCTTCGCAAGGCATATGGCAGCACACAAATCGCCACGCTAAGTGTGCCTGCGAATACCGCAAGTACCCTTCTGTCGAATGGTAAGGTGAAAGTAGGCTGGGTTGTGTGCCGTTTACGAAAGGTGTTGCAGCCAACACGCTGCTTCCGATGCTGGTCGTTTGGCCACATTTCAAACGAATGTACAAGTTGCGATAGATCCGAGCTGTGCAAAAGATGCGGTGGCGCAGGGCACGCAGCGAAGGGCTGCGTAAATACACCTAAGTGCCTGCTATGCCAGCACGGAAAAGAAGAACCGTCTGACCATGTCTCGGGAGGTAACTTAAATCATTGCCAAGCTGCTCAGGACCTACTGAAGCAAACGGTGGCAGAGACGAAGACGGACGTGGCTATTATATCAGAGCCATACAAAATCCCCACAGCTTATGGGTGGATTGCCGAAAGGAACAGCAATATGGGCATGCGGAAACTTCCCCATACAAAGTGCGCATCCTGAGTTTACAGGTAAGGGTTTTGTTTGGGCGGTTATCAAAGGTTACCACATTTGCAGTTGTTATGCACCACCAAGCTGGACGCAGCAGGACTTTCAGGAGTTACTGAACAAAATAGTTGAGACAGCATCCGGTCGACATCCTTTAATAATCGCTGGTGACTTTAATGCCTGGGCTGCAGAATGGGGTAGCAGAAGAAAAAATGCAAGGGGTGCAGCCCTGCTAGAAACCTTCGCTCCTCTAGACCTCGTATTGGCGAATCGCGGAAATATCAGCACATTCCGGAGAGATAACAGAGAGTCTATCATTGACATAACATTAACGAGTGGCTCACAGGCTGGATGCACTAAGTGGATGGTCAGCGAGCATTACACTCACAGCGACCATCAAGCAATCCTGCTAGATATCTCTAGAGACAACCGCACCGACCAAAGCGGTCACGGTAATAAACACCATCACCGCTCTTGACGCCCGGCAACTCTTGACAAGGACCTGTTTACTCTTGTCTTCAGAGAAGCATCCAATAAGATGTCTCCAGAGCAAGAAGCAGTAAAGGGAGTCTGCGAGCTGGTTTCCGACCTCACAATGGCATGCGACGCAGCGATGTCACGTAAAATGTTTAATACAACCCGTAAACAGGTATACTGGTGGAACGATACCATCAGGGAGCTAAGAGCGAGTTGTCTTAGAGAAAGAAGAAGTTGTCAGAGGCAAATAGCGATGCCAGGACATGCAGGTAGACGAGAAAGATTCAAAATTTTAAGAAAGAAATTGAAAGATGAAATTCGGAGTACCAAAAAAGCATCATTTAAGATTCTTTGCGACGAAGCTGACAAGAACCCCTGGGGAAACGCTTATAAGGTTGTAATGTCAAGAATTTCTAAGGCGCCTCAGGAAAAATGTCCACTGTTGCTAGACGTAATTGTAAAATCCTTGTTTTCTTATCGTGATACGGTGAGCGTACCACGCGCTCCCGCTTCCGTTAGCGGAATGTCGGGGTGACTGCTGATGAAGTGATGGAAATCGCCAAAGCGATCGGTGACCGCAAAGCAACTGGCCCTGGAGGACCCGCAGTTGTATGCCAGAGTGATGGAGTCCTGTCTTAAGCAAGGAGTGTTTCCGCAGGTATGGAAAAAACAGAAGCTCGTGCTTCTTCCGAAACCAGGCAAACCGCCGGGTTTACCTTCATCCTATCGACCGATCTGCCTACTCGACACCTTGGGTAAGGTTCTGGAGAAAGTCATATATAACCGATTGTTACGGTTCACTGAAGACGAAATGGGATTATCACCACGTCAGTACGGCTTCCGTAAGCGAAGGTCGACCATAGATGCAAGACAGGAAGTAGTCTCAATTGCCACAAATGCAATTGCTGGTAGAAGATGGAGAGGGGGCGATAAACATTACCGTGCCACAGTAACACTCGATATTAAAAACGCCTTCAACTCTGCAAACTGGGGACACATCCTAACAGCACTCCTAAAACTACAGGTTCCGGCATACATATTTAATATCATTAGAAGCTACCTGGAAGATAGAGTTTTCGAATATTCTACCGACGCTGGAACTAAAAAGTATACCGTTACTGCGGGGGTTCCCCAGGGCTCAGTACTAGGTCCAATATTGTGGAACATAATGTACGACGAAGTCTTCCGCCTACCGCGCCCCGACGGAGTAGACATAATCGGGTTCGCTGATGACATTGCACTGGTAGCAGTAGGTAAGCAAATATCAGATGTCGAAGTCAAAGTAAACGCCACAATGGAGACGGTCACTAAATGGCTAGATAGCGTAGGATTATCTCTAGCAGCTGAAAAAACAGAAGCTGTTCTAATAAGTAGTCGGAAAAAACCTGAGGTGGCGGTATTTAAAGTAAATAACCACACTATTCGATCCTCCCGCCAGTTAAAGTACCTGCGTGTGATTATCGACGATAGGTTATGTTTCGGACCACACGCAGATTATGTAACACACAAGGCGTCAAGAACTTACGGTGCTCTATCAAGAATGCTCCCAAACATAGGCAGACCTAGAAGCAGCAAACGTTCCATTTTAGCTACAGTTATCAGCTCAGCCTTGCTGTATGCAGCGCCAGTCTGGGCTAAGTCATTGAAAGTAAAAGCCTGCCGAAAGCCTTACGAAACTGTGTATAGGCTATGCGCTCTACGAGTGACGTGTGCGTATAAAACAACTTCGGATGACGCGGCAATGGTCGTCGCGGGTATGACTCTCTTCGATATACTGACTGAAGAAAGAGAGAGAATATTTCAGCAGAGAAAGCAGTTCGACAACGCAGAGGTAATTGCTGTCCAAGAAAAAGCCTTATCCTTAGAGCAATGGCAGGAGCGCTGGGATAACTCCGAAAAAGGAAGATGGACACACACCCTTATTCCCAACATTCAGAAGTGGGTCAATCGAAAGCACGGGGAAGTCGACTTTCACCTTACCCAATTCCTTACTGGCCATGGCTGCTACAGAAAATACCTTAACCGCTTCGGGCTGGACGATTCCGCCCTCTGCCCAACATGCAATGTAGACGAAGATGCGAGGCACGTCTTATTTTCTTGCCCACGATTTTCAGCAGTTACGATTAACATAAGTACTCTATCTGCAGATCCGCTTAGTCCGGATAATATAATCGATACAATGCTTAGCTCTATCCGAAATTGGGAAGCAATAAGTGGCACTATAGCAGAAATACACAAAAAGCTAAGGTACGCGGAGTGGTCCCGAAAAAACCGGTGAGATTTCTACCACTTTCACAGCGTACTGCATCATTCGACTTTGCTCGGAACCACGTCCGTTCCGACAGAAACGATCGCTAGGGAAACACGGGTTGGAACCGGACGCACTCCTCCCGTGTAATCAGGACGGATCTGGATATCGTTCGCCGGACCATCCAAACAAAGTTTATCCCCGTTAGATATAGCTCGGAACCTCGTCCGTTGCGACAGCTACAATTGAAGACATGCTCTGCGAATGACCAGCAAAACTACATCTGAAGCCCTCTACCTGCTGAACCGATGCTGCCGTAGGAATTGCCCACCAGGATCTACGGCTGCACAGCATACAACATAATGGGTGCCGCTTGGAACCAACTTCATTCCAACGGTTTCGCCAGGTTGTGGACGGTAAGGTAAAGTGAGAAGAAAACGCGGGTTGGAACCAAACGCTTTCCTCCAGCAAACACGACGCGGATCTGGATCTCGTTTGTTGGACCACCCACATAAAGCTTAGTTCCGCTAGATGTTGCTCGGAACCTCGTCCGTTCCGACAAATATGACTGGATACAAGCTCTACGTTTGAGTAGGTAATCTTAAGCGCCAAAGTGAGGAAATTATGAGGCTGGAACCAAACGTTCTTCAGCTCCAGTTTATTGCGGCTCCTGGTACTCGTTTGCTGGACCACCTCGGTCATGCTACTCGCTGAGTCTGCGCAGCAAGGGAACTTGTTCATCAGGCTCGTTTTTTCTGCAGAGTTCATAGCCGGGCAAGAAGCCGCTCGGAACCAAGTCCGTTCCGACGGCCTCGGCTTACTATAGCGCTCTTTATAGAGTCAGCAATGCTGAGTAGGTGGAAATCAACTAACCTGTGAAATTGGCTGCTCGGATTCCCGTCCATTCCGACAGCCTCAAGGAAGTTCAACTTCGAATTATATAGATAATAAAATTAACTTAGAACATTTAAGTAGTGTCAGATGTCAGGCATATAAACGCAATTAGGCGGACATTACATAAGTGGGCGGGGACGACGGACCCGACACGGGTGGGCTAGTTAGACCAACAGAGGTGGTGCCAAGTAGATGCAACTTCCACGGACTGCATCAATACGGTAACGGACTTAGAGCTTCGTGCTCAAACTGCCTCCCGACGAAAGACTTGACGGTAGTACCGGGAGGGGAACGGTACGTGACAGTAGGAGGTTTAGTGCAGGTTAAAGTCCCACACTGACGGGGTGAAGGCTTTCGATGCTTACTCCTCGTAAAACAAAAAAAACAAAAATGTAGTTATAAAAATGTGAGCATTAATTGTTAACTTAAGCACAGAATTGGATGCTATGGATGTACAATTTAAAGTGACATACATATGTAATCTACATTTTCAAAATTTTTCATTTCCCTAATTCTTAGGTTTCTTTCCATTTGTAGCTCCTTCTCTTTTCGCAAATTTTCTTCAACATGTTTCTCTTTTTCAAAAATAAATGTTTCCCTTTGTAATTCTAACTCTGTCTCCTTTACTTTTAATTCCCTTTCTTTATTTTCCTTCCGCATTGAAAGTATTTCGTTTTGAACTTGCAGCACGTCACTCAGCCCAGTACGTGAGTAAATGCCTTTTTGACCGCGATAAGAGGGGGTTCAACAGATACAGAGTTAGGCTCGTGGCTTTCTCGGGCATTATGTTCACATTCTTTAATAGTTCGTTGATTATTTTGTATAGTATTCTGACTTATTGGAGAAAAGTCTGCTGAAGTTTGTTGCACTTCGGTGATCTGTGAATAGTCAGCCACAAGGGAGGGGAATGCATCCGTATCCAGTAGAACAGTTATGCCCGCACTCTCTCTGTATGCAAATACTTCCTCATAGTCATGAAACATCGGACACTTTCTCTGTAAAAAATCGAACTTTTTTTTTGTTTGCAAGAAGCTTACACTGGTTGCTGGAGAAACTACCTTCCATTGTATCGCCGTCATTTAACGCTCCAGCTTCAGTGGAACCAAGCATTTCTTTTGCTTTTCTATATGACTGTCGCATATTCTTAACTTTCGAACGGACGAGGCTCCACCCACATTCAATACCGCTTTCATTTAAAAATCGCCGGTAGTTGGTCCGCGCATTTGGTTTCTCAAGCGGGCGATTTTCTTTTAGAAAATTTATAAGGCTGCACTGCTGTAAATCCGACCATTTATGGTATGGCGTCTTACATACACGCTTCTGTTTCTTTTTATTAAAAGAAAATAAGGTTTTATAAGCTTTTATTTTATAAAACATTTGAGAGCTCGTATTGCAACTTACCATTTCCATTTTGTTTACCTTTTCTGAACAGCTGATTTCTAACTTGCGTAGAAGTTACCAGACTGGAAAACTGGCATATAGGCAAGTACAAAATTACCAGATGGTGGTAATTAGTGTTTGCATAGAAAAAAACAACAAAATATATGATTACCCTAGTAAAATGTTTTAATTTACCAGATGGTATTTTTTCTACAATGATTACCAGAGAGCTGTGAATTGCACTAATGTGTAAACGTTAGAAAAAATCTTTTTCAATTATTAGTAAAGAACTATTACGAGTATTATGTGGATCTTTTCTATGTTAAAATTTTAGATAAGAAAATTAAATATTAAAGCATTTATAGCAATAAAAATAAACAAAAAATGTTTTTTCGGTTTTAACTTTTTTAATAACCCAATTTAAAAAATGTTACAAATAAAAAAATTCAGTTTGTTTACAAAACATTTATTTTTGTTTTGTTGAGAATAATGAATATTTCTAGCCTTAGCCTTTTTAATGCTTTTTTAAAACTCTGGCTTATTTTAGCTTACGAATTTACATAAAGATAAGATAAATATTTACATAAATAACATAATTTTATACATATGAACAAATACATACATAGTAAAACGCTTTGCTTTTTAGCTTTTCCAGTAAAAGCGATTTCAATTCAAAAATTCGTCAGACTATTAATTTTTTGTAAATTATTAACATTTTTTTTTACCTTTTAACGTTCCAAAAATTCCATAGTTTGTGAAATCTGTTTTGGGTATAGTATATTGAATGTAAAGTAAAAATATATAACTTGTTGTATGTTTGCTAAAACGTTGTCGTCATCATTAGTTGATACAATTATTTTCTTGATCAATATATATGTATGTATGTATGTAGGTAAGAAGATTTTCCTTACAAACGTCGTTTTCTAAAAAAAAAAAAAATTATTACGAGTTAGTATACAACACCTTTACATACATACTTGTTCAAAAATTTAATAATATTTTAATTTATTACCAACAAATGCAATGAAAGGTGTGTTTGTTGCAATTTTTGCCATCATACATATCATCTTTGTTAGTTCCAAACTGATGTACATACATACAAAAGTATATTGTTTAAAATTTCATATTTTTTTTAATGATATCTTGTTCAAAATTAACTCTTATTAAAACTTACCTCAAAATTCATAAATAAATAACTTATATCTTTGTCAAAGCTTTTCATTACATCAGTCCTTCATATACCTCTTGATTTTAATTTTTTCCTCACATGAGACCGTCGTTCCAATTACTATATGTTTGTTGAGGAAGATTTGAGCGCCTTCTTTGTTTTACGGGAATATTAGGATCAAAGCTCATCTTGCTGTAATTTGGTGAACGATTGAGAAAATTATTTCTGTTTCGCATTATTGTCAGTAATGGTATTGTCGACGTTGAGATGATGTTTCCTTCATTGTCTTTTTCCATAAAAGAATCAGAAAAACGAGTATCAGCTTGTTGTGATACCATTCGTAAGATACCCATCGGTAAATACAATGATAGCATTCTCATTTCGTCGACAATTGCATTTTTTAAATGAATATATAAATGAGATACAATTTCTTTGTTATCAGATTTATAATGATAAAGGCAGCACTCGTATTTTTTCTTTTCAGAAGGTTCTGTTGAATTATTCTATTTAACACAATGGTGTCTATAAATATGTATGCTATTTATAAAGATAATATTTTGAAAAAGTTATTAAACAATTTGGTTGCAAGCACTTAAAAGTAACATTTCTTTTTGCCTTGTGCACATACATACATATAAATGCCTTTGGTACACAGCAAATTTTTTAATTTCACTTCACATATACGTATATTACATTTTTTCTTTTCGTATATTGTAAATCGCTCTAAACTTACAAAATAAAACTTTAAACTATATTTTATTTATTAATTTTAAAAATTATACGCAGACTTTACAAAATTTTTACAGCAGCATTTTTTCCTTCGCGAGCGTCTTTCACAAATGTGCCTGTTTCTTGCATGTGTGGCTTTGTTGTTTTTTGCAATATTTTGTGTGTAGAAGTAAACATTCTGAGTAGCTGTACACAATGCGTGTTTATTTTCAAAGATGCCGTGTGCAAATGTAAACTGCTTTTGGTTGAATTATTAATTTCATATGCGCAATAGTGTTTAAATGCACACAAAAAATGTTTGAAATTATTAAATGTGTATATTTGCAACTGAAATAACTGTAAAATTACGCACAAATTCTGTTTCAGCATTTTTTTTGCGTTTGTACACACATTTTTACTGGAAAGTCAACACTTTTTTCGAGTAATTTTACATGTTGTTTTTAGCGTGTACCAACAACATGCTTTTGGCGCTAACAACGAGGAACGCAATTGAACGATGGATGCATATGGTACATAATTACATATTTACCTATTAACTAGAAAATAAATACAATTTGCAGTCTTGTTCTTTTGCCTTTTATTTATAATATACTCATTAGCAAATTATAAATGCACCACATATTGATAAATGTTCTCTAATTTACTTTTATTTCATTTCATTTCTGCGTAATTTTCAACTTAAATATACTAATTTTGATAAACGAGGATAGTTTTTGGAATTATTTCTCCACCATTGAAATAAGTCAAAATCTCCCGTAATTTTAAGAACTGAATATCTTAATTGGAATAGGGTAATGGAGTCGGTTTAGTTGCTGTTGAAAAACTTGCTAAGTTATTAGATGAATTTCGCGACACTGGCGCAGACAACTGTGTACCAGGGCTTTCGGAATCAGAAGTAATATTAGCCAGTGGTGTTTATTGGAAAGAATCTGCTGCAGTACATTCTAGTTCTTGAATGCGACATATGCAACAATTTTTAATATCGCTGAGATCGTTACATTGCATATTTACAGCTGGCGTATATAAAAAGAATGCAGCCTTATGCCACAAAGTCAAATTCTTCACCCAAATATCGTCTACATTTTGAATTATTTTTTCTGTCAAAACGGAAACAGCGCTATTCTTCGCTATTAGGTTTACAGAGGTCTTGAATTTTATAAATCGAGGGTAAAACAAAACACAAAGAGGGTGAGCTGCAAGTTTGCAACTTTTTGAAAATAATTTCAATGTTCTTACACAATTCAAGTAAGACTTTCAGTGTCGAAATGTTTATGTGTAAAAGATGCTGCCTTCCTTCTTTCTTACTTAGCAATTCATTTATAATAAACCAGTTATCAACGATTGATATTATCATGGCATAATTGGCATTCCACCGGGTTGGACATGGACTTTTGAGAGAAGTTGTAAGCCGGTTCTGCAAATTTGCTTTTTTTAAATATTTTACGAGCTTCTTGTGCGACTCTAATATTTCAGTGAGCTCAGTAGTTTCGTCAAATGATTTATCTAACACATTTGCCAATAAATGGCTACTACGACTAATGCGTGTGTAGTTATCCAATGCTTTAACCATATTCGAACCTCTGTCTGTTACGAATTTTATAGCATTCATATTTTGCACATCGAACTGACTAAACATTATTTTTAACATCTTTAAAATATTTTCACTGGTCGATCTCTCAAAATCCATTGATTTCAATCCTAAAGTGACATCAACAAGTTTAAAATCGTGGTGGTAGTGCAACGTGACTCCTAAAAAATTCCTTTTTACATACATAGTTGTCTGATCACATATCTAGTGTTACAGAAGCACATCCACTTTTTACAACGTCGTTTATTTCACTCAAGCTGCTCAGGACCTACTGAAGCAAACGGTGGCAGAGACGAAGACGGACGTGGCTATTATATCAGAGCCATACAAAATCCCCACAGCTTATGGGTGGATTGCCGAAAGGAACAGCAATATGGGCATGCGGAAACTTCCCCATACAAAGTGCGCATCCTGAGTTTACAGGTAAGGGTTTTGTTTGGGCGGTTATCAAAGGTTACCACATTTGCAGTTGTTATGCACCACCAAGCTGGACGCAGCAGGACTTTCAGGAGTTACTGAACAAAATAGTTGAGACAGCATCCGGTCGACATCCTTTAATAATCGCTGGTGACTTTAATGCCTGGGCTACAGAATGGGCTAGCAGAAGAACAAATGCAAGGGGTGCAGCCCTGCTAGAAACCTTCGCTCCTCTAGACCTCGTATTGGCGAATCGCGGAAATATCAGCACATTCCGGAGAGATAACAGAGAGTCTATCATTGACATAACATTAACGAGTGGCTCACAGGCTGGATGCACTAAGTGGATGGTCAGCGAGCATCACACTCACAGCGACCATCAAGCAATCCTGCTAGATATCTCTAGAGACAACCGCACCGACCAAAGCGGTCACGGTAATAAACACCATCACCGCTCTTGACGCCCGGCAACTCTTGACAAGGACCTGTTTACTCTTGTCTTCAGAGAAGCATCCAATAAGATGTCTCCAGAGCAAGAACCAGTAAAGCGAGTCTGCGAGCTGGTTTCCGACCTCACAATGGCATGCGACGCAGCGATGTCACGTAAAATGTTTAATACAACCCGTAAACAGGTATACTGGTGGAACGATACCATCAGGGAGCTAAGAGCGAGTTGTCTTAGAGAAAGAAGAAGTTGTCAGAGGCAAATAGCGATGCCAGGACATGCAGGTAGACGAGAAAGATTCAAAATTTTAAGAAAGAAATTGAAAGATGAAATTCGGAGTACCAAAAAAGCATCATTTAAGATTCTTTGCGACGAAGCTGACAAGAACCCCTGGGGAAACGCTTATAAGGTTGTAATGTCAAGAATTTCTAAGGCGCCTCAGAAAAAATGCCCACTGTTGCTAGACGTAATTGTAAAATCCTTGTTTTCTTATCGTGGTACGTTGAGCGTACCACGCGCTCCCGCTTCCGTTAGCGGAATGTCGGGGTGACTGCTGATGAAGTGATGGAAATCGCCAAAGCGATCGGTGACCGCAAAGCAACTGGCCCTGGAGGACCCGCAGTTGTATGCCAGAGTGATGGAGTCCTGTCTTCAGCAAGGAGTGTTTCCGCAGGTGTGGAAAAAACAGAAGCTCGTGCTTCTTCCGAAGCCAGGCAAACCGCCGGGTTTACCTTCATCCTATCGACCGATCTGCCTACTCGACACCTTGGGTAAGGTTCTGGAGAAAGTCATATATAACCGATTGTTACGGTTCCCTGAAGACGAAATGGGATTATCACCACGTCAGTACGGCTTCCGTAAGCGAAGGTCGACCATAGATGCAAGACAGGAAGTAGTCTCAATTGCCACAAATGCAATTGCTGGTAGAAGATGGAGAGGGGGCGATAAACATTACCGTGCCACAGTAACACTCGATATTAAAAACGCCTTCAACTCTGCAAACTGAGGACACATCCTAACAGCACTCCTAAAACTACAGGTTCCGGCATACATATTTAATATCATTAGAAGCTACCTGGAAGATAGAGTTTTCGAATATTCTACCGACGCTGGAACTAAAAAGTATACCGTTACTGCGGGGGTTCCCCAGGGCTCAGTACTAGGTCCAATATTGTGGAACATAATGTACGACGAAGTCTTCCGCCTACCGCGCCCCGACGGAGTAGACATAATCGGGTTCGCTGATGACATTGCACTGGTAGCAGTAGGTAAGCAAATATCAGATGTCGAAGTCAAAGTGAACGCCACAATAGAGACGGTCACTAAATGGCTAGATAGCGTAGGATTATCTCTAGCAGCAGAAAAAACAGAAGCTGTTCTAATAAGTAGTCAGAAGAAACCTGAGGTGGCGGTATTTAAAGTAAATAACCACACTATTCGATCCTCCCGCCAGTTAAAGTACCTTGGTGTGATTATCGACGATAGGTTATGTTTCGGACCACACGCAGATTATGTAACACACAAGGCGTCAAGAACTTACGGTGCTCTATCAAGAATGCTCCCAAACATAGGCGGACCTAGAAGCAGCAAACGTTCCATTTTAGCTAGAGTTATCAGCTCAGCCTTGCTGTATGCAGCGCCAGTCTGGGCTAAGTCATTGAAAGTAAAAGCCTACCGGAAGCCTTACGAAACTGTGTATAGGCTATGCGCTCTACGAGTGACGTGTGCGTATAAAACAACTTCGGATGACGCGGCAATGGTCGTCGCGGGTATGACTCTCTTCGATATACTGACTGAAGAAAGAGAGAGAATATTTCAGCAGAGAAAGCAGTTCGACAACGCAGAGGTAATTGCTGTCCAAGAAAAAGCGTTATCCTTAGAGCAATGGCAGGAGCGCTGGGATAACTCCGAAAAAGGAAGATGGACACACACCCTTATTCCCAACATTCAGAAGTGGGTCAATCGAAAGCACGGGGAAGTCGACTTTCACCTTACCCAATTCCTTACTGGCCATGGCTGCTACAGAAAATACCTTAACCGCTTCGGGCTGGACGATTCCGCCCTCTGCCCAACATGCAATGTAGACGAAGATGCGAGGCACGTCTTATTTTCTTGCCCACGATTTTCAGCAGTTACGATTAACATAAGTACTCTATCTGCAGATCCGCTTAGTCCGGATAATATAATCGATACAATGCTTAGCTCTATCCGAAATTGGGAAGCAATAAGTGGCACTATAGCAGAAATACACAAAAAGCTAAGGTACGCGGAGTGGTCCCGAAAAAACCGGTGAGATTTCTACCACTTTCACAGCGTACTGCATCATTCGACTTTGCTCGGAACCACGTCCGTTCCGACAGAAACGATCGCTAGGGAAACACGGGTTGGAACCGGACGCACTCCTCCCGTGTAATCAGGACGGATCTGGATATCGTTCGCCGGACCATCCAAACAAAGTTTATCCCCGTTAGATATAGCTCGGAACCTCGTCCGTTGCGACAGCTACAATTGAAGACATGCTCTGCGAATGACCAGCAAAACTACATCTGAGTCCTCTTCCACGGACTGCATCAATACGGTAACGGACTTAGAGCTTCGTGCTCAAACTGCCTCCCGACGAAATACTTGACGGTAGTACCGGGAGGGGAACGGTACGTGACAGTAGGAGGTTTAGTGCAGGTTAAAGTCCCACACTGACGGGGTGAAGGCTTTCGATGCTTACTCCTCGTAAAACAAAAAAAACAAAAATGTAGTTATAAAAATGTGAGCATTAATTGTTAACTTAAGCACAGAATTGGATGCTATGGATGTACAATTTAAAGTGACATACATATGTAATCTACATTTTCAAAATTTTTCATTTCTACTCTCTCCTTCATTTCTATTTCCTTTAGCGCAACCTCCCTCTTCATTTTCATTTCCCTAATTCTTAGGTTTCTTTCCATTTGTAGCTCCTTCTCTTTTCGCAAATTTTCTTCAACATGTTTCTCTTTTTCAAAAATAAATGTTTCCCTTTGTAATTCTAACTCTGTCTCCTTTACTTTTAATTCCCTTACTTTATTTTCCTTCCGCATTGAAAGTATTTCGTTTTGAACTTGCAGCACGTCACTCAGCCCAGTACGTGAGTAAATGCCTTTTTGACCGCGATAAGAGGGGGTTCAACAGATACAGAGTTAGGCTCGTGGCTTTCTCGGGCATTATGTTCACATTCTTCAATAGTTCGTTGATTATTTTGTATAGTATTCTGACTTATTGGAGAAAAGTCTGCTGAAGTTTGTTGCACTTCGGTGATCTGTGAATAGTCAGCCACAAGGGAGGGGAATGCATTCGTATCCAGTAGAACAGTTATGCCCGCACTCTCTCTGTATGCAAATACTTCCTCATAGTCATGAAACATCGGACACTTTCTCTGTAAAAAAATCGAACTTTTTTTTTGTTTGCAAGAAGCTTACACTGGTTGCTGGAGAAACTACCTTCCATTGTATCGCCGTCATTTAACGCTCCAGCTTCAGTGGAATCAAGCATTTCTTTTGCTTTTCTGTATGACTGTCGCATATTCTTAACTTTCGAACGGACGAGGCTCCACCCACATTCAATACCGCTTTCATTTAAAAATCGCCGGTAGTTGGTCCGCGCAGTTGGTTTCTCAAGCGGGCGATTTTCTTTTAGAAAATTTATAAGGCTGCACTGCTGTAAATCCGACCATTTATGGTATGGCGCCTTACATACACGCTTCTGTTTCTTTTTATTAAAAGAAAATAAGGTTTTATTAGCTTTTATTTTATAAAACATTTGAGAGCTCGTATTGCAACTTACCATTTCCATTTTGTTTACCTTTTCTGAACAGCTGATTTCTAACTTGCGTAGAAGTTACCAGACTGGAAAACTGGCATATAGGCAAGTACAAAATTACCAGATGGTGGTAATTGGTGTTTGCATAGAAAAAAACAACAAAATATTTGATTACCCCAGTAAAATGTTTTAATTTACCAGATGGTATTTTTTCTACAATGATTACCAGAGAGCTGTGAATTGCACTAATGTGTAAACGTTAGAAAAAATCTTTTTCAATTATTAGTAAAGAACTATTACGAGTATTATGTGGATCTTTTCTATGTTAAAATTTTAGATAAGAAAATTAAATATTAAAGCATTTATAGCAATAAAAATAAACAAAAAATGTTTTTTCGGTTTTAACTTTTTTAATAACCCAATTTAAAAAATGTTACAAATAAAAAAATTCAGTTTGTTTACAAAACATTTATTTTTGTTTTGTTGAGAATAATGAATATTTCTAGCCTTAGCCTTTTTAATGCTTTTTTAAAACTCTGGCTTATTTTAGCTTACGAATTTACATAAAGATAAGATAAATATTTACATAAATAACATAATTTTATACATATGAACAAATACATACATAGTAGGTAAAACGCTTAGCTTTTTAGCTTTTCCAGTAAAAGCGATTTCAATTCAAAAATTCGTCAGACTATTAATTTTTTGTATATTATTAATATTTTTTTTTTACCTTTTAACGTTCCAAAAATTCCATAGTTTGTGAAATCTGTTTTGGGTATAGTATATTGAATGTAAAGTAAAAATATATAACTTGTTGTATGTTTGCTAAAACGTTGTCGTCATCATTAGTTGATACAATTATTTTCTTGATCAATATATATGTATGTATGTATGTAGGTAAGAAGATTTTCCTTACAAACGTCGTTTTCTAAAAAAAAAAAAAATTATTACGAGTTAGTATACAACACCTTTACATACATACTTGTTCAAAAATTTAATAATATTTTAATTTATTACCAACAAATGCAATGAAAGGTGTGTTTGTTGCAATTTTTGCCATCATACATATCATCTTTGTTAGTTCCAAACTGATATACATACAAAAGTATATTGTTTAAAATTTCATATTTTTGATGTGTAAACATCTATAGCCGCGGTAGGGCAAATCTCTTACGCTAATACTACCATAAAAACTCCGTATAAAAAAAAGTAAGACGTTTTTGATTGGTCAAGAACGACTCTGTGTGAAAATGCGTGTGCCGTCTGACGTATGTGTTAGTATTATATTGACCCAGAAAGCAAAATCAATTATCTTTGTGTTGCATGCAATTAGGCGCATAATTTTTATAAACTATGCGGCTTAAAGCATAGGGTGTTCTCTAAATTTAGATTGACACAGTTTAATCGGTTTGCTGCTGCACGGGAATTAGGAAACAATTTTCAGTGGCATTCACTTATCTTGGGTGGAGATTTTAATTTTAATTTCGCGGAAACAGAAGCGGTACCACTCAATAAATTTTTGTTTGATGCATTCTTTCTATTATTCATAGTTTTATACTTAAGCACCAAAAAAATTCATTTCTCCTGGAAAAATTGCAAATTGCTCATTATTCTCTTCCCACTATTCTCCCCCTATTCTTTGTTTATTATTACTCAAGATATTTCATCCGCAACGGGATTGCGCAATCTTGTATTCTATCATTCTTGGTTTGATGGAACAAAAAACCTGTTTGATTTGTCCGAACATACACCTGTCCACTTGACAGCTTTGCCAGATAGAAATGCGGTGAAGAGAAATGCCACGAGTTAATGCCAATAAAGGCTGTTAATGCAGATAAGCTCCCATGTCTGTCTTGGGTATTATCTACGTTCTTTGGTATTGACACAAAAAGCAAAATTAATTATATTTAATCGGGAGCACCCTGTACCTTTGAGTTGCATGCAATTAGGCGCAAATTTTTACAAACTGTGTGCAAAGAACGTACATTATCTACGTTCTTTGCTGAGTGAATTAGAGCACAGCGTGTTCTCTAAATTTTGATTGAAATTCCCTTATTCGCTTTGCGTTGGTACTACTTTTGAACAGCTGATCGCTTTGTGTTTCTACAACTCAGCTGATTGGTGTTCCTTAAAACAATAAATTAAACGTTTAAACTGGAGGTATATAACCGAAATGCAGGTAATATTCATGTTTCTAAATAAATTACAGGTCAAATACTAATATTAATTATTATTGTAGAGAACATCGCAATCATTTAGAAGATCCAGAAACGCTGGATATCAACGTGCCTACCGAGAACGTCAACGCCAAAAAGAAATTAATAGGCTACGTGGACATTTACAGCAGCAACAACAACAGCAACAACAACATTTACAACAGCAACAACCACCAAATTACCAAAACATTGAATTGCAATATGAGCATTATCTTAACCATGTTAATGCCCATAAACAATTTAAATTAAAAATGATCGACAACGACTTTGGATACGCATGCGCTGTGTGTGATAGATTGTGGTTTAAAAACGACCTTAAAGCTATGCCTGCTGGCCGTTTTTTCCAGACTACTTACCAGTATTGAATCAAAGGTGTACGTTTCTTATTTTAGCTATCATAAGCCTATTTTAACTATTGCAACACAAATAATAAAATAAATTAAATTTTAAAAATTAAACAAGATAAATATGTATGATTGACTTAACCCTTGAATGCCCATGATACCTTTAAAGATACAACCATTATTAACGAGATTGTAAAGTATTATATAGGGGTTAATATTTCTAAATACTGCAAATTTAACAGTTTACACATCTACCTTGAGTTCAAACACTCACATCTTTTTTTTTAATGATATCTTGTTCAAAATTAACTCTTATTAAAACTTACCTCAAAATTCATAAATAAATAACTTATATCTTTGTCAAAGCTTTTCATTACATCAGTCCTTCATATACCTCTTAATTTTAATTTTTTCCTCACATGAGACCGTCGTTCCAATTACTATATGTTTGTTGAGGAAGATTTGAGCGCCTTCTTTGTTTTACGGGAATATTAGGATCAAAGCTGATCTTGCTGTAATTTGGTGAACGATTGAGAAAATTATTTCTGTTTCGCATTATTGTCAGTAATGGTATTGTCGACGTTGAGATGATGTTTCCTTCATTGTCCTTTTCCATAAAAGAATCAGAAAAACGAGTATCAGCTTGTTGTGATACCATTCGTAAGATACCCATCGGTAAATACAATGATAGCATTCTCATTTCGTCGACAATTGCATTTTTTAAATGAATATATAAATGAGATACAATTTCTTTGTTATCAGATTTATAATGATAAAGGCAGCACTCGTATTTTTTCTTTTCAGAAGGTTCTGTTGAATTATTCTATTTAACACAATGGTGTCTATAAATATGTATGCTATTTATAAAGATAATATTTTGAAAAAGTTATTAAACAATTTGGTTGCAAGCACTTAAAAGTAACATTTCTTTTTGCCTTGTGCACATACATACATATAAATGCCTTTGGTACACAGCAAATTTTTTAATTTCACTTCACATATACGTATATTACATTTTTTCTTTTCGTATATTGTAAATCGCTCTAAACTTACAAAATAAAACTTTAAACTATATTTTATTTATTAATTTTAAAAATTATACGCAGACTTTACAAAATTTTTACAGCAGCATTTTTTCCTTCGCGAGCGTCTTTCACAAATGTGCCTGTTTCTTGCATGTGTGGCTTTGTTGTTTTTTGCAATATTTTGTGTGTAGAAGTAAACATTCTGAGTAGCTGTACACAATGCGTGTTTACTTTCAAAGATGCCGTGTGCAAATGTAAACTGCTTTTGGTTGAATTATTAATTTCATATGCGCAATAGTGTTTAAATGCACACAAAAAATGTTTGAAATTATTAAATGTGTATATTTGCAACTGAAATAACTGTAAAATTACGCACAAATTCTGTTTCAGCATTTTTTTTGCGTTTGTACACACATTTTTACTGGAAAGTCAACACTTTTTTCGAGTAATTTTACATGTTGTTTTTAGCGTGTACCAACAACATGCTTTTGGCGCTAACAACGAGGAACTCAATTGAACGATGGATGCATATGGTACATAATTACATATTTACCTATTAACTAGAAAATAAATACAATTTGCAGTCTTGTAATTTTGCCTTTTATTTATAATATACTCATTAGCAAATTATAAATGCACCACATATTGATAAATGTTCTCTAATTTACTTTTATTTCATTTCATTTCTGCGTAATTTTCAACTTAAATATACTTTATTCTTTAACAAAACCCATATGAGCCCAAGTGCTAAACTTTATTTGAAATAGTTTATAGTTTTCATGAAAATTAGTTAAATTATTCTAAGTTTTTAATAAAGTTTAGAACTTTGGCTCATATGAGTTTTGTTAAAGAATAAAGTCTATTTAAATTGAAAATTACGCAGAAATTAAATTAAATAAAAGTAAATTGGAGAACATTTGTTAATATGTGGTGCGTTTATAATTTTCAACGGAGTGTTGACATATCACAATTACTTGTTGAAATTTTTATAATAGGAATGTAAAAATAATAAACTATCGACTGCATTTGGCGCTAGTCGGCTTCGCTTCTCAGTTATAACATTGCCAGCCATTGAAAAAGCTCGTTCAGCCGCTGCACTGCTAGCAGGAGATGAATGAATTTGAAAAGCTAATTTTGATAAACGAGGATAGTTTTTGGAATTATTTCTCCACCATTGAAATAAGTCAAAATCTCCCGTAATTTTAAGAACTGAATATCTTAATTGGAATAGGGTAATGGAGTCGGTTTAGTTGCTGTTGAAAAACTTGCTAAGTTATTAGATGAATTTCGCGACACTGGCGCAGACAACTGTGTACCAGGGCTTTCGGAATCAGAAGTAATATTAGCCAGTGGTGTTTATTGGAAAGAATCTGCTGCAGTACATTCTAGTTCTTGAATGCGACATATGCAACAATTTTTAATATCGCTGAGATCGTTACATTGCATATTTACAGCTGGCGTATATAAAAAGAATGCAGCCTTATGCCACAAAGTCAAATTCTTCACCCAAATATCGTCTACATTTTGAATTATTTTTTCTGTCAAAACGGAAACAGCGCTATTCTTCGCTATTAGGTTTACAGAGGTCTTGAATTTTATAAATCGAGGGTAAAACAAAACACAAAGAGGGTGAGCTGCAAGTTTGCAACTTTTTGAAAATAATTTCAATGTTCTTACACAATTCAAGTAAGACTTTCAGTGTCGAAATGTTTATGTGTAAAAGATGCTGCCTTCCTTCTTTCTTACTTAGCAATTCATTTATAATAAACCAGTTATCAATGATTGATATTATAATGGCATAATTGGCATTCCACCGGGTTGGACATGGACTTTTGAGAGAAGTTGTAAGCCGGTTCTGCAAATTTGTTTTTTTTTAATATTTTACGAGCTTCTTGTGCGACTCTAATATTTCAGTGAGCTCAGTAGTTTCGTCAAATGATTTATCTAACACATTTGCCAATAAATGGCTACTACGACTAATGCGTGTGCTTGCTTTAACCATATTCGAACCTCTATCTGTTACGAATTTTATAGCATTCATATTTTGCACATCGAACTGACTAAACATTATTTTTAACATCTTTAAAATATGTTCACTGGTCGATCTCTCAAAATCCATTGATTTCAATCCTAAAGTGACACCAACAAGTTTAAAATCGTGGTGGTAGTGCATCGTGACTCCTAAAAAATTCCTTTTTACATACATAGTTGTCTGACCACATATCTAGTGTTACAGAAGCACATCCACTTTTTACAACGTCGTTTATTTCACTCTTAATCGGGTCTTTTATTTCATCTGCTGACTTTTGTACCTTGCGCGAAACTGTTGTTGGATCTGGCAGCAAGTCTTTTATGTCTACATTTTCCCTATAGGTTGCACCTATCTTTATAAAAAACTTGACTAATTTTGCGAAGCCTGAGCCACTGATAGCATAAAGTGGCCTACAATCTTCAGTAACCCATTCTGCGCATGCATCAATAGCTTTTTTTTTGTATTCTTCTGTTACAGTTTATAAAACTGCTGCATGTTTGATGGCTTGGCAACAAGGATGCCGGTTCAGGTTGGATGTGTAATTTTTATTGCATTTAAGAACTTTGCGGCATTTGCGTCAGTATACCATCCCTTCTACTCTGGTACCATCTGTTTTCAAAACCTCTGGCAATATATTCCAAATGAAACTTCCCTTGTGTTGCAGTGATAAGGTGTAAACACCATTCGCAATTTGTTCAGTGATAAAAGCAGAGAACTTATATTTGACAGAGAAGATTTTCACGCGAATATCAATGTGAATTGTCAAAATCCAAGTGAATGTCTTGCAGAATGCCACCACGCCAGGGCTAACAGGGGAAATAGCGAGAGTGGCAAGTTAACAGAGCTGAGTGAGGTCGAAAGAAATTTAACAGCTTGTATTTTCTCATAAATGTAGAAAAATAGACCTATTTTGGGTTGATTTTGACAATTTAATAAACAGCAGAATAATTATAATACGATTGATAAAATGTATATTCATACTTATGTATGTGCATTTGTGAAATTAATGGCTGAAGCCGCCCCTTTTTTGTTTTATGAATATGGATTTAATTAATGCACAAATGTGAGCATAATCCACCTGTTGTTTTGCCGACGGCATTACGTATTAGGAAATTTATGAATTTCGTTGGATATTGGAAAAATAAAGTCAAATAATAATAAAATTGGTTTTATGAATTAATGAAGAGTCCTCTTTTGTGTAATTTGTGTGTACGTACTTACATACATATGATATGATTAGATTTGCTATGATGGTGGTGCGCAAACGCAAATCAGAGAACGTGTATTGACAGAGAAGCCTTATCCCAGTCCATTCCGACACACATTCCTCTGATTTTGAGGGGTACTTAATTTCTTATCGAGTCTCACCACTATATTTCTTATGAATGCTCACCACGATTCGACAGCGATAGAGCGAAAAAACTAACAGTGCCAGAGCGAGAATTGAAAAAGCGAGAGTTTTAATATATTTTTGTTATGTTATCGGTCGAGCTGGAGATTTATTTAAATTTTGGTAAAATTCATTCACTTAAATTTATAAAAATAATTTATGAAGCAATATTTTTCAAACTTGGTACAATGCATAGCAAGTAGTTCTTTGTACACATGTAAATCTGGCCATATGAGCAATTTATTTACTTTTTAACATTCAATTTGGTTGGTATAAATTCAGTAATTTTGAATCTTCACAGGTTTCTTATGTATTTACCTAGAATCATAAATATTACATAAGTATACATATATTCTCCAAACATACATGCATATACATATGTATATACATACATACATATATGAATGAACGTAAATATGTTCTTATTTTATGTACTAATGTACGTACATAGAATGGCGCATATCATATTCTGATTCATACAAAATCTGTATAATAGAATTTATATATGAACAAATGCATATTTATTTGTTGATTTTACTAGTTACTTGTTATTACATGTAATATAATTTAGTATGCTTTCCGAAACTAAATTTAATACATATCACTAATGTTTAAAATATTTGATCAAACAAATAGAAGCCTAAAATTCATCTTACTTGCAAGCAAAAATACAAACGCAAATTTTTATGCACATACATACAATAAATACAAACGTACATTTGTTCACGTGCCCGCAAACCACCCTTGAGCTCTAAATGTTTGCTTCTGCTCGGATTTCCGACAATTCTGCTGCAAGACGATGGCAATAAACCACCACCATAAATTAGAGTTGGGTGCCAATACTATTCGTTTCGCAGTAGGTCCAAGTAAAAATAGGAGACGTTTAACTGGGAGAAAATCAATAATATATGGCTTCTTAATTCTTATTAAGGTGGGATATAGTGTGGCACATTTTTTAAATAAATTAAAAGTGAAAATTCATTATGAATTTCTGTAACTACTTTTCATTAAGTAGTAGAATTCCTACTCCGACTTCAAATTGCAGCAAATGGTTTGCAAATTCAATGATGACCAACACTGTTGTTCAAATGCGACAAAATTCGGCTACATATTTACATATACATATACATATATAAGCTCATACAAATGTACACAGCGCGTATTGAGGTGATGAAGATGTGCTGAGTATTTATCTTGGCAAGGCCGATTTTGAGATATAATACCGAATGCATTTATATATTTTTATTAGTATTTTACAATATAATCGTACGTAATGATTAAATATTCATAAATTAGACATGAATTTGGTAAAGGAATATCGTATTAGCTGAGGAATGTATATTATACATATTTTCATTTATTTTTCAACAACACATTTGCCGGACTGGGCCAGAAATAGGCAGCGCCCCTGTACTTGCAAAGCTGAAGACGAAAATGTTCAAATTTATAAATTTTTGCAAGATCGCGAAAAATGTTCTTCGCTGGCAGATTTTAAGTTGTGCTGCAATTAATGAATGAAATGAGTTTTACGCACGCGCAATTTATGAATGAAATGGTTTAGGAATTATGGCGCCGGCGTAACTGTTGATGTAGCAGTTGCTGCGGGAAGTGAGGACAGAAGTGTGCGCACGTTGATGTGTAAATATGTATAAATATAAGTATGTGCGCATATTTGTATGTGCAAAGACGTCATTTGTCCTTGAATTAATATTTTGGCATGTGATGTACATAGGTCAAGGTTGATTTATATGATCTTGTAAGTACGAGTACATTTGATTTTATATATTTAGCTAAAGTATTTATATAAATAGGTATGTATGTATATACATATGTATGTACATACATATGAACAAAGTTAGTTCTGCATTTTGTATACATATGTATGCATAGATAAGAATATACATACATACATATGTATAATGGGTAAAATATTGATTTGTATTATGTTGAATGGGGGTTTATATCGATGCACAGGTATGGACATACATATTTATATAAATGTATGTATGTATATATATTTATTGGGGTACTATTTACGTACATAAAATGTGTAGCTAGCTCAACTATGAACAAAGTTTGAGTGAAGAAAAAGTTTTAAATTAATATCCATGCATTTATGAATCTACATATGTACATACATACATACATACATATGTATGTACGCATACACGAGTTTTGCAGTGATTTAAAAAAATTTGCGAATAACTTATGTACATATGTAGATAAAAGCGTAAAAATTATGTGTCAACAAATGCAAATCGCCGACGGCATTTTAGCATTTGCGTTTGCGCACCACCATCATAGCAAATCTAATCATATCATATGTATGTAAGTACGTACACACAAATTACACAAAAGAGGACTCTTCATTAATTCATAAAACCAATTTTATTATTATTTGACTTTATTTTTCCAATATCCAACGAAATTCATAAATTTCCTAATACGTAATGCCGTCGGCAAAACAACAGGTGGATTATGCTCACATTTGTGCATTAATTAAATCCATATTCATAAAACAAAAAAGGGGCGGCTTCAGCCATTAATTTCACAAATGCACATACATACATAAGTATGAATATACATTTTATCAATCGTATTATAATTATTCTGCTGTTTATTAAATTGTCAAAATCAACCCAAAATAGGTCTATTTTTCTACATTTATGAGAAAATACAAGCTGTTAAATTTCTTTCGACCTCACTCAGCTCGTTAACTTGCCACTCTCGCTATTTCCCCTGTTAGCCCTGGCGTGGTGGCATTCTGCAAGACATTCACTTGGATTTTGACAATTCACATTGATATTCGCGTGAAAATCTTCTCTGTCAAATATAAGTTCTCTGCCCGAGTGCACTCAAGTGTGTACATGCGCAAGTTTGCGCCTTCACATGCACGGCCAATCATGTGAACTACCACACTCGAAAATGTAATGATATATCCCGCACATGTCAGCCTTATGTTTATGAGTGAGCATGAATGAGCGCACAGCAGCAGACGGCTGTGCTTGCTTGTATCAAATTTTAGGGATGATGAATATGCACACTCGAGCGCACTCAATGCCGTTCTCTGGTGAGCACATATGTATGTACGTGCATCCACATCAATATCATTGGAAATATCTTCCTGAAAAAAATTGCTATTGCGTTTTCAAATATCACATTTTCGAGTTCATTTGAATTATGGTGAATTATGGTGAATTATTATGAATTTTGATGAATTATACAACGTTAAGCCGGTCGTGTCTCATTGTGCTCGCATTCATTGGTTCGGCGCCATGGCTTCGTTTTTCCTATGAAACGAACGAATTGCGTCTTCGGCAATAGCAAAGCCACCAACTGCCGCACAACTTCGGCGCCTGCATTCATACGGACCATTTCAAATGGTGAGCGGCTTCACGCGATCGAAAAAACCGGTACGAGTAAGTTGTGCATTCATGAATGAGTTAATTCATGCAGATGTTTAGTTGATAATACTTAATGCCACACGCTGAAATGATCGATGTTAAATATAATAAATACCGTAATAGAAAGTTGCCTGTAATTAAAAATATATATATATAAAGGTAAATGTACCATTTTCAGAACAACTACCAGTTTCAAAACGGTGTAGTTACATTTTTACAGAAGAAGAAGTCAGCTCATTTTTTTGCATATTTCTTACAAAAAAGAGGGAATTCATACTGTTTTCAGACTGAAGTGTTCTACATTCAGCTGCAGTGCAGAATGCTATTCCTTATCTTTAGTCATCACAATTTATAATTATTAATGATAAACTCTGAAATTTGGTAAATAATATTTTTTTTCATTTCAAGCAATTGTGCTTAACACAAATTATACGTCCGCAAGCTTGTGCAAACGCATTTAAGCTAATACGACGTTTGTATGGAGTTTGCGCAAACTCTATTGTATTACTTTGCAGGATCTTGTTCTGTCAGGGCTGGGCCTTAGACGGGTGCCAAATGTTACAAATCGTTCACGTTTGACTTCTAAGATGAGGATCATGATAAAAATTATCACATACAACTATTTTCAATTAGTTCCGTATTTTAATTTTGATAATGACAAACGTGGTAATAATTAACATAAAAACAATTAATGTCATAGCGAAAATTACATTTTCAACAATTATCAGCCGTGCTCCTAGTTTCACATTTCAATTCCACAATGTAATATTAAAAATTTCCTGTGAAATTAGTGAATTAGTGTGCTCCTAATTTCACAAATATCTTCGCATATCAGGTCATCGCTTTCACACATATCGGTTATCGTTGTGGCAATTCACAAAAAGCTGTTGTTGAAATTTCCCTTTCGGTTTCAGCTATGTATGCTTTTTTGAGGAGGCATCAGCAAAGCACTTAAAAATAGACATATTTTAATGAATAACTAATACAGAAATGTCATAAATGGCTTCTAAAAACATCAAAGAATATTTTTAAACTTATTTCACTCGAAAATAATTAAACATTCACACACTTTTTGTCATTTACTTTTCGTTTCACATACAACCAAGCATTCGGATTCAATTCACAAAAATGAATGTGAATGTGAAATTGGGAGCTCCAAACATGTGATTTCAAACCGAATCCACAGGCAGTTTGTGAATGTAAAACTGGGAGCACGGCTGTATAATGCAATCTTAAACAGGCATCTGTCAGTTGATTCCTGTCAAAATTGAAACAAGTTGCGGCATTTAGTTTGTGTTTGACAGCTATTCATAGCAGACTACCGCGTAATTTTAGGAGAAAATGGTTGAAAATGAATTTCGTGTGCTCATTTAGCATTATTTTTTGCGGAAAAAGACCATCACTCAAACCAAAGCTAAGCTTGATAAATACTATGATGACTCTTCACCATCAATTTCAATGGTAAGAAAGTGGTTTAGCGAATTTCGTTGTGGCCGTACAAGCACGGAAGATGCCAAACGTTCGGGACGCCCAATTGAGGTCTCAACACCCGAAACAGTTGGAAAAATTTACGATATGGTGTTGGCCGATCGGAGATTGAAAGTTCGAGAGATTGTGGAAGACTTGGGCATCTCACATGGCTCAGTGGTTTCAATTTTAAATGGTCACTTGGGTATGAGAAAGCTTTCCGCAAACGCACACATGGGTAGTTTCCATGGCAAAAATTCAGGAACCGCCCTATTCTCCGGATTTAGCCCCCAGTGACTATTTCCTTTTTCCAAATCTAAAAAAAATTTTTTGTTGAAAAACAGAATTTTTCACAAAGGATAATTTTTTTTGTTGATTTTTGTCGCTTGATTCAATGTTCGACAAAAAATTAATAAAAATGTTGATATTTGTTGGAACGACTTTCCGTCATCCCTTGTCAAGTTTGGTTTGGAGACAAACCGGTGTCGGCGTTGTGCCATCTTTAGTGTCCATTTTCGTTCTGTTCAGTTTCTGTCTGTTGTTCCGTATTTATTTTTCGTTTTTTTTTGTCAATCAGGTATTGGAGCATAATCGTAAATGTTAAGTGTCCTGTGCATAGATACCTAGAGTCTCGCGCAGTTAGAGTCCAAAAATGTATATTTTATCTCGAATCTGCCTTCGCGGTAAGACCAGGTAGATAGTCAGTAATTTTAGTCCGTTTAGGTATTGCTGGTTTGTTTTGTATGCTGGTTTCTGTCATTTTACCTACGTCTTTGTTTTGTTTTTTGTAAACAAGCCTTAATGGTGCAAATATCGCATCAGAGTTGCTGTTTATTTGTTCGTTTATTATCCTCCCATCAAATGTTTTTTGTTTATATATTTCCATGTTTTCAAGAGCATTTAAGCGCCGTCCTTTTTGTTGTACATGCAGTACTTTAACGGTTTCTCTATGTTTGCGGGTGAACATTTTGCGTTTACTAAATGGGGTTCAATGGGGTACAGTGGTGCTTCTGGGTATGCAGATGCAGTTGCGCGGCTGTACTCAATCCCTACTCTTACGTCCACGTTCGTGCACCCTGGGCAACGTGAGCAACCCATGTGCGAGATACGGTAACCAACCCGTGTGGAGCCATGGGTCACGGCTAATAGAGAGGGAGCTTTAGTGGAGCCACTCCGACATATTCGGTTTAAGGGTCCACTAAAGTCCGCAGCGTCTGTTCACCAGGAGGTGCGGCTGCAAGCGGGCGTCTGTCTTGGAGCAAGCGGCTCGCTATATAAACGAATTTAAAATTTCAACTCCCAGCAATGGGTTGTGCGCAGGGCTTGGAACCCGCCACGTAAAAAACAACTTCCAATGAAAAGCAAAGCAAAGCCTCGGACAGGACCCCCCTTTTTAGATGACGACCACGGCAAACGTTTTAAGAACCATGATTTGAGGGCATGCACCTGGAATGTCCGAACCCTTAATTGGGAAGGTGCCTCTGCCCGGCTGGTAGATGTCCTCGGTAGAGCGAAGGCTGACATCACCGCCATCCAAGAAATGCGATGGACGGGGCAAGGGAGGAAAACGGTAGGCCCTTGCGACGTATACTACAGCTGCCATGTAAAGGAGCGCAAATTTGGTGTCGGATTTGTGGTGGGAGAGAGACTTCGCCGTAAAGTACTGTCGTTCACTCCGGTGGACACAATCCGCATAAAGGCGAGATTCTTCAACATCTTCCTGATTTGCGCCCATGCCCCGACGGAAGAGAAGGACGATGGGACCAAAGATTGCTTCTACGAACTCCTGGAGCGCACGTTCGAACGCTGCCCCCAACACGATAAAAAAATCGTGCTAGGCGATTTTAATGCCAAGGTGGGCAAGGAGGGCATCTTTGGTTCCACAGTCGGAAAATTCAGTCTCCACGAGGAAACGTCTGATAACGGATTGAGACTGATCGACTTCGCCGGGGCCCGAAACATGGTAGTTTGTAGTACCAGGTTCCAGCATAGGAGGATACATCAGGCTACGTGGCTGTCTCTAGATGGTAAGACACGAAACCAAATCGACCATGTTGTGATAGACGGAAGGCACGCTTCCAGTGTCCTAGATGTGCGCACGATCCGAGGAGCCAACATCGACTCGGACCATTATCTTGTCGCAGCCAAGATACGCACGCGCCTCTGTACGTCAAAAAGCGTGCGGAAAAGCACACAAGGAAAGCTCGACGTCGGAAAGTTGCAATCACAACAGACAGCCACGCACTTCGCTACTCGACTCGCACTCCTGCTCTCTGAGAGCTCTAATCAACACAGCGATATTTCAGAGCAATGGAACCACATCTCTTGCTCTTTACGTACCGCCGCTGAACAATCTATTGGTTTCCAGCAAGCCCGGAAAAATGACTGGTACGATGAGGGATGTCGCGTTGCCACGGAACGGAAAGATGCTGCCTACAGGGCCACGTTGCGATCGGGCGCAACGCGAGCCTTGAGGGAGAGATATCGTGAGTTGAAAAAGGAAGCGAGACGCATTTTTCGAGAGAAAAAGAGAAAGGCCGAAATGCGTGAGTGCGAAGAGCTTGAAATGCTGGCCGACAGGAAAAGCGCCCAAAAATTCTTTCAGAAAGTACGACGGCTAACAGAAGGTTTTAAGACCGGGGCGAATTCCTGTAAGAACGACAACGGCGACCTGGTAACTGACGTTCAGAATATACTTAGTTTATGGAGGGAGCACTTCTCCACACTACTTAGTGGTAGTGACAGAGACCACCTTGGAGAAGATGATGATCCTGAAACCCCAATCAATGACGACGGAATTCATGTTCCGTTACCCGACTGCGCTGAAATCCGTTTAGCAATAGCACGGCTCAAGAACAACAAAGCGCCCGGAGTTGACGGGCTGCCAGCTGAGTTATTCAAATACGGTGGAGAAGAGTTGGTAAAGCGCATGCACCAGCTTATCTGTAGAGTATGGTCGGACGAATGCATGCCTACTGATTGGAATCTAAGTGTACTTTGCCCAATCCATAAGAAGGATGATACTGCAATTCGCGCCAACTATCGTGGTATCAGCCTTCTTAACATTGCATATAAGGTTCTGTCGAGCGTATTGTGTGAGAGACTAAAGCCTACCGTCAATGAACTGATTGGACCTTATCAGTGTGGCTTTAGACCTGGTAAATCTACTATCGACCAGATATTCACAGTGCGCCAGATCTTGGAAAAGACCCAAGAAAGAAGAATCGACACGCACCACCTTTTTGTCGACTTCAAAGCCGCTTTCGACAGCACAAAAAGAAGTTGCCTTTATGCCGCAATGTCTGAATTTGGTATCCCCGCAAAACTTATACGGCTATGTAAAATGACGTTGAGCAACACCACCAGCTCCGTCAGGATTGGGAAGGACCTCTCCGAGCCGTTTGATACCAAACGAGGTTTCAGACAGGGTGACTCTTTGTCGTGTGACTTTTTTAACCTTATGCTGGAGAAGATAATTCGAGCCGCAGAACTAAATCGGTCAGGCACTATCTTTTATAAGAGTGTGCAGCTGCTGGCGTACGCCGATGACATTGACATCATCGGCCTTAACAACCGCGCAGTTAGTTCTGCCTTCTCCAAACTGGATAGAGAAGCGAAGCGAATGGGTCTGGAGGTGAACGAGGGCAAGACGAAGTATCTCCTGTCATCAAATAAACAGTCGGCACATTCACGACTGGGATCAAACATCACTGTTGACAGTTATAGTTTTGAAAAAGTAGAAGACTTCGTTTACTTAGGAACCAGCATTAACATCAATAATAATGTCAGTCTCGAAATCCAAAGGAGGATCACTCTTGCCAACAAGTGCTACTTCGGACTGAGTAGGCAACTGAGCAGTAAAGTCCTCTCTCGACGGACAAAAATTACGCTCTATAAGTCTCTCATTATGCCCGTCCTGATGTATGGCGCAGAAGCATGGACGATGAAGATATCTGATGAGAAGGCTCTGGGAGTGTTCGAGAGAAAGATTCTCCGAAAGATTTATGGGCCTTTACGCCTTTGCGATGGCGAATACCGGAGAAGATGGAACGATGAGCTGTACGAGCTTTATAACGACATAGATATAGTGCAGCGAATTAAGATTCAGCGGCTTCGCTGGCTTGGTCATGTCGTTCGAATGGATGAAAGCGCCCCAGCTCTGAAAGTATTCGACGCGGTACCCGCCGGTGGTAGCAGAGGAAAAGGGAGGCCTCCTCTGCGTTGGAAAGACCAGGCGGTAAAGGACTTGGGTACGCTTGGTATTTCCAACTGGCGCCAGTTAGCGAAAGAGAGAAATAACTGGCGTGCTGTGCTGAGCTCGGCCAAAATCGCATAGGCGGTTATCGAGCCAATGAAAGAAGAAGAAGAAATGGTTTGCAAAATTAGATTCAGGTATTGCCGTGGGTTGTCGTATCCTTTTGTTATTTCTTATGTATTCACGAAACCTTGTTCTTATTTTACGTCCTGTTTGTCCTATATACAGGTCAGTTTATACGCGCCTTGTTTGTTCAATGGGTCTTCTCATTCGTGCTGCTTTAAGTATCCTTCCCAGGTTGTTTCCAGTTTTGAACGCCGTGTGGATATTATACTTTTTGAAAAAATTAGTAAGTTTGTATGTCATTTTTCCTGTATAAGTCATTACTGTCCAAGTTTTTTCGTATGTCTCTCTGTCGCTTCTTTTTTGAATTGCAGACATTTTTCTGAATTTATCCACGAGCTCCTTTTTATATCCGTTGTTTGTTGCTATGTTGTATATTGTGTTTAGTTCCTTTCCGTATGCCTCTCGCGATAGAGGTATTCGTTCAAGTCTGTTTGTTAGTTGTCTTATAGCGGCGTATTTGTGTTCTTGAGGATGATTTGATGTGTTATATATTATGGTGTCTGTAGCTGTCGGGTTTCTGTAAATTTCGTAGTCAAGTTATTGGGCAATTTTGTCTATCTTAACCATCAGATCCAAGTAATTTATTGTTCCCCTCTTTTCCATTTCCATCGTAAACATTATGCATCCAGGTACTCCAGTATCTGCTCTTCATTGTCGTTGGTGATCACGAAGATAATGTCATTCAATGTCATTTTTTGATGTTCTCAAAATTTAAAAAGCGCGCCAAAAATCGATAATGCTGATGCGACCTCCCACGAGTGCACGAACGACTTATTTTTTACCTAAATAATCTTATTACGAAGTAAGAACGAAATCGGTAAACCGCAGGTACAAAACCATATTGGCTAATGAAAGAATGACCCAGGCGTAAGCGCATAAAAAATCAACGATTGCGATGGCTTGGACATATCTTTCGTATGGATGATGATATTTTGGTGAAAAAATCTCTCGACTTGACCCCCATGGGTGAGCAACGATGGCAGTGGCCCAACCCTCACTTGGCAAGAGTAACTGGGTAAACCAAGCAAAGAAGAATAGGAATTGGCAAACTTTTAGGTGCTGCCCATCCCTGTCGTAATTGATATCCATGTTAATGGAATTACTTTTTTTCATGTGCGCCAAAGCGATATAATTTACTGAATGTATACCTAACTTTCTTTTTATATATGTAAATCGATTTGCAAATGACTTGAGTTTATAAGTATGTATCTCTCAAATATGCCAGCATGCAAATTAAACAAAAGTTTTGTTTATTTTTATTGTTGGAAACTTTTTGGTAATAACTGAAATATTTTTATTTTCAATTATAATAATAATAATAATAATTTTGACGCATACACTATATAGCTCAGTGTTTGGCCGAGCTTCTCCTACCATTTGTGGTGTGCCATTGCCTGCCGAGGGGTGACCGCTATTAGAAAAAAACTGTTTCTATTATAAATTTTCAATTGCCAGCGTTAAATTAGCAGAACCTTTTGATTTGAGATTATTTTTAACTTCATATTCAGATTCTGTAAAAATGAATAGGACATTAAAATTTGTAAATTGTCATGTTCCTAATTTTTTTCACTAAATTCATATCGTTTTATATATTATACAGTTTTGCATGCCTTTTATTATTATATTCTACCCTTTACTTTGTATTTATATAATAGATCCAAATATGGTGGACTGGTCAATTAATGAACAAATTGTAGCTTCATTCGGGCGAGATGTAATAATCTGGAAACGATCAGATGATATTACCATGTTGTTTAGTGTGAAAAGAATTAAGTGTTTGGCTTATTCACCGGATGGAAATACACTAGCGATTGGATGTAAAACAAAACAATACCCAGGTAAGATGACGTTTTTAAAATCTACCGCCACCCTAATTTTAAGTTTGGAAATGAATCTTTCTCGTTTAGTTCCAAAGAAATACATACATATGTACATATATAGACATACATATACGAGTTTGTACGTATATATATTTTTATACCCGAGCGTACTTGTACACAACGGTTCGCATAACAGTTGTTTGTAAAAGCAAAAAATTATCCAGATAGATATAGACATACGTATATATGTATATTAGGGTGACAATTAAATGTATGGAGTATTTTTTTTTCTTTATTGTTTTGGTCTCAGTGTTTTTTTGTGTGTAGTTTTATTTAAAAAAAATTCTAGTAAAATTTCAAGGTCGTAGGAAGAGGATTAGGGGGCGCGTCGGCCCCCCAAAGTTACACAAAATACGTTTTTTCACGCAAATTCTTACTTTGACTGCTTGTAACTTTCTCTGTGTTTTTTTTTTTTAAACATTACTGGCGAAAGATGTTCATTAATATGTCTACAATAACATCTGTCAATAACATTTTTGTCTAATGTTAATATTTAATGAAAAAAACTTAAATATAGGAGAAAAAGTACGCCTCAATGTCGATTTATTATACTTAAATAAAACTACTTATGTATATGATTTCTCTTTTTATTAATATTGTTTAAAGCACTTGAGACAATGTCTTTTTATTACAGTCCGGAAACCGATGGCGGTAATCGCTAACAATTTTTAAAACAAATTGTTTTTGGCGTTCATTTTTGGTAAATAGTTTATTATACTCTTCCATCAATTTAACCCCCCTTTCGGCAGTGTCATTTGTAACATTTAATTTTTTCATCAGTTCAGCCGCTTTACAATAAGATTGGTCCTGCTCCCATTTGTCTGGGTTTAATTTAAAAAAATCAGTATTTATTTGAAGTCTTTCAAATAATGCTTTTGTTTCGGCAGAGACGAACTGTTCAATTCCGTCATGGAATATTTCAACGATTTCTCTATCATTTATGTAGCTCGCTTTGTGTTTTGCTCTTGTTCAAAATCATTTTCCAAAGCCGCCACCATTTTTTGTTTTGAAAAAAGGGATACGTTGCTGTCAAAAAATGCAAGACCAACCGCCTCAGGGCTTAAATACCACAAGTGGTTCCTGAACTTTTTAAGAGCAACATAAGATATAGCAGCATCAATTTTTTTGAAGTTTTCAAGTTTTTGTAAAAATAAAAAATCTTGATATGGCGCTTTAATGGCCAAAGGAGCAGAAAACCACGCTTCGACATAGACTTCAGCAATAAAAACACAAATTTGACGAAGCCCATTTAATTCAGTTGCTGAAAGCTGGAACTCGTTACGGAATAAAAATATTTTTAGACAGTAAATCGCTTTTGCCATCCACCTTGCATGGTGAACAGCTCCTGGCGATCGAAACATTAGGCTGTTTGGATGTGTCTTTTCTGGTTTTTGACCCAGGAAGAGCAAAGTGAGTTCCAAGAATTCTTTATAGTCTTCCCTGGGTTGTTTTTCTTCCAAGATATTATTTACTGCACCGATAATGCGAACAGCAGACTCTTTCATGTACGTCTTGACAGTTGGATCGTTGATGCCATACTCATAGTTTTTAGCATCAATCTTAGCCCAAGCATTTTTAAATTTCTCAAACATTTTAACGTTTGGACTTCCATAACAGCTTATTTTTTCTTCGAAAACGCATCTTAAAACAATCTCGTATATATGATGACGGCATGGTAACCATAAAAGTTGTCTTTGTAAATTATTTTCAATTAACGTACAGGTACCATTGAAACGCCCAGTATTGACCGCTGTTGTATCAAACACTAAAGCTTTGATGTGATTTTGCAGACCATATTCATAAATAGCATCGCATACAGCGGATGCCTGTTCTTTTCCAGTACCGGAATCAAGTGCAGGTATTTCAAGAAGCTGTTCAACTTTACCGCTCGATATTATTATAGGCAACCTATCAACTTTATCATTTCCCGTCAGCGCCGGCAAAAGTTTACCATCCCAATGAAGACAGATAGCGTCGAGCTCATTTAATTTTAATTTATTTTTTAATGCTGAAATTCTTTCTTCACGGATTTGTTCCCTTTCCTGGTGTACAGACGTTCGGTTTTAAATATAATCTTCAACATTATTACCCAGAGCTTCAACGACTGCGCTTATTAGTATTTTATTTGTTCCCCTACATTTTTTGGCTGGAGGTTGACTACAACGTGGGTCACATTCCATATCTGGAAAACTGTTATCATTCTCTGAAGATTCAGATGACAGCAACTCTGCAGTTTCATCTAATAAAAACGACTTAATTTAAAGAAAATAAAAAATAAACAATAACATACAACGAACCAATTAATGCAATTTCACGATTATTCTGCTCCACTTGTTGTAATAAATCGTTGTTGCGT
The DNA here is from genome assembly GCA_963971545.1 of Philophylla caesio. Classification (NCBI taxonomy): domain Eukaryota; kingdom Metazoa; phylum Arthropoda; class Insecta; order Diptera; family Tephritidae; genus Philophylla; species Philophylla caesio. The sequence continues at coordinate 35,483,520 of OZ020608.1, read as the reverse complement.
TCTTCAAGTCGGCACTCTCGGCGTACTTCTTCGTAATCGATACCATACATAAAGCCTGGGCGCCCCGTTTTTCGTTGACTTATCAAGAAATCAATATCTTCTTGATTCGACATTATTTTTAATGCACTTGCATGCGCCACGTCAAAAAGCATATCCAATTTTTCTTTCCACGTGTTTACTTTGCTCTTATGGAAATTAGAAGTCTTCTTTGAATCTTTTTGAAAGCTTTGCCATTCTTTATACAATTTCTCTACATTTGTAATGCAGTGTTGTTTATCCTTGACCGGAATGCGGGCTTTTTCCCAGAACACGAATAGTTCTTTTACAACTAAATCTGAACTTTCCCGTAAATTTTTTTTTACTACACGTAAATTGAAAAACAAAACTTTCAACACTTCTATATTGGAGGGTAGTTTACTTCCCGTTAATGAGTTGGTACAATAACCAATTAAATATATGCGTTCACGTAAATTTCTAGCAGACATTTTCGACTTTTCACATTCAAATATTCACTTCGAATGATTTTTTTGCAAATTTAATGCTATTAAAAAATGTTTGCGGCTGCTGCATATAACTGTAAAATAAGAATCTATTTTCCGAGAAACATTGGTGCTGATTTTTTGTCGGTAGCTTACGCAAGCATTGAGAATAATATTGTTGAGGTTGTAACGGGAATATTCTCGGTCACAATTGTCAATATTATAGATCGCTTCAGCATACAGGCAAAAAAAATTTGAAGCAAACTTTTAAAGACAATTCTTACACTTGAAAACAAAAGTAAACAAAAAAAGTCTGAAGTTCGGACTAGCGAGGTCTTACTGTATATAATTGTTGAAGCTACTCTTACGTAAATCATAAGGAATTTTCTATATGAATCTTTAATTAAATAAATCTGAACAAAATCCAAAATTTGAATCATATAAGTAATTTTATTTAAGTATAATAAATCGACATTGAGGCGTACTTTTTCTCCTATATTTAAGTTTTTTTCATTAAATATTAACATTAGACAAAAATGTTATTGACAGATGTTATTGTAGACATATTAATGAACATCTTTCGCCAGTAATGTTTAAAAAAAAAAAAACACAGAGAAAGTTACAAGCAGTCAAAGTAAGAATTTGCGTGAAAAAACGTATTTTGTGTAACTTTGGGGGGCCGACGCGCCCCCTAATCCTCTTCCTACGACCTTGAAATTTTACTAGAATTTTTTTTAAATAAAACTACACACAAAAAAATACTGAGACCAAAGAAAATATCACTTTCGAAATTAACTGTCACCCTAATGTATGTATATACTAAAATGATCAGAATGAAAAGAGGAATCGATTTAGCCCTGTCAGTCTGTCCGCGGTTACAATAACTTTAGTAAAAATTGAGATATCTCAATGAAATTTGGTACATAGATTGCTCTTTGGACAGGGTAGGTTGGTATTGAAAATGGTCAAGATCGGTCCACGCCCACCTCCCATATAACGGAAGTTTTTGAAAAATGTAAAAACTCGGTTTTTTCGGTATCCATTAAAGCAAATTGAGTGAAATTTGGTATTTGGAACGATTTTGAACTAAGAAATAAGGTATTTATGAAGTTTTGAAAAATGGGCGTTGCCACGCCCACTTATGAAAAATTTTCTGTATCTCACTAACGGTATTAGTTATCGTCACAAAATCTGGTGGACATATTTTCCTTGACATCGTATTATTATCATAGAAAATTTTTGAATTCGCATATAACGGAAATTTTGGAAAATGCTAAAACTTCATTTTTTCGGTATCTATTAAAACAAATTGAGTGAAATTCGGTATATGGAGCGATTTTGAACAAGAAATTGGGTATTTATGTAATTTTGAAAAATGGGCGTTGCCACGCCCACTTAGGAAAAACTGTCTGTATCTCAATAACGGTGTAAGTTATCGTCACAATATTTGGTGAAAAAATTTTCCTCCATATCGCAGTTATCATCGTTAAAAATTTTTGAAATCGGTCCATAACCTCGCCCACCTCCCATATAACGGAAATTTTGAAAAATGCAAACATTTAGTTTTTTCTTTATCTATTGGAATATATTAATTAAAATTTGTCCGACAGGGTGAATTGTTGATATTTGTTGGAACGATTTTCCGTCATCCCTTGTCAAGTTTGGTTTGAAGACAAACCGGTTTCGGCGTTGTGCCATTTCAGTGTCAATTTTCGTTCTGTTCAGTTTATGTCTGTTGTTCCGTATTTATTAACAGCTGTTGAGTGTCCTGAGTATAGGTTAATTAGGTTATAATTAAACAAGAAACTTGATGTTTATGAAATTTAAAAAAAATGGGCGTTACCACGTCCATTTATAAAAAAACGTCTTCAGGTATCTCAATAACGATGTAAGGTATCGACACAAAATTTGATGAACATATTGTCCTTGATATCACTAGCATCACCGTCAACATTTTTTGAAATCGGACCAAAACCACGCCCAACTTCCGGAAATTTTGGAAAATGCAAAAAACTTCGTTTTTCAGTATTTATTGAAAGAAATTGAGTAAAGTTTCATACTAGCTGCGATTTGAAACAAAGAAACGGGGTGTTTATGAAATTATGGGCACCGTTCATACAAAAATACATCAGTTTCGCCCGAATTTAGCTTTTTTACTTGTTTATTTTCATTATGTAAGTATAAGATTAAGTGAGTGACGCCGACATCAACAGCACGCTTAGGTCGAGGATTAAGGTTTCTGCTCTTTTCCTCTTATGTTCTTAGTTAGCAAAGCCTTCGAAAGGGTACTCCTCTCCTACATCTTGTGACATCTAATACCTTGTTATACCTTTCATGGAAATGGTATATTAACTTTGGTCCGATGTTTGTAAGTACCAGAACGAGAAGAGTTAGACCCATCAAAAAGTATACCGATATGATCAAAATGACGAGCTGAATCGATTTAGCCATGCCCGTCTGTCTGTCTGTCTATCCGTCTGCTTAAACGCAAAGTAGTCCCTCAGTTTTTGAGCTATTTTATTGAAACCTGGCAGTCAGATGTCTTTTTACATTTGATTACACATTTGTTGGAATCGGCCAGATCGTTCGACTATAACGTATATTGGAGCCGATTGTTCAGATATCATATTTTGCTTCATAACTTCTTCATTTAAAATGCTAGAAGTCTGAAATTTTGCAAGAAAGTCCGCAATACTAAGTTCTACAATACCAGTGGAAATCTTATAGATCTGATATACAACATATACCAGCCATATAATTGATTGTTCACATATTTCATTTAGTACGAAACCCCCTTCATTTATGCAGCTAAAGTCTTGAAATTTTGCAAAAATAATACATATTAGAAGAGAACAGCTTTAGCTGTGAAAATCAATAAAATCGGATAAATATAACATATAGCTGTCATACAACCGATTGTTCAGATATTGCAATTAGAAAAATCAGCTTGAAAATACTGGACGCATTGTTGTTTTGGATCAACCTTAAAGGAGGAAATGCAATTTAGTGGGTTATTGTGGTTATCAGTATTTTAATTTCTGTTCAGCTGTCCCCACGCTCAGTGAGCTCTATTGGATATACATATACGAGTATTAAGTATAGCATTAAGGATTTCACCTAGTGTAGATCTATAAGTACGTAGCGGATACTGAATAGGTCTTTAAAATTAAGAGCAAATCAAGGTTAATAGCATTGTTTCATGATAGCCATTTATGAAACTGTGAGAAAGGAAGCAAATTGCCTGTTCTTTCAGCGATTCGGTTTGCTTTTGTCATTCTGAATATTTTGGTATATTTACAAACTTATACGATAAATTAGGACACATATCTGAACATATCTAGTTTGTTTATCCTGCGTAGTCACGCAATATTTTATTTCCTAATTTTTTTTTAATTTTCAGTTTCTTGCCTTTTAATTATTAGTTTTCCGAGCTAATTATCTTATTATCTATTTGCTAATAGTTTTAGAATTATGGAAATTCGGTTATTCCGCAAAATTTGTGGTCGAAAATGGGAAAGTATTTTCCTCAGCCCATTCTGACTTGCATAGCATAGTATGGAATCACACGGGGACTCAAGTTATATGTGGAACTGGATTGGGATGCTTATATGTTCTATCTGTTCCTGATTTAAAAGTGATAAGAAAAGTTCGCCGGCACAGGATGCCCATAGTAAAAATAAAATTGTCATCAAATATGAGATACCTAGCGAGTGGAGAGACCGGAGGAGATATTGTAGTGTATAATTGGAGTTCATGCGACGTCTATCTTGTTGTGCGTTCAAAACGCAAGCTAAATACCGATTTTGATTGGCATCCTTGGAACGGAGAGGATTTGGTTATAGGTATGTAAAAATGATGAAAAATTTATATATTTGATATATATAAGGATATTATGAGCAGAAGCTAACTGGGATGATGAACTAACAGCCCTATTCTGTGTACTTGACAAATTCAACATCTTGCTTATTTATAAAGATTGACAATTTATCAAGATTTTTCTATTCTATGTCAAAAATAAAAAGCTCTTTTCTTGATAAACTGTCAAGATGTCAAATGCTCTTGACAAATAAAACATCTGTTTTACTCTTTGTGCATAGTCGTGAAAATAATTTATTAGAATGGAAAAAGATAGTTTACTTATATTGTTATTGTTAGACGAAGAGGAAAATTCCGAAAATATAGATCGCGTGCATTACTTAAGAAGTTTACGAGATGCTAGTGATCCATTTTCGTTGAGTGATAACACGTTTATGCAAAATTTTCGTTTGAAACGTGAACTTTGTCGTCGTCTCATTGATGAACTGGCCCCACATGATAACCAAAAAACACCACTGCCTTTAACTATGTATAAGAGTTCTGGCAGCTTTTAACTTCTTTGGACACGGCTCATACCAAAAATGTGTAGGAAACAACTTCAACTTGCCCATGAGTCAGTCGTCTCTTTCCAGAAGTTTGCGGGCTGTGGCAAAGCTTATTGTAAAGGTGAAGGGAGCAGAAATAAAATTTCCCAGTTCGGCTGAGGAAGAAACTTTTGTAAAAACGGGGTATGTATTAATAAAAATTAAAAAAAAAACGATTCTATTTAAATTATCTGAATTACATTCCAGATTTTTTAAAAAATTCGGCATAAAAAGCACAATAGGAGCAATTGACTGCATGCATATTGCTGTGGTTGCTCCACCATCAAATAATGTCTACCGTCCTATTAATTTATATTTAAATAGGAAAGGGTTCTACAGTATTAATGTCGAAGCAGTAAGTTTTGTTGTATGCATGAGACCAATTCAATTAATAATTATTATGTTTCTCAGGTGTGTGATCACCGTTTATGTTTCACATTTTTAAATACAAAATTTCCAGGTGCAACACATGACTCTGGGATTTGGGCTACTTCTCACCTACGGGAGCATCTTATTCGTCAGCACACTGATATGTCTGTACAACACCGGAGAGAATCTTGGCTTATTGGCGATCAAGGTTATCCTCTAGAGTCCTGGCTTCTTACACCAGTTGGATCACCTAATACCTCTAAAGAGAAAAATTATAATAAATTACATGGTTCTGCCAGAAACTGTATAGAAAGAGCGTTTGGTGTTTTGAAATCGCGCTTCAGATGTTTGCTAAAGCACCGAGTTCTACATTATTCGCACTAAACTTCAGCTCTGTTTGTAACCATATAATGACGAAAGCGGGCATTATGCTGAACGAGGTAGATGACGATGTTGCAGAACACTTTGATTCTCCAATTAATGCTGTTGAATCTTCACAGTACATACGTGAAGGAGAAAGAGCAAGGTCGAGATATATATCAACTCTTTAATTATTAAAGTAAGTCAGAAGTAAAGCCAGAAAAGTGAACATTCTCAAATTTTCAATTTCTAATACAAACGATTTAAGTAAATATCTGGACCCCCTTGAAATATTTAAATAAAAAAGTTACAAAAATTTTGTTTTCATATTTTTATTGTGATCTATTTTGGCTCCGAACATTCACAAGTTCTGCTACTGTATTTGTTAGACCTTGGATGGCCTGCATCACCTCCCGGTGCTCTTGACGCCTTTCATTCTCTATGCGTTGCCTTTCCTCCTCAGCATAATTCCTCTTTGCAATATTTGCAATCAACGTGCTGATTAATTTGGACCGATCACCGCGTGATAGGCGCGATGCGCGAGCATCCTGAAAAAGGAATAAAAAGTTATTACAAAATGCACAAAAAATTTACAGTATTATGCGTATCATTAGCAACCAAATTGAAAATTACATAGTTTGCCACTTAAATTCATTTATTTATTTTTAAAAATTTTCAATTAAAATTCAGTTCATTCTCTAACATAAACCATATAAATCCAATTTTAAAACTTTGTAGAAAAATAAAAATAAGCAACAAATTTGTATATGGGCATATCCAAAAAAATGTCAACCAAGAAAATATTTATAAAGTTGATCAAAAATTGTTGTTGATTATATAGAATAATAGACTACATTTGTACTCTTACAAATATCATCATAAAATATTTCTTTGGCAATCCATATTACGAAAATCAGGACTTAAACTTCAGCAACCTTACATCTTTAATATTTGAACAAAATATGCATGTTTTTTGGCTGCTGTTAAACAAGCTTTATCCAAAACATGGCTGCTCCATGTTCGAAAAAGTTTTTTTTCTATTAATTTTCTGCAATTGTATACAAGAAACGCTTTAAATACTCTATTAAAACATACAAAATAAAATTGACTAAAATTACGTCCACTCTTTGTAACGTCCGCAACGGAAAACAAGGGTGTTTATATGTAACGAAGAAACTAAATTTTTTTTTGACACCACATTAATATTCCAAACACAACTAAAGCTGGTCTTTAAAGTAAGAAAAAAAAAATTCTAAAATATATAAAAGTATGTTTAATTTTTTAAAGTCCAAATTTGTAACGTCCGCAACGGTATCGATCTGTCCTAAAATTAAGTTCTTCTAACAGTACTTTTGTTTCCACAAATCAATAACACAGCGTTACAAAATGGAAAACAATTTATACACTTTTAGTATGACCTAGTGTAGGTTGTAGACCTGCTTGAGTAAATCAGTTCTGCATTTTCAGAATTTTGAATACACCCTCAAAATCTGAAGTTGTGGGCAAAAAAACGTTTTTTCAGGACTCCACGGACCAAATTTTTTTTATCTTAATCAGTTTTAAGCGATTTTGATATTTTTTTACTGTTTTAGAAAGACGAGTACTTGGGGTTTTCAAACACGTATATATGTATATTTATACTTTTAATAGCCCCATGTGAAAGTATTGTCTAATCAAGTTTTAAATCTTTGTTTTAACTTCAGATTTTGAGGGTATATTCAAAAATCTGAAGATGCAAAACTGATGCGATCAACCAGGCCTACAACCTACACTAGGTAATTTCAGAAGTGTATTTTCAGTGTCACACCGTGTAATAAAAACCACAGAGATCAACTTTTATAAACACATAAGGATTGAAGGGTTAAAGAAAACTACAAAAAATAACACTAGTCGATTTCAGTTTCAGATCATTTGAACTACTTAAAAGACCAAAATTGCGATTAGTAAGTCGGGTAAAAATGAGTACGAGTACAGAAAGATCAAAAAAATTTCGAATAAATTTAAGAAATGATATAAATAGCTTGCTGAAGCAAAGATCAAAAGATGCTGAAAGAAAGCGAGCTTATCGGAAAAAAATTAAAGAAATAGCGAAAGGCAACGCATCGCTTGCAAAAGAAATTAAAGCTAAGAACAAACAACGAATGGCGAATTACAGAGGAAGTCAAAATAGAAAAAAAACAACAACGCTAGTCAGTCCCTATACATGCAGGCAGACTCTAAGCAAAGCTGTAAGAAAAGTTGAGCGCATTTTGCCAAATGATATGGAGAAGAAATGTGAAGTTATCAGTGTACTTTGTGAAAAATACCTTGGCAATAGAAAAGAAGTAGAACATGATGAGCAATTAGATGACAAAACAAAACTGATTCATGATTTTTTTTATCGAGATGACATTTCTGTGCAAGCTGCTGGAAGAAAATCGACACTACTAGCTGGGTCCCATAAACTACCAGTAGCTAAGCGATTTATGATAATGACGGTAAATCAGGCCTTTCAGCTGTTTCAAGCTGAGTTTAGTGATCAAAAAATTTCTCGAACGAAATTCCATGACAATCAACCAACAATAGTGGAATTGTGTGATAAGTTGCCTCACAACATGTGTGTTTGTCAATACCATGCAAATTTTGGGTTTTTATTGGAAAGTTTGAATAAAAAGATTCCTGTATTCCCTTTGAGCTTTGGTGACTTTTTAGAAAAAGTTTGCTGCGACGTTGAAAATGAATTTTGCATGTCAAATGAATGCAATGACTGTACAAAAGACTTTAAAGATGCGCTTGTCCCTTTACTTTATATTAGTGGCCTTGATGAGGTTACTAAATGGAGGCAATGGAGAATAATAGAGAATCGTATGGTATTAAGTTGTACCGAAGTCCCAGTGGCAGATTTAATTTTTGAATTGGAATCCCAACTGCCGTCGTTCAAACTACATACTTTTGTGAAACCATCTCAACAAAAATACTTTGAGGAAAAACGGAAAGCATTGGAGCCAAATGACCTGATTCTGCAAATTGACTATGCCGAAAATTACAGACTTATATCTCAAAATGAAATACAGTCTGCTCACTTCAGCTATTTTCACTTGTGTAGCATGGCTACATGGCTGCAATAAATCATTTGCCATTATAAGTGATCAGCTAACACACAATAAATACGATGTTTATTGCTTTTTATCAATACTTATTCAAAAGCATCATTCAATGAGAGAGAAAAGGCTAAATATAAAAAATATTACTGGCGTAAAATCGCATCATCACTTTTCTTCGCGTAATGAAAATTTTGTCGAAATGGCACGCACTGCAGTATCTCTTAAACAAAAACTACAAATTTAAAATAAACACAAAAATGTTTTTTTATTTATATGAGGAGGACAGAGGTCAAAAATGTAGCGTCCGCAACGTAACGTCCGCAACAAATGTAAGTCAAAATTGGAAATAAACTAACAATTATTTGTATGCATAGAAAGTGGGTTTGATATGCTTAAACATTCCTCTTTCTTTAATGTATTTGTAGTTTTTTTGTTTATACTGTAAAATTCGCTAAAATTTATTAAAATGTGTATTGAGCTCCACAACGACTTCTGTATTGTGTAACGTCCGCAACGGCAATTTAAGTACAATTATATTGTAATTGATAAAACTCAGAAAATATTTGTAACTGCCATTTGAAAGCACTCTCTAATATCAATGTACCACCGTAGGTTACTTAAGAATGAAACGCTCAGAGCGCCAACAGTATTCAAAAATATGCGTACGAACGTAACGTCCGCAACGTAGGATTAGCCCATATATGTACATAGATTATGTACTTTTTTCTCAGACGTGGTACAACTTTTTTAAGTATGCAGTTTTATAACCATTCAATTTGAGTATGACAATATGAAAGTTTCAAGTGGCTAAGAATTACCGTTGATGTATGTATGTATTAGAATTTGTTTGGTCGCATTTGGTTCCATATAACAAAAACGCAAAATATTATTTTATATGAAAGAAAGTCGCAACACCATTGACAAAAAAATTCTAATAAATCAACGGTAATTCCTAACTACTTGAAACTTTCATATTATTGTACTAAAATTGTATTTCCCATATAGCAACGAATTTAAAAAAAAACATTGTATGGAGAAAATGACCAACACCGTCAACAAAAAAAAAAATGCCAAAACTCAAACTATTTTCATTGACTATATGTTGTGTAACAATAGAAAACGCACCCCATTTTCCAAGCTCAGCGATGAAGATGGAGATGATGCAGGATTTGGTGACATATCTGGGCTAAGCGGTTCAACTGGGTTTTGCGGTATTAGACTTTCTGAGGGCTGAGGACTACTGAAAGAAGAAGCACTTTCAGTTGGTGATATTGGGCACTCAACTGACAAGGGCTCATGCGAGTGCGTCAACCCAAGGCTGTGAATGCCCTTCACCCCATCAACAGCTGCCGCTCCAAACGTGGCTAAAGCCTTTTTATCAAACTCGCTCATCGGCTTGCAGCTTGGTCCTCCTCCAGTCAGCCTCTGGCTCATTTTCAACCGCCTTGCCCGCGTGCGCAGTTGACTTTTCCACACACCCAACGTCTGCACAAAAAAACGTTGCATCAAATATAAAAATGTAACAAATATGAAGCAAGTTACCTCTTTCCATTTAGCTGCAGTACGTGTTGGTCCCCTGCAAGAATTCAACTCCCCTGCCACCTGCTTCCACAAATCTTGCATTTGCTGAGGCGACTTTGGCGAATTTTTACCAGTGCCAATTTCTGGGTGTGCCTGGCCTGCAACGTACACCTCAAGTTGCTCGTGGGTAGCTCGGTCGTGTTTTGACTTCCTATAAATTTAATTTAATAATAAGTTACATATTAATAATAAATGAATAATACATATGTGAAATACTTACGATGTAGAAGAATCCAATTCGTGAATAACATAAAGTGAACAGAAATCAGCTGTTTCTGCTTCATTATATTGTTTACCACACATGTGGGGAAAAGCTCTGCAGTCTGAAGCTTTACGTTTTATCAAGGTTGCCACATAATAACAAAGAGCTTCTTGCTTGATAAAAATCTCGATAAATTATCAATATTTTGTTAATTTGTCAAGTACACAGAATAGGGTTGTAAATATGTGCATACTTACAGCTCTATTCTGTGCACTTGACAAATTAAACAAATTTTGATATTGATCTCTATTTCCGCAATTTTCCTCTTCGTCAAACAAAGTAAAATATCTTCTTCCTTCTTATAAATTAAATTTCACAACTATGCACAAAGAGTAAAACAGATGTTTTATTTAATCAAGATGTTGAAATTGTCAAGTGCACAGAATAGAGCTGTTAGAGCATCCGCTGTTAAAAATTTCTGACGGCTTTACATTATGAGCTTCAGACATCACTATTATTTAGCGCTGCCGTGTAGATAACACAATAATCACATATATTTTTTACAGTACTATTTATATAATTATATTGCTACTTATGTTATAATTAAAGAACGATATTCAGAATTTCGATTTATGTTAAACTGTTGGCACTTCGAGACTGGACTTAATCGTAGAACGAGTGTTACCGTCTAAAACGCCAATACCGATAACTTCTCTTGAAGTATCTGTGACAAGTTTCAAAGCGCGTTTCTCTACTTGGGTATGAAATATGAAACGTTCGAAGCCCCAGAACTTTGGGAGTGCTTTTTCTAAAAGCATCTACCGAAAGATTTATTTATTTATTTATTTATTGATTGTTTACAGTCTCGCAACTTTAAAATGTACAATTTTACAGAGTTATAATATATTTTCCATTAAAGCGTAAGTACATGTTAGATATATTTTTACAAATACAGTACAAAATACAGTAATTTCTTGTAACTACTAAAATTAGTGCAAGTTTGCAGATAAAAGTGTCGATATTCTCATATGTATATGTCTCAGTCAATCATATCGACTTACATAGTCCGGTGTTTAAATATTTTGTTGGGCGATGCATACTTATCAATGCACGTTGCTTTTGTGTATAAGCGCACAAAGTTATTTGGAAAAATATACGAATATTCTGTTCTTTCTTAGTGTAAAAATAAGAGTACATATGTATGTAAGTATATAACTATGAGATAAAAAACTCTAAACAAAAAAAGAAGGAGGCTGTGTCAGAGACACGGCCATTAAGTTTAACGTAGAATACGCCATCCGATAAGACAGAAAACATATGTATAATGATAATTTATAATGATAAATAATACAAGCAAATGAATTTCTTTATTTGATAGTTACTTTTGATGATATACATAAGCTTATGATAGGAAAATAGAATAAAAATGTTTTTAAATTATCAATTAAATTTCTCGCAAAAACGAAGTCAATGGTAGTTATCAATAGTAAAGATATGTAAATGATAAATAACAGACCCAAATCTATTTGAACGTCTATTCACGCCATTGTGTATAATAACAAGTGAGATATCTTTTCGATAAACGTCAAAATTTGGAACAGCTGAGATCACCTGTTTTTGCAAAGTAAATTCGCAACCCTGGCGTTCCTCGTATATTTTACCCGAATGCAGGGACGGATACAGGGGAGGGGTTCTGGGTGTCTGGATTCCCCCCAAAAAATCGGTAGTCTCAGAAAATTTCAACCGTGTTTTCAAATTCGTAGCACACACAAAAACTCACTCTAGACAAAAAAATTAAAAATTATTACCCAGTAACTGGAATACAGAGAATGCTTTTTTGCCGTAAAGTATATTTTATTCTAAAAGTTTATGACTTATCAAACCGCCTTCGTAATATGCAATTTTACAAACACATTTACCGAATTTTTCAAATCAGTGTTACGTTGCCAGTCACGGTGGCTCCGAGTGAACGGTCCTTTTCTATTTTACGGATATTGAAGACGTATCTCGAGATATTGAGGTTGCTAGTGTAGGCGGATGGATAAATGATTTGCACACTTTGGTAGTCAACGTCAGAATGAATCTTTATTTCTTCATCTTGAACGCTCTAAGCATTCGTGCTCTACATGATGCCCACGACTATCGCAGGGTTGTGTGTTTCAGTACTAAATACAAGGTGACTCTTAATTAATAAACAGAAGTATATAAAATAGTAATGTATAAGTAAAGTAACTTAAACGTCGGTGACATAGACATTATATATAAAGTATACTGGTAAACATTGTACATAGGATAATAGTTACAGTAATATTGCTACAATTGCTACAATTCGGCCGTCCTGACCTTGAGATCACCTGATCTCTCGCAGTTTGATTAAGCTTTACGTCCCTCGAACCACGGTTTCATATTTCCAACTGCCCATACTCCTTTGTATGGTATACGGGACGACTGAAATCCTTCGACATCTTCAAGTAAATACCTATCATTTCGCAAAACCTTTCCAATGCGGTAAGGACCTTTAAATTTGGGAATCAATTTTTTGGAAACACCTGTATGCGAGTCGAAATTCTTTACTACCACATAGTCTCCCTCATTATATTTTGTTGGAGCTTTCCTTTTTTGATCTACGTAATTTTTATTATAATTTTGTAAAAGCTCCTGTCGTTTGGCAGCCTTCTCGCGAACATTTTGGAGATTGGGGTATTCAATAGACTTATCGACTTCGACTAAGTTTTCTTTTAACCTGTCCGTTATCTCTCCTCTCTGATTAATACCAAACAACATTACGCTAGGGTGTTCGCCTATTGTTCGGTGTACGGTATTGTTGAGCGTATGTTCAACCTTCTCTAATACCGTACTCCAATTACCTCCCTTCTCCGAGTCTATTATTTTCGATAACATCGGACCTAGGCTCCTATTTACCCTCTCCACTTGGCCATTCGCTTGAGGGGAACCTGTCGCTACTTTTATGTGCTGAACTACGTTTTGTTCCAAAAATTCTTTAAATTCTCCAGATGTAAAACAGCTTCCTCTATCTGATACAATATATTTGGGACGGCTATATGCCCTGAAATAATCTTTCAGTGCTTGAATAACTTCCTTGGTACTCGTTGTTTTTGTTGGATAAAGCCTAACGAATTTCGTGACTGCATCTATAATTACTAAAATATGCTTTTTAGTTTTCAGTGAGTTGTCAACCGGACCAAAGTGATCAATATGAATCATTTCAAACGGGTTCTTCCCTTTAGGTACGCTGTGGAGAAATCCTTCTTGCGGGCCGCTTTTGGCAGAGAAAACTATACATTCCAAACAATTTTTTATATGTTTGTCTACTTTCTCCCTCATTTTAGAAAACCGATAACTCTTTGATATCAATTCCACTACCTTATCTATGCCCACATGTCCAACCTCATCATGATACTTGAAAATAACATTAGCTTCCATGTCTTTCGGTACACAAAACAAAACACTGCCATTACTTTTCTTTCTATATAAAATGCCGTTTCTCATTTCGAATAAACTATGTTCTTTTTCTTGCAATATGTTTTTCCACTTACATAGGTTTTCATCTCTTCCTTGGCAAATAACTAAATTTTCCTCGAACGTATTCGTCTCCAAGACCAAAATATTAGTAGAACGGCTGAGCGCGTCAACATGCTGCATACGCTTTCCTGCTCTGTGCTCTAACGTGTAGTCGAAGTTTTGTAACTCTAAAGCCCACCGTGCGATTCTAGGGTTAAGTTCTTTTTTGTTTAACGTCAGAGCAAGTGAATTACAGTCTGTAACAATTTTAAACGGTTTTCCTTGTAGATATACACGGAACCGTTTTAAAGCACTAACTATCGCAAGGGCTTCCAATTCAAAACTATGGTATCTTGATTCCGATTCCGTTGTCCTTTTTGAAAAATAAAAGATAGGGTGTATTTTCCCATCGCCTTTCTTTTGTAACAAAATAGCTCCTAGTCCTATCGAACTTGCGTCGCAATGTAGTTCAGTATGATCGTTTGGATCATATAACGCAAGTACCGGGGCATCTAGCAATTTCGACTTCAATAGTTCAAAGCACCTAAGCTCTGTCTCCCCAAATGAAAATTTTGTATTCTTTTTTGTTAAGTCGAACAAAGGTTTCGATATAATGGAAAAATCCTTCACAAATCTTCTAAAATACGAGCATAGACCTATAAAACTTTGCACTGAATGCACATTATTTGGTACCGGGAAGCTTTTAATGGCTTCTAAACCTTTGTCATCGGCTCGTATTCCTTCACCATTAACAATATAGCCTAAATATTTGACGCTAGTTTGTAAAAATTCGCATTTGTCTAGTCTTAGTTCAAGCTTATTTTCAACGATTTTCTGAAAAACTTTCATTAAAATTTGGAAATGTTCTTTCATATCCGTAGTTGCTATCATTATATCGTCTAAGTATACTATCATTTCTCCTTGTCTTATCATTTCTGCAAATATTTTGTGTATAAATCTCTGAAATGTCGACGGCGCGTTTTTAAGCCCAAACGGCATTCTCGTAAACTCATACTGTCCCAACGGGGTAACAAAAGATGTATACTTTTGTGACTCTGGATGCATATAAACGTGAAAGAACCCATTTTTTAAATCAAGCTTTGTAAAAATTTTCTTTTTCGTTAACCTATCCAATAAGTCATCGATAAGTGGAATTGGAAAATTATCTTTCGCGGTCATTTTATTTAGCGTTCGGTAATCCACGCACATTCTGAGGTCTCCTGTTTTCTTTCTTACTAGCACAATCGGTGACACATATTCTGACTCACTTGTTTTGATATACCCTTTCGCTAAATACTCGTCTATTAACATTTGTAACTCAGTTTTCTCCGCATAAGACAAGCGCCGTGGTGGGCAATGAAAATGTTTTGCGTTTTCTAGTATAAGCTTCATTTCACACTTTACCAATGGTTCATCCGGACGTATAGCTTGTACATACAATTTTGTAAACATATCAGACAGTTTTTTATAATTTTCGTTTGACAAATTTGTTTCACTATTTAGATTAGGTATATTTTCATTATCAATATCAATTAACATAAGCCAATTTTCCTCGTCATTTTCGTTTCTATCGTTCGTTTTTGTAACTATATCCTTACACTCATTTATTTCAACATTTACGTCACTACACTCATTGTCCTTAACATATACGTTTGCACTATCATTTACTTCTATGTCTTTCTCTTTGCGTTCATTTACATTTACTATACTTTTCTTTTCATTTGTTTTATCAATATTCATTTTACATTCGTTTTTGCTATTTTCTTTAAAATTGTTTTTCTGGTCAAATTTATCGTCACACTTCAATTTCTTTACATTCTCAATTTCATCTTCACATATTAAAATTAACTTACGTGCCTTTAGGAAATCTCTACCCAAAACTACGTCATACCCCATAGACTCATCGGCAACCACAAAGAAATTAACATCGACCATTTTATTTTGAAAACAAACTTTGCATTGTAATTTAGCAAGAATTTTAAGTTCACTTTTATTTAATCCAAAAAAAGTAACATCAAACGAAAATTGTGTATTTATTTTAGTGTATCTTGAAATTGAAGATTTTTTTACAAAACTTATTGGGCTCCCAGAGTCTATCAGGCATTCTAAAAGTATAGGACATTTTACATCACTGTTCACATAAACATTTAAATACCTTACATATTGACGATCTTCCGCTCCACCCTGCTTCTGCTTTCTTTCGGGGCATTCTGCCACCAGATGTTCTTTGCTGCCGCATCCGTAGCACGAACCAACCTCGCGCCTTGGCTTCCTGCACTCACCAGCCATGTGTCCAATTGAGTTACAATTGAAGCATCGAACCCCTGGCTTTTGCTCTGCTCTTAATTCACGTTCTGTACGTCGCTTCAGCTGCACTCGAGTGAACGCCTGTAGTAGTTTTGCCTTGGTGTCGTAGCATTGAATATATGCTTGTACACGCAGCTGTTCGTCGGGGACACCTTCGATAATATGATCGATGAGTTCGCTTTCTTCCATATTAAGGGTACCGGCCATGGCCACTTTATCATTGTAGTAGCTGGAAAAGTTTTCATCTGCCTGCCACTTACGTGTTTCGAACTTTTTTCGTACAGTGATTTTGCTTTGTTGTGCGGAAAAAATTTTCCGCATTTCCTCGAGAAGTGCGTGCACGCTTTCCAACAAAAACATTGGTTTTGAATGTAGCCAAGCTCGGGCTTTACTTTGCAATTTGCTTATTAGTAGTGCACGCAGCGTGTTTTCACCCAACTGGTAGGCCTCACCTATACTTTGAAATTGTTGAAGCCATATTTCTACATTTGAGCCACCTTCATACTCAGGCAACATGTCTTTTAAAACTTCAAATGGCATTGTTCCCATGCTGTCCTTATTTTTTACGACGCCACTGTTTAACTCGCTGCCACCGTTTGCTATGTCGAAACACTCTACCACGATGCTGTTTTCTCTTTCGCTGTTCTCTCTGCCGCTAATCAGCGCACTTATATTGTTCGCTGCATTGTTTGAGTTCTTGTTGGCTGCGCTATCGTTTTTGTTGGGTACATTCGTTTTATTTGCACCCGGTTCGCTGCCACTGCTTTGTTCATTTGCTGTGTTGGAGTCGCTGCTTGCTGCTCTGCCGTCGTTGAAGCTGTCTCCGCAGTTAACTTCACCTGCGCTGCTGGCTCTGCCACCACTATCGCCATCAATAACTGTACCTTTTAATTGTTGAATTTTCTGCTTTAGAACCATGACCTCTTTTTGCAATGTTTCGTTTTGTGACTTTAGGTCATGCTGCGTCGCTTGGTCCAATAAGCGCTCCTCATGGCCCGTATCGGTTTCGTCATCCACTTCGCTTGGGCAGTCGCCGCGTGCGTTTGCCGGCACTTCGCTAAGTCTAAGCATTAGGGCACTTTTATTGCCATGCGTAGGCAAACTCAACTGTTTCAGCCATTCGCGCAGCTGGGTGACTGTATATTTACCTGCGTCAATGCTGTCCATGGTATACAAACTCCAGTAGATTTTAGAAGCGAAGAAAAAAAATTTATAACGGTGACGCCTTAATATAAAACGGGACCTAATTTTATGTGCGGTAAATGGGAACTCGCTCCCCTTCTGAGAAATTGTAGGCGGATGGATAAATGATTTGCACACTTTGGTAGTCAACGTCAGAATGAATCTTTATTTCTTCATCTTGAACGCTCTAAGCATTCGTGCTCTACATGATGCCCACGACTATCGCAGGGTTGTGTGTTTCAGTACTAAATACAAGGTGACTCTTAATTAATAAACAGAAGTATATAAAATAGTAATGTATAAGTAAAGTAACTTAAACGTCGGTGACATAGACATTATATATAAAGTATACTGGTAAACATTGTACATAGGATAATAGTAACAGTAATATTGCTACAATTGCTACACTAGTGACCTAGATATTTTGGCAAAGAAAAAGAGGAGAATCGATGTAGCACTTTAGACCCCTGATTTTATGATTCTACTGATTCAAATGATATCATAGCCTATCGATGGCTTTATAAAAATGCATTCAACATTTTACCCAATATTATTATATCTATGTTTATAATGCATATTAATCGAATATCTCAAAATATGTAAAATATCCTAAAAAATTTAAACCCCCCCAAAATATTTTCAGATCAGCTTTTTCCAACTTCGGGCCATTCGTAATTGTCGACATATTAAGAGTGTTCGTGTTTAAAACCCAGTAAAAATTAGCCAGTAAAATAATTCAGAGAGTAAGGCGTCTTACTCTCTCAAATGCAGAAAGTTACTGCGTTTTTGGCGAACAGGATTTAGTAAAAACTTGCAAGCAAGTTAAAATAACAGCTCTTTGCTTGCACAGTTGCATTTAAATCTGTGTGTGTCGACAGTTGCTAATACTGATGGCGATGACTCTACCGCCCTCTGATCTCGAACACATTTGCCTTTATCTGCCAACTTTTTAATTGCGTTATTAAAATTAAGAAACCAAATTTCATAATGTATTTACTATTTGTAATATGTATTTACTTACTTCTTTTGTTAATAAATCACTCATAATTATGATTTTTCAAATTTATAATTTGAAATGTTGAATTGTTTTGTTGACTCAAATGCAACCATATGCTCCAATCAGCTGTTCTTTCTTGCTTGCTAATTTGTACTGGGACAAATTTTCCCAGCACGAATTAGCAACTTCCCCTCCAAAAGAAATGTCAAAATTGCGCTCTCTCCTTGCAAGTTTTGCAAGTTTTTTGGCGAAACGAACACGATTTGGTACAAATTGGTACTGCCTTTTTACTGGGTTTTTAAAACGAACACTCTTATTGGCGGCCAGCTTAGGTATCCTGTCAAACGCCATCTTAGGTATCCTGTCAAAAGCAACTGACAAATAAGATATCTCACTTGTTGTTATACACAATGATTCACGCTACAAACTACACACTACTACTACACACTCAACCAAACACCACACACATATTTGTTTGGAAGTGTTTATAAAATTTTCATAAGGGAACACAAAACTTACCTAAGTATTTATTTCTCTGCATAACAACCGCTCGTTGCCTTCTTTCTTTTCGTGTAGGCGGCATTTTCCTCAGTAATGAAGCGTGATTTATAAGAGTGTTCGTTTTAAAAACCCAGTAAAAAGGCAGTACCAATTTGTACCAAATCGTGTTCGTTTCGCCAAAAAACTTGCAAAACTTGCAAGGAGAGAGCGCAATTTTGACATTTCTTTTGGAGGGGAAGTTGCTAATTCGTGCTGGGAAAATTTGTCCCAGCACAAATTAGCAAGCAAGAAAGAACAGCTGATTGTATCATATGGTTGCATTTGAGTCAACAAAACAATTCAACATTTCAAATTATAAATTTGAAAAATCATAATTATGAGTGATTTATTAACAAAAGAAGTAAGTAAATACATATTACAAATAGTAAATACATTATGAAATTTGGTTTCTTAATTTTAATAACGCAATTAAAAAGTTGGCAGATAAAGGCAAATGTGTTCGTGATCAGAGGGCGGTAGAGTCATCGCCATCAGTATTAGATCCCACAGTCAGTAATGAGGAAACACAAATTGAGAGCATTGAAGGTATACGATTTTAATATACTGTTTGTAAAATTAAAACACATCTTCTTTTTGGATTCATTTATTTATTAGGGAGCGGTGACGACCATTGCAATATCTAGTTAATGAAAAATATAAATTAGCTATAAAATTATTAGTTTTATTATAATACTTACCAAAAACTTGTAAGCAGAAAACAAAAAACCAACTGTATAAATAAAAGCAACTGTCGACACACACAGATTTAAATGCAACTGTGCAAGCAAACAGCTGTTATTTCAATTTGCTTGCAAGTTTTTACTAAATCCTGTTGGCCAAAAATTCAGTAACTCTCTGCATTTGAGAGAGTAAGACGCCTTACTCTCTGAATTATTTTACTGGCTAATTTTTACTGGGTTTTTAAAACGAACACTCTTTATATTTTTTAATATACTAAACGTCAACTTTCAGCTGTTGTCAAACAGCATCAATCACCATTGTTATTTTGCAGTAGTTGGCAGCGCTTTCTCTGCCTTTACTCTACTTAAATTTTCCCACCTAAAATTATGCAATAAAATGAACGTCTATTCACGCTTCAGTGCAGCACTGTGTTACCCACCACTACTACACACTCAACCAAACACCACACACATATTTGTTTGGATGTGCTTATAAAAATTTCATTTGAGAAATTTAAATATTAGGAAGATATCAACCAATATGAAATGTATGTCAAACGAAAGCTAACATCTTCATTTGACTACAAAAAAAATTTTAAAAAAAATTTATCTCGCCGTTTCCTTATAATTAAAGAAATAGAGATTACAACAATAACAATCTGACATGGGTGCCCATACCGTAAGGTAAGACGTATTCTACGCCAAAAATGTTTTAAATTTGAATTTAGAAATAAAAATATATGTCATGTGCTACACCGTATTATAGTTAATATTTTCAATATGATACTTATATTAAGGATTGATGAACTCAAACAATTGAGGCTCCGCAGTTTTTTTCACCGGGCCCTATAATACTTCTGGGCTCCTCTGATTGAACGCTTTCACCAAGTTTCATCCATTGTCAGTTACTCTCATTATAACGTTCGATTTATTGAGGCCGACATTGTTTTTCATTTCGTTTATTATTTGTGCAGGTTTTTCCGCTGAATTAATTTCTTTTATTCTCTTGCATGCAACCGCTATCTACTGATTCTTGCTCAAAATCGCTCGTAATCCAATGTATATTATACAATGTATAACCCACAAAGCTACGATGGGTTTCATACCAAACATCGGTCGTCGTACAGAAATATTCTTCCGAATAAATGCTTAATTTGATATTCGACAGCATATTACAGAGCCTAACTTCAAGCTATGCCTATTCATTAAGCGCTGATTTTGCATACTTCGCACAACTTTCGCATAACTTTTGAAGTGTCAAATAAAATCTGTTCAATGCATTTCTCCTGTATCCGAAATTAGCATAGCTTAATAAAAATTTGAAGTCTGTTGAATTTTGATTTACTGGCGTTTTTCTTAAGTGACATTTCAATTGCAATGGTACCAATAGCAATGCTTTTACAGAGTAAATGTAAGGGCTTTAAAGGGTATTCATAACTTTATTAATGTTAACATGTGAATTCTTAAATTGTTAGTTTTATTTTTTTCAGCAAACCAAATAATTGTAACTGAAGTACATATACTAATAATATAAGGTCGACCACTTGTATTTTCGTTGAAAGTACGAAACATATTTGATAATGGAAGTTCACCAAATGAGTATAAAATAACTTTTTAAGTTATTGTAAGAAGTTTCTGCTAGAGTTAAAATAAAGTTTTATTTATTAGGTTTTTTCTATGCAGCCGGTCGTCGTTGCTTTTTAATTTTAGGTACATACATACGTATTTAACACACAATTTTCTTTTATGTCCCATGTTAACGAATTCTAAATCACCACATCCCTATTCGGATTTGAAAACACATATTAAATTGGGTTTTAGCAAGGCATATTTAACAGGTCATCTCGGTAAAGTTCATAATTTGATTGTTTTCATTTGATAAAAAAAATATTTGTTAACATTTGGTGTTGTGCTTTTTAGTGAAAAATATTTTGTGAAGTTTGCTCATGAAATGAATAAATATGTTATATTTGTGTTATGTATTTTATGCCCAATTAGAACTGAGTTGGGAAAGTGCGTTATCTGCAAAGGACGGCTTGTAAAAGACGATGTTTCTTTCTTAAAAGTGTCGCAAGAGCCACCCCGAAGGGTTAGGAAGAGAGTTTGTGGAATCACGTTCACGGAAACAATGTTGTGTTCATGGACTCTATCGCGAGCTGTGATTTGGTTGCATGTGCAAAACGCGTACACTTAAGGTTCAATTAGAGGTACCATACCATAACGCCATAACTATAATCGTAGTCATAACCATAACCATATTTAAGCAATCGATTAGTGGTGCCATAACCATAAACAGCTGATATTTGCAATAAACTGAAAGTAAATAAAAATTTAGTAAAGTATGTAAAACGCGGACGCAAAATATAAATTAAAACTCATCAAAACAAAATAAACTGCACACGAAGAACAAAAATATCACAATAAACAAGGCGAATCAGCAATCATTTGTTTATGGTTACGGCAAAAACCAAAATTCAGTTGGTCGCTATGGTTATGGTTATGGATATGGCGTTATGGTATGGCACCACTAATCGATTACAGTGTAACCCATAAGGTTGGTTGGATCAGCTGTTTTCTATGGTTATGGTTATGGCACCTCTAATTGAACCTTTAATGCCCAACTCTGATCCAAGGCTCAAACATTAAGTTCTGAAATAAAACTTTAACATTTTGCATTTATTTATTTTGGGTAAATTTAATTTGTGCCTTGTCAACTTTTGTTTTCAATAGACTGATTTGATAGTTCTTATTGACAATAAAGGTATATCAAAAAACCTGGCAGGGTTGCAATTTGGCTACTGCGATTAATTGTTAGATCTCCCTTGAGGGAATATTTTATTTGCTAATTCCTTGAAAAAATAATTAAGCCTGCCTTAAATTTTATATCAAAATGAGTTTACACATACTTCACAAATATCATGTGTTTTGGTGCGCATACTGTGAATGACCGTACTACGTTAATAGATATTTATTGTTGTTTGAAGGTTGGCAGAGCTGATAAGTATAGTTGTGCGAAGTATAATCGGCATTAAGAACGTAAGCTTGTGCGAATCTCTCAAACGTTATGCGAAAGTTGTGCGAAGGATGCATAATCAGCGCTTTACAATCGCACCAGTTCCTTTGGATAAATCTACAAAAGAGTTTTTTTCGACTAAAATATATTATAGCGTGTAAAAGCGCAGTTATCCACCGACGTAGAGACGGCCAAACGTATCAGCTGACATGACCTATCTTATGGGAGCGCCTTGTAAATGACAACGCACCACCGTCGACTTTTCGTGTTGACGGAGAACTTACGTAGGAAATCCAAGCGAATTTGATTTTTTCCGTAGAAACGTATCAGCTGGTTGTTCTCTCTCTCATCATTCTCTTCTTTCTTCACGGATTTGTTCCCTTTCCTGGTGTACAGACGTTCGGTTTAAAATATAATCTTCAACATTATTACCCAGAGCTTCAACGACTGCGCTTATTAGATGAACCGCATGTCTGTCACTGATTTTACAGACATCGAGTGCGGCCGCCAGTTTTGGTGTTAGTATTTTATTTGTTCCCCTACATTTTTTGGCTGGAGGTTAACTACAACGTGGGTCACATTCCATATCTGGAAAACTGTTATCATTCTCTGAAGATTCAGATGACAGCAACTCTGCAGTTTCATCTAATAAAAACGACTTAATTTAAAGAAAATAAAAAATAAACAATAACATACAACGAACCAATTAATGCAATTTCACGATTATTCCGCTCCACTTGTTGTTGCGTTCTTCAAGTCGGCACTCTCGGCGTACTTCTTCGTAATCGATACCATACATAAAGCCTGGGCGCCCCGTTTTTCGTTGACTTATCAAGAAATCAATATCTTCTTGATTCGACATTATTTTTAATGCACTTGCATGCGCCACGTCAAAAAGCATATCCAATTTTTCTTTCCACGTGTTTACTTTGCTCTTATGGAAATTAGAAGTCTTCTTTGAATCTTTTTGAAAGCTTTGCCATTCTTTATACAATTTCTCTACATTTGTAATGCAGTGTTGTTTATCCTTGACCGGAATGCGGGCTTTTTCCCAGAACACGAATAGTTCTTTTACAACTAAATCTGAACTTTCCCGTAAATTTTTTTTTACTACACGTAAATTGAAAAACAAAACTTTCAACACTTCTATATTGGAGGGTAGTTTACTTCCCGTTAATGAGTTGGTACAATAACCAATTAAATATATGCGTTCACGTAAATTTCTAGCAGACATTTTCGACTTTTCACATTCAAATATTCACTTCGAATGATTTTTTTGCAAATTTAATGCTATTAAAAAATGTTTGCGGCTGCTGCATATAACTGTAAAATAAGAATCTATTTTCCGAGAAACATTGGTGCTGATTTTTTGTCGGTAGCTTACGCAAGCATTGAGAATAATATTGTTGAGGTTGTAACGGGAATATTCTCGGTCACAATTGTCAATATTATAGATCGCTTCAGCATACAGGCAAAAAAAATTTGAAGCAAACTTTTAAAGACAATTCTTACACTTGAAAACAAAAGTAAACAAAAAAAGTCTGAAGTTCGGACTAGCGAGGTCTTACTGTATATAATTGTTGAAGCTACTCTTACGTAAATCATAAGGAATTTTCTATATGAATCTTTAATTAAATAAATCTGAACAAAATCCAAAATTTGAATCATATAAGTAATTTTATTTAAGTATAATAAATCGACATTGAGGCGTACTTTTTCTCCTATATTTAAGTTTTTTTCATTAAATATTAACATTAGACAAAAATGTTATTGACAGATGTTATTGTAGACATATTAATGAACATCTTTCGCCAGTAATGTTTAAAAAAAAAAAACTCAGAGAAAGTTACAAGCAGTCAAAGTAAGAATTTGCGTGAAAAAACGTATTTTGTGTAACTTTTGGGGGCCGACGCGCCCCCTAATCCTCTTCCTACGACCTTGAAATTTTACTAGAATTTTTTTTAAATAAAACTACACACAAAAAAATACTGAGACCAAAGAAAATATCACTTTCGAAATTAACTGTCACCCTAACGTACATACTATAATAAACCACTATTAAAACAAAATTATATTTTTTTTATAGAAGTTGGCGTGTTATTTTGCCAATTAATCGTAAAGAGCTTTATTTACAACAATGGTGTCATTGGTGACCCCCACTGAAATTTTCCGCCAAACATTTTTGTAGAATATTTTAATCCTTAAATGTCCTTTTTTAAAGGATATTTCTTGATTTTCTAGAGAAAAGGGCAAAATTGACCCATAAAGAGACCAGTTAGAGGGTTAAGATCTTCCACAAAAATAATCCTCATACAATTCCACAATACAACTCTGACCATACGAATTCTCTCAGACATTAACTTACAACATTTTTTTCATATAGTATAATGCTCCCTTCGACCAAAAAATGAAAACTTTGACCCACTGTAAAAAAAACTCAGACGTGCTGGACCATAAGTTTGTTCTATAAAAATGATCTACTCAACATACCCTTTCAGAATTATAGGGTCGCTATTCTGTTCCAAAAATGCAAGCAGCTTGCTCATTCCCACTTGACAAATCGGCTCCCTTATCGAAGTCCAGTGTTGCTTCTTACGAAATTTTTGTACATATATTGCACAAAAAATTCAAAAAGTGGTAGAAAGTTCAAGTTTTTAAGAAAAAAATAAGGTAGGCAACACTGATTCGCTTTCGGTGTTTAGCTTTTTCTTGTTCGTTGACATTTAATTTTCTGATTGCGTGAATTTCAAAAAATTTCTTAAATTTTATAATTAAATGATATTTTTCATTTTAAGATTGTTGGAGCTGCATTATTTTTTTTAATTGCGTTAATCACAGCGATTTCAAAGGGTAGGTTAATATAATTATAAGTATTGGCATGTGCATTTAAACTATTTGATAATTGTTTCGTTTTACAGAAAATTTTAACAAATATTCAATTTCGGAAGGGATTTGCGTTAGTTCATCCTAAGTGCGTTTCGTTGTAATTTGTTTTTAGCGTAGCCACCAGAAACTCCGCCTGTACAAGTGCAAGTAAGTTTGGATGCAAATTGTTTTTTGAGAATGTTTGTATATCTGTTTTTTTATTATTTGGTAGCAGCTACTAACAACTGCACGTACTAGTGCCGGTGCAAAATTCGTTTGCGCGTTTTTGTGTTTTTGTCGCAGCAACAACTGCACATACTAGTATCGGTGGAGCATACCTGTGCGTGCTAGTGTCAGTGAAAAGGGTGCCCGTGTGTTCAAATCCATATTTTAAGTAAGTTTTAAGTTATTTTCTAAATTTGCAATTCGTTAACTCAATAAACTTTTAGGGCCAGTTTTTCAGTGCAAGTTGAACTCTGTTTGTCGTTTAAACTATGTTTAAACTCAGTATGCAGTTTTTCAGTCAACTTTAAACGAAGTTTAAACTAATTTTATACGGCCGATTGTGCTCGGTTAAACTCAGTTTAACTTATCAGCTGTTTGCTGACTACTTCGTTTTGGTTGCAACAAATTTATTTGAGCTCAAGGAAACTAAGCTTAAATTTAAACTGAGTTTAACTAAACTTAGTTTAAAATGAGTTTAAACCAGCACTGAAAAACTGGCCTTTAGAATAGCATATTAGAATAATTAATGATAAAGTGCATAAAATACGTTCAAAATCTAAATTCCAAAAAAAACTTAAAGCAAAGTCAGCATTAAACCGCTTGTGCGTTAACTTTAAGACATTTAAATATTAATTTTAAACTGCGAAAGCGTTAAATTTGACTGATCTGTGATTAGATTTATATAACTAGACTTATTATTTAGTTTGATAAGTAAATTATTTAATTTTATTGACGAAACAAAAACAAAATTGAATAGCTTTTAGAAACTAAAATAGAAATAAAGTTAAGAAAAATATAATAAAAATTATAATTACTACTGCGCTTTTATATTTGAAGTAGGATTAGATTGAAAATTAATTTTTGTTATTAATCTAGTAGATTGAATATGCCAAAAGCAAGTTGCGGTTTATGCCAAAGGCTATGGACACACGAAGGAGTTAAGATGATCCATGTCCCAGCGAATGATATAAAAAGAAAAAATTTGTTCCCTTCACTTTTTGTCAGCTGACTATGTGTCTAGTTCCGATCGCAAAAGGGTGAGGTTATCGGATGATACCTTAGGCAGATTTCAAGAAACAGTTGAAACTTCTCCCAAACTCGTTCATAGTGCAACACAAACGGAGTAAATATTTATTTTATTAAAAGTTGTTTCGTATTAACTGTTTCTTGATTTAGAACCTGTAATTATAAAATATCAGTGCTTGAAGCGGAAGTGAAAAATTTGAAAGGGCGTATTAAAGAACTTGAAAAGCTGGAAAAATTTGTGTCGTCCATTTTTACAAGTCGGCAGTTGCGAAAATTGCTAGATCCCGAGAAGAAGGTTCATTGGACATGGGACGATATTTCTGCCGCCATTGCACTGCATGCTGCTGGACCTAGGGCAAACGGTAATTTGTGTAAAAATGGCTTTCCATTCCCCGGTGAATCCACTATTCGAAAATGGCTTCAAAAAGTTAGGGTGGATGTTGGCGTACTTAACTTTTCGTTAAGTATATTAAAGAATGCAAACGAAGTGCCCATCGCGGATAGACTCTGCATTGTAAGTTTCGACGAAATGAAGGTCGAGTCAATGTACGAGTACGACGTAACTGCCGACACTGTTCGGCAGCCTTGCAATTACGTGCAGCTAGCGATCGCCCGTGGATTAAAGAGTTCATGGAAGCAGCCGGTATTTTGTGCTTTTGACTGCAAGATGACCAAATGCATTTTGGAAAACTTGATAGGAAAGATGCAAGAAGTAGGATTCACAGTGGTGGGAATAGTATCCGATATGGGAGGAAGCAATCAGTCCCTCTGGAATGAACTGAACGTAACATGCGGTAGTGGAAGCATTTTATTGATTTGAAAGAGCTATGTACATATATAGTTAGAATAATATATATTTTTTAGAGCAAACTTGGTTTCCAAATCCGGCAGTTGATGGCAAAATTTTTGTGTTTGCTGATGTACCTCATCTTTTAAAGCTCATTCGCAATCATTTTTTAGACACAGGCTTTTCGTTGAAAGGGAAATTTTTAACTCCCCGCACCATTGCTCAGTTGCTTACGCTAACATCTGTTTCGGAAGCATCCATTACGTATAAAATAACGGATGAACATCTCACGGTGCATGGTGCTGGTCGTCAAAAAGTCAAGCTAGCTGCTCAACTTGACGTGCTATACGGCGGTGGTATACGTTAGGACACAATTTGCATAACGCCATTGAGACAGCAGACTTTATATCAGTAATAAATGATTGGTTTGATGTGTTCAACAGCAAATTCACCACGTTCCAATCAGTGCCGCAGAAAAAACCTTTTGGCATGGATTTGTTGCACCAAATGCAGAGCCTAGAAAACATGGATGTTTGTATTCATCATACCAGGGCGGTTGGGAGGCAAGCGTTGCTACCATTTCAGAAAGGAGTCCTTTTGAGCAACAATTCGCTTAGAGGATTTTACAAATATCTGCAAGAAAGGTTCAAGTTTTAATATATCCTTACTTACCGTTTGAATCAGGATATCATTGAACACTTCTTTGGGGCAATGCGTGCAAAAGGCGGACTCTTCGATAATCCAAGTGCAATGCAATTTAAGTTTAGATTGCGGAAATATTTGCTTGGTAATATTTTGAATGTCCATGTGTGTATACTCAGTATTTTATTTTAGCTCGAAATACGGAAAGTTTTGCTGCTCGTGGAAATGTGGACATCGATGAAACCGAGTGGCTTCGCCTGAGCGACACATCGGTAGACAACCTAAAAGGGTTCCTTGCCGATGATGAAGTGCTTTTCCAGGAGTTCGCATTCTCCAATGAGTTGGCTTTTCCGGACGAAATGATACAAGACCAGGAAATAAGCAACTTGCACGAAGATGCCTTGGGGTATATCGCAGGCTTCATAGTAAGAAAGCTGGGCTTGTCGCAATGTATTGCAAATGAGGCTTCGTTCACTTGGGTTGACGAAATGTGCAAAGGTGACTTGACCAATTTAAAAATTTTAATGGAGACGAAATAAAATCGTGCCCATGTTACATCGTAACACTCATTACATGTTCCGAGCACATAAGCACCAGCTATGATGTGAAAAAGCTTTTTTACATATACTTACATATAGCAGTTGAATTCATTGATTGAGGTAAGAATTTTTAATATTGCCATTTAAGTACAAAATTTCATGCAAACATATTAATGTTTGCATATTGTTTTCTACCACTATTTGCAAACTTTGCGCCCTCTGCTACTCCTATTTTCAAAAAAGGGAACGCATTATTTCCCCTTTTTCCTTCCTTCGCATATGCAACCTTTTGTAAGGGAGTGCCAAAACTCCCTTGTCAATATTGATCTAACCTTTTATGCGGTGACACGGACATGTTCGAAAATGTCAAAAAACCCCGTTTCTTCGTTTCAAGTCGCTGCTAGTATTAAACATTACTCAAATTGTTCCAATAGATACTGAAAAAACGAAGTTTTTTCATTTTTTTCAAAACTTCCGTTTTATGGAAGATGGGCGTGGTTATTTTCCGGTTGTAAAAAGTTTTTGCGGCAATACTATTGTTATCAAGGACAACATGGTTACGAATTTTAGTGACCATACTTCGCACTGATACAGACATTTTATCACAAGTAGGCGTGGTAACGCTCATTTTTCAAATTTCATAAAAATCTATTTTCTTTATTTACAGTCGCTCTAAATATAAAATTTTAATTCATTTGTTTCAATGGATGACGAAAAAACGGCATTTCTCAAAACATCCGTTATATGAAAGGTAGGCGTGGTTATAGTCCGATTTCAAAAACTCAATGTTCACCAAATTTATTGACGGTACCTTATACCGTTATTGAGATACAGTAATTTTTTCATAAGTGGGCGTGGCAACTATATTTTTAAAATTTTATAAATATACAGTTTCTTTGTTGTTAACCAAAATATCAAATTTCACTCAATTTGATCTAATAGACACCGAAAAAAATTTTCTCTCTCTATCCATCGACAAAAGCCTATTGTCTAACAATCAACATGCGTATCTTTAGGGAAGGTCCACAGACACTGCACTGCATTCCTTGGTCAGCTATATAGAAAAATCTTTCAGCTAAAAATAATTCTGTCTAGTGGCCTTTTTCGACATTGAGGGAGCTTTCAACAACATAAGTCCGCAAGCCATAACGCAAGCCTTAAGAGGATTGGGAGTGGAAAACTCTTTGGTAGGTTTCATCGAGCAAATGCTCTTGGGAAGGAAGATAACAGCAGAAATCGGAAAGAACCCTGTTCCAAGGCATGTATCTAGCAAGGCGGTGTGCTTTCACCCCTTCTCTGTAATCTGACTGTGAACTTTCATCGCATATGCGGATGATATCGCCTTAGCGTACATGGGCAAGTTCCCGCAAACCCTTTGCGATTTGATGCAAAGAACACTCCGCGATGTAGATAGGTGGTCCACGCGATATGGTCTCAGTGCTAACTCGGGAAAGGTGAAAATTGTAGTCTTTACTAGGAAATGTAAATTTCCGGAGGTAACCCCGCCGGAACTGAATGGAATCCGACTGAGTCTAAAACATGAAGCCAAGTTTCTTGTAACTCGAAACTAAGCTGGGAGAATAATATTATCCAGCTACACCAGAAAGCTTCCGTGGCACAATACTCTTGCAAAAAAGCTATTGGAAGGAAATGGGGACTCAACCCCAGCGTATGCCGCTGGGTCTATACGGCGGTAGTTAGACCCATTCTCCTCTATGGATTTATTGTATAGTGGCCTGCCTTGAGCAGAGCTACTAATATCAAACTACTTAGCAAAGAGGGCTAGTATGATCTGCATTAGTGGAGCATTGCGAAAAACACCAATCGACGCCTTAAATGTCTTTCTGGACCTTCTACCACTGGAATCAGTCAGCCAGCAAATGGCGGCCCTGGCCGGGCTTCGCTTAAGGGAGACATGTCAATGGGAGTCTAGATTTTAGGGTCCTCATGTATACTGAATAAGAGCAGAGGAGTGGTTTAGAAACTTCCATACTCCGCTTGGAAGTCTCACGGTGTTTACGGATGGTTCGAAGCTGAATGGCAGGGTGGGAGGAGGGGTCTTCTCGCAGGACCTATCTCTGAGCTGCTCTTTCGGTTACCGGACGACTGTAGTGTTTTTCAAGCTGAGGTCTCAGCTATAAAGCTATGGAATATTATTTTTGATGGCGTACATTTACCGATTCTTATTTGCTATTCTTACAAACGATTCTTATTCGCTATTCTTACAAAAGGGTCTTAAGGTCTAATCACATACAAACTAAGTATTGCACTTGTACGTTTATACGCGAACGTATGTATCAGAGAACGGCATTGAGTGCGCTCGAGTGTGCATATTCATCATCCCTAAAATTTGATACAAGCAAGCACAGCCGTCTGCTGCTGTGCGCTCATTCATGCTCACTCATACACATAAGGCTGACATGTGCGGGATATATCATTACATTTTCGAGTGTGGTAGTTCACATGATTGGCCGTGCATGTGAAGGCGCAAACTTGCGCATGTACACACTTGAGTGCACTCGGGCATCTACTAATGGCGATTTCTTTTCTACAAAAAATGTTGCACTTCATTGCCCCGCTCTTGTGTGTACGTGCGCAGAAGGCAATGTTAAGGCAACATTTTCTGTAGAAAAGAAAACGCCATAAGTATTTATCCTATTATTTACAGATAAAAGAAACGACTTAATTAATTTTAATTAATATGTATTGTATACATTTATTTAACAAAAACATTTCATGAGATCCAACATGTAGGGTTAGTATTTAAAAAATTTTTAAATAGTAGGAGTTAAATTTAAAATGAAAATAAACATTTCATAAGACTTAATTTAATTTCAAAGTTCTTAATCTGCTAGATAGAAAATTCAAGTTATAGGAACAAAAATCACATTTCAAAAACTCTCTTACACTATGTATCTGCCATCTTACGTAAAAAAAAACAATACAAAAAATATGATAGAAAACACACTTAAGATCGCTAATCAACTACTGCTTGCAAAGAAAAATATTGTTACGGGTAACCCGAGTGGCTCGCAAACAACACTCCATTGTCGCGAGCGTTTGTCGCCGGCGAGTGTGTTACATACATGCAACTTTGTATGCTGACGCAAATTTGTCCGACGGATAATGTAGCGAGCATGTATGCATCGTCATGATCGTATTGATCTATGAGCAAACAGACAAGCGACGGTTTGTACACGAAAACAACAAAGCATGCAAAATACGACTACATGCGCGAGTATACACACAATTTCTGCACTCGTTGCAGTTCTCTGGTATGTATACCTACAACTAGCTTGTACAACTCGGCCTTCCTGACTTAGAGAATCACCTGATCCTATGCCGTTTATAATATGTTTTCTTTTTTTTTATTGTTTTGAATCATACCATGGCTTCAAGTTTGTAACTGACCAAACGCCTTTATACGGAATCTGTGTTAGTTGAAAACCTTCGACATCTTCTACGACATAGCGATCATTTTCTAAAGTTTTTGTAATTTTTTAGGGTCCTTTGAACTTCGGTACTAATTTGCTGGACGCCTGGCCATTTGCTTGCGGTGAGTTCGTCTCGACTTTTATGTGCTCCACGTCACTTCTTTCTAAAAAATCTTCGAATTCTTTTGACGTATAGCATGTCCCTCGGTCTGACACTATCGTTCTTGGTCTGCTATACGTTCTAAAATATTATTTCAATGCTACCACCGATTTGTTTGTTGCCGTTGGTTTTGAACGAACGAACTTTGTAAACACATCTACGACTACTAATACATATTTGTTTGTATTGTGTGCACTTGCTCTGAATCGGACCTTAGTGGTCGACGTGAACCATTTTAAAAGACCTGTTTCCTTTTGGTATTATAAGTAACAATCTCCCTTTCTTAGCACTTTTGCTTGAAAACGCTATGCATTTCAAACAGTTTTCTATATGATTGGTTGCCTTTTTTTTAACTGTGGAATCTAATAGCTTTTGCCAAACATTTCTACAACTTTATCTACACCTAAATGCCCCATTTCATCGTGATATTTATACATAACATGTCGTTCCATTGCCTCTGGCTCGTAAAAAAGAAAATCTCTGTCTTTCTTTTTAAAAACTATTCCATTCCTCATTTCGTAGTGGCTGCTCTCATTAAATTCTAACTCTTTCTTTATTTTTGTTATCCGTTTATCTCTACTTTGGCATATAACTAAATTTTCTTCAAAAGTGTTGGTATGGATTACTAACACGTTATTTACCCTACTTAATGCATCTACGTGCTGCATCCTTTTGCCTGCTCTGTGCTCAAGTTCATAATCATAATTTTGAAATTCTAGAGCCCACCTCGCTATTCTTGGATTTACGTATTTTTTGTTAAGTGTCAGTGTTACAGAATTGCAATCAGTAACGATTTTAAATCGTATTCCTTGTAGATAAACTCTAAACCTCTAAACGGGTCATATATTGACAACAGTGGGGACGCTATTAATTTTTCTTTTAGTTT
This sequence comes from Philophylla caesio, assembly GCA_963971545.1. Classification (NCBI taxonomy): domain Eukaryota; kingdom Metazoa; phylum Arthropoda; class Insecta; order Diptera; family Tephritidae; genus Philophylla; species Philophylla caesio. The sequence goes on along the minus strand of OZ020608.1, from coordinate 35,450,241 downwards.
GTTAAACGATTGCATCTCTGTGCTGCCGAACTGAAATTTTTGGTCTTTCTTTGTAAGATCATGAGAGGCTTCGCGATTGTTGAAAAATCGTTTATAAATCTTTTGAAGTACGAACACAAGCCTAGGAAACTTTGAACTTCTTGAACTTTAGTTGGAATTGCAAAATTCACTGCTTTTATACCCTTCTCGTCCGCTTTATTATCTTCGCCTGTAATTACGTAACGTAAGTACGACACTTTCGACTGCAAGAACTCGCACTTATCTAAACGCAATTCTAGGTTATTTTGTACAATCCTCATAAGGACTTTCTCTAATGCTTCCAAGTGTTGTGTCATACTCTGTGTCGCTATCATAATATCATCAAGATAAACTATTACTTCTCCGCTTCGGATCATATCCGCAAAAACTTTGTTAACAAATTTCTGGAAAGTTGCAGGTGCGTTTTTCAGTCCAAACGGCATTCGTAAAAATGCCTACTGTCCTAGAGGTGTGGCGAAAGAAGTGTATTTTACGGAATCTTCGTTCATGAACACGTGAAAGAAACCGTTATTTAAGTCTAACTTAGTGAACACTGTTCGGTTTGCTAGTCTGTCTAGTAAGTCATCTGTTAGTGGTATAGGATAATTGTCTTTTACCGTTACTTTATTCAGCTTCCTATAGTCGACACATTCGAAGTTCGCCTGATTTTTTCATAACTAGAACTATTGGTGATACAAACTCTGACTCGCTTGATCGTATGTACCCTTTTTTCTAAAAATTTGTCTATTATCTTTTGTAACTCTGCTTTTTCATTATACGCTAGTTTTCTTGGAGTAGAAGCGAACGGTTTATCGTTTTCTAAAACAAGTTTTATTTCCTTTTTAACCAATGGTTTATCAAGTATCTTAGAATTCACATATATTCTCGTAAACATTTCTCGAAAGTATTTCTCTTCTTCGTATTTCAGTTTTTCGCCTAGTTTTAGACATAACTCTGACACTCCGAATGTATCGATAGCCGTTATTTCATTTAACACCTCACTCACACTGTCGTTTTCACTAAAACTATCGTTATTTATACCTTCGACGTTGTTTTCTTCTTTGTCCACATCATTGTCTATATCCACTTGTCTATCCATAAACTCTACGTTTCCAATCTTCAACTTTACATAACTTGCTTCTATAAAATCTCTCCCTAATAACACTTAGTAGCCAATACATTAATTTGGAACTATCAAAAGTTCAACTAAAACTTCTTTATTCAAAACATTTACTATACATTTCAATTTTCCGAAAACTTTTAAAACCGAATTATTCAATCCATGTTATGATTCTGAAACTTCTTCTAACTTCGATCCTGCTGGTACCACAATTTGTTTTATCAAACTAACTGGACTGCCTGAGTCAACTAAACATTCTACAAACATATCAATGTTAACATGTGCCAATACATATAATTTGAAATAACTTACAAAATTATTATTTCCCTTTTTGTACTCATTGCAGTCCGCGGCGTAGTGACCTTGTCTTCCACAGGCAAAACAGGATCCTTCTTCACGTTTCGGCTTTCTGCATTCTTTGGCGTAGTGACCGAAGCAGTAACAGTTGTAGCATCGTATTCTTTCATTGCTTTGTTGTCTTACCAACGGACGTTCGGGAAGCGTGATTGTGCGAAAAGCCTTTACTACTTTACAGGTTGACGTCAAATTCTATGAGGTAGTCGGTAACCTCCTCGTCGCTTATGTTAAGGTCGGTCCCTAGTATCCATTTATCGTTGAAGTAGTTGGTAAAACTTTCTTCCTGAATCCAGCACCGCTTTTTAAACTTGCGCCGCCGTTCGAGTTTGTTTTCGCCCGATGCAAACACAGCTTTCATTTTGCCCAGTAACTTATCAAAATTTCTGGGGAACGTTGACTTTGCGTTGCACCATACTAGCGCAGCACCTTTGAGTTTAAGATGGATAGTAACCCCTAGCATGGTATCATCGATTTTTAACACCTCGCGATAGTGTTTTATTTAGTTCTACCACCCGTTGAAAGCATCTCCGCCGTCGTATGTTGGTCTGATTTCCTTCAACGTATCGAAGGGTACATCGTCGTACTTTCCTTTGTCTGCCTTTGCCATCTCTGTTTCTTATCCTAGCAGTTATTTTTAAAGTTTGAGGAGCTGTACTACTTATGTCTCTAACCACACTTCTTGCCGTTGAACATTGTTGTTTTCTCCATCGCCGGTATTCGCTCCGCTGCTACCTTCGCTCTCACCGTTGTCCTCACCGTTGTCCTCGCCTATGTCCGCTTCATTGTCTTCATTGTTTTTCCCAACGTTGGGCGTACCACTGTTCTCCACGTTGCTTTTATGCTTATTCTTCCGTACATTTGTTCCATCGTTGCTGGAGACATCCTCACCTGGGCACATCCCGCGTGCCTCCGCTGACAATTCGCTAAGCCTTGCTGCTAACGATGCCTTAGCACCACTTGCGTTTATCCCGACGGCTGTGCACCAGGCTTTAAGTTGCAGCAAGGAGTACTTCTCCGCGCTGGTCACCTCGTCGTTTTTTTGCATAATTTACTTTTAACTTTATGTGATAGTTTAAACAAGACTTTTATATTTTGGTTCTAAGACCACTTCTGATAAAATGTATCAGATGGCAGATGTGTATTAAATAAAAGCATGACCGTTTACTTCGCTATCCAAAATCGAATGACTCGCTCTTTATTTTTCATGGCGTACATTTACCGATTCTTATAAAAGAGTCTTAAGTTACTTACTCTACAGCTTAAGGTCTAATCGAGTAAGTATTCCTAAGACGGGTAGAAATATCCCAGGTAATAGGCGTCCTAACAGGGCACTGCCTCATAGGTAACCATGCGGGGCCTCTCGGAGTACCTTTCCGCAGATGCTGTAGAAGCAGGAGCTGTAGAAGAGGAGAAAACAGTTATACACCTCTTATGCATCTGTCCAGCGCTAGCGAGAAGTAGGCTATGTTTTCTAGGGGCACCACTTTTTGGGGATCTCGGGGAATTAAGTGAAAAAGACCCGCTATATATTGAATTATTATTAGTTAAACAATAAAATAAATAGAAAACAAGAACATACTCGTATGCCCTTTTAAATTTAGTTTTACATATTTTGTGGCCGGTTTTTACCAATTCACATTGGTCGAAATGACCTGTTTCAGCGGCAGTAATTCACAGGAAGAAGTTTGAGCTGTAATATTTGGCACATATATTAGTGACAGTTAAAGAAGTGTACAGTGAAAAAATCAGCTAGTTGGATCGATATATAGGGGAGTTATATCGATTCATATGTCCGTCCGTCGAAATATGTATTGTCCAACAAATTTTTTTCTTTTTTTTAATATTTATTAAATCATATTATCAAATTCATTTCTGTACTCAAATACATTAAATAACTTAAACAATATTCTCTGAAAGGTTTATATATAACATCTATCCAGACGGTTCATCAATACTTATTCAAACTGTAAAAAACAAATTATTTCCCAATAAAAAAACCAATGCTTCTGCAGGGGAAAGTCGAGTTGGTTTTTCATCAGCAGAAACTATTAGTTTTCTCACTTCTTTAGGTTTTGATGGAGAACTAGCTGTATGCTTCAAGACAAAATTTAAATCGTGTTCTTTCGCAGCATGGGCTGACATTGAAGCAGCATGAAACAATAACCTGGAATCATTTTCCTGTGTTGATAATACTTTGGAAGCGAGTTGTCGTTGTAGACGCTCACTTCCATCGCTGTATTTGAGATGCGGACGACCCTTTTTGCGTTCACAATTATTTTTCGACAGTTTAAAAAAGTTGTACGAGACAACCACAAGCTTTCCTTTTTCTTAAATCGGTCGAAACATCTTTTGTTTTTGATCCATTTTTGTTTAATTTTAGCACAAATGTTATCTATTTGCTTCTTGACAAATGTTTTGCAGTCTTCATCACCACTTCTATTAAATTTTGCAGATATCCAATTAAAAACGCGTCTAGCATTGTGGTTATTTTCTAACCAAAAACTTACAATATCGGAATTGTTGATTTTGATGGTGCCTAAAATGAATTATATTATGAGTTGGGGTTAATTGGAACAAAAGATTTTTTCACGATATGAAAGCTCACATCTTGACATATCTACAGGTACAAATAACTTTGCGAATGAACTCGAATGAAGACGGTTCTATTCCAAGAAACACAGACCCACCACCAAAACGTCACTACAAACACGACACACTTTAACGCAGATTTTCATCAAACACAACACTTTTATTTAGAAAATAATTCCAACATATTGTTATACATACCTTGAGAAGTAATTTCCATTTTTTTAGATATTTGTTGTTATATCAACTATTATTAAAAAAACATATGTTTCTAATTCACTATTTTGAAGTAAATCAACACAAAACGAACATGAAAAAATAACAGTTGTTTTGACAGCTTCGTTATAAAAACAGAGATGCCACCTGGTCATAATTTTTTCGTTTTCGGGTATTCTAAATAGTTTCCTTCAAAGTGCAATTCTTAGTTTTAACAAAAACATAACTTTAAAAATGGACTTTCTGCCGCTGAAACCGGTCATTTCAACCAATGTGCAATTTAGTAAATCAAAAATGCCAAAAGCAAGTTCCGAATTGTGTCATAAAATATGGTCCCAAGAAAATATCAAGATATTCCATGTTCAGCAAGGCAAAGTAAAGAGAAAAAATGGCATAAATCCTGCTGCGTCAAATTGTACCCGCTTTCCAAAATTTGCTCACTTAATTTGCTCAGCGGGTTTTGTATGTGGTTCAGATATAAAGAAAATGATAATATCCAAGGCACATTCAATAGGTAGCAGCAGTAGAAAAATTGAAAAAAAAATTTGTTTTTGCTTTTAAAAGCTAAATTTTCAAAAATATTTTATCAACTACCTTGAGTTGTACTAAAAGCATTCTTATTACAACGAAATTCAAATTTTGACAATTCAAGTTAAAATAAAATATGAAAAAATTTCAAAAAAAAAAGTTTGCTGCACCTACCTATTTGATGTGCTTTGATATTATCTCAAATGCTGTGCCATTGAAGTTATCTGCGATTGGAATGAAATGAAAAACAATTATTCCAAATTCTTTGATGTTTCAATCAAAACTGAGTAAATACTTTTAACCCTTTATCGGGCAAGGCCGCAAATTTTGAATTTTTTTTTTTCGATAGCTACAGTCAAAATAAAAATACAACTTTTTAAAATTTTTTGTTAACATTTTTTTTGCTATTTATTTAAGAAAATATCCTTTGTGACAGATATGTTACATTGCCTTGAAAGTAAATATCTAATTTGTAACAAATGGTATGCACGGTACCAGTTATTATGCTTGTTGTAGCACAATGCAATTCCGCATTTCTCACACATTGTTCGGGTAACTTCTTGACAATTAGGCATCTTGCATCTTATCCTCTTCTCCGTCCATATTGGCCAATGACCATCTTGATCAAGTCGCAAAGCTTGTGGAGGGGCATGCTGCGCTCGCCCCTTGCGCTTTTTCGCTTGTATTTGTGGCTCGAGAGACCTAGTGTTTTTGACGTTGATTTATGTTCCAAATTTCAAAAGTGTTTCCGCAATCTGTAGGCGAAATTCTGCCGCAGGCAACAACTTTTCTGTGTTATTAGATCGATTTTTTGCCATCAGTAAATCTAATCGATACATATTATAAAACAAAGTCTAAAATTTTGGAAAGAGCTAATCTCGGACACTACTGAACGGATTGGGATGCAACTTTTTTTAAATTAATGATTGCAGTTAGAACTACAATGATAGATACTTAAATTAAAAATTAGCATATTCATTTCTGAAATATTTAAGTGTAAAGTTTTAAAAAATTTTACACTAAGTATAGCATTGCTACAACCGAATGTAAAATCAGTGTCGTAGCGGGAAGATGTGTAGTTGTGTGAGTAGTAAATCAACCGCTCTTCGTTACTACTTCGTTCGGCTATGCGCAGAGAGCTGTGCTGTTGACTTCGTTGATAAACCGATGCAAGGCGAAATGATAACAACATAAAATTGTTATTTTTATGAGTTTGTATATTTAGGTATTAAGGTAAATGCAAAATCAAACTATTTCAGAACCAAAGTAACTAATAGTAAGTAATTTCTTATACATATGTATACATAAACCGTTGCCAGCTAGTAGATGATAAAACACTCGAACTTGCCATCGTGTACTTCGAAGTTTTATTTTATATCTTCCCATGATGGAATCAATAAGATCTACACCACCCATGTGCGCGTTGTATTCACCAACAATAGATGGACGATCAATTTCAACGTATTTCTTCTGAATTTAATCGTATCTTTTTACTTTACACTTTTGTATTTCACCAACGAAAGTGGATGCGAGACTTACAATCTTATCATCTCTCCACGAAACTGTTGAAATGTCGATTCCTTCTACATGACACACGTACACTATGCTAGATCCTCTATCTTTTTTCATCATTTTTTTTCGCTTGTTAACTTACAATTGGGGATTATATTCCTACGAAGTGTTCCAACACTGAATATACCTTCATTTGCCAAGTATACGAGCAATGGAATTTAAGTAAAATAATTGTCGAAATAAAGTAGCACATTTTTGTTTCGTGGAATCACACGTGACAGTTTCATGACTACATTGGAAGAGGCTCCTAAATCCTGCTCGTTATCCCCAACGATATTATCTTTGCCAGTTTCCTGCTCAATTTTGTAAGCAAATCCAGTTGACCCGCAGAGAACATATATTTTGTAGCCCCATTTATGAGGCTTGTTTGGCAGGTAGCGATTCAAAATGTTTAGGGCTTTGTGGAACATATTTCTTCATCGACGCATAGATGTTGTTCAAGAGGCACTTTTGCAAAATTCTTATTTAACTCACCCAGGATCGAACGTATTTTGTACATATCAACATATCTGTCAACATATTTATCAGTCGATGGCAAATTTTTGCTGTTGTCGTTGAAGTGTATGCGACGTCGTAAATTTTCAAATTTTTTAAGCGGCATCGCTTCTTGTATCATAGAGGTACCAATTTTACTCCAGTGACTGGGTACATTAGGAAGTTGTACTAAGGACATCATATAAACCACTCCAATAAATTGCTGAATATCCATTTCTGATACACGAAATGGTTCATTAACGTCATTTTGAACAACATACAAATTTGTTTCATTGGCAATAAACTTTATCAATTCTTTTGGAAATAAATAAAAGAAATATTTAATTGGCCCGTCGAGAATCTTTATATCATCGGGCAAGGATGTATTGCCTGTAAAACGCAATTGGTGCTCTTCCAAAACTAAATTCCTTTTTTTCCAGAGAATGTCATTGTAACGTTTTTTTTGTTTTTGTGCACTCTCTGCCAAAATGGACGGAACATCATTCGACGGATCTGAACACAATTCCATACACATATAGCATTTAAAGCTAAGTATAATATTTGTTGAGCATTTTTTGCATTGATTTTATTACACTTTAATTTAGTTTTCAATTACCGAGTCATTAGGTGATTTGCATTGTTATTGTTTCTTATTTACATTGTTTTTGCTTCTTTTCAGAGGTTGAACTTTTCCAATTTTTTAGAGAAACCAGAAATGGATTTTTCGAAATCGGCAAAGACCTTCGGGCACTTAATGACAAATTTAAACGTTATGAAAACGTGTTTAAATCATTTAAGTACCTAGATAAACAAACTTCGCAACCTGTAAGAGAGACCAAACGCAAACGGACACACAGTCCAGCCAAGGAAAGTATTGTGCTCCTCTTACATTACTTCAAAAGAATATTGTGCCTCAACCCCAACAAATTGAGCTAATTAATCTTTTGTCTCCTGTCCCTCCGCCTCAGGGCCCGTCTTCATCAACTTCATCAAGAGCTATCTGCACTCGCGCTTCTTCCTCTAATAAAAGCAATTCTGATCATGAAAACTTACAAGTATCTTCACCTGAAGTGGGTCCATCACCGCCTCAATCGCTTCCACCATCCCAATCTGCTCCTATTGTTGCAAAAACTGTAGCACCATTGGATGACCTTTCATGACTCGGCGCAACGTATATGAAAAAAAAAAAATTTTTTTTTTTTTATATATCCGTGCGTCATGCGGATGCGCCCCTCGCGTCGGTCGGGCGGGTATGGAGGGATAAAACCGTTGGGATTATTATTATTATTATCTTCTAATATATTCTCAACCACTTCATCAAAATCATCCACACCGGCATGTACTAACTCTTCATCATAATTAGGATCATGCACATCATCATCATCATCAAAATCGAGTCCATCTTCAATTTCGTCAAGAATTTGTCGAATTTTATTCTTGCTCAAAGTTTTAGACATTCAGCTAAAAATATATTGGGGCTGTAAGGCAATGTGACATATGTACATATTAGAGGGCTGCACAAGCACTATAAAAGCGTCAATACAAAACATCGAACTCATTTCAAATACTGTCGTTCAATTTCATTGGCTTTACAAAACAGAGCATCGATCATGAAAACGTTTTGTATGACACGAACAACAAAATCAAAACACAGCAAATACAAACTGAAGTAAATCCATACTGAAGTAAATACAAACTGAAGCAGCGCCACGCTGTACTGCTTACTGCAAATAAATATGTGGCAATTTTATGTAAAATATTTATTAAATTTTCTGAAACTAAATTCTTTAAGTAAGTAAAAGCTTAGGAAATGAAAATTCATTTGTTGATCCCTTTTAACCAATAATAATTAATTTATTATTTAGTTCTTGCCTTTGTATACATTTAAAAATTAATACTTCATTCGACTTTTATTTTTTGTACACTTACTTTGATTTGCCTTTGTCTTTGCTTCATTTCATAGTTTTGCATTTATACAAACACTTCCTTAGCAATACCCAAAGCCGCTTCGTGTGCGTGAAGTGTTTGATTTTTAGACTTGCTTCATACGAAATACTTTTGTTTTCGTAGCAAAGCTGCAATGAAATTCAGTAGTTGGAAGTACTGTACAGCAAGAGACGACGACGGCAAGACGTTTTGCGCAGCCCTCTAGTACATATGTATATGCAGCAAACAATAAATACAATATTGAAAAGCCAAATGAAATTTATTTTCAATTGCACTTAGTAAAATCACTAAATTACATGCTTACCGAATGTATTTAAAAAAGCAAACACGTTTTTCCCATTCACAATACTCGGCTTTCGTCACCAAATTTCAGCACTTGTTGCGAAATACCAAACTTTGTGCACTAAACTTTTTGCGTTACGTTACTATAGGTATGGCTCGCTCTACCTTATTACTTTTAAATGATTCACAGCTTGTACCAGTTGTGTTACAAAAACCAATATGACTATTTTAAATAAGAATGGTTAAATTACAATCAAAAATAGGGTTTGTAACATTTCTGTCACATGGCCAGGTAAAGGGTTAAAGTGAATTTAACTTTGTGCTATAGTTCCTATGAAGATTGTCGAGTGGCACTTCTCGAAGCATACGAATTTTTTGTTAGATGACATGAAAGCTTTGTACTCGAAACTTCTATTTTTTGCTTACAATTTTACAAAAAGGATTTTATTTTTGCCCTTTCTCCATCCTCCTTAAATGCAATCTTTTACTTGGTAGTGTCAAAACACCACTGTCATTAGTGATATAATGGAATCATGTACATTTCTGTAACACAAAAAACTATTTAACGGCCTCATAATTTTACAAGGTTTACGAGAAATTTAAGCGGTTAAGTGAATTCTTTCTTTTGTTCTTGTCATATTGTTCGAGTTTCGTTTCAGTATTCGTTGCTGCATTAAAAAAACAAAGTTTTTTGTTTGTCTCTATTATCAAAAATTGCCGTGCCAATCTCTTTGTTGCTCCACTATGCTCATAGCCTTGGGCGACTAATCAAATGTCTTTAACCTGCTTTCCTACAAGAACAGTGAAAGCCAATTGATTAATCATGTGATACTCATTATTGATGGAGACACCAATGAAGTACTTCTATCAAGTGTTTTCGCCAACGCCATATTTTGTGGTATATCTTAAAATTTCTCGAAGGCGGCGGCAATTCTTTCTTGGTTGCCCACCAGAGCATCCATCCCTTCTCTAAGTATAGACTACTAAAAGGCGAGGAAAAAATATCAGTAGCATGCGAAATAAATATATATTGTAAGTAAAACTATGACTAATTCTAGGCAATATTTCTATAAAAAAAAGTATTTAGAAAAATGTTTTTTAATAATAATTAAATAATATTATTAATTTTATGTGTTATATACAAATTTTTGATTAAGAAAAATTAATTGTGTAGATTAGTTTGAAAAGTTGAAAACAGAAGATGTAGTAGGAGTACAAGAACAAACTTTGAAACAATGGGTATAGGAAAACATTTAAATTCAATCTCTGACTCCGAAATTAAGTTTGCTATTGAGATTCACTAAATTAGAGTTTGATCAAAGGTTTAAGCATGCTATCCAAGGATAACTGCAAAACTATTTCAAAACCTGATTCCTCCAATAAACTCACTTTTATTTTAAATTGTTCTGCGTGGTGAGATGGATCCTATCTGCATTTAAAAGTTGTGTCTGACCTTAAGCTACCAATTTCTTTCAAAAAGCGCATCCTCTTTTTTTTATAAACCTGGCGTTCATTGTGGGCAACTATATTTTGCATTATGATAAACTACACCCGTCACTTATGCCCTGACTGGAGAGTCTCAATCAAAGAGACGAACATTGAAACGCTAAACATTTTGAAAAAAAACTCACTTTGACGCCATTTTCTTGACTAAATTTTATTTCTGCACAAAAGTCTGCCATAAAACAAAATTTTCAAAAATTTTTGGGTTTCATAAAACCTGAGAAACAGCCGATCAGAATTATCTAGAAATCTGAATTCTACTTAAACCCTAAATTCAGGGAAAGAAACGCACCCACCCGCAGATGCAACATTTTCCAAATACTATATGTAATCACTTATACTAGGGGGAACTTTTGATACAGAAATTGTGCTAACATTAACCTGGACACTTCATTTACCACTCCGCTTTCATTTTCGTCACAATCTGCACATTAAATTTTTTTATATTGAACTCGAAAGACCTTTTTTTTGATAGATAATTTTGCAGGTGCCTTTTTTTCATTCTCTTATCTTATTTAATTTCGCTTCCGTTTATACTAAACTTTTTTTTGTTGTTTTTGACCTGTTTAATTATTTCATTATTTGTTTTAAATGAGCTAAGGGCCAAGTTTTATTGGAAAATTTTATAGAGAAAAAACAGCAACACCAAAAAGCGGTAGAAGTTATAGTATTACTTCGGAAATCACCACATCTCCTCATCAGACTTCTTTTTTCACGGCTTCGGCAGGAGTCGAACACGCGTCACCACGTAAATTTTCTTTAATTTGATACCTGAATGTATACATATAACTTGTTTCGATCTAGCATATACATTCACTGTAACAATGACAACCGCATGGTCTCACTTTAACGCAAAATTTTTGCAAATGATTTCAAGTGTATTAGTAAGAATAATGTGAATGCATTAGTTCTCATCAAACTCTTCTTGTAGAGTTATAAGCATGCACTCAGAATCAAATCGTTATAAGAATAATATGTACATATCTGGCGATTAGATATAATAATATATCATACATTGTTTTTTATATTTTAAGCCGAAACGGTGCCAGCATCAATAGTTCTTCTACATGTTCCGAGTAAAGAAATCGTTGCGTATTACCAAAGATTGAGCCGCAAAATTATTATCAACAATATTACTTTCAGCAAAATTACAGCAGAGTTGCTTGTGAGCATTTCCATTACAGGTAAGTGAACAGCATTGCAAGGGGAATTAATTTTTTTTTTGTTTTGTTCCATAGTGCATTGATGGTGAATTATTATTTTTACACGCTTTTATCAGCTTCACCTGGATGTATGTATGTTTGTAACCTACTCCCTTGAACTCGATTTTGATCCACTTTAAACGGACACATTTAACTTAAATTGTGTACACTTGTCAAGAACCGGTGACAATACAATAATTCCATAAGTTTATTACATTATATTGAATTTATGACACAGGCAGTCGGCAGTAAATTAACTCGAGTGCGTCGTACTGGGCGTATTGGTAATCAGATAGGATACGAAGCGATTTAAGGGGGTCGAATCAGTTAAATCGAAAAAATTGATTTTGTTTTGCTTAATCTCTTCCCAAACTATGTATATAAAACATATGTGTAAAATATTTGCTTTGATTTCGAAGTGGTTTAAAAGATATCAGTAACTTTTAACAACACTACGAAGTGTCAAAATTCACGAAAAACACAAAAAGGAATGCAAAACAAAAACATTGCAATTCATCCCATCAATAGTTAAAGTATTGGAGCGCAAATTCAGCAAACCAAAAGGAAGTATTCTAAATTAAAATTATTAAATAGATCATTTACTTTTCTTTTTCTATTTTCAGAATGGCCTCAACAAGCCAAGCAGCAAAGAGGAGCCGTGCCTCAATGGAGCAGCTGAGTGGGATGATGGATTTCTTTCAAGAGAATCCGGGGCTAGTCAGCGGAAAGTTTTATCGGCTCCTTGGCAGGAAGGAGCTGGAAAAGAAGTGAGAAGAGATGGCTTCCATATTGAATGCCATCGGAGGTGATGAAAAGTCCGCCGACCAATGGCTCACGGTAAGTAATAACCCCGTAATATTTGAATGTACCCACAAGGAGCTGTGCGGTGCTGGCAAATGTGCATTGTGCTTGGAATTGTGAAAAATTAAACCGCTTGTGTATAAATAAATTTCATTAATAGATGTGTTATAATGTTTGTGAAAATAAATATATTTTTTGTGCAATGGAAGTTAGCTCCAGTGGGCACCAGTGGTTTATTTAAGTGAAAATAGATAAATAAGAACCAAGAATTAGTCTGGTGATATATGCAAGACTGAGTGTTTTCTTTATTAATTATAAATAGCGGTCACAATATTATCTTGATTGGTTGGGTGGTGGCTGAATCGCTGTAACTTCGAGAACGTCTAAAAATCGAGTTATTTAATTTCACAAAACCGGTGTTAACCCGCGAACCAAGGTTTGTTTGACGATTCAGCCACCACGATTTTAAATGGAATGAATGTAACGAAATGATTAATATTTTCAAGTTTTTTGCGATTTGAAAAAAAAATTTCAAGAAATCTGGTTTCCGCCTTCCTTTAGTCCTCTTGGGTGTACCTAGCTGTTGCGAAAGAGATAGAATGGGTTTATAAAAAACTACGGGGTTGATTATTTATTTTGCACTTGTTTTAAGTGTATGTATGTCGCAAAATTAAATTTTTTTTTGTTTTGTATAACGCTTACTTTCTCGTCGATCCCGACAAGTTCCACCCAAAAATCGTGCTTTAGGCGACGAGTGGGCAGAAGGTGGCAGATTGCGTGCCTTCCCACGCAGACGCAGAATGCAACCACGCTCGTTCCCGTTTCTTCAAGGTTAAAGTCTTGCGCAAAGTCAGCGGAGACAATCAACGTAGGTGCGCAGACGTCGATGAGCGCGCGAACGGGGTGCAGTCGCCCTTCTGCCTCAATCTTGACAACGGCGGTTGGAGCGATTGCCGTGGTGTGCTGTAGCTCTATTAGTAGCATGACAGCTCCGGAAAGTCGCCGGTAGCTGGCGAATTGGTAGTGCGCGTGTGTGTACAGACCGTGGGTGGAAAGGCCGAGATTCCACTCTACGGCGTAGTTGTGCTGGTGGCCGTGGGCGGAAAGTCCGAGATTTCGCTCTACGTCTGGTGGGAGTGGGCGGAAAGTCCTAGATTCCGCACCACTCTGATAGCGTCTTTCGTGCCTTAGCAAAGGGCGGTACGGCCGGGACTTTAATCCTCTTCGAGCAGCCGGGCGGAAAGTCCGAGATTACGCTCCGGTTTCCAACCCACCTTCGCTTGCGACTTGCTCGCTCCATGGCCTGGTGTCGACAGGACGAAGTTCCTCAATTTCCTCGTCCAGATGCAACTCGAACATGTTTCGGCTCGATGCGTAACTGACAGGCAATTGGAGCAATATTTGCCAAGGAGGGTTTCCCTTTTTTCTGCGGTTTTTGCCTGAAATACGGGGCAAAGCCTTATCGGGTGTTTGCCTTCACATATACGGCACGGTTGTGGATAGCGATGAGCCTGTTGCTCAGCCTTTTTTAAAAGAGCGGCGAAACGAGTCATCTTTCTGTTATTATATCTTCGCTGTGTATCCGTAACAAAAAAATATCATAGAAAAATCATAGTTTCGTTATTCATTGGTTTATAGCACCGTACAAGAAATTGTAAAGTGTACACATTGCATTATTTATTAACAAATTAATGAAGTGTAACCCAGGTATTATATTGATATACTCTAATTCGTAAAACGTAGTACTAGGCAACCCTGGTAAGTTAGCTTCCACACTCAGTGATGTGCATACAAATGTTTAAAATGTTTTTTCGACCAAATCGTGAAAAAGGTGTCGGTGAATTGTTTATATGTGAACGAAGGTTGTATTGTTAATTCGTTTTTCTTACTTGCCAGTTACACGATCAAGTTTTCATTCAATTTGCCTTTCAATTTACCAATACACTCACATTTTTCGAACTTGAACATGAACTTGAATTCAATTTTCCTTTCAATTCGCCTTTCAACTTGATGCTCAAGTTAAACAGCTGATCACAAAATTTGCATATATTTTGTCGTGTCTTGTTTTGCATACATTTTACGGCAATTTACCAATGAATAAAATTGATAAAAATTGCGAAGTGTTGCGATTCATAGAGAAAATGTAAAAAAAAATAAAATCTCTTCGAACAGCTTACAAGGCTTTCATCCAATATTTTCTTAAAACCTTCGGTTTTTTTTCTTTTTCGGTTAATTTATTAATTTCTTTGTGCACCATCAGTGAGGCAAGAATTTTAAGTTGTTTCCTTGACAACGGCACACAGTGTCGCGAACCAATAAAAGTTGCGGAAAAAAATATAAGTAATCGTTGCAGTGTCACCAAAGTCAAAGTAAAAATGTGTTATTACTTAAATGTATTTTTTAAATCGTCCACTGAACTTTTGTAACTTTTGATATTTTCACTTTACAAAACAATGAGTAACGGTACCCCGAACAAAGTAATCAAAACAGAAAACAGTGGTCTAGTAAGAAAAAACTACATTTTATAATAAAATAAGCAGTTTGATACACATATGTATGTTTATAAACAATTAATAATAAATACTTACATTTATCATACAAAAAAGTCTTTATCTCACTAAAGTATATAAATAATTACACTGTGGAACAAATTCAGGTTAGCAAAAGTTAGGTCTATTCTGAGAGTGAGGGGGAAAATAGCGGCTAAATTAGAAGACCCGTATCGCGGCGTTTGTTTATGTTAGTTCGAATATTTTTTTAATCGACCTTCGAACTTTGCAGTCAAATGCCGATTTTCAGCATATTGTTCATATGGTTTTTGGGCTCGTCGACTAATTGATATTTTTTCAATCTGTTAAAGCCAAGTTATTGCTAGAGATCTGTGCAACAATTAAAATTGCTTATGAAGCAAAATGTTGGAAATTTTTATTTTTTTCATGCTTTTTGAACATATTTCCCACAAAACTAAGTCTTTTTTGCTTTCTGTTTGATCTATAATATGCTTCTCAGTTTCTTCAATAAATTTCATTTGAAAAGAAAACAATCATAACACAAAACTTGCGTTTTCCAGCTTAATATTAATTTACTTCTCATTTCTTATGTACACATTTTTTCAGTGTTGGTTTTGAAGAAACATTGGAAGAGAAATTATAAAAATATGGAAAAAAATATAATTTTGAAATGTTAGTTATGAAAAGTTTTAAGTAAAACAAGTAAGAAAGGCTAAATTCGGGCGAAACCGATTTTTATATACCCTCGCGATTTATTTTTGTATGGTCGGTGGCCATAATTTCATGAAAACGCCGTTTTCTTTGTTTCAAATCGCTGCTAGTATTAAACTTCGCTCAATTTCTTTCAATAAATACTGAAAACGAATATTTTTTCTTTTTTCAAAATTTCCGATTTCAAAAGTTTTGGACGGTGATGTTAATGATATCAAGGACAACATGTTCCCCAAATTTTGTGGCAATATCTTCCATCGTTGTTGAGATACTAACAGACGCTTTTTTATAAGTGGGCGTGGTAACGCCCATTTTTCAAAATTTCATAAAAATCAAGTTTTTTTATTAACTATCTCTCTAAATAATAAATTAATATGTTCAGATAAAGAAAAAACAAAATTTTTGCATTTTTCAAAATTTCCGTTATATGGGAGGTGGACGTGGTTATGATCCGATTTCAAAAATTTTCTACGATAATAATAGCGATATCAAGGAAAATATGCCCACCAAATTTTGTGACGATACCTTACACTGTTATTGAGATACGGAAACTTTTTAATAAGAGGGAAGATTTTTCAAAATTTCATAAATGCCTAATTTCTGAGTTCAAAATTGCTCCAAATACCAAATTTGACTCAATGTGCTGTAATAGATACTCCCGTTATATGGGAGGTGGGCGTGGTTATTGACCGATCTTGACCAATACCAACCTACCCTGTCTATATATATCTCGATTATTTCTTGCTGTTACAAACAACCGTTATGCGAACAAAGTTATAATACCCTTGTGTACAAGTACGCTCGGGTATAAAAATTAAATTAATGATTTGGCCAGTTGCCGTTTAGCAGGCGGCTGTGGATCAACATCACTGCCCTCTCTAATTTATTGGTCATCGTCATCATCATCAGAAAGGTCGATAATTTCGTCCAACAGATATTCTGGAATTTCATCTTTGTCTTCCCCTTCTTCCTCTTCTTCAAAGGTGTTTTTATACCACCAACAAATTTCAGCGAGTATTGCATCTGGAGACTTCTTTCCTCTGTACCTGAAACGAAAATAGTTTTCAATCGTTAAAATCTAGGAATTCAAAATATGCGCACTCTATAGTTACCTTATTTCAAATGGAAGCGCAGTTTGGTGATAACGTTCGCCTTGCTCATCAGATTAAGTTGGCAACTGTTAAGCGAGTTGATCAAGATGCTGATGCAAGAGATTAATTTTGTACGACATATTAACCCCAATTTCATCGAAAGCTGCCAACATGTTTGCAACAGATTGCCTGTAGTGCGTTATTTACGCAAAAGTCCTTTAATGACTGCTTTCAATGCGAGCCATGCATTTAATTCTTGGTCTGTCAGAACTTGGTCAAAATCTTGACGACTCATTAGTTTCCGTATGTCGGGACCATTAGCAACTCCTTCCTGAATTTTGGCGTTACTTAGTCCTGGGAAAATGTCTTTTAAGCGGTTGAATACTGCTGGTTTTTTGCGATACATTTCAAAAAATTTTTAGCAATGCCAAGTTTAATGTGGAGCAACGGCAACAAAATTTTCATTTCAGGAACATAACTTTCGTGTAGCCTATTGTCTTTAGGCCATTTCCGTCCAATGCGACTATTCCAGTTATGCTGTCTGTACTGGTTTCTTCCTTTAATACCTTCTCCGTATCGTGAATCCCAATCGCACAAAAAAAACGGATATTTTGGACGGCCAGATGCTGTTAAGCCTGTAATCAATGAAACTATTTTGAGGTCGCAGCAAATGCGCCACTGGTGTTCGTTATATTTGACTACTTCCAGAATATGTTTCGAATTATCGAAATTTTCACTAGTGTCCGTGCTATACGCAATTGGAACAGAAGGCATTCTATTCGTCTTGTGCAAAAGCACAACTTTTAAGCTGATTAGTGAACTATCGATGAATAAACGCCAATCTGCTTTTTTATAGGTCAACCCTATCGTATCCATTAACTTTTCGATATCGTTGCTATAAGCGAAATTTTTGGCATCATTCACATTGAATAACTTTTCTATCTTTTTTTGGTGTTTTCGAAATGCTGTTACTTTGGTACCTTTCGCCAGCAAATTATTTCCTTTCAAAAATGAAGCCAGTTGTTCTGATTTTTTCTGAGTAAAACACAAAATTGCAACAATTGCTACCTGTGCGGTTGTTGGAAACAAAAAAGAGGAAGAAGACAAAGATGAAATTCCAGAATATCTGTTGGACGAAATTATCGACCTTTCTGATGATGATGACGATGACCAATAAATTAGAGAGAGCAGTGATGTTGATCCACAGCCGCCTGCTAAACGGCAACTGGCCAAATCATTTATCTAATTTTTTTACTTAAAACTTTTCATAACTAACATTTCAAAATTTTATTTTTTTCCATATTTTTATAATTATTTTTCCATGTTTCTTTAAAACCAACATTGAAAAAATGTGTACATAAGAAATGAGAATTAAATTAATATTAAGCTAGAAAACGCAAGTTTTGCATTATGATTGTTTTCTTTTCCAATGAAATTTATTGAAGAAACTGAGAAACATATTATAGATCAAACAGAAAGCAAAAAAGACTTAGTTTTGTGGAAAATATGTTCAAAAAGCATGAAAAAAAAATAAAAATAAGCACTACACGAATTTTCAAAATCAATTTTTTCTTAAATTTTAATTGTTACACAGGTCTCTAGCAATAACTTGGCTTTAACAGATTGAAAAAATGTCAATTAGTCTACGAGTTATAGCCAAAAAACCATATGAACAATATGATGAAAATCGGTATTTGACTGCAAAGTTCCAAGGTCGATTAAAAAAAAATTCGAACTAACATAAACAAACGCCGCGATACGGGTCTTTAGCCTCTATTTTCACCCCTCATTCTCAGAATCAACCTTTGCTAACCTGAATTTGTTCCACAGTGCAATTTGTTTATAGTGCAACTTTGATGTACTGTTGCGACCAGCTTGTAATATTTTTTGTAAAATTTGTTTTTGGTATTTCTTAATTAATATGTTTTCTTCCAAACGGTACAAAAAAATACGAACAATTTGGGCTTAATTTTTTGTGATTTTTTGCTACACTCGCAACACTGTGCGGCATCTTGAAAATAAAATTGACTATCAAGTTGCGGGCAGCCTACGTCACGGCTTTCAAGTCAGGTCAATTTTGGACTTGCTTTCAAGTTCTTGATCGTGTACCTGCAGAGTTAGGTAGGTGTGGTGAATTTATATAATCGACACCTATCCTGCCACCCAAAGAAAATGCTAAATTGCGAGCAATCGTCATGTAATCGCTAGCGGACAACATATGTCGCTAGTTATCCGCATAAAATGTCTTGTGTTGGTAAAAGAGTTTGATACGTAATAATTTTCGGTAAAAATTAATTGTTGGATCTACCCTATTTTAAAATAAATATGATGAGTTCTGTTACTCATTCATGTATTATTTATTTATTAACTATTTTTGAAAGTGGCGTATTCATAACTGCACAGTGATGTAATTTGCTACGAGTTAAATACTCATGCAATGCACTCAAAACCCCCTAAGTGCTTATATACATGCATTGAAATAAAAAAAATGTAAAAAATAAAAAAAAACTTGATATTAATATAAGTAGTTATTAATTTTTGTATCCAGCTAGTACTTGTATACATTAATCGGAGTACAAAAAAAAATACTCGGTTTTACAAAGAGTACTCTTAAATTTGCGACGGGTAGGAGTACTCATGCAGTGTACTCGATTATTTACAATCGATGAATGATGAATGGCACAAGTATGGCTGTGTATGCGTACGACTAATAAAAATAGTGAAGATGGCATTGAGAAGGTTTTTATTCGCGCAATGCATATTCCTCCACAATCATCATGTCACATATTGGAGACCATGAAAATTCTGGCAGTGAATTCAGAAAATAAAACAACCCTAATTTCGCCCGTGAGGAGAGCAATATTCTGGAACCGCAAAATATTGGTCCAACTATGGTACAACGCAAATCAAACCACCGCTACGACCGCCGCAAATTCCGGCGCCTCGGGCTATTGCGATGCCGCGGGCGGTGCTAGCGGAAAAATGAAAGGCATAGAAACTTACAGTGCTTTTAATTATTGTATTAATATATATACATATGTTCATATGTATAGCTTATTATTTGAATCTGTTTTATGCGATGTATGGCTTGATAACAATCCGGTAGGTGCCAACTTTCACGAACGTCAAGAAAATACCAGCAGCCATAACGCTGACAGGTGAATTTTTCAATGCATGTATGAAATTAGTGAAGCTCATTTCCCCCCGTTGTGTATAATAACAAGTGAGATATCTTATTTGACAATTTGATTTGACAGTATACCTAAGATGGCGTTTGACAGGGTACCTAAGCTGGCCGCCAATATGTCGACAATTACGAATGGCCTGAAGTTGGAAAAAGCTGATCTGAAAATATTTTGGGGGTTTACATTTTTTAGGATATTTTACATATTTTGGGATATTCGATTAATATCCATTATAAACATAGATATAATAATATTGGGTAAAATGTTGAATGCATTTTTATAAGGCATCGATAGGCTATGATATCATTTGAATCAGTAGAATCATAAAACGTCCGGGGTTTAAAGTGCTACATCGATTCTCCTCTTTTTCTTTGCCAAAATATCTAGGTCACTAGTAACCTTAATATCTCGAGATACGTCTTCAATCTCCGTAAAATAGAAAAGGACCGTTCACTCGGAGCCACCGTGACTGGCAACGTAACACTGATTTGAAAATTTCGGTAAATGTGTTCGTAAAATTGCATATTATGAAGGCGGTTTGTAAGTAATAAACTTTTAGAATAAAATATACTTTTCGGCAAAAAACCATTCTTTGTATTCCAGTTACTGGGTAATAATTTTTAATTTTTTTTTCTAGAGTGATTTTTTGTGTGTGCTACGAATTTGAAAACACGGTTGAAATTTTCTGAGACTACCAACTTTTTGGGGGGAATTCAGGCACCCAGAACCTCTCCCCTGTATCTGTCCCTGCATTCGGGTAAAATATACAAGGAACGGCAGGGTTGCGAATTTACTTTGCAAAAACAGGTGATCTCAGCTGTTCCAAATTTTGACGTTTATCGAAAAGATATCTAACTTGTTATTATACACAATGTTTCCCCCAGTTGTCAACGCAGATGCCGATTGCTGTGTCTGGTTTGCAACACATTTCACTAATATTTCCTTTGTTATTGGAATGATGATAACGATTATTATTGGTTCCAGAACTGTCATCATGCGCCTAGATTGAAAACGATTGCTACTGCTGCTGCGGAAATCGTTAGCTGAGCCATTATATGTATTTAACATAAACATTTTCAACGTTCGAAAATTTGTTGGGAAAAGAACGTCGTCGGGATACTGTGTGCATGTTATTATGGTTGCTGCCGAAATTTATATTACGATATGCGCCACCGCCACTATGATTTGCCTGCTGTAGAGTCAGTTTTGGGAGATAATACTTTCTTCCATTCCACCATGTCATTGCCTCTACCAGTTATTTTCAAGGTACATATGTGCTTCTGATTGCTTATTTTGAATATTTTTTATGGTTGCCATTGTTGTTTAGCAATTGTGGAAGGAACATCATCTGCGGGACTTGATATTTGCAATTGCCCCGAGAGTTGTTTGAAATTTTCGGAACTTTGTGGCAAATTATTATTCGAGTCATGCATATTTTCTTGGCCCCAATTTTGTATTTGCATTCAATGGCGCTTTATTTTGAGTTTGTGCAATTGCATGATTCAATTACAAAAGGTTGGATACTTATTACTATTTAAGGAAGATCTGATTAAGGGGAAATTATGTTATCCGATGTCGGACAGAGGTAGTAGAAAAGTAGGTATCTAGTAGCGAAATGATGTGTGAACCATGCATGGTTATTAATTTTTCTTCAATTCAACATCAATTTCATCTATCAAAATACGAGGTATCCAGTAAACCAAAATTGTGTACATATTTCATTACAATTTCAAACCCCTTTTTTTAATATAATTACCATGTAGATCATAAGAATCAAGTCAAAAAAATGTAACATTAGTTGTTTGGCCAATTCATTAATTCATGTTCATATTTTTTTTTCAATTAAAAGAGACAACACAGGCTACCGTAAATAACATAAGTTTGAAGATATCCTGATTTTCGAATAAAAGATCTGACGATGGTCGGTTTCATATTACCAGAACGACCCGGGGAGACCCGGTAAAGAACCATTACCTGATATTGACATGTAGGTTAAAGGGATTCTGGTTGATGTTAAATAAATGATTAGCAAGGGAGTGGAATTCTGCGGATATCAAGGAAGTGGGATTTTGTGGTTAGCCAGGAAGTGGAATAACTGGAAGGGTAAGGCTCCTTTTTTTTGTTTTAGTGGATCGAGTGGGTAATAGGGCTAGAGGAAGGATCGGAAAGCTCGTTGGCTCATCTCTCTCCTCGTTCGATGGGAGCAGGATTAGTTTCAAGAGCGGTCTTGTCAATTGTCCTCTTTCTGTGGCAATGTCCATCCACCACACGTACTCGGTTGTCTGAACCGGGGTGCAGTCCTGTTACTCGACCCATTCTCCATTCATTTGGTGCAAAACTGTCTTCTTTAATTACTACTAAATCCCCGATTTCTATATTCCGCTTTGGGTATTTCCACTTAACTCGCTTTTGTAGTTCAGATAGATATTCCGCATTCCATCGCCTGCAAAAGGTTTGATGCAGGGCTTATAGTTTCTGCCACCTATTAATTATGGAGGCTGGGGTTTCATGATTTTCTAATTCCGGTGGCGAGAGCAGATGGCCGCCCACCAGAAAATGCCCAGGAGTCAGTGGCTCCAAATCAGTCGGCTCGTTTGATGAGGGACTAAGCGGTCTAGAGTTGAGGCAAGCTGCTAAAAACGATTGTGTGCTCAAATCGGAGGTGGCTTCCAAATGGATCGCCTTCGTTGCAAAACACACAAACAGGCAGACGTATCCTTTGAATACTCGACAACCTCGTCCATTGTAGGTCTTTATATCGAATGGATTCGACACCTGTATTAGTAAATGCGCGTGAAAATGTAGTACGTTCTGTAGGAAGCATACCCATAAGCTGTGATTGTGAACGTTTTCGGTAGATCGTGCAGATCTTGCAATTGTAAATTGTTAACCTGATCAAATTTGAACTCGAGGAATCCAATACTGGGTTCTAATCAGGCGCAACATCAATTGATTTTCACCATGCAATGATACTGTGTGGATAAACTGAACTATGAGACGAGACAATCTACTATTATATGGAAGTATAATTGGGTGTCGCTCGTTACACGAGAGATCAAGGGATTTCCCTAATCGCCCACCCGTCCTTATTATGTTTTCCTTGTCGATATATGGGTTAAGTGGCAATATTTCACTTTTTGAATTTATTTCAATGCTAAGTATTCTTGACCATAATATTTCTTCTGGCAAATGATTATTAAGCGTTGCGTCGTTGCTTCAATTTCGTGGGCTGAAATTGAGTAAGACTCCGCGTAAAAAGAAGTTTTAGTATTTGGACGAGTGTTCTGTGAGAACCTTAATAGGCTCAAAGCTCTCGATAGATCGGAAAATCTATCAAGAATCTCATCACCGATATCGAGTGACAGACTTGAACCCTGTGTTGTTCTACTTCAGTTCTATAGTTCGTTCCCTATGTGGGCCAGTTTTCTCTATCTTTTTGCAACCAAGAAGGACCCTGCCATCACAAGGAACTGTTTGCCAGTTCCTGCACAGTAATTCCTCTACTAGCCAAATCCGATGGATTTGAAGCTGATTCTACGTGAAGCCAATTCCGGCTTCCAACTTTCTCTACTATCTTTGTAACTCGATGGGCAACAAAGGTTGACCACGAGCAGGAAGGTTTATGAATCCAGGCAAGGACAATGGTCGAATCTGTCCAAAGATGCCCTGTAAAGTGACCTAAGTTAAGATTGTTAGTGACTGACTCCATTAGTTCAGCCAGCAACACAGCACCACAGAGTTCCAACGTGGTAACGAAATTGTTTGGACTGGCGCTACTTTGGACTTAACAAGCATGAGACTAACATAAACTGTCTCTGCCTTCTAGACGCGAAGGAAAATGGTAGCAGCATATGCCTTTTCCGAGGCGTCGCAGAATCCATGTAGTTCCATTGTGCCGATACGACTGTAGTTTTCTACAAAGCTTTGCCATCGGTTTATTGATGTAGACACCGTTTTGTCCCAATCTCTTCCTTCTAGCCAAATATTCTGCATTAAAATTTTTGCAGTAACCACGAATGGTGCAAGCCAACCTAGTGGGTCGAACAATTTGGCAATCTCGGACAGTATTATACTCTTAGTGAATCGTACTTGAGTTTCGAATATTTTAGCTATAAAATAAAAATTATCGGAAGGGGCGTTCCATCTGATTCCCAGGGCTTTGATTGTGCAGGTGTCCTCATACTCCAAAAAATTTTCGTTCAGAAGGTGGGCTTTCGGTATAACGTCCAGTATTTTGTCACAATTTGAAGTTTATTTTCGTAGTGGAAAACCAGCTGACTGTAGCACCTTTACTACCTCTTCCTTAGCTCTGATGGTTGAGTCGATGGTATGTCCTCCAGCCCAAACATCGTCAACATACATGCATATCATTGGGTAAGAGTCCTCCACATCGTCAGCTAATTGAAGCAGGGTTCGATTTGCGACATATGGGGCGCAATTAACACCGAATGTGACTGTGTTCAATTCGTACAGGCATATCGGTTCCTTCGGACTTTTTCGGCAAACTATGCGTTGGTACTTTTTGTCATTTGGGTCCACCATAATTTGGCGGTTCATCTTTTCGATGTCGCTATTGAAAACATATTTGAAGAGCCTCCACCTTAGTATTACCATCGTCAGATCGCTTTGCAGTACTGGACCAGGATGGATTACATCATTGAGGCTAGCTCCATTTGCAGTCGGACACGATGCGTTGAAGACGACTCGTACTTTGGTGGTAGTACTTTTCGCCTTCTTTACGGCATGATGCGGTAGGAAATAATTCGCACAATTGTCGCCTTGAACATGTTCTACAATCCGAGTCATATGTTCTAAAGTTTCATATTCCGACAAAACTCTGTTGTATTCCGTCTGCAATGATGGATCCTTTAACAAACGCGTTTCGTTGTGAATGAACTGTGAGCAGGCGATTTTTAGAGAAGGTTTCAGTTGAACGTTCTTTTGAAAATCTTGTTTGAATGGCAATGATACAGTATATTTGCCATCTAAGTTACTTTTCGGAGTGCTTTTGTAAAGATTTTCGCAAAATATTTCAACTTCTGTATATTCTAGTTTTCGGAACATCTCATTAAAAAATGAAACACTTCTACTAGTTGGAGCAGCCGAGTCTGTGTGGGCGGTTAGTATCCAACCGAATACAGTTTGTTGAGCTAAAAGAGTTCCCAGGACATTCTTTCTTATTCCACCTAAAATAATTTGCGCGTATATGTCGCCACCCAGGATAAGATCAAATTGCTTATTAATGAATAATCTCTTGTCCGCCAATTCTAAGTCAGGAAAAGCTTGCTTATTTATTGCATATATCTTGCATGTTGGCAGATCCCCTGTTAGTTGCGGAAGCACCAATGCTGTTGTGTCGATTTTTATTAAAGGGCCAAAGGAAGAGCGCAGTTAAATCAGATAGGCTTCTTTTACCTGCGCAGATACAGTATTATTTATGCCTGATACTTGTGCTGGTTTGTATAAGGCTGGCTCTTCCTTTTATACATTTTATTTGTTTTTGTTTGGCCGTATAACTATTTATTTTAAATATTTTTGAGCTTTAAGGCCGATTGGTTTATTGGAAAATTATTAGGAAAAAACAACAATACTCAAAGCGGTAGAAGTTATAGTACTATCTCGGAAATCACCACATTTCCTCATTAGACTTCTTTCTTCTTGGATTCTGCGGGAGTCGAACCCGCAGCAACATGCGCAATACTTAAGCCGGCAGCTAAACGCATTCAGCTAAGCTTACGCTGTGTGAGCTGTTGTTTTTTTTCTGCTGTTGTTTGTCAGTTCGAGACTGTTTGATACCCTTTAAGCCTGAGACTATTTCCAAACTTTGGAACCTATTGGAGAGGAATTTATCCATATCTCCGTCGGTTTTCAATTGTTTGTTCCCACAATGCTAATGTACTTTCAGGCAAGAGATATGTTATTATTGCATCCCAGTTTAATATGTCAATTAGATGACTTTGTTATGACGAGGTGCAATTGTTTATATCTCGTGCAAGTTTTTAATGGAGCTACCGGACTTACTCTCTACCGCATCTAAGCTGAAAAGTATTTTTAGTTGGGAATTCACTAGAATACGTTTATTTTCATACCTATCGCTTAAGTTTTTCCACGCTGTAGTGAAACCTTCATTTGTAAGCGGACACTTTCTCACAATATCTTTAGCTTCTCCCTGTGTTTTATTGTTTAAATGGAAAAGTTTTTCAACAGGTGTAAGGCGCTTATTAAGAATATAAATAGGCGTAGACATTTCTCGAAATGTTGGCCAAGAAAGATAGAAAAACGACTATCTGTATCACCGGGAGGGAGATGTATGTTGTACTCACGGACTGACTGCTCTTTTTTTCATCTGCAAGCACTTCCAATTGAGTAGCCATTGCTGACATACATTTAACATAACTATCGAAGCTCACTTTATGTTTTTTTCTAGTAGCCCTAATGTCCTCTTTGGTTAACCCATCTGAGTTGCTGAGCATATCGTATGCTACGTATACCTCTGTTTTGTCCCACATAGCCTATAATTCGTCTTGCTGTATAGCAAGCTCGGGTTTGTTTTGTTCCGAAACTGGCGTGTTGCTGTAATCAGATTCGAACTACAGCTTCTGCCATGCGAATGCATGATTCCATAATTGGGATGAAGTAACAAAGAAAAACTCAAGAAGGAAATGAACGTCTTCCGAAAATATCAGTGCAACGAAAAATGTACCAATAAGCCAATCTAACCAATCCACAAAACTTTAACACCAGAATTTCAATTTATACTCTCTGGTACACTTGTTTTTATTAATGATGCAATGTGTATGTATATATATGTATATGTACAGGGGTAGTCAGAATTATTTACACAAAGCTAAAATTTTCACACCCTTTACTAGGAAGCCTTTGTTTTTCATTAAAGCGAGCACTTAAGTTTATGCCACCTGGCGTCAAAAGTATTTACACACATTTTATTTGCGTCAAAAGTAATTACACAGTATTAAAAAGTGTTAGTTGTGGTTTTGTTATGGTAAAGTGTGGTTGCTGTCGTATTTATTAGTGAGAAAAACTGTTCGTCTTCAAAATTATATTATTAAAATGGTTAAAACACGGGAGCTGAGCATTGAAATACGAGCGGAAATCGTTACCAAATTTAATAATGGTATTTCGGCTTCGGATTTGGCAAAATCTTACCGAATTTCACGAAAAACCGTTTACAATCTACTACACAAGAAGGAAACCTACAAACATTTAACAAATAAAGCAAGGACTGGGCGCAAGCCAATTGCTAACAACAGAGAGAGCAGAATAATAATGAGAGCCATCAAGGAGAATCCGTCATTAAGTCCTGTTGGCATCGCAGCAAACTCCGTAGGATTGATTGGAAAAGCAGTAAGTGAAGCAACAGTACGGCGCAGATTAAAAAGAACAAAAATTAAAGCTTATGTTGTACGTAAGGTGACCGATATAAGTCCAGCGAACAAATCCAAACGCCTCGCCTTTGCTAATGAGTACATAAAAAGCCAATTGAGTTTTGGCATAATGTGTTGTGGACAGATGAGTCCTCATTCAGTTCCAGGGTGCATTTGGAAGAAAATTCATTTGCCACAAAGCTTACGTGGTAGGGCAGTGCAGCCTCTTAACAGATTCGGAGGCGGTTCAGTTATGTTTTGGGGGTGCGTGTCATTCTACGGATATGGAGAGCTCGTGGCCATTGATGGTACTCTAAACCAAGCCGGATATCTTGACGATTGGATTTTACAACATGATAATGCACCATGTCACAAGGCTTGGCTACCTACAAAATTTTTGAGTCAAGTAAATCAAACTGTTCTACCTTGGCCACCTCAAAGTCCAGATCTAAACATTATTGAAAATGTTTGGGCTTTTATCAAACAACAGCGTACAATCAATAAAAATAGGAAAAGACGTGAAACAATCGAAGAAATTAAGGAAATTTGGGATAACTTGACAATTCAATTTCTCCACAAATTGATTGACTCCATTCCTGCCAGGCGGCTAGCAGTAATTGATGCCAAAGGCAATGCAACGGAATATTAGTCAATATTCTTACAAAAAGAGTATTTAATTTCGTAAACAAATCACTTTTCCATACTGTGTAATTACTTTTGACGCAAATAAAATGTGTGTTAATACTTTTGACGCCAGGTGGCATAAACTTAAGTCCTCGCTTTAATGAGAAATATATGTACAGTTGTTTTCGTTGAATTAGCATAAGTCATCTTTGCATACTGCAAATATTTTTACAAAAACAACAATTTTCAATACAGGTGCTTAACAACAACAAACAAAGGCGTGACAATTTTAGCTTTGTGTAAATAATTCTGACTACCCCTGTATATTATATGTTTATTATATATTATAAACGTATGTTTGTATGTCAATTTTAGGTCAATAATTGCTGACGCTCGCCACCCAACTTTCGGCGATATAAATATAAATGAATGCAAATATTGTTTCAATGTGCTTAATTATTTCCAAATATTAAGAGTGAATATAATTTGTACAAAGAAATCAAAAATATCAACCACGTACCTTCGTAATACTTTGTGCGGTTTTAAAGCTGAAACAATGACGCTGCAAAGTTGTATCGGGCAAGTTGTATTCGCTCTTGCTGAATTCCTGATTGTGGCAAATAAAGCTGTGGACTGTATGTGTTTTTTTTTTTAATGATGTGCTTCAAATCTTGACTTCAAATCTTGAAATTCGGACCGGTTCATAAGTTCTCGGCGTAAAGGATCATGAACATCAGAGGTGCATATATGGAATTTAGCTCCAGTGGTCACCAGTGGTTTATTTAAGTGAAAATAAATAAATAAGAACCAAGAATTAGTCTGGTGGTATATGCAAGACTGAGTGTTTTCTTTATTATTTATAAATAGTGGTCACAATATTACCTTGATTGGTTGGATGGTGGCTAATTCGCTGTAACTTCGAGAACGTCTAAAAATCGAGTGAATCAAGGTTAATAAAATCATATCTCTACATCTTATAAAATAAAGCCTAAAAATGTGTATGTTACTTTACAGCTCATTTTATTCAGGTTTTTTGCAAAACATACCTTGAGCCCTCCTCTCCAGCGTATGGTACCTTAAAAAATAGTTTGCCTTATAAGGGCGCGACAATAAGCAAAAAACCTCAAAAATAGACTAAATTTATTTTCAAAACTTCTGTATCAATTTAGAAAGGAAAGAAACTATGTAATGAATTAAACATTAACAAACATTAAGCAAATTGCATCAGTTTTTGCATTGTTCATATTAATATTCATACGAAAAAAATTAAAATATAAAATCCATTTAACATTTTTTATTCTGTTTTATGCGAGCTTCGTGATTATTATTGCCTGTTGCTGCATGCAGGAGAAGCGCAAAGCATAAATGAAAAAAAAAGTTGAATTGAAACATGTGTATATACATATGTATGTATCAATTAATGTACTATGCATGACCGGCAAGGCGAACAATCTTGCGCAACTGCACCCGGATTCAAGCATTCGCTATCGCTAAAACTCCATCACCAAAAAATGCTAAATGAATTTTAGCAAATTTTAAGCGATTTTCGCGATTCTATCATAAAAAAGCGACTCTGAAAATCTCCATTTTTAGTTAATTTTTGCCAGATTTTGGGGATGAACAAAATGAACCCGGCAAATGTGAGTGTACAGTTTTAGACAGCTCAAAAAGCTAAAATTGCGATTCCAGTGTATTTTTCATCGCTAAAAATCTCTATCTTTTGTTTAAAAGGCTGATAATTTGGCGACGAAGAAAAGTTGGTGGTAAAATAAAACTAACAAAATATAGTTGATATTTACAATGCAGTTTGTTCAAAATACTCCATTGAATTTAAAAAAATTGTAATTAATAGGAAAAATGGAAAACGGCAAAAGTAAACGAGTGACAAAGAAGCAGAAATATATGCTCGTTCAATATTTGGAGGAAAACAGGGAATTTGCTCACGACAGGTATGGAAAACATATCATCGTAACTGATATTTTTAAAGTTTTTTTTAAGATTCACAAATGACACTGGTTGTAAAAGTTTGCTGCAGCAGTGGAACTACCTTGCCCAGAAATTAAATGCGTGCGGAGGAGCTGTTAAAGACGGTGAAGGATGGAAAAGAGCGTGGATTAATATGAGGTAAATAATTTTGAGAATCTAGAAAGCATTATGATTCTTAATATTGTTTCCAAATAATATTAGAAGCAAGGCCAACAAAAATCGCAGGACTTACGAAATGCAATGGAGCGAAGCGGTGTAAACTCATCTATAAGCGATAAGCATTTAAACAGCCTTGATGAGCGTATCATTGGCGTGATGACCACAGTGGCAGTTGTCGGTCAAATGGAAGTGAGTGAGCCAATGGTGAGTTGAGAGCATTTATAAAAGGCTATATTGTTATCTATAATTACGCCTGATCATATGTGTATCTTAAAATGATTAATAATTTATAATTACAGAGAAGTAGCGGTGCAGTAAATTCCGTGGAAATATTTGACGCTCCTGAAAGCCACCTTGAAATAGAGGTTAGTTCATTAGCCATTACGCTTATCTCTGTTTTCAAAAATCTTTTGTTACAGTTTCTTAAAGAAAGCGCTGAGGCACTGCAAGCCTCACATATGGTTCCTGAGAATCCTCTGCCAGCACAACGTCGAGCTCCGAAGCGGAGAAATTGCTCCTTAGAAGATACCAATGCGAAAATGGTAGCCATTGAAGAACGCAAACTTGCCCTGGCGGACAGAAAAATTACGGCGCTGGAGGAAAGAAATTGCATCGAAGGGAGGAAGGCCGATGCTTTGGAAGAAAATAATAAAATTTTGTCTAATATATGTATTGCAAAAATGAATTTTTATTAGGTTAATGTTTTTAAGCTGTAAGACAGCGCTGTGATTTTTTATATTTCGTGTAAATAAATTAGATATTTAAGCGGCAGGTTAAGTTTTTTAAGCTGTAGGATAGCGCTGTGATTTTTTAAATTTCTTGTAAATAAATTAGATATTTAAGCGGCAGGTTAAGTTTTTTAAGCTGTAGGATAGCGCTGTTATTTTTTATATTTCTTTTAAATAAATTAGATATTTAAGCGGTAGGTTAAGCTTTTTAAGCTGTAGGATAGCGCTGTGATTTTTTATATTTCTTGTAAATAAATTAAGTATTTAATCCGTAGGTTAAGTTTTACATGCTGTAGGACAGCGCTGTGATTTCTTTATACAATTTCTATTTAAAAAATATTTGCAAACTTAGCTCAAATAAATCAACGCAAAATTTTAATGAATAACAGTTTTTTATTGAGAAAAACAAATTATTGAAAATCAATGTTAATTTTAAGTATTTAATCCGTAGGTTAAGTTTTACAAGCTGTAGGACAGCGCTGTGATTTCTTTATAAAATTTCTATTTAAAAAATATAAGTTTGCAAATAAATCAACGCAAAATTTTAATGAATAACAGTTTTTATTGAGAAAATCAAATTATTAAAAATCTATGTATGCACATTTTTAGATGCTTACTTGCTAAAATACCTTAAGCTGAATCACTACAAACTCCAACATTTTCCTTATATTATTAATTACATTATTTCTGCTTTTATATAAATGCATTTTAAAACCGGGTTGGAAATACGGGATCCAAATCTGGGGAACCGCAAGTAAATCTAACGTTGAGATATTTCAAAGATATCAGTCGAAAACACTCAGGCTGATTGCCAACGCTCAGTGGTATATCCAAAATACTCACTTACACAAAGATCTAGAAATATCTTTGGTAAAATGTGAGGTTCAGAAACTCAGTTCTATGTAGATATGTTAACCGACTAAGCTGCCATCCCAACATACACGCCATAAACTTATTGGACAACAGCGCTGAGACTCGCCGACTGCAAAGGCTGCATGCCCTAGATTTACCATTTAGATCTTAAGTTTAAGTACACTGAATAAGTTGTAAATTATAATACCAAATTAAGCGGATTGTTACATATGTAGATACAAATCTTAAACTTTAAAATACCTTTAGTGAATTTAATTGACAAATTGCCACTTATGCACCAGCGCCAATTTTTAGATTTTATTGCATTTGCTTATTGTCATACGACAGGTTGTAAAGAAAAAAGGAGAGAAAGAAAAAAATTACATAGACACTTTTCACACAAAATGCTTTTTCTTGCCTCTGCTCGAGCCATGGAAACGCCTTCAGCCACTGTTGTCGAAAACCACGTTTGTGCACGTTTGGAAGACGGATGCGATCTACAAAAAAACAGTGGTATTATTACTATTGAACTTTAACATTAGCACATACATATGTTATTTAAGATTAACTTACTCTTCTTAGGACTCCGACGAACTAATAACTTCGTTTGTAACAGAAGCAATTTTGGTTATTTTAATAAATCTGCAAAATCGAACATATCACTTATAGGTATTTCCTAATAGAATAATTTTAGCTATCACAAGAATACTTGCCTGCTCATTATTATTGCTGGAAAATTCATCAAATGCAGATGTGCTTTGCAACTTTAAAACATTGGAATGACGCGCACAGTCAAAATGGTTGCTGTTTAATACGAAACGGTGTTATCAACTTTTAAGTAAACGGCCTTTTTAGGTGACAAGATGCCATCTATTTTTTAAACAAGTTAAAAATAATTTTGAATCATAGCTAATTATAAATAAATGTTATGGAAATAATTTACAATTTTATTGAGCCAAGGTCAGTTTATTGAAGATGTTTGGGAAAAAACAACAACAGTTTTTAATGGTAGAAGTTATAGTACTATTTCGGAAATCACCACATTTCCTCATCAGACTTCTTTTTATTAAATTAATTAAATTTATTTTTCGTAACCACTTCTCCCAGGCTTTGAACACGGGAGCTCGGAGTTGCAGAGCCAATACGCTACATATTGTGCTACGCTAGCCGAGTTGGCTGTTGTGTTTATTTCATCTTCCTTAAACAAACCAACTACAAACAGGAGCAACTGATCTGCCGCTATTTAACGTGTTTGTGTGGTTGTTGTTTGTGTTTTATTTGCAAATTCTGTATTTTAAGTTATTTACTTTATTTATTTATTTAACTAAAATAAAATAAAAATTATCATATCTAGACCCGAAAATTTTTTGACATAGAGTTAACCGCCCCCCCCCCCAGGGTCAAGATCACGATCCGCCGCTGATTTGGATACATTTGTATCAAAACAGAACACTGATTGGCAGTGAGAAGTTTACTGGCTGTGAGAGAAATGTGGATTGTAAATTTAGCATGTTATTTGAAGAGGAATCGGTGGAGTTGGTTGTGATGAGTGAGCTGTTATTAGGTGTGACAATTGAATTTTAGGGCTGGGTAGAAAAATATCTTTGTTTTTCGGAGAATTCTGATTAATCGTTTGGTTATTAGCAGAATTTGTAGTGTTTGTTTGGAAAGATACTGAGTTAGTTAAAGCTGACAAGAAGTTGAAAGGTGTAGTTGGTAAATTTTGTAGGTTAAATGAGAAGCTGTCGTTATTGGTGAGAGAAGGTTGTGTGGTTGTTGATATTGATATTTTTACTTGAGTGTTGGCTTTTGAAATCTAATTCTGAGTTTTCTTTGTTGGGTTTTTCGCTGTTGGTTGAGATTGCAGAAGTATTAGTGTCTTCTCTGTTAAGTGGATTGTTAATCTGTATATACGTTTAGCTTCCAAAATACTACATTTGTTTTTAGTTTTTATTTTTAGTATTTCTTTCTGTTGTTGAAAAGTTGGGCATGAAGGTGTGGACGAGTGGTGTGGACCTAAGCAGTTAGCGCACATTTTTCGAATGCACGTTGTTGGATGGTGGGAAGTAGATTGCAAACAACGCAAGAGTGGTTATTTCTACAATGTTTTAAGGTGTGTCCATGTTTCTTTAAAACCAACATTGAAAAAATGTGTACATAAGAAATGAGAATTAAATTAATATTAAGCTAGAAAACGCAAGTTTTGCATTATGATTGTTTTCTTTTGCAATGAAATTTATTGAAGAAACTGAGAAACATATTATAGATCAAACAGAAAGCAAAAAAGACTTAGTTTTGTGGAAAATATGTTCAAAAAGCATGAAAAAAAAATAAAAATAAGCACTACACGAATTTTCAAAATCAATTTTTTCTTAAATTTTAATTGTTGCACAGGTCTCTAGCAATAACTTGGCTTTAACAGATTGACAAAATGTCAATTAGTCTACGAGTTATAGCCAAAAAACCATATGAACAATATGATGAAAATCGGTATTTGACTGCAAAGTTCCAAGGTCGATTAAAAAAAAATTCGAACTAACATAAACAAACGCCGCGATACGGGTCTTTCGCCTCTATTTTCACCCCTCATTCTCAGAATCAACCTTTGCTAACCTGAATTTGTTCCACAGTGCAATTTGTTTATAGTGCAACTTTGATGTACTGTTGCGACCAGCTTGTAATATTTTTTGTAAAATTTGTTTTTGGTATTTCTTAATTAATATGTTTTCTTCCAAACGGTACAAAAAAATACGAACAATTTGGGCTTAATTTTTTGTGATTTTTTGCTACACTCGCAACAATGTGCGGCATCTTGAAAATAAAATTGACTATCAAGTTGCGGGCAGCCTACGTCACGGCTTTCAAGTCAGGTCAATTTTGGACTTGCTTTCAAGTTCTTGATCGTGTACCTGCAGAGTTAGGTAGGTGTGGTGAATTTATATAATCGACACCTATCCTGCCACCCAAAGAAAATGCTAAATTGCGAGCAATCGTCATGTAATCGCTAGCGGACAACATATGTCGCTAGTTATCCGCATAAAATGTCTTGTGTTGGTAAAAGAGTTTGATACGTAATAATTTTCGGTAAAAATTAATTGTTGGATCTACCCTATTTTAAAATAAATATGATGAGTTCTGTTACTCATTCATGTATTATTTATTTATTAACTATTTTTGAAAGTGGCGTATTCATAACTGCACAGTGATGTAATTTGCTACGAGTTAAATACTCATGCAATGCACTCAAAACCCCCTAAGTGCCAAGGCACATCAAATAGGTAGCCGCAGCAAACTTTTTTTTGAACTTTTTTCATATTTTATTTTAATTTGAATTGTCAAATTTTGAATTTCGTTGTGATAAGAATGCTTTCAGTACAATTCAAGGTAGTTGATAAAATATTTTTGAAAGTTTAGCTTTTAAAAGCAAAAACAAAATACACAGAGCTCAAATTTTTTTTTTTCAATTTTTCTACTGCTGCTACCTATTGAATGTGCCTTGCTAAGTGCTTATATACAAGCATTGAAATAAAAAAAATATAAAAAATAAAAAAAAACTTGATATTAATATAAGTAGTTATTAATTTTTGTATCCAGCTAGTACTTGTATACATTAATCGGAGTACAAAAAAAAATACTCGGTTTTACAAAGAGTACTCTTAAATTTGCGACGGGTAGGAGTACTCATGCAGTGTACTCGATTATTTACAATCGATGAATGATGAATGGCACAAGTATGGCTGTGTACGACTAATAAAAATAGTGAAGATGGCATTGAGAAGGTTTTTATTCGCGCAATGCATATTCCTCCACAATCATCATGTCACATATTGGAGACCATGAAAATTCTGGCAGTGAATTCAGAAAATAAAACAACCCTAATTTCGCCCGTGAGGAGAGCAATATTCTGGAACCGCAAAATATTGGTCCAACTATGGTACAACGCAAATCAAACCACCGCTACGACCGCCGCAAATTCCGGCGCCTCGGGCTATTGCGATGCCGCGGGCGGTGCTAGCGGAAAAATGAAAGGCATAGAAACTTACAGTGCTTTTAATTATTGTATTAATATATATACATATGTTCATATGTATAGCTTATTATTTGAATCTGTTTTATGCGATGTATGGCTTGATAACAATCCGGTAGGTGCCAACTTTCACGAACGTCAAGAAAATACCAGCAGCCATAACGCTGACACGTGAATTTTTCAATGCATGTATGAAATTAGTGAAGCTCATTTCCCCCCGTTGTGTATAATAACAAGTGAGATATCTTATTTGACAATTTGATTTGACAGTATACCTAAGATGGCGTTTGACAGGGTACCTAAGCTGGCCGCCAATATGTCGACAATTACGAATGGCCTGAAGTTGGAAAAAGCTGATCTGAAAATATTTTGGGGGTTTACATTTTTTAGGATATTTTACATATTTTGGGATATTCGATTAATATCCATTATAAACATAGATATAATAATATTGGGTAAAATGTTGAATGCATTTTTATAAAGCCATCGATAGGCTATGATATCATTTGAATCAGTAGAATCATAAAACGTCCGGGGTTTAAAGTGCTACATCGATTCTCCTCTTTTTCTTTGCCAAAATATCTAGGTCACTAGTAACCTTAATATCTCGAGATACGTCTTCAATCTCCGTAAAATAGAAAAGGACCGTTCACTCGGAGCCACCGTGACTGGCAACGTAACACTGATTTGAAAATTTCGGTAAATGTGTTCGTAAAATTGCATATTATGAAGGCGGTTTGTAAGTAATAAACTTTTAGAATAAAATATACTTTTCGGCAAAAAACCATTCTTTGTATTCCAGTTACTGGGTAATAATTTTTAATTTTTTTTTCTAGAGTGATTTTTTGTGTGTGCTACGAATTTGAAAACACGGTTGAAATTTTCTGAGACTACCAACTTTTTGGGGGGAATTCAGGCACCCAGAACCTCTCCCCTGTATCTGTCCCTGCATTCGGGTAAAATATACAAGGAACGGCAGGGTTGCGAATTTACTTTGCAAAAACAGGTGATCTCAGCTGTTCCAAATTTTGACGTTTATCGAAAAGATATCTAACTTGTTATTATACACAATGTTTCCCCCAGTTGTCAACGCAGATGCCGATTGCTGTGTCTGGTTTGCAACACATTTCACTAATATTTCCTTTGTTATTGGAATGATGATAACGATTATTATTGGTTCCAGAACTGTCATCATGCGCCTAGATTGAAAACGATTGCTACTGCTGCTGCGGAAATCGTTAGCTGAGCCATTATATGTATTTAACATAAACATTTTCAACGTTCGAAAATTTGTTGGGAAAAGAACGTCGTCGGGATACTGTGTGCATGTTATTATGGTTGCTGCCGAAATTTATATTACGATATGCGCCACCGCCACTATGATTTGCCTGCTGTAGAGTTAGTTTTGGGAGATAATACTTTCTTCCATTCCACCATGTCATTGCCTCTACCAGTTATTTTCAAGGTACATATGTGCTTCTGATTGCTTATTTTGAATATTTTTTATGGTTGCCATTGTTGTTTAGCAATTGTGGAAGGAACATCATCTGCGGGACTTGATATTTGCAATTGCCCCGAGAGTTGTTTGAAATTTTCGGAACTTTGTGGCAAATTATTATTCGAGTCATGCATATTTTCTTGGCCCCAATTTTGTATTTGCATTCAATGGCGCTTTATTTTGAGTTTGTGCAATTGCATGATTCAATTACAAAAGGTTGGATACTTATTACTATTTAAGGAAGATCTGATTAAGGGGAAATTATGTTATCCGATGTCGGACAGAGGTAGTAGAAAAGTAGGTATCTAGTAGCGAAATGATGTGTGAACCATGCATGGTTATTAATTTTTCTTCAATTCAACATCAATTTCATCTATCAAAATACGAGGTATCCAGTAAACCAAAATTGTGTACATATTTCATTACAATTTCAAACCCCTTTTTTTAATATAATTACCATGTAGATCATAAGAATCAAGTCAAAAAAATGTAACATTAGTTGTTTGGCCAATTCATTAATTCATGTTCATATTTTTTTTTCAATTAAAAGAGACAACACAGGCTACCGTAAATAACATAAGTTTGAAGATATCCTGATTTTCGAATAAAAGATCTGACGATGGTCGGTTTCATATTACCAGAACGACCCGGGGAGACCCGGTAAAGAACCATTACCTGATATTGACATGTAGGTTAAAGGGATTCTGGTTGATGTTAAATAAATGATTAGCAAGGGAGTGGAATTCTGCGGATATCAAGGAAGTGGGATTTTGTGGTTAGCCAGGAAGTGGAATAACTGGAAGGGTAAGGCTCCTTTTTTTTGTTTTAGTGGATCGAGTGGGTAATAGGGCTAGAGGAAGGATCGGAAAGCTCGTTGGCTCATCTCTCTCCTCGTTCGATGGGAGCAGGATTAGTTTCAAGAGCGGTCTTGTCAATTGTCCTCTTTCTGTGGCAATGTCCATCCACCACACGTACTCGGTTGTCTGAACCGGGGTGCAGTCCTGTTACTCGACCCATTCTCCATTCATTTGGTGCAAAACTGTCTTCTTTAATTACTACTAAATCCCCGATTTCTATATTCCGCTTTGGGTATTTCCACTTAACTCGCTTTTGTAGTTCAGATAGATATTCCGCATTCCATCGCCTGCAAAAGGTTTGATGCAGGGCTTATAGTTTCTGCCACCTATTAATTATGGAGGCTGGGGTTTCATGATTTTCTAATTCCGGTGGCGAGAGCAGATGGCCGCCCACCAGAAAATGCCCAGGAGTCAGTGGCTCCAAATCCGTCGGCTCGTTTGATGAGGGACTAAGCGGTCTAGAGTTGAGGCAAGCTGCTAAAAACGATTGTGTGCTCAAATCGGAGGTGGCTTCCAAATGGATCGCCTTCGTTGCAAAACACACAAACAGGCAGACGTATCCTTTGGATACTCGACAACCTCGTCCATTGTAGGTCTTTATATCGAATGGATTCGACACCTGTATTAGTAAATGCGCGTGAAAATGTAGTACGTTCTGTAGGAAGCATACCCATAAGCTGTGATTGTGAACGTTTTCGGTAGATCGTGCAGATCTTGCAATTGTAAATTGTTAACCTGATCAAATTTGAACTCGAGGAATCCAATACTGGGTTCTAATCAGGCGCAACATCAATTGATTTTCACCATGCAATGATACTGTGTGGATAAACTGAACTATGAGACGAGACAATCTACTATTATATGGAAGTATAATTGGGTGTCGCTCGTTACACGAGAGATCAAGGGATTTCCCTAATCGCCCACCCGTCCTTATTATGTTTTCCTTGTCGATATATGGGTTAAGTGGCAATATTTCACTTTTTGAATTTATTTCAATGCTAAGTATTCTTGACCATAATATTTCTTCTGGCAAATGATTATTAAGCGTTGCGTCGTTGCTTCAATTTCGTGGGCTGAAATTGAGTAAGACTCCGCGTAAAAAGAAGTTTTAGTATTTGGACGAGTGTTCTGTGAGAACCTTAATAGGCTCAAAGCTCTCGATAGATCGGAAAATCTACCAAGAATCTCATCACCGATATCGAGTGACAGACTTGAACCCTGTGTTGTTCTACTTCAGTTCTATAGTTCGTTCCCTATGTGGGCCAGTTTTCTCTATCTTTTTGCAACCAAGAAGGACCCTGCCATCACAAGGAACTGTTTGCCAGTTCCTGCACAGTAATTCCTCTACTAGCCAAATCCGATGGATTTGAAGCTGATTCTACGTGAAGCCAATTCCGGCTTCCAACTTTCTCTACTATCTTTGTAACTCGATGGGCAACAAAGGTTGACCACGAGCAGGAAGGTTTATGAATCCAGGCAAGGACAATGGTCGAATCTGTCCAAAGATGCCCTGTAAAGTGACCTAAGTTAAGATTGTTAGTGACTGACTCCATTAGTTCAGCCAGCAACACAGCACCACAGAGTTCCAACGTGGTAACGAAATTGTTTGGACTGGCGCTACTTTGGACTTAACAAGCATGAGACTAACATAAACTGTCTCTGCCTTCTAGACGCGAAGGAAAATGGTAGCAGCATATGCCTTTTCCGAGGCGTCGCAGAATCCATGTAGTTCCATTGTGCCGATACGACTGTAGTTTTCTACAAAGCTTTGCCATCGGTTTATTGATGTAGACACCGTTTCGTCCCAATCTCTTCCTTCTAGCCAAATATTCTGCATTAAAATTTTTGCAGTAACCACGAATGGTGCAAGCCAACCTAGTGGGTCGAACAATTTGGCAATCTCGGACAGTATTATACTCTTAGTGAATCGTACTTGAGTTTCGAATATTTTAGCTATAAAATAAAAATTATCGGAAGGGGCGTTCCATCTGATTCCCAGGGCTTTGATTGTGCAGGTGTCCTCATACTCCAAAAAATTTTCGTTCAGAAGGTGGGCTTTCGGTATAACGTCCAGTATTTTGTCACAATTTGAAGTTTATTTTCGTAGTGGAAAACCAGCTGACTGTAGCACCTTTACTACCTCTTCCTTAGCTCTGATGGTTGAGTCGATGGTATGTCCTCCAGCCCAAACATCGTCAACATACATGCATATCATTGGGTAAGAGTCCTCCACATCGTCAGCTAATTGAAGCAGGGTTCGATTTGCGACATATGGGGCGCAATTAACACCGAATGTGACTGTGTTCAATTCGTACAGGCATATCGGTTCCTTCGGACTTTTTCGGCAAACTATGCGTTGGTACTTTTTGTCATTTGGGTCCACCATAATTTGGCGGTTCATCTTTTCGATGTCGCTATTGAAAACATATTTGAAGAGCCTCCACCTTAGTATTACCATCGTCAGATCGCTTTGCAGTACTGGACCAGGATGGATTACATCATTGAGGCTAGCTCCATTTGCAGTCGGACACGATGCGTTGAAGACGACTCGTACTTTGGTGGTAGTACTTTTCGCCTTCTTTACGGCATGATGCGGTAGGAAATAATTCGCACAATTGTCGCCTTGAACATGTTCTACAATCCGAGTCATATGTTCTAAAGTTTCATATTCCGACAAAACTCTGTTGTATTCCGTCTGCAATGATGGATCCTTTAACAAACGCGTTTCGTTGTGAATGAACTGTGAGCAGGCGATTTTTAGAGAAGGTTTCAGTTGAACGTTCTTTTGAAAATCTTGTTTGAATGGCAATGATACAGTATATTTGCCATCTAAGTTACTTTTCGGAGTGCTTTTGTAAAGATTTTCGCAAAATATTTCAACTTCTGTATATTCTAGTTTTCGGAACATCTCATTAAAAAATGAAACACTTCTACTAGTTGGAGCAGCCGAGTCTGTGTGGGCGGTTAGTATCCAACCGAATACAGTTTGTTGAGCTAAAAGAGTTCCCAGGACATTCTTTCTTATTCCACCTAAAATAATTTGCGCGTATATGTCGCCACCCAGGATAAGATCAAATTGCTTATTAATGAATAATCTCTTGTCCGCCAATTCTAAGTCAGGAAAAGCTTGCTTATTTATTGCATATATCTTGCATGTTGGCAGATCCCCTGTTAGTTGCGGAAGCACCAATGCTGTTGTGTCGATTTTTATTAAAGGGCCAAAGGAAGAGCGCAGTTAAATCAGATAGGCTTCTTTTACCTGCGCAGATACAGTATTATTTATGCCTGATACTTGTGCTGGTTTGTATAAGGCTGGCTCTTCCTTTTATACATTTTATTTGTTTTTGTTTGGCCGTATAACTATTTATTTTAAATATTTTTGAGCTTTAAGGCCGATTGGTTTATTGGAAAATTATTAGGAAAAAACAACAATACTCAAAGCGGTAGAAGTTATAGTACTATCTCGGAAATCACCACATTTCCTCATTAGACTTCTTTCTTCTTGGATTCTGCGGGAGTCGAACCCGCAGCAACATGCGCAATACTTAAGCCGGCAGCTAAACGCATTCAGCTAAGCTTACGCTGTGTGAGCTGTTGTTTTTTTTCTGCTGTTGTTTGTCAGTTCGAGACTGTTTGATACCCTTTAAGCCTGAGACTATTTCCAAACTTTGGAACCTATTGGAGAGGAATTTATCCATATCTCCGTCGGTTTTCAATTGTTTGTTCCCACAATGCTAATGTACTTTCAGGCAAGAGATATGTTATTATTGCATCCCAGTTTAATATGTCAATTAGATGACTTTGTTATGACGAGGTGCAATTGTTTATATCTCGTGCAAGTTTTTAATGGAGCTACCGGACTTACTCTCTACCGCATCTAAGCTGAAAAGTATTTTTAGTTGGGAATTCACTAGAATACGTTTATTTTCATACCTATCGCTTAAGTTTTTCCACGCTGTAGTGAAACCTTCATTTGTAAGCGGACACTTTCTCACAATATCTTTAGCTTCTCCCTGTGTTTTATTGTTTAAATGGAAAAGTTTTTCAACAGGTGTAAGGCGCTTATTAAGAATATAAATAGGCGTAGACATTTCTCGAAATGTTGGCCAAGAAAGATAGAAAAACGACTATCTGTATCACCGGGAGGGAGATGTATGTTGTACTCACGGACTGACTGCTCTTTTTTTCATCTGCAAGCACTTCCAATTGAGTAGCCATTGCTGACATACATTTAACATAACTATCGAAGCTCACTTTATGTTTTTTTCTAGTAGCCCTAATGTCCTC
Organism: Philophylla caesio; assembly: GCA_963971545.1. Taxonomy (NCBI): domain Eukaryota; kingdom Metazoa; phylum Arthropoda; class Insecta; order Diptera; family Tephritidae; genus Philophylla; species Philophylla caesio. The sequence continues at coordinate 35,407,735 of OZ020608.1, read as the reverse complement.
TTTGGTTAACCCATCTGAGTTGCTGAGCATATCGTATGCTACGTATACCTCTGTTTTGTCCCACATAGCCTTTAATTCGTCTTGCTGTATAGCAAGCTCGGGTTTGTTTTGTTCCGAAACTGGCGTGTTGCTGTAATCAGATTCGAACTACAGCTTCTGCCATGCGAATGCATGATTCCATAATTGGGATGAAGTAACAAAGAAAACCTCAAGAAGGAAATGAACGTCTTCCGAAAATATCAGTGCAACGAAAAATGTACCAATAAGCCAATCTAACCAATCCACAAAACTTTAACACCAGAATTTCAATTTATACTCTCTGTTACACTTGTTTTTATTAATGATGCAATGTGTATGTATATATATGTATATGTACAGGGGTAGTCAGAATTATTTACACAAAGCTAAAATTTTCACACCCTTTACTAGGAAGCCTTTGTTTTTCATTAAAGCGAGCACTTAAGTTTATGCCACCTGGCGTCAAAAGTATTTACACACATTTTATTTGCGTCAAAAGTAATTACACAGTATTAAAAAGTGTTAGTTGTGGTTTTGTTATGGTAAAGTGTGGTTGCTGTCGTATTTATTAGTGAGAAAAACTGTTCGTCTTCAAAATTATATTATTAAAATGGTTAAAACACGGGAGCTGAGCATTGAAATACGAGCGGAAATCGTTACCAAATTTAATAATGGTATTTCGGCTTCGGATTTGGCAAAATCTTACCGAATTTCACGAAAAACCGTTTACAATCTACTACACAAGAAGGAAACCTACAAACATTTAACAAATAAAGCAAGGACTGGGCGCAAGCCAATTGCTAACAACAGAGAGAGCAGAATAATAATGAGAGCCATCAAGGAGAATCCGTCATTAAGTCCTGTTGGCATCGCAGCAAACTCCGTAGGATTGATTGGAAAACCAGTAAGTGAAGCAACAGTACGGCGCAGATTAAAAAGAACAAAAATTAAAGCTTATGTTGTACGTAAGGTGACCGATATAAGTCCAGCGAACAAATCCAAACGCCTCGCCTTTGCTAATGAGTACATAAAAAGCCAATTGAGTTTTGGCATAATGTGTTGTGGACAGATGAGTCCTCATTCAGTTCCAGGGTGCATTTGGAAGAAAATTCATTTGCCACAAAGCTTACGTGGTAGGGCAGTGCAGCCTCTTAACAGATTCGGAGGCGGTTCAGTTATGTTTTGGGGGTGCGTGTCATTCTACGGGTATGGAGAGCTCGTGGCCATTGATGGTACTCTAAACCAAGCCGGATATCTTGACGATTGGATTTTACAACATGATAATGCACCATGTCACAAGGCTTGGCTACCTACAAAATTTTTGAGTCAAGTAAATCAAACTGTTCTACCTTGGCCACCTCAAAGTCCAGATCTAAACATTATTGAAAATGTTTGGGCTTTTATCAAACAACAGCGTACAATCAATAAAAATAGGAAAAGACGTGAAACAATCGAAGAAATTAAGGAAATTTGGGATAACTTGACAATTCAATTTCTCCACAAATTGATTGACTCCATTCCTGCCAGGCGGCTAGCAGTAATTGATGCCAAAGGCAATGCAACGGAATATTAGTCAATATTCTTACAAAAAGAGTATTTAATTTCGTAAACAAATCACTTTTCCATACTGTGTAATTACTTTTGACGCAAATAAAATGTGTGTTAATACTTTTGACGCCAGGTGGCATAAACTTAAGTCCTCGCTTTAATGAGAAATATATGTACAGTTGTTTTCGTTGAATTAGCATAAGTCATCTTTGCATACTGCAAATATTTTTACAAAAACAACAATTTTCAATACAGGTGCTTAACAACAACAAACAAAGGCGTGACAATTTTAGCTTTGTGTAAATAATTCTGACTACCCCTGTATATTATATGTTTATTATATATTATAAACGTATGTTTGTATGTCAATTTTAGGTCAATAATTGCTGACGCTCGCCACCCAACTTTCGGCGATATAAATATAAATGAATGCAAATATTGTTTCAATGTGCTTAATTATTTCCAAATATTAAGAGTGAATATAATTTGTACAAAGAAATCAAAAATATCAACCACGTACCTTCGTAATACTTTGTGCGGTTTTAAAGCTGAAACAATGACGCTGCAAAGTTGTATCGGGCAAGTTGTATTCGCTCTTGCTGAATTCCTGATTGTGGCAAATAAAGCTGTGGACTGTATGTGTTTTTTTTTTTTAATGATGTGCTTCAAATCTTGACTTCAAATCTTGAAATTCGGACCGGTTCATAAGTTCTCGGCATAAAGGATCATGAACATCAGAGGTGCATATATGGAATTTAGCTCCAGTGGTCACCAGTGGTTTATTTAAGTGAAAATAAATAAATAAGAACCAAGAATTAGTCTGGTGGTATATGCAAGACTGAGTGTTTTCTTTATTATTTATAAATAGTGGTCACAATATTACCTTGATTGGTTGGATGGTGGCTAATTCGCTGTAACTTCGAGAACGTCTAAAAATCGAGTGAATCAAGGTTAATAAAATCATATCTCTACATCTTATAAAATAAAGCCTAAAAATGTGTATGTTACTTTACAGCTCATTTTATTCAGGTTTTTTGCAAAACATACCTTGAGCCCTCCTCTCCAGCGTATGGTACCTTAAAAAATAGTTTGCCTTATAAGGGCGCGACAATAAGCAAAAAACCTCAAAAATAGACTAAATTTATTTTCAAAACTTCTGTATCAATTTAGAAAGGAAAGAAACTATGTAATGAATTAAACATTAACAAACATTAAGCAAATTGCATCAGTTTTTGCATTGTTCATATTAATATTCATACGAAAAAAATTAAAATATAAAATCCATTTAACATTTTTTATTCTGTTTTATGCGAGCTTCGTGATTATTATTGCCTGTTGCTGCATGCAGGAGAAGCGCAAAGCATAAATGAAAAAAAGAGTTGAATTGAAACATGTGTATATATGTATGTATCAATTAATGTACTATGCATGACCGGCAAGGCGAACAATCTTGCGCAACTGCACCCGGATTCAAGCATTCGCTATCGCTAAAACTCCTTCACCAAAAAATGCTAAATGAATTTTAGCAAGTTTTAAGCGATTTTCGCGATTCTATCATAAAAAAGCGACTCTGAAAATCTCCATTTTTAGTTAATTTTTGCCAGATTTTGGGGATGAACAAAATGAACCCGGCAAATGTGAGTGTACAGTTTTAGACAGCTCAAAAAGCTAAAATTGCGATTCCAGTGTATTTTTCATCGCTAAAAATCTCTATCTTTCGTTTAAAAGGCTGATAATTTGGCGACGAAGAAAAGTTGGTGGTAAAATAAAACTAACAAAATATAGTTGATATTTACAATGCAGTTTGTTCAAAATACTCCATTGAATTTAAAAAAATTGTAATTAATAGGAAAAATGGAAAACGGCAAAAGTAAACGAGTGACAAAGAAGCAGAAATATATGCTCGTTCAATATTTGGAGGAAAACAGGGAATTTGCTCACGACAGGTATGGAAAACATATCATCGTAACTGATATTTTTAAAGTTTTTTTTAAGATTCACAAATGACACTGGTTGTAAAAGTTTGCTGCATCAGTGGAACTACCTTGCCCAGAAATTAAATGCGTGCGGAGGAGCTGTTAAAGACGGTGAAGGATGGAAAAGAGCGTGGATTAATATGAGGTAAATAATTTTGAGAATCTAGAAAGCATTATGATTCTTAATATTGTTTCCAAATAATATTAGAAGCAAGGCCAAACAAAAATCGCAGGACTTACGAAATGCAATGGAGCGAAGCGGTGTAAACTCATCTATAAGCGATAAGCATTTAAACAGCCTTGATGAGCGTATCATTGGCGTGATGACCACAGTGGCAGTTGTCGGTCAAATGGAAGTGAGTGAGCCAATGGTGAGTTGAGAGCATTTATAAAAGGCTATATTGTTATCTATAATTACGCCTGATCATATGTGTATCTTAAAATGATTAATAATTTATAATTACAGAGAAGTAGCGGTGCAGTAATCCGTGGAAATATTTGACGCTCCTGAAAGCCACCTTGAAATAGAGGTTAGTTCATTAGCCATTACGCTTATCTCTGTTTTCAAAAATCTTTTGTTACAGTTTCTTAAAGAAAGCGCTGAGGCACTGCAAGCCTCACATATGGTTCCTGAGAATCCTCTGCCAGCACAACGTCGAGCTCCGAAGCGGAGAAATTGCTCCTTAGAAGATACCAATGCGAAAATGGTAGCCATTGAAGAACGCAAACTTGCCCTGGCGGACAGAAAAATTACGGCGCTGGAGGAAAGAAATTGCATCGAAGGGAGGAAGGCCGATGCTTTGGAAGAAAATAATAAAATTTTGTCTAATATATTGCAAAAATGAATTTTTATTAGGTTAATGTTTTTAAGCTGTAAGACAGCGCTGTGATTTTTTATATTTCGTGTAAATAAATTAGATATTTAAGCGGCAGGTTAAGTTTTTTAAGCTGTAGGATAGCGCTGTGATTTTTTAAATTTCTTGTAAATAAATTAGATATTTAAGCGGCAGGTTAAGTTTTTTAAGCTGTAGGATAGCGCTGTTATTTTTTATATTTCTTTTAAATAAATTAGATATTTAAGCGGTAGGTTAAGCTTTTTAAGCTGTAGGATAGCGCTGTGATTTTTTATATTTCTTGTAAATAAATTAAGTATTTAATCCGTAGGTTAAGTTTTACATGCTGTAGGACAGCGCTGTGATTTCTTTATACAATTTCTATTTAAAAAATATTTGCAAACTTAGCTCAAATAAATCAACGCAAAATTTTAATGAATAACAGTTTTTTATTGAGAAAAACAAATTATTGAAAATCAATGTTAATTTTAAGTATTTAATCCGTAGGTTAAGTTTTACAAGCTGTAGGACAGCGCTGTGATTTCTTTATAAAATTTCTATTTAAAAAATATAAGTTTGCAAATAAATCAACGCAAAATTTTAATGAATAACAGTTTTTATTGAGAAAATCAAATTATTAAAAATCTATGTATGCACATTTTTAGATGCTTACTTGCTAAAATACCTTAAGCTGAATCACTACAAACTCCAACATTTTCCTTATATTATTAATTACATTATTTCTGCTTTTATATAAATGCATTTTAAAACCGGGTTGGAAATACGGGATCCAAATCTGGGGAACCGCAAGTAAATCTAACGTTGAGATATTTCAAAGATATCAGTCGAAAACACTCAGGCTGATTGCCAACGCTCAGTGGTATATCCAAAATACTCACTTACACAAAGATCTAGAAATATCTTTGGTAAAATGTGAGGTTCAGAAACTCAGTTCTATGTAGATATGTTAACCGACTAAGCTGCCATCCCAACATACACGCCATAAACTTATTGGACAACAGCGCTGAGACTCGCCGACTGCAAAGGCTGCATGCCCTAGATTTACCATTTAGATCTTAAGTTTAAGTACACTGAATAAGTTGTAAATTATAATACCAAATTAAGCGGATTGTTACATATGTAGATACAAATCTTAAACTTTAAAATACCTTTAGTGAATTTAATTGACAAATTGCCACTTATGCACCAGCGCCAATTTTTAGATTTTATTGCATTTGCTTATTGTCATACGACAGGTTGTAAAGAAAAAAGGAGAGAAAGAAAAAAATTACATAGACACTTTTCACACAAAATGCTTTTTCTTGCCTCTGCTCGAGCCATGGAAACGCCTTCAGCCACTGTTGTCGAAAACCACGTTTGTGCACGTTTGGAAGACGGATGCGATCTACAAAAAAACAGTGGTATTATTACTATTGAACTTTAACATTAGCACATACATATGTTATTTAAGATTAGCTTACTCTTCTTAGGACTCCGACGAACTAATAACTTCGTTTGTAACAGAAGCAATTTTGGTTATTTTAATAAATCTGCAAAATCGAACATATCACTTATAGGTATTTCCTAATAGAATAATTTTAGCTATCACAAGAATACTTGCCTGCTCATTATTATTGCTGGAAAATTCATCAAATGCAGATGTGCTTTGCAACTTTAAAACATTGGAATGACGCGCACAGTCAAAATGGTTGCTGTTTAATACGAAACGGTGTTATCAACTTTTAAGTAAACGGCCTTTTTAGGTGACAAGATGCCATCTATTTTTTAAACAAGTTAAAAATAATTTTGAATCATAGCTAATTATAAATAAATGTTATGGAAATAATTTACAATTTTATTGAGCCAAGGTCAGTTTATTGAAGATGTTTGGGAAAAAACAACAACAGTTTTTAATGGTAGAAGTTATAGTACTATTTCGGAAATCACCACATTTCCTCATCAGACTTCTTTTTATTAAATTAATTAAATTTATTTTTCGTAACCACTTCTCCCAGGCTTTGAACACGGGAGCTCGGAGTTGCAGAGCCAATACGCTACATATTGTGCTACGCTAGCCGAGTTGGCTGTTGTGTTTATTTCATCTTCCTTAAACAAACCAACTACAAACAGGAGCAACTGATCTGCCGCTATTTAACGTGTTTGTGTGGTTGTTGTTTGTGTTTTATTTGCAAATTCTGTATTTTAAGTTATTTACTTTATTTATTTATTTAACTAAAATAAAATAAAAATTATCATATCTAGACCCGAAAATTTTTTGACATAGAGTTAACCGCCCCCCCCCCCAGGGTCAAGATCACGATCCGCCGCTGATTTGGATACATTTGTATCAAAACAGAACACTGATTGGCAGTGAGAAGTTTACTGGCTGTGAGAGAAATGTGGATTGTAAATTTAGCATGTTATTTGAAGAGGAATCGGTGGAGTTGGTTGTGATGAGTGAGCTGTTATTAGGTGTGACAATTGAATTTTAGGGCTGGGTAGAAAAATATCTTTGTTTTTCGGAGAATTCTGATTAATCGTTTGGTTATTAGCAGAATTTGTAGTGTTTGTTGGGAAAGATACTGAGTTAGTTAAAGCTGACAAGAAGTTGAAAGGTGTAGTTGGTAAATTTTGTAGGTTAAATGAGAAGCTGTCGTTATTGGTGAGAGAAGGTTGTGTGGTTGTTGATATTGATATTTTTACTTGAGTGTTGGCTTTTGAAATCTAATTCTGAGTTTTCTTTGTTGGGTTTTTCGCTGTTGGTTGAGATTGCAGAAGTATTAGTGTCTTCTCTGTTAAGTGGATTGTTAATCTGTATATACGTTTAGCTTCCAAAATACTACATTTGTTTTTAGTTTTTATTTTTAGTATTTCTTTCTGTTGTTGAAAAGTTGGGCATGAAGGTGTGGACGAGTGGTGTGGACCTAAGCAGTTAGCGCACATTTTTCGAATGCACGTTGTTGGATGGTGGGAAGTAGATTGCAAACAACGCAAGAGTGGTTATTTCTACAATGTTTTAAGGTGTGTCCATGTTTCTTTAAAACCAACATTGAAAAAATGTGTACATAAGAAATGAGAATTAAATTAATATTAAGCTAGAAAACGCAAGTTTTGCATTATGATTGTTTTCTTTTGCAATGAAATTTATTGAAGAAACTGAGAAACATATTATAGATCAAACAGAAAGCAAAAAAGACTTAGTTTTGTGGAAAATATGTTCAAAAAGCATGAAAAAAAAATAAAAATAAGCACTACACGAATTTTCAAAATCAATTTTTTCTTAAATTTTAATTGTTGCACAGGTCTCTAGCAATAACTTGGCTTTAACAGATTTAAAAAATGTCAATTAGTCTACGAGTTATAGCCAAAAAACCATATGAACAATATGATGAAAATCGGTATTTGACTGCAAAGTTCCAAGGTCGATTAAAAAAAAATTCGAACTAACATAAACAAACGCCGCGATACGGGTCTTTCGCCTCTATTTTCACCCCTCATTCTCAGAATCAACCTTTGCTAACCTGAATTTGTTCCACAGTGCAATTTGTTTATAGTGCAACTTTGATGTACTGTTGCGACCAGCTTGTAATATTTTTTGTAAAATTTGTTTTTGGTATTTCTTAATTAATATGTTTTCTTCCAAACGGTACAAAAAAATACGAACAATTTGGGCTTAATTTTTTGTGATTTTTTGCTACACTCGCAACACTGTGCGGCATCTTGAAAATAAAATTGACTATCAAGTTGCGGGCAGCCTACGTCACGGCTTTCAAGTCAGGTCAATTTTGGACTTGCTTTCAAGTTCTTGATCGTGTACCTGCAGAGTTAGGTAGGTGTGGTGAATTTATATAATCGACACCTATCCTGCCACCCAAAGAAAATGCTAAATTGCGAGCAATCGTCATGTAATCGCTAGCGGACAACATATGTCGCTAGTTATCCGCATAAAATGTCTTGTGTTGGTAAAAGAGTTTGATACGTAATAAATTTCGGACAGCGGAGAGGACATTTGGCTATCTATGCTCAACTATCGCAACACTCCAAATTCGATTGGGTCAAGCCCAGCCCAACGGCTTATGTCACGCCGACTCCGCTGTGCGATACCAGCACATCCAAAAAAACTCCTACCAGAAACACAATACAACGTGCATAACAAAATTATACAAAAACGTCAGATAGCGAAATCTTACTACGATCGCAAAGCTACAAATTTACCACCGTTAGAGATAGGCAAAGAAGTTTTCGTTAAGTTAAGAGGCAACAAACACGACACGCCAGAGCGCGGTAAAATTCACGAAAAAATAAACACCCGCTCCTACATCGTCAATGTGAGAGGCAACCTTTATCGTCGCAACATTCAAGACATCAGCAAAGAGCTGCCGAGCAAAACCAAATGTGACAATATCGCTAATGCTGAAATTAAAGAACCACCAGCTCCAGACAGTCTCACAGCAGCAGAACCAAAACAAAATACAATCTGCCTTGACGAAGAAAATGAAGGCGAAAATCAGCAACGTGGTAAACGCAACCGAAGTTTGAGCCCAAAGACAAAAGATGAGCGTCCAAAACGCAAACGCAACAAACCAAATCGTTTTGGCTATGAATGAAGCAGCTGAATTATTATTATTTTACTAATTTAACCGAGTACTGAATTTTGGATTATATGTATATATGTACTCATATTTAAAAAAAAAAAAAAAAAAAAAAAAAAAAAAATTGAGAGGGAGATGTTACAGTATTGCATTGAGCTACTGTTAAATTGTATTGTAATAAACTCGTTACTCTTTATTCTTGTAACCTTAGGTACTCTAAGCTCTCTCGTTATATGATTGAAGTAATACAGAATAAAGCACTGTTAGTTATGCACCCGTAGAGTGCAGTCAATTTCGATTTCCCAGTGGTTCAACATACATATGTAAAACAGAAACACTGTTGGACAACAGCGCTATGATATTATCAATAGTTTTTAACTTAAAAATTAAAAAGCTGTTGAAACATACATACAATCAATAGAGTTTTTAACTTAAAAATTAAAAAGCTGTTGAAACATACATATGTATATACATATGTGCTTATATAAATGCAAACAAATGGAGCAGATAAAGATGTGGCTTAGCCATTATCATTGTAAGGCCGATTTTGCGAAATTATACCGAATGCATTAATGTATTTTTATTCGTTTTTTACAAAGAGATAGTTTGTTATGTTTAAATATTGATATATTAGATATGAGTTTGGTAAACAAATCTCGTATTAGGTGAAAATTAAGACGAAAATGTTGAAATTTATAAATTTTTGCAAGATCGCGACAAATCTGCTTCAGGTTGTGCTACAATTTATCAATGAATGAAGAGTTTTACGCAAGCGCAGTTTATGAATGAAATCGTGTAGGTTTAATGGCGCCTGCGTAACTGTTGATTTTGCAAATGTGAGGGAAGTGAGGACAGAAGTGATGTGCAATATGTTCGTATAATTGTAAGTATGCGGACGTCATTTGTCCTTGAATATGTATGTATTTTGGCAGGTAATGTAGGTCAAAGTTGATTTATGTATGTATATGATATGTTCATGTTAGCTGTTTTATATATAATTTATTTATATGTACGTACTTAATTGTTCATTTTGTATATGTACATACATATGTACATATGTACATATGTACATATGTATGCGTAGATAAATTATTGACTTACATTATTCTGAGGAGGAATCTGCTATAAATGATATCTAATATCTTATGACATATGTATGTACATACATACATACATACATGAAAATATTTGTAGTAATTTTTCAAATCTAAACCGATAAACAAATACATAGTTTAAACTCATAACTCGTATAAAAGCATAAAAAAATACTTGTCAGAGATGTAAAATGCAGCCGGCAAGTTAACATTTGCGTTTGCGCACTGCTATTATAACAAATATTAAGTACAAAACACAAAAAGAGAACTCTTCATTATTTATAAAACAAAGGTTTATATAATTTGACAAGTGAAATTCGGCATTTTACTTAATTTTTAAAATATCCATCGAAATTGATATATGTATTTCCTAATTCGAAATGCCGTCGTCAAAACAACAAGTGGGTTAGGCTCACATTTGTGCATTACTTCATATTCATAAAATAAAAAAGAGGCCACTTCAGTCATGGATTTCACAAATGCACATTAGTATGAACATAAAATTAGACAAAATTATTTTGGCTTTGTATTAATTTTTCCAAAATAAGTAGGAAAAATACTACATTTATAAAAATACACAAACTGTTAAATTTCTTTCGGCCGCACTCAGCTCTGTTAACTTGCCATTCTCGCAAGCTATGGCGCTCCATGGCGCGGTGAAATAAGACAACACATATTGTTGGGTTTTGACAATTCACACTGAAATTCGCGTGAACATCTTCTCTGTCAAATATAAGATCTCTGAAATAAACTTACAACTGGATTTTAACCTGTCAAAGAAGCCGGCGCAGTTCCAGGAGTGATTTTTGCTCGGGTGGCGGCCAGCGTCAGCGGTCACCAGGCAGGCGGAACAGGTCTCGCAGCTCCTCTGGCTCAGCGGCCTTCCATGAAGCTGGTTGGCAGAAGCAGCGAAATAAGCATCGCAGGGCCATACCCCTACACCTTCCTTCCGTAGCGAACCGGGCCTTCGAATTCCGTAACCGTAAGGCGCTGTGGCTAAGTAGAACGTAAGCGCAAGGAGGTAACCACACGCTCCCTAGAGTGGTGCTGGAAACCATAGAGGCATCAACGATTCGCGCTCAGATATCTGCGGAGAACCTGCTATGAAGCAGTCAAGAGCAGATCACGCAATGAAACGCGCCGTAAACTAATCACACCACCTGTTCAATCAACTTCCAAGAAATAGCGAGAACAGCCGCACCCTCCCCCTCTGTAGCGCCAGTTTTAAAGTGCATTCGTGCTGCTGAACGCTATTGTTTGCGAGGTGCTCAAGGGGCGTCCTTTCCCTTTCACTGTAGAGTGGCTCGCTGAGGTAGCTGACAAACCGTAAAGTAGGGGATCACTCCTTGGTGTGGATAATCATCTTAAGCAGCACTGAGGACAATGGACTGAGGCTAAATCAGGGCATCGAAGAGAGTTGCTACCTCACTATCAAGAGCGTGGGTTGCATCCTGCACTACAGGTTGGACATAATACTAATAAAAGAGCCGTGAATCTACAGGGGCAAGGTAATAGACTTAAATAATAAGGTAATTTGAGACATCTCCTGTGAAAGGTCGAGAGCACCTGAGTATTTAACACAAAATCTAGTTGGCGGTGCAGGTGACTCTGAAGATGGATAATGCAACTATCGATGATGTCTTCGCTGCTGCCTATTTTCCGGGAGACAACACCAATGTATCACCCTTTAATTACGGCAGCTGAAGGCGTTCTGCCAGTGTAGAAGGCTCCTACTTATCATCAACTACGATATGAACGCCCACAATGAGGATCGGGTCAACACAGGCCCTTATCACCGCGGTGGATGCCTTTTTTAAATATATTATTAGGGAGACCTGAGGATTCAGGATTATGAACATATTCCTACGTTCGTGTGGGGCGATGACCACAGTAGAAGTAAGAAGAAGGAAATCCAGGAAAGTGAACTGAGGTAGGTTCTGCGAGATTCTTAAGGCAAACCTATCAAACACACTGAACAAGGGTTAATAAATTGAATGGCACAATCATGGACGCTTTCCACTCTATTTGTTCCGAGATGGAACCTGTGGATCAGATCCAGCCCAACTGATAGTCATAGGAGTTCTCTGGAGATATTATCCTCACTTCATACTGAAGGCAAGAAAGAAGGTTATCGACCAGGAAATTTGATCCAACACCCTCAAGGTACTTTTACCAGAGAACGTGTATTGACAGAGAAGCCTTACCCCAGTCCATTCCGACACACATTCCTCTGATTTTGAGGGGTACTTAATTTCTTATCGAGTCTCACCACTATATTTCTTATGAATGCTCACCACGATTCGACAGCGATAGAGCGAAAAAACTAACAGTGCCAGAGCGAGAATTGAAAAAGCGAGAGTTTTAATATATTTTTGTTATGTTATCGGTCGAGCTGGAGATTTATTTAAATTTTGGTAAAATTCATTCACTTAAATTTATAAAAATAATTTATGAAGCAATATTTTTCAAACTTGGTACAATGCATAGCAAGTAGTTCTTTGTACACATGTAAATCTGGCCATATGAGCAATTTATTTACTTTTTAACATTCAATTTGGTTGGTATAAATTCAGTAATTTTGAATCTTCACAGGTTTCTTATGTATTTACCTAGAATCATAAATATTACATAAGTATACATATATTCTCCAAACATACATGCATATACATATGTATATACATACATATATGAATGAACGTAAATATGTTCTTATTTTATGTACTAATGTACGTACATAGAATGGCGCATATCATATTCTGATTCATACAAAATCTGTATAATAGAATTTATATATGAACAAATGCATATTTATTTGTTGATTTTACTAGTTACTTGTTATTACATGTAATATAATTTAGTATGCTTTCCGAAACTAAATTTAATACATATCACTAATGTTTAAAATATTTGATCAAACAAATAGAAGCCTAAAATTCATCTTACTTGCAAGCAAAAATACAAACGCAAATTTTTATGCACATACATACAATAAATACAAACGTACATTTCTTCACGTGCCCGCAAACCACCCTTGAGCTCTAAATGTTTGCTTCTGCTCGGATTTCCGACAATTCTGCTGCAAGACGAAGGCAATAAACCACCACCATAAATTAGAGTTGGGTGCCAATACTATTCGTTTCGCAGTAGGTCCAAGTAAAAATAGGAGACGTTTAACTGGGAGAAAATCAATAATATATGGCTTCTTAATTCTTATTAAGGTGGAATATAGTGTGGCACATTTTTTAAATAAATTAAAAGTGAAAATTCATTATGAATTTCTGTAACTACTTTTCATTAAGTAGTAGAATTCCTACTCCGACTTCAAATTGCAGCAAATGGTTTGCAAATTCAATGATGACCAACACTGTTGTTCAAATGCGCAAAATTCGGCTACATATTTACATATATATATAAGCTCATACAAATGTACACAGCGCGTATTGAGGTGATGAAGATGTGCTGAGTATTTATCTTGGCAAGGCCGATTTTGAGATATAATACCGAATGCATTTATATATTTTTATTAGTATTTTACAATATAATCGTACGTAATGATTAAATATTCATAAATTAGACATGAATTTGGTAAAGGAATATCGTATTAGCTGAGGAATGTATATTATACATACATATTTTCATTTATTTTTCAACAACACATTTGCCGGACTGGGCCAGAAATAGGCAGCGCCCCTGTACTTGCAAAGCTGAAGACGAAAATGTTCAAATTTATAAATTTTTGCAAGATCGCGAAAAATGTTCTTCGCTGGCAGATTTTAAGTTGTGCTGCAATTAATGAATGAAATGAGTTTTACGCACGCGCAATTTATGAATGAAATGGTTTAGGAATTATGGCGCCGGCGTAACTGTTGATGTAGCAGTTGCTGCGGGAAGTGAGGACAGAAGTGTGCGCACGTTGATGTGTAAATATGTATAAATATAAGTATGTGCGCATATTTGTATGTGCAAAGACGTCATTTGTCCTTGAATTAATATTTTGGCATGTGATGTAGGTCAAGGTTGATTTATATGATCTTGTAAGTACGAGTACATTTGATTTTATATATTTAGCTAAAGTATTTATATAAATAGGTATGTACATATATACATATGTATGTACATACATATGAACAAAGTTAGTTCTGCATTTTGTATACATATGTATGCATAGATAAGAATATACATACATACATATGTATAATGGGTAAAATATTGATTTGTATTATGTTGAATGGGGGTTTATATCGATGCACAGGTACCCAGTAGCTATTTGTAAGATTGTTGAAGCGAAGAGGTAAGGCGCAAACTGTGTCTTTGACAGCAGCATTCATGGCTGAAAATTAACACGGCGATGTCCTAGCAAATGTAAGGCATCGGAATTTCGCTTACGCTAGCAGCCATGTATTCAAGTGGTAGCCTTACAGCTTCCCTTGCAGCAAGAAACCAAGTATTCAGGGGTCAAAGACACAGTTTGCGCCTTACCTCTTCGCTTGCTACGGTAAGGCAAGTTTTCAGGTGCCTTACTGCTTCCCTTACCCAGTATACAAAGAATTCATGGAAGCTTAATCTGCATTTGAAATAAATAAAAGTGCAATACTAATTTTTAATTTGGATTTTATTTAATAAAAAATACACTTCAAATGATAAACATTAGGTAATTCGCTATGATATTTATTTAAAACTTTTAATAAATTATTAAATGATGTCCTTTTTATCCTATTGTCAACACTCCATTCTTTCAAGTCTTCATATATATTATTTTCCACTTCCACTTCATTTATTAAATGCCTTTCACAATCAACTTGATCATTATTAATGTTTTGATCCACATGCGCACTATTTGTTTCACACTCATTGTTTTCAAATAAAATGTTATTATTAAAGTTTTCATCAACATTATTTACATTTAAAATGTTTTCAACTTCGGCTTTAATTTTACTTCGCATTTGCCGCGCACTTGCCATTTCTTACTTGACAGAAATAAAATAAAAAGTACACATTTGCTGTACTTTACAAAAACAGAAGCCAAAACAAAACCGGTTTGTCATAAGCAGAGGCGCCATGCAGTAAGAATGTCTGGCTCTTGCATTTTATTGCTTTTGTTTTTGAGTTTTTTCGTTGTAAATTTGTCTTTGGCTACAATTTCTGTTCTTTTTGCGCCTTACCTGTTCACTTCTCATATTCAGGCCTGCTCAAAATAGCTACTGGGTATGGACATACATATTTATATAAATGTATGTATGTATATACATATATTTATTGGGGTACTATTTACGTACATAAAATGTGTAGCTAGCTCAACTATGAACAAAGTTTGAGTGAAGAAAAAGTTTTAAATTAATATCCATGCATTTATGAATCTACATATGTACATACATACATACATACATATGTATGTACGCATACACAAGATTTGCAGTGATTTCAAAAAATTTGCGAATAACTTATGTATGTAGATAAAAGCGTAAAAATTATGTGTCAACAAATGCAAATCGCCGACGGCATTTTAGCATTTGCGTTTGCGCACCACCATCATAGCAAATCTAATCATATCATATGTATGTAAGTACGTACACACAAATTACACAAAAGAGGACTCTTCATTAATTCATAAAACCAATTTTATTATTATTTGACTTTATTTTTCCAATATCCAACGAAATTCATAAATTTCCTAATACGTAATGCCGTCGGCAAAACAACAGGTGGATTATGCTCACATTTGTGCATTAATTAAATCCATATTCATAAAACAAAAAAGGGGCGGCTTCAGCCATTAATTTCACAAATGCACATACATAAGTATGAATATACATTTTATCAATCGTATTATAATTATTCTGCTGTTTATTAAATTGTCAAAATCAACCCAAAATAGGTCTATTTTTCTACATTTATGCGAAAATACAAGCTGTTAAATTTCTTTCGACCTCACTCAGCTCTGTTAACTTGCCACTCTCGCTATTTCCCCTGTTAGCCCTGGCGTGGTGGCATTCTGCAAGACATTCACTTGGATTTTGACAATTCACATTGATATTCGCGTGAAAATCTTCTCTGTCAAATATAAGTTCTCTGCTTTTACTGCATCAATACCAGCATGGGTATAGGGTTGGGCGGTTCCACAGAGATGGTTCTCTACGCGCTGACCACGGACTGTCGAGATGCCCTTGAGAGTGGTGAGACAGTGCTCTGCGCCTACCTCGATATCAAAAGGGCTTTTGACAACCCCTCTCATATAGGTTTAGAGGGCCCTGGAGCATAGCAATATGCTGCCAACCATCCGAAAATTGATAAAACGGCTGATGCAGAGTATAATAGCCGAAGTAGGCACAGTAAATTTCAGCTACAAATAACCAAAGGGTGCCCACAAGAGGGTACTATCCCCTTTTATTGTGACCTTAGTAGTGTAGAAGATAATTCGAGCCGCAGAACTAAATCGGTTAGGCACCATCTTTTATAAGAGTGTGCAATTGCAGGCGTACGCCGATGACTTTGACTTTATCGGTCTTAACAATGGCGCATTTAGTTCAGCCTTCTTAGAGAAGCAAAGCGAATGGGTTTGGAGGTGAACGAGGGCAAGACGAAGTATCTCCTGTCATCAAATATACATTCACGACTGGGATCTACCATCAGTGTTGACAGTTATAACTTTGAAAAATTAGAGGAATTCGTTTACTTAGGAACCAGCATTAACACCAATAACAGCGTCTACCTTGAATCTCTCTTGCCACCAAGTGCTACTTCGTACTGTGTAGGTAATTGCACAGTAAAGTCCTCTCAACGGACAAAAACCATACTCTATAAGCCTCTCATCATGCCCGTCCTTTTGTATGGCGCAAAAGCATGGGCGATGACGGGCTCTTGGGGTGCTGGAGAGAAAAATTCACCGAAAGATTTATAGACGGCGAACACCGCGTACGATGGTACAATGAGCTGTACGAGCTGTACACGGACATAGACGTAGTTCAGCGGATTAAAAACCAGCGGCTCCGCTGGCTAGGTCAGGTCATTCGAAGGGATGAAAAAGGTCAAACCCTGAAGGTGTTTGATGCGGTACCCGCCAGTTAGGCACCAGGTGGCGCCAATTAGCAAGAGATAGGGACAGGTGGCGTGCTTTGTTAACCTCGGTGAAGGAACTTCTGCTAATTCTCACAAGTAATTGGATTCGATATAAGGGATATGCAGATTACATAGTGATAACTGCGAAAGGCTAGTTCGTGAGTTCTCTTTTTAAAATCGTGCAATGTAGACTGAACCTATCAAAGACTCAGGATTATGGCTTCTAAAATAGATTGCATCCAAAGTCATCAGGGAAGAAACATATCTAGGTCTCATTCTGGATTCTAAGCTTTTGTGGAAGGCTCATGTTGTGGCCCCAACCTCTGGGGCTAGGCGGTCACTGACGGTGTGCAGGCCTCTGGAAAATCTTGGGGGTGCCGCCCCAAGATCTTATTGTGGATGTACACTATGCGCGTTAGAAGTAATTCTGGAACTCACGCCGCTTTATAGCACCATTAGCTATGTGGAAAAGCCAAATGTGCTCAATTTTCAAAGGAGGGTTTTGGTAAAGGAACGGTGATGTCATACAAGACAGTGGAGTCTCCATGATCTCAGCTCCTTCTGACAGGCGTCCCTAGAGCTAAGATACACAAAACGGTAATGTTTGAAAGACAGTTTACCGCTTTTGTGACTCTTGGAAAGAGACTCCACAGCAGCTGCTCATGAAGTGTGAGGCTGTGCTGCGCAGACGGGGACGATCCGTCGACCAGGATAGTAGCATATATACTAACTGTCTCCGACAATCATTTGGGGTTTCCTCTCATTAGAATTTTGATGAAAACACTTTTGTGGTGAATACTTGCATTAAAGTTTATCTGATTATAATCTTTTTTAAATTTACCAATGGATTTCTGATGAAAATATATTATTATTATTATTATAATTTTTATTAATTACAATTAAAATTACAATTAATAACTCAGTGGAGTACTAGCTGCCAGGGCTTTCGGCTCACTGTTAAAAAAAGGGTATTTTAGATTATATTATGGATTTGTATACTTGTTAAAAAGTTAAAGATTAGATTTACATTTTGTTCCGTGGGATTAGCATAAGGATTTTGGTGGTGAAATATTAGGGTTCTTTGTGTGTTGAGAAGTGGGCATTCATTAAGAATGTGGTTAACGGCAAGATAGGAGTTGCGTCATAATGGCTGTCATTGATTAACAGTGCGTGTGTTAAGTTTGGGTGGCCCAATTTCAGGCGTACGAAGCACTTATTCCTGATTGCATCTAGTAGCAGGAAGTTTTATTGCCCTTTTAGTCATATTAAAGGTTTTGTACTGGTGGTCGTAGTTCATCCATTTTATTGCATTTTTCTGTTGTAGCTCTAGTGTAGCAAGTTTTCAATGGATTTGCTTGAAAAAGGTGTAAACATAATAACTGAAGCTTTTAAGGTTGATCTGGCGCAATTAAAAAAAATGTTGTCAATAGGGGGGAACCCTGAAGTTTATCCAGAACAACGTGAATGCCTGTTCTATCGAAGGCTCTTTCGAAGTCGATCGAGCAAAT
Organism: Philophylla caesio; assembly: GCA_963971545.1. Lineage (NCBI taxonomy): Eukaryota > Metazoa > Arthropoda > Insecta > Diptera > Tephritidae > Philophylla > Philophylla caesio. Next base: position 35,389,110 of record OZ020608.1, on the reverse strand, counting down.
CGAGATGTGATATTAAGTTAACAAGTTTTTTTTAAAATGAGATGATCCAGATAATATTAAACATTCATAGTACTCGAGCCCGGATTGAAACCGCATTGATTTGCTGAAAGCGTCTTTGTTGATACTAAAAACCATATTAGTCATTTCGAGATCATTTTTTCTTGCAATTTACTTATACAAGAAAGAAGAGAGATAGGGCGATAGGAGTTTAGATGGCAAATGTCTTTATTCCATTTTTGTATTGGTATAACAGTTGCTGTTTTGAATGATTGTGGACTTTCTTAAAGAGGTTAATAAGTCTTTTTTTTTGAATAGGTTTGGTAAATTTTTTAGAATAGGATAAGATATTTTATCGTATCCAGAGGTAATACCCGTAAGGGATTTCAGGCAACTTTCGAATTCGTAGAGAGTCAACTCTGAGTCTAAGATATAAGCTTTGTGGTTGGGGTAGGGTGCGATAGATTGGCTCATTGCTGATATTTTGAGCTTAGTAAATGTTGTGGAAAAGTTTTAGTCGTGCGATTCGGAGGACCAACTTTGGGCAAATGCCTCAGATATATTTTTGGGATCTTTTATAATATGTGTTTGTGGATATTACTTTTATTAAAGTTGGTATATTTACCTACAAGCTTTCTTATGCTTTGCCAAATTTGAGTTGTAGGTCTATTCAGGTTTATTGTACTTGTAAAGTCAGCGAAGCATTTTTGTTTGGCATCTTTCTTAGCTCTATTGAACCGCGCATTTTATTTTTTATAAGTTATTAAGTTTTGAGTAGTGGGAGCTGTTTGGAAATATCTCCAAGCTGTTTGCTTAGCATATCTCAGAATTTTGAGCTCTGAGCACCACCAAGAAACGGTCCTGGAAATCCGCTTGTACACCGTACGGGGGATAGACTCATCCGCTGATTTTCGAATAACTTTCTGTATGATAGCTGGTTCATTATTTGTGTTTTCGATTGGTGGCAGACGTGTTGCGAAGTCAATAATTGTGTCTTGGAAGCTGCGCCAGTTTGCTTTTTTAGTATTATATTGGGGTATTTTGGGATGCAAGGTATAGCGATCGTTTGATACCATCGTTATACACGGAAAATGGTCGCTATTGTACAAATCGTTTATTGTATTAAGGAAGAAGCTGTGGAGAACATATTGCTAAATCGATATGTGTAAAGGTGTTATGAGTACTAAGGTGTGTTGGGGATCCATCGTTTAAAATAGTGAGATTAAAGGAGTGAGAACATCTTCGATGATTTGTCCCTTTGCGTTTGTATTTGGAGAACCCCAAAGGCGTGCTTTTAATTTAATTTCGGCTGGTTTGTGTTTAGGTTAAGAATTCTGTATGTCAAAGATTTGTGAATTACAATTTAATAAGAAATTGTTGAAATGTACGCCAATTAAAGTAGGCAACCGTTTACCTAGTATGATAGGTGCAATTCTACACACAGAGTGTGTGCGTTCAAAATTAAACATTATATGTGTACGAATGTGTAAACACAGAATGTTTGGCATGCACAAATTTACAAATTGGTGTGCAATCTTCAACATAAACCCACTGAAGTAACTAAAATCGTATCTCCTAGTAAACGGTGAATTTTCTTTTCTAAAATTTTAATCAATTAAAATCCACTGAAACGTATATTTGTATAAACTATTGTAAACCTTAGCAAAAATCTTTTACGAGTATTATGTGGATCTTTACTTTGTTAAAATTTAAATAAAAAAAATTAAAAGCATTTATACTCCTAGCAATAAAAATAAACAAGAAATGTTTATTGGTTGTAACTTTTTTAATAACCCAATTAAAAAAATGTTACAAAGAAAAAAATCTAGTGTGTTTACAAGACATTCATTTTTTTATTGAGAATAAAGGAAATTTCTAGGCTTAGCGTTTTTAATGCTTTTCTAACACTCTGTGCTTATTTTAGCTAACACAAATGTAAGCTAAACTTTAATGTGAATATTCATAAAAAATAGTTTAAAAGGACACGGAAATCTTAAGATATTTACATAAATAACATAAGTATGTACATATAAATATATAAATACATACATAATAAAGCGCTTTGGTTTTTAGCTTTTGCAGTAAAAGCGATTTCAATACAAAAATTCGTCAGCTTACTTATTAGACTATTAACTTTTTGTAAATTATTAATATTATTTTTTTTTTACCTCGTATAAGTATGTAGATGATGGGTAGTGCTTATAAAAAAAGAGTACCACAAATTCCATAGTTTGTGAAATCAGTTTGGAGTATAGTATATTGGAGTATAGTATATTGGAGTAAAGTATATTGGGAGTTTTCTAAAAAAACAACTTATTACGAGTTAGAATACAACACCTTTACATACATACTTGGTCAAACATTTAATAATATTTAAATTTCTTACCAACAACAGCAATGAAAGGTGTGCTTGTTGGAATTTTTGCCCTCATATCACCATGCCGCCAATGGCTTTATCAAACACCGTCAATGGTGTCTCATTTGCAAGTGCCGTAAGGTCAGGCCTAGTAAATCCTGCACATACAATAACTGCACCTCAAGTTGCGCCACAAGAACGGGAGCCCCACGCCCAATACGGTAGTCAATCCAATATCGAAGCCATGATAGCATCGATGCAACAAAGCATGATGAATTTCATAACTTACATGCAAAACACAATGCAAGATCTCATGCGAAATCAAAACACCCTGCTCAAACTGCTTGCTACTCAACAAAAAATTTAATGACCTCAACTAAAATAGCCCTCTGGAATGCAAACGGCATTCCTCGCCACAAACTAGAGCTGTCAAAATTCCTTAACGACAAGGAAATTGACGTTATGCTCCTTGCTGAAACACACCTAACTAACAAATATAATTTCAATATTTCGGGATATACTTTTTACTGCACGAATCATCCAGATGGAAGGGCGCATGGCGGAACTAGTATTTTTGTACGAAATCGCATTAAACACCATCCCTCGATTGGAATTGCCAAGAATTATCTGCAAGCAACATCAATATGCCTACAAACAAAGCAAGGAGATATTACACTGTCAGCGGTTTATTGCCCCCCACGTTTTACGATAACAGAAAAAGAATTTATGGATTTCTTCAGTTTGCTGGGAGAGCGCTTCATTGCTGCAGGCGATTATAATGCGAAGCATCCTCACTGGGGCTCACGCTTGTCCAACCCTAAAGGCAAGCAATTATATAACGCGCTTATATGTAAAAGAAACAAACTTGATTACGCTTCTCCTGGAAAGCCCACATATTGGCCTTTAGATCCGCAAAAGCTGCCAGATTTGATTGACTTCGCGGTGACAAGAAAAATTCCTCGTAGTCTTATTAGTACAGAATCAAGTGCAGACCTCTCTTCAGACCACTCACCTGTACTCTTCACTTTGTGGCACCAGCCGCACGAAAAAGAGTCACTCTACATGCTCACGACAAAAGCTACAAACTGGTTGAAGTATAAAAAATATATCAGTGCGCATATAGAACTCCACCCAAATTTAGATACACCTGACGACATTGAAAACTCCGTAGCAACTTTTGAATCTACAATCAGAGCTGCCGCTAGCATTTCCACTCCAAAGCAAGGTTATATGGGAAACAAAAAACATTATCCGACCAATAGAAAAATTGAAATGCTGCTATTAGAAAAGCGACGCCTACGACGGATATGGCAGACTCATAGGTCACCTGCTTCTAAACAACTGTTGAAGGCGGCTACATATGCGCTAACGAGAGCCCTCAAGAGCGAGGAACAGCACGCACAGTACCAGTACATTCAAAAGCTTTCTCCGACTAGCACAAAGTACCCGCTGTGGAAAGCACATAAAAACTTAAGTGGCGCAATGGAGACTGAAATGCCAGTACGGGACAAGAATGGTAATTGGGCTCGGAGTGACGCGGAAAAAGCAAACACCTTTGCTGCTCATCTACAAAATGTTTTCAGACCAAACTCAGCAACCAATGGGTTTACACTACCACCCGTACCCAAAGTGTCGGAATCTGAGCACCGGAATTTGCACCTGAAGAAATTTCAATTGTAATTAAGGAACAATTGAAACCAAATAAGGCCCCTGGGCACGACTTGATTACTCCAAAAATGATTATTGAGCTACCAAATTGTGCTGTACTTTGCATCTGTATGTTATTTAATGCAATTACTAAACATTGCTATTTCTCTCAACAATGGAAAAAGTCAACTATTGTAATGATACCAAAGCCCGGAAAAGAACAAAACACAACCATCCTCCTATAGACCTATCAGCCTGCTACCGTGCATATCGAAATTATTCGAAAGACTTTTTATGCTGCGCATTTACCCACATCTTCAAGCCCGCAGCATAATACCATCCCACCAATTTGTCTTCAGGGAGAAACATGGTACGATCGAACAAGTAAATCGCATTACATCTGAAATCCGTACATCGTTTGAAAAGAGGGAATATTGTGCTGCAATATTTCTTGACGTGGCCCAGGCATTTGATCGAGTATGGCTAGACGGTCTAATGTATAAAATAAAAATGTTACTTCCTCAGAGCACCCACAGACTACTTAAGTCCTATCTGTATGATCGAAAGTTCACAGTTCGATATAACACTGCCATCACTGAAGCTCATCTAATAGAAGCTGGAGTACCACAAGTGTTCTCGGCCCGATGCTCTACGTCTTATACACCTCGGTTATTCCAACAAACGGCCGCCTGACAATATCCACTTTTGCCGACGACACTGCGATAATCAGCCGCTCCAAGTGTCCCCTGCAAGCATCTGCGCTCTTAGGTAATCATATGGAAGCTGTGGCCAATTGGCTTGCAAACTGGCGTATAAAGGTTAACGAACAAAAATCTAAGCAAGTTACATTTACACTAAATAAGAAAAATTGTCCGCCCTTGACTTTGAACAACGTTCAAATACCACAAAGCAATAATGTCACATACCTAGGGGTCCACCTGGATAGGCGACTTACTTGGCGCAACCACATAGAGGCTAAACGGACTCATCTTAAGTTGAAGACCAGTTCTCTACACTGGCTTATTAACTCTCGCTCACCCCTGAGCCTGGAATATAAAGTGACTATATACAACACGGTTCTAAAACCCATTTGGACCTATGGATGTGAGTTAGGGGGCAACGCGAGCAGCAGCAACATCGAAATCCTTCATCGTGCGCAATCTAAAATCCTTCGAACAATAACCGGAGCACCATGGTATATCTGAAACGAGAATATCCACCACGACTTGAGCATCCCGGAAGTACGAACTGAAATAGAGCAGCGGAAGGCGAAATATGCATCGAAGCTTTTAGCGCACCCTAATCAGTTAGCAAGAAATCTATTGCATGTAAACAGGAACTCAAGATTACGTAGGAATGACTTTCCAGCCCAATCGTAATATTTCTTAGGGCCAGTTAATAAAAATACTCATCCCGACTATGGGATGTAAATTATGTGATTAGAATAAGATTTGCAAACTTGTTATTAGGCTCCTTAGTTGAGCAGATTCAATAAATAAAAGTAACAGTTAAAAAAAAAAAAAATATCATCTTTGTTAGTTCCCAACTGAAATACATACAAAAGTATATTGTATATTGTAAATCGCTCTAAACTTACAAAATAATAACACAGATCTGCAACAAAAATGCTGTCTGGATATTTCAAGCTGATTTCTATGTATTTAGGTGTTCTGAACACTAAAAAAATACTCAAAAAATTCCAGAACGTAAGGTGATTTTACAAAACGCAAAATTTTGTTATAACAAAGGGTTTTTCGGGCTAACTTTTAGGCATTAATAATAGGTTTAATTTAATTTTGATTACTGTTTTTAAATGTTTACCATAACTATTATTAATTTCTAATTAAGGAACACCCTGTGTGAGCTGCATTAACAAACATAAACATGTTGTCACCTGAACGTGCGCGCTCCGATAGTGTAGAAAGTGGCGAGTTGGCTTATTGTACCAATATTGACAGTTTGATGGATACATTTAAGATATCATACGACCTAGCAGAGTGGCGTATTTTCATAGATTTTTCAAATAGAAGCCTTAAAGCAGTCTGCTTCACAACGGCGGTTTCTATACTTCCATTTATGTCGGCCATTCCGTACACCTCAAGGAAACCTACAAGAACTTGGAATGGATTCTTTCCAAATTAAAATATAAAGACCACGGTTGGCAAGTGTGCGGTGATTTCAAAATCTTGGGCATGGCGCTCGGACAACAATCTGGTTTTACCAAATTTCCTTGCTTTTTGTGTCTATGGGATAGTAGAGAGCGAACAAATTACTGGACCAAAAAGTGTTGGCCTCCAAGGGAGCTTAAAGTTGGCGAAAAGAATGTCCTGCATGAAACTTTGGTGCCTCCTCATAAAGTTCTTCTACCACCGCTTCACATAAAGCTGGGATTGATGAAGCAATTTGTAAAGTCACTTCCAAGAGATGGAAATTGCTTCAAATACTTAATATCAAAGTTCCCAGACCTTATTTTAAGATTATAACTTGTTTACCATTGTCAGAAAACATGACGTTCTATGATAAAATTAAAGTTATTTTCGGCTCCAGCACACCCAAAAACATAAGAATTATACAACAAAACCAAAACAGCTCTCAATTATTTTTTTTCGCAGACTTGTGTAATTTAAACTTAATTTTGGAAATTGCACGCAAACTTCACAAAATTTTTACAGCAGCACTTTTTCCTACGCGAGCGTCTTCCACTTATGTATTTCTTGCACGATCATGTGTGGCTTTGTTGTTTTTGCAATATTTTGTGTGTAGAAGTAACCAAAAAAAAATTCCGCTCAAACTCTGTTTCAGCAGTTTCTAAGAATTTTTTTTGCGTTTGTACACACACTTCTTAGTTCAAAAACGCTCCAAATACCAAATTTCACTCAATTTGCTAGAATAGATACCGAAAAATCGGAGTTTTTGCATTTTTTCAAAACTTCCGTTATATAGGAGGTGGGTGTAGTTATTGGCTCATCCTGACCAATTTCAATACCAATCTACCCTGTCCAAAGAGCAATCTATGTGCCAAATTTCATTGAGACATCTCAATTTTTACTCAAGTTATTGTTACCACGGACAGACAGTCAGGGCTAAATCGATTCCTCTATATATATGTCTGTATCTATCTCGATTAGTTTTTGCTGTTACAAACAACCGTTATGCGAACAAAGTTATAATACCCTTGTGTACAAGTGCGCTCGGGTATAAAAATAATTGAAGCGCGTTCCATTAAGATAATAAGCGATCAATAACGTTTTGAAATGACAACCAACGAATTTCTGACATCCTTAATATTTTGAGATTATTAACTCCAACGTAGTCCTGAAATTTTCTTGCATTCGCTATTCGTTTTTCACTATGAGCAAAATATGCGTACACTTCTCGAGCCAAGTTTTCGATATTGGTAGCATTTAGCACACGTGACGTGACACATCGCATCAAAAATATATTTTGATTAACAGATTTAAGTCTTGAAAAAAGTCCAGTTAATTCTCCAGTCATTACACTTGCATTGTCAGTTGCCAATCCAATAAAGTTTTCAAATGGTATGTTAAAGCTTAAAATATAGTTTTGTATTGTCAAAAATATGGACTCGGCTGTGCCTAATTTTAAATGGATGAGACCAAAAAAACATCTCCGGCTTTCTGTTGTAATTTGTCAAAATATCTTGCAACTAGAGTTAACGCTTTACATGTACTCACATCAGTTGTTTCATCTACAGTAAATGAAAGTTTGTGCAGTTTTAAAGCCTCACTGATTTTAGTTCTTGCTTGTGTTGATAACGTGTCGGATGTTTTAGTTCACTTGCGTTTTATGCAGTTAGCAACTTTGGAATCCGGAAAACATATTGCGAGCAGGCCAGGCAAATGATCAAAAATTGATATCGGTAAATGGTGAGCCAGTACAAACATTACTGAACATTTGTCTTGTGCGACGGTTTTTCCTCATGCCGACGCAAATGCGGTTAAATTATATAAAAAAATTTCACTATTCTTAGTCCTAATCTTCAACTGTAGTTGTAGGCTAAGCCACTTTTCTAGACAATGGAAATGCTCTGAAATTGTAATGATATCAAAGCCGAATAAGCCTGAAAACGAATTATCCTCTTATAGGCCGATAAGCTTGCTGACGATATTCTCAAAAATACTTGAAGGAATATTTCTTCGCCAGTTCTGGAATCCCTATCCGTCATCCCAGACCATCAATTTGGATTCAGGCAACTACATGGAACTCCGGAACAGTGCCATCGAATCGTCAAAACCATTCTAAGATGTCTGGAAGAAAAACAGTACTGTTCCGCAGTGTTCTTAGACATTCACCAAGCTTTTGACAGAGTTTGGCACGCAGGGTTGTTATTTAAAATAAAAAAGAGACTGCCAGCACCACTCTATCTATTTCTTAGGTCCCACTTAGACTAAAGACATTTCTATGTTAAAGTAAGTGATGACACTTTCTAAATATACGAAATTAATGCTGGTGTTCCGCAAGGCAGCGTGCTTGGCCCAACACTCTACACAATTTTCACTGCTGATATGCCAATAATAAACGACGAAAATATAACCGTTGATACATATGCAGACGACACCGCTATCCTAGCCTCCGCAAACGAAGCTTCTGAAGCTGTTCAAAAACAAACAACTATCCCAAAATGCATCAGCGTAAAGTACCTCGGGATGCACTTAGACAGAAGATTAATTTGGCAACAACACATAAATGCCAAGCGAGAGCAGCTTAAAATCAAGACCTGAAAAATGTACTGGTTACTCGGCTCTAAGTCTAAACTCAGTCTTAAAAATAAGATGCTTTTATATAAATGCATTTTAAAACCGGGTTGGAAATACGGGATCCAAATCTGGGGAACCGCAAGTAAATCTAACGTTGAGATATTTCTGATTGCCAACGCTCAGTGGTATATCCAAAATACTCACTTACACAAAGATCTAGAAATATCTTTGGTAAAATGTGAGGTTCAGAAACTCAGTTCTATGTAGATATGTTAACCGACTAAGCTGCCATCCCAACATACACGCCATAAACTTATTGGACAACAGCGCTGAGACTCGCCGACTGCAAAGGCTGCATGCCCTAGATTTACCATTTAGATCTTAAGTTTAAGTACACTGAATAAGTTGTAAATTATAATACCAAATTAAGCGGATTGTTACATATGTAGATACAAATCTTAAACTTTAAAATACCTTTAGTGAATTTAATTGACAAATTGCCACTTATGCACCAGCGCCAATTTTTAGATTTTATTGCATTTGCTTATTGTCATACGACAGGTTGTAAAGAAAAAAGGAGAGAAAGAAAAAAATTACATAGACACTTTTCACACAAAATGCTTTTTCTTGCCTCTGCTCGAGCCATGGAAACACCTTCAGCCACTGTTGTCGAAAACCACGTTTGTGCACGTTTGGAAGACGGATGCGATCTACAAAAAAACAGTGGTATTATTACTATTGAACTTTAACATTAGCACATACATACATATGTTATTTAAGATTAGCTTACTCTTCTTAGGACTCCGACGAACTAATAACTTCGTTTGTAACAGAAGCAATTTTGGTTATTTTAATAAATCTGCAAAATCGAACATATCACTTATAGGTATTTCCTAATAGAATAATTTTAGCTATCACAAGAATACTTGCCTGCTCATTATTATTGCTGGAAAATTCATCAAATGCAGATGTGCTTTGCAACTTTAAAACATTGGAATGACGCGCACAGTCAAAATGGTTGCTGTTTAATACGAAACGGTGTTATCAACTTTTAAGTAAACGGCCTTTTTAGGTGACAAGATGCCATCTATTTTTTAAACAAGTTAAAAATAATTTTGAATCATAGCTAATTATAAATAAATGTTATGGAAATAATTTACAATTTTATTGAGCCAAGGTCAGTTTATTGAAGATGTTTGGGAAAAAACAACAACAGTTTTTAATGGTAGAAGTTATAGTACTATTTCGGAAATCACCACATTTCCTCATCAGACTTCTTTTTATTAAATTAATTAAATTTATTTTTCGTAACCACTTCTCCCAGGCTTTGAACACGGGAGCTCGGAGTTGCAGAGCCAATACGCTACATATTGTGCTACGCTAGCCGAGTTGGCTGTTGTGTTTATTTCATCTTCCTTAAACAAACCAACTACAAACAGGAGCAACTGATCTGCCGCTATTTAACGTGTTTGTGTGGTTGTTGTTTGTGTTTTATTTGCAAATTCTGTATTTTAAGTTATTTACTTTATTTATTTATTTAACTAAAATAAAATAAAAATTATCATATCTAGACCCGAAAATTTTTTGACATAGAGTTAACCTCCCCCCCCAGGGTCAAGATCACGATCCGCCGCTGATTTGGATACATTTGTATCAAAACAGAACACTGATTGGCAGTGAGAAGTTTACTGGCTGTGAGAGAAATGTGGATTGTAAATTTAGCATGTTATTTGAAGAGGAATCGGTGGAGTTGGTTGTGATGAGTGAGCTGTTATTAGGTGTGACAATTGAATTTTAGGGCTGGGTAGAAAAATATCTTTGTTTTTCGGAGAATTCTGATTAATCGTTTGGTTATTAGCAGAATTTGTAGTGTTTGTTGGGAAAGATACTGAGTTAGTTAAAGCTGACGAGAAGTTGAAAGGTGTAGTTGGTAAATTTTGTAGGTTAAATGAGAAGCTGTCGTTATTGGTGAGAGAAGGTTGTGTGGTTGTTGATATTGATATTTTTACTTGAGTGTTGGCTTTTGAAATCTAATTCTGAGTTTTCTTTGTTGGGTTTTTCGCTGTTGGTTGAGATTGCAGAAGTATTAGTGTCTTCTCTGTTAAGTGGATTGTTAATCTGTGTATGTTTAGCTTCCAAAATACTACATTTGTTTTTAGTTTTTATTTTTAGTATTTCTTTCTGTTGTTGAAAAGTTGGGCATGAAGGTGTGGACGAGTGGTGTGGACCTAAGCAGTTAGCGCACATTTTTCGAATGCACGTTGTTGGATGGTGGGAAGTAGATTGCAAACAACGCAAGAGTGGTTATTTCTACAATGTTTTAAGGTGTGTCCTAATTTTTGGCAGTTTTTACACCGCATTGGGATAGGGTAATACTGTACTGTAATAATGTACCAAGCAATGTCAATGTTTTTGTCAAGCAATTCACTGAACCTGTTTCCCGACAGGCGGGAGGAAGTTTTGTCATTTGCTTTCACTTGTCACTATAATTGAGTATGTATAAGTCTCTTTGCACGACTCAAAGAGAAAAGAACTAACGCAAAATACAATTAGCAAAGGAGAGCTACCTGCAGAGAACGAGTTCGATTGTAATAAGTGTTAGTCGATGACTGAAGTACATATATCATTAATATGTTATGACCAAATTCCATAGTTTACAAAAATCTCTTTTTTTCATTATTTTAGTGTATTTTTTAGTGATGTTACGTTCTCGTAACACGCTTTCAAATATTTGCTCTTATCATTTCAAGTGAACAAAATTGCAAACTGAAATCGGAAAGCGTGATTTTGAAGGAAGAGGTATTTTTAATTATACTCATTAACTATTAGCATTTGTACAATAACATTTAAAATGTTGTGAAGTGCAATAGAAAAAATAAAACAACACAATTAATTGCTATGATCAGCAAAAACGAAATAAACATTGAAATTATAATATAAGTAACAAAAATAATACTTACTTATAGAGATACATTTAAAGACAAAGTTTGATGGTCGGTCTGTTATAAAAACACTTTAAAAAAGTGTGAATAAGACATATTTCATTTAATTATTCTTGAGCTTAAGGCCGATCGGTTTTTTTGGGAAAATTAATTAAATAAAACTGTTATATGTCCAAACAATAACAAAAATGTATAAAACGAATAGCGGCAGAACAACCACACTTGATTGGAGTAAGTTGTGAAGGGACAAATGGGAGAAATAACAACAGCTCAAAGAGCGTAAGTTTAGCTCAGTGCGTTTAGATGGCGGCTTAAGTTGCAGGTTCGACTCCCGCAGAAGCCAAGAAGAAAGAAGTCTGATGAGGAAATGTGGTGATTTTCGAAATAATACTATTGTATATACCGCTTTAAGTGTTGTTGTTTTTTACTAATAATTAAAAAAAAAAAGCGATCGGCCTTAAGCTCAAAATTAATTCTATAAAATTGTTATATGGCCAAACTATAACAAAAAATATTTTTCATTGTTTTTAACTTATCTCTTATTACAGTAGAATTATAATTCAAATTTAAATGACGTCGATGGAAGAAAGTCCAATTGACTTAAACAAGTTATGCATAACCGGGTACTATAGGATCTTTATAACGCTCAGACCTTGGTAAAATAGGTTCAACCGGCAATCATTTCAGCACAAAAAGTCTAAATCACTTTACTCCAATGCTTTTATCATGTTATTAAAAATAAAGTTTATAATAAAAAAAATATTTTTACAGATGGTGATGGCTGCTGGGACTTTAAAATTCTCGTAATGGCGTCGTTAAATCGTGTTGTGGATCTGATAAATATACCAGAAGGAGGATCCCGCTTCGTGGTGTGGAGTCCGGATGGCACTAAATTAGCAACATCAGGCAGCGACGAAACGTTGACGATTTGGAATTTTATACCGTACAAAAGAACATACAACTGCAACTCAAGAACTGCGAAAACTATTAATTGTTCTAGTCTGAATTCAAGATTTGGTGACGTTTTTAAATTGTGGGGTTGTCTGAAGTAAAATTTTCTTTTTTTGTTGATTATCATAAAAAATAGCATTAAAAAGTTTTTATGTTTTATGCAGTGCCAAAAAGGTATTAATTTCTTTGATAGAGTCAATACAAAACAGTAACAGCAAACATATGATTCTAATTTTCGATGAGAAATAACAGTTAAAATTTTATTTTATTTTTTTGTTTTAATATAACATTTTGATTTTTACTTATGATATAGTATGTATATATTTTCGATTAAATTTAAATTCTAAATTTCACTTTGATTTTTCCCAGGAATGAACCCGACCCGTTTCGCCTTTAATAACAAAACCCAAATAATCTGGAAAAGAACGAAACTGAAAACCAATAACTTTGCAGCCTGTATTATTTGTAAAAAAAAAGGGTGCAGTATAGTGAGAATAACTCAAATTTACATTCCACTTTCATATTTGGTTATCGTAAAAGCTAAAAGCAGGAAATAAAATGATGTGTTAAAAACTCGAGTATCGTTAGCTATACTTAATTGTTAATTTTTGTGATTTAAGGTCTGTAAAACTCAAGGCTTGGTTAGGATAGGTTAGGTGGCAACCTAGATGAAAGAGGCTCACTTAAACTTATATTGGCAGTTCATTGTGGTAGATATGTATGTATGTGAAATAAATTTTCCCGGAGAGTTTCTGCTAAGATGTTGTAATCTGAGATTTGCAAAGGCAGAGCTCCATTACGCACCCGCGCAAAGATTCAGCCGTGCATCATGGAAGTGCCCGGTGAGGACACCAAGCGTTGTGGCTGAGCTCTTGTAGCCGCCTGGTTGCCAGGGTAGATATTTGTCTCCCTATGTGTTGTAGTACTACGACGCAGGCAGTCGGCTGCTTTCTTGAATACAGCTTCTTCGGCTTGAAAGACGCTACAGAAATCCTATAGCTTAAATTGAATATGAATCAATGATAGTCCCAAAGGCACATCCTCCCACTCTAACATCCAACTTTGATCTATCCGTGAACATATTCACTGCGCCTTAGAGTCAGAGGCAAGTTCCCTCCATCTCCTGAAATAGTGCGCAGTGGCCCACTTTTTCTAATCAAAGCGCTGCTCTTTATTCGTTTCTAGTTCTTAGCCAATAAAGCACATTCAAGTGAGTTCAGCAAGATCACCCCACAAATTAACCAGAAGATAACTGTGAGAAAGAGGTGATTCCCAAGGCGACTGGCTCTGTCTTCACTCGGTTGCCGATATTTTGCCACCAATTTAGGTTTTTGTTTGAGAGTTTCATCTCCACATCGAAGGATTCTGCTACCCGAATTTGTTGCTTTTGGAGCCGATATCCGATCCTCGATGTGTAGTTGCCTTTAAAGGGATCTCATGGATATCATGGGTTGACCCATGATCTTATCGGGGCGTGCATTCAGAGCCGACCAGCGCAAATTTTGAGCATAGCTCAACCACAATCAACGCCTCTAACTTTACGATGACTGGGTACGGAACGATGCCAGCCAGGGTCATAACGGGACGGAGACAGTCACTTAGGCTACCAGCCATTTCTGCTTGTAATACTCAGGTCGAGATCGAGAGATCCAAAAACGTTATATCAAATCATGTTCTCCAGATTAAAAGCAAAAATCGTTTTCGTTAGATTGGATCCAATCGGCATAACGAGCTATAGTACGCTCCGCTACACACATACAGAGACTACAAAACTTGTACCGATGTTTATCCACCACTCGATACTTTCTTCTGCTACCAGAAACAAGTTAAAGAATCGATGCCAAGGTGATAGTAGTCGGAATAATATTATTATATTTTAAGATGAACAAATTGTCTGTCAAAGTCGCACTTGCACATTTGCATAAACATAAGTATATAATCTGGTACTTATCTGCAAAAACTTTAATTATATTTGTGTAATGAATACATTTTCGCCATTAAGATTTAAACGAATATGGTAAAATGTTATTTGTTTTTATGTGAATTTAAATTTAAGACAATATTAAATGTCGCAAATAAAATTAGCAATCTTTTAGATAGAAGTTTTTATATGAAAGAGCTTTTAAGTGACTTATGCACTCAGTTACTAATACACTTACAATCATACAATAACATTTGAACAAGAGGCTTGCCCTTTTTAACGCAGCTCGAGCATCCAATAGCTCTGCAGGGGCGGATACAGAGGGGGCAAGGCGACCGGTACAAACCAATGAAAATCTTGATTTAATTTGTTTTCAACCTTTTGTTACTTGCACGGTAAAATATAAGGTTTTTCCACCTTATTTTAAATAAATGATTACTCTGTACAACTTTTTTTAAGCAATGAAATCAACTGAAATTTTGTGTAAATCTTCTTCAATTTTTCATATTTGGGGCCCGAGTAGCACAGCTTACCAGTATCCCATTGACACAAAATTCTTTTTTTTCTTAAATGAACTAAACTGAGAGGTAGTGCAAAGGAAATGTTAAACTTGAAAAATAAGGGCAAGCCTTATGTTCATACATCAGCAAACACATACATATGGTACTACAGTTAATTATGCCACTAATCAAATACTCTGAGGTAGTGTACAGTAAGTTAGACTCAATATCTTCTCATAAAATCAATGTAGCATTCAATAATGCTACACGTTATGTGTATGGGATCGATAGATATGATCACATTTCTGATTGGCGTACAAAGATCCTGGGTTGTAGCTTGGATAACTACCTGTCCGCAAGAAATTGCATATTTATGTACAAACTCTCTATATGGAAGACGCCATCTTATCTGTTTGAAAAGCTGATACCAGTAAGGTCGCGGAGACACCACGGACTTATTGTTCCAAAGTTTAAATACTTAACATCATCAAGACTATTTTTCATTAACGCGGTTAGAATCTGGAATTCGATACCTCAAACTGTCAGGGCTGGACTAAGCAGATTCAACTACAAGACACAAATGTATGACTATTTTAAATCTGTCTGATTGCATTGAAGCGGGACATTAATCTAAAACTTAACTTTTTAGCTAATTTATTTCTTCATTTTCTTCTCTTTCCTTTTTTCATTCACATTAATCTTTAAGGTTTAATTAAAAAAAAAAAATTGTAATATATGTATATGTATGTTAGATTCAAGTTATTAGCATTATATCTTCCACGTACACTACATGATAGTTGAAGTACTATTAAAAGACCTAAGTCTTACTTTGTACTACTACACCATAAATAAATAAACAAATAAATATGTATAAGCTTACAACTAGCCCTGCAAGCCAAGACTAAGCAGTTTCCCCTGAAATTCAAAAACTTTACACAAACATTCACAACTTTTGTTTTCGAACTGTCGAAAAATTTCCATATGTTAGAGCAGTAATGCCGTAATCCAATAATAATCGTATGTATTGGAGAAAGATAGACAAATATAGGACAAATTTTTATCAAAGTAGGCTATGAATAATCGGCATTTCAGCAAAAATTTGATTTCAAAAAATTATTTCAAGTTTTTTATTATGCTTATGCTTGAAAAAATTTTTTTTTGGATGAACATTGCGGATGTTTCAGCGTCAATACTGCAAAGAAAAGCCGTCGTTTATTCTTAACCAATAATGAATTGAATTATCTAGTTTGCGTAAGTATGATCAAAGGCCGACTTAATCATGAAAACCAGGGTCCGAATTAAGTGTTACGCGAACGGGTTACTCGTCCCGTAAAAGTGTGTATTACACCAGCCGTGAACGTACACTTAATCCCGTAATTCGATATTCTACTTTCAGTGAACGTACCCAGTCTGAGGTAAAAAAAAACCAAGTTGGACATGCTTAATTGTCAAAAGAAGTAGTCAATACAAATGTACATAAAATACTTATGATCTCATACAAAGTATGTGTAAAAAATTTATATATATGTACATACATACATAGTATAAAATAACATGATACCTGAAATTAAACAAATCTTTAAACAAATGAATTTTTAAGACTGAATTAAAAACATGTTTTAATATATAAGTGATTGTGAATATTCTGTGCCACTTTTAAAATGTGTGTCTCTTCTCTAATGCAACATCGTTAATTTCAAGATTTTCAACGCTGGGTTGATTAAAAGGAACTTTAAATTCCATTCATATGTTGAGCAGAGCCGAGCAAATATTACAAATTCTAGCAACTTTTTCTGGAATATATCTTCCCCGCTTCTCGTAACCCAGGATCTTCCAACGGGCTTTTAGGATTCCGATTGTCCGCTCAACTATGCACCTGGCCATTGAGTGGACATCATTGAATGAGCTTTCACTTGAACCATCTGCAGGACTTCTGTAAGGTGTTATACACCACGGTTCAAGTGGATACCCAGAGTCACCTAAAAAGTTTACATCCAAGAATGAAAATTGTACTTGCTAATTAATATTTCTAATCTTACCAAGAAGCCAGAAATTGTTATTCGCAATTAATCGGAACCGTTCTTCCAACAACATCCTTTCCTCGGAATGTTTTAAAACGAAGGAATCATGGGCTGCTCCTCCATATCTGGCATTTATTACTCTAATCTTATATTGGTGATCGCATATCTATATAAAGTGTATATAAGAACATAAACATTGTAAGCATATTGAACTTACCACCATCACATTGATACTATGAAACCCTTTCCGGTTAAAAATCATATGCTCATTGCTGCTGGGTTTGTGTAAACCAATGTGAGTACCGTCGATTCATCCAATAACTGAAAGAAAGAATATTACCAACTACCTACAAAATAGTACGTGTATTTCTTCTTCACCTCTGGGTATTTTGTACTTTTGATAGAACCACTCCATACAAGTAGTCGAATTTTCAGGAGTGAATTCGATATATTTGGGGCATAACTTCGCTTCCATTTCCTTGAAGTGATTTTCGATACCAAGCTTTGGCTCATTCCAATTAAATAGTCGTTGCCTACTGAATGCTGAAATCCACCACTTCCCAAAAAAGAAAGCGTTACTGCCAATTGAAGCATCGGTGACACAGCTACACAAGAGTGGCAATGGAAGTCAATAGTTTTCAAAACGTATTGAAAGGCATCCTTGCAGAGACGGAATCTCTTGATGAATCTAAAATAGAAATGTAAATTGAGAATACGGGAGACTGCATATTTTCAAACTTACGCTTTTTGTGGCAACATAAGGGGATTGCTTTTGTCTCTCAAACGTCTTCTCATCAGACGTTGCTCATTTCCGTCACTTTCCTCAGAAGAACTTTCCAAAATAAATAATAATGCTGCGTCCATGTTATTTTCTTTAGAATATTTATTGTTTTTCTGTTTACAAACATTTAAATGACACATCAACTGACATATTTTTGACATTTCTTTATTACAAATAGTTTTGAATCTATTACATGACGGAACATCTTACGATCCGTCATCAGACGTGTGTCATAATTCCAATATAGCCATTCGTAAGACCAGTCACGTAATTTATTTTAAAACAAGTGCCGTCTCGTTCGCGGAACACATAATTCGACCCCAGGCCTTCCCATCTTCTTTAGTGTTAACGACGACTTTTATTTGCAGTGTTGCAGCAGTGATTGATGCTCGAACACCCCTATTCCTTTACCGATTTGATTATTATTTTTTTATTTAATACTTTATTCAACAGTTTTTATTTAGTAGTTAATTTTAATAAAAACGTATAAGATAAAATATTGATTACAAAAATAAGGAGTTTGTTAATAAGTACTGAGGACTTTGTGATTACAAAATTGAGTAGTTTGATTATTAGTGCTGAGGAGTTTGTGATGAGAAAAATGAGTAGTTTGATTATTAGTGCTGCGGAGTTTGTAATAACAAAAATACGTAGTTTGATAATTAGTGCTGAGGACTTTATAAGGACAAAAATTAGGAGTTTGTTTATTAGTACTGGGGGACTTTGGTTGCCAGCGCTAATTACATTATAAGCATAAAAATGATTAGTTGCCTTATCTGTTCTTCCACTATATGAAATTTTTGTAGGTAGGAAAGAGATATAAAATCACACCGACAAGGGGAAACTACTCAGTGCCTTGAACAAAAAATACTACTCTGCTAAGCACTTTTGTAATTAATTATAATGATGATATGAGAACAAATTTGATTATCTGCTATCTTGTAGGGAATATGAAAAAAAGATGTGAGTGTTTGAACTCAAGGTAGATGTGTAAACTGTTAAATTTGCAGTATTTAGAAATATTAACCCCTATATAATACTTTACAATCTCGTTAATAATGGTTGTATCTTTAAAGGTATCATGGGCATTCAAGGGTTAAGTCAATCATACATATTTATCTTGTTAAATTTTTAAAATTTAATATATTTTATTATTTATGTTGCAATAATTAAAATAGGCTTATGATAGCTAAAATAAGAAACGTACACCTTTGATTCAATACTGGTAAGTAGTCTGGAAAAAACGGCCAGCAGGCATAGCTTTAAGGTCGTTTTTAAACCACAATCTATCACACACAGCGCATGCGTATTCAAAGTCGTCGATCATTTTTAATTTAAATTGTTTATGGGCATTAACATGGTTAAGATAATGCTCATATTGCAATTCAATGTTTTGGTAATTTGGTTATTGTTGCTGTTGTAAATGTTGTTGTTGCTGTTGTTGTTGCTGCTGTAAATGTCCACGTAGCTTATTAATTTCTTTTTGGCGTTGACGTTCTCGGTAGGCACGTTGATATCCAGCGTTTCTGGATCTTCTAAATGATTGCGATGTTCTCTACAATAATAATTAATATTAGTATTTGACCTGTAATTTATTTAGAAACATGAATATTACCTGCATTTCGGTTATATACCTCCAGTTTAAACGTTTAATTTATTGTTTTAAAGAACACCAATCAGCTGAGTTGTAGAAACACAAAGCGATCAGCTGTTAAAAAGTAGTACCAACGCAAAGCGAATAAGGGAATTTCAATCAAAATTTAGAGAACACGCTGTGCTCTAATTCACTCAGCAAAGAACGTAGATAATGTACGTTCTTTGCACACAGTTTGTAAAAATTTGGGCCTAATTGCATGCAACTCAAAGGTACAGGGTGCTCCCGATTAAATATAATTAATTTTGCTTTTTGTGTCAATACCAAAGAACGTAGATAATACCCAAGACAGACATGGGAGCTTATCTGCATTAACAGCCTTTATTGGCATTAACTCGTGGCATTTCTCTTCACTGCATTTCTATCTGGCAAAGCTGTCAAGTGGACAGGTGTATGTTCGGACAAATCAAACAGGTTTTTTGTTCCATCAAACCAATAATGATAGAATACAAGATTGCGCAATCCCGTTGCGGATGAAATATCTTGAGTAATAATAAACAAAGAATAGGGGGAGAATAGTGGGAAGAGAATAATGAGCAATTTGCAATTTTTCCAGGAAAAAAATTTATTGAGTGGTACCGCTTCTGTTTCCGCGAAATTAAAATTAAAATCTCCACCCAAGATAAGTGAATGCCAATGAAAATTGTTTCCTAATTCCCGTGCACCAGCAAACCAATTAAACTGTGTCAATCTAAATTTAGAGAACACCCTATGCTTTAAGCCGCATAGTTTATAAAAATTATGCGCCTAATTGCATGCAACACAAAGTTAATTGATTTTGCTTTCTGGGTCAATATAATACTAACACATACGTCAGACGGCACACGCATTTTCACACAGAGTCGTTCTTGACCAATCAAAAACGTCTTACTTTTTTTTATATGGAGTTTTTATGGTAGTATTAGCGTAAGAGATTTGCCCTACCGCGGCTATAGATGTTAACACATCAAAAAAAATGTATGTGTGTACCTGGCAGCCACACGTGCCAGTAACCCTGCAAGCCACTCTAACCAGTTTCCCCTGAAATAAAATAAACTTACATACACATTCACACATTTTCAATCAGTTGACCCTCACATGTACACATTTTTTGAACTGTCGGAAAATATTCTTAAAGTTAGAGCAGTAATGTCTGACTTCAAAAACAACTGCATGAGTTAGAAGAAGCAAGAAAGATGAAAGTCAATTTTTTATCAAAGTAGGCCATTAACAAAAACAGAATTTCAATGAAAATAAAAATATACATACATATGTATGTCGGAGAAGACATAAAACTTGTTTGTATAGATTGCTTAAATTAATATTACTTTATCTGCGTATCAATGTAACTATGGAAACAGAAATAAATTTATGTAATTCATTTCGTTCTGGCAATATCTTTTCTTTGTTCTATTTTTGGTGCATTTCCCTATTGAGAGCGAGGCAAAGACATTATGTTTTGCTGAGTGTGACCCTGCGTGACGTGATGTAAGCTATATAAATGCAAAGTGTTAGAAAGAGACCGAAGGTTTACTGTAATGTAACAGCCGATACCAAATGAGTAAAACGAAGTTTCATGGAAAGGGTCACGAGCATTGAAAATTTGGAAGTCGTTCGCGCAGGTACACGCTACGCTTACTCAAAATCAAAATATTTTCTTGAAACTAGAAGTACAGTCATGGATAGTACCAAGGCGAATTCATATAAGGTGGTGGTAATCAATCAGCTGGTTGCTTGTTCTTCTTATTTTATAAAATTAAGGATGTCAGTAAAAGGTAATGACGAATAATTTTGTTTACATATTTTGATATTTTAAAGCTCGTGATTTCAAAACTTGTGAAATTTTATGAAAAATAAAGACATTTCCAAATATAAAAAAATGGGAAAGTGCGCGGTGTGTCTAAAAAAATAGAAAGTGGGAAGGAATATTGATCCAATAAGCGGCTGATGTGGTTGAGATCCTGCCGTACGGAGCTTGGAGCGAAACGCAGGCGCTAGTGAAGCAGCCTAAAAATCCCGCAGGCGGTAGTGAAGCTGCCTACCAACACCAATTTTGCCAAGACATAGTACATATATAAATATACATATATATTATATATTAATATTACACATTGTATCGAAAAAATAAAACTTAAAATTTATTGCAGCAAACAAAATATGGTTACTTTTTATATCCGAGTTTTATTGGATAGGAGGAATATATCTTTATATATTTTTATTTTTCTGACTTCTAACTTGTATTAAAAACTGTTTTGAGATTGGAGGTAAACTTTATTTCGAAAGGTGATAAACATTTTAACTTTAATTTATTAATTAACTTAATTGGTATATACAAAATTTTAAGAAATTTTACAAATAATAATATTGCTATAATAAGTTATATGTAAATTGATTTAAACCATAAAACTTTCGTTTCGTATTTATGTGTCGCTTGGCTTTTTGTTACCAAGTCGCTTCGATTGGGCTTTTATACACTCGCGTTAACAACCTTCATTCTGGTGTTTCTCAACTCTATTTGTTTTCGCCATTCCAGTCTAAAGTTTCTTGCCTGCTAACAAACGCCTGTAAAATGAAATTGTAATAATTCAGTTAGTATTTAACTATTTACAACAAAAAGAAATTAAGAGGCAAATAAAAGTGCTTATAGCATAGTTTTGTATAATGTAGACACCAAGTATTCTGCAATTTTTCATGCCCATTCGGCTTATTCTGCACTTAAATTTGCACACTTAAAACTATTGAGACATTTTTCACTGTCCTTTTGCGTCACCGGCATGCGATGTGTCCAGACGAGGTAATTGTTGGCACTGCGATCGGATGTGTTGCTTTGTTGCAGTTTCAATTATCATCATATTCGCTTCCCAATCTTCATCTATTTTGGTTTGCTAACTAGGTGGTTGGATAGCACAATGAATGTACAATAAAAATGATTTAAAAAAAGGGAACAAATAAACATTTAATTATATTTACCTGGAAGCATCTTCAAGCCAATCACCACCCACATCTGCTGCAGGATTGATAAATTGTGTTGGTGCAGCAATAGTAAAACATCGACCTTCTTGCTTCTAGGATCTACAGAAATGCACGTACTGCAAAGAATATTTAAGTTTTAATCAATAAATGTAAATATGTACAAAGAATTCAACTTTTTTTTTTTTTTTTTTATTCCTTTCGAAATCCTTCTCCTGAAGGAGTATATGGCAGGCTTGTTTCAGCCAATTAAATTGCCAGGTTGATCACTTGCCGTAATTGCATACTATCGAATCTTTGTTGCCTCTATCCTGTTTTGTATCGCATCGAGGTTTTGATGTTGATGTAGGGTGGAGGTTGACATATGTCGTATGTATGTAAATAGAGCATATATAATTATACTAACATATAGTTTTGTTTCTAACTTAACGAGATGTAATGTATATACAATGGTATGTTATATCACAGTTGTTTGTAATGATTATATACATGAAGAAAATATGACTAACTGATGTTGTTTGAATTTGAATGATTATCTGTTTGCATTGATCAAAATTATTTACAATAATTCATTTTTTTATGCCTTTGCATCTATCCGTATCGAAAGTTACGCTAGTGTTTGTTGCATATTAATTATATTTTTTTATTTTTTTTTATACATATCTATGTATGTATGTATTTACATATACTTTTTTTTCCTTTTTAACTTTTTTATTTTCATATACATACATATATATTTTTTTTTTTATTTTTTAATTTTTTTTATTTTTTTTTATTTTTGAAGAATACATCATATACATATATGTAAGTATATATGTATATTTTTTTTTTTTTTTAACTGATTAAGTGATAGTGTGTTTCTTTGTATGCATATTTCATTTGCATTGATGTTTTTTTTTTTTTTTTTTTTAACTTATACTAGTTGAACAATAAGGTTATTTGATTTTAATTAACATTTAGTCTTTCTTCTCGTTTTTGTTTTTTTTTTTTTAAAGCGCTTTGTCAAGTTTAGCTTTGTGTATGAACTTTATTAGCTCATGGAAATATTCTGGTTTTTTTGTAATTAGTATTTCTGTTAAATTATTAAATAGATTAAAAATTTTGAATTCGTTTCTCAATTGCCTGTGTTTCGTGCAGTCAAAAATTTGATGTTGATGAGAAGCTTTTGTGTTACATGTTTCACAATTCTCTGAGACGTGATTGTGTATAAGGTGTAAAAAAACTTTGTCATATGTATATCCTGTCATCAGTCTATTTATAAGTTTTATTTCGTATGGTTCAAGTTTAAATGCATCTGAATTAAACCATGGTTTTTGTGCTCTGGCTGTTATGCTGTCTATTAGTTTTACGTCCCAGTTCGTACATTTATTTTTAATTTCCTCAACTGTTTCTTTCCATAAGGTCTGCCCTATTTTTCTCATGGCTTCTTGTGGTGTTAATTCCACTTCCAAAAGCCTTCCATACTCAAGAGCAGTTTTAGCCGCTTCGTCAGCCTTTTCATTAAAGCTTATCCCCACATGGCTGGGTACCCAATTAATTACAAGCTGCTCAATTTCGGAGTCACACACCTGATTGTGTATCTCAGCAATTAAGTAGTTCTGTGTTTGTTTATGTGAAATCGTTTGAATTGCTGCTAAGCTGTCTGTGAATATACATACTTTGTACCATTTATTTTTCTTTGCAAGTAAAGTAGCTTGTAGTATGGCTACTAATTCACCACTGGTTGATGTAAGGTTGTCCTTAATGTTATATAAATAAGACACTTTGTGTTCCGTATCATAAACTGCACAGCCTACTTTGCCCTCACTCACAGATGCATCCGTGGCTACTATTTTAAACCCCTCTTTAGCCATTCTGCTTTTCTTTTCATTGTACAGTGCTTGAAGTTGAAGGTGTGACATGTTGTTTTTTGTCTTGTTTAGTTCTGACCCTGTCATCTTGATCTTTTTGCTGTAGGTATATGTAACATTAGTGTTAATTTTATTTAGAATATCTTTAAACTTGTTAGCTGTGTGACTATAGCTTGATTTAACAGTTGTACTGTTGAAAAGTTCTGTCTTTATGTTAGAATTGAGAAACCATTGTTTGATGATTTCTTTTGCAGTAAGCCATTCAGCTCTCTTTATAGGAGTTAGTTCGCAAGCCAACGCATATCTAGCCAGAGTGGGTGTGTTTGGAGGTAGGCCTAAACATCGCCTGAGCGAATCATTGACGCTAACTTGAAGTTGTTTGTTGTAAATCTTAGGAGCATTTGAATAGCTGGTATTGGCGTACTCAGTTTTGGATCTTACAAACACCTTGAAAAGGTTTAATGCTGTTTTTGGAGCTAGCCCCGCTTTTATTGTTGTTAATTTCATAAGTAAGTTTTTCCCCGACTTAACCTTCATCTTAACTTGCCCTATGTGCTCTTTAACTGTGGAGTTTGCGTTGATAGTTCTGCCTAGCCACTTTACATTGTATACTTGCTCTATTTTCTGTCCATTTATGTCAATGCTGTACTGCTCTCTTTTTCCTGTCGTCATTTTCATGAACTTTGTTTTGTTTATATTAATTGTCATGTTAAGTGAATTTAAGTTGCTGATAATTTTCTCTAATTTTGTTGCCAAGTTAAGAATGGCAGTTTTTTCACATTTGTTGTGTACCACTATCGCCAGGTCGTCAGCAAATTGAAACATCTGCGTATTGTTATCATTGATATCATGTAATTTTGCTGTGTAGATGTTAAAAAGAATTGGAGATAAACAACTTCCCTGTGGTAAACCATTGTTTATTTCTATGGATTTGTTCCCTAGTGTTAGGAGTCTTGAAGAAAAAAAATTGTGTATCCAATCCGCAATTCTTCTATCAATTTTGTGGTGCACAAGTGTTTTATGTAGGGTCTTAAGATCCACACAGTTGTAGGCGTCTGAGATGTCTAAAAAACAAATGAAAACTTTTTCTTTGTTTTGTTTTTTGGTTGCCACCAGGTGAAAAATCTCATTCAAACACATTGTTGTTGACCGCATTTTACGATAAGCAAAACTCTTGGCCGGAATAATGTTATTTTTTTCTACTCTATTGCTTAATGCTTCTTTTATTAACATGTTTAGGCTTTTAGCTACAACTGATATAAGTGATATGGGTCTAAAATTGCACAATTGGTCCAGATTTTTGTCTACTTTTGGAATCGGAACTACCTTTATTCTACGCCAGCTTTCTGGAACCTCATTTTTTAAGAACTGTTGCTCTAGAGCTTTGAGAAAGTTTTTTGTGGATTTTTCTGACAAGTTTTTAAGTATTAGGAAGGTAATGTTGTCATGTCCTCCCGCTGTGGATTTTTTTCTATTTAGTTTCTCAACAAAATTGTCTATTGAAAAATCTATGTTAATTGTCTCTGTTTGGTCTTGGTAATTTGTTTTCACCGTTTCTGTTAGTTGTGTTGTATTTTCAGTTCTTACCTGATTTTTGAGGTATTCCAGATATTTTTGGTTGTCTTCAGTCGCCCATTCTTGACTATGGTTTCTTCTTCCTTTTACGTTGTTGATAAAATTTCAGGCATCTTTTGTGTTGGGGTTGGTATTAAGTTCTTCTAATTTGCTTTTGTAGCTATTGTTTTTTGCTTCTTGAACCGCCTTTCTCCATTCCGTCGTTGCTACCGTCGATGCCTCAAGGTCTTCTATTTTGGTTGAAGTGTTCGCTTTTTTCCTTCTAGCTACATGCAGTCTAAATAGCCTGTGCAGATTTTCATTCCACCAAGCCTTTGGTTTCCACCCTTTTTCATTAAGGTCAATGCTGACACCTTCTTTTGCCTCTTGGATGTCTCTTTGTAATGTATTAAAATTACTGAAATTAATCAATTTTACTTTTTTAATCAGGTTGTTTTTCGGCGTAAAATTGTTTGGTAATTTATGTATCTCTTTTAGGACTATGGTAACTGGAAAATGTCTACTTCCTCCTATGCTTATCTGTGGGCATTTCCATTCCACTTCTTCATTTTTGATGCTGGTGAATGTTAAATCCAGGACCGATCCCGCATTACTGTCATTGCTAAAGTGAGTTTTTGACCCATCATTTATACACCTGAGATTTGCATTTTCAATTTCTGTATTTAAAATCTTGCCTTTAGCTGTATTTATGTGATCTCCAAAAATTTTGTCTCTCGCATTGAAGTCTCCTAACAATAGTACATTTCTGAACTTTGTTAAGAATATTGTTAATCTGTTCATCTCTTGCGCAAATGTTTCCGCACTTAAGCTAGGTGGAAAATACACGTTACAAAGAGTAATGTTGGTGCTAAGATTTGTCGTCTTAGCTATAATTATGTCGAGGTTTGTTTTGTATTTAATTTTTGAGTACCTAATACCTTTCTTGAAGCCAATAGCTACGCCTCCATATCCATCTGATCTAGTTTTCTTTATTAGGTTAAAACCTATTAAATTGTTATTTTCTGAATGTTCACTGTGCGAGAATATTTCCTGTAGACACACAATGTCTATTTCATATCTATTGTTAAAATGGTCTACATAGCTTTTATTGGTTTTAATACTTTGAATGTTATATTGTAATATCTTTGTGCTCATTTATTGTTGATTTATTTATTCTGTCGCTAATTTTGACTTTGCAGATTTTTTCTAGTAGTTGAACCAATGGTTCATTCTGGTCTATTTCAAATTTCTTTATAAGCAGACTAAGCAACTTTTCTATTTCCGATACCCTATCCCACTGTGCACTTTCGTACACCGGTTGATGTGTATTGGCTTTGTTTTTATATATACGATTTTCTTTACTTGGTTCTACTTTGTTAGTTTTTTGTTGTAATACATGGCTATATCTTTTTTTTGTCAACATTTTGTTTACTATTTGATCGTTATTTAAGATTTCTGTTTGGCCAGAGAGCGTAGCCGGAAAATCTTCCTGATAATTGTCTAGTAAAGAGAAACGATTACTGTCATTTACTTCTAGAACATACATATCAAAAGCTTCTCTTTTTGAGATTTTTTTGATCGTCATTATTTCCAACACTTTCTCTTCTTTCTGCCATTTTCCACAACTTTTCCGGTTGAGCGAGTTGTGCCCGTCGTTCCCACAGAGGATACAATTATTTGTTGTTGTTCTACAGTTGCTGCTACAGCCTTCCTCCTTTCCGCACACTATGCACCTGTTTTTTGCTTTGCATGACATTCCTGTATGGCCAAGCCTGCCGCAGTTAAAACACTGTCTTATTCTTGGAATGTAATGTTTCACCTTACTCTTTACATAGAAGACACTGATTTCCTCTGGTAATTCATGACCTTGAAAACCTATCTTGACTGAAAAAGTAGGTTGAAATTTGTTTCTATCGTCCGGATCTCGTCTCGTTAGTCTCATTACTGATGTCACCTTAATGTTAGAAACTATGCCTTCTAGAATTTCTTTTTCAGAAAATTCTACCGGCACATTCCTTATTACACCCACTGACTCTACAAAATTTCTTGGTATAAATGCATTCATTTCATTTTTTATTAAATTTAAATTTTCAAGGCTCTTATTTGCAAGCTGGTGTGTCTTGAAAAATATTTTATATAGTGACCTTCCTATTGCTTTAATATCTTTTATACCCTCAATCTGGAAATTTCTAATTTTTTCCCACAGAAACATTCCATTCTTCATTTTTTCATTATTACATATTGGGCTTTTGGAAGTGTCAATTAACACACAAAAGTCACCTTTATGTGCACTAGTATACCGCATACTCTCTTTTCTTTTTTCTTTGTCCACCGTTACCTTTAGTGTTTCGTTTTCATTTTTTCCTACTTGCTTCTCAGTTATTTTGGCAAATGTACCTTTCGGTACAAGCATTCCCTGTAACGGGATTTGAGTCACGTTATGTTCGTCCATCTTAGTTTTTTTTGTTTTATAATTTTTAACCGCACTTTTTTTTATACTGTCTTCCTCCGTCTCAGAGCTTATTTTTTCATTATTGATACCCTTATTTAGTCTTTTTCTGTTTGCTTTTTTCTGACTTCTATTCTCCTCAAACCAATTTGAGGCAATAGGGTCAGACTCGTTAACGTCCACAGCCTCAGACGCCGAAGCGTCGGCCATTCTGTCTTGGTTTACTCACGTATATCAGTATGTGTTAGTAAGCACGATATAAAAATTTCAGGCAATGAGAAACTCACCCAATTTCAATTCTTCAGTCCTTGATGCTGCGCTATACAAATTTTATTTCACACAATGTTCTTATCTTTACACTCACTTATACTCTAACTTGAAATATTTTCTAAACACTACAGAACGATAATTTATTTGCTGCTTGCTTCTACTTATTCAAATAAACCTCCACCCTCGGCTGCTGTGTTCGGAATGAAAGAATTCAACTTACCAAAATAAGTTTTCTTTCATCTGACAACCAAAAACAATAACTTCCATTCTTCAATTCTTTTCGATTATGACATTCTTAATTTGACAAATTTTGACGAATTCGCTTTGCCACCACCTTTAATCAATTCGCCTTGGATAGTACCGACGCCGAATTGGAGCTTACCGCGGAGTTTAGGACCTATTTTTGCAACGTTTTGTTGGTGTCGAGACACCCGCAGCAACATTTTGAACGTTTTAAATAGCCGCCCAAATAAGAAAGAGTGCCTTTCTGTTTACGGAAGTCGATTAGTAACATCACTTTTGGCTAAGTGGAAGGCGATGAGTACCGAAGCAATTGCAGTTTCTGTTGCTCGGTTTGATGTTGGGTTGCAACGATTGTCATTTACATTAAATATAAAGGCTCGTAATGAACTTCAGCAGCAACTTAAAGCATCCGCTTTTGGAAAAAGAAAATATTTCGCCGTTGAAGATTCGAATTGGACCGAATGTAAGAAGAGAAAGCTACAGCCCCAGTTGAAATGCCACTTTTGCGGAAAACTCGGCCACAAAATTGCTGATTGTCGTCTGAAGAAGGGGAATACAAAATGTTCAACGAATACTTACCAGCAAAATAAAATCGTATGAGAGAAGGGTGGATATGTGTGAGGTGTTGGAGCCAAAGGGAGTGTTAACACTATCTGGTGAGGCGTATCCATTCATTTTTGACTCCGGTGCGGAGTGTTCGCTTGCGAGAGAAACAATTTCTCTAAAATTTTCGGGAGAAAGAATAAACAATGTCGTTGTGTTAAAAGGTATTGGAGATACCACCATATGTAATAGTTCTCAAATTTTATGCAAAGTTGAAATAAGTGGATATTTGGTAGAGATTTTGTTTCATATAGTTTTGTATACATTTTTGAAATACAATGTAATGATTGGCCGTGAGATTCTGTGTCATAAACAAATTTAATATTTTTAAAAAGAAAACTGCTAATGCTTTCTTTACATCAGAGTGTGCGATGATTTGTTCAATATTGATACTGATTTAGTCGAAAACGAAAAAGCTCGGTTGATTTCAATTTTGCAAAAATATATTGGCTGTTTTATCAATGGGGTTCCGCGAACTCGTTTCAGCACTGGTATGTTGGAAAAACGTCTGACAGCTGCTAATAAAACTGTTCAGAAAAGACCATACCCACTTCGTTCGGAAGAAAAGGAAGTCGTCAGAAATAAAATAAAATAATTATTAGAGTTTAACGTTATTCGTCCTACTTGCTCGCCTTTCGCCAGTCCTATGTTACTTGTCAAAAAGAAAAACGGATCCGATCGTCTTTGTGCACACTATCGAGAACTGAATTCAAATACAGTATCTGACATATACCCATTGCCCTTAATATCCTATCAAATCGCTAGTCTTCGGGGAGCCAATTATTTTACTTGTTTGGATATGGCGAGTGGGTTTCACCAAATTCCTATCTATCCTGATTCAATTGAACGTACAGCATTTGTTACACCGGCCATGCCTTTTGGCCTTAAGAATGCGCCTTCAGTTTTTCAACGCGCGGTCAATAAAGAGCTAGCCGATCTTGCTCACTCATTTGTTATAGTCTACATGCATGACATTATGATTGTTGCTTCCACAAAAGAAGAATCATTCGAGCGGCTCGTAATACTTTAAGATGTACTAGTTAAAGCTGGCTTCTCCTTTAACATGACTAAATGTTCATTCCTCAAGTTAAGCGCGGAGTATCTTGGGTACGAAATCAAGGCAGGTGAGATTAAGCCCAATCCTCGCAAAATAAATGCTTTAACTAAGTTGCCACCCCCACAATCTGTGCATCATTGATGAGACAATTTATAGGTTTAGCCTCATATTTTCGCCAGTTCGTGGCTAATTTCTCACAAATTATGAAACCACTTTATCTTCTGGTCTCTAATAAAAAGAACTTTTTATGAAAACCTGAGCAAGAGCAAATACGTCAGAGAATAATTTCTGCTTTAACCAATAGGCCTGTGTTAATCAATTTTGATCCCCAATATCCCATAGAGTTGCATACCGATGCAAGCTCCGATGGCTATGGTGCCATTTTGCTACATAGGATTAATAATAGACCTCACGTCGTGGAATATTATCGCAAAATGACTTCTCCAGCAGAATCTAGATATCATTCTTATGAACTAGAGATATTTATTAGCTGTCGTTAATTCAATAAAACATTTCCGTCACTACCTGCACGGACATAAGTTTTCAATATACACCGATTGCAATTCACTCAAAGCTTCTCGTACAAAAGTAGATTTAACGCCAAGGGTTCAACGCTGGTGGACATTTTTGCAGTCCTTTGATTTTGACATCGATTGATTGATGTCGATTTCTTTTCTCGGAATCACTTACCTTCAAAAACCATACTCGACAATAAAATACTGGAGAAGCGTGTTAATTTAGCCGAAATCACAGGCAATTGGCTCCTTGCTGAATAGCAACGAGACCCAGAAATAGCATCAATCGTATCCAAACTTCGCAATAACGAAGTTGGAGAAGATATGGCAAATACATACGAGCTTCGAGCTGGCACACTATACAGAAAAATACAAAGAAATGGTAAAACACGGTGTTTGCCAATCGTTCCAAGAGTTTTTAAGTGGTCCGTTATAAATCATGTTCATGAATCTGTTATGCATTTGGGTTTGGATAAGACTCTTGAAAAGGTTTATGAAAACCATTGGTTTATTATTATGTCTAAATACGTAAGAAAATTTGTCGAAAATTGTATCACTTGTAGGTTGTCTAAAACGTCTTCAGGCAAGATTCAATCTGAACTTCACCTCATTCCAAAGATAAATATCCCTTGGCATACTGTCCATATTGACATAACAGGCAAGTTGAGTGGTAAAAATGATCGTAAGGAATATATAATAGTTCAAATCGATGCTTTTACAAAATTTGTTTACTTTTATCACACCACAAACATAGACACCGAAAATTCCATTAAGGCCTTAAGATCTTCAATGTCAGTTTTCGGGGTACCTTCGCGGGTGGTTACTGATCAAGGTCGTTGCTTCGCTAGTAAAAACTTCGGTGAATTCTGTTCCTCGCAGAAAATAAATTTACATTTAATTGCCACTGGTTTAAATCGCGCTAACGGACAAGTAGAACGGGTCATGAGCGCACTCAAAAATCTTTTGACGGCAGTTGAAACAAGCCAACGTTCTTGGCAAGAAGCTCTAGGTGAAATACAGCTGGCTTTGAATTGTACGGTCAATCGGGTCACTAAAGCTAGTCCACTAGAATTGTTAATCGGAAAAGAAGAACGGCCATTTGGCCTACTGCCTATTGTAGAAGAAAATAACGTTGACGTTTGTTATTTAAAAACTCGTGCAGTTCAAAACATCGAAAATAATGCTAACTATGAAAAATTTAGGTTTAACAAGAATAAGGCCAAAATTATAAGACATAATATCGGTGATTACGTTTTACTTAAAAATGAGGAAAGGCACCAGACTAAATTAGATCCTAAGTATAGAGGTCCGTTTTTGGTGACAGAGGTTCTGGACGGGAATCGGTACATATTGAAATCCTTGAGTAACGCAAGAACGTATAAGTATGCACACGAACATTTGCGAAAGTTACCATCAGCAGAGGTTTCCTCAGAATTATGCACAATGGGTATAGAAGACATGGTCGAAAATGAAAGAGACGTCAATGAAAATAAAAATAAAAAAAAGACGTTGAAAGAGACGTCAGTGAAAATGAAATTGGCAGTGGAGAGACGCCACTGAAAATGAAAGAGGCGCTGAAAGAGACATCATTGTAAATGTACAAGGTGTTGATAAAGACGCCAAAGGATGAACACAAGCTTCCTTACCCTACTTGGTAATTTTCCGGTCGACGTGTTGATTTCTTTTAATAATAATTTATTATTATTTGATAAGGCAGGGTCTTTTTGAACTTCTCGCGCAGAAACTTTAAATACATCATTGCTGCCGTTAACCGCCATCTAATAATATACTACTCAATACACATTTTGTGGAAAGTGAATTTCGAAAAGCTATTTTTTAAAAACTGCTGGACTAAGTGCATACAGTTAAAAGGAGTTTATAATGAAAAAAAGGATCGCTTTTTTGCCGAAATAAATACATACGTTTTATTCCGAAAGTCGATGGCTTATCAAACCGCCTTCGTAAGATATTTGTAAACAAAAGGAATCAAATCGCACAAATTAAAACTTGTAATAATGATACAACGCCACGATCGCCGTCTTCCATGGAGTTGCCTTCACCTTCACCACTGCTCAGTGGTCAAAGCCTTTGCCGTTGCCAGCAGAGATTCCATTGCGCGGGCAGCAAAATACAATTATTTTGCTGTTACCGGTGTCTTCGTCAAATGGGCTAATTTCTTGCGGCTTTAGCCAATAAGACTTATTTCACAATAATAAGCAATAATTATTGTGCAAGCAATAATTATTATGCAAGCACTATCTAATTTTATCCACATTTTTTCAAACACTTCTAAATATGTACATGTGTATATGAACAAATGTATTTTTTTCAAAAAGGTACTAACTCCATTCTTTAACAAATATTTGATTTTGATGCAAAACGAAAGAAAACGTAAAAACGTTATAAATCATGTTCATGAATCTGTTATGCATTTGGGTTTGGATAAGACTCTTGAAAAGGTTTATGAAAACCATTGGTTTATTATTAGATATGTCTTGTAGGTTGTCTAAAACGTCTTCAGGCAAGATTCAATCTGAACTTCACCTCATTCCAAAGATAAATATCCCTTGGCATACTGTCCATATTGACATAACAGGCAAGTTGAGTGGTAAAAATGAAAGTGATTTTCGAGTGCTGATTAAGAAATATTTTTTGCAAACACCTAAACCAAGAAAAGGCTTGATAAATGCTCTGGCGACCCTGCACCATTAACTTTAATAATTAAGAAGTGGTTTACTGAGTTCCATTGTAGTCGTACCAGGCGTAGTATCGCAACTGAGTGGGTACATTACATTTAATATGGATATGAAAAATGCTATCTGGGCGATGAATGCCGCGATTGCTTACACTATCCATAAGCTATCGAGCACACGTGTATTGTCACCATGGCAAAAATCCATGTCTTGGACTACGAACTGCTAGTCCATCCAGCATTTTCTCTAGCCCAAGCGACTATTTCCTATTCCCCACCCTAAAGAAATGGCTAGGTGGTAAAAGTTTTTTGGTCGAATGAAGAGTTCGCCATTAGGCAAACACCTATTTGGAGAGTCTTGAGAAAAGCTTTGGAAGGAATAAAAAAAATTTAAAAACTGCTGGACTAAGTGCATACAGTTAAAAGGAGTTTATAATGAAAAAAAGGATCGCACAAATTAAAACTTGTAATAATGATACAACGCCACGATCGCCGTAAAAATGCATGATTTAAAAAAAAACGTACATAGCGTTCTTTTTTTTATCAGTGGTTTTACCATGAATGACTTGTTTGTTTAGAGTGAAGAGGTGCTAGATTTTGAGGAAAGATGAAATATATACTGGACGACCACTGTAATTAATAAAATAAGTATATAGTAGTTTTCTCATTTTTATCCATTATTTTGCAATAATGTGCGAGAATACTAACTGTGGGTTGTTAAAAGAACAATTTAAATTCACTGAACAATGTGAGAATAGTAAAAATCTACGTAAAACAGGCTCTGATTGCTATTAAAACGTGCTGTTTTTATTTAGCTTAATACAAAAATTCTTTATTACTGGTTTATGATTGATTCTAAAAAAGGTAAATAATGCAAAAATAATATAATTAAGATTGTGTAAATTTAATAAAAAAGTGAGAGATTGCTATGGGTAACGAGGAAAATAATAATATTGAATTGCAAACACAAGAGAACCCAGACACTTTTGGAAGTCATTTAGATCATGGTGTTTTCGATGTAGTGCCTTATGGATTCCATATTGATAGCGACAGTTCCATCGACCTGCCTGTAAAATCCCAAAAGCGCAAAAAGAGAGTTTCTGTTAAGCAAGCATCTTGGTTCAAGGCCCGAAAAAAAATTTAAGACAGCGGGGCAAATCATACTTCGGAAAAGTAAAAGAAAATAGCGTTTGGAATTACAAAATAAAACGGAATGCGCGAGTAATGAAACAACAATTAAAATGCAAAAAAAATACTGGTAATTCCTCAATACAATACTTATTTTTTGGAAGGAATAAAAAAAATTTAAAAACTGCTGGACTAAGTGCATACAGTTAAAAGGAGTTTATAATGAAAAAAAGGATCGCTTTTTTGCCGAAATAAATACATACGTTTTATTCCGAAAGTCGATGGCTTATCAAACCGCCTTCGTAAGATATTTGTAAACAAAAGGAATCAAATCGCACAAATTAAAACTTGTAATAATGATACAACGCCACGATCGCCGTCTTCCATGGAGTTGCCTTCACCTTCACCACTGCTCAGTGGTCAAAGCCTTTGCCGTTGCCAGCAGAGATTCCATTGCGCGGGCAGCAAAATACAATTATTTTGCTGTTACCGGTGTCTTCGTCAAATGGGCTAATTTCTTGCGGCTTTAGCCAATAAGACTTATTTCACAATAATAAGCAATAATTATTGTGCAAGCAATAATTATTATGCAAGCACTATCTAATTTTATCCACATTTTTTCAAACACTTCTAAATATGTACATGTGTATATGAACAAATGTATTTTTTTCAAAAAGGTACTAACTCCATTCTTTAACAAATATTTGATTTTGATGCAAAACGAAAGAAAACGTAAAAACGTTATAAATCATGTTCATGAATCTGTTATGCATTTGGGTTTGGATAAGACTCTTGAAAAGGTTTATGAAAACCATTGGTTTATTATTAGATATGTCTTGTAGGTTGTCTAAAACGTCTTCAGGCAAGATTCAATCTGAACTTCACCTCATTCCAAAGATAAATATCCCTTGGCATACTGTCCATATTGACATAACAGGCAAGTTGAGTGGTAAAAATGAAAGTGATTTTCGAGTGCTGATTAAGAAATATTTTTTGCAAACACCTAAACCAAGAAAAGGCTTGATAAATGCTCTGGCGACCCTGCACCATTAACTTTAATAATTAAGAAGTGGTTTACTGAGTTCCATTGTAGTCGTACCAGGCGTAGTATCGCAACTGAGTGGGTACATTACATTTAATATGGATATGAAAAATGCTATCTGGGCGATGAATGCCGCGATTGCTTACACTATCCATAAGCTATCGAGCACACGTGTATTGTCACCATGGCAAAAATCCATGTCTTGGACTACGAACTGCTAGTCCATCCAGCATTTTCTCTAGCCCAAGCGACTATTTCCTATTCCCCACCCTAAAGAAATGGCTAGGTGGTAAAAGTTTTTTGGTCGAATGAAGAGTTCGCCATTAGGCAAACACCTATTTGGAGAGTCTTGAGAAAAGCTATTTTTTGGAAGGAATAAAAAAAATTTAAAAACTGCTGGACTAAGTGCATACAGTTAAAAGGAGTTTATAATGAAAAAAAGGATCGCACAAATTAAAACTTGTAATAATGATACAACGCCACGATCGCCGTAAAAATGCATGATTTAAAAAAAAACGTACATAGCGTTCTTGTTTTTATCAGTGGTTTTACCATGAATGACTTGTTTGTTTAGAGTGAAGAGGTGCTAGATTTTGAGGAAAGATGAAATATATACTGGACGACCACTGTAATTAATAAAATAAGTATATAGTAGTTTTCTCATTTTTATCCATTATTTTGCAATAATGTGCGAGAATACTAACTGTGGGTTGTTAAAAGAACAATTTAAATTCACTGAACAATGTGAGAATAGTAAAAATCTACGTAAAACAGGCTCTGATTGCTATTAAAACGTGCTGTTTTTATTTAGCTTAATACAAAAATTCTTTATTACTGGTTTATGATTGATTCTTAAAAAGGTAAATAATGCAAAAATAATATAATTAAGATTGTGTAAATTTAATAAAAAAGTGAGAGATTGCTATGGGTAACGAGGAAAATAATAATATTGAATTGCAAACACAAGAGAACCCAGACACTTTTGGAAGTCATTTAGATCATGGTGTTTTCGATGTAGTGCCTTATGGATTCCATATTGATAGCGACAGTTCCATCGACCTGCCTGTAAAATCCCAAAAGCGCAAAAAGAGAGTTTCTGTTAAGCAAGCATCTTGGTTCAAGGCCCGAAAAAAAAAATTTAAGACAGCGGGGCAAATCATACTTCGGAAAAGTAAAAGAAAATAGCGTTTGGAATTACAAAATAAAACGGAATGCGCGAGTAATGAAACAACAATTAAAATGCAAAAAAAATACTGGTAATTCCTCAATACAATACTTAAAAGTCACTAACGAAGAGAGGTTAAACATATTTGAACAAATTCGGCAAATGCACTGGAAGAAACAACAAACATATGTTCAAGTGTTGATGCAAGTTGTAAAGACAGCAAGGCCCAGAAGTCGAAAAGTGGAAAATCAGTCAAGAAGATGTCGAACATTAAAGTACTATTTAAAAATTAATGAAAATAATATTCGTGCGGGCCAAACATTTTTTATTAAATACACTGGACATTGGTAGACGTAGTGTTAAATTTAAAGAATATTCGTGTTGGCCAAGAATTTGTTTTAAATACACTGGTCATTGGTAGACGTACAGTGTTAAACTGGGCAAAGCAACCCCTATTTTCAAGAGAAAATTCAAGAAATAATATTTAAACACCAAATAGCCATGGTACAAAAAATTGTAGAAACTGGACATATGTATGTATGCAAATGGAAGCTGACAGTGTTCCTTCTACTATAGAGCGTGCGATAAAAAATCGCAAAATAGATGTTCCTGCAGAATATATTGCTGCATTAGTATATGTAGAATATTTGGATCATACTTTCTTCAAAACTTTTAAGAACATTTCACTTATAAAAGGCATTCATCCTGGACGGGTAAAAGGTGACGGTAAAGTTACTAATATTCGTGCAATAAAATACACATCACATAAAAAAATTTGTATTAATTATTACACTGCAAAAGAAGGAAAATTACAGCCAGGAAATACGAAGATCTTCAATATTTAAAAACCTCTTTACCAAAGAATGATGAATTACTTCACGAGTGATATTCTTTTTTTAATGTGATTTAATTTATATTTGAGTAGCAATGAAAAAATACTGCACTGTTTAATTTTATAATACTTTTTTTTAAAAATATTTTTTTATAAAGCCGCAGCAACGAAGTAAGACTGTATAAAATATTTTTCTTTCAAATAAAACTTGTGCTATAATATTGAAAGTAACAAATTAAATTGTACTTTTGCATTTAGAAAAAGTTTTGCACAAAAAAATATGAACTGCATAAAATGTGTTAGGTTAGGTTAACCCAGATATTACTGAAAATAAATTTTTGCCCGATTTTTATAATTTTTGGAAATTAAACAGGAAAATTGTCAAAAAAAAATTTGCTCTGGGGAAAACTCGGAAAAATGGTGTCGTTTTTAAACAACGATAGTAAAATGACCTACTATTACTACGAGTATAACGTATAAAGAAAACGAAATTTGTGTATGGTTATATTCATTTATTATGACTTATTTATTGAGGAAAATATACATATGAACAAGTAAAAAAAAAAAAATTATGTAGGTGTGTGATAAATTTCAAAACAGTTTTTTGGATGCAGAGTGGCGTCACATTTTATACAAAAAAAATTTGCATGCTTATGACAAAAAGCGCAACGCAGTTGGCCTTGTCGATATTTTACTACGTGGCCTATACCATGAAAACGCGTGAAAAGCTTTCGATGTTCGCCCAGGTTTTCGTTGATCTGACTTCTTGAAAGTCTCTAAAATACCTGTCGCTACACACCGGCGGAATTTTAGATGATCATATTCACCATGGTTAGCTTTGTATAGTTGCCAAGCATTGTGAAGCGCCATGTCCAGGCAGTGGGCAATAAGCGAAAAATACCATTTCTTGCCTCTAATTGAAGTCCTGTAGAGGCTAATGTTCTGATCAGACCTATCCACACCTCCCATGTTGTTATTGTAAGCTTTGATAAGAGAGGGTTGATCAACAAGAATGTATTTCTTTTCTTTTTGCGAAAATCTCTTTATTTTGCTCACAGGATTTACCTTTGCGTGGTTTGATACAACTGTAACAACACTATTATCATGCCACTTGCAAACTACGATTTCTTCAGCCCTTGTAGAATTGAATTTGTAAGAACCTCGGTGCAACTTTTGCATTTCTTTGTTTGTCGGCAAAGGACATTTGGATAAACGATTTTCCCTTATCGTTCCAGTCGCGTTAAATCCTCTTTTACCTAGCTCATCAATCAACGGTACCGAGGTAAAGAAATTGTCAAAAAATAAGTGAAAGGGGGCCTGGTGGTTCATTTTCCGAAGAACATCAGCATATTGCAGGATTACACTGGCTCCCAGTCCAAGTTTTCTGTACTGGCTCACAATCTCGCCCGATTGCCCTTGATAGGGTTCACACCATATTATATATCCCAAGCCAGTTGCTCCCACCCAAAACTTGCAGCCCCATCGGATAGGCTTGCCACGTATAAATTGTTTGCATGGGTGCCCCCCATAGTAAGGCACCATGGCCTCGTCGATGCTGTGATTTTCCTGAAGAGGTGCAAAATTTAAAAAATTGGCATTCAAAGCATCTATCAGTGGACGAACTTTGGCAAATTTATCATTCGGTTGCAAATTAGAGTTATCACAACAGTGAAGGTTAGACATTATAAAGGTGAAGCGATCTCTAGACATGGCGTTGAACACAATGGGCATGCCACAGTCAGTGGCATTCTCCCAATACATTTGTCTCCTAGGTACGATAACATAGCCACTGAACAGCAAAACTCCGAAGAAAGACTGCATTTCCTCATTGGTTACATTCCCTACTTTGTTTTTTTGTTTGAGAGGCGTACCTGTTCGTGTATTTCACGAACATACTTACGATCTTTTTGTCAAACAGGCATTCGAAAAAATATAATGGAGCCTGTTTAAACGTTGCTCCTTCCATGTCATTCCAACTACTACTTTTGGGTTGTATGTCCCGTGATGACCAACTATATATATGTTTTATTTTTGGAGACAATAGTTTCAGCAGTTGCATGAAAAATTGTTTGCGTTGAAGTAGTGGGCACCTGTGAATTGTCTTGTATTACATCTGAATCTAGTTGATTCAGCGGTAAATCGTCATCTTCGCTTTCAGAAGAATCAAGTTGAAGCTCAGCTTGAGCTCGTAGCTGCGAACCAGGTAAATTGTTCAGCAATATTTCATTTTCTTCGCCAGAATCTTCGTCTGTGACATCTTCATTACAGTTTTCAGGTGGAAATATTGTAATAACGTCGGGTAACGGACCGTCGTCATTTCTTTCTAATTCTCCTACATTTTCATGCAGCTTCAGACCACGCATACTTCTATGTTTTAGGCAAACAAACAAAAAAGGCAATAGTAGTATATTTTACTACTGGCGTTTATTAACAACATTGAATTCATTCGCTAATTTCTTTATGACAAAACAGTTAAACTACAAGTATTTTGCAGTTTGGTGCATCTCACATGCGCAACCACTGTAATGAATTAAGATATCTCACAAATAAATATATCCCGTACTTTATACTTACTTCGAAAAACTCATCTTGAAAAACTATTAATTTAACCTCAAAATTCCACGCGCAGCCACTATCACATTGGATTCACAACACTGACTGAAGATGTGTATAATACTAGTTTATCGAACTGCACACAGAAAATATAACGGAACTATTCTCATTTACGCCGAAATTTTTTTTTCTCGGTCTGTTGTTTTAAAACGACGGTAGTAACAAGTGGGCTGCCACCACACCGGAGCACGGTGGCACACTTAAGCTGTACGAAGCCCATTGTGATACCACTGGCATAAGCCATGCATTCCCTCCTTCCCTTCTTTCAAAAATTTAACCGTCCTGTGCGCTTAATTTAGAGTAGAAAGTTGGAAATGTTTGCCGAGTTCAAGTCAGCTAAACAGTCCAAAAAGCAACTATTAAAAACTTTACTGCGCGTCTTGGCCAAGCCAGGGCAGTGGCAGAGATAGTGCTCAATACTCTCCACCTCCTCCTCGTTTCGGCAACTGCGGCGAAAATCATTTGTTGGGTAACCTAGCCTTTTCCCATGCGTGCCCATGAGGCAGTGCCCGGTTATCACCCCAACTACTAATCTGAGAGAGGAGCGGCTTAGCATCGTGAGAGCTTTATAGCGCTTCTCATCGGCTTTTGGCCAGATTTGTCTTGTAATGTGGCAGGTGAGCTCCAAAGCCCACCTTAAATTTACCTTACCCATAAGCTCAGAGCTTAATCTGTGTTTATAGGATGCTTAGGGTAAACCCGCCTCTTGAGCAGAGTTTATCACAGTTAGTTCCGTCCCTTTCCTTGCTAGTTCATCAGCCAGACAATTGCCAGGGATGTCCTTATGGCCAGGGAACCAAACAACATGTACGGAGCAAATATCCGCCAGCTGGTTTAGAGCTGCTCTGCATTCAAAGGCTAACTTGGAGGTTGTACCGTAGGAATTCAGAGATTTGATAGCAGCCTGGCTGTCAGAAGAAATGGTAATGCCTCGTTTTAAGGAGATGCACGTTGTAAGGCCACGGGCTGCTTCCATTATTGCATTTAGTTTGGCCTGGAAAACACTACAGTGGTCCGGTAAACGAAGACTGAGGTTTAGATCGAGCTCACTAGAGTAAATCCCGCTGCCTACTCTTTCGTTTAACTTGGAAACATCTGTATATACAGCCGTCGATCCTGGATCCAGGTCCACGGTAGCCATCCATTCGCTCCTCTCTGGGATTCTTGTGAAGAATCTATTTCCAGAGAATGGAGGGTGTAGAAAGTAATCCAACCTCATCGGGTTGTTGGGCAGAGTTTCCAGGACCTTTGCGTGCCCGGAGTTGAGATTTCTCCACGGAAGGATCGCATTTAGCTTAGCAGC
Organism: Philophylla caesio; assembly: GCA_963971545.1. Lineage (NCBI taxonomy): Eukaryota > Metazoa > Arthropoda > Insecta > Diptera > Tephritidae > Philophylla > Philophylla caesio. The sequence goes on along the minus strand of OZ020608.1, from coordinate 35,347,357 downwards.
ACTGCAGGCCGCCAAAAATTTGCCGTAGAGATCCACCGGTGGGAGATTTAACATTATCTCCAGAGATTTGGTGGGTGTAGAGGGCAGTGCTCCCGTGATGAGCATTGCGGCTGCCCTCTGGACCCGTTCTAGTTTGGCTCTGGTAAGAGTCCGGCTCAATGCCGGCCACCATACGACGATCCCGTAGAAGAGAATGGGTCTTATCACAGCTGTGTACAGTCAGTGTACAATGTGTGGCTTTATAACCCATTTCTTCCCCACGGCCATCTTACAGGCGTATAGAGCAACAATAGCTCTCTTGGAGCGATCTTCAATGTTCCGCCTCCAGTCTAGTTTTTTATCTAGTAAAATTCCGAGATATTTGACCTCGGTTGAGAGACTAAGAACTACTCCGTTTACGTATGGTAGTTTGAAGGCGGGAATTTTGTATTTTCTTGTAAAAAGCACTGCTTCGGTCTTCGTAGGATTGACATTAAGTCCACATTCCACAGACCAGCGAGCTACGATATTTAGAGCGTTTTGCAATAAATCGCTTATGACTTGAACTTGTTTGCCCGTTGCTGTTATTGCCAAGTCATCAGCATATGCCACAACCTTGCAGCCGGTGCTCTTAAAGTTTAAGAGTAATTCGTTTACAGTATGGTTCCAGAGTAAAGGTGACATAACACCTCCCTGGGGTGTGCCTTTAGCCACTTGTTTGGATTTAGAGCTGTCCCCTATTGTTGAGAAGATCGATCTTTTCCTGAGTAGGAGCCCCACAAAGTCCACCAGTCCCTGCTGTATCCCCACCATACAGAGTGATTCGATAACAGCTTCGGGATAGACATTGTTGAAAGCTCTCTCGATGTCTAAAAAGATCCCCAGCGTGAACTCCTTTATGGCCAATCCTTTCTCAATCGTTGAGACGATGTCATGAATAGCAGTCTCCACGGATTTGCCCTTTAAGTATGCATGCTGGTTGGAGGAGAGTTTTTCTTTCCTAATATTTCTCCGAAGATGCTCATCTATGAGCCTCTCAACGGCTTGAAAAGGAATGAGGTGAGGCTTATGTGCCTGAAGTCCTTGGGTTTTGCGTGACCGGCCCTGCCTCCCATCGGTAGAAAAACGACTTTCGTCTTCGTCCACTCATAGGAAAGTGGGTGAAGGTAAGGCATGCTTTAAAAATCTGTGTAAGCAGTGGACAAAGAAGGTCCTTCGCCGTTTGCAGTTGTGCGGGAGAAATTCCGTCTGGTCCTGGAGATTTGTAGTGTTCAAAGGACATTACTGCCCATTCCACCTTGTCGTGGCTCACTATGTCCCCTGCGATATTTCCTAAGAGTGAGTTGGCTTGGAGACCTGGCAAGATGTTGGAGTCATCAGAGCACCCGGGAAAGTGGGTGGTCATTAGTAGCTTCAGCATTTCGTCGGTTGTAGATGTCCATTCTCCGTTTGGTTTTTGAATAGAATTTATCGTTAGAGCACTTTTGGAGAGAACCTTCCTGAGCCTGTTGGCTTCGGAGTTTTCTTCTATGTTGTTACAGAAGTTTTGCCAAGATTTGCGTTGTGCTGTCTTAATGGCCTTCTTGAAAGTTTTAAGAGCGTCTTTGTATGGTTGCCAAATACCCGTCCTATTGGCTTGGTTAAAGAGGCCCTGCTCTCTTTCCTTAGTGCTGAAATCTCTAGATTCCACCACTGGGGTTTCGTTTTACCCTTTGGTAGGGTCTTAGGTCAGGAGATTCTGAAAGCAGAGTTACAAGCGTTTGTTACAAGGTCTACTACTTCATCGATTTTTGACGGTGAGTCCAGCTCATCGAGAGAAACGACCACCGTGTTTAAGGGACTCGCTTCATCAGGTGTTTGCGATAGGCCTGGCCTATCGTGATAAACGTGTCTGGACAAAGAGGCTGAGAGAGCGTTCTTATATTTCTGCCAATCCGTCCGCCTCTTGTTGCTATACGCTGTTAGAGTAGAGGGATTGAGATTGATCTTAAAAGTTATGTAGAGGTGGTCGGAGAAGGAGTGCTCTTTGGACACTTGCCAGTGGCTTATCAGGTCTGACATGCTGCCTGATGCGATGGCGATGTCCAGCATACATGTCCTGATCCTACCTGCTACTGGGGCCGTTACTGTTTACTAGGCATCAGAGTTCCGTCCGAAAACCCTGTTTCTGCCGATCCACGGCTATTGGACGAGAATGATGTCCTCAGCTCTTTCGCTGAGTCGCAGAAGGAGGGCAGCCGAAGCTGCCTTGGAGTGGTGCAGATTAATTTGTAGAATCTGCACCATCTCTAGAGTCACCGACGTCCATTGCCTCTGGCTCATCTCTTTGGGTGACGGCCCTGACTGTGATGTCAAGGTCCGCCTCCTCAGATTCCGAAGCCAGAAGCTGGTCCTCATCATCGAGCGCTACCCATCGGCTGTATATCGACCCAACGTAAGCAGATGCTGAGCCCGTTTCGCTCTCAGCATCCGTCGCGACGTCCGATACCCCGATGGGATGTCCTCAGTTGCGCTCAGCTCTGGCTCCGGGACCTTAGGGCGCTCGACGTGTCTCCCGGTTTGTTGGCCCCCTCGTCAGTGAGAGTGGTAATGGAATCGGAGACGTTGCCTTTCTGGTCCCTCTGTTTGGCTCCTTTCGCCCTCTTGAGGACCTTAATGGTGATGGAGTAGAGCCGTAACTTATAACCCCAACGCAGTGTGTTAAGTCACAAAAAATTTTATAACTAGCCGGAAAATGTTTATTTTTATTTCTTAACAAACTCTTCATTACTCTAAGGCAAAATTTAGTAACATCACGTAAAAAATGAAACTTGTAACAGTTGTGAATTTCCGTTGTATATTAAATATAATTTATTTTAATAATTTGAAAGCAAACGTGGTGCAACATACATGTCCATTTTAGCTACAGTTATCAGCTCAGCCTTGCTGTATGCAGCGCCAGTCTGGGCTAAGTCATTGAAAGTAAAAGCCTACCGGAAGCCTTACAAAACTGTGTATAGACTATGCGCTCTACGAGTGACGTGCGCGTATAAAACAACTTCGGATGACGCGGCAATGGTCGTCGCGGGTATGACTCCCTTCGATATACTGGCTGAAGAAAGAGAGAGACTATATCAGCGGAGAAAGCAGTTCGACAACGCAGAGGTAATTGCTGTCCAAGAAAAAGCGTTATCCTTAGAAAAATGGCAGGAGCGCTGGGATAACTACGAAAAAGGAAGATGGACACACACCCTTATTCCCAACATTCAGAAGTGGGTCAGTCGAAAGCACGGGGAAGTCAACTTTCACCTTACCCAATTCCTTACTGGCCATGGCTGCTATAGAAAATACCTTAACCGCTTCGGGCTGGACGATTCCGCCCTCTGCCCAACGTGCAATGTAGACGAAGATGCGAGGCACGTCTTATTTTCTTGTCCACGATTTTCAGCAGTTACGATTAACATAAGTACTCTATCTGCAGATCCGCTTAGTCCGGATAATATAATCGATACAATGCTTAGCTCTATCCGAAATTGGGAAGCAATAAGTGGCGCTATAGCAGAAATACACAAAAAGCTAAAGTACGCGGAGTGGTCCCGAAAAAACCGGTGAGATTTCTACCACTTTCACAGCGTACTGCATTATTCGATTTTGCTCGGAACCACGTCCGTTCCGACAGAATCGATCGCTAGGGAGATTTTAAGTAATTTACATCGTCAAAGTGTAAATAAAACAAATATGACTGGATACAAGCTCTACGTTTGAGTAGGTAATCTTAAGCGTCAAAGTGAGGAAATTATGAGGCTGGAACCAAACGCTCTTCAGCTCCAGTTTATTGCGGCTCCTGGTATTCGTTTGCTGGACCACCTCGGTCATGCTACTCGCTGAGTCTGCGCAGCAAGGGAACTTGTTCATCGGGCTCGTTTTGTCTGCAGAGTTCATAGCCGGGCAAGAAGCCGCTCGGAACCAAGTCCGTTCCGACGGCCTCGGCTTACTATAGCGCTCTTCATAGTGTCAGCAATGCTGAGTAGGTGGAAATCAACTAACCTGTGAAATTGGCTGCTCGGATTTCCGTCCATTCCGACAGCCTCAAGTAAGTTCAACTTCGAATTATATAGATAATAAAACTAACTTAGAACATTTAAGTAGTGTCAGATGTCAGGCATATAAACGCAATTAGGCGGACATTACACAAGTGGGCGGGGACGACGGACCCGACACGGGTGGGCTACTTAGACCAACAGAGGTGGTGCCTAGTAGATGCAACTTCCACGGACTGCATCAAGACGGTAACGGACTTAGAGCTTCGTGCTCAAACTGCCTCCCGACGAAATACTTGACGGTAGTACCGGGAGGGGAACGGTACGTGACAGTAGGAGGTTTAGTGCAGGTTAAAGTCCCACACTGACGGGGTGAAGGCTTTCGATGCTTACTCCTCGTAAAACAAAAAAAAAAAAAAAAAAAAAAAAAAATACATGTGTGTAGACTTAAACGTATGTATATGTAAACACACGTGCACACACACAACACATGCACATACACAATTTAGTGTTCAATCTAGAATGTATGACAATTAGCGATCCAAAGGCACAGCATATGAGGTTATTGAACGTCACATATGCAAGCAGCCGGCTCATCGCCGTCCAACAGACACATGTAACGGACAACAGCTACGCAAAACAACAGCTACTCTTCATGCGGCCGACTCATCGTCGTTCAACAAGCAGCGCAGGGACTACCACTACACTCTAAGCGGCCGGCTCATCGCCGTCCAACAAACAGTGCAGCGACTACTACTATATTGTATGCAGCCGGCTCATCGCCGTCCAACAAACAATACAGCACAACTTTACACTTAAATGACCGCTTTACCTTTCGATCGCCAAATATGACGTTTTCCATTGTGCGTCTTTCTTTATAGGTTTCAAAATGAACACCTATACATTTGGATAAGTTCAGAGTTGCTCTTATAAATGAATTCTAATAAAATAATAGCAATATTAGCACATAGGTGGCGCTAATAACTTAATCTAAGACAGGGTGCTCGCTACAATCTTCCCCTTTGCCGGGCTAGTCTCGTCCCGAGAGCTCGTCAACATCTTAGGTCTTCTTGGGTCGTCCACGCTTCCTTATAGGGTGAACCGGTGCAGTTGCTTGATCATCATCAGTGCCCCTGTACAACGTCAAGGCGGAGGTATGATATGTTCCAAGCGGCATGTTGATATTATCGTGGGAGGCTATTTCATACGAGGTAGCTCCCACCTTACGGGTTATTACATAGGGGCCATCCCTTTTTGGCACGAACTTGGCGGTTAGACCCTTCAATGATTGGCTCAGGATATGAATGTTGACAAGCACTTTCACTTTCACACCAATGTCGAAGTGGGTGTACGACGTCTATGTTGATCATGTTCAGCTTTATTCTTGTCTTGCGCACGCTGTTCCGTCTCACGAGCATTTGCAAAAACGTTGGAAAGATTACGCAAGTAGCTCGATATTTGTGGGAGGAAATTCTCTTTCTCAACTATGGTCTTCATGTCGTGTTGGATATCATCTAAGGTGCGAAAATCTCTTCCGAAGCACAGAAAAGCGGCGGTATACCCGGTAGTCTGACACTTCGCAGTATTCATCGCAAAATGAATAACAGGCAGTTTGGTGGGCCAAATGGTGTGCTGCTCTTGAACAAGTATCGCTAGTTGAGCCTTTAAATCACGGTTCTTACGCTCGACCGGATTCGCTTCCGGATGATACACAGGCGTAAGTTGTTGTTGTATGCCGAGACAATAGGTTACTTTTTGCATAACAGCAGAGACAAATTGTACACCGTTGTCTGTTTTCAGCCGGCGCGGTATGCCTTATCTCAAAAATATTTCTTCGATCAGGATTTTGGCACATGCTTCTGCGGTAGCCTCTTGTAGTGGAAAAAGCTCTACCCATCGTGTAGCGACATCTTCTGCGATTAAAATCCATTTGTAGCCTTCGTCCGATTTTGGTAGTAGACCAAACAGATCGACAGCTAGTTCTTCGTAGCGGTGTTTGCTTCTGGTGGTTTGCAACAATCTAGCAGGTTTCATATTTGATGCTTTGAAACGTTGACATTCGATACAGGTTTTGCCATATTTTGTTATCTCTGCCCGCATGCCTGGCCAATAATATCTAGAAGCAATTCTGAATATGGTCCTTTCTGCTCCATAGTGGCCGGCGGTAGAATCATCGTGATATGCTTTCAAGATCCCTGGCCTCTTCCTTTCAGGTACAACATACTGCGCGTCTTCGATGTCATCGTTATTATAGCAATACAAGACGCCTTCGTTGGTGATATAGCCGCGGTTAATCCATCTGCTGGAAGTTTCATCTACGGAGTCCAAGGACTCGATAATTTCATTGATGTACGGATCTTCAATTTGTTCCTCACGTGCTTCAGCTGAACTCTTGTGAGGGAAATTAACATGAATCGCCATTATCTGCATCGTCTCACTTTGCGTATCCACATCAATGGGTGGCCGGGAAAGCATATCGGCCACGGAATTTGTTCGTTCTGACGTGTATTGCATTTTAAAGTTATGCTGCTGAATTTGCAGCGCCCATCTTGCCAAACGTCCAGTAGGCGACTTCACGCTAAGTAGCCATTTCAGTGGTTGGTGGTCAGTAAGTAATATAACGTCAGCTCCCTCGTTTGCATAAAGGATATCAGCTCTTTACAGCTCCTTGGTTCGCGACGTAACGCTATGGCATTGGTTTTCTCCGGATCGACACGAATTCTGGAGGGGGTAAGTAAATGTCCCTAGTACCTTACCTCCGAGCAACAAAATCGACACTTCGCGTTGTTCAAACGCAGATTAAACTTTCCAAGTCTCTCCAATATAACATCGTGATGACGCAAGTGCTCGCCAAACGAAGCGGAGCGTACAATTAACTCGTCCAGGTACGCCAGTAAATTTATTTCTGGAAATGCTGCTTTAAATCGGTCGATAAGTCGTTGAAAGGTTGCAGGCGCGTTTTGCAACCCAAACGGCATTGGTCAGGTTCGGTGATGGCATTTACTTTACGATAGTCCACGCAGAGTCGAGTGCCACCATCTCGTTTTGGCACCATTACAACAGGAGAAGTCCAAGCTGATTCGCACTCTACGACTATGCCTGTTGCTAACATCTTGTCGACTTCTTCCTTCAATTGTCGCATTTTGGGAAAAGAGAGACGATACGGGGGTAAAGAAACGGGTTCATTATTTCCGGTGTTAATCCGGTGTTCAGCATAAGGTGTTGGTTCACCAATTTCACCAAATACCTCTTCATGTTTGTATAACTTATTGTCGAGTTGGAATTTCTGGTCAGAATCTAAGTGTTCGCCATCAGTGCCTTTCAGAATCTTGAAATCGATCATACCAAGACGTATAAAATTCGCGGAGCTACACTCCTTGCCGTTGTAAACCACTCCAGGAAACAGTCCTTGACTTTTTCTCCTCTCAGGTGTAGTATTATTGTCGCGTAGCGAATCTTTAAAAATTGCATGCACCGAGTGCAGGGAATAATTGGTTCCTGGAAATTCCGGGCCGTAGCTTTCAAATTCGGAAACGTACGTTTCTCGTTGATACTGCTTAGGCTCGTTTTCCAATACCTCCGTTGGTTTTCGCTTGTGAATCTCTGCTACATTGACGCTTTCGACTAAATTTAACTTCAGAGACCACGCTTCTGCAAAGTCATAGTGAACATTTGGAGAATTTTCAAAGGACCAGTACCGCTGTCCCATATTTAAAACGATGCCCACTTGCTCAAGAAAGTCAGCTCCGAGCAGTGTACGATTTTGGGTAGCGGTGGGCAATATAACAAATTTAATGTTGAGACATTTTCCACCGATCACGATTTTGCATATCGTCGACAGACATTCTTGTGGCGACACGCTGCCATCTGCAAGCGCGACTTCACATTTTACCGTCTCGTATTAGCAGCTATGGAAATCCATTATACGCTTCAGGTTCGCGCTAGCAAAGCTAGTGCGTGCTCCTGTGTCGAAATAAGCCTGCCCAGGAACGCCAAAAAGCTTTACATTAACCACCGCAATGTCTCTTCCGATGCCAGATGCTGTCATTGCGTTAAAATTCACGAAGCCAGTACCAGCGGGTGCTTTGCCGTTTTTCATAATACATGTAGGGCAATTCGCGCGTATATAGCCAGGCGCGTTGCAGCCATAGCACGCCAACTTTGGCTTGGACGTTGCAGCCAGTGCAGTAGCACCGATACTCTGCTTCATTTCTGCCTCTTGCATTTGCTTTTTAAAACATTTTTCAATAGCCTGACCCTTCCGGCGGCAAAATGTACAGCGTAGCGACTCTTCAGCTTCAGAAGACACCATAGTCCATAATTTAGACCGCTCGCTTAATACCTGCTCTACCTCACGGCCCTCACGCAAAAGTTTTTCAAATGTATTAACACGTATATCACGTATTTGCGAATGTATCATACCAAACAATATATCAATTTGGTCTTTCTCGACCGGCGGGGCGGGTTGGTCAACTGTCCGAACAAGGTCCTCTTCTTTCTAATAAAATTGTCGATAGCTTCATTTCTTGCTACTATTTGGAAAAATGGACTTAGCACCTTTTCACTCTAAGCCGACGATATGTATATTCTCTTTTGGTCCTGTCGAAAGGTAGTTTCAGTTGGCGTTGGTATGCACAAATTTAGATAAATATAAAATATGAAAAGGTGTCATGAGAGAAACTTATATTCAATTTTGCAAGGTTGTGCGAATGTTTTTTGCAAAGTTATGGAAATAAATGCCTACCATCACAAAGTTCAGCATATATACGCCATGCTGGTTTTGGAGGCGAAAACGAATCACGAATCATTTTAGTGACATCTGAAAAATTTTTCGCATTGCCCTTCACGCCACACCACCACTCAGCAGCATCTCCCTCCAGGAGCATCGGCATACCTTTTATAGCACCCTCGTCCCTAATTTTCTCGACCGCTTTAAATGTGGATATCGCTGAAATAAACTCCTCTACCTTGGAAGGATTCCGCTCGCCACAAAAACGCGCTGTACAGGTACTAAACGAACCTACCCTATTGTTGGAAACCATTACTGCCTGCATTAGCCGTTCAAACTGCTCTGCGGAAAGTGCCATTTTACTGAGTATACGCTCGCTTCGACGAACAGGTGTAATCGATTGCATAAAATTGTGTTCTGCGTTGCACACAATCGTTTGCCCCACGTTGGGCGCCAATTGTAACAGTTGTGGATTTTCGTTGTATATTAAATATAATTTATTTTAATAATTTGCCAGCAAACGTGGTGCAACATACATGTGTGTAGATTTAAACGTATATATATATATGTAAACACACGTACACACACACAACACATGCACATACACAGTTTTAGTGTTCAATCTAGAATGTATGACAATTAGCGATCCAAAGGCACAGCATATGAGCTTATTGAACGTCACATATGCAAGCAGCCGGCTCATCGCCGTCCAACAGACACATGTAACGGACAACAGCTACGCAAAACAACAGCTACTCTTCATGCGGCCGACTCATCGTCGTTCAACAAGCAGCGCAGCGACTACCACTACACTCTAAGCGGTCGGCTCATCGCCGTCCAACAAACAGTGCAGCGACTACTACTATATTGTATGCAGCCGGCTCATCGCCGTCCAACAAACAATACAGCACAACTTTACACTTAAATTACCGCTTTGCCTTTCGATCGCCAAATATGACGTTTTCCATTGTGCGTCTTTCTTTATATGTTTCAAAATGAACACCTTTACATTTGGATAAATTCAGAGTTGCTCTTATAAATGAATTCTTATACAATAATAGCAATATTAGAACATAGGTTGCGCTAATAACTTAATCTAAGACAGGGTGCTCGCTACAAACTATTAATTTAAATTTATATTTTTATACCGATTTTTGTCTCTCCTGTACTATTTGGAAAAATGGACTTAGCACCTTTTCACTCTAAGCCGACGATATGTATGTATATTCTCTTTTGGTCCTGTCGAAAGGTAGTTTCAGTTGGCGTTGGTATGCACAAATTTAGATAAATATAAAATATGAAAAGGTGTCATGAGAGAAGCTTATATTCAATTTTGCAAGGTTGTGCGAATGTTTTTTGCAAAGTTATGGAAATAAATGCATTATTACAGTTTTTTATAAATATCTGAGTAACTGTTAGTCGCACATCAAAAGTTCAATAGTCATTATTTTTGTTATAAAATTACCTACATTTTTGTATCAACAGTTTTTTTGTTTAACAAATAGCTAAACAAATGTCGGGCTGAAAATTAAAAATTGTAGTATACGTACTTATACTTTAATAATTTTCTAATATTGTTAATACACAAACATAGACATAAGCAAACAAATGTATAATTTTATAGTTTATATGCTAATTACATAAGGGTCTGGCAGCGCTGTATAAATTGTAGTCCACAGCTTACAGTCCACTATATAGCTTAAGGTCCACATTTTGCAAAACATGTTCCACTTTAGCTTGATCTTCCGCCTATAAGAGCGCATGTTCCTCTGAGTGATCGGCTCATTTGGCTGAAGGCGTCCGCTCAAGAGGTAAGCTTTATTTAGTAGTTAGGTGTTATTGCTAATTGGAAGATGAACAGCGCAAAGCTGGTCTCTTTCCCTAGTAATAACATATATGTATGTATGTTGTTGTAGTGCAAGCAGTTACTTAGATGAACAGCGCAAGCCGGTCTCTAGTAGTTGTAAGCTTTATGATACGAGTTGAGATGAACAGAGGAAATCTGGTCTCTTACTTATTAATAAAAACACACTATACTCTTAAATTTTAAATATCTTTAAGGTTTCTACTCTGTACCCACTTTCCGTGCAAATAAACCCTATTTTCAATAAAATCATATTTACAATTGGCGCCCAACATCGTGGCAAACCTTTTGAGTAACACGCCAACTTCGATTCGCCGAAGCGAACGCATTAAAAATCATTCAATGGCTACATTTACTAATGAACAATTTGATAGACTTATGCAAGCGGTAGGTCAAGTCAATGAAAGGCCTGGCTCGTTTAGCCGCTGCACTGCTCGCTATGGCGGTGAACGTAGCTTCGCGAAAGTTGAGGAGTTTATTGCTGCAATTCTGACTTTTAAAACAGTCGAAAAAGTAAGCGATACCGACGCAATAAGCGGTATGCCAATGGTACTTGAGGGCGACGCAGCAGAATGGTGGCGAGGCGTGAAATCAAAAGCCATTACTTTTGCTGACGTCATACGTATGCTGCGTGAAGCGTTTTCCCCTCCGAAACCATCGTGGCGTATTTATGTTGATATATTCGAACTAAAACAGCAAAAAAATGAGGCAACTGATACCTTTATTCGTAAGAAACGTGCACTATTTTCCCAATTGGCGAAAGAGCCAGCCGAAGCTGACCAAATCGATCTTTTGTTTGGGCTGTTGCATATACAAATTCGGAATAAGGTAAGCCGACAAAGAATTACAAGCTTTGATGATTTGCTTAAGGAAGCTCGAGAAGCTGAATTATGTATGCAAGAACGCAAGTCGCTTGTTGTGAACACTGATGATTCGCAAAAATCTTGTGGTCCAGCGCGTTGTGAATTTTGCCGCAAAAAGTGGCACAGTGTTGAAATGTGCTTTAAAAAGAAAAATAGTGAGGCACATGAAGCGCACACCGCACAGCTAGCGCAAGTACAATCTCTTAGGCCTAAATTTGCTTGTTACGGTTGCAATGCGCCAGGGGTAACTCGCGCGAACTGCCCTAATTGCATAAAAACTGAGATTGCTAAACCAAACGCAGTTAGCTTCAATACATTTAATGCTACAATTGGTCAAGAAATCCCAAGTTTCAATTCATTATATGCTACAATCGGTCGAGAAATCCCAATTGCCAGTATACAAATATTTGGAATTCCGGGTCAAGCGTACTTTGACTCAGGTGCACGAACAAGTGTTGCGAGTGCTAACCTAAAACGCATAATGGACTTTAAAGGCTATATGTTCAAGAGCGTTAGATGTGAGATAACTCTGGCTGATGGCAGTACCTCATTCGAAAGGTGCTTGTCAACAGTGTGCAAGATAACCATAGGTGGACGCATTCTTGACATAAATTTTATTGTGTTGCCGCATGCGAAAAACAATAGAACCTTGATCGGCGCAGACTTCATGGAGCAAGCAGGGATTGTGTTGAACATGGGTCAACGTTATTGGTTTTTCGAAAGTGAACCAACAGATCACTTTGATTTTGCTGATCAGTTACCGATTGAATTGAATTTGGTTGAAAGAGTTAAAGTAAGCGATCCTATTGGTAAGCGAAAGCAAGAAGATGCATCGTTGGCAGTACAACCAAAAGTTTATATGTCCGAATTCGAATATTACGGACCAGAAGTTCCAAATACCTATTCGCCGCATACAATTCAGGACATTTTCAGAGATTCCCTTCCACCTAACGAGATAACACCCGAAAGAAGTTATGGCGCTGGGTTGTTTAATGGTGCCATCAACAAACAGCGCTCAACAGATTTGTTTTCTATTGATTTCCGTTTCCTTAAGGAAACCGACGCGACCGAATTAACAGAAATTCAAAAGGTGCAACTTGATGACACATTGCAAGCGCACTCTAGCATTTTTAGCGCTTCACACGAGCCTACTCCCTACGCACAACATTATATCGACACTGGCAATAATGAACCTATCGCACTACCACCATACCGGTTATCGTTTCCAAAGCTGCAAGAGCTGAAGTCGGAAATAAACAAAATGATCGAGAACGATATTGTAGTGTATCAAGAAACCACATATATACAAACACACATTTCAACACTAAATAAAACATACAAATGCACAGACATACATAAACATAAATATGCATATCAAAATATGTACAACACGCGCCAGCCCAAAACATAGGTCATTGCTCGAGTCGCGCATTACATTACATAAACAATAGCGACTTTAACTTGAGTACAAGCGCATACAAACATACATACAAGTTTCTTGCTGCACTCAGCATTCTTCGCGTACGAGCCAATATTGTTATGTATACAATTGGCCGTACATATGTAAGCATTAGTAAATAAGAATATTGTAAGTATAAATAAGCGTGAAAATATGAAAATAAAATCAAATGCAATCAAACCGAGAACCTGATACTTTACATGGCGATCCTGCCAGTTCTATCGGCAACTTGCATTCTATATCGGCAAGCTGCCTTTTAAATATTCAGATCCTGCCAGTTCTATCGGCAACTTGCCTTCTATATCGGCAAGCTGCCTTGTAATAATCACTGCCAGTTCTATCGGCAACTTGCCTTCTATATCGGCAAGCTGCCTTGTAATAATCACTGCCAGTTCCAGCGGCAACTTGCCTTCTATATCGGCAAGCTGCCTTGTAATATCCAGATCCTGCCAGTTCCAGCGGCAACTTGCCTTACATATTGGCAAGCTGCCTTAATCCTGGACCACACGCGCCTTGCCTTTAATATTGGCAAGCTGCCCTTGTAAGAAAAATGAGCGCAGAAAATTTCGAAGAAATTTTAAAGAAATGGACAAATTTCTTTACACGAAACGCTGAAAAACCGACCACAACGGAGCATCAAATCGGACCAAAGCCGATTAGTATTGAAGAGTATAGGAGGCGCAACACAAACAAAAAAGACAACACCCCAAAAATACCAATTACTAAGCCCCTTAAAAGGAAACGAGGAGGAAAAAAGTATCGTCAACGCAGGAAGGTAGCAGAACTATACAAAGAAATCAACCTACAGACGTCATCAATCAAAAAGAAAAAGCTAAAAAATGCAATTAAGGAGATAAGGAAATTATAATATCATATACGAGTATTGAAAAATTTTAAATAAATATATTTTGGCAACCTAACGGCTGCCTATTAATTGGCAAGAATTGAAAAATTCTTGCCGTAAAATACAATAAATATATATTACTAGTAAGCAATGCTTAATTATTAGCAAATATTTAAAACAAAAATGGGTGGAGAAAACTCCAAAATAAAAAATGCCGACGCCAATGTCGTTAACCAAATAGAAGTTGTTGATCACACAGAGGCATTAGACTCCATAAAACTAATGTTACTACTAATAACAATATTCAGTTGCATTGAACTATTTTTAAAAATATACTCTACACATAATAGGATATTAAAGAAAAAATATTTAAGCCGCGCAGACGGTTTAGATAAAGTATAATAGATGTTTAGTTAATACTTAATCAAATTTTCAATGGGCCGATGGGAAGAAGTTTGTAAAATATTTTTAGAAGAAAAAGGAATAGCAGAGAAATCCTACAAATGTATAAATAAAAACATAAAAATAAGGACAGAGACAGTAGTCAAACATTTAACAATAATATTAACATCTCTCAATAGATTAGGTAAGGAAATACGAGAAATAAATAGCCAGCTCACTAAAAGTCACCAAATAGAAGCATATCAAATATTTTCAAGTGTCAGAGATAAACTAGTATCCTCACTTGCCAGGTACAACATAGAAGTGACGGTACCAACTATATTCGAACACGACATACTAATTGACTTTGAACCCTTATTATTAGATACAACCACCGATTTAGAGGAAGACGAAGAAGAACAGACAGAGAAAGAATTACAAAAACTAAATTTCAAAAAAACAAAATTCAAAATGGCACAAACAACGGTAGAATTCATTAAGACGGCATCGTCAATTCTACCCGAGTTTGACGGCAAACCAGAAAACCTACCCAGTTTTTTGGATGCTCTTGATATTCTTGAACAAATCAAGGATAGTCATGATACCATTGCAATTTCTATGATTAAAACAAAACTTAAAGGCACAGCTAGAAATTTAATAAGTAATGAACAAACAATACTAGAAATAAAACTTAAATTAAAACGCAGTATAAAAGGCGAGTCAGTAGAAGTACTAACAGCCAAACTACTAAATATCCAACAACGCACTAAGACAGCCAACCAATATACAACTGAAATTGAAAAATTGACAAAATCTTTAGAAGGAGCATACATCTCCGATGGCCTGACCTCCGAGCTAGCAACAAAATATGCTACACAATCAGCTGTAAAAGCGATATGTAAAAACTGCTCAAATGAAAAAGTTAAAATGATAATGCAAGCAGGAACGTTCACTTCGATGAACGAGGCAATATCAAAATTTACAAACAGTTGTACTGAAGTTACAGGTAACCCTAACTCAGTATTACAACTTCGCCAGCAAGGAAATTATCGTGGTAACTTCCGTAGAGGTTATCAAAGTAATAATTACAGAACATTCCCACGCAGTAACAATAACAATAATTACCGACCAAACAATAATCATCAAAGACAAAATAGGAGTTATTATAAACAAACAAGACCGAATAACAGAACCAATGGTCGCAATGTACGTAACCTAAACCAACAAGAAAGTCAAAGTACGGGAAACCAGCAAACTCCACTTCAACAACAATAGATAGTGCAAAAAGAAGGGTATGCGTACTCAACCTACATCTATGTAGATAGCTACATATCTTGCAAAACAGCATTAAGCAACTCATATTCAACATTCCTGATAGACACAGGAGCAGATATATCAATTATTAAAAGGAATCGAATTGATACGAACATTATTATCAATAGTTCACAAATAACAGATTTAAAAGGTATTGGTCAAGAAATAATAAATACACTAGGAATAGTTAATACAGATTTAGTAGGTGATAATATATTAATTCGACACAAATTTCACGTAGTAGAAGACAATTTTCCAATTCCATGCGACGGCATTATAGGACTAGATTTTATTAAAAAATATAATTGTATATTAGACTATCAAAGGGATAAAGATTGGTTAATTCTCAGACCAAATGATTACCATGAAGACATAGCAATCCTTATGACAAATAGACCAACTATTAATACAATTACAGTACCCGCTAGATCAGAAGTTATATGCCAAGTTTATGTAAAAACCAGTAACACTGAAATTCTAATACCACATCAAGAACTTGATAATGGCATTTTTCTTGCAAATACAATTGCGAATAAAAATCAAACATTCGTAAAAATAATAAATACAACAGATAAAAACGCAATAATTGAAAATTATGATATAAAAACAGAAAACCTAAATGACTACATAATTCTGAAAAATACTTACACGAACAACGAAAATAATAACAGAAAACTAGAGAAATTGAAAAAGAATTTCCCACCATTCGTTAGCCAACAACTTAATACACTATGTTCAGAATATATTGATATTTTTTCCTTAGAAACAGAGCCCATAACTACTAATAATTTTTATAAGCAAAAACTACGTATGATGAGGAACCAGTTTACGTAAAAACTATAGAATACCAGAAGCACATAAAACAGAAATAAATAAACACATTACTAAACTTATTAAGGATGATATAATAGAACCATCAATGTCAGAGTATAATAGCCCAGTACTACTAGTACCAAAAAAATCATTTCCAGGTAGTACAGATAAAAGATGGAGATTAGTAATTGACTTTAGATCAATAAATAAAAAACTAACAGCAGATAAATTCCCACTACCAAGAATTGATGATATTCTCGATCAATTAGGAAGAGCAAAATATTTTTCATGTTTAGACTTAATGTCTGGATTTCATCAAATTGAACTAAGCACAGAATCTAGAGATTTTACATCATTTACAGCAGACGGTGGTACTTATCGCTTTAAAAGACTACCATACGGTTTAAAAGTAGCCCCTAAAACATTTCAAAGAATGATGACCCTAGCATTCTCAGGTCTCAAACCATCCCAAGCATTCCTATATATGGATGATTTAGTAGTATTAGGATGTTCCGAAAACCATATGATGAAAAATTTACGAGACGTATTTTCCACTTGTAGAAAATATAACCTTAAGTTACACCCAGATAAATGTTTATTTTTTAATCAAGAAGTAACATATCTTGGACATAAATGTACCAGTAAAGGAATTTTACCAGACCCTAGTAAATTTGAAACAGTTCAAAAATACCCAGCACCCAAAAATGCCGACGAAGCAAAAAGATTCGTCGCGTTCTGTAACTATTATAGAAAATTCATACCACATTTCGCACATCACTCAAGAATTTTAACAAAACTTTGTAAAAAGAATGTAGTATTCGATTGGACAGAAGAGTGTGAAAAAGCATTTAATTATTTAAAAAATGCATTAATTAGTCCAAATATCCTACAATACCCCGATTTTAGTAAAGAATTTTGTATCACAACAGACGCAAGCGGTTTCGCATGCGGAGCAGTACTAAGTCAAGAATATGATGGAAAACAACTTCCAATTTCCTATGCCTCAAGATCATTCACTAAAGGTGAAGTAAATAAATCAACAATAGAAAAAGAATTAGCAGCAATACATTGGGCGATTACTTATTTCAGACCATACGTTTATGGCAGAAAATTCCTTATCAAAACAGACCATCGACCTTTAACATACCTTTTCTCAATGAAAAATCCATCATCAAAGTTAACTAGAATGAGATTATGCTTAGAAGAATATGAATTTGAGGTGGAGTACATTGCTGGAAAAGAAAACTATGTGGCAGACGCACTATCCCGCATAGATATAAATGATTTTAAAAACATGACAATCGAAGCAAATAAAATACTTCGAGTATCGACCAGATCAGCGACTAAACAGTCGAACAAGAACAAAAATCTTAAAGAAGATGAAAAATGTCACAAAGAGAACCCTAAAATATATGAAGCGCTAAATAAATATGAAGTAAAAAGACATGTCGAGCTCGTTTTCAATCCTCCGAAATTATATTTCAAGAAAGGAAAGAAAATTTGTAGCCAAATAAATACAAGCAACCTAATTGTTGAGGCGAAAATTGACTTAGGACAATTATTTACCAGGCTTATGAAAGAAGCCGGCAATTTAGGACTTGTAAAAATACAATTGTCCTTAGGAGACAAATTGTTTAATTATACTCGAGTAGATGAATTTAAGGAAATAGGTACCAAAGTTCTCAAAAATTTAACAATCGCATTAACTCCGGAGGTTATGCAAGTGACAAATGCTGATCAAATTAATAAAATTCTTAAAGATTTTCACGATGACCCTGTTAAAGGTGGCCACCCAGGAATCAATCGTACGACTAACAAAATAAAACAAAAATTTTATTGGAAAAATATGAAAAATGACATTCGTAAATACATCAAGAAATGTATACACTGTAACAAAAACAAGACAGATAAACACCTTAAAGAACCAATGACAATTACAGAAACACCACCTAAAGCTTTTGATATAGTACAAATAGATACTATTGGACCACTTCCAAAATCAGAACATGGAAATGAATATGCAATCACTATCGTATGCCAATTAACAAAATATTTAATTGCGATTCCAATACAAAGCAAACACGCTAAAACAGTAGCAAAAGCAATATTTGAAAATTTCATTTTAATTTATGGACGTATGAAAACAATCATGACAGACATGGGAACTGAATACAAAAATAACGTTTTTGACGAGTTATGCAAACTTCTTAAAGTTGAGCATAAAACTTCAACACCGTACCATCACCAAACGTTAGGCACTGTAGAAAGAAGCCATAGAACTTTCAATGAATATGTACGTTCTTACATATCCAGTGATAAAGAAGATTGGGATGAATATATCAAATATTTTGCGTATTGTTATAATACAACACCTTCAACGGTTCATGGTTACTGCCCTTTTGAACTAGTTTTTGGAAAAATACCATCGACTTACGACTTTTTACAAGAAGACAAAATTAGCCCTCTATATAATTATGACGCATATGATAAAGAAATAAAATATAGGTTACAAGTAGCACAAAAATTAGTGCATCAAGCTAAGGAAAAACAAAAAATTTACTATGATAAAAACATACAAATAAAGGAAATACAAATAGGAGATTTAGTATTAGTTAAAGACATTAGCATAAAACATACAAATGCACAGACATACATAAACATAAATATGCATATCAACATAGGTCATTGCTCGAGTCGCGCATTACATTACATAAACAATAGCGACTTTAACTTGAGTACAAGCGCATACAAACATACATACAAGTTTCTTGCTGCACTCAGCATTCTTCGCGTACGAGCCAATATTGTTATGTATACAATTGGCCGTACATACATATGTAAGCATTAGTAAATAAGAATATTGTAAGTATAAATAAGCGTGAAAATATGAAAATAAAATCAATTGCAATCAAACCGAGAACCTGATACTTTACAATATCATCGAAGAATGCGATTCTGCGTGGTCATCACCGGTTGTTATGGTACCAAAACGGGACGGAAGTACACGCGTATGTATAGATTATCGTAGACTAAATGCAATAACGAAGCCTGACAGGTATCCACTACCCCGCATGGACGATTTACTACATGCTGCTAAAAGTACCAAGTTCATGACAACTTTAGATTTACAATGTGGGTATTACCAAATCGCTGTTGCAGAAAAGGATCGAGACAAGACATGTCTCATTACGCCGTTTGGCACATACCGCTTCCAGCGTATGCCTTTCGGTCTTCGAAACGCCCCGGCAACATTTCAACGTCTGATTGACCGTTTTAAGACAGCGTTACCAAATGTTCAAATCCTTGCATATCTTGATGATATTATCATTTGTTCACCTTCATTTTTCAATCATTTAAAAGATCTGAACATAGTATTTGAGAAGCTTGAAAAGTTCAAATTGCGCGTTAACAATACCAAATGCCGTTTTTGCTGCGCAAGTGTGAGGTATCTTGGACATTTTCTCACAGCCGAGGGTATTAAAGTCGACCCAGAAAAAACTATGGCGATTGCAGAACGAAAAGCGCCTCGTAACCTTAAAGAGCTGGTGTCGTTCATTCAAACTTGTTCGTGGTACCGGCGTTTTATCGATCAGTATGCAAAAATTGCTAGGCCGCTTACAGACCTTACAAAGAAAAGTGCTGTTTGGCAATGGAGGGAACCGCAAGTCGAAGCATTCAACAAACTTAAAGAAATGCTCGTCAATCCACCAATTCTGAAACAAGCAGAAGATGATGCATCGTTTATTATTAAAACTGATGCAAGCGCGTATGCTTTAGGAGCAGTGTTACTGCAGGGGGAGAGAGATCGTGAGCACCCT
This sequence comes from Philophylla caesio, assembly GCA_963971545.1. Classification (NCBI taxonomy): domain Eukaryota; kingdom Metazoa; phylum Arthropoda; class Insecta; order Diptera; family Tephritidae; genus Philophylla; species Philophylla caesio. The sequence goes on along the minus strand of OZ020608.1, from coordinate 35,327,274 downwards.
ATTGAGTATGCAAGCCGTTTGTTAACCTCAGCTGAGCGTAATTTCTCAACGACGGAACGGGAAGCACTTGCTATAGTATGGGCATGCGCAAAATTTAGAGGGTATATTGAAGGCGCTGATGTGCATTTAATGACGGACCACCAACCGCTTAAATGGCTGCTAACTATAAAATCACCATCCGGTCGTTTGGCAAGATGGGCGCTTCAAATGCAGCAGTATAATTTTAAAATCGACTATACGCCTGGTAAGAGTAACTCGGTAGCTGATATGCTTTCACGTCCACCTTGTCCCGAAACCAGTCATAGTACTCCAAACTGTATTTGCACTTTTCATGTGGACTTACCACGCAAAAATTCAAGCGAGCTAAGAAATGGGCAACTTGAAGATGACTATTTAAAGCAAATAATTAAATCTATAGAAGAGAATGATGAAAACGTCATCTTATGCTATCTTATGCTATACTATATTGCTATGCTAACGATGACGTTGCAGACGCACAGTTGGTAATACCACAACATGAACGCGCACAAATTTTGAAAACATACCATGACGAAAGCACCGCAGGTCATTACGGCGCGGAGAAAACAATTGCACGAATCGCAAATCGATACTTCTGGCCAGGGATGCGCACGGAAATCACCAAATATGTACGAAACTGCATCGAATGTCAACGCTATAAAGCAACAAACATGAAGCCGATGGGTTTATTACAAACCACTTCAAGTAAACAACGTTTCGAAGTAGTGGCTATAGATCTTTTTGGCCCACTTCCCAAAACTGACGACGGGTATCAATGGATACTTATAGCGGAAGATGTTGCTAGTCGTTGGGTTGAAATATTTCCACTGAAGGAAGCAACTGCTGAAATTTGCGCTAAAACGCTTATAAATGAATTTTTTCTACGGTTCGGGGTGCCCAGACGCCTCAAATCTGACAATGGTGTCCAATTCATATCGTCAGTTATGCAACAAGTTGCCTACTGTATGGGCATTACTCAGCAATTTACTCCTGTTTACCACCCTGAAGCGAATCCAGTAGAGCGTAAAAACAGGGATCTTAAAGCCCAATTAGCAATTTTAGTCCAAAATCAACATAATGTTTGGGATATTGGCATACCCGCTATTCGTTTCGCCATGAACTCTGCCAAATGTCAATCGACAGGCTACTCAGCAGCATACCTCACTTTCGGACGCGAGCTACGTACTTTTGATGAAATAGAGCATGATGTTCGAGCCATTATCGAAAGTGATAATTTTATTCCTCAAATTACACCATATCTAAATACCATGGTTAATGATTTTAAAAATGCGCGAGAAGCAGAACAACTGATGCAAGACCGAAATAAAACTTACGTCGATAAACACCGAAGACCTCAAGAAGAAATAGTATTAGGAGCCGAGGTTTTAGTGACAACACATGTACTCAGTCAAGCATCGAAGGGTGTTACTGCTAAATTTGTGCCGAAAAGAGATGGTCCATACATAGTAATTCGAAAGTTGGGTGCATCAACTTATGAAGTCGCATCCAAAGCTAAACCGGATGTGCCACTTGGAGCCTACCACTCTTCCGCTCTGACCCTCTATAGAGGCAGCAACACCAATGAACGTCCGAATCCTGTGCAACCAATTCGTAAGAGAGGAAGACCAAGGAAAACTCAATAGATGCTTGACGCCCGACTCGTCCCAACACTCATCGCTCGTCAAGGGGGAGACTGTAGTATACGTACTTATACTTTAATAATTTTCTAATATTGTTAATACACAAACATAGACATAAGCAAACAAATGTATAATTTTATAGTTTATATGCTAATTACATAAGGGTCTGGCAGCGCTGTATAAATTGTAGTCCACAGCTTACAGTCCACTATATAGCTTAAGGTCCACATTTTGCAAAACATGTTCCACTTTAGCTTGATCTTCCGCCTATAAGAGCGCATGTTCCTCTGAGTGATCGTCTCATTTGGCTGAAGGCGTCCGCTCAAGAGGTAAGCTTTATTTAGTAGTTAGGTGTTATTGCTAATTGGAAGATGAACAGCGCAAAGCTGGTCTCTTTCCCTAGTAATAACATATATGTATGTATGTTGTTGTAGTGCAAGCAGTTACTTAGATGAACAGCGCAAGCCGGTCTCTAGTAGTTGTAAGCTTTATGATACGAGTTGAGATGAACAGAGGAAATCTGGTCTCTTACTTATTAATAAAAACACACTATACTCTTAAATTTTAAATATCTTTAAGGTTTCTACTCTGTGCCCACTTCCCGTGCAAATAAACCCTATTTTCAATAAAATCATATTTACAAAATTTTAATTTTTCATTTCGCTTTTTTGCAAATTACTTGACTGCATTTCATTTTTTCATTAGATGACCTCGGTAAGTTTTTGAAGTACACTAAAATATCTTTTATTTGATATATGGTTGTATAAAATTTTAATATCCATGCTTGAACATGGTCAAGCCGGATTGTTTTATACTTTTGTATATACTATCTCGGATAAAATTTGTCTCGCATGAAAAATTATATGCGCGTCGAGCTAATGTTCACTCTTTGTCGTTCATTCTATTCAACGAGACAACCATTTTGAAGGATATAGATAATAGCCGTTTTTGGCATCAAAATTTTGAAAAAAAATTACAGTCAGTGAATGTTAAATGTACATATATATAAGTATAATAGTGAAATAAACGTTTTTCCTCTCATACAGACACATTTTATAAACCTTATTTATTCACAAAAACCTCAACAGTATCAAAATTAAATTATTACTCAGGTACATAGTTTTGAAGAATTAAAAAATAATTTATTCATAGTATTCCATTGGCAAGCTTTCTGCCACAGAGAGGCCCTCTACATACTAGCTTCCTATCAATTCAAGCAACCGCTCCTCCAGCTGCGTTAATGGTGGCTGCTTTAAGGGTCTGTTGCCGGTTAAACACTGCTGCCTTCTCCGGTCGCGCACTCGGACACTGAACCTACTTTTGAAATCGCGCTAACCATATGTTAGAAGAAAAAAACAATATGAAATAAACTGGTATACACACAAAGAACGTCTGTGCGTAGTGACTATACATGGAATTGGCTTCGCAATATGCATTTGTTTATCTACACAAAAATATATTTATTTTCACAAACAACACATCTATTAATGAAAGTCATAAATTTGTTTATACACACGTGGTTTAATTTTTCACAATTCCAAGCACAATGCACATTTGATAGCACCGCACAGTTCCTTGTGGGTACATTCAAATATAACGGGGTTATTACTTACCGTGCGCCATTGGTGGGTGGACTTTTCACCACCTCCGATGGCATTCAGTATCGAAGCCACCTTTTCTCACTTCTTTTCCAGCTCCATCCTGCCATGGAGCCGATGGAACATTCCGCTGGTAAGCTCCAGATTCTCTTGAAAGAAACCCATCATCCCACTCAGCTGCTCGGGCTTCTCAGTTCTGATATTTAATCGCCACGTCAGCACAAACATTAACCCACGATAGCAGAGCTGCTGGTTGCAGATGTTCATTTAGCAAGCTCAGCATAAATGGTATTGTGCAGTGGCTGGCGACAAACTCAACATAATTGATATCATGGCGTAGCTGGTGAAAATTCCACCCCCACTAAGTTGGGGCCGTCCTCGTTCCCTCCCAATGCATTGTCTATTATTATTTTCAATAGTTCAGCGAACTTATTTTTTTGCCTTTGTTTGGGTTTCCAAAAAAATATACAATGATAGTGACACTGCAAATAGCAATTGTTGATCGCATTTCTAAATCTGAATACAGCCCGTTAATGAGTTGCCTATTTTGTATACTATGATACTTTAAGTATGGCAAGCTGATTATTTCCTTGTATCCGCTAAAATCTAGTTCTACATTCAGCGGAATTTCAGCTGTTCTCATGGGCATAGACTTTTCGTTGAAATATTCCGTTTCATTAAGCATAATTTGCTTCTGGAATGTGATCACATAAGTACCTCTAACTAAATTAGTGGTACGGTTAGCAGTTCTTATTGTCACAGGTGTGTGATTCACAATTACAAGCCCATTACTGATTTCCTTAATGGGCGGCATGTGGCTGAATGTTGTTCCGCATTGCGCTTTTGAGTCGGACAATAATTGTTTCGCGCAGCTTCCTGTTCAGCACAGTCAGCTATAGAAAATCATTTTTTTCGGCAAACGTCTACTGAGTTCTCCTCCAAGTCCAGCATGGTATTATTGTGGGCCACCGGGAAAATTAAGAGTTTCTTACATACTATTCTAGGTTTTGGATATTTAGTAAGGTATATTATTATATTATTACTTTGTAACACTTTAAACTTAGAGACTAATATTACATCCGTTATTGTCATATTTGTGAGGTGCTCATTTTCCTTAAACAAGTTTATATCATGGTGATTAAGTAACAAGGGATTCAATATACCTATTTTTGCAAGGGTGATTTTTCCTTGATATCACTATTATTATCGGAGAAAATTTTTAAAATCGGATCATAACCAAGCCCACCTCCCATATAACGGAAGTTTTGGAAAATGCAAAAACTAAATTTTTTCGGTATCTATTAAAACGAATATAGTGAAATTCGGTATTTGGAGCGATTTTGAACTAAGAAATTAGGTACCTATTTATGAAATTTTCAAAAATGGGCGTTGCCACGCCCACTTAGGGAAAAATTTCTGTATCTCAATAACGGTGTAAGTCATGGTCACAAAATTTGGTGGACATAAGTATTTCCCTTGATATCGCTTTTATTATCGTAGAAAATTTTTGAAATCGGATCATAACCTCGCCCACCTCCCCTATAACGGAAATTTTAAAAAATGCTAAATTTTCGTTTTTATTTTTCTGTTGGAACATATTAATTAAAATTTGTTATTTAGAGAGACTTGATTTTTATGAAATTTTGCAAAATGGGCGTTACCAAGCCCACTTATAAAAAAAAATCTGTATGTATCTCAATAACGATGTAATATATTGCCACGAAATTTGGTAAACGAATTGTCCCTGATATCACTAGCATCACCGTCAATAATTTTTGAAATCGCCCAACTTCCATATAATAGAAATTTTGAAAAAATGCAAAAAACTTCGTTTTTCAGTATTTATTGGAAGAAATTGAGTAAAGTAAAGGAATTTTATGATATTATGGCACCGCACAAATACATCGCGAGGGTATATAAAAATCGGTTTCGCCGAATTTAGCATTTCTTACATGTTTTATGGTGATTTTTTTAAAGTCATCAAAATCCGGTCTTCAAGCTATTATTTTGAGTGTCGTCCCTATGAAATTTAAGCTGCGAGCCTTTCTGGGTCTAATGCTTATTGTTTTTAGTAATTATTGAATCGGCCTCTAGTAGTTTAATCATAGCGGAGGATAGAAAGATGTGTAGAAGTTTATATGACTCCTCCACCAATACAAAAATATTCTGTTTACCACGAGACTCAGATGGCCATATGTTTCTCATAGTACAACTTCACCATCGGAAATTGGAATATAAATCGAATGAGTATAGTCGATTACCTCTGCGGTTGCGAGTGTGGCAAAGAAGACAAGAACAAACGTTGACCTAAAAAGAAACACACCGATTACAAATCTTGATTATTATTTCTGAGATTGCCCGTATGGACCACCCTCCCTTTTATAAGAACAGTTGTTCCTAAATCCTTTTCTACAGTTTGCTCTGAATATAGAGAAGTTCGTTTATTACACAACCTTCTGTTTGACTTAACAATAACCTTGTCGCCTACATTATACTCTTTTGGATATCTTTTTTTATTATGATATTCAAGCATATTTTCCTGAGCGACTTTTAGCTTATCTGATATACTATCTCTATATTCTTTTGTTCTCTCGGAATGAAAAATATTTAGTGGAGTTTTATCAGTAATCAAATGAATTGTTTTATTTTATTCTATTGTAGAGAGTAACAGCTCTGTTCTGTGCACTTGACAAATTTACAAAATATTGATAATTTATCAAGATTTTTATCAAGCAAGAAGCTCTTTGTTATTCTGTGACAACCTTGATAAAACGTAAAGCTTCAGACTGCAGGGCTTTTACCCACATGTGTGGTGAACAATATAATGAAGCAGAAACAGCTGATTTCTGTTTACTTTATATTATTCACGAAATAGCTTCTTCTACATCGTAAGTATTTCACATATTATTTAATAATTTTTAAAATAACACGTAACTTATTATTAAATTTAATTTATTGGAAGTCAAAACACGACCAAACTTGTCACGTGTCAAACGAAAATTTTGCATAAACTCAGCGAAAATAGATCACTAGCATCTTGTAAACTTCTTAAGTAACGAAAAGGAAAATATCTTCTTCCATTCTAATAAATTAATTTTCACAACTATGCACAAATAGTAAAACAGATGTCTTATTTGTCAAGGGCATTTGACATCTTGACAGTTTATCAAGAAAAGAGCTTTTTATTTTTGACATAGAATAGAAAAATCTTGATAAATTGTCAATCTTGATAAATAAGCAAGATGTTGAATTTGTCAAGTGCACAGAATAGAGCTTTAAATATCAATATGAAGTATCTCACCCGGATAGGTAGGAATGGCAGTGTTGGCAGTAGGATGTTTCACCAGATGTCGATTATATTTTGCAAGTGAAGATATTTTGTAGTTTAGATCGACCTTGTTTGCCAATTTGCCCATTTTTGAAAAAAAATAGTCATTCAATATTTGTTTAACGTTTATTGTGAAGCTCTGTGCGCTCTATTGTGTTCAGTTACAACAATTTCTCTACCACACAATAACGAATTTTTTTGCATATACAAATTTTGTGGCCGAAAAGGACTCTATTAGTTTATGTTGAATATGAGCAAGAACTGGTAGCTAGCAATGAATTGCGTTTACCACCTCTGTATTTACCGCATCCTGAAGCAATTCTCAGAGGCCACTCCTATCCGTGATGTTAAGAATATGTCTGGTTTTCTTTCCAAACATTATTAAAATTCACTTTGAAGGGGTTTCGGCTTTTTCAATTATAATTTGATTCCTGGAACAATTTACGGGTTTGTCAGTGGTGTCCATGTGTAAGTTAAAGACTCTTCGCTGTGTATAGTGGCACAATCTGAAGTAGCGTCTTCTTCTAAAACTTTAATTGGTTGTCGGACAAAGCATCTGCCCCGAAATTTTCTTTTTCTGGTCTATAATGCATTTTTGCATTATGCTCGTCCATGAAAACTTTCCATCGTTTTATCTTTGCATTATTGTTTTTGTCCGAAACGGAAAAATTTAGTGGTTGATGATAAGTAAATATGTTAAGATTATTCACCCCATATAAATAATTTCTAAGGGTCTTTAGAGCCCACACAATAGCGAGCAATTCTTTTTCGTTGGCGGCAAAGTGTAACTCCCTGTCTTTAAGGGTTCTAGATATTATCGTTATTGGTTTCCTCTCTTGAGAGAGCACTGCGCCCAGACCATATGCCGAGGCATCTGTTGTTAACTCAAATTCTTGATTAAAATTTGGACATTTTAAAACTACGTCCTCTGACATCGAAATTTCTTTCAGCTTATTGAAAGCATAGATTTGCTTCAAATCTAGCTCAATTTCTACTCTTTTTGACTGAGATGCTTTTATTTTACCATTTTCCCGTATAAGCAAGATCTTTTATAAAACACCTATATTAACTAGCTAATCCAAGAAATGATCGAAGAGCATATAGATTTCTTGGTTGTTTATATTTTTTTAATGCCTGTAGTGTTCCTGGGCATGTTTTTATACCACTTCTTGAAACCACGAAGCCTAAATATTCAACCTCTGTCCTGAAGAAATTTGACTCAAAACCCATTGAATATCCCGAACGTGTTGTTCCTTTGTTTTTGAAAATATTATCACGTCATCTACATAAACGTTACCGATCTTACGTATTTTTTCCCTCAACACATCATCAATGGCTCGCTGAAAAATGCTGGGTGCATTTTTGAGCCCAAATGGCAGACGGCAAAAATTCGTATTTTCATTGTTTACCGCAAATGCCGTTTTTTCTCTGTCTCTTTCTTTTAGTTTTGTTTGGTGAAACTCCGATTTAAGAGGGGTTGTAAAATATTGCGCTTGGCCTAAATTTGATAAATCACCATAACGTTAGGAATGGGATATTTGTCATCAATTGTTTTAGCGGTAAGCTTCCTAAAATCTAAAACAAGACGTTTCTTTTTATGTCCTTCATGATCAGTTCCCTTCTTGTAAACAACCCATACTGGACTGTTATACGGAGACCGAGATGGTCGTACTATGCCATTATTTAACCCCTTCGGACCTGAAGTAGCTTGTGAGCAATTTCAAATGTTTAACGGCTGACTGTGAGCGTTGCATTTGTTCTTATTTGTGTGATTTAAGCTCGATTAAAGAACAGTTGATTTGTTGGCGATCTGGTATAATTATTTACATTTGAACTCAAGCGTGGCGTGCAACAACATTTTACGTATTTGATAAGAGCTGTTTTTATCTGCGGTTTTTTTTTTTCAAAACAATAACAAAAAGTGTTAATTTTTAATTGCATTATTTTTTAACAAACTGTAAATATAACACTTATTAAACTAAAATTTATAATTTGTAAACAAACATCAAGTAAGTAATTTTCAAAGTGACCAAATTGCTTGTGGGCAACTTTCGGCAATAGTGGTAATTATTTTACTTACTTACAGACATGAGACCTGAACAAATGATGATATAGAAAGAATTTTAAGCTTTAATTGGGATGCCACTTCTGACGAAGAGAGTGATGATGAGGGGGAAGATATTTCTGCAGTGCTAGAGAAGAATTTGGAAGGGATCTTGGAAAGAGGAGAAAGCATTGAGATCGGCCTAATTGCAAATGTAGTTGCGGAAGAATATGAAGAACAATCTTGTAGTGCTGTAAATACATATGTGCTTTGAAAAAATTGATGCGAAGCCTCTTAAATGGAGATAGAGGCCATTTGAAGACCCAGAGACTGTTTGGAAAGAGAATGACATCTTAAAAGTCGATTTCGTTCTAGCACCAGTGCAATATTTCTGCGAACTTTTACTACTGAAGCTTTTGATTTGATTGCCCAGCAAAGTGATATGTATGCACTACAAGAGCTCGGCATTGAGCTTAAATGTACTGAGGCGGAAATAAGACGGTATATTGGTGTTTTCAAAATCCCTCAGTTTAGAATGGCATGGGCCAAAAATGCTTACATTTCGGCGACAAAAGCAAACAACCTAAAAAAGGAGATACAAATTGAGACAAGTTGTACAAGATACGCCCATTACTAAACATTCTCAAGGAAATCTTTAATAAGCTACCGCAGGAAGAGCATCAAAGTGTTGAGGAACAGATCATTGCATTCAAAGGTATGCCACAAATGGGTTTTCAAAATGTTGACCCGAGCTGGAACATCTGGAATGGTATTTGATTTTACATTGTATGTTGGTGAAGGTACCTGCCCGTCTTATGTGTTCGGATGTAGTCCTCTATCTGGCGCAAAATCTCCCAAAGCACAAGAACTACAAACTATACTTCGACAATTGGTTTACGTCAGTAAGCCTTCTTATCGCTTTGAAGGAAATGGGGATATTTGCAACAGGAACTGTAAGAAAAAACAGAATTACTAGTTGCCAGTTGGTTTCAGACGCTGAACTCAAAAAGCGAGGAAGGGATCGTTCGATGTGAAATGTGAAACGAACTACAATTTAGTATGTCTAAAATGGTATGACAATAAGCCAGTTCAAGTCATGTCTTCATGTACAGATCATCGACCTGTGGGGTTATGCAAGCGTTGGAGTCCAAAAGAAAAAGTGTATATTGATGTTCCAAGACCTGCGACCATCAAATCCAATAACAAAGGCATGGGAGGGGTTGACTTAGCAGACATGCTCATGGAACTTTACAAGGTCAACCATCGCTTAAGAAAGTGGTATATCAGATTCTTTTATTGGTGCCTGGGAACATCCGTTATAAATGCATGGCTTCTTAGGCATATATAAAACATCTACGTTTGCTAGAGCCGAACAAAAAATATATGCCACTAATACAATTTCAACTGGAAATCGCTAATACACTCTTGCAATATACTTCTTCTGAGGATTATGTAACGTAAAAAAGAGGTCGTCCATCAAATGCGGACCAACCCTCCAAATACAAAGCGCTAAGACAAATTGGAGCATTGGGTAGTTTTTAATGAAAAAGGGCGTTGTCGACTATGCAATAGGGGAACTCCCATGTCCAAGTGCCTTCAGCGTAATGTATATCTTTGCTGTAACACCTACAAAAACTGTTTTTTGTCCTTTCATACATAATTGTTCGGAATGACTAAATAAAACTTCACACGAGTTGCCTTACAAAAAAAATTTGTATTTTTATACCACAATTACCGAACGTTGCTCACAAGCAACATTCTCTAGCGTCAAAACCGATGGGCGTGGTGACCTGAAATTTTTTACAGAAATTTCTTGAGCAATTAAAAGATAATTTAAAGTAAAAAAAAAATGTTAGAAGCACAGGGAAAAAGTCAGGCTCGAAAGGGTTAAAAGTTGTTTGATTTCTTTGTTTACGAAATTCGCTACCCCCTTTGATACGGATACAATTTCGAGTAGACCGGGTCTTGGTATGACGTTCGAATCGTAGCCACGATATTCGTATTATAGGGAAGTTTTTTCTTTGGGTCTGCAAATGCCTCCCTTTGTTCTTTTATCATTTTCATAAATTGTTCTTTTATTTCTTGAGGAATTTTTTCCTTCTCAATTTTTAATACATTTACATCTTCACATTCCAAGAACAACACATTTTCTGTACCTAAATCGAGCCTTATAATTTTTTTTCCTAGATCTATTTCAGCATTCACCTTTGTGAAAAGGTTAAGTCCTATTACACCGTCAAAAGGTTTTAGGTTTGGCAATATGAAAAAGCCGGAATCAACACCGAAAACGTTAACTTTACATTTTTATATTATTTTATCAAATCCGTGGAGTAATTTAACTAGGAAAGGAGAAGACACCGGTCTGATGCCTCTAAGCTCACCTAGTTTATTTATATAATTTTTCGCAGTACCTGTGTCCACTAAAAGTCTGATGTGCCTCTTTGCCCTTCCAATGGTTCTACTGAGCTATGGTAGAGCTGACCTTTCTCTAAAAAATTAACATGTTCTTCTTCCTCAATGTCACCGGTTTCAGTCTGTGCTCTTTTGCTATAATTTTCTTCCTTGTAAGTGACTATATGATTCACTCTTTGAAGGTTGGAATAGTATTTTGATCCGAAATTGCAGACCTCTTAGGTTACGTCTGGTATTGTTGTTTTACTGGGTAACTTTTAAAACTTCCTTATCTCATTGGTTCAACCTGATCTAATTCTCATGAGAATAATCAACCCGTTCGTTATTCCTATAATAATAGTGCGGATTCTTATTCATACCACTATCATTAAGTTTATTTTCTAAATTGTTCTTTTTATACCACCAATATTAGATTTGTTCTTAATGTTATTTCTTTGTTTTGCAATTTTTACGGATCTATTTGCAAACGTTGTGGCAAATATATAGCGAGCGTGGTTTGATTAAACCTCTTGTGCGAATACAAGAGCTGATGGCAGATCTTTTGGGCGGGATGCGAATAAAATGATACAAAGTGGCTTCCTAAGCCCGGAAACAAAAACGCGGAGAGCGTCTCCTCTATACTTGTCATACGTCATACGAGTTTTATTTGTAAGTAGCGTTAGTTTTTTCTCCACATCATCGAAGAATGGGAGAACAAATAATCTACCCTATTGAAGAATAGACATCTCCTGTTTGATCAAATAGATCGGACGCTTATCAGCATACGTGAAGTCTAGACGCGCAATTATTGCTCTAAAATTTCCGAATGAAGCCATCGCAGGACCTCTTACTTTATTTCGGATTATGGCCAAAGCTTGGTAATGCTTAGAACTACCCTCAAAACCTTGAAATACCTTGTAGGCTTTATGCGTATGCGGGCAATGATTTGATTACGTCTATCGCCTCATCACATTTACTCCTGAAACAATTTGCGTCTCGTTATAAACCTCTACTGGGTTAACAGAATTTATTTGGGACAATTTTTTTTCCAAACTTCCTATCTGTAATTAAAATTCTTTTTTCTGCTCTTCTATGTAGTGCCGCCGCACCACAGATTGAATGATATGATTACGTCTATCGCCTCATCACATTTACTCCTGAAACAATTTGCGTCTCGTTATAAACCTCTACTGGGTTAACAGAATTTATTTGGGAAAATTTTTTTTCCAAACTTCCTATCTGTAATTAAAATTCTTTTTTCTGCTCTTCTATGTAGTGCCGCCGCACCACAGATTGAATGATATTACTCAATTGATCAGCGTTCATATTGTTTATATTGTCTTCACAAATGTTTAATCTTTCAAAAATCAATCCTAGTTCCTCCTCACTCTTGGCAAAATTAGGAATATTTGTATTGTCATATTTTGTTCTAATATCACTTTATTTAAATATCACTTCACTATTTTTATAGCACGTCACTTCCAGGCCCCACGTTAGGTGCCAGTAATGACAAAGTATGTTTATTGAGACCCTTTCGTAAACTGCACTTACAAAAGAAGCTATACCTAAAGTTAACCTACGCTGGCTATGCTGGATGATGGCTTCGCTGCTGGCTGCGCTGCTAACGGGCTTCTCAGTTCTGATATTTAATCGCCACGTCAGCACAAACATACACGCACGATAGAAGCGCTGCTGGTTGCAGATGTTCATTTAGCAAGCTCAGCATAAATGGTATTGTGCATTGGCTGGCGACAAACTCTACATAATTGATATCATGGAGTAGCTGGTGATAACTTACATAGCTATGTGCTAAATTAAAATTATTAAAAGTTTTTACATAAATACCCATAGTGCAAACAATTCTAATTTGAATTGTGTTGCAAATGTATGTATGCACAATACTGTTTATGTATTTATAATTAAAAATATAAAAAAAGTTCGTTTAAATCATACATGGTCAAATTATTTCCAAAAATTGTCAAAGCGTTACAAATACATACATCATTGGTTTTATTAATACAAGTACGTTCTGTATGTACGGTTTTTTATACCCGCGCACTTGTGCACAAGGGTATTATAACTTTGTTCGCATAACGGTTGTACAAACGACTGTATACAAATTTGTGTGTGGCACCGCCCACTTATGAGTTCATATGTATATGTCTGGAAATTCTTTATCGATTTCGTCTAAACTTGGCACACATGTTAGATTGTACCTAGTTAGGCGAGATTATGAAAATGATTGAAATCGGACGAAAATTTCGCCCTTCTCACATATAACGGCAATTTTCCAAAACTATGAAAATTTGATACTTCAGTAACTATTGGAATTAAGTCAACAAATCCATTTAAATGAACATTTTGGAAAAGGTACATGGTACCGCCCACTTTAAAGTTCATATGTACATATATCTCTGGAAATCCTTTATCAAGTTTGCCCAAATTTAGTACAGATTATTTATTATGTCTAAATAAGCTGTATTTTTTAAATCACTAAAATTGGACCAGACCCAGTAAGTTTTTGAAACCCGTAAAAATCGGGTACTAGTGAAGCTAATTTGCTCAAATTTGGTATATAGTTTTGTATTAAAGAAATCCGATTATAAAAGAATTTTAAAAAAAGAGGCTTACATCAAGTTCGGTTTTGCCCGAACTTAGTCTCTGCTTTATTAATTTAAAAATTTAGCTGATAACGTGCGCCGGGTATATAAAGTTCGATCGAACTTAGCCACTTCTTTACTTGTTACTGTTTAAAGTTTTTTAATTGCTGATAAATTTTTGGATTTGTAAATTCAATGTTTTCCAATTTGGTAAATATGTATAAAAATTCAGTGATTACCAATTAAGTAGATATATAAATTCAGTGTTTTCCAATTAGGTAGATATATAAATTCAGTGTTTTCCAATTCAGTAGATATATAAATTCAGTGTTTTCCAATTTAGTAGATATACATATATATTCAGTGTTTTCCAATGTGGTAGATATATAAATTCACTGTTTTCCAATTTAGTAGATATATAAATTTAGTGTTTTTCAATTTAGTGGATAATCGTTTTTCAGATATACGTATTTGTATAAAAAGAAATTCAGAGCAACCAAGCAGTTCGTTTCCTTCGCTGTTTTTTTACCTTTTGTCACTATACTTCGCATTTGGTTTATAAAAGTATTTATTTATTTATTAATCAACAAACAAGTTTCATACCAGTGTCCCAAGTGAACATTAATAGTAATTCATTCACTTCTTTATTATTAAATAAAGAAAGGAAATATATTACTGTGTTTTTTACCCTACCAAACCAACTCTTCAGTTCTTTGTACAGATCCGCATCCGCATCCGCGAATGTGAAAAAAATGCATCCGCAACATCCCTTATTCATACCATAGACAGTTTTAGCAAACCCGATAAAAAATATATCATTACATCGAAGTATGCGTTGGGGAACACGAAAATTAATTTTTGTGAGTAAGTATGGACAATTGATTGAGCCGGTACATAAACCAAAGACAAAACACATCGACAAAAGATCACGCCTAGACTGTAAAGGCATGAGATCTATAAGAAAACACCGAGAGCGATACCACGGAATAGGATCTTCAAAATTAACTATCAGAGTTTTGATATATACAGCATGAAACGGTCGCCAAACGAATACCGCGTATTCTAACCTGGAACAAACTAAGGACGAGAACGGCATTTTGAGGGTATAGGACCATTTCGACGAATAAAGGCTAACATTGCAAACGATTTAGAGACAATATAATTTATGTGAGATGTAAAGTTCAGCTTGGTGTCAAAATAGACATCAAGGTCTTTAAATTCGCTTATTGGTTTTAGCGGTGAATTTAATATGCTGTAAGATGTTGGAACAATATTTAGAACCTTCGGGAAAGAAGTATAGTGACATTCACTAATATTGAGGAACAAATGGTTAAGCACACACCAACTATATAAGTTGTTCAACTCATGGTTAACAGCAAAGTATATTTTTTCCTTAACAACGCATTCAAACATTTTAGACACTGTCGTTAGCTTGGAAATCGGTCTATAATTTTCAATGTCATTTTTATTAGCGTTTTTCAGAATAGGGGTGATAAAAGTTAATTTCAAATCGTCAAGGAAAACCCCAGCAGAAAGTGACAAGTTAAAAATGTGCCTTAAAGCCGTAATTAAAGTAGGACAACTTTTAAAAACCGATAGACCATCAGCTTCAGTACCATTGGATGGCTTAAGCTGATTTATGCTAAAAACAACATTATCGTCTGTCAGAATTAATTTCCCGAAGTTCACGGAAGTATATAAATTTAACATATCATCAGAGTCATAATTATATGCGGTATTGTCTGTGATAAAATTGAAAGAAAAAAATTTGGCAAAAAGATTAGGAGCATCAGAGATGGAGTCAGCTAATACCCAGTTAAGATGAAGAGACGCACGTATATTATACCAGTTTTTCTTGGTTTTTATGTAACTCCAAAAGGATTTGGGATTACATTTAATATTGCTTTCAACATTACGAATATATTCTCTATACAAAGATTTATTGAGTTTGTTGAATTTACCTCTATAAAACACATACTCCTCGCGAAAATTCTTATCGTTAGAAATCGTATGTTTTTTTATATAATTTGAGCTCTTTACAGAACCAAGGACGTTTCGAAGTTTTGGAGCTAAACATTAGTATGTGAATCGCTCAAGTGTTAAACATTATAGATTTAAAAATATCAAAACAGCCAGCTACATCCATATTTTCAAATTGATGAGACCAATCCACCTCAAACAAACTGTTTAAATCGGCAAAATTACAGCGCGAGTAATTAAAAGCAACCGTTTCACTGATACTTTTCAAAATATTTAAAAAAGTCAATTTCCAGCACCAGTGGACTATGATGCTGATTCGAAGACGAAATGTAACTAGCTGCATGCGAAAGCTTAAAATTAGTATTAGAGCTAACAAATATTAAGTCTAAAATTCGGTTAAGTCCATTTGGGAAGCCATTTATCTGTGATAAATCAATGCATAAGAAATTATCAATTAAGTATTATTCCGAAATACTAGTTACATTTAATAGGGTAAGAAAATTATTAATATCCATAAAGCTCCAGCAAATATCTCCTAAGTTGAAATCACCCAAAACACAAAGTTGGTGGTCACCAATTTGTTCATGAAATGCTAGTATGTTGTCAATATGTGCCTTATATATGACGCACCATGTATTTTAACGCACAGTTGATCCAACAAGGAATTAGCATCTGGTAGCTCATAAAGAGATGCACGAAGATTACTACTTGTAGCAATAAGTACACCTCCACCCCTACTGACACCAGTTTTAGCGTAATCTCTATGTTTGAGAAAAACGTCAAAGAGAGCTATAATAAAGAACTCTGCATCAAAGAAATTACCATTTAACCAACTCTCTGTTAAGACAAAACAGTCGACGGATTCATAGTTGGTCCTTAGTCCCGAACAGTTTTGGTAATAAATGCCTATTTTTCGGCCACCAAAAGTGAAAGGGCTTTTTACCCCTTGGGCTTTTTAAAAAAATGAATTGGCCGGATAGAGACATTTGAAGGCCAAATATTTGACGTCAGCAATTTATTATACTGACATTCTGGAACTCCAAGCATAAAATTTATGTATTTAATTTCATCCGAATTAGCTGCACGGACAAAGAGCCTTGGTGGCATATTAGCAGAGGTAGCGACAGGAGAATAACCAGTATTACTGCGCGCTTTCGGACAAGTTAACAAAAGATTCCCTTTTTTACAATCAAAAATAAGAATGCACACTAAATGGGTACCATCAATGTGTTTAGCTTGCTTCATTTTGCACAACGTCGCAAAACTTCTGAAGGTTGATGATTTTATTCCACCTAATGATCCAATTGCAACTAATGTCAAAGAAAGAGGTCAACGTTGACGTGATGCTATTGCTTTACATTTGCTTGGTTAGAAAGCTGCTTAATTATTATCAGTTTTCTTGGTGTTGTTTACATTTTACTTTATAGGTGCCAATAAACTCATATATTTTTTTTATAGTGCTTTTAGCAGCATTATCAAAATCCTTTTGGCTAGTCGCAAACGCTAGCTGAGACATCATCTAAAAAATGATTGCATAGAAAAGTATAATAAGTTATTCCTTTTTATGTAATGTACAAAAAGTTAAAACTTACATTTTAATTTGAATATACTGGGGTTGTCTTCAGAACCCATCTGTTCATATAGAACTTTTTCGCCACAACTCAGAACAATTTTCCCATCCCCATTTGGCTTTTGTCAGTTTTTATTTTATTTCGGGCCTTCATATTATTAAGTTTTTTTAGAATTTGCTGCTACGTAAACTCATGCTCAGTCTCGACTAGTAAAAACGAATACACTTCTTTCTCTTAGGGAATTTTTTCTCTGCTCTCATATATCTACCTAGTAAATATTCACATCTATTCATGTATTAACATTTTTGCATGTGTGACATAAAGTTTCGCCTATTGTTCAGAAGTGAGAATACACGAATGTTAGTTCAATTAAAAGTAAGTAAGTTTGTTTGAGTGAATTTATTCATTGTTAAGGTAATAATCCAGGGCTTGCTTTGATTCTACATATGTATGTGTTGCCGTTTGGGTTGGCAGAATAAACTTAAGCGCAGGGTGCACTTTAGAATAATTTCCTTCAATTAAAGATTTTGGTTATCTAAGTTAATATAATTCATTAAGTTTATTTAATTGAAAATTTGTAAAATTACAAGAGAATTGTTGATTGTGCTAAGTACGATTTGCCTGAATAGCCATAATAAAGAGAGGGAAAATTATGCGATGCGGTATGGCGGCGGTTCGTTGAAGACTAATTTTTTTTTAAACTTTATTTAAACTTGCGGATACGGGTCGCCCCGTAGGCCGCTTACAAATACAAATTTTGGAAAAATTGGAAAACATGGCAATCACAAAGCTATTTTATGGAGTCATTCACAAGGACAGAATTATACACATTTGGTGCTGCCAGCCGCACGCATATCCTCATGTCCTCAACATGCCGGCCCGCCTGCACCGGTGCAAGATGAAGCAACTCCTGGAGCTTCTCCAGAGTTAGAACAGTTCGGTTGAACAGGCCGCGGATGCGTTTTTGAACGGGATTACGGTTGCCTTGCGTTTGCTTCGCTCTCGGCTTTACCACACGGCCCGCTAGAGTATTTCCTTCATGGCGGACGCGCGTGCGTAAGTCATCGCGGCGGTTGCGCTCTCGTATAGGCGTAGTTGAGCGATGCAGCATCGTATGGTGTGCCTTTCCACATCGATGGCAACTGTCAAAAGAACTACAAGCGCCGGTAACGTGCGAGGTCGCCAGGCAGTTTACGCAATGCTTATGGACCCGTGCTGATTCGTATCTCTCGCCCGGCGTCATTGCTTCAAACGCTCGGCAACGCAGAGGGTGATGGCGGCAACACAGACGGCACTGGTCCATCTGTGAAGAAAATCAGAAAATTCGTAGTTAGTGGTAAGTAGTGAAATGGCGAGGGTGTGTATGAGGGGTAGAGAAGGCGATGAAAAGGTCAGAGCAGGGGATATTACGAGGGTTGTAGTAGGCATAGTTTTGCAATGTTGCGTGTGATTATTCCTGCTTGAGTAAGGATGTCTGCCACTCGAACGTTCTTATCCGGACCTGGATAGAGTTTGGCGATGCGCCCGAGTCTCCAATCGTTTGGAGGCAAAAGATCGTATTTAAAGACGACGAGCTCTCCTTCATTGAGGTTCGGTTCCTGATGCTTCCGTTTATGCCTTTTCTAAAGTTCTTTGAGGTATTCATTCTAACATTATAATGCCTAGAGTTTTGGTTGAGCTGGCATCCTGAAATTTAGGAAATCGACATCAAGCAAATCAGAAGGTGGGATTGACTCCAAGATTTCTGGGTGGTTCGACGTAATTTTTCGCAGTGGGAAACCTGCAGATTTTAATGTGCCTATTATTTGTGGCCGCTGTGGTCGAGTTGGTAGCGGTGCGTGCTATAACTCGATATGCCTGTGAGTTCGAGGTTCGAATCTCAGTCAGGGCAAGCAAAATCTTAATCATAGAAAAAGTTTTTTTTAATAGCGGTCACACCTCAGCAGGCAATGGCAAACCTCTGAGGGTATTTCTGCCATGAAAAAGCTTCTCATAAAATACATCTGCCGTTCGGAGTCGGCACAAAACTGTAGGTCCCTCCATTTGTGGTATAAGGAAAGACGCACACCGTAAATGGTAGGAGAAGCTAGGCCAAACACTGAGCTATATAGTGTAAGCGCCAAAATTATATTATATTATATATTATTTGGGTCATCGATTTTTTAGTGGACTGTATATCATGCCCGCCTGAGAGGATATCGTCTACGTAAGAATCATTTATAAGGATGTTTGTGGCGAGCGTTAATTGGTTTTTACAATCTTGCGCTAATTGATGAAGCGTACGAATTGCGAGATAGGCGGAGCAATCAACACCGAATGTCACCGCTTTCAATTTGAAATCTTGTATGGGCTGGTTAGTGGAATTACGGAAGAAAATTCTCCGGAAGTATTGATCTTCCTAGCGGATGAGAATTTGGAGGTCCATCTTTTCGATGTCGCCATTGAATACGAACTTGTAGACTCGCCATCGGAAAATGATAAGCATCAATTCGTTCTGTAAAGTGGGCCAGTATGTAATACGTTATTGAGAGAGTTGCCAGAGTGGGATATTCTAGAGGCGATAAAAACTACTCGTACTTTGGTGGTTGTACTGTCGGGTTTTATAACAACATGGTGCGGTAAATAATAACTTCCTGGGATCGTGTGGGTTCCATGTGGTTCATGGTGATGTACTCTTCTAGGACTTCTGGGTACCTCTCTCGCAGTTCAGGTTTTCTCTCCAGAGTTCTTTCGATGCTAGTGTATTGCTGCTGCGTTGCTAGTCGGGAGTGTCCTAGCGCTAGGGATTCTGGAAACTCTGGTTTGAAGGGAAGTTTGACCATGTATCGTCCATCTGCTTGCCGGATTGTGGTTCGTTGATACAGGTCCTCACAAAATTCGACTGCGGTGGATCGTGGTTGAATAACTGCTAACTCTTCTTGCTCCCAAAACTTCCTCAGCAGTGTGTTGAGAGATTCCTCTTGGAGTTCCGTTACCTGGGTGGTAAACCTTGTGATCTATCTTACTAGGGGTGAAGCAGTCGGGATCGGCGAGTGCTAAATGTTTTATGTCTTCGTTTTTGGAGATTTCAAAATGTGCATCTGTCATGGGTAAGCGTAGCAGTTTTTGTATCCGAGATGATACAAAGGTTTTTTTTGAACCTTGATCCACCAAAGCACGAATATTGTGATATTCGCCTTGACAATAGATTGGGGCTATTGCAGTGGGGAGGAGGGTCGTGACGCAAGTGCTCGAAAAGTGTGACGAGACTTTATTTGTGTCACTTTGTTGGGAGTTTGAGGCGGGAGTTGCCTTTGTAATATATTTTGAGCATGTGTGTTGCTCCTCATTATTAGGTGTTTGCGTCGTTAACTGACTCGAAACTCTTTGGGGTTTAGAATTTGTTTTTGTAAATTGGGATTTTTGGGGAAAATGAAACAGTGAATGGTGTCGTCTTTGGCAGTATACGCAAGTGAAGTTGCTTTGACACTCATTCTTCAAGTGGTAGTAAGAAAGACAATTTTCGCAGTAATTGTTTTCTTTTACGAACTTGAGGCGTTCGGACACGGCTAATGCCTGAAATTTTTTGGAAATTTTGTGTCCGCTTTTTGTGAATAAATGAGGAGTTTTGATTTATTGCCTTGGAGTGAAATTAGGGTGTGGAGGTTTTGGTTTTCCTGGTCGATATCCTTGAAGTTTCTCTACTACTTCATACCGGCTAGTGAGGAATTTGTTCATATCTGCCCAAAGTGGTAACTCTTTTCGAGAGCTGAGTGGTTGCTCCCACGGAGATAAAGTTTCACTTGGCAGTTTTGAAGAACAGAGATACACAAGAATGGGGTCCTAATCGCTAGTTGGGATTCCTTGTGCTGAGAGCGTTGCGAGATATTTGTTAATGCTGGCTTGAATTTTTTGGATTTGCTCACCATTTTCTGTATATAAGGGTTGTATGTTGAAGAGGGCTTTTAGTTGGTTAAAGACCAATAATCTTTGGTTTTCATACCGTGGTTTTAAGGCATCCCAGGCTAGTTCAAATTGTCGTCAGTTAGGGAAAACTGCTTGAATATTTGTCCCGTCTGGCTTCGGGTTTTTTGCCGTAAATGGTAGAGTTTCTGGGCAGGAGTTAATTTGGGGTGATTTTTATAAACTGCCGTGAACATATGCCTGAACGCCGGCCAGTCTTCGTACCCATCGTGGAAAATCTCTGTGTCGCATGGTGGTATTTTGAGAAATACTTCTTGGGAGTTTGAAGAATCTGTGGTGTTAGCTGCAAACGTTGTGTTTGTTTGAGGTTAAGAGTTTTCTCCAAAAAGTTGTAGCGAATCGAAAATTTGCGATTTGCAATTTTCATATCTTTCTGAGCATTTATCGCATTTCTGCTCAACTGAACTGCGGAAAAGAATATTGAGTGAAATACGGAGTTTACAAGGCAATCCCCGAGATTGTCAAGCTACTGTATCTTGGCATTGAGAAGAGATGGGGTATGGTCACATATGAGGGTAACGGACCATTTAACAATTCAAGCCTATTGCTCTCAAAAATGAAATCTTGCAGGGAGGGATTTATCAAAGATTTTTGTGGGGTATCCTGAGAAAATCCACTGGAATCAATGAAATAATCTGGAAATTGTGTATTGCAATATTTTGTGCTCTTTGAGAATTTTTGTATATAATTAATTTGAAATACACCAAATTAATATAAAGTTTTAATATTGAGAGAAATAGTGTGATTTTTATTTTGTCCTGGTTTAGTGTAAATTTTATCACTTCCACTGTACTGCCTTAGCGCGTGTAAGTGCAGTAGCAGCACTAAGTGATGTGAGCTACCAAAGGGGTGGAGTTTATACGCCATATACAGGGTGTCTCAGAACTCAACGTCAAGCCGAAGCGGGGTGACAGGATTGAACCTACCAAGAGCTTGTGCGAATAAAAAACATTCGAACTGAGTAAAATGGGTTAGCAAAAATCGGGTTACTTGAGGTTTTTTTTTTTTTTAATCATTTTGTTTAGTATGAAACTAACAAGTATGGTATCATTTTACAATCCTGATTAAATACTCGAACTTTAAATAGCACTTGCCAAGGCACTTTAGTACATTTTTTTTTAAAGGAAAGCCTTTCAAAGTCAACAAATCATAAAAATTTTAAATTCATACTTTAACAAATAGTCTTAATTCTAGAAAACTTGGGGCAGTTGTGTCATTATTTTTGTCTTAGGTTCTAGAAATGTTATTTAGGGTTAAGGTTCCAAAGTTTAAATGAACAAAAATAATAAAAATTAACCACAATAACCGAAAAATGGTTACAGTTTGACCAAATTTCTAGGTTTTTCTTAAATGCCTATAATTTTCAAACTGCATGGGATAGATTTTTTGCCTGATGGTTACAATCAATCCTGTCAACCCATTTCGGCTTGACGTTAAGTTCTGGGAGACACTGTATATATTACTTATGTATATATTGGCAGTATGAACAAGTGCAGTCAGCAAACATTACAGTACAGATATATAAAATTAGAAAAGGAAAACCGTGAAAACGTAAGTCAAAAATGACACTTGAATTCAAAAGAAAATCAAGTGGCGTAGCCAAAAATTAGTTGTCAGACTGTAAATTGTTTTTATCGTTTCAAAATTTTTCGTTTATTTATTTTTTATTTTAATTTATAGTTTATTTGACAAAAACCATGTGCTTTTAAATTATATACTATGTGCAAAAATTAGAAATCTTCATCAAAAAAAATAACAAACAAATTCCTAAGGAACGGCATTGCGAATATTGTAAAAATATCCGTGTTACTGGGCTTTTAATAGATACATCTTATTTTGGTTACTAAAATTGATATTGAATTAAAGAAAACTTTATTATCAAAATTTTTCCAAATGTTTCTATTTTCTGCATGTAAAAACTTAAAAAATGTTGAAATCACATTGTTTTTGTTAACAAAATGTATAAAAAACATTTGCTTCTAAATCACACTTGCGTTTTTTGTTTATATAGTTAGTTCTATTAAGGTGCTATGTACATATATTGAATATTTGGTTATATTATATTAAACTAGCTGACCCGGTCCACGTTGCTGGCCCTAAGCAAACATTATAATATAATATAATAATAATATTTTACAATTTTATTGAGCTCAAGGACAGTTTATGGAAGATTTTTGTGAAAAAAACCACAACAGTTTTTAATGGTTGAAGTTATAGTACTATTTCGGAAATCACCACATTTCCTCATTAGACTTCTTTTTGACTATTAAATTAAATTAATTTTTAATTTAATTTTTCATTACCACTTCTCTCAGGCTTTGAACCCGGGAGCTCGAAATTGCAGAGCCAATACGCTACCTATTGTGCTACGATAGCCGAGTTGGCTGTTGTGTTTATTTCATCTTCCTTAAACAAACCAACTACAAACAAGAGCAACTGATCTGCTGCTATTTAACTTGGTTGTGTGGTTGTTGTTTGTGTTTTTATTTGCAAAATTCTGTATAAGGTATTTTTACTTTATATTGTAATGCATTTTTAAGGCATGCTCATTAGGGTGACAGTTAATTTCGAAAGTGATATTTTCTTTGGTCTCAGTATTTTTTTGTGTGTAGTTTTATTTAAAAAAAATTCTAGTAAAATTTCAAGGTCGTAGGAAGAGGATTAGGGGGCGCGTCGGCCCCCCAAAGTTACACAAAATACGTTTTTTCACGCAAATTCTTACTTTGACTGCTTGTAACTTTCTCTGTGTTTTTTTTTTTAAACATTACTGGCGAAAGATGTTCATTAATATGTCTACAATAACATCTGTCAATAACATTTTTGTCTAATGTTAATATTTAATGAAAAAAACTTAAATATAGGAGAAAAAGTACGCCTCAATGTCGATTTATTATACTTAAATAAAACTACTTATGTATATGATTTCTCTTTTTAGCAATATATTGTTTAAAGCACTTGAGACAATGTCTTTTTATTACAGTCCGGAAACCGATGGCGGTAATCGCTAACAATTTTTAAAACAAATTGTTTTTGGCGTTCATTTTTGGTAAATAGTTTATTATACTCTTCCATCAATTTAACCCCCCTTTCGGCAGTGTCATTTGTAACATTTAATTTTTTCATCAGTTCAGCCGCTTTACAATAAGATTGGTCCTGCTCCAATTTGTCTGGGTTTAATTTAAAAAAATCAGTATTTATTTGAAATCTTTCAAATAATGCTTTTGTTTCGGCAGAGACGAACTGTTCAATTCCGTCATGGAATATTTCAACGATTTCTCTATCATTTATTGTAGCTCGCTTTGTGTTTTGCTCTTGTTCAAAATCATTTTCCAAAGCCGCCACCATTTTTTGTTTTGAAAAAAGGGATACGTTGCTGTCAAAAAATGCAAGACCAACCGCCTCAGGGCTTAAATACCACAAGTGGTTCCTGAACTTTTTAAGAGCAACATAAGATATAGCAGCATCAATTTTTTTGAAGTTTTCAAGTTTTTGTAAAAATAAAAAATCTTGATATGGCGCTTTAATGGCCAAAGGAGCAGAAAACCACGCTTCGACATAGACTTCAGCAATAAAAACACAAATTTGACGAAGCCCATTTAATTCAGTTGCTGAAAGCGCTTTTGCCATCCACCTTGCATGGTGAACAGCTCCTGGCGATCGAAACATTAGGCTGTTTGGATGTGTCTTTTCTGGTTTTTGACCCAGGAAGAGCAAAGTGAGTTCCAAGAATTCTTTATAGTCTTCCCTGGGTTGTTTTTCTTCCAAGATATTATTTACTGCACCGATAATGCGAACAGCAGACTCTTTCATGTACGTCTTGACAGTTGGATCGTTGATGCCATACTCATAGTTTTTAGCATCAATCTTAGCCCAAGCATTTTTAAATTTCTCAAACATTTTAACGTTTGGACTTCCATAACAGCTTATTTTTTCTTCGAAAACGCATCTTAAAACAATCTCGTATATATGATGACGGCATGGTAACCATAAAAGTTGTCTTTGTAAATTATTTTCAATTAACGTACAGGTACCATTGAAACGCCCAGTATTGACCGCTGTTGTATCAAACACTAAAGCTTTGATGTGATTTTGCAGACCATATTCATAAATAGCATCGCATACAGCGGATGCCTGTTCTTTTCCAGTACCGGAATCAAGTGCTGGTATTTCAAGAAGCTGTTCAACTTTACCGCTCGATATTATTATAGGCAACCTATCCACTTTATCATTTCCCGTCAGCGCCGGAAAAAGTTAACCATCCCAATGAAGGCAGATAGCGTCGAGCTCATTTAATTTTAATTTATTTTTTAATGCTGAAATTCTTTCTTCACGGATTTGTTCCCTTTCCTGGTGTACAGACGTTCGGTTTAAAATATAATCTTCAACATTATTACCCAGAGCTTCAACGACTGCGCTTATTAGATGAACCGCATGTCTGTCACTGATTTTACAGACATCGAGTGCGGCCGCCAGTTTTGGTGTTAGTATTTTATTTGTTCCCCTACATTTTTTGGCTGGAGGTTAACTACAACGTGGGTCACATTCCATATCTGGAAAACTGTTATCATTCTCTGAAGATTCAGATGACAGCAACTCTGCAGTTTCATCTAATAAAAACGACTTAATTTAAAGAAAATAAAAAATAAACAATAACATACAACGAACCAATTAATGCAATTTCACGATTATTCCGCTCCACTTGTTGTAATAAATTGTTGTTGCGTTCTTCAAGTCGGCACTCTCGGCGTACTTCTTCGTAATCGATACCATACATAAAGCCTGGGCGCCCCGTTTTTCGTTGACTTATCAAGAAATCAATATCTTCTTGATTCGACATTATTTTTAATGCACTTGCATGCGCCACGTCAAAAAGCATATCCAATTTTTCTTTCCACGTGTTTACTTTGCTCTTATGGAAATTAGAAGTCTTCTTTGAATCTTTTTGAAAGCTTTGCCATTCTTTATACAATTTCTCTACATTTGTAATGTAGTGTTGTTTATCCTTGACCGGAATGCGGGCTTTTTCCCAGAACACGAATAGTTCTTTTACAACTAAATCTGAACTTTCCCGTAAATTTTTTTTTACTACACGTAAATTGAAAAACAAAACTTTCAACACTTCTATATTGGAGGGTAGTTTACTTCCCGTTAATGAGTTGGTACAATAACCAATTAAATATATGCGTTCACGTAAATTTCTAGCAGACATTTTCGACTTTTCACATTCAAATATTCACTTCGAATGATTTTTTTGCAAATTTAATGCTATTAAAAAATGTTTGCGGCTGCTGCATATAACTGTAAAATAAGAATCTATTTTCCGAGAAACATTGGTGCTGATTTTTTGTCGGTAGCTTACGCAAGCATTGAGAATAATATTGTTGAGGTTGTAACGGGAATATTCTCGGTCACAATTGTCAATATTATAGATCGCTTCAGCATACAGGCAAAAAAAATGTGAAGCAAACTTTTAAAGACAATTCTTACACTTGAAAACAAAAGTAAACAAAAAAAGTCTGAAGTTCGGACTAGCGAGGTCTTACTGTATATAATTGTTGAAGCTCCTCTTACGTAAATCATAAGGAATTTTCTATATGAATCTTTAATTAAATAAATCTGAACAAAATCCAAAATTTGAATCATATAAGTAGTTTTATTTAAGTATAATAAATCGACATTGAGGCGTACTTTTTCTCCTATATTTAAGTTTTTTTCATTAAATATTAACATTAGACAAAAATGTTATTGACAGATGTTATTGTAGACATATTAATGAACATCTTTCGCCAGTAATGTTTAAAAAAAAAAACACAGAGAAAGTTACAAGCAGTCAAAGTAAGAATTTGCGTGAAAAAACGTATTTTGTGTAACTTTGGGGGGCCGACGCGCCCCCTAATCCTCTTCCTACGACCTTGAAATTTTACTAGAATTTTTTTTAAATAAAACTACACACAAAAAAACACTGAGACCAAAACAATAAAGAAAAAAAATACTCCATACATTTAATTGTCACCCTAATGTACATACACCCTATTTCAGTTTAGCGGATTTTTTTCTCTGTTACATATTTAAAATCCGCTAAACTATTCTCATTTTCATACATATATGTACTTAGCGGATCCCTTAACCGGCAGCAATAAACTCCCGCAATTTTAATTTCCCGCGCATAATTACACACATATGTATGTGTATACATATAATATATAAAAACCGGTAATTTTCCCCTCACCCCCTTACAAACTCAAAAAATATAAATCCGCTAAGTAAAATTATATATTTACACGTATATAGTTATTAACCCCAAACTCACCCAAAAAGATCACGCGCTCACTTAATACACACAGCAAAATTACTGCTAGGTATTTAAGCAGTGCCCGCTACACTTCCCCTACTGGTGTATATACATACCGGCATACACATTTACATACATACGCCGCTACAATTGCAAGCGCAAGTACAAGTGATCTTTCTCTATTCCGTCTTCCCCCGCTCCTTCCCTATTCACACTAGCAGAGCACTGATGTGACGGACACATGTACATACACACACACACATGTAATAGTAATCCCTCTTCGTTAGCGCAACGTACATATATACATACCCATTACTGGACTCAGACGCGCTGAGACAGTACAGTGCTGTGCAAAAATATAGCAGCGACCAAAAATACAGTGCGGAGCATAAATATAGCACCGACTCTGAATAAAGTGTGGAAATTTGATATTCGCACGAAATTAATAAATAAAATAACAAATGAAATTAAATTAAATCAAATTAAACTAAACATAATCTCTACGCTTAAATAATAAACGGTAATATAAGAAAAATATTAGTAAATATAATACAATAAATTCCTGCTATAAATTTTTTTTTTCAACAATTCCCAAATATCACACTCAAGTTGGTCTCTTAACTCCCTCTTAATCAAAACTCACAATGGCAGAAGAAAAGCAGGATAAACTTCAAACCCTCCAAACCTCCATTGGAGTCAAGACGAGGTCAAAATCCCAATCGGAAGATGAGGAACAGGGATATACTCACAAAAAGTTCTTGTACGAAACAGCAAAACTGGACAAATACTGTCAAAAATGGTGGAACCTCAATGAAGCTGATCACACTGAAGCCGGCCTGAAGACATATGTGGAACAACTCAACAGACTCATGGCTCGGGTGGAGGCAGCGGACGAAGCAGTTCAGATGAGCAATATGGACGAGAAAACTAGAAAGGCGTGCAGCTCAACGTACGAGACTTCAATTGACTCTGGAATGAACACTAGGCTCAGGATAAACGAATTAATAAGTGAATTCCACCATACCTCAGAAGTAACACATACAAACATCTCTCAAATTCCAATAGTCCAACCCCAACCCCAAACCGACACTCTGAACTACCTCAAAGTACCTGCTTGTGACACGGAAGTCTTCTATGGAGGATACGAAGACTGACCTTCATTCCGTGATATGTTCACAGCAGTGTACATAAATCACCCAAAATTATCCCAGGCCCAAAAGCTATACCACTTGAGACAAAAAACTCGTGGAAAAGCAGGCCTAATAATAAAAATTAGAATAATAAAAGTAGGATTGTCGTTGACAATCAAATAAAAACGCTTTTCAATATTCAGCCCGCTCTCACTGAAAATGGAGAAAAACTCCAACAAATTCAAACAACAATTAATAATTGCCTCTCTACTCTCAAAGCTAATGGAGTTTCCACCGAAAGCTGGGACCCAATGCTTATATATCTCTGCTCGTCAAAGCTTCCAGACGAATCACTCGCCTTATGGGAGCAATCTCTAAACACAAGAAAAGAGTTACCTCTCTAGTCAGAAATGGACCAATTCCTAACTACTCGATATGAAGTAGTTGAACGGCTTAGCACATACAGGCCAAGTAAACCAAAACTCACTCAACTTAATTTCACCCCACGCACATCAACGGCTCAGAGTTCAGTTAATCTCAAAACGAACAGAACTCACTCGTTTAACACAGAGCCAAAGAGACCAGTATCTGGCAAATTATGCAACTCAAACCACTCAATGATGAGTTGTGCAAAATTCAGAGAACTCTCGATTCTAGATAGGAATAAGTTCGTAAGAGAACAATTATTGCAAAAACTGTTTAGCGTTTTCCCACCAAGAAAAAGATTGCCGAAGTAACTTCACCTGCGTATATTGCCAAAAAAGGCATCACTCTCTACTCAATTACCAGGCCAATCCTCAAGGCTCAAGCAACCCAAAATCCCAAAGAAATAAAGTCACTGCCCAAGTGACACTAGACCAAGAAAGGCCATGTACCTCTAAACAGGCCGAGGCAATGAATTGGTCAAACTCAGCCCAAACTGATGAGGAAAGAGTACTTTCACACTTCTCCAGTAGCAGAGAAACTCTATTACCAACGGCAATTATCCCTATTCTCCACAAAGGAGAAAAAACGAAAATCCGAGCTCTGATTGACCAAGGTTCCCAGAAAACATTTGTAACATCGCGCGTTCAAAAGTTACTTGGTCTACCAACAGTGAAGAGCCATCATGAAATTCTCGGAATGGGTGGACGAACAATCCAAAACGCAAACAACATTTGCTCAATAACGATATGTTCTCCAGACCTTTCCATAAAAATTGCAACTCACGCAATAATTCTACCCCAACTGACTCACTTTTTACCATCATGTAAAGTAAAGCAAATTGAACTCAGAGAGTACGCCACACTCCCTCTAGCAGATCCCGGCTGTTTTGAACCAAAAAAAAATAGATATGGTAGTTGGTAGCGACATACTACCAAAAATATTGCTTCCAGGCTTCAGAAGCAATGTTGGTGGAAGCTTATTGGCCCAAAACACCATATTTGGGTGGATTTTAAGTGGCCCTATAACTGAACGAATCTCCTCATTCTCTACTCAAGTAGTCGAAAGTTCAGCCGACTCTCTTGGTGATCTCTTTTAAAAGATTTTGGGAACAGGAGGAAGTACCCTCAACCCCTACTCAAACAAATGATGATACATTTTGTGAAGAACTCTACAAAAGCACCACTTTTCGAAGAGAGGACGGTCGCTACGTAGTAAAACTCCCGTTTAAATCATCATTTCCTAATACCATTGCTCTGGGGCACTCTAGACCCGCTGCCCAACAGCAATATCTCAGTATAGACCGAAGTATTGAGAAAAGGACAGAACTTCAAGGAACATACTCGAAAGTCCTTGAAGAATACTTAAGTCTAGACCATATAGAACCCACAAATTCTCAAGAAATCATACATGACGGCAAATACTTATCATTTTATCTGCCACATCACGCTGTTATAAAACCCGACAGCAAAACTACCAAAGTTCGAGTAGTTTTCAATGCATCAAAACTCTCTCACTCTGGCGTATCCCTTTATGATGTGCTACACACAGGTCGTGTCCTCCAAAATGACCTAATGCTCATCATTCTTAAATGGCGGTTGTACAAATATGTTTTAAATGGCGACATTGAGAAAATGTACCGTCAGATATACATCTATGAGGAAGACCAGGATTTTCAACGAATCCTATTCCGCAGATCACCTCAAACTCCAGTTGAAGATTTCAAACTCAAAACGGTAACATTCGGCGTTAATTGTGCGCCATACTTGGCCATACGAACGCTACACCAATTAGCCGAAGACTCCATAGAAACAGACACTTTCTCTTATTCTGTTGAACCGCTTCCAGACACAAATGGTGCGACAAAACGACAGATTCTATCATCAGTCGCGAAACTTTTCGATCCGGCAGGATGGCTATCGCCCATTATGATCACTGCTAAAACTCTCCTACAGCAGCTCTGGATGGAAGGAACAGAGAGGGATGAAAACGTGAAACCCAACTCATTTCTCAAGTGGGGCTCTTTTCGGGAAAATCTCTTCGCGATTAGAGATATTAAAATTCCACGTTGGGTAGAATTCTCACCAGAAAATACCATTCAGATGCATGGGTTTTCAGATGCATCTGAAAAAAGCCTTCTGCGCGTGCGTTTACTTAAGCGTTCAGCACAAAGAATCCGCCGCTACTTCCCATTTGCTTGCAGCTAAAAGCAAAGTGGCACCCCCACAAACCGTATCACTACCTCGGTTAGAGCTCTGTGGGGCAGTGATCCTGTCCAAGTTGATCAAGCAGATTCACTCCCAATTAAATCTGCCCCCTCACGAATTAACCCTCTGGACAGACTCTGCTATTGTGCTAGCTTGGTTGGAGAAACCTCCCTGGACGTGGAAAACATACGTCGCTAATCGAACATCCCAAATACTCGAAAACGTTCACAACGCAACTTGGCGACACGTTTCCAGCGGTGATAATCCAGCTGACTTAGGCACACGAGGGACGAAACCTCAAGATCTAAAGGATTGCTCCCTGTGGTGGAACGGTCCAGGATGGCTAATAAAGCCACCGACGCGATGGCCAAAATCTTCGTTAATCAACCCCTCTCCTCCGGAACAAAGGCAGATAAGGGCATTCCATGCCTTTGAACATAGCGACTTTCTTGACCGATTCTCTTCCTTTTCACGATCACTCCGAGTCGTGGCTTTTATGTATCGTTTTGTACATAAATCAATGAAAATGACTATCCAGCCCACCTTCACTCTAACTCAGGAGGAAGTATCTCAAGCAAAGTTGCAATTAATCCGAAACGCCCAACGTAAATACTACGGTGATACGATTGCAACATTGGAAGTTGGAAATCCAATAAGCAAGAAGGACTCATTACAAAATCTAAACCCCTTTTTAGACAAAGTAGGCATATTACGCGTGAACGGGCGCCTCGCTTACGCTGCCCTGAGTTATAACGAGCGTCACCCTATCATTATCCCAGATGAGTCAAAATTCTGCTCCCTTCTTTTAGAATTCCTCCACTCAACACTCCTCCATGCCGAAAAGCAGCTGATGATCCGAATGGTCCAGCAGGAATACTTCATTCCACGCTTGAGGCCGAAAGTGAAAAAGTGCATATTTCACTGCAAGACGTGCACTATTTACAAACAAAAAATGAAGACACAAATGATGGCAGCATTACCACCTGAGCGCTCCACTTACTCACTTCCATTCCAAACAACAGGTGTCGATTTTGCTGGTCCATTCCTCGTGAAAACATCCACTCTTCGTCGAGCCTCCCTCTCTAAGGCATATGTTTGCGTCTTCGTATGCTTCTCCACAAAAGCAATTCATCTCGAAGTCTGCTCTAACTTAACCACTGACGCGTTTAAGGCCCCCTTTCCACGTTTCGTCGGTCGCCGAGGATTACCACACAAACTCATGTCCGATAACGAAAAAACCTTCATCGGTGCTCAGCGAAGCCTTACTAGAGAAATGTCTGCGTTCCTCAATGAAACGTCCGCAGAAATTGCCAACGCATATGCTGTACAAGGTCTCTCCTGGCAATTCATTCCACCGTATGCTCCTCATATGGGCGGATTGTGGGAAGCCGCAGTTAAGAATTTTAAAATTCACCTCACTAAGGTTGCTGGGAACCATAAACTCACTTACGAGGAGTTCAACACTCTCCTCGTTCGTATAGAAGCGGTGCTTCATTCTCGCCCACTTTCTCCAGCATCACAAGACCCGGATGACTTGCAAGCGCTAACCCCAGGTCACTTTCTACGAGGAGCCCCATTGCTTTCCATTCCAGAACCAAATTCTGAGAACCTCTCCTTCATTAACATGTGGCAAAAACTAAAAACACTCCATCACCAGTTTAGCACTCGCTGGAAAAATGAGTACTTGAGGGAACTCCAGAAGCGCCACAAATGGAAGACTCAGGAAGTCAACCTTAGCGAAGGCGACTTAGTCGTTATCAAAGACGATCTTTTACCTCCCAATGACTGGCGCCTAGGATCAAACTCCATTCTCACCCAGATAAGAATGTCCGCGTTGTAGATGTCCGCACCCAAGGCGGCGTTGTTACGCGAAACATAACCAAACTCTGTTTACTGCCAAAGGCGTAACGATATACTCACCTAGCACCTCACTCTTTTTTTATTTCTCTCACTTACCTCAATTATACTCTCTACTCACCATCTTTACTAATAAAGTTGTTCAAACATATCGTTACAGACATCAGGACTACAGAGAGTGTCCGCTATGCTGCCGTAATCATTCGCTGCGCTACTGCCACGCCTTCCTTGCTTTGACGCCAGACGAACGGTATGAGTCGGCGCGAGTGCACCGATATTGCATTAATTGCCTCGCCACATCTCATGCTACGGGCGCATGCGACTCGCCCGATAGCTGTCATCGGTGCGGACTTGCGCATCATACGCTCCTGCACCGAAGTTCTGCCGCTCCTGAGCGAAAATCGAAGATCAAGCCACAGTCGAACAGAGCCACCGATCGTCGAGGGATCAAAAAGCAACGCCCCGATCAATCCGGCATCCAGAAGCGCCTCCGTGGCATATTTCAGCAGGCCAAACAAACGCTAACGAAGCTACAAGAACTGCTGCAACTCACCTCGCCGCACGCCCGCCGGCATGTTGAGGACATGGGTCCTAATTTGATTGACTTCTGAATAAGTAAAATTGAAATGTTAAACGCGCGTATGAATTTAATAACAATATTTGCTTACTTATATTTATGTATACTTATCTTCATGAATTAATACTTACCTTAATATACTTACCTTTACATACTTACCTTTACAAACGTAAACTCGAATTTATACATACCATACTTACTATACTTACCTTAGTGTAAAGTTATATACTCTCCTTTAACTCCTTATACTATTGTGAATGAGCCTGCTCGCTTGAGCGAGTAAGACCAGAGAACTTATAAGAAATGAGAAGGAGCAAAATGACTCCGGCTTTTACTGTGAATAAAATTTGCGATTCTACTCGGGGGAACATACCTCAGCTCGGAGGTACACACCACGAGCAGACTCGCAGCCACCACAAGTCGGGGGTACACACCACAAAAACTTGCAGCCACAGCGGCTGCAAAGACTATTTCCACCATAGCTCGAGGGTACATACCACTGCGAAAATGAGAAAAATATAAATTACGCAAATGTGCAGCGGGGTGCTTGCGGAGGCAGGCGGCTGCATATGATCGACGAAGACGAAAACAAAACAAGAATTAAAGTTAGCCGAAAAACGAACGGTAAATGCTGCATGGAATAAGAAAAATGCGGGGAATAAAAGAAAATAATTCTTTCGCACAATAGGTAGCGTATTGGCTCTGCAACTCCGAGCTCCCGGGTTCAAAGCCTGAGAGAAGTGGTTATGAAAATTAAATTAAAAATAATTTAATTTAATAATCAAAAAGAAGTCTGATGAGGAAATGTGGTGATTTCCGAAATAGTACTATAACTTCAACCATTAAAAGCTGTTGTTGTTTTTTCACGAAAAATCTTCCATAAACTGGCCTTGAGCTCAATAAAAATTCTAAAATATCAACATTTACTAGGCCAACAGAAAAATGAACAACCATTGTATACAAGGAATAGCACACCTTAAAAATGCATTAGAATATAATGTAAAAAACACATTATACAGAATTTGCAAACAAAAACACAAACAACAACCACACAAACAAGTTAAATAGCGGCAGATCAGTTGCTCTTGTTTGTAGTTGGTTTGTTTAAGGAAGATGAAATAAACACAACAGCCAACTCGGCTAGCGTAGCACAATAGGTAGCGTATTGGCTCTGCAACTCCGAGCTCCCGGGTTCAAAGCCTGAGAGAAGTGGTTATGAAAATTAAATTAAAAATAATTTAATTTAATAATCAAAAAGAAGTCTGATGAGGAAATGTGGTGATTTCCGAAATAGTACTATAACTTCAACCATTAAAAGCTGTTGTTTTTTCACAAAAAATCTTCCATAAACTGGCCTTGAGCTCAATAAAAATTCTACAATATAAATTGTTTTCTTCTTTTTCTTGTCCGACAGGGTGAATTGTTGATATTTGTTGGAACGACAAAGGCGGACAAAGGCAATACAACGGTACTCATGAAGAAAGAGGAATATATACAAAAAACTAAAACACTAATACTAGAAATGAAGTGCAGAGAAGTTAGAGAAGACCCCACGGACAGGTACCAAATAGAGATAAAGAAGGCCATAAAAGAAGCGATCAATATTATAACCCCCCACACAGCACACTTATTAAGCCAAATGAATCCGACAGCACCACCACTGATAGCGCTTCCAAAAATCCACAAACCGGACACTCCAATGAGACCCATAATTAACTATAAGGCGGCTCCTGCTTATAGACTCTCCAAACATCTGAAAATGCTGTTAAATGATAGGACTCGGAATGGGAAATCCAACCTCGGCCATCCTCATGGGGTATTTATGCAAGAACTGGAGGGACGGTATATGGAAGAACTGAAAGCCGAGTTAGGCGTAGTATTCTATGCAAGGTACGTGGATGACATTATATGCGTGATCACCAAGGACAATGAAAGGCAGATACTGGATTACCTGAACAAACAACATGGATGTATTATGATTACAGTGTAAATGGAAAAGAAAGGAATAATAAATTACCTGGATCTGACGATTAAGATAGACAAAATTGCCAAAAAACTTGTCTACGAAATTTACAGAAAACCGACAGCTACAGACACCATAATACATAACACATCAAATCATCCTCAAGAACACATATACGCCGCTATAAGACAACTAACAAACAGACTTGAACGAATACTTCTATCGCGAGAGGCATACGGAAAGAACTAAACACAATATACAACATACATAGCAACAAACAACGGATATAAAAAGGAGCTCGTGGATAAATTCAGAAAAATGTATGCAATTCAAAAAAGAAACGACTTATACAGAGAAAATGACATACAAACTTGCAAATTTTTTCAGAAAGTATAATATCCACACGACCTTCAAAACTGGAAACAACCTGGGAAGGATACTTAAAAGCAGCACGAATGAAGAAGACCCATTGAACAAACAAGGCGTGCATAAACTGACCTGTGAGTGTCAATATAGCTATACAGGACAAACAGGACGTAAAGTAAGAACAAGGTTTCGTAAACACATAAGGGACTACAACAAAAGTATACGAAAACCCACGGCAATACCAGAATCTAATTTTGCAAACCATTTGGTAAACGCAAAATGTTCACCCGCAAACACAAATTAAACGTTAAGGTACTGCACGTACAATAAAAAGAACGGCGCCTAAATTCTCTTGAAAACATGGAAATATATAAACATAAAACATTTGATGGGACGATAATAAACGAACAAAAAACAAAACAAAGACGGAGGTAAAATGACAGTTACCAACTAACAAAACAAACCTGCAATACCCAAACGGTCTAAAATTACTGACTATCTACCTGTTCTTACCGCGAAGACAGTTTCGGGATAAAATATACCCTTTCGGACTCTAATCGCGCGAGACTTCAGATACCTACACTCAGGACACTTAACATTTGCTAACATTTACGATTACGCACCAATACCTCCTTGACCAAAAAAAAAACGAAATAAATACGGAACAATAGACATAAACTGAACAGAACGAAAGTTGACACTGAAGATGGCACAACGAGGAAACCGGTTTGTCTCCAAACCAAACTTGACAAGGGATGACGGAAAATCGTTCCAACAAATATCTAAGTACATCCTAAATCGTTATGTAAATATCATTGAATAATCCTTATATAAACTTGAATTCAATTAAAACATCATTCTAACGTGGTCACAGTCAGGAAGGTCATCAATAGACCCCGAGCAACGTCTTTTTATCACCTTGTTGCAAGTATATTTTTAAGCTTACATTGGTTAAAAATTAAAACATGCTACATATGTGACGTTTTCTTGCACAAGGATGCACTTTGCACAGCATTTCCGTTCAATATATGCATGTAATGATCACTTTTAATCATTTAGTGGCCACTTTTTTAAGGTTTTGTTAGCAGTTTCCGATTGCAATTACTCTTTTACATTGGTTGATATCAGGGCTTTTGCAAGTTCTTCAACAATGAGTTAAATGTTCCACCACCCACAAATTTGCCCACAACTGAAACTCCTTTCCCATATTATTTGCTAGCAGATGCTGCATTTCTACTGAAACCAAATAAATATTATGAAGCCTTTTGCAAGGAATATCACAACGGAAAAACAGCGATATAATACATTTACATATATCTCGTGCACGTATACGTATTGAAATTGCTTTTGGTAATTAAACATGTGCAATCATATTTTACTTTATGCACATATATATATACATATATAAATGTACAGATACGTATATAACAAACTTTTAAACTTTCTAGATATTCTAACAGCAAAGTGGAGAATTTTTCATAAACTTATCCATTTTATGCCACACGATGCTAAGAAGGTACAAAACATATATCGGTAGTCAATACTTTTAAAAATTCCCTTTCTAGGTTATACTAGCTGCCATTGTACTATATAATTTTTTACGCCTACAAATTGCTAATGGGGAATGTGAAAATGAATCAATAACAAATTTGATAAGCATCGATCGCAATATTTTACAAACTGAAAACGCTTCAACACAACAAGCATTACAAAATAAAACCCAACTATGTGATTTTGCATAACTTGATAAAACCGACAATCTAGCACTGAACATAAATAAACACACAATTATTATATTTATTTATTTTCTTTACTTTTTATTTTCTGCGACACCAAAATAAGAATTACCGCCTGGACGTCATCTACCTCTTCTGGAGACAGGCGGTTAAATTTGGCTCGCAGCAACGTAAAAATTCAAAAAAAACCTAAAACGTAAGAAATTTGATTAAAAAAGTGAAAGTGAACAAATTCCAAATCATACTTATAAGTACAAACATAAAAGAACAAAAAGTGAATAGTGAAAAAAAAGACACAAACTTCGCATATACTGCTGCCCAACGAGGGACACTCAAAGCTGCACGCCGCTGCTGCTAATCAACGGGCATACATACATACATACGTGCACATATGCAGTTGCGGAACACTCGCAAAATTTTCAAAAGCAAAGCGCTAAAATCCTGTGTACGGTCCACATACAACTTTCCTCGCTTTACTTGACAATTCGAAATTTAACAACAAAGCAGGAGGTGTAGAAGGCTTGCTACATAGAACGCTTTGACAATTTCTGCTTTAGTTGTTTGTTTTGAATTGTTATTTGTGCCTATTCGGAGTATTTTGTTTAATAAAAGAATAAGAAGTAAGTTTTACTGGTATAATTAAGTGGTAGTTATGCCACTGTATATAAGTAAAAGTGTTTGCCTGCAACTGCTAGTAAATGCGCTTTTATTCTTTTAATTTATTCTTATTAGTTTTATTTTATAAATTTCCTTTATTATATTACTACATTGTCTTTTAATTAGTTATAAGTTTTACTATTTAACATTTTATATTTTACATTTAATAGTTTAGATTTAACATTTTACACCAACTTATGGTTTTGAGTGACAGATAACGAATGCCGGCCTCTCGCCTTTTTATATTCATCCCAAGATCAAAACCGATCATACTATGTAGTAGTACATTACTTATGTACTACTTCGTTTATCGACTAAAGGACTTACATATATAATAATAAATAGAGAGAACGACTAAGAGCCAAAGTGAGTGTATGTAAATACATTGTACATACATTTAATGTAACTCCAGTAAAATGAACATACATGTATACATGTATTTGAAAGCGGTAGCTTATTTAATATAATAACATATGTCGGTATAATAATTCGCGTATAACAATAAGTTACGTATAACAATATATAACACCTCTCCCCTTAGAATGAGGCTCCTAACGAAATTAATTAAAAGAAAATTTAATTATCACATTTTCATTGTACGATTGTATCAAAATTTACATTTAATACATCATATGTAAATATGCTCACAGAGTGGAATTTTAAACTTCTTTATTTCTATTGCTTATACGTTAAATTACGTGTGTGGGTGTGTGTACATAGCACAAAGGTAAATACTCATCACGTATTAATTTAAAAATCCCTAACTCTCCCCCACAGATAGATAAATGCACTGGCAATTATGTTGCGCCAATTTTTATGGAAGGATTGTCATTATTTTGGAAAGCTTTCGGTTTTTTTAAGTGTGACTTATAGTATTTGTAACCCGTAGAAGTTATTATATGATCTTCGTCTAAACTTTGAGATTTTATTTTTCGGAACTTTGCATGGTTTTTACCACCTCTTTCTTCTCTAATAAAATTGGGGCCCGTAGCGAATTGTACATCTTGTCTATTTTCATTTAGCTTGCCTATAACTTTTTCTTTTATCTTCAATATACGCTCCTTTATAGAAACATAGTCACTTTGGGGAATATTTCCGTTGATAAAATCTATGGGCTTGCAATTGGTTGTAGAGTGTATGGTGTTATTGTAGAAATTTATGATCTTATAAATTTTGTCCTCAACGGTGTCAATATTTTTATTAGGGGCATGCCGCAACAACCGAAGATGCTCGTTAATAGTATTATGCAGGCGTTCAACATCGGCATTCGAAGTGTGATTGTTGTTAGATGTGAAGTGAATGGACACATTTATATTTTGCAAAAAAATTTGCATTGGTATTGCTTTAAATCCAAGCTCATTATCAACCTCGTAAGTTTTCGAAGTGACCCATGGTACTTTTATACTGCATAACGGCTCTTTTGAACTCTACCCATGACCTATTGCTTATTTTAATTGCCTGTGCATATTTCGAAAATTTATCGATTATCGTCAGAAACAAATTTTTCTCTAGAGTATAAAAGACGTCAACATGGACAATTTCCCTAGGCTCATCAACTATGTCTTTGAGTACCCTATTACATCTGACAATTTAAAAGTTTTTACTATTAGCAGAGTTACAATTAAGGTTCACAACATTTGCGAATGCGACATAAAATTCTTCGTCCTCTATAAAAATTTCAGTAGTTTTATTCTTATCGACATGATTTTTAAATACTGTCAATGCGTCACTTTCGTTAAACGTTTTGGTTGCGATGATTTTTCTTTTTGAATTGAAGATAGTTTCGGTTTTAATTTTAAGTGACCCAGAATTTACCCTTTTAACAATCATTGGATTCTTATAGATGTTTATAGGACATTGTGCCTCAATAATTATACTTTCATTCGCTTCGTGATGGTTAATTGTAACCCTGGAAAGCGTATCGGCATTGGCATTTTGTGTGCCTTTACGGTATTTAATTTCAAAGTCGTATTCCGATAGATAAAGTCTCCAACGAATAAGTGTGGAGTTGGGTTCCTTCATTGAATACAACCACGTCAAAGGCCTATGATCGGTTTCTATAACGAACTTCCTACCGTAAAGGTAAGGCCTAAAATACCTTACAGCCCAAACTATTGCGAGCAGCTCCTTTTCGATGGTACTGTAGTTTTGCTCGTGGTCGTTGAGCGTTCGACTCGCGTAACAAATTGGGTGCCCGCTTTGTGACAAAACCACACCAAGTGCAAAGTTGCTCGCATCAGTTTGCAAATCGAACTGTTTCTCGAAATTTGGGTATATCAAAATTGGGTCGTTAGTCAAAAGCAATTTCAATGTTTCAAAGCTTTTCCTATAATCAACATCATCAGTATTAACCTTCATATCTTTCTTCAAGTACTTTGTCATTGGTTTTGCGATTTTTGAATAGATTCTAATAAACTTTCTATAATAGCCCGACAGTCCTAGGAATTGTTTAATTTCTTTCGGCGTTTTGGGTAGTGGACAATCCTGAACACAATGAATTTTCTTCGGGTTTGGTTTAATGCCTTCTTCTGTGACGACGTGGCCAAGAAATTCGGCTTCTCTCTTCATAAATTCGCACTTATCTAGCTGTATCTTCAGGTTGACTTCCTGTAGTCTTTTCAATATTTTTGTCAATGATTCTATGTGTTCTGTTGGTGAAGTAGAAAAAATTATCACGTCGTTAAGGTACACCAAACATATGCTATTTATGAATTCCTTCAAAACGTCATTTATCAGACGCTGAAACGTCGCAGGTGCCGTTTTAAGCCCAAAAGGCATTCGCACGAATTCATAAAGGCCACCCTCGACATTAAAGGCAGTTTTTGGAATATCTTCCTCATCGATTTCAACTTGA
Organism: Philophylla caesio; assembly: GCA_963971545.1. NCBI lineage: Eukaryota > Metazoa > Arthropoda > Insecta > Diptera > Tephritidae > Philophylla > Philophylla caesio. The sequence continues at coordinate 35,286,079 of OZ020608.1, read as the reverse complement.
TGAAACCCTTTCGCAAGGTCCAATGTAGTGAAATACATACTCCGACCAAGTTTTTCTAATATTTCATTTACATATATTTGGTATCGGATATTTGTCATCGATTGTGACTTCGTTTATACGTCTATAACCGATAACGACTCTCCATTTTTGTTTTCCACTAGCATCGATTTTTTTTGGAACAACCCATAATGGTGCGCAATATGGGGAGTTACTTGGTCTTATGATACCTTTTGAAAGCATTTCATCGATTTGTTGCTGTACTTCTCCTTTATGTACATAGGGGTATCGATACGTTTTTACAGAAATAGGGGAATGTTCCACAGTTAAAATTTTGTGTTTAAAAACATTCGTAAATGTAAGATCGGACTTTTCAGTATACAAAATATTTTAAAACTTCCTCAAGGTCTTTATTAACTTTGCTTTCTCTTATTGGTTCAGGTGTTCAGTTCTCAAATTATTCAAAAGGATTTCTTCTTGTAAATCAGGTGTAATATAATAATTATTCGTGTTAACAGATTTAACATCTCTTGGCATGAAATAAATTTCTTTTGATTTATCATCCAAAATATTAATGTTTGCATCTATGAAACCATCAACTGATTCATAAATACCTTCCAGAATTTCAACACCTTCTTCGTCAAACTTTTCATATTTTTTATAGACCAAACCTTCGAACTGGAAAAACATTCGCACCCTTTTATCTGGTGTTAAAAGTATTTTATTTTCGTAATTTTTATTAGCTTTGATTTGTTTTAAAATATTATTCCCCAATAAACCATCAAACTTATCATGAAACCGGCATACCAAAAATTCGATTTTTTCTAGGCTACTTCCCAATTCTTCAAACAGCGGAATTTCTACCTTTTCGGATATTTCGACCTGATGTTGTAACGTCTTTACATAAATTTTTCCCGTAGGAACTTTCCACTTTGGATCACATAACCCAGGGTTAATAACGGAATGTGTAGCTCCAGTGTCAATGATAAATTTTAGCGTACCGAGTTTTGAGCGAATCACTATAAATGGTAAGTTTGCCTTGAGGCCGGTGAACGAAAATTTAGTGGTTCGTGTTGAGTTTCTTGATGGCCAACTTCCATTGGTTCTGGGGGTGAATTGTTTCTAACACCTTGTGGATTATAGATAGAATGTCGGCTGAGAATTACGATTATGTTAGAAATTGCTGAAACGACTATTATTGCCATTAACCCTATCCTGAAAATTTCAATTGTTAGTTTGAAATGGGTTTTGATTTAAATTAGGAGGTCTGTAGTTATTGTGATTATTATAATTGTTATTGTTGAAGTGTTGTCTACGGTGGTTGTAAGTGTTTCTATTATTAATGTTGTAATTATTAGTGGGGTTACTTAAATGATTTTCACTGTATGAATCAGCGTTGTCCCTTCCGTTGTTATTCTTTTTCCTGTTAATGTCAAAACTTATATAATTCGGTTTTTGCCCACTGTTGTCTGCTTTTCCGTGGTACGCATAGCTAGCTTTGAACAAAATGTCCATTGCCTCCTCTATGGTTTCTGGGTCTCTACACACGAGAATCGATTTCATCGGTTCCGGAATTTAGCTTGTAAAGAAATTGAGAGCGGATCTTCGATTGTTTTTTGTGCACGCACCCAATGCATCAACCATACCCATCACTACTAATGTTTTATTATTTAAACGCCTAAGTTTATCTCTCATCTCGTTAATTTACTTTTAATAGTGTCCAGAAACATTGGTTGCGCCCCCACATCAAAAGTATTTAAGAAAGGGTATACTCGGTCTATTAAGTCACAAAAGTTTCCATTAAAACATGGCAACCTTCCCAAATATTTCATTGGATCAATTACCAATTGCGCCATTATGTAAGAACAAAAATCAAGTCAGGAGGACAGAGAGAGAAAATGACTCACGCTCACAATAATTTCGTTTTTGAAAAAAAATTACATAAATTTTTACCACAAAAATAAATAAAGAAAAATAATATGTACTAATAAAATGAATACAAATAATTCTAATTCTAACTCACAAATACCGCACATAACTTAATTTTGCTCCAGAGTGTCACAAGCCCAGGTATCTTCCAGCACGTACCAATAATCCAACAGTTCCAATAGTCTTGTCTTATGTCGTTTTTCTTAGTCAATATGATGATTTAGCGACGGTTGTTTTTGGTGTGTTTGTATATTCTTTTTATTGCCAACAGGTTTTTCCTAGAACGATTTACCGTTTGTCCTTGATAATTTTTACAAAGGTGATGAATTTTAAGATTTTGCTATTCGTGTTTTTTTTCACTCGTGTTGCTTTTTCTGTTACCAACGGTTTTTTTTCTGTAACTTTTTACTGTTTGTCCTTCGTGGTTTTCGCATAGGTCTTCATTATATTATAATTTATCGGTTAGTGTTTTTTTTTTAATAGAATTATTTTAATTGTCTGTTTTATTTTTCCGCTTTAAGTTCTTGTGTTTTTTATTTTTTAATTATTCTTTATAATTTATAAATTTCACAATGAAACTTTCATTTATTTTGTCAATATATATTTTTTATTATAATAAGATAGGAAAGTTTTTAGAATATAAATCATAAATTGATTTTAGTGAACAAAGAATAGTTGGTTTGCTCTTGCAATGACCTCGGCGCGTACAGTTACAGACACTTGGTGAAATTATCAGCAGCCACTCGTATGGTTTCGATTAAACAATTTGTCACCAAGGGTTTTTTATTTTATGCAGGCTTGTACAAAATTAATGTGTAGTTGTTTTTTAACGTGAAATATTACTTTTTCAATTTCATCACTCGTATGATATATTAGAAATTTTTGTTTTTTTAGTTTTCACTGTCAGCATCCCATCCTCGTCGCCAGTAAAAGTGTTTGCCTGCAACTGCTAGTAAATGCGCTTTTATTCTTTTAATTTGTTCTTATTAGTTTTATTTTATAAATTTCCTTTATTATATTATTACATTGTCTTTAAATTAGTTATAAGTTTTACTATTTAACATTTTATATTTTACATTTAATAATTTAGATTTAACATTTTACACCAACTTATGCTTTTGAGTGACAGATAACGAATGCCGGCCTCTCGCTTTTTTATATTCATCCCAAGATCAAAAACGATCATACTATGTAATAGTACATTACTTATGTATGTACTACTTCGTTTATCGACTAACGGACTTACATATGTATATAATAATAAATAGAGAGAACGACTAAGAGCCAAAGTGAGTGTATGTAAATACATTGTACATACATTTAATGTAACTCCAGTAAATGAACATATGTACATGTATACATGTATTTGAAAGCGGTAGCTTATTTAATATAATAACATATGTCGGTATAATAATTCGCGTATAACAATAAGTTACGTATGATAATATATAACATATATACAGTACGCAACCTTTTCGATAATTTATCGGAAAAATTCACCTCCCAAAAGGACTTGGGTTTCGTGTTACTCTTTTTAACGAAAAATATCTTTCAACAGGGTCTTGTGCAGCAAGAGACTATACGAGTTTTATTTTATTCATTAATATATAAAAAAAAGCGCGTATAGAACCAACTTACAGCTTCTCCACTTCATTAAAGATATTTTATATTTGTAATTGCTGAAGTGAGGACCACACACAAAGGTCGTGAACGTTAAATTCCATACAATTCTGTCGAGACTTTGTTCATGCTCACGATTTAGAAAATACAGAGGTTGCGCCTTCCGCAATCCGCTATTCGCTCTCAGTAAATTTGACAGAATCAGCTGTTTATGCCACGTCACAGGCAATTTATTTACAATTATTTCTTTACAAAAATACAATTGTGCTTATATTACTTTCAGTGATTTTGTGTGAATTTATTTAAATAAAGAGTTTAAAAATGAAGTGTGCGGTCATTAATTGTAATAGCGACAGCTTTAAATGCGGAGGCGACTTTTAAAACGTGGTTCTGTGCACACAATTTTTAACAGCGACAATTTTTAATATATGTATGTATGTGTGTACATGTGAATGAATTTTATTATATGTAGTACATCATGTGTACTGTAATCATGTACTGAATTCTCCCGTTCTCTCTCTATTCTAACCAGTGACGTTGCACGCATTCTGCTTCCCATCATTTTTCGTCGGGAAGGCGCAATCTTGTACTATATCGTTCTTGGTTCATGCTGTATAAAGTTCGAAGGAATATCTTTACAAAAACCGTTGACGGTGCAAGTATTAGGAACTACTAATATTCTGTGGTGAAATCTCTGTCCATCTATTTGAATTTGTTCGATTGCTGGGAGATCGTTTACAAATTTGGTAAATTTTTTGAGCGAGAGTGCTTTAACGCATTCGTCCAATTCGGTGCCCTCTAGCTATATCTGTTGCAATAGAATTTTGGATTAGACGATAATGGGCGATAGTCATCATGCGGGATCAAACAGTTTCGAAACCGCAGATAAGATTTACATTTAAGTGGCCTTGGAAAAAGGGTTGATGGGTTCAATTGAGTACGAGAAAGAATAGGTAAGAGCGTTCCAACGAATCCCAAACGTTTTAGTCGCACTTAAGCAATCAAGCTTGAGAAAGTCGGAACAAGCAAATCTGCGGTTGGAATGTGACTGAGAAGTTCTGGATGGTTTGAAGTAATTTTCTTTAAAGGGAATCCTGCCGTGAGTAAGCACTGGATTTATTGTGTCTGTGCTTTAAGGCAATATTGGAGATCATGCCCTCCTGATAATATGTCATCGGCATACTTTTCTTGTGTCAAAATTCGTTTCACTAACGGATGAGAATCCTGTAAGCCATCTGCCAATTGGTGCAAAGTTCGAATAGCGAGATATGGAGCGCAGTTGACTCCGAAAGTTGAAGTTTTGAGAGCAAAATCTTTGAGTTTTAACACATTTTTTTTACGAAAGAGAATTCTTTGGAATTGTTGATCGTCGCGTGTATAAGAATATGTCGGTACATTTTCTGAATGTCGCCGTTGAACATTCATTTAACTCCAAACAATTTTGGAACCATTCAGGATCTTGTTTTTGTTGATGATGTATCTAAATCATCTATGAAGAGGTGCGAACCCTTAATAATACCAGAGGATTATAAATCAAGTAGCTCAAACGCTCGTTTTATTTTCGCGAAAGCCAATTTCAAGAAATTAGATCGAGAATTGTCAAAATTATCATGGCCGACGTATAAAGATGATGTTGAACGTTGTGTCCAGCATTTTAATAATACTATGTATATACATATAGCTTATTTCAAAAGTTTGTACCTAAACGGGTTTGCGTACAAAAGGAGCAATCTCAACCTTGGTTTGCAAAAGAACTAAGAAATTTAAAAAATAAAAAGTCGCGATATTTAAATTGTACAAAATAACGGATTTGCACACTAACCATGTTAAATACTCAGTTCTCCGACACGCTTATTTTGAGTTAAATAAAAAATTTTACAGATCTTATTCGTGCAAAGTTAAAGGAATTTAATTAAAAACCCTGATTCATTTTATGATTTCGTTAACTCAAAACGCGGAGTGACTAGTTTTCCGTCTGCTATGAAATATCAAAATACCGTGTCTTGTGATACCCAATCAATTTCCAATATATTTGCCCAATTTTTTAAGTAAAATTTCTCCAATAACTCGCCTCTGAGAAAACCGTATGCATATAAACTATGTCTCTTCACCTCTGCTATTATTCCGCAAATATCTTCCGATGAAGTATTTTATTATTTGAAAACAATATTTTAAGGCTGGCCCCGAATTGATCCCGACGTAGTTCCTCAAAAACTGTGCTAAACATATTTTTCAGCCCTTAACTAACTTATTTTATCTTTCTCTTAAGCTTGGGGGTTTCCCTTTGGCTTGGAAATAATCATTCATTATACCCCTCCATAAGACCGAGAGTAGGTCCTATATAGAAAATTATCGCGGTATAGCTAAGCTTTCTGCTATTCCTAAACTATTTGCAGCTATTGTTGTTGACCATTTAACGTATTCCATATCCTCTACAATTTCTAGCACACAACACGGGTTCTCTAAGGGTAAATCTACCGTTACAAACTTGCTTAAGTTCACAACTCATGTTTCAAAAAAATTCATGAATTCTTTACTGATCCATAAACTCGATCTCCTTGGTTTTCAACCGAATCTCATTAATTGGATATATTCTTACCTCATTAACAGAACACAACGAGTTCTTTTTAAAAAAAAATTCCTCAAATATTATTCATGTACATATCTTCAGGAAGGGAGTCACCTTGGTCCGATTCTGTTTTTACTTTTTATATATGACATACCCTATGATTATTAGATTATTCAAAAATTTTATTGTATGCTGATGATGTAAAACTTTTGAGATCGTATCATTCTGTTGAGGAAAGGTCCTTACTACAAGCGGATTTAAATAGCATGGCTAACTGCTGTGAAGTAAATAACATGCCACTAAACCTTAAAAAATGTAAAGTAATGAATTTTTATCGGTGGGCTGTTCAACCAGCTTCTTATGACATATGTAAACATAACCTCGAACAAGTGTTTAACTTTGTTGATCTAGGAATTACAATGGACCCGAAATTTAATTTTAATCTTCACATATGTAAATTGTTTTCTTCTTTTTCTTGTCCGACAGGGTGAATTGTTGATATTTGTTGGAACGACAAAGGCGGACAAAGGCAATACAACGGTACTCATGAAGAAAGAGGAATATATGTATACAAAAAACTAATACACTAATAGGGGAAATGAAGTGCAGAGAAGTTAGAGAAGACCCCACGGACAGGTACCAAATAGAGATAAAGAAGACCATAAAAGAAGCGAGCAATATTATAACCCCCCACACAGCACACTTATTAAGCCAAATGAATCCGGCAGTACCACCACTGATAGCGCTTCCAAAAATCCACAAACCGGACACTCAAATGAGACCCATAATTAACTATAAGTCGGCTCCTGCTTATAGACTCTCCAAACATCTGAAAATGCTGTTAAATGATAGCTTGGAACTTCGTAACGAGCACATTGTAGCAAACACGACAGAACTCATCCATAAACTGACAAACGTGAAAACTACACAGCAAAGCAGGCTAGTATCATTTGATATTAAGGACTTATACCCATCGATGCCACAAACAGAAACAATAGATATGGTCCGGAAAACACTACTCGAAAAAATGAAAGACCATATAAAACCAACCCAAATCACAAACTCATTACGAACTACACTGCGACAAAATTATTTTAAGTTTAATAATAAAATATACCGAGAAACAAACGGACTCGGAATGGGAAATCCAACCTCGGCCATCCTCATGGAGGTATTTATGCAAAACTGGAGGGACGGTATATGGAAAACTGAAAGCCGAGTTAGGCGTAGTATTCTATGCAAGGTACGTGGATGACATTATATGCGTGATCACCAAGGACAATGAAAGGCAGATACTGGATTACCTGAACAAACAACATGGATGTATTATGATTACAATGTAAATGGAAAAGAAAGGAATAATAAATTACCTGGATCTGACGATTAAGATAGACAAAATTGCCAAAAAACTTGTCTACGAAATTTACAGAAAACCGACAGCTACAGACACCATAATACATAACACATCAAATCATCCTCAAGAACACATATGTATACGCCGCTGTATGAATCAGCGTTGTCCCTTCCGTTGTTATTCTTTTTCCTGTTAATGTCAAAACTTATATAATTCGGTTTTTGCCCACTGTTGTCTGCTTTTCCGTGGTACGCATAGCTAGCTTTGAACAAAATGTCCATTGCCTCCTCTATGGTTTCTGGGTCTCTACACACGAGAATCGATTTCATCGGTTCCGGAATTTAGCTTGTAAAGAAATTGAGAGCGGATCTTCGATTGTTTTTTGTGCACGCACCCAATGCATCAACCATACCCATCACTACTAATGTTTTATTATTTAAACGCCTAAGTTTATCTCTCATCTCGTTAATTTACTTTTAATAGTGTCCAGAAACATTGGTTGCGCCCCCACATCAAAAGTATTTAAGAAAGGGTATACTCGGTCTATTAAGTCACAAAAGTTTCCATTAAAACATGGCAACCTTCCCAAATATTTCATTGGATCAATTACCAATTGCGCCATTATGTAAGAACAAAAATCAAGTCAGGAGGACAGAGAGAGAAAATGACTCACGCTCACAATAATTTCGTTTTTGAAAAAAAATTACATAAATTTTTACCACAAAAATAAATAAAGAAAAATAATATGTACTAATAAAATGAATACAAATAATTCTAATTCTAACTCACAAATACCGCACATAACTTAATTTTGCTCCAGAGTGTCACAAGCCCAGGTATCTTCCAGCACGTACCAATAATCCAACAGTTCCAATAGTCTTGTCTTATGTCGTTTTTCTTAGTCAATATGATGATTTAGCGACGGTTGTTTTTGGTGTGTTTTTTTTTTTTTGCTCGGAATATGTATATTCTTTTTATTGCCAACAGGTTTTTCCTAGAACGATTTACCGTTTGTCCTTGATAATTTTTACAAAGGTGATGAATTTTAAGATTTTGCTATTCGTGTTTTTTTTCACTCGTGTTGCTTTTTCTGTTACCAACGGTTTTTTTTCTGTAACTTTTTACTGTTTGTCCTTCGTGGTTTTCGCATAGGTCTTCATTATATTATAATTTATCGGTTAGTGTTTTTTTTTTAATAGAATTATTTTAATTGTCTGTTTTATTTTTCCGCTTTAAGTTCTTGTGTTTTTTATTTTTTAATTATTCTTTATAATTTATAAATTTCACAATGAAACTTTCATTTATTTTGTCAATATATATTTTTTATTATAATAAGATAGGAAAGTTTTTAGAATATAAATCATAAATTGATTTTAGTGAACAAAGAATAGTTGGTTTGCTCTTGCAATGACCTCGGCGCGTACAGTTACAGACACTTGGTGAAATTATCAGCAGCCACTCGTATGGTTTCGATTAAACAATTTGTCACCAAGGGTTTTTTATTTTATGCAGGCTTGTACAAAATTAATGTGTAGTTGTTTTTTAACGTGAAATATTACTTTTTCAATTTCATCACTCGTATGATATATTAGAAATTTTTGTTTTTTTAGTTTTCACTGTCAGCATCCCATCCTCGTCGCCAGTAAAAGTGTTTGCCTGCAACTGCTAGTAAATGCGCTTTTATTCTTTTAATTTGTTCTTATTAGTTTTATTTTATAAATTTCCTTTATTATATTATTACATTGTCTTTAAATTAGTTATAAGTTTTACTATTTAACATTTTATATTTTACATTTAATAATTTAGATTTAACATTTTACACCAACTTATGCTTTTGAGTGACAGATAACGAATGCCGGCCTCTCGCTTTTTTATATTCATCCCAAGATCAAAAACGATCATACTATGTAATAGTACATTACTTATGTATGTACTACTTCGTTTATCGACTAACGGACTTACATATGTATATAATAATAAATAGAGAGAACGACTAAGAGCCAAAGTGAGTGTATGTAAATACATTGTACATACATTTAATGTAACTCCAGTAAATGAACATATGTACATGTATACATGTATTTGAAAGCGGTAGCTTATTTAATATAATAACATATGTCGGTATAATAATTCGCGTATAACAATAAGTTACGTATGATAATATATAACATATATACAGTACGCAACCTTTTCGATAATTTATCGGAAAAATTCACCTCCCAAAAGGACTTGGGTTTCGTGTTACTCTTTTTAACGAAAAATATCTTTCAACAGGGTCTTGTGCAGCAAGAGACTATACGAGTTTTATTTTATTCATTAATATATAAAAAAAAGCGCGTATAGAACCAACTTACAGCTTCTCCACTTCATTAAAGATATTTTATATTTGTAATTGCTGAAGTGAGGACCACACACAAAGGTCGTGAACGTTAAATTCCATACAATTCTGTCGAGACTTTGTTCATGCTCACGATTTAGAAAATACAGAGGTTGCGCCTTCCGCAATCCGCTATTCGCTCTCAGTAAATTTGACAGAATCAGCTGTTTATGCCACGTCACAGGCAATTTATTTACAATTATTTCTTTACAAAAATACAATTGTGCTTATATTACTTTCAGTGATTTTGTGTGAATTTATTTAAATAAAGAGTTTAAAAATGAAGTGTGCGGTCATTAATTGTAATAGCGACAGCTTTAAATGCGGAGGCGACTTTTAAAACGTGGTTCTGTGCACACAATTTTTAACAGCGACAATTTTTAATATATGTATGTATGTGTGTACATGTGAATGAATTTTATTATATGTAGTACATCATGTGTACTGTAATCATGTACTGAATTCTCCCGTTCTCTCTCTATTCTAACCAGTGACGTTGCACGCATTCTGCTTCCCATCATTTTTCGTCGGGAAGGCGCAATCTTGTACTATATCGTTCTTGGTTCATGCTGTATAAAGTTCGAAGGAATATCTTTACAAAAACCGTTGACGGTGCAAGTATTAGGAACTACTAATATTCTGTGGTGAAATCTCTGTCCATCTATTTGAATTTGTTCGATTGCTGGGAGATCGTTTACAAATTTGGTAAATTTTTTGAGCGAGAGTGCTTTAACGCATTCGTCCAATTCGGTGCCCTCTAGCTATATCTGTTGCAATAGAATTTTGGATTAGACGATAATGGGCGATAGTCATCATGCGGGATCAAACAGTTTCGAAACCGCAGATAAGATTTACATTTAAGTGGCCTTGGAAAAAGGGTTGATGGGTTCAATTGAGTACGAGAAAGAATAGGTAAGAGCGTTCCAACGAATCCCAAACGTTTTAGTCGCACTTAAGCAATCAAGCTTGAGAAAGTCGGAACAAGCAAATCTGCGGTTGGAATGTGACTGAGAAGTTCTGGATGGTTTGAAGTAATTTTCTTTAAAGGGAATCCTGCCGTGAGTAAGCACTGGATTTATTGTGTCTGTGCTTTAAGGCAATATTGGAGATCATGCCCTCCTGATAATATGTCATCGGCATACTTTTCTTGTGTCAAAATTCGTTTCACTAACGGATGAGAATCCTGTAAGCCATCTGCCAATTGGTGCAAAGTTCGAATAGCGAGATATGGAGCGCAGTTGACTCCGAAAGTTGAAGTTTTGAGAGCAAAATCTTTGAGTTTTAACACATTTTTTTTACGAAAGAGAATTCTTTGGAATTGTTGATCGTCGCGTGTATAAGAATATGTCGGTACATTTTCTGAATGTCGCCGTTGAACATTCATTTAACTCCAAACAATTTTGGAACCATTCAGGATCTTGTTTTTGTTGATGATGTATCTAAATCATCTATGAAGAGGTGCGAACCCTTAATAATACCAGAGGATTATAAATCAAGTAGCTCAAACGCTCGTTTTATTTTCGCGAAAGCCAATTTCAAGAAATTAGATCGAGAATTGTCAAAATTATCATGGCCGACGTATAAAGATGATGTTGAACGTTGTGTCCAGCATTTTAATAATACTATGTATATACATATAGCTTATTTCAAAAGTTTGTACCTAAACGGGTTTGCGTACAAAAGGAGCAATCTCAACCTTGGTTTGCAAAAGAACTAAGAAATTTAAAAAATAAAAAGTCGCGATATTTAAATTGTACAAAATAACGGATTTGCACACTAACCATGTTAAATACTCAGTTCTCCGACACGCTTATTTTGAGTTAAATAAAAAATTTTACAGATCTTATTCGTGCAAAGTTAAAGGAATTTAATTAAAAACCCTGATTCATTTTATGATTTCGTTAACTCAAAACGCGGAGTGACTAGTTTTCCGTCTGCTATGAAATATCAAAATACCGTGTCTTGTGATACCCAATCAATTTCCAATATATTTGCCCAATTTTTTAAGTAAAATTTCTCCAATAACTCGCCTCTGAGAAAACCGTATGCATATAAACTATGTCTCTTCACCTCTGCTATTATTCCGCAAATATCTTCCGATGAAGTATTTTATTATTTGAAAACAATATTTTAAGGCTGGCCCCGAATTGATCCCGACGTAGTTCCTCAAAAACTGTGCTAAACATATTTTTCAGCCCTTAACTAACTTATTTTATCTTTCTCTTAAGCTTGGGGGTTTCCCTTTGGCTTGGAAATAATCATTCATTATACCCCTCCATAAGACCGAGAGTAGGTCCTATATAGAAAATTATCGCGGTATAGCTAAGCTTTCTGCTATTCCTAAACTATTTGCAGCTATTGTTGTTGACCATTTAACGTATTCCATATCCTCTACAATTTCTAGCACACAACACGGGTTCTCTAAGGGTAAATCTACCGTTACAAACTTGCTTAAGTTCACAACTCATGTTTCAAAAAAATTCATGAATTCTTTACTGATCCATAAACTCGATCTCCTTGGTTTTCAACCGAATCTCATTAATTGGATATATTCTTACCTCATTAACAGAACACAACGAGTTCTTTTTAAAAAAAAATTCCTCAAATATTATTCATGTACATATCTTCAGGAAGGGAGTCACCTTGGTCCGATTCTGTTTTTACTTTTTATATATGACATACCCTATGATTATTAGATTATTCAAAAATTTTATTGTATGCTGATGATGTAAAACTTTTGAGATCGTATCATTCTGTTGAGGAAAGGTCCTTACTACAAGCGGATTTAAATAGCATGGCTAACTGCTGTGAAGTAAATAACATGCCACTAAACCTTAAAAAATGTAAAGTAATGAATTTTTATCGGTGGGCTGTTCAACCAGCTTCTTATGACATATGTAAACATAACCTCGAACAAGTGTTTAACTTTGTTGATCTAGGAATTACAATGGACCCGAAATTTAATTTTAATCTTCACATATGTAAATTGTTTTCTTCTTTTTCTTGTCCGACAGGGTGAATTGTTGATATTTGTTGGAACGACAAAGGCGGACAAAGGCAATACAACGGTACTCATGAAGAAAGAGGAATATATGTATACAAAAAACTAATACACTAATAGGGGAAATGAAGTGCAGAGAAGTTAGAGAAGACCCCACGGACAGGTACCAAATAGAGATAAAGAAGACCATAAAAGAAGCGAGCAATATTATAACCCCCCACACAGCACACTTATTAAGCCAAATGAATCCGGCAGTACCACCACTGATAGCGCTTCCAAAAATCCACAAACCGGACACTCAAATGAGACCCATAATTAACTATAAGTCGGCTCCTGCTTATAGACTCTCCAAACATCTGAAAATGCTGTTAAATGATAGCTTGGAACTTCGTAACGAGCACATTGTAGCAAACACGACAGAACTCATCCATAAACTGACAAACGTGAAAACTACACAGCAAAGCAGGCTAGTATCATTTGATATTAAGGACTTATACCCATCGATGCCACAAACAGAAACAATAGATATGGTCCGGAAAACACTACTCGAAAAAATGAAAGACCATATAAAACCAACCCAAATCACAAACTCATTACGAACTACACTGCGACAAAATTATTTTAAGTTTAATAATAAAATATACCGAGAAACAAACGGACTCGGAATGGGAAATCCAACCTCGGCCATCCTCATGGAGGTATTTATGCAAAACTGGAGGGACGGTATATGGAAAACTGAAAGCCGAGTTAGGCGTAGTATTCTATGCAAGGTACGTGGATGACATTATATGCGTGATCACCAAGGACAATGAAAGGCAGATACTGGATTACCTGAACAAACAACATGGATGTATTATGATTACAATGTAAATGGAAAAGAAAGGAATAATAAATTACCTGGATCTGACGATTAAGATAGACAAAATTGCCAAAAAACTTGTCTACGAAATTTACAGAAAACCGACAGCTACAGACACCATAATACATAACACATCAAATCATCCTCAAGAACACATATGTATACGCCGCTATAAGACAACTAACAAACAGACTTGAACGAATACTTCTATCGCGAGAGGCATACGGAAAGAACTAAACACAATATACAACATACATAGCAACAAACAACGGATATAAAAAGGAGCTCGTGGATAAATTCAGAAAAATGTATGCAATTCAAAAAAGAAACGACTTATACAGAGAAAATGACATACAAACTTGCACATTTTTTCAGAAAGTATAATGGCCACACGACCTTCAAAACTGGAAACAACCTGGGAAGGATACTTAAAAGCAGCACGAATGAAGAAGACCCATTGAACAAACAAGGCGTGTATAAACTGACCTGTGAGTGTCAATATAGCTATACAGGACAAACAGGACGTAAAGTAAGAACAAGGTTTCGTGAACACATAAGAATCTAATTTTGCAAACCATTTGGTAAACGCAAAATGTTCACCCGCAAACACAAAATAAACGTTAAGGTACTGCACGTACAATAAAAAGGACGGCGCCTAAATTCTCTTGAAAACATGGAAATATTTTATTTTTTATTTTATTTTTATTTATTTCATATTAATATTTTGTACAACTAAGACAATTGAGTCTTTTATATGTACATCAGCAAGTACTTACATATATTATTACACAGACATAATTTCAATATAAATACAAAAACACCTATAACATTAATTAAAGTAACCTTAAAACTAATTGGTATTATAGCATTAATTTATTGAAAAAGAAACAAACAATAGAAGTGTGTAAAATTAAGAATAGAGAGTAGATAGTAAAGAGATCAATGCCAGGATTATTTGAAGTCAGATGTCAAACGACACGTTCGACGCACAAAAGTAATCAAGTATTATCTTTTTGAAGTTTATTCTATTCAGTCCAGTTTTGACGGTTTCCGGGATCGAGTTCCACAGTCTAACAGCGCTGATGAAGAACAGTCGCTCAGATACAAGCGAATTATATTTAGGTATTTAGGTAAACATAAAACATTTGCTGGGACGATAATAAACGAACAAAAAACGAAACAAAGACGGAGGTAAAATGACAGTTACCAACTTACAAAACAAACCTGCAATACCCAAACGGTCTAAAATTACTGACTATCTACCTGTTCTTACCGCGAAGACAGTTTCGGGATAAAATATACCCTTTCGGACTCTAATCGCGCGAGACTTCAGATACCTACACTCAGGACACTTAACATTTGCTAACATTTACGATACGCACCAATACCTCCTTGACCAAAAAAAAAACGAAATAAATACGGAACAATAGACATAAACTGAACAGAACGAAAGTTGACACTGAAGATGGCACAACGAGGAAACCGGTTTGTCTCCAAACCAAACTTGACAAGGGATGGCGGAAAATCGTTCCAAAAAATATCTACATCCTAAATCGTTATGTAAATATCATTGAATAATCCTTATATAAACTTGAATTCAATTAAAACATCATTCTAACGTGGTCACAGTCAGGAAGGTCATCAATAGACCCCGAGCAACGTCTTTTTATCACCTTGTTGGAAGTATATTTTTAAGCTAAAAATTAAAACATGCTATGTGACGTTTTCTTGCACAAAGATGCTCTTTGCACAGCATTTCCGTTCAATATATGCATGTAATGATCACTTTTAATAATTTAGTGGCCACTTTTTTAAGGTTTTGTTAGCAGTTTCCGATTGCAATTACTCTTTTAGATTGGTTGATATCAGGGCTTTTGCAAGTTCTTCAACAATGAGTTAAATGTTCCACCACCCACAAATTTGCTCACAACTGAAACTCCTTTCCCATATTATTTGCTAGCAGATGCTGCATTTCTACTGAAACCAAATAAGTATTATGAAGCCTTTTGCAAGGAATATCACAACGGAAAAACAGCGATATAATACATTTACATATATCTCGTGCACGTATACGTATTGAAATTGCTTTTGGTAATTAAACATGTGCAATCATATTTTACTTTATGCACATATATATATACATATATAAATGTACAGATACGTATATAACAAACTTTTAAACTTTCTAGATATTCTAACAGCAAAGTGGAGAATTTTTCATAAACTTATCCATTTTATGCCACACGATGCTAAGAAGGTACAAAACAAATATCGGTAGTCAATACTTTTAAAAATTCCCTTTCTAGGTTATACTAGCTGCCATTGTACTATATAATTTTTTAAGCCAACAAATTGCTAATGGGGAATGTGAAAATGAATCAATAACAAATTTGATAAGCATCGATCGCAATATTTTACAAACTGAAAACGCTTCAACACAACAAGCATTACAAAATAAAACCCAACTATGTGATTTTGCATAACTTGATATAACCGACAATCTAGCACTGAACATAAATAAACACACAATTATTATATTTATTTATTTTCTTTACTTTTTATTTTCTGCGACACCAAAATAAGAATTACCGCCTGGACGTCATCTACCTCTTCTGGAGACAGGCGGTTAAATTTGGCTCGCAGCAACGTAAAAATTCAAAAAAAACCTAAAACGTAAGAAATTTGATTAAAAAAGTGAAAGTGAACAAATTCCAAATCATACTTATAAGTACAAACATAAAAGAACAAAAAGTGAATAGTGAAAAAAAAGACACAAACTTCGCATATACTGCTGCCCAACGAGGGACACTCAAAGCTGCACGCACGGAAAAATTCACCTTCCAAAAGGACTTGGGTTTCGTGTTACTCTTTTTTATGAAAAATATCTTTCAACAGGATTTTGTGCAGCAAGAGACTACACAAGTTTTATTTTATTCATTAATAAATAAAAAAAAGCGCGTATAGAACCAACTTACACCTTGTCCGCTTCATTAAAGATATTTTATATTTGTAATTGCTGAAGTGAGGACCACACACAAAGGTCGTGAACGTTAAATTCCATACAATTCTGTCGAGACTTTGTTCATGCTGTATAAAGTTCGAAGGAATATCTTTACAAAAACCGTTGACGGTGCGAGTAGTTCCTAAACTAATATTCTGTTGCATATGGTTTGTTTTAAATGTTCAATTTGTTTTCTTTTAAATTGATCTTCAAATGGTGCTAAAGGTAATATGCATGTTATTTTTTTTTTTTTTTTTTGTTATAATTAGAATGAAAATTAGTTCTTAAAAATATTAACTGCTGGAATTGTAACTGGATATTTAAAACCGGCACTTAGATAGCAATTCAGACTTACTCTCACACAGGTTGAGTTCAACATTAAGTGTAATATATTCATTAATTTATTTGTTTTATAGTATTTATTTAATTGTTTATGAAGTCAATTAATATAAATTCTTACAGACTATACTTAAATTTTCTTATTTCATTAACATTTAAAGGCGTTATTTATACCTACTAAAAGTTGCATGCAAAATATATGTATAATACATTTTTCGGTGATATTTATTAAACAAGTATGTATATACTTTAATACACGAGTGCTTATCGTTTTTTATATACATATGTATACATATGAATAAATTTATCAACCGGAAAAGAATGTAAACACATTTTCAAAGAAAAATTATCCCTGACAAATCACTTATGATCCCCAGTATATATATCCCGTCAGTATTTATATATGTACTTTGCAGGCTGCGTGGTTCGAAATATATATAGACAATGGAATAGGGGTGGGTAACTCAGCTCAGCGAGTTGACTCAATGACTCTTGCTCACTTAAGTGAGTCAGCTCAGTGAGGTAGCACAATTGAGTTACGACTCATTTCATAATAGTGTCGCTCTGTGCAACTGCGGCAGCACTGTTATCGTGGAGAGGTGTACCAGAGAACTTAAGGGCCGTACACATAAGACTTTCGCTTTGCTTTGCTTCAGAGTTTCGCTTTGACAGATAAGTTAAAGTACTGATGTTATATGAGTGCTGCTAAATACAAGGCGAGAAAATTAAAGCAAAGCAAAACGAAGCAAAATCATGGCGAACTCTCAACTTTTGTACACTTTGACAACCAACTGTTTACATTTCTATTTTATTTCTGCGTGCATATACACACGATTTAGAAAATTTACTAGTATTTCATAGTTTTTGCGTGTATAATTACTTTTAAAAAGATAAAAGAAGAGAAATATTAATAAATAGCAAATAAAACACCTCTTTGATTGGTTTTGGCGTAGAATACGTCTTACCTTACGGTATGGGCACCCATGTCAGGTTTTTATTGTTGTAATCCCTATTTCTTTAATTATAAGGAAACGGCACGGTAACTTTTTTTAAAAATTTTTTTGTAGTCAAATGAAGATGTTAGCTTTCGTTTGACATACATTTCATGTTGGTTGATATCTTCTTAATATTTAAATTTCTCAAATGAAAATTGTATAAACACATGCACACAAATATGTGTGTGGTGTTTGGTTGAGTGTGTAGTAGTAGTTTGTAGCGTGAATAGACGTTCATTTTATTGCATAATTTTAGGCGGGAAAATTTAAGTAGAGTAAAGGCAGAGAAAGCGCTGCCAACTACTGCTTATTGGTGGTGATTTTAACACAGAAATCACTTCAAATACTAGATTGGCGAAATTTATGAGCGATACGTTTAATTTGGATTATATTCGAAATGATGCTCCCACAACTATTGATAACACAACCATTGACTTAGTTTTTGCGAGAAATTTAAATGTTAATTTAAAAACATATTTATCCTATTTTTCCCATCATAAGCCTATATTCCTAAAAGTAACTTTCAAATAATCAAATAGATTTGGGTCTGTTATTTATCATTTATCTTTACTATTGATAACTACCATTGACTTCGTTTTTGCGAGAAATTTAATTGATAATTTAAAAACATTTTTATCCTATTTTCCTATCATAAGCTTATGTATATCATCAAAAGTAACTATCAAATAAAGAAATTCATTTGCTTGCATTATTTATCATTATAAATTATCATTATACATATGTTTCTGTCTTATCGGATGGCGTATTCTACGTTAAACTTAATGGCCGTGTCTCTGACACAGCCTCCTTCTTTTTATTTATCTTGTCGAAATATGCTCGGCCTGAATATAGTTTATTACACTCGCGACTTTGAAACATACATAAGTAGCATAACGACCACTTAATTATATAAGTAAAACTCATTTCTTAATATTTTATTAAACAAAATATTTGGAATAGACACAAATAACAATTGAAAACAAACCACTAACGTAGAAACTGTCAAAGCGTTCTATGTAGCAAACCTTCTACACCTCATGCTTTGTTGTTAAAATTCGAATTGTCAAGTAAAGCCAGGAAAGTTGTATGTGTACGGCCCTTTATATTTGACACGTTCTCTGCTATAATATTGGCATTTTCATTAAAAACAAAACAAGTAGAGAGAATGTATAAATTAGTCGCATCGGCGAAAAATAAATGCTACAATATTTATTGACGGTATTGCGATCCATACAGATGGATTTAAAAATGTCTAATTATTTTGCAAATCCTTATTCTTAAGGGCCGTACACATACAACTTTCCTCGCTTTACTTGACAATTCGAAATTTAACAACAAAGCATGAGGTGTAGAAGGTTTGCTACATAGAACGCTTTGACAGTTTCTGCGTTAGTTGTTTGTTTTGAATTGTTATTTGGGCCTATTCCGAGTATTTTATGTAATAAACGAATAAGAAGTGAGGTTTACTGATATAATTAAGTGGTCGTTATGCTACTTATGTATGTATGTTTGAAAGTCGCGAGTGTTATAAACTATATTAAGGCCGATTATATTTCGACACAATAAATAAAAACCGACTCAGAGGAGTTTAAAAAATAGGTGCGGGTGGTTTACCAAAGAGGTGTTTCATTCGCTATTTATTCATATTTTTCTTCTTTCATCTTTTTTAAAAGTAATTATACACTCAAAAACTATGAAGTACTAGTAAATTTGCTAAATCGTGTGTATATGCACGCAGAAATAAAATGGAAATGCAAACAGTTGGTTGTCAAAGTGTACAAAAGTTGAGAGTTCGCCATGAATTTGCTTCGTTTTGCTTTGCTTTACTTTTCTCGCCTTGTATTTAGCAGCACTCATATAACATGTGTACTTTAACTTATCTGTCAAAGCGAAACTCTGAAGCAAAGCAAAGCGAAAGTCTTATGTGTACGGCCCTTTATCCATAAATATTGCATGATACACGGTCAAGAAATAACACGAGACTAGCATCGCGTCAATAAATACTGAACGTGTGACAATGCCCAATGGTAGAAAACTGCTCGCAGCATCGTGATATGTGTGTATGAATATATTTATTACGCACTTTCAAATTTATAGTTTGGTACATATTAAGGAATATTCACCATGTACATTGAGCTACAAAAAAATCGATGCAAGTTCTAAGGTCTTGAAGTATCAAAAGTCTTTCGCAGCAGTTTTATTGGCCCTGATATCATTAAAAATTAGCTTTCTTTTTGATTATGCATGCACTATTCTAGGAATACTCTGCTTCCATTTATAAACCTAGTGTTGCTAGCGCTCCATTCCAGGCAGTTATTTCCTTCAGTAAATGTAAAAATGTTTTACTTATAAAAAAGTTAATATATTTATTTGCAAAATTAACTGCTTTTGTTTACAAATTACAAATTTAACCGAAACGAATGAATGAAATGGAGAAGAAAACTCACCACCGAAAAGTTTACTACCCAGGGTTGCTATTTTTATTGTACACGTTGGTTATAGAAAAATTCTGGTGAGCCGTTGATTAATTATTCCAATATGCAAATAAAAACAGTCGTCACATATTTTCGTTATAAATTTTTGGCTTTAAGTAATAATTGTAAAGCGTATCTTCACTGGTTAATGCAAATATTTCACATTCCGCAAAATTTTGTATGTGATTTTCAAAGTTTATTATGAAATATCATTGCATGCAACTCTGCTATAGTTTACTTTCATTATGTATGTATGTTTGAAAGTCGCGAGTGTAATAAACTATATTAAGGCCGAGCATTTTTCGACAAAATAAATAAAAATCGATCCAGGGGAGTTTAAAAAACAGGTGAGGGTGGTTACCAAAGAGCTGTTTCATTTGCTATTTATTCATATTTCTCTTCTTTTATATTTTTAAAAGTAATTATACACCCAAAAACTATGAAATACTTGTAAATTTTTTAAATCGTGTGTATATGCACACCGAAATAAAATGGAAATGTAAACAGTTGGTTGTTAAAGTCTACAAATAACTGATGTTCTAACTTTGGCAGGAAAATATGAACAATGTTTTGTCAATTTTTATGTGTGGGCAGTTTGATGTGTTGACATAAACAATTGTAAGATGGCGTCAAGCAAGTAAGTTCGGTTTATTAAAGCGGAAATATGCTGAAAATTATAAAAGAAATATGTTTTTTCCCTCACAAATACGTAAATATTAATAAATACAATAGGAAACAGCTCATTTTTTGCTTTTGAATGCAAATATCTTCGAAGTTGACCCGACGAAGTTTACGGCCAAATGAAAAATTAGCTGTCAAAGTAACAAAGTGACAGATTATTTAATACAATAGATGCCAAGACATAAACGCTGACAAAAATGGCTGACATGAAGAAATAAGCGGTCTCCATTGACAATATATTTCCTGACATCTATTTTAGGACATCAGCTATTTTCTGTGGAGATGTCGGGTAAGGACTGCAATAATTTAGACAAAGTATTGAATTCATAAATGAATGACAACCTTCATGCGAATGAACATGAGTTGTCAAAATGTACATGACTTACTTGCATTGCAGCCAAAAGAAACGAAAAGCATTAAATTGGATGGTTCGCCGATGAATTAAGTAATTTATATTAAAATATATATTTTTATTAGAATTTAATTGTTATTTCTCGTTATTTTTCTTTGTAGTGGTAAACAGTGGACGCATGAGCGTAAAAAATGTAATGACAATGCACAGGGTCATTCATAAACATCATACATATATGTAAATACATTGCATATTTTGGCAAAGCAGGGTTGCAATGCATAAATGCATGGTATGGAATGGGAATCTGTTTTAAAAATGCTTTGCATATTGCGTTTACAAAACCAGCCACAGTAGCGCCAACGAGGAAAAAATGCAGAGAAGTATCCCACAAAAACTGTAAGTACAGAAAAAAGAAGACCATTCGCTAGGAAATCTTATATTTGTAAAGTTCGCCGTTATGCAAATGGAAAACGCATATACATATTTACAAATCACCGTTACTAAAACGACTTAAGCATATACAAGTGTGTACATATGTAAGTACATGGTAAAATATCTACTCGTTGCTTTTATTATTATTATTATAACCCAACGGAAACCCACTTTCCCGGCCAACCGACACGGATGTTTTTTATATATACAAATCTTTGGTGCCGAGTCGTGACAGAAGAAAGTTTGTTAAGCGTCGAGATCTCAAGCTGCTCAGCTACAGAATAAGAATTCATCAGCCGAATACAAAGTTAGAGAAATGCAAAGTAAGAAAATTGGATCGTTAGTTGTTATTAAGAGAGGATAAAACAGTTCTTATAATTATAAAAAGTAAGTCCGATACATCAAAGGTGCTGAAATGATTGTTAAAGTCTCGGCATAAACCCCGAAACGGTTCATTCAACTCAAAGTTAGTTCTGCATAGTTTCAAGAAAACTGGGTACATTTAATTTGCTCTAGAAGAAATGGACTTGAGATCCATCCATTGACTAATTTTACCATAAATATTATACCTAACATTTCTTTGCGACTCGAAAGAGTAGGAAGATTAATAAGTTTCAAACGACTAGTGTAAGGGGGCAGATTGTATGGCGAATCCCATCGAAGATTTCTCAAAGCAAAAAGTAAGAATTGTTTTTGTATTGACTCTAGTTGGTCTGAGTGAACCTAATAACAAGGATTCCAAACTATGGAATTATACTCCAGTATTGGTCTTACCAATGAAGTAAAAAGTGTTTTAGTTATATACGGGTCGCGGAATTCCTTTGACCAACGCTTTACAAAAGCCAGCACACCTCTTGCTTTATTAACTGTGGAACTAATATAAAAATTAAAATTGAGTTTACAATCCATACAAACACCCAGGTCAACAAAACTGTTTACATGTTCTAGAACGTAGTTATTTATTTTGTAGGAGGCCGGCTGAATGGTTCGTCGAGAAAAGC
The DNA here is from genome assembly GCA_963971545.1 of Philophylla caesio. Taxonomy (NCBI): domain Eukaryota; kingdom Metazoa; phylum Arthropoda; class Insecta; order Diptera; family Tephritidae; genus Philophylla; species Philophylla caesio. The sequence goes on along the minus strand of OZ020608.1, from coordinate 35,263,098 downwards.
ACATGAATTTACATTTGTTAAGGTTAAGCGGCATATAATTAATGCACCAATTGACTATGCTGTCCAAATCTTGCTGCAGCAAGGATCTTCTTCAGCCGAGGCATAAGTCTTAAAAAGTTTAACATCATTCGCGTACAATAATATTTTAGTATACTTTACTACCGTAGAAATGTCGTTTATGAATAGCAGGAACAGAATCGGTCCGAGGTGGCTGCCCTGAGGAACTCCCAAGGAAACATCAATGATCTCGGAATGAAAATTTTTAAAAACTACCTTTTGCGTCCTACCGGAGAGATAAGAAGACATCCAACAGAGGATACCAGGTTGAAAACCAAGCAGATCTAGTTTACGGATGAGTAAATAGTGACATACTTGGTCAAATGCTTTACCGAAATCGGTATATATAACATCAGTATCAATGTATTCCCTAAACAAATTTGAAACATGGGTGGTAAATTCAAGTAAATTTGTTATGGTTGATTTGCCCTTACAGAAGCCATGTTGGCAATTTGCTATTATTGAGGAAATCGGGTAAGTCATTTGATTGGTAACAATAGCTTCAAACAACTTCGGAAGATTATTAATTAATTAATTAATTTAATTTAATAACCAAAAATAAGTCTGATGAGGAAATGTGGTGATTTCCGAAATAGTACTTTAACTTCAACCATTAAAAACTGTTGTTGTTTTTTCACAAAAAAATCTTCCATAAACTGGCCTTGAGCTCAATAAAATTGTAAGAATATTACCATTTACTAGGCCAACAGAAACATGAACAAACATTTATATACAAGGATGAGCACGCCTTAAAAATGCATTAGAATATAAAGTAAATATACATTATACAGAATTTGCAAACAAAAAACACAAACAACAACCACACAAACAAGTTAAATAGCGGCAGATCAGTTGCTCTTGTTTGTAGTTGGTTTGTTTAAGGAAGATGAAATAAACACAACAGCCAACTCGGCTAGCGTAGCACAATAGGTAGCGTATAGGCTCTGCAAATCCGAGCTCCCGGGTTCAAAGCCTGAGAGAAGTGGTTATGAAAAATTAAATTAAAAATTAATTTAATTTAATAATCAAAAAGAAGTCTGAGGAGGAAATGTGGTGATTTCCGAAATAGTACTATAACTTCAACCATTAAAAACTGTTGTTGTTTTTTCACAAAAAAATCTTCCATAAACTGGCCTTGAGCTCAATAAAATTGTAAGAATATTAACATTTACTAGGCCAAAAGAAAAATAAACAAACATTGATATTAAAAAATGAAAAATATCATCTGAGGATATTTCATTTCATTTCATTTAATATAATTTATTAAGCTAGCGATTAGTACAGTAAGGTTTTACACCTTTTATAGCACAACAAATAATTACGGGAATTATAATAACGGATAATTAAAGTAGTGTACTAAGAAAAAAAGTTATTAATATGGACAAAATATAATAAGAATAAGGATAACTATTAAAGAAATATAAAACTAAGTTAAATTAAATTAACAGTATGATATATATGCATAACTATGTACATGTTAAGACAAGAAAGCAAAAAAAAAAAAAACGAGTTTTATAAGGAGTGAGGTGGCCAGTTTAAGAATTAGTGGGAGAGAAATAGTTATAAAGAAGATGCTTGTAGCTTTGGTTTAAGTTGCTTCTTGTAGAAGCAGGGATTGAGTTCCAAATACGTATGGCATAGTCTGTAAGAATTTATGTTAATTGACTTCATAAACAATTAAATAAATACTATAAAACAAATAAATTATTGAATATAGTACATTTAATGTTGTACTCAGCCTATGTGAGAGTAAGTCTGAATTGCTATCTAAGTGCCGGTTTTAAATATCCAGTTAAAATTCCAGCAGTTAATATTTTTAAGAAATAATTTTCATTCTAATTATGACAAAAAAAAAGAAAATAACATGCATATTACCTTTAGCACCATTTGAAGATCAATTTAAAAGAAAACAAATTGAACATTTAAAACAAACCATATGCAACAGAATATTAGTTTAGGAACTACTCGCACCGTCAACGGTTTTTGTAAAGATATTCCTTCGGACTTTATACAGCATGAACAAAGTCTCGACAGAATTGTATGGAATTTAACGTTCACGACTTCAGCAATTACAAATATAAAATATCTTTAATGAAGTGGACAAGCTGTGAGTGGGTTATATACGCGCTTTTTTTTATTTATTAATGAATAAAATAAAACTTGTGTAGTCTCTTGCTGCACAAAACCCTGTTGAAAGATATTTTTCGTAAAAGAGAGTAACACGAAACCCAAGTCCTTTTGGGAGGTGAATTTTTCCGATAAATTATCGAAAAGGTTGCGTACTGTATATACTGTGGCATAACTACCACTTAATTATACCAGTAAAACTTACTTCTTATTCTTTTATTAAACAAAATACTCGGAATAGGCACAAATAAAAATTCAAAACAAACAAACAAAATACTCGGAATAGGCACAAATAACAATTCAAAACAAACAACTAAAGCAGAAATTGTCAAAGCCTTCTATGTAGCAAGCCTTCTACACCTCCTGCTTTGTTGTTAAATTTCGAATTTTCAAGTAAAGCTTTAGCTTTGACAGCAAAGATGAATACATGCAATTATTCGAAATTTCCCACATAGGCAACACCGTCGCCAAAGCGAAGCGAAATCTTGGCCAACTCTCATCTTTTCGCTGACTTTGACAGTTCGCTCTTACCAATTTTGTATATTTTTGACATAAATATAAAATTTAACTGAACTAAATGCTTAAATATACATATATGGATGTATATACATATGTGATGATTTACTAAAGGCTTTTTCTTTTATAATAGAGGAGCATTGCAGGGCACGGTGGAAGTCACTTCGTGGCCGGTTCGTGCAGGAGGTGGAAGCAAAGATGTAATTCCCTTACCCACATTTTCCGCCTTGATATGTTTTTTAAACATAATAAGGCTTCGTGGAGTGAAAGAACTATTAACAACACTTCCATAATGTCCATAATTATGCCGAATGTATGTACATAAATATGTTTATAAAGTTCCGCGCGATTTTCACAACTCGCAATAAACAAACGAAAAGTATGTATTGTCAAAGTTTTATTGTGGCATACCTTTTGCGTTTATCGCTTTTCTGACAAAGTTACAAATGTCACGTTAAGCGAAGCAAGTCTTATGTGGCATGGCCTTAAGGATTTTAGCGCTTTGCTTTTGAAAATTTTGCGAGTGTTCCGCAACTGCATATGTGCACGTATGTATGTATGTATGCCCGTTGATTAGCAGCAGCGGCGTGCAGCTTTGAGTGTCCCTCGTTGGGCAGCAGTATATGCGAAGTTTGTGTCTTTTTTCACTATTCACTTTTTGTTCTTTTATGTTTGTACTTATAAGTATGATTTGGAATTTGTTCACTTTCACTTTTTTAATCAAATTTCTTACGGTTTAGGTTTTTTTTGAATTTTTACGTTGCTGCGAGCCAAATTTAACCGCCTGTCTCCAGAAGAGGTAGATGACGTCCAGGCGGTAATTCTTATTTTGGTGTCGCAGAAAATAAAAAGTAAAGAAAATAAATAAATATAATAATTGTGTGTTTATTTATGTTCAGTGCTAGATTGTCGGTTATATCAATAATAATAATAATCCCAACGGTTGTATCCCTCCATACCCGCCCGACCGACGCGAGTCTGAAATATCAAAAGAACCGGAGTGAGTGTTAAAATCCTGACACAAACTACGGAGTGGCTCATTTAACTCAAAATTACTTTTACATGGCTTCAGAAAGAGAGGCCGGAAATTTCTTGAAATTCTGGAGGGAACGTTTAGTTTTATTTCGCTAAGAAGAGATGGGCTAGAGATCAAGCCTGTCAGTAACTTGACCAAAAATACAATGCCTAACATTTCTCTACGACTAGCAAGTGTAGGAAGATTAATGAGTTTTAAACGACTTATATATGGCGGCAGGTTGTACTGAAAATCCCAACGAAAATTCCTTAAAGCAAAAAGTAGAAATTGTTTTTGAATTGACTCTATTCTGTCGGAATGAACTTGATAGCGCGGGTTCCAAACAACAGATCCATATTCCAGTATGGGCCTCACTAACGTTGTGAATAGAGCCTTCGTGATGTAAGGGTCATTGAATTCTTTTGACCACCGTTTTACAAATGCAAAAACACCCTTGGCTTTGTTAACTGTAACATTTATGTGAAGATTAAAATTAAATTTCGGGTCCATTGTAATTCCAAGATCAACAAAGTTAAACACTTGTTCGAGGTTATGGTTACATATTTCATAAGAAGCTGGTTGAACTGCTCTGCGAGAAAAGCACATTACTTTACATTTTTTAAGGTTTAGTGGCATGTAATTTATTTCACACCAGTTAGTCATGCTATTTAAATCCGCTTGTAGTAAGGACATTTCCTCAACAGAATGATACGATCTAAAAAGCTTTACATCATCAGCATACAATAAAATTTTTGAATAATTTATTACAGAAGGTAAGTCATTTATAAAAAGTAAAAACAGAATCGGACCAAGGTGACTTCCTTGCGGGACCCCTGAAGAAACATGAATAATGTTTGAGGAACTATTTTTAAAAAAAAATTGGTTGTGTTCTGTCAATGAGGTAAGAAGACATCCAACGAAGGAGATTAGGTTGAAAACCAAGGAGATCGAGTTTATGGATCAGTAAAGAGTGACTTACTCTGTCGAATGCTTTACTAAAATCAGTGTATATAACATCAGTGTGCATAAATTCTCTGAATCCATTTGAAACATGAGTTGTGAACTCAAGCAAGTTTGTAACGGTAGATTTACCCTTAGAGAACCCATGTTGTGTGCTAGAAATTGTAGAGGATATGAAATACGTTAAATGGTCAACAACAATAGCTTCGAATAATTTAGAAATAGCAGAAAGCTTAGCTATACCGCGGTAATTTTCTATAGAGGACCTACTCCCGGTCTTATAAAGGGGTATAATGAATGATTCTTTCCAAGCTGAAGGGAAAATCCCAAGCTTAAGAGAAAGATTAAATAAATTAGTTAAGGGCACATAAATATGTTTAGCACAGTTTATGAGGAAACACGTCGGGATCGAATCGGGGCCAGCCTTAAATGATTCTTTTAAGTTACAAATGCCCCGGTTGGCCAAAAAGAATTGTTAAGCAAAGTATCAAAAACTTCAGGTGCCACATCAATTTTAAAAGATGATACGTTACGTTCGTATTTAAAGTTAAATTTTCGGATTGCTAAGTTACAAGTCTTAATTTTTGATGAAATGTAAAACTCTATATCATCAGAAGAAGTGTCCCTAGCAAATCTAGAAACAAAAAACGATTTTCTCAAAGGAACCACAACCAGCTTCTTTGCAGAGCAGTCAGCCTCATCCAATGGTGCTACAGTTTTTGCAACAATAGGAGCAGATTGGGATGGTGGAAGCGATTGAGGCGGTGATGGACCCACCTCAGATGAAGATGCCTGTAAGTTCTCATGATCAGAATTGCTTTTATTAGAGGAAGAAGCGCGAGTGCAGATAGCTCTTGATGAAGTTGAAGAAGACGGGCCCTGAGGCGGAGGGACAGGAGACAAAAGATTAATTAGCTCAATTTGTTGGGGTTGAGGCAAAATATTTTTTTGATGTAATGTAAGAGGAGCCACAATACTTTCCTTGGGTGGACTGTGTGTTCGTTTGCGTTTGGTCTCTCTTACAGGTTGCGAAGTTTGTTTATCTAGGCACTTAAATGATTTAAACACGTTTTCATAACGTTTAAATTTATCATTAAGTGCCCGAAGGTCTTTGCCGATTTCGAAAAATCCATTTCTGGTTTCTCTAAAAAATTGGAAAAGTTCAACCTCAGTTGATCTGCATTTTAAACAAGACCAACGAATACCTCTTCCTTCATTTATTAAGTCTAGGACTCTACCAGTCAATCCGGCACATTTTATATGAGCAATGCCATCGCACAACCAGCATGCAACAGAGCGTTGCTCATTATCGCTTTTATTTTTGCAGTTGTCAAAAATGCAAGACATAATTGAAACAGTAAAATTCAATATGAGTAAAAACTAAAATTGTATTAATAAATCAAAGAAGGAAGCAGTTTGCAAGGTAGGGCAAGTTTTATAATTATTTAAGGTTTGAGAGCTATTTATGCAACGAACAGAAGCACAGTTATAGACACCTAAAAAACTAAACGCAAACAGCTGTTTAAAGAATGACAATCAAAAAGAGAAAAGAAAATGCGCGCAAACTTAAACAAATACACAAAGTTTAAAGCGAAAAAAGAAGCAAAAACAATGTAAATAAGAAACAATAACAATGCAAATCAACTAATGACTCGGCAATTGAAAACTAAATTAAAGTGTATAAAATCAATGCAAAAAATGCTCAACATATATTGTACTTAGCTTTAAATGCGCACAGATAAATCTCCAAAACTTTTATCACTAAATTATTAATTTATGTATATACAAAGAAATAGTGAAATTTCAATATAAAAATCAGTAGCACAGAGAAAACACATCTATACAGCTTGACGTTTGCTATACAGCTTACAGTTATGCAAAATCACATAGTTGGGTTTTATTTTGTAATGCTTGTTGTGTTGAAGCGTTTTCAGTTTGTAAAATATTGCGATCGATGCTTATCAAATTTGTTATTGATTCATTTTCACATTCCCCATTAGCAACTTGTAGGCGTAAAAAATTATATAGTACAATTGCAGCTAGTATAACCTAGAAAGGGAATTTTTAAAAGTATTGTATACCGATATTTGTTTTGTACCTTCTTAGCATCGTGTGGCATAAAATGGATAAGTTTATGAAAAATTCTCCACATTGCTGTTGGAATATCTAGAAAGTTTAAAAGTTTGTTATATACGTATCTGTACATTTATATATGTATATATATATGTGCATAAAGTAAAATATGATTGCACATGTTTAATTACCAAAAGCAATTTCAATATGTATACTTGCACGAGATATATGTAAATGTATTATATCGCTGTTTTTCCGTTGTGATATTCCTTGCAAAAGGCTTCATAATATTTATTTGGTTTCAGTAGAAATGCAGCATCTGCTAAGCAAATAATATGGGAAAGGAGTTTCAGTTGTGAGCAAATTTGTGGGTGGTGGAACATTTAACTCATTGTTGAAGAACTTGCAAAAGCCCTGATATCAACCAATCTAAAAGAGTAATTGCAATCGGAAACTGCTAACAAAACCTTAAAAAAGTGGCCACTAAATGATTAAAAGTGATCATTACATGCATATATTGAACGGAAATGCTGTGCAAAGAGCATCCTTGTGCAAGAAAACGTTACATAGCATGTTTAAATTTTTGACCAATGTAAGCATAAAAATATACTTGCAACAAGATGATAAAAAGACGTTGCTCGGGGTCTATTGATGACCTTTCTTGTGACCACGTTAGAATGATGTTTTAATTGAATTCAAGTTTATATAAGGATTATTCAATGATATTTACATAACGATTTAGGATGTACTTAGATACTTGTTGGAACGATTTTCCGTCATCCCTTGTCAAGTTTGGTTTGGAGACAAACCGGTTTCCTCGTTGTGCCATCTTCAGTGTCAACTTTCGTTCTGTTCAGTTTATGTCTATTGTTCCGTATTTATTTCGTTTTTTTTTGGTCAAGGAGGTATTGGTGCGTAATCGTAAATGTTAACAAATGTTAAATGTCCTGAGTGTAGGTATCTGAAGTCTCGCGCGGTTAGAGTCCGAAAGGGTATATTTTATCTCAAAACTGCCTTCGCGGTAAGAACAGGTAGATAGTCAGTAATTTTAGTCCGTTTGGGTATTGCAGGTTTGTTTTGTAAGTTGGTAACTGTCATTTTACCTCCGTCTTTGTTTCGTTTTTTGTTCGTTTACTATCGTCCCATCAAATGTTTTATGTTTATATATTTCCATGTTTTCAAGAGAATTTAAGCGCCGTCCTTTTCATCGTTTATTTTGTGTTTGCGGGTGAACATTTTGCGTTTACCAAATGGTTTGCAAAATTTGGTATTACCGTGGGTTTTCGTATCCTTTTGGTATAGTCCCTTATGTATTCACGAAACCTTGTTCTTACTTTACGTCCTGTTTGTCCTGTATAGCTATATTGACACTCACAGGTCAGTTTATACACGCCTTGTTTGTTCAATGGGTCTTCTTCATTCGTGCTGCTTTTAAGTATCCTTCCCAGGTTGTTTCCAGTTTTGAAGGTCGTGTGGCCATTATACTTTCTGAAAAAATGTGCAAGTTTGTATGTCATTTTCTCTGTATAAGTCGTTTCTTTTTTGAATTGCATACATTTTTCTGAATTTATCCACGAGCTCCTTTTTATATCCGTTGTTTGTTGCTATGTATGTTGTATATTGTGTTTAGTTCTTTCCGTATGCCTCTCGCGATAGAAGTATTCGTTCAAGTCTGTTTGTTAGTTGTCTTATAGCGGCGTATACATATGTGTTCTTGAGGATGATTTGATGTGTTATGTATTATGGTGTCTGTAGCTGTCGGTTTTCTGTAAATTTCGTAGACAAGTTTTTTGGCAATTTTGTCTATCTTAATCGTCAGATCCAGGTAATTTATTATTCCTTTCTTTTCCATTTACATTGTAATCATAATACATCCATGTTGTTTGTTCAGGTAATCCAGTATCTGCCTTTCATTGTCCTTGGTGATCACGCATATAATGTCATCCACGTACCTTGCATAGAATACTACGCCTAACTCGGCTTTCAGTTCTTCCATATACCGTCCCTCCAGTTCTTGCATAAATACCTCCATGAGGATGGCCGAGGTTGGATTTCCCATTCCGAGTCCGTTTGTTTGTCGGTATATTTTAATATTAAACTAAAAATAATTTTGTCACAGTGTAGTTCGTAATGTGTTTGTGATTTGGGTTGTTTTTATCTGGTCCTTCGTTTTTTCGAGTAATGTTTTCCGGACCATATCTAGGGTAGGGTAGCACAGCAATACCTTGTGACCTAAATGCAAACAGAACCCCGTGTTTGCTCCCTATTTGTGGTTGTCGAAAGCGTCAATTTACCATTTTCAGGAAAATATAAGTTCGCAACCCTGGCGTTCCCCCTTCGTTTTACCTGAATGAATTTATTCGGCTCAACTTTTTCCAATTTCGGGCCATTCGTAATTGTCGACATGTAGGCGGGCACTGCTTGGGCGTATTTCAAAATTTTATACATATCCTCTTTAGACCCGAGCATGATCTAAACATGGTTTTAATGTTTTTTTTGGTTTTTTGTAGTTGTGGAGGTATAAAAAAAACACATGTTTTGAAAGATATAAAAAACTTTATTTGTAAGTATGGAAAAAATCGGGTGCACATATGTGTACTTCAGGTCTCACTTATGTTATTTCGAGTTGAGATTTTTCATGGTGTGATAGTCTTCAAAACAATTATTTTTTAAAATACATAGGTAGATATTACATTTTACACAAATGGTGCGGCAGCGTGAAGAGCACTTCGGATGACGACATTTTGAGGCGAAGTTATTGTCTACGAATCTCGGCTGATGACCAACATTGTCCAGTCTGGTTTCGGTTTGTGGCTGTGGGATAATCTGGCGGCGTTTCTTTGCAGGAGGCTCATCGACATAGTCTAATTCGTCGTCTGTAACATTCAAACGGGATCTTTTAGAGGCACTGGTGCTGGAACGAGAACTAGTTCCAGGAAGTTCAAGTCTTCCGCCTGCATAGTTCATCATCGCTTTGGCCAGATTAAGTCTGTATGGGAGTAGTTCTAATTTGTCCTTGCGTTGGATGTCTTCTTTAGCACAGCAACGCCTGTACATAATCCAACAATTGACGGCAATTAGGTCAAGGAAATGACAGAAAGTTCTAACTGTCCATTTATTTGTTCGCATACTACACCGGTAGTAAGCAATTTGCCTGTCGCATAAGTCAATCCCACCCATACAGGTGTTGTAATTTCTAATAGCTGCTGGCCGATCTACGTCAATTTTTCGCTTTTGTTTTTTACACCAACGTTTACAGGTATCTGCCGGAGTACCTCCTGTGCATGTCGACAGCATTGTTACAGGCTTTGTATCCATCCATTTGACGACACATACTCGTCCGTCACTCCTTACTTTTTCATCCCACTGTCCTCTTCGCAGAGCCTTATCAGCCTTCAGTTTCTTTGTTACTGGTCCAATGCGATTTATCATCACAGCCCCAGTCAGAAAAATGCCATTATTTTTTTGTTGCAAAAGCTCGGCCAGTTTTAGACTAGTAAAAAACCTGTCGGTGTACAGGACACAGCTGTTTACAATTGTGTGACAAAGTTTTTCTACCATGCCTGCTCCTAGTCCTAGACTTTTCACAACCTCTTGGGGTAGAGTATTTTTGCCAACATAAATCTCAAAATCCAACACCAGCCCATCTCGGGCAGCCAGTACAAAGTTCTTAAGACCAAGAGGATTTGGCTTAGAAGGCACATATTGGCGAAATTCACATCGTCCTGAAAATGGAATCATTTGTTCGTCTATGGACATGTGCTTAGACCGTGGCAACTTATGGCATTTCTTCAAAATGGGGTCTATTAGTGGTCTTATTTTCCATAGTTTGTCATCAGCATTTGGCTTATTTATATCTACAAAGTGTAGATAATTTCGAAGCTCAAAAAATCTGTCTCGGTTCATTGTATCCGCAATAATAGGCACACAAAAATCTCTATTCCAGTAAAGTTTACCTTGAGGATATTTGAGGTTGCCCATCATCAAGTGCACGCCTGCAAATTTAATCATTTCAATAGCGTTCGTGTTCAACGATTTTAAATCCCGCTTTGTGCCGAATATAGGTTACATTACACAAAACTAATGTTTAGTCCTGAGGTACACATATGTACATATGTGCACCACAGAAAATAAGGAAGAGTTATGCGGGTAGAATTAAGAAAAATGTAAAACCTACCTTTTTACACGATAATCCAACACTTCAACTGTGGTATCCACTTTGAATTACCAAAAAAAAAGTGAACAATTGATTTTTTATTGATTTTCAAAGTTACTTGCAAAAATTCTCAACTGTCATATACAAATTAGATAAATACATAAAAAAATAAGTGTTTAGGGCCACCTAGTGATAAATAGTGGAAACTTTGATAGCTTTAGAAGAATTTGTAGTACAAACCTTTACCATAAGATGTCACTAAGATGATTAAGTTCAGTGAAATTTAAAGTGCACATATGTGTACCCAGGGTCTATATATGTATACATACATATATCAACTGAAAGATAATTTAGTGTACTTGAAAATCATACTGAGCTCATTTAACGAAAAAAATGAATTGCAGTCAAGTAGTTTAGAAAAAAGCGAAATAAAAAATTAAAATTTTTAGTTTTCAACGCGATATTTGTTTATGTATTTGTTAAACAAAACAACTGTTGATACAAACAAGTACAGAAGTGGCTAAGTACGATCGAACTTTATATACCCGGCGCACGCTTTCCGCTAATTTTTTTAATTAACTAGGTATAATCTAACATGTGTGCCAAGTTTAGACGAAATCGATAAAGTAGTTCCAGACATATACATACGATCTCATATAGTCGGATTTCTGGGTGCAATACAACACCACATACTAAACTCAAGATATTTCCCTTCAACATTTATTGAAATGTCCGATTTTTAGTGTTTTCGAAAAATACCGTTAGATGACAGTTTGGCGTGGTTATGGTCAGATTTTGATAAATATCGCTTAAATACGTATACCAAATTTGAACACAATCGGGTGCGTGGTTCCAGAGATATATGTACATATGAACTCATAAAAAGGCGGTGCCACGCCCCCTGTAGAAAATTTTGATACAGTCGGATTTCCTGCTCGAATACAACAATACATATTAGCTTCCATTGTTAATGTGTCTGTGCTTTAAGGCAATATTGGAGATCATGCCCTCCTGATAATATGTCATCGGCATACTTTTCTTGTGTCAAAATTCGTTTCACTAACGGATGAGAATCCTGTAAGCCATCTGCCAATTGGTGCAAAGTTCGAATAGCGAGATATGGAGCGCAGTTGACTCCGAAAGTTGAAGTTTTGAGAGCAAAATCTTTGAGTTTTAACACATTTTTTTTACGAAAGAGAATTCTTTGGAATTGTTGATCGTCGCGTGTATAAGAATATGTCGGTACATTTTCTGAATGTCGCCGTTGAACATTCATTTAACTCCAAACAATTTTGGAACCATTCAGGATCTTGTTTTTGTTGATGATGTATCTAAATCATCTATGAAGAGGTGCGAACCCTTAATAATACCAGAGGATTATAAATCAAGTAGCTCAAACGCTCGTTTTATTTTCGCGAAAGCCAATTTCAAGAAATTAGATCGAGAATTGTCAAAATTATCATGGCCGACGTATAAAGATGATGTTGAACGTTGTGTCCAGCATTTTAATAATACTATGTATATACATATAGCTTATTTCAAAAGTTTGTACCTAAACGGGTTTGCGTACAAAAGGAGCAATCTCAACCTTGGTTTGCAAAAGAACTAAGAAATTTAAAAAATAAAAAGTCGCGATATTTAAATTGTACAAAATAACGGATTTGCACACTAACCATGTTAAATACTCAGTTCTCCGACACGCTTATTTTGAGTTAAATAAAAAATTTTACAGATCTTATTCGTGCAAAGTTAAAGGAATTTAATTAAAAACCCTGATTCATTTTATGATTTCGTTAACTCAAAACGCGGAGTGACTAGTTTTCCGTCTGCTATGAAATATCAAAATACCGTGTCTTGTGATACCCAATCAATTTCCAATATATTTGCCCAATTTTTTAAGTAAAATTTCTCCAATAACTCGCCTCTGAGAAAACCGTATGCATATAAACTATGTCTCTTCACCTCTGCTATTATTCCGCAAATATCTTCCGATGAAGTATTTTATTATTTGAAAACAATATTTTAAGGCTGGCCCCGAATTGATCCCGACGTAGTTCCTCAAAAACTGTGCTAAACATATTTTTCAGCCCTTAACTAACTTATTTTATCTTTCTCTTAAGCTTGGGGGTTTCCCTTTGGCTTGGAAATAATCATTCATTATACCCCTCCATAAGACCGAGAGTAGGTCCTATATAGAAAATTATCGCGGTATAGCTAAGCTTTCTGCTATTCCTAAACTATTTGCAGCTATTGTTGTTGACCATTTAACGTATTCCATATCCTCTACAATTTCTAGCACACAACACGGGTTCTCTAAGGGTAAATCTACCGTTACAAACTTGCTTAAGTTCACAACTCATGTTTCAAAAAAATTCATGAATTCTTTACTGATCCATAAACTCGATCTCCTTGGTTTTCAACCGAATCTCATTAATTGGATATATTCTTACCTCATTAACAGAACACAACGAGTTCTTTTTAAAAAAAAATTCCTCAAATATTATTCATGTACATATCTTCAGGAAGGGAGTCACCTTGGTCCGATTCTGTTTTTACTTTTTATATATGACATACCCTATGATTATTAGATTATTCAAAAATTTTATTGTATGCTGATGATGTAAAACTTTTGAGATCGTATCATTCTGTTGAGGAAAGGTCCTTACTACAAGCGGATTTAAATAGCATGGCTAACTGCTGTGAAGTAAATAACATGCCACTAAACCTTAAAAAATGTAAAGTAATGAATTTTTATCGGTGGGCTGTTCAACCAGCTTCTTATGACATATGTAAACATAACCTCGAACAAGTGTTTAACTTTGTTGATCTAGGAATTACAATGGACCCGAAATTTAATTTTAATCTTCACATATGTAAATTGTTTTCTTCTTTTTCTTGTCCGACAGGGTGAATTGTTGATATTTGTTGGAACGACAAAGGCGGACAAAGGCAATACAACGGTACTCATGAAGAAAGAGGAATATATGTATACAAAAAACTAATACACTAATAGGGGAAATGAAGTGCAGAGAAGTTAGAGAAGACCCCACGGACAGGTACCAAATAGAGATAAAGAAGACCATAAAAGAAGCGAGCAATATTATAACCCCCCACACAGCACACTTATTAAGCCAAATGAATCCGGCAGTACCACCACTGATAGCGCTTCCAAAAATCCACAAACCGGACACTCAAATGAGACCCATAATTAACTATAAGTCGGCTCCTGCTTATAGACTCTCCAAACATCTGAAAATGCTGTTAAATGATAGCTTGGAACTTCGTAACGAGCACATTGTAGCAAACACGACAGAACTCATCCATAAACTGACAAACGTGAAAACTACACAGCAAAGCAGGCTAGTATCATTTGATATTAAGGACTTATACCCATCGATGCCACAAACAGAAACAATAGATATGGTCCAGAAAACACTACTCGAAAAAATGAAAGACCATATAAAACCAACCCAAATCACAAACTCATTACGAACTACACTGCGACAAAATTATTTTAAGTTTAATAATAAAATATACCGAGAAACAAACGGACTCGGAATGGGAAATCCAACCTCGGCCATCCTCATGGAGGTATTTATGCAAAACTGGAGGGACGGTATATGGAAAACTGAAAGCCGAGTTAGGCGTAGTATTCTATGCAAGGTACGTGGATGACATTATATGCGTGATCACCAAGGACAATGAAAGGCAGATACTGGATTACCTGAACAAACAACATGGATGTATTATGATTACAATGTAAATGGAAAAGAAAGGAATAATAAATTACCTGGATCTGACGATTAAGATAGACAAAATTGCCAAAAAACTTGTCTACGAAATTTACAGAAAACCGACAGCTACAGACACCATAATACATAACACATCAAATCATCCTCAAGAACACATATGTATACGCCGCTATAAGACAACTAACAAACAGACTTGAACGAATACTTCTATCGCGAGAGGCATACGGAAAGAACTAAACACAATATACAACATACATAGCAACAAACAACGGATATAAAAAGGAGCTCGTGGATAAATTCAGAAAAATGTATGCAATTCAAAAAAGAAACGACTTATACAGAGAAAATGACATACAAACTTGCACATTTTTTCAGAAAGTATAATGGCCACACGACCTTCAAAACTGGAAACAACCTGGGAAGGATACTTAAAAGCAGCACGAATGAAGAAGACCCATTGAACAAACAAGGCGTGTATAAACTGACCTGTGAGTGTCAATATAGCTATACAGGACAAACAGGACGTAAAGTAAGAACAAGGTTTCGTGAATACATAAGGGACTATACCAAAAGGATACGAAAACCCACGGTAATACCAAATTTTGCAAACCATTTGGTAAACGCAAAATGTTCACCCGCAAACACAAAATAAACGATGAAAAGGACGGCGCTTAAATTCTCTTGAAAACATGGAAATATATAAACATAAAACATTTGATGGGACGATAGTAAACGAACAAAAAACGAAACAAAGACGGAGGTAAAATGACAGTTACCAACTTACAAAACAAACCTGCAATACCCAAACGGACTAAAATTACTGACTATCTACCTGTTCTTACCGCGAAGGCAGTTTTGAGATAAAATATACCCTTTCGGACTCTAACCGCGCGAGACTTCAGATACCTACACTCAGGACATTTAACATTTGTTAACATTTACGATTACGCACCAATACCTCCTTGACCAAAAAAAAACGAAATAAATACGGAACAATAGACATAAACTGAACAGAACGAAAGTTGACACTGAAGATGGCACAACGAGGAAACCGGTTTGTCTCCAAACCAAACTTGACAAGGGATGACGGAAAATCGTTCCAACAAGTATCTAAGTACATCCTAAATCGTTATGTAAATATCATTGAATAATCCTTATATAAACTTGAATTCAATTAAAACATCATTCTAACGTGGTCACAAGAAAGGTCATCAATAGACCCCGAGCAACGTCTTTTTATCATCTTGTTGCAAGTATATTTTTATGCTTACATTGGTCAAAAATTTAAACATGCTATGTAACGTTTTCTTGCACAAGGATGCTCTTTGCACAGCATTTCCGTTCAATATATGCATGTAATGATCACTTTTAATCATTTAGTGGCCACTTTTTTAAGGTTTTGTTAGCAGTTTCCGATTGCAATTACTCTTTTAGATTGGTTGATATCAGGGCTTTTGCAAGTTCTTCAACAATGAGTTAAATGTTCCACCACCCACAAATTTGCTCACAACTGAAACTCCTTTCCCATATTATTTGCTTAGCAGATGCTGCATTTCTACTGAAACCAAATAAATATTATGAAGCCTTTTGCAAGGAATATCACAACGGAAAAACAGCGATATAATACATTTACATATATCTCGTGCAAGTATACATATTGAAATTGCTTTTGGTAATTAAACATGTGCAATCATATTTTACTTTATGCACATATATATATACATATATAAATGTACAGATACGTATATAACAAACTTTTAAACTTTCTAGATATTCCAACAGCAATGTGGAGAATTTTTCATAAACTTATCCATTTTATGCCACACGATGCTAAGAAGGTACAAAACAAATATCGGTATACAATACTTTTAAAAATTCCCTTTCTAGGTTATACTAGCTGCAATTGTACTATATAATTTTTTACGCCTACAAGTTGCTAATGGGGAATGTGAAAATGAATCAATAACAAATTTGATAAGCATCGATCGCAATATTTTACAAACTGAAAACGCTTCAACACAACAAGCATTACAAAATAAAACCCAACTATGTGATTTTGCATAACTGTAAGCTGTATAGCAAACGTCAAGCTGTATAGATGTGTTTTCTCTGTGCTACTGATTTTTATATTGAAATTTCACTATTTCTTTGTATATACATAAATTAATAATTTAGTGATAAAAGTTTTGGAGATTTATCTGTGCGCATTTAAAGCTAAGTACAATATATGTTGAGCATTTTTTGCATTGATTTTATACACTTTAATTTAGTTTTCAATTGCCGAGTCATTAGTTGATTTGCATTGTTATTGTTTCTTATTTCCATTGTTTTTGCTTCTTTTTTCGCTTTAAACTTTGTGTATTTGTTTAAGTTTGCGCGCATTTTCTTTTCTCTTTTTGATTGTCATTCTTTAAACAGCTGTTTGCGTTTAGTTTTTTAGGTGTCTATAACTGTGCTTCTGTTCGTTGCATAAATAGCTCTCAAACCTTAAATAATTATAAAACTTGCCCTACCTTGCAAACTGCTTTCTTCTTTGATTTATTAATACAATTTTAGTTTTTACTCATATTGAATTTTACTGTTTCAATTATGTCTTGCATTTTTGACAACTGCAAAAATAAAAGCGATAATGAGCAACGCTCTGTTGCATGCTGGTTGTGCGATGGCATTGCTCATATAAAATGTGCCGGATTGACTGGTAGAGTCCTAGACTTAATAAATGAAGGAAGAGGTATTCGTTGGTCTTGTTTAAAATGCAGATCAACTGAGGTTGAACTTTTCCAATTTTTTAGAGAAACCAGAAATGGATTTTTCGAAATCGGCAAAGACCTTCGGGCACTTAATGATAAATTTAAACGTTATGAAAACGTGTTTAAATCATTTAAGTGCCTAGATAAACAAACTTCGCAACCTGTAAGAGAGACCAAACGCAAACGAACACACAGTCCACCCAAGGAAAGTATTGTGGCTCCTCTTACATTACATCAAAAAAATATTTTGCCTCAACCCCAACAAATTGAGCTAATTAATCTTTTGTCTCCTGTCCCTCCGCCTCAGGGCCCGTCTTCTTCAACTTCATCAAGAGCTATCTGCACTCGCGCTTCTTCCTCTAATAAAAGCAATTCTGATCATGAGAACTTACAGGCATCTTCATCTGAGGTGGGTCCATCACCGCCTCAATCGCTTCCACCATCCCAATCTGCTCCTATTGTTGCAAAAACTGTAGCACCATTGGATGAGGCTGACTGCTCTGCAAAGAAGCTGGTTGTGGTTCCTTTGAGAAAATCGTTTTTTGTTTCTAGATTTGCTAGGGACACTTCTTCTGATGATATAGAGTTTTACATTTCATCAAAAATTAAGACTTGTAACTTAGCAATCCGAAAATTTAACTTTAAATACGAACGTAACGTATCATCTTTTAAAATTGATGTGGCACCTGAAGTTTTTGATACTTTGCTTAACAATTCTTTTTGGCCAACCGGGGCATTTGTAACTTAAAAGAATCATTTAAGGCTGGCCCCGATTCGATCCCGACGTGTTTCCTCATAAACTGTGCTAAACATATTTATGTGCCCTTAACTAATTTATTTAATCTTTCTCTTAAGCTTGGGATTTTCCCTTCAGCTTGGAAAGAATCATTCATTATACCCCTTTATAAGACCGGGAGTAGGTCCTCTATAGAAAATTACCGCGGTATAGCTAAGCTTTCTGCTATTTCTAAATTATTCGAAGCTATTGTTGTTGACCATTTAACGTATTTCATATCCTCTACAATTTCTAGCACACAACATGGGTTCTCTAAGGGTAAATCTACCGTTACAAACTTGCTTGAGTTCACAACTCATGTTTCAAATGGATTCAGAGAATTTATGCACACTGATGTTATATACACTGATTTTAGTAAAGCATTCGACAGAGTAAGTCACTCTTTACTGATCCATAAACTCGATCTCCTTGGTTTTCAACCTAATCTCCTTCGTTGGATGTCTTCTTACCTCATTGACAGAACACAACCAATTTTTTTTTAAAAATAGTTCCTCAAACATTATTCATGTTTCTTCAGGGGTCCCGCAAGGAAGTCACCTTGGTCCGATTCTGTTTTTACTTTTTATAAATGACTTACCTTCTGTAATAAATTATTCAAAAATTTTATTGTATGCTGATGATGTAAAGCTTTTTAGATCGTATCATTCTGTTGAGGAAATGTCCTTACTACAAGCGGATTTAAATAGCATGACTAACTGGTGTGAAATAAATTACATGCCACTAAACCTTAAAAAATGTAAAGTAATGTGCTTTTCTCGCAGAGCAGTTCAACCAGCTTCTTATGAAATATGTAACCATAACCTCGAACAAGTGTTTAACTTTGTTGATCTTGGAATTACAATGGACCCGAAATTTAATTTTAATCTTCACATAAATGTTACAGTTAACAAAGCCAAGGGTGTTTTTGCATTTGTAAAACGGTGGTCAAAAGAATTCAATGACCCTTACATCACGAAGGCTCTATTCACAACGTTAGTGAGGCCCATACTGGAATATGGATATGTTGTTTGGAACCCGCGCTATCAAGTTCATTCCGACAGAATAGAGTCAATTCAAAAACAATTTCTACTTTTTGCTTTAAGGAATTTTCGTTGGGATTTTCAGTACAACCTGCCGCCATATATAAGTCGTTTAAAACTCATTAATCTTCCTACACTTGCTAGTCGTAGAGAAATGTTAGGCATTGTATTTTTGGTCAAGTTACTGACAGGCTTGATCTCTAGCCCATCTCTTCTTAGCGAAATAAAACTAAACGTTCCCTCCAGAATTTCAAGAAATTTCCGGCCTCTCTTTCTGAAGCCATGTAAAAGTAATTTTGAGTTAAATGAGCCACTCCGTAGTTTGTGTCAGGATTTTAACACTCACTCCGGTTCTTTTGATATTTCAGACTCGCGTCGGTCGGGCGGGTATGGAGGGATACAACCGTTGGGATTATTATTATTATTGATATAACCGACAATCTAGCACTGAACATAAATAAACACACAATTATTATATTTATTTATTTTCTTTACTTTTTATTTTCTGCGACACCAAAATAAGAATTACCGCCTGGACGTCATCTACCTCTTCTGGAGACAGGCGGTTAAATTTGGTTCGCAGCAACGTAAAAATTCAAAAAAAACCTAAACCGTAAGAAATTTGATTAAAAAAGTGAAAGTGAACAAATTCCAAATCATACTTATAAGTACAAACATAAAAGAACAAAAAGTGAATAGTGAAAAAAGACACAAACTTCGCATATACTGCTGCCCAACGAGGGACACTCAAAGCTGCACGCCGCTGCTGCTAATCAACGGGCATACATACATACATACGTGCACATATGCAGTTGCGGAACACTCGCAAAATTTTCAAAAGCAAAGCGCTAAAATCCTTAAGGCCATGCCACATAAGACTTGCTTCGCTTAACGTGACATTTGTAACTTTGTCAGAAAAGCGATAAACGCAAAAGGTATGCCACAATAAAACTTTGACAATACATACTTTTCGTTTGTTTATTGCGAGTTGTGAAAATCGCGCGGAACTTTATAAACATATTTATGTACATACATTCGGCATAATTATGGACATTATGGAAGTGTTGTTAATAGTTCTTTCACTCCACGAAGCCTTATTATGTTTAAAAAACATATCAAGGCGGAAAATGTGGGTAAGGGAATTACATCTTTGCTTCCACCTCCTGCACGAACCGGCCACGAAGTGACTTCCACCGTGCCCTGCAATGCTCCTCTATTATAAAAGAAAAAGCCTTTAGTAAATCATCACATATGTATATACATCCATATATGTATATTTAAGCATTTAGTTCAGTTAAATTTTATATTTATGTCAAAAATATACAAAATTGGTAAGAGCGAACTGTCAAAGTCAGCGAAAAGATGAGAGTTGGCCAAGATTTCGCTTCGCTTTGGCGACGGTGTTGCCTATGTGGGAAATTTCGAATAATTGCATGTATTCATCTTTGCTGTCAAAGCTAAAGCTTTACTTGAAAATTCGAAATTTAACAACAAAGCAGGAGGTGTAGAAGGCTTGCTACATAGAAGGCTTTGACAATTTCTGCTTTAGTTGTTTGTTTTGAATTGTTATTTGTGCCTATTCCGAGTATTTTGTTTGTTTGTTTTGAATTTTTATTTGTGCCTATTCCGAGTATTTTGTTTAATAAAAGAATAAGAAGTAAGTTTTACTGGTATAATTAAGTGGTAGTTATGCCACAGTATATACAGTACGCAACCTTTTCGATAATTTATCGGAAAAATTCACCTCCCAAAAGGACTTGGGTTTCGTGTTACTCTCTTTTACGAAAAATATCTTTCAACAGGGTTTTGTGCAGCAAGAGACTACACAAGTTTTATTTTATTCATTAATAAATAAAAAAAGCGCGTATATAACCCACTCACAGCTTGTCCACTTCATTAAAGATATTTTATATTTGTAATTGCTGAAGTCGTGAACGTTAAATTCCATACAATTCTGTCGAGACTTTGTTCATGCTGTATAAAGTCCGAAGGAATATCTTTACAAAAACCGTTGACGGTGCGAGTAGTTCCTAAACTAATATTCTGTTGCATATGGTTTGTTTTAAATGTTCAATTTGTTTTCTTTTAAATTGATCTTCAAATGGTGCTAAAGGTAATATGCATGTTATTTTCTTTTTTTTTGTCATAATTAGAATGAAAATTATTTCTTAAAAATATTAACTGCTGGAATTTTAACTGGATATTTAAAACCGGCACTTAGATAGCAATTCAGACTTACTCTCACATAGGCTGAGTACAACATTAAATGTACTATATTCAATAATTTATTTGTTTTATAGTATTTATTTAATTGTTTATGAAGTCAATTAACATAAATTCTTACAGACTATGCCATACGTATTTGGAACTCAATCCCTGCTTCTACAAGAAGCAACTTAAACCAAAGCTACAAGCATCTTCTTTATAACTATTTCTCTCCCACTAATTCTTAAACTGGCCACCTCACTCCTTATAAAACTCGTTTTTTTTTTTTTTGCTTTCTTGTCTTAACATGTACATAGTTATGCATATATATCATACTGTTAATTTAATTTAACTTAGTTTTATATTTCTTTAATAGTTATCCTTATTCTTATTATATTTTGTCCATATTAATAACTTTTTTTCTTAGTACACTACTTTAATTATCCGTTATTATAATTCCCGTAATTATTTGTTGTGCTATAAAAGGTGTAAAACCTTACTGTACTAATCGCTAGCTTAATAAATTATATTAAATGAAATGAAATGAAATATCCTCAGATGATATTTTTCATTTTTTAATATCAATGTTTGTTTATTTTTCTTTTGGCCTAGTAAATGTTAATATTCTTACAATTTTATTGAGCTCAAGGCCAGTTTATGGAAGATTTTTTTGTGAAAAAACAACAACAGTTTTTAATGGTTGAAGTTATAGTACTATTTCGGAAATCACCACATTTCCTCATCAGACTTCTTTTTAATAAATTAATTAAATTTATTTTTCATAACCACTTCTCCTAGGCCTTGAACCCGGGCGCTCGGAGTTGCAGAGCCAATACGCTGCATATTGTGCTACGCTAGCCGAGTTGGCTGTCGTGTTTATTTCATCTTCCTTAAACAAACCAACTACAAACAAGAGCAACTGATCTGCCGCTATTTAACTTCTTTGTGTGGTTGTTGTTTGTGTTTTATTTGCAAATTCTGCATTCAAGTTATTTACTTTATATTAGAATGCATTTAAGGCATGCTCATCCTTGCTTATACATAAATGTTTGTTTATTTTTCTGTTGGCCTAGTAAATTTTAATTTTACAATTTTATTGTGCTCAAGGCCAGTTTATGGAAGAGTTTTGGAAAAAACCACAACAGTTTTTAAATGGTAGAATTTCATAAATCACCACATTTCCTCATCAGACTACTTTTTATTAAATTAATTAAATTTATTTTTAAACAATTTTTATTTTTCAAGCTCGAGGCCCCCAAATTAAATAAACTTTGATGTTTGTTTATTTTTGTATTTTACTGTCGATATTTCGACCTCAATTTGAGATCATCATCAGGACTATAATTATTTGAGAAAACATATACATACCAAACAAATATTTAAAATTAGGTTATTAAGAAACATAAAAATACAACACGACTTACACTCTTGTTTTTGCCTGTTCGACTGATTAGGAGTGCATAATTAAAGCTTAAACTAGCAAAAAAGAGAAAACTAAAAGATATAAACAATAAGGAGGTAAACAAATTAAAATCCCGTAATGGTAAACAAAAAACATACAAACAACAATAATATGAAACCTTAAAACAATTAGACGTATGCGGGCTTGTATGTGTAAATTGTGTATATGCATATGTATGTATGTATGTATGACATCTACTTGCTGCTGATCGGCCCACATATGTGAGCAAGGAACGAGTGTAGAAGAGTACAGGAGCGCCGAACACATGCGTTAGGAATTGTTTTTATACTTTTGCACCAAATTGCGATAGACGTGTGCGCAGTTGTCTGTGTCCGCTTTGTAGTTAATTCTGTTGTCATTAGGGCAGAGAACGTGTATTGACAGAGAAGCCTTATCCCAGTCCATTCCGACACACATTCCTCTGATTTTGAGGGGTACTTAATTTCTTATCGAGTCTCACCACTATATTTCTTATGAATGCTCACCACGATTCGACAGCGATAGAGCGAAAAAACTAACAGTGCCAGAGCGAGAATTGAAAAAGCGAGAGTTTTAATATATTTTTGTTATGTTATCGGTCGAGCTGGAGATTTATTTAAATTTTGGTAAAATTCATTCACTTAAATTTATAAAAATAATTTATGAAGCAATATTTTTCAAACTTGGTACAATGCATAGCAAGTAGTTCTTTGTACACATGTAAATCTGGCCATATGAGCAATTTATTTACTTTTTAACATTCAATTTGGTTGGTATAAATTCAGTAATTTTGAATCTTCACAGGTTTCTTATGTATTTACCTAGAATCATAAATATTACATAAGTATACATATATTCTCCAAACATACATGCATATATGTACATATGTATATACATACATATATGAATGAACGTAAATATGTTCTTATTTTATGTACTAATGTACGTACATAGAATGGCGCATATCATATTCTGATTCATACAAAATCTGTATAATAGAATTTATATATGAACAAATGCATATTTATTTGTTGATTTTACTAGTTACTTGTTATTACATGTAATATAATTTAGTATGCTTTCCGAAACTAAATTTAATACATATCACTAATGTTTAAAATATTTGATCAAACAAATAGAAGCCTAAAATTCATCTTACTTGCAAGCAAAAATACAAACGCAAATTTTTATGCACATACATACAATAAATACAAACGTACATTTGTTCACGTGCCCGCAAACCACCCTTGCTTCTGCTCGGATTTCCGACAATTCTGCTGCAAGACGAAGGCAATAAACCACCACCATAAATTAGAGTTGGGTGCCAATACTATTCGTTTCGCAGTAGGTCCAAGTAAAAATAGGAGACGTTTAACTGGGAGAAAATCAATAATATATGGCTTCTTAATTCTTATTAAGGTGGGATATAGTGTGGCACATTTTTTAAATAAATTAAAAGTGAAAATTCATTATGAATTTCTGTAACTACTTTTCATTAAGTAGTAGAATTCCTACTCCGACTTCAAATTGCAGCAAATGGTTTGCAAATTCAATGATGACCAACACTGTTGTTCAAATGCGCAAAATTCGGCTACATATTTACATATATGTATATATAAGCTCATACAAATGTACACAGCGCGTATTGAGGTGATGAAGATGTGCTGAGTATTTATCTTGGCAAGGCCGATTTTGAGATATAATACCGAATGCATTTATATATTTTTATTAGTATTTTACAATATAATCGTACGTAATGATTAAATATTCATAAATTAGACATGAATTTGGTAAAGGAATATCGTATTAGCTGAGGAATGTATATTATACATATTTTCATTTATTTTTCAACACATTTGCCGGACTGGGCCAGAAATAGGCAGCGCCCCTGTACTTGCAAAGCTGAAGACGAAAATGTTCAAATTTATAAATTTTTGCAAGATCGCGAAAAATGTTCTTCGCTGGCAGATTTTAAGTTGTGCTGCAATTAATGAATGAAATGAGTTTTACGCACGCGCAATTTATGAATGAAATGGTTTAGGAATTATGGCGCCGGCGTAACTGTTGATGTAGCAGTTGCTGCGGGAAGTGAGGACAGAAGTGTGCGCACGTTGATGTGTAAATATGTATAAATATGTATAAGTATGTGCGCATATTTGTATGTGCAAAGACGTCATTTGTCCTTGAATTAATATTTTGGCATGTGATGTAGGTCAAGGTTGATTTATATGATCTTGTAAGTACGAGTACATTTGATTTTATATATTTAGCTAAAGTATTTATATAAATAGGTATGTATATACATATGTATGTACATACATATGAACAAAGTTAGTTCTGCATTTTGTATACATATGTATGCATAGATAAGAATATACATACATACATATGTATAATGGGTAAAATATTGATTTGTATTATGTTGAATGGGGGTTTATATCGATGCACAGGTATGGACATACATATTTATATAAATGTATGTATGTATATATATTTATTGGGGTACTATTTACGTACATAAAATGTGTAGCTAGCTCAACTATGAACAAAGTTTGAGTGAAGAAAAAGTTTTAAATTAATATCCATGCATTTATGAATCTACATATGTACATACATACATACATACATATGTATGTACGCATACACAAGATTTGCAGTGATTTCAAAAAATTTGCGAATAACTTATGTATGTAGATAAAAGCGTAAAAATTATGTGTCAACAAATGCAAATCGCCGACGGCATTTTAGCATTTGCGTTTGCGCACCACCATCATAGCAAGTCTAATCATATCATATGTATGTAAGTACGTACACACAAATTACACAAAAGAGGACTCTTCATTAATTCATAAAACCAATTTTATTATTATTTGACTTTATTTTTCCAATATCCAACGAAATTCATAAATTTCCTAATACGTAATGCCGTCGGCAAAACAACAGGTGGATTATGGCTCACATTTGTGCATTAATTAAATACATATTCATAAAACAAAAAAGGGGCGGCTTCAGCCATTAATTTCACAAATGCACATACATAAGTATGAATATACATTTTATCAATCGTATTATAATTATTCTGCTGTTTATTAAATTGTCAAAATCAACCCAAAATAGGTCTATTTTTCTACATTTATGAGAAAATACAAGCTGTTAAATTTCTTTCGACCTCACTCAGCTCTGTTAACTTGCCACTCTCGCTATTTCCCCTGTTAGCCCTGGCGTGGTGGCATTGTGCAAGACATTCACTTGGATTTTGACAATTCACATTGATATTCGCGTGAAAATCTTCTCTGTCAAATATAAGTTCTCTGATTAGGGGTGTTCACTATATGCAGCATTTCCAAAATATATCTTTTGTTGTAGTTTCTCTCTTCCTCTAAAATGCCAACATTTTCCAAGTCTGGATGGTGTCCGGTATTTATGCAATGTGCTTATTGTCCGTATGTTGGTTCCTCAATTTAATATTTGATTTATGCGCGGAAATCCTTGTCTTGAGTTTTGTTTTGGTTGTCCCTACATATACCTTATTGCATAAGTGGGACCCGTCTCCATTACATAATATTTTATATACCAAGTCAGATTTCTCCTGATCAGGAATTTTGTCCTTAGTGTTGCTGTAAACTTTTCCAAGATTGTTGTTGTATGTAAATGCTATTTGTATATTGCTTTTATCATAAAGGTTGGAGTTCCTAATCCTCTCCGATATACCTGGAACATAAGTCCAAGATTTGTATGTCTTTTTGTCACTGTTATCTGTATCTCTCACAGACCTAGCTTTGTATTTTCGCAAAAGGGTTTTAATAATGTTAGCCGGAAACTCGTTTTGTTCCAGGATTCTTCTAATTATTTCTTCATTATTCTAATGAAATACCTTGTCGCTGATCGATAGGACCCTGCGTATGAAATTGTATGCAGTATTTAAAATTATTCTCCTATCATGTTCGGAGAAGTAATTTATTAAGCGACCCAGTGAACACCCCTAATGACAACAGAATTAACTACAAAGCGGACACAGACAACTGCGCACACGTCTATCGCAATTTGGTGCAAAAGTATAAAAACAATTCCTAACGCATGTGTTCGGCGCTCCTGTACTCTTCTACACTCGTTCCAGTCCACACTCGTTCCTTGCTCACATATGTGGGCCGATCAGCAGCAAGTAGATGTCATACATACATACATATGCATATATGTACACAATTTACACATACAAGCCCGCATACGTCTAATTGTTTTAAGGTTTCATATTATTGTTGTTTGTGTGTTTTTTGTTTACCATTACGGGATTTTAATTTGTTTACCTCCTTATTGATTATATCTTTTAGTTTTCTCATTTTCGCTAGTTTAAGCTTTAATTATGCACTCCTAATCAGTCGAACAGGCACAAACAAGAGTGTAAGTCGTGTTGTATTTTTATGTTTGTTAATAACCTAATTTTAAATATTTGTTTGGTATATGTTTTCTCAAACAATTATAGTCCTGATGATGATCTCAAATTGAGGTCGAAATATCGACAGTAAAATACAAAAATAAACAAACATCGAAGTTTATTTAATTTGGGGGCCTCGAGCTTGAAAAATAAAAATTGTTTAAAAATTTAAATTCAAAGGCCGATCATCGTAATACATAAATTTAGTTTTCATAACCAAATGTTTGTTTGTAAATACATATCGTCGGTAATCGCAATTGAAAATCCTGGCAGCGAGTCTTGGGTGGTTGTGGTCATCGTACAGTTCTATAACAGTAAAGCCATGTCAAGTGATCCTCGAATTTTGCGCTAAATGACGGATTTTTGAAAAAATGGTTCTATTGTAAAGTATAAATGAAACATATGCAGCCATGAAAATATATCGCGAAAATTCCAAATATTTGTTCATGTTATGAACAAAAACATTAAAAAACACAAATGAATTGAAAATACATGAAAACTAAGGTGAAATTGTAATTAACAATTAACTTTGTAATCATTTTTTTTAAACAAATGCATTATAAAAAATCAAAATTTGTACTATTAACTTGATTTTCTTTTGGGACGATTCCCACAAAATTTCCAGATTTATTATTTATTACCTCACGGCTGCTGTCTTGTCACCCTGGAATCCAAAACGGAAGAGAGGGAACCAAAGTGACAGTCCGATACATAAGATGGCCGACTTGACGTTACAGGGTATTTTATATAACCTAACATCTACAAAAATCTTAAACATGCATAGGGTGATCAATATGTCTTAAGATAATTAAAAATAATGTTAACATCTCGGCCAACCTGAACAATTTGATTGGCCTCAATCAAAGAGGTACAAATAACTTACGAAGCAGTGTGGCCAGCTTGCGCCGATGACAGGAGAGGGTTGTCGCTTTCATTGACTGGGGCAAGCCACTTCCGTATTCTTATAGCTTCAACAATGCCATCATAGGGCAAGTGTGTAAGTTGACAATTATCGATATCCCTGATAACGTATCGATCATTTGGTAGAATTTTGTGTATAACGTATGGGCCGCGATATTTTTGGATAAATTTTTTATTTATTCCGGGCGAGGTATCAACATGTCTAATGACCACAAAGTCGCCGATGGAGTATTTTTGTGCAGGTGTACTATTCCTAAGGAAATACTTCAAACTGTACTCTTGAGATTTTTCTATATTTCGTAAGGCGCTTTCCCGCATTTCAATAAGGTTCCTCGAAGTATTGTTCAATAATTTGTCTTCCAAGAATTCTGTTAACCCGTCTACTATAAAACCCCTCTGACCGACGCCAAAAAGTAACTCGCTAGGCGTGTGTTTCGTTGTGCTATGGACCGTATTGTTTATTGCGTATTCCGCCTGAGAGAGTTTCGTCGCCCAATCTGAATGTTCCAGTGATTCGGTCAGCTTACCTAACATAGCCTTTATTACGCGGTTAACCCTCTCGACTTGACCATTCGCTTGTGGCGATGCCACCGCTACTTTCACGTGGTCGATGTTTCTTTTTAACAAAAAGCTACTAAAATCTAGCGAAGTGAAGCATGTCCCTCTGTCGGTAACAATACGTCGCGGGCGGCTATAGTAACCGAAGTATTTTTCTAATGCACAACAAACCTCCTTCGTACTCGTGGAGTTAACTGGGTATAACTTAACGAACTTGGTGAAGGCGTCTATTGCTACTAGTATATGCCTACGTTTCGACTTTATAGCTGGTAACGGGCCGAAATGATCCAAATGAAGAGTATCGAAAGGTACAGGGGTCTTCGGGATGCTATACATATTGTGTTGATTAGTGCGCACTGGAGCAGAGTATAGGATGCACTTGATGCAGTTTTGAATAAAACGGTGAGTTTTATCCTTCATGTGCTCAAACCAGTAGTGCTTACGCATTTGGTCATGACACTTGTCTACTCCCAGGTGTCCGATCTTTTCATGCACCATGCGGATTACATTGTCTTCCATCTCCAGTGGTACACATAGCAAGGAGTCACGACCAAGCTTGCGAAAAACCAATCCATCTATCAGTTCGTAACCTACCACTTCCCCTTTTTCTAATTCACTCATAAGCTGTTTGAGTTTCGTGTCCCTATTTTGTGCAACCTGTATCTGGAAGTCAAGATCGTTGTGGTCTATAGCAGCGACTACTTCGCATATATTTTGGCCTTCGTCATCACTTTTCAGCAGACCGTTGCCGATAACATGATACTCTTCTAAAATACCTACTGACGAGGAATTACTATCACGTGCGTCTGCGTTAACGACGTCAGTCTCACCGTTCAGCTGCGGGAGACGACTTAAGGCGTCCACATGTCCGAGGTTTACCCCTCTTCGGTGTTGGATGGAATAGTTAAAGTTCTCCAGCTCTAAAGCCCATCTTGCAATCCGCGGGTTAACTTGTTTTTTGCTGAGAGTCATTGCAAGTGAGTTGCAATCTGTTACGATAGTGAATGGAATTCCTTCTAAGTAAACTCTGAATCTTCTAAGAGCATAGATGATGGAGAGCGTTTCCAGCTCAAAGCTATGATATCTAGATTCGGCCGCCGTGGTAGTTTTTGAAAAATATGCGATTGGATGTAATTTCTTATCATCCTGTCTTTGTAGCAAAACGGACCCAAACCCTTGACTACTGGCGTCACAATGGAGTTCTGTTTCCCGTCTGTGGTCATATATCGCTAGCACCGGTGACTTAACTAACTTGTCCCTCAATCTCTTAAAAGCTTCGAGGCAACGGTCTGAAAAATTGAATGATGTCTC
The DNA here is from genome assembly GCA_963971545.1 of Philophylla caesio. Taxonomy (NCBI): domain Eukaryota; kingdom Metazoa; phylum Arthropoda; class Insecta; order Diptera; family Tephritidae; genus Philophylla; species Philophylla caesio. The sequence goes on along the minus strand of OZ020608.1, from coordinate 35,233,009 downwards.
CTTACGTAACAGATCCAACAGCGGTTTGGCAGTCTCTGAAAACGACGGTACAAATTTCCGAAAGTATGAAAACAGCCCTAGACATGAACGAAGTTCCTTGTGGTCTTTAGGCACAGGATAATAGGCGATTGCACGAACATGAGCATCGGATGGTTGTATTCCCGCGGGGCTGACAAGGTATCCTAAGTATTCTATTTTATTGTAACCAAATTTGCACTTTTTCAGCTTAAGTTCTAAACCTCTTTCGTAAATCCTCTTCAGGACTTTTCCTACGGTACAAAGATGACATTTAAAGGAAGTGGACGCAATCAAAATATCATCAATGTAGACTACAATTTCCTTTGAGTCAATTAAGTCGCGAAAGATGTTGTAAACAAACCTCTGGAAGTTAGCTGGCGCGTTCTTTAGTCCGAAAGGCATTCGAAGGTATTCGAATTGCCCGTGAGGAGTGACAAAGGATGTCAGAGGAATAGAATCTTTGTCCATCATAAGTTGATTGAACCCGTCCTTAAGGTCTAGTAAGGTGAACCATTTCTTTCCCGACATGTACTCAATGCAATCTTCTATCAAGGGCAACGGAAAGTTATCTCTAGTCGTTTTTTTATTAAGGGCCCTATAATCAACGCTCATTCGAACATCACCACTCTTTTTCTTTACTAACACTATGGCAGAGGCATAAGGAGAGCTACTTGGCTGTATTATCTGCCTATTCAGTAAATCATCGGTAATTCTTTGAACTACTGATCTGTCTTGGAATGATAAGCGCCTAGGCAAGCAGTAAAATGGTGTATCATCGGTCAAACGGATTTTCATATTATAATCATAGGGTTCTTTTTTCCGGTCAGGAGGTGATATATATGAATCAGTCAAGGCTGTCAGTAATTCCCGTCTTTTACCACTATCTAACCCAGGTCCTAGGTCAACATCTAGTTCTTGTTCAGAGTCAATTGCACTTAGTTCCTTTACGACATAAGTATATTCATCAACGTGTTCACTATCTTCGGGACTTTGTGGCTTTTCATTAAGTACTTTTGACATGTCGATGCCTCGCTTATGGGCCTCAACGCAATTTCTTTTACAAATATAGTAACCCTCTCTGCAGTCATCATCAGCAAACTTATCTACTACCAAACCAGAAACACTGTGTTTTATATTAGAAATAACTTTATTTAACTTATTATTAGATTCCAGTCTTGAACCTATTTTGTTTTTAAATTCACTGTTTTCTATTTTATTTACTTGTATCAAATGAATATTAAATGATTTCATAAAATCTCGACCTAGTATCAAAGGCGTCGTGATTGTATTATCCGGAACAATCATTATTTGGATATGCCGAATTTTATTTCGAAATTTTACAGCGCATAAAACTGTGCCAAAGCAATGTATTTTAAATTTTCCGATGCCGATAAATTTGGTTGGATATGGTTTAGGTGATAGGCTTGTGCACTGTGGGGCGCTTGATCTTCGCATCAAATTAATCGGACTACCGGAATCAAGGAGAGAATAAATATTTGTAAAACCTGTGTTTCTGATTGGGTTTGACATATTACATAAGGCCACACTTACCCATTGCTTAAAATGTATGTAGTCATCATTTGAAGCTTCCTCAGACACTGCGGCTACCTCGGTATTTCGGCTTCGCCTCTTCGGACAGTTGTTGTGCAGGTGACCCATTTGGTGGCAGATGAAGCAGGATCCTTGGGGTCTAGTTGGCTTCGGGCAGCTGCTTTGGTAGTGCCCAAACTGTGAGCAGTTGAAACAGCGTACTTGGCTTAGGTCTCCAGCAACAGCAGTGGTTGGTTTTGGCTGAATATTTCGTACGGCGGCCGGAGCGGAGGACCTCGGTGCTGTGGGTATAGAGCGGCGTTGTTCGTATCTATCCTTACGCCGAATCAGCTCCTGGATCGTGCTAGCACCGTACATCAAACTAATATTATTGCTGTTGTCTGGTATGCCGTCTATGATGATGTCTACAAGTTCCTCTTCCTCTATGTCCGTCTTGGACGCAATGGACTGCATGGCGATTACGTAGGCGATGCATGACTCCGAGGCCTTCAGCCTCCGTGCCCTCAGCTGGCGATAGATTTCTTGCCTGGTTATGTTGCGTCGGAACGTGTTTTGTAGCAGAGTTTTTAAATCACTGTAATCGGCCAACCCATAATTGAGGACACACTCCTTCGCAGTTCCCACCATACAGCGGCGTAGGGCTAGGCACTTGTGCCTATCGTTCAGGTTGTTTGCCTCCGCGTAGTCCTCAAATTGCAGGATCCACTTATTAACATCTCGGTGGTCATCTCCACCGAAGCTGGATACGGCCGCTTCGAGCTCCTCAAAATTCAGGTAGCCCCTTAGTGGTCTATTGTGAATTTGGCTCTCTATCTCAGCTATCTCGCGGCGCAGCTTTAGGATCTTTAGTTGTTCCTCTAGACGATTCGCTTCCTCGGTTACGTTTGATGGGCTGGCGCTTCTAAATGATGCCGCAACAGAATCATTGTTTGCAGCGGGCGCAGTGGCAGCGGAATAAGCAGCGGCAGCAGAATAAGCAGCAGGAGCAGCGGCAGCGGAGGCGTAGGTTACGGCGGGGGTATTGGTTACAGCGGTGGTATAGGTGGCGGCGGTCATAGGCGGTCCTCCCATCGCATGAACAATGCTTGTATTTTCGGCGGTGGAAATAGCGGCGTAAGAGGCAGTGGAAACAGCAGTGTGAGCGGCGGTGGTTTTTTCTGAAGCGTTAGGAGGTACGTCGGGAGCAGTTGTAGCGGTGCTCGGTTCTGGAGTGGCCGTGTTCCGTGCTGTGGTACGGGCAATACTCATTATTGGAGCAGCAAGGACATCTGATTCTCCGGTTGGTACAGCGGTGCTCATTTTTGCAGTGGCTGTATTTCGTGTTGATCGCATTTTTGTTTGAAGATTAAATTTTTAAGAGGTGCTGGGATATGCACCCCACACCTGAAGATATTAACTTGATTTTCTTTTGGGACGATTCCCACAAAATTTCCAGATTTATTATTTATTACCTCACGGCTGCTGTCTTGTCACCCTGGAATCCAAAACGGAAGAGAGGGAACCAAAGTGACAGTCCGATACATAAGATGGCCGACTTGACGTTACAGGGTATTTTATATAACCTAACATCTACAAAAATCTTAAACATGCATAGGGTGATCAATATGTCTTAAGATAATTAAAAATAATGTTAACAGTACAGAAATACGGGGAAAACTCTGACCTTAAATAATCTAAATATAGTTTTGTTCTTTTTTTCATTCAGGAAATATTCAACTCTTTGTCACTCGTTGCGCTTTTCGGGCGCGTCGGCGATCTCGACTGCTGACTGCCGCACCAGCGCTGACTCGATAATATATATACTAGATTTTGTTAACACTCATTAATAAAACATATTTATCATTTTTATATTCGACATTTATTAGTTTTATCTGCGAAATCAGTTTTCTATAGTCAATATTTTTATATTTTTATATTTTTATATTTTTACAGATATCACTACGTGAAAGGAACATACACTTATTACAATTAATCTCACAGAATGCTATCAAATTGGTATACTTGATAATATATCAAAATTATTTTTCAATTATTCATATCCATATTCAAGAACGAGTCAGTCTAAGGAGAATTAAAATTATTCTAGACGAAATATGTTTGTGAAGCCTGTATTTTTGAACAAAGTCACATCTTTCCTATGAACAAAGTTCATACTCATCTGCTTTTTAATCGCAGGTTGAACCTGATGATAAAATTACACTGTCAAACCGCTGGGATAGATTAAAATTACACTGTCAAAACAGAAAGAGACAGGGCGGAAATAAGAAAGTGATGGAACAAGATATCTTACTTGTAGAGTTGTACAATGGTTGTAATGCATCGATTCTCGGGTAGTTGTGGTGCAGCGATTCTTGTTTGTTTTAAATGTTTTTATGTATTTAATAGTTCAAAAAATTTATTTCAACAAATGTTTTATATCTGTGTAAATTAATATTTTTTATAACTTTGTTGTTAATAACAAAATTTTTGTATATACAAAAATAGTCATATTTTATGTGTTTTATACATTTTTTTTTAAATAAACGAATGAAACAAATTTTTAATGTACAGTTTATTAAACAAAATTTGGGATTATTAACTTGTCTAAGTGGTTACATTAGCTACATGTTTGCCATAATATTAACTTATGCAGATGGTAACATGAGCTACATGTTTACCATTATATTAGCCGTATAAGAGGAAATAAGAATAGTACAGCTGTAGTTCAGTGAAATCGAACAATTCTATAAGTGCGAAGGAAACGGCGCGTCACACGTATATGAAAAAGTGGTTAATATTTTCACACAGCTAGAACAAAATTAGCTACTTTTTTTCCTGTCTACAAGTGAACGAAACCCACCCATTAACAAGATTTCTAGCTGGTAACTGGCTTGCAGGGAACCGTTCGAAAAACTCACTACACTGGCAGCGCTAGTAACAGTAAATTTTGAAACATGCTGCCAAAATATCAAAGCTGACAAACTAAATATTAACGAAGGCTGTTTAAATATAAAATAAATAAAACTAACGCTTAATAAAACGCAAAATATAAAATTAAAGAATTATATAGGTCCCACGAAAGTTTGTGGAACAGGCGAAATGATTTAAAAATTAAAGCGTTTGCTAACATACATATATAAGTGCTCAAATGCATTTACCAGAGGAAGAAGTCAAGATCTGAAGCAGAAGAGGTACATACCGTACATACATGTACATTCCGACTGTATTTGGGTACAAAGAATTCATTTTCCTAGATGACTCAATTACCGTTAGAAAGTCGTCTGATAATGTAAGACAGGTTATTATAACTGTATTATTAATATGTTTTATTTAAATTAAGGACGATGAAAAACAAGTTTTCCCATTGCAAATTTACATTGTCATCAGTGACTAGGTGCCGCGATATTTCGACTCTTAGTCGGTTCGCATATTGAAAGGATCTGTTTTATTGTGGTCCAATAAGACTTAATGTTAATGGTGTTTTTATTGCTTCAAATCGGGTGACATTGGAGTAGCCTTCAATTTTGTTAGACAATTGTGTAAAACACAAAAAGCCAACACAATAGAGTCGACTGTTGATGGGAGTACATCAATTGGGCGATTAAATATATTAAATATTTTTGCACACTCCACTATCATTCTTGCGCGGCATATGAGATAATTAAAAATGTCTTGCTCTGCCGTCAGTTTCAATGCCCGACTGTATGGTTTCATCAAATGCGTGTCAAAGCGGAATTCATTATCACCTATGAAAAATGTGGAATTTTATTCCCTTTGCTAGTAAAGAGTTCAATAGCTTTAGGCATTTTCAATTCTTGTTTCTCTAAAGCATTATATAAAAATCCCATTACAGCCCACATCAACAAAAATGAAACGGCCGTTTGCATCCACAAGTACGAAAAGAATAATGCTGAGGAAACGCTTAAAATTGTAAAATTGCGAGCCTGTGTTTGCGGGTGCTTTAATATGTATGTACATATGTGCTTGCCGTCCAAAGCTCCAAGTCTATGTGAAAATTGCAATAGATAATTAAATTCATCAGCGATTTCTTTCCACTGTATTTTTGTGTCTGGGACCTACATACAAAATATTAAAACCCGAAATTTACACTTCCGCAATAATGAGATGTATTCATAGTCGAAATTAAGTAGGAACTTTAAGTTAGTTGTAGCTTTTTTGAGAGATAAACCATTGAAAATTATGTCAAAAATATACCACTAACTTAAAGTACCAATTTTTTCAGAAAGTATAATATCCACACGGCGTTCAAAACTGGAAACAACCTGGGAAGGATACTTAAAAGCAGCATGAATGAAGAAGACCCATTGAACAAACAAGGCGTGTATAAACTGACCTGTGAGTGTCAATATAGCTATATAGGACAAACAGGACGCAAAGTAAGAACAAGATTCCGTGAACACATAAGGGACTACAACAAAAGGATACGAAAACCAACGGCAATACCTGAATCTAATTTTGCAAACCATTTGGTAAACGCAAAATGTTCACCCGCAAACACAAAATAAACGTTAAGGTACTGCACGTACAACAAAAAGGACGGCGCCTAAATGCTCTTGAAAACATGGAAATATATAAACAAAAAATATTTGATGGGAGGATAATAAACGAACAAATAAACAGCAACTCTGATGGGATATTTGCACCATTAAGGCTTGTTTACAAAAAACAAAACAAAGACGTAGGTAAAATGACAGATAACAACATACAAAACAAACCTGCAATACCCAAACGGACTAAAATTACTGACTATCTACCAGTTCTTACCGCAAAGGCAGATTCGAGATAAAATATACATTTTTGGACTCTAACCGCGCGAGACTTTAGGTACCTATATTCAGGACACTTAACATTTGTTAACATTTACGATTATGCACCAATACCTGAATGACCAAAAAAATGAAATAAATACGGAACAACAGACATAAAATGTACAGAACGAAATTTGACACTGAAGATGTCACAACGCCGAAACCGGTTTGTCTCTAAACCAAACTTGACAAGGGATGACGGAAAATCGTTCCAACAAATATCAACAATTCACCCTGTCGGACAAGAAAAAGAATAAAACATTAAAGTACCAACTTAGTTTTGTCTATGAATAGTACGCTTTGAATATATTAACTATTAGTATTTAATATTTCTACTTTATCACTATCTTTTCAATCAAGCAAAACAAATTTCTCGCCGTACAAAATCTATCTGTAGGATCATTTTGTGTTTTCTACTTTGAGTTATTTTCCAACTACTGAAATTTCTATTAGAAAAAGAAACTTTGGCATAAACTTTTATTTTTAAGTGTCTTCGTTTGCGGGTTATTGAAAAACAGAAAAATATATGTGGATATAAATATGTACATACACACATAAGTGGAAAAATGAAACGTTAGGCATTTATTTAGACAACATTCATGCAATTATAATGAATTGGTGCGAACATTTCTGGTATCCAGAAGATAGCGTGCACATTTATGATATTATACACTTAAAATAAGTAATTTTTTGCTATACATGCCATTTTTTTGTATACATAAATTAGTATAAGAATTTCATGGTAACATATGTATGCGGAAGCCCCTCGACTCCTAATTACACAATTAACCAGTCAACCGAAGATATTTACAGCAGTATTTAAAGGTACTGCCCAATCGAGTGTTATCAGTCTTCAAGGGGGTCCTCTACTCCCAAGTCCTGAAATCGAGCGGTTTTTTGGAATTAAATTGCGTAGGATCTACTGAATGGATTTAAGAAATTTTTTTTAAATTTTAAAGCTACATGTTTTGAATTTAAAAATTGTGTATTGAATATCAAAAAAAAAACGTCATTGACTAAATTGATGTTAAAACTGCATGGGTGCTGCTTAAGCAAAATTCTGGTTAGTTGGGTAATCTGTTATCATAAAATAAATATTCTTTATAATCACAGTTACGTTGGCTATTTTTTCTTTTCAAGTCAAGTAACGGAACATCAGAGCGCTACCACCACTAAGTAGCATGGAGAAATGTTCCCTCCATAAACTTAGTACATTTTGGACGTCAGCCACCAGGTCCGTTGTGGTTCTAACAGGAGTTTGCCTCCAGTCGGCCAGCATTTCCAGCTTTTCGAAATCACGCATTTCGGCCACGTCTCGCTTCCTTCTTCAAGTCACGATATCTCTCTCGCAAAGCTCGCGTTGCGCCCGACCGCAATGTGATCGTGTAGGCAGCAGCTTTCCATTCCATGCCGACTCGACATTCCTCATCGTACTAGTCGCTTTTTCGGACTCGCTGAAAACCAATGAATTTTTCAACGGCGGGAGGTAAAGATCGGGAGATGTGGTTCCATTGCTCTGAAATATCGCCGTGTTTATTAGTGCTCTCAGAGAGCAGGAGTGCAATCGGTGGGCGAAGTGGGTAGCTGTCTGTTGTGATTGCAGCTTTCCGACGTCGAGTCCATTTCCGCGCGCTTATTGACGCACATATACGCGTGCGGATCTTGGCTCCGCCAAAATAATGTTCCGATTTAGTTTCGTGTTTTACCATCTGGAGACAGCCACGTAGCCTTGTGTACATTCTTATGCTGGAACCTTGTATTACAGACTATCATGTTTCGGTCACCGGCGAAGTCGATCAGTCTCAATCCGTTATCGAATGTTTCAACGTGGAATTTGAATTTCCGAATGTGGAACCAACGATGCCCTTGTTATGTCGTGCCGGGGGCAGCAATCGAATGTGCGCGAGGAGTTCGTAGAAGCGTTTTTTGGTCCCATCGTCCTTCTCTTCTATCGGGACATGGGCGCAAATCGTCAAATAATAATATAATAATAATAATTTGGCGCTTATAATATATAGCTCAGTGTTTGGCCGAGCTTTTCCTACCGTTTGTGGGACTCCGAACGGCAGATGTATTTTATGCGATGTTTTTCCAAGACATAAATATCCTCAAAGGGTTGTCATTGCCTGCCGAGGGGTGACCGCTATTAGAAACAACTTTTTCTATGATTTAGATTTTACTTGCCCTGGCTGGAATTCAAACCTCGAGCCCAGCGGCTTATCGAGTAATAGCACGCACCGCTACCCACTCGACCACAGCGGTTATCAAACAGCAAATCGAAATCTATGTCTCTAATAAAAAACTCGATAATTTTATCTAAGAATTGAGAGAAATTCATTTCAGTTTCTAAACGAGATACTTTAATATATCTCTGGGAATCCTTATCGATTTTGCCCAAATTTAGTACAGATATTTTATTATGTCTACATAAATAAGCAGTATACCTATTTAAAATCACTAAAATTGGACCGGACCCAGTAAGCTTTAGTCTCTGCGTTATTATATGTTTTATATTTTTTTTATTAAGGAAAAATTATTTTGTATGCTCAAATAAAAGTCCTTCCCATATAATAAACAAAGCGCTTATCCAAATTCAACAAATTTGGTATCAAATGAAAGAGGATTGAAAGAGCTTTCAAAATGAAATATCTAAACAAGAGATGCCACCTCCCTATATATTTTTTTTTAATGTAAAAATAATTTGTATGCTCAAATAAAAGGTTTTTCCCTTTAATTAACAAATTTCAAATATACAACATTTAAGGCTTACGAATTTATTTTGTATAGTATAAAAATTGCTTTTATACGAGGATAATGGTAATTATTTCCTATAACAAAATCAAAACTTGTGTTTTTTTTTTCAAAGACAAAGTTTATTTAAAATATTAATGTGTGGAAATAATATTTATATTAAGCTTTAAAAGGCATGCCTTTTATTTTGCGAATCAATCTTCAGTTTAAAATTTTCGCGTATATAAAAATCACGTTTTCGTCCCATTGTTTTATTTATAATTTTTATAACGACAAAGAAAATGTATCAGTAGTTACAAAGGATCAATAATTATCGTTAGCTCTTTTTCTTATTACACACTTACTATTGTAAGTACATCGTTTTCCATAAATTTATTAACAAGTTTAAGATTTCTCTTGAAGCTTTGAGAAAAACAACGCCGTCGGATAAACCGATCTCCATAAGATAATTTTGAAATGTGTTGCTCCTTAAAAATATAATATCAAAGCAAGTTTTTATTAGAAATAACGAATCATAAGGCCTGAAGAAAAGGCAAACTGGCATATTAAGCAACATGTTAAATTGAAAAAAATTCGTTTTAAAGGTGTTGTCAAAGTTGTAAGTCCAAAAGAATACGGAATAGATATTAAAAACTCCAAGGCACATTAAGAGCAGAGCAGACAATTTGTTTTTTTTTTTTTACTTTTGTTTACATATTATCACAACAAACTGCCGTGCTTATAAGTAACCAAATAATGAATTTTGTCTTTTGTGATTTTTAAAATAAAAATTAACAATTTTTTTAATAAAAAATATGAAGGTGTGTTTTTGCTATAAGAGGAAGGCGAAGGGCAAAGGTATATTTTTAAGCTTCCATAGGAGTCTAGAGAAGAAGTGACAGTTAAAGTGACAATATGTAGTCGCGGGTAAAGGAGATTTGCTGCGAAGGTTCTAAGCGAATATTTACTAGAGCTTTCGATACAAGAAAAATATTGTAGCTGGTAATTGGGTTTTCAGGCACTTTGCTCTTTATAATTACATATTTGGGGCACTACAATTTCCTTTGTTTGTGACTAAGAAATAAGTCATAAGCGTTACTAAGGTTCAATTCACATTTCTTACGTTTTTGTAGGGGAGATTTGTGGCCGCTGTGTTCGACTAGGTAGCGGCACGAGCTATAAATCGATATGCGATATGAGTTCGAGGTTCAAAACTTAAACATTTTTTGAAAAAAGTCACTTTTTTTATTGTTAACCGTGGCAGTATTTGATATTGCGGCTTCAAAGTATAAACATTTACACATTTAAAGAAAATTTGTTAAAATTAATCTATCTTTACTAAAGTTATTCGCATTTCCAATATCAGTTCCCGGGCACTGCAAGAAAATTTTGTTTTCAGCCAAAAAAAAAATACGGGTCTTATAGAATCAACCTAAAAACAACATATTTCATTTTTATCAAAATACAAAAATATGACGTGCGCGGATCGGTTGATTTGAAATGGAAAGGTTCCTCTACAAACGATATGCAGCAAATTTGCATAAGTACATATGTACCACATATCTTCATTCATAAATCGGTAGTTTAAATACTTACTCTGGTGTTAATGTATTATATTAATTTTTCACTTGATTGCTCTTTTTTTTCTTTCTTTGAAAAATTCCACTCCACTTTAAATATTTCGAATATTTGTAAATAAAAATTTATTTTGATTTAAATCTTTTTCATAAAAGCTTAAGTACTTTTTTTCTACGAATTGTTCGGGTCACAAACGCAAGTCACGATCGTACCTGAAAGATTAGTCACCAAAAAAATACTTAAGCAAAAGTGCTGAGTAGTACAACAACAATGTCGGATCTGTTAAATATTTACTAACTTTACACGAAGGGCGAGTTAACGCTTGCATTAAACAAACAAGATCGAAGCATGTTTTGCTATGCTTATATAAATCAGATGTACTAATTTATACAAATGGAAAAATTTTTAGTTATTTGTTATGTTTTTTATGCTTTTCTTATAATATGAAAATATAATCCCTAATAAATGAAGATTCTGATTATACTTTTATTTCGGCCTTAAAAAATATCTGGCCAAGTTAAACTATTATTAGCGGACTAAAAAATTAAAAGTCCGGGTTGACCGATTATTTTGTTTCAAATATAATAAAAGTCCAAGAATAACTTGTATCTAAGGACTTTTATTTTAAAAGTCATAAAAGTCCCGGTCCCTGATTTCTAGATTTAATAAATATGAATAAAGAAATAAAAATTGTATTTTCAACTGGCGCATAAGCATGGACGATGAAGGCATCAGATGAGAAGGCTCTTGGAGTGTTTGAGAAAAATATTCTTCGAAAGATTTAAGAAGGTTAACGCTTTTGCGTTAGCGAATACCTCAGTCGGTAGAACGACGAAAGCGTCCCAGCACTGCCTGGTGATGGCAGTGAAAAATGGAGCTTCTTCTACAATGGAAAGACCAAGCACTAATAGGACTTGGATTGCCTTAGTATTAGCAATGGGCGGCAGTTAACGAAAGACAGAAATAACTGGTGTGCTAAGCTGGCCAAAATCGCCTATGTAGCCAGATAAGTACATTTGATGGTCATACATGCATAAAAAAATTCAATGCACCAAAGATAATTACACTGAATACCTAAAATAGAGTTTCTGTTTTTCTTTCTAAGAGTAAATAGAAGAAGTCAAATCAATGCTTTAAACATTGATAAAGTTTCAAAAAATTCAACAATATTTTGCATATGTATGTCGATAGTTAAAAAATAAAACTTTGTAGTGAGTAAAAATTGTCACACAAACTGAAAAAAAACCCAAAACACTACAAAAAATCTTAAATTATTTTATAATTTAGCAACAAAACAACTTTGTAAATATTGTTTTAGGTACATTTCTTTTCTAAATTTAAGTTCATTAACACAATATTCTACACTACGCTACATTGACGATTTGATAATGGTCCTTCATATGTCATGCACCTCAATTTGATAATTAACAGAAAAGTTTCAAGGCATACATACATACATATGTATATAGGCAAGCTTGTATATATGTATGTACATAAGTATGTTTTTTAAGCGTATACGCGCATGTACATATGTATCTATCGTAACGATAACTTCAATTTCTTCATGGTAACGCCCCCAAAATTATGCATGAATTATGATCGTGCATTCAGTATAAAAATAAACGCCAGCATATATTAGTTCAGTATTAAGCGGGAAACTTATTAGTGTAATTCGTCGTCCGGTCTTTATGTTAATTGTACCAAAATTAATATGATGAGATTCTATGAAATACTAAATACGATTGCGTTTCTGATCATTGCGAATGTGATTAACACTTGTGCAGATGATTTCAATCAACAACCCCAAATTCGTACCGATAACGGAGAATTAATAATACACGCAGTGCCTTCTCGAAATATAACATTTCGGCTCAAAGGTGGAGGAGGTATTTTTGTTAACTCAGTGAATGTACTCAATCTAGTGAAAAAGAAGGATGTGCAGCTTCGTCCTATTCATCAAGAAGAATTGTTATCTTCACAAAGTCTACGCTCACTTATAGAAGCTTTCAAAGATGATTTGCATACTCTAGGGTTCCGGTTTTTCCTTTTGCAAAACCGCACCAGAGGTCGTGCACAAACATTAAATATGCGTCGCAGCTTGGGACGAATAAGGCGAGTTTTTAGTAGAGCCACGCAAATTGAAAATAATCTGGTGATTAATGAGTGCCAAGAAGTGGGTGGAAATGGTACCCGATGCAAAAATGGTGGTACCTGTTACGACGGCTACAAAGATTTTCATTGCGAATGCTTGAATGGATGGACGGTAAGTGTTGACGGAGACTATCCAAAGAAAATTTTATCTCTCTGCGTTTCAGCCGCTTTCGAAAGAAAGTATAAGTCCTAGGAAGTACTCCAGGTTCCTACATAAATCGGGTGAATAGCAGCATTCAAATTGGCATAGCTTGCCGCTAACATATATTCATTTATTTATATTAAAATTTTTTAATTTAAATATAGTTCATTATATAACATTAACCATATAAAGTCATGTTTAAAAGCGATATAAAGAAAGTTGAAAAAAATTTGCAAATTAAAAGAGGTCCCGAAGGGGGAGAAGGATCCGGACCCCTTTAAAATATCAATACTTAAGAGAAAAAATAAAAATTTAAAATTTCAACAGCCATTGGAAGGGCATCTGCACATAACTTCGACCTTTTTTGATCAAACCTGGTCTCGAAATCATTTGCTGCAAAATGGAGACTACAATTTTTTTCATTGGCCTTCAAAAAAGAAACACGCGACTCAATCCACTTTTTTCTTTTAATTTCTTCTTTAGGGACGTGAACAATTGATATTATTTCTTGCGTCCATGTCTTGTGACACAAGACACAACTTTCTTTTGGCATGATGAGCCTATTAACATTTTTAAAACAAATATTAATGTCATATTGAACGATGTACATACTTTTGTGTATATGTACATATATCTTTCATTAAATTTTTGTGGAGTTTCTTTAAGACGAAAAAGAAAAAAAATGTGCTTAATATGTTTCCCTGAACTTAGTACTCCTAAGCTCACCACAAATAAACTTACCGCTCTTTCACCAACGGCTTCTACACTCAGCGGACCTGAAAATATTGTGTGTGGGATTCCGAGGCTAGAAAATTAAACATTTAGTATACCTCCCATCATTTTTAGCGGTACCCATTAATTACATAAATCATTTAATTCCACTTCGAAAGCATTTGAAATTGTTATAATTACAATGTTTGTTATTTTCTGTTGGCCCAATTAATTTTAATAATTGAAAACTTTATTGAGTTCAAGGCCAGTTTATGAAAGATATTGTTTGTGAAAAAACAACAGCTTTTTTTTATGGTAGAAGTTATAGTACTATTTCGGAAATCACCACATTTCCTCATCAGACTTCTTTTTATTAAATTAATTCTTCATAACCACTTCTCCCAGGCTTTATACCCGGGACCTCGGAGTTGCAGAGCCAACACGCTACATGCTGTGCTACGCTAGCCGAGTGCAGTGTTGTGTTTATTCACCTTCCTTAAACAAACCAACTACAAACAAGAGCAACTCATCTGCCGGATTTAAACTTGTTAGTGTGGTTGTTGTTTGTGTTTTTCCACAAGTTTATTAAGTTATTTAGAATGCATTTTTAAGGCCTGCTCATCCTTGTATATATAAATGTTTGTTAATTTTCCGTTGGCCTAATAAATGTTAATAATTGACAATTTTTTGAAACCACTAACAATAGCGAACCTCCTTGCGAAAGTTCAAGCTTCTTGCTGCTTAAATGAAGAAGTTATGAAGCAAAATATAATATGTGAACAATCGGCTGCTATATACGTTATAGGTATTCGCTGTGGCCGGTTCCGACAAATGTCTAACAAAATAAAAAAAGGCACCATTCAAATAACTCAAAACTGAGGGACTTGCGTTCAAACAGACGGACATGGCTAAATCGACTCAGCTCATCACCGTGATCATTTCGGTATACTTTTTGATGGGTCGTTCTGGTACTTACAAACATCGGACCAAAGTTAATACTCGTATACAAAACGTTCGAAAGAACCTGTAAACAAAAAGGTTCAAATATTAAAATACTTATAGTTGCAGTTGCTATATTTAATTTAACGAGCGTGTGTGCCTTGGTTATGCTAATATTTACAAAGCACCAGGTTATCGGCGATATAAATGCTTATACAAATGTACATATGTATGTAATTATATTCTGCTGCGCTGCAAATCAATGGTTTTATCATTGATGTAAACAAATAAAAACCAAACTTGTACAAGTATTTCTCAGATCCTCGACAAGAAAATGCAATTGGTCAAATAATATTGCACACTTTTTATGTGTTATGGTTAACTATACAGAAAATAAGATATATTCGCTATTTCGAATGAAAACACATATATTATATTATAAGACTTTGAATAGGGATAAGTACATAGTTCCTTACCGCACCCGGATTCCAGCTTTTGCTATCGCATTTTTTAGCAATTTTCGCTTTTCTGACATAAATAAGCATCTCTGGAAGTCTCGAAAAATTTTCAATTTCAGCTAATTTTTTTTTTGTGAATTTTAGCGATGAACAAAATGAACCGGATAAAATTATAGTTCACTAACAACTTATACATCTTAAATGCCGAAGTGTAAAATCAGCAACCAAGAAGAGTTGAGATAAAAATATTAGACAACGAAAAAGAGGTAATATTAATATTATTGTGGAAAACTACAAAAGACCAAAAATATATGCTCTTTCGCAATGCTTCAAGAAACACTAAAATTTTCGACAATCCACAACTTGATTTGTCGGATTTCATTAAAAACAAGTATGATATTTGTTTTGGAAGTCGAAAAATTTAAGATCCTCTGAAATAAAAAAGGTTTAATGGATTCCCAAACATATTTTCTTTTGCTTCGCAAACTGTTTCATAAAGTTCGCTTTTAATTATTTCTATGTGTATATCTTCGCAACGCACTCATCTTGATGCATTTTTATTCTCGCATCACTTAATTGAATATATTTTTGGATTCTCGCAATACATATGTATATATATCGAGTTATAGCACGCACCGCTACCCACTCGACCCCAGCGGCCTCAATAGTTGCTACGTATGTATATATCTAATTAATTTATAGCAATTTAAATATAAATAAATATCAACAGAAAATTTTTTTGTTAATTAATCACTCCATGGAATAAACAAATTAGATATTGGTTCAGTTTTTATTTGTATTGCGTTTTCAAGGGCCTAGGTTTACGCTTTACCCTTATGCGATTCACACAAAACTTCATGGCTCTTCTTTTTTCATAGATATGAACTAAACTAATTTTTAAAAGTGTAATATTAGAGCCACCCTCATTTCCTTACGGGCGGTCTTCACCTGCTTTCAATGCTAGTTTGCTTTCTGCTTCTTGTCGTCGCAAGCGAGAGAGAGATTTGTTCACTGGGCATTTTGAAAGCATACTTTTTTATTTGCAACATGTCGTAGAGCAAGAAGGTTCGTGCCCTGCGTGCTATTCAAACTCCAAACCCACTCATATTGTCGGTATAAATTAATTAATTTACAAAGATCAGTAACGCGACACTCGATTTTATCAATATATCTTATTAAAAGGCTTTTTTGTGCTCGAAGAGCCTATGATAAACGATGTTGCCACAATGAAAGATGCTACCAGAGAACTTATATTTGACAGAGAAGATTTTCACGCGAATATCAATGTGAATTGTCAAAATCCAAGTGAATGTCTTGCAGAATGCCACCACGCCAGGGCTAACAGGGGAAATAGCGAGAGTGGCAAGTTAACAGAGCTGAGTGAGGTCGAAAGAAATTTAACAGCTTGTATTTTCTCATAAATGTAGAAAAATAGACCTATTTTGGGTTGATTTTGACAATTTAATAAACAGCAGAATAATTATAATACGATTGATAAAATGTATATTCATACTTATGTATGTGCATTTGTGAAATTAATGGCTGAAGCCGCCCCTTTTTTGTTTTATGAATATGGATTTAATTAATGCACAAATGTGAGCATAATCCACCTGTTGTTTTGCCGACGGCATTACGTATTAGGAAATTTATGAATTTCGTTGGATATTGGAAAAATAAAGTCAAATAATAATAAAATTGGTTTTATGAATTAATGAAGAGTCCTCTTTTGTGTAATTTGTGTGTACGTACTTACATACATATGATATGATTAGATTTGCTATGATGGTGGTGCGCAAACGCAAATGCTAAAATGCCGTCGGCGATTTGCATTTGTTGACACATAATTTTTACGCTTTTATCTACATACATAAGTTATTCGCAAATTTTTTGAAATCACTGCAAATCTTGTGTATGCGTACATACATATGTATGTATGTATGTATGTATGTACATATGTAGATTCATAAATGCATGGATATTAATTTAAAACTTTTTCTTCACTCAAACTTTGTTCATAGTTGAGCTAGCTACACATTTTATGTACGTAAATAGTACCCCAATAAATATATGTATATACATACATACATTTATATAAATATGTATGTCCATACCCAGTAGCTATTTTGAGCAGGCCTGAATATGAGAAGTGAACAGGTAAGGCGCAAAAAGAACAGAAATTGTAGCCAAAGACAAATTTACAACGAAAAAACTCAAAAACAAAAGCAATAAAATGCAAGAGCCAGACATTCTTACTGCATGGCGCCTCTGCTTATGACAAACCGGTTTTGTTTTGGCTTCTGTTTTTGTAAAGTACAGCAAATGTGTACTTTTTATTTTATTTCTGTCAAGTGCTAGTAAGAAATGGCAAGTGCGCGGCAAATGCGAAGTAAAATTAAACATTTTAAATGTAAATAATGTTGATGAAAACTTTAATAATAACATTTTATTTGAAAACAATGAGTGTGAAACAAATAGTGCGCATGTGGATCAAAACATTAATAATGATCAAGTTGATTGTGAAAGGCATTTAATAAATGAAGTGGAAGTGGAAAATAATATATGTATATGAAGACTTGAAAGAATGGAGTGTTGACAATAGGATAAAAAGGACAGCATTTAATAATTTATTAAAAGTTTTAAATAAATATCATAGCGAATTACCTAATGTTTATCATTTGAAGTGTATTTTTTATTAAATAAAATCCAAATTAAAAATTAGTATTGCACTTTTATTTATTTCAAATGCAGATTAAGCTTCCATGAATTCTTTGTATACTGGGTAAGGGAAGCAGTAAGGCACCTGAAAACTTGCCTTACCGTAGCAAGCGAAGAGGTAAGGCGCAAACTGTGTCTTTGACCCCTGAATACTTGGTTTCTTGCTGCAAGGGAAGCTGTAAGGCTACCACTTGAATACATGGCTGCTAGCGTAAGCGAAATTCCGATGCCTTACATTTGCTAGGACATCGCCGTGTTAATTTTCAGCCATGAATGCTGCTGTCAAAGACACAGTTTGCGCCTTACCTCTTCGCTTCAACAATCTTACAAATAGCTACTGGGTACCTGTGCATCGATATAAACCCCCATTCAACATAATACAAATCAATATTTTACCCATTATACATATGTATGTATGTATGTATATTCTTATCTATGCATACATATGTATACAAAATGCAGAACTAACTTTGTTCATATGTATGTACATACATATGTATATACATACCTATTTATATAAATACTTTAGCTAAATATATAAAATCAAATGTACTCGTACTTACAAGATCATATAAATCAACCTTGACCTACATCACATGCCAAAATATTAATTCAAGGACAAATGACGTCTTTGCACATACAAATATGCGCACATACTTATATTTATACATATTTACACATCAACGTGCGCACACTTCTGTCCTCACTTCCCGCAGCAACTGCTACATCAACAGTTACGCCGGCGCCATAATTCCTAAACCATTTCATTCATAAATTGCGCGTGCGTAAAACTCATTTCATTCATTAATTGCAGCACAACTTAAAATCTGCCAGCGAAGAACATTTTTCGCGATCTTGCAAAAATTTATAAATTTGAACATTTTCGTCTTCAGCTTTGCAAGTACAGGGGCGCTGCCTATTTCTGGCCCAGTCCGGCAAATGTGTTGTTGAAAAATAAATGAAAATATGTACATATAATATACATTCCTCAGCTAATACGATATTCCTTTACCAAATTCATGTCTAATTTATGAATATTTAATCATTACGTACGATTATATTGTAAAATACTAATAAAAATATATAAATGCATTCGGTATTATATCTCAAAATCGGCCTTGCCAAGATAAATACTCAGCACATCTTCATCACCTCAATACGCGCTGTGTACATTTGTATGAGCTTATATATATATGTAAATATGTAGCCGAATTTTGTCGCATTTGAACAACAGTGTTGGTCATCATTGAATTTGCAAACCATTTGCTGCAATTTGAAGTCGGAGTAGGAATTCTACTACTTAATGAAAAGTAGTTACAGAAATTGATAATGAATTTTCACTTTTAATTTATTTAAAAAATGTGCCACACTATATCCCACCTTAATAAGAATTAAGAAGCCATATATTATTGATTTTCTCCCAGTTAAACGTCTCCTATTTTTACTTGGACCTACTGCGAAACGAATAGTATTGGCACCCAACTCTAATTTATGGTGGTGGTTTATTGCCTTCGTCTTGCAGCAGAATTGTCGGAAATCCGAGCAGAAGCAAACATTTAGAGCTCAAGGGTGGTTTGCGGGCACGTGAACAAATGTACGTTTGTATTTATTGTATGTATGTGCATAAAAATTTGCGTTTGTATTTTTGCTTGCAAGTAAGATGAATTTTAGGCTTCTATTTGTTTGATCAAATATTTTAAACATAGTGATATGTATTAAATTTAGTTTCGGAAAGCATACTAAATTATATTACATGTAATAACAAGTAACTAGTAAAATCAACAAATAAATATGCATTTGTTCATATATAAATTCTATTATACAGATTTTGTATGAATCAGAATATGATATGCGCCATTCTATGTACGTACATTAGTACATAAAATAAGAACATATTTACGTTCATTCATATATGTATGTATATACATATGTATATGCATGTATGTTTGGAGAATATATGTATACTTATGTAATATTTATGATTCTAGGTAAATACATAAGAAACCTGTGAAGATTCAAAATTACTGAATTTATACCAACCAAATTGAATGTTAAAAAGTAAATAAATTGCTCATATGGCCAGATTTACATGTGTACAAAGAACTACTTGCTATGCATTGTACCAAGTTTGAAAAATATTGCTTCATAAATTATTTTTATAAATTTAAGTGAATGAATTTTACCAAAATTTAAATAAATCTCCAGCTCGACCGATAACATAACAAAAATATATTAAAACTCTCGCTTTTTCAATTCTCGCTCTGGCACTGTTAGTTTTTTCGCTCTATCGCTGTCGAATCGTGGTGAGCATTCATAAGAAATATAGTGGTGAGACTCGATAAGAAATTAAGTACCCCTCAAAATCAGAGGAATGTGTGTCGGAATGGACTGGGATAAGGCTTCTCTGTCAATACACGTTCTCTGATATCTGCTTTGAGTGTGATCGAGTCTGGTTGATCACCCGCGACAAAATTTGAGCACGAGCGAACGCCACACTCGGTAACCAAATGTTCGTTCCAGTGGCATACTCGAGTTTGTTCGATCACCCTCGCTAAGAGTTGAGTACATGGGGTGCCACACTCAAAAACTATGTGCGCGCCTTAGAACAACCGCAGCTACCCGAAAATTTCAACGATTCAAAACTTTCAACGATTCAAAACTTCTGATCTCTTTAAATGGTATGAACTGTTCCCTTTTGTTCGAGCGTGTCTTATGAAGAGACTAGTTGTCTCATTTTATACTCAAACTAGCTGACAGGGTCCGCGTTGCTAGCCCTAAGCAGAGAACGTACATTACAGAGAAGCTTCATTCCGGTCCATTCCGTGATTCGTTCCTCTACTGTGAATTGAGCTTGATTCTAATAGGCAAGTACACCACAGGTAGTAAGCAAATTCACCAATTAGCAGAAGTCATCAAAAGTTAACAGTTTTGAAGCGAGAGTTGTAATTGAGAGAATTTATGTATATATTTTACAGTACGTTCTCTGGTTGCAGGTGTATATATGTAAATTTAATTTATTTTATTTTGATTTTCTATTTACCAATTTAAATGTATGTAGTTAGAATTAAAATAACTGTTTTGTCGCAATGTCAAAAGAAAGAAGTCAACAGACTTTTAATTCTTTGAAAGTTTTTGACGCTTGCGATAGTTTTGATATAAATTTAATATGTTTTCAACTTAGAAACCTAAGATTGTGCATAAAAATGCCTAAAATAAAAAAATGTCGAGTTCGCGAATATGAAAGCCGCGATAACAACGCTTTTCCGAAGGATCCAGCCATGCACAACAAGTGGAAGAAGAATTTGGAGATTCCACCCATACAGGACCTCCCACAGCACAGTGCTTTTATCTGCATTAATCACTTCGAGGAAGATGCAGTAGGTCGGAAATTTTTAAAAATTGGTGCAATTCCCAATTAATAATTAATTGGAGTTTTCTGACAAAACTTGTTAGAGTTGTAATAATTAATTTGGCTAACTACTTATGTATATAATATGTTTTTTACCAACACAGTTTTCAAATATTGAATTACAACTTTACCGAGAATCTTCTGAAAACTCTAATTTATTAAGTCGTGTGAGAAAGTTTCGTCTTATTCGTATGAATAACACTTTCGCAACTATTTTTCCAGCAAAACCAAATGTTCTCCAATAACCATATGATTTTGTTTTTTCTTTTCTATTCTATATTTTTTATTTAATTTGAGTATATTTTTTTCTCATTTAATGATCTTTTCCATTTATTTCGGCGATTAAAATAAATAGTTTTATGAAATTGTGATTCATTATTTAATTGTTCATTAATTAATTAAGATTTAAAATAAAAAATAAAAATATATATCTTTTACACTATAAAATGTGAATTCTTATCGAAATCTACCAAATAATTTGTAAACAATATCACAAATTCGGTAGCATGCGTTTGTGTTTTACATACACACAAATATATGTAGATGTGCACAACGTACACTTGTTCGCGTGCCCGCAAATACCCTCGAACTCTAAATGTTTGATTCTGCTCGGACTTCCAACAATTCTGCTGCATGACGAAAGCAAAAAACCACCACCATAAATTAGAGTTGGGTGCAAATAGTTTTCGTTTCGCACTATGTGCAAGGAAAATAGCAGTAGCACAAAAAGGTACTATTTCACTCTCAGAGACATGTAACTAGGAGAAAGTCAATAATATATAGGGGCATAATAAATATTATGTTAAGATATTAGGTAATAAATATTTAAAGTTATCTAAAAGCAAAAAATGTATTATCAATTTCTGTTGCTACTTTTCTCAAAGCAGTAGATTTCCTATCCCGACTGCAAATTGCAGTAAATGGTTTGCAAATTCAATGATGACCAACACTGTTGTTCAAAATCGACAAAATTCGGTTACATATTTACATATATATGTAAGCTCATACAAATGTACACAGCGCGTATTTAGGTGATGAAGATGTGCTGAGTAATTTTTCTGGTAAGGCCTATTTTGCGAAATTATACCGAATGCATTGATATATTTTCAATCGTTTTTTACAAAAGAATGGTTTGTAATGGTTAAGTATTGATAAATTAGATATAAATTTGGTAAATTAATCTCGTATTAGGTGAACAATGCCTAATATACGTATTTTTAATTATCTGTTAACTACAAATTTGCCGGACTGGGCCATAAATAGCGAACGCCCCTGTACTTGCAAAGCTGAAGACAAAAATCTTCAAATTTATAAATTTTTGCAAGATCGCGAAAAATGTGCTTCGCTGGCAGATTTTAAGTTGTGCTGAAATTTATGAATGAAATGAGTTTTACGCACGCGCAGTTTATGAATGAAATCGTGTAGGATTAATGGCGCCGGCGTAACTGTTGAGTTTGCAATTGTGAGGGAAGTGAGGACAGAAGTGTGCACATGTCGATATGTTTCAATATGTATGTATGTACGTATAATTGTATGTATGCGGACGTCATTTGTCCTTGAATTTGTATGTACATATGTACATATATTGGCATTGTGATGTAGGTCAGTTATATAATTATTATAATAGGAATACATACATTTGAATAATGTGCAAAATATTAATTTGCATTACGCTAAGGTTTGATTAATAACTTATCTTATAATTATTGTTACTTAGTATATACATATAACATGGGTACTATATACGTATACCTATTTGTACTTATGTACATATCTACATATGTATGAACTAATCTTATGCATAGTATATATGTATGTACATATATGTACCTACATACATGCATGTATAGGAAATTATTTGCAGTAATTTATCGTAAATACATATGTACATATATACCGAATTAAAGTCATAACTTATTTGAAAAACTAAAAAATTACCAATATCTGAGAATGTAAAATGCCGTCGGCAAATCAACATTTGCCTTTGTGCACAGCAATTATAGCAAATCTTAAGCAGACGTACCTAGTACACACATTAAACATGTATGTATGTATGTAATTGTCAACCTACATATTTTATGAACATGAATAAAGTTTAAAATTCATCATTTAAGGAAAATCGTTTTACTTTATTGAAAATGTGCATGTAAAATGCCGTCGGCCAAAAGAGCTTGTGAACATAACTTCTAACAAACAAAGTGTATTTGTATGGTTTTAAATATGCACATATGCATAAACATATGTAATAGAAATCGACTCTTAGGGCAAACATATTTAAATAATACAGAATTTCATACATATTTTGTAATTTATCATAATTTTAGTTAATTTCAATGAGAAATCGCAACATAATCGAGAAAATGCATGATTTGTTAAAAACGTCGGCCTTGCTCAGCTCTGTTAATATATCGCTCTCAATTTTTCGCCGCCATTGCAAAAGTGGTGAACTTGCCTATTGCAATTTTGATGGTTTTTGACAATTCACACCGTCTTTCGGTGTTGAAGCTTCTCTGTAATGTACGTTCTCTGCTTTGGCATCATACAAGTGATCAGAACGTACGTAGCAAGCAACAGCCGATTGTCTCTTTCTCATATTGCTGTTGGTTTCGTAGGTTAACAAATGTAAGTAATTTTTATATACATATGTATATTCTATATTATTTTTAACTTATTGTACAATGTTGCACCTTAGTAAGCGCGGAATATCTTGTGTTATCGAATGATGTAAATATTTTGTAAATAAACCGAAAACTCGGATTTTTGAATGCAACATTTCGAAAGTTTTAAAATTTTGATATTGGATCATTATTAACAGAGGTTTTTTGTAAATATCTTCGGAACTACATACATACATAATTGATTTAAGAGCTTGATATCTCGTTTTGAAAAACATGACAAAGGCTTTAAAATAAAAAAAAGCAAAAAAAAATACAAAAAATGTACATATATGTCCATTGGTGGTGCAATATGAAAATTGGATTTTACCATGCCCCTCCGCCCGCAGACAGAAATCAGACTTCACAGTGTCACCCGCCTGAATATTTTGAACATTCCCTGAAAATTTCATCAAAATCGGCCTAGTCCATACGTTACATATGTACATACACACATCCTGTTTTATATATGTATATAGATGGGCATAATTGAGGACCAGTATAATTATTAAAACAAAAATAAAAATAATTGCGTCGAGCTAGAATCGAACCGGCTACTCGAGGGTTGCTAAGCGAACGCTCTTATTTTACCCATAGTATGTACCAAGTGGTCGCTGTGGTCGAGTTGGTAGCGGTGCGTGCTATAACTTGATATGCCGGGGAGTTTAAGGTTCGAATCTTAGTCGGGGCAAGCAAAATCTTAATAATAGAACAATTTTTTTCTAATAGCGGTCACCCCACGGCAGGCAATGGCAAACCCCCGAGGGTATTTCTGCCATGAAAAAGCTTCTCATTAAATACCACATCTGCCGGAGTCGGCACAAAACTGTAGGTCGCTCCATTTGTGGTATAATATAAATACGCACACCACAAATGTTAGGAGAAGCTCGGCCAAACACTGAGCTATATAGTGTACGCGCCAAAAATTATTATTATGTACCAAGTTAAAAACGGCTCTAAGGTTAGGATCAGCATCAAAAACTATGTCAAAATGTTGCTACTAACTTATCAAAGCATTCACACAAAAAAATTAACCTATTACTGCACTGGCCAAACAAGAACATTTTATGTACACTCGAGTTAAATCTCGAGCACTGGACTATATTGTCCTGCAAAACACCCGAAATCAATACAGTACGTATGAAGAGCACTCGAGTGTTGTGACCAACATATTCGTCTTTACCTTAGTCGCTAAAGGGTCAGTTAGTCAAGACTTAACTTAACTTAACTTAAGAATTGGAGACGATTACTCAACACGTCAACTTAATTTTTGATGATTAATTTTTGTTGCATATTGTTCTTTGAATATCTCCGTTGACACAAAGTTCAAAGTAGTAAATAAAAGCACTATGTTATCACATCAAATAAACGCATATTAAAAGTTATTTTTGCATACATTTATTTTCAAAAATTGTAAATGTCTAGATCTGGTAAGCCTAGTTCTCTCACCGCTCTCAATTTACGTAAGACCGAAACTTAAGAATCTAAAATCAACTGATTCTTAAGTTTCTTACGGTAAGTTAAATGTTGACTAATCGCTTGCATGGCTTTCCATATAACAGGTTAGCTTAAGTTAAGTTAAGTCCTGACTAACTGAGCCTTAACGAACAATAGTCCTCTTCGTTTAAAGGAATTGATGCATTTGGTTACATGCAAGAATAATAGAGAACAAGATTGCGCCTTCCCAAAATGCGTGACGTCAACCATAGTGAATGAGCGTAAGAGAGTAAAAAATGGAAGAGCGACCGCAGAACAGTATTGCAACTTTGGTAATTTTTTACCAAAACTTAAAAATTTAAAACTTTTAACCTTCTTACAATTACACAAGAAATGTGCTTATTAATATATGGCTCGTTAACTAAACGACTGTCACAACCCCAGAAACCAACAACCGAGAAAAACTGCAGGGAAGTTTTGAATTTGCATATATGTACTCCCCAAGTAAAATGAAATATTATTGTATTTTATGAGTGTTGGTTAAACTAAGGTTAGTTGTACACAGTTCAATTAAATTTGTTGCATACAAAACAAAGTAGTCAGCAAACAGCTGGTAGGTAAGATTAAATTTAAACCTTCAATATCGGCCGTTTAAAGTTGAATAAAACATTTTCCGTCATCCCTTGTCAAGTTTGGTTTGGCGACAAACCGGTTTCGGCGTTGTGCCATCTTCTGTTCAGAAAGAAAACTGACACAAATATCAACATTCCACGCTGTCGGACAAAAAGAAAAAGAAGAAAGCAATATTGAATAAACCACTCATACTGGACTTACACTCAGCTTAAACGACAAACAGAGTTAAACTTGCCTTGAAAAACTGGGCCTTAGTAAATGAGCGACATATGTATGTGGTTGCACCTTAATGGAGATAAATATTGTAATAAAAAAATATTATTTGAAGGTTTTGACCAGTTAAACGTCTTTTGGTAATATTTTTCTGGGTTGGGTATTTTTTTTAGAGTTGATCTTTTTGGCAACCCTGTAACTATCTTGACGTCACTCAACTGTCAAATCAGAAAAGTTTTAAGTAACGGTACCCCGGAAGACGCAAACTTCTTCTCTACCATTCTTGTCTCTATACCGCAATTTCTCTTTTTCTGATTTGACAGAGTCAGCTGTTTTCCCTACGTCACACTGGTGAAACTGGGTAAACGCACTAATATCTGGACATTTAACAATTTTCTTTACTTTAACGCTAATTGTCTTGCTATAAGCGACACCGCGAATAATACGATTGTTTGTATGAGTGTACATAAATATTTCGTCCACTGAATTCTCAAATGTAACATTGCTTAAATTAATCAAATAAAAATATACAACTTTTCGGACGTTTTTATTTTAATATCCAGACGCCTAGATTTTGTGTTTTTGTTCTGTAAAATATATTTTAATTCATGTCTATTACTTAAAAACCAAAAAGCAAATATCAACTTCATTAAAAAGTTACAGTCGATCTGCTTTTAACGTGGTTCACTGGGACAACAATTTTTTCTAGTAAAAAGATCGCGTAAAAATAACCACATTTCAGTTCAAGTTTGTTTATTCCCATATTTCGGTAAGTAAACAAATTTATTGTTTTAGAGAATTTTGACAAAAAATCATATTGAGATCACCTACAACTTAAATTTTTATAAGCGACGAATAAATCAATACTTCAGTTCTTAAAATAATTTGTTAATACGCGCTGAGGTTCCTCTTTCTGCATGTATTTATGTACATAAATCCCGGTAGCACTCTATAGCATTTTTAAAATCTCGACTGAATTACGTTAAACGTTCATCATTGGCGCTTGCAAAACGCGTTAAAAAGAAAAAAAAAACAAAAAAATTCAGAACGAATTGCGAACCGCGTTACAAAAGTAAATCCACGTCAAAAAAGCAACGGGGGATTGCGGAATAATCTGAGTTCAAAAAATCCGCGTTAAAAAAGTAAAACCGTGTAAAAGGAGACAATGGGGGATTGTAGAAAACTCCGCGTTAAAAAGAACCGCGTTAAAAGGAGATCGACTGTATTTAAAATGCCTGCACAATTCAGGAGGAGGTTTTTGCAAACTCGTATAGGATTGATTAATTAATATTTTAATGATTATCCCTACAAGAACATGCTGACAGAATTACCAATACAATCACATTCATAAAATCAGCACTGACTATCAGCATACAGGTAAAATGACTGCTATGGTGCTTCCTAAAAAGAGACACTCGCGACCATTGTGTATAACAACAAGTGAGATATCTTAATAGACAGTTGCTTTTGACAGGATACCTCAGCTGGCCGCCAATATGTCGACAATTACGAATGGCCCGAAGTTGGAAAAAGCTGATCTGAAAATATTTTGGGAGGGGGGGTTCAATTTTTTAAGATATTTTACATATTTTGAGATATTCGATTAATATCCATTATAAACATAGATATAATAATATTGGGTAAAATGTTGAATGCATTTTTATAAAGCCATCGATAGGCTATTATATCATTTGAATCAGTAGAATCATAAAACGTCAGGGGTTTAAAGTGCTTCATCGATTCTCCTCTTTTTCTTTGCCAAAATATCTAGGTCACTAGCAACCTCAATGTCTCGAGATACGTCTTCAATCTCCGTAAAATAGAAAAGGACCGTTCACTCGGAGCCACCGTGACTGGCAACGTAACACTGATTTGAAAATTTCGGTAAATGTGTTTGTAAAATTGCATATTACGAAGGCGGTTTGATAAGTAATAAACTTTTAGAATAAAATATACTTTTCGGCAAAAAAGCATTCTTTGTATTCCAGTTACTGGGTAATAATTTTTAATTTTTTTGTATAGAGTGAGTATATGTGTGTGCTACGAATTTGAAAACAAGGTTGAAACTTTCTAAGACTACCGATTTTTTGGGGGGAATCCAGACACCCAGAACCCCTCCCCTGTATCCGTCCCTGCATTCGGGTAAAATATACGAGGAACGCCAGGTTTGCGAATTTATTTTGCAAAAACAGGTGATCTCAGCTGTTCCAAATTTTGACGTTTATCGAAAAGATATCTCACTTGTTATTATACACAATGCTCGCGACTCGCTACGCTTACTATGTTATATGCGAGAATTAACTTTGGTAGTCAAAGAGTGCGGACGTGTTTTTAGTTTGCTCCGTATACATTAAATATTGTGCTTATTAAACAGAATAAATAATACATAAAAAAAAATAAAAATAAACAAACCAAATGAAAAAAGAAGGCGATGATTCAAACTGATACCCGTGCCCAGAGACAACGCGAGCAAGATGAGCGCCGGCTTTCAGTTCAACGTAACAACGCATATTTTTCGATTCGGTCGCAGAGTGACAGCGAAAGCGGAAAGTCCAACCCACTGACTACCCTCAAACCCCCTCAAAATCCAAGATCGCGGACTTTTTCACCGAACTTACCAACGACAATTCCTATTGCTTGGAGTGAAGAATGCGCTTCACCTGTGCATATTTCATGTTCAACGGTTACATCAAACGCGGTGAGCAGTTACATATATCCAAACATAGCTACAACAACAACAAGTACAGTGGCCTCTGTCACCACCGCAACTGCGTCTACAACAACAACAAGTACAGTGGCCTCTGTCACCACCGCAATTGCGTCTACAACAACAACAACCACACTGGTACCTTCCGTCTGCACAGCGGTGTCAACGGCTTTGCCTGTTATTGCCGATCAAGCGCAAATTAGCTTGAGTGTCAACAAATGCAAAGCGAAAGAACTGTTGGAAAACAAAGCAGCTAAAAAAGTGTCGATACAGACTGGAATGGATCGCTATTATACAGTTAAACGAAAACATAGTACGCAAAAACCAACGGGTACTAAGCCAAAAATAACCCGCGTAAGCTCAAATCAGCAAGTCAGTACGAATAGATTTGCACTGCTAAGTGAAAATATAGAAGACGTGAGTAACCAAAATTCTGAAGGTGCTACAAAAGTCACTAATACCAAACCTCCGCCAATATACATAAGAGAAGAGAATTCAAGCGCCCTTGTTAAAAAATTCAGTCAGCTTATCGGTAATAATAACTTTCATATTATCCCACTATCTAGGGGAAATATTCGTGAAATCAAAGTGCAAATATACTCTGAACAGAATTTTCGCACAGTGTCCAAACACTTGAATGACACACACACAAAGTTCTATACATACCAGCTTAAAAGTGCAAAAGGCTTACAAATTGTAATTAAAGGTATCGAGCCAAGTGTTGAAGCTGTGGAAGTTTTACAAGCGCTTAAAGAACAGGGCTTTAACCCAAAAGTTGTAGTAAATATTTTTAATAGAAACAAAATTCCGCAGCCCATGTTTAAAGTTGAGCTTGAGCCTGAAAACAAACCACTGGGGAAAAACGCTGTGCATCCAATTTATAAACTTCAATACCTGTTGCATCGTAAGATAACTGTGGAAGAACCACACAAGAGAAATGGCCCTGTACAATGCACTAACTGCCAGGAGTATGGTCACACCAGGTCTTACTGCACTCTTCGCTCAGTGTGCGTAGCTTGTGGAGAGCTACACGACTCTGCCACCTGCACGTCAAACAAAGAAGACCCAAAAGCAAAAAAGTGTGGTAACTGCGGTGGAAACCACACAGCAAACTATAAAGGTTGTCCAGTCTATAAGGAGATCAAAAACCGGATCAACCAACGTGTGGCCTCTGGACGCACTGATAACGTATTGAATACCTTTGTACCCTCCCAGACAAATCCTAGCGTTTTCTTTGCCAAAAAACCATGCCCCCAATGGTGTCTCATTTGCAAGTGCCGTAAAGTCAGGCCTAGTAAATCCTGCACATACAATAACTACACCTCAAGTTGCGCCACAAGAACGGGAGCCCCACGCCCAATACGGTAGGCAATCCAATATCGAAGGCATGATAGCATCGATGCAACAAAGCATGATGAATTTCATAACTTACATGCAAAACACAATGCAAGATCTCATGCTAAATCAAAACACCCTGCTCAAACTGCTTGCTACTCAACAAAAAAATAATGACCTCAACTAAAATAGCCCTCTGGAATGCAAACGGCTGTCAAAATTCCTTAACGACAAGGAAATTGACGTTATGCTCCTTGCTGAAACACACCTAACTAACAAATATA
This sequence comes from Philophylla caesio, assembly GCA_963971545.1. Taxonomy (NCBI): domain Eukaryota; kingdom Metazoa; phylum Arthropoda; class Insecta; order Diptera; family Tephritidae; genus Philophylla; species Philophylla caesio. The sequence continues at coordinate 35,202,536 of OZ020608.1, read as the reverse complement.
ATTTCAATATTTCGGGATATACTTTTTACTGCACGAATCATCCAGATGGAAAGGCGCAAGGCGGAACTGGTATTTTAGTCCGAAATCGCATTAGACACCATCCCTCGATTGGAATTGCCAAGAATTATCTGCAAGCAACATCAATATGCCTACAAACAAAGCAAGGAGATATTACACTGTCCGCGGTTTATTGCCCCCCACGTTTTACGATAACAGAAAAACAATTTATGGATTTCTTTAGTTTGCTGGGAGAGCGCTTCATTGCTGCAGGCGATTATAATGCGAAGCATCCTCACTGGGGCTCACGCTTGTCCAACCCTAAAGGCAAGCAATTATATAACGCGCTTATATGTAAAAGAAACAAACTTGATTACGCTTCTCCTGGAAAGCCCACATATTGACCTTCAGATCCGCAAAAGCTGCCAGATTTGATTGACTTCGCGGTGACAAAAAAAATTCCTCGTAGTCTTATTAGTACAGAATCAAGTGCAGACCTCTCTTCAGACCACTCACCTGTACTCTTCACTTTGTGGCACCAGCCGCACGAAAAAGAGTCACTCTGCATGCTCACGAAAAAGGCTACAAACTGGTTGAAGTATAAAAAATATATCAGTGCGCATATAGAACTCCACCCAAATTTAGATACACCTGACGACATTGAAAACTCCGTAGCAACTTTTGAATCTACAATCAGAGCTGCCGCTAGCATTTCCACTCCAAAGCAAGGTTATATGGGAAACAAAAAACATTATCCGACCAATAGAAAAATTGAGATGCTGCTATTAAAAAAGCGACGCCTACGACGGATATGGCAGACTCATAGGTCACCTGCTTCTAAACAACTGCTGAAGGCGGCTACATATACGCTAACGAGAGCCCTCAAGAGCGAGGAACAGCACGCACAGTACCGGTACATTCAAAAGCTTTCTCCGACTAGCACAAGGTACCCGCTGTGGAAAGCACATAAAAAATTAAGTGGCCCAATGGAGACTGAAATGCCAGTACGGGACAAGAATGGTAATTGGGCTCGGAGTGACGCGGAAAAAGCAAACACCTTTGCTGCTCATCTACAAAATGTTTTCAGACCAAACTCAGCAACCAATGGGTTTACACTACCACCCGTACCCAAAGTGTCGGAATCTGAGCCACTGAAATTTGCACCTGAAGAAATTTCAATTGTAATTAAGGAACAATTGAAACCAAATAAGGCCCCTGGGCACGACTTGATTACTCCAAAAATGATTATTGAGCTACCAAATTGTGCTGTACTTTGCATCTGTATGTTATTTAATGCAATTACTAAACATTGCTATTTCCCTCAACAATGGAAAAAGTCAACTATTGTAATGATACCAAAGCCCGGAAAAGACAAAACACAACCATCCTCCTATAGACCTATCAGCCTGCTACCGTGCATATCGAAATTATTCGAAAGACTTCTTATGCTGCGCATTTACCCACATCTTCAAGCCCACAGCATAATACCATCCCACCAATTTGGCTTCAGGGAGAAACATGGTACGATTGAACAAGTAAATCGCATTACATCTGAAATCCGTACATCGTTTGAAAAGTGGGAATATTGTGCTGCAATATTTCTTGACGTGGCCCAGGCATTTGATCGAGCATGGCTAGACGGTCTAATGTATAAAATACAAATGTTACTCCCTCAGGGCACCCACAGACTACTTAAGTCCTATCTGTATGATCGAAAGTTCACAGTTCGATATAACACTGCCATCACTGAAGCTCATCTAATAGAAGCTGGAGTACCACAAGGCTGTGTTCTCGGCCCGATGCTCTACGTCTTATACACCTCGGATATTCCAACAAACGGCCGCCTGACTATGTCCACTTTTGCCGACGACACTGCGATAATCAGCCGCTCCAAGTGTCCCCTGCAAGCATCTGTGCTCTTAGGTAATCATATGGAAGCTGTGGCCAATTGGCTTGCAAACTGGCGTATAAAGGTTAACGAACAAAAATCTAAGCAAGTTACATTTACACTAAATAAGAAAAATTGTCCGCCCTTGACTTCAAACAACGTTCAAATACCACAAAGCAATAATGTCACATACCTAGGAGTCCACCTGGATAGGCGACTTACTTGGCGCAACCACATAGAGGCTAAACGGACTCATCTTAAGTTGAATACCAGTTCTCTACACTGGCTTATTAACTCTCGCTCACCCCTGAGCCTGGAATATAAAGTGACTATATACAACACGGTTCTAAAACCCATTTGGACCTATGGATGTGAGTTATGGGGCAACGCGAGCAGCAGCAACATCGAAATCCTTCATCGTGCGCAATCTAAAATCCTTCGAACAATAACCGGAGCACCATGGTATATCCGAAACGAGAATATCCACCACGACTTGAGCATCCCGGAAGTACGAACTGAAATAGAGCAGCGGAAGGCGAAATATGCATCGAAGCTTTTAGCGCACCCTAATCAGTTAGCAAGAAATCTATTGCATGTAAACAGGAACTCAAGATTACGTAGGAATGACTTTCCAGCCCAGTCGTAATATTTCTTAGGGCCAGTTAATAAAAATACTCATCCCGACTATGGGATGTAAATTATGTGATTAGAATAAGATTTGCAAACTTGTTGTTGGGCTCCTTAGTTGAGCAGATTCAAGAAATAAAAGTAACAGTTAAAAAAAAAAAAAAAATATGCGAGAATGAGAAAACGAAGTTTACGTTTTTTCCTTTACTGACCGTCAATAGTTGCACAAAAAACATAATTACCATTTTAGCTAATTACGCATATGCGAGAGAGAAACACACAATAAATTCATAGGAGTTTTGCAAATGACACACACTATTCGGAAAACTCTAAAGTGTAAAGTTGAGGAAACATTTCAATCTTCGTGTTTTATAAAAGATAAGTTTTAAATAAAAAAATAGCTTTACCAAATTTTAATTATAAATAAAATAGCATTTCTGAGTTCAATATACTAAAACATGAAAGGCGCTCTACGCAAAAATGCTGATGGAGTAGACGGAGTTTGTCCGGTCGAGGATATTTTTTGCAAGGCGGTCGAAGGATACTTGCGTATAGAGCAGTTCTGCGCAGAAACTAGTTCATCAAAAATATATATCATTTTTGTACCCTGATTAAGGTTATTAGCTTGAAGTAAAACAATAAATTTTAAATGAAAAAAAGAAAAAATAATTGTTTATCAAATCAAACAAAAAAAGGAAATATCATTTGATGTAGGTATAACTGAACAGTGCTGATGGTCTTATAGGGAGCACTGACCCAGTAAAAAGAACGAGAGTGAGCAGTAGAGTTATATGCTTGTCAATTCGGTAATATTAATGAGTTAGAATGAAATACAATATCACACGTACACAATTGTATATATCAGTTTTTACATAGTTTAAGGCCACTATGTAATGACAGAAACTTTGTTCTGAGTGCTGACAAAATTTTTTCAGCCACTGACCATCAGATGTACGGTAAATTTACCGGCACTGTTCTTGTAGGGATATTACATTAAGCAAATCCAAAAAAGTAGTAATAATAAAAGAAAAAATCGTATATAATATTAACAGGTTCCCTGTCCCCATATAATAATGCTTCTGAAGAGCTCAACGCCCACTTTTTATTTTAAGATTCTTTGAATCTTAGAATTGTAGATACAAGCTTTTGAAAGATTTGAGAAAAGACAAACAACAACAAAAATGTTGCTCACATGCGATTCTTGAACGTACTCACTGCTTGAACTACGTTGCACCTTTTATGAAATATATACATATGTATGTGATTCATGTGGACGTACTCGATAAATTTTCACGATTTAAATTTAATTAGTCGCAAGTTTTATGACGATAAAACATCTACATATGCTTATGATCGGTCTAAATAGCTATGTAGATTAAGGTGGAGTGATCTTATAGTGATACAAAGTTGTCTATGAATGAGAAAAACAAACGTACGAAATATTATTTACCTATTTTGATATCTTGAGGTGCCCCAACACAATTGAAAATCGCTAAGAATAACAATTGTTCCCCTTTTTTTGCCATATTTTTAAGATTGTTCTGTGAATGTATTATTCTGAATTGCAGCACTGCTACAAAATTAATAACAGTATAATAACTTGGGAATGCGCTAACTTAAAGGGCAGTATTTATTTGGATCATTTGTTTATTGAAAAAAGCAAGATAAAAATGCGTAATTTTAATAATATTTAAACGTGAAATTGATTTTTCGTATCGAAATGTGGCATTTGCTGACGTGAAAGAAGTCTTGCCCTAATAAAACCGTCTCGTTTGTGTTCTCCACAAACTGCACTTAAAGCTTCTGTCACTAATTTGATGCATCGCTCCACGGCTTGGGTGTGGCATGGAAAATCTTTAATATTCTGAACTCTACCTAAACGACTTTTAACAATCGCTTTCAAGGCTTCATCCGATAAATTGAAAATCAGCGGTGGCTCAGTTATTTTACATTCTTGCCATGTAATCATTTCGGTATAATCTTCTGCGTTGAAATTGAAGGCAGGCACTTTAAATGTTCGAAGACCTGGAGCATCCTCTGATCTTGCTGTTGAAATTCGTTGATAAGCTAACTCACGTATGCTTTCTCTGTCGTCTCCGAGCATAGTGATAAGAACATTCTCTGGATGGCCGAAATATCCATTTCGTTGGATTACCTTGTCAACGATCTCTTTTAAATCCGTGTTCAAATAGCGACTTAGCCTAATCGTTTTCCACAAGTGCTTAGCTCCATTTATGCCCGAGGGATCACATTTTATTGTGAACCACATTGGAGCATAAACTTTTGTTACGTACGTGGCTAATATCACCAATTTTTCTTCGGGATCTGTTTTAGTCACATATAATCTCAAAATTCGGTTTGCCGTCGTAAGCCATCTAGACTGGTTCAGGGGCCCAGGTTCCATATTAGCTAAATTGGAAGAAATAACACCAGTGCTGATAGCCGTCGCTATATCGTAAAGATATTTTTGGTCCGTGCTCAAATCATTTCTAGTAATCTCAGGTAATGTTGATGGAATGGCGGTGAATTTTACTACTGGCATTGTTTCACATTTTTGTAATTCGGATCCAATAGGACCTGAAAAGCACTTAGGCCCTGTGGTTTTTCCATCTAAATGCAATAATAAGTGTCGCAGTGGTAATTCATTCGAATGTAACTGACAGACAAACCACTGTAATGGTTTTTTAAGTTCTTCTTCCATCATGCGAATCACACCGCCTTTAAAACCTGTGTTCACTACAGCTACAGATATTTCACTGAGTTCCACGGATTTGGATTTTAAGTAAGTTAAAATAGTACTTTTAATACCTTTCGCAGTGCCCGACTCACACGTGACATGGCCGAAATAATGACTTCCTGGCTCCGATTAAATCACATAATGGTCTTCTATAACTCTTTTTCTGTAAAATTTACCTTCCTTCTGAGCACTAACCAAAGTTTTATCCTTTCTGCCATCAAAATAAATACCGCGTATGCTTCTATTACGATCTACATTCTGTAAAGCTGATCTGATTTTAGTTCTCTCACGGCGTAACTTAGAACGGTCAATGACAGCACTGGTATCGTTTGATGAAACTATTCCCACATCTTTTAACACAGAAGAAGCTATTATAGCAGCGGTTCTGTCAGAAACTCCAGTGCGATCGCACGCAAGAGCTAAGGAAGGTAAATTAAATCTCTTCTTTTTTGGTGGTGGCGCAACTGGATTTTTCTGTGGACTTGAAGCTTCGGTATTGCTGGAACTGGCACTGGTAGTTTCGATTGTCAATTCCACATCATCATGTAAGGAGCGAGAAGAGCACGGTTTCTCGGAAACAATTGTGTCTCGGCTACGAAATGAACTTTTTTGTTTTCTCTCTTGGTTTTTCTTATTTTTAATAGTCGCAGCTTGATCTACACCACCTATCATCATTTTTCTTGTAGTTCTTTGATCTAGTAAAAAAGATAGTTCTGCTTTGGGAACACGACTGTCCCTCAAACAAGAACAGTTTGAGGTAAGTTGGCATTTGCAACTGCAGATGTCAAATAATCTGTGGGACTCAGCTTTAAATGTATTAATTTTTTCTTGATAGTTTTTATTTGATTTACGACCTTGATAAGGCTTCATTAAACTTCTATATTTGTCGTGGTAGGCACGAATTAGTTGAAGCACTCTCTTACGGCTAACTATTGGCAGCGATGTTTTTTTCCAAAAATCTATAATTTCTTGAGCCAATCTTTCTGATATGTCTTGGACCGTTGGCTCTTTTGTATTTTCATCCGTCTTAAGTTCATATTTAATAAACAGATAATATTTCATAACATCGTTATAAGTGGGCAATTGAGATACTGGTAACTTTTCTGGCAAACCAAACACGGGAAATGACGTCGTTTGTCGAGTTTTTACTTGAGACATTTTACTGCAATGAACAGTATCTAAATAGGTTATATTTCCAATTCAAAGTACTTTAAAGTAAATTTTTTAATTACCTTCCCGAACTTTTTTTTAATGTAATTGTTTGTTTTACTTCGCCGAACTTATTTCATATTTATTTGTTTTTAAAAAAAATTCGAAGAACAGCGATGTCACCAAAACACAAATATGTTTCAACGCGAATCGCAGTGTCGCCAGAGCTTATGAGTATGAAGTTAATACTATGAACAGTGCAACGGTAAATTGCTTATTGCGTCTTAAAAAGACAAGAATAAAAAATCGCGCGCGTGTGCACTTAATGGCATTCAAATAACGTGTGATGAGAGTGGTGAAAATACTTCCCCGCAATCCCCCCCGCGCTATCAAAGACTAACACGGCAACGTTCAGAATTTAGTTTAGCGAAAATAATAATAATTTTTTTTTTGGCTAATTTTCGTGAATATCTCTAAAACTTATGAGGTTGGGGGCACCTCGAAATATATTAAGCGCCAAATAAAATTTTGTGTGCATATTTGTAAGTAACAAAAGAAACTTTTTACAGGTATTCCAAAACGAATACGATCAAATATTTTTTTCGCTCCACCCTAATGTACATATATCAAATAATATTTATGATATATAAGCATACAAACCAATTAAAGTTAAGTCAGAACCGTTTTGCGTGGTAAATTCACACGGTTGAGCTCTGCTAAAGAAATTAAAAGGGGTTTGATTGTACTTGCTCTGTTTACAACTAATAATGATGGGTCTGGCATGGTCATAGGAAGATACAGTTCAGCGAAGTGTCCGTTAGAAATCTTTACCATAATTCATATTTGTTGTACCAAAAGTTGAAACAAATTAAGCTCAATATAGATGGCAGTTTAGATGTGAGTTAAATAAAATAGAAATGGCATCAGGCTCTAAATATACGGCTGAAGAAATTCGAAGAATGCTGGAAGATACCGATAGTGAGAGGGATTTTAGGGAAAGTGATGATGAGTATTTTCCATATGAAAGTGACGCAGAAAACTCAGACAGCTCAGAAAGTGAAGGAGAAGGTATTGGCTTGACAGAAAATAAAGTGCAGACTTCGCAGGATGTTATGATTGCTGAATTTACAAGTGCCAGAAGAAGAAAACTCCACGGTCATTTTAGGAGAAGTAGAAGCTTTAGCATAATCTGGAGTCCAACCACTGTGGTTAAAAGAAATTTTACCAAATGGACGAGAAACCTTTACAGGTATATCTTGTGTCCAGGATATTCTGTCAATTTCGCACGAAGCAGGTGATATCAGCGTCTAAAAAATTTATGAGTACTTTGGAATGATGTTATCGAAATTATGTTGAACAAAACAAGTAATTATGCTAATTTTTTAATGAGCACACGGTCAATGAAGTATAGTCGAATGAACCGTTGGGTCGATATCAATAACACTGAACTAAAAAAATTTCGCGCTTATTTTGCTAATGGGTATTGACAAAAACCATCCATCGAACATTATTGGAAAATATAAAGTCATAACAATAAAGTCACGTTCTATACAAAAATTGAAAAAAGCTCATCAATTGGTGCTGTGAATCATATTTGCTTCATTGGACAGGTAACCTGTTAAGAAGTTAATGTATTAAATAAAGATGTAAGTGATTTTTATCAAACTTTCCATGCCTATGAATGACACATATTGGTTAGTGCATAGTAGCACTAGCAGCCAAAATATTGTTACGCTATTGCTATCGTTATTCATTTGAACGGCTAGGTTTCGATGAGTTACTACGCAGATGACAAAAGCACAAAAAACGAACAAAGTGATGTTAACAGTTGTAGCAAATGAAAAAATATTTTAACCGTTCGGAGCAAAGAAAAATTTTACCTACTGCAATTGCTCTGGCTACGAAAGTCGTTGGTATTGCTCTGCTTTTGCTTTTGTGTATTTGTACTTTCACAGCTTGAAGCCTTGGATTTGAATAAGACATCTCAACAGAAGTTATTTTCTTGGTTTTAGCAAATTTTATGCACCTGTGATAATTGTTTTTGTTTTTTTAAATTAAATGTGCGACCAGTTTTCAAAATACGACTGCACGTTTTAGATTTTACGTACCCATCTTGAGAAATTGAAAGTAATTTGGAACAATAAAATTATGCTTTCGCGGAGACATAATCACTTACGACTGTAAAACAAGCAAACGAAAACCATGATATACATACATACATACATATTTTTAGACAAAGAAAAAAAACCTTCTGCAAAATAATCTATTAGTTACACTTGTTGGAGACATGGAGTTAATTCAATTTCCGGAATAACAGCTGGCTCATTTCAGCTAATTTTTAAGGCTAGTGGCGACGCCCGCCAGAGGGTGACTTGCACTTTCCACCTTTTTGACGTTTTTCAAAAATAGATATTTGAGTTTCAACCGCGAACACCCCAACATCATTAGCCAGCTCTGCCTGCGAACCATCAACCTTTATCCGTTTTATATAAGTATACATATATTAGACAACATTGTTATTGCCTTAAACCTTTTAATCTTAAAATCTTAAAGCTTGGAATTATTTAGATTAATATCATATAATTTTATATCTAAATAAAAGCCTGAATTATTCAACTTTCACAACGAAAACGAAAACTCTGTTCATTCAGTGCACCCCGCGCATAAATTTCGTTTGTTACAATTGGGATATTTTTGCCGATGTTCAGCAACAACTTTAATAATATATTTGTGTACTGCTGCTCCATTATCATCGCCTTTAAACACAGTCAGTAATTATTAATACAAAAAACAAACGAAGGCAGTGTTAAAGCACATTCCTTTCGCATTATTAACAATGTCCCATCGTTTTAACTCTGCGACTATCGATTAAGCTTGATTAAATCCTGTACCACTATTTAATTTTGGAACTGCTAGAAGTTGCTCATAATTTAGACCTAATAAAACTATTGGAGGTTTATCAACTTTCTGAGTACCACCACAATCTTGGAGCAATTTACCGTCCCAGTGCAATACTACATTAGGGACTGCGGAATTATCATTTTATATACATACAATATATCGCCATCATTTTTCTCATTTTATAACGATCTCTACGATTGGCCGCTGTGGTCGAGTGGGTAGCGGTGCGTGCTATTACTCGATATGCCGCTGGGTTCGAGGTTCGAATTCCAGCCAGGGCAAATACAATCTTAATCATAGAAAAAGTTTTTTCTAATAGCGGTCTCCCCTCGGCAGGCAATGGCAAACCTCAGAGGGTATTTCTGTCATGAAAAAGCTTCTCATAAAATACGTCTGCCGTTCGGAGTCGGCACAAAATTGTAGGTCCCTCCATTTTTGGTAGAATATAAAGACGCACGCCACAAATGGTAGAAGAAGCTCGGCCAAACACGGAGCTATATAGTGTAAGCGCCAAATTATTATTATTATATATTATTTTATTTTCATGTGAGCGATCAAATATCTACGGAGCTGTTCGGACGTGTTTTTGTCGCTTCTCTCCGTCGCACTAAATTAAATTGTGCCCAAATTGTGATACAATAAGCAAAAATATACTAAACGATGGTGCGAAAAGACGCTAATTGCAGTGTTTCTATTGTGTAAGCAATAACAAAAAACACGTAAATGAAAAAACAAATACGTAATAACATTAACAGTGCCTCAGGTAAAACCAAAAGTCAAAGCCGCGCGCAACAACAACAGCAGCAAGACGAACGTCGCCATTCCGCAATACAAAGAAGTAATGCGAACTTCAGCATTGTTTCTTCGGAGACAAAAAAATTATTAGGTGATACGGAAAGAGCTCGCTCGCTTTCGCCCGCGATATTGTGCTCTCCCCTAACACAATCGTGGAGCGCTCCAGCCAAACGACACAATGTCGGTTTTCGCACCAACAAGGACAGTGACCTCACTCACCACAACGGTGTCGTCAACAACAACAACAACATCAACAGTGGCACAGCGACCGATACTGTCAGCACAATTTAATGTGACACAATCAATTCAACCAAGCCCCAAGCCATCGCAAGTGCAAGACAAAACTGCAAACGCCAGCAGTGCTCAGCTAACTGCTAACGCCAGCAAAACATTAATACAGACTGGAATCGACAGGTAACTAAAACGAAACTAAGCGAAAGCTAAGCCCACAGAAAACAAAAAATGCGAACATTCCCAAAATAGCTAAGGTAACAACGGAGGGCAATAACCAAGTGGCTTCTGAAAACAGATTTGCCATACTTGGAGCCCTAGAAGAGAATGAAAAACAAACAAAAAAGCCTAAAACTGCAAAGCCACCCCCAATTTACATAAGGGAACAGAACTGCGTCGAATTAGTAAAAAATCTGACAAAAAGTATTGGCTCTAATACTTTTTTCGTCGTAGCTATAAAAAAGGGAAATATAAGCGAGACTAAGCTACAAGTCAATACTGAGGAGAACTATCGTAAGGTCTCAAAATTCCTAGACAATGCGTCAGCTAACTACTATACATACCAGCTGAAAAGCAGTAAAGGTATTCAAGTAGTTATTAAAGGAATTGAATCAGCCGTCTCTGTAGACGAAGTATTTGATGGTCTCAGGAAAAACGGCTTTGATATTAAGTCTGTTGTGAATATACTCAACAGAGAAAAAATCCCTCAACCTAAGTTCAAAGTGGAACTGACACCGAACAGTACTCCCATTAATAAAAACGCTGTAAGGCTCTAATCCACACTTCTCAGGTACCACTAATGTCGCAGGCATACACGCCCTCTCAACCAAGAACCTCATTCACAACGATGCCAGGAGTGACGTTTGCAAATGCCTTAAAATGGCCTAACATCCCACGAAACCAACCACAAAATGTACCGGAATCAAGCACACAATAAACACCCGTACAAAACCCTAGTCAAAATCCAAGTGGAATTGAGGCAATACTGTCCACACTAATAAACTTAATGGTATCCATGCAAAATAACATGCAGGAGCTAATGCGCAACCAAAATCGACTAATGGAACTTTTAGTTAACCAAAAATCTACATAAATGGCTACACTAAAAATATGCTTCTGGAATGCTAATGGCATTTCACAGCACAAAGACGAGCTTTCAAAGTTCTTGAATGATCGCGAGATCGATGTTTTGCTAGTATCCGAAACACACTTAATCAACAAAAATTATTTTCAACTCAAGGATTACATTTTCTAACCAACAAATCATCCGGATGGCAAGGCCCATGCAGGCACTGACAATTTAATTAAGCGCCGAATTAAGCATCATCCTCTGATGGCGTTTGCTACAAACTACCTACAGGAAGACAATTGTACAACGCAATTATTACACCCTCGAACAAGCTTAGTTTCATTTCACCTGGAAGGGCTACGTACTGGCCCACAGATCCAAGAAAACAACCCGGCCTAATCGACTTTGCAGTCACAAGAAAAGTGCCGCGTGATCTTACGCGAATTGAATCTCTAGCGGACTTGTCTTCTGACCACTCTCCAGTCCTTCTTTACATCCTAGATCAGCAGCAGTTCCTGGAACGCCCACACTCTTTAACATCAAGTAAAACAGACTGGCTTAAGTACAAAAAATACATAAGCACTCATTTTGATGTCAGCCCAAAAATCGACGGTGAAGCTGACATTGAAACCTCAGTTGATGCGCTGACCTATATAATTCACTCTGCCGCTCAACTATCTACACCGAAATCTACAGTACCATCAGTATCCAGTAACTTTCAGCCAAATAGGCACATTGAAGAACTCGTACAGGAGAGGCGTCGACTACGGAGAGACTGGCAAACATACAGATCGCCTGCCACTAGGGAACGCCTCAGGGCAGCTACCAGTAGACTCTCCAAAGCCCTAAAAACTGAGAGAGAACAACTTCAATACAGCTATATCAGACGACTTTCACCCACCAATAGCAAGTTTGCACTCTGGAAGGCATATCCAAGCTTAAATACAAGCTGACACGCCGTTAAGAACAAACAGTGGAACTGGGCTAGTAGCGACAAAGAAAAGGCAAATGTTTTTGCCCACCACTTGCAATAGGTTTTCAAGCCCCATCCAGCAACAAATCACTTCGTACTTCCACCTCTGGTAAATGAGACAGCCATTTCGCCTATTTCCATTCAAACAAATGAAGTCCTCAAAGTCATCAAAGAGCATTTAAAACCGAAGAAAGCTCCAGGTCATGATTTAATCACTCCAAAAATGATAATCGAACTACCGAGATGTGCAATAAATCATATTGTTACAATTTACAACTCAATGACGAGATTTGGATATTTTCCTCATCAATCGAAAAAGTCTATCATAACAATGATACTCAAGGCCGGAAAAGACAAAACACAGCCCTCGTCATACAGACCCATAAGTCTTCTGCCAATCCTGTCAAAGCTATTTGAAAAGCTTCTTCTTCAGCATATTACTCCTCATCTGCAAAACAATAACATAATCCCGACGCATCAATTCGGTTTTCGTGAAAAGCATTGAGCAAGTTAACCGCATCACCTCGGAAGTACGCACTGCATTCGAACATCGAGAATACTGTAGTGCTGTATTTCTTGATATTTCTCAAGCCTTCGACAGAGTTTGGCTAGTCGGCCTTATGTACAAAATCTCGACTTTGCTACCACAAAATACCCACAAGCTACTTGAGTCCTATCTCCATTAAAGAGTGTTTACAGTGAGATGTAAGACCAATTTTTCCAACGATCATGTAATTGAAGCCGGTGTTCCCCAAGGAAGTATTCTTGGGCCAACACTTTATGTTCTGTACACGGCTGATATACCAACAAACAGTCGAACATTTATTTCAACATTTGCTGACGACACCGCCATCACTAGTCGCTCTAAATGCCCAAATCAAGCCACATTGCAACTACCAAACCACCTGGTAGAAAAATGGCTCGCAAACTGGCGCATCAGAGTCAACGAGCAAAAGTGTAAACATATAACATTTACCTTAAACAAGAAAAGCAGTCCCGCATTGACCTTAAATAACACAATCATTCCTCAAGTAAATGAAGTTACATACATTGGCGTCCACCTTGACAGGCGCCTCACCTGGCGCAGGCACATCGAAGCTAAAAAAACCCAACTGAAAATAAAAGCCAGTAATCTGCATTGGCTAATAAATGCCCGTTCTCCCCTTTTCCTGGAATACAAAGTTCTGCTATACAACTCAGTCTTAAAACCAATTTGGAAATATGGTTCCGAGCTTTGGGGAAACGCCTGCAGGGGCAACGTTGATGTTATACAGAGAGCGCAATCAAAGATCCTTAGAACCATTACTGGGGCCCCATGGTACATTCGGAATGACAACATCCAAAGAGATCTAAATATAAATCCTGTAAAAGATGAATTAGATCAACAGAGAGCAAAATATCAGACCAAGTTATCGCTTTTACGACTAAGCAGCCGTACCCGTCTCCAGCGCAACGACCTTCCAACCCAGCTTTGAGTTTTTAGGGCCATAGTAAATAGTTAATTTATAACTAATGTGTTTAGGCTAAGATTTGTAAAACTTGTTGTTATTCTTTTTAAAAAAGAGAGATCTAATAAATAATAAAAAGTTAAAACAAAAAAAATATGAGCTTTCCAGAACTTCGTCTTCAAAATTAGATATTGTTGTTTTTGGTGATCTTGAACAAGAACAAGAAGATGGTCTGCTCAATTCTCCGAAAGAAATAGATGTGTCAAATAAAGCTTGACTTAAGACTTAAAAAAAGAATTGTGTGACTATATTTTTAAATAAAAATATTTTAGAAATATTAGATTTTAATGTATTGTCAGCATATTATCGTTTTCATCTTCTACGTCATCTGGTACATGTGCCAGCCGGCCTTTACTTCTTATTTACAAAGAAAGTTCTTCAGATACATCTTTTTTTAATCTCACATCAAATAATTCATCAGACATTTTTTTTATTTTCAACTGATAAAACTCCGAATGTTTTTAAGTCGACTTTATCTAAATTTCTCCATTCTGAATGTATTGTTAAGGAGAAATTATTATTCTCTGTAAGTAGCTTAATTTGTCCAAATCAGCATGGTTTTGTTAAGGTCAGATCAACAAGGCTTTTCAAGAAGGCTACCAAGTCGACACCATTTACAATGACTTTTCGAAAGCGTTCGATAGAGTTTCCCGTAATGTATTAGTGTCAAAATTATCTAGCATGGGTTTCCACTCTAAATTCTTAAATAGATAAAATCTTATTTGTCTGACAGAAACTGCGTGGTTGCATTTGAAGATGTTTACTCACTGCCTTTTATCGCTACGTCAGGCGTTCCTTAGTAGAGCTGAAGCAAACCGTACATATGTATTCGTTACCGAGTAACGAGTACAACGCCTGACTCACAAACTAAACTCGGTACCCGCATATTCCGTATATGTAGGTGTCAACCGATGATTCTTGGTGTCAAAAGTAACGACTAACGATAAGAAAGTAACGGGTGCTAAGTATTTTAGTAACGAAAACATACGGGTACCAAACTTTTCGTTACTTTTACAGCTCTATTCCTCAGGGTAGTGTTCTGGGAGCAATTTCTTTATTTTATTTATAAATGGCATTGGGTCTTGCCTTGTGGCCGCTGTGGTCGAGTTGGTAGCGGTGCCTGCTATAACTTGACATGCCGGTGAGTTCGAAGTTCGAATCACAGTCAGGGCAAGCAAAATCTTAATAATAGAAAAAGTTTTTTCTAATAGCGGTCACCCCTCGGCAGGCAATGGCAAACCTCCGAGGGTATTTCTGCCATGAAAAAGCTTCTCATTAAATACATCTGCCGTTCGGAGTCGGCACAAAAAACAGTAGGTCCCTCCATTTGTGGTAAAATATAAAGACGCACACCACAAATGGTAGGAGAAGCTCGGCCAAACACTGAGCTATATAGTGTACGCGCCAAAATTATATATATATTTATTGGGTCTTGCTTTTCTTCATCTAAATACCTTTTATATAGTGACGATCTTCAAATATACTCGGTCATTAGAGACAGGCATGACTCCATTGCCCTTCAAAATGAACTTCATGAACTGCATTCATGGTGCGTAAGGAATCAGTTGCATCTTAATATAAAAAAATGTTCACATTGTATTTACACAAGAAAGCTCATACCGCTTCCCACAAGTTATAATATTTCTGGGTCGTCACTTAATTGTGTAACTGAAGTTAAGGACCTTGGTTTTTATTCCGACACAAAATTAAGCTTTTCCACGCATATAGACTATAAGCCAGCAAGTCATACGCAAGGTTGGAATTTGTTCGTAATAGTGCTTCGTTTTCTTAATAACAGATATGCGTAATTTGCTTGTTCTTTTGTTGCCAAGCTCTTGAGTGGTTTAGTTGACTGCCCTAACCTCTTAGAATGAATAAATTTTAATGTTCCTATGAGAAGTCTACGCAGTGTTCCAGTCTTCTACCTCGGTTTTTCAATATCGAATGTGGAGTAGTACATAGCTTACTATATACTTATTTCAATTAGTCTTAAGTCATTTTGTCTTATACATAGTCAGTAAGAATTTATTGTTAAATTGAGTGAAATAAATAAATGTAGGTTTTATAATGAAACACCGATAAATTTAATGATTTATATAAAAATGTTTAATGTAGTATATTTGTAAGTAGTTTTAAGTATTTAACATAGTTCACTTAGGTTAGACAATTAGTTATGGTTTTAGTTATTTAGCATGTTTTACATATTACATTACTTAGGTTAGGTAACTAGTTATAGTTTAATTTATTTAGAATTGCATTACACATAAACATAGTTCACTTAGTCTTTAGCAGTTAGTATAAACAAATAGATACATACTTATGTATGTAGGTATTTCACTTATTAATTAATATGGAATTAGAGTTTAAATTAATCACTTTACTTGAGAGTCTGGAGTTACCACCGGTCAGTTGAAGTCGTTAGCGCGAACTGACTTTTGGCCTTTTGCCTCTGTCGCGTTCACCTCGTGACGCGTGCCAATATGTTTGATTTGTTTGTATGTTTGTATGTCGTTTGTCTTCTTGTGTCTTTTCTTGTGTATGACTGAATCTGATGCTTATGAGTGGTTTTCTTATTATGTGTGTCTGTTCATATGTTTGACTGAGATGGGTGTTTGTACGTTCTACTGACCTGTATGTTTGTAGTGCGTATGCAGTTATAGGGTGCTTGCTACAATTCCTACATCTCGGCCATACCTGACAACGCGTTCGCCCACGAACGTAGTTACCATTTTTTCATATTGTCAGCTGAGGATGACGTCGCCCGAGGCCCCTCGCAGTTCGCCACTCTCTCAACTTCATAACGGTCATGGTTGAGTTTTTTAACTACTTTATACGGCCCCAAAAATTTCGGTCGTAATTTCATACCTACGCCAAACTGTGTCCGCTTTATTGCTACCAGATCATTTATTTTATACTGCGTTCCAGGTTTCCTAGTTTTATTGTGTGTTTTTCTATTCTCCTCTTGTACTTTTTGTATATTCTTTTTAGCTGTTTCTCTTAAAATATCTCTTTCTTCATTGAAACTGTTGACTACTTCCTTCTCTAAAATTTCCTTCAACCTTAGGTCCTCTTTGACTCGCATTTCGCACCCTGTTAGCAACCTAAACGGAGAAACTGAAGTACTACGACTCGGCGTATTATTTATATACTGTTGGACTTGTCCAACATACTTATACCACTGCCCTGGATTTGCATGAGCTAACTTTGCCAACATTGGTACTACTACACGGTGCATTCTTTCTACTTGTCCATTTCCTCTAGGGACACCAGTAGTAATCGACAAGTGTTGTATACCATTGCTCTCACAATAGTTCTCAAAACTATGTGACGTAAAAGCTGCTCCCCTATCAGTTATAATTCTCTGCGGATTTCCAAATATCGACGCTGGTTTTGTTAATCGGTCTAAAACTCCTTCTGAACTTGTATCCTTTGTGGGATAGAGCCACACAAACTTCGAAAATGCATCTACCACAACTAATATGTAGCTGTACTGTTTGCCCGTAGCCGTCATAGATCCTAGGTGGTCTATATGATACGTTCCTAGTGGATGACCTTCCTTATCAATCGGTGATAGGAAACACTCTTTCTTGCCACCTTTAGCGTTTGTTACTAAACACTCTACGCAATTTCCAACTATCTTTGTCACTTTCGACTCTATTTCTGAAATATAATACTCTTTCTCCACGCAATCTCGTGTCCTCTTGACTGAGAAATGTCCTTGCCTATGAGCGATCTGTATCACTTCTTCCTCTAAGGAATTCGGAACTACTATGAATTCTTTGTTCTGGTCTTTGCATAGTATATCATGATGAATGTAAAAATCTTCGTAGCTGGTAGTTTCTAATATTTTTCGTATAGCACGAGTCCATTTATCGTCTAACTGAGCTTCTTTCAGCCTATGTCGTAGTGAGTCGTTTATCAGCATGCAGCTTAGTCTGCTAAGTGCATCAGCGTGTTTCATTCGCGTACCCGACCTATGTTCGACTGTATAGTTGAACTCCTGAAGGAACATTGCCCACATAGCGACTCGCGTCGGTACATCCTTCCTCTTTAACGTCATTGCAAACGCATTGCAATCTGTCACAATTTTAAATGGCAACCCTAACACGTAAACCCCCCACTTCTTAAGCGCTTCCACTATTGCTAAAACCTCTAGCTCGTAAGAGTGGTAGTTTTCTTCCGATGGTTTTGTCTTTCGGCTCATGTACATAACCGGATGAAACTGTTGGTCCTCTGGCTCCTGCTGTAAAAGTACAGCTCCATAGCCGTATTTAGACGCATCTGTATGTATTTCTGTAACGCCCTTCGGATCATACAGCTTCAACACCGGAGACTGTACAATATCCTCCTTAAGTTGCTTAAAAGCGATAGTTTGCTCGTCTCCCCACTTAAAGTTTACATTTTTCCTCAGTAAATCAGTCAATGGTTCTGACATCAAAGCGTAGTTTTTAATTAATCTACGAAAGTAGGATGTTAACCCCACAAACCTCTGAACTCCCTTTTGATCTTTTGGTATCTTGAATGTTTCTACTGCTCGCGTTTTTTCTAGTGACGGCCTCACTGTATTATTTTCGATAATATAACCGAGAAAATCGACCTTCCGTTTCAGAAAACTACATTTCTTCCACTTGATACGAAGCCCTGCCTTTTCTGCTACTTTCAGAACCTTTTCTAATTTCGAAATACCTTCTGTCTCGTCTGCCGATGGAATGATCAAATCATCCATGTAAATAACGATAGTTTCGTCATTGATCAATTTCCTAAATATCGCGTTTATGTACCTGCAAAAAACAGCTGGTGAATTCGATATTCCGAACGGTACCTATAGAAATTCGTACTGTCCCCTATTTGTCACAAATGCCGTGTATTTCCGTGAACTTTCTTCCACGGGCACATGGAAAAATCCATTTTCCAAATCCAATGTTGTAAACACCTTAGACCCTTGTAATCTCTCGATTACCTCGTCCATTAGTGCCATTGGAAAATTATCGCGTACAACCTTCTCATTTAGTTTCCGGTAATCACAACAAAGTCGTTTAGTTCCGTCTTTCTTACCTACCAACACTACTGGAGAAGCATAATTTGAATTACTTGGAGTAATTATACCCTCTTGTAACCACGTTTTTATCTGCATTTCGATAAACTTGCCGTCCTCATACGACGTCCTTCTAGGATGCTGAAATACTGACACATCATCTGTTAGAACAATTTTCATCTGTACAGGAGACTCTATACACTTCAGTGGTGCGTACTGTCTGACTAATTTTGTAATATACGCAGAATTGCTTTTATTGAGGTGCTCTATGTCCAACTTTGAACCTTCTACTTCGTTAATGTGTAAGCACAATCCAAGAAATTCTGCTCTCAACTCCATTATATTACACTCTGAATTTTTGCTTTCCTTTCTTACATCCTGTTTGTACTGAAGTACGTCGCCATCTTGCCGAATTATCAAATCCACTTCACCTAAAATAGATCTACCCAAAATAGCTGGATAGTCCATGTCTCTGTTTTTATTGATATGAAACATTATCCTTATCTCAACATCGTCTACTAACGCATTCGTTGTAAAGCTTCCTAAAGTACATATCTCTCTATGACCTATGCCTTCCAACCTACGCCTATCTTTGTTTATTTCTACGCGAAGGTCCAACTGGTTTACTGTCGCTTGCCTTATCAAGCATAAACCACTTCCCGTGTCTAGTAACGCTGGGAAAATCGTGTTACTAACCTTGACTTTTTTGAATTTCAGATCTCTATCTGCCCTTGAGGGCTTCCAGTTTATCTCCTTCACTGTATTCAAATTAGTCTTCTCTGCCTTCACCTTAATGCCCTTTTCTGGGCATTGATAAGACTTATGCCCTGTCTTGTTACATTTGAAACATTGCACCTGAGCTGTGCAACCCTTGGCTACGTGGGACGCATCTCCTTATTTAAAGCACTTCTTTTCACTTACTTGTGACTAGCCCTTTCCAGTATTTTCACATTTAGGTTTAAAATCTGCCGCAGTATTCCTTGATTTTGTTGTTATCTTCTCATAAATTTTTAGCTTTTCTTTTAACTCTTTGACACTTTGCGCTTGATACAAAACGGTTTTGTTGAACTTCGTATCCGGTATCCCTGCAACAAAGTAATCTAACAAACTTGCCTAATCTAAACTGATTTTCTTTCCAATTTCCATTAAAGAATACAGAAATTCAATATGGGTCTCATTATATCTCTTTTGTCGGTTCCTAAGTATTCTATGCACCTCTGCTGAACATAAGGTAACGCCGAATTCAGTAACGAGAGCCAATTTCAACTTATTCAAATCCTTCAGACCTACCTGACTTCCCACGAACAACTTTGCTGCTCCTCTTAACAGCTGCTTAGCGTAAATAAACTTGTGAACCTCAGTCCACCCTACGGTTTCTGCATTCTCCTCGAATTGCTCCACCCACTGGTTAACATCAAAATTATCTGTTCCGTTAAATAGTGTCAGACTGTCTTGAATATCTTTGAAAGTGAAATGGGGACCTGCAACTAGCCTAGGGCTGACAGCAACCACTTCCCCCCTCGACGTCACCGACTCAAAATCATTTTCTTCCTCTTCTTCTTCTTCATCATTTAGCAACCCGTAATATCTAAGAAGTCTCTCCCTCAGAACCTTCTTTTGTCCGTCCAATGGTAACCCTAACTCCCTAAGTTTCGTCTTCAATATAACGACTCTCAAATTCAAAATTCCCTGAGCGTCCATTTTAAAAATATTTTAATCAAATCTTTAATTTCTAATATACATACATATGTATGTATATAAACACGTATGTATATATCAAATAAAATCAATAGAAAGTTCTTAGATTACTTTATAACTAGAAAATTAGTATCAACTATTATTTCATTCTTTTCTTGATACAATTCAGATTTAAGTTTTGCTTTTTCAATTAATTTTATTTATTAAAAATATTCAGGCAACTACGTTTCAAAATTTTGTAGACTTTTACGCAGTTTTCAGATTACATTGGAAACATTAAACTGAAAGTTAATCATTTTTAATTGTATAAATGCTCAAAATATAAAATTTTTGTTTCTAATTATTATTATTTTAATTAACTTATTTATTTATATTCGATTTACTTTACTCTTTACTTTAAACTTTTCAAAATACTACTCGATTATCAAGCAAAATTATTACAAACTTTCATTTCAACTTAAACTTATCTTTTTCCTGCTGGGTACTTCGCCTTCATTAATTTCTCTGCTATCAATTAATTCTGCTGCTTCTTTCCTTTCTGCTGCACTGCTTTTCCATTGCTGATTTTACTACACTGTCACTGCTACATACATATATATTTTGTAAGTTCTTATTTTGTTGCGTTTTTCTCTTGAAAGTTCTTATTTGGTTGCATTTTTCTCTTTTACTCTTACAATGTTACTTCGCACCACATATTTCTGCTGCTTATATACAGCTTCCAAAGTCAATATGAATTCTTTTGAAGTCTATATGTACATAACTTTGTACATATGTATATGTATGCTTATTACAAACGAAAAAAAATATCACTTGCTTTTATATATTCTCGCGCATTCAATGTTCTACGCACGCAACAACACAAAACGACGCCACGGTTATGCTCGCTATTGGCAATGTGCAAAAACAACCCTTAAGCCAGCACACTTGTCTGCTTGTACATATGTACATATGTAATGCCGCTTCCAAAGCCTATTAAGTTCGCTACGCAACAACACAAATTCTACACCTGCGCGCTTGTACCGACGCCAATCAGCCAGCCTACTTAGCTTTCTATTCAACTGATGGCTTTGATTTTTTCGTACAGTTTTTACAAAAAGAACTGCGTCCGTCCGCTTGCTATGCGACAAAGGTACACCTTACACATTTTTTGAATATCTATACATATGTATGTATGCACTTTTTACAATATTACACTAACATATGTACATATGTACACAGATCCGCATGACCCTTATAAAATACTTTTTATTTCTTCATTTGCTTATGCACATACATAAGTATGTATTTATATAGTATTAATATTTTTATACATTTCAACGCGCACTCAAATAGTTTTCAATCGGTTGAGCCCCCACTTTGTAGGTTTTATAATGAAACACCGATAAATTTAATGATTTATGTATGTACATATGTATATAAAAATGTTTAATGTAGTATATTTGTAAGTAGTTTTAAGTATTTAACATAGTTCACTTAGGTTAGACAATTAGTTATGGTTTTAGTTATTTAGCATGTTTTACATATTACATTACTTAGGTTAGGTAACTAGTTATAGTTTAATTTATTTAGAATTGCATTACACATACACATAGTTCACTTAGTCTTTAGCAGTTAGTATAAACAAATAGATACATACTTATGTGGTGATAAGTGGTGTTTTTGTGTGGTCTGCTGAAATAACGAAAATTCGCACATTAAGGCAGAGGAAGTTGGCCAATATAGCGTAAAGCCAGAAGGACTTACCCAGGAATATCCGGTGAGTTCGTTTCAAGCTGCAGGCGGCCATTGCAGGCCCCGTGGCTAAGTTTTTTCACTGTGTTGCTAGCCATTTTTCCATAGATTTTCCACAAATTTTATAAATTATATTTTTCATACTGGAAGCACACACGAACGAGACAAATACAAATCCTCAAAAGCTGTGATTATTGTAAAATACAGCTGATCTTGTCGCCCACACTGGGAACAGATCGGCTTTGTCTATTTGACAATAGCGAAGCTACACTGCGTATCTGATACTCACACCACCCACAGGAGTCTAAGACAGGGTGCGTCATATAAAAAAAAAATAAAAAAAATAAAAATATATAAATAAAAAAAAAATAATAATATAATCTAATTAAACTAATAATACATATAAATATAAAAATAAATAAAAACCAAACTTAGGAAAATACCTACAAATCAAAACTAAAATAAATTTTATAATAATCAAATAAAACATAATAAAGATAAAAATAAAGTCAAAACAAAATAATATACAGTGGATGAGCTCGCGTTCACCACAGTGCGGGAAGCTGCGCGCAGAGCGAACTGTAATGGAGAAAGTAAGTCCATTTGCACGCAGCGCCAAAGTGGCAAGATCGCCAGAGAGGACAACTTCTCCGAATGTTGTCAGAGCGGATGCTGATAAGTTCGGAGCCTCCGAGTCCAGGAGCGATCCTACCGCTCTAGAGTTTGCAACCATCAGCTGCTCTCCTCCAGGTGAAAGTGAAGTGGGGAACGCTGCCTCCCCCTTGGATAATACCGACGCTTTAAGCCTGCTCGGTTCCAGGATTGATGAGCTGGCTAAAATGATGGTACTCCAAAGGCACGTAAATCAGCAAATGAGAAACTTGGTCTCAACACTGGCTGACTTACAGAAAATGGTGAAGTCGGAGAGCTTGAAACCAGCAACAAAAAGATGCTTAGGTGTAAAAATAGACATGGCTTCGCAAACTGATAAAGCCAGCTTTGGTAGTGGGAAGAGGTCTAGATCCCGTAACGATGCGGGTTCTGCTAAGGAGAACTCCCCACCGCAATCAGGAAAGCGGACCAGAATATTGTCTCCAGGAGTACCGGAATCTCACCCTACAGGCGATGTTAAGAAAGGCAATTTACCTAAGCCCACTGCCAAGTCAAATGAGAACGAGGCTTGGACTGAGGTGCGCAGAACTAGGCGACCCCTTGTTTCAGAAACGGGCAAAAATAAAACACCGACCTTTTCGGAAATAGTGCGTAGGGATACCCCAAAATCAGTTGCAAAAGGAAAACCTGACGCTTTTATAATTTCCAAGAAAGGTGAAACGTCCTATGCCGATATACTTCGGAAAATAAAATCTGAGCCTAGCTTATCCGAGTTCGGAAATCTCGTCACCCGTATCCGTAAAACACAAAAAGGAGAGATGTTGCTACAGCTTAATACCAGAGGGGAGGCAGGTAGGTCCCAATACAAAGACCTGGTTAAAAAAGTGCTGAACGACGAAGCTGAAGTGAGAGCCCTCACACACGAGATAACCGTTGAGTGCAAAGACCTGGACGAAATATCTACCAGAGAAGACGTTGTGCAGGCAATTAACGAGCAATTTGCGTCCATAAATGTAGATGTCTCGGCAGTGAAAAGTCTTCGCAAGGCATATGGCAGCACACAAATCGCCACGCTAAGTTTGCCTGCGAATACCGCAAGTACCCTTCTGTCGAAAGGTAAGGTGAAGGTAGGCTGGGTTGTGTGCCGTTTACGAAAGGTGTTGCAGCCAACTGGCCGATGCTGGTCGTTTGGCCACATTTCAAACGAATGTACAAGTTGCGATAGATCCGAGCTGTGCAAAAGATGCGGTGGCGCAGGGCACGCAGCGAAATACACCTAAGTGCCTGCTATGCCAGCATGGAAAAGAAGAACCGTCTGACCATGTCTCGGGAGGTAACAGGTGCCCGTCATACAAACGAGCAATAGCCAAAATGCTAAAATGAAGCTTATACAAATAAATTTAAATCATTGCCAAGCTGCTCAGGACCTACTGAAGCAAACGGTGGCAGAGACGAAGACGGACGTGGCTATTATATCAGAGCCATAAAAAAACCCCACAGCTTATGGGTGGGTTGCCGATGCAACCAAAGGAACAGCAATATGGGCATGCGGAAACTTCCCTATACAAAGTGCGCATCCTGAGTTTACAGGTAAGGGTTTTGTTTGGGCGGTTATCAAAGGTTACCACATTTGCAGTTGTTATGCACCACCAAGCTGGACGCAGCAGGACTTTCAGGAGTTACTGAACAAAATAGTTGAGACAGCATCCGGTCGACATCCTTTAATAATCGCTGGTGACTTTAATGCCTGGGCTACAGAATGGGGTAGCAGAAGAACAAATGCAAGGGGTGCAGCCCTGCTAGAAACCTTCGCTCCTCTAGACCTCGTATTGGCGAATCGCGGAAATATCAGCACATTCCGGAGAGATAACAGAGAGTCTATCATTGATATAACATTAACGAGTGGCTCACTGGCTGGATGCACTAAGTGGATGGTCAGCGAGCATTACACTCACAGCGACCATCAAGCAATCCTGCTAGATATCTCTAGAGACAACCGCACAGACCAAAACGGTCACGGTAATAAACACCATCACCGCTCTTGGCGCCCGGCAACTCTTGACAAGGACCTGTTTACTCTTGTCTTAAGAGAAGCATCCAACAAGATGTGTCCAGAACAAGAAGCAGTAAAGGGAGCCTGCGAGTTGGTTTCCGACCTCACAATGGCATGCGACGCAGCGATGTCACGTAAAATGTTTAATACAACCCGTAAACAGGTGTACTGGTGGAACGATACCATCAGGGAGCTAAGAGCGAGTTGTCTTAGGGAAAGAAGAAGTTGTCAGAGGCAAATAGCGATGCCAGGACATGAAGGTAGGCGAGAAAGATTCAAAATTTTAAGAAAGAAATTGAAAGATGAAATTCGGAGTAGCAAAAAAGCATCATTTAAGATTCTTTGCGACGAAGCTGACAAGAACCCCTGGGGAAACGCTTATAAGGTTGTAATGTCAAGAATTTCTAAGGCGCCTCAGGAAAAATGCCCACTGTTGCTAGACGTAATTGTAAAATCCTTGTTTCCTTATCGTGATACGGTGAGCGTACCACGCGCTCCCGCTTCCGTTAGCGGAATTGTCGGGGTGACTGCTGATGAAGTGATAGAAATCGCCAAAGCGATCGGTGACCGCAAAGCAACTGGCCCTGATAACATCCCGAATAGGGCTCTCAAAATGGCCATTGCTTAGGACCCGCAGTTGTATGCCAGAGTGATGGAGTCCTGTCTTCAGCAAGGAGTGTTTCCGCAGGTGTGGAAAAAACAGAAGCTCGCGCTTCTTCC
The DNA here is from genome assembly GCA_963971545.1 of Philophylla caesio. Lineage (NCBI taxonomy): Eukaryota > Metazoa > Arthropoda > Insecta > Diptera > Tephritidae > Philophylla > Philophylla caesio. Next base: position 35,176,812 of record OZ020608.1, on the reverse strand, counting down.
GAAACCAGGCAAACCGCCGGGTTTACCTTCATCCTATCGACCGATCTGCCTACTCGACACCTTGGGTAAGGTTCTGGAGAAAGTCATATATAACCGAATGTTACGGTTCACTGAAGACGAAATGGGATTATCACCACGTCAGTACGGCTTCCGTAAGCGAAGGTCGACCATAGATGCAATACAGGAAGTAGTCTCAATTGCCACAAATGCAATTGCTGGTAGAAGATGGAGAGGGGGCGATAAACATTACTGTGCCACAGTAACACTCGATATTAAAAACGCCTTCAACTCTGCAAACTGGGAACACATCCTAACAGCACTCCTAAAACTACAGGTTCCGGCATACATATTTAATATCATTAGAAGCTACCTGGAAGATAGAGTTTTGGAATATTCTACCGACGCTGGAACTAAAAAGTATACCGTTACTGCGGGGGTTCCCCAGGGCTCAGTAATAGGTCCAATATTGTGGAACATAATGTACGACGAAGTCTTCCGCCTACCGCGCCCCGACGGAGTAGACATAATCGGGTTCGCTGATGACATTGCACTGGTAGCAGTAGGTTAGCAAATATCCGATGTCGAAGTCAAAGTGAACGCCACAATAGAGACGGTCACTAAATGGCTAGATAGCGTAGGCTTATCTCTAGCAGCAGAAAAAACAGAAGCTGTTCTAATAAGTAGTCGGAAAAACCTGAGGTGGCGGTATTTAAAGTAAATAGCCACACTATTCGATCCTCCCGCCAGTTAAAGTACCTTGGTGTGATTATCGACGATAGGTTATGTTTCGGACCACACGCAGATTATGTAACACATAAGGCGTCAAAAACTTACGGTGCTCTATCAAGAATGCTCCCAAACATAGGCGGACCTAGAAGCAGCAAACGGTCCATTTTAGCTACAGTTATCAGCTCAGCCTTGCTGTATGCAGTGCCAGTCTGGGCTAAGTCATTGAAAGTAAAAGCCTATCGGAAGCCTTACGAAACTGTGCATAGACTATGCGCTCTACGAGTGACGTGCGCGTATAAAACAACTTCGGATGACGCGGCAATGGTCGTCGCGGGTATGACTCCCTTCGATATACTGGCTGAAGAAAGAGAGAGACTATATCAGCGGAGAAAGCAGTTCGACAACGCAGAGGTAATTGCTGTCCAAGAAAAAGCGTTATCCTTAGAAAAATGGCAGGAGCGCTGGGATAACTCCGAAAAAGGAAGATGGACACACACCCTTATTCCCAACATTCAGAAGTGGGTCAGTCGAAAGCACGGGGAAGTCAACTTTCACCTTACCCAATTCCTTACTGGCCATGGCTGCTATAGAAAATACCTTAACCGCTTCGGGCTGGACGATTCCGCCCTCTGCCCAACGTGCAATGTAGACGAAGATGCGAGGCACGTCTTATTTTCTTGTCCACGATTTTCAGCAGTTACGATTAACATAAGTACTCTATCTGCAGATCCGCTTAGTCCGGATAATATAATCGATACAATGCTTAGCTCTATCCGAAATTGGGAAGCAATAAGTGGCGCTATAGCAGAAATACACAAAAAGCTAAGGTACGCGGAGTGGTCCCGAAAAAACCGGTGAGATTTCTACCACTTTCACAGCGTACTGCATCATTCGATTTTGCTCGGAACCACGTCCGTTCCGACAGAATCGATCGCTAGGGAGATTTTAAGTAATTTACATCGTCAAAGTGTAAATAAAACACGGGTTGGAACCGAACGCACTCCTCCCGTGTAATCAGGACGGATCTGAATATCGTTCGCCGGACCATCCAAACAAAGTTTAGCCCCGTTAGATGTAGCTCGGAACCTCGTCCGTTCCGACAGCTACGATTGAAGACATGCTCTGCGAATGACCAGCAAAACTACATCCGAGTCCCTCTACCTGCTGAACCGATACTGCCGTAGAAATTGCCCACCAGGATCTACGGCTGCACAGCATACAACATAATGGGTGCCGCTTGGAACCAAGTTCGTTCCAACGGTTTCGCCAGGTTGTGGACGGTAAGGTAAAGTGAGAAGAAAACGCGGGTTGGAACCGAACGCTTTCCTCCAGCAAACACGATGCGGATCTGGATCTCGTTCGTTGGACCACCCACACAAAGCTTAGTTCCGCTAGATGTTGCTCGGAACCTCGTCCGTTCCGACAAATATGACTGGATACAAGCTCTACGTTTGAGTAGGTAATCTTAAGCGTCAAAGTGAGGAAATTATGAGGCTGGAACCAAACGCTCTTCAGCTCCAGTTTATTGCGGCTCCTGGTATTCGTTTGCTGGACCACCTCGGTCATGCTACTCGCTGAGTCTGCGCAGCAAGGGAACTTGTTCATCGGGCTTGTTTTGTCTGCAGAGTTCATAGCCGGGCAAGAAGCCGCTCGGAACCAAGTCCGTTCCGACGGCCTCGGCTTACTATAGCGCTCTTTATAGTGTCAGCAATGCTGAGTAGGCGGAAATCAACTAACCTGTGAAATTGGCTGCTCGGATTCCCGTCCATTCCGACAGCCTCAAGTAAGTTCAACTTCGAATTATATAGATAATAAAACTAACTTAGAACATTTAAGTAGTGTCAGATGTCAGGCATATAAACGCAATTAGGCGGACATTACATAAGTGGGCGGGGACGACGGACCAGACACGGGTGGGCGAGTTAGACCAACAGAGGTGGTGCCAAGTAGATGCAACTTCCACGGACTGCATCAAGACGGTAACGGACTTAGAGCTTCGTGCTCAAACTGCCTCCCGACGAAATACTTGACGGTAGTACCGGGAGGGGAACGGTACGTGACAGTAGGAGGTTTAGTGCAGGTTAAAGTCCCACACTGACGGGGTGAAGGCTTTCGATGCTTACTCCTCGTAAAACAAAAAAAAACAAAAAAAAAAAATGTATGTAGGTATTTCACTTATTAATTAATATGGAATTAGAGTTTAAATTAATCACTTTACCCTCGCTTTACTTGAGAGTCTGGAGTTACCACCGGTCAGTTGAAGTCGTTAGCGCGAACTGACTTTTGGCCTTTTGCCTCTGTCGCGTTCACCTCGTGACGCGTGCCAATATGTTTGATTTGTTTGTATGTTTGTATGTCGTTTGTCTTCTTGTGTCTTTTCTTGTGTATGACTGAATCTGATGCTTATGAGTGGTTTTCTTATTATGTGTGTCTGTTCATATGTTTGACTGAGATGGGTGTTTGTACGTTCTACTGACCTGTATGTTTGTAGTGCGTATGCAGTTATAGGGTGCTTGCTACAATTCCTACATAAATATGGGGCCATTTTATGCTGTTGTAGATGGTTTAGGGTATTGTGAATAATGGTGTCAGTTGCCCTTGGTTTCCTATATATTTCGTAGCTGAACTCCTTGAGAATTTTATCTATCTTGATTGCTAGATCCAGATAGTTAATTTTTTCATCCATTTCTTTTTCCATCGTATATTTTATGTTTCCGTGTTGGTTGTTTAAATATTCTAATATTTCTTCATAACATGTTACCCCATAATATGTTACCCCAAGGTTATTAGTTAATTATTTTATGTACATACTATTTCTGTTCTAGGTTTTGCATGAAAACCTCGATGAGGATGGCCGAAGTTGTGTTACCCATTCCCAGTTCGTTTGTTTGCCTGTATATTTTGTTGTTGAATTTAAAGTAGTTTTGGCTGAGGATGGTCCTTAGAGAGTTTGTTATACATATGTATGTGTTGTTTTAATTTTGTCTTTAGTTTTTTCAAGTATAGTCTTTTGTACTATGTCAATTGCCTCTGAAAGGGGTATCGAAAGATATAATTCTTTAATATCAAATTATACTAATTTCGTGTTTTTTGTGATAGTTACTGAAACAATCAATGGACAGCAATAAATACAGCACAACCAAAACTAATTACTCAGATCGAAAACGACACTGAATGTGGCACAACGCCGAAATCGTTATGTCACAAAACCAAATTTGACAAGGGATGGCCGAATATCATTCCAATATACATCTAAATTCCACCCTGTCGAAAAATCCGCAATAAATCAAAATACTCCAAACCTCTTGAATTGCTTCTATAACCTCTACAGCACACTCACGAACTGTTTTCTTTAAGATCTTGTACTTAAACCTAAAGAAATTCAAAACGTCTCCATTTTTAGGCAGCTTGCGTGATGGCAAATTATTATGAGCGGCACCCAAAAGATAAACATTATTCAAACTATTTTCCGACATAGCTTATATATCTCTACAAAACGAGTAACAATTAATCACCGCAGATATCAATATTATCTCAAATTTTAGTATATAAACTAGTCAGCTGTAAATGTAGCCAACTTTATCTAACCAGTAGGGCGATTCAGTAACTTTTAACAACACGACTAGACGTGTTGTTGGCTAAAAACATTTGTGGTTTGCAATAGCGATTGTGCGATTCACTAACTCATACTAAACAACACTGAACAGCTTATTTGTCCTATTTATTCTAATTGACAAAAAGTGGCATCTCAGGTAACGAAGTGTCATTATTTACAAAATATACAAAAAAAGAATGCAAAAAAGTAAAACATTGCCATTCATCCGGCCAATAGTTTGAGCATTAGAGTGCAAATTCAACAAACCAAAGGCAAGTATACTTAATTAAAGTTATTAAATAGATTATTTACTTTTCTTTTTATATTTTCGGAATGGCTTCAACAAGCCAAGCCGCAAAGGGATGATGGATTTCTTTCAAGAGCAGGAGGAGCTGTGCGGCGCTGGCAAATGTGCATTGTGCTTGGAATTGTAAAAAATTAAACCGCGTGTGTATAAATAAATTCATCACTTTCATTAATAGATGTGTTACAATGTTTGTCAAAATAAATATCTTTTTTTGTATATAAACAACTGCATATTGCGAAGCCAATTCCATATATAGCCCCTACGCGCAGACGTTCTTTGTGTATATGTATGTATATATATTTGTATAATTCTACCTGTTTATTTCAGTTTTTTTTTTTTCTTCTAACATAGGTTTGGCACGATTTAAAAAGTATGAGCAGTGTCCGAGTGCGCGACCGGAAAAGGCAGCTGCAGGAGCGGGTGCTGGAATTGATAGGAAGCCATTAGTAGAGGGCCTCTCTGTGGAAGAAAGCTTGCCAATGGAATTCCTTTGAATAAATTATTCTTTAATTCTTCAAAATTATGTACCTTAATATTAATTTAATTTTGATACTGTTGAAGTTTTTGTGAATAAATAAGGTTTATAAAATGTTTCTGTATTAGAGGAAATGCTTTTATTTTACTAATATACTTATATATATGTACATATGTACATTAAATATTCATTTATATACATTATATGCAATATATGAACGTTTAATATTACATTTACTATTCTAACAACACAAAACTAAATCCCGCTAGCTTAACAACACAGTTGATTTTGCAATAAAGTATGTTGTCAAAAAAAGGGTTACTGAATTGCAGTATTGTTAACTTCTGTTGTTAAGCTGATTTGACAACTTCGAATGTTGTTAAAAAATGACAGAATCGCACTACAGCTGTGACATGCAAACGACATCTATGAGATTATTTTTGCAGTTGTACACTGGTGTGGTTTTTACAACTGCAGTTTCGAGTTACGAGCGCTATAGAGGGATCTGTTGACGTACATATAAAAATGACACTTAAAAATAGAAAATTATAAAAAAGATTAATCTCTTCATTATTTTTGTTAATAAAATACCATACTACAATCAATTAAAGTATCAATTAAAATATTATTTTAGATCATAAATATTCCTAGAAAAATTTAATGCGTATGTTCTTTTCATTAGTGTTCATCAGTGTAGATTCGTTAAATTCGACAAGGATAAGACATATAATAAAAAAATAAGCGAAAAAAATTGTTTTGGCGAAAATTCTTATTTTTGCAAGCACCATCTGAAGAATGAAGATAAATGGCTCAAATTTTTACAGACTTTTTTTCCGTAACTCTCAACGAAATTTTTATATGGGACCGAAAAAAAAATTCTATTTATTTGGCACAGTCTACTGTATGTACATATATGTATGTATATGTGGCCACGGGATTCACTTATTGATAAAGCGTGCAATCAGTGCGTTCATAATTTTCGAAGTTTGCAAGCCTTGTGTGAAAGGTATTTTCTTTTTCCTTGTTCGCTAATCCATGTTGCAATATTCCAAAAGACGCTCAATAAGCTAACAGATGGATTATTTGCGTAATCGAAAACGACAATGAGGAAGAAATACTAGAATACCTGAACAACCAACACGGAAATATAAAATATACAATGGACGGAAAAATTAATTATCCGAAGATAAGTAGGATCCTCAAGAAGTTCACGTACGAAATTTATAGAAAATCAACAGCCACGTATACTGTTATTCGCAATACCTCAAACCTTCCTCAACAACATAAATCGGCAGCATTAAGACATACATATAATCAATAGACTAGAATAAACACCTTTATCAAAGGAAGGATATATGATTTATATATGTAGTATAGCTACAAATAATATATACACGAAGAATGTTGTGGACAAAATCCGGAAAAATAATGTAATACAAAGAATAAATGAAATGCCGCTGTAAGAGCAATATTTTGAGTGTACATAATCTAACTCAAATCGCAATTATTGCTTTGAACTGGTGTTATCAGGAATCATTAGTGTTTACTTTTTTTTAGCTTACAACCCTTATAAACTATTATTCAGATATGCCATTTTGCGTTTTATTCCTGGGTTGAAGCAGCAAAATCCTTGAAATTTAGCAAAAAATTTAGTTATCACAAGCAAAGTATCGGTTGACTATATTACTTAAACAGCATAGGTATGTAACGGTAAAAAACATTGCAAAGAGATGCGATGTTAATTTTGATGTTGTACTCGTAGAACACTTTCACTGCAATTTTTTCACCGTGGTAAGAAGTAGTTTCTTGCAGTCAAGTGTCCATTTTCTGCCAGAGTCACTAAAATTAATGCATATTAAGAATATTTATATTAATAAAAAAAAAAAGAAAAAGCCTTCGCTTCTGAGTTCGCCATCACTGCTTATGTACTCATACATATATGTCCAAAATCATAAAATGTAATAGTGATGCGAGATTTTATCCGTCACTGCATATCAACTACCAACACCCGAATTTCAGGTTTTGCTATCGCTAAACCTCCATCGCCAAAAAATGCTTTATGAATTTTAGCAATTCTTTTTTTTTTTAGCTATTTTCGCGATTCTGGCATAAAAAAGCTTCTCTGAAAATCTCCAAAATTTTGCATTATTAGTTAATTTTTGAAAGATTTAAGCGATGAACAAAATGAACCTGATAAAAAGATTTGTAAATAAAAGAAATTTGTAAAATACTAAATCGTCATAGAAACCAAATTGGTAATTTTTGAAAAAACGCAGCCAAATATGGCAGTATTCAACGTAGTGGTAGAAAAACCAAAATCGACGTTCGATACAAACACCAAATTCAATGCCTTGCGCTCGTAGATCAAACGAGTTCTGCCAATAACGCACAGCGTTGAGCATAAAGAATGAGAATTTTTTCAAATAACACAGTACTAAAAAAAAGAATGAAGTCGAAATACCTGGGAAGTGATGTTATTTTCCTTGTAGGTCTTATCGAGTAGAACGAGAATCCAATTTTGGAATTTGTCAAACACCCCCAACATCTCGACTTAACCTTAAAAAACCGATTTTTCGTGCTTTTGCGCACTTCTAAGTCCCGTTCATTCTAAGAACGGTTTAAGATAGAAGAAACTCAGACCTTTTGAAAGATATATAGACGTCTTAAAAAAGCTGAAGAAATTTACTTGTTTTTGCACAACAAACTTAAATTTTGCTACCCTTTTTCTTCTTTTTTTGACTTTGGCGATATTTTCACACACTATTTTAAAAAACACAAAATGAGTTTTTATTAGATTAAAAAAGTACGTTTAATACCGAGTTCAACGAATGTTTCTTTTAAAAAAATTCGCTAAAAGGTGACTGAGTTATTTTACTTTTTATAAGAACGAAATTTTGCAAAAATTTGCTTCTGTTGTTCCCAAGGAAATTATCACTTAATTTTTGAGTTTTTACTCAATTTTGAAGTCTATAAATTTCCGTTATACTGAAGTGCACGTATTGTTTATCTTTTGTTGTGTTTTCTGTTAAATTGGATAAAAATCTTAGTAAAGTAAAACTAAAATGTGCGACAAGCGTAATAAGTTTTGCTACATTTTTGGCTTATTTACGGATACAAGTCATCGGCGTGATTTTAAAAATAAAATTGGTGTTGTAAAAATATATAACAAGATTTTCGAAAGGTTTTATAGTGCGAGCCGCTGGTACGAGCCAGAATTTATTTGAGAATATTGCTGCACAATATTAAAAAAATTTAAAGTTCAACAATCAATTACTTTGACCTTTTCTGTGCCTATGACTTGGCATCATCAGGCATATCATAAACAAGACGATTGCTATTTTTGCAAAACAAACGTTTCAGGTCACAATTTTAAATCGCGGAAAAACGTAAAGTATGCGAATGTTGTTACGGTTACAAAACCAAAATACTTAAATGCCGAAGTGCCTACAAAAAGTGAGTCAATTGATGCTGGTGAAACATATTTAGTAGAGGAAGAATTCCTTCCTTGTAAATCAAAATCAACGGAAAGGCATTTGGTTTGAAATTCTGATTTCGCCGATCTCGTGCGTGATATGCATTTATCGAAACGAGAATCTGAAGTCCTCGTTTCACGACTAAAGCAGTGGAATTTTGTGGAAAAATATTTTCAAATAACATCGGGTAGAAAAAGCGACCGCACTTTGATACTTAGAGAAAGTTTTAAAACTGATGGCAATGACTGTGATCTGGTACATTGTGTAAATGTACCCAAATTATTTTCGGCTTTAAATTATAATTATAATGCAGATGAATGGCGCCTTTTGATTAATGGATCGTGTTCCCTTAATCAAGTCTATAATGTCACCCTTAGGTTTAAAAGGTGTGTTATTACACAATGAAAATCTCTTACCATCAGTTCCAATCGCGTATGGGGTTAACAAAAATGAAACGCATGAAATGATGGAAAAGTGTTGACAATTTTGTTTTAAATATTTTTGAGCTTTAAGGCCGATTGGTTTATTGGAAAATTATTAGGAACAAAACAACAATACTCAAAGCGGTAGAAGTTATAGTACTATTTCGGAAATCACCACATTTCCTCATCAGACTTCTTTCTTCTTGGCTTCTGCGGGAGTCGAACCCGCAACAACATGCGCAATACTTAAGCCGGCAGCTAAGCGCATTCAGCTAAGCTTACGCAGTGTGAGCTGTTGTTATTTTTCCTGCTTTCTCTTCACAACTTACTTCAATCAAGTGCGGCTGTACTGCCGCTATTTCTACTTGACTGTGTAGTTGTTATATGTACAATTTCTGTTTTGTTAGAATTTGTTTGTATAAGGCTGGCTATTCCTTTTTATACATTTTATTTGTTATTGTTTGGCCATTTCACTATTTATTTTAAATATTTTTGAGCTTTAAGGCCGATTGGTTTATTGGAAAATTATTAGGAAAAAAACAACAATACTCAAAGCGGTAGAAGTTATAGTACTATTTCGGAAATCCCCACATTTCCTCATCAGACTTCTTTCTTCTTGGCTTCTGCGGGAGTCGAACCCGCAACAACATGCGCAATACTTAAGCCGGCAGCTAAGCGCATTCAGCTAAGCTTACGCAGTGTGAGCTGTTGTTATTTTTCCTGCTTTCTCTTCACAACTTACTTCAATCAAGTGCGGCTGTACTGCCGCTATTTCTACTTGACTGTGTAGTTGTTATTTGTACAATTTCTATTTTGTTAGAATTTGTTTGTATAAGGCTGGCTATTCCTTTTTATACATTTTATTTGTTATTGTTTGGCCATTTCACTATTTATTTTAAATATTTTTGAGCTTTAAGGCCGATTGGTTTATTGGAAAATTATTAGGAAAAAAACAACAATACTCAAAGCGGTAGAAGTTATAGTACTATTTCGGAAATCCCCACATTTTCTCATCAGACTTCTTTCTTCTAGGTTTCTGCGGGAGTCGAACCCGCAACAACATGCGCAATACTTAAGCCGGCAGCTAAACGCATTCAGCTAAGCTTACGCAGTGGGTGCTGTTGTTATTTTTCCTGGTTTCCCTTCACAACTTACTTTCCCTTCACAACTTCACTTCCCAGGTATTTTTGAGTGTCACACTGTGTAATACATCAAAACCCTTGACGTTACCTTTCATTGGTACCACAACCAGACCTTTTGCCTAGACATATAAGCTCGCGTTTGGCATTTACAGACAAGTACCAGTTTTGGGAGTAGTGGCAAAGCGTGATCTTCAGTGACGAAAAAAATTTGATGGCCCTGATGGTTATAAGAAAAATTGGCACCATTTAATATACTGCTACATACCAAGCCAACATCTACTAGGCCAGAAGTCCAACAAGATATAATTTAATTGCACACGGTAAAAATATAAATATATCACTATCTATACCGGGAACATGCCGAAGCCCTGCAGCACGACCGTCTGATGTGCGGCTGCACTCTACCCACCCTACCATGGCTCTTAAGGTTAAATAGAGCCCACAACAACTAATAAGACAGACTCTGAATATTAATTTAATATTCCATATTATACATATGTACATCTGTATTTATTAATTAATTATTTCAGTGCATATTGAAGAAAATCGTTATTAAATTAGATTAATTATATAAAATTTCAAAGTTTAAAAGAATTTCAGGGTATACATACATACATATGTATGTATGACAAACATTAACTTTGGGGGTATTGCGGGCACACATAACTAACCCACCTCAACAATTTACACTTTATAGGGTCAATGACCCTCGGTGTTCACTTTGGTACATGGGAGAGCGAGAATTCTGTTCTCTTCCCCATGAATGAGTTATAAGAAAAGAAATTAAGATCACTAAGCAAAAAAAATTCAATTATATATGTACGTATTTCGGTATGTAGTTTAAGAGAACAAGATAAGTAGAGGGAGAGTGCGACATTAAAGCATATGCACGCTCTTTCGGATGTACGCAAGTACGTACATACAAAACTAACCGAAAATTATATAATAACTTATATACGCAAGTAAGTATATAAGAACAGCTGCTTAACTACATACCCACACACGTACAATTGCAATATATACAACCGCGAAAATATGTACACGTTCAATAGCTTACAGACTTAAGTTATTAAATTAAGTAGAAAATATAGATAAAATATATTGAAAAAAATATAAAAGATCAGTTACATACATTTTCCTTTGCGTTGCCAATGCAGTCCCACGAAGCGAAGAAAGGCCTTCCTTGCTGAGTAGATACTGCTCACGTACACTTGTACATATGTAAATATATGTATGTATGTATATAATATTAAATTATTTTTAACAAAAAAATTTAAGTTAAATTTAGTTATTACCGACAAATGAATCCATTTTTTTTTGAACAACACTGTGCTAAGCGCGAAGAGCGCCGTAGCAAAATCAAAAACAGGCTCTTACTCCGAACGTAGACGGAGTGTTAAAGAGAAAAAAAAAAAAGAAAAAAACAAAAAAAAAGCAAAAATTAGGAGATAAAAGTAAATATTAACAGAATTTGGTCAACTTTATAGTTTTAAGAGTCATTCATGGTGGGTTTGCTAAGAAATGAGAGCAAACACAGTAAAATACTAAAGTGTAGAATTATTGCATTATGTTGAGCTAGGTCAGGTCTGGGGGCTCACCACATGGTTGCGATGCACACAAAGTAGCTACATAACTAATTTGACGGTATATATTTATGTATGTACTTACGTACATACATACGTAATTAATGCATGCACATGTAGCCCAAATTTGACAATAATAAATTTGGAACTATTGTATTAAATTACAAATGATTTAAATTACAAGAATATAATCCAGGTAAGTATTAAGGTAAGGTAAAAAAAATTTAAGTTTTAAGGTAAATGTATTATAACTTTAATTAAAATTAGTCTTAGGTTAAATATAATTTTGCTTTTTTGCCATCTCGTGTGGCTTGAGGTTTGGCAAATGTAATCCGAATAGGAAATGAAATAGGAAATATACGTGCAACTGTACACGTTGTGGATGCAATAAAATCGTGGCTTAGTAGAAAACTATTTCCGGATCGGGATCGAAAAACAAAAGCAATTGCGCAATTAGAGTTGATGCTGCTCCGATTTCCGCAAAAATTCCGGTTGATTGCGGGTTATATGTAGGTAGGCAAGGTAGGTTACCCTTTGGATGCCGTAGTTAGGTCGGTTGTACGCCACAGGTACACATTATTAGGCGATACTCCTGCAAGGAGTTTCAATTTACTTTAAAAGAAAGAAAACTAGGAGATTCTGAGGTAGACTTACCTAATCTTCGCCGGTTCGTTTTATCATTTTGGAGGTGTGTTTATTAAGCGCAGTGAGATGAAATATATGGTTGCTTACTTACCAAAAAAAAATCTAGCTATAACTATAAATAGAAATAAGCCATGTACCTACGGTACATACATACACCCCTCTCTTAGATTGACCGTACTCCTGACTGTTATATTTATCAGGATTTGCAGGGTTGAAAGTCTTTTTTTTGGTAAAACTGACGTTTGCTTGCATTTGGATCTTCCAGCTCATACTTGCGAACTGTGCACAAAACTTTTTACTGGCGTTGCTAAATATAAAATTTCGTCGGTATACAAAATCGCCGATCTCGAAAGACTTCGCTGTGCTTCGCAGATTATACCGCTTCGAAGATGATTCAAATGCTTTAGTAATATTTTCGCTTAGCGCCTTGCGTTTATGTTTTAATTTGTCAGATCTGTCAAGTATATTTTCATCAACCGTATTTAATTTACGGAGAAGCGCATACTCGCTTGCATGCGTGACCATTTGCTGACCGAAAACGCCACAGTATGGAGAACAGCAAGTGGGCTGGTGGTATGCACTTCGTAGTGCTTCAGCTATGTCAGTCAAGTGCCTATCCCACAGCGTTTGGTCTTTCTGAATGTATGCTCTTATTCCCGTTATTATCGATCGATTTACCCTCTCACTGGCATTTGCCTGAGGGCTGTAAAGGGCAGTATAAATATGCCGTTTACCGCGATCAGTTAGCATATTGTTGAAAATAGAACCTTTAAACTGCTTCCCATTATCCGTCAAAACTATTTCCGGCGTTCCGAAAATCGGAAAAACATGTTCGTTGATAAAATCAGATATAACTGAAGCGTGAAATTTCTTAATCGCTCTTAACAAGGGGAATTTCGTTTGATGATCCAGGATTCCTAAGATTCCTATATTAACATTTTTGACCTGGGATATGGCCCAGCTTCTGGAAAGGACGTTGCACTGCATATTGAGTAGACATTGGAGGACGAAGAGAAACGTTTGGGGCTTTACTTTCGCGACACACGTCACAAGTGGCGATACAGTTTTTTACATCTGCTGTCATATTCGGCCAATACAAATCCATAGCTTCTTGGGCGGGATCCATAATTTCCAATTAAAGGACTCATTTTCTGGGTTTCCATCAGGATGCTTAGTACGTTTATATACATGATTGTCTAATATTTGGATATCAGGCTGACGATCTCCATTTTCGCGAACATGATTTTTAAGCTTCTCGTATTCATTACAATAAAAATCGGATGACTCTAGACGGACCAGCGGACGGGTCTCTAACGAGCTGACTTTTAGCTGACTGGTTTCAGCGTCTTCAGCAAAATTTTGTCTTGACAGACAATCTGGGACTACGTTTTGGTTACCCTTACGGTGCTCAATCTTAAACTTAAAGCCTTGCATCGTCAAGGACCAACGCGCAAGCCTTCCCGAAAGGTCGGTCTGTCGCATTAGCCATTTCAGACTAGCGTGGTCAGAAACGATAGTGAATTCTTGACCTTCAACATAAGCTCGAACTTTTTTTAAACTTAACACTACAGCCAGATATTCCAGTTCCGCAACGCTATAGTTGGTTTGTGCTTTGTTCAGTTTCTGCGAAAAGTACACAATTGGTACTTAAATGCCTTCGTTGTTACGTTGAGCTAAAACGGTTCCGTTACCAAGTTTACTTGCGTCACATTGAATTAAAAAAGGTTCGTAGTAATTTGGATTTGCCAGAACTGGTGCTGTACACAACTTTTCTTTTAGGTCCAATGCAGCGTGCGCGTCGTCATTCCACTCAAAACCTTTCCCGTTTTTGAGAAGATCTGTGAGTGGGGTTGTTATTGCAGCGAAACCTTCTACAAATCTACGGTATCAGCCCGCCATGCCGAGAAATCTTCTCAATTGCTTCATATTCTTAGGTGCAGGTTAATCTGTCACTGGGGAGATTTTATCTTGGTCAGCCCTCAGTGTACCATTACATTTAATATAACCAAGATATTTTGCTTTTTTTATGCAGAATTTGCTTTTTTGAACGTTTATTGTGAGACCATTCCCTCTCAAATGATAAGCAACAGCGGACAACACGGACACATGTACTTTGAAGGAATCGGACACAATCAACAAGTCGTCTCAGTAGACAAACACTTGCTCCTTTAACTTTGGAGGAATTACACGATCCATTAATCGACAAAGAACTTGGGGCGCGTTACATAAGCCAAAAGGCATGACTTTGTAGCGATAGAGCGGACGGTTTAAAACAGTGAAACAAGTATAGTCTCGCGAGCTAACAGCCAATGGTATTTGCCAAAATGCTCGACGGAGACCTAACGAAGAAATAAATTTAGCTTTAGGTAACCGACTGAGGATTCCTTCTATATGAGGTAAAGAATAAGCATCTTTTACTATCACACTATTGACTTTTCGGGAATCCAAGCACAGACGAACTTTAGCGGACTTCTTTACCAAGAAAACCGGACTTGACCACGGACTATTAGGGGATTCTTCAATCACTCCTAATCTAAGCATTTCATCGATTTCGTTTTGTACTAGTTTTTCAACTGCGGGGGATATCGGAAAGTATCTTTGTTTGATCGGACGTACATTTGGCTCGAGTTCGATGGTATGTTCCATCAATGAAGTTTTGCCTAAACCTTCTTTTTCAAAGCTAGGAAATAAGTTCTTTACTATACTCAACCGCTTTTGTTGCTCAACATCTAAGGAAATCTGGTTCTCGCTCTCAGTCGTTTCTTCAAGAGCAATATCTAATTCAGCAATAACATGAGGTGCTATTTTTAATTTCGCCAAAAAATCTACTCCTAAAATGACTCGCTATGACAAACTGGGTATAACGTAAAATCGTATGGTTTCAGATTGTTTTCTAAATCTTACACTAAGTGATGCGGTTTCAAAAACTATTTGTTGTCTTCCATCGGCCGTGCATATTGGCGTTTTGTGCTGCCTTAAATTTTGCTGTTGGCATATTTCACTGGCAAGCGTACTGCCCAGACACGAAATCTGTGCACCACTATCAAGCAATCCAGGAAACAGTTTATCTTGAATAAAAATTTGTGCATAGGGTCTAGTATCTAGAGAACCTTGATTAATAGAACTGATTAGTTTATTAAACTTCCTTTGTTGGTTCTTGACATTTTCCCAAAACTTACGAATTCGCCTAGACGAACGATTCAGGCTAACAGCTGATGAATCAATAATGTTATAAGTAGGTTGCTGACTAAAAATTCTATCTCTTGCTAAGTTGTATTGTTGCAGTCGTTTTTCGTAAGGAATTATCGGAATTGGGTACAAATTGCATGTTCTTGCAAATTCGGGGAGTATGAGCAACTTTTTACGCTCTGGTGTCGATTCAGGTGTATTCATGCCCTGAGTTAGTTTTCCTTCGCTGCATTCGGGTCGCAGCGAGGATTTGCTCTCACATCCTCGCTCTTCGGTCCGTTTCCTGGCTGGCATGTTCCACAGTGTGGCTTGTACACGCCGGGCGCGCCACATCCATAACAAAGCACCGTTCGCCCTTCAACACAGTCGAAATAGCTATGGCCTTCAGTTTGACAATTCCAACAAACTAATTTCTTTCGTTTCGAAATGTCATTGATGTCTTGGCACGGTTCTGTATCAAGTATGTCCAAGAAATCCGATTCCTCTTGCAGCTCGCTTATTTGTCGACGAGGATTTTGAGTACTATTGGGGAATTGATGGGCTACAGAAGATATGTTTAAATAAAGCAATTGCTGCCTTACCCGCGGACGTAAATTACGCTGTAGTGTTTCCACTAGCTCATGTTCTCTTATTGGCGTTTGTAAATTTTCAGCGATTCGTAAAATGGCATTTCGAAAGTCGTCAAAGGCTTCTGAGGGACCTTGTTTTCGAGACCTGATTTGTTATTTAATATCGGCATCACTTTTGTATTCCGTGAAGTTGGTTTGCAACGCTTGACAGTGGGAAGGCCATGTAATTCGATCAACGGACATTCGGTACCGCCAGTACCATTCCTTAGCCTCTCCTGTAAACAAACTTTGAACACGCTCACAGAGCAAGTTAAAATTGCCAGTAAGAGTTTCAATCACTTGTGACTCTAATCTATAAATGAAACTGTCCACGGATAGCTTTGTCGTGCCATCGAATTGCAAGTCCCAGCTCGCTATAAGCTGAGCAACTCTGCTCCCGTTTGGTACACTAGGTGTGTTGCTATAACGGAGTTGATCAAGCTGCCTATTAAAACTACTACTGGAAAGATTTGGGACATACGGCGCTTCGCGAGGCCATAATGCCGTGGAATTATGTTGGTTTCCAGTTCCATTCTGAGGTAGTTCTGGCCTACCGGGCGTATGAAGAACTTGTGGTTGCTCCGTAACCGGCTGCGCGATATTGTTGCAATTAAGTCGCCTAAAAAGATTATTAAGACTACTTTCTAAACGCTGTTCAATCATATGTGTAATTCTATTTTCTAATCCTTCTAAGAGGGTTGCCAGGCTGGCTGAGATGACCGCCGAGACTAATGTGTGAATTCTATCTTCTTCATTTCCATTGGGTGCATTATTAGAATTTAAATCAGCATTTTCAGCGGGATCGGCCGCACCAGCAGCATTTTCCGCAGGGAAGTCTAGTGGGAGATTTTGGTTAAGTTCTGAGTGGGTACTTGCCTTAACCTGACTAGTAGGTGGATTAGCTATGCGTGCTCTAGTTCTAGCCCCTATTGATTTGAAAATCCTTGAACATGCAGCGCGACATTGTAGACACGAAGAGTTGCGTTTCAGCCAAGTTAGCAAATTTGTTCCGGCAGATCGTACAGAGGTTGCCTTGAATAGCTATATTTTCCCTACTGTGGTGAACGGACATTTTTTTTGTTTGTTATTTGAGCAAAAAAACTCAAGAGAATTTTTATGGGTCGATAAAATAATTCGATCGACTACCAAAATAAAATAGAAGAAAAATAATTAAAAAGGCAAAACAAGTTTATATAAACAAAATAATAATTTGGTAAATCTCTGGCAGTAATCATAAGTATATGAATGATACTATATTAAAAAAATGTAATAAATGTAAATACGGAATAATGGTAAAAGCTACACAAGTATATGCTATTCGTCTTACTCACTAGGTGTTAAGGTTGGCTATAAAATAAAAAAAATCGTTTTATTCCAAAAAAAACCAGATGGTCTGACTCCTATTATGGGTTGTGGAATGAACGTTTTGGACTAGGGCAACTCCACGCTAAGCAGCAACACCCGAGGCTTGTGGTATAAAAAAAAATTATCACATTTCATGTGATGCAAATCTAAATATTGAGGAGAAAATCTCAAGAATTATTGGATAAAAATAATAAAAATTAAGTTGTCTGAGCTTGGTTAAGCCGCGGGATAATTACGTTATCGGTTAAGCAACTTGCATGTAGCACAGCTGGCCCTAAAGTTTTAGATAGATCTTTATACCCACATTTCAACCAACTGAAAACTCAAAGGAAAAAATCAAGTTACATAATTAATGTACACCTCATCATCAGCGGTCAGATCTGAAGATATAAAGCCTTTAAGATTCTGCTATTCCGGCGTTAAATTCGATTTAAATATTAAGAAATGAGTTTTACTTATATAATTAAGCGGTAGTTATGCTACTTATGTATGTTTCAAAGTCGCGAGTGTAATAAACTATATTCAGGCCGAGCAAATTTCGACAAGATAAATAAAAACCGATCAAAGAGGTGTTTTATTTGGTATTTATTAATATTTCTCTTCTTTTATCTTTATAAAAGTAAGTATACACGCAAAAACTATGAAATACTAGTAAATTTTCTAAATTGTGTGTATATGCACGCAAAATAAAATGGAAATGCAAACAGTTGGTTGTCAAAGTATACAAAAGTTGAGAGTTCGCCATGATTTTGCTTCGTTTTGCTTTGCTTTACTTTTCTCGCCTTGTATTTAGCAGCACTCATATAACATCAGTACTTTAACTTATCTGTCAAAGCGAAACTCTGAAGCAAAGCAAAGCGAAAGTCTTATGTGTACGGCCCTTAACCCACCTAAACAATTTACACTTTATAGCAGCGATCGGCACATTTAGCATTTCCTATAGCAGGCTATAGGCGAGCAATTTTACGCGTTTACTCTGTACGCTATAAAAACAACCTATACTAGCGCACGATGTTCAGCGTTTTGCAATTGTGTTGGTGCCGCTTCGGCAAAGCAAATCAAGACAGTTGCTGTTCAGCTTTCAACAAGGTAAGACTTCGCTGCGCAACTTTTTTAAATACAAAAATATTTTACACTACAAAAAACAGAAAAATGAGTGCATTTTTTTCAATGAAAATTTGGCTGGCGAGTCTCAATGTTTAATTTGCCACCAAATTTTAGGTGGTCATAATATATATTATTCAAAAATATTATTCATAATTTATCAACCAACTTTGCAGCCCGATTTCATGACTTTGATCAAATTCGTGGCATAATAGACCTTCACAATAACACACTTGCATGCAATATGGAAGAACTGTCACAACCTTTAAGAGATGAAATTCAAAAAATGTTGACGGATTTTGATTTGCCTTGTACAACTGGCAAAGAATTTTGGAGAAATGTGAATGTAGCAAATTACCCTCATTCAGAAGAAGAAATTTTAAAATTATACTCCATATTCCCCACAACTTATAATTGCGAAACAACGTTCTCAACATTAAAAAACATAAAAACTAAAAATAGAAATAAAATTTCCAACAAACATTTAGATGACCTGCTCAGAATAAAATGCTATAATGAAGAAATAGACCTGGACCAAATAATTAAAGAATTAGAAAAAAAATAAAGTGAATTTTTTATTGATTTGTCAACTTGTGCATTTTACTCAGTGTACCACCATAGTTTCCAACACAAGCATAGAGCAATAAAAGTATAGTTGTGTTAGTTTGCCGATCGCTGCTTTATAGGGTCAATGACCCTCGGTGTTCACTTTGGTACATGGGAGAGCGAGAATTCTGTTCTCTTCCTCATGAATGAGTTAAAAGAAAAGAAATTAAGATCACTAAGCAAAAAAAAAATCCAATTATATACGTAGGTCAGTATGTAGTTTAAGAGAACTAGATAAGTAGAGGGAGAGTGCGACATTAAAGCATATGCACGCTCTTTCGGATGTACGCAAGTACGTACCTACAAAACTAACCGAAAATGATATAATAACTTATATACGCAAGTAAGTATATAAGAAAAGCTGCTTAACTACATACCCACACACGTACAATTGCAATATATACAACCGCGAAAATATGTACACGTTCAATAGCTTACAGACTTAAGTTATTAAATGTAGTAGAAAATATTGATAAAATATATTGAAAAAAATATAAAAAAATCACTTACATACATTTTCCTTTGCGTTGGCAATGCAGTCCCACGAAGCGAAGAAAGGCCTTCCTTGCTGAGTAGATGCTGCTCACGTACACTTGTACATATGTAAATATATGTACATATGTATGTATATAATATTAAATTATTTTTAACAAAAAAATTTAAGTTAAATTTAGTTATTCTCGGCAAATGAATCAATTGTTTTTTAACAACACTGTTGTCGCAGCTCGTTGTATAACCATACAAATTTACGACGACGTTTGCAATAGGGATATCTCGCACGAATATTATTAAGAACAAATACTTCATTCACAGTGAACTTCGTATTATTATAGTTTTAATATCTGGAAATTAAATTTTACAGAGTTTTACAATTATAAATTCAGGTTTTCGTTTTTAAGTCTCACCTTACTCGTGTCGTTCCCTGAAACCAAAAGGAGCCGTTTTTCGCAAAATCACGAGATGGCCGAAACCATGCTTCGTTCAGTTTCAGAGTTAAATTAAATTTTCTGCCTCTATCAACAAGCTCTGGAGTGTGTCTACCTGAGGCCCTTTCTCCTTTAACGTAAAGGACAGGACCTTCTTCACCGATTGAACCATGCGCTCCCAAGCGCCACCAGCAGATGGATTCAACGGTGTATTAAAAACCCATTCGATGTTTCGAAATCGGCACTCTTGCTGTATGCTCTGCTCAATACTCGCTTACGGTTCTTTGCTCGCGGCAATGAAATTGGTGCCTCTGTCGCTCCTTATTCGCTCCGGCACACCTCTCCGATTCACAAAGTTCCTCAAACAAAGCACTACTGCATCCGCGCTGCAAGGGATTTATTGCTAGTTCCAAGTTCCAAATGGATCGCTCTAACAGTCAAACAGGTAAACACGGCAACCCATCACTTCTCTCGCCGTCGTCCTACTGCTACCCAGACTGGTCCGAAATAGTCGATGCCCATGTAGGTAAATGGGCGGATGTATGGGGTGACGCGATCAATTGGTAGCTGTCCCATTTGTGGAGTCTTGGGAACGGCGCTTACGTTCTTGCATACTTGGCATCTCCTCTTTGCAGACTGTACGAGACGACGTATGTTCGGAATCCAGAATTTGTAACGGATAGCACAAACAATCGCTTCTTGGTTTTGGTGTTGAAAAATTTCATGATAGTGCAGTATAATTAATCGGGTCAAATCGTGCTCCTTTGGGAGAATAATTGGTCTCTTTGTGCATATTGACACTCAACTTGCGTTGTCTAGACGTCCACCTAAGCGTAATACGCCGTTTTCGTCTAGCACAGGGGTCAACTTTCACAGAGTGCTCGATTTACTCAGCTGCATATTATCTCGAAGAAGATCCATTTCGTTCTTGAACTCTGTTTCCTGAACTATGCGACAAAGAAAGTTTTCTGCATTTTTCAGCATACCAGCATCTATTTTCGTCGGTTGAACTAATTTGGTTTTGTCGCGGCATGAGCGAAATTTTTCAATCGCGAGCTCAACCCAACATATAATTTTCAAAAAACGGTAGCAATTAGAGTATATTTTAAAAGGAATAACATTTTCCACTTTTTGGACAGTATACATCTCTTTGGTGGGGACCTCTACTTGAGTTTCGCTTGATATTACGCCACCTGGCATCAACGGCCAAGCCTTTTCGCCCAACTTCAAGAATGATGGGCCTTTCAGCCATTTGCTGTTTACTGAAAACGTTTGGAATCTAGTTCCTTCGTTGGGTTTAATTCGCCCGGCACCCACCTCCACTGGCTAGGGGTGGTTATCTGTAAAATCTCGGAAATTCGGTTAGATACATATTGCTTGTAACGCCTAGCATCAGAGTGTACCCATTGAACGACCGTTTTTGAGTCTGTCCAAAATACCACATTTTGTGGCTAAGTGTCGTTGCTGGTGATGATAGATTCATTTAATCGTACTCCCAAGACCGCGGATTGTAATTCCAATCTCGGTATGGATAAAGGTTTGATTCGACTGCATCTGGACTTACCGTATACGAATGTAATATCGACATTATTTTTGTAGCATATGCGCCAGTAAGCAACTGCAGCAAATGCAAGCTCGCTTGCGTCAACAAAAATGTGCAATTCGATCTGCGACTCAGAATCAGTTAAATGAGGATGGTAGCACCTAACCGCCTTTGAACTCTTTTACCTGACTCAACCCGCGGTACCATTTGTACCAGTCGTCGTATATTTTCTCAGGTAAAGGTTCGTGCCAACCAGTACTGTGCCGCCAGAGTTTTTGCATTGTAATCTTTGAAAACAAAGTTACGTTACACAGAAAACCGTACGGATCGAATATCGACATCATCAGGCTTAAGACCTCAGCTTTCGTTGGGCGTCGGTTGCCCGTCAATACTGCGTTTGGTACATTTGCAAACTTCAATTGAAAATGAAATTGGTCGTTTTGGGCATCCCAATACATGCCCAAAATTTTCTCCGAAGTTGACTCGCCACGGGGCATGTTTTTTGTATTGCCTTTGGCAATGATGATGGTACATCGATGATCGCTTTTAATAGTTCTTCCGAATTTGACACGAAACGTCTAAGCTCAAAATTAACCGCACTGTGTATAAATTTATTTTGCGTCGTGAGACGTTAATCGCCTCCTCGACCGACAGGAATGAGTCTACATAGTCGTCCACATAATGCCGGTTTATTATGCCCTCTACTGCTCGTGGATATGCGCTTGTATATTTGTCAGCATTTAAGTTTTTAATGTAGTGTGCTGAGCAGGGGGCGCAGATGGAGCCAAAGATCATGGCCATCTTCTCGTATACGTCTGGTGCCTTTGTTGTTTCCCCATTTCTCCACAGAAACCTTTGCGCACATTGACCATCGTTTTTCATATCTACGCGGTGAAACATCTCTTTGATGTCTCCGCATATGCCGATTTGGTCCTGGCGAAACTTAAATAATATAGACAGTAATGGCTTGGGTTGGTATTCATCAGGCCCTCTCATCAATACCGAGTTCAACGACATACCATCTTTCTTTGCAGCGGCGTCAAATACAATTCGCCTTTTGTCGTTCTTATTTACTACGAAATGTAATAAATACCAAGTTCGTTCATTTACCAATGCCGATTGACAGGGCGTTAATTTGACGGCATACGATTTGCTAACATATTCAGCAATTTTTTGTTTATACCAATCTATAAAATCGGTATCGCTTAAGATGCGCCTTTCAACCATCTCTAATCGCTTGAGCGCCATGCCATAATTTTCGCCAAGGAGGACATTATCGCTCTTCCATAAGAGCCCCGTTTCGTACTGGTGCCCTAAATACTTTGTGGTTTGTTCTAAAATGTTTTCAGTTCTTATATCCGCTGTTGACTTCACGCGCGGCAACGGCGCCGGTTATAATTCTCTAACTCAAAAAACTCCGACAGTAGCTTCTTCACAATTGGGCTCGTTTGACCCGAATAACACCCAACCAAGTTTCGTATTGTGAACAGTGAAACCGTCAACAAAATTCAATACATTGATTGGCCGTACCAAATTCGTGTGTGAAACGCCAACAAGTAACTGCGCTGTAGCATTTTTATAATTTCTAATTGGAATGCCTACCAATTCATTATGCTGCTCGACTATTCTGCCGCAGTTCAGCAAGAGCTGCATTTCTCAAAAGGCTTAAAATTAGAATTATGTAGAAGTCGATTATGAAACCTGCGGCAAGAATTAATCCCACACTCCCGTCATTTTGTACAATTGCGGGTGTGATGACCCTCGCTGAGGCAACTAAAACACAACTGACGCTTCTTTATGATGTTCCACCTCTGGGAAATATGCAAGTCTTAACATTTCGGGCATATGTATAACTTGTGATTTTCCTGGCACAATATGCATTTTTGTTTGTCTTCATCTACTGTCAACACTAGTTTTGAAGCTTTTCGTTTGTTGACAGCGAGCTCATTTATACTTGGATTGTTTGTAGTACCTATGTCATTAGCCACAGAAATGTAAGTGGCCATTTGTTGTAACCAGGAACAGAAGTCTCGTAGGCTCGGATTCGGCTGCTGTATAGTAAAGGTGTGGCGCACCCATTCCTCTCTCTTACTAAGAGGCAACTTGCTCACAAATTCGTCGATTAGTGTTGGATTTGCTAAATGGGGATGCGCACCTACGCTTTCGAGGAATGCCATCAAATCGGATACCATTGTAAAAAAATGTGTAATTTCACCTAATTTCGCAGTGAAAATAGCTGGGAATACTCGCGCCTTAGCTATCTGGCTACGAATAAGAAGTTCCGGGCGTCCATACATGAACTCCAGTGAACTTAACACCCAATCGACACTCGCAGGGTGTGTTAACAAGGATTGTACGCGTTGGCTAGCCTTGCCCTTTAGTGCCTTTTGCAAATGCAACAAGTTTTTCAGGTTTGTATAGCCGTAGGTTGCAGTCGTTTCGCGGTAGGCCACGGAAAACATTGGCCATTATTCCGGCGAGCCGTAAAATGATGCCAAATCGGTCAATTTTCGCGCACTAAGCAGAAGCGGTGGCATGGCGTTTGATAACGAACCATTCAAAGAAAACGGGGTGCTTTGACCAATATCGTTTTGTTTATGCGGCTGAGCCTGTTGCAAGTTGTGTGTGTGGTTTGAGGTTAGAACCGATGGTCGACTCCCGAAGTGACGGTTGACACCGACATTTTCGCTTATTCGGTAAGCGTCGGCAGAGGCAATAAGGTTCGTAGGTATGTCGGAAGAGGTGACGTGTACACCAGCGTAATTGGCGTTTATGTTGTTTGCACTAGTATAAGTATGAGCAGAACTTACCTTGGTATTGTTTCCAAACATGTCGGTGGCGTCGGTGTTCACAGATGTTAAGTTGGTGGCTGTGGTAAGTATAGGCACGTGTGCAGAGGTGTTACCTAAGAGTGTGTCAAAATGTTGAGCGTTGGCAAATTTCAAGCTGTCAGCAGAGACATAGTTGTTAGTAGGATATACGTCGGCGCGGCTAACGTAGGCAGAATTTGTGACGGCAGAAGTGGCATAGGTGTTTGTGGGACGAACGTCGGCACGGTTGGTGTTGTCTAGGTGTGCGTTGGCAGGATTGACGCGCGATTGTATCTCCTTCCTTAGAATACTGTTTTCCTCCTTCGATGCTTCTAAGGAAGCTTGAAGATATTTTAATTTTTCCCGTAGTTTATCCAATTCGATATTTTCGTTCACGGCAGTGACTTCAAGTTCCTCTTCGCTGGCAGAGTCTTCGTGTTTAGACATCGTGTTCCTTCTTAAGTTGTAAGGGTGATTCGGCATTGATTATATTAGGCAAGATGTACTCTAGTCCAAAATAGGACTAAGATATTAAAATAAAATGTCGCCGCTCGTTGTATAACCATACAAATTTACGACGACGTTTGCAATAGGGATATCTCGCACGAATATTATTAAGAACAAATACTTCATTCACAGTGAACTTCGTATTATTATAGTTTTATAGTAATCCGAATAGGAAATGAAATAGGAAATATACGTGCAACTGTAGACGTTGTGGATGCAACAAAATCGTGGCTTAGTATAAAACTATTTCCGGATCGGGATCGAAAAACAAATACAATCGGGCAATTAGAGTTGATGATGATCCGATTTCCGCAGAAATTCTGGTTAATTGCGGGTTATAGGTAGGCAATATAAATGCACGGTAGGTTACCCTTTGGATACCGTAGTTAGGTCGGTTGCACGCCACAGGTACAAATTATTAGGCGATACTCCTGCAAGGAGTTTCAATTTACTTTAAAAGAAAGAAAACTAGGAGATTCTGAGGTAGACTTACCTTATCTTCGTATAGGTGTATTGTAATACAAAAGGAAAGCCGGATTTAATGCGAATAAAAATCACCAACAACGTTGCACGACAGCTCCAAAGGAAAAGGGAAAACTACTCAATCCCGGAAGCTAAGGTAGTTCATATGAAATAACAACTTTATGTCATCGCGAAACAGTTGATTAGGGAGTGACATGAGGACGGTTCGTTTTATCATTTTGGAGGTGTGTTTATTAAGCGCAGTGAGATGAAATATATGGTTGCCTTCTTACCAAAAAAAAATCTAGCTATAACTATAAATAGAAATAAGCCATGTACCTACGGTACAGGTATCATGATTCAATTAATAATTGAAAAATCGTCGGAATCGGTTAAAATCGGAGATATGTCCTATACCGTTTTTAAACACCGTGTTTTGAGAAAAACGCGTTAAAAGTTTCTACTATACATGCTTATGAGTGTTTGAAGTAACGTTACTGTTTAAACTATAAAATAACTTTAACCATCAAAATTATGTATGATTTCATATTTTCCGTAACCTCGGGACCATAAGAAAGCATTTTAGTTAATAAAGAAAAAAAACGATTTTTTAAAAATCTCTTTGTGGCCTAACTCCTAAAAGTCCGCTGATAATCCATTGACGGATGCATTACAGAATATAAAAATGTATGTTTTAACTAAATTTTTATTTATATTGTGGAATAAAATGTGAAATTTTTTTTGGCCATTTTCATGAATAGGGGAAAACCTGCGAGGAGGATATTGACGAATGTTATATATTAACTGGAACAGATTTAGGATGTCAAAACAATGGAGATTGTGTTAATACCCTTGGAAGCTACAGGTATGCTTTAAAAATCTGTAAGAACCGATTCAAATTTTGGATTTCCGTAAAACTTGACATCTTAGTTGCTCCTGTCGTAACGGCTTTTATGGTTCTCATTGCCGGATGCGTACGGCCATTTGTGAGGAAGCTGGAAATGGAGAGTTGTGTGGTCATGGAACTTGCGTCCATGCGAACAATGAAGCCGGATATACATGTATTTGCGACCAAGGATGGACCAAAAATCAAGTAGTTTCAGAAGCCACATGCGACATTGATGTAAATGAATGTGATGAATCAAGTAATCCATGTCACAGTGAATGCGTCAACTTACCAGGCAGTTTTAAATGCAGTCCATGCCCTAGTGGTTACACTGGAAATGGAATTTCTTGTGCAGATATTGATGAATGCTCTACTAACAACGGGGGTTGCAGTATGGAGCCTAAAGTTTCGTGCATCAATTCCGAGGTAAATAAATAAATACATACATACTCATATGTCTATGAAATCTGATTTAACGCTTTTATACTTTTGAATTTGTAAATTCCTTCAAATTTTACCGATGTGAGTGAAGCGACCGTGAACATTGCAGTTTAAACTTAATATGTGTACACAAATTCGGATTAATGAAATCGTTTTAAGAAGCAACAATGTATGCACTAGGGATGTCAATTTAAAGCATTTTCTTGATCCCGGGATTTTCGAGATCTGAAAACGTAATCCCGGGACAATCCCGGGATCCCAAATTTCACTAAGTTTTGATTCGTAATTTTTAATACGCCAAAAAATGTAACGCTTCGAGAGGTTGCATATGGGCAAAACTCATGTTACGTTCAATCTCAGAAGGACTATCAAAACACTTTCTCTCGCTTAACAGGCGAGACTGCAGGCAACTTGTTGGACTGTTGACCGGTCACTTCACGTGGCATAGACACCTGACAATGATAGGCGTACATGAGAACTCCATATGCCCATCCTGTTATGAAGAGGAAGAGACGGCGGAACACTTTCTGTGCTTCTGCCCCGCCTTTGTAAGAACTAGATATAAGGCATTTAGTCGCGACGTGTTGAGAGACGAACACCTGAGCTCTTTGACACCCCAAAATCTGCTAAGCTTTATTCGTAAATCCTGCAGACTTAAAACAGATTTAAAGGGACATGAAAGCAGTACAATGGACGGCATGTAGTCTGAGTGCTGTTTTCTGCACGCGTTGTTTCGTGCCTGATTCCAACAAAAAAAAAAATATAACAAAGAAGAACGACTTGTAAATCATGTATGTATTTATTGGTCTTTTCAAGAAAAAAGGAAATAAACCTAAAATTTGACACACATACCAAACAATGTATACTTCTAGTACAAATATACATATCATGTACATGTGATCAAAATGCAATCTGATAGAAATAAAAGCCTTAAGTGTGTGTGTTATCCTCCAAGTTGGACCTAAATTTGTTGCATTTTAAATTTGTAGTGGAGAACCACTGCTGCGCCTCAACTCTTGTTTGTTGAATTGTCGACAATAAGTGAAATGCTCTCTGTAGGACATAGCCTTTGTCGCCTCATTACAAAAACTATCAATTTATTTTACTAAGCCTTCTGATAACTTACATGCCTTTTGATAATTGGACAATTGCAAGCTGCTCGTTAAAACTTGATGCAATTTATCATTGAGACTTTCTGCCTTATCCACTTCAGCTACCTCGTTGTTAGTTCTATTAACATCGCTTTTTATAATGAGGCTCATTATCTACTCGAGTGGGATATTATCCAGCTCATTTATAATGGTAAGAACAAAAAAAGGCCTTAAGGGAGTTAACAAGCTGTGTTATTTGTCGATTATGAAATCTCTAAAAGTTTTGTTTCGCACTTGAAAGGGGTATTTAAAAATTTATAAAAAGCCGGAGATGCCTAGTATGCACATACTTATATGAAAATATTGGGCCGTGCTATGTCTTTTTCAATATGTCTACACATTGTTCTGAATGTAAGTTTCGGGGAAGGTAGGCGTGGTTTAAGCCCGATTTTGAAAACTTGCAACTTTAAAAGTTAGATTTTAAGAAACTTTCCCGTTGAATTAAGTAACGATTGGTAAGTACAGCCGAAACAACCCCTAATTTCCAAGTTTTATAATAACACACGTCTGCAAAAAAAGTTATTGAGAGCTGTTTTGGTTTTTTTGTGTAATTTTTATGTTTTTGGGTGTGCTGAATCCGTTGAATTAATTTTGTCATAGAACGACACGTTTTCTGACAATATAGGTGTCTATGTTAAACAAGTTATCATCTTAAAATAAAATATAAAAGTTTAAACATTTTTTTTTTTAATTTTTAATTGCGTAACCAAACTAATTTATTAATGTAAAATACATTAATTAGTAAGCACTAAACACATTTCTTTTTCTCAGTGAGACTCCTTTTGGTACATTTTCGCTAGTGGGAAGCATCGGGAAGGTCTCTTTGAAGCGTCCAACAGTAGTCTGCCATCATTTAAACACTCCATCTTCCCTGGTATCTTTTTTCCATCTCTTTAATATCTTGGTGAAATCGTTCACCTTGCTCTTCACTCACGTCTGATAAATTTTCTGGAAAGTAGTCGAGGTGGGAATGAAGAAAATGTACTTTTAAACTCATCAAGCAACATAAAGCTTGAAATGCTTTTAACATTCTTTTGACGATTTGTTTGTAGTAAGGATCTCTGTTATTGCCTAAACATTTCTTTATGACCCCTTTAAAAGCAATCCACCCTTCTCTTTGAGGATCCGTCATGGTTATGATAAATAGTGGATCAGCCAAAAGCCGTCTAATATCTGATCCAACGAAAACACCTTCCTTCAACTTTGCCTCCGAGAGGCCTGGAAACTTTGATATCAAGTATTTGAAGCAACTTCCATCTCTTGAAAGGGACTTTACAAATTGCTTCATCAATCCTAGCTTTATGTGAAGCGGTGGTAGAAGAACTTTATGAGGAGGCACCGAAGTTTCATGCAGGACATTATTTTCGCTAACTTTAAGCTTCCTCGGAGGCCAACACTTTTTGGTTCAGTGATTTGTTCGGTCTCTACTATCCCAAAGACACAAAAATCGAGGGAATTTGGTAAACCCAGATTGTTGTGGTCTTTATATTTTAATTTGCAAAGAATCAATTCCAAGTTCTTGTAGGTTTCCTTGAGGTGTACGGAATGACCGACAGGAATGGAAGTATAGAAACCGCCGTTGTAAAGCAGAACTGCTTTAAAGCTTCTTTTTGAAGAATTTATGAAAATACGCCACTATGCTGGGTCGTATGAGATCTTAAATGTATCCATCAAACCTTCAATATTGATACAATAAACCAACTCGTTTGACGAGTTAACACGTACATATGTATGTACATAATTGTACCGCGCCACTTTCTACACTAGCGCACGTTCAGGTTACAACATGTTTACGTTTGTTAATGCAGCTCACACAGGATGTTCCATATTTAGAAATTAATGATAGTTATGGTAAACTTTTCAAAACAGTAGTTAAAATAAAATTATACTTATTATTAATGCATACAAGTTAGCCCAAAATAATAAAATAAAACGCATATAATTTAATGTTATGGACAAGAATTTAGCTTTTTATAAAAAATAAGAGTTTGTTATTATGTTTTAAAGATGATTTCGGGCAAGTAACCGCTGTAGGGTTTATAATATATGTATCTACTTTATTAATTTAAACTTGTTTTAATATTTTTATTTTCATATATAAATTTGTCTTTCAATATTTTTCAATTTGATTTTTTAATAATTAATTTTCTGAATGTATAAAATAAAAATTATAAAAATAAAATATTTTAAATAGAATAAAAACATATTCTATATTGGCGATCCTGCATTTATAAGTACTCATTTTAAAAATTCATCAATAATCATCATTGAAACAATAATAACAATTGTGAACCCGTTCGTGTTTTCACTTTGGTCACTTACTCCCGTTTTTACATATAACGCTACAAACCGACGCACCATATCTTGCAGTAATATTTCACAAGAATTTGTAATAAAGGGAAATCATCGATTCAACGTGTTATTAATTGTTAGAAGCTGGCTTAACATTAACCCAGGACATTTTGTGCACTCACAAAGTTAGCATTTCCGAGCGTTGCAAGCAAACCAAGAGTGCGAATACTCGAATACCGAAAGCACAAACCATACTTGTGAAATAAAAACAAATACTTTCCTGAATTAAAACATTGCGAAATAAACAATCTCAACATTCAACATCAAATTCAGCACCAAAAATCCGCACAACATCACTTCAAATATTCACATTTAACGTCGCTACAACCATCACAGTGTCTACAACAACGCAATAACACTCCAGATCATCTATAATCTCTTTTATAATTACAAATACTACAACCATTTTTTGCTGAACATTTTGTGTGCAATCAAGTTCGTATCTTAAATCTTTTATTAAAATAAAATTATTACAAATATTAAATATTAATTCTTAATATTAATATTATTTAAATTATTATTATTACTTATATTTAATTTACTTTTGTAAACTTTCTCTCCAATTATTTTTTTTTTTATATGCCACTATCACGTTCACCTATACGTACACGCAACTTCACAACAATGGAAAACCAAAATAACAATCCAACTTACACTTCAGACTTAAACACTACACAAAATATACACAATGATAATTTAACTCAAAACACTAATAACTTAAGAACAAATTTTTCAAAATCAATTAAATTACCTCCATTTTGGGAAGAATGTCCTGAAGCTTGGTTTCTTCTTGTTGAAGGACAATTTGAAATCAATAATATTCAAGACGATAATATAAAATTTCAAAACATACTTATTGTTTTACAACGTGAAACAATTTCCAAAATTTTGGATGTTATCAATCCACCTCCTTTTATGAATAAGTACGCTACTATTAAGAAAGCGTTGTGTGAAAGATTTTCTCTTAGCGAAGAAAAAAGATTAGAAAAGTTATTTTCAAATACAGAACTAGGCGATCGTTCTCCATCAGAACTTTTTAGATATATGAAGTCTCTAATAGGTTCTGATTCTATCGTCAGTAAGGAATTACTTTTCA
This sequence comes from Philophylla caesio, assembly GCA_963971545.1. Classification (NCBI taxonomy): domain Eukaryota; kingdom Metazoa; phylum Arthropoda; class Insecta; order Diptera; family Tephritidae; genus Philophylla; species Philophylla caesio. The sequence continues at coordinate 35,145,395 of OZ020608.1, read as the reverse complement.
AATTGTGGATCCGAAAATTACCACAACAGATACAAATTCATTTAACATCAAGTAATAATCAAAATAAAGATGAAAATGTTATTCTTGCAGATAAACTTTTTGATTTATTAAATCAATCTCAATCTTCTAAATCTTTGTCAATAGCAAGTGTTGAAAATAACATCCTCGAACAATGTATTAAAAATTTAACAGAATTAACTACTGCAATTTATCAAAATTTAAACAAAATTACTTCTGATATTAATGAATTACAAATTAGATCAAGATCTAGAAATAGAAATAGAAGTAATTCTAATTCAAGAAGATTTTCTAGATCAAAAGATAATATTATTCAAACCATTTGTTGGTATCATAGAAAATTTAAAAATAATGCTTTAAAATGTATTAAACCCTGTAGTTTTAATACAAATGAAAAACAATCAAATCAAAACTGTTTAAACTGAAACGTTCCATTATGACGGTGGCTAATAATGGAAATAACATTAAATCATCACGCCGCCTATTTATTTATGATAAATTAAATAAACTAAATTTTTTAATAGATACTGGCGCTATAGTTTCTGTAATTCCTTCTTCCAAATTCAAATCATTTAAAAGAAATTCCGATCTTAATTTGACTGCAGCTAACGGTTCCTCTATTAAAACATTTGGTACCAAACTTTTAAAAATTGACTTAGGTCTTAGACGTGATTTCGAATTCCCTTTCATTTTAACAGATATTTCAACTCCAATTATAGGTGCTAACTTTTTAGAGAAATTCGGGATATTAGTGGATATCAGAAATAAAGAAATTACTGATTTAACAACAAAATTAAAAGTTTCTGGATCTTCTGGATTTTGCGATATATTTTCACTCAAAATACCAATTTCTGAAAATAAATTTACAACCCTTTTAAATAATTTTCCTTTAATAACCTGTGAACCAGATTACACTAAACCAGTGCAACACCATACGGTTCACAGGATTGAAACCAAAGGAGTTCTACCTTTTTCAAAACCTCGTCGTCTAGATCAAATTAAATTTAAAATAGCAAAAACTGAATTCGAATTTTTAATAAAAACTGGTGTATGCAGACCTTCAAACTCTCACATTGCATCTCCTTTACATTTAGTTCCAAAAAAAGAACCAAATGATTGGAGACCTTGTGGCGATTACAGAAGACTCAATTTTATAACGATACCTGATCGTTATCCATTACCACATATTCATGATTTAGCTATAAATTTACATAATAAACAAATATTTTCGAAAATTGATCTTGTTCGTGCATATCACCAAATTCCAATGGCTGAAGAAGACATTCATAAAACAGCAATAACCACACCTTTTGGAATGTTTGAGTTCGTACGGATGCCTTTTGGTTTACGAAACAGTGCCCAAACATTTCAACGTTTTATTAACGAAGTATTTTCCGGTTTAGAATTTGTATTTGTTTATATTGATGATATTCTTGTTGCTAGTGATAATGAAGAACAACATTTAGAACATTTAAAACTAATATTTAAAAGACTTGAGAAATATAATTTAAATATTAAACCTTCTAAATGCATTTTCGGAACTAATAAACTAGATTTTCTCAGTTATGAAATTTCTAATCAAGGCATTAGACCATCTTCCGATCGTATTGAAACCATTACAAATTTTGAAAAACCACTTTCAATAAATAAATTACAAAAGTTCTTAGGTATGGTAAATTATTACCATAGATATGTGAAAATGTTAGCAGCAGAACTTAGTCCTCTACATGAAATGTTAACATTTGCAACTAAACAAAAACTCAAACAGCTTATTTGGACAGAAAAGACAACCACTGCTTTTGAAAACGTTAAACAACTCTTTGCTCAACAAACTTTACTTACTCATTTTGATAAAAATGGTAAATTATCACTTGCTGTTGATGCATCAAATGTAGCAATAGGTGCAGTTTTACAACAATTTAGTAACAACACTTTAGAACCACTTGCTTATTTTTCACGAAAATTATCTTCTACAGAAATGAATTACTCAACATTTGACAGAGAACTTTTAGCCATATACAATTCAATTAAACATTTTAAACATTTTCTTGAAGGTAGAATTTTCACAATATACACTGATCATAAACCTTTAACACATGTTCTAAATTCAAAAACAGATAGATCACCTCGACAAATTAGACATCTTGAGTACATTGCACAATTTACAAATGATATTCAATACATTTCTGGAAAAGAAAACATTGTTGCTGACACACTTTCACGTATTTCAGATATTAACACAATTTTAACTCAAGATATTAATTTTCAAACTTTGTATAAAGAACAACAAAAAGACCAAACTCTTCATGACTTAATTTCTGACAAAAATTGTAACAATAATTTAAAAGAAATTAATATTCCAGTTCTTAATCTCAATATTTGGTGTGATATTTCTCAACAACCTTTTAGACCTTTTGTTCCAAATTCTATGAAGAATATAATTTTTGATAAAATCCATTCTTTATCACATCCTAGTGTTCGTACTACTAGACGTTTAATTCAATCAAAATATTTTTGGCCTAACATGCGTAAAGAAATTAATAGTTGGACTTCCGCATGTATTAACTGCCAGAAATCAAAAATTTCTAAATATACTAAAACACCAGTACAAAAAATTAATATACCATCTGGACGATTTGAACACATACATATGGATCTTGTTGGTCCATTACCTGTTTCAAAAGAAAATCGTTACATTTTAACTATAATTGACAGACATACACGTTGGCCGGAAGCTTATCCACTTAAAGATATTTCAGCGAATACATTTGCCAAAACATTTGTACAAAATTATATTCCCCGTTTCGGCGTTCCACTTAATATAACAGTAGATCAGGGATCACAATTTACATCAAAATTATTTACTGAATTAACAAAATTATTAGGATCTCACAAAATTCATACATCTCCTTATCATCCTCAATCAAATGGAATGATTGAAAGATTTCATAGAACCTTAAAAACTGCTATTACAGCATCAAACGATTCAATTCACTGGTCTGAAATTCTTCCTTGGATTTTATTGGGACTTCGTATATCTATTAAAGATGATTTAAAATGTTCTTCTGCAGAATTAGTTTACGGACAAACACTCAGATTACCTGGAGAATTAATCGTTTCAAATAATAATAACAATAATGAATTTGATAATACAATGGAAACACTTTCCAAACTGAGAGAACATTTTTCACACGTTCGTTCAAAAATTGTACATCATAATAAAGAAGATTTTTTTGTTCCCAAAAATTTGGATACTTGCGAATATGTGTTTGTTAAAGTTATTCATAAGTCAAATCTACAACCATGAAGGCCCATTTAAAGTTATCTCTAAACACAATAAAGTATTCAAAATTCAAAAAGGTAACTTAATCAAAACAATTTCCATAGACTTATTAAAACCTGCACATACAATTCCTATTTCCAGTTCACTAACACTTCCAAAGAAAACCAAAAAAATTACATTTAATATTAATTAATTTTTATTTTTTTTTTTTTTATTGGAGGGGGAGTATATGTAGGGTTTATAATATATGTATCTACTTTATTAATTTAAACTTGTTTTAATATTTTTATTTTCATATATAAATTTGTCTTTCAATATTTTTCAATTTGATTTTTTAATAATTAATTTTCTGAATGTATAAAATAAAAGTTATAAAAATAAAATATTTTAAATAGAATAAAAACATATTCTATAACCGCCACTGCTGGCTCTAATAAATTCCATCCGAAAGACCTAATTTTCGACCACTTCTTGCAGCAATGACGCGCCAAATATATTCTCTTCCAAGGCGTCAATCGTCTCGGGATCGTGCGACGCGCGTAATGGTCGTTCGGCTTCAATTCGTGCACGAATTGGATTTTGTGAGCAAGCAAAACAAAATCCTTGCGCAAAATCTTCCATAAAGTGGATGGGCATAGTTCCAATTGTTACGCGCGGTGGCGGATGGACTCATTCTGACCTTCTTCGATACTCCTCTCCACAGCAGAAATAACATCTTCGGTGCGCACTTTACGGCGTCTCTGAGGATGCGCATTATCCACTAGAGTAAACGTTGTGCAAAACCGATCCATGGTTGCTCGAATTGCCGACTCTGCTGCGCGATTATGTCGACCGAATATTGGACGCAGCGCCGATGCATCGCGCGAACCGAACCATTATTTTGGTTATAAATTTGCACGATTCGCAATCGTTGTTCCGAAGTTAGTCTGTTCATTATGAAATGGCAAACCAAACTGAATATAAATCAAGTAACAGCTGGCAAAAAGACCAACTCCGAAAAAAAGGATTGCCTCATTGGAAACCACACGTCTAAAAGACACCCGTTATATGAACCGTGGTTAGTTCAGTGTTTGAGAGAGCTTCTTCTGGTATATGGTAGATATACACACAGGTCTTTAAATTCAATAACTAATTTAAGCGGTACATTTGAGATGCGGTAATAGTTTTGAATAAGAGGCATTGTGACATTTGCTAGTATCGAGTAATAAATTATTACGCAAACACCAACAATATAAGCTTTCAAGCACACCCTGGAGAATGAAATAATCTTCCAAATATTTAATTTCTTGGAAAATCTTCAGATCGTCTGCATATAGTATGTAGGAGGAAATTACATTTAATAAAACAGAAGGAAATATCTTTTATGAAAAGCACAAATAATAATGGACCTTGGTCCACTACCTTGACGAACACCAGAAGAAGCAACAAAAGAATAAGACGATACATTATCAACTCGAACGATGCAGATTCTATTATCCAGATAGGATGTAATAGACCTTAAAAACTCGAAATGAAAGCCTAAAACTGCAAGTTCAGCTTTCGAAATTCTACGAAATACCTTGTCAAAGGCCTTAGAGAAATCGGTGTAAATTGCATTAATTTGGAATCCCTTTTGAAAAGTTGCAAACAATCCCCCGTAAATGTTGCTATGTTGGTCAACGTAGATATGCCTCGAATGAACCCATGCTGATTAGGACATAACAAATGTTTAACAGCATAGTAAATTGTATCTTTAACGATGCACTCAAACAGTTTTGACACAGTCGTTAGTTTGGAAATGGGCCTATAATACTTCACGTCTTTTTGGTTTCCACTTTTATGGACCGGTGTAATAAAGGTAGATTTCCAGTCAACAAAAAAATCACCCGCAGAAAATGAGCTGTAAAAATAAGGCTCAATGGCGCAATCAGTGCTGGATAACTTCATCAACGTGAGTGGATAGCTTAAGGTGATTGATACCGTCGTTTGTCAATATTAATTTCTCGAAATTGATGGGAATGTCTAAATTTGAAAAGCTGTCTTTAGGGACAAAATTATTATCAGTGTTGCCAAAAACAAAATTAAAAGCAAATAATTCAGCGAAAAGATTAACAGCTTCAGAGTTGGAGTTGGCTGACACTCTATTAAGTTAAACTGATGTGGGAAGATTTGAGCAGCCCTTTAGCTCTATAAAACACACAACGCTCACGAAAATTACCGTCATAATAATGCTTTCGCTTTTTGTAGAACTTATTTTTCAATTTTCTTATACGGTTGAGTTCTTTAGTAATCCACGGACGCTTAACAGGTTTAGAGTTAAGAACTGGGATGTGATTAACACATATTTGCCTAAAAGTAGATTTAAAAATTCCGGAAAATTACAAAGATCGTAATTAAAAACAACCGACTGACAGACAGGTGGTAATTCAAAGCTAACAAATACAATATCTAATATTCGATTTATACGAGTATCAATAACCTCACTTTCGCCTTTCTACTATAGACGCACGTAAATAATCCAAATATTGTATATCGCGCAAAATATATATGATAAGTATAATTTACACTAAAAATTTGCTGATGGTAGTGGAGAAAATTGAACAACAAATTTATTAAACAGTAATATTAATAAAATTGGAACAGTCGTAAATTTAGATAAAGTGGGCCTCCTCTAAGACCCCTACTAAGTTTCATGACCAAATTCCTGTACTTTCGCTGAAATCTTGAATGGTTTCTTATAGCTAACCCGATAGTTTAAATACTGCTGAAGTTACTGTGCACCGTCTGTTCTCCTTATGTTCGACCGAGATCACGTTCCACACAATTTTATAAAGCCTCTTTGCTAATTATTTGTACTAATTAGTCAGTTATATATGTATAATATAATTTTGGCGTTAACACTATATAGCTCAGTGTTTGACCGAACCTCTCTTACCATTTGTGGTGTGCGTCTTTATATTATACCACAAATGGCATAAATACCCTCGGAGGTTTGCCATTGCCTGCCGAGGGGTGACCGCTATTAGAAAAAACTTTTTTCTATGATTAATATTTTGCTTGCTACCAACTCGACGACAGTGGCCACCATTAGTAAGTTATGACACATTTTACTCACCTCAAGCTTTGGTTTCTAACAATCCCTCGCTCAATTTTTTCATCCCTATTATCTAACCACAATGTTATACTATATTTCCACGGCACATGATTCGCTCTCCGATTCATAATTCGCTCTCTCATTCATAATTCAGCCCAATAACGAACGGAATCCACTCGGTTCTCCATACAAATTTGTGTGAGCGAATCATCTCATTTGTAGTTGATTCAATCTAAATCAACATCCGAATCTAGTAAAAATCGATGCCGTCTCTAATTTTAATCGGAAATGTATCGAAAATAGCTGCCAAAGTACATATAAATATCGAAACAAAACAAAAATTAAACCAACAAGAAACATTTAAATGCTTAAATGGTTCCAAACGTTGAGTTTGTGAAGAAAATAACCATGTAAAAGAGGTTGTTGGGCAAACCTCGAGTAAATGAAGACGCAAAAGTATATATGTAAGTATTACAACAGCAACATATACATATGCCAAACGAATTACGAATGTGTCGTGTAAAAGGACCATTCGTAATTCAAACTTGATTCACTTGGCGTGTAAACATCATTTTAAGGAGTTCATTTTATGGATTTTGAAACGAATTTTCGTCATCCCTTGTCAAGTTTGGTTTTAAGACAAACCGGTTTCTTCAGTGCTATTATAGTCGAGCGTACTTTTATTTATTTATTTATTTCATTTCAGTCTACCGATGCATCTTACAGACTATATAAAGAATATATAAAGGATAATCAATTAAATATAGCGAACAATCGTTGCTTAAAGTTATATAAATTAAGACTAAAATCTAGGTTGGTATAATTGTTGCAGAGCCGAATGAATCTTACCATTGGTTCATTAAAGGCATAGTTTGTTTTATGGACTTTGTCTTTGAATAAACGTACCCGTCTCAAATCGTGGTGATTGGTATGAAAGTTTATCAATTTCAGTAATTCATTACAATTTATGTTTGAGTGTGTTAAATTGTACACGAATAATAATGAAAAATAGATACGTCTGCCTTCAAGGCTTTGCAGACCGAGCAATTTGCGTCTGCCTAAATAATTGGGGAGCCCATTAGGCCAGCGCAGTTTATATAATGCATTCTTGGTAAACACTTTTTGGACTCTTTCGATTTTGTTTACATGGGACTGATAGTATGGGTTCCAGATCAGTGAACAATAATCTAGGTGGCTTCGAATTAAAGAGACGTAGAGTGCCTTTAGTGTCAAGGAATCCGAAAAATCTTCGGTATTGCGACGAAGGAATCCGATCATGAAAAACGCCCTCTACATGGTTAGAAAACGTTAGTCCTGAATCGAAAATTACGCCCAAGTCCCTAATTTCTTCCTTACGAGTGAGCTTAAGATCATTCAAGTGGTAATCAAAGGCTATAGCTTTTTCTTGTATGAAACAACGTAGCATTTTTGAATATTTAAATAAAGGTGGTTTAGTGTGCACCATTCCTGAAACCTTCTAAGATCCTGTTGAAGATTAAGGCAGTCGCTTATACATATATTGGATTTTCATAAATAACTTGACATCATCAGCAAACATTAAACATTTTGCAGAATGGAATATGTTTGGTAAATCATTTATAAATATTAAAAAGAGAAGAGGACCACAGTACAAGAGTACCTTGCGGTATTCCAGACCAGGCAAAGGTATTACAACTTTGTTCGCATAACGGTTGTTTGTTACATCAAATTTTATATACCCTCGCGATGTATTTTTGTATGGGTGGTGCCCATATTTTCATAAAAACTCCGTTTCTTTGTTTCAAATCGCTGCTAGTATTAAACTTTACTCAATTTCCTCCAATAAATACTGAAAAACGAAGTTTTTTGCATTTTTCAAAATTTCCGTTATATGGAAGTTGGGCGTGGTTATGGTTCGATTTCAAAAAATGTTGACGGTGATGCTAGTGATATGGACCATAAGCTCACCAAATTTTGTGACGATACCTTACACCTTTATTGAGATACAGATATGTTTTCCTTATATATGTTTTCAAAATTTCATAAATACCTAATTTCTTCGTTCAAAATCGCTTCAAATACCAAATTTCACTCAATTTGTTTTAATATTTAGTTACCGAAAAAAGGTAGCTTTTAATTTTCCAAAATTTCCGTTATATGGGAGGTGGGCGTGGTAATGATCCGATTTCAAAAATTTTCTACTATAATAATAGCGATATCAAGTGAAATATGTCCACCATATGGTTATGGTTCGATTTCAAAAAATTTTGACGGTGATGCTAGTGATATGGACCATATGCTCACCAAATTTTGAGACGATACCTTACACCTTTATTGAGATACAGATATGTTTTCCTTATATATGTTTTCAAAATTTCATAAATACCTAATTTCTTCGTTTAAAATCGCTTCAAATACCAAATTTCACTCAATTTGTTTTAATATTTAGATACCGAAAAATGTAGCTTTTGAATTTTCCAAAATTTCCGTTATATGGGAGGTGGGCGAGGTAATGATCCGATTTCAAAAATATTCTACTATAATAATAGCAATATCAAGTCCACCAAATTTTCTGAGGATAACACTGTTATTCATAAGTACCTAATTTCTTTGTTCAAAATCGCTCCAAATACCAATTTTCACTCAATTTGCTGTAATAGATACCGAAAAAACGGAGTTATTGCATTTTTCAAAAATTCCGTTATATGGGAGGTGGACGTGGTTATTGACCGATCTTGACCATTCCAATACCAACCTACCCTGTCCAAAGAGCAACCTATGTACCAAATTTCATTAAGATATCTCAATTTTAACTCAAGTTATTGGAACCACGGACAGACGGACGATCGGACAGACAGTCAGGGCTAAATCGATTCCTCTTTTCATTCTGATCATTTTAATATATATATGTCTATATCTATCTCGAAAATTTTTTGCTGTTATAAACAACCGTTATGCGAACAAAGTGAGAATACCCTTGTGTACATGTATGCTTTCTGAATTTGAATTGTAACTTTCTGAATTTGAATTACAATTTTCTGAACTTAAACTGAAAAAGGTCTACACCTTGATTTGAATTAACTCATGCAAAATCCACAACTGCATCCTATAGACTTGCAATAGTTCTTTATTCCAAAGCGAACAATGATATAGTCACTATTTTATGAAGAGGAATACATTGCCTCATATTGCTGTTAACCTTTTCAATGCCCATAACTTTTCCACAAATTTTGCGAAATGCATTTGTCTTATTAATTTTCTTAAAACGATTTCGTCCTTTGAAGGTTCGTCTAGGTTCCAAAAGTAGCTATAGCGATCATTCATGGAATAGTATACATGTGTATAAATTATTTATATCGTTACAGCAAATAAAATACACTCATACATTTGCACAACTTCCTTTCTCTAATGTCGAGAAGTGTAACCACACAAGGCTTTAGCATCCTGCTAAGAATTACGAATGTGCCAATGTACTCGTATTGCATATTTTGATTTTATTAAGCAACTTTAAGGTAATAATTTTAAGGTTTTTTTAATTCGTAATGATTTTTCGCAATTTAATTAGCTGCCAATCTTATGTTCCTCACTTTCCATTTTCAGCTTAATTTCGTTTGTCAAATCAGCTGATGTCGAAATGCAGATAAGTGTCGTCTATCAGGCCTAAAATATTATGCAGATATACATATGAGATCCTTTATATGCATAAGTGCCCCCGTCTGTCAGCCCTTTAAATCAACATTTACACCGGCGCCCTAAATCCTAAACCATTTCATTCATAAATTGAGCATGCGTAAAACTCATTTCATTCATAAATTGCAGCACAAATTAAAATCTGCCAGCGAAGCACATTTTTCACGATCTTGCAAAAAATTTAAAATTTCAACAATTTTCGTCTTCAGATTTGCAAGTACAGGGGCGTTGCCTATTTCTGGCCCAGTCCGGCAAATGTGTTGGTGTGTAAATAAATAAAAATATTTGTATGCCGAGGAATGTCTACGGCTGATACGATATTCTTTTACCAAATGCATATCTGATTTATGGATATTTAATCATTACGAACCATTATATTGTAAAATACTAATAAAAATATATAAATGCATTCGGTACTATTTCGCAAAATCGGTCTTGCCAAGATAAATACTCAGCACATCTTCATCACCTCATATATATAAGTATGTATGCAAATATGTAGCCGAATTTTGTCGCATTTAAACAACAGAGGAAGGAAATCTACTACTTTATGAAAAGTGGTAACAAAAATTTATAAATAATTTGCACTTTTAATTTATTTAAAAATGTATCACACTATATCTCACCTTAATAAGTATTAAGCAGCTATATATTATTGATTTTCTCCCAGTTAAACGTCTTTGAGAGTTAAATCGTATATTTTTTTATTACTCCTATTTTGCCTTGTACATATTGCGAAACGAAAAGTATTTGCACCCTACTAATTTATGGTGGTGGTTTATTGCTTTCGACTCGCGGAATTGTCGGAAATCCGAGCAGAAGCAAACATTTAGGGCTCAAGGGTGGTTTGCGGGCACGTGAACAGATGTACGTTTGTATTTATTGTATGAATATATGAGCATACAAATATGCGTTTGTGTTTTTGCTTGAACATAAGATGAATTTTAGGCTTAGATTTATAATAATAATAATAATAATAATAATCCCAACGGTCTTATCCCTTCATACCCGCCCGACCGACGCGAGGGGCGCATCCGCATGACGCACGGATATCTAAAAAACTGTTTTTGATGTGTAAACATCTATAGCCGCGGTAGGGCAAATCTCTTACGCTAATACTACCATAAAAACTACATATAAAAAAAAGTAAGACGTTTTTGATTGGTCAAGAACGACTCTGTGTGAAAATGCGTGTGCCGTCTGACGTATGTGTTAGTATTATATTGACCCAGAAAGCAAAATCAATTATCTTTGTGTTGCATGCAATTAGGCGCATAATTTTTATAAACTATGCGGCTTAAAGCATAGGGTGTTCTCTAAATTTAGATTGACACAGTTTAATCGGTTTGCTGCTGCACGGGAATTAGGAAACAATTTTCAGTGGCATTCACTTATCTTGGGTGGAGATTTTAATTTTAATTTCGCGGAAACAGAAGCGGTACCACTCAATAAATTTTTGTTTGATGCATTCTTTCTATTATTCATAGTTTTATACTTAAGCACCAAAAAAATTCATTTCTCCTTGAAAAATTGCAAACTGCTCATTATTCTCTTCCCACTATTCTCCCCCTATTCTTTGTTTATTATTACTCAAGATATTTCATCCGCAACGGGATTGCGCAATCTTGTATTCTATCAATCTTGGTTTGATGGAACAAAAAACCTGTTTGATTTGTCCGAACATACACCTGTCCACTTGACAGCTTTGCCAGATAGAAATGCAGTGAAGAGAATAATGCACGAGTTAATGCCAATAAAGGCTGTTAATGCAGGTAAGCTCCCATGTCTGTCTTGGGTATTATCTACGTTCTTTGGTATTGACACAAAAAGCAAAATTAATTATATTTAATCGGGAGCACCCTGCACCTTTGAGTTGCATGCAATTAGGCGCAAATTTTTACAAACTGTGTGCAAAGAACGTACATTATCTACGTTCTTTGCTGAGTGAATTAGAGCACAGCGTGTTCTCTAAATTTTGATTGAAATTCCCTTATTCGCTTTGCGTTGGTACTACTTTTGAACAGCTGATCGCTTTGTGTTTCTACAACTCAGCTGATTGGTGTTCGTTTGTACGTTTCTTATTTTAGCTATCATAAGCCTATTTTAACTATTGTAACATAAATAATAAAATAAATTAAATTTTAAAAATTAAACAAGATAAATATGTATGATTGACTTAACCCTTGAATTCCCATGATACCTTTAAAGATACAACCATTATTAACGAGATTGTAAAGTATTATATAGGGGTTAATATTTCTAAATACTGCAAATTTAACAGTTTACACATCTACCTTGAGTTCAAACACTCACATCTTTTTTTCATATACATACATATGTTGCGGAAAGTCATGAAAGGCAGAGGTTTGTTAAGTGTCGAGATCTAAAACTGTTCAGCCACAGAACAAATGCTCATCAGCTGATCGAATAGTAATATATGTACATATATTAGGATCATTAAACGGTGGATCATCTTGATTTAAATATTCTTTCAATGTATCGTAAGGAAAGCTTCGCGTGAATGGTGGTTCAAATACGATATTTATATCATTCAAATTGATCATTTCCGTATAACTTGTGCAATTAAAGTTTATATCTCGTTTTTTATAAACTCTAAGCTCCGTTGGCTCGTCAACATCGGTTCGATAGCGTAGAATTTTCTTGATAGCACAGTCGAGCTTTTCTTTGCTATCATCAAACAACATTGGTAACAAGATATTTTCCGAATGCGCATAATATGAATTATCTTTAATTACTTGGTTGACAATTTTGCGTGAACGAGGTTCTAGAAATCGTGACCACCCAATGAACTTGAAAAATAATGCACTGCCGTACACGACAGAGCTGTAATACTTGATATTGAAGTATATTGGCACATAACATTTAATTATAAATTCAACAAGAATTCTTAAATTTGCATCTGGATTTTCCGTTGTCACATATAATCGTAATAATCTAGCAGCCTTGGTGAGCCACCGAGAATGTACAATTTTCCCTGGTTTGATGTTAGCCAGATCCACCGGAACCACGCCGCTAGAAATTGCATGGGCCATGTCGTATAAGTACTTCGAATAGGTGGAAAATTAAATTTTTTTCTGGAGCAGGGGGCATATTTTGCAACTCAATTTTCTGGAAGCCGTCCACCACCTGAAAATATATAATAATAAAATAATTAAAAATGGTTGACAATTATAATAAATGAGTGATAGCAATAACTTACCGGAAGAGTTTCACAAGTTTCGATTTGACGGCTCAGTTTTCCGGTTGCCGATCTTGGTCCAGTGCTGGTTCAAACAAATGCTTCAAACAAATGCTGAAACGGAAGTTCGTTGAAGTGTAGAAGGCAAACGAACCAATGCAATGGTCTTTTTAACAGCAAGTCGAATCGTCGTATAATTCCACCGTGTGTGCCAGTGTTTGTTGGCTCACCGTCAGTGCATATTCCAATATATTTTTATCGTTGAAAAAACCGTTTAATTTGGTTGTTTTGTATACAGCGGTTTCATGTTCCAGTCTTACGTAACCAATCAATTCAGAATTGGGTTCTCTCAAAATAACAAGATGAGGTTCTTTTACCATCCTAGTATGATACTTCTCATCAATTTTATCTATCGTTAAAGATGATGTCGAATGAAAACGCTAACAAATTGGTATCATCTAACCGTTTGCGAAGCACTTCTTGTCTGCATTTCTCTTTTTCTCTGCGCACTTTCGATTTATCCATGATGAGAGGTTTCCCATGCTTATCTTTAATTTTAAAATCTTGCAAAAGAGCGGTTCCCAATGCTGATGCTACTCTGTCAGGCACACCAAATCTGTCACATACCAAGGCAAAGTTAAAACAATCGTATCTCTCTGTGTATTGTGATCTTGTGCTTCTATCCATATCTTCTTGAACCGGTGACGGTGCGTATGTTGAATCATCGGGATATTGGTATGTTGGCATTGATGACATAGACGTTGCTCCTTGCTCTTCAGTTTCCATCACAAATGCATCCATTGTTAGTCTTCTCTGATTATGTTGATCGTGCATGAACTCTTTGAGGCGTTCGGGAACCCAGCCGCATGCACATGGAGCTGCCTTCAAATCGCAATTACATGTTCCAATGTAAAAAATTGTTTCCAGATATTTTACATACTCTGTAAATTGTTGGGTGTTGTTTCTTCTCTTGATTTGCTCTTGATACTTGTCAAGCAATTTATTCAATTTATTAAATACACTTTTTTCAGCATTATTTCCATACCAAGTTTTTCCCAAATTCCAATCAACTTATCTTGTACTTGAATAGTGAATGATTTATGGGAAAACTTTTTTTGTTCTGTTTTAGCACGTTCGCTTAAGTAAAAATAATATCTCAAGATATCCAGATGGGTTGGTAAATTAAGATCAGTTAAATCAGTAGACACACCAAAAACAGTAACATCATGCTTGGGTATATGACTCATTGGGTTTTCGATAGTTGTTGATGTAGTTGCTTCATCTTGCGGTGTAGAGGATGGTGGATTCATTGTAAACTTTATATATATTGTTATAAATAAATAATAAATATTATTATAAATAAATAAATAAAAATAAAGAAAAAACATACATTTAGCTGATTTTTTCATGTAAAGGCCCCCCAGGGGGTTCGGCCCTCCAAAGTTAGTGGGGGTCGGTCATACATTTGGACTCGATTGGAGCACTCTAAATTTGTCAAAGTGGGATTTTTCAAAATTTGCCCCTACCCAAAAGTTCGACCCAAATTGGGGGACATCAGAATTCGTTTTAGAGGTATGGTTCCTTCGGCAAAGTTTCTTATTTTGATCCCTAGAATATGATTTTCACAGAGCAATGGGCGATTATTTTGCCTCCCCACAAATCGACCCGGCCTAATGTATATGTATGTGTATCAATTATTGAGAGAGTATAGTTTTCTTTAGGTAATAAGTGAGTCTGAAATATCAAAAGAACCGGAGTGAGTGTTAAAATCTTGACACAAACTACGGAGTGGCTCATTTAACTCAAAATTACTTTTACATGGCTTCAGAAAGAGAGGCCGGAAATGTCTTGAAATTCTGGAGGGAACGTTTAGTTGTATTTCGCCAAGAAAAGATGGGCTAGAGATCAAGCCTGTCAGTAATTTGACCAAAAATACAATCCCTAGCATTTCTCTGCGACTAGCAAGTGTAGGAAGATTAATGAGTTTTAAACGACTTATATATGGCGGCAGGTTGTACTGAGAATCCCAACGAAAATTCCTTAAAGCAAAAAGCAGAAATTGTTTTTGAATTGACTCTATTCTGTCTGAATAAACTTGATAGCGCGGGTTCCAAACAACAGATCCATATTCCAGTATGGGCCTCACTAACGTTGTGAACAGAGCCTTCGTGATGTAAGGGTCATTGAATTCTTTTGACCGCCGTTTTACAAATGCAAAAACACCCTTGGCCTTGTTAATTGTAACATTTATGTGAAGATTAAAATTAAATTGTGGGTCCATTGTAATTCCAAGATCAACAAATTTAAACACTTGCTCGAGGTTATGGTTACATATTTCATAAGAAGCTGGTTGAACTGCTCTGCGAGAAAAGCACATTACTTTACATTTTTTAAGGTTTAGTGGCATGTAATTTATTTCACACCAGTTAGACATGCTATTTAAATCCGCTTATAGTAAGGACCTTTCCTCAACAGAACGATACGATCTAAAAAGCTTTACATCATCAGCATACAATAAAATTTTTGAATAATTTATTACAGAAGGTAAGTCATTTATAAAAAGTAAAAACAGAATCGGACCAAGGTGACTTCCTTGCGGGACCCCTGAAGAAACATAAATAATGTTTGAGGAACTATTTTTAAAAAGAACTCGTTGTGTTCTGTCAATGAGTTAAGAAGACAGTCAACGAAGGAGATTAGGTTGAAAACCAAGGAGATCGAGTTTATGGATCAGTAAAGAGTGTCGAATTCTTTACTAAAATCAGTGTATATAACATCAGTGTGCATAAATTCTTTGAATCCATTTGAAACATGAGTTGTGAATTCAAGCAAGTTCTGTAACGGTAGATTTACCCTTAGAGAACCAGTGTTGTGTGCTAGAAATTTCTTCGATTAATTTAGGAATAGCAGAAAGGGGTATAATGAATGATTCTTTCCAAGCTGAAGGGAAAATCCCAAGCTTAAGAGAAATATTAAATAAATTAGTTTAGAGCTCATAAATATATTTCGCACAGTTTATGAGGAAATACGTCGGGATCGAATCGGGGCCAGCCTTAAATGATTCTTTTAAGTTACTCAAATAATAAAATACTTCCTCGGAAGATATCTGCGGAATAATAGCAGAGGTGAGGAAACAGAGTTTATATGGATAAGGTTTGTTTAGAGGCGAGTTAATGGAAGAATTGGGCAAACATGTTGGAAATTGATTGGGAGTCACAAGAAACGGTATTTTGATATTTCATAGCATACGAAAAACTAGTCACTCTGCGCCTAGAGTTAACGAAATCATAAAATGATTCAGGGTTTTTTATTAGATTCCTTTTAACTTTGCACACATAAGATCTGTAGCATTTTTTATTTAATTCAAAATAAGCGTGTCGGATAACTGAGTATTTAATATAGTTAGTGTGCAAACCAGTTTTTTTGTACAATTTAAAAGATCGCGACATTTTATTTATTAAATTTTTTAGTTCTTTAGTAAACCAAGGTTGTGATTGCTCCTTTTGTACTTAAATAACCCGCTTGGTCGCCTTTCGCACTCACCACTTTCCTTTTGAATTGTTGCTGAAATTTTACACTTTTTGCTTTTAGTTTTAATAATCTTCCATTCACTTCTGTTTAATTTCAATTGTTTTAAGTTCACAAAGTATGTAATATACCTATGTATCTATGTACAAGAAGTTCAAATGGTTGCATACAATAAATTAAAAATATAAATTGATTGACTTCTGGCGCGTGCGCGGTTTCCGGGTGTAGTTTGTTAATTGCGCAACCAAATTGATGCCGGTGGCGGGCTGCCGTTGTGCGCCTTCGCGTTCGGGCTACTCCGAAAGCCGAACGGCTTGAACGCACGGCCGGTGGGTTTCTTACGCGCACGGTCGGCTAATTGTTTAAGCGGCGGCTTAAACATCTTCCCCGCCCTGCAGGGATGCGCTCGTCAGTGCCTCCTGCAGCTCTTTCAGGGCGCGGATGGTGTTGCCTAGCACACGGGTGGTGCTTTGTCCCCGATATCTCCGGGTTTGTAAGGCGTCAGCAGTGCGCGCGATAGTCGCTTCCTTCTTATGTGGCTGTTGGGGCACTCGTTTGCCCTGCTTCGGGCGTTGCCTGCGCTTTTCGTGGATTGCGCTTCTGTACCCTTGCGCGCTGGTTGGATGGCCGCTTTCGCGCTTTTAGTCGCCCAGTACTGGCTGCTGCCATGTGCAACAGCGTAACCGCAAACCTTGCAGCTGCCGGACGAATCAAATTCACCGGTGGTGTGGGTGAGTGCGAGGCAGTTGACGCAATACCCTTGCGCCCGGGCTACGGCTGACCGTTGCGGTGGCTTCATTGCCTTGAAGGCTGGACAGGTCCGAATGGCGTGGTAGCGATGGCAGAGTCTGCATTGCAGACATTTGTCTGTCCCTGCGGTCGGAGCTAGAGGGCATGCCTTTCGTGTCGCCATTATGGCTTTCGGTCTGAAAGTAGAAGAACAAACAAAGAAACGAGAAGTACTTGGGGATAGCATTTAAAGCGAGATGTTTAAATCTATAATCTACAGGGATGGTATATGATTTATTTTTATTTTTTGTTCTTTACTCTGAGTCGCGCGAAGGCTGCGCTGGTGGAATGAAGCACAGTTTAACTAAAGGGCGCGTGACAACCCCGTGCGGATCTCCACGACGCGTACACGGTTATCACGCCCGTAGTGAACCCTTTCGATTCGTCCCAGTCTCCACTCGGTGGGAGCGAATCCTCCTTTATCACGACGAGATCGCCTGGTTGAGGATTGTGGTTTGGATTTTTCCACTTATATCTTTTTTGAAGATCTTTGAGATATCCCTCTTTCCATCTATGGCTGAATTGATGGTGAAGCGCTTTGACTTTCTCCCAGCGGTTAAGTAGAGAGATATCTTCAGCGTTAGGCTCGGGAATGGCCAATAGCGGTGCACCTCGAATGAAGTGACCTGGAGTAAGCGCTGTAAAGTCAGCCGGGTCCTGTGATAGTGCGGACAAAGGTCTCGAGTTGAGAACCGCTTCAATTCGCACCAATATCGTTGTGAATTCTTCAAATGTGAACTTGTGGGATGCAGCGATTTTCTTTAGATAGATTTTAAAGCTTTTTACTGCGGATTCCCACAAGCCTCCCATGTGTGGGGCTCCGGGTGGTATATATTGCCAATTGATGCCTTGAGGATCATATTTTTGGACAATGTATGTGGAGCATTCGTTAAGAAATGTAACGAAGTCGCGTTCAGTTGCGCGTTGAGCGCCAATGAACGTTTTTCCATTGTCACTCATCATTTTGGAGGGGAAACCTCGTCTGCCGACGAAGCGAGCAAACGCTGCTCCAAAAGCTTCGGTTGCGAGGTCAGAGCACAACTCAAGGTGAATTGCCTTTGTGGCAAAACATACGAATACTGCTACATAACCTTTGAGAAGCGTAGTGGATCTTAATACCGACAATGCATCGTTTAATTAGAGGTTTTAGCTTTGGTACTGTAGTGTTTGTGGGTGCAGGGACCTCTCAATGTTAAAGCAGGTTTGAGTTTTCTCTAAGCTCTCCAGCCGCATTTGTCCGAGCATTAAAATTCACGATGATTCTCATCAATAAAACTCGCGTATTGAATCTTAGGGTAAGAATGCTTTATTATGGCTCAACGCCGTCTTTTATATGCTTACAATCTAAATGCTTCTTTCTATGGACAACCAATCAAATCATTGATTGCTATCCATTTACCCTATTTGTATATTTCTTACATCTAATTGCTTACTTGCTATATCTACTATATCATAAGTGTCATGTGCACTGAACCACATCTGCTCGGTAACCTGATCTTGCGTTTCTAATAGCAAGCATCGAGTATACCTCATGTGGTGCCGTACGATGAACCGTCGTGTGTGTGGTCACATGTGCTTTGCATGTGTCATCACTGCTTGTGATTATGCCACACACGATGACCATTGCAAACGCGCCGACTCAGCAATATGCAGCGCATGTGCTGAAGTGGTTGGGCACACCACACCCTTCTCCTTAAGAGGAATATAAATTAATTGTAGTTTCATAAAATGTAAATTGATTTATATTGAATTGTGTTATGTTTTCATTAGGATATTTCTTATAATTGTTGTGTAATGATAAATTCTAAGTTTATTTATTTTTACTATTTACTGCAAGTGTTTATTTCTATCATTATGGTTTTGTTTGGTTACTCCTATCTTTAACTAGGTTGTTATTGTGTACAATTATTTCTTTTTTGTTTTTAAGAATGGTGCTGTTTAGACCATCTTGTCTAATTATTTTATATGGTCCTTCAAATGGTAAATTCAACTTCTTCTTGTTTCCTATTTTTAAATAAACATAATCATTGACTGTGAAATTTGCTTTATTCACTTTTGGTTGCTTCTGTCTAGCTCTTAATTTGCTTTCATTCAGGTTTATAGCAGCATTGTCGTGTGCATGTTTAAGTTTTATCTTCAGTTCATTACGGTAGTTGTCTATGTCATATACTTTTTCTTTAGCGCTTATTATATCATTTGGCAATCCACATAGCTTGCCAAACACGAGCTCAAAGAGTGAATACTTTGTTAATGTGTGGGGTGTCGAGTTGTAGTAGTACATGTAGTATGGTATGAGCTCGTCCCAGTCATATGTATTCTTAAGTGTTATTAAATATTCATTTAATACCCTATGGTTGCGTTCCTAATTGAACCTAATGTCTCATGGTGGTATGGAGTTGAATTTACTTTGTTGATTTGTAATTGTTTACATATGTTTTTCGGCAGCTCCTTGGTAAATTCTGTGCCCTTGTCAATTTTTATTTTTCGCATACACCCATATTTCAAAATAAATTGTTCCACGATTGCCTTTGCGACAGTTACTGCATCTTTTGTTTCAAGTGGTATTATGACAACAAATTTCGTTAGCTCACATTGCAAAGTCAGCATGTAGCGGAAATTTTTGGAAGGTCGAAGCGGTCCGACTGTGTCAATCACTATTTCATCAAACGATGTTGTTGGTGTATCGGTAATACTGTATTCCTCTTTTTTGTATCGAGCTTTTTTATGTTAAGCTGAATTCGCGATAATGCATCAGCATTAGTGTTAATTTTTCCTTGCTTATAGATTATGTCAAAATCTTAGTCCATCAAATCGACTCTTATTCTAGTAATTTTGGATGAAGGATTGATTACTATGTTTGAACAAGCTTACCAGTGGTCTGTGATCTGTGTATACGGTGAACTTTGTGCCGTACAGATAAGGCCTAAAATGGTTTATACCCCACTGAATTGCTAGTAACTCTTTTTCGATTACTGGTTTATTCAATTCATATTTGTTTAGGTATTTGATTGCATATGCAATAGGTTTATCTTTTCCAATTTCACCTTGCGATAGTACCGCTCCTAGCGCAAAATTGGAAGCATCAGTTGTAAGTATAAATCGTTTCGAGAAATCTGGATAACAAAGTATTGGTGGTGAGAGTAATTTGTATTTCAATGTGTGAAAAGCTTTGTCGCACTCATTGTTCCAGTTGAATAGTTGATTTTTCTTTAGTAGCTGATTTAGTGGTTGTGCTATTTCTGCAAAGTTTTTTATAAATCGCCTGTAGTAATTACAAAATGCTACAAATCTTCAAACTTCATCTGCATTACTGGGCTTTGGATAATCTTTTACTACGTTTTGTTTGCTGGGATCAGTAGTTACGCCTTTGTCAGTGATTAAATGTCCTAAGTAAGTGACTTCTGTTTTTAAGAATTTGCATTTTGCCGAATTTAGTTTTAAATTGTGTACACTTAGTCTTGCTAAAACTTTTTCCAAGTTCCGGTTGTGCTCTTGTAAGCTCTTCCCAAATACTATTACGTCGTCTACATAGAGAAAAGCTGATTCACTGAGCCAACTGAGTGCAATTGATAACATTCTTTGGAATCTGTTAGTTGAGATTTTTAATCCAAATGGTAACCTTTTGAACTGGTAGTGACCCTTGTTGGTCGAAAATGCTGTGAGTTTCTGGAGACATTGTCTAATGGGATTTGGTGGAATGAACTCGTCATATCCAATGTGCTGAAATAACGCGCTCCTCTGAGTTTGTTCAAAATGTCATCCAAGCGGGTTAATGGAAATTTATCGTCTACGATTTTTTTATTCAATGTTCGGAAATCTACCACTAATCGCCACTTCTTTTCTTCTGTATTACCCTTCTTCGAGACGAGTAGTAGAGGTGAGTTATAAGGACTGATGGAATGTTCAATGACATCATCCTTTAGTAATTGATCAACTTCTTTTTCTATCAACTGCAGCTGTGTGTGTGGTAATCTGTAGTTTTTAATGTATACAGGTGTTCTATCCGTCAGCTCAATGCGTTGTTCATAGAAATTGTTGACGGTTAGAGCTTCTTCTTCAATATGAAATATATGCTGATATTTCTTGCAGATTTCTAATATTGCATTTGTGCTATCGCTTGCCACGTTGTCTAATGCTAATTCATCTTTTACTTTCATGAATTTATTGTTATTATTGTTATAATTATTATTTTCTCCATAATTGTAATAATTTATTCTCTTATGTTGGTTTCTAGTTGTTTTTAAATCATCTAGGCGCATGTACATAGGTAATGTGATTTGTCCTTCCTTTAATTCTAATGTTATAACATTCGTTTCGTAATCAATTTTACACTTATATTTTATTAGGAAGTCTCTGCCTAAAACTCCATCTGCTTCTAGGTTATTTATTTGTTTTAAAATATAGAATTTGTTCTTTATTTTACTGTCTTGGCAATTAATGTCAATTTCCACAGATTTGTATGCAGTTATGGTACGATTCACAATGCCATTTATTTTGCAATTTGTGTTTACTTTTTTGGAATTTACTGGTACTGCGTTTTCTTTTATTATTGAGATATCGGCTCCAGAATCTACCAGCAGAGTTACTATTTTCGTTTCTAGTTTTGCTTTTATGAAATTTGTAGAGTTACCTTCTCCTAAGAATCCTATCGTCTTTGGTTTTGTTGTTGTTATTATTGTTATTATTGTTTGTCTGTTAAAATTACTGTAATTTCTGTTATTTGTGAAATTCGGTCTATCGCTAGTGTTATTGAAGCGCATACCCCTATTTGCTTGATACGGAGTTACCTCACTTGCAATGTGAATGGCTTCTACCAGTTTTTTTGGTCTCGCAGCTGTTATTATAGATTTATATGGTTCAGCTAAGCCATTTTTGAATGCGTTTAAACCAATTTGGTCGTTCAATCTAACAATTATTTCCCTGCTTTCGTTCCCTTCTTCAGCTATCTGTAACTCATTTAGAGAAGCTATTAGGTTTTGTATGCGGGAAGCAAACATGAAGACCGATTGAAAACCTTGCGAACTTTTAACAATTTCTGCATGAACCCTCGAAGCTGTTTTGTTCGATCGGAATGCATATTTTAGTGCTGATTCTAGTGTCTCAAAGCTGTCCGGTGTAGCTTCCGTTACAATTTTATTTTTTACGTTTTCTGACAATTTTGTTGCTAAAATGAATTTGATCAGTGTAGTCTTCTGTATATCTTGTGTGAGAGTGTCATGGTAGAACTTAATTAGCCCTAGGAAATTGTTGAGTTCCTTGTATTCCCCTTTGAAGGTTGGGATTACCTTCGCAGCTGTTACTAAATCAAAAGTTGACATTGTTTTAGAGCTTGTTTCCTCGTATATTTGTGTCCCTTCTTTCACAATTAAGTACTTTTTTATTTTCGTTTTTAATTCATGAAATTTTTCATTCAGAATTGTCAAGTCCTTGGAGTGTGCGGTTTGCACAATGATGTTCCAGCTATTTGCTATTAATGCTTGCGTATTATTTACGTAAGCTTGTGTGTAACTTCTATTAGGACTTTTTTTTAGTTTACTTAGTAGTTCCTCTAGTACTTGGAATTCCATTTATTTTATATTTAATATATATATATATATTTATTTATTTTAAGATGTGCTTATATTACGATATGCTTGTTTTTTTAGGTACTTCTTATAATAAGAATTATTTTTGCTAATAATAAAATTATTAAAATTATGCAGTTTATGTATAATAAATTTTTTGTGTCCTCATTTTCGCCTTTTATTGTCGCACCTGCTGCTGCTGCGTTATTGTTGTTGTTAATTATTTCTTCTTTCGATGGAGTTCCACCCATCCTGACGCAATTTCTCTATTTCTTTAATCAGATTTCGTTTTTGTTGGCCTTGGCTAATATTTATTACTCTTTGTAGATCGGCACACTTCTTTTGATGTCGCCTTTTCTTTCCACCACGTTTTTTTTGGCTTAAATATTGTTGGCTGTCTAAATTCTTGCAGCTTCAGGCTTTGGATTTGTTGCCTTTGCCGGTACTGCTCTAAAGTAATTGGTTTGGGTCCAGCTGACTTCGGAGTTGGTATATACTCTGGATATTCTTTTATCGGAGTTTTACAATATATTCTTCGTCTACCATCGTCCTAAACTATCAGTGGTTCCTAAGTTCGGTTTGCAGGATCGCCATGTAGTGGGTGCAGGGGCCTCTCAATGTTAAAGCAAGTTTGAGTTTTCTCTAAGCTCTCCAGCCGCATTTGTCCGAGCATTAAAATTCACGATGATTCTCATCAATAAAACTCGCGTATTGAATCTTAGGATAAGAATGCTTTAATATGGCTCAACGCCGTCTTTTATATGCTTACAATCTAAATGCTTCTTTCTATGGGCAACCAATCAAATCATTGATTGCTATCCATTTCCCCTATTTGTATATTTCTTACATCTAATTGCTTACTTGCTATATCTACTATATCATCAGTGTCATGTGCACTGAACCACATCTGCTCGGTAACCTGATCTTGCGTTTCTAATAGCAAGCATCGAGTATACCTCATGTGGTGCCGTACGATGAACCGTCGTGTGTGTGGTCACATGTGCTTTGCATGTGTCATCACTGCTTGTGATTATGCCACACACGATGACCATTGCAAACGCGCCGACTCAGCAATATGCAGCGCATGTGCTGAAGTGGTTGGGCACACCACACCCTTCTCCTTAAGAGGAATATAAATTAATTGTAGTTTCATAAAATGTAAATTGATTTATATTGAATTGTGTTATGTTTTTCATATAGATATTTCTTATAATTGTTGTGTAATGATAAATTCTAAGTTTATTTATTTTTACTATTTACTGCAAGTGTTTATTTCTATCATTATGGTTTTGTTTGGTTACTCCTATCTTTAACTAGGTTGTTATTGTGTACAATTATTTCTTTTTTGTTTTTAAGAATGGTGCTGTTTAGACCATCTTGTCTAATTATTTTATATGGTCCTTCAAATGGTAAATTCAACTTCTTCTTGTTTCCTATTTTTAAATAAACATAATCATTGACTGTGAAATTTGCTTTATTCACTTTTGGTTGCTTCTGTCTAGCTCTTAATTTGCTTTCATTCAGGTTTATAGCAGCATTGTCGTGTGCATGTTTAAGTTTTATCTTCAGTTCATTACGGTAGTTGTCTATGTCATATACTTTTTCTTTAGCGCTTATTATATCATTTGGCAATCCACATAGCTTGCCAAACACGAGCTCAAAGAGTGAATACTTTGTTAATGTGTGGGGTGTCGAGTTGTAGTAGTACATGTAGTATGGTATGAGCTCGTCCCAGTCATATGTATTCTTAAGTGTTATTAAATATTCATTTAATACCCTATGGTTGCGTTCCTAATTGAACCTAATGTCTCATGGTGGTATGGAGTTGAATTTACTTTGTTGATTTGTAATTGTTTACATATGTTTTTCGGCAGCTCCTTGGTAAATTCTGTGCCCTTGTCAATTTTTATTTTTCGCATACACCCATATTTCAAAATAAATTGTTCCACGATTGCCTTTGCGACAGTTACTGCATCTTTTGTTTCAAGTGGTATTATGACAACAAATTTCGTTAGCTCACATTGCAAAGTCAGCATGTAGCGGATATTTTTGGAAGGTCGAAGCGGTCCGACTGTGTCAATCACTATTTCATCAAACGATGTTGTTGGTGTATCGGTAATACTGTATTCCTCTTTTTTGTATCGAGCTTTTTTATGTTAAGCTGAATTCGCGATAATGCATCAGCATTAGTGTTAATTTTTCCTTGCTTATAGATTATGTCAAAATCTTAGTTCATCAAATCGACTCTTATTCTAGTAATTTTGGATGAAGGATTGATTACTATGTTTGAACAAGCTTACCAGTGGTCTGTGATCTGTGTATACGGTGAACTTTGTGCCGTACAGATAAGGCCTAAAATGGTTTATACCCCACTGAATTGCTAGTAACTCTTTTTCGATTACTGGTTTATTCAATTCATATTTGTTTAGGTATTTGATTGCATATGCAATAGGTTTATCTTTTCCAATTTCACCTTGCGATAGTACCGCTCCTAGCGCAAAATTGGAAGCATCAGTTGTAAGTATAAATCGTTTCGAGAAATCTGGATAACAAAGTATTGGTGGTGAGAGTAATTTGTATTTCAATGTGTGAAAAGCTTTGTCGCACTCATTGTTCCAGTTGAATAGTTGATTTTTCTTTAGTAGCTGATTTAGTGGTTGTGCTATTTCTGCAAAGTTTTTTATAAATCGCCTGTAGTAATTACAAAATGCTACAAATCTTCAAACTTCATCTGCATTACTGGGCTTTGGATAATCTTTTACTACGTTTTGTTTGCTGGGATCAGTAGTTACGCCTTTGTCAGTGATTAAATGTCCTAAGTAAGTGACTTCTGTTTTTAAGAATTTGCATTTTGCCGAATTTAGTTTTAAATTGTGTACACTTAGTCTTGCTAAAACTTTTTCCAAGTTCCGGTTGTGCTCTTGTAAGCTCTTCCCAAATACTATTACGTCGTCTACATAGAGAAAAGCTGATTCACTGAGCCAACTGAGTGCAATTGATAACATTCTTTGGAATCTGTTAGTTGAGATTTTTAATCCAAATGGTAACCTTTTGAACTGGTAGTGACCCTTGTTGGTCGAAAATGCTGTGAGTTTCTGGAGACATTGTCTAATGGGATTTGGTGGAATGAACTCGTCATATCCAATGTGCTGAAATAACGCGCTCCTCTGAGTTTGTTCAAAATGTCATCCAAGCGGGTTAATGGAAATTTATCGTCTACGATTTTTTTATTCAATGTTCGGAAATCTACCACTAATCGCCACTTCTTTTCTTCTGTATTACCCTTCTTCGAGACGAGTAGTAGAGGTGAGTTATAAGGACTGATGGAATGTTCAATGACATCATCCTTTAGTAATTGATCAACTTCTTTTTCTATCAACTGCAGCTGTGTGTGTGGTAATCTGTAGTTTTTAATGTATACAGGTGTTCTATCCGTCAGCTCAATGCGTTGTTCATAGAAATTGTTGACGGTTAGAGCTTCTTCTTCAATATGAAATATATGCTGATATTTCTTGCAGATTTCTAATATTGCATTTGTGCTATCGCTTGCCACGTTGTCTAATGCTAATTCATCTTTTACTTTCATGAATTTATTGTTATTATTGTTATAATTATTATTTTCTCCATAATTGTAATAATTTATTCTCTTATGTTGGTTTCTAGTTGTTTTTAAATCATCTAGGCGCATGTACATAGGTAATGTGATTTGTCCTTCCTTTAATTCTAATGTTATAACATTCGTTTCGTAATCAATTTTACACTTATATTTTATTAGGAAGTCTCTGCCTAAAACTCCATCTGCTTCTAGGTTATTTATTTGTTTTAAAATATAGAATTTGTTCTTTATTTTACTGTCTTGGCAATTAATGTCAATTTCCACAGATTTGTATGCAGTTATGGTACGATTCACAATGCCATTTATTTTGCAATTTGTGTTTACTTTTTTGGAATTTACTGGTACTGCGTTTTCTTTTATTATTGAGATATCGGCTCCAGAATCTACCAGCAGAGTTACTATTTTCGTTTCTAGTTTTGCTTTTATGAAATTTGTAGAGTTACCTTCTCCTAAGAATCCTATCGTCTTTGGTTTTGTTGTTGTTATTATTGTTATTATTGTTTGTCTGTTAAAATTACTGTAATTTCTGTTATTTGTGAAATTCGGTCTATCGCTAGTGTTATTGAAGCGCATACCCCTATTTGCTTGATACGGAGTTACCTCACTTGCAATGTGAATGGCTTCTACCAGTTTTTTTGGTCTCGCAGCTGTTATTATAGATTTATATGGTTCAGCTAAGCCATTTTTGAATGCGTTTAAACCAATTTGGTCGTTCAATCTAACAATTATTTCCCTGCTTTCGTTCCCTTCTTCAGCTATCTGTAACTCATTTAGAGAAGCTATTAGGTTTTGTATGCGGGAAGCAAACATGAAGACCGATTGAAAACCTTGCGAACTTTAAACAATTTCTGCATGAACCCTCGAAGCTGTTTTGTTCGATCGGAATGCATATTTTAGTGCTGATTCTAGTGTCTCAAAGCTGTCCGGTGTAGCTTCCGTTACAATTTTATTTTTTACGTTTTCTGACAATTTTGTTGCTAAAATGAATTTGATCAGTGTAGTCTTCTGTATATCTTGTGTGAGAGTGTCATGGTAGAACTTAATTAGCCCTAGGAAATTGTTGAGTTCCTTGTATTCCCCTTTGAAGGTTGGGATTACCTTCGCAGCTGTTACTAAATCAAAAGTTGACATTGTTTTAGAGCTTGTTTCCTCGTATATTTGTGTCCCTTCTTTCACAATTAAGTACTTTTTTATTTTCGTTTTTAATTCATGAAATTTTTCATTCAGAATTGTCAAGTCCTTGGAGTGTGCGGTTTGCACAATGATGTTCCAGCTATTTGCTATTAATGCTTGCGTATTATTTACGTAAGCTTGTGTGTAACTTCTATTAGGACTTTTTTTAGTTTACTTAGTAGTTCCTCTAGTACTTGGAATTCCATTTATTTTATATTTAATATATATATATATATTTATTTATTTTAAGATGTGCTTATATTACGATATGCTTGTTTTTTTAGGTACTTCTTATAATAAGAATTATTTTTGCTAATAATAAAATTATTAAAATTATGCAGTTTATGTATAATAAATTTTTTGTGTCCTCATTTTCGCCTTTTATTGTCGCACCTGCTGCTGCTGCGTTATTGTTGTTGTTAATTATTTCTTCTTTCGATGGAGTTCCACCCATCCTGACGCAATTTCTCTATTTCTTTAATCAGATTTCGTTTTTGTTGGCCTTGGCTAATATTTATTACTCTTTGTAGATCGGCACACTTCTTTTGATGTCGCCTTTTCTTTCCACCACGTTTTTTTTGGCTTAAATATTGTTGGCTGTCTAAATTCTTGCAGCTTCAGGCTTTGGATTTGTTGCCTTTGCCGGTACTGCTCTAAAGTAATTGGTTTGGGACCAGCTGACTTCGGAGTTGGTATATACTCTGGATATTCTTTTATCGGAGTTTTACAATATATTCTTCGTCTACCATCGTCCTAAACTATCAGTGGTTCCTAAGTTCGGTTTGCAGGATCGCCATGTAGTGGGTGCAGGGGCCTCTCAATGTTAAAGCAAGTTTGAGTTTTCTCTAAGCTCTCCAGCCGCATTTGTCCGAGCATTAAAATTCACGATGATTCTCATCAATAAAACTCGCGTATTGAATCTTAGGATAAGAATGCTTTAATATGGCTCAACGCCGTCTTTTATATGCTTACAATCTAAATGCTTCTTTCTATGGGCAACCAATCAAATCATTGATTGCTATCCATTTCCCCTATTTGTATATTTCTTACATCTAATTGCTTACTTGCTATATCTACTATATCATCAGTGTCATGTGCACTGACCCACATCTGCTCGGTAACCTGATCTTGCGTTTCTAATAGCAAGCATCGAGTGTACCTCATGTGGTGCCGTACGATGAACCGTCGTGTGTGCAGTCACATGTGCTTTGCATGTGTCATCACTGCTTGTGATTATGCCACACACGATGACCATTGCAAACGCGCCGACTCAGCAATATGCAGCGCATGTGCTGAAGTGGTTGGGCACACTACATTACGTAATACTCTTGCCTTACCATTTGAAGCATCAATCGTATTTCTGCATGAAGAAGCAGAGAATGTAGAAACTCCAAATATAGCTGGCAGAACCTCGATTTTGTTGGAAGAATGATTGGGTGTCTCTCGTTGAATCTCAACGTGGCATGCACCAATCTCCCATTATCCCGTAGTAGACCGTCTTTGTCCATTATTGGATTGAGAACAAGAAGAGGGCTTTTTTTTGCTGATGGGTTTTTTATCCTGCAGCGCGTTTTTCCATTCGGAAAATGACGTAACTGCACCATCTTAATAAGACGCGTTTTTGTTTGTTGGAACTCGTCATGGTTCAGATTGGGATTAGTGAGTGTGGCTAACTTCTTGGATTTGTTCCGCGCATTGTTGACGAAGCGGAACATGTACGCAGTCACGCGAAATGCGCGAGAGAAGGATGAAAACCGGTCGAGAAAATCGACCTCTTCCTCGAGAGCGTGATAGGCCTCTATCTTGCGCTTTTCTGGAGGAGATGAGCTGCGCGCTTTTGATTTTGGCCATGAGTCCTGGTTGCAAGAAAGCCATTTTGGCCCATGCCACCAGAGCGAGGAAATCGCCAGCCTTAGGGCTTGCACCCGCGGGTGCCGAGGTCCGCTGGATTGTCAGCACTAGCAACATGGTGCCATGTACCGTTCGGAACATACTCTCGGATTTGAGACGTACGGTTGGACACATAGGTATTCCACGTGCACGGTGGCTTTTCCAGCCAAGCTAGCACAATCTCTGAATCAGACCATAAGAAAGTGTTGCATACTTCTAAGCCGAGTGTTTTTCGAACAACCGTGACTAGTTTTGCAAGTAAGACTGCGCCGCAGACGACAAAATTTGTCGAATACCCAGAGTTTTGGTTGTGGAAGCGCTGTCAAATTTTAAAAAGTTGGAGTCGAGAAGATCCTCCTTTGGAAACTGTTCTAATATGGCCGGATGATTGGCCGTCAGTTTCTTTAATACGAAACCAGCTGACTTTAGCGCTTTGATCACTTGACTAAGTGATTCGGTGGCGTCGTCTTCCTCCTCCTGAGAGGATGTCATCCACATACGTCTGGTTTCTGAGTATTGGCGCCGCCAATGGGAATGTCGCTCTCGTATCATCAGCTAATTGATGTAATGTACGGATAGCGAGATTGGGCGCACAATTAACGCCGAATGTGACGGTTTTGAGATTGTAATCGGTGACCGGAGAGTCAGCCGATTTGCGAAATAAAATTCGCTGAAAATGTTTATCGTCTTCGTGGATGAGTATTTGACGATAGATTTTCTCAATATCTCCATTACACACGAATCTGTGCATGCGCCACTGCAGAATGAGTAGCATGAGATCTGGCTGGAGTGTGGGACCGGTGTGCAGGACGTCATTCACGGCTTTCCTGATCCGGATGTTTTGGAGGCGTTTTTGGTGGTCACCGAGGTCGAGATATTCCTGCAACACATCGTTGTACAGTGTGCTCCCCTTGCAGCGATCGCTCCATGCTAAATAATTGCTGGAGGGCAGCAGACCGATAATGGCCAAGAAAGAGTTTTTTGGGGAAATCTTCCTTGAATGGAAGTCGCACAATGTATCGACCATTTGGAGCACGTGTCGTTGTTGTTGCATACATATTCTCACATGCCCGATCCTCCAGAGATACTTGCGGAGGCTGTGGAATTTCTTCTTCTTCCCAAAACTTTCTCAGTTGTGAACTGAGGTCTGCGTTCGAGCACTCTTCTACTTGTGTCGAGAATGACAAAACCTTTTCCGTTATTTGACCACTAAGAATCCAGCCAAATATTGTCTTTTGCGTAAGTATGGTATCGCAAATCTTTTGTATACCTTCCAGCAGGATGTGTGGAAGAATATCGCTGCCAATAACCATATCAGTCTGTGCTGGTATGTGGCAATTGGGGTCAGCGATCTAAAGGATTTTGAACTGCTGCCACTGTTCATGGCTAATGGAGAATGTTGGCATATGCCTCGTTAATTGTGGTAACACAATAGCCTGAACTTTTATCGTTTGCTTGGTTTTGGATGCAACCAGTGTAAGAGGACAAAGTTTGGATGAGTTTTGGACGACGGCTCGAATTACCAATAAATAACCCGCTTGGTCGCCTTTCGCACTCACCACTTTCCTTTTGAATTGTTGATTAAATTTTACACTTTTTGCTTTTAGTTTTAATAATCTTCCATTCACTTCTGTTTAATTTCAATTGATTTAAGTTCACAAAGTATGTAATATACCTATGTATCTATGTACAAGAATTACAAATGTTTGCATACAATAAATTAAAAATATAAATTGATTCACTTCTGGCGCATGCGCGGTTTTCGGGTGTAGTTTGTTAACTGCGTAACCAAATCGATGCTGGTGGGGCTGCCGTTGGGATGGGCGGCTGTGCGCCTTCGCGTTCGGGCTACTCCGAAAGCCGAACGGCTTGAACGCATGGCCGGTGGGTTTCTTACGCGCACGGCCGCCTAATTGTTTAAGCGGCGGCTTAAACAGTACGCAAACCCGTTTTAGTACAAACTTTTGAAATAAGCTAAATATAGTGTTATTAAAATGCTGGACGCAACGTTCAACATCATCTTTATACGTCGGCCATGATAATTTTGTTAATTATCGATCAAATTTCTTGAAATTGGATTTCGCAAAAATAAAACGAGCGTTTGAGCTACTTGATTTATCAACATTATTTCCAAAATCACCAATAACTTCGTAATTTACCTCAATCGTAGGGTGATAAGTGTCCTCTGGAATAACCAAGGGTTCGCACCTATTCATAGAAGACTTAGATACGTCATCAACAAAAACAAGATCCAGAATGGTGCCAAAATTGTTTGGAGTTTAATTGATCTGATTTAGACAGAGCTCAGTCATATCCTCTAAAAACACATTGTATCTATCCTTTGATGATATTGGAACGATAAAGCTGTCTAAAAGAGTCCATGATATGCCTGGCATATTGAAGTCACCAAGTACAATCATCGAGTCATGTGCAGTAATCATTGAACTTAAAGATCTAAGTAACGCAATATGTTGAGAATAAACCGATAAGTCAGAGTTAGGAGGGATGTAGCAAGCAGCTAAATAAAATAAACCATTTCTTACTATAACTCGTATTGCTTTAAATTCGATTGGCTCGATGAGGGGGATATTAACATCTTCGAATGGTATTGAAGAATGAACTGCAAAAAGAACACCCCCACCGATTCTGTCCTTACGGTCATTTTTATAAATTTGATATTGATTAGGAAGGATCTCTGAATTAGAAATATGTGGTTTAAGCCTGGTTTCAGTAAAGCAAATTACGTTATAGTTACAGTCTAAGCCTTTTTGGTAGAAAATACTTAAAATAGAATTTAAAATTAGTTTTTTGGCTCAGTATCACGATTAGGAATTGAAGCTAAGTTATTTATTTTATTTTTATTTTTATGCGGCTTGTATTCAAATTCGCGAACAAATGCCTCGGTTGGCCAAAAATAATTGTTTAGCAAAGTATCAAAAACTTCAGGTGCCACATCAATTTTAAAAGATGATACGTTACGTTCTTATTTAAAGTTAAATTTTCGGATTGCTAAGTTACAAGTCTTAATTTTTGATGAAATGTAAAACTATATATCTAAATCTAGAAACAAAAATCGATTTTCTCAAAGGAACCACAACCAGCTTCTTTGCAGAGCATTCAGCCTCATCCAATGGTGCTACAGTTTTTGCAACAATAGGAGCAGATTGGGATGGTGGGAGCGATTGAGGCGGTGATGGACCCACTTCAGATGAAGATACCTGTAAGTTCTCATGATCAGAATTGCTTTTATTAGAGGAAGAAGCGCGAGTGCAGATAGCTCTTGATGAAGTTGAAGAAGACGGGCCCTGAGGCGGAGGGACAGGAGACAAAATATTAATTAGCTCAATTTGTTGGGGTTGAGGCAGTAAAATTCAATATGAGTAAAAACCAAAATTGTATTAATAAATCAAAGAAGAAAGCAGGGCAAGTTTTATAATTATTTAAGGCTTGGGAGCTATTTATGCAACGAACAGTTTTAGATGCACAGTAATAGACACCTAAAAAACTAAACGCAAACAGCTGTTTAAAGAATGACAATCAAAAAAGAGAAAAGAAAATACGCGCAAACTTAATCAAATACACAAAGTTTAAAGCAAAAAAAAGAAGCAAAAACAATGTAAATAAGAAGCAATAACAATGCAAATCAACTAATGACTCGGCAATTGAAAACTAAATTAAAGTGCAATAAAATCAATGCAAAAAATGCTCAACAAATATTATACTTAGCTTTAAATGCGCACAGATAAATCTCCAAAACTTTTATCACTAAATTATTAATTTATATGCAAAGAAATAATGAAATTTCAATATCAAAAAAGTAGCACAGAGAAAACACAACGATACAGCTTGACGTTTGCGTTATTTAGTAAAATATTTTAAACATGTTTGATATTAAATTTAGTTTCGGAAGACATACTAAATTATAATACATGTTCACATAACAAGTAACTAGTAATATCAACAAATAAATATGTATGTATGTATATACATAAAATAAATACATACATACATACATATGTACCTATGTACATATATAATAAATAAATTGCTCATATGGCCAGATTTACATGTGTTCAAAGTACTACTTGCTATGCATTGTACCAAAAATTGCTGCAAAAATTATTTTTATAAATTTAAGTGAATGAATTTTGACAAAATTTAAATAAATATTCTGCTCGGCCGATAACAGAACGAAAATACATTAAAACTCTCGTTTCATCAATTCCCGCTCTGCTGCTGTTAGTTTTTGCTCTATCGCTGTCGAATCGTGTTGAACGATTTTGAAAAATATTGTGGTGAACTATATGTCAGCACCCCTTAAAATCAGAGGAATATGAGTCGGAATGGACTGAGATAAGGCTTCTCTGTCAAATATAAATTCTCTGGTTTTAGCTTGCACATAAGATTAATTTTAGAAATTTAATAGTTTGATCTTATCATGGTACATACATTCATACTTACATATGTACATATACAATGTACATAATACATGATATTGAATTTATTTTTGAAATGCAAAATGCCGACGGCAATTCAATATCAAAAATATGCAAATGCAAATTCTAATTACATATTAACTAAGGTATTTATACTAATTATTAATTCTCATATTAGTTTAAATAATTTAATTATTAGATGAAAAATAAAAGAATGCCGAATTGCCGAAAGAATTATTTTCTTTTATTCCCCGTATTTTTCTTATTCGTTGGTGCATTTACCGTTCGTTTTGCGGCTAACTTCAATTCTTGTTTTGTTTTCGTCTTCGTCGGTTCGATCATTTGCAGCCGCCTACCTCCGCAAGGTCCCGGCTGTACATTTTCGCTGTGGAGGCGTCCCTTTTCCTCTGCTTCCGCCGGCGAGTACCGCGTCAAACACCTTTAGGGCTGGAGCTATTTCATCCATTCGAACGACATGACCAAGCAAAGCCGCTGGATCTTAATTCGCTGCACTATATCTAAGTCCGTATAAAGCTTGTACAGCTCATCGTTCCATCGTACACGGTATTCGCCATCGCAAAGCCGTAAAGGCCCATAAATCTTTCGGAGAATGTTTCTCTCGAACACTCCTAGAGCCCTCTTATCAAAAATCTTCATCGTCCATGCATCTGCGCCACACATTAGGACTGACATAATGAGAGACTTATAGAGCGTGATTTTTGTCCATCGAGAGAAGACTTTACTGCTCAGTTGCCTACTCAGTCCGAAGTAGCACTTGTTGGCGATCACTCCTTTGGATTTCGAGGCTGACATTATTATTGATGTTAATGCTGGTTCCTAAGTAAACGAAGTCTTTTACTTTTTCAAAGTTATAACTGTCAACAGTGATGTTTGATCCCAGTCGTGAATGTGTCGACTGTTTATTTGATGAGAGGAGATACTTTGTCTTGCCCTCTTTCACCTCCAGACCCATTCGCTTGGCTTCTCTATCCAGTTTGGAGAAGGCCGAACAAACTGCGCGGTTGTTAAGGCCGATGATGTCAATGTCATCGGCGTACGCCAGCAGCTGTCCACTCTTATAAAAGATAGTGCCTGACCGCTTTAGTTCTGCGGCTTGAATTATTGTCTCCAGCATAAGGTTAAAAAAGTCACACGACAAAGAGTCACCCTGTCTGAAACCTCGTTTGGTATCAAACGGCTCGAAGAGGTCCTTCTTTCCAAATCCTGACGGAGCTGCTGGTGTTGCTCAACGTCATTTTACATAGCCGTATAAGTTTTGCGGGGATACCAAATTCAGACATTGCGGCATAAAGGCAACTTCTTTTTGTGCCTTTGAAAGCGGCTTTGAAGTCGACAAAAAGGTGGTACGTGTCGATTCTTCTTTCTTGGGTCTTTTCCAAGATCTGGCGCACTGTGAATATCTGGTCGATAGTAGATTTACCAGGTCTAAAGCCACACTGATAAGGTCCAATCAGTTCATTGACGGTGAGCTTTAGTCTCTCACACAATACGCTCGACAGAACCTTATATGCGATGTTAAGAAGGCTGATACCGCGATAGTTGGCGCGAATTGCAGTATCACCCTACTTCTGGACCGGGCAAAGTACACTTAGATTCCAGTTGGCATGCATTCGTCCGACCATACTCTGCAGATAAGCTGGTGCATGCGCTTTACCAACTCTTCTCCACCGTAGTTGAATAACTCAGCTGGCAGCCCATCAGCTCCGGGCGCTTTGTTGTTCTTTAGCCGTGCTATTGCTATACGGATTTCTTCGCAGTCGGGTAACGGAACATGAATTCCCTCGTCATTTATTATCATATCAGTCGTTTTTCCGGGCTCGCTGAAAATCAATAGATTGTTCAGCGGCGGTACGTAAAGAGCAAAAGATGTGGTTCCATTGCTCTGAAATATCGCTGAGTTGATTAGTGCTCTCAGAGAGCAGGAAACCAAGTCGAGTAGCAAAGTGCGTGGCTGTCTGTTGTGATTGCAGTTTTCCAACGGCGAGCTTTCCTTTTGTCCATTTCCGCACGCTTTTTGACGCACAAAGGCGCGTGTATATCTTGTCTGCGACAAGATAGTGGTCCGAGTCGATGTTGGCTCCTCGGATCGTGCGCAAATCTAGGACACTGGAAGCGTGCCTTCCTTCTATCATAAAATGGTCGATTTGGTTTCGCGTCTTACCCTGGAGACAGCCACGTACCCTGATGTTTGCTCCTATGCTGGAACCTGGTACTACAGACTACCATGTTTCGGGCTCCGGCGATGTCGATCAGTCTCAATCCGTTGTCAGACGTTTCGTCGTGGAGATCAGGGAGATGTTGAAGAATCTTGCTTTCATGCGGATTGTGGCGAGACATTCGTCCACCGGAGTGAACGACAGTACTTTAAGGCGAAGACTCCCTCCCAGCTCAAATCTGACACCAAATTTGCGCTCCTTTACATGGCAGCTGTAGTATACGTCGCAAGGGCCTACCGTTTTCCTCTCTTGCCCCGTCCATCGCATTTCTTGCATGACGGTGATGTCAGCCTTCGCTCTGCCGAGGACATCTACCAGCCGGGCAGATGTACCCTCCCAATTAAGGGTTCGGACATTGCAGGCGCATGCTCTCAAATCATGGTCCTTAAAACGTTTGCCGTGGTCGTCATTTAAAAAGGGGGGTCCTGTCCGAGGCTTTGCTTCACTTTTCATTGGATATTTGTTTTACGTGGCGGGTCCCAAGCTCTGAGCACAATCCATTCCTGGGGGTTGAAATTTTAAATTCGTTTATATAGCGAGCCGCTCGCTCCAAGACAGACGCCCGCTTGCAGCCGCACCTCCTGGTGAACAGGCGCTGCGGACTTTAGTGGACCCTTTAACCGAATATGTCGGAGTGGCTCCACTAAAGCTCCATCTCTATTAGCCGTGACTCACGGCTCCACACGGGTTGGATACCGTTTCTCGCACATGGGTTGCTCACGTTGCCCAGGGTGCACGAACGTGGACGTATGAGTAGGGATTGAGTACAGCCGTGCAACTGTAACCAGAATCACCACTGTACCCCATTGCTTCCCAAAGAACGTCTATTTCAAAGGAGGTGCAAGTCCCGTTCCATTTCGCTAACAATATATGTATATAAGCTTATTTCACTATACCTGAACGTATTCGACATTCTTTGATTGGTATCAGAATCTTTTTTGATCTAATTTGATTTCGGTATGGTGAAATGAGCCGATAAAACTTGCCACAGGAAACGAAACGCCATGCAACTACTTTGTTTTGTATGTTCTTTATGCTTCCTTATACCGACAAAATTGAGAAGAACAGAAGCAATATCAAAAGCAATCAAAGGGTCTTGCAAGAACGAGAACGGGCCAAACTTCATTGTTGCGCAATTTTCCCTTCTTCGCTTCGTGCATGGCGTTTCGTTCACTCGGGCAAGTTTAATCAGCTTATCGAAATCCAATTAGATCGAATTGGATTCTGATATCAATCAACGAATGTCCAATTCGTTCCAGTATGAAAAAAATGTGCGGAACGGAACGGAACTTGCACCTTCTTGTTAATGTACGTTCTTTGTTTTTATATATAAACTTATGTGACATTGCGGGAATAGAAAAGCATAATCTTATTCTCTATTATTCATATTCAGCTTTTTGCAAATATATGACTATTTATTTTTGGGCTCGCTATCAGTTGCAGAGATTGCCTAAAACAACACGTGCCATAGGTATTTATGTACTTTGCTTGCTCCATTTTTAAAGTGATGTCATATTCTCTTTTTTATTATCTATTCTATCGTTACGGATGTTGGAAGGCGAAATCTTAATACCGAAGCAATCATTTCAATCAAAGAAAAATGGTTTAATTTGGTAATGTAAAAAAAACGGGCTAAATAATTATAATTGGCCAATGCAGGCCAATACTCAATGACTGATTAAAATGACCGGCGCTTTGCTAGGACTGAGCGCTTACTTAGGTATTTGATGAATGACCTGGATTAATTTAATTAAAAAAACAGTTTTGACTTTCTTATTAGCGCGATTGGAGATAGACCTCACAATTTTACAAAAAATTGTGTCTTAATGGAAAAAGTTTCACCTATTTGGAAGGCGAGCAAAGTTTTATCTTTAAAAGCTCTAAATAACACAACTGAAATATAAGAAATAAGGGCTGACGTTGGGTGAAATAGTGTATAGAGCTCTGATGATATGAACTTAAAAAAATACTCTTTCACATTAAGTTCATAATTTTCATTGACAATGATAAATATGTGTAAATTATATCTTTTGTTAGTTTACTTATGTATTTCATTGACCAGGACCACAGTGATGAATTCTTTATCTCCATAACCGCTATGTCGATGACGACATGACTTTTTTTAACACATCAGCAGCAGCATTAGTTTGTCTGAATTTTAAATAAAAGAGAAAGCACCATAGCTGTCGCTCGAAAAGTAGCAAGAGATATAATCCACGGTGAAACAATGGTTGCGACATCCGAGAACCGCTGTCCGCTCTTTGTCGATTTGACAGCATCTACCCATTTGATGACATAGTAATATTTTGATTTGTTGTGGTCCATCACCCATTAAAATAGATATATCACATTTTACGAGTTTGATAATTCGAAATGTAAACAAAATTCACGTGATTCTTTCATTTTGCTTGAAAAATACATTTATATTAAAGCAAACAGCGCAAGACGCATCATACTACAACGGATCCTCAGAAAACATTGCTCCTGGGCACAAAATTTGGAAAATACTCTCGTGGTATACCTTCAAATATGTAAGAAATGGTCGGAACGCACCCAACCGTTTGCAGAAAGCGTCATGCTGGAGTTCTGTTCCAATTGGATATGAAAAGCAAGATCCGACCTCTTCGCTTCTTTAAGAACGCAATGTCTCCTTTCTGAGTATTTACATACATATGTATGAATGTACATACTTATGTTTTCCAAATCGCGTCAATGAAAAATTTGTATAAATTAGAAATTATAAATATACAAAATGGAAACAAATATTGTTTTGAAAACAAAGTTTTTTTTTTTTTTTTTTAGATAAAAGTTTGTTTTGTAAAAAAAGTTTGACTTGTTATGGACCACTTATGTATAAGAAAAAACTCCAATCAGCTGCAAACATTTTATTACCTGTTTATTGTACCATGCCTTCACCCGATCTTTCTTGTTTGCAAACATTAGTGAAGGGGGGGGGGAGAAGTATTAGCGTATGATGGTAAAAAATCCATTTAATCATTCGTATTTTACGATTTTCAAAGTTGGATGATTTTCTTGCTGTCTTCTTTGCTCTCCCATTCTGAGGATACTATTGCGTCACTGATTTTTGCTCTCAGTTCGATTGTCGCAATTCTTTCATAAAAATGTATGAAAAAAAAATGTTTAGCGGTGATTCGTAGCCCATGATGTTCCATGTGTATTCAGCTAAAAATTTAAAATTCTATATTTGCTGCGATTCAACTGAGAATTTACGTACATATATATTTTCATAGGGATCGTACCATTGTGGCAGCTGCCCCTCAGGCTGGGATGGTGATGGTAGAATTTGTGAAACTTCCGAACCTGAAAGTTGCGAATCAAAGAATATTTGTTACGCCAAAGCTAAATGCGATTACATTTCAAATACGGTTGTTTGCACTTGCCCATTGGGAATGTACGGCCATGGTTTCGGTGTGGATGGTTGCAGTATGCTGCCAATATCAAATGCTTGCGAAAACCACACTTGTCAGGTTTGTAAATTGATTGCCCTTTTTGAAATTATAATTTCCTAATACTCCGTTTTCCTAATTTTATGATATATAGAACAATGCTACATGTGAAGTACTAGGCAGTGGTACTCGATGCATTTGTGCGCGGGGTTTTATAGGCCCTACATGTGATCAAGCTGATGCCTGCCAATCTAAACCGTGTCTTAATGGTGGTACTTGCACTCTCTTAATAAATAATAAATATCGATGTACATGCCCTCGAGGAACAACTGGCCCAAACTGTGAAATTATTCGAAATATTTGCGGATCCATTATTCGTGAAAGCTCTGGTTCTTTATCATATCCCCCCGACGGCAGCAATTATTTGGCTAACGAACGATGCGCATGGATAATTCGGACTTCGGATACGCTCATTTTGAATATAACATTTTTAAGGTTTGATTTGGAAGTATCAACAGACTGCAACAAAGATTGGCTTCAGCTGCATGATGGTCGTTCGCTAGCTTCTCGACTGATCGGTCGCTTTTGTGGAAGTTCCCTTCCGTTGGGTGGAAACGTACAGACTTCGCAGAATACACTATTTTTTTGGTTCCGTTCGGATAATGAAACTATCGGTGCGGGTTTTAATATAACCTGGAGTTCTATGCAGTATACTTGTGGAGGAGTTTTTGATCTTGATGGCGGGGCCAATGGGATAATACGATCTCCAGGTTACCCTGGGAAAACTCCACCTAGTCGAGAGTGTGAATGGAAGTTAAATGCACCTTTCGGCAAACGATTTTTATTAAGATTTTTTGAAATAAATTTAGGTAGCTCAAGAGATAACAATTGTACTCGAGATACTGTAATGGCAAGTGTTATTTAAAATTTCATTTATATTTTAATTATTTTATTAACCGTTTCACTTACAGATATATGATTCCGATCTGCTGTTAAGATCTGTCTGTGAAACTTCACTGATCGAGCCACTACATTCTTCTTCAAACACTATTCACTTACATTTTCATACTGATAATTTTGGAATTGACAGCTCATTCCAGTTGCACTATGAAGTTGTGCCGAGTGCTCCCAATTGCGGAGGCACTTTTACGGAACCTTCTGGGATTATTAATGGCTTTGTCAATGGTCGCGTTTGCTCTTATTTAATACGCCAGCCCATCGACACCAAAATTAAGTTGGAGATCATAGACTTTAATCTCCTTAAATCCGAAAATTGCTACATACAAAAAGTCGAAGTAAGTACAACACTACCATACCAATTAGAACAACCTACATAGGTACTTAAAACATTTAAAAAATATAAACAACTAATCAAACATATATTCTTATCATTTTTATAAGGATAACTTGCCAGTGTTGCCGTGACTGGCAAACTTGTGCAAAAATTAAATAAATCACGAAAATAGCAAGCTCTTTTTAAATGGGACATTACATTGTGTTTGGTGAATTATAACTGAGTCATTGGAACTTACACACTGACGGAATATATTTCTAAATATGTACATATGTATATATACATACATAGGTTAATAGTTAATGTTTAGAAGTTCCTGAAAAAAAGTATAGGTTCTGTATAAAAATTATTTGCTATTCCTCTTCTAACGTTCAGAATTAGAAAATTTGCACATAAAGCTTGCATTCAATTCCAACATAGTATAAACATGTATGTATGTTTATTTACACATATGTTGCATAGTATACTAGAAGTCGCAAATTTTCTTAAAGATTCACATAGTGCATACATACATATGTACATACATATGCAAGGCTTATTTCCAATACAATCTTTTGAGATCGTCAGTTCCCAAAGACCGGCTCTTCAATCGGGCTCAATTTACAGATCCACCACAATGTAATTGACTCAATTGAGTCCAAAAACGTTTTAAAAATGGGTTTTATAACTAATGGATTCGTCGGCGCTGAATACCTTATATTTAAATTATTGGAATAAACATGAAAATTTAAGAGTATGCAATAGATCGAGAAAACCCCTATTGTAAACAGATATGGTAAGCATACTTATATGCTATGAGTCAAGTGTGTAGACTTTTTTGAAATATGTATGTGCGAAATCCTCAAACACTTTTGGTTTTTGATCGCTCTACGGAATTTAAAATATTTTTGTAGCAGCTAGACACAAGAGCGGGATTACTCACCATTCAATTGAAAAACCTTCATGCGATTTATTGGATTAATTCAATTATGAAAAGAAAACAAGCTTTTTATAATTTTTTTTATAAATATATACAAATGAAAAATTAAGACCTTTTCAAACACATCGCTGCTTTAACTTAACGGTTGCACGGTCTGAAGTAAATAAAAGTTAATAGCATTGAGGTAAAAGTTGGTACCGTATAATTTATCTCGTCACTTAGGTAACTGCTTTTAATGTCATAACTGGTTAATACCATACTCCGAAGATTAAGATAACTGTATCTTACCGCTGATAGTTTTAACCATTTTTTAATAAACCAAATCTAATTCTTAAAACACCCAAATCGCGCACAGCACCGGAAACCGATATTTTCCGAAATTTCCTTGCTGTCAGCGATGGTATTAGCAGGCGAAGCACAGAACACATCTTTAATAGTTTTTCTTCATTTTCTTCAACCTGTAATCGTCTTATAGGTATCATTTCGTAAGATTGTTGCAAAAAGTTGTAAAAGTGGGGAAGCATACATGATACAATTATTTTTAGAGGTAGTTGGACTCTCTCATTTCAGACGCCATATTAACTATTTCACAGAAACAGAGTTCCAGATTTTCGTGCTACCAATTCCTTATTTTTTCACATTAAGAAAAACAAAGTCAACAGAAACAAAATTTGAATATGTGCAAAGCTGCATTTATATACATGAGACGATTCTAAAATCGATTGCCTCAAATGATAAATAACTATCGTTTGCGAAAATTATGCTAATTTGAGTTAATAATGCAGATTTTTCAAATGACGTTATCAGTTTTTGGATTTCTCTGAGTTTCCGAAATATTGAGTAAAATTTTGTCGCAGCCATTTCGTCCAATTTTGTCGAATGTCACAAACATTTTTTATGTACGATATTTCTTAATATAAATTAAGTGCTTTGAACACTCGGAAAATATTGTCAAATGCTCAAATTACCTTTTACGATCTCAAAAATTTAGTTGTACAATCTGGTAAATTTTTTCATATTGTCGCACACATAATTAAATGTGGTTTGCGAAAATATTGTAAATAAAGTTAATAATGCAGTTACTCTTCATTTATAAAGCCGTTCCAAATGGGTAATTCGTTTTTTGATATCTTATTTAGTTTTTGATATATTGAGTATAATTTGTATGACATTTTGTCATTTCCTACAAAACTGTTCCTAAATATAACATACGACAAAATTTTACTGAAAAAAATCGTTCATAAATTCAAAGGTAATTAAAAATAAACGAAAACAATTAAATAGTTTAAGATTTTCGGGAACAAGTAATTTTTTTTCGAGACTTCGGAAAAAATCTTGAGCGCTTTCATCCATT
The DNA here is from genome assembly GCA_963971545.1 of Philophylla caesio. Lineage (NCBI taxonomy): Eukaryota > Metazoa > Arthropoda > Insecta > Diptera > Tephritidae > Philophylla > Philophylla caesio. Next base: position 35,101,946 of record OZ020608.1, on the reverse strand, counting down.
CGAACGACATGTCCTAGCTAGCGGAGAAGCTGGATTTTAATTCACTGCACTATGTCAATGTCCTTGTAAAGCTCCTACAGCTTATCGTTCTGCGACAATCCCCGCCGCAAAGGTGTAAAGGTCCGTTCGAAGGATTTTTCTCTCGAATGATTCTGTGACATACAACAGAACGGGCATTACAAGTTTTTTAGAGTGTGGTTTATGTCCTTCGAGAGAGAACTTCGGTGCTTGATTGTCTACGCAGTCGATAGTAGCACTTGTCGGCAAGATATATTCTCCAGTAAGGAAGCCTCTACTCTTCAAAGTTATATCTGTCAACAAGTGCTCAGTCGTGAATGTGCTGACAGCATATTTGATGATAGGAGATACTTCGTCTTGTTCGCCTTTACCTTCAGATTCACCCGCTCTCTGGGTCTACGTTTCTTTTTGTTCTGTCACCCTTTCTCGGGTTTTTCCCAAGATCTAGTGTATTTTGAATATTTGGTCGATGGTAAATTTACCAGGTCTTAAACCACAATGATATGGTTAAGTTATTTCATCGACTGTAGGCTTTAATCTTTCACAATACACTCAATAGGGCCCTATACGTGATCACCGTTGTTGTAGATTGGGCAAAGCACCATTGGATTTTAGTCAATAAGCTGGTATATGCGCTTTACGAATTATTCTCCTTAGTATTTGAAAAGTTCAGCTGGCAACAAATATGCCCTGGAAGTTTTGTTGTTGTTTAACTGTGCTTTTGCATGACGAATTTCAGCACAGTCGGGTAACGGTACGTTGATCCGTAGTCATTGATTGGAGTTTTAATTTTATATTTTTCTCCAGAATGGTCTCTGCTACTACCACTAAGTAGCGTAAAGAAGTGCTCCATCCACCAAGTAAGTATGTTCTAGACGTCAGTCACAAGTTCGTCGTTGTTATTTAAAAAAAAAAATTGCTCAGTTGCACCTTCTGAGAAAATTTTGTCTTCCTCTCCCGGAAAATGGACCTTGCTTCCTTCTTCAACTCACGATATCGCTTCCCGCAGCGCCAGCATTGCGCCCGATAGCTGCGTCGCCCTGTAAACAGCGGCTTTACGTTCCGTAGCGGCACGACTTTCCTCAATGGCGATCTACTCCCATTGCTCTTGAATATCGCTGCGTTGATTAGTGCTCTCAGAGAGCAAGAGTGCGAGTCGAGTAGCAAAGGGTGTGGCCGTCTGCTGTAATTGCAGCCTACCAAGAATGATAGATAACAAGATTACGCTGTCCCAAATGTACTGACGTCAATACGCTCGCAGCCGCACCAACTGATGAACAGACATGGCAGACCCTGATGAGCCGCATTTGTTCCGTAGTTAGAAGCATAGCTTGCATAGCTTGTACTAAGGCTCTGATTTTATTTCTGGCGTCAATAATCACGGTAACAACGTGAGACACATTTTGACTAATTTTCCGACGATCAGTCTTCTAACATAATGTTTCGAAAGAATGATTGGGATTTTTATATTGTAAGATTTTGATATGAATCGCAAAACATATGCGTTGGAATGATGGCATCTTATAGTCAATTAGAACCGATAACTTTCCTTTGCAAATTATGTTATGTAGTACGATTTTGCGTTCTTCCAAGATATCATCTGCCAATTCACATAACATACATATAATGTTTCGCATGGCATATGCGCATGCCGTATGTTGAACTTTAAACAGTTGAAACAAATATACGAGGGCGGGTCAATAAGTCCGTGACTTTTTGAATGAAACACAAGTTTTTGGATAAATAAATATTTAATTTTTCGACATAGTCTCCTTTGAGTTCTATACACTTTGTTCAACGTTTCTTCAATTTTTTTTTAACCCTTTGAAAAAATAAGATTTGTCGAGGGCATCAAAATATGCATTTGTTTGTGAGATGATTTCAGCAAACGCGGCACCCATCTTGCGGAAAGCTTTCTCATACCCAAGTGATCATTTAAAACTGAAACCACTGAGCCATGTGAGATGCCTAAGGCTTCCACAATCTCTCGCACTTCCAATTTCCGATCGGCCAACACCATATCGTGAATTTTTAATTAAATTAATTTCTTTTCATTTTCTCGTCAAATCACGCGTAGTCTGTCAAACACAAACTAAATGCCGCAGACTGTTCAAATTTTGACAAAAGTCAACTGACAGATGCCCGTTGATAGTAGCAGTGTTACCATTTCAGCAAAAAAGCAAGAAATTCAAAAAGTCACGGACTTATTGACCCGCCCTCGTACTTTAATCTTATCTGCTGTCAATGATCTGATAAATGTAGATGCTTTATTAAAGTGTGTGCACTTTGCGATTATACATACATATGTTGCCCATTACAATATGTGTACTCTAAACCATATGTTCTTGCTGTAGCATGCGAACGTACCGATGTATTACCACTGTTACACCTGCTGTGTGTAGCTCATTTGATTCCAAATGAATAAAACGAGTGTCAAGAAACTTCAAAAAATCTTCAACTGTAATATTGGTTCGATATCCAACATGTTCAAACCAAGTTTCACGCGTTTCTGTAACCAATTTGCTTAGCAGGAGATATACCTATCAACCAATGGTCAAGTTCCTTCATGTTTATGGCAGATAACCTTCGCAAGCATTCGTCTGTACCGTCAATAATATTCCGTAAAATTTTAGGATTCTTCTTTGTTGTAGTTATGTAGCAGTTTCATAAAACCTTTGATTAATGATCTTGCTACCAAATGTGGCCTGTCTAAAAGTGCAGAAGTTTATTCCATGGCCCCGTACGTATATAAGTCTCATTCGTAACTGGCATGTTGTTTTTAATAACTCTGCAGCTTCATCTTCTGTACGTTCTTCGAATCCGTGCGTGCTTTATTCATATTGGAAATCCTCACCTCCAACTCTGTTAAAATTGCCGCGCCATTAATTGCATTTGAAAAAATTAAAAGCGTTCGTTATTGAGACACTGTATCTGCCTCGTATACTTTTCAATGCCATATATCATGGATGTCTCGTAATGCTGCTCGTACGAATGTAAATGAATACCTGAACAACTTGCCGCTATGAAAAAAATTGGGAGCAAAGGACCAAAAACGTAGCAGAACAATGTGGTTATTTCCGATCTTCTTTACCCTAGGAAGTTCGTCTTGATACAATTATAAATTCTGACAATATTATGCGAAAAAAAAATACAAGGGGATACAAAGCAAGGTTGCATTTTAGTTTATTACAGAAAGGAATGTAGAGAAGATTTAACTTCTCATCAGGTAGTGTAAGGTATTTCTTTAAACCTGAATGAATGTGTAAGGTGCCTCGCCTGTTAGCATAAAAATCGCCCTTGTTTGTTTGTATTCACACAATTTTCTTGCGATGTGACTTAAAGTTCTCGAGTTAAAGATTTTTTCATGAAACTCGTTTAGCGAGGGTAGTGAATTCACGAAACCTAAACTTTCACATAAACTCATCAGTTATGGTGTCATGTTACGTTATTATATTTTCTCTAATGATTTGTTAGGTTGACTGCGTTAGAGATGTGCAGTGTGGCCAATTTGCCAAAGGATCACGTTCTGTGCGAATTTCGCACACAAATATTGCGATTAATAATATCAGACAAATTTGTGTTGCAAGTTGAGCGCAATCGCATCGGAAGAAAGTTGGCGAAATGCTTATTTATTTGATATAGTACGCAAGTAACACATAGGCATATTCATTCCTTTATAGAGTTTGTACTTTTTTCTATTAATTTTTTTCTGCGAAAAATTGGGTAATTCGATGACAAAGCTACTCTTACGATGCCGGCTTGACTTGGAAGCAATTTTTTTTTATTAGTATCTATCTTTCGTTATATTCGTTAGTATAAAGTTGTTACCACCACCCATCTCACAGGAAAAAAGTTAAAGCTGCATTACGTTTTCTGGATTAATAATTTGGAATGTTACAGCAGAGTATCAGCTGAGTATCAGTAGCACAGTTGGAAACAGGAAACAAGGCTGCAATTTTGCGGTAATTGTAAATTTAATAGATGAAAGTCAATTTAAAACAAATGTTGTAAAAGTGAGGGAAACAGAGGCTTATTATAAGCTTCTTATCTTCACAATAACTTTCCACAGGGAACGAAACGCCATGCAACTTTTTGGTTATATACGTTCTTTGCCTAAATTTCCCCATTTCACCGCGACCTTTGCCAACACACATACATACATAAATTCTAAACATAACAAAACTCATCCTACCAAACCATACTATACCTCACCAGATAGCTCACCACGCTCACCTCACTATATAGCTCACCGCACCTAAAATCCTATTTCTTAACTCGCGAAACTCAAAATATCACAGCTAAGCGAAGCCAATTGCAAATAGATTATAGAACGATTAAAAACCGAATCAAGATAACGGCTTATTTCGTAAACGCAATTGCATACTACTCGTAAACGCCACTGCAATAATTTAGACAAAGTATTGAATTCATAAATGAATCACAACCTTATTTTATGCGCATGGGTTGCCAAAATGTGTATGACTTTTGATTTACATGCATTGCAGCCAAAAGAAAATGCAAGCATTTAAATGGATGGTTCGCCGATTAAGTAATTTATAATAATATATATATTTTTTTTAGAATTTAATTGTTATTTCACGTTATTTTTCTTTTTAGTGATAAAAAGTGGACGCATGAGCGTAAAAAAATGTAAAACAATGCACAGGGGCATTTATAAACATCATATAAATACATTAGGGGTATTCGGGATCAGTTGTATTTGCCATTGTATGTATTATAGTAAAAGTAGTAAAAATCCAACAATAAAATAAGCGTTCCACTTTAAATACAACAGTGCAAGCAAATACAAGGTTGGACCATGTTCTAATAGTAGTTTTTCTTTTGTATATTTCTCACAGCCGATCACAACAAAGAAGATGAATCGTAGAATCATCTACAAATACGTTAGTCGAATAAATAGGTATTAAAGTTTATCGTTTATCTTAGCAATTTGATTTACACAATTAATAGTAATAGTAATTGACATCTGTTTTAAAAATGCTTTGCATATTGCGTTTATAAAACCAGCCAACCTTCTGTCCATAGCACAGTCCGGTGCTTTGTTTTCTTTCGGTATAGCTTTTCCGCGTCCCCTGTCTGCAAAACTTTGAATAAAATTCGTATAGAAGTTAATGCGTTATTGACAGCGAAACATCCAAACATGCAAACTTTCATAATTACTACACATACATACATATCTACATACATTAAAATGTTTAACATTTTATTCCGTGCCAAGGTTTTCGATGGACCTTCAGATGAAAGCAATCTCTTAAGGCGTCTTTGCGGAAATCGAACAGATCTCGAACCCGTATTATCGAGCACTAACGAAATTCTAATACGTTACGAATATCTTTTTCCATCGATTCGTCTGCGTAATAAGTTTGAATTAAAATATACAAGAGGTAAGTAAATACCAGTAAAACCATATGTAGTATTTATGTTATAACGCGTTCCTTATAACTATAGACGGAGTCGTCGTTCTTGTCCGAAAAAAAGACGAACTGAACTGACATTTTAATTTACATACATACATATATAAATTCCAGAATTTAAGCTTTTAATAACAATATCCCGTGGCTTTGTCCACATAATGTTCGCTGGAAAATTATATGCACTTCGAAGTTTTTCATTTTTTTGCACATGCACAACTTGAAGTGATATTGTACACAGGCACTTTCAAAAACAGCAGATCATGTGCTTATGTAGTTAAGCACAATTATTACAAATTTATCACAAAACGTCATTCTTTAACACCAAATAATTTGCCAGTAAGCAATAGAGATTTTGTAATGAAAAAAATTTAGCTAGAAAAAGGATCAAACACGAAAACCTATCTACATATATACAAATGAATATGTGTATGTTAAGAAAACATGATCTATTTAATTCGAACAAAGAATATAAGCACAGTTTTGTTCTGCTCAAAGTGAGACAAAGTCAGACATGAACAGTGAATCCCCTAACACTACCAAGTATCCGCAAATTTATATTTTTTTCAAGAGATAACCACAAAGTTTGTATATTAACCCAGCCTAACCTGTCATTCAATTCTTATTAAATTACACCGTATATTGTATTTAAAGCTTGTCAGAATGTATTTAAAAATGATGATGGAATTTTCAATACACCAAACTATCCTAATGCATATTTTGAGCATATGGAATGTGAGTTTACCATAATCGGGCCTGTGAACTCTGTTGTGCATATCAATTTTACCGATTTTTTGATAAGCCAAATCGAATTGGATGCGGACTCAGACAGTATGTCTCCATATCTACTGAATAATAAAACAATTTGGAGCGGTAACGAAAATGACGAAAGCTTTGTTGATGTAATTTATGTACTAAAAACAGTTATACAAATTTTATAAATATGTTTAATTGTGCAGGTATATTTATCAAAGAATGTTAAACGTCGTTACTATAAAGGTGAATTCCTCCATTTGGTATCAGAGAAAAATGTGATGACTGTTGTATTTCATGGTGGTATCAATAAGCAAAAAAGTCGTGGAATTCATGTTGAATATCATTTTGAGGAAATCAAATGTGGAGGGGTTCTAACGGGAGATATCGGTAATTTCTCCCATTATGCTGTAACAGGGTCTTCGGAGCAGAATTGTGAATGGATCATCGAGGCACCACAAGGGAAGCATATTCAATTGGAATTAAGCTTTGTGCGTTGGGATGTTGCTAAATGTAATCCACAAGACGCGGATGTTGATATATATTCGAACGATACTTTTGCCGGAGCAGAGCTCCTAATGAGGTAAGTTGATTGGTTTACAGGAGTAAAATGATTAAATATTTGAAAACAAAAATTTCAGAATTTGTGGCCAAACGACCAAAATAAAGGAATCCTTCCATGTAAACACTATAACTGTTGTCTTATATATGAGGCGAAGTGTGAAAATTATGGTAGATATCACCGCTGGCTATAAAGTAGTTCATAACAAGGAAGGTAAGCAATTTCGAATAATTATATGATTATTTAAAAATCTATACATATGTATCTACATACGTACATATGTACATATTTTGCCTACGGTAAACTGAATCGCAAAGGAACTGTAAAAATTATATCGGTTTCGAGTTCCTATTGTACAAGTTCAATATACAGGACCTGAATGAAAAATATGCATAGATATCTGTTCCGGATGTCAAAAATGTCAAATAGATTCGGTTTTAAATATTTTCTGAATATGGTAAGATTTGTTTCGGCCAATTTTTTTTTAATTTATCGTAGTATTTTGAGCTCAAGGCCGTATTATAAATGAAACGCAAATTTGTTTTATTTATTATTGTCGATACTTCGCGTACATAAATTAAAAACATACATCAAAAAAGATACTTACACTAATGAATTTGTCCGGTCAACTAATCATATGTTCAAATTATATTAACAAAATAAGTGAGAAGACATACTTGTAACTATGGAAACATAAACATGAAAATGTAACCAACTTAAAATACAGTAAGTGTAAACAAAAAACCACAACAACAATACATAAAGCGACGGACAGAAGACGAGGAAATGTCCGTATGTAAATCATCACAGCATCATATTGTTGTCATACGGAGTATTAGTAGCGGACCGACGATAGATTGAACCTTAGCACATAACACTTTCTTATGGGTTGTTGTTGTGCATTCGAATTAGGTTGCAATAAACATGAGCGCAGTTCTCTGTGTCCCTTTTAAAATTCATCCTTCTAATATGTACATAATGTAATAATGTATGTTTTTCAGTCCTAAAGATGCCCTCAGATTAAGAGCGAAATATCGACAATAATAAATAAAATAAATATAACAAATTTGCAATTTACGTTTTATTTATAATATGGCCTTAAGCTCAAAATACAACGAAAATTTTCTGAATATTCTGAATTAAGAGACTTAATATTATTCATAATGCATGGCTGATTCAGATTTTTCTTACAAAACCGCAAGAATCCAATATTTTGGATTTCCGCAACATTTCACTTCTCTACATACATATAATTTCATCAAATCTATCTCTTTGAACTATTTAAGCACATTGAAACTAATGTCCTATGAAGAGACTAATTGTCTATTTATAAAAACAAAAATAAAAATCATCATCGATACCTAAGTGCGTACATATGTATGTATGTATATCAATTCATCGTATTTTATACCAGAAAGAGACGAATACAGGACTAATCTACAAGTGTACTTGTTTGAGACTTGTTGCTAATAATTAATGTCCAATTGTACCCAATATAGACTAATATTCTCATTAAAATTTCAATAACGCATGCAAAAAGATGAAAGTTGCCCCAAGCAATAGTTGTACCCAGACTGACTAATACAATCTTTTTTCGAACTGTGTGAATAATCCGATCAACTCTTTATGAGAGGATAACAACAAATTGTTTTTAAAAACTGAAGACCAAGGCAAACTCGGAAAGGTGGTAGCGACCGTATATAAGTCAAAAATGTAAATGTATTTTGTTTTTGAAGGACTACTTGTCAAATTCTGAACTGAATTTTTAAGCGAAAGAGCAGATGTCGCCGCATTACCACTTTATTGAATTCGCCTTGCTGTACACATTAACTTAGATCTTCCATCCATGCAGCGTAATTTGCTGGAAAAATATGCTCACAGCAGAGAGAGACAATAGAGAACAAGTCAGAAAAGCAAAGTTCGGGCGAAACCGATTTTTATATACCCTCGCGATGTATTTTTGTATGGTCGGTGCCCATAATATCATAAAATTCCCGTTTCTTTGTTTCAAATCGCTGCTATTTAATTTGTTCCAATAAATACTAAAAAACGAAATTTTTGCATTTTTCAAAATTTCCGTTATATGGGAGGTAGGCTAGGTTATCATCCGATTTAAAAAAATTTTAACGATGATAACAACGATATTGACGAAAATATGTGCACAAAATTTTGTGACGATACCTAACACTGTTATTGAGATACGGAGACTTTTTCCGAAGTGGGCGTGGTAACGCCCATTTTTCAAAATTTCATAGTTAGTTCAAAATGGCTCCAAATACCGAATTTCACTCAATTTGTTTTAATAGATACCGAAAAACCGAAGTTTTTGCATTTTCCAAAACTTCCGTTTCCAAATTTCACTCAATTTACTGTAAAAAAGGAGTTTGTGCATTTTTCAAAAACTTCCGTTATATGGGAGCAATCTATGTACCAAATTTCATTGAGATATCTCAATTTTTACTCAAGTTATTGTAACCACGGACAGACGGCCGGACAGACAGTCAGGGCAAAATCGATTCCTCTTATAATTGTGATCATTTTAGTATATATATGTGTGTCTATATCTATCTCGATTATTTTTTGCTGTCACAAAAAACCGTTATGCGAACAAAGTACAAGTACGCTCGGGTATAAAAATATGTCAAAATCTCAATAAACGTGAAACTAGTGATTATAAAATTTACAACTACACCTTTTTCAGTTGAAGTTCAGAAAGTTGCAATACAAATTCAGAAAATTACAATTCAAGTTCAGAATTTCCATTTCAAATTCAAAATTTTCATTTGAAATTCAAAAAATTACAATTCAAATTCAGAATTTTCATTTCAAATTCAGAAAGTTGCAATTCAAGTTAAGAATTTCCAATTTAATTTCAGAAAGTTGCAATTCAAATTCAGAAATTTAAAATTCAAGTTCAGAATTTCCATTTCAAATTCAGAGATTTTTATTTCAAATTCAGAAAGTTTCAATTCAAATTCAGAAAGTTACAATTAAAGGTTAGAAAATTTCAATTAAAGTTAAGAAATTTTCAAATTATGTTAAGAAAACTTTTTTTTCGAAATGTACATATGTAAAATTTGTGCAAAATGTTGTTTGCAATGGAGGAGTAAGTATTCATAAATAACGAGTGTCGGACGCAGAATCTGTTTTAACTTTGCCTATCCCTCCTCCTGATACTTAACACAAGAATGGATTGAGCTAACAACACATTAACTCTTTGTCTTCAGCTCTATTTATTTATTTTTATATGACGAATATAGTAACAATAGAACAATTATAGGAGAAGAAGAAACCATAAAATATTTAAAAACATACATATGTTTGTATATGTAGATAAAAATGTGCATGGAAGAAAAATGCGCGGAGTTAAGTCAAGATTAGGCTGACTCTAAAGTTAAAAGTAGCATTCTGACATAATTTTCTATCAGATGTCTGTCAAAAAAGCTGCCTTTAACTTTAGAGTGTCCTTAATATTGACGTGTGAGTTTTTAAAACTTTAGACGCGACTTATACGATTTCTATTGATGGTTGTGGTAGTTTTATATATTTTTATTAATATGTATATGAGATTTAGTTACTAATTTTGAGCTATAAATGATGTTAAATCTATTCACCGGCCGGCATATCACGCCAGGAGAGTTCATCGGCATGAAATGAAAATCAATGTTGTGTTGCACGAGCACAATCTCCACCTGATATGGTTACCTTGGCTTCATACATTTTTTTTTCTAAGTACTGCAACCTCTGCTCTGTAAATCCTGGACCTAGGACATTGGGCACATCCATACTTGATTTGACAAGTGACTTTATTTTAGACCATATTGTTTCTACTGGATGTAGCATAGGTGAATATGGTCCCAAACGAAGAAAACTTGCCTGCACATTCGAGTGCTCTTGTACGGCAGACTCCAGTCTCTACAGATTTTGTATTAAAAAAATCGCGCTTTCGATCCAAGCTGACTACTGAAGAAGCCGATATAGCCATTGTACAACTCTACAAGTAACATATCTCGTTCCATCCCTTTCTAATTTCTGCCCTGTCTCTTTCTGTTTTGACAGTGTAATTTTAATGGATAGTGTAATGGATAAAATGTATTTTATTGAATAATTATTACTGAAAACGTGTTAAGCAATATTCAACTATCAAGCAAAACATGCATTTTATGTTTTTGGAGTGAAAATTATCATAATATTAAGAACGTAAATTGATCATTGCCTACTAAAAGTCTGATTCCCTACATGTATTTCCATGCAAACCTATGTACATGTATTGCCATGCCAACCCTGCTTTGTAATCTATCGGTTTGTTTATTCAAAAATAATTTTGACGCTTATCGTGAAAATTATTTTGGAACTTTTTTCTACAGTATGCAAAACTCGTATTAGTACACCTTCTCAAACCAACAAGCATCAATAACTTTTTCAAATGTATTTTAAAACAATCCGTGAAATAAATTTATTTCGCAGGAAAATCAATAATAGTAAGGTTCAATAACGAAAACGTAGAAAATAATGCATTGTAATAAACAAAATAAGCAAATTAACTCCATTTACTAGAGAAAAAATTTGTATTTACGATGGATATAGCCACTATGAGGTGGATGTTTGCGCCGCCAGCAGCTGGCAATGACTGGACTGGACTGCACGATTTCCCTTTTTTTAACGACCACGCGAATGTCGACAAAACAAATTGAAGTTGGTTTCATCTATGAAAACAAGCTGTTTCCCTGCTTGTAAGTACATACTTATATGTTGAGTTGGTTTGCATATGCTGCTCTTTTGTTTTTGTTTTGTTGTGTATTAAGTGTACATGGTTGTGTGTGAACTTTTTTGATAGTGTACATTTTTCCTTTCAAGGTAATTATTAATAGTTGGCAAAGATACTGTTAAATTAAAGTTACTATAAATTTTTGACTGCATTTGCCGGAGTGTAAGACTGCACTCTTCATCAATCCAATTCAGGATTTCTCCAATTTGATCGTTCCCTAGCTTGCTGAGCTTTTTATCCGCATACAAAAAAGTGAATTCGGCACTCACAGGCTGGCAGAAGTGTGCTCCGTGTGGATTGTATGGGTCCCTGGTCATAACGACATTCCAGGCAACTGCCTCACTGATGAGCTGGCAAGGAAAGGGACGAGCTAACCGCTATAAACTCGGCCCAAGATGCGTTTATAGTATACTTGTAGCGACCTTAAAGCATAGATTGGGATCTGAGCTCATGGTGAAACTCCAGATGGGCTTCGAAACCCACCTGTCATATTACAAGACAAAGCTCTCATCTGAATTGGACGCTTCTCTCTTAGATTAGCAGTTCGTGTAATAACCGGGCACTGCACAATGCTTAAAAACTACTTCTTGGACAACCCAGCCGACCTGATCTCTGCCAGCATTACTAACTTTCCACTCTACATCAAACGAACGGGATGGTTCAATTTTTAAAGGGAACGCCAAAGATAAAAAAAAATCGTTATATTAATGTAGGATACCGATTGTTTATATAGAGTTTATTTTAAATTTGTTAAAATACTTTACAAAGTTACTTTACTTATGCTATACAAAAGCTGATTACTCAACTTACGGCGGTAGGCAGGCAGGAACTCGCGGCGACGGTCTACAAAGAACTTAAAAACTGTTCGCTAACGTCGTTTTGGTCAGTCATCGTTTAGCAAGCGTTCGTTAAGTTCGGTCAAAAAGCAAAAGATAATATAAAAATAAAGAAAAAATTAAGCATTAAATCTTAATTACATTACATACATTAAGACTTATTTACATTACTCTTTTTAAGAAGTAATAATAATTATAATTAGTTTTATATTCGTATAAAATCGTAAATATACACATATACATAATTTTAATATTTTTTAAGGAAAATAATATCAATAGAAATATATTTGATTATAATATAATAATATAATTTTGGCGCTTACACTATATATGCAGCACAGTGTTTGGCCGAACTTCTCCTACCATTTGTGGTGTGCGTCTTTATATTATACCACAAATGGAGGGACCTACAGTTTTGTGCTGACTCTGAACGGCAGATGTATTAAATGAGAAGCATTTCCATGGCAGAAATACCCTCGGAAGTTTGCCTTTCCTGCCGAGGGGTGACCGCTATTAAAAAACTGTTTTCTATGATTAAGATTTTGCTTGCCCTGACGTGAGGTTCGAAGTTCGAACCTCACGGCATATCGAGTTATAGCACGCACAGCGGGCACTATTCTTTCTACTAGTATCCATTTCTATTTGCAATTGATTAACATATTTGAATAATCAATACTTTACTAGCAAGTAAACTTTATGCCATACGAGTATATGTATGTATGCATATATCCCGCACTGGCAAAAAGCAATTCTAAAAAGTGGAACATTTCGAACCTTTTTTTGAAAAATTTATATTTTACTTACATATGTATGTACAATGCCGAATATGTTCTCTTCACGTGAAATAAGGCAGTTCCGAAAAGTTTAAAATTTTCCAAAAAAGAAAGTAAAGTCGAGCCAGTTTATGAATGATTTTATGTGAAAAAAAAACAGCACAAACAGTTTAAGTGGTAGAAGTTATAGCCGTTAAGCCTCGAGCTCAATAAAATAAACAATTATTAATAAACAAAGGCCGATTAAAAACCTAACAAAAAAATAAATTATACTTAAATAAAATATATTCGGTTAAAAAATAATTGATTATTCTTTCTTATGAATTGTGCTTCTGGGTAGTAGCCCAATCTTATATAAACGCACGGGGCAAAATTACTATCAAAAATTTCTCATGTTCATACAACTTATATGGGAGCAACCGGAATTCAACGCCCTGCTCAAAGAGCTAACTTAATTTCCAATTTCCATTTTGCGTGACATTTAGATTTGACGTTATTCCGTATTTATTTCGATTTGCAAAAAATATATCAAAAATTGTTTATTGAAAACTTTTTGTAAATTTATACATTGTTTGAAACTTAAAATTATAATTTGAATGATTATTATGGTTTTTATGATATAAAACATATAACAAATCAATTGCCAAACTTCCTGTTCTATATAAATTACGATAATATTTAATATTTAAATAAAATTATTATGTAACGTAAGGTAAAGTAAATCTTTAAACTTAACAAATAATAATAAATTGAACTAGCGCTGAAAATTCCCACCTAGTAATGTAAGTAATGCAGTAGAGCAATTAGTATTTCACTTACAACTTGTGATGTGCTGTAAATGCATTATGTATATTTTTTCTTATAGTCCGGTCAATTCAGACATGAAAATAGTGATCAATTAACAAATATATCGACATTTTGTTAGAGACATTGGGTTTTCCATTAGAAATGTCTGCTAAAAACTTATTCGGGGTCAAAAGTAAACAATTTCAGGTTTTTTGAGTTTTTCAAGAACCGGTAAATTTGATCAATTATGTACTTCAGACCAAAGTTGTAGATCTTGAAATTCTCTATTAAAATGTAATACATACGTATGTATATTCACTCGAACTGAACGTTTAACACTCAAAGAAGTAGGTATGTGAACGACACCACACGGACATTAGTGTTACGTTTTTATCCTGAAACGCCGATAATTTCCAAAATCCTTCAGGTTCGACCACTGGATTGTAAAATAAAACTCGCTTGGATTATCTTAATGCTAACTTTATTTATTTACAACATTTAACAACGCCGAATTCTTGTACTTGCGCACTCGCAACTTTAAAACAATTAAATTACGAGTACTACTTCACACTTCAAAGTTTAGTTACAAACTGAATAACCTAACGCAGTGACAACGCCCTTTTATACTCCGAGCTGCGTACACTGTGGCAGCTCTAGAACATTATCGAAAGTTTTCGATTGCGATTGTTTTATTTGCCTTTTCTCGAAGTATATCTCTTTCTCGGTTTCTCTTTGGTATGTCATTAAATATCTGAACAATCGGTAGTATGGGAAGTATGTGTATGTTTGTTATATTTTTTTGATCTGTAATATTTCCCTTATTATATATTGCTAAAAATAACAGATATATGTATGTGCAAAATTTCAAGTCTTTAACTGATTAAATAAAGGGGTTACGGCTCAAAATGCAATATCTGAACTCTTGGTTGTATGGGAGCTATATGTTTTATTTCTGCGATCTTTACGGTTTAACTTCTATTATAAAACAAACAATGACTAATACTTTTGCGAAATTTCAAGTCTTTAGTTGATTAAATTAATGAGTTATGGACCAAAATGCAATATATGAACAATCGGTTGTATGGCAGCTCAGCGTTTGCCTCAATTACCCCACCCTGACTCAAGTCGGTGTGATACTTTGCTAGCTCTACTTGCGGCATTTAGGTACTAGCTTTGTTATATATCTGTTATTCTCAGTTATTGGTTACCATTGTACTTAGCTCTAGTTATCCAAAACATTTACAAAGGTTACCTTTATGGTTAGCACTTTGTTACCTCTAACAACTTTATTGGATACCCTAGTGGTTTACTTTTGGTTAGCGCAAACTAAAATTTTGGTTGTCCAAAGGTTACTAAAAATCTTTTTAGTTTTAATAAAACTCAGTTATTAATTATTTTTTGAAATGTATGTGCAAACTTTGATCAACTTAAAAATCTAAAGATAATATAAAGATAAACAAAAAACTAAACATTAATCTTAATTACATTACATTAAAACTTATTTACATTACTCTTTTTAAGAAGTAATAATAATTATAATTAGTTTTTTACTCGCATAAGACCATAAATATACACATATGTATGTATGTATGTATACATAAGTTGTATTTTTTTAAAGGAAAATATTATCAATAGATATATATAAAGTTCCGAGGATATTGAATGTTAAATAACGACTGACTTTATTCAATACGAACAAACGTTTTTACAATGCGTGAATGATTAAAAGAGAGAATGCAAAATAGTATACAGGGTTGCAAGAAGTACAAAGATGTAATTTCAAGTACATAATTATTTACTACTATGTATATACTGCGAACTACTTCGCCTCCACAACACCTCCTCTCGAAGTAGAGAGATAATTATTCTGAGCTGTGTTCGGTGAGACCCAAATTCGATGAACACAGGCTGTGCTTCATTTGCTAACTTTTGAGCACTCTGATTATCGTTAAACACCCCTACGCAGGCACAATCGATTCCCACTTCTTTCAAGGCAGCTCTCAATATAAGGCTTCTTTAGCGGCCTCAGTTATCGCAACGTATTCCGCTTCTGTGCTGGAAAGCGAGACGGTACGCTGCTTACGCGCTTCCCAGCTTATAGACGAACCGGCGAATATGAACGCAAAACCTGTATAGGATCGCCTGTCCGCGGAATTTGCGCCCCAATCGGCGTCAACCACACCATACAAACCTGCACCTGTCTTCTTGTACAGCAAACCCTGTTGTAATGTATCCTTGATGTATGGAAAAATTCTCTTTGCCGACTTCCAGTGCTCTTCTGTGTAGTTGCTGTTGAATTGACTCATAAAATTCACGGCAAATGCTATGTCTGGTCTTGTAGATACCGCCAAGTACATCAAAGCGCCGATCAGATTTTGATACGGGTATTTTGACATAGTAGCCCCGTTTTTCGCCGTAGGCATCGTGAGCGTGCAATTTGCTTCTATTGACGTTTTCGAAGGATTGCACTCTGACATGCCGAATCGGTCCAATATTGATTCAGCATACGACCGTTGTGATAGAAAAATCTCGCCCTTCTCCAGATTCTGATGAAAATCTATACACAGGCATCGATTAACTTTCCCGATATCTTTCATATCGAAATGTTGTGAAAGCGTTTTCTTCGTTGTCTTAAACCAATTGTCGTTGTTAGGTGCTAACAGCAAATCATCTACGTATATAGTGACCAATATGATGTCATCACCTTCACGACGTGCGTAGAAACATGGATCGAATTTAGTTGACTTCAACCCAATTTTGCTCAGAGTTAATGATAATTTGTGGTACCACATTAACCCTGACTGACGCAAACCATACAGCGCTTTCTTTACTAAGCACACAGGATTGTTTCGTTGTAGTGATGCTCGCCACTCTTCTGCTGTTCTCTGGATTTCGGTGCTGTGCTGTGTCAAACCTTTTAGGCCGATAGGTAGACTTCGTTGAATTTTCTTCAACACACTCAAAAGCAAATCTGGCACCTCCATGTAGATATTCTCGTCCAGATCCCCATTTAGGTAAGCGGTGATTACATCCATCTGATGTACCTGCAGGTCCAGCTCTGCACTCAGTGCCGTGAATAGTCGTATTGAAGTTGACCGTACAACAGGAGATGAAACTTCATGAAAATATTGCCCTGGGCGTTGAGCGTAGCCCTTTGCTACTAGTCGAACCTTCTTTTGATGGTCATCTTTAGTACGAAATACGAATTTGTTGCGAATGACCTTACGGTTGGAAGGTTTTTCAACTACCTCCCAAGTTTTGTTCCGCATATGCGCTAAAAATTCGTCTTCAAGTGCCTTTAACCACGTGGACGCGTCGTCGGATTTCAACGCCTCCGTCAAAGTTTGCGGATCTTCAGTGATAAGACGTGCAGAATTCTCTTCGCTACACTCATAGAAATCATCTGAACCAGCGGCGTCCTCCTCTGAAGCCGCGCCGTCGACTGCTTGACGATATACCTTTCGTGGTCTTCCTCGCTGACCAGTGCGTACGTACGCTGGTCGACCTCTACCTCGCCGAGTTTTTCGAGAACCTACTTCACTGTTGGGTTCGTCTAGGGACTCTTCGTCGCTGTAGTCAACTGCACTGTCTGTGTCGTTGTTTCACATCTATTTTATTACCGTTTTCGCTGTCTTTTTCGTTTTTGTGCTCAAAGTCTTCAAATGTTTCATCAAAACCCGATTTATCGATAAACTTTACATCGCGGCTTATTATAACGCGCTGTTTAGCCTTCGAATATAGCCGATATGCTTTTGATTCGTCTGAATATCCAACGAGTATACACGGCTCCGCGCGAGAGTCTAGTTTTCCCTTTGCAGGAAACGCTTTCGTACCGAATATTTTCATGTATGCCACTGTCGGATTTCTTTTTGTCCACATCACGTATGGAACTTCACCCGTTGTTCTTGTTATACAACGATTTCGAATGTAACTCGCCGTATTCACCGCTTCGGCCCAAAATGATGGAGGTGCACCCGCTTGTTTCATCATGCACCTGGCCATCTCAACAAGAGTTCTGTTCTTACGCTCCGCCATACCGTTTTGTTGCGGAGTATACGGTGCCGTAAGGTGACGTTTGATACCGCACTCGTTTAAAAAATTATCAAATTCCGCATTGCAATACTCGCGACCGTTGTCGGATTGCAGCGCTTTAATTTTCTTGCCCGTAAATGTTTCAACTTTAGCTTTAAACTGTTTAAAAACATTTAGCACATTCGATTTGTTCTTTATGAAAAATATTTCACAGTACCTCGACTTTTCGTCGATAAATGTTACGAAATATTTTGCACCGCCATTGGACGCATGCCTCATTGGCCCGCACACGTCGCTGTGTACAATTTCGAGTAAATCGTTAACTCTATTCGTATCCGATTTTGGAAAAGCAGCGCGCACTTGCTTTTCACTAGCACAAATTTCAGTCAGATAGTTTTTCAGTTTGTTTAAACTTTAACCCGTGCACCAGACCGTTTGCCATAGATTTCAGATCGCGTTCGTTAACGTGACCCATTCTGTAATGCCACAAATCTACATATATCGTTTTTAGTATTTGCCAAATTCGCGAAATTTTTTGATGTCTTTAAATAGTACAAATTGCCAATTCTTTCGGCTTCTAACACCGCTTTGTTGTCACTGTTCATAATCACGGCCTCATTCTTTTCGAATTTTACAGCATAACCCTTGTCCGTAATTTTAGCAACCGACAACAAATTCGTACGCAAATCAGCCACATGCAAAACGTTTTCCAAGTCCAAATCGATTTGTTTTCCACAAACGTCTACTTTCGCGCACACATTACCGATACCGCTTATTTTTGTTGAACAATTATTTGCCAAATTTAATTCGTCATTTATTTACCTGACACTTTCAAAAATGTTTGTGTTTGCACTCATATGAGATGTACAACCGCTATCGAGGCACCATCTCGTATTTTCTACAGGGACTGCAAATGCTTTTTCCACTGTATTTAATGTCACTTTCGTTTTATCGTTTGATTTTTCGTTTTAAATGTCTCGTACGAAGCCGAAAATTGCTAACAGCTCGTCGCCAATAGCGACGCCTATTTCTTTTAGCTTCGCGACAGCATCGAAAAATGCGTTGAGGTGGTCTCGAACTTTCTCGTCTTCTGACATGCGCGACAAAGCTACACGTTTCAGTAGTGTTGCTTTTCTAGCTGGTCTTTTGGATTAGAATGTCGATTCCAAACGTAACCAAATTTCACGTGCGCTGCTGCACTCCGAAATCAACCTTAGCTACACATATTCCGTCCACATATTCCCACAAATCGTTTTTAACCAAAATAGCCCGCATTTGTAACTTCCACGAGTCGTAATTTTCCGCGTTTAGCGGCTCGATTCTCACAACACCAGCCATTACGCCGAAGGTTCAATTCACTTTTATTGCGAAATAAACTTCACTTTATTTTACACAGTCGTTCATAGTCACTCGGGCGCTGGGCCCATAACCTAAAGTTCCGAGGATATTGAATGTTAAATAACGACTGACTTTATTCAATACGAACAAACGTTTTTACAATGCGTGAATGATTAAAAGAGAGAATGCAAAATAGTATACAGGGTTGCAAGAAGTACAAAGATGTAATTTCAAGTACATAATTATTTACTACTATATACTGCGAACTACTTCGCCTCCACAACAATATATTTGATTATAATCTTTATATATATAATTCTATTGTACGTGTGTTGTGACTGTACTCCTCCTGAACGGGTGGACCGATTTGCATAAATTTTTTTGTATGCGTTTGGGTGGCGCCCCGGGTGGTTTAGATTTACAATTCGGTCCAATTGGACAATGGGGCGTGGTACCTCCCATACAAACCACAAATTAAAAATCTATTATTTCTGCTCCTGATAACGGTATTTGAACAAAATTTGGTACGTCGGTTTGGTGAACATATTTAAAGTGCTGCTGTAAATATGGGCGGGATTGGACAATGGGGCGTGGTACCTCCCATACAAACCACAAATTAAAAATCTATTATTTCTGCTCCTGATAACGGTATTTGCACAAAATTTGGTACGTCGGTTTGGTGTGCATTTTTTAAGTGCTGCTGCAAATATGGGCGGGATTGGACAAAGGAGCGTGGTACCTCCCATACAAACCACAAATTAAGAATCCAATATTTCTGCTCCTGCTAACGGTATTTAAACAGAATTTTAAGTTCTGCTGCAAATATAGGCAGGATTTGATAAAGACGCATGGTACCTCCCATACAAATCTTCTTTATGTATATAATTCTACTGTACGTGTGTATGTCACTGAATAAATTTTTTTTGGTCATCGAGCTTATTTGTTTGCTTTTATTTTTTGACATCTCAAAAATTCGTTTTCAATCTGCTTTTTTTAATTCGTTGAATTGGAAGACAACAAGTGTGGTGTCATTGAAAACAACACAAACTTTAATCAAGCCACAACTACGGCCACACGTAGGTATTCTAATTTGAGTGTATTACATTAAGTGCGTTTTGTTATTTTCACATTTAAATTTTTTTGTATCGTGTATTTGGATATTTTTGGTGTCGCACTTTCAGTGAATATTAAGTGTATTACATTCACATATAAGTTACGTAACTAAAACAATGCCACGTCTTCGTGGACGAGGAGGAAATATTGGTCGACGGACTATCCATTCACAATTACAGCACAACCATCGGTTAAATACATCGGCACAAGATCAATTGACGGACAATGGAAATGTAATAAACCCGACTGCAATCACACGTGCTAATGAAAGTCAAGAGCACCGCAATGAACGCCTTCGAGCTAATGCATTGAATATGAGTCGGACATCGACTATTCGTCACATTCACAAATTCTAATCGGTGCTATGAGCAAACAATGCCAACACTGTCAGGCACTTAAATACAAAGGTGAATCGGCCGGATTCTGCTGCGCGTCTGGAAAAGTTGTATTGCCACCATTGAATTCGCCGCCAGAACCATTGAAAGTACTATTGGCGGGAGGTACATCTCAATATAAATTGTTTTTGGGTAAAATTCGCAAATTCAATTCGTGCTTTCAAATGACATCATTTGGAGCAACAAAAATCGTTCACAATGAGGATGGTCGCAATTTTCAATCAACCTTTAAGATTCAGGGGCAAGTGTATCATCAAATTGGGTCTTTAATACCGATGCCTGGTAGTGATTTAAAATTTCTGCAAATCTACTTCATGGGTGATGAGGAGCAGCAAATAAACGCACGCTGCCAGTACAACCATATCGAGCAGATGGAGGAGCGAGCAATTGTGGGTATTTTAGAACCCTTTTTACAGAACCACAACCAGTTGCTCCAGTTGTTTAATACCCTTTCAAACAAACTGCAAAACGACAACTATGCGATCGTCATCAAAGCAGACAAAGTACCAGCTGGGCAGCACGGGGGCCGATATAATGCACCGACCATTAATGAAGTTGCAGTTGTTATGGTTGGCGATGCATTTGAACGTCGAGATATACGAATCAAACGCAGAGACAACACAGTGCATACGATTGCAGACACTCATCGCTCTTACGACGCTTTACAATATCCATTGATATTTTGGGAAGGGGAAGATGGATATCATTTAAATATCAAACAACGAAATCCAGCAACAGGTACAATCTACACATGTTATTACCTAATATTTTATTTTTATGCTAATTCAATTTTTGTCTGAATTATATTTTTACTTTGCAGGTGCAGAGACCAGCAAGAAAGTGAGCGCGATGAACTTCTACGCATATCGGTTGATGATTCGTACCAATGAAGACAATAATATTCTCCGATGCCGTCAGTTGTTTCATCAATATATCGTTGATATGTATGCGAAAATTGAAAGTGAGCGATTACGATACATCACATCAGGTTTAATCAAGCTAAACTTCGAGCTGAGGAATATATTCCTTTGCGTGATGCTATTGTTGGTAACGTAGATGGAATAACTAATATCAACGACATCGATACTTCATATATTCTTCCATCATCATATATTGGAAGCCCACGTCATATGCAGGAATATATTCAAGACGCCATGACTTTTGTGCGCGCGTATGGACGACCAGATTTGTTCATTACATTTACGTGTAATTCAAAATGGGATGAAATTAAAATTGCGTTGTTGCCAGGTCAAACTGCAATAGATCGGCACGATATCACTGCACGTGTATTCAGACAAAAGTTAAAATCGTTAATGAACTTGATTACACAGTCCTCTGTATTTGGCAAAACACGTTGCTGGCTGTATTCTGTTGAATGGCAAAAACGAGGTTTGCCACACGCGCATATTTTGATTTGGTTGGTCGACAGAATACAGTCTGAAGAAATTGATAAAATTATCTCAGCAGAAATTCCGGATCAGAATAGCGATCAAGAAATGTATGAGATTGTAACCGGTAACATGATCCATGGTCCATGCGGTGCTATAAACATGACAGCGCCGTGCATAGACAATGGAAAATGTACGAAAAGTTTTCCAAAAAAATTTACAAGTGATACGATCACTAATATCGATGGCTATCCATTGTATCGTCGTAGACACACTGACCATGGGGGTCAATCCCATCAATTACGCACGTTAAACGGTACAACAGTTGACATTGACAATCAGTGGGTGGTTCCGTATTCACCACTGCTATGTAAAACCTACAAAGCACACATAAACATTGAGATCTGCAGTTCGGTGAAGTCCATAAAATATATATGCAAATATGTCCATAAGGGCAGTGATATGGCTGTATTTGCTGTTCAAAATGTTAACGAAAACGATGAAATAACACGGTATCAAATGGGCCGGTACATCAGCAGCAATGAAGCAGTTTGGCGTATTTTGAGTTTTCCGATACACGCAAGAGACCCTGCTGTTATACATTTGGCCGTGCACCTTGAAAATGGACAGCGTGTTTATTTCACGGCAGAGACTGCTGTACAACGTGCATCAATTGCCCCAAAAACCACATTAACTGAGTTTTTCGAACTATGTAACCGTCCAGGTATTCCCGGTCAATTCGCAAAGACATTAATGTATACTGATATGCCACGCTTTTTCACATGGAACAAACATTAAAAAAAATGGGAACCACGAAAGCGAGGTGTTATGGGAAATACATTAGGACGATTATACACAGTCCATCCAAAGCAACGCGAATGTTTCTTTTTGCGTTTATTGTTGGTTAATGTTCCTGCACCGACGTCCTTTCAGCACTTGCGAACAGTCAATGGGATTTTGTACGACACATATCATGATGCGTGTCGCGAATTACATTTGCTGGAAGATGACAACCATTGGGATATTACACTTGCAGATGCAGCATTAAGTTCCTCTCCTCATCAAATTCATCATTTATTCGCCATATTATTGACGACATGTTTTCCATCTCAAGCTTCTGTCCTCTGGGATAAATATAAAGATGCCATGAGCGACGACATTCTACATCGCATTCGGATCGCTCATAAAGATCCCAATATCGATTTTTCACCGGAAATATATAACGAGGCGCTAACAAAGATTGAAGATATTTGCATTCAGATTTCGAATATGCCACTCATTAATTTTGCTATGCCCTCACCTAACCGCCCAGCAACAGACATCATGAACAGCGAGATTCAGCGCGAACAACAGTTCGATACGGTCTCTTTAACTACTTTCGTTGAAAATAATGAACAACTACTCACTGATGAACAAAAGAATGTATACGATCGAATTAATTTGTCAATTGCAGCCACCAGGTGGCACTGGAAAAACGTTTCTCATCAAACTAATACTTGCGGGCATTCGATCACAAAATCATATTGCGTTAGCAATTGCTTCATCAGGTATTGCAGCAACTTTGCTTGATGGCGGACGGACTGCACATTCAGCACTAAAGTTGCCGTTGAACATTCACACAAATCCAGATGCAGTGTGCAATATAAAAAAGAATTCAGGTGTGGCTAAAGTTTTGCAAAAATGCAAAATTATTATCTGGGATGAATGCACTATGACCCACAAGCATTCACTTGAAGCTCTAGATAGAATGATGAAAGATCTAAATAATAACACCAAGCTCTTCGGTGGTGCTTTACTGCTGCTGTCCGGTGATTTTATACAGACATTGCCAGTCATTCCACGCGCTACATACATATGCTGATGAAATTAACGCATGCATTAAACAATCATATCTATGGCGAAATGTCACTACATTACATCTTAACAAAAATATACGTGTACAACTGCAAAACGATCCATTGGCAATATCATTCTCCGAGCAATTGCTCAACATTGGAAATGGAACAATACCATTGCATGGAGACACACAATGTATCAAGTTACCAGAAAATTTCTGCAACATGGTAAATACGAAAGATGCTTTGATTGAAAGCATATTTCCAGATTTGCAAGCCAATTACATTAATCATGCCTGGCTTCGTGAACGAGCTATTTTAGCTCCAAAAAATATCGATGTTGACGCTATTAACATTAAAATACAACAATCATTGCGCGGCAATGAGATATTGTTCAAATCGATCGACACTGTTACCGATCCTGATGAAGCAGTCAACTATCCTGTTGAATTTTTGAATTCACTGGATTTACCAGGAATGCCACCGCATAACTTGCGATTAAAAATTGGCGCGCCCATCATTTTGCTTCGAAATTTAAATGCACCTAAGTTGTGCAACGGTACAAGATTAGTCATAAAAAAAATAATGGGCAATGTTCTTGAAGCTACAATTTTGACCGGCAAATTTGAAGGTGAAGTTGTTCTTCTGCCACGAATACCAATGATCCCTTCAGACTCACCCATTCCATTCAGACGTCTGCAATTTCCCATTCGCTTGGCATTTGCCATGACTATTAATAAGTCACAAGGACAAACTATGTCGATTTGTGGCTTAGATCTAGAAAATCCGGTCTTTTCACATGGCCAATTATATGTGGCGTGTTCTCGCGTGGGAAAACCATCAAGTTTGTTTATTTATACTCCGCAGGAGTTAACTACAAATATTGTTCATAAAATCGCATTATGATAAAATTAATGTTATTTCAAAATAAAGAAATTGAAATTATTTTATTATTTGTCTTTCATTTCATACTTTGGTTAATACCCTAATCGCTTGAAATATTATGCAGGACAACGTCTGCCGTATCAGCTGGATACTTTACATCTTTGGTGGAAGTAGACAATGCCACACCCCTTTTCAAAAATGGTACTGGTGGCCTGTCTTATTATAATAGACCGATTGGCATGAAACCTTTCCAATAAAAATAAAATTTTAAGGCAAAGCAACGTTTGCCGGGTCAGCTAGTATAATAATATAATTTTGGCGCTTACACTATATAGTTCAGTGTTTGGCAGAGCTTCTCGCTTTCTCTTGGTAGAGGGTACCACCCTAATGTAAAGTAGCACTCACATACACATGCACATGTAAAATATCTTATTGTAGTCTCACTCACACATGCGTGTGCAAGGTGAACTGCATGCATGTGTGTGCCCATGCATGCGTATACGCGGATAAATCAATTCGGGCAGTTTTCCCCTAAAAACGGTAAAAACATTATCCCGGTTTCTAGAAAAATATTTTTTCTCTGTTCTGCGGTTCACTTTTGAACAACCAGCAACAGCATCACGAATTTGTCTCAGCCACCACAACAGGTAATATCACCACATTTTTTGTACAAAGTTAAAAACTTAATAAGCGCACAATAAATCCACATACAAAATATACACAAACACTGACGTCGTTTAGAATTTATATTTTTTCATTTCCAAAAATATACACCGGTGCCATTTCGGAAGAACAGCCAAAACATCGTTCTTCATGGTCCTTCTGCGCCGATAACCTATTGAACCAGTCCCCCTTTCGGAGCTATAACTACATCACAGCAAGTAGCAGCGTTTTTAATACAGTCCACTTCATCCAACAGGATTTTCAACTGCGTTTTACGACATATCGTCAACCACAATCACGATTTGGTACAGCAGTTTTTCATCGCAACAAGACATCTTGCCGCAACTCAACTTGCCACAATCAACATCATCACTTATTAGTCACCAGTTAAACTACGCTAAAGGTACGTGGTTGACATTTCTTGCACACATATACACATAGGTTAGGTCATTTGCGTAAAACAATAATTCGCTTAAAATTCGGTGCGTATAATTAAAACAATATTTGATGTATTTTGGAACGATTTTCCGTCGATCCTTGTCAAATTTGGTTTTGAAACAAACCGGTTTCGGCGTTGTGCCATCTTCAGTGTTATTTTTCGTTCTGTTTAGTTTACGTCTGGCGGTCCCTATTTATTGTGTTTTGTCCTTCGTAGGTATCGGTATCTGTCGTTAACTAGCAGCCAACAAATGTTTGTAGGTGTATGCTACCTGAGTTTAGGGTTTATTTGTCAGCGTCAAGTTTTTTTGTGGTATGCATGGGTAGGTAGAAGTCAGTAATTTTTGTCCTGCTGGATGTTTTGTAATGGTCCTGTGCGTTAGTTTCTTTCGTAGTACCTAAGTTCGTGCTTTGTTTTTTGTAAACAAAGCACGAACTTAGGTACTACGAAAGAAACTAACGCACAGGACCATTACAAAACATCCAGCAGGACAAAAATTACTGACTTCTACCTACCCATGCATACCACAAAAAAACTTGACGCTGACAAATAAACCCTAAACTCAGGTAGCATACACCTACAAACATTTGTTGGCTGCTAGTTAACGACAGATACCGATACCTACGAAGGACAAAACACAATAAATAGGGACCGCCAGACGTAAACTAAACAGAACGAAAAATAACACTGAAGATGGCACAACGCCGAAACCGGTTTGTTTCAAAACCAAATTTGACAAGGATCGACGGAAAATCGTTCCAAAATACATCAACTTTCAACCTTGTCGGAGTAAAAAAACAACAAAAACAATATTTCCTCGAGTGATTTGTGGAGGTAGTCAGTGTTCCAAATATATTATTTTCTGAATGACACAGTTTCACTCTGCACACATACACACGCCTTTTTGCAAAAAGGCTCACTAGTGTTGTTGGTGTAACCTTTAAATCAAATTGAGGTCAACCACGATTAGTTATTTTTTCGAAATTTAAATAATTTTCAATTTGCAAAGCACGTTTTTGTTTATTAACACATTTATCGGCTTTCATTACTTTTTTCTTTAATCGTGTTTTATTACTTTTCAACTTTCAATTTGCCAAATCATTGCACTAGCAGCACTACACATGTATGAAGTATTCATAACCTCATTGTCTCAACACACTGTTTCGGTTTATTTCACATTTTGATATCACTGATCCGTCGGAGAATTCCACTTTCACAAAGTCACTGCGAGCACTAATTTAAACAAATTTTGATCGATATTCAATCCATACTCGTACATATTGGCGAAAGTTGGGTGGCGAGTGTCTTTAAAGATAGACTTAGAGTTTGCATTAATATACATACATATACATATAATATAAGAATATAAATATACATATACATATTTTGCATTAAAAATAAAATCAAGTCTGTGCTTGTGCATATACATATATTTAAATTCAGGTGTTACAATTTTCTGGATTGAAGGCTTGTTACGTTTTTTGTTGCACAGATATTTTCGGAAGACTTTCCTTTTCCTTCTTGAGGTTTCCTTTGTTGTTTTATCCCAATCATTTATTCGTATGGCCGAAGCTGTAATCGAATTCGAATCAGATTACAGCAACACGCCAGTTTCGGAACAAAATAAACACGGGCTTGCTATACAGCAAGACGAATTAAAGGCTATGTGGGACAAAACAAAGGTAGCATACGATATGCTCAGCAACTCAGAAGGGTTAACTAAAGACGCCATTAGGGCCATTAGGAAAAAACATAAAGTGAGCTTCGGTAGCTATGTTAAATGTAGTATGTCCGCAATGGCTACTCAACTGGAAGTGCTTGCAGACGAAAAAAAAGACATTAAAGAGCAGTCAGTTCGTGAGCACAATATACATTTCCCTCCCTGTGATACAGAAGTGTTTAAAGGCGACTACCTTTCTTGGCCAAAATTCCGAGATACGTATCTTGGTAAATTCCCAACTCAAGATACTTTTCAGCCTTGATACGGTATATAGCGACTGCGGTAGCTCAATCAAAAAATTGCAGCGGGACATCAACAATTGCATCTCGTCCTTAAAGAGTCATCAAATTGACATTTCAAATTGGGATGCAATATTAACTTATCTTTGTTCGGCTAAATTAAAAGAGAGCACACTGGCATTGTGGGAGCAAACAATAGAGAACAAAACTGAGATATCAAAATGGGAGGATATGGATAGATTCCTTTCCAATAGGCTTCAGACTTTGGAAACCGTCTCCGGCTTAAAGGATGTTCGAACTTCAAAGCCACAATTCTCAAAATTCCCGTCTGAACCTCCACTAAAAAGACTTGGCGTTTTCCAGGCCAGTGTAGCAAAAGTTACTTGCCAATTGTGCAAATGCAAACTAACGACGACCGATCGAATTGCAATTTTAAAGAATAATAACAGCTGCTTGAACTGCCTTTCTTCAGGACAACCGTATGTCCCGGTGTACAAGCTCGTTTAATTGCAGCACTTGCCACCTGAGACATCATACGCTCCTTCATATACAGGCTTTTCAGCCAAAAGCAACTGGCCAATCGCCAATATCGAGTCCCGAAGTTGATGTTCCATCCACCTCTGCTCAGGCTCGTATTAGACACAATTCTGCAAGGGCAAATAAAAATTCGGTTAATAACTTCAACTGTTTCGCCAACACGAATAAAGGAGTTTTACTCGGAACAGCTCGTGTTAATATATTTTACAATGGTACTGAGTTTTCTGCAAGAGCCTTAATTGATTCTAGTTCTGAGTGTTCTTTTATAACACAGGGACTCAAACGCAGAATCGATTTACCCCAAGGATGCATTTTAAAGTTAAATTTAACCGTTCTGAAATGTTTTCTCTTGTTTCGGTTGAAACATTTCAAAATATTATCGTTAAAGCAATTATCATAATAAATTTCATTACGTTTTTAACCGAAACGAAATGCTGGCGTTAACGTTAAAACGTTAAGAAAAAACTTAAGAAAAACGCTGGAGATTCACTCGTCGCAAACAGAAGCGCAAAGAGAAGCGCTGCATACTTTTAGGCACATGAAAATTTACGAAAACGGAAATTTTATAACGTTGCAACATTAACGATTTGATTTCGTTTTGATAACATGGCGCCGAAACGCAACAAACTCATTTCGTTAAGTTAATTTTGCTCGTTAACAAAACAAAATGGTATCGTTTCGTTTGTTGAGCAGCCCTGGTTTACCGACAATAAGGCTGAATGCCCAGGTATCAGGCATAAATAACACAATTTCAGCGCAGGTAACAGAAGCCTGCCTTATTCAACTGCGGTCACCCATTGACCCTTTAATCAAGATCCACACCACAGCTTTGGTGTTACCTCAACTTACAGGGAATCTTCCAACATGCAGGATAGATGCCTTGACTAAACAAGCGTTTCCGGATCTAGTATTGGCGGACAATAGATTCTTCGTTAACGAGCAAGTTGACCTTGTCCTAGGTGGCGATATTTGCGCTCAAATAATATTACACGGAATAAGAAAGAATGTCCTGGGAACTCTTCTCGCCCAGGAAACTGTATTCGGTTGGATAATAACCGGCCAAACCGACTCGGCTACTCCAAACAATAAATGTTTATCATTTTTTAATGAAGTCTCATTAGACACGCGCCTTAAATCCTTTTGGGAACTGGAAGAAGTTTCTAAAGACAGAATATATAACGAAGATGTGATTTATTGCGAAAAACTCTATAAAAGCACTACAAAAAGAAACAAAGATGGCAAATAAGTTGTATAATTGCCGTTCAAAAAAGATTTCCCAAACAGTGTCGGCCTGGGACCTTCGTTAAAATTCGCTTGCTCGCAATCCTTTCGAAACGAAACGCGTTTGCCAAAGGATCTACCATTGCAAACTGAATACAACAGGGTTTTGTCAGAATACGAAACTTTGGGACATATGACTCGAATTGAAGAATATGTTTCAGGCGACGAATGTGCGAATTTTTTCCTGCCGCATCATGCCGTAAAGAAGGAGGACAGTACTACCACCAAAGTACGAGTCGTTTCCAACGCATCGTGTCCTACTGCGAATGGAACTAGCCTTAATGATGTCATCCATCCTGGTCCAGTACTTCAAAGCGACCTGACGATGGTAGTACTACGTTGGAGGCTCTTTAAATACGTGTTTAATAGCGACATCGAAAAGATGTATCGCCAAATTTTGCTAAACCCGAATGAAATAAAATACCAACGTATAGTTTTTCGGAAAAACCCGAGTGAACCAATCAGTCTGTATGAATTGAAGACAGTTCCATTCGGTGTTAATTGTGCACCATATCTCGCGATTCGCATTCTGTTTCAGTTGGCTGACGATGTAGAGAGCTCATACCCGCTGGCTTCTGACATTTTAAGAAAATACATGTACGTTGATGATGTTTTGGCTGGAGGGCATTCCATCGACTTGGCCATCAGAGCTAAAGAAGAGGTAGTAAAGGTGCTACAATCAGCTGGTTTCCCACTACGAAAATGGACTTCAAATTGTGAGAAAATACTGGATGGAATACCGAAAGCCCGCCTGCTAAACGAAAATGTTCTTGAATTTGAGGACACCAGCACCGTCAAAGCTCTGGGCATCAGATGGAACGCCCATTCCGATCATTTTTATTTTACTGCTAAAACAATCGAAACTCAGGTACGGTTCACAAAAAGGATAATACTGTCCGAAATCGCCAAATTGTTCGACCCACTAGGATGGCTTGCGCCATTCGTGGTTACTGCTAAAATTTTAATGCAGAATATTTGGTTAGAAGGGACAGATTGGGACGAAACAATGTCCCCTACATCAATAAACCGATGGCAAAGCTTTGTCGAAAACTACAGTCATATCGGCACAATTCGTATTCCTCGTTGGGTGTATTTTTCCCAAACGGATAAAATTGAACTGCATGGATTCTGCGACGCCTCGGAGAAGGCATATGGCGTTACTATTTTCCTTCGCGTTCAGAAGGCAGAGACAGTTTATGTTAGTTTCCTGCTTGCTAAGTCCAAAGAAGCGCCAGCTAAAACAATTTCGTTACCACGCTTGGAACTCTGTGGTGCTGTGTTGCTGGCTGATCTAATGGAGTCAGTCACTAACAGTCTCAACTTAGGTCCTTGCCTGGATTCATAAATCTCCCTGCTCGTGGTACACCTTTGTTGCCCATCGCGTTACAAAAATTGTAGAGAAAGTTGGAAGCCGAAATTGGCTTCACGTAGAATCAGCTTCAAATCCATCGGATTTGGCTAGTAGAGGAATCACTGTGCAGGAACTGGCCAACAGCCCCTTGTGGTGGCAGAGTCCTTCTTGGTTGCAAGAAAATAGAGAAAACTGGCCCACACAAGAAACGAACTATAGCACTGAAGTAGAACAAAAAAGGGTTAAAGTCTGTGCATCAACTACACTCGATACTAATGTTGATATTTTTGGTAGGTTTTCTGATCTTTCGAGAGCTTTGAGAGTTTTATCATATGTGTACAGATTTTCTCAAAGAACTCGTCCATGCACTAGAGCTTCGTTTAAAGCGAGGTCTTGCTTAATTTCACCTGATGAAATTAAAGCAACGACAAGGCGCTTAATAATAGTTTGTCAGAAGAAGCATTAAAGTCGGGAATATTGGGCATTGGAATCTGGAAAAACAATAAATTCAAAAAGTGAAATCTTGCCCCTTAACCCCTACATCGACAAAGAGAACATGCTTAGGACGGGTGGTCGCCTAGGTAAATCTCTGGATCTTTCCTTTAATGAACGCCATCCAATCATTCTTCCGTATAACTGCAGCTTGTCTCGTCTCATAGTCCAGTTCGTCCACAAAGTGTCACTGCACGTTGAGAATCAGCTAATGTTGCGTTTGATTCGAACGCAATATTGGATACCTCGAGTCCAAAATATGATTAGGCCAACCATTCACAGCTGTAAGATCTGCACGATCTACCGAAAACGCTCGCAGTCTCAGCTTATGGGTATACTTCCTACAGAACGTACAACATTCTCACGTGCATTTACTAATACGGGGTTCACT
Organism: Philophylla caesio; assembly: GCA_963971545.1. Taxonomy (NCBI): domain Eukaryota; kingdom Metazoa; phylum Arthropoda; class Insecta; order Diptera; family Tephritidae; genus Philophylla; species Philophylla caesio. The sequence goes on along the minus strand of OZ020608.1, from coordinate 35,069,919 downwards.
TCACAGGTCCATTCGATATAAAGAACTACAATGGACGAGGTTGTCGAGTATCCAAGGGCTACGTCTGCCTGTTTGTGTGTTTTGCAACGAAGGCAATCCATTTGGAAACCACCTCGGATTTAAGCACACAATCATTTCTGGCAGCATTTGCAAGATTTGTAGGAAGACGAGGCTGCCCGATGAACATGTATTCCGATAATGGAACGAACTTCGTCGGCGCCTCTCGAACATTAAAAAGAGAAATAAAAGCTTTTATATCTGATGCTCGAAAAAGCACCATGTCAAAATATACCCAACAAACTCTAACGTGGCATTTTATCCCCGCCGCAGCACCCCATATTGGTGGACTGTGAGAGGCGGTAGTTAAAAATTTTAAAAGCCACTTGAACAGGAGGAGGAGCACCGACCTTCCGACGAAACCGATTCCCCTCTTGCAACACCTACATCGATCGTAAAACCCAACACGGATTCCACTTCGTAATTCCCATCCAATTCCACATCGCAAATTTGCAATTTAAAATCAAAATTTAGGATTAAGAGAAATATTTAATTCGGAAGTGGTTCGCTTGAATAAGGGTTGTATTAGTAAATAACACCACCACTTTGCAGTGATTCAGAAACACCTATTTTATACACACTTGTGTTTTAAGTATTTTCTAAGCTGAAATTAGCGCAAATAGTGAAAAGGCATTAGAAAAGTGAAACACCAACGGTCATTCGCGATTATACATGTATAGATAAGAAATATATGTGCTGTGCCATACAATTTTCCACTCCCAAGTCCAGCAAACACAATCTCTAGCGTTAAAGAAAAGGCTCGATTTAATATTAGAATTCTAATACCGTTTTCTGATGCGAAGACGAGCCTGTTTTATTGTAAGTAGAGAAACCCTTGTATCATACATACACTAATATGAAGAATTTTATTTTTAAGTATTTTACACTGCGACCATTAATACAAAGGCAAATGTGTCCCGCTAGAGTGTAAGCTACATAGCCAGGCAACAACCCAGCCTAAAAAACGCAAACCCGGCAATACAAGTACAAGGGAACACCACGTGCAAACAAAAAAAGAGTGGAAAAAGCGGGATGTGAACGAAATCAGCGCAGTGGCAAAGAACCCCGGCAAAGAGGCCAAGGAAACCGAGAAACAGAATAATGGCGAACAATGGACTCTGGTGAAAAACGCGAAAAAAAATCAGCAAAACTGCAAGAAAACTGGCCAGACCCGACGCGGTAATCATCTCCAAAACGAGTGAAATGACGTATACAGACATTATCAGGCAGATGAAGCAGCAGCCTGACATGAAAGAACTCGGCGAGAATGTAAACCGAATCAGGAAAACAGCGAAAGGAGATTTACTTGTCGAACTTCGTGATAAGTCTGGCCAGATGGCGAACAAATTTAAAGAACGAGCGTCTGCCGTACACAAAGATGCCGCAAATGTAAAAGTCTTGAGTCACACAGTGAATGTCGAAATTCGTGATGTGGATGTAGCCACAACAGAGGAAGATATTGCCAACGCAATAAAAGAACAATTCCCAGAAGTGAATTACGGGAAACTGGTTGCAGTAAGGTATTTAAAGCCGACGAGAAATGGCACGCAAACAGCGACAATAGGTGCGACAGTCCGAGATATGAAAATTCTGGTTGAGGCGGGACGAATCAGAGTGAGCTGGGTTAACTGCCGAATCCGGGAGCAGGTCAGTCCCCTCAGATGCTTCCGATGCCTCGATTTTGGACATATCGCAAGGCACTGTAAATCGACGGAGGACCGTAGTGGGTCATGTTTACACTGCGGAGAGAAAGGTCACCTTGCCAAGCAGTGTACGGCAGAACCAAAATGCGCCATCTGTAAACCAGGGACTGGCGTCACACAGAACCATCCCACAGGAAGCTTCAGGTGCCCGGCGTATAAAAAAGTAACCCAACTGAAGAAATGATTAAATGCCTTAGAATAGACGAGCGAAACGCAAATCGCGCGGTGTAATAACGCACGCTGAGTGAAGACGAAGAATAACGTCCAGTGCCTGCCCTGCGAAGTTGCGAAGTTGCCTTGGTCTCGGCAACTCTGACTATCCTTCAGTCACTGGTGAGTAGATAGCCGTTGCCAAGGCGGATGAGCTCGAGGATCTCCTGCGGTTGGGATGGTTCCGTTGGGACCCAGGCCCAGGTTCGAGGCCGCTTAGGGATCTCGTCCCTGGGGACAGCCATCAAGTCTGCCCCGGGCACAGCAGTCCCACCGAGAATATTGCCTCCTTGTACAGCCGGACTGCGCGCTCGTCCTTGGAATCAGCCGGCATCACGGTTGACTGGTGCAGGGCCGGGATACTTTAGGAGTATGCCAATTATAGACCATGCAGAAACCCATCAAGACGGACTTCCAATTATCCGTGCTGATATTCTCATCGGGATGGCTCTTGTCAAGCACAGCCAGCGTCAGGTGCTCTTTTGCAGCTTCGCTAAAAGGCTTAGCTGATACGGCTATCGACCGGTTAGTGGGGGAGGAAGTCTTGTGCCTGTTCGATCCACTCGGGGTATCGTCCTGAGATCGCTGTCTCTTCGAGGCAAGGTCCTTCCTCTGGTACGTGCGAGTGGGAGGTTTGTCCTTCCCGCCGTTCCCTAAGGGGCGCTTTTCGCTAGCGTCCAGGACTCCCTTAGCCCACTCGAGAGAGGCTTTCTGTGCCTCCGTCAGTTTGGCGTACGGTATAGCCTCCAGCCGTTTGATGACCTTCGGGGCTGCCCTTCGGTCGCCCTCTCCATGGCGAACAATGGACTCTGGTGAAAAACGCGAAAAAAAATCAGCAAAACTGCAAGAAAACTGGCCAGACCCGACGCGGTAATCATCTCCAAAACGAGTGAAATGACGTATACAGACATTATCAGGCAGATGAAGCAGCAGCCTGACATGAAAGAACTCGGCGAGAATGTAAACCGAATCAGGAAAACAGCGAAAGGAGATTTACTTGTCGAACTTCGTGATAAGTCTGGCCAGATGGCGAACAAATTTAAAGAACGAGCGTCTGCCGTACACAAAGATGCCGCAAATGTAAAAGTCTTGAGTCACACAGTGAATGTCGAAATTCGTGATGTGGATGTAGCCACAACAGAGGAAGATATTGCCAACGCAATAAAAGAACAATTCCCAGAAGTGAATTACGGGAAACTGCTTGCAGTAAGGTATTTAAAGCCGACGAGAAATGGCACGCAAACAGCGACAATAGGTGCGACAGTCCGAGATATGAAAATTCTGGTTGAGGCGGGACGAATCAGAGTGAGCTGGGTTAACTGCCGAATCCGGGAGCAGGTCAGTCCCCTCAGATGCTTCCGATGCCTCGATTTTGGACATATCGCAAGGCACTGTAAATCGACGGAGGACCGTAGTGGGTCATGTTTACACTGCGGAGAGAAAGGTCACCTTGCCAAGCAGTGTACGGCAGAACCAAAATGCGCCATCTGTAAACCAGGGACTGGCGTCACACAGAACCATCCCACAGGAAGCTTCAGGTGCCCGGCGTATAAAAAAGTAACCCAACTGAAGAAATGATTAAATGCCTTAGAATAGACGAGCGAAACGCAAATCGCGCGGTGTAATAACGCACGCTGAGTGAAGACGAAGAATAACGTCCAGTGCCTGCCCTGCGAAGTAATATCGGAATTGATAGTCCCGCAGGGGTGCCACAGGCCCAGCGTACGTAAGTGTATGCGCCTCACTTGTGCGCCGCTTATACGACGCGCGGCTGTGCACCGGACGGACGTGAAAACTCTGGGTGTCGGCGACCGCGCGCGCTCCCATTCGACGGAGGAGCCAGCGACATCCACGCGGATACAAACACCGCAGAGGGCGCTTGCCTATGGAACTATCATCTTTTGTCGTTGCCGATGGATCATAATTTGGGAAGGCGCCGCCTTGTTTCCTCAAACGCAATTTCTAAAAATATACATATGAACTCTTAATGAAATTTATTACAGAACTTACCTTTGCGACGACTGTGGGCGTATCAACGCCAAAACCAAATCAGCCCAGCATCGGTCCAGCTTTAAGAAACATACCCTAAGACCTTAAGATGCCTCAGCTACAAGTAAACAAAAAAAGGAAATAAATAAAATTAAAACAAATTACTAATTACTACTTACCCCGTTTTACATGTGCGTGAAAAGAATTGACAGATCATTGAGGAAATTTACTTATGAGCTGCAATTGACATCATTGATATGTCAAAAGAGATCGTAAAAACAATTTCGTTCTGGCCCTTTTCAAAGGCGCCCTCTATCGTGTGTAGATGCAGTTAATTAATACTGGGAATTTTTTTCCTCTTAGGGTGGGAGGCTTAGGTGTTAGAACACACCACAAACATTTTTACGATATTGTTTTATTGTTCACCTAAAATACACTAGGTGATATAGGAATAACCCCAATAAGGAAGTATAATATCTTAAGTTGCTTTAAATCACCAGGATAAGATTTTCCCATGTCGATTCGAAGTAAATATGAATATAATGTAACTAAAGAATTACTTATATAAAAAAAAAAAATTATTTATAATTACTATTAAAAAATTGTAAATAATAGTCAGAAAATAACTCGTCTCGCCACCCAAACAGCTACATGTATGTATAGATAAAACAGAAATTATAAATATTTAAATAAACGACCTTTTAGAAAATGACTCGCTACGCCGCATTACTAAAAAGAGCGGAATCTAGGCTTCTCCGCCCATTCCCACCAGCAGAGCGACATGGAGCGGAATCTAGGACTTTCCGCCCAGTCCGAAGAATTGAACATCGGAACAACCTGGAGGAGACTACCGTCGGTAAATAGCAGGGGTGCATCTTACGTTTGCGGGGAAAGTACGGAATAAACACCCAAATAGCAACTCATGCCGTTGTGAAGCAACGCTTCCTGCGCATGTGCCCCAACAGTAGCATAGACCCGTCCAGTGCCGCGAACTACACACATATACGGCTAGCGGATCCGAATTTCCACACCGCGGCCCCTGTTCGCTTGGTACTCGGCGCGGACGTGTACCAAAAGGTCATGCTACCAGGCATCTTACCTGGTTCCTTTGGCCCGCTTGTCGCCCAGAGTACTATCTTTGGGTAGATATTATCGGGCTCATCCAGCATCTGACGAACCAAAAAATAATATACTATATATTAGAATCCAATTATGAATTAATAATAAAAATGTGCATAGAAATGTTCAACCACGCATGTTTCATTAACCAGTAATTATATTCCTCCCAACAGCTAGGTACCTCCACGACGGGACTAGATTATTGCGGAACCCGAATTTTGCATAACTCAAAATTGTAAAATTGTATTTATCCCATGTAACATGGTGTGGTGGCTGAGTCAATCAACAGATGTTGCTTATCGCAAGGGGGCCGGTATGTTTAGGCCTCCAAGCTAAATCGCTTTCACTTGGGAGGGGGTACCACCCAAATGTAAAGTAGCACTCACATACACATGCACATGTAAAATATCTTACTGTAGTCTCAATTCGGGCAGTTTTCCCCTAAAAACGGTAGAAACAATCCGTTTTCTAGAAAAATATTATTTCTCTGTTCTGCGATTCACTTTTGAACAACCGGAGCAACAGCATCACGAATTTGCCTCAGCTAGCACAACAGGTAATATCACCACAGTTTTTGTACAAAGTTAAAAACTTAATAAGCGCACAATAAATGCACATACAAAATATACACAAACACTGACGTCGTTTTGAATGTAAATTTTTTCATTTCCAAAAATATACACCGGTGCCATTTCGGAAGTGCCGCCAAAACATCGTTGTTTACCTATCATTTGTGGTGTGTGTCTTTATATTATACCACAGTTTAGTGCCGATTTCGAACGGCAGATGTATTAAATGAGAAGCTTTTTAATGGCAGAAATACCCTCGGAGGGTGACCGCTATTAGAAAAAACTGTTTTCTTTGATTAAGATTTTGCTTGCCCTGACTGAGATTCGAACCTCGAACTCACCGGCATATCGAGTTATAGTCCGCACCGCTACCAACTCGACTGCAGCGGCCATTATTCTTTCTATTAGTATCTATTTCTATTTGCAATTAATTATCATTTTTGAATAATCAATACTTTACTAGCAAGTATACTTTAGCCATACGAGTATATGTATGTATTGAAATATACATGCGAATAATTACGGCAAACTTACGTGGTTCTCGTCGGTTTAGGTCTGAATACTCCTTGTTATAATTTTGCTCTCTAACTGCCTCTCTATCTACCTGTTCCGACATTAGATGTGGTTCGAGTACGTTTTCTCTTAGGCTGTCAATAACCTGCCCCCTTTGCCGTACCTCGAACAATAATACGCTTGGCTGCTCTTTGACTGCTTTATGTGCCGTGTTATTCATTGCATGCTCGACTGACTACAACACTTTTTCCCAGATTCTATCTTTTCCATTATCTATCATTTTCGGTATCATTGGACCTTAACTCTTATTTACAATTTCCGCTTGGCCTTTTGCCTGCGGCGAGTTTGTCGCGACTCTTATGTGTTCTATATTGCAATTTTCCAAAAATTCTTCGAACTCTCAAGAAGTGAAGCAAGTTCCTCGATCTGACACCACGTACCTCGGCCTGCTATACGCTCTAAAATAATCTCGAAACGCGGCGACCGCTTCCTTAGACGCCGTTGTCTTAGCCGGGTAAAGGCGACCAAACTTTGTAAAGGCTTCTATGGCGACTAACACGTTTTTATTTTTCGTACATTTTCTATGAATCGGCCCATAGTGGTCAACGTGAACCATTTCGAAAGGTATGTTTCCTTCTTTAGGTATCATATGCAAAAGCCCTTCCTTTTTGCCGCTTTTGTTTGAAAATGCTATGCACTTCAAGCAATTTTCGATGTGTGTTGTCGCTTTCTTTCTCATACCTGGAAACCAGTAACGTTATAAGGCCACGAGCTACTTCAATAATTGCTTTTAGTTCGGCCTATAAAACACTGCAGTGGTCCGGTAAACGAAGACTGAGGTTTAGATCAAGTTCACTTGAGTGAATCCCGCTGCCTACTCTTTCGTTTAACTTAGAGCCGTCTGTCCTGGATCCAGTTCCACGTTACCTATCCATTCGTTCCTCTCTGGGATTCTTTAGAGAATCTATTTCCAGAGAAAGGACGATGTAAAGTGTAATCGAACCTCCTAGGGTTGTCGGGCAGAGTTGCCATTACCATTGCGTGCCCGTAGTTAAGATGTCTAGCCCAGCAGCACTGCAGGCTGCCAGAAATTTGCCGTAGAAATCCACCGGTGGGAGATTTAACATTATCTCCAGAGATTTGGTGGGTGTAGAGGGCAGTGCTCCCGTGGTGAGCATAGAGGCCGCCCTCTGTACCCGTTCTAGCTTGACGCTGGTAAGAGTCCTGCTCAATGCCGGCCACCATACGATGACCCTGTAGAAGAGAATGGGTCTTATCACAGCTGTGTACATCCAGTGTACGTTGTATGGCTTTATTCCCCACTTCTTCCCCACTGCCACCTTACAGGCACATAGAGCGACTATTGTTTTCTTGGAGCGGTATTCAGTATTCCGCCTCCAGTCAAGTTTTTTATCTAGTATAATTCCGAGATATTCGACCTCGGTTGAGAGACTGCGTACCATTCCGTTTACAGATGGTAGTTTGAATTCGGGAATTTTATATTTCCTTGTAAAGAGCACTGCTTCAGTCTTGGTAGGGTTGACGTTAAGTACACATTCCACAGAACAGCGAGTAATGATGTTTAGAGCGTTTTGCAGTAAATCACTAATGACTTGAAGATTTTTGCCCGTTGCTATGATTGCCAGATCGTCAGCACATGCCACGATAAGGAATGAAGTGAGGCTTATGGGCCTGAAATCCTTGGGTTTCGCGTGAGCAGTCCTGCCTCCCTTCGGTAGAAAGACGACTTTCGCCTTCGTCTACGCATGAGGAATGTGGGTGAGGGTAAGGCATGCTATAAAAAGCTGTGTAAGCAGGGGACAGAGAAGGTCCTTCGCTGCTTGCAGTTGTGCGGGAAAAATTTCATCTGGTCCTGGAGATTTGTAAGGTTGGAAGGACATTACTGCCCATTCCACCTTGTCTTGACTCACTATGTTCCCTGCGGTATTCCCTAAGAGTGAGATGGTTTGGAGACCTGGCGTAATGTTGGGGTCATCAGAGCACCCAGGAAAGTGGGTGCTCATTAATAACTCCAGCATTTTTTTGGTTGTATATGTCCATTTTCCGTTTGATTTTCGGATAGAATTTATCGTTGGAGCACTTTTGAAAGAACCTTCCTCAGCCTGTTGTCTTCGGAGTTTTCTTCTATGTTATTACAGAAGTCTTGCCAAGATTAGCGTTGTGCTGTCTTAATGGCCTTTTTGAAAGTTTTAAGAGCGTCTTTGTATGGTTGCCAAAGACCTGTCCTCTTGGCTTGGTTAAAGAGTCGCCTGCTCTCTTTCATGCGTGCTGAAATCTCTAGATTCCACCACTGGGGTTTCTCTTTACCCCTTGGTAGGGTCTTAGGGCAGGAGATTCTGTTTGTTACAAGGTCTACTGCTTCATCTATTTTTGACGGTGAGTCCAGCTCACTCACTAAGGGACTCGCTTCATCAGGTGTTATCGATAGGCCTAACCTATCGTGATAAACCTGTCTGGACAAAGAGGCTGAGAGGACGTTCTTATATTTCTACCCATCCGTCCGCCTCTTATTCCTATACGCTGTTAGAGAAGTGGGTACGCTCGAGGCGTTGCCCATCTGCTCCGTCTGTCTGGCTCCCTCCGTCTTCTTGTGGACCTTAATGGTGATGGAGTAAAAGCTGTAGCTTATTACCCCACCACAGTCCGCGAGCACTGGGATGGAAGCATCGTTGATGACAAGGTCAACGTAACGTTGCTTCTCCTTGGTCTCGGCAACTCTGACTATCCTTCAGTCACTGGTGAGTAGATAGCCGTTGCCAAGGCGGATGAGCTCGAGGATCTCCTGCGGTTGGGATGGTTCCGTTGGGACCCAGGCCCAGGTTCGAGGCCGCTTAGGGATCTCGTCCCTGGGGACAGCCATCAAGTCTGCCCCGGGCACAGCAGTCCCACCGAGAATATTGCCTCCTTGTACAGCCGGACTGCGCGCTCGTCCTTGGAATCAGCCGGCATCACGGTTGACTGGTGCAGGGCCGGGATACTTTAGGAGTATGCCAATTATAGACCATGCAGAAACCCATCAAGACGGACTTCCAATTATCCGTGCTGATATTCTCATCGGGATGGCTCTTGTCAAGCACAGCCAGCGTCAGGTGCTCTTTTGCAGCTTCGCTAAAAGGCTTAGCTGATACGGCTATCGACCGGTTAGTGGGGGAGGAAGTCTTGTGCCTGTTCGATCCACTCGGGGTATCGTCCTGAGATCGCTGTCTCTTCGAGGCAAGGTCCTTCCTCTGGTACGTGCGAGTGGGAGGTTTGTCCTTCCCGCCGTTCCCTAAGGGGCGCTTTTCGCTAGCGTCCAGGACTCCCTTAGCCCACTCGAGAGAGGCTTTCTGTGCCTCCGTCAGTTTGGCGTACGGTATAGCCTCCAGCCGTTTGATGACCTTCGGGGCTGCCCTTCGGTCGCGTTAGGCCCTGACGTGTGGATTAATGGCATTGGTTGGCCGGGGGAGATTGATCGTCCTCAGCTTTTCCACCGGAAGCGACTTTCGCTCAAGGGGCTTAGTACTTCCGGCTTCTATGGAGAATAGCTTACCCTCAAGGGGTGGGGCCATATCTCCAGTCGCTGCGATAATTGAAACTGAGTTCCGGGCCGTGCAGGCCCTTTCGGCACCGTCGATGCGGTTCCCGAGATAGGGTTGGACGTTTCTTCGCCGTGTCCGTCGGCGGCACTACCCATGCAGGGTTCCAAGGATTAGTGTTTTGTTGTGTTCATTGTATTGGTCGTTGGCCACCTACTAAGCCGAGACTATGGCAGAGCCGCAGCAATTCCACCGTTACTCCCGGAGGCGAACCATTGTCCGGGAGGCGCTGTTAGAATACAGTCGGAAAAGCCCCCTGACTGCAAACCATCCACGGGCACGGTGACGCATGACACCCTGGATTAGGGGAGAAGGGTAGTTTCGACACCCTCCGGGTCTAGATCCGTAGTGTTTGGTAGAAATAGGGTCATCTCTGGAAGGGTGCGATTCCTCATCGTGCACTACGGTCTTGGTGTGGGATTGGCTGGGGTGTATAGAATAACCTGGGCACTATATTGCGCTTCATCCACACCCTGCTTTCACTCGACCCCCTAAAACTTCTTAGTGCGTATACTATCTCTATCGTTTCTAATTCGAAACTGTGGTATCTAGATTCTGTGTCCGTTGTGCGTTTGGAGAAATAGAAAACCGGATGCAGTTTCCCATCACTCTTCTTTTGTAGTAGTATCGGTCCAAAATCCCGACTCACTTGCGTCACAATGTAGTTTGGTTGCATCACAAGGGTCGTAGATTGTAAGCAGTGGGGACGCCAGTTTTTCCTTAAGCTTGCTAAAAGATTCATAATTCTGTCTTACCAAACTGAAATTTCCTATCTTTTTTCGTAAGATCGTGTAGGAGCTTGGCTATAGTTGAAAAAACTTGAACAAATCTTCGAAAGTATGAGCATAGACCTAAATAGCTTTGGACCTCCTTAACTTTGATGGGTACAGTGAAGTTTTATATTGCCTTTAGTCCTCTTTCGTCCGCTTGGACGCCTTTGCCTGTTATTACGTAACCTAGATAAAATACTTTTGACTGTAGGAATTCGCATTTGTCAAGTCTCAGCTCGAAATTATTTTGTAGGACTCTCTGAAAGACCGTTTCTGATATTTCTAAATGTTGTTTTATGTTTTCCGTTGCTATCATGACATCGTCGAGGTAAACTATTATTTCCGCTTTGGATCATGTCTGCGAAAACTTTGTTAACGAACCTTTGAAATGTCGCGGGCGCATTTTTCAATCCAAACGGCATTCTCAAAAATTCGTGTTGTCCCAGAGGAGTAGTGAACGACGTAACTTAACTGAATCTTCATGTACGAAAACGTGAAAAAACAGTTTTTTAGATCTAACTTTGTAATTATCTTCTTGTTTACCAACCTGCCGAGTAAATCATCGATGGTATGGGATAACTATCCTTGATTGTCACCTTGTTCAACTTTCTGTAGTCGACACATAAACGAAGTTCACCTGGCTTCTTTTTGACCAGCACTAACGGCGACACATCGGAGTTTGTGTTCACTTGCACGTATATATCCTTTTGCTAAGTATTAATCTATTATCTTTTGTAGCTCATTTTTTTCAGTATACGACAATCTTCTTGGGGCGCGGCTTCTCCCTCTCTAGCACCGGGCGTATTTCTTTTCTAACAAAAGGCTCGTCTAACGAATTAACGTAAATATTGTTAAACATTTCTTCGAACGACTTGTTTTCATTACATGTTAGTTGTTCACCCACTTTGAGATCTAAGTTTCTTTATTCGTAAGTGTCTATTGTCATAACTTCGTTTATAACTTTACCAAACCCATCCACAACATTGGACTCAACTTCGTTCATAAGCTCTACATTGTTCACTACTTCGTTAGCATCATTATTCACTATGTTTGACAACATCATCTTCTTTGTCCACTTTATGTATTGTCTGTCCATAAACTCAACATTTCCTATCTTAAGCTTTGCGTCGCTGGTATTAATAAAATCTCTACCCAGTATCACTGAATACCCAACCGACCCACTAGGAACAACTAGAAGTTCAACTAAAACATTTTTTTTTTAAACTTCAATATAACATTTGATTTTTCCATTTAAACGAATATTATTCAACCCATAGTACGAATCTGTCACTTCTTTTAACTTCACTCCTGGTGGTATTATTTCCTGTTTTGCTAAGCTAACTGGGCTTCCTGAATCAACTAAGCATTCTTCAAACATACAAGTATTAACATGTGCACATACGCTTAATTTAAAATAACTTGCAGGTGTTCTTGTTCCTTTTGTACTGATTACACTCAGTGGTGTAATGTCCCAGGCCTCCGCACGCATAGCAGGAACCAGCTTTCCTCTTAGCTTTTCTGCAATCTTTGGCATAATGTCCCGTGCAGTTACAATTATAGCACCTCAGCATCTCTACAGTGCGGATGGGGTGGACGCTCGGATAAGGTAACGAGCCGGAACGCGCGCAGCATGTCGTTTGGTGAAATACAATTTTGCAGCCGTACCTGGTTCTGGAGCTGTTCGTCGGGGATGCTGTCGCCCAAGTAGTCGGCAAACTCTTCTTCACTCATATTTAAATCACTGCCAAGTACGCATTTCTCATTAAAATAGTTTGGGAAACTTTCTTCTCTGGATCATGTTCGCTTTTCGAATTTGCGGCAGCGTGGATGTGCATTTTCGCCGGACCTCAACACCGACTTCATCTCGCCGGAGTTCGTCTACGCTTTTCGGGTACGAAACTTTAGCGTTAAACTACTCTAGTGCAGCTCCTTTTAGCTTGAGGTGGATAGCTACACCCAACATGGCGTCGTTGATCTTCAATACGTTACGATAGTGTGCTATCTGATTAAGCCACACCCTAAACCCGTCGCCGCCGTCCCAAGTCGGTATTATTTCTTTTAGAGTGTCAAATGGGATGTCATCGTTGCTTTTGTTTGTGGCTGGCGTTTGATTTCTCTCGAGCAAATCTTTTTGAAGCTTTAGCAGTTCCAGTTCTTTTTCGAGAAGCTTTAACTTAATTGCCGCCATTTCGGTGTCATCGTGTCCTGTTACAGGTCTCTTCGCTAAACCACTCTCACCGTCTTGCACGTACCTTACCGGCAGGTTGCCAAAACTCCCGCTACGAACATGCGCCACACCGCTTTGAACGATCACGTCATTGCCCCACTCATACCACGCCGCTGTAAACCGCTGCTGGATTCGTTGCCGTTGTTTGTTCCGCTTCCATCGTTCCTCTCGTTGTTCGCACCGTTGTTGTTGTTGTTGTTCGCACCGTTGTTACTGCCGTTATCACTGCCGTCGTTACTGTCGTTGACACTACCGCTGTTTTCTTCTTGTACAGCTTGTTCACCTCGCACCGCTACGTTGTCGTCGTCGCTTTTACGGCCATCTGCACTGTTTTTCTTACTTGGCGCTTTGCCTTTAGACTCGCCTTTTCCACGTTGTTGTTGTCCACATGCGTTTGCGCTTTCATCATCGCTCAAACTCTCGTTGTCCGGAGCATCGCCGCCTTGCGTGCCTGGACAAATTCCGCGCGCTTCTGCGGATAGCGGTTGAGGCCCACAGCAGCGCACCAAGCTTTGAGCTGCATCAGAGAGTATTTCTTCGCTTTTATCAGTTCGGTCTCCGTTTGACGATGCATAGCGATACTTCTTCACAATTAAACGGTGTTTAATTAAAATGTATGCTGTATCAAAGACCTCTTCTGATGAACTACATATGCGAATAAATAGTTTCACGACCGCGCGGTTTGATAGTACAATTGCCAATGATCTGTTTTATTGCTTCAAAATGGCGTTATGCCTGGAATCATATCCTACATCTAGTTACATTTACCTCTTAACAACTAAATCTGAATGTATAGTTACGTACATGCACACATTTACACTGTAGTATGCCTTACAGTATGTATGTATCCCGCACTGGCAAAAGGAAATTTTAAAAAGTGGAAAATTTCGAACTTTTTTTTGAAAAATGTATACTTTACTTATGTACAATGCCGAATATGTGAAATAAGGCAGTTCCGAAAAGTTTAAAATTTTCCAAAAAGAAAGTAAAGTCGAGCCACTTTATGAAAGACTTTATTTAAAAAAAACAGCACAAACAGTTTAAGTGGTAGAAGTTATAGCCGTTAAGCCTCGAGCTCAATAAAATAGACAATTATTAATAAATAAAGGCCGATTAAAAACCTAACAAAGAGTAAGTTATACTTAAATTAAATATATTCGACTAAAAAATAATTGATTATTCTTTCTTATGATTTGTATTTATATTTGCCCCGTGCGTTTATATAAAGTTGGGCAGTAAAATCTTATATAAACGCACGGGGCAAATTGACTGTCAAAAATTTCTCATGTTCATAGCAACAGGAATTCAAAGCCCTGCGCAAAAAGCTAACTTAATTTCCAATTTCCGTTTTGCGTGACATTTGGATTTGACGTTTATCCCGTAAATTTATACATTGTTTGAAACTTGAGATTATAATTTGAATGATTATTATGGTTTTTATGATAAATCAATTGCCAAACTTCCTGTTCTATAGCGTTTTATATAAATTAAGATAATATTTAATATTTACATAAAAATTATTATGTAACGTAAGGTACATCCCACCTTGTATTGTTGTCATACGAATTTGACAGCTGTGCAACTCTGAGCTACAAGCGCACGCAAAACAATTTCCGTTGAGGTACAAAACAACTTTCGCGACATGCGTAAAACAGCGCAGTGGCTGTATATTAGGTTGGGCTTTTATAATTTTTACACATTTTAGAGCAATTAGTTCTTCACTTACAACTTGTGATGTGCTGTAAATGCATTATGTACATGCAATAATGCAGTACGTAAAAGTTAAAAATTTTCCAAAAAAATTTTAATTACATAAATTTACTAAAATTATTACTATTAAGAAATTTATACTTTTCTTATAGTCCGGTCAATTTAGACATGAAAATAGTGATCAATTGACAAAAATTTCGACAGAGCTACATTTTGTTAGAGGCATTGGGTTTGCGATTAGAAATGTGTACTAAAAACTTATTCGGGTTTTTGAGTTTTTCACGAACCGGTAAATTTGATCAATTAAGTACTTCAGACCAAAGTTGTAGATCTTCAAATTCTGTATTACAATGTAATACATACGTATATTCACTCGAACTGAACGTTTAACGTTTAGTGTTACGTTTTTATCCTGAAACGCCGATAATTTCCAAAATCCAAATTTGTATTCAGTACCCATGTCAGTGATAACTTTTTTCATGGGACCGTAAACCAGTATACAATTTTCGAAGATAGCTCTTGAAATTGTTTTTGCACTTTTGTCAGTAACTGGGACTGATACTAGATATTTTGTCAAGTCGCATATCATCGTAACTGCGTATACATTGCCATTTTCTTATTTTGGAAATGGTCCGATGATATCTATTAGTACTGTATCGAATGCAGTACTTGGTGTTGCTGTAATGATAATTTCTTCTTTATTTTTGTTCAGTGATTTATTCCTCTGGTATTTGTCACAATTTTTAACGTAGTTTGTTACGTCCTTGTATTTCCAAGAGTATTGACTTCTTATTTTGCTTAATGTACGCGAGATTCCTGGCTGGCCACCAGTTATAGCAAAATTTGTTCTTTTTCTTCATCATTATTTGGTTTTCTTAAAGCCGCGTTAGAGCGATTTCAATATTTTTCAGAGTATTGTTGCCATTCATTTTATATTTATTGACCCGGGTTGTCATAAATATATTGTTATTTAATGACTGCTGCAGCTTTTGCAATTCATTATCATCTGCTAATTTTTTAAGCTTCGGAAACAATTGATCTAAATCAATTTTGCCGTTAATGATAATGTTGCTTATATTTTTTGTGATCACTTTCCTTTTTATTTTCAATATAATACAGTCGTCTTTTATTGCTAACAAGGCTCTGCTCTTATTCCATATATAAAAATGCTAGCGTCGGCGTTAAGCCTGCAAATGCCATTATCATCATGCTTTGGAATAAAAATTGCCGATAAGTTCCCCTTGCCTAGGGTAGAGGACACCCTCGATCAATTAGGCAGTGCAAAATATTTTTCATGCCTTGATTTAATTTCTGGTTTTCTCCAAATTGAACTTGACAAAAATTCAAGGGATATAACATCATTCTCGACGGATAAAGGATCATTTAGATTCAAGCGATTACCGTATGGACACAAAATCGCACCTAATTCTTTTTATTAATGTTTCTGTAATCTACTACCAGTCTCCATCGTTTTTGGTCACTACCTGGTAATGCTTTGGTACCAGCAATATCGGACTATTATATTCGGAACAGGAGGGTTCTATTATATCATCTTTAATCAATTTATCTACCTGTTTAGCGATGTTTTCTTTGTGGCTGTAAGGTACTCTACAATTGTTTTAAATATGTGGGCTCGTTCGTTTTTAGATGCAATTTTTGTTTATAGAAATTATCGGCGGTTATTTTATCGGTCTCCAGAGCAAATACGTGAATGTATTCAGTACACAGGTTAGTCAATTCAGACTTAATAAACGTTGGAAATTTTTTGACAGTTTCTGAAGTTTTGTTTGGCTATTGTTATTATCGGAAATTGTGGATGTGGATTGAACACTTCTTTTTCTGTGCTCTGGACATTAATTTGTCTGATAACTTCAGAACGAGCTGGAATTCATATTGTACCATAGTCTAGAATACAATTATATTTTTTAACGAAATAAAGGCAAATTAAGCCATCAGATGGGATAGGAAAATTGTCATTGACAATATGAAATTAATGCTTTATAAGGAGATTTTCCATTTTTAATTCGGTAGTAATTTTTCCCAATGTAGTAATATTATCTTGGCCTATGCCGTGCAGGCTTGTTGTAAGATTTTCATTGAATCGTTTTCCCTTCACTCGAGCATATTTGATTAACGTAATATCTGCTCCTGTGTCTACTAAAAAAGTTGCAATTTTATTATTCAAAGATGTACGCGTAAAGATATATGAAGTTAAATTTAAATTTATATTATAGATTTTGCCGTCGTGAGGACCGATTATTGAGTACTTGGGGTTTGATTGTTTTCCGGGTTTTCTTGAACTACCGGTACACTACGTCTATTATTGCCATTTCAATTATTATTTTGGTTGGAGTTGTTAAAGTTATTGGAACGATTATATCGGTTACCGCGTCCTCGATTTGAACCGAGTCCGCGTCGATACGAATTTCGGTTATAGTTTGATCGAAAATTTCTACCATAATTAAGTTGCCAATTCCTTGGTTGGTTCTAAAGTGTAAGACTGAATTTAGTTGGTCATACGCCTCCGTGCAACAATTTACAAATTTAGCTATGGCCTCATTCATGTTATTAAATTGTCCTAATTTCATAATGAGTTTTACTTTTTCATTATCTACTGGAGTTCTTGATTATTGCCTGTATAGCCGTTTTTGTTGAATATTGCTCGGCTAATGGTGGCGTAAGACCATCTGAAATATATGCGCTTTGAAGTTTTTTCGTGAGGTCTTCTACATCTTTGGCATATACATTTGCTTGTTTTGAACTTTGTCTAATGTTCATTAACTTTGCAGTGATTACATCGACTGATTCGCCTTTTACATTTTTCTTCAGTTTTCGAATATTTGGCTAACCGTTGTTTCTGATCCTGTGATCAGGTTTATTGCATTTCCCTTTAATTTTGTTTTAATAAGGTTTATAGCGATAACGTCATTGTTTTCGTTAATACTATCAACCAACTGTAATGCGGCCAAAAAGTAAAAATCTGGTAACATTTTTGAGCCTACGGTTAAGAATTCGATTGGTGTTTGAGGCATTTTGTTTTCTGCAGTTGCAGTCATTAATAATTCTAGTTTGTTTTCTTCTTGCAGTGTATTTGACAGTTTCAGATCTATATTTATTTTTGTAGCAATTTTAAGAAGTTTGGTTCTATGGTCATTGAAAAATTTACTTGCTTCTTATTTTTGGCATTTGTAAAACGGGAATAATTGACATTTAAAACTACACGTATTTGTTCCAACTTTTTAATAAGATTTTCAATATGTTTGCTAGTTGTCTCCTGGCTTATGTACCTACATATTTACGTCAAGACATTTGTACGATTTGTCGAAATTTTCTTGGAAAGAATGTACCTTTTTGACAATTCTTGGCCAATTCATTAACCTTAATTTAATATTTACAATTTATCTTGAGAAGCTGCTCTTGCTAAGTAATTTTTCTTTAGGCTTCTCCTATGAATGTGGTAAATTTTGGGCAGAAACTGAGCCAGCGTAACTATTCATATGGCCAATAATTAGTAATGAATGGAGACAGGCCAATTTTTCCATCTACTTCAACTTCATTTATTACATTGGCTGTTGGATTTTCAATTTTTGACTGAGATTTTCCCATTTTAAAGGCTCCATAGTTAAATAGAAAACTTTAAATATTTTTGTATGTCTAACTGCACATCAACTAAATTTACAAAAAAAATTGATTTTTCTGAGCACATTTCTAGAATTCGTCAAGCAAGACTTGCTATAAAGCAAATTTTAAAACGCTCTTAACTTAGCCCGTATTTGTTTCCTTCTTTATATACATACATTAGGCCGGGTCGATTTGTGGGGAGGCAAAAAAATCGCCCATTGCTCTGTGAAAATCATATTCTAGGGATCAAAATATGAAACTTTGCCGAAGGAACCATACCTCTAAAACGAATTCTGATGTCCCCCAATTTGGGTCGAAATTTTGGGTATGATGAAGGTATTACTGTGACACAATTGCAGATCGTAAAATTGCTTGTGTGCGTTTTTAAGCCACCACAAGACACAGCAGGTAGAATTGAAATTACCATTTCATTCTTATTACCTCGTCTCGTAGACCATATATAACGCAACAGTTTTTGTGAATGCATTAAGTCGCTGTGAAGAACTCAAAGTGTGAAGTGCTAATTTCAGATAAAAAAATATTTTTAAAAAAATAATAAGTGAAGTGACCATTCCAAGTCAAAAAGTTTACAATGAATCCACCATCCGCTGTGGTCGAGTTGGTAGCGGTGCGTGCTATAACTTGATATGCCGGTGAGTTCGAGGTTCGAATCGCAGTCAGGGCAAGCAAAATCTTAATAATAGAAAAAGTTTTTTCTAATAGCGGTCACCCCCCGGCAGGCAATGGCAACCCTCCGAGGGTATTTCTGCCATGAAAAAGCTTCTCATTAAATACATCTGCCGTTCGTAGTCGGCTCAAAACTGTAGGTAGGAGAAGCTCGGCCAAACACTGAGCTATATAGTGTACGCGCCAAAATTATATATACATATATCTGGATATCTTCAGATATTATTTTTACTTAAGTGAACGTGCTAAAACAGAACAAAAAAATTTCCCCATAAATCATTCACTATTCAAGTACAAGATAAGGTGATTGGAATTTGGGAAAAACTTGGTATGGAAATAATGCTAAAAAAAGAGTATTTAATAAATTGAATAAATTGCTTGACAAGTATCAAGAGCAAATCAAGAGAAGAAACAACACCCAAGAATTTACAGAGTATGTAAAATCTCTGGAAACAATTTTTTACATTGGAACATGTAAATGCGGGTTCCCGCACGCCTCAAAGAGTTCATGCACGATCAACATAATCAGAGAAGACTAACAATGGATGCATTTGTGATGGAAACTGAAGAGCAGGGAGCAACGTCTATGTCATCAATGCCAACATACCAATATCCCGATGATTCAACATACGCACCGCCACCGGCTCAAGAAGATATGGATAGAAGCACAAGATCACAATACACAGAGAGATACGATTGTTTTAACTTTGCCTTGGTATGTGACAGATTTGGTGTGCCTGACAGAGTAGCATCAGCATTGGGAACCGCTCTTTTGCAAGATTTTAAAATTAAAGATAAGCATGGGAAACCTCTCATCATGGATAAATCGAAAGTGCGCAGAGAAAAAGAGAAATGCAGACAAGAAGTGCTTCGCAAACGGTTAGACGATACCAATTTGTTAGCGTTTTCATTCGATGGCAGAAAAGATGATATTTTAACGATAGATAAAATTGATGAGAAGTATCATACTACGATGGTAAAAGAACCTCATCTTGTTATTTTGAGAGAACCCAATTCTGAATTGATTGGTTACGTAAGACTGGAACATAAAACCGCTGAATACAAAACAACCAAATTAAACGGTTTTTTCAACGATAAAAATATATCACTGGATGCATTAATTGGAATATGCACTGACGGTGAGCCAACAAACACTGGCACACACGGTGGAATTATACGACGATTCAAATTGCTGTTAAAAAGACCATTGCATTGGTTCGTTTGCCTTCTACACTTCAACGAACTTCCGTTTCGGCATTTGTTTGAAGCATTTGTTTGAACCAGCACTGGACCAAGATCGGCAACCGGAAAACTGAGCCGTCAAATCGAAACTTGTGAAACTCTTCCGGTAAGTTATTGCTATCACTCATTTATTATAATTGTCAACCATTTTTAATTATTTTATTATTATATATTTTCAGGTGGTGGACGGCTTCCAGAAAATTGAGTTGCAAAATATGCCCCCTGCTCCAGAAAAAATTGAATTTTCCACCGATTCGAAGTACTTATACGACATGGCCCATGCAATTTCTAGCGGCACGCGTGGTTCTGGTGGATCTGGCTAACATCAAACCAGGGAAAATTGTACATTCTCGGTGGCTCACCAAGGCTGCTAGATTATTACGATTATATGTGACAACGGAAAATCCAGATGCAAATTTACGCAAAATTGTCAATCAAGTAATTAAAGATAATTCATATTATGCGCATTCGGAAAATATCTTGTTATCAATGTTGTTTGATGATAGCAAAGAAAAGCGCGACTGTGCTATCAAGAAGATTCTACGCTATCGCACCGATGTTGACGATCCAACGGAACTTTATATGAAATGATCAATTTGAATGATATAAATATCGTATTTGAACCACCATTCACGCGAAGCTTTCCTTACGATACATTGAAAGAATATTTAAATCAAGATGATCCACCGTTTAATGATCCAAAAATTTCATCACACATACAAGGAACGGAACGACATGTTCAATTGCTAGCTAGCGTTTCCAAACGGGTTATACCGGAAAATGTACAAGGAACGGAACGACATGTTCAATTGCTAGCTAGCGTTTCCAAACGGGTTATACCGGAAAATGTAGAGGCTGTTATGGCGACGACATTAAAGAGCCGTGCGAAATTGCCCAGACTTGAAAGTAAAAAAAACTTCAAACAATAATTTTTTTTAGTTTCTTTTCTATAACTCACTTAAATTAATTTTTTCATTTACATATGTTCTGACTAAATAAATTTCTTAAGAGAAAAAATAGTTATTGTTATAAATAAATAATAAATATTATTATAAATAAATAAATAAAAATAAGGGGGTGTGCCACTGGCATGGGTGGATCGGCCCTCCAAAGTTAGTGGGGGTCGGTCATACATTTGGACTCGATTGGAGTACTCTAAATGGGTCAAAGTGGGATTTTTCAAAATTTGCCCCTACCCAAAAGTTCGACCCAAATTGGGGGACATCAGAATTCGTTTTAGAGGTATGGTTCCTTCGGCAAAGTTTCTTATTTTGATCCCTAGAATACGATTTTCACAGAGCAATGAGCGATTTTTAAATCGACCTGCCCTAACATACGTACATATATGTGTGTTTAATACATACATATAATTCACACTTTTCGGGATATTTGTAAGCACACTTTCAACACTCTTAATCTAACCGATATTTTCTCCATTTTAATATATAAATATATGTGTTTGTTCAATATATATATGTATAAGCGAATTTGCAATACATACATGTTAAATTACTTTACTAGATTTGATTGCAGAGCACTCATAAACCATTCCGTATTGTTCCACTGATGGATAACTGCAGCCGCACCATTAGCACACAGCATTTTCGTAAGTTTCTCGCATCCAACAACAACAGAAAACTCAAGCCAGTCCAACTGTGCCTATTGATAAGTGCGGTGCACAGGGCACCGATATATTTATTTAATAGAAGATTTTTTTTTTTTTTTTTCAAAATTCAGTAATGCCGGCTTTTTCAGCGATTTTACTTTGTTTTACCAAACAGTTGACAGTTTCGATCTCTTCATCAACTACGAATACTGAACACGGGTTCCGGACAGGCAAATCCACCAATACAAATTTACTGGGATTCGCAACCCATGATTTTTAAAGGTCCAGGGAAGAATTCACTAATAAGAAATTTTTCGAATTTTAAAATTTATTTCTATTCTTAGTTCACTTCAATTCAGTAATGCCGGCTTTTTCAGCGATTTTACTTTGTTTTACCAAACAGTTGACAGTTTCGATCTCTTCATCAACTACGAATACTGAACACGGGTTCCGGACAGGCAAATACACCATTACAAATTTACTGGGATTCGCAACCCATGATTTTTAAAGGTCCAGGGAAGAATTCACTAATAAGAAATTTTTTCGAATTTTTAAATTTATTTCTATTTTTAGTTCACTTCAATTGATTTAAACTATCTGGCAGGATCGCCATGTACTAAGAATGAAATAGTCACTTGTTTTGATGTTGATATGTCTTTATTGACTGACTAATAATATATTAACATTATAAAACCTTAGCTATAATTCTTTACGAAAGAGTTGCTTATGCAGTTGTATGTACGCCCGTGTACACTGCTACGTTCAGTACACCGGTGGGCTGATATTATGATTTCTATTTCCCTTGCACAGAATATTTGTTTAACTCTTTTGTCACTAATGCCACTGCTAATGTTTTTGATATTAATTTTTGGCCACGACTTTTGAAATTTCTGGAAAATGGCAACATTAGGGTTTTCTCCTTATTTCTCCTTTCCAACAATTTTCTTTGCCTATCTTCTGTTTGTTTTTCTGAATGTTCAAGTTCACGATCGATGCCATGCATATATCCCGGTCTTCCCTCTTTTCCTTGGTTCAATAAAAATATTTTATCTCCTTCAATTTTAGAATAGTCAATGCATTTGCATGAGCTATATCAAATAAGTTTTCAATTTGTTTGGTAAATACTGTCTCTTTTTTCTTTTGTTCTTCTGTCTTTCTAGCTGAGTTTTTTTTGCTGATTGCGCCATTTATTATACAGTTTTTCCAATTTTTCAATGCAGTGCTTCTCTTCTCTAGTTGGAATTCTTGCTTTTTGCCAAAATATTTGCACCTCTTTTATTGTTTAACGGGCACTTTCCCTAAGACTTAGCTTAACAACAAGCGTATTAAAAAATAGAATTCTGAAAACTTCTTTCCCAGGCGGTAATTTACTACCCATCAAGCTATTTGAATAGTTTCAATTAAATAAATACGCTCACGTAAAACCATAGACCAAAAGAAATATGTAAAAAAAAATTCTAGGAATCCTCGAAAAAAAGTCAACAACTAGCGAAATAATTTCTTGGAAATTAACATCAATAAGGAGACACATCAAATCTGTTAGTTGCTGTGAAATAAAATGCGCATATTAGTGATGGGAAAAGTATCGATACTTGTCGACAAGTATCGACAAGGTCCGTATTCGATACGTATCGACAACAATAATAGTATCAATAAGGTATCGATAATCGTTTAGTATCGTTAAGTCACAAGAGTATCGAAATTTTTACTATCGCTCATTAAATCCAATGCTTTGAAGCAACTGATAATTCCAGCTACGCTAGTTTCATCAAGTATCGATACTATCACCAAGTATCGATAGTATCGACAAATATCGACAAGCTCTTCCGAAGTATCGATATTTGTCGACAAGCAAAATTGACGATATTTCCCATCACTAGGCATATAAAGTAATTTTTGTAATAATATTCATCTTTAGATACAACCAGAAACATATATAGGCCTACTAATAAATTGCTAGGCGCAAATGTTGTTGCAAGGGGTATAAATAGAAAACGGTTAAAGATAATCAAAAACTTTTTATCGCAAAATTACATGGCGTAAAATTTTCTTCTCTCAAATGTCATTTTTATGAGTAATTGATACTAACTGAGTTTTCAAGGCCAAAGTCAACTTTTTTGAAAAAATGCTGATTTTTCGAATCTTTGGGGGCTTTGAGGCACCAATTCCCCCGAACCGAGTTGGATAAAATTTTGCCACAACCATTTTTTGGGAAAAGGAACCAGTCTGGCGGGCCGCAAGCGTATTTCTTCTAAGTGGCAGTCTAATGTGCATATTATGTAGGACGTGACTCTTACGAGCGCGATATCCCAGGAATTGTGGTCCTTAGAGAAAAAATATGGATAAAACTTCCCGTTTCTAGAAAAACCCAAAAAACCTGAAATTTTGACCTTTGACCCCGAATAAGTTTTTTAGCACACATGGGAATTTCGACACGTTATTTTTAGTGGTAAACCCAAGGTCTCTATTCAAATTTAGCTCTGTCTGTATTTTTGTTATTTCAATTGTCTAAATTGACCGGACTATTACGACTATGTGCATTGCCGTACATGTACATACATACAATAACCCAAGTCTTAAATATTGAACATTTTTATACATTTTTTTTTATTAAATTTAAGAAAAATATAATATAATAACTAATTGATTAATCTTTCTTCTGATATGCATGTTCAATTTCGTAATTCTCAATTCTCAATTGCAAGATTCAACATCGGTACAGTCTTGTTATGTGTTGTTTACCACATAACTAACCACGATACCAATCAATTAACTATCAGCCCTATTCTGATACCCTCACAAAACTGACCATACTGACTGTTGTGAGGTTTTTGACTACTGTGAGGTTACCCTTATGCTGGCGAAAATTTAAAAGCTCAAAAGCTTCCAACTGTCAGATATTTTGTGATGAGCGAACACGAACCTTACAACATAAAACAGCTGTTTTTACTGTATATTTTCAATACTTTTGTGTAAATTTGCGTGCGCTATCATTAGTGTTTGTAATCTTTTTAAATTTAAATTGCTCCGTTTTCCATGGAGGATTCCATATTCATTCAGACATTTCCGAAATCTCTGTGGCAAGCGCTGATTGAAGAGTTGAAACCCTATGATGTCCACAAGTCGGACATGCCTTTCACGCTTCGATTCCTACCGTGCACATATTTTTATTCCCATGGCTCTTACCGAAAATGCGTTGGAAATGCTATTCCATTTCGATGAGTCAGTCATCCGTGTCCCGATCTCTGAACTTCATATCGAAGTGTATTGTGGACGTAAAGGGTAGCGAGATTCATTTTCCATCAACTATGCAGGAGGTCGCAGATGTGAAAAGAGGGTAGGGTTCAAACTATCATACGATTTTTTAATATATAATATAAATATTTTTGTTCCTATGTTTTATACAAAATATGGAATGAAGGGCACAATCGGAGCAATTGATTGCGCCCATGTTGGGATCATATCACCAACGGCAACAGATGCCAGCTTTCTCGTTTCTCTCTTCATTAATAGAAAGGTGTTTTAACTTAAATGTTGAAGCAGTATGTAAACATTATTTTTTGGGTTGTTTTTAAATTTGTATGATTTTTTAAAGCTTTACACTTAAATATTTCAGAAATGAATAGGCTAATTTTTAATTTAAGTAACTATCATTGTAGTGCTAACTGCAAGCATTAATTAAAAAAAAGTTGCATCCCAATCCGTTCAGTAGTGCCCGAAATTAGCTCTTTCCAAAATTTTAGACTTTGTTTTATAATATGTATACATAGATAGATTTAAAGGTGTGTGATTATAAGCTTGTGTTTACGGCAGTCAATGCAAACTATCCAGGCTCTTGTCACGACTCTGGTATCTGGGCCACATCCCCCACACGGCTTCATTTGAGGGGAAACCACAACACACAAAGTGATTCGGGGTTGTTAGGTGACCAGGGGTATCCATTGGAGCCTTGGCTTTTAACACCAGTCGCTGAGCCCTCAAACGCCAGAGAACTTAAGTTTTATAAGTTGCACGCCAAAAGGCCTAATACTATTGAAAGAGCTTTCGGTGTTTTAAAGTCGCGTTTTCGATGCCTGTCGAAACATCGTATTCTCCATTATGGCCCCAAAAGAGCAGCGAGTATTATATATGCTTGTACCATTCTCCACAATATTCTTCTGAAGAATGGTGTAGCTGCTGACCTAGGGTTCATAGAAATCGACGAAGAATTGGAAGATTTTGAAATCCATATCGAAGCTGAAGACAACTCTAATGTAAGAGAGGGTGCGAGTAGAACGCACCAAAATTATTATATTGTATATTAAAGTTTGTTTTATTTTCAGTTAGACCAACTTTTGATTTTATCGGAAAGAAATTTCTTAAACTTTTTCTTTATAATGCTAATGAACAGGAAGTTAGTTTTATGGTAAAACATTGATTTTGTATTTCTCACGATACTATATAGAGTGGCCAAAAGAGACTGAAATTCGGAATCGCATCCATCCGACCACAAAATTCCACTGCTTTAGTCGTGAAACGAGGACTTCAGATTCTTGTTTCGATAAATGCATATCACGCACGAAATCAGAATTTGAAACCAAATGCCTTTCCGTTAATTTTGATTTACAAGGAAGGAATTCTTCCTCTACTAAATATGTTTCACCAGCATCAATTGACTCACTTTTTGTAGGCACTTCGGCATTTAAGTATTTTGGTTTTGTAACCGTAATAACATTCGCATACTTTACGTTTTTCCGCGATTTAAAATTGTGACCTGAAACGTTTGTTTTGCAAAAATAGCAATCGTCTTGTTTATGATATGCCTGATGATGCCAAGTCATAGGCACAGAAAAGGTCAAGGTAATTGATTGTTGAATTTTAAATTTTTTTAATATTGTGCAGCAATATTCTCAAATAAATTATGGCTCGTACCAGCGGCTCGCACTATAAAACCTTTCGAAAATCTTGTTATATATTTTTACAACACCAATTTTATTTTTAAAATCACGCCGATGATTTGTATCCGTAAATAAGCCACAAATGTAGCAAAACTTATTACGCTTGTCGCACATTTTAGTTTTACTTTACCAAGATTTTTATCCAATTTAACAGCAAACACAACAAAAGATAAACAATACGTGCACTTCAGTATAACGGAAATTTATAGACTTCAAAATTGAGTAAAAACTCAAAAATTTGGTGATAATTTCCTTGGGAACAACAGAAGCAAATTTTTGCAAAAATTTCGTTCTTATAAAAAGTAAAATAACTCAGTCACTTTTTGGCGAATTTTTTAAAAGAAACATTCGTTGAACTCGGTATTAAACGTACTCTTTGAATCTAATAAAAACTCATTTTGTGTTTTTTAAAATAGTGTGTGAAAATATCGCCAAAGTCAAAAAAAGAAGTAAAAGGGTAGCAAAATTTAAGTTTGTTGTGCAAAAACAAGTAAATTTCTTCAGCTTTTTTAAGACGTCTATATATCTTTTAAAAGGTCTGAGTTTCTTCTATCTTAAACCGTTCTTAGAATGAACGGGACTTAGAAGTGCGCAAAAGCACGAAAAATCGGGTTTTTAAGGTTAAGTCGAGATGTTGGGGGTGTTTGACAAATTCCAAAATTGGGTTCTCGTTCTACTCGATAAGACCTACAGGGAAAATAACATCACTTCCCAGGTATTTCGACTTCATTCTTTTTTTTAGCACTGTGTTATTT
Organism: Philophylla caesio; assembly: GCA_963971545.1. Lineage (NCBI taxonomy): Eukaryota > Metazoa > Arthropoda > Insecta > Diptera > Tephritidae > Philophylla > Philophylla caesio. The sequence continues at coordinate 35,042,608 of OZ020608.1, read as the reverse complement.
GAAAAAATTCTCATTCTTTATGCTCAACGCTGTGCGTTATTGGCACAACTCGTTTGATCTACGAGCGCAAGGCATTGAATTTGGTGTTTGTATCGAACGTCGATTTTGGTTTTTCTACCACTACGTTGAATACTGCCATATTTGGCTGCGTTTTTTAAAAAATTACCAATTTGGTTTCTATGACGATTTAGTATTTTACAAATTTCTTTTATTTACAAATCTTTTTATCAGGTTCATTATGTTCATCGCTTAAATCTTTCAAAAATTAACTAAAAATGCAAAATTTTGGAGATTTTCAGAGAAGCTTTTTTATGCCAGAATCGCGAAAATAGCTAAAAAAAAAAGAATTGCTAAAATTCATAAAGCATTTTTTGGCGATGGAGGTTTAGCGTCCGGGTGTTGGTAGTTGATATGCAGTGACGGATAAAATCTCGCATCACTATTACATTTTATGATTTTGGACATACATATATGAGTACATAAGCAGTGATGGCGAACTCAGAAGCGAAGGCTTTTTCATTTTTTTTTATTAATATACATATACTAAATATGCATTAATTTTAGTGACTGTGGCAGAAAATGGACACTTGACTGCAAGAAACTACTTCTTACCACGGTGAAAAAATTGCAGTGAAAGTGTTCTACGAGTACAACGTCAAAATTAACATCGCATCTCTTTGCAATGTTTTTTACCGTTACATACCTATGCTGTTTAAGTAATATAGTCAACCGATACTTTGCTTGTGATAACTAAATTTTTTGCTAAATTTCAAGGATTTTGCTGCTTCAACCCAGGAATAAAACGCAAAATGGCATATCTGAATAATAGTTTATAAGGGTTGTAAGCTAAAAAAAAGTAAACACTAATGATTCCTGATAACACCAGTTCAAAGCAATAATTGCGATTTGAGTTAGATTATGTACACTCAAAATATTGCTCTTACAGCGGCATTTCATTTCTTCTTTGTATTACATTATTTTTCCGGATTTTGTCCACAACATTCTTCGTGTATATAATATTTGTAGCTATACTACATATATAAATCATATATCCTTCCTTTGATAAAGGTGTTTATTCTAGTCTATTGATTATATGTATGTCTTAATGCTGCCGATTTATGTTGTTGAGGAAGGTTTGAGGTATTGCGAATAACAGTATACGTATCTGTTGATTTTCTATAAATTTCGTTCGTGAACTTCTTGAGGATCCTACTTATCTTCGGATAATTAATTTTTCCGTCCATTGTATATTTTATATTTCCGTGTTGATTGTTCAGGTATTCTAGTATTTCATCCTCATTGTCGTTTTCGATTACGCAAATAATCCATCTGTTAGCTTATTGAGCGTCTTTTGCAATATTGCAACATGGATTAGCGAACAAGGAAAAAGAAAATACCTTTCACACAAGGCTTGCAAACTTCGAAAATTATGAACGCACTGATTGCACGCTTTATCAATAAGTGAATCCCGTGGCCACATATACATACATATATGTACATACAGTAGACTGTGCCAAATAAATAGCATTTTTTTTTCGGTCCCATATAAAAATTTCGTTGAGAGTTACGGAAAAAAAGTCTGTAAAAATTTGAGCCATTTATCTTCATTCTTCAGTTGGTGCTTGCAAAAATAAGAATTTTCGCCAAAACAACTTTTTTCGCTTATTTTTTTATTATATGTCTTATCTTTGTCGAATTTAACGAATCTACACTGATGAACACTAATGAAAAGAACATACGCACTCAATTTTTCTAGGAATATTTATGATCTAAAATGATATTTTAATTGATACTTTAATTGATTGTAGTATGGTACTATAGAAGTTAAAAAATATTTTATTAACAAAAATAATGAAGAGATTAATCTTTTTTATAATTTTTTAATTTTAAGTGTCATTTTTATATGTACGTCAACAGATCCCTCTTTAGCGCTCGTAACTCGAAACTGCAGTTGTAAAAATCACACCAGTGTACAACTGCAAAAATAATCTCATAGATGTCGTTTGCATGTCACAGCTGTAGTGCGATTCTGTCATTTTTTAACAACATTCTAAGTTGTCAAATCAGCTAAACAACAGAAGTTAACAATACTGCAATTCAGGAACCCTTTTTTTGACAACATACTTATTGCAAAATCAACTGTGTTGTTAAGCTAGCGGGATTTAGTTTTGTGTTGTTAGAATAGTAAATGTAATATTAAACGTTCATATATTGCATATAATGTATATAAATGAATATTTAATGTACATATGTACATATATATAAGTATATTAGTAAAATAAAAGCATTTCCTCTAATACAGAAACATTTTATAAACCTTATTTATTCACAAAAACTTCAACAGTATCAAAATTAAATTAATATTAAGGTACATAATTTTGAAGAATTAAAGAATAATTTATTCAAAGGAATTCCATTGGCAAGCTTTCTTCCACAGAGAGGCCCTCTACTAATGGCTTCCTATCAATTCCAGCACCCGCTCCTGCAGCTGCATTTTCCGGTCGCGCACTCTTTACTTTTTAAATCGTGCCAAACCTATGTTAGAAGAAAAAAAAAAAAAAATCTGAAATAAACAGGTAGAATTATACAAATATATATACATACATATACACAAAGAACGTCTGCGCGTAGGGGCTATACATGGAATTGGCTTCGCAATATGCAGTTGTTTATATACAAAAAAAGATATTTATTTTGACAAACATTGTAACACATCTATTAATGAAAGTGATGAATTTATTTATACACACGCGGTTTAATTTTTTACAATTCCAAGCACAATGCACATTTGCCAGCGCCGCACAGCTCCTCCTGCTCTTGAAAGAAATCCATCATCCCTTTGCGGCTTGGCTTGTTGAAGCCATTCCGAAAATATAAAAAGAAAAGTAAATAATCTATTTAATAACTTTAATTAAGTATACTTGCCTTTGGTTTGTTGAATTTGCACTTTAATGCTCAAACTATTGGCCGGATGAATGGCAATGTTTTACTTTTTTGCATTCTTTTTTTGTATATTTTGTAAATAATGACACTTCGTTACCTGAGATGCCACTTTTTGTCAATTAGAATAAATAGGACAAATAAGCTGTTCAGTGTTGTTTAGTATGAGTTAGTGAATCGCTCAATCGCTATTGCAATCCACAAATGTTTTTAGCCAACAACACGTCTAGTCGTGTTGTTAAAAGTTACTGAATCGCCCTACTGGTTAGATAAAGTTGGCTACATTTACAGCTGACTAGTTTATATACTAAAATTTGAGATAATATTGATATCTGCGGTGATTAATTGTTACTCGTTTTGTAGAGAAATATAAGCTATGTCGGAAAATAGTTTGAATAATGTTTATCTTTTGGGTGCCGCTCATAATAATTTGCCATCACGCAAGCTGCCTAAAAATGGAGACGTTTTGAATTTCTTTAGGTTTAAGTACAAGATCATAAAGAAAACAGTTCGTGAGTGTGCTGTAGAGGTTATAGAAGAAATTCAAGAGGTTTGGAGTATTTTGATTTATTGCGGATTTTTCGACAGGGTGGAATTTAGATGTATATTGGAATGATATTCGGCCATCCCTTGTCAAATTTGGTTTTGTGACATAACGATTTCGGCGTTGTGCCACATTCAGTGTCGTTTTCGATCTGAGTAATTAGTGTTGGTTGTGCTGTATTTATTGCTGTCCATTGATTGTTTCAGTAACTATCACAAAAAACACGAAATTAGTATAATTTGATATTAAAGAATTATATCTTTCGATACCCCTTTCAGAGGCGATTGACATAGTACGAAAGACTATACTTGAAAAAACTAAAGACAAAATTAAAACAACACATACATATGTATAACAAACTCTCTAAGGACCATCCTCAGCCAAAACTACTTTAAATTCAACAACAAAATATACAGGCAAACAAACGAACTGGGAATGGGTAACACAACTTCGGCCATCCTCATCGAGGTTTTCATGCAAAACCTAGAACAGAAATAGTATGTACATAAAATAATTAACTAATAACCTTGGGGTAACATATTATGGGGTAACATGTTATGAAGAAATATTAGAATATTTAAACAACCAACACGGAAACATAAAATATACGATGGAAAAAGAAATGGATGAAAAAATTAACTATCTGGATCTAGCAATCAAGATAGATAAAATTCTCAAGGAGTTCAGCTACGAAATATATAGGAAACCAAGGGCAACTGACACCATTATTCACAATACCTTAAACCATCTACAACAGCATAAAATGGCCCCATATTTATTTATTTCACTCAATTTAACAATAAATTCTTACTGACTATGTATAAGACAAAATGACTTAAGACTAATTGAAATAAGTATATAGTAAGCTATGTACTACTCCACAAGATAAGGACGGTTCGAAGTTTTGAACATCATTTAGTTCCGAAAGAGTCCGCATTTTGTCCTCCTTTGCATAGTTCGATTTTGAAAAACCGAGGTAGAAGACTGGAACACTGCGTAGACTACGCATAGGAACATTAAAATGTATTCTTCTAAGAGGTTATGGCAGTCAACTAAACCACTCAAGAGCTTGGCAACAAAAGAACAAGCAAATTACGCATATCTGTTATTAAGAAAACGAAGCACTATTACGAGCAAATTCCAACCTTGCGTATGACTTGCTGGCTATATAGTCTATATGCGTGGAAAAGCTTAATTTTGTGTCGGCATAAAAACCAAGGTCCTTAACTTCAGTTACACAATTAAGTGACGACCCAGAAATATCATAACTTGTGGGAAGCGGTATGAGCTTTCTTGTGTAAAAACAATGTGAACATTTTTTTATATTAAGATGTAACTGATTCCTTACGCACCATGAATGCAGTTCATGAAGTTCATTTTGAAGGGCAATGGAGTCATGCCTGTCTCTAATGACCGAGTATATTTGAAGATCGTCACTATATAAAAGGTATTCATTTTGAAGGGCAATGGAGTCATGCCTGTCTCTAATGACCGAGTATATTTGAAGATCGTCACAATATAAAAGGTATTTAGACGAAGAAAAGCAAGACCCAATATATATACATATATATAATTTTGGCGCGTACACTATATAGCTCAGTGTTTGGCCGAGCTTCTCCTACCATTTGTGGTGTGCGTATTTAATGAGAAGCTTTTTCATTGCAGAAATACCCTCGGAGGTTTGCCATTGCCTGCCGAGGGGTGACCGCTATTAGAAAAAACTTTTTCTATTATTAAGATTTTGCTTGCCCTGACTGTGATTCGAACCACGAACTCACCGGCATATCAAGTTATAGCACGCACCGCTACCAACTCGACCACAGCGGCCACAAGGCAAGACCCAATGCCATTTATAAATAAAATAAAGAAATTGGTCCCAGAACACTACCCTGAGGAATAGAGCTGTAAAAGTAACGAAAAGTTTGGTACCCGTATGTTTTCGTTACTAAAATACTTAGCACCCGTTACTTTCTTATCGTTAGTCGTTACTTTTGATACAATCAAACACTGGTATGTTTCACGAGCTGTAGAATCATCGATTGACATCTACATATACGGAATATGCGGGTAACGAGTTTAGTTTGTGAGTCAGGCGTTGTACTCGTTACTCGGTAACGAATACATATGTACGGTTTGCTTCAGCTCTACTAAGGAACGCCTGACGTAGCGATAAAAGGCAGTGAGTAAACATCTTCAAATGCGGCCACGCAGTTTCTGTCAGACAAATGAGATTTTATCTATTTAAGAATTTAGAGTGGAAACCCATGCTAGATAATTTTGACACTAATACATTACGGGAAACTCTATCGAACGCTTTCGAAAAGTCATTGTATATGGTGTCGACTTGGTAGCCTTCTTGAAAAGCCTTGTTGATCTGACCTTAACAAAACCATGCTGATTTGGACAAATTAAGCTACTTACAGAGAATAATAATTTCTCCTTAACAACACATTCAGAATGGAGAAATTTAGATAAAGTCGACTTAAAAACATTCGGAGTTTTATCAGTTGAAAATAAAAAAAATTTCTGATGAATTATTTGATGTGAGATTAAAAAAAGATGTATCTGAAGAACTTTCTTTGTAAATAAGTAAAGGCCGGTTGGCACCTGTACCAGATGACGTAGAAGATGAAAACGATAATATGCTGACAATACATTAAAATCTAATATTTCTAAAATATTTTTATTTAAAAATCTAATCACACAATACTTTTTTTAAGTCTTAAGTCGAGCTTTATTTGACACATCTATTTCTTTCGGAGAATTGAGCAGACCATCTTCTTGTTCTTGTTCAAGAGCACCAAAAAGAACAATATCTAATTTTGAAGACGAAGTTCTGGAAACCTCACATTTTTTTTTTTTTAACTTTTTATTATTTATTGGATCTCTCTTTTTTAAAAAGAATAACAATAAGTTTTACAAATCTTAGCCAAAACACATTAGTTATAAAATAACTATTTACTATGGCCCTAAAAACTCAAAGCTGGGTTGGAAGGTCGTTGCGCTGGAGACGGGTACGGCTGCTTAGTCGTAAAAGCGATAACTTGGTCTGATATTTTGCTCTCTGTTGATCATTCCGAATGTACCATGGGGCCCCAGTAATGGTTCTAAGGATCTTTGATTGCACTCTCTGTATAACATCAACGTTGCTCCTGCAGGCGTTTCTCCAAAGCTCGGAACCATATTTCCAAATTGGTTTTAAGACTGAGTTGTATAGCAGAACTTTGTATTCCAGGAAAAGGGGAGAACGGGCATTTATTAGCGAATGCAGATTACTGGCTTTTATTTTCAGTTGGGTTTTTTTTAGCTTCGATGTGCCTGCGCCAGGTGAGGCGCCTGTCAAGGTGGACGCCAAGGTATGTAACTTCATTTACTTGAGTTGTGTTATTTAAGGTCAATGCGGGACTGCTTTTCTTGTTTAAGGTAAATGTTATATGGTTACACTTTTGCTCGTTGACTCTGATGTGCCAGTTTGCGAGCCATTTTTCTAGAGTAACCAGGTGGTTTGCTAGTTGGAAGGTGGCTTGATTTAGGCATTTAGAGCGACTAGTGATGGCGGTGTCGTCAGCAAATGTTGAAATAAATGTTCGACTGTTTGTTGGTATATCAGCCGTGTACAGAACATAAAGTGTTGGCCCAAGAACACTTCCTTGGGGAACACCGGAACATGATCGTTGGAAAAATTGGTCTTACATAGGACTCAAGTAGCTTGTGGGTATTTTGTGGTAGCAAAGTCGAGATTTTGTACATAAGGCCGACTAGCCAAACTCTGTCGAAGGCTTGAGAAATATCAAGAAATACAGCACTACAGTATTCTCGATGTTCCAATGCAGTGCGTACTTCCGAGGTGATGCGGTTAACTTGCTCAATGGTTCCATGCTTTTCACGAAAACCGAATTGATGCGTCGGGATTATGTTATTGTTTTGCAGATGAGGAGTAATATGCTGAAGAAGAAGCTTTTCAAATGGCTTTGACAGGATTGACAGAAGACTTATGGGTCTGTATGACGAGGGCTGTGTTTTGTCTTTTCCGGCCTTGGATATCATTGTTATGATAGACTTTTTCGACTGATGAGGAAAATATCCAAATCTCGTCATTGAGTTGTAAATTGTAACAATATGATTTATTGCACATCTCGGTAGTTCGATTATCATTTTTGGAGTGATTAAATCATGACCTGGAGCTTTCTTCGGTTTTAAATGCTCTTTGATGACGTTGAGGACTTCATTTGTTTGAATGGAAATAGGTGAAATGGCTGTCTCATTTACCAGAGGTGGAAGTACGAAGTGATTTGTTGCTGGATGGGGCTTGAAAACCTGTTGCAAGTGGTGGGCAAAAACATTGCCTTTTCTTTGTCGCTACTAGCCCAGGTTCCACTGTTTGTTCTTAACGGCGTGTCAGCTTGTACTTAAGTTTGGATATGCCTTCCAGAGTGGAAACTTGCTATTGGTGGGTGAAAGTCGTCTGATATAGCTGTATTGAAGTTGTTCTCTCTAAATTTTTAGGGCTTTGGAGAGTCTACTGGTAGCTCCCCTGAGGCGTTCCCTAGTGGCAGGCGATCTGTATGTTAGCCAGTCTCTCCGTAGTCGACGCCTCTCCTGTACGAGTTCTTCAATGTGCCTATTTGGCTGAAAGTTACTGGATACTGATGGTACTGTAGATTTCGGTGTAGATAGTTGAGCGGCAGAGTGAATTATAGAGGTCAGCGCATCAACTGAGGTTTCAATGTCAGCTTCACCGTCGATTTTTGGGCTGAGATCAATAAGAGTGCTTATGTATTTTTTGTACTTAAGCCAGACTGTTTTACTTGATGTTAAAGAGTGTGGGCGTTCCAGGAACTGCGGCTGATCTAGGATGTAAAGAATGACTGGAGAGTGGTCAGAAGACAAGTCCGCTAGAGATTCAATTCGCGTAAGATCACGCGGCACTTTTCTTGTGACTGCAAAGTCGATTAGGTCGGGTTGTTTTCTTGGATCTGTGGGCCGGTATGTAGGCCTACCAGGTGAAATGAAACTTAACTTGTTCGAGGGTATAATAATTGCGTTGTACAATTGTCTTCCTTTGGGATTAATGAGGCGAGAGCCCCAGTGGGTATGTTTGGCATTGAAATCGCCTGCTGCTATGCAACGGTTGCTTAGAGTATTAAAAAATTCCAAGAATTCTTTTTCAGAAATTGAGAAGCGAGGAGGGCAGTAGATGGAGGATATGTTGAGATCGCCGCCAGTTGTTGTAACACGTACTGAGGAGGCCTGTAGGTAGTTTGTAGCAAACGCCTTCAGAGGATGATGCTTAATTCGACGCTTAATTTGAATGTCAGTGCCTCCATGGGCCTTGCCATCTGGATGATTTGTTGGGTAGAAAATGTAATCCTTGAGTTAAAAATAATTTTTGTTGATTAAGTGTGTTTCGGATACTAGCAAAACATCAATCTCGCGATCATTCAAGAACTTTGAAAGCTCGTCTTGTTATATCGCAAACGTCAAGCTGTGTGGTTGTGTTTACTTTGCTCTCTTACAAATATTGTTATAAAACAATTTAAATATCAAATTAATCAAAAGAAATTTCATTAAATTGTGATTAAATCAATTTTGTGCACTTCAAGCTAAGTATAAAGTGATTTGGTGCAATATTCATTTAATAATCTTTAACTTATAAAAAATCTCATTTATATCTTTGTTGTGTTGTGTGCCGAGTCATAATTTTTCTTGTAGTACAGTTGTTGTTGCCAATTGTTTTGTTTTTGCATTTGCGGCTGTTGCTGTTTGTGCGCGCACTCTTCTTTGTTACTCCTTTTAGCTTTCACAGCTGTTTGCGTGATTTGTTAAGTGTCAATAAAACTGTGTATCCCAAACTGTTCTAACTGCCTTACCGACTTCTATACTGCTTTTTTTTTGCTAAACTGCTTTTTTTGCTAAACTGCTTACCACTGTTAGATCTTTTCTTCTGCTAGTCCTATAAATTGTAATTTTAATTCTAATTAATTTTCTCCTAAATAATATACCATGTCTTGTAATTATCCTAACTGCCAAGTTAAGAGTGGGTCTGAACGCTTTGTGTCGTGCTGGCTTTGCGATGGGCTTGCCCACATGAAGTGTGCTGGTTTGACAGGTAGAGTGTTAGATTTGATTGATGATGGTAAGGGTGTCCGCTGGTCTTGTCTGAAATGTAGGTCAACTGAAGTTGATCTTTTTAAATTTTTTAGGCAGTGTAGGAACGGTTTCTCTGAGATTGGTAAGGAGCTAAATGTTCTTACCGAAAAATTCAAACACTACGAAAACGTATTTAATTCTTTTAAATGCTTAGAGAATACGAGTATTCCTAATAGCCGTAATAGTAAACGGAAACGTATTGAGAGTCCGTCTGACGAAGCTGAGCCAAATCCTATTCCGACGACAATTATTTCTTCTCCCTCAGGGGAGTTGATTAGTTTCTCCTCACCTTGTCCTCAGCATATTTTTAGTGTAGCCATTTATATAGATTTTTGGTTGACTAAAAGTTCCATTAGTCGATTTTGGTTGCGCATTAGCTCCTGCATGTAATTTTGCATTGATACCATTAAGTTTACCAGTGTGGTCAGTATTGCCTCAATTCCACTTGGATTTTGACTAGGGTTTTGTACGGGTGTTTGTTGTGTGCTTGATTCCGGTACATTTTGTGGTTGGTTTCGTGGGATGTTAGGCCATTTTAAGGCATTTGCAAACGTAACTCCTGGCGTCGTTGTGGATGAGGTTCTTGGTTGAGAGGGTGTGTATGCCTGCGACATTAGTGGTACCTGAGAAGTGTGGATTAGAGCCTTACGCTGATTCAAACGGTCTTTTAACTCCTTATAAACGGGAGAGCCCCTATAGTTAGATGTGTGGTTTCCTCCGCAGTTGTTACATTTCCTGAAGGCTGGATCAGATTTGTTTGCCAGACATGCCGCAGAATAGTGAAGGTCACCACATGCAACGCAGACTGGACGCAGAGTACAATACGTTTTGAATGTCCATATTCCTGACAGTTTGTACACTGAACAGGGCTATTTCGTTTGTGTGGCTCCTCGACAGTAATTTTACGATGTAACAAATACTGCAACTTATAGATAGGATGGACAGCTTTTTATTAATGGGAGTACTGTTCGGTGTCAGTTCGACTTTGAACTTAGGTTGAGGGATTTTTTCTATGTTGAGTATATTCACAACAGACTTAATAGCAAAGCCGTTTTCCCTGAGACCATCAGATACTTCGTCTACAGAGACGGTTGATTCAATTCCTTTAATAACTACTTGAATACCTTTACTGCTTTTCAGCTGGTATGTATAGTTGTTAGTTGACGCATTGTCTAGGAATTTTGAGACCTTACGATAGTTCTCCTCAGTATTGACTTGTAGTTTAGTCTCGCTTATATTTCCCTTTTTTATAGCTACGACGAAAAAAGTATTAGAGCCAATACTTTTTGTCAGATTTTTAACTAATTCGACGCAGTTCTGTTCCCTTATGTAAATTGGGGGTGGCTTTGCAGTTTTAGGCTTTTTTGTTTGTTTTTCATTCTCTTCTAGGGCTCCAAGTATGGCAAATCTGTTTTCAGAAACCACTTGGTTATTGCCAATCGTTGTAAGCTTAGCTATTTTGGGAATGTTCGCATTTTTTGTTTTCTGTGGGCTTAGCTTTCGCTTAGTTTGTACATACCTGTCGATTCCAGTCTGTATTAATGTTTTGCTGGCGTTAGCAGTTAGCTGAGCACTGCTGGCGTTTGCAGATTTGTCTTGCACTTGCGATGGCTTGGTTGAATTGATTGTGTTGACACTATCGGTCGCTGTGCCACTGTTGATGTTGTAGTTGTTCTTGACGACACCGTTGTGGTGAGTGAGGTCACTGTACTTGTTGGTGCGAAAACCGACATTGTGTCGTTTGGCTGGAGAAATGTTGCGGGGGACGCCCACTGCGCGCCACAATTGTGTTGGGGGAGAGCACGATATCGCGGGCGATAGCGAGCGAGCTCTTTCCGTATCACCTAATAATTTTTTTGTTTTCGAAGAAACACTGCTGAACTACGCATTACTTCTTTGTATTGCGGAGAGGCGACGTCTTGCTGTTGTTGTTGTTGCGCGCGGCTTTGACTTGTGGTTTTACCTGAGGCACTGTTAATGTTATTACGTATTTGTTTTTTCATTTACGGTTTTTTTTTTTTGTTATTGCTCACACAATAGAAATATTGCATGTGCAATTATACACTGCAATTAGCGTCTTTTCGCTCTATCGTTTAGTATATTTTTGCTCATTGAATCACAATTTGGGCACGATTTAATTTAGTGCAACGGAGAGAAGCGACAAAAACACGTCCGAACATCTCCGAAGCTAACGAGCAAGAGATATGTTTTACAATTATAAACAAAAATGAAATGTTCAAAACTTTTATTTTATTCTGCTTTAAAGTGTGTGTAAAGATGAATGCGGCTAGTGAACCACACAACAGAAATTTTAAAGAAGCAATGAGGTAACAACATTCCAGTGAGATACATATGTAGAAACATGGCACGGAAACTGCTCGCATAAGCCATAAGTAAAATTTGAAAGTTGTTACATTGCGTATTGATATGCAGATGGACGACATGCAAAAGTAGGTGAAACCCTTAATTTGTTCCGTGAAAGTGTCGAAGGAACAGAGTTAGGCATTGAGTTGATCCATTGCTCTCCAGCAATGAAGTGTTGTTTGCAGCAAACTCTATGCCACAAGCTCTGTTCAAATTGGCTTTTCTTCGCAGATCCAGCGGAACTTAAAAAAAAGTTCGTGACTTTCCCGGTCCTTTTAAACACAATGTACATATTCCCATGTATGTATGTACATAAGTACTAGGTACAATCAAATCCCCTTTAACGCAAAATATTCCAAAACAAATCATAGACCAAAGCGAAACCTAGGGAAAGATAGAGATTTCGATATATCGAAAATGGAACATTTGCAATCGAGAACGTTTGATAATGTTCTAGAGTTGCTATGGTAGTTGAAAAAAAGAATAAGGGTGCATCAACAGCTTTCCACAGATGCCAACACAATTATCGTCAGAAATTTCGGCACAATCATTACATTAATGGCAGCTGCCTGCGGAAATTTCAGTACTTAGGAAGAATTTAGTTAAAGGAAATGCAGTTCTAAAGGAGAAGCAGGATAAGCTTGAAGAAAAAAGGACCCTCGACGTAACAACGGGTGCAGAAAACAGCACTCAGACTACATGCCGTCCATTGTACTGTTTTCATGTTCCTTTTATATAATAATATAATTTTGGCGCGTACACATGAGGAACACTTGATCCGAGCCAATTCTGGCCAAATGGTCAGATGTCCCATTACCAGGTACTCCCGAGTGACCAGGCACCCAGAGCAAGTTCCTTATGTTTACCAACAAAGTTCAGTCGGGACTTGCATTGCCGAACCAGTTTGGAAGTAGTTCGAGGGCTGGCAAATGCCTTGAGTACGGCTTGGGTGTCACTGCAGACACGTATACTCCTCTGCCTCCACCTATTTTCCTCCACGTAGTCCATGGCCTTGAGAATTGCACATTCCCCAAGAGGAAAGTGAAGCTTGTCCTCATTATCTTCAATAAAAATTACCCAGAGTCAGTTTTGGAGCCATCAGTAAAGATTCGACAACGTGTAAGACCGGGCTCAGTGATGGCATTGAACCAGCATTCAGCCTCAGGGAACTCAATGTTATAGAGTCTCATCAGCAAAGGAAACGGTGGCGTACTATCCTGTGGCATTGAAAAGGCGCAAGTGTCCATAACTCTGCCGCCAGCAATTTCCGCCTCGTCCCTCTACGTTTTATACCAACATACGTTTTTTTTAAGTCTGCAGGTGATATTTAAGGCCTCCCCACGTATGAATATACAAAGTGACGGTAAGTGCAACAATGCGTCAAGAGCATCGCCAGATGTTGTAGAGAATGCCTCTGTATAGCACACGACGATTCTTCTCTGAAGTTTAGCAAGCAGGTCTCCCACGCTATTAACTAAGAGTCTACTCCACCATGTCACTGAAGCATAACTTATTATGGGTCAGATCATAGAGGTATATATCCAGAGGATACGCTTTGGTGATAGACCCCACGGTTTGCCGAAGACCCGTTTACACTGCCAGAAGGCTGTCAATGCTTTGAAGGTCTTGTGCTCAACGTGAGATTTTTACGACAGTTTTGCATCCAGAATTACTCTTAGGTACTTCACTTGGAGAGAAGTCTGAATTGTGACTTCCTCAAGTGTGAGGGGAATGCGGCCATCCAACCTTATCTGTCTAGTTTTGGTTGGGTTTCCGGATAGTGCATTATCATCACACCAAGTGTCAATCTTATTCAGTATTGTCTGCGCTTTCCTGAAAACAGCCGACGGAGATGTGCCTGTGCCTAGACAGGCAACAATGTCCGCATAGGCCTGAGCTTAGATATTCAAGCCGTCAAGAGTGACTGACTGAATAAGGCGCTTAAAACACTGAAGTCGATCGCAGGAAAAATTACTTCTTATTCTACCGAGAAAAAGGTAGGTACTGAAAAATGCTTCAGCTTCGGAGAATCAGGCTATTTGACACGGGACTATAAGACGGCGTATAACAGGCGTAGCAGTTCAGTAGGCCATAAGCGCAGAATTGAAGATGAACCCTATTCAAATCAGTCGTTAAACTAAAACGAGCCAGCCGAAAAGAGGTAGACTGGCTCCAGCAAGTGAATTCCCCATACTCGACATCCGCCGAATTGCCAGGATATCGAGCAACATCACAGTTTGAGGGTATGTGGATGGACATAAGCGATTTCTAACAGCATCACATTCCATCATTCGGTTAAATCTGGTGACTAAGTAGGTAAGATCGTTATCCGGAGCAAAGTTGAGGACAGTTACTGGTGAGGAAATACGAGTTATTGGTGAAACTACCTGCAAAGTTCAGATTGGGAATGTTGTAGTGGTGCACAAGTTTATAGTGGCAGAGCTTGTAGACGAAGATCGACTTGGGCGAACAAATAATGACGAATAGCAACGCGAAAGTGCCACAAGCGAGTAATCCTGGAAGGTTGTTCCTTAAAACCAATTGAGGAAGTGCCGGCACCAAGTTTGAGATGCATGGATTGTGCAGGGGTAAACCAAGGAGCAGATGGCAGCAGAAAGTCCAATCGTAAAGGCATATTGGGCGCAGTGGAACAGCTTAAGATTAATATAAGGCTGTTTGCAACGGATATAGGAATGAAAAATTGGCCATCCTCAATTTTTGGCAGTAAACTTCGATTGCTCAACGGTTTGAAGTTTTGAGAAAGTGGCGGTGAGCGTAGGAACGGAAGGAAAACGTCCAACACCTTGCAGGAAGAGATACGAGAAATTCATGATCTTGTAGGGCAGCGTACGCAAATTTTGAGTGACAAGAGGAAGGCCATATATGCCAAGGGGAAAAATTCTAAAATTTTCAACGGAGATTAGGTGCATTGACAACAAAAGAAAGAAAGGTTTGTTCCCAAAATTCAATACCATAGGTATCACCTGAAAAATGTAAAAAGTACAAGTAAGACGCGGATTTAGTAAGTGATGAACAAAGTTTATTTCAGTAAAGCAAGCATAATATGAGTATTCAACAAAAACCCACATCTCCACTATACTGCTTCATATACCAAAGTGTTGCCGGATTTTGTCCCCCAAAATTCAGTACTTTCGACTTTTACGCGCTAAAAAGTCAGTACATTTCAGTACACTTCTATTTAAAGCAAAAATTATACAAATAACTTATAATTTTATTTAACAAACATTACACAAATTACAATAAATTTTGCATACATATGCACATATGTGTACATTAATACATAAACAGAGATCAATAAATTAAATTATGTTCATACATATATTCACATTTGACTTTGTTTTACACTGCAAATCTTTTATACATGTATACGCATACATATGTATTTTTTCTAATACTTGTTGGATTATTGAGTAATTTTAACTAATTGTTGGCAGTCATTAATTTAAAAACTTTAAATAATTCTTCACAATTCATTCCCATATGTGAACGAAGTCGAATAGAACATTTGAAAAACCAAATAAGATGACTCTGTGATCATTAAAATTTACCAATTTTTTAAATATGTAAAATAACTTTAGAATTTTTGCGCTTTAAAGTGTTGAGATTGAAAAATCAGTACAAATCAGCATTAATTTATGAAAATTAAGGATATATTATTAATCAGATCCACTAAAACTGTGGAAAGGAAAAAGGTATTTCTATTCCAGATGGGCAGAGTTTGCGAAAGAGTATATGCTTATTTTATTTTGGCGACGTCAGTTCCAAGTCAAAGTGCATTTTCAAAAGCGGGGCAACTATGAACTGAGAGAAGAAAACGTTTAGATCCAAATAATGAGAATAAATTGACTTTTCAAACAAAAATTATTCCATAGTAACACTGACGATGCGTGCCTTATAGTTATTTGATATTCGTCAACATATCTAATATCTTTGACTTCTTAGTTTATCGTAAAGTCTAAAGAAAAATCCAACTTATGTAAATATGTATTTAAATATAAATTTTGTGCCCATACATTTATAAAAATAACAATGAATAAAGATACATAAAATCTATGTATAAGTTGAAATATAACACATGCTTTTTTATTTAAATTCTTGTGAAATCTGCCTTCAGATTCAGGTAGATCATGAATTAATCTCCATTTTCGTTGCATTTGGAGCATTTCACCGCTCTTCACAAAAACATTTGAAGTAAGCTGTGATGGAGTTAACTAATATTTAAAAGTGGGCTCTTCACCGGGTGATTAAGTAATCCCAGCAAAGTTGTCTACAGTAGTTTGCCTCCTGACCGATCTCTCTTTATCTATCTCTCTCAGAAAACTTTAACTGGTCATAAAATAAAATTTACATTCTATTACGGCAAACTTCATACAGGTACTGAAAATGCGATTTGTTTTCATAAGATCGTTTTATTATCTTTAGTTTTAAGATTTGACATACCTTACTGCGCTATCTTTAATCAAAAAGGAAAATAATGTATAATTAATCTTCACCTCATTACTGCAATTTGGCGACTTTAATTTTCTAAAAAAAAAGCGAACTTACCATAAAAAAATATTTTCATAAATTTTTTCTGCTAATAAAAAAATCTTTAAAGACCTGTAGCTCTTATAAATATTTTAGTTTTTTGCACAAATTTTTATGTGCAATAACTTAATAGGTTATCCTGTTATAAACAACTTTTTTTTTGTTTTCCTTATTAGACTGCGGCGGAAATTTCAATGCGCGTTATGGAGTTATCAAAACTCCATCCTGGCCAAGACCTTACGATGACTCAATGAATTGTACATGGATTATTAGCGCTCCAATAGGACATCAACTTGAGCTTGCTGTACGAAATTTTAGTGTCGAATCTACATTGAAAAATTGCAACGCTGACCACCTAGAAATCAGGTGATAAAAATGTGTTTTTATGTTTGTTTATACCATAAATTAATCCTAAATAATACTAGTATGTAACCCCCGATAATTGGACTCAACGATTTAACGTTTTTCTTAAGAGCAAATACAATGTTCCTTTTAAAATATAAAAAAACATTATGAACATTTTCCACGAAAATATCTCAAGAACTAACATACCGATTATTAATTTAATAATTCTGTGCAAATGTACACATCAAACTCCAATTTTTCGAACCACAGCAACATCTGTTTGCGTTCAAATCTTAAAATAAATATTATATAGTTTTTCATATCTAAATATTAGTGTAAAATTTGATGTTTGTAATTAGTAGGATAATATTAAATGGCGGTTGCAATGATGACTTTAAAGTTTATGCGCGGAAAGTTCAAAAGGTCGCTGACTTTTCAACCGCCCTCGTATTTGAAATTGTGAACTGTCAAGCCAGTAAACACTTCAGCAAAACTCTTGAACAATGATGCCAAAATTTGTCTATAGTGCGGCCTAATATTGAGCCAAATAGTGTTGCATGTCCATAAAGAGTTTAAAGCGAGTTAGACGAAAAATATTTGTATGGTAAACTCCGAGTTTATTAGTAGTGTTTGACATTAAACTCCAAACTATCTCATAAACTCGAGTTAACGGCGCAGTCAAAACATAGTATTAGTGTGAAAATTGTTCTTTTATTTTATTACGAGAACTTCATAACAGGTCAGATTTTTCAGCAGTTCGGAGCAAAAAACTAGCTTGTTTATAAACACCAAATAATAGTGGTACGAGTATTTAAAGCGACTTTTGCGTAAAGTGTTTGTATGGGGAACTTCGGGTTTGTGAGTGGTATTTGACGTTAAACACCAAAAAGGCCCATTAAATGGATTTTAGGCCGTAACGGGAACATAGATTTTCACTAAGTTATTTACTTTTTCTCTACATGGCTTTTTGTAAAGCTTTTTTGTATTTTTTAGAACTACATATATGTATAGTATTTGTAGGTAACTGTAATGTAGAATAATGCTATTTTTTGCAAATTTGTATTGTACTCTCCGCCACAAGCTTTGAACAGCTTAGCCGGTATACAGTGTGCACCAGGTTCTTTGCTGTTTATTTCGCCTTTTGAAACCATTTCTTTGCTGCCTTATTTTCTGATGGCATTTCCCGACCGCATTCCTGCTGGCTAGCATCTCAAGTTCTTCGCACTCACGCCTCCTCTTTTCTCAGTTGCGTTCGATTTTTGCACACAGCAGCAGCCCGGCACTCGTCGTCATGTCAACTGTTTCTATGTGGCTGGTAGTAGCCTACCACCTCCTCTACTGCGGTACGAAGAGATTGCGAGATGCTATTACTCGCTGATCTCGGGCGATGAGGAGTTGTTTGGCTTAGCAGGGTTGAGAGTCGAGTTTAAAAATATTCAGCTGTCTTGCGACAGCATACGGTCCTTCCCTGCAACAAGGTAGTGATCGAAGTATGCGCTTGTTTCTCGGATATATGTACGTAGTATGAACATCAAGCACACTCGAAGCGTATATCGCGTAGTCACAATGTCATCAATTTAGTTTCGAGTTATTTTATCAGGGGACACCCAAATGGCTTAGTGAATGCTTTGTTGCTAAAATCTGGTACTACAAACTACCATGTTTCGTGCCACGGCGAAGTCATCAGCTTCTTTTCGTTACCAGTGGTATTCTCGTGAAAGCTGAATTTTCCTTCTGTTGGACCAATAATTCCATCTTTGCCCACTTTAACATTAAAGTCTCCTCTAGGTGCCCCGTTCATCGCATCTCTTGTGCTGCAGCGATGTCAGCTTTATATTTATTGAGGACATCCAGCAGTTGGATAGAGGCATCTTCCATATAGAGAATCCGGATATTTCAGGTGCATATCCGTAAATCAAAGACCTTGTTTCGGTTGCGGGGGTCTTCAACGTGTGTTCATGTTTTTTGCAACATATGTATACAACTAACAATTTCTCAAACGCCATGGTTCTCTCACCACTTATAATTTCCTTATTTTGTGTAGATACATTAAAACTCAAGAGCCTCCCTAAGTCCCGAAAGTTCACTTTGTTTTCCTTTAGACCGTTATTCATAAGTTTGTTAAGTTTATTATTCGTGTAGAGCAAAAACACCATAAGTCTTGCGCAACTAAGCCTTTAGGTGTAGTGGTTTATTTACTTAAATTTGAAATGTAATTCAAAATAACTCAAATATTAAAAATAATCAAATAATTAAAAAAAATTAAATATTAAAAATAATAAATATACTAAAAACTATCAACTTATTTACTCTAATCAAATTTTAAAATACTAGTTTGGGTATTTTTAATTATTTGATTATTATTTAAATAGTTATTTGCAACGATGGTAATAATTTTTGATTTTTTTAAATGTACTTTTTTTAAAATTGCTCGGATATTACTTAGGACTTTTCCCTATAAATCTGTCGATAAAAATCCATCCTTTTGCATATAGATTTGAAATTTCAATTTGCTTATTCACCTATATATTTTTTAATCACTCTGGTATTTTTTGCTGTTAACAGAAATGGTAAAAGAAAAACATCGCCTTTGATTGGTAAATTCTGTGGAAGCACAATACCAGCACGCATACCATCTTTTACAAATAATCTTTATCTACATTTTGTCTCCGACTCGTCTATCGCCGAAACTGGTTTTTATATTACGTGGCAACAAACGGAGACGGGTTGTGGTGGTAAGCTCAATTCCTACAAGGGTTCAATACATTCGCCTCATAATGTTGATCTTAATGATGGAACAGTGTCATGTCATTGGCAAATAATGGTTTCTGGAGGATCTGCAATTATAATGAATATAACAAGTCCGGGAGAAGAATCGAGGCTATGTAGTCAAAATTTCCTAAAGGTATACGATGGATTAACTGTCAGCAGTCCTCAAATTAAATTCACATGCGACTCTAACAAAAGTACAATTCAGTTGAAAACTTCATCAAATCAAGCTTTACTTATCTACAATTTTTCCCAAAGTGAGGATGAAGAAGGTTTGCAGTTCTTCATTGATTATGAGACCAATTGTATTGCTAATCTTAATAACTTATATGGAGTGATTGAATCACCTAACTTTCCTGATAGTTACCCTCCAGATCTTAACTGCTTTTGGGACATACAAGGCAGACAAAATAATAAATTTCAATTAATATTTTCGCATTTGGACATTGAAGTTCGGGATCAAACCTGCGATTTCGACTTCATAGATCTGTTTGACTTACATAACGATGACATACTCTCCAAACAGCGCTTATGTTCAAATCCCCGAAAAGCCATCACTACTGAAGGAAATAGATTCCAAATAAAATTTGTTACGGATTACTCTGAGCATGCGAAGGGTTTCAGGCTGGAATATAAAAGGATCGATTGCGGGGCATATTTGACGGAAAATAATGGCAATATAAAATCTCCCAATGCTCCTTACAGCATTGATATGAATTGTGATTGGTTCATCGATGTTGCTGCAGGGCAAAAAATTGTTCTTACAATTAACGAAATTCATATAGAAACTGAACGAAACGACTGCATTGACGACGGTCTAATTATATCTGAGGAAAAAAATGATTCTAACAAGCTCCTGATGGAGTGCCGTATCGATCAAGGACCATTAACAATTACATCAGAATCAAATCATTTATACATTCATTTTTATACAAGTAGTACTCGGTTAAGAAAATACATATCCGCTTCCTATACTACAAGGGAATCGTCTTGTGGGGGCATTTACAGAGGTAATAACGGCCAAATAACATATCCGACTAATAGTGATATATCCAGTCTCAATATGGAATGCGTTTGGATGATAACCGTTGAAAACAGTTACGGAATACATCTTGTATTTGATAATTTTAATGTCAGCTGCAATAACTCGTTTCTAGGCTTATGGAATGTAATTGATAATGCAGAGGAGCCTATGGAAAAATATTGTGGAGAAGCATTGCCTGCAAGTAAAATGATTCAGGGCAGTCGCATTAAAGTTGTATATAAAAGGAGCACAATTGGACGAGGAACTTTTTCATTTAAATACAAAAAGGTTTGTGACATATATTATAATTTCTGTAAATAACTGTTAGATTAAGATAATTTGGTTAAAATAATTTAACTTAATTTAGTTGTAATAATCATTGAATAATTTATCATACCCACTTCTCATATCTATCAAAACTGTTGATAAAACTACCCATATACAGGGAATAAGTAGTTAAAGATGTTTAATGTATAAAAAACATCTTTCATGTTTGTCCAATGATTAAATCAAAAAACCAGTTTTTCTTAAAATTTTTACAGTTTTCATATTAAAAGGTATAAAAAAGTGAGCGAAATCTCGATTGTCAATAAGTTAATATCCATAATAATATCACAAATAAATAATTTTTTTAACACAGCGGGGCTAAATAAGATTTTAAAGTACAGTTCGAACTATTCGATATTCGAAAATATGTTTAAGAAATATTCCTTACGGTGTTCAAGGACCGCCGTTTTACTAATTTAGCTCATAAGATCACTTCCGTTCTTTAGTTATACCAAAGATAAATTCTACTATAAGTTAGAAAGGGGTTTCTGTTGTTTCTATCTTTAGAATCGATTTTATCTTGGCAGTAACTCCGTACCTTAGGTTTTAATAATTTCAAGCATATTTTGGTAATTTTTCGTCTGTTTGAAAATACATACTACATTTATAAATATTAGTTGAAATATAAATTTGTGTTGTTTCTATCGGCCTTATAAATGTTGTGGTTTTTTCCAAATAAAAATCTTCAATATGAGCTCAATAAAAATTGTCAATTATTAAAATATTTGTTAAAATAAATAATATAGGCTGTAGCAGTTAGGAATAACACTCTTTCCTTGTATGTACGTATACTTGACGTTTTGATATTTTCATTATCTATCTATACATACATATGTATGTACATATAAAACAAAGTCTGAAATTTTCGAAATAGCTAATCTCGGGCACTACTGAACGGGTTGGGATGCAACTTTTTTTAAATTAATGCTTGCAGTTAGCACTACAATGATAGCTACTTAAATTAAAAATTAGCCTATTTATTTCTGAAATATTTAAGTGTGAAGTTTTAAAAAAATTTACACTAAGTACAGCCTTACTACAACCGAATGCAAACTCAGTGTCGTAGCGGGAAGATGTGTAGTTGTGCGAGTAATAAATCAACTGCTCTTCGTTACTACTTCGTTCGGCTATGCGCAGAGAGCTGTGCTGTTGACTTCGTTAATAAACCGATAAAACCGTCTCATCCATGAACTTTTACGCGTATCGTATAATGATAAGGGAAAACTCATTTAATACGATACTTAGGTATGGGATGTTGACTAATCAGTACTTGGTTGACCAATACGCAAAAATTTAATCGAAGCGATTATGTTACATTCGCAATAACCAAACGAAACTACGTGCTGAAAATTATGCTCATTTGCAAGATGCATTGTGTGGAAATGAACACGCAAATAACATAGGTCAATTAATGATACTACCATCGTCGTTTATTGGAGGCCCTAGGTACCTACATGAAAAGACACAAGATGCAATGACTTACGTGAGAAATTATGGTAAACCGGACTTATTTGTCACATTTACGTGCAATTCTAACTGGCCTTAAATAAGGGATCATATTAATCGAAATGAAACACCTCAAGATAGATATGACATCGTTAATAGGGTATTCCATTTAAAAATTCAGAAGCTACTATTCTTAATAAATAAAGTTGAAGTATTTGGGTCACCTCGATGTCACATGTATACTGTTGAGTGGCAGAAACGAGGGCTTCCGCACATTCATCTTTTATTGTGGCTTAAGTCGAAGTTAAGATCAGACCAAATAGATGCAGTTATTTCAGCCGAGCTACCAAGTAAAGAAGAAGACCCAATACTTCATGAAATTGTACAAAAGCATATGATTCATGCATGGTCCATGTGGTTCCTTAAATACGAACTCACCATGTATGCGTGAAGGTGCTTGCTCCAAAAAGTATCCAAAAAAATTCCAAACCTGCACAACTACCAGTGAGGATGGATATCCTAAATATAGAAGACGATCTCCAGTCGAAGGTGGGCATGTAACTGTTATAAGAAGAAAACACATAGATACTAGGTGGGTTGTTCCTTTTAATCCAGTTCTTCTAAGGATTTTTGATGCGCACATTAATGTTGAAATATGCAACTCCGTAAAGAGCATAAAATATGTCACCTGAATTTATTTATTTATAAAATATTATAGGCACAGTAAGACACCAGGTCTTTTCGTTGTACGCATATTACATAGATTATTTTTACATGACATTGAACTTAATCCTAAGGAAATATCGTAAGTAAAATAAATATAAAAAGTACAAAGTACTAAGATTGATAATTATAATATAATGAAATATTAAAAGATTTTAAAGGAGGGTGTATATATATTAGGGGAAAGGGGTAGGATATTACATGAATAGATTTGTAACTGCCGTTTTGAAGCATCCAATCGATGTTACACATTTGATTGAAATTGGTAGTGAGTTCCAAGTTCTGACAGCACTAACAAAAAACAATCTGGAGGCCGTCAGAGTTTTGTATTTTGGGACAACAATATTGTGCGTACGGTTTGATTGCACAAATTTTAATTTTCGGAAAAGATAACCTGGTTGACGGTTTCTAATAATTTTAAATAGGTATACCATATTGCGGACCTTGAGATAATTTTCAAGGGTGGACCCAAGGATATTTTTGGTATATAAGGAAATGTGGTCAAATTTCCTTTTACAGTAGATGAACCTAGCTGCGTTATTAAGAGCTAGATTTAACTTGTTTTTAGAATCGTAGCTTAGGGTACCATATACGAGTTCAAAATAGGAAATTTGAGGCACTATAAGGGACTTAACCAATTTGAGTTTTGTGCTTATCGGTAGACAATAACATGTATGCCATAGATTTCTTAATGTGAAGTAAATTTTTGTTATGCAGTGACGTATATGGTCTTCGCATGTTAAGCGAGAGTTCATTTTAAAACCAAGATTATTCACAACGTTTTGAAATTTCAGTTCCGTTCCATTTAGAACAACTGGTGATAAACTACTGAGATCAAAAGAATCACTCATAATTGGAAGCACCTGTGTTTTAAAAGCATTTAAGCAGAGACCATTCACGTGGGCCCATTCTTCAATTCTTACTAGGTCCTCATTTAATCTAGCTACCAAGTCCTCACCAAGGCCAATGGGACGTGAGAGGTATATCTGGGTGTCATCCGCATATAGGTGAATTGAGGCATTTTGACAGCAGTGAACAACGTCATTAATAAATATACTGAAAAGTATAGGGCCCAAAATGGAGCCTTGGGGTACTCCAGAGGTAATTTCTCCGCGATATGAAAATATATCTCCACACTGGACTTGTTGGTATCTGTTTGATAGGTAGCTTCGCATTAGCTTAATTGCTGTTGTATTGAAGCCAAAATAATGCTTTAATTTTGAAAGAAGGATATCATGATTTACGCCGTCAAAGGCTTTAGAGAAATCTAAAAGTACTAAGATGGTAAGTAATTTTTTATCAAAGGCTGGGCGGATGTCATCCATAATTTTTAACACGGCTGTGGAACAACTGTGGTTCGATCTGAAACCAGACTGGAACTCACTCAGCAGATTATGAAGAGCCAGGTGCGTCTGTATTTGAGTGGAAATAAATTTTTCAAAAATTTTGGCCAAAGTTGGCAATATGCTGATGGGCCTAAAGTCTTTAGGAGAGACACAGGAGCTGCCTTTAGCGACCGGAATCACGTTGCCAATTTTCCATTGATTTGGGAAGGTAGAGGAGGTTATGACAAAATTAAAGATGTGAGTAAGGGTAGGAAGCACAAAAGGCAATATTAGTTTTAAAAACCGCAAGCTCAGCCCATCTACACCAATTGCATTCGATTTTATAGCAAATATGCAAATATGTAAATATATTAATAAAGGCACGGACCAAGCCACATTTAGCTTAAATTCTACTAATGAGATAGAGCAATATCAATCAGGCAGATATATTTGCACTTCCGAAGCTGTGTGGAGAATACTGTCGTTCAACATTCACGAAAGAGCCCCTGCAATTACACATTTGGCCGTTCATTTAGAAAATGGACAACGCGTATATTTTAATGAAAATAATGTAAATGATATCGTAGGCAATCTCCGTGATACAAGTTTAACAGCTTTTTTTAAGTTGTGCTCAGAAGATGAGTTTGCAAAAACACTCACTTACGACAAAGTCCCAGCCTATTATACATGGAATCAAAATGATAGAAAATTTAAACGAAGAAAGCAAGGACAAGTGGTTGACGGATACAACGGCATTAAAAAGACAGATAACCTTGGAAGAGTATATGTTATCCACCCTAATAACAGCGAGTGTTTCCACCTTAGAATGCTTTTGCACATCGTTAAAGGGCCAACTTCTTTGAGCGTTTTGAAAATAGTTGAAGGAGTTACTTACGGCACTTTTCAAGCTGCGTGCAAAGCTTTAGGCTTACTAGAAGACGACACGCATTGGGAAAGAACCCTGTCAGAAGCAGCATTGTATAGCTCAGAGAGCTCCCTTAGATATTTATTTTCCATCCTAATTTGTTTTTGCCAAATCACTAGCTTATTGGACCTTTGGAATAAGTATCGAGAGTATATGTCTGACCATATATTACATCGGCTACGAATGGCGCAAGGTTCAGAAAAGTTAAATTATAACCAAGACATTTTCGACGAAGCCTTAATGAAAGTAAATAAATACAATAGTTCAGTCGCTAACTGGAAAAAACATTTCAGACTTTGGACTTCCGTTGCCATCTAATGCTAATTCAAATTTTAACAGTGCGGAACTATTGAGGGAAACATCGTATGATCAATCGCAGCTTTTGAATATTATTCGGGAGAGAGAACCGAGTCTTAATTACGATCAGAAAACTGTATATGAAGCTTTGCTCTTATCAATCAAAAACAAGGACGGAAAGGGAAAAACATTTTTAATAAATTTACTACTCACTAAAGTAAGATCTGAGGGTAACGTTGCCCTTGCGGTAGCGTCTTCTGGGATCGCAGCTACCCTTTTAGAAGGTGGAAGAACGGCGCATACTACATTGAAACTTCCTCTAAATATTTCTGACGATTGTGCCAGCGTATGCAACATTTCTAAGCAAAGTAATACTTTTAAGCTCATCCAGATGTGCTCACTGATAGTTTGGGATGAGGCTACAATGTCACATAAAGCGTCAGTTGAAACCCTAGATAGGACCATGCGCGATTTAAGAAATACGAACACACCTATGGGTGGTTGTATGGTATTATTTTCAGGAGATTTCCGTCAAATATTGCCAGTTATATCTAGAGGAACCAGGGCTGATGAGGTGAATGCGTCATTAAAACGATCATACTTTTGGTCCCATGTAATAAAATTAGCACTCAAGATTAACATGAGAGTGCTTAAATCCTCAGAAGATAACAGGATATTTGCTGACATGTTACTGAAAGTTGGTAATGGTGAGCTTCCAACAGTTCGTGGGAAAATATCCTTCAATAATGATATATGCGTTTCAGTCACCGACCATCAACAACTGATTGACAAAATATATCCCACAATTGACCAACCTGTATCCTGGTTAAAGGAACTAGCAATATTAACACCTACTAATGAACAAGTCGAAAAAATTAACGAATTGGTAATGGCAAAATTCCACGCACAAACGAGAGAATATTGCTCGGTGGATACAGTAGTCGACGGTGAAGAAGCTGTGCACTACCCAACGGAATTTCTAAATTCTATGAACCCTTCAGGTATGCAACCCCACAAACTTACTTACCTAAAAGTTGGAGCTCCAATAATTTTAAGTCCCCCACTGTTATGCAATGGAACTCGCCTGCAGGTAAAAAGGTTACATTTTTATCTGGTTGAATGTACTATTTTAACTGGTTGTGGTACTGGAAAATCGACTTTAATACCTAGAATTCCGATGATACCTACAGATTTGCCATTTAGATTTAAAAGACTTCAGTTTCCTGTAAAGGTTTGTTTTGGAATGACCATAAACAAGGCACAAGGGCACACATTCAATGTAACCGGAGTGGATTTGAGTAAGCCATGTTTTTCACACGGACAGCTGTACGTAGCCCTATCACGTGTTACATCGAAAAGAAACCTTTTTGTCCCTGCAGAGGGAGGTACGCATAATATTGTATACAAAGATATTTTTTGATGTTTGTCCAATAAAAAGTTTTAATTGCAATTCTATGCAACATAAAATTGTTATTTTTATGAGTTTGTATATTTAGGAATTAAGATAAATGCAAAATCAAACTATTTCAGAACCAAAGTAACTAATAGTAAGTAATTTTTTATACATATACATAAACTGAAAGCGCGTGGCGAAGCCTCGCGCAACAGTTGCCAGCTAGTACTTTATATGTATGTCAGAAAATGTTTAACCAGTTTTCAACGCCACTGCTTGTACCATCTTCGTCTTACTCGATGAATATGTACATACATATGTACATAAATATGTCCAAATTTAAATAGTAGGGACACGAAGTTTTTGCATATTTTGCTGTACCGTACTTGTTTACTATCTCTTCCAATTTATAAAATAAACAATATATCCGTAATTTGTTGTTATTATTTGCAGAGTGCAGATAGTGGCTCTATGAATACACCTTGACCCGGAGTCAAGATGTATACAAACAAGGTCACGCCATCCGCGATTCAAAAATTGCCTCTTTATGCGCATGTCGTCACCAAGCAAACGATTTTTGTTTTCGCTTGAACTGTGTGTGGGTGTGGCGCTGGTGTGTGCTATTCAATACAAGTACATAATTTTTTGTCTTAGTATGCAAGAACTTGACTCTTTGGCACTCATAGAGAGTTCTTAATTAATTTTCGTCTCGAAGACACACTTTTTGTTCCCAAAGTTTATTGACTTTAATTCTTCATTGTAGTACTTACCCACCAGATCTCCGTTATTACCACCTCAATTTGGGCTAAAAATCAAATCGATAACTGATCAATTACTCCTTGATGAGTTATCCCCGCGAGGGTCACTTCGGACCCAGTAAAAAGCAGAGAGTAGGGCTGAGATCACTCTCACACAATCGTAATATTACCGTTTACAATTCTTATTTTACTATTTCAGTGTTATTTTGAAATAAATTTGTCATTAATTTGCTGGGCTGTATTGATTCCTGTTTATAGTTATTTCCTCGTATATATGTAGTTATTAAATTGGTGTGTAGTTCTCACGTTCAGCTAATTTGGTGATTTCATATGACCTCAAAAGTAGTCGATATACATACGTCACGAGCTCACACCACTAATTTTTATTGTGTTACATGAATAAATTATTCTGATTGTCAATGTCCTTAAAATTATGTGAAATTATTTGAAAAGATAAATATTGTGAAAGGTAGGTAAATAATAAAAAAATACTATATTGTTTTCTTCTTTTTCTTGTCCGGCAGGGTGAATTATTGATATTTGTTGGAACGATTTTCCGTCTGGGGTACTTTGAATTTGTTAACAATATTTATTTAATAAAAGCAAGAATCAAGTAGATAGTTAAAATTCTTAGAAACAAGCCTCAAATTGATAATAAAATGATAATAAAATTCCGTTCCCTGATCAGAATCATATCCGTGACTACATTCGCAATTTTTTTTAGCTCTACACTTTCGCTTTCTCATATTTTAATAAAATTTACTACTGTTTAAGTTTATAAAATAACTAAAAATTTATTTTGCCGTAATCGTCATTATTTTCCTGCAAGGCTGATACAAGTTATTTTATATGCGCCGACATATGCATACGTGCATACATACAAATGTGTGTATATAGTCATGCGATTTGTAAACAGACAAACAGTTCGTGTCTCCCAAAAATTACAAGTTAGATTTTTATCAAAGCTTCTTGAGTTCGTTGACATTATCGTCCATGAGGTCAATTTTTTCCTTGTCCCCTTTTTACATATTTTCTGTGCTGTAAGGTATCATCTTGCAATCATGGAAATTGCATACCTGAGAAATGTGTGCAACATCATACTAGCATAGAGCATCAGTCGTGAAAAAGTGTTGGTATTAAAATTCAAGCTAACAACAAATTCATATATAGCTCATCCCAGCTCTTTTGGTGACGTATTGACTTTGACAAAAATTTAAAATGTTCGTAATGCTTCTAAAAATTTTTATTCAATTTGCTTTCATATCTGCGTTCAAAACTGGCAGCTTTAGTTGCTGAAAAGCTTGTTTTTATCACGGCAAATGAGTTGCAACAGCTGACAATAAAATAAAAACAAGATTTCATAAGGTGTATTTAGCACTTTACTACATACATGTGAACAGCATGATAAGTACAACTACAAAAGGTTAGATACATAATGACATTCTAGTTTTGGTACAACCTTACTAATGGTTGCATTTGAGAAAGATGGAATAGAGGGAAGAACAAGTTCCCCTTTTCTCAGTAAGTATGATGGGTCTTTGTGCAGAAGTCCACGAAAGTGGGAAAGTTTCTCGCTGCCGGAGTGGCCAAAACGATTCATTTGCGTGTGGATCAAGCAGCTCATGACTTCCGAGTGATTTCATCCAAGCGTCCTCTGGGTAGCTCCCAACTATCCTTTTGGGAGTGAGTTAAAGAGAAGGTGAGAGCACTCCGACATATTCGGCTACACCAGGGTCTGCAGCGTCTATTAACCAGTATGTGCGGCTGCAAGCGTCTCAATATATAAATGTTATAATTTCAAGTGCCCCAGAAAATGGCTGTGTTTAAGGCTTGGGACCCGCCAAGTCAAAACAAATTACTAATGAATAGGAAAACAAAACCTCGGATGAGGCCCTCTTTTTTTGATGACGACCACGGCAAACGAACAAAAGACAATGATTTGAGCGCATGCATCTGAAATGCCGAACCCTTAATTACGAGGAAATGTGATGGACAGGGCAAGAGAAAAAATCAGTAGGCGCTTGCGACATCTACTACATCTGCCATTTAAAGGAGCGTAAATTCGGAGTCGGATTTGTGGGGGGAGAGATACTTCGCTGTCGTTCACTCCGGTGGCCACAATTCTCATCAAGGCGAGATTCTTCAACATCTGCCGGATTTATGCCCCCACCTCGAGCGGTGCCATCGCCACGATATAAAAATCGTGCTTGGCGATTTCAATGCCCAGAAGGGCAAGGAGGGCATCTTTGGTTCCACAGTCAGAAAATTCAGTCTCCATGACAAAACGTCCGATAACGGATTGAGACTGATCTACTTCGCCGGGGCCCGAAACATGTTAGTCTGTAGTACCAGGTCCCAGCATAGGAAAATTCACCAGGCAACGTGGCTGTCTCCAGATGGTAAGACACGAAACCAAATCGACCATGTTGTGATAGACGGAAGGCATGCCTCCAGTGTCCTAAATGTGCGCAGGATCCGAGGAGCCAACATCGACTCGGATCATTTTCTTGTGGCAGCTAAGATTCACACGCGCCTCTGTGCAGCAAAAAGCGCACGCAAATGGACACAAGGAAAGCTCGACGTCGGAAAAGACAGCCACCTACTTCGCCACTCGACTTGCACTCCTGCTCTCTGAGAGCAATAATCAACAGAACGATATTTCCGAGCAGTTGAACCATATTTCTCGCTATCTACATACCGCCGCTGAAGAATCCATCAGATTTCAGCGAGCCCGAAAAAACAACTGGTATGACGAGGAATGTCGCGCCGACAAGGAACGCTGCCTACAGGGCTACACTGCGATCGGGCGCAACGCGAGCTGTTCGGGAGCGTTATCCTGAGTTGAAGAAGGAAGCAAGACCCATTTTTCGTGAGAAAAAGAGAGAGGCCGAAATGCGTGAGTGCAAAGAGCTTGAGATGCTAGCCGACAGGAAAAGGCGCCCGAAAATTTTTTCAGAAAGTACGACGGCTAACAGAAGGTTTCAAGACCGGGGTGGATTCCTGTAAGAATGAACTGGTTACTGACGTTCACAGCATACTTAAATTATGGAGGGAGCACTTCTCCACACTGCTTAATGGAAGCAGCTTCAACAACCTTGGAGAAGATGTTGAACCCGAATCCCCAATCAATGATTATGGACAACTATGACGAAATTCGGAAAGCGATAGCACGGCTGACGAATAACAAAGGGTTACCTGCGGAATTCAAATACGGCGGAGAGGAGCTGGTTAAGAGCATGCACGAGCTCATTTCTAGAATATAGTCAGAAGAACGCATGCCTGCTGATTGGAACATAAGTCTGCTCTACCAAATTCACAAAAAGGGTGATCCTGCAGTTTGGGACAATTATCGAGGGATAGTTTTCTTAACATCGCGTATAAGGTTCTGTCGAATGTATTGTGTGAAAGACTTAATCCCACCGTCAATGAACTGATTGGACCTTATCAGTGTGACTTCAAAGCCGCCTTCGACAGCACGATAAGAATTTTTCTATATGCCGCATTGTCTGAACTTGGTATCCTGGCAAAACTTATACGGCTATGTAAAATGACGTTGAGCAATATCACCAGCTCCGTCAGGATTGGGAAGGACCTATCCGAGCCGTTTGATACCAAACGAGGTTTCAGACAGGGTGACTGTTTGTCGTGCGATTTATTTAGCCTGATGCTGGAGAAGATAATTCGAGCCGCAGAACTAAATCGGTCAGGCACCATCTTTTATAAGAGTGTGCAATTGCTAGCGTACGCCGATGACATTGGCATCATCGGTCTTAACAACCGATTTGTACTGTTTTTTTTAATCTTGATTTTTCGAATATCGAATAAATCGGTTTTTTTAATCTCCAAACCGGTTTTTTACCTATTTCTAAATATATAGAGGCCTGTTCTGAATTTCGATTTCGAAAATGTATAAATCCTTTATCCTTAATCTGTTGTTAGATTCTTCAGTTCCGTCAGGATTAGAACTTATTCTTTTCATTTCGGAGAATGAGAGACAATACTTTAAAGTCTTTCAATCCGATTCCGAACATCTCGAATTTCAGAACAGGCCTGATAGTCTTTGAGAAATAATAGAAATAGAATAATACTTTTTATGAAACGGCAAAAAAAAAGTTTGCAGAAAAAATGCAACAAAAGTATTTTAGAAGATATTATATATTTAGACAAATGTCATAAGAATTCGAAAAATCTTGAAAATTTTGTATAAGTGAACGAGAATTTCCAATATCAACTTTTATAAGAACTAAAGAAAAAAAAGAAGAAAAAACTAGCTTGGCTCCTAAACATTTAATAGATTTCTTTCGGAGAAATGGTTATATTTAATTACATGTACAAAAAGGTATTTTGTTACTTGGTAAACATTTTTAAATTTTCATGAGATCTAATTTTGTTTTTGTTTTAAACTGAATTCAAAATAATTTGATTTTGTTTTGTATCGATATTGTTCTTAAATAAAGTTCTATTCTGCTGTTTTCGCTTTTAATTTTGAGTTCCTATATTTTTATTCAGATGAAAATTACTGAAAACCACGGTTTACCTAGTTTTCTCTCGATTGAAAAAGTAGGAACCGGTTTTTTTCAAATTGCCATTTTTCGAATAATTTGAAAACCGGTTTTACAAAAAAGTGGAATAATCGAACGCCCTATTACATTCTAAAGCTTGATTTACAGTTAGTTTTACGCAAGTAATGAGTAAACAAAATTAACAAATTTACATAGATAAAGATTAGACACACAAAAAAATGGCACATTTTATTATTAAAAATATTTTGATTTCTATTTAATTAAAAAAGGCTTGCGGAGGATTGTTGAGTAACTCTTTCGGTTACATAAAAGCTCGTCTGGATGAAAACTGCGAGTGGAAAATTGAATCCGAAGGTTCAAGAATTTTTTTCGATATACTGCATTTTGAATGTGATTGTTCAAACAAACGGAATTGCACAAGTGGATTGAGAGTAAGATTTCAAATATGCTATATTAAACTTTTAACGAAAAAATCGAAAGGTTATACTGGTATGTTCCTATTTTTAGCTAATAGATGGAAATGATAGAAGCGAGTTGAACAGATTTTGTGAAATTCATCGATCTAACATCGTTTTACTAACAAATTCTCTGGATATATTCGCCGCACAAATACAATTCAAAGCCAAATACAGCATAGTTCAAAGTTCATGTGGTGGTATCCTTACCTCATTCCGTGGCATATTGACGTCCCCTTACTACCCGCAATCATATCCATCTAATATTGAGTGCATATGGGAAATTAAATCGGCGGCTGGCAATAGCATAGAATTAAATATTGAGACATTGGATATAGCCAATTCAGACAACTGCAATCAAGACTTTTTAGAAATACGACAAACCAACGAACGTGGCAAAATTATAAGACTATATTGCTCCAAAGAAATAGCGAAGGAAAATATTGATGCACTTGAGAATATATGGATCAAATTCCGAAGTGTTGAAGGTAGTACCGGGAAAGGATTTAAGCTATCATGGAGTCGTGGTAAGTAAGGTTTGCACTTATGCATGTATGTACATATATTTATTATTATGTACATATACTGATACAAGTATATTCATTATTAAGCCTCTTAAACTTAAAGAGTAATTTTATTTCACGTAAACAAGAATTCCAGTTTTCTTTCAAATTGAAAAACAGGGTTTGAAATTGTCTGACTATTTTCAATGCATTAACAATCAACGGCAAAAAACAAAAAATAAGCAAAAGCAGTCAACAAAAGCAAAACGTGAAAAGAAATTAATTTGTTTAGCTTACCGAGTAGTTTGTTTCTTCTTAGACTGTCAAGGGTCAGTTAGTCAAGACTCAACTTAACTTAACTTAAGTTAACTTAACTTAAGAATTGGAGACGATTACTCAACATATCAACTTAATTTTTGATGAATAATTTTTGTTGCATATTGTTCTCCGTTGACACAAAGTACAAAGTAGTAAATAAAAGCACTTGTGTGATTATTTTTTAATCGCAAATTGCTTGTAAAAATGTCAAGGAAAGTTAAATTGTGACGAACGTTTTTAAGTTTATCACAAATGTACAAAATGTAAAAAAAGCAGTCCTTTGGTCAGAGGAAAAGGTGGTGGCAAATCCATCCGATAAATATAGACTTTTTGTTGTGCCAATTTACATCCATGGCAGAATTTATCGTACAGTTCTTTATTAGATTGCTAACAAGAGAGTTTGTGGCTTCACGTTTCATGGACTATTTCGCCTTGGATTTAAGGGAATATTTTATTTGCTAATTCATTGTAAAAAATAATTAAGCCTGCTTTAAAATTGTATATTGAAATGCGTTTACATATACTTCACAAAGATCAGCTGTTTTTGTGCGTATAACGCATACTACGTTAATAGCCATTTATTATTGTTTGACGGTTGGCAGGGTTTATAAGTTTGGGTGTGCGAAGCATAATCAACATTAAATACGCAAGGTTGTGCGAAACTCTCAAACGTTATGCGAAAGTTGTGCGAAGTATGCATAATCAGCGCTTTAAACAGCTTGAATGTTAGCTGATAGAGTAGCCATATTGGAAAGATACAATTTTTAAAATCTCAACTGAAAAAAAGAAAAAAAAGTTTAACAAAACCAAAAAATTTTGGAAATAGCAATAACTGAAGATAGGTTTTTTTCAATTAACACATACATATCATACTTTGAAGAAAAAAATTCATATTTTTTTTTGGGTTAAAACCTAAGAATGCTCAATTTATGGTCACATTGGTATGTATTTGGTTGCTGGCGCAAGGGTCGAATTACCTATATTTGTAAGGTGAATAAAATGTGTAAAATGAAACAAGGCCTTGGCAGCCAGAGGTTGTTTTTCGCGCAAAAATAATAACATTATTGTCCCACGTTTGTTAATAAAAAATAATAAATAAAAAGTTTTTCAACTGCATATCTCTTTAAATTTAAAAAACTTGTATTAATATAATTTTTTAAAATTATTATCAGAAAGGCTCTGTAGTTTGTCATTTAAAACAAATTTATAAGCGAAAATGTACGTTCCACTTCGCAAGAAATAATTGGTGCATAATTATCCTACTTTACGCAACGAATCTGGTTGTTAGATAAATTAGTATGTTATGCCAGAGGATTTCTTAAGATCACCGCAATTTGTTTAAATTCAAAGAAAAAGGTTTTTTTTTAGAACGTCATCCGCAGTTTCTATCGAATAATAATACTATTTATAGTGCCAAAGAACGCTTTCCAACGATTTTAGAACAATGTCAATCGATTCAGCCAGCTGCAATTACATTCCTCTAACTTCTTAATAGAGGCGGACTAGTTGACAAAATGTGTTTTCAAAATACTAGAGATGGAAGCGAAGACTGATTTTGAAATATATATGTATGTACATACAATATATAAAATTGTTTTCCTCATAATATAAAGCTGTGTCCAACCAAGCGCCCCATATTGCAATAACTGGACTCGACAGTAAGAAGTAATCTTAAGCGCTGATTATGCATACTTCGCACAACTTTCGCATAACTTTTGAAGTGTCAAATAAATTCTGTTCAAAAATTTGAAGTCTGTTGAATTTTGATTTGCTAACGTTTTTCTTAAGTGACATTTCAATTGCAGTGGTGCCAATAGCAATGCTTTTACAGAGTTGTATGTAAATGCTATAAGGGGTATTCACAACTTTTTTAATGTTAATATGTGAATTCTTAAATTGTTAGTTTTATTTTCTTCAAAAGTTATTTTTAACTTCTCCAAAAAACCAAATAAATGTAGTTCAGCTACATATACTAATAATATAAAATCGACCACTTGTATTTTCGTTGAAAATTACGTTTTATTTATTAGGTTTTTCTAAGCAGCCGGTCGTCGTTGGTTTTTAATTTTATGTACATGCACATTTAACACACAATTTTCTTGTATGTCCCATAACGTTAACGTACATATGTCCCATAACGTTAACGTTTCGGTATTCGGATTTGAATATATATTTTAAATTGGGGTTTAGCAAGGTAGATTAACAGATTATCTCGGTAAAGTTCATAATTTGATTGTTTTCATTTATCTTAATTGTCAAACTTTGTTTTCGTTTGATAAAAAATATTTGTTAAAATTTGATTTGTGTTTTTTAGTGAAAAAATATTTTATGTCTCATGAGAGGAAGGAATATGTCATATTTGTGTTATGTTTTTTGTGCCCAATTAGAATTAAAAGTGTCGCAAGAGCCACCCCGAAGGATTGTTAACAAGAGAGCTTGTGGCATCACATTCACGGAAACAATGGAAACAAAACAATTCATGGACTATTTCGCCTTGAGTTTGAGGGAATATTTTATTTGCTAATTCCTTGTAGAAATTAACTAAGCCTACTTTCAAATTTTATATCAAAATGGGTTTACATTTACTTCACACAGATCAGCTGTTTTTGGGTGCATACCGTGGATGACCCTACTAAGTTAATAGCCATTTATTGTTGTTTGGCGGTTGGCAAGGCTGATAAGTTTGGTTGTGCGAAGCATAATTTATTTATTTATTTTATTTATTATTTAGACACAAGTAAGACATAGTCTTTTAACGTGTAATAATCACAAAAATTACTTAAGTATAAAAGTGGATACCTTAAAACTATTTATTTTGAACAATATAGGACTTAATGTAGTGTACATATAATAATAATAATAATAATAATCCCAACGGTTTTATCCCTCCATACCCGCCCGACCGACGCGAGGGGCGCATCCGCATGACGCACGGATATATAAAAAAAAAATTTTGTTTTTTTTTCATATATGTTGCGCCGAGTCATGAAAGGCAGAGGTTTGTTAAGTGTCGAGAACTAAAACTGTTCAGCTACAGAACAAATGCTCATCAGCTGATCGAATAGTAATATATGTATGTATAAGTATGTATGTATTAATTATTGAGAGGATTGAGTATAGTTTTCTTTATGTAAAAAAGTGAGTCTGAAATATCAAAAGAACCGGAGTGAGTGTTAAAATCCTGACACAAACTACGGAGTGGCTCATTTAACTCAAAATTACTTTTACATGGCTTCAGAAAGAGAGGCCGGAAATTTCTTGAAATTCTGGAGGGAACGTTCAGTTTTATTTCGCTAAGAAGAGAGGGGCTAGAGATCAAGCCTGTCAGTAACTTGACCAAAAATACAATGCCTAGCATTTCCCTGCGACTAGCAAGTGTAGGAAGATTAATGAGTTTTAAACGACTTATATATGGCGGCAGGTTGTACTGACAATCCCAACGAAAATTTCTTAAAGCAAAAAGTAGAAATTGTTTTTGAATTGACTCTATTCTGTCGGAATGAACTTGATAGCGCGGGTTCCAAACAACAGATCCATATTCCAGTATGGGCCTCACTAACGTTGTGAATAGAGCCTTCGTGATGTAAGGGTCATTGAATTCTTTTGACCACCGTTTTACAAATGCAAAACACCCTTGGCTTTGTTAACTGTAACATTTATGTGAAGATTAAAATTAAATTTCGGGTCCATTGTAATTCCAAGATCAACAAAGTTAAACACTTGTTCGAGGTTATGGTTACATATTTCATAAGAAGCTGGTTGAACTGCTCTGCGAGAAAAGCACATTACTTTACATTTTTTAAGGTTTAGTGGCATGTAATTTATTTCACACCAGTTAGTCATGCTATTTTAATCCGCTTGTAGTAAGGACCTTTCCTCAACAGAATGATACGATCTAAAAAGCTTTACATCATCAGCATACAATAAAATTTTTGAATAATTTATTACAGAAGGTAAGTCATTTATAAAAAGTAAAAACAGAATCGGACCAAGGTGACTTCCTTGCGGGACCCCTGAAGAAACATGAATAATGTTTGAGAAACTATTTTTAAAAAGAACTCGTTGTGTTCTGTCAATGAGGTAAGAAGACATCCAACGAAGGAGATTAGGTTGAAAACCAAGGAGATCGAGTTTATGGATCTGTCGAATGCTTTACTAAAATCAGTGTATATAACATCAGTGTGCAACGGTAGATTTACCCTTAGAGAACCCATGTTGTGTGCTAGAAATTGTAGAGGATATGGAATACGTTAAATGGTCAACAACAATAGCTTCGAA
The DNA here is from genome assembly GCA_963971545.1 of Philophylla caesio. Taxonomy (NCBI): domain Eukaryota; kingdom Metazoa; phylum Arthropoda; class Insecta; order Diptera; family Tephritidae; genus Philophylla; species Philophylla caesio. Next base: position 35,004,653 of record OZ020608.1, on the reverse strand, counting down.
TAATTTAGGAATAGCAGAAAGCTTAGCTATACCGCGGTAATTTTCTATAGAGGACCTACTCCCGGTCTTATAGAGGGGTATAATGAATGATTCTTTCCAAGCTGAAGGGAAAATCCCAAGCTTAAGAGAAAGATTAAATAAATTAGTTAAGGGCACATAAATATGTTTAGCACAGTTTATGAGGAAACACGTCGGGATCGAATCGGGGCCAGCCTTAAATGATTCTTTTAAGTTACTCAAATAATAAAATACTTCCTCGGAAGATATCTGCGGAATAATAGCAGAGGTGAGGGAACAGAGTTTATATGGATAAGGTTTGCTCAGAGGCGAGTTAATGGAGTAATTTGACCTGAAGAATTGGGAAAACATGTTGGAAATTGATTGGGAGTCACAAGAAACGGTATTTTGATATTTTATAGCAGACGGAAAACTAGTCACTCTGCGCCTAGAGTTAACGAAGTCATATGGTAGCAGAAATTTGAAAGGAAGAAAAGCGATTAAAAATATATAGAAATATTAAGACTTAGAGAAAGAATATAGAATAAATTGCCAATTTTAACTGCCTTAGATTTGATTCCAGTTTTAATTTATTGGGTAAAGAGTTCCATAACTGAACAGCTCTAACGAAAAACATTCTGGAGGTACCTGAATACCTATATTGTGGGAATATAAGGTTGCATGTACGAGTTGACTGCGCAGAGGTTAATTTAAAGAAGAGATAACTCGGACAACGTGTGTAGATTATCTTGTGTATTAATAACAATAAGCGACGGTCAAAAAATGCAGATAAGCTACAGCCAAGGATTTGTATAGATAACTCAGAAATGTGGTCAAATTTTCGTTTCATATATATCTATCTAGCAGCATTATTAATTAGTAGTTGTAGCTTTTTCATGGAGGCCTTGTCCAGGCAACCAACTACACTCTCTTGGTAAGATATTATAGGCACCAATAGCGTTTTGACTAGCTTAAGTTTTATGTCCGAAAGTGTATAAGCTGCTGTCTTCCAAAGATGTCTGAGTACATAATACGACTTGCTGATTGACGCATTTACATGGTTGACACATGATAGAGCTGTGTTGATCTTGAATCCAAGGATTGTAACAACTTTCTCGTACTTAATTTCAGTTCTTTTTAGTATTATCGGGGAACCATCATCTATGCAACACGAGCGAATAGATAATACTATTGCTTGTGTATTGCATTAAGTATGTGCAAAGTATGCTTAATCACTTACTTACTTAATTGCAGGGCTGGAGCTATTTCATCCATTCGAACGACGTGGCCTAGCCAGCGGAGCCGCTGATTCTTAATCCGCTGCACTATATATACGTCATTGTACAGCTCGTACAGCTCTTCGTTCCATCGTACACGGTATTTCGAAGAATCTTTCTCTCGAACACTCCAAGAGTCCTCTCATCTGATGTTGTCATCATCCATGCTTCTGTGCTATATGAGAAACTTATAGAGTATGGTTTTTGTCCGTCGTGCAATTGCCTACTCAGTCCGAAGTAGCACTTGTTGGCAAGAGAGATTCTGCGTTGGATTTAAAGGCTGACGCTGTTATTGGTGTTAATGCTGGTTCCTAAGTAAACGAAGTCCTCTACATTTTCAAAGTTATAGCTGTCAACAGTAATGTTAGATCCCAGTCGTGAATGTGCCGGTTGTCTATTTGATGACAGGAGATACTTCGTCTTGCCCTCGTTCACCTACAGACCCATTCGCTTCGCTTCTCTATCCAGTTTGGAGAAGGCAGAACTAACTGCGCGGTTGTTAAGGCCGATGATGTCAATGTCATCGGCGTACGCCAGCAATTGCACACTCTTATAAAAGATGGTGCCTGACCGATTTGGTACTGCGGCTCGATTTATCTTCTCCAGCATCAGGTTAAAGAAATCGCACGACAAACAGTCACCCTGTCTGAAACCTCGTTTGGTATCAAACGGCTCGGAGAGGTTCTTCCCAATTCTGACGGAGCTGGTGGTGTTGCTCAACGTCATTTTACATAGCCGTATAAGTTTTGCCGGGATCCCAAATTCAGACATTGCGGCATATAGGAAACTTATTTTCGTACTGCCGAAGGCGGCTTTGAAGTCGACAAAAAGATGGTGTTTGTCGATTCTTCTTTCTCGGGTCTTTTCCAAGATCTGGCGTATTGTAAATATCTGGTCGGTGGTAGATTTACCAGGTCTGACGCCACACTGATAAGGTGCAATCAGTTCATTGACGGTGGGCTCAAGTCTTTCACACAATACATTCGACAGAACCTTATATGCGATGTTAAGAAAAATATCCCTCGATAATTGGCCCAAACTGCACGATCACCCTTTTTGTAAATTTGGTAGAGCACACTTATGTTCCAATCAGCAGGCATGCATTCTTCCGACCTTATTCTAGAAATGAGCTCGTGCATGCTCTTAACCAGCTTCTCTCCGCCGTACTTCAATAACTCCGCTGGTAACCCGTCAGACGCGGGGACTTTATTGTTCGTCAGCCGTGCTATCGCTTTCCGAATTTTTTCATAGTTGGGTGATGGTACATGGGATTCGGGTTCAACATCTCCTCCAAGGTGGTTGCAGATGCTTCCATTAAGCAGTGTGGAGAAGTGCTCCCTCCATAATTGAAGTATGCTGTGAACGTCAGTAACCAGTTCATTCTTACAGGAATCCGCCCGGTCTTGAAACCTTCTGTTAGCTGTCGTACTTTCTGGAAAAATTTTCGGGTGCTTTTCCTGTCGGCTAGCATCTCAAACTCTTCGCATCAAGCATTTCGGTCTCTCTCGTTTTCTCACGAAATATGCGTCTTGCTTCCTTCTTTAACTCAGGATAACGCTCCCAAACAGCTCGCGTTGCGCCCGATCGCAGTGTGGCCCTGTAGTATGCGTCTTTACATTCCGTAGCGGCGCGACATTGCTCGTCATACCAGTTGTTCTTTCGGGCTCGCTGAAATCCGATGGATTCTTCAGCGGCGGTATGTAGATAGCGAGAAATATGGTTCAACTGCTCGGAAATATCGTTCTGTTGATTATTGCTCTCAGAGAGCAGGAGTGCAAGTCGAGTGGCGATTGCAGCTTTCCGACGTCGAGCTTTCCTTGTGTCCATTTGCGTGCGATTTTTGCTGCACAGAGGCGCGTGCGAATCTTAGCTACCACAAGAAAATGATCCGAGTCGATGTCCTCGAATCGTGCGCACATTAAGGACACTGAAAGCATTCCTTCCGTCTATCACAACATTGTCGATTTGGTTTCGTGTCTTACCATCTAGAGATAGCCTCGTAGCCTGGTGAATTTTCCTATGCTGGAACCTGGTACTACAGATTACCATGTTTCGGGCCCCGGCGAAGTAGATCAGTCTCAATCCGTTATCGGACGTTTCGTCGCGGAGACTGAATTTTCCGACTGTGGAATCAAATATGCCCTCCTTACCCACCTTGGGATTGAAATCGCCAAGCACGATTTTTATATCGTGGTGGGGGCACCGCTCATACGTGCGGCCAAAGAGATCGTAGAAGCGATCTTTGGTCCTATCGTCCTTCTCTTCCGTCGGGGCGTGGGTGCAAATCAGCGAGATGTTGAAGGATCTCCCTTTGATGCGGATTGTGGCGCGATGTTCGTCCACCGGACTGAACGACAGTACTTTACGGCGCAGTCTCTCTCCCACCACAAATCCGACACAAATTTGCGCTCCTTCAAATTGCAGCTGTAATAGATGTCGCAAGGGCCTATCGATTTTTTCCCTTGCCCCGTCCATCGCATCTCTTGGATGGCGGTCTGTCTTCGCTCTGCTGAGGACATCAACCAGCCGGGCAGAGGCACCATCCCAATTAAGGGTGCGGACATTCCAGGTGCATGCCCTCAAATCATTGTCCTTAATACGTTTGCCGTGGTCGTCATCAAAAAAGGGGGGTCTCATCTGAGGCTTTGTTTTCCTAATCATTGGAAGTTGTTTTTTACGTGGCGGGTGAAAATTTTAAGTTCGTTTATATAGCGAGCCGCTTGCTCCAAGACAGACGCCCGCTTGCAGCCGCACCTCCTGGTGAACAGACGCTGTGGACTTTAGTGTACCCTTAAACCGAATATGTCGGAGTGGGTCCACTAAAGCTCCCTCTCTATTATCCGTGACCCATGGCTCCACACGGGTTGGTTACCGTATCTCACACATGGGTTGCTCACGTTGCCCAGGGTGCACGAACGTGGACGTAAGAGTAGGGATTGAGTACAGCCCTGAACTGTAACCGCATACACAGAAGCACCACTGTACCCCAGTGCGAAGCTCTCAAACGTTATGCGAAAGTTGTGCGAAGTATGCCTAATCAGCGCTTTACTCGTAGTATATGAAAATAAGTTTGTTGATTTGCAGCACTTGGTTTGCGCCAATCGTGTTACCGTTATTCCTCTTCTTGTGGTTTTGATATTCGCTAACGTCACACATCTTGATCACGGTTTCCATTCGGGTTATTTATTACAAAAATATGGAACATTTTCCCATTTGGTGACTTGAGAACTTCAAAATTCATATTAAAACTTTTCAGACAAAGAAAGACTTTGGGCCGCTTTCTAAAAGACCGCTTTAGTACATAGATTCAAATTTATTAATACATGATTAAAATTACAATGATGCTTGCTACGCAAGTGGTATTAGTATTGCTAAGGCACTATAAACAAAGATCGAATGAGTGCATTTAGTAAATTGGAGTGCAAGAGATGTGCTCAGGCATTATAACCGGTTCAACGTTAATCAGGTTTCAAGAGTCGATAAAGGCCATACGTCAATTAAGTGAGCGCTGAACACAGCTAACCGCCGATGATTTAAACCAGTTTTAAGAAGCTAGCCCTTAAAGCAGGACAATTTTTTAAATTATATATGTATGTATGTACATATATGTGATATAACTACCGAAATAAAACACTTTCTTCAAGTTCGGTACTAAAGTAATACAAAGTTGTATTTATTAAGAATTAGCAGATTAGGCTACTTAGGCGGTAGCCATCTATGTAACAACAATAACGCTGTTTATACGTTTCCACATATATATGTATGTATGTATATCTACGCATAATAAAAATAATAAAATACAAATACTTTTTTTGAATTAATTTATTTAATAGATATATTTCATTTAATTAACAATTTCAATATAATGTTTCAAGTTTGAATATTTTCTGAAAACTAATTTAAAAAATAATAAAATTTTCAAACGTATTGAAACGATCGCAATAGTAATTTTTTAGATTATAATAAACTGAACATTTCTTAACAGTAGAAAATCAACACAGTATATTACTCCTCCCACCTCTAAAAAAAAACTATGTCCTCATTGTTAACAACATATAAATAACAATCATTTCGATCTGATATTATACAAAGCTTTAAAATAAATTTTTTTAACAATATTCAATCTTAGATAAGCAGCAAAAATATTAGCTAAGTATTTTGAAATAGCTAGTCATAAATTCATTATTGAGAAATTAAAATTTTTAACAAGGTAATATCTTTTTTAATTAAAATATAAGTTGGTTACATTTTTTTCTTTTAAACTGATTTTTATATTTTCGAACCTTTCTAGTTTTATATTTAACCAAATGATGTTCTCCATCACCCTCCGTTTGCACCACCTTTACTTTGTTAAAAGGATTGCACATTTTCTCTAACCTTTTCCTTGAATTTTCTGCCGTAACAACGTTTAAGTCAATATCAATGTCTCTTCTAACTTTATTTAAATAATTTATTCTTCGTTCTGTAATAACTTGAAGATTTATGCGTGGATAAGTTTTATTAAAGAAAATATTATAAGGTATCTCTCCAGTAGTGGAATGCACTATGTTATGATTATATGTGAAAACTGCTTGTTCTATTCCAAAAAATTTTAGTTCTCTGTCATTTGATGTGTTTATTATCCTTAATTTTTCATTTAAAGTCTTATGCAAACGTTCGATATCAGATATTCCAGTTTTACCTGTTGTTATCTCTACTGTAATATTTAGTTGTTCACTCCATTGCTTAATATTAATATTATTTAACCCTTGATCTTGATCGATCTTTAATACTTTTGGGGAACCTATTTCGTTAAATATTTTTATTAAAGCTCTTTTCGCTTCTAGCCAATTTAATGAACTGACATGCTCCACCATCACGAATTTTAAATAAACATCAAATAATAAAATAAACATGTTAAATAATAATTTACATATACATATAGGTGGTGTTATTTTGAAAGGTAATTTAGGGGTAATGTGCTCATTTTTGCAATTATTGCATTATTCACATTCATTAATAATTTTGGAGATTTCCTTAACATAATTAGAAAAATTAAATCTTTTTTTAAAATAACTAACAATTTTTTCTATACCCTGATGTAACCCCTCTAGATGAATTTCTGAAACCTTTGTTTTAAATTCCGTATATTCTATAATATTTTCTAAGATTCGAGTCGTTCTCAAAACTCTATTATTTTTGGTCTTACTAAATTTTTATAGACATCTTGAAATATTAGAAAATCTTTATCATCTGGCATAAAAATGGCATTATTATTAAGAGCATAACTTTTTATTATATCTTTTATGAAATCAACATTTAAATTATTATATGTTATCGTAACCAAATTTTTTGAAAATATTTTTTCTGTACTAACATTATTATAAGTTCCTTTTATTAATTTAATTTGATTTTTAAAAACATTCAAAGGCCTTTCCGAAATAAATATGTAATTCTCAGAATCTTCGTTTCCTGAATGAATAGTACCAGCAGTTGAAAAATTATCTTCCTGAATATTCTCAACCTGGTTTTCATTTACATTACACTCTTCAATTTTGACTCTAGATAATGCATCTGCAACTTTGTTTTCCCTACCAGGTATGTATTTTATATCAAAATCAAATTCGTTTAACTTAATTTTCCAACGTTGTAATTTGGAATTAGGTTCTTTTAGATTAAGAAGCCACTGTAATGGTCGATGGTCAATATTTATCAAAAACTTTCTTCCATAAAGATAAGGCCTGAAGTACTTTGTGGCCCACACAATTGCAAGTAGCTCTTTCTCTGTTGCAGAATAATTTAATTCATGCTCATTTAGCGTTCGACTTGCAAAGCAAATAGGATGACCCTGTTGACTCGAAACTGCCCCTAATGCCATAGTAGAAGCATCAGTAGTTAGAGTGAATAACTTTTCATAATTTGGAAATGCCAAAATTGGTTCATTGGTTATTAATAATTTTATAGTATCTACAGCCTTAATATAATCTTTATCAAAACTATTAATTTTGTTCCCTTTCTTTAAACATTTTGTTAATGGTTTAGTTATTTTAGCAAAGTCTTTTATAAATTTTCTATAAAATCCTGCTAATCCTAAAAACTGTTTAATTTGCTTTTCAGTCTGGGGTACTGGATAATCTACTATAGATTTAATTTTATTCGGATTCGGCTTGATTCCTTCTGGCGTAACAACATGTCCTAGGAATTCCGCTTCTCTTTTCATAAATTCACATTTATCCATCTGGATTTTTAAATTTGCATTAGCTTACTTTGCAAAAACTCTATTGAGCGATTCAACATGTTCCTGAAGTGAAGTACTAAAAACAATTATATCATCCATATATACCATGCAATCTTTTCCTATAAGATCCTCCAAGATTGTATTCATTAATCGCTGGAACGTTGCAGGAGCATTTTCAATCCGAATGGCATCCTTAAAAATTCGTAATGGCCATTTTGGGTTGAAAAACCAGTTTTAATTCTATCAATAGGATCCATTTCAATCTGATAAAAACCCTTAGCTAAATCAATTGTCGAAAAATACATGCATTTTCCAATTTTATCTAAAATTTCATCTATATTTGGAATTGGATACCTGTCGTTTACGGTAATGTTATTTAATTTTCGGTAATCAACTACAATTCTCCATTTTTGTTTACCTGATGCATCTAACTTCTTAGGCACTACCCAAATCGGTGATGAATAGGGAGAATTGCTATGACAAAGAATATTTTGATCTAACATATCTTTTATTTGCCGATTTACTTCTTCTTTATGAATTTCAGGATACCTATAAGATTTTGTGTAAATTGGATCCTCATGAATTGTTTTAATTTTGTGTTTTATTTTATTAGTAAAAGAAAGTTTATCTTCTTCTTTGTAAAATAAATCTATATAATGCCCAACTAATTTGATAATTTGCTTTAATTCTTCTTTATTCAAATGATCAAGCCTAAAATCATTTTCATTTATACTTACTTTGACAGAATTATTTGATATATGCTGTAAATTATTACATGCTTTATTTTGTTCACTACTAACAAAATTATATATGTCACCATTTAACATTATCGATTTTTCTTTAAGATTTATTTTAGCATCAAGTTGTTTTAAGATATCATAATCTAATAATCCATTAAAATTTTTCGAAAATTCATGAATGTAAAATTTTAAAATATTTTCTTGATTATTATAATACACTTCTTGTCTTTTATTTAATGTTATTTTCCCAGCAGATGTTTGCAATATAATTGGATTAACACTAATGACTTCACTCTCAAAAGTATAAGGCCTAATTAAACTAATAGTCGAACCTGTATAAACTAAAAATTTCAAAGGAGTATTTCCAAATTTTAAAACTACTGTGGGTAAATTTCCGAGGCCTTTAAATGAAAATTTGATGGATCTTGTTCCATAGGTTCAGGCATACCAAATCGTCTGGTTCTATCTATATTTGAATTTGGTTCATTTAAATACTGTTTATTAAATTCTCTTTTAAGATTTGGATTATAATAACTATTATAATTATTTGGATAGGGTGAAAATGCATATTGAGGAAGAACACATTGATTTTGACTTGATTTATAACTATTATTATTTAAAATCGTTTTGGAATTCATAGGATGAAAAGGTTGTACAATTGGAAAGTTATTAGGTCGGAAAATATTATTTATTTGAGTTTTATTTATTTTATTTGTATTATCATTATCGAAAACATTACCTTCTCTGAGAACTTTCATCGCACCTTTAAAGTCATTAACTAAATTCGCATTAATTAATGCTGTAATATGAATTGGTAACTCTTTCTTTAAAGTTTTTAAACTAGTTCTATTAAGCTCTTTATTTAGAAATGTTTTTGTCGCTTCAATATCTTTACTTAACTTTATACAATCTTTAACCCTGCAAACTTGTTCATTAATTTCAAAACATAATAATTTAACACTATTTTTTAACTTAATATTATTTATTCCTTAAATGAGCGTTGGAATGGGTGTATGCTCACCAAATTCTTCGATCAATAGATCACGCAACGATACCCAATTATTTGGCTGCTCTCGTCTTACCAGATTTATGGCAGCTCCTTTTAGTGTCGTTAAAATTAAATTAAGGAAAAACTGTTGGTCCTCGGGTGATTGCGCTCCAGACATGATATCATCAATACTGCTTACAAACATAGCAAGGTATTGAACATCACCGTCAAAAGACGTTAATAATTTATTTTGCATTGCAAACTCTCTTCGTCCTTTTGCTTCAGCCATTTGAGAAGGATCTTTAATGTTAATAGAGCGAAAACTTGTACTCAAAACGTCCAACTGCTCTTCAAAATTCATTCACGAAAATCGTTTTATTGATCTAATTGGCTCTCCAAGTTGCGGCTCAGGCGAATTAAATTTCTTTACTAGTTTTTCAAGGATCTTTTGCACAGATCCTACCGACTGCGCCAATAAAATACAAATACTTATTTTTGAATTAATTTATTTAATAGATAAATATATTTAATTTAATTAACAATTTCAATATAATGTTTCAAGTTTGAATATTTTCTGAAAACTAATTTAAAAATTTAAAAATTTTAAAACGTATTGAAACTATCACAAAAGTAATGTTTTAGATTATAATAAATTGAACATTTCTTAACAGTAGTAAATTTTAGTATAATAAAGTGCGAGTTTGTTAGTTTTTTATAATATTTGTACTAGTTGCGTTGCACTGTTTGCGTTAAAAACAAATGTATTTTTCAAACAAAATGTTGAAACGCGCAGACTTTGTTTACATTTAGATATATCTATGGGTGATGGACCACAACAAATCACAAAATATACCCCGAAGAAAACTCGTCACGAAATTTTTTAAATATTGAATAAAATGCGGGACAAAGGCATGACATTTAGAAAAAAACAGTACAATTTCGGACAGGACAGACTTTTCAAAAACAGTAGGGATGGTTACCGTTTATATGTACATAAGTATACTAGACTCAAATGTGGCATCAGTGGTAACCGAATGAAAATTTGTATTGTTGTCTTAAAAAGTATGTCAAAGATGAATTAGACTTAGATGCTTTCTGAGATCAAGTCAGTGTTATATAAAATGGTATGAATGAAAACGCCTTTAATAATTTACCAATATTAAATAATGCTGCTGCTGCGGAACTGCAATTTTTTAACTAAGTTTAGTGAAAACGAAGTTTAGAAAGAGTGCAATAAGGACAAAAACATTATGCCGTAGTAAAAAGGCTAAGTATATTTGGAAACCAAACAATTTAAAAAAAAGTTTATTTATAATTTTTCGCTTACTTATTGTATTTTCATGTAGCAATAGTTTTATCTATTTTTATTAATAATTTTTTGGAAGCATACGGCCTGATGCATTTTACGTATGTATGTGTATAAATAACTTTTTATTTTTGTTTTATATATATCAATAAAGCTGGGTTTTGAACTTTTTAATACCTAAGAATAATGTATAAATCATTATGGATCGAAATGAATAATGAAGAAATTCAAAACTCTTAAAGAACTCATAAGTTATTTACCCTTGGAGAAATGCTATTGAGAGGTTGTTTTTTGGTTTTTTGAAGACTTCCGCTGAATGTTAAGATATTAACAATACCATTTTTTCCAGCTACATTTTCTGCTTTATTTAGTAAACTTAATATCAATTCCTCTCTAAAGTCTTAAAAAAATTAGAATTTCCGACGAAACATTTTATATAAAAATTAGATTCACACAGCCAAGTCCAGGATTTGAAATAATCCCTCTTTCTACCATCTTGTTTTCAGCACTGGATCAATATGATAATTGATCGGCCTTATAATTCTTACCATGTTCCGGTTATAAAACACAACGTCTCTTGGTCGCTACACTTGAAAACTTCTATTAAACATGAATGGTGTGGCTTCGTTATCGACAAAATCTCGTGTTTGTCCATTTGGTCACAAAAACTTCTTCTTGTTATTTTCCAAAAGATTTTGCAAGTTCTGTCTGGTAAAGCATTTCGAACTTGATTTACAATTGAAACGCAATAAGCACATATAATGGGTTCTGCAATCATGCCACGAATAGGGCATGGACCCATAAATTTTAAGACTACAGTTTTTGTTTTCGATCCTGGGACACAGCGGCCACTTTTCCTACATATGTATATAGTTAAATATTAATGCCGTACCAATCTTATATTGCTTAAAGCAGAGATGGACACTTTATTCCGTATTGGCTTTTTGTTAAAATTGGCTGCGCGAACCCATTTTGGGGTTAAAAGAAGGGCTCATAATCGGCAAACATGAAGAGGGTAGTAGAAGGGCAACAAGTTTTACTACTACATGCATAGTAGGGATGTCAATTTTGGGCATTTTGTTGATCCCGGGATTTTCGAGATCTGAGATGATAATAACAAACATTCGAGATGAAAAATAACAAACATTTATATGCAAGGATGAGGCGTGCTCATTCTAATAATAACTAAATAAAACAGAATTTGCAAAAACACAAACAACAACCACACAAACAAGTTTAAATAGCGGCAGATCGGTTGCTCTTGTTTGTAGTTGGTTTGTTTAAGGAAGATGGAATAAACACAACAGTCCACTCGGCTAGCGTAGCACAGCCTGTAGCGTGTTGGCTCTGCAACTCCGAACTCCAGGGTTCAAATCCCGGCAGAAGTGGTTATGAAGAATACAATTTAATTCATTTAATAAAAAAACGGAGTCTTATGAGAAAATGTGGTGATTTACGAAAGAGTACTACATATAACTTCTACCATTAAAAAGCTGTTGTTGTTTTTTCCACACAAAAATCTTTCATATGTTGGCCTTCAGCACAATAAAATTGTCAATTATTAACATTTATTAGGCCAACAGAAAAATAAAAAACATTTAAAAAAAAATGTAATTGAAACAAGTAAGAAAAGCTTAATTCGGGGGAAACCGATTTTTATATACCCTCGCGATGTATTTTTTCATGGGCGGTGCCCATAATTTCATAAAAACACCGTTTCTTTGTTTCAAATCGCTCCTAGTATTAAACTTTACTCAATTTCTTCCAATAAATACTGAAAAACGAAGTTTTTTGCATTTTTCAAAATTTCCGTTATATGGAAGTTGGGCGTGGTTATGGTCCGATTTCAAAAGTTTGACGGTGAGGCTAGTGATATCAAGGGCAATATGTTCACCAAATTTTATGACGATAACTTCTTAGTTGAAAATCGCTCCAAATACCGAATTTCACTTAATTTGTTTTAATAGATACCGAAAAAATTAAGTTTTTGTATTTTCCAAAACTTCCGTTATATGGGAGTTGGGCGTGGTTATGATCCAATTTCAAAAATTTTCTACGCGTCAGTTGGGCGGGTATGGAGGGATAAAACCGTTGGGATTATTATTATTATTATAAAAATAGAGATGTCAAGGAAAATAGGTCCTCCAAGTTTTGTGACGATAACTAATATTGTTATTGAGATACAGCAAATTTTTCATAAGTGAGGGTGGCAACGCCGAATTTTCAAAATTTCGTAAACACCAAATTTCTTAGTTCAAAATCGCTCCAAATACCAAATTTCAATCAATTTGCTTTAATGTATACCGAAAAACGGAGTTTTTGCATTTTTCAAAAACTTCCGTTATATGGAGTTGGGCGTGGTTTTTGTTTGATCTTGACCATTTTCAATAACAAAGAGCAGTCTATGTACCAAATTTCATTGAGATATCTCGATTTTTACTCAAGTTATTGTAACCACGGACAGACGGCTAAATAGATTCCTCTTTTCATTCTGATCATTTTAGTATATATATGTATATATCTATCTCGATGATTTATTGCTGTTACAAACAACCGTACAAGTACGCTCGGGTATAAAAAAACACAACCGTCATGAGTGGTGCGTGGTTGTGTGTATTAATACATACATATATCTCCAGGGGGTCAATTCTAGTTCTGTGAAACAATGATTCGCGTTCGGTGATAAAATGAAAAAAAACGTCAAACTGTTTTCATATGAAGAAAAAGTGGAACGAAACGAAACTATTCACGTTTTCACATCACTGTCTATTCGCGTTTTCTGAAAAACTGAAAACAACTGCCAACATCTTTTCATATGATAAAAAGTATACACACAAATTTTATTCGTGAAAACAAGATTTAATTTCTTACCACCGTTTAAGAATACATTTTGGAACCATTTTCCATCATCCCTCGTCAAGTTTAGTTTGGAAACAAACCGACGGAAAATCTTTCCAAAATACATCATATTCCAACCCTGTCGAAAACCTCAACAACCAAAACTAACATGTGATATAATACTGCCCCTTTACAGGCAGGTTTATAATTTGGAAAAATATTACCTTAAATATACTTGTGATAAAATAATGAAATACTTAAAGAAATAAAGGTAATTTATGGTTTGAAAACTGACATGCGATATAAAAATAAGTCTAATATTTTGAGAAAAAACGTAGATATTTGTATTATGCTGTAAAAGAGGGCCCTTTTCTTTGATAAGCCAATACATCTTTCCACCAGAGCTCGGGTTGATTTATGAGCTATGTTTTAACGCTCTTCGGCTGTAGAGGATGCTGCACTAATTGGAGTCAGGAGCCAAGGATATTAACATTTTTTTTGTATTAGCATTTTCGAGATTTGAAAACGAAATTCCGGAACAATCCCGGGATCCAGAATTTCTCGAAATTTTGATTCCTAATTTGCCAAAAAATATAACACGTCTGTAATCAGTGTATTATAGAAGTATACAAAGTAACATTAATATAACAGAAAAAAAAACGAAATTCTGTAAACCATGTATGTATGTATTTATTGGTATTTTCAATAAAAAAAGGAAATAAACATAAGTCTTATTACAAAATAATTTATACTTGAAGTACAAATATACATATTTAGTACAGAGGAAGCACTGCTACGCCTCAACACTTGTTGGTTTAATTGTCGACAGTAAGTTAAATGCTCTCTGTAGGACATAGCCTTTATTGCCTCATTACAAAAACTCTTAATTTATTTTACCAAGCCTTCTAATAAATTGTATGCCTTTCGATTATTGGACAGTTGCGAGCTGCTCGTTAACACTTTAATGCAATTTAACTTTGAGACGTTCTGCCTTATCCACTTCAGGCACCTCGTTGTTAGTTCTATTAACATCGCTTTTATAATGAGGCTCATTTTCTACTCGAGTGGGATATTCTCCAGCTCATTTATAATGGCACGAACAAAACAAAGCCTTAAGGGAGTTAACAAGCTGCGTTATTTGTCGATTGCGAACTTAGCTTTGTTTTGGCCTTGAAAAAGGAATTTTTAAGAATGATACAAAATTTGAAAAATAAATGGTTATTCAATTCTTTGTTTTCTACAAATCCGGGACTTAAATAGACTTATCCCGGGATATTCGGCAGCTAAAAATGGCCGGGATTGGCATGCCTAATATGTACATACTCAAGTCGAATTCATGCAGAATGGTAGCCCATCGCCAACAATAACATTTTTGTGAGTTAGGATGTAATGGCAATTTAGAATAGAAAAATTGAAGCTTACTTACCAAGCTCTCTATTTACTTTATCAAAAGATTACATTTTTCTCTTTTTTTTTCAAGTACCCACTTTTACAAAAAGTTTTTACAAATATTGACCAAAGGTCATACATAAAATCACGAACTTGAATTACGTTACTTCGTTTTTCTGACATCTTTAAACTTAAAGCGAATATAAGATGAAGCATTTTAATGCCAACAGGTTGTATGAATACGCCTTGGTACATCGTGTTCGATTATTCGCCTTTCGAATTATTCGAAAAAGGGCAATTTGAAAAAACCGGTTCCTTAATTTTTAATAAAAAAACCTGGTAAACCGGTTCTTGTTCCAAGTAAGAAAAAACTACATCAATGTACATACCATACATGTAACTATGTAAATGCAATTATTTCTATGAAAGAAATCTTGTGAACATAAAATATACACCCCTATGCTGGAATCCGTCGTACGTTCGATTACGCTACGAATCGTAAAATCGATATGCTCAAATCCGCTTTTCGTAATCGTAAATTCGAAATTCGTAGACTGTTTTCGCAATTCGTAATATCGGTATGCCAGAATCCGTCGGAGCTGTCAATTGCGGAATTTTTGTACGAACAGCCACTGGTGTCGGAGCGAAACAAATTTTAGGAAAATAAACGAGTATAAACCCAAAAATAAGCAAATATGCATGTATGTATGTATATACATGTGTACATTTGTATTTATGTACATATGTAATATAAACTATGCAATAAAAACTAGAATTATTACGTGTGTATATATTTGCGAAGATCACAAACAAATCGTACGCAGTATGTTTCTTGTGTGAATGCTTCTTTGTTGAGGCGAAAACTTGTCACAAATCTTTAAACCATTAAACTTTAATATATCTGAGCATTGAATTCGACAATATTACACACTTAATAATTTAAGAAATTTGTATTTAGATCATCTCTTAAGAATGTACATACATTCGATGCATATTTATGCAATTCTGCCTTTAATTAACGAAAACTTATCAAATGACTTATAAATGTTGATATTAAACTTCAATCTTTACTTGCAATAATATCGGTACATGTATATTTCTGCCAATATGCCTAATTACGAACTTCGAAATTCCTGTTTTTGGTTGGCAACGCGGTTGATAGTTACGAACGGATTTCAGCATACCAAATTTCGAACTTTCGGAACGGAGCTACGAATTCGTAACTACGAACATTCGGATTACAGCATAGGGGTGATAGTTTAATGTCCGAATTCAGCAAGCAGTATCAGTCTCTAATAGACAAAAGTCATAGTATTAGACCAGTTGTCATTAATTGGTCTGAAGTCCTCTACTCTCAAAACAAAGTTTTTCAATTAGGATCAGGTGATAAGTAGGCCACAAGGATTAAGACAAACACAAAGAATAAAAAAGGAAAAGCGAGAAAAGGCAATAATCTTCGACTCATACATAGTCCCTTTCACAAGCTGACGCAGATGCAGATGGTCTCGTGTTCAGTTATGTCGAGATAGAGAATTTGAAAGAAAATAATTGTATTAGGGTTTTGAATTACAAGTATATAGATGTACATATTTAGTATTTAGGAATTTGAACGTACAACAAATGGATTTTACGCTTAGAAGGTGCCAAAACGCTGTGTCAGCTCCGTCAACCCACCGTTTCCTCGTAAGCTCGGAAAAAACAGTTGGTTGGAAAGCGCAACGAATAACAACCGTTATTTGCTGAAAATCTTACAACCACGGTGGAAGAAATCACATCGTGACAAGTGTTGATAATTATATAGAAAATTAGGTTGCTGGCCTTAAAAGTCTAAAATTTTAAAACTTAAGATTATATTAAATTAATGAATTCTATTTTGACCGAGCTTAAAGGACTTACTGTCCGTAAAGCGTTATACAATTTTTAAGGTTTGCCGTTCTCTTTTATCATACATTTGCTGCGTTTATTATGCAAATTATTTTGATTTTGAATAAGTATACTTATAAGGTCTTGCCTCATTTTTAAGCACTTTGGGGTTTCCGTTTTAATAAAAATATAAAATATGTGAAAATAGTCGTTGTGCTGCCGTATTTCTATTTTTTTATCAAAGGCTTTAACTTTACAACTGATAAAAAGTGGTTTAGGAGATTCAATCAACCCGATTAATTCGATATTCGAAAAATCAAGATTTCAAAAAAAACGATAGAATAATTTATGAAAAAACCGAGTCAATCACCCTAGTACATACTCATAGATCAAACTCCCGCTCCCTGCTCCTAAGCTTAATGTATTACACTGGTCAAAACTAGTAATGCCACATTAACTTTGATAGCTAATATCTTTTTATCTAACTACCTTTGTTATTAAATTGCAATTGTTTTCAATTAAATTCAGTTTTCTGTTGATACGATAATACTCATAACCAGAACGACCATAATAACTATTGTTCCGAGGATACAATGTCAATCGGATGGTTTTATTAAAGCGAAAGGAACTTCATAGTTACAAAAGTGTATAAAGTTAAATATACAAAGAAGTTACAGTTTTATGTGAAATACAGCAGAGGGTGTTAACTGCAGAGTTGTATTAAGGCGTTGGAATTGGCTCGTATTTTCTAACAATAACAACAAATGTACGTTTGCGTTTAAATAGTAATTTAACTTTTTTAAAATTTTGCGATTTATTAACGGCATTCATATATATAATACTTTATACAAACGCACGCTGTGTGCCATGCGCAGGTTTTACTTGACAGCATGAGCTGAATAATGATATGAGCATAGTAAAACGCATAAAAATTCAACAATCGCGATGGCTTGGACATGTCGTTCGTATGGATGATGATGCTCCGGTGAAAAAATCTTTCGACTCGGTTCCGATGGGTGGGCAACGAAGATGGACACCCTAGAAGCACCAAGTGCAGAAGAACACGCCTTCACTTGGTGTGAGTAACTGGCGTAACCTATCACATTATCATTTTATAACATTTATATAACAAAGAAGAACGATTTGTTGTAAATAATGTATGTATTTATTGGTATTTTCAAGAAAAAAATGAAAGAAAAATTGAAACACCTACAAAATAATTTATATTTCAAGTACAAATATACATATTTGGTACATAAGAATCACTGCTGCGCCTCAACACTTGTTGGTTGGATTGTCGACAATAAGTTAAGTGCTTTCTGTAAGACTTTTAGCTTTTATCGCCTCATTACAAATACTATCAATTTATTTTACCAAGCCTTCTGATAAATTGTATGCCTTTCGATTATAGGACAATTGCGAGCTGCTCGTTAGAATTAGATGCAATTTATATTTGAGACTTTCTGCCTTGTCCACTTCAGGCACCTCGTTGTTAGTTCTTTAACATCGCTTTAATAATAAGGCTCATTGTCTACTCGAGTGGGATATTCTCCAGCTCATTTACATATAATGGCAAGAACAAAACAAAGTCTTAAGGGAGTTAACAAGCTGTGTTATTTGTCGATTGTGAACTCTCTAAGGGCTTTGTTTTACCCTTGATAGGGGAATTTTTAAGAATGATATTCGGGAGCTAAAAAAGGCCAAGAGCCCGAAATTGACATGCCTAGTATGTACCTACAGGGGATAGCCGCCGGCAATAGTAAACGTGCTCAATTTCTCTTTTAGGGGCCGATATTTTGATGTCTATTAGGGCGATTATTCCAGGAAATTGATATTTTTCTATAAATTTAATTTTGAGCGCATCTCCGCTGCGAATTAGGCCTTAATGGCATTAATTCACCAATTAGCTCCCAACACAATGCCTTAGGGAACCGATACAAATCTATAAAATGTTCGTTGGTGGTCATCTCTAAGGGATTTTGGCTATCGCGAAGTCTGCGCCTTAGTACTCTCAAATGACTTCTGTTGCAATTTAAAATATTGTAGACGATATAGTTATAAACCCCTTTTTACCTTTGTTCATCTCGATTTCTTTTCAACAAATGCAAAACTATAAATATTCCCGACATTACTTGTTTACGTTTTACTCATCTTTGACATTTAGCACAAAAATTTCAATAACAAAGTTGCAAAGGTTTCACAAGTTCAGTGGAAATGAAACACCTTTTTCACAGCAAGAACCAGGATCGCAAAATATGCGTTCGTGAAAAGAGGGAGTGAAAATAAGTTGTGAAAACGAAAATGAAAAGTTGTTTTCACTTCACGTTACACAGAACGAAAATTTACCCCCAAAAGGATAATGTGCAACGTTGTGTGATGGAGTTGCCCATATTAAGAGTGCCGGATTGATTGGTAGAGTCATAGACTTAATTAATGAAGGAAGGGGCATTCGTTGGTCTTGTTTGAAATGCAGATCAACTGAGATTGAACTTTATAAATTTTTTAGGCAAACTAGAAATGGCTTTTTTGAAATCGGTAGAGACTTACTCGCACTTACTGATAAATTCAAGCTTTATGAAAGCACGTTTAAATCATTTAAGTGCTTATATAGTCAAGCATCTGAACCTGGCAGAGAAAACAAATGCAAGCAAACCAAAAGTCCGTATATAGAAATCGTTCCCAATCTTAATGAAAAAAGCTGAACAAAATTTAGTGCAACAGCCTCAATCAATTAAAATTATAAATATTTTATCTCCATCACCCAGGCGGGGTCCTTCTTCATCGTCAAGAACTATCTGCACTAGGGCTTCTGCCTTAAAAAACACTACTGGCCAAGGCGAGCTACGGGTTTGTTCCCATGAAATCGTGCCATCGCCACCTCAATCCCTTCCACCTACTTCTATTGCTTCAACCCCTCAAACTTCTTAAGGTCTCCCAATTTCCGATTTCGAACATTGGTTTCCCTTATTGGCAACAATAATTTCGGGCGGAAATAGTTGGCGGATTAATTGAATTTGTTCACTATTTTTTAGGAGGCGAAAAATTTAAACATATTCAATGTAAGCAATTTAAGAACAAAACAGTAAACAAAGTTCAAAGAGGAATACTATTAGGTAGAATACAGGAAAAGCCGGATATTGCAAGAGGTTTGGTCAAATAAAACAAGGAAAATATAGCTGAGTTATGAAAACAGCTGCATAGTTTGGGGCCTGCAATAAAAAATTAGTCCGAATGGAAAGCGGTAAACAATTTATATTTAAATGTACGCAGAAATACATTTTTTATGCAAAATAGACTTGGACTGGCCAAAAGCAGTATGTCTTCCAGCGTAGGTAGCTTTTCCTACTACGGGAATAATATGGACTCGTTTATTTTGACATTTCTTACATAATCTGACTAAAAGACAATTGCCCTAGCCCAATTTCAAAACTGTTACCTACACCTTTTTAGTATCCACCTTCAGAGAAAAATCGCAGGCACACTTCCCAACTGGCGGAATAGCAAATTGTAGTCGCGCTGGTGATATTGAAGAGGTTAACACAGATCTAATAAATACTTGAACGATTCTTTTTAGACTTTATATTTTAATGATCTGGAAAAGTTATAATTTTTGTAAAATTACTATTGAATTTGAATTATTTGATAAATATACACTTCAAGCATAAACATTTCAGAGTTGTAATTTCCATGTTCGAATTTTCGAAGCAAAATTTATTCCGGGTGAAACTCGCAATAGGCGGATTCAATCCGGGCGAATAAAAAAATTTCGGGTGAATTTCTTTTCGGGCGAAACTTACGATAAGGGTGAATATCTCACCGTGATACTGAACCAAAAAACTAATTTCTAATTCTGCTTTAAGTATCTTGTAGCAAAACGTAAGAGGTTTAAATACTAAATTAAATGGTTTATATTTAAAAGGCCTAGATTGTAACTACAAAGTAATATGCTGCACTGAAACTTGGCTTAAACCGCACATTTTAAATTCAGAGCAGTCGATGTCTCACCGTCAAAGCGATCGAACGCTTAGCAAACGACCAAGTAGATAAACTGCAGATATTCTCAATAAATCCATACCAACAATTCTAGGCAAGTTAAAATTAAAAACACTAAGTGAAACCAAATCAAAAATAGAGACTAAGCAAAATACGAAAATATACACAAAAGCTCATAGCAACGTAAAGCAAAAACAAAAACACATAACAACAAAACTTTACCGTTGGAGTGCTGCTGCGTAAAGCAGCCTAAACAACATGAATAAACCACCAGACAACACATCAACATTAATCTCTGATGACCCGAAACTATGCTGGGATGCAACAAAAACAAACAACCTAACCTCTATCGACCCGATTTATTTGTTAATGACTAGTATATATCCCCAAAAGTGAAATATTACAAGAACTGTTCGCAAAATGTGTCTGAAGTGAAAAAAGTTTGCAAAACAGAAGAAAACCAACTGAAAGAAACCGGACTTATCATACTCTAATTTAAATCCACTGCATTACCAACCAAAATCAATATTGGATACCTTAAGGTACCTGTTCGCCCATTCATCCCACCTCCTATGCGCTGCAAAAATTTTATGAAATACAACCACCTAGCGAAATATTGTAAAAACACCTACTAAAACGTGCCCAAGCCTACGTAGACGACTTCCATTTAATCATAAACCTAAACAAACAAAAAAATCCTACCCGCAACTTAGACGCCTTATTTGAAAACATACAAAAATGGTGCAACTACTCTGGAGCTAAGTTATCATTAGACAAATTCAAACACATGCATATATGTAGGAAGCATAACTGCGTGGCGAATATATACTCGAACAACACCATCATTCCAACAGTGCAATAACTTAAAATTTTAGGAATTAACTTCAATAACAAATACAAATGGAACACTCACATCAATGAAACCGCAACTTCACTCTCTGAAAGACTCGACATCATTAAGTGCCTCTCTAGCTCAAAATTCAATTGCAACACACACACACTAATTAATGTAACCAGAGAGAGCAATCATTATCTCCAAAATAGACTACGGCCTGTTCTTGTTCGGAACTCACCTAAATCAATACTCAACAAACTAAAAACCAAACTTAACGCAGCCGTACGTACATCGCTTGGAGCCTTTCGAACCACATCAATCAAAAACATGCTTTTGGAATCAAATATATTCACTATAGAAAACAAATACGAATTACTTAAACTAAAATCTTCAAAACCTTACTATACTCCTGCGACACACCACTGTCAAAATTAATAAAAAGCTAAAAGCGTAAGCGAAACGTAAAAAAAACTATTCAGTCTGTCCTTGATAGAGCGGTATCTAAATGTACTTCTATCATTGTCCCCTTTAATCCCCTAAAAATGAATAACCCAGATCCCATCTGGAAAATTCCAACTAGCCTCGTAAATACATCCCTAAGAATTTATAGCAAATCCAACACGCCGCAAACCATATACAAACAGGAATTTCTTAAAATCAAAAAAAATTTCACAAACTACACATTTATATACACCGACGGCTCACTAATAAATAATCTTCCCACTTTCGCTATAACTACCGACTCTACAGTATTCAAATCCGGAATCCTTCCACTCTACAGCACCGTCTTCTCAGCAGAGATTATTGCCATCTTAGAAGCAATCCAAATAGTGAAAAATAAAATAGGCAAATTCTTTATTTGCTCAGACTCTCTTTCATCGTTGAACGCAATTCTAAATATAAACAACCAAGGGGTAGTATCCCCAGTATTATCAGATCGCTTTTGATCAAACATAGCCCAAAAATAAAACTGCTGTGGATACCCGGACATTCCAGCATCCTGGGCAATGAGCTAGCAGATCAATTCGCTAAAAAAGCAGCTCGGTCCCCACTTATAACCACACCAAACTTTAATGTGGCTGATATCAAACTGTTCATTAAAAACGTATTCCAAATGGAACACGAAAACCTCTCTATCACTGGCCTCAAACTGGTATCAACAAATTTACCAAAAACAACACATAAACTGTAACTACCTAAAATATACACAAAGTTCACTTACTAGATTAGACCAAATAAAAATTATAAGACTCCGACTAGGACACACTAAACTCACTCACTTGCACCTTATAGACACAAACACTCCATCATCATGCCCCGCATGTTAACTCAACACTCAATTTTCCATAAAACACATTTTTGATGATTGCTCAGCTCTATCACACCTAAGAGAACAGATATTTAAACAAGACACCCCTACCCTCCTCCTTTCAAACCCCATCCTGGTAAACATGCAACTAATCCTCAAATTTCTAAAACTATCCAACCTTTATCACCAAACTCTGATAACAGCTAATATAAATAAATAAATAAATTCAGAGATCCTTCCTGACAAATTCCAAATTTATAGAAGTGATCGGACAGAATCGGTGGAGGTGTTCTCTTTGCAGTTCATTCTTTAATACCATCCGAAGAAGTGAGTGTCCCCTTTATTGAGCCCATTGAATTTAAAGCAATACGTATAGTGGTGGGTAAGGGATTAATTTATTTAGCTCTTTGCTACATCCCTCCAAATTTAAACTTAACGTTATATTCGAAACATATTTCATTACTTAATTCCTTAAGACCCCCCATGAGTCGATGATTGTTATCGGCAACTTCAATTTGCCGAGCATATCATGGAACTTAATACACAATCATATCATTCCTATTTTATCAAGGGATATGTAAAATGTGTTCTTAGAAGATATGGCTGAACTCTGCCTTAATCAAATTAATTTAATTCCAAAAAATTTGGAGCGATCTTAGATCTTTGTTAATGTTGATGATAAATCTAAATCATCCGTAAATCGGTGGTTATTCCAGAACATTCTTGCGAAACTGCAATTGAGTTAAATTACGAAATTATAAATGATTTTGGAAATTACGATAATAAATCATGTAGCTCAAGCCGGCGTTTTATTTTCGCGAAGGCCAATTTCAAGAATTGGCAAAATTAGCCTGGCCAACGTATTCGGAGGACGTTGTGCTCAGTGTACAGCATTTTGATAATACTATATACAGCTTATTTAAAATGTTTGTGCCTAAACGTGTTTGTGTTCAAGAAAAACAATCGCAACCTTGGTTTACAAAAGGACTTAGAAGCTTAAAAAGCGAAAAGTTGCGATCTTTAAAATTATATGAGTTAACTGGTTTACACACGGATTTTATTCAGTACTCAATTCTCCGACACAGTTACTTTGATTTGAATAAAAAATACTACAAATCTTACATATGCAAGATTAAAAACAATTTAATACAAAACCCTGAAGCATTTTATGATTTCGTTAACTCGAAGCGCAGAGTAAATGGTTTTCCGTCCTCCATGAAACATCAAAACGTCGTGTCAAGTGACAGTCAATCCATCTCGAACATGTTTGCCCAGTTCTTCAGATCCAATTATTCTATCAACTCGCCTACAAACAAAGATTATCCATATAAACTCTGTCCGATGACCACCGCTATTACTCCTGCTATATCTCCCGAAGAAGTGTTTCATTACTTAAGTACCCTAAAGGAATCTTATAAGTCCGGTCCCGATTTGATCCCCACTTGCTTCCTTAAAAAATGAATATCTATTTGAACCATTATAATATAATATATAATTTTGGCGCTCAGTGATTGGCCAAGCTTCTCCTAACATTTGTGGTGTGCGTCTTTATATTATACCACAAATGGAAGGACCTTCAGTTTTGAGCCGACTTCGAACGGCAGATGTATTTAGTGAGAAGCTTTTTGATGGCAGAAATACCCTCGGAGGTTTGCCATTGCCTGCCGAGGGGTGACCGCTTTAGAAAAAACTATTTATATTATTAAGATTTTGCTTGCCCTGTCTGAGATTCGAACCTCGAACTCACCGGCTTATTAAGTTATAGCACGCACCGCTACCAACTCAACCACAGCGGCCATTTGAACCATTACGAATTTATTAACTTATCTCTTATATTTGGAGTTTTCCCATTGGCTTGGAAGGAAGGTCCTCTATAGAAATTTATCGGGGCATGGCAAAGCTTTCTGCTTTTCCAAAATTATTTGAAGCTATTGTTGTTGACCGTTTAACATATTTCATATCTTCTGCTATTTCTAGCACGGAACATGGGTTCTCTAAAGTAAAATCGATTATTACAAACTTACTTGAGTTTACTGGTCATGTAACAAACGGATTTAGAGAAATTATGCATACCGATGTTATATACACTGATTTTAGTACCTAAAGCATTCGATAAAGTTATCATCAGGGGTTCCACAAGGAAGTCACCTTGGTCCGATTATGTTCTTACTTTTTATAAAAGATATTTCTTCTGTTGTGATATATTCAAAAATTTTGTTTAATTTAACACTGTTGATGAAAGGTATTTACTACAAGTGGACTTAAATAGCATGTCTAATTGGTGTGAAGTACATGGTATGCCACTAAACCTTAAAAAATGTAAAGTAATGTGCTTTTCTCGCAGGGCGGTTCAACCAGCTTCTTATGACATATGTATGTAAGTAACTATAACATTGAACAAGTATTTTACTTTGTTGAACTAGGTATCACAATGAACCCAAAACTTAACTTCAATCTTATATCAATGCTACAATCAACAAGGCTAAGGGTGTTTTTGCGTTTGTAAAACGATGGTCAAAAGAATTCAGTGACCCCTACATTACGAAGGCTCTATTCACCACATTAGTGAGACCAATACTAGAATATGGTTCCATTGTTTGGAACCCGCAATATCAAGTTCATTCTGACCGGATAGAGCCAATTCAAAAACAAATTTTGCTTTAAGAAGTTTTCGCTAGGATTCCCAGTATAACCTGCCACCCTATATTAATAGTTTAAAACTTATTAATCTTCCTACGCTTGCTAGTCGCAGAGAAATGTTAGGCATAATATTTTTGGTAAAGTTCTTGACAGGCTTGACGTCTAGCCCACCTCTTCTGGCCGAAGTGAAGTGGAACGTTCCCTCCCGAATTTCCAGGCATTTCCGGCCTCTTTTTTCTGAAACCTCGCAAAAATAATTTCGAATAAAACGAACCACTCCGTTGTTTATGCCAGGACTTTAACTTTCACTCCGGTTCTTTTAATATATCCGACTTACTTTTTTACATAAAGAATACTATACTTTGTACTCTCCATAGATGATGGATTACATACACAATAACGCTTTAAAACAATTTTTACTATCCAAAATAATTTAAATTTAAAATCAGCTGATGAAGTTTTATTCTGTAGTTGAACAGTTTTAGAGTCTCGACACCCAACAAACTCCTGCCTTACATGACTCGGCATACAAAAAAAAAATGTTAAAAAAAATCAGTACGTCATGGGGATGCGCCCATCGCATCCATTTGGCGGGAATTGAGGGTAAACCCGTTGGAATTATTATTAGTATTAATATCGGGGAAACAGTATCTAGAAAACTTTTATATGCTCATGATCGACAAAAACCCCATCTTAAAGAGTTTGGATAGTCTTCGGGTAGGTTCGTAAATGGACAGGAAAACACCTTACAATTGTAGTTGCTATAAGATTTAACTTACAAACATACACGTGCGTTTGAAATCAAGGGGGGTAAATTGTTAGAATAACGTCATCTGCGTATGACTGCGCACACTGGGGAAATATATTCTGTAAAGATAATGTTTTTTGTTCATCGAGAGGAGACTTTACTGTGCAATTGCCTACTCAGTAAGAAGTAGCACTTGTTGGCAAGAGAGATTCTGCGTTGGATTGCAAGGCTGACGCTTTTATTGGTGTTAATACTGGTTCCTAGGTAAACGAAGTCTTATATTTTTTGTACCCGAGCGTACTTGTACACAAGGGTATTATTACTTTGTTCGCATAACATTGTTTGTAACAGCAATGAAAAGAGGAATCGATTTAGCCCTGGCTCTCTGGCTCCGTCCGTCCGTCTGTCCGTGGTTACAATAACTTGAGTAAAAATTGAGATATCTCAATGAAATTTGGTACATAGATTGCTCTTTGGACAGGGTAGGTTGCCACGCCCACTTATGAACAAATTTCGGTATCTATATAACGGTGTAAGGTATCGTTACAAAATTTGGTGGACATATTTTCCTTGACATCGCTATTATTATCGTAGACAATTTTTGAAATCGGATCATAACCACGCATACCTCCCATATAAAAGTATTTTTGGAAAATGCAAAAACTTCATTTGTTCGGTGTCTATTAAAACAAATTGAGTGAAATTCGGTATTTGAAGCGATTTCGAAAAATTAGCGTTGCCACGCCCCCTTATGAAAAATGTTCTGTATCTTGATAACATAATTAATTATCGTCACACAATTTGGTGGACATATTTTCCTTGACATCGCTATTATTATCGTAGAAAATTTTGGAAATCGGATCATAACCACGCCAACCTACCATATAACGGAAGTTTTGGAAAATACAAAAACTTCATTTTTCGGTACCTATTAAAACAAATTGATTGAATTTTGGTATTTGGGGCGATTTTGAACTAAGATATTAGGTATTTATGTAATTTTGAATAATGTCTGTATCTCAATAACGGTGTAAGGTATTGTCACAAAATAAATTTTCCTTAATATCACTGTTATCATCGTGAACATTTTTTGAAATCAGACCATAAACTCGCCCATCTCCCATATAAAGGAAATTTATTGGAAGAAATTGAGTAAAGTTTAATAGTAGCAGCGAATTGAAACAAAGAAACGGGGTTTTTATGAAATTATGGGCACCGCCGATACAAAACTGCATCGCGAGGGTATATAAAAATCGGTTTCGCCGAATTTAGTTTTTCTTACTTGTTCAAAGTTATAACTGTCTAGAACCCAGTCGCGAATGTGTCGACTGTCTATTTGATGACAGGAGATACTTCGTCTGGCCCTCGTTCATCTCCAGACCCATTCGCTCCGCTTCTCTATCCAGTTTGGAGAAGGTAGAACTAACTGCGCGGTTGTTAAGACCGATGATGTCAATGTCATCGGCGTAAGCCAGTAGCTGCGCACTCTTATAAAAGATGGCGCCTGACCGATTTAGTTCTGCGGGTCGAATTATTTTCCCCAGCATCAGGTTAAAGAAATCGCACGACAAGGATTCACCCTGTCTGAAACCTCGTTTGGTATCAAATGGCTCGGATAGGTCCTTCCTAATCCTGACGGAGCTGGTGGTGTTGCTTAACGTCATTTTGCATAGCCGTACGATAAAATGCTTATATTAAGAGAGAATTCCAAAAATAATACATTATTATAAATAGGTTTACATAAATCTCATACCGAGTTTTTTAATGCAATGGTTGTGCTTTGTTGTTGGCAAATTTTTTGTCAAAACGTCTGCTGGCATATCTTCCGTGCCTATATACTCAATGGCGATGATTTTATTCTCAACAGCTTCTCGGACGAAATGGTGACGAATATCTACGTGTTTGGTACGATTATGGAAAACAGGGTTTTTGCTAAGCTTGCCGGCATCTTGGTTATCGTTGTAAATTATAACTGTGCTGTGTGTTCCAATTATTTCTCCCATTAGTCGTCTCAAATGGATTGCTTCTTTAGTTGAATCGGAGAGCGCCATGTACTCTGCTTCGGTGCTTGAGACAGCTACAGTGCGCTGCTTCCTGGATTCCCAACTTATGGCGGCGTTGGCAAATTTGAACGCAAAGCCTGTGAAAGATCTTCTGTCGTCGATGTTTGATCCCCAGTCAGCATCGGCGAATCCTTCTAAGCAGCGGTTGTTTGTACGAGTGTAAGCGATTCCAAGATTCGGTGTACTTTTCAAATAACGTAAGACGCGTTTGGCTGCAACCCAGTGTGCGTTTCCGTAGTTTGTATTGAATTGGCTCAATACGCTCACGATATGCGCTATGTCGGGCCTGGTTGACACAGCAAGATACATCGGTGAGCCAATTATGCTTTGATATGGTACGTTTTTCATAGTACGGAGCTCTTCTTCGGTTTTTGGAGACATTTCCTTGCATAACTTTATGCTCGCATTTGCGGGTGTGCCGGCCGGTTTACAGTCGTTCATTTTGAATCTTTTTAGTAATTGTGCTATGTATTTCGATTGGCTTATTGTGATAGTACTAGTTTTTAGGCATTGGTTAAATTCAATTCCCAGACAATATTTTATTGGACCCAAGTCCTTCATTTCAAATGCAGATGCAAGTTCGATTTTTATTTGCTTTAGTTTTTCATTGTTGTTCGATGCGACGATTAGGTCGTCGACGTAAATGGTGATAAGTGCAATAGTGTCTTTGGTTTTGTAAACGTAAAGGCACGGATCACATTTCGATGCTGACATCTTCATGTCTCGTAGCTTCTGATCAAGCTTTTGACACCATAATCTGCCTGACTGTTTTAGGCCGTAGATTGCCTTTTTCAGAAGGCACACCCTATCGTCGTTGTATTTAGATGCTTCAGTTTCGTCTAATATACATTGCAAGTCGTTTGGCAGCGACATGTATATCTCTGTTTCTAGCGTGCCATTTAAATACGCACTCACAAAGTCAAGTTGGTGTACCTCTAGGCCCATTTCTGCGGATATGGCAATCAGTGATCTAATAGTGTTAAGTCGAGCGACTGGAGCAAAAGATTCACAATAATCGATTCCATATCGCTGGGTGAAGCCTTTTGCTACTAGTCTGGCCTTTTTGGAATCTACGCTACCGTCAGACTTGTATTTAGTACGGAGGGCCCATTTGGATTCAACGATCTTTTTACCTACTGGGCGATTCACTACCTCCCAGGTGTCATTAGCTATGAGCGTTTGGTATTCTTTTAACATGGCTTTTTTCCATTCGCTTGCTTCAGTACCTGATAGTGCTTCCATTGGAGTTACTGGATCCGTGCTTTGGGCTAGTGCTAAGCTTTGTGGTGCTACCTCTTGGTCGCTGGTGAAGTTGTCTTCGCTCGATAGCATTTCGGTGATGGGTACCATATTGTATTCTAATCGCGGTCTCCCGCGGCGCTTCGTTCGGACTTTCTTACGGCGACCTCTTCCTCTTTTAACTGCTTCTTGTAAATTTTGTGTGTCATCGATGGTCTTCGTTGCTTCCCGTGGTTGGCTTTGCGGTTCTGCATTTGCTTGAAACTCCGGCTTCGTCTTTCCTAGCGTTGAATGTATTACGAGATCGCTCGTTAAAAAATTTTCATAGGCGTCGATTTTCTGCTGTGGAACGAACGTTACATCTCTACTTCGGCGAATTTTTCTTGATACGGGATCCCACAAGCGGTAACCTTTGGATACCTCAGAGTAGCCAACAAATACGCATTTTATCGTCTTTGATCCGAACTTGCACTTACCCGCAGTTTTGTTTAGCATGTAGGCGGTGCTGCCGAACTTTTGTAAATGACCGACATATGGTGTCCTTCCAGTCCATATTTGGTAGAGAACTTCGCCGTTTAAACTTTGCGATGGACATCGATTGCGTGAATAGTTCGCTGTATTGACAGCTTCTGCCCAATATAATGGAGGGAGCCCTGCTTGTATTAACAAACATCTAGCCATTTCGACGACTGTTCGATTCTTGCGTTCGGCTACTCCGTTTTGTTGTGGGGTGTATTCAACTGTGAACTCTTGACGTATACCTTCGATTTTCAGGTAATTTTTCATGGCGTTACAAGTATACTCGGTTCCATTATCGCTACGTAGGCACTTTATTCGCTTACCGTGTTGATTTTCGACAAGGCACTTATATTCTTTGAATTTTTCTAAAACTTCGTTTTTGTGCTTCAAAAAGTATATTTCGCACCATCTGCTCTTGTCGTCAATAAACGTGACAAAGTATCGTGAGCCGGCAAAGGATTGCGTTTTCATCGGCCCACATACATCGCTGTGCACTAGCTCTAAAACATCTTTTGATTCACGATTTGACTTTTGGAATGGTTTCTTTGTTTACTTTCCCTGAATGCAAGTACTGCACGGTGTCAAGTTCGCTTTCGTGTTAACGTTTATGCCAATCACCTTCTTTTTGTCAATAATTGCTTTCAGGTCTTTTTCGTTTAAATGTCCAAATGCTTCGTGCCAATCTTGAAGCGTTTTCGGATTTGCAACTGCTGCCATTTCTATCGATTCTTCAACGTAATACAAATTTCCCTTACGCTCCGCAATGAATATTTTGTCGACTGTCGATGAGTTCTTTACGATGGCTCTATTTTCCGTGAATGTTACTTCCAGACCGTGCTGAGCCATTTTTGGTACTGATAAGAGGTTAGTTCGCAAATCCGGTACGTACAAAGTGTTGTTAAGAGTGACGTTGCAGCCGGTTTTCGATTTTATTTGTACTGTACCGCGCCCTTCTATTTTCGTGAAACTGTCGTTAGCTAACGCCAACATTTTGTCATCTGGTGTTTGAAAGCTTTGAAACTTTTCACGCAAAATACACATGTGGGACGATGCCCCTGAATCTAGGCACCATATGTCTTTAGCATTTGTGGTGTTTGCGCCTAAAACTATCTCCTCGACATTGCATGAGGTGTCGCAGTTCTCATGCCTCTGTGGTTTTCGATATTTAAAATTGTTGGACTTGCAGTCCCTGGCTTTGTGACCGATTTTTCCACAAGTGTGGCAAGCATATTTGAAGACTGACCTTTGTTGATCAGCGTGGTTTCTATTTGAAGAACGGCTACCACTTTTATTTTGGGATTTTCGATTTGCATATAATGCACCCTCATTGCAAGAAATTTCATTTCCTTTTCGAGCCTCAAACTCTTCTAGTAGTTTCACTTTTAAAATTTACAATTTTGATAGCCTTTCTTGCGACTCGATGGCAATTCTAAACGTTTCGTATTCGTTAGGAATACTATACAACAATAGAATTGTAAGTAGTTCATCTATGACGACTAGATCCAGCTCTATTAGCTTATCTACGATTTCGAAGAATTTTCGTAGGTGTTCGCGCATGTCATCACCGGTGTTCATTTTGTGCAATATGAGCGATTTGAGTAACATTGCCTGCCGAGCTGGCCCACGCGATTGATACACTGTGTGTAATTTATCCCAAATGTCTTTTGATGTAGGGCAGTTCTTAATTTGCTGCAATTCCGTTGGACAGATTGATAGTACCAAATCTGACCTTGCTTTAGCATCGTTATCTTCCCATTCGCCCACCGCCGCAGGCGGCTCTGCTGGCTTTACACAGCTACCATTCACGTACTTCCACGTCTCATTTTTTGTTAAAATTGCTTCTACCTGTATTTTCCAGGTATCAAAATTGTCTTTACCCAGAGGTTCGATTTTGATAGTCGTAAAACTCATTTTTAGTTGTGATAATTTGTTTTGCCGCAAATTCGTTTCTATATTTGTTTGTAATACACTTTGATTGCTGCTTTCTTCTTTAAATTTTCGATTTTGTTTTGATTTTACTTCTTCGTATTCGCTTGTCATTTGACTTCACACTTCTTCTTGATTCTTCAATTTCTGACACAATGTTGTCTTTGTTTTTTGTTTTATTCGGTTGTTTTATTTGCTAGCAGCTTATTGAATTCGCCTTGCTGTCATCTGATTAGCTTCGTTCGTTTGGTGCTTAGTATAATACTTTCGCAGTTGTCGTACACTTGCTTTCGCTATTGTATAATACTTTCGCAGTTGTACGTGTGCTTTCGCTGTACACTTAGATAGGGTTTTCGTGAAAAATAAGTACGGCTTACCCATGTGTATTACTGATACGCTAAACTTGTAATCTTACTTCTTGTTAGCGATTCGACCACTTGACCATGGTTATTTGGGCACTCTTCAGGCGCAGTGGAAGCGTGCTGGGCCCATAACCTGTTCAAAATCAATCCGATATGCAAGAAGAAACTCAGAGACTTACTTCAATGTGTTCTGGTTTATTTGATTTCAGTCGGAAGAAGAAAGGAATAGAAAAGTAGTTATAAAGGTTGACATTACGTCGCTATACTATGTATGGTGCCAGATTTGTTACATATATTATTAATTTCAACACCACACTTATGTTCCAATCAGCAGACATGCGTTCTTCCGCGGGCGCTTTTCCTGTCGACCAGCATCTTAAACTCTTCGCATCACGCATTTCGGCCTTTCTCTTTTTCTCACGAAAAATGCGTCTTGTTTCCTTCTTCAACTCAGGATAACGCTTTCGAACAGCTCGCGTTGCGCCCGATTGCCTTCCTAATTAAGGGCCCGGACATTCCAGGTGCATGCCCTCAAATCGTGTTCCTTTAACCGTTTGTCGTGGTCGTCATCAAAAAAGCGGGATCTCATCCGATACTTTGTCTTCCTTTTCATTGGAGGTATGGTTTTACTTGGCGGGCACAACCCATTGCTGGGGTTGACAATTTTGAATTCATTTATATAGAAAGCGGCTTGCTCCAAGACAGACGCCCGCTTGCAGCCGCACTTTCTGGTAAGCAGAAGCTGCGGACTTTAGTGGACCCTTAAACCGAATATGTCGGAGTAGGTCCACTAAAGCTCCCACTCTATTACCCATAACCCAAGAGTCACACGGGTTGGTTACCGTATCTCGTACATGGTATAATGTACCACGCTTTGAAAAAATTACTTTTACTGCGGGTTGAAAGGGTTGTATTCAAAAGTTTGAACCAAGCTCATGATTTTAAAGATATTTGCGTTTAAAATTTAAAAATTAACCACATTGAATTGATGAATTTCCACAAAACACATAAATATCAACAGTTGTACCTTCTTATATTATACAACACTCGTTATTTCGCTTTAATCATATATTTTTAATAAGATTAATAAAAATACAAAATTTATGAACACGATATGTATAACTTACACTTGCTTGCAAAGAATATTGTTCGTGATGCCGGATCAATGGCATATTAACAACGCTGCCAGATACTCCAAATTTGTAAGCAATAAATTAAGTTACCCAAAGGAGGCAACCTATCGACAGTATTTTTTAGCGTTACTCCTTTGCGTTTTGGTCAGAGGTACGAGCACCTCCGCTGACACCACGTTATCAGGACACACTTCCAACCTTAGACATTAGCTGCCATCCTCTTTCATCCCCAAGATCCAGTGCCCTTCTACTCTCCTCCCTAAAATACAATACATATATGAATTTAAGAACAAATAAAGTTTCGCAAAACTGGTTACCTTTATTGTATTTGCGCTTTCCAAATTAGCTTTCGTCAGTCTGGACAACTTTTCATGGTCCACTAATACTTTCCTTGTTTTCTGGCTGGTCAAAATTGGAGAACAACTACAACCTAGCGGCAGGAGTTAAACCAATCTTTGACTGCTCCTGCAAACAACAAAGACCCCTCTACAAAATGTTCAATTCTTGTGAGGAACGTGACCAATGGTGCGCATACGCGTACATTAAATTCATAGATCAATTGTTGCGGAAACATCTTTAAAAACAACAATAACCTTCATGTCAGCAACAGCAGCTAGCAACAACTCCGCGACTTGTGGAAGGATAAACAAATTCTGGTATTAAAACTACTTCAATATAAAATTTAAATATAAAAACCGAAAATTACCTTCATCGTATTTATTCATTTTTATTATGTATTTTAATTATTAAGTGGCCGCTGTGGTCGAGTGGGTAATTAGGGGGCAAGTAATTTCTTCATCATAGAAAAAGTTGTTTTCTAATATCGGTCAACCCTCCGAAAGCAATGGCAAACCTACGAGGGTATTTCTGCCATGAAAACGCTTCTCATAAAATACATCTGCCGTTTGGAGCCGGCACAAAATTGTACGTCCCTCCATATGTGGTAGAATATAAAAACGCACACTACAAGTCGTAGGAGAAGCTCTGCCAAAAACTGAGCTATATAGTGTAAACGCCAAATTACTACTATCTATTAATTATAAAAAAGCACTTGTATATAAATTCAGAAAACTGTTCACAGCGAATGTGAAAAGTATAACCAATCGTGCAAAAACACAAAAACTAAAAGTCCCGTTAATTTAAATTAAGTAAAATAACACTTAGCGATAATGCACATCAAAATAATTTAAGATTTATTTTCGTTATGCACTTAAAACATATCATTTAAAATGCACATAACAAACATAATAGGAAATTAAATCATAACAATATACATACAGGGCCGCCAAAGAGAAAATCCCCCGTTAAATTGGATTTAATACGGTTCGTCGCGACAGTTGTAGCACACAAAATATTCGAAACCGATATGACTTCGTTATGTTTGATTTATTGCGGTTCTAGTTTTCTACTCGATTTATCTAAATTTTAACAACAAAATTCACAGATTGAGTTCTTGAAATCCGCTAGGTACATTTTTTTTCCGTACAAAATTAAAATAAAAAAACATTTCTGTAAACTTAAGACAAAACGAAAATCCGGGCCCCTTCGAAAACTCTGGTCCCGCGGGAATCACTACCGACCCCCCCTCTCGTCGGGCCAGCATACATATGTTCTAAAGATATGATAATTTTTTCTTAATAATATATTTATAAATATAATACATCTGGCAGCACGTCTTTTATTATCCTATGGAGACACGTTTCTTCATACGCATCTTCGATCCGTTAATCTTATGAGTAAATAAAATTATGAACGCGTTTCTTATGGTGAAATAACACCGCTATGTAAAATAAAATAAATAAAGTGAATCGGAACTGTTCGAACTTCATTGATCCATCATTCGCTCTAATTTCCGCCCCGTTACTCATGCTTGAGAACAAGTAAGATCGGGTATTGCATGAAAAGACTATTACTACGTTATGGAATGGGTAGGTGTTGTCAAATCGACAAAGAGCAGACAAGCGGTTCTCGGATCTCGCAACCTTTGTATCACTCGACCGTGGGAACGATACTTGAACAAACTATAACAGATCACGCAATACGAAGTGAGATAAAAATATAATTATCTGCCAGTGACGTAGCGCTTTGAGACACCATTTTTGTTTGCTGTCAAAAGAAGCGAAATTGTAATAAACTGGAGACCAAACAATAACATCAACGAAGTGCTGTGATTGAGTGCAATAAATAACTGTAATTATAACAAGATTTATTTATAAAAATATTGAAGTGTAAACATAACGGAAAATTTCAAAAGCCCTACGTCACTCACTTTTTTCTCAAAATCAATTACAAATACACCGTTGCCTGATTACGTGATCTGTAGTAATTGGATCATGTCAACGATAAAGCTGTTTTATTCCCGGCAGATTCACTTAATTTGTTCTGTACACAAACCCAGTATTACCCAAGAATATAGAATAGATAGAAGATTGCGACATTTTTACGTCACAGCGTACTGAATATGAGAAGAAAGCGAAATTAAAATACCAACATGTGCAATTGTGAAACATTTATATGTACACGTGTTGTCTTCTGTGCATGCCAACAAATAAAATAGCAATTTTTGATCGAGAACAGCGGTGGTAATTTCGCGAACTTAAAGGAATTGGTACAATAAAATGTCTAAAATTGAGAAATTTGGGTATTGTTGACTCGGCTAATTGTGTATTTGTACAACTTTCAAATATTGGATAAAGAACTTTTAATTATAAAATGCTATTGTTTAAACACTTGAATATGGTACTCTACGTTTTTAAAAAAATCTTTAGTTATTTATTTATTTGTTTTGTACGCGAATGTGAATTTCTGTTTATTTTCCCTCTTGACTTGACGTTCTGGTGCGCTATGGCGTCACACAGCTGTCAAGCCGAAACCAAAAAAGATAACGATCGCAATCTTCTAATTTATCATTCCTGATAGTCCAGCCTAATATAAATGCTGTACCCACGTACATTGCTGTCCACAGCTAATTATTAGTAATTTATTTTATTTTCATATTTTTTTTATCACCATTTATTTACTGGAGTATTTTTTTTGGTTCTGTTAAGTTTAACCACCCCTGTGGTTATAACCGAACACTTCC
Source organism: Philophylla caesio (assembly GCA_963971545.1). NCBI lineage: Eukaryota > Metazoa > Arthropoda > Insecta > Diptera > Tephritidae > Philophylla > Philophylla caesio. The sequence continues at coordinate 34,968,189 of OZ020608.1, read as the reverse complement.
CCTTCTTTATCGATAGTCAAATAACAGCGTTGTATGAAACTATGCGAACAGGTGACTATTTTGATAACACTGGCTGAAGGACGGTGTACTTCCGTTTTTGAGATGATCGGTCTCTTGGATTTTGGATGCTGACGTGACAACATTGCTTTTTTAATTTCAATCCCGGTCAATTTTAATAATTAAAGTTTTAAATTACAACTAACCAAACAGTTGTATATAAATAATCGACCGATTTTTCTTACGTTTTTTGATTGTGCCTGAGGGCCATTACGTTTTCTTTGGGATTACTGCGGAGGAGATGGCGAGAAAAGTTTTAAGAAAAATTCTCTCAAAAAAATAACTTGTGCCGTAAATCGCCTTTCGACATTCGCAAAATTTTTCATATGAGAAGCAATCCCTGTATACCAAAGTTTTCAGCTTTGAGGATCTACTTAAAATTCATCTTTATTTGAATTGGACTGTCACTAGGCTGCTGGCCAAACCGGAAAACTGAGAAAAGAAATTTCATAAGTGTACATATGTTCGCTAAATAAACTAAGCCTTATTCATGGATTGCATAGGCACGCACATGTAAAATAAATAAATTTAACTTTAATTCTGGTCTAGTAGTGAATGAGGACAAAACAAAGTACCTTGTGGCAACAAACAAAAAATCCTCGCGTATTGGGACCCACGTCACTGTTGGCAGCTACAATTTTGTAGTAGTCAAGGATTTTGTATACCTTGGATCCAGCATAAACACCACCAATAATGTCAGCCTTGAAATCAAACGAAGAATAACACTTGCCAACAGATGCTACTTTGGGCTCGGTAGGCAGTTGAAAAGCAGAGCCCTTTCTCGACGAACGAAAATCTCGCTCTACAAATCTCTCATCGTGCCCGTCCTTGCATATGGCGCAGAAACATGGACGATGTTGACCAGCGATGAGCAAGCCTTGGGGGCTTTCGAGAGAAAAGTTCTTCGCAAGATTTATGGCCCTGTTCGCGAAAGCGACGGGTACCGAAGAAGATGGAATGACGAGCTGTATGAGCTGTATAATGATGTGGACATAGTCAAGCGCATAAAAATTCAACGATTGCGATGGCTTGGCCATGTCGTTCGCATGGATGATGATGCTCCAGTGAAAAAGTCCTTCGAAACGGCACCCATGGGTGGGCAACGACGGCAAGGACGCCCAAGAACACACTGGAAGGACCAAGTGCAGAAGGACCTGTCTACGCTTGGTATGAGTAATTGGCGTAACCTCGCAAAGGAGAGAGGGAACTGGCGAAGCTTTTTGATCTCGGCCCAAACCGACAAACGGTTGTAGCGCCATAAAAGAAGAAGAAGAACTTTAATTTAACATGAATTATCATGGTTTCTTCTTTTCTGGCGCTTCAACCGTTCGGTGTCGGTTTGGGCCGAGACCAAAAAGCTTCGCTAGTTCCCTCTCTCCTTCGCTAGAGTTCACCAATTATTCACACCATGACAGGTCCTACTGCACTTGCTCTTTACAGTGTATTCGTGGACGTCCTTGCATCCGTCGTCCAGCCATTAGTGCCGATTCGAAGGATTTTTCACCGGAGCATCATCAGCCATACGAACGGAATGGCCAAGTCAGCGCAGTAGCTGAATTTTTATACACTTGACTATGTCCACATCAATATACAGCTCTTACAGTTCATCATTCCATCTTCTTCAATACTCGTCGTTAACGCGAACAGGACCGTAAATCTTGCGTAGAACATTTCTCTCGAAAGCCCCCAAAGCCTTCTCATCGCTGTTTAGCATCGTCCATGATTCTGCGCCATATAAAAAGACGGGCATGTTGAGGGATTTGCAGAGCGAGATTTTCGTTCGTCGAGAAAGGGCTCTGCTTTTCAATTGCCTACCGAACCCAAAGTAGCACCTGTTGGCAAGTGTTATTCTTCGCTTGATTTCGAGATTGACGTTATTGGTGGTATTAATTCTGGATCCAAGGTATACGAAATCCTTGACTACTTCAAAGTTGTAACTGCTAATAGTGACGTGGGTCCCAATACGCGAGGATTTTTTGTTAGTTGCCACAAGATACTTTGTTTTGTCCTGGTTCACCGCAAGACCAACCTCTTTTGCTTCTTTTCTGGACAGGAAAATGCTGCACGGCCCTGTTCTTAAGGACAGCGATGTCAATATCATCCGCATACGCCAGCACCATCGTATTTTTGTTAGAAATAGTGCCACTGTGTTTCAGATTGCCAGCTCTAATTACGGATTCCAGCATCAGATTGAAGAAGTTGCAGGAAAGTGAGTGGAATTGTCTAAAACCTCGTTTAGTCTCGAACGGCTCAGAGAGGTCCTTCCCGACTTGAACGGAGCTACAAGTTGTGCTGGTCGTAACTCTACACAGCCGTATTAGTTTAGCAGGAATTCCAAATTTGGACATGGCGTCGTACAGGCAGCTTTTTTTCGTGCTGTCAAAAGCGGCTTTAAAATCGACAAAGCGATGGTGTGCGTCGACTTGTTTATCTAGGGTATTTTCCAGGATTTGACGTGCTGTGAATATCTGGTCAATGGTGGATCAACCAGGCCTGAAGCCACACTGATAAGATATAATCAGCTGGTTTATATACGGTTTCAGTCTTTCACACAGTATCATCGATAGGACCTTGTATGCGATATTGAGAATGCTGATCCCACGGTAATTGGCGCAAACAGCAGGATCACCCTTCTTAAGGATTGGCCAAAGTGCACCGAGATTCCAATCTTTTGGCATGTACTCGTCAAATTGTGCTTAAAAGCTGGTATATGCTTCCTTCCAGATCTTCGCCCCCGGCTTTGAATAGCTCGGCCGGTATCCCGTCTGCCCAGGCGCTTTGTTATTCTTGAGCCGCCTTAGTGCTGTTCTCACCTCGCCTTGGTCGAGTTGAGGGATTTGTTGTCCATTCCTAAATATTGTTCTGGGCTGCTCTTCTTCAAACGGGTCACCAGAGTTCGTGTTAAGTAGCGTTGAGAAGTGGTCCCTCCATATCTCAAGTTGCTTTCTACGTCCGTCACCATATTTCCATACTCGTCTTTGCAGGAACCAGCCCCGGTCTTGAAACCACTTGCCTGCTGCCTTATTTTCTTATAGAATTTTCGGGTCGCATTCCTGCTTGCTAGCATGTCAAGCTCTTCGCACTCACGCCTTTCCGCCTCTCGTTTCTTTTTTATGAAAATATGTCTCTCTTCCCTCCTCTTCTTGCACGCGTAGTAATTGGATGCAGGGTGGCTTTGCATGCTGCGTATTTCTCTGCAACAGCGACGCGGCACTCGTCGTCATACCAACTGATACTAATACTGAATATCTAAATTGATTTCGTCATAAAATTTGTACCTTTAAGCAATTTATATTTGCTAAAACTCATAGAAGGAGACTACACTATAAGATGTTAATTTAATGATTATGTTTGAAATTTATTTAAAATTTGCCTAAAATTCATTATTTGCTAATATCATATCATATTACATCATACCAAAAATATGTATTATAAAAAATAATATACCTGCCACGTGTAAGTAGAAGAAAGAAGTAGAGAGATTGTAAGAAATCAATCATGCTAAGAAAATAAATATTTGAAAGTTTTAGGACACATAAGTGTTAGTAGAGTTGTTAGAGAGGTTTTTAACTGGATTTAGTTTATTAATGTGATAATCATGCTTATGAAGTGAACAGGCAAAGAAAAAAAAACAAATTAACAAATTTTGAATATTCAAATTACAACAACCACATGCACACATCGTTTTGGAAGCCTTCACAACGTGATCAGTATTGGATTATAATGTATGTAAGTGTTGCTATTGTATTATTAATTTTATTTTGCATATTTGTCGCGTTTTATCAATTGATCCCTTTTTCAATGATACCGTAGGTAGTCATGTACATATAGCAACATATTTTTTGTTTTCATTTACTATGTACGTAAGTACGTTAGGTTATGTGAAGTGTATCTAACGTTATACATATATTTTACATTATATAATTGTAGTGTATATGTATTCTAATTGGGTTGTTAAATAAATAAATAAATTTAATTATGGATTTCTAGTTAAATTATTTTAGTTCGAACCTCGTGGAGTAGTGTTGTTGTGCGATCTTTGGGGCTTCATATCAGCTAGAAGCCATGGTAGGGTGGGGTTAGGGTGGCCTATTATAATAGGCTCGGCGCCGCCATACGGTTTAGCAAATTAAGCATGCAAGGGTTTAAGGAGGTAAAGTTGGTTGGGTTTTGTTGTTTTGTTATGATTCAGTGAACCTATATTTTAAGAGTGCAAATTAAATTTTATTTTTATGTGCCTCTCTAGCCCGGTTAGTAGCTTTTCCCGGTTATAGTGACTTTGTATTGAACCTACGAAACTGAAGGCTACGGGAGATATACCAGTGCACACTGCCTAATCACTATATCATTTACGAAATCGTTAGTTCGTTTAATTGTGCATACATGCACCCTAACCGGAGACTAAACAGAGTTCATAACAATACACTGCGTCTTTTTTACGAACGGCGAGAAGATTTTTTGTACCTCAAACAAAATTGTTTTGCGTGCGTGTTTAGCTCAAGTTTGCAAAGCTGTCAAATTCGTTTGAAAACAATACAAGCTGGGAATTTTCAGCGTTGGATAAATTTATTTATTTAGTTTAAAGATTTGATTTACCTTATGTTACATATTAATTTTTATTTAAACAATAAATATAATCTTAGTTTATTTACTATAGCGTTGTACTTATTAACAAGTTTTGCAATTGATTTGTTTCCTGTTTGGTATCATAATAAACATAATAATAATAAAACTAATAAACCCATGTTTCAAACAATGTACAAATGTAAAAAAAGTTTTCATTCAAAGTGTTTTGATTATTTTTTTTGCTTATCCAAACAAAAAAATGCAGCATTCTTTACATTGCAGAAAATGCGCATCACCCTCAACGGTGAGATAAACGTCAAATCGAAATGTTAAACAAAATGCAAATTGGAAATTGAGTTAAGGCCCGTCACATAGACATTTTGCGTTAACGCATTTGACTGCGTCGCTGCATCAGGCAAAAAAAGGCTGACAGTATTGCGGCAAGAGTTGAGAGTTGAGCGATTTTTTCAGTTGCGGTAACGCATGCGTTGCCAATGTGGCGTCTTCTATTAAAAATCACAGAGTTAACTGTGAAACGATAAATATTTCACTAAGGAATCCTGGTTGAATTATGAAGTTCAATAATTTGTACATGGAATCACAGTAGTTATGGAATTTTATACATGTAATTATTGTTAATATGTCGCTTTTTCAAACCCTCTACAGAAAAGCTATTAACGACGAATGAAATATTATCTTACCCTGTTAACGACGCTACTGAGAACCTATTAACGAAAAACAGACAAGCGATCAAATCAGTGACAATTCAAAGTAACAAAGTCTTGCAATTAATAATTTATTTTGAAATTGCATTGCAAAAATTTAAAGTTTTATAAATGTTTTACTTTTTTAAATAAAATACAAATATATATGTAGTTATTCTGAAAATCAGTAACTTTTCAAGTATTTTGATTTTCCCATAGGGTGGAAATTTGATGTCTGTATAAAATTCTGTTGAGTGAGTTTTTATTCTTCGGTTCACTTCACTTATACAGACGAAAATACAGGTATCAAAAAGCATAAAACACCAAAATTGCAAACATCTCGCAAAACTGAATCCAATACTTAAAAATCAATGGGCAGCAAAAAATACAGCACAACCAACACTAATTACTTAGAACGAAAACACACTGAAGATGGCACAACGCCGAAACCGGTATGTAACAAAACCAAATTTGACAAGGGATGACGGAAAATCGTTCAAACATGCATCAAATTTTCAAGCTTTTTCAGCTGTTTTTGCTTTTTATCAAAGTATGAAAAATTAATTCTGCTATTTGCAACATAGCTACTGTTAGTTTTTTAATGATTCAGTAAGAAAAATTTCAGCATTATCACGTTAAATATTAACATGTTTACTGCGATTATGACGTAAACCCGATAAGTAAAAAGTTTCTATTGTTTTGAATGCTTGAAATTATAATAAAAGCAAATCAGAGGACATGTACATTCGCAATTGAGCTCATTTCGTTAAATTAATTTTATATATTCATTGTAGAAATTGCTAAAAGTAAATATTGTAATATTCAATGGCATATATGTAAGTATATATTTTTTTCAACAAATAAAATTCAAATCTTCGCTAATAGGATAGGCGTCGTTAATTGGGTATTATACCTTATTGAGTATAATTTGAATCACATTTTGTCGTATGTCATGCTTTGAGCTCTTTGAAGATAGCAAGCGACAGGCAGCATATTAAAATACAAACGTTCTTATGGGCACTGTTATTTAGATAACAGCGCGACTTCACGGCAGTAGGCTTGCAGTTGTCGTTATCAAATTAAATTAATTTCTATTTTTTCCCGACGACAATAAGCAGCTACAGTGCTGCCACTAAAATGTAAAATGTTAAATTGTTCAAGGCTTTAACAAATCTTACGTTATTTGCGCACAAATGCATAAAATAGCTCTGATATTTCATCTGTAATAACAATCGATCATTTGAAACAAATGAATCGACCTATTTACTTTTGTATGCACAAAAAATTTCACTTTGAACAAAATATTTAATAACACTGTCCAACAGCATTTTTGGAACAGAATAGCGACCCTATAATTCTGAAAGGGTATGTTGAGTAGATCATTTTTGTAGAACAAACTTATGGTCCAGCACGTCTGAGTTTTTTTTTTACAGTGGGTCAAAGTTTTCATTTGTTGTAAGTTAATGTCTGAGGGAATTCTTATGGTCAGAGTTGTATTGTGGAATTGTATGAGGATTATTTTTGTGGAAGATCTTAACCCTCTAACTGGTCTCTTTATGGCCCGATGAGAGGGGGGGTCGGTAGTGATTCCCCCGGGCCCAGAGTTTTCGAAGGGGCCCGGATTTTCGTTTTGTCTTAAGTTTACAGAAATGTTTTTTTATTTTAATTTTGTACGGAAAAAAAATGTACCTAGCGGATTTCAAGAACTCAATCTGTGAATTTTGTTGTTAAAATTTAGATAAATCGAGTAGAAAACTAGAACCGCAATAATTCAAACATAACGAAGTCATGTCGGTTTCGAATATTTTGTGTGCTACAACTGTCGCGACGAACCGTATTAAATCCAATTTAACGGGGGATTTTCTCTTTGGCGGCCCTGTATGTATATTGTTATGATTTAATTTCCTATTATGTTTGTTATGTGCATTTTAAATGATATGTTTTAAGTGCATAACGAAAATAAATCTTAAATTATTTTGATGTGCATTATCGCTAAGTGTTATTTTACTTAATTTAAATTAACGGGACTTTTAGTTTTTGTGTTTTTGCACGATTGGTTATACTTTTCACATTCGCTGTGAACAGTTTTCTGAATTTATATACAAGTGCTTTTTTATAATTAATAGATAGTAGTAATTTGGCGTTTACACTATATAGCTCAGTTTTTGGCAGAGCTTCTCCTACGACTTGTAGTGTGCGTTTTTATATTCTACCACATATGGAGGGACGTACAATTTTGTGCCGGCTCCAAACGGCAGATGTATTTTATGAGAAGCGTTTTCATGGCAGAAATACCCTCGTAGGTTTGCCATTGCTTTCGGAGGGTTGACCGATATTAGAAAACAACTTTTTATATGATGAAGAAATTACTTGCCCCCTAATTACCCACTCGACCACAGCGGCCACTTAATAATTAAAATACATAATAAAAATGAATAAATACGATGAAGGTAATTTTCGGTTTTTATATTTAAATTTTATATTGAAGTAGTTTTAATACCAGAATTTGTTTATCCTTCCACAAGTCGCGGAGTTGTTGCTAGCTGCTGTTGCTGACATGAGGGTTATTGTTGTTTTTAAAGATGTTTCCTCAACAATTGATCTATGAATTTAATGTACGCGTATGCGCACCATTGGTCACGTTCCTCACAAGAATTGAACATTTTGTAGAGGGGTCTTTGTTGTTTGCAGGAGCAGTCAAAGATTGGTTTAACTCCTGCCGCTAGGTTGTAGTTGTTCTCCAATTTTGACCAGCCAGAAAACAAGGAAAGTATTAGTGGACCATGAAAAGTTGTCCAGACTGACGAAAGCTAATTTGGAAAGCGCAAATACAATAAAGGTAACCAGTTTTGCGAAACTTTATTTGTTCTTAAATTCATATATGTATTGTATTTTAGGGAGGAGAGTAGAAGGGCACTGAATCTTTGGGATGAAAGAGGATGGCAGCTAATGTCTAAGGTTGGAAGTGTGTCCTGATAACGTGGTGTCAGCGGAGGTGCTCGTACCTCTGACCAAAACGCAAAGGAGTAACGCTAAAAAATACTGTCGATAGGCTGCCTCCTTTGGGTAACTTAATTTATTGCTTACAAATTTAGAGTATCTGGCAGCGTTGTTAATATGCCATTGATCCGGCATCACGAACAATATTATTTGCAAGCAAGTGTAAGTTATACATATCGTGTTCATAAATTTTGTATTTTTATTAATTTTAATAAAAATATATAATTAAAGCGAAATAACTAGTGTTGTGTAATATAAGAAGGTACAACTGTTGATATTTATGTGTTTTGTGGAAATTCATCAATTCAATGTGGTTAATTTTTAAATTTTAAACGCAAATATCTTTAAAACCATGAGCTTGGTTCAAACTTTTGTATACAACCCCTTCAACCCGCAGTAAAAGTAATTTTTTCAAAGCGTGGTACATTATACCATGTACGAGATACGGTAATCAACCCGTGTGACTCTTTAGTTATGGGTAATAGAGTGGGAGCTTTAGCGGACCTACTCCGACATATTCGGTTTAAGGGTCCAGTAAAGTCCGCAGCTTCTGTTTACCAGAAAGTGCGGCTGCAAGCGGGTGTCTGGCTTGGAGCAAGCCGCTTTCTATATAAATGAATTCAAAATTGTCACCCCCAGCAATGGGTTGTGCCCGCCAAGTAAAACCATACCTCCAATGAAAAGGAAAACAAAGTCTCGAATGAGATCCCGCTTTTTTGATGACGACCACGACAAACGGTTAAAGGAACACGATTTGAGGGCATGCACCTGGAATGTCCGGGGCCTTAATCAGGAAGGGCAATCGGGCGCAACGCGAGCCGTTCGAAAGCGTTATCCTGAGTGGAAGAAGGAAGCAAGACGCATTTTTCGTGAGATAAAGAGAGAGGCCGAAATGCGTGATGCGAAGAGTTTGAGATGCTGGCCGACAGGAAAAGCGCCCGCGGAAGAACGCATGTCTGCTGATTGGAATATAAGTGTGGTCTACCAAATTCACAAAAAGCGCGATCCTGCAGTTTGCGCCAATTATCGAGGGATTAGTCTTCTTAACATCGCGTATAAGGTTCTGTCGAATGTATTGTGTAAAAGACTTAATCCCACCGTCAATGAAATTATTGTACCTTATCAGTGTGGCTTTAGAACTGGTAAATCTACCACCGACCAGATATTCACACACACCATCTTTTTGCCGACTTCAAAGTCGCGTTCAACAGCACGATAAGAATTTTTCTATATGCCGCAATGAACTTGGTATCCTGGCAAAACTTATACGGCTATGTAAAATGACGTTAAGCAACACCACCAGCTCCGTCAGGATTGGGAAGGACCTATCCGAGCCATTTGATACCAAACGAGGTTTTAGACAGGGTGAATCCTTGTCGTGCGATTTCTTTAACCTGATGCTGGGGAAAATAATTCGACCCGCAGAACTAAATCGGTCAGGCGCCATCTTTTATAAGAGTGCGCAGCTACTGGCTTACGCCGATGACATTGACATCATCGGTCTTAACAACCGCGCAGTTAGTTCTACCTTCTTCAAACTGGATAGAGAAGCGGAGCGAATGGGTCTGGAGATGAACGAAGGCCAGACGAAGTATCTCCTGTCATCAAATAGACAGTCGGCACATTCGCGACTGGGATCTAGACAGTTATAACTTTGAACAAGTAAGAAAAGCTAAATTCGGCGAAACCGATTTTTATATACCCTCGCGATGCAGTTTTGTATCGGCGGTGCCCATAATTTCATAAAAACCCCGTTTCTTTGTTTCAATTCGCTGCTACTATTAAACTTTACTCAATTTCTTCCAATAAATTTCCTTTATATGGGAGATGGGCGAGTTTATGGTCTGATTTCAAAAAATTTTCACGATGATAACAGTGATATTAAGGAAAATTTATTTTGTGACAATACCTTACACCGTTATTGACATACAGACATTTTTCAAAATTACATAAATACCTAATATCTTAGTTCAAAATCGCCCCAAATACCAAAATTCAATCAATTTGTTTTAATAGCTACCGAACAAATGAAGTTTTTGCATTTTCCAAAAATACTTTTATATGGGAGGAATGCGTGGTTATGATCTGATTTCAAAAATTGTCTACGATAATAATAGCGATGTCAAGGAAAATATGTCCACCAAATTTTGTAACGATATCTTACACCGTTATTGAGATACAGAAATTTGTTCATAAGTGGGCGTGGCAACCTACCCTGTCCAAAGAGCAATCTATGTACCAAATTTCATTGAGATATCTCAATTTTTACTCAAGTTATTGTAACCACGGACAGACGCACGGACGGACTGACAGAGAGCCAGGGCTAAATCGATTCCTCTTTTCATTGCTGTTACAAACAACCGTTATGCGAACAAAGTAATAATACCCTTGTGTACAAGTACGCTCGGGTACAAAAAATAGAAGACTTCGTTTACCTAGGAACCAGTATTAACACCAATAAAAGCGTCAGCCTTGAAATCCAACGCAAAATATCTCTTGCCAACAAGTGCTACTTCGGACTGAGTAGGCAATTGCACAGTAAAGTCTCCTCTCGATGAACAAATAACATTATCTTTAAGTCTCTCATCATGTCCGTCCTATTGTATGGCTCAGAAGCATAGACGATGACAACTTCAGATGAGAGGGCTCTTGGAGTGTTCGAGAGAAAGATTCTTCGAAAGATTTATGAACCTTTACGTCTTTGCGACGGCGAATACCGCGTACGATGGAACGATGAGCAGTACGAGCTGTAAAATGACGTCGACATAGAGCAGCTTATTATGAATCATCGGATACGCTGGCTAAGTCACGTCGTTTGAATGGATGAAAGAGCTCCAGCCCTAAAGGTTTTCGACGTGGTACCCGCTGGTGGTAGCAGAGGAAAAGGAAGACCTCATCTGCGTTGGAAAGACCAGGTGGAAAAAGACTTGGCTATACTTAGGATTTCCAATTGGCGCCAGTTAGCAAGAGATAGGGACAGCTGGCGTGCCATTTTGACCTCGGCCAAAATCGCTTAGGCGGTTGATGCAACAATAAAGTAAATAAGAATGATAAATTCATATATTTACAGAATATATATCCCCAGTGTGCGCAGTCATACGCAATTACGTTATTCTAACAATTTACCCCCCTTGATTTCAAACGCACGTGTATGTTTGTAAGTTAAATCTTATAGCAACTACAATTGTAAGGTGTTTTCCTGTCCATTTACGAACCTACCCGAAGACTATCCAAACTCTTTAAGATGGGGTTTTTGTCGATCAATAGCATATAAAAGTTTTCTCGATACTGTTTCCCCGATATTAATACTAATAATAATTCCAACGGGATTTACCCTCAATTCCCGCCAAACGGATGCGATGGGCGCATCCCCATGACGTACTGATTTTTTTTAACATTTTTTTTTTGTATGCCGAGTTATGTAAGGCAGGAGTTTGTTGGGTGTCGAGACTCTAAAACTGTTCAACTACAGAATAAAACTTCATCAGCTGATTTTAAATTTAAATTATTTTGGATAGTAAAAATTGTTTTAAAGCGTAATTGTGTATGTAATCCATCATCTATGGAGAGTACAAAGTATAGTATTCTTTATGTAAAAAAGTAAGTCGGAAATATTAAAAGAACCGGAGTGAAAGTTAAAGTCCTGGCATAAACAACGGAGTGGTTCGTTTTATTAGAAATTATTTTTGCGAGGTTTCAGAAAAAAGAGGCCGGAAATGCCTGGAAATTCGGGAGGGAACGTTCCACTTCACTTCGGCCAGAAGAGGTGGGCTAGACGTCAAGCCTGTCAAGAACTTTACTAAAAATATTATGCCTAACATTTCTCTGCGACTAGCAAGCGTAGGAAGATTAATAAGTTTTAAACTATTAATATAGGGTGGCAGGTTATACTGGGAATCCTAGCGAAAACTTCTTAAAGCAAAATTTGTTTTTGAATTGGCTCTATCCGGTCAGAATGAACTTGATATTGCGGGTTCCAAACAATGGAACCATATTCTAGTATTGGTCTCACTAATGTGGTGAATAGAGCCTTCGTAATGTAGGGGTCACTGAATTCTTTTGACCATCGTTTTACAAACGCAAAAACACCCTTAGCCTTGTTGATTGTAGCATTGATATGAAGATTGAAGTTAAGTTTTGGGTTCATTGTGATACCTAGTTCAACAAAGTAAAATACTTGTTCAATGTTATAGTTACTTACATACATATGTCATAAGAAGCTGGTTGAACCGCCCTGCGAGAAAAGCGCATTACTTTACATTTTTTAAGGTTTAGTGGCATACCATGTACTTCACACCAATTAGACATGCTATTTAAGTCCACTTGTAGTAAATACCTTTCATCAACAGTGTTAAATTAAACAAAATTTTTGAATATATCACAACAGAAGAAATATCTTTTATAAAAAGTAAGAACATAATCGGACCAAGGTGACTTCCTTGTGGAACCCCTGATGATAACTTTATCGAATGCTTTAGGTACTAAAATCAGTGTATATAACATCGGTATGCATAATTTCTCTAAATCCGTTTGTTACATGACCAGTAAACTCAAGTAAGTTTGTAATAATCGATTTTACTTTAGAGAACCCATGTTCCGTGCTAGAAATAGCAGAAGATATGGAATATGTTAAACGGTCAACAACAATAGCTTCAAATAATTTTGGGAAAGCAGAAAGCTTTGCCATGCCCCGATAAATTTCTATAGAGGACCTTCCTTCCAAGCCAATGGGAAAACTCCAAATATAAGAGATAAGTTAATAAATTCGTAATGGTTCAAATGGCCGCTGTGGTTGAGTTGGTAGCGGTGCGTGCTATAACTTAATAAGCCGGTGAGTTCGAGGTTCGAATCTTAGACAGGGCAAGCAAAATCTTAATAATATAAATAGTTTTTTCTAAAGCGGTCACCCCTCGGCAGGCAATGGCAAACCTCCGAGGGTATTTCTGCCATCAAAAAGCTTCTCACTAAATACATCTGCCGTTCGAAGTCGGCTCAAAACTGAAGGTCCTTCCATTTGTGGTATAATATAAAGACGCACACCACAAATGTTAGGAGAAGCTTGGCCAATCACTGAGCGCCAAAATTATATATTATATTATAATGGTTCAAATAGATATTCATTTTTTAAGGAAGCAAGTGGGGATCAAATCGGGACCGGACTTATAAGATTCCTTTAGGGTACTTAAGTAATGAAACACTTCTTCGGGAGATATAGCAGGAGTAATAGCGGTGGTCATCGGACAGAGTTTATATGGATAATCTTTGTTTGTAGGCGAGTTGATAGAATAATTGGATCTGAAGAACTGTAAACCAAGGTTGCGATTGTTTTTCTTGAACACAAACACGTTTAGGCACAAACATTTTAAATAAGCTGTATATAGTATTATCAAAATGCTGTACACTGAGCACAACGTCCTCCGAATACGTTGGCCAGGCTAATTTTGCCAATTCACGATTTAATTTCTTGAAATTGGCCTTCGCGAAAATAAAACGCCGGCTTGAGCTACATGATTTATTATCGTAATTTCCAAAATCATTTATAATTTCGTAATTTAACTCAATTGCAGTTTCGCAAGAATGTTCTGGAATAACCACCGATTTACGGATGATTTAGATTTATCATCAACATTAACAAAGATCTAAGATCGCTCCAAATTTGTTTGGAATTTAATATCCCTTGATAAAATAGGAATGATATGATTGTGTATTAAGTTCCATGATATGCTCGGCAAATTGAAGTTGCCGATAACAATCATCGACTCATGGGGGGTCTTAAGGAATTAAGTAATGAAATATGTTTCGAATATAACGTTAAGTTTGAATTTGGAGGGATGTAGCAAAGAGCTAAATAAATTAATCCCTTACCCACCACTATACGTATTGCTTTAAATTCAATGGGCTCAATAACGGGGACACTCACTTCTTCGGATGGTATTAAAGAATGAACTGCAAAGAGAACACCTCCACCGATTCTGTCCGATCACTTCTATAAATTTGGAATTTGTCAGGAAGGATCTCTGAATTTATTTATATTAGCTGTTATCAGAGTTTGTAAAACTAAGATAACAGGAGAAAAATAGCTATGACATCTGATGTCTTAAGCTATGCTCTTAAAGCGAATATGTAGTTGTTATTTGAGCTTATATTAGATGTGTAGGTAGGTATGTGTATGTTTTAGATATACGTACATATGTAGTTATTGTGGATTGTGTATGTGTGGTGTTTTTATATTTGGTGATAAAGGTTGGATAGTTTTAGAAATTTGAGGATTAGTTGCATGTTTACCAGGATGGGGTTTGAAAGGAGGAGGGTAGGGGTGTCTTGTTTAAATATCTGTTCTCTTAGGTGTGATAGAGCTGAGCAATCATCAAAAATGTGTTTTATGGAAAATTGAGTGTTGAGTTGACATGTGGGGCATGATGATGGAGTGTTTGTGTCTATAAGGTGCAAGTGAGTGAGTTTAGTGTGTCCTAGTCGGAGTCTTAAAATTTTTATTTGGTCTAATCTAGTAAGTGAACTTTGTGTATATTTTAGGTAGTTACAGTTTATGTGTTGTTTTTGGTAAATTTGTTGATACCAGTTTGAGGCCAGTGATAGATAGGTTTTCGTGTTCCATTTGGAATACGTTTTTAATGAACAGTTTGATATCAGCTACATTAAAGTTTGGTGTGGTTGTAAGTAGTGACCGAGCTGCTTTTTTAGCGAATAGATCTGCTTGCTCATTGCCCAGGATGCCGGAATGTCCGGGTATCCACAGCAGTTTTATTTTTGGGCTATGTTTGATCAAAAGCGATCTGATAATACTGGGGTAGTATTCTTGGTTGTTTATATTTAGAATTGCGCTCAACGATGAGAGAGAGTCTGAGCAAATAAAGAATTTTCCTTTTTTATTTTTCACTATTTAGATTGCTTCTAAGATGGCAATAATCTCTGCTGAGAAGACGGTGCTGTAGAGTGGAAGGATTCCGGATTTGAATACTGTAGAGTCGGTAGTTATAGCGAAAGTGGGAAGATTATTTATTAGTGAGCCGTCGGTGTATATAAATGTGTAGTTTGTGAAATTTTTTTTGATTTTAAGAAATTCCTGTTTGTATATGGTTTGCGGCGTGTTGGATTTGCTATAAATTCTTAGGGATGTATTTACGAGGCTAGTTGGAATTTTCCAGATGGGATCTGGGTTATTCATTTTTAGGGGATTAAAGGGGACATTGATAGAAGTACATTTAGATACCGCTCTATCAAGGACAGACTGAATAGTTTTTTTTACGTTTCGCTTACGCTTTTAGCTTTTTATTAATTTTGACAGTGGTGTGTCGCAGGAGTATAGTAAGGTTTTGAAGATTTTAGTTATGAGTAATTCGTATTTGTTTTCTATCGTGAATATATTTGATTCCAAAAGCATGTTTTTGATTGATGTGGTTCGAAAGGCTCCAAGCGATGTACGTACGGCTGCGTTAAGTTTGGTTTTTAGTTTGTTGAGTATTGATTTAGGTGAGTTCCGAACAAGAACAGGCCGTAGTCTATTTTGGAGATAATGATTGCTCTCTCTGGTTACATTAATTAGTGTGTGTGTGTTGCAATTGAATTTTGAGCTAGAGAGGCACTTAATGATGTCGAGTCTTTTAGAGAGTGAAGTTGCGGTTTCATTGATGTGAGTGTTCCATCTGTATTTGTTATTGAAGTTAATTCCTAAAATTTTAAGTGATTGCACTGTTGGAATGATGGTGTTGTTCGAGTATATATTCGCCACGCAGTTATGTTTCCTACATATATGCATGTGTTTGAATTTGTCTAATGATAACTTAGCTCCAGAGTAGTTGCACCATTTTTGTATGTTTTCAAATAAGGCGTCTAAGTTGCGGGTAGGATTTTTTTGTTTGTTTAGGTTTATGATTAAATGGAAGTCGTCTACGTAGGCTGTAAAGTTAATTCTTTTTTCAGTTGCTATCAGATAAGAAAGTCTATTGTAGGCTATTAGGAATAAAATAACAGAAATCGGCGATCCCTGAGGGATCCCATTAAATAGGGGATATTTATCTGAAGTATTCTCTGCGATGCGTACTAGTATTCTTCTGTTGGACATAAAATTAGCTACATAGTTTATTAATTTTGGGCCGGTTTTCCACGCTTTTAGTTGGTTTATAATAGTGTGGGCGCCAATTCTATCAAAGGCTTTCGAAAAATCGAGAGAGATGATAGATGTGTGGCTTTTTCTTGCGAGTAAATCGGTTACGAGATGGTCTGCATAGATCAGACAATCTATAACTGATTTTCATTTTTGAAATCATAGTTGATTAGAGTGTATGTAGTTGTTTTTAGTTACAAACCACCATAGTCTTTTTGCAATAATTTTTTTCTAAAACTTTTGAGATGCATGGGTTAAGGGAAATTGGTCGGTATGAGGAAATATCTGTCTTATTTTTATTGGGTTTTAGGATTGGTATAACTAAGCTTAATTTGTATGATTGCGGGATATGGCTATTGAGACAGTTGTTGAAATAATTTGTGATTCTGTGTTTAGTTGGATGTGAGGCGTTTATGATCATTGGGTAGGATATTCGATCGTAACCCGGAGTGTTTCCTTTCAGGCAGTGAAGTGAAGATAATAGTTCAATGTGCGTTTGGCTGAAGTAGATGGGGTGTAGTTTGTTGTGGTTGTTGTATTGTATTTATTGTTTAATAATTCTTGAGAAAAATGTGAGTTTTGAGAAGTTTGTGACCAATGGTGGGCGAGTATATTAGCAGTGTCAAGGTTTGGTGTGGTGTTTTGTCTTGTGTGGGTATCATGTATGGTGTGGATCATTGTGGTGTTTGTAAGTCCACAGAATGTTCTGATGTTCGACCATATTTCGGATGTAGGTGTGGAAGGTTGTATTTCTGATGTAAAACGAGCTGTAGCTTTTAATTTGCTTTGCTTTAGTTCGCTTTCATTGCTAATATTATGTTTAAGGGCTTGCCAGGCACGGTTTTTTGAATTCTTCAGTTCAGCTAGATTTTTGGTCCACCAAGGTACGTTGCGTCTTTGAGGGTTTGATGTCGTTTGAGTAATTGTTTTGTGAGCACTTTGTAAAAGAATTTTGTTCTGATTTTGCCCCTTCTTTGTTTGTGTTGTTGCTAGGTATGATATTGTTGGTAAGCGCGAGTGTGGATTTGTAGTAAGATGTCCAGTCAGCTAGTTTAGTTTTAAACCTGGGCTTTTTGATAAATTTTTCAAAATTTTGGGAAAAGAGGCATATACTTATCGGGAAGTGATCACTTCCATAGAGATTGTCCAATGTTTTCCAGGAGCTGTTGAGTGCCAAGAGAGGTGTACAAAACGAAATGTCTATGTGTGTAAAAGTGTTGTGGGTTGAGAAATGTGTTGGGGAATTGTCGTTTAGGATGATTAAGTTTGATTGGTCTATGTACTTTAGTAGTGTGTTTCCTCTGGGGTTGTTCTGAGAGGAGCCCCAATTTTGGTGCCAGCTATTGAAGTCTCCCGTTATGGGTATGTTATGGTTTTGGAAGGTATTTAAGATATTAAGGTCGTTTGAGTGGAACGATTTGTTAGGCCAGATAATACGGAGATAATTGTTAATTTTTTTTTAGACTCTATTTCTATTGCATATTAGGGTTGAGGGAGGCTTTTTACGGGTTCGAAACTTAAATTAAATTTCTATCTAAATGTAAATATGTATGTATATATTTATATATATGTGTGTGTATGTGTGTGTTTATATAAGTAGTTAGTTAGTTAGTTAATTTATAGGGTAAAGTAGGATCAAGGGACACTGCGACCTAAAAGATCTTTTGTATCCCTGCAATTAGTT
Source organism: Philophylla caesio (assembly GCA_963971545.1). Lineage (NCBI taxonomy): Eukaryota > Metazoa > Arthropoda > Insecta > Diptera > Tephritidae > Philophylla > Philophylla caesio. Next base: position 34,950,053 of record OZ020608.1, on the reverse strand, counting down.
CCTAGCCCTGACAGCCCAAGATACTGTCAGCTTCTCTAATAAAAGCCAATAATAACTTGGTACACGAGTTCCTAATGTTGAGAGACTCGACTATTGCTGAGTTGAAGTATCTAACTCTCAGTCTGGCCAAAGCCGGACAAACGCACAGAATGTGCTCCGATGTCTCCTCCTCTTCGAGACATAGACGGCAGTCCGTTTCGGTGGCGAGTCCAATCCGGTGCATATGGACGCGTAGATTGTTGTGACCGGTCAGATATCCGGTAAGCAACCTTATATTGCCTCTATTTAGATTAATTATGTCCTTTCTGGAAAAAGGATACCCAAGTAATTTGGCCTGTCTGAGGCCTCCTGTCTCAGCCCAATACCTAGTGCGTTCAGAGCCCACCCACTTGGTGATTAAAAATTTTAAAGAGGACCAACTAAGTCCGCAAAAAGGTTCCGGTCCCATAAAGACAGACAAAGAGCCTTTTCTGGCCAGTTCATCAGCGGTCTCGTTGCCTTCAATCCCGCAGTGTCCTGGTACCCAGCATAGTATTACCTTGTTTTTCGTTGCCAGGAGCTGAAGAGTGTCATAGCACTCTTTGACGAGCCTGGAACTGATAACCCTATTGGATAGAGATTTTATAGCCGCCTGGCTGTCTGAGAATATGATTAAAAAAGCGCCTTTCAACCCCTTTTCAAGGTTTAATCTGGCGCACGTTGCGATTGCTAGAACCTCTGCCTGAAACACAGTAGGCCATGTGCCCATTGCAATCGAAATTTTAGTGCCGGGACCATAGACACCTGCACCTGTTCTTCCCTCCATCCTAGAGCCGTCTGTATACCAGTGTATATATCTTGGATCTAGTTGAGGAGGTCCGTTTGACCAGACTTCCCGATCCGGTATTTTGACCTGGAAGATTCGACCAAAACAGATTTCTTTTTGTATAAAGTCAGTAAGCATGCTTGAATCCAACCCTGGGATTTTATCCAGAATACAACTGTGTTGTGAGCTCCTGTACTGAGCTTCATTAGTTATTTGCATTTGCAGGATCTTTGTGGCCGCGACTGATTGAACATGAATATGTAGAGGAGTCCACCCTAAAAGTGACTCCAGAGCCGCGGTTGGACAAGTTCTTATGGATCCTGAGACCGAGAGCAGCGCAAGCCTTTGGAGCTTGTTAAGGCGAGTAACGGTGGTTTTTTGTAAGGTTTTTGGCCACCAGACTACGGAGGCATAGGTTAGAATCGGACGGACCACCGTGTGGTAGAGCCATCCAATCAACTTGGAATTTAGACCCCATGTCCGACCAAAAAGTTTTCTGCAGGCCCACATGGCTCGGGTAGCTTTCCTTAGAGTGTTGTCTAGGTGGGAATTCCAACTTAGTCTCTTATCGAGGATTACTCCTAGATATTTGACTTCGTCGGAGTATTCAAGCACAGTGTCTCCAAGGGTTACCGAACCCAGATTCGGTTTATACCTTCTTGTAAACGGTACGAGAACAGTTTTTAGCGGGTTCACATTAAGGCCCTCAATGGCACACCAGCTTGTCACCACGCGCAAAGCTGAACACATAACGTCTGACACCGTGCGGCCGAATTTTCCCGTGACAATGATAACTAGATCATCTGCGTATCCAATAGCATCAAACCCGTTTTCTTGTAGTTTAGTTAGCAGGTCGTCTACTACTAGAGACCAAAGTAAGGGGGAAAGAACACCCCCTTGTGGGCATCCTTTATTAGCTCTAAAATTTAGAGCACTTTTGCCCAAGGATGTGGTTATATCACGCTCGCGCAGCATAGCGTCAATCCACCCAACAGTTGATGGATCCACACTTCTTCGGACCAAAGCTCTCGAGATGGATCTATAGGCAGTATTATCAAAAGCTCCCTCGATGTCCAGGAAGGCGCACAGAGCAATCTCCCTGAATTCAAAGGCCCTTTCGATCTTACCGACCAGACACTGCAGAGCGGAATCCGTCGACTTCCCTTTGACGTAAGCAAACTGAGCCTTATGTATGGGAGTTGAGAACCTCAGATTGTGTCTTATGTGAAGATCTAGCAGTCTTTCGACTGTCTTAAGAATGAAGGAAGTCAAACTGATCGGCCGGTATGATTTAGGTGAGTCAGACGGCCGATTGCCTGTCTTAGGGATAAACACAACGGATACCTTCCTCCAAGTATACGGTATGTATTCCCAAGAATAACTGGCCCTAAATAAACAGATCAGCGGGTCAATGACATGATCAATACATCTCTGAACCAGAGCCGGATAGATACCATCGCCCCCTGCCGCTTTAAAGGGTTCGAAGGATTCTATTGCCCAAAGTACCTTGTCCCTGTCAAAGATGGAGCCAGACCTGGCCATGCTTCTCACTCTGGGGATCCCGTGTTCCGAAGAGTTTGCAGTGGACGGACACAGCTCCATCGGGCAGCCGGGGAAATGCACTTCGAGCAGGTATTCCAGAGTTTCTCTGTTGTTATTGGTGAAGGTGCCATCTTGCCTCCTAAGGAGTCCTATCCCATTGGAAGGCTCCTTTGATATAATTTTATGTAATCGGGAGGCCTCTGGCAGTGTCTCGATTGATTCACATTTTTGTCTCCACGATTCTCTTTTGGATCGTCTTATGAGTTTATTGTACTCATTGAGAGCAGCCCTGTACTCGTCCCACTGACGTGATCTTTTTGCTCCGTTGAAAAGCCTCCTGACAAGCTTGCGTTTAGCATCCAGCTCCGCGCTCCACCAGGGAACCTTGCGTTTCATCAAGATGGAACTGGGAGCCGTACTGTCGTGGAAGGATTCCAGCAGAACATTGTTGAGCACTCTCGCCGCATACTCCATTTCCTCGATTGAGCTAATTGAGGTTAGTAACGAGTCTGCTCTTGCCCTTACTAGATTTTTATAAAGGTCCCAGTTTGTTTTCCTGGGTGAGAAGGTTAGGTCCTGGAGTTCTGATCGTCCTAGGATTTCGAACCTTATGTGCTGGTGATCCGAGAGCGATGCCTCGTCCGACACCTGCCAGTCTCCAAGAGAATCACTAATAGATCTGCTGCAGAGAGTGAGATCTAGTACCTCTTCTCTGGCAGCAGTAATAAAAGTAGGTTTGCACCCCCTATTTGCGAATTCTATGTTGTTTTGCATAAGATATTCTAAAAGGTACTCACCCCTTTCATTTATGTCGGTGCTGCCCCACAACACATGGTGGGCGTTGGCATCGCAACCAATGATGAATTGTCGATTCGTTTGTTGGCAAAATTTGACAAGCTGCTGAACTTCCGCGGAAGGAATGGTGGGGATGTCACCTGGAAAGTAGGCGGATGCGATGACAATTTCTTGCATTCCGCCTACCGTCGACACTTCGACGACAGCAGCTACTAGATCCCTGGAAATAAAAGGAGTAAGAGGTGTGAGATTAATGTTGTCAATGAGCAGGAGGGCGGCACGGGGCAGGCCTCCCACCCGGTCATACACCAACCTACCTGATTGACTCAGCCCTCTTACTTGGCCTCCAGTATGCCAGGGCTCCTGGAGCAGGCCAATAGCGAAACTGCGTTCGCTGGCTAATCTGCAAAGTGTGGCAGATGCCCCCTTGGCATGATGCAGATTAGCTTGAAGCACCCTTATGGTGCTCATTGCTTCCTTTGTAGCGATTGACTGACGATACTCTTCTTCTTGTCTCGTCGGGACCCTTTGTTCCTTGCTTCTTTGGTAAGAGCCGGCCTACTGCATTTTAGCCCTGCGGCAACCTTTTGTATGTTGGTGCCGGTCGAAGTTGTTGGCAGTTGCTCTTCCCTCAAGATCGGGACCGCCCCCGGAGCTGCCGCCATCGCCAGCACAGTTGCTTGGCTTTGACTACCGCTCTGAAGGTAGCTATGGCCCGTTGAGAGGTCAGCTGTCGTTGGAGGTACCTGGGTCAGAGGATGCGCCTTTGCGGACCCGGCGGCTACCGTGCTTGGTTTGATCTCACTCCCACCACCTTCCTGCCCAGTGGCTGTGCTGGTAGAGGGGCGCAAGTCCAAATTGGCCTCCGCCGGGGCCCCAATGAGCGTTCCCTCCTTCTTTGGCTCATTGGTCTGCGTGGGTGACCTCAGGTGGAGTTTTATGTGGCCAAATCTATACGCAATCCTATGTTTCATGGCCACTAGTTTCGTCATTGACGCGTGATCAACCAGGAGCACCAAATGAACTAACTGACCATTTGTCAGCCTGTTAGAGACTTTCCAGCTAGTTGTCGAGATTGAATTCTGAGCAGCGATTGTTGCCAGAATTTTATCATTGCCTAGCTGATATAAGTAGATAGCTTAATCTAATTTTTCAATACTACTGTTGTGGAGACTTTTTGTACTTGTTTTATCTTAGTGTTTTATGTTGTGTTTTCTTCAGCTGGGTTTGTAGTCGTTTTGGTGTATTTTTGGGAAATATTTTGACATTTTGTATTGGTTTCGTTACTACTTCGCAATCTGATTCTGAATCGCTCATTTTGTCAGAAAATTCAATGTCTGGTATGGTAATATTTTGGGATTGTAAATTGTTGGTGCTGAGTGTTGGTGTTGTGGGTGTTGAGTGATTGGTTGTTGCTAGATTATATGTAAGATTATTGTTCCTTGGCTGAGAGTTGGTGGGGGATGTCATTAACAAATAAATCGGGTCGATAGAGGTTAGGTTGTTTATTTTTGTTGCATCCCAGCATAGTTTCGGGTCATTAGAGATTAATGTTGATGTGTTGTCTGGTGGTTTATTCATGTTGTTTAGGCTGCTTTACGCAGCAGCACTCCAACGGTAAAGTTTTGTTGTTATGTGTTTTTGTTTTTGCTTTACGTTGCTATGAGCTTTTGTGTATATTTTCGTATTTTGCTTAGTCTCTATTTTTGATTTGGTTTCACTTAGTGTTTTTAATTTTAACTTGCCTAGAATTGTTGGTATGTATTTATTGAGAATATCTGCAGTTTATCTACTTGGTCGTTTGCTAAGCGTCCGATCGCTTTGACGGTGAGACATCGACTGCTCTGAATTTAAAATGTGCGGTTTAAGCCAAGTTTCAGTGAAGCATATTACTTTGTAGTTACAATCTAGGCCTTTTAAATATAAACCATTTAATTTAGTATTTAAATCTCTTACGTTTTGCTACAAGATACTTAAAGCAGAATTAGAAATTAGTTTTTTGGTTCAGTATCACGGTGAGATATTCACCCTTATCGTGAGTTTCGCCCGAAAAGAAATTCACCCGAAATTTTTTTATTCGCCCGGATTGAATCCGCCTATTGTGAGCTTCACCCGGAATAAATTTTGCTTCGAAAATTCGAACATGGAAATTACAACTCTAAAATGTTTATGCTTGAAGTGTATATTTATCAAATAAGTCAAATTCAATAGTAATTTTACAAAAATTATAACTTTTCCAGATCATTAAAATATAAAGTCTAAAAAGAATCGTTCAAGTATTTATTAGATCTGTGTTAACCTCTTCAATATCACCAGCGCGACTACAATTTGCTATTCCGCCAGTTGGGAAGTGTGCCTACGATTTTTCTCTGAAGGTGGATACTAAAAAGGTGTAGGTAACAGTTTTGAAATTGGGCTAGGGCAATTGTCTTTTAGTCAGATTATGTAAGAAATGTCAAAATAAACGAGTCCATATTATTCCCGAAGTGGGAAAAGCGACCTACGCTGGAAGACATACTGCTTTTGGCCAGTCCAAGTATATTTTGCATAAAAAAATTTATTTTTGCGGACATTTAAATATAAATTGTTTACCGCTTTCCATTCGGACTAATTTTTTATTGCAGGCCCCAAACTATGCAGCTGTTTTCATAACTCAGCTATATTTTCCTTGTTTTCTTTGACCAAACCTCTTGCAATATCCGGCTTTTCCTGTATTCTACCTAATAGTATTCCTCTTTGAACTTTGTTTACTGTTTTGTTCTTAAATTGCTTACATTGAATATGTTTAAATTTTTCGCCTCCTAAAAAATAGTGAACAAATTCAATTAATCCTCCAACTATTTCCGCCCGAAATTATTGTTGCCAATAAGGGAAACCAATGTTCGAAATCGGAAAATTTGCGCCTGAAATTTATAATAAGCGAACAGTGAAAAGTGAACTATTTCGGGCGAAAACCAAACTCACAAAAAGGGTGATTGTAGCTAAGTTATTAATTTTATTTTTATGTGGCTTATATTCAAACTCCCGAACAAATGCTCCAGTCGGCCAGAATGAATTTTTAAGCAGATAATCAAAAGAATCTACATCAATTTTGAAAGACGAAACGTTACGTCCATACTTAAAATTAAATTACTTGTTTGAATCCTTGATGAAATTTAAAACTGTATATCATTAGATGAAGTATATTTAGCAAATCTCGAAATGAAAATCGATTATCTCTGGGAGACCTTAAGAAGTTTGAGGGGTTGAAGCAATAGAAGTAGGTGGAAGGGATTGAGGTGGCGATGGCACCATTTCATGGGAACAAACCCGTAGCTCGCCTTGGCCAGTAGTGTTTTTTAAGGCAGAAGCCCTAGTGCAGATAGTTCTTGACGATGAAGAAGGACCCCGCCTGGGTGATGGAGATAAAATATTTATAATTTTAATTGATTGAGGCTGTTGCACTAAATTTTGTTCAGCTTTTTCTTTGCTTTTGGTTTGCTTGCGTTTGTTTTCTCTGCCAGGTTCAGATGCTTGACTATATAAGCACTTAAATGATTTAAACGTGCTTTCATAAAGCTTGAATTTATCAGTAAGTGCGAGGAAGTCTCTACCGATTTCAAAAAAGCCATTTCTAGTTTGCCTTAAAAATGTATAAAGTTCAATCTCAGTTGATCTGCATTTCAAACAAGACCAACGAATGCCCCTACCTTCATTAATTAAGTCTATGACTCTACCAATCAATCCGGCACTCTTAATATGGGCAACTCCATCGCATAACGTTGCACATTATCCTTTTGGGGGTCAATTTTCTTTCTGTGTAAACGTGAAGTGAAAACAACTTTTCATTTTCGTTTTCACAACTTATTTTCACTCCCTCTTTTCACGAACGCATATTTTGCGATCCTGGTTCTTGCTGTGAAAAAGGTGTTTCATTTCCACTGAACTTGTGAAACCTTTGCAACTTTGTTATTGAAATTTTTGTGCTAAATGTCAAGCGCTTTAAGTTCCGATTTAGCGCTAAACGGGAGATGGTGTAAACGGCCCTAAGTCTTTCTCTACAGACAAGCAGCAGAAAAGTCGGTTTCGTCGAAAGGATTTGATACCATAAGTACTATAGTGATGATGGTGTTGACCTATATGTAAAGCTTTTTTTTATATTTTAATGCTTATATGACATAATTGCAGCCCTTGCATTTTTTGTAGCGCAGGATTAATATACGAACCCTTGCGAAACAGACAGGAGTCCGAAAAAGCGGTCATTCTTCAAATTTAATTACTAAAAGAATTCAATTGTAATAGTAATTAATTCACTACTTTATTATTAAATAAAGAAAGGATAAATATTACTGTGTTTTTTTACCCTGCCAAACCCACTATTAAGTTTTTTGTACAGATCCGCACTCGCATCCGCGGATGTGAAAAAAATACATCCGCAACATCCCTAGTACAAACTGCATGTGACGCTAGCCGGATCTGGATATACTCACGCTTTGAAAGTGGTGATTTCGGTAACGGTTTATTTATTGCGGATAGTGGATACCCGAACAATAATTTCTGATAACTTCTTTGCCAAATCCGATGACTCCAGAAAAAAAATTATTTAAGAAGTCTTTAATCAGAACACGTTGTACCGTTTAAAGAAGTTATGGCGTATGGAAAAGGCGCTTTCCTATTTTATCTCTTAGAATTCGTTTGAATCATCTAAAAGTCCAAATTATAATTTTAGCTACCGCATATCATCTCTACAATAATGATAATAACTTTATAATCATATTTTTCCAGTAAAAGAAGATAGTATCTACGAAAAAATTTCTGGAGCAGTTGGGGAAGTATTCCGTGACCTAGTCTATGTGGGAAAAGGATTTACATTTTTTTTTAATATCCAAGAGAAGTAAAAAATTTTATGTAAAAATGGTTGTAATATTTTAAACGCACTTTGCCAGTAAATAAGATAGTTACGATGAAGAAATTTTTGGAGCATGTTGGGAAGTATTCTGGGAATAGGTTTATGAGATAAAAGCGATTTTAAAAAGTAATGTCGGGAATATTTATAGTTTTGCATTTGTTGAAAAGAAATCGAGATGAACAAAGGTAAAAAGGGGTTTATAACTATATCGTCTACAATATTTTAAATTGCAACAGAAGTAATTTGAGAGTACTAAGGCGCAGACTTCGCGATAGCCAAAATCCCTTAGAGATGACCACCAACGAACATTTTATAGATTTGTATCGGTTCCCTAAGGCATTGTGTTGGGAGCTAATTGGTGAATTAATGCCATTAAGGCCTAATTCGCAGCGGAGATGCGCTCAAAATTAAATTTATGGAAAAATATCAATTTCCTGGAATAATCGCCCTAATAGACATCAAAATATCGGCCCCTAAAAGAGAAATTGAGCACGTTTACTATTGCCGGCGGCTATCCCCTGTAGGTACATACTAGGCATGTCAATTTCGGGCTCTTGGCCTTTTTTAGCTCCCGAATATCATTCTTAAAAATTCCCCTATCAAGGGTAAAACAAAGCCCTTAGAGAGTTCACAATCGACAAATAACACAGCTTGTTAACTCCCTTAAGACTTTGTTTTGTTCTTGCCATTATATGTAAATGAGCTGGAGAATATCCCACTCGAGTAGACAATGAGCCTTATTATTAAAGCGATGTTAAAGAACTAACAACGAGGTGCCTGAAGTGGACAAGGCAGAAAGTCTCAAATATAAATTGCATCTAATTCTAACGAGCAGCTCGCAATTGTCCTATAATCGAAAGGCATACAATTTATCAGAAGGCTTGGTAAAATAAATTGATAGTATTTGTAATGAGGCGATAAAAGCTAAAAGTCTTACAGAAAGCACTTAACTTATTGTCGACAATCCAACCAACAAGTGTTGAGGCTATCAAAGTTAATGTGGCATTACTAGTTTTGACCAGTGTAATACATTAAGCTTAGGAGCAGGGAGCGGGAGTTTGATCTATGAGTATGTACTAGGGTGATTGACTCGGTTTTTTCATAAATTATTCTATCGTTTTTTTTGAAATCTTGATTTTTCGAATATCGAATTAATCGGGTTGATTGAATCTCCTAAACCACTTTTTATCAGTTCTAAAGTTAAAGCCTTTGATAAAAAAATAGAAATACGGCAGCACAACGACTATTTTCACATATTTTATATTTTTATTAAAACGGAAACCCCAAAGTGCTTAAAAATGAGGCAAGACCTTATAAGTATACTTATTCAAAATCAAAATAATTTGCATAATAAACGCAGCAAATGTATGATAAAAGAGAACGGCAAACCTTAAAAATTGTATAACGCTTTACGGACAGTAAGTCCTTTAAGCTCGGTCAAAATAGAATTCATTAATTTAATATAATCTTAAGTTTTAAAATTTTAGACTTTTTAGGCCAGCAACCTAATTTTCTATATAATTATCAACACTTGTCACGATGTGATTTCTTCCACCGTGGTTGTAAGATTTTCAGCAAATAACGGTTGTTATTCGTTGCGCTTTCCAACCAACTGTTTTTTCCGAGCTTACGAGGAAACGGTGGGTTGACGGAGCTGACACAGCGTTTTGGCACCTTCTAAGCGTAAAATCCATTTGTTGTACGTTCAAATTCCTAAATACTAAATATGTACATCTATATACTTGTAATTCAAAACCCTAATACAATTATTTTCTTTCAAATTCTCTATCTCGACATAACTGAACACGAGACCATCTGCATCTGCGTCAGCTTGTGTAAGAGACTATGTATGAGTCGAAGATTATTGCCTTTTCTCGCTTTTCCTTTTTTATTTTTTGTGTTTGTCTTAATCCTTGTGGCCTACTTATCACCTGATCCTAATTGAAAAACTTTGTATTGAGAGTAGAGGACTTCAGACCAATTAATGACAACTGGTCTAATACTATGACTTTTGTCTATTAGAGACTGATACTGCTTGCTGAATTCGGACATTAAACTATATTTTATGTTCACAATATTTCTTTCATAGAAATAATTGCATTTACATAGTTACATGTATGGTATGTACATTGATGTAGTTTTTTCTTACTTGGAACAAGAACCGGTTTACCAGGTTTTTTTATTAAAAATTAAGGAACCGGTTTTTTCAATTTGCCCTTTTTCGAATAATTCGAAAGGCGAATAATCGAACACGATGTACCAAGGCGTATTCATACAACCTGTTGGCATTAAAATGCTTCATCTTATATTCGCTTTAAGTTTAAAGATGTCAGAAAAACGAAGTAACGTAATTCAAGTTCGTGATTTTATGTATGACCTTTGGTCAATATTTGTAAAAACTTTTTGTAAAAGTGGGTACTTGAAAAAAAAGAGAAAAATGTAATCTTTTGATAAAGTAAATAGAGAGCTTGGTAAGTAAGCTTCAATTTTTCTATTCTAAATTGCCATTACATCCTAACTCACAAAAATGTTATTGTTGGCGATGGGCTACCATTCTGCATGAATTCGACTTGAGTATGTACATATTAGGCATGCCAATCCCGGCCATTTTTAGCTGCCGAATATCCCGGGATAAGTCTATTTAAGTCCCGGATTTGTAGAAAACAAATAATTGAATAACCATTTATTTTTCAAATTTTGTATCATTCTTAAAAATTCCTTTTTCAAGGCCAAAACAAAGCTAAGTTCGCAATCGACAAATAACGCAGCTTGTTAACTCCCTTAAGGCTTTGTTTTGTTCGTGCCATTATAAATGAGCTGGAGAATATCCCACTCGAGTAGAAAATGAGCCTCATTATAAAAGCGATGTTAATAGAACTAACAACGAGGTGCCTGAAGTGGATAAGGCAGAACGTCTCAAAGTTAAATTGCATTAAAGTGTTAACGAGCAGCTCGCAACTGTCCAATAATCGAAAGGCATACAATTTATTAGAAGGCTTGGTAAAATAAATTAATAGTTTTTGTAATGAGGCAATAAAGGCTATGTCCTACAGAGAGCATTTAACTTACTGTCGACAATTAAACCAACAAGTGTTGAGGCGTAGCAGTGCTTCCTCTGTACTAAATATGTATATTTGTACTTCAAGTATAAATTATTTTGTAATAAGACTTATGTTTATTTCCTTTTTTTATTGAAAATACCAATAAATACATACATACATGGTTTACAGAATTTCGTTTTTTTTTTCTGTTATATTAATGTTACTTTGTATACTTCTATAATACACTGATTACAGACGTGTTATATTTTTTGGCAAATTAGGAATCAAAATTTCGAGAAATTCTGGATCCCGGGATTGTTCCGGAATTTCGTTTTCAAATCTCGAAAATGCTAATACAAAAAAAATGTTAATATCCTTGGCTCCTGACTCCAATTAGTGCAGCATCCTCTACAGCCGAAGAGCGTTAAAACATAGCTCATAAATCAACCCGAGCTCTGGTGGAAAGATGTATTGGCTTATCAAAGAAAAGGGCCCTCTTTTACAGCATAATACAAATATCTACGTTTTTTCTCAAAATATTAGACTTATTTTTATATCGCATGTCAGTTTTCAAACCATAAATTACCTTTATTTTTGTAAGTATTTTATTATTTTATCACAAGTATATTTAAGGTAATATTTTTCCAAATTATAAACCTGCCTGTAAAGGGGCAGTATTATATCACATGTTAGTTTTGGTTGTTGAGGTTTTCGACAGGGTTGGAATATGATGTATTTTGGAAAGATTTTCCGTCGGTTTGTTTCCAAACTAAACTTGACGAGGGATGATGGAAAATGGTTCCAAAATGTATTCTTAAACGGTGGTAAGAAATTAAATCTTGTTTTAACGAATAACATTTGTGTGTATACTTTTTTATCATATGAAAAGATGTTGGCAGTTGTTTTCAGTTTTTCAGAAAACGCGAATAGACAGTGATGTGAAAACGTGAATAGTTTCGTTTCGTTCCACTTTTTCTTCATATGAAAACAGTTTGACGTTTTTTTTTTTCATTTTATCACCGAACGCGAATCATTGTTTCACAGAACTAGAATTGACCCGCTGGAGATATATGTATTAATACACACAACCACGCACCACTCATGACGGTTGTGTTTTTTTATACCCGAGCGTACTTGTACGGTTGTTTGTAACAGCAATAAATCATCGAGATAGATATAGACATACATATATATACTAAAATGATCAGAATGAAAAGAGGAATCTATTTAGCCGTCTGTCCGAGGTTACAATAACTTGAGTAAAAATCGAGATATCTCAATGAAATTTGGTACATAGACTGCTCTTTGTTATTGAAAATGGTCAAGATCAAACAAAAACCACGCCCAACTCCATATAACGGAAGTTTTTGAAAAATGCAAAAACTCCGTTTTTTCGGTATACATTAAAGCAAATTGATTGAAATTCGTATTTGGAGCGATTTTGAACTAAGAAATTTGGTGTTTACGAAATTTTGAAAATTCCGCGTTGCCACCCTCACTTATGAAAAATTTGCTGTATCGCAATAACAATATTAGTTATCGTCACAAAACTTGGAGGACCTATTTGACATCTCTATTTTTATAATAATAATAATAATCCCAACGGTTTTATCCCTCCATACCCGCCCAACCGACGCGTAGAAAATTTTTGAAATCGGATCATAACCACGCCCAACTCCCATATAACGGAAGTTTTGGAAAATACAAAAACTTAATTTTTTTCGGTATCTATTAAAACAAATTAAGTGAAATTCGGTATTTGGAGCGATTTTCAACTAAGAAGTTATCGTCATAAAATTTGGTGAACATATTGCCCTTGATATCACTAGCCTCACCGTCAAACTTTTGAAATCGGACCATAACCACGCCCAACTTCCATATAACGGAAATTTTGAAAAATGCAAAAAACTTCGTTTTTCAGTATTTATTGGAAGAAATTGAGTGAAGTTTAATACTAGGAGCGATTTGAAACAAAGAAACGGTGTTTTTATGAAATTATGGGCACCGGCCATGAAAAAATACATCGCGAGGGTATATAAAAATCGGTTTCGCCCGAATTAAGCTTTTCTTACTTGTTTCAATTAAATTTTTTTTTAAATGTTTGTTATTTTTCTGTTGGCCTAATAAATGTTAATAATTGACAATTTTATTGAGGTCGAGTTTATGAAAGATTTATTTTGAAAAAACAATAACAGCAGTTTTAGTGTTAGAAGTTATATCAGCCATTTCGGAGATCACCACATCTCCTTATCAGACTTCTTTAAGTTTAATTTATTATCAAAATGGTATAATCAAAATGGTATATTATCTTTGGTCCGATGTTTGTAAGTACCAGAACGAGAAGAGTTAGGTCCATTAAAAAGTATACCCATATGATCAGAGTGACGAGCTGAATTGATTTAGCCATGTCTGTCCGTCTGTTTGAACGCAAACTTGTCCCTCAGTTTTTGAGCTATTTTAATGAAACCGGCCAGATCGGACGACTTTAAGGTATATAGGAGCCGATTGTTCAGATATCAGCAGATGAAATTTTGCAAGAAGGTCCGCTATACTAAGTTCTATAAGACCAGTGAAAATCTTATAGATCAAAGATACATAACATATAGCTCCCATATAACTGATTGTTCAGATATTTCATTTAGCAGCTAAAGTCTTAAAATTTTGCACAACGAATAGTAGTGAAAATCATTAAAATCTAATAAATATAACATATAGCTGCCATACAACCGATTGTTCAGATATTGAATTTTCGGCCAAAACCCCTTCATTTCATCAGCTAAAGTCTTGAAATTTTGCAAAAATAATACCTATTAGGACAACTGCTTTAGCTGTGAAAATCATTAAAACCGGAGAAATATAACATATAGCTGCCATACAACCGATTGTTCAGATATTGCAATTAGTATGAAAACCCTTCCATTTAAGCAGCTAAAGTATTGCATACATTTGCGTTTTTCTGAAATACATTTGTGTTTTCCTCAAATAACACTGTGCTTTTCTGAAATACATTTGAGTTTTTCAAAAATACATTTGTATTTTTCTGAAATACATTTGTAAATTTCTAAAATACATTGTGTTTTCCTGAAATACAATTGATCTTTTCTGCAATACATTTGCGTTTTTTTGAAATACCTTTGTGTTTTTCTGAAATACTGTTGGAAGAGGTGTAGTAATATTCTCCGAGACTTTAGAAAAAATCTACCGTCGCCTTTGTGAGAAATTGCATTCCAAACTTCAATACGATTTCCCAAAAGTCTCCAAATGTTACATATATGTATACATACATTTACATTCATCAATAAATATCCATTGCATTGGTGAAAAAATATACATCCAATAAATGAAACATATGTATGGAAAATGGCCGCTGTGGTCGAGTTGGTAGCGGTGCGTGCTATAACTCGATACGCCGGTGAGTTCGAGGTTCGAATCTCAGTCAGGGCAAACAAAATCTTAATCATAGAAAAAGTTTTTTCTAATAGCGGTCACCCCTCCGCAGGCAATGGCAAACCTCCGAGGGCATTTCTGCCATGAAAAAGCTTCTCATTAAATACATCTGCCGTTCGGAGTCGGCACAAAACAGTAGGTCCCTCCATTTTGTGGTATAATATAAAGACGCACACCACAAATGGTAGGAGAAGCTCGGCCAAACACTGAGCTATATAGTGTACGCGCCAAAATTATATATATATATTATATATATATGTATGGAAAATGTATACGATTTGTGTTTGAAATACAATAGAAATAAATTTAAAACCCAAAGTTGTGGCATTATTGGGCGTCTGCCGTCGAACACTTTTTCATCATCATTAGTGGGTATATGCTAATATAATAATGTGATCATTTATAGTATTGTTACGTGTTTACCCTCGCCGATGATTCCCAAATAAAACTCGCACGGATTTTTTTACTGTTGTCTCTATTTACTTACAAATAAACTCACGGATACTAATAGTTGCGCACTCGCAACTTAAAATTTTTTTGTTATTTGTGTTACACCTTAACTGTAGAAAGTCATTTTACCAACGGACTTGCCACACACAGCCGTTTTATACTTTAACTCTAGAACATTATTAATCGTTTACGAAACTTATCGATTGTGAATGTTCCATTTCGGTTTGGTCTGCCCTCCACCTACGTCGAGTACCTGGCACATGTTATGGAATATCGCCACAATGAACATACATATATTATTTTTCTTTCCAAAACTGCCAATTAAATTTTAGAAAGCGTCTATTATATTTTGAGAAACATCACCTTCGTTGTTTTATAAAGTACATTTGATATTGTCTAAAGCATACTATTTGATTCTTTCCAAAGAATATTTGACAAATCGAAAATAATGCCAATCACTATCGATCAGTGATACCAATTCACACCATTCCGTAGTACGAGTATGTCAACCATTGATTTCAGTTAAGTGAAGTTCAGTTAAGAAGGCTTATGATGAATTGGCATTATTGCAATAGCTCTAGACAAGAAGGAGAAAGAAAATCCATTAAAAACCGAAAATGGGTTGACAAGGCTTGGATAAAACGAGAAATTGAAGGAGAATTTATGACCTTATATAAAGAATTGGTGGACGATGATTTTTAAGCCGGGTATGCATACATATATGTATATATTTTTTGTGAGCCCAATTCATATCATTTTGAATAATTCCGTACCAAATCGATTAATTTTTCCTCCATACCAAACAAATCTTGCAATGGAATAACGTGAACTCGTCAGTGAAATATACAAAATAACGTTGCCGACTTATTTGAAAAACAATGAATGTACCCTGAAGTAGCACTGAAGATAAAAATTTTAAACTGAAGTCACGTTAACTCAAAATGATAGTATGTGCTCGTATCTTAACACTTAACAAATTCTTATTCTGTGCAGTGAATAAAAACGTTTACTCAAAATGATAGTATGTGCTCGTATCTTAACACTTAACAAATTCTTATTCTGTGCAGTGAATAAAAACTTTCCTTTTTGACGTTTTAAAAATTAGATTTGAAGCTAACAGTGAATTCACGGGATTAACTTGTTTCATAAGTTTTATAATAAATCTTAGTATAAATTGCTGATTTTAGATTATTGTTTTTATAGGCCTTCCAACCCGTGTATTTACATACATGTATAGTACATACACACATATGCAATCTTTTTTTATGAATAGCAAAGCAGTTTATTTTTTACTCATAATTCAATCCGTTAAACGTATGTTTCTGTGCCGTACTATATTTGAAATCATACTCGTATATAAATATATTCAAACGATTTTTGTTTTTAGCGCACTATAACGAACTTAATGGGACCGTAGGTAGGATCGAGTCGCCAACTTTAAATTATATTCGCAATGAAGAAGCATTTACATGGAGGATCCTGCAGCCAAGAGAAATTTTTATTTACATTGATTTCAAAGAATATAGTAGGGGTTTGAAAGTAAGAATATTTACAATATTACGTTATTTGTTCTAAATGAGTATACTTTTTTCTATTTACTTAATAGCTGTATGATGGCTTTGATGACATGGCTTTGGAAATTCCAATTCCACCATCCCCTTGGCAATATACCTCCAGCAGTAATGTCTTGTTTTTAACCAGTAATAATAATGAGTTGGAGGCTTTCAAAATCAATTGGAAAACCGTCAATAACAGCGTCGCTCAAACTAACCAGTCTAGAAGTGATTGCAATAGGTCTTACGTCATAAATTATAGAAATCGGTTAAACGTTTCTTCGCCTGGCTATCCTTATGGTTATGCTAACGACTTAGATTGTGAATGGATCATAAAACCGGAAGATTCGACTGACCACATTGTCCTGAGCTTATATGAGGTCAAGCTTGAAGCTTATGGACAGTCAGATTATTTGCGTGTCTTAACATCGAATAATTTAAGAGACTGGCGAAAAGAACTAGATATATCTGATAGCAAAGACATATCTACGACACCTATCAAAGTTGTACACGGCACACCGTTTATAAAACTTGTATTTCATACCGATGCAAGTATAAATCGCACCGGATTCACATCGTTGGCAAGGACTGCTTGCGGATCCAATATGACAGGACTTACAGGTCATATACAAGCAAAAAATACAAAGAGCTCATGGATTTCAAATTCAGTTTGCATATGGCATATTAAAGTCTCGAATGGAAAGAGGATAGCTCTTACCTTAGATTTCGAAAAAAATACTCTGCCTATTACACAAGGTTGTCCGAAATATGTGGTGATATACGATGGCTTTGATGAAAATGCGCCAATATTGCCACCTGGACGAATATGCAACCAAGAAGGTCGAAATGTTAAAAACTTGGAGTCTTCAACCAATCAATTAACTATTAAATACAATTTGAACTGGTCCTATCCTTTTATTAATAATTTAGATTTCAACATCACTTATCAGGAAATCGGTGATTGTGATACTGAAATACAATTGACACACTATTTTACTTCAGTTAATATAAGCACCCCTAAATATCCCAACGTGCCCAATCCACATACTGAGTGCAATTGGGTTATAATCGGTCCTGTGGGCGAAACATTACAAGCAGAATTTGTTGAACCTTTCAGCTTAAATATGCGGCACTGTGATAAAGAATTCGTCGAAATATTTGATGGTTCAACGGAATTGTCACGTAGTCTCGGACGCTTCTGTAGGAAGCCCAATGTACTTCGATCTACAGGAAACATTATTCGTTTACATTATTTAACTGATATAAATGAGCCACGTAATGGCTTTCGTGTCAACGTTTCTATCGCCAAATGTGGTGGCACTTACGCAGGTGTAGATGGTGAGATTACATCAAGTGGTTACCCATCGCTTGGTGCTTATCCAAAACCAGCCATTTGTGATTATATAATAAAAATACCCAACAGATCACGAATCCATCTGAATTTTACTGACGTGGATTTACCCTACGCAAATAATAATTTAAATAGGTCTGATCGAATTGAAATTGTGACGATAGGCGAGAGCCCAGAAGTAAACACAATTTTATATGGAAATCTTACAGTTTTGCCTGTTTTAGAAATTGATAGGAGTTCAATCATGTTACGCTTTATAACGTTTGCTGGAAGCCGTAGGCATCGAGGATTTAAGTTAAGATTTCAGCGTCTATATGGAGTTTGCTTCCGTGAAGTTAACAACGATTCGGGTACACTGTCATTAAGCATTCTCGAGCCGGCTTTATCTTATAGCTCATGCAGTTGGAAAATAAAAGTTCCAAAGGGGCAACGAGTGACATTCGAGTTCCAAAAACTCGAATTTCAAAATATCGTTAATAATTCTGAAAGGTAAGTTTCAATTTTATTTGAGAATTTTCTATTTTTAACGTTTAATTTTTTCCGACGCCTTTGCGTGAATAAGTGAGAATTTTAGTATATAAACTATCACCGATTTTTGCAGAAAATATCACTTATCATTGTAATAAAATTAAACATAGAGTGTAGTATGATACAACACAAGATGACGCCGATCAGAACATCCGTTTTTGCAACGTCAGCTTAGCTTGCCAAGAAATCATATTTTTTACATTCAGTTTACGTAGTTCGAGAAATTGTAATTTGCAAAATTTTGTTGATTCCCCTCGTGCCTTCTGCTTCTGCTTCCCTTCTATTTTAACTTTTAGTTGTAATTAAACTTTCAATTGCAAACTGCAAATTGTAATCTCTTTAACTTCAAATTCAGGCTTAATTTTTTTCTTCTTTCATTGGCTCGATAACCGCCTATGTGATTTTGGCCAAGCTTAGCAGAGCACGCCAGTTATTTCTCTCTTTCGCTTACTGGCGCCAGTTGGAAATACCAAGCGTACCCAAGTCCTTTACCACCTGGTCTTTCCAACGCAGAAGAGGCCTCCCTTTTCCTCTGCTACCACCGGCGGGTACCGCGTCGAATACTCTCGGAGCTGGGGCGCTTTCATCCATTCGAACGACATGACCAAGCCACCGAAGCCGCTGAATCTTAATTCGCTGCACTATATCTATGTCGTTATAAAGCTCGTACAGCTCATCGTTCCATCTTCTACGATATTCGCCATCGCAAAGGCGTAAAGGCCCATAAATCTCTCGGAGAATCTTTCTCTCGAACACTCCCAGAGCCTTCTCATCAGATATCTTCATCGTCCATGCTTCTGCGCCATACACCAGGACGGTGTTCGCCATCGCAAAGGCGTAAAGGCCCATAAATCTTTTATTTATTATAATTACAATACAACAACCATAGGCTATATTTCAGTATTGCATATAAAATTAAAATGATTACAAAATCAAACAATATTTATTTAAACCTTAAAGCTAAGAGATTTATAAATTAGATCACTAACGCTGTAAAATCCTTTTACATTGGATCTTAAAAACTAATCTTAAAACTAAGAAGAGATTTGGAATTGGAAATCGGAAATAAGAGCTTTAAAGATATAGATTGAGAAGTAGGAAAGGGGATGACAATTGTAAAAGGTAACATCTTTTCTATTTACTCGCTGTATAGTTTGAATAATGCGCTCTTGAAGTGTGCTGTGACCCTGATGATCCTGAGTTTATCAGGTAGCTTGTTCCAAAGGCGAACCGAGAAAACAAAAAATTGACGTTCAGATGTCATAGAGTTGAAGTTTAAATGAAAAAGTTGATGTGTTCGCGACGATCGAGTCGGTTTAAGGCGGCTTTTGAGAAGTGGGTGTTCGTCTGTGACCATGATTTTATGAAGCAGCATCAGGCACCTAAGCTTTAGCAGATTATCAAACGATATACAGGATATCTTCAGAGCCCATACAGAAATATGGTCACGACGTCTTTTACCAAATATATATCTCGCTATGTTATTGTAAACTACGTTCAATTTCTTAAGACATGCGCTATCGCAGTTTGCATACAGTTCACAACCGTACAGCAGTGTTGGCAGCAAGTAAGATTTTGCTAAAAGTAGCCTAGTTTTAACTGGAGTGAAGTATTGCGTGGTCCATAGGGATCTAAGCATACCATACACTTTTCCAATAGCACCGTATATGTGATTATTCCACGTCAGTGTTCTAGTAAAAATTACACCCAGGTTTCTCGCTGAGTCGACGAAGGGTATCACTGTTCCGTTTAAGATTACTTTATCGTAGCCACTAAGGTTGAAATTTTTGTTGTAAATTGCTATGCACTGGGATTTGTTTGGATTTAGAACTAGGCCATTGTTGCAGGCCCATTGATTAACCAGACTTAAGTCCGAATTTAGATCATGAATACAAGCATTTAATGATACTATAGGATAGCTCAAATATAGTTGCACATCATCTGCATAAACA
This sequence comes from Philophylla caesio, assembly GCA_963971545.1. NCBI lineage: Eukaryota > Metazoa > Arthropoda > Insecta > Diptera > Tephritidae > Philophylla > Philophylla caesio. The sequence goes on along the minus strand of OZ020608.1, from coordinate 34,929,701 downwards.
TGAATGTTGCAGTGCTTTAGTACTTTAGGCAGATCATCGACATATAATACAAACAATAGTGGACCAAGTATCGATCCCTGGGGTACACCTTTGCAAACGGGTAAAAAACTAGAGACCTCATTGCCCGCACTTACTGCTTGAAATCGACCGAAAAGATATGAGCTGATCAGGCTTACCGCTGTACACGAAAATTTAAATATATTTTTTAATTTTAAACATAGTAGTTTGTGATCGACCGTGTCAAATGCTTTGGAGTGGTCGAGAAGAGTTAGAAGAGTAACATTATTATCGTCCATATTTTTCCGAATATCATCTGAAACAGTTAGAAGCGCAGTGACACAACTTTTATTCGACCTGAAGCCAGATTGGCATGCACTCAAAAGAGAGTTTTTTGAAATAAACGAGTTTATTTGTTGATACATAATTCGTTCAAGAACTTTGGAGAGAAAAGGCAAAATAGCGATGGGTCTAAAGTCACGATTTGGTTTCCGAATAGGAATTATTTTTGCCCTTTTCCAGCAATCGGGAAAAGCGGCAGTGGTTAAAATTGAGTTAAACGCGTATGTGACATAGGGAAGGATTTTGGGAAGTAGACATTTAAAAAACTTGGGATTTAAGCCATCAGGTCCAACTGCGTTGGATTTTATAGATAGTATGGACTGGACAACATCACACTCATTTATACAAGCAAAACTAAAATCTGGCAAGGACGAGGGCGGACTAACACTGTAACTGTCGTAACACGGATTACTCGTGGAAGCACTGGATCCTATAAATTTTCCATTTAAATCATTGGCACTAATATCGTCAACGGGTTGATTAACTTTAACACCAAGCCCGATCTCACGTATTTGCTTCCATGTCTGCTTGGAACCGACTGCTGCGCTGAATTTATGTTCATAGTATTTAGATTTTTGAAATTTGATAATTTTATTTACCTCGTTTTTTAATATTTTGTAGCTTCGGTAGAGAGCTTCGGTTTTATAACGTTTCCAATCTTGGTATAATCTGTTTCGTTTCTTAATCAACATTTTAATATTTCCGTTAAACCATGGACGACTTTTACGCGTGTTTGATTTCGTTATAAGTGGTACAAATCTATCAAAAAGGTTACTAATGTTGGTTTGAATAAAATTAATTTGTTCACTAGCTGATATCAGCCATCGAACGGATGCCCAATTAATTAAATCAACACTTTTCCCAAGCTCGTTATAATTAATATGCGCGAAGTCACGGTAAGAATATAAACTGTTCATGCACGTAAAATCGAAATTAAATGTTAGGAATATAAGATCATGATTGGAGAAACTTGGAAGTGAAAGCTGGTCATATAGAAGCACTTTTGTCTTATCGTTTACAAAGAAACAATCCAGCAGCGAGCAATTCGTTCGCGTAAAATGTGTGGGCATCGTATAGTTGACGAAGACTAGTCCCAATTTATTCATAGCAAGAGCAAAGTTATCGTCAGTTAGTAGATTCGAATTAAAATCACCTGTTATGACAATGTTGCTATGTGATAGAGTTAGTTCTTCTAAAAATTCGATAAATTGTGTATAATTTATGTTTTTGTTTGGCCTATAAACGCATCCTAATAAGATTTTATCTGATTTTGTTGATATTACTAAAAACAAATACTCAATAGAACTTAGATGAAGAGACTTGCAGCTAAGCTTGCATGATATACCTGCTTTTACAAATATGGCAACACCACCGCCTCGCTCAATCCTGTCAACCCTAAACAAATGGCAGTCTTTCGGATAATCTTTCTCTCAAACACTCCCAGAGCCTTCTCATCAGATATCTTCATCGTCCATGCTTCTGCGCCATACACCAGGACGGGCATAATGAGAGACTTATAGTGCGTAATTTTTGTCCGTCGAGAGAGGACGTTACTGCTCAGTGGCCTACTCAGTCCGAAGTAGCACTTGTTGGCAAGAGTGATTCTCCTTTGGCTTTCGAGACTGACATTATTATTGATGCTAATGCTGGTTCCTAAGTAAACGAAGTCTTCTACTTTTTCAAAGTTATAACTGTCAACAGTGATGTTTGATCCCAGTCGTGAATGTGCCGACTGTTTATTTGATGACAGGAGAAACTTCGTCTTGCCCTCGTTCACCTCCAGACCCATTCGCTTTGCTTCTCTATCCTCAGGCTTAATATAAAAGTTAAAAGTGGTCTATAATTTTAGTGTTTAATTTTTTGCTAACACGCAGTTGTTGTTTTTTACCTTGACTTAACTATGAGGGCGGTTTGATAAGTCAGTGACTTTTGGAATAAAATAATATATTTTCGGCAAAAAAGCGTTATATATCTCAACATATTTAACTCTTTACACTTAGTCCAGCGTATCCACAATTTTCTTATTGTTTCCCAATAATAGCTTTACCCAACACTCTAAAAATAGACGTTTATTTCCGTGATTACATCTTCATTTGATCTAAACCTCTTACCACCATGCCATTTCTTCAGGTTTGCAAACAGGAAATAGTCGCATAGGGCTAAATCTGGAGAATAACCTACGAACCAATTCTTAACAATTGAAATTAAATGGTGCAAGCCTTTCCTTGGTTTCGTTAATGTTTTTCAAAAAGGCAATAAGTTATCTGCTTCCAATGCCTGTCAAGTATAAACTAAATGACCCAGCTTACTCAAAATTTGTATATTAATAGATGGTACTTTAAGCCAGCTTTTCAGTGCAGACATGGAAGAACTCATTGATGTGAAAATAAGAGATCTCCTAAAGTTTCTTCAAAGTACCAACTGGTTAAGGGGGGTTTGCGAATTGCTAGCAGAGTAATGCCGCATTACAATGAACCCTTAGCCTCACTGTGTCTTATATACGGAGTTAAGATACCATTTAAATATAGTTCATTTGAAATAACGCATATAAATGGTTGGTTGGTTGGTTTAAGTGGATTGCCACCCTGGTGACAAGCAATTAGCAAATTGGCCATTTCGATTCCACATCTGGTGCACTCTACAGCCATTTGGCGGTTTTTATGAATCGCAGTATATCATACAAAGAGAGGCGGCTGCACTCTCTCTCTGGTTTGCTGAGGGCCTTTAACTTCATCCTAGCCAGGGACGTCTACTCGCCCAGAAAGTGCTCAAAGTTGAGGCAGAACCGGTTGAAGGGTATGCATATCCTTTCAGCATGTACCGCTACAGGCCAGTGCCCTGTGTTAACAGCTGTGAGTTTGTATATATTTTCTTTGCTCATTTCTAAAAGAGCTCTTGTTTTAATCGAACCATAGAATACCGCTGTGACCGAGTGGGTAGCGGTGAGTGCTATTACTCGATATGCCGCTAAGTTCGAGGTTCGAATCTCAGCCCGGGCAAGTAAAATCTAAATTATTGAAAAGCTTTTTCTAATAGCGGTCACTCCTCGCCAGACAATGGCAGTCGAGGGTATTTCTGCCATGACAAAGATTCTCATAAAATACATCTGCCGTTCGTAGTCGGCATCCAATGGGACGCCTTGTTTTTGCTGTTGAAGGTGCTGGCTTGGGGCCTTAGGGGCACTCGAGGTGCCTGCTTCGCCGGTCAGACTGGCCACAGCAGAAGGTCAGCTCGAGGCGTTGCCTGTCTCCTCCGTTCATTTCGCTTCTTCCGCCTTTTTGTGGATCTTAACAGTAATGGAGTAAAAGCCATAGCTTATAACCCCACCACAATCCGCGAGAGCTGGGACTGAAGCATCGTTGATGACCAGGTAAACGTAACGCTGCTTCTCCTTGGTCTGACCAACTCGTACCACCCTCCTGTCGTTCGGGGGCAGTCTTCGTTGCCAAGGCAGATCTCCCGCGGTTCTGACGGACAGGGATTTCAGCCCCGTGGACGGCAATCAAGTGTGCCCCAGGCCACAGCTGTCTAACCGGCATCTCGGACGACTGGTGCAGGGCCGGGATACTTCTATAGTATACCCCTGTAAACTCAGCAGAGACCCATCTTTAATCCACTCGAGGTGTCATCTTGAGATCTCCGTCTCTTAGAGGCAAGTTCCATCATATGGGGTGTGCGAGCGGGTAGTTTGTCAGTACCATCATTCCCGGAGGAGCGTTTTCCGCTTTCAGCTATACTCCCTTTGCCCACTTGAGGGAGGCTTTTTGTGCCTCTGTCAGTCGGTCATGAGGGCTGCCCTATGGTCACGCTGGGCCCTGACATGGGGTCTAATGGCTTTGGAGGAGCCGGGACGTTGGTCCTGTGTCTCAGCAGTTTCCTTCCTGCCAGTGGTCTGCTTAGTGGTGGCCCCTTTTTGTCCGTGGAGGACTCGGGTTCGGCCACTACGCTAGGTAGGGGTGGAAAGGCTTTGACGGGCCTGTGGGGGTTGGTCGCCCTCAGCTTTTTCACCGGAAGTGACTTCACCTAAAGGGGTTTAGTTCTTCCGGTTTCTTTCCGGAGTAGCTTACCCTCTAGGGGCGTGGCTACACCTTCGGTTGCTGCGGAGGACCTTAACTGTGTTACTGGCCGTTAAGGCCCTTTCGGCACCATCGTTGCGGTTGCCGCGACTGGTTTGGACTTGTCATCGCCGTGTCTAACGGCGGCACCACCCGTGCAGGGTTCCGAGACATCTGGTTATTTGGCCAATTACTAAGCCGACACCTTTCGGCGGCCGGCGAAAAGGGAACGGGAAGGGGATGGGGAACGGCGACTACGGCAGAGCACTCCACTCTGGGGGGTGAGTTTCACATATACGGTTCTATCTAAGAAACCTAGTTCAGCAGTCAGCATTGCTCAGCTCCTCCACTTTCCATGAACCGACGCAGTGATACATCCCTGCTTCTACAAGCGCCCCAGGTATTGAATCTATGCTGACATTATTAAAGGCCCGCTCGATATCTATAAAGACAGCCATAGTATATTTTTTAAGGGCTGTGAACTCTCAATCGTGCATACCCCCTCGGCCAGGGCTGTCTGCGTTGACTTTATTTTCAGGTAAGCATGTCAGGAGTGTGATAAAAGGGGAAATTATATCCCTAATGTACAAGTCTAGGAGTCTATCAAGAGTCTTAAGTACCAAGGACATTAGGCTTACACTCAATACATCTGCTTAAATGTATGATTTATGACAGACAATGCTACTACATATGTATATGATATAGAATTCCTATCATATATAAACAAAATAAAATATTCACTTTAACATCTTCTTTGAATTATTTATTTTCTTAAACACATTTAGCATATTGCTTGATTACATGTAATTATGGTACATACATACATACTTATTTATCTTAAATTCGAAAACGATATTGTTATTTGAATGCAAAATTTTGTTAAAATAAGTTTTAAATAAAAAGCTTTAAGTTTTCTGGAAAAATATGCATTTGCATTAGATTTAACTAATTAAATCTTCTTTCTAATTTGTCCAAAATAATGTTCTAAACTGTCCTGACAAAGCCGTCTCGTCTATAAGTGTGTGAAGCCTGCGTGTGACAAAGCGTGCCTCGGTGTTTCCGGCAAAACAGTATCAAACTTGGAACTGTTAAATATGTCGAATAATTTATTGACGAATAATAAATATTCTGAAGAAATGAAAGTTAAACGTCGCGCACTATAAATAGCTAGCATGCCAGAAGCGACTGTGTCGCTCATCACCTGGCTGGCTAGCTTTACACAAATTTATTGGAAATTATTGGGATACAAATAGGCTTCGGACAATTTAGGGACGCAGCGAAAAGTATTTTGGGAGTCTTTGTTGTAGAAGTGACTTAGAGACTTTGAAAACTCTAGCTAAATTGAGAAAGTTTGATCCTTGATCAAAAACAAAAGGACAGGGTATGAGACCAATATTTTGTAATTGGGTGATGGCCTCAAAGATATATTTTTTGGCAACATCCCCTTTACAAGAACCATGGACATTGAAATAAGCTTAGGGGTGAGTCACTACACTGTTACCTAACCTACGGGTGCAATTTTCGTTGCCATAATTCAATTCCTACAAAAGGACAGGGTATGAGACCAATATTTTGTAATTGGGTGATGGCCTCAAAGATATATTTTTTGGCAACATCCCCTTTACAAGAACCATGGACATTGAAATAAGCTTAGGGGTGAGTCACTGCACTGTTACCTAACCTACGGGTGCAATTTTCGTTGCCATAATTCAATTCCTACAATCTTATCAAATTTTGAAAGATATTGTATATGACTCTTCAGTGCCATTTCATCACACAAAATGGATATGAATTTTTGGTCCTGACTTAAGCCTCGTGATCTAAGCTCTAAATTATTTATGGGACTATTTCTACATCCTGGGTCACGGGGTCATTCCGAAATAAACTCGTCTAGAGTTCTCTCTTCCGGAATTCCAACGAGAGGTTTTAGCTGCAGGAGCACGGTGGCACAATTAGGCTGATTTTTGGCATTAGCCATTTGCATTCTCTCCCTTAGAATTTGAGCCAACCTGTCCGTTTAATGTAGGATTGAAAGTCAAGAATGCTTGCCGAATTCAATGGCCAGGCATGGGCAGTGGCAGAGGTAATATTCAATACTCTCCACATCTTCCTCGTTTCGGCAACTACGGCAGAAATAATTTGTTCGGTACCCCAGCCTTTTTGCATGGGTGCCCATAAGGCAGTGCCCGGTTATCACTCCTACCACTAGCCTCAGTAAGAAGTGGTCAAGCGCTTCACATCGACCACTGGCCAGATTTGTCTGGTGATATGACAGGTTTTGTCCGAAGCCCACCTGAAGTTTACCTTCTCCATTAGCTCAGATCTAAGCCTGTGTTTGTAGGATGTTACAGGTATAAACACATCCAGGGCGGAGTTAATTATGGATATTTTCGTCCCTTTCCTTGCCAGCTCATCAGCCAGACAGTTGTCCGGAATGTCGTCAAGGCCAGGGACCCATACAACATGTACGGAACACATTTCTGCTAGCCGGTTTAGAGTCGTTCTGCATTTATTGGCTACCTTGGAAGTTGAACCGCAAGAATATCAAGATGTAATAGCAGCCTGGCTGTCTGAGTATATTGTCACGCCTCGTTCTAAAGGAGCGTGAGTTATAATGCTATGAGCTGCCTCTGTTATTGCATTTAACTCCGCCTGAAAAACACTACATTGGTCCGGTAACCGAAAGCAGATGTTTAAATTGAATTCACCTGATTGAGTTCCGCTTCCTATTTACCCGTTCAGCTTGGATCCATCAGTGTATACAGCCGTCGACCCAGGGTCCAGGTTTACGGCTCCTATTCACTCGTTACTCTCTAGGATTCTTGTGGAAAACTTATTTCCAAAACATAGAAGAGGAGTGGTGTAATCTAATTTGCCTTGATTATCCGTCAGAGTTTCAAGGACATTTGCATGACCGGATTTTTATCTCTCCATGGCTGGATCGCATTTTGCCTGACTGAACAACAGCTTGCCAGAATGTTTTCATCGAGGTCTACTGGTGAAAGATAAAACATTATTTACAGAGATTTGTTGGGTGTAGAGGGCAGTGCTCCCTTGACTCCGTAGAAAATAATGGGTCTTACCATAGCTGTGTACATCCAGTGTACGATGTGTGGCTTTAATCCCCATTTCTTCCCCACGGCCGTCTTGCACGCATAGAGGGCATTAATGGCTTTCCTAGAGCGGTCTTCAATATTCCGCTTTTAGTCAAGTTTTTTATCTAGAATGACTCCTAGGTATTTGACCTCGGTTGCAAGAGTTAATATTACCCCATTTACATTTGATAGTTTGAAGGTCGGAATTTTATATTTCCTCGTGAAGAGCACCACCTCGGTCTTCGTAGGATTGATGTTAAGTCCACACTCCGCAGACCAGGTGGTAACAATGTTAAGATCGTTTTGCAACAGATCACTTAGAACTTGTGGGTATTTACCCGTTGCTATAATCGCTATGTCGTCTGCGTATGCGATGACTTGGAAACCAGTACTCTTAAGATTCAATAGTAAGTTATGCACTGTTAGATTCCACAATAAGGGGGAAAGGACGCCTCCTTGGGTCGTGCCTGTGGCTGCGTGTTTAGATTTCTATTCGTTCCCTAGTGTTGAAATAATTAATCTCTTTTTGAGAAGAAACTCCACAAAATTCACGGGTCCCTGCCGTACCCCCACCCTATTGAGTGAGTTGATAACAGCTTCGGGGTAGACATTGTTAAATTCTCCCTAAATATCGAGAAAAGTCCATAGCTTGTTTTTCTTTATGACAACCCTTTTTCGATCGTTGAGACGATGTCATGGAGAGCAGTTTCCTTTGAGGTATGCATACTGGTTCAGGGAGAGGCCTTTATTTCTCAAGAGTTTTGAGGAGGAAAAAGGTAAGGCTAATGGGCCTGAAATCGTTAGGTTTCGCATGACAGGCCCTGCCTCCCTTTCGTATAAAAAGCACCTTCGCCTTCGCTCACTCATGTGGGATGTGGGTGTATGTAAGGCAGGCAGTATAGATTTGGGTGAGCAGAGGACATAAAATGTCCCTGGCTATTGTAAATGTGCGGGAAAGATTCTTTCTAGTCCTGGATATTTGTATGGTTGGAAGGACATTATTGCCCATTCCACCTTATCATAACTCACTATGTCCCGTGCCGAGTTCCTTTGGGGAGAGTGAGTGACGGGGCCACGTGCGCTGTTAGGCTCGTCAAAACTCCCGGGAAAGTGTCCTTTTGGATTCTGGAGAGAGTTCGCTTGGAGCATTTTTCGAAAGAACTGTTCTCAACGTATTAACTTCGGAGTTCTCTTCTATATTATTGCAGAAATTTTTCCATGACCCTCGTTGTGCCTGTTGTGGAAATTTTAAGAGCGTCTTTGTACGATTGCTAGATACCTGTCCTCTTGGCTTGATTGAAAAGTCTCCTACTATCGTTCCTAAATGATGAAATCTCTGGATTCCACCACCTAATTTTCTTTTTACCCTTCGGCAAGCGTTTGTCACTAAGTGTACCGTTTCATATTTTCGACGATGAGTACAGCTCACCTTAGAGGGGCTCGCTGCATCAGGTCTTAGCGGTAGGCCTGTCCTATCGTGAAAAGCATGTAAACAAAGAGGATGTAATGACATTTTTATATTTCAACCAGTCCGTTCGCCTTTTGTTCTTATGCGTCGTTAAAGAAGTAGGATTTAGAGTAATACTAAAGGATATGTAGAGATGATCAGAGAAGGAGTGCTCTTTGGACACTTGTCAGTCGCTTATCAGTACAGAAAGACTACATGATGGGAGAGTGATGTTCAGCACTTCCTTTCTTACAGAAGTTACAAATGTAGGGTCATTTCATCGATTGCAAATACAGAGATTGTTTGATAAAATAAAATTTAGTAAACACTCACCTCGAGGATTGGTGTCGGTAGAGCCCCATATATCGTGATGGGAGTTGGAGTCAGCCCTAATTATGACCTGGAGCCTTTTCCTGGAAGCCTCCTTCACTGCTTCTTGCAGTCTGGCAGGCGGGAGCCCGTTTCTGATACATCCAATGAGACGCCTTTAGTTGCGCTAATGGCGCTTGTTTTTGCTGTTGAAGGTGCTGGCTGGTGCATAAGGGGCACTCGGCTTGCCTGCTTGCTCCGTTCATTTCGCTTCTTCCGCCTTTTTGTGGATCTTAACAGTGATCGAGTAAAAGCCATAGCTTATAACCCCACCACAATCCGCGAGAGCTGGGATTGAAGCATCGTTGATGACCAGGTAAACGTAACGCTGCTCCTCCTTGGTCTCACCAACTCGTACCACCCTCCAGTCGCTGGTGGGCAGTCTTCGTTGCCAAGGCGGATCAGCTCAAGGATCTCCCGCGGTTCTGATGGACAGGGATTTCAGCCCGGTGGACGGCCATCAAGTTTGCCCCAGGCCACAGCTGTCCCACCGATGATAATGCCTCCTTGTAGAGCTTCACTGCTGATCTGCACACGACACGAGCTTTATCCATCCTTGATGCCAACCGGTATCTTGGACGACTGGTGCAGGGCAGGGATACTTCTGGAGTATACCCTTGTAAACTCTGCAGAGACCCATCTTTGATCCACTCGAGGTGTCATCTTGAGATCTCTGTCTCTTAGAGGAAAATTCCATCATATGGGGTGTTCGAGTCGGGGGTTTGTCAGTACCACCATTCCCGTAGGAGCGTTTTCCGCTGGCAGCAATAACTCCTTTTGCCCACTCGAGAGAGGCTTTTTGAGGCACCCTTCGAATACAGTCGGAAAAATCCCCCTGATTGCAAACCATCAATAGGCACGGTGACGCATGACCACCCTGGATTAGGGTGGGAGGGTAGTTCGACACCCTTTAGGTTTAGATCCATAGTGTTCGGTGGAACAGAGTCACCTCTTCAAGGATACGATTCTTCATCGTGCACTATGGTCCTGGTGTGGGATAGGCTGTGCACACGGGATAACCCGTGCGCTGTGTTGCGCTTCATCCACTCCTTGCTTCCGCTTACCTGTCTGTCTAAAAGCTAAGGGAGACAGGAAATATACACCTGAAGCCAAAGTTTTAAAATAATTGTCATATCTACGACCGTTGGCATGGAGACTCCTTTTTTTGAAAAAATGTTGTGTTATTAAACTGTTAAAATCTGTGGGAGAGATTGCTACATAAATTTCTAACTGAACCAAACTCTCTTTATCTCTTAATTATATTTTCACATTTACTATTTATGTAGCCATTTCTACCAGTTGGTACTTCAACTTACTAATTTCGATATGCTTTTCTTCTAAGCTAGCTCTGGTTTTTTAATTTTCCTCCACTAGTTTTTGTTCAGTAGCTGTTCCTAATGTCAAGCACAAATTGGTTTTACTGCCCCTATCTATAAAACTTTTAACTTCAAATGCTCTATTTGAACCACTTATTTTCTCCTGCGTCTTTCTGCCACAGATGCAAGTAAAAATAAACTATTTGATTCAAAATATTTATTAAAGCCATTTAAAATTTGCGGTAAAAAGCCTTCGACTCGCAATTCGATAGGCGAATCAGATATTTCGACCTACTTTGCCCCGCACTCAAAACCTTAACCCAAGTCATATATTTATTTGAGTAAATGAAAAAGACCCCAAACCATAAGAAGCTAATTTAATACATTTTTTACTATTTACCTACACTTTTTATTTTGCATTGAATTTTAGTTTTTACAATTTTAACTAATTAATTAATTAAATATACTAATAAATATTAATTATATTTATGGTATTAATAAGTACTACAACTATATATTAATTGATTACGTCTATACAATATTGTTAAAATTTTGCGGTAATATTCTATAAAAACTATTTTAATAAATGTTTAACAATTGAACCCATTAACAATAAAAAAAACTTACACAGACGTAAAAAACGAACTTCAAATAAGTGGGCACATTATGTAACTTGAGAGGTAATGGGTTTAGCAGACACACGAATCTGATAAAATAAACCATGAGTTACAGCTCTAACTCAAAATTAAATTTTAACACTTCCAATATTCACTACGTAAGCAAGCCTTTATACCTCTTTTTCCTGATTAGGCAATCGAAAAAAAAACGCTGTGCACCGCCGCATCCAACAACGCACTTTCTTAGGTTTGACGTGTTTTTTCTGAAATGAACAACATAATTATGTAATTAATATTGAACTTAACACTTCACACAATGTTTAAATCACATTTACCAGAATGTTCATCCAATATCTCGTAATATATTCTAATTTTAACAAGCTCACACATCATTCGCTTGAAATATGTATGAGGGACTCATTTGGCTGTGTTGCCATACTCAAAAACAATATCAGTCCCTCGCTGTAAGATGAGAGTGAGAGAGTTTCGTATCATATCATCTTTGCGTCAACTCCCACTCTGTTATATTTTACAGTTTATGTCTCGTCTGTTTGTTCTCAGTCTCTCCTCATTCGTTCAGTCAGTGTTGTACTCGTTTATACGTTGCCTCTAGGGATGTTAATTTTGCGCATTTTGTTGATCCCCGGATCCCGAATTTCACGAAGTTTTGATTCGTAACTTTTAATTTGCCAAAAAATGTAACACGTCTGTATTCGTTGTATTACAGAAGTATACAAAATAACATTTATATAACAAAGAAGAACGATTTGTTGTAAATAATGTATGTATTTATTGGTCTTTTCAAGAAAAAAAGGAAAGAAACGTAAAATTTAACATACATACAAAATAATGTATACTTCAAGTACAAATATACATATTTGGTACAGAAGAAGCACTTGTTGGGTGGATTGTCGAAAATAAGTTAAATGCTCTCTGTAGGTCATAGCCTTTATCGCCTCATTACAAAAACTATCAATTAATTTTACTAAGCCTTCTGATAAATTGTATGCCTTTCGATTTTTAGAAAAATTGCGAGCTGTTTGTTAAAACTTGATGAATTTCCGCCTCCACTTCAGGCGCCTCGTTGTTAGTTCTATTAAAATCGTTTTCATAATGAGGCTCATTTTCTACTCGAGTGGAAAATTCTCTAGCTCATTTATAATGGCAAGAACAATGCAAAGCCATAAAGGAGTTAACAAGCTGCGTTATTTGTCGATTGTAAATAAACTAAAGGCCTTGTTTTACCCTTGAAAGGGGAATTTTTAAGAATGTTACAAAATTTGAAGAACAAATGGCTATTAAATTCTTTGTTTTCTACAATTTCAAAATTTGGGGAGCTAAAAATGGCCGGGATGCCTAGTTCCCACATATATAGGTATGTATGTATATCAACGCAACATAAAAGTAATAAATTATAAATATACATATATTTTTTTTTCCATCTAATTTTAAACTTAAAACATAAATGAAAATTTCGTCATTTTTATACCCGCGTACTTGTGTACAAGGGTATTATAACTACGTACGCATGTAAAAGCATAACGGTTGCTTGTAAAAGCATAACGGAATCAAGATAGATATAGAATGAAAAGAGAAGTAGATTTAGCGATGTCTGTCTGTCCGTCCGTCCGTCCGTGCAGACGATAACTTGAGTAAAAATTGACATCTATCGATTTCGTCTAAACTTGGCACACATGTTAGATTGTAACTAGTTAGGTGAGATTATGAAAATGTTTGGAATCGGACAAAAACTTCGCCCGTCTCCCATATAACGGTAATTTTCCAAAGCTATGAAAATTGGATACATCAGTAACTATTGGAACTAAGTCAACAAATGCATTTAAACGAACATTTTGGAAAAGGTACATGGGACCGTCCACTTTAGAGTTCATATGTACATATATTTCTGGAAATCCGTTATCGATTTTGCCCAAATTTAGTACAGATATTTTATTATGTCTAAATAAGCAGTATTTTTAAAATCACTAAAATTGGACCAGGCGTAAGTTTTTGAAACCCGTAAAAATCGGATACTTCTGTAACTAGTAAAGGTAATGTGCTCAAAATTGGTATGTGGTTTTGTATTAAAATAAGAAATCCGATTATGTGAAAATTTTGAAAAAAGAGGTTTACATTAAGTTCGGTTGTGCCCGGTTTGCGTTGCCACGCCCAATTATGAAAAAGTCTCCGTATCTCAATAACAGTGTTAGATATTGTCACAATTTGTGTTGACATATTTTCCTCAATATCGCTGTTATCATCGTTAAAAATTTTTGAAACCACGCCCACTTATAAAGAAACGTCTGTAGGTTTCTCAATAACGATGTAAGGTATCGCCACAAAATTTGGTGAACATATTGTCCTTGATATCACTAGCATCACCGTGAATAATTTCTGAAATCGGACCATAACCACGCCTAACTTCCATATAACGGAAATTTTGAAAAATGAAAAAAACGACGATTTTCTATATTTTGTGGAATAAATTGAGTAAAGGTTAATACTAGCAGCGATTTGAAACAAAGAAACGGGGTTTTTATGAAATTATGGGCACCGCCCATGCAAAAATACATCGCGAGGGTATATAAAATCGGTTTCGCCCGAATTTATCTTTTTTTACTTGTTTTAACTAAAATTTGTACAAGGTTTGAAATGTGGAGTTATATGGTGTTTGTTATAAAATAAGCTATATTTTTATACAAAAATTAACAAACATTACCCGAACAAATAGTCAAAACGTCAAGGTGGTATTATTTTGACAACAGTTAACGTAAGGTAAACGCATAGGTTACATGCATGGGATATCGACCATAGAGTGGATAGTGCATATCCGTTCCGACCGTCGATAAGTACGCAAGGTTTTTTGTTTATTCATTCCAGTGAAAGAAAAACCAAAAATGGCATTAGTGAAAGTAACAGTTTAGATGAATTAGAACCATATAAAATAAACGTTATCGATATCAGTAATTTTTGAATATTTAGTGCTAGCGCGGCCGATCATCTAAACAGATAAACTCGCATTTTCTATCAATGTTAACCTCATCGGTAAGAACATTGTTGCATTGCAAACATTCGCAAGCAACATTTTTCGGGCCAGAGTTATAATTCGATAGGCGAATCAGATATTTCGACCTATTTTGCCCCGCACTCAAAACCTTAACCCAAGTCATATATTTATTTGAGTAAATGAAAAAGACCCCAAACCATAAGAAGCTAATTTAATACATTTTTTACTATTTACCTACACTTTTTATTTTGCATTGAATTTTAGTTTTTACAATTTTAACTAATTAATTAATTAAATATACTAATAAATATTAATTATATTTATGGTATTAATAAGTACTACAACTATATATTAATTGATTACGTCTATACAATATTGTTAAAATTTTGCGGTAATATTCTATAAAAACTATTTTAAAAAATGTTTAACAATTGAACCCATTAACAATAAAAAAAACTTACACAGACGTAAAAAACGAACTTCAAATAAGTGGGCACATTATGTAACTTGAGAGGTAATGGGTTTAGCAGACACACGAATCTGATAAAATAAACCATGAGTTACAGTTCTAACTCAAAATTAAATTTTAACACTTCCAATATTCACTACGTAAGCAAGCCTTTATACCTCTTTTTCCTGATTAGGCAATCGAAAAAAAAACGCTGTGCACCGCCGCATCCAACAACGCACTTTCTTAGGTTTGACGTGTTTTTTCTGAAATGAACAACATAATTATGTAATTAATATTGAACTTAACACTTCACACAATGTTTAAATCACATTTACCAGAATGTTCATCCAATATCTCGTAATATATTCTAATTTTAACAAGCTCACACATCATTCGCTTGAAATATGTATGAGGGACTCATTTGGCTGTGTTGCCATACTCAAAAACAATATCAGTCCCTCGCTGTAAGATGAGAGTGAGAGAGTTTCGTATCATATCATCTTTGCGTCAACTCCCACTCTGTTATATTTTACAGTTTATGTCTCGTCTGTTTGTTCTCAGTCTCTCCTCATTCGTTCAGTCAGTGTTGTACTCGTTTATACGTTGCCTCTAGGGATGTTAATTTTGCGCATTTTGTTGATCCCCGGATCCCGAATTTCACGAAGTTTTGATTCGTAACTTTTAATTTGCCAAAAAATGTAACACGTCTGTATTCGTTGTATTACAGAAGTATACAAAATAACATTTATATAACAAAGAAGAACGATTTGTTGTAAATAATGTATGTATTTATTGGTCTTTTCAAGAAAAAAAGGAAAGAAACGTAAAATTTAACATACATACAAAATAATGTATACTTCAAGTACAAATATACATATTTGGTACAGAAGAAGCACTTGTTGGGTGGATTGTCGAAAATAAGTTAAATGCTCTCTGTAGGTCATAGCCTTTATCGCCTCATTACAAAAACTATCAATTAATTTTACTAAGCCTTCTGATAAATTGTATGCCTTTCGATTTTTAGAAAAATTGCGAGCTGTTTGTTAAAACTTGATGAATTTCCGCCTCCACTTCAGGCGCCTCGTTGTTAGTTCTATTAAAATCGTTTTCATAATGAGGCTCATTTTCTACTCGAGTGGAAAATTCTCTAGCTCATTTATAATGGCAAGAACAATGCAAAGCCATAAAGGAGTTAACAAGCTGCGTTATTTGTCGATTGTAAATAAACTAAAGGCCTTGTTTTACCCTTGAAAGGGGAATTTTTAAGAATGTTACAAAATTTGAAGAACAAATGGCTATTAAATTCTTTGTTTTCTACAATTTCAAAATTTGGGGAGCTAAAAATGGCCGGGATGCCTAGTTCCCACATATATAGGTATGTATGTATATCAACGCAACATAAAAGTAATAAATTATAAATATACATATATTTTTTTTTTCCATCTAATTTTAAACTTAAAACATAAATGAAAATTTCCTCATTTTTATACCCGCGTACTTGTGTACAAGGGTATTATAACTACGTACGCATGTAAAAGCATAACGGTTGCTTGTAAAAGCATAACGGAATCAAGATAGATATAGAATGAAAAGAGAAGTAGATTTAGCGATGTCTGTCTGTCCGTCCGTCCGTCCGTGCAGACGATAACTTGAGTAAAAATTGACATCTATCGATTTCGTCTAAACTTGGCACACATGTTAGATTGTAACTAGTTAGGTGAGATTATGAAAATGTTTGGAATCGGACAAAAACTTCGCCCGTCTCCCATATAACGGTAATTTTCCAAAACTATGAAAATTTGATACTTCAGTAACTATTGGAACTAAGTCAACAAATCCATTTAAACGAACATTTTGGAAAAGGTACATGGGACCGTCCACTTTAGAGTTCATATGTACATATATTTCTGGAAATCCGTTATCGATTTTGCCTAAATTTAGTACAGCTATTTTATTATGTCTAAATAAGCAGTATTTTTAAAATCACTAAAATTGGACCAGGCGTAAGTTTTTGAAACCCGTAAAAATCGGATACTTCTGTAACTAGTAAAGGTAATGTGCTCAAAATGGGTATGTGGTTTTGTATTAAAATAAGAAATCCGATTATGTGAAAATTTTGAAAAAAGAGGTTTACATTAAGTTCGGTTGTGCCCGGTTTGCGTTGCCACGCCCAATTATGAAAAAGTCTCCGTATCTCAATAACAGTGTTAGGTATTGTCACAATTTGTGTTGACATATTTTCCTCAATATCGCTGTTATCATCGTTAAAAATTTTTGAAACCACGCCCACTTATAAAGAAACGTCTGTAGGTTTCTCAATAACGATGTAAGGTATCGCCACAAAATTTGGTGAACATATTGTCCTTGATATCACTAGCATCACCGTGAATAATTTCTGAAATCTAACCATAACCACGCCTAACTTCCATATAACGGAAATTTTGAAAAATGCAAAAAACGACGATTTTCTATATTTTGTGGAATAAATTGAGTAAAGGTTAATACTAGCAGCGATTTGAAACAAAGGAACGGGGTTTTTATGAAATTATGGGCACCGCCCATGCAAAAATACATCGCGAGGGTATATAAAATCGGTTTCGCCCGAATTTATCTTTTCTTACTTGTTTTAACTAAAATTTGTACAAGGTTTGAAATGTGGAGTTATATGGTGTTTGTTATAAAATAAGCTATATTTTTATACAAAAATTAACAAACATTAACCGAACAAATAGTCAAAACGTCAAGGTGGTATTATTTTGACAACAGTTAACGTAAGGTAAACGCATAGGTGACATGCATGGGATATCGACCATAGAGTGGATAGTGCATATCCGTTCCGACCGTCGATAAGTACGCAAAGTTTTTTGTTTATTCATTCCAGTGAAAGAAAAACCAAAAATGGCATCAGTGAAAGTAACAGTTTAGATGAATTAGAACCATATAAAATAAACGTTATCGATATCAGTAATTTTTGAATATTTAGTGCTAGCGCGGCCGATCATCTAAACAGATAAACTCGCATTTTCTATCAATGTTAACCTCATCGGTAAGAACATTGTTGCATTGCAAACATTCGCAAGCAACATTTTTCGGGCCAGAGTTACAAATGGTAGTATAAAATATTGTCAGTACCAATTAAAATTCATTATTTCCAAGTGTTTTTGTTCCTGAATGTATGTATATACATATATTGAGTTAAATGCAACTTTTTGGCAAGTGTCCACAATCCGACCAGGTGCTTGTCATTTCGACCATCTCTTTATGAGGCTTTATATTAATGCTCAATCATGATTATATTTGCGTAAAACATCAAAATATTTTGCTTTGATCAAAAATATGCCACCTAATTTGTTCATTATTTGAAATTACTATATATTAATTAAGATTTATGCAAAATATTGTATTAATATATTCAAATATATATATTTGAAAGAAAATTTAAATTTAGAAGATTTAATATATATTTAATACATATTTATTTAATATGTAAATTTTGTTATTTTTCTATCGGCCTTATATATGTTTAATAATTGACAATTTTATTGAGCTCGAGGCCAGTATATTGGAGATTTTATTTGGAAAAAACAACAACAGTTTTTTAAATGGTAGAAGTTATAGTACTGTTTCGGAAATCGGCACATTTCATAATCAGACTTCTTTTTATAAAATTAAATATATTTATTCTTCATCATCACTTTCCCCAGGCTTTGAACCAAGGAGCTCGGGGTTGCCAACACGCTACATGCTGTGCTCCACTTGTCGAGTGGACTTTTGTGTTTATTACATCTTCCTTAAACAATTCTATATGTTTTTAATTAGTTTTACTTAGTATTGGAATGCATTTAGCGTGCTTAAGATTTTTATCGGCCTTTAAAATGTTTGAGGGAGTCCCCTACTCCCAAGGCCTGAAATCGGGTGTTTTTTTTTGGAAATAAATTGCGAAGAATCTACTTAATGGATTTAAGAAATTTTTGTTTGTATTGAATACCAAAAAAAATGAACATTGTCGACCTTGAAACGTTATTAACTAAATTGATCTTGAAACTGCATGCGTCCCGCTTAAGTAAAATTCTAGGCAGTTGGGTAATCTGTAATCAGAAATTAAATATTAATTTGCAAATTGTAAAATTTATGCAACGATTTGTGAAAATTTTTAATTTTTTGTCATATTAGAGACTCTAAAAATAGAACAAAATAAAATCTTGCAAATCTTACTCGGGAAAACATATATGTAAGTATATTCACTGAATAATTCAAAAAAAAAAATTTGAATCGGACCAATACTTTTATGAAAAGTCTTACTCGGCAGCTAAAAAAACACTCCTTTCGGGAAAATGCGCTTAAAGATAAGGATAGTTCCAATTATAGAGAAATCTATAAAGAAGACTCTCTAAAAATGTCAGGTAAATCGGTCCAGTAGAACCTGAGAAATAGTGAGTATCGTTTTGAAAAAGACAGTTTTGGGAAAAACGCGTTTAAAGTTTCACGTAAAGTTTTTCTCAGTCTAAGTCATGAAATTAACACTTAACAAAATACCTTTATCTCCGAAAATAATTTAAATTCTGAAAAATCTTCTTGCAAACATATTTTTAAATAATTAAACTTTGAAAACATACAAAAAAAACATTTTTTTTTTATTTCTAAACCCCCTTAGATTTTGGGAAAACTTATAAGGAAAAAACAACAACACTCAAGGCCGTAGAATTTAAAGTAATATTTAGGAAATAACCAGATATCCTCATCAGTCTTCTTTCTTTCCCAACATTAATCTTTTTTCTGGGCTTTAGCAGACATTGGCAAAATTTATGTTGGGACAATTCCTTGTGGGGAATTTTTATACCTAGGAATTGAGAACTATTTTAAATCCACTTGTATCTCTAGTTTACACATTAAGTTTTTCTCTGGTTGTATTGAAAAGGGTTTTGGCAGACATTGGAGTAAATCTCGCAACAATTTGCCTAAAGCATTTTGTGAGATTTTGTTCCTTATAGCCCACGAACTAATTACTTCACAACTGTTCACATTTTCGAGCGAGAACACGGAGTTTAGTCAGATTAAAGAATTAGCTCCTCGCACTTCAGTTTAAATGATATTCAAGCATGCTGAGCTGCAAATAGCAAACAACCAAATTTCATGTAATCCTGCTTCTCGTTAATTAGTTCCCACATTTCCGCGCTAAGTATATAGTTTATATCTAGCGGTATTGATATCGCAGTCATCCATAACAAAACGCTTTAACGCATTAGTAAGACTGTTCAAGTTTCTTACTACCATCAGGCCTTATTTTACGTAAATCTTATTCCTAAAAACGGTGTTACCTTGCCCGACTTTTCCCTATAAAAATTAAAATTCATAGAAAAATTAATAAATTGGAAGAGCTCCGTGTTCATAGCCTCTTCCCACATTTTATGTAAACAGCTAGATTAAGTATTTTTCAGTTTCAGAAATAAAAAACCATTTACTTACTACCTACATAGTTAACACCATAGCCTAAGATATTTTCATCGAGCACGCCGATCCTTTAATCGCTTGCTCTTCTTAATGCAGAGGATACTCCCTTTTCCTCAGCTACCACCGGTTATAGCAACGAATACTTTTAACGAAAAGCGACACTGAAGATGGCAAACGCCGAAACCGGAACTTGACAAGGGATGACGGAAAATCGTTCCAAAATTCAATGGAATACTTTTAAGGCTGCAACGTTTTCATCCATACGTACGACATGACCAACAAAGCCGCTAGATCTTAATTTCTGTACTATGTCTATGTCATTGCAAAGCTTGTACGGCTAATCGCTCCTTCGTCTGCAATATTCGTACGCGAAAAGGCGTAAAGTCCATAAATCTTTCGAATAATCTTTCTTTTAAACACTCAAAGATTCGATAAGAGCGTAGATAAGAGCTGCGATAATAGCAGAGAAAATTGTAAATGGACATCGCGTGTGTGTTTATGTAGGTGCTTCGATAAGAGCTACGAGAGGAACTGCGATAATAGCAGATAAAATATGAATGAGCATCGCATATATGTGTTCATGTTGGAGCATAGCTGAGAACAAACTCTAACGATGGGAGCATAGAAAATCGTTGATCACATTTTCTTCGCTCTAGTCGCTTTGATCAACATGAACACGGAGGAGCTAATAAGCAAAATTTTTTCAAGGCCTGCTATATGGAACCAAAAAAAAATGCAAACCACCACAATTGAAAATTATTAATTTACTTTATTAAGTTAAAAAAAAATATAATGTTGATGTTTTGTAATACTCCAGCATGTTGTACGAGAGTAAAAAGTTACAATAAATCGGTCGTCATGCAAAATAGGACTGCTATGACAATTGTACCTTTTTTTCATTGCTTTTCTTCAATTTTAAATAAAACATAATATACTCCGAAAATTTGACAAATTATAAAACACGTCAAAAATGTGCCATTCCTCAACTAAACTAAAACCGCGCTGATATCAACTATTTTATCGCAGCGTCAACATAAACACCACATCGAAGCGTTGTTCTACGCTATGCTCTAGTCGGTGCACTCTCAGCTCTCTTCGCTTTTATTGCAGCTGCAACAAACACACCACATCAAAGCTTAGATTTTTCGCTATGCTCTGGTCACTGCTATCTTCGCTCTTATCGCAGTTCCAACATAAACGCACCCTAAAGGGCCGTACACATAAGACTTTCGCTTTGCTTTGCTTCAGAGTTTCGCTTTGACAGATAAGTTGAAGACCTGTTGTTATATGAGTGCTGCTAAATACAAGGCGAGAAAAGTAAAGCAAAGCAAAACGAAGCAAAATCATGGCGAACTCTCAACTTTTGTACACTTTGACAACCAACTGTTTACATTTCCATTTTATTTCTGCGTGCATATACACACGATTTAGATAAATTAACTTGTATTTCAAAATTTTTGCATATATAATTACTTTTAAAAAGAGAAAAGAAGAGAAATATGAACAAATACCAAATGAAACACCTCTTTGTTAACCACCCTCATCGTTTTCCTAAAATCCCCTGGATCGGTTTTTATTTATTTTGTCGAAAGATGCTGCAAGAAGACTTGTTACATCTCAGTCTTAATAAAGTTTATTACACTCGCGAATTTCAAACATACATAAGTAGATGTAAAACACATTTCACAAACAATTATCGCCAAAACTGTCAAAGCGTTCTATGTAGCAAACCTTCTACACCTCATGCTTTGTTGTTAAAGTTCGAATTGTCAAGTAAAGCGAGGAAAGTTGTATGTGTACGGCCCTTAAATCGTCCACGCTTTCGCGCCTTGTTCAATAAAAGAGGAACTAATTGCTCAATTGCAGACGCAGTTCAAATGGGAAGAGAGATTCTTCCCAGGATTTTACGCCTGATATTATTATTGGTGTTAATGCTAGTCCCTAAGTACACGAAATCTTCTATTTGACACGTCTTGTTTTCCTTCACCATATCAAAGAACGTATATTACAAAGAAGGTTTAAGTCCCGTTCCGTTCCGCTAACAATATATCTCGGCGTATTTTACCATACCGGAACGAGTTCAACATTCTTTAATTGCTATCAGAATCTAATTGGATTGGTGATATGAGCCGATAAAATTTGCCACATGAAATGAAACGACATGCAACTTCTTTGTTATATACGATATTTGACCATACTCACTCGCTTCGCTTTAATAGACGATTGGCAGAAACACTGTTAACGCCGATGATGTTAATGTCTCAGAAAATATGATGCCTGACTGATTTATGTAATGCATTGGAACGAATTTTCTTTTCCAACATCTGGTTATAGAAGTAATACGATTAATAATCACATTGTTTTAACCTTTTGTTATTAAACGGCTATGGAAGGTTCTCCCCAACTCTGACGGAGCTGGTGGTCTTACTAAACTTCATTATAGTTATGTACATAGCCTTTTTAGTTTTACCGGGATACCAACCTCAGACAATGCAACATAAAAGCCAATTCTGGCGGTCCAAAGCCGCTTTGAAAACGAAAAAAAGATGGTGCGTGTTGGCTCTAATTTCTTAGGTATTTTCCAAAATCTGGCTTACTATATATATATTTATATAAATCTGGTCTATGGCTAATTTGCCAGGTCTCGATTTCTTCGCGATGCACATTCATCGCATTTCTGGGATTGCGATGTTTTAAATATTTTCTTAATTGAACTTTTGAAAATAAACTCTTCGATGGTATCGAGTGCGAGAAAATAAATTGTAAATTGTCCAACCATGTCAAGTGTTCGTATCGAGCCGCTAAACACTGACAATTATGATACGTGGAAACTGCAAATGCTCGATTCTAACGAATGGTGATTTAAGGCCGTACGCCGAAAGGACCACAGCGTGTCCCTCGGGCGCCTCCGAGGCGGCTACGTGGAGGGGTAGCGACCAGAAAGCGTGTGCGGACATTATGCTAGCCATGAATCCGTCCAAACTAGTCCAATTTTAGTGATTTTAAAAATACTGCTTACTTAGGCATAATATATGTACTAAATTTAGGCAAAATCGATAAGGGATTTCCAGAGATATTTGTACATATGTATGAACTCTAAAATGGGCGGTACCGTGTACCTTTTCCAAAATGTTCGTTTAAATGGATTTGTTGACTTAGTTCCAATAGTTACTGAAGTATCAAATTTTCATAGTTTTGGAAAATTACCGTTATATGGGAGACGGGCGAAGTTTTTGTCCGATTCCAAACATTTTCATAATCTCACCTAACTAGTTACAATCTAACAAGTTTAGACGAAATCGATAAAGTAGTTCCAGACATATACATATGATTTCAAAAGTGGGTGGTAACACGCCCCTTTTCCAAAATTTTCATATAGTCGGATTTCTGGCTGCAATACAACACCACATACTAAACTCAAGATATTTCCCTTCACATTTATTGAAATGTCCGATATCTATATGGCATGTGGGCGAGGTTATGGTCAGATTTTGATAATTTTCCAAATATCGCTTAACTAAACCTAGTGTAGTACAGGGTTTTCCAATAGGGATGATATGATTTCTAAGTGATATGATTTCTAAGTTGTGTTGTAAGTAAACAAACTTTTCGATTCTGGTGCGAAGAAAATCGACAAATTATTCATAAACAACCATTACATTCACTTAAATTGACAGTTTGGTGTGGTTTTTGGTCTGGTGAAATCATCCGTACTTCCGTACTTCTTTCGAAATGAAGCTGGTGACACCGTTACTGTCAATGGAGAGCGGTATAGATCAATGATAACCAAGTTTTTAAGGCCGCAATTGGAAGAATTTGATCTTGCACATCTGGTTCCAACCAGACGGGGCTACGTACCACACAGCACGTGCAAGAACCAAACGATTGCGAGGAAATTTGGAGATTCGATTATTTCAAGAAATTGTGACATTGAATGGCCTTCAAGAAGTTGTGATTTAACACCATTAGACTACTTCTTGTTGGGTTATTTGAAGTCATTGGTCTTTAGCAATAAAACAGACTCTCTTCAAGCTTTAGAAGTCAATATTGAACGTGCAATTCATGACATACGACTTGATTTATTGGAAAAGTACTCGAAAATTGGGTTCATCGAATTCGTTCCTGCAAAAGAAGTCGTGGGAGCCATTTGAATGATGATACATTTAGAACTTAATTGTGTCGATTGTATTTCACATTAGCTAAAAAACATTTGAATTTCCATAACAAATAGTATCTTTTTTTTTTAAAGAAATCATATCACTCTTATTGGCGAATCCTTTACTTATACCAAATTAAAACAAAATTGGGATATTGGTTCCAGAGATATACATACGAACTCATAAGTGAGCGGTGACACGCCCCCTCTAAAAAATTTTTATACAGCCGGATTTCCTGCTCGTGTACAACAATACAAACAAAATTTAAGCAAATTAGCTTTTATAGCTACTGAAATATAGCAATTTTTGCATTTTCGACAATTTCGACAATTTCCGTTGTAAATATGGGGTTGGGCGTGGTTTTTGTCCGATTATGCCCATTTTCCAATAACAACCTGCTCTGGGTCAAGGACAATATACCTACCGAGTTTCATTGTGATATCTCAATTTTCACTCAAGTTATCGTCTGCACGGACGGACGTACGGACATACAGACATCGCTAAATCATCTTCTCTTTTCATTCTCAGCAGTTTGGTATATATATGTCTATATCTATCTTGATTCCGTTATGCTGTTACAAGCAACCGTTATGCGAACAAAGATGTAATACCCTTGTACACAAGTGCCCGGGTATAAAAACATACTCGAGTGGTGGTTAGCGCAGGTGGAGTCACAATTTGTTGCAGCTGGAATCAGCAGCGATAGATCGAAATACCACACAGTTGTAGCTGCTATTGAAAGTAGTGTACTCACGCAAATTAGCGATCTTATATTACATCCACCGTCTACATATCACTGTACCCAACATTAAAAAAGCGTATTCTAGAGCAATTTGCACATTCAGAACAAAAACGAATCTAGAAATTATTGCAGGACCTTGAACTAGGGAACATGCGACCAGCTAGCAGGTACTGAGGTTAGCGACGGTCCGCAAGTACACGCGGCCGCATTGTTCTGAAAATGGCGGAGTTAAGAACATAAGTTGCCGAACTTAGAGCGAAAAAATTTAAAAAAAAATCGGCGAAAAAGCCAACATATGTCGACCACCCTGCTCACATTCGTTAAACTAAAACCCCTGACACAAACGGCGGTACGTGGCAGGGCACCTTCAAAAAACCATCGTTTTTTAGTTGTCGACCGTGATAGTAAGGAGCAATTTTTGGTAGACACGGGGCAGAGGTTTGTGTAGTACCTCCCAGAACTGAGCAGCGGATATCCAAAGCGAACACATCCCTGTACGCTGCAAATAAAACATCTATAAAAACATACGGCGAACGCATTATTTCTTTGGATATGGGTTTGAAAAGAAAATTTCAATGGAAATTCATCGTAGCAAATGTTACGCAGCCCATATTAGGATCCGAATTTTTTTTTTTAAGTTTTAAACTTTTGGCCGACTTGCATCAACGTAGACTTACAAATAGCACAACGCGCGTATCGCAACGGCGCAACGTCAAAACCCTTAGCACATATACCGGCAGGTTATCATTTATCAACACCGATTTGACTTTTCAGGACCTACTTCTTGAATTTAAATGTCTTGCGCGTGCAAGCGTAACACCTAAAAGCATATCGCACGAGGTTACGCATCACATAATAACCAAAGGACCACCTATTTTTTCTTAACCTAGGCGTTTAGCACCCGACAAGCTAAGAGTAGCCAAGGCAGAAATTCAAGCACTACTTGAAGCTGGTATTTGCCGCCCATAACGAAGCCCGTTGCATATGGTGCCAAAAAAAATTAAGAATGGAGGCCATGCAGGAATTTTAGGTGGTTAAACAGCATCACGGAACCCGATCGGTACCCAATACCGCATCTCCACGACTTCACGTATAGCTTGCACGGGTGCACTTTTTTCAAGATTGATTTGTTTCGCGCATACCGGTTGAGCCAGCAAACATTCCGAAAACAGAAATAACCACACCTTTTGGACTTTTTGATTTTGTTTTTATGTGTTTTGGTCTCCGTAACGCTAGGCAAACCTCTCTAAGGTTTATGTTCGCGCCGTATTTGAGAGATTGCGTGAGTACAATATGGTTATAAATTCAACGAAGTGCGTTTTTGGAAAGTTAGAAATATTATTGCTGGGCTATATTGTCAATAAAGATGGAGTTAAGCCCCCGACAGAGAGGGTGAACGCTA
Source organism: Philophylla caesio (assembly GCA_963971545.1). Taxonomy (NCBI): domain Eukaryota; kingdom Metazoa; phylum Arthropoda; class Insecta; order Diptera; family Tephritidae; genus Philophylla; species Philophylla caesio. The sequence goes on along the minus strand of OZ020608.1, from coordinate 34,903,253 downwards.
TCAAAGACTTTGAGTTGCCAAAACGGGTATGCGACCTCAGCATACTAAACTATTTTCGGCATTTCTTACCAAAAGCCACAGGAATGCCAAGCAGTGCTTTCCAGACTGATTAAGGGAAATAAGAAGAATGATACCTCCACAATTGTGTGGAAGTATGACGCTATTACTGCTTTTGAGCAGTGCAAAAATGAACTGGCACAGGCTGGTGTTTCCGAAACCAGGCGCACCATTATCACTGCCCATGGTGCTGTGCTTCAACAGCAAGATGGTAACGACTGGCTACCACTAGATTTTTATTCAGAGCGTCTTACACCAGCAAAACAACGATAGAGTACGTACGACCGCGAATTATAAGGCGCTTAAAAGGCTGTAAAATATTTTCAGGATATGCTTGAAGCCCGAAGTTTTTGCTTATTTACAAGCCCATTAAGTTCGTATTTCAGCAAAAACTGGAAAAGGCATCGCCAAGTCAAATAAGGTACCTCGAATTTTTGGACCAGTTTACCACAGACATTCGTTATCTACCGGGGAAAGACAACATTGTAGCCGACACCCTATCACGCGAAGAAGCGCTACATGTCCAGCACCTTATCGACTACAGCAGATTAGCAGAGAGTCTACGCAATGATGACGAGCTACAGCAACTTTTGAAAAATAACATGACGAGCTTAAACTTAAAACCATTATCCGTTCCTGGTACACATTCCGACATTTATGGTGATGTAAGTACCGATAACGATCAAATTTGTCGCGGAGAAGTCAAGAAGTCAAAATGAGAATGTCAAAAATCAAAGGTTCATCGCCACAACAGAGCGCCGCTGACTACGTACTACGTTCTTGTAAATAGCCGTTTTTAACACGTCAATATTCACATCGTCGGACCGCTCCCGCCTAGTAGAGGATTTCGGTATAGTCTTAAGTGCATCGATCGTTACACACGATCGGTAGTAGCATTCCCCAAGGATAGTATTACTGCAGAGTCAATAGCGCAAACGTTTTATTCGAATAGGATCAGCAGGTTTGGAATTCGACTGCGAGTCACAACGGACTAAGGACGCCAATTCAAACCCTCTTTATTCCGTGAGCTTAACAATATCCTGGGCATCCAACATCTTCGAACCAACGCGTACCACCTACTTCAAACTGTAAAATTGAGCGTTGGCATAGAACGCTAAAGGCAGCTATTAAATTGCACCAGAAGGAACAATGAGTCTATGGAATTCCTTTAATATTATTTGGCTATCGAACGGCATATAAAGAGGAGTTAAAAGCTACACCAGCTGAGATGGTCGACGGCAGCTCACTTCGCCTTCCCGGAGTTTTTGCAAATGTGTCCAAGAGCCAGTGAAACGAATGGCGAACATGATTTTATCAGGCAAATTCGTAATAAAATAAGTGGACTAAAGCCTTCACAAACGACAAACCATGCACGGCCATCTCCATTCATCGAGACCGATTTATTTACTACACCAGCAGTTTTTATAAGAACAGATAGAGTTCGTCGACCGCTTCAAACACCATACAAAGGCCCTTTTCCGGTTATAAAGCGAAAAAAAAGTATTTTAAAGTCGATGTTCATTGAAAACAAGCATTGATCGCCTGAAAGCTGCACATATAGTTAATGATACTGACACGCCTACCTCGCTACCGACGCCTACAGAATATCGAACCCGGGCTGAACGAAACGTAAAGATTCGAATTCCATAATAGGGGAAGTGATGTGGCGAACTAAATATGACCTAACGAGCAATCTTAGATGGCAACCGAGTTTGTCGGAAATACAACCCTGAGCAGATATTATTTTTTTAGCGACGGCATGACATTTCGGTTTTTCTTTCTCTCTTAATGCGATCATCGACAGGGATGGCGAGGCAACCACAAAAATCTGAAACTTCACTTTTGTTAAGAAATAAGAATTAATAAATAATAAATTTAGAATTATAGTTCGTTTTTTCTTTCGCGCTGCGCCCAACAAAGCCATGTATCTTCGAAGCATATTGAGTGATTTAGACATTTCATGCGATTGCGTGGCAATGACACTCAATGCGCGCAAAACCATATACAATTGGCTACCACTCACGCTCGAATCGTATTGATGTGCGACATCACTTAGTTCGAGATTGTCATTGGCACGGCTCATTAACAATACAATATACTCCAGCCGAAAACATGTCAGCGGACTTTCTAACGAAAGCCCCTTAACAAAGAACGTGCATAACAAAGAAGTTGCATTGTGTTTCGTTCCCTGTGGCAAGTTATATCGGCATACTTTATCACACCGAAATCCAATTAGATCGAATAAGATTTTGATATCAATTAGCGAATGTCGAATTCGGTCCAGTATGGTGAAAAAGGACGAAATATTTTTTTAGCGGAACGGAAGGATCACAAATGAAGAGCAGCACTGGGCATCGTAAATCAGCGCAATGATGACATCAAGTCTCACTACTTGGAGGAGAGGTGTTAGAGCATCAAAGAACTTTTTGTGGCCTTACATGCAACTCTTTTTCAATCTCGGATTCAATCATTATTGCACTTTCTATTTTGTATGTTAAACTGTAAAAACTTATGTTACAGAATTCCACTTTGATTTTATTCAGCGCTGACCGCACACATGCAATATACATATGTATATCAAATTGTAATTCAAACTTAAACTTATAAAGGTTTTTCCAATAAGAGTGATATGATTTCTTTAAAAAAAAGACACTATTTGTTATGGAAATTCAAATGTTTTTTATCTAATGTGAAGTACAATCGATACAATTAAGTTCTAAGTATAACATCATTCAAATGGCTCCCACGACTTCTTTTGCAGGAACGAACTCGATGAACCCAATTTTCGAGTACTTTTCCAATAAATCAAGTCATATGTCATGAATTGCACGTTCAATATTGACTTCTAAAGCTTGAAGAAAGTCTGTTTTATTGCTAAAGACCAATGACTTCAAATAACCCACAAGAAGTAGTCTAATGGTGTTAAATCACAACTTCTTGGAGGCCATTCAAAGTCACAATTCCTGGAAATAATCGAATCTCCAAATTTTCTCGCAATCGTTTGGTTCTTGCACGTGCTGTGTGGTACGTAGCCCCGTCTGGTTGGAACCAGATGTGCAAGATCAAATTCTTCCAATTACGGCCTTAAAAACTTGGTTATTATTGATCTATAATGCTCTCCATTGACAGTAACGGTGTCACCAGCTTCATTTCGAAAGAAGTACGGACCGATGATTCCACCACACCAAACTGTCAATTTAAGTGAATGTAATGGTTGTTCATGAGGTTAAAAAGTCACACGACAAAGAGTCACCCTGTCTGAAACCTCGTTTGGTATCAAACGGCTCGGAGAGGTCCTTCCCAATCCTGACGGAGCTGGTGGTGTTGCTCAAAGTCATTTTACATAGCCGTATAAGTTTTGCGGGGATACCAAATTCAGACATTGCGGCATAAAGGCAACTTCTTTTTGTGCTGTCGAAAGCGGCCTTGAAGTCGACAAAAAGGTGGTGCGTGTCGATTCTTCTTTCTTGGGTCTTTTCCAAGATCTGGCGCACTGTCAATATCTGGTCGATGGTAGATTTACCAGGTCTAAAACCACACTGATAAGGTCTAATCAGTTCATTGACGGTGGGCTTTAGTCTCTCACACAGTACACTCGACAGAACTTTATATGCAATGTTAAGAAGGCTTATACCACGATAGTTGGCGCGAACTGCAGTATCACCCTTCGTGTGGATTGGGCAAAGTACACTTAGATTCCAATCACTAGGCATGCATTCGTCCGACCATACTCTACAGATAAGCTGGTGAATGCGCTTTACTCTTCTCCACCGTATTTGAATAACTCAGCTGGCAGCCCGTCTACTCCGGGCGCTTTGTTGTTTTTTAGCCGTGCTATTGCTATACGGATTTCATCGCAGTCGGGTAACGGAACATGAATTCCGTCGTCACTGATTGGGGTTTCGGAATCATCATATTTTTAACCTTATGCTGGAGAAGATAATTCGAGCCGCAGAACTAAATCGGTCAGGCACTATATTTTATAAGAGTGTGTAGCTGCTGGCGTACGCCGATGACATTGACATCAATGGCCTTAACAACCGCGCAGTTAGTTCTGCCTTCTCCAAACTGGATAGAGAAGCAAAGCGAATGGGTCTGGAGGTGAACGAGGGCAAGGCGAAGTATCTCCTGTCATCAAATAAACAGTCGGCACATTCACGACTGGGATCAAACATCACTGTTGACAGTTATAGCTTTGAAAAAGTAGAAGACTTCGTTTACTTAGGAACCAGCATTAACATCAATAATAATGTCAGCCTCGAAATCCAAAGGAGGATCACTCTTGCCAACAAGTGCTACTTCGGACTGAGTAGGCAACTGAGCAGTAAAGTCCTCTCTCGACGCACAAAAATCACGCTTTATAAGTCTCTCATTATGCCCGTCCTAATGTATGGCGCAGAAGCATGGACGATGAAGATATCTGATGAGAAGGCTCTTGGAGTGTTCGAGAGAAAGATTCTCCGAAAGATTTATGGGCCTTTACGCCTTTGCGATGGCGAATACCGTAAAAGATGGAACGATGAGCTGTACGAGCTTTATAACGACATAGATATAGTGCAGCGAATTAAGATCCAGCGGCTTCGGTGGCTTGGTCATGTCGTTCGAATGGAAGTGCTCCAGCTCCGAAAGTATTCGACGCGGTACCCGCCGGTGGTAGCAGAGGAAAAGGGAGGCCTCTTCTGCGTTGGAAAGACCAGGCGGTAAGGGACTTGGGTACGCTTGGTATTTCCAACTGGCGCCAGTTAGCGAAAGAGAGAAATAACTGGCGTGCTGTGCTAAGCTCGGCGAAAATCGCATAGGCGGTTATCGAGCAAAGAAAGAAGAAGAAGAATGGTTGTTCATGAACAATTTGTCGATTTTCTTCGTAGCATAATCGAAAAGTTAGTTTACTTACCTCATCACTTAGAAATCATATCACTTAAAAATCATATCATCCCTATTGGAAAACCCTATATTACACTAGGCTTATTTAAGCGATATTTGGAAAATTATCAAAATCTGACCATAACCTCGCCCACCTGCCATATAACGGTAATTTTCGAAAACACTAAATATCGGACATTTCAATAAATGTTGAAGGGAAATATCTTGAGTTTAGGATGTGGTGTTGTATTGCAGCCTGAACGCCGACTATATGAAAATTTTGAGATCATATGTATGTATGTATATGTCTGGAACTACTTTATCGATTTCGTCTAAACTTGGCACACATGGTCGATTGTACCTAGTTAGGTGAGGTTATAAAAATTTTTGAAATCGGACGAAAATTTCGACCGTCTCCAATATAACGGTAATTTTCCAAAACTATGAAAATTTGATACTTCAGAAACTATTGGAATTAAGTCAACAAATCCATTTAAACGAACATTTTGGAAAAGGTACACGGTACCGCCCATTTTAGAATTCATATATTTCTGGAAATCTGTTATCGATTTGGCCAAATTTAGTACAGATATTATGTCTAAGTAAGCGGTATTTTTAAAATCACTAAAATTGGACCAGACCCAGTAAGTTTTTGAAACCAGTAAAAATCGGATACTTTTGTAACTAGGGAGCTAATTTGCTCAAATTTGGTATGTGGTTTTGTATTAAATCAAGAAATCCGATTATATGAAAATTTTGAAAAAAGAGGCTTACATCAAGTTCGGTTTTGCCCGAAACTTAGTCTCTGCTTAATTAATTTTAAAATTTAGCTGAAAGCGTGCGCCGGGTATATAAAGTTCGATCCACCTTAGCCACTTCTTTACTTGTTATTTTTGTTAACTACCACACCTTCGTTTTTACGAAAGTGTACCTCGTTATCTTAGATACCGATAATAAGTTTGTGCGTTAATCGGATACGTATATCACACCCATATTCGACCGCAAAAGCTTGTACACTGCCAATTCCTGCTATTTTTGTGAAATTGCTGTTTGCTAAATTAAGCACTTGATTCATTGCGGATAGCTCATTTTAAATGTTTTTATCTGCACTCATGTGAGAAGTCTAGACTGTCTAGACTCCACTTTTTATTTCCATCAGGGCACAATAAGCTGATTCAGTTACATATAATGACGCGCTTTTCGTTTCACTAGATTTATCATCATTATTCTTTACAGCTTGTTTGCAATGTTTTATTTTCGCTTTACAATTTCACGCGTAGTGAACGCGCACTCCACATCGGTAACAAGTGATGCGTTTCGCGCCTGTATTATGATCACTCTTTGTGGAAACTATTTTGCTTTTGAAATTATTTGGCACATAGCGCATCATTATCGGATCTCTCCTCTTTCACTTTTCGCGATTCCGATTCTTCTGGAATTTTAACCCTTAAACCTGCTGGTTTTGACTCATCGCGTGGCTCTAGAGCACACCGGAAAGTTTCAAAAGAGTCTTTGATTGAATTTTTCGGCAATATATCGCTGTGTGTGGGCATCTTTATGCAAATTTATTATGGCTGAACGCTCCTCATTAGTCAGTTGCTTAAACTTTACCATTTTAGTAATTTTCTTTTGCTTCACTGTAAAAAAATTTGATCAATATTTCAAAAATTTAAATAAAAAAAAGGAAAGCTTTACTTACCAATTCAATTTCAAAACTTAGAAAATAAAGAATTCTTGCACCTTTAATTAATTTTTGTAATTTATTTTCAAGTTTTAATACAAAATCACTGATTATTGCACTTGATAACTTACTTTTTTCTCGCTTTATCACTGAGCACTTCTATAGAATGTCACGGAAATTTCTTACCAGACAAGCGATCGCCAATAAAATTATCAATTGCGGTAGTTTGATAACGGTACTTTCCGAACATATGTATACAAAACAAGTAAGAAAAGCTAAATTCGGGCGAAACCGATTTTTATATACCGGTGCCCATGATTTCATAAAATTCCCGTTTCTTTGCTTCAATCTGCTGCTAGTATTAAACTTTACTCAATTTCTTCCAATAAATACTGAAAAACGAACTTTTTTACATTTTTCCAAATTTCCATTATTTGGATGTTGGGCGTGGTTATTATTATTGACGGTGATGCTAGTGATATCAAGGACAATATGTTCACCAAATTTTGTGACGATACCTTACATCGTTGTTGAGATACTTACAGACTTTTTTATAAGTGGGCGTGGACAGTCAGGGCTAAATCGATTTCTCTTTTCATTCTGATCATTTAAGTATATATATGTCTATATCTATCTCGATTATTTTTTGCTGTTACAAACAACCGTTATGCGAAAAAATAAAACAAACAATCGACAGTGTAACAGAAATTGGATTGATTTTTACAAAATACAAAATACGAAAAGTTTCTTGTTAAAAACCGGAAGCTCGATTTTGATTTTAAACCTATGGTTTCTTGGGAAAATTTTCATAGAATTCATCGTAGTTTACGATTTTGATAACCGCTTTGTCGAGAAAAAAATTGACTCACTCTACCAATTACGTATTTTAATCAATATTTGTCAAACCTAATTTCAAAATTTTACAGTCAGAAAAATTTGCAAATTAGAAATTATAACCTTATTAAAATATAAAGAGCAAATAAAGCATGTTACCCAAAGTTCTCTATACTTTTTCATACAATTTCAAATAACTTAATTTGAAGACAAGGCATTTGAAAAGTAAATAATTTTTCTCCAATTAAATTACAGGAATTTTAACATTTTGGAGAAAAGCGCGAAATGATTGCATTTTTTGTTTCTTAATATAATTAATGTTCCATAATATGTGCGTACGTGCGTACAAAAAAAAATTTAATTCAATGATTAAGGTAGAATGAATTTGCTGAAATCCGTGTATTAAAGGTCAGATAGCTCACAAAAAATGTTACTGGCTTTTACTGGAACTTGGAAGTTTTTACTAGCAAAGGGTCGAGTATCACACTCGCTTACTAGTATGGCTTTTGCTCGACAATTTGAAGATAAATAATAATGAAATGTTGAATGTTGCTGCTGTGGTCCAGTGTGAAGCGGTGCGAGCTTTAACTTGTTGTGCCGTAAAATCTTAATGATAGAAAGAGTTTTTCTTAATAGCGGCCACCCCTCGACAGGCAATGACAAACCTCTGAGGGCATCTCTGCCATAAAAAAGCTTCTCATAAAATACATATGCTGTTTGGAGTCGCCACAAAACTATAGGTTACTCCATTTGTGGGATAATATAAGGACGCACAGCACAAATGGTGGGAGAAGTTCGAACACTGAGTTAAAACGCCTAGTTATTATTATTATTAATAATCAAATGGATGTATGGTACAATTGCTCGATTTGTACATATTAGCTTGTATTGGTCATGTTTTAGACCGAAGTAGTATAGATTGACCAATCTTCGGCGGCCCATAATTTTATAACTTCTTTAGTAAGGCCTAATTGCTGGTATTTTTTATGTGGTCTACTAATTGATAACATTATTCATGTTTACATTTTTGGTACTTAAAGAAAACATGGATAACCTTGTATCGTGACATAAATACTAAAATAAGAATTTTATTTTCATATGATTATGAAAAACTTGTGAAAAAATAGAAATTATTAACTGGCTGTTAAAGTATATTTGGTTCGTATAGTGTTTGAATTAGGGCAGATACATATCTACAACATACATAAGTTTTATTTGCGAATGTAAAAATATCAGTAATTTTTTATTTTTTATTTTACAGTTTATCGACAAAACTTTTATTTTACAACGATCCTGGCATGCTTTCAAAAATTACCGAGGTGAATATAAACAACTTCAACTTTTCTGAAAAAATACGTTCTTCGGACAACTTTATGTACGTTCGTATAGATCTCAATCACTACATGTCACCTATACGAACACTTCAGGCACGCTACAGCTCAAACGAAGAGTCCCCATGTCCACTTGACATTAACGAAGAAGTTTCCGGATCACTCGATACAAGTATACTGTCATCGAACACAAACTTCTTTTGTACATCGAGATTTGTCTTAAGTGGGTCTGAGACCATAACTTTTAAAATCAGAGAACTTGAAGTTTACAGATTTAACATACATAACAAACCCTATGCCATTCGTTTCAAAGACGAAAGCTTGGTAATGCCATATAAAACACTATTTTCAAATACAACTGAAACGACGGTGTCATTATCTTCCAAAGGTGGCATGATTACAATGTTACAAAATGATTTTTTGAAAATTAATCGGCTTACGGTGGAGTTTTATCGACATTCCTGCGGAGGAAGCTTTTCCCTAACGGATGATATTAAAGTTGAATTTCCTCCCAAAAATTTTGTACATAGCGGTGATGAACGTCATATCCAGTGTGCGTGGACATTAAGAGGGGCTTCTGCAAGTCGACCTTATAAGTTAGTCGGTAATGTAAGTTTAATTGAGGACTGCAGCAAGGAGTTTATCGGCATTTATTCCGGAATAGCTCCGGAGCTTCTATCAATTTCAAAAATTTGTCACAATTCGACTGAGCTTACCTCTGGGATAGATTTAAGAAAATATTTAACAGTCATTTTATATCAGTCCAGTGAAAAAATATTAAGTTCGTCATTTGAGATAGCAGCTGAATCATCGATTAATTGTGGCAGTAAAATCTTTGTTCGCAGCAGCATTCGTGCCCAAATAGTAACAGTGGATTCTAAAACTTACAAAAACAATATGGAATGTAGTTGGGAATTCGAAGCAAATAATGGACTGTACATGTCTGTAAATTTCTTAGGAAGGTTTTTCATAGAGAAATCTGAAAACTGTTCAAAGGACTACCTAGAGATATATTCTTATGAAACTAATGCTTGGCAGCCAAAGGAACGTTTTTGTGGTCGAGATGTACCGAACACATACAATGCTACGTCGCATCGTATATTAATGGTATTCCGCACAGACAATGCAACAGCAGGTGACGGATTCACTTTTCAAGTTTCATCGGCCTGCAGTGCTATTTTAAACGTTACCGAGGAGTTGCAAATATTGCGAAGGTCATATATTGAAATTCCACGTTCATCAAATCGGTGCATTTTCACTTTTGTGTCAAATTCGGATAAAGCAATTAACTTACAAGTTAGGAGCAGAAAATTTCAACAACCTAGAAGGTCAATGATTTTTTCGAGGTCATGCTTATTGCACTTTGCTATCTACAAGAATGGCAATGATAATAACGAAAAAAAAGTTGGTGAATATTGTGATGCAGGAGAAATAATCGAGTATCGTTATCTGCGTTTAGAGTTAATGGCTTATACGAGTTTTGAATTAAGTTATCAACTGAATACGTGTGGCGGAAATATCACTTATTCCACAAGTATTCGTTCACTGTCGGCAACAAGTGATGAAAGTGGTAGTGATTATGTATATGCGGCCAACATGAACTGTGTATGGAATGTCATCGCACCCTTGGATCATTCAATTATTGTGCGGTTTAAGTATTTCGATATGGAAAAACACGAAAAATGCTCTTATGATTACGTAGTAATTTACACAGGCCTCTTACCAAGGAACGAGAGTGAGGTCGTTAAGCTATGTGGTAACCTTAGTGCAGATCCGCCACTGGTTATAATCGATGGTAGTCAAGCTTTGATTTCGGCAGTATCTGATGAAAGTCTTGCAAAAAGGGGCTTTCAAGCTGATGTGGTTTTCGCTCGCAATTGCAATGAACGCATTGCCTTATCAAACGATGACTCATTTGTCCAATCACTTGTAATGATTCGAAACTACACAGTAAACTTTAATGAGGAACTGCATTGTCAAATTAGAGTGACAGCACCGGAGAGTTATCGAGTCAAAGTTCAAATGAGAAACTTAGATATCAATCCAGTCAGATGTCCGGATGAAACATGTTCACTGTGCAACTACTTAGAGATCATAGACGCCATGGACAATAGAGATAAACCTTTGTCCATGGGTAAGTTTTGCAAAAAAAATGGAGACAAACGGGATTTAAAAACTTCTGGCGAGCATGCGTTGATCCAATTAAGCTTTACAAGGCAAGGAAACTACACCTTTGAGATTGTTCTGGAGATTGAAAAGTCTATGTGCGGCAGACAAAATGAACTAGAATTGCAACGTGATAAGGTTAGATTCAAAAGATTTTCTTTGCACACCAAACGCTTTTATTTTTATTTACCGTATAATTTCGTTCATAGGTTTTAACTATTAAGTTTCCATTTGATGGCCTACAATATCCACCAAATATTCACTGCAAATGGCGCATAAAATCAGAATTCAACTATCAAATTCATTTCGAATATATGATTTTACAAAAGCCATCTGCAGAAACTGGGAAATGTGTTGATTTTCTTCGTTTAATGAACGATAAGGTAAAACAGTTCTGAATATTATACGTATTAGAATGTAAGCGTTATTTATTTTTCATATACAAATACATTTTTATGTATGTATACATAAAATCACAGGTGACAGAAAGCTATTGTGGTAATGCCACTGGATTTACAAAATACGTAAATAATCGTAGAGAAAGTTCGGATTTTTATACCGATTTAACTTTCCACAGTGATTATTCCATCGAAGACAAAGGCTTCAACATAACAATTTCAAATCAGCAGCGTAAGAAACTTTTCATAAGTGTAACTAGCAATCAAATTTAAAAATATATTTCTATAGCTTGTAATCGAACTCATACGAAGCTCAGTGAGTTTATTGCTTTAAACCCAAACAGCAATTATAATCAATCGTGCTTCGAAGATATTAGATTACCAGAGGAATACACAATCAATTTGTATGTTTCCATGTCCACAGCGTACTATATACTAAGTAACTGCTCCAACCCAAATCTCCAGGTAAACTTTTTTGTGACATATTGGCTAATAGTTATAATGCAGGGGTATTATATTTTTTTATAGATATACGATACTATAAGTAACAAAAATCTGAGAACGCAGTGCGTTTCATATTTTCATGATGACATCCTTCACACAAACACCAGTGCTCTTCGCATATATACCAATTCTTTGGAAAGATTCCAAGCATTTTATTTTGGTAGTAAAAAAGCTTCTGGACCAGGATGTGGTGGGGATATATTTGCAATGAAGGGATATATTTTGAGCCCCTCTTACGAGCATCGGAACTTCTCGGAGTGTCGTTGGAATATTTCAGTGCCAGAACCTAACTTTGTTGAAATAGTTTTTACAAGTAAGTTCCTTTAATAATAAATACTAACAAATGCACCTTAAGCCACCGTATTAACTAATTTGGTATTTATTTTTTATACACCTTGAGTCAGTTTAATTAAATTTTTGAACATAATTAAATTAAATAAAGAAAAAGCTTAAAGGATCTGGAATAAAATTTAAAAGATTCAAACATGGAGGAGTTCTCAGTTAATATATCTTTAAAAGGTTTAAAGCGCTTGTTGATTTCTAATTATTTTAAGTAGCTTGCAGAAGAAATTATTCAGTTTTGAAAATGGAGTTGGTATGTTGTAATATTTTTTAAACACATTGAAAATTTTGAGCTCAGAATTCGTTGAATTTAATAGTAATCCACAGACAGCATTATCCTTATCGTTTAAAATATATTATAGGAAATTAGGTCGTAAACTTGTACAGGAAAGTTATATGTAAAAGGAATTTATTGTGGAAGAACGTTTTTGAACTAATCAAAATTGTTTGTGATAGTAAAAAATTTTAAATATTACTTCATACTATTCACCATAATTAGGCAGTTGTCTCACTCTTGCACGCTGCCTTAAGGTAGCCTGAGTTGCTCTCTTTTAATTTAAGAAAAAAAATGTTATCAAACACGTGGAAATTAGTACTTTTCTCGTGAAATGGCCTTACAGGCAACACTGTTGCCTTTTTGTAGTTTTAAAATTATTTCAGCACACCTTACATTAAATAATCGAATTAACGGCATTCTCGTACGAACAGGAATTTTTTCTTTTCCCGGTCAGGTCAGATCATTTTGTTTGTTATTTTTTTTCAAAGAAAGCATTTTATAAATTTTTCTGTATATATCAAATAACATAAAATTAAAAAAAAAAAAGAATTTATATAAATGTTTGTTCATTTTTCTGTTGGCTTAGTAAATGTTAATATTTTATAATTTTATTGAGCTCAAGGCCAGTTTATGGAAGATTTGTTTGTGAAAAAACAACAACAGTTTTTAATGGTTGAAGTTATTGTACTATTTCGGAAATCACCACATTTCCTCATCAGACTTCTTTTTGATTATTAAATTAAATTATTTTTAATTTAATTTTCATAACCACTTCCCTCAGGCTTTGAACCCGGGAGCTCGGAGTTGCAGAGGCAATACGCTACGTATTGTGCTACGCTCTTCCTTGTATACAATGGTTGTTCATTTTTCTGTTGGCCTAGTAAATGTTAATATTTTATAATTTTATTGAGCTCAAGGTCAGTTTATGGAAGATTTGTTTGTGAAAAAACAACAAAAGTTTTTAATGGTTGAAGTTATAGTACTATTTCGGAAATCGGACTTCTTTTTGTTTATTAAATTAAATTATTTTTAATTTAATTTTCATAACCACTTCTCTCAGGCTTTGAACCCGGAAGCTCGGAGTTGCAGAGCCAATACGCTACCTATTGTTCTACGCTAGCCGAGTTGGCTGTTGTGTTTATTTCATCTTCCTTAAACAAACCAACTAGATACAAACAAGAGCAACTGATCTGCCGCTATTTAACTTTCTGTTTTACTTTACATTATATGCATTTTTAAGGCGTGCTCATCCTTGTCTACAAATGTTTGTTCATTTTTCTGTTGGCCTAGTAAATGTTAATATTTTATAATTTTATTGAACTCAAGGCCAGTTTATGGAAGATTTGTTTGTGAAAAAACAACAACAGTTTTTAATGGTTGAAGTTATAGTACTATTTCGGAAATCACCACATTTCCTCATCAGACTTCTTTTTGATTATTAAATTAAATTATTTTTAATTTAATTTTCATAACCACTTCTCTCAGGCTTTGAACCCGGGAGCTCGGAGTTGCAGAGCCAATACGCTACCTATTGTGCTACGCTAGCCGAGTTGGCTGTTGTGTTTATTTCATCTTCCTTAAACAAACCAACTACAAACAAGAGCAACTGATCTGCCGCTATTTAACTTGTTTGTGTGGTTGTTGTTTGTGTTTTTATTTTGCAAATTCTGTTTTATTTTACATTATATTAACATTTACTAGGCCAACAGAAAAATGAACAAACATTTGTAGACAAGGATGAGCACGCCTTAAAAATGCATATAATGTAAAGTAAAACAGAATTTGCAAAATAAAAACACAAACAACAACCACACAAACAAGTTAAAAAGCGGCAGATCAGTTGTTCTTGTTTGTAGTTGGTTTGTTTAAGGAAGATGAAATAAACACAACAGCCAACTCGGCTAGCGTAGTACAATAGGTAGCGTATTGGCTCTGCAACTCCGAGCTCCCGGGTTCAAAGCCTGAGAGAAGTGGTTATGAAAATTAAATTAAAAATAATTTAATTTAATAATCAAAAAGAAGTCTGATGAGGAAATGTGGTGATTTCCGAAATAGTACTATAACTTCAACCATTAAAAACTGTTGTTGTTTTTTCACAAGCAAATCTTCCATAAACTGGCCTTGAGCTCAATAAAATTATAAAATATTAATTTAGATAAATATTAACAACCATAAAATTATATAGTTAAAATATCGAATAGAACAACATTTATTAGTATTTTGACCAGTTTTGACTAACGTCTTTACTTGGTTTCTAACAGATGTATATCAATAAAAATTCCGATAATTTTTTGACGAAGGTGTGGTGTTTTCATTATAAAAAAAAATTTGTTTCGAACAACTAATGTTACATTTTTAGTGACTTGAATCTTACAATTTTATGATCTACAAAAATGGTAATTATATTTTTAAAAAAGTTCGAATTTGTAATGAAATATGTATACAATCATGGTTACTGGGCTTTTAATAGATACCTCTTATTTTGGTTGCTAAAATTAATATTGAATTAAAGAAAAAAAAGTTATCAAAATTTTTCTAAATGTGATACTTCTTTTTTCTGCATGTAAAAACTTTAAAAAGGTTGAAATCACATTGTTTTTGTTAACAAAATGTGTAAAAAATATTTGCTTCTAAATCACACTTGCGTTTTTTGTTTATAAAGTTTGTTGTATTAAGGTGCTATATGTATATATATTTATATGTATGTATATTACATGTGTGGTTGAATATTTGGTTATATTATATTAAATTGAAATATCAAATTTCTGCAAATATGTTTCATTCTATGTACAAACCACATATCGCTACTAGTTACCTACTTTTCTACTACCTTTGCACGAAAAGAGATAAAGTATTTTCCCCCTTATCAGACCTTCCTAAATGCCACTTTACAAGGCAGTCGGAAAACTTAAGCGGCAATAAGTATCCAACCTTTTATAATTGAATCATGACTATTCACAAGATATTTATTATGAAGTAGAAAGCAAGGCTAGTTTGAATAAAGTGCTGTTGATTAGGGCTGTGAGATCAATGTTTCAAAACATTGATGTATTACTGAAGTCTATAACGATGTTGGTAAATGATCGAGTATTTCGTCAAAAAGGATTAAACTTTTCTACATAAGATAATAAGACCTCATACATAAAAAGTGAACTTCGGCTCAAGTTCAACTTAAAAAAAAACACAGTACATTGTGCACGAAGACATAGTGCATCGGATTAAGGAACTACGCCTCCGCTGGCTAGGCCATGTCTTTCGAATGTATGAAACAGCTCAACCCCTGAAGATATTCTACGTGGTACCCGCTGCTGGTGGCTATATTTGAATTTTCCGATTTGCGCCTGTTGGCAAGAGATAGGGGAAAGTATCGCTTAGGCGATTAATTAAGTAAGTTAAGGCGGAACACAGTAGAGGTTCAATAATGGAGACTTGAAGTGCTCCACCAGATATCTATACCGGTTTTAGCCTTTCGAGATTTAAAAGCAAAGGACTCTCGTCATCATTATCAAAGGATTTTCACCAAGTTCGCTAAATGAATCCGTGTTCGACTTCTGTTAGAAGGGAATCTTTATTTAAATAGAAATTTGTTTACAAAACTGATGTCTGGTTTATTAAAAATCAATTGAGAAACAAATGCTGTTAACCTTCTGATATGCTGTGCTCGGTAATTACTATTCGCTTTCCTTTATCCACACCATTCGTTTGGGTTCGTTTTCTTTAGAATTTTGGCAGTGTTTGTGTCTCTTACCGTCACCTACGAAGTGCCATCGCAAGAAGTTTTCAGGTTCATTATCATCGCTGTCGCCTGAATACTCTGTGTCGATATTGGTAGCATGGTTTCAGTTTTTTTTTGTGGTAATCAGGTACGAAACAGCGCGTGCAGAAACAAGCACTCAGGCTACATGCCGCCCATTGTCCTGTTTTCATGTTCCTTTTAATCTGTTTTAAATCTGCAGGATTTACGGATAAATCTTAGCAAAGTTTGGGGTGTCAAAGAGCTCAGGTGTTTGTCTCTCAACACTTCGCTACCAAATGTCTCATACCTGGTGTTCAACTTTTCTATTTAAAACTTTATTCAATATGCAAAATTACAAATTTATTTATGACTATATTGAATGACCACGTCTGCAATGGCTGAGATCGGTATGAGAAGAGAAGCCGCTCACCAAAACAGCGTAGGAAGTAAGAAAAACAATATCTGATTGACCGCTGCGACGATTGACGTATGTCATTGGCATGAGAGAACATGATTGTATCAACCCAGGTTTGCATTACTTTGTAACATTCCGCCCACCTCGTCCACTTGCTGCGACGAAATGTTAGAAGATTTGCCGCCCACCATAGGTGGCCCTTCATCTTCCATTGGGAGTGCAACCAACTTTGAAATAGCGCGTTTTAAAATTGATGATGCTGTCCGTATAGTTGCCACGATACCATCGTCGCCCGGATGAACTTCAATAACTCTTCCAAGTGGCCAATGAGTAGGGGGAGCGCGTTCATCGCGCAGCAGCACCAAATTGCCAACCCTTAAATTCTCTTTTTGTTGAAACCATTTATGCCGAACTTGTAGCTCTCGTAAATATTCATAGCTCCATCGCTTCCAAAAATCTTGTTGCATTTGTTGAACTTGCTTCCACCTTTTGAGTCTGCTGGTATCAACTTCAAGTTGGTTCAGATCGGTCGTAACTAAAATGGGGCCACCCACCAAAAAGTGCCCAGGTGTGAGGACCGATAGGTCATTTGGATCATCGTTTAAAGCGCATATTGGCCTTGAGTTAAGCACCGCCTCTATTTGCTTAAGCACCGTGTAGAACTCTTCGAACGTAAGCGTTGCGCTACCTATGGTGCGTTTTAAGTGATGTTTTGTACTTTTGATACCAGCTTCCCATATACCTCCAAAATTTGGAGACCCTGGAGGTATAAAGTGCCACGAAACACCTCGAGTACTCATAACGCTCGCGGCGGTTTCAAATTGTTTCCTAATTGCAGCGCGGTTTTCTCGTAATTCCGCATTAGCCCCAATGAAAGTCGTAGCACAGTCACTGTATATGTCAGAGCTATATCCGCGCACTGAGAAAAATCGGCGCAGCGCGGCAAGAAATGTTTCAGTACTCATGTCGCTTACAAGTTCTAAATGAACTGCTCGTGTACTAAAGCAAACGAACAGAGCTAGGTATCCCTTATAGCTATGATGACCTCTGCCTTTCGTAGTACGAATAGAATATGGGCCGCCGTAGTCCAACCCACAATGACTGAAGGGTCTTGATATATTGCAACGGTGAGCAGGAAGGCTACCCATAAGTTGTGTGGCAGCATTACTGCGATATCTTATGCAACGAATACATCTGTGAATATATCGCTTAACAGATGAACGAGAATCGATGACCCAGTATCGTCGTCGTAAAAAATTAAGCGTTGACTGAACGCCGCCATGCAATGTACACTCATGAGCTTGTGCAATTAACATTGTGCACAACGGGCTGTCCTTCGGGAGTATAATAGGAAAGCGCTCGTATATTGGTATGGTCGCATTTTTAAGGCGCCCATTTAGCTTAACAAGGCCATCGTCGTCTAACATGGGATTAAGTTTAAGTAGCTTGCTCTTACGACTTATTGGCTTACTGCAACGAAGACACGCAACTTCATTAGTAAAGTGAGAATTCTGAACATACCTGATCCAAAACTGTAGTGCTGTGCCCCTTTCTGTTGCCGTACACCACGATGTCCTTTCATGAGGTTGGTTTAAGCGAGCTGCAATAAATCGGTTGCACCAAGACGTCACTGCCAGCAGCATGTTAATGTTCGAATATTTTTCTAGTAAATGCGTAGCGAGCGAGAATTTCGGTTGCGGTGCGGCTGTAGCTAGTGATATATTGATTTCAAGGTTTGACGATGCAGTGATGACATTCTGCTGTGGCCACTTATCTTCAGTTTGATGCAGCCAATCAGGCCCGCTCCACCACATGGTGAAATTGGCAAGTTGCGATGGATATATTCCGCGCGACGCCACGTCTGCTGGATTAGATTGTGTTGGCACATATTTCCATGAGTCAATGGGTACCAGTTCTTGAATTTGAGAAATTCGGTTGCTAACGTATTGTTTGTGTTGACCCGGCCGTGACCGAATCCAGCTGAGAGTTGTTTTGGAGTCGGACCAGCAGTATATTTTGCTGAATGGAAGTTGCATAGTTTTTATGATTTTTGCAGCAACTTTTGACGCCAAAAGAGCTCCATTTAACTCCAAGCAGGGCACCGTCACTTTCTTTAGTGGGGCCACCTTAGTCTTGGCTGTAAGCATGGCCACTTTACACGCACTGTCTGGTGCCTCCACACGAATATATGCAGCAGCAGCATACGCTGAAGTGGATGCATCAGAGAAAACATGAAGTTGATAGCTATTGACCGTCGGTGTAACGCCTATCCACCTGGGAACTCTGAGATTCTGCACTTCATGAAGCTCCTCTCGAAATCGTCGCCATTCATCCTGCAAAGGGTCTGGGAGTGGATCATCCCAATTGCAGCCTAAAAGCCACAGCTGTTGACATAACTTCTTGCCTGTAATTACGATTGGTGCTAGAAAGCCTGGCGGATCGTATATTTTTGCCACATCCGAGAGTTGTTGTCGCTTGGTAATGAGGCCAGACACAGGTGTAATGTTGACTTTGTATGTCAAGCTATCAGAGTCACAGAGCCAATAGATTCCAAGTGCCTTAGTCTCTCGATCTAAATTTAAGTTGCAGCAGATATCTTGTTGGATGTCGTCAGTGGAGAGATGTTGCATAAATTCATTGGAATTGGAGCTCCATTTTCGAAGGTTGAAGCACCCACGACTCAATAACTGTCGTAGTTTTATTTGAATGTCGATTGCTTCTTCGACTGTGTCGCCACCATGTAGGCAATCGTCCACATAAAATGACTGTTTAAGAATCTTCGACGCTTTTGGAAACTCTGCTTCCTCGTCTTCGGCTAGGGTGTTCAGTACTTTAATTGTTATATACGGAGAGCATGTTAACCCATACGTCACTGTTAGTAGTCGATAAGCAGTGAGTTGTCCATCTCCGTCTCTCCATACAATGCGTTGCATATCAGCATCTCTCTGATCGACTCGTATTTGTCGAAAGCACTTCTCTATATCCGCCATGAATCCTACCCGATACATTCTCCACTTCAGTATGATTGAACTTAAGTCATTTTGCAACTTGGGTCCAACATGAAGACAGTCGTTTAAAGATAGGCCACTTTTATATTTTCTAGACCCATTGAAGACAGTCCTCAACTTCGTAGTCGAGCTTCCTTCTTTGTATACACCATGGTGGGGAATGTAACATGCATATTGTGGCTCCCTATCTTCGCATATCTGCTCCATATGGCCAAGAGTGATATATTCGTTCATGAACTCATTATACAACTCGTTCATCTTTGCATCATGTTGAAGACGGCGTTGCTGATAAGCGTATAGTTTCATTGCATCCCATTTGGAATCAGACAGTACGGAGCTCTCTTTAAATGGGTACCGAATGTGATATCGACCCAAGTGGTCCCTTCGAACCGTGCGTTTAAAAAATTCCTCACAATAAACCTCATCCTCTGTCATCAGAGATGGGGGCGTGATGTCATCTATTTGATTAAATTTCCACATCTGTTCTACTAACGTGCTAAGTTCTGCAGTAGCTGTGGCACATAGTCTTGCTGATAGCTGACGACTTTGTCCTACAGGTAAGCGACCGTAGACGACCCACCCTAAGCGGGTGTTTTGAGCAGTGGAGTCACCACATGCAGAACGCTTAAGGTCATTGCGCAGTAGAGTGCCATAGAGATCTGCTCCGATGATGATGTCGATTGACCCTGGCTCGTAAAACTTCGGGTCTGCTAAGCTGAGACCAAGAAAGTCACTGTACGCAGTTGGGTCAATTTGATTTGACGGCATACTCTGTCCTAAACGAGGAAGGACAAGGGCAGAGCACGCTATGCTGAAGTTAGGTTCGGTGAGTGAACACACGGAGAACTGAACTAAAGCCTTCGATTCACCGACAGTACTCCCGCCAACTCCGGATATTGTAACTGAAAGGCGGTTCTTGCTTAGATGCAAGCGTTGCACAGCGAATTCACTTATAAACGAAGTCTGCGAACCATTATCTAAAAGAGCTCGAAGTTTCATGAAATGTCCGGAGGGCGAACGCACGCCAATACGTGCTGTTGCCAATAGAGCTGGCGTCAGTGTTGCTGCGGTTGCTTCGATGGTTTTTTGTTGGGCTATACTGTTGGTGCACGTATATCGTGGGCTGCTAGTACTGCTGGGCGATGATGATACACTGTCGTGCAAAATTGTATGATGTTTTTGCATACACTTTTGACATGTGTATGTCGACACACAGTCACTTGACGTGTGATTTGCTTTAAGGCAGTTTTTGCATAGCTTTTGATCCATAACCACATCCAGCTTTGCATTTGGGGTTTTCCTGCGAAACTCAGAGCAATACATTAACGAGTGTTTCCCTGCACAACAGGGGCAGCGCCCAAAACTTGTTTGATGACTGCAAATAGTTGCATGCTGAGCCGGCTTTGGATTTGGAATTGATTCCTTTGGCTTTACTTTTGTGATAGCAACGATTGCTTCCAGACCTTGAATTCGCTTTTCGAGAAATGATGTGAGAGCGTCGTATTCCGGTAGTACATCGGAAGATACAAGCGACATCTCCCAATCCTTTACTGTTACTGGATGTAACTTCTCCGTCACGAGGAAGACAAGCCAATCATCCCAGTGATTCGTTGGACGACCAAGTTGTTTTAAAGCACGCACAGACTCGGTGACGCTATCAAGGAGTTTGCGTAGATTCATATCAGATTCTGTTTGCACTGGAGATATCTTGATTATGCTGCGCAAATAAGATTTTACCATGCGGCGTTTGTTATCATAACGCTTTTGCAACATATCCCAGGCAATTTGGAAATTACTTTCCATTACATTCAAGTTTCGGAGCATGGCTTCTGCTTCACCTTGCAAGCTACCTTTTAGATAATGCATGCGTTGAACATTGGACAGCGACGAGTCCTGTACAATGCACGTGACGAACATGTCTTTAAAGCAAAGCCACTTCTGGAATGAGCCGTCAAATTTCGGCAACTCAATCTTAGGAAGGATAGATTTAGGTGTGCTAAGTGGACTAGATAGCGTGGAGTTCGAAGGCGGTACTACGTGACCGTCATTTACGTTGTGCGACAGTTCGTCAATCTCGTCATGCAGCTCTCCCAATGCGTCGCAGTATGCGGATTCAATTGAAGCATAGCGATCCTCGGAAAGTGCTCTTTTGACCGCTGTTTCATCAGCTGTAGCATCCATTATAGAAATATCATCGCGAATTGCATTGTATTTTTGCCAATAATCGGCCAGCAAATTTTTTCGGGCGATGAGAAATCCCTTGGTTTTCTTCTGCTTCCCAGCTTTGCGTGAATTTGCTGAGAAATTAAAGATGAGTTTGGCGACGGCCTCTTCTTTCGACAGCGGCATGTTCATGATAGTCTCGATGAAATGAAGTTATAAATTCAATCGTATGATATCAACCAAATCTTTAGGAAATATTTAATTTTGTTTGCACAGGGAATTAAGGTTCCCCGCAAGGGATGCCAAAATGTTCAACTTTTCTATTTAAAACTTTATTCAATATGCAAAATTACAAATTTATTTATGACTATATTGAATGACCACGTCTGCAATGGCTGAAATCGGTATGAGAAGAGAAGCCGCTCACCAAAACAGCGTAGGAAGTAAGAAAAACAATATCTGATTGACCGCTGCGACGATTGACGTATGTCATTGGCATGAGAGAACATGATTGTATCAACCCAGGTTTGCATTACTTTGTAACACCTAGTTCTTGCAGACGAAATCGGGGACAGCTCTAAATCCAAACATGTGGCTAGAGTTACACCCCAGGGAAGTGTTCTGTCACCTTTACTCTGGAACCTTACTGTAAACGAATTACTTTTAAACCTCAAGAGCACCGGCTGCATGGTCGTGGCATATGCTGACAACTTGGCAATCACGGCAACGGGCAAACATCTTCAAGTTATAAGCGATTTACTGCAAAACGCTCTAAATATCGTAGCTCGCTGGTCTGTGGAATGTGGACTTAACGTCAATCCCACCGAGACCGAAGCAGTGCTCTTTACAAGGAATTACAAAATTCCCGTCTTCGAACTACCATCCGTAAACGGAGTGGTTCTTAGTCTCTCAACCGAGGTCAAATATCTCGGAATTATACTAGACAAAAAACTCAACTGGAGGCGGAACATCGAAGACCGCTCCAAGATAGCTATTGTTGCTCTATACGCCTGTAAGACGGCCGTGGGGAAGGAATGGGGTATAAAGCTACATATTGTACACTGGGTATACACAGCTATGATAAGACCCATGCTCTTCTACGTGATCGTCGTATTGTGGCCTTCATTGAGCAGGATCCTTACCAGAGCCAAACTAGAACGGGTGCAGAGGGCAGCCGCAATGCTCACCACGGGAGCACTGCCCTCTACACCCACCAAATCTCTAGAAATAATGCTAAATCTCCCACCGGTGGATCTCTGCGGTAAATTTCTGGCGGCCTGCAGTGCTGCTAGGCTAAATGCGATCCTTCCGGGGATAAATCTTAACTACGGGCACGCAAATGTCCTGGAAACTCTGCCCGACAACCCGATGAGGTTGGATTACATTTTACACCCTCCACTCTCTGGAAATAGATTCTCCACAAGAATCCCAGAGAGGAGCGAATGGATAGGTATCGTAGACCTGGATCCAGGATCGACGACTGTATACACAGATGGTTCCAAGTTAAATGAAAGAGTAGGCAGCCGGATTCACTCAAGTGGACTCGATCTAAACCTCAGTCTTCGTTTACCGGACCACTGTAGTGTTTTCAGGGCCGAACTAAATGCAATAATGGAAGCAGCTCGTGGCCTTACAACGTGTACTTCTCTAGAACGAGGCATTACCATTTATTCTGACAGCCAGGCTGCTATCAAATCTCTGAATTAATACGGTACAACCTCCAAGTTGGCCTTTGAATGCAAAGTTGCTGTAAACCAGTTGGCAGATATGTGCTCCGTATGTGTTGTTTGGGTCCCTGGCCATAAAGACATTCCTGGCAACTACCTGGCTGATGAACTAGCAAGGAAATGGACGGAACTAACTGTGATAAACTCTGATCAAGAGGCGAGTTTACCCTTAGCATCCTATAAACACAGATTAAGAACTGAGCTTATTGGTAAGGTAAATTTAAGGTAGGCATCGGAGCCACATTACCAGACAAATCTAGCCAGAAGCCGATGAGAAGCGCTCTAAAGCTCTCACTATGCTTGGCCGCTCCTCTCTCAGATTAGTAGTTGGGGTGACAACCGAAACGCGCAGTAAAGATTTGAAAAGTTACTTTCTGGACTGTTTAGCTGACTTGAACTCGACTAGCATTTCCAACTTTCTACTCTAAATTAAGCACACAGGATGGTTCAATTTCTGAAAGAAGGGAGGGAGGGAATGCATGGCTTATGCCAGTGGTTTTACAATGGGCTTCTTACAGCCTAAGTGTGCCACCTTGCTCCTGTGCCGTAGCAGCCACCCTAACCTAACCTTGTTCTTGCAAAGGCCGCAGCACTGAAAGTCTTTCGCCGTCTCTTCCTCTTCAAAACAGGATAGGCATATGAAGTTGTCATGTACGCTTAGCATTGTCAGGTGAAGTGACCGGTCAACAGTCGAACAAGTTGCCTGCAGTCTCGCCTGCCAAGTGAGAGCAACTGCTTTAATAGTCCTTCCGAGGTTAAAGGCATCATGAGTTTTGCCCATCTGCAACCTCTCGATGCCTCCCAGTCAGTGCTGAGCGAATTATTCACCGAGTTTCTGATGGTGGCATCGATGACCGAAAGTGGGAGTGCTATAGCTGGTAGCGAGCCGACGTAGTCCATGGCCTTGAGAATTGCAAATACTTCGGCCTGGAAGACCAAGGCATATTCCCCAAGATAAAAGTGAAGCTTATCCCCATTATCTTCTATAAAAACTTCAGATCCTGACCCAGAGTCAGATTTAGAGCCATCAGTTCGACAAGACGGTGGCATACTATCCTGTGGCATTGAAAAGACGCAAATGTCCTTATCTCTGCCGCCAGCAATTTACGCCTCGCCAAACTCCGTTTTATACAAACATCCGTTTCTTTTAAGTCTGCAGGTGGCTTTTAAGGCCTCCCAACGTATGAATATACAAAGTGATGGTAAGTGCAGCAATGCATCAAGAGCAGCGTCAGGTAGTGTAAATAATGCCCCTGTGCCGCACACAGCGATTGTTCCCTGAAGTTTAGCAAGCAGGTAGCCCAAACTATCAATTGAGAGTCTGCTCCACCATACCACTGAGGCATAGCTAATGATAGATGTAGAGAGTAGAGCGTAGATATTCGAGTCATCAAGAGTGACAAGAAGGGAATCAATTAACAAGCACCATAGCAAAGGACAACCCTTATTAACTCCGCACTTTAGGTATTGATCCCCTTCTGCCTGAATCCTGATAATACACTGCGCCAGAAATGAACGAATCGAATTTACCAGCGAAGGATCAACGTCATGCCGTAGAGCAGCAGTGCACATGCAATCGAAGGTGGCATTGTAAAAAGCAACCTCAATGTCCACAAAAATGCCCAAGGCGAACTGTTTCCTATCAACGACCTCGCCAATTCTGGCAACCAGATTTTGCAAAGCCGTCTCACAGGATTTTCCCGCCCGATAGGCATGTTGATGCAAAGACAGAGGATGTGATGAGAGCATCTCCCTACTAATAGGTCTGTAGCTTCTGGGGCTAGCGTAGTCATTCTTGCCAACCTTTGATATAAAGGCGACATTTATCAGCCTCCAAGAGTGCGGTATATAAGAGTGAGCGACGCTATGAAAATATTTTTAAAGGTCGCCAACACGAGCTCGACACCTTCTTTTAGTACAATAGGTGAGATGCCATCCGGACCGGGCGATTTGAAACTGTCAAAACATTCAATAGCATATCTCATGGCATCTTCTCTCGCCACAGTTCTGCAAACAAACCAGTTATACCTTGTCACAGTGGTTCTCGCATTCCCTCCCTCCCTCGTCGAGGGAGAAAAAAGCGTTACCATCACCTGATTTCCAGGAAAACTAGTCTCTAGAAGAAGAGAGTAAGCTCAGTCCTGGTCTCTGTGAAAGAGCCATCAGGCCTCTTGAGTGAACCCAGCTTTACGGATTGGTCCTTTTTCAGAACTTTCACCAGTCTAGCTGTTTCAACCAAGGTTCCAATCCCTCTGCAATATCCTTTAAAAGAGCCCCTTTTCGCAGAGCGAATTAGCCTCTTATATTCTTTTTGGTTGTTGTGGTTTCCGACAGGGTAATTATACGTTGTATTTTGGAACGAATTTCCGTCATCCCTTGTCAAGTTTGGTTTGGAGACAAACCGGTTTCGGCGTTGTGCCATCTTCAGTGTAATTTTTCGTTCTCTTAGCCTCTTATAATCTCTTTGCGAGC
This sequence comes from Philophylla caesio, assembly GCA_963971545.1. Classification (NCBI taxonomy): domain Eukaryota; kingdom Metazoa; phylum Arthropoda; class Insecta; order Diptera; family Tephritidae; genus Philophylla; species Philophylla caesio. The sequence goes on along the minus strand of OZ020608.1, from coordinate 34,877,279 downwards.
AGCGATATTGTTCCCAGTCCATCTCAAGATTAGTTTCGAGGACCCAATTAAGAAGTTTTCTTGACTCATTTCTTATATTCTGCAGCTGCTTCTTCCACCAGGGAACAGGCGTGCAGCTAAGAAGTGTTTGAGACGGACACGCCTTATCCAAACTATTACGTAGAGCAGTCGTTAAACCACTGCTTCATTAATGGCATGAGTGGATCGTACCCTAGGTGGCGCCGAGATCTGATTCCCAAGCTTCTCCCTAAAACACGACCAGTCCGTTTTTTCAAGTTTCGTACTGGCGCAGAGCCCACAGCATCCGTTTTCGACTTCTGTTAGAAGGGTATCTTTATTTTAATATAAATTTATTTACAAAACTAATGTCTGGCTTATAAAAAAAAAATTGAGGAAGAAATGCTGTTAACCTTCTGACATGTTGAGCTCAGTAATTGCTATTCGCTTTTCTCTATCCACACCATTCGTTCAGGTTCGTTTTCTTTAGAATTTTGGCATTGTTTTCGTCTATTACGGTCGCGTACGATGTGCCATCGCAAGAAGTTATCTGGTTATCTGATAATGACAGCATGGTTTAAGTTGGTCTGACGCAAATATGGAAGTATGTATAATGGCATTGAGTTCGTTCAGCATGTACTCAACACTCAAGAACGTAACGATCGTTAGGACAGACCTTACTGATGATTAACCGGCCTCTGTATCGAGATTTTAGTTTACCTGGAGTGCCTGTGCTTGGATCATTCGCGGTTAGCACATATTTAAACAGTCTGCGTCACTGGTTCAAAAACAATTATTTACTGGATAAACGGTATTTAATGGTTGGTTTGTGAGTTTCACGTAACAGAAATACCTTTAATTACTAACCGATAAAAAAGATAAGCAGAACATGAATCGAATTGAAATTCGTGAGAAATCAGCAAATCAACGGAAATATAATCTATTAAATACGAAACATTTGATGCAGGATAGAAGAGCTCTTGAATTAGAAACTGTACTGAGTCCTTATCAACACTTCGTAAATTATCGAAACAGATATATCGTTGATTTCACATCCAGATTGTCTAATGGAAATATTTCCTTTTTCAGATTCGTGGTCTGAACTATAATTCCTCACTTCAATCCCCAGCTCTTCAAGATTCAAGTAGTGAGGCTATCGGCGGCCTTTGGCGGGAACATAGTTTATTCTATATATGTATATTCTGAAAATTTCTCTATGATTTAACTAAAATAAAACCATTATCGAAATTTAAATAAACTCGTCTATAATTTCGTAAGTAAATAGAACTTCAGTAACACCAATCTCTCGAGTCTCACACGAAATAACTTGCCACCTCGAAATATAAAGCGTAACGAGATTTCAATAAGGTGGGGAGCTTTCTGTGGTGCCAGACACAAATTCAAATTCACCGTTGGTTAAATTTACGAATGTTTAGTGTTCTAGGGTTAAATAGGTGGTCCTCAATAGCCGCTAAAGCCGCAATACTCTTCGTTGTCCTAATTGTAAGGAAAAATAATGTTGTCATCTTTAGCCTACCTCAATAAAAAAAAGTTTACAGAGATCTTAAAATATGATTAACTACATTGCGGAAAATTTGTATGCATTTTTTCCTCCAACAGGCCGGCCATGGTGTATGTCTGCTACATGTATATATATTGTGGTTAGCAGTGGACACTTCCACATAATATAAATTTGGTGCTCTACTCCTACTCCTACTCTTAATAAATCATAAATTGTTTTATTTATTCAAACTCAATTACAGATATCAAAGGTTGACGCGTCCTCCTATGTTATTAACTTACAGACTTTTTAATAATGAATATTTATAAATAATTACATACGTGGTAAACATGGATGCATTGAAACGTTAAATTTCACCTTGACGAAGTGTTTTCAATTATTTTGGTTAAAACTTTTCAAAATATTAATGTTAAAGCAATTATCATAATAAATTTCATTACGTTTTTAACCGAAACGAAACGCTGTATTTAACGCTAAATCGTTAACAAAACGTTTAATTTGATGGCAGTGTCACAACAAGCCGCCAGCTTATATCGTGAACCTTCACGTTTCGTTAACGTTAATTTTGAAACGTTTCAACCAAGGCGCATCCAATAGGTAGGCGCAGAAAATTTTTTTTTTACTTTTTATTTTAATTTTAATTTTAAATTTTTTTTATTTCGTTGTGATAATAGTTATTTCAGTACAATTCAAGGTAGCTGATCATGAACGAACTAATACAGATAACCCAGGACGGAAAGCAAGAAAAAAGTAATTTTTCGGCTGTGACGTCATTTTATTCATAGCCATGATTTAGCTGTCATATGGTGCCACACCCAAAAAAAAGTACAATATCCAAAAACAGCAATTTGTCAATAAACAATTTGTTTTGGGGGCGATCCTTACAAAGCATCTGCCTTAGTGTGTTTTGCATATTGAAATAAACATACATATGTCATTTGAACTAAAATAAAATAATTTATTGAAAAAAATGAAAATCCACTTCAAAATTCAAATGCTACTTTAAAAATGCACGAACGAATAATTGAAAAAGAACCGATTAAAAAATGACGTCACCAAATTTTTTTCAAATTCAATTACAAACACACGGTTGACGAGCTGGGTGATCTTTGATAATTGGTTCATGGTAGCTGAGCAAGCAAAAACAAAATACCCAGAGCTCATAAATTTTTTTAAACATTTTTCTACTGCTCCTACCTCTTAAAAATGCCTTGGTTTCAACATTAACGGTCTGATTTCGTTTTGATAATGCGGCGCTAAAACGTAACAAACTCATTTTGCTCGTTAACGAAACGAAATGGTATCGTTTCGTTTGTTGAGCAGCCCTGGTAAGTTATTTCATCGTATTCAATATTTCTTTAAAATAATTTTGTTGAAAAAGTCAACGCTTATATCATCCCGGTAAAATGTAATTTCGGAAAAACATTTATCGAACAGAACTCTGCCAATTAATATCTCATTTCGCTTTTAACACGACTTAAGCTTGATATACATACATATAAATTAAGTATAAATTAACGTAGGTTTATATAAATATTTTTTTTTTAAATCGAAAAAACGTTTCAAAATATAATATATTTTGGAAAAATATTTAAATATTTTGGAAAAAATTATATAATATGTGTATGTACGTATGTATGTATTTCAAGATATTGAATTTAATGATTAATAAAAATTTCCATATTTCATTTCTAGCTTTTGATATGGGCTCTAAAGTGAATTGTGACTTGGACTATGTAAACATTATTGAAATATCCGCATCTGGAGAACAACAATTGGCAAAAAGTGTATGCGCAGACCAATTCATTGATAGATTCGTCTCAAAAACCAGTAAAGTTGCGGTTGTTTCTAAGAAGTCGCCAAATTTTAATGGAAATGGATGGAGATTGCACTTTCGGCAAATAGTCTAATTAATGAAAGCTGAAAACAAGGGTCGGATTAAGATTCTAATAAGTTTTGAATATGAATTATTTAGTTGAAATAAAATTATTAATAAAACATTAATAATTAACAAAAAAAAAATTGCCTATGCAACAGATATGTTTGTACATATGTATATCAATTTATCAACGGTTTATAAGACAAATATATTAGATATATTAGAGAAAGATATTCGAAATTGTATGAATAATACTTAAGTGTTTGCTTCCCTCTGTTGAATGAACTTAAGTAACACAGCAAAAAATACACAAAATATGTTCGTCAAAATTAATTCTCTATTGATAAAAGTCCTTGCATTGAAATGAAAAGCAATTTTCAGCAGTACAGATTTACCTCATATAACTCCGGCTGGCTTTTGACCCTATCTCCCTGCATTTTCTGCATACGTCGATGATCGTTATTCCCATTTTGACCACGTCCTGTTAGAATACATATGGATCATGGTTCTGCAGTCTCTACGTGACAGCGATAGTACCCAACGAGCTTGTGCGTCTTCGTTAGGCTTGTACATGACTCTTGTAATTGTAGTTAAAGCATTCACCTACTAATTGCTTGTTCTTTCGTCTCCGCATCTATTGTATATACTATCTATATCCTATTTGCTGCTGCCCTTTCTTTGGCTTCCCGGCTTCTAAGTACATTCCGGTACGTAATTTGGTGTGAGCTGAATGCATTATCGCTGCCGGACTATCGACATACATATTGATATTGGATTTACAGTCCATTTTAATACAGGCTAGCTCCGCGGATTTCCTCACAGCACAACTTTTGATTGGAATATATTGCAGTGATCCGGCAGCTTAACCGACAGCCGGATGACAAGTTCCACGTAGTATATCACCTTGTAAGACACCATCTTTCATGTTTGAATCGTCCGTTCCATCTTTCTCGATAGTGACCCGGAACCTCTTTTCCAAATTTAGGTGCGGAATGTAGTCCGTATCGACCGCACCGCTTTTGGCTACTGAACTATGTCCGAAGGTTTTCTATGTGAACTCGGCTGCCGCCAATATCCTTCCCGCAGACTTAGCGCCCGTTATACATAATAATACGAGGCGCTGAATCTTTTCTGTAGGTTTGACATAAGTGGATTTCTTGTTGCAGTCCACCCCACCAGCGTGCCGTAAAGAAAGATTGTGTTTTGTCAGCATTCACTCCCAGGCCTGCTTGAGTAGCGCATTGGTGAATTACTTCAAGAGATTCGTTCATTATGTTACTTAAGGTATCTAGGAATTTTCCTGAAACTATTATTGCAATATCATCCGAATATGCAACTAGTTTGGGAGCCTCTCCCTCAAATTTCTTAAGTAAGTTCTTTACAACTATTAGCGACAATAGCGGTGATAGCACACCTCTGTGGTGTCCCGTCGATCAATCGCTTCGTTGCACTCCGCTCAGAATTTTTTGTTCCCCAGTGCAGTATCTGTGTACCTGCCTTTCGTTTAAGCGTGTTGCGCTTTGGATAGATATCCCGGCGTTATAGTGTCTCTAATATATGCGTCCAAAATCTTCTCCAGCGTTTTCAGGAGGAACGAGGCAAAACTGATGGGCCTGTGCTCCTTAAATTATAAAGGGTTACTTTTTCCTGCTTTGGGTATAAATGCAACCCTTGCTACTCTCAAGAGAGCAGCCACATCCCCTGAATACCGCATTCATCTACAGGACCACTAAGTGAGTTCCTTTCTGGAGCATGGCTGCGAAGATTTCGCCTATTCCAAGTGACTTGAATGAGTCAAAGCTATTTATTGCAAATTATTTGCTTGTTGTGATGATTTTAGACGGGATGTACATAGTTATACCTTGGATTCTGCCTACGGTCCTCATCTGTACAGCCCGAAAAATGTCTGCTAACTAGATCTTCTAGTGATTCTTCGCTTCTGTCTCTTTTCCATTACTTTTTCATATTCATTTTGGCGTGGATGACTGTTTAGACAGCAATCTTCTTGACCACGCTTGTTTTCTCTATAATGCCACAGAAGTCCTTACACGCATCCTTCTTGGCCCTACTTTTTTATATTTGATACTCCTTTAGTAATTCCTTATACTCCTGCCAGCAAAACTTCGTTAACAGCTACCTTGGCTAAGATAAAGAGTTCCCGTACTTCGCGTCTATGTGATCCAAGCTCCAAGCAAAATAGTTATGGGTAAGAGTAAATTGACACTGACGAGCTAAATATCTGAGCTGAGCCCCTTCGTTCCGAATAGCTTTTTCTCTAATTTTTTTCTATAGAGGGCCCAGTTTGTATTCCTAGAATTCCTCATCGTTGGATTTTTTTGTATTATTCTCTGACCATAAAAACATATAATTTAACGTTCTATGTATTTATGATAAGAGAAAGATGATATACTGAGCACCTTCTAGCCATAAATATAAGAATGTATGCCTTTTTTAACAAGTATCGCCGTCCTTGCATTGTAAACTGCGGTCGGGATGTATGCTTTGTATTTCTGTGCCACTATCAGTCATTCGTCGGCCCGTCCGGATTTTGCCATTGTAGCAATCGGAACGCATTCTTCGCCATTGGTATTGACGAAACTAGGCTTCTATCCCTTAATTCGAGAGATGCCCCTCCCACAGGTCTCAAATCATCCTCACGGCCTACTTTTGTCCGCGCTAGCGAGGGGTCATCTCAACATTTGATTATTTTGACGACACTGAGCCACCCCGCTCCGTCGAATGCTGGCATGAGTGCCCACGGATCTCTGTCCATTTTAGAGAAGAGGGCTTTATTTGAACTAACGTCCATCGCTCTTGTGACATCTGACCCAGCAAGTTACTGCGATCAATGAGTGTCGCGATTAGGTGTATCTTGGCAATCTTAATGGTCGTAGGTTTTTCGCACTCACATCTGACGAATGACTTTGCAGCCTCGTCTTTATGTTTTGGCTTTTTTGCTGGCGCTATCTATTCAGCCTCCTTTGAGCGCTGCCCTTTAACCACTGTCTCCTCGTTCGGGTTTGCGAACTCCGGATCCGAGGCTGTAAAGTGAGGCCTTGTCGCGTAATATACACGACCATTCTCGATCTCTTCTTAAGCCCCTACTCTTCTTTCGTCCGGTTGGACCTGATTCTGCGATCAAAGATTTTCACCGCTGCCTTGTAGCGCGCCTTCGCCTTCAACCCCTTCTTACTAGGTTTGGTCCCAGGCCCTTTCGTTACTGTCGAGCAACCTTTAGCTCTAGCGTAGAAGAACGTCTTCCTCGGCTTTGTCTACACTCTTTACACTTTTCAGGTCCGAGTTATTAAGGGTTTTGGCACCTGCATACTGCGGTAGCTGTATGTGCTGTAAATTGATCTCTTTACAGCAGAGGTGTGGCCCCTGGCGACACAGATTGAAAACTCTCTGTGCCAGCCGGTGGTAGTAGCCACTTCCCCCGCCGGCGTTTGGGCCCGCACTTCTTCTTTCTTCACTAACCCCATGTAAGTGTCTTTTGTCGAAGGAACTCTCTCCTAGCGTTTTATACCTGCCGCCAGGTATCTCGATAGCAATGAACGGTATATACTTTCAGCCTCCCCTTTGCAGGTATATAGCATATAGCAGTACACCTGAGCTAAAGTGGATGAGCCTATATATCGGTATTAGCTTAATGGCGCCTGTATGCACCGCTGTGGGCAGCTCCGAGTACATTCCCGGAGTTCAAGTCACAACGTGTAGGCAGCGCCACCTATTGCGTAGTCTGCACCCGCGGAGAGAATGACATCCTCCGCATTACTTTCAATATCACGATGAATGTGCAACAATGCCAAACCAACCAACATATTTTGTAGCATTGCTGTTCTAAGCCACGTTCACTTTTGTCACAGGAATTGTATAGAATACGCGAAGATAAGTTTGTATAGTGGTCGTATATCGACATCGTTTGTTCCACACTTTTGCTTATGCTCTCAATAGCATTGCAGTGGTTCAACTCGTGTTTAAGCCGCTGACAGTGCATGGTGTTGCCATTATTTAGGAGACCCTGGAATATTTTTATCGAATAAGTGATGAGTATTCAATATCATAAATTTTTAGGATACATAGATTTCTGGGTACAAGCAAACTAGATTGTAAATCAGCTAAAACATCTCTCGAAAAACGAGTAGTGAGTTGTTCACTGATGGTATCCAACATGGGAATGTAAACAAACACCCTATAGTAAATTGCGCAACTTCCTACGCTGTTATTATCACGTCTCGTTTGTCGGCTACACGTTCTTGATTTTCCTTCATTGACGTTAATTTATTTTGCCATTTTCTTCGTATCTGAATAAATAATTCTGAAATTATCATCAGCTTACTGTCTTCGGTCTTAGATTGTAGCAAGCAGTGTGTCTATATACGTTGATGCTTTTGCAAGATCGACAGTTTCCTTCTGGAGCATTAAATATCACATAGACAGAAAAGTCCATCTCTCCATTCGGTTTGTGAGAAAAACAGGGACTCATTACAGCGTTTTCCGCATGACAGCACACGTATCAGTCCCTATATAGAAGCATAATTTTAAGTTGAGATTCATTTCTTTCACAATAATCTTTCCTAGGGCGACCCATGTAAGAGATAATTCAATATAAGCTTATTTCATATCTTCTTCAACAGGCCCAGAAAATCGAGTCTTCTACAGCAGAGTCTTCGGGGTCTTCATTTTCTGGAAAATTGAAATTTCTATATGCAAAAATGATGTTTCACCTGAGCTTTTTTGGAGCGGTCTGAGGATTCATCGAAAACTAGAGAATACAACTTATCCAGAGTAAGTCTTTGTAAAACTGTTTCTTGTATCTCAGCTCTGTCGCGCTCAATCATTTGATTTTGGGTGTTTTTACTGATGTACTTTGATCGCGAGACTCCAAAATTGTGTCACCTGGAATTTGCAGAAAACCAGATGTTCCTGAAGTGGTTGATATGCAACGCGAACTCATCATCTCATCGAGTCTGCATTTTTTTTGCTAATGTGACAGAATTTGCTTTTTCTTGCAATGCCGATTGACATGAAACACTTTCATCATCCTCATCTTCCTTCTTTTCTTTTGTAGGTGGAAAGAACGAAAAAATAGCCTTCTATCCCACCAGTCTGGTTATTACATAAATATATATTGATTTATGAATCTAATAATGTTGTAATGATTTACTTAAGCACTAATACTCTCGGAAAGTATTAAAAAAATCTCATTCCTAAACTACAATATCATGAATAAGTCAATATTAACTAAGTACTTACCATTGTTCTTTCTTTTTTTTTAATATTACAATTTTTTATGTTAGTCTATAATGAGCAATAACAGCACACAACAATTCGGAAATTGTCAAAATGCACAATATTTGTCTTCCAGCTCTTGGACGTATTTTGTGTGTGCGAATCAACCGTTAAGAACGTGTCAATCGAATAGCTCACAGATGGAGATCAATAAATATTTTTTAAGAGAGGTCTTCTCTATATTAAACCGCGTATTCTTAACGTAGTACTTTTATATACGCATTTTAAATTACGAGCAAAATATTTTAAAATTCTTTTTTAATAATCTCATCGGTTTACAGTAATTCCTAGGTTGGTAGCTAGGCTGTTGTGAGGAATTGGCCCTCTTAACTCCCCTAATTCCGCCACTGGCTCCTTATCAGACTTCAAATGTCATGGATTCGACTTGCGTGGAAGACAAGAAGAAATAAGTCTGATGAGGAGATGTGGTGATCTCCAAAATAGTAATATAACTTCTACCGCTTTGAGTATTGTTGTTTTTTCCTAATCTGCCCTATCGCGGAATACGTCGTAGAGAAGTTACGAACGCAACCCTCTGCCACGAAAACGGAAAATTTGCTATCGCTGATTCCGTGTGAACACGTAAAAAGTGCTGCCAAACTCAAATGCCCTATTTTGAGGTTTCGACATCAGCTGGCACAAAGTATGCACACAAATGTTACCGGAATAATTTATAGCTTTTATAGCTCTATTCTGGATTTATTAAACAAAATGAAGTTCCTTGGGAATGCCAGAATAATATTTCTCAATTAAGAAAGGTGGCAAAATTTACCAACAGTTAAAATGCAGCGGAAAACTTTAAGTCATACCTTAAATCCATTTGAATCTGATGCCACTTCGATTAAACAAATCAGTATTTGTGAATGTGGTTGGGGTTGTAAAAGATGGCATCGGAAGTGTTTCGAGACTGTCGTCAATAAATGAGATCCATAAACTGGCTTCGGTGCTAAGATTTTGGCGGAAGGTGGTTACCAGACGTGATTTGGAAAAGGCTATGATGTATACTATGGGCAAAGCTGGAAATGAGTAACGTGGAAAAACGAAATGCAAAAATGGACTTCTATGCAAAATCCTGGTTTTCGGGTGTCAAATTGTGTCCAAAACTTATCCACTTCCTCCTTTTTGAATTTGGTGTTATCCACTCCAAATTCTGAATTTTTTAGCAACTATTCTAGCAACCGAGCGTAGTGCGAAAGCGTTGTTAAAATTTTTGAACTCAAATTGAAAACAACAAACAAGAAAGAAAATTGCTTTAAATAAAAACATTTTTATTAAATTTAATACTCACAATTTCACAATGTTTCTGTACTATTATGAATAATATATAGATTAAACAGTGCTACAAAAAATAATGAAGTCGAAATACCTAGGGAAGTGATGTTATTTGTCTTGTAGGTCTTGTCGAGTATAACGAGAATCCAATTTTGGAATTTGTCAAACACCCCCAAAATCTCGACTTAACCTTAAAAACCCGATTTTTCGTGCTTGAGCGCAATTCTATATTTTTGTATACAATTACTGGTATTTTATTGTTAACATTCTTTGCTTATGTTTCGTATATCTCCAATTTTTGTTGAGTATGTACTATAAGTTAAGTTTTTGCATATCACATGTCAGTCTACCAGGCGCAGCTGACAGTGTAAGTTGTATTAATTATTGTTTTATTGTATACATATCGAACACTTCCTATTGTTTTTTGCAGTCCTGATGATGAATTCAGACGGAAGTCGAAATATTGACAAATAAATAAAATAATATATTACCTAATTGATTTATTTTTTCCGGCCTTGAGCTCATTAAAAATCTACATATAATTTATATTATTATTTTTAAAATTTTCTCCGACAACCAAAAGACGTCGTAACAAATTCATCGAAAAATCTACGAAATTGCGCTACGAATGAATTCACGACGTAGCCATAGAATCAACGAAAATCGTACTACGACGTACTCATAGTGCTGAATAATTTTCTCAAAAAATCAATCGGCCTTAAAACTCAAAAACAATTAAATAAAATAGTTATATGGTCAAACTATTCCAATTCGTTCACATACGAGAATGAATTCCGCTGAATTTCTGGAATCCTTAAAAAAGTAATGACGGCCAAAAATTAGTAAAATTTGTAAAATTTGAAGTATTTCGATTAGCAAATGAAATGAATTTCTCTCAATTCAAGGAAACAATCAATGATTTTTATATTAGAGACAGGTTTAGATTTGCTTTATGATGAATATGTAGCCTGATGATATTTTATTTCAAATTAGGTTTTTTTTGCTGGCTCGAGGTCAAGCTTTTATAATTATAAAAATATTTAGTCGATATATTTCGAACGCACTTAAGGGCGCATCTTCAGGGCAAAATATTTTAACGTGATGTGGAGTTTTATAAAGTACTAGTACGTGAGCAATTTACATCAATGTGAAGGAGGAACATGTTGTCTTTATTATTACCCAAGGATTCGCTACGTACTTTTGAATTTTTGAACTGTAAAAAAAATTGTATAATAAAAGGCATGAAAATATACATATGTACTTTATATTTTTTTTTTTCTTAGAAAAGAGTAAAGCATAAATTAAAAGTATGTAATAATAATTATTATAAAATAGGGTTATTGACATTTCATAATTATTATAAAATAGAGTTATTTTCATTTCAGTTAAAAAAAAATTTTGAGTTTCATTTCCATTTCCGGGAATAAGAAAAGTTTGATTTGCTGAGGACCCGGTATGTGAAAGTGCCACATATAGTTGGCCACTTCATTACGAAGATCAATTCCGACAACGTTGAAGGTTTGCCCTTGGGACTTAATGATGGTAATGGCAAAGCATGTCTTTACTGGAGACTGGACACGTTTAAACGTAAATGGAAAATGTGTTGGGATCTTTGGTATTCTTCGAATCATCGTAATTTCACCCGTTGCCGGACCGGTTAATATTTTTGCCTCTATTAGGGGTGCAATGGGGTACAGTGGTGCTTCTGGGTATGCGGTTACAGTTGCACGGCTGTACTCAATCCCTACTCTTACGTCCACGTTCGTGCACCATGGGCAACGTGAGCAACCCATGTGCGAGATACGGTAACCAACCCGTGTGGAGCCATGGGTCTCGGCTAAAAGAGAGGGAGCTTTAGTGTAGCCATTCCGACATATTCGGTTTAGGGGTCCACTGAAGTCCGCAGCGTCTGTTCACCAGGAGGTGCGGCTGCAAGCGGGCGTCTGTCTTGGAGCAAGCGGCTCGCTATATAAACGAACTTAAAATTTGCACCCCAGCAATGGCTTGTGCGCAGGGCTTGGAACCCGCCACGTAAAAACAACTTCCAATGATAAGGAAAATCAAGCCTCGGATGAGACCCCCCTTTTTTGATGACGACCACGGCAAACGTATTAAGGACAACGATTTGAGGGCATGCACCTGGAATGTCCGGACCCTTAATTGGAATGGTGCCTCTGCCCGGCTGGTTGATGTCCTCAGCAGAGCGAAGGCTGATATCACCGCCATCCAAGAGATGCGATGGACGGGGCAAGGGAAAAAATCGATAGGCCCTTGCGACATCTACTACAGCCGTCATGTAAAGTAGCGCAAATTTGGTGTCGGATTTGTGGTGGGAGAGAGACTGCGACGTAAAGTACTGTCGTTCACTCCGGTGCACGAACGTCTCGCCACAATACGCATCAAGGGGAGATTCTTCAACATCTCCCTGATTTGCGCCTACGACACGACTGAAGAGAGGGACGATGGGACCAAAGATCGATTCTACGATCTCCTTGGCCGCACGTATGAGCGGTGCCCCAACCACGATATAAAAATCGTGCTTAGCGATTTCAATAAGGTGGGCAAGGAGGGCGTCTTTGGTTCTACAGTCGGAAAATTCAGTCTACACAACGAAACGTCCGATAACGAAATGAGACTGATCGACTTCGCCGGGGCCCGAAACATGGTAGTCTGTAGTACCAGGTTCCAGCATAGGAAAATTCACTAGGCTACGAGGCTGTCTCCAGATGGTAAGACACTAAACCAAATCGACAATGTTGTGATAGACGGTAGGCATGCTTCCAGTGTCCTAAATGTGCGCACGATTCGAGGAGCCTCCATTGACTAGGATCATTTTCTTGTGTCAGCTAAGATCCGCACGCGCCTCTGTGCAGCAAAAAGCGCACGCAAATGGACACAAGGAAAGCTCGATGTCGGAAAGCTGCAATCGCAACAGACAACCACCCACTTCGCCACTCGACTTGCACTCCTGCTCTCTGAGAGCAATAATCAACATAATGATATTTCCGAGCAGTGGAACCATATTTCTCGCTGTCTACATACCGCCGCTGAAGAATTCATCGGATTTCAGCGAGCCCGAAAGAACAACTGGTATGACGAGGAATGTCGCGGCGCTACGGAACGTAAAGACGCTTCCTACAGGGCCACACTGCGATCGGGCGCAACGCGAGCTGTGCGGGAGCATAATTGTGAGTTGAAGAAGGAAGCAAGACGCATTTTTCGTGAGAAAAAGAGATAGGCCGAAATGCGTGAGTGCGAAGAGCTTGAGATGCTGGCCGACAGAAAAAGCGCCCGGGGCTGAAGGGTTACCAGCTGAGTTATTTAAGTACGGCGGAGAGGAGCTGGTTAAGTGCATGCACGAGCTCATCTCTAGAATATGGTCAGAAGAACGCATGCCTACTGATTGGAACTTAAGTGTGCTCTGCCCAATCCACGAAAATGCCGCATTGTTTGAATTTCGTATCCCGCCAAAACTCATACGGCTATGTAAAATGACGTTGAGCAACACCACCAGCTCCGTAAGAATTGGGAAGAACCTCTCCGAGCCGTTTGATACCAAACGAGGTTTCAGATAGGGTGTCTCTCTGTCGTGTGATTTCTTTAACCTGATGCTGGAGAAGATAATTCGAGCCGCAGAACTAAATCGGTCAGGTACCTTCTTATATGTATAAGAGTGTGAAATTGCTGGCGTACGCCGATGACATTGACATCATCGGTCTTAACAACCGCGCAGTTAGTTCTGCCTTCTCCAAACTGGATAGAGAAGCGAAGCGAATGGGTCTGAAGGTGAACGAGGGCAAGACGAAGTATCTCCTGTCATCAAATAGACAGTCGGCACATTCACGACTGGGATCACACATCACTGTTGACAGTTATATTTTGAAAAAGTAGAGGACTTCGTTTACTTACGTCCTTTAAAGTCCTCTCTCTACGGACAAAAACCATACTCTATAAGTCTCTCATCATTCCCGTCCTATTGTATAGCGCAGAAGCATGGACAATGACAACATCAGATGAGAGGGCTCTTGGAGTGTTTGAGAGAAATATTCTTCGAAAGATTTATGAATCTTTGCGTCTTTGCGACGGCGAATACCGCGTTCGATGGAACGATGAACTGTACGAGCTGTACAATGACGTAGATATAGTGCAGCAGATTATGAATCAGCGGCTCCGCTGGCTAGTAGTAGAGGAAAATGAAGACCTCCTCTGCGTTCGAAAGACCAAGTGGAAAAAGACTTGGCTATACTGGGGATTTCCAATTGGCGCCACTTAGCACGAGATAGGGACAGCTGGCGTGCTTTGTTGACCTCGGCCAAAATCGCTTAGGCGGTTATTGCGCCAATTAAGTAAGTAAGTAATAAGGTTGGGGAAAAAACGTATGATTTGAATACGTGTTACATTACACAACTTGGGTTCAGTCACTGTATTTACATACTTATAGTGCTTGTATTCTGATGATATCCGCTCAATACTGCTTCATTAATTTCTTCGGCTGCCGAATTTTTCGAAGTGATAATTGCACGTTCGCAAAGCCAAGTCGAATTCATAATTGGTGTGTTTGCAATGTTTGGATAAACATTAACAATAAGCTCGTCAATAGTTCTAACGGACATGTTAACATACACATTGTGTGTTGTAGTTACTGGGGCGTTGCCTATTTGTTGAAGGCACTGAGCAAATACATGAGACCGACTATTTTCACTGAGATTCGACGAATTTTATATTTCCTTCGGGTTCGAGCGTTTTTAAAAAATATATTTCACGATATTAAACAGGCAGGTTTGTGCTATTGAACAAGACTGATTTTACTTTTGATTTTTGCTCTTCAGCAAAGCTTATAATCGAATACATTTAATATACTTAATTGCTGACTAAGTGGTTCACATAATAATTTACATTTACTTATGTACTTAAATGCTGACTAAATGGTTTACATAATAATTTGTCAACAACATTATGATTCTTGGAAATATTATGAACTTACTAATTTTCTTTTGCACCTTTTGTGCTAAATTTCATAAAGGCTGTCTGGCTAATTTCATTAAGGAATTCTGCAAATGTATCAGGTTCATTACCCGGGTTATTCATATACATACGTAACTACTCCCCCGTGGCCGCTGTGGTCGAGTTGGTATCGGTGCGTGCTATAACTCGATATGCCGGTGAGTTCGAGGCTCGAATCTCAGTCAGGGCAAGCAAAATCTTAATAATAGAAAAAGTTTTTTCTAATAGCGGTCACCCCTCGGCAGGCAATGGCAAACCTCCGAGGGTATTTCTGCCATGAAAAAGCTTCTCATTAAATACATCTGCCGTTCGGAGTCGGCACAAAACAGTAGGTACCCCATTTGTGGTATAATATAAAGACGCACACCACAAATGGTAGGAGAAGCTCGGCCAAACACTGAGCTATATAGTGTACGCGCCAAAATTATATTATATTATAACTACTCCCCCTTTTAGATTAGAATTCTCCTAAATTCGTTTATTTAATTTTATTTTGATATACCTATGTTTCGTTATCAATATTGCAATTGCTAGTATTACTAAAATATTGATAAATATGTTACATCCATATATTACTTTATTGTGAAATTTTAAATTAGAAATGTTTTTAAAATTTATTTTATTTTCCGCATCTATTTGATCTAATGTTATTTCTTCTGTAAAGTTTTTAATATATTCGTACTTCGTGTTCATTACATTTCCTTCGACCGTTTCAAATAAATTGGAAAAGTAATAATCATTGATTTTTATTGAACAATTATTGAATTGAATTACATAATTTCCACTAAGGATAGTTTGATTTTTGTTACACGTGTTGTTAACAACCAAATTATTTTCATTTTTTACAATAATTGATTTTTCATCTAACTCTATAATTTCTAATTCTTTGTTTTTTATTAGTTTACAACTCTTTGTTATTATACAATGGAAGCTGAGTTTTAGTTGTCTAATATGTTTATTTTCTTCAAATCGCATTGTTTTGTTTTCATAAGTAAAAATTTCTTCTATTTTTGCTTCAATTTCTTTTTGAGTTTTATTTGGTATTGGTACAATTTTTCTTATTTTAGCTTCTATAAAAGTTTTTGGTATTTTAATGCCAAGTATCAAATAAGTGTTATTAAAGGTTGCTGTTCCTAATTATATTATATTATATTTTGTAATTTCATGATTTGTTAGAATATTTGGGTTAATAATCCCGTATTTTGCTGAAACTACATTATTTTGAATTTGTTCTATTTTATTTTTTAACAATTGAATTTTTGTCATTTGCTCTAAATACATATTTTGTTCATATTCTTCGTCTATCATTTTATTTATAACATTAAAGCTTTTTTCAATTTCTTTTCTATCGCTTCTTAAAACATTTTTTATTTGTTCTAGCGCTAAATTAAAATACTCGTTTACGTGTATTTGTTCGTTCATCGTCTCGTCTGTCTTTAGGAGATGATTTTGAATTGTCTGTCTATCATTGTGGTCCATCGTACCAAACATCCATTTGGATACGCTGCCTACTGCGTTTATTAAACCTCTTGCTTTTCTTTTTACTTTTGCTATTAACGCCATTAATTTATTTCTTACTTCTAATAACTCTGAATGTAATAAGTCCTTGTTGTTCGTTTTCAATAGAATAATATTGTCTGTCATTTCGTTAGTTATGCTTTCCATTTCTTTTATCGTTTGGTGTACATTTAATTGTCGAATGAACTCTATCGTTATATTTTCGAATAGCCTTTTGTATCAATTGTTTTACTGGTAACCCTTTATTTAACTTATAAAGAATTCTAAACTTCTCTGCTACGGTATTGTTAAACCTTTCTACATCCGCATTGCCTGTGTGGCTATTGGGTTTTGTTAGGTCAAGTTCTACGTTTTCGTTATCTAGAAATTCTTTTATTCTCATTGCCTTAAATTCAGTGTCTGCTACAATCTTCCTAGGCTTCCCTAACTTAGCGAAATGAATGGATAGGCTGCACCAAATTTAGAGAATTTATCTATGGCTGTTAAGAAATGCTGGCCTTTCATGACATACAGTATCTATATGTACAATATCATTTATTCCTGTAGGAGTCTCCCTAAACTTCAATTTTGGTTTAATGGAATTCCTGTCATATTTTACTTCATTTTTATTTTGAGTAAGCATTCCAAGGCTCCCTCATAAAAAAAATACTATTATTTACTTCTTCCCTCTTAACATTATTTTGTGAAGATCCTTCCTGGCTTTGCCTACCCGAGCATAAGCAATTTTGGCTAAGCTGCGAAATAGGGTTTCCTGCCAATTGAGGTCTATTAGAATTAGTTTCGACATTGTCGATTTCCATCGGTTCCCCTTGATTTTGTCTAGGTTGATTCTGATGGTATTGACCGGAATTTTGGCTAGGGTTTCTTGTCGTTTGTGGCCTTTGGAAATTACATGAATTTGTCGGTCTGTTATTGTTATTATATCTTCCGTTCTTATTTTGCTTCTATTGTCCTGACGCATTATATCTAGCGTCATTGTTTTGCTTGTATTGTCCTGACGCATTATATCTAGCGTCATTGTTATTCCATTGATTGTTTGAACCTTGACCCGCGCTTTGATTTCTATCTACATAAGTTTTATTGTATCTCTGACCTCTATCAGGATACCTACTATTCCATTTATCTGTTGGATTGTCACCTTTTGTTTTAAACTTCCTATACTCTGGTCTAATACTTCTATCCTCAAATCTTCTACTCGTCATTATTTTTAATATGTTGTTCAAGTCTCCTTCGTCATAAATCTTGTCTAGCAACACTCCTTGTGTCATTTCTTTTATGGTATTTATTAATAAACTGTCCATGTTACTTAAGTCGATGTAGTGGTCACCCCTATAGTAAACTGTCAGTTCGTCCGCTTTATATTTTATATTTTGTATTTCAATCATTAACTCATTAACAGAGCTTTGTGGAGCGCCAGGGCTCCGCTAGCACTTACTGGTGTTGCTGCTGTTGTTGCTGCTACTGGTACGTGTGGAGCGCCAGGGCTCCGCTAGCACTTGCTGGTGTTGTTGCTGTTGTTGCTGCTACTGCTACGTGTGGAGCGTCAGGGCTCCGCTAGCACTTGCTGGTGCTGTTGCTGTTGTGGCTGCTACTGCTACGTGTGGTACCTCGGCCAGTTGCCGGTAAATTATTAAAGTGGGATTGAACCAATATAAATTAAATTTGAACTTGTCGGTTTGAATGCGCGCAAAAGAATCGCTTTCTTTTATTTTTTCATTTAATTCGCAATGTTGGCTGCGATTGCATTTTTAGTACAAAATGTAGTGATGATTGGGGGGATGCCAGATTTGACATTACATCACCCTCCTTTGGAAAAGAAGAATTTGGCAAGTTGATCAGTTTTGCCATATTCTTCTTTCCCTTACATTTTTACTTTTATTCTTATAGGGATATCAATACAATTTAGATATTGGTAACTTATTTTTATAGTAAGAAATTAATTGCTTAATATAGGAAAACTACTATAGCTTATTTAATGTATTTTTCATGTACTAATGTAATGCTTACATTTAATTTATATTTACTGCTTAAGTTCACTAGATTTAATGATAATATTTTGTAATAGTTTTATACAATTCTTAAAAATATTGCAATTCAAAATGAAAATTACGAATCTATGTTTATACATAAGTTTTTCTTTACGCAATGCGGCTAATATAACATTATGAAAAATTATATTTTAAGTTTTGTTTTGTACATTAGACTTAGATTACATATTGTTTTAATGTTTGATAGCGAATATTTTATTTGTACATAAGAAACTTTTATTTCTTGAGGATATATTTACATATTTATATTAATTTTGGAACATTTTTGATTTTTCATTTTATGTAACTTAAGAATTACTAATTTTTATGGGTTATTTTATGTATACGTGACTTGCAAACTTTAATCACATTCTAATACTAGAAATTTATTTGTTTTAATTTGAAAATAGAAAAAGTAAAATATTTGATTAAAATGTTTTTTGAATTTCAAGTAACTTTTTGGATTCTGTTTTTGTGAATAGTTTTTAATTTGTTTTTGTCTTTGTCAAATATGGTTACGTTCACACCGTCTACTTGTGTTACTACGTATGGACCTTGGTATATGTTTTGATGTTTGTTTCGGGGTTCCTTTTGTACTAGAACCGTGTCATTCTCGTTTATTAGTATTGGCCGTGTGTTTGTATCGTAGGTCTGTTTCCTTCGAATTTTATGTTTATTAATTAGCTCTGTAGCTAAGGAATTTGACTTTTGCATTCGATATTTTACCTCCTTAGCATAATTTTCAACGTTATAATTTGGATCTATTTTAATTTTTTTTAATTCATGTGGTAAAATAGCATTTTTGCTGAAAATTAATTTAAAAGGAGTTAATTTGTTATCGAAAACAGTATTAGACGTTGTATTATGAAAGAAAGCAAAGTATTTTAGATATGTGTCCCAGTCTGCGTATGTTTCATTGAGATACGCACGCAAGTACTCGTTAAAGACTCTATGGTTTCGCTCAATTGTTTCAACCGTTTCATGGTGATGAGCTGTGGAAAAGTCATGTTTGATATTTAAAATTTTGGTTAATTCCGAAAAAATTTCATTTTTGAACTCAGTTCCTAAATCTGATTTAATTGAATTCATAATGCCATATGTTAATATAAAAGTTTCGAAGATAGCTGAAGCAACTGTTTTAGCTGATTTATCTGGTATAGCTACTGTTACCAGGTATTTTGTTAAATCGCAAATCATAGTAACTGCGAACCTGTTACCAAATTTGGATTCTGGTAGTGGGCCTATCGTGTCTATTACTACTATATCAAATGGTTTAATAGGAGTTGGTGTTAAAATTAAATTTTCTTTTATTTTAGGTTTTACTTTGTTCAAAAGACATTTATTGCAATTTTTAACGAATTTAGCAATGTCGCGGGTCATGTGTTTCCAATAATACTTTGTTCGAATTTTTGCGTATAGTTTTTTCATTCCGCAGTGTCCGCCTGCAATTGGGTCATCGTGGTAGATTGTCATTAGTTTTAGTTTTTTGCCGTCATCAGTTACAGTTTCTACAGTGTCTTTTAGTATAATTTGTAGGGATTTTAAATGTTTATTTCCGCTTGTTTTCAGGTTTGTAATAGAAAAATGTTTGAAAAATTCGTCATCTTTAGGCCATTCAATAATTTTAATGTTGTGTTTGCTGGCTTCTTGTTCTAGTCTCGAAAGTAATACATCTAAATTTGTTATTTCGTTAAAATTCTCAACATTAATTAACTCGAGTTTCTTATGTTTTATGTGCGCACATATTTTTAAAATTGAAATTTTGTTATTTTTGTCGTAAATTATTAATGATCTAATCCGCGGTACCTTTTTTGAGAAATTGTAGGCAAATTTATCGTAAACGTTTATTGTCTGAGTTGTATTGTCCGTATTGTCTTTACTTTGCAAGTCCTTACCGTAACATTGTTTCGTCATAGCTCTAGTTTTAACTGCAAGAACGTGCTTCGTAGATTCTCTAATATCATCGAAATGAATGCGTGAAAGTGCATCTGCGCCTATGTTTTGTTTTACCCTTAATGTACTCGATGGTAAAGTTATATTCTGCTAATTCAAGACGTATCCTTGCTAGCTTTGAGGCTGGGTCTTTCATATTGAATAAATAAACTAAAGGCCTGTGGTTCGATTTAACAGTAAAGTGTGTTCCGTAAACGTATGGTCGATAATGCTTGATTGCAAAATAAATAGCTAAAAGTTCCAGTTCTATAATTGGTTTTTTCTGTTCTGCTTTGTTGAATGCTTTAGAAGCATAACAAATAGGCAGATCGCTCCCTAGCTGCTCTTGACTCAATATAGCACCGCACCCATTTTTCGAAGCAATAATAAATTGTTTTGTAAAGTCTGGGTATTGAAGCAATTTTGGCGAAATTAACGCTGATTTTAAAGATTCAAAAGCTTTATCACACGCAGTGTCCAAATTAAATTCAACTTTTTTTCTGCTTAATTGGTTTAAAGGCGCTGCCAGAGATGCAAAATTTGGTATAAACCGTCTGTAGTAGTTAACAAATGCGACGAAACGGCGAACCGCGTCTTTGTCAGTCGGTTTTGTATAATTTTTTACAGCCTTTATTTTGCTGTCGTCTGGCAACAGACCTTTTGCTGAACATTTGTGGCCTAAGAAAGTAACTTCTGGCCGAAGAAAATTACATTTTTTTGGATTAAGTTTTAAATTGAAGGTTCTGCATGTATCAAGTACTTTAGCAAGATTTTTTATGTGATGTGCTTCGCTACACCCAATTACTATTATATCGTCAACGTAAAGAAATGCCACATTGGGCGGAATACCAGAAAAAGCAATTGTCATCATTCTTGAGAATGAATTTGGCGCTACATTTAAACCAAACGGTAACACTTTCCATCTAAATGCTCCTCGGTCAGTGCTGAAGGATGTTACGTCACGTGAGTCGATAATCAATGGGATTTGATGAAACCCTGAATAGAGGTCTAAGGTTGAAAAATACTTCGCTCGGCCAAGATTATCTAAGATGTCGTCTACTCTAGCGAGAGGAAATTTATCGGCAATCAGTTTTTTGTTAACAGCACGGAAATCTACACACATACGGTACGCTCTTTGACCATTAGCATCTTTTTTCGGAACAACAATTAGAGGGCTATTATAATTTGAATAACTTTCTTCAATTAGTTCGTTTTCTAATAATTTCGTAACTTGACGGTTTATTTCTTCACGCTGGGTATATGGTAAACGGTAATTCTTTATGTAAACTGGATTATTGTCTGTCAATCGTAGTTTTTGTTCGTAGAAATTGTTTAATGTCATCTTGTCGTCTGGAAGTGCAAATATGTCTGCATATTCTATGCATAAGTTTAGTAATTTGCTTTCCGCATGACTAGGAATTTGTTTTTTCAAAACGGAAATCAGTTCTTTTGTCCGGTTGTCATCATTTCTAGTCTTATTAATGGAATAAACGTTGAAATTAGAAAGTTTTTCAGTCCGAATGTTACAGTTGTTTACGTATTTTATATCATTTGTGGTATTTATGACTTTGACGATTGGGTTGCTTGTACTGACTATGCATCTTGCAGTGAATACACCGTTGTCAATTTCTTGCGACTCCACGAAAAGTGGCTCCGGTGAACTTCCTAGACTAAAAAGTCGAAAAACTTCGCATTTGGGTGGAATTACGCAGGTGTCGTTTTGAGTTCCGTGAACGATCGGAATCGCGACTTTTTCGTTACCGACCCAAAATTAAACGCAATTGCTCGCATAGCTGATAACGCATTTGTTAATTTTTAAAAAATCTTTACCCAGTATACCGTCTGCTAGAATATTAAAATCGTCGTTAACCACGTGTAACGTATGTTTTAAAGAAAAGTCAGAGAAGGTTAAGTTTGTCGTTATTTTACCCAGAGTACAAACAGTGTTGGCAGTGACGCCCGTAATGCGTATAATGTCGTTTGTATTAATTGGAAAATTTTTGTTTAAACTTGAAACTTTAATTAAGGAAATGTCGGCTTGCGTGTCGACCAAAAATGTATATAATTTATTAGACCCGGAAATTTGCAATTGAATAAAATCTAAATAATTTAAATTTAAGCAATAAACGCCTTTTGTTGAAGAAAAATCGATTAGTTGTTCATCTCTTGCTCCCCCAGTGTTCGCTCCTGAGGGGCATGAGTGTTTAAAGCACGGACATTTGCATTTCTACCCCTATTGTTTGAAGATCCGCTATTATTGTTGCTGTTTCTATTGCTACTCCAGTTATTGTTAAAACGGTTATTATTATTCCTGCCTTGATGGGTATTTCCATTAGCTGGTCGATAACGTTGATTTCCATAATTGCTTGAAGAAAACCTGTTCCTATAACCAGTAAAATTGCGACTTGGGTTGTAGTTACTATGACCACGAAAACTACCCCGAAAATTTCTAGAAAAGCTACTACCACGTGTTCGAAATGCTAAAACTTTACGTTCTTTTACTTCATTATTTTGCTCGACTATCAACTTCGCTACCACGTCTTTGGAATCGGAAAATGTTGTTGAGGCAAGTATTGACTTTACTAGGTCCGACTTGGCATTTAATCTTCAAACGTTAACGGTTTGCTCGACGGCCATTTCGTGAGATTTTTGTTGGGTCATTCCTTCGATAATTAAGGAACGCTCCAAAGAGTCGGCTAGTTCTTCGACGCGTTTAGCAAAGTCTGTATAGTTATTATTGTTGACGTGTAACGCCGAAATTTTTCCTGCAACAACTTTTGAATTATCAGGTTTAATCCTTCCGCGAAGGGCAATTTTGATGTCGTTAACTGATTCTATTTGCGTCGGCAATGCTTCGCGAGCTCCTTCTAATTTTGATTTTAAAAATGCTATCAATGTACTGGTTAGGTTTTCTTCAGCTAGGTCTTCTATCAAACTTATTTTATCTAGAAAAGAATCGAGCGCTAATGGATCCCCGCTATAATTTTCTCTAATTATTGATGAACATAGGGAAATATATGACTTTTTTTGTTCTACGGCAGCCATCTTGAAAAAAGTTTTAGAAAAATCGGTAATATCAGGTGAGCTGGTAGCTGCTGGTGAAGCGTTATCTACAAATAATGAGTGCTTTAAATCTGGAAGTGACGTGCTTCTTTTCATACAAAAATCTAACGATGCTTCTGACTGAGCGTCCGCAAATTCTTCTGATTCCGAATCGACTACGTCCGTTTGGCATATAAGGCTTAATGCGTCCTTCGGAATTGGAATATGGCAATCTAACTTAACAAAGCACTTCAATAATAGCTCCTTGCAACGTGCTAACTTTGCTTGTACTTCTTGGTAATTATATATTGATTTGTTATCGGTTACGTGTAACACAATTTCGTTATAACAAGCTATAAGAGAATCTTTGTATTCTTTAAGTTTAATTACGTTTGTCGACAATGGTCGATTTTGCAAAATTCGCTTAGTTATTTTAACAAAATTAGCTTGGTATTCTATAAACTGTATTTCAAAATCTGACATAACCGAAAACCTCAAAAAGTTCAAGCACTTAAAGCTGCAACCAGCTACCACTCACCGCACCCTAATGTTGGCAAAAAAATATATGTATGTATGTATTACAGAAAAAAGTCAAATGTTACAGTCCGCTGAAAATATGTCATGCGATAAAAAGGTGTAAGCATGCAAGAGGAATGGGTGTTGTTTCACATGCAAGCAAAAGATAGCAGTTTGTGTTCAAATAATTTTGTTTAATATTGTGAAAAAGTTTGCAAAAATGTCGATAAAATTAATTATATAATTTACATGTATAAGCTAGAAAGGTTTTTTTTTTGTAAATGTAGTTTGCAAAATTATTAAAAAAAGTTGTTGAAAAATGTTATTGTAATTTACATATATAATTGCGAAAAGTTTTTGAAAACTTTGCAAAAAATGGAAAAATTTAATTTACATATTTTAATATATACATACATAACTGTGTGAAAATATATTTGAAATAATTTTTAATTTAATTTCTGAAATGTTGGTTAACTATTGCACACTGTGCATCATACCCCACTGCTACTCGTCTCGCTGCTCACTCTTGCTGTTTGTTGTAGAACCGCTCTGGTATACTGTATGTTGTTGCTTTTCTTATCGCTGTTATTCCCTCGCTGCAGTCTGTACCACAAAAAGTTGTTTTGCACTGTGCCTAACGGCGCTTTTTATGGCGTGGCTTGTATGCCGTTATACGAATGCATGGCGTGATATTTTTACGGTTGCCATCACATGCAGCCTGTACCAAAAAGTTCGCTTTTTGCACGGTGCCTAACGGCGCTTTTTATGGCGTGACTTAAATTCATTAAAAATTATTAAAATGTTTGTTTCATTGAAAATTTGGTACCACCGCTTTTTTTTAACTGTTTTTTTTTGTTGTATTTCGAAAATGAAAAATTTTTTTGATTGAAAATTTGGCACCACCGCTTTTTTTGTTGTTTTTTCTTTGAAAATTTATTAAAAATTTTTTTTTGATTGAAAATTTGGTACCACCGCTTTTTTTGTAGTTTTTAGAAGTTTTTGTTTTTTTTGAAAATTTTTATTTCAAAAAATTTTGTTTTGTTTGAAAATTTGGTACAACCGATTTTTTTGTAGTTTTTAGATTTTTTTTTGAAAATTTATTAAACATTTTTTTTTGTTAGGAAATTTCGTACCACCGCTTTTTTTGTAGCTTTTTTTTCGATTTAATTTCAGTTCATTTTTGTATGTTTTTTGGGATACAATTTTCCCCTTTTTAGTTTTAGTTCATTCATTTTTGGAAAAAAAATTGTACTGTTTTTAGTTCATTTTGTATGTTTTTGTATTTTGTATTTTTTTTTTAATTTTTAATTTTTAATTTTTTTTTTTTTTTTAATTTAATTTAATGAATTAGTCACCACCATTTTTAAATGAAGTATTTTAAAAAAAAATTTTTTGTATTTAAATAATTTGTAGTATTTTTTTTTTTTTGTAATTTTTGATTTTTTTTTTTTTTTTCGGTTTTATTTAATTTAATTTATTGAAATAGCCACCACCATTAAATAAGTTGAAGTATTTTTTGTTTTGTAATTTTAATTTCATTTTATGAAACATTTTTAAATAATTTGTAGTATTTTTGAATTATTTTTGTAATTTTAGATTGTTTTTTTTTTTTGCTTTAATTTAAATTAATTTTTTTTTTTTTTTATTGGTGCTTTTATATGGCGTGGCTTCATTTGCCCGGAGGCCATTTTGTAAGCCGCTGTCACGGTCGCCATGTGGAGCGCCAGGGCTCCGCTAGCACTTACTGGTGTTGTTGCTGCTACTGCTACGTGTGGAGCGCCAGGGCTCCGCTAGCACTTGCTGGTGTTGTTGCTGTTGTTGCTGCTGCTGCTACGTGTGGAGCGCCAGGGCTCCGCTAGCACTTGCTGGTGCTGTTGCAGTTGTTGCTGCTACTGCTACGTGTGGTACCTCGGCCAGTTGCCGGTAAATTATTAAAGTGGGATTGAACCAATATAAATTAAATTTGAACTTGTCGGTTTGAATGCGCGCAAAAGAATCGCTTTCTTTTATTTTTTCATTTAAATCGCAATGTTGGCTGCGATTGCGTTTTTAGTAAAAAATGTAGTGAT
This sequence comes from Philophylla caesio, assembly GCA_963971545.1. NCBI lineage: Eukaryota > Metazoa > Arthropoda > Insecta > Diptera > Tephritidae > Philophylla > Philophylla caesio. The sequence continues at coordinate 34,851,209 of OZ020608.1, read as the reverse complement.
GATTGGGGGGATGCCAGATTTGACATTACAGCTTACCCTTAGGTTGGATAACTTCACATATAAGTGATGAGGCTCGTTGTCTGGTCGGTACCGTAACTTTAACGTTTCCTTGATCAGCTGCGAATTATCGGCTGTGGGATGTTGATTATTGCGTTCTTGGTCTGTCCTTGGATTGTCCTGTAGAATATTGATCTCACTACCTCTTTCTGTAGTTCATTGAAACTTATCGAGGATAGCAAGTATTCTATGCTGCTGAAAAAGGAGTTTACCGTTATATCTCCTGTTCCTGTGAAGATGGGTAAACTGTTCACAGTCTTCATTAGTCCATGTCTGCTGCTGTTGTTGTCTTCCGTTCTGCTCCATAGTTCCAGATAGGCTTGCCGCATTTGATCCAATTGCTGTTCTCTTCTTGCTAGCTCCTCTACTAGGTCTATGGCGGGCATTTGAATCTGTTCGTTAGCCATTCTTCTTTGGTCGAAGATTTGTTGCCTTTTTGAGTAAATCGTGATGTTCAAATTAACGTTGGAACACTTTATTTATTTTATGTTCACTCTCACAGCACTTCGAACGTAGTTAGTGATGATTTCAGTTTCTATAAAAACCACTGCACTTTGAATATTTATTTATTTGTGGCTGTTTTAACTATAAGGGTTTACTGCACTTTTGTGGCTTCTGCTTATTCCTTGAATAGCGTTCACTGCACTTTTAGTGGTGTCTACTTCAGTTTTTGCTAAACAGCAAATGGATTATTCAGTTATTCTTGTTATATAGGAGGGTCTGGTCAACGTCTTATCGTTGGCTACATAATCGCAGGATTGAAATTGGGAATTATTTGAATCAATTTGTATGGGTAAAACGATTTTTCCGAACGCGGTTCGAATCACTGGACCTTTGATAGCGATATTTACTTTATTTCACCTTATTTACAAAGATCCTACCGACTGCGCCAATTTTATATTTCCTTCGCGTTCGAGCGTTATTAAAAAATATATTTCACGATATTAAACAGGCAGCTTTGTGCTATTGAACAATACTGATTTCTGTTGTGCCAATTTACATCTAGGGCAGAATTTATCGTACAGTTCTTTATTGGATTATACGATTAACTTTTCGTCATTCATTTTTAGGTTAAAATTTTCTTTTAGTCCATAATTTTATTTTCAGCTATTTGACGGTTCGCCACCTATGTTACCATATTAAACAAACCAGTTTTAAATGTAATGTTTGCATACATTCATTTTCAAAAATTGTAAATGTCAAGATCTGGTAAGCTTGATTCTCTCACCGCTCTCACAACTCTCAATTTACGTAAGGACTCTTAAGTTTCTTAAGGTAAGTTAAGTGCTGACTAATCGCTTGCACGGCTTTCCATATAACAGGCTTTAGTTAAGTTAAGTTAAGTCTTGACTAACTGACCCTTTAACGATATCAGCTCGTGTAACTCTCGGAACCACTGGTAGTATTTGCCTAAAATCGTCAGTGAACACAAAAGTAACAGCTCCCATTACTGCAGCGACAGTTTTAACGTTTACACTATTGAACATCGAACATGTTGTCATGTTATATCGAGCAAACGCCGCCATTGGTTGAATGTTGGTCTGCTAAACTAACATAGTAGAGTTTTGTGTAGAATTTGCATAAAGAGAAATACACATTACTTTCCTATTGTTTATTTTGTAGATCAGCTTTTTAGCTCTTACAAAGAATTTCGGCTTTCATTTTATAAATATTATAGACAGAATAGACAAAGACTTTCGGCTTTAATTTTATAAATAGTTTAGATAGATATAGAATAAATAATAATAATAATAATTTGGCGCTTACACTATATAGCTCAGTGTTTGACCGAGCTTCTCCTTCCATTTGTTGTGTGCGTCTTTATATTATACCACAAATAGAAGAACCTACAGTTTTGTGCCGACTCCGAACGGCAGATGCATTTAACGAGAAGATTTTTCAAAGGCAGAAATACCCTCGGAGGTTTGCCATTGCCTGCCGAGGGGTGACCACTATTAAAAAAAACATTTTCTATGATTACGATTTTACTTGCCCTGACGGAGATTCGAACCTCGAACTGAAAAATATTAATTTGCTTTATTAAGTGCAAAAAAAATATAATGTTGATGTTTTTTTAATACTCCAGCATTTTGTCACAAATCTGCCATTCACCTTCAAACTAAAATCGCACTCTTTTATCGCAGCTTCTGCATAAACACCACATCGAAGCGTTGTTCAACGCTATGCTCTGGCCGGTGCTCTCTCAGCTCTCTTCGCTTTTATCGCAGCTCCAACATAAACACTACACTCTAGCCACTGCTATCTTAGCTCCAACATAAACGTAGCCTTACAGGCTAACGTTATATTAATGGCTGCCTTTTTGAACGCAAGCACGCATGTTTTTTAACTACGTCCACCCTAAATTGATTTGCGTGTTTACTTTACAGAGTTGCATGGCTGTCAAATTCGTTTGAAAACAATACCAGGTGGAAGTTTTCAACGGTGTTTCAATTTATTTAATTGGTTTAAAAATTTGCTTTACCTTATGTTCCTTATTAATTTTATTTAAACATTAAATATAATGGTGGGATCAGCGTCAAATCGAAATATCACGCAAAATGAAAATTGGAAGTTGAGTTATCTTTTGGCGCAGGCCGTTTAATTTCGGTTGCTCGCATAAAAGTTGTATGAGCATGAGAAACTTTTGACAGAAAATTTCCTCACTTTTAAAATGTGTAGCTACGTTTCTCAATATCTTGCATAATCATTTAAATACTGTTGTGTTTTTATTTTTCTGCCTCTTGATGTCTGAGTCGGTTGCCTTTGAGTTGATTCATCCTCTGGTTGGGGTCCCCCCGGTGTTCGTACCTCATCTTGCCTTACTTCCGTCGATGTTGCTGGAGTTACGGTGTTGTGGGATGGGGATCATTTACTTGCCTTGGTTTTCTTATTTGTATATCGAGCATTTGTAACCCAATTTCATGCTTTTAACTTGATTGATTTGAATGAGATTTTTGATTTAGAGGTAATATGCCACTTCCAACGTCTGTAGTGTAAAGTTGGTCGATATTTCGTTTGAATTCGAACCTGTCGTCGAGGTTAACGATGTCGTGGAGGTGTCCTAGCTTTTTCAATATTACACCAAATATCCAGCACGGTTTGTTTGCTGTGTAATACCTGGCTTGAGCTCGGTCTCCTTCACTTAATCATCTGGCCGAACGACCTAATATTTATAATTTTTGCAACTTCGTAGGTTTTATGGCATTCACGTTTAGATTATTCTTCTTATTTGTCTGCCTAAATACTGTTCTGATGGGATCTTCCCATATTGTACTGCAAAAACTATTGCTAAGTCCTCTCTGTCTAGCTGGGAATACTTTTGGTCAGCTGGTGTAAGAGACCTCGATGCGAATGCGATAGGCTTTTCCTGGCCCTTAACTATGTGGAATAAAACTCCCGCTATTCCTGTAGGACTAGCGTCACATGCAAGTTGAACGTCTAAGTTTAGGTTGAATGGCATAACAACTCTATCACTGGCAATTTCTTCTTTTAATGTATTAAAAGATTTTTGATTCCCGATTTACACAATTCCGCATAATTAATTTTAGAAGACTTTTGAACAGCACAATTTTTTGGTTTTGAAAACTTAGATTTCTTTTTTACCGTAATTTTATTGATTCTGTAAAATTAGCTATATTTGCACTGTAGCTAACTCTCTTGCGCCCATTTTAGCCGCTTTAAGCGCTAAAGCTTTTGAAACAATTTCATCGAATTTGGACGTACTTGATTGAAGAAGTTGTTCACGCATGTTGTTGTTGTACGATTATTTTGCTGGGTCGCACATGTCGATATTTGGTACCAGCGCCGTACTAATGTTGCTACTTCTTTGTTCTGCAGTTGACGATGTAGCTCCTGCACTTATGGTCATAAGCTGTGCGACCATTTCTTGTTGCACTTTCATGAATGTGGCGAATTGATTGGCATCCATATTATCTTGTTCACTCTCGTTGCCAAATGTTGTAGTCGCGTTGGGGTTTAATTAACTCTTTATTTCAATATTAATCTTAACCTAACATTCAAAATGCGATCACGCCACCTTTCGTATGTATCCCCGTAAGTGAATACCATCTGTTTTTATAAGCATGAACATAAGGTATTTCTGTTAAGGCCTTGCCAGATTGGTGTTACATAATATTAATATGAAAGTACATTAAGCCTTAAGAATACAACAATTAGGTTAGGCTGTTAGCTAACAGCGACAGACTCACCTTGTTTTTGAGGCTGTCAACAAAAGTGAAATAGAATAATGCCAGACACTCACCGAATAATATCAACGGAAATTCTGTATACTTTACGATTTTATGAGGATGTGCGAGATATGTAGATAAAATGATCAATATCAACTTGAGTTTATAAATAAACTCAACTTATGTATTTTACTGCCAAGTTAAGGTAGGAGCATTGATTTCTACATAATACCATATTGAAAATAAAGGAAAATATGTTTTTGCATTCGGCATTTGGTCTGAACTAAAACTTTTTAATTATTTTAAAGGTTTACTTTTTTCTCAAGGTGAAATGTTGATATTTGTTGGAACGATTTTCCGCCATCCCTTGTCAAGTTTGGTTTGGAAACAAACCGGATTCGGCGTTGTGCCATCTTCAGTGTCAATTTTCGTTCTCGAACGAATTTGAAAGCAAAGCTATTTGTCGAAATGTAAAACTTTTGGAATTTGATTTAATGTTGAACTAAAATTTTTATTAATATGATTTAATTGGTTGTTTATTTATTATCAGGCCTATCATGAATTCCGTCGTAGCTCCCGACGTTGTCACGTGTATTTTTATACCCGCGCACTTGTGTACAAGGGTATTATAACTTTGTTCACATAACGGTTGCTTGTAACAGCATAACGGAATCAAGATAGATATAGGCATACATATACATACGAAAATGCTCAGAATGAAAAGAGAAGTCGTCCGTCCGTGCAGACTCTAACTTGAGTAAAAATTGAAATATCGTAATGAAACTTGGTAGGTAGATTGTTTTTGACCCAGAGCAGGTTGGTATTGAAAATGGGCAAAATCTGACCATAACCACGCCCACTTCTTATATAACGGCAATTGTCGAAAATGCAAAAATTGCTATATTTCAGTAGCTATGGAAGCTAATATGCTCAAATTTGGTATGTATTGTTGTATTCGAGCAGGAAATCCGACTGATTAAAAATTTTTTACAGGGTCGTGGCATCGCCCACTTATGAGTTCATATGTATACCTCTGGAACCACCTACCCGATTTTGTTCAAATTTGGTATACGTATATACGTATACGCCCACCTGTAATATAACGGTAATTTCGAAAATACTAAAAATCGGATATTTCAGAAAAAAGGTTGAAGGGGAATATCTTGAGTTTAGTATGTGGTGTTTTATTGCAGCCAGAAATCCGACTATATGAGATCATATGTATATGGAACTACTTTATCGATTTCGTCTTAACTTGGCACACATGCTAGATTGTACCTAGTTAATTTAAAAATTTAGCTGAAAGCGTGCGCCGGGTATATAAAGTTCGATCGAACTTAGGCACTTCTTTACTTGTTTTTGTTCATTTTAATGATTAATTTCACTTCTCCAAAATTGCAGTTCACTCGGAATCCGTGATGGCAATCTCCCGAATTTAAAAATTTCGTGATCACGTCGGAATCATTGATAGAATTTTCATGAATTCGTGACGGGAGATTTTTTCACGACGGAAGTTCATTCGGAATCAGTGATTGGGGTGTATATGAAATCTTGTTTTATTTAATGGCATGCTTTTGCTATGATATTTGTTTGATTCACACCAAAACTTTACTTCTGCAAAGCATTTGTGTCACGTTCCAGTAGTGTTGTGAAAAATTTCCAACAATTATTTTTAAAACTCCCAATGCCGATTTAAACTTAGTGGTACTATTGGAAAATGCTATTAAAAATGCACGTTTTGACAGTGCTCTCACGAAGCAAAGAGTCGCTTATCTTTGGCAATGCCACAACAAGCGGTCAGCTTATAGGCCAAATACACCACACAGTATGTCTGCGCATTGCGTGTAATTTCATTAGGAAGACGGTAAATAATTTTTGTTGGAATTTATTGATATATATGTACATATTATTTTCATCATTATGGCAGTTTAAAAGGAAGGAATATTGTAATAGGATAATAAGAAATGACGATGATGAAAAATTTATAGACAAATTTAAAGAACACCATAAAAGAAACGCCAAAAAAGAAACGGCGGTAAAAAAATTCACAATCTGCTGCACAATCATCGATGTATGCGATATCGATATTAACAAAACAAAAAATACGATAGAGTACAAGATTGCGAGTTACCGACGAACAATTAATAATAATAATAATAATTTTTGGCGCGTACGCTATATAGCTCAGTGTTTGACCGAGCTTCTCCTACCATTTGTGGTGTGCGTCTTTATATTATACCACAAATGGAGGGACCTACAGTTTTGTGCCGACTCCGAGCGGCAGATGAATTTAATGAGAAGCTTTTTCATGGCAGAAATACCCTCTGAAAAAACTTTTTCTATTATTAAGATTTTGCTTGCCCTGACTGAGATTCGAACCTCGAACTCACCGGCATATCAAGTTATAGCACGCACCGCTACCAATTCGACCACAGCGGCCAAAAATTATGAGAAGTAAAATGCTTACGTGAGCTTAGGTTATGCTAGGATTTGTTAATTTTAAAGTGTTTACCAATTTCGACTTTATGCAACATATTTATATATATTTAAATAACTTCATTTATGTATACTCTGTCTTTAATTGGAGACTTTTTAAAAAACACTGTAGAGTAACATTGGGAAACACAAGAAGCTTAACTTGCATACAAGTGTGCAGCTACACCTTCACATCACTTTTAGCTAGTTTTATAGCCCCATATTACTGATAGACTTTGCGATTTAACACTTAACGCTGCGTAATTCATGTTTAATAACTTTATTTTAAATAAAATCACTTTATAGCATTGAATTTAAGCACAAACAATTGTATGCTATTCGTTATACTTATCTATGCATATTAATTATATTTATTATATATTAAATCCACGTGTGTACATACATACATATATATGTAATTAGTTTGAATTAGATATTCTCTCCATCATTTCAAGACCTTTGTTACACCTTTGCTGGAAGGAGCCTGAAATACCATTACAATAGTATATACATTCTGCGTTAGTGAGGACTATGCATCACAATGTTACGCATAGGTATTTTCGATGTCGTCCCCTTACTGTACTGCCAGGTCATCGCTCAAAAGAGCGCTCCTTCATTTTCTCACTTATTGCTTATCTTATTAAATAAAATATCATATTAGATAAGAAGAAAATCCCAGATTTTTCTTACCAAATAGTTAAAGTTCTCCTGGCTTTGCAGCTTTTCTTCAGAGGCTTCAAAGTCACGAATGTAGCATATCACATCCTGTGGAAGTATTGTTATTTCAGTCCTAGTTTTTTTTGGGCGAATCATCTCATTCTTCAGCACAATGATTTCCTTTGTTATCCGAGCTATGCAATTCATTATCTTCTCATGGGTTTTTTCTATGCCATGCAATCTTCTTAGCAGAATATCTATCTTCGCATCCGAACTTTTTCTATAAGTAAACATAGTGTGCTCCAACAACAGTATACAATTATACATAGACGAGTTGGGTAAGCTATTTCCATACTTGCTGGTTGCGCAGATACATCGCTGGAACTGCTGGAATCGCTGCTAATAATTCGTTTCATTATTGAAACATTTGTATAACGTAATATTGTAAAACGTTTTTAATTATGTACTGAAATCGCATTAATTAAATATTGTATTCCTTTGTCATTTCAAATTATTTTCAGTTTATTCAGTGATGATAATATCAAACGTCACTGGGATCACAGTTTAAAACAGTTACCTTTGTTTCACCATAATTGGTATTTAGTTTTTAATGACGCACATAGTATGCGTTGCTTAATATTTTTACTGATTTCAAAAATAATGGCACAATTCTTTTTAAGAATATACTTTTAAACGATAGAGAAATGTTAATTGGTAATTTATTGTAAGATGCATAGCACTTGGCCACGTATACAATATATGGGCATTATATCAACTTAGGATTAATTAAATCATTTATCTCTGGGTCGATCGGAGTTGACAAGGACCATAGCCATTGTGTATAATAGCAAGTGAGATATCTTTTCGATAAACGTCAAAATTTGGAACAGCTGAGATCACCTGTTTTTGCAAAGTAAATTCGCAACCCTGGCGTTCCTCGTATATTTTACCCGAATGCAGGGACGGATACAGGGGAGGGGTTCTGGGTGTCTGGATTCCCCCCAAAAAATCGGTAGTCTCAGAAAATTTCAACCGTGTTTTCAAATTCGTAGCACACACAAAAACTCACTCTATACAAAAAAATTAAATATTATTACCCAGTAACTGGAATACAAAGAATGCTCTTTTGCCGAAAAGTATATTTTATTCTAAAAGTTTATGACTTATCAAACCGCCTTTGTAATATGCAATTTTACAAACACATTTACCGAATTTTTCAAATCAGTGTTACGTTGCCAGTCACGGTGGCTCCGAGTGAACGGTCCTTTTCTATTTTACGGAGATTGAAGACGTATCTCGAGATATTTAGGTTACTAGTGACCTAGATATTTTGGCAAAGAAAAAGAGGATAATCGATGAAGCACTTTAAACCCCTGACGTTTTATGATTCTACTGATTCAAATGATATCATAGCCTATCGATGGCTTTATAAAAATGCAATCAACATTTTACCCAATATTATTATATCCATGTTTAAAATGGATATTAATCGAATATCTTGGGGGGGCCCCCCCCCCCAAAATATTTTCAGATCAGATTTTTCCAACTTCGGGCCATTCGTAATTGTCGACACATTGACGGCCAGCTTAGGTATCCTGTCAAAAGCAACTGTCAAATAAGATATCTCACTTGTTGTTATACACAATGACCATAGCGTTGGCGTTCGCTTAGCAGTGGAATCGTCAGTCATTGTTATGTGAATTCGTTTCTCTCATTCTTTTAACAGAACAGGTTGCACTTATAGTTTTCAGCTAGGCAAGCAAATAGAGAAGATAAACGGAAGGGTTTTCCCCGCAACATATTTGCCTGTATTGTGCCGGCCGTAGACGCTTGACCGATACAGTTTATTAAATATTGTAGAATGAATACACCAAAGGTTTTATTGAAAATGTAATTTGGTTGTACTTTATTAGTTGCGTGTAGAACACTTATAGGGTTGAAACCTTAAATTATATATAAAAGTTATAAACATTGGCATGATTTAATAGTGGGAGACCAGTTTTACCCTGATCATCCCAATTATAGTATTATTATATTAATACGAAGGTTAGAGACCATCTTTGCGGTGTTCATCTAACGCATATCGTGTATACAATAACAACAAACGTATGTATGTACAGATGCTAGAGACCATCTTTGCGGTGTTCATCTATGCGTTATTGTACATACATATGTAATAGTACTTATATACATATAATAATCTATATTGGAAGAGACCATCTTTGCGGTGTTCATCTTCCAATACAGTAACTGCTTTATTTTGCTTACCTCTTGAGCGGACGCCTTGACAGAAATGAGGTCGAATGCTCAGAGGATTGCCCTTTTATAGGCGTTAAGGCTAACTTATGTGGAACTAGAATTTACCGTACATTGGAGATCGAGTGCATTTTGGGCTGCAAGCTGTGGACGACAAAGTACACAGCATTGCCAGGTCCCATTCGTAGATAAAATAAAACTATGTTTATATACGCTATGTTTCTATGTTTATATACGCTATGTTTATATTAATGTTAAAGATAAGAAATATGTATGCGTGTATTATAGTCTCCCCCTTGACGAATGATGAGTGTAAGTACGAGTCAGGCGTCAAACTGCCTTCCTTGGTCTTCCTCTTCTGCGAATAGGCTGTACTGGATGCGGACATTCATCAGTGTTGCTTCCTCTATATATAGTCAGAGCGGAGGCGTGGTAAGCTCCGAGTGGCACGTCAGGTACAGCTTTTGATGCAACTTCATAAGTTGATGCACCAATCTTGCGGATTACTTGATAAGGGCCATCCCGTTTCGGCACAAATTTTGCTGTCACTCCCTTCGATGCTTGGCTGAGTACATGCGTTGTCACTAAAACCTCGGTTCCTACTGCTATATCGTCTTGAGGCCTTCGATGTTTATCGACGTACGCTTTATTACGATCTTGCATTATCTGTTCTGCCTCTCTCGCGTTCTTAAACCCTTCTACCATATTCTTCAGATATGGTGTAATTTGAGGAATGAAGTTATCGCTTTCTATAATGGCTCGAACGTCATGCTCTATATCATCAAATGTACGTAGCTCTCGTCCAAAAGTGAGGTATGCTGCTGAGTAGCCGGTCGATTTACACGTAGCAGAATTCATCGCAAAGCGGATAGCTGGTAGACCAACATCCCATATATTATGCTGAGTTTGGACTAGTATTGCCAACTGGGCTTTAAGATCTCTGTTCTTACGCTCAACTGGATTCGCTTCAGGGTGGTATACAGGAGTAAAAACTTGCTTGATTCCCATACAGTAAGCTATTTGTTGCATAACTGCAGACACAAATTGAACGCCATTGTCGGATTTAATTCGCCTGGGTACACCAAATCGTAGAAATAACTCATTTATAAGCGTTTTGGCACACATTTCAGCAGTTGCTTCCTTGAGGGGGTACATTTCAACCCAACGACTAGCAACATCTTCCGCTATTAGTATCCATTGATACCCATCATTGGTCATTGGAAGTGGACCAAAAAAATCTACGGCAAGAACTTCGAAACGTTGCTTACTTGTTGTGGTTTGTAGTAAACCCATCGGCTTCATGTTTGTTGCTTTATAGCGTTGACATTCGATGCAGTTCCGTACGTACTTGGTAATTTCGGTGCGCATTTTTGGCCAGAAGTATCGGTTTGCGATTCGCGCGATTGTTTTTTCTGCTCCATAGTGGCCTGCGGTGCTTTCGTCATGATATGTTTTTAAAATGTGTACACGCTCATGATCTGGGATTACCAACTGTGCATCTTCAACATCATCATTAGCGTAACAATAGAGTACTCCGTCGTTCAAGAGATACCCGCGATTAGACCATAAGGTGACATTTTCGTCTTTCTCTTCTAAAGAATTAATTATTTTCTTTAAATATTCATCTTTAAGTTGCTCGCTTCTCAACTCGCTTGACTTTTTCCGTGGTAAGTCCACATGAAATGTACAAATGCAATTCGGAGTGGCATGGCTGTCTTCGGGACATGGTGGTCGTGAAAGCATATCAGCTACCGAGTTACTCTTACCAGGAGTATAGTCAATTTGAAAATTATGTTGTTGGATTTGAAGCGCCCATCTTGCCAAGCGGCCGGATGGTGATTTTATAGATAATAACCATTTTAACGGTTGGTGGTCCGTCATTAAATGCAGTTCTGCGCCTTCAATGTAACCTCTGAACTTTGTGCATGCCCATACTATGGCAAGTGCTTCACGTTCCGTTGTTGAATAGTTACGCTCGGCTGAAGTTAACAATCTGCTTGCATATTCAATAGGGTGCTCTTGATCTTTCTCCCCCTGCAGTAATACCGCTCCTAATGCGTAAGCGCTTGCATCTGTTTTAATTGTAAAACGTGCGTCATCTTCTGCTTGCTTCAAAATGGGTGGATTGACCAGTAGATCCTTCAACCTGTTGAATGCTTCGATTTGCTGTTCGCGCCATTGCCATACAGCATTTTTCTTAGTCAAATCTGTTAGCGGCTTGGCAATTTTTGCATATTGATCAATGAATCGTCGGTACCAGGAGCACGTTTGGATGAACGACACCAGTTCTTTAATGTTTCGAGGCGCTCTTCGTCCTGCGATCGCCATCGTTTTCTCTGGGTCAACTTTTATACCATCAGCTGTGAGGATATGTCCTAGATACTTCACACTGGCACAGCAAAAACGGCATTTGGCATTATTAATACGTAGTTTGAACTTCTCAAGTTTCTCAAATACGATGTGCAAGTCTTTTAAATGATCGGTAAATGTAGGTGAACAAATGATTATATCATCAAGATACGCAAGGATTTGGATTTGTGGTAGTGTTGTCTTGAAACGGTCAATCAATCGCTGGAAAGTAGCCGGAGCATTGCGAAGTCCGAACGGCATGCGCTTGAAACGATACGTACCAAAAGGCGTGATGAGACATGTCTTATCTCGATCCTTCTCTGCTACACCGATTTGAAAGTAACCACATTGTAGGTCCAAAGTTGTCATAAATTTGGTGCTTTTAGCAGCGTGTAACAAGTCATCCATGCGAGGAAGTGGGTATCTGTCAGGCTTCGTTAACGCATTTAACCTTCGATAGTCTACACAGACGCGGGTGCTTCCGTCCTTTTTCGGTACCATAACAACCGGTGACGACCACGCTGAATCACATTCTTCAATTATTTCGTTCTCAATCATTTTATGTATTTCAAATTTCAGTTGTTTCAGTTTTGGAAAAGATAGCCGATATGGTGGAAGTGCAATAGGTTGATGATTGTCAGTGTCGATGAAGTGTTGGGCATATGGAGTAGGCTCATATGAAGCGCCAAAAATGTTTGGATGCGCCTCTAGAATGTCGCTAAGCTGCATTCTTTCAGTCTCCGTTAACTCCATTCCGTCAGTTTCTTTAAGGAAATGGAAATCGATGGAAAACAAATCTGTTGACTGTTTGTTGACAAGACCATTAAATAACCCTGAACCATAACTTCTTTCGGGTGTAGTCACATTCGGTGGAAGAGAGTCTCTGAAAATATTTTGAATTGAATGCGGCGAATAAGTTTTCGGAACTTCTGGTCCATAGTACTCAAATTCGGACATATAAACTTTCGATGGAGCACCATCCTTTACCAATTCATCTTCTTGTTTACGTTTACCGATTCGATCGCATACTTTAATTCTTTCAATAAGATTTAGCTCAAGCGGCAACGGACTGACAAAATCAAAATGCTTTGTTGGCTCACTTTCAAAATACCAATAACGTTGGCCCATGTTCAGGACAATACCCGCCTGTTCCAAGAAATCTGCACCTATCAAGGTTTTATTATTTTTAGCATTTGGCAACACAATGAAATTAATGTTTAAACTACGTCCTCCTATTATTATTTCGCACACGGTTGATAAGCATCTTTCTACCGAGGAACTGCCATCGGCAAGAGCTATCTCACATTTTACGTTCTTGAATGCACACCCGTTCAAATCCAATATGCGTTTTAGGTTAGCGCTAGCAACACTTGTTCGCGCTCCTGAGTCAAAATACGCTTGACCTGGAACCGTATATATTTGGATGTTCGCTATTGGAATATTTCTTCCTATGGTAGCGTTCAAGGAGTTGAAACTTACTGTACTTGGTTTCGTTATGTCAGCTTTATTGCAGTTCGCACAGTTCGCACGAGTTACCCCTGGTGCATTGCAACCGTAGCAAGCGAATTTAGGTTTTAAGGATTGAACCTGCGCTAACTTTGAGGCGTGCGCTTCCTGGGCTTCACTGTTTTTCTTTTTAAAGCACATTTCCATACTATGCCCCTTTTTCCTGCAAAATTTACAACGCGCTGGACCATCTGATTTTTGAGAATCATCACTGTTCACTATATGCGTTTTGCGTTCCTGTAGGCACATTTCAGCTTCACGTGCTTCCTTTAGCAAATCATCAAAACTTTGAACTCTCTGTCTGCTAACCTTGTCGCGAATTTGGGTGTGCAACAACCCAAACAAAATGTCAATTTGATCAGCTTCGGCTGGTTCATTTGTTAGTTGGGAAAATAGTGCACGTTTCCTACGAATAAAGGTGTCAGTTGGTTCATTTTTTTGTTGTTTTGCATCGAAAATTTCGACATAAAGACGCCACGATGGTTTCGGAGGGGAAAACGCTTCACGCAGCATGCGTACGACATCAGAAAACAAATTCGCTTTTGACTTTACGCCACGCCACCATTCTGCAGCGTCACCCTCGAGCACCATTGGCATACCGCTTATTGCGTCAGCATCGCTCACTTTTTCGACCGTTTTGAATGTTAATATTGCAGCGATGAATTCCTCAACTTTTGAGGAGTTACGTTCTCCACTATAGCGAGCAGTGCAGCGTATAAACGAGCCAGGCCTTTCATTGACTTGACCTACCGCTTGCATTAGCCTTTCAAATTGTTCATTTGTAAACGTCGCCATTGGTTTGGATTTATTGCGTTCGCTTCGGCGAATCGAAGTCGGCGTATCACTTAAGAGGTTTGCCACGATGTTGGGCGCCAATTGTAGAATGAATACACCAAAGGTTTTATTGAAAATGTAATTTGGTTGTACTTTATTAGTTGCGTGTAGAACACTTATAGGGTTGAAACCTTAAATTATATATAAAAGTTATAAACATTGGCATGATTTAATAGTGGGAGACCAGTTTTACCCTGATCATCCCAATTATAGTATTATTATATTAATACGAAGGTTAGAGACCATCTTTGCGGTGTTCATCTAACGCATATCGTGTATACAATAACAACAAACGTATGTATGTACAGATGCTAGAGACCATCTTTGCGGTGTTCATCTATGCGTTATTGTACATACATATGTAATAGTACTTATATACATATAATAATCTATATTGGAAGAGACCATCTTTGCGGTGTTCATCTTCCAATACAGTAACTGCTTTATTTTGCTTACCTCTTGAGCGGACGCCTTGACAGAAATGAGGTCGAATGCTCAGAGGATTGCCCTTTTATAGGCGTTAAGGCTAACTTATGTGGAACTAGAATTTACCGTACATTGGAGATCGAGTGCATTTTGGGCTGCAAGCTGTGGACGACAAAGTACACAGCATTGCCAGGTCCCATTCGTAGATAAAATAAAACTATGTTTATATACGCTATGTTTCTATGTTTATATACGCTATGTTTATATTAATGTTAAAGATAAGAAATATGTATGCGTGTATTATAATATTTAAATTTGTCATTTGTTTTGTGTATACGGAGATAAAAGGAATTAAAATTGTTTTGGCAGCATATGTATGTTTTTTTTTTTGGTTTTTTCAACGATTTATCGACAGTTTATCAGCATAATACATAGGTATATTTATAGATACATGAGTTTCATTGAACTGGAAATGAACGAGAATGGAAGTAATAAACTTGTGATACTTTGGATCTGAAATTTTATGTATTTTGTGATTTAAAAAAAGGTGTTTTTTAAATTGTTCCAAAGAAAAGGTTTTTAGTTCTAACATACTTTTATTTATTATAATATTTTGTTAAGTCTATTAATCCCTGAATAATCTTCATAAAAAAACGCAATTACCACGCCCACTTATTAAAAAACGTCTGTAAGTATCTCAACAACGATGTAAGGTATCGCCACAAAATTTGGTGAACATATTTTCCTTGATATTACTAGCATCACTGTCAATAATTTTTGAAATCGGACCATAAGCACTCCCAACTTCCATATAACGACTATACAAAAATATATCGCGAGGGTATATAAAAATCGGTTTCGCCCGAATTTAGCTTTTCTTACTTGTTTTTTTTTTTAAATATGGTTGTGCCGATTCGAGAAAGAGTTTATTAAGTGTCGAGATCTCAAAGTGTTCAGCTACAGAAAAAAATAATTCATCAGCTGGCCGAAATGGTATAGTGCAAACAGTCACCGCCGTAGCCGTCCGTTACGTGTCTGCTAACACGATCAAACATATGAGGGTGCCATGTAAATGAAAACTCATCACCGTATAGCGTTGCCAACAGCGCATTTAAAATCATTAACAAAAGAAACTTAGAAAAATTTAATTTTTTATTAAAATAACGCAAATGCGATGATAAATGATGTTAATTATAGATAAATTGACTATTTGGATTTGTTGGTTTTTGGCTTTGATTTATTTTACGATGAAAAATTGTAATTGATAAAGCGGGTGCGTGTAAAAGTATGCATCCAAACAAATGAATGGCAACATTGTGTTGATGCAAGCAAACGTATCTCACATCAAACAGAAACGGCACACGTACACGGCGATGACTGTTTCCACTATTTCTATGTACTAACGCAAATCAATTTAAGAGGGAGGACAGCACATTATTCTTGATGTTAAAGAGCGAGGCTGACACATCAAAGGTGTTGGAAAGCAAGTTAAATTCCTGACACAAATACCGGAATGGCTCATTCAGTTCAAATTTTGTTTTACATTGATTCAGAAAAAGGGGTTTAAAGTGCCTCGAAACACGAGAAGGGACATTGAAATTAACTTCTGCCAAAAGAAAGGGACTATCAATCGATTTCGTGACCAACTTCACCATAAACACTATGCCTAGCGATTTTCCGTCGATCCTTGTCAAATTTGGTTTTGAAACAAACCGGTTTCGGCATTGTGCCATCTTCAGTGTTATTTTCGTTCGTTCAGATCGTCAAGGATCGACGGAAAATCGTTCCAAAATACATCAACTTTCAACCTTGTCGGAGTAAAAAAACAAAAAAAAACTATGCCTAGCATTTTTCTACGATTTGAAAGCGTAGGAAGATTAATAAGCTTCACCCGACTAGTATATGTGGCAGTCTGTGAGTGGAATCCCAACTAAAGTGTCTTAAGTCAAACAGGAAAAATTGTTTTTGAACCGATTCAAGACGGTCAGAATGATCCTGATAAAGCTGATTCCATATTATAGGACCATATTCCAGTATCGGTCTAACTAAAGTAGTAAAACGCGTTTTCGTTATGTAAGGTTCGCTGAATTCTTTCGACCATTTTTTCACAAAAGCAAGAACGCCTATTGCTTTATTGACTGTAATGTTAATATGTACGTTAAAATTTAGTTTGGGATCCATTGTGGTCAAGAATATGGCCCCAAATACTGTATTCAAAAGAAGCCGGCAGTGTCGTTCTCCGAGAGAAGCACATATATTTACATTTTTAAGATTTAAAGGCATTACGTTACACCACAAAACTATGCTTTCTAAATCGTCCTGCATCAAGGATCTCTCATCAACAGAGTTGTATGATCTTAAAATTTTAATATCATCAGCATGCATTCGAATTATTAAAAATTTTAATACAGTAGTTATATCATTAATAAATAGCAGGAATAGAATTGGGCCGAGGTGGCTGCCTTGAGGAACTCCTGAGGACACATCAATGACATCCAATGCATAATTTTTATAAATGACTCTTTGCGTTCTGCAGTGCAGGTAGGAAGATAATCATTGAAAACCATTTAGATCAAGCTTATGAATAAGTAGAGGGTGGCAAACTTTATCGAAGGCTTTACTGAAATCGGTATATATGACATCAGTGGAGTTATTTTGACGGAACGACTTTGAAACATGAGTTGTGAATTCAAGCAAATTCGTAATAATAGATTTGCCTTTACAAAATCCATGCTGAGAATTAGTAATTGATGAAGACATTAAAAAAGTTAACTGACTAGTGACGATAGCCTCAAATAATTTTGGAATAGCGGAAATCTTGGCCACGATAATTTTCATTTTGACCTATTTCCGCTTTTATGAAGAGGGATTATAAAAGATTGTTTCCAAAACTCCCTGTTTTAGTGACAAATTATATAAGTTTGATAAAGGTAGGTAGAGGTTTTCCGCACAATTTCTAAGAATGCATGTCGGAATCATGTCAGGACCAGGCTTGGATAAGCTTTTTAAAGTTTTCAGATAAAGGAATTCCTCCTCTGGGGTTATTGTAAGTAAATTGATTGAGTTATTCGAACTTACTTGATACAGATATGTGGTAAAGTTCATATTGGAGTTAATGGCATAATTAGACTTAAAAAATAGTGCAAATAAATTAGCAATCTGTTCTGAATTATTAAAAGTGATATTTTCAAATTTCATTGCGGACGGAAACTTTTGTAGCTTTAGCTTAGGGTTTACGAAACTATAACATGATTTGGGACCAGAAATAATAGAATTTTTCATTTTGCGTATATGTATATGCTTTATAACATTTTTTGTCCAACTCTAGATATTGAATTCAGTTTTTTGGATCCGTTTGCCGAAAAATTCTTCCAACATTACGATCGCTTATGTGAGGTTTGTATTCGAATTCGGGCACAAAAGCGCCTTCCGGCCAAAAAGAACTATCTAAAAGAGTTTTAAAATGTCATTTTTAAAAGAGGATGTATTTCTCTCATAATTAAATTTAATTTTTTAATAATTAAATTGTCAGTTTCAATTTTAGAAGTAACTAGAAGACCTGTAGTATATGAAATATTTTTTGAACTCCGTTGTACACGTATTTAATGTTGAGAATGAAACGGAAACCTAAATTTCGCATTCGTTTTCGTAGCTTCCTAATTTTCTTTACAGTTACTTATAACAGATTTTCCAAGTTAAATATTTCGTCGTCCCAGTTAAGATGTATATTTTTCTGTATATCTCGACTCCAGCGCTACGAAGCAAATAATTGAAAAAAATAAAATTCTATTTTTTATCATGTAAGTAGAATACAACATGAATTCCATCAAAATCGGTTCCGAACCACGACTTTTATTTATAACTCGACTCCAGCGAATAAAGAATATTTTATAAATAAACCGAAAACTCGGATTTTTGAATGCAACATTTCGAAAGTTTTAAAATTTTGATATTGGATCATTATTAGCATAGGTTTTTTGGAAATATCTTCGGAACTACATAACCGATTTAAGAGTTTGATATCTCGTTTTGAAAAACATGACAACAGCTTTCAAAAAAAAATAAAAAAAGCAATATGTATACATATGTATGTCATTGGTGGTGCAATATGAAAATTGGATTTTGCCATGCCCCTCTGCCCGCAGACCGAAAATCAAAAATCAGACTTCACAGTGTCACCCGCCTGAAATTCTGAAAATTCCCTGAAAATTTCCTCAAAATCGGCCCAGCCGTCTTGGAGTCCATACGTTACATACATACACACATCCTGTTTTATATACATATGTATGTATAATATACATACATTGTATATATGTTCATAGACATAGCATTTAATATCTTCGGCTGTGGTATCCTTCGCAAATATAGAAACAAAAATTGTCCTTCTAAGAGGAACAACAACCAGCCTCTTAGTAGCAGGTTCCAACAACTCTGGTGGCACAACAGCATTCTTAGACGCCAATCTATCTGAAATGGGCCTAGATGTAGACGGCTCAATTTTAACTCCAGTTAGCTCAACAGCATTTTTAGATGTCAATCTAGTTACAATGGATTTTGATGTAGAGGGTTCTACTTCCATTGCAGTAGGAGTTAGAGATGCTATATTAATTAGTTCAATCGAAGGTTGAGCACTTCGGGGTTTCAATCCAATAATTTCTTCAGATTGAATATCAACTCTATTGCGCTTAGCAACGTTGAGCTTCGCGCAAGGTGACACATTATTCAAGCATTTAAAAGATTTGAAAATTTCTTCTTCTTTTAAATTTTTCGGTCAATGCTGAAAGATCCCTGCCCATCTCAGAAAACCCATTCCTAGTCTCCCTGAAAACCTTAAACATATCGACTTTGGTTGATTTGCACTTTAAACAAGACCAGCGCAAACCTTTGCCGCCTTCGATTAAGTCCAGCCAGAGAACGTACATTACAGAGAAGCTTCAAGACCGAAAGACGGTGTGAATTGTCAAAAACCATCAAAATTGCAATAGGCAAGTTCACCACTTTTGCAATGGCGCCGAAAAATTGAGAGCGATATATTAACAGAGCTGAGCAAGGCCGACATTTTTAACAGATCATGCATTTTCTCGATTCTGTTTTGATTTCTCATTGAAATTAAATAAAATAATGATAAATTTTAAAATATGTATGAAATTCTGTATTATTTAAATATGTTTGCCCTAAGAGTCGATTTCTATTACATATATTTATGCATATGTGCATATTTAAAACCATACAAACACACTTTGTTTGTTAGAAGTTACATGATTACAAGCTGTTTTGGCCGACGGCATTTTACAATCACATTTTCAATAAAGTAAAACGATTTTCCTTAAATGATGAATTTGAAACTTTATTCATGTTCATAAAATATGTAGGTTGACAATTACATATGTACATACATACATACATGTTTAATGTGTGTACTAGGTATGACTGCTTAAGATTTGCAATAATTGCTGTGCACAAAGGCAAATGTTGATTTGCCGACGGCATTTTACATTCTCAGATATTGGTGATTTTTTAGTTTTTCAAATAAGTTATGACTTTAATTCGGTATGTATTTACGATAAATTACGGCAAATCATTTCCTATACATAAATGTACATACATATGTATGTATGTATATACTATGCATACGTTTAGTTCATACATTCATCCATATTTACCTATGTACATTAGGGTGACAATTAAATGTATGGAGTATTTTTTTTTTCTTTATTGTTTTGGTCTCAGTGTTTTTTTGTGTGTAGTTTTATTTAAAAAAAATTCTAGTAAAATTTCAAGGTCGTAGGAAGAGGATTAGGGGGCGCGTCGGGCCCCCAAAGTTACACAAAATACGTTTTTTCACGCAAATTCTTACTTTGACTGCTTGTAACTTTCTCTGTGTTTTTTTTTTTTTAAACATTACTGGCGAAAGATGTTCATTAATATGTCTACAATAACATCTGTCAATAACATTTTTGTCTAATGTTAATATTTAATGAAAAAAACTTAGATATAGGAGAAAAAGTACGCCTCAATGTCGATTTATTATACTTAAATAAAACTACTTATGTATATGATTTCTCTTTTTATTAATATTGTTTAAAGCACTTGAGACAATGTCTTTTTATTACAGTCCGGAAACCGATGGCGGTAATCGCTAACAATTTTTAAAACAAATTGTTTTTGGCGTTCATTTTTGGTAAATAGTTTATTATACTCTTCCATCAATTTAACCCCCCTTTCGGCAGTGTCATTTGTAACATTTAATTTTTTCATCAGTTCAGCCGCTTTACAATAAGATTGGTCCTGCTCCCATTTGTCTGGGTTTAATTTAAAAAAATCAGTATTTATTTGAAATCTTTCAAATAATGCTTTTGTTTCGGCAGAGACGAACTGTTCAATTCCGTCATGGAATATTTCAACGATTTCTCTATCATTTATTGTAGCTCGCTTTGTGTTTTGCTCTTGTTCAAAATCATTTTCCAAAGCCGCCACCATTTTTTGTTTTGAAAAAAGGGATACGTTGCTGTCAAAAAATGCAAGACCAACCGCCTCAGGGCTTAAATACCACAAGTGGTTCCTGAACTTTTTAAGAGCAACATAAGATATAGCAGCATCAATTTTTTTGAAGTTTTCAAGTTTTTGTAAAAATAAAAAATCTTGATATGGCGCTTTAATGGCCAAAGGAGCAGAAAACCACGCTTCGACATAGACTTCAGCAATAAAAACACAAATTTGACGAAGCCCATTTAATTCAGTTGCTGAAAGCTGGAACTCGTTACGAAATAAAAATATTTTTAGACAGTAAAACGCTTTTGCCATCCACCTTGCATGGTGAACAGCTCCTGGCGATCGAAACATTAGGCTGTTTGGATGTGTCTTTTCTGGTTTTTGACCCAGGAAGAGCAAAGTGAGTTCCAAGAATTCTTTATAGTCTTCCCTGTGTTGTTTTTCTTCCAAGATATTATTTACTGCACCGATAATGCGAACAGCAGACTCTTTCATGTACGTCTTGACAGTTGGATCGTTGATGCCATACTCATAGTTTTTAGCATCAATCTTAGCCCAAGCATTTTTAAATTTCTCAAACATTTTAACGTTTGGACTTCCATAACAGCTTATTTTTTCTTCGAAAACGCATCTTAAAACAATCTCGTATATATGATGACGGCATGGTAACCATAAAAGTTGTCTTTGTAAATTATTTTCAATTAACGTACAGGTACCATTGAAACGCCCAGTATTGACCGCTGTTGTATCAAACACTAAAGCTTTGATGTGATTTTGCAGACCATATTCATAAATAGCATCGCATACAGCGGATGACTGTTCATTTCCAGTACCGGAATCAAGTGCAGGTATTTCAAGAAGCTGTTCAACTTTACCGCTCGATATTATTATAGGCAACCTATCAACTTTATCATTTCCCGTCAGCGCCGGCAAAAGTTTACCATCCCAATGAAGGCAGATAGCGTCGAGCTCATTTAATTTTAATTTATTTTTTAATGCTGAAAGTCTTTCTTCACGGATTTGTTCCCTTTCCTGGTGTACAGACGTTCGGTTTAAAATATAATCTTCAACATTATTACCCAGAGCTTCAACGACTGCGCTTATTAGATGAACCGCATGTCTGTCACTGATTTTACAGACATCGAGTGCGGCCGCCAGTTTTGGTGTTAGTATTTTATTTGTTCCCCTACATTTTTTGGCTGGAAGTTGACTACAACGTGGGTCACATTCCATATCTGGAAAACTGTTATCATTCTCTGAAGATTCAGATGACAGCAACTCTGCAGTTTCATCTAATAAAAACGACTTAATTTAAAGAAAATAAAAAATAAACAATAACATACAACGAACCAATTAATGCAATTTCACGATTATTCCGCTCCACTTGTTTGTAATAAATTGTTGTTGCGTTCTTCAAGTCGGCACTCTCGGCGTACTTCTTCGTAATCGATACCATACATAAAGCCTGGGCGCCCCGTTTTTCGTTGACTTATCAAGAAATCAATATCTTCTTGATTCGACATTATTTTTAATGCACTTGCATGCGCCACGTCAAAAAGCATATCCAATTTTTCTTTCCACGTGTTTACTTTGCTCTTATGGAAATTAGAAGTCTTCTTTGAATCTTTTTGAAAGCTTTGCCATTCTTTATACAATTTCTCTACATTTGTAATGCAGTGTTGTTTTTCCTTGACCGGAATGCGGGCTTTTTCCCAGAACACGAATAGTTCTTTTACAACTAAATCTGAACTTTCCCGTAAATTTTTTTTTACTACACGTAAATTGAAAAACAAAACTTTCAACACTTCTATATTGGAGGGTAGTTTACTTCCCGTTAATGAGTTGGTACAATAACCAATTAAATATATGCGTTCACGTAAATTTCTAGCAGACATTTTCGACTTTTCACATTCAAATATTCACTTCGAATGATTTTTTTGCAAATTTAATGCTATTAAAAAATGTTTGCGG
Organism: Philophylla caesio; assembly: GCA_963971545.1. NCBI lineage: Eukaryota > Metazoa > Arthropoda > Insecta > Diptera > Tephritidae > Philophylla > Philophylla caesio. The sequence goes on along the minus strand of OZ020608.1, from coordinate 34,827,999 downwards.
CTGCTGCATATAACTGTAAAATAAGAATCTATTTTCCGAGAAACATTGGTGCTGATTTTTTGTCGGTAGCTTACGCAAGCATTGAGAATAATATTGTTAAGGTTGTAACGGGAATATTCTCGGTCACAATTGTCAATATTATAGATCGCTTCAGCATACAGGCAAAAAAAATTTGAAGCAAACTTTTAAAGACAATTCTTACACTTGAAAACAAAAGTAAACAAAAAAAGCCTGAAGTTCGGACTAGCGAGGTCTTACTGTATATAATTGTTGAAGCTCCTCTTACGTAAATCATAAGGAATTTTCTATATGAATCTTTAATTAAATAAATCTGAACAAAATCCAAAATTTGAATCATATAAGTAATTTTATTTAAGTATAATAAATCGACATTGAGGCGTACTTTTTCTCCTATATTTAAGTTTTTTTCATTAAATATTAACATTAGACAAAAATGTTATTGACAGATGTTATTGTAGACATATTAATGAACATCTTTCGCCAGTAATGTTTAAAAAAAAAAACACAGAGAAAGTTACAAGCAGTCAAAGTAAGAATTTGCGTGAAAAAACGTATTTTGTGTAACTTTGGGGGGCCGACGCGCCCCCTAATCCTCTTCCTACGACCTTGAAATTTTACTAGAATTTTTTTTAAATAAAACTACACACAAAAAAATACTGAGACCAAAGAAAATATCACTTTCGAAATTAACTGTCACCCTATTGAACATACATATATTATTTTGATTTAATTGTGACTTAATATGACATGGTAAAAATTGTAAATAAATATCGAAAATTAATTTTTCGTTATTTATGGGATTGTATAGTTCATTGTTAGGATCGCCTAACTGGAATTTTGTGTTCATCCTATGTAAAACTGTACTTAGCTTATTATGCAGCTGTGAAATGATATACGCTTCCACATTAATCGCCTCCGTTCGCAAATTCATGAACGTCTGCTTCTCACCAAACTCCTCTTTCAGCTTATCAATAATTTGCTCAAAATTCGTGTTAATCAGCTTCACAATAACTTTTAGAGCACTCCCGCGCAGCTTGTTCGCCAATATATTTTGGATCACTGGTTTGTTACAAACGATGTGAGAGATAAAACACATATTCACGCAATATAACAGTAAACTTTTGTTTTTGCCTTTTACTAAACTGATTTTTATTATTTTTTTTTATTATGTTTGTTAATTTTTCTGTTGGCCTAGTAAATGTTAATATTTTACAATTTTATTGAGCTCAAGGCCAGTTTATGGAAGATTTTTTTGTGAAAAAACAACAACAGTTTTTAATGGTTGAAGTTATAGTACTATTTCGAAATCACCACATTTCCTCATCAGACTTCTTTTTTTTTATTATTAAATTAAATTGTTAATTTTTCTGTTGGCCTAGTAAAATGTTAATATTTTATAATTTTATTGAGCTCAAGGCCAGTTTATGGAAGATTTGTTTGTGAAAAAACAACAACAGTTTTTAATGGTTGAAGTTATAGTACTATTTCGGAAATCACCACATTTCCTCATCAGACTTCTTTTTGATTATTAAATTAAATTATTTTTAATTTAATTTTCATAACCACTTCTCTCAGGCTTTGAACCCGGGAGCTCGGAGTTGCAGAGCCAATACGCTACCTATTGTGCTACGCTAGCCGAGTTGGCTGTTGTGTTTATTTCATCTTCCTTAAACAAACCAACTACAAACAAGAGCAACTGATCTGCCGCTATTTAACTTGTTTGTGTGGTTGTTGTTTGTGTTTTTATTTTGCAAATACATAGGTCATTGCTCGAGTCGCGCATTACATTACATAAACAATAGCGACTTTAACTTGAGTACAAGCGCATACAAACATACATACAAGTTTCTTGCTGCACTCAGCATTCTTCGCGTACGAGCCAATATTGTTATGTATACAATTGGCCGTACATATGTAAGCATTAGTAAATAAGAATATTGTAAGTATAAATAAGAGTGAAAATATGAAAATAAAATCAATTGCAATCAAACCGAGAACCTGATACTTTACATGGAGATCCTGCCAGTTCTATCGGCAACTTGCCTTCTATATCGGCAAGCTGCCTTTTAAATATTCAGATCCTGCCAGTTCTATCGGCAACTTGCCTTCTATATCGGCAAGCTGCCTTGTAATAATCACTGCCAGTTCTGTCGGCAACTTGCCTTCTATATCGGCAAGCTGCCTTGTAATAATCACTGCCAGTTCCAGCGGCAACTTGCCTTCTATATCGGCAAGCTGCCTTGTAATATCCAGATCCTGCCAGTTCCAGCGGCAACTTGCCTTACATATTGGCAAGCTGCCTTAATCCTGGACCACACGCGCCTTGCCTTTAATATTGGCAAGCTGCCCTTGTAAGAAAAATGAGCGCAGAAAATTTCGAAGAAATTTTAAAGAAATGGACAAATTTCTTTACACGAAACGCTGAAAAACCGACCACAACGGAGCATCAAATCGGACCAAAGCCGATTAGTATTGAAGAGTATAGGAGGCGCAACACAAACAAAAAAGACAACACCCCAAAAATACCAATTACTAAGCCCCTTAAAAGGAAACGAGGAGGAAAAAAGTATCGTCAACGCAGGAAGGTAGCAGAACTATACAAAGAAATCAACCTACAGACGTCATCAATCAAAAAGAAAAAGCTAAAAAATGCAATTAAGGAGATAAGGAAATTATAATATCATATACGAGTATCGAAAAATTTTAAATAAATATATTTTGGCAACCTAACGGCTGCCTATTAATTGGCAAGAATTGAAAAATTCTTGCCGTAAAATACAATAAATATATATTACTAGTAAGCAATGCTTAATTATTAGCAAATATTTAAAACAAAAATGGGTGCAGAAAACTCCAAAATAAAAAATGCCGACGCCAATGTCGTTAACCAAATAGAAGTTGTTGATCACACAGAGGCATTAGACTCCATAAAACTAATGTTACTACTAATAACAATATTCAGTTGCATTGAACTATTTTTAAAAATATACTCTACACATAATAGGATATTAAAGAAAAAATATTTAAGCCGCGCAGACGGTTTAGATAAAGTATAATAAATGTTTAGTTAATACTTAATCAAATTTTCAATGGGCCGATGGGAAGAAGTTTGTAAAATATTTTTGGAAGAAAAAGGAATAGCAGAGAAATCCTACAAATGTATAAATAAAAACATAAAAATAAGGACAGAGACAGTAGTCAAACATTTAACAATAATATTAACATCTCTCAATAGATTAGGTAAGGAAATACGAGAAATAAATAGCCAGCTCACTAAAAGTCACCAAATAGAAGCATATCAAATATTTTCAAGTGTCAGAGATAAACTAGTATCCTCACTTGCCAGGTACAACATAGAATTGACGGTACCAACTATATTCGAACACGACATACTAATTGACTTTGAACCCTTATTATTAGATACAACCACCGATTTAGAGGAAGACGAAGAAGAACAGACAGAGAAAGAATTACAAAAACTAAATTTCAAAAAAACAAAATTCAAAATGGCACAAACAACGGTAGAATTCATTAAGACGGCATCGTCAATTCTACCCGAGTTTGACGGCAAACCAGAAAACCTACCCAGTTTTTTGGATGCTCTTGATATTCTTGAACAAATCAAGGATAGTCATGAAGCCATTGCAATTTCTATGATTAAAACAAAACTTAAAGGCACAGCTAGAAATTTAATAAGTAATGAACAAACAATACTAGAAATAAAACTTAAATTAAAACGCAGTATAAAAGGCGAGTCAGTAGAAGTACTAACAGCCAAACTACTAAATATCCAACAACGCACTAAGACAGCCAACCAATATACAACTGAAATTGAAAAATTGACAAAATCTTTAGAAGGAGCATACATCTCCGATGGCCTGACCTCCGAGCTAGCAACAAAATATGCTACACAATCAGCTGTAAAAGCGATATGTAAAAACTGCTCAAATGAAAAAGTTAAAATGATAATGCAAGCAGGAACGTTCACTTCGATGAACGAGGCAATATCAAAATTTACAAACAGTTGTACTGAAGTTACAGGTAACCCTAACTCAGTATTACAACTTCGCCAGCAAGGAAATTATCGTGGTAACTTCCGTAGAGGTTATCAAAGTAATAATTACAGAACATTCCCACGCAGTAACAATAACAATAATTACCGACCAAACAATAATCATCAAAGACAAAATAGGAGTTATTATAATCAAACAAGACCGAATAACAGAACCAATGGTCGCAATGTACGTAACCTAAACCAACAAGAAAGTCAAAGTACGGGAAACCAGCAAACTCCACTTCAACAACAATAGATAGTGCAAAAAGAAGGGTATGCGTACTCAACCTACATCTAAATAGCTACATATCTTGCAAAACAGCATTAAGCAACTCATATTCAACATTCCTGATAGACACAGGAGCAGATATATCAATTATTAAAAAGAATCGAATTGATACGAACATTATTATCAATAGTTCACAAATAACAGATTTAAAAGGTATTGGTCAAGAAATAATAAATACACTAGGAATAGTTAATACAGATTTAGTAGGTGATAATATATTAATTCGACACAAATTTCACGTAGTAGAAGACAATTTTCCAATTCCATGCGACGGCATTATAGGACTAGATTTTATTAAAAAATATAATTGTATATTAGACTATCAAAGGGATAAAGATTGGTTAATTCTCAGACCAAATGATTACCATGAAGACATAGCAATCCTTATGACAAATAGACCAACTATTAATACAATTACAGTACCCGCTAGATCAGAAGTTATACGCCAAGTTTATGTAAAAACCAGTAACACTGAAATTCTAATACCACATCAAGAACTTGATAATGGCATTTTTCTTGCAAATACAATTGCGAATAAAAATCAAACATTCGTAAAAATAATAAATACAACAGATAAAAACGCAATAATTGAAAATTATGATATAAAAACAGAAAACCTAAATGACTACATAATTCTGAAAAATACTTACACGAACAACGAAAATAATAACAGAAAACTAGAGAAATTGAAAAAGAATTTCCCACCATTCGTTAGCCAACAACTTAATACACTATGTTCAGAATATATTGATATTTTTTCCTTAGAAACAGAGCCCATAACTACTAATAATTTTTATAAGCAAAAACTACGTATGAAAGATGAGGAACCAGTTTACGTAAAAAACTATAGAATACCAGAAGCACATAAAACAGAAATAAATAAACACATTACTAAACTTATTAAGGATGATATAATAGAACCATCAATGTCAGAGTATAATAGCCCAGTACTACTAGTACCAAAAAAATCACTTCCAGGTAGTACAGATAAAAGATGGAGATTAGTAATTGACTTTAGATCAATAAATAAAAAACTAACAGCAGATAAATTCCCACTACCAAGAATTGATGATATTCTCGATCAATTAGGAAGAGCAAAATATTTTTCATGTTTAGACTTAATGTCTGGATTTCATCAAATTGAACTAAGCACAGAATCTAGAGATTTTACATCATTTACAGCAGACGGTGGTACTTATCGCTTTAAAAGTAGCCCCTAATTCATTTCAAAGAATGATGACCCTAGCATTCTCAGGTCTCAAACCATCCCAAGCATTCCTATATATGGATGATTTAGTAGTATTAGGATGTTCCGAAAACCATATGATGAAAAATTTACGAGACGTATTTTCCACTTGTAGAAAATATAACCTTAAGTTACACCCAGATAAATGTACCAGTAAAGGAATTTTACCAGACCCTAGTAAATTTGAAACAGTTCAAAAATACCCAGCACCCAAAAATGCCGACGAAGCAAAAAGATTCGTCGCGTTCTGTAACTATTATAGAAAATTCATACCACATTTCGCACATCACTCAAGAATTTTAACAAAACTTTGTAAAAAGAATGTAGTATTCGATTGGACAGAAGAGTGTGAAAAAGCATTTAATTATTTAAAAAATGCATTAATTAGTCCAAATATCCTACAATACCCCGATTTTAGTAAAGAATTTTGTATCACAACAGACGCAAGCGGTTTCGCATGCGGAGCAGTACTAAGTCAAGAATATGATGGAAAACAACTTCCAATTTCCTATGCCTCAAGATCATTCACTAAAGGTGAAGTAAATAAATCAACAATAGAAAAAGAATTAGCAGCAATACATTGGGCGATTACTTATTTCAGACCATACGTTTATGGCAGAAAATTCCTTATCAAAACAGACCATCGACCTTTAACATACCTTTTCTCAATGAAAAATCCATCATCAAAGTTAACTAGAATGAGATTATGCTTAGAAGAATACGAATTTGAGGTGGAGTACATTGCTGGAAAAGAAAACTATGTGGCAGACGCACTATCCCGCATAGATATAAATGATTTTAAAAACATGACAATCGAAGCAAATAAAATACTTCGAGTATCGACCAGATCAGCGACTAAACAGTCGAACAAGAACAAAAATCTTAAAGAAGATGAAAAATGTCACAAAGAGAACCCTAAAATATATGAAGCGCTAAATAAATATGAAGTAAAAAGACATGTCGAGCTCGTTTTCAATCCTCCGAAATTATATTTCAAGAAAGGAAAGAAAATTTGTAGCCAAATAAATACAAGCAACCTAATTGTTGAGGCGAAAATTGACTTAGGACAATTATTTACCAGGCTTATGAAAGAAGCCGGCAATTTAGGACTTGTAAAAATACAATTGTCCTTAGGAGACAAATTGTTTAATTATACTCGAGTAGATGAATTTAAGGAAATAGGTACCAAAGTTCTCAAAAATTTAACAATCGCATTAACTCCGGAGGTTATGCAAGTGACAAATGCTGATCAAATTAATAAAATTCTTAAAGATTTTCACGATGACCCTGTTAAAGGTGGCCACCCAGGAATCAATCGTACGACTAACAAAATAAAACAAAAATTTTATTGGAAAAATATGAAAAATGACATTCGTAAATACATCAAGAAATGTATACACTGTAACAAAAACAAGACAGATAAACACCTTAAAGAACCAATGACAATTACAGAAACACCACCTAAAGCTTTTGATATAGTACGTATTGGCTCTGCAACTCCGAGCTCCCGGGTTCAAAGCCTGAGAGAAGTGGTTATGAAAAATTTAATTAAAAATTAATTTAATTTAATAATCAAAAAAAAAGAAGTCTGATGAGGAAATGTAGTGATTTCCGAAATAGTACTATAACTTCAACCATTAAAAACTGTTGCTGTTTTTTCACAAAAAAATCTTCCATAAACTGGCCTTGAGCTCAATAAAATTGTAAAATATTTTTTTTATTATTATTATTTATTTTTATTGTACTAAAACCTACGTGACTAGCGACAATGGTATTTATTGGTTTGTTTCAAGACGTTAAGGAATTTCCCAACTATTGCTCAAAATATCCCAAGCCAGGTATCAAATTCTATTACAAAGCTATTTGAGAGTCATCGCCTTACTTTGGCACTTTTTGAAAGTTTATTTTATTTAATATTTAGTTTATAATCTATGTTTTTCCATAATTTTTATTTTTTTTATTTTCACTTTTAAATGAAAATAGTCACGATTTATTTAACAAAAATGGTTAATCACTGCACTTTAAAGCAATTTTTCTCGGGAATCGTTAATTTTATATCAACATCCCATCCTCGTCGTCATTTATGATTTTAAATCTCAATGATTTAATACTTGCTATGTTAAATAAAATAACTTTAACCTTTTAACCTTGTCGCTTTGTCGCGTATACGTTGCCGGTCATTTTTGGGCTATCGTTGTGGTGGCCCTAACTAGCTCAGAAACTACGTGGTTGTGGTCCTTAACCCTTACCACAATGATGCCGACCGGAAGTTACGTTTCGTTCTCTATCATATCCCTGCAAACAGTAAGCCCACCCTTCCAGGAAACTCATTATTTAAATACGATTTCCCTTTACCCGACTCCAATCAACCATGCGCCCTTAACCTTTTGTCATCCTCCCCTCTCCTTAAAGTTTACTTAGGCCATCATTTTATTTTTGTTATGACTCAATTATACAATCTACTTTTATTTAAAATTTCTTAATATTTATATATGTACATTGGTAAATTATTAGAGATAATTTGGAGCTAATCTTTATACAATAAAAATTGAAGTCATAAAAAAATTTAACAAAAAAAAAGACACTTCAAATATGCTATCATCTACAGATTACATATCACACATTTTAAAAATTTTTAAAAATTTTTATTCTTTTATATCCGCCACAAAAAAAAAGGAACCAACCAAATATATGTATGTATATATGTCTCAAGACGCAGGGATTTTTGCACAAAAAAAGAAAGGTTAAACTTTGTCTTCCTACACCCTACCTAAAGAGCTCCTTATTGTTGGGGTTGAGGCTTTCGGGTCTTTATTTGATCCACTTGATATGAAATTACTTTACTCCGTTTGGTTCTTCTTTTTTTCTCTTTTGTTTTTTTTTAAACGGCGGTTAACAATACCGAGACAATATGGATATATTTCACCTAAAACAAGGATAAACGATTTTATACAACAAAAAAACTAATTAGGGTTTTACACTTAAGTATACGTACATATTCATGTTGTTATATGAAAAAAAACAGAAGCGGAGGGTGCAAACTATAAATTTCTTATACTACATTTATGTCGCGTAGTGTCCTTTACTGGCGGGATATTTTCGTTATACGATAAAGTGGTGTTCTTGGCTAACCTCTTAAAGTGTTATCCCTCTATTTTTATAGGGAATTTATTTATGGTTGTGAAGAAATATCAGCGGCTTCGTCCTCCCGTCGTGGTTTCTGGGTTGGAATCATTTGTTATTGTTCGGATCCTTGGATGTGTCAGTATCAGGGGTGGAGACGCACGCACGCTCAGACGTTGACAATAATATATTTACATGCAACTTTTTATTTTAATTTACTTTCATTATTAAAAATCTTGTTTTTAATTTAATAATTATTCACGCAGGGTTGGGGACTTTCTTTTCATCCCGGACTAGCGTACGGCGTATCTGCTTCTTTCACCGCCAAACAAAATCCAATCTACCCCGGTCACACTTATAACCCCCTTATATATTATTCGTGTGGCCTCTGTGGTCGAGTTGGTAGTGGTGTGTGCTATAACTTGATATGCCGGTGAGTTCGAGGTTCGAATCTCAGTCAGGGCAAGCAAAATCTTTATAATAGAAAACGTTTTTTCTAATAGCGGCTAACCCTCGGCAGGCAATGGCAAACCTCCGAAGGTATTTCTGCCATGAAAAAGCTTCTCATTAAATACATCTGCCGTTCGGAGTCGGCACAAAACTGTAAGTCCCTCCATTTGTGGTATAATATAAAGACGCACACCACAAATTGTAGGAGAAGCTCGGCCAAACACTGAGCTATATGTCGTCAAAGTTATATATATATATATATATATTATTCGTTCGCCTGCTACTCAGCCTGATCACCGGTTTTTCTTTTTTTACGTTATCTCGTCGCGACCATGGTCTGGCAACCTCATCGTACCCAAAAGCTCTATAATTTCCCTATTTGGTCCTTTTGCCCCTTGACATTTCTTGATCTGAGAGATGACACCAACTTTTGGTAAAAAGATTATTTTGGTGTTTTTTTTTTTGTTTACATAAATTTATTATTTTTAAGCAAGTGCCCAACGTGGTGAACTCGCATGCCCTGACACGGTCTCCTGCCTCGAGAGCTACGCCGGGCATGTGTTTATTGCCTTCACTTCTATCACTAGTTTCGGGAAGTTGGAAATCGCATTTATATCCATCTTTTAGAGTATTTTGTATATGTGTTTTTAATGTTTTTTTTTCAGGTACATGACATGGTTGCTTCTACCTTCCTGGACGGCTTGACCCTCACCGTCAAGAGAGACTCGTTCCAAAGCACAGCCCTATTGTTTAATGTCCTTGGCGTGCCACGCTCCCAGGCTTTTTCCGGCGAGTGATTCCAATAGGTACATGTTGTTTCTGAGTGCTTTTGTTACGCGGCATTTAGTAAGTTTTTTGCAAAACTTTGAATTAATATTCTTCTTAAAGTCACTTAAGACAAAGTTGCGTTTGTAAACTTCTTGGCCCGGACAGAAGCGAACTTCGCGGATTCTTTTATTGTAACGCGTTGCGTTTAATTCGTACGCATCGTCAAATTTTGCTTGATCTCGCGCATAATCCTGATTTTGGCGCTATTATTTAATACAAAAATTTCGTTATCATTCAGACTGCGTAATTTTCGTGCCGAATAACGCGAAATACGGAGCAACCCCTGTCGCCGAATGAACCGCACTACGAAGAGCGCATTCTATTTCGGAAATGTATAAATCCCAATCACGATGATCTTTCTCAAGGTACGACCAGATAGCCGCCAGAACCGATTGGTATACACGTTCAGCTGCATTCACCTGCGGAGCATAGTACGCCGTTTTCATATGTGTGACACCTTAGGCTTGCAACAACTGAGTAAAATGTTTCGACGTAAATTGTTTTCCCTTGTCGGAATGTATGGTCTCCGGGACCCCGAATTTGTGAAAGATTTCATCAGTAAAAAAATTTACTACGTTGCCCGCGGTAGCCTCACGCAAAGCTTTCAAAAAAATTAATTTCGAGAAATGGTCTACAACGATAAAAATAAAGCTGTTTCCACTTTTCGATCTAGGATATTTACCAAGGAAATCAATGTACAATTTTTGAAAAGGACGAACCTCGCTTCCCATGCTGGGTTTTAACGTTGCGTTGATAGGCTTTGTTTCTTTGCATACTTGACAATTACGCACGAAGTTACACACTTGCACTTCCATGTTTGGCCAATAATATAGTCGTCGTAGGCGATTCAACGTTTTATTTATGCCCCCATGTGCGGCAATCTCCGAACAGTGGGCGTTTTCTATTAAGGCTGAGGTAAGTGCTTCTGGAACCCATAGTTTCCACTCATTTTCCTCACATGCAATTTCATTCGGTAAGAATTTCTTGATGACTAAACCATCCTCTACTTTTAGTTCAGGCAACCGCCCCGCGTTGTTTTGAATGGTACTCACTAATTCCTTATATTCTCATCCGTATCCATACCCTTAATTGGCGCATTCAAGGATTCTTCTATACAACGCGATAGTGTATCGGCGACATCGCTTTTGCGGTGTTCAATCTCAAACTCAAGTCTTTCAGTGACATTAGCCACTTCAAACTTGCGTGATCCGTCACCACTGTAAATGGCATTATCTCTATGTAAGGACGGAACTTCATGACCGTCACAGCAGCCAGACATTCCTTTTCGGTTGTACTGTATGTAGTTACGCTGGCAGTCATTGAGTTTTTGGGAAAAGTATGCAATGGGCCTCTCCGAGCCATCGGTTTCTTTTTAGTACAACACAGCACCCACCCCATAGTCGCAAGCATCGCATTGGACAAAAAAACGTTTTGAAAAGTCGGGATGTTTAAGCACCGGAGCAATGGTGAGTGCCTTTTTTAGTTTGCAGAACGCCCCCAAAGCTTTCTCATTTATTTCAAATTTTTGGCCCTTTTTTAGGGTATCTGTTAAGGGTGCTACTAACGATGCAAAGTCTTTAATAAAACGCCTATACCATCCGGCAGTACCAAGGAAACTTCGGACTTGCTTCACGGTTTTCGGAACAGGAATATTTTGAATTGCCATAATTTTTTCATTGTCAGTCTTTAACATACCCCCTCCTTCGATATACCCAAGGTAAGGCAGTTCTTTGAAGCAAAATTTGGACTTACTTAAACCTATTGTTAAATTTGCCTCTTTTAAACATTTCGCGACTTCGGTCAGAATTTCAATATGCGACTCAAAACCTGCCACAATTATTAGCAGATCATCGAGATAGGTAAATATATTGGTTCTGAGTTTCTGTGGAATCACCCGGTCCATTCATCTACATAATCTTTGTGCATCGTTACATAACCCGAATGGCATCGTTACAAATTGGTAGAGCGGCCGTCCAGTCACCGTGAACGCGGTATATGGTTTACTTGATTCATCCAGCTTTTCATGCGTCGAGGAAGAACCGATTCTTGCCAGGCTTTCGTACGATTGTTGTCCGGTTACTCCATGGACTTTCACTCTCCTCTATCACGCCCAATTCCAACATCTTATCGATCGCCTGCATCGCCGGAGACAGAGGATAGTGGCGGTCTTTAATTGGCACGGTGTCGTCCACCAGCTTGATGTTGTGCCTCTCCAGATGCGTCCACCGTAATGCTTTTCATGGGTTTTAAAGCTGCTAACCATCCGACCCAGTATCTGTTGTTGCTCTGTCGAAAGTGAGTGAAGGACACGCCGTTCATTCCTGTCTTCATCGGATACTAAATTCTGTTCTAATTTATTCATATTGATTTCATCGGCTGCGATCACATCCGGGGCCAGCTGGAACGCGCGCCAGTAGTCCATTCCCAGAAAGGTATTTTGATCCAGATGTGGGCATAAGAAAAATGTAATATTTTTTTCTACATCCTTATACTTTACAGGTAAGGTAATTTTGCCTAACACATTGTGCGTACGCCCGCCTGCAGTTTTGACAACGGAAACATACCGTTCGACCGATGCATCTATTTTTTCCAATAACTCACGACCACCACGTCCGAGGATACTTACTGACGTGCCGGTATCTAATAATCCGCGTGTACTCAAGTCTTTGATTATAATATCTTTTAATTGACGCTACGACTTTCTGGCGCAATATTTTCCGTTGACGAAATCTCTCCCGTGCCTTTTGGACCTTTCGCGACACACCTCGACGTCCTGTCAATATACTATCGGCGAAGATGCGTTGGCGTGCTTGCAGGTACTTTCTAAAACGTTCTTCGTAGGATGTTATGTTCCTCGGCAGTTTTTCATTTAAGTTATTTTCTGATTTATTAAAAATTCTAATATTTGATGTATTTGAAGGTAATTTGACCTCATGACCGGACTCTTCTGCTATCGACGTGTTTGTTGGGGCACCTACTCTTTCAGGGTTTGTGTGGAGCGCGATTCCCCCGTCGTAATTGCGTTCCGCACCGCGTTTCCCGCTGGGTTACCGGGCATTTCGGGGTTATGAAATCGGGTTGTCCGCATTTAAAACAAAAAATTCTGCGCTGCATTGACATACAATCCGTAAACATGTGGCCCTCCGCTCCGCAATTCCAGCACCGTATTTTCTCACGACCAATTGGCTGCTTGGGAAAACGCTGATGAACAATTTCATTAACGTGTTGTGTCCGTGGCATATAGCCACTTGCTTGCACGCGATCTCGACGCGGAAAACACCGTTCCACTTCTTTACATTCCATTCGAAGCTGATCAAGCGAATATGTGGGAATAGGATAAGTAATTTATGCTAATGATTCACGCAAGTTTCCTTTCATCAGGCGAATTATCTCGTATTGGGGGATTGGATTCCTAATACGCGAGCGCAGTGTACCTACAACCTGAAAATATTCATCGATGGATTCACCGGGCTTTGGTTTTCGCTCCGTCAATTCCCTTAATCATTCGAAATCAGTTCGTTGTGACGCGAACTGGCCCCGTAGTGCGAATTGCAAGCTGGGCCAGTCAATTCGGCCATGCGACCGAATATAGAGCCAGTACCATTCGCGCGCCTCCCCACTTAACAAACGATGGAAATCTCGTAGGATCTCACACCACGAGCAGAAGTATTGGTCCTTCAAATATTCTAATCTAAACAAGAAATCTTCAATCGACATTGGGTCACGGTGCCCCTGATAACTTATGCCCCATTTTTCTATATTAATTTCAGGTCGTCTAAAATCTTGATTTATTTTTTCAGGTATTGGGTGATCGTTATCGGAACAGACTACCGGGACTCCTGTGTCTGAGATTGGCGGTTGGCGCGGTGGTGACGTGTCGTGGTATGCCAGTGCATAGGCGGCTGACTAGGACGTGGGAATACAATTATTTCTATATGGATTGGTACTAATTATATTTATATTTCTAGTTAATACGCCTTCGGGACGCCTTGATTCGACGGAGTCGACACTGGTGTTGTGCTTCCTTTTTTTTATATCCTCGATTCCGCGGAATACTAGCAGCGCCTGAAACACGGTGATCTCGCCTGTGCCTCGTGACTTTCTCACCATATCATTAACGTTATCGCGTATTTCGCTTATGAGAGCCTGTTTTATTTCTGCTACCATTTCCTTTAGCACAGGTGCTAGGTAGGTAGGTATATGTGGCGGTCACCGTTGCTTCAGCGACCCACTTAGGCCATGATTGGAGGCCCGTTGTGATACCACTAGCTAAGCGTTCATTCCCCTTTGCTGAACCATTATGAGCTCTTGACGAATCTCGCCAAGCATCTTGGGTCTATAGAACCTAATTCTCCGAGGTATCCAAAAAGTGGTACCCCTAGAAAGCGTAGCCTGCTTCTTGCTTGCGCTGGACAATTGCATAGAAGATGAAGAACAGTTTCCTCCTCTGCATAATTTTTGCAGCTTCTACAGCATCTGTGAAAGGGTACACCGAGACGCCCCGCGTGGTTGCCTATGAGGCAGTGCCCCGTAAGGGCTCCAATGACCTGAGATATAGCATCCCGTTTTAAGGTGTACATACCACGCGACCGTTTACGATCCCATCTAGGCCAAGTCTGCCTAGATATCCTACATGTCGTGGTCTGTGCCCAGCTCTCATTCGCACGAGCATAGGCATATTCTTTTAAGAGCAGCCTGCAAGTACCAAAGGGCATACCAATGCGTTCTTTACCAGGAAGAATCTGCTTGGTTGTCCCTTCCTTCGCAAGTTCATCCGCTATACAGTTACCCTCGATGTCCCTGTGGCCTGGAACCCAGATGAGGTTTAGTCTGTTCTGCTTATCCATTTTCTGAAGAGATCGGCGGCAATCCAGTACAATATTTGAAGTTATCGCAGCTGAGCTCACTGCTCTAATTGCCGCTTGGCTGTCCATAGCCAGTTTAGAGGTAAGTCTCGCGAGAAGACCCCTCCTCCCACTCTGCCATTCAGCTTCGAACCATCTGTGAAAACCGTAATACTTCCAGGTGGGGTATAGAAATTTTTAGACCACTCCTCCCTACCTGGAATCAACATCGCGAAGTTTCTGTCTGGGAGGCTATACTTACTCAGTATGCTTGAGTGCCCACATAGGCTGGACTCCCATTGATATGTCTCGCTTAGTCGAAGCGCGGCAAGAGCCGCCATCTGTTGACCCACTAAGTCGAGGGGAAGAAGGTCCAGAAAAACATTCAAGGCGTCGTTTGGTGTTGTTCGTAAAGCTCCGCTAATGCAGATAATACTGGCTCTTTGTACTTTACTAAGTAGATTGTAGTTAGCTCAAGGCAGGCCACCATGAGATGACTCCATAAAGAAGAATCGGTCTTACCACCGCTGTATAGATCCAGCGGCATACGCTTGGATTTAGACCCCATTTCTTTCCAATGGGCCTTTTGCAGGAGTATAGGGCCACAGAAGCCTTTTGAGTGCGCTGGACAATATTATTTCTCCAGCTTAGTTTCATATCTAAAAAAATTGGCTTCCTTCTTTAGATTTCAACGAATACCATTCAGTACCGAAGTAATTAACTCCGGTGTCTTATATTTTCTAGTGAAGAGTACCAACTCCACTTTTTCCGAGTTGACGCTAAGACCACATCGCGTGGACCAGTTCCCTACAGCGCGGAGTGTTCCTTGCATCAAATCACACAATGTCTGCGGGAACTTGCCCATGTATGCTATGGCGATGTCATCTGCATATGCGACAACCCTGGCGGCACCCCATTCCGTCTCTCGCAAGAGTGAATTTACAGTTAGATTTCAGAGTAGGGGTGAAAGTACACCACCCTGTGGCGTTCCGGGAGACACATGCCTCGAAACACGGTTTGCGCCGACTTCTGCTGTAATCTTTCTACTTAAGAGCATTTGCTCTATAAATTCAACCAGGGAGTTCTCTGCACCAAGTCCTCTTAAGGCCTGGGTTATGGCCCCCAATTAATGTTGTTAAAAGCTCCCTCAATGTCAAGAAAAGCTACGAGGCAAAATTCCTTGTAACTAAAAGATCTCTCAATGTAGCTGACTAGGGAACGTAGCGCAGTGTCTGTGGACCTTCCGTTTAGGTAAGCGTGCTGGTTATTTGACAAAAGTCTTTTATCGATTGTGAAAGAGAGGTGGTTATTAATCAGCCTCTCTTGAGTTTTGAGAACAAAGGATGACAGACTTATTGGTCTGAGATCCTTCGGGTTCGTATGTGATACTTTTCCGGCCTTGGGAATGAAGACCACTGAAACAGATCTCCATGCCGTTGGCACGTAGTTTAGTTTAAAGCAGGCCCTAAACATGCTTAGTAGCCAATTCGCAGAAGTGTCGATTGTTGCATCCAGCTGCGCAGGTATAATGCTATCCGGCCCTGCTGTTTTATAAGGTTTAAAGCTTTTTATCGCTGAAATAATACTTTCTCTTGAGATAGGGAGATTAACGATTGCACCCGAAGGGGGGCACTCTACTTCCCTTGGTTGTGAGTTTCCAGGAAAGTGTGTGTCGAGAAGCAGCTCGACCGTATCTTTTCCTGTAGCCGTCCAGGAGCCATCCTGTCTCTGTAAAGACCCAATCGTGTTTGTTGTGCCTGACAGAATTCTTATTAGTCTGGCGGTTTCGTTGACGCCTTCAATGCCAGTACAAAAATTCCTCCATGAGGACCCCTTCGCTTCACGTAGGGCTTTTTTATAGACCCGCAGGAGCTGCTTATAAGTCTGCCATTCTAACTCCTGACTCAGCCTTTTCGCCCTGTTAAACTGCCTCCGGCAATCTTTGCGCAGCGAGTCTAAGTCGCGGGACCACCAGTGTGGCCTACGCTTTCCCCAAGTTTTGGGGTCAGGGCAGGCTCTGGCCAGGGCCTGCGAGCAGCTCGCAGTAAAAAAAGTCCACCATGTCCTCCAGTTTACCGATGTAGTTGGGCTCTACCGGTACTGGATGTGGAGGTTGCTTTCGAGAATTTCCCTATAGAGAAGCCAGTCAGTGTTTCTCAGATTCTTACGAACCTTCGGAGCAGTGGTGAACAGATCTAGAATTGTCTCAATATATCTATGGTCTGAAAAGGAGTGTTCATCAAGAACCTTCCAATTGGTTACCATATCATATAGCTCTTCACTACATAAAGTGAGGTCTATGACCTCCTGTCGATTTTTACCGATAAAATTGGGCTCTGTGCCCCTATTGCATATAACTCAGTTAGTGGTTAAGAGGTAATTGAAAAGAGACTCACCTCGATTGTTAACGTCGGTGCTACCCCACTGTACATGGTGGGCGTTAGCGTCGCACCCGATGAGAACTAAACCCTCTGCGTGGTCGTTCACTAGATCGCGGAGTAGATCCTGAGGGGGATTCTCAGCCTCATACGCCATATATGTGGAGGCCAGTAGCAAAGACTTGCCTCCGATCTCCAGCAGTCTTGTCGTCATGTCTCCATTACTATAACAAGGTAAAAGAAAAATGTTTAGATCTTTCTTCGCCATTACACAGGTTCTTATTTTACCTTTACCACACTCAACAAGCAGCCTATAGCCCACCGCACCTAGACCACAGACCCCCGAGTTATCAACCCAGGGTTCCTGGATAAGTGCGATGTGTATGTCGTCGCCTAGTAGGCGACTCAGGAGAGCAGCGGATGCTGCCTAGACCGGTGGAGGTTGATCTGCAGAACCCTAATCATTTGAGGTTCCCATCAACTCCTCCACCGCAACGACAGTGACGTCAGCGCTGTCTTCCCCATCGCTAAAGTGCAGCTCCTCCTCAGCATACATTCTTTGCATCGCCGATGCCATGTTTGATTGCGAGGAGGCTCCGCTCTCCGCATCGGAAAAGTCAGCCTCCGGTTCAGGTCCCTCAATGTCCACCTCCATTAAGGCACCCGCTTCGGAGGCACGCTGCGCGTCACCACGGTACACTCGCAGAGTCACCTCATGAAGGCCGTAGTAAATATCCAAAGAGTACCTGTTCAGAGACAGGATCACTTGCCTTGACGGCCCATGCGGCTCCTCTACTCGTAGGACCTTCCAGTCGCCCGTAGGTATTGTCGGGTTGTTCACCGGAGAGCTACAGGCACCCACGCCCTCGCTCTAGGTCTGACTGGAATATCCTTCCAGTCGACAACCGCTAGTTTCGCTCCGGGGTATACAGCCCCTACCTTAGCAACGACGGCCTTATACAGCGCCGCCGACCTTGCATCATCACATGCCACTACCTTTACGTGGCCCTGGAACCAGCCGGCATCTCTGCACGCAGGAGGGGCTTCAGGGTTCTCTAGCAGAACATCCATGATGACGTTTGCCAGAGCCGCCTTTATCCACCTCAACTGGTTCCTTGGGATCGACCCGTGCTCGTTGCCGCGGTCCAGAACCCCGATAAGGGTCCTGTCTCTGGCAACATCCGCAAAACTGGGTCTGGCCACACCGGGTCGGACACACTTCTTTTTAGGAGCAGGTTGCTGCTCCTCCACTGACCTCTGTCTCTTTGTTGGGGGTACTCTATCTTCAGCCGCTACCCCAGCTGTGCTTCGGTATTTGGGTATTAGAGCTTTCGCTCTTTCTACTGCCTCCCTTGCACTATGAGGCAACGTTTCCAACGGCACCCCCTCGTACTTTCATCTTCCCTACTACTCCTGATTTTATAGGCTGGGAAGAGGTTTTAGATTTAACTTTGCTCACCGAGGGTAATCTAATGGTCACAAAGTGGAAAGTATGCTACGATGAAACCCTCTCGGACCACCGTCGTAAGTTTTTGAGTTAAACATTGAGGCGGAAACGCCTACTCCCTTTAGGAACCCCCAGAAGACAAACTAGGGCCTTTTCCAAGAAATCATCACCAAAAGGTGAACAAAATACTAGTTGAAAATGTTTCCACAAGGGTTGAGCTAGACTCTAGAGCGGACAGCTTAGAAAAATCCTTCGGAAAGGTCTTTTCGAAAGCCTGCCCGCTAAGATATGGTAAGAAGGCTTGTACACCTTGGTGAAATGAGGAATTTACAGAGCTCCGTAAGCAAGTGAGAAGGGCCTTCAATGATGGCTACAAAACGAAAGTCTGGGACCGTTACAAGGAGGCATCCTGGAGAGAAATCTGTGAATCCATTGAAGGTACCAAGGAATCTGCCAGACTGAGTAAAATTCTTTCTAATGGGTCTTGGACAGAAACGGATGGAGAGTCGTTGGACATTCTGCTTAGTACTCACATTCCAGGGTGAAGGCAAGCGAACTAGAACCGGTCTTGGACCCGAACCCTTCGCGAACTCCCGCCGGCGAGCTCTTGAATGAGCTACTGGAGAAGGAGAAACTAAAATTTGCCATCTTTAGCTGTTCACCTTTTAAATCCCCGGGTCGTCCCGGTCCTGTTGGCAATTTTCAGAGGGTGCCTATTACTGAACTACGTCTCCCTAAACTGGAAAAGAATAAATATAATTTTCATTCCTAAAGCAGGGAAACGAGGTCATGACAACGCTAAGGATTTCAGCCCAATGAGCCTGATGTCCTTTGTACTGAAGACTTTTGAAAGACTTCTAGACCTGTACATTAGAGATAACACCTCCTTTTTATCACACTCACAACATGCGTACCTGAACGGGAAGTCAACGGCAACAACCCTGCACGAGGTGGTGCGCACGATCGAGAGTTCACTGTACAATAAACAATATACTATGGCTTCCTTTATAGATATCGAAGGGGCCTTCAATAATGTCAGCATAGATTCAATACAGCAGGCACTGGTGGTAGCAGGAATTGATCACTGCGTCCGCTCATGGATAGTGTCGCTGCTAAGGAGCAGAGCAGTTTATGCAAATCTAGGTTGACGCTTCATTTTAAGAAGGAGGGCAGTTAATGACGTCATGAGAAGGCACGTAAACAACGTTTCCACTAACACCATCAATAACAACCAAACATGCATTATCAAGAAATGCATTATCAACAACAAACAATTGACCTACACGTAAACAATAGCTTCCAATTGCTTTCTGCTTCTGGTCGTCGCAAGCGAGAGAGAGATTTATTCACTGGGCATTTTGAAAGCATACTTTCTCATTTGCAACATGTCGTATAGCAAGAAGGTTCGTGTCCTGCGTGGTATTGAAACTCCAAACCCACTCATATTGTCTCGATTTTATCAATATATATCAAACGGCTTTTTTGTGCTAGAAGACGAAGCATACTTTCTTCTTTTTGCGGTCTTCACGTGCGACATGTAGCTTGCTTCCAGAAATAAGCGAGAATTGAAAGCAGGTGAAGACCGCAAGTATACAGCAAACAACTAGCAATGGAATAATCCACTGCGGTAACTACCGCCGCATCTCCATAGTATAAATAGAACTAAGAACTCAAAATGTAAAGTAGTTTTAATAATATCAATAAAGCGAATGCATTTCGGCGTAGCATAAATTATATTTTTTAAATTCATATCGTGTAAACGATATTAACTCGTGCGCACCAACAGAAACCACACATAGCGGCTGTGGCCTTTCTACCCGATTAGTCCGCTTATCAAATTTCAGAAGACTGCGCATGCTGCATGCAAAAGGTTTCCTTGCGAATAAATATCCTGAAAGCAGGAAAGAAGTGGAAAAGAAGTAAAAGTAAGCCTTAAATTTGTTGTTTTTCGTTCAAACTACTCTTACCAGGTGATGTCAGTGCTTGATTTCTTATTCAAAAAATTCTTGTTTTCAGCGACACTATGTAGGGAAAGAAGAGGACTTCGAAACGAAATTAGAGCTGATCAATTCGAAATGAGATTTTAGAACACCATTAGGCGGTATCGGATCGATTTTCCTTTTAAGTTTTGCTTGCACTCGATACCAAGTGAATTAAAACTGTTATTGCTGTTGGATATTATTTGTAAAACTAACTGTAACTAAGGCAATACAAATTTTCAAAACTTATTTATTCTAAATAGCTAATCTGACCGTGAACTCTCTTTCTTGGAGAAGACGGAATGGGGTGACGCTGGAGTTGTCGCCTATTCGGACGACATTACCACACCATATATTGGCATGGCGTCATGCGATTTAATTTAGGGGACTCTCCGCTACGTAGCGGGATGGTTCGGTAGCTTTGGCCTCAACATCAACTAGGGGAAAGGTGGAAACTTGTACTCTTCACTAAACGGAATAAAATTGCACGGGTGACTCCGCCGGAGCTTCGTGGAGTCCGCCTGAGCCTCAAGAATAAGGCCAAGCTTCTCGGAGTTACTCTTAATTTAAACCTGAGCTGAATAAATAACATTGTGTAGGGGTATGAAAAGGTGTCTGAACACCGTATCACTACATTTGATCAACGCGTTTACTATAATAGCAATATGGCTTGCCTGGAGGTTGCCCACATATTCAAAGTAAAGAAGGGGATCTAGGCCTTTAATCGGCGTAAAGCCGACCAATTTTTAAGCCGTGTCAGTGTGATTTTAATTGTAGGTTACCCACGGGGTTTGTTAGGCCCCGGTTAGAATATAAGGCGTTCATTTGACGCCCCTTCCAAGCCACCCAAATTAATGGAATAGAGCGTATTGAAATTTTTTTTATAAAATTTGCATTGGAAACTGTGAATTTTTCAGAAAATTTGCCGTCCGATGACTCTCAATGTCAGCTTCTAGATCTAAATTCAACTCATGATCGAAGAACACTTTTGATTGCACTGAGATTCTGGGAAGATTAGCTCTTAATATACCTGTCAGAAATAAGAGCCATTTTGATATGTTTCATGTTCATTTAAATAAAGTAAATAATACCATAAATGCACCAGTTGCGCGTACCTTGAGATAACTAAATAATATATAGTTAGTAAGAATAATTGTTCTCCATAGTTAAAGAAATTAATAAATAAATACCTTCGCTACCTCAAAGAAGGTTTATAGTCTCAAGAGGCTAAGCTGGAGGCGATTATCCCAGGGCAGTGACCGGGAAGCCTGGTGTTTGCTACGCTAGCGCGCCAAAGGCTACAGACTGGCCGTTCTGCCAAAAGAATTCCCAGAGATTGCACTCACTCGTGAGGAGCTGGGCACAATAGAAAATGCTATCGTCGAGGAAATGGGGAAGGGTTGGAAAACCAAACTCCAATTTGATGAAATCCACTTTCGGCCAGGTCTCATACTGATCGACTGCTCCGATGCGGATACGGCTGAGAAGCTTCGGAAGACCGCACCTCAATTGCCAGACTGGAAAGCGCCGCAGTTATCTACGTGCGATGGCGTACCTCCCGAAGGCGGTGGGAGTTTAAACAAAGAATGTACATCGGAGTAAGGAACCGCATATCAATCTGTTCTATGTGAGAGGAATAGTGGCGGTTGGAAAACCCTGGGTCATCAGAAGTCAAATTAGAGGTCTGTCGGTAAACAATATGCTTACTGATCTTGCTTACTGATAACTAAAAGTTTGAAGTTCTATTGTCTTTCAGATTTTCTGACTAGGGATCTAGGAGTAGCCCCAGTCCCGGTCAACATCAACGGGAGCCAGAAGAGACATGACTATAAAGAATATCTAATGAAACGCTAGAAAAAATAGTGGACGTATCTAACGAACTTTTGATGTCAAACCATGAAGTTATTAGTTTTGATATTGCAGGAACTCCTCCTATAAGCAGAACCTTTAGGCACGCCAGGAAGACAGAATTGGAGAGATTTAACACTACCCTGAGCCTAAATTCATCTCATTCTGGGCTGATAGGAAATATCAGGAACTCGACAGATCTAGAAACACTGGTAGAAACCCGTAACAAGACTCATTGACGCATACAAGGACAGTTGTCCCTTTTTTAGTCTATTCGAAATAGATTTCAATTACCATTAAAATGAGATGGTTTGTCATCATACAAGGAACTAGAATCTAGAACTACAGCTGAATTTTTAAAAGTTTTTTAGTTTTTTCGTGCGGTGTTACGCATTTTCTTCCATACAAATATTAGTTTTGTTTATGTGTTTATGAATATACAGCAGCGGTGCAAAGGCAGCTATTGACACACATTTGGTATTCGCTAAGCAAAATTGCTGTCGACGTTGAGTTCAAGCAACGCCATTTCAGTCGACACCGTTTTAACTGACGACTAGAATAAAATTTGAAGGTATAATTGTTTATTTTTTAAGAAATTAATTTTTATTAACAAACAAAGATTTAAATTGAATTATTAGATGTGTATCTGTATTGATTTAGAAATGAAAATTACAAGTGCAGAACTATTTGAAACTCTTCTGGAAACATATGTTTTCCAGCACATACATATGTACATAATCGTAGTTTTGTTGAGTCGAAAATATTCTTCAAATCTGGAAACAAAAATTTTTAACAACTATCATGAAAAAATCCAAAAGCCTTATCCTTCTTCTTCTTTCATTGGCTCGATAACCGCCTTTCTCTCTTAACTAACTGGCGCCAGTTGGAAATACCAAGCGTACCCAAGTCCTTTCAGAGCTGGGGCACTTTCATCCATTCGAACGACATGACCAAGCCAGCGAAGCCGCTGGATCTTAATTCGCTGCACTATATCTATGTCGTTATAAAGCTCGTACAGCTCATCGTTCCATCTTCTACGGTATTCACCATCGCAAAGGCGTAAAGGCCCACACATCTTTCGGAGAATCGTTCTCTCGAACACTCCCAGAGCCTTCTCATCAGATATCTTCATCGTCCATGCTTCTGCGCCATACATTTGCACGGGCATAATGAGAGACTTATAGAGCGTGATTTTTGTCCGTCGAGAGAGGAATTTACTGCTCAGTTGCCTACTCAGTCCGAAGTAGCACTTGTTGGCAAGAGTGATCCTCCTTTGGATTTCGAGGCTGACATTATTATTGATGTTAATGCTGGTTCCTAAGTAAACGAAGTCTTCTACATTTTCAAAGTTATCTGTCAACAGTGATGTTTGATCCCAGTCGTGAATGTGCCGACTGTAATGACAGGAGATACTTCGTCTTGCCCTGGTTCACCTCCAGACCCATTCGCTTTGCTTCTCTATCCAGTTTGGAGAAGGCAGAACTAACTGCGCGGTTGTTAAGGCCGATGATGTCAATGTCATCGGCGTACGCCAGCAGCTGCACACTCTTATAAAAGATAGTGCCTGATCGATTTAATTCTGCGGCTCGAATTATCTTCTCCAGCATAAGGTTAAAAAAGTCACACGACAAAGAGTCACCCTGTCTGAAAGCTCGTTTGGTGTCAAACGGCTCGGAGAGGTCCTTCCCAATCCTGACGGAGCTGGTGGTGTTGCTCAACGTCATTTTACATAGCCGTATAAGTTTTGCCGGGATACCAAATTCAGACATTGCAGCATAAAGGCAACTTCTTTTTGTGCGGTCGAAAGCGGCTTTGAAGTCGACAAAAAGGTGGTGCGTGTCGATTCTTCTTTCTTGGTCTAAAGGTCTAAAGCCACACTGATAAGGTCCAATCAGTTCATTGACGGTGGGCTTTAGTCTCTCACACAATACGCTTGACAGAACCTTATATGCAATGTTAAGAAGGCTTATACCACGATAGTTGGCGCGAATTGCAGTATCACCCTTCTTATGGATTGGGCAAAGTACACTTAGATTCCAATCAGTAGGCATGCATTCGTCAGACCATACTCTACAGATAAGCTGGTGCATGCGTTTTACCAACTCTTCTCCACCGTATTTGAATAACTCAGCTGGCAGCCCGTCAACTCCGGGCGCTTTGTTGTTCTTGAGCCGTGCTTTTGCTATACGGCTTTCATCGCAGTCGGGTAACGGAAGATGAATTCCGTCGTCATTGATTGGGGTTTCGGGATCATCATCTTCTCCAAGGTCGTCTCTGTCACTACCACTAAGTAGTGTGGAGAAGTGCTCCCTCCATAAACCAAGTATATTCTGAACGTCAGTTACCAGGTCGCCGTTGTCGTTCTTACAGGAATTCGCCCCGGTCTTAAAACCTTCTGTTAGCCGTCGTACTCTCTGAAAGAATTTTCGGGCGCTTTTCCTGTCGGCCAGCATTTCAAGCTCTTCGCACTCACGCATTTCAACCTTTCTCTTCTTCTTTCGAGAAATGCGTCTCGCTTCCTTCTTCAACTCACGATATCTCTCCCGCAAGGCTCGGGGAAACCGGGCTCGCTAAAAACCAATAGAATGTTCAGCGGCGGTACGTAAAGAGCAAGAGATGTGGTTCCATTGCTCTGAAATATCGCTGTGTTGATTAGAGCTCTCAGAGAGCAGGAGTGCGAGTCGAGTAGCGAAGTGCGTGGCTGTCTGTTGTGATTGCAACTTTCCGACGTCGAGCTTTCCTTGTGTGCCTTTCCGCACGCTTTTTGACGCACAGAGGCGCGATCAGTCTCAATCCGTTATCAGACGTTTCCTCGTGGAGACTGAATTTTCCGACTGTGGAACCAAAGATGCCCTCCTTGCCCACCTTGACATTAAAATCGCCTAGCACTATTTTTATAGCGTTCGAACGTGCGCTCCAGGAGTTCGTAGAAGCAATCTTTGGTCCCATCGTCCTTCTCTTCCGTCAGGGCATGGGCGCAAATCAGGGAGATGTTGAAGAATCTCGCTTTTATGCGGATTGTGGCGAGATGTTCGTCCACCGGAGTGAACGACAGTACTTTACGGCGAAGTCTCTCTCGCACCACAAACCCGACACCAAATTTGCCTTCCTTTACATGGCAGCTGTAGTATACGTCGCAAAGGCCTACCGTTTTTTTCCCTTGCCCCGTCCATCGCATTTCTTGGATGGCGGTGATGTCAGCCTTCGCTCTGCCGAGGACATCAACCAGGCTTTGCTTTGCTTTTCATTGGAAGTTGTTTTTTACGTGGCGGGTTCCAAGCCCTGCGCACAACCCATTGCTGGGGGTTGAAATTTTAAAATCGTTTATAAAGCGAGCCACTTGCTCCAAGACAGACGCCCGCTTGCAGCCGCACTGAACAGACGCTGCGGATTTAGTGGACCCTTAAACCGAATATGTCGGAGTGGCTCCACTAAAGCTCCCTCTCTATTAGCCGTGACCCATGGCTCCACACGGGTTGGTTACCGTATCTCG
Organism: Philophylla caesio; assembly: GCA_963971545.1. Lineage (NCBI taxonomy): Eukaryota > Metazoa > Arthropoda > Insecta > Diptera > Tephritidae > Philophylla > Philophylla caesio. The sequence goes on along the minus strand of OZ020608.1, from coordinate 34,801,999 downwards.
CACATGGGTTGATCACGTTGCCCAGGGTGCACGAACGTGGACGTAAGAGTAGGGATTGAGTACAGCCGCGCAACTGTAACTGCATACCCAGAAACACCACTGTACCCCATTGCACCCCGAATGTTAATTTTAACACATACTTGTTATCTGGCAAACTAAATACATCTGAATTCTACCTTATAATTTTTCTTTTTGCTGCAAGCTATTTTTTGCTCTCATCATCGCTTGAACAAAAACAACGAACACTTTTCTGAGAAAATATTCAATTAAAATAGCCCGACGAATTCGAACAATGAAATTTTTTGCATAAAAATTGTAAACAAAATGAAACAGCTCATCCAGAAATGACAAAGATGCTATTTCTACATTGATTTTATCGATAAACTGTCGACATCGTCTCAATACCTTTAGCCAATACCAATTGTGCATCGATGTGACGTCGACGTCGACCCGATGTGATGTCGACTGAAAAGCGACGACGACATCGACGACGACAACCGTGATAGGGGCGAATATGTACGACAATTTTTGCGCATTACTTCTTTGAACTGCTTCACTTAACTTTCCAGGGATATTGAAAGCTATTTCGTTACTTCGTCAAATTTTTGTCCTTGCAGAGGGAGGTACGCATAATATTGTATACAAAGAAATTTTTTGATGTTTGTCCAATAACAAGTTTTAATTGCAATTGTATGCAACATAAAATTTTTATTTGTATGAGTTTGTATATTTAGGAATTAAGGTAAATGCAAAATCAAACTATTTCAGAACCAAAGTAACTAATAGTAAGTAATTTCTTATACATACATATATGTACATAAACAGAAAGCGCGTGCCGAAGCCTCGCGCAACCGTTGCCAGCTAGTAGATAGATAGATGTATATCTGAATGTATGTTCTTTGGAACGAGGTCACAACCAAGAAGAGAATAAATACATCAACACGAACATTAGCATCTACATTGAAGAGATCGGAATAGCTTAAGTAATTTCGTAAGTCGCACAAACATTTTGCACGTCTATAGTTGGTTGAAGACCACATCCCATAGTTAACGAAAAAGCACACTGCGTTCGCATGTTCCACTGTTATTTCAATAGCTGACTAAAGAAATAAGACAAATAAATTGGTTTGTGAGCTTATATTTAGCCTTAACTACATTTCATTCCCAACTGTAATAAAGCTCTAAGTCAGTTTTTATTGGTTAAGCATATTTGCATAACAATAATAGTATCTGGCTAGAAGCTCCTATTTCGGAGATCATCACATCTCATCCGACTCAGTTTAATTTTACCCTCAACACTTTATTCAATTTTCTTGCAAGTACATAGGACTACCAAATTAACGAATTTATTCTTGAAATTTAAAGATAACTGTTAACTCTTGCGGCCTTAGGCAAATTTTTGGAGTCTAAAATAAAACAAAAACGAACTGAATTAAAATCGAGCGTTATGAAAACAATATGTCCTCCTAATTACAATATCATGACAATGAAAAAAAGTAAGAAAAAACCGTATGTTGTCTTTTGAAATTATGTATTTAGATTTTGAATATATTTTAGTCCTTAATGTCTACATGGTTTTACATTGATACAATAGTTTTTCGTAGTAATTGTAGGTGTATAGATACATATATTATATACCACTTTTATATTAATGCATTACACGGTTGGACTTAGCGTAACTACCATGCTTGAAAGCGCAAATGGAAATTGACCTTTAAGACGCTTTAAAATGTTCGTATTCGTATTCGTGTTAACTCAAATTTTGCAAGCTCACATCAATTAATACGTTCGTATCAGAGTTGTGAAAAATGCATTGATTTTTTATTGCATCGTGTAGAAAACTAATTATTTAAATTGTTGAAATCCTTCCAAAGGAGGTCATTTCTTTTTATGTATATACATACATATGTAGATTACGTAAAAATGTTTTCTAACAACGCAAACGAGGTAAAGAATAACAAATTTGTATGAAGCAAATTTTTGCATTTGCATTATTTTGTTATTTAATGAAAAAAAACATTCAGTTTAAAATATATTCAGGATTAATGTATTACAAATTCAAAGTATTCACTTTTTTTTTTTAATTGCAAAATTATTGATTAACTTAAAAAAAATGTTAAGACATTTTTTAACATGCGTTATTGTAGTTGTAATTAAAGAAAATACAAACGAACTCCACCAAAGACGTTTTAAAATTGAATGCGTAATGCGCTGTATAAACGGGTTGAACATATGCGTACGCACATAAATATATGCATGTATACCTACGATTATTAACTATCTTATGATCTGACACTTCTCAATAACGTATAATTTTATTTCTACACACATATTTCTGGCTTATACCTATGTATGTATGGATGCATTTATGTATCGCTAAAATATATCACAGTTTTATATTGGCCTGCTCTACGTTAAAAGTTGCAATAAGCCAAATAATTATAAAAATAGGTGTATAAATTTACATACATATTTGTAAAAGCATATAAACATATTATGTATTTATATGCCTTAGTTTTAAAATTTTATAGACTCACAACTTTAATTAAAATCTATAACATCAACCTACTTATGAGTACTTATACATAAATGTACAAACATACATGCACTTTATTGCTTAAAGTATACGAGTATTATATACATATGTAGTATAGATACATCATTTCATTGTCATTATTATTGCTTAAAGATTACATAGGCAGTTTCTAATTCCTTTCAGCTGAGGATGAAACTATAGATTGTTAGGATTACCATGAAACAATATCGCGAAAGCCCGCCTCCACACGATGTAGAGGAAGATATTAGTCCGCTAAGAGCTAGTGTCTCACTAAATGAACTTCGGCTATTACGAACTGATAGTCCAATTATAACATTTACATCATTTTGCTGAACTTGGGCTCTACTAGAGCGTTTTGTATTGCAACGGCTTGGTTGTATAAACGGCTGAGTTAAATTAACTGGCCAAGCAGTTAAAGAAAGCTAGAACAAAAATATGAAAAATAATTAATTGAAAACATTTGCAAGATGTTAATCAGCGGCCACACGAGACATTGCAAGTCCGGAGAACTAAAAATATAATAAGAAATTTTGAAAATCATCGATTGTTTTCGGGCGCCAGTTTAAAGCTTTGTAGTGATTACTGATCTGTAGATTTAAAGTATCCATCGGCTCCAGTATTGAGAAAAACCGTGCTATGCTTTATTTGACTTATATCTGTGCCCACAAGGAATAACAACTAAACTCGATTTAGTAAGAAATACCTAGAAAAAGAACTGAGACTGTGAAGTATGTAATTATGTTTATTTTATATTCTTATGAAATTACCATTGAATTGTCTAAATTAAATAAAAATATTTAAACTTAGCCTTGAGTTAATCATTTGTTTTAGTTAATTTATTGACATTTAAAGCGGTATTTTAAAAATATTCAAAATGGATTTAGTTGTTATTTCTTGTGACCACAGATATGTTTATATAATATATACATATGTATGAACATACATATTTCTCCTTTTATTGTATAATTAGCAAATTCAAATGCTATGTATCATACAATACTTTGAAACCAAAACTAAGAGCTCTCTTTCGATGTATAGCAATGTCTTTCATTCCGATTCGTTATGCACACCGGGCCTGCATAATTTTTTTAAAGAGCGTCCTTTTTCTAACATCGATGTTTTTAAGTACTTCGGCATAGCCAATTCAAATGTTTACTTACCTTTGCTGTAGAGCTATTTTCGCTTTGGCAAACTGCTTTAAATGTACCGTTTAACGTTATAGCTTGAAATGCATGAAATTGGTTTTCCCAATCGTATGTTAGTAATCGCGTTTCGAGTGTCATTCCCTTTAATTCAAATGGTAAGGATATAACCACAGGGTCTGAGTTTCTGTTGAAATAATGAAATTATAAAATGATATTAAAACACCAAATGAAGTGTTTAACTACTCACGCATTTAAATATTCAATCCCTAGTGAATGCAAAACGGTTGCCACACTTGGAGAGGAATGACAGGATATCAGCGCCTTGTTCCTTGGATAGTACAGAGCAAAGATCATACAACTTTCCTCCTTCATAGATGGTCCCCCTAAAAAAAAGTTTGAAATTTGAAACTAAAATATTTCGTAAAAATTATCTTGGTAAAACTACCTAAGGTAATTGATCGCCGAGATGTACTGTCGTAAACGCATTCAGTGACTAATCTATCGCCTGGAAGAGGAAGCGCAACCTGCGGAAGCCGCCGGAATGTTTGATAAGTTGGATCAATATTACTATCGGACACAATTGGAGCCATTTCACGCTCGTTTCGTATCTAAAATTATAATATTTATTTATTTATTTCAGTCAAATTAATACAATTCTTACTGACTATAGAGAAGAAAATGACTTAAATGTAGTGAACTGGGTTAAATATACAGTCACGTACGGATTATAGATATTGGAACGGATAGATTCAGCCCGGGAATTCGGTTGAATTCTGATTGAGTTCGGAGCATTTTCAGCATATTTAGATTTAGCAAATTTTACATAAAATAATTGGACACTTCGAAAGTTACGACAAGGAACATTAAAAGACAATCTATCAAGGAGAGAAATGCAGTCAACTATGTATACTTTTCACAATGTTGACAACAAAGGCACCTGAGAGGGGCATACTCCTGCTGTGTAAGGATTGTAAATGCAGGAGACGACATCGAGCTTCGTAAGAAGGGATAGGTTCGGTGAAATTCAACGAACGTAGTGCATATTTTAAGAAAGTTTTTATGCTATAACTTGTAATCAAAGGCATGAGCTTCCTTGTAAAGGTAGAGTAAGAACATTTATTAACATTTAATGCAAGATTTAGTTTACACCACAATTGAACCTTGTCAAGATCAGCCTGAGGAGCACCTGAGTCAACAGAGCTTTTAAATCGTTCCAACATACATCACCGAATAAACCTTTAGATCATCAGCATACAAAAGAAACTTGGAAGTAACGAAACAGGAACTAACGCCATTAAAGAATCGGAAAAACAATAAAGGGCCAAAAATTCTACCCTGGGGTACACCAGAAGTTGCCATAAATGGTCGAGAAGAAACATTATCAAATGCAACCACACAAAAACTGTCGCTTAAGTATGACCTGAGCCACCCAAGGAATGTAGAGTGGAATCTCAGGGTTTCCAATTTAGAAATTAACACCTTATGCGAGACTCTGTCGAATTCTATCGAAAAAACTGTATAAACAGAATCGACTTGATGACCCTCATGGAAGGCAGCAAGGCAATCTTCGGTAAAAACCGCCAGATTGGATACTGTCGAGCGGCCACTACCAAAGCCATGGTGGTTGGAACAGATGAGGTTCTTAACAGAATAAACAAGCTTTTCTTTAAACATACACTTAAATAACTTAAATATGGACGATAATATCGAAATTGGTCAGTACTTAGCAGCATCGTTATTATTGCCACTTTTAAAAATTGGAGAAATAAAAGATTTTTTCCAGTCATCAACAAAAATTCCAGATGAGAGGTACAAATTGAATATCATGGTTAAAGGTTTAACCAGCGATGAACACTTTTTTAGATCATAACGATAGTCCATCTGAATCGATTTGAGATGATGATTTCAGAAATGAAATACCTTTATCAACATCCTCATCCAGTAACCTTAGAGTACCGAAGTTAAGTGAGGACACAGAAAGAGTAGCGCACTCATGTTTAGCATCATTGTCGGAGACAAAACTTGAGCTCAATAAAACTGTAAAGTATTAACCTTTACTAGGCCAACAGAAAAATAAACAGGCAGAAAAAAACGGCAAAAACATTGGCTTCCTCAACAGGAGTAGTTGCAACCTTATTGTTAGAGAATACGGAGGAAGGTATTGTTGAATTATAATTAAGTGAACTGATATACCTCCAGAAATATTTGGGATTGCCTTAGATACAAGATTCGTAGTTATTGATATACTGTTTAAATAGAGACTTATCGAGAGTCCTAAAACTCTTGATGTAACTGGTAGCGATCCAAGTACATTTGGAGCCCTGTAGCCTTAAATTTTTTGTGGAATTTATTTTTGAGAAGTTTTAGTTCCCGAGTGTACCAAGGTAACTTATATTTATGGCCATGAACGGGAGGAGCAACGCTGACACAAGGTTCAAAAACGGTAGATTTAAATGTTTTGAAAGCATTTACAGTGTCTAAGTATACTAGAAAATAAAAAAAGGCCTTAGTCATAATTTAGCAGAAGTGAGTTTAAGTGCTCAAAATCACAGCAATTATAATTAAAATTAGTGCGATTATTTTCAATAGGAACATCAGAGAATTCATAAAATTCAAAACGCACTACTAAAGGAATATGATGGCTCGTCGGCGGCGAGATAGGTGTAAGACATTCCGATAAAAGATGATTTACATTATCATTTATAAATATTAAATCTAAAATACGATTTTGTTTATTAATAATATCATAAATTTGAAATAAACCTAAACTCAAAAGACTATCTGTAACAAGAAGTTCACAATCAGTAACGACATTATTAGGGGTATATACGCTAAAGTGGTTACTAAGGTTAAAATCACCAAGAATACACTGTGTCATGTTCTGTTAAAGTCAATTTGCAACAATTATTGAATGTTGTCATTCGAAGATGGACGCAAGTTTTAGCGGTTCAAATAATGCATCAGAGTTTATGTGTTTTATTTTTTTTATCCCCTCAATCATCTACTGTTTATATATTTCCATGGTCCCGTGCACATACGGGCGGAGCCAATTCTAGTCTAAACATGACAACTGTTGTAGCAAAAACCATTTACTCAAAATGTGGTTTGCGAAGTTAGACTAATGCCCGAATTCAGTAAGCAGTCTCAGTCTCGTAATATAGAAAAAAGTCACAATTTTAGAACAGTTGGCATTCATTAGTTTCAAAAAAAAAAGACCTCTAGTCTCAAAATGGTGACCTGGTGGAGCAAAAATAAAAATAGAAGAAAACGTGAAAGCGAGGAAAAGCAATAATCTGTTTTACACAAAACTGTACGTGTGAACCGACGCCAAAATTACGCCACCTGCGAGCAACGGTAAAATCACCCCACTTACAGCATAATAGCAGAGCCAAGGATTGTAGGGCCGTACACATAAGACTTTCGCTTTGCTTTGCTTCAGAGTTTCGCATAGACAGATAAGTTAAAGTACAGATGTTATAAGAGTGCTGCTAAATACTCTCAACTTTTGTACACTTTGACAACCAACTGTTTGCATTTCCATTTTATTTCTGCGTGCATATCAGAGAACTGCAAAACTCACTATTTCCTTGAGTTAGCTCAGACGCTAAAATTATTACTCAGTTCCAGCCACTGAGCAAAACACAGCGTTGAGTGTAAATCAGCTCGAGCTGAAGAACGCATCAATCGTGTCAACGTGCAGCCTTCGGCGCAAAATGTTTTGCTCACGTTTGCTCAGTCTACGAACCTAAGCATTGAATAAACTCAGCCCTTGCTGGCGAACGGCTCATTATTTTGTTTTTGCAATAGTCTGATGTGCGTCTAGGTGGCGACAGAACACATGTACATATATTGTTTTTGTATGCTTCGATCGCGATCAAACTGTATGCTTAGGCGTCAGTCTAGCGCCAATTACCAAAAATCAGGTGTATTTTTTGCACAATTTCTTATTGAGAATAGAAAATAAATATGTAGTATATGTTTGTCGTCTCATCGATATGGAGCAGGAAAATATTCTTGAAAAAATACGCGCAAATATCTACACATTGTCAGCCCGACATAAGGGAAGGAGCTTTGTTTGGAATATTTTATCTGAAGTTATTAAGGAGGATGGCACTATTTTGGATGGATTCCTATACTGTCAAAACTGCAATAATATTTTAAAATATTCGTCGAATTAATTTGAATGAATTATTTCTTTATGTTATATATGTATGTTTATACATAAGTATGCAGTTAATATGAATGTTCCTTTGCAAATCAATATACAAATAAATACACGCATATACATATTCGTTGTGAAATTACGTGTTTTGATGTTTTTTGTTTCACGATCTAAGCAGTCATCAGCAGTGTAGAGGCAGCGCTGCTTGCTGCCCACAAAATCAAACTGAATGAGTTTATTCATACGTGTTGAGTTTGCTCATTTGACCTTTTGTTTTGATTCAAACCTATCATTGTTGAGCCGAACGAGCGAACGACCAAGGTGAGTGCTTTGAGCACGAGCATGAAAAAACTCCGCTGGTAAAACAAATTTACCATAGTTGAGTGATTTAAACTCAAAAGTGAAAACATATGAGTACGTCAGCTTGAGCGCTTGAGCCGAATGGGTTGATTATTCGGCCAATGTTCGTGTATGAACGTTTTTGCGCTCAACGGAAGCCGTTCTCTGGTGCATATACACACGATTTAGAAAATTTACTAGTATTTCATAGTTTTTGCGTGTATAATTACTATTGAAAAAATAAAAGAAGAGAAATATGTATGAACAAATAGCAAATGAAACGCCTCTTTGGTAACCACCCTCTGTTTTTTAAACTCCCCTGGATCGGTTTTTATTTATTTTGTCGAAATATACTCGGCCCTAATATAGTTTATTACAATCACGACTTTTAAACATACTTAAGTAGCATAACTCACTTAATTATATCAGTAAAATTCACTTATTATTCTTTTATTAAGGAAAATACTCGGAATAGGCACAAATAACAATTCAAAACAAACAACTAACGCAGAAACTGTCAAAGCGTTCTATGTAGCAAACCTTCTACACATCATGCTTTGTTGTTGAATTTCGAATTGTCAAGTAAAGCGAGGAAATTTGTATGTGTACGGACCTTATATGATACGAAAGTCTCTCAACCGCTATTAAATTAGGGGGACTGATCACGTTTTTCATGCTGGCAAAAAAACCGAATGAGTCCCCTATTATCAGCTGACAAGTAAAATAGCGAGATGCCAGAGCAAAATGTGTAAATTATCAATACAATCAGTGCGCTTTCTAACTGTGCAGAATAAGATATTGAGTGTTTGTTGTTTGCAAAAAAAATGTGTTACAATCTCAAAATAAAGAGCAACGTGTAAAATTTTGAACTTTTCACAAAAATGTTGCGTTTTAATTAGAAAAAGCGTCTTGAAAATGTCTAATAAAAATATTTTTGAAAGAAAACTGCTTATATATCACTTTTTTAAATACTTTTTAACTAAATACTGCATATACGTACAAACATATACACATTTCGATTGAATTGATATGTTTGATTAGGTGAAAACTGATATTTTTATTTCAGTTAAAATTGTTGGTACTATGAAGTTTTCATGCAGAAGTCATACATTTATAATTTTTTCCATTAACACCCGTATTTAACTTGTTACTTCAGTGTATTTGTATTATTTACGTCTCCAAAAAATGCAATGGTAATTACCACATTTGGTTTCTTTCATAGTGGCATCATTGGAAAATGCTATAAAAAATGCGCTATTGGTAGGCGCTCTCACGAGAACGAGAGTTTCGTTTCATATAACATTTGGCAGAGCGCCGCTATCCTGCTGATCGCAAGCTCTCACCACGTCCCGCAACATTCTACCGTTGTCAACATGTTACTAGGATAGCCAGAGCTTCGTTGCCTATAAAAGGAGCATCACACGGGACATAAAATTGAACGCATTGATCAATTTATGGTGAAGTCTGCATTAAAATATATAAAAAAATTGAAACACTGTAAAAATCAACTAATAGTAAATTACTTGTTAAAGAAAACGATATAAACTTTCCATTTCAAGAAATATATCTTTCTCCAATATATCTAAAAGTATTAAATAACAACAATGCTCTTATAAAAGACAAACACCTATTGTTTTATCATAGAAAATTTAATTCTCTAACTGTTTTAAATACTTTGTACAATGTAAATCAAAACGATTTTGAAATTAAAGAAAATGCATGAAGCCTACTTAGAATTAGTCTTTTGTAAATATATTTCCTATCTTCCTTCCTAGCCTTAAGTAATTTTAGTACACATAAAATATATGAAAAATCCTTTTTTAAATTTTTTATGCATACATAAAATTGAAAGAATATGTGAAAACTATGTTGTTATACAACCTTAAATTAAAAAGGGTTTTATCGCATGCCCACCTCCTTGTCGACGACGGTGTTCGCATACATCCACACCGCAGCTACGGTGACCCGCGCGCCAACAACCAATCGTTATTCGGCAGCATCACACCGCCGTGACTGCCAACCATAACCGCAGTACCAGCGCGCCCAAGTAACGGAAGCATTCACACCGCCGAGAATACCGTCCAGAGCAGCAGCACAATGTAGTGCCACTAGTATACTACACATCGATTCCCAGCGAGACGCCAGTACCGATGCAGCGAATGAGCACAAGCGACAACAGTAGACACGTATATAGCATCAGCATTGCGATTAACGTAGGCAGATTTCAGTTGTTTATTAATATTGTTAATAATAAAGAATTTGAATAGTCCCACAATAAAAAAAAATTATTGTAAACGAACCTTGTCAGAGGCGAGTAATAATAATAATAATTTGGCGCATACACTATATATGTATGTAGCTCAGCGTTTGGCCGAGCATTCTCCTACCATTTGTGCTGTGCGTCTTAATATTATACCACAAATGGAGGGACCTACAGTTTTGTGCCGACTCCGAACGGCAGATGTATTTAATGAGAAGCCTTTTAATGGCAGAAATTTTACTTTTGACTGAGAGAGAGGAGCCTAAGTTACTATCACAAAAGTATTCTCAACGAGATGTTTTTTTGTTGGTGGAACGCGACTTAATCCTGAAAATATCGCAAGTTTTTTTTTCTTATTTCAATGGCAATCGCAGCCACAAACAAGTAATTTCTTAAATAAATGTTCTAATGTACATAGGTACATAAACATACATACATAAGTATATATGTAGATAACGAAAAAAATGCTGCACCAATTTAAAATTCACAATGAAAAAATAATGGATAAGCTAACAAGACAATTCATTATTTTATATATTACACAGTAAAATATACTAGTTTACATTGCAGTTCCTAATTTTCTGCTGCTTTTTCACAAAAAGGTATCATACGGATACTTTTTTTTCTAACTTCCAAAAAGTAACTCCACATTGCAGAGTGCCAATTTAAGTTGTCACAAATTACAGAACTTTTTATTATTGATTCAAATATTATGTGTCAGTTACCTGGCGTAGTTTTATTCCAACACCAATCTGATGCGTTTTCACCATCGTCGCAAAGATGTTTATACCCTCTGGTGGGAAAGCATACTGTGTGCATTGTTCTACGCAATGTCCTTGTGAAATAACACGTTTTTGGTCAGGAGGAATGATATGATGCCAATTAGGTTCAATCCCTATTGAAAATATTTACATACATATATGCCTTTAGTTAGTATCAGCAATGATATGGGATAACCATGCATACCCAATGACATCATCCCCGCGTCATTCGTACGCAATTGTTCAGTGATAAACAACCTTAGACCGGAACTGTCAAATAAACTATTTGCTATATGGATTTGCTCAAAATCAATTTTGATATTATTGTAATGAGTTTCCATCATAACAAAACGTACTAAATTGTTATGCAAGGGATATCCAACTTCCGGAGGGTAAATAAAAGCCTGAAATTTAAATTAAGTAAATATATTTGACTTAAATTATTCCACTCTTCATCTCTTGCACGTAATAACACTTACAGGAGATCCGCGTGCCCATGATGCTATATAAGTACTGCATGAAATATGTGTATTGCGTATTTCGAGACACTGAAGTCCTGGCTCATTGGCTAACGCTTCGAGATCTAGTTCACTTCCGGCACATTCGTATAACGTAATATATTGCAAATATTGAACACTCCATGTAGATTCAAAAACAGGTTCGTACTATGGAAAATATAAATATTTTACAACACTTTATTAAGTTAGACTATTTCAGAGTAAATAATTAACATAGTACAATCGATCGTAAAGCAAAAACTACAAACCAACATACGAGATATACATATGTATGTATTTAATAATAATAATAATAATTTGGCGCTTACACTATATAGCTCAGTGTTTGGCCGAGCTTCTCCTGCCATTTGTAGTGTGCGTCTTTATATTATACGACAAATGGAGGGACCTACCGATTTATGCCGACTCCGAACGGCAGATGTATTTTATAAGAAGCTTTTTCATGGCAGAAGTACCCTAGGAGGTTTGCCATTGCCTACCGAGGGGTGACCGCTATAAGAAAAAAACTTTTCTATGATTCAGATTTTACTTGCTCTGGTTGAGATTCGACCCTCGAACTCACCGGCATATCGAGTAATAGCATGCACCGCTACCCACTCGACCACAGCAGCCACTGTATATATATATGTATGTACTTACTTGTTACAAAAGCAAGGGTTAATACTAACCTTTACGATGTGATTTTTTGTATCTAGTTGATCCAATTTAAAAAATTTACACCATATTAGCGAACTATCATCGTATGGTAACTCTACTCCGGAGTTGCGAAATTCCAATTTTCGAGTTTTTTCAGAACTGGACCCCTGTGTTAACAATGAGCGATCAATTAAAACCACGGACCGAGAAGGGCGCCAAGCATTTTTTAGATTCGGTAATGATCCTCGATTCACAGATCCGTTCGGGGGATCGTTGTCGTCATATAAAAACAGTACACGCATGGTATCGCTCTAAATTTGAAAATTTTATTAAAACAAATGATATTTTTTGAAGTTTTTTAAGAATTACTCACTGTTATTGGAATATCATATGCACTGTCGCAGGTATTTAATTTCCGAAGAAATCGTAAAATTGTATGAGTTGTATTTTCGTGTCCCATTATAAGTATATAATCTTGAGAAGGATCCACAGACAGTTCTATTGTGCTTTTATTTACTGGTACATGGCGATCTTGAAAAAATGTTTGCCCTTTATCTACCCATCCAATAGCAATATCCGCCCCTTCTTGCATTCCTGTTGTAGAGAAACCAAAACCAACGTATCCATGGGTCCGCACTTGCACTTCAAACATCACATCGTCATTCATGATTGTCCATAGTAAACGAAAATCATCATTTAAATCCAAAATATGATCCCAAACAGTCCGGTTTGTTTTATTCATATCTAGTGAAGATGGAACCCTTCCCATCTTCCATTTTACTGCAGCAAACTGAGAAAAACAACAGCTTAGGAATATCCAAGACTGCAGTAGAGTTTTAACACTAACAATCGATTGTACAGTTAACAAAGTCATCTTTATATACTTAAACTCCAATTTTATTCGTGATAGATATATACATATATCCTGCAAGAAATTAATAGAGTAGATAATAAAACTTTCAGTTCCAATTATTTTTTTGAGGAATTGTTGGTAAAGGTATTGTATGCTATAGAAAATCGGTAATTACATATACACTTGCATATACATATGTAAGTATGCAAAAAATAATAACGACGTATTTTTGAATGGGCGGTGTTACGCCCATTTCCAAATTTGTATAAATAGCCTTTTTAAAAAAAATTGAATTAAAGTTACTGAAAAGTCGCATTCCGCATTATAGTGATGTCAAGGACAATGTGTGTATAAAATTTAGTGACGATATCTGACACTGTAAAGTTCATTGCGTTTTTAAAAAAGTCCGTTATATGGAAGGTGGGCGTTAAGGTCCGACTTAAAACATTTTTGACGTTGATACTATTGATATCAAGAACAATGTGTTTTCAAAAATGTAGTGACGATATCTTACACTAAGCTGATAGCAGTCAAATCAACTGTATATTTATCTAAAAACGAAAAAATTTGCCAAATTTTTTTTTAATATACATACAATCTTTTAGTATTGCCTATACATTAAATTTAAATTTTGTGAGTTGACAGCGGCTGGTTTTCTTTCAATAATAAGAAAATCATTCTTAAAATGCTTCTGATAAAATATCAATTTGGTGGTTTTTCATGAAAGGAATTCTTTGCAAATATGATTTCTTCTCTCTAAAATTCAAGAGCTTTAAGATTATTTTTTATATCGTTTTCATCACTATACGGTTTAACTGTTCAAAAGCCTTTTAAACGTTTTATTCGAAAAGATATACAGCATTCGTAAAGGCGAAACTTGTATGCCTATTGATTTGCTTTCTACTGAAAAAACAGGGAAGTTGCCATACATATATCTCTGTTAGCATATATGTATGTACTTTAGGCCGGGTCGATTTGTGGGGAGGCAAAAAAATGGCCCATTGCTCTGTGGAAATCATATTCTAGGGATAAAAATAAGAAACTTTGCCGAAGGAACCATACCTCTAAAACGAATTCTGATGTCCCCCAATTTGGGTCGAACTTTTGGGTATGATGAAGGTATTACTGTGACACAATTGCAGATCGTAAAATTGCATGGGTGGATCGGCCCTCCAAAGTTAGTGGGGGTCGGTCATACATTTGGACTCGATTGGAGCGCTCTAAATGGGTCAAAGTGGGATTTTTCAAAATTTGCCCCTACCCAAAAGTTCGACCCAAATTGGGGGACATCAGAATTCGTTTTAGAGGTATGGTTCCTTCGGCAAAGTTTCTTATTTTGATCCCTAGAATACGATTTTCACAGAGCAATGAGCGATTTTTAAATCGACCCGCCCTACTATACACCCTACCAGCCACGTCTAACCAGTTTCCCCTGAAATTTAAAAAAATTACACACACATTCAAATTTTTTTAGCTATCTCACCTATACATTTAAAAATTGGTTTTTAAACTGTCTAAAAATTCTCATAAGTTAGAGCCGTTACTCTAATAACAATTGTAAGTGTTGGAAGGAGAAAGATATATACATATGCGGCAACTTCTAATCGAAGAAGCCTATGTCAAAACTGGCATTTCCAAAAAAAATTTTTGATTTTAATTTATAATTTTAATTCAAAATTGTCTGCTTATAAATGCATGTATGTACATAAGTAAGTATGTTACATTCGTAAACAATTTCAATGAACTTTCATTTTATATGAAGTTTCTTTACTTATGCATTTAAACGATTTAAGTATGTATGTATCTAGATGAACTTTCATTTTATGGTTTGCTTTGTTTTAATTTAATAATTATAGTAATTAATTTCAAATAATTTTATGAATTATTGAAAAAAATTTTCACCATATTTTTTTGCCGCAGAAGGGGAAAGTACGCAAAAGGGGAAAATAATTTGATCCCTTTTTGCGAAATGGTAGTTAAAAAGTGCGAATTAAAATATGTATTTAAATACTATTTTTTAAGTAATTATTTCATTTTCGTACTAACTATCTTATATCTGCGGAATTTTACCCTTCCATTTTATACAAATAAATATGTGGAGATTTAACTCTATTTTAATTTGCAAATAATAAAAATATAAGGTCGAACCTTGAGACAGCAAATGAACTTAATTTAAAATGGAAAGGTCGCCAAAATCAATATTATCAATAAAAATTTAAATTAAAAAAACTCAATCGTCGTGGTTGTGTATAAAAACATAATTCCAGTTCTTTATCGCACATATGTATGTATGTATATATTTTCCGAGAAATGCGGTATTAAAAATTCAGAGGTGGTACGGCCACTCTTCCAATAATTTATAGTTTTCTCCATGACCATGCAACTGATTATATATACATATGTATGTAGATACCTCAGTCTATCTCATCCCAATTTATCGATATTTAAAAAAACAAAAATCCAATCTTTTAATGCAGGCTATAAGCTGTATTCCTGCTAAATCTCATTCCAACTCGGTGACCCCTTTTGACATGATTATATTACAAACATAATAACTTTAAATATTATTAATATTTGGATTATACAGGCCTATTCTGTATTTAGATATTGCAAATTTGGTCGGAATCGGAATGAATAGCATCGCTATACATCGAAAGCGATCATTTTAATTTTGCTTTTAAGGTCTTGTCTCTAATTCTCTGAAAAGAAAAAAATTAAATTCTGATCCTCTTAAAACTGAAGAAACTAATAACAGATAGAGTGGAAGGGATTAATATATTCCGATTTTCACAACGGGCCTGTACATTTTTGAAATGAAAATAAAACCACATGATTATTGTAAAAGGTTATGATATACCCCATTTTTATATTTATTTACTCAAAAACGAAATCTTAAATAATTTGGTAACGTCTTCGGGAAAGTTCGTTAATGGGCAAGGAAATACCAAATGTTAGAAGGAACCTGTAAACAAAGAGGTTCAATTATTATAATTTTTATATTATTACATTGGTATATTAGAGCGCAGTTACCCACCGACGCGTACCTACCGTTCTGCGGTGATTAATTTAATAACAAGGCTTATAAAATAGGTCGGCCGTTTCTACGCCGGTCGACAACTGCGATCGTACATTTAACTTACGTGTGAGTGTGTGCGTCTAACGCAGGAAAAAAGTTAGAACACGGTGGTTTTGCACTTCGGCATGTATACACCAAACGGTCGAAGAAACCTGTAAATGAAAAGGACTAATTATAAGAATTTCCTTTCATAAATGCAGTTGGTATACCATTTAACTTACGTGTGTGTGCCTTCAAAAAATGCTATCGATCGGCAGCAGGAAGACGATGTTCTGCAAATAAATATGTACAAGGTGGCACAAAAGTAATCCTCCTATCAGAAAATGCTATAAATTTTGCGATTGGCCCCTAATGGCCCCTAATAAACAATGTTACGCTACACTGCTCCAGAACGCGGAATATTTTCTTTAAATTCATTTTTTTTCATTTTTTCTTTAAATTACAGCCAAAAAACATCGGAAGTTTACTATGCTAGATGTATCATTGGTGTAAACAAAACTGGTATTTACTCACGAGCTTCTCGGCCACCAATGATCAAATAATATTCCATTAAAGGGATCGCATTCTAAGTATTGTGGTTAATTACACTGTAAATAACAGATGTTTCAATTGAAAAATTGTTATATTGTTATAAAATAACATTAATTTTTGCAAAACTCACCCAAATTCTTGCAATCACAAAATCAAATGTCAACATTGAAAAAAATATAAATTAGACAAACGAGTCAGTAATGCCAACGCATTTTTTAGTATGAAGATGTTTTCAATATACTACTATAACAAGTGAAACTGTAGAATATGCAACATTCTTCATGAGTTAAGGAGCCGATTTGTCATGCGGGAAAGAGTGGGCTGCTTTATTACAGAACCTTTTATTATTGAATCATGAACGAAACCCACGTTTTTTCACCGCTCGTGGCTGGCAGGACATATAAACATACATATGTATATGCATACATACATATTTATCTATGCTAATATTATAAATGTGAAGATTTAAACCTAGGATACATATTATCCTAGAGAAAAGTAGCGCATGGCACAGAAGTTCATTTGACCATTCTGAATTAAAATTGAATATACTGCAGTCCACTGAACACTTTCTGAAATATTTGATAACTTTTAAGCCAATTTTACTGTTTCTGAAGATCATGTCGGTTTATATTAGGTGCGTTCCCAAAATCTTCTTGAAAATTCGTGAGTTAGTCCTGAAACAATTTGTGAAGTAGTCTCGAAATTAACCTAAATTATCACTAAACAAGTCGCAAATGATTAGGATATAGTTACGATATTTTCCAGAAATAGCCGTGAACTAATCCTGAATTAATTGTGTAATGAATCCGAGCTATTTCTGAAACGATCCTGAACATGTTCCGAAACTATCATTAACTGATGATATACAAGTAACATAGTTATGATGTTATGATATGATGTAGGTCTAAATAAGTCCCGATGTGGTCATAAAAATCGCTGAAATGTTGTTTAAATAAATTAGTGCGCATTTGAGAGTGATCATAAAATTTCCGGTTTGCACAACTATGTAAGTATGTAAATGAAGTCGAGAGCTGTAGATAAGAATAGAGATATAATTAGGTAGTTCACAAGGTGTCGTATACTGTCATTCATGTCGTACGTCATAGTTTCGTACAACTATTGTAAACACGTTGTTGCTGTTTCCAATGCAAATATATATATTTGACGATACAACTCTGCGAGCTGTGTTTATTCAGTGTCACTTTGAATCAGCTATGATTGTTTATGTTTAATCTTCTTATGGCTTGCATTTAGTTTGAATAAACTGGCCGGGAATTCGTTAACCAGACAAAAAAAATTAAAAAAATGAGTATAAACGACGATGTTGAGGTAAATATGATAAAAAAGATTGAAATCTTTGTTAAAATAAACATTTGTGAATATTCCCTTTTAGTTTACACCAAAACGCAAGCGATAAAACCCCCAAAAGCGCTGGGAAGTTGCCGAGGAAAAATCGTTAGTTGAATTCCTACAAGAGAATCGTGATTTTGAGGTTTTATGTTAATTTTTCGAGTAATTGGAAACCTCTAACTACTTAATTATTTACAGAAACCAAAGCACGGCTATATTATAATCGCTTTGCGATTGAAAAAGAAATCCAGGTGGAGTGGAAAACAGCGCGTTCAAAAGTAAGAAATATGCGCTCTACATATAATAAAGCGAAGGAATGGGAAGGAAGTACTGGCGTAGGTTGCATGGACGGCGATACTATAAAAAGTAAGTTCGTCTCTTCAATTATATATAAATATATAAATAATAAATAAGTGTGCAACTTAATTTAGGCACTCTGCTAAAAAAGTTTCGCTATTTCTACGAGTTTGACGATATTTTCGGCGGCCGGCTAAACGCTTGTGCTGTAGTTGCAGAAATAATGGAAACTGCTGATATTAGCATCGAAGCATTAAGTCCTGCACAAATGCCTGTGCAAATCGAAATCCCTGTTTCAAATGAAACTGCGACTAGAAAATCTCTGGTGTTACATTCTAATGGTAGGACGAACTGGGGAACTGGAACTTCATTTCTGTTTTCCTTTTCAATTTGAAAATTAATTAGCATGTTGTGAAGGATGCAGCACACAGTTATCCAGTCATTGCATTCATTCTTATTTGATCTCGAATGCATTCTGAATTTGAGTTCCTTCAGGCTACTAAATTTTTCCTTCAAAACACCAAAGCAGTTTTCGACTCGTGCACGGTATTTTGAGAAATAGTTGTTGAACATGTGCCTTTCATCTTCTGTGTACTCGCTGCTATTCTGTCTAAATGGCGTCATTAGAAAGGGCTTCAGTGGATAAGCGCTATCCACTGAGAGGGTGATAAGAAACGCTCAGGATGTTTGAAAAGCAAAGAGTTTGAAAATATTTTTGCATCATGTACGGATAACCAACTATCAACTGCCTTATTCTCAATTTAAAATCGCAAATAGCTTGAAGCTTAACCGCATATTGTCGTTTGCGAGAATGGTACATCGTATGCTCATTAACAGGAGCTTCAGATACTTTAATCTCAGAACCGTCAATATATCCTACATATCCCGGCATTTCTGTACTGGTTGAGGACACAATTTGCTGCCTCTCTCTTTCATCGGTGCAAAATAGGAATTTAAACTTTAAATTCAAAATGGTTTTAAATATCCTTCCGGTTACGTTGTATATAGTGCCTCCATCACCAACATCGCTTCATCTTCCTCGTCGCCTGGAGAATAGTAAAGGTGTATAATATAAATATTTCTCTCTTACTCGAATTTATATCCAGTAAATTAAGCATATGATTTTGGCACAAAACTGCTACAATTTTATCTTTTTTACTCGTGCGCGGCATTTTAGTTATTTACGTTTTAGCGAACAGCTGATTCGTTGCTTTAATATGTGATTTACAACTCACAGGAATGTTCACAAGCCTAATATGACACCTTGTGAACTACCTAAATATCGTAAATATTTGGCTTCGGTAACGTCACGATAATAAGATCGAAGAAACACGAATTCCGGGCCTGCGTAGTGCGCAATCTTTTATTTTATTATTCTTGCATACTAACCACCGATTTCCACAAAGCACTATTTAAATTAACAGAAATAAATACGAGTATCGCACTCGCCAAATAATTTCAATTTCGATTCTATCTTGTTTTACATTTCGTCAATATGCATTTTAAAAAAAAAGCATACTATTTTGTTTTAGTCAACGCAGTGCTCGTCACAAACCAGTGAAAATATTTTCAGCTGTCACACGAACTGAACCTTTACCCTACTTGTAATTGCTTATAATTTTTAATTTGTAGTTAAAATGCGTTTGAAATCTTGAGAGGAACTTTGCGTGAGAAATTCCCATCAGAAAAATTTTGTGGTTTCAATTTCTGGATGCTATCAAAACACAATTTTTTTTAGTTTTCATTCCTTTTTTGCCCAAATGCAACTTTTACATATAATAATAATAATTTGGCGGTTACAATTAGGCATGTCAATCCTGGGATCCTGGCCTTTTTAGCTCCCGAATATCCCGGGATAATGGTCTGTTAAGATAGCGTAACCACATTAACCAACCAAAGCCTAACGTATATCAAAATTAAGAGCTCATTTAGTACTAATTTCAAAACAACTTGTGGTTACGCTAGCTATGCGTTAAGCTGGCGTATCCACAACTCCAAAACTAACTTATGAAAAAAAAAACAAATATGCAGGAATTAAGCGCTCATTAAGTGCTCTCAAAATAGCCTAAAGGATTTAAAATAAAAAATATTTTTTGAAAAAACTTGTGGTTACCATATTATTGAGATACAGAAATTTGTTCCTAAGTAGGCGTTGCAACGCCCATTTTTCAAAATTACATACATATTTAAATACATAATTTCTTAGTTCAAAATCGCTCCAAATACCAAATTTCAATCAATTTGCTGTAATAGATACCGAAAAAACGGAGTTTTTGCATTTTTCAATAACTTCCGTTATATGGGAGGTGGGCGTGGTTATTGACCGATTTTGACCATTTTCAATACTAACCTACCCTGTTCAAAAAGCAATGTATTTTTATTCAAGTTACTGTAACCACGGACAGACGGACGGACAGACAGTTAGGGCTAAATCGATTCCTCTTTTAGTATACATACATACATATGTCTATATCTATCTCGATTATTTTTTGCTGTTACAAACAACCGTTATGCGAACAAAGTTATAATACCCTTGTGTACAAGTACGCTCGGGTATAAAAACATGAGATATTAAAAAGTTTATATACATATGTACATACTTAAATCTTAATTTTATAGTATATATACATACATATGTATATTTGTTATCATATTTAAGTGCATGTTTTGACGAGGTCATAGCAGAAAAAATTAACCACTAGACCCTTATAAGAAAAGCGGTGTGTCATTTTGAAATTTTCGATCTGGCAAAAAATATAAAACTCAAAAATAAATTTGTATTTCTGAGCTATAAAATAACGCTCAAAAATGATTTTTATTTTTAATCAAAACAATAAAACTAAAAAATAATTTCATTTTTTCAGAGCGAAAAATTAACACTCAAAGAAAGAGTTTTATTTTTGCTGAAAAAAATAAAACTACATACATATATATTTGATTATTCTTCATGAGCGATTAATAAAAATTTAAGTATAATAATTTGTATATGTTTTGATTAAACATTTTTAAATCGTAACAAATGCGTATAGAGCTTGAGAAAAATGTTTTGCGATATTTGGAACCTTGTGATTTTTTTCATTCAAAATTTTAAAATAATCACTATTTTTGGTCCCTGATTTTAACCAATTTTATGTAGACACATATATGTATGTATATACACTTTTCAATACCTCATGTTTTTTAAACTTTTTCTTTAATTTTTTTATATGAATATGTACGTACATATATGTATGCATCATTATGTACATACAGAAGAAGTGAAATGAATTTTTATTTTAACGTATTAATGAACATATTTTCATTTTTAATTATACTTTTTTTAACTCTTTGTATATTTATTAACTTACTAACAATGTAATAAAACATATATTTAAAATAAAAATAATTCTTATTAAAAAAAATTCAAGATTCGAACTCGGGATTTTAGATTGATAGGAAAGAGTGCTACCTCTCGGCTAATGGCCCTGCAGAGCATTTGAGCGCTAGTTACAGTTTTATTTTCCAGCCTACGAAATAAATGCTAAAAAGCGAGGGGCGCAAAAAAAAATTTTTTTTTTATAATTCTGTAGGCTATTTTGAGAGCACTAAATGAGCCCTAAATTCCTGTGTATTTGTTTTTTATTTTCTTAAGATACTTTTTAGTTGTGGATACGCCAGCTTAACGTTAATATAGCTTAACCACAAGTTTTTTCAAAAAATACTTATTTTTGAAAAAAAAGTCTGTAGGATATTTTGAGAGCACTAAATGAGCCCTTAATTCCTGCATACTCATTTTTTATTTATAGGTTATTTTTAAGTTGTAGAGCTCTTAATTTTGATATACGTTAGGCTTTGCTTGCTTAATATGGTTACGCTATCTTAACTGACCTCCGTGATAAGTCTATTCAAAACCCGGAATTGTAGAAAACAAGGAATTTAATAGGTTTAAACGGTAAGAAAATATGGAAAAATTTCATTGATGGCAAAAGAAGTTGTCTCGTGGTTGGGCACGACAGTACATAATGGTCCCCATAAAAATCAACGAAGCACCAGTTTGCAACATCGCCAAAAACAGAGCTGGCGAAGATTCTTCAAATATGTAAATTGATTGTTTGGGATGAACGTACGATGGCCCACAAGAGGTCACTGGACAGAACGTTAAACGATTTTCGTGGAGGCATTATTCTATTATTAGGTGATTTTCGTCGGACTTTTCCAGCTATTCCTCGATCCACAGTTGCTGAAGAACTAAACGCATGCCTAAAATCATCTTATTTGTGGCGGCACGTGAAGACACTCCAATTATAAACTAACATGCCTATGTTTTTGTAACAAGATCAAACTGCGATTGTGTTTTTGAAGCAGTTATTAAATATTGGAAATGGTAAGGTCGCTGCTGATACCACCTCACCGACTCAAAACAGGACCCTATTCAGCGAGTTTTTTCGGACATAGAACATTACTTCAACAATCATATTTAATTGGCTTAGTGAAAGAGCAATATTGGCGATCAAAAATAAAGATGTCGATGATCTCAATGCGAATATTCAAAATTGTCTTCCAGGAGAGTTGTTTTCTTACAAATCAGTTGACAGAGTTACAAGATGACGTAGTCAACTATCCCAGTTTTTAAATTCACTGGAATTGCTTGGATTACGACCTCACAATTTAAAATTAAAAGTAGGATCAGTTGTGATCATGCTGCGTAACATTAATCAACCTCGACTGTGCAATGGAAAAGCTAATGAATAACGTCATCGGGCCAAGATCATCTAGAGAAATTACAAAGAAGAGGATGTCTTGATCCCGCGTATACCGATGATTCCAACGGATTTACCATTCGATTTTAAGCGGCTACAACTTCCCGTGCGTCTGGCGTTTGCGATAACCATAAATAAATCGCAAGGTCAGTTATTGCAACTTTTCGGAATCAAGTTGAAGGTTACCTGTTTCACGCACTGACAATTATACGTCACGTGTTCGCGTGTCGGAAAACTTAATATATTTACGCATTTCATTTGAACTTTTAGCAAGTTTTGTTTAATAACCGAACGAAATTAAAACGGTGTGAGATAAGTATGCTGAGCTTGTGTGAGTGTCCCACAAAATACATATATACATATAAAAATACATACATATGTATATGTTGTTACTGAAACATATCCGTCCGAAATAAAATGCAACAATTCAAAAAATTTTATTGAAGGTCAACTTTATTTTGTAAGTTCGGAGAGTTCTGAAAAAAGTTTGATCGGTTGGCGAAACATCGATCAATCTGACGGCGAACGTAAACCAGACGTAAGGACTCTGTTCGGCGGGAGCCCATTTTACCGAAGGGACAGTTTTAATGTTGTGAGGATAGGTGATACGAAGTACACCGGGTCATCTAGTCATACATAAAAATCAAGGGTAAAACAAAGCCTTTAGAGAGTTCAGAATCGACAAATAACACAGCCTTCGTCATTATAAATGATCTCACTCGAGTAGAAAATGAGCCTTATTATGAAAACGATGTAAATAGAACTTAAAACGAGGTGCCTGAAGTGGATAAGGCAGAAAGTCTCAAAGATAAATTGCATGAAGTTTTAACGAGCAGCTCGCAATTGTCCTATAATCGAAAGGCATGCAACTTATTAGAAGTCTTGGTAAAAGAAATTAATAATTTTTTAATGAGACGATAAAGGCTATGTCCTACAACCAACAATTGTTGAGGCGCAGCAGAGCTTTTTCTGTACCAAATATGTATATTTGTACTTGAAGTATAAATTATTATGTATGTCAAATTTTACGTTTATTTCCTTTTTTTCTTGAAAAGACAATTAAATACATATGTACATGATTTACAAGAAATCGTTCTCTTTGTTATATTAATGTTATTTTGTATACTTCTATAATACAACGATTACAAAACATGTTATATTTGTTATAAATTAAAAATTACAAATCAAACCTTCGTGAAATTCGGGATCCCGGGATTTCGTTTTCAAATCTCGAAAAAATGCCTAAAATGCCGACTCCGAAAGGCAGATGTATTTTTAATGAGAAGCTTTTTCAGGGCAAAAATACCCTCGGAGGTTTGCCCTTGCCTGCCGAGGGGTGACCGCTATTAGAAAAAAAAATTTTCTATGATTTAGATTTTACTTGCCTTGACTGAGATTCCAACCTCGAACTCAGCGTAAACTTTTGGAATTTGTGGATATTTGGAAAGGTAATGCTTCGAAAAATATTAAAACGGAAACACCTTTCACATTACTCGTATATACATATGGATACTGTAGCTAAGTATTTCGAGAAAAACAAACAAAAATAAGTTATAGGTAGTACCCATTTTTTAATAAAATTTTATATTTTATATAGAAACACCATACAGACGTTCTTTAAAAAAAGATAAACAAAACATTTTATTAAGGGTTGGTCATTATTTAAGTTATGTACTCGTATATCTACTTATACTAGTTTTCACCTTTTTCCCTACTCAACACCTCGCTCACTTCTGTACATTCGATTCAAAAATTAACCTATGCATGTGTAGGGAAAGTGCACCAGTAGTCGGACACACCCTAGTAGTCGAACACTTTTCGCTTTTTGCTCTTAAAAAAAAAATCCTCTAAATCTACAACATCTGTAAATATGTACACCAATTCCGTGAAACTTCAGCAATATACATACATATGTTCATATTCAAAAGTAAATTCCCTTGAAAATTTAATTTTTGGCAAATTAAATTGAATTTGCATGTTCACGCAGCAGTACCAAAATGTAGTAATTATATATTTTTGTCGTTAGTGCAGGCAGTGCAACTGAATTGATTTTGAGTCAATATTTGAATAAAAAGTGATATAGTTCTTTTATTAGTGATTGATAAAGCAGCAATTTGAAACATATGTTTGTTTCCCAGATCATAGTTTATTCCTTAAAATGGGTGTTCGAGTACTGAGTCCAGATTTACTTCAAGATTTAATTATCGGACAGCCTGTCAGAGAACTGGAAATTACTAAGTTACTAGAGTTTAAGTAGCCGGACAGATAATTATTTGTTGTGCATCATTTAGCATTATTTATTAGTTTTATATATTTTTGCTTTTCATTTTGATTAGAATAAAGGATGGATTTTCAAAGTAGAATGTTGACTGCTTTAAAAGTAATTCGTAACAAAACGATGAGTATTAGAAAGGGGACATTTACTTTTAATGTGGAAGAGTAACACCGTTTAAAGACCATAGACCAGGTAAATCTTTGCTGAAGTTATTTTTCAAAATAAATCCAATGCTAGTTAATAGAGAAGCAAAAAGCATAACCAAAGCCAGAGCTGTGGTAACAGAGTTTTTAGAACTAAAAGAGTATCTTAGAAACACTGAACAAGAGAAAATTATGGAAGACCCTTCAAAAATATTTAATGGAGACGAAACAAGCTTCTCTTTGTGTCCCAAAACTGTGCCTAAAGGCTATAAAAATATTGGGAGATATGACACCACCTATGGTTGTATTCCCATACTTAAGGCCTCCAAGGGCAGTGATTAATAGTATGCCAGAAAGTTGGATTCTTGGTCGTACCGAAAGCGGGTGGATGAGAACTGAGACATTTTACGAATATATTGCTAACTGTTTCGAAAAATTGCTAGAGGGAAATAATGTTAGAAGACCAGTTATTTTATTCGTAGATGGGCACAAGTCTCATTTGAATATAGATCTTAGCGAATTTTGCCACGAAAAAATAATTATTTTATATGCGTTGCCACCATATACCACACATATCATGCAACCTGCCGACGTTAGCCTTTTTAAACCCCTTAAATTAAATTGGAAACAAACAGTGCGTGAGTGGCATAGCCAAAATTTAGGAAAGACTCTTACAAACTTACTCCAAAACTATACAAAATGGCTTCCGCAAGTGCGGCCTATATCCTTTCGACGCTGATGCCATCGACTATTCAAAATGTGTAAAAACAAATGATATGAGAAATCTCGAGGTCCTACCGGACTCAAATTCTGAAACAAATGTGCAAAATAAATACAAAATTGCGTCAGATGTAATAAAAGAGCTTTCATCCAAGTTTCAAGACTGTGCAGTAAATCCAGATGTGGTTTTAGGAGTTATAGCTCAAGCGGAAGGTTTATGTGTCCAGAGCGGATATTTTGAAAAAGAACTCTCATGTGACCAAATTCAAGACAAATACTAGAGAACAAGATCCTCAGCCATTAGAACAGTGCAATCTCTCGACGATATCATTAAAATATGCATCTCTTAGAGATATAGAAATCCCATCAGGTGTGTTCGTGGTTAATAATGAAGGTATCTTGGAGTTTGCAGAAGAGGCATCATGTAGTAATACAAATACTTTTGCAAGCGCGATAACACCTCCATCGATATTGAGCACACCATCACGTGGATCCAATCTGATATCAAAGCACCTATTTTATCCAAAACCTATTGGATTTACAAGTTTACCATTTTAGTTAATTTTTAAGTTTTTGTCCAACATTTCTATGTACATATATTTAGGAAAACGATTATTGATGAATGGGTATAGATCTCCAAGCGCCATCTCTTCAAATGTATGGAGGAATATTCATTTCGAAAGAAAACGTGAAAAGCAAGAAGCTGTTATTCAAAGAAAGAAAGAAAGATTAGCTAAAATGCAAAAAAATGAATAAACTTAGAAGGACTGCACGTAGTAAATTAAATCAACCCCGTAGCCTAGCAAATACTGCATGCCCAACTTGTCTTCATTACAACTTGTAAGTGATGTAGAGGATGATGGGCTTAAAAACATTGGTTGCGTCTCTTGCCCAGTTTGGTTTCACCTAAAACGCACTTTTTTGAAGTGAATAAGTTTTTTTTTGTATTATATATGAATTGAATAATAATTTTTACTTTATTTTCAAAAAACAAATGTTTTTGTGCCATAAACACATGGAAATATGATAATTTTTCCAATGATCGACTACTGAAGATAAAGTGCCCGACAACTAGAAAGAAGTGTCCGACTACTAACGCAAAACATCATTTTTTATTTAATCGTAAATAGCTAAAAACATTTAATCTTTTTCTTGAATATTAAGTCGCTAACAGATATTAAAATATTTACATAACCTAGATTATATTTTATAGTGGCGGTATTGAAAATGTTATGCAAGATATGATTTTTTAAAGTATGAAAAAAAGATAAGTGTCCGAGAACTAGCGTATTTACCCTATTAAACTCCTTGTCATTTTTGAACAGAAGAACATACATACATATGTAAGTACATATGTATGTACATACCTCCATACATGCATGGCAGACCAAAAGTCGCCTAAGTAAAAAGGAGTTCCGTGTAGAAATCCCATGGTTAGATATAGTAATTTTTGTTTTGATCGTCTGATAGTCACGAATCTTAAATTAATCTGCCATTGATGTCTGCACATTAAACTTGTTTTAAGTCTCCAGTATTTTCCTAAATGAAATTGTATCCAATAAATACCATTCTACGATAGACAAAATTGTACAATTGTACATTTGTAACAGGGAGTTAATATCAATACGTTTTTAACCAGGCTTCCGATTTTGAAATATTATTCGCCTCATATTCGAATTTCGTATTAAATGTATTTATACTTAGTAGTAGATTTGTACAAAATATTTTCAAACAAATTTCAAATTCAAATAATAATGGCTAATTTAATGTTGTTTTCAGTAGCTGTACATATGTATGTCGTGTCTGGTTAACGCTTTAGTTTCTCCAAAAAAAAATTGCCACAAAACATTTTTGTGTTGATGGCGTAGCCGAATCTTGCTCGGCCAGGGTTATTTTTTCAAAGCGCGGGAGTTATGCGCTCAAATACTTTTGATGGCTTAGCCGAAGTTTGCTTAGCCAGGGTTATTTTTTTCTAACACGGAAAAGAGATTTGTTCTAAAAAAAGTAAAGTTGGGCTTTTTGGGTAACTTAATTTATTCATTAAAACTTTGGAGTACCTGGCAGCGTTGTTAATAAGTCATTGATCCGGTATCACGAGCAAACTAATTCGCAAGCAAGTTTTACTTATACATTGGTAGGTACATACATACATATCTATTCATATGTGTTTATAAATTTGGGTCGGGTTTAGTATAGTCCCGCATTAATATGGTTTACTGTGGCTAAACAACGCGTATATCAAATTGAAAAATTCAAATGTACGTAGATGAACAACAAAATAAACTTTTGTTTAACTATCATTTAGCAAAAATCAGTCCACAAATTTTATCAGAATTTAAATTTAAAAATGTTTTTTTTTTTGCATTTCTCACATATATGGTGTTTGATTTTCTTTCACTGCACTTAATATCGAGCTACATACTAATGTATTCATTTTGGCACAAACATATTATTAACACATTGTGCTATCAATTTTCACCGGTTTTACAATCAAAAAATATTTAAATACTTTGCAATTATTAAATAAAAAGTTGCATATTTAAGCCCCCCACAAAAAACAAAAAATTTTTCTGAATGCATCTGTCAAACTACTGAAAACAACGAGGGAAAGAGAAAACAGAGGCAAATTAATTTACCTAACCGCAACAAACATTTACACCCCTATGCTGGAATCCGTCGTACGTTCGATTACGCTACGAATCGTAAAATCGGTATGCTGAATTCCGCTTTTCGTAATCGCAATTCGTAATATCGGTATGCCAGAATCCGTCGGAGCTGTTAATTGCGGAATTTTTGTACGAACAGCCACTGGTGTCGGAGCGAAATAAATTTTAGAAAAATAAACGTTTATAAACCCAAAAATAAGCAAATATGCATGTGGGTATGTAGATACGCACTAGCAAAAGGTAATAGCTAGTATAAGAGTTGGTAATAGCCAAAGTGAGGGTCTTAGCGCTGAATTCTTCGCTGAAAATTAACACAGCGATGTCATTGAAAACTCAGGACTGAATAACTCGCATACAAGGGAATAGGAGTGTATCAGCTCTTACCAACTTGTTAGCTTTGAATAATGAGTATATCAGTCCTTACCAACTCATTACCTTTGGTCAAGGAGTATATCAGTCCTTACCAACTCATTACCTTTGGTCAAGGAGTATATCAGTCCTTACCAACTCATTACCTTTGGTCAAGGAGTGTATCAGTCCTTACCAACTCATATGCATTCACAACTACACATTTTGTTTTGCTTTTTAATTGTTTTTTAATAATAAAAAAAGTAAGTAGAAATTTGAATATAAGTTTAAATATAAGATTTAATCAGATGCATTTAAACTGTGCTTCCTTTTTAACGAGCCCGCTTTGTGGTGGCGATTTTTACCCATCTTGAAAGCTGATTTAATGTCTTTGACAAAATCAGCTTTCGTGTATCCATCTTTTTGAACGGCTTCTGTAAATATAAAGAATGATGAAATTATATAGCTAGTATCTATATACATATTTCATGTTAGTTTCAACTTACCAAATAGAACATTGTTAAGGCTTTCAAAATTTTTAAAAGCTACTTTGTTTTGCAAGCTATACATTTTAAAATATTTGTACACTACAAACCACGATTCACAACGAAATGATTCAAATTTACGTAAATGCGACAAAAATTGTCACAGACGCCGCAGATATAACGGTACACGAATTATTAGGAATTCAGCTGCAAAAAATCCTATTACCAACTCGCTTACTTTTTTCAGTGGTATAGCAAAAAAACGAAAACAAAATTAACCTATTACCAACTCGCTTACTTTTTTCAGCAATTTAACAATCAAACTCGCCTCTTTCCCCGCAACCCATTACCAACACTCTTACTTTTTTCAGCTATGAAATCATTTGCTACTGGGTACTTACATGTGTACATTTGTATTTATGTACATATGTATGTATGTATGTAATATAAACTATGCAAGAAAAACTAGATTTATTACGTGTGTATATATTTGCGAAGATCACAAACAAATCGTACGCAGTATGTTTCTTGTATGAATGCTTCTTTGTTGAGGCGAAAACTTGTCACAAATCTTTAAACCATTAAACCATTATATCAGAGAATTGAATTCAACAATATTACACACTCCATAATTTAAGAAATTTGTATTTAGATCATCTCTTAAGAATGTACATATGTACATTCGAAGCATATTTATGCAATTCTGCCTTTAATTAACGAAAACTTCTTATCAAATGGCTTATAAATGTTGATATTAAACTTCATTCTTTACTTGTAATAATATCGGTACATGTATATTTCTGCCAATATGCCTAATTACGAACTTCGAAATTCCTGTTTTTGGTTGGCAACGCGGTTGATAGTTACGATCGGATTTCAGCATACCAAATTTCGAACTTTCGGAACGGAGCTACGAATTCGTAACTACGAACATTCGTATTACAGCATAGGGGTGTTAATTTTTTCTTTTTGTGATTTTGCGATATTTAATGATTATTATGTTAAAGGCAACATATTTTAGCTGGGAAAACTTAGATTGGAAATGGCGATATGCTATTTTACAAGGAAAACTAAGATTTCGAAGTAAATACACCACAATTAAAGCCTGTGGCGCTTTTCAAAAATACATCACTGTTTCGTAATAAATTAAAATTTTCTTTTCTTAAATATAAATATAAAAATACACATACAACATATATAACATATGTCATGCACCCACATTTTGTCTGGAGTTTAACAAAAAAATGTTTGCTGGGTTACTTTGGCTCGATTTAGTATGGGAAAAGTTGAATGTTTGCTCGTTTTTAGAGGCTTCCCTAGGGCCGCACAGAGAGACTAGAGGAACCAGAGGGGGCTTATGGGAAAGTTTATTCCTTCCCCTTTCTAACGGTGTGCTGGGGGGGTGCCACACCCTCTCCTTCACCGCCCCCACCAGCTTGTTATGCGGCACTATACTAACCATTTCCCTATGTACTACCCCCTCTACCAATCCGTAAAATTATTTTTTCCAAATCGTGGTGCATTATACCGAAATTTTCCCATAACATACACACATACATAGTTAGGAACATGTATGTAAAACTCTTGCAGTATTCCTATAATTTAAAAAATTGGCTTCTTTTAAGTATTTTATACCTACATACCTACCTACTTTAAAATTTTGCAAAATGCAACGATCTACATAAAATTCACAACACTATTATCTCATAGTATCCACCAGCCGCACAATTAGTTGCTGGCAGCAATTAAACATATGTACATGTATACATGCATACATATATAACAATTTTTCACTTGCTAACAAATCACTTATGTATATGCGTAAGCACTAACGCGCCGAATACCGCACTAATATAATATAAAACTTTACTAACTCAAGTTCGGAAAATGACTGAAGTAAAACTTTACAATTGTGTTTCTCTTTTCCCTGTTTCTTTTTCCAACTGTTTCATGTGTAGAACATGTTGAAAATAAGAAACAGTTGACGAGAGGATTTCCATTTCTCTTGAAAAGAGATTGGTAGTTCCAATACGGAATTCGCCGCTATTATTCTAAGAGCAATAATAGAATTAAAGAATATGCATTGAATTGGATCACTCGTTGGTTAATATTACATTGCATAACCTTGGTCAATACCTAAACTTGCACTGAGTTAAAAATATGTAAAATTTATAAGTAGACATACATACATATGCATTCAATTGCATATACATATGTACATATGTATATAAGTACGTAGCACATACCCTGCAAATTTTTGAAATCGGTGTAGAACGTTCGAAAAAATGTCCTTAGGTGCATATGAATATATGTATGTATGTACATACACATCTACTTAAACAAGTATGCATGTTTGTGAACGCTCAAATGTAATAAGGACAATTCGGTTGAAACTGCCTTCGGAGGTACAATATACATTTTAATTTTGAAAACAGGTAGTAGCAATATACATATGTTACCTCAAATTTACAAACAAATCCACTCGTGCCGCTTACGATGTTTTGACAGGTAAGGTTCAGTAGATACATACATATGTACATATGTACATGCTTTACTGATAACAGTTTTTCGTGAGGAAAGTTTTCAGTTTACAGTAACCATTCAAATTATTTAAAATATATGTACCTACGTTAAATTTTTTACGGTATGGAAGAAAACAGCATACTTTTAAATTGGTATTAATAATATGGACACTTTAACGAATGCTAGATAACAATAAAACGACGGCAAAATTTCCCTGTCTGTAAATGGTTAAATCCCAAAATTTTTAAAGAAATATTTTCAACAAATCGTATTACTAAAAAATGTATATAAGTCATTGTCTTGAGATATAGTTACAATTATTGTTGTAGTATGAAAAACAATAAATAGATATTTATTTGAATTAAAAAATGTTGATTTTCTCATTAAATAATTAGTTGAACATGAAGAAGGGAATTATTATAATAAGTTTGGAATTATTTAATAAACGAACGAGCTCAAAAGCTACGTGACATTTATATATATTTTGAAATTAAGACTTTTCGAGTAGTGATATGGAGCAAGGCGAATTCTTAAAGGTGGTGTTAATCAATCAGATTGGTGGTTCGTTGTCAAAATCAATTGTTTAGTTGCAAATAATCAATTATTCCGTTTAACTACAAGAAATGTAAAGATATAGTTGACTATAACTTTTTGCGGTGTAAAAATTATTTCGCGAAAATTAAATACAAATTTTGACAATTATCCACCAAAGCGTTGTATTTTTAGAATCGCTACCACCTTACATGGATTCGCCTTGATATGGAGTGTGAAACGTAAATGATGCTAAGTGCTTACAATAAACAAATATTTTGTTTTTCTATTCTTTCTTATACAAAATCAAAAGACTTGAAGAAAATGTGTAATTTAATTTGTCCAAGGATATCCAGGGATTTGCCAGAACCTTAAGGTGCTTAAAAATGTTGTTTGTGCGGAGACGTAAGTGACACTGTAAAAATGGTAATATCCTAGGTATCTCGTCATAATTGGAAATAGTTTTCAGATAATTTATAGATAAGGGCTTTTGACTCCTGTGCAAAAATATTTTATTTTTTATGTAGGTGAAGGGAATCAACAGGCTACTACTAGAGTTGGATATGCCCTATTTGTCATTTACTTCCTTTTTCAAACAAGAAATTCATCATCTCTGCTATGTTTTTCTAGAAGTTTTTACTCTACCTGAGTAATTTCAGACTAAGAATTAAATGGAAATTGCATTTTTGGAAAACTACACTTAAATAAAGAATTGAAGCTCTAGCGTCTGTGTAATGCACATTTAAACTGTTAGTCCCTTCAATAGTGGTTACAACATAAAAACGCATACCACAATTGGCAACAGAAGATCGATCAAACACCTAGCTATGTACATATGTACATATATTATGTATGCGCCAATAGTTAATGTATTTTTATACCCGAGCGTACTTGTACACAAGGGTATTATAACTTTGTTCGCATAACGGTTGTTTGTAACAGCAAAAAATAATCGAGATATACATATATACTAAAATGATCAGAATGAAAAGAGGAATCGATTTAGCCCTGACTGTCTGTCCGTCCGCCCGTCCGTCCGTCCGTATGTCCGTGGTTACAATAACTTGAGTAAAATTGAGATATCTCAATGAAGTTGGTACACAGATTGCTTTTTTGACAGCGGAGGGTGGTATTGAAAATGGTCAAGATCGGTGAATAACCACGCCCACCTCCCATATAACGGAAATTTTTGAAAAATGCAAAACACCGATTTTTCGGTATCCATTAAAGCAAATTGAGTGAATTTTCGTATTTGGAGCGATTTTGAACTAAGAAATTTGGTATTTATGAAATTTAGAAAAATGGGCGTTGCCACTCCCACTCGCTATTATTATTGTATAAAATTATTTATGAAAAATGTTCCGTATCTTAATAACAGTATTAATTATCGTCACACAATTTATTGGACATATTTTCCTTGACATCGCTATTATTATCGTAGAAAATTTTTGAAATCGGATCATAACCACGCCCACCTACCATATAACGGAAGTTTTGGAAAATGCAAAAGCTTCATTTTTCGGTAACTTTTTATTAAAACAAATTGATTGATATTTGGTATTTGGAGCGATTTTGAACTAAGAAATTAAGTATTTATGTATGTAATTTTCAAAAACTGTTTGTATCTCAATAACGGTGTAAGGTATTGTCACAAAATTTGGTGAACACATTTTCCTTAATATCACTGTTATCATCGTGACAAATTTTTGAAATCGGACCATAACCTCGCCCATCTCTCATATAACGGAAATTTTGTAAAATGCAATAAAGTTGGTTTTCAGTATTTATTGGAAGAAATTGAGTAAAGTTAAATACTAGCTGCCGTTTAAAACAAAGAAACGGGTTTTTATGAAATCATGGGCACCGACCATACAAAAATAAATCGCGAGGGTATATTAAAATCGGTTTCGCCCGAATTGAGCCTTTCTTACTTGTTTTATTTAACAAAGGCTAAATTCGAGCGAAACCGATTTTAATATACCCTCGCGATTTATTTTGTGGCTGCTGTGGTCGAGTTGGTAGCGTGGGTCCGTGCTATAATTCGATATGCCGGTGAGTTTGAGGTTCGAATCTCAGTCAGGGCAAGCAAAATCTTAATAATAGAAAAAGTTTTTTCTAATAGCGGTCACCCCTCGGCAGGCAATGGCAAACCTCCGAGGGTATTTCTGCCATGAAAAAGCTTCTCATTAAATACATCTGCCGTTCGGAGTCGGCACAAAACTGTAGGTCCCTCCATTTGTGGTATAATATAAAGACGCACACCACAAATGGTAGGAGAAGCTCGGCCAAACACTGAGCTATACGTATATATGTATAGTGTACGCGCCAAAATTATATATTATATATATACTTGTTTTATTTAAAACAAATAAAAAAGAATGTCTTCAGCTATGCCGAAGGCTCCATAGCTTTCATATTTATTCGATATTTTGACTTCTATAATAGTCCCAGTAATAATTAATATTTGTGAAAAATTTTTAGCGCAATGAAGGAGTTAATGTGTATAATGCAGTATCTGAACAATCGGTTGGATAGGAGCCATACGTTCGATCTTAATAATTTTGACTACTATAATAGTCCCAATTATAATTACTATTTGTGCAAAATTTCAAGTCTTTAGCTGCTTAAATGCAGGAGTGTTGGTGCTAAATGCAATATCTGAACAAAGTTAACTTTACGCGAAACTATCGAATAAAGGCAAAATATGCTACATATACATATGTACATACATATGTATATATCAATGACTTTCGGGAAAACATATAAATTCAGAAGTTCGAATTTTTACAGCAGAACCAGAGCCGTTCAGCGCACCGCAAAGTTCTCCGAAATTAAAGCGTAAAATGAAAATGGAATTAATACGTTTAGATGAACAAAACGGAGTTGAAATATCTAAGGGAGAATTATGAAATTATAAGCAAGTAATAACTTTTTGGAGTCTTATTTGAGCATTTCTTGGTTCTTTTTTGATGGTTTATTAGAGTCTTTTTGGAGTCATATTTGAGCATTTCTTGAGTCTTTTATAATGGTTTATTGGAGTCTTTTTGGAGTCATATTTGAGTATTTTTTGATGGTGCGTTGGCGACTTTTTTGAATGGAATAAAAATACTTTCTTTTAATGTTTCATTTTCAATTTTAATTTGATGAATACTGTTTTTTATTAACATATATTGAGTTATAACTAAGATTTGTAAAATAAATACATATTCTACATACATATACGTATGTATACGTATATATGAATAAATGCATAAAGTCAAAAATAAAGTGCAACCATTTCTAGGAAAAATTGTTTAAGAAAAGATCATTGAAAATTTTAGGTTACGAAAACCAAAATTTATGACTTCAAAAATTAAAATAAAATATTCCCGTGAAGTTAAAACGTTAATCCTATATAATCCACATAGTACTTAAACAAAAATAAAGCTTTTAACAACTTAAATTAAATGGAATGAACATAACATGATGCCAAAAATGGCCCCTCAGCATTTCTTACAGCGATCAGAAGCCGTTTGAAACCATTTAATTGATACTGCCTCAAATTCCTTTTGTTCAACAGAAAAACGACGGTTGAAAGCACCTTAAAAAAAGGTTTTGAAAGCTCCTCATCAAACACCCGCTTCCAGCACTCAGGTAAAAATTTTGGTGGGCTAGTGACTGAAATTAAAAAAAAATCCTCTTCCTGTAAATTACACAATAACAATAGATACCTAAATAGTTTATATGCAACTATTGCAATACCAATAAAAAGAAAAATTACCAATTGCTATGATTTCAGCAGCTTCTCTTCTGCATAGTTTTCTAGAAATATTTCTGCTTAATAATATAATTATTCACCTCTTTTTAATAACTGCTTTCGGATCCTTATTTCAGAACGCTCTTTTTTTGGTTAGCCGGGAAGAAAACTTGAATGAGTCAGGTGGTCTACAAAAGGATATTCTCAACCTTTTTGGTAACATATCACATGTTATATTGAAGTGCCTGAAATTCAGAGAATTAAAGTATGGAGAACAATGGAATGTTGTCCGTAAACCGAAGCTGTTCAGAATATACCTTAAAAAGCATAATGCAAGAAACAGTCCGCTCTGAAGAACCATTTGATTTGCATGCATAAAAGATGTAGGTACATAACAGAGCGTTGTGAATCACGTCTTTCACTATTTGAATTACGTATGGCGAATCACCCTGTTTACACGACACATTCGTAATTCGTTTGGCTTATCTGATGCTGTTCAAGAATGATAGAGAAGATTTTCGCCTTCCCAAAATGCGTGCCGTCACCATAGTGAACGAGCGAGATAGTAAAAATGGCGGAGCGACCGCAGAAGAACATTGCACTTTGGTAATTTTTTTTTATATTAGAAGGGATTTGGTAATTTTTTTTTTCAATTTGAAAATTTTTTCAAAGAGTTTTGTTTTAAGTTTTAAATACTAAGGTACTTCTAAGAAATTAGAACTTTTAACCTTCTTACAAATGCACTAGAAATTTGCTTATTAAAATGGCTCATTAACCAAACGACGGTCATAACCCTAAAATTAAATTAAATTCAACCCTTCAATATCGACCGTTTAAAGTTGACTGATTAACTCCATACTGAGCTTACACTTAGCTTCAACGACAAACAGAGTTAAACTTGCACTGAAAAACTGGTCTTAGTATATGAGCGACATGTACATACATATGTGGTTGCACCATATATATAATATAATTTTGGCGCGTACACTATATAGCTCAGTGTTTGGCCGAGCTTCTCCTGCCATTTGTTATGTGCGTCTTTATATTCTACCACAAATGGAGGGGCCTAAAATTTTGTGAAGACTCCGAACGGCAGATGTATTTAATGAGAAGCCTTTTCATGGCAGAAATACCCTCGGACGTTGGCCATTGCCTGCTGAGGGGTGACCGCTATTAGAAAAAACTTTTTCTATGATTTAGATTTTGCTTGCCCTGACTGAGATTAGAACCTCGAACTCACCGGCATATCGAGTTATAGCACGCACCGCTACCAACTCGACCACAGCGGCCACACCATAATGGAGATAAATATTAAAAAAAAAATTTGAAGGTTTTGACGAGTTAAGCGACTTTTGGTGATATTTTTCTCGGTTTGGTAATTTTTTTTAGAGTTTTGGTGTTAAATTAAAATCTTTGTGGCAACGCTGTCACTATCTTGACGTAACTCAACTGTCAAATCCCAAAAGTTTTTAATTAAGGGTACCCCGGATGGCGCATTCTTCTTCTCTATAAATCTTGGTTGCTGTTGTTATACTTACATACATACTTTTGCGTCTTTATTCAATCTAGGTTTTCCCAACAACCTCTTTCACATGATTACTTTCTACCAGGGCTGTTCAACAAACGAAACGATACCATTTTGTTTTGTTTACGAACAAAATTAACTTAACGAAATTAGTTTGTTTCGTTTAGGCGCCATGTTATCAAAACGAAATCAAATCGTTAATGTTGCAACGTTACAAAATTTCCGTTTTCGTTAATTTTAATGTGCCTGAAAGTATGCAGCGCTTCTGTTTGCGACGAGTGAATCTCCAGCGTTTTTATTAAAGTTTTTCTTAACGTTTTAACGTTAACGCCAGCATTTCGTTTCGGTGAAAAACGAAATGAAATTTATTATGATAATTGCTTTAACGATAATATTTTGAAATATTTCAACCGACAAGAGAAAACATTTCGGAACGGTTAAATTTAACGTTAAAATGCATCCTTGCTTTCAACACAAAAATTTGTATGGGGAATCAAGGGGATTCGGTTCGTGATTGGGCTGCCAATTACCAATGGGAGAGCGAATCATGTACCGTGGAAACATAATGTTTCGAGAAGGCAAAACACACTAGCCCGCTGCAAAAAAAAGCAAGAATTGGGTGAAATTTGTTGTTGTGTCCCACGACGACAATAAGAAAAATTATATCATGCAATTATATACCATATTTCTGTGGCTTCCCGGCATAACCGAAAAAGTCACTCACAGCTGTTTTCGAGTTTTAAAGCTGTTTAAAAAATGCACTTATTCGGTTTGGAAATGTTGAGAATTCAGCCACAATATTGAATATAAAAGTACTTATTAAATTCTTTCGAATGGATAACACCCACAGATGTTAAATTTAAAATTAACTCGATTTTGCAAAAAAAGTTGCTTTTTATTTACATACTTACACAGATTTGTAAATGCGATGACTATCTAGTTAGTATTTCGATGTAACGCTGAACTCTCAATGTGGAAAAATTGGAATATCCGGGGACATCAACTAAGTTTTTCAACGGGTCTTCGTTATATATTTTATCTGATAGGAGTTTTGGAGCAACTTGTTTGGCAACCTTAGCCTAATTTGTAAAGAATCAGAACGTGAACAAGTTTGTTGTCTGGTACCAATAATGGTGAGCATTTGGACGGGGATTACATTGATTATATGCTTGGAAACTTGAAAGCCGTTCAAGAAGGTATTGGGTTTCTGGACATCCACAAGCAGGCAAAATTTCGTGTTCAAGGATAGCTGTCCGACGTGGATGAGGTTATAGAAGCTATGAAGGTAATGGACATGTGGTGGCAGACGACTGATGATACCTCAACATAACACTTGATGCAAAAGCTGTCTATCAAAAGAAAGCTAATTTCGGGTTTTGATCGACATAAAGAGCTACTGAACAAAGTATGACGAATTTTTGTTGAGATGGCGGCCAGAGCGAGCTGCCAAAAAGGCTTACAACGTGTAATGTTCTAATGATAATCACTTTGCAGTGTTGCTGCTATTATTTAAGTCTAGGGTCCACCTTAACATATGCCATCATGCTTTTTTATATATTTTGCACCAGCGTATTTTGCAGGTTTTGTGCTGGTAATATCTGGTCATAATATGCTTGCAGCCAAACTCCGCCGTTTCCGTCTTGATGCTATTCTCACATCATCTTGTGATTGGCCAGAGATCCTCTTTTTCAACCTTACATTATCCGAGGCTATTTATTCTTCGTTCGACTATGTTTTGTACCTTGGCTTGCTATTAAATAGTGATGAATTGGGGACAATAAGCCGCGAGAAAGCACTTAATTTTCTCGTTAACACGTTTAGTTAATATGAAACCGTGTGGTTCTTATTGTGTCGTTAAGCCAATTGTCGTTACTTGTTAATTTCTAAGTATATATATATACATATATACATATATATATATCTTTGCAATATGCTCATTTTGTTTCGTAACTTTGTATACAGCGCAATAAGTGAAGCCAGGTATGTGTTCTATAGAACAGAATTTAGGTTATAAGAATTGGCAGTACTTTGGTGGTTTCTTGACCGTGTTCACCGCATTACTTGCACCGGCCTACTATAAGTTATACACAGCTAGTTTAGGCGAAATAGATCAACTTACTTGGTATCCTAAGCTAAGCCTTTAAGTGAGTTAGAGTCAGCTTTACTTTGTAAGTATTGCTTTGGACGATTGGTGAGATCAAAAAGGTCTACATATGGGCCACATTTTCGAAATTTTACTGAAGGGAAAAGGGGGTGCAGTGTGGTTAATTGATTAACAGTTGTTTAATTTTTTATTGCAGCACCTAAACTTATATTCTAAATTATTTTTCAAACATTCCGTGAGTTTTGCATTGCAGCTACTAAAACTGTCTGAATTTGTTTGAAGCAATGAAAATAAGCAAAAGTTAACATAAAAATTAACCAGACTTACAGCGCACAGCAACAGCAATTTTTTTCAAATTGGGTAATTCGACTGGCTGTATTAGCCGAAATTAACTGCACTGTAAATTAAAGAAAATTATTTCTTTCTCGTTTTGCTTTTGTTGACTGCTTTTGCTGATTTATTTTGTATAGTCGCAGCTAAGCAAACGCAAAATGCTTAAAAATTATCAAGATCTGCTTGCTTTAAAAAAGCAAAAAAGTGTAGCGTATACAATTTTGTAGTCAGCAATTCAACCCCTTGTTCAAAGGGACTTTAAAAGCCGCGATTCTTATGGGATGTATAGGTTTCGAGGAAGGAAAAAAATTACGATTACTAGGAAGAGCGGAAGAAAATAATTATTGGTTTTGAATTTTAAGTTTGTTGGTGAACCAACCAAGGTATAGATTCAACATTAACATCCAGATTGCGATGAATTTTTAAAAATGCATGCTGAGGAGGTAGATATGAAATTTATTGGTTTTTCTTCACAGAATTAATTTTTGCTTGAATCGCTATTTTAAATGAAGCGTGCACCATTTTTTTAACTATAGACTACTAACCATCAACTGAAGTTACTCAAACACTGAACATTCCTTTGTCTACTATGAATAGAATAAAATCTTCAGTAACACTAACCTCTCGTAAAATATACGAAGCAACTGTTATTTTGAATTGAAATCCACACACTAAAGTGCCCAACTCTCACACGAAAGAACTCGTCAATAAAAAAGTTGTACAGAGATCTTAAAATATTTAGTTGACATTATTTCCGTAAACTAATTTATGAAAAAATTGTATGCATAAATTCCTCCAACAGAGATTAAACCCTCCTAAAACCACCAATTATATTAAACTATATTTTATATAGTTTCAAACTTTTTCAAATTACCGTGGACGAGTTTTACTTTTTTATGCTTATATTCTAGTTTTCCTTTAAATGTTTCCCGGAACTTTGCTTGATATTACATCAGCAAATTAATATATTTCAAAACACAAATACATACATACATACCTGAAATTGTACAAAAACTGTGTTTTAATCGAAATTAACAGAAAAGGAGAATTCAACTATCAGCAACAATGCAATGCATGCTTCGGACTTAAATTTTTTTGTTATTCAGGTACTCAAATACGAATGTATGTAAGTAACTAGTTGAATTGCAGCTAAGAACTACACAAACGCATTTTTCAATAACGAATTTCTATAACACACCCCAAAAGTAATCATTAGTAACAAATGAATTAAATACCCTTACAGCCTAGCCTTTTTAGGAGGAGATCTAACGAACGAACGAAATCATTTCTAAAGGCAAACCAAGTGAACATCTGCATCCTGATCGTCGTACATCTTAATTTTCAATGCACAAAAAGGTGGTATCGCTTACTATTTTTTACCCGGCTTCCAAAGTGCTAAAACAATGTGAGTATGTTGAGTACGCTCAGGTAAGGGAGTGTGAGAAAATGTGCGTGCATTCAGTTGCCGCACATATACATACTTACATATGTATGTATGTACCTTGCATTTTATGCACCCCACAGATTTGCTTAGGATCGTACATCAATGACTGTGGTGTTATTTTCAGTAAAATGGTGTTAAATTTTTTAACAGATTTACAATACTATAGAACAAAACGCGATGTAGGATTATCATGTAACTTATGTTTTTTTGAACAAGAAAATGTGAAATTTTCAGAACATGACGGCAAGGTTTCTGCCAAAGCCTGTACAGATATGAGC
The DNA here is from genome assembly GCA_963971545.1 of Philophylla caesio. NCBI lineage: Eukaryota > Metazoa > Arthropoda > Insecta > Diptera > Tephritidae > Philophylla > Philophylla caesio. The sequence continues at coordinate 34,759,661 of OZ020608.1, read as the reverse complement.
ACAATGTCATTGCGAAAGTGTGTATTCTTTGAAAATATATCCCTAAGTGCAATTCAAATCCAAGCATTACCCAGAAAGAGACGGAAGCGTCATGTAATTTAATTCAGAGTTATCAAGCTGATATTTTTCTAACCGGCTAACAGGGTTCCGAATGTTCACAAAAGCGCAAAATTTTAGAGCGTTGAAACTTAACCTTTTTAGTATTATGTCATAGCCAAAACTGTAATTAACAATAGTTTAAAACAAATCTTGTGAAATAACATAACGTCGATGGGAATATAAGTTGTTCACACCATATCCTTTCTATGTTTGTTTAAATAGTATGTATGTATGTAGTCAAAAAAACTGTCGACTCCCTGTAGTGAAATGTACTAATTATAAACTACTTCACAACTAGTATGCAACTGGTATTTTTAACATTGGGATATCCTATTAGTACAAAATAGGCCGTAAATACTAGTCCAAATATGGACAAAACATATATGTAAGTCCCTACTAGTTCAAAATAGACAAATAATACTAGTCGCATTATGAACCAAGAACACTACTTTGGGATTAAAAAAGGAGTTAAATAAAAAAAAATCATGAATCAAGTATAATTTACAATAAAATAATTTCATGAATTAAATATAATTTAATATAAAACACAATTTTATTAAATAGTTTTATATATTTAATTTTACATTTTCTTAGTATTGATTGAAAAGAAAATAGATACAATAAATACATTTTTCATTAAATGTCCTTAAAAGTAAAATAACTTTAGTTAATTATTGCATAAACTAGACTTAAAATACAAGTATTCATTATTATTCGTATATATGTATGTACACGTACAGTAGTGGTACAAAAAATTGATTCAAATTTAAAAATGAAATTTTTTTAAACTTATATTTATTTATTTATTTCTGATAATTGTCATTTGAAATTTAGAATGATCTATAATCGAAGCCATTTAAATAAAAGTTTCAAAACTTATAGCATAAATTAAACAAATTTCTAAAAATGGTCAATAAAATTTAAATTTTTTATTCAGAACTTTTAGGAAAATTCTGGATATGTTCTTCAGTAGCACGTTCAAAGTGCATGTTTTAGTTGGTTAAAAAGTACCGTGGATTTATTAAATTTTTTTTGTCAAGGACGTTGAGCATTTTCGTCGCGAATGCGCACAATCGTCCGACGTCGCTGACAGCAGCGGGAAAATGTGAACCATTGTGACCATTCTAAGGTCTTAAAATCGAAATAAAACAAAAAATGGTTTAGTTTTTTGTTAAAAATAATTAATTCTGTTACTTGTAAAAATTTAACTTTACTGAAAGCTATTTTCAACATTTTCTGTTCTTTTAGCCTTTTTCTCGCTGTATTCATTTTATATTCTAAAAGTTTTATCTGCTCAATATGGTCACTCTATCAGCTGACATACAACTTGTCATAATCAGCTGATTTCGTTGTAACCGTAATTATGTTTTAGTAAGCGAAATTTCCGGGCGAACGTCGCTGAGGATGTCGCTTTGCAGGGCGAAATTTCGGCCGTACGTCGGCATTGTGTTTCAGCCATAACGTATCACCAAAATCTAATTTTATATGGAAAAAAATTCTGAAGTTTTGAGAAATCTGTTTAATTTTTACGAATTTCGTATAAGCTTTGAAACTTTTAATTATATAGCCTCGGTTATAGATCATACCAAATTTTAAATGAAAATTAGCAAAAATACAATATATATAAGTTTCAAAATATCAACAACATATTTGTATGTAGGTTTCTTAATAAACCAAATCATTCTCTGAATATTTAAAAATTGTGAACTTTCATAAAAAGCTCTCAAATGATTTAAAGGTTTATTATAAATTGAGCGCCCTTTTATCAGGAAAAAATAAAACATTTTCGGCTTTTCAGCCACGCGTAAATTCATCATTCGTGCTCTTTTTAACAACTTTATATCTACTAATTGTATTGTACGTCCGGGTGGAAATTTTCGATCGACTTTCAATTGACTTCCTTGTAAGCTGGAGACTACAGGAGTCAATATATTGGCAAAAACGTCTTTTATGATTCGATTAGCTGAAAAGGAAAATGTGTGTATGCTATGTGAAATTTGGCTTTTTGATGTGGAAGGAAATATTATTGTCCAAAATATCAAAATAAATTCTTTCTTAGGGATTTATTGTTAATATTTACATATGTTTGTATATTATTATCATATACACATATATTTTTTATAAGGGACTTTTTAAAGGAAAGTGACCGCTCTAGTCGTAGCGGTGCGTGCTATAACCCGATATGCCGCTGAGTTCGAGGTTCGACTCAGCCAGAGCAAGTAAAAACTAAAGCATAATACAATTTTTTTCTAATAGCGATCACCCCTCTGCAGAAACTGACCGCCAATATCAAAAATTGGCAAGATCCCCCTCTCCTTCGCTAGGTAACGCCAGTAACTCATACAAAGTGAAGACATGTTATTCTGCAATTAGTCACCGAAGCAGGTCCAACCATAGCAATGTTTGATTTTTTATGCGCTTACCTATGTCCATATCATTATACTGCTCATAGAGTTCAGTATTCTATCTTCTCCGGTACCCGGCACTAACGCGAACAGGGCCTTTAATCTTGCAAACAACATTTCTCTCAAAAGAACGCAAAGCCTTCTCACCGCTGTTCTGCTATTTTACTTCCTTCTTTAGTCTGGAAAATGCTGTACTGATGGCTCTCTATGACAAACTCATATTTAGAAAATCCACTCGTTCTTGTAATCTTATTGTACCAAGTTCTACAAGAAGCTATTTAAACCAAAGCAACTACAAGCATCTTCTTTATAATTATTTCTCTTCCTCTAATTCTTAAACGGGCCACCTCACTACTTATAAAACTAAAATTATACTAAGTCAATTTTAAGCATATATTTAAGTTTCTTTTTTAAATTCTTTTTTTTGTTTTCTTGTCTTAAATTGTAGTTATGCATATATATCATATATATATATCTTCTATTTTTATCCTTATGCGAATTAAATTGGCAGCTCTTATGACGCTTTCCAACATCTGATTGAAGAAGTTGTAAGAAAGTGATTGGCCTTGTCTAAAACTCCGTTTGGCCTCGAACGGCTCGGAGAGGTCCTTCCCGACTTGGACGGAGCTAAATGTTGTATTCATCGTTACTCTACATAGCCGTATTAGTTTTGCGGGGACCAAAAATTTAGGCATGGCTTTGTACATCTTTTTGGACAGCTTTTTTTCGTGCTGTCAAAACCGGCTTTAAAGTCCATAAAAACATAGGGTGTGCCGATTCGGTTGATTTGATTTGATTTGATATATTAAGGTTTAATGTATTAGTGCAATAAGATCTATATACATCTTTTGTAGCACAACATCAAGAAGGTAATACAATCAGACATTATAAACTATTAAAAATAATAAAAATAAAAATAAAAAAAAATAAAATAAAATAAAATAAAAAAATTTTTTAAATAAATTGAAATGAAAATTAAATGAACATGTACTTAAAAATAAGGAACGTTTGATAAATCTATACAATTTAAAAATATCTTATTTTATTAGATACATAGTTTCGTACTAGAGTTTTCTTAAGTATAGATATGTAGATGGGTCAACCAACTTTAGAAAAGTGGTTATATAAAGATTGTTTGTAGTTACTTTTGTTAATTTTGCTTCTAGTTGTAGAAGGAATGGAATTCCATACCCTTATGGCATTGACAAAAAACAGTCTGGTTGAGTTCTTATAATTAAAACAAGGTACAATTAAATCATTAGACCGTTCTGACTTAGGAAAAATTAATTTTTCATATAAGTATTGCGGAGTCTTGGTGCATAACAGTCTGAAGAGAAAGACGCAATTTCTAGCTTTTAAATATTCATTCAACTCCCATCCTAATAATTTAAGCCTCCAAGCTGAAATATGATAAAATTTTCGTACTCCAAAGACATAACGCGTGACATGATTGAATACGGTATCGATTTTATGAGACGACCTGGAGTCAAGCTTGCTATAAACCACCTCAGAATATGTAATAATAGGCAAAATTAATTGAAGAGCAAGTTTTTGTCGTATTGATTTAGGAGTAAATGATGCCGATTGCCTTAAACTCCTTAGTGTACCGTATATTTTGCTTGAGACAGAGTGAGTATGATCAGCGCAGCTAAGACTACTATTTAATACAAAACCTAAGTTGGTTATTTTTTCAACAAACTTTAAAGAATTGTTGTTAAGGTAAATAGAAAGAATGCTGTTAAAATTTAGCTTTTTCTTGCACACAGGCAGAACATACGATTTTTGTCTAAGTTTGTTGTCTAAGATTTTTTTTCAAGATTGGCGTAAACAGATGGATCAATCTTTTTCTGTACGAAAGAATGTATATATGTAAATGCAGGTAGTTTCTTTCTAGGCATTCAGTTGGATACTCTAGGAAACAAATTAATCGTAAAAGAAGAAACAGTACCCCGCCAAAACAATAGAAACACTTTAAGTTTATGCAAGGATTTACTAAAAACATGCTGCAATTAATTTGTAAGGAAAAAGTTAAATTTTTTTCAATGCCTAAGCTTTAAATAGGCTGTGCATAATATATTATGATATGCTAAATAAAAAACAACCAAGTAAGTAAGAAATCTAAATTCGGGCGAAACCAATTTGTATATCCCCTCGCGATACATACATATATATTTGCATGGTCGGTACCCATGATTTCATAAAATTCCCTTTTCTTTGTTTCAAATCGCAGCTAGTATTAAACTTTTCTCAACTTCTTCCAATAAATACTGAAAAACGAAGTTTTTTGGCATTTTTCAAAGTTTTCGTTTCCAAAAATTATTGACGGTGATGCTAATGGTATCAAGGACAATATGTTCACCAAATTTTGTGACGATACCTTACATCGTTTTTTTGCATTTTCCAAATCTTCCGTTATATGGGAGGTGGGCGTGGTTATTGACCGATCTTGACCAACCATCCCTGTCCAAAGAGCAATCTATGTACCAATTTTTATTGAAATATCTATCTCGATTATTATTTGCTGTTACGAACCAAGTTATAATACCCTTGTGTACAAGTGCGCTCGGGTATAAAAATATTCCATTACAATAAACCGGACTAAAATGTGAGGGCACAAGGAATTTTCTACTTGACTTATAAGCTAGCATTTGTGAATTATGACTAGGTGGAGATGACCGTGACGATGTGGACAAAATCTATGTTTTTCAAAAATCTGAGCATATTAGTTTTTAGTTTTCAAATATTTTATTTGATTGATAATTATTACTTTATTTGCAAATATTTGGTTAAGTTATTAAAAAGAACATTTTCAGGAAAAGGTGCAAAAAAAAACATTTTAAATAAACGTTATGTACGTTCTATGATATTATTTTTAATATTTAAAATCGTGCAAACATGATTTTTCCGCAAAGGGTTTTTTATACCTTTCAGGGAAATTGTATAAAAACTTTGGCCCGATGTCTGTAAGTACCAGAACGGGAAGAGTTAGACCCATCAAAAAGTATACCGATATGATCAGGGTGACGAGCTGAGTGGATTTAGCGATGCCCGTCTGTCTGTCTGTCCGTCTGTTTGAATGCAAACTAGTCCCTCAGTTTTGAGCTATTTGAATGAAACTTGGCAGTCATGTGCCTTTTTATAATTCTCTCGTATTAGATATTTGTCGGAACCGGCCAGATCTGACAACTATAACGTATTTAGAAGCTGATTGTTCAGATATCATATTTTCTTCATAACGCCTTTATTTAAACAGAAAGAATCTTGAAATTTTGCCATTTGAAAGTCCGCTATTCAACATAAAGTCCGCGGGAAAAACATATAGATCAAAGATATGTAACATATAGCCCCCATACAACTGATTGCTCAGATATTTCATTTAAGCAGCTAAAGTCTTGAAATTTTACACAAAGAATAGCTATTATGATAACTATTTTAGCAGTGAAAATCATTAAATTCGGAAAAATATAACATATAGTTGCCATACAACCAATAGTTCAGATATTGCATTTTTGGCCATAAATCCTTCATTTAATCAGCTAGACACTTGAAAATTTTAACAAATATCAATAAATATAAGACATATGTATGTGTAAAGTGAAAATCATAGAGATCAAAGAGATTGTTCAGATATTGCATTAAGCACAAACAACAACAAATTTAGATGCTTTTATTCTTTCACTCTCACCTCGAAATGTGCTGCGAAGGACTCCAAAAAAATTCCCTGAAAATTTGAGCCCTTCACATTCATACCAAGTACTCGCCTTCGGCGTTTGAAGATATCCCATATAAAATATACGTTAATTAATTTTTTTTTAATTGTTCTAACTCAGCGGTATTTTATGGTGTTACAAATTACTCAGGATTAAATACTCTACATACATATGTGTAAATGTGCCTATTGCAACGTAAAGGCAACTAACATGAGGAATTACATTGTTCTTTTGTTGTTATTTTATCCATCTCCGAAGATACAGAAAAATATTATATCACAAAGAAGAAGTAAATCAAATTTTCTTCTTTGATATATTTCGAGATATTGAGGTTTTTATTTTTTATAATTTTTGACTGCCATAAATTTGCGACTAAAATTGTATAGGCATTACAAGTACTTAATATTAATCAGTAAATTTTTTTTGGAGTAGTTCGAAGAAAATGTTGAGAAGGGAGTGAAAAAAATGATCAGAAAGAAAAACATCACTCTAATGGATACATACATATGTATGTATGTACATTCATAAATTCATTCATTCAGTTGGTATTAATTATACTCGTATAAAAAAATTGCTCGGCATTATTTATGATGGTAATTTTGTTAACATTTTTTTTAGTTTTTCTTCAAATTTGTTGAAAGCACAGACTAATTCACTTTGCAAGATTCCTCTTTTTAAGAAGAGAAATTCAACAATGGACAGAAAGGGTAGCTTTCAAAAGGTAAAAATCAAAATACAGGGCTTAAATTATAATTTAAATTATTATTATTAATGCAATTTTTTTTCTTTGAACGATTTCTAAAATCTTCATTTAAACTATTGATTGATTAATTCATAGCTAAAAATCGTCGAAATTACGATTGCGTAATTCAACTGGCAATACTGAGTGGGAGTTACAATAACCCCAGGTTTTTTGTTTTCATACATTGCACATGGGAATTTTCCGTGCTCCAATTTTCTTAAATAAGAGGAGGGAAAATGCATTAGCTGGTGGCTTAAGTATATCCGCTTATTACTCTATCATAGAATTAATGGGCGAAATATTTCTGTTTAGCTATATATTTTTTTAAAACATCATGTTTTAAATAAGTGATATGGACCCTAAAAAACAGTGATTTGTTCTAAAATACAATTTTGAATATCAGATTGCAGTATATAAAGAATGTGGTCGTACGTGTGTGATGCGTGATAGAGTTCGGGGATCGAATCTTAGCAAGGGCAAGTAAAATATATTTTTTAGAAATAGTTTTTTCTAATAGCGGTCGGCCCTGAGCAGGCAATGCAAACCTCCGAGGGTGTTTCTGCCGTGAAAAGCTTCTCCTAAAACACATCTGCCGTTCGGAGTCGGTACAAAACTATAGATCCTTCCATATATGTTACAAAATTAATAGGCTCACCAAGTATGGTAAAAGAAGCTCGGCCAAACACTGTGTTATGTAAGAGTAAGCACTTAATTTTTATAGTTGGTACTTACATGTTGTGGCTTTTTTGGAGTCGAGTTAGTAGAATATAAGATACTATTTCCATGAAAAAGGCGTTCAAATAATAAAACATGACTTTATTTTCAAAAAGAGTTTATAGATAATCTTCGCTGCACTTACTATTTTCAAAAGAAAATATTAAAAGATTCAGCGTAAGCCGTAGTTAAATTTGCTTTCTTTGCACAAGTGTCACATCGGTCCGCCTAGAAAATAAAAATTAGTGTTATCACCTACTACATACAAACTCGAATATTTCTATTAATAACTTTAAAGATTTTACAATACAATACAACCAGAGTATGTACATACAAATATGCCTACAGAAAAACAAAAACCTAAAGACCAAAACAATTGTCAGTTTTACAAAAATTTTATAGACTTTGCTAATAGCACTGTCCAACAAATGAAAACTTTTTGAATGGAACAGAATAGCGACCCCATAATTTTGAGGGTATGTTGAGTAGATCATTTTTGTAGAACAAACTTATGGTCCAGCATGTCTGAGTTTTTTTTTTACAGTGGGTCAAAGTTTTCATTTTTTGGTCGAAGGGAGCATTATACTATATGAAAAAAATGTTTTAAGTTAATGTCTGAGAGAATTCTGATGGTCAGAGTTGTATTGTGGAATTGTATGAGGATTATTTTTGTGAAAGATCTTAACCCTCTAACTGGTCTCTTTATGGGTCAATTTGACCCTTTTTTTCGAGAAAATCAAAAAATATCCTTTAAAAAAGGACATTTAAGGATTAAAATATTCTACGAAAATGTTTTGCGGAAAATTTCAGTGAGGGTCACCAAAGACACCACTGTTGTAAATAAAGCTCTTTACGATTAATTGGCAAAATTACACGCCAACATAAACAAGGCAGGTGAAAACGTCGTCAAGTTCGGCCGGGCCAAACACTGAGTTCTTTGTCCCAATAACGGTTGTTTGTAACAGCAAAAAATAATCGAGATAGATATAGACATATATATACTAAAATTATCACAATGAAACGAGGAATCGATTTGCGAAAACTCCGTTTTTTCGGTATCTATTACAGCAAATTGAGTGAAATTTGATATTTGGAGCAATTTTAAACTAAGAAATTAGGTATTTATGAAATTTTGAAAAATTGGCGTTGCCACGCCCACTTAGGAAACAATTCCTCTATATTCATAACAAATTTTCCTTAATACCACTGTTACATCGTTACAAAATTTTGAAATCGGGCCATAACCTCGCCCACCTCCCATATAACGGAAATTTGAAAAATGCAAAAATTTCGTTTTTTCTTTATCTATTGGAACATAATAATTAAAATTTGATATTTAGAGAGATAGTAAATTAAGAAACTTAATATTTATGAAATTTTGAAAAATGGGCGTTGCCACGCCCACTTAAAAAAAACATCTGTAGGTATCTCAATTATTTTTGGAACAAATTGAGTAAACTTTATTACTGGCAGTGATTTCCCTGTCGGAAAAAAGCAGACAGTCTGAAAAATTTACCAATTTTAAAGTAGTTGGAAATCAACTGCTTTGAAACAAATGCAGCGTGCGAGTCTTTAATTCTTCGTACTCGTATATTTATATGAGCGTAATACAAAACAATTTAAAAACATTTGTAGTGAAGAGAAACTAGAAAGTTTTTTAATTGAATCCATATAGTATACATATGTGTATAGTATATACATACACTGTACTCATAAAAACTCTCATCCGACAGCAGAAGGCTGTTGTGTCATTCACTTACAATTTCCAATAAAAACAAATGACGAATTGACAGCCGTTGTCGAAAATATTTACGAAGAAAACAAAACAATTTACGTGAGAAGCTAATATAATCATAAAATTCTAAATATATATCCAAAGCTTTTTCCCATATATTCTACAGCTTGATGGAATGAAGTCCCTAATGATAGGAAAACCTAAAAAGATGCTTTTGGCTCGTTTGTCCAAGGACGTTGTAATGAATTTCAAGCTCGATTGAACTCACGGAAAAAAATATTAAAAGCTTATGCGGTATTCTTAAAATATTTAAATTTTTTCTTTATCATTATTAACATAGATGCCTTTTGTATAGAAAATCGTGACCCAGAGGAAGTTACTCGCAAGGCCATTCATTGGTAAAAAAAACCATGTTTTAACGAAGTATGTATGCAGAAGAAACTAAATTGAATTTTATTTAAAACGTGTAAATGAACTGAATTCCTTACTTAGTTTAAACAAAAATACATATGTAAATATATTTTATAAAAACTAAACTAAAATGCGTTTTTAAAAATTAGAAGAAGTTTAAAAACAAATCGAGTTTAAAATAGTTGTAAAAGGGCAGTTTTAAAGTAGCTGGAAATAAATACATACATTTTATTGCAGTTGCAAAAAAAGTAATTTTAATGTTCTTTCTTTCAAATATACCACTATCAAGGTTGAAATCAAATGCAGAGTCGGATTATTGACTTGCTCCTAGGACCTCGCCATGTTAAAAAAGTTAGTTGATGACAGGAAGATAGAATGAATTCAAACCAGTTGTGGTTAGAAAAAAAGTACTTTTTAAAATGCTTTTAATGTACTTTGATTTCCGACAGGGTTGAAACAGAGAATAATTTTATGAAATTATGGGAACATTAACAAAAGGTATGAGAAATTTTACTTAAAAAAAGTTTCTCTGACTCTTTGTCTTTAAAAGAGTTTTTAATAATTTTTTTGCCAAAACAATTCTTTTTTTTTAGCTATGCAGTGATAAACAATGGCTTGCGCCTAAACGCCTACCTTTTTTTTTTATTTTCTGGGCCTTCTGTTATGTCAGAAGATGTGTCTTATGCATTTTTCTACAACTTATTCAACTTTTATGAAAATCCTTTCATTGAAATAGCAAGGAATGCCTCATTCAAATAATACATATGTACATATAACCGCACGTCATGCGTATGCGCCCTTCGCGTCGTTTGGACGGGTATAAAGGCTAAAACCGTTGGAATTATTATAATTATTTAATACTCGTTAGCAAAGTTTTTAAATTTCTAATTAAATGGAAAATAAGTTGGTATCCCCTATTAAAAATTAATGTCGTGAATTTTTTTAAATATTGCTATGGTAGTAAAAGCGTTTAAACGAAATCTAAAAAACTTCGATCACCATATACAGGTGAGAAAAGTAATAAATAACAGTCTGATCGATCGGCTATAGAAAACATTTCAATGTACATACATAGCTAGTACCTTTTCCCATAAAAAAAAATGGAACGCAATAGCTGCTTGCTTACCTGAATACGTACGGACGATTGGCTCTCTTTTATAGAAACACCTTAAGTTAGAGTGACGTCATTATGACGATAATCGACCATTGCTGTTGAGAAATTCGATTGAGAAGCGTTACCAAAAAGGGATTAACAATTTTTGGTAATGTATACATAGCAGATGCATATACTATGTATAAACATATATATATTTGTATGTATGTATGTGTATAGTAGACGCCTAGCTAGTTCAATAGAGCTGTCATTCGACTTCAACTTTTCATTTCTTCTAAACAGTAGGAACCTTTTTCCATTGTCCATAGTAAAACTATTGTTAACTTCAAACGAGCATGGATCCATATACATATAAATTTATATATACAACAACACATATGTACATATGTGTATGTATTTATATGAATGTACGAATGTATTTACGTGTAATTACATCAGCAATGTCTTACTTCGCTTAGTTACATATTTCTGTTCGAGTACGATCTTTGTTTTTGCTTTTAAGGTTAACTAAAAGAAAATTACGTAGAACATCATGTACTTAGGTAACAAAATAAAGTTACAAAAGAAAACAATGTATTACCCTAACAGTTTTGTTCCAGCATTCTTTACTACCGAAAATTTTAATCACTTTTTGTGCAATGTATGCAATGTATGGCCGCAGTGGTCGATTTGGTAGCGGTGCGTGCTATTACTCAATTTGCCGATGGGTTCGCGGTTCGAATCTCAGCCAGGGCAAGCAAAATCTAAATCATACTAAAGCTTTTTTTCTAATAGCGGTCCCCCCTCGGCCGGCAATGGCAAAATTCCGAGGGTATTTCTGCCATGGCAAAGCTCCTCATAAAATACATCTGCCGTTCGGAGTCGGCACAAAACTGTAGGTCCCTCCATTTTGTGGTATTATATAAGGCCGCACATCACAAATGGTAGGAGAAGCTCGGGCAAACACTGAGCAATATAGTGTAAGCGCCAAATTATTATTATTATTATTATATATGTACATATGTATGTAAAACCAACCATCAACAGATGTAGGTTAAAAAGTGTTTAGTATTGCTTTTTGACCTGTGTGGACGCCTACAATACATATGTATGTTTTACTTTTACTTTGCTTTTAAAAAAGGTAATAACCCTGAATTTCATCGCAGTTACCCCCAAATGAAATTTGTGCGCATTATATGAAATATTGCCATTACTAAACTTTAACGGGATTGCAAACTTTAATAATAGTGCATAATATTGCTGCTTCTTAGCTAATATTAAAATGTTATTCGCTTTTTTCAGAGAGATATAAAAAAAACAGTTTTCATTACGTCGCCTCTTAAGATTTCTTTCAACGGCACCCCCTCGTACTTTTTGAGCGTTCTGGCAGCCCTACGCTTCTGAACGTGTGTGGACCGCCCTCCTGACCAACGATGAAGAGAATCGCCCGTAGTTGCCATCGCGACGATTCTTTGGTTATAAATTTTTTTCGGCTGCTTGCCGCCCATCCCCAGTTGAGCCAGGTCGTGAGACCTTTGCCTTTATGGGTGCAGGCTTCGAAGCCGTGCCTGCGTTTGATGGGCACACTGCGCCAGGGGCCGCGGGTCGAACTGCCATTTCCAGCATATTCTTCGCAGCCTTACTGGTGCTTGGCCCCACCATAGCGTCTGTAATCACCGGTCGGCTCGGGGTCTCCCCCGGAGCAGAACCGGAAGTGCTCGCTATGCGGCGAAGCGGCGCATTAGGCGCATGCGCCTGCACTGTCTTACCCCGTGGAGGGGAAGACGAATTGGTTATTTTATTTGACCTTTCCATATTTAACTGGGTCCCCACTCGAAGGCGCTATCCTCACTCGGTGTTGTAGTCGCTATAGGATCCCATGGTTATCTATGAGGCAGGGAGGCCATGCAAGGGTTGGCACCCACCCTTATGGGGTAAGGTGCTCAGAGCCAGATCCAGCCCAAAAGCGGGAGGGTTGCCTCAACCGCTACCTACAACCACCAACTAAATGGTGACGAGATTGGATCGTACTTCGAGGCCTGCCAGGGTTTAACGGGACGGAGGCAGTCACGGCATTAGCCATTCCTGCAGGGTTTCACCTCGGCTTACTCAGGTAACAGAATACCGCAACCACCAGCTCGGTAACAACAAAACAAATAATTAGGGAGATGGTAGTATAGGGACGAAACTAAGGTCAGGCCAAGGGGAGGGTTCTCACCTTCCTTTATTTGTTCAGCCGAGGGTTAGGTTAACAGTGCTACCAAGCGAGAAGGAAAAGGAGGAGATTGATAGTGAGAGGTGGAAAGGCATCACATCCGAAGATCAGCCGTCCCGTTGCACTTCACTACCCTTTAAGCATTAAACGAAAAATATTTTGAAACGATAAAAGAAATTTTTAGTTCGATAACTAATTTTTGGCTACGCCACTGGAATTTTTTTTTTTAATTCAGGTGACATTTTTACATCCGATTATTTGGTTCTTCTATTCATTTTTTATGTACATATATGTCTTGTAACGTATTGGGCGTCTTCCGTAGAACACTCTTTCTGTCAAAAAACTAAAAGTGAAACTACCTCTAAAAATATTTCGGGTAAACTAGGAACCAGTACAAAATTATTGAACAAAGTCGAAGAACAAAAACATTAATTTATATACAAGCGTAAATTATTTTTAATTTAATTTTTCATAACCACTTCTCTCAGGCTGTGAAACCGGGAGCTCGGAGTTGCAGAGCCAATACGCTACCTATTGTGCTACGCTAGCCGAGTTGGCTCCGAGCTCCCGGGTTCAAAGCCTGAGAGAAGTGGTTATGAAAAATTATTTTAAAAATAATTTAATTTAATAATCAAAAAGAAGTCTCATGAGGAAATGTGGTGATTTCCGAAATAGTACTATAACTTCAACCATTGAAAGCTGTTGTTGTTTTTTCACAAACAAATCTTCCATAAACTGGCCTGGAGCTCAATAAAATTATAAAATATTAACATTTTACTAGGCCAACAGAAAAATGATTAAATATTTTTCAAAATTATTTGTTGTTAATACGTAAGATATACCAATGGTTATATAGTACAACTTAAATCAATCGTTTTTTAAAACTTGATTTTTAAAAAGTTGACACACAGTGTTATGTTTCGTATTTATGTATGTATATCTTAGACTTAATTAAAATAAATGTGTCTTTTTGAATATGTGACAACCTAGTGCAAATATTTTCAAATTAAAATTTCCTTTGAGCTCTTTTGTTCGACACCTATATTATAATATATATACATATATATATTGTTTAATTACCTTAATTCACATGATACGTTTGATGTGATGTGTAAAAGTGGCTTAAGTCCTATTTGAATCAGAGGAGGTGCGTTGTTACTGTCCAATCAGAACCTTTTTTTGAGAAATCGACGGATATGCAGATGCAATCTGAAACTGATAAATTATATATGTGGTGCTTTAATCCCATCCCATATTACTGTTGACCTTACTGCTACCTTAAAACTTTTGAGCTCCCAAATCCCGTTTTACATTGAATATAAAAAATGCTACAAGTCTTGGGGTTATTTTTGATACCAAATTCTCCTTCAATAGTCACATTAATTTTATTATCCCTAAGTCATAAGCTAAATTCTATGGAATTGGATTTTTCTTTACCTTATTAGGTTTTTTCCAAACTTCTTAATTCTATCCTCTAGCTTAAGAATTATTGTTTAACAGTCTGTATGATGTTTTTTATAAAAGCGGTCACCCCTCAGCTGCCAATGACAAACCTCCGAGAATATTTCCGCCATGAAAAAGCTTCTCATAAAATAAATATGCTCTTCGAATTCGGCGCAAAATTGTTGGTCCTCCATTTGTGGTATAATATAAAGACGCACACTACAAATGGTAAGAGAAGTTCAGCCAAACATTGAGCTATATAGTGTAAGCGAGAAATCTGCGGCTTTTATAAAATTGGAGGTTTAGAGCTTTATCAGCAGCGCGCCGTTTTTTAATATGACAGCCGTCTGTAAATTTTATGATACGATATCAACCACGCATCTTTATAAACTATTCTCATACGACTGCAGATTTTTAGTTCCCGTTTTCCGTTTAGTTTAAATATTTCTGTGCAGTGAACTTATTTAAGTGAGGGTTTTACGTATATTAAAGTAAAACTTCAAAGCTAATAAAACTTAACTTGCTTTAATATAATTAGAAGATTGCTGACCATTGGGGAAGAAATTGGCCGCTCTACCATGGCAGATGTTGGGAGAGGATTCCCTCAGGGCGGTGTACTCTCGCCTCTCTTGTGGTGCCTGGTAGTGGACTCTTTACTAACGGAAATGCAAAGCTTCGCCCACATCCAGGTCTACGCTGACGATGTGTGTGCTTTGGCGTCAGGAAAGTCTCTCAGGGAAGTATGTGCAAAGAGACAGAGAATCCTGAATATGATTGATGAATGGTGTCAACCTTCCGGTGCTCAGAGGCGTATACGTAAGTCTTTCCGTGGAAGTGTATTATTTAGGGGTAACTCGAGATAGCCAACTGACGTTGAAGGTAAATCGAGCGCTGATAGTTTTCGGACAGTGTCGGAGAACCTTTAGCAAGTCTTGGGGTCTTAGAACGGCTATGATACTTTGGGTATACACAGCCTTAGTCAGACCGATAGTCATGTACTCTATTGTGGCGTAGAACCATGGGGAAGACCACGGTTTTATGCTGAACAGCGTGGCTCTTAATGCTCTGTTGGATCTGCTACCTTTGGATTTAGCGATTCAGGAGGAGGCAATGAAGACGATGTGTCGACTGCATGCTTACGGCCTGTGGCACGACGACAGGAGCTTCGGACACAGGGAGTCAGAGGAATACCCTTTGCTTCTGGCCCCAAATGGCAAAATGATACCGGGGATCTCCTTTGGGAGAAAGAACGCCGTTAGCTTTCCTACAAGGGAGAAGTGGAGAGATCCAGATACTCTTCTGGGGAGCTCGGTAAAAAATTTCTACACTGATGGCTCCAAGACTGATAATGGGACTGGAGCTGACTATCATCTGGAGGGTAACTTCAGAGGCTTCTCTGCTTTGGGTCCGATGACCACGGTGTTTCAATCGGAGGTCTTCGCAATACTCAAAGTAGCAGACTGGATAGTTGGCGAAAGTTGGAGATTAAGGTCTGTAGTGACAGCCAAGCTGCCCTAAAGGCTTTGGAAACCGCTCGTATTTCTTGAAAAATTGTCCAGGAATGCAAGTTAAGGCTAAACGCCGTTGCAAGACGGAATAAGCTTGAGCTTGTGTGGGTGCCGGGACTTTGTGGTGTTCAAAGTAACGGTTCTTCGGACTGTCTAGTTGGACCGGAACCAATCATCGGGTCAAGTATGGCGGGAACTGTCTAACTGTCTGGTACATCAGGGAACTTATGAGCAAAGCTCATGAGGACCGCTGGTGCAGTACTGACTCCTGCAAAATAACTAAGTGCTTTCTGAAAAGGCCAGACAGAGCAGTGGCGAAATTTCTCCTCAACCAGAGGAGGAGGGAGCTGCAAGCTCTGACAGGACTGATTACGGGGCACAATCCATGGGGGCAACACATAGTCACCATAGGTATCATCGACGATCCGCTATGCGCAGTCTGCCATGAGGAGGAGGATAGTACAGAGCATTTTCTCCGCAGCTGTCCGGCGTTCTCTAGACTCAGGTGGCGAATCTTTGGGAAAGATACATTCTCTCTCCCTTATCGGACTACGGAGGTTCGTTAAAGAATCGGGGAAGTTTGCTGAGGAGTAATTACCTCCTATGACTCCCCACCCCCTCCCTTTTTCCTCATCCTGTTTATGTCTGAGTGTTTGGTAACCTCATGTTTGGGTTTTCGGCCTACCCCAAATCCATCCATCCATCCATCCATCCAATATAATTACAATTTCACTTGTACGCTACCTTGTAATCCTCCTAGATATGTCTTAAATTGACGACACTTACGACGTCCTTAAGAACACTGCAATTAGTTGAATTCCATTTCAATTATCAGAAATCAGCGAAATCATAGAAGTGGGGATAATTTATCAAATGATTGGTGGATGATTGCAGAATCAATTATTTTGCTACAAGCAAACAATTCTAACTATTGTACAGTATCGAAACTCAAGGGGATCCAATAGAACTGTTAACGAAAATTCTAAAGGAGACAATTTGAGAATATGCTACCAAAGCTATAGACGAGTATTTGCTAAATCGATAGCACCTTACACGAATTCGCCTTCGGAAATTCCCTCGTTAATTTTCATTGAGTTGCTGTCATGACAACAGCGTAGGCTTCAAATGCATGAAGCAGTTATTAAATCAATACCATATACTTAGATTTTTCCTTTAAGACGAAAATTACTTCAGCTAAAATTGTGTTGAATTACAATTTAAAACAATGAGTAAATTAGAAGATTTATTGGCAAAGAAGAAAACGGTGGTTCCAGTACTTGATCTCAGTAAGAACATTGTTCAGACAAAGGAAGAATTTAAGCGGTTAATGGAAAAGGTGCCCGATTATAAAATGCGTCCAGTTAAAGTACGTGCGGATGAAATAAAGATTAAGGAAAAAGATTTCTCATTTAAAATTCCAAGGAAAGAGATAAGAAAGTTATTGAAACATAACGGCGAGCGTGAGCCCATTTATAACTACGCGGAACCAGTTCCGACCGAGATGAAAGATATTCCAATAATGGACCTGTGCGCTGTGCCCATCGACTGGAAGATGCTCACCACATTGCGTCCGAAATCGAAACTGGAAGAAGAGTATTTTAGTCGTATGACGGAGATGGCTAAGTTACAATTGAAAACTGAAATTCGTGATCGGAGAGAGCTTATGCTCAACAATTGCGTTAAAAAGACTAAAAATAAATCTGGAATTGTGGAAACACGTCTAGCAGTGTGCACCGAATGTGGACAAGAAATGTGTTGTGGTGAGCAAACATTACTATTACCGAATTTATAAACAATGTAATTTATTAAGTGAAGTATTTATTAATCCAGGAAAGGCCTGTGTGGATTTTAATTATGATTTATTTCAACGCGTAGAACTCAAAGTTCCAAAACCAAAACCGCCTGCAAATAATGCAAATAAAGGAAAGTTAACTGGGCGTAAACCTTTTACTAGAGATGGAATAAAAAGTAAACCTAGAAAATCTATTGGTAAATAACACCAACGTTTAAAATATTATTTCTTATTGGAATTATGATGTTTTCTGTTGAAAGTACTTGGTTAGTATAAGTCATAGTCATCTTATATGTCTTCAACCATCGGAAATTGGATAACGGGGCGAAAAACAATGAAAGTCGAAATACGATTTTTTTCTAATTCTTCAATGTGAAAGTATTATTAAAAATTTAAAAATTGTTGTAAGCAATAACATGTCTTCTTTATAATGACACACATATACAACTTTTTTCGTTTGACAAAAATAAAGCACCTGCAGTTACATCCTCAAACTTATCCAAAATGTGTTGGACTAACATACATACATATATCCAGATTAAGGTGGTGAATTCAAAATTCTGAGTATGCTGTTCGTTTGTTAGCGCACAACTCATGAGTGTTTCAACGGACTTTTCGTATATTTTTTTGAAATTGAAATCTTTCAGTCTAAAAAAAAAATTATTTGTAAAAAAAATTTTGGGCAATGTTCGATATTGCGCCGCATATAAAGGGGGTGGTGGGCGGTGAAGGAGGGGTGGTGGGCGCTGAAGAAGGGGCGTGGCACCCTTTCAAGCATACCTTTAGAAAGGGAAAAGAATAGACATTACCCCTCATTGGTTCCTCTAGACCCTAGTGAGGTCCTAGGGAAGCCTTTAAAAATGGGCAAAAATCCACATCGAGACAAAGTTATCCAGCAAATATTTTTGATTAAATTCCAGATTAAATGTGGTTACATGTATGTATATATGTATGTTATAAATGCTGAATGTGTGGTTTTGATTTCCGCGACGAAACTCCTTTAGGCGTGAGCGGCCATCGGCTGCGCTTCAAAAAATAACCATGGCCGGACAAACTCTGGCTACGCCATCAGCAGTATTTTCACGCAGAACTCCTTTCCGCGTACTTTTAGCTAACTGGCTTATATACATACATTTTCTTTTAATTTCTCTTTCGTTCGGCATTTTGACAGATACATTTGGTAGGAATTTTAGTTTTTTGGCTAGGCTTAAAAATGCAACCTTTTATTTAAGTACTGCGAAGTATTTAAATAGATTTTTATTCAAAAAACGTTGAAAATTGATAGTACACTGTGTTAATAATATGTGTATGCAACAATTAATGCATAAGTAGCTCTATATTAAGCACAGTTAATGAAAATCAGATACCATATATTGGAAGAAATGCAAGAAATAGCATTTTTAAAGTTAGATTGTAATGATATTTGTGAACGGATTTTTGCAACGATAATTTGGTATACGCATTTAGCCAAGAAATTCAAATTCATGCGGCGCTTTATCGAACCCGACCCAAATGTTTATCCAATTTATTCAGATGTCACTTTAACATTGTAATTCAATTGTATATTTTTGAGGTGGTCAGCTTTAAAGGGACACCACAAATATTCATGAATAAATAAAAAGGATTTGATAAAAATTCCGCCTCATCATACGATAGTTTTTGAAAACGTATATTATTTTAAAGTGGTTGGTCACATATTTGAGAAACTTAATTTACTTGATACAATATTAAAGGGGTATTCGGGATCTGGTGTATTTGCCATTGTATTTTGTATTCGTGGTTTTTGTGGATTTTATAGAAAATGTAGTAAAAATCCAACAATAAAATATACGTTCCACTAATACAACGGACTCTGCTGTAAATGTGGTTTTTCTTTTGTAAATATCTCACAGCCGATCACAAAAAAAAAGATGAATCGTCGAATTCTCTAGAAAAACGTTAGTCGAATAAATAGATATTTATTTGTGTATATTAAAGTTTATCGTTTGATTTTTCAATTATTAATAATAAAATCTAATAGTTTCGTTCTTTCGCCTTTTCGCGGCATATTACGCACATTTGTTTATTTGTTGGTGGCACATACGTATGAACTCGTAAATCAGCCGTTCTGGAAATTTTACAATGTTTGCTGACATAATTGTCGCTTGATTTTCCACTACGCTGCACCCAATTACATTATCATACATGGATCCGTCTGTAAAAAGGGTTCTCCAATTAAAGTGCGAACTGCATATGGCTGAGAACTTCTGCATATATACATTGTGTGGGGTCTTCTCTTTGAGTGATTGGCCAAGTTCAGAATTATGGAAGATTTTTTAAATGCCCAAGGAGGGTAACGGAGTGGGGAAGTTGAAGATGGATCAATGTAGATGTCTTCCCGATTAGCCATATCGATAAGATTTGCATAGCCGACGTTTTTCTTAGCCGTCGTTTTCTTTTTAGGCTATTTTTTAGAGATACTTAATAAAAAGTAAACCTAGAAAATCTACTGGTAAATAACACCAACGTTTAAAATATTATTTCTTATTGGAATTATGATGTTTTCTGTTGAAAGTACTTGGTTAGTATAAGTCATAGTCATCTTATATAAAGCAATGTCTTCAACCATCGGAAATTGGATAACGGGGCGAAAAACAATGAAAGTCGAAATACAATTTTTTTCTAATTCTTCAATGTGAAAGTATTATTAAAAATTTAAAAAAAGCAATAACATGTCTTCTTTATAATGACACACATATACAACTTTTTTCGTTTGACAAAAATAAAGCACCAGCAGTTACATCCTCAAACTTATCCAAAATGTGTTGGACTAACATACATACATATATCCAGATTAAGGTGGTGAATTCAAAATTCTGAGTATGCTGTTCGTTTGTTAGCGCACAACTCATGAGTGTTTCAACGGACTTTTCGTATATTTTTTTGAAATTGAAATCTTTCATTCTAAAAAAAAAAATTAGTTGTAAAAAAAATTTTGGGCAATGTTCGATATTGCGCCGCATATAAAGGGGGTGGTGGGCGGTGAAGGGGGGGTGGTGGGCGCTGAAGAAGGGGCGTGGGACCCCTTCAAGCATACCTTTAGAAAGGGAAAAGAATAGACATTACCCCTCATTGGTTCCTCTAGACCCTAGTGAGGTCCTAGGGAAGCCTTTAAAAATGGGCAAAAATCCACATCGAGACAAAGTTATCCAGCAAATATTTTTGATTAAATTCCAGATTAAATGTGGTTACATGTATGTATATATGTATGTTATAAATGCTGAATGTGTGGTTTTGATTTCCGCGACGAAACTCCTTTAGGCGTGAGCGGCCATCGGCTGCGCTTCAAAAAATAACCATGGCCGGACAAACTCTGGCTACGCCATCAGCAGTATTTTCACGCAGAACTCCTTTCCGCGTACTTTTAGCTAACTGGCTTATATACATTTTCTTTTAATTTCTCTTTCGTTCGGCATTTTGACAGATACATTTGGTAGGAATTTTAGTTTTTTGGCTAGGCTTAAAAATGCAACCTTTTATTTAAGTACTGCGAAGTATTTAAATAGTTTTTTATTCAAAAAACGTTGAAAATTGATAGTAAACTGTGTTAATAATATGTGTATGCAACAATTAATGCATAAGTAGCTCTATATTAAGCACAGTTAATGAAAATCAGATACCATATATTGGAAGAAATGCAAAAAATAGCATTTTTAAAGTTAGATTGTAATGATATTTGTGAACGGATTTTTGCAACGATAATTTGGTATACGCATTTAGCCAAGAAATTCAAATTCATGCGGCGCTTTATCGAACCCGACCCAAATGTTTATCCAATTTATTCAGATGTCACTTTAACATTGTAATTCAATTGTATATTTTTGAGGTGGTCAGCTTTAAAGGGACACCACAAATATTCATGAATAAATAAAAAGGATTTGATAAAAATTCCGCCTCATCATACGATAGTTTTTGAAAACGTCTATTATTTTAAAGTGGTTGGTCACATATTTGAGAAACTTAATTTACTTGATACAATATTAAAGGGGTATTCGGGATCTGGTGTATTTGCCATTGTATTTTGTATTCGTGGTTTTTGTGGATTTTATAGAAAATGTAGTAAAAATCCAACAATAAAATATACGTTCCACTAATACAATGGACCCTGCTGTAAATGTGGTTTTTCTTTTGTAAATATCTCACAGCCGATCACAAAAAAAAAAGATGAATCGTCGAATCCTCTAGAAAAACGTTAGTCGAATAAATAGATATTTATTTGTGTATATTAAAGTTTATCGTTTGATTTTTCAATTATTAATAATAAAATCTAATAGTTTCGTTCTTTCGCCTTTTCGCGGCATATTACGCACATTTGTTTATTTGTTGGTGGCACATACGTATGAACTCGTAAATCAGCCGTTCTGGAAATTTTACAATGACACGAAGACAGATATTACAACAGGGTGTGTTCGCGATTTAGTTGTGTAATTCCGAATTCGTTGTAAAAATAGTAAATATTAATACGAATACAACAAATCCCGAATACCCCTTATATATATTTTTTAATGAGAGCTCTCATTCGCAATGGTTTTTCGAAGTTGCAATGGTTTTTCGTGTCCATCTAAAAAACCACTCTCATACGATAGATATAACTTGTATTCACAACGTTCTCGTTTTAATATCACAAATATGTAACTTTTTGAAAATCTGAACATACATATATATGTATATGTGGGTGGTTGGATTTCTTTTTTTCAATAATATGGTGTTTGCGGATTCTACGGCTAATTAAAAAAAATTTTATAGGAATCTATATTCGCTGTGGTGGAGTGGGTAGCGGTGCGTGCTATTACTCGATATGCCGCAGAGTTCGAATCTAAGCCTAGGCAAATAAAATCTAAATCATGAAAAAGGAGTTTTTCTAATAGCGGTCACCCCTCGGCAGGCGATGGCAAACCTCCGAGGGTATTTCTGCCATGAAAAGAGGTAGGAGAAGCTCGGCCAAACACTGAGTTATATATGAAAAACCTTATCTTAAAATTAATTTTTTTCACGATCCACATTGTTTCAGTTGAAGGTGAATGTGGACCAATCAACCTCATATTATTATTATTATTATTATAAGTTTATTTTTAAAAGATAATACAAGTTATACCTAAACAATCTAAAAATATTAGCAATAGCAACTGAGGCCATTAGCTTGTTAAACTAATTACATGAGTTTTAAGCTAGAGTTTTCACACTTCAAAATACACATTTATTTTACATAGAAATTTTATGAATTCTTTAATAATGGCGTGAGTTATATTTACAAGAAGATCCATTATGTATGTGTTGTATTGTAAGGACGTTGTTATTGCAATATGGGCAGCATGCTGGATCAGTGTTTTCAAGTAAGTATTTGTGCGTTAATCTGGAATGTCCAATGCGGAAAGGAGTGTATACCGTGTTATGTCTCCTATGAATTGTTATAGGTGGATTTGATGACCGCCGAGCGGGGTTTATTGTTTTGTAGTAATGTGCGTATTCAGCCCATTGCTCATTTTCGAATTCAACGTACTTTTTATAGGCTTATTTCTTAATGTCTTTTTTATATATGGTGTTCACTAATTTAAGCGGGGATCTGGTAGCCAGCTTAGCAGCAGAGTCGGCTATTATATTTCCTCGTATTCCGATATGGCCAGGTACACATAGAAGCCTTTATATTAATGGTAAGAATATCTCTGATTCTGCATATTGTTCTGTCGGAAAAGTTCACATTCTTCACGGCTTTTAGTGTAGAAAGGGAATCGCTGTATATATGGGTGTTAGTTTAAACTTTTTTCTGTGGCTTGGGAGGCACAGATAATGGCTGTTGCTTCGGATGTAAAATACTGGCGCGTATCGAGGTAGTATTTGCTGACATAATTGTCGCTTGATTTTCCACTACGCTGCACCCAATTACATTATCATACATGGATCCGTCTGTAAAAAGGGTTCTCCAATTAAAGTGCGAACTGCATATGGCTGAGAACTTCTGCATATATACATTGTGTGGGGTCTTCTCTTTGAATGATTGGCCAAGTTCAGAATTATGGAAGATTTTTTAAATGCCCAAGGAGGGTAACGGAGTGGGGAAGTTGAAGATGGATCAATGTAGATGTCTTCCCGATTAGCCATATCGATAAGATTTGCATAGCCGACGTTTTTCTTAGCCGTCGTTTTCTTTTTAGGCTATTTTTTAGAGATACTTAATAAAAAGTAAACCTAGAAAATCTATTGGTAAATAACACCAACGTTTAAAATATTATTTCTTATTGGAATTATGATGTTTTCTGTTGAAAGTACTTGGTTAGTATAAGTCATAGTCATCTTATATAAAGCAATGTCTTCAACCATCGGAAATTGGATAACGAGGCGAAAAACAATGAAAGTCGATATACAATTTTTTTCTAATTCTTCAATGTGAAAGTATTATTAAAAATTTAAAAATTGTTGTAAGCAATAACATGTCTTCTTTATAATGACACACATATACAACTTTTTTCGTTTGACAAAAATAAAGCACCAGCAGTTACATCCTCAAACTTATCCAAAATGTGTTGGACTAACATACATACATATATCCAGATTAAGGTGGTGAATTCAAAATTCTGAGTATGCTGTTCGTTTGTTAGCGCACAACTCATGAGTGTTTCAACGGACTTTTCGTATATTTTTTTGAAATTGAAATCTTTCAGTCTAAAAAAAAAATTAGTTGTAAAAAAAATGTTGGGCAATGTTCGATATTGCGCCGCATATAAAGGGGGTGGTGGGCGCTGAAGAAGGGGCGTGGCACCCCTTCAAGCATACCTTTAGAAAGGGAAAATAATAGACATTACCCCTCATTGGTTCCTCTAGACCCTAGTGAGGTCCTAGGGAAGCCTTTAAAAATGGGCAAAAATCAACAACGAGACAAAGTTATCCAGCAAATATTTTTGATTAAATTCCAGATTAAATGTGGTTACATGTATGTATATATGTATGTTATAAATGCTGAATGTGTGGTTTTGATTTCCGCGACGAAACTCCTTTAGGCGTGAGCGGCCTTCGGCTGCGCTTCAAAAAATAACCATGGCCGGACAAACTCTGGCTACGCCATCAGCAGTATTTTCACGCAGAACTCCTTTCCGCGTACTTTTAGCTAACTGGCTTATATACATTTTCTTTTAATTTCTCTTTCGTTCGGCAATTTGACAGATACATTTGGTAGGTGTTTAGGCCGCCGGCCTAAATATTTCGCGCCACCCTAGTAGGCGGTTATAGTTTTTTACCACCCTCGTGTGCGAACTGTGATGTGTTTTGCTTTGTGTATACGTACACACACACACACGCATAGACATAATTGCCTCAGCCGTTACTGAGCGCAGCCTGCCGTACCGTAACCAAGTTGAGGGGAAACTCGACGAAGGGTTGCGGTCCGGCAGGTCAGATGTGTTTGCCGTTTTTTTGGTACCGGCACTTCTTTGAAGACCAAGCAAAAGATCGGAGCATCCAAGCCAGTTCACCGGTAAGACCACTTTTCCAATACCAATTACCTCAAAATAATTAGATATTATAATCACATTTGTACTTGAGTGAAATTTTGAATAAAACATAGCACTAATTGTACCTGTCTGCATTTTATTCATTTCATATCTCAAATCCGATAATTTGCGCCGGAGCGTTCACCATTCCGTGGAAACGCGCCCCCGCAAACATTGGTCCTTCGAGCCGGATCTAAAATTACAGTCCACTCTACAGAAGCACTATAAGCCATCATATACGCCAGCTATAAGCCATCATACACAGCAGCTATAAGCCAGCTATATATCCAAGCTATAAGCCAGCGTGTAAACCAGCTATCCACCAGCGCTTTTTCAACATAACAACAAGTCCGCACAGACGACCAGTTTACTCTACGACAGAATTTAAAATATTTGAAATAAGGTACGTGGTTGAATTATTCAGTGCACTTCCATTGAAACTGTGTAAAAATTTAAAAGAAAAAACCAAAAACAAAAATTTTTTAATATTGTTAAACTGCGCGAGTGATTTACGGTGAATTAAAACAAAATAACAAAAAACCACGGTCCTCCGGTTCAGTGACGAACAGTGCAACAGTGCGAAAACCCAGTACACTAAAAGTTTTTTTTATTAAATTACTGCACCCGGCATTAAACTTTGGTTAAAACATCACGGTTTATTGTGATTTCAATTAATTCTGCCTTTTTGTTGTCGATGCAATATATCTTGGTTCACTTTTAAACTCTTTGTTGGTTTCACACGTGCCGCACTGTCACTGCCCTGTTTGAGGTTATATATTGTTAACACACAAGAAATTTTTCCGCAAACCAATTTCCAGTCAATTTACCGAAAATCAAATATTTTCACAAACCGTCGCGATATTGTAACATTGTATACGCATTTTTATATATATATATATATATAGTTATAGTCTTTACAAAATTGGCAAAACACCTTGTGTGAAGAAAAAAAAAAAAAAAAAAAAAAAAAAGCGCGAAAAGTGGGGTGGCGAGTGCTACACAAATACATATACATACACGTATATACATATATTAAGAAAGTATACACTACAGTAGCGTCTAAAAATACTTAACGACGAAAATAAATAAATAAATTGTTATTCAATAATTTCAAACGAAACATACTGTCTTCTTTTATAAAAAAAGAGTACGATTTACTGGTGTGGGTTTATCGGGATTTTTTCTCAGTCTTTTATACAAAATATCTGCAATCGCTCTAAGTGCTTGTTTGTTATTCTTCCTAACCTCTATTTGAAATGTTCCATCTTTGAACTATGGAGAAATTCATTAGGTTAGCAGATGCGGTAGTAGAATTCGCAGCTGACTACGAAGATATGAATCAAGAGAAACACTCCAAATATACTCTTACCCTTCAGCAAGAGGAGCTAAAAGCCATGTGGAAAAAGGCGAAGTTAGCTAGTGAAGATCTGCTCCAGTCAGATACGTTGGATGCTAAAGGGATTGCCGTTGTAAAACCCAAATGCAAGAGCACATACAAGGTTTATTTAAGATGCATGGCTGACATGGCTGACAAACATGCAAGCCTTGTTAAAATCGACAGAGTGGAAAAGGTTACAGATGATACGTCTGAACCTGGCCACAACATTCATCTCCCGCCGTGTGACACGGAAATTTTCAAGGGGGAGTACCTCTCCTGGCCAACATTTAGAGATTTGTTCACGGCCTTATATATAAAGAATAAGCGCCTCAGTGAAGTGGAAAAACTTTTCCACCTCAATCAGAAAACACAAGGGGAAGCGAGAGACATCGTGAAGAAGTGCCCCCTAACGAATGAAGGTTTTCGATCAGCGTGGAAGAATTTGACGGACAGATACGAGAATAAACGTATTTTGGTCAACACGCAATTAAAAATTTTATTCAACCTTGCTGCAGTGGAGAGTGAATGTGGTACCTCCATAAAACGACTCCAGCGCGAAATAAATAATTGCATATCTGCCCATCAATGTCAACAGATTGACATTTCGAATTGGGATGCAATTATAACATATCTATGCTCGACAAGATTGCCAGAATGTACACTGGCTCTATGGGAACAGACCATAGAAAATAAAAGCGAAATTTCGCGGTGGGAGGACATGGACAGGTTCCTGTCAAATAGGTTCCAGACCTTGGAAACCGTGTCAGGTCTGAAAGGAAAAAAGACCGATACGAATATTAAGCCGCAAAAAACTTCCATGCCCCCCAAACGACGTGGCGTATATCAAACTAGTGTCGCTAAGTTCTCCTGCACGTTATGCAAAAGCAAAGAACAAAAATTACGTGATTGCCAAAGGTTCCTCAACCTTACCACAAAGGAGAGGATAGAACACGTAAAAAACAACCACGGTTGCCTGAACTGCTTGTGCTGTGGACATACGGTGTCAAGATGTACGAGTTCTTTTAACTGCGGTACATGTCACTCGAGACATCACACCTTGCTCCATATAGAAGCATTCCGACCAAGAGCAAATGCGCCTAGGGGAACTCCGAACCCCTCAGACGACCAAGCATCTACCTCTCGGCAGGCCCAGGAAAGACGAGCAGTTGGACATGTGGGTACAAAAAATATAAATTCTTGCTTTGCAAACACTAATGCAGGTGTGCTGCTAGGCACTGCACGTGTCAGTATACATTACAATGGCACAGACTACTCTGCAAGAGCATTAATTGATTCTGGTTCTGAGTGTTCCTTCATTACAGAGAGGCTCAAACGCAGAATCAACCTGCCTTCGGAACGAATGAGTGCCCAGGTTTCTGGCATCAATAATTCCACATCCGCGCATGTGACTGAAGCATGCGCGATTCAGTTGGGGTCACCAATTGACCCATTAATAAAATTAGATACAGTGGTACTAGTTTTACCGAAACTAACCGGGAATTTTCCGACTTGCCAGATAAGCGCAATGACGAAGCAATCATTCCCAGATTTAGTATTGGCGGATCAACGTTTCTTTGTAAATGAACGAGTCGACTTGGTTCTCGGCGGAGACCTATATCCCCAAATTATTTTAAGCGGTTTGAGGAAGAATGTTCAAAATACACTCCTAGCTCAAAAAACCGTATTCGGTTGGATATTAACTGGTAGTGCTGATGCTACAAATCTAACCACCAATATCGTGTCGTTTTTCAACGAAGTGAGTCTGGACAGGCAGCTAACTACCTTCTGGGAATTGGAGGATATCCCAAAGAAGAAAAGCCTAAGTGAAGAAGACACATATTGTGAACAACTGTTCAAAACCACAACTAGGCGAAGCACGGAAGGGAAATATGTGGTATCTTTACCCTTTAAGCAAGATTTCCCGAAACTCATCAGCCTAGGACCTTCGCTGAAAAGCTCATGCTCTCAGTTCTTCCGGAATGAGACGCGATTAGCGAAAATTCCGCAGACCCAAGCGGAATATAACCGAGTCGTAACCGAATACGAAACGATGGGACACATGGCAAGGATAAATACTATCGTGTCAGCAGATTCTACGGACTGCTATTTTCTACCTCACCATGCCGTCGTGAAGGAAGAAAGTGTGTCTACCAAACTCCGTGTGGTATTCAACGCTTCATGCCCCACTGGAAATGGCACTAGCTTAAATTATGTCCTCCTACCAGGACCAGTACTTCAAGCTGATTTAGCAATCTTGATCCTCCGATGGAGATTGATGAAATACGTCTTCAATAGCGATATTGAGAAGATGTATCGGCAAATCCTGGTGAACGATAATCAAACCAGGTACCAACGAATAGTCTTCCGGACCAGCCCAAAGGAACCGATAAGTCTTTTTGAACTAAAGACTGTCACCTTTGGCATAAACTGTGCTCCTTATCTTGCGATAAGGACATTGCATCAACTAGCCGATGACGTGGAGAGCGATTATCCGATCGCATCCAATATTCTGCGCAAATGCATGTACGTTGACGACGTGCTCGCCGGCGGACATAGCATCGATTCGGCGATAAAAGCCCGAGATGAAATATCGCATGTACTTCAGTCAGCCGGATTTCCATTACGAAAATGGACTTCCAACTGTACAAACATTTTGCAAGGTATCCCAAAAGCTCACCTACTTAGTGATGACTTTTTAGAATTTGAGGATTCCAGTTCCGTAAAGGCATTGGGTATCCGATGGAATGCTCATTCTGACCATTTTTATTTTCGAGTAAAGCCAATAGAGACAGACAAAGTTTTAACGAAAAGGGCAATACTTTCAGCGATAGCCAAACTATTCGACCCATTATCAGCAGGTGTCACACCCTCCAACGGCACTTTTTTAACCTCTCCACCAGCTCGTACACGAAGTACACTTCCACCTTCCGAGTCCAACGCTTGCTTCAGTTCGAGTTGCACTTCACGCGGCAGTGACGTCCCTTTGCCCAGCAGTACTTGCGCATTTGTTTCATCATTGCCGTGCCAAATTAATATGTCTTCTTCTACGTAAACTCGCTCCTCTGTTGCAACCAGGTCTTGTTCATGTGGCGTATGGAGGAAAGTTGCTTGTCGTGCACAGCCTATAGCAACAACTTCATCAGCAGAAATTGCAGAATGCAGTTGCGCATCTGGGAAACGTGCAGCAGTAACAGATTGCAATTTCGGTATGCGCATGGTTGTACCTAACAAAACAATTGAGTTGACACCAGTCACTTCACTGTGTTTCAATCTCGCCTGATCAACACATTCATTTAAAACTATTCGCAACAGCTTGTCTTGGACGTGCAGCCATTTTTTTGTGTAGCAGTCAATCCACATTCGATTTCGTCTTTCCCATCCCAAAGAAGGCATGCTTGCGAGTTGCGATCGCCTTGCTTGTTCGCAATTACTTCAGGTTTTCCATCTGCTTTAACGTGTGCAATACACAAGGTACTGTTGCCAATTTTAATACCGCATTTCGGCCACATGTTCTCTTAAAAAGTAAACTTATAAAACTTTGGTTGAATAACTTTGTGTACTACTACACTAAAAAGGAGCGTGCTCCCAAAATTTACTGGCATGTAGCATGAAAGTTATTTTGACAGCTGTTAGTGTTGCCACATGCCTTTTAATTAAGTAATTAAATTACTTCAGGTTCTCCATCTGCTTTAACGTGTGCAATACACAAGGTACTGTTGCCAATTTCAATACCGAATTTCGGCCACATGTTCTCTTAAAAAGTAAACTTATAAAACTTTGGTGGAATAATTTTGTGAACTACTACACTAAAACGGCGCGTGCTCCCAAAATTTACTGGCATGTAGCATGCAAGTTATTTTGACAGCTGTTAGTGTTGCCACATGCTTTTTTAATTAAGTAATTATTAGAAAAAATATAACCAAAAATTGCAATTTATTATCTAGTTTAATGATTAAATTAAGTTATAGTTAAAAAACACGTTTGTTAACTAAATAAATGTGTTGCAAACCAAAGTCAGATCAAAAAGGAATTTCAGCTGGTAGCACCCGTCACTTAAGTGGGGAAACCCTCTTTGACGAGTGGTGAGAATATCTCTTCATCTTCTTCGGCGTAAAAATACAAAAATGAGATCTTCTTCTTCCAGCGGTTAAAACAATACTAGCAACATATATATTGACATACATATATGGACTATTTATTTTAGTAAACGCGCTCGAGACTTTTAAGGGAATACTGAATTAGAGCTAGTTTGTCAGTGCCCGTTTTAACTTAGTTTAAACAAAGTTAAGTTAAACTAAGTTTAAATTTAAACTTAGTTTTCTGGCGCTAAACAAAATTTGTTGCAACCAAACCAAAGTAGTCAGCAAACAGCGCCAAACGGTTTTCGAATAAACCAAAAACAACGTGATGAGTATTAGCCCATCCACACCAGGATAAAAAAAAAAAAAAAAAAAAAATAATTTAAATAGAATAAAATCAAATAATAAAAAAGTCACTATTTACACCGGGGCGCTCCACCGTCAAGAGACGCGCCTCGTAGACACATGTGATGATGTATGCCACTCGCCCCCCACCAACCACAGTAATCAATATTTTACGTTTATTTTAAATTGTTCATCAATTTACAGAATGTCGCGCGTAATACAAACCCGGCAAAAGACGGAGAACCGCGACACACCATTCGCGATCCCGTGCCGGCTGTGCGACATGAGCCACGCGGTACGGCTGTGCCCCCGTTATACGGAAAAGAACGCAGAAGAAAGGATGAGGGTAGTCCTCATCCATAAGTATTGCAGCAACTGCCTCTCGCCGTTCCATAACTTAAAAGAGTGCACCAGCCAAGCACGGTGCCGAAAGTGCGGGGAGCAGCACCACACGTCGCTTCATCTCGCGGCAGAGCCAAGCCAAGCGGAGGCAGAGTCGGAAGACTATTCTGACGTACTGTCACTGATGATGACGGAGCCGACGATGTCATGGGCCGATGACGAAGTCGAAGTAACAGCGCCGCCAGTAGAAGGCGCCGAGCCCGAGACGCGCCGGTTTCGACCATCGCTCCAAAACGAGCGCCGAACGCCAGCCGAACAAAGACAGGGCGCATCAAGAACTAGTCCTTTGCGACCGCCCCGCCAGCATTGGCAGCGTCGTCAAGACCGTCAACAACGCAACGCGGACCGCGCGTTACAACGGGCGCCTACCACCGGGTTCAGGTCAGGTAGATTGCCAAAAACCATCGCCGTGACCACAATGCGATCGGTCATCCCTATCGCACCCACGGCAATTGTGCGGATAGAATCCGGCGGGCGACTCCATCTAGTTCGCGCGCTCGTTGACCCGTGCGCACCTACCTCCGCCATTGACGCCGGCCTAGCAGCAGAGTTGCATCTGCAACGCCTCGGAACTGGGCGCAACCCACAGTGCTCCCTCGTGCTACGAGGCAAGTATGGCGGGGCTGAGCGCGTCGTCACCCAGGCCGCGGTAGTAACGCGCCGTGCTCGAATGAGCCCCCCTACCTCAGTTGATGCAACGGTCGCCACCGCTTTTGAATTCATGCGGCTGGCCGATCCAAAATTTTACCGAGCGTCGCCGGTTCGAATGACACTGGGCGTGGATGTATATGCACGAATCCTGGTAAGCGGGTCCCCGGCTACAACCGTCAACGGACTGCTCGCCCAAGCCACCATATTCGGCTTGGTGGTATCCGGCGCGCACCAGCAGTAGAAATATATACATATTTTTCACTTTTTTTTTGTTTAGTAGACGGGGCAGTCAAGAACTCGTCCTTTGCGACCGTCCCGTCAAGAACGCTACTATTAGCGCATTGGATTTTTATAACACCTATATGAATAAGTATACATATTTTCTTATATTTTCTTTTTTTCATATTATCTTCTTCTTGTTCTAAATAAAGTGCACTGAATTTTTAAAAACCACGTTTGTTTCCATCATAACCGTTTTTTTTAAATTCGTTTACAGCATAGGTATAAGCACTCCGGATGTAAACCGCTGACCTGGCGTGGTAGTTGCGATCTTTTTTCATTAACGTAGGTTGCTGACCGCAAGGGGGCCGGAATGTTTAGGCCGCCGGCCTAAATATTTCGCGCCACCCTAGTAGGCGGTTATAGTTTTTTACCACCCTCGTGTGCGAACTGTGATGTGTTTTGCTTTGTGTATACGTACACACACACACACGCATAGACATAATTGCCTCAGCCGTTACTGAGCGCAGCCTGCCGTACCGTAACCAAGTTGAGGGGAAACTCGACGAAGGGTTGCGGTCCGGCAGGTCAGATGTATTTGCCGTTTTTTTGGTACCGGCACTTCTTTGAAGACCAAGCAAAAGATCGGAGCATCCAAGCCAGTTCAACGGTAAGACCACTTTTCCAATACCAATTACCTCAAAATAATTAGATATTATAATCACATTTGTACTTGAGTGAAATTTTGAATAAAACATAGCACTAATTGTACCTGTCTGCATTTTATTCATTTCATATCTCAAATCCGATAATTTGCGCCGGAGCGTTCACCATTCCGTGGAAACGCGCCCCCGCAAACAGTAGGAATTTTAGTTTTTTGCCTAGGCTTAAAAATGCAACCTTTTATTTAAGTACTGCGAAGTATTTAAATAGATTTTTATTCAAAAAACGTTGAAAATTGATAGTACACTGTGTTAGTAATATGTGTATGCAACAATTAATGCATATGTAGCTCTATATTAAGCACAGTTAATGAAAATCAGATACCATATATTGGAAGAAATGCAAAAAATAGCATTTTTAAAGTTAGATTGTAATGATATTTGTGAACGGATTTTTGCAACGATAATTTGGTATACGCATTTAGCCAAGAAATTCAAATTCATGCGGCGCTTTATCGAACCCGACCCAAATGTTTATCCAATTTATTCAGATGTCACTTTAACATTGTAATTCAATTGTATATTTTTGAGGTGGTCAGCTTTAAAGGGACACCACAAATATTCATGAATAAATAAAAAGGATTTGATAAAAATTCCGCCTCATCATACGATAGTTTTTGAAAACGTCTATTATTTTAAAGTGGTTGGTCACATATTTGAGAAACTTAATTTACTTGATACAATATTAAAGGGGTATTCGGGATCTGGTGTATTTGCCATTGTATTTTGTATTCGTGGTTTTTGTGGATTTTATAGAAAATGTAGTAAAAATCCAACAATAAAATATACGTTCCACTAATACAATGGACCCTGCTGTAAATGTGGTTTTTCTTTTGTAAATATCTCACAGCCGATCACAAAAAAAAAAGATGAATCGTCGAATCCTCTAGAAAAACGTTAGTCGAATAAATAGATATTTATTTGTGTATATTAAAGTTTATCGTTTGATTTTTCAATTATTAATAATAAAATCTAATAGTTTCGTTCTTTCGCCTTTTCGCGGCATATTACGCACATTTGTTTATTTGTTGGTGGCACATACGTATGAACTCGTAAATCAGCCGTTCTGGAAATTTTACAATGACACGAAGACAGATATTACAACAGGGTGTGTTCGCGATTTAGTTGTGTAATTCCGAATTCGTTGTAAAAATAGTAAATATTAATACGAATACAACAAATCCCGAATACCCCTTATATATATTTTTTAATGAGAGCTCTCATTCGCAATGGTTTTTCGAAGTTGCAATGGTTTTTCGTGTCCATCTAAAAAATCACTCTCATACGATAGATATAACTTGTATTCACAACGTTCTCGTTTTAATATCACAAATATGTAACTTTTTGAAAATATGAACATACATACATATGTATATGTGGGTGGTTGGATTTCTTTTTTTCAATAATATGGTGTCTGCGGATTCTACGGCTAATTAAAAAAAATTGTATAGTAATCTATATTCGCTGTGGTGGAGTGGGTAGCGGTGCGTGCTATTACTCAATATGCCGCAGAGTTCGAATCTAAGCCTAGGCAAATAAAATCTAAATCATGGAAAAGGAGTTTTTCTAATAGCGGTCACCCCTCGGCAGGCATATTGCTGCCTTGAAAAGAGGTAGGAGAAGCTCGGCCAAACACTGAGTTATATATAAAAAACCTTATCTTAAAATTAATTTTTTTCACGATCCACATTGTTTCAGTTGAAGGTGAATGTGGACCAATCAACCTCATATTATTATTATTATTATTATAAGTTTATTGTTAAAAGATAATACAAGTTATACCTAAACAATCTAAAAATATTAGCAATAGCAACTGAGGCCATTAGCTTGTTAAACTAATTACATGAGTTTTAAGCTAGAGTTTTCACACTTCAAAATACACATTTATTTTACATAGAAATTTTATGAATTCTTTAATAATGGCGTGAGTTATATTTACAAGAAGATCCATTATGTATGTGTTGTATTGTAAGGACGTTGTTATTGCAATATGGGCAGCATGCTGGATCAGTGTTTTCAAGTAAGTATTTGTGCGTTAATCTGGAATGTCCAATGCGGAAAGGAGTGTATACCGTGTTATGTCTCCTATGAATTGTTATAGGTGGATTTGATGACCGCCGAGCGGGGTTTATTGTTTTGTAGTAATGTGCGTATTCAGCCCATTGCTCATTTTCGAATTCAACGTACTTTTTATAGGCTTATTTCTTAATGTCTTTTTTATATATGGTGTTCACTAATTTAAGCGGGGATCTGGTAGCCAGCTTAGCAGCAGAGTCGGCTATTATATTTCCTCGTATTCCGATATGGCCAGGTACACATAGAAGCCTTTATATTAATGGTAAGAATATCTCTGATTCTGCATATTGTTCTGTCGGAAAAGTTCACATTCTTCACGGCTTTTAGTGTAGAAAGGGAATCGCTGTATATATGGGTGTTAGTTTAAACTTTTTTCTGTGGCTTGGGAGGCACAGATAATGGCTGTTGCTTCGGATGTAAAATACTGGCGCGTATCGAGGTAGTATTTGCTGACATAATTGTCGCTTGATTTTCCACTACGCTGCACCCAATTACATTATCATACATGGATCCGTCTGTAAAAAGGGTTTTCCAATTAAAGTGCGAACTGCATATGGCTGAGAACTTCTGCATGATTGGCCAAGTTCAGAATTATGGAAGATTTTTTAAATGCCCAAGGAGGGTAACGGAGTGGGAAAGTTGAAGATGGATCAATGTAGATGTCTTCCCGATTAGCCATATCGATAAGATTTGCATAGCCGACGTTTTTCTTAGCCGTCGTTTTCTTTTTAGGCTATTTTTTAGAGATACTTGTATTGGAGATCCTTCCGAATGTACTAGATTTGAAATCATTCCAACGCTAATGTAAATTATTCTGCCTTTTAGTGTGGGGAGCCCAGCTTCTGTCAAAATATTAAGGATTGGAGTAGTATGAAAAGCTCCTAAGCTTGTCTTGCTGCTGAGTGGTACACCGATGATAATTTTGAAAGATTCCTCTTTGAAGTTGAGCTCAAAATTGGGAGGGCGTAATCTATCATTGACATCATCCGCCTTAACAACCGCGCAGTTAGTTCTGCCTTCTCCAAACTGGAAAGAGGAGCGAAACGAATGGGTCTGGAGGTGAACGAGAGCAAGACGAAGTATCTCCTGTCATTAAATAGACAGTCGGCGCATTCACGACTGGGATCTAACATCACTGTTGACAGCTATAACTTTGAAAAAGTAGAGGACTTCGTTTACTTAGGAACCAGCATTAACACCAATAACAGTGTCAGCCTTGAAATCCAACGCAGAATCTCTCTTGCCAACAAGTGCTACTTCGGACTGAGTAGGCAATTGCACAGTAAAGTCCTCTCTCGACGGACGAAAACCATACGTCTCTCATCATGCCCGTCCTATTGTATGGCGCAGAAGAATGGACGACGACAACATCAGATGAGAGGGCTCTTGGAGTGTTCGAGAGAAAGATTCTTCGAAAGATTTATGGACCTTTGCGTCTTTGCGACGGCGAATACCGCGTTCGATGGAACGATGAGCTGTACGAGCTGTACAATGACTCCGCTGGCTAGGTCACGTCGTTCGAATGGATGAAATAGCTCCAGCCCTGAAGGTTTTTGACGCGGTACCCGCGGGTGGTAGCAGAGGAAAGGGAAGACCTCCTCTGCGTTGGAAAGACCAAGTGGAAAAAGACTTAACTATACTTGGGATTTCCAATTGGCGCCAGTTAGCACGAGATAGGGACAGCTGGCGTGCTTTGTTGACCTCGGCCAAAATCGCTTAGGCGGTTAATGCGCCAATTAAGTAAGTAAGTAATCTATCTTTGATAAAATAGTGCTCTTCACTATTTGAACAAGTGCTTTGGAATTACTTTCTAACTTAATGTTGCTCGGATATTTTATAACTTTTAGTCTATTATGAAGTGCCGTGAATAGGTATTTAACATGATCATTCCAATTATACTTATTATTAGCAATTAATCCTAGAATTTTAAGTTTATTTACATCTGTGATATTGTTATTGTTTATAGTTATTTGTATATTGTTACAGTTAAGTTTGTTGCAAATATGTAAATGTATAGATTTTGTTGTGGATATTTTTGTAACGCTAGAGTGAAACCAAGTTACAATTTTTGTAAATAAATCGTCGATTTCATGTGAAAACTTATTTATATTTCGGACCGTCGCGAAAATATAAATGTCATCAGCGTACATTACGTGGTTAAAAAACTTGTGCTATTTTATAATGCGACTTAAGTGGTCAAACGCTATAAGAAAAAGTGTTACAGACAATGGCGATCCTTGCGGAATTCCATTGTAGATTGGCCATTGTTCTGATATTACCCCATTAACTATTACACGTATTTTTCGATTTAGTGTAGTCCTATGGTATACTTTGTGAGAATCGGACTTATATTTGCCTAGCTTTGTCGTCTATAGTATAGTCGAGGCATATAAGGTTCATAGCGCAGGATTTTTTGTTGACGAACTCATTGGAAAAATTGTAATTGCTTGAAGCTGAGGACCACGTTTTGGCTAAAAAATTTCTGATTTCTTCTGCAGACGATATTGTTCAGAGGTTCGAATCACATAAATTCTGTTGGACATAAAACTACCATGAAGAATGTGAACTTTGTTCCAAAGAGTCCTAGAAGGTGTAAGTTGGTTTATATCTCTGGTGAATTCGACAAAAGCTGCCCTTTTAGAAATACAGATTATTCGCAAGCATATGCAAAAAAAAAAAAAAAAAACACTAACAATAATAGGAACACACCCATAAACATATTAAAGAAGCTAAAAGATTACAGCATTGAGAGACACTTGTTGGTGTCCCTAATGGAATGGTGGAATGGCAGAATGTGCCATCACGTGGTAAACCTACTAAGATAATCAATAACTCTCCCAAAGTGTTAAAGAAAAAAATACAAATACTAGACGACGGCGCAGGAACGTCATCCAATGCTAACAGGTTTGCTGAATTAGGGCAATGAGCAATGATCAAGTTGAGTGTGACGAGACAGCCTCTCAAAAGGAAACAACCATAAAGCCACCACCTATTTTTGTGCCAAATGTTAATGACATAAATAAAATGATTAAAATGTTTAGTTCAATAATTCCTCATACGGAATTTAATTATAAGTCAACAAAAGAAGGGCAAGTTAGGATAATGGTAAAAACTGTAAATTCCTTAAAGGGCTTACAGAGTTGTAATTAAAAATCTACATCATTCAACTGATATTAGTGATATAAAAACTGAGCTAGAAATGTTAGGGCATAATGTAAGGAATATTGTCAATATTCGAAGTCGCCATACTAAGCAACCGCTGTCAATGTTTTTTGTTGATATTGAGCCAAATAGTAACAACAAAACAATATATGAATTGAAACACATTAATAATGCGCTGGTAGTCGTTGAGCCACCTAAAAAGTTGAATGACATTGTGCAATGTTACCGCTGTCAACAATTTGGGCACACTAAAACTTATTGTACTAAGCCATTTAACTGTGTTAAGTGTGGACTTGACCATCCTAGTCCTCAATGTCCAAAGGGCATAGACTCACCTCCAAAATGTGTTAACTGTCTACATAACCATCCAGCGAGTTATAAAGGCTGTAATGTGTACCAAAAACTAGTACAACAAAAAAAATTAAATAATATTAATAGCCAAAAATATCAGCCAAAAGTTGCAAGTTCATTTACTCAAAAAAATTACACTCATAACAATCATAATGTGGATTATAATGCAACAAGAGGAACTTCTACATTTGCTGAAGTGCTAAAAGGTAACTCTGACCAAAATAATGAGGACAATACTTAAAAAAAAATAGAAATACTACTTAGTAGACAATTTGAGATGACAAATAACTTAAAAGATATGATGATGACAATGCTTATCAATAAACTATGCAAGTAAATCTACAGCTTGCGGTATGGAATGCAAATGGTTTATTAAACCACATCCGTGAAGTGGAAACATTTCTTTCCATGCACAATATCGACGCCATGCTCATTTCGGAAACGCATTTTACGTCACGATCTCATTTTAAAATCAGAGGCTATGATCTCATTAACAGCGACCATCCCGATGGTAAAGCTCATGGGGGAGCAGCTATCTTAATAAAATCAACATTAAAATACAAAATTGAAGAAGAAATATTAAGTCCTCAACTTCAAGCAGCATGCGTTAAAGTTAAATGCGGTTCTTACAATATAGCTACATATTTGTGCCATGTATTTCCCGCCACGTTTCGCTATGAAACAACTTGACTATCATTACTTTTTCAACAAATTAGGGCTCATGTTTATTGTAGGTGGAGACTTCAACGCTAAGCATCCTTGGTGGGGCTCAAGGCTTACTAATCCAAAAGAAAAAGAAATGCACAAATGTGTAACAAGCGATCACTTGGCAGTTTTATCTACAGGCGCGCCAACTTACTGGCCTAGAAAAAACAACGGATACAGCTTATGGAAAACAACGAAATATATAAAACGCCCAAGAACACGAAATGTTGCTATAAGAAACTTCAATGGGTCATGGTGTAAATCTGATTTGAGTAAAGCTCAAGCATTTGGTGAATACCTGAAAGAGATCTTTAAACCGCTTTCACTCAATAGCCATACGGATGAGGAAGGAATTATGGGATTCTTAGATGTGGCCTGCCAAATGGACCTTCCAATAAATCATATATCACAACTAGAATGTGAAGAAGAAACCAAAATTCTTAATAACTCAAAAGCACGAGGGTATGATGGTATCGACGCAAAAGCGATTAAAGCGCTCTCAGAAAAATGTATGCAATATTTAACATTGTTATTCAATACAATTCTTCGGCTTGACCACTTTCCAACGCAGTGGAAATGTGCGGAAATAATAATGATATCGAAGCCTAATAAGCCTGAAAATGATATAGTCATATCGATCAATTAGCTTGCTGGTGACATTCTCTAAAATATTTAAAATAATATTTCTGAGAAGAATGCTGTCAGTTATTGAAAGAAATAACATTATACCTGAGCACCAATTTGGGTTTCGGAATAAACCTACAACGGTACCAGTCAAAAACACTAAGAACAATTCTTAACGCACCATGGTTTATAACAAATGCAAATATACATAACGATCTTAAAATTTGCTACGAAAAGAAGAAATACGTAGGTTATCCGAAAGATACCTAAACCATAAACTTAGCGGTCACAGTAAAACTCTTGCAATATGTTTATTAGATGATAGTCATGAAACCAAACGACTTAAAAGGTATCATGCCCTAGATTTGCCCTTAAGAAATTAAGTATTTACACCAACAAAGACATATGTACTGTTAAAAGCCCATTACAATGAAACATTGTAGTTACTAATATTTTTGACACTGTTATTCATAATTAGTTCCTCAAATTTGCTGAATGTTAACAGGACAGAATGCAAATAAAAGACTTTTTAAAAAAAAAAAAAAAAAAAAAAAACTTTTTCGCATCTTAGAGTAGTCAATCTTTCATTCCACCAGTAAGTAACATGGCTTCTGTTATTAGGCTTGGATACAGGGATTGACGCATTGGCACTTAGTATAATTTTTCTTACGAATAGCACGGCTGATCGGTTGCTGTTATTACAGTCCAGTGTAAGATTCCCAAGATGTCTTACCATGAGCGACTGATAAGATGTCCAATCGGCAAATGGTAGCTTATACTTGGGGCAATGGATTGAACTTTGGCGGTTGTTATTGCCAAAAAGGCTTAGTGAGATTGGTAGATGGTCGCTACCATGCGGATCATCAAAAGTTTTCCATGTCGAAGCAATATTGAGAGGAGGGTTGCAGATACTAAGATCAATATGTGTTAAAGATGACCGTGTTGAAAAATGTGTGGCGGATTTATTATTATTTGCTGAATATTGTTAAGGGAATGTATGAACTAATGTTAACAGGTGTAGCGAGAATGTTGGAGTTTACATTAATGCAAGTGTGTTCTAGGGAGTTGTGTATTAAGAGGGCGACTCCTCTCTTTGCTGTTGAATACGGTTGTACGTCATTTCTATTGTATATGGAATAGTTTGTTGGTATCATATTCGCTGGTGGGTTTCTTGTAGTGCAATGATGTGGTATTTATTTTCATTCATAATATGGGATAGGTCATTGTAATTATTTAGGTAACCATTGAGATTCCATTACTTACTTACTTACTTAATTGGCGCATTAACCACCTAAGCGATTTTGGTCGAGGTCAACAAAGCACGCCAGCTGTCCCTATCTCGTGTTAACTGGCGCCAATTGGAAATCCCAAGTATAGTTAAGTCTTTTTCCACTTGGTCTTTCCAACGCAGAGGAGGTCTTCCCTTTCCTCTGCTACCACCCGCGGGTACCGCGTCAAAAACCTTCAGGGCTGGAGCTATTTCATCCATTCGAACGACGTGACCTAGCCAGCGGAGCCGCCGATTCTTAAGCCGCTGCACTATATCTACGTTATTGTACAGCTCGTACAGCTCATTGTTCCATCGAACGCGGTATACGCCGTCGCAAAGACGCAAAGGTCCATAAATCTTTCGAAGAAAATTTTTGTCTCGAACACTCCAAGAGCCCTCTCATCTGATGTTGTCATCGTTCATGCTTCTGCGCCATACAATAGGACGGGCATGATGAGAGACGTATGGTTTTTGTCCGTCGAGTAAGGACTTTACTGTGCAATTGCCTACTCAGTCCGAAGTAGCACTTGTTGGCAAGAGAGATTCTGCGTTGGATTTCAAGGCTGACGCTGTTATTGGTGTTAATGCTGGTTCCTAAGAAAACGAAGTTCTCTACTTTTTCAAAGTTATAACTGTCAACAGTGATTTGTGATCCCAGTCCTGAATGTGCCGACTGTCTATTTGATGACAGGAGATACTTCGTCTTGCCCTCGTTTACCTCCAGACCCATTCGCTTCACTTCTCTATCCAGTTTGGAGAAGGCAGAACTAACTGCGCGCTTGTTAAGGCCGATGATGTCAATGTCATCGGCGTACGCCAACAATTGCACACTCTTATAAAAGATGGTACCTGACCGATTTAGTCCTGCTGCTCGAATTATTTTCTCCAGCATCAGGTTAAAGAAATCGCACGACAGAGATTCACCCTGTCTGAAACCTCGTTTGGTATTAAACGGCTCGGAGAAGTTCTTCCCAATTCTGACGGGGCTGGTGTTGTTGCTCAACGTCATTTTACATAGCCGTATAAGTTTTGCGGGGAAGGCGTGCTGTCGAAGGCGGATTTGAAGTCGACAAAAAGATGGTGTGTGTCGATTCATCTTTCTCGGGTCTTTTCCAAGATCTAGCGTATTGTGAATATCTGGTCGGTTGTGGATTTACCAGGTCTAAAGCCACATTGATAAGGTCCAATCAGTTCGTTGACGGTGGGCTTAAGTCTTTCACACAATACACTTGACAGAATGTTATACGAGATGTTAAGGAGTCTAATCCCGGGATAATTGGCACAGACTGCAGGATCACACTTTTTGTGGATTGGGCAGAGCACACTTAAGTTCCAATCAGTAGGCATGCGTTCTTCCGACCATATTCTAGAGATGAGCTCGTGCATGCACTTAACCAGCTCCTCTCCACCGTATTTTAATAACTCAGCTGGTAACCCGTCAGACCCGGGGGCTTTGTTGTTCTTCAGCCGTGCTATCGCTTTCCGAATTTCGTCATGGTCGGGTGATGGTACATCACGTCCATCATCATTGATTGGGGATTCATGTTCAACATCTTCTCCAACGTTGTTGCAGCTGCTTCCATTAAGCAGTGTGAAGAAGTGCTCCCTAATCCTATCGCGATGCTAAGTGGTAACACCATTCCAACAAGAAGCTTGGAAATGTCATATAGAGATGTCCGCAAGATAAACAGAAAAGAAAAACGTCAAGATCGACTTCCGAAAGGTTGGCTTCCGGTTTTGCTTTTTTCTTTTGGACAGAGCGATCATTAAATTTTAGTTTTTTCGTTGAAGGTGTATGGTCACTACTTTGACATACAACTAAAATTAAGTGAAAATCCAATAAAGTGGAAAGTTTCTTTTAAACGGTTTCGAGACAGTTTCCCGCAACGAACTGATTGATCCGGCTCAGTAAACTTTCCTGCGATCTCTCTAAGACTGCAAAGCACGTGTAGCTGCGTCTACGAAGCCACCGCACCGATTTCATCCTTACGCTTCTCAAATCAGGATCTGCAGGCTTAGACAGAGGCATCCATATAATTTTTATAGAAAGATTTCATTAAATTGTATTTGATAACCTTAATGTAAATATTTCGGAACCGGGTTGTCATAGTTTGCATATTTAAAAATCATATCCATAATTTGCTAGAAAAAAAACTGTTTAAAAACTCACGTACTCGGCATTAAAACTGCCAAATTTGCCTAATGGTTACGTTGCGCCTACTACCGAGTGTATTCTCAATACTCAATATCAGTAAAATAGTACAAGTAACTTAAAAGGGTCCGCAATAAACTATAAACTATACATGAATATGCTTAGATCTAACACATTTTATAATTATCTTAAACTCATATAATTGATAATAGTTTTCGGTTGGAAATGTGTTTTCCCATTGAATTATAATGTGTGTATATACATATATTTCTGCGTAGAAAAAAAAAAACAAAAAAAAAAAAATGTTTCATCTATATACATACATATAATATTACCCTAAAGTTT
This sequence comes from Philophylla caesio, assembly GCA_963971545.1. Classification (NCBI taxonomy): domain Eukaryota; kingdom Metazoa; phylum Arthropoda; class Insecta; order Diptera; family Tephritidae; genus Philophylla; species Philophylla caesio. The sequence goes on along the minus strand of OZ020608.1, from coordinate 34,715,790 downwards.
TTCTTTTAATTGTACTCTTATACTTTCCATATACATACATATACTAAATCTAAAGTTTTGCATCAAATTAAGTTCAACATTTACGCATACAATTTTCGACTTCAATATCTTACTTTTTTTTTTCTCATGCATTAATGGGTTAAAGTTTGCTAAATTTATTTGTAAATACATTCATACATACATATATACACACCAACCTATTGTAACATTTAATGTACAAACGTACAAATATGTATAATTACGAAGAGAAGAGATTTTCCAATAAGAATTTAGACTAATAACATAACGAAAAATTACATTTAGAAAGAGAGCCTAATAACATATTTTAGATCACCAACGCAAATAAGGCGCCTGCTGACATCGTTGAAGAACAATAAAATGTAAGTACTCTTTAAACTTCGCTCTCTTATTAAACATCTTATTACAATTTTTATGCAACCACCCATATATATATGTGTACTTATGTTTGCTTAAAAGAGAAGGAGTAACATGTTAAGAAAAATTTTTATTTGTACATATGTAACTAGAAACGTATATATGTACATATGTAAGTCTAGTGATTGATATTTAATCTCTGACCACGTTATTCTCTTTCTGTCAACATCCTATTTCGTAAACATCGATTTGGTCGTTCCCACGGTTAACTTTTGCTTTCTGTAATTATTTTTTTTTCTAATAAGAATTGCTTAATATGGCTGAAATAAAATTATTCTAACTAGATTTCTTTTAAGTTTGAATTGGAAATTTCCTTTCATGCGTTATTATTTCCTGTTATAAGAATGCATTGGTAGGCTATATTAATTATTATACGCATTTGCATTAGTATGAATTCAAATTTAAAAATTAAGTGAATTGTTATAACTATTTGGGGAGTTGTCTGTTTGTATAATGTTGTCTGAATCAATTGGAAAGCTGAATTTTTGGTTATTAGGTGGAATGAGAGATGATCGTGGTTGAATATTGGTAATATGTAGATTGAGTAATGTTTGATAATGATTGATGTTGGTTGAAATCGTTGTTTGGGGTATTTGTTTTCTGTTCTATTTGTTTCTTTGTCTTTTTTTTGAATTGCCTCTTTTAATTTTTCTTATGGTGACGTATATTCTTTATGGTTGCTGTTTACAGCTTCAGTAGCTTCACGAAACGAGCATTTGTTCAAAATTTTAAAAGTGAGTATTTCTTTTCTCTTTTGTAAAGTTGGGCAATTTGTGTGATTTGATCTGTGTTGTTGTTTGCAGTTGATACATTCAACTTATGTGCATGGGGAGGGGTCCGTGGTATGAGGTGAAGCAGACGTTGCATTTCGTTTCTGATTTGCAGTATATGGAATGTAAGGTTCCACCTTTACTTTGATCCATGCAATGTTGACTTTGTGCGGCAGTTCATATGAATTAAATGATATGATGTGAAGAGGTGTAGTGACACTTTTACCTTCCTTTAATTTCGTTATTTTTTTGAACTCCGTCCCTCCCTCCGTCTACAATTTCAGTTAAGTTGGATAGGAAAGTTGAATAAATTACACCTTTTACAGTATTAAGTGCTGGATGTAGGGACACTGATATTTCACACAGGTTTGACAATTTTGTACCTTTGAGGAATTTTGAGGTTTGCTGATTATGTTTTGTTAGGATTAGGATATCACCATCTTTGGTAAATAAAATTGATTTGGGTTGCTCGGTAGTTATGGACTCAAGGGCTTTTTGTAGTAAAAATATATTAAATGATTTTAGTGGTTTTAGATGGTCTTTATTTTTTACAATAACAAATTTGGGGCAGGATGAAAGGGTTAAGTTAAGAGGTCTATGGTTTTTCTTGAGATAGGGAAAATCACGGGTGTTGTTTATGTTTGGGCTTTTACGCTTTGGTGATGGTTCTTCACCGAGAATGGCGAAGTAGATTTGGTCCTTTCCCCCCGGATCGGAGGCCATAATGAGGAAAGATTGTTTTTAAATCACACAATAATCACGTAATCATATGAGCACGTTTTAGGTGAAGAAGAATAAGAATACGAAAACACTTGCTTATACAGAAGCACCGTACAACAACACTACTTATGACAACGAAAGAGATCTAAAGAAACGCAGTAAGCAGATGTGAACCAGAGAACGGCATTGAGTACGCTCGAGTGTGCATATTCATCATCCCTAAAATTTGATACAAGCAAGCACAGCCGTCTGCTGCTGTGCGCTCATTCATGCTCACTCATAAACATAAGGCTGACATGTGCGGGATATATCATTACATTTTCGAGTGTGGTAGTTCACATGATTGGCCGTGCATGTGAAGGCGCAAACTTGCGCATGTACACACTCGAGTGCACTCGGGCATCTACTAACGGCGATTTCTTTTCTACAAAAAATGTTGCACTTCATTGCCCCGCTCTTGTGTGTACGTGCGCAGAGGGCAATGTTAAGGCAACATTTTCTGTAGAAAAGAAAACGCCATAAGTATTTATCCTATTATTTACAGATAAAAGAAACGACTTAGTTAATTTTAATTAATATGTATTGTATACATTTAGGGTTAGTATTTAAAAAATGTTTAAATAGTAGGAGTTAAATTTAAAATAAAAATAAACATTTCATAAGACTTAATTTAATTTCAAAGTTCTTAATCTGCTAGATAGAAAATTAAAGTTATAGGAACAAAAATCACATTTCAAAAACTGCAATATCTGCCATCTCACGTAAAAAAAAACAATACAAAAAATATGATAGAAAACACAGTTAAGATCGCTAATCAACTACTGCTTGCAAAGAAAAATATTGTTACGGGTAACCCGAGTGGCTCGCAAACAACACTCGAGTGTCGCGAGCGTTTGTCGCCGGCGAGTGTGTTACATACATTCAACTTTGTATGCTGACGCAAATTTGTCCGACGGATAAGGGCCGTACACATACAACTTTCCTCGCTTTACTTGACAATTCGAACTTTAACAACAAAGCATGAGGTGTAGAAGGTTTGCTACATAGAACGCTTTGACAGTTTCTGCGATAGTTGTTTGTTTTGAATCGCGATATGTGCATATTCCGAGTATTTTCATTAATAAAAGAATAAGAAAAGTGTTTTACATCTACTTATGTATGTTTGAAATTCGCGAGTGTAATAAACTTTATTAAGACTGAGATGTAACAAGTCTTCTTGCAGCATCTTTCGACAAAATAAATAAAAACCGATCCAGGGGATTTTAGGAAAACGATTAAAGTGGTTAACAAAGAGGTGTCTCATTTGCTATTTGTTCATATTTTTCTTCTTTTCTCTTTTTAAAAGTAATTATATATGCAAAAATTATGAAATACAAGTAAATTCTCTAAATCGTGTGTATATGCACGCAGAAATAAAATGGAAATGTAAACAGTTGGTTGTCAAAGTGTACAAAAGTTGGGAGTTCGCCATGATTTTGCTTCGTTTTGCTTTGCTTTACTTTTCTCGCCTTGTATTTAGCAGCACTCATATAACATCAGGTCTTCAACTTATCTGTCAAAGCGAAACTCTGAAGCAAAGCAAAGCGAAAGTCTTAAGGGCCGTACACATACAACTTTCCTCGCTTTACTTGACAATTCGAACTTTAACAACAAAGCATGAGGTGTAGAAGTTTTGCTACATAGAACGCTTTGACAGTTTCTGCGATAATTGTTTGTTTTGAATTGCGATATGTGGTTATTCCGAGTATTTTCATTAATAAAAGAATAAGAAATGTGTTTTACATCTACTTATGTATGTTTGAAATTCGCGAGTGTAATAAACTTTATTAAGACTGAGGTGTAACAAGTCTTCTTGCAGCATCTTTCGACAAAATAAATAAAAACCGATCCAGGGGATTTTAGGAAAACGATGAGGGTGATTAGCAAAGAGGGGTCTTATTTGCTATTTGTTCATATTTCTCTTCTTTTCTTTTTTTAAAAGTAATTATATATGCAAAAATTATGAAATACAAGTGAATTCTCTAAATCGTGTGTATATGCACGCAGAAATAAAATGGAAATGTAAACAGTTGGTTGTCAAAGTGTACACACAATTTCTGCACTCGTTGCAGTTCTCTGATGTGAACTGTTCGACAGTCAATTACTCACTGAATCAACCTCATAAAGTGTGTTGAAATTTCAGAACATTCTTGCAAAAGTTGATCTGAAATAGATAGTGATGAAGTGCTTTCTATGATATTTAAAGCGAACTAACGAAACAGCTGTATTTATTGATAAGAAATTTTATTAATAAAGGATGTGTTATGTTGTTTATCTTCAGGTTACAAATTTAATATTGCTAAATAGAATGATTTTGCAATAGAAACAGCGCGACTTCTTGTGAATGAATTTCCCTGATCAAACCTTCCTGTCACAGTACATAAGGCCCTTGCATGTTTCTGTAATAAAAGAACATGCTCTAGTGCCAATTGGAGAACTTTCCGAAAAAGTAGCATAGTCAAAAAATTAGAATTTCAGGCGCGGTCATACTCGTAAAATGTGTCTCAAAACAACAAACTTAGATCTCTTAAAAAGGCTTTTACTCAATTTAGATGCTTTTATTCTTTCACTCTCACCTCGAAATGTGCTGCGAAGGACTCCAAAAAAATTCCCTGAAAATTTGAGCCCTTCACATTTATACCAAGTACTCGCCTTCGGCGTTTGAAGATATCCCATATAAAATATACGTTAATTAATTTTTTTTTAATTGTTCTAACTCAGCGGTATTTTATGGTGTTACAAATTACTCAGGATTAAATACTCTACATACATATGTGTAAATGTGCCTATTGCAACGTAAAGGCAACTAACATGAGGAATTACATTTTTTCATGAATTTCTTGTTCTTTTGTTGTTATTTTATCCATCTCCGAAGATACAGAAAAATATTATATCACAAAGAAGAAGTAAATCAAATTTTCTTCTTTGATATATTTCGAGATATTGAGGTTTTTATTTTTTATAATTTTTGACTGCCATGAATTTGCGACTAAAATTGTATAGGCATTACAAGTACTTAATATTAATCAGTCAATTTTTTTTGGAGTAGTTCGAAGAAAATGTTGAGAAGGGAGTGAAAAAAATGATCAGAAAGAAAAACATCACTCTAATGGATACATACATATGTATGTACATTCATAAATTCATTCATTCAGTTGGTATTAATTATACTCGTATAAAAAAATTGCTCGGCATTATTTATGATGGTAATTTTGTTAAAATTTTTTTTAAGTTTTCTTCAAATTTGTTGAAAGCACAGACTAATTCACTTTGCAAGATTCCTCTTTATAAGAAGAGAAATTCAACAATGGGCAGAAAGGGTTGCTTTCAAAAGGTAAAAAGTCAAAATACAGGGCATAAATTATAATTTAAATTATTATTATTAATGCAAATTTTTTATGAATTTTTGCAAATTTTTTCTTTGAACGATTTCCAAAATCTTCATTTAAACTATTGATTGATTAATTCATAGCTAAAAATCGTCAAAATTACGATTGCGTAATTCAACTGGCAATACTGAGTGGGAGTACAATAACCCCGGGTTTTTGTGTTCATACATTGCACATGGGAATTTTCCGTGCCCCAATTTTCTTAAATAAGAGGAGGGAAAATACATTAGCTGGTGGCTTAAGTATATCCGCTTATTACTCTATCATAGAATTAATGGGCGAAATATTTCCGTTTAGCTATATATTTTTTTAAAACATCATGTTTTAAATAAGTGGTATGGACCCTAAAAAACAGTGATTTGTTCTAAAATACAATGTTGAATATCAGATTGCAGTATATAAAGAATGTGGTCGTACGTGTGTTATGCGTGATAGAGTTCTGGGATCGAATCTTAGCTAGGTTCGTTTTTTACTTACTTCAACTATGTTGCAATAAAAATGTTTCTGATGAAAATCCAGGAATTTCATTAGTGAATATGAAGAAATGAACTAGAAATGAACTAGTTCGACCATATCGAACAAGGAAGCGCAGATATATAATATATGTATTTGAGAACTTCTGCTTTCAAATATGTAATATAAACTGTTTTTCCATCGCTACTGCTTCTGCTGTTAGTTGGTTAGCAAATACGCCGCACTGTTACAAGTTACAGAGATGATATCATAAATCGAAAAAAAAATTAATTCGTATATAGTAAGATTATTAAAGATTAGAATAACATCGCTTTATTTCCAAATTTAGTGTTTGAAAAAAGACAGCAGCGTCAATCGACCAGTAACGTAATGCTATCACGTGACTGGAAAATTAAAAAAAATCTTCCCTGCAAATATTTCATGTTTCACGCACATTAGGCAAAAAAAAGCAAATGGCAAAGCGTGCAATGTGCTCTTAGACTTAAGGGTTAGGGGATAGAAGATTTATTCAATTGATGCAACTTCCCAATTCACTAATCAGAGAGGGTGAAAAGGCATCAATTGAAGTGCAGGAAAAGCTGTAACTCTTCTAAGAAGATTGGAAAATTGATAACAGACTGACTGCGGCACTATTTCCGCATAAAAAACGAAAACTTGCAACATTGGCATGATTGTTTTATATTAATATTAGAAGTTGGAATTTCAATTTAGCTGCGTTAAGAGGCTAAGTAAACATAAATAATTATTTACTTTAAAACAAAACATAATTATTACGTATTTAGTATTATTATTATTATTATATATATGTATGTGTACATTTTAATCGGATACTGTAAGGCACCAAAAAGTAGATGCATGTAACTTGTATACTGCACTGAACCAAAAATGTACCATAAACATTTTTTCGTTACAAAAGTAATCCAACATAAAAAAAAGTTAAAATTGATATTACACCATTATCATTTTAACATTATAAATATATATTAAGAAATGTAAAATTAATAGTATTTCAATGCAAAACTGGTATAAAAATGTAAAACAATAACTATTTATTTTACAATGTAGTGTGGACATTTTAAATGTTAAATTAACATTTAGAATATGTACATTTGATATGATAAAAATGTATATTTGAACGATTTTAATATCATTTTGATTTTTTATAAATGTTAAATAAAACACTGAAAATATTTTTCTCAACAATTTTATTAATATAAATGCTTTTTGTTTATTTTTTCTGTTGGCCTAGTAAAATGTTAATATTTTATAATTTTATTGAGCTCAAGGCCAGTTTATGGAAGATTTGTTTGTGAAAAAACAACAACAGCTTTCAATGGTTGAAGTTATAGTACTATTTCGGAAATCACCACATTTCCTCATCAGACTTCTTTTTGATTATTAAATTTGTTTAAGGAAGATGAAATAAACACAACAGCCAACTCGGCTAGCGTAGCACAATAGGTAGCGTATTGGCTCTGCAACTCCGAGCTCCCGGGTTCAAAGCCTGAGAGAAGTGGTTATGAAAATTAAATTAAAATATAATTTAATAATCAAAAAGAAGTCTGATGAGGAAATGTGGTGATTTCCGAAATAGTACTATAACTTCAACCATTAAAAACTGTTGTTGTTTTTTCACAAACAAATCTTCCATAAACTGGCCTTGAGCTCAATAAAATTATAAAATATTAACATTTTACTAGGCCAACAGAAAAAATGAACAAACATTGTAGACAAGGATGAGCACGCCATAAAAATGCATATAATAAAGAATTTGCAAAATAAAAACACAAACAACCACCACACAAACAAGTTAAATAGCGGCAGATCAGTTGCTCTTGTTTGTAGTTGGTTTGTTTAAGGAAGATGAAATAAACACAACAGCCAACTCGGCTAGCGTAGCACAATAGGTAGCGTATTGGCTCTGCAACTCCGAGCTCCCGGGTTCAAAGCCTGAGAGAAGTGGTTATGAAAATTAAATTAAAATATAATTTAATTTAATAATCAAAAAGAAGTCTGATGAGGAAATGTGGTGATTTCCGAAATAGTACTATAACTTCAACCATTAAAAACTGTTGTTGTTTTTTCACAAACAAATCTTCCATAAACTGGCCTTAAGCTCAATAAAATTATAAAATATAAATGCTTTTTATAAAAACAATTTATCTGAAAATATTTTATTTCTTATTAAAGTAGTTCCATCAGGAATACAATATAAATGTATAGGTGAACCAGTGAAACTTTTTATATCATCTTTTAAAAGTAACCACAATAATATCGACTCAGTTGGATAAAGTAACCCTGCTTTGATAACCCTATTGAAAGGTGCTTAGCAGATAACCATGCCTCTGGGACACGTTTTCTTGGTGTAATTTAATCATAAAAAAAAATGTAATAAATATTTTTGTACTCACGTGGATTCTTTGAACATTTCCTTATTGTTTAAATGTATTTACATTGGTTTTATTAATTTTTTATTAAAAAAACAATAACAATTTCATTATTTCTATTGGCGAGAGAGAGAGAGCGAAAAATTAGAAAGCATACATACGTCTCGCAGACGTAGGTTATCAAAGCAGAGTTAAAGACATGAAAAATCTTGAAAGGAGTATCTAGGGATGACACGGACTAATTAAACTTAAACAAAGTTCGTTTAGTGATAAAAAAAAATTTGCCTACCACTATTATACATACATACATATGTATGTATATGGCTGAATATTTTCGTATCTTTTCTTCTAGAATCATCTTCATATCATTTATGCAGTTTAAGTATACAATACTGGAATCTTAAGAAGCTTAAATTAGTAATGTAAAATAAATTTAATTTTGCTCGAACAACCATACTTCCAACGACATCCGAACTCAGCGACTGAAATCTTCTTTTTGAGCGCTATCGTCGTCAGATTCAATTGCCTTCAAATTTTGCGCGGCATCAATTGATGCTCAATATCTTCTACCCGGGCGAAAATATTGACGACTTACGAATTCAATTAAATGGGAATCAAATTTTCTTCCATTTTTTAGCTATTTGTTACATTAAATACTTTAAAAATGTATCACCAAAACGCGTGTGTACAACAAACGCACGCCGACACGAAAAGACTCGATCATACGTTCATTCGAAGAAAGTTAATCGCCCGTTGTAGGACTTACATTTTTATTGTTAGTGTAACAACATGACGGGGTGTCGCTCGACCATATGGCCGAAAGTCCACTTTATTAATTTGAGAATGTGGTCGAAAGTCACTGGCACGCACTTTTTTTGGGACTTTCGGCCATATGTTAAGTATGCATTTTGTAAAAGGGCAATCTATTGTACCAAAATAACAATTGCTTAAATTTAAGTTTGCCCTGTTACAAAATAATTGTTAAGTATGCATTTAATAAAATTCAACAATAAGAACAGAACACACAGTATTTCCGCGCATAACTCCTTTCTGCGTGAGCGGCCTTTGTCCGCGCTTCAAAAAAATAACTCTGGCCGGACAAACTCCGGCTACGCCATCAACAGTATTTCCGCGCAGAAGTCCTTTGCATTTTGTTAAAGGGCAAAGTATTGTACCAAAATAATAACAATTGCTTAAATTTAAGTTTGCCCTGTTGCAAAACAATTGTTAAGTATGCATTTAATAAAATTGAAAATATGGTCGAAAGTCACTGTGTGCCAGTATGCCATATGGCCGAATGTCCACTTTAGAAAATTGAAAATATGGTCGAAAGTCACTAGTATACAATGACTTTCGACCATATGGTCGAATGTCCACTTTTATGGGGACTTTCGGCCATATGGTCGAAAGTCCTATGGTCGAGCGACACCCCGCCTAACAACATATCATATTATATTTACAATTTAATGTAAAATTCGGCTGCCGAAATTGTAATATTATTTTTAATTATAAAAATGGCAAAAATAACGTTAATTTAGCCATTTTAAATGAGAAATGAACACTTTTTCGTTGACATTATAAATTACATTGCAAAAGGTCAATTTTACATGAAAATATTTTTCTCGGTGTGGATATTTTAAAGAGATGGATTAACATTCTAGACACAGCAAAAGCATTTGCTAATTTATTACTTCTTATCGTGTTGGTTATAATTTTTTGGCCTTCATCAGCTCGTAAAAACTTCTAAAATTTTGAGCAGGATAAAATACACGGTGCAGTTATAAGAGGTATCGAACGTTGACAGCATTCTCGCTCGGTCATGTTGGCTTTCTTAGAATTACTAAATGGAGGATTAAATATTTTATTGTAGCATGCGGTTTAAGTGATGAGCTTCTTGAACCGCATGAAAAATTATGCCTCAGGCCACTTCCTAATGAATAACAATCAGAACTTTCGTATACTTCTGCACACGGAGCCAGAAGGAGAAGGACGACGTGACCAAAGATCGCTTCTTAGCACTCCCCGGCCGCGCGTTTGTGCTTGGCGGTTTGAATGCCATGGTGGGCCAGGAGGGCACCTTTGTTTCCTCGGTCGAGAAATAATTGTCCACGGCTAAACGTCCGATAACGGATTGATACTGATCAACTTCGCCAGGGCCTGAAACATGATAGTCTGTAGTAGCACTAGATGCCTGCATACGAACTTCCATCAAGTTTCGTAGAAGGGTAAACACATAACGAAGTCATGACTAAAGTCCTGAACATTCCTTGATTATGGAGGGAGCACTTCTTTAAGTTACTTAGTGGTGGAACCCAACCAATGACGACACAATCAACATACCATTAGGAATAGCACGGCTTTAGAATAACAAAGCTCCCGGACCTGATTGCCAGTTGAACTATTCAAATACGGTGGCGAAGAGTTGGTAAAGTGCACGCACCAACTTATCTGCAGAGTATGGTCGGCGAAAGGTTAGAGGCCACTGTCAATCAACTGATTGGATTTTATTAGTATGAATTCAGACCTGGTTAATCAACCTACGCCAAATCTGGGAGAACTGAGAACTAATAATCGACGCTCCCGCAAAACTAAAACGTCGATGTAAAATGACGTTAAGCAACACCATTAGTATTGAGTATTTTTGCACCAGACTTAAATTGTCTAATAAGTTGGTGGAAATAAAATACATATTAAAGAATTCACAACAATGTACTTTTCTCGCAGTGTTTCAACCACCTTGGGGATGGACACACGGATACCGTAATCGGATTCAACGACCACAAATACGTACATATATATGAATTTTTCTATATTTTTCTATTTAATATTCTAAGTTTGACGTCATTTTACGATAATAATTTTGGTTTCAGGTATTTAGGGGATGATTTCACCACTTAAGGGGGGTTGGAAATTTCCACACTTGCCGTGATGTATTACCATTGATTATAACTGATATAGTAAAAAAGCCAAACTGAATTTGAATAAATATCATTTTTTGTTTTTAAAGTTTTTCTGAAATTTTCATAAAACTACCCCTATTCAAGGGTGTGTTTTGATATATTAAAAAAATAAATTAAAATTCGGGCCTAGACAAGCTCTTCCAAAATCAACAACGAGCATTTAAAAAAAAGAATTATTAAAATCGGTCAAAAAGTGAATCTTTATGCCATTTTTGAACAAAATTTGTAGAAAAATTTATTATTTATTATAAATATTATTGTTATTATAAATATTGTTATTATTATAAATATTATTGTTATTCTAAATATTATTATTTTTATAATTTTTATTAATAATTGACAATTTTTTACCCGAGCGTGCTTGTACACAAGGGTATATTAACTTTGTTCGCATAACGGTTGTTTGTAACACACCACCACTTATCATTTTCGAAATATTAAATTTTATACAATGAGTGTTTGCATTTTTATTGTAAACTAAGTATTAAATTAATTTGTTGTTAATCACTCACATTTTGTATATTGCACAACACTCCACTTTTATTTCAAATATTCAGTCGCTGTACTATCTCATTTACGAAAACAAGTAGACATATAGAGAGAGAAAATAAAACTATAAATCCATTCGGTCACCAGCAGTGTTTCCACTGCATTAGCCTTTATCGTATCCGTCAAAAACTTAAAAATGTATCCTTCTCTGAAAAAAAGAGTATCTCGGCATTTATAACTTTTTAAACAAGTTCCTACAGCAAATGTAAGAAGTTTTCATTACAAAAATTTGCATTTGTACTTTCCGCTCAAAAAAGCGTTTGTACTTCGAAATTCGACTGAATGTAAAAAAACTTAACACTTCTACGAGTAAAATAAAAACAATCCCGAAGGAATATATTAACAATTGTCTTATTATTAAATAAATATTGTACTTAAATACATAAGGCAATAAAAAAGAACATAAGAAATTCATTACGTATTTTTTTTTTATTTTAATAAACCTGAAAATCGTATATACCAGTGAATGTTATTTCTTCGTAGAAATTCCTTAGTAATAACAACAATATTTGCCAGTCGATTTGTTTTGCTGAAAAAAAGCAAACAATGGAGTGACGCGCCCAAGGCGAATTTAACAAGGTAATGGTGAGCGTAAATACATAAGTAAAACGCGTCCATGTATTTTGTTTTTGCTTTGTTGGACTGAATGTCAAATTTCTGTAGGTGATTTACATGGCCAGCCAATCAGAACGAATCTCTTTGACAATCAGTCCAGCAAAGCGAAAAAAACAAGCTGGCACCTCAACACCACCTTGTTAAATTCGCCTTGGACGCGCCAAGTCAAAATGGTTTGATACGTACGAAAGCGGAAAAGCGTATATTCCAAATTAATCGCGTACGTAAAATAATTGCGGGTTTTACAAAACGGATGATATGAATACGGATTATATTCGATTTAAACGCGGGTTAAACAAGTTTATATTTGCGGTTCTTATACTAAGAAAAACACGATGTTAGCGATTTGTATTTGTAAGAAACTGCATGTCCTTATGCTATTGTAATGACATAACAAGAGCGTTGCCGTATTAACTCGAACATGCCAGCCGCCTTGAACGACTGGGGTTAGTTCAAAATTTATTCATATTTCAAATACATTATACTTAAATATGTTACAAACGATTTGATTCTATGATAACCACATTACTAGGAGAATAAATCATCGCGCGTTGGCAAAAGCGTCAGTTTCGCAATAGGCCTAAACAATTCTCCAACGGATGTCTTTAACTTCACCACACGGACCAATCCATCCGCACCAGGGTAACACTTAATGACACGCCCAAGTCGCCATTTAGTGGGTGGGCTATTCGGATCGTGAATGATAACCACGTCAGCTTCTTTCAGTTTCGAGGAAGGGCGAAACCATTTAACTGGTTGTTGTAAGGTGACGAGATATTCGTTCCGCCAACGGGACCAAAAATGATACCGCATTGCACTGATGGCTTGCCAACGTTGATATGAAGCCACAGAAAAGTTTTCAGTATCAGGATCAGGAAGCGCCTTGATTGGCTCGCCGATCAAAAAATAGTCAGCGGTCGTGAGTTTACACAAGCTTCGACCTCTGTTAACAGCGTAGCAAAATTCTTCGTAGGTTAATAAAGCTGAGCCGAGAGCACGTTTTAAATGGTATTTTACCCACTTGGGTTGAAGTGCCATATCACTTGCATTTGAGCCATATACGAAGCAAACTTTTCGTCCCTAACGCAGCGGTGATAGGCAGCATATAACTCCCTTTGGGCGCCAACAAAATTAGTGCCATTATCCGAATAAATGTGTTGGCAATAACACCTTCTATTTACAAACCTCGAAAGAGCCGCAACAAAGGCAGGAAACGACAGATCTCCAACGAGTTCAAGGTGCATTGCGCCTGCGCTCATGCATATAAAACTGCATATATGTATATGCCATGCATGATTTGGCTCCTCTGCCTTGAGAAATCTTTATAAAATAGGGTCCCGCAAAATCGACGGTGCTATGAAGGAAACAACGAAAGCTAGTGAGCCGGCTTTTTGGAAGATCCGACATTCCTTGACGTAACGGTTGGCGGTTTATACGCTTACATTTCACGCATTGTCGTAGTCAATATTCGAATCAAGCCCAGTCAGCGATGCCAACCCTTCTGTTTGAAGTTTCCAACAATGCTCATCTTCGTCCAACCAGCTTGGCCCTTGCCTCCAAAGAGAATGCTCGAGTAGGTTCGCCGGAGCTAACCCCCTAGAACCACAATCAGCTGGGTTGTGCTCTGAGCGGACGTGTCTCCAGCACTCAGGAGCTGGAATCTCTTAAATAGCGGCTACGCGGTTTGCAACAAATGTTGACCATCGACTTGGATGAATCTGCAACCAAGCTAGCGTTATAGTTGAATCAGTCCACGCGTATACATTTTTCATGTTGCCACCGAAACATAACTGAACTCGTTTTACTAGTTTAGCGTGGAAGTGAAGTGATTTTGACCGGCACGACCTTAGCACGTGCAGCTAGTAGAATAACCTTAAATGCTGCATTAGCTAGTAGTGCGGCAATAGAGTACGGCAGCGTAAGCACGTTGTGATGCATCAGTGAAAACGTGGTATTCAGCATGGTTGGCGATTTTGCTGGTACTTATCTAACGATAAGCCCACTTGCGTAACTGGAAACCAGCGTTGGACAAAACGACAGTCACGTCATTTTGTAACTTTATAAGTGCGTCGATTGAAAATTACCCTGTAAGGAGATCACCCATGTAAAGTCGCGCAGAATTACAACAGTCGCTTCCTTGTACACTTTTCCAGCATCTAGCGCGGCTTGGTGCAGCGATCGCATGGCCAAATAAGAAGCCGCAGGTAACGCGAAGCATTCGATAGTGCCGAATAGGTTCCAACGGCCAGCCATTATGGCGTAGCGATGACGCTTTTCTATCCTCAACAAACTTCTGACAGCTATGTTTCTCGACTCACCTTTGGGCATGGATTCCTTAAGCGGGAGGCGGATGATGTAACGCCCGTCTTCAGCGCGACAGCAATTGTCGCTAAAATGCTTCTCACAAAACTCCTCTTCTGCAGTTAAGTAAAGCTTGGTAGAAAACTCTTCGGGTTCCCAAAATTTACTCACCATTCGTATACATCACAATGTAGAGATAACACTCCTGTACTTGCGCTAGGTGCGCGCATGGCCCTTTCGAAAAGCACCCAACCGAAAACGGTGTTTTTCGCCATGGGTGTGCCAGGCGGCCCTTTGCAGAGACCATCCAGCAAGAATTTTTCCATTTCATCTGTCCTTAGTAAAACGTCGATAGGACCTGGCTTGGCATAATGGCGGCCAGCAAGAGGTAGATTTCGTAAGTGTGACCACGAATACATCTGTACGTCAATGGTAGGAAGATCGTTTCTAATCTTCGAAAAAACGAACTGATTGCGATGTGTTGATCAAGATATGGTGGCGCGAGTAAGAGGCAAGCCTCACCTTTAGCTTTGTCGCCATCTACAGAACCAATCCCCTACCGTATGCTGTCGAAGTTTTCTGCAGTAGGCGGAGACGTTGCATACAGGCCTTTGTCACAAAGGATGCATGTGCGGCGTTGTCGAACAACACTCGTGCAGGTTGCCATCGCCCTGCATAGTCTTGTAAGTATATTTCTGCGGTAGGCAACAAAATGACTTTATCAGCTTCAGCAACGTGAGATGCTTCGCAACCAGAGTGTGTTGCATCCACATTCGAATTAATCATAGGCGCCGTTGTAGCGCTTTCTATCATGGAAGACGTAGAAGGTTGTCGTACAAGAAGATTGCTTTGCTGCTTTACGAACGATGAAACGTGTACATTCAGCTCATCGTTTGTAGGAGAGTCTTCCCGGCTCCCGTGTAGTAATGTATGATGTCCACTCGCCAAGTATTGCAGGTTGATAAACTGCGACATTTTGCATGAAAGTGACCCTGGCTGAGGCAGTTATTGCAAGCGTTATGTTTCTTAACTAAAACATATCTAGCGGCAACATTTAATTTACGGAAACCTGGACAAGTGTAAATTGTGTGTTTGGCGTTACAATGGAAGCAGGAAGGGGAACTGGCTACTGCATCAACCTGGTTGCTCGGAGATGTGTGTCGTTCACCAATAGCATGGAGCACGTTTGTTGCAGTTTTCGACGTCATCTTACCAAGCTGACGCGCTCCTTGCACTGTAGTCGACAGCATACCACTCGTCGGTATCATTTCTAGTGAACGCGCACGTGTCTCCAAAAACTCTACTAGTTTATCAAATGTTGGTAGAATATCCCGCACCAATGACAGCTCCCATTGTTTCCTGGTTTCGTAAGCCAACTTTGTAACAGTAACATGCACAAGCCAATCGTCCCAAAACTCCACTGGACGACCTAAAGCGCGTAACGAACCAACGTGCTGCATGATAGCATTAAGTACTTGCTTATGGTCTTACCATTATCTCGAGGCGCCCTTTTAATCTCGAAGATGGCTTTGAAGTGGCTGTCAAGCATGACACGCAAGACCTTGTAGCGCGTGGTTAGTAGATCCCATGCAGCGCTATAGTTACCAACACAAATGTGTAGCCTGCTTACAAGTTGAAGCTCTTCACCTTGCAGGCAATTGCGCAAATAATGCAATTTTTGACCATCAGACAAACTTAAATTTGTAGATACCAACAACTCTACTTCTTGTTGAGCGTCTTCGGATCGGAGCCACTGCTCCTCGAAAAGCTGAAGATAGGTTTCTACTGCTTCTTTGCCTGGTGCCAATTCCTCATTTTTGCTAACTACAATGTACCGTTTGATTGCATTGAATGAGGAATCACGAACCTTCACTTTAGACATGATGGTATGTACATACATACATACATATGTAAGTGGGGTTATGTCGCATACGCACATACTTCAATAGTTGTGAGTGCGTGTGTACATGCATGCAATACAAAACTGCTAACAAGAAGAGCAGCAAACAGAGAGGTAGATTGCGAAGCCACTGTAGGTAGCTGTCAAACTTCTGATAGTGACGTGCAGATTGGCTCGCTCAGTAAACGTTACCAAATACGGTACTCGGTACGCGAGGTTAATAATTTAAACAAATTAACATTAAATTATAAAATCCGGTAATCCGAAATAAAAAGGCAATAAACTTATAAATACATATAATTCAAATAAAGCAAAACAGTAAAACTAATTAATATAAATAAAATAAAATAAAATAATAATAATAATAATAATAATAATAATAATAATAATAATAAATAAAACAAAAAAAAAAAATAACAATAATAATAATAATAATAAATAAAATATAAACAAACATCATAAATCAAAATATAAATTAAACTAAAAAACAAAGCAAAGAAAATAAAAATAGACCAATTTAAAAGTTATAAGTAAAGAAATAACTGTCTAACCTGAATAGACTTCTCTAAACAGGGAGCCAATACAAAAAAACAAAAATCTACAGTCGTACCGAGGGGGACTAGCGCAGGACGTCAACTCGCCTTGCGGTGGTTGGGTGCGTTCCGACCGCGCAAAAAAAAAAAAAAAGGAGGAACTATGCCGTTAAATTCGGAGTCGGAGTCTCCTTTTATGAGGAGCTCGAGGACACTGAGGTCACCAGAGCGCCTCGCTTTCTCCACGCAGGAAGCTCGGAAAATTGCAGGAGGGACAGCCGCTGCTCGAGACGGGGACGATGCACATCCTGCAAACGCACCGCCAGCAGAGGCCGGATGCGCGGTCGCAAATTGCCTTAGCCAACGGGTCCAGAAAACTAGCGACTCGAATAGCGAAAGGTGTGAAAGTGAGGGTGCAGCGGGCGATGCTGATAGCGTCGCTGGTCTCGAAAGCAAAAAAGCAGCGTTGGCGATGTATAAAAAAATTGAGGAGCTAAAACGGATGATGGACGGGCAAAGACACGTCAATCAACACATGAAAAACGTCTTAGCAAGCATAGGAAAACTCTGCGAAGTGATAAGAAGCAGCGGCACTCCATCAAGTAATACGTCGGTAGACACAAAAGCAACTCAAACGGAGCTCAAAGTTGAACCTCCCAAACAGGGAAAAAGGCTAAGAGCTTCAAATGATGACGGTGTGGCTACGGAAAAGCCGAGTCAACCATCTGAAAAGCGCGTACGTGTCTTTTCTCCCCGGAGCGAGAATGACCAACAAAGAAAAAAAATTATACGTAGTAAAGAACAGCCCAAGGTAGACTCGAATATAGAAAAAGCAAGAGTTACAAAAAAACCGGTAGAAAACCTGAGCGTAAAGGGCCATGATCAGGAGTGGACACAGGTCGTGAAGCAAAAGCGCCAAAAGAGCAAGTCCGCCCGTCCGGATGCTATTGTGGTTAAAAGCGCGGGAGAATGCTCATACGCTGATATACTAAGCATGGTAAAGACGGAAGAGAGCTTAGTAAGCTTCAGTGAAGCCGTCCAAAAAATTAGGAAAACGGCGAGCGGCGATCTGCTTTTCCAGTTAAGAAAGGCATCCGACACAAACACCGGCAAATTGCAGGCGGCTGTCGGAAAATTACTAACAGGTAAAGCCGAGGTAAAGGTCCTAACTGAGCAAGTACGCGTGTCAATTCACGATATTGACGAAGTTACCTCCAGCGAAGAGATATGCTCAGCTCTGAACTCACTTAGCTGCGGCCTTGATGTAAAGACCAACAACGTTCGCTCTCTTCGAAGGGCATACGGAGGCACGCAAATCGCTACGCTTCTTCTCCCAACTGATACGGCAAAGACCTTGATCGAAAAGGGGAAGGTTCGAATTGGCTGGGTGGTATGCAGAATAAGAGAAATTCTACAACCTATGCGGTGCTATAAATGCCTTGATGTCGGGCACATCGCAAAGAACGGCGCTAGTACCGAGGACCGCAGAGGCATCTGCTTTAGGTGTGGACAAGCAGGTCATACTGCTAAAGGATGCACAAGTACGCCCAAATGCCTGCTGTGCGCCAAGAAAGGAACGGAAGGCTTTGACCATAGCACCGGGGGCGCCTAATGCCCAATATATCAAGAAGCCATCCGAAAAATTAGAAAGCTATGAGATTACTTCAGCTTAATTTAAACCATTGCCAGTCAGCCCAAGACCTGCTTGCACAAACTGTGAGGGATTACAAGATAGATATTGCAATCATCAGTGAGCCCTACAAACAAAAGGACGGCGCCACATGGCTCCGATCCACTGACGGTAAAATATGCAATGTGTCTCCTCAGAAACAAGCTTCGTGTGCGCAAAAGTAGAAAATATTTACATATACAGCTGCTACATTCCACCCAGCATGCCGATTGCAGCGTTTGAAAGCATTGTGTTCAGCATCAGTAGGGATGCCAGCGATAAAAAAGATGTCGTAATAGCTGGCGACTTTAATGCTTGGGCGCAAGAATGGGGTTGCCCTAGAACGTCTCCAAAAGGAAAAGCCCTTTTAGAGGCCTTGGCATGCCTAGACGTAGCTTTGCTAAATACGGGTACTCAGCACACCTTTAACCGAAATGGATTTGGTTCAATTATCGACCTCACCTTTGTGAGCAGAAGCTTGTATAGACAAGCAGATTGGGTAGTGAGTGACTGCTACACCCAAAGCGATCACGCCGCAATAATCTGCCATCTAAAATGTGATATTGCAAAATTCCAACGGGGTAATCGACCAGAAAGCTTCCGGGGCTGGAAGCTATCATCCTTCGATGCTGACTTATTCATCGAAGCGTTTCTCGTGTCACAATACCAGGGGCCAGCAGAAGCCATGGCAAAGAAACTTATGACAGACATCCGAGCTGCTTGCGATGCGTCAAAATCGTAGTGCCGTTTACTGGTGGAACGATCACATCGAAGCGCTGAGGAAGAGCTGCTTGCAGGCTAGGAGATCTTTTCATCGCGCAAGAGGAAGAATAAACTTCATAGAAAGTCAAATAATATATAAGGCAGCACGTAACTTGCTCAAAAAAGCAATCAAAGATAGCAGGCGTCAGTGTTTTCTAGAGTTGTGAGATGATGCCGCGGAAAACCCATGGGTAACCGCATACAAGATTGTAATGAAGAGGCTCAAAGCCACCAAAGATGTAGTTCCAACTTGCCCACTGTTCCTCAAAACAGTAGTAGATACTTTGTTCCCTAAACAGAGACGGCTGGTCTCGCCGGTGCATAATGTAAATCTACATTTATTTGAAAAAGTAACTGCAGAAGAAGTCATACAAGCAACAAAAAGAATGGACATAAAGAAAGCGCCTGGGCCAGATTGCGTGCCAAACAAAGTCCTAAAAGTGGCTATCGATCACAAAATGTCGTCGTTCGTCTCAGTCTTCAACGCATGTTTTGCAGAAGGTTGTTTTCCATCGATTTGGAAACAACAAAAGCTCGTGCTACTTCCCAAGCCTGGAAAACCCGCGGAGAACCCATCGAGTTACAGACCGATTTGCCTGCTAGACTCTACGGGTAAACTCTTCGAACGCATTATCTCCAACAGGTTGGAGGTAGAGATTGAGGCACTGGGTGGTGTATCGAATGATCAATACGGCTTTAGAAAGGGAAGATCTACTGTGCATGCTGTTACCGAAGTAACTCAGTTCGCGAGACAAGCAATCAGTGGGTCTCGATGGCTAGGAGGAGCCAAAGAGTACTGTTTGATTGTAACACTTGACGTGAAGAACGCCTTCAACTCGGCCAACTGGGCAAAAATCTTAGACACACTGGAACGCATAGGAGTATCACTCTACCTGCGACGGATAATGAGGAGTTATTTCCACGATCGCATACTCTGGTATGACACAGAGCAAGGAAGGAAGACGATGGATATTACCGGTGGCGTACCACAAGGGTCAGTCCTCTGCCCATTACTGTGGAATATCATGTACGACGGCATTCTTCGGCTGCGGCTACCACAGGGTGTGAAGGTGATCGGCTTCGCCGATGACATCGCTGTGGTGATATCTGCCAAACACCTTCAACAGATATCTGACACAGCCACCACAGCAGTGGAGAAAATAAAGACATGGCTCGACCAACAGGGGCTAACGTTAGCAGAACAGAAGACAGAGTCAGTTCTTATCTCAAGCAGGAAAAAGCTGGAAGATATAACGTTCAGAGTTAACGGCTATCCTGTATCCACGAAGCCCGCGATAAAGTATCTAGGTATCAAAATCGATAGAAGGTTGACGTTTAAAATGCACCTTGAATACGCTAGAGACAAGGCAGCAACCACAACGACTTCTCTATCAAGAATTATGCTTAACGCGAGAGGACCAAAGCAGCGAAGCAAAAAGCTGCTGGCAGGAGTAGTTAGAAGTCAAATAATGTACGGAGCTCCGGTGTGGTTCGAGGCGGTATGCCACTCATCTTACTTCCGGGGCATAAAGTCAACTTATCGACTGTGTGCTCTCAGGGTATGCAGTGCATTCAAAACTGTGTCCGATGAAGCAGCTCTGGTAATTGCAGGTATGTACCCAATAGACATTCTAGCTAAAGAGTCTGCATATATATTCACAAGGATGAGGGTAGCAAATGAAGCCGCTCGCAAGGAAGCCAAAGACATAAGCCTAGCGGAGGGGCAAAATAAATGGGATCGCACGCCAAACGGGCGATGGACACACCGATGTATACCGAATATAGAGCGCTGGATTCAAAGAAGCCACGGCGAAGTAGATTTTAACACGACCCAATTTTTAAGCGGTCATGGATGCTTTAAGTCGTATCTACATAGATTCAAACACGAGGTCGACCCTTACTGTGACTTCTGTGGTATCGGAGTAGTAGACAACGCGGAACATGTTTTCCTAATGTGCCCGCGCTTTATCCACGAGAGGAGCATACTCCAATCAGCAGTTCGAGAAAACCTTTCACCACAAGCGATCGTTAATTACATGCTGATAGGCAATGGAATTTGGCCAACGGCTTTATTTCATCGACGATGAAGGTTTTAAGAAGTGAGGAAAGAAGAAGACGCAGAAGTTCCACTACCATATAAGACGAGGTAAGAGGTCTTGTGTGCCCTAATGCATCACAGCAGATTGGATCCAAGGCCGTTGCAACCGCCAAGTGGTGTATCCAAATCGTTCGTTCGGCCCAATGTACGAGCAGATTGGAATCTCGGCCTTTCCGACTGCTTAAGGCCTTCCGTAGAAACACAAACTCAGGCGTGGATGCGGATTGGAACCTAGGCCGTTCCAACCGTCAAACTACGCAACGAGGAAAACAAAAAAAAAATTATAACAAAAATAAATAACTTAATAATATAAAAGTGTTTTTCATACATAAATGCAGCACAGGAATTAATGCATCACAGCGGATTGGAACCCAGGCCGTTCCAACCGCCAAGTAGAGCATCCACAACCTCCGCTGGACCCAATAATCAAGCAGATCGGAGTCTCGGACTTTCCGACTGCTCAAGGTCTTTCTGCCGAAACACGCACACTCAGGCGTCGACGCGGATTGGAACCCAGCGCGTTCCAACCGCCAAAGCTCCCAACGGGAGAAATAACATAATATAATATTATATTCCATTCAGTAATATACAAGTATTTTTCAGTCATAGACGTAGCCAAGGATTGAAGAATCTGGGGCGGATTGGAACCCAGGGCGTTCCAACCGTCAAGAGCTACGACGCAAACCTGGTCATCGTCCAGTTGGTAACTTTCAAATAATACGCTTACCTACATGGAATCACTCGTCGCATGCATATGTAAGTAAGTACATCGATGCCTTATTTATATTAAATAACTTAAAGGGGACGAAGCTGCGGCCCAAGACAGCTTACAATAGACTTAGAACGTACGATCGAGCTTAGTGCTCAAACCACCTCCCGACGGAATACCTGACGGTGGTACCGGGGGGTCGGTACATGACAGTAGGAGGTTTAGTGCTGGTTAAAGTCCCACACTGACGGGGTTCAGGCTTTCGATGCTTCCTCCTCGTAAAAAAAAAAAAAAAAAAAAAATGTCGCACACGTGTAATTGTTGCTGCGAATTTACACTGTAAATGCAGTTTATGCAACGAAGGTGTTGAAATCCACTAAGCTCCAAAACTTCTAGAGCGTAGCGGGCTTATTAAATGTATATTTATGGACCGTATTTGAACTAAGTTAAATTACGCGATTCGGGCCGAAAGACCAGTTTGATACGTACGAAAACGAAAAAGCGTATTTTCTAAATTAATCGAGCGTACGTAAAATAATTACGGATTTTACAAAGCGGGTGATATGAATAC
The DNA here is from genome assembly GCA_963971545.1 of Philophylla caesio. NCBI lineage: Eukaryota > Metazoa > Arthropoda > Insecta > Diptera > Tephritidae > Philophylla > Philophylla caesio. Next base: position 34,692,909 of record OZ020608.1, on the reverse strand, counting down.
GGATTATATTCGATTTAAAAGCGGGTTAAACAAGTTTTTATTTGCGGTTGGCTCAACAGCAAAACCTAAATCAACAACAACAGCGAAGTGCACAGCTACCGTAAGCCCAACAGCAACCGTTTTCCGTGCCAATGCAACACGAAGTCCAGGCCCTAATTTAAATGCCGCGCATCACGCCCAATGACATTACGCCTGGTTTACATCAGTAGATTACCAGAGCATGCAATATGCGCAGTGATACTCAACGCTACTACCACGTAATGGCAACGTTGCTGGAAATTCCTTTTCGGAAGATACTCTGCGCGCAATGTGGATCCAACGTTTACCAGAACGTGCGTCCATAATTGAACGCAAAGGTCCAATTGACGTGCAGATTGCAGTAGCCGACGCAGTAATGGAGACAGTGTCTCAGCGGCAGGTGTGTGCTGTTTTAGAAAAACCAGTAACGAACGCCATGTCCACAGAGGCAGCAGCTACGTTGGCGTAAATCACAAGCGCTATTAACCAATTGCCAAAAAGGTTCCGCAACTTGAGTATCCGGTGTCGTAGCCGCCATCGCGATCATCATCGTATGTGTTGCCGCATCCATCGAAGCAGTTGTCAGCGCTCCGAGCCGCCAAATTTTCAGGAATGCTGGTATCGCCGAACATTTGGGGACGCTGCAACTCGCTGCCGCAGCCCATGCAGCCGTCGTCAACGAGATGGAACCGACCGCGAAAGCAGCAGGTGAGATTTACAATCAACACCGTCCTGCAAGGCAACTAAAATCGTAAGCAGCGCATGTATTAAGCAATTACACAGTGTAACAAAATCGAAAAAATTGAATGAACTTTTAAAGTGACATATTGGAAATTGTTCACCTGGTCGAATATAACTCAAAACGGTTTTTGGAAAATTTGTAACACCCTCAAAATCTTGCTTTACCGTTAAAAAACCGTTCTTCGGAAGTGTACGCGCTAATCTTTTCATTACTTGGCCATTTCTTTACCGATTTTCAATATGAAATATGTTTTGGAAAGGTAAGGATTATACCTTTAAATTGAGATATTGAGCTAGCGTGTTGTAAGTTTTCATCGGGTAAACTTGGAAAATTTGTTTTTTCTTCAAATTTTTCTACTTTGACCGCATTTTATTGCAGTATTTTACTAAAAATATATCAAGTATGAGGAATTATTTTGAAAGTACATTCATGTCCAAAAATTTTGAGTGCTCATGCAATGAAATCGGACAAAAATTGACGAAGCTATTGAATTTTTTCTGCTATTAAATAAATTTACCTTGCGAAAAGTTTTTTTTTTTTTTAATTTTTCTACTTTGACCGCATTTCATTGCGTTATTTTACTAGAAACATAGCAAGTATGAGGAATTATTTTAAACACATTCATTTCCAAAAATTTTGAGTGGTCATCTAATAAATTTACGCCGTCAATTCAACCTTGCGACCGCTTCGCAATTATATTGTGTAATAAGTGTGGTAAAATGTGTGATAGGCGCAACAAATTTTGTTACGCCTGCGGTCTATTTGTTGATAAGAAATATCGGTTCCATTTAAGAACAAATAAAGCTGTGGTTGAAGCGTTCAACCTCTTTTTCAGTTGCTCATACGTGGAAAGTGCTTGGTATGAACCCGAATATATTTGTTCGATGTGCTGTACAACATTAAAACAATGGAAACCCGGTAAATGCGATGACCAGCGTCTGCCGTTTGTGACTCCTATGGCTTGGCATTATCAAATATATCACAAGCCGGAGGATTGCTACTTTTGCCAAACAAAAATCACTGGTCACCACCATAAAAGTCGCCACCTCATAGAATATGCCAATGTGTTGACTGTATCGAAACCGATTCCAAGAGGAAAACAAGATCAGCGAACTAAAGACAAAAATCCAGCTACATTTCCTGATTCAAGCCACAAATCTTCTAATGAGGTAAATGACGAACCGTACCTTCCAACCAAAGCAATAGAAACGGAACGTCATTTCGTGTCAAATCACGATTATTGTGATCTTGTGCGGGATATGGATCTGTCTATAAGACAGACAGAGATTCTGGCCTCCAGATTAAAGCAGTGGAATATAGTAGACAGTAACTTTAAAGCAACGTCTGCACGAGACAGAGACCTATCTTCGTTCGAACACATTTTCAAAGCTGATGACACCAATAACAAACTAGTTTATTGCGTTGATGTGGATGAATTGTTTGCTGCACTCGATCACGTGCACTGTCCACAAGATTGGCGATTATTTCTAGACGGTTCTTGGAAAAGTAAGTATTTAATGTGTTATGAGTGTGAGAGAACTAAATTTGAATACAATTTATCAATTCATTTTCAATTGACTAACATCGTAGGTCTGAAAGCAGTATTGCTGCACAACAGAAATGAATTGCCATCAGTTCCAGTGGCATACGCTACTGATATGAAAGAGACTTATCAAACGATGGAAAAAATTCTACGATTGCTTAAATACAATAAATTTCGCTGGCAGATTGTCTCGGACCTTAAAGTCCTGACAATTCTACTTGGAATGCAAGGTGGCTACACTAAATATCCTTGTTACTTTTGTGAATGGGACAGTCGTGCCAAAAATCATTACAAGTGTAACATATGGCCACCGAAAAAGTTTCAAATTGGCAAAAATAATGTTCTCAATATTGCATTAGTTAAGCCTGATGATATAATTTTGCCGCCATTGCATTTAAAATTGGGGTACATGAAACAGTTTGTTAAACGACTCGAAAAAAACAGCGAGGCTTTTCTACACCTGAAACTTGTATTCCCCAAGTTGCGTGGCGCCAAGATTAAAGAAGGTACTTATAAAAATTTCCCAACAAGAATTCTTCAAAAAGAATTCATCCTAATTTATTTTTACATTTTGATCATGAATTACAGGCGTTTTCGTTGGACCGCATATTCGTAAGATTATGACTGATGATGACTTCATAAAAAAATTTAACCCAGTAGAGAAAAGAGCATGGCTGAGTTTCATTTCTTTGTGCGACGAACAAGGTGAAAGATTTCACCAAGAAATCTCCAACATTGAAAAACGGTTTACAGGAAAGAACCAAGTTAGGATGATAGCTAATTACTGCTGGTCACTCAAACGTGAAACAGATGACTCGTCTTATAAACGCAGAAGATCAAGCAAACATTTTTAGCTATAAAGTTATTTAGCATTTTAATGATTAATTTTTTTTTATTTTCAGTCACAATAAAAATTTGAAGTTGAAAGATAATCAAAACGTATGAATTTTTAAATATGGTCATCATCTAAAATTATTTAAATAGTAATAACTCTGTCAATTTCCAACCGATTTTCGATTGAAATAGCTTAATCGACGCAGTACTAAATTCACTTTAATAATATTGTCTTTGATAGGTACCTTTCTGAATTAAGACTATCGTAAAATCGTAGTCAAAGTTTCAAAATTAATTTTTTTTTATTAAGTTACGATTTTTTTCTCTGTAGCTTCGTCAGTTCTCGTTTGATTTTGATGAGTTATACGCCATTAAAATAGTGATTTGTCACCTTTCAAAATATATAAACAACTTTTGAATCGGATGAAAATTCGCAAAGATATTGATGATTGACTAGCGAATGACCTCAAAAACAGTTTTTTGGCCTTAAAATGAGATTTTGGGGGTGTTTCGCAAATTTCAAGTATACAGTTTTTCTTAGTTTTATAAGGCCTAACGCCTAGGCTAGGTCTCTTTCAAAGTTCATTTTCAGTGTTACACAGTGTTATTCGTTGCTGACCGATCGTCTAAAGTAAAATATCTGATCGACACCGGTGCCGATTTCAGTGACTTCCTAAGAATGCCTGCATCAACTACTTTGCAGCCAACGTCTGTGAAGCTTTATGCGGCAAATGTCTCAGATATCAACACGTATGGTATTCTTCGGTGTCGTATTAACATTGATCTGCGACGAAACTTCGATTGAAGTCCCGTGTTTAATGTTCAGATTAAGGCCTTCAATTATAACCCGTTCGCAAATTTGCTGATAGAATTCAAAGACCTAACTGACATGACTTCTAAACGCCGGCCTGTCATTACCGACAGCAAAAGCAGAATTCGAGTATTTAATGCGAATCGGGGTCTGCCGCCCATCAAAAAGTAATTGAGCCAGCGCACTCATGGTTTGAAAACCAGATGGTAGTTGGCGACCATGTGCGGATTACTGGGCGCTAAACAAAATAAACTTGCCCGACAGGTACCCGATTCCATTAATAAACGATTGTACCGCGATACTCACCGGCAAAACGATTTTCGGCAAGATTGATCTACAGCGAGCATTTCATCAGGAGCCAGTTAAGCCCGAAGATATAAAAAGGCAGCCATAGTGACACAATTTGGTCTATTTAGGTTTACTCACATGATTTTGGGCTCGGAAACGCGGCGCAAACTTTTCCGCGTCTCGTACATGAAACACTCCGTGGTTTAGTCTTCGTCTTTTCATATGTGGATGACACATGATTGCCTCATCGAACATTTCAGAGCATTTCCAACACGTTCAATTAGTTTTTGAGCGACTTCACAAAACAGGCAATTTACTTAGCCGTAAAATATTTCCAGTTCATGATCGAAGCGAACGTAACAACAATATTTACCGACCACAAGCCGCTGATCTATGCGTTTGGTCAACGAACCAAACTGCAGATATGCTATCTCGTATCAACACATTAACTGCAGAAAACTATATTTATAAGGCTGCGGTGCCGCAAAATATTGAGACATCAATGCACTGGTACATGAAAAGAGAAATCATTCACTTAAATTCAGGTAGTCAAGTTCAACTACTTTGTGACGTCTCCACAAGCAATACCAGACCCGCATGCTTTCCGCTATCAAGTTCTGCACACGCTTCACGATCTAGCACACCCAGGTGCGAACGCAACACTGAAAATGGTTTCACAACGTTTTGTTCGGTTAAACATGCCAAAAGACTGCAAGCAATCCGTTCGAGCTTGCAATCGTTACAACCGCTGCAAAATCCACCAACACAACAGAGCACCATTGCACAGTGGTTGCGCCCATAGGACAAAATTCAAAAAATCCATAACAACAAAAATTTGCGAAAAGTTACCAAATCGTCTCTAAAATGTCCAATCTTCTTCATGGCAAACCGGTTTTTACTGCAAATCTAACGGGACATTCTAAAAATAGAATGCAAAGCGTGATCAACTGTTCAATTTTGCAGCGAAACTGCGCTAAGTTAGCTTTTCGTGAAAACAAAATTGAATTTCAAAGTGGTCAAACGTTTGCTAGAGAGGTCCGAATTTGATTATTTAAAATGAATTTTATTGTTGCAGGTATTTACTTTAATAAATTCATCTAGTGAAATTAATTTTATTAATTCATTATTTGTTGTGTACTTTTGATTGATTATAGTTTTTTTGTGTATTTTTTTAACGTAATTTTCATGTTTAAATAGACATTTAGTTATGTTACCCCACAATCCCCACTTTATGAGTGTTATCAGTGTATTTGTCAATGTTTTAAGGTAATACAAATGTTAGGTGTAGCTGCCGATATTTGCCCATATCTGTATATTCGTGAATAAACTTAAGCTGTCGTCTTACTGTTTTGTAGCTCAAGTTTGCGACGCTATCTGCTGCTCTTCCTTTGTTTTTGCGATGTTTCTTTTGTATTCGTCCTTTGTGTTTGTATGCAATGTTGCATATTTTTTTTTCTAATTTTTATGTTATCTTTTTCTATAGGCGCTTCTTGTAACTGCGTATTTTCGCGCATGCACATTCTTGATCTTTGGTGCACAGAAGAGGGCACGAATGCGAAAAGAACTCGAAGTGTCATTGGTTTGGTAGAACAAAGCATTAAAAACAAAGGCTACGCAGTAGAGATGAGAAAACTTAACATTTGTATTGGTTACATTTGGAAAAAAATTATTGCTTATTGGACTAAATACAATCGTTGTAAGATTTCAATTGTTCAATATCAGTCCCCTTGGTTGAACACTGTCGAAACAATTATAATTGAGCCTGCTTGTGTTCCGCAACAAAGTTTTTCAAGTGATGCACGCGGACGTCCCAAAATTGATTTTGCTGAGTCCTCAAAAAGAACGAAACGTCGTCGGATAGCGCTGATAGAAAAACAAGATGAGTCTGCAGCTTCTGTTTTGCGCTCATCCGATTTTCCACCGATCCTGAAGTCAACCGAACAAATATTGAAAAGGTTTTATCGCTTTTAATGGACACTGGAATAACGAAACACCAATACTTGCTCATTCGTGAATTTGTGAATAGTGAAGTGTCTTGCAATATATTGCCAAGCTACGAAAAAATTCTCAATTTTAAAACATCAAGATATCCAAATGACATAACAGTAGCTGAAACATAAGCAGAAGTCGAGCTGCAAAGTTTACTAGACAACACCGCTTCTAGTATTTTAAAGCGGAGAACACATTAACATTAATTGGAAAATGGGGGTTTGTTGGCAGTACTGGGCACAGTGAATACAAACAAAAGTTTTCTAACTGTAATGACGATGATAGATGTCTATTCTTAACATCGTACGTCCCACTTCAGCTTATTACTGAAAGTGACTCCAAAATAATATGGAAAAATCCTAGACCATCATCTTCACGCTATTGTAGGCCAGTCAGACTTCAATTCAAAAAGGAGACCGCCACAGTATCCTTTGAGGAAGAACTGCACTTTAAAAATAAAATAGCGCACTTAATGCCAACCGAATTTCAAATTCCCAATAAAAAATTATTCATAAATCATAGCCTGCAACTTACTATGGTAGATGGTAAAGTGTGCAACGCGTTAAGCAATACGTCGTCTATGAAATGCTTTATATGCGGTGCAAAACCCACCGAAATGAATGATTTAGAAAAATGTCTTACAAAAAAAGTTGAGAAAAAGTATTTTGAATTCGGTTTATCACCACTTCATTCTAACATACGCTTTTTTGAGTACTTTTTGCACATTTCATACAAATTGGAAATAAAAATGTGGCAAGCAAGATCAGCAGAACAAAAGCTTAAAGTACTGCAAAGGAAAGAACAAGTCCAAGAGGAATTTCGCGATAAAATGGGAATAATTGTTGATAAGCCAAGAGACGGAGGCAGAGGAACTTCCAACGATAGAAATACAGCCAGGAAATTTTTTGGTAACCCGAGTTTAGCATCTGCTATTACAGGCATTGATGAATCAGTTATAACCCGATGCGCAACGATATTGCAAGCTTTAGCCTCAGGATATTCTATTAATGCTAAAAAATTTGAAAGCTATGCATTGGATACTGCTAAGCAGTTGATAATACTGTATCCATGGTACTATCTTCCAGCAACAGTGCATAAAATTTTAATTCACGGTGCGAAGGTGATAGAGCACGCTTTGTTGTCGATTGGAGAGCTCACAGAGGAAGCTGAGCGGAGTCCAACAACAAAGAAATATAGAAGTGCCGGTTGCAACATACTCGGAAGATGTCTCGCATATTGACAAATACGGATTTAATCAATACACTTCTTTTGCGTTCAGACCCTTTTATAACAGGTCAGAGAAAACTACCAAAGAGGGACAAATCTAAATTGTTGTCATCTACATTTGATTTATTAGAAGATATTTGTTAACGTTTTTTACATTTAAAAAAATAAAATTCATTTAAATTTTACTTTTAATAATTCAAATACATTAATTCTTATTTTGGAATGCATGCCAATAATGAAATTCCGGATCAACGGTTCGAAGTAGTTCACGTTGACATAATTGGACCGTTTCCACTATGTCATGGCTTTCGCTTCTGCTTAACGTTTGTCGATCGTTTCTCCAGGTAGCCCAAAGCCGTTCCTCTCACCGACATTCAAACGGAAACAGTTTGCAGGGCCTTCCTTACTGAATGGGTTGGTTGTTACGGAGCACCTAAGAAAATCGTGACTGACCAAGGAGCTTAGTTCGAATCAAACATCTTCACGAAAATGGTCCAGACATTAAGTACACAGCGCGAACAAACATCGCCATACCTCCCACAAATGAATGGCCTGGTCGAGCGATGGCATCGCCCTTTCAAAAACGCGCCATCGACACAGGAAAAAAGGACTGAGTCAACAACTTAGCATTAACGCTACTTGGCCTACGAAATGCTGTGAAAGATGATATTAAGCCTTCGCCTTCAGAAATGCTGTTTGGCACCTCCACACGACTTCCAGGTGAATTTTTCGCTACGAATGAAAATGTTCAACCAAGTTCTGTTTTCGTCGATAAGCTACGCACACATTTAAAAAACATCCCTCCAGTAGAGACTTCTTGGCATTCACCAAATGCACCGTTCGTCAACAAAATATTGATGTCGTTACCGCACGCCTATGTCAGAAACGACAGAGTTAAGCCATCTATGACAGAAAATCGCCATTAAAAACAAGAAAACATTAACAATCATTATCAGAAATAAAAAAGCTGTCGTGTCAGTTGATCGCCTGAAACCAGCGTATTTCCTCACCGATGGAACAGAAAATACTGAGAACGCCACAACCCCACTAAGTATTTAATTAATTTATTGTTAATCACTCACATATTGTACATTGCACAACAATACATTTTTGTTTCAAATATCCACATATACATATACCAAAATTATCGGAATAAAAAGAGAAATCGATTTAGCCCTGATTGTCAGTGCGTCTGTCTGTCCGTGGTTACGATGACTTAAGTAAACATTGATAGCTTTTAATGAAACTTGCTACATAGATTACCCAATGTACTTAGGTTGGTATTGAAAATGGTCAATAACGGTGTAAGGTATCGTCACAAAGTTTGGTGAACAAATGTTCCTCGGTATCGCTGTTGTCATCGTCAAAATTTTTTAAAAATGGGACCTTGCCCTCGCCCACCTGACATAACGGAAGTTTTGAAAAATCCAAAAGTTTCGTTTTTTCGTTATCTATTAGAACCTATTGATTAAAATTGGATATTAAGAGAGATAGTTAATTAAGTCTCTTGATTTTTCCTATCATCCTTTAACAAACAACCTACAGACAATAGCAGCCGATCTGCAGCAGATCAACGTTGCTTCGAAAACAGAGCTATATTAGAATCGAGACGGATTTATACCACATTTCAAATAACCGCGATTTACGAAAAGAAATCTTAAATAACAGTAATTTTCAAAAAATCTAAAATTTATGACACCTTAGAATGTCCTTGTATAATACGTTTGTATGTATATCGCGAGGTCTCGCGTGAACTTATGCTTACAGCCCAACCTCATATAAACGCAATACGTTTTTGTTTGTACCCCAACCGATTTTTTTTTGCGTGCGTGTGTTATTTGAAAACAATGGAAATGTGGAATTCTAAGCATTTGTTCAATTTAATTATTTGGTTTTAAGGTTTGTGTGTTTGTAATTAAGTGTATTCTTAAATAAGAATATGAATATTTCCAGCGATATACAAGAGCTTATTGTTTTTAAGGAGCTACATCGGAGGCGTCTTAGGCGTAGAGGTAGACGCAGGCTCTTAAAAAACTCGGGATGAATTTGCCCACTGGATACGAATTCCTAAAGAATAAAGACACAGACTTAAATTTTCAGGACGATAAGGATGCCGTTTGATTTATTGAATATACTCTTAAGATTGGTGGAACCATATTTAACGAAATAATTGTTTAGACTTGCAAAAGATCCTGAACAACGTCTTTTCACTATCGCTGTATCGGAACACTTGATGGAAAACACACACTAATTGTATGCCTTAACAACAGTGGATCTCAATATTACAACTATAAAAACTACTTTAACATCGTGAGTTCTTAATTTTAAACGCGTTACATAATTAAAGCAATACATATACATAAACTTATTTATTTTATGTAATTTTTAGGTTTTGTTAGGGGTTTGCGACTGCAACGACACTTTCACCCTTGTCGACGTTTGATGTCAAGGCAGCCAATGTGATGGAGGGGTTTAAAGAAACTCCGTTTTTGCCAAAAAGTTTTTAAATAAAGAATTTTGTGTCCCACCTCCAAGCAATTTGCCTTCAACCTAGCCTTTCGCTAGGGCTATTAACTCCGGGAAAGAAAAACTAACCATTAGAAAAAAAAACAAGCGCCATTGCTCTGGTTTGTACTCACAGTTCATGTATTGCATAAGACCAGGAATATTTTTCCAATACGAAAAATTATTGTCGCCATTAACCTCAAAGAAATCTAAAAGCTCCCTCGGCTTTTGCGGTATCCATACACCTTCACATCTTTAGACAATATATTTACCGATCGAAGATGATGTGCTAGGCAAATCGCTTGTCTTTGCGATAATTTCAGCTGTCGTACCATCGTACTAAACGGGCTTGGGAAATCTCCAAGTGACGACATGGGCTTTCAACTTCGGTTGGGTTATACATTGAGAGTAGATCTGTAGGTTCAGTGGCAAATGTTGGCGAAATATATCTCTCAGTTGATTGAACACTTTTGTAAACTGTGTTTTTTTTGTTTTCTTAATATACAAGGCACTAAAACAATGTTCTTTCCGCGAAGTCAAACTCAAATTAACTACTGCAATCAACGCCTAAATTTTTACTCTTAGGCAAGCATTAAACGGTTCTTCCAAACGTTACTTGTTGTTATTTCTTATCAGTGTAGCAGTTAGTGTAGCTTTTTTAAAAAATGAAAATTTTGTTAAGTTTTTTTTTTCTAATGGTTAGTTAGCTCTAATGGTTGTCTTTGCTGAAGTTTCTTACTATTACAAGATGTCATTTAATGTATAAGTATCAACGGGTAAATTAAAATATTGACGAAACGTGAGGGAAAAACATAAAAAAATGGTTAAACATTGATTTTGGGGTTTACAGTCATCTAAGAACTTAAAGACGGACTTATTCTGAGAAGCTTTGCCAAAGAAAGTTTACCAAAAAAGTCAACATTAAAAAAGTAAGAGACCGAAGAAAAATGTGCCTTTTTCTTACAATGGGCCACTTTGATGAAAACTTCAACAAACAATTTTGTATGAAACCATGATTGTAACTCGACCTTCCTACATCTTCGGCGATCTCTCTACGAATGTGGTAAAATAACGTCCGTTTTACAATGGTAAGGTATACAAATATGGTGATTTAATGTACGTACATGCATATATTAAATAGCTATAAAATCAAATACAGAATTCACTTCTCATATTTCGACTTAAAAAAGATTAAAAATGCATGGTTTTTCTTATTACCAATAGTTACTTTTGACAATTTCGGCACATAATTGACTTAAAACTATATACATCTATGGCACTTATCGCTAACTGTAGAGTGTTTGTTAGAATTTTTTGAATGTGGGCAAAAAAGCACCTACATATGTCTCTTCCCGATGTGTGCTATATGTATGATCTGCAGCTTTCATAATTTTCGATGGTCCAGGACTGTCATTGTTGCAGAGCAGGAGTGCGAGATGGACCCAAGGCGACTTTATCCGGAAAGCCTGGCTTGAGGGCTTGGACCTGGGGACCTCTTCCACCTTTTCGGGTACTTTACCACAAAGTATCCAGCCAAATATAGTATTTTGAGCTAGTAGACTTATTGAGAGGTTTTCTATGCTTTCCAGCATTACTTGGGGGATGAGATCACTGCCAACAACTAAATCAATTTGCGATGGGGAGTGGCAGTTTGGATCTGCTAGCTTGAGATGGCTCCATTTCTCACATTGCTCATCAGTTGTCAACCAATATCCTCTTATTTTCATACCGGGACCTTAGGGCTTCCCACGCCAATTCAAAGTTATCATCGCTTAGTGGGAATTGCTTTACTATTTCACCAGCTTTCCCTTGCGTTTTATACCTCAGATGATATAGTTTCTGAGCCTTTGAGAGCTTTAGGTGGTTTATGTAGACCGCAGTGAACATATCACGGAAAGACGGCCATTGCTCATAACCCCCATAAAAGGTCTCAGTGTCGCAAGGTGGGACTTTTAAGGTTATGCCTGAGTTCTTTTGAGGCCGCGATGTATTGGCAGGAGTTGTGGGATTGGTCACTAACTGAAGTAGATCACCGATTTGAGCTTTCGTGTCTTCATATGCTATGAGACATGACCTATATTTATTGAAAGCAGCTGCTTTGAAATCTTTGGGTAGGTCATCTTCGTCGGTTTCTAATAAGGCGTCAAATGCCTTTTGAATTCGGTTCCAAAAATTATCTATGTTAAAGTCTTTTATTTTTAATGCCGATTCGGAGTAGTTGTTTAATGGGGCCGAGCTAAATCTCGTACAATAATCAGTAAAGTTATCGGTTTCTGCCACGAACTTAATGGTCTCGACCGGTTGTTTGCCGATCTTGACAGCTTTTGCACTTGCGCGTGTGACGCGCTGAGTTTCCTCGTCACTCATTTTAGGGATGTGAAAGGCTTGACCGAAAATACCAACTACCGAATTTGAATTTATGGGAAAGGGTGAGGATGGTCAAAACGAATCGAGTCGAAGGAGGCGTTTCGAAACCTAAGTTGATATATTTTTCTTGAAATTTGAAATACAAATGTCACAAACGATTTGTAATTCGTTGTGCTTAATTCAATGAATATTAAAACAAGGCTGCTAATTAACAGCGAGATTTAAATAAAAATTATCTATTTTTATTTATTTTTTATATTTATTAAAAGAGCGTAAGGATTGGCGATAATTTTGTCACGTCCGAAATTTTGTTTGCACCACTGTACCCGCTATTTATTAGTAAAGAATGCTTTTTTTTATTCCCGTCACTGTACCGCTCACTTAGTTTTTGTACATAAATAAATGCTAATATTTGAATAATATGTACATATATTTAATATAGGAGATTAATGTAATTATATATAGAGAACGTATATGTTTTCTTCTCTGCCGCTGCTCCAGTCTTTATAAGTACATATACTCGTGTATATAAGTGTACTCGTATGTTGGGAGGGACACAAACGTGCGTTTGTATAAACTAGTAACTGGACTATATATGTATGTGTGAAGAAATAGTATATAAAGTTCTAACTTAAAGCGGGATTTTGAAAGTAATATTGTAACTTTTTGAGCCTGACTATATTTTAGGGGTACATATGTACATACATATATGCACTCCTTTGAGGAAAGCGGTAACTACATATGTACCTATATTTATATAGATGTATGTATATATGTATGTATCTACTTGCGAATATGCTCACCGTGAGAACTAATTTGAGAAACTTATTTTTAGCGGGAAAACTTTTTATGAACTCTGCTCACTTACATACATACATATATACTCGTATATGTGGATTCCCAAATTAATTTTTCAAGCTATTTTTTTTTTGTTTGAATTTTAACAATTTAAGCAAAAGAAGCTGACGATTTTACATTATACCGTAGGGTTATTAGGACATGTAGTAGGCGTACTCACGGTTTTAGTAGTTTTCTACTTATGCTTTTTTATGAGATTCTTTTAATGGCGTCGAAGGACCAGTGTTTGCGCCGTTACTGCTTTTGGAAGCTACGACACGTAGTTAGGGCACAGCGGCGATGGTTGAATTCCTCGTTGGACTCGGGACGTTGCTTGAATGATCTTGATGTGGCGGCAAAGGGATTGGCAGAGCGGCACTGGCGGTCTGCAACGTTGGATGGTAGTCGGAGTTGACGCCGAGTCAGCAATTCCCCTCAACTAAGGTCAAATCTGTACGAAGACACTGCCCCGAACCGAAATAATGCAGTATAGAAAAGTCGTATTCAAGCACTTTGACTTCACAACCGATTTATTTCATTTTTAGATTGTACAATTAATATTCACTGCATTCAAATACTATGATAATTAACTAAATGAATAGAAATGCGATAATGGCATAGCGATGCTAATATATACATATATATAAATTATATGCAGAGCGAACGTGTTAACCAGAAACAAGTAAAAAAATGTATGTACATACATATATGCTAACAAATTTTGTACTCGCTGGTTTTTGACAGCTGAGTACCATTTACTCGCTAGCGCGGTAGTTGCTGAAAAGCGCTGAATTGGGGTTGCCACCTGCGTTTGCCTAACCTGACTTCACCATCAATATATGATTTCTTAAAAGGTGGTAAGATATAAAATCTTGTTTTCAGGAATAAAATTTATGTGTATACTTTTTTATCATATGAAAAGATTTTGACAGTTGTTTTCAGTTTTTCACGAAACGCGAATAGACAATGATGTGAATCGTGAAAAGTTTCGTTTCGTTCCACTTTTCTTTTCACGTGAACACAGTTTGACGTTTCTTTTAATTTTATCACAGAACAAGAATTTACCCCCAGATCAAGAAAGCCATGTTTATGCAAGACAATTTTATGACAAATTAAACAATTCCATAAACTGAATACTCGTCATATTTTTGGAGTAATTCGCTTTGAAAGTAAATTTTCGAATTTGTTTGCGCTGAACGCAGAGTAATATGCACAAGTGTATGTATATGTATGTTTCTATTAGCTGTTCCAGCGCATCCACTCCTGCTTTGGTTGTATAATTTCGGGTTTTTTTTATTGTCTCTGACTTCCGCAGAATTATGCAAGGAGCTCATTAAAACGACAAATTTGTACTTTTTGGGACGTATGTTGCTATAGTTATATTTTGTGTAAAAAGAAATCCAAATAATATATTTAGAGGCAAAAACTTTTTTTTTTCTGACTGTACCAACTAAAATAATTTTGCGTTTCAGTAAGTCAATAGCCAAACTAAGTATATGTTGTAAAGAAATTATCACACGTGATAAGCCATAACCTCATTTTTACATAAAACTAAATTTTTAAAGTTTGGTTTTGCGACATTTTACTATTATTCATTGTTTACCCTGATTTTTTTATCGTTGCGCATTTTTTGCTCGACACGTTCATATTCCAGGCATTCTTTGTTTTTGAATCGCATAAAATTTATATTTTGATTCCGTATCGTGAAATTTTTCTAAAACGTTCAATGTTTGTAGTAACCCGAAATATATGTTCCATTCGTCTCATCCCATAAATTCCTTAGGCTTTCTCCATGCGATTTGTACGCACCGGTCATTAATTGTAGCCCAACATACGCCTTCAGCTCAACGATATCTATTCGCTTTCATTCATTGTCATTCAAGTCTACTGCCTTCAGGTTAGTCATTTGAACACTACTTTTTTTATCTCAGATGTAATAAAGATGTTGAATGAATCTTTTATGTCCGAAACCGAGGAACGCGCAATTTGTGAAGGACCTGGTTTAGATGAAAATACACACTCCTTACAAAATTTATTACACTGTACTTGCTGAGCTATGTAGTGCCATTGTACTTATTTTCTCTTCTGCTGCTCTTGGGTGAGGCTTTCAATACTCGGCCCAGAATCTACAGATATTTCGAAACATCATATTCCGCATCCAATTCAAGACTGTCGTCTTCAACAGATTCGTCTTCATTTTCATTTAGTATTTCTTTAATTTTTTGACGGGAAATAATATAATAATATCTAAACACAAATATGTATGTATATATTTACATATACATTAGCTATACAATAAATAAAAAAATAAGGTAATATGTAAATTAATTACTTGTTCTTTGCGCGACATTGCGAAATATTCAAAGAGAACACAGAAAGTGGCAATATCCCATATAGGTTGATTATTATTTACTGCAATGGAATATCGAAATCGAAGATGTGGAACGAAGAACGGTTATCAGTTCAATTGAACTTACCATATACAAAATTAAGCACTTACATACGTAAATACTGTGGTGCATGATCACAGATGATCGTCGGTCAAAATTACCCATAATTTGTTTACATGTGTGCAAAATACTAAATAATTTTTTTTGATTTGTGTCCATTTTTAGAATTTTTTTTATTCAAAAGCCCTTTAAGAAACTTATCAGAGGCAATAAAAACTTGTATCGAAGTGCATAAGTTTAAAAGGACAGTGCTGGTCGGATTTTTTCAAAATTAAGGCATTTGTGCAGAAGGGGTAAACACTTTAACTGATTCAAAACATCAAATATTGCAAAACAGGATAATACTAATCGACAAATACAGTAAAATCACGATAGTACCGTTAATAGCAATAGTAAAGCATTATATTTAGTAATCTTAACATAGTTTTCTTATTTCGACTTCGCTTGCTTGAAATCTCGCTTATTAGAGAACTTAGGTAATTCCTAGAATACTACTGCTTACTTACGAATACGAGTGATCGGGGGTTTATTATACTTACAACTATTTTTTTAATATCACATGTACCTTTACTTTTATTTAAACATTAAATGAAATCTTAATTTATATACATCGCTATTGCACAGTGAATTACTAGCAAGTTTGGCAATTTATTTGTTTCCTGTTTGATTTTAATTATTTAAAAAAAATGATGCAAATTAATTACATCATTAAAACCATAATTCCAATTTATTTGTTTCCTGTTTGATTTTAATTATTTAAAAAAAAATGATGCCAGTTAATTACATCATTAAAACCTTAATTCCAAGTTTTAAACAATGTACGAATTTACAAAAGGTTTCCACTCAAATTTCAAACGTTTTAATTAGAATTTGTATAAAGTTTTATTGTACGCAGTTTTGAAGATAATTCAATATTAGTATAATAATGTGCAAGTTTAAGTGTCTCAAAACAATCGTTGTTTTTTGATAATTTTTTTGCTGAAGGTGCTGCGCATTTTCTTTAATATAACGAATATGTACTGTATTCCTATTGAAAGGGAAATAAAGAACATGCCCTTATCAAATGATTTGTGCACTTACTTCCATGGTTTCCGAAAAGTGTTGGCAGAGCCCGACCTTTCTACATCTTCGGCGATCTCTCTACGAATGTGGTAAAATAACGTCCGTTTTACAATGGTAAGGTATACAAATATGGTGATTTAATGTACATACATGCATATATTAAATAGCTATAAAA
Source organism: Philophylla caesio (assembly GCA_963971545.1). Classification (NCBI taxonomy): domain Eukaryota; kingdom Metazoa; phylum Arthropoda; class Insecta; order Diptera; family Tephritidae; genus Philophylla; species Philophylla caesio. Next base: position 34,676,061 of record OZ020608.1, on the reverse strand, counting down.
TCAAATACAAAATTCACTTACCAGATCTATTCACCGAATTTGCCACTGCTTCCCACGCTGCCTCCTTGGGCGCTTTATTTTTGTGAAAGAGGCTTTTTTTTGAGTACAAGCACTAATGTGCCTACGCCGCAGTTATCAAATTTTCATTACAAACCAATCATATCATATCATGGTATATCAGATGTATACCAATAAAAATTCCGTTAATTTTTTGACGAAGGTATTGTGTGGTGTTTTCCATATAAAAAAACATTTTTTTCGAACAACTAATGTTACATTTTTGGGGACTTAAATCTTACAATTTTATGATCTACAAAAATGGTAATTATATTTTTAAAAGTTTGAAATTGTAATGAAATATGTATACATCCTGGTTACTGGTCTTTTAATAGATACCTCTTATTTTGGTTGCTAAAATTGATATTGAATTAAAGAAAACTTTGTTATCAAAATTTTTCCAATTGAGATAGTTCTATTTCCTGCATGTAAAAACTTAAAAATGGTTGAAATTACATTGTTTTTGTTAACAAAATGTGTAAAAAATATTTGCTTCTAAATCACACTTGCGTTTTTTGTTTATATAGTTTGTTGTATTAAGGTGCTATGTACATATATACATACATGAGTGGTTGAATTTCGTTCGTTTATATTATATTAAATTGAAATATCAAATTTCTGCAAATATGTTTCATTCTATGTACAAACCGAATTTCGCTACTAAATAGTTACCTACTTTTATACTACCTTTGCGCGAAAAGAGATAAAATATTTTCCCCTTTATCAGACCTTCCTAAATGCAACCTTACAAGGCAGTCGGAAAACTTAAACGTCAATAAGTATCCAACCTTTTATAGTTGAATCATGTTACAAACCTAAAAAATTACATAAAACAAATTTAATGTCAGCGGTGGGTAAACGTCAAATCAAAATGTCACACAAAATTCAAATAGGGTTAGCTTTTTGTGTTTATATTAGGTTGGGCAGTTACTTCATTTTATTTTGCAACAATTTTAAGAGTTTTGTTGTCTAGTAAATATACTACAGAAGCGGCAAGGGATGAATTACTCCACACATCCTTACCTAGACCCTGAATTTACGCACCCCCTGTGACTTAACAAACCAATTAAGTTAGAGACATTCAGCATTTGCTGCGTTTCGTTGCTCACTACCAATATATCAGATATGAGTTTATTAACTTACAGCTTAGGAAATTGGATCTAAAAGAGGAGTTAATTGATGGTCAAAACATCAAATTCTCCTGCATATTATTTACTCCTGATGGCCTGCATATCCCTAAATTAAAATAGTAACAGCCAATTATGGGGAACGGAAATTACACTTTTAACATGATTATCGACAAATATTGCACCGCCTCCGGTGGTTATCATTGCTTGAACTTCATCTCTTCTATTGTTTATTAATATATCAATTAAATTTGTGGATGTTACACATGGTACATACACAGATGTTGACGATATGCGAGTGTTCGGGTCATAATTTTTTTTAAAGATAATATTAGACATCTATATATTGACGCCAGTGGCCGTATTTGAAAATGTTTACTCTCTAAAATTCCAGAAATGTGATTTCGGTTTTTTGAAAAGTTTTTCGCATATACATATGTTAAGTTCGGGACTGACTCCTGGATCTATTCTGGAATCTTTAAGCATAACCAATGCCAACTCTTTTGTAAATTATATATCGCGCTTCTGATACATTTTCGCCTAAAGTTCCTAGAGGACAACTCTATCATTATTAAAGATTTTGTTAAACATTGGTGACATTGGATACCAGTAAAATAATTTACTACCTAGTCTCTTTTCAACTTATTTATTTATGTAAAATTATTCGTTACAATTAAGAATATAATTGTTTTACTTAGAGTATACAACTTATTGTATTTTTTTGCGGATATAATTCGGCACAACTCAAAAGAAATTCACGTTCTTTAACCATTTCTGGTTCGCATATGATCAAAAGTTGTTCACTTTAAGTCTAAATAGCTGATTATGCATACTAGGCACGACTTTCGCATAACGTTTGGGAGCTTCTCACAACCTTAAGCACTATATGTTGATTATGCTTCGCACAACCAAACTTATCAGCCCTGCCAACCGCCAAATAACAATAAATGGATATTAACATAGTAGGGTCATTCACGGTATTCGCCCAAAAACAGCTGATCTTTGTGTAGTATATGTAAAGCAGGCTTAATTATTTTTTACAAGGAATTACTTACTTACTTAATTGGCGCATTAACCGCCTAAGCGATTTTGGCCGAGGTCAACAAAGCACGCCAGCTGTCCCTATCTTTCGCCAACTGGCGCCAATTGGAAATCCCAAGTACAGCCAAGCCTTTTTATACCCGAGCGTACTTGTACACAAGTTATAATAAACTTTGCTCGTATAACGGTTGTTTGTAACAGCAAAAAATAATCCCTCCGTCCGTCCGTCCGTCTGTCCGTTACAACAACTTGAGTAAAAATTGAAATATATCTCAAAGAAATTTGGTACATAGATTGCTCTTTGGAAAGGGTAGATTGGTATTCAAAATGGTCAAGATCGGCCAATAACCACGGCCACCTCCCATACAACGGAAGTTTTTGAAAAATGCAAAAACTCCGTTTTTTCGGTATCTATTAAAACAAATTGAGTGAAATTCGGTATTTGGAGCGATTTTGAACTAAGAAATTTGGTATTTATAAAATTTTGAAAAATGGGCGTTGCCACGCCCACTTAGGAACAAATATCTGTATCTCAATAACGGTGTAAGTTATCGTCACAAAATTTGGTGAAACAATTTTCCTCAATATCGCTGTTATCATCGTTTGAAATCGGACCATAACCTTGCCCACCTCCCATAAAACGGAAATTAAAAAAAAAATGCAAAAATTCGTTTATTCTTTATCTATTGGAACATATTAATTAAAATTTGATATTTAGAGAGATAGTTAATTAAGAAACCTGTTACCACGCCCACTTATAAAAAAACGTCTATAGGTATCTCAATAACAATGTAAGGTATCGTCACAAAATTTGATGAACATATTTTCCGTGATATTACTAGCACCACCGTCAATAATTTTTGAAATCCGACCATAACCACGACCAAATTCCATATAACGGGAATTTTTAAAAATGCAAAAAAATTAAAAAACGAATTTAGTTTTTATTAGAAGGAATTGAATAAATTTTAATACATACTAGCTGCGATTTGAACTAAAGAAGCACCGCCCACACAAAAATACATCGCGAGGGTATATAAAAAATCGGTTTCGGCAGAATTTAGCTTTTCTTACTTGTTTCAAATTGGCTTTTATACAAATTTGGAAATGGGCGTTGTCCCGTCCATACCATAAAATATCGCGAAGGTATATTTCATCCATTCTTACGAAGAATGGCTGGCTAGGTCACAGCGGATCTGCCGGTTCTTAGTCCGCTGAACTATGTCTACGTCCTTGTACAGCTCATCGTTCCATAGTACGCGGTATTCGCCGGCAAGAGTGATCCTCCTTTGGATTTCGAGGCTGACATTATTATTGATGTAAATGCTGGTTCCTAAGTAAACGAAGTCTTCTACATTTTCAAAGTTATAACTGTCAACAGTGATGTTTGATCTGGAGATACTTCGTCTTGCCCTCGTTCACCTCCAGACCCGTTCGCTTTGCTTCTCTATCCAGTTTGGAGAAGGCAGAACTAACTGCACGGTTGTTAAGATCGATGATGTTAATGTCATCGGCGTACGCCAGCAATTGTACACATTTATAAAAGATGGTGCCTGACCGATTTAGTGCTGCGGCTCGAATTATGTTCTCCAGCATCAGGTTAAAGAAATTGCACGACAAAGTGTCAATCTGTCTGAAACCTCGTTTGGTATCAAACGGCTGGGAGAGGTCCTTCCTAATTCTGACCGAGCTGGTGGTATTGCTCAACGTCATTTTACATAGCCGTATACTTTTGCCGGGAATCCAAATTCAGACGAACAGCTCGCGTTGCGCCCGATCGCAGTGTGGCCCTGTAGGCAACGTCTTTACGTTCCGTATCGACATTCCTCGGGCTTGCTGAAACCAGATGGATTCTTTAACGTCGGTATGCAGACAGCGAGAAAGTTGCCAAACTGTTCGGACGTGTTTTTCTGTGCTCTCTAGTCGCTGTTAATTTGAGTCTATTTTTTACGTTTATAATGCCGTGTACTTGCGGCCAAAAAGTCGACCGTGGTTTGCCTAAAGTGTGCTGTGAAAAATGCAATGAATATTTTCATCTGGCATGTGCAAAGTTGTCGCAAACTGATGTAGATTTTTTAAATAAGTCTAATCGTGCGTTTTTTTGTGAAGTCTGTGAGAAAGCCCACCGAAATTCTATTCGCTCGCCTCCTCATTCTCTTAAATCAACAAAATCGCCTAATCTTCAATCTCCCGCAACAACAAAGTCGTTATTTCATGCTGATTACTCCGGTGCTGCTGTTGATAAACAAAGAGAGGAGTCGCAGTGTGTGAATTCAGACGTTTTGTCTGGTAAACAGGTCGTTGACCATAGCAAGAACTCTGAGCTTGAAGTGACTCTCGAAAATTTATTTCGACAAGTAGTTGAGCTTAAAGCTGAGAACAAACAAATGTTCTCTTTACTGCAGTCGCTGGCCAATAAAAAGAACACTGAACACGGAGAGACTCTCACAGTGATGCTTAGTGAAGTGCGTGCTCTTAAAAATGAGAATAAACAAATGTTCTCTCTACTGCAGTCCCAGTCTAATGACAAGAACGTTTTGCTAAAAAAAGTTGCCGATCTCCAAGCTGAGATGCGCTCTATGATTTCCACAGTACACATCTCAAACCAAAATTCTACTGATGTTACACGTCTTAATGCTGAAAATACATTACTGCATACTGCTGCTGCTGGCATTTTTGCTGACGCTGAAGAGGATGCACATGCTGTTGCTATGACAAATCTTACATATATAACTCCTACTGCTGCTGCTGTCTCTGCTGCCGCTGTACCTGCTATCAACATACCTACATCTACTATGGTCTCTTCTTCGTTATATTCTCATGTCGCTCGCTCTAGCGCCATGCCATCTTCTAATACTGCTCTGTCTACAGATACACCTACTATGCTCTCTTCATCGTTATGCTCTGATGCTGCTGTTTCTCAAAAAGCTACTGCACAATCGCCTATTGTTTGTATGGATTCTAATGGTTGGACTACTGTGCGACAAAAGAAAGTACCCAAACGTAAAAATGTTGTCGGTGGAAACAATGGAAACTTTGATTTTGATATCGTCACCAAAAAGAAATGGGTTCATGTTTCATCTTTTAAGCCTACAGTAACTACAGATAGTATTATTGCCTTTGTTTCCAAATATTCGGGCATTGAAAGTAAACATTTTGCTTGCTTCAAACTAATAAAAAAAGGTACATCTCTGGATAATATTCGTGATGTGAATTTAAATCTTGGCGTTTCTGCCATGTTTTATGATAAACTTTTTAATGCGGATGTTTGGCCTTCAAATGTTAATGTGCGGCCTTTCCGTTTTTTTCGAAAGGAACAAATTACTGAACCGAACAAATAGCTTAACTAATAACAATACCACCCTACCTAATAAGCTAAAAATATACTTCCAAAATATTTCGGGCCTTCGGACGAAATGCTCAGTTGTTTATACACTAAGTTCCTCCCTAGATTTCGATATATTTATATTTGTTGAATCTTGGCTGAATGAAAACTTCTTCGACTGTGAAATTTTTGATCCAAATCTTTATGATGTTTTTCGCAAAGACCGCGATCTTGCCAAAACAGGATGTTCTAGAGGTGGCGGGGTTATTATTGCTGTGCGGAAAAAATACCGGGCGGCACTGGTAACACTTGCCAATTCAGATTCCCTCATTGATCAGTTATGCGTCTGTGTGCATGGTTCTACTGGAGTCGTTTACGTGTGTGCATCGTATATTCCGCCGAATAGTGATGACTATTTATATTTTGCTCACTCTGACAATGTAGTGTCCTTAGCATCAATGATTTCCGTGGATACTCATCTCTGTGTCATCGGTGATTTTAATTTATGCCATTTAAATTGGTGTTCACTTCGAAACTCGACTGCATTTATGGCCTCTAATGTTAATTCATCAGCCGAGATTCACGTCATAGATAGTTTTTTAAGCATTGATTTACTTCAAATTAATGGATTTCATAATAAACTTAACAGACTTTTAGACTTAGTGTTTATCTCTAATAATATTAATTATACTTTATCGGAATGTATTACACCAATCTCACAAACTGACAAACATCATGTTCCTCTTGTTCTCGAGTTGGAGTTTTATGAATTTGCTGAGGTGTTAGATGATCCCAGCATAAAGTTCAATTATACCGCATGTGATTTTTCAGAGTTTAACGAAATCCTGTCTAGTTTGGATTGGTGTGATGCCCTCCATAGCAATAATGTTTCTTATTGTTTTCACAATTTTAAAACTAAACTATATGAGTTGTGCTTAAAGTACATTCCCGTCTTTAAAATGAAAGCGTATAAAGTTCCATGGCACACTAAACGGTTAAAGCATTTAAAAAATTTGAAGAACAAATTTTGTAAATTGTATAAGAAATCTAATGATCCACTGCACTATTCTATATTTCAATGCTATTTAAAGGAATTCACTTGCCTGAACAAATTCTTATATAGAAATTATATTTTGAACTTTGAAACCAACATAATTTCAAACTCTAAAGCGTTTTGGAGATTCATCAAGACAAAAAGATCTTGCTCGTCAGTCCCAGTCAATGTGTTCTTTGATGGAAAATTCGCAAATTGTGCTAAGGATTCTGCCAATCTATTCGCTGATTTTTTCTGTTCTAATTTTGAATCCGACTTGGATTTAGATACTGCTTCTCCTCCTTCTTGGAGTGACTCGTCGCTAAATTTTGGATCTTTGCGCTTGTCAATTACTGACGTCATTAATGGCATTAGTAAGCTCAAGCCCTCATCTAAAACGGACTCGGATGGCCTTTCGGCTATCTTGTTAAAACATTGTTTATGTCTTGCTGAGCCTTTAGCAATAATTTTTAATAAGTCTTTGGAGACTGGTACTTTTATAGATGACTGGAAGCTGACATCGGTTACGCCTATTTTTAAGAATGGAAACAAAAACGACGTTCGTAATTATAGGCCGATCTCGAAGCTCTCGTCTGTCTCAAAACTTTTTGAGATAATTGTTAATGAAAAATTATATTTCGCTGTCAAAGGCATTATTTCCATCAATCAGCATGGTTTCGTTGCGAAGCGGTCCACAGTCACTAATATGTCCATTTTCAGTGAATACTGCATATCTGCTTTCCAAAAACAATGTCAAGTAGATACAATATATACAGATTTCTCGAAGGCGTTCGACAAAGTATCACACCGTATACTCTTATTCAAACTTGCGGCATTGGGGTTTCATTCTACATTTTTATCGTGGATTAAGTCATATTTGTCCAATAGACGCAGTGTCGTTGCTGTTGATAGTGCCACATCCAGTCCATTTACTGCGCCTTCTGGTGTTCCGCAAGGTAGCATTCTTGGACCCCTCTTTTTTATTCTTTTTATTAACGATATTGGCTCGTGCTTCTCATTTGCTGAATACCTACTGTATGCGGACGATCTTAAAATTTTTGCGATTGTCAACAACGTTCAAGACTCTGAAAAGTTGCAACATGATCTAGATAAGGTTCATAACTGGTGTTGTTTAAATCGTTTGTCGTTAAACATAAATAAATGTTTCCACGCAAGGTTTGCTAAGCTAAAACTACTTTGCATACTTCCTATACTATTGCTGGCTCTGCCCTGAAATTCGTTGATGAAATTAAAGATTTAGGCGTCATTTTTGATTCAAAGTTAAATTTCACTAGCCACGTTAATTATGTTATTACTCGGTCATATTCGATGTTAGCATTCCTACGTCGTAATTGCTCTGCGTTCACTGATCCGTATACTCTCAAAACATTGTATTGTGCGTTTGTTAGATCGAGGCTTGAGTATGCCGCTTTTATCTGGAGGCCTTGCTAAATAGGGCTTTCCAATCGTCTTGAGAGAGTTCAAAAAGTCTTTCTACGATTTGCACTTCGATCAATGAATTTTTAAGATCCTTTGCCATCTTACCGATCTCGTTGTCTATTGATAAACTTAAAATCCCTTGAGAACAGAAGATCTATACTGTCGTCTTCATTTGTCATTGGTATCATTTCTGGGACTATTGATTGCCCTACGATTCTAAGTAAGATTCAGTTTAATGTCCTATATAAGAATCTCAGGCAGTTTGAAACCTTACATATTGATTTCTCCAGAACCAATTATGGAGTGAATGCCCCTATTTCTAGGGCATGTTCTGATTTAAATTCGTTCCTCAGTTCTTTTGATGCTGATTTCACGTTGCCGTATGCCATATTATTAAACCATCTTAGATCATTTTTCTCTTAAAATTACTATTGTATGCCAATTATTTTTACCTATACTCTATTAGAATTTGCAATTTAAAGGCGTAATATACATATACTATAGAATTTTTCTGTACTTCTAGTCTGTAAGATTTTTTGTAATCATATACCTAATAAAGAATGAAATGAAATGAAATGAAATACGGTTCCACTGCTGGGAAATATCGTTCAGTTGATTATTGCTCTCAGATAGCAGGAGTGCAAGTCGGGTGGGGAAGTGGGTGGCTGTCTGTTGCGATTGCAGCTTTTCGACGTCGAGCTTTCCGTTATCAGACGTTTAGTCGTGGAGTCTGAATTCTCCGACTGTGGAACCAAAGATGCCCTCCTTGCCGTAGAAGCAATCTTTGGTCCCTGATACCTAAGGCGAAATAGTCTATGAACTCCAAATTTTTCACGCGAACGTGATGTCATAAGATCTCTTGCTAACAATCCTTCGGTGTGGCTCCTGCGGCACTTTTTAGAAAGAAACTCCGCCCTTTCCGAGCCGTCCTTTGCAGATAACTCTGTCATAATTAATCACAAAATACAAAACACAAATAAACAACATATTCATTCCCTTCATTATCAAATTGCACAAAATATTTTTTCACTTATAAGCATGATTCAATTATAAAAGGTTATGTACTTACTGACAGCTAAATTCTGACACTCCTTAATCTATAGTTGTATTTTGGAAGTACGCAGAAAGGGGGAAAAATGTGATCCCTTTTGCGAAAAAGTATTAGTAAAATACGTATTAAAATAGTATTTTTTAAATAATTATTTAATTTTGTACTAAGTATCTTATGTCTGCGGAATTTTATACAAATAAATATGTGGAGATTTAACTCTATTTTAATTGTCAAATAATAAAAATATAAGGTCGAACCATGAGCCAGCAAAAGAACTAAGTTTAAAATGGAAATGTCGCCAAAATCAATATTATCAATAAAAATTTAAATTAAAAAAACTCAATCGTCGTGGTTGTGTATAAAAACATAATTAAAGTTCTCTTCATATATATTTTCCGAGAAATGCGGTATTAAAAATGCATAGGTGGTACGGCCTCTCTTCCAATAATTCATAGTTTTCTTCATGACCATGCAACTGATTATACATATATCAGAGTAGATCCCTCAGTCGATCTCATGCCATTTACATATCGCTATTTTTATAAAAAAAAATCCTATCTTTTAATTCAGGCTATATTCCTGCTAAATCTCATTCCAACTCGGTGACCCGTTTTTACATGATTGTATTACAAACATAAAAACTTTCAAATTTAAAATAATTTGGATTATACAGGCCTATTCTGCATTTAGATTTTGAAAATTTAGTCGGAATCGCAATGAATAAATTCGCTATACATCGAAAGCGATCATTTTTATGTGCTTTTAAAGTCTTGTCTCTAATTCTCTGAAAAGAAAAAAATTTAATTCTGATCCTCTCAGAACTGAAGAAACTAATAACAGATAGAGTGGAAAGGATTTATACATTTCGATTAGCACAACTGGCCTGTACATTTTTTAAATGAAAATGAAAATAACCACATGATTATTGTAGAAACTGTCACGATATACCCCGTTTTTATTTTTATTTACTCAAAAACGAAATCTTAAATAATTTGGTATCGTCTTCGGGAAAGTTCGTTAATTGGCAAGGAAATACCAGGTGTTAGAAGGAACCTGTAAACAAAGTGCTTCAATTACTCGTATTATAATTTCTCCTGAGTTGCTATATTAGAGCGCTGTTACCCACCGACGTGTACGTACCGTTCTGCGGTGACTAATTTTAATAACAAGGCTCATAAATAGGTTGGCCGTTTCTACGCCGGTGGACAACTGCGATCTTACATTTAACTTACGTGTGAGTGTGTGCGTCTAACGCAGGAAGTTTTGCACTTGGGCATGTATACACGAAACGGTCGAAGAAACATTTAAATTAAAAGGTTTAATTATAAGAATTTCCTTTAATAAATGCAGTTGGTATACCAGTTAACTTACGTGTGCCTGCCCTCAAAAACTGCTATAGAGCGTATTCTTGCGCTCCAGTCGATCGACGATGGGGGAAAATATATGTACATTCAGAATTATAATCCGTGCGATGGTGGGGAACGATGTTCTGCAAATAAATATATATGTACATATGTTAGATGTATCATTGATGTAAACAAAACTGGTATTTACTCACGAGCTTCTCGGCCACTAATGTTCAAATAATATCCCACTGAAGGGATCGCATTCTAAGTATTGTGGTTAGTTACACTGGAAATAAGATATATAAGATGTTTCAATTGAAAAATTGTTATATTGTTATGAAATAACATAAATTTTTGCAAAACTCACCCAAATTCTTGCAATCACAAAATTAAATGTCAACCGTGAAAAAATTATAAACTAGACAAACGAGTCTGTAATGCCAACGCTTTTTGATGTGTAAACATCTATAGCCGCGGTAGGGCAAATCTCTTACGCTAATACTACCATAAAAACTCCATATAAAAAAAAGTAAGACGTTTTTGATTGGTCAAGAACGACTCTGTGTGAAAATGCGTGTGCCGTCTGACGTATGTGTTAGTATTATATTGACCCAGAAAGCAAAATCAATTATCTTTGTGTTGCATGCAATTAGGCGCATAATTTTTATAAACTATGCGGCTTAAAGCATAGGGTGTTCTCTAAATTTAGATTGACACAGTTTAATCGGTTTGCTGGTGCACGGGAATTAGGAAACAATTTTCAGTGGCATTCACTTATCTTGGGTGGAGATTTTAATTTTAATTTCGCGGAAACAGAAGCGGTACCACTCAATAAATTTTTGTTTGATGCATTCTTTATAATAATTTCTCCTTGAAAAATTGCAAATTGCTCATTATTCTCTTCCCACTATTCTCCCCCTATTCTTTGTTTATTATTACTCAAGATATTTCATCCGCAACGGGATTGCGCAATCTTGTATTCTATCATTCTTGGTTTGATGGAACAAAAAACCTGTTTGATTTGTCCGAACATACACCTGTCCACTTGACAGCTTTGCCAGATAGAAATGTAGTGAAGAGAATAATGCACGAGTTAATGCCAATAAAGGCTGTTAATGCAGATAAGCTCCCATGTCTGTCTTGGGTATTATCTACGTTCTTTGGTATTGACACAAAAAGCAAAATTAATTATATATAATCGGGAGCATCCTGTACCTTTGAGTTGCATGCAATTAGGCGCAAATTTTTACAAACTGTGTGCAAAAAACGTACATTATCTACGTTCTTTGCTGAGTGAATTAGAGCACAGCGTGTTCTCTAAATTTTGATTGAAATTCCCTTATTCGCTTTGCGTTGGTACTACTTTTGAACAGCTGATCGCTTTGTGTTTCTACAACTCAGCTGATTGGTGTTCTTTAAAACAATAAATTAAACGTTTAAACTGGAGGTATATAACCGAAATGCAGGTAATATTCATGTTTCTAAATAAACTACAGGTCAAATACTAATATTAATTATTATTGTAGAGAACATCGCAATCATTAAGAAGATCCAGAAACGCTGGATATCAACGTGCCTACCGAGAACGTCAACGCCAAAAAGAAATTAATAGGCTACGTGGACATTTACAGCAGCAACAACAACAGCAACAACAACCAAATTACCAAAACATTGAATTGCAATATGAGCATTATCTTAACCATGTTAATGCCCATAAACAGTTTAAATTAAAAATGATCGACAACGACTTTGGATACGCATGCGCTGTGTGTGATAGATTGTGGTTTAAAAACGACCTTAAAGCTATGCCTGTTGGCCGTTTTTTCCAGACTTCTTACCAGTATTGAATCAAAGGTGTACGTTTCTTATTTTAGCTATCATAAGCCTATTTTAACTATTGCAACATAAATAATAAAATAAATTAAACTTTAAAACTTAAACAAGATAAATATGTATGATTGACTTAACCCTTGAATGCCCATGATACCTTTAAAGATACAACCATTATTAACGAGATTGTAAAGTATTATATAGGGGTTAATATTTCTAAATACTGCAAATTTAACAGTTTACACATCTACCTTGAGTTCAAACACTCACATCTTTTTTTTTAGTATGAAGATATTTTTGTTTTTATCAAATGAAAATTCACTATTAAGATAAACGAAAAACAAGTAAGGAAAGCTAAATTCGGACTAAACCGAATTTTATATACATATGTACCCTCGCGATGTATTTTTGTATGGGCGGTGCCCATAGTTTCATAAAAACCCCGTTTCTTTGTTTCAAATCGCAGCTAATATTAAACTTTACTCAATTTGTTCCAATAAATACTGAAAAACGAAGTTTTTTGCATTTTTCAAAATTTCCATTATATGGAAGTTGGGCGTGGTTATGGTCCGATTTCAAAAATTTTTGACGTTATTGAGATACCTACAGACTTTTTTTTTAAATAGGCGTTGTAACGCCCATTTTCAAAATTTCATAAAAATCAAGTTTCTTAATTAAATATCTCTCTCAATATATCAAATTTTAATTTATATGTTCCAATAGATAAAGAAAAAACGAAATATTTGCATTGTTCAAAATTTCCGTTATAGGGATGGTGGGCGAGGCTATGATCCAATTTCAATAATTTTTAACGATGATAACAGAGATATTGAGAAAAATTTGTTTACCAAATTTTGTAACGTAAGGTAACACCGTTATTGAGATACAAACATTTTATCATAAGTGTCATAAATACCTAACTTCTTAGTTCAAAATCGCTCAATTTTCTGTAATAGATACCGAGAAAACGGAGTTTTTGCATTTTTCAAAAACGTCCGTTATATGGGAGGAGGGCGTGGTTATTGACTGATATTTACCATTTTCAATACCAATCTACCCTGTCCAAAAAGCAATCTATGTACCAATATCTCAATTTTAACTCAAGTTATTGCAACCACGGACAGACCGTAAGGGCTAAATCGATTTCTCTTTTTATTCTGATCATTTTGGTATATAGTCGTATATGTCTAAATCTATCTCGATTAGTTTTTGCTCTTACAAACAACCATTATGCGAACAAAGTTATAATACCCGTGTGTACAAGTGCGCTCGGGTATTAAAATTAAATTATCACCCCTATGCTGTAATCCGAATGTTCGTAGTTACGAATGTGTAGCTCCGTTCCGAAAGTTCGAAAATTGGTATGCTGAAATCCGATCGTAACTATTAACCGCGTTGCCAACCAAAACTAAGAAATTCGAAGTTCTTAATTTGACATATTGGCAGGAATATACTTAAATATACCCATATTATTGCAAGTGAAGAATGAAGTTTAATATCAACATTTGTAAGCCAATTGATAAGAAGTTTTTGTTAATTAAAGGCAGAATTGCATGAATATGCATCGTATGTACATATGTACAATGTACATACAATGTACAATGTACATTGTACATATGTACATTGTTAAGGGATGATCTAAATACCAATTTCTTAAATGATGAAATGTGTGATATTGTCGAATTCATTGCTCTGATATATTAATGTTTAATGGTTTAAAGATTTGTGACAAGTTTTTGCCTCAACAAAGAAGCATTCGTACAAGAAACATACTGCGTACGATTTGTTGTTTGTGATCTTCGCAAATACATACACACATAAGAATGTACATATTTAGTGAGTTCAAAAGCTCTGTCCTATCTCCTATTTCGTCGTATCGCTTATTAGAATAAACTAGTTTAAACTTGTTGTTATTGTTTCACATGTTAAATTTTCGTATTTCAATACAACTCTGAAAGGTATGTTTAGTTTGTTATTTGTGTGTGTTATTCGATCAGATATTTCTGTTTATCATCATTTTAGACTTACTTTTGTTTAAAAAATGTTAAATTAAGGCAAATAGTCATGTACATATATGTACATATTTTAAAGAAACCGACCGTTTAAGTTTATTAAAAGTGAAATAACGCGGTGCGTTCACAAGCTCCTCTGTTATTTAAATAACGCACTAAAGAAATACGACCAATAACACGCTTGTGAACTCCCTATGCATATTTGCTTATTTTTGAGTTTATACACGTTTAATTTTTCTAAAATTTATTTCGCTCCGACACCAGTCACTGTTCGTACAAAATTTTCGCAAATTGACAGCTCCGACGGATTCCGGCATACCGATATTACGAATTGCGAAAACAGTCTCCGAATTTCTAATTTACGATTACGCAAAAGCGGATTTGAGGATAACATTTTTCCGATTCGTGGCGTAATCGAACGTACGACGGATTCCAGCAAAGGGTTGTATAATTACCTGTTAAATCTGCCTTGCTCAAACCCAATTTAACATGCATTTTGAATTCGGTAACGTTATGGGACATAAAAGAAAATTGTGTGTTAAATATTTATGTACATAAAATTTAAAATCTACGACAACCGGCTGCATAGAAAAAAACTGAAAATTCAAATGTCACATAAGAAAAACGGCAGCAATTCAAAATTCAACAGACTGCAAATTTGTATTTAGTTGTGCTAATTTCTGGGTAATCGGATACAGGTGAAATGCATTGAACATATTTTATTTGACACTCCAAAAGTTATGCGAAAGTGGTGCAAGTATGCATAATCAGCGCCTAAGTAACATTGTAGATAATAACAAGTGAGATATCTTATTTGACAGTTGCATTTGACAAGATACCTAAGGTGGCGTTGATAGGGTACATAAGCTGGCCGCCAATATGTCGACAATTACGAATGGCCCGAAGTTGTAAAAAACTGAGCCGAATAAATTCATTCTTGTAAAACGAACGGAGAACGCAAGGGTTGCGAACCTACATTTAGCTGAAAACGGTAAATTGACGCTTTCGACAACCCCAAACAGGAAGCAAAAACAGGGTTCTGTTTGCATTTAGGTGCCAAAGTGTTGCTGTGCTGCCTTTTAATTAATATTATTTTAGTTTTAAAATTTCTTATATTCGAAATAACTATAAATTATAAATAAAAATAATTGCTCTTTACAATTTCATATTGAATTTTATAAAGCTGTAAAATTAAAACTTAAACTTATCGTTCTTCAATAATTTATTTGTGCTTATATTGAAACGATTTTATAGTCGAAATACATAAATTATAATCAACACTACTTGTTTTTTGTTTTGGTTATCAGTATTTGGTTAAATAAATAAAATAATTTGTTTATCTCGATATTTGAGATCATCTTACATAATTTACACATAACATATGTACATAAATTACTTAAAACATCATTACGCATTTAGGGTATTTCGATCAGAGCTGATTTAGATCTTAATTACATAATTTCGTTATTTAATCATTCCGCATTACATTCATGGAAATCAAAATATCAAAGAATAATTCCTATTATTAAAGTTTGAAAAGAAAGCACAACCTCATTAGGCATTAAAGATCTTTATCAGCTCTGATAAAAATTCTCTACAGCTCTGATTAATTTGTTATTATTAACAATTTACGTATTGAGTTAAAGCAAACGTAAATAAGTTTTGAATTATAAGTATAAGAAGAAATTGATTAAAATAAAATATCCAGTTTCAGCTTATTAAAAAACTCAAAAGTATTCTTATAAAATTTTAATATTTTATTTATTTATATTGAATATTATTTACCAAAGACAAGATATTTCTTCTGGTACTTACGCACATATTTATATCATTGATATACATACATTTTTAAAAATTTAAATAGATCCATGAAATTTATCAACATGTGTTTTTAATTTTTTATTTACCCAGCAAACGTTTTGCAATCCAAGCTTAAGATAAGCTTGCATGAAAGAGGTACTGCAAGCGTTGTAAACCAAGCTTAAGAAAAGCTTGCATTAAAAAGGCTTTTGCAAGCGTTTTAAGTTGGCAGCTGCAGACATTTACAGAATATTAGGTTTTGTAAGCGTTTGGCGAGTGTCGCTTACATTTTGCTTGGCAATGCAAGTTCCGTAGAGAACGAGTTTGAACTTCCAGAACAGGAGAACAGTGTCGGAAACCGAAAATAATTTTGATTGCTTGTTGACACAATATGAAAGTTATTCGTCAAATTAAAGTCCAATGTACATACATTCTAATAAATTATTAGCAGTATTAAGTCGCATAATTGATTATGGCTTAAGAGATTGATTAACAGACTTTTTGCGGCGATATAAAGTGGACACAATTATAAGTATACTGGACTTGAACTTGAACATCGATGGGTTGCCAATCTCAAAAAGTTCGCTGAAGAGCGTGTGGACTATTTAGTTAACGTGAATGATTGTCAACATTAAGTTCTAGGAAATTTCTTACAATATCGTGGCAAACACTTATGCATGACCAAGGTTCAAAAACCGTTTCGTGGAGAGGTACTGCGGACAAGAAGTGCATTCGAGCCTTAAATCGCATTAAAATCAAAACATCAAAACCCAGTACAATATAAAATAACAATTGTTAAATGACCTTAAGTTCCTTTTCTCTAAATTTAGGCTAATAAGACATGAAATTAAAGTATTCCTATTAAGAGAAAGAACTGAAAAACACTAATTTAATTTAATTTTTGTGTATTATTACTAAAAAAAAATCTACAGAACACTCACAAAGTAATTGTTTAAAACGCTTACGTATGTCATTCGAAATGCATGTTTTGTTACCGATTTACAAAGCTTATGGAAAGCGTATAAAAATTTATAAATAAAACATTTTCTTAACACATTTGCAAAACGCATTTTAACGTGTCTTAAAAAAAAGGTTTTGCAGTCGTCTTTTTAAAGCTTATCAATCTGGGCGCGTTCGGATTATGATGTGTTTTATAAATGTCATAGCAGCGTTTTGCTTATATTTGAACGCTTGTTTGCTAGGTAAGTAAGTACCGAATACGAATTTTTTTTAATGCAACTCGGCTAAAAGGAGCAGCGTTTTTACCGAAATAAGCAACTTTACAAAAACAGGTGTTCTCAGCTGTTCCAGATTTTGACGTTTATCGAAAAGATATCTTACTTTTTATTCGTACACAATGTCCAGTACCCCTCACTGATGTTGACTACATACTGACAGTAAAAGAGTTGCCACCTGACAAGTTTTTAAACAATTTTTTAGCAACTATAACAATTAGTAAACCAACTCCTTATAATTTTTTTTTACCTAAAAGGTTGGAAATTCAACTGTATTATTATAAATTGGAATTTTTGACCATAGTGCAGTTAATCTGAGATTTTTCTGCCATATCGGCTTTTATAAATGCCGCGTAAAAGTCACCTCGCCTTGTTATCATGATTCAATAGCACAAGGTTCTGTAATAAAGCAGTTTTCTCGTTCTCGCATGACAAATTCGCTTCTTAATTCATCAGGAAAATAGCTCAATATACAGTTTTCACTTGTAAACTTCTTTATACGAAAAAAACGTTGGAATCAATGGCTTGTAATATATATTTTTTTTCATTCATTGATATTTGATTTTGAGATTGAGTGAATTCTGGATTACATCAGTGGGATGTCTAAAGGGTCTTGAAATAAAATAATTTAAAAAAATAATAAACTCCAATATAAACTTAAGAAATTGCTCACAAAAAATGAAAGTAGATATTGACAAAAGTTTACGTACCGCATGCAATAAATGCTTATAATGACTATTCTCTTCTTAAAACAAACGGGAAAGTACCACTTCTAAAATTTTGAGTTTATGCTTTGCATTAGCTTAATTTTTATTTAATAAATGGCTCCTCGTAAAGAAATTTCTACTGATGTGGGAAAACTTGTTATAAATATAAAACCAAAAAGAAACCCTTTGGAGAATTTTCAAAATTGTTAAATTAATATACTTAAATGTCTACTGTTCAAACTATTTTTGCTAAGAAAAGTTCAAAGGAATTTGCTCAAAAGCACAATGACAAAGGAATTGATTTCTGGAAACTAGTTTTATTCACAGATGAATCAAAATTTAATATTTTTGGAAGCGACGGAAGAGCCTAAGTTTGGAGGAAAGCTAATAGAGCAATGAATCCTATGCACTTTTGTAAGTTAAGCTGGTGGTGAAAGTGTAGGGTATTTGGCATTTGTCGAAGGAAATATGGATCGTTACCAATAGAAAATAATAATGGATTAAAATTTGAGAACATCCGTTGAAAAACTTAATCTTGGTAGAATCTTCCAACAGGATAACGATCCAAAACACACCGCACACATTGTAAAGGAATGTCTGCTTTACTATGCTCCTCGTCAATTAAATTCAATACCACAGAGTCACGATTTCAACATAATTGAGCACGTTTGGGAAATTTTGGATCGCAAGCTGATAAAACATACCTAACATATATAAGTGCACAAACACTTAAAGATTACCTGCGGGAGGAGTGGGAACGGATAACGCCGGATGAGATTCAAAATTTAGCAAATTTAATGCCTAGCCGATTACAAGTAGTTACAGATACTAAGAGCCAACCAAATTCTAATTTTTAACTTCTAGTGGCTTATTGACACTTTTCCAGTTAATATGCTAGTCGTCTGTTCACTTTTGTCAAGGCTTTATTTTCGTTTTTTGTAAATAATTTGTTAAGTTTATATTATTTTTTAAAATTATTTTTTAATAAAAGTAGAATTAAAAAAGAACTGCATCATTACTTTTTTTCATGACGTTTTTCAAATTCACCAGTCAGCAGAAATATGGGTCGTACGTAGAATTTTATAGCCCACTGTATGTTATTTTATAATATTAACATTGAACCGCATTGAAGACGGCATCGGACGTGTTTCACTCGTTCTGTGCTTTTTTGTTAATTTTCGATTTGCTTATCTTTTGCTCGCAATAATGAGTTTATGCAATAATTGTTTAGCCCATAGTGGACTGAGAGATAAAATTTTGAACGCGATTTCGGACCTGGACAAAATAAAAAGCTCTTTTCTCACATTTATTGAATCAGTGAATGTTGATTTTAACTTGCCAACTACTGGTACAAGTGAAAAAAAACGCGTTACTCGTTCTAAAAGTAAATCTAGTGAAGGTGTTGTTGCTCAGCGAGCTAAAGTGCAAAAGCACACAAAATTGTGCTCATCTAATGATGATATTGTTGCTGCTATTAGCCTACCAGCTGGGAATGCGCCTGGTAATAATACCGGTTTTGCAACTACTCCTATTAGTAATACCGGTTTTGCTGCATCTTCGCCTACTATGTCTGGGACTTCGTCTGCTCTAAGTTCTGGCAGTGAATGTGTGATTGCACAAACGCATACACACGTGCATGCTTCGATTGTGCCATCTATCGCTACATATATTGCTGCGAGCGAGTCAGTGATTAGCTCAGAAGGGGCAAAAGAGTGAAGAAAAAAGAAGCACTCGGCCTAGTAAACAAAATGTGATTCTAGTGACTCTCTCGCCACTATACTCGCCCACTGACTCGCCTTACTGTTTAAACGAAACGAGCACTCGGCCGAGTCACTGTCTCGCCACTGTACTCGTTACGTGTAACAAGGCCATTAATGCCTACACAGGCTCTTCGTCTGTGCAGCCCGCTTGCGTTGCTGCTTCTACTTCGTATGCTGCAACTATTGCGAATAATGCTAAGTTGAGAAGTACTATAACTAACAATGGTACTAATAATGCGCAGCCGAATATTCCACAGTGGTCTGATGTGGCGAAAAATCGCCTTCATAAAAAACGTAGGCCTTGTGTATATGGTACTTGTGAGAACTCTGAGCTTGGAGTTGTTCTTCGTCACAAATGGCTGCAGTTCCTTTTCTCTAAATTTAGGCTAATAAGACATGAAATTAAAGTATTCCTATTAAGAGAAAGAACTGAAAAACACTAATTTAATTTAATTTTTGTGTATTATTACTAAAAAAAAATCTACAGAACACTCACAAAGTAATTGTTTAAAACGCTTACGTATGTCATTCGAAATGCATGTTTTGTTACCGATTTACAAAGCTTATGGAAAGCGTATAAAAATTTATAAATAAAACATTTTCTTAACACATTTGCAAAACGCATTTTAACGTGTCTTAAAAAAAAGGTTTTGCAGTCGTCTTTTTAAAGCTTATAAATCTGGGCGCGTTCGGATTATGATGTGTTTTATAAATGTCATAGCAGCGTTTTGCTTATATTTGAACGCTTGTTTGCTAGGTAAGTAAGTACCGAATACGAATTTTTTTTAATGCAACTCGGCTAAAAGGAGCAGCGTTTTTACCGAAATAAGCAACTTTACAAAAACAGGTGTTCTCAGCTGTTCCAGATTTTGACGTTTATCGAAAAGATATCTTACTTTTTATTCGTACACAATGTCCAGTACCCCTCACTGATGTTGACTACATACTGACAGTAAAAGAGTTGCCACCTGACAAGTTTTTAAACAATTTTTTAGCAACTATAACAATTAGTAAACCAACTCCTTATAATTTTTTTTTACCTAAAAGGTTGGAAATTCAACTGTATTATTATAAATTGGAATTTTTGACCATAGTGCAGTTAATCTGAGATTTTTCTGCCATATCGGCTTTTATAAATGCCGCGTAAAAGTCACCTCGCCTTGTTATCATGATTCAATAGCACAAGGTTCTGTAATAAAGCAGTTTTCTCGTTCTCGCATGACAAATTCGCTTCTTAATTCATCAGGAAAATAGCTCAATATACAGTTTTCACTTGTAAACTTCTTTATACGAAAAAAACGTTGGAATCAATGGCTTGTAATATATATTTTTTTTCATTCATTGATATTTGATTTTGAGATTGAGTGAATTCTGGATTACATCAGTGGGATGTCTAAAGGGTCTTGAAATAAAATAATTTAAAAAAATAATAAACTCCAATATAAACTTAAGAAATTGCTCACAAAAAATGAAAGTAGATATTGACAAAAGTTTACGTACCGCATGCAATAAATGCTTATAATGACTATTCTCTTCTTAAAACAAACGGGAAAGTACCACTTCTAAAATTTTGAGTTTATGCTTTGCATTAGCTTAATTTTTATTTAATAAATGGCTCCTCGTAAAGAAATTTCTACTGATGTGGGAAAACTTGTTATAAATATAAAACCAAAAAGAAACCCTTTGGAGAATTTTCAAAATTGTTAAATTAATATACTTAAATGTCTACTGTTCAAACTATTTTTGCTAAGAAAAGTTCAAAGGAATTTGCTCAAAAGCACAATGACAAAGGAATTGATTTCTGGAAACTAGTTTTATTCACAGATGAATCAAAATTTAATATTTTTGGAAGCGACGGAAGAGCCTAAGTTTGGAGGAAAGCTAATAGAGCAATGAATCCTATGCACTTTTGTAAGTTAAGCTGGTGGTGAAAGTGTAGGGTATTTGGCATTTGTCGAAGGAAATATGGATCGTTACCAATAGAAAATAATAATGGATCAAAATTTGAGAACATCCGTTGAAAAACTTAATCTTGGTAGAATCTTCCAACAGGATAACGATCCAAAACACACCGCACACATTGTAAAGGAATGTCTGCTTTACTATGCTCCTCGTCAATTAAATTCAATACCACAGAGTCACGATTTCAACATAATTGAGCACGTTTGGGAAATTTTGGATCGCAAGCTGATAAAACATACCTAACATATATAAGTGCACAAACACTTAAAGATTACCTGCGGGAGGAGTGGGAACGGATAACGCCGGATGAGATTCAAAATTAAGCAAATTTAATGCCTAGCCGATTACAAGTAGTTACAGATACTAAGAGCCAACCAAATTCTAATTTTTAACTTCTAGTGGCTTATTGACACTTTTCCAGTTAATATGCTAGTCGTCTGTTCACTTTTGTCAAGGCTTTATTTTCGTTTTTTGTAAATAATTTGTTAAGTTTATATTATTTTTTAAAATTATTTTTTAATAAAAGTAGAATTAAAAAAGAACTGCATCATTACTTTTTTTCATGACGTTTTTCAAATTCACCAGTCAGCTGAAATATGGGTCGTACGTAGAATTTTATAGCCCACTGTATGTTATTTTATAATATTAACATTGAACCGCATTGAAGACGGCATCGGACGTGTTTCACTCGTTCTGTGCTTTTTTGTTAATTTTCGATTTGCTTATCTTTTGCTCGCAATAATGAGTTTATGCAATAATTGTTTAGCCCATAGTGGACTGAGAGATAAAATTTTGAACGCGATTTCGGACCTGGACAAAATAAAAAGCTCTTTTCTCACATTTATTGAATCAGTGAATGTTGATTTTAACTTGCCAACTACTGGTACAAGTGAAAAAAAACGCGTTACTGGTTCTAAAAGTAAATCTAGTGAAGGTGTTGTTGCTCAGCGAGCTAAAGTGCAAAAGCACACAAAATTGTGCTCATCTAATGATGATATTGTTGCTGCTATTAGCCTACCAGCTGGGAATGCGCCTGGTAATAATACCGGTTTTGCAACTACTCCTATTAGTAATACCGGTTTTGCTGCATCTTCGCCTACTATGTCTGGGACTTCGTCTGCTCTAAGTTCTGGCAGTGAATGTGTGATTGCACAAACGCATACACACGTGCATGCTTCGATTGTGCCATCTATCGCTACATATATTGCTGCGAGCGAGTCAGTGATTAGCTCAGAAGGGGCAAAAGAGTGAAGAAAAAAGAAGCACTCGGCCTAGTAAACAAAATGTGATTCTAGTGACTCTCTCGCCACTATACTCGCCCACTGACTCGCCTTACTGTTTAAACGAAACGAGCACTCGGCCGAGTCACTGTCTCGCCACTGTACTCGTTACGTGTAACAAGGCCATTAATGCCTACACAGGCTCTTCGTCTGTGCAGCCCGCTTGCGTTGCTGCTTCTACTTCGTATGCTGCAACTATTGCGAATAATGCTAAGTTGAGAAGTACTATAACTAACAATGGTACTAATAATGCGCAGCCGAATATTCCACAGTGGTCTGATGTGGCGAAAAATCGCCTTCATAAAAAACGTAGGCCTTGTGTATATGGTACTTGTGAGAACTCTGAGCTTGGAGTTGTTCTTCGTCACAAATGGCTGCATATTTCTTCGTTTTTGCCCTCCGTTAAGACCGATGACATAATTGATTATGTAGCCAAACATGCAGCTATCAACAGGAAAGAGATTTTATGCTATAAACTTCTCAAGAAAAATGCTAATTCGGATGAAATTAAATACATAAATTTTAAGCTTGGAATTCCAGAATGTCACTATAATAAATTGCTGACGTCAAATATTTGGCCTTGAAATGTCTCTATCCGGCCATTTGATTTTTTTCAAAAAGGTCTGCAGCCTCAGCCCAAGGAGTAAAAAGCCCTTTCACTTTTGGTGGCCGAAAAATAGGCGTTTATTACCAAAACTGTTCGGGACTCAGGACCAAATCTGAATCTGTCTACATTTTTAGCTCGGAACTGGATTACGACTGTTTTTTCTTAACAGAGACTTGGTTAAATGGCAATTTCTTTGATGCAGAGTTCTTTAATACAGCTCTCTTTGACGTTTTTCGCAAAGATAGAGATTACGCTAGAACTGGTGTCAGTAGGGGTGGAGGGGTACTTATTGCTACACGTAATAATCTTCGTGCATCTCTTTATGAGCTACCATATGCTAGTTCTTTGTTGGATCAACTCTGCGTTAAAATGCACGGTGCGTGTGGACTGCTGTATATCTGCGTGTCTTATATTCCGCCAGGTAGCTCTGATGTCATATATAAGGCACATATTGACAACATAGTTGCAATTCATGAACAAATTGGTGACGACCAACTTTGTGTCTTGGGTGATTTTAACTTGGGTAATATTTGCTGGAGCTTTATGGATAATAATAACTTTCTTACTCCATTAAATGTAACTAGTATTTCGGAATTATATTTAATAGACAATTTGTTATGCATTGATTTAACACAGATAAATGGGTTTCCAAACGAACTTAACCGAATTTTAGACTTAATATTTGTTAGCTCTAATATTAATTTTAAGCTTTCGCATGCAGCTAGTTACATTTCATCTTCGAATCAGCATCATAGTCCACTGGTGCTGGAAATTGACTTTTTTAAATATTTTGAATTGCCAAGTACCAGTAAAACGGTTGCTTTTAATTACTCACGCTGTAATTTTGCTGATTTAAATAGTTTGTTTGAGGTGGATTGGTCTTATCAATTTGAAAATATAGATGTAGCTGGCTGTTATGATATTTTTAAATCTATAATATTTAACACTTGTGCGATTCACATACCAATGTTTAGCTCCAAAACTTCGAAACGTCCTTGGTTCTCGAAAGAGCTCAAACATCTAAGAAACTTGAAGAATAAATTCTATAAAAAACATAAGATTTCTAACCACTTATACAAACACAAATTTTAACCAGAAGGGAGTCCCCATTGTTGAGTGGAACCAAGAATGCACGGAATTAATGATGTACAGCAAATTAAACACCCCCACCAAGCATGCATCCATTAAACAAGTTCAAATCAAAGAATTAACTGTCAAAGAAGTTTGGATTTAGCTAGGTCTCAACAAGAACGAATATTGCGTAGTCGAGTTGCGCACTAAGAGAATAGACGTGATCAGCCTTTGTTCGCATCCCGGATAAATTTAAAAAATAGAGCTTAAGACCGTATATTTAAAGCTCTAAAGACTTTATGTAGGCTGCCGCTATTTTGTTTCCTTCATAAAAAACCGGAAAGGCTTCGCAATTACATTTAGGCCATATTTCTGCCTTGAAAAACTTCTTCCATAAAGGCCTCGAAATTATAGTTGGAATTCATTCATCATTTTACGAAATCTGTTAAAAATTTTAATTTTCGTGGGCCAGAAACGCCCGGATTTGTGGAAGAACCAAAATTAACTTTGCACCATGATAACTCCCCAAACAATGTGGCTTGTTCGCGCAATTTTAATCAAAAACAACAATCAAATGATGCTGCCGCATCCTTCGAATTACCCAGGTATGGCTCTTTGTGGATTTTTTCTTGTTTCGAAAACAAAAAGGCTCATGAAAATACGAAGCTACGCTACGTTTTAAGAGATAAAGACGGTATCGAAGATCACAAAAAATTGTTTATTGAATTGCTTTGAGGATTGGAAAAAAACGATGGTACAAGTGTATAATATCCGATCGGGAGACTAAAAAGATATTCATTAAAAAATAAAAACTTTTTGGAAAGGCAAGACATTCGCAATTCTGTTTATAAGAGCTTACTCTGTTTGCGTTAGGAAGTTCCTGACAACCACTTCATTTTTTTTCAGCCAAAGGAGTGGGCGAGCTAATTTAGTTATGGAATGTTTAAAATTAGTCTTGAAACTCTCAAATTAATTAACGATTGAAGTTTTGCACCTTACCTTACTTGCAATTGTCTATCGTAATCATCTATATCCGGTATCTCCGTAGCCAGTGTACAATTAGAGCTAGTAGTACAATGGAGGGTAAAGAGGAGCGTTTGGTGGTAATCTTCTTTTTCCCATCTTTTTTCACTCTTTTAAAACAAATTACACAATTTCCCATTTTGTTTTAGCTCGTTTTGTATTTATTTTTTCAAAACACCAATAAATTCAAGAATTTCAATTCGCGAATAAGAACGAGAACTAAGTCAATAAATTTGACATTACATTGATTGTAATGAATTCGCCTTGGTTCCCTATTTTTTAGAACTCGACACTTAACAAACTTCTGCCTTTCATGACTCGGCGCAGCATATATGAAAAAATATTTTTTTTATATATCCGTGCCCCATGCGGATGCGCCCCTCGCGACGGTCGGGCGGGTATGGAGGGAAAAAACCGTTGGGATTATTATTATTATTATTAGACATACACGCATTATCATTTGTGTGCATGTACGAGTATTTGTAAAATTCGTTGCACTCTTACTTTCCGCTTAATGTTTGTCCATGATCTACTTCTCATTCAGCCTTAAAAATAGCCACACTCGCTCCTGCGGGTAAAAATTCAAGAGCATATCCGCGTTATAACATAATATTAGCTGTTTTTTTGAGCGGATAATTTTAAGACGCGTTACCGCCGTGGTCGAGTTGGTAGCGGTGCGTGCTATAACTCGATATGCCGGTGAGTTCGAAGTTCGAATCTCAGTCAGGGCAAGCAAAATCTTAATCATAGAAAAATGTGTTTCTAATGGCGGTCACTCCTCGGCAGGCCATGAAAAAGCTTCTCATTAAATACATCTGCCGTTCGGAGTCGGCACAAAACTGTAGGTCCCTCCATTTGTGGTATAATATAAAGACGCACACCACAAATGGTAGGCGAAGCTTGGCCAAACACTGAGCTATATAGTGTACGCGCCAAAATTATATATTATATTATATTATATAAAAAAAAAAACACGTATGCTACTATTCGTACTTTCAAAAGCCAATATATGTATAAGTATATAAATAAAAGTTATGTTTTAATGTTTATCTACAAAATTTGAAGAGTGGAGAGAATATAAATAAATATTTTTACTAGGAGTTGCTTTTAGTGCCTGTTACACTTAATAATAAGTTTTAGACTAATAATAATAATTAATAAATAATAGATTTAAGATTATAGATTATAGTTTTAGTGTAATTATTCAATACTGCTGGAAACCTTAATAAGAACTGTCAATCTAAATCGCACGTCACTGTTGGCAATTACAACTTTGAAGTAGTCAAGAATTTTGTATACCTTGGATCCAGCATTAACATCACCAATGTCAGCCTGGAAATCAAACGAAGAATAACACTTGCTTACAGGAGCTACTTTGGGCACGGTAGGCAATTGAAAAGCATCATGCGATTCCTTTTATGTGGCCTAGAAACATGGACTTTAATGATCAGCAAAACCTTCTCGCTTTGGGGGCTTTTAAGAGAAATTTTATTTGAAAGATTTATGGCCCTGCGTGGGCGACGGGAACCGAAGAAGATGGAAAGATGAGCTGTATATTGATATGGACTTAGGCAAGCGCATAAAAATTCAACGACTGCGATGGCTTAGGCATGTCGTTCGAATGGATAATGAAAAAATCTTCTAATCGGCTCTCATGGGTAAGCAATGAAGGCAAAGGCGCCCACGAACACACTGAAAGGATAATTGACGTAACCTAGCGAAAGAGAGAGGGAACTGGCGAACCTGTTGTAGCACGATAAAAGAAGATGAATAATTCCAAAATATATTTATGTACATACTTATGTATGTATGTATATTTTTTATCAATTTAACTATGAAATTACATCACATCAATGTGGAATATAAAATATGGAGTTTTTTTGCACAATACCGTTAAAAGCCGAACTATTATTTTGGAAATAAATTTGCACGAT
This sequence comes from Philophylla caesio, assembly GCA_963971545.1. Taxonomy (NCBI): domain Eukaryota; kingdom Metazoa; phylum Arthropoda; class Insecta; order Diptera; family Tephritidae; genus Philophylla; species Philophylla caesio. The sequence continues at coordinate 34,648,420 of OZ020608.1, read as the reverse complement.
TTGCAAACTTTGTTCCGGAGTAAGTCTGTTCATTGTGAAATTGCAAACCAAACTGAGTACAAATCAAGTAACAGCTGTCAAAAAGACCAACTCCGAAAAAAGTATTGTCGCATTGAAAACCACACGTATAAAAAAAACACCCTTTACAGCGTCATTTAAAATACATTCTCTAAAAGCCTGATAAGCCCCGCATTCAATTTCTAACTATTTTGCCTGTCTGACGTATAGTTTTTTAGCCCATTAAATTTTTGTGTATTTGAGATAAACGTTTATTTTTAACCGACTTCGAAAAGCGGAGGAAATTAACAATTCGTCAAAGTAGTTTTTTTTGTGAAGCGATTAAGTTCCGATCATTTTGTTATGAAAAAAATTACATTTATGAGCAAACAAGTATGTACATTGCAGTCAGGTTTTTTTTGTATTAAAAATTGGTTTTTCACAAAGATTAAAGAATGTAAATAAATGTTATGTCAATTTCTGACTGAATATGCAATTATTTTTTGATAATTTTTCCTTTTTTCTCGCGGGAAAACTGCGTCATACACAGTTGGTTCTGTGAAATTAACTGATTGGTGGTACAGAGTTGGGACAATTTCTGTTTTTTCTCAATCCTTTATATGCACATATATGTATGTAAGTATATTTATGAGGAAATAAGTATGTTTATTGTAAATACCTTCCATTACGGTAAGTATGAAAATGTTTTAAGCAAATATACAAAATATCTTTCAAAATGACGCAATAGGCAAAAATAATCATCAAAGGGTGCACATGCTGGAAAGTGATTATCAGTAGTTCTCGCCATATGCCGCACAGTTGGGTGCTGTGTAAAATGCATTGAGTGGGGGTTGGAGGAATCAGTTGAGCGACTTAACGGCAGAGCGATCGAATGGTTGAGTTGCGGTGCTGCTAACTTTGTCTTTGAAATGTTGCCAAAAAGTGTTGCATGCTTACGTTCAATCAGGTTACGCTAATGTGAGCACTGGCTTGTGCAAAACAAAGACTATCGATGCGCTTCAGTTCGCATAAATCACAAAAAAGCAGGGTAAATGGCCGTCGACGCACAGAGGAGTATATTTACCAAAAATCTGAACAAAAGCAAATAATGTAAACTTAAGTTCTTCTTAAAATATTGAATATATATAGCTGACTTTTTTTTTCTATTGAAAGATTTCAAGTGGATAATACAAATTATGATGCAATTTTTATATTGGGTCACAAACAAGTCTCAAACGGGTATAATTGTAGATTATTCCTATATTCACTTTTTTCGGGTTTAATAAACGATAAATTGATATATGTATGTCAGTACGCGCTTAGGCAATGTGAGCAGAGCATTCGCTTAGCAACCCTCGGGAAGCCGGTTCGATTCCCACTCGAAGCAAAGGTTTTTATTTTTGATTTTATAAACATACTCGTCGTCATTTATACCCATTCAGCAAGGTGTACCTAACTTAAAATTTGTTAATGTCTCGAAGTTAGATAATTTCAAATAATCTGCAAAAAAATTAAAATCTTTTATTGAGCCTTGTTATTCTTTATAGTAACAATATCTTAAATTTATCATGACCCTCTAGATACATATATAAGCCCTTATAAATATGGCGAATGGCAAATAAATACAGACCAAATAGGAGATGAGGCTTTTACCCTTTAATTTAAGCTTGCCTGTAGATTACTAATTCAAGCAGCACTTTCTCATGGCCCTCCTTGCTCTAAAATCATACATAAGAAGACTGTAGCACTGGCCAAAATTACTCTACCAACAATGTGACAATGACATTGTACCCTTTAAACGTGATAATCCTTAGGGGTTTTAGTGTGTGCAAGATTAATAATTTTCTGGCTGTAAAGTCAACATCTTATGGCAGGATGCCCCTAGCAAAGGCATGCCAATGTTAAAAGGACGTACAAATTCCATTGCTTGTAGATTTTAATGCTGCTGCAAAAAATTGGATGAGAATGATCAAGACGAACTGTAGAGTTATTCTTTTACTTTTCAATACATTGGCACCTTTTTCCTATATTTACAAGTTAAAATGTTCAAAGTGTTAGAAATTTAAAGCAAAAAAAAAAAGCTAAATTCGGGCGAAACTGATTTGTATATACCCTCGCGAGCAAGGGAATTTGGTAAACCCAGATTGTTATCCGAGCCCATGATTTTGAAATCACCGCACACTTGCACACGTGGTCTTTATATTTTAATTTACAAATAATCAAATCCAAGTTCTTGTAGGTTTCCTTGAGGTGTACGGAATGACCAACAGGAAATCACCGTCGTTGTGAAGCAGAACTGCTTTATGGCTTCTTTTTGAAGAATCTATGAAAATACGCCACTCTGCTCTCCCTGGGAAACCAATTTCGGACTGCTGTTATCTTCAAATTCAAAACTTGACTTGTCATCGGGCTCAGGTACAGCACCATCTTCGTCAATACTTGGATTCTCTTCCAAGGTAGCAGGGACCTTTGGCACTGGTATTTCGGTCCCGTCAGGGATGGTATGAGTAGCTGATTTCAGATTGGGGTATGAAATTGACTGCTTCCGTTTTGAATTATGCTCTTACACGCACAAAAGTAACAATCATCACTATGGTTCTTTTGCTCGCGCCATACCATAGGAATCGTATATCGGAAAGCTTTTTTCTTGCCCTTAAAGCAATTTCGAAGATCTTCAACACATCGTTTGCAGACTTTATGAGGTGCCCACACTTTATACTGATTTTAAGCCAAAACACCCGAAGTATAATTTTTTTACAAAGTCGGTAATATTAACTAGCTGCTTTAATATCATACAAGTTAACTCTCGTTACTAACGAGAGTATAAAAAATTAGAGTTACGAGTTGGTTCGGTGACTTGCAAAATCAAACAATTATTTAAACACGTTATAAATGTATTCACTGTACGCGTTGCGCACCCCAAAAGAACTAACTTTACAATTCTAATTTGCTTACAAGCTAACTTCTTAACCTAGCGGTCCCAATAGTAACTTCCACAACTCCAACACTACTGACATTGCGGTTCTCACGCTTTTAGTGCGATGCGCCGGATCATGTCAGCGAAAGTTCGGCCCGTGAGAATGCAAGTTGTGTACTAGCGTTCGATCACCTGCTTTGCAACGTGAGCAAGTGTACGGACCGTGGAAAGCATAACGATAACTCCTCCCCCTTTAAAGGTCTGCGTCCCGCAGATCCGTGATTGAACAGCAAGGGGGGTTAATACTCCTTGAATGGTAATCGCAACTTCCTGGCGATGATGCGTCTGACTTTCTCCTGGCTTCGGCTACCGGTAAGCTAGTGTCAAGGCTGTTAGGTTCTGGTGCAGAATTGGCCTCACTGATCCTATTGTTGCTGAGGTTTCTTCTCCACTGCGTCGGGATTTGAACAGGTGGCAGATTGAGCTTTTTTGTGTAACATCTCCATAGCATAACCACAATAAGGATTATAGCACATATCGAAATTGATTCTGTAACGATAGAAAAATTGATCTTTTCTTTAACGTACCCTAGATACTTAACGTTCGCCATCGTGATGTTGTGGACGTATTTCAGGTTGACTATCATCATGTGGTTTTTTACGTTTGATAGTACCGCTGGCAGGGCTTGCGCTGAAATGGCCTCGCTGCTGTAGAACACTCGATCCCCAATCATGATCGTTTCGTTGTTGAGCTGGATCACGTAGGTACCATTGATAGCATGTGTGGCGTTGCTACTCTTAACTTCACCTTGGAAACCGTGTTATCATTTATTAGCTCGATTAGTGTACCATTTCGCCTAGTGAACTGGCAACTAGCTTCTCCACCCTTCAGCTAGTTTGCTTATGGATTCCAAGCCACATACCGTAGATGAACCGGCAATCCTTTGTCATTCCATAAGTTTCCTCCTGGTTCACTAGCATCTTGTTAAATGGTAGGTCTAGTTGTTTCCCGTCGTAGATACCAACGCGTTTCACCAATAGATTATATCTATCGGTTTTGACCTTTGGCATGGAGAGAATGTAGAGAAGCAGCGTCCCATTTGTGTATATTGATGGCTTGCCATATTCTATTGCTTCGATCATGTTCTGGTATGGCAGTGTTTCCATTTCTGACAATATCTGGTTGACCTCATCAGTGTCGAGTAGGTTGGTATTCACAATTCCGCGCTTTACCAGCTGGCATGCCCCGACCATTTCGTTCACCTCTTCGCGAAGAAGGACGATATTGTGAAGTGCGTTTCTTTCAAATATTTCCGCTTCAGCTTCCCTCGACACGGAATTCACGCGGTCCACTACTTCATTGATTTTTTTCAAAACCTCTTGAGTGGCCGTGAATAGATTCTCGTTGACCCTGTATTGGTGGTTGTTGTTTTCGATGACTTGGTTTTGGCTGTGGAGAATATTGCTTCAGTCGGTTGCATCTAGTGACCATGCCAGCCATTTCCATGCTGACCCTATCCAGTCAATAGAGCGGGTATGCCTAGCCTTACTTATGCCTCCCGTTAATTCTTCGAGACGCTCCATTGTTTGATTAATGTAGAGCTGCGCAAGGAGTTTGTCATCAGACTGTTTGACCAGGCGGCTCGACAAATCTTTCGTCTGCATCATAGTTGTGGCGTATTGTTGAAGGTTGATGACGTGGATCAGCTTGAATGTCCCGCTGATAATCCATCCGCTTCCACTTTGGATCGTTACTACTGGGGCCTTGTAGTGGAATATATGAAGACCACTGATGGCTGACGCCAGCAGAGGCAGTCTGTAATGCGAAATGTTACCTCTAAATCTAATGTTGTTAGTGTACATATTAGTATTTTTAAACAATTCTCCTCTACAAATTCTAGTGGCTATAAATAAGTTAGTAGTTTAGTTTTTTATAGATTTTTTTTCTCTGGATGTAATATTGTTAGTGGTTTAGTAATTTTTTAACAATTTTATCTACTAATGCTATTGATTATAAATAAATTAATAATTTAATTTTCTACCAACTTTTTATCCCTAAATTTGATATTGTTGCTAGGTTAGTAATTCTTAACGATTCTTTTCTACTAGTGCTATTGGTTACGGATAATTTAGTAGTTCAATTTTTATAAAGGTTTTTATGAAAAGAAAACACAATTAACTTTTCATGATTAAATTCCTATGCTTTCAACTGACTGTTAGTGGGTTAGTAATTAACTAAACTAGAGCTTGTAAAGCTATTTCGTACAATAGTTTAAGCGTGCACTAAACTTCTAAACTACTACTACAAGCTTATTGCAATTGTTTCTTCTATTCTTTAGTAAAAAGGGAAAAAATAAAAAAAAATTTATACTTTTATATTGTTTTGCAATGTAGGAGCAAAAAATTGAAAATGTAAAAATTTTTTTTTTTTTTTTCATTTTTTCTTCTTCATATTTTTAGGCGCGAAACCTTTTTCAATTCTTTGGTTTTTGCGGATTAGGCGCAAAATTTTTATTAATTATTTCGTTTTGCGGATTAGGCGCAAAAATCTTTTAATTATTTTGTCATGCGGATTAAATATTTTTCTAGAAGCAAGCTGGTCGGCTCGTTCATTACCACTAAGCTGGTGTTTAATATTTCCGTGTATAAGATTTATGTAATAATTGTCTGTCTCCTCTTTAGTTAGAAGTTTACATGCTACTAAGCCGTCAGGGAAAATTGTTATGTTTGAATAGTTGCTGCTAATGGCTCTTTGGATCGCCAGGAAGATCGCAATGGTTTCGCTAAAACTAGAAGACGTGTTAAAGTTAATTTTATATTTGTATTCCAGTATAAAAAATTTTAAATTGTGACCTTCTGTAGTCTTGAAGTGTGTTTGCATAAATTCCTCGCGCGGCCTCTGTTGATGTATTGTGTTTGCTTTTAGGTAAAAGATTGTGATCACAACCTCCAAGCTGATTTGGATAATTTGTCTCTTTGGTGTCAACAGTCACATCTCTCTCTTAATATTAAAAAATGTTTTCATATGACTCTTGCTAAAGCTCGATACATCAGGCACACATCTTACCTATTTCGAATACAATACTCAAGACTGTTGATGAAATCAAAGATCTTGGAGTTATATTTGATTCCAACTTCTCTTTTAATAATCACATCAATTTTATTATATCTAATGCTTACTCAGTTTTAGGCTTTGTACGCCGACACAGTACACATTTTACTGACCCATATACTCTAAAACTACTTTTTCGTCTTATGTTAGATCTCGACTGGAATATGCAGCGTTTATTTGGAGACCTTATTCACAGTTTTTGATAGATAGAATTGAACGTGTGCAAAAGGTTTTTTAAAATTTGCTCTTCGTTCTTTGAAATTTTCGGATCCCTTACCTTCTTACAATTCGCGTTTGCTTCTTATAAGCCTTAAATCGCTCGAGAAGAGAAGGACAGTTCTTTCACTTTCTTTTGTGTATGGTATAATTAATGGCACTGTTGATTGTCCGTCTTTGCTCCAAAGTATTAATTTCCTTGTGCCATTTAGGACTTTACGTAATTTCAATCCATTCTATCCGGATAAACTCAAAACCAATTATGCAAGAAATGCCCCTTTGTCGCGTGCACTTTGCGAATTCAACGAGATCTCGAATTCTGTCTTCCTCGATTTTTCTTTATGTAAAGTTGAGTTTATCTCATTATTATATTCTGCCTTGTCGTTAAGTTATAGCTCTAAGTATTCATTAAGAACTTTGTTCATTGACTTATGAAATAAATAAATAAAATAGGTGGAGGGGAGAGAAAATTGCCAGAACCAATGACATCCAAGAAATTCTTGAAGGAAGTTCTGCTGTAGCTTGAATTTATTTCAGGAAGGTTTTCCATAGAGAGTTTGAAGTGATAAGCCGTCTTTAAAGTTTTAATAATTTCTTTGGCAGTAAGCCATTTAGCTCTTTCTAGAGGCGGAAGCTTGTTGGAAAGAGCATAGATAAGTGCAATTGGCGTGGCCGGAGTGATTTCTAGCGCTCTTCTCAAGAAACTGTTCTGAAAAGTTCTAATCTTGTTATTAACCGTTACCGTGTTGTTCTCCGCTGAAGTTCTACAATATTCAACTTTGGATATAACAAATGATTTATAAAAGCTTATCGCTACTTTCGGTGTCAGGCCCGCCTTGACGGTGGTGATCATTTTAAAGAGCTTAGAGTTATTTTTGGAAGCCTCTATTATGGCTTTATAATGCTCTGAGAGGGTAAGGAACGCATTTATGTATCGACCTAAGGATTTAATGATATTTGTCTGTTCTAAAAGCGTGTTTTGTTATATGACCTGAATCTGCTTTTTGCTCCCTTTACTTAGGTACCGTGTCAGCTTATGAAATGACTCCTTGATGGTCCATGGGAAGTATACCCGACCCGTTTAAAAACATTTCAAAGCGATTCGACCAATAGTTTAGTTTCTATTGAGATTTAAATGTGTTTAGTACGGAAACGTGTGAAAAGGTCCGCTGGGACCTTGTACTGAAATTTCAAGAAATGCACTGTCTTTTGGCTTGTTTTATTGTTTGAACACAAACGTATTCCTTGAATTTTAGTTACTTTTTGGGATTATTTTATTGTGCCTTTCCTTTAAACATAATAAACGTCCCTTTTTGAATTTTTGTTACTTCACTTTTGAGTTGTTAGAATTTACCCTTACTTTTTACGTATACTCTTACCTACTCTTACTCTCACATAGACGCGATGATGAGTTTTTATATACTTTTGTGAGAGGACGTGTTTTTGTGTAAGCTCTCAAAAAGTGATTAAATTTTGGTGATATTTGTGGTAATAAATTTATAATTTCCACCAAAAGTGCAGTGAAAAAGTGCGTCTACGTGGAGGCTGCAAGTCCCACTTCTGGAGGTAGAGGACTTTTTACTGTAAGTGTTTATTTTCCAGTTTTCTTTCAGGCGAGATTTGTTTTTTCAAAGTAGCAAACGAAGAAAAAACAAAAGGCTGAATCGCGCCAAATCGGGCTGAAAACAGCTGAGCGAGTGGAGTAAGTTCAGCAAAGTGGTCCAATAAGCCAAGCTTTATTGAAACATCCGGTGCCTAATAAAGCCGAGCTTAAATAGCGGAGACACACACCCCCTACCGGCGTTGTTCTTAAATCACGGTAGGTGGCGCTGAGATCGCCACACAGTGGGCAGAAGCAACTAAATTAGAAGTAAAAGTAGTTGAATACGTTTATAAATATATAAACAATTATCTAATTATAATTATTAAAAATAATAATAATTACTAAATAAATAATAAAATAAATAATAAATAAATAGCATATAAAATAGCAATAAATATAACGAGTTACAGTAAATTAAAGTTAAATTAAATAAATAGTAAGCAATTTAATAGGAAATCGATAAATATTAATTAATAATCAATTAATAAATAAATTAAAAGAAATAATAGCAAAAATTATTAAAAAATAGAAGCTTGCTTAAAATTAAAATGAGTGTCTCCCGGTCGCCCCCGGCAGGGCGAAATAATAAGGGAGTTTCGGGACCCCAAATAACCGGGAGTGAGTCATCCGAAGTAGGAACGACTCTCAACGTTTTTGGAAAGCGTCCTAGGTTGATGAGTTCGCCTCCAGAGATTTGTCCGGTGCCCAAAAATGTTTGTCTGACTCAAACAGATTATCAGCCATCAGCATGGGTTACCCTCGGAGCAAAGATTCGCGAGCTTGTTGACATGCTGGAGGATGGAAAAAGAAGATCCATCCATCAGCCCATGCGCGATGTTATAGGCGAACTCTCTGCTTTGTTTGAGAAAGCGAAACCCCCAACTCCGAAAGAAAAAACAAATACCGGGAGCCAAACAACCACGGTAAACCACTCTATTCGGCGATCTCAAAGGGGAGTCACAGACGCGTCATCACAGCCAAGCGTTCAACCCAGCAAGAATATGGAAGGAGAGGAGAGGGCAGATTGGCAAACCGTAGAAAGGAGGAAGAAGCCAAAACCTAAGCATCCACGGCCAGATGCTTTAATAATAAAGGATCGTGGGGGAAGGTCTTACGCAGACATTTTGCGGGCTGTCAGGAACGAGCCAAAGCTGAAACACGTAGGAGAGATGATAACAAAAATAAGGAAAACCACCAATGGGGACTTACTCATTCAGCTGGAGAAACCAACAGACTCGCACACTTCCGAGGTACAGCGAGCTGTCGAAGAAGCGCTTGGCGAAAGCGTCTCTGTCCAGACTCTCACCTCGCAAATTGCGTTAGAGGTTAAAGACCTGGATGAAGTATCAACGAAAGAAGAGATTTGCGCCGCTTTTGAAAAAGAGTTCGAGGGGATAAAGTTTAAAGAAGACGCAGTAAAATCTATGCGAAAGGCATACAGTGGTACGAAGACAGCGACTATACTTCTCCCAGCTGCAGCCGCAAATAGAGTAATAGCAGCAGGAAAAATACGTATAGGATGGGTGGTTTGCCGAATTCGGCAAAAAACACAGCCGATGCAATGCTTTAAATGCTTAGAGTTTGGACACGTAGCACGAAACTGCAGATCTCCACACGATATGAAGGGATCGTGTTTCAACTGTGGTGACTCAAGTCATATGGCCCGTGATTGCAAGAAAGAGCTGAGGTGTGCCATTTGCACGAGGAAAAACTTGGCAGATTTGAAGCACAGAACAGGTGGAAGAGAATGCCCTTGTTATGTACAGGCAGTACAGGCAGTACAAAAGACACGTAAAGAATGAAGGTTTGCCAACTAAATCTAAACCACTGTAAGGCGGCACAGGAATTGCTGCAGCAGTCGGTATTAGAACTGAATATCGACGTAGCTCTACTGAGTGAACCATACAAAGTGGTCGACTGTCAACTATGGGCCAAGGCCAGCGCAGGGCGATCAGCGGTATGGAGTTGTGCCAAAAAACCACTCCCATTAGAAAAACTGAAATCGGAAGTAGGCTTCGTCTGCGTGAAAATTGCTGGCATCATACTGTACAGTTGCTACATACCACCTAGCTTCAACCTCGAGGTGTTTGAAACAATATTAGATAACTTGGTCACCGATGCTAGAACTAGAACGCCGGTTGTAATCGCAGGTGACTTCAATGCATGGGCCCAAGCATGGGGAAGCCGTAAAACAAATCCCAAAGGCAGAGCGCTCCTGACAGCTCTTTCGACCCTAGAAGTGGTGCTATTAAATTCCGGAAGTAAAGCTACATTCAAAAAAGACGGAAGTGAGTCTATAATAGACTTAACATTCATAACTAGTAGACTATCCCGAAATGTCCATTGGGAGGTTAGTGACGACTATACTCACAGCGATCACCAAGCAATTATCTTCACTATAAACGAACCAAAGCAAACAGGGTCTTGCACCGAAAGGAGAACAGTGGGCTGGAAAATCGACTCTCTAGATGAAGAAGCGCTAAAAGTTATGATGTCTGAAGTTACCCTAACACAAGGAGCTACGAATATGGCCAACAAGCTCATGACCACCATAGCAAACGCCTGTGATGCTTCAATGAGGAGAAGAGGAAGAAACCCATCGAGCAGACGTCCCTCAGTATACTGGTGGAATTCCCAGATAGCAGATGTTCGTCAACAATGCAATAGAGCAAGGCGCGACTACCAAAGGGCCAGAAAAACGGCCAATTATTTGGAACAACAAATACACTACAGGGCCAAGCGAAAGGAATTAAAGCAAACCATTAAAGCGAGCAAGAAGAAGTGTTTTCTCCAGCTTTGCGACAGTGCCGAACAAAATCCTTGGGGTATGGCATACAAAGTGGTTACTAAAAAGCTACAGGCATCTGTCCAGCCGCAGCTCACAAGCGCCGACCAACTGGGTATAATAGTAAGCAAACTGTTTCCAGGCCAAAAAGCATTCAGTAGAGAGATCCTCTCCCATGCTGAATGCAAATTCCCCCAGATCACCGCTGGAGAGGTGCTGCTTGCGGTTGATGAATTTAAAGACAGAAAGGCCCCAGGCCCTGATGCAATTCCGAATAAAGTTCTTAAACTAGCAGTGAAAGCGAATACTGAGGTTTTCGTTCACACGTTTAACGAATGCTTTACAGAGGGCGTATTTCCGAAAATATGGAAACGCCAGCGGCTCGTTCTACTACCAAAGGCGGGAAAATCTCCTGGGGATCCCTCTGCATATCGACCAATATGTATGCTTAATACAACAGGAAAGCTTCTGGAACGCATAATTACCAATAGAGTTACAGAAGCAATGGAGGCGAATGGAGGACTCTCCGAAACACAATTTGGATTTAGAAAAGGGCGGTCCACAGTTGATGCAGCCAATTTCATAAAAAGAATAGCAGAAGATGCGATTAGCGGTGAGAGATGGAGATGGGGCTCAAAAGAATATTGTTTAATAATTACGCTCGACGTGAAAAACGCATTTAACACCGCAAGCTGGCGGAAAATAACAGAGGCGCTAATAACTTTCGATATTCCAGCATATCTCAGAAGAATCCTAAACAATTACTTGTCGGACAGACTTCTACTCTACGACACCGATGAAGGCAGAAAGAAATATAAGATTTCAGGCGGAGTTCCACAAGGCTCAGTGCTGGGTCCAACGCTATGGAACATAATGTATGATGGCATATTGAAACTACATCTACCAAAAGGGGCGAAAATAGTTGGTTTTGCTGATGACATAGCCATTGTGGTCGTAGCTAAGCACATAAAAGACATTGAAGAGAGTGCAAACAACTCGATCACTAGTGTTCAAAACTGGCTCCTCGATGCAGGTCTAGAGCTTGCACAGCAAAAAACCGAGACAGTGCTAATTAGCAGCAGGAAGATCCGAGAAGTGGCGAAAATAAACGTATGTGGCCATGAAATAGAATCAGCCCCAGATCTGAAATACCTCGGAATCATACTGGATGCTAGATTAACATTCAAGCGGCATATTGAATATGCAGTCGGAAAAGCGGAAAAAGTCGCAGTAGCGCTTTCGAGACTGATGCTTAACGTCGGAGGTCCAAAGCAACAGCGAAGGCAGTTATACGCCAATATAGTCAGAAGTGTCCTGCTATACGGGTTTCAAATCTGGGGTGAAGCCTTTAAGAAGACGTCATACGCACGCGAAGCGAAGTCTTTATACCGGCTCTGCGCGGTTAAGGTATGCTGCGCTTACCGAACTACATCGGAAGATGCTGCGTTGGTTATTGCTGGCCTATGTCCAATAGATATCCTGGCGACGCAGACGTTGGCAAGATCTGTAAACAAGGCGAATCGCCAAGCAGAAATCAAGATATGCTGGCAACAGTGGCAATGCCGTTGGGACCAGACAGATAAAGGTCGCTGGACACACCGTCTCATACCATCAATAGAGAAATGGTTAAGCCGGAAACATGGAGAAGTAAACTTCCAGTTAACCCAAATGCTTACGGGGCATGGCTGTTTTAAATCTTACTTTTATAGATTTAAAATCGATGATGACCCTTACTGCACTCTCTGCGAAGAGGACGATATCCAAGATGCTGAACATTGCTTTTTTGCCTGCACATATTTTGAAGATGAACGAAACTGCCTAAACGTACAGGTAGGGCGGCTGACAAAAGTAGAGAATTTGATCGATATAATGCTCGAATCGATCGAAAACTGGTCTGCCGTCTGCAACATGGCAAATATGGTAATATCGAAACTACGTCAGGCGGAACGACTCCGCAGAAATACATAATCTTTTAATGTCGGTTGACGACAACAAACTTCACACCGAATCGGCGGCTCGGAACCTAGTCCGTTCCGACTGCCTGCACTAATAAAAAAAAAAAAAATAAAAATAAAAAATGTAAGCAGTTTGGCTCTTTGGCCCTAAGCACAGCTCCCAACGAACAGCCCAAAGCGGTTACACACGGCCGGGTAGCCCGGAATCTCGTCCGTTCCGGCTACCAAGAAAGGTTAGTGCTCAATAAACTACTTTTGAGAAATTTATATATATATGTATGTTAAATCCTCAGCTATAAAATATTGTGTTTTTTCCAATAGTTCATACAAAGCAGAAAAAATCGAATTAAGTAAGTAGACGGCTCGGAATCCAGTCCGTTCCGACCGTTGCAGAATAGTTGGAAACCATAAATTTTGAAAAACCAGACGAGAAGAAGTAAAGAGAGTAACAGAGCGGCTCGGAACCCAGTTCGTTCCGACCGGCGGGCAAGGTAATCTAAAATCGTAAATTATATTAAAATCAATAGTTTATATAATAGGAGAAATACCATGTTGAGCGGCTTGGAACCTCGTTCGTTCCAACCGGCAGTTAAGCAAAAAAAAAAAAAAAAAAAAAAAAAAAAAAAATGCTTGGAAATGAAACGGGGCAATTTAAACCCCCACGAAGATGTAACAAACAACAGTACAGAGGGCGGTACAAACAGACTTCACGTACGTAGAGCGTAAGCTCAAGCCATCTCCCGACGAAATACCTGACGGTAGTACCGGGGGAAATGGTACTCAGACAGTAGGAGGTTTAGTTAGGGTTAAAGTCCCACACTGACAAACCGGTGACGGTTAGGCTTTCGATGCTTCCTCCTCGTAAAAAAAAAAAAAAAAAAAAAAAACATAGACGCACATGTACAAGCTAGAAGCCAGGTAGACGTAGAAAAGGGTATAAAAGCGGCTCTAGTTTCGTAAACCAATTCAGTGAAAGTTGAGACAGTGAACAGCGAACATCGAGTGCGAAATTTTATTTTGAATTTTATAAAGAGAAATAAAAGTACAATACAATGGCAGAGGAAATTTTAGACATTGCAATTTGGCAAATCCAACTAACACAAAGGAATGGAAACCAATCACTTTGAAAGATGCTTTTTTGGCTATTATTTTGTATGCTGGACTCACTAAATCGAATAGTGAACCTCTGGAAGAGTTATAGGGTCCAATATATAAAGCTGAACTCTCATTAGATCGTATGAAGTGCCTTAGATTCGGCAATGGAAATACGCGACAGCAGCGACTAATCAACAGCAAAACTGCGGTATGGATAATATTTGGCAAATGTTGCAGTCTAACTTGGCAGCAGCTTACACTCCGAATGATGCAGTGACCGTTGATGAGCAGTTATTCCCATACAGAGGCCGCACCCGTCTCACATAATGCATTCCATCGAAGCCTGCTAAGTACGGTATAAAGATATGGTGGTTGTGCGACTCAAAATCATTTTATCCTGTCAAAGGAATGATTTACTCTGGGAAATTGCCTGACCAGGCACGAGAGGTGAATCAAGGGCAGAATGTTGTACTTCAAGTTTCGGAGAGATATTTGAATACAGGCAATATGACGACAATTTTTTCACAACTTTGGATTTGGCGCGTACTTTGATCAGGAAGAAAACCACATAAGTTGGAACAGTGCGCTCGAATAAGACATATGTGCCTCGGGAATTCCAAAAAAATCATACGCGTCCTGTCAACAGCACATTGTTCGGCTTCAACGAAGGTCGATATAGCACCATGTTCATATGTGCCCAAGAAGAACAAAGCGGTAATTTTGAAGTCGACACAACATTATATTTGCAGTGTGGGCATGCAAACTGAAAAGAAGAAGCCGTTTGCTATTTTGGATTACAACGCCAATCGGGCTTTGGACCATATGCTTGGCACATAAACATGCAAGCACTCAACAAACAGCTGGCCATTGGCCATGTTTTATAATATGGTGAACATTGCTGCATTAGCTGCATTTATTTCATACAACGATATGAAGCCAATAAAAAGAAGTGACAGACGACGGTCATTCCTACTGATGCTGACAAAACAATTGGCACTACCAAACATAGAGGAACGAGCGCTGAACAACCGCATATCCAAGAATACGGAACGCAATGGAAGCATTTGATGTAAAGGTAAGAAAAAACAATTCTAATGTTCAAAAGCAGAATAACTACATAATTGTGTCCTTTTTAGATATTATCAAGCCCGGCAGAAGGAGCTGCACCGTTGTTTGCGTCCAGAACGTCGTGTCGCCTATGCCGTTCTGAGTACGGACGGCAGCGGAAAACAAGGGCCTATTACCATTCCTGTAACAATCCAGTTTGTACAGAGCATTCAACACTTATGCATCGATGCTACACCTGCACAGAAAATATGTTGGACGTGGGATAATCTACACAACAATAATTTTTAGGCTTTTTTCATATAAAACTCATAAAAAATTAATAATGGTATATATAACAAAAAAAAATTTTTCTAACACTCATTATACATACATGTATAATTAGTAAATAATAATAAATCAAAATAAAAAAATTTTTAAAAAAATGCGTTTTCATATATGTATAACATTCATTATACATGTATAGTAATAAGTATAGGTCCCTGAGGACCTTGTACTTCGTATAAGGGCAACGGATGCCTCAACCGTCGGAGGGTTAATGCCTTTGCAAACAACCACGCACTCCTTGTGGATGAATTTTCATTAATCTCCGATATTTTATTTTTTCTCCCTCTTTGCCTCTTTCACCATTCTTTTCCATTCTCTCTTACGGAACTCGAGATCGTCCAGTTTGAATAATGAGCAACTTTTATATTGAGTAACTTTGAGGAGTTTAAAGGCTCTCGACAGGTCCGGGTTCCACCAGGACTTGGGTGTCCTCTTCTTCAATTTGTACGTTGGCCGTTGAATGGCATCCGAAAAAGCCCTTTCAAAGAGCATCATTTCCGATTATACTTTCGTTTCCTTTAATTTCTTTAGGAGTTTCTTTTGCGAAAGAAAATAGTCGTTTCTGAAAGTTTTAATCTTAAAAGCAATTGTAATAGGATAATTGTGACTTCCGCCTATCCTAATTTGGTCCACAGACCACTTTAGGTTCAAGTTTGAGTTGGTCAGAGATAAGTCTAAAACCGATCCAGATTCCTGATTCACGTTTCTTCTGAATGTTACTGTCCCTGTGTTGAGGACTGAAAAGTTGAATTGAGATAGGACATTCACCAAATTATTGCCTCTATAAGAGTCCGTGGAATCACCCCACTCAGTCGCCCTGGCGTTAAATTCTCCTAAGATCAAAACGTTTGAAAACTTTTCCAGTAACACAAGTATACAAAAGTGAAATTTGCCACATGAAAGACGTGTTTATCTAAAAGTATAAGTGATTTTTATTATTATTTTGCAATAAACTCCAATAGATAATTATTTAAACAGCTTTGCGCTTGTACTTATTAATAGGCTTCGTATGTGTATGTGCTTTACAAACATTAGTTTACACAGGATGTTTGCAAAAAGGCAATCGACGCCGATAGAAATCGCACGATCCAGTCAAGAATGTCGCCGGATGAACATGGAACATTGTCCCGGACTTGGTCCAGTTGGTTTCAGTTTGCGTGCAGTTTCGCCAAGGCACATGATTGATCGCATGTGTATACTAAATTGCCACAAGTATGATATACTAAGAACAGGTCAATGAATTTCAAGTGCACTTGTTGCTTAGCATATACATGTGGGAACAGAAAACAGAACACGTAGTGGACGAACATACAAAAATGTGCAACTCTGCAACCCGTATCGAAAAGACAAAGACGCTAGGACGGTTAATAAATAAAATTACAAACGACAGTTGATCGAAGGACAGCAAACCGAACGGCTAAACGCGCAACACCAAATTAGTCTTATAATTAAACTTAAATTAATGTATTTCATGTAAAAATCAAAAGTTAATAAACATTTTAATTTAATAAACCTACAAATATTGGGGGCTCGTCCGGGAATCAAAGACTAATAACCGTGTGTAGTGCGTGAAGTTGCAACCGCCCGCAAACGTTATACAAATTTAACATATTTAAGCGTCGCTAAACGCTCAGAAACAATATCGTGCGAATTGCGTGAAGTTGCAAACGCTATACAAACTAAAAAATTTCAAGCGTCGTCAAACGCTATAGAAATTTCAAAAATTGTAAGCGTCGTCAAACGCTTCAAATTAAGCCTAGTGTTTGTGAAGTTGCAAGCGCCCGCAAGCGCTATATAAATTTAAAAAATTTTTAAGCGTCGTCAAACGCTTCGAACTAAAACTAGTGTCGTTCGTAAATTGCAAGCGCCGGTAAGCGCTATACAAATTGTATAAACTACAAGCGTCGTTAAAAGCTAGAGAGCTTATCACAAGATTCCTTCGGGAAAAATCAGCAAGAAGCGTTACATGCTTATAATTTTCGTGTAAATTGTAGAGTGTGCGAAATTTTGAACTATTGTAGTGTGTAAAAACTGTACACCTGCACAAAGTGTAATCGTCACAGAATTTTCAAAGGAAGCCACAAAATTGGCAACGTAGCAAAGCGTCTGATTTTAAAATCAAAATTAACGTCAAATCAGCACATTGGAGAGACAAGAAAAACCGAAGCAACAAGTGAAGCTACAAAAAGTCGTAGACGTGGCAAAGCGACCGATACAAATTTAAATGTAACGTCGAATAAGTATATTGGAGTAAAGGAGATAGACAAGAAAATCCGAAGCAACGAGTAAAGCTACAAAAAGTCGTAGACGCGGCAAAGAGAGTGAAAAATTTAACGTCGATTCACCATATTGGAGTAAGCGAGAGAGCAGCGAATAATCGAAGCAATCTACAAATTTTGCAAAAAGTAGACAGCCGTGGCATGCAAATTTAAACGTCGAATGCAACATATGTATGTAAGAGGAAGAGAGAAGTGAAAACGAAAAGCAGCAAAATATACGAATGAATACAACGAAGGCAAAGAAGTAAGAAACTACCAGAGGAGATACATAAAACGAATATCGAGAATAAATAGCAATAGCTACAAATAATTGCGAAGAACGAGAAAAATCAAACAGAAGTAAAAACTACGAGAGAAGACAGAATAAAACAAACACAGCAACAGAAGCAGAAGTTACAACAGAAATTAAAGAGAAGAAGTAAATGAAAGCTGAAACAACGAGAGGAGGCGAAACTAGATAAGTCAATTATAAATTTGTTCTTTTCAATTGTACTTTGTTTATATAAAAATATTGATATACTAAAATTTGTTAGAATTAAGATTTTGCATACAAATTTATTTTAAGTGGTGTAGACATGGACAGGCAGACAATACTGACGTTAAACGTAAGACAGTTGCAAGACGCATTACGGGAAATAAACAAATCCACCACTGGCCTCAAAGGGGAGTTACAAGAGAGGTTGTTGTTACATTACTGCCACGAAATGACTGATGACAATGACGGTTCAATTAGCACTTACGAAGATGCACCTGACGATGAAAATGTAAATATCGCTGCCGCCGTCGCGCCGACTCATAGGTCAATATTCACATTCAAAGACATCCAAGATAGTTTAACACAATTTAGTGGCGATGACAATGTTGATGTTCAGCAATGGGTAAATGAATTTGAGGAAAACGCCTTAGTTGTCGGTTGGAATAGTATCCAAAAATTCATTTACGGAAAACAGTTGCTGAGAGGGGCCGCTAAATTATTTATTAGAAGCCAAAGAGGTTTAGTTAGTTGGGAGCTACTGAAAGAAGAGTTGATAAGCGAATTTGGAAAGAAATTATCGTCATCAGAAATACATAATCAGCTACGGTACCGTAAAAAGAAAGGAACCGAAACATTTCGATAGTATTTGTATGTTTTAACTGAAATAAGCAAGCCATTGAATATCGATGTGGAAAGTTTAATTTTATATTTTATAGAGGGTATTTTGGATACGAGGGTAAATAAATCGATACTATATGAAGCAAAAACTATAAGTGAACTAAAAGACAAAATCAAAGTTTATGAAAAAATTCATGCTAAAACATCGAATCAAGGTTTGAAAACGGTGAACCAGCAAAATGCAAGTTCATCTGGCCTGCAAAAAGTTTCAAAACCTTGTTTTAAGTGTGGTAGCACGACACATTTAATTCGCGACTGCACCAGTAGGCAAATTAAATGTTTTAAATGTAATGGTGTTGGGCATAAATCATTTGAGTGCAGAAGTGCAGATGGTGTTAAAGTTAAGAAAGAGACCGATAACGTAAATGTGATAAACCCTGAAAATAGATATAATTTGCCTGTAAAAATAGTGAAGATAGGAGGTTTCCAAACTAGTGCATTAGTAGATACCGGGTGTTGTCTATGTTTAGTGAGGCGTGATACTTTTGAACAGATAAAGTTTGACGGTGTAGTTACGAATGATATACGCACTCTTTACGGTGCATGTGCGAAAGAGTTTACAACTTATGGAAGTTTCAGCACAGAAATAGAAGTTGATGAATTAAAATTTTTGCAAACTTTCCATATTACAAGCAAGAGTGCCATTCCTTACCCAGTATTTATTGGTACGTCAGTTTTAGATAAGGTCAATATCAACGTGAAGCCCGAAGGCGCAGAGTTTGTTAGAAGAACATGTAATGAAAATAATCAGAAAAATTCTATAGAGTTGATAGATGAGTTTCAAAGTTTATGTATGAATGCAGGAGATTACGAGTATGAGCACCAATTTATTCAGGATATGATTAAAGCCTATACACCCATACGTAGCGAGGATTGTCCAACTGAAATGAAAATTATTTTAAACGACGAAATCGCAGTGTGTCAGCGCCCACGTAGATTGTCTTGGGAAGATAAAAAATTTGTCGATCAGCAAGTAGAAGATTGGTTGCAAGCTGACATTATCCAGCCTAGTTATTCTGATTACGCGTCACCAATCGTAATAGTTAGCAAAAAAGACGGGTCAAAGCGTTTATGTTGTGACTACAGGTCATTAAATAAAAAAATTGTCCGAGACAATTTTCCGATGGCGCGAATTGATGATGTATTGGACCGTTTACAGGGAGCGAACATTTTTAGTACTTTAGATTTGGAAGATGGATTCTTTCACGTCCCAGTTGCTAAAGAGTCCAGGAAGTATACAGCTTTTGTGACACCAGACGGGCAATACGAGTTCAAGTATGTGCCATTTGGGATATGTAATTCACCAGCAGTGTTTTGTAGGTTTGTAAGCTTTATTTTTAGGGATCTCATAAAAGACGGGACGATTGCCATTTATATGGATGACATTATTATTCCATCAAAAGATGCTGAAGAAGGGTTACGTAAATTAAAGCGAGTATTAGACGTAGGATCGAGGTACGGGGTTCGCATTAAATGGAAGAAATGCCAGTTTTTGCAACGACGAGTTTCTTTTCTTGGGTATGTTATTGAGCAAGGCACAATTAAACCATCTGAAGAGAAAGTGCTGGCCATTGAGCGATATCCTTTACCGAAAGATAGAAAGGGTATAGAAAGATTCCTAGGCTTAACATCGTATTTTAGGCGATTCATTAATAACTATGCAATACAAGCTAAACCTTTATCAGATTTATTAAAAAAAGACCGAAATTTTAAAATGGGGGAGGAGCAGTTAACAGCTTTCCAGAAGTTGAAAAATTTTCTTAAAACTGCACCAGTATTACGGTTATACAACCCTAATGCCGATACTGAAATTCATACTGATGCGTCAAAATTTGGCTATGGAGCAATATTCATGCAAAAGTGGAGCGAAGATCAATCGTTTCATCCTGTTCAGTTTCTTAGTAGGAAAACAAGTCAGTCTGAGGAAAAGTATAGCTCCTACGAGTTAGAAGTTTTAGCAGTGATCGTAGCTTTAAAGAAATGGCGAATATATCTAAAGGGTATTAAATTTACTATCGTTACTGACTGTAACGCCTTTGCTTTGACGATGCGAAAGGACGACGTACCTCCAAGAGTAGCAAGGTGGGCCTTGTTTCTACAAGAGTTTGATTACCAAATTGTTCACAGATCTGGTTCCCAGATGAAACACGTAGACGCCTTAAGCAGGATGTTTTGCTTGCAAATGGAGGAGACATTAAGACACCGTTTGTTGCATGCTCAACAAGCTGATGGGTGGACAAAGGCCGTTAGGGCGATTTTAGAAAAAGGACCGTACGAAGACTTTTATTTAGCGCATGGAATATTGTGTAAAGACCCAGCTAAAGAACTTGTAGTTATTCCTTCACTAATGGAAAATGACATAATAAAAACTGTACATGGACAGGGTCATTTCGCCGCACGAAAAACGCAAGAGCCAATCGAAAAATCATATTACATACAACATTTAAGTCAGAAGGTTATAAATATAGTAAACAGTTGTGTCGAGTGTATTGTAGCTAACGCAAAAATGGGGAAGAAAGAAGGGTTCCTTACACCTATACCAAAAGATGATTACCCTTTAAGTACTTATCATCTTGACCATTTAGGCCCATTGACAGCGACGTCAAAATGTTATAATCACATCTTGTCGGTAGTAGATGCTTTTTCAAAATTTTCGTGGCTGTATCCAACAAAGGATACAAGTGCAACAGCAGTAGTAGACAGATTAAAGCGACAGGCAGCCATTTTCGGAAATCCCAAGAGGGTAATAACCGACAGAGGTGCGGCTTTCACTTCTCAGGTATTTAAAGATTATTGCAGCGAACAGGGGATACAGCATCTTGTAATTGCAACAGGAGTTCCGCGAGGTAATGGTCAGGTGGAGCGTGTCCATCGAATATTAATACCCATGTTGACGAAACTTTCCTTGGCAAACCCTGACCAATGGTATAAACACGTAGATGCAGTTCAACAATTTTTAAATAATTGTCCTAGCCGTAGTACGAAAGCTTCTCCGTTTAAGCTCTTAACTGGGCTACAAATGCGCTTGGGCAAACAGGTAGATTTAAGCGAGCTCATTGAAGATGACGCAATTAGTGAGTTAGGGGCAGAACGCGATAGAATTAGAGAAGAAGCAAGAGTTAGGATTCGTAAAATTCAGGACGAAAACCGGAAAAGTTTTAACGCAAAAAGAAAAGCTGAAAAATCTTACGAAGAAAATGACTTAGTAG
Source organism: Philophylla caesio (assembly GCA_963971545.1). Lineage (NCBI taxonomy): Eukaryota > Metazoa > Arthropoda > Insecta > Diptera > Tephritidae > Philophylla > Philophylla caesio. The sequence goes on along the minus strand of OZ020608.1, from coordinate 34,626,708 downwards.
CTATAAAAAGAACTCAGTATGGCCCTGCTCTTAAGCTAAAGAAAAAATATCTTGGACCGTACAAAATAACCAGAAAACTTAACCATGGTCGTTATGAAGTTGAAAAGATAGGTGAACATGAAGGCCCGAATCGGACGACGACGGTAGCAGAATACATGAAGATATGGAACGCGACGTTCGGGGACGAACTAAAGTCAGGAAGGCCGATTGTGGGAACAGAAAACAGAACACGTAGTGGACGAACATACAAAAATGTGCAACTCTGCAACCCGTATCGAAAAGACAAAGACGCTAGGACGGTTAATAAATAAAATTACAAACGACAGTTGATCGAAGGACAGCAAACCGAACGGCTAAACGCGCAACACCAAATTAGTCTTATAATTAAACTTAAATTAATGTATTTCATGTAAAAATCAAAAGTTAATAAACATTTTAATTTAATAAACCTACATACATAAGTATGTACATCTTGATTAATTTTTAGCTAATGCTAATGCAAAGCTCCAATGTTCTATTGACAGTTGTGCGCTCCTGCTTAGCACTATCGCCAGAATCTCAGTCAGGGCAAGCAAAATCTTAATAATAGAAAAAGTTTTTTCTAATAGCTCGGCAAACCTCCGAGGGCATTTCCGCCATGAAAAAGCTTCTCATTAAATAAATCTGCCGTTCGGAGTCGGCACAAAACTGTAGGTCCCTCCATTTGTGGTATAAGATAAAGACGCACACCACAAATGGTAGGAGAAGCTCGGCCAAACACTGAGCTATATAGTATACGCGCTAAAATTATATACATACATATATTATATATATACTATCAAGCGTAATGTGTGTATTTGGAATGTTAATTTTCGAAAATGTTTGATCTATTTGTTTTCAGGGCAATAAAAATTATCGTCAGCATGGAATGCGTGTGTGTTATTCGGATGACCTTAAGAGTGCCCGGCATTACAAAGTTGCAAGGTTGGCCTAAAAAACACAACATAAAAAATATGTTCATGTAGATATTTGTTTAAGTATTGATACGAAAATTAAAGAAATTTACCATTCATTGTAAGTTAGAGAAAATATGGCAACTTGTATGGTGTATCATATGCGTCTACGTCAGAATTTTTTTGTAATTTCTTTTTCTATTGTGGGCACTTTCAGTAAGCTCTTGGTTTAATTTTTGTATTTTAAAGAACATTCTTGCCCTAAAAAATATTTTTTTTTATTTTAATATCGTAATGAATATTCGAAGCTTGCTCAATGTGTTTTTTAACAAAGTTATTTTTTATGAGCAAACCATCCTCGTTCATTGCATTAAATACCAGAGCTCCCAAATAACAGTTAAGGGCCGTACACATACAACTTTCCTCGCTTTACTTGACAATTCGAACTTTAACAACAAAGCATGAGGTGTAGAAGGTTTGCTACATAGAACGCTTTGACAGTTTCTGCGATTATTGTTTGTTTTGAATTGCGATATTTGTTTATTCCGAGTATTTTCATTAATAAAAGAATAAGAAACGTGTTTTACATCTACTTATGTATGTTTGAAATTCGCGAGTGTAATAAACTTTATTAAGACTGAGATGTAACAAGTCTTCTTGCAGCATCTTTCGACAAAATAAATAAAAACCGATCCAGGGGATTTTAGGAAAACGATGAGGGTGGTTAGCAAAGAGGTGTCTCATTTGTTATTTGTTCATATTTCTCTTCTTTTCTCTTTTTAAAAATAATTATATATGCAAAAATTATGAAATACAAGTGAATTCTCTAAATCGTGTGTGTATGCACGCAGAAATAAAATGGAAACGTAAACAGTTGGTTGTCAAAGTGTACAAAAGTTGAGAGTTCGCCATGATTTTGCTTCGTTTTGCTTTGCTTTACTTTTCTCGCCTTGTATTTAGCAGCACTCATATAACATCAGGTCTTCAACTTATCTGTCAAAGCGAAACTCTGAAGCAAAGCAAAGCGAAAGTCTTATGTGTACGGCCCTTTAACCTTTTGAAGCGTTTGCAAAATAACACACAATTATGGAGAAAAACGACTGCTCTCATTTATTGATAGTCACTGTCCTGCCTGCGTTGCTTTGCTTTCGCTCAGTGAGAAATCTTTATGTACGCAAAATAAATGTTGTTCTCAGCTAATGAGAGATATCATTGACTGGAAAATATAAAAGTCTTTTTGCAAATATGTATGTTGGTATGTATTTAGGCACGATTAAATGTATTGATTTTATTGTGCTAGAACAGTTTTAGGTGACAAAATATTAAACTACGATTTTTACTGTGTCCATAGATTTTTATTATATTTTCTCAGCATTAATGTTTGTAACTATATTGAAATATATATATTAAAAAGGTTTAAATAAGGAAAAAATTTAGTATTAGTACCTACTTAAATAAAAGAGAAAGTATTTGAAAATATTCTGAATAAAAAGTTTGAAACTTTAGAGAAACTTTGCAGAATTTTTATGATTTTTGCACAATTTTGGAATCTGGATTTGTATGGTTTTTTTTTATAGAATGAGCTATGCATTTATAAAAAATTTATAAACATTAAAATCAAAATGTCGGGACTCTATTAATTTGTCCGACACTATATGTATATGGATACCTTTTCCTCTTACTATGCAGAAGGTTAGTGCAAGGCTTGGGAGACTCTCTCTTTACCGCTATATAACTGACCCTCAATTTTGGAAGTATCAGCGAGAAACTTACGCAGCGCAACTTTTTTTCGTCCGCAGTATATCTGGTGCTTACGTAATAGAAAGGTGTACTTTGATATCTAGTCTCTAATTAGTGATCGGTCGAAAAAAATTTGTCAGTATGGGTAGAAAATTTAATGAAGAAATCAGAAAACACTATGTTTTTGACCGCAACAGTTTAATATCAGAGTGCAAAATATGCAAAAAGAAATTAACCGGAAATCATTCTACAAATTTAAAAAGACACCTGGAAGTGAAACACAATATTGTATTTGGAACAGACGATAGGTGTGAAGTTGTAGAAAAAAAAGTTAAAATTTCATATTTCATCAACAAACATCAATTTATTGATTCGATAATAAAAATAGTTACTAAGGATGGAAGGCCTTTTATCCATCTAGATAGTGAAGGGTTTACAGACATTGTTAGCCCAATATTTCAGTGTCTGGAAATACAACCGATAAACTCAAAAAATGTGATGCATTATGTTGACGAAAAAGTCATATCAATAAAAAATGATATCAAAAATTTAATCAATAAAAGGCTTGTATCATTAAAAATTGATTGTGCCACGCGACTTGATCGCTCAGTGCTAGGAATAAACTTGCAAATATGTGAACCTAATCCTCTAAAGGTAGTAGTAAAAACTATTGGAATCATTCAATTAGAAGACCGTCATACGAGTAATTACATAAAAACAAAAGTGAAAGAATGTCTTCAAAATTTCGAAATCGCACTAGATAAAATTTACAGGTACCTTTTTATAATTTCCATTCATTCTGTTTTTACTAGTCCCCTGTGGGAAAAACCAAATTTTTTTGTCCAGTGATTTGAAGAGTTAGTATTGGGCGTTTTTCGAACCCCTGCTGCTTTGTATTCGAACAAATTACGCAACTATGAAAACTTTGATGACGTATTGTGTTCCTGAAAGTATGGATGATATTGTCGACGTACATTACGTCGACGTACGATTGTACATTCAGTTTTAATGCTGTATTGATGCGGTATTTTTACGTTGTACACAAGTGTTTTGGAAAACGCCCATTCTTAGCTTTGACTGACATAGTATTATTAGTGTTTGTTTTTATTAAATAGCATCACAACTGACAATGGACGAAATTTATTGAAAATGGTCGAGTCTTTAAATGAAGAATCCACTGAAGAAGCTGATTCTGATGAAAATCACATGGTAGAAATTCTAGACTCCATCTCATTCCCCAACATACATTCAGTCCGCTGTGCTGCACATAGCGTGCAACTATGTGTAACTGATATGCACAAAGAAATTAATACAGATTTAAAGATTGAAAATGCAAGAAAATTGGTCAAACTATTACGTACTAATAAAAATAGGTGAGAATCTTTTTTTAAATGAATTTGTCATGATCAAGCTGATGAATGAGTGAAATGATCGAATGCACTGCATTTTAATATATGGGCCTCTAAAAAAATAACTTATGTATGTATGTAACTACATACATATATAATTTCGGCAGATACATACATACATATCGTCACCTTAATTCACAAAGGCCCTAACCAACACTTTTTTCTAAATTGCGTTTTTCACAGATTTCGGCAGGATATATTAATATACACCTTCACTAAAAATTTTAAAACGGTAGGATCGAAAGCAAGGAAGTTATGCCATTTTTTAAACGCCATATCTGATGTATTTGATGTTCTTTTCATAATGTTTTTTGCTTCTCCTGTAAAATTTAAAATTTGTTGGTTTGGGCCTTTGTGAATTAAGGTGACGATATATTGCTATGAGCACTTTTCTTCCAATTTATAGTTTTTGGACGGTAATTTTTAATTTATAAATTTTATAGGCGTATTTTGCATCAAAATAATGCAATTGTACCATCGCTTGACGTTCCCACAAGGTGGAACTCCACTTTTATTATGCTCACTAAATTACTTAAACTGAAAGAGTTTATTTTAACACAAGAAATGATATCACTTCAAATTGATTGGGAATGGATAGAAAAGTACTTAAAAGTGCTAGAACCGATATGGGCTGCAACAGTAAAACTTCAGCAAGAGCAGTTTATTTCGAGTGAACTATTTAAGTTATGGATTGAACTTAAATTAAAATATGAAGCTGATACAACAGAATATAGTCAATCAATTCTTAGAGCACTTACAAAAAGGCAGGATGCGTTACTTGAAAATGTCACCATTTTGAGTGCAGTATACTTGGATCCTCGATTAAATTTACTTCTAAGCAGTACTCAAAAATTTTCTGCAAAAGAAAATTTGAAAAAAATTGCTAGAAGAATATTTACTTCTGTTCAGGTATGTATGTTTACGTATTTTTATCTGTGTTCCTATGGCCATGTCAAGTAAATTTTGCTATATATTTATATTTCCATTTCACTTGTAGGATCAACGAGGTACTTCGCTGGACCAAGAAACACTTCCGGTTATAATTTCAAACGAAACAACCGAAATAACCGACAATGAAGAAGATTCATATCTTGACGCCTTGCTAAATCAAATTGCTAGTGAAAATGTAAATGACCAATTAGATTGTACAAGTAATACGCCAGATAAATTAGTATGTATATACAATCAAATTGAAAACTTTGAATTATTGCATAAGCGTTTGCCACTAAGCACAAACATTTTATCCTATTTTGAAGAAAAGGTTCAATATCAATCTCCAGACCTTTTTAACATAGCGTTAGTTGTGTTTGGCGTACCGGCGACACAAGTATCCGTAGAAAGGGCTTTTTCGGCACTTAATTTTATATTAAGCGAAAGAAGATATAGTTTAAATGCTAAAACGGTAGAAAATTTACTTTTAGTTAAGTTAAATACTTAATTTTTTGTTGTTATGTATATATGAATATTATGTACATATGTTAATTTAATATGAAGAAATATTAATTTTTATAAAATAATAAATTTTTTTGTACATTAATAATGAGTTTTTATATTCATTATTAAACATACTATCAATTGACCTTTTAGAATAACCACAATTCGGTTTGCTCAACAAATAACAGTTGAAAAGCAACCATCAAAAATAAATCACGTTTGTTAATCTCACTAAACGTGAGATATTATTTGACCACAAACATAACTCTCAGTTGCAGACCGTTAAGGCAAACACATATGCATATCGTACAGTGAGAAACCTTTTCACCGTAGCGCAAATGCAATGCCAAGTGATAAATCGAAATGATTTTTTCTGGTTAACTGTTATTTGGGAGCTCTGTTAAATAGGTCGACTTCCTAAACGCAAGTTGCAATGCATATTTACAATGCATAGAATTCCTAAACGCATACTTGAATTTTCTGGCAACGCCTAATGTTCCTAAACGTTTGGCAACTCAGTTAGATGAGCATCAGATGTCAAAATCATGCATCATTTTTATTTGGTATGCAAAGGAGTTACAATGGCAGAGTAAGTGATTTTATTTTTTATAACTTAGTTATTTATTTGTTTATTTGTGCTTTATGACTAATTTAATACATGTGTATGCATGTTTCTTATGTTACAGAGAAAAAAAGTGGACACATGAGCGAAAAAATTAAATTATTAAATCAATATTTGCAGAGTTAGCTGGAGCTAATTCTTCAGCACTTGTCAATAAAACGGATACATGATTTCTTGTCGCGTCCATATTTACAAAAATTTTAATATTTGTAATAACAAGTGTTTATGACATATGTTTTGTGTATAAGTTGTAGAATGACGTTCCTAAATGCCGTCAATATGCAAAGCATTTTTCTGCAAAGCAGGGTTGCTTTTAAGATCTGCTTTGCATTGCATACGCATTTTTTTGAGTTATGCATTGCAACTTGCGTTTAGGAAGTCGACCATACTGATTTCAGTAGACGCATTTGATCCATCATACAACTGCTCGGTATTGATAGTCCGCCCTCGCTCAAATGGCTTGCCCATGTATATGAGTTATCCTCATTACTTCTCAAATAAGTGCTTGGTATATCGTCGCGCGGTTTGTGGCATATATAACCCGCTAGATGTTCGAGTCCATCGAACTCTAATTCGCCGAGCTCCACCTGTTTCACCGGCCACAATTTCGGTTCGGTGGTAAAATTTTTTAATAATGTGAAAAATGTATTATATATTATTATATTATATTATAAAATAGTACTTGTAAGTGGGGGAGGCATAATCTCCAAATCAGGGGCCTATTTCACTAAACTACAATTCTACAAGCTACAATCACAAGTTTAATTTTCACAAGTGTTGATAATTTGCGTTTCATTAAAATTTTGACAACACTTGTAGTTTTCTGCACTTGTAAACTACAATTTCTACAATAACAAGTTCTTGTATACTTGTGATGTCAATTTAACAATTGTTATGTTGTATGTGTTTAGTGTTGGTTGCCCACTTGTTGTGTTTATAAAAAAGTTAAAAATTGTTTATTTGTAAAAATGGCAAATCAACATAACAAAATTAGTGTGGTGCGGGAGATCTTAGCTGCCAAAGACATTATCTTTGGTAAGTTTAGCGATAAACTTATCAAAATGTTGAAAATGGAAGAGTGGAAGAATATGCGTATTAAGTGTGTTGCACTTGGATTGGTTTCAAGTGCAAAAGACGCCATATATATAGTGATGTTTTTTGGGCAAACATCAAACGGGCGACACTGGTGCGTTTACTTTAAAAAAGTGTTAAAAATGTATATAGCAATTTTTTAAATTAAGGCAAAAAGGGACAACTCCAGAAAGACTGAAGGCAGGGGCTGTAAATTATCCGAGTTGGATACCCTGGTCTTAGAAGTGATTGGGAAGGAGTCACCAACCTGCGATGGTATTCGGCCCCAAGAGAATGATGGTGAGGATATGCCATTGCAAGATTTGATTGGCATCACATTAGATGAAAGCAATGACAGCAACTCACCGGTGGTAATTACGGAAGTGACTGCTACCAAGAAGGAAGAAAAGCCAGTGCCTATGCCTGAGAGCATACATACTTTGCAAACAAAGCGGTATTTATTGCAGTAACTACGCTTTTTACCACTCTGCACACAGTGGCTTTGCTCACACCAGGCAAGTCACCTATTGCATGGTATGTGGTTCCTGTTCCTAGCCAGCGTAACGTAATCAGCAGCTGCTGTTGCACCGTTAGAGAATGGCTTCTACTTGTCTTCCCCTCCAGTATTGGACACAACAAATTTAACAACAAAACAAATTTTTCACGTTTTAACCTTAAACGCTCATTATACTCCAACGTGGATTCCAGGAATTCATATTCCAGACGTAGCGTAAATAGTATTCTCCTTTTTAATGTGATTTCATTATCGCTTTCATCACTAAAATCGTATAAGTTCATTTTGCACGTACAAAAAAAATATGAGCTTTTTAATCTATTATAAAAGAAGGTCTAAAATTTTGGAAAGAGATAATCTCGGGCACTACTGAACGGATTGGGATGCAGCTTTTTTAAATTAATGCTTACAGTTAGCACTACAATGATAGCTACTTAAATTAAAAATTAGCCTATATTTCTGAAATATTTAAGCGGAAAGTTTTAAAAAATTTTACACTAAGTACAGCATTGCTGCAACCGAATGTAAAATCAGTGCCGTAGCGGGAAGATGTGTAGTTGTGTGAGTAGTAAATCAACTGCTCTTCGTTACTAAAGGGTGTTTTTTTTACAGGTTTGTTTTTCGAATAGAGATAAAACTGGCATTTTGTGGTCAAATCTGGCAACTCTAATGTCATTTATGTTCAGTTTGGTTTGCCATTTCATCATGAACAGGTTGACAAAAGAACAACGCTTGCAAATCGTGCAAATTTATTTCGAAAATAATGGTTCAGTTCGCGAAGTTTACCGTGAGCTCCGTCCATTTTATGGTCGACATAATCGTCCATCAGAGCAATTAATTCGGTTAACCATGGATCGTTTTCGCACTACGTTTACTCTATGTGATAATACGCATCCGCAGAGACGTCGAACAGTGCGCACCGAAGAAACAATTGCCGCTGTAGAGCAAAGTGTTGAAGAGGACCCGAATGAATCGATTCACCACCGTGCACAGCAATTGGAGTTTTGTCCATTAACTTTATGGAAGATTTTGCGCAAAGATCTTGGCATGCGACCTTACAAGATCCAGCTTGTGCAAGAATTAAAGCCGCGAGACCATGCAATGCGTCGTGATTTTGGTGTATGGGCCGAAAATGAGATTGATCTCGATGCTGATTTTCATCGCAAAATTTTGTTCAGTGATGAGGCTAATTTTTGGTTGAATGGCTACGTCAACAAGCAAAATTGCCGCATTTGGAGTGAAGAGAATCCACATGAGACCCTTGAAACGCCATTACATCCACAAAAACTGACTGTTTGGTGTGCTCTATGGGCTGGTGGAGTCATTGGGCCATACTTCTTCCGCAATAATGCTGGAGAGGCAGTTACCGTTAATGGAGACCGGTATAGAGCCATGATAACCGACTATTTTGTTCCCGAATTGGATGGCATGAATGTGGATGAGTTGTGGTTCCAACAAGACGGCGCTACATGCCACACAGCGCACGTCACAATCGATTTATTGAAGGAAACATTCGCTGAGCGCATAATTTCGCGGAATGGACCTGTCAATTGGCCACCAAGATCGTGTGATTTGACACCATTGGATTATTTTCTTTGGGGATATGTGAAGTCGCTCGTGTACACCAACAAACCAGAAACGTTAGGGGAATTGGAAGCCAACATTCGTGGCGTTATTGCCGACATACGGCCCCATATGCTCGAAAAAGTGGTTGAAAATTGGACCTGTAGAATTGGCTTTATTCGAGCCAGCCGCGGCGGCCACATGCCCGAAATCATATGTAAACATTAATGGCATAAAATTATCCTTCCAATAAAGCCAAATTGATGGACCTTAAGACGATTTTCTTGTGTTTTATTTCAATTCGAAATTCTATACCCCTAAAAAAAACTTCGTTCGGCTATGCGCAGAGAGCTGTGCTGTTGACTTCGTTGATAAACCGATGCAAGGCGAAATGATAACATAAAATTGTTATTTTTATGAGTTTGTATATTTAGGAATTAAGGTAAATGCAAAATCAAACTATTTCAGGACCAAAGTAACTTATAGTAAGTAATTTCTTATACATATAAGTACATAAACAGAAAGCGAGTGGCGAAGCCTCGCTCAAACGTTGCCAGCTAGTATAATATAAGTTTCACTTGCACACGTGTTCATTTACTTATAACATATGATTAGTGGTGTTGCAGCTTATTTGTAATAAGCCAACAATGCGATTCGATTAATGTGTGTCATAAAATATAAAATATGTTTGATTTTGTGTTCGTTTGAACAAATTTTTAAGAAAAAATTGTTATAAATCAAATTCTAAATCAATTTATCATTCACTTGTAACTTGTAAAATTTTTTCTTAGGGTCTCCGTCGACCCTAAGGTTTTTTTCTACAATTCTACAAGTGAACAAGTGGAAATTTTGTGTAGTGAAACAAAATCACTTGTAAAAGTATCATTTGTAGACTTGTGACTTGTAGAATTCCCTTGTAGCTACAAACTTGTAATTGTATTTTTATGAAACACAATGATTCACAAGTTCACAATTTCACATGCAAAAACACTTGTAATTGTTAACTTGTAGTTTAGTGAAATAGGCCCCAGGCGTGTCATCAACGTCAACATTTGCACCGTCAGACAGGACACCTTTGTTGTGACCAAGCAAATACATTCGAAGGCGGTATTTGAATTCCCGCTGATCTGGGTGGTCGTGCAATTCTCCTTTTGATCGTATGATACCAAAAAAATTTTCCAACACGTCTTGGTTGAGGCGATATGTTAAGCGTAATTTAAGATCTTCAAATAACATCTTCAACGCATTATTATTCTGTACGATTCCTAAGGTTAAAATTCAATTATACTAAAAAAAGTGAATATAGAAAAATATGTAGGTCGAAAAAGATAGATAGATAGAAATATGTAGATATATAGATATGAATGTAGGTATGTATGTTTATAAAAAACTTGTATACCTCTTTGGAGTGGAAGCAAGCAATGGCATCTAAAACTTGATTATGTTCTTCAATCGCAAGACCGTAACCGTGACAACGCTTCCTTGAGTCGCCGTGAGGCACCTTAACGTTCATCCACGTCGAACCAATCGTTTGTCTATAATATAAGAAATTTAATTTTATCATAATTTGTTTACTTTATCAGCTGCAATATCTGTATTATACGTACAATTTTGAATAATTGGAAACATTAGTTCCAATTTTGTTGTTCTAGGTGACCCAAGCTAGCTGCATTAAGTCTGCCTGACTTTTATCTCGTCGAAACTCAAAACACATACCTTCTGGGAATCGTTCATGTGAGTAGCAGCTTCTAAAAGTTTGAAAACGGGTTGTATAGCTCCTCTGCTTATTTCCAGTTGTTGGGCCCACTTTTGCAGGGTGCGAACGGCGGGGAGGGGAAATTTCTGCTTATACAAGAGACGGTAAGCCTTGGGACTTGCCGCATATAATGTAATTGATTGCGCAGCATCCTTCTCCGTCCAATTTTGTTGCTTTGAACCATTTTTCAGTTTCTGTATCTGCCCTTTCGTAAAAATTGTTTTCAATTTCTCCTCCATATTGCGAATTTCAGTCTCCATCACTGTTATTTGCTGCTGTAGGGACTGGACTTCCCAAGTGCGTTTCTTTTGTTGGAGCTTTCCGGCTCATTTTCTTTATTGAATTCCTTAGCAGTTTCGTCTATTTGGCAGTAAATATTGAAAAACAAACCGCTTAGACTTACAATTAAGTTATTTATATTACTTGATATTACGTTCAATTCGGGGCTGCTCAAGTAAATCATTGCAGATGCGCGTGTATTGTTCTTTTGGGAAAAGGCGAACCTCTTCCTCGCAATTAAAAATCGTCGGCACAGCACTCCGTTTCTAAAGGCGCCATTTAGTAAATCCTTAAAATTTTAAAAGTAATTTCATGTCACTATATATAACAAACGTAAATAAAATATGATTTACCCATATTCAACGATATTTTCAAAATATTCTGTTTTAAATGCTTTATGCAGATAAGACTCCTTTTAGTATTCATAGCGGCCAATCTTTGGCAAAATTGCACCCACTTTTTCGATAGCTCAATATCATTTGGAAATGTTAAAAAACTACAATATCCGCTTTTACAGCTATCGCTTTTGCAATTAATAACCGCACACTTCATTTTTTAGCACTTATTTTATTAAAATCAAAACAAATGAATCAAAACAAAAGTGTTTGTGACGTAGCATAAACAGCTGATTCTGTCAAATTTGCTGAGAGCGAATTGCGGTTTGCGGAAGGCGCAACCTCTGTATATTCTAAATCGTGCTCCTACGTCATAGTCGTAGTTGTTTAGCAAAAACTCAATTGCTTTAATATTAGCACTCAGCGATTGGCAATTATATTGGAGTAACTTCATAGTGAATATTCCTACCCTGCATCAGGCGCATGTGCAGGTAGATGTATGTGGATGTCATTGATGCTTCAGCGACCCACTTAGGCCAAAATTGGAGGCCAGTTCTACTCACTAAGTTATATTTTAAATTCTGGATCACTTCCAGTTCCGCGGTCAAGTTGTTTTGTATACATAGTTTTTGTGTGATTGAAAAAAGTTGAGAGATAATCTTTTCCAATTCACTCACCCTGATATTCCTGCTTCTCATATATTGGAGTTGTTTTCGATTGTTTGTTGTTGATTGCGCGGGATTTTCAAACAGCTCACCCCTATCGAGGAGGGAAATCGTGACCTGTTCGCTGGTTGACCTTTTGTTACAACTCTGTTGTAGCTCACTCACTGTAACCTCCTATTAATTGCTTGATCGACATCCTGCGTCACCCTATCTGCTACATGTTGGGGAAAAGTCGCTTGCTCATCCTCAAGTAATTCAAACCTGTTTTTATTGTTAGGGTAGTACGCATCAATGGCCTCTTTCCTGGACAGCCTTTTAATGGTCCTTATCTTCGCAATCATCTGTTCCCTCTCCCACGTCGCACATCTGTCCCTATCTACAGAGTTCAGTTTTACCACATAGTATACAGGCCTTATTCTCGCAATTGTTGGAGCCACTCCTATCACTGCCACAATATAGGCACATACCTTTTGACTTACAGGACATTTGTGTGTGTCCAAGCCTTCCGCATTTCTTGCACTGTCGAAGTGGGGGTATATAAAAAGAAACTTCCAGTCTAGTATACTCAAAGTATTTCGGAAACCTGACCTTTACCTTGATTGTTGGAATAAAGCAGGGACCGTAAATAACTGTTATGCAAAAATATTTAAACTAAAAAATCATTATGAGAAACCTGTCGCAAGCATATACTTCCATATACCAAAATTCCTAGTTTTCTGAGCTTTTTTGAAATTCGTGTTGATTGTAAATTTTGGCAATAACGGTAAAAGTTGCCAGTTATTTTTTCACCTATACAATTAACTTCAACTAAATGTGTCATTTTATGACTTTTATTTTTTTAACCAGAAATAAAAGTCCTTTCATGACAGATATTTTTTCTGCTTGTCGAAACAGTTATACTTGGACTTTTAGTTTTCTGTCCTAAAATAAAAGTCCATATATGACAGAAAATTAGTTATCCTTGAAAAAAGTCACCATAAGACTTTTATTTGTAGGAAAAAAAATATAAGTCTTTTGTTTAATGATGTTTTCTGCAGAGTTTTATAATAGTAGTATATTTAATGGAAAGTTCATAGCTTTATGTTACATCTTGTAGCAAACACATTGTATCAAGCTAAATTAACGGCAAGTTCGATTATATTTTTTCTAGAAACAAAAACAATAGTTTCCAGACAAAATAAAGTACTTTTGATTTGTTTTTATTTTGGTAACCAAATTTTAATATTATTCATAAACGTTTTTATAATGGTGTGTTTGTTTTTAAAAACATAATTGTTTTCAAATTGTCAGCCGATAAATTTGTTCTCAAATCACTTAAAACTAACTTTAATGCTGAAAACGCTCTTTCCACACCAACTTGAGTGGCAGGTACACAATGAATTATTTTCGTTAAATCAAATAAGTTCGGATATAAAAACTTTTTATTCTCTCAATACTGGATAATATTTTTATCGGCGGGAATTGGTTTTGGCGAATAATTGTCGATTTGAAAAAAACGCTCTATTTTTAAGTTCAGCCTCTATATCTTCGTCACTGCTGTCTTCATCCAATACATTTAAAGAACCTAAGTAGTCCTAGCAGTGAACTTTGCGAAACACTTTCCTCAAACGCAGGGGGAGAGAAAGGAACACTTGCAGCGTTTGCACTTGTACTTGGCAAACATTCGTCAGGAGCAGCTGGGTCGTCTATCTGAGAAGATAGAAAAAAAATTTATGCACAAATATACGCAATGTCCAATGTAATAAAAACCAAGGAATGAAACCGATTCCAGACACCGTTCCTGTTGTGGTTTCACATTTGCAAAGTGTTTTGGTTTCGGTTTTAAAATACTAAGTGGTTTTAAACGGTTACGAGTGCCAGTTTTACTTTTACTACAGACTAGAGTTCAAATATAGCATCAGATTCCCTAAACCGCAACCCCTGCATCGATTTCCCCAAAGAGGCTCGAAAAATTAAAATTTTATTTTTTTTCTACTGCTGCTACTATAGGCGAAGATATCCCATATAAATTTTGATCCCGATCAGAGGCGGTTAAGGCGTGTCGTACCGAGGTAAATGTTCAGATTCCACTGCGTATACTCATTTTATTTAAATTAAATATAAATAAATTAAATATAACACCTTAACCGTCTCCAATCGGAACCACAATTTATTTGTGATACCTACGACTAATAATAGTATCGAGTTTGGGTATTAAATGAAATAAAATATAATTAAAATTTTTCTAGTCTCCATAGGGGAATCTATAGGGGAAAACTATAATTATAAGTTTTGATTTCTTATGACACGTTTGCTGTTTTTGAAATTGTATGTCAGTAACTTTGAATTATTTTTTTTATGTACAAATACATAAGTATGTAGGCGCTTAGCTACGTTATAAAAAAAAAATGTTATAAAATATCAATCAAAATGTAATTAATATGAATTTATGATTATAGGCATAAAAAATAAGAACGAAAAAACTAAAAATCAATATATCGTCAGGACCAGTATTATAAATATAAGATAAAGTTAAGAGGGCAGTAAATCTTAAAAATGTACAAATAAAAGTATTCCTATTCCTGTTAATAAAGGGGTGTTTACTTTTTACTTAGCAGATTGTAATTATTTATTGGTTTTAGTGCTGTTATATGCAAATAATTACTAAAAAAAAGGCTTTTGTGAAACTAGTCTAAAATTTGGTCTTGTGTAACCAGTACATCGGATATTCCTTTTTATATACTTAAAAAATTGGTCGAGTGTAACTAGTCCACGCAATGGTACAAGCAAGGTAGTTGAGTAAGTAGTCCTATGTTATGCAGCGGCTGACCATACATGGTCAGGTCCTATGACATCGCAATGTTAATGTAACCATTTTTTTTCAAACATTTGGACCATTTTGGTTACCAGTATTGGTTACAGCGTAGCGTAGTCCTGTACCAGGATTTAGTATGGTCCCACTTTATGCAGGGAATCTTAGCGTATGCATACATATGTATGTACGTAAGCAAATGCAAGCAAACAAATATGTGTGTAAAAGGTGCAATACAAATGTTTACTGATTTGGGGTGAATGACTTCAGATACTTGACCATGAACATTTGAAGCATATAATTTGTAAGTAGGTGACATATTTTCAAAGAATGCAGTCGTTGGCAATCGGTGACCCAAAATTAACCTTATCCAGAATTTAAGATATACACATTTATGGGTCTTTCTAATGTTGATTTACTTCAAATTAAAATAGAGGACTTTTACTATTAGGACAGAAAAATAAAAGTCCAAGTATAACTGTTTCGACAAGCAGAAAAAATATCTGTCATGAAAAGACTTTTATTTCTGGCTCAAAAAATAAAAGTCACAAATTAACACATTAAGTTGCATTTAATTATATAGGTTAAAAAATAATTGTTTTCTTTTGACATTATGGTAAAGAAGTATGAAAATAACATTCTGAAGATAACTTTATGGAAAAGACTCATAACAGTTACAGTCCCTGGAATAAACACATAATTTCCGTCTTGTCTTTCTCTACGTGCAAAGCGATAAGCCGAATAAATTTGAACGCTAGATTCCGCGTACTATTTGATATCATTTACGTCGTAATCTAAGGGGATTTTTTTGATCACTCCGTACGTTTTGAAAGCTGTGTTCGGAATAAACGGTCTTAGATCCATCTTCCTTAATTCTGGATTTGCAATAAAATTATTAGCTGCTACAGCCGAAGTAAACGTCATCTTGAATCACCACAGTTTAAATATCTTATGTGGCTTCTTAATGACATTCCACTACTCATTCTTTCTCTATATATAGCCTTGCACTCAGAGGTGTCCACTAAAACAAAAACATTACCGTTGAAATTTACAGGGTACATAGCAGATGCATTTGCAAATCCCCCTTGAAATATTTTTCCCGTCATTATTTGCCACTACCGATGCACTTGTTTCATACTGCATCTTGTCTTTGGAACCGCTACGATTCTTATTAAACCTATTCACTAGACTACCGTCAAGACTGTCCGCAATCAAACCTTCATTAATTTTTGCATTTAGAGAAAATTCTTTAGCTTTGACAATTATCTTTCGTTTACTGTTTTGATTCAGGCTCAAAGAGAAAGCCTCAAATTCATCTGCCGATGGCGCCACCGACTTGCCAGTTGGTGACGCCATATACGGGGTTTCTTTGCTTGCCGTCGCCGGCACTATTACTTGAAATCAATCGAACAAATTGAAATCAAGTATAGCTCTATAACACAAGGTACAAAGTTCACAAAATACTCACCGTTGCCTCTTCTTTGTTTTGCGCTGCTTTACTATTAAAACAATAGGGATCCGGCAAGATACTTCGTCGAGCACAATCACTGGTAAAACAATATTTATGTACATATATACATATATACGTAAGTAAGCAAAAGTTACACGACATTTCCAACACCACTCACTGTCACGCTGCGCAATATTAATTCTCTTCAAATTTATTTCACTTTAGAATTTAAAACGTATTGTAAACGTTTGAAACAGCTGTTCTCTTTTTCAGTGCTGCCTAATGCTAAGCACTTTGTAGTTGCCGTTTTAACAGAAGCACAATATATGTAAAATTAGCCGATGTGTTCCTTACTTACTTACTTAATTGGCGCATTAACCGCCTAAGCGATTTTGGTCGAGGTCAACAAAGCACGCCAGCTGTCCCTATCTCGTGCAAACTGGCACCAATTGGAAATTCCAAGTATAGCCAAGTCTTATTCCACCTTGTCTTTCCAACGCAGAGGAGGTCTTCCTTTTCCTCTGCTAGCACCAGCGGGTACCGCGTCAAAACTTTCAGGGCTGGAGCTGTTTTATCCATTCGAACGACGTGACCTAGCCAGCGAAGCCGCTGGTTCTTAATCCGCTGCACTATGTCTACGTCATTGTACAGCTCGTACAGCTCATCGTTTCATCGTACGCGGTATTCACCGTCGCAAAGACGCAAAGGTCCATACATCTTTCGAAGAATCTTTCTCTCGAAAACTCCAAGAGCCCTCTCATCTGATGTTGTCATCGTCCATGCTTCTGAGCCATACAAGAGGACAGGCATGATGAGAGACTTATAGAGTATGGTTTTGATCCATCGAGGGAGAGCTTTACTGTGCAATTGTCTACTTAGACCGAAGTAGCACTTGTTGGCAAGAGAGATTCTGCGTTGGATTTCAAGGCTGACGCTGTTATTGGTGTTAATGCTGGTTCCTAAGTAAACGAAGTGCTCTACTTTTTTAAAGTTATATCTGTCAACAGCGATGTTTGATTCCAGTCGTGAATGTGCCGACTGTATATTTGATGACAGAATATACTGCGTCTTGCCCTCGTTCACATCCAGACCCATTCGCTGCGCTTCTCTATCCAGTTTTGCACTGCACACTCTTATATAAGATGGTGCCTGACCGATTTAGTTCTGCGGCTCGAACTATCTTCTCCAGCATCAGGTTAAAGAAATAGCACGACAAAGAGTCACCCTGTCTGAAACCTAGTTTGGTATCAAACGGCTCCGAGAGGTAGTCCTCCCATTCCTGACGAAGCTGGTGGTGTTGCTCAACGTCATTTTACATAGTCGTATATGTTTTGCCGGGAAACCAAATTCAGACGTCGGTGGTAGATTTACCAAGTCTACTCGTAAAGTCCCACTGATAAGGTCCAATCAGTTCATTGACGGTGGGCTTAAATCTTTCACACAATTCACTCGATAGAACCTTATATGCGATGTTCAGAATACTAATTCCGCGATAATTGGCGTAAACTGCAGGATCACTTTTTTTGTGGATTGGCCAGAGCACACTTAAGTTCCAACCAGCAGGCTTGCGTTCTTCCGACCATATTCTACAAATGAGCTCGTGCATGCACTTAAGCAGCTCCTCTCCACCCTACTGGAATAACTCAGCTGGTAACCCGTCGGCCGCGGGGGCTTTGTTGTTCGTCAGCCGTGCTATCGCTTTCCGAATTTCGTCATATTCAGGTGATGGTCATTGATTGGGGATTCGGGTTCAAAATCTTTTCCAAGGTTGTTGCAGTTGCTTGCATTAAGCAGTATGTAGAAGTGCTCCCTCCATAATTTAAGTATGCTGTGGACATCAGTTACCAGGTCGCCGTTGTCATTCTTACAAGAATTCGCCCCGGTCTTGAAACCTTCTGTTAGCCATCGAACTTTCTGAAAAAATTTTCCGGCGCTTTCCTGTCGGCCAGCATCTGAAGTATTTCGTATTTTGGCCTCTCTCTTTTTCTTATGAAAAATGCGTCTTCTTCTACTCACGATAACGCTCCCGCACAGCTCGCGTTGTGGCCCTGTAGGCAGCGTCTTCACGTTCCATAGCAGTTGTTCTTTCGGGCTCGCTGGAATAAGTTGGATTCCTCAACACGGTATGTAGACAACGAGAAATATGGTTTCACTACTCGGAAATATCGATATGTTGGTTATTGATCTCAGAGAGCAGGAGTGCAAGTCGGGTGGCGAAGTGGGTGGCTGTCTGTTGTGATTGCTTTTTTTGCTGCACAAAGGCGCGTGCCGATCTTTGCTGCCACAAGAGAATGATCCCAGTCGATGTTGGCTCCTCGGATCGTGCGCATATTTAGGACACTGGAAACATGCCTTCCGTCTATCACAACATGGTCGATTTGGTTTCGCGTCTTATCATCTGGAAAAAGCCACGTTGCCTGGTGAATCTTCTTATGCTGGGACCGTGGTCGTCATCAAAAAAGGCGGGTCTCATCCGAGGCTTTGTTATCCTTTTCATTGGAAGTTGTTTTTTTACGAGGCGGGTTCCAATCCCTAGGTACAATCCATTGCTGGGGTGAAAATTATGAATTCGTTTATATAGCGAGCCGCTTGTTCCAAGACACACGCCCGCTTGCAGCCGCACCTCCTGGTGAACAGACGCTGCGAACTTTAGTGAACGCTTAAACCGAATATGTCGGAGTGGCTCCACTTAAGCTCTCTCTCCATTAGCCGTGACCCAAGGCTCCACACGGGTTGGTTACCATATCTAGCACATGGGTTACTCACATTGCCCAGGGTGCATGAACGTGGACGTAAGAGTAGGGATTGAGTACAGCCGAGCAACTGTAACCGCATACCCAGAAGCACCACTGTACCCCATTGCCTTATTTCTATTATTTCCCAAGGGTTACGTACACCTTAACAACTAGGAAAAAAAAACCGGGTTTTGAGAATAAAAAACCGATTTATTCGATATTAGAAAAATCAAGATTTCAAAAAAACCGGAGGGCAGCGGTTTGAAAAAACCGAGTCAAACACCCTACTATTGACCAAGGCACATTAACTAGATGGGCGAAACAGACTTTTTTAAATTTGAATAGTGGAATTTAATCTTTCGTTGTGATAAGAATGTTTGCAGTGCAATAAGGTCATGAACAAATTATAAAAGATTAAGCCAACAATTTTTCAATTGAATTTAATTGATCCAAAACTGTTTTCATAAATAAGTCATTTCCAATTACGAGACGATTGCAATGTGTTCGTACAATTCGATAGCCGTTCGAAAAATAATCTTCGTACGCAAATGATTCAAAAGCGTCTGACCCATACAACGCTACTTCATGTTCATAAAGAAAAAACTGGATCTTTTGATTTGAAACAAATCATAAAATAATTCGTTTTGCGAAAAGATCTGAAATCAAAATTTGGTAATATTTAGAGGTTATTTTTTGTTCAGAGCTATAGTTAGAAAGGTGCGGTTTATTTTGAAACTAATATGGTGCTGAACTTCGAAAATTCACGAACATTATATTGGAAATGTATATATGAATACGAGTATATGTATATGTACATATATACCAACTAGTTTGAAGTGTGTAAACTGCGCGTTTGTTATTAAATAAATATAATAAAATATCTATAGGACTCGCAAAATACAAATAGCTAATCCAGGTGCAATACCGACTGGTCGGTGTAATTTGTGACGCAACGCACAAAGCTTGTTGCGGAACTGCTAAGAAAAGTGACCGAGAATGAAAACGTGGCCGAAGACAGTAATGCGAATTGCACTGAAAACGAAGTTTCAACTACAGTATGACCTCGCAACTCCTCGATTATTGCGAGAAAAACAAGTAAGAAAAGCTAAATTCGGGCGAAACCGATTTTAATATACCCTCGCAATGTATTTTTGTATGGTCGGTGCCCATTATTTCATGAAAACCCCGTGTCTTTGTTTCAAATCGCTGCTAGTATTAAACTTTACTTAATTTGTTCCAATAAATACTGAAAAACGAATTTTTTGCATTTTTCAAAATTTCCGTTATATAGAAGTTGGGCGTGCTTATGGTCCGATTTCAAAAATTAGTGACGGATATGCTAGTGACATCAAGGACAATATGTTCACCAAATTTTGTGACGATACCTTACATCTTTATTGATATATGTACATACTGACGTCTTTTTATAAGTAGGCGTGGTAACGCCCATTTTTCAAAAATTCATAAAAATCAAATTTCTTAATCAAATACTCGTATCTCTCTAAATATCAAATTTTAATTAATACGTTCCAAAAGAATAGAATAAAGAAAAAACGAAATTTTTACACTTGTCAAAAATTTCCGTTATATGGGTGGTGGGCGAGGTTATGGTCCGATTTCAAAAATGTTTAACGCTGATAACAGCGATATTGAGGAAAATTGTGACGATACCTTACACCCTTATTAAGATACAGGAATTTTTTCCAAAGTGGGCGTGGTAACGCCTATTTTTCAAAATTTCATAAATAGCCAACTTTTGAGTTCAAAATGGCTCCAAATACCGAATTTCACTCAATTTGTTTTAATAGATACCGAAAAAAAGGAGTTTTGCATTTTTCAAAAACTTCAGTTATATGGGAGGTGGGCGTGGTTATTGACCGACCTTGACCATTTTCAATACCAACCTACACTTATCTACTAAAACAAATTGAGTGAAATTCGGTATGTGAAGCGATTTTGAACTAAGAACTTAGGTATTTAGGAAATTTTGAAAAATGGGCGTTGCCACGCCCACTTAGGAAAAAATATCAGTATCTCAATAACGGTGTAAGGTATCGTCACAAAATTTGGTGAACCAATTTTCCTGAATATCGCTGTTATCATCGTTAACAATTTTTGAAATCGGACCATAACCTCGCCCACCTCCCATTTAAAAAAATTTTGAAAATGCAAAAATTTCGTTTTTTTTTTTATCTATTGGAACATATTAATTAAAATTTGATATTTAGAGATTTATTTAATAAAGAAACTTGCTTTCTTTGAAATTTTGAAAAATGGGCGTTACCACGCCTACTTATAAAAAACTTATGTAGGTATCTCAATAACGGTGTAAGGTATCCTCATAAAATTTGGTGAACATATTGTCCTTGATATCACTGGCATCACCGTCAATAATTTTTAAAATCGGACCATAACCACGCCCAGCTTCCATATAACGGAAATTTTGAAAAATGCAAAAAACTTCGTTTTTCAGTATTTATTGGAAGAAATTGAGTAAAGTTTAATACTAGCTGCGATTTGAAACAAAGAAACGGGGTTCTTATGAAATTATGGGTACCGCCCATGCAAAAATACATACTTCGCGAGGGTATATAAAAACCTGTTTCGCTCGAATTTTGCATTTCTTACTTCTTATATGTATATGTAGGAATAAGCTGGGAAACAATGGATGGCACTATCAATAGCATCGATAGTTTTCACTTTATGAAATTTTAGATGGTTTTAAGTGACTATCGATAGTATTCCAATTGTAACTCAATATTTAAGCTTACAAAATTCAGTTCTCAAAAAAATCGAGAAATTCTGATAAAATGACGCTCAAACAAGGAAAAATTAATTTTCTTTTATAAAATTTTCTCAAATCAGTTTGAAGTTCTGACGAAAAAAATTATAAAAAAATGGGCTACGAAATCGTTTAAAAATTCTGAAAGAACAAGGAAATTCTAATTAAATTTACGATTTTACGATTTTAGTTAAATAAAGTTCTATACTTAAAAAAAAAATAAGTAAATTTCATTTGAAACATATAAATACATAAATTAGAAATCAGAAGATAAAACTCGTCGATTGTATTATTTTATCGACGGGAATATATGTATCGTTGAGTAAATTTAATTTAATAATATTTTTAATCTATATAAATTGTAGCTTTGCTCTAAAATAATTGGTACTATAAAGCGTTAACGAAGTGCAAAATAACCAAATTGCCAAAAATCAACAGTATTTAGTCGGCACTTTAAAACTTTTATGTACTTAAATTTTATAAGTTATGTATATTAGTGTCTAAAAAAAAAATAATCAATTTCAAAAACTCGTCACCGGGAGCATATCGTTTAATAACCATAGCGGGGGCTTAAAATTAAGTAAACAAATTTACAATCATTTGCTGCAAATAATTGATATTGTTAAGTGTTAATTATGTGTTAAATATTATATACATATGTTGCTTTTAACCCCTTACTAGTAAAATGCTTTAAAAATTAGATTTAATTTATTAATGGAATTCGATAGTTACTATATCGATCATAATTGCAGTAATTTTGGAAGCATCAAAAACTAAAGATAGTTAGAGTTTCAGTATCTATCTATCATTCTTTATCGTTGTTCGCTTTACATCATATGAATGTGTGACGTTACGCGAACATTTTTCCTCTCTCGTTGGTGCAATCTCTAAAATCTATAATTCTTGCGCAAAACTACCCTTAACCTAAGAATGTAATGCATTCTTGGGAAAATTCTTGAAAGGATGTATCAGAACAATTCATGCAACTCTGTCAGTACTTAGTAGTATTGAATACAACCGTGAATCAACACTGAAAATCAGGTAATCTCAGCTGTGAGCTATTTCCGGGAAACAACTGATTGTTATCGTACTTATAGACCTGAAAGATGGTTTCTACAATTAGCTTTATTTGAATGCTGTTTACATTTTTATTACAGGCTTGACAAGTGGAAACAGCAGACATTTTATTTGAAATTATTAACATGGTGAAGTCCAACGGATATCACGCTGTGGCAGTCGTTAAGCGATTTGGGCGGGGCAAATAAAAGTTTATTAGTGGTCTTGGCGTCAACGTCAATAATCCATGGCAAGAACCAACCAATAATTATGCAATGATGTTGAAATGTGTATAAATGTATCATTGAAATCTTATTCTTTAAGGTTCATATACGATGATGTAAAATTTTGTGTGTTTGGGGGTGCGCCCCATCTCATTAAACTGTTGCGGAACCACTACGGTTGCCAGGACGTACTCATTTGGGAAGGACTGTACTGAATTTTCCTTCGATGTAATGCAAATTTTCAATTCCCAATTCGGTACGCAAATATCCTTAGTTTTGCGAAATTTGTGCTGATTTGTACAAATTTTTCAATCTGAACACTTTTAAGCGCAAAAATTATAAAGTTAATTAACATAATTTAAAAAATTGTTATCTTTCTTGCTCGCCTATTATGTTTTTCTAATGTTCTATTTCACTTCGTTAACATACGAGAATGAATTGCGAAGAATCTCTCGAATTTCTGAAAAGTAATGGTTTTAGGTAAAATACATATTTATATGTTGTAAATGTTATATATTTATTGTGCGAATCGACTGGAAGCGTAAAACAAAGTCAAATGTAAATATAATTTAATTTATTGATATCTGTTTATAGTAAAAATATGATAATTTTGAGCAAATTGTTGAGTTTCGTATTTGATTATAGACTGATTTTGAATAAAACCGGAAAAAAAGATTTGTAGGTAAACCAGAGCAGTCAGTCTGAACATCTAGTAGCAGCAATACAGTTTATACTACCTACCTTACCGACTACAGATACGGACAGAGCTGCGCCAAACCAAAAATTTGTTTTTGAAGACAAGTTTTATAATATGTGCGTATAAATTTTAAGATTATATTTGCTGCGGTTTCGGCTGCTGCTCCGAGCATTCTCTCAATGAGCGATAAAAATGCTGCTTAGCCATTTCTACAGCCGTTTCCCATTGACCACCAGAGTGTGGTGAGCGGGGAAGTATGAAACGCTAGTCGAACCCGTTGTTAATACAGAAATTATAAACTTCGGATTGGTGATTTTCGCTTAAGACAAGACGACGTAAGTCCCGTAACTAATATTTTGCTCCTCCGAAGTTGGCCGCGTTATGAGACCTGATCCAGCTGTTGGAGGCGTGGACGCGTGTTTTTTTCTTCAAAGCGACATATTCCGGTCATAGCTGTGCTCTTTGGACGATGCCATGACGAATGTCTTGGACTGTGAGCTGCTGTCTCAGTGTTGACTTTTTGATGTTGATGATTGGACGATATTTGAGCTAAGGGATACGTAAAAGATTCATGCGAGTGGATGCATTGTCCGGATCGCCAGAAACGAGGCAGGCTTAGTTCCGTAAGTAACTGCATCTAACTTGCATATACGCAAGTCTTCGTCTGGGGTCCTAACTTTCACACATCGATACATTTTGCAGTTGTCTCCAGTAAGTGCGATTTTAAACGTGCTGAATTGAATGTGGATGTTAAACAGCTTCGGCTGAATTTTTGGCCCTGCCAGTAGCAGATCGTTCAAAGATGAACCCGAACCGTCTGAACCGTCAAATACCACTCATAGCTTTGTGGTACTACATTCGTCTTTAATTACACAATGGTGTGTCAGGAAATAGTTACATGCATGAGCAGAAACACTAGGAACGTGTGACATGTTGTTTAGGTCAATATATTCTTTCATAAAGGCACAATATTTTTCTTTAAGGTCAGAATGACGTGTGAGTTTTCGTTCAAGCTTATGAAATCGACGACAGGCTTGCGAATATGGGTCATCTAGCAACTCCAAACCGCCTTTGAACGGCAGACGAACCGAGTATTCGGACAAAGTGCTTTTGGAAGTGCGCTTCACACTCTATATCCTCTTTAGTGGCCTTCGGGATTGGTTCAAACACATGCTTAATCTCACAATAACGACGAACTAATTCATTCATAATTGGATATCACATCGAGGGGTGCACTGTTCCTGGATGACCCTTGACCAACGAAGAAAGTTTGGGCGTTAGTTGGGAGGGTCTTTTGAAGTAAGGGTAACCCAGGTGACCACTGAATCTGTCCTATGCAAAGAGGTTCGAAAAAAAGTCCGTCCCCGATGAGCATATCTATGCGTTGTGGTACATAGAAACTGGGATCAGCTAGCTAGCTGATTGTGTGAAGGGACCTTCCAATCAGGGCTGCTCACAGAAAAACTAGGTTGGTTATCAGTGATTGTTCGAACAACAACTGCGTTAATGGCTGTGGTTAACTCTGAAATCCGCAACTTCAGAACCAAATCCTTCTGTTGAAAAATTGGCATCTCCAATGCCGGAAACTGAAACAGTGGATTTGGTTTTTTTTAATTGCAGTTGGTTGGCAACGCGACTAGTGACGAAGATAAGCTGAGATCCGGAATCCAAAAGAGTACGGCAGGGTACGAATGTCCCAACGCGATTTTTGGTAAGAATTATTTTTATAGCCAGAAGCACTGCATCAGAAGGCAAAGGGGTATGAGGCGGGACAAACAAAGATGCAGTGCATGGCATTGGATTGCGGGATAGTTGGCGGTGATAGACCAGTATTTGAAGCTGCGGATAAACGTTCAAAGAAAGAAATGTGTTTGCAAAGAATGTAATTATGTACAAGATCTTAAGCTAAGAAGGCATACACATTAGTACGTACATATGTATGTACATCCATATAAATGTTTGTCTAGCCCTACTTAGCTTAACAGAGAGTGAGAGATATTTATGGTTCGGTATATGATCGCGGTGAATTAGGTTAGTTCATAATTTTGAGCAAATTGTTGAGTTTCGTATTTGATTATTATGATAATATGTGCGTATACATTTTAAGATAATATTTCCTACGGTGTCGGCCGCTGCTCCGAACAAATATAATTATTATTTTACAAAAGGAGAGCACTAGCGACCAGGGCTTACGGCTCGCTCTTCTAATAAATTTATATTGACTAAGAATATTAGTATAAACACTGTCAAATGTAGGAAAAGTAAAAAGCATTACTATCAAAACATCAATTACCAAATAATGGATGTTAGTAAAGAAAGTAAATAAAACAAAGGTGACTTAAATTCAAATATTAAATACGCTTTCTAAGGCCTGTTTTTAATAAAAACTCCGCAACTTTCAAGATGTTTTCCTGAGAAGAGCCCTTGAATTTCCGAAATGAGTTAGTCGCCGGGCATTATGTTTCTAGTTGCACTAAAGTTTGGTGACGAAGAGGTGCAGTATGCGCAGTGTGATGCACTTGAACCATTCAGCAGATACGAGTGCGTGGCAGTGGTGTGCCCAATCCGAAGACAAGTGATGGCAATAAGGTCGTTCGTCCGACGTAGACGTAGACGGGAAGTGAGGTTTAGTAGCAGATAAATTGATAATAGAGTAATAGTGTTGCACTCTAGTCCATGCAGCTATTCTCTGTATTTAAGACGGTTGTTTATAAGTAAGAAAACATCATTTTTGTTTGCGATATTTTCCGCTCTTTCGACTCTGTTGAAGAACTTATTTCTGTAAAAACGGTTTTTGTCAATAAAAGCAAAAGCTTTTAATTTTACTTTAGATCTGCCTCACAAAAATTTAGCTAACAAAAACTTTTTTTTTTTGGTTATATGCATATTAGCAGGGGTTTTAATTGTTATATTAGTAATAGGTTGATTGGTTATATCCGTGTACTATATATGAATTCTCGTTCATGTCCATTGTATTTGCAAACAAATTAAAGGCGGCGAATGATTTGTATGCGACGCTAGCACGAAGTTGGTTGTAATCACATGCTGCCATACAAACATTATTTTGGACAAAGTGAATTAAATGCTGCCATTCGAACTTATTCTTGATAAAAAGTTAGAAAATACTTATTTGCATTTGAGCGAAAAAATTTTTGTAAATAACTTTGTCGAAAAATCCCTACATTTTACTAATTTATTAAAATCTGTCTTTTTTCCCCACGGTCATTTTTTTCGACTGAAATCCCTACGTGTAGGGAATTTTCCCTACAGGTACCAACACAAACTGTATGTTTTTATATATGTACAAAGAATCGTCCCGTTATCTTTTTTGTTTCCGCTTGGCAGCTGTGTGACGTCATAACATACCAGAATATCGAGTGAAAAGAAACAGAAAATTCACATTAGCGTGCAAAATAATGAAATAATTAATTAAAGGTTTTTTAATAATCGAAGTGTACAGTGGCAAATTGTAGTAACGACAACATGAAACCTTTGCATTTTTAATATATTATGTTATTAAGGTGCTTGAACAAAAAAATTTTATAATTTAATGTTCCTTATCCACTTTTTGAGAATTGTACAAATTACATTACATTAAATTACATTAGCTTACTCAACAACACCAGAATATCACAATTTCACATATTTTAATGTACCAATTGCTTTATATTCGCTAAACTGGCGCTGTTTTTGATCAATTACTGCTTGTTGGCATGCATAAAACACAACACTTGTATAAATGCTTCACAATTGCACACTGGTCTGACAGCGTTTGTTTTTGATTTTGCCGCCATGTTGGTAGTTTCATTTCGCTTCATACTCATATTCTGTACGCTATGACGTAGAAATGTCGCAATCTTCTAATTTATCATTCTTGGTTATCTACAAAGAAGCTAGTTTCCTTACGTTTAGTATTTTCGTGGTGCAATTTTTTTTTAATTAGTAAAGAACTCAACACTAGATTTGAATTATCAAAAATACAAAAAGATCATAAGAAATATAAGAAAACTGGTTGGTCGTCCAAAGTTAACCTGCCTAACTATATAGCTATCGCCACGGGCACAGCGTCAATTTTTGTCAGCAGTTCAGGAAAGTCTAGGGCTTCGGTAATAGAAATTTAAAAAACTATGGAAAACTCGTATATTGCTCTACTGCATCCAGAAACTTTGCTAAATCATTTGAGAGGTAGTGGATTTCATTATCGTGTTCCTCGAAAAAAAACGCGTATTAATACAATTTTGTTTTCAAAACGATTTTTATAATCTTTTACAAACTGGATTCGAGCTCAATAAAATTTTCAGTTATTAAACAATTTTTAAGCCGATATAAAAATAACCAAAAATTCATATGCAAGTATGAGCACGCCTAAAATGCATTCTTAAAATTAGTAAATAACTAACAACAAACAGAATGGCACAAAAACAAAAACCACACAAGCAAGTTTAAATAGCTGCAGATCAGTTGCATGTAGCGTGTTGTCTCTGCAACCCCGAGGTCCTTGGTTCAAAGCCGGGGAGCGGTGATGAAGAATAAAAAATTTAATTTAATTTAAAAAAAAAGAAGTCTGATGAGAAGATATGGTGATTTCCGAAATAGCTGCTATAACTTCTACCACTAAAACTGTTGTTTTTTTTTCTAAAAAGATCTTCGACAATTGTCAGTTATTAAACATTTATAAGGCCGATATAAAAATAACAAAAAATTAAAATGTGAAAAAATATTTGCGGAATATACTTATTCTTAATTCGGATTCGCTTGGTAAGTATTTTATTGTCTTATTGTGCATGTATAGCTCAGAATTGCAGTTTTCAGGAGTAATTGTCGACTTTACTGAACGAACAATTTTAAATTCAACGACAAAGTAATCGAGAAAGTAAGGAAGATAAATCAACGCCTTGTTCGACGGCGATTTATATCTTTGGAATGAGTGCAAGAGCATTTTCAGCACATATTGATTGCTAGGCATAAACTAAAGGTTGAATAAAAGATGCTATACCATAACGCCATATCCATAACCATAGTCATAACCGTAACGATATTTACTGTAATCGATTTTTGGTGTTATAATCATAAACAGCTCATATTTTCATACATAATTTATTTATTAATTTCGAAAGTGCCAAAGAAAGCTAATAAAATTAGAAGTGACCAAAATTAAAATTCAATAGAGATTTATGGTTATGGTCATGGCGTTCCTAATCGGAATTAGTGATTATTTAATCCTTATGCTTAGATTTTTATATTTTTCGTAAAATTTAAGAAATAATTCGCATTATAATACTTACCTTTTGAGCTTTTGGACACTTATGAAATGAGTTCTATTTTTCGCTCAAGAAATAAAAAAAAAATTATTTAACGTTGAAAAATTATTTTTATTTTGTAAGTTTAACTCAACACTCGCTGATTTAAGTTTTCTTTCTAAATTAAAAATCAAATAAAAGAGCATTTTATAAACTATTTTTTATAGGTGAACATTTTTTGAAATTTCAGCTGAAAAACATGAAATATATCTTCACTCGGTCGGTTATTAAAAATGTGGGATCTATACATTATTGAGAGAAACAGAGTTTGCGTCCATCTCTATACCGCTATTCCTCTCCTTGTGCTTTTGACACAATCGCCTCTTTCCGCTACTTCACACTGGTGAAACTGTTTTTGTATAAAGTAAACGTACTCGTATTTCTTTCTTAATTTTTACGCTCATTGTCGTGCTATAAATGACACCATAATATGTCATGTATTTATATGTATAAACATTTCTTAATAATATAGCGGGCACATAGTAACTCTCAAATATAACATTTTTTAAATACATACATACTTATGTATATCAAATAAAAATTCAAAAATTTAAGATTTTCACGTTTTTATTTTTTTACTTATTTTATATTAAATAAAGGTGCAAGTGATTTTCATACAACATTCCGGATTCTAAGATAAATGTGCTTACCCTACATTGCATTTCATTTTCACTCTCTCCCTGCTGAGCCAGTGTAACGACACACAACTCTTAAAAATCCCCTCTTGTTATCTGTCAGGGTTGGTATCTATTACAGATTTACTAATAGTTTTAATAACATTTACTAAGTCAATCAAATAACTCAAAGATAAAAGATGTTGATGCCGCTGAAACAATTAAAAGATTAATTATGAATATGAATCAAATCGGTCCAAAATGTTTTATCTTGAATAAATGGACGGATATTTAAAGAAACAAACATTATGGAAACTTCTTTTTAATTATTTTTAACTTTTAAAAATATCAGTTTTTGTTAGGCCTTATCCTATAAGTTATACCGTTGAACGCTCAGAATAAGTTTTAAAGCTGAAAACGTCCTTTGAACACTAGCTTGTGTTCAAAAGTGAAATTGCATTTTTTTTCTTTTTCCAATATGTATATTATTATGAGGTAATTGATGCTAAAGGCATTTGGCTTGCAGTTGTCGATTTCAAAAAACCCTTTCTGAACTTTGTCGTTGGTGTCGTCGCGGTCAATTTCTTCACCCGGCTTTGAAACCTCAATGGAATCTAAATAATGCCCAAACAATGAGCAAGTGCTCTGATTTGAAAGTTTTACCTGCGTGGAGAGTGCTGGCGTTACATGCGATAATGTATGTAGAGGGTTGGCTATCATTTCGTGATAAGCTTACGCTTTGTGAGCTGTTGTTATTTTTGTTGTTTTACTCCAATCAAGTGCGGCTGTTCTGCCGGTATTTCTAATTGACTGTGTAGCTGTTGTTCTACAATTTATATTTTATTTAGAATTGTGTGTATTAGGCAGGCTCATCTTTTATAAATTTTTTGTTATTGTTTGGATATATTGTTTATTTTTCCTGATAATTTTACCAATAACCGATTGGCCATAAGCCCAAATATTAAATCAAATAGTTATATGGCCAAGCAATAACATAAAATTAATTAAATTATTAATTAAATCAGTCTGGTTTGCCATTTCAAGACGTCTTAACCCTCCGGCGGGTGAGAAGGTCCCTGAGGACCTTTTTTATTTTCAAACTGAAATTACTCCTTGATGGTCCATGGGAAGTATACCCAACCCCCACATGTATTGTAAGGAAATTTTATGTAGAATCGTTTAAACAAAATTTCAAAACGATGCGACCAAGAGACTATTCGGCGCTTTATTGCTGACATACGGCCCCAATTGCTAAAACTGGTCGAAAATTGGGCCTCTCGGCTGGAATGTATTCGAGCCAGCCGAGGCGTCACTTGCCCGAAATCATTTTTAAAACATAATGGCAAACCCTTATCTTTAATAAAGCTAAGTTCTTGGCCTTAGCATTAAATTATACGTATATCATCCTAAAAACCATATGTCTAAAAAAAAACACCCTTTAGTTACTTAAATATGTATTTTAATAATAAATTAAACTAATAAAACTGCAAAATAAGTATAATTTTTTTCACTATCGGATATTTTGACAATACTTCGAGTTATTGCGTCTTGAGGTAAAAAAATCGATATATTGAAATATCGATATTTTTTACATTGTACATATCAATATTATTCGATTTTGTTTAAAGAATCGATACGATATATGTATATTAATATATTTTTTCATTTGC
This sequence comes from Philophylla caesio, assembly GCA_963971545.1. Taxonomy (NCBI): domain Eukaryota; kingdom Metazoa; phylum Arthropoda; class Insecta; order Diptera; family Tephritidae; genus Philophylla; species Philophylla caesio. Next base: position 34,595,069 of record OZ020608.1, on the reverse strand, counting down.
CCATCCCTAGACTGAAGTTTTATTAATTAGGTTTTTTTATTTGCAGCCGATCGTCGTTGGTTTTCACTTTTATGTGCATAAATATTTAACACACAATTTTCTTTTATGTTAACGAATTCCAAATCACCACTTCCTTATTCGGATTTAGAAATACATGTTTAATTGGATGTGAGGAAATGTTTTATTTGTTTATTTTCTTGTAAAAGTCTGATTTAAAGTAAGTCTGCTATTTGTGCGCATACCGTCTGATTTAAAGTAAGATCAGCTGTTTTTGTGCGCATACCGCGAATGACCCTACTACGTTAATAGCTATTGATTGTGGTTTGCAGGTCTGATAAGTTTGAGAAGCATAATCAGCATAATGTACGTAAGGTTATGCGAAGTTCTCAAAAATTATGCGAAAGTTGTGCGAAGTAGGTATGCATAATCAGCGCTTAAAGGGGGGCGGGGGTATTCTACTTTAGAGACCAGAAAATTACCTTTTTTTGTAACGTTTGTCAAAACAAGACTATTGAATAGTTTTGAAAGCGACTTTATGCAAGTTAAACTAAGGGATATAATCAGAAAATTCAACTTTCTTTGTATTTAGTAGACTTGTGATTATATCCGAAACCAGATAATAATAGACGATAGAGTTATAATCGACAATTTTATACTTCGTTAAATGAAGATTTTTACCATGTTTTCGAGTGTATATTGTGTACGAAAAAATATTTACACAAATGCGTTTTGGATAATTCTGGTTCCGGCTATAATTATGAGATTGCTGAGTAAACTGTAAAAATTTCAGCGCAATCGAACTAGTATTTTGGTAGTTATCGTGGCGATTGTTTGAAAATAATGGTTCTGAGAAAAACGCGTTGAAAGATTCATGAAAACACCACCGTGCACAGTGTATAATTAAATTTAAGGCTTTGTATCTCGAAAAGTATTTAAGATCGAGTTATAATATTTTGCAGACATATTTTACATACAGTTTATGGCATTAGCCGTGGTTCCATCACACTCTAGCTAGGAGTTGCCTAGGTATTGCAGTAAACTCCTGTATTTAAAATTTACCAATCGTTACCAAAAATCAAAAAGCGTAAGTACGTATATTTGACGTCGCGTTCCTGATACGCAATCAAAAATAGATCTTAATCAAGAAAATGTAGACCGGACATAGTGTACTTATACATATGTATTGCCACTATTCCAAAGAAAGAATGACCAGAGTATATTTAAGTCGCAAACACCAAAAAAAAATATGATAGGATAGTATATACGAGTACATATACTCGTACTATAACATTACAACATTATTCGCCAAAACAATTTTCTTTCTCTCATGAGCATTTGGTGTTTTTTGAGTTGTGACTGTTTTTGATATATGTATGTACATATCGAAACCAAAGTTGCAATATATGTATGTATATTTTGCGGTTTGGACACAATTGGACAATAACATCTAAGAGTCCGCGCTTGATCATTATTGCAGTATCTATTTATAAACCAACTTGCTTCAGGTTTTTTTTTGAAAGATATGATTCTGTCACAAATGCCATTATATTTCAGGAGGTTATTGGCAGAATATTTAAACCAATAACGATTTGCTGTGCTAATATTTTGAATAATTCGGAGTCAAGAAAAGAAAATGGTAACCTTTCGGTAGCGACCATATCAAGTCTCATGCTGAAAATTTAGCGAGAGGTTAACCTTCTTGTACTTTTTCGTCGACTTCATTATTTATTTCAGCATCGTAAATATCTTTATGTTCAGTTTTTAACGCCGCTTCAAATTTGACAAAAAAACTTGTTTTAATACACCTCTTACAAATTTTGCATTCCGACTCCACTTGAAAAAGCTTAAGTTTTCCTTTCTTTCACTTCACTTTTATGACCCAACATAAAGTTTTTTTCCGTACTAATTTAATTCTCAAACATTTTATTCCGATAAATAGTAAGTGACTTTAAGGAGTAAATGGAGTTGTAAGAAAAACAAAACAACTCGAAATTTTAGAAAGATAATCTTTATATATAAAAAGAAAAATAAATCAAACTTCATAACTCAAGAATTTAGTTCTTACAAATTCTTGTTTTTGGCATTTGGATGAACATTATGTCTCATTATTTTTAATTTATATAAACGCATTCCTTCTAGAAATTACAAAACTTTCCACTCTGTCACATCGAATTAATATGCGCGTAAAAAGCGTTCAATGGAAAATCGCGTCATTAAATATTTACGAGACGGGGTCAATCTTGTAATCAGAAAAAATTTTGCAATTAAAATCGGGACTTAAACTTACTGTTTACGCGCACATAAGAAACAAAAAGTGTTGCCTGTTAGTTTTTGGTATTAAAAAGTTTTGAGGTGACTACTATTATTATTTTTAAGAAGCAACACGGTGTTGATGCTAAGTTAGCCCTTTGACAAAAAGTGAGGGCGCTAGCTGATTAGTTACCAAACCTTTAATAATTGAATCATAGTTATGGACGACATATAAGAAAAAACTCCAATCAGCTGTTAACATTATTCTTACTGTTTATTGTACCATGGAATAAACAATAAATTTATACACATACGCGTACATATTTGTTTGTTTGTCAATGAACACAGATTCTTACAGACTACACGTAATAGATAAGAGTATAAAGATATGACTTTTTCTTCTTTCATTGGCTCGATACCCGCCTTTGCGATTTTGGCTGAGCTTAGCATAGCACGTCAGTTATTTCTCTTTTTAGCTAACTGGCACCAGTTGGAAATACCAAGCGTACCCAAGTCCCTTACCGCCTGGTCTTTCCAATGCAGAGGAGGCCTCCTCTCTCGCTACCACCGGCGGGCACCGCGTAGAATACTTTCGGAGCTGGGGCGCTTTTATCCATTCGAGCGACATGACCTAGCCAGCGAAGCCTTGGATCTTAATTCGCTGCACTATGTCTATGTCGCTATAAAGATTGTACAGCTCATCGTTCTATGTTCTACGGTATTCATCATTGCAAAGATGTAAAGCACCATGAATCTTATTCGCGAACACTCCTAGAGCCTTCTCATCAGATATCTCCTCGTCCATGCTTCTGCGCCATACATTAGGACGAGCATAATGAGAGACTTGTAGAGCGTGATTTTTATCCGTCGAGAGAGCACTTTACTGCGCAATTGCCAACTCAGTCTGCAGTAGAACTTGTTGGCAATAGCGATCCTTCTTTGGATTTAAAGGACGACATTATTATCGATGTTAAAGCTGGTTCCTAAGTAAACGAAGTAGAGACCTTGTCAAAGTTATAACTGTCAACAGTGATGTTAAATCGCAGTCGTGAATGTGCCGACTGTCTATTTGATGACAGGAAATACCTCGTCTTGCCCTCGTTCACCTCCAGACCCATTCGCTTTGCTTCTTTATCCAGTTTGGAGAAGGCAGAACTAACTGCGCGGTTGTTAAGGCCGATGATGTCAATGTCATCGGCGTACGCCAGCAATTGTACACTCTTATAAGAGACGATGATTGGCCTATTTAGTTCTGCGGCTCGAATTATCTTCTCCAGCATCAGGTTAAAAAAGTCGCATGACAAGAGTCACCCTGTCTGAAATCTCGTTTGGTATCAAACGGCTCGGATAGGTCCTTCCCAATTCTGATAGAGCTGGTTGTGTTGCTCAACGTCATTTTACATAGCCGTAAAAGTTTTGCGGGGATACCAAATTCAGACATTGCGGTATATAGGCAACTTATTCTTGTGCTGTCGAGGGTGGCAAAAAGATGGTGTGTGTCGATTCTTCTTTCTCGGGTCTTTTCCAAGATCTGGCGTACTGTAAATATCTGGTCGATGGTAGATTTACCAGGTTTAAAGCCACAGTGATAAGGTGCAATCAGTTCACTGATGGTGGGCTTAAGTCTTAAGCTATGTTTAGAACGATGACACCGCGATAGTTGTCGCGAAATTCAGTATCACCCTTTTCGTGGATTGAGCAAAGTACACTTCGATTATAATCAGTAGGCATGCATATGTCCTACCGTAGTTTGCAAATTAGCTGGTGCATGCGCTTTACCAACTCTTCTCCATCGTATTTGAATAACTCAGCTGGCAGCCCATCAGCTCTGGGAGCTTTGTCATTCTTTAGCCGTGCTATTGCTTACCGAATTGCTGTGGATATCAGTCAACAGGTTGCCATCTCAATACTGAAAGAATTCGACACAGACATGAAACCTTTTGTTAGCCGTCCTGTGTGCCAGCACCTCAAGCTCTACGCACTCACGCATTTCGGCCTCTCTCTTTTTCTAACGAAAAATGCGTCTTGCTTCCTTATTCAACTCACGATAACGCTCCCGCACAGCTCGCGTTGCGCTCGATTGCAGTGTGGGCCTGTAGGCAGCGTCTTTAAGTTGGTACGACATTCCTAGTCTTCCCTGTTGTTTTTTCGGGACCGCTGAAATCCGATGGATTCCTCAGCGGTGGTATGTGGACAGCGAGAAAAATGGTTCCACTGCTCAGATAAATCGTTCTGCGTGCTGCGTGTTTTATTATCTGGAGAGAGCTTCTTAGCCTGGTGCATCTTCTTATGCTGGAACCTGGTGTTACAGATTACCAAGTTTCGGGCTTCGGCGAAGCCTCAATCAAATACGCTCTTTTTGCTCACCTTGTCATTGAAATCACCAAGCACGATTTTCATATCGTGGTGGGGTCATCGCTGGTACGTACTGCCAAAGAAATCATAGAAGCGATCTTTGGTCCCATCGTTCTTCTCTTCCGTCGGGGCATCGGTGCAAATCAGAGAGATATTGAAGAAACTCGTCTTGATGAGAATTGTGGCGAGACGTCCGTCCACCGGAGTGAGCAACAGTAGTTTACGGCGAAGTCTCTCTCCCACCACAAATCCGACTCTGCGCTCCTTTACATGGCAGATGTACTAGATGTCGCAAGAGTGTATAAATTTTTCCCTTGCCCGGTCTATTGCATTTCCTGAATGGCGGGATGTGAGCCTTTGTTTTGGCGAGGACAGTAACCAGCCAGGCAGAGGCAGCATCCCAATTAAGGATCCGGACATTCCAGCTGCATGCCCTCAAATCATTGTCGTAATCAAAAAAGGGTTCTCATTCCAATTCACGTGACGGGTCCCAAGCCTTACACAGAACCATTTCTTGGTCAATCAAATTTTATCACATTTATGTAGCGGGCCGCTTGCTCAAAAAACAGACGCCCGCTCGCAACCGACGTGTACAGACGCTACAGACCCTGGTGAACCCTTAATCTGAATATGTTGGAGCGGCCTCATTAGGTTCGCTTTCTCACTTTAGCTCACTCCCAAACGGATGTTCGGGAGTTAGCCAGAGGACACTTGGATGAAATCGCCCGGAAGTCGTGAGCTGCCGATCCGCACGAAAAAGAACTGCTCTGGCCACTCCTAAGTGAATGGCAGTCAGCAACTTTCCCCACTATCGTGGAATTCGGTACACGCACCCATTCTCCAAATATTTAACTTTAATTTTTTCTGTTTCATTTACACCACATTTTCCACAGGATCACAACTTAAGTTTTTTATGTCCTACCTGGTACCTACAAAAAACAGTTAATCGGTCAAATATGAAAACTTTTTATCCACATTAATACATGTATCTGGTGATTGACCACTCCGGCAAAGAAAATCAAATACATAACCCAGTAAAAATTGTTGTTGGAAATTGACTTCAGGTGGAAGTGGAGAACCAATAAATTATCCAATTGCCAATGTTGATTTTCAAGTGTACCTCAATTGGAGAAGCAACTCATTTTCTCTCTTGAGAAAACCTTTGATATCCATTTGAATTGGAACAATAGCCTCCAAAAGGACTCAAAATAAACAATTTCTTTACCTAAATTAAATTCCAATTCTCATTTAAATGAATCAAAAAATTCACTGCTTATAATTTTGTATATTTATTTATATTTCTTATAATAAATTTAAAAAAAAGATTTAAGCATATTCATATATACGCAATGTCTTACTTCAACTTACTTTTATGAGACAATGAGCGCTCCGATAGCAAAGCCATAACCTGCCTAACCTCGCTTTTCACTTTAAATATGTATATCTAATATATAAAATTCTCATGTCACAGTTTTAGTTATCATACTCCTCTGAAACGGCTCGACCGATTTTAATGAAATTTTATAATTTTATTGTTTTATGATTCGTCATTGAAAAATACACACAATTTTGACCCTTCTTTCATCAACTCCTATTTTTTAATAGCGATATTAGTAATTCAATCATTTTCAATCCCGGTCGATAACTGATCGATTACCACTTGATGAGTTATCCTCGATAATCGATATACACTGAATAACAATAAATATAATGCAGATCATTGAAGTGAAATTTATTTATGAAAAATCTTCAAGTCAATTCCAAAAAATTGTTTCAAGTATACAAGTTTTGAGTAAATAATTGAAATTATCTTTTTAAAGTAGTGCAATTATTAAATGAAATGCATTGATTTTTTGGTATTCTAAATTAATGAATAAATAAAATAAAAACGAATAATTTTAAAAAATGCACGTCTACATATATTTTCCTTTTCTAATCGTGATTTTGTTATTTATAAATTAGTTAACTTTTTTTTCTAAATTAATTAATGATTACTAGATTTACAGCAATTTGACCTAAAATCTAATATATAAAACTAGGAATAATTTATATGGCTAAACAACGTTTACCGGGTCAGCTGGAGGATGTATGTACATATATTCTCTCTTTAGGCACCTTTATGAAATTACCACTTTTTTCTTTAAATATGTCTTTTTTAACTATTTATATAGTAAACACTTCTCTTTCGCCGCCTACAGATTTGGGGCGTTTTTATGTTATAGCTTGTGATCGGTTAACGCTGCGAGATCTTTAAGAAATTCGCAAATATATTAACGGTGCTACCATACATAAAAACTGTATATGATACCTCATATTTAACTCAAATTGAAACCAAACATTGAGAAACCAGTTTGATATGAATTGGATAAAATAGTCCACTTTAGAAACAAATTATTTCTGCAATACTGAATATATATGCATATTGAAAATGTTTTCCATTATATGAATATGCGTACATTGAGTTGCATGTGCATGTGCACATACATACATATCTACATATATAATGTAATCCTTACCACTAGACTCCAAAAATTTATCCATAGTCTTTTAGTAGCTTAACACCCACAACCAATCTAGTTAATTAAAATGTTCTACATATTTGACGGGTTATTACAAGGGTAATATTAAATAGATGCCTTTTTGTGTACCAATGCAGTGCCGTGAAACCAAAACTCACGTAGACGACTGTTACTTGTGTTTAACAACTGTTAAAGGTTTTTTAAAAAAATCAAAACACTCGGTGAAGTATGCTACTGTGTCATCAGTGTCAATGCCGCTACCACATTCTCCAGTACCGGAAAAATTTTGTATTTCGTCAAGTTTATCGAGCCCTATTGTTTCTTAAAACAAAATTTCCTATGTTAAGTGAGGCGAAAATTAAAGAAGGTATTTTCATCGGTCCTGGCATAAGGAAATTGATCAATGATCCTGCTTTTTTATCTAGTTGCAGGCCTATTTAAAAAAAATGCAAGGTTGGCTTTTGTCGACGTCAACCAAAATTTCTTAGGCAATCACAAATCACCGGATTTCCATGGAAAAATTAACCGGATGCTGGATGCATATCACAAACTAGGATGCAATTTGTCGTTGAAAATTAATTTCTTACACTCCCATTTAAGTTTCTTTCCGGATGACATGGGTTCAGTAAGTGATGAAAATGGTGAAACATTTCATCAAGAAATTGCAAAGCAGAGAACCGTTATCAGGATAGATGGGAGCCAGCCATGCTTGCCTCCAGAGGGATACTGCCACTACTGACTACAATAGGAAAACCAATCGTTCAACAAAATAAACAAATTTTAATGTAGAATTACAATTTATGTCACCGCTTCATATAATTTTAAGTAAAATCAATAAGTGCGTTTCACTTCTAACAATTTTATTTCAATATTTCAAATAGTCGAATCATAATTACACACTGTGAACCCAGAGAAAAAAAAATGTACTTCGTTGCATAGTGTTAGCGCACACCAAGCACTCTAAGGGGGAATTGGGTCGATAAATTCAAAGATCGAAGAACAAAGCGAAATGCTAAATTCGTGATTGTGTATATAAGAGACATGAAAGCATGCTGATTGTCGGAAATTAAATGCTTAACTGTTTGACCTTTGCAAACCCCCTTTTATTAATTTTCAATAAATCACTTAAAAGTGGAGAATTTTTATATTCCTGGAAAGTCACCTTTATTAGTCCAATTTTCAAAAATCATCAAAAATATTTATGCCAATCTCAGGCCCATTGCCAAGTTGTCAGCCGTGTCAAAGATTATTTCAATATATAAAATAGCAAATCTATATTTATTGAAAATTAATAAAAGGGGGTTTGCAAAGGTCAAACAGTACTTAAGAAGACATTCAACTACATCCTCAAGAGATAAGGAGAACCTACAGTTGGAAAAGAACCTCTAGAAATTTCCATCTGTGAGATAAAATTAGAATGGAAAAAGTCGGCAATAATATTTACAGCCTCAAACGGTGAAAAGGCATGCGTAAAATTATAAAAAACGTCCGCGGGTAGGCTGAAGCAAATTGTTTTTTTGTTTTGCCATAGTTCCAAAAAGATTTGGGATTCACTTTGATATCCGAATGAAAAATTTCCCACGTATGTTCTCTAGAGACTTTTAGCTAATGAATTACACTTTCTTTAGTAGCAAAGAAAATTAACTTTATACCCAGATATTTTAATATCTCCAAATACCAAATTTTACTCAATTTGCTTCAATGGATACCAAAAAAACGGAGTTTATGCATTTTTAAAAAACTTCCGTTATATGGGAGGTGTGCGTGGTTGTTGACCGATCATTTTCAATACCAACCTACCCTGTCCAAAGAGAAATCTATTTACCAAATTGTATTGATATCTCAATTTTTACTCAAGTTATCGTCTGCACGGACGGACGGACGGACGGACAGACAGACATCGCTAAATCGACTTTTCTTTTCATTCTGAGCATTTTGGTATATATACAAGTTAACGCGGCCGGCTACTGCCCACTTCCGCTGTCAGCATAATTGCATTTCACACGGAATGCATAGATTTCGCAATGCACCGAAATATGCTACCCGCGGGAAGTCAAGGCCAATGCCGCTCGCACCCAGACGGTGAGCGCGCCCTTACGTAAGTTCGGCAGCGCGGAACATTATAAGAGGGAGCAGAACCTGGAGTTGGGGCAGTTGCTGTTGGGGCGTGAACGTAGCTCACCATAGTTAGTGCTAATCTAGTGTAATTAAATTGTGTCAATAAACTTGTGAACCACTGTTAAATCTTGTATTGTTTCTTTGGGCCCTTAATTTTTTTAGTGCAGAGGACTCACAGTCCTTTAACTGGCGCCCGAGCAGGGACCAGTAGTGAAAATGTTTATAAAAATAAAAAACCAAAGAAAGGCTAACGAAAAAAGTTAATACAAATTAAAGGCTAAAAGCCATAATTAAAGTGGAAAAGCATAAAAAAGGCTAAGAGCCACAATTAAAAGAGCACAAACCTCTTGCGTTGTGAAAATCGAAAAAGGCTACGAAGCCATTGCAGTGGACCTGGAAAAAAAATTTCCAAAGAAAGCTACTTCGAGTTCATCAGATAATACGAAAATAAAAAGGGACAACATATGCAAATATTGGTGTTGTGAGTATACTATTCGCAAAATATCCTTTCCCTTTTCAGAGAAATACTTTAAGATGGAGGAACTATAGACGACTGTCACCAGTCTGACAGGCGCTGTCAACGCGATCCTGGAGAAGATGACCTCGCTCGAAAGGCGAGTGAGTCAATTAGACTCAAGCGCATCAGCATCTACATAGTGTAGAAGAGATACCTCTTCGGGCTCCGGCCACTGAGCTAGAGCTTAAAGAGATTAGTCGGCTCCCTGACTGTGTGAAAGAGTTTAGGATTTCCGACAGCAATCCCGTTCAGTATGTATCCTGGATACATGCTGTGGAGGCCATTTTGTCAGATTTCAAGGTGGTTGAGGGGAAACCAATGTTCAGGGCCATAATGCAACACGTCCGACAAAAAGTTCGTGGCACTGCAGATGCGGCACTGGTCTCATATAATATTTTTGATAATAACTGGACCAAGATAAAGAAGTGTCTTTCGCTGCACTATGCCGACAAACGCGATATTCGGACGCTGGAACACCAGTTGCATCAATTGCAACAAAGGGGGTCCAGAATTGACGAATTCTATGCCGCCGTCAACCACCAATTTTCCTCGATTATTAATAAAATCAAGACAGAATCCTACTCGGAAGAAACGGTAAGAGTCCTCGTAGACACATATCGGAATAGGGCTCTCGACGTATTTATACGTGGATTAAATGGCGAATTGTCGAAAATGCTATTGATACAGAAGCCAAAAACCCTTCCAGAAGCATATTCTGCATGTCTGGAAATTCAAAATGTGAATTTCCGTAACTTTTCTCTTCACAGCTCTCAGGTAACCAACCAAGTGGTTGTCCCCATCAACAATTTCCCAAGGCCAAATTTCACATATGGCGGTAGGTCGCCACCAATACCTCCAAGACCTACCTGGTGACAACAGGATCGCCGTCAACAATTTCCATCTCGGGAGCGATCCTCCGGCCATGTCCGTGTCCAGCCTTCCTCTCAATCATTTGCACAGCCGAAAAATTCACCTGTGGAGAAAATGGACGTGGATAGATCGGTGCAAACACGCGCTGTCAACTATGTAAACAGACCGAATCCCTATAAAAGAGAAGCAAAGTCGGATAATCTTCCACGGAAACATCAGAAACTATTATACTCATCCACTGGCACAAATGAGGAGGAGGTAAACAACAACGAAGAAGGAGATTTTCTCTCCGGGGGTCATCTAGCGTACCATACCTAGGCTATACACTCCAGAATGGACGCACCCTCAAATTCCATATATGTAGATACGGTGGCAAATAAGAATTTTATTAGTGAAGCGGTCGCAACAGGAAGTGCTCCTGTAGAGGAAGTATTTACAGTGCACTCAGCTGGGGGAACAGTGCCGGTAGAAAAGAAAGTTTCCCTCAACTTTTTTAAAGATGTTGGCCACAGTGCTAAAATAACTTTCTTCATGATCCCAGGACTACAATTCTTTGACGGTATCATCGGAGATGATACCCTTAGGATGCTAGGGCTGTGGTCGATAGAAAAAACAACTATTTAAAAATTAACGAATTGAAATTGCCTCTAAAGGCCAGGATTTCCAATTAGATCAACTATTCTGTGGGAAGTGGCGTATCTACGGAAATCGGACAACGCGTAGGGAATATACTGGAAAAATACGCTGATCTATTCGTGCCACTTAATGGTAGTGAATTGATCGATACTAGCGTTCGAGCGGAAATACGAACCTCTACTTCTGATCCTATCTATAGTAAAAGTTATCCTTATCCAGGCTGCATGAGGGATGAAGTAGATAGACAAATCAAGGAACTTCTTGACGAAAGTATAATTAGGCCATCTAAGAGTCTTTATAACTCTCCAATATGGGTGGTCCTGAAAAAACCTAAGCCAAACGGCGAAAAACAGTATCGTATGGTTATCGACTACAAAAGGTTGAACACCGTAACAATAGCCGACACCTATCCGATACCAGACATAAATGCAACTCTTAGTAGTTTGGGAAAAGCCAATTACTTCACGACAATTGACTTATGTAACGTCAGGATTCCACCAAATACCAATGAAACCCTTTGACATAACCAAGACTGCCTTCTCGACCATGAATGGCAAATACGAGTTTTTGCGGTTACCATTTGGTCTTAAGAATGCGCCCGCCGAACTAAAGCAGTACATTGGCAAGATTTGCTACGTTTATATCGACGACATTATTGTTTTCGGTAGGGACGAAGAGGACCATCTAAAAAATGTCGAAAAGATTTTTGCAAGATTGCTTGAAGCAAATCTTAAAGGAAATTTGGAAAAAACTTGCTTCCTCGAAACGGAGGTAGAATTTCTCGGGTACATCATTACGCCGGATGGAGTGCGGGAGGATCCTAAGAAGGTAGAGGCTATAAAACTTATTTCTGCGCCTGAAAATTTAAAGGACTTAAAGAGCTTCCTAGGTATGACCTCTTACTATAGGAAATTTATTCGTGACTATGCTAAAGTAGCAAAGCCTCTTACAAATTTGACGCGGGGGGAAAACGCCCAAGTTAAAGCCAATGTGTCAAAGAAAGTCAGCATTCGACTTGATGCTGAGGTATCACAGGCGTTTAACGAACTAAAACAATTACTTATTTCTGCAGACGTCTTGCATTCCCAGATTTTGATAAACCATTTAATTTAACAACCGATGCTTCAAATTTCGCGATCGGTGCAGTTCTGTCTCAAGGGGAAATAGGGAAAGATAAACCCTGAATAAGGCAGAGGAAAATTATGCCACGAACGAAAAAGAAATGTTGGCGATAGTATGGGCATTGGATAACCTCAGGTCATATTTGTATGGAGCAAGGAAGATAAAAATATATACTGACCACCAAGTAACATTGGTCAGAAGGTAAACTCATGCATAGATCCTTAAGCCCCAGCGGTCTGGGTAAAAGTCATGTTGGTTCAATTCCAATTAACTCGATGGTCCGAGTGACGACAGTCAAAGTGGTTCAACCTCACCAAAGAACTAAGGCTTTAATTGACGTGAAGTATCTCGTGCCATGAGTAGGCCATTTGCAATTATTAACGCTAAGGACTAAAAGGGAATAACGCGAGCCTTCCAATGTCATCTGAGATAATGCCTATATTCCGATGCAAAGCAAAACAGCAAGGCTCTGAAAACTGCATAATGCAAATGCAAGAAGAATACACAGCAAATAATTTCAAATAAATAATTCTAAATAATTTATTTCAAACGAATATTTTAAATAATTAATTTCAAATAATAATTTGAAATAATTAATTTCAAATAAATAATTTGAAATAAATAGTTTCGAATAAATAATTAATTTTAAATAATTAATTGCAAATAAATAACTTCAAATAAATAATTTCAAATAAATGCTCTGAAAATAACAATCATTTTATTAAAAAAAAAAAAAAAAAGGGATATCATTCCCACGGAAAAAGAAGAAATTAATAACAGCAATTAACATAATTACTAATACTAACCACTTAACAAATTATTGCCAACAAAAAAAAAAAAAAAAAAAAACCACTTACTAATGTTATGATGATTACTAATCAACAAACCAATAACTTTTCCCAATCAACACTTCCACTGCCGGAATCCTTTCCTTAATTTTCCATTATTTCTTGTAACGCCCCAACCAACTCAATTAGGTTAATAATATAGAGTAATTTAGAGTCATAAGAAATGCATACCTTCTAAGCAAGCCACTACTCACATCAATGAAAATAATAATTGCGTAATTGCGCAACAATTGTAAAATAAAGCAATTTAACATATAACTAGTTAAGACAGTGTCCTTTGGACCAATCGCAATTCATACCTACATATAATAGAATAAAATTTTAATCTTGGCGAGCTTCGACAAAATCGTGAACAGACTAGAGGAAGCTGTCACCGACCTTAGCTTCAGCAGATCCGATACAACCATTGACGTCCTACACTACCAGATAGAGAAAATAAGATCTCACCTGCGAGGCTTGAAAGGCCCAGAAGCAATAAGAACAAAACGTGCAATTAATTGGATTGGCTCCGCCTAGAAATGGATTGCTGGCACTCCCGATGCGACAGACTGGGACGACCTTATTCAAAGGCAGTATGTCCTTATAAACAATGACGACCAACAGTATCAGGTAAACTCAGAAATATTCAAAACAACTCATGAACTGTTGCAGGTGATCAACGGAATTGTTGCCATCACAAACGATGTCCAAGATCGCAGCCGTCTAGAGCAAATTTCGCAGGAAATCCAGAATAAAATAACCTTCATCAAGGAAGACGTCTATGAGCTAGTTTGAGCATGTCAAATGGCTAAGGCTGGCGTCGTGAACAGTAATCTCCTGAGCAAGGAAGAAATTAATCGGCTTATCAGCGAGATAGAAGTACGTCATCGAAGCCATAGAGCACAGCAGACCATCGATCTACACGAATGGATCCCTTCTTCTCTACGTCCTGTCCATGCCCAAGGTGATGCAAACCAAATACAACCACCTGATTGCTCGAGCTGGATGGACATCAAGTGGAATTAAACTACACAACTATGTTGGCGAATAAGAATCAGACCTACGGCATTAAGGGTAATTGCCTGCACCTTATGGTTTGCGGACAAGAAACACTCGATCTACTAGCAGATGAAGGATGTTTGCCTCGTCTTATCAAAGGAGGAGAAACAAGCTGTCGATACTTCTCCTTTAATGGGTCCACTATTGAAATGATCAAGGAGGATACCTAAACAACTTCAACGGCAGCATTGGGTCAGGTAAAACCACTAACCATTTTTTTGGCTCCTTTCTCCTTCAGATGAACAACGAGTCGGTAAGCATCAACAATCATACTTACTGGAGTACCAGTAGCTCCGAGGTGCAGTTGCTACCACCCATTTGACCAATGTGAGGAATAAATCCCTGGCAGCTAATCTTAACCTTATCCACGAAATGACGTCAGGCAATATTAAACTCTTAACATTCCTTAAGAAAAAAACGGATTGGTCCATAGTCTCTGAAGTCTTGGGATTTGTCCTTTTGGCGATGGACAAGATGACAGCACGCATGCAAATCCTCGAGCTTAAAATATCAATGCTGAACAGAAGCCTCCGTGGCCAACAACGCGGGGATACTCCTCGAGCACCTAATCTGCGGGACGCAGATCTTTAGAGGGGGAGGAGTTAACACGGCCGGCTACTGCCCACTTCCGCTGTTCCCACGGCTGGCAGCTATACGTGTCGCAGCGTCAGCATAATTGCATTTCACACGGTTGCGAAATGCATGAGTCGATTTAACCATGCACCGAAATATGCTACCCGCGGGAAGTCAAGGCCAATGCCGCTCGCACCCAGACGGTGAGCGCGCCCTTACGTAAGTTCGGCAGCGCGGAACATTATAAGAGGGAGCAGAATCTGGAGTTAGGGCAGTTGCTGTTGGGGCGTGAACGTAGCTTACCATAGTTAGTGCTAATCTAGTGTAATTAAATTGTGTCAATAAACTCGTGAACCACTGTTAAATCTTGTATTGTTTCTTTGGGCGAGTTGGCCCTTAATTTTTTTTAGTGCAAAGGACTCACAGTCCTTTAACTTACATATGTCTATATCTATCTTGATTCCGTTATGCTGTTACAAGCAACCGTTATGTGAACAAAGTTATAATGCCCTTGAGTACAAGTACGCTCGGGTATAATAATAATTAAAAACTTACATATGTACATACATAGTTTCAACGGTAATCTCAAATGCTTATAAGCGTTAAAAAACTAAAAGCCCGTTTTTTTTGGGTACAAACTACTTGTTGATATTTTACTGTAAAAGCTTAAATAAACAGGTTCATTGACTTCTGTTAGTCTTTATTACAAAAATAGTAGAGGGGAAAATTATCTTATCCATTATATAATTAAAATATGAATCTTCAATATACAAAAAAAAAAGTTAGTTTCTGTTTTCATCATTGAACTATATTTCGTCTAATAAATGAGTATTATTTCACAAATATTTGAAATTTTAATTATACTTGAAAGTCAACGTGTATTCAAACATGTGTGCTAACTAATCACGGAAACCTCAGTTTAACTATCGTAATAATACATACTACATACATATGTAATTATTAATGTTTGTCTAATAATAAATTGCCGCTTACACTAAATACATATGCCAGTTTTTGGCCGAGCTTCTCCTAACATTTATAGTGCGTATATTTATTTTGTACCACAGATTGACAGTTTTATGCCGATTCCAAATGACAGATGTCTCTTCAGTAGCATGACACAAACACACTCACAGGTTATCCATAACGTGCAAATGCTTAATCGCTATTAGAAAATTATTTTTAATGTGAACCTCGAACTCAGCGGCATATCGAGTTATAGCACGCACCGCTAACAACTCAACCACAGCGGCCATAAAAGTTTTTTTCTAGTAACGGTCATCCCCTCGGCAGGCAATGGCAAACCACCGAGAGTATTTCTGCCATGAAAAGCTTCTCACAAAATACATATACCGTTTGTAATCGGCCCAAAACTGTAGGTCCCTCCATTTGTGGTATAATATAAAGACGCAAAAATGGTAGGAGAAGCTCGGCCAAACTCTGAGCTATATAGTGTAAGCGCCAAAATTATTGTTACACCTTTCATTGAAATGGTATATTAACATTGGTCTGATGTTTGTAAGTACCAAAACGATAAAAGTTAGACCCATTATAAAGAATACCGATATTATCAGGGTGATGAGCTGAGTCGATTTAACCATGTCCGTCTGTCCATCTGTTTGAACGCAAACTAGTCCCTCGGTTTTTGAGCTATTTGAATGAAACTTGGCAGTCGGGTGCCTTTTTATAACTTATTAGACATTTGTCAGAACCGGCGAGATCAGCGACTATAACGTATATAGGAGCCGATTGTTCAGATATTATATTATGCTTCATAACTCCTTCATTTAAGCACCAAGAAGAAATTTTGCAAGAAGGTCCGCTATTCTAAGCTCTATATTAGTGATGAAAATCATAAAGAGCAAAGACATATAACATATAGCTCCCATACAACCGATTGTTCAGATATTTCATATAGCACAAAATCACATCCATTTAAGCAAATAAATTAAAAATGTTTCGAGGGCGTTGCATTTGCCAGCATACTTTGTCGTTTAATCATGAAAATCGGCATTGGCTAAATGTCTATCACATACTTACGCCGAATCGGAAAAATTTATTTGGCAAGCTGCGACCCACTTCTTATTATGCACATTTATTTGGAGCACTGCCTTTTTTATTTTTTAACACATTAAGGGACAGTTTTCCAGCGTGGTTTTAACTTAGTTTAAACTAAGATTTGTAAAACTTAATTTAAATTTAAATTTAGTTTCCTTGCGCTTAAATAAATTTGTTGCAACTGAAGCGAAGTAGTCAGCAAATAAACTAAGTTTAACCCTGCCCGATCGGCCATTTAAACTTAGTTTAGACTCCGTGTGAAGTTAACTGAAAAACTGCATACTCAGTTTAAACGACAAACCGAATTCAACTTGCACTGATATACTGGCCCTTAGGGATTAACAAATTTCATAAATAAAATAATAAGGCTTCGGAATTCTGACGCTGTCAGTATTTAGAACACTTTGTGGAATACAGTTTTAAGGCTGACCCCGATTTGATCCCGACTCGGTTCCTCAAAAACTGTGCTAAACATATTTATTTAATATTTCTCTTAAGCATGGGATTTTGCCTTCCTCTAAAGAAAATTATCGCGGTATAGCTAAGGTTTTTGCTATTCCTAAACTATTTGAAGTTATTGTTGTTGACCATTTAACGTATTCCATATCCTCTACAACTTCTAGCACACAACACGGGTTCTCTAAAGATAAATCTATTGTTACAAACTTGCTTGAGTTCACAACTCATGTTTCAAATGGATTCAAAGAATTTATGCACACTGATGTTATATACACCGATTTTTATAAAGCATTTGACAAAGTAAGTCATTCTTCATTGATTCATAAACTCGATTTCCTTGGTTTTCAACCAAATCTCCTTCGTTGGATATCTTCTTAACTCATTGACAGAACACAACGAGCTCTTTTTAAAAATAGTTCCTCACACATTATTCATCTATCTCCAGGGGCCCTCAAGGAAGTCACCTTGGTCCGATTCTGTTATTACTTTTTATAAATGACATACCTTCTGTAATAAATTATTCAACAATTTTATTGTATGCTTATGATGTAAAACTTTTTAGATCGTATCATTCTGTTGAGGAAAGGTCCTTACTTCAAGCGGATTTAAATAGCATGGCTAACTGGTGTGGAGTGAAAAACCTTAAAAATGTAAAGTAATGTGCGCAGGATAGTTCAACCGGCTTCTTATGACACATCTAACCATTACTTCGAGCAATTGTTTAACTTTGTTGATCTTGGAATTACAATGGACCCGAAATTTAATTTTAATCTTCACATAAATGTTACTGTTAACAAAGCCAAAGGTGTGTTTCCATTTATAAAACGATGGTCACAATGTTAGTGAGGCCAATACTGGAATATGGATCTATCGTTTGAAACCCGCGCTATCAGGTTCATTCCGACCGGATAGAGTCAATTCAAAAACAATTTCTGCCTTTTGCTTTAAGAAATTTTCGTTGGGATTCTCAGTACAACCTGCGTCGTTTAAAACTCATTAATCTTCCTACACTTGCTAGTCGCAGAGAAATGCTAGGCATAGTATTTTTGGTCAAGTTACTGACAGGCTTGATCTCTAGCCGATCTATTCTTGGCGAAATAAAACTAAACGTTCCCTCCCGAATTTCAAGACATTTGCGGTCTCTTTTTCTGAAGCCATGTTATAGTAATTTTTAGTTAAATGAGCCACTCCGTAGTTTATGTCAGGATTTTAACACTCACTCCGGTTCTTTTGATATTTCAGACTCTATATACTTAATGCTCTCAATAATTAATACATATGTATATATTATTACTCGATTAGCTGATGAGCATTTGTTCTGTAGCTGAACAGTTTTAGATCTCGACACTTAACAAACTTCTGCCTTTTATGACTCGGCGCAGCATATATGAAATACATTTTTAATATATCCGTGCGTCATACGTGCGCCCCTCGCGGCGGTCTGGCGGGTATGGAGGGATAAAACCGTTGGGATTATTACACAGTACAACAGCTAATCTGGGGGGTGAGAAATTCCAAGTCAGGGTGATGGTACTAGGTCAGTATAGTAAAACCCTCAAAGGGTTTGGCGTTCGTATGTGTCAGTTTTTTTTATGACCTTTTAAATTTTTTCCTTATCTTGATGTTTTTTCGCTTAGTTGGAACATTTTGGCAAAAACGTAGTTTAACATAACTCGAGAACCACTTGTCCGATTTTGATGAAACAAATTTAGAAAAATTAAAAATTACAGTTTCTCTAATCTGTTTCTACACCGTTTTCCTATATGTGCAACGCTTTCGAAGTTAAAAATGAATGTATGAAGGGAAAAAAGTATTTTTTTCCTAAAAATTTAAATATTTTTTTTTTTAATTCATAAAAAATCCAGCAACACTGGTTCTGTAATGTTCACATAAAACATGCATTGTCATTATACTTCTTCTCTTTCTCACACTGGTTCTGTGATTTTTGTCATTCAACAAGTGCCGACGAACGCGAACAGTAAAAGTAATTTTTCTCAAATTTTTTAAAAGTGAACAAAAGAGAACAAAATATGGAACTGTGCAAGCCAGATATAAATAGCTTTTGCTACTGCTGTGGTCAATATGTCTCAACACATAAAAAAAGGGGAAATTTCAGTACTGATTTTGTTCAAACATACGAGATGTACTTCAACCAAAATGTTATAGTGAACGAAAATTGGGTACGAAATATATGTAGTGTGTAAAAGCTGCTACAACCGTCTAATGGATTGGAAAAATAGAAGACGTGAAAGTATGCCATTCGGTATCCCAATGACTTGGACTAATCCTGGCGAAGGTCACAATCCATTGAATTGCTATGCATGTGCGAATAAAGGAGCCGCAAAAAGGATAAGAAAATCGTATAATTACGTTGGTGTTGCAAGTGCCGCAACACCATTGCCTCATTCGGACCACATTCCTGTGCCAAAAGCTTCTAGCCCAGATATTTTCTCTTTTACGACTGCTCCGACATATCATGCACGTGATGATCCCCCATATGAGCCATCAGTATCCAATGAGCCAATTTTAATAAATCAAAATAAGCTTGATTCAATTGTTGCCAAGTTGGAATTAACACAGCATAAATCGGAAGAGCTGGCTTCCATTTTGAAATCAAACAATTTGTTGGCACCCGGTGTGAAAGTCACAGCTTATCGAAGTCGTCAGGCAACACTACAAAGTTTATTCCTTGTGAATGATGAAAAAACTTCTGCATATTGCCCGGATGTAGGAAAATTGATGAACGCAATGGAAATAAAATATGAAGCAGATGACTGGAGATTATTTATTGACAGTTCAAAACTCAGCTTGAAGGCGGTTTTACTGCACAAGACCAATAAAAAACCTTCAGTTCCAATCGCCTATAGTACAGAAACGAAAGAAACATATGATGCACTGGAAAATATTTTAAAAATGGTTAACTACGCCAAACATATGTGGCGCATATGCTGCGATTTAAAAGTTGTAGCAATGCTTTGCGGTCTTCAAAGCGGCTATATAAAATATATGTGCTTTTTGTGCGATTGGGACACACGATTTTCCGGTGACCAATATGCATGCCACGGATGGAAACTCAGAGAGCACAGCAGGTTACAAACGGCCAATATTATTCGTGAGCCTCTAGTGCCGAAGGAGAAGATATTGCTGCCTCCACTGCATATTTAACTTGGAATTGTTAAGAATTTTATCAAAACTGTCGCCAAAAGAGATGAAGTTTTCTTGTTTTTGAAACTAATTTAGCCGAGACTCAGCGAAAGTAAAATTAAAGAAGGAAAGTTATAATATCACATTCATTTCCCATGGTTTTCCATCTTAACAAATTAATTTTTTCCAAACAGGCGTACTAAATGGTCCAGATATACGAAAGCTGATTAAAAGTGACGCATTCAACAATATTTTGATTGACGCTAAATTGAATGCATGGCAGGCAATCAAAGAAGTAATAGAAGGCTTGTTGGGAAAGCATCGTTCTAACAACTACGATGTTTCTGTCGCAAGGATGTTAAGAGCATTCTCGGAAATTGGTGTCCACATGTCCTTGAAAATCATCTGGACTACTTCAGCAAACAATTGGCTACCGAATCTGATGAACAAGGTGAAAGCTATCATCAAGTTGCTATGCCATTTGAAATGAGGTAATACTGATTTTTTATTTTTTCAAACTCATTTTAATAAAACAAAAACTTAAAGATATAGAGGCAAAAAGTCGCCGAGTGCAATAGTGCGGAAATTTCCTGGTGGAGTAAGCTTGTGTGGCAAGACAGGGATGATCTTGATGATAAAGAATTTTCAGGAGATGCAGAAGGGCCAACAGTGGAGTCACACATTGACATTATGTGTGGTTCAGAAACTGATGATAGCGATGAATGCGATGCCACTAGTCCCGAACAACCACCATCGAAAAAGTCTAGGCAATATTTATTAAAATAAATAAAAATAAATAAATAAAATAAAAATAAAAAAATTATAAAAATGTTTACTTTATTTTTTTAGTAGTTTATGGCCAGAAGTCTGGAGTTATTGGGGAAAATTTATAAAAAAGGCGATAAATGACACTTTTTTGAATAAAAACAAATAAAAACAAATAGAAATTGTAATTCTTAATTTTTCTAAATTTGTTTCATCAAAATCGGACAAGTGGTTCTCGAGTTATGTTAAACTACGTTTTTGCCAAAATGTTACAACTAAGCGAAAAAACATCAAGATAAGGAAAAAATGTAAAAGGTCATAAAAAAAAACTGACACATACGAACGCCAAACCCTTTGAGGGTTTTACTATACTGACCTAGTACCATCACCCTGACTTGGAATTTCTCACCCACCAGACAATAATCCCAAAAATGTTCCACAGTGTTATCATTAATATATATATATATAACTCGAAGCTCATTAAAAGTAGTAAAGCAATTTGAAGGGAAACGAGGTAACACAACGGCCCATAATGCAATTATTAAAATTGATATGGAGGAGAAAAAAATTATCGAAAGAAAACTACAATTAATAGTAATAATCAAACGTTAATGTGGAAATGTCATAAAGATGCTGTAAATATGTACAATGAGACCTCACAAATAAAAAAAACGTTATATGTGGATGATCTTATTTAAACAACTGCAATACTACAAAATAAATAAATATGGTGGAAAAAACTGGTGTGCAATGGGGTACAATGGTGCATCTTGGTATGCGGTTACAGTTCCACGGCTATACTCAATCTCGACTCTTCCGTCCCCGTTCGTGCTCCCTGGGCAACGTGAGGAAGCCATGTGCGAGATGCTGCTGGATGTCCTAAATAAATATAAGGCTGACATCACTGCAGTTCAGGAGATACGATGGACAAGGCATGGATACTAGAAGTATGCATCGTGCGACGTCTACTACAGCTGCCATAGGACTGCATACAAGTGTGGTGTAGGGTTTGTGGTTGGGGGGAGACTCCGAGACCTTGTCTCCAGTTTCACCCCCATCAGTAAACGAGTTGCCACAATCCACATTAAAGCTATATTTAACAACGTACACTTGATTTGTGCGCACTCCCTGACGGAGGAGAAGGATGATGAGTGACAAGTATTGTGATTGGTGACTTTACCGGTAAAATGAGCAAAAAATGCAGTTTTAGTCCAACAGTCGCATAATTCAGTATACATGAGAATACCTCTGGTAACGAACAGAGGCTGATCGACTTCACCGCGGCGCGAAGCATGGTAGTAAGTAGCATCATATTCCAATACCGAAGCATCCACCAAGCCACTTGGGTGACCCCTAATTAAAAAACTCGAAACCAAATTGATCACGGTGTGATAGACGCGAGATACGCTTCTAGCGTACTTGATGTTCATTCTATCCGAGGGACAAGCGTCAACTCGGATCATTACCTCATTGCAGCTAAGGTCCGCATGCGCCTCTTTGCACTGAAGAACGCTCTTCAAGTGTCGAGACGAAAGTTCGACGTCGAAAAGCTGCAATCGCAACAGACAGCTGAGAATTTTCAATTTCGACTCTCACTCCTACTAAAGCAAGCAACTCCTCATCGCCGATCTCTACATACCACTGCGGAGGAGGTGGTTGGATACTACCAGCCACGGAGAAACAGTTGGTATGACGACGAGTGCCGCGTCACTGCAGCAGAGCAATATGTAGCAAACAAAGCCATCCTGCAGCCAATTACTACGCGTGTCATAGTTGAGCGATACCGGGAGAAGACTCTTGAAGAGAGGTATTTTCAAAAAGAAGAAACGAGAGGTAAAAAGACGTGTGTGCAAAGACATTGAGATGATAGCAAGCAGGAATGCGGCCCGAAAATTCTATCAGAAAATAAAGCAGCAAACAAGTGGTTTTTTAGAGCGGGCTGGCTACTGCAAAGGCAAGTGTCGAAATATCGTGACGGACGTTTAGAGCACACTTGAGGTATGGAGGGACCAATTCTCAACGCTACTGAATCCGAACTCTGAGGACTCGTTTGAAGAAGAAGAGCCCAGAACATGTACCAGTTGTTAAGCACAATTTGGTCCGCCAAGTACATGCCAGAAGATTGGAATCTCAGTGTACTTTGTCCAATCCATAAAAAGGGTGATCCTGCTGTTTGCGCCAACTATCGTGGAATATTCCTCCTAAATATTGCATATAAGGTCCTATCGACGATACTGTGTGAAAGACTCAAACCGTATACATATAAACCAGCTGATTGGGTCTTATCAGTGTGGCTTCCGGCCTGGTAAATACACCATTGACCAGAAATTCACAGCACGCAATAAGAAAAGCTGCCTGTACGACGCCTCACTTTCGTGTAACTTCTTCAATCTAATGCTTCACACCGTAATTAGAGCTGCCAATCTGAATCGCAGTGGCACTTTATATAACAAAAGTACGATGTTAGTGGCATATGCGGGTGATATGAACAACGTTTGTCTTAACAACAGTTCCGTCACTGCAGCATTTTCCAGTCTAGAGAAGGAGGCAAAAGAGGTTGGTCTTGCAGTGAATGACGACAAAAAAAAGAACCTTGTGGCAACAAACAAAAAACCCTCGCGTATTGGGACCCACGTCACGGTTAGCAGCTACAACTTTGAAGTAGTGAAGGATTTTGTATACCTTGGATCCAGCATTAACACCACCAATAATGTCAGCTAGGAAATCAAGCGAAAAATAACACTTGCTTACAGTTGCTACTTTAGGCTCGGTAGGCAATTGAAAAGCAGAACCTCGCCCAACGAAAATCTCGCTCTACAAATCGCTCATCAAGTCCGTCCTTTTATATAGCACAGAAACATGGACGATGTTGATTAGCGATGAGCAGGCGACGGGTACCGAAAAAGATAGAATGATGAACTGCATGAACTGTATAATGGGATCGCCACATTACGCGGGATTACAAAATTCCACATCGCAAAATTCTGCAAAATGTAAGAAAATTCCGCTCGAGCGAAATTCTGTATATTTAAAATTCTTTTTTTTTAATTCTTCTTTTTCATAATTTCGCATTTGAAAGTTCTGCATTTTAAAATTCTGTTTTACTGTCTTATTAATGTCACCAACGGCGATTTACAATGGCATGCTATTCTTTTGGAACAAGACCAATTATATGAACCTTTGTTAGTTATTCGTTCTAGATAATAAGAATAACCATTTACACTTAACACGTCTCTGTTCTTATTGGATTTTAACGTGATTATATGTGACATCCACGCTTTACGATAAGAATAGAGCACAAAACAGGAAGCAAATGTAACTTTAAGGAATAGTTCTAGTAGGAGATGGTGAAATCATAATTTCACCACTATAATAACGGCTCCCACTCATGGTTCGATTTTCCATCAATCCGCAACCAAAATGCAGATATTTTTGTGCAAACTTATAACTAACTATAGTATTGTTTTTTATATTTCTAAATATTTATAATTTACTAAGTTCTGGGGATTACATCGAGATTAGTTTAGGTTTTAAAAAATAATGGAATTAAAATTCTGTGTTATACTATAAACAATGTTAAAGAGGAAAAGTGCGCACTTTTTCAAAGAATTTTGTAATCGAGTATTTTGAAAAGCAGAATTTTGAAAAAGCAGAATTTTGAAAAAGCAGAATTTTGTTAAGCAGAATTTCGGGTTTCGAATTTTGTGCCAACAGAATTTCGGTGCCAACCCCTGTATAATTATAAGGGCATGGTTAAGTACATAGAAATTCAACGACTGCAATGGCTTGGCCATATCGTTTGTATGGATAATGATGCTCCGGTAGAAAAATCCTTGTAATCGGCACCCATGGGTGGACAAGCAGAGCAAGAGCACCTATGAACACACTGGAAAGACCAAGTGCAGAAGGACCTACATATGTATATTTACTTGGTGTTAATAATTGGCGTAACCTAGCGAAGGAGAGAAGGAACTGGTGAAGCCTTTTTGGGCTCGGCCTAAACCGACAAACGGTTGTAGCTCCTTAAAAGAAGAAGATTGAAAAGACTAACTAAATGATATCAAAAATTGTCTTAACCACTACAAAAAAAAAACTTTTTATGGACGATGCATTAACTAAATGGATGATTATGGGAAATAAATTCAACATTGGGAAAAACATATTAAAATGCCGCCTATACAAATGTTAAACACAATCAGATATTTGGGGACTATAGTATATGTATGACAAGTAAAAATTTGTGTGCGTCAAAAATATGTAGAAGGCAAACTTTCAAAAAAAACTAGGTTTTATGTTTCGAACATGTAAAACAAAAAACGGGTATTATAAAAAATAAAAATAGCCTTAAGTGCCTCAGTGTGTAGAAACCAATTAGGTACCATGCGATGAAATTTATAAAATTAGGATACCTGCCCAATCATTGAAATGATCATGTGAGATCCAATAGAGAAGTACATAGCTATCAAACAAGAAATAGGCTAACTTTCATTTCTTAGTTCTAAGATAAGAATTCGATAAAAAAAGCATATTCTATGATGGAGTAAGGAATATAAGATAATGCTTCAATATAATTTTATTAAAATTTATACATAATGTAAAAACCTTTATATCTTGAAGTCTTATAGGCAATTTCGGTCTATAAAACCTTAATAAATAATAATAATAATAATAAAACTAATATGTTAACTAGGTCGGACTTGAAAACGTTGCTAACCGAAATAAGTTGCAAACTTAATATATGGCACAATAAAGGGACTGTCGACGTACCGATGTATTTTTGATATATAATCGATTTTTTCAGAAAGTACGGCGGTTAACAGAAGGTTTCAAGACCGGGGCGAATTCCTGTAAGAATGAAAACGGCGACCTGGTGACTGATGTCCACAGCATACTTAAATTAGGAGGGAGCACTTCTTCACACTGCACCCATGGGTGGACAAGCAGAGCAAGAGCACCTATGAACACACTGGAAAGACCAAGTGCAGAAGGACCTACATATGTATATTTACTTGGTGTTAATAATTGGCGTAACCTAGCGAAGGAGAGAAGGAACTGGTGAAGCCTTTTTGGGCTCGGCCTAAACCGACAAACGGTTGTAGCTCCTTAAAAGAAGAAGATTGAAAAGACTAACTAAATGATATCAAAAATTGTCTTAACCACTACAAAAAAAAAACTTTTTATGGACGATGCATTAACTAAATGGATGATTATGGGAAATAAATTCAACATTGGGAAAAACATATTAAAATGCCGCCTATACAAATGTTAAACACAATCAGATATTTGGGGACTATAGTATATGTATGACAAGTAAAAATTTGTGTGCGTCAAAAATATGTAGAAGGCAAACTTTCAAAAAAAACTAGGTTTTATGTTTCGAACATGTAAAACAAAAAACGGGTATTATAAAAAATAAAAATAGCCTTAAGTGCCTCAGTGTGTAGAAACCAATTAGGTACCATGCGATGAAATTTATAAAATTAGGATACCTGCCCAATCATTGAAATGATCATGTGAGATCCAATAGAGAAGTACATAGCTATCAAACAAGAAATAGGCTAACTTTCATTTCTTAGTTCTAAGATAAGAATTCGATAAAAAAAGCATATTCTATGATGGAGTAAGGAATATAAGATAATGCTTCAATATAATTTTATTAAAATTTATACATAATGTAAAAACCTTTATATCTTGAAGTCTTATAGGCAATTTCGGTCTATAAAACCTTAATAAATAATAATAATAATAATAAAACTAATATGTTAACTAGGTCGGACTTGAAAACGTTGCTAACCGAAATAAGTTGCAAACTTAATATATGGCACAATAAAGGGACTGTCGACGTACCGATGTATTTTTGATATATAATCGATTTTTTCAGAAAGTACGGCGGTTAACAGAAGGTTTCAAGACCGGGGCGAATTCCTGTAAGAATGAAAACGGCGACCTGGTGACTGATGTCCACAGCATACTTAAATTAGGAGGGAGCACTTCTTCACACTGCTTAATGGAAGCAGCTGAAACATCGTTGGAGAAGATGTTGAACCCGAATCCCCAATCAATTAATAGTAATTACTGTGGAATTCGCGAAGTTGCCAGTGCTGAGCATGTATTATTAATGGGTACACACTTTAACGAACAAAGCAATATACAACAAAAAGCCATTCGCTTGTTAAAAGGAAAAAAATTAATTTAACGTTGGTTGGCAGGTATTAGCGCTGCCTAGGCTAGGAACATCCTAAGATCTAATTTGCACTGAATGCGCCATTTTGCTACGATAGTTTCATGGAATCTCAGGTATATCTTGCGGCTCGTAATTTCAAATCACTTTGATTTGAGGATGAATCTGCTTATGCAGTTTATTTTGCGTCTAGAGAACTCCATTAGATCTTTTGGTAGAAACCCTAAATCTCTTGTCAAAGACGTGGCAGAGCTGGCACTCATAGAGATAGTGATGACTTCTCTGCGGGCAAGTTATTTCTGCCTCGGATTCCTCAAAAGAGCTTTCGGTTCTGGCCAATTAGTCAACCCTTTCGTTTCTGTTACCGATATTCGTACAAACAGCATATGTAGTTCTATCCTGATGACTTCTACGCTTTCGGTTCTGGCCAATTAGTCAGCCCTTTCGTTACCGTTGTATAACTTTATGGTTATGTTTATGATTTTTTATATAAAATTTCAGATATTTTTGCGAATTGTATCTACAAAAGTTTTCTACGAATACAGACATTTTTTTTGTACTAATACAGAAAATACTTGTTTGTAAATATGTATGTACATATGTATTACGTTACAATAATTTTTAGAGGTAGTTTCACTCTCTCATTTCAGACGCCATAAAAAATCCTCTATTGTTTGGCATTAAGAAAAACAAATAAAACAGAAACAAAATGTGAATATGTGCAAAGCTGCATTTTTATATGCACATATAAGGCGATTCAAAAATCGGTTGCCTAAAACGACATACATACATACAAGTAAAAGGATTCCTCCCTTCAGTTTCTCCTGCTATGCAGGAGCGGTCACACAAAAGAAACACTTGGTTACAGTTTACGTATTTATTTCTCCTGCTTATGCAGGAGCAGCCAATTGTTTTCGATTACAGAGCTGGACTTAGACTAACTATTTTCCTACACAAAAGCTAGCTCCTAACTTACCGCTACCCTAAGCGTCGCTGCCGCTGCCGTTGTGGTTCACCGTTGTTGTCGCTATTGTTGTCACACGCTACTCCGTAGACATAGCATCAGCACATTCCGTACCGTGTGAATGCAGCAGCGTCGTCCGTTCGGCTAGTATTGCTGCTGGTGTTATTGTCGCATACTTTTGCTGTTGTTGTTGTCATGCGCGGAAGGTGAGTTGCATCGTAAGCACTTCGATGCACTACAGGTGAAATGAATAGCGGATGCCCGTTTGGCTACGAGCTACTGTTGTTATTGCTGTTGTTGTCATGTGCCAAAAGTTAGTTGCCAGCTCGGCATTTATTATGGGAACGGAAACGTACCTTAACTTCTCCCCCCCTTAAGAACGTTCGTCCTCGGGCGTCGTATGGATATGAATTGTAGACTCAATGCCTGCATTTCTGATGATGCTAGTGATGACCCGACTCTTTTGCTTCTTTTTCCATCTGGTAAACAATATGATGATGATAGCAACCATGATCACCGCGCAAAGCATGCTGATTATTACAACTGATTTCAGGTTAATGTCTTGACGGATAGATGCAATGTGTCTAAGGTTGTCTATATTGACCTCGTTTAGGTACGGTAAGGATAAAACTGCTATGTGTCCTGTGAAGTTTAAGACCTGCGCGAGGGGTATCACCGGGGTTAGGTGACTCTTCCTTCTTCGGTTAACGTATCGCGTTCCGTTTATCACGACTTCGTCTCTGAACGTTATTAAGTAGGTGCCATTCACAAAAATCGGTAGCTTGTTGTCCTGTTGAACTTCCGCAGGGCAATCATTGACAACAATCATGCCTTCATCTATAGATTCTACTTTGCCTCTATCGTGCGCTGACATAGTTTGACAATTGGCGGTGTAATTGTTTAGTAACTGATGTAAACACGAGCCGACCGAGTTCCTGAACCTTTCGCAAAACGTTGAAGCTGTTGCCTTTTTACAATTTCCTACTAGTTCATACTGTTTATTACATTCTGCTACTATTCCTGTTTCTAGTGCTATTATTTTTTTATTATGCATTACTGGATATATAATAGCTTTGTTACAAACTGACTGAATTTTTGGATATTTAATTATAAAATAAATAACATCTTGATTTTGCAAAATTTTTAGTTTTGAGTTCATTACAATATCACTTACACTAATTTCAAATGAATTTTCGGATTTGACAATTGTCTCGATTTCGTTACTGTCGAGTAAAACGGGATTTATTACATTGATTTTACCAAGCGATATTGAGAGGCCAATATTATCTAGATTGGTGATTACCGCTTTGTTTCTGCTACTTATTAGTTCGAATAGATGTCCTCTGTCGCCTTCCGTTCGCTTAGTACTTGAAATAAGTTTATTTAAGGTATACGTTATCTTATTTATTTGGTCCTGAAATTCCGTATTTATTTGTATTTGTCGTTCGTTGGATTCTATTAGTAGTTCTGAAGTCCTATTCAGGGTTAGTAGGTCATCGAAGTCGGGGGTACCCGCTATGTATTTCAGAGTGGTACCAATAAAATTGAGGCTGCGAGCATGACGATGGTGAATCCTTAGTGTTCTTAGCAGTTGTGCAATGTGTTCTACGTCAAGCTGTACTAGTTTCCTCATATGGGACATTGGTAGTAATTCCGCGAAATTTTTCGTCTCTTCCATAACTAGTTCGAAATCTGTCAGGTTCGCTGTATGAGTTAGGTAGTTGTAGTCGGAGGCCATCAGTTATTGGTATGTAATGAGATTGTGAGTAGTCCAACAATTCCCCATGGGTCTTGGCTAGCAGCCATGTTCTGTAATGAAAGTTTTAGCGGAGGTTACTTTTGTGCACACGTCTATCTCCGATTAATACAGTAGTCCCTAAGTCCTTTGTCACGGTTTGTTCAGTATATAGCTTCCTAAACTTATTGCCAATACGCTTGTTTGTTTTAACGAATACCCTATCTCCTGGTTTATATGTTTGTATGTTTCTATTTGAGTTGTGGTGCTGTAGCTCTGATTGCTGAGCTTCCAAAAGTTTATTTTTAATTTTTTTCCTGAACTCTTCAGTTGTCGAATGAATTACCTCTATGGGTTTATAATTGGTTACGGAGTGAATGGTTCTATTATACTTACAGGTCGCGAGAAGTAGTAGTTCAGCAGTGTCTAAAATACCTAACCCCATTTTTATGCACCGTGCTATTTCGGTAAGCGTGCTGTGTAGCCTTTCTACCTGGCCATTCGTTGTGCTATGAAATGGTGGTGTGGTATATATTTGGGTTCCGAAATGGTTCTCTAGCATGGATTTTATGGTTTTTGAGTTGAGTGATCTCTCATTATCGCAGACTAGCTGTTTAGTATTACTATAAAAGTTCATAATGTTGTATAGCGGTTCTTTGATGTCAACTATAGCTCTTGACTTGATTGGGAAAATGATTGCAAATTTTGAAAATTTGTCCAGGCAAGTGAGGAAGTGCGTATTGGCTGTGGAGTAAATATCCACATGCAGAATTTCACCTGGGTAGGAAGGCACGGGCGTTTGTCCTATTTCTACTTTAACAGGGTGCCGCTGGTACTTGGCTTCGAGACAAATCTTGCAATTTGACGTGATTTCTCGTAATTGTCTTTGAATGTTCGGGAAATAGTAGTCCTCAAGTACCTGCAACGTATTTTCCCTTGCCGATCTGTGAGCGCGGGTATGCTGAGCTGTTAAGATTTCGAGCTGGTCGTCCTTGTTGGTGACATCCATAACTTTTTTTAAGGTGTGCCGAAACTTAACTGAAGGGAACATTTTAATAAGGTTATTTTGAAATTGTCCTAAAACTGGTAATTCGCAATATATCCCGTTAATTACATTTGGGTTTACTGCTGATTTTAATTGGTGAAAAATATCGGCAAGTGAAGAGAATGTAATTTCGTGTCTCACTTGAGATTTAAAAAGGATTTTAGTGGTTTTTCTTGATGCAGTACCTGAATCGAGAATTATCTGGTTTTTAAAACAATTGATAGGGTTTTGGACTGTTGGTATAGTTTGTGAAAGAGATTCTTCGCTGTGATTAGTGACAACGCTTGACGCGTCCGCTTCGGTCATCGCGTTTATGAACTGCCTGGATAGAGCATCTGCGACAAAATTCTCTTTTCCCGGCTTATAAAAAAATTTAGGAGAGAATTCTTCTACAAAGGCTTTCCATCTTTTGATTTTCGTGTTGGAGTTTTTGTCCGATATCGCGAAAATCAGCGGTTGATGGTCTGTAAAGATGTTGAGCTGTCTCACACCGTAAAGATAGTTGCGGAGCTTTTGTAGGGCCCATACTATTGCCAATAATTCTCGTTCATTTGTCGCGTAGTTTTCTTCCGTGCAGGATAACGTTCTTGAAATCATCATAATTGGTCTATTGCTTTGGGATAAAACGGCGCCTATTGCATGCGTGGAGGCGTTCGTAGTGAGGTCGAATGGTTTTTCGAAATCTGGATATAAAAGGAGAACGTCCTCTGACGCTAAAATTTTTCTAATTCGCTCAAATGCCTCGATTGCCTCCTTGTCAAGATCAATTTCAATTTTCTTGGATTTGTTTGCACCTATACTGCCATTCTCACCTCTTAAAAATTTAGTTAGAGGTTTCGCAATTTGCGCGTAATCCTTAATGAATCGGCGGTAATAACCGGCAAGGCCGAGAAACGATCGTAGGGCGCGGAGGGTTTTGGGTTTTTCGTAGTTAAGAAAAGCGTTAACTTTATCAGGGCATGTTCTAATACCCTTGCTGGAAACAACGAATCCTAGGAACTCAACTTCATCCTTGAAAAATCTCGATTTTTCAAGGGAAACCCGCATATTTGCATCATAGAGTCTGTCCAATATTCTGCCAACATCTAGGAGATGTTGTTCCTTCGTCCTTGAGAAGATGATCACATCGTCTATGTAGACGTGACAACATGTACCGATCTCGTCTCTTAGGATGTCATCGATTGCTCTTTGGAAGATGCTAGGGGCGTTTTTGAGCCCGAAAGGCAATCGGCAAAACTCGTACTTCCCGTTGTTGATCGAGAATGCCGTTTTTTCTCTGTCTTTTTCAGAGAGGTTAATCTGATGGAATCCCGATTTTAAGTCCAACGTAGTGAAATAAGATGAGTTACCTAAGTTTGCCAGGATAACTGAGGTGTCCGGAATCGGGTATTTATCAATTATGGTTTTCTCGTTTAGTTTCCTAAAATCGACCACAAGGCGCATTTTGCGCTTACCGTCCTCGTCAATGCCTTTTTTATCAACTACCCATATTGGATTGTTGAAAGGCGACCGTGAAGGTCTAATAATGCCGTTAGCAAGAAGTTCCCTGGTTTCCTTGTTTACGAATTCAGCTGCTGCCATTGGGTACGGGTAAGCTTTGGAAAAAACAGGTTCGTTATCCGTAGTTCGGATGGTCGCAATGACATTTGTATTGTATGGCAAAGCTTCCTAAGGGTCAGCAAATACACCTGACCGAGTTTGTATCATAGCTAAAAATTCATCAGCAAGTTCCTCCGGAACCGTACTATTATCAACAGTTAAGTTATTAATTTTTCCAGAGTATCGATAAAGAAATTTCTCACTCCCACCCTTGAAATGCAGAATTCCCTTTTTACAGTCAATTTGGGCATTAATCTCATGCAGGAAGTCAAATCCGATTACTTCGTCAAAGCCGTCCAGATGGGGTAAGATGTAGAAGGTGGTAGTTTGGTTAAACACGTTTACCTGACATTGTAGGTTAATTTTTGTTTCGCCGTGTATTGATTTTACTAGGAATGGGGCCTTTGCAGGCTTCACCGCCTTTAAAGATTCTAAATTTTTTATGTAATTTTTAGATGCCCCGGTATCGATTAGGAATTTTAATTCTTTTCCTCCGAAGGTCCTACAAATGTAGGGGAGGAGGGACTGACCCCTAAAAAATTGACTTCATCTGTAACCTCTAATGCCGGCTCGTTCTGCTCAGCGTATTCATCCCGCCCCTCTTCGTAATCGTAATAATCAGCATTATCATTCGCCAAGACATCAGTTTCGGGATTGGAGTAGTCTGCTAGGTCGTTTATCCTTTGGATCTTTGGCATTGTCTGCCTGTCCGAAGTTGGTGGTCTCTTTGCAGTCCCAACCTGAGGAGTAGGTCCTTTCCAGTTGGCATTGGTTCCGGTGGCATTTGCTGTAGGTGCTAAAACCGGCATACGTTCCATAGCGCCTCTCGCTGGTTGATTATTGGAAATCTGAGGTGCTAGCCTGAAACGAGAAGTCGAAGGATCCACGTCCATAGGCACCACTTCAGGTTGTGCCCGCTGAACGGGCACGCGCCTATATTGGGGTGAGCTGGGGCTAAATGAAAGTTGGCGCTCATTATAGGAAGCGGAAGTATTCGCAAACACTAAGCGCTGCCGATTAGATTCCAACTCCTGCGCAAGAGCAAGTGCCGACGGCATGTCCGTGGGTTTGGAGGAGAAGAGGATATCGCACAAGGGTTTGTTGAGCCCGGACACAAAGGTCCTGAGAGCGTCTTGCCTATACTTCTGGTTAAGGGATTTAATGAGTTCGTCATTGCCTGCCGTGATT
Organism: Philophylla caesio; assembly: GCA_963971545.1. NCBI lineage: Eukaryota > Metazoa > Arthropoda > Insecta > Diptera > Tephritidae > Philophylla > Philophylla caesio. Next base: position 34,561,085 of record OZ020608.1, on the reverse strand, counting down.
GTTAATCTTCCCTGTCTTAGTGTTCCCATCTCCTGTTCGATAAGATAGATAGGCCTCTTATCGGCGTACGTGAAGTCGAGTCTTGAAATAATTGCTTTGAAGTTTAGCACCGTATTAAACGAGGCAAGAACCATGTCCGCCGGACCAACAATCTTGTTGCGGATTATGGCAACTGCCTGGTAGTGCTTTGAACTACCTGCGAAGGCTTCGTAGACCTTATAGGCAGCGTGGGCAGCCTGTCTCCACGATACATAGCGTGTTTTGTCACCATTAAATTCTGGTAGTGACTTCACAACGTCAAGCGATTCCTCGCATCTGACATCACCACCAATTTCAACCGGCTGGAATTGTTCAACCCTAGTAGGACTCTCTATTGAAGCGAGACGTGTCGTCAGTCCGTCAATTGACTGTTGGAAGTCCCTACGGGCTTGGTCAGTTGCGGCTCTAATAGCTGCATTCAACAAATTCTGCACTGTCTGTACGTCCATTATTAATTTCAATTTCAATTTCAATCCTCAAGTAACGTAATCAAAACAATTGCCTTACAAGACGTATTGCTTATTATTTATTATTCTAATTAATGATTTAGTATCCTAGTTTAGTTTAATTAAATAATTATAAAATTAATTTTAGATAATCTTACAAAAGGATTGCTGCCGTCAATAGCATGATGATGATGCGTTAATCCCACGAAGGCTTCTGGGTTAAATCCCACGATGGCGACGCCCAGGCGTGGCGTGCAATTCTTCTATTTTGCAATTAAAGTTCTATAATCTGTCTTCAATTAGACTTGTTTCTAATTAGATTGTTCACGTTGATTCTTTTATTGTCTTTTATAAAGATCGGTGTGCCTTTTACTCACTCTTTATTAATTACACTTGTTTATATTTTAATAGTTTATGATGATTCTTTTAATGTTTCCTTTACTAATTACACTCGTTTATATTTTAATTGTTCATGCTGATTCTCTTAATGTTTTCTTTATTAATTACACTTGTTTATATTTTAATTGTTCGTGCTGATTCTCTTAATGTTTTCTTTATTAATTACACTTGTTTATTTGTTCATGCTGATTCTCTTATTTTCACTAAGGGTGTGTTCGATCACCGCGGCCACTCCGATTGTCCTTATTTATAAGAATTTTTTAAAGTGGCCCCACGTTGGGCGCCAGTAAAAGGATTCCTCCGGCTATGCAGGAGCGGTCACACAAAAGAAACACTTGGTTACAGTTTACGTATTTATTTATCCTGCTTATGCAGGAGCAGCCAATTGTTTTCGATTACAGAGCCGGAGTTAGACTAACTATTTTCCTACACAAAAGCTAGCTCCTAACTTACCGCTACCCTAAGCGTCGCTGCCGCTGCCGTTGTGGTTCACCGTTGTTGTCGCTATTGTTGTCACACGCTACTCCGTAGACATAGCATCAGCACATTCCGTACCGTGTGAATGCAGAAGCGTCGTCCGTTCGGCTAGTATTGCTGCTGGTGTTATTGTCGCATACTTTTGCTGTTGTTGTTGTCATGCGCGGAAGGTGAGTTGCATCGTAAGCACTTCGATGCACTACAGGTGAAATGAATAGCGGATGCCCGTTTGGCTACGAGCTACTGTTGTTATTGCTGTTGTTGTCATGTGCCAAAAGTTAGTTGCCAGCTCGGCATTTATTATGGGAACGGAAACGTACCTTAACTTACATTCGACGGATAAGTAAATGCCGTATGTGAAAATTGCGTAAAATTTAGTTAATAGTGCAGTTATACTAAACTAATTAAGATCTATTTAATGGTGCTAACCGTTTTTGGATTTCTCTTTTAGTTTCCGAGATATTGAGTAAAATTGTGTGGTGGAAGCGATTTCGTCCAATTTTGTCGTATGTCACAAACATTTCTTTCATACGACAATTATACATAAAAATTCTGCCCTTTGAACATTTTCAAATGCTCAAATTACCACTACATTGTTTTAATTTTCTATTTGAACTTAACAGCATTAAATACAACTAACTCTGACTACCTATAGTCATCTATGTAGGTTTAAATAATAGGCCACAAATTGTACATTTACAATCGTCAATAAAATTACATTGCATTGGTAAAAAAATATACAACCACTAAATAAAACATATGTACACATATGTATACATACATACATATATAAAATTTACACGATTTGTGTTGAAATACAATAAAAATAAAATTAAAATTCCAAATGTCTATTTATTGCTTTTTGTCGCATTCACTTTTTTTTTGTTTAGTTTTTATTTTAATTTTTTGTACCCTGCTCATCACCAGGTCACAATTTTGAGACTAAAGGGGGAAACACATGTGCGTAAAAACGCTTGCGTCAAAATTTAAACACACTGGTTTCTTAGAGATCGAGCACATGAACTGACGCACGCGTTTAACGCAACGCAAGTTATCTCCGAATTAAAATTTTACGTGCGTCACCAGTGCTGCCAAGTTTAAAATGGTGAAATTGGCAGTACTTTGTGAAACAGCTGTGCTGAAATTAAACAGCTGCATACATTTTATAAACAATGGAGGAGCAAATTTATAAACAACATAAAGTTGCCGCAACCATCTGTCAAAACAGAAAAAAACGCTCACGTGTTTCACCTTGCGTTTTACGCGCGTAAAGCCTGCGTCAACGCATGCGTTTTTTACGCACATATATTTCCCGCATAAGGCCTTATTTTGAAACTAATGAATTTTTTAACTGGTCTGAAATTGTGACTTTTGTCTCAAGTAGAGACTGAGACTGCTAACTACATTCGGGGGTAAAAAAACTTGTATCATACATATGTACGCATGTACCTACATAACATAATTGTACCTCTTCATGTATCGAAAGTACCGTCTGGTTAGAAAAATATACATATTTTACCATCACTAGCTCATACATACGAGTTTGTAAATTTTATATTTTATGTTAAGATACGCTCTTAATTTATGTACATACATATATGCTGTGAGAGTTCGTAATCTGAGAGACAGATGAATGGGATTAATGCTCTTGCCACTTCTTTTCCAGTCGACGTTTTTGGTGGAATCGAAACATTCTTACTCTCCCAATTAATTTTGATTTCTCCCTTTTGAGGGAAAAAATATATATTTATTTTCCCTTTGAATTTCGAGTGCATCAGACTTTCACGCTAAGCATCGATGCATACGTGCACACAGTGAAGTCAATTGAAATCATGTAGCACATATGTATGTAGATAGTTATGCTTGGTATGTTTGTAAATTTGTGTAACTTCGGTTGCAGTTGTGAGTGAGAGTTGAAAATCTATTGCATCAATTTTCTAAAAGTTCCTGAACGACTGACAGTACAAACTCTGGAGCAAGCAGGCCACGCTAGACGACAGAGCGAACGCTGTAGGTGTCATTCTTGTTGTAATATTGGAATTGGGGAGCTGTGGCGACTGCAGCCGCGAAATATGAAAGTGTAAATGTGAAGCGATTTTGGTGTCAAATGTGAGGGGTGAATGTGGGCGCATCGACATGCGGAATTGAAACAGTAAAGAGCAGCAGTAATACAATAGCGAACTGGTACAGAGGTGACCTAATACAGGTACCTCTGACAGCAAATTATTCAGTAACAAGTTACGCATTGAATGGTTTGTGCCGGAAACGAGTTCTCGGTTCTCGCGCAATTATTTGCTGCGTTTTTTTTGCGCGTGCGGGTGCTAAACTAGACATACTAAAACGAAACAAAATACTTTCGAAAACAAACAAACGCAATAAATCGACAACACTGCACATCTGCCTTAAGGAAGCTTAGGTTTCTGTCGGTATTATAAAACAAAATCAAGCATCTTTGATATAAAATGTACATATAAAACAGTTGTAGGGATTCCAGAAGTTTTTAGAAGGTCAATGACTGTCAGAAATTTAAATCTGATCCCAAATAAACCGCTTTAATTACCGACGTCGTGGGTGGCTTAATATTTCGGTTGATCCCATCCCAATCTTTTCAATACACGCATACAGATTTGTGTGTGAATGTTTGTATGAAAATATTGATTGATGTACTTTAAAGTTCGCTGAAATTATACTAATACACACATTTGAAGGATTACTTGCTTTGTAACATTTAAATATATATGTAAGTACCTATGTAGGTACATTTAAAGTGTCTACGTACGTTTGTATGTACATGCGTAAATATGTTTTCTGACAAAAGTTTGTATATACATACATACATAGATACATACATATTTCCGGCAATTCAAGCATTTGCAAGTACGTATAAATGTACATACATACATACATACATACATGCATACATACATAGTAGGTACATGAATGTTAATTTCAATGAAAATAGTAAACAGAAGTCTGTTACAAGCATATGGCAGAAAAAACATAAAAATAATCGTTTTAAAAATAGTAAATATACTTAAATTTAAAGGAGATTCAAGATATGTCCACCGTGCGCAAGAAATTATTAAATAAACACAATCCATGTGGTTTCATTATCAATAACTTAACTTTCATGCAAGACCTCGATCGCTATCTGCTTCTCAATGCTAGGGAAATTTGGCTCTATATTTACTATGAGGGTTGTAAGCTCGCTAAGGCTAATGCTAACAGTCGTAGAGGTGTGTGATTTTCCTTCCTTTTTCAGCACATGTAATCGTATGCAGACGAAGATTCGATAATAATGTGTATCTGTATTAGCTTTTTGTGTGCGTATATTTGAGTCGCGTCTTACAGGGATCCTCACACTTTATGATTCATTCGCAGCGTTCACGCCATTCATATGCAAATCTGTTAACATAAAATCAACCAAATACTCATTCCAAATAATTTCGACAACAACAACAGCATCTGAGTTAGTGCATGCGGGTGTTTAAATTTCTCAAGTGCCCCGATTACCTTGTAGGTACGTGTGCCGAAATTTGCATTCCAAACGTCGCGCGCCGTTCACTCATTTATTCGTCCGTTCGCCTGGGTTAACCGGTATTCGCTCTCATTCTCTCGCGATTTCGTCTACGGGCCCGGCAGTTGGAGAATATTGTGTGTACAAAAATATGTATGTATGTACATGCGAGTGTTTTTGTTTGTGAGTAATACAATCTCGTTGTTGCATCGCGTTTCACATAAAAGCAGCAGAGGCTATCGCGGAACACCATCAAAACATTCAATCTTGAAAGGCTGCTCAGTGGTTGCCGAAGCAGCGATCTCAACACTAACAGGGGCAGATAAATTCTACCATTACTCTTTCATCTTTAACGAAGTATTAGCTGTAGTTCTAAGAAAAATAACTTTTTCGCTGTCAGCCATTTCTAAACGGAAAAAACGCCCCCCCTCCCCGCGATCTCATACTGTGGTGATAAATATATTCGCCATTAATAAAATTCATATCGGCTCATTCACTTCACAGTCACCAGTGGCAAAACGGGTGGGAGTAGCTAAAGACGGCCAAGCAATAAAAACTGCATCAGGTTAACTTTTTCACTTTCTATTTGCAAGGTAAGTAGACAATCTCAATTTATTACAATGGCCGCATATTGGTAACCCTTGGCACCCCAAAAGCATATACTTCTACATACATTTATAGGATGGGAATAGCTTTTATAAGGAAAACTGCGACGGAAAATTCTCAAGTTATATTACTTGAATGCTCGAATATGTTGTATATTAAGAGAAGAAGGTAAAAACCCGGTTCACTCTTAGGCCTAATTTTTTTTTCTTACATGTACATATGTATGTTTTCTGCTTTCACGGCGTCATATGTCAAAATGCTAAAAGTAAATACGAAGTATTAGGAAACAGTTCACGCCGTTTAGCAAAAAAAAATTTACGTACATTTTGCGGCATCGACAATTTTTTATTAAATTCGCTTTGGGTACGCTTTTAACCTTTAGGTGCAGGCAAAGATCACTGGCACACCGTTCGTTACTCTTTTGTAAGAATGTTGGGCCGATTGATACCTTTGTTTTCGTAGTCCAATGAATTAAGGAGCACCTGTTTGATTGGGGCGATGAAAAAGGAACATATCGCTTGTCAACGCTGACATGAGGTTTATTAGTAGCTATGTACGTAATCGGAAAAATCGATTGTTTTGGAACAAACCCTCTCTTAAAAATATGTATGTATGTATGTATGTGAAAACCACATTCAAACTTGCAAGCGTTTCACTACATAGCTTTTTATTTTTATTTATTTTTGAACTTATATTGTTTACAGATACTAAGGATGTCCATCACTCCCAGTTTTTTTAAATCCAGAAAATACGGTGGTTATTTGCTAACTATGCGTTCCTCGACGTTGGGCACACTGTGATGGGAAAAAATATTTAAAAAAACATTAGATGTTATTTATAAAATTAAATAACTTATTAATATCACGACCAAGTGCTTCTAACTTATACTTTGTTAGTAACTTAATACAATTTGTACCTTTTGAATATTGTTATTTACATAAAGTTCTGGTAAGAAAAATAATCTTCAAACTCGAAATATTATTGTTTTAATTTTATATTTGGAGTGGTCGAGAGTAAGATTATTCGGAAGATTTGTGGGCCTTTACGCCTTTGCGACTTCGCTGGCTAGGTCATGTCGTTCGAATGGATGAAAGCGCTCTAGCTCTGAAAGACCCGGGACCCGCCGTTGGTAGCAGAGGAAAAGCGAGGCCTCCTCTGCGTTGGAAAGACCAAGCGGTAAAGAACTTGGGTACCCTTGGTATTTCCAATTCACGAATCGCCTAGGCGGTTGTCGAGCCAATTAAGTTAGTAAGTAATTTTGCGCTTACACTATGTAGCTCCGTGTTGGGCCGAGATTCTTCTAATATTTGTGGTGTGTGTCTTTATGTTATACATACTACATATTACAAACGGAAGGACCTACAGTTCTGTATCAAATCCGAATGGCAGATGTATTTTATGAGAAGATTTTTCGTGGAAAAAATACCCTCGGAATTAGAAAAAAAGTTTTTCTATGATTAAGATTTTACTTAACTTGGCTCAGATTCGAACCTGGAACGGCATATCAAGTTATAGCACTCACCGCTACTCATTCGACCACACCTGGCTGAGATTGGATCCCTCAATTTCGAAGCAAAGCGAGTTATAGCATGCACCGCTACACCGCTGTCCTAATTCCAGGATTTTAAATATGATATCATGAAAAAAAATAAAAATGGAGAAAAGGCCAAAATAATTTGTTAGCGGAACGGAACGTTTGTTGATACAACCCTGCAGGAATAGAACCAATGTTATAGCAGAGAACGTACATTGCTTAGAGAAGGTTCATGGCGTTTCGTTCCTTCTGACAAGTTTTAACGGCTCATCGATCGAGTTGGATTCTGATATCAACCAACGAAAGTCCTATTCGTTCATGTATGAAAAAACTGTGCGACATACATACATATATTGTTAGCGGAACTGAACGGGACTTGCACTTTCTTTTTTATTTATTTATTCAGCAATTAAAGTGCAACTTAATTAATTACTAAATACTTATGCTTACATATAATAAGTGTTATAAAATACATTATTCACAATTAAAAAAATGCATCACTAGATTAAGTTTTGACTTAAATGTTTCTCGTGAATTATAGAATATGTATACATTTTTACAAAATTGGTTAGCCTGCGTTATACATCATGTAAGCGGTCCATTAAGACTATAATTGGTATTGTGATAAGGTAAGTGGAACATATTGCAGAGTCGAATGTGCCCATCTTATAATCGAAGCCAATCGCAATTTTGCGTCTACTGAAAGACAAGTTCTGGCATTAACCAGCATAAAGAGGTAAGGAGTTAGCTTCACACCATGTTTCCAAATTTACTATGTCCTCTAGAAGTCTAATGCAGTCAGCTCTCTATACGACTGTATATTTTTAAATCATCTGCATACATCAGACAACGCGATGTCAAGAAAACGTTTGGAATATCGAATTGTGTTCTATCAGTGAGACAACATACAAACCATTAAAGTTAGCTTGGATGAAGTCCAATTGACTCCAGCTTTTAAGTAGGATTCTATGGCTGACCTTATCGGACGCTTTCGAAAAGCCGATGTATATGACATCGCATTGTTGGCCCGTCTCAAATTGATTTAAGACAAAATTTGAGAATAAAACTAAGTTCGTTGCAGTAGAAATCTGAAATTTGGAAGAGAACTAAATCATGAACGAGTCTTTCGAGATATGCTGGAGATCTTACAGATCGGACGATAGTTTAGGACATCCGTATGACAAACGATTTTTTCCAATTAAGTAAAAATTCACCAGAAGCCAGCGATTTATTAAATATTATAGTTAACGGTAGGGCTAACGACGCAGCACAGTTTTTTAATAAAATAGGAGGGAAGCCATCTTCACCAGGAGTAGGGTCATTAGTCAGGGCCGAAAGTCCATCTAGTACTTCTTTAAATGAGAGCTGGAAGCATTTGAATGTCTGTGAGCTGTTAACTGTCTTACTTTTTTCTTTTCCTATTCCAGATTGAGGAACATAAACAGAGCGAAAAAAATCTGCAAACATGTTGCTTATTTTCTTGTTAATGTACATTCTTTGGTTATGGTAACATAAAAGTTAATTCTCGTTGCTCGAGAGTCCTCAAAAAATTAATGTTGCGGCGAACCAACTTGTTCGCCGACTTCACAATAAAACACACAAGTTCCAATACGTTATAATTTTATTGTCCGTACGCTCGGTTCGTCCGAAAAGAACCGCCTTACTAATAACAAATCACTTACAAGCTAAGTTCTTAGCCTAACGGTTCCGATAGCAACTTCCCATACTGCCAATTCGCTGACGTTGCGGTTCACACACATTGGTAGAGCGCGTGTGCCGTGTCAGCAAAAGTTCGACCCGTGTGAATGCCACTTGCGTAATGTCGTCTGGTCACCTGCTTTGCAACGTGAGCAAGTGTAGGAACCGTGGGATAGCGTGCTGATAACTTAAATATGAATTCAAAAACAGTAGTGCTGATTATTTTCTGTATATTTTCATGTAAGCAAACTAACAACTTTTGCACGGCAATGGCCAAAAAAAAGTGTTGGCTACCTCTGCATAGCAAGTAGCAATTATCTACTTAAATACTCTCGGCCACAATTTGATCGAATATATCTTTTTAATCCAACTAAACCAGCTATTAGATATCATTTTACAAGTATAGTATCAGTCGTAAATAACTGATTGATTTAACGCTAGGTTTGCCAAACCGTATATCTCCTACTTATAAGTTACCCATATAAAACTGGACCCATACCTACTAGTAAAACAGAACACGAATTTGTTTATTTAATTTTTTTATTTAATATAGGAGATTAAAAGCTGTAGAAAAAGAGAACAAGCTCACTACGTCCAATTTAACCATTTTTATACTTTTATTAAGATATATTTGCAAAATCCAGAAATTTCGCGCCCACGTTCACTTTTTCCTTTTAATTTTATGTTTGCAATCGTTTGACAGCTGATTTACTTATGTAGCTGCCACATCTTTATTTTATGAAGTAAAGATAGTGCAGTTCTTGGATTGTTATGCATGAATTTTCAGCTGACAAGTAATTAGTTTTTATGCAATTGATAAACAAAATGGGGTATTTTTCGCATTTATCGCTAAGAAGTTATTTAAAAGTTAGTTAGTTATTGCAATTGATATTTTTTTTACTGCAGGGTACATATGAAATAATAATGTGTGATGTACCCACACATGCATACAAGTACTTATAAAAAAGTAGTGCATTTGCATCCGAAACAAATATAATTACACGATGCACGTAGATTGAATGCTATTTAGAATTAAATTGGATATTTCGACTAAATAAATAGAACGGAATCGCTAAAAGATTATTCCTTCTCGTATATTAATTTAATTTTCCTAAAGTACTCTTGAATGCAAATTTCATTAGCCACACTCCACTTCATAATAACTGCTTTGGACTCCCCAAAGGATTAAGCCACATTTCATCGTATCGCAACACAACATTTTACTTTGCCCCGGTTGACTTTACTATGCATCGCCTTGCTCTAAACCGCACTTCGACCACGAAAAGGAAATTGAATTTAAATTTCAAAGGATTTTGCATATATTTATTCAAGGACTTTAACTTAAGCATAAATTACCGGCACAACCGAATGAGACGCTTTTGCCATCCCTATTTACATATGAATGTACATATGCACTTTCTATGCATAGGCCCGGACCATGTATGGCCGATACCAAAAGCATCAAGCAACAAAATTGACGCGTGGATTTCCGAATGAAACATTGAAGGGGCCAGTGCCTGCGGACTTTCGCATATTTCCTTTCATACCTTTACAGTCGGAACTTTAATTGTGCATACATATGTACATATGTATGTATGTACATGTAAAAATTAACAAAAGTTGTGTACGGCTCGTGTATGGGACGTGTGTCTCTCACTTAAGTATGTACATACATATATGTATGTATACTTACGAAGAGTCTTAATAATACTTTATCAGCGAAGCCTGCTGCTCCTTCCAGTGCAATTGCATATCTGCAAGTTGCGCGAATTAGCTCGCAAATATGACCCAGAGTTAAATTTAAGCATTTCATGACTGATAAGCTTGCCTTTCAAGCATACTCACATAAATTATTCTACTGTAACTGGTATGGCTCGATCAAGTTGAAGGATTTCAGGAAAATGTTAATCGATTAATAAACGAGTACAATGTACAATCACATATACATAAGTAGGAATAATGTTTGTATGTACATACATATGTTAATACATTCATATTTATATGGAAACCCCAAATATAATCAACTCTTACTTTTTCATATTTCCTTGTTTACTTAGCAGTTTGGTTTTACATACAAACATATCATCGTAAGAAAATATACGAGTATATTCATTATCCAATAAAGGAATGAATTCGTATTTTCATTTCGTTTTAATTTTAGGTACGCACTCGTATGTACATACCAAATCTGAAGAACCCAATATGTGCAAATGTTAGTTACCCTGTACAGAGGCCTTATTCGGCAATTAAAAGAATTTCAGCAATTTAAATTCTAATTGTCCAAAATAAATTGCATGAATAGCACTTATGCAATTCCTGTGAAGTATGTTTAGTGATAGGAGAAAAGCGTGTGTATAATAAGAAAACGAAATGTTACCAAAAAAAAAAGAAGTCACAGAAAAGAAATGTCGGTAATATCAAATACAGAAAAATTAAAAACAAAAATGTTTGACAAAATCGACGGTGATAAATTTATTGAAATTTTTCATAGGTGCAATTGACCTCTCAGAAAAGAGATTCGCAGTTATATCTCCTACTATTATATGTACAAAAGGAAACTTAGGTTGGTTTTATTTGAAATGCTTCAAAGAGAAATAACTGATGCCTTGTTAAGTTTTGAATAATCACCAGGTTATCCTTCTCTCTTTCTTGTACACAGCTACACTGCTATCAAAATTCAAATAAATCGACCGGATATGTTCAATACTTCTATTATAAACTAATGAAATGCGTTTTAAAGTAAAGTTCTTATCCATTTTCAGCACGCTAAAGTTTTCACAATCCTTCTCAAAACGCTGTCAAAAACTAATTTGTTAAGCTAAATTGAGATTTTTGAAACCCAAACACCATAAGTCAATTTACATCTGAATTGCCTCAGCTGATTTACTTCTATATTTAGGTAACGACTAAAATATCAACCAAACAGTTTTTGCAGCAGACTTAGTACGTTACTCATAGTTAAAAAAGTCGTTGGAATAAAAATCGTATCTACTCTAATGCCTAAAAGTTACATATGGGTAAGTCCCAAATAAGGTCTACCGCGAACGGAAAATTCAAAGTGGTCAGAGTTTGTTTTTATTATATTTCAGCATAAGTTAAATATGTGTATGATATGGATATAAACTAGTTTATAGTTTTCTCTAATTATAGACCGATAAATAGGACTTAAAAAAAAGGCTTTTTCGGCTTTTTCATTTGCCCCTTTTGCAAACAAAATATAACATATTTTCTTTTTGTATTGAGCCTGTTTTAACTGGATCCATATAATTGCTGTAATTCCGATATTTGTAGCCTCTTATATAACATTGAAAAAAACTCTAAGAAACTTTGGAAAATTAAGATTTTCTGATTCGATCTTACCCTTATCCTTGTGTCGCGTCCGTTACCAAAAAACTACACAAGTTGTTCCTATAAGCAAACATGTCCTCCAACCAAAAAAAAAATATTTGCAGTTAAGTAGGCATATGTACATCTTCCAAAAAATAAAATAATTTTTTACCGAACTGTTGAATAAAATATTTTATGGGTGATTAAAATTTGTCGCGTCCGCAACCGTGAGTACAAAAATTCACTTAAACAATAATACATACATATGTGTATATTAACATTTTTGTTTATAGATGGAAACAACCATAAAGAAAGAAAGTACAGAAAAAATTAAGAAGTGGCGGGAAAAGATGTACATTACTTTTAAGTCTCTTTATTACTCTGTTGCACTTGAAATGTAATTTTAGTTTATTCTTATGAGAATTTCATTAAAAAACTAAAACAGACCTATTTACTGTATATTACTCATTGAGGTGGTCCCCATGTTATATAGTATGTAGAGTGCTGGTTCAAGTCACGGGAGAAATAATATCAAAATTACTAAAAAAACTTTTCTGAAGGGAATCGCTACTCGGCAGTTTTTTGCCAAACCCTTTTTAGTGCATTTTTGAAAGCTGGTAAACAAAAATTAATTTGGCTTATCGGATGCCGTTTGGAGTCGGCATGAAGCTTATAGTAGGTTCGCCATTTAAAAAAGTATCAGACTGCAAATTTGAGAAAAAACTCGGCATAAATCTCCTCGGGAATGATATACTTTATACAATTTATTATGTATTATTATTACTATTATTCATTGGTAAAAATTGTCGCGTCCGCAACCATACTTTAGCACGTACCCAACTTTTTATAAAGATATTTTAACTTTCGTAAATCTACAAACGTTATTTGACCTTACATCACTCATTTAAAAAACATGTATTATCCTCTAATTTTCGCTAAGTTTTACATACTTTCGCAAGCATTAAAAAAATTCTTCCGTTTCCCGTCGCGTCCGAACCACATTATATATTGATATATATAAGGACTTAAATACTTAAAGTCCCAAAAAATATATGGAGTGAAGCACCCCGGCAGTGCTTTGCAATTATTATAATATGGATTGAGTTCGCTTCTTTTTCCTGCCTTTTAACAAGAATTAAACACGTGCGAATGTCGCGTCCGCAACCCAGGACTTACCCATATGTACTAGGGATCTCAATTTTTGGCATTTTGTTGATCCCGGGATTTTCGAGATTTGAGAATGTAATCCCGGGATTCGAATTTCACAAAGTTTTGATTCGTAATTTAATTAACATTAATATAACAAAGCTGTGGTCGAGTTGGTAGCGGTGCGATAACTCGATATGCCGGTGAGTTCGAGGTTCGAATCTCAGTCAGGGCAAGCAAAATCTTAATCATAGAAAAAGTTTTTTCTAATAGCGGTCACCCTTCGGCAGGCAATGGCAAACCTCCGAGGGTATTTCTGCCATTAAAAGCTTCTCATTAAATACATCTGCCGTTCGGAGTCGGCACAAAACTGTAGGGCCCTCCATTTGTGGTATAATATAAAGACGCACACCACAAATGGTTAGAGAAGCTCGGCCAAACACTGAGCTATATAGTGTACGCGCCAAAATTATACATAATATAACAAATAAGAATGATTTGTTGTAAATCATGTATGTATTTTTTGGTATTTTCAAGAAAAAAAAGGAAATAAACATAAAATTTTACACACATACCAAATAATTTATACTTCAAGTACAAATATACATATTTGGTACAGATGAAGCCCTGCTGCGCCTCAACACTTGTTGGCTCTCTGTAGGACATAGCTTTTTTCGCCTAATTACAAAAACTATCAATTTCTTTTACCAAGTGTTGATAATTATATAGAAAATTAGTTTGCTGGCTTGAAATTATATCAAATTACTGAATTCTATATTGAGCAAGCTAAAAGGACTCACTATCCGTAAAGCGTTATACAGTTTTCAAGATCTTGCCTTTCTCTTTTAACATACAATTGTCGCGTTTTTTATGCATATTATTTGGATTTTGAATATATAAGGTCTTGTCTCATTTTTAAGCACTTTGGGGTTTCCGTTTTAATAAAAATATAAAGCATGTGAAATTAGTCGTTGTGCTGCCGTATTTCTATTTTTTATCAAAGGCTTCAGATTTCAGAAAAAACCGTAGAATAATTTATGAAAAAACCGAGTCAATCACCCTAGTACATACTCATAGATCAAACTCCCGCTCCCTGCTCCTAAGCTTAATGTATTACACTGGTCAAAACTAGTAATGCCACATTAACTTTGATAGCTAATATCATTTTATCTAACTACCTTTGTTATTAAATTGCAATTATTTTCAATTAAATTCAGTTTTTTGTTGATACGATAATACTCATAACCAGAACGACGACAATAACTATTGTTCCGAGCATACGATGTCAATCGGATGATTTTATTAAAGCGAAAGGAAGTTCATAGTTACAAAAGTGTAAAAAGTTAAATAGACATAGAAGTTACAGTTTTATGTGAAATACAGCAGAGGGTATTAAGGCGTTGGAATTGGCTCGTATCTTCTAACAATAATAACAAATGTACGTTTGCGTATAAATAGTAATTTAACTTTTTATCGGGGATTTTATTTAAAATTTTGTGATTTATTAACTGCATTCATATATATTATACTTAAATATGTATGTATGTATTGATAGTTACCTATCTGCACAAAGTGTTAGAATTCAGCAATCAAAGAGAGATACAAACGCACGCTGTGCTCCATGCGCAGGTTTTACTTGACAGTATGAGCTGTATAATAATATGAGCATAGTCAAGCGCATAAAAATTCAACGATCGCGATGGCTTGGACATGTCGTGCGTATGGATGATGATGCTCCGGTGAAAAAATCTTTCGACTCGGTTCCGATGGGTGGGCAACGAAGATGGACACCCTAGAAGCACCAAGTGCAGAAGAACACGCCTTCACTTGGTGTGAGTAACTGGCGTAACCTATCACAGAAAAGACGGAATTGGCGAACCTTTTTCTAGTACGCATCATCGCAAAAGTTGCTGTCAAATACACTGTTCAATCTGTGTATTGCAAAAGCTGCAACCTTTGAATTATCTCAACCATGGCACACACCCAGTGGCCGCTGTGGTCGAGTTGGTAGCGGTGCGTGCTATAACTCGATATACTGGTGAGTTCGAGGTTCGAATCTCTTTCAGGGCAAGCAAAATCTGAATAATAGAAAAAGTTTTTTTCTAATAGCGGTCACCCCTCGGTAGGCAATGGCAAACCTCCGAGGGTATTTCTGCCATGAAAAAGCTTCTCATTAAATACATCTGCCGTTCGTAGTCGGCACAAAAACTGTAGGTCCCTCCAGTTGTGGTATAATATAAAGACGCACACCACAAATGGTAGGAGAAGCTCGGCTTAACACTGAGCTATATAGTTTAAGCGCCAAAATTATTATTATTATGGCACACACCCATTTGTACTATTCTCCTCTCTTTCATAAGCGAGCAAAATTAGATTAAATACTTGAATTGTATAAAAGTGTTATACATTTTTCATGTGATACCACAGGCGAAAAAACTGAACTGAATAGCAGTTAGCAAACGGAAAGGCAATACCCGAATATAGAAACTTGTTATATGGTTTCACAAGTAATGAGAGTCTGTAAAATAAATTTATGAATATTTATCGAGGCAGTATTGATTGACTGTAATTCTAAGTGATATTTGTAATTGACGCCAAATTTTGTACATTCAGAAAAACATTTGTGTATGGAGCATCCCAGTAAGGAACGGAATGCAAAAAATAATGGAGCTACATACGAGTATGTCACAGCAAATTAATATATCGTCTAAGGCGATTTAATATATTGTGGTGGCATCATTTCCTTTTATATATAGAAGAAACAACAGAAAACGAAAATAAGTTGGTTTTATGAGTTTAATTACACAAACAATTTTAAAATTAATTTTTAAATCACACTTTTCCACTTTTTAAATAAAACGTGAGTTTTTATTTTGTGGCGTAAGCCACGGTGAAATTATGTACAGTTGAGGTCCATGAACTAATTACTACAGATCACACAATCAGTTAAACGTGTATTTGTAATTGATTTTAAGAAAAAAGTGAGTGACGTAGCGCTTTTGAAGTTTTTAATTTTGTTTACACTTCATACTTTATTTCCATATTCGTGGTGATTTGTTTGCAATTGGACGCATGTAAAACACTTTCTAATGCGAAAACCATATTCCATAAACACTTTTTGCTAATTATAATTACAATTATTCATAACACTCAATCACAGCACTTTCTAGGTGTTCTTGTTTTGTTCTCCTCTTTATTATAATTTCTAAAAGCGATACAAGTTGTCATTGGCAGAAAATTAATTTTTTCTTCCACTTCGTATTGCTTTATCTGGTATAATGGGTTCATGACTGAAGTGAATAAATGGCAAAATTTTGAAATCTTGACAATTCTCACTTTGATTATTTCAGTAACGTTCACTTAGTCAATATTCTATTACTTTTCCACACAAAATAAATGAAATGACAAATTTATGATCAAACTTTTTCGTTGAGTTTACTGACAATTTCCTCATGGAGGAATGTATACAAGAACTGGAGGGACAAAATATGGAAGAACTAAAAACCGAATTAGGCGTAGTATTACTCGCAAGGTACGTGGATGACATTATCTGTGTGATCACCAAGGACAATGAAAAGCAGATACTGGAGTACCTGAACAAGCAACATCGATGTATAACTGGATCTGATTAAGATTGACAAGATTGCCCAAAAACTTAATTACGAGATTTGAAGAAAGTTAACAGCTACAAGCACCATAATACTTAACACATCAAATCATCCTCAAGAACTCAAATACGCCGCTGTAAAACAACTAACAAACAGGCATGAACGAATACCTCTTTCGCAAGAGGCATACGGAAAGGAACTAAACACAATATACAGCATAGCCACAAACAACGGATATACAAAAGAGCTCATGGATAAATTCAGAAAAAATAATGCAATTCGTGAACAACTAATGGACTACAATAAAAGGATACGAAAACCCACGGCTATACCTGAATCTAATTTGCAAACCACTTGGTAAACGAAAAATGTTCACCCGCAAAAGACTCTTTAAAAACTCTGATGCGATATTTGCACCTTTAAGGCTTGTTTACAAAAAACATAGCAAAGGCGTAGATAAAATGAAATAAATACGGAACAACAGACCTAACCTGAACAAAACGAAAATTGACACTGAAGATGGCACAACGCCGAAACCTGTTTGTTTCCAAACCAAACTAAACAAGGGATGACGGAAAATCGTTCCAACAAACATCGACAACAATTAGTTTACATTTTGCTTTCACAAAATTGTGTGAAACTGATGTCACTCATTAAAATCTTACAATTTACTCAAAAAAAAAAAAAAAGAAATGCAGATAAATTTTAGAATTAAAGCGAAATTAAGAAAGCTGTTAAATAAATTATGTTTTTTCTTTTTAGGGTAAAAACAACAACACCAAAGCGGTAGAAGTTATAGTACTATTTCGGAAATCACCACATTTCCTCATCAGACTTCTTTCTTCACGGCTTCCGCGGGAGTTGAACCCTGTTATTTTCTCCTTTTCCTTTACAACTCACTACAATCAAGTGCGACTGTTCCGCCGCTATTTCAACTTGACTGTGTAGTCAAGGATGAGGAAATGTGGTGATTTCCGAAATATTACTATAACTTCTACCGCCTTGGTGTTGTTGTTTTTTCTCTAATTTTTCCAACAAAAATTGGCCTTTAGCTCATTAAAAAAAAAATTATGAAATTAAACTGGTCAAAAACAACATAAATTATGTTTTTTCAGTTTTATTATTTTATACATATGCACATATATGGGAATGAATTGCTGTTAAATGAATAATACTATATTTATACAATAGTACATAGTCTGTTCTCGTCATAAGTTGGTTTTTACAACAGGCCTGTACTCAAAAAAAATTCCATTCACTCTCCATATTCCTGAACAGTTTTTATTCCGTTTTTTATACATATATTGCTTTTATCTCATACACCTATTCCCAGAATACTTCCCAACATGCTCCGAAAATTTCTTAATCGTTACTATCTTGTTTACTGGAAAAGTACGTTTAAAATATTACAACCATTTTTTACATAAAATAGTTTACTTCTCTTGGATATTACAAAAAAAAAAGTGTTAAATCCTTTTTCCACATAAACTAATTCACGGAATACTTTCCCAACTGCTCCAGAAATTTTTTCGTAGTTACTATCTTCTTTTACTGGAAAAGTATGATTATAAAATTATCATCATTATTGTAGAGACTGTTTGTTTTGCCTCTCCTGAACATTTGAGATTTTTTGAGTTGTGACTGTTTTTGGTTTAGGGGGCGATATGTTCATACATTTTCACATATGTATATGCGAGTACACACGTACATGCGTATACCTAAATGGAAGTCAGATCGCTCCGGCGTATTTACTAGCCAAACAACTCTTAAATGTCAGAGTTTAAGCTAAAAATTGGCTTTATTAACCATTAAAACATATTACCCGTATTTTTGCCTACCCTTCACTTGTCTCCCACCTTAGACGTGCGAATGCCTTCTGTATACCGAATGCTAAACCCAATTACCCTCTTAATGCTTCATTGGCTATAACTTTAAGTGAACTTAATCAGTGTATGACTCTGGTTATCTGGCTTCCAAGAGGCCTGGTAACTTTTTGCTTTAGAGATAATTTTTAGTAATTTTAGGTTAGTCTTCCTTGCTAGTAAGAATTTCTTGTATTCATTTAGCTAACAAATAAATAAATATTCTTAACATATTTCACTACTTAGATCCTTAAGTTCAATGATTACATCCCATGACTCGATGATTGTATTTGGCGATTTCAATTTGCAAGGCATATCATGGACGCTCATAGACAATTTTATCATTCCAATTTCACAATTTCATCAAGGGATGGGTAGGTATAATGTGTTCTTAGTAGATATGATTGAACTCTGCTTGAATCAAATTGACAATTGAACTCCAAACAATTCAGGAACCATCTTGGATTTTGTTTATGTTAATGTTATATCTAAATCATCTCCTAATCGGTGTGAGCGCTTGGTTATTCCAGAAGATGCTTGCGAGTCTGCAATTGAGTTAAATTACGACATTATAGATGAGGAGTATTCGGTATTTATTGTATTCGAATTAATATTTATTATTTTTACAACGAGTTCGGAATTACACAAGTAAATCGCGAACACACCCTGTTGATATATCTGCCTTCGTGTCATTGTAAAATTTCCCGAACGGCTCATTTACGGGTTCATATGTATGTACATATGTGCCACCAACAAATAAACAAAATTCAACTTTTTTGCTGTGATCGACTGTGAAAAATTTACAAAAGAAAAACCACATTTACAGCAGGGTCCACCCATTGTATTTGCGTGCACTCCTGTATTTGAAGTGGAACGTATATTTTATTGTTGGATTTTTTACTACATTTGCTATAACCACGAATACAAAATACAAAGGCAAATACAACAGATCCCGAATATCTCTATGGTTTTTAAAGTTAAGTTGATAAACCGAATAGTTTAAGTACTCGTTTTATTTTTGCGAAGGTTAATTTCAAGAAATTAGATCGAGGAATGTCAAAATTATCATGGGTGACGTATAAAAATGATGTTGAACGTAGTGCCGAGCATTTTATTACTACTATATACAGCTTATTTCAAAAGTTTATACCTGAACGTATTTCCTTTCAAAAAGAAATAGCGCAACTTTGATTTACAAAAGAACTTAGAAATTAAAAAAAAAGTTGTGATCTTTTAAATTGTATAAAATAATGTTATGGAGGTTATGGTCCGTTTGTGTTTTAATGATGATAACAGCGATATTGAGGAAAATTAGTTCACCACACCGTTATTGAGATACAGATATTTTTTCAAAATTTCATAAATAAGTAGATACCTATTTTCTTAGATCAAAATCACTTTAAATACCGAATTTCACTCAATTTGTTTTAATAGATACCGAAGAAATGGAGCTTTTGCCTACGATAATAATAACGATATTATGGAAAATATGTCAACCAAATTTTGTGACGATAACTAATATCGTTATTGAGACACATAAAATGTGTCATAAGTGGGCGTGGCAACGCCCATTTTTTTAAATTTCATAAATACCTAATTTCTTAGTTCAAAATCGCTCCAAATACCAAATTTCAATCAATTTGCTGTAACAGAACCGAAAAAACGGAGCTTTTGCATTTTTCAAAACTTTCCGTTATATGGGAGTTGAGCGTGGTTATTGACCGATCTTGACCGGTTTTAATACCTACCCTGTCCAAAGAGCAATCTATGTACCAAATTTCATTGAGATATCTCGATTTTTACTCAAGTTATTGTAACCACTGACAGACGGACGGACAGACAGTCAGGGCTAAATCGATTCCTTTTTGCATTCTGATCATTTAAGTATATACATATATGTCTGTATATATCTCGAACAAAGTTATAATACCCTTGTGTACAAGTATTTACGCTCGGGTATAAAAAAAATGTCTTCGACTATGCCGAAGGCTTTATACCTTTTATGAATGCAAGAAATGTATGAGAGCCATATGTAATATTAATTCGATTTTGACTGTTATAATAGTCCCAATAATAATTAATATTTGTGGAAAATTTCAAGTATTTTGCTGATTTAATGAAGGCGGTTTGGCCCAAAATGCAATTTTTTACTTATCGGTTGTATGGCAGCTATATGTTTTTTTTATATCCGAATTTAATGAATTTCACTGCTAAAATTGTTCTTATAATAGCTATTATTTGTGCAAAATTCCAAGCTTGAGCTACTTAAATGGAGGGGTTTGGTGCTTATTTCAATATCTGAACAATTGGTTGTATAGGAGCTATATGTTATATCTCTTTGACCTTTATGATTTTCATTTTGCGCATATGTCTAATAATGACTGATATTTATGCTAAGCTTCAAGTGTCTAGCTGATTAAATAAAGGAGTTATGGCCAAAAATGGAGTATCTGAAACAATCAGTTGTATGGGAGCTATATGTTATATATCTTTGATCTTCACTTTACACATATGTCTAACAATAATTGATATTTTTGAAAAATTCCAATTGTCTAGCTAACTAAATGAAGAATTTATGGCCAAAATGCAATATCTGAACTATCGGTTGTACGGCAGCTATATGTTATATTTATCCGATCTTAATGGTTTTCACTGCTATAACAGTTCTCATACTAACTATTATTTGTGCAAAATTTCAAGGCTTAAATTAAGGTGTTTTTATGCTAAATGACATATCTGAACAATCATTTTGTATGGGAGCTATATATTATAACTAGGCATGTCATTCCCGGGACCCCGGCCTTTTCAAACTCCCGAATATCGCGGGATAAGTTTATTTAAATCCCGGAATTGTAGCAAACAGTGAATTTAATAGCCATTTATTTTTTAAATTTTGTATCATTCTTAAAAATTTCCCTTTTAAGGGCAAAACAAAGATTTTAGAGAGTTCACAATCGACAAATAACACAGCTTGTTAACTACCTTAAAGTTTTGTTTTGTTCTTGCCATTATAAATGCGCTGGTATATTTTTTGATGGGTCTAACTCTTATCGTTCTGATACTTACAAACATCGGACCAAAGTTAATATACCATTTCTATTAGAGATTTAAAAATGAAAGAAGCCAACAGTTTTCGATGTGATAAATTCAATTTTATAACTGAAAGTGGTTATTTATACAGAATTTAAAACTACTTCAATTTTTGTTAAATTAAGGGTTAAGGTGTGAAATGTGTATGAAAATATTTTGAGGGAAAAATAAGGTATATCAAACAGGGAGCTGCAGAAATCAAATTTGTTGTTGCTTAAACCTACTGGAATGTCACAATATTTATATGTTGGTACTTTTCTGTGAAACATTTATATAATTCTTATGAAAATATTGAGTTCTTTGAGCGTAGAGATAAAAAGGAAATTAATTTTTGTATATGAACAATCGGTTAAAATTTAAACTGAATAATAGTTATCGGAAAATAAATATCTACAAAAACAAACTTTCAGGGCCGGCGCTTTCATCCATTCGATCGTCATTACGTAACAGGTATTTTCGTTCGCAGCTAATGCTTTTGCAGAGCTCGTACAGGTAATCGTAAGTGGTATTTGCCATCGCAAATACAGTCCATACATCTTTCGAAGGAGATTTGCCTTGAAGACTTAAAGAAAAGCACCCGCAGCTTATGTCTTCGTAGTCCATGTTTCTGCGGCATAAAATTGGTCCGGTTTACTAAAAACACTTATAGAGTATGATTTTTGTTCGCCAAGAGAGGAATTTACTGGTAAATTTCCTACTCAGTCCGAAGTAGCACTTGTTGGAAAGAGATATTCTTTGTTGTAATTCAAGGAAGTTTTAACTGACTCCGAGAAGGAATACTTTGAAAGCTGCAATTAAGGACTCTGAGTGCGGACGTTAGACAAATTACTGCACTTGAATCAAAAGCTAACAAAAATAATATAAAATAAACGCAACTGTTAAAGTTTAAATATATACCGCTCACAGTTTTTGAATACATATACATTTATATATAAATAACACTGATTGTATATCACGTTAAAAAGAGAGAAAAAAAAAATATTTATATATCGAACAACTCATCAAAGTCGCAAAGTCGATGTAGTTACCATCTTAAATTCCAATCAGCAGGCATGCATTTTTCTGACCATATTCTAAAAATGAGCTCGTGCATGCACTTAACTTGCTCCTCTCCGCCGTACTTGATTACCTCAGCTGGCAACCCATCAGCCTTGCGGCTTTGTTGTTCTTCAGCCGTGCTTTCGTCTTCTGAATTTCATCACAGTTGGATAACGGTTCATCGAGTCCTTCATCATTGAAATCCCCAGTTCATGATATTTTCTAAAGTGGTTGCAGCTGCTACCATTAAGCAGTGTGAAGAAATGTTCCCTCTATAATTCAAGTATCAGTCGTCAGATCGCCATTGTCATTCCTGCAATAATTCGCCCCGGTGCTGAAACCTTTTGTTAGCCGTCGTACTTTCTAAAAAAAATTCTGGCGCTTTTTCTGTCGGCCAACATCACAAGCTCTTCGCATTCACCTATTTCGGCCTTCTCTTCCTATTCAACTCACGATATCTCTCCCGCAAGGCTCGCGTTTCGCCCGATCGCAACGTGGCCCTGTAGGCAGCGTCTTTACGTTTCGTAGCGGCACAACATTCGGGCCCGCTAAAAGCCGATGGATTTTCAGCGGCAGTATGTAGACAGCGAGAAATATGTTTCTACTGCGCGGAAATATCGCTGCGTTGACTACTGCTCTCAGAGAGAAGGAGTGCGAGTCGAGTAGCGAAGTGCGTGGCTGTCTGTTGCGATTGCAGCTTTCCGACGTCCAGCTTTCCTTGTGTCCATTTTCGCGCGCTTTTCGACGCACAGAGACGTGTGCGGATCTTAACTACCACAAGAAAATGATGAGAGTCGATGTTAGCTGCTTGGATCGTGCGAACATCTAGGCCACTATCATAACATGGTCGATTTGGTTACGTGTTTGACCATCTGGAGACAGTCACATAGCTTGGTGTATCTTCTTATTCTGGAATCTGGTGTTACAAACTACCATGTGTCGCGCCCCGGAAGTCGATCAGTCTCAGTCCGTTAACGGACGTTTGGTCGTGAAGACTGAATTTGCCGACTGTAAAAGCAATATTTGGTCCCATCGTCCTTCTCTTCCGTCGAGGTGGGGGCGCAAATCCGAGAGATGTTGAAGAATCTCGCCTTGATGAGAATTGTGGCCACCGGAGTGAACAACAGTACTTTACGGCGAAGTCTCTCTCTCCCCACAAATCCGACTCCGAATTTACGACCTTTAATTGGCAGCTGTAGTAGATGTCGCAAGGATCTACCGATTTTTTCCCTTGCCCTGTCCATCACATTTCCTGGAAGGCGGTGACGTCAGCCTTTGCTCTGGCGAGGACAACAACCAGCCGGGCAGAGGCACCCTCGTAATTAAGGGTTCGGCATTTCAGATGCATGCCCTCAAATCATTGTCTTTTGTTCGTTTGCCGTGGTCGTCATCAAAAAAAGAGGGTCTCATCCGAGGTTTTGTTTTCCTATTCATTAGTAATTTGTTTTTACTTGGCGGGTCCAAAGCCTTACACACTACCATTTTCTGGGGCACTTGAAATTATAACATTTATATATCGAGACGCTTGCAGCCGCACATACTGGTGAACAGACGCTGCAGACCCTGGTGTAGCCGAATATGTCGGAGTGCCCTCAACAGGTTCGCCTTCTCACTTTAACTCGCTCCCAAAGGGATAGTTGGGAGCTACCCAGAGGACGCTTGATCCGCACGCAAATTAATCCCTCTGGCCACTCCCAAGTGAAAGGCAGCGAGAAACTTTCCCCACTTTCGGGGACTTCTGCACAAAGACCCATCCTACTTACTGAGAAAAGGGGAACTTGTTCTTCCCTCTATTCCATCCTTCTTAAATGCAACCATTAGTAAGGTGGTACCAAAACTAGGATGTCATTATTTATGTAACCTTTTGTAGTTTTACTTATCATGCTGTTCACATGTATGTAGTAAAGTGCTAAATACACCTTATGAAATCTTGTTTTTATTTGATTGCCAGCTGTTGCAACTCAGTTGCCGTGATGAAAACAAGCTTTTCAGCAACTAAAGCTGCCGTGTTTGAACGCAGATATGAAAGCAAATTGAATAAAACATTTTAGAAGCATTACGGACATGTCAAATTTTTGTCAAAGTCGATACGTCAACAAAAGAGCTGCGATGAGCTATATATGAATTTGTTGTTAGCTTGAATTTTAATACCAACATTTTTTCACGACTGATGTTCTAAGCTAGTATGATGTTGCACACATTTCTCAGGTATGCAATTTTCATAATTGCAAGATGATACCTTACAGCACTGAAAATATGTAAAAAGGGGACAAGGAAAAAATTGACCTCATGTACGACAATGTCAACGAACTCAAGAAGCTTTGATGAAAATCTAACTTGTAATTTTTGGGAGACACGAACTGTTCGTCTGTTTACATATCGCATGACTATATACACACATTTGTATGTATGCACGTATGCATGCATACATATTTAGGCGCGTATAAAATAACTTGTATCAGCCTTGCCAGAAAATAATGACGACTTATTTAAGCCTATAGACAAGTACATCTTGTATATCAAAGTCTCCTACTTTTTCCGTCAAAAGTTCCTTACGAATATTTTTTAGTTTTTCGTCTCCCTCTTGAGCTATTTGTATTTAAAATTCTACGTCAGATGCTATCTGAATCTACTGCCATAACACAGTTGCTTAGGGCGTATACGCGTCTCATCGCAATACCCCGGCGATGGATGACTTTATAGTTATGATTTTTTAACTCCAGCGCCCACGGGACTATTCTAGCATTAATTGGTTTTCTCTCGAGAGTAAGGACAAGTGAGTTACAGTCCGTTATAATCTGGAAAGGAATTTCCTCTAAATAGCACCGGAACCGTCGGAGGGAATGTATTATCGCCAGCGTATCTAATTCAAAGCGGCCGACATGGCCTTAGAGAAGTATGCCACCGGGTGCATATTTTTGTCGTCCTCCCGTTGCAAGAAAACGGCTCCGAAACCTGCTGCACTGGCGACGCTATGTAGTTCGGTCTTCCGTAGCGGGTTGTAGATTACCAGCAAAGGTGCTTCCGACAATTCGTTCTTTAACTGCTTGAACGAATCTACGCAGTCGTCGTCTAATGTGAATGGCTTACCTAGACATGACTGCAACTCATTATGAATGGTTGGCATATAGTAATTCTTGATGTCCTCGATATATGACTCACTCAGCGTGATTCCATCCGCTGACACGGTATATCCTAGATATTATATTTTCTGGTGGCGAAATTTGCATTTGGATAAGTTCAGCGTCAGGCCCCCTCGTCTGATACGTATAAGATACTTATCCTGCTACCTGTTGACTAAACTCTTTAGTTCGGGTAGCGTGCGTGCTGCCATAAGTAAGTTCACGTTGGTTACTTGATGGTGAATTCCATAAAGCATTAAGTCGATTAATTCCCTGTCGTCAACATTGCCTCGAACTCATTCGTTAAAGCCCTCTTTAGCGCTTCGTACATGAGCGTCGAGGTTGTGGACAGGAAAAGTTTGGCGGTGCTCTCGAGTGAACAGCGATGGCTTATAAGTTTGAATCCATCATCAGCATGATTTCTTGGAACTCCATTAAAAAATTGCCTATAGTTAGGGCGCTACTTTCTCCGCTAAACTTAGGCAAGGCAAATTCGATGTCACAAAACTCTGCTTTACTGATGTCGCTCCTAGGAGTTCGGCAAACCCATCTTCCAGGTCTTGTTTAACTAATTGAGATTGGCTGTGTTGGGCAAGTTTACACCAGCGCCCACAAGTGCTTCGACAATGGACTGCCTTGTACTTAAGAGAGAGTTCCGTTTTGTGTGCCCGCACATGAACTAAAAATGATTTATTGGCTCTTATCCAACCTTCTTTTTGCGGAATCTCTGTCAAAATGGCTGAGGCTATCAAAATCAGGGATTGAAGAGAATGATGAAACGTAGTAAAATGGTAGCATGTAGAGATAAAACTGCAAAACGAGTATAAAATTTCCTTAACAAAATATGTGTGAAAAGAAAAAGCCTTTTAATCCAAATTATTTAAAATCACCATTTAAAAATAAAATACCGCATTATTTCTAAAAGACGACATTAAGTATTATCGACTTGCAGCTTTCTCTCTTCCAAACCGTTTCGTTCAACTCCTAAATGGCTACTGCTAGATCTCGTTCGAATATCCTCCTGCCGTGCGGCTTAATATATTATTTTAGATTTCAAAATAAAAAGTAGGGGTACATTATATTCAATATAGGACAATCCTAGGGGGTGCAGCAATAAACTTCCGACTTTTCTTATTTTAGCTAATGTATTTTAATTTTTATGTTATAGAGCATACATATTTATATGTATGAACACTGAGGGAAACAGGCTATATTTAAGCCAACCGTGCTTAAAACAAGCCGAAAACGTCATAAAAGGCATTAGGCTCGAAAATGCCAAAATTATTAATAAACATCTTATTATAAGAGTTTTTCAGATTTGAAACAAGTTTATATAGTCTTATTTCAAACCCAATTAATGATTGATTTTAGAAAGTTTAATCTTATTTTAAGAATGTTTGTTCTTGTTTTAGTAATATTTCTTCTTGCTTCCATTCTTTCGAAATTCGAAACCATTTAACTCCCAAAAAAAATTTAAATCCAATAATAATATTTTCATAACATTATATCTTTATTCAAAAATTCTTAAGTAAAGAAAAATTCACATAGAAGTAATTCTTATTAAATATTTTTCAGTATAATGAACGCTTTGCCATTATTTATATAATATACATGTCAAGGTGGGCTGTTAAAGTTACAAATATTTATAATATGTACATTTTCTGTTTCTTCACTTATGGTTATGAATGCCTTTTACATTAATTTGGTAACATATAACATAAATAATTTCATTTTGCTAAGTAGTAATTAATGTTATACAGTGCACTTTTATAAATAATTTCATCAATCACGTCAATGCTAGTAAAATATAAATCTAATACAGGAACTATTCTAGAATAATATCTATGTTGCCTTAAATCAATAATTTAATAGGACTTAAAACTAAAAACCGGTTCAAAAGCGTTCTCGTGGTTTAACAAAAAAATTGAAAATTTTTATTACGGGTTTGATTGCTAACGAGCGAGGAGGATTCAGTGTGGAGGTAATATTATTTAAATACATATTTGCTTCTTTATGCTTAGCTTCAAATATACATTTTGAACTTTATTAGTGTATTTAATTGCTGTTGATCAAATTAAGAAGACAAGTTATGTATATTTGAGGATTTAACATCAAAAGAAGTGTTGTATAAAAAATGTTTTGTATAAAAATCCATGGTAACTGACAAGTATCAGGATATTTCAAATTAAAAACTTGGAAAATTTTGAAGCACACGTCTATACTTTCGAGATATGAACCAAATTTATATAAAGTCTTAACAAAATAAACATATAACCCTCTTCATCAGATAAGCCTTCTACCAAAAGAAAGGGCTGTAAATTCAATCCAGCTAAGTAGTATTTGCTGAGTATTTAGTCAATTTGCCGTTGGTAATTAATAATAGATGTCAGTCTCGAAGCAAAGCTTTCTTCTGCATCCACTAAAGTTGCCTTATTGTACAGTTTTCCATGAGTGATTTTTGAATCGAGCTGAAGAAGAAAGAACTGCGTTAAGGAGTATAGTAGTGAGCATCTAAAGATAAAAAAGAGAAATATTTAACTAGTACTCGAATGTCGATTATCTGTACACAAATTTATTGCATGTTTTTTGATATACTAAAATACTATCAGTTACTGATATGACTTATGTATATACTTACTTTTATTTTCAGTTAATTTGGCATTCGAAAACTGCTGCCTGCAAAAATCATTGCGAATATGTTTTTCATAGTACTAATGAATTTTGGCCTTAAAGCCCTCCCATTTACAATACATTAATTGTCCTTTTGATAGATACATTATATCAAAATCAATTTTTATCTGATACATTGTACATACATTGTTACATTACATGTACAAATTGTATGTATTTAACTGAAAACTGAAGGTTTTCGGCCATTGAAAAATTGCTTACAAACTCCGGGGCCCTGGAATCAGAAAGCTTCGGCCAAGACTTAAAAAATCAGCGCTTTCCATTTCATTTAAATCCTGCTGACGCATCCCAAAAGTTTATTTTCATTTGCCTTCCACTTCCCTGCTCAAATACGTTTTAAATGCCAGAAGAGTTCAATTTCAGGTAAAAGTGCGCTGTTAATTCGCGAAATTTGAGTAGAAGAAAGTTTATCGGAGTCATTGTTTTCAGCTTCCGCGCAAGTGAGTTTTAGGTTTTTTTGACCTTCTATTTTTGTATTTAGCGTAAAGCTTACCGCTTGGATTTTTTTCTAAGATTTCCTAAGAATAAAATAGTACTCCTGAATGACAAAAAATAAAATTTTTTTGTATGTTTAATGTATAAAATTAAAGCATGACTTCTAACGACTTTTTCATTCGGAAAAATGCTTAACAATTTCATTTATCAATATGGTCGTGCGTCACGGCTGATTACTTCTTCTACAATGATGTTTATCAATTCATTTCTATGTTCGTTGGTTAAGTTTTGATTTTGCTTGTAAAAATCGATACTTTTTTTCCCTTTTGATGTTTTATTCAGAATAAAACTCAAATCTTTACTCAGAAGTTTTCCACACAATGACAAATTTGTTGATGAAGAGTTAAGGGAAGTATTTATTGGAGCTTTCACAGTTTTCAACCACTCTTCCACTTTCGATGGCATTGAAAGAGTTTCGTCATCTATACAAAACTATTGAAAAAATTGCCTTAAGCTAAATTATTATCAATATAAGAACTATTACCTGATTTTTCTTCTTTCTTCTCGCGAAATTCCATGCGCAACCCTGGCGGGGGAATATCTTCCTTAATGTCTTCTTTTTTCATGTACTTGTGTAAATGTGTAAAATGCACAGCACTTATTCATCGTGAATAAAATACTTACCTTTTAAATATTAAAAAACATATTCCATAATGAATTATTTCAATAGTTCCCTCAAACTTTCCTCGTCCTGGTTCTTGTCAAAATGCTGAAATTGTTCTTTTTCCAAACTCAAAGATGTAATGGGATCCGCATTTTCCAATGGCGCAAACTGCTTGGCTTTTGAAAAGATTGCACAGCGTAACTCGATCCCCTTTGAATAGTTCTTTTCTCCAGAACACGTAAACTATTTTCTTCGCCCGAAATAACTGGAGTGCAAGCAGACGGTTGCAAGAGACAACAATTCGTACAAATAGTTCTTACTCTTACTTAACTCTCAACGCCTACAATGAATTAAATAAAGGCAACGTAATTAGAATAACATACCATTTACTCGTCTTCAATCGCTTTTACACTTGTAGAGAATAAAGTACTTTAAAACTTTGCTGAAAATCATATAATGTAAAAATGGGTCGTACTTTTTGCTTATTATACCTCGTACAAATAATTATATGTGCATTTTTGCTTTTGTTTATATTTCTTGTTCAGTCGTATTTTTTGAATTTCAGTGAATGTAGAATAAACGGTTGATATGTTGCCGTTACTATGCAACGAAAATTCTTTCATTCTTTTCTCGTTCGTTGTACCGTTATATTAAAAATGTGCTTGTGCATTGGGTATTGCGTAGTAAATATTTATATGTGCAAAATCAGTCTAGCTGATCTTTCTTGCTGATAGTGTCGCGGCTAAACCTTTTTGCGTGAAAATTTGTTTTCAAAACTATTGTAAGTGTATTAACTTAATGAATTATTCTAAATTATAATACATTTATTTAACTTTAAGCCTAAATGCCTGGTGTACTAGTTTGTCAGCCAAGGAACAAGGACTAATCATAGGAATGCATGAAAGCGGTTCCAAAATATCCGAGATTGCATCTAGACTGAAGCGACATCGAAACTGTATATCAAAATATGTTAAAAACCCCACTAATTATGGTACAGTGCGACGCAGCGGACGGAAAACCAACATTGATGATCGGTGCAAACGGATGATTCGACGGCTAGCAGTAGCGGATTTGATGAGCAGCGGTCAAATACGGACCAAATTAAGACTGCAAATAACAAGAAATAGAATTGTTCAAATTATACATGAAAATAAGTTTCTTAAATACACCTCCATGGTACCTAAACCAAAGCTCTTGCAAAGACACATTATAGCACGTTTGCAGTTTGCAAATAAATACCAATTCTGGGCTGAAGAGTGGCGGAATATAGTCTTTAGTGACGAAAAAAAATTCAATTTGGACGGCCCAGACTATTGCAAGAAATATTGGAGAGATTTGCGTCAGGAACGACGGTCCTGCTACAAGCGAGGCTTTGGAGGCGGTACCTTGATGGTATGGTCTGCATTCTGCTTTAATGGAAAGACACCTATATGCTTTATATCTACTAAAATGAATGCTAGTATGTATGTAAATCTTTTGGACAGTGAGTTGATAGAATTTTCTGGCAATATTTATGGCGATAACTGGACATATCAGCAGGATAATGCTTCAATCCACACGGCACAGGTCACGAAGAACTTCTTTAATGACAGGAAAATTCCCGTATTACAGTGGTCAGCATTGAGTCCGGACCTAAATCCGATCGAAGATCTGTGGGGGATCCTCTCTGCACGTGTTTTCCAAAACGGAAGGCAGTTTGAGACAGTACGTCACCTTAAATTAGCCATAGAGCAAGAATGGGCCAATATTGACATAACTATTCTACAGTCATTAGTTAATTCTATGCCAAAGCGGCTTAATTTAGTTTTAAAAAATAAGGGCAAACCTATTGACTATTAAAATAAAGATGTATTTTAGTTGAACTCAAATTAATAAGTTTTACAGGCAAAAAAAGGAAAATGCACATATAAATATTTACTATAAGCATAAACTTAAATTTTGTTTTTTTAGTTTAAAAAAACTTTTAAATTTGTTTTTTTTTTGTTTTTTTATATCTTATATAATAATAATAAAAAACCTGCATACCCAGAAATATTTTGCAATTTTGTAATCTTTTCTTTTTTTTACAAAAAGTTGATGCACATATAATTATTTGTACGAGGTATATATTATAAATTTGCATTTTACACTTTTAGCGAAAAATACATTAAAAGCTTGCTGAACAATAAACTGACCAATTTTTAAGAGTGTCTCCTTATAAGGCCTGAGGTATTAATTTTTTCGAGAAGTATTGTCTGATGAAATCAAGTGTTTCGCTGTGCACATATATATATTAGGGTGACAGTTAATTTCGAAAGTGATATTTTCTTTGGTCTCAGTATTTTTTTGTGTGTAGTTTTATTTTAAAAAAATTCTAGTAAAATTTCAAGGTCGTAGGAAGAGGATTAGGGGGCGCGTCGGCCCCCCAAAGTTACAAAAAATACGTTTTTTCACACAAATTCTTACTTTGACTGCTTGTAACTTTCTCTGTGTGTTTTTTTTTTAAACATTACTGGCGAAAGATGTTCATTAATATGTCTACAATAACATCTGTCAATAACATTTTTGTCTAATGTTAATATTTAATGAAAAAACTTAAATATAGGAGAAAAAGTACGCCTCAATGTCGATTTATTATACTTAAATAAAATTACTTATATGATTCAAATTTTGGATTTTGTTCAGATTTATTTAATTAAAGATTCATATAGAAAATTCCTTATGATTTACGTAAGAGTAGCTTCAACAATTATATACAGTAAGACCTCGCTAGTCCGAACTTCAGACTTTTTTTGTTTACTTTTGTTTTCAAGTGTAAGAATTGTCTTTAAAAGTTTGCTTCAAATTTTTTTTGCCTGTATGCTGAAGCGATCTATAATATTGACAATTGTGACCGAGAATATTCCCGTTACAACCTCAACAATATTATTCTCAATGCTTGCGTAAGCTACCGACAAAAAATCAGCACCAATGTTTCTCGGAAAATAGATTCTTATTTTACAGTTATATGCAGCAGCCGCAAACATTTTTTAATAGCATTAAATTTGCAAAAAATCATTCGAAGTGAATATTTGAATGTGAAAAGTCGAAAATGTCTGCTAGAAATTTACGTGAACGCATATATTTAATTGGTTATTGTACCAACTCATTAACGGGAAGTAAACTACCCTCCAATATAGAAGTGTTGAAAGTTTTGTTTTTCAATTTACGTGTAGTAAAAAAAAATTTACGGGAAAGTTCAGATTTAGTTGTAAAAGAACTATTCGTGTTCTGGGAAAAAGCCCGCATTCCGGTCAAGGATAAACAACACTCCATTACAAATGTAGAGAAATTGTATAAAGAATGGCAAAGCGCCCAGGCTTTATGAGAAGAAGTACGCCGAGAGTGCCGACTTGAAGAACGCAACAACAATTTATTAGAACAAGTGGAGCGGAATAATCGTGAAATTGCATTAATTGGTTCGTTGTATGTTATTGTTTATTTTTTATTTTCTTTAAATTAAGTCGTTTTTATTAGATGAAACTGCAGAGTTGCTGTCATCTGAATCTTCAGAGAATGATAACAGTTTTCCAGATATGGAATGTGACCCACGTTGTAGTCAACCTCCAGCCAAAAAATGTAGGGGAACAAATAAAATACTAACACCAAAACTGGCGGCCGCACTCGATGTCTGTAAAATCAGTGACAGACATGCGGTTCATCTAATAAGCGCAGTCGTTGAAGCTCTGGGTAATAATGTTGAAGATTATATTTTAAACCGAACGTCTGTACACCAGGAAAGGGAACAAATCCGTGAAGAAAGAATTTCAGCATTAAAAAATAAATTAAAATTAAATGAGCTCGACGCTATCTGCCTTCATTGGGATGGTAAACTTTTGCCGGCGCTGACGGGAAATGATAAAGTTGATAGGTTGCCTATAATAATATCGAGCGGTAAAGTTGAACAGCTTCTTGAAATACCTGCACTTGATTCCGGTACTGGAAAAGAACAGGCATCCGCTGTATGCGATGCTATTTATGAATATGGTCTGCAAAATCACATCAAAGCTTTAGTGTTTGATACAACAGCGGTCAATACTGGGCGTTTCAATGGTACCTGTACGTTAATTGAAAATAATTTACAAATACAACTTTTATGGTTACCATGCCGTCATCATATATACGAGATTGTTTTAAGATGCGTTTTCGAAGAAAAAATAAGCTGTTATGGAAGTCCAAACGTTAAAATGTTTGAGAAATTTAAAAATGCTTGGGCTAAGATTGATGCTAAAAACTATGAGTATGGCATCAACGATCCAACTGTCAAGACGTACATGAAAGAGTCTGCTGTTCGCATTATCGGTGCAGTAAATAATATCTTGGAAGAAAACAACCCAGGGAAGACTATAAAGAATTCTTGGAACTCACTTTGCTCTTCCTGGGTCAAAAACCAGAAAAGACACATCCAAACAGCCTAATGTTTCGATCGCCAGGAGCTGTTCACCATGCAAGGTGGATGGCAAAAGCGATTTACTGTCTAAAAATATTTTTATTCCGTAACGAGTTCCAGCTTTCAGCAACTGAATTAAATGGGCTTCGTCAAATTTGTGTTTTTATTGCTGAAGTCTATGTCGAAGCGTGGTTTTCTGCTCCTTTGGCCATTAAAGCGCCATATCAAGATTTTTTATTTTTACAAAAACTTGAAAACTTCAAAAAAATTGATGCTGCTATATCTTATGTTGCTCTTAAAAAGTTCAGGAACCACTTGTGGTATTTAAGCCCTGAGGCGGTTGGTCTTGCATTTTTTGACAGCAACGTATCCCTTTTTTCAAAACAAAAAATGGTGGCGGCTTTGGAAAATGATTTTGAACAAGAGCAAAACACAAAGCGAGCTACAATAAATGATAGAGAAATCGTTGAAATATTCCATGACGGAATTGAACAGTTCGTCTCTGCCGAAACAAAAGCATTATTTGAAAGATTTCAAATAAATACTGATTTTTTTTAAATTAAACCCAGACAAATGGGAGCAGGACCAATCTTATTGTAAAGCGGCTGAACTGATGAAAAAATTAAATGTTACAAATGACACTGCCGAAAGGGGGGTTAAATTGATGGACGAGTATAATAAACTATTTACCAAAAATGAACGCCAAAAACAATTTGTTTTAAAAATTGTTAGCGATTACCGCCATCGGTTTCCGGACTGTAATAAAAAGACATTGTCTCAAGTGCTTTAAACAATATTAATAAAAAGAGAAATCATATACATAAGTAGTTTTATTTAAGTATAATAAATCGACATTGAGGCGTACTTTTTCTCCTATATTTAAGTTTTTTTCATTAAATATTAACATTAGACAAAAATGTTATTGACAGATGTTATTGTAGATATATTAATGAACATCTTTCGCCAGTAATGTTTAAAAAAAAACAACACAGAGAAAGTTACAAGCAGTCAAAGTAAAAATTTGCGTGAAAAAACGTATTTTGTGTAACTTTGGGGGGCCGACGCGCCCCCTAATCCTCTTCCTACGACCTTGAAATTTTACTAGAATTTTTTTAAAATAAAACTACACACAAAAAAACACTGAGACCAAAACAATAAAGAAAAAAAAATACTCCATACATTTAATTGTCACCCTAATATATATATATAATTTTGGCGCGTACACTATATAGCTCAGTGTTTGGCCGAGCTTCTCCTACGATTTGTGGCGTGCGTCTTTATATTATACCACAAATGGAGGGACCTACAGTTTTGTGCCGACTCCGAACGGCAGATGTATTTAATGAGAAGCTTTTTCATGGCAGAAATATCCTCGGAGGTTTGCCGAGGGGTGACCGCTATTAGAAAAAACTTTTTCTATTATTGAGATTTTGCTTGACCTGACTGAGATTCGAACCTCGAACTCACCGGCATATTAAGTTGTAGCACGCACCGCTACCAACTTGACCAACTTGACCACAGCGGCCACATGCTTATATTAAAAGTAGTGGACTCGTTGCTTATTACAACTTAGGGCTAAATTTGCTTTTCCTTAAGTGAACTCGATTTTGCATCATATCCAAAATTCGCGCAAAAGTATTTTGTGGCCAATTGAAATAGTGGAATGTCTCTTAAACAACAGGAATGGCGCGTCCCACTGTTTAAACTGAACACAAGTACATATTATTGGTTTGCGAAAAACCATGCTGCGAAAATGAGTCATTAATTAAGGTAAACTCTGAAATCGGATATTAGTTGTCACCAAGTAAATACAGAATGCTGTCAAAAGTAATATGGTCTACATACGACTCATTACCTTTAAAACGAAATGAAATATTTAAAATACGATAATTCAAAGTAACAACAATGTATCTGTGTAAAACAAATTTTTTTACACTGGGGAAAAAATCAAGAATATTATGTCGAAGGTACCGTAATCGGAACCAATCAATGAAATGGCTTATAATATTTGAAAGTCCTAAAGTAAAAGTCTTTGAAGTATTAAACTTATTTATCTCGCTATTTACTAGTAAAAAATTCTTTTATAATATAAATCTCTCAGCTTTGTATTCTTAAAACACTAGGAAATCCCATTCAACTCCTGCGAACCTTACACCCTTTCTTTACGCTGAATCCACAGCGCATGGACCATCTCGATACATTGCGAAGTGGGCCCTGCATCAAATTTCACAAAGTTTACGGAACTACCCGATTACGCATAGGTCACAATTATATTCCAAACGCAAGGTAAATAAATCATCGTGTCGGGTGACTTTAGTCACTCATCTCGAAAACGGAGTTCTCACCAACATAAGCCGCGATCACCCTGTCGTTGAATATAAAAACTTCAATTTTAAACGTATGCTTGTAGACATATCATACCCATATATACATATACATATATATAACATAAGTACATATGGTGTGAGAAGTATGTGTATGTACATATGTAAATTTTAGAAGCACCCACCAGTATTTGAGGTAAGGGCCTGCAAATTCAGTACAATATTCAGTACGAAAAATGACATGAAACTCAGTTCAGCAATCAATGCCTGAAAAATTTACCGAACACGCAGTGAAGCTTTCAGGGGTACTGAAATTTGTGCTTGACGCGTAGTGAAGATTTCAGGGTAGTTGCACTTTTCGCTGAACGCGCAGTGAAGTTTTTAATTGTTTCTAGAAATTCATTGCGGTGGCGTCATATTTTGTGATAAAGAGAATAAAAAGTGTAAATAAACTAAATCTCTCCGGTAAAATTTAGTTAGATAATTTATTAAGTAAATAATAAGTGCTAAATTACATTGTGAAATAAAAATATAAAAGAAAAGTTTAAGAATGAGTGGTTTAAGTAAAAGAAATTTAATGCGTTTGTCCGCAAGGGCTAAGCAGAACATGCTGCGGAGCGCCGTTCTATGTCCGTCCGAGTGTCCCAGTGAAAATGCGAGTATTAAAGCCTCAAAGAAAGCCAGTGAAAATTATTTTTTTATAGAAAATGTGGCAGAACCTGGTTTCTCGGCAAATATAAAAAGTTCTTTTGTTCCAAAACCCAGTTTGAGAGAAAAACTAGAAGTGTGGTATAAAAAGTTCAATGTCACACGTTGTCAGCTAGATTCCTTGCTAGAAATATTAAGTTCAGAAAATATTGATGTTCCTTTATCTTCATATGGCTTATTAAAACAACCGAAGCCAGATGTTATTATTCGTAGCGTTTCTCCTGGAAGTTATATGCATATATGTAGGTATTGTAAATTACCTTGTGTATATTAAAAACAATTTTGAAGATGGCCATGAATTTATATTAGACATAAATGTGGATGGGTTGCCTTTGTTTAAGAGTTCAAAAACTAATGTGTGGGCAATATTGGGGTTTTTTCAAAATGTGCCTAATAGCGAGGTGTTTATGATAGGGTCGTATGTGGGAAGTCAGAAGCCTGCAAATGTAAATCAATATTTACATGACTTTTGTACTGAACTCTTACGACTTACTAGTAGTCCTTTTAGGGTAGGTACAAAGTTAGTGACATTAAAATTGCGATCTTTTATTTGTGATGCACCAGCGCGTGCATTCATGTGCGGTACCGTTGGCACAAACTCGTTTCACGGATGCATGAAGTGCACACAAATTGGTTGTCGAGTCAATCATGTAACAACATATAGTAAAGAATCTGGCCAATTAATTTCAAAAGAGGAATTTAGAAACAGAACCTTTTCAAAGCATCATCTGCAATATTTTCATGACAATAGTTTGTCGATAGAGAGCTTAAATATAAATATGATTAATAGTTTTCCCTTGGATCCAATGCATCTTCTTGACCTTGGTGTTACAAAAAAAACTTTTGAAAATGATAATAGAAGGAAGGAAATTGAACTTTAAATTAAAAAAATGTGATTTAGAAAATAGTTCGTCAATGCTTCTCGACTTAAGGCACTTTATACCAAAAGAATTTGGTAGAAAACCCAGAGGGTTTGATGAATTTCCACGCTGGAATTCTATTGAACATAGGCAATTTGTTTTATATACTGGGCCAGTTGTATTGAAGGATATAATTCCAGAAGATTGCTACTATCATTTTCTTTTACTCACGTGTGCATATAGGCTGTTATTGAGCGAATCGTATAGGTCAAATATAGAAGTAGCAGAAAATATACTCCAGCATTTCGTACAACAATTCGATAATGTTTATCTGCCAGAGGGATTAACCTATAACGTTCATAATTTGATTCATTTGGCACAATGTGTTAGGGAAATTGGACACATAAACTCATTTTCAGCTTACAGGTTTGAAAATTTCTTACAGAAAGTTAAACGAAATGTTCGAAAACCCACACACATTTTGCAACAGTTAGCCAATAAATTTTCATTTTACGAATCAAATTCAACCCCAAATAAAATTGGTCCCAAATTAAACACAAATGGTAAAATAGTTGAATTCAATTTTAAAAATTTCGTTTTAACATCAAAAATACCTAACAACATTTGTTGTTTAAATTCTGGTATTCCCGTAAAAATTGATGGCTTTCTCTTTATTAAGGGTGATCACTATATAAAAGGTCGAGCATTTTTAAATATCAGAAATTTTATCGAACTACCAATACAAAGCAAAACAATAGGCATCCACTTGGTAGATAGTAGAGTGTCCGACATTTCTTAATTGCATTTGGTTAGCAATATTAGTTTAAAATATATGTATCTGCCATTTAAATCTGCAAGTGCAGTATTAGTACCACTTATTCATACGCTTTCTATTCAATAAATTAAAAAGCCATAACATGGAAATGTCAAATTTTGAAATATATACATAACTATGTATAATAATAATCCTGACGACGAAACTGGACAAAAGATATCATCACTGGAGAAAAGGATTGAACAAATGCATAAGGAAATGCAGCAGATAAATAATGAAATTCAAAGTTTGAAAAGTAAGTATTAGTTGAAAACTAATAAATAGCTTACACACTATACAATATGCTTACAAGAAAAACATTCTTTTCAGAGTTAACAGATGTTGTCGTAAATCAAAATGCTAAAATGTTGACAGCCTTGGAGAAAATTTGTGAAAACATAAGAAGTCCCAAAGCTAATTTTCCCGTTTCAACCGTGTTCGAGCTTGAAGAATTAGAAAATAAGGTGAAACTGGATTTTGAAAAATATGTAAGAAAAAAAAATTCAAAACCCTCAGTTAACTAACATCATCAATTTGAAATTTATAGGTCATCCTTTTCAAATCAATACTTCTGCCTCATGGCATTCATAAATATCTTAATAGGATACTTTCTGAAGAGCTGTGCGTTGAAATGAATTACTCCGGACTGTCAAATAAGAAAGGTCTACGGCATTTTGAATCCCTTAACAAAGCTTTATATGGTAAATATTCTTAAATTTTAAATATATATATATGTTTATACTCTACACGTTCTTCAAAAGTGTATGAACTCAAAATGTTGCATTTTTGATATTATGTACTACAAAAATTACAGTAATCATTTTGTTTGCTGACATACAGAAAATGTTAGGTCAATGCACCTTTTGACCAACTTTTATTTAAAATTTTTCATTAAATCTCCTTAAATTTCGTTTCATATTTCCAAAATCGGTCTCAAAAGACGGCTATTCTATGACTGATTACGTAAGAGATGTACGTCAGGCGTTTCAGAAAATTAAAAACAAAAAATATAAAGCAGTATCTCTTAAAAAGAACTTGATGAGACGTCATGGAAACAGTGAAGAAACTGAAAAGGAAAACAAAGAGTCTTCATAAATTAATTAAATTTTTTACACCTTTGTTTTATTAATAATTGACTGAACTACTTTTATTAATAATATATTTTTTAAGTCTCTTCATATGAAATATATGAATG
The DNA here is from genome assembly GCA_963971545.1 of Philophylla caesio. Taxonomy (NCBI): domain Eukaryota; kingdom Metazoa; phylum Arthropoda; class Insecta; order Diptera; family Tephritidae; genus Philophylla; species Philophylla caesio. The sequence goes on along the minus strand of OZ020608.1, from coordinate 34,521,077 downwards.
ACTGTGACTAGATAAAAGAAATAGCAATATTAAAAGAAAACTAAAATACTCTAAAATTATCATAAATTCATTTAATTTTATACAACTTTGTTCTATTAATAATTGACTGAACTACTTTTATTAATAATATATTTTTTAAGTTTCTTGATATGAAATAAATGAATGTGATTAAAATAAGAAATAGTTATATTACAAACTAAAAAGGAAAACTAAAAAACTATAAACTATTCTTGAATTAATTCAATTTCTTACACCTTTTTTTTTAAACTTGACTGAGTTACTCGTATTTTTTATTTTTGAATAATATATATTTTAAGTTTCTTTATATTAAATAAATGGTTGTGATTAACAAATTATTTCTTTTATTCGCAAAAACATTTTGAAAGGTAAAGGAAATTTCCACTGCGCTTGAGATGGGTTTTCCTATCGAAATTCCGCCTGAATTTTAAGAATTTTTTCTTATGGATATGCTCGCTTCCCGTTCTCCAGCTTTTTACTGTGGAAGTGCTCACTGCATGTTCAGTCGTTTTTTCATACAGAAATTTTCCCTTCTCGTTCGTCAGTTTTTAGATAGTTCGTTTTTAGCGCCATCTCTATATAAAAGCGAAGGAGAATATTCAGATTTTGTAACTACATCCCTACTGAATATTCAGCAGGAAAGAAGTGCGGTTTTCCAGCTGAAAAATACTGCTGGGCAACCAAAGATACTGCAATTCGCCGACGTCTTTTTGCCGGGAAGCCACAAAGAACACACAAAAAATGACTCGTGATGGTGGAAGCGCAAAGGTCAGAGCAACAAAAAATAACAAAGTTATACGTACAAGCATAGTACGATCGAATTTCGCAATACATTGGGTGAAGTGCTTTTTTGAATAACAGAACCAGTGTTCACACAATGGCACATCACCATCACCGCACCGCACTTCGCTATCATGTCGCCGTCCTACAAACGGCGCAGTTCAACGGTTTGGATGCTTCGCAACTTCGATAGTGCGGCAACACTTCATTGTACTTTAGTGTGATGAAATCGTTCAGCACCTTCTGCATTATTTTTATTACAATATTTCGAGATGTGAAGCGAACGATATGAGCGTGTCACGTTTTTTACAATTCACACATTTCGGCTCCACCGTTTAAGTGCCACCTTGACTCCTACACATCAACATGCTCGTCCATACATAAATACATACGTACATATGAATGTATCACATGCAAACATATAAGGTATGTAAATATGTGTTCATGCTTTTGCCTCCTGACTAAAATTCACGACTATTGCCTTCTTTGAGGTGTACACTCATTGTGTTTGCTGCCTGCCAGTCTGTTGGGGGCTTTGTGTTCGTTGGATATGATTTACGAGTGCACAGTGGTTCAGCGTTTATGCAAGGCACGGAAATTCGCAAATAACGAGATTCTTTTATGCAATCGAGACTTGAATCGTGGGTTTAACTTAGGGAGTAACTTTGAAGTATGAGTATTATACCTACATACATGAGTACAAATACACATCTTTGTACAAAAAAAAATTTAATTATAATAACAATAATTTGGCGCTTACACTAGCCCAGTGCTTGGGCGTTCCTCTCCTAACGTTTGTGGTGTGCGTCTTAATGTTATACTACAAATGGAGGGACCTTCAGTTTTATGCAGATTCCGAACGGCAGATGTATTTTATGAGAGGCTTTTTCATGTCAAAAATATCATCGGTGAAAAATATACTAATTAAAAAAAAAATCGTTAGCACAAATTCAGTAAATACTTAGTGATTCAATCACTGCTTTGTCAAGTTATACTTAGTTTTTCTAGATAATTTTTGTATTATATTGTAAGATGTTCGTATTTTTTTGCTTCGCAATTTATACAAGGTAAGACCCAACACATGCAACATTTCCATAAATATTAGAGAAAACCTAAGCATAGCTATGGTTGAATGCAATGACTGATTTTTCATTCGCGTCTGTTAGGTTGTAGATAGAAGGCACAATTTTTTTTTATTTTTTAAATTAGCCTCTACAGGATTTTTTGAATTTTGTAATGTGATGGGCCTTTATGGTGTAATTGTTTTCAAAATCCTCTTCTTTGTTAAGGCAGAGAGGACTCTGCCGATCAATAGGCAACCAAAAGGTTGCCGGATTGATTGAGAAAAGAAAATACAACAGGCTATGTTTTGTTAGATTATTTCTACTTTATTCAATAAAACCTATGTGTATTTATACAAAAATTGTTGAAGAAAGTAATTTTCATAACTCCTCTAAATTAAAATTTGATATTCTAATGGAAGGGCTACCAATCAAAAGCGTGCATTCAGTTAGCTAAGCAGTACGCGTCATCGAAATATTATGCTTGCGCAGTGACAGCATCGCTACAATGCAGCCGGTAATGCGCTAAGCTATTTGTTTACATGGATGGGTTGTTGAGTCAGCAAAACTGCAATTGTTGCATTTGTTATGGATTTCAAGTAAGTAGGTCACTACAGTAATAAATAACTTAATAAAAAAAAAACAATTTCCGTCCAGTTTTCCACTAAAATCAGACAATGGAAATTATATTTAGTAATTTCACTAATTTGTTCTAACTTACGTTACGACTGAACCACTGTGCAGTGGTACGTGATTCTTGTAGCCACAAACGAGTATGACTGCTCATATAATGCCAACATGGTGTTTCTGAAATGTTTCGGCATCTTTGCGTGAATGCGCAAGTTGTTAGACGATCAGGCGGGAAATACTCGGTTTCTCTTGCGAGGCGATAACCACCTTTCGGGTTTTGATTTTGCTGATTTCATCGCGTCATGTTGGTGTTTTGGGAATCCTTACAAGCGCATTGGCAGCCTCATTATTCTTGTGGTGTTACTTTTGCGATGAAGACTCTCAAATAGCGGCGCCTGCACATACACACATATGTTCATATATTTGTTACTTCCATCGCTTCATTGCACATGCGTTGCCAGACATATTGAGCTTACACTATGTGTCTCCTCTGGGAATCGATTGTACTCGGACGATTTAACGCTGTGCTGCGGGCCATCTTAGCACTATGCCTTTTTAACATTTAGATTTTTTCCAAAACGCGCATTCCTAAAAAAATATCAGCATGAGGTGCCTGTTGCGGCGGCATAGCTGGGCGTAACAAGAAGCAATCAACAAGGTCCATTCGCACCTTCAACGCCTATTTATTGTGTGTACCTGTAAATTTACTATATTTATATGTATGGTACATACATATGTATGTATATACATATGTATATGTATGTTTGTCCATTTACGCTGTCTTCGTTGGAACACCAAAATATTGTATGTATGTAGGGTGTTTGCATTTCTGTGTTGGCGTCAGAATCTATTCTGGATGATACATACCCCATAAAGTCATTGCAGTGGCCCATAGTAGCCTCAAAGTTTTCAGGTATTGAAATAACACAATTACAGCATACTTGCAATCAATGGTTCGAAAAATTAAATGCAATTTATGCAATAAGCCCGGCCGTCTATGGCATTAATAAAATATATACTCATGAAGTTTGAATAAGGAGCCATTCGGTTAGGTAATGAAATTGCTCATTCCGAGTATCTTGCATATAAATAATTTGCATTTTCGGACACAAAAATATCATAAGAAAAATCACCTCTTGGACACATGCTTTTTTATTACGGCAAATTCGGCCTTCTCTTTTTTACACTGCTACATATTTGCCCCTGTTTCGTCTCAAAACAGTTTCTTTTTTCTTCAACTCACCTTTAAGATAAGTACACTAAATATATAACTTATTTGGAGTTGCCGTGAGTTTATATAGTAATTGGTATTATTATTTTTCAAAAATATTAAATTTGATTTGCACTTCATTTGTTCAAAACCAATATTTAGCCTATCAGAATGTTGATCATTGGGAGCAAACTTTGGATATATGTATGTATGTATAACGGATAAAAATAAAATAATAAAGAAGAGAAGAATTTTTGTTTGAAATTATTTCGTGAAACCTAGTGGTTTCAACTCGACTTATGAAAATCTGTTTTGAAATGTAATTTTTTTGTGTGTAGCTCCACAGTTAAATCAGAAAAGAAGTAAATATATCGTAACAAAATAGTGCTTCCAGCGCTAATTGGGCCCTTGTCACTCCAGGACTAGGCAACGCTTCAACCAACCAACCAACGTGTACTGAAACATGTGTACGTGAAACATGAAAATTTAAATGAATAGTTTTGTATTTAAATAAGATGATATTCTCAAAACGTTAACAGACTTGTGCTTGACGTTATTAATATACACATAGTATGTATACTCGAAATGGCTCCGTAAGGTGATTGATGTTTCAATCCATTTCGGTTGGTTAATCATAGGAAATTAAATAATTTAAGAAAATTGTCTGCACTAGGGGGGCATCCAGCAAATTCTTATGTGTGCGCGTCCTGCAGGAAACGACTTTTAAGTGAAATACCAGCTAATGAAGATGTTGAATATAGTGAAACCTCGAGGGAACTTTCGCAAAGCATCCGCGAAGAAGCATTCATTCCTGAAGACAGTTGCAGACTTGAGCCCACTCAATCGCAATAGAAAATACAGAAATTTTGAAGCAGCTAAAGGAGAAATTTAATGATCCGTCTACTTCTGCTTCTACGAAAACCACGATACTGACTATGGCACCTAAGCCACGGAGTGAAAATAAACTTCCAGAAGAGTACGGGACATCCAGGCGACAAGGGAGAAAAGCAAAGAAACATGCCGCAAACTACTACCCGAAACCGAAAACTTGATTGAATGTTTTTATCTCCGAGAACACATCAGCCTAGTAATGCCTGGCAAAAGAGATTTTATATCTATTAAATTAGAAGATGGAAGAAGAACGCACATGCAAAAACAACTTCTAATGTGCAACATTGACGAACTTTACGAGAAGTTCAAAGAGGAATATCCGAACGTTAAAGTAGGTTTAACATAGTTTTTTACTATAAGACCCAAACAATGTGTCCTCGCTGGTGACCCTGGGACGTATATAGTATGTGTTTGAACATACCACCAAAATGTGAAGCTAATGTTCGATGGTGGAGAGATTGCTAGTCTTACAGCTGGAACAAACCTGGAACTTTCGTCTTATAGGGATTACCAAGATTACGCAAGATGATGTGACTGAATCCCACACAAAAGTGCCATTTAATGACTTCAAAAACACCACCAAATGAGTGTTCTAAATCTTGCCCTGGTTGAAATGCAATTTGTCATCATTTGAAAGCCATTTTCGACAAGAAAGTAACAGACGTTCAGTTTCAAAAGTGGTTTGGCACAGACCGCTTCACAATCTCACCTCAAATACTTCCCAGTGATGATTTTGTAGACAGCTTGTGTGATGCCTTCGATATTCTGAAACCACATGCTTATATTGCATAAACACAGGCACTTTATTTTTAAAATCTTAGAGAAAATTTGAACGAAGGAGAAGTCATCGTACAGTGTGACTTTGCAGAAAATTATAGCTTTGTTGTCCAAGATGCCGCCCAATATTTGCATTGGAACAACGAACAAGCAACACCCCTCACATCGGTTTGTTATTATAAAGATGGAATTGAAATAAAAAACGGCACCATTGTTATGATTTCAGATGACTTAAAACATGTTGAAGCCACTTTTTACGTTTACCAAAAAATACTACAAAAGCTCCTTTTTGAAAAAGCAATAGTTGTATATAAAATTGTATACATTACAGATGGTGCTTCACAAGATTTTAAAAATAGATTCAACTTTGTGAATATTTACGAAATCGGTATGATATCATCACAAATGAACTTATTTTGCTATGGTTATATTTATTACCGTTAATTGTCCCGGGTTCCCCTAAGGTAGCAATAAAATGACCCGAGATTACACCATCAATTAGAAGCATATATCCTCTGTAATTACACTTTGAAACATAATGAAAACCAGTAAGAAAAGCTAAATTCGGGTGAAACCGATTTTTATATACCCTCGCGATGTATTTGTGTATGGGCGGTGACCATAATTTCATAAAAACCCCGTTTCTGACGTTTTTTTATAAGTGGAAGTGGTAACGCCCATTTTTTAAAATTTCATAAATACCTAATTTCTCAGTTCAAAATCGCTCCAAATACCAAATTTCACTATCTATTACAGATACCGAAAAAACGGAGTTTTTGTATTTTTCTTAAACTTCAGTTATATGGGACGTGGGCGTGGTTATTGACCGCTTTTGACCCTTTTCAATACCAACCTATCCCGCCCGAAGAGCAATCTATGTACCAAATTTCATTGAGATATCTCAACTTTTACTCAAGTTATTGTAACCACGGACAGACGGGCGGACAGAAAGGCATGGCTAAATAGATTCCTCTATTCATTCTGATCATTTTAGTATATGTATATATGTTTAGTCTATATCTATCTCGATTATTTTTTTGCTGTTACAAACAACAATTATGCGAACAAAGTTATAATAGCCTTGTGTAAAAGTACGCTCGGGTATAAAAACAGACATTAATACAAGAGGTCCTGAAACTTATTTCAGGGTGACACCTTATGTCGATGATATTTCAACATACGAGTATACAATTGCAAGGCAAATTTACTCAACTAAAGTGAATTACAGAACATTTTTTTTTTATTCCATCGATTTGTTCTTTAAAAGAAATTGATTTTACTGTATCAAATGAAAAATACACGTGCCCCAGCCGTTTGATACCGAACGAGGTTTCAGACAGGGTGACTCGTGCGTTTTTTTTTAACCTGATACTGGAGAAGATAATCGAGCCGCAGAACTAAATCGGTCAGGCACCATCGTTTAAAAGAGTGTGCAACTGCTGGCCGATGAGATTGACATCATTGGCCTTAACAACCGCGCTGTTAGTCATGGAGTGTTCGAGAAAAAGATTATTCGAAACATTTATGGACCTTTGCGTCTTTGCGACGGCGAATACCGCGTACGACGGATTAAGAACCATCGGCTCCGCTGGCTAGGTCACGTCGTACGAATGGATAAAACAGCTTCAGCCCTGAAGGTTTTTGACGCGGTACCCGCTGGTGGTAGCAGAGGAAAAGGAAGACATCCTCTGCGTTGGAAAGACCAAGTGGAAAAAGACTTGGCTATACTTGGGATTTCCAATTGGCACCAGTTAGCAAAAGATCAGGACAACTGCTTTGTTGACCTCGGCCAATCGGTTGATGCGCCAATTAAGTAAGTAAGAGAAGAAACTTGTAAGCAACCAACATCTGCAAAAGAAAAGTTTAAAGCAATGCAACAAGAAATGCACAGCGGAAAGATCCTGTTCAACACTGAAAATAATAAACACTTTTTTTTGCGAAATTCGAGAGAGAGGAACAGCTTCGCCCAAATGAATACTTATCGTCGTTTAAATATTGAAACAGATGATTTAAAAGCAGACTTCGCAGCTAAAAAGTCTCGACGATTTAATTTCATAACTATTTTAAGTTTTACCTTGGGTATATGTACATATATATACACACGTATGTACTTATGTACTTACTAAAATATTTGGTTAAGGCGTTAAAAAATGTTATACATACATACGTACCTGAATGGGGTACAGTGGTGCTTCTCGGTATTCCGTTAAAATTGCACGGCTCTACTCAATCCCTACTTTTACGTTCACGTTCGTGCACTCTGTGCAAAGTGAGCTACCCAAGTGCGAGATGCGGTAACCATATGAAAAGTAAAGCAATGCTTCGAACAGTACCCGTCTTTTTAGATGACGACCACGGCAAACGATTTAAGGACTACGATTTAAGGGTATGCACCTGGAAGGTCCGAACCCTTAATGAGGAAGGTGCCTCTGCCCGGCTGGTAAATGTCCTCGGCAGAATAAAGGCTAACATCACCGCCATCCAAGAAATGCGATCGACGGGGCAAGGGAGGGAAACGATAGGCCCTTGCGACGTATACTACAGCTGCCATGTAAAGGAGGGCAAATTTGGTGTCTCTGGTGGACGAACGTCTTGCCACAATCCGCATAAATTCAAGATTCTGCAACATATCCCCCATGCCCGACGAAAGAGAAGGACGATGGTACCAAAGATCGCTTATACGAACTCCTCGAGCGCACGTTCGAACGGTCCCCCCACACGATATTAATGCCAAGGTTGGCAAGGATGGCACCGGATTGAGACTATCGGCTTCGCCGGGGCCCGAAACATGGTAGTCTGTAGTACCATGTTCCTGAATAGGAGCATTCATCAGGCTACGTGGCTGTCTCCAGATGGTTAAAAACGAAACCAAATCGACCATGTTGTGGTAGACGGTAGTGAGAAAGAACGGTAGTGAGAAAGAACGATGGCTAACAGAAGGTTTCCAGAGCGGGGCGAATTCCTGTAAGAACTACAACGGCGACCTGGTGACTGACGTCCATAATATTCTTAGTTTATGGAGGGAGAACTTCTCCACAGTACTAAGTGGTAGTAGCAGAGACCACCTTGGAGAAGATGATGATCGCGAATCCAAAATCAATGACGACGGAATTGATGTTCCGTTAAACGACTGCGACGAAATCCGTATAGCGATAGCACGGCTACAGAACAAGAAAGCGTCCGGACCCGAGTTATTGAAATACGGTGAAGAAGAGTTGGTAAAGCGCATACACAAGCTTATCTGCAGAGTATGGCCGGACGATTGCATGCCTACTAATTGGAATCAAAGTGCACTTTGCCCAATCCACAAGAAGGGTGATATTATAATTCGCGCCAACTATCGCGGTATCAGCCTTCTTAACATTGCATATATGGTTCTGTCGAGCGTATTGTGTGAGAGACTAAAGCCCACCATCAATGTACTGATTGGACCTTATCAGTGTGGCTTTAGACCCTTTTGTCGACTTCAAAGCCGCTTTTGACAGCACAAAAAGATGTTGCCTTTATGCCTCAAAGTCTGAATTTGGTATCCCCGCAAAACTTATAAATGACGTTGAGCAACACCACAAGCTCCGTCAGGATTGGGAAGAACCTCCGTTTGATACCAAACGAGGTTTCAGACAGGGTGGCTCTTTATCGTGCGACTTTTTTAACCTTATGCTGGAGAAGATAATTCGAGCCACAGAACTAAATCGGTCAGGCACCATCTTATATAAGAGCGTGCAACTGCTGGCGTACGCCGATGACATTGACATCATCGGCCTTAACAACCTCGCAGTTAGTTCTGCTTTCTTTAAACTAGAAAATAGGGAGCGAAGCGAATGGGGGGTGAAGGAGGGAAAGACTAAGTATCTCCTGTCATCAAATAGACAGTAGGCACATTCACGAGTAGGATCAAGCACCACTGTTGACAGTTATAACTTTGAAAAAGTAGAGGACTTCGTTTACTTAGGAACCAGCATCCTCGAAATCCAAATTAGGATTACTTTTGCTAACAAGTGCTACTTTGGACAGAGTAGGCAACTGAGCAGTAAAGTCCTCGTTATGACCGTTTTATTGTAAGGCGCAGAAACATGGACGATCTGGTGAGAGGGCTCTAGGAGTGTTCGAGAGAAAGCTTCTGCGTAAGATTTTTGGGCCTTTGCGATAGCGAATACCGTAGAAGATAGAACGATGAGATGTACGATGTTTATAACGACATAGACATAGTGCAGCGAATTAAGACCCAGCGGCTTCGCTGGCTAGGTCATGTCACTCGAATGGATGAAAGCGCTCCAGCTCCGAAAGTATTCGACGCGGTACCAGCCGAGGGTAGTGAGAAGGAAAGCCTCATCTGCATTGGAAAGACCAGGCGGTAAGGGACTTGGGTACGCTTGGTATTTCCAACTGGCGCCAGTTAGCGAAAGATATAAATAAATGGCGTGCTATGCTAAGCTCGGCCAAAATCGAATAGGCTGTTATAGAGCCAATGATGTAAGTAAGTATGCGTACCTGAAATTTTTTGTTCGCTTTTATACAAAAACTGTCCGTTTCTGTGTTCTTCATAAATATTCTATACCGATAATTTTAAAAATTTTATGTATTCTAATCAAAAATAAAAAAGTTTTTTTCTTTACTGTATTATATGCAAATATAACAAGTAAGAAAAGCTAAACTCGGGCGAAACCATGATTTCAAAAAATTCCCGTTTTTTCGTTTCAAATCGAAGCTAGTATTAAACTTTACTCAATTTCTTCCAATAAATACCGAAAAACGAACTTTATTGCATTTTTCAAAATTTCCGTTATTTGGAGTTTTCGGCTAGCAAAGCAAACCGATTATCCCCAATTATTGGGGGCCCGGAGGGCATTGTTTTTACTTCATTTTTCACTATTTGTTGTATAATTTGCAACTACGGAAAGAAGAAAAGGAAAATGCAAATAGGTAGTGAGAAATCTAAATAAAACCACGTGAAGGAAGCGAACCGTTTGGCACAAGTGACAGTCGGAGACTGTTATTTAAGTCTAATAAAGATTGTTTGCATGGTTATACTGAAGTGGTTTATATATGTACATCGTATATTCGACCGAATAGTGATGACTATTTTATGTTTTGCTCACACCGACAACGTTGTGTGCATAAACTATCTCCGTTGATCTATGTCTTCGGCGATTTTAACTTAAATTGGTGCTCAATTGGAAATTCGACTGCATTTATGGCCTCTAATGTTAATTCTTCAGCTGAGATTCACGTCATAGAAAGTTTTTTAAGCGTTGATTTATTTCAAATTAATAGTTTTTATAAAAGCCTTAACAAAATTTTAGACTTCGTATTTATTTCCAATAATATTAATTATTCTTTATCGAAATGTGTTACACCAATCTCACAAACTGACAAGCATCATGTTCCTCTTGTTCTCGAGTTGGAGTTCTATGAATTTGCGGAGGTGTTTGAAAAAAAAAACGTTGCTAATTTTTTGTATATATTTTATACTTACATTTACTGCTTGATTCTGCGTTCGTGATAAATTATCAAAATTTTATAATTTGTCAATATCATTTTTATACCCGAGCGTACTTGTACACACGGGTATTATAACTTTGTTCGCATAACGGTTGTTTGTAGCAGCATAAAATAATCGAGATAGATATAGACATATATATACATACTTAAATGATCAGAATGAAAAGGGGAATCGATTTTGCCCTGACTGTCTGTCCGTCCGTCCGTCTGTCCGTGGTTACAATAACGTGAGTAAAAATTGAAATATCTCAATGAAATTTGGTACATAGTTTGCTCTTTGGACAGGGTACGTTGGTATTGAAAATGGTCAAGATCGGTCAATAACCACGCCCACCTTCCATATAACGGAAGTTTTTGAAAAACTTAGGAACAAATTTCTGTACCTCAATAACGGTGTAAGTTATCGTGACAAAACTTGGTGGACATATTTTATTTGATATCGGTATTATTATCGTGGAAATTTTTTTAAATCGGATTTTAACCACGCCCACCTCCCATATAACGGAAGTTTTGGAAAATGCAAAAACTTCATTTTTCGGTATCTATTAAAACAAGTTGAGTGAAATTCGGTATTTGGAGCGATTTTGAACTAAGAAATTAAGTATTTATGTAATTTTGATAAAATGTTTGTATCTCAATAACCAATTTTCCTTAATATCACTCTTATCATCGTTAAAATTTTTTAAAATTGGACCATAACCTCGCCCACTTCCCATATAACGGAAATTTTGAAAAATGCAAAAATTTTTCTTTATCTATTGAAACATATTATTTAAAATTGGATATTTAGAGAGATAGTTAAGTAAGAAATCTGATTTTTATGAATTAAAAAAAAAATGGGCGTTACCACGCCCACTTATAACAAAACGTATGTAGGTATCTTAAGAACGATGTAAGGTATCGTCACAAAATTTGGTGAACATATTATCCTTGATACCATTAGCATTACCGTCAATAAGTTTTAAAATCAGGCCATAACCACGCCCAACTTCCAAATAACGGAAAAAAAAGAAAACTCCACTTAACAAAAAACTGGATTTATCTCCTGAGCTTCCTAGTGTACAAAAAAAAATCCCAAATTTGTGGTATTAGGAGCAGTAGACAAAAGTAAAACTCTTTCACAATACTCTTGTTTCGCTGTTCACCGATCAATTAACATAATAAGCAAAGAAATTCAATCGATATCCGAGCTCCGCGATGATAACTTACTGTTGCTTCTTAATAATCAAACTGCTGCAGAAAAATTCATCGCTTCGAAAGAACTCCTTGGTATTTGCGCTATTAAAGCTAAATATAATGAACACCTCAACTTCAACAAAGGTACAGTTTACGCCCCCTTCCTTGGTAACATGCCAGAAAATAAAATTGTCAACGAGCTTCGCCCCCAAGCTGTAGTTGCTGCTTATAAATTTCAAAGTAAAATAGACGAAAAACGAATAGAACCAACTGGTGTTATACTCCTAACTTTTGACCTTTTCCACGTTCCTGAGAAATTAGATATCGCTTGACGCAATGTAACTGTGAGGCAATATGTTCCCTCCCCAAAGCGATGCAAGAATTGTCAGCTTCTTGGCCATACTGCCAAATTTTGCAAGCGTTCACCCGCATGTGATATTTGCAGTTTGCCCCCACATTCCCCCGAAATCTGTACACGCATATTCTTCGCTAACTGTTCCGTTATTAAAAATAAAAATCACCAAAAAATGCACAATGCGGGGGGCAATTAACATTCATAAAAACTCTGCTCCTTAATTCACAGAATCCTCTCCCTCGTTTGCTTCTATTATTCAAACAAATATAACTCAGCAACCAGAGCACAACCACTCTTCGTCTCTCCTTACTTCTAGTTTCAAAACTACTCCAAAAGACAACAATCACCAACAAATCTCAAAAACTCAAGACATCCCCAACTTTACCCAGTCTTTTCAACCTTCTACTCATTCCAACGTAACCAACGAAATTAACGTAAACAACAACTATTCTGATACTCAAAACAGTGCGCCATTTATTAACACAGAACGTACTAACAACTCTTTACTCAAAAACAATCCACAAGTAAATAACATCTCACCACTCAATAGCAACGCACCACAAAATATCAACTCACCAATCAATAGTAACATACCACAGACCAGCCACTCACCAGTAAACTACAACTTATTACTAAATAACAACTTACACCCAAACAACTTGTGACCTACAAAATCAATACCTATGTACATAACTCATTTAATCTAAACGAAAATACTACTCCACATGAACTTGACTCGTTCTCTCATCCACAAATCCATAACTCTTCCATCTCTTCTCTTAATTTTTCGAGCATGGATGACAATTTTGAAATAAACTTTGATAATTACAACAGAACTCTCCGAAACTTCACTGATGCCGCAATCGCATCCGATGAAGATTCGTAATTTCACCACTAAAAAAAACTAGTTATTGCTAAAAACCACTAACACCCAACACAAACCCAATTAATAAATTAAATTTTTTTTAAAACTTGTGTTCATTGCAGTGGAATATAAAAGGGTACTGGAATTACTTCCAAGAACTCCAACTTTTATTAAAAGATCATAATCCTTTACTAGTTTGTTTACAGGAAACGCATATTCCATCAAATATAACACCTCATTCACCTAATCCATATAAAGGCTATTTCCATAATTTAGAGCATAACGTCTCAAGCAAAGAAGGTATCTGTGTACTGATAAAAAAAGACTTGCCCCATAGACAAATTAATATTACATCAAATATATCAACTATTAGACTGGAAATAAACATAAGGTCTAAATTTTCATTAATAGCTATTTATATTCCTCTAGACGAGAACTTCAGTGTCCAAGATTTCTTTGGTATTTTAAAAAATATTATCACTCCTACATATAATACTGCTAGGGGATATATAAAAAGCAAAGAACCGAGTCTAACCTTATAAATTATAAAAAAAGCAAACGTATTATTTAGGTGTGAAGTAAAAGTTGCGAAAAGAACTTCCCTAGAAGAACTAACTTCGTCTATAACCGCTAATACCAATCCGAAGAAAATTTGGCACGATATAAAAAGTTAACGGGACATCACAGGCAAAATAAAATTCGCATTATTACCACAGAAAACATTTTTTTTTTCGCAGCAATTGAGATAGCTAACTAATTCTCATCGGTTTGGTCCGGGTACTCAAAAGATCCAAATTGCGAATTTCGTCTCAGATAAAGCAGCCGTTCAAAATACGGAGTACAATCCCATAGCAATATCAACCGCTACCAAAGAAATTGAAAAAACTACAACTTTGACTGAATTCGAAGAAGTGGTCCAAGTTGCCAAAGGGAGAACCCCTGGGTATGACAGAGTGTCATATCAAATGCTTAAACGTCTGCCTGCTTGCCAAAAAAATAGGCTAGTTCAACTCTTCAATTCCATATATGACACCGGCATCTACCCACAAAGTTGGAAAAACGCTGATATTATACCAATACCAAAACCAAATAAACCTTTAGATCTAGGAAGCAGTTATCGGCCACTATCTTTACTACCATGTCTCAGCAAAGTGCTAGAAAAGATAATAGGTAAGCGTATCATGTGGCTCGCTTTAAGAAAGCAACATGTAAGTAACTTTCAAGTAGCCTTTAAAGAAGGACAAGGCACAACGGACGGACTCCTTCACTTAGAACACTATCTGTCAACTGTCCTCTCAAATAGGAACCACGTGGTCCTGCGTCAACTAAAAAAATGCCAAGTTGGAAAAAAAGTGTACAACTTCGTCAAAAACTTTCTTATTAATAGAACATTTCGAATAAAAAAAAATGGTAAATACTCGGATAGGACAAACCTTTTCAATGGCATACCGCAGAGCTCGCCTATCTCCGTTGTCTTCTGTATCATCGCTTTCGATGAAATCAGTGAAATGTTCCACAAACACAAGCTAGAACATTATATCTATGCTGACGGCGTGCTGATCTTTAAAAAAAAATAACTGTTTAATGCAATGCCAAGATAAATTTTCGAAAGTGCTTGACGATATCGGCATCTGGTCAGAAAGCTCAAGAGCTAATATATCATATGAAAAATGTAATTTTCTTCACATTTGCAGAAAGAAAAATTGTCTAGAATATGACTTTATTTACAAAAATGTAGTTGATGTATTTTGGAACGATTTTCCAAAATACATCAACTTTCAACCTTGCCGGAGTAAAAAAACAACAAAAATGTAGTTATTAAAATTGCGAAACATCTAAAAATTTTAGGTATAACATTCGACAAAACCTTGAACTTTAAATAGCACTGTATAGAGTTAAGAAAAAAACTAAACTCTAGATGGAACATCATAAAATATCTTACTTCTAAGCACAGTAAAATAAATCCAGAGACTCTAATTAATGTTACTAAATCTTTAATCTTGGCTGTTCGACGAAGCCTTCGGGCATTTCCAACTACACCAATCTATTGGCGGAGTCCGGTCACCCAACAATCGAAGAGCGTTTCAACCAAAGTACCCTCCGGCTAATACCTAAACTTTATCTTACAAATAATGCTATCCTATATAAAGATGTAAAAAATGTTGTTGGAAGAAAACGTGCAATGAAGAGACCCTCTGCCATATTCAACGCTCTAAATCATGTAAAAGAGATTGAGATCTTTTGGAAGCCGACTCTCAGAAGGTCAAACAACCTCCCACCCTGGCAACTACCATCTAAAATTTTTGTCACCAAACTCCTATACTCCTTGACGAAAGAAGTTTTCAAATCACCCTCCATACAGTTTGGATCCTTCGTTAAATCGGACATTATTCGGCAAGTAAAAAAGTACATGAGAGAACTAACGATGAAAAACTGGCAAATGTATCATCATAGCTACAAGCTATATAACAACAATTTCTGCAAGCCACCTTTCCCTGCATCTTCAACAGCTGACCAATTAAAAATTTTCACCAGGCTGAGAATTGGTCACACGAAAATTACACATGAACATCTGCTGAAAGGTGAACCTAGACCAACCTGCTCTGCGTGCAACTGCCCACTGTCCATAAACCACATTCTTGAATCTTGTTCAAAATACGAAAACGCTAAAACTAACATTTTTAATGACCAAACCCCTACAAATCTGCTTAAAACCTTCAATGTTGAAAACATAGGCACTATTTACAAATATATTTACCAACGCAAACTTTTACACCAAGTAATTTAGTCTTATTTTAAGGATATTTTATATTCACTATAAAATCTTTTAGTTATAAGTCAGGCCGATAGCCTATGTTGCTAGTTGCCTTAATCTTGTTATGTAATTATTTATAATTATATTTCATTTAAATAAATAAATAAATAGAACTAAATAATCAAGCAATTTTCAACAAATCGTACGATCAGTGGTGTCACATTATTTTTTCGAAAAACTATAGGTATTATATAAAACTAAAATAAATATAACTGCAAAAAAACTCAAATAACAAACATACAAGCAAGTTTAAATACCAGCAGATCAGTTGGTCTTGTTTGTAGTTGGTTTGTTTAAGGAAGATGGAATAAACACAACAGCCCATTTGGAAAGCGTAGCACATCATGTAGCGTGTTGCCTGTGCTACCACGTGGTCCTTGGTTCAAAGCCGGGGAGCGGTGATGAAAAGAAAATACAATAAAATTTAAAGAAGTCTGGTGAGGCGATTATTCATAAACCAAATAAAATAACATAAACAGTTTAAATTATACGTTGTAGCGTTCATCGGAAGAGGTATATGTCCACTCTTTCAGCGTTACATACGTTCAAGGTAGTGACGCGTAAGAATTAGTATGTAAGCAAAAGACAAAGTGAAATAAAACACAGTTAATTTTTAAACATCGCCTGATTTTCAATTTAGTCGTGGAGACGGGTAAGGTAACCAAAGTGGTGACCCCGCGTTAAGTAGCTAATTTTTAAAAATTTCTGGTGAAATCTTGTGTACGAGTACTTTCGAACCAAGCATGAAGGACGATGAAATTGCATCCGATAGCCAGTCAACTAGTACTGAAATACCGCAACGCGAAATGCTAGGGGGCGACATATTACGGATTCACAACAGATTCCCGGCGAAATATTCCGTGTCGGTATCAAACCCCCCGTATTCTGCAAGGAACAACCAGACCTCTATTTTATACAAATGGAATCGTAGTTCGCGGTAGCAGGAATCGTTAGCGACCAGACGAAATATAACCACGTTATTTCATCGCTCGAAGTCCAGTACCTAATCGCAGTGGGCGACATAGTCCGCAATCCTCCAGAGACAGGCAGATACGAAGCTGTAAGAGCGGCATTAATTTCGGAATTCACCGACTCCGATCAAAAAAAGCTACGAAAACTGGTAAAAGAAATCGAATTAGGTGACCTTTAACCGTCTCAGCTTTTAAAGCGCATGAAAGAGCTGGCAAACGGCAAAATAAATGACGAAGTGCTAAAGTCACTCTGGATTGAACGTCTTCCCGACTTCCCGACGCTCCGTTATCACTATCGTTGATGGAAATTCAACACAAATGGCTTTACAAGCAGACCGTATGATCGAGGTGCAAAATTTTCCAGGCATATCCGCAGTACAAAGCAGCACACAATCGTTTTCCGCAGAGATCGAAGCTCTACGAAAGGAGATAGCCGAGCTTATGGTAAGCAGACCCAACCAACGACGTATTCGCGATCGAAGCCGAAATCGCAGCCAGGGTAAAGCACATTTCCTATTTTGTCGATACCATTATAGGTTCGGTAACAAAGCTAAAAAATGCATCGAACCATGCCAGTTTAAAAAGCTGTCGCCATCCTCCACGGAAAACTTAATGCCGCTCTGTCTCAAACGCAACAAGAAGCCGTCGTTTATACGTTACCGACCGCAAAACGAAAATCCAATATCTCGTAGATACCGGAGCCGGTTTGTCAGTCATTCCACCCACTTATCGCTCCTCGCCAAAAACAACAACCTTATTTGCGGCAAATGGTTCGCCGATTAACGTATACGGTACGACAATCCTGCCAATCGATCTGGGATGCCGAAGACAAATGGATTGGGAGTTTATCGTAGCTGATGTGACTAAGCCAATATTGGGGGCGGACTTTCTGTTTGAATATGACCTAGTAGTCGACGTGCGTAAACAGAACCTAATTGATGGCAAAACGAAATTGGAGGTAAGCGGCATGAAATGCAATGACTACATAGAAAAGATTTTTACATTTTCGCCGAGTACAACCGCATTAACGAAGACACTACTCGAAAAGTATAAAGATTTGACGCAGCCGGTGAAAGCAGCAAAATCTACGCCAACTACTACGGTGCAGCACCATATTATCACCTCGGGCCCACCGCTCTATTCAAAAGCACGCAGAAAAATACGCCATAGCAAAAAGAGAGTTCGACTACATGCTGAAGCAAGCAGCCAGTCGGCTCATCCGTTACACATGGCCCCAAAAAAATTAGCAGGTGAGTGGCGTCCCTGCGGCGATTATCGTCGCCTAAATGCCGTATCCAAGCCGGACCGCTACCCTATCCCACATATTCAAGATTTCTCGCAAAGAATGTGTGGAAAAACGATATTTTCTTTAATCGACTTAGAAAGGGCCTACCACCAGATCCCAATCGCGCCAGAAGATCGCGAAAAGACAGCCATCATCACGCCCTTTGGCCTTAATGAGTTTAATGTCCTGACCTTCGGCCTAAGGAACGCTGGGCAGACATTCCAACGATACATGAACCAGATTTACTTCGATTTGGAGTGCGTCATCGTGTATATCGACGACATTTGCATAGCCTCAGCGACAATGGAGGAGCACAAGGCTCGTTTAGAAACCGTCTTACAACGTTTACGTAAACACGGTCTGAAGATAAACGCTTCTAAGCTGACGAAGCGTTCGAAAAGTATAAAAAGGGACTTGGCCGAAGCAACAATGTTGACACACCCTTCGCTAAATGCTCATCTGGTACTCAACGTCGATGCAAGCAATCATTGCGTGGGGGCACCCATGCATGAACTCGTCGCCGGTAAACTACAGCCACTAGGATTTTTTTCAAAGAGGTTGTCTGACTCCCAAAAGAAGCAAAGCACCTATAACCGAGAGCTATTAGCAATGTACCTGTCGGTAAAACAATTTCGCTATCGGATAGAGGGGAGGAAATGCACAATCCTGACAGACCATAAGCCATTGACCTTCGCCTTCGACCAGAACCCAGAGAAAACTGCGCCTGTCCAAACACGCCAGCTAAGCTACATAAGTCAGTTCACCACAGATGTCCAGCACGTCGCCGGAAAGGAGAACGTAGTAGCAGACCTACTCTCACGCATTGAAACGATTTTTAGCGGAGAACAAATCGACTTCAAAAAACTCGCTGAAAAGCAAAAATCAAGCTCGGAATTAGAAGAACTGATGAAGGGCGACAAACTCCAGTTTAAGCTGATCGACATCCCAAATACAAGCAACGCTGTATGGTGTGACATATCAACTGGTCGCGCACGTCCATTTGTAACAGGTGACTTTCAAAGACAAGTTTTTAACTCTTTGCACAATCTATCCCATCCAGGAATCCGGGCTACCGTTCGAATAGTATCGGAACGTTTTATATGGAAAGATCTAAAAAAGGATGTGGCCAGAATGGTCAAGCACTGCATCAGTTGCCAGAAGTCCAAGGTTGGTAGACACAATCGCGCTGCAATCGACACCTTCAAGATACCTGACACACGATTCAAACACGTTAACATCGACTTAGATTAAGTTTTGGATTTATAATGTATATTGGTATTTTAAGGTATATCCAATGCTGAAATATAGCCAATGGTTGGTTGTTGTGTTGGATACTTATATAAATAAATAAATAAAATAAGTATCCAACACTAATAAATAATTGGGCCACTACCGCTGTGTAGTGGCTTTAAATACTGCTTGACATGTGTCGACCGATTTACACGGTGGGCCGCAGCGATACTCGTACCAGATATAAATACGCAATAAAGTGTCACACAGCCTTCAATTGGATTTACAGTCTGCCTTTCGTCTTACTAGGACTCCGCTCCGCTTTCAAGACCGACCTGCTCGCCTCGCCGGCAGAAATGTTGTACGGTACCACGTTGTCACTACCCGGAGAATATTTCGATCAATCGGGCGAAGAGTACACACAGAGCGACTTCGTGAATGAACTACGTAGAATCATGACCAAACTAAAACTTGTTCCAGCTTCAAATAATTCATCTTACAGCGCGTTTATTCATAAAGGCCTACAAACCTGCACACACGTATTTGTCAGGGACGATAGCGTGCGCCCGCCGTTAAAAGCACCATTGGACGGCCCTTTTATAGTAGTCAAACGCGAGACAAAATACTTTGACCTCGAAATAAGAAACAAATTAATAAAAATAAGCATAGATCGATTGAAGCCTGCATTCATCACGCCAACCGAGCACGAGGAAACCAAAAAGGCACAGCGCCACGCTCAGCAACAGCAATCATTACACAGCAAGAGGGACAAGGCAGCAATAGAAGCACAAGTAAAAACAAAGAGTGCGATTTCCAGAGAGGTATTCCTAATATACAGGGACGATGCTTTTAGAGGGGGAGTGGATGTAGCGTTCATCGGAAGAGGTATATGTCCACTCTTTCAGCGTTACATACGTTCAAGGTTATAATATGCTTAAAGGTTCAATTAGAGGTGCCATAACCATAACCATAGAAAACAGCTGATCCAACCAACCTTATGGGTTACACTGTAATCGATTAGTGGTGCCATACCATAACGCCATAACCATAACCATAGCGACCAACTTAATTTTGGTTTTTGCCGTAACCATAAACAGCTGATTGCTGATTCGCCTTGTTTATTGTGATATTTTTGTTCTTCGTGTGCAGTTTATTTTGTTTTGGTGAGTTTTAATTTATATTTTGCGTCCGCGTTTTACATACTTTACTAAATTTTTATTTACTTTTAGTTTGTTGCAAATATCAGCTGTTTATGGTTATGGCACCACTAATCGATGGCTTAAATATGGTTATGGTTATGACTACGATTATGGTTATGGCGTTATGGTATGGTACCTCTAATTGAACCTTAACTTACATATTTACTCAACAAATATTATTCTCGTTGATTACCAGTTTAGTTGCTAACCGCCTGTATATTTTCCTCTCAGCGTATGTACAAACGTACATACGCTCACCGGTACATAATATACACAAGTACATCGATATTAACACACATAAGTACATCAATATTATTTACCATGCATAATTACGTACATAGGTATTTGTCTATGTAAGCATTCAATTCCGTTTGATAAAATTGCCGTATAATGTAGTGACGCGTAAGAATTAGTATTTAAGCAAAAGACAAAGTGAACACAGTTCATTTTTAAACATCGCCTGATTTTCAATTTAGTCGTGGAGACGGGTAAGGTAACCAAAACTTAACTAAACCAAACCCGTATTTATTTACTGGAATTTTGTATAGGCGGTGCGGGTATGGCTTTTTTTTACCATTTATAAATTTTTTGTGAAGCCCCTCATTAATTGTTATAAGGTTATGGACACATTTTTTGCACTTTGGGTACAGAGGTTATCGAAATAAGGCAGTTGCCGTTATGCGGTGCGGGTGTTTACTTTCCGATTACAAACATTTTGACCGATTAGCTTAGTGATGACACTGTTATTGAGGCACAGACATTTTATCATAAATAGGCGTGGCAAGGCCCATAAAAGCCAGCATCTTTGTTTAAAATCGCTGCATATATTATTCTGTTTTCTTGGAATATTGATGAAATTGAATGGGCTTCAAAACTGCGTACTCAAAAAATTAAAAAACAAAAATGCTTTACTTAAAATTTTGATGAAATTTTTCATAAGCTTTTGTATTATTTCATCTGAAAGCATGATTCGAAACTAATATTTGTACATATGCACATATGTCCATATACATATATCGCACCCTAAACCAAAAACCGTCACAACTCAAAATTTTTTTAAATAGCTTCTCATAAACCTATTCCCAGAATAATTCCCAACATGCTCCGAAAACTTCTTCATCGTAACTATCTTATTTACTGGAAAAGTACGTTTAAAATATTACAACCATTTTTACATAACATTTTTTACTTCTCTTGGATATTAAAAAAAAAACATTTTAAATCCTTTTTCCACATAAACTAATTCGCGGAATACTTCCCCAACTGCTCCAGAAATTTTTTCGTAGTTACTGTCTTCTTTTACTGGAAAAGTATGATTATAAAATTATCATCATTATTGTAGAGACTGTTTGTTTTGCCTCTCCTGAACATTTGAGATTTTTTGAGTTTTGACTGTTTTTGGTTTAGGGTGCTATATATAAAAATTATGATTAATAAGAAAAAAGTTCATATAATTTCATTCGAAAACTTAAAACCAAAAGAATTGCATACATTGGAAACAATTTTATTTTAAAAACAATTAGTTTTAAATAAAAAAATCAAATAAATTTAAATTAAGCGTGTGTCTTCATGATTTACGACTTCTTGCATTAAACTTTATAATGTTATTGCATATCACATATGTACGTGTATGTGTATGTTAATGAATGCATACCTATCAGGGATGTAAATTTTGAACAAATTTGGGAATTGATGGTACAGAAGAAAATGCTCCTACATTAAGTAAGATTATTGTTAATCACTGAATGAGACGAATATTAAATATTAATATACATTACATATACATAAAAAAAAAATACATTAAGCAAAGACTAAATACATCACCTATTCCTTTTCGAGCGAGGCAGAATTATTCCTCATTTTGTTCAAAATGCAATCTTAAAGAAATTAAAGCTTAAATGTGTTATCCTCCAACCTGGACCTAAATTTATTGCATTTAAAATCTACATTGGAGAAGCACTGTAAAATGCTCTCTGTAGGACATATCCTTTATCGCCTCATTACAAAAACTATCAATTTAAAGTACATTTTTTTTTTGTTTTTTAATTTTTTGAGTACGCAGTTTTGTAGCCCATTCAATTTAGTGTAGAAAAGTACTAGATTCAAATGACTACGAAGAACAGTTGGTTTTTAACGCCAAAAATCAAAGGTAATTTCTACCGATTTGAAACTTGCACATTATTAAAATTGAATGGGCTACAAAACTGCATACTCAAAAATAGGTGTTGAATGCTTAGAAAAAAGTTTCCAATTCTGATGCATGTTTGAAAATTTTTTTTCTTTTTAGTTTCCTAAAGTACGGAACTTGGGACTACATGCTAAATATATTTTATATCATATTTAACTGCATGTTTTGACGAGGTTATAGCAGAAAAAAGCAGAAAAAAGCAGAACAATAAAACTCAAAAAATAATCATTATTTTTGATGAAAAAATAATAATACAAAAATAATGGTTATTTCCGATCAAAAAATTACAACTCATAAAATAATGATTATATCTGATCAATAAACAGCAACTCACAAAATACGCATTATTTCAGAGCGAAAAATTAGCACTCGAAAAATTAGTTTTATTTTTGATCAAAAAATGTTGATCAACATTAAATATTTATTTCTGAACAGAAAAACATCATTCAAAATAATTATTTTTTTTTTGATCGAAATTTTAAACATCTGAATATTTTGATTAAATATAAATTTTTTTGATTAAACTCATAAAGATTACGTTCCCTGATTATAATTATTATATGTATAACTTGAACAATCACATATACAGTAGAAATTCGATAATCCGACTACTCTGTAATCCGGAAATCCAGTAATCCGAAGGGTTATTTTCTTACTACTGGCTATTCTGTTATCCGAATTAATTGCAACTCTATAATCCGAATTGTATGATGTACTCTTATATTCAATGGAATGTAATTATTAACGGGAATTAACGCTTTTTAACAGCATAGCTTTCACAAATGAAAGAGAGAATGCATATTTTGTCACAGTGAGAATTTCAAAAGATACTTTTACGTGAAATTTTATGCAAAAAGGTCAAACAAATGTTTAAAGATAATTATGGCAGCGGAAATTACTTCCTAGTCAAACTTTGGTAAATGCTAAGGAAAGATCTGCGCCAGAAAAAATGTCTAAAGAACGGGTTACTTTTCTTTGCTGTGCAAATAAGACTGGAGATCACAAATTGCGGATAATGGTTGTAGGAAAATCAAAAAAGCCGCGTTCATTCATAAATCTTCCTCCAGTAGAGTACCACGCGTCTAAGAATGGTTGGATGACTTCATATAAATTTTCGCTACGGTTTCAGAATTCTTTTGTTCCACAAGTTAAACAATACCAAACTGAAAACAATCTGGACCAAAAAGCGTTACTAATAATATATAACGCACCAGGTCATCCTACTGAACTTGCTTATGAAAATTACAAATGTTTATTTTTACCCCCTAATTGCTCCAGTTTAATTCAACCTATGGACCAGAACGCCATTAGAATAACCAAACAGCACAAAAATATTGTGCAAGAAAAACAAATTATAATTAACTGATTTGCGAAATGAAGCGCTGGAGCTTTGCACAAAAAATGTTAAGCAAACAAATATAAAAGATTTCTTTAAAGCGTAAAAACAAACTTCTTAAAGTAAATAGGCATATAATTAAGAGTTAAATGTTTGTTTTATTTTTAATAAATGAATTCATGTTTGGTTTTTTATTGAAATTTGAATTTTTCTTATATACCTTTACATATAAAAAATAATCCAATAATCCGAATAATTCAGTAATTCGAATCGGGTCTGCAATCAATTATTCGGATTATCGAATTTCTACTGTAATTGAGCACAACGTATTGCAACTAATGTATTATATGTATGTACATACATATGTGGATAGCACTAGTGTGTGTTTCCTTAATATATGCAAATTCAACCACCTTTAGAAAATATTAATGAAAAATAAGGTAAAACGAAGTAGAGAAACATTTACGATAAGAATTCGTAGCTTTACGAATAATAGTGGTTACTTAGAACAAGTATTTACAGTGACATGGGACCTGCTTTCATCTTGCCATCATTGGTACTAACTCTAAACAATCCTTAACTACTGCCGAACAAAGCATCTTCAAACAATGTTCATACTTGCATACATATGTATGTTATGTATGTATGTACGTCTGCCGTCGTCAATACGATGTCTGTCTGCGTCATCATATGTAAGTAGAAATCAATAGAAAAATTCAGGCAGCGAACACTCGTAACAAGGAGAGGCATAGAATGATAGAGATATACTCGTATACATACATATACATATGTATGAACATTAGGGTGACAGTTAATTTCGAAAGTGATATTTTCTTTGGTCTCAGTATTTTTTTGTGTGTAGTTTTATTTAAAAAAAATTCTAGTAAAATTTCAAGGTCGTAGGAAGAGGATTAGGGGGCGCGTCGGCCCCTCAAAGTTACACAAAATACGTTTTTTCACGCAAATTCTTACTTTGACTGCTTGTAACTTTCTCTGTGTTTTTTTTTTTAAACATTACTGGCGAAAGATGTTCATTAATATGTCTACAATAACATCTGTCAATAACATTTTTGTTTAATGTTAATATTTAATGAAAAAAACTTAAATACAGGAGAAAAAGTACGCCTCAATGTCCATTTATTATACTTAAATAAAACTACTTATATGATTCAAATTTTGGATTTTGTTCAGATTTATTTAATTAAAGATTCATACAGAAAATTCCTTATGATTTACGTAAGAGTAGCTTCAACAATTATATACAGTAAGACCTCGCTAGTCCGAACTTCAGACTTTTTTTGTTTACTTTTGTTTTAAAGTGTAAGAATTGTCTTTAAAAGTTTGCTTCAAATTTTTTTTGCCTGTATGCTGAAGCGATCTATAATATTGACAATTGTGACCGAGAATATTCCCGTTACAACCTCAACAATATTATTCTCAATGCTTGCGTAAGCTACCGACAAAAAATCAGCACCAATGTTTCTCGGAAAATAGATTCTTATTTTACAGTTATATGCAGCAGCCGCAAACATTTTTTAATAGCATTAAATTTGCAAAAAAATCATTCGAAGTGAATATTTGAATGTGAAAAGTCGAAAATGTCTGCTAGAAATTTACATGAACGCATATATTTAATTGGTTATTGTACCAACTCATTAACGGGAAGTAAACTACCCTCCAATATAGAAGTGTTGAAAGTTTTGTTTTTCAATTTACGTGTAGTAAAAAAAAATTTACGGGAAAGTTCAGATTTAGTTGTAAAAGAACTATTCGTGTTCTGGGAAAAAGCCCGCATTCCGGTCAAGGATAAACAACACTGCATTACAAATGTAGAGAAATTGTATAAAGAATGGCAAAGCTTTCAAAAAGATTCAAAGAAGACTTCTAATTTCCATAAGAGCAAAGTAAACACGTGGAAAGAAAAATTGGATATGCTTTTTGACGTGGCGCATGCAAGTGCATTAAAAATAATGTCGAATCAAGAACATATTGATTTCTTGATAAGTCAACGAAAAACGGGGCGCCCGGGCTTTATGTATAGTATCGATTACGAAGAAGTACGCCGAGAGTGCCGACTTGAAGAACGCAACAACAATTTATTACAACAAGTGGAGCGGAATAATCGTGAAATTGCATTAATTGGTTCGTTGTATGTTATTGTTTATTTTTTATTTTCTTTAAATTAAGTCGTTTTTATTAGATGAAACTGCAGAGTTGCTGTCATCTGAATCTTCAGAGAATGATAACAGTTTTCCAGATATGGAATGTGACCCACGTTGTAGTCAACCTCCAGCCAAAAAATGTAGGGGAACAAATAAAATACTAACACCAAAACTGGCGGCCGCACTCGATGTCTGTAAAATCAGTGACAGACATGCGGTTCATCTAATAAGCGCAGTCGTTGAAGCTCTGGGTAATAATGTTGAAGATTATATTTTAAACCGAACGTCTGTACACCAGGAAAGGGAACAAATCCGTGAAGAAAGAATTTCAGCATTAAAAAATAAATTAAAATTAAATGAGCTCGACGCTATCTGCCTTCATTGGGATGGTAAACTTTTGCCGGCGCTGACGGGAAATGATAAAGTTGATAGGTTGCCTATAATAATATCGAGCGGTAAAGTTGAACAGCTTCTTGAAATACCTGCACTTGATTCCGGTACTGGAAAAGAACAGGCATCCGCTGTATGCGATGCTATTTATGAATATGGTCTGCAAAATCACATCAAAGCTTTAGTGTTTGATACAACAGCGGTCAATAATGGGCGTTTCAATGGTACCTGTACGTTAATTGAAAATAATTTACAAAGACAACTTTTATGGTTACCATGCCGTCATCATATATACGAGATTGTTTTAAGATGCGTTTTCGAAGAAAAAATAAGCTGTTATGGAAGTCCAAACGTTAAAATGTTTGAGAAATTTAAAAATGCTTGGGCTAAGATTGATGCTAAAAACTATGAGTATGGCATCAACGATCCAACTGTCAAGACGTACATGAAAGAGTCTGCTGTTCGCATTATCGGTGCAGTAAATAATATCTTGGAAGAAAAACAACCCAGGGAAGACTATAAAGAATTCTTGGAACTCACTTTGCTCTTCCTGGGTCAAAAACCAGAAAAGACACATCCAAACAGCCTAATGTTTCGATCGCCAGGAGCTGTTCACCATGCAAGGTGGATGGCAAAAGCGATTTACTGTCTAAAAATATTTTTATTCCGTAACGAGTTCCAGCTTTCAGCAACTGAATTAAATGGGCTTCGTCAAATTTGTGTTTTTATTGCTGAAGTCTATGTCGAAGCGTGGTTTTCTGCTCCTTTGGCCATTAAAGCGCCATATCAAGATTTTTTATTTTTACAAAAACTTGAAAACTTCAAAAAAATTGATGCTGCTATATCTTATGTTGCTCTTAAAAAGTTCAGGAACCACTTGTGGTATTTAAGCCCTGAGGCGGTTGGTCTTGCATTTTTTGACAGCAACGTATCCCTTTTTTCAAAACAAAAAGTGGTGGCGGCTTTGGAAAATGATTTTGAACAAGAGCAAAACACAAAGCGAGCTACAATAAATGATAGAGAAATCGTTGAAATATTCCATGACGGAATTGAACAGTTCGTCTCTGCCGAAACAAAAGCATTATTTGAAAGATTTCAAATAAATACTGATTTTTTTAAATTAAACCCAGACAAATGGGAGCAGGACCAATCTTATTGTAAAGCGGCTGAACTGATGAAAAAATTAAATGTTACAAATGACACTGCCGAAAGGGGGGTTAAATTGATGGAAGAGTATAATAAACTATTTACCAAAAATGAACGCCAAAAACAATTTGTTTTAAAAATTGTTAGCGATTACCGCCATCGGTTTCCGGACTGTAATAAAAATACATTGTCTCAAAAGCTTTAAACAATATTAATAAAAAGAGAAATCATATACATAAGTAGTTTTATTTAAGTATAATAAATCGACATTGAGGCGTACTTTTTCTCCTATATTTAAGTTTTTTTCATTAAATATTAACATTAGACAAAAATGTTATTGACAGATGTTATTGTAGACATATTAATGAACATCTTTCGCCAGTAATGTTTAAAAAAAAAAACACAGAGAAAGTTACAAGCAGTCAAAGTAAGAATTTGCGTGAAAAAACGTATTTTGTGTAACTTTGGGGGGCCGACGCGCCCCCTAATCCTCTTCCTACGACCTTGAAATTTTACTAGAATTTTTTTTAAATAAAACTACACACAAAAAAACACTGAGACCAAAACAATAAAGAAAAAAAAAATACTCCATACATTTAATTGTCACCCTAATGAACATACTTAAAAACATATGCATATAGTGTTTGGGTCCAATTTGACTTCAAATTTTTGATTCGCACATTATGCGTCGTAGTCTTAGAGAGGGTAAAGAAGAAAATTAAAATTACTAAGCGTTAGAAAATTAAACGTTTTTCTTTAAACTCGTCATTTTAAAGATACAACTTTATGTTTCACGACATTCTTAGAACTAGAAATAATATTTTTATTTACGGTTACAAAAAAATTATTTCGAGTTTTCGAGATTCATTCGTTGGAATTAAGGGATCATTTATGTATTCAAATTGTAAATAAATCAGTAAAAAATATAAGAAATCTTTTCAATAAAATGTAGAATTCGATCAGTATTGATAAATTTGTTAAAATAATAATCGGAAAGCTCTGTAACTTTTTGAATGTGTAACTTGGTTCAAAAGACTTACCAAACCGCCCTCACACAAATGTCTAAAGCCTCAATGAAAGTTTGGACGCTCCTTTACATCAACTTTTGAACAAAATCTGAACTACAAAAAGATCAAGTAATTCAATTATACCTCCAGCTTGATATTTCAGTATTTGAAATATGAAGCAATGATTATACTCTTACCCAAAGCAGATCTAACACGTAACCGCCGTAGAGAAATTGCTATCCTGCTAGATTTTTTGATATACCTTTATTGTCAATAAGAACTATCAAACAACCAGTCTATTGAAAACAAAAGTTCGCAAATCACAAATTCAATTTACCCAAAATAAATAAATGCAAAATGTACAGTTTTATTTCAGAACGTAATGTTTGAGTATTGGGACAGAGTTTCTACCTAACAATTCTTCGGCTGTATCTTGCTGAGAACGCACTTTCTCAACTCTGTACAAGTTGGGCACAAAATACACAACGCAAATATACAAAATATTCCTTCATTTCATGAACAAAATGCACAAAATATTTTTTTACTACATATGTACTACGACTCAAATGTAAACAACTTTATTTTTATCGAAAGAAAACAAAGTTTGAGAATTAAGACAAATGAAAAAATCAAATTATTAACCTACTGAGGTTACCTGTTAAATCTTCTTTGCTCGTACCTTAATATATATGAAGATAGTTTATATAAACAAATGTTGTCCGGAAAACATCTCGGTAACTGAAATACGATTAGAATAGCGTTATTTATATTTTATTTTATTCACTTATATTTAGTTTAGGCACCACTTAATTTAAGTTAATCAAATACACTATAAAAAATGATATTGTATACAACTGTCTCAAAATGAGCACAAACACAATATAAAACAAGTAAGAAAAGCTAAATTCGGGCGAAACCGATTTTTATATACCCTCGCGATGTATTTTTGCATATGCGGTGCCCATAACTTCATAAAACCCCCGTTTCTTTGTTTCAAATCGCTGCTAGTATTAAACTTTACTCAATTTCTTCCAATAAATACTGAAAAACCAAGTTTTTTTGCAGTTTTCAAAATTTCCGGTATATGGAAGTTGGGCGTGGTTAAGGTCCGATTTCAATAATTATTGCCGCTGATACTAGTGATATCAAGGACAATATCAAGGATTATATGATACGAAACTCTCTCAACCGCTATTAAAATAGGGGGACTGATCTCGTTTTTCATGCTGGCAACAAAACCGAATGAGTCCCCCTATTATCAGCTGACAAGTAAAATAGCGAGATGCCAGAGTCAAAATGTGTAAATTATCAATAAAATCAGTGCGCTTTCTAAAAGTGGAGCGGAATAATCGTGAAATTGCATTAATTGGTTCGTTGTATGTTATTGTTTATTTTTTATTTTCTTTAAATTAAGTCGTTTTTATTAGATGAAACTGCAGAGTTGCTGTCATCTGAATCTTCAGAGAATGATAACAGTTTTCCAGATATGGAATGTGACCCACGTTGTAGTCAACCTCCAGCCAAAAAATGTAGGGGAACAAATAAAATACTAACACCAAAACTGGCGGCCGCACTCGATGTCTGTAAAATCAGTGACAGACATGCGGTTCATCTAATAAGCGCAGTCGTTGAAGCTCTGGGTAATAATGTTGAAGATTATATTTTAAACCGACGGTCTGTACACCAGGAAAGGGAACAAATCCGTGAAGAAAGAATTTCAGCATTAAAAAATAAATTAAAATTAAATGAGCTCGACGCTATCTGCCTTCATTGGGATGGTAAACTTTTGCCGGCGCTGACGGGAAATGATAAAGTTGATAGGTTGCCTATAATAATATCGAGCGGTAAAGTTGAACAGCTTCTTAAAATACCTGCACTTGATTCCGGTACTGGAAAAGAACAGGCATCCGCTGTATGCGATGCTATTTATGAATATGGTCTGCAAAATCACATCAAAGCTTTAGTGTTTGATACAACAGCGGTCAATAATGGGCGTTTCAATGGTACCTGTACGTTAATTGAAAATAATTTACAAAGACAACTTTTATGGTTACCATGCCGTCATCATATATACGAGATTGTTTTAAGATGCGTTTTCGAAGAAAAAATAAGCTGTTATGGAAGTCCAAACGTTAAAATGTTTGAGAAATTTAAAAATGCTTGGGCTAAGATTGATGCTAAAAACTATGAGTATGGCATCAACGATCCAACTGTCAAGACGTACATGAAAGAGTCTGCTGTTCGCATTATCGGTGCAGTAAATAATATCTTGGAAGAAAAACAACCCAGGGAAGACTATAAAGAATTCTTGGAACTCACTTTGCTCTTCCTGGGTCAAAAACCAGAAAAGACACATCCAAACAGCCTAATGTTTCGATCGCCAGGAGCTGTTCACCATGCAAGGTGGATGGCAAAAGCGATTTACTGTCTAAAAATATTTTTATTCCGTAACGAGTTCCAGCTTTCAGCAACTGAATTAAATGGGCTTCGTCAAATTTGTGTTTTTATTGCTGAAGTCTATGTCGAAGCGTGGTTTTCTGCTCCTTTGGCCATTAAAGCGCCATATCAAGATTTTTTATTTTTACAAAAACTTGAAAACTTCAAAAAAATTGATGCTGCTATATCTTATGTTGCTCTTAAAAAGTTCAGGAACCACTTGTGGTATTTAAGCCCTGAGGCGGTTGGTCTTGCATTTTTTGACAGCAACGTATCCCTTTTTTCAAAACAAAAAGTGGTGGCGGCTTTGGAAAATGATTTTGAACAAGAGCAAAACACAAAGCGAGCTACAATAAATGATAGAGAAATCGTTGAAATATTCCATGACGGAATTGAACAGTTCGTCTCTGCCGAAACAAAAGCATTATTTGAAAGATTTCAAATAAATACTGATTTTTTTAAATTAAACCCAGACAAATGGGAGCAGGACCAATCTTATTGTAAAGCGGCTGAACTGATGAAAAAATTAAATGTTACAAATGACACTGCCGAAAGGGGGGTTAAATTGATGGAAGAGTATAATAAACTATTTACCAAAAATTAACGCCAAAAACAATTTGTTTTAAAAATTGTTAGCGATTACCGCCATCGGTTTCCGGACTGTAATAAAAATACATTGTCTCAAAAGCTTTAAACAATATTAATAAAAAGAGAAATCATATACATAAGTAGTTTTATTTAAGTATAATAAATCGACATTGAGGCGTACTTTTGCTCCTATATTTAAGTTTTTTTCATTAAATATTAACATTAGACAAAAATGTTATTGACAGATGTTATTGTAGACATATTAATGAACATCTTTCGCCAGTAATGTTTAAAAAAAAAAACACAGAGAAAGTTACAAGCAGTCAAAGTAAGAATTTGCGTGAAAAAACGTATTTTGTGTAACTTTGGGGGGCCGACGCGCCCCCTAATCCTCTTCCTACGACCTTGAAATTTTACTAGAATTTTTTTTAAATAAAACTACACACAAAAAAACACTGAGACCAAAACAATAAAGAAAAAAAAAATACTCCATACATTTAATTGTCACCCTAATGAACATACTTAAAAACATATGCATATAGTGTTTGGGTCCAATTTGACTTCAAATTTTTGATTCGCACATTATGCGTCGTAGTCTTAGAGAGGGTAAAGAAGAAAATTAAAATTACTAAGCGTTAGAAAATTAAACGTTTTTCTTTAAACTCGTCATTTTAAAGATACAACTTTATGTTTCACGACATTCTTAGAACTAGAAATAATATTTTTATTTACGGTTACAAAAAAATTATTTCGAGTTTTCGAGATTCATTCGTTGGAATTAAGGGATCATTTATGTATTCAAATTGTAAATAAATCAGTAAAAAATATAAGAAATCTTTTCAATAAAATGTAGAATTCGATCAGTATTGATAAATTTGTTAAAATAATAATCGGAAAGCTCTGTAACTTTTTGAATGTGTAACTTGGTTCAAAAGACTTACCAAACCGCCCTCACACAAATGTCTAAAGCCTCAATGAAAGTTTGGACGCTCCTTTACATCAACTTTTGAACAAAATCTGAACTACAAAAAGATCAAGTAATTCAATTATACCTCCAGCTTGATATTTCAGTATTTGAAATATGGAGCAATGATTATACTCTTACCCAAAGCAGATCTAACACGTAACCGCCGTAGAGAAATTGCTATTCTGCTAGATTTTTTGATATACCTTTATTGTCAATAAGAACTATCAAACAACCAGTCTATTGAAAACAAAAGTTCGCAAATCACAAATTCAATTTACCCAAAATAAATAAATGCAAAATGTACAGTTTTATTTCAGAACGTAATGTTTGAGTATTGGGACAGAGTTTATACCTAACAATTCTTCGGCTGTATCTTGCTGAGAACGCACTTTCTCAACTCTGTACAAGTTGGGCACAAAATACACAACGCAAATATACAAAATATTCCTTCATTTCATGAACAAAATGCACAAAATATTTTTTTACTACATATGTACTACGACTCAAATGTAAACAACTTTATTTTTATCGAAAGAAAACAAAGTTTGAGAATTAAGATAAATGAAAAAATCAAATTATTAACCTACTGAGGTTACCTGTTAAATCTTCTTTGCTCGTACCTTAATATATATATAAACTATATAAACAAATGTTGTCCGGAAAACATCTCGGTAACTGAAATACGATTAGAATAGCGTTATTTATATTTTATTTTATTCACTTATATTTAGTTTAGGCACCACTTAATTTAAGTTAATCAAATACACTATAAAAAATGATATTGTATACAACTGTCTCAAAATGAGCACAAACACAATATAAAACAAGTAAGAAAAGCTAAATTCGGGCGAAACCGATTTTTATATACCCTCGCGATGTATTTTTGCATATGCGGTGCCCATAACTTCATAAAACCCCCGTTTCTTTGTTTCAAATCGCTGCTAGTATTAAACTTTACTTAATTTCTTCCAATAAATACTGAAAAACCAAGTTTTTTTGCAGTTTTCAAAATTTCCGGTATATGGAAGTTGGGCGTGGTTAAGGTCCGATTTCAATAATTATTGCCGCTGATACTAGTGATATCAAGGACAATATGTCCCCAAATTTTCTGACGATACCTTTCATCGAGCGTGGTAACGCCCATATTTCAAAGATTCATAAAAATCAAGTTTCTTAATTAAGTATCTCTCTAAATATCAAATTTTAATTAATATGTTCCAATAGATAAAGAAAAAAAGAACTTTTTGAATTTTTCAAAATTTCTGTTATATGGGAGGTGGGCGAGGTTGTATACCGATTTCACCAATTTTTTAACGATGATAACAGCGATATTGAGGAAACTTTGTTCACCAAATTTTGTGACGATACCTTACACCGTTATTGAGATACAGACATTTTTTCCTAAGTGGGCGTGGCAACGACCATTTTTGAAAATTTCATTAATACCAAATTTCTTAGTTCAAAATTGCTCCGAATACCAAATTTCACTCAATTTGCAGTAATAGATACCGAAAAAATGAAGTTTTTGCATTTTCCAAAACTTCCGTTATATGGGAGGTGGGTGTGGTTATGATCCGCCTGAAATGACTGTTTTGTTCTAAAAACCAAACTGAAATTTCCAAAAGTAATTCTCAAACCATGGATAACTACCTACATATCTCCAAGTTTGGAGAAATTGTTAGATTTCATTATTCTCCAATTTATCTCTAACCTTGCACCGGAAGTGAACTTCAGTAAAACAATTGCCTCCAACATGGCAAGTTGTAGTGCTGGAAAATCATATACACATATGTATGTACATATTCGTCGCCTGGGAAAAATATTGTCGTAAGCTCCATTTTGACGATTTTGAGTTATCGATGCAGTTTTATATTTCAAAACAAGATCTTTCAATTGGTGTTGTCAGTTTACCGATATCTCGCTTAATCTCCGAGATATTCAGCATGATTTTGTCGTATATCCACTGTATGTAGCGATTTTTTGGTTTTTTGTTGTATGTGTAGACGGTTTTCCACATACGACAATTTTCCCATACAAATTAACCAATTTTTCTTGTCATTAAAATATTGTCGTATGTGCAAGATTGCTTGACACATATGTACGTCAAAATTGTATTGCCGCTTAATAGAATTCTGTCGTATGTGTTATCGTGAAATTCATTGATTGTAGTAATTTCAGTTTCAATCGTAATGTAGTCCCGATCGGACGGTTCTTCAAATTTATTCGTAAGTTTTATAGAAAACTATAGCTGTAATATTAGAAAACATTTAATAATCATACTTATGTTATAGAATGCGTAATAAAATATTGGAATATGAAAGTTATAGCGATTTTTCACCAGACGACGAAGTAAATGATCCCAATTATGACCCTAATTCCAAATCGACACTGAAAACGTTCTACGAATCAGCCTACACAATTGTTTCGCCAATTACTCCCAATACTACTGAAGTCTTGCAACTTTGGAGAAATTGTGCAAAAATTCAGCGAGCCTGGACATTCTTCTATACAGCAGCTTGAAAGTGTTCATAGCACAATTGAAAAGTTTTGCGAAACGTTGAAATTCCCAGCCAATTGTGTTTAATTCGGCTGCTCAAAAACGCAAATTTTCCCAACGTCAAATTACAACTTCTGCAAATGAACGATATTGATTTTAAATGTTTTTCAATAAAAGCAGAAAGTTTGATTTTCAAACAAGTACAATTTTTCAAGTGCAAGTCTATTATACATATATTCCAACAATGACTACTTTAAGGTTTGAACAAAATTATCATTTAATGAACTTGAATGTACCATTCTCGATTTAAGGAAAAGTAAAGGGCGGTTTTCTACAACGATTTGGGAAAACCATCTTCGAGTTGTTCCCAAAAAAATACTTGACAGCAATAAAAAAGACTTGAAAAGTTGGCTTCCTTTCTTAGAAAAAGAAGAGGCCAAAAACTTTTATCGTTCCATATTAAACATATAATACCGGCTAGTATTTTAAATATTATTAGGTGGTTCACAAGGTGTCATAAAATGACGTAAAGGTGTAAGGTCATAAAAGTTTTCGGTAGCTCAAATTTTTTTTGTTTTGTTTTAGTTGCATTGCACAGAATAAGGATGTAAAATAACACAACTTAGAATTTTGAAAAATTGTATGACTTTACGACAATACGACACTTAAGACACCTTGTGAATCACCTATATATTTTTATGTGACTCATCAGACTGAATTTGATATTGCAACTTATGTTCCTTTAGTTTTATGTATGTTAAGCATGTAATGCAAATATGTTTTTTATGTTAATTGTATTGCTTTAATTTACTTTATGTATGTGTTCGTGTGGCAAATATAAAGTGAATTCTTATACAAAAATATTACTACTTGTGTTTCTGACTATTCTAACATTCAATGGCATTTTGTCGTATATGTACGGACTTTGCGCATGCATTTTGAAGCTGTGATATACGACAAAATCATGCTGAGGAAATAACTCCCATAATATCACCAAAATATATGCAAACCTTTTAAATTTCAACTGTTAATGAAACGATTTATAATCCCTGAAATTTTAAGAAAAATCTACCGTTGCGTTTTTGAGTAACATACTCCTAAACTTCAACTGCGTTTTCCCAAAAATCATGAAAAATGATATACGACATTAATTTACCCAGGCGACGATATGTACATTGAAAAAAATTTATTCGCGGCATAGATAGATACAAATTTGATATAAAATGAATTAAAATTACCAATTGAAAAACTTTACTTTAACTACGAGAATCTAAAGATGAAAACATAATAACAAAAAGTAAATAACGTTTTCATTAAACAAATTAATAAATAAAAATTATATCTTCTTAAAATCAAATTTTGAAACGGGCCTTATTTCGTTCAAAAAAATATGGCATTGTATTGAAAACGCTACTCTTGCCGCTTGTTTTGAAGCTGTGAATTCGGTTTTCTCTAAAAGACTTGCTTTCTGTCCGATCCCCACATATTAATTTTTGTCTCATCAGTAAATAACACACTTTGCCAAATTTTAATAGCTTGTTACGATAGGCTTTCGCGAATTCCAAACAATCTTAGTCCGCAACACCCGACGAACAGTTTCGGTAGACAGAGGTTTATTGATAGTGCCTGATATCTCTGTTGGCAGTTTAGCGATGCTGATCTTAACGCCACTTATCAATAATGTATGGTACTATGTCGTCCTCGTCTTGAATTTAGTAGATGAACGCTAAAATTTATGCATTGAATATACAGTAATATTTTATGTTTAAACATGTTTTACGTATTAGAATAACAAAAGAAACATAAACTAAATATCGCAAAACAGTTGAACTATTTTGCAATAGTTTATGTAAAAAAAATAGGTTATAATGCTAATTAGTTTAATATATCCGTAGGTTTTTGATAAAATGAAGTGTACGCTCAATTGTGTGAGCAACTACATATACATACAAAAAATATTAAACGATTTTGAACGAGTCCCAGGTGGCGATTCAAATCCATACATATTTAAGTACTCTATATGAAATTTTTGGGAAATTAAAGTTTTTTTTTTTAGATAGTTTTAATATGCAAGTTCGATTTGCAAAATAATGCCCACATATGAATTTAGATACATACATATGTACTTACATATGTAATACATTTCAACCAATAGACAGAGGAACGGCACGCATCATCTGCTTTTCCCCGAACAATGGTATGCGAACCATGAATGAATTTGTTTGTATCGCAGTAAATTACCAAACACCGCCAACAACAATGGTAACAACAAAGTCAGTGTGAAGGCGGACGTCGACTTGAAGAAGCTAACCGGCTGAAAGTCGACAGAAAGAGGGACGTATTGGAGTGCGGTTTGGGAACTCATTCAAAAAGTTTATTTGAACGAAATTGTGTTGTGGCTCTGCTCACTTTCTGATTTGATTTCGAAATGTTCGCCAATCCATTTCAAATCGGACAGCAGACATAGTCGAAATGTTTGTTTCGCAACAATTCTCAAAGAAAACTATTTTGGCATACTGGTTTGTTCCTGATTCACGTGAAACCGTTATTAATATCCAGATAAATACTAATTGCATCTGACCTGCTTAAAACAACTTAAGTAATTATGACGTGAGAGTACAAAGTATACCAGGGGTCTGGAAGGAAACTTGCAGCGATTAGAATACACTACTTCCTAAGCTAATCGTTCAAGAAAAGCTAAAAGGAAATTTTGTAATTATTGCAACAATGTCAATTACTGCAACTGCCCGAATTTATAGCTGTGGCATTTGCCGAGGGCGTAGGTACTGTACATATATATTTTTTGACCACAAGTCGTTAAAATGTACCATTAAATCCAATAACTTTTTCTAATGTTTATTTTATTAGCGCTGTTGCTTGTTAATCACTTTTTATATATGTAACGGGTGTTTTTTTTAGGGGTATAGAACTTCGAATTGAAATAAAACACAAGAAAATCGTTTTAAGGTCCATCAGTTTGGCTTCATTGGAAGGATAATTTTATGCCATTAATGTTTAAATATGATTTCGGGCATGTGGCCGCCGCGGCTGGCTCGAATAAAGCCAATTCTACAGGTCCAATTTTCAACCACTTTTTCGAGCATATGGGGGGCCGTATGTCGGCAATAACGCCACGAATGTTGGCTTCCAATTCCCCTAACGTTTCTGGTTTCTTGGTGTAGACGAGCGACTTCACATATCCCCAAAGAAAATAATCCAATGGTGTCAAATCACACGATCTTGGTGGCCAATTGACAGGTCCATTCCGCGAAATTATGCGCTCAGCGAATGTTTCCTTCAATAAATCGATTGTGACGTGCGCTGTGTGGCATGTAGCGCCGTCTTGTTGGAACCACAACTCATCCACATTCATGCCATCCAATTCGGGAACAAAATAGTCGGTTATCAT
Organism: Philophylla caesio; assembly: GCA_963971545.1. Taxonomy (NCBI): domain Eukaryota; kingdom Metazoa; phylum Arthropoda; class Insecta; order Diptera; family Tephritidae; genus Philophylla; species Philophylla caesio. The sequence goes on along the minus strand of OZ020608.1, from coordinate 34,482,186 downwards.
GGCTCTATACCTGTCTCCATTAACGGTAACTGCCTCTCCAGCATTATTGCGGAAGAAGTATGGCCCAATGACTCCACCAGCCCATAGAGCACACCAAACAGTCAGTTTTTGTGGATGTAATGGCGTTTCAAGGGTCTCATGTGGATTCTCTTCACTCCAAATGCGGCAATTTTGCTTGTTGACGTAGCCATTCAACCAAAAATGAGCCTCATCACTGAACAAAATTTTGCGATGAAAATCAGCATCGAGATCAATCTCATTTTCGGCCCATACACCAAAATCACGACGCATTGCATGGTCTCGCGGCTTTAATTCTTGCACAAGCTGGATCTTGTAAGGTCGCAAGCCAAGATCTTTGCGCAAAATCTTCCATAAAGTTGATGGACAAAGCTCCAATTGCTGTGCACGGTGGCGAATCGATTCATTCGGGTCCTCTTCAACACTTTGCTCTACAGCGGCAATTGTTTCTTCGGTGCGCACTGTTCGACGTCTCTGCGGATGCGTATTATCACATAGAGTAAACGTAGTGCGAAAACGATCCATGGTTAACCGAATTAATTGCTCTGATGGACGATTATGTCGACCATAAAATGGACGGAGCTCACGGTAAACTTCGCGAACTGAACCATTATTTTCGAAATAAATTTGCACGATTTGCAAGCGTTGTTCTTTTGTCAACCTGTTCATGATGAAATGGCAAACCAAACTGAACATAAATGACATTAGAGTTGCCAGATTTGACCACAAAATGCCAGTTTTATCTCTATTCGAAAAACAAACCTGTAAAAAAAACACCCTTTACTAGAAGACCTGGCGAACTTCGTCCCGCCTGAAATTTATTACTTATACTTATATGTAGCAGATTTTCGAAGTGTCAAATTTGGACCGCTCATTCGATTATTATTGTTTTTCTAAGCTTCTTTGACTTTTTTACCGCAACATACACCATTTTTTTTACTTATATGTATGTGGAAAATACCACCATGAATGAATTCAACTTGGATAAAATCAACCTTTTTTCACTTTGTTACTTAGTATTTGTATACCTTATCGTTTTCGTTTGATATCTTAGTTTAATAAATTCCCGTTCTGAATTACCTATAATTGAGGCAATTTCCGATCAGAATGAGCGCAATATTCTAATACGAGAAAGAGTCTATCGAATTTCGAATATAGGTGATGTGGGGACGGGGATTAATATTCGATTTAGAAGTATCTAAAATTCTATGGACCGAATAATACAAACAGTGGTGGCTATATGATTTGTATCCAAATTCCAAGACCTTTTATGATTATCTATTTTTTTAAGAATGTTCAATGTTCAGAGGCCATTATCAAATAAAAACAATATATCCCTAAACTTAAAAAAAATTCTGCAGTTTTTCTCAGAAGTGATGAATTTTTTTCTAGGGGCTAAAAATTACCACTGATTTTCGAGAATTTTTCTTCGCAAATTTGCTTCCATACAACGGACTCCCACAATTTATTAGGAAGAAAACCGCAACATCCTCATCATTCCTATTAACAATGGTAGGTTCTTACCTACGGAAAAGGGGAAAATATCTCTAAACTATGTTATCCGCTAGCAATTTTTTGAAGTTGGATTCACAAAAGGTATAAACGCTTTCTTCATTTATGACTATAGCCAAAATAAAGTAATTTATTGTAAGGTCAATAAATGGAGTGAACAAAGTTATTCTTTCACAATGTTTTTACTTAATGGAATAAGCACATTTTACTGCGGTGGCAACGATATGTATGTAAATAAAAAGCGTATCCATAAGAGCTTAAGTATACTAGTACAGTAGAATCGCGAAAAAGTTAACCAAAATCTCCCAAGGTTGTTTTACTTTTCCGAAATATTAACTTTTCCAAAGGGGTTTCGATTTTGAAAAAAAAACACCGAAATAAACATAATTTTGGTGATATAATACGTTCAATTTATTTGCATGACTGACTTTTACTCTTAACAAAACATAAACTTAGATTTAGTTTGTACTTTTTCACATTATACATATGTACATACATATGTACATATTAATTTGTAAGGGCTGGTTTAAAGAAGCGGTCGAGACTTGTTTGTTTCTTTTCTTTTGTGTAATAGCTCCTGACAATTTTCGTACGCATATTAATAAGATGTGATATCTGATTTGCATCATTATTGTTTTCATACCACTTTATCAAGGTATTGATGCATTCAACTGCTTCGGAAAAACTCACTTTCTGTTGTTGCATATCTTCCTCGACAACTGGTTCTTCATCTTCATTGTCAGACACTTCGAAATCTTCATCATCTTCCGTATTTTGATCGTCGTTCCAATTTTCGATGTCTTCACTGCTGACGTCAACACCACCCACCTTGGACAATAACGATTGTAACTCTCGAAGTATATCATCGTGAGAACTATTTGATCTAATCAATGTAAGCAATGAAATTTCGTCTTCGCTGTCGTATTGATCATCGTCCCACTGTTTTATATTTTTCCAAGCTTTTATAAGCACAGCTCTTGGCAATTCATCCCATGCTAATTTAAGCAGCAAGATGGCATCACGAATTGAATGTCCTTTCAAAATATTCTCAACCGGAATGTTTTCTTGTGCTACAATGTTCCATAACAGTTTAGCCCGGTATTCTAACTTGACCAGTCTTATGGGATTTTGATCCATGGGCTGCAAAACAGCTGTCACGTTAGGTGGTAAAAGCATTGCCGCAATGTTTCCATCATCTGACTGTAACTTGTCAATTGGCTTATGTGCAGTACAGTTGTCAATCAGCAATAATGCCCTTGGTGGTAAATTATTTTCAGCAGAAAATTTGCGAACCTGACAAATATTTTGGCACACTTAAAAATTTTAAAGGATAGAAAAAATAAATTTACCTGCTTAATAAAGGAATGATGGAACCAGCGGAAGAATAGCTCTAAATTCATCCAAGACTTTTGCGAGTTAGCATATTCCAATGGGTTTTCAAACCCCTTGAAGCAACGGGGGTTTGCGGATTTACCAATTATCAATGGTTTCAACTTATGCGAACCATCTGCGTTCGCACACAACATAAATGTGATTATATCCTTTGCTATTTTTCGGCCAGGTGCCGTCTTTTCGTTTGCCGCGACAAATGTTTTATCGGGCAGGAAACGATAAAATAATCCAGATTCATCTGCGTTATAAAGCTGCATGTCCGAAATTTCCATTTCATTCATTTTTGCCCGCAAATTATGAATGAACGGTGTTATTCCTGACTTGTCGCTTGGGAGGATTTCCCCACAAATTTTTAAGTGGCGAATACCGAATCTTTTCTTGAAATTTGCAAGCCATCCATCACTTGCATGAAATTGCTTTCCTGTGTGCAATTTGGCAAATTCGAGCTTGGCCCTTGCCTTTAAAATTGGACCCCTCATTGCACAATTACGCTGTCTTTGGCTTAAGAACCATTTATACAACCTTGCCTCAAGAACGGGATATTCCGATTTATGTAAAGTTTTCTTGGTTGCAACTTCATGTGTGTTTGCCACTGCCTCCAAAATTTCATGACGTTTTTTCTTTATTTTTGAGATGGCCGCCTTAGATACATTATAATCCAACGCCAATCGATTTCCATGAATACCTTCATCGAGTTTTCTTAAAATCTCAGCTTTTTGATGCAAATTTAATCTGATTTGCAATGATTTTCTCTGCTTTGTTGGCATTTTTTAACACACTAACCATAAACAACTCGCAAGTTTAAACGCTCATGACACACTACGTATGTATGTACCTCGCGACACCGACTATAATTTTTTACATAGAAATTCGGGGAATACATAGCAATGAGGGGAATACCCGAGCTTGTTTTTCTTGCCAAACAAACGGTTGGGTTTGAAAAAATAGAAAAGCTCAAAAAAGTTAACCCAAAGTTAACTTTTTAGAGCAGTACGTGGACGCTCAAAATCGGTAAACTTAGCCGAAGGTTTAACTTTCTCGCGAGTTAACTTTTGCGCGATTCTACTGTATTTGTACATTTGTCGAAAGTGGAAACTTAATTTCGTCGTGTTCATATGTATGTATGTATGGTATATACTTGTTTTGTCGATTAATCCACTTCTGGTTCATGTAATGTGAATTTGTTAAGGGGTAAAGGATGTGGAAGGGAACGATAAATATCGCAGACGCTGTAAACCACATTCTGAAGGAGCTCAGCGATTGTCGAACTTCGGTGTAACATGAACCTCAACAGTCATTCAGAACATTCCACGAGTTTATCAATAGTCACTGTAATTGAAGTCTTTTTATGCCTGGGAAGCAATAAATGCTATCCAAAACTTAACAATAAATTTCTCTATAGATCGCTAAACTCTTAGGGCGCCCATTTCATTGTATGTACGTACATATGTATATACATATGTACATATAATGGCTGTCTGCAAAGTATTTTACTTAGTCAAATCGACAATCTTGTACTGCCGACACTTCTAATAATACGCGTGCAAGCTGAAGTATGTATGTATACACAAAAGTAGTATGAGTTAAGTAGCCGCTGTTGTTGTTAAACATCAAACTGTCAGTCAATGTCATTTAATGACTTTTTTATTACGCCTAATATCTCCTCGAAATATGTACGTACATACCTACAAGTATGTATTTATATGTCAACACATACATATATCCTAAAAATACTTCAATGAGGGCGGTCAGTAGCGGAATTGTGAAAGTGGAAGCAAGTGATTGTTGTCGCGAGCCATGCGGGTATATTTATTTATTTATTTATTTATATACATACATACATATATACTAGGCATGTCAATCCCGGGATCCCGGTCTTTTTAAACTCACGAATATCCCGGGATAAATCTTTTAATATCTCGGAATTGTACAAAGGGCAAAACAAAGCCTTATGCCGATGCCCGGCCAGACCATATTGAATTTTAAAATAAATTTTCAATAAGAAAAAAATTAAAAAAAAGTAATCATATCAGGGTAAAATATCTTATGATCCCACATGTGATACACCCATGGTCTGGCTAGACCCGTCATTATATTTCATACAATTAAATTTAATTTCGGGTAGTTCAACATTTTTTGAATTTTTTCTCTTTTTGAGTTTGATACTGTGTAACGTATTTTGTGCACCGTTGTTTTAAAGTATAATTTACTTTATTTTATTCAGTTTTTACAGACGTTGTTATATGATTGTTTTCGGTTAACTTCTGTACAAGTCGGGCGGTAATTTCGAAGTAAAATTTCGCGGAAATAAAATATAGTGTAAAGTACAGTAAATATAAATAAAGAACGAGCAGTCAATCAAGGTGAGAATGTTTTGCTCCAGCTCGTTTCAAAATTTGTGAATTCTGGTAGAACAATATGTGCAGCTAATTTCTTCACAACCTACAACGGATGTATTCGTCTAATGCGTTCTGGATTAAGCTATGTTGGTACATGCAGGTCCAATAAGCGATATGTTCCTTAAGAATTCAAGAAAAGTAAGACCCGTCAACCTTGCAGCTCTGTGTTTGGTTTCAACGAAGCAAATGTTATTTTGATGTCTACAGTACATTACGATTAGAATATTCCAACATTGCTGCGAAATGGAAAGCAAAATATAGCTTGTAAGCCCGAGGCTATTCTGTTCTACGTATATAACCAACATAAATCTGGGGTAGATTCAATGGATCAAAAGCTGGCCCGTTACTCATGTAAAAGACACTCTTGCTACGTTTATTTATTGCAATGAAAACAAATATGTATATAGATATTCAAATAACAACAGATAAACTAACTGTATCTTTATTTTCCCAGGCACAAACGCCAACCGGTGAAGCTGGGCCTTGCAAGCATAAATACAATCTTATTCTTTTTATGTTTATATGTATTAAATAACTTATGTAAAATGTGATAAAAATTAAATAAACGAAACGACGGAAAATAACCACGTATACAAAATCTTTTTATTTATCCCGGGTTCTGCATAACCATATTTAGTAATTAATCACTTTTACTTATCAACTTAGCAAATTATATCTGCATTCCTATTCATTTTATATGGAGTTCTGGCCATACCATGGGTGTACCATATACCTATATCGTACTGGATGTCGGCATAAGGGTTAATTAAGGCTTTATTTTTTCATTGCCATTATAAATGCGCTGAAGAATATCCCACTCAAGTACAAAATTAGCCTCATTATGAAAGCGATGTTAATCGAACTAACGACAGACTAAGGCAGAAATCTCCAAGATAAATTGAATCAAGTTTTAACAAGCAGCTCTCAATTGTCCAATAATCGAAACGCATACAATTTATTAGAAGGCTTGGTAAAAGAAATGGATAGTTTTTTTTAATGAGACGATAAAGGCTATGTCCCACAGACAGCATTTAACTTATTGTTGACAGTCCAACCAACAAGTGTTGAGGCGCAGCAGAGCATCTCCATAAGGAATAATTCTGAATCGCTCAAAATGGAATGGGTGATGTATTTAATTTTTACTTGATGCATTTTTTTTTACTGAACGGTAAAATATTAATATATTATATTGGTCTCAAAGAGTGATTAAAATAATTTTACTTTATGTAGGTGCATTTGCTTCTGTAACAAATGTGTATATTTGTACGTGAAGTATAAATTATTTTGTATGTGTGTCAAATTTTACATTTATTTCCTTTTTTCTTGAAAAGACCATTAAATACTCTTTCTTATATTAATGTTATTTTTTATACTTCTACAATACAACGATTACAGACTTGTTAAATTTTTTGGCAAATTAAAAAAAAATTACGAATTAAAGCTTCGTGAAATTCGGGATCCAGGGATTGTGCCATAATTGACATCCCTAATACAAACATATGTACTAGGTAAGTCAGCATGAAAATCGCACAATATTTTTTATAAAATCCTGTAGCACCGTCGCTTGCCCTATGATATTAAAGCAGTTACAAATATTTTCTACTTAAAGAAAGTTAAAAATGTATTTAACGAAATTTTGCCAAGTTATATCCCGTGAAGTGTGTCCTTTGACATTAAACGGCTCAAAAGAAAAAAAAACAGTGTTATGTCTCCTAAAAATATTTATTTGATATACCTATATACAAATCTAAACTGGCTTTGTAACATTAACAAAATGTGCACTATACATTTGGAAAATCTTATTTAGTCAGGTGAAAATTTACAAATACATTATCTGATGAAGACTTAAAAATATTTAATAACCTGGAATAATAAACATCTTCGATGTAACATAAAATTGGCTTTAATATCTAGAATGCTTAGATATTCAAACAAACCCTTTCTTTCGTTTGGAAAAATTTTAAAATTTACATTGAAAAACATTAGTAAATTAATTTCTCTCTGCGCTACTCGTTAGATATAAAATTATGATGTTTCACTTAGATGTTGACATCTAATTTTTGAAATCTAGAACCAGCTGTGAAATTGTTGTGAGCATATTTATAATATTGATAGTGTTCCCGTTTACTTTGTCCTTATGAAAAGTTTTGCATTACGCTTCCTTAAAAAAGAGAAATTAATTTTACTGTATCAGATGCAAAATAACATGAAACTTACAAAGGTAATATTGACGACAACACTTGCAGACAAATTCGTTTGTGGAAGAAAAAGTGGAGCCGAAAAAAAACTTGTAAGCAACCAACATCTGCGATTGAAAATTTAGATCAATGCAATAAATTATTTTTGCCAGCAATTTTTTCTTTGTTATAAGTAATAATGCACACGCACTCCGGAATGATGATTTTTAACATTGAAAAGATCTTTTTGCGAAATTCTATGGGAGAAAAACGACTTATTGGCTTAGCGATAATGAGTACTCATCGTCGATTTGATATTGAAACAGATGAGGTATAATAGATTATTTCGCAATTTAAAAGTCCCGACGACTTAATTTCGTAATAATAAAATTTTAAATAAATATACTTGCCTTGAGCGTTAAAGTAATTAGTTTTATAGGTATATCGGCACATACTTATATATACATAATTATGTACGTACATTTACGTATACTAAAATATTTTGTTAAGACGTTTAAAAAATGTTTTACAGGCGCACCTGTGAGTTTTTGTTCCATTGTTTACAATATCTGCTCGATTCTGTGTTCTTGGTAAATTATCAAACATTTACAAATATTAAATATTGAAAATTTATCAAGTTTTTTATATTCTAGACAGTAAATTAAAAAAAAAATTAACAGCATTTTGTTTTTAAAATAAATTGGTAGTTTTTATTTGGTTTATCCATATATACATATGCCACAAAAAAGTGGGGCACAAATTTCAGCTGAACTTTTTAAGTACAAATTGTTGCTAAATACAATAACTCGTTTTCAGATTATATTTATACACATCGGCAAAATATAGAAAAGCAAAGTGTGCCAACCAGTGACGGTGGCACTTGTTTAATATATGTATTTAAATAAAATATGAAAGCAGCCGTAGGTTAAATAGCATTAAAAAATAATGCAAACTAACCTTCAGTGTCATATAACTTTTTTGAAATTGGATTAAAGTTCAATAGAGAGTTGGCAAATAAAAGGCGTGCAATAATGTGTCTAATTTACCTTACCTTTTACATTTGTTTTATTTATAAAAATTACTATGTTTTAATATTTTCATTTTCCATAAATAAAAGGAAAATACTTTACGGTTATTGTTTTTGGTCTTATGCTACTACCTGGCCAATTTGCCCTGATAAATTTATTTATTGAATTTGTACACTGAGTCTAATAAGAGTAGATTAAAATTGGCACAACTCCAAAATCGTTTTTGTAGAAATTTTAACACTTCGCGTCGTAAGATTTCTACCGATGGAGAAAAAATAAGTATATTCTACCCAAGTAGACTTGCTAACTAGAGACATAGATTTAGTTTTCGCAATTTAAATCTTCATCGCGGCCAAGGTTTTGGTTCTTGCCTGCGAGTGTTACTTTGGACTTTGGTCTCAATTTCAAAGAAGAGCTCTCGCTGGACGCACAAAAGCTTTCTCATAATGCCCGCCTCCGAAACATGAACCACTTTGAAGGCTTTCAAGTGAACTGGTACCAAAGAAAATGATACTCCGTTGAAGATATGGTTTGCATATGTCTATATTTTTTTCCAGTGTAAGACTTTATAATAGTAATAATAATAAAAATAATAATTTGGTGTTTGACCGAGCTTTCTCCTACCATTTGTGGTCTTTATATTACACCATAAATGAAGGGACCTACAGTTTTATGCCGACTACGAACGGCAGATGTATTTTATGAGAAGCTTTTTCATGGCAGAAATACCCTCGGAGGTTTGTCATTGCCTGCCGAGGGGTGACCGCTATTAGAAAAAAAAAATGTCTGTGAATAAGATTTGACATGCCCTGGTTGAAATTCGAACCTCGAACTCAGCAGCATATTGAGTTATAGCACGTACCGCTACCCCCTCGACCGCAGCGGCCACCGTGTGGGACTTTAACCTGCACTAAACAGCCTACTGTCATGTACCGATCCCCGCGGTACCACCGTCGATCGTACGTATTAGGTCTATTGTAATCAGTCATGAGCCGCAGCCTCGTCCCCTATATAATATTGTTTTTTATATAAAGACATCAATTTACATACTTACATATTGTAGGAATATCTTTAGTACGCTAAGGTTGCATGTGCACACTAGCTATAAGATATTGTAGTAGGCTAAGAATCTTGCAAGTGCACACTCGCCTTAAGTATTAGGCTAAGAACTATCTACTGTAACCTAGTTATTAGATTTATGTATGGTTGGCAACAGGAACGACAATTAGTTTATTGTTCGTGGTTGGCAACATCAGAGACACCATTTTAGAAAAAACGAAATTAAAAGGCATTCGATTTGGAGCGATAGAATTGGCAAGAAATGATTTTTTATCTTAACCTTTCATCTTTTTCGTTAGAAGTGGTCAGTGTTCCAACCTTAAATTTACTAAAATTAATAATGAATCGAGACGCGATTAACAATGAGAGATATACCCTACTCCAGCTCAAGGCCTGGTGCACGGCAGTTGGACTCAACGCCAGCGGAGCAAAGGCTTCGCTAGCAGCACGACTCAGCGAGCTATCTGAAGAAGCTGAAGAGGCCTGTGTCCAGGAACCAATGAAGTGCTGCCGGCTGAAAAGGATAGGGTACCGGAAAAACGTACTACAGGAGATAAAATGTTATCAAATGTTGATAGTGACGTTGAAACATACGATGATGAAGACAACGGCGAAAATGCGGACAACGTTGCGAGTAACGGCGGTCCACCAAAAAAAGGTGATGAGATTATGGTCGGTGCAGTTAACAACAACAATGGTAACGGCGATGTTGCGAACAATGACAATGGTGCGAATAACAACGACGGTGCGATCAATGAAAATGGCGCGCATAATAACTAAGGTGCTAACAATGGCAATTGAGGGCGGCGCGAGGCTTCGCAAGAAATTATTAGTGTGACGAATAGCGAGCTAGGGTGCGGCTCAAGCAACGGTGCGAAAATAAGTATTCTTGAATAGGAGATAGAGTTGCTCAAGTTGAAGTTGGAGCTACAAAAACAAAGGTCTGATTAGACGGTTACATTGAAAGAGCTGGTTACTGACTACGACGGAAGCGAGGACTTTGACATGTGGCGATCCCAACTACTTCATTTTCAAAGGGTGTTACAGGTCAGCGATGAAGCTTTGAGTTTTGTAATACGACTCAAAGTCAAGGGCGAAGCTCTTGTGGGTGCAATTCGCACGAGATCCTTGCTGATATGGCCATCATGTTTGCCAAAAAGGACAACATACTAGAGATGCGACGAAAATTCGAAAGACGAATTTTGAAGAATGGTTCAGTAGCTATGTTGATGATAAACGTCTGTTGAGCGCTGGTCTCAACCTCTGCGAAGAAGAGTTTGTGGAGTACCTCAAACAACTACAAATTCAAGCTAAACTACAGAATTTCAAAAGCGCGAGCGAGGTGTCAAGAGCTTTCCGTGCTGTCGAGTTGCCGCAGCGAGCCGCATCAAGGGCAAACGTGCAAGGTGTTGAAGCTAGACTAAGGTGCTACAATTGCAACTGCTCGCGCCACATTGCGAAGGAGTGCGGCAAACCTAAGCGTGCTTCGCGTGCGACGAACGAGGTCACTTTGCGGCAAACTGCAAGCTGTACAAAAAACCGTCGATTTCTAATTTTGTAAGTTATTTTGATATTGTTTTGTTTTGTATTGTAGATAACCCTAATGTTAATATGGTTGTAGAGTGCCTAATCGATTCGGGGAGCGCCATAAGCGTAATTAAAAAGAACCTAGTGCTAGGAAGAATACATTTACGTGAAGAACACAATACATATTTCGGGCTAAATAAATCTAAACTATTAACTTTTGGAAAATTGAATTGTTATGTTAATGTTTTTAATAAAAATTTGTTAATTGAACTTATAGTGGTTCCTGACAAATCGATTAGTTACCCGGTTATATTAGGCAGAAATTTTATAACGGCAAGTGTGGCCAAACTAAAAATCGGCGATGTAGAAATTGTTGATGCAACTACGGATTCAAGTTTCGAAAGCCATGTGTCAGAAATTGTCGGTGGTGAAAAAAAACAATTCAAAGTCGTAAACGATAATTTGCATAAGGTTATAAGTGAAATGCTAGCTATAGATGTAGGTGATGAAAACGAATTCGAGTGTAAGGTCGGAAGTGAGGTTAGTAGCGAAGATAATAAGCAATTTCAGGAGTTGCTTGCCAACGAATATATGCATGCGGTACGGCCAGCTGAACCAGAAGTTAAGAAAGAGATACGTCTAGTTTTAGAAAATCATAAACCTTTCAGTTGCGCTCCTAGTAGGTTGTCGTATACAGAGAAGACAGAACTACAGAAAACACTAGACGATTATTTAGCAAAAGGGTACATACGGCCTAGGTGTTCAGAACTTGTTTCGCCGATAGTATTGGTAAAAAAGAAAACGGGCGAACTGCGATTGTGCGTAGATTATAGAAAGTTGAACAAAGTTACAGCGAAGGATAGCTATCCCATACCTCTAATAGATGACTTGTTAGATAGGTTAGTTAAAAAAAAAATATTCACAAAGTTAGATCTGAAAAACGGATTTTTCCACGTTTTCGTAGAAAAAGATTCGGTCGTTTACAACGCCGCTGGGGCTCCCGCTACGTTTCAAAAATTCATCAACCAAATATTTACGGATATGATAAGTAGCAATGAAGTTATTGTATACCTTGACGACATCATGATAGCGACAAAGACTTTAGACGAACATTTGTACATTTTGAAAAAAGTTTTTCAGCGGTAAGTACAAAATAAGTGGGAGTTACGTTTAGACAAATGCACACACAAGGATTTCGTACCTAGGATATTCAATCACAGGTGAAGGCATAAGGGCAGACAAGAAAGGCTTACAAGCCGTCGAAGATTTTGCAGTGCCAACAAAAGTGCAAGAAGTACAAAGTTTCCTATGGCTTTGGTCATATTTTCGCAGGTTCATTAAGGATTTTTCAACTATAGCAAAGCCACTCTTTGATCTTTTGAAAAAAGAAGAAAAATTTAGGTTTGGGCAACTAGAAATGGAAACATTTGATACACTGAAAAGAAAACTGTTTTGGCGATTTACGATCCCAGTGATGTCACAGAACTCCACTGTGATGCGAGTGCGTTAGGTTTCGGGTCAATATTACTTCAAAAGAAAAAGGGCAATAAGCTTCACCCAATTTTTTATTTTTCGAAACGTACTACTGAGGTTGAGTCTAGATATCATAGCTTTGAATTAGAAACTCAAGCAATCGTTTATGCACTAAAACGGTTCCGAATATATTTGCAAGGCGTTAAGTTTAAAATTGTTACAGACTGTAATTCGTTAACTTTAACGCTTAACAAAAAAGATATGAATCCGAGGATCGCCAGGTGGGCACTCGAACTGCAAAACTACGACTATGAGCTAGAACGCAGAACGGCTAATCGAATGCAATACGTAGATGCACTTAGTAGAAAAAATAACATACTGGTGATTCAAGCAAACACGTTCGAAGAAAACTTAGTCATATGCCAGAACAGAGACGATAAAATTGCAGAAAAAAAGAAAGATCTTGAGTTTACGGAAAGTAGTCAGTACGAAATGAGAAACGAGATAGTATATAGGAAGAAGAAGAACGAGGATTTATTATTTTACGTACCCGAATCAATGGAACAACATGTTTTATACAAATATCATGACGAGATGGGGCATTTAGGTATAGATAAAGTGGTGGATATATGTAATAGGAAAAATCTACTGGTTTCCGAACATTAGAAGTAAAACGTGCATAGCTTTCTCAAGTAAAAGTGGGAAAAAGGAAGGACTGTTGCATAGGATTCCTAAAGGGAACAAACCGTTTCAAATGGTACAATTAGATCACTACGGACCAATTCATAGTAAACAGACAAAGCATAAGTATGTTTTAGCAGTAATAGACTCTTTTACGAAATTTTGTCCGTCTTTACCCGGCTTCGTTTGACGCCGTCGTCTTTGCGCTCGTATATAACTTTCGCGCATACAGTAGACCAAAAGTTATCGTCTCGGACAGAGGGACGTGCTTCACGTCTGGAGAGTTCAGCGAATTTCTGGTAGAAAACAATGTTGAACACATAAAAGTAGCGACAGGCTCACCCAAAGCAAATGGCCAAGTCGAGATAATAAATAAGAGTTTGTGGCCTATGATAGCCAAAATGGTAAACACCAAAGAAAACATGGGATGGGAAAAAGTTTAGAGTTAGTAGAACACGCCATGAATAATACCGTACATAAAGCAGTCACAGAACAGCCTAGCGTGATGTTGTTTGGAGTCAGGCAAAGAGGAAAGATTGTAGATAGCGTCAGGGAAAATGTGTTAGACTAGGAACAAACGTTCAGTGATAAATCTTTGGAAAGTATAAGAGAAAATGCGCAAGTTGTACAAATGGGTGCTCAAAGCTATAAGAAAGAATATGCGGATGCTAAGCGGCGAGAAGTCCGTAAATTCATCGTAGGGGAATACGTAATGATTTCAAATATGAGCTCGCAAGTAGGAGCATCAAGCAAACTCATACCAAAATTCAAGGGGCCCTATATGATATCCGCGGTGTTAGAGAATGATAGGTACGTGGTAGAAGACGAAGAAGGTTTCCAACAGACACAAATACCTTACAAGGGTACGTGGTCGGTTACAAATCTAAAACCTTGGTATGAATACGGTAGTGCGGAAAAATCACAAAAGCCAAGAGTGCATGACCTGGCTCTTCGAAACGCGTAGAATCAGGAGATTCCACAAGTCAGGACGGCCCAGTTGTAGGAATATATTTAGTAAGCTAAGGTTGCATGTGCACACTACCTTTAAGTTCTAGACTAAGAACGACATACTCTTAACTAGCTCTTTTAAATTCCATACAAACATTTTTTTACCCTCAAGAGGCCCTTTGAAACCATATTTTTCTACTTTGTAGCATAGACACTGTGAGCGATTCGACTCCATATTTGCTGCATCTATTTATCTTGGCGCAGACTTCATTAAGAGCATTTAGTATGGCAGAGTATTTCTTCGCCTCTGCTTTGAATAAGTGGGACCGTTAGAAGAAGTTTCGAGCAGCCTCGCTGATAGGCTTCGTCTAGGGATGAAGACCCGGAAGCACTAGTTTGCCGACTACTGCACTAGTTGGCTTTTATTAATGTCTGGATGCCAAGTCTATAAAATTGTTGTATTTACAATCTGACATTTATATTTTTAAGAGCTGTCGGAACGGACGAGCTTCCGAGCAGCACCCTCCCTATCTATCTGGGGGCTGTCGGAAAGGACGAGATTCCTAGCAGCCTGATAGAGAGCTTCACATTTTGAGGAATATCGGAATGGACGGGGTTCCGAGCATCGCCTTCGCTGGGTTCTTTAGCTGTCGGAATGGACGAGATTTCGAGTAACCGGTTTTGGGCACGTGGTTTGTGGTAGAATAATGGTTCGCTCGCCGCTGTCTCTCTAGTCCTCTAAGTTGTTTTAAGATTGAAGCAATTACATCGCTTGTTGATGTCCATTCACTAAGACCTTTCATAATGTGACTGATGATGGTCTCCGGTGCAACCACCCCACCAATTGTAGTCCTCAGTACGTTCATTTGGCGACTAAAACGGGGGATCACAAAATATACATGGTAGAAATCTTCTACGTCGCCATGGCATATATCTCAGTAAGGGTCGTTGTCGTGTTTGTACTTAAACAGGTATGCCTTGAAACAGCCGTGTCCCCTCAGGAATTGCGTTACGTAGAAGTCAACATCGCCATGTGTTCTGCTAACCCAAGTGGCCAGATTTGGAATACATCGATGGGTCTAACGACGTTTTGAGGTGTTATTCCACCTGTTTTGCCACTCAATGAGTATTATCTTCAGAGCATGATCTCGGTCCTGTTGTGTAACGTAGGGTGATGCCATAGCCAGCGTATGCGCCTCTTTTGCCAGTATGTATATGGGTGTCATACTAGCTTATACGAAAGCGCCATCATCAGATACCGTTCTAAATGCATTACAAACCTGTAGTGAGCAAAGGCGGTATGTAGAGTTGAAATATGCCACGCACTGTGTTGCGTGTGCCCAAATAGGGGCTCCATAGAGAAATTGGTTTTTTACCACACTCGCTAAAAGTAGACGTCAACGCCCCTTTGGTGCTCTTGTGTTTAGCATTACTCTCGACAGTGCCGTTACTGTTGCAACTACTTTTTCCCTAGCGTAGTTCAAGTGGGCTTTGAAGGTTAAGCGTCCGCATCATACCTAGGTATTTAATGGTAGGCTTAGTCGAGACAGTGTAGTTGCCCATTTTCAGCTCCATTTCTTCAAGCTTCTTTCGATTCGAGATTAGTATTGCCTCTGTTTTATGCGGTGCCAGGTTAAGCCCGTAACTTTCCATCTAGTCTTTAATAACTGAAACGGCGCACGAGGCTTTTTCGCAGATAGTTTCACAATGTTTCGCTTTCACCAGTACTGCGATATCGTCTGCAAAGCCAACTATAGTTGAGCCTTCGGGTAGCTCCACGCGGAGTACCCCGTCGTACATTATGTTCCACAGTAAAGGTCCAAGAACGGACCCTTGTGGAACTCCGCCTGTTATTTCTGCTCTCTCCAAACCTTCCTCGGTCTCGTATAGTAGTACACGAGAATGGAAGTAGCTTCGGATAAGCCTGTCTCTGAGTCTAATAGGCAAATGGGGCGGAAACTTGAAGGGTCATCTAATGGTTTTTCTGGTTTGGGTATCAGTACAAGCTTTTGTCGTTTCCAAATCTGAGGAAAGATTCCATGTTTGAAGCAGTCATGAAAAACTTTTTGAAATATCGCAGTACGTTGGTTAACAGCAATTTTTAGTGCCTCGTTTGGAATGCAGTCAGTTCCAGGGGCTTTTTTGCTTCCAGCTTAGCTGCTGCAATTGTAACTTCTTCTTTTGTTATAGGATCAAAATCCGTTGACATTTGTCTCTGGCGGAAACCAACGGCCCCTGTGCAGGGAAAAGGGGGTCTACCACTGACTTCAAATATCCAGCACTAGTTGGCATCATATTTTGGCCTTTGTTTAATTTCTTTGTGACAATTTTATATGCTGCCCTCAACGGATTTCGTTCTGCGTCATCACAAAGTTCTAGAAAACACGTTTTTAAGTGCATCCCGGGCATTTTTATTAGCTGTACGGGCTTCTGCAAAGTTCTCTAATCCCCTAGCTCTTTTGCCATTATCTTCATGGCCTTGGAAATCTGCTGATCCTCGATAGTCCGTGGAAGGCAACATGATAACAAAGGAATCACGAACGAAGGTACTGGTTTTCCAGCCGTTCGGTTTTTCTCGAATTTTTCGCGGCAACGAATATTTTTTGCCGCAATTAATACTGCAGATTAGGGCTGAGTAGTCGCTCTGAGTATAGCAAGTACTATTTTCCAATTCCGCAAACCTAAATAGCTCAGAGCTGATAAAAGTCCGGTCTATTATCTACCCAAAAGCAATTCTACTAAAAGTGTGCTCAGAACCTCTATTCAGTAGAACCACGTCTAGACATGCGAAAGCCTGTAGAAGAGCTCTTCGCCTAGGGTTTGTGCTGGGTTATAATATGCGATGATAATATTTTTCCTGTCTCATGCATCGATTGCAAGCTTTAAAACGATATCTTCGAACTCTTGAATACTTGTACTTGGAGCAATGTAGCAGCTTTAAACGTATATGTCATTGATTTCTGCAACTACGAAGCAAGGTATTTTGCATCCAGAGAGCCGGACTTCCACATACCCATAGGGCCGCCTTTCTGCTTGTATCTTGAACCCAGCATGGTGGTGACTTCACTTTGTAAGTCTCGCTGAGTATTGCCACGTCGAATTCTTTTTCCAAAATGGTTTGCGAGAGAAGATCTTGTGCAGCAGTGATTTAGATTTAATTACAATGATTTCATCATTGTTTTATTTTTTTTAGTATACTGGTATACTGGACATTTTGTGCCTCCAGTGATGTGGTTACTAGAACCACTTCCGCGCTTTGCACATAACAAGCAGTTATAGGCATTGGTGCACGTTTTGATATTATGACCAGGTTGGCCACACTTGAAGCATAATTTGATAAAGTCGTCGCGGCTTCTGCAGTTCTTTGAGATATGACCAAAGTCACAATATTTATAGCAACGCTTTGGTTGAATTTTTTGTCGAATTATACATATTGTCCACCCGATTCTGACCTTTCCCTTTTCTGGCAGCTTGATAGAAACACTTTGGGGCAGCATGAAAGTAGCCGTAGGGTTTCCGCATAGATTTTATGTTGGATGGTTGCAATTGAGCAGAGCCACACAGCGTGTTAATGGCGGAGCACTCTTCATCGGGAGTGGTGACTTCATCGATGTCCTGATTTTCAACCGGCACCAATTCCATAATAGATTTAACATCTGCTTTGCCTGTAAGAACCTCTTTTACCGCCGTATGTACATAGTTTCTCGGTGTTAGCATCATCGTTCTGCTTGAGCTGGAACAGGATATCCCCATTGTATGGACATATATACCCAGTAGCAAATCGTATAGGCTTTCCAATGAAGTGGTAATTTGCAGCTCCAGTATACGAGAGCTTCCAACATCGATTACATTTTGTAACAGGGCTTGTGTTTGAAAACTCATTCATACCACTTCGCTTACATCTTCCAACGAAGAATTCATAAGGACCAATTGTCGCTTTATCTTTTGCAATGCAAGTGTTCATAAGCCCAACTTTAGGTTTCGTTGTATATTGTTAGCGAAGTGGTATTATGTACAACTTTCTGCTTCGTTGTAAATTGCATTCGAAAGGGAAATTTGTGCAAACTACTCCTACGCTGTACTTTAAAAGGTAATGCATTTAACTCGCTATTTCATTGCCTCTTACAGGCGAAGCAGTACTCCAACCCACTACCCCAAATTAAACATTGCAATTTTTAAATATAGACATACATAGGTACGTAAATCCAGTAAAACATTAATTATTAGTTGATTTACAGTTTTTAAAATATTCATGACTCTATTTTTTATTTCTTATTTCAAAAACTCCGTCTTCGTCCTGCACTCATCTGCGTACAAAATAAAACTAAATAAAGAAACACAATACATGAAATAAACATGTAAAACACCAAATTTTACAACAACAAATCATTAGAGAGTGCTGTCTACGATAGCCCGACGAACGGGCCCAAGGTAAAAACTCCATCTTTTGATGGAACAATTCCTTTCCAGGTTTTCAAGCTCCAATTTGAAAAGACGGCTTCAGCAAACAATTGGAGTATGGAAGACAAGACTGCCGCACTATTTGTAGCACTAAAAGGACCGGCAGCTGAGATCCTACAAACTGTTCCCGAGCGTGAAAGGGATAACTACGATGAGTTAATGGATGCCGTAGAAAGACGTTACGGTAGCAAGCATAGGAGACAAATTTACCAGATGGAGCTGGAGAATCGCTTCCAGAAAACAAACGAGACTTTGCAAGAATTTGCTTCCGAAATTGAGAGGTTGGCTCATTTGGCTTTTGGAGATACATCTGGAGAATACCTCGAAAGAGTAAAAATGCAGAAGTTTGTCAATGGAATACGAGACACATATACGAAGAGAGCAACATATGCGAATCCGAGAACAACGTTTGCTGAAACTGTCTCATATGCCCAAACCCAGGAAACAGCAGCGCTCTTAAGTGGTCCAGCATATAAAGCACACCGAGTAGAAGTAGAATCAGCGGATGTAATGAATGAAATGCTTAAAACACTTAAGGCGATCGCAGGTAAAATCAGTTCTGATTCAACAGGAAAAGAGATTGGCACTGGAAAATGCTTCAGATGCGGAGAAGCTGGCCATTTTGCACGCGAGTGTAAGACAGCTTATGACAGACGTAAGAGTTCAGCAGGCTGTATGCACAGAGCTGAAGACGAACAGATTCCTAACCAGTCGTTAAACTAAAACGAGCCAGCCAGAGAGGGCGTAGGCTGGCTCCTGCAATTGAATGCCCTAGAATCGATACGCCTCGAATTGGCAGGACAGCAAACAACATCACTGTTTGCGGGTATGTGGACGGACATAAGCGAGTACTAAGTGTGGATACGGGAGCATCCCATTCCATTATTCGGTCAGATCTGGTCACAAAGGAGGTTAGATCCTTATCTGGAGCAAAGTTGAGGACAGTAACTGGTGAGGACACGCGAGTTATAGGAGAAGTAATCTGCAAAGTTGCGATTGGGAATGTGGTAGTTGTACACAAGTTTATAGTAGCGGAGATTTTCGACGAAGTCATATTGGGTATGGACTTCCTAATGAGTCAGGGAATGAATATCGACTTGGGCAAACGGATGATGACGAATAACAACGTAAAGGTACCACTTCGCTTTGGGCATGACAGCCTATTCAGCAGCAAACGAGTTGTCTTGGAAAGTAGTTCTGAGCGGGCTTTTGGCTATCGCAGATCGGAAGCGAACCCTGTGGATAAGTGGGAAGTAAACCAATTGAGGAAGTGCCAGCAGAAAGATCGGCATTTGAGAGTTGTAATGCATGGGTTGTACATGGGTACACGGCCAACCAAAGAACAAATGGCAGCGGAAAGTTCAATCGCAAAGGCGTATTGGGCGCAATGGAACAGATTAAGGTTAATATCTGGATGTTTGTATAGGACTTGGGAGAGCGGGGAAGGCCAATTTTCTCGAAATCTCATAGTTGTCCCAAGGCTAAGAATTCCCGATGTTCTCAAAGAATTCCACAATGGACTGAGTGGAGGACACTTGGGAATCACGAAGACCATGGAGAGAATCAAACAGAAGTTCTATTGGGTTAGATGTCGACGATCGGTAGCAGAGTGGATCGGCAAATGCACGGGGTGTGATGCATCTAAGGCACCGAAATCACGAAGTCATGGTCAGACAAAGTTTAAGCATATTACGACGAATGTGTCCAAACCATTTCCTACGAGTAAATTAGGGAGTAGGTCAGCAGTACACGAAACAACGGATAAAAGTCCAGCAAAGGTAAGTTTTGGCAGTGAACTTCGGTTACCAAGCTATCCAAAGTTTGGTGATGCGCGCAAGAATGGTAGGGAAACGTCCAACACCCTGGAGAAGGAGTTGCGAGAAGTGCATGATCTTGTAAGGCAGCGTACACAAATTATAAGTGATAAGAAGAAGGCCAGGAATGACAAGGCGATGAATTCTTAAGGATTCCACGAAGGAGATTTGGTGCTGTTGTATAATCCACAACGAAAGAAGGGTTTGTCCCCAAAATTGCAGTGCAACTGGGAAGGTCCGTACAAGGTCATAAAACGGCTAAATGACGTGGTTTATCGAATCCAGACAGTTGGGAGACCTAGGAATAGGCTTGCGTCATTTGGAACAGTTAATGTGTCTGATCGGGACGATCAGACTTAGGTGGAGGGCAGTGTGGCGATATTCCAAAACACGAATGACATACGAAAGAGAAACCGAGAAAGATATAAAGACGTCGAGAAAAAGCAAATAGAACAATCGCAATCGAGAACTTTCGATAACGATCGATAATGTTCTAGAGCTGCCACAGTGTACGCAGCTCGGAGTATAAAAAGGCGTTGCCACGCCGTTAGGTAATTCAGTCTGTAATTAAACCTTGAAGAGTAAAGTTGTAAAGTTGTAAGCTAAGTGTTTTAAAGTTGCGAGTGCGCAAATACAAGTATCCGTGAATTAAATAGCGTTGTTAAGTGTTGTCAATTATTTGAAAACAAATAAAGTAAGCATTAAGGAAATCCGAGCGTGTTTTATTTAACAATCCAGTGGTCGAACCTGAAGGATTTTGGAAATCATCGGCGTTTCAGGGTAAAAACGTAACAATATGCTTGCGCAAAGAGCTGTTGAAACAAAAACACGAAATGCCTACAGCTAAATACGTTTCTGGCAAAATTGCGCCCAGGGATCGTGTGCGTACACACTTGGAGACACTTGTTCATGTATGCATTGTGAACAGATGTATGCACAGAACGTTCCCAACAAACATTCTGGTTAAAGAGTAATTAGAATATGTAGTTGTACTAAAGTATTTTTCTACGGCAGAGGGCAACACATTTTTGTATGTAGTGAGGCAATTCTGGTATCAGGTTTTAAATTCGAAAAACAGTACAAAACTACTTACATATGTATGTATATTAAAACTCTAAAGTAACATAAAATAAAACTTCTACAAGTTTAGAAAATGTGCTTTTTTGGTGTGTGTATACAAAAATACTTTTTATTGTGCTGTTTTCCAAATAGACAATTGGCACAGCTCGTGGTTTTTATGAATATGTTTACCGACGATTTTTCAAAATTACTCATTTTGATTTGGTTTGCTAGCAAATTTTACAAACCACCATTAATTTTGACAGACAATACCAATGTTGTAATGCGTATTAAAACAAGTAAGAAAAGCTAAATTCGGGAGAAACCGATTTTTATATACCCTCGCGATGTATTTTTGCATGGGCGGTGTCCACAATTTCACAAAAACCCCGTGTCTTTGTTTCAAATCGCTGCATACAAATCAAGTTTCTTAATTAAATATCTCTCTAAATATCCAATTTTAATTAATATGTTCCACAAGATAAAGAAAAAACGAAATTTATGCATTTTTTAAATTTCCGTTATATGGGAGGTGGGCGAGGTTATGGTCCAATGTAAAAAATTTTCTACGATAATAATAGCGATATCAAGGAAAATATGCCCACCAAATTTTGTGACGATAATACTGTTATTGAGATACAGAAAATTTTTCATAAGTGGACGTAGCAACGCCCATTTTTCAAAATTTCATAAATACCAAATTTCTTAGTTCAAAATCACTCCAAATATGTAATTTCACTCAAATTTCTATAACAGATACCTAAAAAACCGAGTTTTTGCATTTTTCAAAAATTGTCGTTATAAGGGAGGTGGGCGTGGTTATTGACCGATCTTGACCATTTTCAATAGCAACCCACCATGTTCAAATAGCAATCTATGTACCAAACTTCATTGAGATATCTCAATTTTTACTCAAGTTATTGTAACCACGGACAGACGGACGGACGGATGGACGAACAGACAGTCAGGGCTAAATCGATTCCTCTTTTCATTCTGATCATTTTTGCAATTCGCTAACAAAAGATTACGGCTATAGTAAGATTATAGTTTCATATGTACTCGTATGTAAATGCTCAAAAAGAAACATACATACATAGTTGCAGTATAACCACTGAGCAACGAATGAAGCTGTTTGTGTTTGAACTGCTGACATACAAATTGAAATAAAAAGCAAAAAAGAAGGAAATTTGAAGAAAAAAAAGCAAAAGAATAAAATAAACAAGTAAAGAGTGGCTAAGTTCGATCGAACTTTATATACCCGGCGCACGCTTTCAGCTAAATTTTTAAACTAACTAGGTATAATCTAACATGTGTGCCAAGTTTAGACGAAATCGATAAAGTAGTTCCAGATATATACATATGATCTCATATAGTCGGAATTCTGGCTGCAATACAACACCACATATTAAAATCAAGATATTTCCCTTCACCATTTATTGAAGTGTCCGATTTTTAGTATTTTCGAAAATTACCGTTATATGACAGGTGGGTGTGGTTATGGTCAGATTTTCATAATTTTCTACGTGTAATAAATTTGAACAAAATCGGGTGGGAGAGATATACATACATATGAACTCATAAGTGGGCGGTGCCACGCTCCCTGTAAAAAATGTTGATACAGTCGGATTTTCTGCTCGAATACAACAATCGATACCAAATTTGAGCTTATTAGCTTCCATAGCTACTAAAATATAGCAATTTTTGCATTTTCGACAATTGCCGTTATATAGGAAGTGGGCGTGGTGACTGTCCGATTTTGCCCATTTTCAATACCAACCTGCTCTGGGTCAAAACCAATCTATCTACCAAGTTTCATTTAGACATCTCAATTTTTAGTCAAGTTGTCGCCTGCACGGACGGACGGATGTACAGACAGACATCGCTAAATCGACTTCTCTTTTCATTCTGAGCATTTCGGTATATGTATGTATGTCTATATCTATCTTTATTCCGTTACAAGCAACCGTTATATGAACAAAGTTATAATACCCTTGTACACAAGTGCGCGGGTATAAAAATTTCGCTTTAGAATGAGACAAAACAAACAATTTGTTACCAAAGGGCTTGGAATTGCTTTTGATAGAACAGTAAATATAAAAAATCAAAATAGAAAAATTGATTGGTATATGTTTTTAATTAGTTAGTTAATATCCATTATGTCCACCACCATTTTACATTACTTTCATAGTTTTTTTAGGCATACTATTAATTAAGTTGGTAGCGGGGCGTGCTATTACTGGAAATGTCGCTAGGTTCGAGGTTCGAATCTTAGCCAGGGCAAGTAAAATGCAAATCATACAAAAGTTTTTTTCTAACAGCGGTCACCCCTCGGCAGGCAATGGCAAACCTCCGAGGGTATTTCTGCCATGAATATAAAGACGCACACCACAAATGGTAGGAGAAGCTCAGCTATATAGTGTAAGCGCCAAATTATTATTATTAATTAAAGTCAGACAGGTTTTTTTAGGTATCTCATACCAAGTTTTTTTGATACGTTCCCATAATTGGTCTTTGTTGGAGAAAGTTTGATGCGCCAATTTCTTTTTTAAGTCTCCCCACAGATTTTCTGTCGTATTTAAATCCGGGGATGTACTGGGACAACTCAACGCATTGACATAATTGTCCACAAATCATTTTCTAACCAACTATGTTTTGGCTCGTTATCTTGCTGATACACCCAACGCAATGCCAAAACTTCCCCGAACCATAAAGTTTCCACCTCGGAATCGTTTCATAACCATTTTTTTTTTGTTTCGGCACTCCCTAGGATATTTCTCCACTTCTTCTCTCCCTCAAGACCTTACCAATCGATTTGATTTCTTGCAAAGTTTAACCTTTTACTCAAATTTTTCCCTAGCATTAACGGAACTTTTCTGGCTATTTATGCCTTCCTGACATGGTTGGCCTTTTGTAACGGCCTGGAAACTGTTTGAGCACTCAATAAATTTCCAATTTCTGCTGCTATCATCTTCGAAGACTTAAAAGGATCCTTTTTGCAAGTAACAATGTGACGATCAAGAGTTGTGTCGGTTTTTGAGGCCTTCCTTGAGTCTCTCTTTTAGGTTTCCGTTTCAAAGCATTTTTAACGAAATTATGAGATCTTTGCATTAATTTCCCAACTTCCCGGAGTGATTTTCCTTTGTTTCTAAGATTCGAAACCAACTTGGATTCTTCAACTGTGCAGTGTGACCGATCTAATTAACGGAATTATTTATTTATTAAGTATGTGTGTTTGTATATTGAGATTTCGGGAAAGACAATTTACCTGAAAAAACTGAATGAAATTAACTTTAGTTTTTGAATATATAAGGTGCACTTGCCAAGCCAGTTTTGTAGTGATTCAAGCTAAACTCAAATTCTCATAACTTCATTTATTTAGAAATAGCGATGACACATTATCCTAACTTAACCAACAGCATATCTCATCAAGTAATGACAATAAAAATGTTCCTAAATTAATATGAATTATAATTTGTGAAATTTAACTATTATTTTAAGCAGGTGTGCATGTATCTCGTTATATTATACCACATATGTACATCAGAACATATATAAAGAATAGATGGATATTTAAGATGTAAAGTTTCAACCATGCTCGCCCCTCAACTAACGACCTCTATCCCCCCTGTTTGTGCATCTAAACATTCCGCATCTTTCCCCGCAAACCTTTAAGTTAAAGAATTATTACAGAACGAGTCGAACTCTAATATATTTCTCTAGGGTAGAAAGTTAGACAACTATTAGAAAAACTGTCGAAAACTAAAGCATTCGTTTTTGATATCGAGAAAAATAGTAGTTTTCTAATCGTATTTTAAAGTTGAATTCTAATTGGTTTCTAAAGCGGATTTTTGATAGTTTTATTTCATATTGCCTCATTTCCTTTGTATTAGTGGAAGTAGTGTAAAAATATTTTAAACTAAAATTCTTCATTTTTAATTGTTTATAAGCCGCGGCCTCCCGCCAAGCCAAGGAAATGTGAGTCTGATGAGGAGATGTAGTGATCTTCGAAATAGTACTATAACTTCTACCGCTTTGGGTGTTTTTCCTTTTACCTTTTTCCCAAAAACTAAGCGGCCTTAAAGCTTATAAACAATTAAAAATTATATACGAGTGTTTCTCTTAACAAATTCTAATTTTGTTCTTTAAGCTCATTTAATCCAGCTCTTCTCTAACGTTAGAGAATTTGTTTGCTGGGAACTTGTATGAAAATGCCGTTCCATTAAACACTTTAAATTTATAAAAAATTTTATTATTTTGGGTAAATTAAACAAAAAAATTAAATTTATTGAAAGTTATATACAGTGAATTTTTTATAAAATTTGTATATGTGGTAATAAAGTATTTTAAAACAATTTTCGTTTTTATTAATTTGGGCATTGGCTTTTATTTTTACCATACTGGCGCGAGTTTATTCGTATTTAACGCATAATATACTCGTATACCAAGAAATTGGCCAAAAACCTTTTATTTTAAGCTTAAAAAAATTAATATGTTAATTAAAATTTAATAATTTAGTTTAAATTATTCCGGTTTTCTATTTTTTTTTTTCAATTAAAAATTGTAAAATTTTAATTTATCTTATATAAGCACAATACAAAACTTTTTAAAAGTAATGTATCTCATCCAGGGATACTCAAAAAACGAAATGACAAAATTAGATAAGATTCGACGCCATTTTATCAAAACGAAATCTTTTCGGTAATCTTGAAGTGTGCTGGCAATGCCAAAAAATTAAGAAAAATATTACCAAACAAATTTAAAAAAAAGTACCAAAAAGTTTAAAACGCAGTTTTATTACTATGTTGGCGCAGTAACTAAGCTATTTGCGTTAGTTTGTAAAATAATGTTATTTATTCTGGTCACCTTAGATTCTTGGTTTTTTCCTTCCAATCGTTTGTATTTCCTTTTATCTAACATTTTCTTCTTAGTCATTTACTTCTTATTCTATTAAAATTAATAACTTTGAATAACCTTTAACGACAGTGGTCATATTTGTTCTATCAATTTAATAAAACAACATCAAAACGAGGTTCTCATCTCTAATTCAGTTAACAAATAACAAAAGTGTATTCCCTTTTTAAAATAATTGATATCTTTTAAATTTCAAAATACAATGTTCTATGGAATATTTGACGTGCGGAGTCGGTATATACGAGTAACTGTAGGTGCCGGAATTTGTGCTACAACACAAAGCAATGAACCGAATTGCACCTAGCCATATTTCTTTTGTTTTTATTTTTTTTTTTTTTGTTATATTTAGTATTTGTTTTCCCATTACTAGGCATATTTAAGTGCACATGCTTTTAATGTGAGCTAAAACGGTCTACCAATGTGATTTTTAGTAATGAATAAAAGTAAGAAAATTTAACTAAGGTAAATGCATCGGATACCGACCACCTAAGAGTGATCAGTAGATTGTTCATTTAGTAGTTATTATTCTTACTAACTTTTCAAACTTAGAATAATTAGTCTATAAAGATTAAGGTCAATTTTATCGAATGGCATTTTCTTGTCAATGATAAAAAATTATGGTTTAAATTACGAAAAATTTAATGACTGCATGTGCGTGTTGTACCGACCATCGGCATGTTGTACCGACCATGATGTGTACGACTGCGCGTGTCCCGACCACATTCCGGACATGGTGTGTAATGGTTTTGGGCATTTTTTTGAAGGTGTTGACGAAGATATTCATAACACCATATATTTTTAAACCATTAACAAATAAGAAAGCGAAACTTACGATCCTAAAAATCATGACACTTAGTCATAATTTGCTGTTAACAATATAGCTTAGTGAATTTAAGATGTTAAAATAGATTCTTTTAATATATATGTATATGTATATTAAATATAAATTAAATAAATATATATCAAATATATTGAATTTTGGACCGATTTTCCGTCATCCCTTGTCTAGTTTGGTTTTAAGACAAACCGGTTTCGGCGACCACATTTCTCGCTGTCTACATACCGCCGCTGAAGAATCCATCGGATTTCAGCGAGCCCGAAAGAACAACTGGTATGACGAGGAATGTCGCGCCGCTACGGAACGTAAAGACGCTGCCTACAGGGCCACACTGCGATCGGGTGCAACGCGAGCTGTGCGGGAGCGTTATCGAGAGTTGAAGAAGGAATCAAGACGCATTTTTCGTGAGAAAAAGAGAGAGGCCGAAATGCGTGAGTGCGAAGAGCTTGAGATGCTGCCCGACAGGAATAGCGCCCAAAAATTTTTCCAGAAAGTACGGCGGCTAACAGAAGGTTTCAAGACCGGGGCGAACTCCTGTAATAATGAAAACGGCGACCTTGTAACTGATGTCTACAGCATACTTAAATTATGGAGGTAGCACTTCTCCACACTGCTTAATGGAAGCAACTGCAACAACCCTGGAGAAGATGTTGAACCCGAATTCGCAATCAATGATGATGGACGCGATGTACCATCACCCGACTATGTCGAAATTCGGAAAGCGATAGCACGGCTGAATAACAACAAAGCCCCAGGGCCGATGGGTTACCAGCTGAGTTATTTAAGTACGGCGGAGAGGAGCTGGTTAAGTGAATGCACGAGCTCATCTCTAGAATATGGTCGGAAGAACGCATGCCTACTGATTGGAACTTAAGTGTGCTCTGCCCAATCCACAAAAAGGGTGATCCTGCAGTTTGCGCCAATTATCGCGGGATTAGTCTTCTTAACATCGCATATAAGGTTCTATCGAGTGTATTGTGTGAAAGACTTAAGCCCACCGTCAATGAACTGATTGGACCTTATCAGTGTGGCTTTAGACCTGGTAAATCCACCACCGACCAGATATTCACAATACGCCAGATCTTGGAAAAGAGCCGAGAAAGAAGAGTCGACACACACCATCTTTTTGTCGACTTCAAAGCCGCCTTCGACAGCACGACAAGAAGTTTCCTATTTGCCGCAATGTCTGAATTTGGTATCCCGGCAAAACTTATACGCCTATGTAAAATGACATTAAGCAACACCACCAGCTCCGTCAGAATCGGGAAGGACCTCTCCGAGCCCTTTGATACCAAACGAGGTTTCAGACAGGGTGACTCTTTGTCGTGCGATTTCTTTAACCTGATGCTGGAGAAGATAATTCGAGCCGCAGAACTTAATCGGTCGGGCACCATATTTTATAAGAGTGTGCAATTGCTGGCGTACGCCGATGATATTGATATCATCGGTCTTAACAACCGCGCAGTTAGTTCTGCCTTCTCCAAACTGGATAGAGAAGCTAAGCGAATGGGTCTGGAGGTGAACGAGGGCAAGACGAAGTATCTCCTGTCATCAAATAGACAGTCGGCACATTCACGACTGGGATCAAATATCACTGTTGACAGTTATAACTTTAAAAAAGTAGAGGACTTCGTTTACTTAGGAACCAGCATCAACACCAATAACAGCGTCTGCCTTGAAATCCAACGCAGAATCTCTCTTGCCAACAAGTGCTACTTCGGACTGAGTAGGCAACAGCACAGTAAAGTCCTCTCGACGGACAAAAACCATACTCTATAAGTCTCTCATCATGCCTGTCCTATTGTAAGGCGCAGAAGCATGGACGATGACAACATCAGATGAGAGCGCTCTTGGAGTGTTCGAGAGAAAGATTCTTCGAAAGATTTATGGCGAATACCGTGTACGATGGAACGATGAGCTGTACGAGTTGTACAAGGACATAGACATAGTGCAGCGGATTAAGGACCAGCGGTTCCGCTGGCTAGGCCACGTCGTACGAATGGATGAAATAGCTCCAGCTCTGAAGGTTTTTGACGTGGTACCCGCTGGTGGTAGCAGAGCAAAAGGAAGACCTCCTCTGCGTTGGAAAGACCATGTGGAAAAGGACTTGGCTATTCTTGGGATTTCCAATTGGCGCCAGTTAGCAAAAGATAGGGACAGCTGGCGTGCTTTGTTGACCTCGGCCAAAATCGCTTAGGCGGTTCATGCGCCAACTAAGTAAGTAAGTAAGTTTCTGCGTTGTGTCATCTTCAGTGTCGTTTTTCCAACAACAAAAAAGAAAATAATATCGCCAGTCAGGCTTATCACATAAGGATTAACACACTTTTAACATCATACCAAAGACGTAAAATGAAAATACATAACACCAAGGCACGGAAAATCGTTCTAAAATTCAACAGATTCCTATCCTGTCGGAAACTTCAACAACAAGAAAAAATAAAATATCAAATATATATTAATAGCAGGGCTGCTCAACAAACGAAACGATATCATTTTGTTTTGTTAACGAGCAAAATTAACTTAACGAAATGAGTTTGTTGCGTTTCGGCGTCATGTTATCAAACCGAAATCAAATCGTAATGTTGCAACGTTATAGAATTTCCGTTTTCGTTAATTTTAATGTGCCTAAAAGTATGCAGCGCTTCTGTTTGCGCCTGTTTGCGCTTCTGTTTGCGACGAGTGAATCTCCAGCGTTTTTCTTAACGTTTTAACGTTACCGCCAGCATTTCGTTTCGGTTAAAAACGTAATGAAATTTATTCTAATAATTGCTTTAACGATAATATTTTGAAATGTTTCAACCGAAACAAGAGAAAACATTTCGGAACGGTTAAATTTAACGTTAAAATGCATCCTTGATTAATAGTCTTCTTCGGATCATAGACACAATTTTTAGTAGCCACTTGATTCCAATGCCATCTGGCGTTTCAAGCAGTTAATTTATGTATATAATTTAACGAGGCTGATATTTTCGGCGGCTTTGCCGTGTTGTGTGTAAAATAACTGAAGGACCAGTGGCAAATGATGGAATAACACTAAAAACTTGTTTAAAGTCTGTTCAATTTCCTTCATGGTTGTGCAACTATCGCTAAATGTAAAATTTTTGAAAAACAAAAAGAAAGCTTAAAACGCAACTGAACGTCCAGACACTGTAAACAAATAAATTAAAATGAAATGGAAAGAACTTTCCGTACTTCAGTTTAGATGTAGTATACATAATGGTGTGTGTTTTTGTGCTAAACAGGAAAAAATTCAGCAATTTTTTGAATTGTTGGTGCTGAACATCTTGCTACATTCCTTTACGAGAAGATAAGGGAAAATCAGTTTCACTCCGCCAAGGCGAACGCAAAGAGCAAGAGTTGCAAGTTGGCCATATTTGTTGGTAAGGGTTGGCCCAAATCGTCTCCAAATATTTTGCCAGATAGAAAAACAAATAACTGCTAGGAAACTTTTCTCATCTCCCGAATTTTTCAACTTGCCGCGAATAATGACTTTGTATACACACTGAAAAATGCTATTCCCTACAGAAAATGCATCTGCCATGCAGCGGGCCGATACAGGAGCCATGAGCTCCACGTTTTTATTCGGTCTGCAACTGTCTGGCGCATCAGAAAACAATTTCGTATCTGCATCTGCTGTACTTCAATCGTGCTGACTCAAGTATGCCTGTTGTTGGTACTTGCAAGAATGATTGGCGAGGAAAAGAAAACGGCTATGGAGTTCTTCTGTACTAAGAGTGAAGTGATACTGCAGCAACAATAAAGGATTTACCATCACTTTTATGATTTGTTGGTAGTTCGGTAGCAATCTCTTCGTGATTACCGTCTTTGCTTGTTGTTGTTTCTTTCTTCCACTTACAGCTTGCGTTTTAACAAGGATTTTACTGCAGACTCGGCAGTGATGCAGGCCCAATCGGACGTCCCTGGTTGGATCCTTGCAAACGGCAACGCAATGCTTGTATGACCACCTAAACAGTAGATGTACCATTAGTTAGTTAAACCGATTGAGGCAAGAGGAGTGACTAGCCTGGCATATATGTATATACATATGTACAGTAGGATGCATGTGCATAAACATAAATATATTCGTTAGCAATCATTCGCATCATGCGGGAAGTGGGCAGTAATTGTTGGATAAAAGTTCACCGTCAACTCATTCGAGAACATACATACTTATGTACATATGTACATTAAGGTTAACGTCAGCAAAATCGAAGTTGAAATGCATTGATAACAACATTATCTTTAGTAAATAGTTTTAAAATATAAACATTTATATGTAAATATGTATGTAAAAATAGATACATGTACATATATGTATATAGACACATTCTTTCTATCCTTTATAATACGCTCTACAAGTCAGCAGAGTTTGAAATAAGTGCTCAAATTATAATTTTTTATAATTTCAAAAGTGCTTATTGAAGTACTCATTTTTGTTCAGGGCGTGGGAAAAAACTGAGTAGTTTCCCCTTGTCGGTGTGATTTTATATCTTTTTCCTACCTACAAAAATATCATATAGGTAAAGAATATGTCTTATTTTCTCTAACAGACAACTAATCATTTTTATGCTTATAATGTAATTAGCGCTGGCAACCAAACTGCTTATTGTTGTCGTCACAAACTCATCAGCAATAATTATCAAACTACTAATTTTTGTCATCACAAAGTCCTCAGTACTAATAAACAAACTCCGCATTTTCATCATCATAAAGTCCTCCGCACTAATGTTAATCCATCAAGATTTTCCATGCATAAGCATTAAGGCGGGACGATTTTGTAACCCATATCGCGCCTTCGACATAACGATTCCTTTGTTTATTGAATCATTTTCTAGATAGAGCCGAATTTCGGTTTATCTGAACGATCGGTTGTATGGGAGCTATATGTTATAGTCATCTGATATTGATGATTTCAGTGTCAACATTATATTTGTTATAAGTGTACTAAATATATAATTTCATGTTTTTAGCTGCATAAATGGGAGAGTGATTCCTTGGTGGCCGCTGTGGTCGAGTTGGTAGCGGTGCGTGCTATAACTTGATATGCCGGTGAGTTCGAGGTTCGAATCTCAGTCAGGGCAAGCAAAATCTTAATAATAGAAAATGTTTTTTCTAATAGCGGTCAACCCTCGGCAGGCAATGGCAAACCTCCGATTGTATTTCTGCCATGAAAAAGCCTCTTATTAAATACATCTGCCGTTCGGAGTCGGCACAAAACTGTAGGTCCCTCCATTTGTGGTATAATAAAAAGACGCACACCACAAATGGTAGGAGAAGCTCGGCCAAACACTGAGCTATATAGTGTACGCGCCAAAATTATATATATTATATCTTATTCCGTTCAGTTTTAGCAAAAGAGGCGTAAACAAGGAAGTACTTCAATGGTTTCATCAGACTAGGAATTTTATTATATATTTTTAAGAAATTTTAGAGAGAACGGGTGTGATATGACGAAAATTCATCCAAAACTCTATTTGCTTTGAATTTGTTTTTTTTATGTTCCCGAACTATAAAGGGATATTACAATTACGTTAAAATCAAATCAAATAGAGCTTTTAAAGAACTTAAAAAATATCGAATTTGATTTAAACTTGATATTTGGAAATTAATATCGATGCATCGAGAATAAAAAATCGACGTAAATATTCATTATTTTCTGAAAAAATATCGATATTTTGATATATCGATACTTTTTGCCCAACTGTACATCAGACCACAACATTAAACGTAACACTTAAGCCGGCATCTAAACGCACTAAGCTAAGCTTACGATGTGTGAGCTGTTGTTATTTTTCCTTCTTTTTCCCTTTACAACTTTTTCCTATCAAGTTCGGCTGTTCTGCTGCTTTGCTGGGTTCGACTAACGCGAAAGACAAGAAGAAAGAAGTCTGATGAGGAAATGTAGTGATGTGAAATGTACTACTAAAGCTTCTACCGATTTGAGTATTGCTGTTTTTTCCTTATAATTTTTCCCAAAAACTAATCGGCCTTAAAGCTCATAAACAATAAAAAGCTATAATTACAAGTTACTAAATACTTATACAATTAAATCCATGACCCAACTAGCACCAAAGTAGCAGTAACCAAGACCGGAACATTTAGCGAGTAAATATTACGAAATCGGCTCAAAATGTACTACTTTGGTGCATAATAACTCTATTTGAAGTCACTGAGTGACAAATTTTACCAATGCTGGTTACTTTAAATTATGTTGATTATAAGTAATATTACTAGTATTGTGTACATCTGTGTTACCAGTTAGAAAATCTTGCAGCTCTTTAAATTTGCAAAGATGATAACGGTGACCAACGCATGTTTCTAAAACACCACTTCAAAGGTTGTAGATACTTTTAAGGGTCCTTCATTGTCGTCTTAAATCGTTACTATCAGTGGTTACTACTATAGAGTGCCTGTCACATATTAAATTCACCATGAAGTAAATTGCACAATTTATTCCCCAGTAGTAATACACTTGCATGATGTACAGCATTGTGTGTAACGAAGTGAAACATTCGGCAGTGTGGCTCCCAAAAATAATGACGTCTTTGACTCGCTCACCAAAAAAGGAAATAAGTTTTGACATTCAACGACCTTTTACAGAAAACTAACAGCCTCAACTAAAGCCAGTAACGCAGCTGAGAGGGCGATTTGATAACTCAGTGACTTTTGCAATAAGACAAAATTCGGAAAAAAAGCATTATATTTCTCAACATAATCTTCCATTAACTCTATACACTTTTCCAATTTTTTTTTATTTCTTCCAAATAAAAGCTTTTCTCAAAACTCTCATTTGACGAAAAGCGCTCACCACCCAGCTTTTTCTTCAGGTTTAGAAATAGGAAATAGTCGCAAGGGCCTAAATCTGGAGAATATTATGGATGGGGCGGAAGTTCATAGGCAAATTCATGGATTCTTGCATTGCTTTGAAGTGGTCACACGCGTATGGTCGAATATGAGCAATTGCGATGCCCATCGCGCGGTTAGCTTTTTCATATCTAAATATTCGTGTAAAATGTGATGTAACCGTTGAGATGCCTCCGGTCATCCAATAACATTCAATGGATTATACCGGCAATTTCAGGTGTAACGACCTCTTTTGGGCGACTTGAACGTTCGGCGTCAATTGTGCTTTGTGCCTTTCTTTGGTTTCGGCGAAGTTTTGTTTTTCGCAAAAAATAATGCTTAAACAGCACATTAAATTCTTTTTTCCCATTTTTGTTAAAAGTCAAGCGGTTATCCGCTTTCAACGGCTGTCAACCATAAATTTAATAACTCAACTTGACTTATCAAACCGCCCTAGTAGAAAGACACTACCATGACATCAGCTCTGCTCGTTTTTTTTTATTGTTGATATTCCGGGCGAGGTTCCAGTAGTGCGTTTCTGTAACTTTTCGTTATGATATCGAAAGAAATATCACTTTCGCGTAACAAAAAGTTTATAACGAACAATTATTTTGAAGTGTGTCTGTAACTCAGAGAAGTCACCTTTCGTTATGGTTGTGGTGAGTTGTTATAAAGTGTATGAAACAGTGGAAACACTGTTTATTATGTCGTTGACAGCTGAGTTCTAATTGTAAATTTTACTTTTTGCATTGTTTTGTTTAATTATTTATTTAAAAAGTAAGTATAGACAAATGAGGTATGTGTGTAAATGTGAAGTGTAAACTTTTCACATCCCGGAAGCGCGATTTAAAGAGCTTTTTAGATTCAAAAAAGAAGCTACAATAGCAATGTTAAATGAAGTACGCCCTCAAATGAAAGACGGAGTAAGACTAACTTTTATTCCAAAACCATTGAGGATGGCAGCAGCATTGCATTATTATGCGACAGGATCGTACTTAAGGGATATTGGGCAGGATTTCGTTTGCTCTATGAGCAAGACAATGGTGTGACGCTCCGTCAAAGAAGTTTCGTACAATATACAAAACAAGCTTATGTGCAAATATATAATTTTCCCTAAAAGCTTGGCAGAGTCCAATAGAATTAAACAAAGGTTATATATGTTAATACAATTTTACTTTCTATACTTAATTGTATGTATAATTGCAGAATATCACTATATTTTTTGTGTGTGATATGATAACGAAAACAATAACGAATATTATAACGAAAATGATAATCACCACACTTACAGAAACACCGCCGTTCGTTACACTACTCAATTCGTTATTTCGTTCGTTATAATGCATAACGAAAGTTACAGAAACGCACCACAGATGGAACTATGAAGTAGTAACAGAAACTTTAAAGCGAAAATTAAAGTAGGGGCAACTTTGCAGCGACTTAAAAACAACGCTATAGAACCATTCGGTACATTGTAGTAAATATAACTTGAAAGTTAGATATTTTTATTTGCGGTGACTATCGTCAAGTATAAATTACTTTGAAGTCGTGTTTTTTGGTGAATATGACTTCAAAGTGGTTTCTTTTTCAATTCGCCTTTTTATAGAATAAACTGCGCTGCCATTAAATTCAAATAGAAAATGAGAATAAATGAACATCAATTATGCAACAAATTTTAACAATTAATGCTTTTTATTTATATTAAGAGTCTCATAGGACAATAAAAAAAATTTCTTAACCTACAACAATTGATACCGTGTTGTAAATCCTGACGGGACTAAAATAATCTACCCTACAACATGCAGTACTACTGAACAAAAAATTTTTTCTAGACTACGTATCGGACACTCAGCACTTTCACATCAACACCTCCTTAACAGAAACTACTCGGTCGGATGTCATTATTGCAACAGCCCAACAACATCTACGCAGCATATCTTGGATATATGTATGCCCAGCATGTAGCAATCTTAAAAGGGAAACTTTTTCGTTGAACACACCATCAGAGCTTCTAAAGGAACCTAGCATAGAAAATATATCAAGTATCTTCAAGTATATCTCCAAAGCCAAATTAACCAACAAAATTTAGTAAACCGTAACTACCTTTCCATATAGTAAAAACACACATAAACTGTAACTACGTATACTAAGATCATTATCTTAATACAACAAACAGCTGAAGGCGTTGTAGCTAGTGCTGTGTTTTATATTTAATATATTTATTTATAAGTATATTTCATTTTAATAAAATAAAAAAATAAAATTAAAAAAATTTTCTTGCATGTTGTTAGCTATTTTAATAAGTATATTTTTACAAAAAATTTATATTTTTATAGAGCGTGGACAAATTTCAAAATTGTTTCGTTATATACGACAGTAAATTTGCATTCGTTTTTATTTTTGTATGCAAGCTATCGCAAAAGGTAAAGATTTTCTTTTTTATTACTTTTGTTATCAACATGTCATTAGCCTACATCATACTGTTTTAAGATTCTTTGTGAAATAGAAAGAAATATGTGTGGCAAATATAACAAAGTCACCACAATAGTAGCAACACCGTACCAGCGATTATTTGTGCTATTTAGAATGTAATAAATATTTTGAAAATAAAGTATAGATTGAATATTTAGGAATATACATATATGTATATTTTTTTAATAAGTAGTTGTAAAACTTTACATTCAAATTATTCGTTTGCTATAAGTACTATCAGCACTTATTTAACCTTTAACTGATGAGGTTAAATTTTTGAGCGTATATGTAGAGGTGGTAGTAAATTTGACACCATTTTCTACCTTTTAATTAAAAATACGTTTTCATGTTATAATGATTTTGTATTCAAATAAAGACATCTAAAATAATTCCACTTACAGTATTTGGAAAAAAAATAAAAGTTTTTGTAAATTTGCGAGAAATAGGTAGTTTATTTCAATAGCCTTTTTATACAAACATATAATAGAGGTATCCTTAACCTGTACTTAAAAAAATAAAAAAAAAACTTAACAGTAAATTAAATGGCATTTCTTCACTGCCTAATACATATAAATTATTATAAAGAAGGAGCATTCTTGAGTATCTTATATTTTAGAAAATAACAATCATTCATTTGGGTAAATTTAAATATTACTTATCATATTCATTATTTACACAGTTAATACACAAGCGTTTGCTACAACCCATACACATTGGTTTTTGACATTCTAAGCAAGTAAGAGTTGTTTTTCTCTTTAATTTATTAGGACAAATGTCACATAACTTGCTTGATTTGGACCTAACAAGTGTTTCGTTAACAGGCTCTGGAAGAGAATCCTTACCTAATATCATGTGAATAATGTCCCGTAAAGAACGAGTTAATCTTTTGTTGTGTTCTCTTCTTTGTAAATGTGGTACAACTAAATTTCTAGCAAGTATTTTTAAAAAGTTGGCTCTCGAAATTTCATTGTAGTTACGTCCAGATTGATTCAAAATATATGCATTAACTGCA
Organism: Philophylla caesio; assembly: GCA_963971545.1. Classification (NCBI taxonomy): domain Eukaryota; kingdom Metazoa; phylum Arthropoda; class Insecta; order Diptera; family Tephritidae; genus Philophylla; species Philophylla caesio. The sequence goes on along the minus strand of OZ020608.1, from coordinate 34,444,562 downwards.
CTTATATCAACCAATCTGTAAAATATAGCTAAAGGCCAACGTCGTGTACGGCGACTACATGAGTAAATTGAACACTTTTTGTGGAGTTCATCGACTCTTCCTTTGGTGTTGTTATAATCACCAATCATTTCTGGTTTATTTGTTATTGTACCATTTGCTTTATGATGATGCATCGAAGAAATTAAAATAACTGAACGATTTTTTCTGGGTACATAAGATAAAAGCGTAATATCTTTTGTAAACCCATAAATACAACTTTCAATTGACCTATTTTTATTTGGTAAAAATTCTAAAGGAATTTCTTTTTTATATTTTCTGAGAGTACCTAAATAAAGGGTGTTTTTTTTACAGGTTTGTTTTTTGAATAGAGATAAAACTGGCATTTTGTGGTCAAATCTGGCAACTCTAATGTCATTTATGTTCAGTTTGGTTTGCCATTTCATCATGAACAGGTTGACAAAAGAACAACGCTTGCAAATCGTGCAAATTTATTTCGAAAATAATGGTTCAGTTCGCGAAGTTTACCGTGAGCTCCGTCCATTTTATGGTCGACATAATCGTCCATCAGAGCAATTAATTCGGTTAACCATGGATCGTTTTCGCACTACGTTTACTCTATGTGATAATACGCATCCGCAGAGACGTCGAACAGTGCGCACCGAAGAAACAATTGCCGCTGTAGAGCAAAGTGTTGAAGAGGACCCGAATGAATCGATTCGCCACCGTGCACAGCAATTGGAGCTTTGTCCATCAACTTTATGGAAGATTTTGCGCAAAGATCTTGGCTTGCGACCTTACAAGATCCAGCTTGTGCAAGAATTAAAGCCGCGAGACCATGCAATGCGTCGTGATTTTGGTGTATGGGCCGAAAGTGAGATTGATCTCGTTGCTGATTTTCATCGCAAAATTTTGTTCAGTGATGAGGCTCATTTTTAGTTGAATGGCTACGTCAACAAGCAAAATTGCCGCATTTGGAGTGAAGAGAATCCACATGAGACCCTTGAAACGCCATTACATCCACAAAAACTGACTGTTTGGTGTGCTCTATGGGCTGGTGGAGTCATTGGGCCATACTTCTTCCGCAATAATGCTGGAGAGGCAGTTACCGTTAATGGAGACCGGTATAGAGCCATGATAACCGACTATTTCCCCGAATTGGATGGCATGAATGTGGATGAGTTGTGGTTCCAACAAGACGGCGCTACATGCCACACAGCGTACGTCACAATCGATTTATTGAAGGAAACATTCGCTGAGCGCATAATTTCGCGGAATGGACCTGTCAATTGGCCACCAAGATCGTGTGATTTGACACCATTGGATTATTTTCTTTGGGGATATGTGAAGTCGCTCGTCTACACCAACAAACCAGAAACGTTAGGGGAATTGGAAGCCAACATTCGTGGCGTTATTGCCGACATACGGCCCCATATGCTCGAAAAAGTGGTTGAAAATTGGACCTGTAGAATTGGCTTTATTCGAGCCGGCCACATGCCCGAAATCATATTTAAACATTAATGGCATAAAATTATCCTTCCAATAAAGCCAAATTGATGGACCTTAAAACGATTTTCGTGTGTTTTATTTCAATTCGAAGTTCTATACCCCTAAAAAAAACACCCGTTATGTAAGTTGACGCTCTTTTAGTACTTCCACTAACTGAATTGATGAAAACCAATTATCTGCAGTAATGTTTCTGTTAATCCCTTTTATAATACTGCATAATCTCAATACTGATTGTGTTGGCACTGCAAGTTTTTTTTCTACATTTGTAAGGTTAATTCCGTCTGAGCCCTTTCCACAATAAATATAGGCATTTAAAAGATAGTGTGTTCTTGCATCTGTTATAGCCATTATTTTTATAAAGTATTTTGCTGGTTTCTGTGGCATATAAACTTTAAACTTACATCTGCTCCGAAATGGTACTAACATTTCGTCAATACAAGCGTGAGTGCCTATGGAGTAACTCTTTTTACAATTCTCAACTATTTTATTAAAAAGTTCTGAAATTGCTGCTACGGGGTCGTTTGACAATCTTTCTTTCCGATCGGAGGAATCGTCAAACCGTAAGCACGATAGTATGTTCAGAAATCGCAATCGAGACATGGTTGCTCTAAATAAGTCTCTGCCGGTTCCATCAGTTGCAAACAAAAGATCTGCAGATTCGCGATTAGATTTAAAAACTGAAGAATATAGTAACAGGCCCAAAAATGCTCGTAATTCAATTTTATCTGAAGGTTTTGCTTCAACTTTATTTGTAGACTCAAATTTTATTGCTAACTTCCTGTTGGTGTGTTCAATAATCATATCCTCAACATCTTCATCAAAAAACCGTGACCAATATTGAAACTTCATCGTTTCCGGCTCATCTTGATTCTGTGTAGAACTCACTGAGGTTGGTAATCGTATGATATTATGCAAGGGAGTTCTACTAAATCTTTGTGGTTGTTGTGCTGACCATTTAAAACGATTTCTTTCGTAGTAATAAGCACTTTTAGAAACATTGTTATTATTAAATTCAATCTCATTTGCTTCAAGGTCTTCAACATTTTGCTCTTCTAATACGTTAATTTCTTCTCCGTTATCCACTTCGAATGTTTCTGAGTTACTGTCACAGCAAAATTCAGTGCAAAAATTTGTATCGACGGTTTCGTCATCAAAGTCGCTTCTACCATCATAAATTTCGTCATCGTAAAACTCATCATCATCCAATATTTCGGTAATATCTTGCATGCTCAAATTTTTTGAATGTGCCATTTTTCCAAATATTTCAAAATGTTAAAAGTTATTTTCTAAAAACCTGTTTGAAACATTTTCCCACTTAAAATTGCGCTAACGTAGAGGTGTAGTATTTTTTTTTTTTATGAATTACTTACGTTAACCCAGACGTGGTAGTAAAATATTTTCTATGCAAAAGTTGCACTAATAATGACGTGGGGTAAATTTTACACCAACGCTCTAATTTATGCGCATTACCAATCCCCGCCACTAGTGAAACTATACTGATAATAAAATTGCAATAAAATAAGAGGGTACTGAGAATATACACTCATGAGCGTGAAAAAGAGACCCGTTATGAGAAGAAACAAATAGAGAGTGTAAAATTTACTACCACGTCATCAGTTAACGCGTAACGCCTTCCAGAATTTTCTTTCTCTTATGATATTTTTCTACTTAAATAGATAAAATCTTCTTATGTACTTTTTTCGCGTTTTTATATTTGGTAGTTCTGCTAATTGATAAGTATTTTGTGGTAAATGTTTTAATAAAAGCATAATGACTGCTAAATTAATTGATATACTGTACAATTTCGATTATTTCTCAGATACATGATTTTTGCAATCCATTGTACATATGTTTGTGGGTAAAACCGGGTTTCGAAGATATAAAAAATAACCTTACACCGATAAAATGTGGAATCAGCGATCGAAAATAGAAAATTTTGTGTTGATATAGATTTTTTGGCTGCTGATCAATGGGTTCGATATTATGTTTAATGCAGAACGCGATTTTATCAAATTTAGAGTTTTTTTATCTTACAAAATGGCTTCTTCTTTTTCTTTCATTGGTTCAATAACCGCCTATGCGATTGTGGTCGAGCTTAACATAGCACGCCAGCTACTTCTCTCTTTCGCTAACTGGCGCCAGTTGGAAATACGAAGGGTACCCAAGTTCTTTACCGCCTGGTCTTTCCCTTTTCCTCTGCTACCTCCACTTCGGAGCTGGAGCGCTTTCATCCATTCGAACGACATGACCTAGCCAGCGAAGCCGCTGGATCTTAATTCGTTGCACTATGTCTATGTCGTTATAAAGCTCGTACAGCTAATCGTTCCATCTTCTACGGTATTCGAGACTGAATTTTCCTTGGCATTAAAATCGCAAGCACGATTTTTATATCTTTTTGGGGGTAGCGCTCCAACGAGCGCTCGAGGAGTTCACTGCGGACTTTAGTAGACCCTTTAACCGAATATGTCGGAGTGGCTCCACTAAAACTCCCTCTCTGTGACCCACGGCTCCACACGGGTTGGTTACCGTATCTCGCACATGGGTTGCTCACGTTAAAAGTATGGATTGAGCACAGCCGTGCAACAACTGTAACCGCATACCCAGAAGTACCACTGTACGCCAATACAAAATGGCTACTCTTATGAAAATAAAATGAGCCCAAACCGTTCTCATAAATAATTGCAGGTTCTATAACTGTAATTTTTTCCACATGTAGGGCCAATGGTAACTTTTCATGTTTCATATAGGATGCAGCTGTCGAAATGTGGCAGTTTTCAGCTGTATATGTACTTATGTATTTTTGAGCTAATTTTACTGGGCAATTTTTTTCCAGAATCAGATCTGGAGTATTGCTTCTAGCACAACGATGGATATAAGTACGAAGTTCGGTAAACTAAAGGACTACCCTAATAGCGGTCCTCCTCCAGCATCTATTCGAAAAAATTAAAGTGCATTTATGCCAAGAAAAGGATTTTCGGAGTCCCGAAATTTGAGGTTCAAACACGTGACGATATCAGCAAATTGAAGCAGAGGCTCTGCCAAACATTAAATTATACTACATATAATTGACAAATTATTATAAGTAAAATTCTAACGAAAAGCGTACGCACTTAAATGAATTCATTTAGTTGATTCACAAGGTGTCGTAAAATGTCGTGAAGTTGTAAGCTTATAAAAAGGTTCGGTAATTAAACATTTATTTTCTTTCTTTTTATTGCATGTCACAGAAAAAGGATGTAAAGTAACACAACTAGGAATTTTGAAAATTTATTGCATTTCACAGAAAAAGGATGTAAAGTAACACAACTAGGAAATTTGAAAATTTTATATAAAACAAACATACATACTCGTATTTGTGCATGAGAATAGAACTATTCAAAAATACAATTTTAATCCTTCTTTTCCAGGTGACTGACAGTAAAAACTTTTCGCAACAGCTACACGCAGTTCTGAACGTGGAAAAAACGCCGTAAGTACAGCTAAAATAAGATAATAGGGGTATTCATCTAAACGCGCAAATGCCTCGCAACCGCATAAACCTCGTAAACGTTTTTATTTTTTTATGAAAAACCGGTTTGTTTACGAGGTTTACGCAGTTGCGAGGCATTTGCGCGTTTAGATGAATACCCATATTAATTTCTTTTTATAAATGCAACTTATTATTTATAAATGACAGTTATATTGCCTGTATACCTCGTCACCTGAATTGGAAAAGACCGTTACTAATAAAAAACAATTCGCTCTTTGACTGATTACAAGTCTGTACATCGTTTAATTCTAATTTTTTTTGTAAAAATAACTACTTAACTTGCGATTTCTAGAAGGGTTTGCCCTATAATTTGTTTAGATATTAAGACACATTTTAAGTTTTATATAAAAGCTTTGCATTACAGGTGGCAATACACCGAATTTCCTATGTGGCACTTAAATTCATGCTTGATATTACTGTTGACTCTTGTCATTGTTTTGGTAAATCGTTGCTCTGCCATGCGATATATTTAGAATTCGCCAGCTGAGAGAATATCGCAACTAATCTGTTCGTCGATGTCATTATTAGCTACCCTACTCGCAAGGAAGAGAAGGAGCTCCAGACTGGCCCGGAAAAGCAGATTATGCACTGAACTGAAGTCCTTTAAGCACCGTAACGTTTCATTTTCTGCATTCTGAAAAGGCATACCATGTATGCGTCACATGATGCTTGTAGTTAATGTGTGTATGACGCCAAAGAGTGCTACGTTCTACGCAGCTGTCCTTGCAAGCGCTTTAAATGTCTCGCTGCCATTGCTGTCAAGCGCAATGCTTGTTTTACATTTACGTAGTTGATGCTCTTCTTTTCCATATCTACCGACACCATTATCATCACAATACTCACTAACGCCCTCGAAAGCAGAGAACCCAAGGTGGCAGGTCGTTTGCAGCCCCCTCACATATCGAGCCCTAACCGCAAAAATAACGTAAGCGACATTTTTTCCAAAATGAACTTTTTGATGCAGAACTGTTCTAAAACTGATAATACGTCATCTGGCTAAATATTGTTTCGCTAATCGTTATAGTTATGGAGATGTACGACTTTACATTTTATCGTAAGCGACATTCACTCTTTTCAGCTACCGCAAAAATAACGTAAGCGACAGTAATTGGTAGCGACACTTCATAAACGTAAATAAGAACTGCTAAAGAAGTAACAATAAAGACAAGAATTAGGAATTCATGATTAACTGTAAAATATGCGAGAGCGTAGTTTTCATCTGATTTATGTAGTTTAGGACATTTGACACAGATCTTAAATAGTTGAACACTTTTGCAAAATAATGAAATAATAAAATAAAATATAATTAGGCGCTGAACACATTAAACATCAAAAAACATTGAAAACATTAAACATTTTTGAATTTACTTAGAGAACTAAAACATTGATACCATCTTGTGTGGCACTTTCGTCAAACACATTTATATTTTGAAATTAAATTTTATTTAAAAATTTGAAAACAATATAGGAGAAGGTGGTTCAGAATATATATTTCTTTTTAGATTTTATTAAAGAATTTAAAAATTGTGCGGTGTGAAATAGTTAATTGTGCTTCGTTTAGTGTTTTGTGTTAATTGATCCATATACTTGTACTTATGTATTAATACATATTTCGAAAATAGCGAAACAAAGACTTGTAGCATTCATTTTAGTCCTTCTATTGCTCAGCTACCTTTTCTTCTCTATAGCAAAGAGCTAAACAACAACTTAAATAAACTATTTCATTTAAAAACCTTCAAAAATACGTATTTATTTATCAAATATAGTTTCTTTGACTTAGTAACTTTAATAGATATTTTTATCGTAAACGCCAAAATAACCTTAGATTATAACAGCAAAAATAATGTAAGCGCCATAAATAGCATAAATACTTATTAACTTTGTTTTTTTTTAAATTATATATGTAAATGTCTAAAAAGCATTAATGTATGAGAAATTTTAAACTACTACCACATTTATGGTTAAAAATATTTAAAAAAAACCTTCTCCTGTAAAATTTGGTTTTTGTCGCTTACGCTAAAATGGCGGTAAAGGCTCGATATGTACACCCGAAAAAATTAAATGTTTATTTTTTTAAATTTCCTTGCTTTACGACCTGATTTTTAGTAATCAATAAACATTTGGTTTCCTTTGTTATAATTTCTTTATTGCCATTTTCGCATGCTATTTTCTTATTTAAGAGTTTTAACTTCAAACGTCAACTGCTCTCACTAAACTAGAGACTACAAGTTGGTCTTTTTGAAAGCTGTTACTTGATTTATACTCAGTTTGGTTTACCATTTCATAATGAACAAACTTACTCCGGAACAACGTTTGAAAATTGGGCCAAAACGAGAGTGCCACTGATACCGATTTTCACAAGAAAATTTTGTTCAGCCATGAAGCTCACTTTCGGTTGAATGCGTACTTTAATAAACAAATTTGTCTCATTTGGAGCGATGATAATCCACATGGCATTGTTGAGATGCCGTTACATCCTCAAAAGGTCAATGTTTGGTGTGCTCTATAGGCAAAGGAATCATTGGTCCATGTCCATATTTCTTCAAAAATTAAACCCCATAATATTACAATCAATGGGGAACGCTATAGAGCCATGATTAATGACTTTTTCGTGCCTAAATTGGGGGATGTTGATGTGGATGACTTTTGGTTCCAACAATACGGCGTCACATGCCATATAGCCAACGAAATAATCAATTTATTGAAGGAAACTTTTGGTGAGCGCAATATCTCGCGTCGTGGGCCTGTGATGTGGCCTCCAAGGTCGTGCGATTTAAAACCGCTGGATGTGGGGTTATATGAAGTCCCTTGTCTACGCAGATAAGCCCGAGACGATTGACGCCTTGGAAGAGAATATTCGGTGCGTAATTGCTGACATACGGCCCCAATTGCTGCAAAAAGTGGTCAAGAATTGGGCCTCTCGGCTGGAATTTATTCGAGCCAGCCGCGGCGGTCACTTGTCCGAAATCATTTTTGAAACATAATGGAAAACCCTTATCTTTATAATAACCTAAATTTTTGGCCTTAGCATTAAGTTATATGCGTTTCATTTCTTCTTAAAAACCACATGTCTTAAAAACACCCTTTACAATACTCCTACAAATGTTCGTGCAAATACTGAGAAAATTAGATATGTGCACACGCATTCATAAACACATATGTATGTATGTATATACATACATATGTCATAAACATACATTTGGAATAAAAAATACATTTGTATGACTCCGAACTTAGGTATATGTATGAATAAGTGCACACCAGGAGTCTATTTGATTCCTCGTTTACACTTACATCTCCTTTATTTATACAGGCTCCTCAAAAAGGTATATACGAGTATGTAAATACATTTACTCATATGTATATTTTTATGCACAATTAAGGTAAGCAAGTAAGTATAGAGAAGCAGTTAATCGCTGATGGTTAGTGAGAAGAATGCACTACCCTTAGAATAATTTGACTTATAAAAGCGTTGAAATTACAAAAAGTGACTAGTCTTCAGAACTTAATAGATACGAGTAAGTGTGTATATTTATTTGGCAACTCTGCAGTGAAACACTAAGCAAGTCAGAAAAAATTCTAGTTTACAAATGTAATTTCCTGATTGAAATTCAATTAGTCCGAAAGGGACCAGACTTTACCCATATACAATACGGCTTATTTATGGAACTGCTAAATAAATATGTGATTTATTTCAAGTTATACTTAATTCCTGATTTTTTTTTTTTAACTCCCTATTTTAATTCCAAAGTAATGGTTTTGGTGCACAATTGGACTAGTATTTCTCTGTCTGTTTTAAACTAGTAGCATACTGGTACATTACTGATACAAATGACAATTGCTTGTATATAAAAAATATAGTTGGCTGACTAGTTTGGCTTGCAATGTATACTAATTGTGAAGTAGTTTACGACTAGTACATTTGACTACGAGGAAGTTTAAGATTTTGTTTTATATAATTAATTGATGGCTATGAGTGTAGAGATTTTTTTTGACGTTCTAGTATCGCAGTACCCTCAATTGACATTAAAATCTTGCTAATCTTATACAAATTTTCAAATATCAATTGGATATTAAAAATTGTATTGAAACTTAATTTAAAAGATTATATCTAAACACTTTCCTCAAATTCGAGTTGACATTGAACTCTGCCAACCCTACACATTTTCACACTTTTCTCTTTTCCTTATTTATGTATATTATTCACTCACGAGTCCTTGAAAAAACTACATACATCAGAATTTTATGACTTTGTTTTGGTAAAAAGAAAATAATTCGGAAACTCTTTGGAATCAAGATCGTACTATAACCGCGCATAGCAGTTAGTTTTATTTTTGCTTGGTATGACGCCAGTGGGAAAGCATTGCGATATATACATACTTCTAAAGTCATTTTTTATAAAAGTACTATAATCTAAAAACCTTATTGTTTCCATGGCCAATGTTTGCAATTGTATAGTCTATTGTTGCCGTTTTAGTCTCTTAATATTGCATGTTCTTCCCGATAATACTATCATTTCTTACTCTTTTCCGCTCACCTGATCAATTGAACATAAATGGGAGTGCCATAAAAAAGTTTGTTCCAATTTCATAAAGTGTTTTTCTTTAATATTAAAAATGATTCTATTAGTTCAATATGTCCATCTTTTGTGTTGAATTTCTTACTGTCTTCTCTCAACATAAATTCGGAAATATTATTATGTATGTACGTACACACCTATGTATGCATGGTAATAGCTCCGCAGCTAATCAAAGCATCCTAAAAGACTCTTTTATGAGCAAAAAAAAAATCCAAATGCTGAAAAACGAATACAAAAATAGATGAAGGAGTGTTACGAAAGCCATCAATAATCAAAAATTTAATTATTATGAGTATAAGGCTCCAAGCAGACATGGAAACAGAAACGGGAAATAGGAATCGTCAAACAAAATATAAACTTTTCCGAATCTTTGAATGTTAACTAACGAGTTAAATGAAAAGTTTGTTAACTTCTCTTCTCGCTGTGATAACATTTCTTACGAGCAGTACACATAATATTTTGTCCAGTTTTCGTTTTGAATGTGTAGATTAGGGGTGGGTAACTTAGCTAATTTTCGCGAGTTGACTCAATGACTCTTTCTCAATTAAGTGAGTCAGCTCAGTGAGGTAGCACAATTGAGTTACGACTTATTTCATAATTGTGGAGAGGTGCACGTTGAACGTTGAATAATTTAAGTGACAGCACAAGGGATACCGCGCCAAAAGAAAACATTTTGCGCTAGTTCTTATTTTCTGTCATTCTTTATTCTCACCATAGATAATATGATATGCAACTTCCCTCTTTTGCCTCATAGGTTTTGGGCTGGAATCAAATCCCAATAATGGGCTGGCATGCAAAATGGCTCTTAGAATCATAACATTTTTATTGGGCTAAAAAAGCTAGTTAATGTTATTATTTGGCGAAATATGTGTTGAAATTTTTAACTTGAGAATTAAATTAAATACTCGTATTTTAGTGATTTACATGCAAATATTGAGTTTTATTTTAAAAAGGTGTCCGTAAAACTTTATTTCTAAGTGAACACGCATGTTCATCACATATATTTTTATAATTATTTGTTTTATGCAAGTTTAAAACCTGTTATTAAACATGTTTGCAAAATTTGAATTTCTCCTATTTTATAATTGTGATCATGTTGATTTCATATATTTATTTCTTATTCTTATTTTTATTGCGTTTACATTTATACTGTTTGCATACCACAAAGGTGGCGAAAAAAATGCAAAATCTCCAAAAATGCAATAAAAAACGCCCAAATGCCATTTCTTACAGAGTGTCTGTGCACAAAACAAAAAGCTTCGTATCAGCTCATCTTTGATTCTCAGTGCTGATACACTCATCGACTCGCCGCTCAGTAAGATGACTGAAATTTATAACTGAGCTACTGAGTCACAATTTTTTTTGGAAGTGAGTCTGAGCGAGCGGCTCATCGCTAAGAGTCAGCTCAGTAACTCAACTCAGTGCTGAGTTACCCACCTCTAGTGTAGATGAATGTGATGTTGTCCAGTCGTCAAATGCAGTTGGTTTTGATGGCATTCACCCAAAATTCCTTAAATGTTTCCTCCCCAAAATTCTTCCTTACATTACACATGCTATGAATACCATCATGTGTTTTTCCTGCGTGCTGGAAGATAGCAAAAATTATCCCTATCCCTAATGGTGATTTTCGACCAATTGCTATATTGCCTTTCCTGTCCAAGATACTGTAGCGTTTAATGCATCGACAAATTAATATTTTTTTGAACCGAAGTTCCCTGCAAAACGCACATCAATCAGGCTTCAGGGCTAATAGAAACTGCGTCAGTGCACTTATTAAGGTTTCAGATGATATAAGACAAAACATTGAAAAAAATTATGTTACATTTTTAACTCTACTTGATTATTTCAAAGCATTTGACACCGTTGACCATTTACTTTGAACTTTAAAGCTAACGACATATCCAATATATGTATTAAAATACTGTGATATTCATATTTATGCCGACGACGTCCAATTGTATGTGAGCTGTCCCTTTCCGTCAATCAATGTCTGTATTCATAACTTAAATTTTGACCTCAAACTGATAAACGACTGGGATAAAAAAAACCGATTAGTCCTAAACCCAAAAAAATCGCAATGTATTGTAATTAATAGAAGACATTTCTAACTAAACGAACATCCCAAAATAATTTTAGACAATTCAGTAATAGATTTTGTTGACACTTCCAGAAACCTAGGAGTAATATGTAACAGGACACTTACATGGAACAATAACATTTCTAACATAATTGGGGAAAACATATGGAATGCTTAGATCATTATGAACAACACAGTATTTCACACCAGTAAAAGTTCGATTGCTGTTGGCAAAAACCTTTCTGCTGCCGAAAGTTTTGTATGGATGCGAGCTGTATGCTGACTGTGATAGTGTGAGCAAGAAAAAACTCAACACTCTTTATAATAATATTGCCAGATATGTCAACGGAATCGGACGCCGCGAACATGTATCAAAAAATATAGCATTAAGATATGTGGTACAACGTTTGATAAACTATTGGAGCTAAAATGCCTCACACTACTTCACAAAATTTTAACCACCCATGAGCCTATGTATTTCCATGAACGATTGCAGTTTCCCCGATCTCGAAGAGCACTCCAAATCACTTACATATATTAAATGCAATTGTCTCATTTTTGTCTTCGTAATCATTCTTTGGAGAACTTTACCACTAACAGTAAGGAGCACCAGGAGCGCTTTGCATTTCTGGAGGGAATTGCAGCGGCATTTCACTGAAGCGTAGATTAGGTTTTTGATCGCAGTAATTGTCATTTACTTTCCTTATTCCTATCATCAGTCCATTTCTATCTTCAAATACCTTGGCTCTTTACACTATTCTTTGACTTCTCCGTTTCTTTTCACGCTGTTCACCTATTTCCTATCTTATAATAAATAAATTAATTAACTAACTATTATTATCAACTGTTAAATAGCAAGCAAGTAGTTATTAATATTCAAATGTAGTTGTACTTATTCACATAATCCTAGCATCGAACACTAGAAATTAAAACCACTGGGTTGTTGTGTTAGATCAAAGCCGAAATTGAAATAAATAAAATAAAATAAATAAATCAGATGAATTCGGTGCATTTTATGACTCATTTACAATGAATTTTAGAGCTCTTGCGGAGTCTTTTTTTTAGTAGAAATGCTCAATCTTGGTTCTTTTTCGATGGTTGATTGGAGTCTTTTTGGAGTCATAATCGAGCATTTCTTGGTTCTTTTTTGAAGTTTATTTGGAGTCTTTTTGGAGTCATTATCGATAATTTTTTTACATTTTTTAATTTTTTTAACACCTTTTGAACGGAATAAATGCTTTCTTTAAAGTTTGAATTTTCAATTTTAATTTGATTAAACTGTATTCCGGTACTGCCGGCGGAAGCCTATGGTAGTATAGGTAGTCCTACCCACTCGGAAAACTTCAGATAATTTCAAAATGGAGGAAAGCAAAGACAAATTTTTATCACTACCCACTCGTGCTGAAAGTGTTCCGCCGGCCCTGTATATAAGTTTAAGCAGCTTCTCTTCTGCCTAGTTTTCTAGACATTTTTCTGCTTAATAATAATCGTCATCTTTTGTAAGCGACTAGCAACTAGCGTCGAACTCGCTTATAATCAACTCTCTTATATTTTGAATACACTTTACAAACTAGTCTGCCAAAATTAGTGGTCGTTTGTAAAATTTGCTAGCAAAACAAAACAAAATGAGTAATTCTTATAAGAGGCGATTTTACTTACTGTTGGTCTATCTTGGTTTTTTACTTATTTTGATGTTAGGCGAAAATTTTAAAATTTTCCTTGGTACTTTCCAATGGTTATTCACAATAGCACCACTTTCTCACTTTCCAATACTTTCAATGAGGTCGGCTATTTTTTAAGCGAGTTTATTTCAACCCGCTTATTTCAACTCAACTTGCTTGTTTTTGTTGTTGCTTTCCACGTTATATGATGAGCTACCAAGTGCAACCGACTTGCAAAAGATGACGGCTAATAATGTATTATTCACTTTTTTTACACAATTAAATCTTAATAATATTATTATTCACCTTTTTTTGCACAAAAACGTGTGAACGGCTAAAGTATTGACTCTAAACTGTTCATTATACCTTTCAAGGAAATTAAGTTTGGTCCGATGTTTGTAAGTACCTGATGAATAACAGTTAGACCCATCAAAAAGTATAATGTGAAATTATCAGGATGGTGAGCTGATTCGATTAAGCTATGTCCGTCTATCTGTCCGCCTGTCCGTCTGTTTGAACGCAAACTAGTCCCTCAATTTGGAATGGAAGGATAAAACTAATCCATGTAAGTTTTTAATTTTAATTGCATAAAGTAACAAAAAAAATATAAAGAAATAAATTAAAATTAATAAATTAAGAATAATAACACTGTGTAACACTGAAAATGAACTTTGAAAGAGACCTAGCCTAGGCGTTAGGCCTTATAAAACTAAGAAAAACTGTATACTTGAATTTTGCGAAACACCCCCAAAATCTCATTTTAGGGCCAAAAAACTGTTTTTGAGGTCATTCGCTAGTCAATCATCAATATCTTTGCGAATTTTCATCCGATTTAAAAGTTGTTTATATATTTTGAAAGGTGACAAATCACTATTTAAATGGCGTATAAATCATCAAAATCAAACGAGAACTGACGAAGCTACAGAGAAAAAAAATCGTAACTTAATAAAAAAAAATTAATTTTGAAACTTTGACTACGATTTTACGATAGTCTTAATTCAGAAAGGTACCTATTAAAGACAATATTATTAAAGTGAATTTAGTACTGCGTCGATTAAGCTATTTCAATCGAAAATCGGTTGGAAATTGACAGAGTTATTACTATTTAAATTATTTTAGATGATGACCATATTTAAAAATTCATACATTTTGATTATCTTTCAACTTCAAATTTTTATTGTGACTGAAAATAAAAAAAAATTAATCATTAAAATGCTAAATAACTTTATAGCTAAAAATGTTTGCTTGATCTTCTGCGTGTATAAGACGAGTCATCTGTTTCACGTTTGAGTGACCAGCAGTAATTAGCTATCATCCTAACTTGGTTCTTTCCTGTAAACCGTTTTTCAATGTTGGAGATTTCTTGGTGAAATCTTTCACCTTGTTCGTCGCTGAATTGACCAAGATTATCCGGGAAAAATTCCAAATGAGAATGCAAAAAGTGAATTTTTATAGACATGTTGCATCCCATTTCTCCATAAGCTTCCAAAAATTCATGGACCACCTCAACGTAATTTGAACTTCTCGTGTTTCCAAGAAAGTTTCGGCACAAAGAAATGAAACTCAGCCATGCTCTTTTCTCTACTGGTTTCAATTTTTTCATGAAGTCATCATCAGTCATAATCTTACGAATCTGCGGTCCAACGAAAACGCCTGTAATTCATGATCAAAATGGAAAAATAAATTAGGATGAATTTTTTTTGAAGAATTCTTGTTGGGAAATTTTTATAAGTACCTTCTTTAATCTTGGCGTCACTCAACTTGGGGAATACAAGTTTCAGGTGTAGAAAAGCCTCGCTGTTTTTTTCGAGTCGTTTAACAAACTGTTTCATGTACCCCAATTTTAAATGCAATGGCGGCAAAATTATATCATCAGGCTTAACTAATGCAATATTGAGAACATTATTTTTGCCAATTTGAAACTTTCTCGGTGGCCATATGTTACACTTGTAATGATTTTTGGCACGACTGTCCCATTCACAAAAGTAACAAGGATATTTAGTGTAGAAATAATCGCCAATCTTGTGGACAGTGCACGTGATCGAGTGCAGCAAACAATTCATCCATATCAACGCAATAAACTAGTTTGTTATTGGTGTCATCAGCTTTGAAAATGTGTTCGAACGAAGAAAGGTCTCTGTCTCGTGCATACGTTACTTTAAAGTTACTGTCTACTATATTCCACTGCTTTAATCTGGAGGCCAGAACCTCTGTCTGTCTTATAGACAGATCCATATCCCGCACAAGAAATGTAGCTGGATTTTTGTCTTTAGTTCGCTGATCTTGTTTTCCTCTTGGAATCGGTTTCGATACAGTCAACACATTGGCATATTCTATGAGGTGGCGACTTTTATAGTGGTGACCAGTGATTTTTGTTTGGCAAAAGTAGCAATCCTCCGGCTTGTGATATATTTGATAATGCCAAGCCATAGGAGTCACAAACGGCAGACGCTGGTCATCGCATTTACCGGTTTTCCATTGTTTTAATGTTGTACAGCACATCGAACAAATATATATTTGGGTTCATACCAAGCACTTTCCACGTATGAGCAACTGAAAAAGAGGTTGAACGCTTCAACCACAGCTTTATTTGTTCTTAAGTCGAACCGATATTTCTTATCAACAAATAGACCGCAGGCGTAACAAAATTTGTTGCGCCTATCACACATTTTACCACACTTATTACACAATATAATTGCGAAACGGTCGCAAGGTTGAATTGACGGCGTAAATTTATTAGATGACCACTCAAAATTTTTGGAAATGAATGTGAATGAAAAATTAAAAAAAAATGTATTTAATAGCAGAAAAAATTTAATAGCTTCGTCAATTTTTGTCCGATTTCATTGCATGAGCACTCAAAATTTTTGGACATGAATGTACTTTCAAAATAATTCCTCATACTTGATATATTTTTAGTAAAATACTGCAATAAAATGCGGTCAAAGTAGAAAAATTTGAAGGAAAAACAAATTTTCCAGGATTACCCGATGAAAACTTACAACATGCTAGCTCAAAAAATAGATCTTTATATCTCAATTTAAAGGTATAATCCTTACCTTTCCAAAACATATTTCATATTGAAAATCGGTAAAGAAATGGCCAAGTAATGAAAAGATTAGCGCGTACACTTCCGAAGAACGGTTTTTTAACGGTAAAGCAAGATTTTGAGGGTGTTACAAATTTTCCAAAAACCGTTTTGAGTTATATTCGACCAGGTCAACAATTTCCAATATGTCACTTTAAAAGTTCATTCAATTTTTTCCATTTTGTAACACTGTGTAATTTAAGTAAAATAAAATTATTATACGCCTAGAGTCAATGGTCTAAGTCTAACCTTTCTGTTATTACGGCGACAGAAGTTTCGCGAGCTAAACCACAGTTTGCTTTACACAGCTATGAATTGTGAATTTTTTATATCAACGAACTGATATTTTAACTGGTTTGAATTGATCCAGGAACGGATAATCGCCATTTGGTAGGACACCACCAGTTCCTTACATGGAAAAAGTATAGAACGCGAACTAGTCAGGCTGAAACGCTAACACATGTGCAAAATATTTTATTCAAGGTGAAAGGTCGGTCCAAGGTTACATGCTTGTTTTTTGTCGTTTTCTGTTAATATACGGTATATTGTAATATACAACTTTTATATGTAGATACCACTAGGGAACATCCAAAAATGGTAAGACCGTTAATATACTCGCCCCCTATCTTTTGGTCGCTGATTCCGAATACACCCTCCCTTTCTTCGAGTAGGTTCTTGTTTGCGAAATTTGCTGATTTTATTATTCTTAAAATCAATTTACTCTACTTGGTGCTACTTGCTAATTTTTGCAATAAAATAATTAAACCAAAACCCGTATATTCACTTCTATGAGAATTAATTCAAGCATAACGCTTTTATATGAGCTACATATGTATGTATGTTACTCGACTGGGCTAATGTGTACTCGTAATATCAAACTGAAGAATTGAGTTTTTCTTTCAGTCAAAAATAAAGCCAAGAATTTTAAGTCTTTGAATGATATGTGTGTATACATATGTACATATGCACATACATTGCAAATTGAATCAATTGTGCACATAAAAATGGAGCGCTGTAAGGACGTTTCCAAACTAATTAGTTGCTTACAAATGTTTCATACGCAATGTTTAGATAGTTTAGTGGCTGGAGTGTCTAACTGCCGTATTTGCAGAGCAAATATTACTTGTAAGAACTTCATATTAGCATATATTTGGTATACATACATATATCTTAATTTTTCTTTTACTACGCACTTAAAAATTTTCAAAATCAAAAGAAATTTGTATCCAAAAGAAATACAACAAAAATACAGAGCAAGACCGCTGTATAGTGTTAAATGCTGCAACCCGCGGGGAAGATTGTGTAGCGCTTGCTTCTTCGCTAAATGTTAATTCCAAAACTGCCCACCGTTGGATATTTAGCGGTATTCAAACGATGCACCCAAGAGGTGGCTCACGAAACATAAAATTATCGGAGGTACATATAAATGCGATTATATCATTGTTTGAGAGGGATTGCCCTTTGGAGTGTGTTTTCTGAATTTAATATTGCAATATAAACCACAACAATTGGTAACCATCTCGAAGGTAGAATGTACAGTTTAAAAAAAGTGCGCATGGCGTTTTGCTGATGGAGCGCCTTTTTTTGTATATACATATATGTACATTCATACATATGTACATACATATATGCCGATAAAATTGTGTATCGATTTGTTTGTACGTTTTGAAAGCTTTTGGGCTTGTCACGAATTAAATTTATTGCACTCCAGCGTAAAAATAATTTTTCTAATTTTTTTGTTTTTCTTCAGTTTGGCTTTCGCTCCATACGTTGAAAATTTATGTGATTTATCTAGTTGCATATATTAGCGAAACTGTTGTTATTGTATTCTCCTATACTTGCTTTTGAATTAAATTCCAAATCGTGTTTCAGAATTAGGGGAAATACTTTGCAAATCGGCCGGTCACGTGAGGGTTATAACATACATTCAAATTAAACTTTGTCAATGGGTGAATGCGAGCAACTTTACAATTATGATAACTACATATGTACATGTACATGTATGTACACTGTGCGACTTTACTAGCACCTCACTTCTAAAGGGTGTTTTTTAAACATGTGGTTTTTAACGCATAGCATTAGCTTTATTATAAAGATAAGGGTTTGCCATTATGTTTTACAAATGATTTCGGACAAGTGGCCGCCGTGGCTGGCTCGAAGAAATTCCAGCCGACCACTTTTTGTAGCAATTGGGGCCGTTTTTCAGCAATAACGCACCGAATATCCTCTTCCAAGGCGTCAATCGCCTCAAGCTTATCAAGCGTAGACAAGCGACTTTACATAACCCCACAAAAAATATTCCAGCGGGTTTAAATCGTACGATCTTGGAGGCCACATCACAGGCCCGCAACGCGTCATAATGCTCTCACCAAAAGTTTCCTTTAATAAATTGATTATTTCGTTGGCTGTATGTCATGTAGCGCCATATCGTTGGAACCAAAAGTCGTCCACATCAGCATCCTCCAATTCAGGCACGAAAAAGTCGTTAATCATGGCTCTATAGCGTTCCCCATTGACTGTAACATTATGGCCGGCTTCATTTTTGAAGAAATATGGACAAGAACCAATGATTCCCTCTGCCCATATATCACACCAAACAGTGACTTTTTAAGGATGTAACGAACGGCGTCTCAATAAAGGCAAATGCGATAATTTGATTTATTAAAGTACCTATTCAACCATAAGTGATCTTAATGTTCTTGTGAAAATCGGTCAAGTTTTTTTTTGCCAAGGATAGAATATCGGTGTACATATTCAACGGCGACTCAAGGATATGCATGTATGTAAATGTATACATCATCTTTTGGAAGAAATCATAAACATAGTGTGACGTTATTTAAAATTGTTTAACCAAACTCTCCGAGTTGTTGCCCTATTAGCATGACAAATACCTACAAAATAAATGTATAACCACCCCCGGCCGTACATAAAAATGATCTAAACAATCTTGCATGTATGTATACACACCCGTCTATATTTTCACGGGTGATTTTCATGAATTTAGTATATACATACATACATATGTATGTAAATAACGAAAGCTTTGCTACAACCCTTCAAAGAGATACAGTTTCAGTCACATTATTTTAGAAATTCAGGGTGGTGCAATAGTGTTTGTTAGCATATATGTATGTACTTATTTCTTTGGTACTGCCAGCTCTTTCCCGCTAGAAATCTTGACAAAAAGTCAGTTATCATATCTAAGCGGAACGAAATTATGTAGGCAAATGAAATGGATAATGTTTTTGCTCGAAAAATCATACTTTCTGACGAAGCTCATTTTTAACTACAGCTTCTGGGGATCGGAAATTTCATAACGGGTCGTCGTGAAGCTAATGCATTCTCAGAGTGTGATTATTATGTGGGGATTTTAGAGCGGTATCATCATTGGCCCAATATTGAGCGCTACAGAGCTATTTAGACTTTTTTGAGTATTGCCCTGAATGATCGATGTTAGGTTTCGCTATGTAGACTGTTTGAATAGATCTGCATCATCCACTAACAATTCGCAAGCGGGTAAAACAGAATACTCTCTTAAATAGAAAAATATCCTTAAAAAGGAACGCTTACGCAAAATTTGCAAGTTTTACAAACAGCTGATTGAATTATTTTAAGTGTAAAATGGAAAATGTTGCATAATAATTTTGCTGAAATGTTTATCTGAAAAAACTGACATACTATATTACTTCTTTTATAACTTTCAACATTAAAAATCACAAATACAAATTTCTCATTTGTTTTAAATACAATCAGCTGTCTATGGGCAACTGTTTTACTGCGTACGAATTTCTGTTATCAAAAATTTTTCCAGCGAAACTAACAACTGGGGGGAACCAAGTCAACTGTCAATTTGCGCTCTCAATTTCTCCTATTTTTGCATACTCGAACTCCAAAACCTGATAAATTGTGGTAGCTATGATTTATTATTATAGGTCCGTTCGTCTAAAAGTCCACCAAGAACGAAATTTCTGAGAATTTTGAAGCATTCTTTCTCAAAGAGAGATGCTTGCAAATTTTTACACGAACCCAATATTAGCACAAAGTTGCAAGTTTAACCAACAGCTGATTGAATTATAGTTATTGTCCGTGTTTTCTTGATACATTATACTAAGGAAACTTAACGAAACTAACATTTACTTGCTTCTTACATATTTAACAATCAGAATTTGTAATGTTCATCTTTAAAGCGCAGTTACCGACCGACGAAGAACGGCCGTAGGTGCCAGCTGATACGACCTATCTTATGAGAGCGCCTTGTTAATGAAAACTCACCACCGTAGAATTTTCGTGTTGACGGAGAACTTACGTAGGAAATCCAAACGAATTTGATTTTTTCCGTAGAAACGTATCAGCTGATTGTGCTCTCTCTAATCATTCTCGTACAAGGTTGTCACCGCGTACTTTTTAAAATCATTAAAAAGTTTGTTTCCAAATTTTTTATTCCCCCTCAAAATAAAATGCCATTTGGCTCTCTCAATTTTCCGTTCCTCGCAAGTTTTTTGGACAGCGCGAACGCGATTTGACAAACATCGTGATTTTTCGAAACAGTTCGTAACAATTATCTGCATTGCGAAACCAATTTTTAAACCAGAAACATTGCCGCTGATTTGCACTTTGTTGTTTCTAATGTCTGTCACCTATCGAGTAAATTTGTGCTATACATCTACCGTTCGGAGTTGGCATAAAATTGAAGGGTACCTACATACATACATTCAGAAACACAAATTCTTATAATATATGAAATATTTACATACAAACCAATTATCTGGATGTTCTTTTCGATTTTTTTAAGGCTGTTTTTCAGCTTAATGTTATTTCACACAAAAACATTTGAAATGCATATGGATGTATGTATGTATGAATGTATGTATGTCGCTATACTATATATTATATACATACATACATATGTATAATGGCTTCGATGAATTATTTTTTCTTTTAATACCTTATTTTTAAAGTTATGTTTTATTACTTCGAAAAAAAAAATGATTTCAACAAATTTTTTTTAACGTAATCATACATGTATACAATTATACAAACATACTCGTATTTATGTACATACATACATACTATGTTACCTAAACATTCTAGCGATGCTCTTCAGCATAATTTTATGTTTTTCGGTGTATTGTAAATTGGCATCTGCGCAATAAAAAGTTTAGAGGATATGAAAAGCATATCCAATAAAAATTATTGGTGGATATACTTGCAAATATGTATGGATTTATATTCGTAATTGTTTTCACTGCTTTTATTTCATTTGCAGCATTTATTAAAGCAACATTTCGGCACAAACAGATATGACAATTTATTCAATTAAAATATAATTTTATTATACAAATCTGTATCTGTAAGTTTCTCAAGTTTTTTCAGTATTACATACATACATATAAATTTGTACATACATAAATATAAGGAATATCAATTCCGACATACCGACATCTCGGGATACCGGTCTTTTTTAACTCCCGAAAAGAGTATTCAAATCCCGGGATTGCTGAAAACAATTCATTTAATAGCCACTTAAATTTTTATCATAAATATCTTCCTTTCAAGAGCAAAACAATGCATTATTTGTAACATTGGTTGCTATTTACTCGTTTGCAACACCTATTAAATATGTAGGTCCTATTTGATAAAACAGCACCACCCAGTTAAAGTTACTGTTGAACATGGATTTATTCAATTGTGAATGATGACTTATAACTTTTTTTAATAAACTTAGTGACTGAGTGCAGTTCTGTCAGATGTGTATACTCTTTTATTATTTTAATTTATATATATGATCCTAAATGTGACATTTCTGAAATTTCTAATTTTACTGACATTAGAAAAGGGCTGGAGAATTTCCTTCTTGATGTAGAAAATGAACTTTACTATGAATGCATGTTAATTACACTAACGACTAGGTGGTTGAGGTGGTTAAGGCAGTAAGTCTTAAAGATATATTGCAACAAGTTTTAACGAGCAGCTCACAAGTGTTATAATAAAAAAGCATACAAGTTATGGTAAAATAAATAAATACATTTTATGTGATGGGGACGATTACCTACAAAAAGCACTTAACTTTTTGTCGACAATTCAACTAACGAGTGCTGAGGCGTAGCACCCCACTGCAGGTTTTAAGTGTAACAAATTTAGGTCCAGGTTGGAGGATAACACATTTAATACTTTAATTTCTTTGAGATCGCATTTTGATCGAAAGAAAAAATAAATTTGACTCTCTCAAAACGGAATGGGTCATGTATTAAATTTTTTCTTGATGTATTGGTTTTTTTACTAAATTAACTGTAGCATATACATATTAATATTTAATATTGATCTCAAACAGTGGTTATAAATAATTTTACTGCATATGCAATTACTGCTGTACCGGATATATAGTATATATGTACTTGATTTATAAATTACTTTGTATATATGTAACACTTTATGTTTTTTTTTTTTTTAATTTTAAAGACCAAAAATACATTTGTCCATACATGAATTACAACAAATTGTTCTTCTTATTATATTTTTGTTATTTTCAATACTAATATAAAACACCTATTGCAGACGAGTTATATTTTTTGACAACTTAAAATTTACAAATTACGGGACGAACCCGGGATGCCGGGATTTTATTTTCAGATTTCGAAAATCCCGGGATCAATGAAATGCCAAAAATTGACATCCCTAATAGATATGTATCTATGTGTTTTTCGCGGCCGCGATTAAAGTTTAAGTTGACAATATTCATTAATTGATAAATAATGTTCAACCGAAAGTGCTTTTATCCTGTAAGCAAGCAAATGATTAAAAAAAAAAGATTTCGTCAAAGTATAAAAAAAATAATCTGTCTATATTTACTATAAATAAACTAACCCCACCCTAAAGGAAAAGTTTCGAAAGGTATAGTCTTAGATATTGTAGTTTTGCATATAGATCAAAGAAAGTCTAAACAATTTAAAAAAATGTTGTGCAAAGTAGGTATCATACTAAAAGTGGTCCGATTGTAAGGTCCAACGTATGAGGTTTTCGGTGTAAAAAACCTTATATGTAATGATTTCAATGTGTGTATTAATTTAAATAAGTTAGCAGCTCGAGTATTATCCAATTGCGACGGTGACCATTCGCAACGATTTTGAGAAAGATTGTTGCCTACATATGTGCTTAGCTCTATATTCTGAGTACGTTGTCTTTAATTTAACTACATTGAATACAAATATGTTTAAGTATACTGAACTTAATATATGTAACGGATTCTTCCGGCTTTACTTTTTTCGAATATCCGAGAAGAAATCACGAATAAGTAAGACTGAAATATGTTATTTGATTGAATTTGTATACTTTTTAATATTCTTACGTATTTTGAAACTCGCTGACGTTTATTCGAACTCTTTTCCTTAATAAGGAGTTAGTAACATATTCGTATGCCTTAGCATTTAGTAGTAACCGCCGCACAGTGGTGCCGCTTCATACAAGCCGCGGCAAAAAATAGAAGGAATCGAGAGGTAGGGCTTTGAAATTTGGCACACATCTCTCATATTGCCAAATTAGATGAAAAAAAATTTTTTGTTAAAATCCGCCCACAACCACGCCCACCTCCCATATAACATAACCAATAAATATTCAAAAATTATCATATATTATTAATTATTTATTCAACAAGTAATTTTTTAACATCATCGTGCAATTCTAAAGTTTTATTTTTGGGATTTGTTCTGAAACCATTAATAAAAGGATCCGATGAAGCTAAAAGCAAGTGCATTACATCTTGATTTGTAGAAATTCTGTCGCATTTTCTAGAATGATTAAGCCTATATTTCTTTTGCCATTTCAAAATTTCGTTTTTTGTTAATTTTTTTTCACCCGTTTGCACTTCTCTCGGTATCACTTTTGACAAGTAATTAGTTCAAATAATATAAGAACAATATAATGCATCTAAACTAGTATTTTGTTGTTGTTGTATAACGAGAGACAACTCCAAAAAATAACAACAAAGCAACAAACCGAACAATCAAAAAAACAAACAAAACAACGAAGCAGGCAAAAAAACAAAGCAGCGAAGCTGGCAAAAAAAACAAAGCAACGAATCAAGCAAACAAACAACGCAGTTGCACATTTTCATAACTTTTGATGTGAGTTTTTAGATTAAAATGCTAATTACTCATGAATTGGCAGCTAATTGCCAATCGATTAAGGAGATTCTAAAGTTTATTTTGTGTAAGTGGCTAACCTGCGCGCTCCTGCGCACAATAGTTATGTATATTCTGTTGAAGTTGTGAAATATGTGATTTTTTTGGAACATGAAAAAACATCATATTAAAAAAAATCTTGAAAAAGAAAGTATACATTTGATGATGTAAATCACATCTATAACATTGGTTTTAATAAATAAAAGCTATACAATTGATATTTTATGGTTAACTTTTGAGTTTTAACCTTTGCAATATTCATCACATTTTTCTGAGTAACTTTGCGTTGATACTTTGTTGGACTTTGAAGCTCTCCCAACAAAAAACCATTGAATATATCAAGCCCAAGTATTCGGATAATGTTATTTGATAAGTTCTTAGCTTAAATTGAAAAGATGGTACAAATTTGGAATGATAAAAAAAATCCTTTTTTTTCGCTCTGGCACCACTGCGGTGGTGCGCGCCGCCGCAAAAAAGATGTAACAGTTAATAAATTTACCGAAATTATGAAAAAATAAATGGTTTGAAAAATTTATTTATTATTCGTAAATACAACTGAATCATTCTAATTCAATTTAGATGCCTTACTTTGACAGATAAATTTTAACCAACAGATTGCCTGCTTGGTAAATCTAGCTATGAAATATTTCACTAATTAGACGCTTGAAAACATGAATAATTTTTAAGGGGAAAGTTGTTTACTTTTAGTGGGCCTTGCTTACAATAAATCTCGACTTTTGTCTTATACAGGTTTTATAATTTTTCGCCTTCTAGAATATTGCAGAAGATATACATATCGTCAGTAACGTAAATAAATCTCAATGTTTTTTAATAGAATCGTTGAGATTGAGTGCCACTTGGGCTCGGTACTTTGACCAATCGCCAAATTTTTTATATGATATCCTATCATTCATACCTAATAAATTAAAACGAAAGATAGATGCAGTTGCTGAGATCTTTATGTCTAACATGATGAACTGAACGCCATTAAACTGACCGACGCAAATAAATCGAAGTTCATTCGTTTTTAATAAATATATTACAAATTGCATCGCTTAAACTTTATAGCTTCATGTTTTGACGACCTAATCATCACACAAATAAAGGGACCTACAGTTTTATGCCGACTCTAAACGGCAGATATTCTTAATACTTAACTGACCTCAAAACTGCCTCAATTAGATTTAATTTGATGTATTAAAATCCAAGCATTCGATTTTGGATTTTATATGCCACTGCGAATATGGATGGAAGTCCGGTAACAGACGTCCTGAGAACACTTCATGTAAGGCGGGCTCACTTTTTAAAGCTTTTGTATAAAACTATTGAGGCGCGTTAGAAGAAAAGACCATAACCATCATAGTGGATAATCGCCAAATCCCTCCGTCCGACCAAAGCAAGGTAAAAAGATGACTATGGCGACTTAAGACCAACAAAGCACCCTGAGCAGATGGCATACCAACTAAGCTTTTCAAAGATATCGCGAATTGTGGAAGAACGAATCTTAATGTTCTTTCCCCTATCCGTAAGAAGAGTGATCCCGCCTTTTGCGCCAATTATCGCAAAAAACCCTTCTTTATATCGTTTATAAGATCCTATCGATTATACTGTGGGAAAGACGGCTGGTTAGACATTATATGTGTGGCTTTGAGTCATTGCCAAATATTCACAGCCCGCCAAATCCTGGAAAAGGCCCTAAAGAAGCAAATCGACATCCACCACTTTTTTGGCTTCTCTATAGCTATTTTGGATTGCATGACTACCATATCTAAATTTGGGATGGAATTAACAAGTGCAGAAGGACCAGTTCTTACTTGATTACACGCGAAATTTTTTGGTCTGGATCAAAACGACACACGATTGTCGTGAACTACTGTGACTCGTCTTCAGAGGACATGAAAATGCATTTGTGTGTACGAAAACTAAAAGGAAACAACATATTTCAAATCGGTTTAATCAGCCCTATCGCTGAGTAAGGCGTAGTACGATTTCGTAGATCCTACGAAAAAGCCATCACTGAGTACGATTCGAAATTCGCGGAATTGCATCGGTGAGTTCATTCGTAGCGCAATTTCGTAGATTTTTGGAAGAATTTGTTACGACGTGTTTTGATTGTCGGAAAAAATTTAAAAAATCATATTCTGAAGGAATATCCCCTTTATTTGAATAATTTATAAAAATACAGAAACATATTGAGATTGTGAGTATTAAATTTAATAAAAATGCTTTTATTTTCTTGTTTGTTGTTTTCCATTTGAGTTCAAAAATTTTAACAACGCTCGTTTGCTAGAATAGTTGCAGAAAAATTCAGAATTTGGAGTGGATAACACAAAATTCACAAAGGAGGAGGTGGGCATTTCGAATTTCGTTTTTCCTCGTTACTCATTTCCAGCTTTGCCCATGACTCCAATGTATTCAAAACTTGAAAAATTATGATTAGACCATTAGTATATCATAGCCTTTTCCAAATCAAGGCTGGTAACCACCTTCCGCCAAAAACTTAGCACCGAAGCTAGTTTATGGATCTCATTCCAACCACATTCACAAATACTGATTTGTTTAATCGAATATTTTTAACAAATATGTAATTTAAAACTGGTAAAATTATATATTTCTTTTAACAACCTAAACTTTTTCATACAAAGTGTTTGTGCCAGCTAATGTCGAAATTTCTATATTTCGCATTTGAGTTTGGCAAATTTTTCGTATTCGTAGCGGAGAGTCACGTTCGTAACTTTTCTATGACGTACTCAGCGATAGGGAAGATTATCTATTGCTATAAGCCGTGAATTATTATTTTTAAACAAACCCGAATAAGTAAGAGTTTTTGTTGTGATTGGTTTATTGGCATCAGGCTTATAAATGTTTATTAACTGACAATTTTATTAAGCTCGAGGCCAGTTTATTAAAGATTTTAATTGGAAAAATAGATAGAAATAACAAAAATGTATATATGCAAGGATGAGCATGCCTTTAATGCATTCTAAAATTAGTAAATAACTAAAATAAAAAACATAATTGTAAAAAAACACAAACAACAACCACTCAAGTAAGTTTAAATACCGGCAGATCAGTTGCTCTTGTTTATAGTTGGTTTGTTTAAGGAATATGGAATAAACACTACAGTCCACTCGGCAAGCGTAGCAAAGCATGTAGCATGTTGGCTCTGCAACTTCGAGCTCTTGGGTTCAAAGCCTGGAAGAAACGTGATGAGGAAATGTGTTGATTTTCAAAATAGTACTATAACTTCTACCATTTAAAAACCGTTATTGTCTTTTCCAAATAAAATGTACAATAAACTGGCCTCGAGTTCAATAAAATTATTAATTATTTCTGGATTTAAGTAAACAAAGAATATGAGAAGAAAGAAAACGAAAAAAAGCTGATATTTATTATACAACATGTTTTGATTTCGAAAAATTGTTAAAATATACTTTGTAGACAGCGGTTTAATTAATAAACAGCCAAAACACTAGAAAAAAATGTTTTGTGTTAGCCGTAATATCGATTTTAAGTTTGTTTACAAACTGCCAGAGAGATCAAAAGCGGCTAAACCAAAGTACCGGTACTCCGCAATGCGCCATGTCTGGTTCGCTGCATTGTGTAAGGAAGATAAAGTGAAGTGATGTCTCCAATCACGCCAATACTTATGAAGCTGTTAACATTTACTTACATTCCGATTTCGGATAACCCAGCCAGCATTTCGTATCGCGGAAGTGTCTTCCGCGAATCTTCTTGGGGATATATTTATCGCGGATGATTACCGCTGAAGACTCGCGGAAGGCACTCCTGGGAATCAAAAAAGTACCCTACGGCGATCGTATCTTCTTTAAGAAACGAAAGCGATACGATATGGAGACTCGCTATCGTATCTTCTTTAAGATACGAAAACGTTACTTTTATTTTATTTAATAAAAAAAATTTAACAAGTCTTATTCATATTTTCATGATCCTTCCTTTTTTTATTGGGTGGCGCTTGCTGAACCTGTCCTATGCATGCAAAAAGTGTTTTTGCAGGGTTGCATTCATATCTTTGGGGCCTATGTGAAATTTTAAGTGACAAACATCTGCGAATAAGAGAACAAAACATATAAGTACTGTATTAAAATAAATGTTTAAATAAAAATTACCTTTTAAAATGGACAAGCAGAAACACAACTCGGCACTTGGTTTGTCCTTTGTGCCTTTCCAGCTGAATTGTAGGGCCAGTTCGTCAGTGAAAATGAATTGTATTGCTGTGCGCAAAAATAATGCCCCCTGAATGCCACCTATTCGATTTAAAAGTGGTTTCTAAACGAAAAAAGATTGTTGAAATTTGATGCATTTATATAAACGAAATAAGGCTCACAAATTCCAAAACATGATCTGGATTTTCATGCAGGGCGTATCCAGGGCTTTCACTGCATTGACCTGTGTTAATGGAAATGCAGGCAGGTGTCCTGTAGATGAAGTGCCAAAAGCTCCACCTAGTTTTCTCACCTCCATCTTAAGGCCTACTACCTCTTTGGTTAACCTCTGAATAACCTTGGTGGATTCTGCATCCCGCATTTTTAATACATTCACTTCTTTTTTTATTTCCAGCACTTCCTTTTTCATTTCCAGCACTGCTTCCAAAATTTGGTTCTGGACAGATTGTTGTGGTGGATGCACTGCTAATAAATTAAATGCATAACATTCGCGCATAGATTTCAAAAATAACTCACAATATACATATAACTTCCTGCGATGGGACATAAGCAAAATCAATGTCTGCAATGCTTGAGAAAAGACTTGTTATTTACATTGGTATAGATTACATTTAATGATATTACTTACTTGTATTATTTTGTTGCGTCATTATGAATACCTTTTACAATTTTTTAGTCTGCATTTCAGCGATTTTCGTATATCGAGACTAATGCGACACAAGTCAACATTTTATAAAATTGATTATTTATTGATTGATTATTTATAATTATTGCTTTAATTAGGTGGTAGAAGAGGGGTAAAAATCGTTTTATTTAATCTATTTACTAGTTTAATTACTTTACCCGATATATTTTCGATAGTGAATGATATTTCTTGTCCTAACTCTATTGCCGGCACTGCATATATGTATGTATGTATATTAAAAATTTCGAAGTCTATACGTATTTCAAAATAAGTTTTTAATTTTTTAATAATCTTTCCTTTGAATTGTGGAGAATTGGCCTCATTTATTATTTTGGTAATTTTTACAATTTTGTCACCCACTAAGCAAAAACTATTTTTACTCTCTAGCGGAAAATAATACGTCTCGAGCTGAACACTGACAATATTACCATCTACTATTTTCCCTAAAACAACGCTTTCTTTTTTTTAACGTTTCTTTAAATTAAAACTGATTTCTACTTGTCTTTTGTAAATTTGTACAACAATTCCTGAACTTTTCTTAACCTTCTTTTTAATTTTTTGTAAGTCGTTATGCACTTGTACTTTCTAAAAAACCAAATGATATCGCGCCCTCGTGTAAGTGCAACGAACAATGGAAATTTGTAGTTAAAAAGGATAAATGGTACAGCATTGGAATTTCGGACCCAAAAGATTTTAATAAATTTTCTGCGCATCTATTATTTTTGTGGCAATCGATGTTATTTAATAAAATTATTATTATTATTAAATTCCTTTGGAATATTTACTCTATTGTTTAATAAACTACTGTTTAGATCCCTTATTTTCCAAGAAGTTAAAGAAAAGCTTTCACCTTCTTTTAACACCCACGCCTTTAATAAAGTTTTCATAACACCTAAACATACTATATAGTCACATACTATTGCCCTTACTACCAACAACTTATATTAAGCTTAAGTTAATCTCTCACGTCGTTGACCAAACTCATTCTTGTTATTGCATTTTAGTTAAAGTTCTTTAATTACAATAACAACGAATTCTCTCACTATTAGCTTATTACTTTGTATTATAGATTTAAGTTATTACAACAACTAACCAGGAGAATGTTCCATACTCTCACTTTGGATTATAATTGTAAGTTTTGCTCATTGTAAACCTTGATTCGAACCGATTTATCATTAATAAAGTTACCTTCGAGAACTAAACATTGTTTTCCTTTATTATATACATATAATCTAGTGAGATTTGGCCAACCACGTCGAACTCTGATAATCTTTCTAACGCCGTTACAGTCATAAGGTTGTGGTGCTCCGGATGAGAGCGACACCTAATTGAATCATTATCTCTCAAAACCAATGTATCTGTAAATGGAAAAACTACCCTATTCTTTACCATTTCCCCTTTATTATTACACCTAATACAAGAATAATAGCCGCTGTGACCTTTTGAATCTAAAACAAATAAGCGAGCTGGTGCATCCATAACAAAACACCTTACTTTAACGTCAATATTTCTTATTGTTAAAAATCATTCCATCTCTTTTTAACTGATTCATCTTTGTTATAAATTCTTCAAAAAATTCATCTGCACTTTTTGGTTTTGAAGTACCCTCATAAACACCAACCAAAAATACCTCAGAAATATCAACGAGGCTTCCTAAAAAAATCTCTTTATTCGAACTTTTAAACAATGCCAGACCATCACCATTAATATCTAAAACCAAATCGTCACTTTCAAAATTATTAACTAGCAAAACATCAGTCAATGCAGACTTTAAACCATAGTGAACATAAACTCCATTACCAACTGTTCTGCGTTCAACAGTAACCGGACTTTTCTTTACTGTCCTAACATCTTTGGACACGATAATATTACATTCATTAAGTACCTGCAGCAATTCATTAAAAGCACTATTACTGATATTGTTCTTAACAGCCCACCCACACAATTTTTCTGACAAATCAATTTTTATAGTATTGTCGCAAATAACATTATCTATTTCATCCAGACTGTCTTCAAAAAATACACTATTATCAGTAGCCTCAAAACTATTTTCACTATCAATAGCACAATCAACATTATTATTTGGCACAACATCATTACAATCTACATACAACTCTATCATTATTGAAATTTGTCAAATTATCAGTACCTAAATTTAAAACATTAGTACTAAGTAAACCGGTCACCATCTTTCTAGCTTCTACTCTAGCCTTCTTTCTCAACTGTTTGGATGTAAACATTTTAAATATTAATTATATGTATTATATAGTATGTAAACCACTTTAATATTTTACCACTTTAAAACAATAATTATATGTAATAATTTTTTAAGATGGCACTTTCATTCTTCACTTATTTAAAAATGCAGTCTTATCTGATCACCTTCCAAATTATAATCAAGTGAAGCAAAAATTAAAAAACATGCTCAAAGAATAGCCAATTTTTTGCTTGGAAGATAAATACGTGACAATAAGCACCGTTCTTCAACGGGACTGTAAAAATGATCAACAAATTTGTTTTTGTAGCCAATGCAAAATGCGATCGCCGGTATCGCTGTATTATTGCCACCGCGATAGACATGTGCCATTGTACGTATGTATGTACATATTACTATTATCTTCTTTCTATCTTCTTGGCGATATCGCAATATTATCACGCAGAAGATATATCGCTAAAATATCTTCAAAGCGATACATACACGATTCGCGCAGAAGATATATCGCTAAAATATCTTCCAAATGCTTTCTGGGAAGGGGTTTGCTCACTTATGTACATATGTACATACATATGAGTGCATGTAGTCCACGATTTAGAAAATACAGAGGTTGCGCCTTCCGCAAACCGCTATTCGCTCATATAATTTTTGCTATTTTTATTATGAATGTCAAAAGTGATTTTTCAATTGTAAAAACTATGATAAAGTTCGAAAAAAGCTTTAAAGTTTATTTGCATAAAATACATGTGTAAGAGAACGAAAATTGACACTGAAGATGGCACAACGCCTAAACCGGTTTGTCTCCAAACCAAACTTGACAAGGGATGACGGAAAATCGTTCCAACAAATATCAACAATTCACCCTGTCGGACAAGGAAAAGAAGAAAACAACATGTGTTATACCTTTATATGCCTATACTCATTGCTACTGGTAAAGTAAATTTTGTTACGTATTTATAACACCCGAAATTGATTTTGATATTTTAGGCCAATGGTAACAAAGATTTTTGGAAACAGTAGCAACATCTCAGATTTTGACAATGAAAGGTATCAAATTTGACATAAAACACGTTAATAAACATATGTACATATGTTACACACGATTTAGAGAATACAGTTCTATCCTTCATGTATGTTACCCGACATCTCCACAGAAAATAGCTGATGTTCTAACATCTGTAATTTTGGCAGGAAAAAATTAAAAATGATTTGTCAATTTTTATGTGTGGGCAGTTTGATGTCTTGACATAAACATTTGTAAGATGGCGTCAAACAAGTAAGTTCGTTTAATTAAGCCCAAAAATAATATAAGAATTATTTTTACTCTCTTCCCTAATACGTAAACATTAATAAATGCAATAAAAATAACTTAGTTTTTGCTTCTGAATGAAAATATCTTCGATGTTGACCCCATGAAATTTACAGCCAAATAAAAATGTAGCTGTCAAAGTAACACAGTGACAGCTTATTTCATACAATAGATGCTAAGGCATAAACGCTGACATAAATGGCTGACATTAAGACAATATATTTTCTGACATCTATTTTAGGACATCAGCTGTTTTCTGTGGAGATGTCGGGTTACATAAATCAATAACAGTGTTCGCGATGCTGATAATTATTACGAATTGTTACGAAATATCACGTTTTTTGACAAATCGCACAAATTTGCAAGCAAGAAAACAGCTGATGAAGAACAACTGAATACATTTTGGATAAATACGATATTGTTGTTAAAGAGTTTTAAAGATCAAAATTAAAAAATATGAGAGATAAACACGCAAGATAGAGATACATTTTCGTTTGGTTAGGCTTCGTTAGTGGAATGTGTCAGGAAAACATTAATGCAATGTTTTTCATTTTGCATATTTGGATGCGGACAAGAATTCAATCAGCTGTTGGTTAAACCTGCAAGTTTCTGTAAATTTTTCGTTCGAGTGAAAATTTGGAAGCATCTCTCTTTGAGAGAGAATACTCCAAAATCTGAGAAATTTCATTGCTGGATAATTCTTGCTGGACTTTTACACGAACAAACCTAACAAAAACGAAAATGTTGTTCAGAAAACTTATAAATATGAATAAACATTTCGTCTTGCTATTTAAATAATTAGTTTCTCGCAAATATTTTACACGTCTTAAACAATTTCAATACTTTAATATTCGGTTTTCTATTAAATTAACAAAACAAAAACTAAACAGCTGTTTTTTATTACCTCTTTCACAGTTACAAAATTTACCTGGTTACAATAAGCGTAGAATACGAAATGGTTACAAAATTTACTGAATGGTGATTTTTAATACCCCAGTAAATTGTATTACCTTGCTAGAATAGACCTATTAGAAGAATTTTTGGCTTTAGCTACTATTATTTTGACCTTGGTTTAAGCTACTTTGAGTTGGTTTGACATTTTTATTGGTTTTCTTATGTTGATTTAAAAATAATTATTTTTATCGTCAAGGAGAGAAGGCTTCAAGTACGAAAAGGATAAGCAAACTACGAAACTTACACATAAAGACGACCTTGCGATTCAAATCCGCTTTGCGCCATAAGGATTCTTCAAATAAAATTAATTTATTACGTTGAAATGATACTGAATAAAATATATTACAATGGAAAATAAAAAATGCCGCCCTTCACAAGGTTCCAACTGATGACATACTTACAGTGTGTTACAGTAGTGTTGTCAAGAATTTTTGGCAAAAAGCTGTCAGTTGAAGATGAAATCTTCAAAATAGCAAAACTAAAATAGAAAAAGTTTTAAAAAAGATATCTTTCTTATTGCATAAAGTACCGACGTTTATAAAAAAAGAAACTGTTTTGTTGCGTCGCAAAGAGATAAGGTATATAGAGTTATCAATGCATCTATTTACATACAATTGTAAGTATGTATGTACATATTAATATTATTATTAGTGTTAATATATTTATATCCAAGTTAGTTAAGATTTGCAAATTGTATATTATAAAAAATTTCTTTAAAACGCTATTTTATTTCATTTAACGTAATCTTTCGGGTACAAAATTACGCTTAAAGTGGTGGATACCAGTTTGCTTTACTTAAATTTAGAATATAATTTTTCACTTTTGCAAGACTGTATATCATGCAATTTTCAAATTCGTAACTTATGAAATTATTGATTATATGAAATACTACATTTTCGTTCTGCGAATATCGACATCTATCGTGAATGTGAACACGAACAAAAAAACTTACATTATCAATAATTGCGTGCATGACGTCGTGTGAAGGCTATAGCTTGCAGATCTGTTTTAAAATTTAAGTAGTATCTAGGTTCCAATGGGTTCGGAGAGTAGGTAGCCTTATATCTATATCGGGCTAATATGAATAAAGTTGGAAAGAATTGTGTAGTAATATACTTATCATTTATTTACGATTTTTTGATTACTTTTTTGTTTTAATAAAAAAAAAAATATTTTTTATTTTGTAGTTGATCGATTTGTTAAAATTTTTAGGATAAGTTTATCTCTTGTTGAAATAAGTGCAAGTCGCGCTTTACTCTTACGGTCCAAAGTTTCGCCTAACACCTTAGCTTCTTCAGGGGCGAATATTTTTTATACAAATAAAACAAAAATAAATACCAACATTAATTACGAGACAGAAAACATCATTCATACATTCAATTAATATTTGTTCATTAGCGAACACTGGGTAAAATTACATTTTGTACATTTTATCTGAAAAAAGCAGTCGTATCGTTACAATATTTGGGTTTTTCCTTCTTCTCAGTGATGAATGGCTAAAGCGTCATACTACACATCATAACTTGGCCTTTTTGAATAAGTTTTCCTCTTTTTTGGTTGATTATGAATTTTTCGAGAACACACCTTATGTTGCCAGCTGGCAACTCTTTGTTTTTACACTCTCTCTTATCTACTGCTCTCCTACTTTTGCTACTATAATAGTTTTGCTGTTTTGTAACATGTATGTATGTATCTATGTAGGTTAAGCAAATTATTGCAAGCATTACTGTGCTCTTCGAGAACCGAGGTAGGCTCATGTTTTTATATTGCTGTAACACCTTTTTATACCTTTCATGGAAATGGTATATCAAGTTTGGTCAGATGATTGTTAGTATCTGATGGATAAGAGTTAGACCCACCAAGAAGTATAAGGAGAAATTATCAGGATGATGAGCTGAGTCGACTAAGCCATGTCCGTCTATCTGTCCGGCTGTCCGTCTGTTTGAACGCAAACTAGTCCCTCAATTTTTGACCTATTTCAATTAAACTATTCGCTATATCGCTTTCGACCAGCACCACGCTCCTGCTTATCTATTGAAATAAAATCAACATTACCTAACCTAAAGCGTTGATCTTCATTTGTTTTTTGTTATCACTTGTATTTATATCAGCATTTACCATGCCGCCGACGATTTTCGCTTTTAAAAAGTAGCACCGATTTTTTAGCTGGTGCATTTCTTTGGATGCAGTACCATTTATATATTGTTACGTTTTTACCCTGAAACGTCGATGATTTCCCAAATCCTTCGGTTTCGACCACTGGATTGTTAAATAAAACTCGCTGGGATTATCTTACTGCCAAGTTTATTTATTTACAAATAATTTATAACACTAAACAACGCTATTTATTTCGCGGATACTAATACTTGCGCAGTCGCAACTTTAATACTGCTTTACATCTTAACTCATCAACGTTTACTTACAAACAGAATTACCAAACAAAGTGGCAAAGCCTGTTTATACTCTGAGCTGCTTGCCCTTTGGCAACTCTAGAGCATTATCGATCGTTATCGAAAGTTCTCAATTGCGAATGTTTCATTTTCGATTTCTCGAATTCTCTTATTGGTTAAATAATATTATTAATAAATAATATTATATACATACATACATAATTACACACGTTTTCATGGCTTTCTGCCTCAACATGGAAAGGATAAAACTAATCTAAGTTTTTAATTTAAACTGCATAGAGTAAAAAAAATATATAAAAAGATATGTAAATTAAAATTAATAAATTAAGAATAATAATTTAAGTAAAATATTATTATTATACGCCAGAAGTTTTGCGAGCTAAAGCACAGTTTGCTTTGCATAGCTATGAATTGTGATTTTTTTATATCAACGAACTGGTATTTTAACTGGTTTGAATTGATCCAGGAACGGATAATCGCCATTTGGTAGGACACCGTCAGTTCCTTACATGGAGTATGTATAGAACGCGAACTAATCAGGCTGAAACTCTAAACTTGATGTATTTTAGTTAACAACTATGTAGTAGCTTTCCCAGCTCGGTACGTACATATGTATACATTTGTATTTGTAGGTACCCTGCAGTAAAATCTACTGGTTGTATACTACTTTATAACTAGTATGCATAGAAAGCCCAACTAGTCAGCCAAATGTCTTTTTTGAATACAAGCAGACGATAACTTTGGTAAAAATTTAGATATCTCAATGAAACTCGATAGGTAGATTGTCCTTGACCCAGACCAGGTTGGTATTGGAAATGGGCAAAATCGATCAATTACCATGCCCACCTCACATATAACGGCAATTGTCGAAAATGCAAAAATTGCTATATTCAATGTTGTACAGGGGGCGTGGCACCGCCCACTTATGAGTTCATATGTATATCTCTGGAACAACCTACCCGATTTTGTTCAAATTTGGTACACGTATTACACTATGCCTATTTAAGCAATATTTGGAAAATTATCCAAATCTGACCATAACCACACCCACCTGTCATATAACGGTAATTTTCGAAAATACTAAAAATCGGACACTTCAATAAATGGTGAAGGGAAATATCTTGAGTTTAATATGTGGTGTTGTATTGCAGCCAGAATTCCGACTATATGAGATCATATGATATGTCTGGAACTACTTTATCGATTTCGTCTAAACTTGGCACACATGTTAGATTGTACCAAGTTAATTTAAAAATTTAGCTGAAAGCGTGCGCCGGGTATATAAAGTTCGATCGAACTTAGCCACATCTTTACTTGTTTTATTTTTAATGTGTAAATATGAAGCGGTTAGAACCTCGTTTATTTTATTAACAAAATAAACCATTCAACTTTTTACCATTGTGTTAAATTCGGATATATAAATATATTGTATATAAATATAATTTGATAACATAATAAGAAATAATAAATTTAATCTTACTGTTCAATTAATGCGCATTAGCTTGGTAGTGCTGCTAGCTATCACTCCTCTATTGTGCAACGCCTTATAGCAGAGCAACTTCTAAAAAAAAATAGCTGATTTTGAACACCTCTACCTGTCACTACCTGTAATTTTTAAAATGATATTCAATACATTTTTGTTAAAAGTTTTTATTTCTACTATAAGAATGAATTGCGGGATTTCAATTATTAATTGCACTTATCTAAATCTTAAATGTATTAAGGTTATTGTAGTTACCTTCTTTCTTACTCGCCTTAATGGTAGTAAACGCAGTTAATGAAATGGTCTCCGGTGTTGGTGAAAATCAAAAAATATTAATAGATATTTTGTGTAAGCAGTCTTTAGGCCTTAACGTAGTACATTTTAATGCCCGAAGCCTTAGTGGTGACAAACTAGACTACGTTAGAAACATATTTGAGGAATCTTCAGTTGATATAATTTGCGACAGCTCAAATCGGTATTGAGTAACACCAAATGCTTTCAATTTTGGGAGATTGTCAATCCTTATAATATCATATTGAAAATAACACTTACTTTAAAACGTGGTAGTACATGACCTATGTATTTGTGTTTATAATTTTTAAAATCATATTCAATACGTTTTTGTTAAAAGTTTTTAATTTCAGTAACTCAGTTAGGGTCTTTGGTCACCAAAATTTGGTCGTCATTGGGCATGACTACTATGCCTACATGAATTATTTTTATATTTATTATTAATTATAATGTTAACATTTACTTTTAATTATCATAAGTTAAAAACTTCCGCCTTCTCAACTTTCTATCATCTCTCTATACTCGTTTATCTCGATTTTCTAGAATGTCTTTATTTTGACGTAAATTGTTATAATTGCACTCATCTAAATCTTAAATGTATTAAGGTTATTGTAGTTACCTTCTTTCTTACTCGCCTTAATGGTAGTAAACGCAGTTAATGAAATGGTCTCCGGTGTTGGTGAAAATCAAAACATATTAATAGATATTTTGTGTAAGCAGTCTTTAGGCCTTAACGTAGTACATTTTAATGCCCGAAGCCTTAGTGGTGACAAACTAGACTACGTTAGAAACATATTTGAGGAATCTTCAGTTGATATAATTTGTGTCACCGAAACCTGGTTCAGCCCCACAGTTTCAGATTTTTTCTATAGTATCCAGAGTTATAATCTTCTTCGCAACGACCGGAAAAACCAACGTGGTGGAGGCGTTGCAATATATTACAAATCATCCTTAAAGATGCATTGTTTAGCTAAATCTTCTAGCTCAGATACTGAGTTCATTATAGCTGAAGTTTCTGATGGCGTAACAAGCATTTTGGTGTCATGTGTATATAATCCTCGCAAGTGTTGTATGCTGGAATAATTTTTTGTTGAACTGTCTAATTTTCTGATTGACTATGAAATTTATGTAATTTGTGGTGATTTTAATGTAAACCTCCTCCTAAATTACACCTATACCAGTAAATTACACGATCATGTAGCAGCAGCTGATCTAACGATAGTAAATAAATATGTACCGACGCGATTTGCCAATAACTCAAATCCTAGCCTTTTGGACTATTTTATTACTTCTAGGCTCAATCATATTCTCAAATATGACCAAATGTTTTTTATTTCTGACCATGATTTAATTATTTGTACAGTAGATGTTATGTTTAATCGTCCTTCTGTTAGAAATACATTTATGTATCGTGATTTTAAGTCTATAAATGTGAATGAGTTATACCAAAGTCTGTCCAGTGTGAGTTGGAATGACTGTTGGTTTTGTGATTCTGTAGAAGAAAAAATGCTCTTTTTTAAGGAAAATTTGACTAACCTATTTGATAAACATGTTCTCCTTCGTCTGGCTAGTGCAATAAATCCGTCTTGTCCTTGGTTCAATAAAAAAGTGCACATGGCTATAAAATTTCGTAATAGATTATATAAAAAATCGAGAGCGACAATGACTGATTTTGCCTGGTATCGATATAAAATTGCTCAAAATAAAACGACATTAATTATTAAGCAAGCGAAAAAAGACATTGTAGTGCTAAACTGGACTCGTCACTTTCTCCTCAGGAACTGTAGCGGAACTTAAAAAAATTTTAAATTCATGGAACCTTGACGCCGGAATGTAATATAGACCCTAACCTATTAAATGAGCTATTTACAGCTGTGAGTATCAAGGAAAGTGCTCCTCACATATTGAATATACTTTGGGCTAATACCAATTTTGAAGAAAAATTTCAATTTATGGGAGTAAGTGAAGGAGACGTAATGAAAGCTATATGTAATATTAAATCAAATGCTGTTGGGGACGATGGAATTTCTCTGAAATTTGTTAAACTTGTGCTGCCATTCGTTTTGGGTACAATTACCCACATAATCAACCACTGCTTTACGACATCAACTTTTCCTGCTGAGTGGAAAAAGCCCGTCATACTCCCAGTAGCCAAAAAGAGTACGCCTATTGATCTAAGTGATTATAGGCCGATTAGCATATTACCAGCGCTAGCAAAAGTATGTGAATCCTTGATGGCAACGCAAATTTCACTGTTTGTTCAAAATAATAAATTATTGTCTCCGTTACAGTCGGGGTTTAGACCAAAGCATAGTTGCTCTACTGCAATGACTAAAATACTTGACGACATAAGAATACAATTTGACAACAGTGACTTAACTCTATTATGCCTTTTAGACTTCTTAAAGGCATTTGATATGGTTAATCATGATATATTATGTAAGAAACTTAAACATTTTTTTGGCTTTTCGGACAACTTCTTAAAATTTATGACGAGCTACCTTGACGGCAGGGTGCAAAAAGTGAAGGGGAAAAGTGCTTCCTCAAGTTTTAAAACTGTCTCAGGTGGTGTCCCACAGGGATCTGCCCTAGGTCCTCTCTTGTTTAGTCTTTTCGTCAATGATGTGTTTTCTGTGTCTAGTTATGTTAATCTTCATGCGTATGCCGATGATATACAAGTATATTTGTCTAGTCGTATTGGTCTTGTCGAGGATTTGTGTTACAAAATAAATAGTGATTTGTCGGCCATATCGAAATGGGCAAGTGATAACTGTTTATGCTTAAATGCTTCTAAGTCCTTTGTGCTGCCCATATGTAATAATGTAGTGTTCGTTGAGAATATTCCAGACTTGTTTATTAATGATTGTCCTCTTAAGTTTACTAACAAGATAAAAAATTTAGGCTTTGTCATTAACTCTAAGTTGACCTGTTCCGACCACGTCAATAGTGTTGTAAGTAGTGTGTATTCTGTTTTGCGTAGGCTAAAAACCTCTGCTTCATTTACGCCATTGGAAACTAGGCGGAAGTTAGCTAAACAACTCATCATTCCCCGTATAGCGTACTCTGAAGTTGTCTACAGCAAGTTTGACTCAATTTCTTCCCACAAAATCATCGTTCTATTCAACAATGTTACCCGTTACGTTTATGGTCTGAAGAAGTTTGACCACATATCCTTATGGAAGAATGAGATATTAGGGTGTAGCATTATGGATTATCTTGCTGCCAGAAACTGCATATTTATGTATAAATTATTAGAATGTAAATCACCAACGTATTTATACGAGAAGCTCAATCCAACTAAATCCATTAGATGTCACAACTTGATAGTTCCGAAATATACCTACTTAAATTCGTCGAGATTGTTTTTCATCAACGCTGTCCATTAAAAATCGAATGAATAGGAGTAACTACAAAGTATTGATATATGATTACTTTAAGTCTATATAGTTGGTGCGATTGTGATTAAGTTATTTTTCATTTTCTTTCTCTCTTCCTCTCTTCTATCCATTTCTTTTTATCTTCTTTGGCAGCCTTATTGCATTGTCTTATTGGATATATCTTATTAATTAAAATATTCAATATAAGTTTTCCTGTTAGTCTTAAGCTCACTTATTTTAATTTATTTTAATAATTTGATATAACTTAATATAATGATAATAACAACATTATCAAGTTGATGTACTCTTAAAAGACCAATGTCTTACATGTACAGCCATTGTTAAATAAATAAATAAATAAATATGTATTTCAATAAGAAATTGCTTTCATAGCACTGAATTCTTTTATGATTCTTCCGTAACTGATGGAACTAGCTTATTCGTGTTCTCTACAAATTATTAGCAAGTTATTTAAACTGTCTTCAGCTGTCGTGGATCGTCAATGCCAGAAGTCATTTTCAGAAGTAAACTAGCCTATTCACACAACGTTCTTACAAAGTTTCGTGACTATTCGAATAACAACGTTTGTATGCCTCATTTTTAACCTAACCTGTGTAAGTTTAAATAAAGCTGATTGTCGAATATTTGTATATTTTTCCAAACAACTTCTGCGTTTATACCCAAAAGCATCAAGCGTTAAACGAGAGCATACCCAAATAACTTAAATTCTATTTTTTTGTACTAAAGTAATGAACCTTTTGTACCTGGAAAAGTTTGGATTCTATATATTCTAATTTAAATGCTTTCTCCGTATGTATATATATGTAATATCCAATCAATATAATACTGACCTTTTTACAGATTATCCTTAAAGCACCGTATATAAATTCATATATAAATAGTTGTTTGACACTGTTTTCTATTTAAGCCAACGATATCATATGACATGAAAACTTTGCACCAAAGAATTTTCTATATCGACCGCGACCTTGCCGCTCTCTGTCTGACAATGAGCATATTAATTTCGCGCGCGATATCGATAAAGTTGAAACTGACTGGGTCAATTTGCAGTGAAACATAATATTTCCATAACAATAATTTAAATAAAATTAATATATTAATAATTTGCATGTAAGAAAGATAGCCTTAATTGAATCCTTGTACACAATTTATTGTTTAATTAGGTCAAATTCTTGCAATTCATTCTTCGAAAATACTCATATAAGAACATTGTGATACGAGGAATTAATTTTTGAAGTTTGTTTTTTATTAGCTCTACGTTAGATGGGGCTGAGGCCAATTTTATTAAATTTCATTTAGTTGTTTTCAAATAAACACTCAAATTAGAGGTATATTTTTAAATAATTCAATGAAGATATGATTTAAAGCAATGCCATCAGTATTTAAAACTTATTATTGTTTTTATACCCGCGCACTTGTGTACAAGGGTATTATAACTTTGTTCACAACTTAGCGATGTCTGTCTGTCCGTCCGTCCGTCCGTCCGTGCAGACGATAACTTGAGTAAAAATTGAGATATCTCAATGAAACTTGGTATGATAACGGCAATTGTCGAAAATGCAAAAATTGCTATATTCAATGTTGTACAGGGGGCGTGGCACCGCCCACTTATGAGTTCATATGTAAATCTCTGGAATAACAACCCCCCCCCCCCGATTTCGTTCAAATTTGGTATACGTATTACACTATGGCTATTTAAGCAATATTTGGAAAATATTCTAACTAAAAATGGGACATTTCAATAAATGTTGAAGGGAAATATCTTGAGTTGAGTATGTGGTGTTGTATTGTAGCAAGAAATCTGACTATATGGAAATTTTGGAAAAGGGGCGTGTCACCGCCCATTTTTGAAATCATATGCATATGTCTGAAAACACTCTATCGATTTCTAATACCTAACGGTAGTTCCACGGAGCGAGGGAAACGGAGCGGGGGTGGGTTTTTAGTGCGGTGAGTCGAAAGGCAAGTCCCACACTTCGGCTTTCAATGCTTTGTGCCACCTCTACAACAAAAAAAAAAAAAAAAAAAAACTCTATCGATTTCTTCTAAACTTGGCACACATGTTAGATTGTACCTAGTTAGGTGAGATTATGAAAATGCTTGATCGTGCGAAAACTTCGCCCGTCTTCCATATAAAACTATGAAAATTTGATACTTCAGTAACTATTGGAATTGGTACATGGTATCTCCCACTTTAGAGTTCGTATGTACATATATCTTTGAAGATCCTTTATCGATTTTACCCAAATTTAGTACAGATATTTTATTATGTCAGAATAAGCAGTATTTTTAAAACCACTAAAATTGGACCAGACCACCCAGTAAGTTTTTGAAACCCGCAAAAATCGGTAACTAGGGAAGCTAATTTGTTCAAATTTGGAATGTTGTTTTGATTAAATCAAGAAATCCGATTATATGAAAATTAAAAAAAAAGAGGCTTACATCATCTCTGCCTTATTAATTTAAACATTTAGCTTAAAAACTTAGCCACTTCTTTATTCTTAACCTTCCTATTTATTCTTAACTTTTTTTATGATACAATTCTTTTACGTATGGATTTTATCAAAGATTTATTTAAAAAACTACCAATCTTCATACTTTTACATCTGCATTAAAAAAGTGAATGAAAACTTTAAAACGAATTATGTATTTCTCATAACAACCATTTTGCGTTTTCATATTTGCATTAAACGATAATATCCTTTGGAATT
The DNA here is from genome assembly GCA_963971545.1 of Philophylla caesio. Lineage (NCBI taxonomy): Eukaryota > Metazoa > Arthropoda > Insecta > Diptera > Tephritidae > Philophylla > Philophylla caesio. Next base: position 34,400,301 of record OZ020608.1, on the reverse strand, counting down.
ATCGAGGCCATAAATGAACGCAAACATCGACGATTATACAGCTCGTAAAAGATACCAGACTTTTACCAAATACAAAACGATTTATTCATGCCTTGTTTTATTTCACAATATTGACTTGTATACATAAATTACTTTTATATTTTTAAACTTAACCAAATTAATTATTTTTAATAAGTTTTATAAATTAAATTCTCTGATGTGCTTTAAAACAAGGTATATCTATTAATTTTAATTTAATTTATTAAATACTTGTATTTAAATTAAAGTCACTATACTTTTAATAACATCAAATGAAAAATTCTTTTATTTATTCTTTGGAATGGTACCAACTTTCAAGTATGTATGTATTTATATATTTATTTTTGTTTTTAGAAAATGTGAAACTAATTATTAGCAAATATAAAACTGCTGAACAAAAACGTGAAATTATTAAAGTTATACTTAATTCATGAATATATGTCATTTAACTCCCATTTTTATCCCAAACTATTGGTTTTGGTCCACAATTTGAAAATTATTTCTCTGTCTGTTTTGAACTAGTAGGAGACTGGTATGTTTGGCCAATAATTGGACTAAGGGTTTTTGTGTCTTTTGTACTATTATGAGACTGGTACATTTTATATTTATTTATTTATTTCATATTAATATTTTGTACAACTAAGACTATTGAGTCTTTTATATGTACATACATCAGCCAACACTTACAGATATTCTTCCAGGAACATAATTTGAGTAGAAATGCAAAAACTCATATATTATAACAGTAATTAGAGTATATTAGAACTAATAGGGTAGTATTTAAAAAAACAAAATGATAGAAGTGCATAAAATTAAGAGTAGATAGTAAAGAGATCAACGCCAGAATTATTTAAAATCAGATGTCAAACGACACATTCGGGCAACAAAAATATTAAAGTATTATCTTTTTGAAGTTTATTCTATTCAGCCAAGTCGAGTTCAACAGTCTAACAGCACTAATGAAAAATATTCGCTCGAACCAAAAATATTAGGCACGACCAAGCGGTTATGAAGCTATGATTTAATTAGCTGAAGGGCATTCAGGGATTTTCCATTCCACAGTTTATACATAAAAATACTGTTTCTGGCTGCTAAGAAATTTATAATGCTGCAGCTCAGAATTTTATCCCACCATGGCCATAAGTGAGCATATCGTCTAATGCCATATATGTTACATAACGTGTTACATTATTGAATGCAACATTAATTTTGTTTATCGACCTTGAATCAAGTTTGCTATACACTATTTCAAAATATGTAAAAATGTGGCAGAATTATCTGTATAGCGATTTGCGTCGTGTTCCCTGTGGCGTAAATAAGGCAAAGATTCTGAGCCTTCGAAAGATTAAATATACATTACTTAGTACTTTATTAAGATGATCACAACAGTTTAACTTTTTCTTTGTATTAAAGCCCAAGTTCCGAATTTTGACAGTTATCTTGAAGGTGAAAGAACCAATCCACAACGATGGAAATTTTCTGATCGAAATGTGACGCATCGCAATGTTAAAAATAACAGTTGCTTGTATTGAAAAAAGACAGTTGTCTGACTAGTTGGGCTTCCTATGCATTCAAGTTATAAAGTGGTATACAACTAACAGATTTTACTACAGGGTACACTTAAACTCGACTTTCTTATGTGTTTTCGTTTTTATTTTATTTTATAGTTGCGTTGACAATCTCTACATCATATGCAGGTCCGCACGTTTACTAGAGAAAGCTCGTTTAAATTAGCACCGTGTGATTTACGACATGCTCAAACAAAGATATCAATGCATATGTATATTTACAAGTATACATATGTATGTTAATGTATGTATTATATTGGTACAAGCTGATAATTATCAGTGATGTTAATTTCTTCGGATTATGTTAGTTAATTGCATCCACCAAGCGTATAAAAGATATCTTATATGCTTGAATAAGCTGATGAGTCTCTCGATCGTCAATTTAAACATATCTATATATGTATGTATTTAATTGAGTGAGAAGAATGGGTCGATTTATGAGCAATGAACTAAAAATGCTTTTCAATTCCCCTATGTTGTGCTATGTAAATGTGCATACGAACTCATGCATAAAAGTATTAATAGATTCAACAAAAACATTCATTTGTAAATTATGAAAAAATAAGTTATCAATTGTGTGCATTATCATGTTTTTATACCCGAGCGTACTTGTACACAAGGGTATTATAACTTTGTTCGCATAACGGTTGTTTGTAACAGCAGAAAATAATCAAGATAGATATAGACATATATATACTTAAATGATCAGAATGAATAGAGGAATCGATTTAGTCCTGACTGTCTGTCCGTCCGTTCGTCTGCCCGTTGTTACAATAACTTGAGTAAAAATTGAGATATCTCAATGAAATTTGGTACATAGATTGATCTTTGGACAGGGTAGGTTGGTATTGAAAATGGTCAAGATCGTTCAATAACCACGCCCACCTCCCATATGACGAAAATTTTTGAAAAATGCAAAAACTCCGTTTTTTCGGTATCTATTACAGCAAATTGAGTGAAATTTGGTATTTTGAGCGATTTTGAACTAAGAAATCAGAAATTTTGAAAAAGGGGCGTTGCCACGCACACTTATGACAAATTTTCTGTATCTCAATAACAGTATTAGTTATCGTCACAAAATTTGGTGGACATATTTTTCTTGATATCGCTATTATTATCCTAAAAAAATTTTGAAATCGGATCATAACCACGCCCACCTCTCATATAACGGAAGTTTTGGAAAATGCAAAAACTGCATTTTTTCGGTATCTGAACACGAGTTCCCTGCACAAATGGAATATTTTACTCACTTTCCAATACTCTTTTTCACCAAATCTCATTTGAAATCTCATCCACTTGTGTGGTGAAAGTAGAGATTCTTTCTGTGATTTTCTAAATATGCAATTAAAAAAATTTTGGGAGATAGAAGAACTGCCCCCCATCCAAATAACAGTGCCAGAAGATCAGTATTGTGAAGATTTTTACAAAGCCACAACTACGAAATCAAAAAATGGTAGGTATGTTGTACGACTACCACTCAAGCCACAATAATATTTAATATGCTTTTTTTTTTGTTTTTTTTTTTGATAACTGTTTATTTTTTTATAGATTTATTTTCCATAGGTGCCTTTCTTTTTGCGAAGAAGGACCATGAACACGAGTTGCCTGCACAAATGGAATATTTTACTCACTTTCCAATACTCTTTTTCACCAAATGAAAAAACACTATTTTTTTCGAAAACGTTATAAACTGTATTTATTTTAAGAGGATCGAATTGAAGGAGGTACGTCCGCGCAGGCTCACAAACGAAAGATTTATATTCTTGTACATGTATGTGTGTGTGGTATAGAGTGACAGTGGTTTGTTTATGTTTACAATTGTGTACTGGTGTATGTGTGTAGGTGTTGTGCCATCTGTCGGATGGAGCGGAAGTGCTCATTTAACCAGTATCTATTACAGCAAATTGAGTGAAATTTGGTATATTTAGCGATTTTGAACTAAGAAAACGTCTGTAGGTATCTCAATAACGTCTGTAGGTATCTCAATAACGATGTAAGGTATCGTGACAAAATTTGGTGAACATATTGTCCTTGATATGCAACAAATACTTAGTTAGCAGCGCTAGCAGCTATGGCCTTCGGCTGTCTCTATGTTAGTAAAGGCTTAAATATTATTTACTTATGTAGGTACATATAAATATATTATATTTACATATATTTTATTACTTGGATATGTATGTTATATTCGTCTAAGCAAGTCAGCGGCTTTCAGAAATTTGTATATCTTGCTGATGTTTTCTGTAGTTGTATCTTTTAGGGAATCGAGTGGATCTGAGGTGCCGAAGATTTCCTTTCGGGCGGGGTCGATAGTTTGGCATTCTGCTAGTAAGTGCTTTATTGTCGCAAGCTGATCACAAAATGGGCAGATGTTAGGAGGTGTACGTTGAAGCATGTGACCATGTGTTATAATGGTATGTCCAAGACGTAGACGGATAAAATGCTTTATTATTGGGAGAGGTATGTCAGCAGAAAAGATTGGGCGTATTATTGACGTATTGTTGGCAGTGTAGTGGTGGTTGTGCGTTTTCCAATTATCCATTAGATCTTGTTGCCGCTCTCTTGCGATCGCGATAAAAATATATTTTTTTGTTAGATAGTTATACATAAGCGATGAAGTCTTTGCAACATTTTTGGCAGCGATGTCAGCGTTTTCATTGTCAGTGATTCCTGCGTGCCCGGGGACCCACACCAGTTTAATTTTTCTTGGTGAGGTTATTAGCGTGTTACGGATAATGGTTGTTGCATTGTGATTGTTAGCGGGCGATTCAATAGCGTTAATGAAGGAACTGCTATCCGTGCAAATAACGAACTTGCCTCTCTTTTTATTCGTCTTTGCAACATTTTTGGCAGCGATGTCAGCGTTTTCATTGCCAGTGACTCCTGCATGCCCGGGGACCCACACCAGTTTAATTTTTCTTGGTGAGGTTATTAGCGTGTTACGGATGATGGTTGTTGCATTGTGATTGTTAGCGGTCGATTCAATAGCGTTAATGAAGGAACTGCTATCCGTGCAAATAACGAACTTGCCTCTCTTTTTCTTCGCATAAGTAATTGCTTCGAGAATGGCTGCCATTTCTGCAGTGAAAACAGGGCATATTGGGTGGAGTATACCATGGCGCATTAAATCTCCATTTTCTTTTGTGACAGCGAAAGAGGTATTGTGTGAGGGTTTAGAGCCATCTGTGAAAATTAAATCCCAGCCTTTGCTGCTGTATGTTGTCTTTTCTTTTGCAAATATTGCCTTAAATATTTCGTTTGGTGTGTTTGCCTTTGGTAAATACAGGGTTTTGTTTGTGTGCATACTGTTGTTGATAAGCCACGGGGGGTGGGTCGCAGATATTTCGGCTCTAATAGTAAAGGGGATTTGGAGCTTTTCCAGAAAGTTTATAGAGCGATGAACTGCGGGTAGGAAGCGTGGCTGCCGTTTTCTTGACATAGCGTTCGGTGTATCTTTTGCCAGAATGGTGTTAGAAGAGAAAATTAATTTAGGCAGTATTTGACGGGTACAGTCGATTGTTCTGTCTGCGATCGTAGGCAGCCCAGTTTCTGCAAATAAGTTTTTCAGCGGTGTAGTAGGAAATGCTTTTACGCTCCTCCGTATTGCAACATGGTATGGGGTTGAAAGCTTTTTCATTGCAGATGCCGACCAGTGCCCGTAGATAGGAAGTGCATAACCAATCTTGGAAAGCACCAAGGCTCGAGTAGCGTTTATAAGCGTTGACGGGTGCACGTGACTTTTCCTAGACGTGAGGTATTTTATTATATTTAATCTTTTCAAGAGACTGTCTCTGACGTACTTACAATGAGGCTTAAAGCTATATTTAGAGTCTAAAGTTAAACCAAGAACTTTAAGTTCTTGAACTAAGCTTAAATTCGGATTAGTAAATACGTTAGTTAGGTCGCAGCAAGACCGCCTTTTACATATGTGTAAAATTTTCGTTTTTTCTACTGAGATGTTGGTACCAGCAATTTCTGACCAGGATGCCATTTCCATTAAAATGTTCTAAAATATTGAATTTACTTGCGTTAAATTGTTATGTTTGGAGTAGAATAATACATCATCAGCATAGAGCTGACATTGAACGCCACGAATGCTGTTAGTCCGAAGAACAATTTCGTCAAATGCTATGATGAAAAGGAAAGCCTATAGTGGCGACCCTTGAGGAGTGCCGTTTTCTAGAGGGACTGTGCTAAATAGAAAACCATTGACAACATTGAAGACAATGTGCATGCCGATTCTGTCGAAGGCTCTTTGAAAATCTATCGCAAGTAAGGTGAGATGATTTTTGGCGGATAACGTATTTGTTATAAAATAATCTAAATGTAGTAGGGCGTCAATGGTTCCAAAATTTTTTTTAAAAGCTGCTTGATTGTGGCTAATTAGGTTTTTCCTTTTGGCGTACCATGCTAGACAGTTAACTACAATTTTTTCAAGCAGCTTACCTAAACAATACAAAAGCGAGATCGGCCGGTAGCTACTGACGTCGGACGAAGGTTTATTTGGCTTTAAGATGGGAACAATGCATGCGGTTTTTCAATACTGCGGATAGCAGCCATTGGCGAAAATCCAATTGTATAGGTTGAGAAGTCGATTCTTAACCGAGATTGGTATGTTGTTAATAATTGAGTAGTATATCTTATCGAGTCTTGGGGATTTTCCTTTCAGTGTAGAGAGAGCAAATTCTTGCTCTGAAAAAAGAATTCTAGATTCGATCTGCTTGGCAGGAAGTGATAGAGCGTATGGGTTTGATGGAACTAAGTTTAGCGATGCAGCTTTTGAGATGCGGAATGAGGTTGTGAATGACGAGTCGGCCGAGGCATCAGATAAGTAAGAGGCGAAGTAGTTCGCTATGTCAACGGGGTCCGAGAGTGGCCCATTGGAGGAAATGAGGTATAAGACCGTTGCCTGTTTTGGGGAACCAGTCAGAGTTTTGATGCGATAACATATCTCTTTAGGCTTAGTGGATTGGTTTATGCTGGCTATAAGTTTTCTAAAGGATTTTCTTTTTTTCCAATTTAGCAGAGCGCTTAAATTGAGCATTTGCCTTTTTATAAAGTACGAGGTTTTCTATAGAGCGACTAGTTTTATATTGATGCCACTGTTTGTGTTTGTTAGTTTGGAGTTTGGATAGTTCTGAGTTCCACCATGTGACGTTTCGCTTGGACCTATTTGGTTGAGTTTGCGGTATAGTGTAGTGGGCAGCTGAACGTATAATTCTCAAAATTTTAGCTGACTCCTGGTTTATGTTTGTAGCAATAGGATATCCTGAACAGATGTGGTCGCACATCGTACGAAATTTCTTCCAGTCGGCTAAACGTGTTTTAAAACTGGATGTAAACATGAACGAGGGCTGTTTATGGAATTGGTTAATTTGCATTAATATAGGGAAGTGGTCACTACCGTGTAGTGAGTCTAGGACTCTCCATTTGCAGTTTGGAGCTAGAGATGCGGAGCAACAGGTTATGTCTACTGTAGAGAAGGTGCGGTGGGTCGAAAAGCGTTTGTGTATTCGGATCCACATATTGTACTCCATGCATTCAAGTCACCCCCAACGATGCACTGGCAATTGAATTGACCAAACAATTGTGTGATGTCTGAAGCAAAGAAGTGTTATTTTGGGTGTATGTACAAACAAGCTGCTATGAGTTTAGTTGTTGTTGTTATTTCTATTGCAATAGCTGAGATTGTAGATAGGATAGGAAGTAGCCTGTGCGGTATATTTTTTCACCAGTATGGCGACACCTTGTTTATTGGTTGAGATCTGCGGAAGTTTGTGAAAGTATCCCACATAATTTCTGGGAGTGTAAGGTGTTTGGTTATGAGGTATATGAGTTTCATTTATAAAGAGAATAGAGGGTGAGTAGTGGCTTATAATGATTTCAAGTTCTTGATACTTATTAATGTATCCATTCATGTTCCACTGTATGATTGAAAGCATACTGAGAAAAATTAAAAAGAGAGAAAAAATAAGTGAGGAGTGTGCTGAGAGACACATACACACTCATGCACGTACACGCGGCTATATGGGGGGTCTGCGCAGCAGAGTGCAAAAGCCTCGTGTAGAGATGAATGTACACATGTATTACATTGCAATGTCACTTTCGCGATCGCCGGCGCTGTAAGGCTTAAGCTAAAGCTAGAGTGAGGTGTGATTAAGGTATTAATGTGGTGGAGGGCGAGGTGGTATTGGCTGCTTTATCGTTGATGGGGGATAGCGAGATTGTGCGTTCTGCACGAGGAGAGGACATGAGGTTGATTGTGTTTGAGAAGTCAGTAGTGGTTGTGGTAATATTTAGTGAGGTGGGTTTTTCAGCTGTTACGCTGGTTGATATGGAAAGAGAGTTTTGAGATAAATCGTTTTCAGTATGTTTTGTTGTATTTCGTATGGGAGAGGGAGTGTTGTTGATATTTGTGTTTGGTTCGTGTGTCTATAGGGTGATTATCTTTGAAAAGGGAACAAAAGTGGAGTTGGTAGAGGATTGCGCTCTGTATTTATTTGTTGCGTCACGCATGCTGCATTTTTCAGTGGTTTTAATTTTTAGTATTTCTTTACTTTGCACGAATTTGGGGCAGGTATTTGAGGAGGAAGGGTGTTCACCAGAGCAATTCGCGCACATCATTATTGAACATTCGATATCAATGTGTGAATGGAGATTGCAATTGACACAAGTGGGGAGACCTTTGCAATGCTTTTTTGTATGTCCAAGCTTTTGACAGCTTCTGCAGCGCATCTTGTATGTTTCAAAAGTCAGGAGCATTGCACCTGTCGTATTTAAAAGACCTTCAACTTTCTTCTGAAATTTATACACAGCTGTGACTCCGTACTTTTCCAAGCCATCGATAATTTCATTATCTGGATGTGAATGAGGAATGGTGCGAAAATTGTACCTATCACGCAGTTGAGTTGCTCGTGATATTTTACAGAAATTGGACAAATGCAAGAAAGGGTTTTTGCGTTTAAGAATTTTACAGCAGTTTTTTTTGTTTTTCACTAGTACAAGGAGGCTTCCGGCTCGAAGTTCAGTTATTGTACTTACATCTTTGCTGATAGCTAAAATGGCTTTGTCAATAGCGAGGCATGAAAAGTGGGAAAGTGGTTTTTTACCATCCTGCGATTTGATTACTTTAAATTTAGGATAATCGGTTTTAGAGAAATTAATCGGTGGTAGATCAGGAAAAGAGATTTGAGATTTATTGGGGGTTTTTCGTTTAGTCTGAGGGCTAGGGGAAAGTAGGGCAAACCTATTGTTCCCTAGTTTAGAAGACCCAGGGGGCATTGTACACACTTTTTCCACAACCACTTGGCACTGACTTTAAACGCTAGCTGTTGCAAAATGCTAAATGGCGTCACAATTAACGAAAATGGTATACCGAAAACGTGATAGATTAAAGGGAAAGATAATGCTAGCACAACAGAACAAAAGAACGTCCGAACACGTCAGAGGATAGTCGGTGACTGCAATAGGATTAGCAACCCTATCTTATTTGAATATCTTTTAAATAAACATGTTTTTATTCGAAATTCTTAGTTGAAAGATCTGGGCGAAATCTTTAGATCCAATTTTTGCTTTAGTTTTCACTATGACTATACCTATAATCGCTAAAGCGAACTCCATGGTTAGTTTTATTATAAGTAATACTCAGGAATTTTGGGATAATCTGACCATTAAGGTGGTCTCTCTAACCGAATTAAACTCATTAAACGAACCATAACTAAAAATACACTTTAAAAATTAAGTGAGCTAGTGACCTTTCTTATAAGGCTAGAAGAAAGCTGCTAGGATTGCAATCCTTAAGCGATAGACGAACATCAAGCTCCATTTTGCTTGTTTTTCAGATCATATGCAGAAATATTAAATGCTCTAAACTTTCAAGTTATTTTTCTATATATGAACCGCCCACTACTCTGCGTATCAATAGATTTGTGGTTGATATAACCGATAGATCAAACTTCATAATGAATGAACCGTTTAACAGGAGCATATAATTATGTAACAGTTTCTAAGAAGCATTCGATTTCAATGTTAATTAATCGCAATTACGATTTAGCCTTTTTGCATTATTTCATTAAATTTAAAAACTTAATTGCAAGTTGTATGCGTAGTCTGTAAAAATTAATTGTTGTCGGTACAGCCACAAGCTATTTCGTTAGCAACATCAGCTGATGGCTGTTTTTTGCCAATGCTAAAATATATCTTATGAACACAATCGTGTAGCTCATGTCAAGCAAATTTTCAAAATAATTTTTAAATAATTCACCACGAAGAGCCGCGTTTTTAACGGTTGACGTGAATATTTGCTATTACCAATTCAATTAATTTTTCAGTTTATTCGTTGTTCTTTTCCTACTTCAAAATTCACATTTGAAAATGTCGACAGAGTAGCGCCACAAAAGTTCAAAACTGCTCAATCTTTACCACAGCTACAGCCACACATTGCGCGCAGTTTAGATCATTCAGAATAAATGTGAATGGTTATTTCTGGTTTGTTATACTCATACATTTACAAGTACACGAGTATATTAACTTAAAGTCGTTTTCCAAAAAGTTAGAAAGTAGAGATTATGCCTTTCATTACGATAAATACGAGTGGGTGCAATAGACTAGTTAATACATAGACAAGACTTGAGCTTTCAAAAAGATTTCGGTGAAATAGTTTTTTTTTTACGAGATTTCGGTTAAATTGGGTTTTTAATAGATTTCATATGGCCGCAAACAGAACTTTTACTCCCTAATCGAGAAGATTGCTAGTGGTAGCGACGATGTCGGCCACTCTATCATGCCAGAGGTTGTTCGAGGATGCCCTCAGGGAGGAGTACTCTCTTCTCTTCTATGGTGCTTGTTAGTGGACTTCTTATTAACTGAAATGCAAGGCTTCTCTCACATCAAGGTCTACACTGTGCACTAGCATCAGGAAGGTCCATCAGGAAAGTCTGTGAAAAAACACAGAATATCCTGAATACGATCGATGACTGGTGCACTCTTCAGGGTACTGTATACGCGGAAAAGAAAACTGGAAGGTCTGAACCTTCCAGTATTTAGAGTCGTGAACTTAAGTCTTCCCACGGAAGTGAAGTACCTGGGGTAACCCTATATAGGAAGCTGGCATGGAAGACGCACGTCAAGCGGAAGGTAAATCGAGCGCTGTAAGTTTTCGGGCAATGCAGAAGAGTCTTTGGCAAGACTCGGCTATGATATTATGGGTATACACAGCTTTGGTAAGACCTATAATCACATACTCCGCAGTGGTTTGGTGGCATAGAGCCTTGGTCAAGGCCACGGTATCTGAGCTAAACGGACTATAGAGGAGAGTGTGCACAAGTATTACGGGCGCTATGAGCACCACATCAGGTGCTTTGTTGGATTTACTACTTCTGGAATTAGTGATCCAAGAGGAGGCAATGAAAACGATATGTCGACTGCATGCCTTTGGCTTATGGCACGATGACCGGAGCTCCGGACACAGAGAGTTGTTCGAAAGGTTGTCAGGACAATACCCATTGTTTCTGGCCCCGAGTGACAAAGTTCTGCCTAGGCATACTTTTAGGAGAAAGTACACAGTTTATTTATTTTCCTACAAGGGATCAGTGGAGAGATCCAGACTCCCTTGCAGTGAAATCGGCAAAATATTTTTACACTGACGGCTCCAAGACTGTAAATGGAACTGGAGCAGGATGGCACCTGGAAGGCAACTTCAGGGGCTTCGTCCCTTTAGGTAAAATGACAACGGATTTCCAATTGGAAGTCTTTGCGATACTAAAGGTTGCTGACTGGATAATCGATGAGAGGTGGCGTGGATACCAAATTTATATCTGTAGTGGCATCCAAGCTGCCCTCAGAGCTTTGGAGGTCTCACGTACCTCTTCAAATATTGTCCAGGAATGTAAGATAAGGCTTTACTTCGTTGCAAATTGGAATAAGCTTGAACTTATGTGGGTAGTGGACACTCTGGTGTTCACGGTAATGAGCTGGCCGCTGATCTGGCTAACCAGGGCGCTATTGAATGTCCGGTGTGACCGGAGCCAATCATAGGGCAAGACATAGCAGGAACTCTCGAATGTATCGGGGAAGCCATGAAGAAAATGCATTAGGGCCGGTGGCGCAGTACTGACTCCTGTAAAATCACCAAGTGTTTCCTGAAAAAAACCAGACAAGTCGGTGGCAAAATTCCTTCTTAAACAGAGGGCGGACCTGCGGACTCTGACTGGGCTGTCGGAGGGATCAAGACCTATCCACATTGGATTGCAGGATGCAGCTATAGCAATCATTAGAGTTTAGTGCAATTTGGCTGTATGTAGGGGTGTTAAACCTCAACCACGTTCCGAAGTCAACGATAGCTCTGGGGAACTGTCCCCTTAAATTATGCACTTGATCAATACAGCTGTGGTTAGACCAATATCGCCATACGGAGTATTGGTGTGGTGGCCATACCTTAAAGAGAAAATATAACTACTAGCACCCCAAAGGGTGCAACGGCCGGCGTTGATATGCATATGTGGGGATTTGCGCACCACTCCCTCCGAGGCATAATATAAAATTTTAAATATACCCTTACAAGAAAATGGTTCGCGCCGTGCGCCAGTCTATGTCTACAAGAGTTGTCCGGATAAAAAGTTAGTCACGAAAGCCACGCAACAATCGTAAACAACCTAGGCTCGCATGATACGGACTACTGCGCTTCAACACAAAGTTTCAAAAAAACGCTGAGACTATCGATTGCTGACCGAGATTGATGGTCCAATGAAGCGATAGGATCACTTCACTTCTACACCGATGGCTCAAAACTCGAGAAGAGATGTCTCCTCATCACAATTAGATCTAGAAAAGTATCTCCGCCTTCCTGATCACTGTAGCTGAGATCTCTGCAATACAGGAAGCGGTAGATTAGTTAAGAACATGAGAGGTTAGATGCAAGAAAAATTACATATTATCCGATTTTCAAGCTGCACTAAAAATACTTGATTTAGTCAACTGCAACTCTTAAACGTTGGACACCTACCACAAGTCTCTAAACTAAATGGCACAGCAATTTGTTTTTCAGTTTGTATGGGTCCCAGGTCAAAGTAATATACCAGGTAATAAAACAGCGGACATCCATTCCACAGTCTTCACGCTGACGGGGTTTAAGTATGCCACTCGCTACCTGCAAGCTGGAGGTCGCTGGAAAAAACAATCTAAACTCATGTTGCGAGAGTGGCACGTCAAACGGTTACAGGGTCCGCTCTTGTTCAGCAGAGGAGATCTGTTATTCGCATTAACAGGTCACATACAGATGAAAGACATGCAGAGTTACTGGTCACGGTAGAAACGATGTAGAACCTGAAACCGTGAGGCACTTTTTATGTCCCGTCCCATGGATGTTGAGCAAAAAAGTCTTAGGCTCTGAGTTTTTCAACGACTTTAGTGACTTGGCTAGCGAAGAGGCACGCAAATTATTAAAATATGCAGAATCTTCACGAAGGTTTGAGTAAATTATTTCTACTCCGTTTGGTACAACAATGGTCCTTAACAAGGGCCTGTAGTGCGATTCTGTAACTTTTTTAACAACACTCGAAGTTGCCAAATCAGCTAAACAACGGAAGTTAACATTACTGCTATTCAGTAACTCTTTTTTGACATCATACGTTATTGCAAAATCAGCTGTGTTGTTAAGCTATCGACATTTAGTTGTGTGTCGTTAGAAGCGCGATAGTTAATTTATTTTTATATACTTACATGTTTTATTATTTTTTTTATAAATTTGTGGTTCCATCTTTTAACTAAACCGAAAAATGTATGCAATTCAAAATAGAAGCGACAGAGAGCTAGACAAAAAACTTGGACAGTAATGACTTATACATGAAAAATGGCATACAATCCTGCAAATTTTTTCAGAAAGTATAATATCCACACCGTGTTCAAAACTGGAAACAACCTGGGAAGGATACATCAAAGCACGAATGAAGAAGACCCATTGAACAAACAAGGCGTATATAAACTGACCTGCGAGTGTCAATACACCTATATAGGACAAACAGGACGTAAGATAAGAACAAGATTTCGTGAACACATAAGGGACTACAACAAAAGGATACGAAAACCCACGGCAGTACCTGACTCTAATTTTGCAAACCATTTGGTAAACGCAAAATGTTCACCCGCAAACATAAAGAAAACCGTTAAGGTACTGCACGAACAACAAAAAGGACGTCGCCTAAATGCTCTTGAAAACATGGAAATATATAAACAAAAAACATAATAAACGAACAAATAAACAGTAACTCTGATGCTATATTTGCACCATTAAGGCTTGTTTACAAAAAACAAAACAAAGACGTAGATAAAATGACATTACCCAACATACAAAACAAACCTGCAATACCTAAACGGACTCAAATTACTGACTATCTACCTGGAGCGCTACTCTGTAATGCGATGCGAATGTAAAAGTGTTCCAATTCGCACAATCGGTACCCTGTAATCTGACATTCGCATTGAAATTGAGGCTTTACGCAATTATTTTTCCCTTTCGCATTGGCAGCACTCTGTATTGCGAAAGCGAATGTCAGCAAGCACTTTTATTCGCATTTTTCACGCTACAGCAACTATTCATTCGCAACCCTCAAAAATGTAAATTTAAAATGGAAATTATATACTTTTATTGCTCCAAATACGTACATATATTACATTACATATTTTATAAAAATTATGAAGGGAAAATCTGAAATCGAAGCAAACACAGAGAAGACAATTTGAAATCCTCGTAGATTTCATGGTAACTCATCCGGATTTGGCCAAGGGGTTACTGAAGACGCCTAACGCTAAAACTGCTTCCACCAATCTATGGAAGAGGTTAACTGGTCAGCTAAATGCAGCTGGTCCACCGATGCGCAACATGCCCGGTTGGAAAAAAGTAATTTTAACGCAAAACATATACATACATTTTTTTTAAATTTAATTAATCTATTTTTTTAGGTTTGGGCTGACTACAAACTACACTTGAAGGCAAAAATGCGTCGGAATAAGTTGAACTTTTCGGGTACAGGGGGGCCCTTCTACTTACTCTACGCTCACACAGTTGGAACAGCAAGTGAGTGAGTTGCTATCAATGGAGCAGTCAGTGAGCGGGGTATCAGGCGCACGGTTATTTGGTATAGCGCAGACTATGCCCGACATACCAATTGAATCTCCAGTGCAGTCACATAGCAATGCAAATGATGCTACGGAATCCAACACACAAGAAAACGAAGATTTTCTCCCCAATAATGCGGTGCTTACTGCGCGCAAGAAGCAGAGTCTATTAGAAAAACAAGTGGAAAATCCAATTGTATACCAACAAACCTCCACCAAAGTTTTAAATGACATAAATAATAATTTAAAGAAAATTTTTAAAGCAATGAAAAAGAGTACAATTATTGAAAAAAAAAGTTGAGCCTAGCTCAAGTAAAATTTGTTCATAAACAAAAAATGGACAATCAAAATTTTAAACTAAATCTAAACAAATTAGAAATCAAAAAGGAAATGTTGGATGTGGCAATGAAAACCAACAACGCAATATCAAACAAATATTAACATAGGGTTACTAACTAAATTGAAGTTTTATAGAATTAATTTTTAATTTTTTATGCCTACATGTACGTGTACCTGTTCGTATATACATATATATATATATATACATATATATGTTTTTTATATTGAAATCATATGAATAAAAGACTGAATTGATATTTATTTAATAAACACAGGTTTTAAATTTTGTTTTATATGGAATTGGTATTGGCAATCATATTACGTTTTATTTGATCTCTTATATTTTTAGCAATATTTTCAATTCTAACATTTTCTAAATTGTCTACATTAACATCGGATACATCTTCTGGCTCAATTACAATATTTGTAGGGTTTTCCAACTTAAACAAAATACAAATGTTGTGAAGAGCACAACATATATTAAGTATTTGAACAACTTTTTGTGGAGGGTAATGCAGCTCCCTGGCGGCTAGAAGACATCGAAATCGTCCTTTCATCACACCAAAAACTCGTTCAATTATCGACCTTCCTTTCGACAATTTATGATTCAAGAAGTGTTCATCTGAATTTTCCGTAGCACTTCTACATATATGGGGTTAAAAGCCAAGGTTCCAACGGATATCCTGAGTCTCCTGCAGAAATAACAAATATGTATGAATTTACAATAGAATTGTATACATTGTAACAGCAAACATATGTACGTGTATGCATATGTTCATAAGTATTTATTACTTGGATATATGGATGTACATACATACTGTGTGCACATATGCACATTCATGAAAAAAAAAGTTGTACAATACAAATGTGTTATAATTTACAATATTAAAAAACTCACCGAGGATTCGTATACCGTTTTCCCCATTTTCGTAGTTGGCTTTTAAATGGCTTCGTTCACGCGATAAATTCCATATGTGGGAATCATGCGACGCACCTCCAAATGTACCATTAACGGCCCTAATCCGCATTTTGTGATCACATATCTAAAGTAGAACAAAATTTGCTAGTTAAGTAAAAGTTAACTTATTTCAATAAAAAACAATCTCACCACCATTGCATTTATGCTGTGTTTTAACTTTCTATTGTAAAATAAATGCTCATCTTTTGATGGCCTTATCATTTGGATGTGCGTTCCATCTACCGCTCCTACTACTCCCGGAATTCCGCATGTTGAGTAAAAACTTCTGCTGGCATCAAATTTCTCCTCATTTGTCATTGAAAATACTATGAGCTTTGGACACAGCACCTTTTCAATCGCATTGCAAACTTCCCAAATGCAGCTGGAAACTGTTTGCTGTGCCAGTCCTGCATGACGATCCGCACCAATCAAGTGTTGGTAGCCACCTTGAGCAACGAACCTTAGCGTGGTGGAAAGTTTGATGATTTCGGGGATTGCGTGGGATCTTTGCGTAGTTTTTAGCTCTCCTTTTATATTATCAAACACATATAAAAATGCTTCCTTACTCAATCGAAAGTTCTGCACAAAACTAAATACACAGAAGAAAAAATAGTTTTAAGAAATTTTAAACCCAACATTTTAACTCACCTTTTATCGCTAAGGTTCATAACATTAGAATGGTCTCTAATACTTCTCCTCTCAATCCTTTCATCATTTTGTTCGTCCCATAACACAACAGAGTCCATTTTAAAAATTTATTATTTGTTGAAATTGTAATTATTTTGTTTGTTTTGGTCTCACTTTCTTTGACATTAATGTCAGTAATGCCAACTCAAGCAAAAAATTTGACAAAAGTAAAAGAAGCAATATTGTTCGCAATGCGATAGAATTATAGAGTGCCAATTAGTTTTCGCATCGCATTTAATTTTCGCGTCGCATAGCCTTTCGCATCGCATTACAGAGTAGCGCTCCTGTTCTTACTGCGAAGGCAGATTCGAGATAAAATATACCCTTTTGAACTCTAACCGCGCGAGACTTGTTATTGAAAGTTACTGAATCGCACTACTGGTGTGCTGGCGATCGCTGGCAGCCACTTAAACCTAACCTAACCTAACGCATTATCTCATACGAACTTCTTTTTCCGTTACACTTTTGCTTAATATTTGATTTTCTTACCCAGAATATACAAATGAACGTCTGAAAACGTTGACCAGTAGCTGCTCATGTTAGTAACTCAATGAAGAAATTATGTGCTTATTATTACATATGTACATACACATGTTAATTAGTTCACAACCGTTAAGACTTTAATGTGTTTGCACCTCAAGAAACTTATTAACAGGGAATTGCGTGGGAGTTGAGTATGAACCTGAATGTGACAGTATTGGCATTTATTTTGAAGAAGTATCATCAGTTAATAACAATAAGGCTAAGAGGCAAGTAGAGGTCAATCGAAAATAAATTTTATACAGTGAAATAATTGCAAGAATTATAAAACATTTTTTTTTGCAAAATAGAGATGAATAAGAATGAATTACCCATTTCTCCGGTATATTGGAAAATATTTTGTCATTTTAGCAAAACCATGTATATGTACATACATACATATTCACTCATATGTATATCTACATATTATAAACCATTTCTTTAAGAGTATCATTGAGAGCATCCATAACTTAAATTTTATTAACCGACGAATAAATCCATATTTCAGTTCTTAAAATAATCTGTTAATAAGCGCTGAGGTTTCTTGTTCTGCATGTCGTTATATAAATCCCGGTAGCACTACATAGCATTTATAAAATCTCGACGAAATTTAGCTAAACGTTCATCATTAGCGCTTGCAAAACCCGTTAAAAAAAAGTAAAAGGCCAAAATCAGAATGAATCGCGAACCGCGTAAAAAAAATCAACGGGGGCAATAATCTGTGATGAAAAAATCCGCTTTAAAAAAGTAAATCCGTGTAAAAAGAGACAATGGGGCATTGTAGAAAACTCCGCGTTAAAAAGAAAGAACGCGACTGTATTTATTTAAAAAAAAAAAATTAAAATTATTAATTAAAAACGTGTATACTAAAATATTTCCTTAATTTTCCTCGAATTTTAGTTTTAACACCTTCCATCAACATTCCTTCCTGTATGATACTAAGACCCCCCAAATTTTGTTTTGACGATACTGTAGTACTACCTTTCAGCATTGTGTAGTGCTGGGGGCCTGGTAATGTTTATTTTTTTTATTTACTTGGCTTTCACTTTGCTTTGGCACTTTCTGTTTTTATTAGTTTTTAGGTTGTCTTTGCTTCACCCTTTATATCATACTGGTTTTTGCTTTTTTTGCCAAATCTCTGACTCAGATATTGGCTTGTTTTTATTTATTAAATTCATTTTTTTATCGTTTGGACCTTTTTTCCCACCTTTCCTTTAATGAGTAAATTTCATCGAACTTGATAATAATTTTTTTCACCGCGTTTACACTTACTTTCCCATTTCCATTTCACTGCAATAATTGTGTACAATTTGTTTACGCACGTGTTCTTCGATATGTATATGTATTTATATGACACTTCCAACAAGACGCATCTAGAAATAATGAATGAAGCGTGCATTTTTTTCAGTACAGTGGTTAGTGCATAATACCCGATTTTTAACATATTATATTTAAATAACATTGCTCAATTCACTCGTTCACAACCCGTTGTGCCATTTTTCCTTTTCTTGAGAGCAGTTGAGCGATATTTTCTCATTTTTCTCAGAAACATTATATAAAGCAATGACATTTTTTGGCATCACATTCTCTTTCAGTAGAGCAAAAATCGGTATTGAAAGTTAAAGAAACGAGCTGCCGATCGAAAAGTAAGAACTTGATTAGATTTAATCAGGTAATTATTAAATTAAAACTTAGGTTTTTTGCTGGCTCGAAGTCAAAGTTTTTATATTAATAAAACACAAATTTTATTTTTGTCGATATATTTCGATCACACTCCGGCAATCGTCTTCAGGGTAAAACTATTTAACAACATATACAACATAAATTAAAATACGTACATACATTTTAGAATAATAAATAACAATATTCATACATACATTATTTAAGAACGTTTCGTACTAATTTTATATTTATTTACTTGCCAGCAAGTGTCTGTACAAGTGAGCACAATTATCAGTGTCCGTTTTGTAACTCAGTCTTTCGTTTGTCGGTAAAGTAAAGCATTTGCTGTAGTGTTATTCTTGTTGGAGAATCAATGGTTTATCTAAATTTGGTGAGTGGTCGATATTGGCACAGTGGGCCATTCGAGCTGTTTTTGGAAATTTGTTCTATGGCACTGTTTGAAGTCCGATTTGTCTTGTGATAGACTCGTTCTTAATTTTGATTTCGTTGTCTCTACATAAACACTGTTCCAGGTTTCGTTGTTTTTACCATTGCACAGAATTTTATAAATAGCGTTGATTTTTTCACCTTGGGGTATTTTTGATTTTGTTCTGTTAAATAAATTCTTTAATGTATTTGGGGTTTTGTGAGCTATTTTCACTTCATCACTTTTTGTAGCAATTTGATTTAGTAATGCGTTCTGATAAACTTGGTACATAAATTACGGATTTATATTTGATCAGCTTTTTTTGGACGTTGTTGGAAGTTTGCAGATTGCGATTTTCCTTATAATGTCTTAATTATATAATCCGGAGAGTCGTTATTTTTTAGTATATGTTTTCTTTCTTTCTCTAGCTCTTTGTGGTAAATCTCGTCGGATATTTCTAATATTCTACGTATACAGCCCATTGCTGTATTTTTTAACATCGGCTTAGGGTGTTAAGAGTAAAAGATAATGATTCGTCCTGATATTGTTGGTTTCTTGAACCACCTAAAATTTATTTAATTTCCTCGTCTGATTATTATTGAGTCCAAAAAGTATAACTTCCGTCATCTTCCAGTTCTATGGTAAATTTTATATTTTTGTGAAAGGAATTTAGTGCGTCAAGCGTGTTTTTTATCTTGTTTTCGTTATTTATTGCAAATAAGTCATTAACATATTTTGTGAACACTCTTGGCATTTGTATTATTTTTTCATCGCATTATCTAAATAAGAAATAAGTTCCATTTTAAAAAGTCTGTCTACTAACTCGTTATTTTTGTTTTGTAACCTCGATGTCGGATCCTGTCTCTGAATTCGATATATTATCATTAAATTAAAACGTTGAATTTATTTAAAAAAATTAATACCTCAAAAGATGCCTCCTCCACATGTATGAAGCACAGGCAAAGGCTTTTATTGCAGGACATGTACGTATGCATATATTGCGAATGTTCTTTGATATGTGTGCATGTACACACATATACTAGAAATAATAAATAATAAAATGCAATAAAGTCAATTAATAAAAAAATACTTAAATCTTGTTTTATTCCAACACACAACAAGCGAGACAAGAAGGCGAAATGTCGTCCGTGTTGCGTTGAGTGTGGGTTGAAACAAGTAACACCTTTGTGTCTTTTACGTCAAAGACGGTTGTGTTCTTTAAAAATAGGATTCGTAATAGCTACTAGGCTTAAGTATCTGTCAAATTCTGTGCGCGTATAATTAGGATAGATCAAAATTTCGAAACTAATTTGTCACACTTAATTTTTAAAGATAAAAAGGTGTACTTATAGGATGTGTACACATCTGCTTAAGGTACAGCAAAGCATTAAGTTATTACGTAGATATTAAATTTTAATTTGATTTAATTTTAAGTTTTTGTCGAGATAAGTTCATTTTCCGAACCTATTGAGTCTGTCTACTAACTCGTTATTTTTGTTTTGTAACCTCGATGTTGGATCCTGTCTCTGAATTCGATATATTATCATTAAATTAAAACGTTGAATTTATTTAAAAAAATTAATACCTCAAAAGATGCCTCCTCCACATGTATGAAGCACAGGCAAAGGCTTTTATTGCAGGACATGTACGTATGCATATATTGCGAATGTTCTTTGATATGTGTGCATGTACACACATACACTAGAAATAATAAATAATAAAATGCAATAAAGTCAATTAATAAAAAAATACTTAAATCTTGTTTTATTCCAACACACAACAAGCGAGACAAGAAGGCGAAATGTCGTCCGTGTTGCGTTGAGTGTGGGTTGAAACAAGTAACACCTTTGTCTCTTTTACGTCAAAGACGGTTGTGTTCTTTAAAAATAGGATTCGTAATAGCTACTAGGCTTAAGTATCTGTCAAATTCTGTGCGCGTATAATTAGGATAGATCAAAATTTCGAAACTAATTTGTCACACTTAATTTTTAAAGATAAAAAGGTGTACTTATAGGATGTGTACACATCTGCTTAAGGTACAGCAAAGCATTAAGTTATTACGTAGATATTAAATTTTAATTTGATTTAATTTTAAGTTTTTGTCGAGATAAGTTCATTTTCCGAACCTATTGAGAATAGTTTACACCAGTTTGAAGATTATTTCACGACTAGTTTCTAAATACTTCAAAATGATCCTCAACAAGTCTTAAAATTGATCATGAAGTGGCTCTAAAAAAGTCGCATAATGTTATCGAAAAAGTCTAAAAACAGTCCTTCATTAGTGCGAAAACGATCAACAGGTATTCAAAAAATTTTCCTGAACAAGTCGACAAGCATTCCTCTCGTAATGATTCCAAAGTAGTATTGAAATATTCTCGAATATAACTAAAATAGTCTCGAAATGGTCTAGAACACAAATTTTTGCCGGCAACACCTCATACAAATTTCTTTCAGACACAGAAATTCGGGGTTGTTCTACTGTCAGAATTCCAAACCAATTCTTATTTTAAATAAAGCCACAGAATCTGGTTGGATTTTGCTGTTTTCGAATTCGCTGTTACAATCTGTTGATTTAGAATTTGCATTGACATACATACTTATATGCAAATCATTTGAAATTGTGACCATTTGCTGATAAGTAAATATAAAATTATTAACACTGCCGCAGTTCAATTTATATTAAATTATTCTCTTTCATATTACTTTAATTATTTTCTTTGTTCTCTTTGAACAATTTAAAAAACATACTTACCAGTGTTCCTTGTATGCCGACAAAGGAGCAGATAACTGATAGGTATTTCTCCTCATGTCCTAATTGGCTATTTATCTGTATTTCAACTAGTACACTGTTCCCCATTAATCTATTCTGCGGCACTGCACTTGCCTCTTTGTTGTCTTCTTGTTTTGTTGTAGTCTCTTTCGAGTAGACATTTTGCTCCAGAGCTGCATTTCTGAATGTTGAATTCCGTCTTATTAGTGCATTTATGCAATTATTCTCGATTTAACATTTAAACACACATCAAACGAATTTTCAAAAGTAAATTAAACTCATTACGTGTAATTTTCTTGTCTTCTCTGTCTTTTAGACGTACATATGTAGCTGCAGTATTGTCGCAGTTAAGCACGCACACTGAATCCCTCCTCACGTGAAAGGTAGGGTAGATGCTACCGAAGCGGGTAAGACGCGAACAAATTACGTGAATGCCAACTTGGAGCGCGGCACGAAAACATTAAAACGCACAAAGACAACGTGAACGGAAGAGCAAAAAGTAAACTTAATTATAAAAATTTGTCGCACGTCTTTACCTCTATGAACACCTTAGAATAAAAACCGTTGATACTGGTACTTTTATTTTTGGTACCAACTTAAGAAAAAGCACAAATTAAAGTGCACTGACACATACATCTGCTAACCAAATCAGAAAAAATAACACTTGAGGTGGTGAATTCCAAAGGTCAGCTGTGGCTTATTTTCTCAGTCCCAACGGGCATATAGTCTAACTAGCCACCAAAATAGCCATTCCAAAAACAAGCGGAAACGCCAAATAAATGCAAGCATAACATCAGAGCTGTAATATACCAAAAAATATATGTTATCAAATTAAAAGGCACACAAGTATACATATATACATACATACATGCATAGAAAACTAGAAATCAAAAAAAAAAATGCAAACAGCAAATACTGTACTTAGGTTGCTGAAAGCACAAAGGAACTCGAAAATATGTATGAACATACATACATACACTTTGTTATACTAAGGAGTAAGTAACATTCATTTGAAGAGGCAACAGCACAAAAAACTCTCGTAGTAGTAGATACTTTTTATCAGGATACTAGCTGAGAAAATTGTTTTTAATACGCCAACAAAACGACACATACATACATTGCTTATTGTCGCAATAAGTAATTTCGCACAGGAGTTATAAAACAGTTGGTGTAGGCTGCCTCAGCGTTTTGGGATTAAGAAACTCGTTGCCCCTCAAACCGACGGTAGCGGGATTTAGAAGCAAATAAATGACGTACGCTCAATTGCCGTCAACATCATTTTGAAGAACTTGCTGGCATTGGACGAATACATATGCTCAACGGCATCTTAATCAGTGTGTGCGTTAAGAATCGTGCTTCGCAGGACCTACATAGGCATTTACGTTTTTTAGCCGAGTCACTGTAAAGAATAAGGCCAATCGACAACAAAACACTGACTGGTTGCTACTAACGAAATAGGTTGGTCAACCTAAAAGTAATTTATAAAAACGAGCTGCCAAATCCGGAACACGCAGCCAAGTATCAAACGGTCAAAACGCTTACGCACATTTTCTGTTTTTTGTTGCCAATCGTTTTAGAAACTATTAACACGCATATACCAGGCGTGTAGGGCGAGCAAACATAAACAAACCGTATTCCAGCGCACTCATCGCGATATCATTAATTTAGAACGGAATGGCAACGACGACCATGTCCACTGCAAAGTCTGGAACTCCAACTAAAGCAGCAGAACGGAAGGAGAAAGTAAAACATTCAAGTTCATCGTTAATCAAATGTTTTATATCCTATTCCATCGTGGTTGTGAGCTGCATCTCCCCTTCAACAGCAGCAGCATCAGCGGCAATGTCAGTTAAGGAAGTAACCATAAGCGACGGTGTTAAATATTCTGTACACAGTAGTAGTCCGCTGGGACCATCAGGTGGTGGCAGTCGCGAAGGTGGCGGAGTCGGTGGCAACGTTTTGAGCTGGGATCATGCCATTGATTTGAATGAGGATTTTCGCATTTTATGGACAATCATTAATCAGGATATAACGTTCGAAATACAAGCACGTACGCTGGGTTACGTTGGATTTGGATTCTCACCCGATGGAAGCCTTGCTGGCACTGACATAGCCATTGGCTGGGTTGATAAGGGTCAAACATATTTTCAGGTGAGCTTAAGAACATTTAATATTTATATTTCATCCACCTATTCAAATGTAATCGTTCTCAAACACGTAGTGGATAGGTGCTTTCACACTTATTCTTACATTTATACTCGAACGTATTTGTCTTTCAACTGTATCCCCATCATTATTGCTTTGGCCTCTGTGCTTCATTTTTACAATTTTGAGTTATGACTTAAGTAACAATTGTTTATGATCAGGAAAAGTTATAAATATTGACGGCAATGTAGGTAATTCGTAGTACAAGAGAATTCTAATAAATTGTATTAACGTGGCATTTAAGAATGTACACATTATAAATAACGATCTAGAGCTTTCTAACCATTGCACTAAATCTATTTCTCTCCCGTATGACCGGGTTTAGGGTAAAGGGGGTCCGGGATTAACACTTGACCTGTTTGCTTCCATAATTATTTCAATTCTTTTTTATGTTTACAGTATCAAAAAGACAGTCATTTTTTGAAAATAACCTCATAAATTTTGTTTCAAATAGTATTTGTTATATTTATTTAGTAAACACACTTTCGTAGATTAAGGTTACGTAAATTAGAGGAAATATTTGTCGCCTTTACACTTTTATACTATTTTTTTTATTTACTTTTTATCAATTTTTCTAACAATGTGGATATGTAAATATTAAGCAGAAATGTAGGAAACTCACTAATAAACACAATTGAAGGACGTATAGCAATAATAAGTCTTCGCAATGGCTTAAAATAACATAGCAGCATGTGTCTATAAAATATTATGTTACAACTTTTCAGGATCGCTTATGCTTAACACTTTCTATAAAAAATTTACGGTCAGTGTACACTGATGGAGCTTTCCTATTTCCTTGCTACAAGAATTATTTAATTTCAATTTCACTGACAAATACTAAAAAGCGATTTTTGATCTGTACGCCCAATAACACTGTCCAACAAATGAAGACTTTTTCAATGGAACAGAATAGCGACCGCATAATTCTGAAAGGGTATGTTGAGTAGATAATTTTTGTAGAACAAACTTATGGTCCAGCACGTCTAAGTTTTGTTTTACAGTGGGTCAAAGTTTTAATTTCTTGGTCGAAGGGAGCATTATACTATATGAAAAAAATGTTGTAAGTTAATGTCTGAGAGAATTCTTATGGTCAGAGTTGTATTGTGTAATTGTATGAGGATTATTTTTGTGGAAGATCTTAAACCTCTTACTGGTCTCTTTATGGGTCAATTTGACCCTTTTTTCGAGAAAATCAAAAAATATCCTTTAAAAAAGGACATTTAAGGATTAAAATATTCTACGAGAATGTTTGGCGGAAAATTGCAGTGGGCCAAAGACACCATTGTTGTAAATAAAGCTCTTTACGATTAATTGGCAAAATTACACGCCAACTTCTATAAAAAAAAATTATTATTTTTTTTTTAATAGTGCTTTATTATAGTACGTACATATTTATATTTTTGCTTCAGCAGTAGCATGGCAATGGATTAAAGATTAAACTTAATATGCTTTCCTGTATTTAGCTTGACGTGAATGTTCCGATGTGTCAAGGTTTCTGTACAAGCCCCATACGTATTCAGCAAGCATTAGACTTTGGGATTTCCCTTTGAATCTTTCTTTCAATACCTTTATATCCTGATGAAACCTTTCACCGTGTTTATCTGAAACCGCTCCAAGGTTTTCTTTAAAAAAATTGAGATGAGAATGCAGAAAATGCAGCTTTAGTGACATCTTAACGCCAATATTGTTAAAACCGATTAGCATGCTTTCAATATTTTCTGCATAGTTTTGTGCTTTTGGGTTTCCAAGGAATTCTGATATAACCAGCTGAATAAAGTCAAATGCTGTCTTTTGCATATCCAACAGATGACCATAAAATTCTTCATCTTGTAATAACTTTCTTATATCGGGCCCAACGAGCATTCCTAGAAAAGGTAATTTACATTAAATGAAATAAATTATTGCTTAAAACCGTAATTTACCTTCTTTTAATTTTGCTGCAGATAATCTGGGGAAAATTGTTTGAATGCGTTTGAAAGCATTTCCTTGTGTATTTAAGCTATTAATAAAAATTTTTCACCACGCCCAACTTAATATGCAGCGGTGGAAGTATGACCTTATCTTTTGAGACAAGGGATTCATGGATTACAGTTAAGTCACCAATAATATTTTCTTTACGTTCTTCGAAATATTTAATATGATAATGGCTGCTGGTAGCACGTGAATCGCATTTACAAAGAAAGCACATATATTTTGTGTATCCTGTTTGCATTCCAGTCAATATTGCAATCATTTTGAAGTCTGCGCATACTTCCCATTTATATTTATAGTATTCAATTTTATTTAAGAGATTTGAAATATTTGCGTATGTTTCCTCCTTTTTTGTGGAATACGCAACCGGTATTGATGGATGCTGATTTCCATTGTGCAGTAAAACTGCTTTTAAGCTGTGTTTTGAACTATCTATAAATAGTCGCCAAGCGGAAGAGTCCAGTGGAAGCTTTAGATATTTTAGAACCTCTTCAATACTGCAACAGTATACAAGTTCTTCTGCTTTTTTAAAATAACTTTCCAGATCGGCGTGTCTTTTTCTTGGCGATGTAACTTTTACATTGGCTTTTATCAAATTCCTGTTTTTCAATCTGGAACATAATATTTCAGTTTTCTCTTTTGTTAGTCCTAAATCTCTTACAAGATCTTCAAAATAAGCTTGGTCTATCAAATTAGGACATATGTTTAAACCATCAGGAGGCAAGTAACTTATATCTGATATGTTTTCAACCGCCGCTGTTATTTCTGTATTGGCGTATGTCATATTGGCCGAAAATGTATGTGTAGGCGGTTGAGGCACCGGAACACCTTCACAGCGCACTTCTGGTAAAATGACATTATTTGTTGCTTCGTATGTCATTATCGCGTAGTGCCTTCGGCTTCTACCAAATTTGTAATTTACGCAGAAATAGCATGTATCTGATTTGAAAACGGCAGCGCCTTAGTACCGCCTTTGTACCAGGTCAAAAGACCACTTTCGCAAGTAGTACATACAGTTTTTGGTATCCAAGCTTCACATAAAAATCGTATTCCAAAGAAAAGATAATATGGTTCTTCAATTGTAGGGAATATCTTTCTTCTGCTTTGATGGTGCGTAAAATATCCACAAATAAAACGAAACCAATCTCTTAATTTGCAAACAGAATTCGCCATGCTTATTTAAGCTTTAATTGTTCTTTTTTTATATTAATTTTAGTAAAAAACACACCCGATATGTACTGCTTAGTAGCTCAATTATGCTTAATTTTATCACACCCGATTTGTAAGTCACAGCTGATTTGTAAGTCACAGCTGACTAGACGCGAGAACTCAGTGTTTGGCCCGGCCGAACTTGACGACGTTTTCACCTGCTTTGTATATGTTGGCGTGTAATTTTGCCAATTAATCGTAAAGAGCTTTATTTACAACAATGGTGTCTTTGGTGACCCCCACTGAAATTTTCCGCCAAACATTTTCGTAGAATATTTTAATCCTTAAATGTCCTTTTTTAAAGGAAATTTTTTGATTTTCTCGAAAAAAAGGGTCAAATTGACCCATAAAGAGACCAGTAAGAGGGTTAAGATCTTCCACAAAAATAATCCTCATACAATTCCACAATACAACTCTGACCATAAGAATTCTCTCAGACATTAACTTACAACATTTTTTTCATATAGTATAATGCTCCCTTCGACCAAAAAATGAAAACTTTGACCCACTGTAAAAAAAAACTCAGACGTGCTGGACCATAAGTTTGTTCTACAAAAATGATCTACTCAACATACCCTTTCAGAATTATGAGGTCGATATTCTGTTCCAAAAATGCTGTAGGACAGTGTAATTTGACCGGTTTTTGGAAGAGCATTGCGATGCTTCTATGAATACCTTTTTTGCTAAAAAGTTAAATTTTCCCTATTAAATGATAATGAAATAATTAAATATGTCACAATGGCTTCACCTCAAAACGTTCTTTATGATATTCATGATAGACATGAGCACGAGCACGAGTCTCGGGTACTTATAGTACCCAAATACCGAATCAATTATTTTTTAAATTTACATTTCGGTTTGGCGTTTTTATTAAAAAAAACATAATTTTACACTACACATGATAATAATGTCAGACTACGTTGTAGTTCTAGTCCTACTATATATGTATATTTATTTCATTGTACTTATTATTTGTTAGTATGTATGTTAAAATTAGATATCTACGTTTGGATCTATTATGTTACCAAGTTCGGATCCAGCTGGTCCCCATTTAACAGCAACCCCGCCCCCGTAAAAATATTGTATTTGAGATAAATCGGGAAATGAAATAAACAAAACAGAATTTGCAAAATAAAAACACAAACAACAACCACACAAACAAGTTAAATAGCGGCAGATCAGTTGCTCTTGTTTGTAGTTGGTTTGTTTAAGGAAGATGAAATAAACACAACAGCCAACTCGGCTAGCGTAGCACAATAGGTAGCGTATTGGCTTTGCAACTCCGAGCTCCCGGGTTCAAAGCCTGAGAGAAGTGGTTATGAAAATTAAATTAAAAATAATTTAATTTAATAATCAAAAAGAATTCTGATGAGGAAATGTGGTGATTTCCGAAATAGTACTATAACTTCAACCATTAAAAAACTGTTGTTGTTTTTTCACAAAACAAATCTTCCATAAACTGGCCTTGAGCTCAATAAAATTATAATATAAATCGAATTCAGAAATAAGCCATATAAAAATGCCACTAAAATGCAATAGTTAGGATCGCTTCTGGATCCGCCCCTGATGTTACTTATTGGCACATTTAATTGAATTTTCAAAATATCTCATTGTGCCAAATTCGAACGAACTGTGCCAAAAATGTTACAATAGTGTATATTTTTCCATAACTCGAAACAAAATCAGTGCTCCTCCAGGGAAGTCACAACTTTTAACACGTAGAGTCCAATACCAGGTTAAAGTAAAAGAGAAGAATTAATCAAAAAATCGTTGCACGTAATGGTGGCTAGTGGAGTAGAGCAAGCTGGCTTTTGAGAATTGTGAGTACACCCCTCAAATCTGGATTGCCCGTAATCTTATTCATATCTTTCCGAGGAAGATTTTTTTATGCTACTATGGTTTTAGCACAGATTTAAGTCGTAAGAGTCACATATTATTTTAGCCTTCATTGTCAATCAACCGCACTCTACCACTTAAGCATCGAAGAGGGAATTTGTGGCCCAAAAGATGATCCAAGAACTCTTACTCTTCTTACTCCCACTTATTCTGTCATCAAGAGCAGCAGTGATGGCGAAAGACTGTTTATCTTAGCACTTGAAGAAGAAGTTGGAAAAGTCGTTAATATGTAGAATGGACTTAAGAGGTAGAAGCAATGGCTAGGCATATCAAGTGTGTTATGCAGGATGTTCAGGCAACATAAATTATTTTAAAACTCCCCGTTTGATAAAAACTTGGAAAAACGGCAGAAAAACTACTTGCCCATTGTATTTTCATTTAACATAATAAAATTTTCTTATTTAGAAAACTATTTTTAATGACACTGTTCCGTAAGACTGGCGATATTCAAAGTGAACTGTTATGGCTTCTGATTTTTTAAAATTACAAAATAAACTAATTCTTTAACAGAAGACCAAATAAGAATTAATTTTATTCAATTATGTATCACTGGTTTATCTGCAATCCTTATATACATACATAGTATATCAGATCTAACTTGTTATTCAAATTGCAGCCACGGAAGCTGAGTTTTCAGCCATTAGATCGTAAGTATGTATATATTTATGTACCACATGTGCATATGTATCCACACAAGTGAGAAAACAGGTTCCAGTGCACTTTACTTAAAGATGTAGTTTCTTATGGCTTTGTTGTTAATCTTAATTATTATTTGTGCAAAAAAAATTCTTTTCTTCGTCGTTACAAACAAGTAGTTGACGTGCATTAGTATAAATGTACATAAGGGTGTATCTTATTTATTAAGTTGATTTAATTCTAAGAATCATTTTAACAGCGATTTGTTTATATGAACCTAAAAAGTTCAAAATTCTGATGAATATCCAAAACTGTAATCACACTATTAAAACTATATTACAGATGGCAGTCTATGTAATAATATTTGTGAATTTGGTTTTAGTGTAAGTTTAGTCGTATTTCTAGAATAAAATCATTGAAATTCAATTAAATAATTTTAGCTTTCTTTAAGTTTTGAACTTTTCCAACAAAATCAAAAACTTAACAGCTATGCCAGAATCAAAGCTTTAACAACACTTGCGTTTTGTTTATGTACTTGTCAAAAAGGGAAGTTATTAAAATTAAATTTGTTATATACAAAAAAGTTAAAAATTAAAATTCACGTAATATGTCTGCAAGAAAATTGTTTGCACATGAAAATATTGGAGTTCATTAACTTTACATTGTTTCACGCCATGCAACGGGAATCAAATATCACCTACATAAGTATGAAGTTAATAGAAACTACAAAATTAAATGTGTTCCAAACCACTTTAGGACCAGCTGGAACATTAAAAAGTGTACTGAGATTGTGAGAAGTAGACCTAATTTACTCTAAAAATACATATTTTACATATTAATGTACATATGTATGTACCTTTCCGGCTTAATTTTTGGTTTTATGCATAACGTGAAAACCTATGTATATTGCATCCCGATCCCATAAATTTTGAAAAAAGCAGACAACCTAATGTTTATACGTACGTCGCAGAAAGGAACGCCGCTAATAATTGGACATTGCATGTTAAAGGCTAATTGCATGACATGTGCTGAAGCTACCGCCTCTGTCATATGTATTTTCTGACGGAGTTTTCAAGTTCAAAAAAACTGGTTTCTCAGCAGCTGTCCAAGTTCATCCTTATATTTTATTTACCTGTAAATTTAACCGGTTAAATTGACATAAGACAGATCTAAGTGCACATGACTCGCAAGAGCTTAAGTGTATGTACATATGTATGCAAGTGAATACATATACAATGTACATACATAGAATTGTTTAAGCTGAACTAAATAAACTCCTTTTTTTGTAATCTTGAAAATGTTTGGTTCGCCGAAGTTTCAGTCAAAAATTGATAAAATTGGTTGAAATTGGCCTTCAGTCTCCGACAGTGTTGTTCGGCAGTTCTCTATTTAAAATTTATGCATATAAAAATATCATCTGCCATGTGTTGCTACACCATGATTTTTAGAAACATTGTGATTGAAACCAGTTTTTACCGGAAGGTAAACAATAGTAGTGGTCCAGAGGCAAGAAGCAAACAACATCAGAATATATGGTCCTTGGAGGGGAAGAAAGAAGGATTAATCTGACCGTTTTGGGACTTAAGAGCATTTGCTACGGTAAAATCGTACATACATATTTTTAGGAGCTTGACAAGGACATAAACATCACCTATTCCATAAGGGATACAAGCAGTCCGGCCCTAAAAATATCAAACGCCCTCCGAGCTGCATTTTTTTAAGTTTACAGAGAATTGAATGACTTTGTAAAACTGCGATTGTCACTCCAACTACACCAAACTCAATTAATATTGATAGATAAGTGGCCTTCAGGTCATAGAGCAAAGATATTACTTTAATAGATTGTTACCGAAAGTCTAGGCTTTAATTTAAGGGGATCTCCTCATGTAAATCGAAAAAAAATCGATTTTTGTTTTTCAGCTTCATCTGTTCCAAAACTATCTATTGCCAGTAATGTGTGCACGTGTCGAACTTCAGTGTACAGTGTACCAAAACTTTAAAACGTTTTTTCTCAAAATCACATGCAACGTGTGCACACGATTACGGGACAACTTTTTGACCTATCGACCTGATTTGCATTTTGTAGAGTATTGAAAATTGTTCTATATGAACCACAGTTCCATGTAACTTTATTTGTTTTTCATAGTGTAAACAGAGAAAATATACAAAAAATGTTTGTTAAAATTATATTTTCAGATTAAAAAAAAGAAGGAGGCTGTGTCGGAGACACGGCCATTAAGTTTAACGTAGAATACGCCATCCGATAAGACAGAAAACATATGTATAATGATAATTTATAATGATAAATAATACAAGCAAATGAATTTCTTTATTTGATAGTTACTTTTGATGATATACATAAGCTTATGATAGGAAAATAGGATAAAAATGTTTTTAAATTATCAATTATATTTCTCGCAAAAACGAAGTCAATGGTAGTTATCAATAGTAAAGATAAATGATAAATAACAGACCCAAATCTATTTGATTATTTGAAAGTTACTTTTGAGAATATAGGCTTATGTATGATAGGAAAAATATGTTTTTAAATCATAATCATGTTGGATTAGTAAATGTGACTCGCGAAGAAATTGAAAACCCTACGTTCTTCACTGAGTGTGCCGAAAAAAACTTTGCATTCCTGAAATCTCTTCCCAATTCTATGGCATATTGGCAAATGAAACGGAATGATCCCAGTAATGAAGCGTGATTTATATTTTTTAATATATGTACTAAACGTCAACTTTCAGCTGTTGTCAAACCGCATCAATCACCATTGTTATTTTGCAGTAGTTGGCTGCGCTTTCTCTGCCTTTACTCTACTTAAATTTTCCCACCTAAAATTATGCAATAAAATGAACGTCTATTCACGCTACAAACTAGTGGTGGGTAACACAGTGCTGCTACACACTACTGCACACTCAACCAAACACCACACACATATTTGTTTGGATGTGTTTATAAAATTTTCATTTTAGAAATTTAAATATTAGGAAGATATCAACCAATATGAAATGTATGTCAAACGAAAGCTAACATCTTCATTTGACTACAAAAAAATTTAAAAAAAAATGTATCTCGCCGTTTCCTTATAATTAAAGAAATAGAGATTACAACAATAACAATCTGACATGGGTGCCCATACCGTAAGGTAAGACGTATTCTACGCCAAAAATTATTTGAGGTTTTCACTGGTTTTCACTGGTTTTTTGAGGTTTATATAAGTATAGTGAAATAGTAAAAAATTAACGAGATACAAATCATTTGTTTCAGTTGAGAATTACGGACGCTATCTTGCACACAATTGGACCAATTCATCAGCGGCACGCTCCAGTGCACTTTTGATTACTCCGCTATTTT
Source organism: Philophylla caesio (assembly GCA_963971545.1). Taxonomy (NCBI): domain Eukaryota; kingdom Metazoa; phylum Arthropoda; class Insecta; order Diptera; family Tephritidae; genus Philophylla; species Philophylla caesio. Next base: position 34,366,966 of record OZ020608.1, on the reverse strand, counting down.
TTAATTTTTTCGGGTTTTTTTTTGTGGGGAATATTGCATGGAAGTTGTCTTAATTATATCTTTCGATTAAAAAATGTATATAATTTTCTTGTCATCAAAAAAAAATCCCAAATAATCACCTTTTTTCCAGCATCACATGAGGAGCCCCCTTAAGAATAAGTGGAATGATGTTAGATTTTATAAACTTCCTTTGCATTTTTTGTTTTTCGTATGAGTACTGGATGGTTATCGACTATGGGTAATTATAGCTTAAGTTGAAGATTATATCACCTTTTGTTCCTTTGCGCTTTCCAAGGAGCTAATGGAATCTTTATAGCTAATTTTAATTAAATTAATTTGATTAAGTTTAATTATTAATATAGAAAATCGAACCATATTTGCACTGCACCAAAAAATTAAGTATCCCTAAATACTTAAGCCTAAAATGTATCCCTTTGTAGACATTGTTATAAAACCGGCAACACTGTTTCTGAGTAAAAAATAGCCTGCTACAATTTTATTGCATGTAATTAGTTTTTAGTGTTTATAGCACGAAGCTTCACCATTAAAAAATTTTTTTGACACCGAGTTTAAATTTTTTCAATTTTAATTTTTATGAAGATTCCTTCACAAAACTTTAACCACTATAACCAAAAAAATTAAAGTTGTTTTAAAATGATTTATATAACAAAATTAGTAGGAAAAACTTTAAACTTAATGCCAGTGCACTATTTTTTAAGGCAAACTGGTATCTCTTTAATCCGAAGTCAAACATGAAAAATTACTCTAAGCGTACTACTACCAAAGATAATACATATACATACATATGTAAGTATGTATGAGAAGGACAACACTAATAATAATAAAAACTCCGTACAGCACATATCAAAATTAGTTCCTATTCAAAGTTCTTATTCTATCCAATAAATGTCCTCCACGGAGGCGTTACTAACTGGAATATTTAATATTTTAAAAAGAACTCTCTCTGGTAAGTTTTATTTTATAAAAAGCATAATCTTAAAATATATATGTAAGTTTCATTCAGTTATTGGGTACTTTTATAATATTCAGCCGTATTATTATTATCAGGGCATAGTAGCGCTGCGACAGAACCCATCGTAGAAAAGCTATGAATCCGAATGTCCGCTACGAATACGAAAAAATTGCTATCATACAATCCATGTGAACTCTAAAAAAGGGCTGCCAACTCAAACGCCTTATCAGCTGGATCAAAATAGATAAAAGAAGTTTTGCTTACAATAATAAAGAACTTTCACATTTTTAATTGGTTAAGTGTATAAAAACGAATTCACTGACATGTAATGGAGGACGAAAGTACAATAAGCAAACGAAATTTCCGAATTGAGCGAAAAAAATTAAGAAATCCAAGCAACCCTCTTGATATGGACGAACAAACTATATGCAAGTGCACGCTTTATATTGAAGAATGTGTTTATACTAAAATACTTTTTAATACAGGTTTATAAAAAATTACCGGTTAAATTAAGTGAATTCTCATACGTCCTTAGTTTTATTCAGGAGAGTGCGGATTCCACAAGGTCGCCTTTTTTATCTTCAGCACATCTATTGTCTGCCGTTTTACGGTTTCTTGCCGTGGGTGGATATCACCACAGAGTGGGGAAAATGCCGATTTGCCAATGACCCAATTAACAAGATATAGACAAGCGACAAGACGAGTATATATATTGATAAAACATATATGCATACATAAATAAAAAGTAAAATAAAACACTTCTCGTTAGTTTCAAATTAAATATATAAATTTACATTTTTTAAGTGTTTTGGGCTCATTTTTTATTCTTATTTTTTCGTTAATCTTTTGCTTGTCTCCGACAACGCAATATCGTGGCAGAAAAATTTTACTAATTTTTAAAATTCAACGTTTCGAGTGGATTCAATGAATGCCACTCTAAGAATTTCAAATTTACGTTCGTAGCTTTTCGAAATGAATGAATTTGTTTTCGTAACTTCTCCGAAAATTAAGTCTACAATGAATTCTGTGATAGGGCTGATTGTCTAAACTTAGATCTCGAATACAAATGAGGGAATTTCCTAGTTTTAAATATTTTAGAAATTAAAATACTTTTAGATATTACGCAAACTCCTTGTATGCTTATTAGTAGAGATGGCAAATATGTATTTGCGTACCTGTGACATTGTCACTGCTATTTAAAAGTCACTGGTTACTGCAGTGACAAAGTAATAGGCATAGTATTGGGATATTGTGACTATGAAAAAGTAGCAGTAACAGTCAAAATCCCTGTCACGGCTTGCGAACCGAGTCTGTGCCAAAGTAACAGTCGCAATAATGCAATGGAGACTGTGAAAAAATAGAAGTCGCAATAACGCCTTAATACAGCAACAATAAAAATTTGGCATTAGCCACACTTTAAAATAGGTTTATTACTTATTAACGAGGTAAATTGTAAACCTAGATATTTTTAAGTATTTGAATTTTATATATCTGAATTTCTGTAATATTTTAGTATTGAGTAACTTATGTATTACTTTTACTTTAAATTATCTTTAATAAATAAAAACAAATATTATATATGTACATACATATGTACCCGTGCATAAATTTGAAGTTCTATTAAAATTTTTGATAAATTGTTTCGTTTGCATCTTTCTGTCACTGTTTTTGTCACAGTCTCAATTTATAATCACAGTGACTGGAAAGTCACAGTCACGAGAAACACTGTTCCTTAATAGTCACGATATCGCCCATCACTATTATTCATTGCTTTTAAAATATACTCCTTTTGTTTTAATAAAATATGTATCTTATGTCTCGCTAAAACTAGAGAAAGGCTGGACTGATTTAGCTGATGTTGGTCTTAAAATGTTTGTCGTAGTCCAGGGAAGGTTTAAACGGTGAGGAAATTTGGTAAAATTGCAAGGAAGTTAGTAAACACCACAATTTCATTTTCCCATATAAACTGTTCTACCCACTTACCTTTCAAACATTTTATGCCCCCGGAGAGACAGGAAAAACGTTCCTTATTTCATTGCTATTGGCAGAGATCAGATCGGAATATGAAGTAGCCCTAGCGTTGGCTTCATCTGGAATAGCTGCTAGATTGGTAGAAGGTGTACGAACTGCACATTATGCTGAAATTAACACTAAACATGTAAATCAACAAAGCACCAGTTAGGAACATCTCCAAATCGCGTCGGAAAACCATCGTCTTTATATATTTACGCACCCAAAAAAAAAACAAAAAATATACTTTATCAGAGAGCCCTCAATTGATTACGTGTATTACTCTGTTGTTATTTAATGTAAATACAAATTTTGTTTTTATTTTAATTGTTAGCAAATTTCGTTTAATAACCGCACGAAATTAAAACGGTGTGAGATAAGTATACTGAATGTGTGTGTGTGGGGGTTTATGTGAATTTTATATGTTGTTACTAAAACATATCCATCCGCAATAAAATTCAACTCAATACGATTCCATCTGACGGCGAAGGCAAACTCTGCTCGGCAGTATGCGACGGCGTCATGTCGGTAGGCCCCGCCGTCTGGGTGTACCAGAACACCGATCATGTTATGCTCCTGGCTTCTTTAGTTCATTTCTAATTGTTTAAACTCTTCGGGAGTTATATTTAAATCTGGAAAACTTTTCTATCCGAGATTTATGGCATAAATGAAGTGACAAATTTTGTTTTGATTTTTCTATAGTTGACCAAATTTTACACAAAAATGTAAGCAATCTAAATTAAATTTGTTTTAATTATATATTTATGTTGTGGTTTTACAACACTTAAAAATATTTGTAAGGTTAAAGCAGACTTGCAATGAGTTTCCATAAAAGGTATTACTCAAATGCTGTTGCTTGACTCTACTATCGCAATTCAGTGCTGCCACTTACTCATGTTGTACTTTTGATCCCTTTAAACTCCATCGTCAATAAAATTTAATGCAGTGTTATTACCTACACTTTTTCGGAATGGTAAAAGGCGAAGATATTTTTGATTGGCTTGAAGCATTCGCACGTTGTTTATTCTTTTTGATTTCTTTAAAGTTAACACCTTATTCCGATAAATCATCATCATAATTTAGTTCAGAGCCTATGACGTATTTTCGCTCAACCCGTTCTATTGTATCAAGAGATAGATTGTGTTTTATTCTGTCACAACGGTAAGCATGTACATGTATTTTTAACTTGTTTCTCCATTTTGACTGTTCATAAACTCAGAATAAGTTCCTCTGAAATTGGGCTTTGTAAATTTGTTGGCAAGGCATTTCTCGTATATTCAAGTAGACATTTCAAAAAGCAATTATTCAATAAGAAGATAAAAGACTATTTACTTTCAAAAAAAGTAGTATATTCAAGTAGACATTTCAAAAAGCAATTATTCAAAATGAAGATAAAAGACTATTTACTTTCAAACAAGAAGTGAGTTTAAGGCGAATTCAATACGGTGGCGTTGAGGCGCCAGCTGGTTTTTATATCAAACTGCTTCGTTCTAATCGGCTGCCAATATAAATGTCTAATGGTAACAAAATACGTGTTGGTTTTTTACTTATATGCGGCGGTAATCGCAATTATTGATTTGCCTTAGGTGAGTTACTACAAAAATATATTTACGGTAAACATTTTTACAGCATTCAAAGATAAGCTTATTAGATATCCATTCCATATAAAACAAATATTTATAATATTTGTGATAGAAATAACTGTGCACAACGAAATTGTTTAGGCATCATAGAAAACAGAACAAGTAAATATCCAAGAGATGTGGGTACTCAAAAGTGATTGTCCCACACGTCACAAAATGGTGTCTAGCTGTCCAATCGCTCTATTAGGTCTACTTTTTTCAAACTGGATAACGAAGCGGGGCAAATGGCAAAATCGAAAGATTATAAGATCACGCACTCCCACAGAATTTCTGTATTTAAGTAAACAAAGGATATGGGGAGATGGAAAACAAAAATAAGTTGGTTTTTAGTATAAAATATGTTTAGATTTCGAAAAATGAAAATAATGCCTCCTCTACATTAGAAATACCAAGTGGTACAGGACTTTGGTATTTCTCTTTGTGGCCAGTTAGAAAAAGATCGAAGCTGAGCTTGGCCAAACTCGCGACCATTATTAGAAAACTTTTTCTATTATTTAGATTTTACTTCCCATGGCTAAGGTTCGATCCCTGAACACAGCGGCATAGCGAGTTATGGTAAGTAAAATTGAAGCTTTTTAGATACATACTGTAGGGTTAATCATTTTATTATTTTGCATTATTATATGTTATGGTACTTTGCTACATTTATTTTGTTTGTTGTAAAATTTTAGATTTAAGTGATTATTGTAATATTTAATCAAAGAGAATATTTTTGAAATTACTTTTGAAAATATACTTCAAGATAATAAAATATTTATTCATATATAATTATATGCACATATGTATGTGTACATTCAGAAATTAAATTCTTTATAACTAATAGTATAAGGTCATCTCCACAATTTTCGATCCTGCCAACCAACAACGCAGAATTTTTAAAGATACTACCAATTATAATAATAAGTTATCATCAACGATCCTGCTAGTATGTGATCACCGCAAAATAATACTACCGTCCACTGAAAAATACAACACAACGCAGCGCCTTTGATACTGGCAGAATATCAATCTAAAGTCAACAACAATAAAATTTTAACATCATCGGCGCACATCCGTATACACAAAAGTTGTGTGACTGAGTCACTGTCGTTTCCATTTTTTAGTTTTATTATATGTATGTATATATAATTAATATGAGCCGCATCTGTTTCCTTTTTCGCTGTAACCGTCATCACCACCTCTAGTATACCTTATATACAGCTGCAGTCGCAGTCATAGCAAAAATCTTCGCCGTAGTTGTAGACACCATTACAGTCATCGTCACTATCGCAGTGATTGTCATTGTGTCGGTATTACTTCTACTTCTGTATCACGATATTGTCAATGTCATATCCTGCATTTTAAATTGTTTTCAAATAATATTTAAAATTTCAAGCCACAAAACAATTGATCAAGTTTGGGGTGAGCTGCACTATATATTTTATTAAAATAAAGTTCATTATATTATATTTTAATAACTTAAATAAGTTCAAATTATATTTAAGTTCAGTATCCGACTAGCCCTCTGGTTATACGGTTGTGCTACGCTTGTTTATTGCAATTTCTCTTTTCGTGCTATCCGTACGTACTTAGCGTACTTAAAGTGCTTCATCGATTCTTCTCTTTTTCTTTGCCAAAATATCTAGGTCACTAGTATCCTCAATATCTCGAAATACGTCTTCAATCTCCGTAAAAAAGAAAAGGACCGTTCACTCGGAGCCACCGTGACTGGCAACGTAACACTGATTTGAAAAATTCGGTAAATGTGTTTGTAAAATTGCATATTACGAAGGTGGTTTGATAAGTCATAAACTTTTAGAATAAAATATACTTTTCGGCAAAAAAGCATTCTTTGTATTCCAGTTACTGGGTAATAATTTTTAATTTTTTTGTCTAGAGTGAGTTTTTGTGTGTGCTACGAATTTGAAAACACGGTTGAAATTTTCGAAGACTACCGATTTTTTGGGGGGAATCCAGACACCCAGAACCCCTCCCCTGTATCCGTCCCTGCATTCGGGTAAAATATACGAGGAACGCCAGCTGTTCCAAATTTTGACGTTTATCGAAAAGATATCTCACTTGTTATTATACACAATGGTCAACAGCATAGCTCTCTGCGCATAGCCGAGCAAAGTAGTAACGAAGAGCACACAACTACACATCTTCCCGCTACGACACTGATTTTACATTTGGTTGTAGCAATGCTGTACTTAGTGTAAAATTTTTTTAAAACTTTACACTTAAATATTTCAGAAATGAATAGGCTAATTTTTTATTTAAGTAGCTATCGTTGTAGTGCTAACTGCAAGCATTAATTTAAAAAAAGTTGCATCCGAATCCGTTCAGCAGTGCCCGAGATTAGCTCTTTCCAAAATTTTAGACTTTGTTTTATAATATGTATAGATACACTGTTACTATTAAAACAAATTATTTATGTGTGACTTTATTTTAAACTGAGTTCCATGGCGCATGGGGCATTTAACTTTGGGGATAATAGATTTGCTCTATTATCGCCCAGCCCATGTTCTAAGCGTAGAAAGACAACAAATTTGTGTGAAGAATTTCCCGAACTCCCCGTATCAAAAAAAGATGATCCCAAATTTATAGTAATAAAACCCACCGATACCAACAAAAATTTTTCCAACTACTCGATATTTTCAATTCACAAAGCATTACTCGCTTTATGTAAGGATATCAACTCAATAAGCCCTCAATCCGACGGCGGACTGATGCTCCATGTCAAAAACCGACAATCCGCTAAAAAGTTCATTGACGCCCGATCTCTACCGGGCCTTTGTGATATCACCACCAAGTATCACGAAAACCTAAACAGCGTTAAAGGCACCGTGTATGCCCCATTCCTCAACAACGTTCCAGAAAAGGAGATAATCGAAGAACTCAAAAATTACAAGGTCACCAATATATACAAATTTCAATGTACTACCAACGGAGTTTAAAAACCCACCGGCGTTGTCCTAATTTCATTTGACAGATATTTTTTGCCAGAAAAAGTTGACATTGCTTGGATAACTACCACAGTGCGCCCGTTTTACCCCAACGCCATGCGATAAAAGATATGCCAGAAACTGTAAAAATCTTCCAGCCTGTTCGTCATGCAACCTACCACCTCACATCCCTGACCCATGCATCAGAACGTTTTGTGCCAATTGTGCAGGAGAACACGCTGCTACATCAAACATGTGTCTAAAATATTTACAAGCAAAAGAAGTATTAAAAATAAAAACTGAAACCAAATGTACAATTTCATACCCAACCCCCAAATCTTTCGTCTCAGCCCTAAAATCTAACAACATAATTGAAGCAAACACTCAAAATACAAACAATATATCAAAACCAAAGGCAAAACAATCTACCAACAACACTAGTTCGCCCGTCGATTCCGTTAAAACCGGTTTCTTCGAGCAATAAAACACGGAGCATCCAACCTCTGCAGTCATCCGAGCGATCAGACGTATGCTTAACAGCAGCAACAACAAATATTAAGAACCACGACAATTCCCCTTCCACCTCCTCAATTCGCCAAATATCAATGACACTAGCAAAAGAGATTTAGGTAAACAAACACAAGGCACAATGGAATTCGAAATATCATACCTACCAGCACAAGGCGAAAACTACAAAACGTAATCGCCGCATCCAATAAACAATAATATCACACCGTCGCACAGTGGGGTAAATGGTGCTAAAAATGGAGATTAATTCCCACAAGCCTTCTAGTTATAGAAAAGTTATTTTTTTTAGTTAAATAATCATACAGAAATTCAAAAATAATGCAATTCGAGTTTTTTTATATCATAAAAAACAAAAATATGGTGAACATCGGTTTTCTAAATTTTTTATTTATTTAAGCTTCAAATTTTATTTAAAATATATAAACTCTTTCTTCACCACTATAATCATATTCATGATCATAATCATCTTCGCTGGAATTTTCATCATCGCCTTCATGATCATCATCATCATTAACTTCATTATTATTGCCACTCTCTATCACGATCAACTCTAATGCTTCTTCCGGTAAATCCTGCACCTTGTTTTTGGTCATTTCTTGTGGTTGATATAACAGGGTCAGAACTGATTAAAAGTATGTTAAATATGCCTCTTAAACTCTTAAAATCTTTGTTTCGAGCTTTCTGAGCTTCTTCTGATAATTGTCCGATTGGCAACAGAGCGTGGGATATTATCTCTGGTCAATGGATAAAATATTTGTGGAGTGTTGGAGACATGTTATACCAAGGATAACATTCAACGAAATATTTTCCTGTATTTAAGGCGTAGTCACGAAACTTCTGTACCTCAATATAGTGCCTACTAGAAACAACTACCAGTATTGTATGCATCTTTTTAATCAAATTTATGTCAACTTTAGTAATTGCTGCTGACATCTCGGGATTTTGAAAGAAACGCCTAGCAGTATTGCCTGCGTTAGAATTCCCAAAGCCAGCTTTCGGTTGGTCAACAATCAAACCAATTTTATCTTTAAATTATTTTTGAATGCGTGCTTTATTTTCCGAAACTAATAGAGTCTCGCTTTCTGTTCGAGCTTACCACTTTTTATAGACAATTTATACGATAAGTGGAGCAGACATTCAAAGAACCTAATCCACCTGTGAAGTATTGAAAGACCAAATTGTAAATTTTCTGTTTTTACAACTTTCTTCACCATTTCATCAATTTTATTAAAATCTTTCGAGCTAGCTTCACATAAATAACATTTTTGTGTAGATGTTGGTTTCTGTTAATGCGTTGCATACTTTTCCATCAACCATAGATACACTTAAATTGTGTTTAACTTCCAAATATTTATTTCCATAAGGTACAACCGAATTATCGATATTTCGTATTTCTATACCAACTCTTTCGTTTTCAGTTCTAGTTTATTTTTCTTCTGCCTTGAGAAATTCGTGTATATTTGACCAGGCAGTTCGCAAGAAATGCATATACTGAGAAAGTGCGCAGTATTGGCGCAACTTTTTTTTTACAAAAAGAAACTACAATAGCCATAGATTATAGAAATGAAATAAGATTAGCTTTGCCATTTTCTGCATTTAAAGTCGAAATCCCCATATTTTAAGACTTTCGCGCAAAAAAAATTAAAATACTTAGAGACACGTAAAAACACAAATGGAATCACTTTGTATTTACTAAATTTCCTGAACAAGAAGGCTCCATTGCAATTTTCCCTAGATTTTCCCAGTTAAAAAAAATAAACAACTTCGAAAAATGAAAAAACACAAGTATATCACTGTGCGCACACAAAAAGAAATAAACTTGCAATTTTCAGAGAATATTACAAGAAAACTGTACATTTTATTCCCAATATTTGTTCAGTTAGTGATGGAGAATTTTATCTTCTTTGATACCAACAATTTACTTGTACCTTGAAATTTGATTTTTGAATTAATCTCCAAAATCGACACATTTTACCCCAAAAACAAAGCAGCTCAGAACAACAAAAACACTCAAATTTAATTGACTCATATTTATATTACCAATATTTTCACTTACCTATAAACATCAGACACCGATTTATATAATTATATGTACGTCTATACTTATATTTTACATTTTCATTTTCCCTTATATTTATTAAAATACAACCACAGTTACGACTACATTTAGAGTAATATAATATATGTACATATGTATATCATGACCTTCACGTTAATTCAGTGGAACATCAAAGGCTATCTTAATAACTACAATGAACTTGTTTTACTAATCAGAGATACTAATGCCAACATTATATGTCTTCAGGAAACCCATCTCCCACATAATACTAATTACGTCGTAATCCCAAAAACTTATGTTTGGTATTTTCACAACTGTGCTAATAATACAACTTCTAAACAAGGTGTCACTATCCTTATCAATCGTTATACTCCACACCGAAAAATATTTCCTACGTCAACTATTCAATTACTAGCAATTGAAATAAATCTCACATTCCCATTTACTATCATTAACACATACATATGTACATCCCGCCATCCCAAACCTTCTCCGAGGCAGATATTTTCTCTCTACTTTTCCGTGCATGTAGTGCACCCATTTTACTAGGAGATTTTAATGCTTGGAGCCCGTTGTGGGGTTCCGAAAAGTCAAACAAACGAGGTACCACAGTAGATAATGTAATTTTCACCCAAAATCTAATTATTTTGAACGACGGCTCACCAGCTCAATTCTCTACTCACAACACATTTACAAATATTGATTTAACGCTGGTATCTGCACAGTTAAGCCCTAAATGTAGCTGGAGAACGCTTAGTAGTTTGTATGGGAGCGATCATTTCCCTTACTTGCAGTCATTCAGACCAAGCTAAATCGCTGCCACCTCGCCAAGGCCTCGAGTTTTAATACCAATGCCGCCTACTGGGATGCTTATCAAACAACCTGCGGAAAAAACTTAAAAAACTGGAACACCTCCAATGTTCATCAACTTGAGGCCAACATCACAAAAGCAATCAAGTCTGCAGCTAATGTGGCTATCCCACAAAGTAAAACCACTCCTTTAAAAATCTACACGGCCTGATGGAACAAATATCTTAGCATCCTTATAAATCTGTGGCAAACGTACAAATCGCCTCGCACAATTTCCAATTAAATTGCCTACAAAAAGGCTAACGCAATGTTCAAAAAAAGTGTCAAGGCGGCAAAAGCCGAATCAATGGCAAACTATACAGCAGATATAAGTCCCTCTTCCTCGCCAAAATAAATTTGTTACAAAAATCAAAGCCCTTACTGGAATCCCTCCAACTCCCATTAAAGTTATCCATTTCTCCAATCAGGTAGCGTCCTCCATGCAGAGTACATCAATAAATAAAATAATACCCTCCCAACCCTACAATTCATCCAGAGTCACAATTGAAATACCTAGAAACTGAATTCAGCTATGCAGAACTCGAACATGCCCTCCAACATTCTAAAGGCAAAACACCCGCCAAGGATCGTACATCCTACCCCAAGCTCTAAAATCTTCCGATTCGGGGTAAAAAAAAAGTACTTATTGTATATAATAAAATTCTCAAAGTAGCGCATATTCCCACACATGGCTATCAGCTATCCTTCTTCCCATCCCAAAACCTAACCAACCTATTGACAATACCAACAGTTATCGGGGATATGGGTCTTGTCCTGTATGAGTAAAATCCTCGAAAAAATGCTCACAAAACGATTAATGTGGTTCCTAACCAAAACAATTTAATAAGCCACCAGCAAGTGGCATTTAAGAAGAACCAGAGCACTATTGACGCTCTTCTTCCCCTCCAGCACTTTATCAGTGACGCCATCTCAACAAAAAATCATGTATTCGTGCTATCTACAGACTTCGAAAAAGCTTTCGACCGCGTCAGAGTGCACGCAGTTCTAGAACAACTCGTCTCATGGGGAATAGGCAGCAGAATTTACAGCATAATTAAGTCCTTTCTCTCCACACTTAAATTTCAAGCCAAAAGCAATGGCATCTCCTCCGAATATTTCCCACTTGCCAATGGTATTCCTCAAGTGGCCAACCTTTCTGTCGTTCTTTTTATTATAGCCCTTCTAAAATTAAATACAATGATCTCCAAATATCGCGGCCTACACCTTAATATCTACGCGGATGATGCAGTATTCTATACCAAAGAGAAAGAGGCATTAAAAGCAAAAGACATATTCTCCAGCCTACTAGAAGATATAAATTCCTGGGGATTTTATTCCGGCGCTAATTTATCATTCAACAAATGTAAAAAGTTCTTTAAAGATATTAGGTATAATTTTCGACAACAAATACACCTACAAATACCAATGTATTGAACTCAGGAAAAAACTAACCCCACGTTTGAACATAGTAAAGTATTTGTCATCAAAACGTCTTTGCATCCACACTAACACGCTAGTAGACCTGACAAGATCTCTTGTTCTATCCAAAATGGATTACGGGCCTCAAATATATGGATTGTGCGCGAAGTCCCATTTAAATCTTCTTAATAAGCCTTACCATACATCTGTACGCTGCAGCGTTAAGGCCTTCCCGACGTCCCCAAATAAATGTGTACTAGCCGAAGCAGGACTTTCATCGATCATTGATAGATGTCAAGATGTCATATCTACTTTACGCCACTGTATTTCAAACTGCAAAGCTTTGGGAATAAAAATACCATCTAGTCCCAAAAAAGTGAGTCAACTAGCTCCCTGGATATTAGCCTCCTCATCCATAAATACACAACTGCATATTTATCCTAAAAGCAATACATGTAAGACTGTATTCATTCAACTATTTAAAGAAATGAAAAATAGCGTGGATTTAGTTGACGAGTCCAATTTTTACTGGCAGATCCAAATCCGAACACAATACCGTTTTCGCCGTCGTGAAAGTAAACGGGACCTCTTATATGGCGGATTACTACCTCTATACGCCTCCATCTATATAGCGGAGGCCGTCGCCATACTGAAAGCAATAGACTACGCATTAAATAAAAAAGGCAAATTGGCAATATATTCAGATAGTTTTTCTGGTATCGAAAGTATTAAAAACATATGCAACGACAACAAAATTGCAAGCCAAATCCGAAACCAGATAATAAAATATGCTAACAAAATAAAAATCGTCTGGATCCCTAGCCACGTGGGCCTCGAAGGGAATGAACATGCAGATTTAGCAGCCAAAAATATGTATATAACCCTTTCAATATCATTTCCCTCCCTTTCTAAAACAGATCTTCTTAAACACATTAACACTAAAACTTAATTCGTGGTCAGAATTCAATCACTCTATAACCCCAAATGCAAGAAATCCATCTTCCCTTCCTCCGTATTCACTGCACTAATCAGCAATTTTACGTGCCTAAGGATTGGCCACACTAAACTAACCCACCAACATCTCCTCCTTGGGAGCCCCCTCCTGTATATCCCTTTTGTGGCGATCACCTTAATGTAGCACACATCCTTGACTCGTGTTCCTTATTATCCATTTCAAATTTCGGTACCACCCTAACATCTTCACGGTGCCCAGAAGCATGGTTAATTCATACGGAAATGCAATTTAATACCAAAAACATTACACAAGACACTACAAAATATGAATACATTATCACACCACTTCCACAAGAAGTCATAGTAACGATTATGGACTTCAATTAAAATCCCCCACAGAATAACAAGTTCACTGAATTAAAGAAAGTTTTAATCGAAAGACACTCTTTAAGTGAAAAATCAAGGTTAGATAAAATTTTGTCAGAGTAGAAATGGGTGATGGTAAGCTTTCTGAATTTTATCGATCACTCATACTATTTTCTGGTTCTAGTTTTTGTCAAGATAAAAATCTTAACTCTCTTTAAACGTAGATACATCTAATACGGCAATCGGTGGTGTCATACATCAAGTGTTTAATAATAAATCGGAACTGCTTGCATTTTTTTTCTAAGAAACTTTCTTTATCTGAAATTAAATACAATGCGTTTGACAGGGAACTACATAAATACTAGCCATTTATTTGAATATTAAAAATTTTAGAAGGATGACAATTTACAGTTTTTACAGACCACAAGCCTTTAATATTTGCTTTAAGTTCAAAAACTGACCGTAGTCCCAGACAAACAAGACATATGGAATTCATTGCACAATTCATTAACGACATTCAGTACATTAAGAGAAAGGAAAATGTTGAAGCTGATACGTTATCTCGAGCTTTTGATGTTGATGCAATTATAAATTCAGACCTGAATTTCAAAATTTTGCAAAGTGAACAACACAAGTGAATTACACATCCCATAATTAAAATTCCGATTCCAAAAAATAGATTTGAGCATATTCATTTAGATATTGTTGGACCTCTGCCTATTACGAAGGGACATCGTTACATCTTAACAATAATTGATAGGTTTACACGTTGGCCCGAAGCATACGCATTAAGAGACATTTCAGCAGCAATGGTAGCAAATAAAATGTTCAGGGAATATGTTTCACGATTTGGGGTTCCATTAAAAATCACTACGGACTAAGGTACTCAATTTACTTCAAAATTGTTTTCAGAAATTGCTTGGTAGCCATCACATTACAACATCTGCATATCATCCGCAAGGGAATGGTATGGTAGAACGATTTCATAGGCAGTTAAAAGCTTCGGCGATGGCTAGAAATGGAGCCAGTAGTTGGTATGATGAACTACTGTAGGGTTAATACTTCTTGGCTTACGATCAATATACAAGGAAAGCATTTCAGTCACACCATCTCAGATGGTTTTTGGGCAATATTTGCGCCTACCCGGGGAACTTGTTGTTTCATCTGAAGGAACAATTTTTCCAACTGAAATTTAAGGCAATTTACAGGAGCATTTTAAAAACGTAAATTCAAATTTAAAGCATAATCAAAATACTGATACCGGGGTATATGTACCAAAGGATTTGGATACTTGTAAATTTGTTTTTGTGCGTGTCATTAATAAGCGATCCAACCAGCAACAACAACCATACGAAGGACCGTAAAAAGTTATAGAAAAAGAAAAAAAATATTTTAAATTTAAAGTAGGTAATGAAATTAAAACCATTCTGATAGACAGACTGAAACTAGCAATAATCGAAGTAACACAAATACCTGACACAAGTATTCGATTAGTAAATAGCACAATACCAAACAAGAAACGAGTTAATTTTAATTCTCTCGAAGGGGGAGTATTGTAGGGTTAATCATTTTCTTATTTTACATTATTATATGTTATGGTCATTTAACTTTGTTTGTTGTAAAATTTTAGATTTAAGTGATTTTCGTAATATTTGTTGGAACGATTTTCCGTCATCCCTTGTCAAGTTTGGTTTGGAGACGAACCGGTTTCGGCGTTGTGCTATCTTCAGTGTCAATTTTCGTTCTGTTCAGTTTATGTCTGTTGTTGCTAATTAATTCGTTTTTTTGGTCAATCAGGTATTGGTGCCTAATCGTAAATGTTAACAAATGTTAAGTGTCCTGATTATAGGTACCTGTTGTCTCGCACGGTTAGGTTCCAAAAGTGTATATTTTATCTCGAATCTGCCTTCGTGGTAAGTCAGGTAAGTCAGTAATTTTAGTCCACAGGTCAGTTTATACACACGTTGTTTGTTCAATGGGTTTCCAGTTTTGAACGCGATAGGGATATTATACTTCCTGAAAAAATTTGCAAGTTTGTATGTCATTTTTCCTGTATAAGTCATTACTCTCCAAGTTTTTTCTTCTAGCGAAAGAGGCTTCTTTTTTGAATTGTATAAATTTTTCTGAATTTATCCACGAGCTCCTTTTTATATCCGTTGTTTGTTGCTATGTTGTATATTGTATTTAGTTGCTTTCCGTAGCGGCGTATTTGTGTTCTTGAGGGTGATTGGATGTGTTATGTATTATGGTGTATGTACATAGCTGTCGGTTTTCTATAAATTTCGTAGTCAAGTTTTGGGGTAATTTTGTCTATCTTAATCGTCAGATCCAGGTATTTTATTGTTCCCTTCTTTTCCATTTCCATCGTAAACATTATAAATCCATGTTGTTTGTTTAGGTACTCCAGTATCTGCTTTTCATTGTCCTTGGTGATAATGGCATCCACGGACCTTGCATAGAATACTACGCCTAGCTCGGCTTTTAGTTCTTCCATATACTGTCCCTCCAGTTCTTGCATAAATACCTCCATGAGGATGGCCGAGGTCGGGTTTCCCATTCCGAGTCCGTTTGTTTGTCGGTATATTTTATAATTAAACTTTAAATAATTTTGTCGCAGTGTACTTCGTAACAAGTTCGTAATTGGGCATGATTAAATTATAAAAGGTTTGATACTTATTGACGTGTAAGTTTTCCAACTGCCTTGTAAGATTGCATTTAGGAAGGTCTGATAAAGGGGAAAATATTTATCCCTTTTCGCGCAAAGGTAGTTGAAAAGTAGATAACTAGTAGCGAAATACGGTTTGTATATAGAATGAAACATATTTGCAGAAATTTGATATTTCAGTTTAATGTAATATAACCGAATAGTCAATCACACACGTATGTATATACATAGCACCTTACTACAATAAATTATATAAACATAAAACGCAAGTGTGATTTAGAAGCAAATATTTTTTACACATTTTATTAACAAAAACAATGTGATTTTAACTTTTTTAAGTTTTTACATGCAGAAAATAGAACTATCTCATTTGGAAAAATTTTGTTACTAAATTTTTCTTTAATTCAATATGAATTTTAGCAACCAAAATAAGAGTTATCTATTAAAAGCCCATTAAAAGCCCAATGATTGCTAATTAACCTTTTTTTGTGAAACTCTGTAATTCATTAAACAATTAGAATTAGTTCAATTAATTCCCATTAGATAATAGAAATTTTTATTCTAATCGTAAATCTAATTGCAATTAGTTGCCATTAGCAAAAAAATTTGGTTTACCTTCACAATTAGAAATCTAATTGACTTCGTCTAATGAAATAAGATATTCAATTAGCTTGAATTAGAATTAATTATTTTGATATAAGAAATTGTTTCCGAAGAATTAGGTGCAAACATACAGGAGAACCTTGCTGCAACAACCGAAAATCATAAATGTGTGGGTTCGTATGCTGAATCGACCTTTTATGATTCCAGTGATAATGGTAAGTTCTGCATAAATCACACATATATATGGTATTTTTAGTAAATCAGAATACATTTTGCAGAAGAAAGTACTGATTTATTGTCAAAATTTACTGAGGTGGCTGAAAGCATGCATTTTATTTCGAATATGATGCATCAATATTTGAATGACGCTGAAAAAACTTCCAATATATGGTGCAAATATCCTACATTAAAGGAAATAGCACTGTTTTGCAACACACCGCTTACGTCTTCAGGCCCTGTGGAGCGTCTATTTTCCTTTGCGGGCATTATTAGTAGTCCAAGGCGGGTTCGCTTGACGGACTTTGCTTTTAAAAAGCTCGTATTGCTGAAAGCGAATATACTCGGTCATTGTAGTTATTAAACAGTGAGTACGTTCGTTAAATATGTGTGCATATATGTAATATATGTACATACATATGTAAGTAATAAATATGTGTGTGAAATTCATATTATGAATATTTTAGTTTTTTTTTTGTCTTTAAAAATATGAAAATAATTGATTCTAATTCGAGCGAATTGAATATCTAATTGCATTAGCAGAAGTCAATTAGATTTCTAATTGTAAAGGTAAACCAATTTTTTTTGCTAATGGCAACTAATTGCAATTAGATTTACCATTAGAATAAAAATTTCAATTATCTAATGGGAATTATTTGAACTAATTCTAATTGTTTAATGAATTAGAGAATATAAACCAATTGCATCAATTGCTAATTCTAATTGGAATTTAACATGTATGATTTCATTACAATTTCAAACTTTTTTAATTAATTACCATTTTTGTAGATCATAAAATTGTAAGATTCAAGGCACTAAAAATGTAACATTAGCTGTTTGGAAAATTTTTTTTTATATGGAAAACACCACACAATACCTTCGTCAAAAAATTAACAGAATTTTAATTGATATATGTACATCTGTTAGAAATCAAGTAAAAACATTAGTCAAAACTGATCAAATGTAATGCGTAATGGAGGCGGTTTCAGTTTAAATAAAAAATTTTAATTTTTAATGAATTTAATGCTTTCTTTTTTTTACCAGTTTTTTTTTAACGAAATGAATAAATGTCTGTGAATGTGGTTTTATATGATGCTACCACATTCTTCAAGAAAAATATATGTTTTATTTTTTACCCATAAATGTGCTATTTGCATGACCATGCCTGTATGTACATCTGTTAGAAATTAAAAAAAAAAGTTAGTCAAAACTGGTCAAATTACTAATAAATGTTCTTCTATTCGATATTTTAAATGTATAATTTTATGGTTCTTAATATTTATATAATTATTATATTTTTAATTTAATGTTATTTTATATAAAATATATACAGTAAAAATTTAAAAACATAAAATGCTTTCTTTGAAAAAAAATATCAAAAAAATGATCTGACCTGACCGGGAATCGATCCAACGACCAATCAATTTCATACATGCAAAGAAAAAAAATTTCAATTTCTGTTCGCTGCTAGATAAGCAAGGCTATTGGAAAACATACGAGAATGCCGTCAATTCGATTATTTAATGTAGGGCATGCTGAAATAATTTAAAAACTAGAAAAAGGCAACAGTGTTGCCTTTCACGCCATTTCACAAGAAAAGTACGTGTTTGATAACATTTTTCCCTACTTTGTTGGCTAGCGAAACTTCTTGAGAAAACCGTTTCTAAACGCATGTATTGGTACGCACTGAAACATAATTTAATAAGTCCTCAACAGGTCGCATTTAAACAAGGACAAGGCACCATGGACGCTCTGCTCGTCTTTGATAATTATGCCTCTTCCGCACTTTCAAACAGAACCCATGTTTCAACTTTAAGCCTGGACTTTGAAAAAGCCTTTGACCGTGTCGGTATACACGTGGTCCTACGTCAAATTGAAAAATGGGATATAGGTGGTAAAATATATAACTTTGTAAAAAGCTTTTTGTTAAATCGCAAGTTTAAAACTAAAGTAAACTCGTAATTTTCCAACAGCTATGATCTGTACAACGGTATACCACAAGGTTCTCCGCTGTCCGTAATTTTGTTTGTCATAGCTTTTAATGAAATAAGCGACGTAATTGCTATATATAATAATGTTTCCCATATTTGTTACGCTGATGATGTTCTTCTCTTCAGTAAAGTGAACGATTTAAACGTCGTTAAAAAAGACTTCCACGATGTCCTTTCTGACATCACGAACTGGTCTAAATGTTCTGGCGCTAACATTAATGTAATGAAATGCAAAACGCGCCACATTTGCCGCAAACACAAATGTGGTAGCGTAAATTTGAACTATAATAATGTAAATATTGTAAATACAAATAGTCTTAAGTTTTTTGGTATTATCTTTGATAAAAGATTAACTTTTAAAGAACACTGTTTATATCTTAGAAAGCAATTGGCTGCCAGGCTAAATATTATAAAGTACTTAAGTTAAAAAAATTGCTTGATTAACATCTCAACCTTAGTTAATGTAACGAAATCCTTTATATTGTCGAAGATAGATTATGGTCTCCCGGTTTATGGAAATTGCGCTAAGAGTCATATAAAACTTCTTTATGCCCCCTATCACACCGCTGTTTGTCGTAGCATCAGGGCCTTTCCCAAATCTCCAACCAAATGCATACCCGCGGAAGCCGGCCTACCTACTATTGAGAAGAGAATTGAGACAAACACCAAGAATCTGATACCAAAGTTGTTCCTGTCTAATAATAGGGCACTGCAAGAAACGGGATTGACGCCATTAGTCTAAAACGTCCCCAACGACGGAAATCTGTGATCGTGGCTTGCATTGAGTATGCTAAAGAACTAGGAATCAATGGCCCGTCATTCAGAAAGCATGATAATTACCTACCGTGGTTTTGGCAGCAGTTGTCGTTTATCCTAGAGCTCGGAAAATATGCGAAGGAAAACACTAGCCCTAGATTTTATCAACAAATATTCCGCGAATATTTAGCACCTTTACTTCCAGAATGGAACCCTATTTTCACTGACGGATCGGAATCAGAAGACTACACATCATTCGCAGCCGTAACTTCTAGTGGGAAAACTATAACAGCGGGGCACTTTCTCCCATTTTCGTCTGTCTACACAGCTGAAGCCGTTGCGATATTGAAAGCAGTTGACTATGCACTTCTCACCTCGTCGAAAACCATAGTTTGCACTGACAGTATGTCGACAATATCATCTTTACAAAATATCAACAACAAAAACTACATCGTATCGTATATCCGAGATAAGCTAATTGAAAACTATAACACAATAAAAACAATGTGGGTACCAGGGCATAAAGGAATAACAGGAAATGAACTAGCGGATCAGCGTGCCAAGTCCGCCGGAAAAGAGCCTTTAATAACTTTTCATTTACTTGACAAGAGAGACATGCGTAACTTCTTTTCTCATCAACAGCGGGTAAAAGAAATGGATAATTGGATATCTACCCAACACCACTACACGCAAATCAATGGTGACAGAAGCACACCTCAGTATCCATCATCATGCCGATGCAACGATATTTAAGCCTTTGTCCGACTATGATTAGGGCATACAATAGACACGCATTCGTATAGGCTATCCGGTATCAGTCCCCCATTCTGTCAGTATTGTCTTGCGTCAACACTTTCAATCAAACGCATACTCAGCGAATGTTCTGAGTTCAACTCTATCAGAAGTAACATATTCAACTGCAACAACCCAATCGATCTCCTAGAAACCACTTCAACCGAAAACATTGAGAAAATTGCCAAATACCTTGATTTAACTAATCTCCGAAAAGTAATTTAGTTTCCAGTAGCGATAGACCTAAGTAACGTAACAGTCCTATTCCTTTATATCCAATACTTATTATTTACATAATACTGTTTATCATACCAGCGAGCCGTAGGCCCTGGCAGCCAGTGCTCCTCTTTTGCTGTGCAATAACAATTGTATTGTTGTTTCTCATTTAATAAATAAATAAATGACTATTAGATATGCTTAATATTAATTACAGTATTTTAAAAGTAATTCATAAAGCATTTCAACCACCGTCAGTCCCTTTAGTCATAAATATTGAAAGATTGAGCTACACCAAGCACCTTTGTTTGTTTGTTATGATAACATTGTAGTCAGGTAAAGTTTTATTTTGTTTTCGTTTTATTCCGCTTTCAACTCTTTATTGTCATGACTGCACAATAGTGCCTGTTTTTTGCACGTCACGGTTTATTCATACATATATTCTATTACAGACTCTTATGTCAACAAATATGCTACCTACATTTTTATTTTTTGGTTTGTACCGGTTACGCCACATTATTACTTTTCGGAACTAAAAAAAGGCAACAAAAATGTCTTTGACAAGATAAAGTGATTCTAATAGTTATTTTGAAAAATAAATCAAAATAGTTTGAAGATTATTAAATAGCTATGCATTGCCCGTTTTGCAAAAAGGCGAACATGTTCATGTCCTCGTTGTTGTCACTATCTGTTACGTTGTGCTGAATGTGAAACAAAAACCGCAGATTGCTTAAATTGTTGTGTAAAATTTGGTCAACTACAGAAAAATCAATTCAAGAAAAATCAAATTAACATCAAAACAAAATGTGTCGCTTCATTAATGCCACAAATCTCGGATAAAAAATTTTTCCAGATTAAAATATCTCTCCCGAAGAGTTTAAAATATTAGATTTGATCTAAAGAAGCCAGGAGCATAACATGACCGGTGTTCTGGTACACCTAGACTTATCGGAGTCGGCGGGGCCTACCGACATGCCGCCGTCGCATACTGCCGAGCACAGTTTGTTTTCGCCGTCAGATTGATCGATAAGTCGCCAACCGATCAAAATTTTCAGAACTCTCGGAACTTACAAAATACAGTTAACCTACAATAAAATTATTTGAATTGAATTGAGTTGATTCGGACGGCTATGTTTTAGTAACAACATACATATATGTATATATAATTCACATAAACCCCCCGCACACACACACACACATCAATCAATTTAAAGCTTTCTAATAAAGTATATTTTTTGTTTTTTTTTGCGGTGCATAAATATATAAAAACGATTGAGTCATCGACTGATACCCAACGCGTACGGTTGTGCTTAAGGTGATTTCAGTGTTTCGCAGTCTCTTTTAAGTAATTTTCTCTCCTGTTTTGACAGCAAAGACAATAATAAATTTTCTTCCATCGGTAAGCCACGCGTGGCACACTGTGAGATTTAATCAATCTGGCATCTCGAAATTAAAAAAAAAAAGGTTTCGGAACTCGCTCATATTTTTTTTTACGTGAGAAGAGACCCCAATTGTTACGAAAACAAACACAAAAGAGAATAAAAAAATGTTATTGGCGTGATAACAGCTATCAAACACGTGCAATTGCATAGCATGCTACAATTGATTTGCAAGCTTGCATTGATCACAAAAGTTTGAGTGATCAGGTCGAAGTTGTGAGTGGTTTTTTTGGCCTAAAATATTTTTTGTATTGAAGGTTATTACTTAAACTTAAAATTTTTGTTTTATACAATATTTATTTTTGCACTCAAATTGTTTTATAACCACCTAAAAGGTAAGACAAATTTTAAAGTTTTCAAATCTTTGATAGACTAGAACTTCCAAGTCCCACGGAGTTCCGTGATGGGAATGCCAGCAGAATCTTTGTTAATGTGCCCAAAACAAATTTAAAAAATAAAATCCTGCCCATTTTTTGCCTTTTTTTAGTATGAGTAAAATATCGCGAGAGGAGCTATTTTGGATTTGGTTGAGCAAGGTGAAAAGCAAAAAAAACAGAAGCGGTCGAAAAGCACGTTATATCAATTTTTGGACCAGATGTTGACGATACCAAAATTAAAGATCGTATAAAAAAGCTTTGCTTCCAATTTCAATCGCGATGGAGCAAATCTCACCGTGATAAAGCAAGATTTATGCATGACAATGCTATTTGGCTAAGTTCAAAAATTTCTGCTGTTGATTTTGCTCTTGATCACGCACCATCAACTTCAAAACAAATACCTCAACGCGCGAAGGCGAGAAAAAGAGTTTGCTGAAAGTGCTTCGAGTACACAAAAACGGAAATGCAAAGAGTTAATATCAAATGTAGCTTCGGAACAATTAACTATGGCTACCGCAATGCATCTGAGATCCTGTGGAAAAAGAGAATCAGCAAACATTGTCAAAGAGTTGTCGGCTTCATCCCCTTCGAGAGGTACAGCTATAAAAAGAGCAAGGGTAAGCATTACTGAAAAGAAAAGTCTTACACCAGATCAAGCACTGGCCATGATCGTAGACGAAAATTTATCAACTGAGCAATACCGTGGAATACGATTGCATACGATACCATACAGTCCGAAATTGTATCCATGCTATGACCTCGTTAAGCAAGAAAAATTATTGTGCTACCCAAGCCTTGTTACTGTTACTGAAACATATGCCGAAATCAATTTGCAATCCTTAATAGACCACACGGTGAAAAGATTAATAGATGCACAATATGAGGTTTTTAAGTCGTTCCCTGCCATTCAGGATGAATTAAGCATAATAATAAAATGGGGATGCGATGGAGCTGAACAGAACCGTTACAAGCAAAAATTTTCGGATGACAACATGTCAGACGAAAGCATGTTTTCTCTTTCGATGGTGCCTCTTCAACTTAACTCTGGAGCTGAAGGAAGGAAACATATTTTTTGGCAAAATCCAGCTGCGTCTTCGACAAGATATTGTAGACCGATAAAATTTATTTTCACGAAAGAGACGCGTGAGGTCATTAAAGCGGAAGTGGAGCATATTCGGCAGCAAATTTCTGTTTTGAAACCAACTAGCTTTGAGCTTCACGGTTATAGTTTCACGGTTAAAGCCAATTAAATTCTATGTATGATTGACGGCAAAGTCTGCACCGCTCTTTCAAATTACACGTCATCGCAAGCGTGCTATTTATGTGGTGCAACTCCAAAAACTATGAACTACATGAATGCCTTATCACAGCGCGAAATCGATGAAAATATGCTTGCTGTTGGTCTTTCACCTCTACATGCCTACATAAGGTTTATGGAGTGCTTGTTGCACATTTCTTACCGATTGGAAATAGAAAAATGGCACGTATCAGGCGATGAAAATAAGGAGAGCGTTGCAAGAAGGAAGAAAAAAATACAAGACAGGTTTAGGAACGAAATTGGTTTTCTTGTGGATATGCCGAAACAGAAAACAGGAAACACAAATGATGGCAATACGGCCAGAAGATTTTTCAAAGAAGCAGAAAATACATCGGATATTACAGGCATAAATGTCGATCTGATCAAGCGGTTTCGAGTAATACTTATTTGCATAAACAGCGGCTATTTTATCAATATAGATGCGTTCCAAAATTTTACGTCAGAAACAAGAGAGCTTTATTTGAGTTAATATCCTTGGTACTATATGCCAGTAACTCTCCACAAAATATTGTTTCATGGAGGAGCTATCATTTCTTCATGCATTCTTCCCATAGGAAACTTTTCTGAAGAAGCGCAAGAAGCACGCAATAAAGAGTCGAGACAGTATCGCGAACTGTTCACAAGAAAAACGTCCCGAGTTGACACCAACATAGATTTATTGCATAGGTTGCTTATCACGTCAGACCCTTTGATTGCAAGTTTACGTTAGCCCCCAAAAACCAAGCGTTCTACTTTACCTTCTGAGGTCATTGCACTTCTGTCTGACACCCCACTAAATGATGAATTTGATGATTTAGCATAAAAAACTTTGCTTGCAGTTCTCTGGAATTTGTATTTTTGTATAAATTCCTTATTTTTTTTTATTTCTACTTTTCGCTTTTTTACTTTTGTATAATTTGTATATAATTTCTTTATTTTGGTTTTTGATTAATATCTTATATTGAATATAAATGTGTAAAAAAAATTTTCCCCAACTAGTGTTTTTGAGGATAGTTCGGAACTAGTTCCCTTTGACACTAGTTGGAACTAGTTGTCTTTCACCATATTGAAGCTTATAATCTCCTTAACGATCGTGCCAAATTTCAAGTTCATATCTCTACAACTTCATATAAAAATTTATTTTGAGATGCTAGATTGACTAAATCTCACACTGTGCCACGTGTGCTTCTACTGATTGTATTTTATAAGCAAAAATGTCCCTTGAGGGACCCCCTCTTGGGCAAAACAGGTTCGCCCTGTTATCAAGCCCGAAAGTAAAAAGAAAAAAGCCACAATCTATAACTAAAGACTTGTTTCCCGCTTTACCATTAATTAAGAAAGAAAACCCCTGATTTTTAGTGGCAAGTGCATCAAACTCAATTAAACCTTTAAACAAGTACTCTTGCTTTGCTGTGCATAAAGCTTTAAAAGCTATTAGTTCAGAAATCATCAATATCTCCGAACTAAAAGACCCAAACCCCATGAGGCGTAAAAATTGCCAATTGTTCGGCCACACAGCGAAGCGATGCAATAAAACATCTACCTGCGACTCATGCGCTTTCCCTCCTCACTCTCCAGAAGTATGCTATCGCACTTTGTGTGCAAACTGCTCTGGCAGCCACTCAGCTTCCAGTAAATCTTGCCCAAAGTTCGTTCAATTGAAACAAGTAATAAACATAAAAACAGATAGTAAGTGCTCTATGCGCGAAGCGATCAAAATGCAAAAAATGCAAATACCACCACCTCTTAATGAGACCCCTCTCTCCTTTTCTAATGTTATCAAAAAATCAAATAATACACAACCAAACCAAAACAATAATGAAACCCAAGCAGAACAAATACGTTCGAGCAACAACAATACCCACATTAATATTACGAATGAAGAAACAATAGAAAACAACGCAAGTCAAACAAACAAATTAAATACCAGTCAAACCACTTTTCCAGTCGATGATTCAACAACAACAAACATTATCTCAAATTTTCTTAACCACCTTACCTCTCCTGATACTCCCGCTCCCATTTTTCCCTTCCTATCCTACCTCCCTACACACACAAATGAAATATGATTAAAATATTACAATGGAATATAAACGGACTATTTAATAATTACACTGATTTAAATATTTTAATTAATGGATTTTCTCCTGAAATCGTTGCTTTGCAAGAGACCCATCTCCCCGCTAATAAGATAGCGTATTCTCCTAAAAACTACACAAGTTACTTTTTAATAGCAGTCAAAACACTTCCTGTAAGCAAGGCATTGCAATTCTCGTTAAAAACTCCATCAACCATAAACCCATCTCGGTCACTTCTGGCATTTCCTGCTTGGCGTTGGAACTTGATATAGGCTTCAAAATCACTATTGTCAATTGCTACATCCCGCCTCATCAGAACTTTACTAATAAGGACCTTAGTAATATCATCAACACTGTTTCTGCCCAATTGTTTTGTTAAGAGATTTTAATGCCTGGAGCCCGCTGTGGGGTTCTCCTGCTAGTAATAAAAGGGGAGAAATCATTGAGGATATAATACTTTCTCACAACCTAGTTGTCCTTAACGATGGATCACCCACTCACTTCTCCACTCATAAAACGTTTACCCATCCCGACATCACCCTTGCCTCCACACCAATTGCACCCAAACTTTCCTCTAAAACAATTGACGACCTCCATAATAGTGATCATTTTCCGATTATCACCTCCATTTCCATCCCTAATTGGTATAAAGTAAGACCCACATCAAAGTTCTTAACAGAGAAGGCAGATTGGACAAACTTTCAGCGTCTTTCTGTTTTGTTTTCGAACAACAAACCCCCGTCAAAAAACATAAATGCTGAAGCTGGCGCTATAAAAACAATAATCCGATCAGCAGCACATTGCGCGATACCCCAGTCCAGTACCTAGCATTTCTATGCTAAATTGCCATATTGGTCAAATCTCCTAACAATTTTGAGGAACAATAAACAAACATTATGGTCCAAATGCAAACAATCCAGAATTGACAATAATTTCATAAGCTATAAAAAAGCGAAAATCTTCCAAACGAAAAGCTTTAGAAACACTCACCGCCAATATCAACCCACTTTCGAGCACAAAAAAAATTTGGTCAGACATTAAAATTCTTACAGGTTCCTTACAACGATCCAGCATACCATTTATACATTCAGCCCAAGGACCTATTTACAATCCTCATGACATTGCTGAGAAGTTTGCGGACACTTGGTCAGATAATTCCAATAGTCAAAACTTTCACAATGATTTTAACACCTTAAAAAGCCTTACAATCCCTCACCCAGAGCCGTCCAAGCAGATGCTCCCATCACATTAAGTGAATTCGATGTAACAATTTCATCGATGACTGGTAAAACTCCAGGATTGGACAAAATTTCCTATCCCATCCTTAAAAATCTCCCTCGATGCCTTAAAATACGACTAATTTCTCTTTACAATAAAATCCTCAACGAGGGAATCTATCCACAGGAGTGGAAGACGGCATCCATCCTTCCCATCCCCAAGCCCAATAAACCTACATCTCAAATATAAAATTATAGACCCATATCCTTACTTCCTTGCATGTCCAAGATTCTGGAGAAAATAATATCTGTAAGAGTTATGTGGTTTGCCAAAGCAAAACGCCTTTATAAAACCCCAACAATTTGGCTTCCAAAAAGGTTTAGGAGTAACAGACGCACTGTTATTTTTCGAACACTATGCCTCTACAGGATTGGACCTCACATGGTACTCAGAGAACTTAAAAAATGGAATGTTGGCGAAAAACTATACAACGTAATAAAATCGTTTTTGACCCACCGCAAATTTTTTGTTATTGCCAATAAGCATAAATCCGGCGTACACGATCTCTTTAATGGTATACCACAGGGATCACATCTTTCTGTTGCGTTATTTAGCATTGCGTTCAACGAAATCAGTACCATAATAAGTTCTAGTGGAGCTGTCGAACACTGCATCTATGCTGATGATGTTTTAATATTTTCTCAAACTCAAGATCTAAACCAAGTAAAACACAAATTTTTAAATATATTGAATAAAATACGTAATTGGTCAAAAACTTCAGGCGCTAATATATCGCCTAGCAAATGTAAAACTTTTCATATATGCCGGAATCAAAAGTGCTCCTTTCCTAATATATCATTTTCTAACCTTGATCTCCCACATACTAATAAATAAAGAATCTTAGGACTTCTATTCGACAATAAATTAACTTTCAAAGAGCATTGTCAAAAACCTTCAGGGCTGGAGCTATTTCATCCATTCGAACGACGTGACCTAGCCAGCGGAGCCGCTGATTCTTAATCCGCTGCACTATATCTACGTCATTGTACAGCTCGTACAGCTCATCGTTCCATCGAACGCGGTATTCGCCGTCGCAAAAACGCAAAGGTCCATAAATCTTTCGAAGAATCTTTCTCTCGAACACTCCAAGAGCCCTCTCATCTGATGTTGTCATCGTCCATGCTTCTGCACCATACAATAGGACGGGCATGATGAGAGACTTATAGAGTATGGTTTTTGTCCGTCGAGAGAGGACTTTACTGTGCAATTGCCTACTCAGTCCGAAGTAGCACTTGTTGGCAAGAGAGATTCTCCGTTGGATTTCAAGGCTGACGCTGTTATTGGTGTTAATGCTGGTTCCTAAGTAAACGAAGTTCTCAACTTTTTCAAAGTTATAACTGTCAACAGTGATTTGTGATCCCAGTCGTGAATGTGCCGACTGTCTATTTGATGACAGGAGATACTTCGTCTTGCCCTCGTTCACCTCCAGACTCATTCGCTTCGCTTCTCTATCCAGTTTGGAGAAGGCAGAACTAACTGCGCGGTTGTTAAGGCCGATGATGTCAATGTCATCGGCGTACGCCAGCAGTTGCACACTCTTACAAAAGATGGTACCTGACGACAGAGAGTCACCTTGTCTGAAACCTCGTTTGGTATCAAACGGCTCGGAGAGGTCCTTCCCAATCCTGACGGAGCTGGTGCTGTTGCTCAACGTCATTTTACATAGCCGTATAAGTTTTGCGGGGATACCAACTTCAGACATTGCGGCATAAAGGCAACTTCTTTTCGTGCTGTCGAAGGCGGCTTTGAAGTCGACAAAAAGATGGTGTGTGTCGATTCTTCTTTCTCGGGTCTTTTCCAAGATCTGGCGTATTGCGAATATCTGGTCGGTGGTGGATTTACCAGGTCTAAAGCCACACTGATAAGGTCCAATCAGTTCGTTGACGGTGGGCTTAAGTCTTTCGCACAATACACTTGACAGAACCTTATACGCGTTGTTAAGAAGGCTAATCCCGCGATAATTGGCACAGACTGCAGGATCACCCTTTTTGTGGATTGGGCAGAGCACACTTAAGTTCCAATCAGTAGGCATGCGTTCTTCCGACCATATTCTAGAGATGAGCTCGTGCATGCACTTAACCAGCTCCTCTCCGCCGTACTTAAATAACTCAGCTGGTAACCCGTCAGCCCCGGGGGCTTTGTTGTTCTTCAGCCGTGCTATCGCTTTCCGAATTTCGTCATGGTCGGGTGATGGTACATCACGTCCATCATCATTGATTGGGGATTCGGGTTCAACATCTTCTCCATCGTTGTTGCAGCTGCTTCCATTAAGCAGTGTGAAGAAGTGCTCCCTCCATAATTTAAGTATGCTGTGGACATCAGTTACCAGTTCGCCGTTGTCATTCTTACAGGAATTCGCCCCGGTCTTGAAACCTTCTGTTAGCCGCTTTACTTTCTGAAAAAATTTACGGCGTCTTTACGTTCCGTAGCGGCGCGGCATTCCTTGTCATACCAGTTGTTCTTTCGGACTCGCTAAAAATCCGATGGATTCTTCAGCGGCGGTATGTAGACATCGAGAAATATGGTTCCACTGCTCGGAAATATCGTGCTGTTGATTATTGCTCTCAGAGAGCAGGAGTGCAAGTCGAGTGGCGAAGTGGGTGGCTGTCTGTTGCGATTGCAGCTTTCCGACGTCGAGCTTTCCTTGTGTACGTTTGCGTGCGCTTTTTGCTGCACAGAGGCGCGTGCGGATCTTAGCTGCCACAAGAAAATGATTCGAGTCGATGTTGGCTCCTCGGATCGTGCGCACATTTAGGACACTGGAAGCATGCCTTCCGTCTATCACAACGTGGTCGCTTTGGTTTCGTGTCTTACCATCTGGAGACAGCCACGTAGCTTGGTGAATCTTTTTATGCTGGAACCTGGTACTACAGACTACCATGTTTCGGGCCCCGGCGAAGTCGATCAGTCTCATTCCGTTATCGGATGTTTCGTTGTAGAGACTGAATTTTCCGACTGTAGAACCAAAGATGCCCTCCTTGCCCACCTTGGCATTGAAATCGCCAAGCACGATTTTTATATCGTGGTGGGGTCACCGCTCATACGTGCGACCAAGGAGATCGTAGAAGCGATCTTTGGTCCCATCGTCCTTCTCTTCCGTCGGGGCGTGGGCGCAAATCAGGGAGATGTTGAAGAATCTCCCCTTGATGCGGATTGTGGCGAGACGTTCGTCCACCGGAGTGAACGACAGTACTTTACGGCGCAGTCTCTCTCCCACCACAAATCCGACACCAAATTTGCGCTCCTTTACATGGCAGCTGTAGTAGATGTCGCAAGGGCCTATCGATGTTTTCCCTTGTCCCGTCCATTGCATCTCTTGGATGGCGGTGATGTCAGCCTTCGCTCTGCTGAGGACATCAACCAGCCGGGCAGAGGCACCTTCCCAATTAAGGGTCCGGACATTCCAGGTGCATGCCCTCAAATCGTTGTCCCTAATACGTTTGCCGTGGTCGTCATCAAAAAAAGGGGGTCTCATCCGAGGCTTTTTTTTCCTTTTCATTGGAAGTTGTTTTTTACGTGGCGGGTTCCAAGCCCTGCGCACAACTCATTGCGGGGGGTGAAAAATTTTAAGTTTGTTTATATAGCGAGCCGCTTGCTCCCAGACAGACACCCGCTTGCAGCCGCACCTCCTGGTGAACAGACGCTGCGGACTTCAGTGGACCCTTAAACCGAATATGTCGGAGTGGCTCCACTAAAGCTCCCTCTCTATTAGCCGTGACCCATGGCTCCACACGGGTTGGTTACCGTATCTCGCACATGGGTTGCTCACGTTGCCCAGGGTGCACGAACGTTGACGTAGAGTAGGGATTGAGTACAGCCGTGCAACTGTAACCGCCTACCCAGAAGCACCACTGTACCCCATTGCACCCCTAACTAAAGCTTTAATATTATCTAAAATTGACTTCGGACTTTGTATTTACGGACATTGCGCTAAGACAAACATTAAGCTCTTGAACGCACCCTACCACGCAGCGGCCAGAAGGAGCATTCGCGCCTTCCCAACGTCACATATAAACTACCGGACCATGCGTAACACCATGATGCTTATACCGAGGCTAATTCACTGCAGAAACGAATTAATGTTTTCGCAAATCAATTGCTATATACGAAATCTTAAGACTAGTCGTAAGCCGTCTACTATTATGCGTTGCTTAAGTCTAGTTCAACAGCTGAACATCGCAACAACTTTATCACTACTTAAAATTTCAGAGTATCCTCCAAGTGCGCTTCCAAATTCATCACTCATCAACATCCTATTGAAGTACCCAAAATATTCTACCAGCAGTAATGAGTATAAACAAATGTTTAATGCGGTATTAGAGTCCTTAAATGACGATTGGAACTTGTATTATACATACGGACGGATCCAAGTCTGACACCAGCACGACGTTTGCTGTGACAAACCAACTAGGAGAATGGAGTAACTACGATCATCACTACAAAAAATTCGACTAGGACACACAACTGCTACACATGTTTACATCTTAAATGCCGTAAATAAACCAAATTGCGTATTCTGCGGATCAAATGATGTCACGGTTATACACCTCCTCGATACCTGCCCGGCACTTCAACAAATCAGAGCTAATGTTTTTTCTAACAAAATACCTTCTTCATATCTAGAACGGACTGATGACAGTAACATAGAAATCATATCTAAATATATTTCGCTTTGCAAATTAAATATTTAGTTTAATTACACTTCCATACATGCATCCATTTACTTTTGCTTTTAAGTTTATCTTTTATATTGTATCTAATTTTACGTTTCTTAATAACTCGATCTCAAATGTGAATATAATAGACTAAGATTTTCTAACATAAGCTGAAGGCCCTGGCAGCCAGTGCTTTATATCTATAAGTGGAACGATTATTTATAATTATTTCTCTTTTAAATAATAATAATAATAAAAACGATTCGAGAAACAGGAAAACTCTAAGTTGATTAGGCAAACTTGCAACGACTGACCTTGCGATTTATTTATCGGGAAATTGTAGCCGCTTAAAACCGAAGAGGCTGTCGAAAATCACCTCATAACAGAATAATGGCTCCAACAAAAATGTTTTGGTTGTTACGAAGATCTTTTAACGTTCTGTCCAGTTCCTCCAGTGAACTCTTGTGGGCTATCGCGCATTCATCCCAAACGATCAATTTGTATATTTGTAGAATCTTCACCATTGCGCTGTTTTTGTCGATTTTCCTAACTTTTCCTTCGTTGATTTGCATGTTTAGTGGTAATTTCAAGGCATAAAGTGCAGTTCGTACACCTTTTAATAATCTTGTAGCTAATCTAGATGAAGCCAACGCTAGGGTTACTTCATATTGCGATCAGAACTTTGCCAATAGCAAAGAAATAAGGAACGTGTTTCCTGTCCCTCTGGGAGCATAAAATATTTGACAGGAAAGTGGGTAGATTAGTTTATATGGGAAAATAAAATTCTGGTGTTTACTATCTTCCTCGCAATTTTTCCAAATTTTCAATACCAAAATCAGCTAAATCGGTCCAGCCTTTCTCGAGTTTTAGCGAGGCAAACGAACAGCAATTGACTTTTATATATATAGATAACACTATGCAACAAACTATAAATGTGTTTTTTCACTAGGTCCAGAGTATGTAATTATGATTCGACACCTTCAAAATATTTGAAATATTGAAGTAAAATTTGTTCTATCACGTCAAGTTTAGTAGTGAAACGCATTTATTGATTTTACTGGCTCCCACCTACCCTGATAACGCTTCTTGTACTCTGCAATTTCTTGATGAAATCTTTCACCATGTTCATCACTTACTGAACCCATGTTTTGATATACATATGCTTGTGACCTAATGCTGTCATTAATCCATCAATGTTATTGCAGAACATGAATCCATCTTCTTTTGAATAAAAGGTAGCTAAGCTAATGTGACGTTTTCGCTAAGCTGTAATTTTAACTCCAGTTTGCAACAGATTCCATTGTTTTAACCTCGAGCCAAATATCAATCTCTATGTAACAAGGTCATTTAGTTCTGATTGATTAATCAAATGTGGTTCTGTATTTTTTCATCTACAAATACCTCTTCGCTATTAGAAGGGCCAGCTTCATCTTCTTCTTCAATAGGACTCTATAAACTTGACGAAATACAAAATCTTTCCGGTACTGGAATGCCTGGAGAATGTGTTAGCGGCATTGACACTGATGACACAGCAGCATACTTCACGGAGTGTTTCGATTTTTTTTTTAAACCTTTCACTTTTAGGAGTAAATTGACCACAAACGTAACCAAATAAGCTAGGAGAATTAACACAAACGCGCGGCATTTTGTAGATTTATGAATAATCTAAATGTTTTGATGAATTGTACACACACCAATGATATAACTTTATAGCTACCCTCAACTACGTGTAACGAAAAGTAAATAAAGTAGTATTACCATTATTTATGTTTACCTAATACGAATCACCGCTCTGGATATCGGTGATTTTTTTTTGATGTTGCATAGTGTAATTAGACCAAATTGAACTCCATAGCGAAAATTACAAAAAACGATTTTAGTAGTAGCAAGGTTCCGCTCACTCCAATTTGTGTCCTGTTTTTTATGCTCCAGTGCTCTGTGCGGCTGTGCAGAATGACAAAAAATTATAATCAGTTTACATTGTTCGTCAAAATTATTGAAACTATGAATGAAAACCTTTTCGTCATTCAAATTTATTTGTATCATGGAAGGAAATATATCCGTCATTCAAAACTGTTTGAATGCTGAATAAAAAAGTATTCGTCTATAAAATTATTTGATTGATGAATGCAAATTCATTATTCATCCTAAAATAGAAATTGCCCATTTATGCTGAAAATATTAAATTGGTAAATTTTAGTTGACCTTTAATTGAAGCATATGAACATACATCCATACATATGCAATTTTATATGAGTAAGCACATCACAAGGACAAAACGTGATGCAGAGATTACAAATAAATGCATAATAAAATAATACATATGTACATATGTAGGTACATACATACATACATATGTGTATGTACTAGGAATGTCAATCCCGGGTTTGTTGAAAACAATTAATTTAATAGAAATTTAAATTTATATAATTTTTATCATAAGTATATTCCTTTCAAGGGCGAAGCACAGCATTATTCGTAACACTATTTGATAAACCTCCACTCAGGCAAAGTAACTCTTGAATATATGATATTTGTTGGAACGATTTTCCGTCATATGGTGTCAAGTTTGGTTTGAAGACAACCCGGTTTCGGCGTTGTGCCATCTTCAGTGTCAATTTTCAATATCAACATTCCACCCTATCGGACAAGAGAAAGAATAAAAAAATTACTATTGAAGCTTAATCTGCTCGCAACATGGACTTATTTAAATGTGGCATCGCTTTAAATTTTATGCTGAGGAAATAAAAATTAAGAAATCTACTTTAAGTAAAAAAATGTTTAATAAACTCGTTTCACGAATCAAACAACAGAGGACAATCAGATGTGTACACTTTTAATAAATCCAAATAATTTATCTGCCATTATAAAGGGGCTGGAGAATATCCTCCTTGAGTAGGAAATGAGCCTTGCTATGAAAGGATAAGGCAGTAAGCCTCAAAGATAAGTTTCATCAAGTTTAAACGAGCGAGTGTCCAACAATAGAATGACAAACAATTTATCAGAAGAAACTATTATAATAATAATAATACTGGTATTGATCTCAAACAGTGATAAAAAAGATTTTTACTGTACATGCATTTGCTGCTGTACCAAATATGTACTCGTATTTTTGTACTTGAAGAATAATTTACTGGAAGCCATTATTTTTATACCCGAGCGTACTTGTACACAACTTTGTTCCCAAAACGGTTGTTTGTAACAGCATAAAATAATCGAGATAGATATAGACATATATATACTAAAATGATCAGAATGAAAAGAGAAATCGATTTAGCCCTGACTGTCTGTCCGTCCGTATGACCGTGGTTACAATAACTTGAGTAAAAATTGAGATATCTCAATGAAATTTCGTACATAGGTTGCTCTTTGAGCAGGGTAGGTTGGTATTGAAAATGGTCCAGATCGGTTAATAATCACGCCCACCTCCCAAATAACGGAAGTTTTTGAAAGGTTGGCGCCTAGTGCTACTGTTACCTACGCTGCTGTTGCTAACAACAGTTTGGCCGCTGTTACTGAAAGCTCAAATACTCTGCCCACTGCTTGTGTATCTGAATGGATGCCCATCCCGAAAAGGAAGCCAAAAAGAAGTAATTTGCGTGTTGACGGTGCTAAGTCTAACTCAGACCTTAACGTTGTTGTTTCTAAAAAGTGGATTCATATCTCATCATTTTCGCCAACTGTCACTTCGGATAATATTATCGACTATGTGGTTAAACACTCTGGGGTTGATAAAGAGCTACTCGCCTGCTTCAGTCTTGTAAAAAAGGATAAACCCATTGATTCGCTGAAGCGCATTTCATTCAAACTTGGTTTCCCCGAAACTTGATTTGATAAAATGCTTAATGCTGAGCTCTGGCCCGTCCACGTCTCAGTCCGCCCTTTTCGGCATATTCGGAAGGAAGATCTCGGGCCAACCTAGTTATATACACTGAACAATCGCCTACTTGCCGTTTTAATGCTACAGGTGCGAGTAAACTGAGCATTTATTATCAAAATGTTTCTGGCATGCGAACGAAAGCTGATGTTGTCCGAAGAATGAGTTCTCATCAGGAATTCGATATTTTTGTTTTCGTTGAGAGTTGGTTAACTCCTAACTTTTTTGATTCGGAATTTTTCGACGCAAAGCTGTTCAACGTTTTTCGTAGGAGGCTCTGTATTCTTTAACAATTAGGTTGCAACTACTCCTGTTGAGGCAGCCAATATTTTTGCCGATTTTTTCTCTGCCAATTTTGTCTCCGAAAATGATGCTAAACATGAAAGCGATACTCTTTCTGTGTCCTCACTTAACTTCGATTCCCTTAGGTTACTGGATGAGGATGTTGCTAAAGGCATTTCATCGCTGAAATCATCATCTCAGATGGATTCAGATGGATTATCTGCTATCCTTCTTAAAAAGTGTTCATCGCTGGTTAAACCTTTAACCATGATCTTCAACTTGTCCCTCTCATCTGGAATTTTTATTGATGACTGGAAAAAGTCTATTATTACCCCAATTTTTAAAAGTGGCAATAAGAACGATGCTTCTAACTATAGACCAATTTCGATGTCATCGTCCGTCTCTAAGCTATTTGAGTGTGTAGTTAAAGAAAAGCTTGTGTATTCTGTTAAGAACCTCATCTGTCCCCACCAACATGGCTTTGTTAGTGGCCGCTCGACAGTATCCAATCTTGCGGTTTTCACCGAAGATTGCCTTGCTGCCTTCCGTGAGGGCCATCAAGTTGATACTGTTTACACTGACTTTTCGAAAACATTCGACAGAGTTTCGCATAAGGTTTTAGTTTCTAAATTGGAAGTCCTGGGATTCCACTCTACATTCCTTGGGTGGCTCAGGTCATACTTAAGCGACCGTTTTTGTGTGGTTGCATTTGACAATGTTTCTTCTCGACCATTTATGGCAACTTCTGGTGTTCCCCAGGGTAGCATTTTAGGTCCTTTGTTGTTTGTCCTATTCATTAATGATATAAGTTCCTGTTTCGTTACTTCCAAGTTTCTTTTGTATGCTGATGATTTAAAGGTTTATTCGGTGATTAAAAGCCCTGATGACTCAGCTGCTCTTCAGGCTGATCTTGACAAGGTTCATTTGTGGTGTAAACTTAATCATCTTGCACTAAATGTCAATAAATGTTCTTACTCTACATTTACCAGGAAGCTTAACCCTTTCATTACAAGTTATAAAATTTCTGACACACGCCTGAAATTTTTGAGCGAAGTCAAAGACTTGGGGGTTTTCTTCGATGCTAAACTAAGTTTTTCCACCCACATTAGTTATGCTATTTCCAAATCGTATGCTATGCTCGCTTTTGTTCGACGCAATAGTCAACACTTCTCTGACCCTTACACACTCAAATTGCTTTATATCTCTTTAGTTAGGTCAAGGCTTGAATATGCTTCCTTTATTTGGAGGCCTTATCATTCCTGTTATATTAACCGGTTAGAGCGAGTACAAAAAAGTTTCTTAAAATTTGCACTACGTTCGTTGAATTTTTCCAACCCTATCCCTTCTTACGAAGCTCGTTGTCTTCTCCTGCATTTACAACCCCTGCACAGCAGAAGTATGTACCTCTCAGGTGCCTTTGTTGTCAACATTGTGAAAAGTATAGTTGACTGCCCTTCTCTCCTTGAAAGATTATCTTTTAATGTTCCTTGTCGTAACTTGCGAAGTGTCAATTTATTTTATATAAAATTTGCTAAATCTAAGTATGCTGAAAATGCTCCGTTATATAGAACTCAATCAGAATTAAACCGAGTTCCCGGGCTGGATCTGTCCGTTGCAATAGGTATAATCCGTACGTTACTTTATAATCACTCAGTTCAGTAGATTTAAGTCATTTTTTCTTTATAGTCAGTAAGTATTGTATTCATTTGACTGAAATAAATAAAAAAATAAATAAATAAATAAATAAATAAAATGCAAAAACTCCGTTTTTTCAGTATCCATTAAAGCAAATTGAGTGGAATTTGGTATTTGGATCGATTTTGAACTAAGAAATTTGGTATTTATGAAATTTTGAAAAATGGGCGTCGCCACGCCCACTTAGGAACAAATTTCTGTATCTCAATAACGGTGTTAGGCATCGTCACAAAACTTGGTGGACATATTTTCCATGATATCGCTATTATTATCGTAGAAAATTTTTGAATTCGGTTCATAAGCACGCCCATCTCCCATATAACGGAAGTTTTGGAAAATGCAAAACTTCATTTTTGGTATCTATTAAAACAAATTAAGTGAAATTTGGTATTTGGAGCGATTTTGAACTAGGAAATTAGGGATTTATGAAATTTTAAAAAGTGGTCGTTGCCACGCCCACTTATGAGACATAATGTGTATCTCAATAACAGTATTAGGTATCGTCACAAAATTTGGTGAACAAATTTTCCTCAATATCACTGTTATCATCGTTAAAAATTTTTGAAATCGCACCATAACCTCGCCTACCTCCCATATAATGGAAATTTTTAAAAATGCAAAAATTTCGTTTTTTCTTTATCTATTGGAACATATTAATTAAAATTTGATATTTAGAGAGATAATTAATTAATAAACTTGATTTTTATGAAATTTTGAAAAATGGGCGTTACCACGCCCACTTATGTCCTTGATATCTCTATCATCACCGTTATTAATTTTTGAAATCGGACCATAACCACGCCCAACTTCCATATAATGGAAATTTTTAAAATGCAAAAAACTTCGTTTTTCTGTATTTATTGGAAGAAATTTTGTTAAGTTTAATACTAGCTGCGATTTGAAACAAAGAAGCGGGAATTTTATGAAACCATGGTCACCGACCTTACAAAAATATATTGAGAGGGTAATAAAAATTGGTTTCCCCCGAATTTAGCTTTTCTTACTTGTTATTTTTGTTTTTATTCGAATAAAAAAGGATACAATTAATTTCTTCAGAGGACATGCTCGAACGAAAGGGAAAAGTTCATTCCATATAATGTTGCATGTTCCCATGCGACTATTCCCAGACTTATCCTAGACCAAGGATGCATTTTAACGTTAAATTTAACCGTTCCGAAATGTTTTCTCTTGTTTCGGTTGAAACATTTCAAAATATTATCGTTAAAGCAATTATCATAATAAATTTCATTACGTTTTTAACCGAAACGAAATGCTGGCGTTAACGTTAAAATGTTAAGAAAAACGCTGGAGATTCACTCGTCGCAAACAGAAGCGCTGCATACTTTTAGGCACATTAAAATTAACGAATACGGAAATTTTATAACGTTGCAACATTAACGATTTGATTTCGTTTTGATAACATGGCGCCGAAACGCAACAAACTCATTTTGTTAAGTTAATTTTGCTCGTTAACAAACCAAAATGGTATCGTTTCGTTTCCGCTGATAACAACATCTGTTTCAACGCTTTTGTTTTCCATTTCCTCCTTTAGTGCGCAAACCTCATTTCGCAGCTCTGTCATAGAGGTGCAAACTCAACTCAGAGTTGATTCCCGTCAGTGAATCGGTAACTCAGACTCCCATCTGCAAAAAAAATTTAACTCATTAACTCTGTTATGTCCCACCGCACTCATGATTCAATGGAATAACGGTGGCTCATTTTTCTCCATATAACTCTCTCATACTAGCTGCTTCAATGGAACATCGTAACTCAATGTAACTCAATTTGCATAGACATTTTATGTCGATAGTTTTAAATACGATAATGTAAATCATTGTTAGTGTCGATGAAATATATATGTTTTTTAAAGTTTTTGTGGTTTAATTAAATTAATAAAAATAATTTTTAGATAAAATTTTATTCAACGAACAGAAAATCCAAGATGTCTTGTATATTAAATTTAAAAAATATATAACTATAATAATTATTTATTACCTATTCGTTTTTTTTTAACAATTCATATAATTATTTTTCTCCTTCTCCTCCAAAAAAAATAAGATTATTAAACAATTTCCTTTAATTTTCGACAAAAATTACAACCCTATCATCAAGTTTCAAAATATGAGTCGCATTCAAAAAGTGTATATTTCTCGAATGAGTGTAGCAAACAAAGAGTCAAATGAGTTAGTTGAATGAGCTGACTCCTTAAATTGAGTTGGAGTCATTGAGTCAACTCCTGTAAATTTGTTGAGTTACCCATCCCTACTCTGCCATTTCTTTGTGGTCGCCCTCAATTTGTTCAATTTTACGCTCAAAAGTTCGTAGGTCTCTCTTCATGTTGGCCAGCTCAGCAGACGCCTCTCCCAGTTTCTGCATAATAGCGTCAGCTGATTCCTTGACAACTTCTGTCATAGCACTCATAAGTTTCGCTTCAAGCTGCAATGTCGGGCAAGGCACTCTTAAGGGCCGTACACATAAGACTTTCGCTTTGCTTTGCTTCAGAGTTTCGCTTTGACAGATAAGTTGAAGACCTGATGTTATATGAGTGCTGCTAAATACAAGGCGAGAAAAGTAAAGCAAAGCAAAACGAAGCAAAATCATGGCGAACTCTCAACTTTTGTACACTTTGACAACCAACTGTTTACATTTCCATTTTATTTCTGCGTGCATACACACACGATTTAGAGAATTCACTTGTATTTCATAATTTTTGCATATATAATTTCTTTTAAAAAGAGAAAAGAAGAGAAATATGAACCAATAACAAATGAGACAACTCTTTGTTAACCACCCTCATCGTTTTCCTAAAATCCCCTGGATCGGTTTTTATTTATTTTGTCGAAAGATGCTGCAAGAAGACTTGTTACATCTCAGTCCTAATAAAGTTTATTACAATCGTGAATTTCAAACATACATAAGTAGATATAAAACACATTTCTTATTCTTTTATTAATGAAAATACTCTAAATAAACGAATATCGCAATTCAAAACAAACAATTATCCCAGAAACTGTCAAAGCGTTCTATGTAGCAAACCTTCTACACCTCATGCTTTGTTGTTAAAGTTCGAATTGTCAAGTAAAGCGAGGAAAGTTGTATGTGTAGATTTATAACAACTTTGATAATAATAATTTACATGGTATACGAGTACAAGGTATGATGAGCGATAGTAAAAGCAAGTCCGCGCAGTTCAACAGCAAACATTCCTTTAACATATGACTTCGGATTGCATCATTTTTTTCCTTAATATTTTATTTATAGTCATGGTAGTTTTTTCGCAAAGTTATCGACTTTTCAAAAAAAAATTAACATGCACCAATAGAGCAAAATTGAGTAAATCATAATTCCTTAACAATGAATTTAGGCTAGTAGAGGCTGCTACATAATTTAGTTTATATATGTACATATATGACTATAAAAGAAATATGAAGGAAAAAAAATGATGCAATCCGAAATTTTTTATGTCAAACATTTTGTAATTTTTTTTATTAAGAACGAAATACAATTTTTTTAAATATAACATGTCTCACACATTTTACTTTTAGAGGAACCCTTTACCTACAAATAGAAAAATTTCGAAGATCGGTAATTTTTTCGCAAAGTTATCGAATTTTCAAAAAAAAATTAACATGCACCAATAGAGCAAAATCGAGTTTTCAGACGAATTTTCAAAAATTCCCCACGACGAAAGAACTCAAA
The DNA here is from genome assembly GCA_963971545.1 of Philophylla caesio. NCBI lineage: Eukaryota > Metazoa > Arthropoda > Insecta > Diptera > Tephritidae > Philophylla > Philophylla caesio. The sequence continues at coordinate 34,325,325 of OZ020608.1, read as the reverse complement.
ATCAAACAAAAAAAAAATGTGTCTCATGGATTTCGATGTAGAAACTATTGGAAAAACGAGACCTAACCCTAACTGAATGGACGATTTGAGACCATGTAACTCTGTAATCAGGAGATTGAGTATTTACATACATAAATACTTAATGTTTATCTCATAATATCCGCACATTTAGATAAGTTCGTCTATTCTTATTCAAATTTGCAGACATCAATACAACTTTTATTATTTTATTAGCGTGTGAAACAGAGATAAATATGTGAAAGCATTTAAAGAATAGTAACCTCGTCTGGTATTAAACAATTGTTTAGAAAGTCAGCATGATTTCCAATCCTCGAGTATGTACAATCCATATGTATATATGTATGTACATATCTATGTACTTATGTATATTCATGTATGAATATACGAATGCCCACAATGCATTCACTCGCTGGCATCCGACATCAACAGCAAATCATTGCATGGGCCATCTCTTGTCGCTTACGATTACTGCCGGATCGCAGGCGAAAGTGCATGCATATATACATACGCTTAAGGCCCGTCTACGTACAGCTTTCGCGTTCGCATAGACGCTACCCAACGAAACGTGAACACGTTGAGCATTTATTGCAACATCGCAATTAATTTTAAGCTCTTTCACATTGTTTTAAATTTCATTCATTGGTTTGATAGTTCTCTATTTTTTCATATTTGTTGATGTGAGAAAGCAAAATATGTTATACTCGTATAATATTGTATTAATTATAAGTTAAAGAATATAAAAGAAGAATAAAATACAAGGAAGATATACAAATAATTTTAAACTGTAATTTTAAGGATCTGAAAAGTGTGAATCGGTTGTAAAAATGGGTTTTTTATAACCTTCTATTACGTCTCTCAACTGTCAAATTAGATAATGCATTTTAATGTTCTTTTTTACCCATATATATTTGTAAATTAAAAATCCCATATGTATGTCTTTTGAACATACTCTTATACACATAAATACATAATTCTCCCTTTTTAATCAAACTTACAAAGTTTTCATCAATTTTTCGGTTAATTTCAATGTTCTGAATTTGCCAATTATCAACGTACGCAAAAAAAGGCGAGAGTTACGTTTCGCGTTGGCGTCAGCGTTCGTTTAAATACATGTACTCGTACATACATACATACATACATTCTCGGCTGTGAACGCTAAAATTGTATGTGGATGGGGCTTTAGCTTTTAGCTGTAAGAAGTCGTGCGCTATTCCATTCCACATGAATGCCAATTTTAACTATCCGCAACCATCGTTATCGTTGAAGTTAGAAACGCTAAACCTGCATATATGTATATTAGGGTGACAGTTAATTTCGAAAGTGATATTTTCTTTGGTCTCAGTATTTTTTTGTGTGTAGTTTTATTTTAAAAAAATTCTAGTAAAATTTCAAGGTCGTAGGAAGAGGATTAGGGGGCGCGTCGGCCCCCCAAAGTTACACAAAATACGTTTTTTCACGCAAATTCTTACTTTGACTGCTTGTAACTTTCTCTGTGTTTTTTTTTTTTAAACATTACTGGCGAAAGATGTTCATTAATATGTCTACAATAACATCTGTCAATAACATTTTTGTCTAATGTTAATATTTAATGAAAAAAACTTAAATATAGGAGAAAAAGTACGATTTATTATACTTAAATAAAATTACTTATATGATTCAAATTTTGGATTTTGTTCAGATTTATTTAATTAAAGATTCATATAGAAAATTCCTTATGATTTACGTAAGAGTAGCTTCAACAATTATATACAGTAAGACCTCGCTAGTCCGAACTTCGGACTTTTTTTGTTTACTTTTGTTTTCAAGTGTAAGAATTGTCTTTAAAAGTTTGCTTCAAATTTTTTTTGCCTGTATGCTGAAGCGATCTATAATATTGACAATTGTGACCGATAATATTCCCGTGACAACCTCAACAATATTATTCTCAATGCTTGCGTAAGCTACCGACAAAAAATCAGCACCAATGTTTCTCGGAAAATAGATTCTTATTTTACAGTTATATGCAGCAGCCGCAAACATTTTTTAATAGCATTAAATTTGCAAAAAAATCATTCCAAGTGAATATTTGAATGTGAAAAGTCGAAAATGTCTGCTAGAAATTTACGTGAACGCATATATTTAATTAGTTATTGTACCAACTCATTAACGGGAAGTAAACTACCCTCCAATATAGAAGTGTTGAAAGTTTTGTTTTTCAATTTACGTGTAGTAAAAAAAAATTTACGGGAAAGTTCAGATTTAGTTGTAAAAGAACTATTCGTGTTCTGGGAAAAAGCCCGCATTCCGGTCAAGGATAAACAACACTGCATTACAAATGTAGAGAAATTGTATAAAGAATGGCAAAGCTTTCAAAAAGATTCAAAGAAGACTTCTAATTTCCATAAGAGCAAAGTAAACACGTGGAAAGAAAAATTGGATATGCTTTTTGACGTGGCGCATGCAAGTGCATTAAAAATAATGTCGAATCAAGAAGATATTGATTTCTTGATAAGTCAACGAAAAACGGGGCGCCCAGGCTTTATGTATGGTATCGATTACGAAGAAGTACGCCGAGAGTGCCGACTTGAAGAACGCAACAACAATTTATTACAACAAGTGGAGCGGAATAATCGTGAAATTGCATTAATTGGTTCGTTGTTTATTTTTTATTTTCTTTAAATTAAGTCGTTTTTATTAGATGAAACTGCAGAGTTGCTGTCATCTGAATCTTCAGAGAATGATAACAGTTTTCCAGATATGGAATGTGACCCACGTTGTAGTCAACCTCCAGCTAAAAAATGTAGGGGAACAAATAAAATACTAACACCAAAACTGGCGGCCGCACTCGATGTCTGTAAAATCAGTGACAGACATGCGGTTCATCTAATAAGCGCAGTCGTTGAAGCTCTGGGTAATAATGTTGAAGATTATATTTTAAACCGAACGTCTGTACACCAGGAAAGGGAACAAATCCGTGAAGAATTTCAGCATTAAAAAATAAATTAAAATTAAATGAGCTCGACGCTATCTGCCTTCATTGGGATGGTAAACTTTTGCCGGCGCTGACGGGAAATGATAAAGTTGATAGGTTGCCTATAATAATATCGAGCGGTAAAGTTGAACAGCTTCTTGAAATACCTGCACTTGATTCCGGTACTGGAAAAGAACAGGCATCCGCTGTATGCGATGCTATTTATGAATATGGTCTGCAAAATCACATCAAAGCTTTAGTGTTTGATACAACAGCGGTCAATACTGGGCGTTTCAATGGTACCTGTACTTTAATTGAAAATAATTTACAAAGACAACTTTTATGGTTACCATGCCGTCATCATATATACGAGATTCTTTTAAGATGCGTTTTCGAAGAAAAAATAAGCTGTTATGGAAGTCCAAACGTTAAAATGTTTGAGAAATTTAAAAATGCTTGGGCTAAGATTGATGCTAAAAACTATGAGTATGGCATCAACGATCCAACTGTCAAGACGTACATGAAAGAGTCTGCTGTTCGCATTATCGGTGCAGTAAATAATATCTTGGAAGAAAAACAACCCAGGGAAGACAATTGTTGTTGCGTTCTTCAAGTCGGCACTCTCGGCGTACTTCTTCGTAATCGATACCATACAAATTATGCTTTTCCTTACTGGAAAAGTCTTTTTAAAAAATTACTTTACAGCAGACTTGTTGAGTCAAAATCAATAACTGAACTTTATTTACCAAAGCCTGTCTTATTTATCTACTTACAATTGTTTACTTAAAAACTATTTCACAATGACGCTTGATCATTGCATCAGTCAGTGATGAAATTCTTTTTGAAGAACAAAGGAATATCCAAAAGTATCTATTACCAAAAGTTTCCATAAGAAGAGGAAAATATTTATAAGTTACATTTCTTGCTTTGCAATGCAATTCTTAGATAAGAGCATTATTGTTTACAATTGCTATTGAGCCGTTATGTGTGGGCTGCCGTTAACTCCCCCCTCTCTAAGATGAATCGTCCCCGATTCTACATTATTTTCTGTTAATTTCTCTATTTGATTCAAAATGATTTTGTAAGTATTTTCTTGAATTTCTACATTTTCGTTTTGTTCGGCAGTTGTATGTAATCTTTGGAATTTCATATAAATGTAAATTACTAAAATTATGCATACAATTATGACAATATACCAAAAGGATAAATGTGTTTTAATATTTTTATTTCCTTCGCCTAAAATATTTATATTTTCCAATCTCAACTGTTTATTGGTTGTTTCTATATATTTTAAAATTTCAAAGTTATTTACATAGTCATACTTTAAATAATTCCAAATTTTGGCTTCCGTATTTTCGTACGTGATATTATTTATAATGGTTTGATTTCCAAATGTGATTAAATATGCTCCAGATAATGTTTGATTTTCGACAATATTTTCTCCTGAAATCAATATTGCCCCTTGTTTTATAATTTCAATTGGTGAATTTCTTTCTTTTATTTTATTACATTTTCCCTGTTTTCTGTTTAAAATTTCCGATAAACATGAAGTCTGTTTGCTTAATTTACAATACGTATTTGTGATTTCCGTTTTACAATTTTTAACATTTAGAAACTTATCTTTACACTTAGTTATATTTTGTTCAATTAATAGCTTACCGTCTAGTTGAGCTACTGCTCTTACTTCGTAATAACTACATGTTAAATAAATTTTTGGATATTTTATATAAAGTACAATTATATCATTTTTTTGAACAATTTTAAATTCTGAAATGTCCATTAAGTCTGTCACTGTCATTGTACCGTGCTGGTAGTATGTGATGTTTTTTATTTCGTCAAAGTGCAAAATAGTCGGATTTAAAATTCCTATTTTTCCAAATGTAATTGTATTTATCAGGTTTTCAAGTTCATGCATAATAAATTGATTTCTTTTTTTCCTTATCGTCTTAGCTATTTTGTCACCTTTAAGATTTTGTACTGTATCTGTTAATTCTGTTATAATTTTAAAAATTTCTGAATTCGTTGTAAACTGTTTATTGTTATTTGCAACTAATTCCTCTAATTTATCATTAATTCTCACAAAATCGTCATGATCAGGAGTTCCTGCCACCCATTTCCAGAGTGTTCCCAGTTCATTAATGCCTCTCCTATGCCTAATGTGATTTTGTTTTAATTGTCCTAATAACGTTTCAATTACTATAATTTCTGATTCGGTTTCGGAATTTCTGACTACTATCTCATCATTATTATCTTTGTTATAGCGAACGCTGTCATAAAAATTTTGTTTTTCCTTTTCTATAATATTTTCGAAATATGTTAAATTCGTAATGTGAAAAATGTCCCCATAATGTTCGTAAATTGAGACATCTCCGTTTTCAATAAGTACGTAATCCTGTCGAGTGTAGTCAATAATATCAGCTGCCGCTGAGCCAATTATTGTCGCAAGCATTAGAAGTAGCATATTGAAGATCTGTATATGTATAAAACAAAAATTATGTTTTTATATTATCTTTATGTATAACTCTGTTCCTATTACTTATTATTATTTTATTCCCCAAATTTTCCTTTACTTGTTGTCTTTTATATCTGGGTTTCAGCTTATTCCTTTCGCCTACAATTTTTTCATATACAATTTCACCTGGGTGGAATTGCTTTTCTACTCTGTTTTTATTATGGGATGCAAGCATTTTTTCTTGCGCTTGTTTTAGAGTTTCGGCTAACATTTCATGATTTATTGTATTATGAAAAACATCTTTCGGTTTCAAGTTTGTGACCGAATGGATTGTTAAATTGTATTGTTGACCGGCTCTAAAAACTGTTTCTAAATCGCTAACTATATTACATTCTTCTTTTATGCATCTTGCGATTTCTATTAGTGTTGAATGGACCCTTTCTATTTGTCCATTACTTGTACTATGGCGTGGATCGCAAAAATAAATTTCTACATTCAATCTTTGCATTAATGATTTAAATTGGGGTGTTGTGAAGCTAGGCTCATTGTCTAATGTGATTCGTTTTACATCTGGGAATGTCTGGAACAATTCCAAAACTTTTTCCTCTATGTTTGTTTTGTCTTCTATGTGTTTTAATATTAGGAACTTAGAGTAAGCGTCCATACATGTTATAAATTTTAATTTTTGAGCGTAAAAAATGTCAAGATGCAATTGTTCGCCTTCTTTATCCGGAATAGGAGCTTTACCTATTGGAATTTTTTAGGATGACGATCATACTTATTTTTGTTGCAAGTTATACAGTTTTGCCCATATTGTTTTAGTTGTTTTCGCATCTCTGGCCAATAATAGAGTTTTTCTATTTGTTTTGTATTTTCGACATAATTGCGATGAGCTCTATTATGAGTCTGTTCAATTATGCCTGCTTGGTCTTCTCTGTTAGGAATGTCCATTGGAAATAGTCTAGTGTGTACAAATTTGTTATGGAATGTTTCCCTTAGAGGACGTTGTATTTCGTACAGATCCTCTACTGTACAATGAATGGCAGTCACCAATTTTGGTTCAATATACTCTTTCAAAATGGTGAGCAAATTTTCAACGGTATCATATTCAATTAAATGCCTTTTATTGCCAAAACTTCTGATTAGTTCATGAATGGTGAACCTGTTTTTGCATAATATAATTTGTTGTTTAAATTGGTTTAAAGGTTTTTTTGTTTCCTGTATGCAAACATTGTCGCTACTTTCTGCAGAATGTTGTGATTCGTCATCTGTTGAATCATTTGACAAATTGTTCACTTCGAGGCGTGATAGCGCATCAGCTACAATATTTGTTTTTCCTGGCTGATAGACAAATTTTGGAGAAAATTCCTCGATAAACGCATGCCATCTTTTCATTTTGGAGTTGGGGTTACGGGTGGACAATGCAAAGGTCAATGGTTGATGATCCGTATGGATTTCAAGATTTGTCACCTCATAAAGATAATTCCGAAGATTTTTTAATGCCCATACTATAGCGTATAATTCTTTTTCATTAGTAGCATAATTTCTCTCTGTTTTATTAATTATTCTAGAGATAAACGTAATTGGTTTATTTTCTTGTGAAAGTACCGCGCCTATTGCAACATTAGAAGCGTCGGTAGTCAGTACAAATTTCTTTGAATAATCGGGTTGCGTCAATTCCATTTCTGACGCTAAATGTTTCTTTAGCTTATTGAATGCAGATATTCCTGCTTCATCAATTTTAATCATAACTTTTTTCGAGATATTTTTTGAGACTCTACCATTTTCTGCTGACAAATACTTTGTCAAAGGCTTTGCAATCGCCGCGTAATCCTTAACGAATTTGCGATAATATCCCGTAATGCCCATAAAACCTCTTAATTCCCGTAAACTTTTGGGTAAGGGATAATTAAGCATTAACTCAATTTTATGTGGATCGGTTTTGATAGTATTTTGGGCTATAATGTAACCCAAAAATTCTATTTGAATTTCAAAAAATTTCGATTTTTCAAGAGAAATCTTCATATTAGCTCTGCTTAGAATTCCAATTATTAATTCCAAGTCTTTCATGTGTTGTTCCTTGCTTTCAGAAAAAATAATGATGTCATCCATGTACACGTGACATATTTTTCCAATATAATCGCGCAATATATCATCCATTGCTCTTTGAAAAATTCTAGGAGCGTTTTTAAGGCCGAAGGGCATTCGCAAGAACTCATACTTTCCATTATTAATGGAAAATGCCGTCTTTTCTATGTCGCCTTCAAACATTAAAATTTGGTGAAAGCCGGACTCCAAGTCAATGCTGGAAAAGTATTTTGCTTTCCCTAAATTTGACAGAATTATGTTGGTATCCGGGATAGGATAACGATCGGGAATGGTTTGCTCGTTAAGTTTTTTGTAATCTATAACCAATCTGAACTTCGGTGAACCATCATCGTGTGTACCTTTTTTCGGTACTACCCAAATGGGCGAGTTATAAGGACTTCTACTTGGCCTTATGATTTCTTCGTTCAACATCCTGTCGATTTCCTTATTCACAAACGAATTTACAGAAAGGGGATAGGGATATTGCCTACTCCAAATAGGATCTTTGCCCTCCGTTCTTATTACTGCTTTTACGTCTGTTCTGAATGGAAAACTCGTATCGACCTCAGGATGTATTTTTCTGATATTGTTTTTTATGTATTCTTTTGATTCTAATAACTCATAATTTTCATGTTCAGGATATGTACCCAAACTATATGTTTTCATGTTTTTATCATCTGTTATTTCCGAACCTCTTTCGCCCAGTATTGAACAGTTATCGATATTGCCGGTAAAGTCATCGGCTGGCACTTTAGGATCTTCGTGTCCCAAAGCAAAATATTTTTTTATCATTAAATTGCCGGTAAATTCATCGGCGGGCTTTGTAGAAACTTTTTGTTCCACAGTATTGTTTTTAACAGTAATTTTCTTACCATTTTTCTTTTTTAACTTGCCGGTAAATTCATCGGCGGGCTCTGTAGAAACTTTTTGTTCCACAGTTTTGTTTTTGACAGTAATTTTCTTACCATTTTTCTTTTTTAACTTGCCGGTAAATTCATCGGCGGGCTCTGTAGAAACTTTTTGTTCCACAGTTTTGTTTTTGACAGTAATTTTCCTACCATCTTTATTTTTTAACTTGCCGGTAAATTCATCGGCGGGAGCCTTAGAAACTTTTTGTTCCAAGGGGTTTAAAAATATTTGTTTATTCTCTTCATGAACTTTAATGCTCATGCTTTTTTCAATCATTTCATTGTCACTTATATTTTTATAAAAAATTTTCCCATTACACACGTCAATACGTGCTTCGACTTTTTTTAATAAATTATACCCTAATAGGAGATCGGATTCTAACTTTTCTATTTCGTTGAAAATTTGTTGTACTCCAAATAAAGTTATCAAATGGTAAAACTTGATGATGGAATAACCATTTATCGTTTTTACCCTTTTGTGAATTGATAATTCATTTCTATTATCGTATATCCCCTCCTTTATATAGCAAGAGGTTGCTCCCGTGTCGACAAGAGCTTTTAGGTTTCTTTTTAATTTTCTGTCGTAGAGGTTGATGTAGGGGAGTTCGTCCCCTCTTCCCCTAAAAAATGGTTTTCGTTTAAATTATTTATTCGTTGCGCCTTTTCCTGAGGCCTGAAGCTATTGTTGCTCTCATGTTGCCTCTTTATTCCATGTAAATCTTGGGCTTGAGCCCCATAATTTTGTTGCCCCTTATTTGCTTGAGCACTAGTGCTAGCCATTCGCGCAGTTTGGTTATAAAATCCATTGTTTTGTTGAGATTTAGTATTGGCGTTTCTCCTAAATCTCGAAATGGATGGATCTATATCCATCGCCTCGGGTTTTGGTATGTTTGTTTTTTGGGGAAACCTCAAGTTATTATTTGAATAATTTGTCGGTTTAACCTTCATTTTTTCGGTAGCGAAATTTTGAGCAAACAACGCTCTCTGGTTGTTTGACTCAAGTTCCTGCGCTTTAGCCAAAGCATCAGGTAAATCCTGCGGATTCAGAGAGAATATTATATCTCTCAACGGCGCGTTTAGTCCCGTTATAAAAATCCTAAGGGCATGATCCCTATTCTTTTTATTTAACTCTTTGGTTAAATCCGATGTACTATTGTGTGTCATAATAGTTTTGTTTATTAACAAAGTCAACTTCCTGTTGACAACGTTATAGTATTCGATTACTGACATAGAACCCTGCCTCAAAACGCTAAGTTCCTGTTCAATTATATGAATGGGACGTTTGTCAGAGTACGCGAAGTCGAGCCGAGCGACTATCGCATCAAAATTTAGAACCGTACCGTGATTCGTTAAAATGTCATTCGCGTCCTGCGTTACCTTATTTCTAAGGATAGTTAAGGCGGCGAAGTATCTCCTACTCCTCCTAGTATACAAACTCATGGCATTGTGAGCCGCCTCTCTCCAACTCACATATGCATTTAATTTACCGGAAAACTCTGGCAATGACTTTATTACGTCTAGGGACTCCTGGCACGCTATATTTTCACTTATTGTTTCTGCCTCGTAGTCAGTTGCCCTACGACTTCCTACTTCTACTTGAGATTTAAGTCTCTCAAGTTCCTGCTTCAGACCTAAATTGCTGTCAGCTATCAGTCTGGTGATTAGTTCTACTGTTAACACGTCACTGTTCGCCATTATATATTTTTTTATTTACTTTTAATTTCGTTCACTTGTTACTATTGTGGTCTGTGCCACAGTTATTACAACAATATAAATATATGTAATATAACTTAGTTTATTTTAACTAAGATGGGGTATTTCCCATATATAAATTACCTTAAGGTAGATTTTTGGATTAAACAGCCTGCTGCTGTCTTTATGCTGGCGGTAGTTGATTGTAGAGATGTTCTTATTTGTTTACCTGCTGCTGTCCTTATGCTGGCAGTAGTTGATTGTAAAGATGTTGTTGTTAATGTTGTTTACCTGCTGCTGTCTTTATGCTGGCAGTAGTTGATTGTAAAGATGTTGTTGTTAATGTTGTTTACCTGCTGCTGTCTTTATGCTGGCAGTAGTTGATTGTAAAGATGTTCTTATTTGTTTCCCTGCTGCTGTCTTTATGCACACGCACCACGAAAAGAATCCTTTAAATTTAGGATATTCTTTAACACTCGCGGTTTTTTTTTTAAGTTCCTATGTAAGGATTTCTTTCCTTTTGTGGTTTATTTTCACTTTTTTCTTAAATTCTTTAGCCAGGGATTTTTATGTCCCTATTGATTAGTCAGCCAAGAATTTTTCCTTTAATTGTTTAAAAAGTTCAGTACAAGAACTGTGTTAATAAGTTCACTCGGCACTGATCAATTTTAAGTTTGGCAAGGATACTTTTTTATTTTCTCCTTTTTTTCGAAAACACACGCACTTTCTTCACCACTTTGTTTAACTCTATTGGCTAAGGATACTTTTTAATTTTTCTCCTTTTACAGCCTAGAGTAGCACTAGCAGTAATTTTTGACGTGTGCCCCACGTTGGGCGCCAATTATGCTTTTCCTTACTGGAAAAGTCTTTTTAAAAAATTACTTTACAGCAGACTTGTTGAGTCAAAATCAATAACTGAACTTTATTTACCAAAGCCTGTCTTATTTATCTACTTACAATTGTTTACTTAAAAACTATTTCACAATGACGCTTGATCATTGCATCAGTCAGTGATGAAATTCTTTTTGAAGAACAAAGGAATATCCAAAAGTATCTATTACCAAAAGTTTCCATAAGAAGAGGAAAATATTTATAAGTTACATTTCTTGCTTTGCAATGCAATTCTTAGATAAGAGCATTATTGTTTACAATTGCTATTGAGCCGTTATGTGTGGGCTGCCGTTAACTTACATAAAGCCTGGGCGCCCCGTTTTCCGTTGACTTATCAAGAAATCAATATCTTCTTGATTCGACATTATTTTTAATGCACTTGCATGCGCCACGTCAAAAAGCATATCCAATTTTTCTTTCCACGTGTTTACTTTGCTCTTATGGAAATTAGAAGTCTTCTTTGAATCTTTTTGAAAGCTTTGCCATTCTTTATACAATTTCTCTACATTTGTAATGCAGTGTTGTTTATCCTTGACCGGAATGCGGGCTTTTTCCCAGAACACGAATAGTTCTTTTACAACTAAATCTGAACTTTCCCGTAAATTTTTTTTTACTACACGTAAATTGAAAAACAAAACTTTCAACACTTCTATATTGGAGGGTAGTTTACTTCCCGTTAATGAGTTGGTACAATAACCAATTAAATATATGCGTTCACGTAAATTTCTAGCAGACATTTTCGACTTTTCACATTCAAATATTCACTTCGAATGATTTTTTTGCAAATTTAATGCTATTAAAAAATGTTTGCGGCTGCTGCATATAACTGTAAAATAAGAATCTATTTTCCGAGAAACATTGGTGCTTATTTTTTGTCGGTAGCTTACGCAAGCATTGAGAATAATATTGTTGAGGTTGTAACGGGAATATTCTCGGTCACAATTGTCAATATTATAGATCGCTTCAGCATACAGGCAAAAAAAATTTGAAGCAAACTTTTAAAGACAATTCTTACACTTGAAAACAAAAGTAAACAAAAAAAGTCTGAAGTTCGGACTAGCGAGGTCTTACTGTATATAATTGTTGAAGCTACTCTTACGTAAATCATAAGGAATTTTCTATATGAATCTTTAATTAAATAAATCTGAACAAAATCCAAAATTTGAATCATATAAGTAATTTTATTTAAGTATAATAAATCGTACTTTTTCTCCTATATTTAAGTTTTTTTCATTAAATATTAACATTAGACAAAAATGTTATTGACAGATGTTATTGTAGACATATTAATGAACATCTTTCGCCAGTAATGTTTAAAAAAAAAAAAAACACAGAGAAAGTTACAAGCAGTCAAAGTAAGAATTTGCGTGAAAAAACGTATTTTGTGTAACTTTGGGGGGCCGACGCGCCCCCTAATCCTCTTCCTACGACCTTGAAATTTTACTAGAATTTTTTTTAAATAAAACTACACACAAAAAAACACTGAGACCAAAACAATAAAGAAAAAAAAATACTCCATACATTTAATTGTCACCCTAATGTATATACATATGCCCGTCCACACATACTAACATACATGCATAAATGCATAAATACACCCTGTAGAAAAAATTGAGATATTAACGTGTGAAAAAATATTTCATATACACGTTCGTTCCCTTGCCTATTATGTACAAGAATGATAAGTTATAAGATTGCGACCAAAGAACGTGTATTACAAAGAAGATGCAAGTTTCGTTCTGTGCCGCTAACAAACTATCTTGGCATTTTTAACCATACCGGAACCAATTCGACATTCGCTGATTGATTCGTTCTAATTGGATTTCGGTGTGGTGAAATAAGCCGATATAACTTGCCACAGGGAACGAAACGCCATGCAACTTCTTTGTTATACACGTTCTTTGCTTTCGACATTATTACGTCAATACGGAGCGAATATAGGTAAGAAGCGAAATGAAAATGACAGCATTTTATCGATATTCAAAACTCGTAAAATTAAAAAGCATTTGTTTACCTTATCTAGTTTTAGTTTTAATGTATATTAATAAAATGCATACATACTTATATGTTTAGGTGACAAAATTAAAATATGCCTGGACTTTTGACTGCGATTAAGGCAAAGTCTATTCCTAGAAACATAAGGTATGTGAAGAAAAAAAGGCTATTTTTTTCAGTGTCAATTCTTAAACTCCACAGCGTTCAGCAATGAAGCTTTCATGATCGAGTGGAAACTTGTGTGCTTGAATTCAATTTAAATCTATTTTTTATACAATGTGGCGTTTACACTGTGTTTAGCCGTAATTCTCCTACCATTTGTGATGTATGTATTTAGGGGATCTATATAGTGTATTTTGCAGTCCCTAAATGGCAGATGGATTTGGTGAGAAGCTTTTAATAAACTCCGATCCTTTGACATTGGCAAGAATGTATGTATGTACGTCCTTTACTATTAAATATTTATTAGCGAAAATTCAGTGCGCAGTTGAAGAAGCACATCTCAAACACACTTGGTTTGGAGATACGATTCAACGAAGTTAAGATGACGTCGTTCAGAGGACAGGTACTTTGGTTTTAGCGAAGCGTGGCAGTTAATTATAAACTTCAATAATAATACACTAAATTTATAAGCGAGGAAAAGTTATGGCTATAAATGAATGTGAGAGTCTTAAATTGTCAAATGAAAATTTAAGCTGAGATCGCAACAAACGAATTTTAGTTAACTGGCCTCGAGCCCAACAAATGCCACGAATAAAACAAATACAAGGCCAAGAAAAGCTTTAAACCCCTAAATGCTACAACTTTTCCTACGGGGTACAAAATCATTTATACTCGTACAATGAGACATTTTTATGTCCAACCACTGAAATGCAGCAGGTGCCTTTCACTAAACCCTCCAATTTCTCTTGACTCCTCTTGCAGTGGTACTTAAATATTCCTATTGGAAAATACCGTTTTAGCAAGGAATTTCTTGTCATTCCGCTGTAAAATTTCTTCCACGGGATAATTTATGATGGGTCTGCTTCCGATGCTGCTTTTTATATTGATTCTGCATTTATTGTTCCTTACTGTCAAGTGCACAAGATGAAGCTAGAATAAGCTGCAGTTCAAGCGGTGGATTGATTCTAAATAAATTACTCGTACAATGCTGATGCTCTTGCATCTTTCGTTGGAGATTATTACATATTTAATCAGAAATACACTCAAATACTCGTAGTATGTATAGGGGACTTAAATTGAGGTGACAACTAGGAAAAGTTCTTGTACACAAGGGTATTATAACTTTGTTCGCATAACGGTTATTGGTAACCGCAAAAAATAATCGAGATATGTATAGACATACATACATACATATATATACTAAAATGATCAGAATGAAAATAGGAATCGATTTAGCCCTGACTGTCTGTCCGTCTGTCCGTGGTTACAATAACTTGAGTAAAAGTTGAGATATCTCAATGAAATTTGGTACATAGGTTGCTCTTTGGACAGGGTAGGTTGGTATGAAAAGATCGGTTAATAATCACGCCCACCTCCCATATAACGGAAGTTTTTGAAAAATGCAAAAACTCCGTTTTTTCGGTATCCATTAAAGCAAATTGAGTGGAATTTGGTATTTGGATCGATTTTGAACTAAGAAATTAGGTATTTATGAAATTTTGAAAAATGGGCGTCGCCACGCCCACTTAGGAACAAATTTCTGTATTCAATAACGGTGTAAGGCATCGTCACAAAACTTGATGGACATATTTTCCATGATATCGCTATTATTATCGTAGAAAATTTTTGAATTCGGTTCATAAGCACGCCCATCTCCCATTTAACGGAAGTTTTTGAATAATGCAAAAACTCCGTTTTTTCGGTATCCATTACAGCAAATTGAGTGAAATTTGGTATTTGAAGCGATTTTAAACTAAGAAATTAGATATTTATGAAATTTTGAATAATAGGCGTTGCCATAACAGTATTAATTATCGTCACAAAATTTGGTGAATATAATTTCTTTGACATCGCTATTATTATCGTAGAAAATTTTTCAAATCGGATCATAACCACGCCCACCTCCCATATAACGGAAGTTATGGAAAATGCAAAAACTAAATTTTTTCGGTATCTAATAAAACAAATTGAGTGAAATTCGGTATTTGGAGCGATTTTGAACTAAAAAATTATGTAAGTATTTATGTAATTTTAAAAATGGGCGTTGCCACGCGCACTTAGAAAAAAATTTCTGTATCTCAATAACGGTGTAAGGTAACAAATTTTGGTGAACAAATTATCCTTAATATCGTTGTTATCATAGCTACAAATTTTGGAAATCGGACTATAAACTCGCCCACCTCCCATATAACAAAAATTGTGAAAAATGCAAAAATTTCGTTTTTTCTTTATCTATTGGAACATATTAATTAAAATTTGATATTAAGGTAGATAGTTAATTAATAAACTTGATTTTTATGAAATTTTGAAAAATGGGCGTTACCACGCCCACTTGTGAAAAAAACGTCTGTAAGTACTTCAATAACGATGTAAGAAGACCTTGATGCCATTAGCATAACCGTCAATAGTTTTTTAAATCGAACCATAACCACTCCGAACTGCTATATAACGGAAATTTCGAAAAATTCAAAAAACTTCGTTTTTTAGTATTTATTGGAAGAAACTGAGTATAGTTTAGTACTAGCTGCGATTTGAAAAAAATAAACGGGGTTTTTATGAAACTATGGGCACCGCCCATACAAAAATACATCGCGAGGGTGTACAAAAATCGGTTTTGTTTAAAATGAAACGCACCTCTTTAAACTGAAGAAATATTTGATTTTTGTAACGTGCACAATGCAGTATTGAATTTTTTTTTCGCAAAAAAATTTGCAAAAATTTTATAAATTTAATCTTCAAATCACTACACTAACCTTAAATAGTCGTGCCGAGATTTAGGCTTTATTCCTATCAAATCAAATTCGCTCCGGTGTATGTTGCATAATTTTAAAAACTATTTTGCCACTGCGCTTATGAATTCGTAAAATTTACATACATATGTATATAATACATAAATAACGAAAAATTCTATACATAACAAGACTAGAGCACCTGACTTCATCTTTTCTAATCATTTGATCTCTAAACTGCCAATATTCGTGCACGTCTTCGATATTCTAGTGGCGAAAAGAAAAAACCACTATAAAGCATGCAAAAATGATATGTGATCTTAAAATGCTTAACCGAGGAAGATCTAAAAAACTAACAATTTTGACAAAAATCTATGGTATAAATATGGGCGTAGTGTACTAATATTTGAGGCTTTTATCTGCCACAGGTCTATTTTAGGTGAAATCATTTTTAGTAAAAAAAAATTATCGTTCTCACTACAATTATATTAAGTGGCAGTACAACAGGTTTTCCACAACAGCGTAGTGTACATACATATTTTACAAAACTACTTATATCATACATGCATACATCCACATACATATATACATAAATTACATAGCTACCCAGTAAGAACAGTCCCGGTCACTTTACCTAGTAAAGTTACGGTTATGCCTGTCAATTAATGGGTCACCAAACGCTTCATATTGCAATCACTCTACCAAGAGCTCAGTGATAAACGTGCAAAGTTTTTTGTGTATATCTATATATACATATATACATATATATCTATCTTTGTTCCGCCCGTTGCTTTTTAGCCCTTATTTCGTAGGCTGTAAAGTAAAACTTCAGCTACCGCCCATTTATTCTGTTAGGCCAATAGACGAGAGGTAGCACTCTTTCCTATCAACTAAAAGTCCCGAGTTCTTGAATTTTTTGTTTTAATAAAAATAATTTTTATTTTTTTTTATTTTTATTAAATGTATTATCACATAACTCTTTAGCAAATAAATAAATAAACAAAGAGTAAAAAAATAATAATTAAATAAATTTATAAATTAGTTAACATAATGATGCATATACTATACATACATATGTATATATAACAAATTAAAGAAAAAGTTTAATCGTGACGGTATTCCTTCTGCTTTAATCAGTGGTGACTCAACTTCATAGACTTCCGCATCACTGTGTCAAAAAATTAGCGACCTTCCAGTTTTAAAATATCTAAAAAAAGTGCGAAAAATGATGTATGGGCATATGTATGTGTGCCACACAAGGTACATTAAATTTGCAAAAGTTCTTGTTTTCATTTTCAAAATTTACCATTTTTATGTAAAATATAAATAAACTACACAAATTCAGGGACAACAATTTGAAAACGCAAACACGACAAGAAAATAAATAAGTGTTTGCTATTTACCAACCGGATATCTTTAAAAAAGGAAAATTTCACTTTATTTTTGAAAAATTAATTAATTAATCGACTAGCTTGACTGCTTACTCCTACATCAAATTTTATACAAATGAAAAATACGCGTAGACATGTGTTAGTATTTTCAAAATTTTAGCTCTTGCGATGGCATTCGTGTACTAATTCTATTTTTATACCTTTCATGGAAATAGTATATTAACTTAGGTCCGATGTTTGTAAGTACCAGAACGAGAAGAGTTAGACCCATCAAAAAGTACACCGATATGATCAGAGTGAAGAGCTGAATCGATTTAGCCATGTCCGTCTGTCCGTCCCTCAGTTTTTGAGCTATTTTAATGAAACTTGGCAGTCAGATCTCTTTTTACATCTTATTAGACATTTGTCGGAACCGGAAAGATTGGACGACTATAACGTATATAGGAGCTGATTGTTCAGATATCATATTTTGCTTCATAACTTCTTCCTTTTAAAAGCTAGAAGTCTGAAATTTTGCAAGAAGGTTCGCTATACTAATTTTTATAAGACCAGTGAAAATCTAATAGATCAAAGTTACATAACATATAGCTCCCATATAACTGATTGTTCAGATAGTTCATTTAGCACGAAACCCCCACCATTTCATCAGCAAAAGTCTTGAAATTTTGCACAAAGAATAGCTATAGTGAGAACTATTTTAGCAGGTTAAAATAATTAAAATCGTATATATAGAACATATAGCTGTCATACAACCGGCGGTTGAGATATTGCATTTTTGGCCAAAACTTTGTCACTTAATCAGCTGGAGACTTGAAATTTCGTAAAAATATAAGTCCGATAAGTAAGATAATATCCGACTTTAATAAAATAACGAAGACAGCTTTTTTTTTCTTGTTTAATTAGACCTTAGGTCGAGTTTGATAAGCTTTGAATATTTTCTCAAAACGATAAGATCTTATCTCGGATTACTCTCTTTAGAGATTAGTTGCTCAATTTATTGAAGGGTGTATATAAATATTAACAGAGTATAAAAATTTGTTTTGAGAAAATATTCAAATTGTAAATTTTAAAATTCCTCAGTTTATTGAAATATGCATTTTATGCGAGACAATAATTACTTAAACAAATAAATAAATCGAAATTCGGGCGAAACCGAATTTTTTTTACTCTCGCAATGTAGTTTTGTATGGGTCATTTTTAAAATAACACGGTCATTTTTAAAATAACATAATAACCTCATTTCTTTGTTTCAAGCCGCAGGAAATATTAAATTTTACCCAATTTGTTCCAATAGACACCAAATAAACGATAGCATTTTTCAAAACTTCCGCTATATGGAAGGTGGGCGTGGTTATGGTCCGATTTCAAACATTTTTTACGATAATACTATCGTTATCAAGGTTAATATGTTTTTCAAATTAATTGACCATACCTAGCAATGTGATTCAGATACAAACATTTTATCATAAGTGGGCGTGGTAACGCCAACTTTTCAAAATTTTATAAAAGTTCAGTTTCTTTATTTACAATTGCCCTTTACGGCACATTTTAATTAATTTGTTCCAATGGATAACAAAAAATCAAAGATTTTGCATTTTTCAAAACTTCCGTTATATGGAAAATAGGCGTGGTTATAGTCCGATGTCAAAAATGTTTGACGATGATAACAGCGATATCGAGGAAAATATGTTTATCAAATTCTGTGTCGGTACCAACACCGTTATTGTGATAGGAAAATTATTTTGTAAGTGGAAGTGACAACGCCTTTTTTTCAATTTCGTAAATATACAGTTTCTTTGTTTAAAATAGCTGTATATGAAATTTCACTCAATTTGCTGTGATAGATACCGAAAGAACTAAATTTTTGGTTTTTAAAATTTTTGACCATAATAACAGCGATACTAAGGACATTATGTCCACCAAATTTTGGGACGTTACCTAAAACCGTTAATGAAATACGGAGTAGGCGTGGCAACGCACACTTTTCAAATTTTTATAAATACCTAATTTTTTAGTTTGAAATCGCTCCAAATATCAAATTTGACGCAATTTGCTTTATCAGATGCCGAAATAACTACCTTTTTGCATTTTTCAAAACGTCCGTTATATAGGAGGTGAGCGTGGCTATTGACCGATTTCAATACCAAGCTACCCTGTAAACATATGTACCAAATTTCATTACGATATCTAAATTTTTACTCAAGTTATTGTAACCACGGACAGACGAACAGACAGTCAGGGCTAAATCGATTCCTCTTTTCATTCTGAGCATTTTAGTATATATATACATATGTATCTCGATTATTGTAAGCTCGGGTATAATTATATTCCGAATACAATTTTTTTTTCTTTAATACTTAAACTTAGAACATACAAAGTTTCCGCTCATTAAATTAAAAATTATAAATTTAAACACAGAAACAAGATTCAATAGCTTTTAGATTATCTACGTCGTTTTAGGACTTCTGAATGTCGTTTGGGCATAGTATTAACGAGCTATATGGTTTCCTCAGAAGATGATTCGACTCATCCTTCCAATATCACTGCTTTAAGCATCTGTTTGCTTGTGAATGTGTGTGTGCGGATTCTGCGCTCCATAAGATGCTCAATCGTTTTGAGATCTGATGATTGCGGAGGTGTATGAAGGAATTTTTGAGCATTGTAAAATAGCCACAGGCTCACTTTGTTTAATTTGTCTCTTCATTTCTCCTATACCGCTTGCCGACATACACCCCCACAGTTGAAAGTTAAAGAGAGATTCCGAGCTTCTAAGGCTGTGCCAGTTTTTCTCCACACCAACTGCCTTCCTCTGATTCCAAATATGCTGTATTTTGTTCGTCTGACCAAAATACCGATTCCCAAACGAATAGAGCTTAATTAAAATGTGCATTCGCGAACGCCAAATACTTCATCCGATTTTTTTATAAAATATATTGTTTCTTGCGTGCAACGCGACCTTTGAAAGCAGCAGATTTTTTTGCGGTATCGATGCAAATTTGCTTTTGGAATTGTTCTCTGACATTTTTCGCTATCTGAAAAGCTGTAATGCGGGGATTTTTCTTCATCAAAGATATAACTTTGCAGGTTTCATTATCTGTTAGTTTCTTTTGGCGACCAGAGCGAGGTAATAACTACTCTTGTTTTAAATGATTTAATAACGTATCTAACATACGATTAATTCATTGCAATCATTGAGCCACACCGATGGCTCAAGGCAGGGTAGAAAGGGATGTCTTCTCAGCCCAATTAGGACTTGGAAAGTCTTTCCCCCACCGTGACAACTGCAGCGTCTTTCAGGCTGAGGTCGCCCAAAACGGAACTCTAAAAAGGTGGCAGCCTGCCACAAATCTATAAACGAGATGGCTAAGCAGTTTGTCTTTCACCTCAGTAATATACCAGGTAATTAAACAGCGGATGAGCTTGCAAGGGAGGAAACACCAATTCCACTTCCGTCACATTGGAAGGGTTTAGGTATGCCGCTCGCTATCTGAAGGCTCCTTCTAAGTCTATTAAAGAAGCAGGAGGTTGTTGGAAAAATGATAATGCCTGAATCAGGCCGTAGTGGGACGTCAAACGATGACGGGGTCTACTCATGTTGAGCAGAGATTACCTGTTCCATGAAATGTCCTCAATTTTATAGATATTTGAATGAAACTCAAGAATCGTATACTTAACGTATTTGGAAGCCGATTGTTGAGATATTATATTTTGCTCATAACTTCTGCATTTAAGCAGCTAAAAACTAAATTTTGCAAAAACTTCCACTAAAACTATACTATTTAGCACCAAACCTCCTACATTTAGGCACATATATAAGTTATTATTAGGACTATTATAGCAGTCAAAATCATTAATATTGAATAAATATAACAATATACACAAGCGATTACTCAGATATTGCATTCTACACCTTAACTCCTTCATTTAATCAGCTAAAAGCTTGAAATTTTTAATAGATATCAGTTATTGTTAGCAATATATTAGCAGTGAAATAAATAGGGATCAGAGAAATATAACATAAGCTCCCATAAAATTTTTCGATTCATGAAAGGTATGAAGCCTTCGGCATAACCGAATACACCCTTTTTTTACTTGTTTTATTTCAATATTAAATAGTATATATGAACTCATTTTTTACAAACAAGTTCAAGTGAAGTTCCTTTCATATTTTTTTATTTAGCTCTATGTATGGACTGTCAAGTCGGACAAATTACGTTTGTTGGTCTTTAAATACATATTTGTAGTATAGAGTTAACAAGTTCATTAATATCTAAGAATATCTCCGTTTTCCCATAATAACTCGAGTTCAGCACCCCGTCGAATTTTTATAACTTTCATGGAAATGCTATATTGACTTTGGTCCGATGTTTGAAAGTACCAGAATGATTAAAGTTAGACCCATCAAAAAGTATACATATGATCAGGGTGACGAGCTGAGTCGATTTGTCCATGTCCGTCTGTCTTTGCGTCTGTCCGTTTGTTTGAACGCAAACTAGTCCCTCAGTTTTTGAGCTATTTTAATGAAATGACAGTCAGATTCCTTTTCACATTTTATTAGACATTTGCCGGAACCGGCTAGATCGGACAGCTATAACGTATATAGGAGCCGATGCAAGAAGGTCCGATGTTCTAAGCTTTATAGAAGATGTGAAAATCATATAGATCAAATCTATATAACAAATAGCTCCCATTCGAGTATAATTGATTGTTCAGATATTTCATTTAGCACGAAAACACCCATTTAAGCAGATAAAGTCTTGAGATTTTGCACAAATAATAGCTATTATGAGAACTATTTTATCAGTGAAAATCATTAGGACTATTATAGCAGTCAAAATCATTAATATTGAATAAATATAACAATATACACAAGCGATTACTCAGATATTGCATTCTACACCTTAACTCCTTCATTTAATCAGCTAAAAGCTTGAAATTTTTAATAGATATCAGTTATTGTTAGCAATATATTAGCAGTGAAATTAATAGGGATCAGAGAAATATAACATAAGCTCCCATAAAATTTTTCGATTCATGAAAGGTATGAAGCCTTCGGCATAACCGAATACACCCTTTTTTTACTTGTTTTATTTCAATATTAAATAGTATATATGAACTCATTTTTTACAAACAAGTTCAAGTGAAGTTCCTTTCATATTTTTTTATTTAGCTCTATGTATGGACTGTCAAGTCGGACAAATTACGTTTGTTGGTCTTTAAATACATATTTGTAGTATAGAGTTAACAAGTTCATTAATATCTAAGAATATCTCCGTTTTCCCATAATAACTCGAGTTCAGCACCCCGTCGAATTTTTATAACTTTCATGGAAATGCTATATTGACTTTGGTCCGATGTTTGAAAGTACCAGAATGATTAAAGTTAGACCCATCAAAAAGTATACATATGATCAGGGTGACGAGCTGAGTCGATTTGTCCATGTCCGTCTGTCTGTGCGTCTGTCCGTTTGTTTGAACGCAAACTAGTCCCTCAGTTTTTGAGCTATTTTAATGAAATGACAGTCAGATTCCTTTTCACATTTTATTAGACATTTGCCGGAACCGGCTAGATCGGACAACTATAACGTATATAGGAGCCGATGCAAGAAGGTCCGATGTTCTAAGCTTTATAGAAGATGTGAAAATCATATAGATCAAATCTATATAACAAATAGCTCCCATTCGAGTATAATTGATTGTTCAGATATTTCATTTAGCACGAAAACACCCATTTAAGCAGATAAAGTCTTGAGATTTTGCACAAATAATAGCTATTATGAGAACTATTTTATCAGTGAAAATCATTAAGATCGGATATATATAACATATAGTTGTCATACAACCGATACTTCAGATATTGCATTTTTGGCCATAAATTCTTCATTTAATCAGATATGCACTTGAAATTTTGCACAAATATCAATCATTATTAGACATACTTATGTGTAAAGTGAAAATCATAAAGATCGATTGTTCCGATATTTGAATTAGCACAAAAATCCTTCCATTTGAGCAACTAATGTTTTGAAATATTGCACAATTAAAAACTATTTTAGCAGTGAAAATCATTAAAATCGGATAAATAGAACATATACATAGCTGCCGTACAATTTATAGTTCCGATATTGCATTTTGGGCCAAAACTCTTTCATTAATTCAGCTAAAGGCTTGACATTTTTTTCACAAATATCAATTATTTTTTGGGCTTTTATAGCAGTCAAAATCATTAATATTGAATACAATTCTTCCATTTTCTTAATATTATAAATATGTGAATTAAAAAAAATATTTCGAAATGTAAAAACAAATCGGAATAATGATCCTTCCACAGGTTCACCTACGGAAACCTTGTTTATTAGTAATATTGGTTCCAGCGAGGACTTTACCCACGCTGATTTCGTAAATAAATATTAAGAGTTTTATGTTATCTGTAATAATTTTTTTACTTGATGCAATCGAAAGCCTTTACTAGAATCATAGCGCCATAGAAGGTTTGAGAGCAATAATATTAATATTTAATTTGTTGTTTTATTAAATATTTAATATCAAGCTTGCCGCCTTAAAAAAATATTCAAAATCCATTCCCGACTTAAAATACAGTTATTTTGAGGTAAGCAAAAATATATTAAAGAACTTATAACATTGGCTTAACTAAAAAATTTTAGTACAGTTTCAAGGAAAATCTTGAAGCTGTTCTTCAGCAAGTGCTCTTTTTAAGTACCACACTCGCGTAAATACCCGTGCTTGTGATACTCAAACCACAATAACATACAACACTTTTCGGCCTTTGTTTAGTAGGTATACATAGGCGGCCTAAGTACGGCTTTCCAAAAACCCTTATAGAGATACTCAAGCAATAACGAAAATAACAAACGACCACCAAGTAGGCAATTTAGTTTTTGTAAGTTATCAACGGGAGGTAGCGGAACGGATTATTTTATAGGTAGTTATAGCAATTTTTACCTGCTACCGATGCTTTTTTTAGATCATTTCGTTTGAGTTCAAAGCAATTCAGTCAAAAACTGTTAACTAGTTTGACAAGTAATAAAAAAAGCACAATTTATAAATTAGAACACGTTATTAAACTTTAAAATACTTAATATCAAAATCTACAAGTATACGATTGCAAAACAAATTATAAAGCATTTTAAAATACACTTTAAATTAAAATCTACAAGTATACTTTCAACGATTGTAAACAAAAAATCGTAAATCGTAAGCATTATTTGCAGGGCTGCAAACCGGTTTTGAACCGAACCGGTTTTTGAACCGAACCGGCGTATTTTTTCCGTTAACAGCCGAACCCCGAACTGAACCATTTTTATTTTGAAAACACTGAACCGAACCGAAAACCGCTAAAATCTAATGGTTCGGTTCGGTTCAAATAAAGAATTTTTCAGTCAGTTTTTACTCTAAATATTTCTAAAAAGTGCAACTCTGCACCTTGCATTTTTCAAGCATTTTTATATTTATATGGCAATACTGTGGTAATACTGACGTTTGTCATGTGTAAAATGCCCACATCACTTATTGCATTTACATGTTCGAAACATTTACGTATTTACTTTTTAATTTTAATATTTTTATTTGTTCAAAATGAGCAAAAATAAAGTGCATGAAGAATTCACTTACAATGCTAAAGAAAATAAAAGTGTGTGCAAACATTGCGACATGCAAATGGTTGGAAAATATACCAAGCATAGTGATGTTGTGGAACTATTGCCGAAAAAGAAAAAGAGTGAACAGGATAATAACGACGCCGAAGGCACAATTTTCTTTAACAAAGGAACAATTGTTGGAAGCTTATTTGGAGCTGGTCACAAAGAATGGCAGACCACTGAAAATGTTAGAAGACAGTGGTTTTCGAAAAATTATTGCGGATTAAATCAGCATTTTCGAGAAACTGAGAGGGAAAATGACACAGAATACCATAGACTCAGACTCCTAATACGTGGAGCAATAAAACGAGCACAGAACACTATTGCTCATTACAAAAAAAGATCTACTCCTCAGTGCGCGACTCAGACGCCCGAGCGATGCAACGACAAAATGCTGATCTAAGAGGAGAAGAGCAAGCCCAAAATACACTTGCGCAAAAGGTGAGAAGAACTTTTCCTCAGCTCAGAGCAGTTGAAAGAGTTCGACATTCAGAGGCACGGGCGACACGAAGGCAAAATCATGACTTAAGAGGACAAAAACAAGCCCAGAACACCCGTGCTCATAGAATAAGAGGAGTCATTACTCAGCTGAGAGAAGCTAAGCGGCTTCAAGATTTAAAGCACGGACAACACGACGAGAAAATCGGACCTAAGGGAGGAAGAGCGAGCCCAAAATACCAAAGAAGAAGAACTATTGTTCAGTTGAGAGAAGCAGAAGAAGCTCGCGACCCAAGATCACGAACAGCACGACGGACTAATCTTCAGTTGAGGAATATTGAACGAGTTAGAGATAGGACAGCGAGGACAAAGCGACGCACAAACCCTATCACAAGACCACGGGACCAACTGAGGAAAACGTTGCAAAGAAGATTTGCTCGACAGCATATTCGGAGAGTAGAGGAAACTCTGAGGCAAAGTTCACAAAATGGCAGAAAGCAAAACTAGAGGCAGCGTTTGAGAACCGCAATGAACAGACAGAATCTTTCACTTGAAGCAATAGAAGAAGCCTGAAATGTGCAGCAATAATTACGAAATTTGACGAATTATGAGCAGCATGATGTCAAAAGAAAATAAGGGCCCACCATTATATGTACATATACTTAGGCTGTGGTGGAACTTGGCTTCCTCACCAAATCAAAAAGCTGGAGAAGTCAACCATTGCAACAAAGTATCCACGCCTCGAAGTCAGCAAAATATTTTATTTAAAAAACGAGTTTCCGAACTTAACAGAAAATTTCACATTTTGCTTGAAATGCTATAGCCAAACAATGTCAGGAAAAATTCCGAAATTCTCGAATTCCCAGATATGCCTGATGCTTTGAAACAATTAACGTGTCTGTAATAACGTCTTTTTCTAAAAAGATTTCATTTATGAGAATAGTAACTCTAGGATTCGAAAGACAATTTGCTATTAGAAGAGCGGTAGTCAATGTGCCTATATCAGTCGTGGAAACTGTGAACATTCTTCCTCGGAGATTTGAAGATGTGCAAGTCATACAAGTTCACTTACAGCGCCGGCTGGAGTATAACCACAGTTTCATAACTGAAACAATAAGACCGGCGAGAATATTTGCAGCTCTTCAGTATCTTTTGGGAACGGAGCTTTACCGCTTGCATAATATTCAAGCAGCTGAAATATTTAAGCATAATGAAACTATACCCTTTATCGCTGTTCCTGCAACTGATCCGGAGAAGATAATTTACGTCCAGGCGGCCAAGAAATACTTTTACGACAAAGATATTATTTAAAATCTTCCACTGGAGCGAGTCGCAATAGCCCCTGTAGCCCTGTAAGAAACCGACAAAATTGTCGATTATGGTGACGTCACATCGATTCGATCCAAATTAGTCGATTGATCGAGAAAGGGTGTTTTCGTAAGATTTAATCGAGAAAATATGGAACAGTGAGAGAAATGGAATGCTTATCGACAGGAAATTCATGACATCGGATTAGCAATTACATATTTAAGAAAATCGTATTGTGAAAAGTGAGCATTTTGACCAAAATATGTAAACAAAACACTTAATATTGTTAAATAAATATTGTTTCTATTTCACCTATGAGTTTATAGGTAATTGGTAACCCGACCCGACGTATTATCAATATAAAATATATTAACCATAATATACTTACACTAGTCTTTAATTCCACCAGCATCCATTTTGAATTAAACGAACTGTGTACACAAACACATGAAAGTCACTTAAATAAGCAATTCTCATCACCTCAACAGCAAGTGAGAACAACAATCGGCAATATTTCATTTCATTTGATTACAGAAACCCTTTCAATCGAGTGTTCCTACTGAAATGGAATGGAACAAATCAGCTGACTATACAGGGTTGTCAATCAATTCGACTAATTTTATTACAGAAACACAATAAGTGAGTGTGACGTCAAATCGACAATTTCAATCGAGAACATCGATCGAAATGAGTTTCAGAAACGGGCTACGGGTGAAGGGCGTATTCCTATCGATGTAACAAGAGATGACGGAGCAGAGGAGTTTGTGAAAAAAGAGACGGACCACGCTTACCTACAGTAAAATAGCCCGTTCAGAACTTTGAAAATATGATCGGAGATGTGCACGTGTCGACAATTTAGGTAATTAGAGAAAAAAAGTTTTAGCATTGATACGTCAGTTTGGGTTACCAGCGCTTTTTGTTATTTTATCGGCTGCAGAGACAAAATGGACCGAATTATTAGTGATTCTTACGAAACTAGTGGATAAAAAGGACATATCTCAAACTGATGCAGCGCAGTTGTCTAATTTTGAAAAGGCCCGACTTATAAGGATGTATCCTGCAACCTGCTCTGGGAGCTTCGTTTTCCGATTCCGACAAATGATTAGGTCACTAAAGGATACGATATTTGAGCCACATGTGCTTAGTCATTATTACTGGAGAATTGAGTTTCAACACAGAAGCTCTCCTCACTGCCATGGAACATATTGGCTTAGTAGTGTACCTACTCTGGAACCGGAAATATTGAATAACGCGGATCCAATTATCGAATTCGTCGATCGTTTTATCGCAACCGACGGAAATATCCCAGAAAAAGCAATTTATTGATTATCAAAGCCACAGACATGGTCGTGTTTGCTTAAGAGATGTAAGAGGCCAAAAAGTCTGTCCTTTTAACACGCGTTATCCACCAATGCCAAAATTCCTCTGGATGAAACAGAGTCAATTGATGAGTACACTATTCTTTTCTAAAAAATTAGAAATGTTTTAAACCAACAGACTGAGGATATGGAATATTTAAACAATTTCGAGGAATTTTTAATGCATCCAGAGATTTCCACAACTTATGAAATTTACAAATTAGCGTTGCGTTCCAGTTCAAAAAATCCTTAAATACATTATAAATTATATCAACAAATCCAACAGTATCTCAGCTGCTAAGGCAAGCTATTGAAGAAATAAATAATGGAAATTTTATAATCAAACAAAAGTTGCAACACACTGGCCACAAATTAAATAACGGATCCGAAGTGTCCGCTCAAGAAGCATCTTATAATGTTTTGGGCTTTACTATTCTTACCTGGGTGATCTGGAGCGGCTACCAGCTGACTCTAGAGATATTTATGTGCCGTACATACTGGATCACTACACTCAAAGGTCAAGCCTACTAGACCAACTGTGGGCAATGAAGAAGAAGAACCAGAATAGTTTTGCGGCAAAAGAGGTACCACTTCCAATAAATGACATGAGGTCCAGAATGCACGCACTTATTTTAAGATGGATACTTTTCAGTATTGAAATTCCACGATCCGATTATTTCCGGGAAATGGCAATGTTGTTTTATCCATGGCGAAATGAAGCTGCAGACTTAATTAATGCCGACGTAGCAAGTGATTGTAGTGCCAACAAACTTATTATTGATAAGAACAAACGAAGATATGACAAGTTCTCAGGCTAAGAGCTCGAAAGAATTTGGAAAACTTATTCGATGGAGGAGGTGCTGGAGTTGGAAATAGCCGATTAATATCCGCTATATACCATTCACTAACAACACTAGCCAACAGTTTACCCGGCAGTAACCCCGAAACTATAAAGGCTTTATTATGTGGTATGGATTTTCTCACCAAATCAGATGGACCCATATAGTGCAAATACCGGAACACCACTTTGGGATTGGTTCCGTTTCTATTAACTCACCGAAGTCATGCGTCAAAGGGAAGATAAGGCATTTGCAGTTGCTCTTAACAACATGTCCGAAGACATGACTTAGACTTAGTTGAGGGTAGCTATAAAATTATAACATTAGTGTGTACAAAAGTGATCAAAACATTTAGATTATTCATAAATTTACAAAATTCCGCGTGTTTGTGTTAATTCTCCTAGCTTATTTTGTTACGTTTGTGGTCAATTTACTCCTAAAAAGGAAAAAAAGCCTATTTTGCATTTGTTTGAAAAATGTTATGAAGCTTATTTTAATATTGCCATTTGAAATCAAGACAAATCATGGGTGCCGAAAGTGTCTTGACGGAGCCAGACTATTGTTGGAGCCTCCAGAAGGATACTGCCACTACTGCGAACAAGAGGAAAGCTAATCGATCAAAAAAAATTTGTTTCTAATGTAGAATAACAATTTATGTCACCACTTCATATAATTTTAAGTAAAATCAATAAATGCGCTTTACTACTAACCTTGACGTGATAGAACCATTTTATTTCAACATTTCAAATAGTTTTAAGGTGGAAAATCATTATTACATACTGTGAACCCAGTGAAAAATTTTTTTTTACTTTGTGGCAGTATAAAAAAAAATTAGCAAGTCTCGATTCAACGAAGACAGTTTCCTTTAGTACCAGCAGAGGCTATTACGATACATAAAAGCCAAGAAGCAACTTACAGAGAGAGACCATTTGGAGCAAACGAAGTTGTTCAGAGAGAGCTGAAAGGCCTTCGAACAGAAACAGGGTTGGTGAATCACTATAACTTTGCTTTTGGAAGACCAGATAACAGCATTCTTTTATATAATCAAAACGTGCGAAGCTTAAGAAAGCATATTGTCGATATTAAAAGAGACCAGCTTATTTCCTCATCGGATATCCTCTGTTTTGTAGAGAAGCAAGGAGAAGATTTTCAAATAGATGGTTTTAATATTTTGGCGAGAAATGATAGAGTTGCTCCAGCCGGCAAAAGCCGTCCTCGAAATGGGATAATTATATACTGCATAAGTCATCAATTAGGGTTAAGTTCAATTAAATTAAGTTAAATTAATAATAATAATAATTTGGCGCTTACACTATATAGCTCAGTGTTTGACCGAGCTTCTCCTAAATGAAGGGACCTACTGTTTTGTGCCGACTCCGAACGGCAGATGTATTTAATGAAAATCTTTTTCATGGCACAAATACCATCGGAGGTTTGCCATTGCCTTCCAAGGGGTGACCACTATTAAAAAAAAACCTTTTTCTATGATTTAGATTTTACTTGCCCTGGCTGAGGTTTCAACCTCGAACCCAGCGGCATATCGAGGAATAGCACGCACCGCTATTCACTCGACCACAGCGGCCATTTACATTAAGGTAATACAGGTTTCACATGACATTTAATGAAGGTATGAAGTTTTTATACTTGTTTTTTGTTTAAGAAAGCTTTTTAATTTTGTTTTTATTTATTTATATTTTATTTCCTTCTGATACCGCAGATAAGTTTGTTTTTATACAAACATAAATATTAAAAATTTATTTTATCAGATTTTTTTTGCAGGGATGCCAATCCGGGGGTCGTTTCTGCCAAGAGCACATGTGCGGTGCAGTAATCGAATTTGAGTGAATTAAGATTACGAAAGGAGTGAGCTCAAAAGGGAATTTTTGCCCGAAAGCACACAATAACTTTTCTATTTGTTTACCGATAAAACGTTTTACCCCTCCTACTTCCCCGCTTCTCGGGCCTACTCAAGCATGAAGTGGCAATTTTCCTTTTACTTATTTTCTTAATCCTATGAAGCGGAGTTGCAGCTATGAATACCCAGCAAACACTAGAAACATTATGTCTTAGCTGGTACTGACGTTTATTTACAACTTGAGATCGGTTGGGAAATTACCAAATACTTAGCTTGGCAAAAAGAATTATGGACATTTTCCTTTCGTGTTGCAGATAATTGTTACAAATGGTTACGAAATATCACGACTTTTGTCAAATCGCGTTTTGAGAGCGCAAAATGACATTTCATTTTGCAAGGAAGTTGCAAATGGATAATTTGGATAAATATGAAATTTTTGTTTAAGAATATTAATGGTGAAAATTACAAAATTTAAGTGTTAAACATACAAGAAGCAAGTAAATGTTAGTATATTTCGATGCGGACAAGAATTCAGTCAGCTGTTCGTTAAACTTACAAGTCTCTGCATATTTTGCGTTCGTCTAAAAGTTTGCAGCATGTCTCTTTAAGAGAAAATACTCCAAAATTTTCAGAAATTTTGTTACAGGATAATTCGTGCAAATTCATACAAAAAGGAGTCTTAAATAAATTGAGAACACTCTATTGCGCTTTTTAAAATGCTGTGGAAAATTTACGTTGGAGATTCTAGAAAGGTATCTCAAGTTGATATCAAACAAAAAGGTTTTCTGGTCAAACATATGTATGTACATATGTACATACAAATAAAATAAACGTACACATAAAAATCAACAGAAATACACATAAAAATTAACTGCAGCAAAACTGCTAAACTTGGCTCGGAGGGTGGAACTGCAGCTGAGACCGAAGCAGTTTCGTTCTTTCACTTGCATATTTACATATTTATGTACATGCATACTTGTACGAGTATATACTTTTTACCTAAGATTTAACACACAACAAAACACGAAGCTCTAAGAACTATTGGAAAGAAGGTGGTTGTGATTTTCCAAACGACATGATTTACATGTTGGTACTTTTATTTTGGATTATTTGTATTTCGTAACTGACTGCAACCCTCTTTTGCAGACATGTACACTTAAAAGGAATTGAAAAATTTTCCCCTTAATATTCTTCTTCATTAGTGGCTTTGCAACCGCTTGTGGATTTGGATCGAGATGAAAATAATTTCGAAAGTTTTACGAGTATCTATTCTGTTTGAAATTGCGCCAGTTACTTATGGCCTTCTACCAGGTCCTTCTGCAATTAGTCTTTTTATTTGCTGGGTGGCTCACTTGCTTTCATTGTCTACACATCGGTGCCAAGTCATCACATCTTTTAACCGGAGCATCATTATCGATACGTACGTCAAGTATAATCCTTCGCAATTGTTGACCGATATTTCTATTCGACTATTTATGCTGAATTCAAGGTATCCAAAATCTTTCCCCGATTAAAACTTCTAACTTCTACGAGTGACGCGTATCTAAAAATATGGAAAATTGATATGGGTGTACCACAACATCAACAAAATTAAAATCTCCAAATAAAAATGCCCAAATCAAAATCTTTACTTAAGTACTTATAACTTTTTTGACTCGATAACCGCCTAGGCGATATTGGCCGAGCTTAGCAAGTCGCCAGTTATTTCTATCTTTCGCTAACTGGCGCCAATTGGAAATACCAAGGGTACTCCCGTCCTTTACCGATTGGTCTTTCCATCGCAGAGGAAGTCTGCTACCACCAGTAGGTACCACGTCGAATACTTTTAGAGCTAGTGCTTTCATCCATTCGAATGACATGATAAAGATCGCACAGCTCATCGTTTCATTATCTGCAGTATTCGCCATCGCAAGGGCACAAAGGCTTAAATTTTTCTCTTGAACACTCCAAGAGTCCTTTCATCAGTTGTTGTCATCGTCCGTGCTTCTGCGCCATACAATAGGACGGGCATAATGAGAGACTTATAGAGTGATGTTTTTGTCCGTCGAAAGAGGACTTTACTGCTCAATAGCCTACTCAGTCCGAAATAGCACTTGTGGGCAAGAGAGATCCTCAGTTGCATTTCGAGGCTGAGATTTCTAATTATGTTAATGTGGTCCCTAAATAAGCGAAGTCTTCTACTTTTTCAAAGATGTAACTGTCAACAGTGATGTTAGATCCCAGCCGTGAATGTGTCTATCTTATGACAGGAAATACTTTGTCTTGCCTTCGTTCACCTCCTGACAAATGCAATACGCTACTCTATCCAGTTTGGAGAAGGCAAAACTAACTGCGCTGTTGTTAAGATCGATGATGTCAATGTCGTCGGCGTATGCCAGCAGTTGCACGCTCTTATAAAAGATGGTGTCTGATTGAATTAGCTCTGATGCTGGAATTATTTTCTCCAGCATCAGGTTAAAGAAGTCGCACGGCTAAAAGTCGCCCTGTCTAAAACCACGCTTGGTATCAAACGGTTTGGAGAGGTCCTTCCCAATCCTCACGGAGCTGGTGGTGTTGCTCAACGACATTTTACATAGCCATATAAGTCGACTTTTAAA
The DNA here is from genome assembly GCA_963971545.1 of Philophylla caesio. Taxonomy (NCBI): domain Eukaryota; kingdom Metazoa; phylum Arthropoda; class Insecta; order Diptera; family Tephritidae; genus Philophylla; species Philophylla caesio. The sequence continues at coordinate 34,291,994 of OZ020608.1, read as the reverse complement.
TCGACACAAAAAATGGTGCGTGTCGATTCTTCTTTCTCGGGTCTTTTCCTAGATCAGGCGTACTGTGAATATTTGGTCGATGTGGTATCTGCTACCACCACTAGATAGCGTGAGGAAACTAGGTATGTTCTAGACCATATTTCGGCCTCTCTCTTTTGCTCACGAAAAATGGGGTTCGTTTCTTTCTTTAACTCATTATATCTCTTCGGCGAGGTTTGCGTTGCGCCCGGTCGTAACGTGGCCCAGTAGGCAGCATCTTTCCGTTCCGTGGCAACGCGACATTCCTCATCATACCAGTCATTTTTTTGGGCTCGCTGAAAACCAATGCATTGTTCAATAGGAAAGAGCAAATTAACGCTGTATTCAGTAGTGCTCTCAAAGAGCAGCCACAACCATATTCTTAGGCATTTGAAATTTTCACATTTATATAAGGAGGCCTTACCAGACTCTCCTTGTCACTTTAGCTAACTCCCAAACGGATGTTCGGGAACTTCCCAGAGGCACTTTGGTGAAATCACCCGGAAATCGAGAGTTGCTTGATGCGCACGCAAAAGAATCATTCTGGCCACTCTCTGGTGAATGGCAATCAGAAACTGTCAACACATACGTGGACTTCTGCACCCGGATCTTTCCTCCAAAATCAAACTCCACAAACACAAAATCCATGAAATCAAAATCTCCAAACACCAAATTACAATTAGGTTATAAAACGCGACGATTTAACACTTGGCCACATCGACTTTAATAATATTCTCCTCGATATGATAGGATGGTTTGTAAAAAAATATTAGTAAGAGAGGTGCGATGCTCTTCACCATTTTTTTATTACAATCAATTTCTTTGGTAACTCGTGATTTTTAATATTAGTTTGGAGCAAAGAGCTTTTTCCGAAATTGCCGTTTTATAAAAGTTAGGCGTGGTTTAACACCGATTTAGAAAATTTTAAACATACTCTTAGTTAGACATATAATCATTGTTTTTGCCAAACAGCGTCAAATTATTATTACTGCTACATAAATTTGGACCAATTTGATTTTTTTTTTACCAATTTACCCATATTCAATACCAACCTACCTTGACTTAGAATAATATATAGTGATATTAAGCGCTAAGTCGACTTCTCTTTTCATTACGAAAATTTCTGTATACGCATGTCGCATCCATCTCGATTCCTTTTGCCTGTTATAAACCACCGTTATGTGAGCAATTCTGAAGTTTGGAACAGTTTAAGTATAAGGAAGAAGTTAGCCAAGTTTTGGGAGTGATTGAAAAGTGTTCGCGGTCATTAGATTAAACTATTATTGAAATTCAAGGAAGAATAAGGATATGCTACTTTTTTAAACGGTTACCATATTTGGTTTCTGCTAGTTGATTTTTAAATTATAGTAAATCGAATATTCAAAAAATTAACTGATTTTAAGTGAACTGACAAAGTACAGGTATTCAACGCGATATTAACACTAGTAATTCAAGTTCGATAGCGATTTATCGACGGTTGCCTTATCTGGAGCCTTTCGTGCGTATAAGGAGTTGATATGGGTAGGTGTGAATGCCCTGCTAAGCGATGACATACTTAACTGGGGTATTAAAATTTACCAATCAGTGAATTTTGTAACCATTTCGTATTCAACGCTGATTGTAACCAAGTAAATTTTGTAACCTGTGAATGAGGAGGTTATAAAAAACAGCTGTTTAGTTTTGTTTTGTTAATTTAATAGAAAACCGAGAGAGATGATGTTTATTCAATATTAAAGTATTGAAATTCTTTAAGACGTGTAAAATGTTTGCGAGAAACTAATTATTTAAATACCATGACAAAATGTTTATTCTCATCTATACGTTTAATGAAAAAAAAGTGTTTTTCATTAGGTTTGTTCGTGTAAAAGTCCCGAAAGAATTATCCGGCAACGAAATTTCTCAGAATTTTAATGCTTTCTTTATCAAAGAGAGATGGTTGCAAGTTTTTACGCGAACGCAAAATTTGCAGAAAGTTGCAAGTTAAACGAACAGATTTTGACTTTAAAAACTCTTTAACAAAAATTTCGTATTTATCCAAAATATATTCAGCTGTTCTTCATCATGCTGATTATGCTTCGTACAACCAAACTTATCACCCTGGCCAACCGCCAAACAACAATAAATAGCTATTAACGTAGTAGGGTCATTCACGATAGGCGCACAAAAAACAGATGATCTTTTATATACAATTTTAAAGCATACTTATTTGGTTTTTTCAAGAAAATAAAACTTACAATATAAGGATTCACATGTTAACATTAAGAATGTTGTGAATACCCCTAAATGCCTTTACATACAACTCTGTAAAAGCATTACTATTGGTACCACTGCAATTTAAATGTATCTTAAGAAAAACGCTAGCAAATCAAAATTCAACAGACTGCTAATTTTTATTAAGTTGTGCTAATTTCTTGGTAATCGGATACAAGTGAAATGCATTGAACAGATTTCATTTGACATTTCAAAAGTTATGCGAAAGTTGTGCGAAATATACATAATGAGCGCTTTAGGCCAGCTAAAAAACTCGTTTTGATACCATGACTGGTTTGTAATAACTAACGATTGTGTGACATATCTACTGCAAACATGTATGTACATAGTATGCATGTAAATACCGTGGTTGCTAGGACCTCATTTGGGCATGACGGACACTATAAAATAATTGAAGAAGAACACTACTCTTGTGTTGTGCGGTTGCAAGTTATTTAAGATACATTAGACATGTGATTTTTAAGAAGAAATAAAACGCATATAATTAAATGCAATGGCCAAAAATTTAACTTTATTATATTTTCGACCACTTTTTGCAGTCCCAATTGCTGCGTATGTCAGCAATAACACGCCGAATATTCTCTTCCAAGGCGTCTTGAAATGGCAAACTAAACTGAGTATAAGTCAGGTAACAGCTGTCCAACTGTTAAAGAGACCAACTCCGAAAAAAGTATTGCTCCACTGAAAACCACACGTCTCAAAAAATACCCTTTACATACATCTATTGGTCGATAAAGCTGGCAACTTTGTGATTTAAGGAACTTGAATTTTTGAGTTTTCGGTGGTGTTGAATTTGGATAAAGATTAAAGCGTGGATAAGAAGGAAATTAAACCAAAAACCTAAACATGGAAATATTGAAATATTAAGGAAAATAGTGAATATTGAAAGATTTATTCTTATCGCTATTATAATTGGCATTGCTGTCTTTATTTTTCAAGAATGCTTATTATTTGCTTCTAGATGTTTAACTCTTTTATTTGCGATTGCTAATTTTTTTCTTTCTCCATTTTCACTCTATTCCGGTCCGTTATGTCGTCACAATCTATCAAAAAAGACAACGTAGCGGTTGAATTGCAATGTACCAATTTAAAATTGTTGCTTTCGGTTTTGTCTGGCACTGATTTAACAAAATTTAAAAACAATTAAATTGAACCAATTTAACAACTAGTTGTCAAATGAAATGGAATTTTAATTTTATTTCAATTTGGCAATATTTAAAAAAAATGAATTGAATGTCTAGTTGTCAAATGAAATGGAATTTTAATTTTATTTCAATTTGGCAATAATTTAAAAAAAATTATTCATGTAGTCTCTTTTCTGCACATGTGTAGGTACATATCAGGCCCGAATACGATTCACTTCTTTTCATATATGTATGTACGTTAATTTGTCCACGGGGGGGTTAAAAAAATGTGAATCGTATTCATAAAATTTTATTCGTAAATGAAATTTCAATCCCGAAACTCCCCGCCCCGTAGGCTGAGTCCTGCACACGGTCCTGGTACATAAATATGTACATGTACAAGGCTAGTTTATACAAGGTGATAATATACCAACAACAACAAATTTTCCGGGAGTAAAGAAAGAGAGAATATAAAATTGGGAACAATTCCTATCAAATCCAATTTTTTCTGATTGTGTCCGCCTTTACTATAACTTTCAAAAGTTTTAACCAATATTCGCAAATTTGTAAGTTTGTAATTCGCCATTTCTTTTACTGTCACCACTAAACTTATGTCAATAGGAAGAAGAATAAACCGTAAAAGACACGACTACCCGAAACTTTCAATTGTTTTGGAGAATTTATTCTGTGATAAACCTATTTTAAATATATCTGCATAATATGTTAGTCCTGACAGACGACACTTATCTGCATTTCGACATCAGCTGATTTGAAATGAAATTGAATAAGATTGGCAGCTAATTAAATGGCAAAAAATCATTACGAGTTGAAAAGGTGAACAACAGTTTGAGGCAATGTATTACACTTCATAAAATAGTGGCTATCTCAATGTTCGCTTTGGAATATAGATCTTTTGCAAGTCTATAGGATGCAATTGAAATTGTTGTGGATTTTTGCCAAGCAGTTTGCGAAAATCTTTCGGATTGCTTGTAGACATTTTGTTAGTTCACCATATTGAAATCACAATATTAAGTTCTTATGCGTATTTGAAAGAGGATTATGCATGAGTTAATTCAAATCAAGGCTACTTATCTAGATAACATTGCCTGTCTGTCAGCCCTTTTAGTATCACCAGGAGTAACCGAGATGCACATATGTATGTATGTATGTACATACATACACTTTGCATACATATATATGTTAGAAAACTATGATACATACTTACATTAGGTCCGTTCCTTATCTTTTCGGACTAAAATCTGAAAAGTGTCAAAATGCAAGAGCGTAAGCAAAATGCGCTCACTAAAAGAGAATAACAAGAAAAAGTAAAGGAACGCAAAAAACCAATTTTTAGTCCGAAGAATGACAACAACAAAACTAATGTCAAATAAAACTGTTTTTTGTTTTGCTCGTTGTGCAGCTTTGGTACCTTTTTAAAAATAAAAATGAATAATTTACCGATTCATGTTAAATGTTCACCAGGAAGTTTCTTGCGCATTCAAATTGGCACCATAAACTCTTTCATCACTAATCTGCAAGAAATATTGACAAATGTATGTATAAAATACATACACAAAAGCACAACCACGATAAACACTTACGATTTCAATTATTTTCTTGCCACCTTCCATTTTAATTTATGTACGTTTTAATGTTTTCATATTATTTTCTTTTTTTGTGTATGTATATTTTCTAACACAAGTCAGCTGTCAGTTGAGTTTGACACTTTTCATGATTTTGCCAGCAAAAATTCTTCGGACTAAATCTTGCAACTTCTGACAAAAGAGAGTCACATTTTACTCTCTAATTTTTGCTCTCATCTACAGGATTTTCAAGTTAAGGAACGCTTTTTGGACTAAATCTGACTACTTCGGACTATTTCTGGGAGATAAGGAACGGACCTATTATGTGTGTACAATGTACATATGTTTCGGTTAGAATTGGGAACTCTCCTTGAAAAACTCGATAAAAGTTAACCAGAAATCTCCGGATTATATATTACTTCAGTGTTATTGCTGGGAAATCGCCCTACTTCTGCTACGACATGAAATGAATTCGCAGAAATCGCAGTTAAAAACATCGAGTAAAATATACTCGTACTTAGAACTTCAGAAAAACTTTTGTTTGTAGTCATTAGGTAAGTTCGGGTACGGAAAATTATTGAAAGTTTTCGAAAACCGTCAGCTTTTAGCGTTCGCGTACGCCAAAAACTAACAAAGTAGGGGAAATTGAGAGAGCAAAGTGACATTTAAATTTGAGGGGAAGCTGTTAGTTTCCAACAGCAAAACAGCTGATCAAAAACAGATGATTGCAATTCGCATAATTACGAAATTATTGTTTAAGAATTTTAAAGGTGAAAATTATAAAATATGAGTGTTAAACATACTAGTAGCAAGTAAATGTTAGTTTGGTTAAGTTTCCTTAGTATAATGTTTCAAGAAAACACTAATGCAATGTTTTCCATTTTGCATATTTGGATGCGGACAAGAATTCAATCATCTGTTCGTTGAATTTGCAAGTTTCTGCAAATTTTGCGTTCGCGTACTGTTTTGGATAATTTTCTTTTGTGAGAGAAGAGAAGACAATCCCATGAATTTTGCTGTTGAAGATTGTAAACAAACGTACGTATTATTATCGTTTTATGCTAACAACATATATGTACATATTACATACATACATACATGCGTCCGCGAAGATAGGTCGCCGAGAAGACTTGCTATTGAGACGTTTATGGTTGGAAATGTTGGCTGGGATGTTGCATGTACATACATACATATCTACACACATATGTAACTATGTACAAATAAGTGTGTATGAAGAGTTGCTTTGGCTTGTACATACTTATGTACTTAAATACATAAGTACTTACTAACCAACAACCATTTACCACTGCCAAATTTTTCAATAAATCTTTTTATTAAATGCGCCAATGAAAACACGAAAATCTCTTAGGAATGTCAACTTCATTTTGTGTTATCAACAAACGCCTGAGGCTGTGAATGAGAAGTGACAAAATTCAATTCTGAATAAATAAATCACATCCCTAACGGCACAGTTTGAGCCGTGGAACGTACTTAAAATAAGAATAAGTGGACTTTACTTTTTGGACTTTGCTACTTACGGAATGGGTGATTTTTGTAATAATGCTAAAAACGCACAACGAAGTTTTACATACATTTCCGATTTCCTTTTAGTGGCATTGTCACGCAATTGACAGAGTCCTCAAGCACACCGTTGGTCAAAAGTTGGACTAGTTGGCAGATAGCTCGATTGCTAAATCAAACGCCACAGCTTTAATATAGTGAACGATGATAATCAGTGCAAAATTTGATTCAATACTATGATAGCTTATAAAAGTCTTTTCTTCCTCTTTGAAGTAAAACTTCAACACGTACTCCTTCTCTATTACCGTATCTGAACTCACTGTAATTCACTAATGTCTTTTGAACTTACTCAGCTCAGCAAAAGAATGTATATTCCAAAGATGGTGCAACTCCCGTTCCGTTCCCATACTGGAACGAATTTGTCATTCGTTGTTTGATATCACAATCCAATTCGATCGAATTAAATTTCGGTGTGGTGAAATAAGCCGATATAACTTGCCACTTTGCTCAAACCCTTGTCATGTTATGCTATGTTATGGTTTTTATGCAATGGTATATTATGTTACGTTGGGATGTTTTATCTTCTTGGTGTGGTGGCACAAGAATGGTGTACACAGGAATAGTTAGGTGCAGAACAAGTGTTTCTTCTTCTGCCAATATCTAAACTGTCTCACCATACTTAAGTTTTCCTCAGCTTAATTCCCGACATCCAAGCTCAGAACAAATGAAATTTGTTTCTTGTCACTAGAAAGGACGACTCGGCGAAGCAATATTTAATAAATAAAATTTCTTTCTGAAATTACAGTTTTAATAACTTTAAATTACTAAAGTATATTTAGTTTCTGGAGTGTGGAACGCTTAAGAAATACATTTTTTGTACACTTCAAAAAGTGTACCTTTTTTAAAAGTTCTGGGAGTGTTTAGCAATACCTCTCTTTTGACACACCACAAGGCTCCAATAAACCATCAAAAAAAGAGCCATCATTTTTCCAAATATGACTGAAAAAATACTTCTATAATCATTCAACAGGTCGATTGCTATATAGTACCGTTCTTAAGGTAATACAATTATTTATCATTTTATTTCTAATAATTAAATTAATAAAATGAAAACATAATCGTTCAAATACATACTTAAGTAGGTATGTTGCCAAAAAGATCTTTTCTACTGAAAGTCGGAATAAGGCATGAGACGCATCGAATATGTTTTCATTTGGATCCCCAAAAGAAGTCCTAAGCCGGGCTGGATGATGGAAATTTAATTTACATACACAAACAAATAAAAATAATATAATATGTAGATATGTATATGTATGCTGTTTCGATTATTCATATATATCTACTTACATATTTATGAATGTATTAATACTAGTACAGGAGTTTTCAGTATTAAAATTGTAATATAATTGTTTGAAATTGTAGACGTTTTAGAAAATACCAGCGATTGTATATAACCCAGCATTCAAAGTGTATCTCGCAATGAAAAATTACGTCAGACATGCAAACCATACAGGATATCTGAGGACAGTTACATATATGCACGTTACACACAAATTGTTCGGTTCGTTTTGAAAGGAAATCCACCAAGGAACGGTTTAAACCTTCAAATTCCTAATCCAGCACATTACATACATATGTATATATTAAACTGCAAAAAAGTAAATACTTTCATGTAAAAATGCTCCCGATTTTTTTTGTTATTTTCGCATAATTTTTATTTCATAATTCATAACAGTGCAAGACGCATCATACTACAACCAAAGAACGTAAATCTATAAGAAGCGACAACACGCTGAAATTTGGCGAGTGAATCCGTGCCGTCCATCTCCAGGAGTTCACCTCACGTCTTCACATCTTTTTTCGTCAAAATTCACCAGGCCGGTCCAGAATTCGCTGTGTATTTGCTTTTCGCTGCACCAAATTAAGAAGGAAGAAAGAAGATGGAATCAATGAAATTCATGGCCATTTTTAGATTTCGCATTGGAATGAGCGAAAATTTGCAAAAACTTCATATTTTATGAATTTTCTATTACACTTGTCATAGAAGTTAAATATACATATTTGTACAATAGCAAATTTTACAGATCCGTATGAATATATTGATGTATGTACATACATATGTGCGTTGACATTGTCTAAAAATTGGGTACCTATCTGTTTTGCCGACGGCATTTCGCATGGGCATTAATATGAAAAAAGATTTTTACTTAAATATGCTTTACAATGAATTTATATTTTCTGCTTACTTTACATTTGGGTAAAAAATTTAATTTTATATGTATGCATAAATATCACATATGGAATAATATGTACATATGTATGTAAATAATGTTAGTAAATGCAAGATACATATGTACATACATATGTATATGTATGTATACACGTCGACGCCAAAAACTCTAAAATACTACAACCATTCATAAATGCGGTTGTCTTTTCATTCATAAATGCAAACCCAACTCCTCTCCCTTCGCACACAATCGCCATCCACATGCTAATTTCAGACTTTCGCGACCAAAAATTTGAACAAATTTATGAAATTTCTGTCTTCCGTGCTCGCACCAAAAAGGAGGATCACTCTTGATTTTTTGGCCCAGTCCGGCATTAATGAAGTTGTGAACACGTTTACTTAAAATATATCAGACATGCTACCCCGGCAAGATTTTTAATTTCTAAAATCATTTATAATATGAATATTCATATGTATCTATTGATAAACACAGTTTTGTTAAATTTTATGAAAATAAATATTTAAATTCGATACGATTTCCCAAATAGGGCGTTAATTAAATCACGGCCTGTCCTCACCTCCATGTGCACTGCGTTCATATGTATGCGCACATATATATATGTAAATATGTCGCCGAATTTTGTCGCATTTGCACACCAGTGTTTATCATCACTGCTATTGCACTCATTTCACTGCGCTTTGCCGCTGTAGTAGGAATTCTACTACTTAAAAATCGTAGTCACAAAAGTTAATACAAATTTTAATTCTCAGTGTACTATACAAACGTATTAACCTCTTATCTAGCTTAGTGTTTACTTAAAACATTAATTTATAGTGATTTTTTCGCAGATCTATATCTCAAAGCTCTTTTTAGTACCTTTTTATACTCCTGCTATTTTTCATCAAATATGCTACCAAATTAAAATAGTTTTCTCTTTACCCCATGGAATGGCGAAGACTTTTTGAGCTCGGCACGATTGAAAACGCGCAGAAGTACACGTATTGAAATATTTATGCAAAAGTTAGCATATTTATTCATTTGCTAAATTTTTAGAAAACATTTATGTGCATACATATATGTACATACATACACTTAGATAGTAGGCTTTGAATCATTAACACTCTTTTAATAAGGCTCCTCCATTTTTCGATTAGATTATACTGATGACAACAAAACATATATACAGAAATAAATAAATGCATAGGTTTCAAAACAACTGAATGCAATTTATATATTAAATGTACACTAGTTTTGTTAATTACACTTGTTACACTTATTAGGCACCGACTTTCATGAACTCTGCAACACAAATTTATCACTAACCCACTACGCATGCAACATCATTTTAACACTAAATCACTCCCGAATATTCAATATATGTAAAGATATTATTAAAACACTATTAGAACTACGCGAGCAAACCATAATATCATAGTTTAATATAATTTTAGCAACATTTTTCACAATTTTTCATGTATTAAAATTTTGGTAGACACTTGGATTTCGGCCACACACATTCTCTGGCACTTTACGCTTTAATACCGCACTATTTTCACTCACAACTGATTAATATTGACACCGCAATAAGTATAATATATTTATTATGCACATTTTTCACAATATTTACGATTTTCATTGAATTTTTAATAAAAAACAAGCAGCACTTAAAAACTCCACTCTTGCTTTTATTTGTTATGATCGCAAACTAGCCGGCGAAAATATTTGCTTTTCCTTCTTTCGTGCGGACAGCGTATCAAAGGATGTGGTGAACTCCTGGAGATGGACGGCACCATACGGTCTCAGAAATCTCTGAAATTTTTCACTTCAGCGTGTTGTCGCTTCTTATAGATTTACGTTCTTTGCTACAACGGATCCTCAGAAAGCATTGCCTTGGTAACAAAATTCTAACAAGATTCACGTGGTATGCCTTCAAAAATGCAGAAAATGGTCGGAACGCACCCAACTATTTGCAGAAAGCGACATGGCCAAGCTCTGTTCCAACTGAATATTAAAAACCAGATCCGACCTTCCGCCGTTTTTTATAATACAATGTCCCATTTCTGAGTATGTATGTACATACATACATATGTAACTATTTATATTAACGCAAAATTTGTATAAATTAGAAATATACAAAATGTAAACAAATATTGTTTTGTAAACAAAGTTTTTTTTTCACAAAAATAATTTGAGTAAAAATTGAGATATCTCAATGAAATTTGGTACACAGATTGCACTTTGGCCAGGGTAGGTTGGTATTGAAAATAGTCAATATCTATCAATAACCACGCCCACCTCCCATATACATAACGGAAGCAATTTGAGTGAAATTAGGTATTTTGAGCGATATTGAACTAAGAAATTAGGTATTTATAAAATGTTAAAAAATGAAAAGTTTTCTGTATCTCAATAACAGTATAAGTTATCGTCAAAAATTTGGTAGACATATTTTCCTTGATATCGCTATTAAATATTCTTGAAATCGGACCATAACCACGCCCAACTTTCGTATAACGGAAATTGAAAAAAATGCAAAAAACTTCGATTTTTAGTATTTATTGGAACAAATTGAGTAAATTTTAATACTATTTGAAACAAGGAAACGGGGTTTTTATGAAATTATGGGCACCGCCCATACAAAAGTACTTCGCGAGGGCATATAAAATTCCTTACTTATTTTACATTGCTCTTTGTTACCTTTTTTATCCTTTCTTCTCTTTTTTTTATTCACATTTTCTTTCTTCATTAAAGCTTCTCCTTTATATATCGCACTTATCAAATTTATCAACTTGCCCTTGCGTCACATAAAATATACAATGAGAAGACTCGCACATGGTACCTTGGGCGTTCCGTGATGCGAAACAGATATGCTCGTAATAAAATGAGAAAACCGCGAAAACCGTAAACCGCATCAAGCAACGGCAAAACAAAAATACATGCGCATACATACATTTTTAACTACACGGTAAAAACGTTGCATACATATTTTCTATTTACTCGTATACCTATGGCGCACAAGAAACAATTTACAATTCCCGAGATGAGTTCTTAATTTCTGTTCAGATTATAAACGCAAACATGTATGTATGTATGTATGTATGGCGTTATGGTCATTTAGAGAACCTTTCGTGTTGTGAACTGGGAGACTTAGTACATTTATAACCACTGCGAGTTCACACGACGATCTTCAAGGAAATGAAAATAAAAATCCAGCTCCATAGTACGTAAAAAAATTGCATTTTAGCTCGTGTTATTTCAGTGGAAGCAAAAGCTGATAGATTAGTACTTTGACTTATGTACTTCACCTCACAATTAGGCGACACACTAAACTGATAAGTTTTGTTGAATATATTTTTAAAAATGATTTCTAAAATTTTAAAATTAAAATATTTATGGTTCAATCGGTCACGAAAGAATAAAAAATATTTGAAAAACGCTGCAACAAGGTTATTTGAGTTAAAATAAGATTATGAACGCTTTTTTGGCCAAAAAAAAATTATTTTACTCAAAACTCACTGAGTTTTAAAACCGGCCCCATATTGGAATTAATTCAAAACTTCATAAAAATTTGGAGCTTCAAGGAATATGTGGCTAAATAATCCTGCTGATTTCTAAAAATTATCTTGCTGGTTCTCTTTCTCAATATTTTTTAATGTTACGCCTTATCGAGAATTTTTTCTTCAAGACTGCATATTCACAAACATTCTAGTTTCTTTAATTGTTAGAGATTTTGATTAAATTTTCTTCAATTAACATAAGTTTTGTTTAAAGATCGAAGCTTTGGTTTACATGGTTTTTTGTTAGTGAATGAACAGAGTTTCAGTTGAAAAATATTGAAAATTCAATTTGAGAAAAATGAATATTAAAAACTTGCCAATGCCGTAAGTTTCGTATAATTCTGGAATCCACTATATTTCTTTATTTATTATTATTACTGTTTTTAATTTACAATATTACTTTTATTTAAATTTATATCTTACACAATGACTTGCCATAATTTTATTTCAGAAATATGTTTACTCCAGATGTTTGATATTGCCGTTATCGTACTTGCTTCGAAACTTAAATTTGTTACGTTAACTTAATTGGGGTTTCCCTGCAAGGGGCATATCGAGCCATAACCGCCAAAAGGACGTTAGCAACAAATACATTTTTTTAATCAGAACATGCTTTTTAGCTAATTTTCTCCACAGTTAAGCTTCACGTTTGAATGCAGCTTTGTATACAAGATTTACGTTGTTTTTTCTTCAAAACGCGACTTATAAAAATTCTTTGAATTTTGGTAGCCCATTTAATTTAAGTAACTTACTTCGAGCTTCCGGTGGCTAAAAATCTCTATTGATTTTTAAAATATTTTTGGCGTAGAATACGTCTTACCTTACGGTATGGGCACCCATGTCAGGTTTTTATTGTTGTAATCTCTATTTCTTTAATTATAAGGAAACGGCTCGGTAACTTTTTTTAAAAAATTTTTTGTAGTCAAATGAAGATGTTAGCTTTCGTTTGACATACATTTCATGTTGGTTGATATCTTCCTAATATTTAAATTTCTCAAATGAAAATTGTATAAACACATGCACACAAATATGTGTGTAGTGTTTGGTTGAGTGTTTGCTGTTGGGCGATTTAAATGTACTCGTGCAGCCCTTCTTTGTATTGCATAATTTTAGGCGGGCAAGTTCAAGTAGAGTAAAGGCAGAGAAAGCGCTGCCAACTACTGCTTATTGGTGGTGATTTTAACACAGAAATCACTTAAAATACTAGATTGGCGAAATTTATGAGCGATACGTTTAATTTGGATTATATTCGAAATGATGCTCCCACAACTATTGATAACACAACCATTGACTTAGTTTTTGCGAGAAATTTAAATGTTAATTTAAAAACATATTTATCCTATTTTTCCCATCATAAGCCTATATTCTCAAAAGTAACTTTCAAATAATCAAATAGATTTGGGTCTGTTATTTATCATTTATCTTTACTATTGATAACTACCATTGACTTCGTTTTTGCGAGAAATTTAATTGATAATTTAAAAACATTTTTATCCTATTTTCCTATCATAAGCTTATGTATATCATCAAAAGCAACTATCAAATAAAGAAATTCATTTGCTTGCATTATTTATCATTATAAATTATCATTATACATATGTTTTCTGTCTTATCGGATGGCGTATTCTACGTTAAACTTAATGGCCGTGTCTCTGACACAGCCTCCTTCTTTTTTTTACCAAGTCTGTATGTTATAGAAATAGATTCCATTTATGGAAAAAATTGCGCAACGCATTTGAGAGAAAAATCTCAAAAATATACTGTAATTTTCACCTACAGATCTCAGTACATTTTTTAACTACAAAATTTGGGGATGCTATTTATTGCAAATAATTTTTTTTAGTTTTTTTAAAACGTTTTAAAACCGGTGTCTCTGCTTCAAATGGTTTCGATGCGTAATTTAGTTAAATACAACGGTTACGGTAAAGGTTTAATTGTTTATCTGCAAATGTAAATTTACAAAATCATTAAAATATATACATATTTCGATGTTATGAAATGCTTACTGCAGGACTCTTTCCTGCTAACCTTATTTTTAACAATAATTGAATTTTTCAACTAATGAGGTGTTTTCGTGTTCGTAAGGGACAAAAAGATTTAACTCTTCCCAACTTTTACTGACTTACTTGAGCCGAGCTCAGCTTGGCAAGCCGGCTAGTTTAGTCTTTCGCTAACTGGCACTAGCTCTACGGAAGGCCTCGCAAAAGCCCCCTCATCTGATGTTTTCATAGTTCGTGCTTTTGGGCATGGACTAGGATGCGTATAATAAAATAATTAGTGTGGTTTTGCTTATTAAATTGTAACCGCCAACCGTAACGCCGGTGTCATGAGTGAGTCTTTTCTCTGCCCTCTGAGAGTCTTTCTCTGCCCTAGCTTCTCTATCTTGTTTGAAAAAGGCGGGTGTTTAGAGAGATGATCAGTAAACTCTAGCAGTTGCATACTCTTATTAAGGATGATGTCTGACAGACTTAAATGTGCGACTTGGATTCTTCAAATAAATATTATACAAATAATTACTCCGTCTGAAAACTCGTTTAATAAATAACTCTTTCTCAATTCGGACAGTGCCGTTCGTGTTGCTCTTCGTCAGTTTACCAACTCGTATGAGTTTTGCGAGTATTTAGATAGATTATACTTGTGCTGCTGAAAACAGCCTTGAATTCGACTAAGAGATGGTGCATGGCAATTCCTCTTTCTCGGGATTACCCACCAAAAGACTTGTAGTTTTTAGTTGACAGTTGTTTAAGTGAGTCAATGTAAGTGTTTTTGTGAAAATGGAAAAAATATGCATCGAGCTGTCATTAAAATTTTGTTTTTAAAAGGCAAACCAAAGACGAGTTGGACTCTATGTATGGGAACTAAGCACCATCATTTACCATAATCAAATTTTGGGCAGCTGAATTTAACAGTCGAATTAAAGTGAGAGAGAAAGAGGTTATAAAAATGTCCAAAGAACCTGTTTGCCACATATCATACCAAGATTAAGGCATTTAAAATCTGTCTGCGCTTTGGATGCCGCGTTTTTTCACGTTAGACCAAAACGCGCCGTCTCACACGAAATAAATATAAGTTCAAAAAAGTTCAGTTCTAAAATAAGTTATAAAAGCATTAGAAACAATAAGCAAAAATAAAGTTCAATATTTTGTTGGATAGCCATGTCGTTTTTAAACTTCGCTCAGTCTATTTGGCATTGAATTTGCCAATTTTACTGTTTCCTCAGCTGTTTTTTTGCCACTTTTGTCAATATAAAAGCAGCTTTACTGGTTATTACATGTTGTCGAATTCCTTTTTCTAGTACATCCCAAAGATGCTCAATAGAATTGAGATCGGGCGATGGGGTAGGCGTTTTAAGCTGTTTTGTACAAAAG
The DNA here is from genome assembly GCA_963971545.1 of Philophylla caesio. Lineage (NCBI taxonomy): Eukaryota > Metazoa > Arthropoda > Insecta > Diptera > Tephritidae > Philophylla > Philophylla caesio. The sequence continues at coordinate 34,276,321 of OZ020608.1, read as the reverse complement.
TCAATGCTGCGTTGTACAAAAGTCAAAGTCTAACGATTTCCGCAGTATGTTTGGGATCATTATCCTGTTGGAACCAAAATGTCGTAGGCCGGCCAAGTTTATCTGCACTATGCTTTAAATTCCTTTTAAAAATGTTGAGATATGCCCATTTATCCATTGATGCTTCAATAAATTCCAGCTGACCCACGCCACTAGCCACCATGTAACCCCACACCATAATTCCACCACCACCGTGCTTCACTGTACCAGCAAGATTTTCCTTCTCCAGCGCAGTTCCAGATTTTCGCCACACAATTTGACGACCTTTGATTTCGAAAATAAAAAATTTCATTTTATCCGAGAATTTGACTTGCTTTCAGAATTTCGAAGGCTTTGTTTTTTTTTTTTCTTTTACGGGTTTCTTCGAGCGACTCTGCCTTAATATATAGATTTACGTAAAATTTTTCTAACAGTTTCGGCACAATTTTTTTTTAAATATTTCACTGACGCTCTCAACAATTTTCGTTGATGTAATTCGAGGATTAACCTTTGCCATATTTTAAATCCTGCGTTCTTCCCGATGTGATAACAATTTTGGACGTGCTGACCGCGGTTTCGATGTCAAAATTCCGGTTTTTTTGAAATTGTTTACTACACGTTGGACAGAAGAATGTTTATTTATTTATTTACTAAGTCTTTAGTTTAACAAAACATTACAGATTATACAGTTTGCTTAGAACTATTAAAAATAATTTATAAACTAAAAAATGGAGTTCAAAAGATTCAAAAAAACCGATATTAGGACTGAAAAGTCGATCGTAACAACATTACTTATGTATACTATAAAATTGTCGCGTGGCACGCGAAATCGGCGCAATGATGGCATATAGTGTTCTAGCGTTATCACCATAAAATGGTAAAAATGTTCGAAGGGTTCGCTGAAGAACATTAAACCTAATCTTTTCCAGCAAATAAGGGCAATCAACTCCACCTTTAATAATATTGTAGGTGAAGGATAGGCTCAGTATAGATCTGCGACTTTCTAAATATTTAAGATTTAATAGCATTAGGTGAGAATGATATGATGGTATCGGATCTACAAAGTTCAAAGATCGAAGGGCAAATTTAAGAAATATTTTTTGAACACGCTCAACCCTATTTAAGGCAAGCTGGTTATATGGCCTCCAGATGAAGACTGCATACTCGAGGTGCGATCGAACAAAAGAAGTATACAATAATTTCAAGGTGTATGGATCTGAAAAATTCGAGGTATTGCGTCTCACGAAGCCTACAACAGAGTACGCCTTTGATATTATATAATTAATATGCTTATTGAAAATAAATCTTTCATCAAACACTACTCCAAGGTCCTTTATCTCAGTCACACGATTCAGGACGTAAGACGAAAACGAGTAATTGGTAGGCAGGACATTAAAAATCTTAGAATAGGTTATATGTCAACAATTATTAAGGTTCAAAGAGAGCCGCGATTTTAAACACCAGAGGTAAAGATTATTAATATCAGCTTGGAGGCTGAGTGCATCACCTGAGTTTTTTATTGCGGAGAAAATTTTTAGATCATCTGCATACAGCAAAGCTTTAGCAAAGGAAAAGCAACTAGTAATATCGTTAATAAAGAGTATAAACATAAGTGTATCTCAAATGCTACCTTGCGGCACCCCCGAAGAAGGGACATGAGTGGATATGAGACTAGCCAACGTAAGAAAACTGAATGAAAGCCCAAAAGTTCGACCAATTTTTCGAAAGCTTTCTCCATCTTTCCACTGTTTGATAATTATTTTTCTCTCCGACACACTAATTTCTTTTTTTTTTTAATTCAATATTTTAAAATTTGTAATACCGTATAACCAGATTTTCTACTGAACTCTTTAGCGAACAATTAAAATGTAAAGGAATGAAAAATTAACAAAAAGAAGAAACATTTTTATAAAAAGTAACGGTATTATCCAATCAAGCAAGCTGAACGCAGACTTTGTGGTGGCTGTATTTACATGTTATTACTTTTAGATCCCGTTATTAAAAGAAAATCTGGATTTTTGTTTTTCCATTTTGAACACAAGAATGTAAAAAACTAGTTTATCAGCCGTGCTCCCAGGTTCACATTTCAATTTCACAATGTGATTTTAAAAATTTCCTGTTAAAGTGAATTAGTGTGCTACCAATTTCACAAATTTCTTCGCATATCAGGTCATCCCTGTCACACATATCGGTTATCGTTTTGGCAATTCACAAACAGCTGTTGTTGAAATTTCCCTTTCGGATTCAACAATGTATGCTTTTTTTAGGAGTCATCTGCAAAACACTTAACAATACTCATATTTTAATGAATAACTAATACAGAAATGTTATAAATGGCTTCTACAAACATCAAAGAATATTTCTAAAATTATTCCAATCGAAAATAATTAAACATTCACACACTTTTTGGCATTTACTTTTCATTTCACATACAACCAAGCATTCGAATTTAATTCACAAAAATTATTGTGAATGTGAATATGGGAGCACCAAACATGTGATTTCAAACCGAATCCACAGGGAAATTTGTGGTGAACGCAGACTTTATGGTCTACTATGTGTAGTGGCCGCTGTGATCGAGTTGGTAGCGGTGCGTGCTTTAACTCGATATGCCGGTTAGTTCGAGGTTCGAATCTCAGTGAGGGCAAGCAATCATAGAAAAAGTTGTTTCTAATAGCGATAACCCCTCGGCAGGCAATAGCAAACCTCCGAGGGTATTTCTTCCATGAAAAAGCTTCTCATTTAATACATCTGCCGTTCGGAGTCGGCACAAAACTGTAGGCCCCTCATTTGTGAGATAATATAAAGACGCACACCACAAATGGTAGGAGTAGCTCGGCAAAACACTGAGCTATATAGCAGGGCTGCTCAACAAACGAAACGATACCATTTTGTTTTGTTAACGAGCAAAATTAACTTAACGAAATGAGTTTGTTGCGTTTCGGCGCCATGTTATCAAAACGAAATCAAATCGTTAATGTTGCAACGTTATAAAATTTTCGTTTTCGTTAATTTTAATGTGCCTAAAAGTATGCAGCGCTTCTGTTTGCGCCTGTTTGCAACGAGTGAATCTCCAGCGTTTTTCTTAACGTTTTAACGTTAACGCCAGCATTTCGTTTCGGTTAAAAACGTAATGAAATTTATTATGATAATTGCTTTAACGATAATATTTTGAAATGTTTCAACCGAAACAAGAGAAAACATTTCGGAACGGTTAAATTTAACGTTAAAATGCATCCTTGCTATATAGTATAAGCGCCAAAATTATATATTATTATATGTGTGTATTGATAATCTATGTACTTATGTAATGTACTAAATTAAAAGACTCAAAAACTCTTAAAAACTGCTAAAAAGTTTTAAATAAACAATAGTATACCCCTGCAATAAAAATTAATACAAAAATTAGAAGAAGAGTTAATGGCTATATCTGCGTACTTACATACTTATTTTGTGTAATGACGTTGTTCATGCAAAGGAGCAATAGGCATTAAAACTACGCTAAAGTACCATTATTATTATTATAATTATTATTAAGACCAATCAACCCGGCACAATCCCATCCCACAACCAGCATGCAACGAAGCGTTGCTCATTATGTGTTTTTTTAATTATGCAATTGTCGAAAATACAAGTCATAATTAAACAGTATTAAGTAAAAAATTAGAAACTAATTTTATCAATAAAATAAAAAAGAAAGTAGGTTTGAAGGTATTGTTAGTTTTATAAAGATTTAAAGTTTAAAAGCTATCAATGTAACGAACAGTGTTAGATGCACAAACACCTAAAATAAGTATGTTTTGTGTAATGACGTTTTTCATGCAAAAGAGCAATATGCATTAAAACTACGCTAAAGTACCATTATTGTTTTTTTTCATTTGCAATTACAATTGTATTTAAATGAGTTTTTCTTCAAAAATTTAATCCCATTTCATTGGTCCGCCATCGTCATTTTGATTTAGGGTAAAAAAGTTTCAAGTTCATAATCCTATTAAAGTCGTTTTTCTTAATCTGATCGGACGTCAGTACCAAAAGTTAAGTTCGGCACAATTTTTGACATTGTTATATAAAATTTCATGTAAGCCAAACTCATTCCTCCTCTTTTATTTACTGAAGAGAAGACGATGAAGCAAATGAACCACCACACATACACCTGCGCGCTATGGCAGCAGCCTCCACGACATTCGAGCGCAGTATCTCACATCAAATTAAATCCTTAAACCTTGACACGTTGGTATTCGCTTAAGTGTTCGATAGCAATGGTGTTAGACTGAAGGATACTTGAGGCACTGAAGTGCGGTTGGTACCTTTGGTTGAAACGAAAGCAATGTGCGATGTGTGGAGAAGGAGTGAAGGGACCGAGAATGCAGGGGTGTTAAAACTTTGGCCCAGCAATTAAAAACTTAACTACAATGGTAAAGCCTACAACGACATCCGCTCTAATAAGGATGATAAGAGAAATGACAACTGCAATGTCGTAGTGCGTCTGAGATAAAAAGCACCACATAAAACCTTTCGGAAATTTTGACAGCTCACAGTTGTAGTAAGATGAAAACGTAAAAAGCGAACATCAATTTGGTCCAGAGCAATACAAAACGACACATATATATAAACCTCAGTGGAGTCCGTAATATTGCGCATATTTATTCTTACAAACTCATACATATATAATAACATATTTGTATATACATATACATTTCCATATATGTACTTATGTATAAACATACATAGACACACAAGTATGTGAGCCGCTGTATTGCCGAAAGGATGCGAAGACAATAAAGATATTTTAAATTAATGTTGCCACGTTAAGCGTGAGTCTAGGGTAAACTTCCGGTCCTGCGTTTGTTTATTGTATATATGCACATTAGGGTGACAATTAAATGTATGGAGTATTTTTTTTTTCTTTATTGTTTTGGTCTCAGTGTTTTTTTGTGTGTAGTTTTATTTAAAAAAAATTCTAGTAAAATTTCAAGGTCGTAGGAAGAGGATTAGGGGGCGCGTCGGCCCCCCAAAGTTACACAAAATACGTTTTTTCACGCAAATTCTTACTTTGACTGCTTGTAACTTTCTCTGTGTTTTTTTTTTTTAAACATTACTGGCGAAAGATGTTCATTAATATGTCTACAATAACATCTGTCAATAACATTTTTGTCTAATGTTAATATTTAATGAAAAAAACTTAAATATAGGAGAAAAAGTACGCCTCAATGTCGATTTATTATACTTAAATAAAATTACTTATATGATTCAAATTTTGGATTTTGTTCAGATTTATTTAATTAAAGATTCATATAGAAAATTCCTTATGATTTACGTAAGAGTAGCTTCAACAATTATATACAGTAAGACCTCGCTAGTCCGAACTTCAGACTTTTTTTGTTTACTTTTGTTTTCAAGTGTAAGAATTGTCTTTAAAAGTTTGCTTCAAATTTTTTTTGCCTGAATGCTGAAGCGATCTATAATATTGACAATTGTGACCGAGAATATTCCCGTTACAACCTCAACAATATTATTCTCAATGCTTGCGTAAGCTACCGGCAAAAAATCAGCACCAATGTTTCTCGGAAAATAGATTCTTATTTTACAGTTATATGCAGCAGCCGCAAACATTTTTTAATAGCATTAAATTTGCAAAAAAATCATTCGAAGTGAATATTTGAATGTGAAAAGTCGAAAATGTCTGCTAGAAATTTACGTGAACGCATATATTTAATTGGTTATTGTACCAACTCATTAACGGGAAGTAAACTACCCTCCAATATAGAAGTGTTGAAAGTTTTGTTTTTCAATTTACGTGTAGTAAAAAAAAATTTACGGGAAAGTTCAGATTTAGTTGTAAAAGAACTATTCGTGTTCTGGGAAAAAGCCCGCATTCCGGTCAAGGATAAACAACACTGCATTACAAATGTAGAGAAATTGTATAAAGAATGGCAAAGCTTTCAAAAAGATTCAAAGAAGACTTCTAATTTCCATAAGAGCAAAGTAAACACGTGGAAAGAAAAATTGGATATGCTTTTTGACGTGGCGCATGCAAGTGCATTAAAAATAATGTCGAATCAAGAAGATATTGATTTCTTGATAAGTCAACGAAAAACGGGGCGCCCAGGCTTTATGTATGGTATCGATTACGAAGAAGTACGCCGAGAGTGCCGACTTGAAGAACGCAACAACAATTTATTACAACGGAATAATCGTGAAATTGCATTAATTGGTTCGTTGTATGTTATTGTTTATTTTTTATTTTCTTTAAATTAAGTCGTTTTTATTAGATGAAACTGCAGAGTTGCTGTCATCTGAATCTTCAGAGAATGATAACAGTTTTCCAGATATGGACTGTGAAGAATTTCAGCATTAAAAAATAAATTAAAATTAAATGAGCTCGACGCTATCTGCCTTCATTGGGATGGTAAACTTTTGCCGGCGCTGACGGGAAATGATAAAGTTGATAGGTTGCCTATAATAATATCGAGCGGTAAAGTTGAACAGCTTCTTGAAATACCTGCACTTGATTCCGGTACTGGAAAAGAACAGGCATCCGCTGTATGCGATGCTATTTATGAATATGGTCTGCAAAATCACATCAAAGCTTTAGTGTTTGATACAACAGCGGTCAATACTGGGCGTTTCAATGGTACCTGTACGTTAATTGAAAATAATTTACAAATACAACTTTTATGGTTACCATGCCGTCATCATATATACGAGATTGTTTTAAGATGCGTTTTCGAAGAAAAAATAAGCTGTTATGGAAGTCCAAACGTTAAAATGTTTGAGAAATTTAAAAATGCTTGGGCTAAGATTGATGCTAAAAACTATGAGTATGGCATCAACGATCCAACTGTCAAGACGTACATGAAAGAGTCTGCTGTTCGCATTATCGGTGCAGTAAATAATATCTTGGAAGAAAAACAACCCAGGGAAGACTATAAAGAATTCTTGGAACTCACTTTGCTCTTCCTGGGTCAAAAACCAGAAAAGACACATCCAAACAGCCTAATGTTTCGATCGCCAGGAGCTGTTCACCATGCAAGGTGGATGGCAAAAGCGATTTACTGTCTAAAAATATTTTTATTCCGTAACGAGTTCCAGCTTTCAGCAACTGAATTAAATGGGCTTCGTCAAATTTGTGTTTTTATTGCTGAAGTCTATGTCGAAGCGTGGTTTTCTGCTCCTTTGGCCATTAAAGCGCCATATCAAGATTTTTTATTTTTACAAAAACTTGAAAACTTCAAAAAAATTGATGCTGCTATATCTTATGTTGCTCTTAAAAAGTTCAGGAACCACTTGTGGTATTTAAGCTCTGAGGCGGTTGGTCTTGCATTTTTTGACAGCAACGTATCCCTTTTTTCAAAACAAAAAATGGTGGCGGCTTTGGAAAATGATTTTGAACAAGAGCAAAACACAAAGCGAGCTACAATAAATGATAGAGAAATCGTTGAAATATTCCATGACGGAATTGAACAGTTCGTCTCTGCCGAAACAAAAGCATTATTTGAAAGATTTCAAATAAATACTGATTTTTTTAAATTAAACCCAGACAAATGGGAGCAGGACCAATCTTATTGTAAAGCGGCTGAACTGATGAAAAAATTAAATGTTACAAATGACACTGCCGAAAGGGGGGTTAAATTGATGGAAGAGTATAATAAACTATTTACCAAAAATGAACGCCAAAAACAATTTGTTTTAAAAATTGTTAGCGATTACCGCCATCGGTTTCCGGACTGTAATAAAAAGACATTGTCTCAAGTGCTTTAAACAATATTAATAAAAAGAGAAATCATATACATAAGTAGTTTTATTTAAGTATAATAAATCGACATTGAGGCGTACTTTTTCTCCTATATTTAAGTTTTTTTCATTAAATATTAACATTAGACAAAAATGTTGTTGACAGATGTTATTGTAGACATATTAATGAACATCTTTCGCCAGTAATGTTTAAAAAAAAAAAACACAGAGAAAGTTACAAGCAGTCAAAGTAAGAATTTGCGTGAAAAAACGTATTTTGTGTAACTTTGGGGGGCCGACGCGCCCCCTAATCCTCTTCCTACGACCTTGAAATTTTACTAGAATTTTTTTTAAATAAAACTACACACAAAAAAATACTGAGACCAAAGAAAATATCACTTTCGAAATTAACTGTCACCCTAATGCACATGTGTCCTCTTTCCTGCTTTCACATCGTTACATTTTTGAGCATCTTAAATAATTATCATTTACCTGACAAAAACCTTGCGAATGCTCCTTGTCTAAGAAGTGTAAAGGGGACATGCTGAAATAGCTTGCACAAAGCGGCACAGCGAACCGTTGCAAAATTGATACAGCCGGTGAACGTGATAAAATAAAACAAAAATGAAATTACAAAAGCTTGAGTATATTGTATATAGATAAAGAAGAACACAAACGGTATTCAGCACCCGGGTTCCAGCTTTCGTTATCGCTAAAACTCCATAACCAAAAAAAAAACCTAAATGAATTTGAGCAGTTTTGCCTATTTTCGCGATTATCGCATAAAAAAGCCTCTCGGAAAATCTCCAAAATTTTCCATTTTAATCAAATTTTTTTTTATTTAGATTTTAGCGAACTATTTTTGACAACTCATACTGCTAAAATTCCGATTCCAGTGTATTTTCCATAGCTAAAAATGAAAGAAGTGTAAAATTAGCGACGAGGAAAAGTTGACGATCAAACTATCAGACAACAAGTAAGAGGTTCTATTTCATTTTTTATAAATGCTTGATTATATAGAAAAAATTGTAAATAATAGGACTGAATGGAAAACTCCTATAATAAAAAGGTGATAAATGACCACAAAAGTTTACTCTTTGCAGCATAATGAGACGGATTTCAGTAAAAAAGTCTGTATATTTCTTTTGGATGTCGAAAAATTTCAGTAAACCGATCCTCTGAAATCGAGAGCAATAATTTTCTTTGGCTTCGCAAACGGTTACTTATATTTCGCGTACAAATAACTAAGATACTTTGTAAATATCTTCCCAACGCACTTATCTTGGTAATATTTATTGTTACGAAATTCTATCCAAAACTTTTTTTTAATATACCGAGGTTATGGTAAGTGACTCCTGCGGTGGATAAAAGTATTAGATTTATCCTTGGTGATTTTTGGCGATGAAGAGGCCAGAATCGCGTTAAAGAAAAATCGCTAAAAGTTCGGATAACTTTTAACATTTGGATTTTAAGAGATTTTTAGAGAATAAGCGTTAGCAAAAGCTGGAATCCGGCTGCAGGTAACTTCAACAACCTACTAGGCTTTTCAATCGCCTCATATTTCCTTCAACCCAATCAAATGTGACTTTAGCTCAACATGGAGAATTTTCATAACGAATTGAAATGAACAAGAACAAAATTTAATACTCCGATTGCATTTATCGATGGTCAGACTGTTTGCAATGAAATTGCGTGTTCCCAGAACTAGCGTATTACTATTTTCAAATTTTGTACGAGTATGTAGGGAATTTTGCCCAATTGTTTTACATACAAGTGTAAAACTCGCGCTATGAAGTAAAAATAAAGAATAAAGGAATTTTTGCAGGTATATTTGTACAAACAGACACATGTACATACCTACACTCGTGTTCGTGAACTGTTTTAGCTACTTTCATACTTTTTATTTATCTATGAATAATAATAATATATAAGTCAGAGCCCCATCAGGCTTTATAAGGTAAACCTTTTCAAAAATAGGACTTCGCAGATTTTAAGTTTTTCGATTAACAAGTGCTTAAAAATAATAAAAAAATAATAAAATGTTAAAAAATTCCGAGTTCTAAAGTTTATACTCACTAAATATAAATCCAAATTCATTTTTATTTTTGATCAAAAACAATACCAAAGCTTAAAAGAATAAATCTAAAAATCGTGTAATACCATGTTTTGAAGGTATGCTATTATATCTAGAGCATTTTGCATTATCGGAGCACACAAACAATCTCAAGATTATCTTTGGATGGCTTAAGGCGTCCGATTTAAATAATTATGCGCTAAAAGAGGAGACTTTTCAAAATGCGAATTTGCTCATTTTGAACTCTTTTGGGAGCCAGCGCATAGGGAGCCCTAATTGTGCACCTTGCGGACCACGTTTTACGGACTATTTTACTTTTGACTGACTTATTATAAGCATTGTAACTAATGTTTTTTTTAAGAGGTGTGGTTTACAATGAGGCAATAATTTTTTTGGAGTTAGTCTTTTTGACAGCTGTTACGTGATTTATGCTCAGTTTGTTTTGTAATTTCAACACGCTTTGAAAGAAAATATTTGGCGCGTTATTGCTGACATACGGCCCCAATTGCTGCAAAAAGTGGTCGAATGGCAAACCCTTCTATTTTTATTAAAGCTAAATTCTTGGCCATAGTATTAAATTATATGCGTTTTACTTCTTCTTAAAAACTACAAGTCTAAAAATCGCCCTTATTAAATACTCGTAATAGCATATACCCGTGGCGTTGCCCACGTACCTTTATTCGAATGAAATAAAACTATTTGGTTCTCCCATGATATAAAAAGTTATTTAATAAAACTCTTTAAATGTTAAGATAAAATTCGAAAACAGAAAAACTTTTTTAAAAGGTTTTGATTTGTTTCCAAAAAACACAAAAAAAAAAGTTCAGTGTAAAGTGCAAGGGAGCGTAAATTTTATATTATCGTAAACTTCTGTAAATACCAAATTTCAAGTGTCATTTTCATTCGCATTTAACTTTGATTCTGTGGGGAACCAATTCGCGACAGTGGAACATAAAGCTGCCCACTTTCGCTCAAAGATCAACTCCAATAGTATAAAAGTTTGCCCTTGTAACTTATTAATAGTAACTGCTTTTGCTATTTCTTAAAAGTTTAATATAACACCGACATATTAATACATATTTAACCTATTTTTTTCTGAAATAAACATAATACTTTACCATTAATTATTCAATTGTTATATTAAATCTCTCAACCCTTTGATGTTTGTAAGTTCTAGATGAACAAGACTTAAACCCATCAAAAAGTATACCAAAATGATCAGGATGATGAGCTGAGCTGATTTAGCCATGTCCGTCTGTCGGTCCGTCTGGTTGAACGAAAACTAGTCCCTCAGTTTTTGAGCTATTTAAATGAAACTTGGCCGTCAGGTGGCTTTTTATAATTTATTAGACATTTGTTGGAATCTACCAGATCGGACGACTATTATGTATATGGGAAGAAAGTCCGCTTTTATTATCCCTATATAAGCAATGAAAATCATACAAATCAAAGAAATATAACATATACATAGCTGTCATTCAACCGATTGTTCATATATGTCATTTAGCACAAAAACCCCTCCATTTAAGCAGCACAAAGATTTTGGACAAATAATAGTTATTTATTGAACTATTTCAGCAGTGAAAATCATTAAGATCTGAGAAATATAACATATAGCTGTCATACAACCGATAGTTCAAATATTGCATTTTGGGCCATAACTCATTCATTTAATCAGCTAACGATTTGAAATTTTGCACAAATATATTTAATTGTTAGATATACATATATTCAAATTGAAAATTATAAAAATTAGAGAAATAAAAAGAATAGCTACCATCTAACCGATTGTTCAGATATTGCATTTTGGGGCATAACTCCTCCATTTAATCAGCTAACGACTTCAAATATTGAACAAATATAAGTCATTGTTAGATATACATATGTAAGTATATTAAAAGTGAAAATCATATAGAGAAATAAAAAATATAAGGCTACCATACAACCGATTGTTCAGATATTTTATATAGCACTATAACCCCTTCATTTAAGCAGTTTAATGGAATCATAATGATCAAAGAAATATACCATATACATACATATATAGGAGTGGGTAAATTTTTTTCTTGACAAAGCGGTTATCAAAATCGTAAACTACGATGAATTCTAAGAAAATTGCCCAAGAAACTATGGATCTAAAATCAAAATCGAGCTTCCGGTTTTTAACGAGAAACTTTTCGTATTTTGTATTTTGTAAAAATCAATCCAATTTCTGTTACACTGTCGATTGTTTGTTCGATTTGCACTTGTTTTTTTTTATTTTATTTGTTTGCTATGATTTTATCAACTACTCAGAGAAAGCAAAGCAACGCTGATAAATTACTAATAAAACAATTGTTTCCGAAAGCATGGTTTTGAAAGAAAGAAGCGCGATTCTAACATTTTAAAGCAAAATTTAAGCTTCTTTTAATTATGGAGTCATCTGCTATATCAATTAGTTCTTCTGCTAATGATATTACATTATCAAATCACTCGGAATCAAATTTGGTGCATATGCCAGGTCCTAGTTTTAGTGCTTTCGGTTTGCCAAGTGATTTACACGAACTAAATTGGCCCAGTTGTTTTCGTACGCATCTTTTACTCCACAAGTGGCTGATAAATTGATTGAAATTTGGAGCAAATTGAATATTGGCATAATAACGAAGAAAACCATAATAACCAAGCTGAAAACCTTGCTAAATAAATATTCTAACGAAATAAAAGACACGTCTACATCTGAAAAATACACCGTGGCTCATGTGGTTTGATGCCTGATCATTAACACGAATTTTTGACTGATCAGCATACCGCAAGAAAACTGACAATTCCAGCAGTCCTGGCGGATATTGTTGATTTGGATTTGGCTCCGACAGCTACCGAATATTCATCTTACGGGCCTGACTTATCTGATATGGACGCTGGTGAAGATTTTGTGTTTAAAACACCAAATGCAGAAAGGCCAATTGTTCTTAAGCGCGGTCCGTATACGAAAAGGCTTGATACCCGCAATTAAGCTATGATGTGCGACAGATTTGGTGTGTCAGACAGAGTTGCTGCGTGTTTGGCTACGGCACTTTTTAAAGATATAGATTTCAAGGACGACAATGGGGAACTTATTATTGTGGACAAATGTAAAGTAGCGCGAGAAAAGAAAAAAAGCAGGGATTCTATGCGTCAAAAACAATGCAGGGATTCCAGCGTGCTGGCATTCTCATTTGATGAATCATTGACAATGGAGAAAATTAATCATAAGCTTCACCCGAGAATGGTTAAAGAATCCCACATCGTGGTTATGCGAGAACCTAAAACCGAGCTCTTGGGTCATTTAACACTCAATGCTGAGGACGCTGTCACAAAACAAAATCTGCTATACGAATTCTTTGTTAAAAAGAACTTAGCTCTTTTCGATCTGGTTGGTATTTGCTGCGACGATGAAGTCACCAATACTGGCACGCAAAACGGCATATTACGACGATTTGAAGTACTGTTAGACAGACCATTGCACTGGTTTGATTGCTTGTTACATTTTAATGAGTTACATTTTCGCCACTTATTTGCGCGCTGGAAAAATCGACTAAAAGTGGACCGCGAACTGACAGTGGAGCTCTGACAAAATGAATGGAAACCTGTGAACAGATTCAGGTAAGCAATGAATAATTACTTTTTATATTTTTGGTTCTAAATAAGTAACTTGTTCTTTTTGTAGGTTGTACCCGACTTTCAGCGTATTTTGCTGGGGAATATGCCTCCTTCCTTGTCGTTAGAGCAGGAAAAAACTTTTTCTACGCACGTTAAGTACTTGTATCGGACAGCCAACGCGATTCATAACGTTTCCTGTCCAGAAGATTTAGGCAACATGAAATCTGGACCCATCGTTCCTTCTCGTTGGTTAACCAAAGCTAGTAGACTTCTGCGATTGTACGTAACAACAAATTCACCATACAAAAAATTTAAGAATTTTAGCAACGTTTGTCATGAAAGTTTACGTACCTATGTACCTTAATGTTAAGTATTACATCTCGGTTATATATGGCAGTTCACTCTTATGTAAATTTATTTGTTCAACGCAATATTTACCATCTGCGCGAAATTGTAAATAATGTTGTTCAAAATAACTCATATTTTGCACATTCAGAAAATGTGCAACTAAGGCTGTGTGTCAATTGGTAGAAAAAAGCAAATTTTGACAGATAGAAATGAAATTTTGACATTTTTCGTGGTGGAAATGAACGTCAGAATTTTACCTAGCTCAAGGTGCTAGGTAAAATTTGACAGCTTCACATTGTTGGCAGAAACACAATATAAGAAGCAAATAACTTCATACCAGCACGACCATCCGTGATGTTTGTTGGGAATGGTTTTTACAATTTTTCTAAACGTGCTAGAAGAGATTATTAAATGCACTCGGATTTTCGTTTCGTCACGGGACATAATTGCATTGATGTCCTCAGATATAACTCTCATGTGAAGATAAACAATTTCCAGAGAATATTCGCACAAAATCAAATATAAAATTGTAAGTAATTCTCATGCATGTATTACCTGGCGGTTTGCGCGTTGCCTTAAGTTTCCAATTAATATCGAATTATCAAATGAAAACATTGCTTCTATTTCCATCAATAAAGATAAATATTTTCTTTGTATTCTCTCATTTCATTTTATATATAATTTAGCAATTTTAGCACAACGCAAAAAATTTGTTATTTGGCACGAACGCTTGTTTTGTTTTTCAAATTATTTTACACTACAGTAAATTTTTCTACCTCATCTTACCACGGAGTAAAAGTTAACACACAGCCTCACAATGCTTTTTGATGACAGAAAGGAAGTGCGCCAGAGGGCTTTAAAAAAAAGGTTGTACTATCGTGAAAACCTTTACGACCCAAGAAAATTAAGAGCTTACAAAAAACCCACTATAAATTTTGACAGCACTAATTATGTTGAGATGATAAACTTAGATAACAATAGCATTTTTTCGGAGCAGCCCTTCACTGCAAACATACCCTATGACCACTTTCTCGAATACATAGAATTTGACAATCCTCCGCTTCTGGATCCACAAATTCCTCCACATATTTAAGGAACCGAGCGATTTGTGCAACTGCTGACTAGCATTTCACGTTGAACTATTGAAAAAAGTTGTGATGGTGTTATGGCAGTCACGGTTGCGAGTCGAAACGCAACATCTAGGATGGACAGCATACACGACTTTAAAATTAATTAATTCTGAACTTTAGAAGTATATTATTTTTTGTTTGGCCCTTAACAGATAAGTTTTTGTTTTGTGTTTAGATATAAAATTATATTGTTTACTACAATACGATTTGGCGGAAGATGAAAGCTATTCAAGTTTGAAATCTAGAAACCAGCGCAAATTTGTTTATTTTAATTTGTATAGATGGATAGATCACATAATTTAACATAAAAAGCATTCAATTTTTTGGATTACAATGTTTAAACTCTTCTGCTGTACGGTCACTTCTTTGTGTTTTCGGTTCTAGTAGTTGTTACTATTTTCCACTTCATTTATTTAAAAAAAAAACACCAAAAGTTTGTCGTTAAAAACAGGAAGCTCGTTTTTGATTTTAGACCCATGGATTCTTGGGCAAATTTTCTTAAATCTATCGTAGTTTACGATTTTGATAACCGCTTGATAAATTTGTATATTGCTCTCATACAACCAATTTTTCTGATATTGCATTAAGCACCAAAACTTAATACAAAAAACTTAACATATAATAAATTATAATTAAGAAATATGAAGTGACTATTTTGATGAGATACCTCTTGAGGAGGAGGTGAAAGATTCTCATTAAGCACCCGCTTCAAGCACTCACGTACAATTTTTGGTTAGCTAGTGACTGAAATTAATAAAAATTCCTCTTCTCATAAAGGACACAATAAATAATATAATTATTCACTTCTCATTATACAATTAAACCAAAACGTGTGAACGGCTGGCGGATTAACTTTAAGGTACCCATGCAAAGTTCACTTAAAATGATCCCGCATCAAATTTTTTTTTATTTCGTTAGATCAACGCTAACACTGCAAAGCCCTCAGATAATGGTACAATTCTTGAAGTTAACATAAAGCATCCCAAAAACAAGCTCATAAATAAAACTCCTTTCAAGTCCTTTTTTCTGAACGCTCTCTATTTGGTTATCCGGGACATCTCGTTCGTGTTTGATCGGCACTGATGTATAGAATTTGCTCGTCGGTATACGCTGTATTTGGTGACCAAATAGTTGAATGCTTGCAAGTCTTTGTATTTTGTTTTTTAACTTTACCCCAAAAAAGGGTGTTTCTATTCAAAGAATCAAAAATAAGTATGCCACTCAGTTGTTTTTCACAAATGCTAAATTTTAAAAAATAATTATTAAAATATGTTCAGTACTTTGTGTGTCAAAGCATAATAGTATAAATACACATATATGTAGATATTTTAATCTAAATTTATTTACTATAAAAATCAAATTCTTTTTTTTTTAGGATCGACATATACTAAAAAACGGAGATCCCGAGCCGTTAGTGGACCCATCACAGGATTATATACTAATGTTGGGTTATGAAAATGCAACGCATACTGTTTTAAGGTTTCGTCGAAAATTGGACACGTGTGACACAATGGATGACATTGATATAACGGTAAATACAATATCGGCATTGAAAGAGTACTTTCAAAAGCATAGTACAAAATAATATTTATATAATACTTGTGGGTTGGCTTTCCAATACGGAACGATTCGCGATTTCAGCGAAAGTATAAGGAATTTGGTCATGAAACTTGGTGGTGACGTTGGGGGAGGCCGTCTTGATCTAAATTTTACACTGTCACTTAATTAATAATACTATTTGAGAAATTTTTTGTTAAATTTTCTCAACTACCACCAGCAAATTTTCAGTCAAAATGACACTTATAACTTATATTTTGGCGGTATACAATATTTTTATTATTTTCGTGCATATAAAGTGCTTTGTATATATTTTTTATATATATTTTACTTAATAAACGCGTTTATAAATGTGTATAGAATATTTATCACTTTTCGCAAACAAACAAAAATAAGAATGGCCTACACCACAATTAATGGCTTTTTTAAAGCGCGGCCTAAAGACGTTATGTCAACTGGCAGCCCCATTGCAACGGTACTTTTTATTATAAACATTAAATACGTCTTTCTTCTTTTTTCGAGTGTCTTCTATTAAAAAAAATTAAAAATTAAAAACTGAGTATGGTAAGTATGATTTGGAGTATTTTTATTCGCATATATTGGATATCATAATTTTTAAAGATTCCGACGTGCCGACCACAAGTTCCATGACACCACGTCCGAAGTGCTCCACGCACAGAACGCCCATGCCTCGTTATGAAAAAGGCTTGCCGGAAGGGAAAATGAAGATGAATAACCGTCTTCTCCTCTTCATAACTTTTGCAACTTCAGCGGCATCTGTAGAAAGGTACTTCGAGAAGTCCCGTGTGGTTAACTATGAGACATTTCGTTATTCGAGCACCAATCATTTGAGATATATCATCTTTTCCTAAGGAAAACAGACAACGCGAAAGTTTAATATTCCATCTACAACTTCCATTTGCGCGAGCCTAAACAAAGTCTTTTAAAACTTTTGCAGCTTCTGCGGCATCTGTAGAAAGGTACTCCGAGAAGTCCTGCGTCATTAACTATGAGACATTTCCTCATTAGAGCACCAATCACTTGAGATATATCATCTCTTCCTAAGGAAAACAGACTACGCGACCGTTTGAGATTCCATCTACAACTTCCATTTGCACGAGTCTAAACAAATCTTTTAAAAGCAGCTAGCAAATATCGAAAGGCATACCGATGCGTTATTTACCGGGAAGAATTTGCTTGGTTGTGCCTCTCTTGAAAGTTTGTCCGTTACACAGTTACTCTTAATGTCAGTGTGGCCGGGAGCCCAAATGAGGTTCAGCTTGGTCATCTTTTGTAGATATTGGCAGCAGTTCAGTATAATCGTAGCTGAGCTCTCAGCTTTAATTGCTGCTTTGATGTAACTAAAGCCAAAGACATCCTTACCCTTTAAGATGGATTGAATATGTCTATACCCTCCGTAATATCTAAAAATCAATACAATAGTCCGTGAACCAAAAGGAGCAGACCAGAACTATGTCTCTTGAGAAAACCCCTCTTGCCATTCTGCCATTCAGTTTCGAACCACTGTAAAGGCGTGTAAAAATTTCTTGACCACTCCTCCCTACCTGAGATTTGCATGACGAATTTTCTGTCCGGGACCAGCGAATTTTGTTCAGCGATGAAGCTCACTTTTGGTTAAATGGGTAATTTAATAAACACAATTGTCGCATTTGGAGTGATGATAATCCACAAGCCACAAGACAAAAGTTACTTTGTGCTCTATGGGCAGAGGGAACCATTGATCCATATTTCTTCAAAAATGAAGCCGGCCTTAATATTACTGTCAATGGGGAACGCTATATAGCCATGATTAATGGCTTTTTCGTGCCTGAATTGAAGGATGTTGATGTGGACGACCTTTAATTTCAACAAGACAGCGCTATATGCCATACAGCCAACTAAGCAATAAATTTCTTGAAGTAAACTTTTGGTGAGCGCATTATCTCGTGTCGTGGGCCTGTGGCGTGGTCTTCAAGATCGTGCAATTTAACACCGCAGGACTATATTTTGTGGGGTTATGCGCAGTCGCTTGTCTACGTAGATAAGCCCGTAACGTAAACGGAATTGACGCCTTGGTAGAGAATATTCGGCGCGTTATTGCTGACATACAGCCCCAATTGCTGCAAAAAGTGGTCGAAAATTGGGCCTCTCGGCTGGAATTTATTCGAATCATTTTTAAAACATAATGGCAAACCCTTATCTTTGTAATAAAGCTAAATTATTGGCCATAGCATTAAATTATATGCGATTTATTTATTATTAAAAACAACATGTCTAAAAAAAGCCCCTTTATAAAAACATTTGCGAGCATGCCTAAGAGGATATTTTATTTATTTTTATTTATTTATTTAATATTTAGACACAAGTAAGACGCAGTCTTTTAACGTGCTATACTTAAAATAGTAATAATAAGTACTTAATATAAAAGTGAATAATTTAATCTAATCTAGTTTTGACATTTAACAAAAGACGCTCTTACAATTATTCAGCATAGGTAAGAAGTATTACATAATTATAAACGAAAAAAAAATACATATGTAGTGTTTTAAGACTTAGAGTGAGAACATTGAATAAATAGCCAGTTTGAAGTGCTTAAGATTTATTTCTAATTTTAATTTATTAGGTAAAGAGTTCCACAGCTACACAGCTCTAACGAAGAACATTCTAGATGTGTGCGAATGCCTAAAGTGTGGTAATATGAGATTGCTTGTGCGAGTTGACTGAGCAAATGTTAATTTGCAAGTTAGGGCAACGGGGGTGGATGAGCTTTTCGTTTTAAGTATACATATCTAGCAGCATTGTTAATTAATAGTTGTAATTTCTTTATGGATGCTCTATCCAGGCATCCATATACCAACTCTTGATGTGATATTATAGGAACTACTAGTGCTTTGCGCACCATCAGCGTATAGGTGAATAGACACATTTCTACAGCACTTTTCAAAACAGAACCGGACCAAGAATCGAACCTTGCGGTACTCCCGCTGTAATAGGCAATAATGCAGAGCAGTTATATTTTGATAATCTTGATATCTTCTCTTTGTAAGATAGCTTGCTATTAACCTAACTGCATCATTGCTGAAACCGAAATATGCGCAAAGTTTTTGGAGAAGGATTTTGTGGCAAACATTGTCAAATGCTTTGGAAAAATCTAGTAATGAAACAACGTTAGGTATTCCAGCATTTGATTTAACATCAACCGTTCAAAAACCTTTGACAGTGCCGGAAGAATGTTTATTGGTGTGGCAAGGTTGAGTGGCATTACATTTTTTGGCAATTGATATAATATTGGCCACTTTCCAAGAATCAGGAAATCTTGATGTTGTTAATGAAAAATTTATAATGAGAAATAAAATTAATTTCAGACCAGTTAAATAGCTGCTCTTGATTACCTTGGTTCGGACAAAATTATTTATACTTTTTTATTTTACTTTTATCAATGCCGGACCGAACCAGAGAACCTATAATAATGAGAAGGTGCATTTCGTATTTGTCAACTATTCACTGAAGAATGCTAACAGATTTCGAACGTTTAGACAGAGGAACTTAACATTTTGATTAGCAGAGAAATTGTAAAGGCGGAAAAATGTAAAAATGTATGTTAAGAAACATAAAAATACGCGTCAACTAAATGTTGATAGACATTTGTTGCGAGTTTACTTTTAAGAAAATTTATACTTTTCTAGCTTGGTGACCAATGATTTTCTCACTTTCCCATATTTTAATAATGCCAAAACCTACATACATACATACATATGTATGTGTCAACCGATCTGGCGACTCCGGCCAACACCGAAGAAGAAGGAAGAATGAAATAGAAAATCAGTCTGTAGAATATTCTTAAACTGTAACGTTGTACTTTGAAAATATCCTGACAAATTAAAGTTATTTAAATAAAACAATAAGTTATTCACTATACATATGTATATGTAAATAAGTGACATATTTTCAGAAGTGAGCTGTGCCCGTGTGCCACTCCCAACGTAAAACGATAAGACGAACGATATTAATTGCTAAATTTGCTTGCGCGTATACAAAAAGCTAACGTGTAGAAAAACAGCGAAAACGTAAAATTGAATGCATACGAAAATGCCGAAATTCAGTGAACTAAAAGTTGAGCAATTGCGGGAAAAATTGCGAAATTTGGGTTTGTCTGCCGCCGGAAACAAAGCACAACTCGTGGAAAAATTGTGCGAACATTTTAGCGAAGAGCGTTTTGCAAGCGCGATTAATATCAGCGCGGAAAAAGAAATTTCCTTTGCGGAATCGCAATGCGAAAATC
Source organism: Philophylla caesio (assembly GCA_963971545.1). Taxonomy (NCBI): domain Eukaryota; kingdom Metazoa; phylum Arthropoda; class Insecta; order Diptera; family Tephritidae; genus Philophylla; species Philophylla caesio. The sequence goes on along the minus strand of OZ020608.1, from coordinate 34,255,560 downwards.
GAAATATACCATTGAGTTGTTCGTCGCCGGTCATGACGACAATGGTTTTACCAACACATACTACATACATACGTGCCAACTACGGCAAATTCTGTAGCAACGAACTGGAGTACTCAAGCTAACGTTTGGCTGCCGACGATTTATGGTAGCTCAGCTTCGGAGTACACAGTGCCCAACGTTTTAGGGCAAGTGAATATGCAAACCTCATCGGCAAACGTATACGGCCGACGCGTTCATTGGGGTGCGCAGACATGTATTTCACCATCAACGACCAATGTGTGTAACAACAAGCAACGAAAATTCTGTACCTAGCGTTCAAGGGCAGACGGCGATTTAAACATCAACGGCCAACGCAAATAGGCAGCGCATTTACAGACATGCGCAAACGACAACTACGCAGGCAAGGTCCTCTGCTGCGAGCGAGGTAAATACGAACACTCCGCTTGACGATATGATGCAGCGACGCGCGCGCAACGATTCAGTCAGCGATCGTGAACATCGTTTTTTCGGCAACACGAATGCTGCATATGCGAGCAGTCTATTTCAGTATAGACAAAACGAAATTGCTTCAAATGTTAACGGCCAATATTCTAATTGGGAAATACATACAACGAACGACATAGAAAATCGAAATAGCGAAACACCGACAGTAATGCAACAAGTGATGCCAGACGAATTACAAAGTGCGAATAAGAAACAAAACGAAATAATGTAATGTCACCCTCAATTTTCGCTGATGTACGAGACATAATTGCAATCTTACCATCATACGATCCGTGTAAAAAGACAGTCACATCCGAACAATTTATAAAGCGTATCAACCAATTGCGAAGTGTGTATAATTGGCATGATAAAATTCTCTTATTCGCGGTGCAAACTAAACTTGAAGGTGTAGCAAAAATGTGGATAGATGCAAGTGCGGACATTTTTATTGATTGGCAACATTTTGTTGACCAAAAAACTGTTTTTGAGGTCATTCGCTAGTCAATCATCAATATCTTTGCGAATTTTCATCCGATTCAAAAGTTGTTTATATATTTTGAAAGGTGACAAATCACTATTTTAATGGCGTATAACTCATCAAAATCAAACGAGAACTGACGAAGCTACAGAGAAAAAAAATCGTAACTTAATAAAAAAAAATTAATTTTGAAACTTTCACTACGATTTTACGATAGTCTTAATTCAGAAAGGTACCTATCAAAGACAATATTATTAAAGTGAATTTAGTACTGCGTCGATTTGAAATTTGGAAATTGACAGAGTTATTACTATTTAAATTATTTTAGATGATGACCATATTTAAAAATTCATACATTTTGATTATCTTTCAACTTCAAATTTTTATTGTGACTGAAAATAAAAAAAAAGTAATCATTAAAATGCTAAATAACTTTATAGCTAAAAATGTTTGCTTGATCTTCTGCGTTTATAAGACGAGTCATCTGTTTCACGTTTGAGTGACGAGCAGTAATTAGCTATCATCCTAACTTGGTTCTTTCCTGTAAACCGTTTTTCAATGTTGGAGATTTCTTGGTGAAATCTTTCACCTTGTTCGTCGCTGAATTGACCAAGATTATCCGGGAAAAATTCCAAATGAGAATGCAAAAAGTGAATTTTTATAGACATGTTGCATCCCATTTCTCCATAAGCTTCCAAAAATTCATGGACCACCTCAACGTAATTTGAACTTCTCGTGCTTCCAAGAAAGTTTCGGCACAAAGAAATGAAACTCAGCCATGCTCTTTTCTCTACTGGGTTCAATTTTTTCATGAAGTCATCATCAGTCATAATCTTACGAATCTGCGGTCCAACGAAAACGCCTGTAATTCATGATCAAAATGTAAAAATAAATTAGGATGAATTTTTTTTGAAGAATTCTTGTTGGGAAATTTTTATAAGTACCTTCTTTAATCTTGGCGTCACTCAACTTGGGGAATACAAGTTTCAGGTGTAGAAAAGCCTCGCTGTTTTTTTCGAGTCGTTTAACAAACTGTTTCATGTACCCCAATTTTAAATGCAATGGCGGCAAAATTATATCATCAGGCTTAACTAATGCAATATTGAGAACATTATTTTTGCCAATTTGAAACTTTCTCGGTGGCCATATGTTACACTTGTAATGATTTTTGGCACGACTGTCCCATTCACAAAAGTAACAAGGATATTTAGTTTAGCCACCTTGCATTCCAAGTAGAATCGTTACTTTAAAGTTACTGTCTACTATATTCCACTGCTTTAATCTGGAGGCCAGAATCTCTGTCTGTCTTATAGACAGATCCATATCCCGCACAAGATCACAATAATCGTGATTTGACACGAAATGACGTTCCGTTTCTATTGCTTTGGTTGGAAGGTACGGTTCGTCATTTACCTCATTAGAAGATTTGTGGCTTGAATCAGGAAATGTAGCTGGATTTTTGTCTTTAGTTCGCTGATCTTGTTTTCCTCTTGGAATCGGTTTCGATACAGTCAACACATTGGCATATTCTATGAGGTGGCGACTTTTATAGTGGTGACCAGTGATTTTTGTTTGGCAAAAGTAGCAATCCTCCGGCTTGTGATATATTTGATAATGCCAAGCCATAGGAGTCACAAACGGCAGACGCTGGTCATCGCATTTACCGGTTTTCCATTGTTTTAATGTTGTACAGCACATCGAACAAATATATTCGGGTTCATACCAAGCACTTTCCACGTATGAGCAACTGAAAAAGAGGTTGAACGCTTCAACCACAGCTTTATTTGTTCTTAAATCGAACCGATATTTCTTATCAACAAATAGACCGCAGGCGTAACAAAATTTGTTGCACCTATCACACATTTTACCACACTTATTACACAATATAATTGCGAAGCGGTCGCAAGGTTGAATTGACGGCGTAATTTTATTAGATGACCACTCAAAATTTTTGGAAATGAATGTGTTTAAAATAATTCTTGCTATGTTTCTAGTAAAATAACGCAATGAAATGCTATCAAAGTAGAAAAATTAAAAAAAAAAAAAACTTTTCGCAAGGTAAATTTATTTAATAGCAGAAAAAATTTAATAGCTTCGTCAATTTTTGTCCGATTTCATTGCATGAGCACTCAAAATTTTTGGACATGAATGTACTTTCAAAATAATTCCTCATACTTGATATATTTTTAGTAAAATACTGCAATAAAATGCGGTCAAAGTAGAAAAATTTGAAGAAAATACAAGTTTTCCAAGTTTACCCGATGAAAACTTACACGACGCTAGCTCAAAAAATAGATCTTTATATTTCATTACGTATTACGCTTACCTTTCCAAAACATATTTCATATTGAAAATCGGTAAAGAAATGGCCAAGTAATGAAAAGATTAGCGCGTACACTTCCGAAGAACGGTTTTTTAACGGTAAAGCAAGATTTTGAGGGTGTTACAAATTTTCCAAAAACCGTTTTGAGTTATATTCGACCAGGTGAACAATTTCCAATATGTCACTTTAAAAGTTCATTCAATTTTTTCCATTTTGTAACACTGTGTTATCAAACGTGTATTGAACTGTTGCGAGCATTAATGAATTATTGCAAATATACAAACGTAAGAATCGTAAATTTCTCAAAATGAGGAATCAGTTCCAACAATCGTGAATAAAGAAAAGCAAAATAAAGGGATAATTTGTTATAATTGTCAGAAGCCAGGACATTTGTCTCGAGATTGTTCTGAGCCGCAAAAACGTGAACGGTGCGCGAAATGTACAAAGGTGGGTAATTCCACAGATAAATGTAAAACGACAATAGCAAAAAAGAATTGTAATTATATTGAAAATAACGCAAATGAATTTACCATTAAAGAAATTGAAGTGAATGGTATGAAGACAAATGCTTTTATCGATACGGGTAGCAAACGTACGTTGATAAGAAAGTATCTAGCCAGTGAGTTAGGACAAAGCGAAAAATGTTGTGTTGCACTAGAAGGTTTCGGTGGTGCTCGTTATATTTGCACATCCAAAATAAATGCAGTGCTAAATATTGATGGCAGCAATTGTGAATCCGAGATTTTAGTGGTTGACAATAATATGATAGATTATCCAATGCTACTCGGTATTGACGTGATTAGTGCGAAAGATAAACAATTCGTATTCCACGGAAAGAAAATGTGGGTTATAGAAAAATCGCAAAATCAAATATTAAAAATTACAGACGGTTAATTTAATGACTTAAATAAAATTTTACAAAAATATGAACGATTTTTTCCAAGTGAAGCGAAAATAGTTGGTAAAACAAATTTAGTGAAAATGAAGATTTTGTTATCCTCTGAAATACCGGTCAATATGAAGCCGTATAGACTTCCGTTCTCGCAACGTTCAATCGTGAAAGACATTATCGAATTCGCCATACGCGTCTCCAATCGTACTCGTGCAGAAAAATAATAAAGAATTTCGTATGTGCGTTGACTACCGTCAGCTTAATAAAATCACCGTAAAACAACCGTTTCCGATGCCCGTAATTGATGAGCTTTTCGCACAGCTCTCCGTTAATCATTATTTTTCGACGATAGATTTTAATATGGGCTACCACCAAATCGAGGTGAATGAAAGCTCAAAGAAACTAACCGCGTTTGTGACCACGGACGGTCACTACGAATATAATCGTATGCCGTTTGGGCTCGTGAATGCTCCGGCCGTGTTTCAAGAAACGATGAATATACATATAAAACAATGCAAAACTACGAATATTATAGCGCACTTGGATGATGTGATCATTCCAAGCAACTCAGTTGAGGAGGGTTTGAATAAATTAAACGATTTCTTAACTGTTGTGAAAGCAAACGGATTGACATTAAGACTAGATAAATGCAATTTTCTGAGTGACGAAATAGATTTTCTCGGGCATAAAATATCGCGTGACGGTATTAAACCTGGAGATCAAAAGGTACAAGCAATTAAACATTTTAAGGTACCAACGACACTAACCGAAGTAAGACGTTTTCTCGGTTTAACCGGATTTTTTAGAAAATTTGTAGAAAGCTATTCGTTAATCGCGCGTCCGTTAACGCGATTAACCACGAAAGCTGCGGCTGAAAAATTCGAGTGGGGTGAATGCCAGCAAAATGCATTCTCCACATTAATTGATAAACTTTGTAAAGCACCAATTCTGGTATTGTACAATTACAATGCGTTACATCAGTTGCACACCGATGCAAGTAGTATTGGTCTTGCGGCAGTGCTACTTCAAGCACCACACGAAGGCGATGAATGGCGAGCGGTGATGTATTTTAGTCGTCACTGTACACCTGCAAAAACGAAGTACCACAGCTATGAGCTCGAGGTTCTTGCGGTCGTTGAAGCGTTACAGCGTTTCCGTATATACTTGTTGGGTAAGTCGTTTAAAATTCTTACCGATTGTTCTGCGATTTCAACGTTAAAAGCGAAAACAGCATATCGAGATGGTTAGTTCGTTTAATGGAGTTCGACTGCGAAATAATACATCGACCAGGCGCACGAATGGCGCATGTTGATGCGTTAAGTCGCGCTCCTGCTAATCCCGAAAAGATACTGCGTGTTGAAGAAGTTGATGACGATTGGCGGCTAACGATGTAGTTACGAGATTCCAGCATACGAGACATCGTTGAGGTGTTGAAAGGCGGAAAAGATTCAGCACAAGCAAAACAACTACAAAAACAATATTGTATTCAGCGTAATCGAGTATATCGACGAATGGGCGAAAAATTACTATACGTTGTACCAAAAGCTGTACGATGGCGTGTAGCTCGATATTGTCAGGATGACTTTGGTCATTTTGGTATCGACAAGACGATCGAACGAATACTTCAGTATTTCTAGTTTCCGAAGATGCGAAAATACGTGAAGGACGTGGCGGCATGTGTAAATTGCTGCTATAACAAGACGAAAGGCGGCAAATCCGAAGGTGTACTATACACTGAACCAACTGAACCGATACCGTTCCGGCTCTTACATATCAACCATCTGGGTCCTTTTATTAAGAGTAAGCAAGGAAATACATATGTACTCGCAATCAGCGATGCTTTTACCAAATATCTTGTGGTAAAGCCGGTTCGTAGCACCAAGACATTACCTGTAATTCAAGCGTTAAACGAGGTTTCGAGTTATTTTGGTCTACCTGCAAAAGTTGTCACGGACCGTGGCACAGCGTTTACGTCTAAGCAGTTTGCTAAATATTGTTGTGACAATAATTTTGTTCACATTAAGACTGCTTTCCGAACTCCACGAGCCAATGGACAAGTGGAGCGAGCGAACCAAACAATATTAAACTATCTACGTACGACAACATCAAATCCGAAAGAATGGGACGAACATCTGCGTAAGCTACAGTGGTCGATAAACTCCCAAAAGAATTCCACTACTGGGTTTTCCCCGAACGAGCTTATTTTCGACTTTAAGCTGAACAACATTACACATAATCATTTGATCGCAGCCATAGTCGACGTTGACGAAAATCAAACGATCCAAGAGAAACGAGATACAGCATGGTCATCAATAAATGAACATCGAGACAAGTGGAAAGAGCGCTTTGATAAAAAGCATAAGGCGCCCACTGTCTACAACATCAACGACTTGGTAGTGATTCTGAACGAACCATCTGCAACCGGAGAATCCCGTAAGCTTGAACCGAAATTCCGAGGGCCATATATGGTGGCCAAAGTATTGGGGAAGGATCGTTACCTTCTTACCGATATAGACGGCATGCAACTTAGCCAAAAGAAATTTGAATCCGTGTATGCATCAGATAAGATGAAGCCATGGTGTGATATGCCACCAGAACTTGATCATACCACCGATGCCGATTATTCCAATGACGACTCTGATGATGAAGCAACAGGCATCGGGGCGAAGCCTATATCAGGAAAGGCCGAGCTGTCAACCGATCTGGCAACTCCGGCCAACACCGAAGAAGAAGGAAGAATGAAATAGAAAATCAGTCTGTAGAATATTCTTAAACTGTAACGTTGTACTTTAAAAACATCCTGACAAATTAAAGTTATTTGAATAAAACAATAAGTTATTCACTATACATATAAATATGTGACATATGTAAATCGTAAAGCTCTTTTATTTTGGGAAAACCCAAACCTTTTCTGTAGGAATTTTGAAAAAGATAATGAAGAATGTAATTGCTTCCTTCTACTGTAAAAAACTTGTAGCGAATACGTAATATATGTATATTAATATGTAATTAAAATAATTTAAGTATATTTAAAACTAAAAAAAAAGGAAACATTATAAAAAGTTGTTAAATGTACATAAGCGGCTGGGAGTTGAACTCGGAAAAAATTGAGTTCGCAATAAATTTGTTGCCGTCATTTCACACAGTAACGCCACAGAATAAATTAATATTTGTGTGGACAATTAAGTACTTGAGTAGCAAAATTCTTTTAACAGGACTCCTGCTCTTTCATATTTTCCGTTTTTTGCATCGGTATAAGACGAATTGCGAAATTATTCAGATTTTGTTTAGGCATCTTCATTTTAAGACAGTGATAACATTCAGAAAATTAATTTCTTTTGTTGCAATAATTTCGATTGAATAAATGCTCGTTAATTCATATTTTGATTGACAAAATACTCGTTTATATGTTTATGCATTTATATTCAAAATAATGTTAATTTACATACATATATGTATATGTATACATATCTAAACAACATTTATTACATATAAATCTATATACCTCATACATTTATTTACACACATATGTATGCACATATATGGACATAGTATGTATGTACATACAATGCAAAAATTTACATAATAAAATATGTACATACATCATTTGCACATGCTCATCAAACTCGTTCATTCTCATAAATTCTCATTCATAATTTGTGCGCACCTAGCACACTTTCCTCGCTACGCGCATGTGCCGTACACAAACCATTCCTGTTTCCGACGATGACAAAAATTATAAAATCTTCAATTTGACCATCCGCTGATGTAAAATGAAATTTGGCAACAAAGTGCTTAAACCTCTTTCCGCAGTTGAACAAAAGTTTGTGGCTCGAGTCAAGCGAATTGTTTCGCTTACGCTTCCCCTTCTTTGCATCTTCTTATTCTTCTTCTTCTTTTGCATGATGACAAAAATTCAAAAAGACAAATATAAATCATTCATCAAATTTGCAAATTCGGTGGCTGCTGTCATCGAACTCGTGCCAAAACAAAATTTTTCGATTATTCCTTTAACTCTATTCATCACACCACAGAGCTTCTTGATTTCAATCGATCTTAATTGCTATTTTAAGCAGTTTGCTGAGAATATTTGAATTTAGCCAATTTGTATACAGTATTTCTTGTTTATATGCGTTGAACACTTCTTCGCACCAGTATTATTCCTGATGAGAGTTTCCTTTTAATTAATAGTTCAATTTGCATTGTTATTAAATGCGCCCTATATGCAATTGGCGCTTAACAGCAGATGGTTATATTTTTATAACAAAGTATAAATTTAAAAGTAAATTTCTTCGAATATAAGTGCGGGCAGATATATTTTTATGACGCTTGTAAGAGGGAAATACTGTAAACACAGATATGTATGGCAGAGAACAAAGTACATACATAAATATTATTTTTTGCGGAGACAAACGCGAGAAATCAATTAAAATATATGTAAAATTAAAATGTTATTTTAAAATTTTAAAAAGTTGGACTTGATTACTGTCTTAAAAACTTCAGTAATTTATTCGAAAATAAATAAAAGGACATTCTATGGAAGCTTTTCGCGAATTTGCATTTTGACAAACCGAATACAAATTCACACAAGAACAATAATTTTAGACTAAATTATTACATAATTCATATTTAAAAGTAAAATAGGGAAACGAGCATGAGCACGAACTTAGGAATTTGCATTGTGACTTACCCAATACAAATTAAATAAATTCAATCTCTTGGTAATTTTTTTTCAGTACCTTAAAAGTACCAATGAGGTTCATAACTCAAAAAAATCTATGTGAAACATTTCTCACATTAAATTTAAGTAGAAAAATGCCAGTTTACAGAAATTTAACGAAATTCTTCTGCTAAATCTCTGTCCCATAACATTCTGGATTCCCTAGCGTGCGCGTTTCAGAAATTTATTTTTCAATCCACATATCGTATACGAAATGAACCTTCTAATTATTATATGTTCTCTAACCGAGCTGGGTATAAATAAATTTTAAATTAGGTTACTTAAATTGAACCGTATCCCTATACAAATATGTATGCTAGAACAATAATAATAATTTGGATGCGGTGGACCTTCTGGTGGACATGCCTATAAGTATGTACTTTGCATATTTTAGTTTATTCTCACACAGGCAAAAAGAACTGTTAAGGTAATAGGTATTGTGCTTACATATGTATTATGCAAATCTTTGGCTAAAACTTTCGAATTGCTAAATAAATGCTCACACTTGCACGAACAAAAGCATTCAAGGACACAAAACACTAAACACAAAAATCAGACCGAGTACGTCTGAAGATTTCCAACAAAAATTAAATTATGTGTGTGTAGTCAAACAAAAACAATTGTGATTATAAGAAGACAATATGACACGCCAATCCAGCAAGCATTTGGTATACTGTTCGGTAGTTAACATTTTTCTGTGATCTTGGGAGTAGCCATATAGAGGCAAGGAGTGCGGGCTGCCCTAACTTCCCCGTTTCTTCTTATGTATGTAAACATAACACGCTTCGACTCACTAAATTTTTTTTTTTTTTTTTTTTCAAAGTACAACTTTTGAGAATTGTTTAGCATACAGAAAATCCTTATTTTTATGTAAAAGAAGAAGGATAAAAAATGAACTTAGTCACATGAAACTTCCACTTTGAACTATCTGTAAACCTGAACACTCCAAATTATTCAATTTTTTAATTTCGAACTTTTGATGAAATTTTTTTCACTTAACGAAATTCACTATTCAAATAAAACAATTTTCATTAAATTTAATAATTTTTTATAATTTTTTAACTAAAATAAAAGACATTGTCTAACTAAACCTAAAAGGTGTTTTAAATCAAGGGCAATTAGAATTGCTGTTTGCACTTTATTATACTTTAATGGAAATCATTGAACAACTTTTGAAGTCTTGAAGGTTTGAGTGATATTTTTATTTTGTTTGAAGTTAAGTGTATAAACTGCGTATCCCCGCTTTTTCTTATAACTTCTCAGAACCATCGCATTTCTACTGAGATACCTGTAGATCGATAGACAGAAGAAGGTATACACTGCAACCAATGGGTCTATTGCGCCCTCGAAAGCTCGTCACAATACTTTAGCCAGCCCCAGGACCTCAAGAAAGCCCAGAATGGTCGCCGGGATTAGGGACAGTATATATCTCTTTCCCGACTATGGCCGTGCCAGGGTCATCCCCCGTCTGCGCTGCACAGCCTCAGCAGCGGCAAAGATCGTCCGACCAGGTGATCTTTCAGTCTACAGTGACCCGTCGGAAAACCTGATCTAACTCTCATTCTCTCCTTGGGAAGGTCCATCTGTATCTTTTCAGATTGTACCCCCCAAGGAGACACTTTGACTGTTAGATTAAACTATTATAAGTTTCCCAGCCTTTTTGTTTCGTTCCAGAGCACCTCTCTTATGGAGCTAGATCAACACGCAAGAAAATGCTAGGGTCCAATAGCGGTGAAGGCTTCTGCTTTTCGGGCTAGCAAGTCAATTGCTTCGTTGCCATCCACATTGCATGCAATAACTGTCGAAGATTTTACTTGTAGTTCGAAGGAGGAGTGAGAGACTGCAGCGCCGCCTGACTGTCACTTGAAATGAGAGTTATTTCGCTGCAGATTTATCTTTGCATAGTCCTCCAATTGGAAGATGCTAGGGAAGACCCCCAATGAAAACTAGACGTTTGATCTGGGACTAATGTCCTCCGGAGTACTTTAACTATCCGTCTACCACCGCAGAGTGTTCCTTCGGATGTGACTACCCAGGCCTTGGTATGTATCTTTACCTAAAATTTTCTATTGAAAGTTACCACAAGTGTAAGTCATCTCCGGGGAAGCAAGTCAGCGGGAGCTGATAACCTAGCATCTCCCTTGCCTGGAATGGCTACACCTTACCGCTGCCAAATCCCTTTTTGAGAAATTCAACAAAGTTCTCTTTGCTACATGGTCAATGGCTATATGAAGAAGCTGTAGGGCATGTGCACATCGCCCAGCCAGCGGATTTCATTACTAGTGAGAAATTGCAGGAGTTAGTCCACTACTAAGCTCCCCAATAACAGGAAAAGTAACCCCCTTGCGGGCATCCCTTGATTGTTTGTAGCTAAACTGCACCCTAGCCAGTATCGACTTCAGCTATTCTGTTCTGCTTCAGCCTTTTTATCCATTGGCGCATGGTTGGCTGAACCATTTCTTTGCTCCAGAACTCTCAACATCCCAAGGGCATCCTGAAAGTCTGCGGACAATAGTGGAGAACTCAGCAGCAGTTTAACCTTTTTTTCTAAGGAAGATATTTATACTTTATTTAATAAATAAATATAAGTACATACACCTTTCCGTGGTTAAAAGTTAATCTAATCAAATCACGAATTGGTTCAATGAAGTACGCTTCATATCAATTGTAACTCCCGGAACTCTATCGTAACTGATGATGTTAACAAAGAAATTAAAATTGAAGAACAAAAACATTCCATGCCCAACCAGAAAGTATTGATTGAGACCATGTCTATTATACCTAACTTTTATATGTAAATAAATTGTTTTTAGATTACCTAATAATAATAAAAATAACTCAGCGCTTACATTATATAGCTCAGTTTTGGCCAAAGCTTCTCGTACCATTTGTGGTGTGTGTCTTAGGGCCGTTTGCACCATCTCCGGTTAAGCGCTTAATCGGAACTAAAAGCGCCGGTTAAGACCATCCGTCAGATAAGTAAGCGCTGAATTGTAGCTAACCGCCGGTAATTTTAACCAGAGATGGTGCAAACGGCCCTTAATGTTGTACCACAAATGGAGTTTTATTCCGACTCCATTGGACAAATGTACACAAACAGTCCACGACAATTGACATTTTAGGACAATATATGTCGGAAGGGCACACAGAAGTGGACGACAGTACTAACTTAAGTACACTTAAATGCAACAGTGACGGAACTCATCAAACTTTTCGAATAAAGAAACGCGAGGAAGCCATGATCGACAAACAGGCAGTTAGTTTTTGAAGCTCAGTACGCGACGGTCGCCACGCAACCAAAGGAGTAAAAAGCCTTAAAGCGATATACATGTGTATAATTTACAAAAATAACTAACGCTGACAATTAAATATATATATAAGTGACAATATTATATTTCAATATTGATTAAATAAACTTTAAAATCCAACAAGGACTTGTGTTTTCTATATACAGGGTGTCCCAGAACTCAACGTCAAGCCGAAACGGGGTGACAGGATTGATTGTAACCATCATGAGAAAAATCAGAAAAAAAATCTATCCCATGCTGTTTGAAAATTATGAGCATTAAGGAAAAACCTAGAAATTTGGTCAAACTGTAACCATTTTTAGGTTATTGTGGTTAGGTTAGGGACTCATCCCTTAAGGAATCAGGAGACCGTTGGAAAAATGGTAGCACCTGCATCATGTCCAAGCTTATATGGCCGGAGTGGGACGTTAAGCGATCTAAAGGTCTTATTTTGCTGAGTAGAGGAGACCTGTCCCTAGCTTTAGGAATAATAACAGGTCATGTACTGATAGGGAGACACGCAGAGAGACTAGGGGTTCCATGAAATGACTTCTGCAGAAGCTGCAGAAATGAAAATGACCCTGAAACCGTGAGGCACCTCCTATGCGAATGTTCCGCATTATGGGAAAAAAGAAGGAAATTCTTAGGATCAGAGTTCTTCAACGACCCAAGCGATCTGGCCACAGTAGAGGTACGCAAGATTTTAAGGTTCTTAGTTTTCACACGTTGGTTCGAGTAGGGGGATTTTTCAATCCGTGTGGTACCACAATGGGCCTAATAAAAGGCCTAGGTATGCTGGCGAGAACGCCAGTATCCACTTTAACCTTACCTAACCTTAGTGTGGTTAATTTCACTGTCCAACAGCATTTTTGGAACAGAATAGCGACCCTATAATTCTTAAAGGGTATGTTGAGTAGATCATTTTTGTAGAACACACTTATGGTCCAGCACGTCTGAGTTTTTTTTTACAGTGGGTCAAAGTTTAAATTTTTTGGTCGAAGGGAGCATTATACTATTGAAAAAAATGTTGTAAGTTAATGTCTGAGAGAATTCTTATGGTCAGAGTTGTATTGTGGAATTGTATGAGAATTATTTTTGTGGAAGATCTTAACCCTCTAACTGGTGTCTTTATGGGTCAATTTGACCCTTTTTTTCGAGAAAATCAAAAATATCCTTTAAAAAAGGACATTTAAGGATTAAAATATTCTACGAAAATGTTTGGCGGAAAATTTCAGTGGGGGTCACCAAAGACACCATTGTTGTAAATAAAGCTCTTTACGATTAATTGGCAAAATTACACGCCAACTTCTATAAAAAAATAATAATTTTTTTTAATCGTGGTTTATTATAGTATGTACATATTTATTTTTTTGCTTCAGCAGTAGTATGACAATGGATTAAAGATTAAACTTAATATGCTTTCCTGTATTTAGCTTGACGTGAATGTTCCGATGTGTCAAGGTTTCTGTACAAGCCCCATACGTATTCAGCAAGCATTACACTTTGGGATTTCCCTTTGAATCTTTCTTCAAATACCTTTATATCCTGATGCACCACTCCAAGGTTTTCTTTAAAAAAATTGAGATGAGAGTGCAGAAAATGCAGCTTTAGTGACATCTTAACGCCAATATTGTTAAAACCGAATATCATGCTTTCAATATTTTCTGCATAGTTTTGTGCTTCTGAGTTTCCAAGGAATTCTGATATAACCAGCTGCATAAAGTCAAATGCTGTCTTTTGCATATCCGACAGATGACCATAAAATTCTTCATCTTGTAATAATTTTCTTATATCGGGTCCAAAGAGCATTCCTAGAAAAGGTAATTTACATTAAATGAAATAAATTATTTCTTAAAACCGTATTTTACCTTCTTTTAATTTTGCTGCAGATAATCTGGGGAAAATTGTTTGAATGCATTTGAAAGCATTTCCTTGTGTATTTAAGCTATTAATAAAATTTTTTACCACGCCCAACTTAATATGCAGCGGTGGAAGTATGACCTTATCTTTTGAGACAAGGGATTCATGGATTACATTTAAGTCACCAATAATATTTTCTTTACGTTCTGCGAAATATTTAATATGATAATGGCTGCTGGTAGCACGTGAATTCCATTTACAAAGAAAGCATATACATATATTTTGTGTATCCTGTTTGCATTCCAGTCAATATTGCAATCATTTTGAAGTCTGCGCATACTTCCCATTTATATTTATAGTATTCAATTTTATTTGTGCAGTAAAACTGCTTTTAAGCTGTGTTTTGAACTATCTATAAATAGTCGCCAAGCGGAAGAGTCCAGTGGAAGCTTTAGATATTTTAGAACCTCTTCAATACTGCAACAGTATACAAGTTCTTCTGCTTTTTTAAAATAACTTTCCAGATCGGCGTGTCTTTTTCTTGGCGATGTAACTTTTACATTGGCTTTTATCAAATTCCTGTTTTTCAATCTGGAACATAATATTTCAGCTTTCTCTTTTGTTAGTCCTAAATCTCTTACAAGATCTTCAAAATAAGCTTGGTCTATCAAATTAGGACATATGTTTAAACCATCAGGAGGCAAGTAACTTATATCTGATATGTTTTCAACCGCCGCTGTTATTTCTGTATTGGCGTATGTCATATTGGCCGAAAATGTATGTGTAGGCGGTTGAGGCACCGGAACACCTTCACAGCGCACTTCTGGTAAAATGACATTATATGTTGCTTCGTATGTCATTATCGCGTAGTGCCTTCGGCTTCTACCAAATTTGTAATTTACGCAGAAATAGCATGTATCTGATTTGAAAATGGCAGCGCCTTAGTACCGCCTTTGTACCAGGTCAAAAGACCACTTTCGCAAGTAGTACATACAGTTTTTGGTATCCAAGCTTCACATAAAAATCGTATTCCAAAGAAAAGATAATATGGTTCTTCAATTGTAGGGAATATCTTTCTTCTGCTTTGATGGTGCGTAAAATATCCACAAATAAAACGAAACCAATCTCTTAATTTGCAAACAGAATCCGCCATGCTTATTTAAGCTTTAATTGTTCTTTTTTTATATTAATTTTAGTAAAAAACACACCCGATATGTACTGCTTAGTAGCTCAATTATGCTTAATTTTATCACACCCGATTTGTAAGTCACAGCTGATTTGTAAGTCACAGCTGACTAGACGCGAGAACTCAGTGTTTGGCCCGGCCGAACTTGACGACGTTTTCACCTGCTTTGTATATGTTGGCGTGTAATTTTGCCAATTAATCGTAAAGAGCTTTATTTACAACAATGGTGTCTTTGGTGACCCCCACTGAAATTTTCCGCCAAACATTTTCGTAGAATATTTTAATCCTTAAATGTCCTTTTTTAAAGGATATTTTTTGATTTTCTCGAAAAAAAAAAGGGTCAAATTGACCCATAAAGAGACCAGTAAGAGGGTTAAGATCTTCCACAAAAATAATCCTCATACAATTCCACAATACAACTCTGACCATAAGAATTCTCTCAGACATTAACTTACAACATTTTTTTCATATAGTATAATGCTCCCTTCGACCAAAAAATGAAAACTTTGACCCACTGTAAAAAAAAACTCAGACGTGCTGGACCATAAGTTTGTTCTACAAAAATGATCTACTCAACATACCCTTTCAGAATTATGAGGTCGCTATTCTGTTCCAAAAATGCTGTAGGACAGTGTAATTTGACCGGTTTTTGGAAGAGCATTGCGATGCTTCTATGAATACCTTTTTTGCTAAAAAGTTAAATTTTTCCTATTAAATGAAAATGAAATAATTAAATATGTCACAATGGCTTCACCTCAAAACGTTCTTTATGATATTCATGATAGACATGAGCACGAGCACGAGTCTCGGGTACTTATAGTACCCAAATACCGAATCAATTATTTTTTAAATTTACATTTCGGTTTGGCGTTTTTATTAAAAAAAACATAATTTTACACTACACATGATAATAATGTCAGACTACGTTGTAGTTCTAGTCCTACTATATATGTATATTTATTTCATTGTAGTTATTATTTGTTAGTATGCATGTTAAAATTAGATATCTACGTTTGGATCTATTATGTTACCAAGTTCGGATCCAGCTGGTCCCCATTTAACAGCAACCCCGCCCCCGTAAAAATATTGTATTTGAGATAAATCGGGAAATGAAATAAACAAAACAGAATTTGCAAAATAAAAACACAAACAACAACCACACAAACAAGTTAAATAGCGGCAGATCAGTTGCTCTTGTTTGTAGTTGGTTTGTTTAAGGAAGATGAAATAAACACAACAGCCAACTCGGCTAGCGTAGCACAATAGGTAGCGTATTGGCTCTGCAACTCCGAGCTCCCGGGTTCAAAGCCTGAGAGAAGTGGTTATGAAAATTAAATTAAAAATAATTTAATTTAATAATCAAAAAGAATGCTGATGAGGAAATGTGGTGATTTCCGAAATAGTACTATAACTTCAACCATTAAAAAAACTGTTGTTGTTTTTTCACAAAACAAATCTTCCATAAACTGGCCTTGAGCTCAATAAAATTATAATATAAATCGAATTCAGAAATAAGCCATATAAAAATGCCACTAAAATGCAATAGTTAGGATCGCTTCTGGATCCGCCCCTGATGTTACTTATTGGCACATTTAATTGAATTTTCAAAATATGTCATTGTGCCAAATTCGAACGAACTGTGCCAAAAGTGGCTGTATGATTCAACGTGCCAAAAATGTTACAATAGTGTATATTTTTCCATAACTCGAAACAAAATCAGTGCTCCTCCAGGGAAGTCACAACTTTTAACACGTAGAGTCCAATACCAGGTTAAAGTAAAAGAGAAGAATTAATCAAAAAATCGTTGCACGTAATGGTGGCTAGTGGAGTAGAGCAAGCTGGCTTTTGAGAATTGTGAGTACACCCCTCAAATCTGGATTGCCCGTAATCTTATTCATATCTTTCCGAGGAAGATTTTTTTATGCTACTATGGTTTTAGCACAGATTTAAGTCGTAAGAGTCACATATTATTTTAGCCTTCATTGTCAATCAACCGCACTCTACCACTTAAGCATCGAAGAGGGAATTTGTGGCCCAAAAGATGATCCAAGAACTCTTACTCTTCTTACTCCCACTTATTCTGTCATCAAGAGCAGCAGTGATGGCGAAAGACTGTTTATCTTAGCACTTGGAGAAGAGTTGGAAAAGTCGTTAATATGTAGAATGGACTTAAGAGGTAGAAGCAATGGCTAGGCATATCAAGTGTGTTATGCAGGATGTTCAGGCAACATAAATTATTTTAAAACTCCCCGTTTGATAAAAACTTGGAAAAACGGCAGAAAAACTACTTGCCCATTGTATTTTCATTTAACATAATAAAATTTTCTTATTCAGAAAACTATTTTTAATGACACTGTTCCGTAAGACTGGCGATATTCAAAGTGAACTGTTATGGCTTCTGATTTTTTAAAATTACAAAATAAACTAATTCTTTAACAGAAGACCAAATAAGAATTAATTTTATTCAATTATGTATCACTGGTTTATCTGCAATCCTTATATACATACATAGTATATCAGATCTAACTTGTTATTCAAATTGCAGCCACGGAAGCTGAGTTTTCAGCCATTAGATCGTAAGTATGTATATATTTATGTACCACATGTGCAAGTTAACATCCTCTGTTTCATTGAGCTATAAGCGATAAGTTGCTTACCAAGCAACTAAAATGTTTATATTTCAAAACACTTAGAAATTCTTGGGAAAAGAATTGATTAACATTCAGCTTGCCTGGCTTAGCACTTAAGTGTAATTTAAAACGATCCCTAAGATCGCATAAACAATCTGAACACGCAATGTAAACAAATAAGTTTCTCAATCCGAACATTTAATGTAAACAAATAAGTTACTTTTAAACTAATCATAAGTTGAAGAGTTAGTCTTACGCTAGCATCTGAAGAATAAAGATCTTTTTAAAAAATCAAATTACCCACCAAATAAATTAATTGGCGCCCAACGTGGGGCCACACAAAAATAAAATCCTCATGAAAATAAGTGTTGGAAAAACTGTGTGGTCAATAACAAATAAATAGTATCCTACAAAAAGGAGAAAATAATCGTATAAAAAGAATCCTGCAAGAAGGAGAAATTCATTAAATAAAAGTATCAGTTCAGATTTAAATCATTAAAAAGTATCCCTAACAAAGGAGAAAAATTACAACAAAAACTTTTTAGAAAAATTGTTAAACTATCGTGTGCTGCTGCCGTACATCGAAGAATTACATCTGAAAAATTTTGAAGCTACTGCTGAAGGAAGGCAACAAATCTAAGCTGCAACTGAAGGAAGGACGAGACAAAATCTCAAGGAGCACCAGATAAACAAGTTCGTGAGTCTAAGGCTATTATACTAAGAAAATATAAGAAAATACATCATTAAATTTAAGCTTAAGAATTATTATTTGTAGGAAATGAATACGGAAAATTCTAATATTAAATATATTAAATTAGGAAGTGAAAATAAAAATAAAAGTGTAAACTCACACAAAGAATACCTCATTTAAAAACACCACAAAAAAAAAAAAAAAAAAAAAAAAAAAAACATTCTTTTTCAAAGTGGACGAATTAATAGGATTGTTTTCTAAAATGACTACTAACAACACAAACAGCGCTACTGCCCCAGACGCAAACTTAATTACGCGACTTATAACCGCGAATAATGTAGGATTATTAACTCAAATCGAGCAATTGAAGGCACAAATTAATATCCTTACAAATACTAATAATGTGACAGAATATACAAGACAAACAATTGACGAAGCAATTCCATGTACTGAACCCTTAGACGTAGTTAAATCTATGCCAGAGTTTTCAGGCAATGCAAATTCCTATGTTAGTTGGCGTGAAGCAGCCAATAACACTATAAGTTTATACATAAAAGGAAGTAGGAAATATTTTGCTGCTTTGACAATTTTAAGAAACAAAATTACAAAGGAGGCCAATGATGTATTAACAAACCATGGTACAGTACTTAATTATGATGCCATAATAAGTCGACTAGACTTCGCGTACGCAGACAAAAGACCAGTTCATATTTTAGAACAGGAACTCAGTATCCTGCGGCAAGGACAATTGTCTATAATAGACTTTTATAATAAGGTGAACGCTAAATTGACACTTTTAATCAATAAAATAATTATGACACACGGTAATGATTCGAACATGACTAAAGAACTTAATAAATCAAACCGACGCAATGCTTTGCGTATATTTATAACAGGTTTAAACCAACCTCTTTCAAACATACTGTTCTCGTTGTCACCAGACGATTTACCAAGCGCACTTGCAAAGGCTCAAGAATTAGAGTCAAATAACTTGAGAAACAATTTGCAATTCAATTTGATAGGAATCAAAATGTGAATAGTCAACATTTAAAACGGCAAGATCAAACACAGTTCCCCAAAAACAATCATTTTCATAATAATAATAATTTGAGGTTCCCTCAGAGAAACCATTATCAAAATCAAAACAATGGCTTCTTTAATAATAGATCAAATCAGTTTCCAAAGCCTGAACCGAAGGAGGTCGATACATCCATTCAAATGCCTAATTATAGCCGTAATTTCAGGCAAAAAGATAACGTACAGCGTTATGCAAATAATTATAATAACAATTACAGATATGATCAGCGTCAATTCCAAAATAATGCGGAAAAAAGACCCATTGGAAGTGGTCAACATAGTTCTCAACCACAAGTAAAACAACAACGCATAAATAATATAAATGAACAAGCTTTTTTAGACGAAGGCTTGAACTGCCCTACATATTCAGGCAGTATAGAACAACAGGAAGAAACTTAAAAATCCTGATTGACACTGGAGCCACTAGTTGTTATTGTAGGCCCAATGTTTTAGTTAATAGGTTTGAACTAACAATTAAGAAGAGGGTAAAAACTATTAATGGTTTTACCATCATAACTCATTATTATGAGACCCTTAGGTTTGATAGATTAGTGAGATTTTATGAGATACAAAATTTAGAAGCTGACTTATTAATAGGCTTCAATTTATTAAAACAAGCAAATATAATTTTGAATTTTAATAAAAAATTATTGATTTATAAAAATGACATCGAGCGTATACATTTTTCCGATTGCAGCGAAAAAGTTGAAAATGAAAATATTTTAAAAAGCTTCAACATGCCAGAAAGCTTACAATGTGAAAACATTTCAGATTTCAGGACTGAAATAAAGGATAATATAAACAGAATTCATTCAAATATAAATACGAATTCTCTTTTTAGAACAGACGTCAAGGCAGAAATTAGAACAATTGTTGAAACTCCTATATGGAGTAAACAATATCCATACCCACTGTCTGTTAATTCGTTTGTTAATAAAGAAGTAAAAAATTTAATGAATGATAATATCATTCGTCCTAGTAGAAGTCCCTACAATTCACCAATTTGGGTAGTGCCAAAAAAAGGCACCAATGAAGATGGGTCACCAAAGTTAAGAATGGTGATTGACTATAAAAAATTAAATGAACAAACAGTGTCAGATCGGTATCCAATTCCCGATACAAATGTTATACTCTCTAATTTGGGAAAATCTAAATATTTTTCCACGATTGATTTAGAATCCGGATTTCATCAAATAAAAATGAGTGAAGACGACATTGAAAAAACGGCTTTTTCCGTGAATAATGGAAAATATGAATTCCTAAGAATGCCTTTTGGCTTGAGAAATGCTCCAAGTATTTTTCAAAGGGCGATGGACGATATACTGCGAAATTTTATTGGAAAATTTTGCCACGTCTACATTGACGATATAATTGTTTATTCGAAAACAATTGATGAACACAAAGAACATTTAAATATTATAATCGATACGCTCAAAAATGCGAACATGAAAATATCTTTAGAAAAGTGTAAGTTTTTTCAACAAGAAGTAGAATTTTTAGGTTATATTGTAGGTTACAATATTATTAAAACAGATAAGAAAAAGGTAGAAACTATTTCTAATTTTCCCTTACCAACTACTTTAAGACAACTCCGTAGTTTTCTAGGAATGACAGGTTACTATCGTAAATTTATTAAGGATTACGCCGCAATTACTAAACCACTAACCAAATTTTTATCTGGAGAAAATGGGAAAACTTCCCAACACATGTCGAAGAAAATTCAAATAAAACTTGATGAAGAAGGAATTGTAGCTTGTGAAAGATTGAAAAAATTATTAACAGAACAAATCGAGCTTGTACAGCAAGATTTCGGGAAAAAATTTATTCTTACAACAGATGCTTCTAACAATGCAATAGGCGGTGTTCTTACACAAGAAGGGAAACCGATAACTTTTATCTCTAAAACACTTAATTCGACAGAACAGAACTATGCTACCAATGAAAAAGAGTTGTACGCAATTGTTTGGGCATTAAAAAATTTAAGAAACTACTTGTATGGTGTATCAGATTTAGAAATTCATACAGACCACCAGCCACTCACATTTGCAGTATCCATTCGAAATCCAAATGCGAAAATAAAGAGATGGCACGCATTTATTGAAGAATTTGCCCCAAAAATTGTCTATAAACCAGGAACTTTAAACGTAGTTGCTGATGCTCTCTCAAGACAATACTTGAACAATATTTCTGATGACTCTGAATCTTCATCACTTGATACACAACATTCTGCAGAAAGTAGTGATAACGAAACTATCACAGAAACCAATAAGCCTTTAAATGAATTTAAACAGCAAATTTTGTTATACAAAGCAACATTTACAATTCACGAGCAGATCAAATGTTTTGGTAATACTAGGCATATAATTGAATACGATACAGTTGACAATTTATTAACAATCCTGAAAGAGTTTATTCAACCAAAACTGGTTACAGCCATTCATTGTACTCCAGAAGATTTATACGAAATTAAAAATTCAATTAAAAATACATTTAGTAATAAGTTTTTATATACTAAACTTTTCGTACTAGATATAACAAATAGTGAAGACCAAAGTATAATAATTTCACAAACACATACTAGAGCACATAGGAATTATAAGGAAAATATAAAACAAGTATCTGATATGTATTTTTGGCCAGAAATGAAAAAGAAATTTAAGGAATATGTTCGCAACTGCGAAATATGCAATAGAAATAAATATGATAGACATCCGCAGAAGATACCAATCGGAGAGACTCCAATTCCTAAGAAAGAGGGGGAGCAGGTTCACTTGGATATCTTCTTTGCACAAAAATTAAAGTTTTTAACTTGTATTGACTCATATTCAAAATTTTTAGTTATCAAATTAATTGAAGATAAAACAAAGTTAGATGAGAAAGTTTTGGAGATATTACAAAGCTTTCCTGAAGTAAAATCAATTACAATGGACAATGAGCCAGGTTTCACAGCTGAACAATTTAAAACGCTAATGCAAAGATTAAATATTAAAATTTATTTTTGCGATCCAAAACACAGCACAACAAATGGACAAGTTGAAAGAGTTCATTCAACTATAATAGAAATAGCTAGATGTTTAAGACAAGAATACCATTTAATTAGCGATTTAGAATCAATGTATAGGGCTGCTCAGCAATATAACAAAACAATACACTCGGTAACAGATAAAAAACCTTTCGAAATCCTTTACAATAAGGTTGCACATGACAACTTACCGTCACTACTTTTAACAGCTCAAACTAATATGTTAAGAAGAAATAACGAAAAGAGACACTTACGAACATTTCAACCGAATGAAGTAATTTATGAAAAGATAATAGGCGAACGAAATAAATTACGTCCTAAATACAAAAAGCAAATAGTTAAGGAAGATTTAGGAAACAAAATAAGTATAAATAAAAATAACAGAATAATCCACAAAGATAATATTAAAACTTAAATACTGACCTTTCAGCAAAATGTTCCTCAAAGTCTTCTTCATGCTCTTCAGCTATACAATAGCCGACATTATGGATTACACACGAGACGAATACATACTCATTGAAAATGGAAACACCGAACTCTACAGGGACTATGGTGACATTTTTCATGTAACGAACTTGACATATTACAAGACATTATTACAGGACGCTCGAAATATTTTAAATCAAGGCTACGTGACAGTCGACGAAAAACATAAAAATCATTATTCAAATAACTTAGGTTTGGCATTAGAAACAGACATTATAGAGACTTTGCTTAACCAACTAACGCTAACTCCCAATAATAATTATCGAACTAAAAGAGGAATAAATGAAATAGGAACACTATGGAAATGGATAGCAGGTTCTCCAGACCACGATGATATGGTTTTGATAACAAATAAGATAAATGAACTAACAGAAAATAATAATAAACAATTTATAACTAACACACAAATATTTCAAAAAATAAAGGAATTAACTAATTCCATAAGAAGCTTAGAAGTTACAGCACGGACAGAACTTTATACAGGTCAGATTAACAAATTAGTTATTACAGAACTACAAAACATGATTCAAACAATAACACTAGCCAAAGTAAACATATTAAATACGGCAATTCTAAATTTAAATGATATCAAAGAAATCACTAATCATGAACACGAAAAGATTACTTTGACAGACTTGATGGATGTTTCAAAATTTAAAATACTACAAAATAAAGATGTTATTGTTATACATATTAAATATCCAATAATTGATAAAAATTGTAAACTCTATGAAACTAGAGCAATAAGTAAAGATGATGGCAAATTGTTCATTGATAATGAAATTGTAAAATGTAACGAAAGTTACGTTAATGTTGAAAATTGTAAATTAGAATTAAGCAGTACATTTTGTAAACTATCTTTGGAAAATTCTTGCTTATCAGATATATTAAATAATCGAAAGGGAAAATGCATAAAAATTAAAGAAAGAAACAAGAATATTGAAATAATTAAAGATGGCGCAATATTAATAACAGGCAACCATACAGTGAACAATTATTCCACAAATGGAGTTTACTTAGTCACATTTGAAAATGAAACTGTAATTGACAATGTTAAATATGAAAACCCAACTGCAATAATTTTAAACTATCTAAAAACGAACCATCTGATAAATTATGAAATTGTAAAATATTTGGAAACAGAAAATGAAGATTTAAAATTTGAGAACATTAATATTATAAATAAAGTAAAAAACGAATTTCTAAATAATCCTGTAACTTATTCCATTACCACATTGCTCACAATAATAATTATATTATATATCACACACAAATTAATTATGGTAATAATTCAACGCCGAAACGAAAGTATTAACATAAGAAATGAAATAATGTTTACAGAATTAAATAATACAATTAAAGGCCTCACAACTCAGTTCCAAGAAACGGGACGTTTCTATTAAGAAAGAGGGGAGTTAACATCCTCTGTTTCATTGAGCTATAAGCGATAAGTTGCTTACCAAGCAACTAAAATGTTTATATTTCAAAACACTTAGAAATTCTTGGGAAAAGAATTGATTAACATTCAGCTTGCCTGGCTTAGCACTTAAGTGTAATTTAAAACGATCCCTAAGATCGCATAAACAATCTGAACACGCAATGTAAACAAATAAGTTTCTCAATCCGAACATTTAATGTAAACAAATAAGTTACTTTTAAACTAATCATAAGTTGAAGAGTTAGTCTTACGCTAGCATCTGAAGAATAAAGATCTTTTTAAAAAATCAAATTACCCACCAAATAAATTAATTTGCATATGTATGTATCCACACAAGTGAGAAAACAGGTTCCAGTGCACTTTACTTAAAGATGTAGTTTCTTACGGCTTTGTTGTTAATCTTAATTATTATTTGTGCAAAAAAAATTCTTTACTTCGTCGTTACAACCAAGTAGTTGACGTGCATTAGTATAAATGTACATAAGGGTGTATCTTATTTATTAAGTTGATTTAATTCTAAGAATCATTTTAACAGCGATTTGTTTATATGAACCTAAAAAGTTCAAAATTCTGATGAATATCCAAAACTGTAATCACACTATTAAAACTATATTACAGATGGCAGTCTATGTAATAATATTTGTGAATTTGGTTTTAGTGTAAGTTTGTGAAGGAACGCCGCTAATAATTGGACATTGCATGTTAAAGGCTAATTGCATGACATGTGCTGAAGCTACCGCCTCTGTCATATGTATTTTCTGACGGAGTTTTCAAGTTCAAAAAAACTGGTTTCTCAGCAGCTGTCCAAGTTCATCCTTATATTTTATTTACCTGTAAATTTAACCGGTTAAATTGACATAAGACAGATCTAAGTGCACATGACTCGCAAGAGCTTAAGTGTATGTACATATGTATGCAAGTGAATACATATACAATGTACATACATAGAATTGTTTAAGCTGAACTAAATAAACTCCTTTTTTTGTAATCTTGAAAATGTTTGGTTCGCCGAAGTTTCAGTCAAAAATTGATAAAATTGGCTGAAATTGGCCTTCAGTCTCCGACAGTGTTGTTCGGCAGTTCTCTATTTAAAATTTATGCATATAAAAATATCATCTTGGTCTATCAAATTAGGACATATGTATGTTTAAACCATCAGGAGGCAAGTAACTTATATTTGATATATTTTCAACCGCCGCTGTTAGTTCTGTATTGGCGTATGTATGTATATAAAAATCGTATTCCAAAGAAAAGAAAATATGGTTCTTCAATTGTAGGGAATATCTTTCTTCTGCTTTGATGGTGTGTAAAATGTCTACAAATAAAACAAAACCAATCTCTTAATTTGCAAACAGAATCCGCCATGCTTATTTAAGCTTTAATTGTTCTTTTTTATATTAATTTTAGTAAAAATCACACCCGATATGTACTGCTTAGTAGCTCAATTATGCTTAATTTTATCACACCCGATTTGTAAGTCACAGCTGATTAGTCAGCTGTGACGACTAGACGCGAGAACTCAGTGTTTGGCCCGGCCCAACTTGACGACGTTTTCACCTGCTTTGTATATGTTGGCGTGTAATTTTGCCAATTAATCGTAAAGAGCTTTATTTACAACAATGGTGTCTTTGGTGACCCCCACTGAAATTTTCCGCCAAACATTTTCGTAGAATATTTTAATCCTTAAATGTCCTTTTTTAAAGGATATTTTCTAATTTTCTCGAAAAAAGGGTCAAATTGACCTATAAAGAGACCAGTAAGAGGGTTAAGATCTTCCACAAAAATAATTCTCATACAATTCCACAACACAACTCTGACCATAAGAATTCTCTTAGACATTAACTTACAACATTTTTTCCGTATAGTATAATGCTCCCTTCGACCAAAAAATGAAAACTTTGACCCACTGTAAAAAAAAACTCAGACGTGCTGGACCATAAGTTTGTTCTACAAAAATGATCTACTCAACATACCCTTTCAGAATTATGGGGTCGCTATTCTGTTCCATTCAAAAAGTCTTCATTTGTTGGACAGTGTTTTTATAATTTTTGTTCATTTAAACTTTGGAACCTTAACCCTAAATAACATTTCTAGAACCTAAATCAAAAATAATGACACAATTGCCCCAAGTATTCTAGAATTAAGACTTTGTTAAACTATGAATTTAAAATTTTTATAATATGTCGACTTTGAAAGACCCTCCTTTAAAAAAAAATGTACTAAAGTGCCTTGGCAAGTGCCCTTACTTGCCCTGACTGATATTCTAACGTCGAAGTCACCGGCATATCGAGTTTTAGCGGCCACTATTGATTAAAAGGAAATTTATACAAAACCCTGAACCATTTTTTGACTTCGTTAACTCGAAGCGCTGAGTAAATGGTTTACCGTCTGCTATAAAATACCAAAATACCGTGTCTTGTGGCTGCCAATCAATTTCCAACATCAATTCTTCAGGTCAACAACACGTAATACACTAAATTAATTGGACAATATTTTTCTCATCGTGGCATAACCATATTAGTTAGCCTACATATGTAACTTAGTCAAATTCAGAGCTGGGTATTATTAAAATCATTTCTTATACATATGTTTTCTAGTTAAGCTTCCATCTTTCGAAAACTGTACATAGCCAATTAAGGAGAGTGGATAAATATAAGAAAATTCATCTAAGAGTGTGATATCATTTATACATATATGGATGTACAATGTGAAAGGGCGCCCTAAGCCGACATTCTGTTGTAAAGGCACATAAGGAATATGCAAATAGGTATATACATATGTACATACATATATACAACTATGTACGTTAGAGTGGGCCAAAATATTGAATATTGCTTTTTTGAACGGTACTCTGAAGTTATCATTCATGGTGACAAAATAAAGTTAATGTTTAATTAGAGCCCTGGAAGTGTTTTTACTATAGTCGCGATTGTCACATAGAACTTGTAAATCATTAATCTAAAAAAGTTAAGTTCCCAGAAGATCTT
Source organism: Philophylla caesio (assembly GCA_963971545.1). Taxonomy (NCBI): domain Eukaryota; kingdom Metazoa; phylum Arthropoda; class Insecta; order Diptera; family Tephritidae; genus Philophylla; species Philophylla caesio. The sequence goes on along the minus strand of OZ020608.1, from coordinate 34,228,000 downwards.
TTGACTATTTTTACGATGGTACCGTTAAAAAAATAAAAAAAATTTGGCGCAGTCTAATGTACGTACATACTCACAAATGTCAAAATTTTACATACATATATGTACGTAATTCAATTTTGCTAATTCAGAATTTAATTTTAGCAAATAACTTCTTCTCATACATATACATATGTATGTATGCATGTACATTAGGGTGACAGTTAATTTCGAAAGTGATATTTTCTTTGGTCTCAGTATTTTTTTGTGTGTAGTTTTATTTAAAAAAAATTCTAGTAAAATTTCAAGGTCGTAGGAAGAGGATTAGGGGGCGCGTCGGCCCCCCAAAGTTACACAAAATACGTTTTTTCACGCAAATTCTTACTTTGACTGCTTGTAACTTTCTCTGTGTTTTTTTTTTTTAAACATTACTGGCGAAAGATGTTCATTAATATGTCTACAATAACATCTGTCAATAACATTTTTGTCTAATGTTAATATTTAATGAAAAAAACTTAAATATAGGAGAAAAAGTACGCCTCAATGTCGATTTATTATACTTAAATAAAACTACTTATGTATATGATTTCTCTTTTTATTAATATTGTTTAAAGCACTTGAGAGAATGTCTTTTTATTACAGTCCGGAAACCGATGGCGGTAATCGCTAACAATTTTTAAAACAAATTGTTTTTGGCGTTCATTTTTGGTAAATAGTTTATTATACTCTTTCATCAATTTAACCCCCCTTTCGGCAGTGTCATTTGTAACATTTAATTTTTTCATCAGTTCAGCCGCTTTACAATAAGATTGGTCCTGCTCCTATTTGTCTGGGTTTAATTTTAAAAAATCAGTATTTATTTGAAATCTTTCAAATAATGCTTTTGTTTCGGCAGAGACGAACTGTTCAATTCCGTCATGGAATATTTCAACGATTTCTCTATCATTTATTGTAGCTCGCTTTGTGTTTTGCTCTTGTTCAAAATCATTTTCCAAAGCCGCCACCATTTTTTGTTTTGAAAAAAGGGATACGTTGCTGTCAAAAAATGCAAGACCAACCGCCTCAGGGCTTAAATACCACAAGTGGTTCCTGAACTTTTTAAGAGCAACATAAGATATAGCAGCATCAATTTTTTTGAAGTTTTCAAGTTTTTGTAAAAATAAAAAATCTTGATATGGCGCTTTAATGGCCAAAGGAGCAGAAAACCACGCTTCGACATAGACTTCAGCAATAAAAACACAAATTTGACGAAGCCCATTTAATTCAGTTGCTGAAAGCTGGAACTCGTTACGGAATAAAAATATTTTTAGACAGTAAATCGCTTTTGCAATCCACCTTGCATGGTGAACAGCTCCTGGCGATCGAAACATTAGGCTGTTTGGATGTGTCTTTTCTGGTTTTTGACCCAGGAAGAGCAAAGTGAGTTCCAAGAATTCTTTATAGTCTTCCCTGGGTTGTTTTTCTTCCAAGATATTATTTACTGCACCGATAATGCGAACAGCAGACTCTTTCATGTACGTCTTGACAGTTGGATCGTTGATGCCATACTCATAGTTTTTAGCATCAATCTTAGCCCAAGCATTTTTAAATTTCTCAAACATTTTAACGTTTGGACTTCCATAACAGCTTATTTTTTCTTCGAAAACGCATCTTAAAACAATCTCGTATATATGATGACGGCATGGTAACCATAAAAGTTGTCTTTGTAAATTATTTTCAATTAACGTACAGGTACCATTGAAACGCCCAGTATTGACCGCTGTTGTATCAAACACTAAAGCTTTGATGTGATTTTGCAGACCATATTCATAAATAGCATCGCATACATCGGATGCCTGTTCTTTTCCAGTACCGGAATCAAGTGCAGGTATTTCAAGAAGCTGTTCAACTTTACCGCTCGATATTATTATAGGCAACCTATCAACTTTCGGTTTAAAATATAATCTTCAATATTATTACCCAGAGCTTCAACGACTGCGCTTATTAGATGAACCGCATGTCTGTCACTGATTTTACAGACATCGAGTGCGGCCGCCAGTTTTGGTGTTAGTATTTTATTTGTTCCCCTACATTTTTTGGCTGGAGGTTGACTACAACGTGGGTCACATTCCATATCTGGAAAACTGTTATCATTCTCTGAAGATTCAGATGACAGCAACTCTGCAGTTTCATCTAATAAAAACGACTTAATTTAAAGAAAATAAAAAATAAACAATAACATACAACGAACCAATTAATGCAATTTCACGATTATTCCGCTCCACTTGTTGTAATAAATTGTTGTTGCGTTCTTCAAGTCGGCACTCTCGGCGTACTTCTTCGTAATCGATACCATACATAAAGCCTGGGCGCCCCGTTTTTCGTTGACTTATCAAGAAATCAATATCTTCTTGATTCGACATTATTTTTAATGCACTTGCATGCGCCACGTCAAAAAGCATATCCAATTTTTCTTTCCACGTGTTTACTTTGCTCTTGTGGAAATTAGAAGTCTTCTTTGAATTTTTTTGAAAGCTTTGCCATTCTTTATACAGTTTCTCTACATTTGTAATGCAGTGTTGTTTATCCTTGACCGGAATGCGGGCTTTTTCCCAGAACACGAATAGTTCTTTTACAACTAAATCTGAACTTTCCCGTAAATTTTTTTTTACTACACGTAAATTGAAAAACAAAACTTTCAACACTTCTATATTGGAGGGTAGTTTACTTCCCGTTAATGAGTTGGTACAATAACCAATTAAATATATGCGTTCACGTAAATTTCTAGCAGACATTTTCGGCTTTTCACAATCAAATATTCACTTCGAATGATTTTTTTGCAAATTTAATGCTATTAAAAAATGTTTGCGGCTGCTGCATATAACTGTAAAATAAGAATCTATTTTCCGAGAAACATTGGTGCTGATATTTTGTCGGTAGCTTACGCAAGCATTGAGAATAATATTGTTGAGGTTGTAACGGGAATATTCTCGGTCACAATTGTCAATATTATAGATCGCTTCAGCATACAGGCAAAAAAAATTTGAAGCAAACTTTTAAAGACAATTCTTACACTTGAAAACAAAAGTAAACAAAAAAAGTCTGAAGTTCGGACTAGCGAGGTCTTACTGTATATAATTGTTGAAGCTACGCTTACGTAAATCATAAGGAATTTTCTATATGAATCTTTAATTAAATAAATCTGAACAAAATCCAAAATTTGAATCATATAAGTAATTTTATTTAAGTATAATAAATCGACATTGAGGCGTACTTTTTCTCCTATATTTAAGTTTTTTTCATTAAATATTAACATTAGACAAAAATGTTATTGACAGATGTTATTGTAGACATATTAATGAACATCTTTCGCCAGTAATGTTTAAAAAAAAAACACAGAGAAAGTTACAAGCAGTCAAAGTAAGAATTTGCGTGAAAAAACGTATTTTGTGTAACTTTGGGGGGCCGACGCGCCCCCTAATCCTCTTCCTACGACCTTGAAATTTTACTAGAATTTTTTTTAAATAAAACTACACACAAAAAAACACTGAGACCAAAACAATAAAGAAAAAAAAAATACTCCATACATTTAATTGTCACCCTAATGTACATACATAAGCAAAAAGATATAGAACGCATAAGTCAAACCCCATAAGACAATTTAAAAACCGCGCAATCTGGGGTAGTAAAAAAATCGAAGTTATTTACATTAAAGAGGGAGGCTGATGAATAAATGAATGGTTATGGCAAATAACTTATGCACCCAAAGTACTTGCACACTAAAATCATTACAATAAAATATGTCAATTTGAATGCATCCATCCATGCATTAAAGGATGGCAAATATAACAGCAAGAAATGTGTTAGTGTCCCTTCAAACGCTGCTCGGCATTAGAGCCAGGTAATGAAGCGCGTACAGCGTGACTAATGCCAAAAATGCTCTTTCGCTTTTTAGTTATTTCACTGTCCAAGCACTCCACAAGGAGACCGTACTAAAGCCAACCCTTAACTTAATGCCAATTGAATCCAATCCATTCAACCGTGCCTGTGCATGGTGTTGTAACTTTTTTTTTTGCAAAAATAAAAGGGAAATTACATTAGTCTCAACGACAGTTTCATTATGGAATATTTTTCAGGCCTAGAAGGGATAATGAGCTAATATTAAAATTTATGCGCAGCAGGACATCTGTGGAGAGAGAAAATGGGAAAGGAACTCATTTTTACTTATTTCATTTTCAAAAACTTTGAAATGGGCAGAAATTGCTCAAAATAAAATTAATTAACACAATTGAAGAAAATTAAAAACAAACAATAACATAGATTTGAATGTCTAAGTTGTGACAGCATTATGATGGAGTTACTGTAAGTATTAAGCATACGGACATAATTTATTTACAATATACATATATGTCTATAAGAAAATTAATTAAAAGATAAAAAGAATATACTCGTACTTGATTAACAACTTTTCAGCAGTGTTGCCAGTTTAGCCATTTTGAATCTGACCTTTTTTGACACCTAGCTTCGATTCTTAGGATTTGGCTTCGGGGCTTCTTTCTAGTCTCTTTTTATTTTAAAATAAATTGTGGACAATCCTCCACAATACTTATATGCAGTAAATAGCATTAAATTATTGTAAAATGTCAATGATTGCCCAGCAATGTAGATGAAAACGGCTTTTGTCTCAAGATTGGGTTAACCAGGATTCATCCGTGGACTTTTGGAGAGAAGTGAAGGAGTTTACAAACACATTACACGAAAATCCATTTTGTCAGCTAGTCAATTTAGATTTTAGTAGACTTTGACACTTTTGTTCTTTTGAGTGGACCGTTCAGTTTTTTATTTCATTCACCTTAGTGAAATAGTTCTTAGTTCCTAGTTCCTTAGTTCACTATTTCATTTAGTTCATTAAGTTCTTTGACAAATGCATATGTTAATTTAAACAAAGTTCAACAGTTTTTACCATTGTATTGCATATACATAGAACAAACGTTTGGGTAATTTTTTAATCGTATCTGTAATGATGAGGTTATACATCTCCACGTTCGTGCCACCACTTTAATGGATCCTGATTGCGGTTTGTATTTAGAATTAAATGCTTAACTCATTGCTAAACAATGAAACAAATGTTGGATTGATTATGAAATAACTGATGATCGCATAAGGATGTTAAAATCTCGTGATTTAATTTTTAACTCTAGTTCATCCAATTTATCTGATGAAGAAGAAATAGTTACGTATGATTCATTGTCCACTAAGGAATAATAAAATCACATAATTTTGAATTTTTCAGCAATAAACTTTTTTGTACATACAATGTTGAAATGGTTTTTTTTAACCGCTAGCGCTGTTCTCTTCTAAATTAACCTATGTATGATTTAGGGGTGTAATGGGGTGCAGGGGTGTAATGGGGTGCAGTGGTGCTTCTGGGTATGCGGTTACAGTTGCACGGCTGTACTCAATCCCTACTCTAACGTCCACGTTCGTGCACCCTGGGCAACGTGAGCAACCCATGTGCGAGATACGGTAACCAACCCGTATGGAGCCATGGGTCACGGCTAATAGAGAGGGATCTTTAGCGGAGCCACTCCGACATATTCGGTTTAAGGGTCCACTAAAGTCCGCAGCGTCTGTCCACCAGGAGGTGCGGCTGCAAGCGGGCGTCTGTCTTGGAGCAAGCGGCTCGCTATATAAACGAATATAAAATTTCAACCCCCAGCAATGGGTTGTGCGCAGGGCTTGGAACCCGCCACGTAAAAACCAACATCCAATGAAAAAGAAAACAAAGCCTCGGATGAGACCCCCCTTTTTTGATGACGACCACAGCAAACGTTTAATGGACAATGATTTGCACCTGGAATGTCCGAACCCTTAATTGGGAAGGTGCCTCTGCCCGGCTGGTTGATGTCCTCAGCAGAGCAAAGGCTGACATCACCGCCATCCAAGAGATGCGATGGACGGGGCAAGGGAAACAAGTGATAGGCCCTTGCGACATCTACTACAGCTGCCATGTAAAGGAGCGCAAATTTGGTGTCGGATTTGTGGTGGGAGAGAGACTGCGCCGTAAAGTACTGTCGTTCACTCCGGTGGACGAGCGTCTCGCCACAATCCGCATCAAGGCGAGATTCTTCAACATCTCCCTAATTTGCACCCACGCCCCGACGGAAGAGAAGGACGATGGGACTAAAGATCGCTTCTACGATCTCCTTGGCCGCACGTATGAGATATAAAAATCGTGCTTGGCGACTTCAATGCCAAGGTGGGCAAGGAGGGCATCTTTGGTTTCACAGTCGGAAAATTCAGTCTCCACGACGAAACGTCCGATAACGGATTGAGACTGATCGACTTCGCCGGGGCCCGAAACATGGTAGTCTGTAGTACCAGGTTCCAGCATAAGAAGATTCACCAGGCTACGTGGCTGTCTCCAGATGGTAAGACACGAAACCAAATCGACCACGTTGTGATAGACGGAAGGCATGCTTCCAGTGTCCTAAATGTGCGCACGAACCGAGGAGCCAACATCGACTCGGATCATTTTCTTGTGGCAGCTAAGATCCGCACGCGCCTCTCTGCAGCAAAAAGCGCGCGCAAATGGACACAAGGAAAGCTCGACGTCGGAACGCTGCAATCGCAACAGACAGCTACCCACTTCGCCACTCGACTTGCACTCCTGCTCTCTGAGAGCAATAATCAGCATAACGATATTTCCGAGCAGTGGAACCATATTTCTCGCTGTCTACATACCGCCGCTGAAAAATCCATCGGATTTCAGCGAGCCCGAAAGAACAACTGGTATGACGAGGAATTTCGCGCCGCTACGGAACGTAAAGACGCTGCCTACAGGGCCACACTGCGATCGTGAGCTGAAGAAGGAAGCAAGACGCATTTTTCGTGAGAAAAAGAGAGAGGCCGAAATGCGTGAGTGCGAAGAGCTTGAGATGCTGGCCGACAGGAAAAGCGCCCGAAAATTTTTTCAAAAAGTTCGACGGCTTACAGAAGGTTTTAAGACCGGGGCGAATTCCTGTAAGAATGAAAACGGCGACCTGGTGACTGATGTCCACAGCATACTTAAATTATGGAGGGAGCACTTCTCCACACTGCTTAATGGAAGCAACTGCAACCCTGGAGATGTTGAACCCGAATCCCCAATCAATGATGATGGACGTGATGTACCATCACCCGACCATGACGAAATTCGGAAAGCGATAGCACGGCTGAAGAACAACAAAGCCCCCGGGGCCGATGGGTTACCAGCTGAGTTATTTAAGTACGGCGGAGAGGAGCTGGTTAAGTGCATGCACGAGCTCATCTCTAGAATATGGTCGGAAGAACGCATGCCTACTGATTGGAACTTAAGTGTGCTCTGCCCAATCCACAAAAAGGGTGATCCTGCAGTTTGCGCCAACTATCGCGGGATTAGTCTTCTTAACATCGCATATAAGGTTCTGTCGAGTGTATTGTGTGAAAGACTTAAGCCCACCGTCAATGAACTGATTGGACCTTATCAGTGCGGCTTTAGAACTGGTAAATCTACCACCGACCAGATATTCACAGTACGCCAGATCTTGGAAAAGACCCGAGAAAGAAGAATCGACACACACCATCTTTTTGTCGACTTCAAAGCCGCCTTCGACAGCACGACAAGAAGTTTCCTATATGCCGCAATGTCTGAATTTGGTATCCCGGCAAAACTTATACGGCTATGTAAAATGACGTTGAGCAACACCACCAGCTCCGTCAGAATCGGGAAGGACCTCTCCGAGCCGTTTGATACCAAACGAGGTTTCAGACAGGGTGACTCTTTGTCGTGCGATTTCTTTAACCTGATGCTGGAGAAGATAATTCGAGCCGCAGAACTTAATCGGTCAGGCACCATCTTTTATAAGAGTGTGCAATTGCTGGCGTACGCCGATGACATTGACATCATCGGTCTTAACAACCGCGCAGTTAGTTCTGCCTTCTCAAAACTGGATAGAGAAGCGAAGCGACTGGGTCTGGAGGTGAACGAGGGCAAGACGAAGTATCTCCTGTCATCAAATAGACAGTCGGCACATTCACGACTGGGATCAAACATCACTGTTGACAGTTATAACTTCGAAAAAGTAGAGGACTTCGTTTACTTAGGAACCAACATTAACACCAATAACAGCGTCAGCCTTGAAATCCAACGCAGAATCTCTCTTGCCAACAAGTGCTACTTCGGACTGAGTAGGCAATTGCACAGTAAAGTCCTCTCTCGGCGGACAAAAACCATACTCTATAAGTCTCTCATCATGCCCGTCCTCTTGTATGGCGCAGAAGCATGGACGATGACAACATCAGATGAGAGAGCTCTTGGAGTGTTCGAGAGAAAGATTCTTCAAAAGATTTATGGACATTTGCGTCTTTGCGACGGCGAATACCGTGTACGATGGAACGATGAGCTGTACGAGCTGTACAATGACGTAGATATAGTGCAGCGGATTAAGAACCAGCGGCTCCGCTGGCTAGGCCACGTCGTACGAATGGATGAAATAGCTCCAGCCCTGAAGGTTTTTGACGCGGTACCCGCTGGTGGTAGCAGAGGAAAAGGAAGACCTCCTCTGCGTTGGAAAGACCAAGTGAAAAAAGACTTGGCTATACTTGGGATTTCCAATTGGCGCCAGTTAGGAAAAGATAGGAACAGCTGGCGTGCTTTGTTGACCTCGACCAAATTCGCTTAGGCGGTTGTTGCGCCAATTAAGTAAGTAAGTATGATTTAGTTATAAAAATTTTAAATAAACTGATTTCATTTATTAATAATATAAATAAAAATTGTGTATGCATGTATTTTCTCATATGTACATTTGTACCAAATTTATGCTTCGATTGTTTCAAAAATAAAATATAAACTAATCGGCCTTAAGGCTTATAAGCAATTAAAAAATAAAACTGTTAAAGAAATGTTGACAAGGCTAGCCTTTTTAAACATTTTTTTGGGCATTTAGCTCTTTTTTTTGGTCGATCTAGAATTTCTTATTTTTTAGATCCTGGCAAACGCTGATTTTCGGCAGTTTGACGACTTGTATTTCAAACAATAACGGAGCAGGCGGACACTGAAGGAAATCGATATGAAAACAAAGTTGCGCATAAATTATATAAAGTGATTTTAAATATAACTCATTTATGTACATACATATGTATGTAGGCATGTATTCACATATCATTATAGACAATAACATTTATTAATAACAAACATTAAGTCATTAAAGCAATCTATTACATTCCCGTATTACGTGAATAGAGTTAGATGAACAACCATCTAAGTAATTTTACTTTCGCCAGCTTAGATCCAGGCTGTTCAGGTTAATAAATTCTAGACTGATCGGTGTACCAATAGATACTTACAATATTTTTTCATTTAACAACTGGTTTTACTGTCCAATATTATCAAACTTCGGAGTGTGCGAAATAGTAACATAAATTAATTGAATTGTTGGATTGAATTATTATTTTTTAGCACTTAGCAAGTTGAAGGTTTCGCTTTTCTTTTTCAAAGTTATTTTTCAGAGCTTTGAAAATTAGTTATCTAATGGTAAAATTAATAAGTCTCTTATTTCGTATCCAATGTTGGTCATTTAGGCACTCGCCAAAAGCTTGAATTTTTGATACAATCAAATGCCCAATTTAAACTGTTCAAATAATTACTAAACTTGTAAAGAGCCAATGGAAAAAATATTCATACATCCATTCAATCCACCCTGTGGGAGAAGTAAAAAAAATTACACCAAAATTCAATCAGTTTTTTGACGCTGAACAATAATCTTTTACGCAATACGCTCAATATAACCTCATAGGTGATAATTTCCGCAAATCGCAATACCACACTTCTTTTCTTCGTCAATTTACATTCTAATTAACAGGCATGCGTTTGCCCAACATATTGAAAAGATAAGTTGGTGCCAGGTTCTAACTGATAGCAACTCATCACATTTTAACTGCTTTTATTTATTTAAATATGGTCCTTTATTGAGTTTAACTGTATTGGATTTGTAATCTTAAATTAAATTACGTACAAAATTATTCATTTATATTTCTTATCTCTTGAACATTATTAAAATAAGTATTATTTTTGTAAATAAATTTTCATACAATGACCAGTAAAAGCGGTAAAGATAATAATGTTCTGGATTTTTAGAGGACCAAATATTCGTAGGAAATATGGCTCACTTACATTGTAAGCCGTCGAACCTTCGGAAAAGATTTCGGATGATTTTCAGCCTCTTTCTTCGCTCTTACACAGCTCACATTGCCCCCGATCGCAAAGTGACTCTTTACCATATTACATGTTTACAAGAATAAAATGCCATTTCTTTATTTATTTTTTGCCGCAGCTGAGCACTTCTTTTTATCGGCATCATTTCGGCAATGGCTTGCAATAAGACATTTAAAAATTTTTTATTTTTTAAAATTATTTTATTCATGTTATAAAGAGATATGCTGAAGAAAATTTAAATTCCGATGTAAATTTTTACTTTTTTCTTTTGGCAGTTTTTTTTACGAAATATAAAATAACGCACTCTTTAAATCTTAATTGGATAATAAAGGAGAATCCTTAAATTTGCGACCAGCTATTTCTAAATTTTTTTTTGATTTTTTTTTTAAAACTAAACAATTATTTCATATTCTTAGTTACAAAATCCGTTTTTCAATACTACCTCTCAGTCCCTTCTGTCGAATCAATATCATTAATAACCAAATTTCTTAAAAGAACCAATCTGTATCAAATGATCTAAAATAATATTTAACTATATTTAATAATGGAAATATAAGTACATACTTGTAAATATCGAGTTAAAGGCCTAGCTGCTATAGCTCTTAACACAATTAGCTTATAAGATCTATTTTATAAGCAAATTTTATATAATCAATCAATCAATCAATTTATTTGCCAAAAATATATACAAACTTAAGAGAACAGGCTATACATAAAAAATAAATCGGTAGTTCAGATAAACTATACAACCTTTATAACGATAACAGCAGAGCAAAATAATCTATAAATGAAACAATATTTAAAGAAAAAGATACAAAAAAAATAACTTTTAAAGTATATAAACCTTAACTAACTACTTAAACTAAAACTTAAAACAAAACTTAAATCTAGTGCTAGGAACACAAATTCCTTATAATTACATAACTAGAACGCTCGCAGTTATTCATAAATTTGCTTTTAAGCTTATCAATCACTTCATTGAAAAATAATATATCAGCCTTTTGATGAAGAGCAGTGGTTCGATAATCATATGGCAAACTAAATATAAGTTTAAGTAATTTATTTTGAACCACTTGCAATTTCTTTATATGACATGCCGCAGCTGAGGCCCATACAGGGGATGCATAGGTGAGCATAGGCATAAAGACCATTTTAAATATAAGCATCTTGTTAGGCAAAGATAAGTGAGATTTCTTGTTAATCAAGGGGTAAAGGGCTTTGTTTAAATTGTTTGCTTTACGTACTCGTTCTTGAGTGTTAAGATTAAAAGTTAAACTTTTGTCTAGAACAAGTCCAAGATATTTTAAAGAAGTACTCCAAGGGATGTTTATATTATTATAGCTCAAGCGCTTATTTGGTAAATTATGGCGAGCTCTTTTGCGCGTAAAAAACATGGCCTGCGTTTTGGAAGCATTTACTTTGATTTTCCATTTGTGAAAAAACTTAAACAAACAGTTAAGATAATTATTTATATTATCAATCAGTGTGGAGGCGGTATTGTCAGCCAAATATAAATTAAATAGAACCGGACCTAAGACTGAACCTTGGGGAACACCAGCAGGAACTTTAAATTTTATATAAATAAATAAATAAATACCAGCATACAAAACGGACCTGCAATACCCAAACGGACTATCGACCTGTTCTTACCGCGAAGGCGGATTCTAACCGCGCGAGACTTCAGGTACCTATCCTCAGGACATTAAACTAATTTTGCATTGACGATTATGCACCAATAGCTGTTTGCCTAAAAAACTAAATAAATATGCTACAACAGCCTAGACTGAACAGAACGAAAATTGACGCTAAAGATGACACAACGCCGAAACTGGTTTGTCTCCAAACCAAACTTGACTAGGTATGACGGAAAATCGTTCCAACAAATATCACTTTTGTAAGAGTTAATGCTAATGATTATTAAGGGTGCGCCAATATTTTCGCTTGACTTGCTTGAGGGAAATTTATTTACACATTGCACATTTTATTACACTTTTTTCACAAATCATTAATCTTATCAGAAGGTAATTACAAGGCATATACTACGCCATTATATCGATGACTGTGCCTTTTCCTACTGTACTAATTAATAATATTTCCGAACACATCCTTCCTAATTTACTAAGTACACCATCTAGCGATCACTCACGCAATCCCTTTGGTTCCAAAGACAAGCTGCACCCTCTAAACAAGCCCTAGCTTAAATGTCGAAATTGTCTATCTTTGGGGGAATCCCCCAATGATGTATTGAACTTTCAGTCTGATAGGAGTGAGTGGCGTTCTTTTGTTTCGTTTGATATTTGAAATTGAGTAAGATAAACAGAAGTTTTGATTTGTTCGTTTAAACATTATTTCATTATGTCGAAAAGAACACAAAAGAGAAAAAAAGATATAGCTCAAAAAGAAATAACGGAAAAACTTCCAAAGCTCACTTCGTTTTTTACGGTTGAAGATACAAATAAGCCGAGGGAATCCTCATTCTCATCACCGCAAGACAAAAGTACCTCTGAATGTCACCAGGACATTTACAAGGTTACGGGTGACGAAAATGACAAACACACATTAGATGCTGAACCATCGACTTCAAGTTACTGTAAATTAATAACTGCCAGCTTAGAGAATGTATCTGTGTCTCCTGACCCTGGTAATGTGACGACATTCTAACGTTAGAAGTCCGTGATATTTGGATTCGAAAAGGGCCTGAGTTTTTCTGAAATAAAAATAGTGAGTTCTCCGAAACTTCTACAAGTTTTCCAGATTCAAATGGTAAAACGAAAACTAGATACTTGACTAAAATATTTGTATTCGTAAATTGATGAATGGTGAGTCTTAAGAAAGAAAATGGCTCCTTTATTCACCACCAAAAAAATCTTTATACTGTTATTGCTGTCGTCTATTTAATACCACTACTGGCACTGGACATAATTTAAATTCTCTTAAAGGATATAAAGATTGGAAGCATATAAGTTACTTATTGATAGATCATGATAACAGTTTACAGCACAAGGAATTAATGATGAATTATGTTGCAAGAATAAAAACTACTGGACGAATTGATACTGAGTTGTGCTTAGGAGGATTGTTGCAGTAGTGAAATGTTTGGCTTTAAGAGGTCTTGCTTTTCGTGGTGATAATGAGACATTACGATCGCAAAATAATGGGAATTATTTGGGAGTAGGCTTAGAACTGATTAGTGAATTAGATCGTTTTCTTGTTGATCACATACAAAACTGCGGAAGTCGTGGAAAAGGAAGTAGTTCATATTTATCGGCTAATATTTGTAATGAATTTATTAATTTAATGGGTCAACAAGTTTTGAAAACCATTGTCAAAGAACTTAAATCTGCAAAGTACAACTCTATTAGCGTAGATTATACGCCAGAACATTGACCAACTGACTTTCATTGTTAGATTCGTAAAAGTCGGACTGCCTATTGAGATTTTTGCAATGAACATAATGCGCAATATACAGCAGATACCATTTAAACTTTTGTGAAAGCCTTGATATTCCTATAAAAGATTGTCGCGGGCAGAGCTACTATAATGCATCAAATATGTCTGGAAAGTGCTCTGGTGTTCAGCCAAGAATAAAAGAAGTTTGCGAATTTGTGATTTGCGTTCCATGTGCGGCACATTCGCTAAATTTAGTGGATGTTCAGCCTGTTGAGTGTGTTACTGAAGCAGTAACATTCTTTCAATTTGTACAAAAATTTTTCAATTTTTTCTCGGCTTCGACAAAAAGATGGAAAATTTTGACAGATCATTTAGGTGCAAATAGAGTCCTGAAGTCTCTTTCGGAAACTAGATGGTCTGCACGCGTCAATACTATTAATGCTTTGCAAAATGATAATTTAAATATTTCTGAAGCATTGTCTTCAATCGCAAGTGACATCAATCAACCAGGAGACACTAGAAATGAAGCCCACAGCCTAGCAAAAAAAATGGGAAAATTTGAGACTGCTCTTCTAACGGAAATATGGAATGATATTTTGGGAGTTATGAATAAAACAAGTCTAACTTTACAGAATAGCACTATGGCCATTGACGTTGTAACGAAACTTTACGAATCTCTGATCAGTTATGTCAATATTGCACGCAATAATTTTGATCAGTACGAAACGGCTGCGAAAAAAAAACAAAAGCTGACTACAAAGGTACATTTGAAAGAAAAACATTTCGCAGCACTCGCATCACTTTTTTTGAAGGATCATCAAAGACTGGACAGTTGAGAGGCAAGGAAAAGTAGAAATTGCTACAAAAATATTCCTTTGCCTAATGGCTACCAATTGTAGTGGAGTGCGGCCATTTTCGCATCTTAAGAGAATAAAAAATTGTCAAATTATGCGCATAGAAAGTGATATCCTTCAAAAAATCGACTTTAAGGATATAATAGAAGATTTTGCTCAACAGAAATACCGAAAGAAACCGTTTTTTTAATCATAACCAAAAAACCAGCAGCATTATAATATCATTAATGAGATATTATATCATACTGTATTTGGTTACCTATAATAAATGGTCATACTTAGTAAAAAAACGTTATTATATTTCGCTTTTTTTACTTTCCAAAAGGGCCCCAGCCTAGTTTAAGACGGCCCTGGTTGTAGGTACTTACTTGATAAAACTACGTCCCTTTATAGATGTAATAGTTAATTAATAAAAGCGTATTTTTTTACAAGGTGGTGAGGTTCTGTCATCCATGCAATAAGGTATACCAAAAATAAAGTTCAAAAATGTTATCCTTTAACTTGAAAGATGATTTTAAAAAATATAAAATATGTGTAAAAGATGTTTGGACTAAAATAAAATATGATAACCATCATATCTAGTAGACGTCTGCATGAATGTACTCATTGGCCGTTTTAACACATTCACACGTAAGCGCAACATTCTACGCATTCTGCTCACAGCAAGCGCGATGACTGAATGAGTGTGCAGATAGCTGAGAATACTGCGCTCAGTCGCATTCAGAAAAAGAGGCATTGTACAAAGAGTGCCAAATATGTTGTACAACTAGTCATGCGCATTCGGATGTATGAGACCACATCCGGCTGTATGAGACCACATTCGACTGAAATATTTTATGACGGCGCCAATTTTTGCAAATGATAGCGGCTACATTATATAAGCAATTAAATAGAAAAAATTCAATAATTGCATGTCTCTTCATATTTACGTACATACATACATGCATAATCTACATTGAATTTTACTGAAATTAATAAGTAACTATAAAATAAATGCATACACTTATAATAAAGTCAATGCACACTTGTTTGAAAATATGTTCATATGTAGGCGCAAATGTAAATGGAAAGAAAACATATTTAGAAAAAATTTTCACAATGTTTTTATATACAGAATTTCTTAAGACTCTCATTAAAATGTTAGAAATTTTCAATTTCTCATTAAAACGTTAGAAATTTTGGATGGAAAACTTTGATATTTGGAAAATGTTTGCACTCTGTAAAAGGTTTGAAACTTTAATTGATGTGGTTCTAGTTAAAGAATACGATATTATTTAATAAAGAATTAACGGAAAGGATTTGTGTTAAAAACATTGTTAGTATTGCATACAACTGCAACCTGCTTTTGACGCTGAGGTGCATACATATATATATACATATGTTTTTTTTTTTGTTTTACGAGGAGTAAGCATCGAAAGCCTTCACCCCGTCAGTGTGGGACTTTAACCTGCACTAAACCTCCTACTGTCACGTCCCGTTCCCCTCCCGGTACTACCGTCAAGTATTTCGTCGGGAGGCAGTTTGAGCACTAAGCTCTAAGTCCGTTACCGTCTTGATGCAGTCCGTGGAAGTTGCATCTACTTGGCACCACCTCTGTTGGTCTAACTCGCCCACCCGTGTCGGGTCCGTCGTCCCCGCCCACTTATGTAATGTCCGCCTAATTGCGTTTATATGCCTGACATCTGACACTACTTAAATGTAAAGATAGTTTTATTATCTATATATTTCGAAGTTGAACTTACTTGAGGCTGTCGGAATGGACGGGAATCCGAGCAGCCAATTTCACAGGTTAGTTGATTTCCGCCTACTCAGCATTGCTGACACTATAAAGAGCGTTATAGTAAGCCGAGGCCGTCGGAACGGACTTGGTTCCGAGCGGCTTCTTGCCCGGCTATGAACTCTGCAGACAAAACGAGCCCGATGAACAAGTTCCCTTGCTGCGCAGACTCAGCGAGTAGCATGACCGAGGTGGTCCAGCAAACGAATACCGCAATAAACTGGAGCTGAAGAGCGTTGGTTCCAGCCTCATAATTTCCTCACTTTGACGCTTAAGATTACCTACTCAAACGTAGAGCTTGTATCCAGTCATATTTGTCGGAACGGACGAGGTTCCGAGCAACATCTAGCGGAACTAAGCTTTGTGTGGGTGGTCCAACGAACGAGATCCAGATCCGCATCGTGTTTGCTGGAGGAAAGCGTTCGGTTCCAACCCGCGTTTTCTTCTCACTTTACCTTACCGTCCACAACCTGGCGAAACCGTTGGAACGAACTTGGTTCCAAGCGGCACCCATTATGTTGTATGCTGTGCAGCCGTAGATCCTGGTGGGCAATTTCTACGGCAGCATCGGTTCAGCAGGTAGAGGGACTCGGATGTAGTTTTGCTGGTCATTCGCAGAGCATGTCTTCAATCGTAGCTGTCGGAACGGACGAGGTTCCGAGCTATATCTAACGGGGCTAAACTTTGTTTGGATGGTCCGGCGAACGATATCCAGATCCGTCCTGATTACACGGGAGGAGTGCGTTCGGTTCCAACCCGTGTTTATATACGTACATATGTCTATTTATGTGTGGGTATAATGTATGGTAGTAAAACCCTTTTATAAATATTCGCTAGCTTCTTCACATCCGTAAATATGCATGTATGTACATGTATGTATATGCAGCCTACTTACTGAGTGCCAGGCCATTTGCTCAACTTGGTGATTTTCCCTTTTGTATTTATGTACATACATACATATATACATATGTATGTACATACATGTGTATTGTGCGTATGCATAGTGTGCGTCTGCGCTTGTAAACACATATGTATGTATGTATGTATGTATGTATGTATGTATGTATGTACATGCATGCATACATATATTCCCTTCCTGTGTGTGATCCTATATCATATTCTGCATACCTTTGAAAAAAAATTATAATGTTTCTGGTTCTGATTTTTGAAAATGGAAGTGCACTATAGTTTCAATGGTATTATAAAACATATTCATACATAAGACATTTCGAATTTATTCCAAAAAAACCATTATAATTAATAAATACCTACATACATACATATGTACATTGAATTGTGGAAAAGTAATAATATCAAAAAAACAACTAAAAAAATATTTAAATATTCAAATTATCTTTGAGGATTATTTGGATAATTTAATGAAGTCAAATGTCCACTAATATTTTATTCACATCAATATTATTTAAGTCTTAAATAATAATAGTATTGTATAAATAACATGAGTTAAAAGAATTTTCTAATCCGCTTTAATAACAAAGTAGTAAGCATAAGCGAAAACAACGCATATGCAAAGCGTTGTTACGTACACACATAATAACAGCCATCGCTAGCTGCGTCTTGCATATGTATGTATGTATGTGCCTTTGGTGGCGTCTCCCTGCGCAACGTCCGCCACATTCGTCACATTCGTGCAAAATCCGGATAGGCCGTGAATGCATGAATGATCGATGACTACAAATGAGCGTAGCGAAGAGAAAAATTTGTACATCCCTTAAATAATAAGCAGAGAGTACCCATATTGGTCTCTTTTTTCTCTGTAAGTACACATATTTATGATCGCATGAGTGCCTGAGTTGAATGAGCATCGCATTCACATTCGTGTAATCCGGCTAACAGAAGAAATGAATGTGCTCATGCAGCCCTCTATTATCTAGAAACGAAAATTTTTTGCCACACAGCTCCTCCTCCAAAATCAAGCTCACGATCCGCCCCTGTTCGTGCTGCACTATGTCTTTGCTCATCGAAAGTTAATAGTACGATATTCCATTTTAGAAAATGCCCATGGTAACTCAAGGACACAAAAATCCTGAAGTTGCAACATTCTTCTTTTTATAAAAAATACCGTAAAAATACCTAAAAATCAGCACGTTAAAAGTCTTTAATTAAATTTGTGTAGTTTTTTGTGTATATGTATGTACTCAAATTGGCTTACACAAATGCATCCTTCCGAGGCTTTCACAGTATGTATAAATACACAGTTATTTTATTTCGAAAAAATTTAGCGCACTTAAGCATACATATGTACAAGTATGTGCTTACAAACATAATTATATGTTCATACATATTCACTTATGTACGATTTGCTCATAGGTTAACTTAAACTTAGCAAACCGCAAACTTTCATAAAAAAAATACAAAGCTACTGAGGGGCAATTAAGAGTAAAGTCATATGTTACCTGTTACTCGTTTGTGCCATTGATGTAGGAATAAGCCAGCGTAGAAATCACAGCAAACAAAACCTGGCCGAACTCACTGGCGACGGTAACATTTACGACAATGAAAGCACCGCCATCCTTGGGTTGGTTAAATCCTTTCGGCTTTAGTCATGGCAACTGGCAGCCACAACTGGTCATGGCTAGTTTGTTTTCATTAATTTTTGGTTGTTAATTCGTGATGATTTCACCTCCATATGCCTCTTGTCGTGTCGCATTGCATACCATTTTATTCGCATTGTTGATTGTTGTCAGTTGTTCGTTGTCGTTTTTTCTGTTTACTTGGTTTTTTTTTTTAAGCTGCCATTGTCCAAATCCATTCGCTTATACTTATACACACATATAAACTCTAGAGGAGACCACGTTCACCTTTGACTCTCTACGCTAACAGCTCACGGTAATGACTTTTGTATTCTTGTTCGCAATGTTCACATGTGGAACTTGCCAGACTACCCCAATTCCGCCTGCTTATTCTCGGTTTTGTTCGGAGCGTTGCTCCCAACTCCAATGTTAATACTGATCGGCCCGAATGAAAGCTCGCGACACTCTAGGGGTTGTGCAGAATTGTTAATTAAAGTATTGTGTCTACTGCAATCGGACAAGCAGTAAAGTGCCGGTCGGTTGGGCGGCTAGTCAATCGTCGAAACCGCTGTTAGTGCAGCACACTGCAGTCACACTTAACAGCACCACATGGGGCTCTTAGCCGTAATGGATTCAAATGGTTTCTCAAATGTACTCGGTCACTCCGTGAAACAACGTAATGACGAACTCGCCCATGTTCTACAGCATATACATATGTATGTATAATGTTTTATACACATACATAAATACATAATATATGGAAATATACATGCATACTCATTAAAATATTTGTTTACATGCCCGACAACTAAAGTGCAGATAAAAAAATATCCCAGCCAGCGAAATGTGGAGTGCGAAAGGTAGGAGTGAAAAGATACTGCCTATACGTTCGGAATATAAACTCAAAGCATTAAACTATTAATTTATTTAATTATTATATAAAATAATCTCAAAACACTATAACTCTACCTTAGAACGACTTAAATAATCATATGCGAACAGAGGAGTCCTCACGAAGCTTTTGTGGGTTATATATGGAGTTCCATAAACACATTTTATATTATACATATGTATGTATAAGTATATTAAGAATGCCTTTTCTTTGGCAAATATAATCCTTTGGGACTTTCTTCGGAGTGAAAGCACAGGTAGTTCTAATCGTGCACTTTGTTGATCCCGTTGGGTGGCTGGGATGCAACTACATATGTACATTTACATACATATAATTAACTAAAATATCTACAACTATGGCCTTTAACAGTTATTTTAAATGAAATATGCATACACATAGTAAATTAGGTATTTTCTTATAAATAATTTTTTTCTACCAACAGCTAAAAATCAAAAGGATACACCGTGTCCAAAAGGTATTTCTCAACTTTGCATTACGTTCAATGGGTTAAATTTATAATGTGTCTTCTTGTAGTAGTTTGAACATGTGAATATGCAGCAACTCGTTCACAATTTTGTATACAAGTACATTCGTACATATGTCTCGTCTACTTATTGACGCATCATCGCAGCACAAGCTAGTGGCGCGCGGAAAAATATTAAATTCTCGAACATATTTTATTGGTTATTATTCATGTATTGCTAACTTTTTTTAAAGACGTATATGAAGATTAGGCCAGCATTTTTTTTGGAAAATTGTATTTAGTCAGTACATTCTCGGCTAGGATCTAACATCACTGTTGACAGTTATATGTAACTTCAAAAAATAGAGGACTTCGTTTACTAAGGAACCAACATTAACATCAATAATAACGTCAGCCTCGAAATTCGACGGAGGATCTCTCTTACCACCAAGTGCTACTCTGGCCTGAGCAGGCAATTGAGCAGTAAAGCCTTCTCTCGATAGACAAAAAACACACTCTATAAGTATTCGATTATGCCAGTTCCATTGTACGGCGCAGAAATATAGACGAGGACTCTTGGAGTGTTCGAGAGAAATGTTCTTCGAAAAACTTATGAACGATGAACTGTACATGCTTTATAACGATATACATAGTTAAAGTGCAGTAAATTAAGATCCAGCGGCTTTGCTGGCTAGATCATGTCGTTCGAATGGGTGAAAACACTCCAGCCCTAAAAGTATTCGACATGGTGCATAGGAAAGACCAAGCGGTAAAGGACTTGTGTACCCTAGGCGGTTGTTAAGCCAATAAAGTAAGTAAGTAATTTTTCTCGAGCCTTCGTGCTCATTCGCCTAGCGCGTTTTGGAGGTGGATCTCCGCCGCATTTTTGCTTCACGAATTAAGCTACCGAAATAGAAACCCTTAAATATTCCGTTTGTATATATGTATAGTTGTATTAGGAGTTTTGCGGTTACATGAATCGGTTTAACATATCTCTATAATTTTGTAGGTGGCCGCTGTGGTCGAGTTGGTAGCGGTGCGTGTTATAACTCGATATGCTGGTGAGTTCGAGGTTCGAATCTCAGTCAGGGCAAGCAAAATCTAAATCACAGAAAACGTTTTTTCTAATAGCGGTCACCCCTCGGCAGGCAATGGCAAACCGCCGAGGGTATTTCTGCCATGAAAAACCTTCTCATTAAATACATCTGCCGTTCGGAGTCGGCACAAAAACTGTAGGTCCCTCCATTTGTGGTATAATATAAAGACGCACACCACAAATGGTAGGAGAAGCTCGGCCAAACACTGAGCTATATAGTGTACGCGCCAAAATTATATTATATATATTATAATTTTGCTGGATAAATAGCTAATGCTAATTTTTCTACCTGTGACTAGCCGAATGGGGTGCAATGGGGTACAGCGGTGTTTCTGGGTATGCGGCTACAGTTGCGCGGCTGTACTCAATACCTTACCATGTAAAATGCTAGTCCAATGAAAAGAACGAAACAGCCTCGGATAATGACTCGCAAAATCGACTCACACCACCTTTATGTCGACTTCAAAGCCGCTTTTGATAGCACGAATAGAAGCTGTCTATACGACGCCATGTCTAAATTTGGGATTCCCGAAAACTGATACGGCTATGTACAGTGACGTTGAGCACAACTTTTAGCTCCGTCCAAGTTGGGAAGAACCTCTCCGAGCCGTTCGAGACCAAACGAGGTTTTAGACAAGGACACTCACTTTCGTGCAATTTCTTCAATCTAATGCTGGAAACTGTAATAAGAGCTGCCAATCTGAATCGCAGTGGTACTATATATAACAGAAGTACGATGATGCTTGCGTATACGGATGATATTGGCAGATACAATTTTGATGTAGTCAAGGATTTTGTATACCTTGGTTCCAGCTCAAACGTCACCAATAATGTCAGCCTTGAAATCAAGCGAAGAATAACACTTGCCAACAGGTGCTACTTTGGGCTCGGTAGGCAGTTGAAAAGCAGAACCCTTTCTCGAAGAACTAAAATATCTCTACAAATCTCTCATCATGCCCGTCTTTTCATATGGCCCATAAACATGGACGATATTGACCAGCGGTGAGCAGGCTTTATAGGCTGTGGAGAGAAATGTTTTTGCAAGATTCATGGCCCTGCTCGCATAAGCGACGGGTACCGAAGAAGATGAACTAACGAACTGTATGAGCTGGATAATGATATGGACGTAGTCAAGCGCATAAAAATTCAACGACTGTGATGGCTTGGCCATGTCGTTCGCATGGATGATGAAGCTCCGGTGAAAAAGGACAGAAGGACTTGTCTACACTTGGTAACGCAAGTAACATATCGGAAAGAAAAGTTTACGGAACGCACTATAAGTACTCGGGTTTTAAAATGTCACGGCGCTCTGGGTCCTGGAGTGGATTTTTCAAAACTGGAGCGTAGTATCTGAAACCTATCTTTATATAACTTAAGACTGTGCATTTTAGTGATTTTTGAAATAAATGTATGGAAAGATCCGCCAGTTTCAAATTATTCGTCAAGATGTTTACTGTTTCCATTCCCCAAATTATCCTGCGCGATATATGTACATACATACATGAGTATAAAAATATGTCTATATTTTATAAAAACATATCTTTACGTCAATACATACAAAAATTTTAATACTTTTATTAAGGTATTAGGAAAAGGTAAAACGTTAAATTTTTTAAATTTTTTTTTTGTAGAACAACACGATGAGATTAATGTTTATGTATCAAAATAAGGACCCACCTCATGGATCTGTGCAGCCAGGTACTTTACCTGACCTAAAATCTGCTTTTCGCCAGTATCATCCCATGGTGCTAACTCAAAAAGCTCATCACCATTTTCGAAGAGATGACCTAATGCGGCAAATAGAGCTCCGGAACGAAGATGTGGAACTACCAAGCGACGATAGCACATTATCTTGGTGCAAAATGTTCAAACTTGAGGATGTGAATAGAAAACATCATTTAATTCAGGTATTTCTTCAAATACATTAAAAAATACCAAGTAACATTTTCGAATGTACTCTTTTCTAATCAACTGCAATATTTCCTATAAAATTCGTTGGACGTTCCATTTCGGCTTACTTCGATATACGCTGCACTTGTACACGCGTTCTGATGTAAAATGTAGTACGAACCGATATATGACTCATCGTTTAGCATACATTACTTGCAACAAATTACACTATATGAGTGCCAAGGTTTTCAACCAGAACTAGAAAAAATGGCACGTGAGCAGGGTCGTCAATGTTTTGGTAACCGGGACATGCCATTAGTCTGTAATGCGATTGTGGCATCTTGGTCACATGGGTCAGAAGTAAGTTAAACGGTTAAACACCGGTGCTATTGACTATTTAAATCATTGCCTATAGGATCCTAAACATGTAAATACTTTAACTGACCCTCCACAAACCAAAAACACTCTGTTTTTTACTTTTACACAGGGCTTTACATTTCCTGACGAAGTTGGTTACCCTATCGAATCTCATGTAGCCAAATACTATCTAATGGAGACGCACTACACAAATTTACGACCGGATTATACTCAACTACATAGGCGACAAATGGCAGACAATTCTGGTTTGAGGATATACTTTACCCACGTGCTACGCCAAAATGATGCAGGCGTTCTCTCAATTGGTAATTATCTTACATCTTACAGTTGATAGGTCCACCAAACTCTTAACAAATAATAATCAAATGGCAAATATAAACATTAGGGTGACAGTTAATTTCGAAAGTGATATTTTTTTTGATCTCAGTATTTTTTTGTGTGTAGTTTTATTTAAAAAAAATTCTAGTAAAATTTCAAGGTCGTAGGAAGAGGATTAGGGGGCGCGTCGGCCCCCCAAAGTTACACAAAATACGTTTTTTCACGCAAATTCTTACTTTGACTGCTTGTAACTTTCTCTGTGTTTTTTTTTTTTTAAACATTACTGGCGAAAGATGTTCATTAATATGTCTACAATAACATCTGTCAATAACATTTTTGTCTAATGTTAATATTTAATGAAAAAAACTTAAATATAGGAGAAAAAGTACGCCTCAATGTCGATTTATTATACTTAAATAAAACTACTTATGTATATGATTTCTCTTTTTATTAATATTGTTTAAAGCACTTGAGACAATGTCTTTTTATTACAGTCCGGAAACCGATGGCGGTAATCGCTAACAATTTTTAAAACAAATTGTTTTTGGCGTTCATTTTTGGTAAATAGTTTATTATACTCTTCCATCAATTTAACCCCCCTTTCGGCAGTGTCATTTGTAACATTTAATTTTTTCATCAGTTCAGCCGCTTTACAATAAGATTGGTCCTGCTCCCATTTGTCTGGGTTTAATTTAAAAAAATCAGTATTTATTTGAAATCTTTCAAATAATGCTTTTGTTTCGGCAGAGACGAACTGTTCAATTCCGTCATGGAATATTTCAACGATTTCTCTATCATTTATTGTAGCTCGCTTTGTGTTTTGCTCTTGTTCAAAATCATTTTCCAAAGCCGCCACCATTTTTTGTTTTGAAAAAAGGGATACGTTGCTGTCAAAAAATGCAAGACCAACCGCCTCAGGGCTTAAATACCACAAGTGGTTCCTGAACTTTTTAAGAGCAACATAAGATATAGCAGCATCAATTTTTTTGAAGTTTTCAAGTTTTTGTAAAAATAAAAAATCTTGATATGGCGCTTTAATGGCCAAAGGAGCAGAAAACCACGCTTCGACATAGACTTCAGCAATAAAAACACAAATTTGACGAAGCCCATTTAATTCAGTTGCTCAAAGCTGGAACTCGTTACGGAATAAAAATATTTTTAGACAGTAAATCGCTTTTGCAATCCACCTTGCATGGTGAACAGCTCCTGGCGATCGAAACATTAGGCTGTTTGGATGTGTCTTTTCTGGTTTTTGACCCAGGAAGAGCAAAGTGAGTTCCAAGAATTCTTTATAGTCTTCCCTGGGTTGTTTTTCTTCCAAGATATTATTTACTGCACCGATAATGCGAACAGCAGACTCTTTCATGTACGTCTTGACAGTTGGATCGTTGATGCCATACTCATAGTTTTTAGCATCAATCTTAGCCCAAGCATTTTTAAATTTCTCAAACATTTTAACGTTTGGACTTCCATAACAGCTTATTTTTTCTTCGAAAACGCATCTTAAAACAATCTCGTATATATGATGACGGCATGGTAACCATAAAAGTTGTCTTTGTAAATTATTTTCAATTAACGTACAGGTACCATTGAAACGCCCAGTATTGACCGCTGTTGTATCAAACACTAAAGCTTTGATGTGATTTTGCAGACCATATTCATAAATAGCATCGCATACAGCGGATGCCTGTTCTTTTCCAGTACCGGAATCAAGTGCAGGTATTTCAAGAAGCTGTTCAACTTTACCGCTCGATATTATTATAGGCAACCTATCAACTTTATCATTTCCCGTCAGCGTCGGCAAAAGTTTACCATCCCAATGAAGGCAGATAGCGTCGAGCTCATTTAATTTTAATTTATTTTTTAATGCTGAAATTCTTTCTTCACGGATTTGTTCCCTTTCCTGGTGTACAGACGTTCGGTTTAAAATATAATCTTCAACATTATTACCCAGAGCTTCAACGACTGCGCTTATTAGATGAACCGCATGTCTGTCACTGATTTTACAGACATCGAGTGCGGCCGCCAGTTTTGGTGTTAGTATTTTATTTGTTCCCCTACATTTTTTGGCTGGAGGTTGACTACAACGTGGGTCACATTCCATATCTGGAAAACTGTTATCATTCTCTGAAGATTCAGATGACAGCAACTCTGCAGTTTCATCTAATAAAAACGACTTAATTTAAAGAAAATAAAAAATAAACAATAACATACAACGAACCAATTAATGCAATTTCACGATTATTCCGCTCCACTTGTTGTAATAAATTGTTGTTGCGTTCTTCAAGTCGGCACTCTCGGCGTACTTCTTCGTAATCGATACCATACATAAAGCCTGGGCGCCCCGTTTTTCGTTGACTTATCAAGAAATCAATATCTTCTTGATTCGACATTATTTTTAATGCACTTGCATGCGCCACGTCAAAAAGCATATCCAATTTTTCTTTCCACGTGTTTACTTTGCTCTTATGGAAATTAGAAGTCTTCTTTGAATCTTTTTGAAAGCTTTGCCATTCTTTATACAATTTCTCTACATTTGCAATGCAGTGTTGTTTATCCTTGACCCGAATGCGGGCTTTTTCCCAGAACACGAATAGTTCTTTTACAACTAAATCTGAACTTTCCCGTAAATTTTTTTTTACTACACGTAAATTGAAAAACAAAACTTTCAACACTTCTATATTGGAGGGTAGTTTACTTCCCGTTAATGAGTTGGTACAATAACCAATTAAATATATGCGTTCACGTAAATTTCTAGCAGACATTTTCGACTTTTCACATTCAAATATTCACTTCGAATGATTTTTTTGCAAATTTAATGCTATTAAAAAATGTTTGCGGCTGCTGCATATAACTGTAAAATAAGAATCTATTTTCCGAGAAACATTGGTGCTGATTTTTTGTCGGTAGCTTACGCAAGCATTGAGAATAATATTGTTGAGGTTGTAACGGGAATATTCTCGGTCACAATTGTCAATATTATAGATCGCTTCAGCATACAGGCAAAAAAAATTTGAAGCAAACTTTTAAAGACAATTCTTACACTTGAAAACAAAAGTAAACAAAAATAGTCTGAAGTTCGGACTAGCGAGGTCTTACTGTATATAATTGTTGAAGCTACGCTTACGTAAATCATAAGGAATTTTCTATATGAATCTTTAATTAAATAAATCTGAACAAAATCCAAAATTTGAATCATATAAGTAATTTTATTTAAGTATAATAAATCGACATTGAGGCGTACTTTTTCTCCTATATTTAAGTTTTTTTCATTAAATATTAACATTAGACAAAAATGTTATTGACAGATGTTATTGTAGACATATTAATGAACATCTTTCGCCAGTAATGTTTAAAAAAAAAAACACAGAGAAAGTTACAAGCAGTCAAAGTAAGAATTTGCGTGAAAAAACGTATTTTGTGTTACTTTGGGGGCCGACGCGCCCCCTAATCCTCTTCTTACGACCTTGAAATTTTACTAGAATTTTTTTAAAATAAAACTACACACAAAAAAACACTGAGACCAAAACAATAAAGAAAAAAAAATATTCCATACATTTAATTGTCACCCTAATAAACATACATACATATTATATTTATGCATTAAATATCGTTACATTAATATACAAAAGCCATATCTCACATATTCCTTTTTAATATAATATGGTATTAAATATATTTAGGGTATTCACAAGGTGTCGTAAGGAAGTATCATCGTAAAATTATAAAATTTGATAAATTCCTTGTTGTGTTGTTTTACTTCCTTTTCGAGAAATTCAATAAAAACAAGAAAAATAAATTTTTTGGCTACCAACTTTACGACATTTTACGCCTCTTTGTGAATACCTTTCTGATTAAAAGTATGTATGTAACAAAAATAAATAAGTTCAGCAAAATTTATGCGATTTTACACTCGTGTTGGCGAGATGAAGTTTAGTTAAAAATATTACAGATAAATTAGAGCGAGTGAATACAGAAAACACTCATATCGCTCATTTACTTTAAAAGTGTCTCAATAAAAAAATTAAACATGAAAATTGAGTTAAGCATGCAGAAATTACAGTTATTCTGTGTAAAAAATTTATTATTATACCGATTACCAGTAGCTCACTAGAACAAAATATGTATTAATTTTTACTATGGGAGTATACGGTTGCGGGTTTTTTAAGTTATGACACTATTAAAGAAAATAAGCGATATATGCCATATATAAATGTTCCTAGCTAACAGGTAGTAATAATATGAATATTGCAGAGTAGTTTTAATTCCGTTTTATGCTCATTGCAAGTCTATACTCATTTCGTATAAAAAACTCTCACCTGCTCTTGTTTTAACGAATTTGTTCACCCTAAACGGGATCCACTTAAAGATATTCGCAAAAATTTATCTATGATCACGTTGCCAAGGAAGCAATAACAATAAGCAAATACTATATTTCCATTAATATTTCTGTACGAGTATAACGCCCACTAACAATCATTATACTATTGAAATAATATTGATGGAAAATACACAAAACAAATCTTTTTTTTTTTTTTTTCTTTTTTTTTTTTTTTTTTTTTTTAACCCAACGGAAACCCACTTTCCCGCCCAACCGGCACGAGGGGCTCAATCCGCATAACGTCCGGATGTTTTTTAAATATACAAATCTTAGGTGCCGAGTCGTGACAGAAGAAAGTTTGTTAAGCGTCGAGATCCCAAGCTGCTCAGCTACAGAATAAGAATTCATCAGCCGAATACAAAGTTAGAGAAATGCAAAGTAAGAAAATTGGATCGTTAGCTGTTATTAAGAGAGGATAGAATAATTCTTTTAATTATGAAAAGTGAGTCCGATACATCAAAGGTGCTGGAATGATTGTTAAAGTCTTGGCATAAACCCCGAAACGGTTCATTCAACTCAAAGTTAGTTCTGCATAGTTTCAAGAAAAGTGGTTTAAAGTTTCTCGTTGCACGGGAGGGTACATTAAAATTAATTTGCTCTAGAAGAAATGGACTTGAGATCCATCCATTGACTAATTTTACCAGAAATATTATACCTAACATTTCTCTGCGACTCGAAAGAGTATGAAGATTAATAAGTTTTAAACGACTAGTGTAAGGGGGAAGATTGTATGGCGAATCCCATCGAAGATTTCTCAAAGCAAAAAGTAAGAATTGTTTTTGTATTGACTCTAGTTGGTCTGAGTGGACCTGATAACGAGGATTCCAAACTATGGAACCATACTCCAATATTGGTCTTACCAATGAAGTAAAAAGTGTTTTAGTTATATACGGGTCGCGGAATTCCTTTGACCAACGCTTTACAAAAGCCAGCACACCCCTTGCTTTATTAACTGTGGAACTAATATGAAAATTAAAATTGAGTTTACAATCCATACCAACACCGAGGTCAACAAAACTGTTTACATGTTCTAGGACGTAGTTATTTATTTTGTAGGAGGCCGGCTGAATGGTTCGTCGAGAAAAGCACATGAATTTACATTTGTTAAGGTTAAGCGGCATATAATTAATGCTGCACCAATTGACTATGCTGTCCAAATCTTGCTGTAGCAAGGATCTTTCTTCAGCCGAGGCATAAGTCTTAAAAAGTTTAACATCATTCGCGTACATCAATATTTTAGAATACTTTACTACTGTTGAAATGTCGTTTATGAATTGCAGGAACAGAATCGGTCCGAGGTGGCTGCCCTGAGGAACTCCCGAGGAAACATCGATGATCCCAGAATAAAAAATTTTAAAAACTACTTTTTGCGTCCTACCGGAGAGATAAGAAGACATCCAACAAAGGATACCAGGTTGAAAACCAAGCAGATCTAGTTTACGGATGAGTAAAGAGTGACATACTTTGTCAAATGCTTTACTGAAATCGGTATATATAACATCAGTATCAATGCATTCCCTAAACCCATTTGAAACATGGGTGGTAAATTCAAGTAAATTTGTAATGGTTGATTTGCCCTTACAGAAGCCATGTTGGCAATTTGCTATTATTGAGGAAATCGGATAAGTCATTTGATTGGTAACAATAGCTTCAAACAACTTCGGGATAGAAGAGAGTTTAGCTATACCGCGATAGTTTTCAATAGAAGACCTGCTTCCAGATTTATGAAGGGGGATTATGTAAGACTGTTTCCATATTGACGGAAAAACTCCTTGCTGGAGGGACAAATTAAACAAGTTCCATAATGGCAGGCACAGATGCTTTGCACATTTTTTTAGGAAACATGTCGGGATCATATCAGGGCCGTACTTGAATGATTCTTTTAAAGATATTAAATAATGAAAAACATCATCTGATGATATGACTGGAATATTAATTGAGTTATTGGGGCTCAGCTTGTATGGATAGGAAATACAGTTATATTTAAATTGAGTGGTGAAGTTAGATTTAAAGAACTGGGCAAATAGATTGGCAATAATCTCGTTATCAAATGACACAGTATTTTGATATTTCATTGCGGAAGGGAATGCATTTACTCTGCGCTTAGAATTAACGAAACCATAGAAAGCTTTCGGGTCGTGGATAATGTTCATTTTCATTTTATTCAAGTATTTTTCATAACAGTTTTTATTTAATTCTAGATATTTATGTCGCAAGACTGAATAATTAAGGTAATCCACATGACGACCAGTACTTTTATATATTTTAAAAGAACGCGATTTTTTATTTTTTAAAGTTCTCAAGTCTTTAGTGAACCATAAAGGGGCTGATTCATTACGAATACAAGAACCTTTAGGTACATGTTTAAGAAATAAGTTGTATAAAGTATTGTTGAAGTCCAAAACATTACGCTCAATATCGTCATTGTAGTAAGGCCAAGTTATTTTAGATAAGACACAATTTAATTTTTTAAAATTAGCTTTTCTAAAATCGAGGCTGTCATTAGAATTAAAAGCTTTCGATCCAGAAACTCGCTCTCCGTCTATGATCTCGTATGACAATTCAATCGCAGGATGATATACATCCTCAGGTAAAACCAATGGATCACATCGATTTAAGGAGGCCCTGTACATGTTGTCAACAAAAACCAAATCCAAGACCCTCCCCAACTTGTTTTGTAGGGTATTAACTTGGTTCAGACAAAGTTCAGTCATCCCCTCCAGAAAGGCGTTGTTAATGGAAGGCACGATATGACCATCAATTATATTCCAAGAAATGTTTGGGAGATTAAAATCACCCAACAGAATCAATGAGTCGGGAGGCCTAAGCATTGAGTCCACAATCCCAAGTAAAGAAATATGATCACTATATACCGACAAGTCAGACTGAGGGGGTATATAGCAGAGGGCTAAATAAATATAAGACTTGCTTAATTGCACTCGTATGCACTTAAATTCAGTAGACTCAATGATAGGGACGTTAACCACTTCAGATGGTAATGAAGAATGGACAGCAAAAAGAACACCTCCACCGATCCTGCACTCTCGATCATTTCTGTAAATATGATATTCACTGCAAAGAATCTCCGAATCAAAAACGTGAGGTTTAAGCCAAGTTTCAGTGAAAGCTATAATGTTAAAATTACAGTGATAACTCTTCAAAAGCAAGTCAGTTAGTTTTGTATTCAAGCCTCTAACATTTTGGTAATATATATCAAGTTTATTTTTATCAGTTTTTTGACTCCGGATTAGGATGAGAAATTTTTGCTAAGTTTTGATTATTTATGTTGGGTTTAAACTCGAATTCGCGAACAAAAGCCCCAGTCGGCCAAAAAGAGCTATTTAAAAGTATATTAAAGTTTTCGGAAGTTACATCGATTTTAAATGAAGAAATGTTTCTCTTGTAATTAAAGTTAAATTTCCTGATAGTTATGTCATCAGTTTTAACCTTAGAAGAAATGTGAAACTTGATATCCTCAACTGTGGTATCAATGGAAAATCTTGATATAAAAATAGATTTTCTCTGAGGAACCACAACCAGCCTCCTAGCAAGCGCCACAGAAACCCCAGCAGAATTTTTGCTTTCGCTGCTTTCCTTTTGAACTGATCTCTGTGCAGCAGCTTTTGATGTTGAAGGTTCAATAGCCTGGGGACAAGGTGAGGAGAAACTAATCAACTCCCCTGAGGGAGAAGAAATAATTGTCGTCGGAATAGGATTTGGCTCAGCTTCGTCAGACGGACTCTCAATACGTTTCCGTTTACTATTACGGCTATTAGGAATACTCGTATTCTCTAAGCATTTAAAAGAATTAAATACGTTTTCGTAGTGTTTGAATTTTTCGGTAAGAACATTTAGATCCTTACCAATCTCAGAGAAACCGTTCCTACACTGCCTAAAAAATTTAAAAAGATCAACTTCAGTTGACCTACATTTCAGACAAGACCAGCGGACACCCTTACCATCATCAATCAAATCTAACACTATACCTGTCAATCCAGCACACTTCATGTGGGCAAGCCCATCGCAAAGCCAGCAAGACACAAAGCGTTCAGACCCACTCTTAACTTGGCAGTTAGGATAATTACAAGACATGGTATATTATTTAGGAGAAAATTAATTAGAATTAAAATTACAATTTATAGGACTAGCAGAAGAAAGGAAGCAGTTTAGCAAGAAGTGGTAAGCAGTTTAGCAAAAAAAAGGAGTATAGAAGTCGGTAAGGCAGTTAGAACAGTTTGGGATACACAGTATTATTGACACTTAACAAATCACGCAAACAGCTGAAAGCTATAACAAAGAAGAGTGCGTGCACAAACAGCAACAGCCGCAAATGCAAAACCAAAACAATTGGCAACAACAACTGTACTACCAGAAAAAATTATGACTCGGAACACAACACAACAAAGATTTAAATGAGATTGTTTATAAGTCAAAGATTATTAAATGAATATTGCACCAAATCACTTTATACTTAGCTTGAAGTGTACAAAATTGATTTAATCACAATTTAGTGAAATTTCTTTTAATTAATTTGATATTTAAATTGTTTTATAACAATATTTGTAAGGGAGCAAAGTAAACACAATCACACAGCTTGACGTTTGCGATACGTAACGTTTTACTTAGAATAGGTAGAAAGGAGTAGTTGCCACAAAATCAGAGGTAAGTCTGTAAGGTATGAAAGTAAATATGTTGATGGTTACTAATGAAACCATAACTATTTGATGTACAGGCTCTTAATTCTTTTTTATAATTTGTTTGTTAAATGATAGTTTCAATTGCCTTTCGAATCAACTTTCTTCGAAGCAGCTGCCATTCGAACCAGCTGCCATTCGACCCAACTGCCTACAGAATATGTTGCCTTTCGTGTATATCCCTTCTTACTACAGTGTAGTGAACAACATTTTCTCTCTTTGCTTAAATGCTATGCTGTTAAAACACTGCGTTAGTGTTTTGCTGATCATGTCGCTGAGTTTGAACAGTGTTTATTTTAAAGAGATTCCAGTCTTGACTCTTCAAAACAATTTATTGCTCGTCTTGGCAAAAGCTTAATACTCGTATTCACTGATCATATTACTTAATTTCTACAAACAGTAACACAGATTGTTCTTAAAGCAGCTTATGCACTGATATGAGAAGTTTAGTTTTAAGGCATTTGTTTTTTACCAATCTAATAAAAAAATTTCCAAATACGATTTTTGCATTCCAATAAATTTTCTTGTCTTGAATAAAATTTGTTTTCAAAAATAAAATGAGTTTTTGTATGCGGTCAAATCTAAAACTAAATATTATCACCCCTATGCTGGAATCCGTCGTATGTTCGATTACGCTATGAATCGTAAAATCGGTATGCTCAAATCCGCTTTTCGTAATCGTAAATTCGAAATTCGTAGACTGTTTTCGCATTTTGTAATATTGGTATGCCAAAATCCGTCGGAGCTGTCAATTGCGGAATTTTCGTACGAACAGCCACTGGTGTCGGAGCGAAATAAATTTTAGAAAAATAAACGTTTATAAACCCAAAAAGAAGCAAATATACATGTATGTATGGATATACATGTGTACATTTGTATTTATGTACATATGTAATATAAACTATGCAAGAAAAACTAGAATTATTACGTGTTTATATATTTGCGAAGATCACAAACAAATCGTACGCAGTATGTTTCTTGTATGAATGCTTCTTTGTTGAGGCGAAACTTGTCACAAATCTTTAAACCATTAAACATTAATTTATCTGAACATTGAATTCGACAATATTACACCCTTCATAATTTAAGAAATTTGTATTTAGATCATCTCTTAATAATGTACATACATTCGATGCATATTTATGTAATTCTGCCTTTAATT
Organism: Philophylla caesio; assembly: GCA_963971545.1. Classification (NCBI taxonomy): domain Eukaryota; kingdom Metazoa; phylum Arthropoda; class Insecta; order Diptera; family Tephritidae; genus Philophylla; species Philophylla caesio. The sequence continues at coordinate 34,193,982 of OZ020608.1, read as the reverse complement.
AACGAAAACTTCTTATCAAATATGCTGCTTTTATATGGAGACCGAGTCACACAGTTCATATAAATCGTCTAGAAAAGGTACAAAAGGTATTTATACGCTTTGCTCTACGATCATTAAACTTTGTTGAACCATGGCCACCATATGGCTCCCGCTGTCGGTTAATTAGCCTACCAACTCTGCAAAACAAAAGAACATCGCAGTCTATCTCTTTTCTATTGGGTATCATTTCGGGAAAAGTTGACTGTCAGCTCCTACTTGCAAAAATCAATATCTATGTTCCCAGCCGGAATTTGCGTCGGTTTGGCGCTTTTAGGGTTGGGCTGAGCAGAACGGTTTATGGTGCGAATGCGCCAATCAACAGAACCTTGTCAGATTTCAACTATTTCTCAAGTTTTTTGGATGTAGACTTTACTAATCCAAGTGCAACCAAGTTGGAATTGGAAAGTTACCTTATGTCTAATCAATAATATTTTAAACTCTTTTATTCGAATTTCATTGAATTTATTGTAATTTATCTTTATTTTTAGTAATCTTTAAGTGGAAACTAGTTGTTAAGAAGAATGTGTAATATTTAATTATATATCCGCCAAATGTCTGTTATTACTATACCGTTGCTAGACATAAATAAATAAATAAATGGCTTATAAATGTTGATATTAAACTTCATTCTTTACTGGCAATAATATCGGTACATGTATATTTCTGCCAATACGAACTTCGAAATTCCTGTTTTTGGTTGGCAACACGGTTGATAGTTACGATCGGATTTCAGCATACCAAATTTCGGACTTTCGGAACGGAGCTACGAATTCGTAACTACGAACATTCGGATTACAGCATAGGGGTGTATATTATAATTTATTGACCCCCAATAACCTTTAGTGCCACTGTACAAAGATTTATACAAATAACGGCTTTTGGACAAACCACGTACTGTAGAGAAAACATAGGGTGATCCGAAAATTCGGACTTCAGATTCGGATTCAGCAGAACCAAAAGCTTTAGAAACCGTTGAAAAACCCGAAGGAATTTTTGAAAGCTCAAATATTGTTGTATTGTGTTATTGGCATTAACTACTTCTTCCTCGCTAAAGTTCATTAACAGCATTTCTACACATTCAAACAAAGGATAGTAAACGCAACCAAGTTTGAGCTAAAAATAACCCACGTGGCTGCCGTGTTATAAACACGAGTATGATTTATTTGAGTTGAACAAATAGTTGGCTATTTTGTTATTTTGTAGGTAAATTATTGTTGACGAACACGAATCGCATTAACTCAGCGTGCTTACGAGACCAGTGACAACACTTAAAATAATAAAAGAGCAAATATAGAAAGGATATTTTTTTATGCCAACTACATATTTATTACAAATGCTCATACATATCGTGCTCGCATTTTTAATTCTATGTTGACTGAAATGAAATTGTCAGAATCGATAGCAATAATCATATACCCTTAGTTTTCCCCCAATTGAGTTGAAGCAGTAGTGGTAATGTGCTTTGGCTTGGTCTGATATGCAGCCCTACATATTTCACTTTATACAAGTATTAGCTTCCTTGCGAGTTTCGCTGATAACCGCTCAAGGATAATGTTAGCCCTGAAGTTACAACACCACTGGGCAAAATTGCATAAACAATGGCTAAGTTGAGTGTTAGTGCAAGTTGTTACTTGCAAGCAATACTATTGTGGAATACCCTTCCGTAAGATTGTACATACATACTCGTATGTACATACATATGTATGTATGTACGTACATTAATTTGCGCAGAAACTTACAAGTGTTGTAGACTGATTCATTTAGTTTTGGATTGATATTCGTTCTGTTTACATTCGTCGTACAACACACTTAGATATGCACATACATATGTAAGTTGTAACTCTGGAAACCCAGAAAACGAAAACTGTAGTACCATAATAGGTTCTGATGTATTTAGAAAGACAGGGACAATTTAATTAGAATTTGGTAATCCTTTTTTTAAATTTTTTTTTTTTTTTTGGCATAAACAGAAAGTTTCATTCACGATTTGAACATTTTAAATAACATAGTTTAATAACTATAACGGATATTCGTATTTTTATTCATTGTTTTTAAAGATACATATGTTAGGCAATGTTATAAAAAACTAATTTTGAAACATCTTGCTTATTCGAAATCACCTTGAAATGCACCTTGGGGGATTTAATCAGGGGGTCACATGACATTGTTATTTGCTAAAGTTTCCCGGTTAGGTTTCCCGATTTAGGTTTATCAAAATGTGTCACCTGACAAGTTCCGTTTTCGACGGTTAGAATCGACAAAAACTGCTAAATATATTTTTAAAAATCGAGATCTAACGCTAAATTATATTTATTAACGTAAATTACGATTTTTTGTCGCAATATATTTAAAACAATGTCTGTCTTGTCTTATATTGCTTTTTTGGAAGTTTAATTTAGGATAATTATCGAATCCCTAAAACCATACTCATAACTGATCAATATTTTTTTGTAAATGCATATCATTTGCGCTCAAATCTACAGAACTTTAATTCTTAAATATTGTAAAAGTACATAAAATTTATTCCAAATATACATATGTACATATGTATATAAATCCTATAGATTTGTGAAAAAGTTCTTTCAACACTCGCCGTTGAGTGTGAAAGTGTGAAAATATGTCTAAAAAATTAATAAATAGAGAGTTTTTTTCGAGACAATAGACATTCCGTTTTTTTTAATAACAAGACACAAAATTTTGATATTTACTGTAAAAATAACATTAATTTAACTATTGCTTTTTCGATTTCTTAGTAGTTTTTATGTATATACATACATATGTATGTTTAATTCACCTAAAACGCGAAATCCGCTAATTCCAAAAGAATGTTTCACGTTAATTGGAAAACTACTTAAATATATATAATATAATATTGGCGCTTACACAATATAGCTCAGTGTTTGGCCGAGCTTCTCCTACCATTTGTGGTGTGTGCCTTTATATTATACCACAAAGGGAGCGACCTACAGTTTTGTGCCGACTCCGTGACCGTTGTTAGAAAAATCTGTTTCTATGATTAAGGTTTTGCTTGCCCTGACTGAGGTTCGAACCTCAAACTCCCTTGGTACTTTCCAATGATTATTCACAATAGCACCACTTTCTCACTTTACAGCACTTTCAATTAGGTCGGCTATTTTTTAAGCGAGTTTATTTCATCCCGCTTATTTCAACTCAACTCGCTTATTTTTGTAGCTTCTTTCCAAGCTATACGATAAGCTACCTAGTGTTCTTTTGCAAGTCGCTTACAAAATATGAGGCCTAATATATTTTTGGTGACTAAGTAGCTTATTTTTAGTGTTTTATTTTTGCTATCCAAACTTCCAAACTCCATAAACTAATTTTGCTACTGCCAAAAATGGTTTGAGATGGTCGACATATTACTAACGAGTTCCCTAGTTTAAATTTTCCTTACCGGGCACATTAACAGTAATATATACATAGATATGTATGTACGAGTATATATGAACTAAATATTTATTTGATTGTGTTTGTAAGACTGTTATGTAGGAGTATATACAGAAAAAGCGCATTTCGCTCAACTACAATTGCCTGGATATTTTTCGTGCAATACCTCGTCGAAATTACACAAATAGAAACGTATTTCTGAATTTATATATGTATATACATATTAGGCATGTCAATCCCGGGTTCCCGGCCTTTTTAACTCCCGAATATCCCGGGATAGGTCTTTTCAAATCCCGGAATTGTAGAAAACAGTAAATTTAATAGCCATTTATTTTTTTAATTTTGTATCATTCTTCAAAATTCCTCTTACAAAACCTTTAGAGAGTTATTAGTCGACAAATAACACAGCATGTTATCTCCCTTAAGGCTTTGTTTAGTCCTTGCTATTATAAATGAGCAAGAGAATATCCCACTCGAGTAGAAAATGAGCCTCACTATGAAAGCGATGCTAATAGAACTAACGACGAGGTGCCTGAAGTGGAAAGGCATAAAATTTATCAGAAGGCTTGGTAAAATAAATTGATAGTTTTTGTAATGAGGCGATAAAGGCTATGTCCTACAGAGAGCATTTAACCAACCAACAAGTGTTGAGGCGCAGCAGTGCTTCTCAACTGCAGATTTTAAAAGCAACAAATTTAGGTCCAGGCTTTTATTTCTTTGAGATTGCATTTTGATCAAAATAAGGAATACGAGTAATTTTGCCTCGCTCAAAATGGAATAGGTGATGTATTTAATTTTTACTTTTTTTACTGAATGGTTATATATTTATATTTAATATTGGTCTCAAACAGATAATTAAAATAATTTTACTTTATGTAGGTGTTTTTGCTTCTGTACCAAATAACATGCATATGTATGTATGTATATTTGCACTTGAAGTATAAATTATTTTCTATGTGTCTAATTTTACGTGTATTCCTTTTTTTTCTAGAAAAGACCAATAAATACATACGTGAATTACAACAAATCGTTTTTCTTTGTTATATTTATGTTATTTTGTATACTTCTATAATACAACGATTACAACCGTGTTAAAGTTTTTGGCAAATTAAAAATTACGTATCAAAGCTTCGTAAATTTCGGGATCCGGGATCGGGATTGTCCCGGGATTTCTTTTTCAGATCTCGAAAATCCCGTGTTCAACAAAATGCCGAAAATTGACATCCCGAATACATACATATGTATGTACACTTTCGTGCACGTCAATCGAAATGCGCATTAAAAGGCACGAGGGTGCTTTTGTTGTAGTATTACACGAGTGGTGTTATCCGAAAATTAAAAATTAGAATGGCAACGTGAGTGGTAATGGCAGTACGAACAAATATGGTTTTATTATTTTATGTAACTACTCGTACATTCTTTAAAAAGAACGAATCGATGCTTTTTAATTGGTAGTATAAATGTATTTCATATAAAATTTTCATGAAGTATATATGTATGTATGTACATATGTATATTAATGTTCATATGTATTTCTCAAAGCTTTAAATCAGTGCTTGCGTGCTAATTAAATTTTAGGCGATTAGGTTAAGAGCTGTTAAATAATGACTATTAATTGTAATGAATAGCGATGAGATAATTTTTTTTAAGAACCTGCCTAATGGTTGTTTGCGATTATTTCTCGTTTTCCATAATCAATTACCAATTAACCATTCGAATAAAAAAAAACAGCATTAATCAAAAATAATCAAAACAAGGAAGAAAAGTTAAATTCGGCAAAACTGAATTTTATATGAGAAGCGATGTATATTTTTTACTGAAATATCGAATGGACAAACCGAAAAATGCATTTCTTAGATTTTATGAAATTTTGTAAAATCCCTCTTTTATTTCTATCAATTTTTAGCACTTTGCATGCAGAGTTTAACGAAATAAGTCAGTTTCAAGATTTTTAGTACCGTTATATGGTGCGCGTGGTAACTTTCCGATTATAAAAATGAGCTTAGTAAAGTCAGGGATGTTTACCAAATAGAGTGACGATATCTCACACCGTTATTGATAAACGGACATTTTATATAAGTCGGCGTGGCAGCGCCAATTTTCAAATATCTAGTTTATTTCTTTAAAATCGCTCCAAATATTCATTTTCACCCAATTTATTCCAACAGATACCGGAAGAAAAAGTTTTTGCATTTTTAAAAACATCCGTTATATGCGAGATTATTGACCGAACTCGACCGTTTTCAATACCAATCTATCTTGGTTAAAGAACAATCTGTTTACAAAGTTTCATTAAGAAAACTCAATTTCTATTTGAGGCATCGTGTCCACGGACAGACGGACGGACGGACGAACACTCAGGGCTAAATCAATTCCTCTTTTCATTCTGATCATATTGGTATACATATGTATGTATGTCTTTATCTATCTAGGGTATTTTGGGTGTGAAGAGGAAATTTTCATAAACTCTGCATGTTCATTATTAAACGTAGTTTAAATATTTTAATTTTATTAAAACTCAAATTAAACGCTTTTCAAATTCATATTTCAATATTAATGCTTGTATTCTGTAATTTATTAAAAATCAAGTCTTAAAATTTGTTTTTCCTGGCTTTTACGTTTAAATTTTATGTAATAGTTTGTCTTCGTTTTAATATTTTGTGATCTGCTTATCGCCTGGTCACAATTTAAAGACCTTATATTGAGACTAGTGCCCGAATTCGGTCAATTGGATTAATCTCAAGTCTCAAAATGAGCTAGCGATTATTGCTTTTCCTCGCATTCTCGTGTTTCTCTTTTATTTTAATTTTAATTTTTTGTAACCGGCTCATCACTAGGTCACTATTTAGAGACTTTATTTTAAAACTAGGTAATTTATTTTGAAACTCATGGATGCCAACTGGTCTAAAACTGTGACTTTTGTATCTATTAGAGATTGAGACTGTATACTGAATTCCGGCATAAAACTCAACTGCACTTGACAGGCTGTCAATTAATTGCACCTTACGAAAAAATGCGTTTGAGTGAATATTTGAGAGGTGTTACCAGAAGCAACCAAAAAATGGCATGACGGAAAAATAATATTAAATTGCATTCGTTATTAAAAATTATTTGAATGATGAATTAAAATTGATAGGAAACTCAACATTATGATATAAATGAGAAATGAAAATTAACAGGCCTATTGCAATAAACCTCACCTGAGTTGTGGCAAAAATTTGTGAGATTTCTTATGAGGTCTATTTTGTGAGGTTATTCTTGGCCACACCTCATAAGAAAAAAGCTCAACAAAATCACCACACGAGGTGAAAAGCGTTTTGCTGTCAAAAAGAAGCGAAAGACAGTAGCATAGGCATAGACGCAAATAAATAATTATAATAATCTGGCTTATTATTATTTGTACAAACCAAAAGTGATTTGAAGGCGTTACTTAAAAGTGTAATAAAAAAAGTGAATAAAATATGAATATTAATAAAAGAGCAATACAATTTTTTTTTATTAAAATACATTAATTGTAGTGAAATTAAAAATACAATATTTTTTAGTATTTAAAAGCTGTAGATTCTACGTTATATAACGACACCTTACTCTTACACCCTCTCTTGCATTCTCTTCACTACCTCCTCTTGATCCTCCAATATTCCTGCACAAACATACAATAACTCAGCCATTTCTGAATATTTTTTATTAAAAAAAAATCAACACACGAGATTACACACTGATTACGAATGAAAATTAACAAAGTATTGTAATAATTGCTCAATAAAAATCAGCTGCTTTCATATTGTGGGGCTCTCATAAGCACGTCACAAATTTTCCTCACTGTCGTTGGCTGTTAGTTTATGATGAACGAAATTGTATTCGTTATACAAACTTATTTGAATGGCGAATGAAAATATTTCCTCTTCTAAAAATATAAAGAATTTGTTAATCAATTTTGATATTTATTTGAATATTCAGCCTTGTTGTGGAATCCGACGTTCTCGGTATCGAATCGTTAGATCCCATTGTTACCTGAAGTAGCTTTAACAAATTAGGCAGAATTCTTACGGGTATAGAGAAACGTCATTGCCTATATTGCATGGGATCGTTTACCGAATACTGTGCCATTTGCTCAATTGGCCTGGAGTTTATACACAATGCCGTCGTACTAAATCCTTATCGTCAAGCTCAACTAACGATGGATAGGCAGGAGTTTAACCTGCTACAATATCCAGATCGGAGTTGAGCCAGGGTGGGTAGTGATTGGACTCCCAGGACTGCATTCAGAGGGCGGGTGTCGATAAATTTCGATACCGACTCCCTGTGAATATCGCCCAGAGATTGTCGGTACGTCCTTGGGTCCAGCGGTAAGCGTACGTACGTCTGGACCTCATCCGTTAGTTGTGAGAGGTGTCCCCTGATGTGCCTGGGTGTCGGCTCTCGTGCGAGAAAGTCTCTGTTAGGGTGCCCCGGACGGTGGCACCCCAGCAGAAACTGCTTTGTGAGCATTGAATTGTGCTCCTGCTCTGGGAGCACGTTAGCCTCATGGTATAGGTGATCCACAGGCGTCATCAGGAGACATCCAGTCACTGTCCTGAGTGCGGCGTTTTGACAGGTCTCCAGTCTTTACCACTGAGTCCTGCTAGTTCCAGGCGACCATATTAGCGCAGCATAATTTAAAACCGACCGGCCAATCGCCTTGCATGTTGTCAACAACGTTTCTTTGCCTTTGCCCCAAGTGCTGCCGGCGAGCTACTTGTGGACTTTGTTGCGGCTCTGTACCTTATTGACGATTGCGGTTGTATGCACTGAGAAGGAGACCAGGCTGTCAAGGGTGACCCCCAGGATTTTTGGGTGGTTGACCGTCGGTACCCGCTGCTTAATACTTCTCGCTTTTGACACTGCATCACGGTAGCACACCGACGCCTGACGACCACACAGATAGTTCGCAGTCCATCGCCTCAACGCCACTGGGAGTGGTAAGGCCTTCACGTCCTTCAACAAGGTGGAGTGGCTGACTGTGTCGAAGGCCTTCGACAAGTCCAGAGCCTCGAAAACGGTTGCTGTTGAGACCACAATTTATCTGCGTGTTTATGGCGTTAAGTGCCGTTGTAGTGCTATGCACTTTTCGGAAGCCGTGTTGATGCTTCGCCGGGCTGAGGTAGTGGTTGAAATGCGGGAGCAACAGGGCCTCAAGTGTCTTAACCACTGGAGGAAGCAGGTAGATCGGCCGGTAGGACTCGCCTTGGCCGGCAGGTTTCTCTGGCTTCAGCAGTGGCATCACCCTACTAATTTTCAAGACGTCTGGAATGACCAGGGTAGTTAAGGACAGGTTGAAGACCCTGATTAGGTATGCCACTCCCGCAGTGCCAAATTTTTTTGGTTTTTTCAGCATCAGTATGCTTAACCCGTCTGTGCCAATGGATTTGGAGACTTTCGCCTTCCCTATGGCTCCCTTCACCTCAGTACTAGAGAGGACAATTGGTGCGCTCGGTTTTTGCTTGCTCAGCCTTCTGGTACTGTCGGTCAAAGGATGCAGTATAAACTGTCGGCTAAAGTGGCTCGCGGTTTCGCATTCGCTTGTTCAATATGATCGATCTATCAGCAGACATTCAAGCTGTTTACGTTGTCGCCGCAATTGTCTTTTAGTGAGAGAAATTTCAGGGCGGGCTTCGCTGAGAACATTACTCTGCTAGGCAAAAATTCGAAGTTTGCCGCAATTGTATTTAAGCTATTGCATTCATATCAATCACTTTCCTTTCAGAACAGAAAGCATTTGATATTGCATACGTGAGATTCAAGCAAATCTAATACCCCTAACGGATCGGTGCAATTGTTAAGTTTTTAGTGCATATTGCATACTTATTACATATAAAACAAGAATCACAACACTTCAATTATAAAGTATATAAATCTACCGTACTTTTGGCTTCAGTTAACGCGGAGTAAATTTTCTTCATTATCACTACAGATTAATATTCGCAATTGCCGTTTTATTTGTTTACATCAATTTTGGGAAAGAACCACAAAATTGTGGTGACCGCAGTAAAGCAACCAATGAAGCTTGCATTTCATTATACTTATAAAAGCTAAATAACGTACAGCACACCATGTACAAATTAAATCAAAACATACATATGTATGTATGTATGCATATCGTATTTACATTGAATGTTTTTCTCCACTCCTATAATTCAGGTACTGCCTCGTACAGACGCCACTCCGCCAGCGAACCTCCTTAGGGTCCAATTAGTTCCTTTCATTTTCCGAATAAAGAAACACGTTTTCAATGCTGGACATGCTATGTCGGCGGCCAATTCTGTAGAGACATGTAGATTAGGTTAGGTAAGAGTGGTCGCCATCGCGCAGAAAGCAAATGAAAAAATTCTTTTTTTTCGTGCGATGTCTCTTTGATTGTGTTTTTTAAGCGCACCGCGGCTAGACATTTTGCATCCACAATTGTCGTCCTGGAGCAAAATGAAAAAAGTCATTAATCTACATAAGAATACCCATAGAAGTACGTAGGGAAATTTTTAAATATTGATTCCTTCAAACATTATAGGCATTTGAACAGAAAAATTAAATTTTTTTTAATTAATTGGCAAAAAAAAAGTTTTGAACCAATCGAGATTGCCCTACGTACTTCTATGCAAAATCCAATTTTAAAGATAATCTCAATATTTGATGTCGATCGGATAGAAATTGTCAAAGTTATTTGTCTCACCATTTAGAAAAAAGCAGTTTTGTGAAAAACGTGTTTAAAGTTTCACATATGTACATATAACTGGAATATTCTATTACTGAGCCGAAGTTGAGCTTACTATATACGCTTAAAGTCGTTTGGAAAATTTTTCCTCGTTACAAATCAACTTGAAACTTATTTTTATGACTATAAAGCATAGTTTAAGCAAAAAAAACGATTTTTTTATAATTCTACAGTGGCCATACTCCTTTAAAGTTGAACCATCCTGTACCTCTAATGTAGAAAAGAAAATTTTGAATGCTTGCCGAGTTCAAGTTGGCTAAGCAGACCAAGAAGTAATGTTTGAAGGCTAGGATGCGCGCCATGGCCAGACCGGGGCAGTGGCAAAGGTAGTGTTCAATACTCTCCACCTCCTCCTAGTTCCGACAGCTGCGGCAGAAGTCATTTTTTTGGTAACGTAGCTTTTCCCATGCGTGCCCATAAGGCAGTGTCCGGTTATTATCCTAACTAGTAATCGAAGAGACGGTCGGTCTAGTCTTGTGAGTGCTATAAAAGTTTCACATCGACTTCGGGCCAAATTTGACTGGTAATATGGCAGGTTGGTTCCGAAGCCCACCTGGAATCTACCTTCTCTATAAGTTCAGAGACATGTATGTTACGTTAAAACCCATCATTTTGGTGCTTTTATTCCTAAAGCAACATACACATTTATTTTTTTTTTTTGTAGAAATTATATACAGGTGATGTCAGCTCGTATTCACCAAATGACAGGGGGGAAAACCAGACCAGGATTAAAAATGCAAATGGTTTGGATTAGATTTGCGTATGTACATTTTAAACATACATCGAAAATGAAAAAAAAAACTGGTCATTTGTATACATGTATGTATGTATATGTCTATGAATACTATTTTGTAAACACATGTATAAAAATCCAAAATCAGAAAGTATAGCCAGGAAAATCGAAATAATTTTCTTGGGAAGCAATCTGTTAATGGAAAATATATAGTAACGCTAATATAATCGAATTAGCACATACTCTGGTGATATATGGGTATGTACATATGTATTTCGCTTAGTGAAAAAAATACAAAGTGTGTCTCTACGAGACATCAAACTTTCTTTATTTAAATATTTGTAATTCAAAATCAGAAACAGAGTTTCAATAGCAACGCAAATCTTCTCTTGATAATTTGCCGACAGGCTGTAAATGTGAGTCTGACAGGCTCTAGGTGCGAGCTTTGTTTGGTGCTTTTCTTTCAGAGGATCAATGGAATATCTGACTCAAATGACATTAAAATTTTAAAACAGGTTGCCGTAGATTTTGGAGAAATATATTAAAACTATTTTGGAAATGTCATTTCCAACAATTACTTTCTTGAATTTCTACGTTGCAATTAAATAAATCTTTAATTAATATGTTAAAGTTATAACTAAAACTTGTAATTAGGCTATTAAAATTTTCTTTCTGCCATATAGATTTTTAAATAATTTCTTTTAGGACCTTAGTGGCCGACATGTATAATTTGACGACAAAAACATATACCGGAAACATTTTCACATTCAATGGAAACACGTGGTAACACGTGATCATCATACTAGTAGACATTTACGATAATCAGAAATCAGGCTGTGAATAAAGAAATGTAAACAAGCAACATCATCTTGATATTTGCTGTACAAACGCAGCGTTACTAAATTCCCCTCAAGGCAAAAAAAATAAACATCAAAAAGGGAATAATTTTAATACTATTTTAGTTTGCTTTTGTAAATGAGGGTAGGAGAGTTAGTAACACTGGAAATAAGCCAGCGAGCAATGTCAAAATTTACAGCTATTCGGTTTACTGCCATCACCTGTATATAATTCCACCATGTTTACGCTCACTTTTCACTTTCAGTAACAGATTGTATGTAGTCTGTAATTTGACAACCTAGTCAGCTGTTTCGAACACAAACGAAAGTCAAACCTAAAAATAGAAATGGTATAAATTCAGTTGATTTTTATTTGAACTATTATGTCTAAAGAAATTGTACAGTTTTTATGTCCTATGGGGAAGCGGTACTTTCGAAAACCCATATAAAATACATACGAATATCAGTAACTAAAGAGCAAAGTTTATCAATTTACACTTGTAAAGTAACGAGTCTGTAAGAGATTGACTTACGTTTCTCATTAAAAATTAAATATGGGTGAGATCACGTCTCATTTGAATGAGCTTCTCAAAATTTTCGAATTCTGTATGCACATTTCTTTTGATTATTTCTCAGCATCTTTTAAAAATGCACAAAGACCGAAGAAATTACTTTTAAATGGTTGCCATATAAGAGATTTAAAAAATTAAAAAAATATGAAATTTTGCGTAGTATGTATGAATCCTTTGGTGAATGGTTTTCCGAAGATTGGAGTAAAAATGTCATTTAAAGTTATCTATTACATTATCAAATGCAAGTCTTTTTCAGTCAACAGTTACCCACCTGACAAGACAAGCAGTGACATTAACTTTCCGTTCCTTTTGAAATAAGTTTAACTTCTATTTATCCTTATTTTACCTTTAACTTTAATGTTTTAAAGTTTTTAAAGAGGGGGAATGCAAGAGGAAGTAAAAGATGCCAACTATTAAACCAATATTTCCACTCTTTCAAGTCGCACATAAACTCTTGGCTTGATATTTATAGTAAAATAGCTCACAGGATCCATTTCATGGCTTATTCTACTGACGGAAGTAAACTTTAATGTACACTCTTTAATATCTCTTTTTAATTGAATAAATCATTCCGGTATTTTTGTCCAGGATTTAATGTATCAGACTCGCTTATCAGCGTAAAGAAAACTGTATTCTTCTCTCTCAGTAAATGACTAACGATGGTATACTCTAACTTAGTATGTGGCTGATGAATTTTGATCCAGTAGCTAAGCAAATTTGCCTTTGCAGAATGTACCTCTCGTGTCGGTTAGGTGTGTAAAGAAGGGTATCGTCGGGTATGTTATTATAATTTTGCCTCTTTGCCGGGGAATAATTTGCGTCGGGTGTGGAGTACTTTATTCCGCCGTAAGTCTAATAAATTAGAAGATTGCGATATTTTACGTCATGGCGTACTGAATATGAGTAGGAAGCTAAGTGAAAATGCCAACATGGCGCCGAAATTGTAAACAAACGCTGGTGTGAACGTGTTTGCAATTGTGAAGCATTTATACACGTGTTGTGTTCTATGCATGCCACCAACTAAAAATGCAGGGTTTGATCAAAAACAGCGGTAATTCAGCGAATATAAAGCAATTGGTAGATTATAATTTATTTACATTCGTGATTTTCCGGTGGTGTTGACTCAGCTAATGGTGTATTTGTACAACTCTCAAATAGGGGATAAGGAACATTAAATTATAAAATACTTTTGTTTTAACACTTTAATATCAAAATATAGTGAAAATGCAACGTTTTCATGTTGAACTATCTACAATGTGCCACTGTACACTTCGTTTTTTAAAAAACCCTTAATTATTTGTTTAATTGTTTTGCATGCGATTGTAAATTTATGTTTCTTTTCCCCTTTGACTCGATATTCTGGTACGCTATGACGTCACACGGCTGTCAAACCGAAACCAAAAAAGATAACGAAACGAAAATGGCGCAATCTTATAATTTATCAATCTTGTTTCTGACACCAGGAAAATTAAACATTAGAAGATTTGAAAGGCAACGACAACGGAATACCCACTAAATTAACCAGGGACAGATCCAGAAAATATATTTTTGGGGAGTCCATTTATTTTCTTTTCAAAATGCATTTTTACGATATTGTACGTGTTTTAGATCGCTGATTATTTTCCAAGTTAAACATGAATATAATAAACTTGGGTCAAATGTTGAATATTGTTTTATGAAACTAGCGATAGGCATTGATTATATCATTTGAATCAGTAGAATCATTAAACTTCAGGGATTTAAAGTTCTATATATAGTATCGTCTTTTGCTTTGCCAAAGTATATAGTATTTGATCTCTTTGCTGGTGTCGGTTCTTCAGCTTCTTCAACAGGCCGTTCACTATCCGGAGGTTTCGGCTTGAAGAATGACGTAAGCCTATCTATTACAACTTCTGTGAGGCATACAATAAATGTATTAAATTGCCCGATAGAATAGTATTCCGCATTTACGATAGCTAAAATATACACATGTATAAGTATGCTGATAGTTTCTATATGCGAATGTTGCACAGAAAACATCCCGGCGACTGAAATACGATTAGAATAGCGATATTTATATTTTATTCACTTATATTTAGTTTGTGCACCACTTAATTTCAGTTATTCAAATACAATATTAAAAATTAGCTTGCACAAACACAATTAAAATTAATAGAATTCAATTTGAATAAGGAAATTATATAGGTAATTGTATTTCAGTTACCGGGTGACAATTTGTAACGGTTTTGTCTAGAGTGAGATTTCGTGTGTCTAGTAATTTAAAAACACTTTTTAAATTTTCCGAGACCAATGATATTTTGTGAGGGGTCCGTATCTCCAGGACCCCTTTCTCTGTCCGTCCATAGAATTGGCCTTGCTAGTTTAAATTAAAAATGTATATAACTTACGTAAGCTAGATTCGAGTTATATAAAAAAAGTGATATTAATGGTTCATCAAATTCAAATTTTGAATATACATATGCATGTATTAGCCGAGTTGAAGAATTTTCTAAAATCTGAGGAAACAATGTTTTCGTGATGTCTAATCCACAGCGAAGATTTTCACCAGTCGTACTGCATCGATCGTAAAACGTTCTTTCCCTTCCTTCTGTGTCAATCATACCAATTGGTCGGTAGATAGCTGGATAATTCAGAAGCTTAAGCATAAGCCTTTTAAAATAAGCGCCATTGTAACTAAAATTTATGTGAACTATTTGATTATTAAAATAAAGAATTTAATGAAATCTTGTAAACGTTGCGGCAGGGGCTAGTCCCTCGCATAACCGCTGATAATATCATTTCTACGCCCTTTTAACATTAGTATGTCATTGCCGGAGGCGTCATGCAACACACAAAGGAAATTATTAACCTGCGACACACTGCAGACCCTGGCCCCTGCGAAAAAGCAAAGGGTGGTGGCATAACAATGACACATTGTTGTTCGTGTAATTTATCGAAATACCGAACCCAGAACGAACGCCTACATTTCATACAACGATGTTTTCGGCAAATACGAGAAAATCAAAATGCCCTGCACTCAAAATTTATTTTAGGTTTTATGTGTCAGCAAAATGTTAAGTTTAAGTAAAAAAAGGGAAAATAGTCATGCCCCAGCCTCTATTGTAAGCTATTGCCATAGTGAACCCGGTATTTATCGAGCAATCCGCCCAGTCCACGCTCCGTGCAAGCGTTTTACAATAATTTGAGAATTATCTTGAAAGTTATTGAAGTCAAACATTATACAGGTGAAGTCGATATGAATTCAACAGATGCTGTGATAATTGTGGCATGCATTTTGAAAGTAGTACGAAGAGGGCGAAAATAAACACTAGTTAGGGAAAAAAGTAGTACTCGTAAAAAATATAAAAGCGGATTAAAATATTTACAAGGAATGTTGAGAGTGGATTAAATTTTTAGTCATAAAATGAAAGAAGCTTAGTCAATTACTTTAACGCGATTTAGTACGCCATTTCTCTCTTTTCTCCTTTACAAGTTTTTTGGGTACAGGCAGTAAGTAAACGTAAAAAATTAAAAACTAACTTATTAAAAATTGGATCAATTGAAATAAGTCCAGTTCTCCAATTTTGCAGTATTGTATAGTTACAGTATTAATCATTTTATAGCAATTGATTCTTATAAACATACGTATAAAATAATAAAACAGCAACAATGTGAATATTCTTACAAAAGTACATGGCAACATAGTATTTTAATGCTTTCTTATTACCCATTAATTTTACCTCAAAAATTACGGAAGCGTGCTGGAATAACAATATAGGTTCGATGTATATCAATATGACAATATATAAGATAATGTTAATTAAAACACAATAAATTAAATTTTTATGTAAATAAATTGATTTACTTTCCTCAAATTCCAATTTTTACACAATTTTGTTAAAGCAAAATGTATACAAATTGTTGTCTAGCAACCTGACGCAAATTTTTGATCACAAAAGTACCATTTAATTTATTTTGTTTGAAAAAGTAAGAGAATATTGACTAAGTATACATTACTAAAATTAAAAAAGCGAGTGTTGCCAAAATTTGAAATTATGCCGTTTATTGAACTCACCTGTATATAATTTCTTATAGAATTGAAGTCGGTTGACCCGTTAAGTCATTATCGATGTCATACGAGTAACATTTAATTTTAATACGAGTATAAATATGTTAAAAGATTAGCGTTTATTAACCAAGCAGTTGTTGTAATGTATGTATAGGGATTTTAAGATGGTATTATAAGGGGAAAATACATAAAAATAGAACATTTGGTCTATGAATTTATTTTGTTTTCAGGTATGGATCCGAATTGGCGACACATAATTCCACCAGGACAAAAAGCTGTAATCTCCGAAGGGCAATGCATCGAGGACTGCACCGCATATGCCTTTCCCCCTCAGGGCATTAATATTTTTGCAGTGATGATGCGCACACACCAAATCGGCAAAGAAGTCAAACTTCGACAGGTACGAGCATATCTCTTTCTAAATTTTCCACATCGGGTAAAATTAAGGATCGGGTTCGAAAAAGCGCCTTATGAGCTTGGTTTATTGTGTCTAAACGCGTATTTCAAATTGAAATATTTTAGTTGTATACATGCTAAACAAAAAAAAAACTATCATCAAAATTTAACTGTAGAAATTTTATTTTCTGCATTTTTTTAAATATATAATGTCTGATTTTCATAAATTGTACTTAAGAGCGAGCCAATAATATATTTATAAACTACATATGTATGTACACACACACATATGTATTATTAACACATTGCAGTACCCAGTTTCAATGCTTTTAGAATTTTTTTCAAATTAAAATGAATTTTAAAGCACCGCACAAAAAACAAGAATTTCTTCCAAATGCATCTGACAAAATGTTCAAGAAACGAACGAAAGAGAAATCAAAGGAAAATTGTTAAGCCCACTAAGCGTTATATGTGAGATATTTGATCAATAAAACATGCAAATATACTGTTAATAGCGCCACTCAAGTTTGTCCGGTCAGGGTTAATTTCTTTGCAGCACGGAGAACAATACAACATTCAACACTCATTTCCCACATATTTTGTAAGCAGATTTAGCAATAATATTGGCTGAATTACATCGCCTCGACCAGTTAAGGCGGTTTCACAGAAGGTGGTATACGAGTATTCCAATCAGCTGAATGCTTGTTCTATCATCGCCTTGTGCGGTAAAGATGCCAAACTGATTCTATGTTTACATTTTCACTTTCTATATATTTTTCGTCTCTGCTTATTATAATAAAGATATTAAACTGATTATTTTTACATTTGCCTATTGTACCAAATTTAGAATTCCACCCATTCGTTTGTTTATACATATTTGTCAAAGTTTCTCTGACATTCTCACTGCAAAATACACAACATTTTTACTTACATGTGAAGTATATGAAAGGCCCTTTCATTTATTTGCTGACAATAGTAGAAATAAACGCAAATTGCGTTATTTCTAAGAAGACCTTAAACATTTAACCTTTAAGACAAGTTTGTGAAATCGTTTAAAAATTTTCTAAGCGTAATCTTTTTCATGCATGTATTGTCAGTAGTTTAATGAACTGAATATTCTTGACAGTTATATTGGTGTTGGTATTTGTCCAAGAAAATTTTCATCGCAAAGAGACTTTAAGTTGGCAAAAATACATTTGTTCAGGTCATAAATTTGTTTAGGTCAAACTTCGTCATGCAAAAAATCACTGCCCGCGAAAGTGTCAAAAGGTTTAATTTCACAGCAAGAAATTTCATACTTGGACTTAGCAATTCTTGCCTTATTTCTTCGCCACCTTGCAAGAGCATTTCAATGTCGAAAGTCCTTTTATGTTGAACCTGACGCGACATTTTCATTTCAACTTCTTATTTTAATTATACTTTTCATGGTCCAATGTTTGTATTATTATTATTATCAGCATAGTAGCGCTGCGACCTAAAAAAGATCTATTGTGCTAACCCTTTAAGTTGTCACTCCATCTTTAGGCTATTTATGAGACTAAGCACTTTGGAGGGTGTGATTGTCCATATTGTGGATGGAGATAACAGTCGCTCTCCAAGGTGTATTAGCCTGAGTCTACTTATACTCGGGCATTCCCACAGTATGGGCTCAGAGGTCTTCGCCTCTAAGCCACAAAACCTGCAGTCTGAAACCTCAGAGAGTCCTATTTTGTGAAGGTGGTATCTCAGCCTACAGTGACATGTTTAGTACCCGGTGAGAGTTCTAAGACCCTCCCTGCTGAGATTAAGAAGTTTTCTAGAGGTTTCACGGGATGGACTTATGAACCTCTTAGATTGTCTATTACCCTTTGACGATCGCCATTGGGCTGCGATTCTTGAGTCCTCCCAGCTTCTTAGAAGTTCTGCTGTGTATCCCTTAGAAGGACCGCAGAACGGCTGAGGACCGCAGAAGCTCTGTTGGGCCCCTTTTTTTGCGAGATAGTCCGCCTTCTCATTGCCATCCACACCCTCATGACCCGGAACCCACCACAGAGTGACTCTGTTGTCGGCTCCTAATGATTCCAGTGCCGCTCTGCAGCTGTCTACCAGTTTTGACTCCGTTTTGAAGGAGTCTAGTGCCCTAAGGGCTGCCTGGCTGTCTGACATAATGTTGATTGTGGCTCCATTTGTCTTTCTGCGAAGACATTCGTGTGCACACAGCTCAATAGCATATATTTCCGCCTGGAAGATGGTTGGGTATGACCCCATTGGGGCACTTTTTTGAAATCTTGGTCCGAACACCCCGGCCCCGGTGCTCCCATTGATAAGTTTGGAACCGTCAGTGTACCAGACCTGTGATCCTTTATTAATTGCTTTCACCATCCCTTTATAGTATCCCTTTCAAGTATTATGACTTTGTAGGTCTTGGTAAAGGATAGTTTTGGCAACATATTGTCTGTGAGTTTGATTATTGGATCGGCACTGAGTGGTTGTAGGACACCCAAATGCCCCCTGAAGTCTCCACTTTTCAGACGACTAAGATTAGACAGTCTCAGAGTGCCCTGACAAGCCTCTTTTTCAATGAGTATGGCCAATGGTGGGATGCCCGAGATGATGCCAAGCGCTTCTGTTGGACATGTGCGCATGGCCCCCGTAATGGTCACACAGACGAGGCGATGGAGTTTGCCGAGAGTAGCGCCAGAGCTCGCCATTTCGGCCTTAGTCCACCATACTAGTGCTGCGTAGGTGATAATTGGCTTTATCACCGTGTTAAATTACCAGTATGTGAGTTTCGGGGAGATTCCCCAGGTTTTTTCCGTGTAGTCTTTGACAAGCATAGAATGCTCTTGTCGCTTTATTGGTACTTTCTGTGAGATGAGAGTTCCAGTTGAGCTCACTATCTAGTGTGATCCCTAGGTATTCCCCAGGTTTTTTCCGTGTAGTCTTTGACAAGCATAGAATGATCTTGTCGCTTTATTGGTACTTTCTGTGAGAAGAGAGTTCCAGTTGAGCTTACTATCTAGTGTGATCCCTAGGTATTCCCCAGGTTTTTTCCGTGTGGTCTTTGACATGCATAGAATGCTCTTGTCGCTTTATTGGTACTTTCTGTGAGATGAGAGTTCCAGTTGAGCTTACTATGTAGTGTGATCCCTAGGTATTTCACCTCTTTGGGAATTCGATCTCAGTACCTCCCAGCATTGGTTTAGTTAGGTTCACCTTCCTTCTTCTGGTGAATGGGATGATGGTCGACTTTGTTGGATTGATTGACAACCCTTTCTCAGAGCACCATTTGAGCGTCAGATTTAGGGCAGATTGAAGCCTCGAGCTTAATGTCCCTTCATCCCAGTGGGTTTCCATTAGAAGTTGGTTGGTCTCCTCAGGGTCACCCGTGTAGGTTCCGTCAGAACCCGAATTGGCGACACATAATTCCACCAGGACAAAAAGCTGTAATCTCCGAAGGGCAATGCATTGAGGACTGCACCGCATATGCCTTTCCCCCTCAGGGCATTAATATTTTTGCAGTGATGATGCGCACACACCAAATCGGCAAAGAAGTCAAACTTCGACAGGTACGAGCATATCTCTTTGTAAATTTTCCACATCGGGTAAAATTTAGGATCGGGTTCGAAAAAACGCCTCATGAGCTTGGTTTATTGTGTCTAAACGCGTATTTCAAATTGAAATATTTTAGTTGTATACATGCTAAACAAAAAAAAACTATCATCAAAATTTAACTGTAGAAATTTTATTTTCTGCATTTTTTTAAATATATAATGTCTGATTTTCATAAATTGTACTTAAGAGCGTGCCAATAATATATTTATTAACTACATACATATGTACACACACATATATTATTAACACATTGCAGTACCCAGTTTCAATGCTTTTAGAATTTTTTTCAAATTAAAATGAATTTTAAAGCACCGCACAAAAAACAAGAATTTCTTCCAAATGCATCTGACAAAATGTTCAAGAAACGAACGAAAGAGAAATCAAAGGAAAATTGTTAAGCCCACTAAGCGTTATATGTGAGATATTTGATCAATAAAACATGCAATGCAAAAGGAAGAAATATCTTTTTTCTTCGCAAATATACTGTTAATAGCGCCACTCAAGTTTGTCCGGTCAGGGTTAATTTCTTTGCAGCACGGAGAACAATACAACATTCAACACTCATTTCCCACATATTTTGTAAGCAGATTTAGCAATAATATTGGCTGAATTACATCGCCTCGACCAGTTAAGGCGGTTTCACAGAAGGTGGTATACGAGTATTCCAATCAGCTGAATGCTTGTTCTATCATCGCCTTGTGCGGTAAAGATGCCAAACTAATTCTATGTTTACATTTTCACTTTCTATATATTTTTCGTCTCTGCTTATTATGATAAAGATATTAAACTGATTATTTTTACATTTGCATATTGTACCAAATTTGGAATTCCACCCATTCGTTTGTTTATACATATTTGTCAAAGTTTCTCTGACATTCTCACTGCAAAATACACAACATTTTTACTTACATGTGAAGTATATGAAAGGCCCTTTCATTTATTTGCTGACAATAGTAGAAATAAACGCAAATTGCGTTATTTCTAAAAAGACCTAAAACATTTAACCTTTAAGACAAGTTTGTGAAATCGTTTAAAAATTTTCTAAGCGTAATCTTTTTCATACATGTATTGTCAGTAGTTTAATGAACTGAATATTCTTGACAGTTATATTGGTGTTGGTATTTGTCCAAGAAAATTTTCATCGCAAAGAGACTTTAAGTTGGCAAAAATACATTTGTTCAGGTCATAAATTTGTTTAGGTCAAACTTCGTTATCTATTGATAAAAAAGTAAAGAAAATGCATTAAAGAGATAAATTAAAATATATAAATGCCAATTTATTACAAGTTCCACATGAAATTGTTCAGATTTGCCAACTTTCCACGAGAAGGTCATGCAAAAAATCACTGCCCGCGAAAGTGTCAAAAGGTTTAATTTCACAGCAAGAAATTTCATACTTGGACTTAGCAATTCTTGCCTTATTTCTTCGCCACCTTGCAAGAGCATTTCAATTTCGAAAGTCATTTTATGTTGAACCTGACGCGACATTTTCATTTCTACTTCTTATTTTAATTATACTTTTCATGGTCCAATGTTTGTATTATTATTATTATCAGCATAGTAGCGCTGCAACCTAAAAAAGATCTATTGTGCTAACCCTTTAAGTTGTCACTCCATCTTTAGGCTATTTATGAGACTAAGCACTTTGGAGCGTGTGATTGTCCATATTGTGGATGGAGATAACAGTCGCTCTCCAAGGTGTATTAGCCTGAGTCTACTTATACTCGGGCATTCCCACAGTATGGGCTCAGAGGTCTCCGCCTCTAAGCCACAAAACCTACAGTCTGAAACCTCAGAGAGTCCTATTTTGTGAAGGTGGTATCTCAGCCTACAGTGACATGTTTAGTACCCGGTGAGAGTTCTAAGACCCTACCTGCTGAGATTAAGAAGTTTTCTAGAGGCTTCACGGGATGGACTTATGAACCTCTTAGATTGTCTATTACCCTTTGACGATCGCCATTGGGCTGCGATTCTTGAGTCCTCCCAGCTTCTTAGAAGTTCTGCTGTGTATCCCTTAGAAGGACCGCAGAACGGCTGAGGACCGCAGAAGCTCTGTTGGGCCCCTTTTTTTGCGAGATAGTCCGCCTTCTCATTGCCATCCACACCCTCATGACCCGGAACCCACCACAGAGTGACTCTGTTGTCGGCTCCTAATGATTCCAGTGCCGCTCTGCAGCTGTCTACCAGTTTTGACTCCGTTTTGAAGGAGTCTAGTGCCCTAAGGGCTGCCTGGCTGTCTGACATAATGTTGATTGTGGCTCCATTTGTCTTTCTGCGAAGACATTCGTGTGCACACAGCTCAATAGCATATATTTCCGCCTGGAAGATGGTTGGGTATGACCCCATTGGGGCACTTTTTTGAAATCTTGGTCCGAACACCCCGGCCCCGGTGCTCCCATTGATAAGTTTGGAACCGTCAGTGTACCAGACCTGTGATCCTTTATTAATTGCTTTCACCATCCCTTTATAGTATCCCTTTCAAGTATTATGACTTTGTAGGTCTTGGTAAAGGATAGTTTTGGCAACATATTGTCTGTGAGTTTGATTATTGGATCGGCACTGAGTGGTTGTAGGACACCCAAATGCCCCCTGAAGTCTCCACTTTTCAGACGACTAAGATTAGACAGTCTCAGAGTGCCCTGACAAGCCTCTTTTTCAATGAGTATGGCCAATGGTGGGATGCCCGAGATGATGCCAAGCGCTTCTGTTGGACATGTGCGCATGGCCCCCGTAATGGTCACACAGACGAGGCGATGGAGTTTGCCGAGAGTAGCGCCAGAGCTCGCCATTTCGGCCTTAGTCCACCATACTAGTGCTGCGTAGGTGATAATTGGCTTTATCACCGTGTTAAATTACCAGTATGTGAGTTTCGGGGAGATTCCCCAGGTTTTTTCCGTGTAGTCTTTGACAAGCATAGAATGCTCTTGTCGCTTTATTGGTACTTTCTGTGAGATGAGAGTTCCAGTTGAGCTCACTATCTAGTGTGATCCCTAGGTATTCCCCAGGTTTTTTCCGTGTAGTCTTTGACAAGCATAGAATGATCTTGTCGCTTTATTGGTACTTTCTGTGAGAAGAGAGTTCCAGTTGAGCTTACTATCTAGTGTGATCCCTAGGTATTCCCCAGGTTTTTTCCGTGTGGTCTTTGACATGCATAGAATGCTCTTGTCGCTTTATTGGTACTTTCTGTGAGATGAGAGTTCCAGTTGAGCTTACTATGTAGTGTGATCCCTAGGTATTTCACCTCTTTGGGAATTCGATCTCAGTACCTCCCAGCATTGGTTTAGTTAGGTTCACCTTCCTTCTTCTGGTGAATGGGATGATGGTCGACTTTGTTGGATTGATTGACAACCCTTTCTCAGAGCACCATTTGAGCGTCAGATTTAGGGCAGATTGAAGCCTCGAGCTTAATGTCCCTTCATCCCAGTGGGTTTCCATTAGAAGTTGGTTGGTCTCCTCAGGGTCACCCGTGTAGGTTCCGTCAGAACCCGAATTGGCGACACATAATTCCACCAGGACAAAAAGCTGTAATCTCCGAAGGGCAATGCATTGAGGACTGCACCGCATATGCCTTTCCCCCTCAGGGCATTAATATTTTTGCAGTGATGATGCGCACACACCAAATCGGCAAAGAAGTCAAACTTCGACAGGTACGAGCATATCTCTTTGTAAATTTTCCACATCGGGTAAAATTTAGGATCGGGTTCGAAAAAGCGCCTCATGAGCTTGGTTTATTGTGTCTAAACGCGTATTTCAAATTGAAATATTTTAGTTGTATACATGCTAAACAAAAAAAAACTATCATCAAAATTTAACTGTAGAAATTTTATTTTCTGCATTTTTTTAAATATATAATGTCTGATTTTCATAAATTGTACTTAAGAGCGTGCCAATAATATATTTATGAACTACATACATATGTACACACACATATATTATTAACACATTGCAGTACCCAGTTTCAATGCTTTTAGAATTTTTTTCAAATTAAAATGAATTTTAAAGCACCGCACAAAAAACAAGAATTTCTTCCAAATGCATCTGACAAAATGTTCAAGAAACGAACGAAAGAGAAATCAAAGGAAAATTGTTAAGCCCACTAAGCGTTATATGTGAGATATTTGATCAATAAAACATGCAATGCAAAAGGAAGAAATATCTTTTTTCTTCGCAAATATACTGTTAATAGCGCCACTCAAGTTTGTCCGGTCAGGGTTAATTTCTTTGCAGCACGGAGAACAATACAACATTCAACACTCATTTCCCACATATTTTGTAAGCAGATTTAGCAATAATATTGGCTGAATTACATCGCCTCGACCAGTTAAGGCGGTTTCACAGAAGGTGGTATACGAGTATTCCAATCAGCTGAATGCTTGTTCTATCATCGCCTTGTGCGGTAAAGATGCCAAACTGATTTTATGTTTACATTTTCACTTTCTATATATTTTTCGTCTCTGCTTATTATAATAAAGATATTAAATTGATTATTTTTACATTTGCCTATTGTACCAAATTTGGAATTCCACCCATTCGTTTGTTTATACATACATATTTGTCAAAGTTTCTCTGACATTCTCACTACAAAATACACAACATTTTTACTTACATGTGAAGTATATGAAAGGCCCTTTCATTTATTTGCTAACAATAGTAGAAATAAACGCAAATTGCGTCATAAATTTGTTTAGGTCAAACTTCGTTATCTATTGATAAAAAAGTAAAGAAAATGCATTAAAGAGATAAATTAAAATATATGAATGCCAATTTATTACAAGTTCCACATGAAATTGAACAGATTTGCCAACTTTCCACGAAAAGGTCATGCAAAAAATCACTGTCCACGAAAGTGTCAAAAGGTTTAATTTCACAGCAAGAAATTTCATACATAATTCCAATGTCGAAAGTCCTTTTATGTTGAGCCTGACACGACATTTTCATTTTTATTTCTTATTTTAATTATAGTTTTCATGGTCCAATGTTTGTATTATTATTATTATCAGGGCATAGTAGCGCTGCGACCTAAAAAAGATCTATTGTGCTAACCCTTTAAGTTGTCACTCCATCTTTAGGCTATTTATGAGACTAAGCACTTTGGAGGGTGTGATTGTCCATATTGTGGATGGAGATAACAGTCGCTCTCCAAGGTGTATTAGCCTGAGTCTACTTATACTCGGGCATTCCCACAGTATGTGCTCAGAGGTCTCCGCCTCTAAGCCACAAAACCTACAGTCTGAAACCTCAGAGAGTCCTATTTTGTGAAGGTGGTATCTCAGCCTACAGTGACCTGTTTAGTACCCGGTGAGAGTTCTAAGACCCTACCTGCTGAGATTAAGAAGTTTTCTAGAGGCTTCACGGGATGGACTTATGAACCTCTTAGATTGTCTATTACCCTTTAACGATCGCCATTGGGCTGCGATTCCACCTTCTTAGAAGTTCTACTGTGTATCCCTTAGAAGGACCGCAGAACGGCTGAGGACCGCAGAAGCTCTGTTGGGCCCCTTTTTTTGTGAGATAGTCCGTCCTCTCATTGCCATCCACACCCTCATGACCCGGAACCCACCACAGAGTGACTCTGTTGTCGGCTGTTTTGACTCCGTTTTGAAGGAGTATAGTGCCCTAAGGGCTGCCTGGCTGTCTGACATAATGTTGATTGTGGCTCCATTTGTCTTTCTGCGAAGACATTCGGGTGCATACAGCTCAATAGCATATATTTCCGCCTGGAAGATGGTAGGGTATGACCCCATTGGGACACTTTTTTGAAATCTTGGTCCGAACACCCCGGCCCGTGCTCCCATTGATAAGTTTGGAACCGTCAGTGTACCAGACCTGTGATCCTTTATTAATTGCTTACACCATCCCTTTATAGTATCCATTTCAAGTATTATGACTTTGTAGGTCTTGGTAAAGGATAGTTTTGGCAACATATTGTCTGTGAGTTTGATTATTGGATCGGCACTGAGTGGTTGTAGGACACCCAAATGCCCCCTGAAGTATCCACTTTTCAGACGACTAAGATTAGACAGTCTCAGAGTGCCCTGACAAGCCTCTTTTTCAATGAGTATGGCCAATGGTGGGATGCCCGAGATGATGCCAAGCGCTTCTGTTGGACATGTGCGCATGGCCCCCGTAATGGCCACACAGACGAGGAGATGGAGTATGCCGAGAGTAGCGCCAGAGCTCCCCATTTTGGCCTTAGGCCACCATACTAGTGCTGCGTAGGTGATAATTGGCTTTATCACCGTGTTAAATGATGACTTTCGGGGAGATTCCCCAGGTTTTTTCCGTGTAGTCTTTGACATGCATAGAATGCTCTTGTCGCTTTATTGGTACTTTCTGTGAGATGAGAGTTCCAGTTGAGCTTACTATGTAGTGTGATCCCTAGGTATTTCACCTCTTTGGGAATTCGATCTCAGTACCTCCCAGCATTGGTTTAGTTAGGTTCACCTTCCTTCTTCTGGTGAATGGGATGATGGTCGACTTTGTTGGATTGATTGACAACCCTTTCTCAGAGCACCATTTGAGCGTCAGATTTTGGGCAGATTGAAGCCTCGAGCTTAATGTCCCTTCATCCCAGCCCACAACATAGATTACAAGGTCGTCAGCATAGCCGTAAGCATTGGATCCATTCCCTTTAAGCTTCTCTAAGAGTTCATCGACAACGAGTGTCCACAATAGAGGTGAGAGAACACCCCCTTGAGGGCAGCCACGAGTGGCCGTTACCCGAAGTCTACTTCCACCTAGTTCAGCCATTATGGTTCTGGATTTCAGCATGCTTATTACCCACTTGGTTATAAGCTTCGGGATATCCTTCCTTGCTAATCCTGCGGAGATTGCCTTATAACTTGTATTGTCAAAGGCACCTGACATATCAAGGAATGCACTGACATATCTGTTTGTACTCTAAGGCCTTTTCAAGTACTTGAGTTAGGCCGTGTATGGCAGTAATAGTAGACTTCCCTGCTTGATATGCATGTTGACTTTCACAGAGTGGTTTAACCTTGAGATAGGTGTCCCTGATGTGAAAGTCAATAAGTTTTTCCAGTGTCTTTATCACAAAGGAACTTAGGCTTATAGGTCTAAAAGCCTTTGGAAGTTGATTGGAATTTTTTCCGGCTTTGGGTATAAATACTACTCTTACCTCTTTCCAAGGTGAGGGAATATAGGCAAGAAGCAAGCTCGCCCTCAGTATTCTAACAAGGGTTCCAGACATGGATTCCATAGCCCGCTGAAGCAGACAAGGGTAGATACCATCTGGACCAGGGGATTTGTATGAGCGTTGAAATAGCCCACCGTACCCTGTCACGGTTGACAATTCTTCTCGCAAGACCTCTTGTCCTACCGTTAGCACACACTGTAGCAACAGTGGTCACAGTAGGATTTTGGTCTTGTATAATACATCCTGGGAAGTGGGTTTCCATTAGAAGCCGGTTGGTCTCCTCAGGGTCACCCGTGTAGGTTCCGTCAGGTTTCCTTAGTGTGCATAAGCCATTTGTATGATCCAGTCTAAGTGCTTTCTGCAGACGCTGAGCAACAGGAAGGGTGGAGATACCCTCACAGTGCTTACGCCATGTGATCCTTTTGGACTCTCTTAGCTCTCTGTTATAGGCAGTGAGGGCTGTTTTGTAAGTGGACCATTCACCAGTCCGTTTAGCACTATTGAATAGCTTTCGAGCCTTTTGTCAAAGTTTTTTGAGATTGCCGTTCCACCATGGGACGTCCCTTTGAGATTTTTGATCTTCTCTGGGCAGCTCACTTCTAAGGCTGATGTTAGATTATTTTGAAGCTGTATTGATTCAATTTCTAGATCGTGAGTAGACATAATGGCCGCCGAGGCCGTGTTAGCCTCTTGTTCAATAGATAAGTGAAAGAGTTCCCAATTTGTTTTCTTTGGGTTTCTGTAGAACTGGATTGTCTCCCTTGAGGCCTCTATGTCGAACCATAGGTGTTGATGGTCCGACATGGATACCTCATTTGAGACATGCCAGTTGGAGATAAATGTGGACATATTTGCCATGCATATAGTCAGGTCTAAGACCTCGCCCCTAATGGCATTTAAAAATGTCGGCTCATTTCCCCGGTTTAAGATATGTAAGTTGTTACTGAGAGTAAAATCAAGCAATGACTCACCTCTCGCATTGGTGTTGGAGCTACTCCATATTATATGATGGGCGTTGGCGTCACAGCCCAACACGAATTTCAACTGAGGCCTTTGATAGCCTCATTGGAAACCCAGGGTTCTTGGATGAATGCGACATCCAAGTTCTCCTTGTTGAACCGCCAGCACAAGACATCCGAGGCCACCTGGGCGTGATGCAGGTTCACCTGCAGGCACTTCATTTGCTTAGTAAGGCTTCTTGGGGGGTCTGCCATCGGATGGTCTCGATTTATTTCGCTGGGCCCTCTTAGCCACTTTTCGCCCTCTGCTTCCTCCCAAGAGTACCCTTTCCTCTCTTGACTGTTCTGCAACGCCCTGTCCCCGATGTGACCTTATTGGGGGTCTAAATTTGATCTGGGCGGCAGACGCGTCCCTTGCGGGTGAGAGTGGGGGTTCCTCACTCCTCGGTTTTGCGTTCCCTTCTGGGCAGGCCGGCCGCTCATTAGGGTTTCCACCCGTGGAATTTATGTTGGTTAGCTCCACAGAGGGCCTTCGCAATATTTGGGCGTCTTTTGAGCAACAGGGTCGCTCTTTGTTCGCCGTGCTATTGCTAGCCACAGTGGTGAATGTCGCTGTTACAGCTGTATTTACGGAGGGTGCATTGTTACGTACCGCTGTAGGGCATTTCTTATGGATACTCACCCTTCCGAACCCATAGTTTACCACGTGCACCAGCCTGTCGAGAGTCTCAGCGAAGTTGGGGTCAACCGAGAGAGTGAGCTCAGAGGTGGGTCCTCGTTGTACCCTGTTGAGTGCCGTCCAGTTGCCCACTTGCAGACCCGCGTTTTGCCCGTCGACAAGAGCTAGGATGTCTTCCACCGACTTTTTCACCGCCTCAGGGAAATAGCCCACATAAACCAAAGGTTTGGGCACTTCAGTTTCGTCAACAACCTTAATTGTGGCGCCCTTCCATGGCTTTAGCTTGGGAGCCATATTTTGGAGCCACTCCGAGGTCGCTGCGTCCCCACAGCTGATGGCCAGCCACCCCGGCCGGAAGGAGCACCTGCTGAAATTAGGCTTAATAGAGCCTTTGCGCTGCTGCCTTACTGCTTCCAGGATAGCGGACTGAATCAGCTGGAGTTGCTGCAGAGACCAGAGCATCCTTGGGTAACTTGGCGGCAATAGTGCTACCCTCTACCCATCTTTAGCAGGCGTTCTACCTGATACCGCCCCCGCAACCTGAGCAAAGGTTGCCTTTGGCTAAATTGATCCCACTTGGGGACCCTTTTGTCGGTCGGTCCCACTTTACGCTATGGAGAGTTGTGGACATTGGAGCGGTAGAACTTGTAGCGTTTCTTGCCCGCTCTAGAGAGTTTGGAAGCCGGAGTGCTCGTCTCCTCCGGCTGGGATGAGAGCAAGAGCTCCTCCTCATCCGTAGGGATCTGGGTATCGCTGTCCACTGGAACTGAGTTCAAGTAGGCCACTTGGGCCGTTTGGACTGGGGTGCTTTTCGTCCCTCGTAGCGACAAGAGGTGTTAGCTCACTGCCCCGAACGGTAGGATTTACGTACATTGCGTCCGCTGCAGTTGCCATATCTTCGATCAATTCTGCGGGCATCGAGTGCTCCTTTGATTTAACGGACTGCTCTCCGCTGAAGGCGGAAGCAGAGTGGTTGTTGTTTTTGTTTGTTTTGTTTGTTTGTTGTTCTTCCATAATTTTGGTCCCACGAGTAATGGGGGAAGAGCGAGGTCATCCAAGGCAGAGCCCCGGTACCTCGGAAAGGCTAAATAAAACCAGAAGGCGCCACGTAACTGGAGTACACCGTTAGAAGACACACTAACGTAGTGCCATTCAGTCCAAGGCACTTTACGATTGACACCAGGACTTACGGATTTTATCGAGCTTTTCTCTCTAGATTCGCCATATTTAGTAGAAAGCAGGGGCACCGCGTGCAGGGTGTGACTATTCGCCACGTATGGTCGGTCTTGGGCATAAGCCCCTGATCCAGAATGCTGCAACACGTATGAAGGCAGCATCAAGAACCTTAACCCCCTGTTTGTAAGTACCAGCCCTAGGTAAGGATAAGACCCATCAAGAAGTATACCGAAGTGATTAGGGTGATGAACTGAGTCTATTAAGCCATGTCCGTCTGTCTGTTCGTTTGTTTGAACACAAACTAGTCAGGTGCATTTAGCACCAAAACTCTTCTATTTATGTGGGGAATTGCTTTCAGGCAAAAAACTGGCCATTTTCAATCATTTTTTTCTAAAAAACTATAACAGATATTACAGAAGTTTTTTTCCAACGTCAAGTGTATATCAAAGGATGCAACGATGATCTTTTATAACGTCATACTATGCAACAGTGGCAACACTAACGCAAAGCAGTAAAGTTGTCTCTCTTTTTTTGCTGCGCAAATTATCCAAACTTTAGTTCTTAAAACTTGTTAATTTGTGTAAATTATTGAACTAATTAATCTGGCATCTCCAACTCCTACTGCAATGGATGTAGAACTCTCTACATCAAAATCCATTGTACCGTAACTGGTGGCCGCAGCGTTCAGCTGCAGCGTGCGCGCTCGTAGTAAATCGTTCTTTGATGTAATTGACATCGATTAATTAATTTTAAAAAATTAATTTTTTTAAAAAGAAAAAAGCAATTCCTTCCTTAAGCAGCTAAACTCTTGAAATTTTGCACAAATATCAGTAATTGCTAGTTGTATATATAATTGCAGTGAAAATTATAAAGATCCGAGGAATAAAACATAGAGCTAGTATACAACCAATTGTTCATATATTACATTTAGCACCATAATCCCTCCATTTATGCAGCTAAAGTCTTGAAATTTTTCACAAGTATTAGGACTATTTTAGCAGTAAAAATCATTAATATCGGAGAAATTTAACATATAGCTCCTATGCAACCGATTATTCTGATATTGCATTTTACACCAAACTCCTTCATTTAATCAGCTAAAGACTTGATCTTTTGAACAGATGTTGAGGGCACAATATACTTACATACAGGTCGAAGTGCTTACCTCTATCTATGTATATACACATGTGATTTTTTTGCTTATATAATTATGTACATCATTTTAGTAGTAAAGTGCAAGTTTCAAATCACTAAAAAGTAATAATTTGTAGACCAATCTATTTTAATTAAATAATGGAAAAGAAGAAAACATACGTAACTAAAATAAAACAAGTAAGGAAGTGGCTCAGTTCGATCGGACTTTATATACCCGGCGCACGCTTTCTGCTAAATGTTTTAATTAACTACGTTTAATCTAACATGTGTGCCAAGATTAGACGAAATAAAGTAGTTCCAGACATATACTTATGATCTCATATAGTCGGATTTCTGGCTCCAATACAACACCACATACTAAGCTACAACATTTATTGAAATGTCCGTTTTTTAGTGTTTTCGAAAAATACCGTTATATGGGAAGTGGGCGCGGTTATTGTCAGATTTCCAAATATCGCTTAAATAGGCATAGTGTAATACGTGTACCAAATTTGAACAAAATCGGGTGGGTGGTTCCAGAGATATACATATGAACTCATAAGTGGGCGGTGCCACGCCCCCTGCAAAAAATTTTTATACAGTCGGATTTCCTGCTCGAATACAACAATACATACCAAATTTGAGCATATTAGCTTCCATAGCTACTGAAATATAGCAATTTTTCGACAATTGCCGTTATATGGAAAATGGGCGTGGTGACTGTCAGATTTTGCCCATTTTCAATACCAACGTGCTCTGGGTCAAAGACAATCTACCTACCAAGTTTCATTGAGATATCTCATTTTTTACTCAAGTTATCGTTTGCACGGACGGACGGACGGACGGACAGACAGTCAGGGCTTAATCGACTTCTCTTTTCATTCTGAGCATTTTGGTATATATGTATATGTCTATATCTATCTTCATTCCGTTATGCAAGCCACCGTTATGTGAACAAAGTTATAATACCCTTGTACATAAGTGCGCGGGTATAAATATGCAATTTAAAATAATATAAAGCAAGTATTAAAAGGAGACCAATTTTCAGGTGCTACGCTACCCAACCATAATTGAATCAAGAATGATTGAGCAATAATATATGTACATACATATGTACAAACATACACATTACATTCATACTTTAAAGCAACCGTGATATAATGTATACTACAGCTTTCGGGTGGAATCTTTCAAAAAATTTAATAAACCTCATTATCCCCACATGCCTCACAGTAACCCCCCTCAGCGGTATTTTTCATCTATCCAGCCAGAATCCTTCCAAATACCGTCTCCTGCTCTATCAGTGACCCTATCACATCCTTAGTAGATCATCCATTATAATTTGATATAAACGTCGCCTTACAAAATAAGATCGACTTTTACGTTCAAAATACAAAAAAAATGCCAAACAACTGAATATGGCGAAATGCTGCGCCATTAAGTTATTTATAATTACATGTTGTGATCAGTGTTGCCACTCGAGAACATATTTAGGTACCAAAAAGCCTGCCAAATTAGTTTTCAAACTACCAAGAATCAGAATAAGAGATTTCATATTTGCTGTAAAAAATGTGTACATATCTTTGAGATCAATTCAAAACAAGAAAACGTATATATCTTTGAGATCAAATAAACTCATATTGGAATTTTTATGTTTAAAATAGTGTTCAGGTATGTAATGGTTTGAATAAAAGGTGGCAACCTATTACATACAAAACGTTTGCAAAAATGTATGTGTCTATAGGATCTCTTTTTTCTGACCACACGTAATACACACCACTCCTTTGTACTACTTCTTTACATTGCACAATACTATTTATAGTGCTAATATTTAATTTATTTCATTTGGCTAAATTCAATTAGATAAATCAATAGAACAACTCGTATTAAGATATTTTTGCCTACCTATAGCTTTCCCCTACCAACCAAACTTCTAAAGGAAAATTAAACTACCAATTTTGGTGAAATTGGACCAAAATGGCAACGGTGGTTGTAATCTTGCTTGACACCGTTTCATTCGAAAAAAATGGCAATCTGTAACAAAAAGAAAATTAAGAAATTTCACATCATTCAAGTACCTGCTGCTTTAATCATTCCCGTTTTGTCAAAATCCTTCAAAACTTAACGATAAGAGTAAGATGGGAATGTATTTTCGTCTCCTTCATCCCAGATCTTACCAAAATTAGTTACAATGACCGAAGACTATTCACGTACTGTCAGAATCAGATGGTAAAGTAAGTAAATACTTAAACCGCGTACTTCATACTAGTCTGAGTACTTGTATGAAGAATTCGAATACAAAAACTATTCAGTATATGAACAAAGTGTCGAGTATTAGCTCGTAGTAACTCATATCAGAACAAAACTAACCACATGCACTTTACTGCACTAAAGTTAATGGTCTAAAAAACAGTATGCTCAAAAACATTCTCACTTTTGTTTTTAGAAATTTTTTTGAATATAAAAATTTTTGTTATTAATTGCTAATTGCGTATAAAGTTCTGAACAAATGTTTATGTATATGATTTTCTTTAGAGAATGAATTGTCTTTTATTTCCAAAACATTAGAAATTAACTAAAAGAAAAATAGATAGCCCAAATTGTTCAGTACATGAGATCCCTCTAGTTTTGAAACGCGCTATGCACTACATACATACGTATGTATGTATCCCAATTTTTGAAAATCTTGCTTGACAAATTTCCATAGTTCAGCTGCTGACAGCTGTGAATAGTGCTAATAAATTAACAAAACAAACACAAATTGTAATTGCAGATTCGGCAGACTGAAGAGCTTCCTCCTATTGCAATGGACTCCAACATCGACCCAGCTTACCAAGACTTTCGTCACCTGCCAGCACCAGTGCGGTCTATGCCCGGTGATCGACTCATTGCTGAGTGCATTTATGACAGTTCGTCACGGAAAGCAATTACCCTCGGTAGGTAGCTTTTCATAAAAATAATGCTAAAAAGTCAATGCATTGAGGCATTCAATATCGCGCCTTTAGAGGCACGCATCCCATTCCACTGTTCAACTTTCATAAGTTGATGAAACCAACGGTTACAACATTAAGTAAAGCATTCAAAATGAAAAAAGAAGCTACGATGCCGACATTTTTCAGATACAGTATATTGTCGTATTTTCTGATAAAAATAAAAACGAAATTGTAAATCAGTGGACTAAAAATTAACAAATTCCTTGAGAGTCCCTTTTATATCACTGTCGAAGTTTTATTGATTTATTTCTCACTATTACGTTCGTTGCAGGTGGCTTGACTATGAAAGAAGAAAGTTGTACGGTGCTGTCACTTTATTACCCGCGCCAAAAGGAACTTACGACGTGCCACTCACTACCAAGCTTGCCAACAGTTTTACAATCTCTGGGAATCGAGCAGCTCGCAACGTAAGTATATCTAGCTTTATAGGCTTGTACTGTTCAGCGTCTGAAACACATTTGCGTTTTCCTGAAACACAATTGTGTTTCTCTGAAATTCATTTGGCCATTTCTGAAATACATTTTTGTTTTTCTGAAATACATTTGGGTTTTCCTTAAATACATCTGCGTACATTTGAGATTTCTGAAACACTGTTGGAAAAGGTGTAGACTTGTCCATCTTTTACGCCCATGTTTTTATGATCTGTTTCCGCGGAAATTTCTGAGGCTGTGTTTTCCTATTCGGTCTCGTCTAATACAATGTTTACGATAGTAGCCATGACAGTTTCCGTAGACGGCATTTATTGGATGTCTCACTATTATTTTGGAAAATTTTACTTTTATAACGTAAACAATGTATCCAGACAAAAATTTCACCAAGCAGTTTGGATTTACTGAAATTTATCATAAACAGTGAGCTAGTTTTTAAGGATTATAAGTTGGGCTTTGCTTAAGCGCAAACCGTAAAACAGCTTGATTTAAACTTTTGTTGGTGAAGCAAACTCAAAAACTATCCATGGCGAATATATGTATATAAATGTCGCATATTATTTTACAAACGTTGAATTATTGCGAGGAAATGTTATTCTTTAGTATTAGCATATAAGTAAACTCATAAAGGTAGTTTACCAAGTGATAGTAAGTTAAAATTAAATTTCATACTCATTTTATACATTTGTTGGTAAAATGGAGACCTCTAATATATAGCATTCTCTACAAAAATGGGACTTAGTTCTCGATATCGAAAAAATAATAGTTATCGAATCGCATTCTAAAGTTGAATTCTAATTAGATTCTTTTGTTGATTAATTTGGGGGTATTATTGGTATTCGTTAATTAAAAACAGCGCATTTTTTTATGTAAATTTTTTATATTACCTCATTTGCCTTTGTATTGGTTGAAACAGTATAAAAATATTTTAAAATTAAATACTTCATATCAGTGTTTCTCTAATCATTTTATAATTAAATTCTAATGTGGTTCTCTAAGCTCGAGAAACATTAGAAAACTGTATAAAATTATAATGATAAATCGAGCTTTTTTTCTAACGTTAGCGATTCTGTTTGCTGGGAACACTATAGCTCAGTGCATTGCCTACAATTTTCTGTGATTCTGCATGCCCCGGCTGAACTTTGAGTCTGGATTAGATTTTAATTTTTTAAAAAGAAAGCCAAAAAACATTAAATTTCAGCACATATCGCTCAATTGCATTAAAAGCATTATATTCCACAATATTTCAAAATCGAATTTGATATGTAGAAGTGACCTTTACCTGTCTTCTTTTATTAAAAGCGATTTCTCTAGAGTTTTTTTTTAGTTTTGGTGGTATTCATGCAATGAAGCGATATGTACATAAAAGCATACAAATAAACTCCTTAACAGAGTCATATAATTTTAAATTGGGGCTAGTACAGACACGTTTCAATAATAAATGTTCTGTTATTTATGACTACCGAAATTTGACGCTTCTTAATCGAAAGTTGCATTTTGGAAGTTCCTTCCTACTTCCCTAAGAATCGGGTGAGAAAGGGGTGGTAGAAAATTAACAAAGTAGGCAATAAGAAAAGGGACTGCGAATAATTTTTTTTTTTGCTGAAATCAGAAACGAAACAATGCGTGCAGAAAACAGCACTCAGACGTCCATTGTACTGTTTTCATGTTCCTTTTAATCTGTTTTAAATCTGCAGGATTTACGAATAAATCTTAGCAGATTTTGGGGTGTCAAAGAGCTCAGGTGTTCGTCTCTCAGCACGTCGCGGCCAAATGCCTCATACCTAGTTCTTGCAAAGGCAGGGAAGAAGCACAGAAGTTCCGCCGTCTCTTCCTCTTCAAAACAGGATGGTCATATGGAGTTGTCATGTACGCCTATTATTGTCAGGTGTCTATGCCACGTGAAGTGACCGGTCAGCAGTCCAACAAAAGGCCTGCAGTCTCGCCTGTTAAGCGAGAGCAAGTGTTTTGATAGTCCTTCTGAGATTGAAGGTAACATGAGTTTTGCCCATCTGCAACCTCTCGACTCCTCCCAGTCATTGCTGAGCGAAGTATTCAACCAGTTTCTGATGGTGGCATCGATGGCCGAAGGTGGGAGTGCTATAGCTGGTCGCGGGCAGAGGAACACCTGATCCGAGCCAATTCTGACCAAATCTGTCTCATTACCAGGTACTCCTGAGTGTCAGAGTAAAGCAAGTTCATTATGTTTACCAACATAGTTCAGTCGGGACTTGCATTTCCGAACTAGTTTGGAAGTAGTTAGAGGGTTGGCCAATGCCTTGAGTGCAGCTTGGCTGTCACGGCAGACACGTATACTCCTCCCACTCCACCTATTTTCCGCCACGTAGTCCATGGCCTTGAGAATTGCAAATACTTTGGTCTGGAAGACCGAGACATATTCCCCAAGAGAAAAGTGAAGCTTATTCTCATTATCTTCTATAAAAACTCCAAATCCTGACGCAGAGTTAGTTTTGGAGCCATCAGTAAAGATTCGACAACGTGTAAGACCGAGCTCAGTCTTGGCATTGAACCAGCATTCAGCCTCATGGAATTCAACGTTATAGAGTCTTATCAGCAAAGAAAACAGTGTCGTACTATCCTGTGGCATTGAAAAGACGCAAGTGTCGATAACTCTGCCGCCAGCAATTTCCGCCTGGCCCCACTCCGTTTTATACCAACATCCGTTTCTTTTAAGTCAGCAGGTGGCCTTTAAGGCCTCCCCGTGTATGAATATACAGAGTGACGGTAAGTGCAGCAATGCGTTAAGAGCAGCGCCAGATGTTGTAGAGAATACCCTGTACAGCACATGGCGATTGTTCTCTGAAGTTTAGCAAGCAGGTCTCCCACGCTATTAACTGAGAGTCTGCTCCACCATACCACTGAAGCATAGCTGATTATGGCTCCGATCATAGCGGTATATATCCAGAGGATACCCATTGGTGATAGACCCCACGTTTTGCCGAAGACCCGTTTACACTGCCAGAAGGCTGTCAATGCTTTAGAGGTCTTGTGCTCAACGTAAGATTTCCACGAAATTTTTTTCATCCAGAATTACTCCTAGATACTTCACTTCGGGAGAAGTCTGAATTGCGACTCCCTTAAGTGAAAAGGGAATGAAGCCATCCAACCTTCTCCGCCTAGTGAAGAGCACAACACTAGTTTTGGTTGGGTTTGCGGATAGTCCATTATCGTCACACCAAGTGTCAATATTTTTCAGTATTGTCGGCGCGAAGGATCTACCCCATGCCGTAGAGCAGCAGTGCACATGCCATCGAAGGTGGCATTGTCAAAAGCACCCTCAATTTCTACAAAAATGCCCAAGGCGAACTGTTTCCTATCGACGACCTCGTCAATTCTGGCAACCAGATCTTGCTAAGCCGCGTCACAGGATTTTCCCGCCTGATAGGCATGTTGATGCAAAGACAGAGGATGTGATGAAAGCGCCTCCCTACGAATGCGTAGCTCTACTAATCTTTCCAGACATTTTAGCATGAGTGATGTCATGCTCATAGGTCTGTAGCTTTTGGGGCTAGCGTAGTCGTCCTTGCCAACCTTTGGTATAAAGGCGACATTTACCAGCCTCCAAGATTGTGGTATATAAGCAAGTGCGAGCGACGCTGTGAAAATATTTTTCAAGGTCGCCAACACGATTTCGACACCTTCTTTTAGAACAATAGGTGAGATGCCATCCGGACCGGGCGATTTGAAACTGTCAAAAGACTCAATAGCATATATCATTTGTGAAAGAGCCATCAGGCCTCTTGAGCGAACCCAGCTTAACGGATTGGTCCTTTGCCAGAACTTTAAACAGTCTAGCTGTTTCACCCAAAGTTTCAATCTTGCTGCAGTGTTCTTTAAAATAGTCCTTTTTCGCAGAGCGAATTAGCCTTTTATACTCTCTTTGCGTGCAGCGATATTGTTCCCAGTCCATCTCAAGATTAGTTTTGAGGGCCCAGTTAAAATATTTTCTCCATTCACCTCTTATCTTCTTCAGCTGCTTGTTCCACCAGGGAACAGGTGTGTGTTTTTTTAGTGCGTCCCTTGTTTATATTTGCATTACATTGATTGGATAAAATAGTCTACTAGTTGGCGGCTGTGATTGCCATTGAAAGCAAAGTGAAAGTCCTAACGACTAAAATAAATAGTAGAAGGCAACTGTCATTCAACAACTTAAGGCAAAGCGGCATTTAAATAGTTTAGTAAATACTAAATCATTCACGGATGGGCACGCCCATCACTATTGACTGTTATAACTTTGAAAAAGTAGAGTACTGCGTTTACTAAGGAACCATCACTAACATCAATAATAAAGTAAGCCTTGCCAACATGTGCTAATTTGGAATGAGTAGAGTTGAGCAGAAACGTCTTCTCTCGACGTCTCATTATGCCAGTCCTATTGTACGCCTTTGCGATGGCGAATACCGCAGACGATAAAATGATGAGCACTATGAGCATTACAAGCTCGTAGACATAGCGCAATGAATTGAGATCCAGCGGCTAAACCGGCTGGGTCATGTCGTTCGATTAGCACTTTCATATCCCGGCCTGAAAGTTTTCGACGTAGTACCCGAAGAAAAGGGAGGACTCCTCTGCGTTGGAAAGACCAAACGTTTAAGTATCGTTTAGATGAGGTAAGAGGTACCATATTAAATTCGATAATTCAGGTAGGGTCAGATTCAATGCCTACACCGATTAGAAAAATTTCTTAAACATTTGTTTTATATACCTCAACATATGTAGAAACATGTATGCAAAACCATAATATAATATATTAATTCGTTTTCTTTTGACCAAGTCATATAGGTAACTGTTGATTTTTAGTTCACAAAGTAGGATCACCCCTTAAGGGGGTATTCTGGTCTAGAAATAAAAAAAAATCGATTTTTTTTTTATTTTTAAAGTTTAAGAATATGTCTACAAGAGGATTTATTAAAATTCAAATTATTTTCGGAGATATACATAGGTATTTTGCTAAGTGTAAATTTCATGATTTAGACTGCGAAAAACGTTACGTGAAACTTTATAAATTTTCTTTGTTGGGAACTATCCCCATCGCCAAATTTAAATGTTTACAATTTTTAAAAAATTCGAAAAGGTCAAAAAAGTGGTAAAAATAGTTTTTTTTCAGGCAGTCGCCATTTCGTGAAAAATTTGTTTTCCAACTTTTCCGTAGTTCCAGACATTGCGACATTATTCTAGATTAATAATCTTTATTGCTTTTGTTTTTTACATTGCTAGGAGGGTTTAAATCGTGGGTATGGTCACGTTGCCAATTTTTTGAGACCCCCACTTCATCAACTGCTAATTCACAAGAATTTTAAATTTTTTTTTTATTTTTTGATATTTTTTTGTATTCTTGTAATATTAATAAATCTATTCATATTGTTTTCTTCTTTTTCTTGTCCGACAGGGTGAATTGTTGATATTTGTTGGAACGATTTTCCGTCATCCCTTGTCAAGTTTGGTTTGGAGACAAACCGGTTTCGGCGTTGTGCCATCTTCAGTGTCAAATTTCGAACATAAATTTCGTTCGAAATTTGACACTGAAGATGGCACAACGCCGAAACCGGTTTGTCTCCAAACCAAACTTGACAAGGGATGACGGAAAATCGTTCCAACAAATATCAAAATCTATTCATATTATAAAACAAAGTCTAAAATTTTGGAAAGAGCTAATCTCGGGCACTACTGGACGGATTTGGATGCAACTTTTTTTAAATTAATGCTTGCAGTTAGCACTACAATG
Source organism: Philophylla caesio (assembly GCA_963971545.1). Classification (NCBI taxonomy): domain Eukaryota; kingdom Metazoa; phylum Arthropoda; class Insecta; order Diptera; family Tephritidae; genus Philophylla; species Philophylla caesio. The sequence continues at coordinate 34,153,341 of OZ020608.1, read as the reverse complement.
ATAGCTATGTACTTAAATTAAAAATTAACCTATTAATTTCTGAAATATTTAAGTGTAAAGTTTTAAAAAAATTTACACTAAGTACAGCAATTAAATGCTCACACTCAAATTCCAACTATGGATTAAGGAACCCATTTGGCATGAAAGAGGTAGACAATTCCATTGTTACATAAATTTTAATAATAAAATCACGAGTATAAGCTACTAGGAATCAAACGATACCAGCGAGTACAAGTAGATACTCGATACATTGCTTGATGATTTTTACTTCGATATCGCGGAAGTATCGATACTTTTCTTTCAATATTTTAAGAATATTTCCAAAAGAAAAACCAAAAAGTTAAATTGCAACGCTGGTGCAAAATAATAAGATTACAAAAAATTAAAATAGGTAATCTTAGTCAGCCTGATGAACTCTTTGTCTGCACCAGCGTCAGCCTTGAACGCCGAATCTCTCTTGCCAACAAGTGCTACTTCTGGCTTAGTAGGCAATTGAGCAGTAAAGTCCTCTCTCGACGGACAAAAACCATAATCTATAAGTCTCTTATCATGCCCGTCCTATTGTATGGCGCAGAAGCAAGGACGATGACAACATCAGATGAGAGGGCTCTTGAAGTGTTCGAGAGAAAGATGGCGTGCTTTGTTGTTGTGGCGGTTGATGCGCCAATTAAGTAAGTAAGTTCTTTATTACCTAGTTGTTCCACAATTCCAATGTTTTTCTGAGGGGTCTTTCAAATTAAATCACACTAATATTATTTGTTCTGTTGGTTAAGTATGTCTCCTGCAACTTTTTGATTAGTTCGACCGTGTTCTTTATTACCTAGTTGTTCCACAATTCCAGCTTTTCTCTGAGGCTCATATACAATATTTTTATAACAATCTGCAAAAAGTATAGTGCCTTCTTACCAAATAAGTACATATGTATGTATAAAATCACAAATTTTAAAAAGATTATTTATTATTTTATTAAAAAAATAAATACCCTTGGAAATTTAGCATTAATTAATATGCAGTTGAAAACTTTAAGCTATGCCTTTAATCCTTTGGAATCTGATGGCACTTTGTATGACAAAGTTGCGGTTGTTGAAACACATATGTACATATACTATTTTAGTAATAATATGATAATAATTTGCCAATTACAATATATTGCTCAGTGATTGGCCGAACTTCTCACGGTAGAAATACCGTCGGAGGTTTGCCATTGCTTTTTCTATGATTTACATTTTCTGCGGTATATCGAGTCATAGCACACACCGCTACCAACTCGATCACAGCGGCCACATACAAATTTTACCAGTTTTAAAATGCTTCGGTGCTAAACATTTTGTGGAAAGTGGAATTTTTAAAGCATTATGATATACTAATGACCCAATCAACATTTTTTCAAGTTTTGAAAGAAGTTTTTAATACATTGTAGTCAGGACTATGCACTCTATGAATAAAGGTGGAAACGAGTAACGAGGAAAAACGAAATGCGAAAATGGACTTCGATGCAAAATCCAGGTTTCAGGGTGTAAAATTGTGTTTTCCAAAAGTTGTCCACCTCCTTCTTTAGGGATTTGGTGTAATCCCCTCCAAATTATGGACTTTCCTTCAACAATTCTAGCAACCGACCCAAGGCATATTCAATTGGTAACCTTAAGTGTGAAAAATATTTTATAAAATACCTTGAATTGTACTGAAAGCATTCTTATCACAAAGAAATACAAAATTTGACAGTTCAAATTAAAATAAAAAATGAAAAAAGTTCAAAAAAAAGTTTGTTGCGCCTACCTATTTGATGAGCCTGCACTTTGTTAAAATGTTTGATCTCGAATGGAAAACAAGAAAGAAACTTGCTTTAAATAAAAAGCTTTTTATCAAATTTAATACTTACAATTTCACTACGTTTTTGTATTATTATAAATTATTGAAATAAAGTGGATATTCCTTCAGAATATTTTTTTTTTAATATTCTCCGACAACCAAAACACATCGTAACAAATTTACGAAAAGACGCTACGAATGAGCTCACTGATGCCACTCTACGAATTTCGAATATACGAAGTTGTCATTCCAACTCAGCGATTCCTTTTTCGCAGAATCTAAGAAAATCGTACTACGATTGTTATTTGATTGGTTATAATTTTCATTAACAGAATGAGAAATATGATTAACTATTACTTCATTCAAATATTAAAATATCTGTACTATTGCAGTGAGATATATTATCTTCGTTATTATCCACTTGTTTAATAATTATTTTCCTTTGAAATGATCTTTCGAAAAATAAAACACCTCTTGAAATGACAATTTGCTGTGTTTTCTTATTAAATAATGTGTATCCCTTCCTTCGATTGCAATATCCCACGAGAATCATTTTCTTTCCATTTGATTTTAACTTATTTATAACCGGACGTCGGTCCCGTGGGTTTATAGCCATGCTGGTAAAAACCTTCTGCAAAAATTTTAGCACCGAAGCCAGTTTACGAGTCTCATTCATTGACTACGGTCTCGGAACACTTGAACTGTCGTCTTTTAACAGCTTATCCACATTCATAAAAGCTGATTTATTTAATCGCAAATTTTTAACAAATCTGTAATTTAAAACTTATAACATTATATACGGAGTGTCACCCAAAGGATTAAAGGCATCTCTTAAAGTTTTCCGTTGCAATTTAACTATTGGTAAATTTTACCGCTTATTAATTTTGGTTATTAAATCAAAAATAACGCCAAAAAATAAAAATTTTGTTTGCTTACTTTGTGCCAGCTGATGTCGAAACCTCAAAATTTGGTAGCACTTGTTTCGAGTTTACACGAAACCAGAAATTTTTCGCATTCGTAGCGGAGGGTTGCGTTCGTAACTTTACTCAGCGATAGGGCAAACGATGGTTCTTCCCCTTACGTACTTTCAATCGCTACTACCCAAAATGGAATTTTGATTTTGACAACCTATACCTAGCTTTCTCCATCAAAGTGCGATTTGCACTCAGCTATTGCATTTTGTTGTATTGTATAAGAGGCAATGGATGCTTAATACCATTTCACGTCAAAAAGTATCAAAATCTTTAAGCCTTAAATGCATTAAATGCCTCTGATTTCGGTTTCACAAAATTTGTTAACATATACCTACGGTGACCATCTGTATTGTTTTTTGCAGGACCGTACTGTTTTCCAAACGCATTTTATTAGATTTTTAAAAATTTTCGCCGGCAATCCTTTACTATTCAAAACGTTAGCAGCTCTCGACAATAACTACTATTCCCATTAAACATACATATGTTTTAAGCAATGCCATTTTCGTGAATGCTGCGGAATTGTGAAATATTTATGTACATATATATATACATATATACATATGTATGAAGATGAGTTTAAAGATACTTAACTCTAAAAAATTTTGAAGTACTGGAATGGATACTTTTGCGTAAATTATAATTTAATAATAATTATTACTCGTATCTTGCAATTCGGTTCAAAAAAATTTAAGATATTTCAAAGGAAAAGAAAACAAAATTAATATACTAACTAAATGATGGTGAATTATGTGACGAGTTTTTTTTTGCTTTAAAAATTATGTGACTAGAAATTAATTGCATGAATGGAAGAACTGCAGAAAAATTGTCGTAAATAAATGGGTTGAAATATTATGGCATTTTAAAAATAATTCTATACCTTTTGAAAATTCTTGTGTTTGTCAGGCTGAAATGGCTCAATTTTAAACATACCAAAATAACTTGAAAAAAAAACGTTAATTTTAAAGCGTGCTGGCACCAACGAAACCCGAAGGTTCACGTTATAAGCTTACCACTTGCTGCGAAATTGTCAGCACTCTTTACTCGTTCACTTGATGAACTAGTTCGCAATTCTAAATGAACTATTATTTTCTGCATTAGACGTCAAATGCAGCCATCGCCACAAAATGAAGACCTTTCGCAGAAGGAGTCGCAGCAACCGGTAATTCAAATTATATATCAAAGCAGCCAACCACCAAAAAGGTGGATAAAATCCACCATCAACTAGTCAAGATGATAGCTAAAGACCATCAGGTGTTGCGTTAGATGAAGGAGCCGTAGATGGTGAAATTTGTGACCATGGTGTCTCAGTGCAGCGGTTCTACATTACCCCCAAGGAAAACTTTGTCTCAAAACTTGATAATGATTTGAATCAGAAATTAGAAGCTAATTGCAATATGCAATGAAAATTTATGAAGTTTTTTGAAAGAAGTGACAGCGATTTGGGGTAGATCAAATGAAGCCGCCGTCATAGTTACCGACAACGATGCAAATGCATTAAGTGCCTTAAGGTTCAAAAAGCAAATAATGAACTCGTGAATATTGTAGACAAAGTTAAAAAAATTTAAGTATATTTCATCCGCAGTAGCCAAGCTTTAAAAAAAAATAAAGGGGCTTTCAAGTACAAACACAATCGCCTATTTTAAAATTAAACCAAAGTGTGTCAAAGCGATGGAACTAATCTTACGATACGTTGGCGCAGATGATAAAACTTAAATACGGTGTTATGAGCACAATTTGCTGTTTGAGACCCGATATAATTATACTCACCAATTAACGGGAGATAGTAAAAAAATATTTACTACGGTGTTCGATTATTTGACTTTTTTGTAAAACCAGTTTACGAATTATTCGAAAAATGGCATTTTGAAAAATCCCGGTTTCTAATTTCTAATAGACAAAAGTAAAATTTTTCAATAGTCTACTCTCAAAACAAAGTCTCTCAATAAAAAAAAAACAATTAATCGATAAAAGATTTAAAAAACCGTACAATAACTTGTGAAAAACCGAAGAAAACCGGTTTGAAAAACCCAAGTCAATCACCCTAATATTTACCGTGACTTAAGCCTTTTTATGACATCACTACTGAGGGCCTATGCCAATTGGTAGTCTAAGTTCACACACTTTTGTTGCGGTAAGAGAGAGAGAGAGCGACGAGGAGTTGCTCGTGCTCGGGCAACACGCTTTGTGTTCTTATTCGTCTCAGTTGGAAGTTGAGACATTTGACATTCCTTTAATTTTTAACTTCTTTCAGTGGTTACAGTTATGTATGAATTCATACAGTAAGTTGGTAAATTTATTATATTAAAGTTGATCAGAATTTGTAAATGTCGCTTAAGTGAAGCTTTCTGAAATTTGCGAAAATAATTTAAATAAAATGTCAGAGAATTGCCTGAACAAAGTTGATCTGTGTGAACGCAAGAGCCAACACCAAAAGAGAAGTTGGCGAAAATTAGCAACAAGAGTTATTGTTTCTGAACCCAGTCACAGCAAAATACTATGGTGAAATAACTCTTTACTATGGTGAACAATTCTACTTTTCTGCTGTGCCAAATCGTAACGTTTTAGGTCAGGTTAGGTTGAAGTGGCTGCAAGCACGCTGACACACCTAGGCCATTGATAGGCCTATTGTGGAACCACCTGGATCAAACATCCCCTTGCTCGAACCATCGTGAATCTTCTGCATATTTTAAAATCCTGCTAGTCTCTACATTGGTCAGGTCGCTTAGGTCGTTTAAGAACGCAGATCCTAAGACTTTCATTCTTATCCTCCATAGTGGTTTCGGGCTCTTCCTCATTTCTGCAGATCCTGCAGTAGTCAGTATAGGGGGCACTCAGTCTCTCCGCATGCCTTTCGATCAGTACGTGACCTGTTATAAGTCCTAAAACTAAGGACAGACGTACTCTGCTCAGCAAGAGCAGACCCTGTGGCCTTTTGACGTTCCACTCTGGCCACATTTGTTTTGACCTAATGCAGTTGTTATAATTTTCCCATCGGGCCCCTGCTTCTTTAAGAGGTCAATCTCTTAGAAGGAGCTTGCAGGTAGCGAGCAGGATACCTAAACCCTCTCTTGCAAGCTCGTCCGCCGTTTCATTACCTGGTATGTTGCTGTGCCCAGGCACCCATACGAGATAAAAGACATACTGCTCAGCCATCTCGTTAACGATTTGCGGCAGGCTGCCACTGTTTTAGAGTTGCTGTTGACCGAGTCCAGTGCTTTGAGTGCAGCTTGACTATCGGAAAGTATAAAGACTTCTTCGCATCTGATCTCTCTTGTTCTTAAATACTCTACCACCTCCTGTATCGCAGCGACCTCAGCCTGAAAAACGCTGCAGTGATCAGGGAGGCGGAAAGATTTTTCCAATCCTGTTTGGGCTGAGAACACCCCTCCTCCCACTCTGTTCTCGAGTTTTGAGCCATCAGTATAGAAGTGAAGTGACCCCTCCACCGCAGTGATTCCATTAGAGTACCAGTCTCTGCCGGGGATCAAGATATTAAACTTTTCTGTGAAGTTTACGGTTGGCACGCAGTTTTGTTTGTGATTGCTGGATGTCCTTCCTTGCTAGCCTTCCAGCCTGGCAGCACACATAGTCTGAGAGCAACGCATGCCGCGATTACCTAGAACCGGATGCCTTAGTTGTGGGGTCTTATATCTCTTTGTCAAGAGAACAAGTTCGGTTTTGCTAGGGCTCCACCAAACCCATTTGTTTGGTCCATTTTTCGACTTTGTTAAGTTTTTGCTGCATGATGTCACAGAGCAAGATCTCGGCATAAGCTATGACCTTAGATCCTCCCTCCTCCAACAGGTTTCGCAGTAGATCATTGATGGCCACCACCCAGAGGAGGAGGGAAAGGACCCCGCCCTGCGGAGTTCCTCTGCTAGTGCAGCGTTCTAATGTTGCTTCCGCCAGCTGGGCCCCCACAACCCTGTTAATTAAGAATTTTTGCTTTTGTGATCGACAGAGGTTCTACATTATTGAAGGCACCCTCGATTTCTATAAATGATATCAAGGTGTAAAGATTGCCCGATATATTACGACACTATTTGATACATCGCTGTTTCAGTTGACTTCTCCTTCCCAGAGGAGGAGGGAAAGGACCCCGCCCTGCGGAGTTCCTCTGCTAGTGCAGCGTTCTAATGTTGCTTCCGCCAGCTGGGCCCCCACAACCCTGTTTATTAAGAATTTTTGCTTTTGTGATCGACAGAGGTTCTACATTATTGAAGGCACCCTCGATTTCTATAAATGATATCAAGGTATACTCCTTGTCATGTAAAGATTGCCCGATATACGACACTATTTGATACATCGCTGTTTCAGTTGACTTCCCGTTTAGGTAAGCGTGTTGAGAAGACATGAGTTTGTCCGCAAATGATTCCCTGATATGGCAATCAATTACTCTCTCTAAAGTCTTGGGGTTAATATGGGATGTCTTTCCTGTTTTAGGGATAAAGACTACCCGCGATTCTTTCCACATTTTCGGAACATGGTTGAGGCTAAGCAACTCTAAATATATGGCATACGGCGCTATGGCGGGCCCGGTGCTTCTTTTCTATTACTAGGGTATACTCGCCGTGCACAGGGTTGGTAACAATAAATTTATATTGTATGGGCCTCTGCAAATGGTACTTATTTCTTATCTTTTCTGGCGACCCTCTGTTGCCGGACTGCGTTGCTGGTACTTAAGTCGCTGATAGCGCTGATAATTCTCTGTTGTGTGCTGTGTGCTGCGGTTGGTTGCATAAGTCGCAGCTAGCGGTATGCTGGTGGCGCTGTACTGCTGGACGACGCCTACGTCATTGTTGCGCGTATCATAGTATACTGTGGCGTTTATAGCTCGTTTCCCCACTTATGCCAGCCACGGCTCTCAAATCCGCCGCGACCGAGGACTCAGCGCAAGATGGCGCTACTTTCGTCTTCTGTGCTGCTCGATCGTATGACATTACGGTTGCGTTGCTATGGTGACGGTGTGCCAAGGAGTGTTGCTGAGCTACATGTTGAGTAACCATGTTGAGGCGTTGCTGTGTTGATGGCTTGGCTGTGTTGATGTCGTGGCTGTGTGGACCGCGTGGGCTAAATTCAGGTGGGCGGACATTTAGTCCTCACACCTCCCCCCACTTCGGTGGACTTAAGTCTCTCCGCGTCTCTGGTGCGGCGGAGCCACTGGTAACTCTCCAAGCAAACCGTTTCCTCTGGTGTGACGGCCTTGCTCATCTCGTAATTAAAATTGAAAATTAAAAATTTAAATTTATTTATTATGTATTTTTTTGTTTCCTCTTTAGGTTTCTTAGGTTTATGCTGTGTTGTACGCATTGAGCTGGGCGATGTTTGCTGTTCTAGTCTTCCTATCGTCGGGTTTTCTTAGTTCCACGATTACTGGGGAGACGTATCTAAGTATCTGGTAGGGTCCATCGTATTTTGGAGCTAGTTTTGCGTTGAAACCTTCCGCAGCCTTGAATAGGTGGTGTTCTTTTGCGAGGACTAGTTCGCCAACTTTTGGATTCCACTCCCGGCGGCGTAGGTTGTAGTGTCGTGCTTGGTCAGTTGCGGCGCGTTCCATGTTTTGGCGGACAATCCTGAACACTTCTTTCAGCCTGGTAGACTTTTCCTCAGCTGTCGGCGTTGTTGAACCCGTTCCGATGTTGATTTCATGGAAGAGCGCTCCTGGCAGTCGTGGCTCACGCCCTTGTACAAGGAAAGCAGGACTGTATCCTGTGGAGGCTCCGCACTCGTATTGACAGCGAGCTTGATTTCAGGGAGAAAGTCGTCCCAAAGCTGATGCTGTGATCTTGCGCTACGATCCTTTTTGTAGTGCGATTGGCGCGCTCGGTCGGGTTTTCTTTGGGAGTGTACGGTGCCGTAAATTGTTGGCGGACTCCCACCATTTATGGCCTCATCTTACGGATTCCCCAGACAATGGCCAGGCATTCCTTTGCGGTGGGTGTATAGTTGATCTCTGCTTTGTTAAGTTTCCGGCTGGCGTAGGCAATTACGCGTTCTCCGCCTTCCAATTCCTACATGCGCCCCGCTCCCAGGTCAAAATTGTTCGCATCAGTCTGCAGCGTGAATGTATTGCTGAAATCCGGACATGCGAGAATGGGGGCCTCAGTGAGCTTCTGTTTTAGCTTCTCAAAAGCCTCCTGCCCACTGCCAATGTTTGCCCTTTTTCAGGAGCGGTGTGAGTGGTTGGCTTAGGGCTGCAAAGTCGGGCACGAATCAGCGATACCAAGATGATATGCCGAGGTATTGGCGTACTTCCTTCACGTTGGTTAGCGCTTGTAGTTCCTGGATGGCGGAAATCTTGTCGGGGTAGGTGTGTATGCCTCTGTCACTAGTAACGTGACCCAAATACCGGAGTTCTCTATTGAAAAAATCGCACTTCTCGGGGTTGATGCGTAGGTTGGCGCGCTGTAGCTGCCGCAGTACTTCTAGTAAATTGCTGACATGTTCTTCGATATCACGATTATGTCGTCGAGGTAGGCGAAAGCATAGGGCTCCATATCTGGGTCGATGACTTGATTTAGCGCCTGCTGAAATGTTGCGGGTGCGGAATGCAAACCGAATGGCATAACTCGCCACTGTAACATACAGCGTCCGGGTACAGTGAATGCTGTGCATGGGCGGCTCGTTTTTCATGTCTAAGCTGCTGATATATTTCGCCAGTCGCAATTTGTCCAAAATGTGTTGTATCCTCAGTAAAGGATATGCACCCGTAACCGATCGGGCATTGAGTTGCCGGTAATCTACGCAAAGGCGCCACTTGTTGTTCTTCTTCCGGGCTAATACGATCGGCTGCGTGATGTTTCTATGCAACCCTTCGCAAGCAGCTCGTCAATTCCCTTGTCGATGATGGACTGCATAGTTTGTTTCCGCGGAAAGAAACGCTGCTTGATGGGGCGGTCATCGGTCATGACGATCCTGTGCTCTGCCACTGTTGCTACTCCGCTCATCGTCTCGAATTTTTGTAACTCCTCTGTCAAAAAGTCGCGAGTGCGAGCTGCCCACCTTTCGAGGTTGGAGTTGTATATTTCTCCTCTGTCAGAAAGCCGCATATCCGGCCTGTCTCTTCACTGCAGTTGGAGTCTTGAGGGTCTACCCTGGTGACCATCTCACTCATACAAATTTTACTTCTTTGATTTCTCAGTTTGAGCTGAAGGGAAATACGCCATCATGACGAATGCTCTGTCACCCTCTGTAGTCGGCAGTGTGTTGGTTGATGTTGTTTATTTTGTTATGGCAGTTGGCGCAGTCGGAGTTGTGCAGTAACCACCCAGGAAAGTGTAGTTCCCATACCTGCTAATGTGTCGAGGCCTAGGATGATGTCATCAATGGCTCCCGGCATGATATGCAAGGCTGACTACGGTCTTCACGACGTCGAATACTTGGCTACTGGTTCCATTGGCCATTAGAATGCCTATGACCATGCTTATTTTCTCCCCGGTTCCTGAACTGATAATGCGTTGTGCTCACCGACACAAAACTCCACGACGCACCAGTGTTGATGATGGCCTCCGCCGGTTCTTCACCCAGTAGGATGAGGGCGAAGAGCCGGCCGCGCTCTTGTCTGAGTGTTAGTCGTTGTTCGGCGCTGTATTCCGGGGCTTCAACGCGCCTGTTTCTTGGTGAAGCCCTGTGTCGTTTCCCTGGCGGCGTCGACAACACTCTATCGTTGGTATGTTCGCCTTACCGCAGTCCCAACAGAACAGCTTCTGTGGATTGCGGAACCTTCGGGCGTAGTGTCCTTCTTGACCGGGTGCGCGGGTGACTGCTGCTGATGAGTCTGGCTTAGTTTGAAGGGCGGCATAGTGAGATAATCGCCAACGTGTCTTGCTACTTTGCGTCGCGGCACTTCTGGGGCCCTCACCGACTTTCGTGGATACTTTCGTAGTCTGCAGCGAGCGTCAGGAGTTTCGCAAGGTTACTGATATCACGGCGTTTGATGTACATCAGGTAATCGGGATGGCTATTGCGTAAGACTCTCTTTAGCCGCTGTTCCTCAATAGCGCTGCTATCGTCGTTAAAAATTTTTGAAATTGGACCATAACCTCGCCAACCTCCAATATAACGGAAATTTTGAAAAATTAATAAAATACATACCTACTGAACTGTTTTTTAAAACGCTCTGAGTTATTTAACTAAAGAGGGGTTGAGCAGCGAGTATTTCCTACATATATGTTAATAGCTTATTCATTTCATTATTCATTTCATTATTCATTTCATTTTTCATTTTATTCATTTATCAAACACACAACCAAAAGTTATTTTACAGTGTTTGAAATTAAATAACTGATCTTAATATTAACATAGAGTAAGTTCATAGTGGATAAGAGGCGAGTTAGCAGGAGAACTCAGTAGGAATAGTAGAGTACAAAAAAGACAATATATGGAATGTTAAGATTTTGAATATATAAAAAACAAAGAAAGAGGGATTTACGTACATATTAGCAATTACTTTGCAAAGTAGTGTAGCAGCTCACTCCTAAAGCGCATTGTGCTTCTGATTGTTTTAATTTTTTGTGGTAGGAAGTTCCAAAGACGGACAGCGAACACAAAGAACTGACGTTCGGTTACACGGCAACTGTATCTCATACCAAGTAAGTTCACTGATCGAGGAGATTTAGTAAATTGAAGTCGCTTCATAAGATATTTGGGTTCTTGGGCAATAACCACTTTGTGAAGAAGTGTTAGAGATTTTAACTTTAGCAAATCGTCAAATTCTACAGTAAATATTAATTTCGAAAAGTGCGTTATGTGTTCGTGGCGTTTTATACAATAAACGTATCTGGCAATATTGTTATAAAGGACATTGAGTTTACTCCGACACAGACTATCACAACTAGCATACAGTTCACACCCGTATAGTAATGTTGGTAATAGGAATGTTTTTGCTGAAAGCAGTCGAATTTTACACTGGGGTGAAGTGCTGAGTGGTCCATAATGATCGGAGCATACCATAGACTTTGCCTATTGCACTATAAATGTGGTTATTCCATGTCAGAGTTCTATTGAAAATTAATCCTAGGTTCTTTGCTGTGTCAACGAATTTTATAACAGAATTGCTCAATTTCACTTCATTGCAGTCGTCAAGTTGAAAAGTCTTTTTGTAAATCACAATGCACTGGAATTTGTTTGGGTTTAAGAGCAACCCATTATCGCGGGCCCACTTATTAACATTCTCTAAGTCGGTGTTGAGATTATTAATACAATTATTGACGGACACAATAGGACAGCTAACATATAATTGAACATCATCGGCATAAACATGAATATTACAGTATTTTAGTACGTTCTGAAGATCATTAACATATAGTAAAATAAAAGCGGGCCAAGAATCGAGCCTTGTGGAACACTCTTAGTTATGGGTAAATAGCTAGATATGATGTTATTGGCACATACAGCTTGCATACGACCACTGAGGTATGATTTTATTAAATTCAGTGCTGGCCCTGAAAAGTTGAATAAGTTTTTAAGTTTCAATCCAAGTAGTCCGTGATCCACGGAGTCGAATGCTTTGGAGTGGTCCAGAAGTGTTAGAAAAGTTGCGAGATTGTTATCAATGTTAAGTCTGATATCGTCTGAAACCTTAATAAGCGCCGTGTTGCAGCTCCTGTTTGATGTAAAACCGGATTGGTACGGACTTACTAATGTGTTGCGACGCAGGAAAGAGTTTATCTGGGAATGCATTATCCGCTCGAGTACTTTTAAAAGGAAAGGTAATATTGTGATTGGTCTATAATCTCCATCAGATTTCTTAATTGGAATAACCTTACCCACCTTCCGAAAATTCGGGAAGACAGACGTAGTCAAAATGGTATTTAAGGCATAAGTAACATACGCAAAAATTGGCTGGGATTTAGTTTAGCATCCCCGGAATTGGAACACATGGGGGTGATGGGGGGGTAGAGTGGGACCTCCTGATCTCAAATATATAGTTTTTAGCTGCCGCTGACTTATAGTTTTCGAGATATTTATACTTAAAGTTGAAAAAATGCCCCCTTTTATATTGGTTATTTCACTGAATATTACACTAAATACACATAACTTCCGTTCGTAAAAGGCAAATAATTAACATTTCCGAGCGCGCACAAGTAAGAAAATTAATATTTAAACGTTATATTAATAAATCTGTGGACTTTTGGAAAACCCGCTTAAGTCGAGATAAGTAAATTTTCCAATTTCTTTATCATAAAAGCACATTTTCATAACGGTCATTTCTGTCTTATCGGCGTACTGATAGCGTGATTAGCGACGGAGATATGAATTTTGAAAAAGCATCTTAAGTCGATATTTTTTCCTAGTGCATTTGCGAAAACAACTTAAGTCAGATAAGATAGAAAAGAGAAAAAACATTCTAAATAAACCTCTAACTATCGTTTAGAAAACCATCTTAAGTCAACTTGATGTGACGCTTTTTTTTATTTTGCTTTTGGAGAAAGAACTTAACTCGGTGTAAGTTTGTGTTTGTGTCATTAAAATATTTGAAAAAGGAACTTAAGTCGTAATAGGTTAAAAATTTTGTGAAATTTTTCGTCTCAGGTGATTTTTGTAAATGCTCTTACCTGACATAAGCGGATATTTTTTTCTAAAATCAGTTTGGAAGAAGCACTTATTTCCTTTAAACTTGGTTTAAAATAAAACTGTTGCGGTTAGTCGAAGATAGTTAACTAGAAAATCATAAGAAATCATGACCCTTTTATGTAATGGTCCTATTTCTTTTTAATATGTATTAACAAAAGTTTTGTTAACAGTTAAATGTGTTTTTTCGCTCTCCTGTAAAATTTGGTTTATAGACTTAAGCGGGTTTTCTAAAAGTCCACAGAAATATTAAATAAATAAAATGAAAATAATCGCGCACTTGCATTCACGCAAAATGGTTGACAATAACAGTAGATGAGTGTGTTGCCATATCGGTTATGTGCATAAAAGAAAACGAAAAATAGTCATAGCCGCCTTTGGTGCACTGTTAGTTTTTTGAAAAGTAGCGGTTTTGTAATCCGTTTTGGTATCATATTCTTTTATTTCGCAGCCGTTAAGTGATCTGTATGTGTTTAATTTTTATATGTATATATATTATCTTTCCTTAAATTAAAATGAGTGAATCTAATGAGCAAGCAGGTATGTTTTTCCTCTTTTAGTTTTTATATTCATATATATAGTTGCATATTGTTTATAGATTTTGATGCACCCTCCACCAGCCGTGCTACGCAAAGACATTCAAATGTATTGACGGTATCAGAAGTGGAAATAATGTGGAACCTTGTAAAGGTTTCAAGGCGGTTGGATACCAAGGAAAAGTGTGTTTCTTTCGCGGAGGAGCAGGGGCTTATATTAAAGTCGAAGCTATGCCGTGTGCATAAAACGGCAATGATGGTTACAAACATGGGAAATAACACCGTTGGCTCTTTCCGATGCCGCAAAGGGAGCTGTCGGTCGAAAACCGACGTATCTAGGGCCACCGGTACTTGGTTTGAGAATGCCAAGATATCGCTCCCCCACATCTTTTACCTAATGTACGCGTACAGTTCGCATTGGACGCAGGCTCAAGTCAAGAAGGAGAATTTTCTCGAGGACGCCATTTTGTCTAGTGCAACCATCTGTGATTGGTACAACTACTGCCATGAGGCAGTTGTGTTGTACCAAATCGATCATCAGGAGGTTTTAGGCAAAATTGGTGGCCCCGGGAAAATTATCCAAATTGACGAGAGCAAATTTGGGAAGCGGAAGTACAATAGAGGTAATATATTTATTTCTATATATAAAGAAAACATACTTACTAATTCATTTTATATTTCAGGTAGGAGAGTGGAAGGGTACTGGGTGATAGGCATGATCGAGGACGGTAGCGACGACTTAAGGCTAGAGGTGTGTCCCGAAAACGTTCGGTCCGCTGAGGTGCTCATACCTTTGATAAAAAAGCACGTGCAAGAAGGCAGTGTCATACACACTGATTTTTGGAAGGCGTATGACTGCCTCAAGGATCACGGGTATGAGCACCGCAAAGTCAACCACAGCGATCCCGACAATCCCTTTGTGGCAGCCGACGGTACGCACAGGCAGCGTATTGAATCGCATTGGCGTGTAATTAAGCGTTTTTTTTTGAAAGATAATTATAATAATCCGCAATGTTTTGCGGATATGATTCTCGAATATATGTGGCGAAAAACAATTGCTCGAAATCACGAAGATGGTTTCGAAAAACTCTTGGAAGCAATAAAATTCACATGTAAACCTTAAAAACATGTCTTCTAAATATCTTATTTTATACTGACTTTTTGTGAAAATTTGTAATAAAAAATCGCGCGATTTTTTATTACAAATTTTCGCCTGCGGCGCTATTTTTCCATTTTCAGATTCAATTCAACTATACCTTTACAAGGAAATATAATGAAAATTTTCATTATATTTCCTCATTTACAATTTAACTTACAGAATTCGCTTGGAATGCAATCAAAGGCGGCTATGACTATTTTTCGTTTTCTTTTATGCACATAACCGATATGGCAACACACTCATCTAATGTTATTGTCAACCATTTTGCGTGAATGCAAGTGCGCGATTATTTTCATTTTATTTATTTAATATTTATTAATATAACGTTTAAATATTAATTTTCTTACTTGTGCGCGCTCGGAAATGTTAATTATTTGCCTTTTACGAACGGAAGTTATGTGTATTTAGTGTAATAATCAGTGAAATAACCAATATAAAAGGGGGCATTTTTTCAACTTTAAGTATAAATATCTCGAAAACTATAAGTCAGCGGCAGCTAAAAACTATATATTTGAGATCAGGAGGTCCCACTCTACCCCCCCCCATCACCCCCTTGTTTTCCAATTCCGGGGATGCTAAACTAAAATTTTCCCCAAAAATTTTTGGTAGTATACATTTAAAGAATTCAGGATGAATGCATAAGACTTTACACCAATTATGGACTTAACAACTTCACTTGCTTTGTTTAGCGTCCAAAAATACTTTAAAAAATAAAAACTTGATTTTAAGGCTGGTACAAACAGCGCGTTAAGAAAACAAATGTGTCTGGATTTTGTTTTACCTTTACTTTAGTAATACCTTTCGCTATGATACTTTCACAAGATGTCAAGTTACATTTGTTCATATTTCTGAAGGTATGCAAGAACTTGTTTATTATTAGCCATCATTAGTCGAACATGATTTTTCATTTTTATAGCACTGAAGACATAATTTTTATGTTTATTTCTATTGCGACAATTAACACGTATGTTACCTTCCATGCTACATAAAAATATTTCATATCCTTCGGCCGCTTTCTCGCCCCCACCCCCCAGAACTCTAATTTTTTTTACATATTTTGAATTTTTCGTAAACAATAGAACTCAAATGATTTTTAGTATACATTACGAATAACGCCTACTTTTGTTCCTAGCAAAGCATAAATAGTACATTATTGAACGAATTCTTCACAGGTTTTGAGCCAAGTGCGTGTTTGCTGTCGTTTCAAATTTTTAGACAGCCGTGCAATTCTTCTTCAGAGGGTCGTACAAAACACAAAAAAGCCGTACACATTTGTTTTGTATTATTTTTATTGATTAAAAAATAAATTTAACAATAAACAAAAAATTTATAATTCATTTCACATTTTGTTGCTGTTTATATATATATGTATGTATATGTATATAAAAGTACATATGTATGTATAAGTACATCAATTCAATTAAGTAACACTTATTTAATGTTTTTCAAAAACAAATGTAAAAAAAATCAAAAAATATATGTATTTACATTATTAATTACGTAGTGTTTTGGTGTATTTCGAGATCATTTGGTTAGTTGGTGCCCATTTGGCACTATCAGAATTTCTTAGCAGTTCCTTGCCCATTAATATGGACTGCACTGTGCTTGTCAGCAAGCAATTTCTCTTTTTATCTTTTATTAAATTAACTTGTGAAAATATACGTTCAGCGCAACCGCTGCTATGCTATGGCTTTAAAACAGTTTGATAATATGTTTTTAAAATACATTTTAACTGTTTGCAGCAAAAAAGGTAACCTAGGCTCTTCTGTCTGGTATTCTAAGTTTATTTTGTTTGTTAATTTTAAAATATATGAAAGAAAATAAAAATAAATCTTAATTTGATCAGTCATTTCCCTATATATAGAGTGTGCCAAATCTGCATTATTATCAAGTTGATATGTAATAAAATAATGTTTTAGAGGGGCCCACTGTTCCAAATTCCTGCACACGACCATTTCTAATGACAACCATCGCGTGGATGAAGTTTTTAAAATTTTGTGCGCTTTCACATTAAAAAATGTTTGAAATTCTTTAAAATTCTTTTGTCGTTTACTACTGTGAGAAAAAAAACGTAAATATTTCGGGCCAATGCTTCAACTTTTTGTGGAATTTTTTTGGATGCAGCAGCGCAGCACAAATGAATCGAATGGCAAGTGCAGCCGATACAAAATAAGTAAGATTGCTGTTTTTTTAAAAGCGCTGTAACGCCACTTTTTTTGCCTACCATCACAGAAGCATTATCTGAGGCAAAACCGACTAAATTATAAATTGGAATATTTTTTTTGTTAAAAACTTCAATAATGGCCTCATAAATTGATTTTGAGTCGCAACTTTTTACCTCAAGAAGACTTAAAAATCTATCTTGGACTTTTCTTAATAAAAAATCATAATAACGCACAACAATTACCAAACATTTTGTAGCGCTCAAGTCCGTTGTTTCGTCTACAATTATGGAAAATTGTTGTTTTCTGAGTACACTGGCTATCATTTCCTCTCCTTCTTCAAATATGAGATTGTTGGTAGTTTCAGTCATTTTAGTTTTTCCAAAGTTCACATCTTTCAAAATTTGAGAATCCGAAGCGAATGACTTCACTAAATTTATAAACGGCGTTACTAACGTGAAAGGTAGATTGTTTTCTAGGAAAAACCTCGTTGTCTTTATTTCAGCCGATTTAACTCGGTGATTTTTTTTTATTGAGTTCTGCAAAGGAGGTATCGAAAAGTTGTGGTTGTTTTTTGAGCGTGCTTACAGTTTTTTATGATAGTCGGATTCTTCATGCCGCCTTAAATTCGTTATATTGTTCGATAATATTTATTTGCATCGAGAAAAAATGGCCTTTCTTTCCCGTAGCTTTGTGTAATTTTTTCAAGCCATAAAATTTTGCAGTCCATGCACTTCTAAATCTTTGCTTACGCTTTTTATTCTTTTCCTGATCTTCCTCTGCACTAAAATCATCTTCCTCCGCACTCAAATCATCTTCTTCCAGACTCAAATTATCTTCCTCCTTACTTGTGTCAATATTTATAGTGCTTTTGTCCTTTGCCGGTTTTATTAAAAATCTATTTGTTTTAAACATAGATTCAATTATTTATTTAAAAGTGAAATATATTTCGTTTGTTTTTATAATTACCTTTTCATATTTAAACTTAAATGAATAAACAATACAAAAAGTTGGTAAATGCTTCGTGATGCTAAGACATTATTTGTACAATTGTCAAATAGTTGTCAAAAACAAAACAAAGCAGGGCTGCTCAACAAACGAAACGATACCATTTTGTTTTGTTAACGAGCAAAATTAACTTAACGAAATGAGTTTGTTGCGTTTCGGCGCCATGTTATCAAAACGAAATCAAATCGTTAATGTTGCAACGTTATATAATTTTCGTTTTCGTTAATTTTAATGTGCCTAAAAGTATGCAGCGCTTCTGTTTGCGACGAGTGAATCTCCAGCGTTTTTCTTAACGTTTTAACGTTAACGCCAGCATTTCGTTTCGGTTAAAAACGTAATGAAATTTATTATGATAATTGCTTTAACGATAATATTTTGAAATGTTTCAGCCGAAACAAGAGAAAACATTTCGGAACGGTTAAATTTAACGTTAAAATGCATCCTTGAAACAAAGCTTACAGCAGTGAACATCAAACTGTCAATATCACCAGTGTTGTCAATATATCAATACAAATATTCACAATAAGCAAAAAAAACTATTTCACTGAAAAAAATTATTAATATAATACTTTTACATTAAAATGCACTAAAAAAACAAATTTGAAATAAAAAGCCGTACGCATCACATGAAAGCCGTACGTTTCGCTCGATCGGAGTACTAACGACAGCACTGTTTGCAGGACAAGGTAAATACGAGACCTGCACGAGGCTTGAAAACATGTGAAGGAATTGTGTATCAATGTACTTTATTTAATATGGTCGTTAAAGTGAGTTCAAAGTCGCCAAATTGGATAAAGTAACATAAGACGTCTCCCGCTTATCACAGAACTCGTAGGACCTTTTCACTTTCATGTTTTTCCTTTGTTACGCAAGTGAACCATTCTCTCAGTTGCTTAGCAGTTAAACTTGCAAACATCTTGCTGTAGAAACCTTAACATCGATTTCAAAGTCCAAGCAGCTGCAAGGAAAAGCTATAGCAGCTATAGATGTCAAATGTATGTACATACATTTTTATGGAGATACTGCACACCCAAATCAATTACAGTTGAACGAAATTAAAAAAATACCCAAAATGTAGAAACGCGTACATTTATAATTATCAAACTCGTCAAATTTGATATATCTATTTTGAAGGGTGATGGACCACAACAAATCATAAAATATACCCCAGGATAACATTTCTTTAATGCTGCTACCTGTTTAATGTGCCTTGGTCTATAGCAATTTTCATTCTCCCCCTCAAAAAACTATCTGGATCCGCCCCTGAGTCAGTAGGCCCACAAACTATGTTAAAAAGGATTATTCAATAAATAGCCAAGAGTTTCAGTTGTTCGCAACACAAAGTTTCAATTTCAATTGAAGAAATTTAAAATTTCTGAACTTAAGGTTTTTTGATTTCTCCACACGTCACTGATCTTATGATCCGATGCGAAGTCCAGCCTATTATAAACCTGCTTCGAGAAGGAATTAACAGGTACTATTAATTAGACATGGGCTAATGTGAATATTAAGGGCTGGTTTGGGTCGAATATTTTTTTTATGTCATAACCTAAACATGTGTGGAGCGTTTGCAGAACAAAACCAAACTTGCGTATTGATTAGGCAAGTAGCATACGAGTACAAGCACTCAAATTTGGTGTTTCTCTTTTTGGTGCACCCAAACGTGTTATTGCTGATCGAGGTAGATGCTTTGCTAGTTCTGAATTTTGTACCTTTTGTGATTCTTATGGTATTGAGTCGCATCTTGTAGCTACCGGTAGTTCTCGTGCAAACGGTCGGTAGAACGAGTAATGAGTATCTACTCTTAAAAATATGCTTACCGCTGTAGAGATGAACACAGAACGATCGTGGCAAAATGCTCTTTACGATGTGCAATTGGCTTTAAATTGTACGATTAATCGAGTAACAAAATATAGTGCACTCGAATTATTGATAGGAAAGCTTGCAAGGCCACTTGATCTTATGTGGTTAGAGGAATCAGAATTGCCAATTGAAGTTAATAAGCTTAGAGAACATGCTTTGGAAAATATTGATCATTGTGCGAGTATGAGAAATACAGATTTGACAAAGATAAAGCAAGTGTCAATAAATTTGTGGTGGGTGATTTTGTTTTACTGCAAAATGAGGAACGCAATCAGACCTAACTTGATCCCAAGTATAAAGGCCCTTTTAAAGTAATTAAAAATTTAGAAGGAGATAGATATATGATATCTCCTCCGAATTCTAATCTAATGTTTATAACTATCTTGATTTCATATTTGATTGTGATGTGATTCATTTTGTAAATCTTATTTTTCTTTTAAATAAAATTATTGGGAGTTAAAATTGAAATTAGAAATGGCCGAGTGGAAGTTATTGTGTGACTTGTCAGAATGGCCGTGTCGGGTTCTGTAATAAATTTAGAGCATTAATTATATGATTGGGTAGAGTGGAGCGCACTGTTACAAATTGTACTTGCTTAAGTATTTTTAAATGATAAAACAATAGGTGTTGAAATATAAATTGAGAAAATATTTGATGAATGAAAAAGTTTCGTTCATTTTTCTGTTGGCCTAGTAAATGTTAATATTTTTTTTTTTTTATAATTTTATTGAGCTCAAGGCCAGTTTATGGAAGATTTGAGCTCAATAAAATTATAAAAAAAAAATATTGAAAAAGTTTCATTTTTAATAGTGAAGCAGGACTGTGCGCATCAAACTAACAAAATTTATAACAATGGAACGGCATCCTGTGACATACATATATGTATATATATATAGTATATATTTTTTTTACATACATACATACATACTGGTACAATAATCGTGCGCACTTACGCGTATCTCGAATTTTGTAATAATCTGCAAAGAGAAGTAAATTTCTTTTTATAACTGCCTGAATGCATAAAAATATTCATTTTTAATTATAAGGGTCTGACTTGTTCCAGTGAAAAGCATTTAGAAAAAAAACTGTTGAAAATTGGTTGTTATAAGGCTTGTAAAAAATTACAATATGTACTGAATAAACTGCTTTAGAATTTTAATTTATTGCGCACACACTATGAAATAATCTTTCTGAAGACTTGAAAAAATAAAAGCGGAAAATGTGGTACTGGATTAATTCGACAGTTCGTTTTGTTGTGAAATTACTAACATACAGATACAATATACATATTTTATCGATTTCATTGCATTTCCACGTCGTAAAGCGCCGCTAACAATAAATAAATATATTTTAAATCACTTTACGTACAAAAGAATTCCAAGGTTCAAAGCGAGAGATTCGCTATGTTTAAACAAGCTGTCATTCATAAAAATCCAGTGCTTTACGCGCTATATCGCAGACAGACGCAATGGAATCGACAGTTGACCGCATTTTTCGGAAGCCGTATTGTTTATTTGAAAGCCCGTCGTCACTTTCCGTAATCTCTTGGAGTCGGGCGCTTATTATTGCTTCAAATAGTTTCCCTGCAGTGTCCAGCATGCACAGAGGCCTGTATGAAGAAGGCTCTTCTGGGGGCTTGTTGCCTTTGGGTAGCAGAACTAGCCGTTGCCGCTTCCATTTCTTTGGAAAGATACCTTCTTGAATGCATTTCGTGTATAGATTGCTGAAGGTTTCAGTCTTCTTCTTAACTACATATTTAAGAATGCTATTCGGAATTCCATCCATACCTGGGGACTTGCTGGTTTTAATTCTAGCTGCAGCAGCGAGCACTTCATTATTTGTTACCGGAGGGATCTCGGCGGTTTCTACTACTAGCTCCCTCGGTGCACTGCATACTTCTTGCTGTGGGAAAAGGCCTGAGACTATCCGCTTCATTGTGAGTGGGCATACTGGCGGTTTGGCGTTGCACCCTTTCAATTTTTTCAGGACGATATTGTATCCGCTACCCCAAGGATTGTCGTCGACGTCTTTTACTAGCTCTGCAAAGGCCTCGCGCTTGCTCTTTTGGATTGCTTTTCGTAGTTTTATTCGGCTGTGCTTGTATGCAGATTGTAGGTGTTGATACTGGGGATTGTTTCTTGCCCTCTGTCTCTGGTGTTGCCGGCGTATGTATGTATGTGCATGTGGGTGAAAGTGGGTGTATGTGTGTGAGTGTGTACACGCAAACCGGTTACTAGGGTTGCGCATACGATTTGTCGGTCGAAGGAGGGTGGCGATGAGATTTAGGCCGGAAGCCTAAACATACTTATGTATAGTATATGAGTATTCATACATTGCCTTCTCTTTGTTTGCTTGCATTCGAGTGAATGTTGGTTTCTGTACCGATGAATACACATACTCGTGCACTGCGCGTCATCAGGTTAGCACACCGCTGGTTTTAATGGTTTTGGCTCATTTCTTTTTAAACTAAAGAAGCTAAAACTCTAATATTTTTTAGCGATTATTAACAAATCAACAAATATTAATATTTTTCTATTTATCAGTATTTTTTTATAGTATTTTTTCCAAATCAACCAAAAAATTAATAATTTAAATTAGGTCATCAGGTTAGCACACAGCTCTTTTCCACTTTTTTTAACATTCTCAGATAAGAACTTCTTTTCAAATTTATATATTAACTAATTTATACATTTTTTATAGTTTCAATAATGAGTCGATCCTCCCTTGTTGAGAATAATAATAATAATAAAACCAACGATAACCCTCCTTTCCCGCCCAACCGGCACGAGGGGCGTATCCGCATGACGCACGGATTTTAATTTTTTTTTATATACAGCTACAGAAAAAATGAATTCATCAGCTGGCCGAAATGTTACTATGTACTAACGCAAATCAATTTAAGAGGGAGGACAGAACATTCTTCTTGATGTTAAAGAACGAGTCTGACACATCAAAGGTGTTGGAAAGCAAGTTAAAATCCTGACACAAGCACCGGATTGGCTCATTTAGTTCAAAATTTGTTTTACATTGATTCAGAAAAAGGGGTTTAAAGTGCCTCGAAACCCGTGAAGGGACATTGAAATTAACTTCTGCCATAAGAAAAGGACTATCAATCGATCCCGTGATCAACCTCACCATAAACATTATGATTTTAAAGATCCGGTTGGATTCGTATAACTTTCCACTATAGTTCAGAGAAATTGCTGACCATTAATGCCTTAAATTAATTCCTCATTGGTGGAATACTGCCTGCCAGACTCGCAAACTTTGCGAGCCAGCCATCCCCACACGTTTTATATTATATTGATGTCCGGTGAGTAAGGCGGCCTCTGCAATAAATCAATATTTTGTGCTTTAATCCAAGATTTAATCATGAGGGCAATGTGAATCGGAGCATTTTCTTCACACAGCCCACACGACTATGAAGTCAGTCCAACTGATGTTCCTCCTTCCGAAGATCAAATTAAATTTATTTTCATCCGAGAAGACAACATAGTGCTAATCAAATTAGGAAGATAAATGAAAGACAAATTGCATGTGCTAACTTGATGATGCAAAAATTAAGCACATATTCCGATTAAAATAAAAGCAAAAACCAGATAACGGAACATTGTTATCGCATGTTCTCTTTGCCCAGTGACAGTGCACACAAAGATAAGAAAAAATAAAAAACAATAAAGTAGCTGTAACTTATCAACAACAAAATCAGAAGCAATGATATTCGGCTGATGAAGGTGTGCTAACCTAATGAGGCACAGTGTATATGTAAATAAAAGTATACACATGTACCTACATGCAAGTACATACATATGTACATAGTTTGTTTATGCATTTGATAAAGCGCATTGGGATCAAACTGCGGCTGCAATATTTCACTGTTTTTCGCACCGCAACAAATAGCGAGAGCACAGCCGGAAGCCCCCATTAAGGGGCGTAGTAGTCAGTAAACGGCGCCAGGGTATCAGGAGCTCGATTTTAAGTGTCCTGCATTCAATAGTATGTTTCACCAAAAAGCAAACCATCACACCTTTTCACCGCAACCGGTCCTCATACTTTCGCAGTATGCTAGCAACCACTTTGGATATTTGTATTTTTTTTCTGTTTCATTTTACGGTAGCCGCGAGAATTGAGAGAAGGGAATCATAAATTAATTAAAAGGGATTTGTATGCGGCTTTCGAAGGATTTCATCGACCGCCGAACGTCATGCAGACTCTCGCACAAACACATCCACTTTTTCAATGGCAAACGGTGGATGGTCAAAACTTAAAGGCGACAAATGAGAGGGAGGCATACATTCAAAAGGGAATTTCACCGCACTCACCGACTTATACAAAATTAATTATCCTAATTGTGTGGGCGGTACAGGAAGTGGCCGACCGAGCTATGTTTAGTTTTTCTTCCAGCAACAAACCATAAAATACATCTGTTGCTGAGAGTTCACTAAAATGAAACAGAAGCTAAAAATAAAGTTAAAATAAGAAATGGTACGGCTTTATGCATCGTTTTTCATTAAAACAGGATTAAAAAGAAAATTAAATGAAATGAAAAGAAGTGAAGTGCTCGATTCCGTAACCTGGCGAAATATCTCTCGTGAAAAATGGTTTACCGGTAATTTTTGTAATATTAAACCGCACGCCATAATTGTATAATGTGTAAACGCCACATTATTATTATTTATACGTTTGTTTATGCATATATTGAAGTATAACTGTTTTGTTTAATTTTAGTGATTCTAATCCCGTGTTGATTTCCTCACCTCCGGAGTTAGCTGGCATGACATTGGAAGCACGATTGATATCTTACGACTGGCATAATCAGTTTGACGAGTTTCAAGAGGCAACAAGGAGTGGATCATTTAAACCTCTTTGTTGGGGCGCAAAAAATCATGTTATACCCGTAAGTATTATCAAAGAAAACACAGGAATATTTTAGAGTAATATATAATTCCTCTATGTGATTTTGCTAATAGCAAGTTTTTTACTAATGATGAAATCAAAAAAGACTTATCGCATTCATTTATATCGCTGTTACCTCATGCATCATGATGCGTTTTTGCATTTTTGCATCACCTCCAAAAAACGTCTTAGTACTAATCAAGATGCATGTTCTTGGTTTTTGGTGTAAACTCCTTTTCGTTTCTAAAATTTACTCCAGACCTAAGGGTTTTCCTGGGATTCTGTCTCTTGGTCTCTAAATTCGACTGCCTTCATCTTTGCACGCAGGTGGCCGCTGTGGTCGAGTTGGTAGCGGTGCGTGCTATAACTCGATATGCCGGTGAGTTCGAGGTTAAAATCTCAGTCAGGGCAACCAAAATCTTAATCATAGAAAAATTTTACAAAGTAAGGTCCATGTGTTCCGACCTTTTTAACTTGGCTGTGTCCATGTCCGTCAATCGTTTGGCGTGCCCGATATACGCAACGGCTCTTCTTGCCTCTGCTCATAGATTGGCTGAACGACCATCGCCAATTCAGTTCATGCCTATATTTCATTAACGTGCTCTTCCAAATATCTAAGTCAAGCATGGTTTTGTGTCTGCTCCGCTTCAAAGGCACATTTGAGTTTTGGGTGTAACATTTACAAGACGAAGAACACCTCAGAAACGTGTCAAACCAATCAATGGGCTTGTTGAGACTTACTCTAGTGCTTTCATTTACTTACTTTCTTAGTTATTGCAATAACTGGCTTAACGATTTTGGCCGAGCTTTGCAAAGCGCTAGCTACTCCCGTCTTTATAATGCCCGAATTCAGTAACTTCGTATCATCTCAAGTCTCGAAATGAGCTAGAGATTATTGCTTTACCTCGCTTTCAAGTTTTTTTCTTTTAGTTTTTTGTGACCTGCTCATCACCAGGTAACTATTTAGAGACTTTATTTTGAGACTAGAGGCTTTATTTTGAAACTAATGAATGCCCACTGGTCTAAAATTTGTGATTTTCGTCTCTATTAGAGACTAAGACTGCTTACTGAATTCGGCTATTAGTATCCTTTACCAACAAGTGACCTGTAGTCTACTCTGTTATCACCAGCAACGCCTATTGTCAGGGAAGGAGCGTTTTCATCAATTTACATGACATGATCTAGCATATATATATTATAAGGATAACTAGGACAAAAACAAAGTGTATATGCTTGCTAGATCATGTCATATATATCGAGCTGATTTCTCTCGCACTTTTAAATCCTCATTTTCCAAATCCCGTGAAATGCTCTTATTCTTAAAGGCTGCATAAAACACAGTCACCCCTATCACCATTGTCGAGTGTCAAGTTCAGTGACTGTTGACACCTCTGTCAAATCGGCTAAAAATTCCAATCATAGAACAAAGTTGACATCGACTCGACAAAATCATATGTTTTTTTTTTCAATTGTGAGCTGCAAACGTAAAAATAAGAAAAATATAAACAAAGAATATTGATGACAAAGGCGAGCTTGAGATTGGTGATTCGAAATAGTCGATGGCGACTCGATTTTTAAAAAAAGGGAATAACGTAAAATTTTACACACATATAAAATAATTTTTACTTCAAGTACGTACATACATACGTATTTGGTATAGAAGCAAATGCACCTACATACATAATGTAAAATTATTTTTAATCACTGTTTGAGACTCATGTTATATATTAATATATTCAGTAAAAAGAGAAATACATCAAGTAAAAATTAAATACATCACTCGTTCCATTTTGAGCGAGGCACAATTATTCCTTATATTGATCAAAATGCAATCTCAAAGAAATAAAAGCTTTAAGTGTGTTATCCTCCAACCTGGACCTAAATTTGTTGCATTTAATATCAGCAGTGGAGAAGCACTGTTAAATGCCCTCTGTAGGGCATAGCCTTTATCGCCTCATTACAAAAACTAGCATTACAAAAACTATCTATATTTTACAAGCCTTCTGATAAATTTAATGCCTTTTGATTATTGGACAATTGCGAGCTGCTCGTTAAAACTTGATCTTTGAGACGTTCTGCCTTATCCACCTTAAGCCATTGCCATGAAATAAAACTTTTTGCAAAGTTGTTTTCAAGGGACTCCATTAGTAAAGTGTTACAGAAATGTATTATAGAGTGTTAAGGGAAAAGTTCTTAAATTTCCTATAGTCTCTTTTAATTAGTCAAAACGATATTTGTTGCAAGGTGGTACAACTTAAGTTGAGAAATGGACAATTCGTAAAATATATTTTTGTATCTGCTGTGTCTTTCCCATATAAAAAGAAAAGTCGTGAGTTTGGTTGAAAACATATTTTTCAACTTCGATAAAATGGACTTCGACCGATTTACGACACATAATAATATTACGTCTTGCTTAAAAACTTATACATATATATTAATAATATTTTATAAATAAACACTGAGCTTTCTAGTATCTCCTATTTACTTAAAATGTATCTTATTATTCTTGAACTAAAAATTAAGATACAAAAACTAATGCACGTAAAAAAAAAATTATTCTCAAATACGCAAGGTTCTATTTGTGATTATTACGGTTTACCAATACACAAATGTAATGACATTTTTTTAAAGAACATTACGCATTTATAACTCGATATGCCGCAGAGATCGAGGTTCGAATATCAGCCAGGACAAGTTAAATACTAATCATAGAAAAAGTTGTTTTTTAAAGCGGCCACCCTCGGCAGACAATGGCAAACTTCTGAGGGAATTTATTTCGGGGTCGACACAACACCGTAGGTCCCTTCATTTGGAGCATAAAATAAAGACGCATACCTCAAATGGTTGGAGAAGC
Source organism: Philophylla caesio (assembly GCA_963971545.1). Taxonomy (NCBI): domain Eukaryota; kingdom Metazoa; phylum Arthropoda; class Insecta; order Diptera; family Tephritidae; genus Philophylla; species Philophylla caesio. The sequence continues at coordinate 34,125,508 of OZ020608.1, read as the reverse complement.
CTGGCCAAACAATGAGCTATAGTTATAGTGTAAGCGCCAAATTATAGAACACTACAAAAAATCGCTGTATTCATGGTTATTTGTAAATTAATAATATATCTGAAAAATATTTTGTGACATGTTCTAGATATCGATAATTTGGAAATCGAACGATTGGTTAAAAAATGTATGATTACATATATGTATATATATATCTGATAAAATAACGGAATATTTTTTATAAAAACTATGACGCATTATAAATAATATTTGTGCGAAAACTTCCGATTTAAAATTTTCGTGTTCCGGAACAGCCCTGTTTAAATTTTCGATTACTTAAGATAGCTTTATATAAAAACAAAAATTTGGGGAGCAAAAAAGTCTCAGTAACATTTCGAGAACACATTTGTTATGTATGAAATTAGGTGGCCGCACCACTTTATTGTTTTTTCTTTTGGCACATCTGGCATCTGTTGTTGCTAGATCATTCTTCTTCTTTTTATTGAGCGAATATTTAATATACCTTCGCCTAACACGTTTTCTTGTAATGTACTTTTTACAATGGAATTAATTGAATAAACATACATACATACACAAAAGTGGTGTCAGAAGTAGTTTCTAAAAGGAAAATGAGTCTCACACCGGACGATTTGAAGACAGTAACGGATGCGCTAGCAGGGGCGATACGAGTAGCGGTGACGGAGGCTTCACAGAACGCTGCGGCAAATGAAAATCGCCCTGCGTTACCTAGACCGCCACCATTCAGCATAGTGGAGTACAAAAGGAAGACAAATCATCAGTGCAGAATTACTTCACAGTGTAGATTGGTCATTACAGCTAAGCAAAGTTCCAGAAGATGAACAGAACAAGTTCGTAAATGTACACATGGGGGCAGAGCTCAACGCGGCGCTAAAAATTCGTGTAAGCCCGAAAGCACCAGACGCGCTCAGCTACAGTGAAATAAAAAAAGTGCTAATCCGTCATTTTGATGGCCCTCGAAATAAGTATGCAGAGAGCATACAATTTCGACAAAGTAAACAGGATAACGGAGAATCAATATCCAAATTTGCACTTCCTGAAGTCTGTATACAATGAATTGAAATGTGCAGATTTGGGACAGCCAACTGAGCCAACGCATAAATTGGGATATGTACCGGTCAAAAAAAAAGAAATGCATATTCGAAAGATGCAAATACTGAAAAGCTGACACAGAAAGAAAAAGTTTCCAGTTGTTATGGCTGTGGTGGATGGCACTTAAGGAAAGACTGCAACTTTTTTAATTTCAAATGCTTTTCATGTGGGAGAGCGGGCCACATCGCCAAAGTGTGCAAGGCAAAATTAGACCAGATTTCCGAGGACGAATTCGAACCAGTTCAGAGGCTAAACAGCATTAATGCACTCCAAGCTGCGAATAAGAAAATGATTCCTGTGAACATCGATAGGAAGCAAATCTGAATTATTTTCGTCATCCAGTCAAATCGACTCTATAAATTCGACTACGCCAATACTTTCGGCAAACCAACGAGAATGTCTCCAACATCTCATCGCACGATTTCAGGGAATTTTCAGCGTGACAGCGGCGAAGTTGAGTGGACCCCCTGCACAAGTTAAACTCAAAGCGGGAGCGACACCGATATTTGCGCGAGCACGAGAAATACCAATAGCGTTAAGAGATGAGTATGACAAGGAAATAGATCGTAAACTTAAGTCAGGGTTTTACAAGAAGGTGGAGCATTCAGTTGTAGCGAAAAAGAATGGAGGCATCCGGATCACCGGAAATTGAAAACTAACGGTAAACCCAAGGATCCGATCCCAAAAGCAGAAGATTTATTTAATAAAATAAGAAAGGCTAAAATATTATGTCACTTAGATGTAACCGATGCATATACGCATCTTACAATTGATGACGAATTTGCGCACACATTATCGTTAAACACGGTAACGCATGGGTTAGTACGACCAACTCGCGCGGTATATGGAGCAGCAAATATTCCAGCTGTATGGCAACGGAAAATGGAGACAATTCTACAGGGAGTGCCAAACGTGTTAAACCTCTTTGATGACATCTTGGTGTTTGCTGAAAATTTCGAGCAGTTGTTGAGGGTTTTGGAGACCACGCTAAATCGCATAAAGTCACATGGCATACATTTGAATAAGTCAAAGTGTGTTTTTGCGACCCCCTCAGTGGAGTTTCTGGGCCATCGCATCGACGTGCAGGGCGTGCATAAATCAGAAAAGCACATTGAAGCGGTACTGAACGCTCCCAAGCCAACAACATTCGAAGAGCTCCAACTTTTTTTAGGGAAAACAACATACTATAGCGCGTTTATTCCCGACTTAGCGACGATCGCGCGACCATTGCGAGACATGCTAAAGAGAGAGAAATTTTGCTGGACTAAAGAGTCAACTGCAGCGTTTATGCAGTTAAAGCAGACGCTGATCTCACCGCAAGTTCTGATGCCATACGACCCGACACTCCCAGTACTACTTGCGACCGACGCGAGTCAAACAGGACTGGGGGCGGTGCTCTCACACCGCTTGGAGAACGGAACTGAACGACCGATTGCATACGGAAGTCGAACATTGAACACCACAGAACAGCGTTACCCACAAATCGATAAGGAGGCATTGGCAATCGTGTGGGCAGTTCAGAAATTTTTCAAATACTTATGTATACGCGCGGCATTGGACATTTACCACCGATCACAAACCATTGTCACAAATATTGCAACCTGATAAATCACTTCCAATACTTTGCATAAGCAGAATGGCTAACTACGCAGACTTCTTAAGCAGATTCGATTTCTAGTTGGTGTACAAGACTACAAGTGCTTGAAGAGGGCAGGTTACGAGTCCCCAGAAGTCAACTACAAGCTATCAGCAGGCTGCTTAACCTTCGAACATCGCGTCGTGATTCCACAAAAATACCGACACAAACTGCTCGACAATCTACACACACCACATTTGGGAATTGTGAAGATGAAAGGGATTGCCCGCTCATTCATATATTGGCAGGGCATAGATAGCGAGATTGAGAATATGGTGAACCAATGCGATTCATGTGCGAGACAAGCAAACAAACCGGAAAAAGTTAACGATCACCACTGTGAGTATCCTAAAGAACCGTGGGAGCGCATTCATATTGACTACACGGGGCCGCTCGATGGAGCGATGTTGCTGAAAATCTCTGATGCATATACTAAGTGGTTGGAAGTGAGGATTACAAAATCTATCACGGCGGCATCTACAATTGCTTTTTTGGACGACGTATTTGCCACTTACGGCGTGCCACTAACTGTTGTTTCTGATAATGGCACAAATTTACTTTTAGTCTGGAAATCCGCGGATGGGTAAGTGGCTTCGAGGAATGGTAAATGCCCGTCTCGGTGATCTTCATTACGAAATACTCTTCAATATAAAAGGGGTAAAACGGTCTGGTCTACATAGATACGGAAAGGATCTGGTGAGCGTGAGAGAACACCGCCTGAAGTAGATTTTTATAAATCGAGGCTGTCAACTAAATACACCTTCAACGAAGCAGCTGCCGCAAACAAAGCCAGTCTCAATGAACCAGACGCGCAACCGTTCGCCAAGTCAGCACAAAACACATCATTGGGACCTCAAGACGATATCGAAGGCTTCGCCTCGCCCAACACGACCGTGGCTGTGGAATCGGGGCAAAACATGTCACTGGGCTCTGATGTTGAAGGATTAAGTTCACCCAATAGTACAGTGGAGCAGAACGTTACACCCACTCGGCCACCCGGACAGAGCTCCGGAGCCATGCGAGGCACCCTCAGGTCTACGACGATCGAGGAGCGAAATATGTTATGTATGAAATTAGGTGGCCGCACCACTTTATTGTTTTTTCTTTTGACACATCTGGCATCTGTTGTTGCTAGATCATTCTTCTTCTTTTTATTTAGCAAATATATAATATACCTTCGCGTTACAGGTTTTCTTGTAATGTACTTTTTACAATGGAATTAATTGAATAAACATACACAATAACATTCTTCGGAACATTCAGAGAACGAAACGGAAACAAATCTTCTCCAAACTATTCGCAAAGAACGGAGTACAAAGACACTCTGCTGCCTATTATTACGCTGATTTGTTCAAAGTCGAGGATAAAAATCTGGTAATTGATATCCAGAGCGCACTTGAGGTATCAAACGGAACACTGTTTAACTCTAATGAACTAGAACCCTGTTTTTCAACATTCTACCCTGTCGGACAATAAAGAGAAGATAAAAGAACGATACTCAAGGTATTGCTGAGAAATAATCGATTCTACTGGAGAGTCTCCTGTCATTAAATTGATAAACAGTACATTCACGGCTGGGAACTAACATCACTGTTAACAGTTATAACTTTGAAAAAGTAGAGGACTTCGTTTACTTAGGAACCGGCATTAACATCTATAATAATGTCAGCCTCGAAATTCAACGGATAATCTCTCTTGCCGACAAGTGCTACCATGGACTTAGTAGCCAATTGAGCGGCATAGTATTCTTTCAACGGACAAAAACCACACTCTATAAGTCTTTCATTATGCCAGTCCTATTGTATGGTGCATAAGCATAGACGATGAATACATGAGATGAAAGCGATCTTGAAGTGTTCGAGAAAAAGATTTATTGGCCTTTCCGCCTTGGGGATGGGGAATACCGTAGACGATAGAACGATGTGCTGTACGAACTTTATAACGATATAGGTAAAGTGTAGCGATCCGACGAAAGCGCTCAAGCCCTGAAAGTACTCGACGTGTACCTGCTGGTGGTAGGAGAGGAAAAGAGAAGCCTCCTCTGCGTTGGAAAGACCAAGCGGCAAAGGACTTGAGTTCCCGTGGCGTGCTCTGCTGAGCTCGAACAAATCGCCTAGGCGGTTATTGAGCCAATGAAGTAAGTTAGTAAAACTTGCGTGCAAAAGTACTCAATACAAATTTTTAGTTTACCTCGCCTTGGCGGTTATTAAGTCAATTAAGTTAGTAAGATTTGCGTGCAAAAGTAATCAGTAGGAATTTTTAGTCTACCACGTCCATAGCACTCACTCCCCATAAGCTGTACTCTTGAGTTTATACACATAGTGCAAAACTCTTTTAATTGTCCCGAATATCAAGATTTTCGTAAAAACTTGCATTTACAAATGGTTTTATTCTATATTTAGAACATCTACAATTCCTGTACCTGTGTCGAACTTCGCTTACCACATGTTCAGCAATAAATGTCCACCAGCAAATATTAAGAAGACTGCCAAACTACTTCATGTGCAACAGAAGGGACTCCGCCTGAACATACTCGGTAATATGGAGATCTATAAGCAAAGAAGTTTTTATGAAAGAATAATAATCGAGCAGATACATACCTATTCCGACGCAATATTCGAACCGCTTAAGTTGGTATACAAAGGACAGAACAATAGCATAGGTAAAAAGACAGACAACAACACACAGAACCAAAACAAAATGTTGCACAAAATTAAAATTACCGACTTCTACCTGATAAAGGAAACCCGAAGAATAAAAAACTCACTCAACAGAATATACAGACGAAAATTCATGTATAAAAAGCATAAAACATCTAATTTGCAAACATTTCGCAAAACAGAATCCAATACCTGAAAATCAATGGACAGCAATAAATACAGCACAACCAACACTAATTACTCAGAACGAAAACGACACTGAAGATGGCACAACGCCGAAACCGGTTATCACGAAACCAAATTTGACAAGGCATGACGGAAAATCGTTCCAATATCCCTTAACTACATTCGTTATTTTTACTTACGTAACTACATTTGTGGGATAGTTTCCTACCCCAAACATAAAAACTATATATTTTGCATGGTGTTGCATTAACAAAAAAAGTATTTATGGGAAATAAAACACCGAACACCTCTTAAGCCGGAAAATGTGTTATTAACTTGAACACATTTTATTAAATAAAAAGACGCATTTCTTTAAGCCCACTATAAAATGTCCATATAAAAATAGACTTTATCCTGCTACTCAGAAAAAAATTTTAAAACAACTTATATAAAAGTTTTAGTGAACAATTCATGTTTTATTAACATTAAATTAAATAGTAGCGGTGCGTGCTATAACTCGATGTGCTGGTGAGTTCGAGGTTCGAATCTCAGACAGGGCAAGCAAAATCTTAATCATAGAAAAAAAAAAAAAAAAAGTTTTTTCTAATAGCGGCCACCCCTCGGTAGGCAATGGCAAACCTCCGAGGGTATTTCTGCCATGAAAAAGCTTCTCATTAAATACATCTGCCGTTCGGAGTCGGCACAAAATTGTAGGTCCCTCCATTTGTGGTATAATATAAAGACGCACACAACAAATGGTAGGAGAAGCTCGGCCAAACACTGAGCTATATAGTGTAAGCGCCAAAATTATATTATATAATAAACAAAAAATTCGTGTATACAGTAACAAAAAAATTCTGACATGAGGTCCTTATATCCAATTCAGCTTTCAACAAAAACTAGGAATTATTTAGGAAAGGTCAATGATTTTATTTGTCACAGTGTAAGTAGACCTGAGAATACACGGAGTTGCAACTAAACCGGCGCAATAATAACTCATATACATTTCCCACATCATATACAATTCCCATAAAAAAAAATATTTGATCAAAAATATATCCTTTTACAACTTATTTTGTCATTAATATCGATTGCAAAAATGATTCAAATATTCAAACTCATATTTTTTTTCAATAACCATTTTTAAAGTTTTAGGTAAAAATTTATGAAGGCTGTATGCAAATGTTCAAGGAAAATTAGTTTATACTTTAAGTGTATATTTCATCAAAACCAAGTTAATTGCAAATATTGTGTATTTGTTTGAAACCATTAGACACTTGCAAATATTATCAATTCGAGTATGATGTAGGCAAAAATTTTGTACCTAACAACTGGTGGCAGTTAACTAGTAATCGATTATTTTTGTATTTCAGTTTTAAATACAGCTTTTCACGTAACCTTATTTTATGTGGCCTAGTGTAGCAAAAAAGTACAAAGTTATTGTTTTCAGAAATATTTTATTCTGTTGTCACTGGCTTCACGTAAGTAATAATTACTGTTCGATATTTTACATTTGAACACCGTTTTTATGCATTTTTTAGGCAGTTTTATGTAATGAAACTTCATAATTCCAGTTATCGATTCAGCCTTTCATTACAAAACAGAGAGTTGTCTGTGATAGGAAAATAATTAGCACAGCTTTTCTGCACTCATCGTTACTTTTTCTCTATGAAATATTTTAATATCCACCAAATTCATCAAAAACACTTTTTCGGCTGTGATAATTAAAAGAGTAATCATACATATATTTAGACTCACAAAATAAATGGCGGTACATCACACACCGCGGACTCAAGATTATTATTAAATCATTGTACATGGAGACATAACTTTGCTTTCAATGTACTTTACAGTTAAAACCCCGAATAATTGTAAATTGGTTTCGAGCAGTCCGTTTCCATGGAATATCCTTTAAACAATACAAGTAATTTCCTTAGCACGCCAATAAATCAATTAAAAAAAAAGAATGTTGAACTGATTTTTGAAACATTAATAGAATTTGTGTTCAACTAAAAAAAAGTTAACAAAATAACCACTTCTTAACCAACTAAAAACCCGACTTTAGCGGAATTGTGGCACTCAACTTAAAACAGAAAAAGTCCATTGTCTTGAGATCACTGTATTTAAATGTGAAATATTTTCGTTTGTGCCAGTTGATGTTGCAAATGTGGCAAATCTGGCAGGGAAAATGGTTACAATAACGCTTGTGAATTTTCCTTCCTACATACTAACAGTTTAGTTCTCCTCCTGACCAATTAAGTATTTTAATTAATGCTGTAATTTATTATATTTCTCTTCCATCGTCAAATGCATTTTTTCTTTCATTCCGACAGCTTCTTTTTTGTGTACTCATTCATTTATGTTTCTCATTGTAGGGCTCAGAGTACCTCGAAGGATACAGCGTAAATATAACAAAGTACTTTAAGAAGGACCAATACTGCAAACCAAAGCAACGCATGCTTGCCGCAAATGGAATAGGAGAAGTCGACATTGAGCTGCCTGTGCTTCATGAAGTAGACAACAACAACATTATCGAAGGGGCAGCGCGAAGTAGTCGAAGTTCGGCAGCCACCGAAACGCAAGGCTTTAGCAAAGCGGAAGGCTACAGTAAAAGTTTTATGACAACTCTCTGGTATGCGAGCGCCTTCATTGTTTTACAGCGACCTAACCAATGGTTTTTAACATGAAGCTCCTACTAAGCTCTTGCAATCCCACTTGTTATGTGTCCTCCACTCCACCCAATTCTCAGATGAATTATGTAACTTCATGAATTCCTCATTTTGTTTGTTACCTTAGTGTGTAGTAAATTATTGATTATTTTTAACATTTTACAATTTCGATTTAAATACTCGCGAAAAACATAATTGTATTGCAACGTTACTCGTTACCCTGCAGTAATAAGAAAAGAACTAGTGAATATATCATCGCTTGCGACTCGACCGATTAGAATTTGATATTTGCTTGTATCGAAAATGTAAGCTTTCGATCAGTGCCTAATGAATCTGTCTAGAGATAGACAAAACAATCAAAAGACTCACATTAAATTTCAATAATTCTGAAGCAATTTTCAGATATGCATGTAACCCGTGTTATCAGACAAGTTTAAAGGCTCTGAATTTTTTTTTTAAACAACTTAAAACGAGCTATTAAATAAATAAGTGATAAACGGAAAAAAAAGATTTAAAAGTACATATTCTTAATTTCTATTACATCTAGTCGAAGACTAGTTTAAAAGGAACAAACAATCACAATAGGATTATCTCACTGTTTGGCACTATCTAATGTATCGGTTCATTGTACAATGGCACGGCACGCCCATGTTAAAAATGATAGTTGAAACCATTGATAAGGCACTAGTACTGGTTACAATCAAGACTATCAGACGGCTAACCAAGGGTAAGTCGGAATTACTGCAGGGTTACTACATACACTCATATCTACATACATACTACATATGTATGTACAAGTACATCTAATCAAGATACAATGCGTTTAAACTATAAGCATTAAAAATCGGTGAACCTTAAATGGAAAGCAATAATAAGTTATCGAATACTAGTTTATGAATCGGTACATACATAGCTCTAAGAAGATTATCGTATTTACTGTGTAAAATAATTACTTTGCATGTTATATTGTAAAATGCTGCAAAGATATGAATTAATATACTGAATACTCAAAAAACGTAAATAATAACAAGTAGCGTTACTCTGTGTGCAAAATAATCGTAAATTAGGTCTAACTAGGAATCACGTATCTGACGTCAAACCATGAAAATAGTTACGGCAAGTTATTTGATATGTGTACTTATAAACACGTCAAAATCCCAAATGAAATGCTTCTATTGACAGTGGGCACAAATTATTTGCCTTTGCAAAAAATATTAAAGAAATATACTATTTCTGTAAAATCAGGCATACTTTTTTTTTATAACGGCCTTCCTTGGTACATACTAGATAATATTGAAAACATATTTTAATTTTTTTTTATTTTCATTATTTTTTAATTAAAGAAATCCACATATGTACATGTATATACCCAAACAATTTTTTTTAATTTCATAAGTATGACTACATATTATGTAGCCCATTATATTTCTGAAGTACGAGTTTGAAGTGACTTCAAAAATATTTTAGCTGAAAACTAATGGAAATTAAATAGAAGAAAAACAATTTGTCTAAGTTTACTGGCGTTATAATTGTGAAACACCCTATATATTTATGTATCTTGGGAAATCGATAAGCGTCGCAATAAAAACTATGTCCAAAGGGTTTTTTATGGGAGTATACCTCCCATTTTTTTAATTCGATCTATCGAATAATATATATTATAAATATTCGATTTTCATGGAAAATCCCTCATTAGGGAAGCCTAGAAAAATCCAGAAATTTCTTTGGTTTGAAGTAAAACTTTCATGAAATTATAACCTTTTACAACCGGAGCTGTCGAAATAAAAGCAAATTGTGTCACGGATAGTCTGTGACTTTAAATTCACTTAAATAAACACCAATGGTAAATATTAAGTGTCCACATTTTCAATGAGGTAAAAAGCGCGAGTATGAAAAGAAATTTTCTTGCAATAACAAGGCTAAACATTTAACCAAGCGCAAAATGATTAAATATGCGCAGAAATGCATTTTTATCCTAAATAGACTTGGACTGGCCAAAACCGGTTTGTCCTCCAGCGTAAGCCGTTTTACCCACTGCGGGAATAATATGGACTCCTTAATTTTGACAACTTCTGACAGAATTTGACTAATAGACGATTGCGCCAGCCCAATTTCAAAACTGTTACCTACACCTTTATAGTATCCACCTTCAGCGAAAAATCGCAGGCACGCACTTTCCAACTAGCGGAATATCAAATTGTAGTTATGCTGGTGGTATTGAAGAGGTTAGCAGACCTTATTGACTGTCATATTTTAAAGATCTGGGAAATGAATACATTTTGTCAAATTACTATTGAACTTGAATTATTTGAAAATTTTACACTTCAAGTATACTCATTTCAGAATTTTAATTTCCATGTTCGAAATTTCGATGTTAAATTTATTTTGGGCGAAACTAGCAATAGCGAAAGAAAAAATTTTGGGATCATTTTTTTTCGGCCGAAACTCACGATAAGGGTAAATATTACATAAGATGTGTTTATCATACAGCGTTTGAATTAATTACTTATCTTGAAATTATAAAAAATACCTAATGGGTTACTATTGGAGCATTTTCATAGAAAGCTGTTAAATTGAACGAAATTTGAGTTTTTGTGATTCGAGCCTTTATTTTGTAAAAAAAAAAATATAAAATATTTGCGATTTTTAAAAAACATAAAATTATCTCTTTGATTTGTTCGCTTTAGGGGGAAAAGACTTCAATAGCCACATTATGCTAGACAAAGCCTGAGATCAGTTTTTTATTGAAGTTTTATTCAAGTTTTTTATTAAGGAACTGAGAGATAGCCCCTGATACACAAGTGTATTGAGATTTGCGATTTTTCATACGCTCTTTTATTATCAAACTACTTACTTTGACAATTTCCAACCTCCAAGCGCAGTAACCAAAAACTAATGTTTGCCTTATGACTATGATTATTTTCCAATGATTGGAAGTAACACACAAGTAATTAGATATTTAAGTTTACACAATTAAGTTTGCTTTTCCCAATATTTGAAGATATTTCGGAAAATTACCACAAAAACAAAAAACACGGCCATTTTGCAAATATATGACTATTTTCCCTATGGATAAATAAAAAAATCGAATCATTACAAAATGGATAAATGTTTAGCCTTTTGTTAAAGAAGAGTGGAATCAAAAGGAAACATATATGTATATGCGATTAAATTCAGTTTCAAAAAGCTTTTTATATAAGGATTTGATAAACGGCCACCAAATCCGACCTAAGGTATTTAATACTACATATATACAAAAACGTAGACATAAGTTCAATAAATACATACCGATTCGCTGTAAATGCCTTTGCACTTTGTATGTTCTGTTTTTAAAATCATAACGCTAAAATTCTACAACCAAATACATGCATTTCACTAAATCGACCAAAAATAAAGTATACGAGGGCATTTACAGCGAATCTCAAATAACCTTCTAGTAAATATGTATGTACATAAACTAAAATTAATAGTATAGTAGTGAGGTGTTTAGTAGTAAAAATAAATGTGGGTATTTTAAGTAAACTGTTTATAGCTAGACTAAAGGCGGAAATGTATACATTCATACATACATACATACATACATATGTATATTTACTGTCGCAAGCACGCATTGAAATATTGTAAGCGACATAAAACTAGGAAACTATCGTAAACATTTTTATACAAAAACAAAAAAGCAAATACAACTTTTAGAGCAACGGATTAAATGGAAGCATATATTTTAAGATATTCATAATGAAAATGCAATGACAACATAAAACAATCAAAACTGTTGGAAATATATACATAACATACATACATAGTGCATAGGAATAACGTGCTATATTAGTAATGGGTCAGTATGCATAAACCACTTGTTAATCCTATTGAATCAAAAATTGAATAACCTACGTTGTTCAACTGAACCAAATGCATACGAAGAAAAAAAATGGTAAAAACAAAACCTTTATAATATGTAAGAAGTGGAGAAACTCAAAATGAAATGCGAAACGATATGAGAATGCTTTATATACCTGCGACTTTATTGGATTTTTATAGTTCTACCCCTACTTTAATATACTTACTAAGTATTAGCTTCAATAACTGACACATTTATGTTCCTTTAGGTTAGATGCGTTGGCATGCAATTTCAACTCGTTGTATGAGTAGCTTAGTACTCGTAGTTAGCAATTTTGTAGGAGTGCTCTCATGTGCAATCATTCTGCTGTCCGACCAAACTACATATTTATGTATGTTTGTTTCGTCACTGTTAAATGGCATTTATGTAAAGAACAACTTAGCAGTAAACAAAATTGCATGTCGGCGACTAGCCTTAGTTAACTGAAAATTTATTTAAATATTTAATTTATTGTAACTGGTTACAGGCTTTGAATGCGAACTATGAGAAATCTTAAATAATAAGGTACATTCATATGTACACAAAGTACATACGAGCAGAATTGAACCGAAATATTTTTTTACACAACATACAAAATATACTATTTACGATAGCGTATCCACGAATACATTCATACATATATGTATGTACATAGTATGTTAGTGGAATAGTTATTATTTAATAGTCGACTACACTTTTCTCGAAACTTTTTAGGTGGCATTTAAGCGGAAAGCAGTGCTTGATTGAAGATTAATGCGCTACATCCACACATATGTATGTATGTACATCGCTTAGAGTGCAAAGGTGCTGAATCCACATCTTGCATCGAAGTCTAGTGTATGCAAACGAGTTGTCTTAGGAGCTTTTCCCCTAATCCAGCGAAATGTCTTTATCTGTCTTTCAAAATTTTCAAACGATTATTTCAGCGTTTTTTTTTTCATTTATTTTATATTTCGAAAATTGTTTTTTTAAGACAATGAACGGTATCGAAAATAAATGAGATGAACATGACAAATCATCTCTTTACCTACAAAAATACTTGTGTTTCCAGTAATGATTGGCTTACATTAGGCAAAACTCTTGATCAAATCTAAACCATGGGAGATATAAAAAACGGCAAATGCAGAAATGTGGCCGGATCTATGTATATTGGTTTAATGACTGTGATCTTATAGGCGAAGCAGACAACATAGTTGATTTGGTCTTATTCGCATTAGTTAGAGAATTAATTGGTGGAACAAATGAAGCGTAAGGGTACAAACAAACTTTGTAACTAGTTGGCATCTTAGAGGGAGTCGCATTCGAATTTTTGTTCGTATTAAATTTTGTGGAACGCCATCATATCCCCACTTACACATGATCATCAAGGAAGTGTTTCCAGTAGCTCTTTAATATCCTTCATTAGTCTGGAAGCAGTGTGGTTCAATAAACTCTGAAGCTTGGTTTCGGCTACAGTTTCCGTCACAGGAAAAGTTTTTTTGTCAGGATAACAATCCTGATTGGCTTCACGTCTTATGGTGTAACAAGGATGTACATATCTCCGGGTTGTAGCTTCTAATGATTTCGTACTGCCTTTTTGACAGTTCGGCTTTTATAAACATATACAGAGCTTTTTGTGGTGTTTATTTACCCTGTTTTTTGATTGGCTGCCACTAAGAGCCTTAGTGCATTTTGTCCCTCGTTGTGGTGACAAAGCTATTTCCTTAAGGACTAAAGAAGTATCTATTTTCCCTTCCTCTCCTTGTTTGGACTGAGCAGCGAATGTTAGCACATCGTTTTTTCGTAATTGCTCTGTCTTTCTTTTTTTGTTCCTCACGCTTAATTCGGGAAACAATACTGTGGTCGTCCTCCAGATGGCTTTGTATCATTGATATATGTCATTTCTGATTCCTTAATATAAGTAAAAAGTGGGTTTCGAAGAACTACTCAACAACCAGATGAAGCTTTACACAAAAGATTGTAATAATTTAGCAAATACGAAACATCGATCACCCAATTTTCAAAAAGCGGGATCAATATTTTTGCTGTCTGGAATAAGAGAAAACATGCTATCCAGAAAAAATTGGAACCAATGCCGGGCAAAGCCGGGCACTACAACAAAAACACGTTTGAAAAAAAAAATCACAATAATTAGGTCTCACAACATCACTTTTTAAAAAGTCTATAAAGCATACATTAACGACTAAAAAAAATTGAGTACACACTTACCTGCTTCATAACTATCCATAAATTTTAGTTAAATATGTTTTAGTGCACTATGAGTACATCTTTCTTTTATTGAATCCAAACACGAACTAAACTAAGATGAACTTGTAATTCTTAACCTAAACTTCCGGCGGTATATTGTCACATACACCCAACATGTGTCTTGTCCGTTTCACATGGATTTGTGTGATCTGATATCCAAAATTGGCGGACATAGCGTCAGCAGAAAGAGTGTTGCGCGTGGGAACTGCGCTGTTAACTTTTGTGGAGTTAACTTCTTCCCCTTTAAGTTCAACTATGTCCTCGCTGTTGTGGTTTGAGGTGCAGGAAAGGTCATCTGCCTGATTTTTTGGTGTTTGCATGGTTACCTTATCGTTCCTTCTGGAGGTGTACGTTCTCTATGATAATAGACTCATAACTATGACGAGGATGATGAAATTAGTGGTTAGGCTAGCGCCGTATTTATATTTGATTTCTCTCAACTGTTCGGTGTTGGTAATCTGTAATTCTTTTAGCATCTATAAGCATAGGGTTTCTTTGAAGATATCGGTCGCATTTTAAAATTTGTGCTATTGCAGGTATTGGTTTAGCGGCTAATAGCTGTTTGCTTCTAAATAGTTGATTTTGCAACAAGATTGTTGAGTTGCTATGGTGAATCAAGAAGGCAAAGTTCGAGGCTATACAAAGTACTAAAATCATTTTTTATTCCGAAAATTTGATGATTACAAAATATTTTATGTTCAAATTCTAACTTAATGCTAACATTTTTAATTTTTAAAGGTTTTAATAACAACTTTTTACAACTGTTTTTTTCTGTTAATGGTAGTGATACAATGTACAACAAAGTTGATTGATTTGATGCGACTTTAACTCGCTGAATTCCTAAGTTTCTATTAAATTTACAAAAGACATTTTTTGTTCTTCTTAAATTGTTTTTGTAATATTAATTTAAAAATTTGATAAAATAAAGGAGTTGACGATGCTGACTTTGGCCTACTGTGGTGAACACTTTATCTGAACCAATTATTCTTTAATTACACTGTGATAGTCAAAAAAAAAGACAAGACCAAACTCGACGGTTTCCCCCTATTTCGGGTCCTGTGAATCGAACTGCATCATTACTTTTTTGAGTTACAATCATGGTTTCAAACAAAATTTTTTGTTGAAGTTTTTCATCAAAGTGGCCCATTGTAAGAGAAAGGCACAGTTTTCTTCGGTCTCTAACTTTTTTAATGTTGACTTTTTTGGTAAACTTTCTTTGGCGAAGCTTCTCAGAATAAGTCCGTCTTTAAGTTCTTATATGACCGTAAACCCCAAAATCAATGTTTTGGGTGTCCTTATAGCCAATATGTCGAAAAAACTGAAATTTAACCCATTTTTTTTAATGTTTTTTCCCTCACGTTTCGTCAATATTTTATATTTACCCTTTGATACTTATACATTAAGTGACATCTTGTAATAGTAAGAAACTTAAGCAAAGACAACGTTCTGAGCAAACTAACCATTAAAAAAAAAACTTAACAAAATTTGTATTTTTTAAAAAAGCTACACTAACTATGTTTGTGTTTTTTTTTTTTTTGGTATCTTATAAGTGTTATTAATAAGTATCATAAATTTGTACACAATATTTCAATTAAATTTAATAAGACTCATCTATCAATGTCCAACACAAATCAGCAAGCAACGAGTCAAGCTTTTAACCACTGCACTGATAAGAAATAACAACAAGTAACGTTTGAAATAACCGTTTAATGCTTGCCTAAGAGTCAAAATTTAAGCATTTGACTTTGACTTCGCGGAAAGAACATTGTTTTAGTGCCTTGTATATTAAGGAAATAAATTAAATGAATTGGCCTATCGTTGTTCTGCTACGTTTGTGGAAAATTTACAAGCCCTCGGAGTAGACGCAAAATATCTTCTGGATATTGTTGATCTTAATAAGTATGTGTTAGATTATGAGCGTATTTTAATATGTGGTGATTTCAATGTAAACTTACTAACAAAAGACACATGTAGAGACAAATTAATGGACCAACTGGCAACAGCAGGACTTTGAGTTGTTAATAGATCTATACCAACGAGATATGCAAATAATTCTCCACCCAGTCTTCTTGACTTCTTTATAACGTGTGACCCTCAGCATATCCTTAAATTTGACCAAGTTAACTTTATTTCCGACCATGATCTAATATTTTGTACTCTTGATGTTGTATTAAATCGTCCGTCCCGTGAAAGTTCTTTTTTCTATCGTGATTTTAAATCGTTGAATGTTAATTCTTTGTATTCAGACTCGTGTAATGTAAATTGTAATAAATGTTGGTTTCTTGACACTGTTGATAAAAAGCTTGACTTCCTAAATGAAAACCTAACCATGTTATTTAATGTGCATGTTCCTCTTGGTTCTGTTAATGTTATAAATAATTCATGTCCTTGGTACACTGCCAAAGTTCGTTCGGCCATTAAAAAGCGAAATCAGCATTATGCCAAGTGGAGAAAAAATTTAACGGATACCTCTTGGCGTCGTTATAAAGAAATACGCAATGAAACTACTGCTGTAATTAGACAAGCTAAGCGTTGGTATGGCTACTCAAGGCTAGATCCCTCACTCACATCTAAGGAGCTATGGCGTAACCTAAAAAATTTTAAAATACATGGCAAAGAAAAGTCTGTGTGTGATATAGACCTTGATGAGCTTAACGACTATTTTGTAAATGTCAATAATAAAAACAATCGTATCGCTGTACCAAAGGAATTCTCAACTTCCGCGAATCTTAAAGAAGAGTTTCAATTTATGGCAGTTAGAGAAGTTGACGTTCTGAAGGCACTGTCAAACATAAGGTCTAATGCTACAGGGGAGGATGGAGTCTCACTAAAATTTGCCAAAATTGTAATGGAATTTATAATAGGCCCCTTAACCCACATTATTAACCATAGTCTTACAAGCTCGTGTTTCCCATCAGTTTGGAAAAAAGCTCTCATACTGCCAATAGCAAAGAAAGTGGGCGCTAGTTGTGCTGGGGACTATAGGCCAATAAGCATATTGCCAGCCTTTTCCAAGGCCTGCAAAAACTTGATGGCTTCGCAAATTTCTGCATTTCTGCATAATCTTCTTTCTGGCTTTCGACAAAAGCATAGCTGTTCGACAGCTATGGTTAAAATACTGGACGACATTAGATCTAACTTTGACAATGATGACTTGACTCTTCTTTGCTTACTTGACTTTTCGAAGGCGTTTGACACAGAGGATCATAATTTACTGTGTCTTAAGCTGAATTATTACTTTGGCTTCAGTGATAATTCAGTTAAACTTATGGCCAGCTACCTTGAAGGCAGAACGCAGAAGGTCAAGTCAATAAATTCGATATATCAGCCTAGATCTGTATATACTGGTGTATCGCAGGGATCTGTCCTTGGTCCGCTTTTATTTAGTCTTTTTGTCAATGATGTTTTTTCTGTGTGTCAGTATGTGAATGTTCATGCATATGCTGATGATATACAATTGTACTTGTCCAGTCGTATTGGTTTAATTGAGGATTTATGTTTCAAAATAAATAGTGACTTGTCTGCTATATCTCTCTGGGCTAGTGAAAATGCTTTGAGTCTAAATGCGTCAAAGTCATACGTCTTGCCTATATGTAACAGTGTTTTATATGTAGATAATATTCCAAAGTTGTGGATAGGCGCTAGCTCCCTCAGTTTTACAGATAAGGTAAAAAATTTAGGTTTTATACTTAATTCAAAACTTTCGAGTACGGATCATATCAACAGGGTTGTGGGTAATGTATATGCTATACTTCGCAAACTTACGGTCTCAGCTGCATTTACGCCTATTGAAACCCGGCGTAAATTGGTACTACAGTTAATTATGCCACTAATCACATACTCTGAGATAGTGTACAGTAAGTTAGACTCAATATCTTCTCATAAAATCAATGTAGCATTGAATAATGCTACACGTTATGTGTATGGGATCGATAGATATGATCACATTTCTGATTGGCGTACAAAGATCCTGGGTTGTAGCTTGGATAACTACCTGTCCGCAAGAAATTGCATATTTATGTACAAACTCTCTATATGGAAGACGCCATCTTATCTGTTTGAAAAGCTGATACCAGTAAGGACACCACGGACTTATTGTTCCAGGGTTTAAATACTTAACATCATCAAGGCTATTTTTCATTAACGCGGTTAGAATCTGGAATTCGATACCTCAAACCGTCAGGGCTGGACTAAGCAGATTCAACTACAAGACACAAATGTATGACTATTTTAAATCTGTCTGATTGCATTGAAGCGGGACATTAATCTAAAACTTGACTTTTTAACTATTCTATTTCTTCATTTTCTTCTCTTTCCTGTTTTTCATTCACATTAATCTTTAAGGTTTATTTAAAAAAAAAAAAAATGTAATATATGTATATGTTAGATTTAAGTTATTAGCATTATATCTTCCACGTACACTACATGATAGTTGAAGTACTATTAAAAGCCCTAAGTCTTACTTTGTACTACTATTACATAAATAAATAAATAAAAAAACTGCCGGCATCTACGAGGAATATTTCGATTTGCCCGTTATAAGAGACGTAGGTTGGGTGCCTAATACCATTTGCACGCAATGCAACAACAACCTGCATAGCTGGTCAAAAAGACTGTGCCTAAAAATGGGGTTCGGCATCCCAATGATTTGGATAGATCCACAAGGGCATCATACTGGTAACTGCTACGCGTGCAAGAACAAATTTGCAAGACTCAACAACAAAAAACACAGTTTACAAAAGTGTTCAATCTGCACAGCTACCAGTATCTCACTCAGAAAATGTTCCGATACCAAGATGTCCAAGTCCAACTAAGAGATATATTTCGCCAACATTTGCCACCGAACCTACAGATCTACTCCTAATGTATACTAACCCAACCGAAGTTGAAAGCCCATGTCGTCACTTGGAGATTTCCCAAGCCCGTTTGAATACGATGGTACGACAGCTGAAATTATCGCAAAGACAAGCGATTTGCCTAGCACATCATCTTCGATCGGTAAATATATTGTCTAAGGATGTGAAGGTGTATGGATACCGCAAAAGGAGGAGCTTTTAGATTTCTTTGAGGTTAATGGCGACAATACTTTTTCGTATTGTAAAAATATTCCTGGTCTTATGCAATACATTAACTGTGAGTACAAACCAGAGCAATGGCGCTTGTTTATTGACTCGTCGAAAAATAGTTTGAAAGCAGTATTGCTGTATGTGGACAACACAAAAAATCCGGTTCCAATCGCAATAAGCTCCAACACAAAGGAAACATACGAAGCAATGAAATTAATTTTGGACAGAGTTCAGTATCAGCAGCATCAATGGAAGATATGTGCGAATTTAAAAGTTATCGCCTTGCTTACTGGTTTGCAGACAGGATACACAAAAAATATGTGCTTCATTTGTCATTGGGACACAAGGTACCGCGGAAACCAAAATATAATGCGTGATTGGAAGCTTCGCACAGAATTTCATTTAAATGTGGCAAACGTTATCCATATTCCGCTGATAACAGCTAATAACATTTTGCTACCACCACTGCACATAAAATTGGGAATAGTCAAATATTTCATAAAAGCAATAAATCGAGATGCCGAAGCATTTAAATGTTTGACAGAAATATTTCCAAGACTAAGTGTTGCGAAAATAAAAGAAGGTATTTTAAGTCTTTTAATAGAACTAAATCAACATAACATTATTTTCAGGTGTTCTCAATGGCCCCGATATAAGAAAACTTATGAAGAACGCAAATTCGGAAAACTTTTAAGGCCAAATGAAAAAATTGCCTGGAACTCCGTTATGACCGTTATAAACCATTGCTTAGGAGTGCACCGGTCTGAAGATTGGAAACAATATGTGGATGACATGTTAAATACTTTTGAAGAAATAGGTGTGAATATGTCCTTAAAAATTCATTTCCTTCCCCATCACAAGGACCATTTTGAGCGGCAAGTTCCGACTGAATCCGATGAGCATGGAGAAAGATTTCACCAAGTCGCCGCTCCCCTTGAGCATTGGTACAGCGGCAAAAAGCTTGACTTGTTGCTTGCTGATTTGTGTTGGACATTGATAGATGAGTCTTATTAAATTTTATTTAAATATTGTGTACAAATTTATGATACTTATTAATAACACTTATAAGATACAAAAAAAAATAAAACAGCACACAAACATAGTTAGTGTAGATTTTTAAAAAATACAAATTTTGTTAAGTTTTTTTTTATGATGATTAGTTTGCTCAGAACGTTGTCTTTGCTTAAGTTTCTTACTATTACAAGACGTCACTTAATGCATAAGTATCAAAGGGTAAATTAAAATATTGACGAAACGTGAGGGCAAAAACATTAAAAAAAATGGGTTACATTTCAGTTTTTTCGACATATTGGCTATAAGGACACCCAAAACATTGGTTTTGGGGTTTACCGTCATCTAAGAACTTAATGACGGACTTATTCTGAGAAGCTTTGCCAAAGAAAGTTTACCAAAAAAGTCAACATTAAAAAAGTTAGAGACAGAATAAAAATTTGCCTTTCTCTTACAATGGGCCACTTTGATGAAAAACTTCAACAAACAATTTTGTTTGAAACCATGATTGTAACTCAAAAAAGTAATGATGCAGTTCGATTCGTAGGGCCCGAAATAGGGGGAAACCGTCGAGTTTGGTCTTGTCTTTTTTTTTCAGTTAGCGTTCTGTATTTCGCTTGACGGGACTGTGTTTAAAAGTGTATTTGTCATTTTCGAGATTTCGTTTAGTTGGTTGATCGTTACTTGTTTGTCATTATTGATCAATAAGTTTATGGTTTGGTCGTCTAGGTTTGAGTCTGTTAAGTATGTTTTTTACTAGCTCGATGTTTGTTAGAGGAAAAGGTAACTGTTGTCCTTGGGTGTCACGTGATTTTTGATTGTAGATTCAATGTCTATTATTATTATTATCAGTGCATAGTAGCGCTGCGACCTAAAAAAGATCTATTGTGCTAACCCTTTAAGTTGTCACTCCATCTTTAGGCTATTTATGAGACTAAGCACTTTGGAGGGTGTGATTGTCCATATTGTGGATGGAGATAACAGTCGCTCTCCAAGGTGTATTAGCCTGAGTCTACTTATACTCGGGCATTCACACAGTATGTGCTCAGAGGTCTCCGCCTCTAAGCCACAAAACCTACAGTCTGAAACCTCAGAGAGTCCTATTTTGTGAAGGTGGTATCTCAGCCTACAGTGACCTGTTTAGTACCCGGTAAGAGTTCTAAGACCCTCCCTGCTGAGATTAAGAAGTTTTCTAGAGGTTTCACGGGATGGACTTATGAACCTCTTAGATTGCCTATTACCCTTTGACGATCGCCATTGGGCTGCGATTCTCGAGTCCTCCCACCTTCTTAGAAGTTCTGCTGTGTATCCCTTAGAAGGACCGCAGAACGGCTGAGGACCGCAGAAGCTCTGTTGGGCCCCTTTTTTGCGAGATAGTCCGCCTTCTCATTTCCATCCACACCCTCATGACCCGAAGAAAGCGTCTTCGTTTTGATTTAGGCTAATTTTATGTATGTGTTTCACAGTGGCACATCAATAATTTTAATATCAAAGGTATAAGAAGTTTTTCATGTTCTTTACTGCAAATGAAATATAACTCTTATCATCTAAATATTGAATTTTTTTTCCTAATAATATTAACCCTTTATGCACTATTCTTCCTGAGTTTGTGAAAACAGTGTAATTTTTATTTTCCGACACAGTTTTTTTGTATTTCCGATTCCTTTATTTGTTTTTACTAATACTACGTCGAACGCGTTATAATATTTGTAAGGCTTTCGAGTTTTGTTGTGAGTCTCTGAATATTTCTTTGCTTTTTGGATTCGACTTGAAGAGGGTCAGAAACTTAACGTCGCCCAAAAATAGCTCTACAGGTGTTTGTTTTGTAGTAGAGTGAATAGAATTGTAGTATTTCAAATAGATTTGTCGAGGAGATCTGTGAAATTTGAATGAACTTTGTCTGTCTTCAGGCAACGCATTATTTATGATAAAGTCCTATGGAAACGTTCGATTTGTACGTTTACTGAACTGGTATAGGGTGGGCATTAAAATATTTCTATATTTAATTGGTCTTCTAAAAGATATACTTTTGAAGCTGATCCTAATGACTTTTCGTTATAAATCACACATTTTTATTGGTATTACGGAAGACATAAATAATCTTCTAAGAGGGTCTTATGCGCTGTCGCTTATGCGTATTTATAACTCTATCGTTTGTGAAGTAAATGTCTTAATTTTTTTTATGGATTTTTATTTATTTTTTTTTAATGGATTTTTTCACCGGAGCATCGTCGTCCATACGAACAACATGGCCAAGCCATCGCAGTCGTTGAAGCGATGTCGTGCAGCGATGTCAATATCATCCGCATACGCCAGCAGCGTCGTAATTTTGTTATATACATACATTTCCAGCATCAGATAGAAGAAGTTGCACGAAAGTGAGTCGCCTTGTCTAAAACTCCTAAAAGTTGTGCTCAACGTCACTCTACATAGCCGTATTAGTATAGCAGGTATTCCAAATTCAGCCATGGGGTCGTACTGGCAGCTGTCAAGAGCGGATTTAAAATCGACAAAGAGATGATGCGTGTCGATTTGCTTATCTAGGTTTTTTTCCAAGATTGGACGTGCTAGGAATATCTGGTCAATGGTGGATATACCAGGCCTGAAGACACACTAGTAAGGTCCAATCAGCTTGTTTATATACAGCTTCGGTATTTCACACAGTATCGTCGATAGGACCTTATATGCGATATTTAGAAGGCTTATCCCACGGTAGTTGGTAAAAACAGCAGGATCACTCTTCTTGGATTGGGCAAAGCACACTGAGATTCCAATCCTCTGACATGTACTCATCGGACCAAATTGTGACTAATACCTGGTAAGCGTATCTTCGCGCCGCGGCCAGAGGTATTCTCATGAAGGCTGAATTTTCCGACTGATGAACCAAAAATGCCTTATTTGCCCACTTTAGCGTTAAAGTCGCCAATCACAATTTTTACATCGTATCTGGGGCGGCGCTCGTATGTGTCCTCTAGGCGCTCGTATAACTCATCTTTGGTCCCATCATCATACTCCTCCATCGGAACATGCGCACATATCAAGCTTACGTTGTTAAATCTAGCTTTGATGTGGATTGTGGCAATTCGTTCGTTCCTAAAACAAAACTTGTGCGCCGCCACATGGCAGCTGTAGTAGACGTCGCATGATGCATACTTCTTACATCCATGCCCCGTCCATTGCATCCCCTTGTATCCATTTCAGGTGCATATCCGTAAATTCTTGTTTCGTTTGCGGTCGTCGTCAACGTGTATCTAGGTTATTATCCGAGGCTGTTTTGTTCTTTTCATTGAGTGTGCATTTTACCCAACGCCTTTGTGACCTGATTCCATTGTTATTAATGGCCATTTTGTTTCACTATTTCTCCACACAATTTTACCTTATAATTTAACTTTTATTTTTACTTTTCTCAAAAAAAAATTTATTATTTCTCTTCTTTTTCCGAAATTTCAACTGGTATTATCATTATTTTCTATCATTAAAAATTCTATTTACTAAAATTTCTTACAATTAATCCCTCGCTACAGGCTTGTTTTGGGTCCGGTAATTTTTGCGCTGCGTGCTTACGGTGCGGCGGCTGCTTGAGGTGAACTGACCGAATGAAACGAGTTATCAATTATTTATTCACTGTGGTACTTTGCTCCTTTAGGCAATTGACCATTATTACTTTTAATTTCGCGCTTACGGTGTCCCTTAGTTGGGCGTCAATTTACTCTATTATTATTTAAAGTTACAAAAAAATACGTTTTAGTGCTCTATAATCAAATCTCTCTTTTATTGAATCCAAACATGAGCTAAACTAAGATGTACTTGTAATTCTGGTGTGCCTTGTCCGATTCACGCGGTTATGGCATTTGTGTGATCTGATGCCAAAATTGGCAGACATAGCGTCAGCAGGAAGTGTGAATTTTGAAAATGAGCTACTAGTAATATTGAAAACAAAGCATTAGAATCTTGGGCTATTAAAAATTAAAATTATTTCTAGTTTGGGCCAGTTTTTAAAAACAAGGTTTTGGGCGGCTAGAATGATGAGAGACTTTTTATGCGTTTTCCAGTTTCCTTTTTATTTATAATTTTAAATATACTTATACATGTCGCGCAATGATATTCCGAGTAGAATTTACTTCGGAATAAGTTAGGAATTGCTTGGCAACTTTATAAAGATAACTACTCGATGCAAGTTTCTTATTTCTCATCTTGCTTCGTAAATTATTTAAGGGTGTATGATGATATTTACGTACATATGTGTGTATGTATATACGTTTATAGAAAAGAAATGTGAACTCAATAATTTGGTTTTTATGCTATGTTAGAATATTGAAGCACCCGTATATGATCCGATATTCCTGCCACTTCCCAATGTTTTATCACTTGAAGACACCTAAAATTGTTTCATGAGGAGAAGTGTAGTGATTTGCAACAAGTAATGAATGAAAGGTACTAAAATTAATGTAACAATTGAAAAAATGGTTTGAAAAATGTACTTGCCACGAAAAAAAAACGAAATGTAATGATTGACGAAAAACTATTGTTATATTTGAAACTAAAAACTAAAATTTTTTTTAAATATATGTATGTATATCCATAGATTTACCTACCTATATACCTTACTAACTACATTATTGGTGCGTACCTATGAATTTTTAATAACGGAAAAATTTAAAATGTCAGTAAGTAAAGAATGTTAAAGCCTATGCGATACTTTATAATAACTTTTGGAGATTATAAAAAAACGTTGTAAAATGTGAAAGCAAAGCAATAATTTGGACTTTGAAGGAAGAGGCAGCGAAAGAGCAGAAATATTAGAATGAAAGTAAATCGAAATATAGTACTATTTAAATGTAACGTTTATTTACATGCATACATACATACAAAATCCACGTACATACATACATATACAAGATTAGCAAGAGTGCATAAATGTCGTTAACACACATAAATTAAGAATCATAGGTTAAAAGTAATTAAACGCAAAAAAAATTGCGTAATTATACAAATAACGTAGAACAAAAAACTAAAATGTAGCCGTGACGTGTTAGCAATAGAATGTAGTTGTGTAGACCGCCATATACTCATCGATGTTCGTGAATAACCGATATCAACACACCACCTCAATCGCCCTTTCTAAATATTTATGTATGTATCAACTTATGTACATATGTATATACATATGTACATAAATATTACCACAAATACACATGAGTTAAATATTCACTAGGTGTTCACCCTTAAAATGATTTCCACACTCTTCTAACATAAATAATACTCTTGATCAGTAGTTAAATGCAGACCTACAAACTTACAAAACTACATACGAGTAGATACATACATATGTAAGTTTATAAGCAAACACTTTGGATGAATCATGTAAACCCAAATACAAAATCAGTCGATGATAACAGGCGAAAATCAAATTGTCAAAACTGAACTCCATGCAAAATCTTTAAACTGAATTTCATTTTGTTAATAATTATGTTAATAGTTATTTAGTTAATCGTTTACCAATTATTTAAATTTTCTTGGAAATCTTCATATTATCATTCCTAACGAAAATCTACTTTATTTTCGGTTGTTCTCAATCTATTTAAATACTTACTCAGTTATTCTCCAAGTAATTCTTATATCGTCCATCACAACATTGTAATAAGTTTAGTTGATTTGACGTGTAAATCGAGTTAACATTACAGCCAAAAAAGTTAAAGGTAATGTATTTAATCACGTCGTGCAATAACCTGATCAGCAATTTTGTCTTTTAGTGCAATTATCTTTACTAAATTTATTCTAAATACTATGAGATTAATTTTTCACGTATCAAGTAGAGCTCAAAAATCGAAATGGAAAAGGGCTTCTTACTTACATATATATGTACATTCATACATAGTATATGAAATGTCATACATACATACATATATACTACATACAAACTAATAAATGTTAGATGCCGCACGTAGAATGAACACCTAAAACATAATTCAATACATAATTTCAAATAATATGCGCATGCCTGGTTGCGTAACATTTCAAAACTATATTTACGTAGATTAGATAAAAAGTTGCCGTTCCTCTCATAAAATATCTTGGCTTTATTGTCATACCTGAACGAAAAGGATGTTCGTTAAAGGATGTTCGAATATAATTCGATCGAATTGGTTTTGGATGAGTTAAAAATAAATTCATACAAAGTACCATCCGATTTTCCTTTGCTGCAAATACAAATAGTAAAATTAACGGTGAATCTCTCTTTGAAGCTTAAAATTTGATAGTAGCATGTTGCTTTTTCATCGCTAAAAATCTCCAAGAAAAATTCTAATACTTTTATCCACCGCTGGTGTAGTTGAAGAGAAATGTCAAATTTTGTTTCAATGTATGGCATTTGAGTATTTATCTAAAATTTGCCACAATCTCGGCATATTTTTAGAAAGAGTGTTGTGAAAATAAATATTGTCAAGATGAGTGCGTTGGGACTATTCATTATGAGCGAACTTTAAGGAACTGTTTGTTTCGGGGGTGAACTGAAATTTTTCGACATCAAAAGAAATGTGATAATATTGTTTCATGCTGCAGTGGAAATCAAGTTGTGGATTTTCGAAATTTTAAGGTCTCTTGTAGCATGAACATATTTTGTCACCCTTTTACTATTGTATTTTTACATTCTGTCCTATTAATGTCAATTTTTCTATATAACCAATCATTTTAAACAAACAATACATTACATCTTATTTGTTGTCTAATATTTTTAGCATCAACTTTTTCTCGTCGCTAATTTTACACTTTAGCGAAAAATATAAATTTTTAGCGATTGAAAATACGGTTCATTTTGTTTATCGCTAAAATTTGCCAAACAATTTCCTCAAACTTTTAAATTTTGGAGATTTTCAGAGATGCTTTTTATGTCAAAATCGCGAAAATAGCTAAAAATTGCTAAAAAAAAAAAAATTTTAGCATATTATGACGATGGAGTTTTAGCGAAAGCGGAAGCTAGAATCCGGGTGCAGTAACATATAAGAAAATCGGATGATAATATTTGCGTACACCCTATATTGCTTGCCACAAGGAACGAAACAATGTTCAACTTCTTTGTTAAGTACATTCTTTGCTACGAACATCCATACGTTGCAAAAATGAGGGACCCATAAAACAATAAAATACTGTACCAATGTTCACATCCATATGTACATAAGATACATATGTAACTTAATACTTTACTATTTATGTACATATATGCATCAACTTAGCTCTGATGCATACAATATACATATACCATATATATAACATGCATATGTTTCTAAATACATATTTATGTATCCGTACTACTGCAGGGATACAGTTACTTTACATACTATATACAGATTCCTTTAAGTCTTCATACTTGTATTGATATAAATACATACACGTGTTGTGCTTGCTTAATTTGCTTTGGTTTTAACATCTTTATAAACATTGTAAATTCTTTCCAAACATACTCATATGTAGATATGTATTTATGTACCAACTTACATATACATACGTACCTATATATATATATAATACAAGCTCGTATATACATATTTACATATCGACATGTACATAAATATGTATATACAATGGACTAGAACTGTATCTACAAGGAACTGAAACTAGTTACTAGATGCATGTATACATATACATATGTACATTCATACATATACTCGCACACGTGTTATTGAAATTCAGTTCATTGATTGTACTAAATACATACTTATATTTTCCATAAATATGCATACATTAATATTTTCATGTGACTGGTAAAATACATTTAATTACACATAAATTGTGTTCAATTGTATTTGTAAACAGTCGAAAATCCACTAATCATTTCGGTTTGATATGTAAATTACATTTTATTGTATGTTTATACTACATTTAAATCAAAAGCCTGAACAGAAAACTGTTAAAATTATAAGTGTGATGTACGATTAATGTATATACATATGTACAGGCCCGACGCGAGGGAGGGATGGGGTTCGGTGGTGATTCCCTTCTTGTCCGGAGTTTTCAAAGGGGCCCGAATTTTCGTTTTGTCTTAGTTTTATAGAAATGCTTTTTTTTATTTTAATTTTGTACGGAAAGAAAAGATTTTGAGAGGGGCCCCGCGAAATTCTCTCCGGGTCCGGATTTTCTCTTGGCGGCCCTGCATATGTATGTACATACATACATATGTATATACGAAAGTATTGTGTTAAAATATTAAAATTCGATTTTTACATGATTCGATTAGATACATACATGTATGTGTATGAGCATATGTATATACATACATATGCACAAGCCTATATACTAGAATACGGATATAGCCTTTTCTGTTGTTTGCGGGATATTTTTATCTTATTGAAGTGATCTTTTACATTTTTAAATTAAAACAAGCTTCATTCTCCAACGAGAACTCTTTAAGCCTCTGTTTATCTAAGAATTTAAAAAGATTTCATCAAATCTTAAAGCTGCTTAAATATAAATTTTGAAAATACATAAATACTTATGTATGACTTGTTTAGCCCATCCGATTTTATCACAATAAACATGCGGGATGAACATATGAACCTCTTGGGTTGACTATTACCCAATGAAGAATCCTCCCACTTTCTTAAAAGATCTGCCGTTAAACCCTTGCAAAAATCTCAGAACGCCTGAGGGCCATCAAAACTCCGTTGGGCCCCTCTATTAGCAAGATAATCCACTCTTCCGTTGCCATCCACCCCCTCTTGACCTGGAACTAACCACAGAGTAACTCTAGGATCCTAATAAGTTTTATACGACAACGGTAGTCAGAACATTTAATTTCTGACTTCTTTGGAGAGAGAGAATATTCTTATAATATATAATTTTTGGGTAGAAAGGGGGCCAACAAATCCATACATATGTACATAAAATGTTTAGTGAGGCTATTGCCGAACAAATATTTATGTACCTACATACTTATTTCATGACCGAGTACATGACTTAACGAAGCGTTAAATTTGGCTATAAAAGTTCAAAGAATCGCTTTGGCAACCGTAAATTTGTGGTAATGCAACTGGGTTCGGGGTCAGTTGGTTAATTTACATATACATACATATGTACATATAAAATTTCAATCACACAACTTCTAACATTTAAAATTATACTGCTGGATTTAGTTTTGCCTTTATAAAATATTTTAAAAACTTACGCACTGTCCAACCTGCAGCCGGTCAATAAATATCAGCTTGTAGGTCTATCCATTTGAAGTATTACGATATAACATAAAGACGCATACCTCAAATGGTAGGAAAAGCTCGGCCAAACACCGAGCTATATTGAGTAAGCGCCAAATTATTTTTATTATTATTTACCAACAACAATTATTAACCTATAACAATTTATCTGCAAACATTTAATTATCCAACAGTCAAAGTAATGTATGAAAATATATTTATACTCGTATTCGGTTAGGTTTGCAACGATAACGAACTTTGAAACAAAGCTAAGCAGTTCCTTAATGTGTATGTATATACATACTTTTAAACATAAATCATAGTTTTAAATCTTTTGTGATCTTGTTCCACATTTACACACAGTACTTGCTATAATTTGGGTATAAAATATATATTTAAAAAAAATGGAGTGATAAAAGCAAAATTAATTGCTATAATTTATGTATTTTAAGTAGGATTCTTAAAGCACAAATAGACAACAATGGTGAGATCTTTTAAAAAGCCGTAAGTAGCTATCGATTTCGGTATTCGGCGAATGTTAATTTAAGCACAAACACTCGGCTTCAGTGAAAATATACTCTCCTTCGAACTAAGATACTTATTTTCACATTCGTAAATTCATACAGACATACCTATGTAACACCTACACATATATACATATATTCCATATAATTACTTAAAAAATTATTTATTATTGTGTATTACTCTTGCGCATGAACTGTATATTTCCATACGAATGTTATTTGTCAGTATCCTTGCGGTTATTTATTTTATATTTTTATTTAAGAAGAAAAGAAGCAAAAACTGCAATAATAAACCAAAACTCAAATAAAACCAAATCGAAACAGTTTTAAGTGTTTTTTTTCCGACAGGGAGGAAACATACTCTTTTTGCCCTTTTAACTTTCAGACACATTTAATAAATGTAAATAAAAGCGTTCGGAAATTACTTGAAATAAGCGGATCTCGCTTTTAAAAAATTCGCAAAGAGTAGGTATATTTGATATGTACAATGTACATCCTTTTTCACAATCAACAACAGGATGGTGTGTAACAGCGTCGCTATTTAAGCATCGCTATTAAAAGTAAAAATTTCATAGACAAAAAAGAAAATGTAAACATAAAAATGACACGCTGCCTTGGGGTCACCCCTGCAACACCAATTCCCTTGATATACTTCTTAGCCAACGAACTTCCACCTGCGGACAGGGCCAAATGGCTGACTGCCAAGGAAATAGCAAACACTATTTCTACAGACAATTCCTTCAAAAACATTCTTAAGGAACCTACAAATATCAAATCCAGAAAAATATTTGACGAGTTCAGGCAGATTTTTAAAGGCCTGGACATGATTGACGAAGCAAACCGTGCCCGAACCTTAAGGTTATAACGAACACACTGCATGATAAAAAAGGAAACATCTCACCAGTGATTATCAGAGCCCTATACGCACAAATGGTAATAGCAATTTCAAAATATACAGACGCTTCGGTAGGGGCAGATGCAACTGGCTGCGACAACTTCAACTACACTATTAACACAGGACACTCCTTTAAACTAAGTTTCAAATCCTCCTCCAGTTTTGGCGAAATTAACGCCATGAAAAGGACGATAGCCACGGACCTCAAGTTCGAAAAAATTGCTATCTTTATGGACAGTCTGACGTCATGCCCCAGTCACACCTGATTCCCTGCAACGAACTTACAAAAGGAGAAGCTTTAAATCACATTAAAAACAAAATTCATGATGAAGAATATGCGGAGTTTCGCAACTTTTCATACAACAAACCAATTACACTTTCACAGGTCAGACCAAACAGATAACAAAAAACCATTGTTTCACAACTGTAATTATATGCCTCGTCAGATAAAAACACTTAAGAGGGTCCTCACCGGCTACACTTACATATAATGCAACATATCTGGAAAAAATAAACGTACACAACCACAGCATTTGCAGGTATGGGCAGCAGGATAATTATCTGCATCAAACATTCCATTGCAACTTGTTTGAAAATGTTAGAGCAAACTTCGAAATTTTCAAAAACTGCACCAAATTCGAAGAAATCTTTCTACACTTTGACACAGGTAAGATTACTCAATTAGCGGATTTTCTGCAAAAAATTTAACTTTATTTTAAACATTAGAACTGATGGTTTAACAGTGGTTAATACCGTCCACCTCGCTCCTTTTCGTTTATACGCGTAAACAAAAAATGAGACAAATCTGAAGAATCGCCTAACCAAACGCCAATCAAACACGAAATCACTTACAACAACCCTTCGATACAAACTGTCAACACACACTCTTACAACACACATTGGGACGCAAATTCCCAAATACCAATTCTCATCGGATCGAGTAATCAACCTTCGTGTCACAAAAAGAGCGTTCACTCTTAGGACCAGAACTACGAAAACAGGAGGGACAACCTGGCGCTTTGAAAACCTCGCAGTTTTAGCCAAAAAAATTCAGAATACAAAAAAAAAACATAAACATTAATGGCGAAAAGTTGATCGTATCCTCCAATTAAGAACTGTACGATAAATTATGCCTGGATGTAAATTGGCACAACAAAAAGTCTCTATTTATCGGGTGGATTTGCCACCACCTTTTCCTCTGACCAAGTGACTGCTTCTGGTTGTTTCCAGTTTTGAACGCCGTGTGGATATTGTATATTCTGAAAAAATTGCAAGTTTGTATGTAATTTTTCCTGTATAAGCCATCAACATTCCACCCTGTCGGACAAGAAAAAGAAGAAAACAATATACATATTTAATTTTCCTTGACATTTTTACAAGCAATATGCGATTCAAAAATAATCACACAAGTGCTTTTATTTTATACTTTGTGTGAATGGAGACATTCAAAAAAACATAAGCAATAAAAATTAATCTTCAAAAAATTAAGTAGACATGTTGAGTAATCGTCGCCAATTCTTAAGTAAAGTTAAGTAGTCTTGACTAACTGAGCCTTAAGAATACAAAAAAATTGTTATCTCTGATTCCAAGTGAACTCAAAAAAAGAAGAAAACCAAGGCATATTAACAAGGTAAAAGCATTGGAGAAAATACAACCCTATAATGTAGTTTGTTATTGTGTTTGGTCCATGATACGTCAAACAAGAGTTGTGAAATTTGGCGAGTGTGACAATGGAAAGTAGAGAAATTCAAAATAATTACTTAAAACAAAAATTCTATCAAAAGTAGTTAAAATGTATTTTGCAAAGGCTCAACAGGCCATAGAAGCATTTGCCAATAAGTTTTTATATTTAATTTTACACTGCGGAAACACTAAATTATCCCGTACCATCGCAAATTTAAAAAAAAAAAAGTCCATCAGCATTTAGTTCCGGCTCCGCCACAGATTCGATTGCAACACTATTTAAATAACACAATTTATAAACACACATATACATACATACATATATGCATGCAGAACACTCACATATGCGATGGAATATATAGCGAGGGAACCGAGTTGGGCATTAAGTTTGTTCTTTGCGATCCTACATCACAATCAGACCCCGAATATGGTTCGGAACAAACCAAGCCATTTAAAGACAACTCCATACCACAACCTCATTTCCAATTAGATTTCGCCACTGATTCTGCGGAACTTTCCCATTTCTGATACCAATATTTTAAATAAAATCACAATTTTACACTTCAATATACATACATATGTGCTTATTTTCAATCCAATATTTACAAATTGTAAATAAACAAAAAATCAAAATATCAACCCTGCTTCTGCTACCTGTTTAATGTGTCTTGAATAAAACGATATACATATTTAATTTTCCTCGACATCCTTACAAGCAATATCCGATTCAAAAATAATCACACAAGTGCTTTTATTTTCTACTTTGTGTCAACGGAGATATTCAAAGAACATAAGCAATAAAAATTAATCATCAAAAACTAAGTAGACATGTTGAGTAATCTTCGCCAATTCTTAAGTAAAGTTATGTTAAGTCTTGACTAACTGAGCCTTAAGAATACAAAAATTTGCTTTCGCTGATTCCAAGTAAACTCAAAAAAAGTGCTGCCAAACTCAAATGACAAATTTTGAGATTTCGACATCAACAGGCACAAAGTAAGAAAACAAAATTTTAGCAATATAACTTTATTTCATAGCACTATTCTGGATTTGTGAGAGTGTGAGAATAATATTTCTCAACTAAGAAAGTAGGCAAAATTAAGCAACAATTAAAATGCAGCGGAAAACTTTAAGATATACATCTGTTACTTGATTTATACTAAGTTTGGTTTGCCATCTCAAGACGCCTCGGAAGAGAATATTCGGCGCGTTATTGCTGACATACGGCCCCAATTGCTGTAAAAAGTGATCGAAAATTGGGCCTCTCGGCTGGAATTTATTCGAGCCAGCCGCGGTGGTCACTTGGCCGAAATCATTTTATCGTTTTATCATAGATAATATGATACGATATGGTATCTGGAAGTTTGTATTGCATTTTGCAGTTTCTTCGCCACCGTTGAGGTTTGCTAGCAGAATAAATGAAAACGCAATAAAAATAAGAATAAATAAGAGATATTATTTTCATTAATGCCAAAAGATCATATACACATATTAAAAATTAATTTTTTGATTGGCTAGAGTAAGAAAGCACGCCCCTGGAGATTCACTCGTGTTGTCCATTCTTATACATTTATGTTCTTTGGATATACATACTAATGGTACAATCAACATTTTTTCAAGTTTTGAAAGAAGTTTTTAATATATTGCTGTCACGGCCTTGCCCTCTCTAAATAAAGCTAGAAACAAGTATCGAGGATAAACCAAAACACTTCGTGACTAATTCACATAAAAATCTACGAAATGGCGCTACGAATGAGCTCACTAATGCCACTCTACCAATTTCGACTCTACAACGTAGCTATTCGAACTCAGTGATGCCTTTCATTAATGGTGACAAAATAAAGTTATGTATCTTTGGAACTGAAACCTGTAAATCATCAGTATCATCAGTATGCAAACATAAATACTTAGATAAGATAAATATTATTTTTAGCGTCGCACTTAACTTTTATGTGAATTTTTTAAATTTTTTTTAATTTTAATTCTAAATAGGTGATAGTAATGTATTCGTTCAAATTTTTGTTCATTAACAGATACATCTATTTGGACGAATTAATTTATAATGAAGAAAAATATTTTTAAACACGACGCAATTGCTATTTCAGATTATTTCAGTGAATACGACGAAAAATGAAAAAACAAATAAAATCACACAGTTTTTAGCATGGCGGAATTATACAGGTGACATTTTTAGAACAGATGATTCCAAATTGATCTGTTTTCTGATTGGCTTAATTTGTTTGGTAAGCTGTTGTCAAGACAATGTGTTGATGACATTTTTATATTCGTTATCAATTTTCCTACAAATTAATTGTGTTATGTAAGCCATAGTGGAATAATATACAGGTGAAGTTAGTATGAATTCACCAGATGGTATGCTGCGATAATTGTGGCATGCATTTTGAAAGTAGTAGAAAGAGGGAGCAAATAAGTACTAGTAATTTGAAAAAAAAAACGGAAAAAAATTGTACAAGGAATACTGAGACTAAATGAAATTTTTAGACATGAAAAGAAGGAATTAAAAAACTCTTTCCCCCTTTACTTGGGTTTTGAATACAGACATTAAATAAATGTTAAAAATAATAGTAAGAACTTATGAAGAGTACAGAATCGGACCTTTTGAAATGGGTCCAGCTATAAATCATTTTAGAGCATTATTATGTATATGCATACTAGTATGAATAAAATAATAATAAAACAACAGAATTAAAGTGGAAAACAGCTTAGCTGGAAAAACACTATTTATTTAACCGCCCTTTTAATTTCACTTTTTACATTTAATGTTTTTATACACGAGCGTACTTGTACACAAGGGTGTTTTAACTTTGTTCACATAACGGTTGCTTGTAACAGCATAACGGAATCAAGATAGATATAGACATATGTATATATACCAAAATGCTCAGAATGAAAAGAGAAGCCAATTTAGCGATGTATGTATGTCTGTCCGTAGGTCCGTCGGTCCGTCCGTGCTTTAAAACAAATTGAGTGAAGTTTGGTATTTGGAGCGATCTTGAACTAGGAAATTAGGTATTTATGTAGTTTTGAAAAATGGGCGTTGCCACGCCCACTTAGGAAAAAGTTGCTGTATCTCAATAACGGTGTAAGGTATCGTCACAAAATTTGGTTAACAAATTTTTCTCAATATTATAACCCAACGGAAACCCACTTTCCCGCCCAACCGGCACGAGGGGCTCAATCCGCATAACGTACGGATGTTTTTTAAATATACAAATCTTAGGTGCCGAGTCGTGACAGAAGAAAGTTTGTTAAGCGTCGAGATCACTGTTATTATTGTTAAAAAAATTTTAAATCGGACCATAACCTCGCCCACCTCCCATATAACGGAAATTTTGAAATATGCAAAATTTTCGTTTTTTTTTTCTTTTGGAACATATTAATTGAAATTTGTTATTTAGATATTAATGTTTGTTTATTTTTCTGTTGGCCTAGTAAATGTTAATAATTTACAATTTTATTGAGCTCAAGGCCAGTTTATCGAAGATTTTTGTGAAAAAACAACAACAGTTTTTTATGGTAGAAGTTATAGTACTATTTCCTCATCAGACTTCTTTTTTTTAAATTAGTTAAATTTTATAAAAAACTGTTGTTGTTTTTTCACAAAAATCTTCCATAAACTGGCCTTGAGCTCAATAAAATTCTAAATTATTAACATTTACTAGGCCAACAGAAAAATAAACAAACATTTATATGCAAAGATGAGCACGCCTTAAATGCATTCTAATATAAAGTAAATAACTTAAATACAGAATTTGCAAATAAAACACAAACAACAACCACACAAACAAGTTAAAATAGCGGCAGATCAGTTGCTCTTGTTTGTAGTTGTTTTGTTTAAGGAAGATGAAATAAAGACAACAGCCAACTCGGCTAGCGTAGCACAATATGTAGCGTATTGGACTGCAACTCCGAGCTCCCGGGTCCAAAGCCTGGAAGAAGTGGTTATGGAAAATATATTTAATTAATTTAATAAAAAGAAGTCTGATGAGGAAATGTGGTGATTTCCGAAATAGTACTATAACTTCTACCATAAAAAACTGTTGTTGTTTTTTCACAAAAATCTTCCATGAACTGGCCTTGAGCTCAATAAAATTGTAAATTATTTAGAGAGATAGTTAACTAAGAAACTTGATTTTATGAAATTTTGAAAAATTGTCGTTACCACGCCCACTTATAAAAAAACATCTGTAGGTATCTCAATAACGAAGGTATTGCCACAAAATTTGGTGAACATATTGTCCTTGATATCACTAGCATCACCGCCTAACAACGCCTAACTTCTATATAACGGAAATTTTAAAAAAATGCAAAAAACTTCGTTTTTCAGTATTTATTCGAAGAAATTGAGTAAAGTTTAATACTAGCAGCGATTTAAACAAAGAAACGGATTTTTTATGAAATTATGGGCACAAAAACACATCGCGAGGGTATATAAAAATCGGCTTTCCCCGAATTTAGCATTTCTTACTTGTTGATTAAATATTTCATTCTAATCTTTAATATATGTATGTGCATAAGAAAATATACATATATGTATGTACATACATATTGTATATCTAAAAATGTTTTCACAATTTATTGCAAAACCTTAAATAATTTTACACCGTCCTTACCTCAAATCGCAGACGCAGAACGTATAAAATTAGCAGTCCTGCTAAAGTGTGCAAAAGTGGTTTGATAATTTTGAATAAAAAAATGCTAATGCCTATGGACTCACCGCAAAACAGAAATATGTTCAGGCTAGAGACAAAATGTGTGGTTCGGCAAAATTGCTTTTACAAGCAGAAACAGTAAGTAATTATGACGGTTTAAAGCAGGCACTAACGGATGAGTTTCAGCGCAATCTTAGAAGTGCTAGAGACCGTAAAAAGAAAAAAGATGAATCGTTTCATGAGTACATGCCTCATACGAGGGGTTTAGCTGCTACAGGTGGTGTTGAAGCTGCGGCAGTGATGCGTTAATTATAGCTCCACGACAATATCTTAATTGTGTTGAGCAATTAATAGATGACTATGAGAAGCTGGGGTTAGCACCGAAACAATGCCCTGTAGAGCTGAAACTCTTTCCTGATGGTGTTATTAAACCATTTCGTCAGTCACCGAGTCGCTTATCAGCAGATGAAGCAGTTAAAAATCAGGTCGACGAATGGCTGAAGCAGGACATTGTACGGAAGTCGTCATCGAACGCAGCTACTTTAATCGAAGACGTCATAGTTAACCTGCAGGGGGCAAGATGGTTTATTTTTCAGGAACTTGTCAACGAAAGTAAAATGCATTTATACATGGACGACATCATTGCATTTATACATGGACGACGTCATTGTTTACATTTGTTTACAGTTTGTCAGTAATCCCAACGCAAATTTTCTGTTCACAAAAGTACCATATTATTTATTTTGTATGGAAAAGTAATAGAATATTGACTAAGTGTACATTACTGAAATTAACAACGCGAGAAATACCAAGATTTACATTTATTGACTTGTATATAATTTCACCATGATGTAAGCTAGGAAAATAATTAATTTTATATTGTTGTGCGGGTTATGCGATATTCCGAAGTGGAAAAAAAAAGATTCAAAATAGATGGGTAAATATTTGTTGTGTGCAAAGACATTGGAAGGGGGAATAGGTCCCTTTTTCAAGTGCCGAAGGGGAAGGAAAAGAGGATGCAGTTGGTCAAAGTGTGTGGTATAGAGCTTGCCCTTCGAATATACAAAATTTAGGAATAAAGAGGAATTTGTTGGCAGAAGCTGAAGAAAATTCAGTTTGTAAGCAAACCGTGTAAGTAATCAAAAATACTTACACTCAAGCTTTGGTAATGACCTTTTTTTTATTAAACCACGCATTAAGGTATTTTTTTTATCACTTTTGTCAGAGTGCAATTAAACAATTTTTTGTTTTTTTATTTTCATCAGTGGTGAATAAATGTCAATTGCAATTTGCCTGGGCTTATTTTAAAAAAAGCGAATTCATACAATTCGCTTTAGTTTTGACAAAAAAAGCAAAAACAAAATACACGTTGTTTTTGGTGTTGTCGTGGCGACACCACCTTAAAGATTGGTTTTTAGAGGACAATAATTTCAAATAATTACAAACGAACATGCATTTTCGACTGTTTGATTTACTCTTTACTGTACTTGGAATTTTTGTATATTTCTCTGCAAAAACACTATATGACCTGAAAATCAAAGAGAACTAAACGATAATGAATTCATAAAAGGTGGTGTTAATCAATCAGTTGATTGGTGGTTGGTTGTCAAACTCAACTGTTCCGTTTAACTACAAGAAATGTAAAGGTATGGTTCACTATAACATTTGGCGGTGACGCTACAGTGTAAAAACTATTTCGCGAAAGTTGAATACAAAGGAGATAAAGTTTTACAATAACCCACCAAAGCGTTGCATATTTAGAATCGCTACCACCTTACATGAATTCGCTTTGGTATAAAGTCTGAATGCATTATTACAGTCAACAATGAGATATGTCAAACTATTTGATTCATTGTTATACAAAGATTGAAAATTATCACACTTAAATTCCAATCAGCAGGCATGCGTTTTTCCGACCATATTCTAAAAAAGAGCCCGTGCATGCACTTAATCAGCTCCTCTATGTCATACTAGAATAACTCATCTAGGAAACCCATCAGCACCGGGAACTTTGTTATTCTTCAATTGTGCAATTGCTTACCGAATTTCATAACAGTCGCATTTCGGCCAGCTCTTTCTCTCACGAAAAATGCGTCTCGTGTCCTTCAACTCCCGATATCGATCCAGCAAAGCTCGAGTTACGTCAACTCCACCGCCAACTTACATTCCGACTATTAACTGGGCAAGGTAGCAACAAGATAATATTGCCTACCTTGCACTTTTCCAAATTTAACATATGCAATTGCAAGAGGTAAACGAACCAATGATTTCGCAATTATCCAGTTGCGAAATCAATGGATAAGCAATAATAAATAGAATACATAATAAGCACAATAAATGCAGAATACATAATAAGCAGAATATTTAAGAAATACATAATAATCAGAATAAGCAGAATATTTAAGAAATACATAATAATCAGAATAAACGTAGAATAAGCATAATATTGTTATAAATAATACTGTTAGCTTGTAAGTAAGTCAGTTCTGAAGAACCAATAAACGAGTTAAGCAAAATTAAACTTTTTTTTTTCGTGAGCCGAAGCTCAACACATGTAATTGGCGCAGTCGACGGGAATCAATTCCTAAGAATTGATTAGCGAATAAAACGGGAAACCTAAGTTTACCTCGGCATTTCAAAGAGTGATTTAATTCCAAAGAATTGATTAGCGAATAAAACAGGAAACCTAAGTTTACCGCCGCATTTCAAAGAGTGATTTAATTTCAAAGAATTGATTAGCGAATAAAACGGGAAACCTAAGTTTACCGCCGCAT
The DNA here is from genome assembly GCA_963971545.1 of Philophylla caesio. Lineage (NCBI taxonomy): Eukaryota > Metazoa > Arthropoda > Insecta > Diptera > Tephritidae > Philophylla > Philophylla caesio. The sequence continues at coordinate 34,085,336 of OZ020608.1, read as the reverse complement.
TTCAAAGAGTGATTTAATTCCAAAGAATTGATTAGCGAATAAAACGGGAAACCTAAGTTTGCCGTCGCATTTCAAAGAGTGATTTAAAATCCGAAAAGTTTACAAAAAAAAAAAAAAACTATGTTGAGAATCCCGAAGGACACCAAAACAATAAAAATTGTGAAACATTAAAAAAAATTGTAAAACGACCAACAATATAAATTGTGCATCGTGAAGTAAAACCTTTTCTAAACTGTTCCTGTACCGCAATACAAATCGTAAAATAAAAATGGAAGGAGAAAATTCAGCAAACAACTTCACTATTCCTGTGTCGGAACTGCTTAAGGAAGCAAGCAGGATTAAGGAGTATAGAGGTAACAGCGACTACGACCTAACCTCATTCATCAGGTAAGTCGAAATCTTCCTGCCCCTGTTCGAAAATACACCAATGAAGGAATATGTGTTCCAGCGGTGTGTTATAAACAAGCTGCAAGGTGAGGCAATCAACGTAGTCAGGGGACTAGGCGCTCAACCAACGTGGGACCTCATAAAGAAGGAGCTCATCAAGAACTTCGGCGTGAGGGATACATACATACCACCAGCTGTACTATCGGGCCATCAATGCAACAAACAATAATAACATGCAATTAATACTAACACTTTTACTGCTGACGCTGACGATAACAACGGCAACACTAACGATACAACCTATTGAAAGTACAGACGGATATGCCGAAATCCAACTCGACAAAGTAGACTTTATTCAAAATTACTGTAAAATCATACATGTAATAGAAATCAATAAAATTCTCGAAATTGTAAATACCTTACAACAAAATATAAGAGCAACAAAAGTAGACAATAGGTTACTTTTAGAAAATGAATTAAAAAGAGTGAGAACAAAACTTTTAGCAATTTTACCCCACAGACATAAGAGAGCATTACTAAATGTATTAGGTACTGGACTAAAACTTTTAACAGGAACAATGGACGACAATGGCAGAACAGAAATAGAAACACATCTAAAAATAATTGAGGAAAACAACCATAACGCAATAGAAAACTTAAATAAAAATATGAGAATAATTAACCATTTTAGCAAAACATTTAAGGAACTCAAATTAGCAGTAGAAAATGACAGACGAAATGTTATACAGAAGTTTGATGACTTAAATATAGAAAACGATAAGATATTCAAACAACTTTCGTATATAGACCTTCTTTTAAAAATTAAAATTTTAGAGAACAACATAGACCATATAATTAATAATATAGCATCCTCAAAACTTAACGTAATGACTAGCAACAAGAAATAGATATACCTTTTTAAACTACAAAACATTGAATTAACAACCACAGAATACCAGGAAAATAAATTACTGTTTATAATAAAAGTCCCAACAGAAATAACCCCATTAGAAAGATCATTAGTCACCCCAATAAACAATAATAACTATGTTACACTAAAATTCAAACCACAAGAAATAATATATTATAAAAATAGGACATTTGATTATACACATGATTTAAATATAAGAAATTTACAAGAAAGCAAATTATGTATTTATAGTAATACTTGCAAAAGTACAAACAAAAATGTAACAGAAATAGTAGAAATCGAAAATGGTTTGATTTTATTGAAAAACTCACCAGGCTATAATCTAACTAGCAATTGCGACAATAGAAACATATTACTAAAAAAAACTATTTGCTCACTTTCCATAACTGTATGTACAATAAATCTAAATAATCAAACTTTCAAAAATACAAACAAAGAATTCAAAGATAATTTTGTATTACCAAATAGCATAAAAGTCAACAACACCAAAGTTGAACCAACTTTCGAAGAAATTATATTAAATAACATCCAAAATGTAGAGAAAATAAAAGAACTGAAGTATCATAAAGTAAGTCATTCACAATTCGCTGTTGTAATATTTATAATAATTTTAATAACTATCATATTACTGATTATGGCCGTTGTCCTTGCATATACCAAATATAAAAACATTAAAATAAATATCCAGGAGTATTTTCAAACAAAGGACGGGAGAAGTTACGTCAACTCCACCGCCAACTTACACTCCGACTATTAACTGGGCAAGGTAGCAACAAGATAATATTGCCTACATTGCACTTTTCCAAATTTAACATATGCAATTGCAAGAGGTAAACGAACCAATGATTTCGCAATTATCCAGTTGCGAAATCAATGGATAAGCAATAATAAATAGAATACATAATAAGCACAATAAATGCAGAATACATAATAAGCAGAATAAATGCAGAATACATAATAAGCAGAATATTTAAGAAATACATAATAATCAGAATAAACGTAGAATAAGCATAATATTGTTATAAATAATACTGTTGGCTTGTAAGTAAGTCAGTTCTGAAGAACCAATAAACGAGTTAAGCAAAATTAAACTTTGTTTTTTTTCGTGAGCCGAAGCTCAACACATGTAATTCTCGTGTTGCGCCAGATCAGAATGTGGTGTTGTAGGCAGCTTCTTTTCCTTCCGTAACGGCACGACATTCCTCGTCATACTAGTTGATTTTTCCGATGAATGAATCCACTGCTCGGAAATATCGTTCTGCTGGTTATTTCTCTTTTACAACTTTATATTAAGATATCCTGAAGTTCCACTATTTTGAAGAGTTATGACCAAATAAATACACTGCAGTGGTACTCAGATCTCCATGGGGCATGCCCTAACATCTTTCAAGCGAGGATGTACGCTATCAGTATGTGTGCCAATATTAACTTACGTAGGAACCTACTAGATGAGAGGATTCTCATTCTTAGTGATGTTGTTGTTGTTGTAGCGGCTAGCTACGCCCCACTGCGCTGGCGGGCTCCATCAATCATTATCGTCAAGCTCAACTAACGAGAGGTTCAGGAAACGAGCTGTTTCAACAGGGTCGGACCATAAGGAGAGGGGTGGTATTATTATTATTATAAGGGCATAGTAGCGCTGCGACCTAGCATGATCTATTGTGCTAAGTTTTTGTCACTCCATCCTTAGGCTACTTAAAAAGATATGCACTTTGGATGGTGTAGTTGCCCATATTCTGGATGCAGATAATTTTCGCTCCCCCAGGTATATAAGCCTGAGTCCGCTTATTCTTGGGCATTCACAAAGTATATGTTCAGAAGTGAGGGGTGTTAGTTGAGTGGGTTTTGCCGGGCATGTGAATAGGTTATTGGTGTCGTGCGGAGACTCTCCACAAGCCGGGCAAGTGTTGTGGGTGTCGGGGTTGATCCTGGATAGGTAGGAGTTAAACCTGCTACAATATCCAGATCGGAGTTGAGCCAGAGTGACGCCCGTCTCCCGAGGCAGCTGGAGCTCCTAAGCTGCTATAGGTGGTGGTTGGACTTCCAGGACTGCATTCACAGGGCAGGTGTCGATATATTTGGATACCGACTCCCTGTGGATTGTCGGTACGTCCTTGGGTCCAGCGGTAAGCGTACGTAAGTCAGCAGAAACTGCTTTGTGAGCTTTAGATTGTGCTCCTGCACTGGGAGCACGTTAGCATCATTATAGAGGGAATCCACAGGCGTCATCAGGAGACATACAGTCACTGTCCTGAGTGCGGCGTTCTGGCAATTCTCCAGTCTTGACCACTGAGTCCTGCTAGTTCCAGGCGACGCAGCATAATTTAAAACCGACCGGCCAATCGTCTTGTATGTTGTCAACAACGTTTCTTTGTCTTTGCCCCAAGTTCTGCCGGCGAGCGGCCTTGTTGATAGTGATAGACAGTCGCCGTTCAAATGTCTCTCCTCCTTCGAAGTTAAATTCTCGATGGTTTTGAAATGCATCGAGAAGCTTAAATACCTATAAATTAAATACAGAGAAATCGAAGGGAATAAGAGAGCGGATATTTTTCCAAGGCTGGCAGGCGGGAGATTAACAAATTAAGAACAACATCACTGGAGGAAGAAACTGGTATTTTACAGGCTAGAAGGTTACTGGGTTTATACGTCAGAAGATACAAATTGGTATGTTGACGTGGCACTGTAGGCTCAGGGGCTGGTGGTCTGGTCACGAGACCTTCTTTGATATGTTACTCCACCAAAGAGTGTCCATTAAACATACTTCCACAGTGCGAGTTCCAGATTAGGTCCTGTAAGGAGGTGAGGGCACATTAGACCCTTCGCAACCACTTTAAATGACAATGACGATATTCGGATTAAAACGAATGTAATGAGTCGAATCGCTCCTATGGCTTGGTCCTTGAGACACCATTGCACCTGCTCCTAGAGTGCAATGCTATCTTGAGCTGACGAGAAAAATACATAGGCTTAGCAAGTTCTGGGGACAATGGGTATTAAAATGGTAATTCAAAACTTATTTTATTTATCTATTTACACATGATTCAATTATTAAAGGTTTGGTAACTAAGCAGCTAGCTCCCTCACTTACTGTCAAACGGCTCCCTTATCATCAAAACCGCGTTGCTTCTTAAAAATACTAATAGTAGTAACATCAAAACTTTTTAATACCAAAAACTAAGAGGCAACACTTTTTGTTTCTTTTGTCCGCGTAAACGGTAAGTTCAAATTCGGATTTTAATGACAGCATTTTTTCTGATTACAAGATTGACCCCGTCTGGTAAATATTTCATGTAAATGTGTATAAATGACACGCTTTTTCATTGAATGGTTTTTGCACGCATATAAATTCGATGTGACAGAGTGGAAAGTTTTGTAATTTCTAGAAGGACTAGGTTTAAAGAAATTAAAAATAATGTGACAAGAATTTGTAGGAACTAAATTCTTGAGGTCTGAAGTTTGATTTATTTTTCTTTTAATATATAAAGATATTCTCTCTAAAATTTCGAATTATTGTGGTTTACTTACAACTCCATTAACTCCATAAGGTCACTTATTATTTATCGGAATAAAATTTTTGGTCCTTTCACCGTCCAGGGGTTCATCATATTAAGAATAACCCTGATACCAATAATAAATAACTTGATAACTTATATTTGCTTTATACCATAAAATCGTTTAGTTCATGGGACACATAGATTGAATATTTATTCGCTAGTTAAAAATTAAAAAAAAAAATATCTACCAAGAATGAAATGTCTTTGAAATTTTTAACTAAAAAAATCACTAACATTTTACTACTTATTGTTTACTTTTTAAGGGTAACAAAATCTTACCCGTTTTCCATACTTCGTAAAACAACCCTTTATAAGGGAGTGTCAAAATTCGAATGTCATTATTTACCTAACCTTTTATCATGATTCAATCATACAAGGTTGGATAATTAGGCAGTTGTCTCACTCTTGCACTCTGCCTTAAGGTAGCCTGCGTTGCTCTCTTTTAATGTAAGAAAAAAAATGTTATCAAACACGTGAAAATTAGTACTCTTCTTGCGAAATGGCCCGGCAGGCAACACTGTTGCCTTTTTGTAGTTTTTAAATTATTTCAGCATGCCCTACATTAAATAATCGCATTGACGACATTCTCGTATGCTTTCCAGTAGCCTTGCTTATCTAGCAGCGATCAGGAAATGAAATTTTTTTCTTTGCATGTATGAAATTGATTGGTCGTTGGTTCGATTCCCGGCCAGGTCAGATCATATATTTTTTCAAAGAAAGCATTTTATGTTTTTTAATTTTTTACAGTATATATTTTATATAAAATAACATAAAATTAAAAACAAAAGAATTTGTATAAATAAAACCATAAAGTTAAAATATCGAATAGACCAGTTTTGACTAACGTCTTTACTTGATTTCTAACAGATGTATATCAATAAAAATTCCGTTAATTTTTTGACGAAGGTATTGTGTGGTGTTTTCCATATGATGAATTTCATATCAAATCCAATATGCGAAAACTGCTCAAATAATTTGGATAAGCAAAAAATATTATCTCAATTACCAAACACCATGACATCTAAGGAAATTAAAGACATTTTTGGGCATGATTTATCTTACAAATTGATAAAAATTAGCAAAGATATACAAAAAAATAAAACAGAGTTTTCGGACGTCAAACGCTTTAGCATGGACAGACGTAGTTTACCTGAACAAACTTTAAACACAGTAAAATTGTTTTATGAAGATGATGAAATCAGCCGAATCATGCCTGGGTCACAGGACTCAATTGTAGTAAGACAAGGAAACATACGCGAGAAACTTCAAAAAAGACTAATGCTGTCATCGCTTCGTGAAACTTACTATGAATTTAGAAAAAAAATCCTTCACTTCAATTAGGATTTACAAAATTTACCATGTTACGACCAGAGAATTGTATCAAACTTGGGGTTGGAAACCAGCAAAATGTTTGTGTGTGCACATTGCATCAGAATGTAAAACTGATGTTCGAAAAATCGGGTTTGAAATCGATGGAAGGTCAACATAATTTCAGAAACTATAAAGATGTTATTAAATTCGTTGTCTGTAATGGTAATATAGAAAACAGCGAGTGTTGCGTATCAATGTGTGGTCGGTGCTACGATAATTTAACGAACCTTAGAACGATGATGTTGGAATATTACGAAAAAAATTCGATTCAAGAAGTCATTTACATTTACTCTATTAGAATAAAAAAAAATCTGTATAACTTCCAAAGTATAGCTAGGTACCTTTTTTTGACACACAATAATATCAAAATAAAAAAAGTTAACAAGAGATGCATTTACTTAAATAAATTTAAAAAAAAAAGAAAAAACACCCCATTTTAGTTTTCAGATATGTTATATACATATATTAAATAGACCTTTCTAAAATAAAATTTTATTTTTCAAAATCGCTTGATCTTTGAAGTGTTTTTGCAGTTTAAAATTTTATTTTGGAAAAAAATTTTTTTTCAGTGTACTAAAAAATTTTTACAAAGTATTTTTTTGAAAGCTTATTTCAATACCTTTCTAATGGTATGAAGATCTTTGAAATCGGTACAGCCATTCCGTAGTAATCACACTTTAAAAGTACCTATTATCGTAATTTTTCGAACATTTTCGAATATTTCGATACCTTGCCACGCCCACAATTTTTCGAAAATCCATTTTCTAAAAATAAGGTTGTGTTTGGGTAGGTAAGATGTACCTCTATGCAAAATTTCATCAAATTCTGAGGGGGTCGGGTTCAAAATGTACGTTTTTTTCAGCCTTTGAAATGAAATTCATCATATACAAAAAATTTTTTTCGAAAAACTAATATTACATTTTTAGTGACTTGAATCTTACAATTTTATGATCTACAAAAATGGTAATTATATTTTTAAAAAAGTTTGAAATTTTAATAAAGTATTTATACAATCCTGGTTACTGGGTTTTTAATAGATACCTCTTATTTTGGTTGCTAAAATTGATATTGAATTAAAGAAGAATTTATTATCAAAATTTTTTCAAATGTGATAGTTCTATTTTCTGCATGTAAAAACTTAAAAAAGGTTGAAATCACATGGTTTTTGTTTATATAGTTTGAGGTATTAAGGTGCATACATATTTTAATTTCAACGAAAAATTAAACCAAATCGAAAAAACCAGACCAGCATCTGTCGCGTGCCTAACATATAAATTACAAACGTCCGTGGTATTTTAGTTTCATACTTATAATTTGACAAAACATATTGTTTAACATAATTATCAGTTTATTTTTACGACTATTGATTTTTATTAAAGAATTATTCTAATTTTTTTATATGGATTTATTGCTTGTCAAGTCGATTTTTTTTTTACGAATACATATAATATACATCGTATTTCTGAATAACTAGAAAACACATGTAATTGACATACTTTTTTGAATACTCATTTAACTACATGAGCCGACATGTACCTATATCGTTACGCCCGGAATGATCTTTCGACAACCGCCTCACATTTTTCTTGTTGGTAACGCTTGCACATCCACTAGAATCAATGCTAGATTGTCGATTACATGGCCCTTCTGAAGCAAAGTTATCCAAACTCCAATTTTGATTAACATTTGTGATATGAATGGTTTGCGCCATATTATTTGAACTATCAACCTTGTTTTCGGGAAGGATACCTAATGATTTATCTCCCTCTTCAACGTGGTGATGAACAGAAAATTTGCTTTTACTTGAGCTAATATACTGATCAAGATGATATATATGAGGTTGTAGCGAAATCATAAAAGGGCGGTAGAGGCATTCTCGATCGAATGACCACTGAGTTAAACGTTTAAGTGCACCATCTATTCGCTGGCAAGTTGTAAGTGACTCAGAACGGATCATAACGTTGATAATTCGACCAATGGATGCTGCATCAAGAAGCAAAATAGACAATACTAAAGCATAGTCAGTACAATTTGCCTCAATAAACAGTTGCAGCAAGTATCGAATTTTAATACTCAATTTTTCTGATAACAGTTTGATGCTATTATCGCTTACTAAAGCATTTTCAAAATTCATTGAATATACGTTCGCCAAGTCACCATGTAAAGAAAAAGAAGCAGGACGGGAATTATCGATTGATGCTTGCGAATTCGACCGGGATTTTATGTAATGATTTTCCTGTCGCTTCGTATATATAGGTTCTTCGTATTCCTTAATAGATCCGATATTGGCAAACAACCCGTTTCCGTTGTTCATACTTGTCGGTGTGTCCATTAAGGCTAAGCTGAAATAACCAGATTCAGAAGTATGGCTGGATGGACGCAGCAAGAATGAATGCAGATCATCAGCTGTGAATTGCTTTTTCAATTGGGTATAGTCCGTTGCTAATAAGAATCCAGATTCATCAGATCTTGGCTGCAGAAGAGCTGGTGGCAACTTTAATTCTTCATGTAAACTGTTAAGTGCTTCTACGTAATCATCAAGCCTAGCCGATCGGTCGCCTTCTTGCGATAGCCATGTTACTAAATGAAAATCTAGAAACGCACTCATGTATCCTAGTTCAATTAGTTTGTGACCTTGTAATAACTTGCGTGCATGGTTTTGTAAAATGGATTCAATGCAAAATATTTCCTTACGATCTTTTGTTGAGTTACTTCGCTCAGTTTTACGGCGCACCACCGCAGATCCGTTATTTGGAAGAGATGGCGTCGTTGTTTCGTTTGCAGCTCCAGTGGAAGTCGTTGCATTTGAATTTGAGTGATTGGGAATTGAACATAGTTTTTCCTTTTTTTCTTTAGGTAAATTGGAAGTGACTGTTGTTGAAAAACTACGTTCTCGTGCAATGGGACCTAAAATCATGTTGAAAACTTCAGCATTTTGATTAACTTGCGATTGGGCTTGCGAAGGTGGGGCGATCTTTATATTTACAACCATAGAAGAACGTGGAGAATCAATTTCATTGGGATCAATGGCTTTCAAAAACCGAATCAAATCTTTTGCGAGCTCCCATTTACGGTTTTGGAGGGCAATATCTAACAGCAGTGTCGCGTATTGTTTGCTGATAATGGAAGGTTCCAAATTCTGAAGGATAATCAGAAAACTGGCAGCTGTTTCCAACTCCTCAGACTGCAAACACTGTTGAAAAAGGTCCTTCGGCTTTCCTGCTATTGAGAACAGGTACGGCCATAATGCAATCTCCGTCTTACGGGCACATTGAACAATAGTTTGTAGATATACTGGGAATTCTCTTATGAAATCTAGGATGCTTGGTAATAACGCGTCAGGAATCGGATCTTTGCTTAGAGCTTCTTCTTCGAGCACTTCATGAAGGAGCAATTCCAAAGAATGTGGGAAATATGGCAAAGATCTGCAGGATTTTGCAATCTCCCAAGCACTGTAGCCAAGATTCCTTTTGATAAGTTGACGAAGAATTTTATGCAAGTATACTTGAGATTTACGTTCCAACAAAGAGAAAGGTAGGGAAAAATGAGAGCTTGCTTCACTAGTGTACAATGTAGTTTCGTTCTCCACACCCAAGACAATAACATTATCAAAAAGTATAACTAGCGGATACAATTTCAAAGGAAATGACAGCATGATTCGTTTGGACATAAATGTGTGTAAACGATGTGGTGCTTCATGTATTTTCTCATTTTTAGGTGGCAAGATAGGTAGCCACACTCGCATCCCATGTGCCCCTGAATACAACCACAAGCAATCACTCATAGGATTATTCTCGAATGTATTTGAGAGCCAAAAACACTCGACACATGAAGCTAGGCAGGAAGCCATTAGAGAATTTATAACACTATTGCGAGAATCACGTTGAATCATCAAAATCCGTCCGCATACGTTAACAATAATTGTTTCAGCCGTCTCACTTGAAGTTGACGCCGACTTCATCGTTAGATCATTGCGAAGATTTGTAACAGTAAGTGACACTATACACGCTGGGTGAATACATATGCTTTTTACATCTACTTCGTAGGCGCAGATAACGTTTATTGAATAAGCATCATTTCTTTTTAACTCAAATAGGCTAACTATGCCATCCGCAGTAAGTGCAATGAGTTGGTCTCGAAACATGTTTAAGGAGATTACTGGTGCCCGAACCTGAATTTTATTTCCGAATTCATTATCTAATTTGCACTCCTCTGGATAGCACCTTATTTCGTCCGTTCGATCCAGTAAAGAATAACATCCCAACACAATATATCCTTTCCACCAAAGCAAACCACCAGATACAACGAAATCTCTTTCTTGTGTCTCATTTCCAAATAGTTTCCATTTTTTTGTAAGCATTGAGTAATGGGCTAGTCCAGTCCTACCGGCAACTGCTAAATGTGTACCTTCTATATCAATTGCGGAATACCGAATCGGCCAATTACTAGCTGCATAAGTTAGAGGAAGTTGTATTACGTTCCATAATTTACTTTCTGAAAGTATGCTGGAGATATCAACAGACTTTTTGACTTCCATACTATCATCCTGGGGGAAGTCTTTTTCAGTGGTTTCTGTGGAGTTGTTGGGGAAAGTAAATTTCGATCCAAAATAAATGTTTTCGAGATTATCTCCTTGATTAATGTATAATGTATCATCACCTAAAAATATAAATCAATAATAAGTTTATTGAACATTTAAAAAATAGTTTACCTTGTAGAAGAACATGGGAGTGTGAAGCCATACAGGGATTCATTGACATGGTGCTTTTAATAAAATGTAGCTGCAAAACTTCACCGATATCTTCCGCAACTTCCGTAACTGACACGGTTATATTTTTTTTGCACGTCATAAAAAGATGATATCCCTCTGTAGACCATTCAAATTTGTTGACCTGCAACGGATTATAATTCATCAAATCAACGTGTAGACCAAAGTCCCAATTTAAAGATGACATGAGTAAAGCGCCAAATGTACTCCATAAAGAGATTCCTCCTTTCTCCCATGCCACAATAAGCACACAACCGTCAGGACTCCATTTAAGTTCGCATACGGGCCCCAACGACCCTGGCATTATACTTGAATTAAGGGATAATCTATGTGAAAATTCCAAACCGCCTGTAGTATCTTCAATTGCATATACAACCACATCTGAATTTTTACGACCGTACGCCAGAAGACGAAACTTGTGATTAACACTACAAACTGTGGCGTCTTCCACCTCTGGAACCCAAAAGCCATGCATATTTTTTGACTCAAAACGCAAATGCATTGCAATCAAAAATGCTGCTCGATGATCGCTAAAAATCGCAGCACATCCTCCAATAAATGGAGAATACTCCAATGATGCTACATACGTACAATCTCCTATTGGCGGGATACATTTTAAATGGCAATTTGGATTAACATAAAACGGAATATTTCTCAAATTTATGGATGAATGCGAAGCTAAAGGCCATTCTCCACTTTCCCCTACTTTTTCTGCGTCTAAATCTGCCCATTGAATCCGAATAAGGTCGCATTGTTCCGTTGCAAGAAGCAATTCCGTAAGGCTAATGCAGCAGATTGTTGTGATTGGGGCATCTAACTTTATATTGCACTGCTCTCGTATACTAAGCTTTGGGACATTTTCTTTTATAAAAAGCTCCGCAGAATCCCTTTTTAAACTTGATATTGGTGGATCAATCTGAGTTAAAATACCACTTCCACCGGCTTCGAATTCTATGTGGTAAATAATTATCACTCCTAAATTTGTAAGTATTGCCAATTGTCGAGAATCTGGTTTCCAAACAATCAATTTATTTATTCCCACTTGAGCTATAGATTCCTCACTGCGCCGAAAAAATACTATTGGAATTAGAGGATTTGCATACCATATACCAATAAAATGATCGCCAATCGCAGCAATTAAAATTTTTACTGCATCACAACATATATGATTGATTGATGATTTTTCGCCCGGAAAATGGAGACTGAGCACTTTTGGCCAACCTAATGTGAAGTACATGCTGACCAATATAAACTGAAAGGTATTAAGAGAAATTAAAACACATTTCATACTACTATCATTCGAAAAGAACCTACTCTTTAGATAATAACAACATTTAATATATATGCTACGTTATCTGAACAATACCATATTACGTAGTTTTACAATGTTTCCAAATTGTTTGGTATTCTTATACACAATTCAGAGAATCCCAAAACCACATATTTGATTAAATCACTCTTAAATTGAAAAAGCAGTTTGCGAAAAATTGTTGTCAATAAATGTCATACTAGTGATAGGTGAGGCCGATATGTTTTAATCGATAGTGTCGATTTTACAAGCATCTCAATTTTTTCCTCGTAATCGATTAAGCGATGAATTACTCGTCGCGACTAGTAAGCTAAAACGGTGTTTCCACACCAAGTTAATCACGTGTTTCACTATTTGAATTACGAATTGCGAACCACCCCGTTTACACGAAACATTCGAAATTCGTGGGGATGTTAGGGGAGGCCCTCTTTAACAAAATTTATTAATGTTTTAATGTTATTAATATTATTATTTAAAAAATTTGTTGTTAATTTTCTAAACTACCACTAGCAAATATTCAGTCAAAATTACACTTAACACTTATATTTTGTGCGGAATACAAAATCTGGTTTATTTACGTGCGCTTACAGTACTTCGTTCACAAAATTTTGCGAAATAATAATTATTACTTAAAGCGAAAAATCCATAGCAAAAATATGTGACGACTGTACTTATTTGCATATTTGAATAACTGTTCAACGGCTCATCATTATTCTCCTACAGCCAACGTGTACAATAAAAAAAGCAACCGTGGCTTTTAAACTTTTCGGTGGTTTTCTTCTTCATTTCATTCATTCGTTTCGGTTAATTCAGTAAACAAAAGCAGGTAATTATGCAAATAAATATATTAATTTTCTTATAACTGAAGCTTTTTATATATAATAGAAGGAAATAACTGCCTGGCATGGAGATCAAACGAAACATCATCTATAAATTGAAGCAGATATTGCTAAAATAGTTTAAGTGGCTAATCAGCATGCATAGTCAAAAAGAAAGCTAATTTGTTATGGTTTTAGGGCCAATAAAACAGCTGCGAAGGACTTCTGATACTTCAAGACCTTAAAATTTTAAAAAAATACAAACATTAAAAGTGCATAGATTTGAAAAACGTAAATAAATATATTTGTACATATCACGATGCTGCGAGTACTTCTCTTTCGTCGATGCGACTAATTTCTACTACAGTACCTTCTCTTTAATTGTTTTGTTTTTTATGAAAATGCCAGTATTACGCACGAAATTTAATTTCTTCTTCCATTTGCTATTTTTTAATAATATGCATTACTTTCTAATAAGTGTAGTCTGTAACAATATCTGTTCATTAAATTCATAAACAAATAAATAAATATATTAAAACAAATAAATTAATTAATATATTACACTTAATTTTGAAATCAACTTGTGCGCGGGTTTAAATATCCAGTTAAAATTATAACAGTTCAAATTTTTGCGAATTTATTTTCATTCCAATTATGACAAAAAACAATAAACATGCGTATGACCTTGTGGCAACGTTGCGCCAGTAACGAAAATGCAACTCTACTTAATCTAATCTGACATCGGGAGATTGGCGATCTCTTCCGTGCCGGCCTCGCAAACACACCAGACGTGCGATAGTCAATTTTATTAACTTTGTATACTTTAAGTAAAATAAATAGTTTTATTATAAACAACTAATTGGTGTTCCTTATTACTTAAGAGACAGGAACCCATAACTGGTGACCCTCAACTGTGAACACATCGACAAAAGGCGGATTGCTGCCGATTAAAATTTTGTTCCGCACTTTCGAGCAATTAAAATTCTGTAATCATGGCACCCAGCGAGGAAATTTCTGGCGACACCACCGCCGAAAATAGCACCGGCCGTGACGACCGCGCCGACGTTAGCAGTTTTGCAGCTCGAGTCCAAGTGCCACTATTGAATGGTTTTTCGCTATCAAGCATCGAGTCCTGGTTCACCCGCCTGGAAGCGTTTTTCTCCATTAATAATTTCGGGAAAATGAACCAGGAACAACGTGACAACGCCAAGTTCAACATTGCAGTAATGTATATGGATGAGCGGTTGCACGAACAAACCTTCGATATCGTACGAAATCCACCAGTGAAGGATAAGTACGCGTCTCTTCGCACTGCAGTTTTAAGCAAATTTGCAGTCTCGCCAATCGCACGCCTAGAGCAACTCACTTCAGGGATTCAACTCGGTGATAATAAACCGAGTCATATGTTATCCCAGTTACAGAGAACAGGAGTCACGACGGATAAACGGCTAATAAAGGATTTTTGGCTCCAAAAACTACCTGTTTCAGCACGTGCCGTAATCACGGGAATCGACAAAGGTAACCCGGAGATGACCCTGGAACAACTAGCGTCAATAGCTGACGAGATCATCGACGTCGTTCGGGTTAATTCACTGGAGGCCGTTACCGTGGGCTCCACTAACCGACCACACCAACAGAGTTCATCCCACGCGGATTCCAATGCTTCCGTAGAAGGCAGAATCGAGCGTATTGAACGAGCACTCGCCCGCATGGAGCAAAAAAGCAACAAAAGCAATCAGCGAGCACGGTCTCAAAGTCGGCACAACAGTCCTCGACATTATTCTGCAAATTCGCAACATATGTGTTGGTATCACAAGCGATTCGGAACCAAGGCACTTAAATGCAATTATCCTTGCAACTTTAAAGAACAAAAAAACTAACATCGCCGGCGGCTTCTGCAGCTAACGTCGTCTTATTAAACCAACAAGGCTGCTCCAATTTCAATACTCCAAGTCCACGCCCAAACACTCCAAGATTTTTTATCATCGATCACCGTTTCAAACTTCGTTTTTTGATTGATACAGGGGCAGACATTTCAATAATAAATGCTGCATCTGTCAAACGGCCAGTACTGGCACAAGCAACACCACAATTGTACGCCGCAAATAATACAAAAATAAAAACATTCGGTGTCATACGATTAACCCTCGACCTAGGACTACGAAGACCCTTCGAGTGGACTTTTGTCGCTGCTGACACGAAACACAATATAATAGGTGCAGACTTTCTGAGTAAGTACAACATTTTGATTGATATGCATAACACCACCATCATCGACGGTGAGACGCAATTGGCAAGCCCAGCTACATATATGCGCAGTTGGTGTGCAGCCGTACAACATCAAAACGTACGATACCAACAGCATGCACGCATATTTACTGCGAGAGTTTAACGGTATTACTCAAACCAACAAACCTTCCAAGAGTAATATCAGCAGCAACAACGTTGAACATTTCATCGTAACGGAAGGCCAACCAGTGTTTCAAAAGCCACGCCGATTGAGCCCAGAGAAATACCACGCAGTTAAATAGGAATTTCAGCATCTTATAAAGACCGGGGTATGCAGGCCATCAAAAAGCCACTATGCCAGTCCACTACACGTAGTACGCAAAGCTGACAACACATGGCGACCCTGCGGTGACTATAGGGCACTAAACGCGCAAACCCTACCGGACAGATATCCTCTGCCGCACATTCAAGATTTTACTTGTTTCTTGCACGGCAAAAATTTATTTTCCAAAATTGATTTATACCGTGGGTACTACCAGATACCGGTCGCCGGGGAGGACGTCCCGAAGACCGCAGTCACCACACCGTTCGGCCTATTCGAGTTCGTACGTATGCCCTTCGGTTTGCGAAACGCCGCACAAACCTTTCAAAGGTATATGCATGAGGCATTGAGAGGCCTAGACTTTGCGTTCAGCTATGTGGATGACATTTGCATCGCAACGAAGAGCATACGTCACACCTTCGTTCAATTTTTGAAAGACTAGGAAAACACTCATTAACCATCAACCTGTCTAAATGTGTATTCGGCTCTGCGCAGATCGAGTTTTTAGGCTACTTAGTAAAACCAGTATCAGTCCTCTACCGGCGAAAGTAGAAGTCATCAGCAAATTTCCTTTGCCGAAATTCGCATTCGAACTCAAACGTTTCTTAGCCATGGTAAATTTTTATCGTCGGTTTATACCGCACGCGATCGACCATCAGCAGCATTTCCACGCACTTGTTATAGGGAACAAAAAAAACGACAAAACGCCTTTAACTTGGGATGATAAGTCAATTTATCACTTTCAAAAATGTAAAGATGACTTAGCAAATGCTACACTGTTAGCACACCCAGCACCATCGGCCAATTTGATATTGTGCACAGACGCAAGCGATAACGCTATGGGCGCCGTAGTACATCAGCTTATCGAGGAGCAACCACAACCACTCGCATTTTTTTCAAGAAAGTTTACAAACGCACAGTGCAAATACAGCACTTATGATCGCGAATTGCTCGCGATTTACACCGCAGTTAAGCACTTTAGACATCTGTTGGAAGGAAGACAATTTTCGGTAGCAACAGATCACAAGCCGCTCACTTTCTCACATATAAAATACAATGCATCACCCAGACAGATTCGTCATCTTGATCTTATAGGTCAATTCACGACAAGCAATATGCACTATCACACATCACTATCACATGTAGACGACGTCATCGATTACGAATTAGTAGCTAAGCAACAGGCAACATGCGAAGAACTCCAAAGGTTAATGCAAGCAAACAGCTCGTCATTACAGTTCAAACAAATAAAATTGTCTCCAGATGCTGCACCTATCACTTGTGACGTTTCCGGCAGTTCAGCGCGACCTTATATACCACCTCCACAGCGGCAAGCGGTCATAGCAAAGTTTCACAACAAAAGAGCCACAGCGCGGTTGGTGAAGCAGCACTTCGTATGGGAGAATATGGCAGCAGACATTGGTAGATACGTAACGCATTGCATACCATGCCAACGCTCATAGGTGAATAGGCACGTCGTTTCACCGATGGAGAAGTACAATTTACCTTCGGAACGCTTCGATTACTTAAACGTAGATATAATCGGCCCCTTGCCGCCATCTAATGGAAACAGATACTGTTTAACAATTATCGATAGATTTTCCCGATGGCCGGAGGCAGTTCCGCTATCGGATATAAACGCAGAAACCATAGCCTTTGCATTAATTAACGGGTGGATAAAACATTTCGGAGTACCACTTCGCATCTCAACCGATCAGGGTAGGCAGTTCGAGTCAACACTATTCCGAGAGTTATAGAACGGTTTAATTGAGAGGTTCCATAGGACACTTAAGGCAGCGATCATGTGCTCGAATTCAGCCAATTGGTCCGACCAGCTTCCACTTATACTGCTGGGGCTCCGATCAGTATACAAACCAGACATCAAAGCAACACCCGCTCAAATGGTCTATGGCACTACCCTTAGACTTCCAGGCGACATGTGTGAAACCCGCCAAACTACTTCGCCATCTCAATTCGTCCAAACGCTGTTATCTAACATGCACGAGTTGCAACCGACAGACACAGCGCCACACCGTAAGCAAAAACCTTTCGTGTTCCCAGCACTCGCCACAGCTACCCATGTATTTGTGCGTAACGATGCTGTTCGACCTTCCCTGACGCCACCTTACAATGGGCCATACGAGATTGAGGAACGCTCAAATAAAACCTTTAAGGTTAAAATCCGTGACAAATCGGTTACAGTTTCAATCAACCGCATCAAGCCTGCCTTTGTATGCAAGCCTTGCGAATAATCGCAACATCAAGACGAATCAGAACACGAAGAAAGCGTTGCAAAACCTGTGTCGGCGAGAAGAATACAAGATCCGGACGTTCGGTCAGACTTCCACCTCGTTACGCGACCTAGAAGTCTAGGGGGAGTATTGTAGCAACGCTGCGCCAGTAACGAAAATGCAAATCTACTTAATCTAATCTGACATCGGGAGATTTGCGATCTCTTCCGTGCCGGCCTCGCAAACACAC
Organism: Philophylla caesio; assembly: GCA_963971545.1. Lineage (NCBI taxonomy): Eukaryota > Metazoa > Arthropoda > Insecta > Diptera > Tephritidae > Philophylla > Philophylla caesio. The sequence goes on along the minus strand of OZ020608.1, from coordinate 34,067,166 downwards.
CAGACGTGCGATCTTCAATTTTATTAACTTTGTATAATTTAAGTAAAATAAATAGTTTTCTTAGTTTTATTATAAACAAAGAATTAGTGTTCCTTATAACTTAAGTGACAGGAACCCATAACCTTAAGCATCGTTTAAAGATCAATTTAAAACAAATCATATGCAACAGAATATTAGTTTAGGAACTACCTATTAGCTCAACTCGCACAGACAACGGTCTTGTGAAGATATTCCTTAAAACATTATACAGCTTTATATATAGCTCGATTAAACTTTGTTCGTTGAAGTTGTAACTTTACATGAACAAAGTTTCGACAGAATTGTATGGAATTACACCTTCACTAGCTTTGTGTGTGGTCCTCACTACTAAACGCACTTTTCATTAGTTATTAATGAATTAAATAAATTTTGTTTAGTTATTTGCCGCACAAAACTCTGTTGAAAGATTAATTCTTTTAAATAGAGTAACAAGAAGCCCAAGTCCTTTTGGGAAGTGAACTTTTCCTATAAATTATCAAAAAGGTTGTCTACTGGTTATACTGTGATAAGGATGGCCGACAGTATGAGCACATATGCTGCCATACGTTTTAAAAGTAAATACAGCACTTTCCTTAACTAATTCTGGTCATGATGAGGAATGTGGCAACCTCATCGACCTCTGAAATGCCTCAACTTTCGCAACCAATCAAATTTCCCTACAAGAACATGCTGACAGAATTACCAATGCACTCTCATTCGTAAAATCAGCACTGACTGTCAGCTTACTAGTAAAATGTCTGTTATGGTGCTTGCCAAAACGAGACATTCGGGACTCGCTACGCTTACTATGGTTACATATATGCGAGAATGAAACAACGAAGTTTTCATGTTTATATTTATTGACCGGTAGAATGGTTGTCATTTATAGTTGCACAAAAAAAAAAAAAAAAATTCATAGGAGTTTTGCAAATGGCGCGCAGTATTCGGAAAACTCTGAAGTGTATAGTTGCGAATACTTTTAAGTCGTCGTGTTTTTATAAAATATAAGTTTTAAATAAAAGAAAGCTTTTCTAAACGCTAATTATATAGAAAAGAGGATTTTTTAATCTAATATAAAACATGAAAGAGCTCTGCGCAAAAATACTGATAGAGTAGCCGTAGTTTGTCTGGTCAGCGATATTTTTTTCAGGCTTACGCATAAAGCAAATCTGCGCAAACAATAGTCAATCAAAAATATATTTTATTTTTACTATCATGTTTGAAGTTATTAGCTTGTAGTAAATCAGTAAGATTTAATTGAAAAAATAAAAAACTTGTTTATTAAATCAAACAGAAAGGAAAATATCATTTGATGTACATAGGTATAAAGGAATATTTTCAGTACTGATGATTTTATAGGGAACATTGATGCAATAAAAAGAACTAATCGGTAATATTAATGTGTTAGAGTGAAATACAATATCACACGTACACATTTGACAAAATTTTTTCAGCCATTGACCATTAGATGTACCTTAAATTGTGAGTCAGCTCAGTGAGGTAGCACAATTGAGTTACGACTCATTTTATAATAGTGTCGCTCTGTGCAACTACGACAGCACTGTTATCGTGGAGTGGTGCACGTTGAATAATTAAAGTGACAGCACAAGTTATAACGCGCCAAAATCAAACATTTTCGTGCTAGTTCTTATTTTCTGTCACTCTCTATTCTCACCATAGATAATATGATATGCGAATCTTTGCTTTTGCCTCATAGGTTTTTTGCTGGAATCAAATCCCAATAATGGGCTGGCACGGAAAACGGTTCTTAGAATCATGGCATTTTTATTTGGTTAAACAAGCTAGTTAGGGCCAGTTTTTCAGTGCTGGTTTAAACTCAGTTTAAACTAAGTTTAGTTAAACTCAGTTTAAATTTAAACTAAGTTTACTTGCGTTGAATTTAATTTGTTGCAACCAAAACGAAGTAAGCAGCAAACAGCTGATAAGTTAAACTAAGTTTAACTGTGCGCGATCGGCCGTTTAAACTTAGTTTAAACTCCGTTTAAAGTTGACTGAAAAACTGCATACTGAGTTTAAAGTTGACTGAAAAACTGCATACTGAGTTTAAACTAAGTTTAAACGACAAACGGAGTTTAACTTGCACTGAAAAACTGGCCCTTAATGTTTTTATTTGGCGAAATACGTGTTGAAATCTTTGACTTGAGAATTAAACTAAATACTCGTATTTTAGTGATTTACATGTAAATATTGAGTTTTATTTTAAAAAGGTTTCCGTAAAACTTTATTTACAAGGGAATACGCATGTTCATCACATATATTTTTATAATTATTTGTTTTATTACGTTATTACGCATTTTTGCAAAATTTGAATTTCTCGTATTTTATAATTGTGATCATGTTGATTTAATATATTTATATCGTTTTCTTATTTTTATTGCGTTTACATTTATACTGTTTGCATACCTCAATGGTGGCGAAAAAACTGCAAAATCTCCAAAAATGCAATAAAAAACTCCCAAATGCCATTTCTTACAGAGTGTCTCTCTACAAAACAAAGATTGCGCCTTCCCGACGAAAAATGATGTGAAGCAAAATGCGTGCAACGTCATGAACATGAATTGACTGAGAATCGGAAGAAATTGCAAGAAAAATGTGAGGTTAGGTTCTCCTACAATTTGTAAATTTTAAAGTTTTTACCAATTTCGGCACTTTATGCAACATATTTATATTCAAATAACTTCAATTATGCTCTGTCTTTGATTGGATGCCTTGAAAAAAACTGCAGTGCAACATTAGGAGACACAGGAAGATTAACTTTGAACCAAGTGCGCAGCTACACCTTCACTTCATTTTTAGCAAGTTTTATAGCCCCGTATCATTGTTAGACTTTGCGACTTAACACTTCGCACTTCATGTTTTTTAACTTTATTTTAAATAAAATCACTTTAAAGCATTGAATTTAAGCACAACAATTGTATGCTTACAAACAAACAAGCAAAACAAACCGCGTTTTGTTACGTAGCATACCCAGCTGATTCTGTCAAATTTGCTGAGAGCGAATAGCGGCTTGCGGAAGTCGCATCCTCTGTATTTTCTAAATCGTGGTATCAGCTCATCTTTGATTCTCAGTGCTCGCCGCTCAGTAAGATGGCTGAAATTTATAACTGAGCTACTGAGTCAAAATTTTTTTTGGGAAGTGAGTCTGAGCGAGCCGCTCATCGCTAAGAGTCAGCTCAGTAACTCAACTCAGTGCTGAGTTACCCACATCTATAAAGTATGGATTGCATACTTCGTGTTGCCATTTAAATGCATAATTCTTTCTACAGTTGAAGATTTTTTGCGAACATAGCCATATGTATGTAAATAGAATAGAAAATTAGTGCCAGACTCTGTTTACTTACAGAGTATTAACAGCGGTATTAACACGCAAATGCATACATACACTTAATTTTGTGGTTTATTGTCGCTGGTAAATAGTTTGACAGTATGTAGTTATGCATTGATAAACTAAAAGTCGAGAGTTAAGGTCAAGCAACAGCCGACTCATAAAATAACAATATTTTTTTTAGATCACATGTAAACACCACCATTGAGCGGAGCACGGAGAAAATGTCGACATGTGAGCGGTTTCTTCTTTGTGAAATAAAGGTAGGTACGTGTTTCAATTAATATATAAATATTCAAATGATTTACTCAAAACTAATTGCCTTTTCTTTCAATTAAGACTACAATTAAGTTCCTGCTTTTATCATCCTGACAATATCTTCACCAGCTGTTCCTGCATGTGAAAAGTTATAAGAACACAAATATTTATTTATGTTTTGTAAAAATATCGGTAGCATAATCTTGTCTTTTTCAAATAGTATTAGTGCATGTGCTGGACACATATAAATTAAACAATTCTTTCGGTGTTTATCAATTTTATTTATATCCGCATCTGTTGCGGTTGAATTGGAACGAGTTTTCTAACTGACTATTCAATAGTTGTTTAGCCTACTCCTAACCCACGGCGTCGGCTGTTGTTCTGCTTGCGTACCACCCGTGTGAATGCAATTCTGCTGACGTTGCGGCTCGTGAGGAATATTTGATGTGGATGAACTGAGTGAAGGTTAAGTCAACCGGATGTACTGTTGACAATAATATGATGATGAGGACCTATTCATGATAACTCCTCCCCCTCTAAGACAGGTACGTCCCCGGACCTCGTAGCTGCAGTTTTTATGGCTGCCTCTACTGATCTGGCTATAGAAATTCTTTTCCTGGTGACAGCTATCCATCGGATTACGTAGATGACCAGTCCCACAATGAATAATGCAACAATAGCAGTCAGACTTGTGACATGACCTTGCATAACACGTCGTTGCAGATGTTCGATGTGTTTGAAGTTCTGTTGGTTTACATGGTGTAGGTAAGGGGCACTCAGTATCTATGTGTGTTGCGTTAGGTTGATTGTGGAGGCCCATGGTGCTTCAGGTTTCAGAGGCGTCGTTGCATTTTCGTTGTAAAATATTGTACCATTTACTCTAACACGGTCTGTGAAGACGACCAGATAAGTGCCGTTGACCGTGATCGGCGCCTCGTCCTTCTCCTCTATGTCAACCAGTTGGTCGTTAATGATTACCAAACCATCACTGACCTGACCAATGGGTGCGAGGTTATTAAATGTTGTACCACAGTTGGCAGTGTTGCGTGTCATAAGTTGTAAAGCGCATGACGTGTCCGATGATGCTAGACAAAACATTGGTATCGTTTCGCTGCAGTTCCTCACCGCAAGGTGCTAAGGTGGACTCTTGGTTACCGTTAGGTTTGTGAAGTGCTCGTTTTTTATAATGGAATTTATTTCATTACTGTCTAAAAGAATAGGGTTCAAGGTTCCAATTTTCGCGAAAGTGATGGAGGTAATTATGTTATCCAATTCTGTTATTATTGCTCTGTTTCTAGCCGTGAGTACATCGTAAAGGTGGCCTGTATCCAATTCCCTTTGCTTAGCTGCCTTCAACATCGTATTTACTGTAATCGTAAGGCTATTGATTTCTTTTTGGACCTCGGTGTTAATGGTAAATTGTCTGTCTTGCGAATCGATCAGTTGTTCTGCTGTGTTCGTCAGCCTGTCAAAGTCGTCGGGATCCGGAGTTCCAGTAATGTATTTCAGTACTGTCCCTAGTGCGTTTAGGCTTCTGGTCTGCCTGTGGTGAGTACTTAGCGTCTGTATTAGTCTATTTATCTGTTGTATGTCCGCGTCCAACAACTTCCTCATATGCGTTTGTGGGAAGTTGTCTGTGGCGTTAATTGTCTCGTCTCTTAATAATTCGTATAGAGTCAAGTTAGTAACGTGTTTAATATGTCCGAAGTTTTTCCAGATGATGAGGTCACCGTCAACTACCGGAATGTACTTTGCATTAGAGTAGTCTATTATTCTTCCCGACGTTCCCGATACTAGCATTGCAATGACTAATTCTAAGATAACCCTAAAAGCATAAACAGTTAAAACTAATTAATAACTACAGATGGCTAATTTTAATAACTCTTAGTTTTGATTTCAGCGAAGGTTGTCCTTATGGACCTCCTCCCTCTTATAAGCACTGTTGTGCCCAAATCGTTTTCAACACTTTCTTCAGTATATAGTGGAGTCAATTTATTGCCTAGTCTCCTATTATTTTTGACTAGTACTTTGTCCCCTACTGCGAATTCTCTATCCCTCCTATTCTTATTGTGCGCTGTTAACTCTTTCTCTTGAGCGTTTTTTATGCGAGCCGCTATCTGTTCGTCGTCTTTTATTGGGCGAAAGACAGTAATGGGCTTCATTCCAGACACCGTATGGATAGAGTGGTTATATTGGATTGTGGTCAAAAGGATTATTTCTTCGATATCTTCTAGTTTTTTGTCAAGTTTAAGGCATCGCGATATTTCCATCAGCGTGCTGTGGAATCGCTCTACCTGACCGTTTGATGTACTATGAAGGGGTGGGGCGTTCGCGATTTCGATGTTAAAATGATTTTTTAGCATCGCTTTGACACTAAATGAGTTTAAAGACATTTCGTTGTCGCAATAGATGGTTTTTGTACCGGAAAACATGTTGAGCAGTTGTAGGATCTGTGATTTTACATCCACTATCGTCCTAGACCTTATCGACTGTACTATTACAAACTTTGAAAATTTGTCGATGCAAGTCAAAAAGTATTTTGATCCAGTAGAGAATATGTCAATGTGTAGAACTTCTCCACAATATGTTGGTATAGGTGTTTGAGCAATAAGTTGCTTTTTTGGGTGGCGGTCGTACTTTGCCTGGGAGCATACGCGACAATTGGCCGCAAATTGCTTGGCCTTTTTTTCTAATTTTGGAAAAAAAATAATCTTCTAGTATCTGTTTTGCATTCTCTTGAGCTGCGCGATGTGCGCGGTTATGTTCAGCCGCAATTATTTATTGTTGCTCGTTTGGGTCCGAAATATCGTTTACAAACTTCTCCGTATGCCTAAACTTTACCGTTGGAAAGATTTCTATTAATTTATGTTGCACCTGTGCTAATGTGTGTAAATCGCAGTATATTGCGTTAACTACGTCGACTTTCACAGATTCCTGTAGAAGTTTCATCAGATCGTCAGAAGATATGTATGTAATTAGGTGTCTTGTTTTTTTTTCAAAAATAATGAATGTTCTTTTATGAGTTTCTGCACCTTCATCTATGAGTATCTGATTGCGAAAGCAGTTTACCGGCTTATCGGTTCTTTCAATTGTATTAGTTGAAGATTCTTCGCTGTGAATCGTTTCAACACCCATACTATCTAAGGCGTTTATATGCTGCCTCGATAATGCATCCGCAACCACATTTTCTTTACCCGGTTTGTAGATGAGCTTAGCATTGCACTCGTCAATGAAGGCCTTCCATCTCTTAATTTTCGAGTTCGGGTTTCTGTCCGAGACTGCAAACGTTAGGGGTTGGTGGTCCGTGAATACATTTAATTTTCGTTTGTGGCATAATGCTCCTCGCTACCAGATAGGGTGCGAGAAATCATGGTAATAGGCTTGCCCTCTTGCGAGAGGACAGCACCTATAGCGTGTGAAGACGCATCGGTAGTTAAGTCGAATGGTTTGTTGAAGTTTGGATAGGTTAATGTTACGTCCTCGGACGCCAGTATTTCTTTTAGGGTAGTGAAGGTCTTTTTCTGTTCATCAGTCAAATCAATTTCGATTTTTTTGGACTGTGGTTTGGTTGATAGTGGTTTGGCTATTTTAGCAAAGTCCTTTATAAAACACCTGTAGTACCCTGCTAAGCCTTAAAACGATCTAAGCCCCCTTAGGGTGGTAGGCTCAGGAAATTGCCGAATAGCGTCAACTTTGTCTGGACAGGTTTTTATCCCTCGCTGTAACACCAGGAATCCTAGATACTCAACTTCTGTTCTAAAAAATTTTGACTTTTCAGCTGATTGGCATTGAATAAGTATTTCTTCTACGTCCTTCAAATGTTGTTGTTTGTCTTGTGAAAAAATTATGACATCATCCACGTAAACAAAACAGCTTTTTCCTATGTGCTCTCTTAGCACATCATCTATCGCCTTTTGAAAGATACTCGGGGCGTTTTTTAACCCGAAGGGCAATCGGCAAAATTCGTATTTCCCGTTTTTGATAGAGAAAGCAGTTTTTTCCCTATCTCGCTCTGATAAGTTAATCTGGTGAAAGCCAGATCTTAAGTCCAGAGTTGTAAAATATTTGCTTCCTCCCAAATTAGACAGAATCCCTGTAATGTCTGGTATCGGATATTTGTCACCAACAGTTTTTTCGTTGAGTTTACGAAAATCGATAACTAACCTTTGATTTGCTTGTCCAGCTTCATCTACACCCTTTCTTTTAACTACCCATATGGGGTTATTGAACGGCGACCTAGATGGTCGGATAATACCATTAGCTAACAGTTCCTGGATTTCCCTGTTAACAAAATCCGCTACACCCAATGGATATGGGTATAACCTAGAGTACACTGGGTCCTCATCTTCGGTGCGGATTGTTGCTACTACCTTTGTATTATACGGTAGTGCTTCGTTGGGGTCGGCGAAAACACCGTTGATTCGTCTGATCATTTTAAAGAAGCTGTCTCTAACGTCGGCTGGTACCGCATCAGCTTGAAGCCTTAGATGGCTGACATCTTGGCTGGTGATGAAGAAGATTTCTTCTTTCCCAAAGTCGTGGATTATTACGTTTGATTTCAAATCGATGTTCTGTATTTTTATGTAGCACTTTTCTTTGATGGGGGTAACCCCGTGAATAGATTTTACTGAAAAGGTGTCCCTAACAGTCTGTACTCTCTAAGCGCCGGCAACGGTTTCATATAACTTTTCGACGCCCCGGTATCAATGAGGAGTTTAATTTCTATCCCTCCTATAGATGTGGAGATCCAAGGTAGGAGGGACCTTCCCCTAAAAAATTTAGTTGGTCAAATTTAATGTCGTCTGCCGTCTGTTCTGCCTCTTCCTCATATGTCGCCTCGCTACGTGAATCACTCTCATCTTTTAAGTGGTTTACAAGCTGAACTTTTGGTCCTGTATAGCGTCCGGAATTCGCTGCACGCTTTTGTTGATTGCCCTGCTGGGTTCTATACTGTCCTTCTTGGTTCGGATTGTGATCCCTGTTATATGGCTGACGTCTGAATTGTGAGATGGATGGATCTACCTCCATTGGTTCTACACGTTTTTGATTATCATTGTCCCGTCCGTTATTTAGCTTTTGATTTTCAGTCAAATGCTGTGATTGTCCGGGCTGTACTGTTTATTACCTGAATAGTGCGGATTCTTGTATATTGTTATAATTATAATTATCTTCGCTATACCTTATTGCATAATTAGCTGCAAATGTGTAGCGTTCGTGATTTGCGTCTACCTCTTGCGCCAGGGGAAGAGCAGATGCAAGGTCTGATGGCCTCGAAGCGAAAAGGATGTCGCACAAGGGCTTCCTTAAGCCGGATATGAACACCCTCAAGGCATCTGCCCTGTATTTTTCATTAATGGCATCTGCTACGCTACACTCGTAAGACATTATGCTTTTGTTCGCTAATAATGTTAGCTTTTTCTCGACTTCATCGTAAAATTCCAAACACGACAAGGGACCCTGCCTAAGAGTGGACAACTCTTGTTCTATGAGGTAAAGTGGACGCTTGTCCGCGTTAGTAAAGTCTAGTCTTGCGATAATGGCATTAAAATTAAGCACGGTGCTAAATGATGAGAGTACTGCATCGGCAGCCCTTCTTATCTTGTTCCTTAAAATAGTTACGGCCTGGTAATGGCGTTCGCTGCCATCGTATCTTTTGAATAGCTCATAGGCATTGTGTGCCGCCTCACGCCATGACACATATGTATGTGCCTGAGTGTCCCTGAAACTCAGGTAGTGTTTTTATTGCGCCTAATGTAATGTCGCATCCTACCAATGGGTTTATTGTTACTTTACTATATTTTTCTACTTTGGGCTTGGCAATAGTAACTTGGTTTTGGATTGTCACTAGTTTCCTATCGAACTCCAATTTCTGTGCTGCTAATGCAGTTCTTACTTCCGCTTTAACTAGTTCGCTCACCTGTTCTGCGTTCGTGATGCTATCGGATATACTTAATTTCAAATTTTCAAAGAGGTCCTCCTTTTTTTTTTCTTCCAACACTTAACTCATTTATTTTCTTATAATCACTTTATTTTAAATTGAGCACTTCACTCACCTTTCCATTTCTTCTTAAATAATAAGCTTAACTATTGCTATTTGCGGTATTGCTTGGCCCGTCCTCAGGCTCTCGCTGGTGAATGTAGGCTATGATGTCCAGGGGAAATCGTTCCTCGGTGGCTTTGCTTCCGTTGGTGAATGCCCTTGGTGACTATGTTTCGGTCGCGCTGCCCAGGGAAAATCGTTCCCTAGTGACTAAGTCCGCTTTCCGTTAAGGACCTTTCAGATGATTTCACAGTAGGAAGTAATTTGTTTCTTCCTTTAATGTCGATTACAACTTTCGTGACATATAAACTTTTTAAATTAATAATTGTAATAACTTTCACGCTGCCCCACGTTGGGCGCCAATTAAACAATTCTTTTGGTGTTTATAAATTTTATTTATATCCGCATCTGTTGCGGTTGAATTGGAACGAGTTTTCTAACTGACTATTCAATAGTTGTTTAGCCTACTCCTAACCCACGGCGTCGCGCTGCGCTGCTGTTGTTCTGCTTGCGTACCACCCGTGTGAATGCAATTCTGCTGACGTTGCGACTCTTGTGGAATATTTGTCGCCGTCAACTGTGTGAACGCAATTCTGCTGACGTTGCGACTCATGTGGAATATTTGTCGCCGTCAACTGTGTGAACGCAATTCTGCTGACGTTGCGGCTCGTGAGGAATATTTGATGTGGATGAACTGAGTGAAGGTTAAGTCAACCGGATGTGCTGTTGACAATAATATGATGATGAGGACCTATTCATGATAACTTATACGGCAGCTCCCAAAGTTGCAAGTAAGGTCTACATATTTTAAATATGTGTAAACGCTGGTTTCTATATTCAATATGAAGTATATAGAAACTGTATTTTATTTTATGTGCGGTTCTTTAAAATAAAGTAAATTGAGTTACAAAGTATATAAAATGTATGTATAATGTATGTATAATGTATGCGTAAGCAATGCCGAGGAATGCGTGTGCTCGCTTGAGCAGTTGGTTAAACACTGAATAATTCTCTCCGTGACAGCTCGGCCTTTCCTGACTGTTCATCCTCAGGGGATGACTCGTCGCTGTCGTCATTCCTATCTAGCTCTGGACTCATCATACGCCATGGTTTCAAATGATCAGCTGACATAACGTTGGAGTATCGTCGCTGGGTGATTTGATATCCGGGAGATCCTCAACCGGTCAAAGTGGAGTACCTTTGATATCATATATGGTCCTTTATACACTGGATCCAGTTTTTGCGATTCACCTGTTGATGTTGATACATGGTCGACCACCACTAAATCACCAACCTCGTATTTCTTTGGAGTCTGATGCTTCCTATCATATACCTCCTTCCATTTCTTACGTTCTGTCTTAATTCATGTTGTTGCTTCTTCACGTTTTACATCAATGCCTGACATATCGGTGACTTCATCATGTATTGCTTGCACCATGCGGTTGTGTGTAATTAAAGACTAACTCATTAGGAGTGTAACCTGTTACCTCATTCTTTTGTGAGTTCACACTCCATTGTATCGTAAGGAGGGATACATCCCAATTTTTGTTCTCGACGACTGTGCATTTAAGCGTTTGTATCAACGTTTTGTTGGCACGTTCGGCCTGACCATTGGCCCTAGGCGTTTTAACAGCGGTTTTGACGTGTTGTTTTCCTCGGGTTTCGATAAATGCTTGGAATTTCATTGACGTAGGCGCAATGTATGTACGTATATACTGAGTCCTGTACATACATATATTGGGTGTCCGTACATGAGGCTCAAAGCTTATTTTTTTTTGCTATTTTCACATATTCTTTATTAGTTAAGTTTTTTTGGTTGCATGGGGCTAGGTCAGAATAATCTGTTCCCAGGCGATTTAATTTCAAGCAGTAGTAGGAAATTCAATTGCTGAATAAATGTACACGAGAGGGGTGGAAGTAGGTCAGTTAGCTTAAATAGTTAAATATCATTTTGTATTAAACGTAATTTTCTATTTAATTTACTTGTATAATATTTCCATATTTTTTCACGCTTATATGAAGAATACTTTTACACTTGCCATACACAACTCAACGGCGTGTTTCCTCGTAAATCGGCTTCCGATCTCGCAACACTTCCTTATAATCATTTGTGTGCACTAGCATACCAGCTGCTTCAGTCATGGGGGTGGGTTTGGTTTCATGACTATAAGGAGTAAAGCGGAAGAGATGGACATTCAAAAAGACGACACGAGATAAGTACATTTGCACACGATGAAAGTTTATCAGAAAAAAAAATTAAGTGAACCGACACACTGCATTTTCCTGCCTTATAAAGCTCCAATTATCCCAACAGGACTCCGAACAAAATGCTAAGCAGCCATTGTGACTGTTTTAGCTGCTCCAAGCCCACCCAACCATTGTTACCGAAACCCCATTTTTACTCACCAACAAGCCTTCAGATTTTAAACCAAACTTTTAAATTTACAATTCCATGGTTAACAGTTTATTGCAGTTATGTCGAATTCAAAGTTTAACATTTTCATATTAGTGTAAAAGTATTCCTCATATAAGTGTGAAAAAATATGGAAATATTATACAAGTAAATTAAATAGAAAATTACGTTTAATACAAAATGATATTTAACTATTTAAGCTAACTGACCTACTTCCACCCCTCTCGTGTACATTTATTCAGCAATTGAATTTCCTACTACTGCTTGAAATTAAATCGCCTGGGAACAGATTATTCTGACCTAGCCCCATGCAACCAAAAAAACTTAACTAATAAAGAATATGTGAAAATAGCAAAAAAATAAATAAGCTTTGAGCCTCATGTACGGACACCCAATATATGTACAGGAGTCAGTATATACGTACATACTTTGCGCCTACGTACAAAAAATACATACATACATACATATGGAGATAATAATTTCAATAATTTGGTGTTAGGTTGTACTTACATGCATACATATACGCTGCTCCGAAGGCCTTCGTTGAGTCGCTGCATGTTGTTTTAGTCGTTTTTTTTTTTAACAATCTTTAATAACTATCATTAAAATAATTTCTCCATTTATTCTTACTTTTTTCCTTCTCCGCTTCTCAAATTTTTTTTCTTGTATTTATTTTTTTTTCCACATATGTTTCTAGTCTCTTTATTTTTCTTTCCCGTCTTGCAGGTATTTACTCATATTCCTTTCAAATATTAATTTTCTTTCTCCGATTCTAATCTCAGCACATTTTTTTTTCTTTCCAACCTAAAACTTTCAAACACTTCGTTTATTCAGTTTAATCAGTATTAAACCATAATTATATTTTTTTTCTCTGTCTTTTCTTTTTGTGTAAAGCTGATTTCTCGGATTTTACCCTTTTTCCATAAGCAAATTTTACTACCTTTTTTTTTTGTTTCCGTCTATTCGTTCGCTACTTTAATTTTCCCTGATTCTGCCAACTTTTTTTTCATATATTTTGCTACTTTAACTTACTTGTCATTCTAAAATACTTGTTTTTTCTGCACAAACGATTTATTATAAAAAATGTTTCCTTTTTTTTATACTTTTACACACAATATACTCCTTGTTTTAATCGCAACTGCGAGCGCTGACTGAAGAGGTAGGTGTTATTTTTGGTATGTCTACCTGCTTGTATTTAGGCCACCATGTGCTCCGTACTCAACTACTTGAGTGGTTCTCTTAGAAGTTAATTTCAGTGGTAGAGAATTGAAGAGCGGCGCTATCTGAGCAATTCCCTGTGGCTAACTCTGATCTCAATGATGGTGTGCTTACGCTCCTTAGCATCCACTGCACTCAGCTAACATTTTTGTATGTACATAATTTTAAGAATATGCATTCATAATGCACTGAAAATTGTGTGTACATATAAATGCTTACTTACACGTAATCTAATTATGTATATAAAGTTTGATATAATCTTTGATTTGGTATTTAGGATATTTTAAGAATTTTTCCTCAGGTCATTACGTGATCTTAAGCTAGAAATACATATGAATTTATGTAAAAATTTTAACATTCACAAGAAAGTTTCGCCTTCGTTGTTGGGTGAAATGGGAAATTGTAACCTCTGGTTGGGGTAATTAGTTGAAGTCTTTCCTCGTCCACATGTGTCTTGCAATCTCGCTGGGGCAAGTGTGTACTTTAATTTGTTCCCGTTGTAGTTGATGATAATTGTGGTCCCGGAAAATTCGTATAACATATGCGCACGCGTCGGCAATTAACATTGACCGACTTTACTTCGATTTCCGTTGTTTTATAAAAATTAAATTACTCTTTCAGTTTTTTTTTTTTCAAAAAGGCACGTCCACGCAGCTCGCTCGTTCCTATCGAAAAAGGCCGACACTCGAAAAAGGAAATGCCCGCTACGCCTTTCAACTTATCCTAAAAAGTAATTTTAAAGCAACCCTATACCAACTTACTACTTTTTAAAATTTATGGTATACTATAAAAGTAGGACAGAAAAAAAACTACTAAAATATCTTTGTAACTTTGCTATTGTTTTACTAAAATTGAAGAAAAACTATATTCGATAATGTTTGTAAGTACTTCCAAATCAATATACGTACATACATAACTATAAAAAAATAAGTTAGTTGAAAACTAGTTTCAATTAAGTATACCATTTGCTCACAATTATATGGCGCTTAAGAAGTGTAAAGAAAACAGAGGAAAAAAATCAGATAACCGAAGAGTGCCATAAAATACTTACAGTGGTGGCGATACAAAAATTACAGATTAAAATTAAAAGTGTATAAAATTGCGATGGCTGTACGACGGTACACATCCCCCCTCCTAAAGTGTTGGTGCGGTTGTCGAAGCTATTAGTTACTGTTACGAATATCTTTTTGGTGATAGAACTCCTGTCTCTTTGTTTCTTCATCTTCAAGCAAATACATGCAATTGCCTTTGGTTCCAATCACCTTTGCTTTAATAAATTTAGAAGTGAATTTGGCATTGAACCTTTTGCTTGCATCACTTTGCACAAAGTTTCTTCTGAAGACGATATCACCTATTTTATACGTTTTAGTACTACTACGCAAATTATATCTTTTTGCTGATGCCTCAAATGCTGTCTTAATATTTTTCATAATCGTGTCTCTAATTAGCTTTAACCTATCAGATTTTTTAAGCACCCTGCTGTCAATATCTTCTAGTTTTCTTAGTAGCTCGTAATCTTTCGCGTGAGTCAACATCTGTTGACCAAAAAGGGCATAATACGGAGTACAAGCTATCGTCTGATGATACGAACTTCTAAGAGCCTCACCTATCTCTGACAGATGCCTGTCCCAACCTGTTTGGTCTTTTGGTATGTAGGAACGGATGCCAGTTATAATGGAGCGATTTACACGTTCGCTTGCATTCGCTTGCGGACTGTAGAGCGCAGTATAGATATGGTGGACTCCGCGTTGGCTTAAAAGGTTATTGAATTGCGTCGACTTAAACTGTTTTCCATTATCAGTCATTATAATCTCTGGAGGGCCAAATAAATTGAAAACATTTTCCTGCAAGTACTCGCATATGACCGATGTATCGAATTGTATCGAATGTATCGCCTTGAAAAGAGGGTATTTGGTGATCACCAGCACAATCACAATCCCTATATGACCACGCTTAGACCTAGGATATGGGCCAAGAAGGTCTTTATGCAATTTTTGGAATGGTTTTTGCACTGTATACTGAGCAGACATTGGTGGGCCCAAAGTTGTATTTGGCGCTTTGCTTTTGGCGCAAATTTCACATTTCCAAATAAAACTCTTGACGTCAACTGTCATATTGGGCCAAAAGAGATTTCTACGTATGCGTTCCAGTGTCTTCGCTATACCACCATGACATTTGTTTGGAGGTGTATGAGCGCTATCAATAACTTGTGATACCAACTCCTTCGGGATCCACAACTTCCAATTAAATTTTTCATTTTCAGCATTTCCGTCCGGAAGTTCAGTTCGCTTGTAAACATATTCATTTAAAACTTGCAAACTAGAACAATTGTTACGTACGTATGTTTTTAATTTTTCGTAATCTTTAGATGTGAATTCTGGCGAGTCTAAATCTACAAGTGGGCGAACATCGAAATTAAAAACTTCGCTAATTTCGTTGCTTAAGTCTTCAAAATTCTGTCCTGATAAACTATCGGGTACTATATTCTGGGCTCCTTTCCTATGTTCAATAGTGAATTTAAAACCTTGGAGTTTTAATGACCATCGCGCTAATCTACCTGAAAGGTCGGTTTGGCGCATTAGCCACTGTAAACTCGCGTGGTCAGTAACGATCTTAAATGATTGCCCTTCCACATACGCACGAAATTTCTTTAAACTGAGCATCGCAGCTAAACATTACAATTCGGTCACGGAGTAGTTGCTTTGGGCTTTGTTAATCTTTTGCGTATAGTATGCAATCGGAGTCTCAACACCATCTTCATTAAGTTGCGAAAGAACCGCACGGACACCTAACCTGCTGGCGTCGCACTGTATTATAAATGGTTTTTGGTAGTTTGGGTTGACCAACACAGGTGCGCTACATAATTTATCTTTTAAAGTATCGAAAGCTTCCTGCGCTACTGAATTCCAAGCAAAACTTTTACTTTTCTTAAGGAGATTGGAAAGAGGAGTTGTTATAGTAGCCAAATTGTCGATAAAGCGGCGGTACCAACCAGCCATTCCAAGGAATCTGCGTAGTTGTTTAAGATTGGTAGGAACCGGGAAGTTGGTAACAGATGAAACTTTATCTGGATCAGTACGCAGTGTTCCGTTGCCAACAATATAGCCCAGATATTTAACATCTTTAATGCAGAATTTGCTTTTAGATACATTTATTGTTAACCCCGCCTTTCTTAATTGAAAAGCGATTTCAGTCAAAATTAACATGTGAGTTTTAAAATCTTCCGACACGATCAGGAGATCATCGAGGTATACAAAAACTTGGTTTTTAAGATGAGGCGGAATGACTCGATCCATCAGGCGGCAAAGCGCTTGTATTTTGTATTTGCCAAAACGCACGGCGAAGGTCAAGAGAGATCATGAATTCTGCTTTTGGCAGCCTACTCAAAATTCCTTCTATATGCGGTAACGGATACGCATCTTTGACGGTAACACTGTTCACTTTCCGCGAATCTAAACACAACCGGACTTTGTCGGACTTTTTAACTAATACGACCGGACTTGACCAAGGACTGTTGGGGGATTCTTCAATCACTCCCAACTCGAGCATCTCATCGATTTCCTTGTGCACGATCTTCTCAATAGCGGGTGAAATAGGGAAATAGCGCTGTTTAACCGGACGGACATTTGGTTCTAACTCAATTTGATGTTCTATTAAATAAGTTTTGCCTAGCCCCTCTTTCTCACAGTTGGGAAACCGCATTTTCACAATACATATTAAGCTGCTTTTGCTGCTCATCTGACAAATCAAGTTGGTTATCTTTTTCAGAAGTTTCTACTAAATTTACATAATCAATTTGAGAAATTATGTTTGGCGCAATTTGAAATTTGCTCCAAAAATCTACTCCCAAGATGACATTTTTTGACATACTCGGTATGACGAAAAAGTTAATTGCTTGCGTATTTTGTTTATAAGTCACAGGTAAAGCCATCATACCGAAAACAATATGTTTTCTACCGTCAGCAGTGCAGACGGACGTTTGGTGCTGCCTTAATTTACTGATTTTAACTACTTCTTTGGATAACGTACCACCTATACAGGAAACTTGGGCTCCACTATCGAGAAGTGCTAAAATGCTTTTACCGAGAATAGATATCTGCGCATATGGTCTCAAATCTACACCTTTATTATAGATCGAAGAAATAATGAAACAAATATTATGCCGTTGAAGCTTGATATTTTTCCAATAGGTTTTCATGCGATTAGATGAACGGCATTTTAACTCAGATGAAGGAAAGGGACTTTTGAAATTTTCTGCCTTGACTTTTTTGTATTTTTGCAACCGAATTTCGTATGGAATTAGTTCGGTCAATTTTGGTTGAACTGTAGCGAGTGCACCCGGGCGTGTGAGTAATTTTACTTCTCTTGGTCTTGGCGAGGTTTCGTGTTTAAGACCTCGCTCGGTTTCGAGTTTCCCGGACTACATTTAGGACATTTCGGCTTGTAAACTTCAGATTCTCCGCATCCGTAACAAAAAATCTTCCTATCTTCTAAACAATCGTGAAATGTCTTCCTTTCTGCAATTCCAGCAAATGAGTTTGGAAGTTTTCACTCGCTGGGAAATCGCTTCTACATCTGCGCTAGGTAATAAGGGCTCAAAATCTAATTCTTCCGCAACCTCACTAATGTGCTTACGAGGTAACATTTGTTGACTACTGGATATTTCTTTTATAAGGCTTTCTCCTTTTAAACATAGTCTGCGTAGTTCTGCTAACGAGTGTATATGTACGTATAAGAGTTGTTGACGTATCCGGGGACGTAAATTTCTCTGCATAATCTCTACCAGTTCTGTTTCCGGTAACGGGAAACGCAAACTCTCCGCTATTTTGAGAATTGAGTTACGGTACTCATCGAAGGACTCGGTGGCACCTTGCTTACGAGCACGAATGTTCTCTTTTATTTCCGTGTCACTCTTATACACTTCAAAGTGCATGCGTAGCGCCTGGCATAGCGATGGTCAAGCTCGACTGTGCTTCGGAAACGCCAGTACCAGTCCTTGGCTTCCTTTGAGAATAAGCACTGCATATTTTCGCAAAGCAAATTAAAATTTCCGTTTAGAGTATCTTCAACCTGCGACTTGATACGATATATAAAATTGTCTACGGTAAGATTTGGAGACCCATCAAATTTGAGGTCCCAACTTGAAATAAGCTTTGCAGCTTTTGCACTATTAAAGCCTGAGGACACGTTACTTAAGCGCAATTGGTCTAATTGTCGATTGAAGTGGTCATGAATATATTGGTTTTCAAAATCAGGCATTTCGCGCGGTAAAATCGGTGTGGATACATGTGTATTTTGTGGGGCAGAATTTTGGTTGTTGTTGTGAGCTCGTACTGGTACTCGGCCTAATAAATTGGTCAACGTTCCTTCGATTCGCTGTTCGATTAATTGTGAAACCCTTGCTTCCAGTTCATCGAAGATAGAAGCCTGACGTGCGGAAATCACCGCGTTAGCTAGCGTACTAATACGCGATTCTTCGCTTGTCTGGTCTCCAAGGTTGTGGTTGTTGCGCTCCGTGTTGGGTGGTAATCCTACTGCTCCTTCCTCAGCCTGAGTAGTGGGCCTGGCCAAGTCTAAATTCGGATTATTACTGCCGGATGTCACACTTGGGTTGTTTAGTCTTACTTGTTTAGAGCGGGTACGCACACCAGTACTAGTACTAGCCTGAAAATCTCGAGAACTACAAGCAGTACGACACTGTGGACAAGAGGAATTGCGTTTCAACCAATTTAGTAAACAACGTCGATGGAATCGACAATGATTACAAGTCCGATTAAAGCTCGGCGCAAAATAAAAAATTAAGTCGTTTAAAACTAACGGATTCTTTGTGAACGTCGGTCCACAAAATCCGATTTTCAATATTCGCTAGATATTAAAAAAAAAAATAATAACAATCATATGTATCGATAGATACTTGTACAAAACTTAGTTGGCAATATCGTCTTAATATGAAAAAAAAATATAAGCAATACAAAATAAATTAAAATTCGCTATACGCCAAACGATAATCGCTAAAACACGACCTCTAATAATATTTGATAGTTAGTTCGTGTTTTTTTTATTTTTTTTTTTTTGTATTATTTGTTGATTCTACTTTCTTCAGGTCTTGTTGGTGGTAAAACTATATGGCATTTATTTGGTTTCGCGTCAGAAGACCTAGAAGGTAATAATTAAAGTACGAATGTTTGGGTTTGATAAAATTATCTTCAAAAATCCCTAAGACATCCGAAAGAAAAAGACAACAAAAGAAAATGTAAATAAACTTAAAGTGAAACAGTTTAATGAGTTGAAAATAACCAATATAAAGTCTGCACAACGGTAATTCCTTATAAATATTTGGTTTGACTAACAAGCATTTAGCCATATCAGCTCAACATTCCTAAATATTCAGAAATAACCGAAATGGTGCAATAAAGCATTTATGAATCCAAATGAACTCCAAACTTGTATAGCGGTAAACTGCCTAGCTGCCAGCTGAAGCTAGTTAAAATTCCAATCTATCAATTCAGACCTCAGCCAAAACGTATGCTTACAAACAAAATAAAAATCTATATATAATTCAAAAGGAACAGGTCTAGAATTCGGTTAGATGTACGGGTATACAACCACTAAACTACACTCCAAAATTCTAACTTTTTAATTTCTCCATCCAGACGGACATTGGACAGATTACAAATAATGTTTATCTGTTATGAACTTTTGAACTCGTTCGCCAACATACACAACTCAACGGCAACACTTCCTTATAATCATTTCTGTGCACTAGCATACCAGCTGCTTCAGTCATGGGGGGATTCGGTTTCATGACTATAAGGAGTAAGGCGGAAGAGAGGACATTCAAAAAGACCACACGAGATAAGTACATTTGCACACGATGAAAGTTTATCGGAAAAAAAAATTAAGTGAACGGACACACTGCAATTTCCTGCCTTATAAAGCTCCAATTATCCCAACAGGATTCCAAACAAAATGCTAAGCAGTCATTGTGACTGTTTTAGCTGCTCCAAGCCCACCCTACCATTGGTTTCATAGCTGTTACCGAAACCCCATTTTTACTCACCAACAAGCCTTCAGATTTTAAACCAAACTTTTAAATTTACAACCCCATGGTTAACAGTTTATTGTAGTTATGTCGAATTCAAAGTTTAACATTTTCATATTAGTGTAAAAGTATTCCTCATATAAGTGTGAAAAAATATGGAAATATTATACAAGTAAATTAAATAGAAAATTACGTTTAATACAAAATGATATTTAACTATTTAAGCTAACTGACCTACTTCCACCCCTCTCGTGTACATTTATTCAGCAATTGAATTTCCTACTACTGCTTGAAATTAAATCGCCTGGGAACAGATTATTCTGACCTAGCCCCATGCAACCAAAAAAACTTAACTAATAAAGAATATGTGAAAATAGCAAAAAAAAATAAGCTTTGAGCCTCATGTACGGACACCCAATATATGTATGTACAGGACTCAGTATATACGTACATACATTGCGCCTACGTACATAAATACATACATACATACATATGGAGATAATAATTTCAATAATTTGGTGTTAGGTTGTACTTACATGCATACATATACGCTGCTCCGAAGGCCTTCGTTGAGTCGCTGCATGTTGTTTTAGTCGTTTTTTTTTTAACAATCTTTAATAACTATCATTAAAATAATTTCTCCATTTATTCTTACTTTTTTTCTTCTCTGCTTCTCAAATTTTTTTTCTTGTACTTATTTCTTTTTTTTTCCACATATGTTTCTAGTCTCTTTATTTTTCTTTCCCGTCTTGCAGGTATTTACTCATATTCCTTTCAAATATTAATTTTCTTTCTCCGATTCTAATCTCAGCACATTTTTTTTTCTTTCCAACCTAAAACTTTCAAACACTTCGTTTATTCAGTTTAATCAGTATTAAACCATAATTATATTTTTTTTCTCTGTCTTTTCTTTTTGTGTAAAGCTGATTCTCGGACTTTACCCTTTTTCCATAAGCAAATTTTACTACCTTTTTTTTTTGTTTCCGTCTATTCGTTCACTACTTTAATTTTCCCTGATTCTGCCAACTTTTTTTTATATATTTTGCTACTTTAACACTTATTTGTCATTCTAAAATACTTTTTTTTTTGCACAAACGATTTATTATAAAAAATGTTTCCTTTTTTTATACTTTTACACACAATATACTCCTTGTTTTAATCGCAATCAACAGAAGCACATATGTAGTGCTGTAAAAGAAAAACTTGTCGTTTTATTTTTATGTGGCGCCCGAGCAGGGACCGCGAAAATTAGTTAAAAATCGCGAGTGTAAACTAGTGAACAAGAGAAGATTAACTAAAGTTTCGCGGCTACTTAAAATCAAAAAAAAAAAAAAACTTCTGGTAGTTGGTCCCTTAGTAATTCTTGGCAACGAAAAGGACGGTCTGTACGGACCAGCCAGCCAGAATATAAACATGATCAATACGAATTAAATGAACTCAAAATGTTTAAATTGAAAACCAATAAGAACAAAGAAATCTACATCAAAATCGTGCGAAAAAAAATATTAATAAATAAAACACAACAAAATAAATTACAATTTAAAGGACATTAAAGGAAAATTCAAATTCTCCATTAAAATCGTGGGGAGAACAAAAAAAAAAAAAAAATTTAATTAAACCATAAAAAGGTGTGAAAAGGAAATTTTAAATTGATAAACACTCATATTAGGAAATTTTAAAAGAAAAGGTGAAATCAACAAATGAAATTACAATTAAATAAGACTATAAAATAAAAATAAAAAAGAATAAAACATAATAAAATATTTCTAAGACTGCAAATATCGAACTTAAAATTTAAACGGACTACCAAACAGTGCTAAAAACTAAAAATTTAAATGGACTACGAAACAGTGCTAAAAAACGAAAAATTTAAATGGACTACCAAACAGTGCTAAAAGAATCAAAGGCAAATAAGTTCAAAACAATCAAAATATAAAACTAAAAAAACCAACGAAGGAACAACAACATCATCAATCCGGTTACTACTTACCAGCCCCAACAGAGTTAACCATCAATTAACATCATCAACCGAGTGCTGTCAACAAATTTCCTACTTATCAGCCTCAACAGCGTTGTTAACCAGCAATCAACATCAGCAACTTAAAGGCATAATGCAGCAGTTAGGAATAATGTAAGTCGTTCTTCACTAAAATAATTTGTAACAAAAAAAAAAAAAAAAAATTAAAAAAAAAAAAAATTAAAAAAAAAAAAAATATAATAAGGCTTATCTAATTTTATAAACAAGTAGTAAACTTTAGAAGAAATAATATTAATAAATAAATAAATAATAAATAAAGGTTCATATTTTCCATCCTTTAAACCTAAAAGAAAGGTAGTAAATCAAAAATGAGTCAGGAAGAACAAATAGCAGCGACATTGTCGAGATTAAATCTGCACTCATCCAGTACTAACAATTCACCTTCTAACATCCCTTCCACTTTCACTCCTAATCAAAAAAGAGAACTTGCATCGCTAATATCAGAAACAGTTTCGGCCATACTACACCCACGAACCGAAGAAGAAGATGAACATCCTGTAGATTTTAGTATAAATGTGGACGCATCCGAAAGAGCTCCGGATGTAGTAAAATGTTTAAGAGAATTTTCGGGAAAAAACGGAGAATTCAGTTCATGGCGAAAATCGGTAGATAGAATATTATTAATGTACGGACAGAATAAGGACACCCCAAAATATTTTGCTATTCTACATACAATTAGACACAAGATAGTCGGTGAAGCTGACACGGTAAGATAAAAAAATGTCTGATGCTGCATTACTCAGACAAGAGAGACGTAATTACGTTGGAATATCAAATGACAACACTTGCCCAGCGGGGTAGTACTGTTGAAGAATTTTACCAACAAATTTACCAATATCTCTCGCATATTTTGGACAAAATCGATTGCCTTGAGTTAGGTGAAGAAGCTTTGTCTGCCATGACAACAACATATAGAGAAAAGGCACTTGATACATTCATAAGGGGTTTGAACGGTACCTTACCAAGCCTCTTAAGTGTACGAGAACCAACCAGTTTACCACAGGCACTCCACATGTGTCTCAAATTAGGCAATATGAATTACAGGACGAACCACGCTAATAGTATTAGTCGCATGCCGACCAATTACAAAGCTATTAGCCACAATCAACCAAGGTCATACTCATCCAACCCACAAGTTAGACCCTTTTACCCAGAACTTACAAACGTTCACAACCAATCTCCTAGACCCTTTTACCCAGAACTGACAAATTTTCACAACCAGTCTCCTAGACCAAGCTCATATCAACAGTACGGACAAAATCGCCACTACGTTACATCGCAACAAACTTCAAACCATCTCTTCCTCCAAAACCTCCCACACCAATGGAAGTTGATCGTTCTCTTCAAACGAGGCAAGTAAACTATCAGAACAGGCCTCAGTACCAGCAAAATCAAACATTCAATAACAGGCAACAAACATTCAGTAACAAACCACAGCCACTTGGTAATGGACTAGCGCAGGCTAGTAATAATCAAGCAAACAAGAGACCACCTTCACAAATAATACAGACTCCTAATAAAATGCAACGAATCTACAATACCGAAGTTGTAGAAACTGACTCAATAGAGAACGATAACGAAATATCAGAATATCCTGAAGAGTACTACGAGTCCTCGCAGGACTATCAACCCGAATACAACGAAGAGCAAGAAGAAATCGAAGCAACCACTAGCGACAATATAAATTTTTTAGACTAAACTCCTCATTGCCATACTATCGTTTCAAAATGAAAAACGGCAATGAACTAAAATTTTTATTAGATACCGGATCGAACAAAAATTATATTAGTCCAACTTATATTAGGAGCCCCATTCCCAATAGATCCTTCTTTGCAAATTCTGTTGGTGGACCCGTCAAAATTACTCATCACGCTTATATCAGTATTTTCGGCGATGAAATAGGTAAATTAAAATTTCACATTTTGCCCAATTTAAGAACCTTTGATGCCATAATAGGCAACGATACAATGAAAAGTTTAAATACAATAATTTTTACTAAGGAGAATTACACTGTGTAACACTGAAAATGAACTTTGAAAGAGACCTAGCCTAGGCGTTAGGCCTTTTAAAACTAAGAAAAACTGTATACTTGAAATTTGCAAAACACCCCCAAAATCTCATTTTAGGGCCAAAAAACTGTTTTTGAGGTCATTCGCTAGTCAATCATCAATATCTTTGCGAATTTTCATCCGATTCAAAAGTTGTTTATATATTTTGAAAGGGACAAATCACTATTTTAATGGCGTATAACTCATCAAAATCAAACGAGAACTGACGAAGCTACAGAGAAAAAAAATCGTAACTTAATAAAAAAAAATTAATTTTGAAACTTTGACTACGATTTTACGATAGTCTTAATTCAGAAAGGTACCTATCAAAGACAATATTATTAAAGTGAATTTAGTACTGCGTCGATTAAGCTATTTCAATCGAAAATCGGTTGGAAATTGACAGAGTTATTACTATTGAAATTATTTTAGATGATGACCATATTTAAAAATTCATACATTTTGATTATCTTTCAACTTAAAATTTTTATTGTGACTGAAAATAAAAAAAAATTAATCATTAAAATGCTAAATAACTTTATAGCTAAAAATGTTTGCTTGATCTTCTGCGTGTATAAGACGAGTCATCTGTTTCACGTTTGAGTGACCAGCAGTAATTAGCTATCATCCTAACTTGGTTCTTTCCTGTAAACCGTTTTTCAATGTTGGAGATTTCTTGGTGAAATCTTTCACCTTGTTCGTCGCTGAATTGACCAAGATTATCCGGGAAAAATTCCAAATGAGAATGCAAAAAGTGAATTTTTATAGACATGTTGCATCCCATTTCTCCATAAGCTTCCAAAAATTCATGGACCACCTCAACGTAATTTGAACTTCTCGTGTTTCCAAGAAAGTTTCGGCACAAAGAAATGAAACTCAGCCATGCTCTTTTCTCTACTGGTTTCAATTTTTTTATGAAGTCATCATCAGTCATAATCTTACGAATCTGCGGCCCAACGAAAACGCCTGTAATTCATGATCAAAATGTAAAAATAAATTAGGATGAATTCTTTTTGAAGAATTCTTGTTGGGAAATTTTTATAAGTACCTTCTTTAATCTTGGCGTCACTCAACTTGGGGAATACAAGTTTCAGGTGTAGAAAAGCCTCGCTGTTTTTTTGGAGTCGTTTAACAAACTGTTTCATGTACCCCAATTTTAAATGCAATGGCGGCAAAATTATATCATCAGGCTTAACTAATGCAATATTGAGAACATTATTTTTGCCAATTTGAAACTTTCTCGGTGGCCATATGTTACACTTGTAATGATTTTTGGCACGACTGTCCCATTCACAAAAGTAACAAGGATATTTAGTGTAGCCACCTTGCATTCCAAGTAGAATTGTCAGGACTTTAAGGTCCGAAATTTATTGTATTTAAGCAATCGTAGAATTTTTTCCATCGTTTGATAAGTCTCTTTCATATCAGTAGCGTATGCCACTGGAACTGATGGCAATTCATTTCTGTTGTGCAGCAATACTGCTTTCAGACCTACGATGTTAGTCAATTGAAAATGAATTGATAAATTGTATTCAAATTTAATTCTCTCACACTCATAACTCATTAAATACTTACTTTTGCAAGAACCGTCTAGAAATAATCGCCAATCTTGTGGACAGTGCACGTGATCGAGTGCAGCAAACAATTCTTCCATATCAACGCAATAAACTAGTTTGTTATTGGTGTCATCAGCTTTGAAAATGTGTTCGAACGAAGAAAGGTCTCTGTCTCGTGCATACGTTACTTTAAAGTTACTGTCTACTATATTCCACTGCTTTAATCTGGAGGCCAGAACCTCTGTCTGTCTTATAGACAGATCCATATCACGCACAAGATCACAATAATCGTGATTTGACACGAAATGACGTTCCGTTTCTATTGCTTTGGTTGGAAGGTACGGTTCGTCATTTACTCATTAGAAGATTTGTGGCTTGAATCAGGAAATGTAGCTGGATTTTTGTCTTTAGTTCGCTGATCTTGTTTTCCTCTTGGAATCGGTTTCGATACAGTCAACACATTGGCATATTCTATGAGGTGGCGACTTTTATAGTGGTGACCAGTGATTTTTGTTTGGCAAAAGTAGCAATCCTCCGGCTTGTGATATATTTGATAATGCCAAGTCATAGGAGTCACAAACGGCAGACGCTGGTCATCGCATTTACCGGTTTTCCATTGTTTTAATGTTGTACAGCACATCGAACAAATATATTCGGGTTCATACCAAGCACTTTCCACGTATGAGCAACTGAAAAAGAGGTTGAACGCTTCAACCACAGCTTTATTTGTTCTTAAGTCGAACCGATATTTCTTATCAACAAATAGACCGCAGGCGTAACAAAATTTGTTGCGCCTATCACACATTTTACCACACTTATTACACAATATAATTGCGAAGCGGTCGCAAGGTTGAATTGACGGCGTAAATTTATTAGATGACCACTCAAAATTTTTGGAAATGAATGTGTTTAAAATAATTCCTCATACTTGCTATGTTTCTAGTAAAATAACGCAATGAAATGCGGTCATGCATACATATACGCTGCTCCGAAGGCCTTCGTTGAGTCGCTGCATGTTGTTTTAGTCGTTTTTTTTTTTAACAATCTTTAATAACTATCATTAAAATAATTTCTCCATTTATTCTTACTTTTTTTCTTCTCCGCTTCTCAAATTTTTTTTCTTGTACTTATTTCTTTTTTTTCCACATATATTTCTAGTCTCTTCATTTTTCTTTCCCGTCTGGCAGGTATTTACTCATATTCCTTTCAAATATTAATTTTCTTTCTCCGATTCTAATCTCAGCACATTTTTTTTTCTTTCCAACCTAAAACTTTCAAACACTTCGTTTATTCAGTTTAATCAGTATTAAACCATAATTTTATTTTTTTTCTCTGTCTTTTCTTTTTGTGTAAAGCTGATTCTCGGACTTTACCCTTTTTCCATAAGCAAATTTTACTACCTTTTTTTTTGTTTCCGTCTATTCGTTCACTACTTTAATTTTTCCTGATTCTGCCAACTTTTTTTCATATATTTTGCTACTTTAACACTTATTTGTCATTCTAAAATACTTTTTTTTTTTGCACAAACGATTTATTATAAAAAATGTTTCCTTTTTTTTATACTTTTACACACAATATACTCCTTGTTTTAATCGCAATCAACAGAAGCACATATGTAGTGCTGTAAAAGAAAAACTTGTCGTTTTATTTTTATGTGGCGCCCGAGCAGGGACCGCGAAAATTAGTTAAAAATCGCGAGTGTAAACTAGTGGACAAGAGAAGATTAACTAAAGTTTCGCGGCTACTTAAAATCAAAAAAAAAAAAAAAACTTCTGGTAGTTGGTCCCTTAGTAATTCTTGGCAACGAAAAGGACGGTCTGTACGGACCAGCCAGCCAGAATATAAACATGATCAATACGAATTAAATGAACTCAAAATGTTTAAATTGAAAACCAATAAGAACAAAGAAATCTACATCAAAATCGTGCGAAAAAAATATTAATAAATAAAACACAACAAAAGAAATTACAATTTAAAGGACATTAAAGGAAAATTCTAAAATTCAAATTCTCCATTAAAATCGTGGGGAGAACAAAAAAAAAAAAAAAATTTAATTAAACCATAAAAAGGTGTGAAAAGGAAATTTTAAATTGATAAACACTCATATTAGGAAATTTTAAAAGAAAAGGTGAAATCAACAAATGAAATTACAATTAAATAAGACTATAAAATAAAAATAAAAAAGAATAAAACATAATAAAATATTTCTAAGACTGCAAATATCGAACTTAAAATTTAAACGGACTACCAAACAGTGCTAAAAACTAAAAATTTAAATGGACTACGAAACAGTGCTAAAAAACGAAAAATTTAAATGGACTACCAAACAGTGCTAAAAGAATCAAAGGCAAATAAGTTCAAAACAATCAAAATATAAAACTAAAAAAACCAACGAAGGAACAACAACATCATCAATCCGGTTACTACTTACCAGCCCCAACAGAGTTAACCATCAATCAACATCATCAACCGAGTGCTGTCAACAAATTTCCTACTTATCAGCCTCAACAGCGTTGTTAACCAGCAATCAACATCAGCAACTTAAAGGCATAATGCAGCAGTTAGGAATAATGTAAGTCGTTCTTCACTAAAATAATTTGTAACAAAAAAAAAAAAAAAAATTTAAAAAAAAAAAATTAAAAAAAAAAAAAATATAATAAGGCTTATCTAATTTTGTAAACAAGTAGTAAACTTTAGAAGAAATAATATTAATAAATAAATAAATAATAAATAAAGGTTCATATTTTCCATCCTTTAAACCTAAAAGAAAGGTAGTAAATCAAAAATGAGTCAGGAAGAACAAATAGCAGCGACATTGTCGAGATTAAATCTGCACTCATCCAGTACTAACAATTCACCTTCTAACATCCCTTCCACTTTCACTCCTAATCAAAAAAGAGAACTTGCATCGCTAATATCAGAAACAGTTTCGGCCATACTACACCCACGAACCGAAGAAGAAGATGAACATCCTGTAGATTTTAGTATAAATGTGGACGCATCCGAAAGAGTTCCGGATGTAGTAAAATGTTTAAGAGAATTTTCGGGAAAAAACGGAGAATTCAGTTCATGGCGAAAATCGGTAGATAGAATATTATTAATGTACGGACAGAATAAGGACACCCCAAAATATTTTGCTATTCTACATACAATTAGACACAAGATAGTCGGTGAAGCTGACACGGTAAGATAAAAAAATGTCTGATGCTGCATTACTCAGACAAGAGAGACGTAATTACGTTGGAATATCAAATGACAACACTTGCCCAGCGGGGTAGTACTGTTGAAGAATTTTACCAACAAATTTACCAATATCTCTCGCATATTTTGGACAAAATCGATTGCCTTGAGTTAGGTGAAGAAGCTTTGTCTGCCATGACAACAACATATAGAGAAAAGGCACTTGATACATTCATAAGGGGTTTGAACGGTACCTTACCAAGCCTCTTAAGTGTACGAGAACCAACCAGTTTACCACAGGCACTCCACATGTGTCTCAAATTAGGCAATATGAATTACAGGACGAACCACGCTAATAGTATTAGTCGCATGCCGACCAATTACAAAGCTATTAGCCACAATCAACCAAGGTCATACTCATCCAAACCACAAGTTAGACCCTTTTACCCAGAACTTACAAACGTTCACAACCAATCTCCTAGACCCTTTTACCCAGAACTGACAAATGTTCACAGCCAGTCTCCTAGACCAAGCTCATACCAACAGTACGGACAAAATCGCCACTACGTTACATCGCAACCAAACTTCAAACCATCTCTTCCTCCGAAACCTCCCACACCAATGGAAGTTGATCGTTCTCTTCAAACGAGGCAAGTAAACTATCAGAACAGGCCTCAGTACCAGCAAAATCAAACATTCAATAACAGGCAACAAACATTCAGTAACAAACCACAGCCACTTGGTAATGGACTAGCGCAGGCTAGTAATAATCAAGCAAACAAGAGACCACCTTCACAAATAATACAGACTCCTAATAAAATGCAACGAATCTACAATACCGAAGTTGTAGAAACTGACTCAATAGAGAACGATAACGAAATATCAGAATATCCTGAAGAGTACTACGAGTCCTCGCAGGACTATCAACCCGAATACAACGAAGAGCAAGAAGAAATCGAAGCAACCACTAGCGACAATATAAATTTTTTAGACTAAACTCCTCATTGCCATACTATCGTTTCAAAATGAAAAACGGCAATGAACTAAAATTTTTATTAGATACCGGATCGAACAAAAATTATATTAGTCCAACTTATATTAGGAGCCCCATTCCCAATAGATCCTTCTTTGCAAATTCTGTTGGTGGACCCGTCAAAATTACTCATCACGCTTATATCAGTATTTTCGGCGATGAAATAGGTAAATTAAAATTTCACATTTTGCCCAATTTAAGAACCTTTGATGCCATAATAGGCAACGATACAATGAAAAGTTTAAATACAATAATTTTTACTAAGGAGAATTACACTGTGTAACACTGAAAATGAACTTTGAAAGAGACCTAGCCTAGGCTTTAGGCCTTTTAAAACTAAGAAAAACTGTATACTTGAAATTTGCGAAACACCCCCAAAATCTCATTTTAGGGCTAAAAAACTGTTTTTGAGGTCATTCGCTAGTCAATCATCAATATCTTTGCGAATTTTCATCCGATTCAAAAGTTGTTTATATATTTTGAAAGGGACAAATCACTATTTTAATGGCGTATAACTCATCAAAATCAAACGAGAACTGACGAAGCTACAGAGAAAAAAAATCGTAACTTAATAAAAAAAAATTAATTTTGAAACTTTGACTACGATTTTACGATAGTCTTAATTCAGAAAGGTACCTATCAAAGACAATATTATTAAAGTGAATTTAGTACTGCGTCGATTAAGCTATTTCAATCGAAAATCGGTTGGAAATTGACAGAGTTATTACTATTGAAATTATTTTAGATGATGACCATATTTAAAAATTCATACATTTTGATTATCTTTCAACTTCAAATTTTTATTGTGACTGAAAATAAAAAAAAATTAATCATTAAAATGCTAAATAACTTTATAGCTAAAAATGTTTGCTTGATCTTCTGCGTGTATAAGACGAGTCATCTGTTTCACGTTTGAGTGACCAGCAGTAATTAGCTATCATCCTAACTTGGTTCTTTCCTGTAAACCGTTTTTCAATGTTGGAGATTTCTTGGTGAAATCTTTCACCTTGTTCGTCGCTGAATTGACCAAGATTATCCGGGAAAAATTCCAAATGAGAATGCAAAAAGTGAATTTTTATAGACATGTTGCATCCCATTTCTCCATAAGCTTCCAAAAATTCATGGACCACCTCAACGTAATTTGAACTTCTCGTGTTTCCAAGAAAGTTTCGGCACAAAGAAATGAAACTCAGCCATGCTCTTTTCTCTACTGGTTTCAATTTTTTTATGAAGTCATCATCAGTCATAATCTTACGAATCTGCGGCCCAACGAAAACGCCTGTAATTCATGATCAAAATGTAAAAATAAATTAGGATGAATTCTTTTTGAAGAATTCTTGTTGGGAAATTTTTATAAGTACCTTCTTTAATCTTGGCGTCACTCAACTTGGGGAATACAAGTTTCAGGTGTAGAAAAGCCTCGCTGTTTTTTTCGAGTCGTTTAACAAACTGTTTCATGTACCCCAATTTTAAATGCAATGGCGGCAAAATTATATCATCAGGCTTAACTAATGCAATATTGAGAACATTATTTTTGCCAATTTGAAACTTTCTCGGTGGCCATATGTTACACTTGTAATGATTTTTGGCACGACTGTCCCATTCACAAAAGTAACAAGGATATTTAGTGTAGAAATAATCGCCAATCTTGTGAACAGTGCACGTGATCGAGTGCAGCAAACAATTCATCCATATCAACGCAATAAACTAGTTTGTTATTGGTGTCATCAGCTTTGAAAATGTGTTCGAACGAAGAAAGGTCTCTGTCTCGTGCATACGTTACTTTAAAGTTACTGTCTACTATATTCCACTGCTTTAATCTGGATGCCAGAACCTCTGTCTGTCTTATAGACAGATCCATATCCCGCACAAGATCACAATAATCGTGATTTGACACGAAATGACGTTCCGTTTCTATTGCTTTGGTTGGAAGGTACGGTTCGTCATTTACCTCATTAGAAGATTTGTGGCTTGAATCAGGAAATGTAGCTGGATTTTTGTCTTTAGTTCGCTGATCTTGTTTTCCTCTTGGAATCGGTTTCGATACAGTCAACACATTGGCATATTCTATGAGGTGGCGACTTTTACAGTGGTGACCAGTGATTTTTGTTTGGCAAAAGTAGCAATCCTCCGGCTTGTGATATATTTGATAATGCCAAGCCATAGGAGTCACAAACGGCAGACGCTGGTCATCGCATTTACCGGTTTTCCATTGTTTTAATGTTGTACAGCACATCGAACAAATATATATTTGGGTTCATACCAAGCACTTTCCACGTATGAGCAACTGAAAAAGAGGTTGAACGCTTCAACCACAGCTTTATTTGTTCTTAAGTCGAACCGATATTTCTTATCAACAAATAGACCGCAGGCGTAACAAAATTTGTTGCGCCTATCACACATTTTACCACACTTATTACACAATATAATTGCGAAGCGGTCGCAAGGTGGAATTGACGGCGTAAATTTATTAGATGACCACTCAAAATTTTTGGAAATGAATGTGTTTAAAATAATTCCTCATACTTGCTATGTTTCTAGTAAAATAACGCAATGAAATGCGGTCAAAGTAGAAAAATTAAAAAAAAAAAACTTTTCGCAAGGTAAATTTATTTAATAGCAGAAAAAATTTAATAGCTTCGTCAATTTTTGTCCGATTTCATTGCATGAGCACTCAAAATGTTTGGACATGAATGTACTTTCAAAATAATTCCTCATACTTGATATATTTTTAGTAAAAGTAGAAAAATTTGAAGAAAAAACAAATTTTCCAAGTTTACCCGATGAAAACTTACAACACGCTAGCTCAAAAAATAGATCTTTATATTTCAATTTAAAGGTATAATCCTTACCTTTCCAAAACATATTTCATATTGAAAATCGGTAAAGAAATGGCCAAGTAATGAAAAGATTAGCGCGTACACTTCCGAAGAACGGTTTTTTTAACGGTAAAGCAAGATTTTGAGGGTGTTACAAATTTTCAAAAACCGTTTTGAGTTATATTCGACCAGGTGAACAATTTCCAATATGTCACTTTAAAAGTTCATTCAATTTTCCATTTTGTAACACTGTGTTATTTTACATTACTCAATAAATACGAATACCCCATCCACCAGTTAGCAATTAATTCAATTGCGCACACCACATTAAGGCTAAATCATCTGAGTCCAGAAGATAACGGAAAATTAAAGCAACTTCTTAACTCTTGCCCGACACTATTTGCCGAACCAGATAAAAAATTAACATATGTCACGAACGTTAAAGCCGAAATTAGGACTAAAAGCGATAGACCAATATATTCCAAAACTTACCCGTATCCAATGCCTTTAAAAAAAGAAATAGACAAGCAAATTGAGGAATTACTTAAAGATGGCATTATTCGACCATCGAAATCTCCCTACAATTCCCCGGTATGGGTCGTACCGAAGAAAGAAGACGCCTCAGGGTTGAAAAAATTCCGTATGGTAATCGACTATCGTAAATTGAACGAGGATACCATACCAGATAAGTATCCCTTTCCAGATATTACCACTATTCTAACTAATCTAGGATCAAATAAATATTTTTCTACAATTGATCTTAAGAGTGGATTCCATCAGATTGCTCTTAACGAAGCAGATATTGAGAAGACCGCCTTCTCCATTGCCAATGGGAAATTCGAATTTACTCGACTCCTATTCGGCTTAAGAAATGCGCCTGCCATTTTCCAACGCACCTTGGATGATGTGCTACGAAAACACATCGGCGTCCGGTGCTACGTTTATGTCGACGAAATAATTATATTTAGCAAAGGTAAAGAAGAGCATTTTAAAAATCTTAAAATTATATTTGACACTCTCGAAAAAGCGCAGTTAAAGGTACAGTTCGATAAATGTGAATTTATCAAAAAGGAAATCGAATTCCTTGGTATAATAGTTGGCCAAAATGGAATTCGCACTACACAAAAAAAGATAGAAGCTATAATAAATTTTCCACGACCTAAAACTGTCCATGATTTACGCTCGTTTTTAGGAATGACCGGACATTATCGCAGATTTATAAAAGCGTACGCGCAAATTGCAAAACCCCTCACTGAAATACTGAGAGGAGAGCTGGGTAGAGTTTCTAAAAATCAGTCTAAAAAGACACTTTTATATTTATCAGCACAACAACTAGAAGCTTTTAAAGACCTGAAAAATTGCTTGACATCAGATGATGTCCTTCTTCACTATCCAGACTTCGAAAAGGACTTCGAACTCACCGCGGATGCTTCAAATTACGCTTTAGGAGCCGTACTCTCCCAAGACGGTAGGCCAATATCCTTTCTGTCAAGAACGCTAAGTAGAGCAGAGGAAAATTTTGCCGCCAATGAAAAAGAAATGTTGGCAATAATTTGGGCTTTACAGTCCCTGAAATGCTTCCTATACGGATCAAAAAAGGTTAAAATTTACACTGATCACCAACCATTGACCTTTGCTCTCAGCAACAAAAATACAAATGCAAAAATTAAAAGATGGAAGGCACAATTAGAAGAATATAATCACGAAATCATTTATAAGCCAGGCAGCACAAACATCGTCGCAGACCTCCTCTCACGACCACCGATCCCTAATTTAAACTCAATGACTGTCCACAGTAGCGACAGCTCTTCCGAAAATTTAATTCCTTCAGTAGAAGTACCCATCAATGTCTTCAAAAACCAAATTTTCATATCAGAAGATTCGAAAAGCTCATACAAATTCGAAATAGTTTTTCCTACGTACCATAGACACCTGATAACCGAAACAACCTACAATGAAGAATCGCTAAAATCACTTTTAAAAAAATATCTTAACCCATCGGTAATCAATGGTATAAAGACAGCAGAGCGAATCATGCTAAAAATCCAATCATTATATCCGTTACATTTCGCAAATTACAAAGTTCGTTTTACACAAATAATAGTCGAAGATATTACTAATACCGAGGTCCAAGATAGAATTGTAATTGAGGAACATAATCGTTCTCACAGGAATGAAAATGAAAACAAGTTACAGATTTTGGAAAAATATTATTTCCCCGCTATGTCGAAAAAAATCACAAAATTATGCAAGGTTTGTAAAGAAAATAAATATGACCGTCACCCAAACAATGCAAAATTAGGAGCTACGTCTCTACCAGAATATCCAGGCCATACTATCCATATAGACATTTTCTCAACAGATAAACATAAAGTACTGACTTCTATTGACAAATTTTCTAAATTAGCCATTATAAAGAAAATAGACGGAAAAAGTATAGAAAGTATAAAAAAACCCTTAAGAGAAATAATATTTTACTTTGGTATTCCGAAAGCCATAGTTTTTGATAACGAAAAAACATTTAATTCCCAACCAATAAAATTCATGTTAGAAAATGAATTCAATACGAAAATATTCACTGCACCACCCTATAAAAGCGAAGTGAATGGACAAATAGAGCGGTTCCATTCAACAATATGAGATGTCTAAAACAGGAACACCCTGATAAAAATTTCAATGAATTAATGGAATGGTCCGTAAACGAATACAACCATTCTGTTCACTCTGTTACAGGAAAAAAACCCGTCGACATATTTTTCGGCAGACCTACCTTAAATTCCAGTAACAGAGAAGAAACTAGGAAGAAAGTTCTAGAGAAATTAAAAGGAAAACAGGAAAAGGACCTGAAATATCACAACAAACATAGAAAAGAAACCATTGACTATAGAACAGGAGACAAAATTTTTGTTAAACAGAATAAAATATTAGGAACAAAACTTTCAAAAAGATACAAAGAGGAAATAGTTAAGGAAAACAGACATTCCACAGTAAAAACAGTATCAGGCAAAATAGTCCACAAAGATCGCATAAGAAACTAATATAATCATATCTTCTTTTTAGATTACTAATTTCCGTAACCCTTCATACCATTTGCTATGCTTCGGTTGAGGTACTCGATTACTCTCAATCCGAAATCGTTACAATCGAGAATGGCATCGGGAAAGTGCAGTCTGGAACTTACAGGATCCTTCACTTCATCAACCTTACCGAATACTCCATAATTCTAGATGACATAAATACACATTTCACAAAAAATATCCCACCTTCCCATCCTTTGCACCCATTCATTGTAGAGGAAATCAAAATAATTAATATAACTATCAATAATATAATACCAAAATATAGATTAAAGCGGTCATTAAATTTTATAGGATCAGCATGGAAATGGATTGCTGGTAATCCCGACCATGATGACCTTGTAGTGATCAATAGTAAATTCGAAGAAATCATAGAAACAATAATCAACAGCTAGTAATTAACAGAAATGTTTTTGAAAGAATTAAAAATATTACCCAAGTAAGCAACAGCATATTAAAAACACTACAAAATAGCAATGAATTTCGAACCTCACTAATACTCCAGTATAAATTTAAAATTGATATAATAAAAGAAGAAATTGAAAATATTAACAGAGCAATGCATCTTACCAAAGCAAACATAATAAACAGTTTCATAATATCGAATGAAGAGGCTCACAAGATAAATGACATATTTATTGAAGAAAACATGCCGTTTAATTCTTTAGAAGAATCATTAAACTTCGCAAATATTCAAATCGCTATGAAACAAAATTTACTGATTTATGTAATAAAAGTACCAAAAACAGGGAATGAAATCTGTAACTGTATTTTAATAAAACCAATATGCAAAAATGGAACAATTTTGAAATTAAAATTTGAAAACGTTTTGAAATGTAATGAAAAATACTATGGAATAGCAAACGATTGTAAAGAAATCAATAACGTAAAAATATGTAAACAAGACCAAATTAAAGATTTACAAAATGAAAATTGTATTAAAAATTTGATAGGAAACAAACCTTATGATTGTATTATTACAAATACTGAGCATGTCAGAAACATTGAAGAACTAAAAGCAGGATTAATTTTACTAAATAACTTTCAAGGAAATTTAACTTTAAGTAATAATGTAACGAGAAATGTAAATGGATAATTTTTACTAAAATTTTGTAATGAAACAATAAAAATTAACAATTCAAACTTTACTGCCTTAGAAGGTCACAGCCTGAGACCATTGCCAGCATTAATCCAACATTCAAGTTCTCGATCCGAGTACGAAGAAGTTCTATCTCTAAAATTTATGAGAGAGCTTAATATTAAAAATATAAAAAAAATTAGCTCTCTAAATTTACTAGTCAAGTCCAGTATGCTAACTCATTTCGGTATTTTAGTCTTCGTTATAATCATAATTATAGCTCTTAAATTTCGGACACGCAAAACGGCCAAAATCACTATTCAAAACACGGACATGATTCATATGCCGACAACGAAAGTTGTAAGGCATAAAAGTCTTAACGACATACCATACTTTTAAGGACCAATCGCGGACGATTGGAATTTCGGAGGGAGGAGTTAACACAACATAAATTCCATTCCCACACTATTTCGATGACAACAATGTCTGCATACTTAAGAATCAACTTACATTTTATTTCGACTAACGTCCAAC
The DNA here is from genome assembly GCA_963971545.1 of Philophylla caesio. Classification (NCBI taxonomy): domain Eukaryota; kingdom Metazoa; phylum Arthropoda; class Insecta; order Diptera; family Tephritidae; genus Philophylla; species Philophylla caesio. Next base: position 34,029,468 of record OZ020608.1, on the reverse strand, counting down.
TGCATTGTACGTGCACTTACCTTGACTTAAGAATCCTATTGCACTTTGGCTTAATGGAATGCGCTACATGCGCATCCGCTCTCTCAATTATTACGCAGGTGAGCGAAACACGCGCAAACCTAATTTTGATGACTAGGCATTTATCGGGCTCGAGCTTAGCTTATAATGATGAACAATAGAATAAGTTTTCAGTTTTGAAATAAAGCTCAACAGAAGCACATAGTGCTGTAAAAGAAAAACTTGTCGTTTTATTTTGATGTTACATAAACATATGCTTACTTACACGTAATCTATTCAAATTATATAAAATTTGATATAATCTTTGATTTGGTATTTAGGATATTTTAAGAACTTTTCCTCAGGTCATTACGTGATCTTAAGCTAGAAATACATATGAATTTATGTAAAAATTGTAACATTCACAAGAAAGTTTCGCCTTCGTTGTTGGGTGAAATGGGAAATTGTAACCTCTGGTTGGGGTAATTAGTTAAAGTCTTTCCTCGTCCACATGTGTCTTGCAATCTCGCTGGGGCAAGTGTGTACTTTAATTTGTTCCCTTTGTAGTTGATGATAATGGTGGTCCCGGAAAATTCGTATAACATACCAACTTACTACTTTTTCAAATTTATGGTATACTATAAAAGTAGGACAGAAAAAAAACTACTAAAATATCTTTGTAACTTTGCTATTGTTTTACTAAAATTGAAGAAAAACTATTTTCGATAATGTTTGTAAGTACTTCCACATCAATATACGTACATACATAACCATAAAAAAATAAGTTAGTTGAAAACTAGTTTCAATTAAGTATACCATTTGCTCACAATTAGATGGCGCTTAAGAAGTGTAAAGAAAACAGAGGAAAAAAATCAGATAACCCAAGAGTGCCATAAAATACTTACAGTGGTGGCGATACAAAAATTACAGAGTAAAATTAAAAGTGTATAAAATTGCAACACTCCTCGCACGAAGCTATATACGACTTGACATATCGTCGCATTCGTTGAAACCAAAAATGTTTAGCGATACGGTTGAGTGTTTTCTCAAGTGCAAAATGTCCAACATCATCGTGGTTGGCCTTTGTAATGCGCCACCTCACAGATCTAGGTACCACTAGCTTGTACTCGTGACCTACCTTACCGAACAATCGATCGTTGCGTATTTCGTAGTCTGCTTTAATTTGTCTTGCTATTGGTTCATCCACATTCTCAATACCTTGTAGGATTGCACATATCTGACGTAGCTTTGAATCTTGTGTCTGCATAACGTATACCCAATCATCGGACTTCAGTACTTGAATCACTTGTAATACTCGTTCAGCTACTGTTTCGGGCTGAGACGGTGGTTCCACCGGTGCCCTGCTTAAAGAGTATACATGCTGCATCTTGCTTCCAGCGCGATGAACGCAATCGAAATGAAACTCTTGTAGTCGTAACCACCATCTGGCTACTCGTGGACGCAATGATGTAAGATTCTTCGTTGTGGCTACGGCGTTACAATCGGTTCGAACTATGAAGTGGGTACCGAGTAGGTACATACGGAACCTCTCAAGATATTCCACAATGGCGAGCACTTCCAATTCATGGCTCGAGTACTGCGTTCCGACAGAACTACACTGCCGGCTGTAATACTGGACTGGTTTTCATTCGACGCTTTCGAGCTGCAACATGACGCCTGATAACCCGATTGCGCTGGCATCCGTATGCACTTCGTGTTGTTCGGTTACATCGATCATTACCATTACTGGTTGCGTTGTAAGTGTCTGTTTTAATTTGCTAAATGTATCCTCGTGAGCCGGAGTCCATTCGTACTTGACACCCTTTCGTAAGAGCGTGGCTAATGGTTTCGCAATTACGCCATATCTCTCGACGAACTTGCGGAGTAATCCTGTGAGCCCCAAAAACTGTCTGACTTCGGTCGGTGTGCGTGGCTGTGGAAATTCTGTAATACATCTCACCTTTTCTTCGCCTGGTCTTATGGCTTGTGCATCGACGACGTGACCCAAAACTTGATTATTGTTGCCAAGAAGTAACACTTTGACGGCCTAAGGGTAAGTCCCGCTTCGATGGTTAACCTTTAATCGTTTTGGCACAGTACATCTCTACCAATAAGAATGTCAAAAGTCATAAACTTATCTGGGACGATGTGACAGGTTGTCAGAATCGTAAATCCATCGACGACCATCTCAATGTTAAAAGCCTGCTTATTACCGCACCACCAAATCCACTTAGTCGCTTTAATGAGCAATTCGTTGCTCCTGGAACCTTGGACGCCACATCACTCCCAGTATCGATGAAGGCATCGTAACGTTTGCCTTTCCACTCGATCACCTTCGTAACAGGCTTTGGCACTTCGCAAACTTCGCTTTGTACTTCGGCTACTGTTGTTTTATTAGCCTTGCATGACTTGGTCTATATATGGTTATATACGAATTTATGGATTCCTCATCCATCTTGCCTCGTCTACCCATGCTCAACATTGCATAGTAGTACTCATCTAACGATTCTCGAAATTGACGCTTGCGTTGTGCCATCTCACGGTGCACTTGCGCCCACACGATTTTCTTCGGAAAATATTTAACAAATAGTTGCACAAACTTTGACCAGGAGTGAAACACTTGCTGTGAATCTACCCAAGTCTTCGCTACACCTTTTAGATTTAGTTGCGCTGCCACTAAAATCTCCTTTTCGGACCAACCATATATTCATTGTAGTTGTACGATCTTTTCGACAAATACCTCGGAACTTATACTACCTTTTAAAGGGTCATACGTAGGTAGTAGTGCGCTCATTTCGTGAACACTGGCTAGGCGTTGTAGAGCTGCCGTTGCTTGAGGTGCTGGTGCAAACTCTTCGTTTTCAAATGCTGGTGTCGTTACCCGTTGTGGTTCATTTGCGCTTACATTATTGTCTTGCCTGCCTGCTTATTTGTTGTTGCGTTGAATCGCCGTCGGTTTCTTCCTCCAACTCTTCAGAGTCCACTTCATCGATTCCATAAATTTCCCACAATTTATTCACTTTGGCCGCTTTGTTCCCGTCATCATAACGTTATTACTCCGCAGCAATTTATTTAGGTGCTCAATTTTTAAAGAATTTAATTTTACCAGCACCATCGCTGTATTGCTTTTGTACGCTTCAACTATCAAATCTGTACCTTTTTCAATTTGTGTGTTTAAACTTACGTTTCTAGAAATTTTCTGTCACCAGAAAATGCCGTTTTTATCTTCTTATTTACTTGCAAAAATTAACCGTTTTAGCGCTTGCTCGGTATATGCATAAGTATATATGTATATACTCTTGCATATGTTGTACATACGTACATACTTATGTAGTTGCATGGTATGTTGTAACTATGTTCTGTTGCGTTTCTAATGGCCATGCCGCATAAGACTTGCTTCGCTTTACGTGACATTTGTAACTTTGTCAGAAAAGCGATAAACGCAAAAGGTATGCCACAATAAAACTTTGACAATACATACTTTTCGTTTGTTTATTGTGAGTTGTGAACATCGCACGGAACTTTATAAACATATTTACATACATTTAGCATAATTATAGACATTATGGAAGTGTTGTTAATAGTTCTTTTACTCCAGGAAGCCTTATTATGTTTAAAAAACATATCAAGGCGGAAATGTGGGTAAGGGAATTATATCTTTGCTTCCACCTCCTGCACGAACCGGTCACGAAGTGACTTCCACCGTTCTCTGCAATGCTCCTCTATTATAAAAGTTTTTCCTTTAGTAAATCATCACATATGTATATATATCCATATATGTATGTATGTATATTTAAGCATTTAGTTCAGTTAAATTTTATATTTATGTCAGAAATAAACAAAATTGGTAAGAGCGAACTGTCAAAGTCAGCGAAAAGATGAGAGTTGCCCAAGATTTCGCTTTGCTTTGCCGTCGCTGTGAAGACTTTTTGCGTGTTCACCACTTGTTTACTCGCGATCGCCTTACACACCCATATGTACATACATATATATTATACATACGAGTGCATATGCTACATGTACGTTGAATATGTATCGCTTTTTTTCCGTCTTCGGCTGCTTCAAATAAGGGTGGATTTTTTTCCGTTTGGTTGTTTGCTTACTCACTCGTCGTTGTTGTTTTTTTTTTATTTGTAGGCGGAATGAATCCTTCTTCTGAATTGTAAACGCTGGTTTTTATATTCAATATGAAGTATATAGAAACTGTATTTTATTTTCGGTTCTTTAAAGTAAATTGAGTTACAAAGTATATAAGATGTATGTATAATGCATGCGTAAGCAACGCGGAGGAATGCGTGTGCTCGCTTGAGCAGTTGGTTAAACACTGAATAATTCTGTCCGTGACATATGTGTTATATGTTTTAATTATTTAAGTGGCCGAGTTGGTAGCGGTGCGTGCTATAACTTGATATGCCGGTGAGTTCGAGGTTCGAATCTCAGTCAGGGCAAACAAAATCTAAATCATAGAAAAAGTGTTTTCTAATAGCAGTCACCCCTCGGCAGGCAATGGCAAACCTCCGAGGTTATTTCTGCCATGAAAAAGTTCACTCCGGTGGACGAACGTCTCGCCACAATCCGCATAAAGGCGAGATTCTTCAACATCTCCCTGATTTGCGCCCATGCCCCGACGGAAGAGAAGGACGATTGGACCAAAGATTGCTTCTACGAACTCCTGGAGTGCACGTTCGAACGCTGCCCCCAACACGATACGCACGCGTCTCTGTGCGTCAAAAAGCGTGCGGAAAGGCACACAAGGAAAGCTCGACGTCGGAAAGTTGCAATCACAACAGACAGCCACGCACTTCGCTACTCGACTCGCACTCCTGCTCTCTGAGAGCTCTAATCAACACAGCGATATTTCAGAGCAATGGAACCACATCTCTTGCTCTTTACGTACCGACCAGATATATAAAGTGCGCCAGATCTTGGAGAAGACCCAAGAAAGAAGAATCGACGCGCACCACCTTTTTGTCGACTTCAAAGCCGCTTTCGACAGCACAAAAAGAAGTTGCCTTTATGCCGCAATGTCTGAATTTGGTATCCCCGCAACACTTATACGGCTATGTAAAATGACGTTGAGCAACACCATCAGCTCCGTCAGGATTGGGAAGGACCTCTCCGAGCCGTTTGATACCAAATGAGGTTTCAAACAGGGTGACTCTTTGTCGTGTGACTTTTTAACCTTGTGCTGGAGAAGATAATACGAGCCGCAGAACTAAATCGGTCAGGCACTATCTCTTATAAGGGTGTGCAGCTGCTGGCGTACGTCGATGACATCGACATCATCGACCTTAACAACCGCGCAGATAGTTCTGTCTTCTCCAAACTGGATAAAGAAGAAAAGCGAATGGGTCTGGAGGTGAACGAGGGCAAGACGAAGTATATCCTGTCATCGAATAAACAGTCGGCACATTCACGACTGGGATCAAACATCACTGTTGACAGCTATAACTTTAAAAAAGTAGAAGACTCGTTTTCTTAGGAACCAGCATTAACATCAATAATAATGTCAGCTCGAAATCCAAAGGAGGATCACTCTTGCCAACAAGTGCTACATCGGACTGAGTAGGCAACTGAGCAGTAAAGTCCTATCTCGACGGACAAAAATCATGCTATATAAGTCTCTCGTTATGCCCGTCCTAATGTATGGCGTAGAAGTATGGACGATGAAGATATCTGATTAGAAGGCTCTGGGAGTGTTCGAGTGAAAGATTCTCCGAAAAATGTATGGGCCTTTACGCCTTTGCGATGGCGAATACCGTAGAAGATGGAACGAGCTTTATAACGACATAGATATAGTGCAGCGAATTAAGATCCAGCGGCTTCGCTGGCTTGGTCATGTCGTTCGAATGGATGAAAGCGCCCCAGCTCTGAAAGTATTCGACGCGGTACCCGCCGGTGGTAGCAGAGGAAAAGGGAGGCCTGCTCTGCGTTGGAAAAACCAGGCGGTAAAGGACTTGGTTACGCTTGGTTTTTCCAACTGGCGCCAGTTAGCGAAAGAGAGAAATAACTGGCGTGCTGTGCTAAGCTCGGCCAAAATCGCATAGGCGGTTATCGAGCCAATGAAAGAAGAAGAAGCACACCACAAATGGTAGGAGAAGCTCAGCTATTATATTATATATGTAGATATGTGTTTTAATTGAAACGGATGTAGTTAGAAAGTTTAATCAACAATCTTTTAGTCCAATATAATTGTTAAAATATTCAACTTTTCAGAATAGCCTTTTTGCATGTATGGTATAACATACATACTATATGTATATGGCAGATCACATAGTTCTAAGTGAAGTACTGATTTAAAAATTTTTTTTATTAATTTTAATTAGAAATGCATATCATTAGTAAGAATAGTCAATTATCTTTCTGTTCATGTGATTTTCTGTTAAAAATATTAATATTTTGTATGAAAATTTTCAACTTGTGAAAATTGCCTTTTTGCATGTGCCGAGTACATGTCCGACATTTCACATGCTTGTAAGTCAAGAATAAATTTTTTGAAAATGTACGATAATTACAAATTTAAATGAATATTATTAGAAAGAACATTCAATTTTCCTTAATGTTCATGTTATTTCTTTTAAAATTTTTAATATAGGGTGTTTTTTTTACAGGTTTGTTTTTCGAATAGAGATAAAACTGGCATTTTGTGGTCAAATCTGGCAACTCTAATGTCATTTATGTTCAGTTTGGTTTGCCATTTTATCATGAACAGGTTGACAAAAGAACAACGCTTGCAAATCGTGCAAATTTATTTCGAAAATAATGGTTCAGTTCGCGAAGTTTACCGTGAGCTCCGTCCACTTTATGGTCGACATAATCGTCCATCAGAGCAATTAATTCGGTTAACCATGGATCGTTTTCGCACTACGTTTACTCTATGTGATAATACGCATCCGCAGAGACGTCGAACAGTGCGCACCGAAGAAACAATTGCCGCTGTAGAGCAAAGTGTTGAAGAGGACCCGAATGAATCGATTCGCCACCGTGCACAGCAATTGGAGCTTTGTCCATCAACTTTATGGAAGATTTTGCGCAAAGATCTTGGCTTGCGACCTTACAAGATCCAGCTTGTGCAAGAATTAAAGCCGCGAGACCATGCAATGCGTCGTGATTTTGGTGTATGGGCCGAAAATGAGATTGATCTCGATGCTGATTTTCATCGCAAAATTTTGTTCAGTGATGAGGCTCATTTTTGGTTGAATGGCTACGTCAACAAGCAAAATTGCCGCATTTGGAGTGAAGAGAATCCACATGAGACCCTTGAAACGCCATTACATCCACAAAAACTGACTGTTTGGTGTGCTCTATGGGCTGGTGGAGTCATTGGGCCATACTTCTTCCGCAATAATGCTGGAGAGGCAGTTACCGTTAATGCAGACCGGTATAGAGCCATGATAACCGACTATTTTGTTCCCGAATTGGATGGCATGAATGTGGATGAGTTGTGGTTCCAACAAGACGACGCTACATGCCACACAGCACACGTCACAATCGATTTATTGAAGGAAACATTCGCTGAGCGCATAATTTCGCGGAATGGACCTGTCAATTGGCCACCAAGATCGTGTGATTTGACACCATTGGATTATTTTCCAGAAACGTTAGGGGAATTGGAAGCCAACATTCGTGGCGTTATTGCCGACATACGGCCCCATATGCTCGAAAAAGTGGTTGAAAATTGGACCTGTAGAATTGGCTTTATTCGAGCCAGCCGCGGCGGCCACATGCCCGAAATCATATTTAAACATTAATGGCATAAAATTATCCTTCCAATAAAGCCAAATTGATGGACCTTAAAATGATTTTCTTGTGTTTTATTTCAATTCGAAGTTCTATACCCCTAAAAAAATTTTTTTAATATTTTCTATAAAAATTTGTAACTTGTGAAAATTGCCTTATTGCATGTGCAGAGTACATGCACGGTATTTCACATACTTGTAAGTCAAGTATAAATTTTTTTAAATGTTCAATTATCTATATACATACATACATATCTATATATATAAAAATCAATTGTTGTTCGTTTGTCTCGCTTAAACTCGAGAAAGACTGGACCGATTTATCTGATTTTGGTTTTGAAATGTTTGTCGTAGTCCAGGGAAAGCGTAAACTGTGTGAAAATTTAGAAAAATTGCGTCGAAGACAGTAAACACTACAATTTAATTTTCCCATATAAACTGTTCTACCCACTTACCTTTCAAACATTTTATGCCCCGGAGAGACAGGAAAAACGTTCCTTATTTCATTGCTATTGGCAAAGATCAGATCGCAATATGAAGTAGCCCGTGCCAGAGCTAACAGGGGAAATAGCGAGAGTGGCAAGTTAACAGAGCTGATTGCGGTCGAAAGTAATTTAACAGTTTGTGTATTTTCATAAATGTAGGAAAAATATACTTATTTTGGACAAATTAATAAAAAGCCAAAATAATTACTATGTCAAATTTTATGTTTATACTTATGTGCATTTGTGAAATCCATTTGCTGACAAGTATTTTTTTATGCTTTTATACGAGTTATGAGTTTAAACTATGTATGTATTTGTATATCGGTTTAGATTTAGAAAATGACTACAAATATGTATATGTATATATATGTATATAAATGATATTATATATCATATACATATATCAGATTCCTCCTCAGCATAATGTAAATCAATAATTTATCTACACATTAACAATTAAGTACGTACATATGTATGTATATACATATATACATATGTCTGCATAAATAATTTATATACAAAACAGCTAACATGTACATTAGACTGCCACTTAGAAGAAATACGCTTGCGTCAGCCCCCAGACAGGTTCCTTTTCCCCGAAAAAAATATTTGTGGCAAAATTTTATCCAGCTCGGTTCGGGGGAAGTGGTGCCTCAAAGCCCCCAAAGTTTCGAAAAATCAGCATTTTTTCAAAAAAGTTGACTTTGGCCTTGAATAACTCAGCTAATATCAATTACTCATAAAAATTACATTTGTGGGAAATGAAGAAAATTTTACGCCAAGTAATTTTGCTAAGTTTTTGATTATCTTCAACCGTTTTCTATTTATACCCCTAGCAACAACATTTGCGCCTTTAAAAAGCTCATTTTCAAAACGTTTTAATTTTTTTTATTATTTGTATTAGAAAGGTTCTTATGATAACAATGTATTAATAGTTTGTATTTAATAGAGTGTATTTGTTGCAGTCAGGAAACCTGCGGCGATAATCTTGAACTACTTGTAGCATGTATTGTTTTTGTTCTTCATTTTTCGATAATATAGAATTGTAATCTTGTATCAATTCTCTCTTTCTGCCGTTTCATTCATTACATTTATTCCTTTAATTTTTTCTATTTCCTCATTATAATTACCATCTACATTCCACTCTGATGGTGGCTTTTTTAAAAAGTTAATATTTATATTAAATCTTGTGAAGAAATTTAATGTTTTTTTCGAAACAAACTGTTCGATGCCCTCGTCCAGGATTTCAGAAATCGAGACATTAGCCTTTTAATCATTTTTTTCAGATGGTGATTCTCTATTTAATTTCTCTATAATTTTTATCTTTGGCTTAGAGCTTACGTTTGAATCGAAAAAGGCAAAGGCGACAGCTTCTGAACTTAAAAGGAACCGATGTGGGGGTACCATCATCCAAAATCACAACAACAAAAAATCCCGTATGCACTAATGGCGGTCTAATGTACATATAATATCAAATGTACATATTCAAGGACAAATGACGTCCGCATAAATGCAATTATATGTACATATTGAAACATATCGACATGTGCACACTTCTGTCCTCACTTCCGTCACAATTGCTAAATCAACAGTTACGCCGGCGCCATTAATCCTAAACGATTTCATTCATAAACTGCGCGTGCGTAAAACTCGTCATTCATTCATTAATTGCAGCACAATCTGAAATCTGGCAGCGAAGCACATTTGTCGCGATCTTGTAAAAATTTATAAATTTCAACATTTTGGTCTTCAGTTTTGCAAGTAGAGGGCCGTTCGCTTTTTATGGCCCAGTGCGGCAAATGAGTAGTTAAAAAATAATTTAAAATATGTATATTATGTATTCCTCACCTAACACGACATTCCTTTACTAAATTCTTATCTAATACATCAATATTTAATCATTACGAACCATTCTTTACGAAAAAACTACTCAAAATATATCAATTCACTCGGAATAATTTCGCAAAAGCGACCTTACCAATATAATGGCTCAGCACATCTTCATCACCCTCATACGCGCTGTGTACATTTGTACGAGCACATAAATATATGTATGTATGTAAATATGTTGTCGAATTTTGTCGCATTTGAATAACAGTGTTGGTCATCACTTAAATTGCAACACATTATGTATGTACGATTTCTAGTTGAAGTAGAAAATCTACTACTTTGTGAAAAGTAGTACATGACAAAGTGGTACATCTTTGCTTTCAGGTTACTTAAAAAATTGTATACCTAGGTTAGGTTAGGTTAGAGCGGTTGTCATTTTTGACACACTTAGGCTCATGGCCCATTGTGATGCCGCATTTGGGTTGTAACTCCCCACGAAGGAACCACCCCCTAAAACCAATTGGTGCTACGAAGGAACTTAAGGAGATCTCTTATTTCAATATCTCTAAGCTCTTCCAGGTCGTTGAAGAACTGTCTGCCCAGAGTGGAGAGTCTTCTTCGGGATAGAGCAGGACATTGGCACAGAAGGTGCACGATAGTCTCTTCCTCTTCCTCGTCGTGACAGCTTCTACAGAAGTCGTACAGTCTCAGCCCTAATCGGAAGGCGTGTTTGCCTATAAGACAGTGTCCGGTTATGACCGATATTATCATGCTCAAGTCGTGTTTATTCATGCTTAGTAGTTGCCCTGTGCGTCTTGCGCTAAGAGCCGGCCACAGTTGCTTCGATATTTTGCAGGTTGTTTCCTGCCGCCATCTATCGTTCGATGATTTTGTAAACCTTTCGGCTATACGAAGCTTGCAAGTTTGCAAGGGTATTCCTAGTTCATCTTCTATATCTACGGTCGAGAGCCCAGTACCGAGTCGGGCTAGCTCGTCGGCCTTACAATTTCCCTCTATACCGCTGTGGCCTGGGACCCATGTCACCCTCAGGCGAAATGACTCAGCCATCTCGTTAAGAGATGCGCGGCATTTCATAGCCACAATGGAGGTCGTTGATTGTTTTGTGAGAGATTTTACTGCCGCCTGGCTGTCAGTGAAAATGTAGATATCAATCTCGGGTATCGTATCACACTTTACCAGTTGTGTGGCCTTGTATATCGCCATCAGTTCCGCCTGAAAGACGCTACAGTGGTCTGGAAGACGGAAGCTATAAGAGATCCCCAGATGCCGGGAATATACACCTCCACCAACCTTCCCCTCAAGCTTTGATCCATCTGTGTATACATGGATGGACTCGCTATTTCCAACTGCGTTCAGTTTCCACTCTTCCTTTGAAGGTAGGAGGGTCGTAAACGCCGTAGTGAGGGTAGCGGGCGGAAGAGCATAATCCACCAGACCAGGAAGCTCCGAGAATTCCGCTAGTATCTTGCCGTGACCGTAGGTACAGTTTGACCATTTCTTCAGGGTGTTCAAGCGTATCGCCGTAGCACTTGCTACCTGTTTGGCATGCAGGTCTATCGGAAGTAGATTTAGCACGGTATATAGTGACTTCGATGCCGTTGTTTTCATCGCACCAGTTATGAGAATGGACGCCAGTCTCTGAACTTTATCCATCATTTTAACATTTACACCTTTCTGGAGGGAATCCCACCATACTACTATGCCATAACATAGGATCGGCCTAATCACCGCTGTGTATAGCCAGTATATAATTCTTGGTTGCATTCCCCACTTTTTCCCAATTGTCCTGTTGCTGGAGTAGAGAGCTATTGTCGCTTTATGCACTCTGTCTTGGATGTTCGACTTCCAGTTAAGCTTCCTGTCCAAAATCAGTCCCAGATATTTAGTCTGTTCCTTTACTACGAGGGTGTTTCCCCCTAGAGTTATTTGTCCAAGATCTGGTGTCTTGTGCTTCCTAGAAAAGAGCACCAGGTCCGTCTTTGATGCATTTACTCCAAGTCCTCGGCTACTGCACCACAGAGTTAAGCTATTTAACGATCTTTGAAGCAGGTCCGTTGTTGTGGGGAGATGTTTGCCTGAGATTGCTATGACGATGTCATCAGCGTATGCAATTATTTTGCCACCCGCCTCTTCGAGATTTTGGAGGAGCCCGTTAACGGCTACATTCCAGAGGAGTGGTGAGATTACTCCTCCTTGAGGCGTTCCTCTGACTGGGTACCTCCTAAGGGAAGACCCACCTAGCTCAGCGCTTAATTCTCTTCGAACAAGCATACTTCCAATGAGCAAGGCCAGTGAGTTGTTCACCCCGAGGTTGACCAGTGATGAGGTGATCGCCGCGGGAGAGATGTTATTAAAAGCACCCTCGATGTCTAGAAAGGCAGCTAGGGTGTATTCCTTGTAATGCAATGATCTTTCGATCGTATTGACTAGGGAGTGTAGCGCTGTTTCCACTGATCTTCCTTTGCTGTAGGCATGCTGCGCGGTGGTAAGTCCTCTGCCAATATTATCTCTAATATGCTCGTCCAGTAGCCGTTCAAACGATTTGAGTAAGAAGGACGATAAACTAATTGGTCTAAAGTCTTTCGGTCTCGTATGGGTTGTTCTTCCTCCTTTAGGAATGAGGACTACTTTTACCTCTTCCCATCTCCGTGGTATACGGCTATACCGTAACACCGCCTCATGGACGTGTACGAGTATAGGCGCAATTAGCTCCGAAGTGTTCTGTAGGTCGGCAGGTATGATCCCGTCTAGTCCAGGGGATTTAAAGGGCTGAAAACTGCTAAGGGCTCGTTTTATTTTCCCTTCCGTTATAGCGAGCATGGAGAAATCATTGTTGTTCTCAGATCGAGTACAAGCTATGTTGACTCTGTTATCCAAGCACCCTGGAAAGTGTGTTTGCATTAGTAGTTCTAATGTTTCACCGCTGTTTGTTGTCCAATCTCCGTCATCCTTTATGAGATAGCTTATGTTGCTTGGACTCATCGACAGTACTTTCCTTAGTCTGCTAGCTTCCGAAGTGCTTTCTATCCCCTGACAGAAGTCTCTCCAGGAGGATTGTTTAGCACTTCTTACTGCATACTTAAAGCGTCGTTGACTATCATTAAATTCATTCCAGGAGTTTGTTAACTTGGCCCGGTTGAATTTTGTTCTACATTCTTTTCGAAGATTTGCAATTTCAGTCGACCACCATGGAGGTTTCGATTTCTTACTCGCTGCCCTTGCGGGACAGGCTTCCTTAACGGCCCGTTGGTAGGCTTTAGTTACATCGTCTACGACTTTGTCCAGTTGATGCTCTGAGTCTATTTGGCAATTTAAGCTATTATTATTGTTGGAAAAGGTTGCTTTAAACTTTTCCCACCTGGTTTTTCTTCGGTTTAGGAACGGCTTTCGCTCTTTTACCGGTATAGATAAATTATAGATCACATACATATGATCCGAGAGTGAAGACTCTTTCGAGACTTTCCAGTCATGCAGAAGTTCTGCCCCCTCCCCATTAACACATGTAATGTCTAGGACTTCCCTCCTATTTGAAGTAACGAACGTGGGAGTATCTCCTACATTGCTAACCTGTAAGTTATTGCACATAATGAATTCAAAGATTGACTCACCCCGTTCATTTGTGTCTGAGCTACCCCAGATATGATGATGTGCATTTGCATCTGCTCCAATGATTAGCGGGGTGCCGCGCTTGAAAGCTTCCGTTACCGCATCTCTTATTGGCTGGGGTGGAGGTGGTATTTCCGCGTCGTGCGCCATGTATGAGGACGCCAGCCAAACTGTCCTACCTTCAGACTCCACTGCCACGACAACATTGTCCGCATCACTGAACTGTATTAAAAGAAACGCATTAATACACTTTCTTATCAATATGCACGACCTGGGTTTACCTTTGTCAGTAACATAGATTAGTTTATATTCCTTACTGCTCAGTCCGCACACCCGATCTTTTACGACCCAAGGTTCTTGGATGAGCGCGACGTCCTCTACTCTTTCAGTGAGACGGAGGACTAGTGCGGCCGAGGCCGCCTTGCTGTGGTGAAGATTAATTTGTATTATCCCCACCATCAGCAGTGTTGGGTGCTTCTCTCCACCCGACTATGGTCTGGTTGGCGTCCTCCTCATCGGATATGGGAGGGAGCTCCCCTGTCTCCTCCTCCATTACAGTGTCGGAGAGGTCAGAGAAGTCTCCCAGCCCTTCTTCCAAACTAACTCTTCTGAAGAGTTCGCCCACCATACCAGAGTTGGATGCTGCGTCGTCCTCTAGGACATTTTCCGCCGCCTCTGAATTCTCAGCCAGGTTTGTCTTCATTTACACATCCTGACGATAGATGTGGAGATTCAATGCTTGGAAGCCATAGTTGATCTTCCACCTCTGGTTCGCAAGCGGTGCTATTGATTCCTCATTGAGGACTATTACCGCTAACCTGCGCCTACCATCCACTTCACCGATCTTGGCTACCTTCCAGTCGTGGGTGGGTAGCTCTGGATTGCCCAGTTGGATTAGCTCCAACACTTCCTTTGGGTCGGTGTGGAACTCCGGAATCCAGGCTCTTGATCGGGGCCTGTTCGGAATGTTCTCCCGATGAACTACATCGAGGCGCGCTCCTTCCCAGAGTTCGCCTACACGACTTATTGCCAGCGTATATAGATCCACTGACCTTTGATCGGCGCACCTTATCATTTTGACGCGAGAGTGAAACCATCCCGCATCCGCGCAGCTAGGAGGTGGTCCTGGGTTTTCTTCCAGGATGCCTCTGTACACCGTCCAGAGTTTCCTGTTCACCAGCTCCCAGTTATGCGGTGTAATCGCTCCATCAGGGGAACTGCGATCTATTACCGCTCTCTCAAACGCTTCCTTTGCCACATCTGCAAAGGATCTAGCCGGCTGCTCTCTGATAGCTAGAGAGGGGGACGTTTTCGTCCTCTTCGGGTCTGACCCCTCCTCTCTCGAGTTCTTCCGTTTTCCCTGAGGAACCTCGATCTTTACCTTTGCGCGGTGCTCAGCCATGAAGGTTTCAGCCCATTTCTTGGAGTCCAGCTCCTCTTTGGAGAGTTCCTCTTCTTTGACTTCCCTCAGTCTCTCCAGGATCCTGAGGGCTGACCGTTTCGTGCGGTAGTATCTCTCAGACGCGCTGATAGACTTACGGGGATGGCTACAATCCGGGGTCACATCAGAGTCAGAGGGGCGCACATTTTGTATACCTAATATATTAACTTAATATTTATTACGCACCTATATATTATTGATTTTCTCCCAGTTACATATATGTCTCTGAGACTTGACTTGTGCCTTTTTGCACTAATGCTATTTTTCCTTGCTTCTACTGCGAAACGCACATCATTTGTACCCAACTTAAATTAATGGTGGTGGTTTATTGCCTTCGTCTCGCAGCAGAATTGTCGGAAATCCGAGCAGAAGCAAACATTAAGAGCAGAGAACTTATATTTGACAGAGAAGATTTTCACGCGAATATCAGTGTGAATTGTCAAAATCCAACTAAATGTCTTGCAGAGTCCCACCACGCCAGGGCTAACAGGAGAAATAGCAAGAGTGGCAAGTTAACAGAGCTGAGTGAGGCCGAAAGAAATTTAACAGCTTGTATATTCTCATATATGTATGTAAGAAAAATAGACTTACATTTGGGATGATTTTGACAATTGAATAAAAAGCAGAATAATTTTAATATGTATGATAAAATGTATATTCATACTTACATACATAGGTATGCGGTTACCGTTGCACGGCTGTACTCAATCCCTACTCTAACGTCCGCGTTCGTGCACCCTGGGCAACGTGAGCAACCCATGTGCGAGATACGGTAACCAACCCGTGTGGAGTCTTGGGTCACGGCTAATAGAGAGGGAGCTTTAGCGGAGGCACTCCGACATATTCGGTTAAAGGGTCCACTAAAGTCCGCAGCGTCTGTCTTGGAGCAAGCGGCTCGCTATACAAACGAATTTAAAATGTCAACCCCCAGCAATGGGTTGTGCGCAGGGCTTGGAACCCGCCACGTAAAACCAACATCCAATGAAAAAGAAAACAAAGCCTCGGATGAGACACCCCTTTTTTGATGACGACCCCAGCAAACGTTTAAAGGACAATGATTTGAGGTCGTGCACCTGGAATGTCCGGACCTTTAATTGGGAAGGTGCCTCTGCCCGGCTGGTTGATGTCCTCAGCAAAACAAAGGCTGACATCTACTACAGCTGCCATGTAAAGGAGCGCAAATTTGGTGTCGGATTTGTGGTGGTAGAGAGAGACTGCGCCGTAAAGTACTGTCGTTCACTCCGGTGGACGAGCGTCTCGCCACAATCCGCATCAAGGCGAGATTCTTGAACATCTCCCTGATTTGCGCCCACGCCCCGATGGAAGAGAAGGACGGTGGGACTAAAGATCGCTTCTACGATCTCCTTGTCCGCACGTATGAGCGGTGCCCCCTCTACGATATAAAAATCGTGCTTGGCGACTTCAATGCCAAGGTGGGCAAGGAGGGCATCTTTGGCTCCACAGTCGGAAAATTCAGTCTCCAGGACGAAACGTCCGATAACGGATTGAGACTGATCGACTTCGCCGGGGTCCGAAACATGGTAGTCTGTAGTACCAGGTTCCAGCATAAGAAGATTCACCAGGCTACGTGGCTGTCTCCAGATGGTAAGACACGAAACCAAATCGACCACGTTGTGATAGACGGAAGGCATGCTTTTAGTGTCCTAAATGTGCGCACGAACCGAGGAGCCAACATCGACTCGGATCATTTTCCTGCGGCAGCTAAGATCCGCACGCGCCTCTGTGGATACAAGGAAAGCTTGACGTCGGAAAGCTGCAATCGCAACAGACAGCCACCCACTTCGCCACCAGACTTGCACTCCCGCACTCTGAGAGAGAGGAATGTCGCGCCGGTACGGAACGTAAAGACGCTGCCTACAGGGCCACACTGCGATCGGGCGCAACGCGAGCTGTGCGGGAGCGTTATCGTGAGTAGAAAAAGGAAGCAAGACGCATTTTTCGTTAGAAAAAGAGAGATGCCGAATCGCGGGATTAGTCTTCTTAACATCGCATATAAGGTTCTATCGAGTGTATTGTGTGAAAGACTTAAGGCCACCGTCAATGAGCTGATTGGACCTTACCAGTGTGGCTTTAGACCTGGTAAATCCACCACCGACCAGATATTCACAATACGCCAGATCTTGGAAAAGAGCCGAGAAAGAAGAATCGACACACACCATTTTTTTGTCGACTTCAAAGCCGCCTTCGACAGCACGACAAGAAGTTTCCTATTTGCCACAATGTCTGAATTTGGTATCCCGGCCAAACTTATACGGCTATGTAAAATGACGTTGAGCAACACCACCAGCTCCGTCAGAATCGGGATGGACCTCTCCAAGCTGTTTGATACCAAATGAGGTTTCCGACAGGGTGACTCTTTGTCGTGCGATTTCTTTAACCTGATGCTGGAGAAGATAATTCGAGCCGCAGAACTTAATCGGTCAGGCACCATCTTTTATAAGGGTGTGCAATTGCTGGCGTACGCTGACGACATTGATATCATCGGTCTTAACAACCGCGCAGTTAGTTCTGCCTTCTCCAAACTTGAGGATAGAGAAGCGAAGCGAATGGGTCCGGAGGTGAACGAGGGCAAGACGAAGTATCTCCTGTCATCAAATAGACAGTCGGCACATTCACGACTGGGATCAAACATCACTGTTGACAGTTATAACTTTAAAAAAGTAGAGGGCTTAGTTTACTTAGGAACCAGCATCAACACCAATAACAGTGTCAGCCTTGAAATCCAACGCAGAATCTCTCCTGCCAACAAGTGCTACTTCGGACTGAGTAGGCAACTGCACAGTAAAATCCTCTCTCGACGGACAAAAACCATACTCTACAAGTGTCTCATCATGCCCGTCCTATTGTATGGCGCAGAAGCATGAACGATGACAACATCAGATGAGAGGGCTCTTGGAGTGTTCGAGAGAAAGATTCTTCGAAAGATTTATGGACCTTTGCATTTTTGCGACGGCGAATACCGTGTACGATGGAACGATGAGCTGTACGAGTTGTACAAGGACATAGACATAGTGCAGCGGATTAAGAACCAGCGGCTCCGCTGGCTAGGCCACGTCGTACGAATGGATGAAATAGCTCCAGCTCTGAAGGTTTTTGACGCGGTACCCGCTGGTGGTAGCAGAGGAAAAGGAAGACCTCCTCTGCGTTGGAAAGACTAAGTGGAAAAAGACTTGGCTATACTTGGGATTTCCAATTGGCGCCAGTTAGCAAAAGATAAGAACAGCTGGCGTGCTTTGTTGACCTCGGCCAAAATCGCTTAGGCGGTTCATGCGCCAATTAAGTAAGTAAGAAGGCAGCAAAGAGTATAATATAACCGGAGGAGTTCCTCAAGGATCCGTTCTTGGACCTTTGGTTCAAAAATTGTTGGTTTTGCAGATGATATAGCGGTGGTTATTGTTGCCAAGCATATAAAAGACGTGGAGCGAGAGGCAAACATCATGACTGCACGATTTCAGACAGAAAACTGAGGCATTGTTAGTTGGCAGCAGAAAAATCCTAGAGTTTATTAAAATTAAAGTCGGAGGACATGAAATTGTTTCAAAAGCTGCCCTTAAATATCTAGGCATTATGTTTGACGTTCGATTAGTATTTAAGACTCACGTACAATATGCAGTCGAGAAGGTGGCAGCAGCGCTAACGAGGCTTATGGTATATAAAGGAGGACCTAAGCAGAAAAGTAGGCAACTGTATGCAAGCGTAATACGCTCAGTACTACCATACGGGGCACCAATCTGGTCGGCTGCGCTCGAAAAAGTTTCATAAGCAAGAGAAATGAGATCACTTTTTCGACTTTGCGCTATACGAGTGTGCAGTGCGTTTAGAACAACCTCAGAAGAAGCGGCGCTAGTAGTGGCTGGTCTCTGTCCAATCGAGATCTTGGTTAAAGAGGCTGTAGAAACCCCACTGAGTATTGCTGAACGCGAGGTGGTGAGGCGAAACTGTTTGCGGATGTGGCAGAGGCGGTGGAGCGCTGCAGGTAAGGGACGCTGGACGAATAGACTTATTCCTTCCTTAGAGAAATGGTTAGATAGGCGACACGGTGAAGTGGATTTCCACCTTACCCAAATATTGACAGGGCACGGTTGCTTTAAGTCCTATTTATACGAGTATAAACATGATGATGACCCTTACTGCACCTTCTGTGCAAATCAGGTAGTTGAAAACGCCAAACATTGTTTTTTCGTCTGTCCGCGTTTGCAATTGAAAGGGATGACTCGAACACGAAGTTGAGGAGATCGCTATCGGTTAAAAACCTTGTTGATACTATGCTCGAGTCTAAAGAAAATTGGTCCGTTGTCTGCAATATGGCGAACAAAATTATTACTAAACTGCGTCAAGCGGAGCAACTCCGCAGAAATTCATAGAAAGGCAATAGGCCGCTCCCCCTCCACGAAGTAATACCTAACGGTAGTTTTTCGGAGCGAGGGAAACGGAGCAAGGGTGGGTTTTTAGTGCGGTGAGTCGAAAGGCAAGTCCCACACTTCGACTTTCAATGCTTTGTGCCACCTCTAGAAAAAAATAAAAAATTTATGTACATTCATAAACTTTTTCTCCACCCAAACTTTGTTCATACATACATATGTATGTATGTAGTTGAGCATTTATTATACTAGGTAAAATTAATAGGTATTTAAGTACCATATGTATGCATGTACACATTTTATCTACATACGTAAATAGTACCCCAATAAATATATGTATGCACATATGTATATGTACATTGATATACATACATATGTGCATCAATATTTTACCCATTGTATGTACATATATACATACATACTTATCTGTACCCATTGTACATATATGTACATACATATATACATATTTATATAAATACTTTAGATATATAAATGCCTTTATAAAATCAAATAAACTCGTATTTACATAAACATATACATAAATCAACCTTGACCTACATCACATGCCAAAATATATGTAATTGCAAGGACAAATAACGTCTTTGTACATACACATATATTTACATACTTATATTTATACATATTTACATATCGACGTGCGAACACTTCTGTCCGCACTTCCCCCAGCAACTGATAAATCAACCGGCGCCATAAATCCTAAACCATTTCATTCATAAATTGCAGCACAATTAAAATCCGCGATCTTGCAAAAATTTATAAATTTCAAAATTTAATAAATGCATTAGGTATTATTTCGCAAAATCGGCCTTGCCAAGATAAATACTCAGCACATCTTCATCACCTAAATACGCGCTGTGTACATTTGTATGAGCTCATATATGTATATATGAATTTCTTGTGTATGATTACATGGTGATAAAGTGGTGTTTTCTTGTGGTCTGCTGAAATAGCGAAAAATTCGCACATTAAGGCAGAGGAAGTTGACCAATATAGCTTAAAGCCAGAAGGACTTACCCAGGATTATCCGGTGAGTTCCTTTCAAGCTGCAGGCGGTCATTGCAGGCCCCGTGGCTAAGTTTTTTCACTGTGTTGCTAGCCATTTTTCCCTAAATGTTCCACAAATTTTATAAATTATATTTTTCATACTGGAAGCACACACGAACGAGACAAATAAAAATCCGTAAAGGCTGTGATTATTGTCAAATACAGCTGATCTTGTTGCCCACACTGGGAACAGATCGGCTTTGTCTATTTGACAATAGCGAAGCTACCCTACCTATCTAATATTCACACCACCCACAGGAGTCTAAGACAGGGTGCGTCATATAAAAATAAAAATAAAAATAAAAATAACTAAATAAAAAATAATAATAATATAATCTAATTAAACTAATAATAAATATAAATTTAAAAATAAATAAAGACCAAACTTAGGAAAATACCTACAAATTAAAATTAAAATAAATTTTATAATAATCAATTAAAATATAATAAAGATATAAATAAAGTCAAAACAAAAATAATATACATTTCCTAAGCCCATTGCCAAGTCAAATGAGAACGAGGCTTGGACTGAGGTGCGCAGAAGCAGGCGACCCCTTGTTTCAGAAACGGGCAAAAATAAAACTCCGACCTTTTCGGAAATTGTGCGTAAGGAAATAAAATCTGAGCCTAGCTTATCCGAGTTCGGAAATCTCGTCACCCGTATCCGCAAAACACAAAAAGGAGAGATGTTGCTACAGCTTAATACCAGGGGGGAGGCAGGTAGGTCCCAATACAAAGACCTGGTTAAAAAAGTGCTGAACGACGAAGCTGAACTGAGAGCCCTCACACACGAGATAACCGTTGAGGGCAAAGACGAAATATTTACCAGAGAAGACGTTGTGCAGGCAATTAACGAGCAATTTGCGTGCATAAATGTAGATGTCTCGGCAGTGGAAAGTTTTTGCAAGGCATATGGCAGCACACAAATCGCCACGCTAAGTGTGCCTGCAAATACCGCAAGTACCCTTCTGTCGAAAGGTAACGCTGGGTTGTGTGCCGTTTACGAAAGGTGTTGCAGCCAACACGCTGCTTTCGATGCTGGTCATTTGGCCACATTTCAAACGAATGTACAAGTTGCGATAGATCCGAGATGTGCAAAAGATGCGGTGGCGCAGGGCACGCAGCGAAGGACTGCGTAAATACACCTAAGTGCCTGCTATGCCAGCACGGAAAAGAAGAACCGTCTGACCATGTCTCGGGAGGTAACAGGTGCCCGTCATACAAACGAGCAATAGCCAAAATGCTAAAATTAAGCTTATACAAATAAACTTAAATCATTGCCAAGCTGCTCAGGACCTACTGAAGCAAACGGTGGCAGAGACGAAGACGGACGTTGGCTATTATATCAGAGCCATACAAAATCCCCACATCTTATGGGTGGGTTGCCGATGCAACCAAAGGAACAGCAATATGGGCATGCGGAAACTTTCCCATACAAAGTGCGCATCCTCAGTTTACAGGTAAGGGTTTTGTTTGGGCGGTTATCAAAGGTTACCACATTTGCAGTGCACCACCAAGCTGGACACAGCAGGACTTTCAGGAGTTACTGAACAAAATAGTTGAGACAGCATCCGGTCGACATCCTTTAATAATCGCTGGTGACTTTAATGCCTGGGCTACAGAATGGGGAGCAGAAGAACAAATGCAAGGGGTGCAGCCCTGCTAGAAACCTTCGCTCCTCTAGACCTTGTATTGGCGAATCGCGCAAATATCAGCACATTCCCGAGAAATAACAGAGAGTCTATCATTGACATAACATTAAAGAGTGGCTCACTGGCTGGATGCACTAAGTGGATGGTCAGCGAGCATTACACTCACAGCGACCATCAAGCAGTCCTGCTAGATATCTCTAGAGACAACCGCACCGACCAAAGCGGTCACGATAATAAACACCATCACCGCTATTGGCGCCCGGCAGCTCTTGACAAGGACCTGTTTACTCTTGTCTTAAGAGAAGCATACAACAAGATGTCTCCAGAACAAGAAGCAGTAAAGGGAGCCTCACAATGGCATGCGACGCAGCGATGTCACGTAAAATGTTTAATACAACTGGTACTGGTGGAACGATACCATCAGGGAGCTAAGAGCGAGTTGTCTTAGAGAAAGAAGAAGTTTTCAGAGGCAAATAGCGATGCCAGGGCATGAAAGTAGACGAGAAAGGTTCAAAATTTTAAGAAAGAAATTGAAAGATGAAATTCGGAGTAGCAAAAAAGCATCATTTAAGATTCTTTGCGACAAAGCAGACAAGAACCCCTGGGGAAACGCTTATAAGGTTGTAATGTCAAGAATTTCTAAGGCGCCCCAGGAAAAATGCCCACTGTTGCTAGACGTAATTGTAAAATCCTTGTTTCCTTATCGTGATACGGTGAGTTTACCACGCGCTCCCGCTTCCGTTAGTGGAATTGTCGGGGTGACTGCTGATGAAGTGATGGAAATCGCCAAAGCGATCGGTGACAGCAAAGCAACTGGCCCTGATAACATTTCGAATAAGGCTCTCAAAATGGCCATTGCGGAGGACCCGCAGTATATGCCAGAGTGATGGAGTCCTGTCTTCAGCAAGGAGTGTTTCCGCAGGTGTGGAAAAAACAGAAGCTCGTGCTTCTTCCGAAACCAGGCAAACCGCTGGGTTTACCTTCATCCTATCGACCGATCTGTCTACTCGACACTTCGGGTAAGGTTCTGGAGAAAGTCATATATAACCGATTGTTACGGTTCACTGAAGACGAAATGGGATTATCACCACGTCAGTACGGCTTCCGCAAGCGAAGGTCGACCATAGATGCAATACAGGAAGTAGTCTCAATTGCCACAAATGCAATTGCTGGTACAAGAAGGAGAGGGGGCGATAAACATTACTGTGCCACACAGTAACACTCGATATTAAAAACGCCTTCAACTCTGCTAACTGGGAACACATCCTAACAGCACTCCTAAAACTACAGGTTCCGGCATACATATTTAATATCATTAGAAGCTAACTCGAAGATAGAGTTTTGGAATATTCTACCGACGCTGGAACTAAAAAGTATACCTTTACTGCGGGGGTTCCCCAGGGCTCAGTACTAGGTCCAATATTGTGGAATATAATGTACGATGAAGTCTTCCGCCTACCGCGCCCCGACGGAGTAGACATAATCAGGTTCGCTGATGACATTGCTCTTGTAGCAGTAGGTAAGCAAATATCAAATGTTGAAGTTAAAGTGAACGCCACAATAGAGACGGTCACTAAATGGCTAGATAGCGTAGGCTTATCTCTAGCAGCAAAAAAGACAGAAACTGTTCTAATAAGTAGTCGGAAGAAACCTGAGGTGGCGGTATTTAAAGTAAATAGCCACACTATTCGATCCTCCCACCAGTTAAAGTACATTGGTGTGATTATCAACGATAGGTTATGTTTCGGACCACACGCATATTATGTAACACATAAGGCGTCAAAAACTTACGGTGCTCTATCAAGAATGCTCCCAAACATAGGCGGACCTAAAAGCAGCAAACGTTCCATTTTAGCTACAGTACTCAGAAATGGGTCAATCGAAAGCACGGGGAAGTCAACTTTCACCTAACCCAATTCCTTACTGGCCATGGCTGCAACAGAAAATACCTCAACCGCTTCGGGCTAGACGATTCCGCCCTCTGCCCAACGTGCAATGTAGACGAAGATGCAAGGCACGTCTTATTTTCTTACCCACGATTTTCAGCAGTTACGATTAACATAAGTACTCTATCTGCAGATCCGCTTAGTCCGGGTAACATAATCGATACAATGCTTAGCTCTTTCCGATATTGGGAAGCTATAAGTGGCGCTATATCAGAAATACACAAAAAGCTAAGGTATGCGGAGTGGTCCCGAAAAAACCGGTGAGATTTCTATCACTTACACAGCGTACTTCATCTTTCGATTTTGCTCGGAACCACGTCCGTTCCGACAGAAACGATCGCTAGGGATATTTTAAGTAATTTACATCGTCAAAGTGTGAATAATACACGGGTTGGAACCGAACGCACCCCTCCCGTGCAATCAGAGCGGATCTGGATCTCGTTCGCCGGACCATCCAAACACAGTTTAGCCCCGTTAGATATAGCTCGGATCCTCGTCCGTTCCGACAGCTACGATTGAAGACATGCTCTGCGAATGACCAGCAAAACTACATCCGAGTCCCTCTACCTGCTGAACCGATGCTGCCGTAGAAATTGCCCACCAGGATCTACAGCTGCACAGCCCACAACATAATGGGTGCCGCTTGGAACCAAGTTCGTTCCAACGGTTTCGCCAGGTTGTGGACGGTAAGGTATAGTGAGAGGAAAACGCGGGATGGAACCGAACGCTCTCCTCCAGCAAACACGGAGCGGATCTGGATCTCGTTTGTTAGACCACCCACACCGTTCCGGAAAATATGACTGGATACAAGCTTTACGTTTGAGTAGGTAATCTTAAGCGTCAAAGTGAGAAAATTATGAGGCTGGAACCAAACGCTCTTCAGCTGCAGTTTATTGCGGCTCTTGGTATTCGTTTGCTGGACCACATTGGTCATGCTACTCGCTGAGTCTGCGCAGCAAGGAAACTTGTCCATCAGGCTCGTTTGGTCTGCAGAGTTCATAGCAGAGGCATATAAACGCAATTAGGCGGACATTACATAAGTGGGCGGGGACGACGGACCCGACACGGGTGGGCTAGTTAGACCAACAGAGGTGGTGCCAAGTAGATGCAACTTCCATGGACTGCATCAAGACGGTAAAGGACTTACAGCTTAGGGCTCAAACTGCCTCCCGACGAAATACTTGATGGTAGTACCGGGATAGGAACGGTACGTGACAGTAGGAGGTTTAGTGCAGATTAAAGTCCCACACTGACGGAGTGAAGGTTTTCGATGCTTACTCCTCGTAAAACAAAAAAAAAAAAAATATATATATATATATATGTAAATATGTAGGCGAATTTTGTCGCATTTGAACAACAGTGTTGGTCATCACTGAACTTGCAAACCATTTAATGCAATTTGTAGTCAGAGTAGGAAATCTAATACTTTATGAAAAGTAGTTACATAAATTCATAAATCATTTTCACTTTTAATTTATTTTAAAAATGTATCACACTATATCCCACCTTAATAAGTATTAAGCAGCTATAAATTATTGATTTTCTCCCAGTTAAACGTCTCTGAGAGTTAGATTAGATTAGAATGATTGAGGGAGGAATGCACTGCGACCGATTGGTCTATTGTGCCCTCCACGGCTCTGATCATAGCACCTCCGCCATCCTCAGCTCCTCCAGGAAATCCAGAATGGTTGCCGAAAACAGAGAGTATGAATTGCTCCTGCGGCCATGGCCGTCCTAAGGTGATCCCCCTTCTGCGAGTCACTGCATCACACTCTAAGAAGAGATGCTGTGGTGTTTTTTTCCCTGCGTCGCAGAAGCGACAAAGGTCACCTGACCAGATTCCCAGTCTATGCAGGTGGCCTCTTAGTTTGCTGTGGCCTGTCAGAAAGCCTGTAATGATTCTTAGTTTCTCCTTGGGCAGATTCATCAACAACCTGTGTCTTCTCAGGTTGTATCCCCCAAGGAGAGATTTGGCCTGTCTGAGGCCTGCTAGGTTGCTCCAGTGTTGACTTCTCAGTCTCTTGTCTCAGTCTTGATAGTCTCCTTCCTTAGCATCTCTTCAATCGTGCTTGGACCCACTGCCAGGATAGGCTCAGGTCCAACAGGAGCGGAGGCCGCCGCCGTCCTGGCTAGCAGGTCAGCAGTTTCATTTCCAGCCACCCCTTTGTGACCTGGTACCCAGAGGAGTTAAATCCGGTTCTTCACCGCCAGGGCGTTCAGTGCCTCAAAGCACTCCATGACCAACGATGAGTTTATTTCATAGGAGGAGAGAGCCCTGAGCGTGGCCTGGCTGTCGCTCAAAATGAGAATCGTCTCGTTCCTGTATTTTCTTCTCATGTTTATCTTAGCGCACACACTGATGGCAAGGACTTCCGCCTGGAAGATGCTTGGGTAGGCCCCCACAGGAACCGAGATATCGGATCTGGGGCCGTGGACGCCTACCTCAACACCCTCCTGGAGCCATCAGTATACAAATGCAGAGTACTCTTCCGGATGTGGTTATCCAGAATGGAGTCACTCCAGGTAGCCTTGCTATGAATCTCCACTTCGAGCTTTCTATCAAATTTTATCTCTTTGTGAATCTCATCCCTGGGGAAGCTTAACAAAGGAAGCTGATGTTCTAGTCTATCCCTAATTTTGGACGACGTCATCTTTCCCCTGCCGAAACCTTCCTTAGAGAAGTTCATTAGGGTTCGCTTAGCCACATGGTCAATGGTGATATACAGTGGCTCGAGCTCCAGAATCACCTGCAGCGCTGCTGTTGGGCACGTGCACATCGCTCCCGTAATGCACACACACGCCATCCGTTGCAGCTTGGTAAGAGTTTGTCTCACTGTAGAGTTTGTCGACCCTGGAACCCCAAGCCACCGCCCCATAGGTGACCATTGGCCTCACTATCATGGTGTACATCCACCGCAGGTTTTTGGGGCTGCAGCCCCAGGATTTACCCGCTAGTCGTCTGCACACCATCAGTGCTCTCCTAGCCCTGGAGACGGCCACATGGACATGAGCCTTCCACAGAAGCTTAGAATCTAGGATGAGACCCAGATATTTCACCTCTGTGGTGGTTTCGACCCCCCCAGGGCTATGACTCTACTAACGAGTAGTTTTCTCGTTCTGATAAAGGGAACGAAAGCAGTTTTGGCCGGATTAATATTTAGTCCTACCTCCAGGCACCATTTCCTTGGCAGGTTAAGCCCTCTTTGCACTATGTCAAAGAGGGTGCTCAGGAACTTGCCTCTTGCAATTATCACCAGATCATCCGCATATCCCTGGCAGCGGATGCCGTTGTTGGTGAGAATGTGAAGAAGCTCGTCCACCACTAAGCTCCACAGAAGCGGGGATAGTACTCCTCCTTGCGGGCATCCTTTGGTTGTCTGCAGTTAAACTGTGCCTTCGCCAGTGTCAACTTCGGCTAATCTGCTCTCTAGCAGCCTCTTTATCCATTTACGAATAGTAGGCTGCACGTTTCTCTGCTCCAGGGCTCTGTCCACGACTGCATGCGAGGTGTTGTCGCAGGCCCCTCGACGTCTAGGAAGGCACAGAGCACTGTATCTCCGCTCTCAAAAGCGTCCCGAATGTCCGAGGTCAGCGCATACAGAGCCGTTTCTGTCCATCGACCGACCCTATAGGCATGTTGATCCGGATGCAACGGTGAAGCCCTGAGAGTGATTGATCTTATCCCCACGTCGATCACCTTTTCCATTGTCTTCAAAACGAAGGAGATGAGACTGATCAGCCTGCTGAGGATAGATTTCTTCTACCGACCTTTGGGATGAAAATAACCCGAGCCCTTTGCCATATCTCGGGAATGTGGGCCTGAGCCAGACTGTCCCTCATAATGCTTACGAGATACGGAAGAAGGATTTCCCCGCCCCGCTTAAGCAGAACCGGACTGATGCCATCCTCCGCTGTTCAAACGAGTCCAGAGCCCAACCGATTGATCTGTAGGTGAATAAGCTTCAAGCTACCTTAAAATCGGCCGAAGTCGGACTCGATTCCCAGCGTCCAGCCGCCAGCGAGCTCTCGGCGGCACCAGAGAAGTAAGCCGAAAGTAGGGCGCGGGCCATCTCCCTCTCGTTTTCTGTGTAGGACCCGTCGGACCTTTTTATCGCCATTGTGGTCCTCGGAATATCCTTTGCTAAGGCTTTGTGTAGCCTGGCAGCTGCAGGAGTTGAGCTAATGCTCTCGCAGAATTTCCTGAAGCTGCTACGCTTTCCTGATCTCCTTGCAGTACTTCGTTTGGCAGGTTGAGTACTCCTGCCACAGCCCCGTACGCCTGGCTCTATTAAAGAGCCTACGCACTTCTTTTCGGAGCATTGAGAGCTCCCGAGACCACAAGCCTGGTTGGGTTTTCCCTCCCGGCTTTGTCTCGGGACAACTGGAGTGGAATGCGTCCAATATGGCGCCATTAATCTCACTGACCCTGCTTTCTAATTCCATACAGCTTGTTCTTAAGGTTCACTAAGTTTGCTTTTAAATTCTCATTGTACTTATCCCAGTTCGTTTTTATGGGATTGCGTTTGCTTATTTCAACACTGAACGTTACCCCCAGATCGAAGCGGATAATCCTGTGATCCCGCCTCTTCGATTTTATGCGGCTACAATTTCCCGATAACCATAAATAAATTGCAAGGCCAGTCGGTGCAAGTTTGCGGAATCAATTTGGAGATTTTGTGTTTCTCGAAAGGACAACTATAGGACGCGTGTTCACGCGTCGGAAAACCATAGCCTTTATATATTTAAGCACCGCCAAAAGAAAAAAAAAACTCTTTATCAGAGAGCTTTAAATTGATTACGTGTATTACTCTGTTTTTATTTAATGTAAATAAAAATTTTGTTTTCATTTAAATGGTTAGCAAGTTTCGTTTAATAAACGAACGAAATTAAAACGGTGAGATTAGTATGCTGAATGTGTGTGTGTGAGCGTGGCGTTTATGTGAATTATATATGTTGTTACTAAAACATATCCGTCCAAAATATAATTCAACTCAATACAATTCAAATAATTTTATTGTAGGTAAACTTTATTTTGTAAGTTCCGAGAGTTCTGAAAATTTTGATCGGTTGGCGACTTATCGATCAATCTGCTCGGCATGCGTGTCGGTAGGTCCCGGTGACTCCGGCGACAAACCAAACCTGACAAGGGATGACGGAAAATCGTTCCAACCAATATCAACATTTGATGACATTTTTGTTGCCTGTTTTTTAGTTCTGAAAAATAGTAATGTGGCGTAACCGGTACAAACCAAAAAATAGAAAAGTAGGTAACATATTTGTTGATATAAGAGTCTGTAATAGAATAACTGAATAAACCGTGACGTGCAAAAAACAGACACTATTATACAGTCATGATAATAAAGAGTAGAAAGCGGAATAAAACGAAAACAAAATAAAACTTTACCTGATTACAATGTTATCGTACAAACAAACCAAGGTGCTTGGTGTAGCTCAATCTTATCGTATCAATTTTATTGCTATTAGCAAAGATCAGATAGTAAAATGAAGTAGCTCTAGCTCATCTGGAATAGTTGCAACATTATTATAAGGTGGACGAACTGCACATTATACCAATAAACATACAAATCAACGAAGCACCAGTTTGCAACATCGCCAAAAACAGCGCATGGCGAAGACTCTTTAAATATGCAAATTGATCGTTTTGGGATGAACGTGCGATGGCCCACAAAAGGTCACTTGAGGCACTGGACAGAACGTTAAACGATCTTCGAGGAGCCATTATTCTGTTATCAGGTGATTTTCGTCAGACTCTTGCAGCTATTCCTCGATCCACAGTTACTGACGAACTAAACGCATTCCTAAAATCATCTTATCATTGATACCACCTCACCCACTCAAAACAGGATCCTCAGCGAGATGTTCCGGACATAGAACAACACTTCAACAACCATATTTAATTGGTTTAGTGAAAGAGCAATGTTGGCTATCAAAAAAAAGATGTCGATGATCTCAATGCGAATTTTCAAAATTTTCTTCCAGGAGAGTGGTTTTCTTACAAATCAGTTGACACAGTTACAAACCAAGATGACGTAGTCAACTATCCTATTTTTTAAATTCACTGTAGGATCAGTTATGATCATGCTGCGTAACACTAATCAACCTCGACTGTAAAATGGAACGAGACTAGCTGTGAAAAAGCTAATGAATAACGTCATCGGGCTAAGATCATCAAGGGAAATTACAAAGGAGAGGATGTCTTGTTCCCGCGTATATTGATGATTCCAACGGATTCACAATTCAATTTTAAGCGGATAAAATTTCCCGTGCGTCTGGCCTTTGCGATAACCATAAATAAATCGCAAGCTCAGTTGTTGCAAGTTTTCGGTATCAAGTTGAAGGTTCCCTGTTTCACGCATGGACAATAATACGTCACGTGTTCGCCTGTCGGAAAACCATCTCCTTATATATTTACGCATTTCATTTGAATTGTTAGCAAGTTTCGTTTTATAACCGAACGAAATTAAAACGGTGTGAGATAAGTATGCTGAACTTATATGAGTGTGCGTGTGGGGGTAATGTGAAATATACATACTTATATGTTGTTACTGAAACATATCCGTCCGAAATAAAATGCAACAATTCAAATAACTTTATTGTAGGTCAACTTTATTTTGTCTGGAGAGTTCTGAAAAAATTTTGATCGGTTGGCGACATATCGATCAATCTAACGGCGAAAGTAAACCAGACGTAAGGTCTCTGCTCGGCGGGAGTCCATTTTACCGAAGGTAGAGTTTTAATGTTGTGAGGATACGAAGTTCACCGGGTCATCTAGTTGCAAATAAAAATGGATGTTATTAGAAAGAATAATAAAATGTAGCTTAATGAAAATGTGTAAAATAAAATGCTTTATTGAATGTGTGTTTCATTTAAAACTATACATATATAGACAAGCAGGAGTTAACTAATAAAACTATATACTAAATAGTCACCGGTAACTAAAAGGATAACCTATAAAATTGTTTCGGATAACACATACGTAACCAAAGAAGTAACCAATCAGCGTATTTGCGGTATCAAATAGGAAACATTAAAGATAACTAATAAAAGAAATTGTGGTAACCACTAGAGTTATATAATGGTAACCAATCAATTAAATTGTTTTAACAGACAGCTGACTGTAAAGGTAACCAATGGATGTGTTTTCAATAACAGAAAGCTAACAGAACTTTTACATAATAAAACGCATATTGTTAACAAACGACTAACAAACTCTGTAACCTATGTACCAGACAATGAAAGAGCGAGATTAAAAAAAAGATTCGCACAAATTTCATTAGTAAGAGCGAGAAAAAGATCTCCCTGACGGTATCAATGGTTAGTTTTTTCCCACGGCTAGAACAAAAGTAAAGAATTTGCTAACGCATATAAAAGTGAACGCAAACACTTATCTATCTTGTTTCCTATCCATTAATCGTCTTATAGGGTATGTAAAAACTGATGTCAACAAATGTGCACCTGTGATATTGTATTTCACTCTAACACATTAATATTACCGAATAGACAAACATATAGCTCTACTCTTCACTCTCGTTCTTTTTACTGGGTCAATGCTCCCTATAAAACCATTAGTACTGAAAATATTCCTTAATACTAGACATCTGCATGAATTAACTCACTCATGAATGCACAACTTAATCGTACCGGTTTTTTCGGTCGCGTGAAGCCGCTAACCATTTGAAATGGTCCGTATTAGACGTCTGCATGAATGTACTCATTGGCCGTTTTAACACATTCACACGTAAGCGCAACATTCTACGCATTCTGCTCACAGCAAGCGCGATGACTGAATGAGTGTGCAGATAGCTGAGAATACTGCGCTCAGTCGCATTCAGAAAAAGAGGCATTCGTTGTACAAAGAGTGCCAAATATGTTGTACAACTAGTCATGCGCATTCGGATGTATGAGACCACATCCGGGTGTATGAGACCACATTCGACTGAAAGATTTTATGACGGCGCCAATTTTTGCAAATGATAGCGGCTACATTATATAAGCAATTAAATAGAAAAAATTCAATAATTGCATGTCTCTTCATATTTACGTACATACATACATGCATAATCTACATTGAATTTTACTGAAATTAATAAGTAAATATAAAATAAATGCATACACTTATAATAAAGTCAATGTACATTTGTATGAAAATATGTTCATATGTAGGCGCAAATGTAAATGGAAAGAAAACATATTTAGAAAAAATTTTCACAATGTTTTTATATACAGAATTTCTTAAGACTCTCATTAAAATGTTAGAAATTTTCAATTTCTCATTAAAACGTTAGAAATTTTGGATGGAAAACTTTGATATTTGGAAAATGTTTGCACTCTGTACAAGTTTTGAAACTTTAATTGATATGGTTCTAGTTTAATAAAGAATTAACGGAAAGGATATGTGTTAAAAAACATTGTAAGTATTGCATACAACTGTAACCTGCTTTTGACGCTGAGGTGCATACATATATATATACGTATTTATATACGTACATATGTCTATTTATGTGTGGGTATAATGTTGGGTAGTAAAACCCTTTTATAAATATTCGCTAGCTTCTTCACATCCGTAAATATGCATGTATGTACATGTATGTATATGCAGCCTACTTACTGAGCGCCAGGCAATTTGCTCAACTTGGTGATTATCCCTTTTGTATTTATGTACACACCAGAGAACTGCAACGAGTGCAGAAATTGTGTGTATACTCGCGCATGTAGCCGTATTTTGCATGCTTTGTTGTTTTCGTGTACAAACCGTCGCTTGTCTGTTTGCTCATAGATCAATACGATCATGACGATGCATACATACATGCTCGCTACATTATCCGTCGGACAAATTTGCGTCAGCATACAAAGTTGCATGTATGTAACACACTCGCCGGCGACAAACGCTCGCGACACTCGAGTGTTGTTTGCGAGCCACTCGGGTTACCCGTAACAATATTTTTCTTTGCAAGCAGTAGTTGATTAGCGATCTTAAGTGTGTTTTCT
Organism: Philophylla caesio; assembly: GCA_963971545.1. Classification (NCBI taxonomy): domain Eukaryota; kingdom Metazoa; phylum Arthropoda; class Insecta; order Diptera; family Tephritidae; genus Philophylla; species Philophylla caesio. The sequence goes on along the minus strand of OZ020608.1, from coordinate 33,996,295 downwards.
ATCATATTTTTTGTATTGTTTTTTTTTACGTGAGATGGCAGATACATAGTGTAAGAGAGTTTTTGAAATGTGATTTTTGTTCCTATAACTTTAATTTTCTATCTAGCAGATTAAGAACTTTGAAATTAAATTAAGTCTTATGAAATGTTTATTTTTATTTTAAATTTAACTCCTACTATCCAAAAATTTTTGAAATACTAACCCTACATGTTGGATCTCATAAAATGTTTTTGTTAAATAAATGTATACAATACATAATAATTAAAATTAACTAAGTCGTTTCTTTTATCTGTAAATAATAGGATAAATACTTATGGCGTTTTCTTTTCTACAGAAAATGTTGCCTTAACATTGCCCTCTGCGCACGTACACACAAGAGCGGGGCAATGAAGTGCAACATTTTTTGTAGAAAAGAAATCGCCATTAGTAGATGCCCGAGTGCACTCGAGTGTGTACATGCGCAAGTTTGCGCCTTCACATGCACGGCCAATCATGTGAACTACCACACTCTAAAATGTAATGATTTATCCCGCACATGTCAGCTTTATGTTTATGAGTGAGCATGAATGAGCGCACAGCAGCAGACGGCTGTGCTTGCTTGTATCAAATTTTAGGGATGATGAATATGCACACTCGAGCGCACTCAATGCCGTTCTCTGGTACACACATACATACATATATACATATGTACATACATACAGGTATGCGTATCAAGTTGCAATCCGCGCGCGGAATTTTCAATCGCTGCTAAAATAAAGAAAATTGTAGTGAAAAGAAAGCCTTAAGTGGGGTTCCACCATTTGACTTACCTGGAAAGTGCCTGGTGATCCCTCTTGAGCTTTACGTGTGCTGGTGACAGTGATTACGACAGGAAAACCACAAAATACGTGGAAATCCAAAGGCATTTTTCTTTTTTTTTGTATTCGTTTTTCTTCTTTTTTTCTCACATTTCAGATAAAATCGCGAAAAAACTCTGCGAAACGAGACAGCTAAAACACATATTTGCAGTGATCAGTTGTCAAATACAGCTGAGCTTGTCTTGCAATAGTGTTACCAGCTGTTAGTGGAGTTACAAACCCACAGTTGTGAAAGCACTGTATTAGTGCAGTGGCATAAAAAGGCTCCTTAGCAGTGAACATTAGGGCAGTCCATAAATACGGACAGAATAAAATAATCATATAAATTTTAAAAAACTAAAAACAAAAAAATAAAATAAAATAAAAATAAAAGCAACCTTATAATATAATAATAATAAAAAAAAAAATAAAAAAAAAAAATTATCAAAATAATAATAATAATATAAGAAATAAAAAAAAATAAAATAAAAAACATAATAGCAATATAATAAATAAAATAAAAACAAATAAAACAACTGAAACAAGAGCCAAATACTATGAGTGTCACCAGATCGCCCCCACAAGGGCGAAACATTAGAGAAGCCGCTGGTCCTTCTACCGGTGAAGGGTCTTTAATGAACCCTTTTGCAAAGCGTCCTAGGTTAATGTACCAGGAACCAGACAAGGGAGAAAATGGCGAAGCGGAACAACGATACTGCCCAGAGTTAAATGCCAGCGGGAAAAATAGCGAAGGAAACGGTAAAACTGATATTCCTAATTTCGCCCAAGGAGATCAAGATCGTGCCACGAGGCCCACGAGGGGTCGTGAGGTGTCACTAAGCGCGGAAAAAACAGCTGAAAATTCGCGTTCACACTCCTCCCCTCCGGACATTAGCCACGTCGGAAAACACCCCGAAAACGGCGCCATTGAGGCAAAAAACCCCATGAAGGAGTTGGGGGAAAAAATAAATCTGCTGTTAAGTATGATGGGTGGTGGTAGAAGAACGATCCATCAGCCCATGCGAGATTTGGTTGCAGAAATCGCCAAACTACATAGCAAGGCAGCGGCCAAACCCAATGAACGCAGTTCCGGAAACAAAACTACAAGGGAACAACATGTCCAAACCGAACAAGAGGACAAAAAGCGGAAACCGGCAGGTAACAAGCGAGGAGATCCAAATGAAAATGCCTCAGCAACAAAGAATGCAGGCAAAGAAGTCAATAAATCCGAGATAGAGGCTAACAAATGGACGCTGGTTAAAAACGCGAAAAAGCTAAGCAAGGCTGCAAAGAAATCGACCAGGCCAGACGCGGTTATAATCTCGAAAACGAGCGAAATGACATATGCGGATATAATCAGGCAAATGAGGCAGCAACCCGAAATGAAAGAACTGGGTGAAAGTGTTAACAAGATCACAACAACAGCAAGAGGTGACTTGCTTGTCCAACTCCGCGACAAGACCGGCAAGATGGCAAATATGTTCAAAGAACGAGCGACAGCTGTGCTTAAGGACGCCGCAAATGTGAAGATTCTGAGTCATACATTGAACGTAGAGGTTCGTGACCTGGATGTAGCCACAACGGAAGAAGACGTTGCCAGCGCCATAAATAAACAGTTCCCAGAGATAAACCACGGGAAACCCGTTCCAATAAAGACTATAAAGTCGTCATGGAATGGCACGCAAACAGCGATCGTAAGTTTGGCAGCCAGAGACTCAAAAATTCTGGTGGAGGCGGGAAGAATCCGCGTAGGCTGGGTCAACTGCCGAATTCGGGAACTTATCAGCCCCATCAGATGCTATCGTTGCCTTGACTTTGGACATTTATCTAGGCATTGTAAGTCCACAGAAGATCGCAGCGGCACATGCCTACGCTGCGGAGAGAAAGGACACTTGGCCAAGCAATGCAAAGCAGCACCCAAATGCGCCATTTGCAAGACAACGACTGGTGACGCACAAGACCACCCTACTGAAAGTTTCAGGTGCCCTGCGTATAAAAAAGCGGTAAAACAACTAAAATAATGATTAAGTGTATACAAATTAATTTAAACCACTGCATAGCGGCACAAGACCTTCTAAAGCAGGCAATCTACGAGCAAAAGATCGATATTGCACTCATCAGCGAGCAGTACAAAGAACCCTCAGTGGAAGGAAATTGGCTGCAAGACAAAAGAAAAAAAGCTGCAATCTGGGCATGCGGGGCCAACCCCATCGAAATCAGAGGTAATAGTAAACATGAGGGCTTCATCTACGCAAAAATTGGTGGAATTCACTTCTACAGCTGCTACGCGCCTCCAAGCGAGCCAGTAGAAAGTTATAAAAACATGCTGAGCCGTCTGGTAACCGATGCTGCGGGAAAAGCACCACTCGTAATATCTGGAGACTTCAATTCGTGGGCAGTAGAATGGGGCAGTCCAAAAACAACCCCACGGGGCCAGGCGCTGCTTGAAGCCTTCTCTAGTCTGAACATCGTGCTGCTCAACAAAGGAAGTAAAAATACCTACCAAAGGGGAAATGCGGGTTCGATCATCGACCTGACATTCTGCAGCTCTGCGATATTCAATAAAATAACATGGGACGTCGCAGAGGAGTTTACATTCAGCGACCACTTTGCCATCTACTTAACCATTCACCCGCCTCGAAACTCCGCGAATAAAAGGAGAGCGTCGAAAGTGCAAAGCATTGGATGGAAAACAAAAATGTTAGATAACAGCATGTTGGAATACATGACAGAACTCGTACCAGACACACTCGTTGGAAGCTCTGGAAGCCCCAACACATGTGCTAATGCACTAGTAAAGCTGATCACTGACATCTGCGATGCATCAATGCCACGGAAAAAGAGTGGTAACCGAAGAGCACCAGCGTACTGGTGGACAAACAAAATAGCGGAGCTAAGAGGGGAATGCCTAAGGCTACGCCGGCAACACCAGAGACAGAGGGCAAGAAACAATCCCCAGTATCAACACCTACAATCTGCATACAAGCACAGCCGAATAAAACTACGAAAAGCAATCCAAAAGAGCAAGCGCGAGGCCTTTGCAGAGCTAGTAAAAGACGTCGACGACAATCCTTGGGGTAGCGGATACAATATCGTCCTGAAAAAATTGAAAGGGTGCAACGCCAAACCGCCAGTATGCCCACTCACAATGAAGCGGATAGTCTCAGGCCTTTTCCCACAGCAAGAAGTATGCAGTGCACCGAGGGAGCTAGTAGTAGAAACCGCCGAGATCCCTCCGGTAACAAATAATGAAGTGCTCGCTGCTGCAGCTAGAATTAAAACCAGCAAGTCCCCAGGTATGGATGGAATTCCGAATAGCATTCTTAAATATGTAGTTAAGAAGAAGACTGAAACCTTCAGCAATCTATACACGAAATGCATTCAAGAAGGTATCTTTCCAAAGAAATGGAAGCGGCAACGGCTAGTTCTACTACCCAAAGGCAACAAGCCCCCAGAAGAGCCTTCTTCATACAGGCCTCTGTGCATGCTGGACACTGCAGGGAAACTATTTGAAGCAATAATAAGCGCCCGACTCCAAGAGATTACGGAAAGTGACGACGGGCTTTCAAATAAACAATACGGCTTCCGAAAAATGCGGTCAACTGTCGATTCCATTGCGTCTGTCTGCGATATAGCGCGTAAAGCTCTGGAGGGCAAAAGATGGTTCGAAGGAACTAAACAGTACTGCGCTGTAGTCACGCTGGATGTAAAAAATGCATTCAACTCCGCCAACTGGAACTACATAATAAAGGCGTTGATAGAGATGAAAATCCCAGACTACTTGACCCGAATACTCCAAAACTATTTTTGCGAAAGAGAGCTATTTTATGATACAAATGAAGGCCCAAAAAGGTACCATGTCACAGGTGGTGTGCCGCAGGGTTCGGTCCTCGGACCAATCCTTTGGAACATCATGTATGATGGCATCCTTAAAATTGAAAAACCCGAAGGCGTGTCTATAATAGGCTATGCGGATGACATAGCAATCGTAGTAGTGGCAAAACATTTGGTGGACGTGTCGCGTATGTGTAGCGAAACAATAGCGTTAGCAAAAACTTGGCTGCAGAATGCAGGACTAGAGTTAGCTGACCACAAGACAGAGGCCCTGCTTATGACCAGTCGAAAAAAGGTGGAAAAAATTCAAATCCGCGTAGGAAAACACATTTTAGCGTCAGCGCCAACTTTAAAATACCTCGGTGTCGTACTCGATCCACGACTGAACTATAAGGAACACCTGAAATATGCCAGCGAGAAGGCAAGGAAGACCAGTATGGCTCTTGCAAGACTCATGCCAAATATGGGAGGCCCAAAACAGAAACAAAGAACCCTGCTTGCGAGCGTCAGCTCATCAATCTTAATGTACGCGGCACCAATCTGGGCAAGCGCGACCCCTATAACCTCATACATGAGAGCACCAGCCTCGGTGCACAGATTATCATCTCTTAGAGTATGCTGTGCATTCGTGACCGTGTCAGATGAGGCTGCAAACTTGCTGGCTGGAAGATGCCCGATAGACATAGCTGCAAGAACGGCGGCAGCAATAAAGCATAGCCCAAGTGAACACAACAAGATCCTGCAACAAAGCACCGACGAGTGGCAACAAAGGTGGGACTCGTCCCCAAAAGGACGTTGGACAAAGAGATTGATCCCAAGGGTAGACGAGTGGATTAAGAGAAAACACGGAGAAACAAACTTCTACCTTACCCAGTTCCTTACCGGGCATGGCTGCTTCCGACAATATTTATATAAATACAAGCACGTTGATCACCCCTTCTGCCTACATTGCGATGGGAAAATTGAAAGCGCAGAACACATACTTATGGACTGCCACAGATTCGACACAGAACGCAACTATCTAGAACGTTACATGGGAAAAGCCGTGTCCCCCGAAGGCTTGCTGGAGGCTATGCTGTCCGATAAGGATATTTGGCACAAATGTGTTAACACCATCACGGGAATAATGAAAAGACTTCGAATAGACGAGCGAAACGCGAACCGCGCAGAATTACAATCGCACGCTGAGTGAAGACGAAGAATAACGTCCAGTGCCTGCCCTGCGAAGTAATATCGGAATTGATAGTCCCGCAGGGGTGCCACAGGCCCAGCGTACGAAGGAGGTTGGGTTTAGTCCGTAGGTGCCAGGAGGCAAATCGGGCATGCGGGCAGCACGGGCTGCTCGTATCTATGAAGATTCCTCCTCCCTGGTCGTAACCGAATAAAAAAAAAAAAAAAACATATGTACATACATGTGTATTGTGCGTATGCATAGTTTCCCTGCCAACATTTTCTATCGCAAAAGTCACTTATAAGTGACTTCAAGAAGTTACAATTCAACGTCTGCGATACATTTTTTTCATCGTAGAAGTCACTTCCTTATTGAGAAGTTGTTCCCCGCGGACGTTACTTTCAGAAGTTACGTATTAGTGCCTTGTGGAAGTTACGTATTAGTGACTTGTAGAAGTTAAAATTTTCGTTTTTAAATTTTTTATATTTATTTCAATTCAAAAATGTATTACAAAAAAAATTAATAATTAATTCTTGTGAATATTAGAAATAAGATTTTTTTAATATGTACCAAATATACAAATTTATTCATAATTATGGGCATTTAGTATAAGAAAATCGACCTACCAGCTGAGATGTCTTTATCTTTTGCATAACGGGACAACAATCTTTAATTTAACGTCTGGAAGTGACTTAAAAGTGACGCATTTGGCGTTTGAGACGTGAACGCGACAACTATCTTTATTTTAACGTACGGAAGTGACTAAAGCGTGACGTATTTGGCGTTGGCGATAAAAGACACTTCCAAATGTTAGCAGGGGTGCGTCTGCGCTTGTGAACACATATGTATGTATGTATGTATGTACATACATGCATACATAAATTCCCTTCCTGTGTGAGATCGTATATCATATTCTGTATACCTTTGAAAAAAAAAATTATAAAGTTTCTGGCTCTGATTTTTGAAAATGGAAGTGCACTATAGTTTCAATGGTATTATAAAACATATTCATACATAAGACATTTCGAATTTATTCCAAAAAAACCATTATAATAAATTAATACCTACATACATATGTACATTGAATTGTGGAAAAGTAATAATATCAAAAAAACAACTCAAAAAATATTTCAATATTCAAATTATCTTTGAGGATTATTTGGATAATTTAATGAAGTCAAATGTCCACTAATATTTTATTCACATCAATATTATTTAAGTCTTAAATAATAATAGTATTGTATAAATAACATGAGTTAAAAGAATTTTCTAATCCGCTTTAATAACAGCGAAAACAACGCATATGCTAAGCGTTGTTACGTACACACATAATAACAGCCATCGCTAGCTGCGCCTTGCATATGTATGTATGTGCCTTTGGTGGCGTCTCCCTGCGCAACGTCCGCCACATTCATCACATTCGTGCAAAATCCGGACAGGCCGTGAATACATGAATGATCGATGACTATAAATCATAAGCAGAGAGTACCCATATTGGTCTCTTTTTTCTCTGTAAGTACACATCAGAGAACGGCATTGAGTGCGCTCGAGTGTGCATATTCATCATCCCTAAAATTTGATACAAGCAAGCACAGCCGTCTGCTGCTGTGCGCTCATTCATGCTCACTCATAAACATAAGGCTGACATGTGCGGGATATATCATTACATTTTCGAGTGTGGTAGTTCACATGATTGGCCGTGCATGTGAAGGCGCAAACTTGCGCATGTACACACTCGAGTGCACTCTGGCATCTACTAATGGCGATTTCTTTTCTACAAAAAATGTTGCACTTCATTGCCCCGCTCTTGTGTGTACGTGCGCAGAGGGCAATGTTAAGGCAACATTTTCTGTAGAAAAGAAAACGCCATAAGTATTTATCCTATTATTTACAGATAAAAGAAACGACTTAGTTAATTTTAATTATTATGTATTGTATACATTTATTTAACAAAAACATTTTATGAGATCCAACATGTAGGGTTAGTATTTCAAAAATTTTTGGATAGTAGGAGTTAAATTTAAAATAAAAATAAACATTTCATAAGACTTAATTTAATTTCAAAGTTCTTAATCTGCTAGATAGAAAATTAAAGTTATAGGAACAAAAATCACATTTCAAAAACTCTCTTACACTATGTATCTGCCATCTCACGTAAAAAAAAACAATACAAAAAATATGATAGAAAACACACTTAAGATCGCTAATCAACTACTGCTTGCAAAGAAAAATATTGTTACGGGTAACCCGAGTGGCTCGCAAACAACACTCGAGTGTCGCGAGCGTTTGTCGCCGGCGAGTGTGTTACATACATACATGCAACTTTGTATGCTGACGCAAATTTGTCCGACGGATAATGTAGCGAGCATGTATGCATCGTCATGATCGTATTGATCTATGAGCAAACAGACAAGCGACGGTTTGTACACGAAAACAACAAAGCATGCAAAATACGGCTACATGCGCGAGTATACACACAATTTCTGCACTCGTTGCAGTTCTCTGGTACACATACATATTTATGATCGCATGAGTGCCTGAGTTGAATGAGCATCGCATTCACATTCGTGCAATCCGACTAACAGAAGAAATGAATGTGCTCATGCAGCCCTCTAGTCCGTATGAATGCAGGCGGCGAAGTTGTGCGGCAGTTGGTGGCTTTGCTATTGCCGAAGACGCAATTCGTTCGTTTCATAAGTAAAACGAAGCCATGGCGCCGAACCTATGACTGGGAGCACAATGAGACAAGAGCGGCTTAACGTTGTATAATTCATCAAAATTCATAATAATTCACCATAATTCCAATGAACTCGAAAATGTGATATGCGAAAACGCAATAGCAATTTTTTTCAGAAAGATTTTGCGACGATATTGCTGTTGATGTACGTACATACATACATATGTGCTCACATATGTATGTATGTACATACATACCCGCCAGCACGCCGTACTAGTACAGACAAGGCGAATTCATTAAGGTGAGGTCAAGCGAAAAGCTGATTTTTTCGCCGCTTGTTTTCTTTGTCAAAGTTTGTTTATTGTTTACCAAATTGTTTACATTTCAATTGGAAACTAAAATAGCGATTCAGGTTGTTTTTGTGAAAATTTAAAAACCAATTACTAAAAATAATGGCAAAGTGCGTGTTGTGCAAAAAAAAAAGGTCGGGCTGGGTAATGGACCCTTTTTCCAAGTCCCGAACGACAAGGAAAAAGTGATTGTGTGGAGCAGGTTGTGCCGGATGCAGTTGGTGGCTAGGAACTTGATTTGTTCTGATAATTTTTCGCGGGAGGATATTGCTTTCAGCGGAAAAAAGGCAAAACTGTTGCCGAAAGCAATTCCTCTGTGTGCTACTAGCTTCAATTGCATCCCAGAAGAAGGGAACATAGTAAAGAGCGGCGTATGTGTGCAATCAGAGTGAGTATCGGTTAGTTACTTTCTAAGTGCAAATTAATATGTAATTAACTAACTTACAGAATGGGATTTAATCCACTAAATAGTCAACCTGGCTATATAACAGATTCCGGATTTTGTAATTTGTAAGTTGGAATCTAAATTTTGAAAAAATGCATTTTGCAAAAAACATTTTTTATACGTAGACCTGCTTGCAAGATGAGTTCACAAAACATTTTTACTAATTGTGAAACTCAAACGGAGTAAGTGCTAGATCCACTCCGTATGGTTTTGCACAATTCATATTTAATGCTTTTAGGTTGGCTTCATTTCTAAAAGATGGCGAGAGCCAAACAGAGTAAGTGAAAATTTATAGCACTTATACGTTGACTCATGTTTATAATGTTTAACAAAATTCAAATATACATACATACTTTCAGGTATTCGGCAGTGGAATCTGACCTCAAACTGGAAATTTCGAATCTGAAAAAAGAGATTAGAAACATACAGCAAAGCAACAAATCTTTGAGCAACGCACTTGATGAAGCCAATGTCGTACTCAATAATTTTAAAAAAATCTTTACCGAAGGACAAATGATGAAGATGATCATTCCAGGTAATTTTCCCATTCTTAAGCAAACGATGGTGTTAATTTTTTTTTTTTAGACCGAAATATAAAGTGGGCATGGAGTGATATCTCAAACGCAATATGTTTGCATGCAGCAGGACCCCGGGCATACAATCATTTGTATGGCAAAGGTTTTCCGCTTCCCACACTTCAGCGATGGTGCCGCAAAAGTAACATAAGCGAGGGTCTCCTGTTGGCAGTTATTGATTCTATGCAGCACATGTCTGAACTTAGTGATGATGACAAAATTTGCGTGCTTGCATTTGACGAAATGAAAGTCGTTGAATTGTATGAATACGAGCTGGCAGGAGACTACGTTCGAAAACCAGCAAATTATGTACAAGTGGTAATGGCACGTGGGTTGCGGAAATCATGGAAACAACCTGTGTTTTTCGACTACGATTGCCAAATGTCGAAAGATATACTATTTTCTATAATAGCGGCACTTCAAAATGCTGGGTTCCCGGTGGTAGCTGTTGTATGTGACATGGCCCCGACCAATAGAAAGCTTTGGAAGAGTTTGAGTGTCACAGTAGGTAAGCTGTATATTGTTACTTTTGTATATTTTTTGTATAAAACAATATATTAAAATAATATACTTTTACTGTTATAGATAAGCCATGGTTCCAACACCCATCGGATGAGAACGCAAGGATTTTCGTGTTTGCCGACGCGCCACATTTACTAAAGCTAGTAAGAAACCGTTACCTGGATTCGGGTTTGCTGTGGAACGGCCATATACTCACGACAAGGACAATTTGTGATCTGCTGAAGCTGACGTCAGGGTCGGATGCATCCATAACTTTTAAATTGACGGATGAACATATTTCAGTGAAGGGAATAGGTACGTATTAAAACTTTGTAAAACGTTTGTAAGTTCTAAAAAAACATTTTAGCGCGCCAAAAAGTGAAGCTAGCAGCGCAGCTTTTTTCTAATACAACTGCTAGTGCTATTAGACGCTGCTACTCATTAGGATTTGAGGTATACAATCCCATTGAGACAGCGGATTTCATTCAGCTGATGAATGACTGGTTCGATGTCATGAACTCAACCATAACGAATTTTGGTTATCCTGGAAAGGTATTTGTTAAAATTTAGGATATAAAACATTTTTTTACTCAAAAAATTTTGGCAAAAGGAACCTTTCGGAAAGGCGCTTCCGAACCAATTGAACGTTCTCAGTCGGGTTAATGGTTTTATGTCGAAACCAATTATACCCAATAAAAACGTTCTGGAGCATTTCCAAAAGGGCATTCTGATGACCAACCGAGCATTGGTGATGCTTTTTGAGTATTTGCGCTCGAACTCAGTTGTGGAATATATCCTTACAAACCGGCTGAATCAGGATGTACTGGAGCATTTTTTTGGCGCTATACGAAGCAAAGGTGGGCTTAATGACCATCCCAGCCAAAAAGAGTTCAAATACAGGTTGCGAAAGTATATCCTAGGTATGATTCTTAATTAATTTAAAAAATGAAAAAAACGTAGTTTCTTAATTTTTATAGCACGGAATACAGAATGCTTGCCAGTTACAGGCAACGTTGCTGGAGAAACCGTCGAATGGTTAAATTTGGACGAATCCTTTCCACATTCGCAGACCGCACAGCTTCTGGTAACGCAGCAGGTAGATATGAGCCTCTTTGATACGAGTTTTAGCAATCTGGCAGCTGATGACGAAGCAAGTCACGAAATGGAAATGGATGTTATTCACGAGTTGAATACGTCACATTCAGAAGATTGCGGCATCTTACATGAGGATGCCTTAGAATATATTTCTGGGTATATCATAAAAAAACTCAAGCTGGAGGAATGTAGGAGTACAGACAGCTCTTTAACGTGGGTTGACCAAGTATCTAAAGGCTTTCTCAATAAGCCAACGGCGCAGTTTTTGGGGGGCATAAAATGCCTTGAAAAATATTTTATAAAATCAATGGTTCCGATATATCGTATCGAAAAAAATTTAAAAACCATTTGGTTGACATGAGCACGAAAGTTGAACTGCCAGAAATCGTAAAACGCTTGTTTTTCAAATGCAGGATCTTCTTTCGTATTCGAAACTTAAACAAGCGGCTTAGAGTTAAAAAGGCTAAGCAGAGAATAATGGGTTACAAAAAGTATATCAAAATCAACTTATAATTAGTAAGCATTTTTTTAAGTTAATGTGTTATATTTATTATAAATGTATGTATGAACATATGTACATATTTATATTTTATTATTCCTAGTTTTACTTTTTTCACCAATACATATTTTCATTTTCCTTTTCAGCTAAAAAACTCAACTAATGCTGGTTCGAACCAACAGACATATACATATGTACATACATAAATGTGCATATTTGTACATAAATAAACGTATTACCAATTAAAATTTGTATATTTGTATTTTATTTATCTAATTTCCAGATTTTAGCACGTTTTGAAATATTAATCGTATACATATTTATTATCTAATAATTATATATTTTTCAGCACTTCCGTGATTCACGTTCGAACAATGTAGAAGCTGGAATACGCGAAAATAATGGTATTGTGAGGAATAAGGACGTCGTGAACTCGCGTGCATATGTACATGCAAATGCACGCAATTATTCGTATGTTTAATTGTACACACACCTATACATATGTTTATACATTGTATGTATGTACTTAAAGTTTATTGACATATTGTTATTCCTTATTTTACTTTAAAAAATTCTTTACAAAACTTTCATTCAAGCAATAATTATTATATTAACTGTAAACTTTGTTTAAATAATATTAACTTATTTAATTATTCTATAATTTTTTCCGATTCGCTTGCAAATGTTGTGAATAAATGTGGTTTTATCTTCACGCGGAATGTGCGTTTCAATTATAAAATGTAAGGAAATATATTATAAGCTTTGCAATTACAGTTGGAATGTTTTCTCTATTTTGGATGCAGGTACACATTTATTAATATGATGGTTGGCAGAGAAAGACCATTAGGCTATGAATAGTTTCTACGTGCGCATACACTTAGGGCCAGTTTTTCAGTGCAAGTTGAACTCTGTTTGTCGTTTAAACTCAGTTTGCAGTTTTTCAGTCAACTTTAAACGGAGTTTAAACTAAGTTTAAACGGCCGATTGCGCACGGTTAAACTGAGTTTAACTTATCAGCTGCGTGCTGACTTTTTCGTTTTGGTTGCAACAAATTTAATTGAGCGCAAGAAAACTAAGTTTAAATTTAAAATGAGTTTAACTAAACTTAGTTTAAACTGAGTTTAAACCAGCACTGAAAAACTGGCCCTTAATACATGATTTAAGTTGGTTTAATGTTCGATGCGTTCGCCGGTTTTGGTGATCACTTTAAGTTTATCACATTTGAGCGGTTTGTGGTCGTTTCAGATTTTTAGCCGCCGGATTTGTTATGCTTGGCGATCATTGAATTGCCTATTTGGAAAAGTTTGTCCATTATAGTACATGTATAGATTAAAAAGGGTTGGGATATGCAACTTTGCATCTTGCTGCTTACCTGAATATGTGTACAGACTTGTATGTATGTTACGTACATACATAGTATGTATGTATATGCATTTTTTTGCATTTTGCTGTATTGATATCTCCTAACCGGCAGGTCATGCCCCGAACGTGATATACCTAAAGTAGTGTAAAAATGTTTCTTAATTAAATTGCAGTCGGATATCGAAATACATAAATACTTACTCTTTTTGGTACTGACGCTCGAAAGTTGGAAGATATAAGAATAGAGACAGATGTTAGTGATTTTTTGTCTGCGTTAACAAATTTCGGCATCAAAATCGCTTTAATACTCACCTTACAGCGTAGAATTAGATCGTATATATTGTTTTATAGTAATATAAGATTTTTTTTTTTAATTTTACATTTGCTTATTTTCCTTTGCAATGTAGACAGCTGCTTTTGACAAACAAAACAAGAAGGCAAAAACAAACACATTGGACTTTTTGTTGCTTTTTTTACAACGTCACCTTATTGAATTCGCCTTGAGTACAGAAGTACCGAATCCGCTACTTATCGGTAAACACCAGTACTTCCACCATAATCTACTTCGCTTGCTTTCGAGAGGCGAATTTAACAAGGAGAGGACCTAAGAAGGAGTCTATCGTCACCCTCTGCATTGTCTGTAAGTACCTACGTCGCTACTCACAAGTAGTTACTTACTTCGCTACCCCGAAGTAGCCACCAATTTCGATTTCGATTTAATATTATAATTAATATTATGATTAAATAATTTCAAAAATTTATATAATTTTATATTTTTATATTGTTGGTCAGCAACAGTATTCTTACCACGAACCACCTTAATTTCCTGTTGCATGACATCTGAAAACATAAGATTTTAAAATATAAAAGAAATAACATTGCTTCGTACGGAATAAGCTTTGTGCTTCGTTAGTGCATTGTTTTTCTATATCTGTGCTTTTCTTAAATGTAAAGACAACCTGTGCTGCATTACTACGTGCTAGCGAGTAAGTACTTACCAGAAAGTACCGAAGTCGAAAGGAGGCAATCGCCACTTCGCGTACTGGCGGGTACTTAAGCAAAGCATCGTACGAGTACATATGTATGTATGTAATTCCATTTAATCATTATGAAAGGAGACTTAATATATCAATTATTCAAGGTTTGGTGTAAACTTTTGAAACTCGTTTTTGATAGTTTGTCGTTTAAACTAAGTTTAAACTCTGTTTGCAGTTTTTCAGTCAACCTTAAACGGGGTTAAAACTTAGTTTAAACGGCCGATATGGCTGGGTTGAACTTAGTTTAACTTGTCAGCTGATTACTGAGTACTTTTTTTAGTTGCAACAAATTTAATTAAGCACAAGGAAACTAACTTAAACTAATTTAGACTAAGTTTAAACCACCACTGAAAAACAGTTCTTAAATGATTTAAAAAAAAAACACATTTATTTCTGGTTTTTTTTTCAAATTCATTATTTAGTAACATATAAGTTAACATCCTCTGTTTCATTGAGCTATAAGCGATAAGTTGCTTACCAAGCAACTAAAATGTTTATATTTCAAAACACTTAGAAATTCTTGGGAAAAGAATTGATTAACATTCAGCTTGCCTGGCTTAGCACTTAAGTGTAATTTAAAACGATCCCTAAGATCGCATAAACAATCTGAACACGCAATGTAAACAAATAAGTTTCTCAATCCGAACATTTAATGTAAACAAATAAGTTACTTTTAAACTAATCATAAGTTGAAGAGTTAGTCTTACGCTAGCATCTGAAGAATAAAGATCTTTTTAAAAAAATCAAATTACCCACCAAATAAATTAATTGGCGCCCAACGTGGGGCCACACAAAAATAAAATCCTCATGAAAATAAGTGTTGGAAAAACTGTGTGGTCAATAACAAATAAATAGTATCCTACAAAAAGGAGAAAATAATCGTATAAAAAGAATCCTGCAAGAAGGAGAAATTCATTAAATAAAAGTATCAGTTCAGATTTAAATCATTAAAAAGTATCCCTAACAAAGTAGAAAAATTACAACAAAAACTTTTTAGAAAAATTGTTACACTATCGTGTGCTGCTGCCGTACATCGAAGAATTACATCTGAAAAATTTTGAAGCTACTGCTGAAGGAAGGCAACAAATCTAAGCTGCAACTGAAGGAAGGACGAGACAAAATCTCAAGGAGCACCAGATAAACAAGTTCGTGAGTCTAAGGCTATTATACTAAGAAAATATAAGAAAATACATCATTAAATTTAAGCTTAAGAATTATTATTTGTAGGAAATGAATACGGAAAATTCTAATATTAAATATATTAAATTAGGAAGTGAAAATAAAAATAAAAGTGTAAACTCACAAAAAGAATACAATTTGAAAAAAATTATAAAACAAATTAAGAATATAAGTTTGAAAGGAAAAAAAGAAAAAGTCGACAAAGAATACCTCATTTAAAAACACCACAAAAAAAAAAAAAAACATTCTTTTTCAAAGTGGACGAATTAATAGGATTGTTTTCTAAAATGACTACTAACAACACAAACAGCGCTACTGCCCCAGACGCAAACTTAATTACGCGACTTATAACCGCGAATAATGTAGGATTATTAACTCAAATCGAGCAATTGAAGGCACAAATTAATATCCTTACAAATACTAATAATGTGACAGAATATACAAGACAAACAATTGACGAAGCAATTCCATGTACTGAACCCTTAGACGTAGTTAAATCTATGCCAGAGTTTTCAGGCAATGCAAATTCCTATGTTAGTTGGCGTGAAGCAGCCAATAACACTATAAGTTTATACATAAAAGGAAGTAGGAAATATTTTGCTGCTTTGACAATTTTAAGAAACAAAATTACAAAGGAGGCCAATGATGTATTAACAAACCATGGTACAGTACTTAATTATGATGCCATAATAAGTCGACTAGACTTCGCGTACGCAGACAAAAGACCAGTTCATATTTTAGAACAGGAACTCAGTATCCTGCGGCAAGGACAATTGTCTATAATAGACTTTTATAATAAGGTGAACGCTAAATTGACACTTTTAATCAATAAAATAATTATGACACACGGTAATGATTCGAACATGACTAAAGAACTTAATAAATCAAACCGACGCCATGCTTTGCGTATATTTATAACAGGTTTAAACCAACCTCTTTCAAACATACTGTTCTCGTTGTCACCAGACGATTTACCAAGCGCACTTGCAAAGTCTCAAGAATTAGAGTCAAATAACTTGAGAACACAATTTGCAATTCAATTTGATAGGAATCAAAATGTGAATAGTCAACATTTAAAACGGCAAGATCAAACACAGGTCCCCAAAAACAATCATTTTCATAATAATAATAATTTGAGGCTCCCTCAGAGAAACCATTATCAAAATCAAAACAATGGCTTCTTTAATAATAGATCAAATCAGTTTCCAAAGCCTGAACCGATGGAGGTCGATACATCCATTCAAATGCCTAATTATAGCCGTAATTTCAGGCAAAAAGATAACGTACAGCGTTATGCAAATAATTATAATAACAATTACAGATATGATCAGCGTCAATTCCAAAATAATGCGGAAAAAAGACCCATTGGAAGTGGTCAACATAGTTCTCAACCACAAGTAAAACAACAACGCATAAATAATATAAATGAACAAGCTTTTTTAGACGAAGGCTTGAACTGCCCTACATATTCAGGCAGTATAGAACAACAGGAAGAAACTTAAAAATCCTGATTGACACTGGAGCCACTAGTTGTTATTGTAGGCCCAATGTTTTAGTTAATAGGTTTGAACTAACAATTAAGAAGAGGGTAAAAACTATTAATGGTTTTACCATCATAACTCATTATTATGAGACCCTTATGTTTGATAGATTAGTGAGATTTTATGAGATACAAAATTTAGAAGCTGACTTATTAATAGGCTTCAATTTATTAAAACAAGCAAATATAATTTTGAATTTTAATAAAAAATTATTGATTTATAAAAATGACATCGAGCGTATACATTTTTCCGATTGCAGCGAAAAAGTTGAAAATGAAAATATTTTAAAAAGCTTCAACATGCCAGAAAGCTTACAATGTGAAAACATTTCAGATTTCAGGACTGAAATAAAGGATAATATAAACAGAATTCATTCAAATATAAATACGAATTCTCTTTTTAGAACAGACGTCAAGGCAGAAATTAGAACAATTGTTGAAACTCCTATATGGAGTAAACAATATCCATACCCACTGTCTGTTAGTTCGTTTGTTAATAAAGAAGTAAAAAATTTAATGAATGATAATATCATTCGTCCTAGTAGAAGTCCCTACAATTCACCAATTTGGGTAGTGCCAAAAAAAGGCACCAATGAAGATGGGTCACCAAAGTTAAGAATGGTGATTGACTATAAAAAATTAAATGAACAAACAGTGTCAGATCGGTATCCAATTCCCGATACAAATGTTATACTCTCTAATTTGGGAAAATCTAAATATTTTTCCACGATTGATTTAGAATCCGGATTTCATCAAATAAAAATGAGTGAAGAAGACATTGAAAAAACGGCTTTTTCCGTGAATAATGGAAAATATGAATTCCTAAGAATGCCTTTTGGCTTGAGAAATGCTCCAAGTATTTTTCAAAGGGCGATGGACGATATACTGCGAAATTTTATTGGAAAATTTTGCCACGTCTACATTGACGATATAATTGTTTATTCAAAAACAATTGATGAACACAAAGAACATTTAAATATTATAATCGATACGCTCAAAAATGCGAACATGAAAATATCTTTAGAAAAGTGTAAGTTTTTTGAACAAGAAGTAGAATTTTTAGGTTATATTGTAGGTTACCATATTATTAAAACAGATAAGAAAAAGGTAGAAACTATTTCTAATTTTCCCTTACCAACTACTTTAAGACAACTCCGTAGTTTTCTAGGAATGACAGGTTACTATCGTAAATTTATTAAGGATTACGCCGCAATTACTAAACCACTAACCAAATTTTTATCTGGAGAAAATGGGAAAACTTCCCAACACATGTCGAAGAAAATTCAAATAAAACTTGATGAAGAAGGAATTGTAGCTTGTGAAAGATTGAAAAAATTATTAACAGAACAAATCGAGCTTGTACAGCAAGATTTCGGAAAAAAATTTATTCTTACAACAGATGCTTCTAACAATGCAATAGGCGGTGTTCTTACACAAGAAGGGAAACCGATAACTTTTATCTCTAAAACACTTAATTCGACAGAACAGAACTATGCTACCAATGAAAAAGAGTTGTACGCAATTGTTTGGGCATTAAAAAATTTAAGAAACTACTTGTATGGTGTATCAGATTTAGAAATTCATATAGACCACCAGCCACTCACATTTGCAGTATCCATTCGAAATCCAAATGCGAAAATGAAGAGATGGCACGCATTTATTGAAGAATTTGCCCCAAAAATTGTCTATAAACCAGGAACTTTAAACGTAGTTGCTGATGCTCTCTCAAGACAATACTTGAACAATATTTCTGATGACTCTGAATCTTCATCACTTGATACACAACATTCTGCAGAAAGTAGTGATAACGAAACTATCACAGAAACCAATAAGCCTTTAAATGAATTTAAACAGCAAATTTTGTTATACAAAGCAACATTTACAATTCACGAGCAGATCAAATGTTTTGGTAATACTAGGCATATAATTGAATACGATACAGTTGACAATTTATTAACAATCCTGAAAGAGTTTATTCAACCAAAACTGGTTACAGCCATTCATTGTACTCCAGAAGATTTATATGAAATTAAAAATTCAATTAAAAATACATTTAGTAATAAGTTTTTATATACTAAACTTTTCGTACTAGATATAACAAATAGTGAAGACCAAAGTATAATAATTTCACAAACACATACTAGAGCACATAGGAATTATAAGGAAAATATAAAACAAGTATCTGATATGTATTTTTGGCCAGAAATGAAAAAGAAATTTAAGGAATATGTTCGCAACTGCGAAATATGCAATAGAAATAAATATGATAGACATCCGCAGAAGATACCAATCGGAGAGACTCCAATTCCTAAGAAAGAGGGGGAGCAGGTACACTTGGATATCTTCTTTGCACAAAAATTAAAGTTTTTAACTTGTATTGACTCATATTCAAAATTTTTAGTTATCAAATTAATTGAAGATAAAACAAAGTTAGATGAGAAAGTTTTGGAGATATTACAAAGCTTTCCTGAAGTAAAATCAATTACAATAGACAATGAGCCAGGTTTCACAGCTGACAATTTAAAACGCTAATGCAAAGATTAAATATTAAAATTTATTTTTGCGATCCAAAACACAGCACAACAAATGGACAAGTTGAAAGAGTTCATTCAACTATAATAGAAATAGCTAGATGTTTAAGACAAGAATACCATTTAATTAGCGATTTAGAATCAATGTATAGGGCTGCTCAGCAATATAACAAAACAATACACTCGGTAACAGATAAAAAACCTTTCGAAATCCTTTACAATAAGGTTGCACATGACAACTTACCGTCACTACTTTTAACAGCTCAAACTAATATGTTAAGAGTAAATAACGAAAAGAGACACTTACGAACATTTCAACCGAATGAAGTAATTTATGAAAAGATAATAGGCGAACGAAATAAATTACGTCCTAAATACAAAAAGCAAATAGTTAAGGAAGATTTAGGAAACAAAATAAGTATAAATAAAAATAACAGAATAATCCACAAAGATAATATTAAAACTTAAATACTGACCTTTCAGCAAAATGTTCCTCAAAGTCTTCTTCATGCTCTTCAGCTATACAATAGCCGACATTATGGATTACACACGAGACGAATACATACTCATTGAAAATGGAAACACCGAACTCTACAGGGACTATGGTGACATTTTTCATGTAACGAACTTGACATATTACAAGACATTATTACAGGACGCTCGAAATATTTTAAATCAAGGCTACGTGACAGTCGACGAAAAACATAAAAATCATTATTCAAATAACTTAGGTTTGGCATTAGAAACAGACATTATAGAGACTTTGCTTAACCAACTAACGCTAACTCCCAATAATAATTATCGAACTAAAAGAGGAATAAATGAAATAGGAACACTATGGAAATGGATAGCAGGTTCTCCAGGCCACGATGATATGGTTTTGATAACAAATAAGATAAATGAACTAACAGAAAATAATAATAAACAATTTATAACTAACACACAAATATGTACAAATTTGCAGCACTAACCACTAAATTGTCACGCGCGCGAAAAATTTGTGGTGTTTCTGAATTCAATATATATTATATATGTATGTAGCTTTTGTTTAATCGACACATGCCCTATTGCATGAATTTATTAATAAATATCCACTGACTGGAATTAACTAATTCCATAAGAAGCTTAGAAGTTACAGCACGGACAGAACTTTATACAGGTCAGATTAACAAATTAGTTATTACAGAACTACAAAACATGATTCAAACAATAACACTAGCCAAAGTAAACATATTAAATACGGCAATTCTAAATTTAAATGATATCAAAGAAATCACTAATCATGAACACGAAAAGATTACTTTGACAGACTTGATGGATGTTTCAAAATTTAAAATACTACAAAATAAAGATGTTATTGTTATACATATTAAATATCCAATAATTGATAAAAATTGTAAACTCTATGAAACTAGAGCAATAAGTAAAGATGATGGCAAATTGTTCATTGATAATGAAATTGTAAAATGTAACGAAAGTTACGTTAATGTTGAAAATTGTAAATTAGAATTAAGCAGTACATTTTGTAAACTATCTTTGGAAAATTCTTGCTTATCAGATATATTAAATAATCGAAAGGGAAAATGCATAAAAATTAAAGAAAGAAACAAGAATATTGAAATAATTAAAGATGGCGCAATATTAATAACAGGCAACCATACAGTGAACAATTATTCCACAAATGGAGTTTACTTAGTCACATTTGAAAATGAAACTGTAATTGACAATGTTAAATATGAAAACCCAACTGCAATAATTTTAAACTATCTAAAAACGAACCATCTGATAAATTATGAAATTGTAAAATATTTGGAAACAGAAAATGAAGATTTAAAATTTGAGAACATTAATATTATAAATAAAGTAAAAAACGAATTTCTAAATAATCCTGTAACTTATTCCATTACCACATTGCTCACAATAATAATTATATTATATATCACACACAAATTAATTATGGTAATAATTCAACGCCGAAACGAAAGTATTAACATAAGAAATGAAATAATGTTTACAGAATTAAATAATACAATTAAAGGCCTCACAACTCAGTTCCAAGAAACGGGACGTTTCTATTAAGAAAGAGGGGAGTTAACATCCTCTGTTTCATTGAGCTATAAGCGATAAGTTGCTTACCAAGCAACTAAAATGTTTATATTTCAAAACACTTAGAAATTCTTGGGAAAAGAATTGATTAACATTCAGCTTGCCTGGCTTAGCACTTAAGTGTAATTTAAAACGATCCCTAAGATCGCATAAACAATCTGAACACGCAATGTAAACAAATAAGTTTCTCAATCCGAACATTTAATGTAAACAAATAAGTTACTTTTAAACTAATCATAAGTTGAAGAGTTAGTCTTACGCTAGCATCTGAAGAATAAAGATCTTTTTAAAAAAATCAAATTACCCACCAAATAAATTAATTTATATGTATTTTAATAACATAAAATGTACATACGAAGGCTGCTCAGTGTTGACAATTTTCTCTTGAATTATTAAATTTAAATGGTGACGCACATTTCTATTAATTTGTATTTAAAATCGAAATCCAAGGGCCTTTTTATTAAACATTATATTTTTATTAACGTGGAGTTTAAAATAATTTAAAAGTGGTAAGCAAACAATTTAACGGTCACAGTAAACAATTGCCCTTTTGTCAAAAAAAAATTTTAAATCTACATCAGTTTTTAAACCTTCAAGATTTTCACTTTGTTGTTTGTTTAAAACTCAGATTTGCATGGTTTTTTTTTATAAAATATACGTTATTTTTTATTACTAAATATTTATAAATATTAAATAGACAAAAGTAAATACATACATATGTCAATAGTTCTTAAAAAACGCATTTCATTTGGAGCACTGTATTAGTAAAACACATTAAATATACCCACCAAAAATAATTGTTTGTGTGAATTTGAAAAAAGTCAGTGGATATTTATTAATAAATTCATGCAATAGGGCATGTGTCGATTAAACAAAAGCTACATACATATATAATATATATTGAATTCAGAAACACCACAAATTTTTCGCGCGCGTGACAATTTAGTGGTTAGTGCTGCAAATTTGTACATTGTTCTTAACATTTTTTTACATACACATTGCAACAAGATCTTGCCTAAGTATGTATATACATATATATGTTTTCCAGCTACCGTACGTTTGTTACTAAAACAAAATAAAGACAACAAATTGTTGCCCTTATCTTTATACAGTCAGGCACAGTTTATATACCACATAAGTATGTATGTAGTATGTATGCATAATATGCATATGCAAGTTAAAGATTTATAGTTTACTTTACATAAAAAAAATCTTTTTATTTGGTCAACACGACCTTATTAATTGAGTTTATTTCTGAAACTGAATTTACAATTGTTCTTAACCTAAGAGCTAAGCTAAATGCACCGGACGGTTGCAACAGGATTCCGAGAATTCGCCAATTCCGGCTGCGCGTGTGCTGACACAGCGTCTGGGCTGTGGTGTGGGAAAAGTTGTGCAATTCGGCTGCGCGTGTGCGGACACAGTGTCTGGGCTGTATTGCTGACGAATGAGTTTCATTTATTGACACTGTTAACGTATGCCAGGTTAACACTTCCCCTCTTAAAAACGTTCGTCCTCGAGCGTTGTTAGAAATAAGGTAAGTTGTTGAAATTTATGAATGTTGGGATATCATTAGATGAATCTTTAAATTGATTTATGCGGTGGTTTGTGGAAGGGATCTGGATAGCATCTTGATTTGATGAAATTATTATCTTGTTTTGAGATTTTTTCCAAAGTTTGCAAAAAACTATTATTGCGATTGAGGTAGCCGCAACGGCTCCAAGCGAAAGTGAGCTGTTGGATATCGTCGCTGCCTTTAGGATAGTTATTCTGCGAATGTTGTTTATGTGAAATTCTTTCAAGGCTTCCAGGGAAAGTAACTCAATTCGATTTTTCTCAATTGGTGCAGGTTGCAGGACTGCTGGGATTGCGGTAAATGGAATTAAGTCGTAGTTTATATAAGTTTGGTTATTTATTTTCAGCGTTGAATTATGAAAATTAATAAGCTGCGTTCCTGTCAAGCTTGTGATCGTTCCGTCTGCATCTAGTTGTCCTTTAAAATTATTGAGCAGCAAAGTTCCAGTTTTAATTTCTTCAATTTGTGGAATGTGGTGCCCGTTGCTTTTGGTGCAAGTTGAATTAGAACTATTAATTATTCTAGGTGTACATGTGTTATTACTTATATTAATTATTTGATTTTGTTTACAAATTTCAATTTTCTTATAGCTATCGCATATTTCTTTTATTCCATATATTTCTTTCATTCCTTTTAAAATTTTATTGTATTCAATATCTATAATAGATTTATCCGATTTGACAACAGGTCTTATAATAATTTTTTGAAAAGTTTCCTTAAAAGTTAATGGTATCTTTACCAAGTTAAAAATGGTCATATTTTTGCTTACAATATTAATATTTGAAAATTCCAATGCTTCTTCGGCATTTTTGAATGGAATTTCATCATTTTCTAGCTTTTCTAAAGCGATTTCAATTTCATTTTTATTTAACATCAATGTGTTCAAAATATCTTTTTTCGCCCATTGTATGGCGTACTTAACGTTAATTAATTCTTCCTTTATTAATCTTATTCTATTTTGTTAATTAATAATTGTTTCATTTTCAACATAAGTATCTTTTCTTATATTGTTAAAAAGTTTATTTACTATTCTAGTAAAGTTATTTAATTTTTCGTTAAAAATTTCATTAATAAGTACTTGCTTATTATTATTGTTATTAATTTCATTTAAATTGTTGTATATTATTTCCAGATCTTCGTGATCAGGGGAACCGGCGATAAATTTCCAAGCCGTTCCTAACATGTTTATTGATCTTTTTGATCTTCTTTCAATTGGTTTTATTGTATCTAAAATTTGGAGGGTTTGGGTTAATTCGTGCTTTAGGGTGGGATAGAGGATATTGTCAGTTGGTATGTCCGAATAAACGAATTTGGTTAAGTCCGTAAGAAATTCTTCGTATTTACCAAGGTCGATTACATGTATTAGCCTGAAGGCTCCGTTCTGGATTTTCGCTAGTCCGTCGTTTATAGTCACTAATTGTGCCGTGGAGTAGTCGTAAATGTCAATTGTCGCAGTGGCAGAGGATATTAAAAGACATCTGAAAAATAAAAAAAATTAGTTTTGATTTTTTATGTTACTTTTATGGACTATTTTTCCTGATTCGGTTAAAATTGTGGAATTTTTGTCTTCCTTTACTACTTCTTTTTTAAATTTGGGGGATATTTTTGTTCCTAGTCTCTTGTTTATTTTAATGTAAATGGTTTCTCCGGGATGATAAATTTTTAAAGGATGGCGTTTTTTGTTATGATATGTAAGATCTTTTAGCTGTTTAGTTCTCAATTCCGAGATATTTTCTTCCCTTGCCTTTTGGAATTGACTTGGGTCCGTGGAGACTCTTCTCCCGAAAAATACCTCTATTGGTTTTTCTTTGTGGTTGAGTGAATCGTAAAATTGTATTCGTATACGGAATTATCAAGGAGTTCGGCGAATGATGTGAAATTGCGTTCTGCTTTTAAACAACGCATTATTTCCGAGAGTGTTGAGTGGAAACGTTCCACTTGACCATTAACGGAACTTGTATAAGGCGGTGTTTTAAAAATTTTTATGTTAAGGGTATCTCCCATTAAAAATTTTATGGTGGCTGAGTTAAAGGTTGTTTCGTTGTCAAATACGACAGATTCTGGTACGCCGAATTGGAAAAGTAGCTCTCGAAGAGGTTCCTTTACATGTTCTATTGCTCTCGATTTCAGTATTTTGGTTTGTGCGTATTTCGAAAATTTGTCTATTGCAGTCAAAACTATGGTTTTGTTTGTCATGTAGATATCGATGTGTAAAATTTGTCCTGGGTACTGAGGTATAGGTGTTTCTCCTAATTCTGGTTTGCTAGGGTGGCGATCATACTTGTTTTCTTTGCACACTGAACAATTTTGGATTATTCTATTGATCTTTTTCGTCATTGATGGAAAGTAGAAATTCTCGAGAATTTGAATTTTATTTTCTCGACAATTTCTATGTGCTCTTTTGGGGGTCTTGATAATGATCTCTTCTTGTTCTTGATCATTTGTAACGTCTTGAACTTGAAGCTGTGTGAAGCGGACTTTGTAATTCCTGAAGTGTATTGGGTATATTTCTTGGATTTTGCCCATGGTTCGTTCATCTGTTTTTATACAGTTAACTACAGAGGGATTAAGATATCTTTTGAGGTGATTTATTAGTATATTTGAATTGTATTCTGGTTCTTCAAAAATATGTCTGTGGAACGTAGGAAAGATAATTTTAAACCGGTAGGTTGAAGTTGTCCCTGTTTTAAAAAATAGTTGACTTTTAAAAACGTTTATTGGGGTTTCTACATGGGGAATTAAATTGTCAGAAGAACTTTCGTCGCTGTGTTGAGTTATGGATAAGGAGTTTATTGGTTCGGGTGGCATTCTTGACAGAGCGTCAGCTACAACATTGGTTGTACCTGGTTTGTAGTGGAGTTCATGGTTAAATTCTTCTAAACTGGATTTCCAACGTTTTAATTTGGCATTAGTGTTTTTGTTACTAAGCGCTTGTGTTAAGGGTTGGTGGTCAGTAAATATCTTTACTTTGGCGGAGCCATAGAGGTAGTTCCTAAAATTATTGAGAGCCCAAACTATGGCTAATAATTCCTTTTCGTTTGTAGCGTATGCTTCTTCTGTTTGGGTAAGTGTTCTTGAAATGAAGGCTATAGGTCTTTTTTCTTGTGAAAGGACTGCACCGATAGCGTAATTGGAAGCATCGGTAGTTAAATGGAATTCTTTACTTAAATCAGGATATGAAAGTACAACATCATCGGACATAAGGGTTTTTTTAATTTTGTTGAAGGAATCTTTTGCTTCATTGTCTAATTCGATATTTATTTTAGCCGATCTGTTTTTGGAAATACGTCCCTCTTCCCCTCTTAAAGTAACGTTCAAGGTTTGGCCAACTTGGCGTAATCCTTTATGAAGCGGCGGTAGTAGCCGGAAAGGCCTAGAAATGAGCGGAGTTGCTTAATGGTTTTGGGGTAAGGTATCTTGGATATCGCTTCTACCTTTGCCGGATTTTTTGTTATCCCCTTTGCGGAAATGATAAAACCTAAAAATTCGACTGAGTCCTTGAAAAAGTGACATTTATCCAACTGTATTTTCATGTTGGCATCTTCAAGTGTTTTAAAGATTTCTTCTAGATGGTGCGCATGCTCCTGTTCGGATTTGCTGAATACGACTATGTCGTCGATATACACGTAGCATATCTTGCCAATGTGACGGCGAAGGATATCATCTAAAGCCCTTTGGAATATTGATGGGGCGTTTTTTAGTCCGAATGGTAATCTCGTGAACTCGTATTTACCATTGTTTATTGAGAATGCGGTCTTCTCAATATCGGATTCCTTAAGTGGAATTTGATGAAATCCGCTTTTTAAGTCTAAAACGGAGAAGTATTTATTCTGTCCAAGTTGAGATAATACCTCGTTAATTTGAGGTATTGGGTAGCGATCTGCTACAGTGATAGCGTTAAGCTTCCGATAATCGATTACGATTCTATGTTGTTTATTACCTTGGGAGTCGGGTTTTTTTGCTACAACCCATACGGGGGAATTGTAAGGGGATCTTGATGGCCGAATAATACCATCATCTAACATTTTATTAATTTGGGATTCAACTTCGCTTTTTAGCGCCATTGGGTAAGGGTAATATCGGGTGTAAACAGGGGTGTCATTATTTGTTCTGATTTCGCCTACAACCTTTGTAGTATAGGTGAGTTTATCGTTTGGTTCTGCAAACAGTTTTGAAAAATTTTCCGCTAAGTTATTGATTTTCGTTTGTTGGTTTGGTGTCATGTCGTCTTCGTCGATATTAATTGAGTAAATTGGCGTCATGTAGTCTTCTTTGAAATTAATTGGATTAGCTAATGTCATGTGGTCTTTTTTTGGTATTAATTGATTTAACTGACTTGGAAGAAAGCTGATTTATTTTTACTCTAAAATTGCCTTTAATTTTCATGAAATTATCCTTGACATGGATAACAGCTTCGAGATCTTTAAGACTGTCGTTTCCAAGGATACCATGAAATGAGCTTAGTGTTGGAAGGAGGTAAAATTTCAATTTAGTGTCTGTATTAAAAAGGTTTATAAAGGTGTGTTCCTTTATTTCAATATCACCAGCTATTGATTTTGCAAAAAAGTTTGACTCATTTTTAATAGGATTTGGCACAATATAAGGTTGTATGTAATTTTTTGTTGATCCTGTATCAATAAGAAATTTTACTATGTCTCCACTCTTCAGTCTGCATTCAAAGTAGGGCAGAGAAGAGTGACTCATTCTAAAAAATGTAAATCAGTGGTGTCGATATAACTGTCATCTTGTCGGTCTTCGTCGTAATATCCTGCGTCATTATTAGTCTGCTGGTCGGTTGTCGTGTGAGGGTATTCGTCCTGGTTTGTGTTTTGAAGGGTATCTGAGTCTATGTGGTAATTTCTTTGTATCTTGTTTGGTACCGGTGGGTTGCTGGTAGGGGGTCTTTTGTTAGATGGGTCATTAGGACGAGGTCTGTTCATGTAATTTAGATTTCTTGTGCGTAGCGATTGGTCGATGTCCATCGGTTCTGGTCGCGGTAAGGGTTTTTGGAATGGTCGCGGTGGTGGATTATTCGGTTGTTGCGAGTATGGATTTGGTTGTTGCGAATATGGATTTGGTTGTTGCGAATATAGATTTGGTTGTCGCTGGGACATATAATTAAGTTGCGGTGGTCTATAGAGTGTGGTTGGGTTCAACCTTTGTTGGGGCATGTATGCCAATTCGGGGTAGAACTCATTATTCATTCTTCTGGGAGGGAGGG
The DNA here is from genome assembly GCA_963971545.1 of Philophylla caesio. Lineage (NCBI taxonomy): Eukaryota > Metazoa > Arthropoda > Insecta > Diptera > Tephritidae > Philophylla > Philophylla caesio. The sequence continues at coordinate 33,967,760 of OZ020608.1, read as the reverse complement.
GTGGACGAATATCTTGTCCTTTTCTAGCTTGGCTATTGTTGTTTAAGGCATAAAATGATCTGAAGTTTTGGTTTTCTAACTTTAAACAGAGGTGGAGAGCCTGCGGGAGGTCTGCTGAAGGTGTCAAGGGCTTTGTCTCTATACGTGCGCGTTAGTAGATGCATGGCTTCTACGCCGACTTCCATGCATCCTAGCTTATTGAGGATTAGGGAAAGGTGAGAGTAGACTCGCTGATAAAATTCTTGGATAGTAGAAATTCCTTGCACAAGCGAGGTCATTTGGTACTCGAGTGTACCTAAGTCGCGCTTGTCTGCGTAGTGAAGGGTCAAGCATTTGGAAATAGCTTTCCAATCGAGTGGAGTATTGTATGACTCCAAAGCAATGTCGGCATTGCCAATGATTTTGTTACGAATGACATTGAGGATCCCGTAGTACTTAGGAGTTCCTCTTTGGGGCTCGTAGATCTGAAGGATTCGATCTACACTCTTTTTCCAGGAGTTGAACTCCCCTGGTTTTCCAGAAAATTCGCGGAGGCATCGTATGACATCCGGAATTTTGTCTAATTCAGAAACATTGTTTGAGAAGTTCGCGTCAATGGATATGGTAAAATTAGAGAAGTTTGCGTTAGGATTAAGGGCGGCTTGAACTAGCTTTCGCCCTTCTTGTCTGAATATGTTATTCACAACACCTGTTACAACGTTTGTTAATTGTTCCATGTTGAAAGTATTTGCGTTAGAGGAGGAAGGAGTCGGTTGGGTAGGAGGTGTATTTAGCACGGGAGGTCGGACGAGGTTTGAAGGGTTTGCCATTATAAGAAATTTGTTTAAAAAGTTTGTATTAAGTTTAAGTTAATTAGTTAGTCTTATTATTTTAATTAAATCTAATTTGTTTTATTATTATTATTTTTTGTTGGTTACTCCTTCTAGGAAAGAGGGCTTTTCTACCCTGGAGGGTCCCGTAGGAATCGCAGAATTAAGCAATGTTATATGGTTGTATTTTTTGTTGTTATTGGCTGTACAAGCCGTTCTTTAAAGTTTAAAATTTTTACTGTTCTCTTAAAACTAAATGAAATATATGTATCTGTATGTTCTCTTTTTCTCTGTATAAAAATGTTTGATTCACTTAATTTTATTCTTTGCTCTTTATATTATTTAAAGATTTTATTTTTAAGAATATTTTCAATTTTTTCTTTTGGTAAGTTTCAACTACTCTGATATTTTTCAAATTCAAATTTTGACATTTCACTTTTCACAAATTATTCACTTAATTTCAAATTTACTTAATATATGTAACTTACATTAGGATTCTTATCATAATGGTGCGGCGGCTGACGTCTCGCGTCTCCTGTTTGCAACTGCTACTGAGGGCCCTTTCCTGCACACTTTTCCCTTTACGGTGGGGTGGTATTCCTGGGCGGTGATGCTCTTATGCGTTTCACCGGATCCTGGGGCCTAGGCTGCTGCTTCCTTTTTTCCTTGCGCCTTGTACAATAACCGCGTGGACGTTAAGGCCGTGGATGGTCGGGTTTTTACGTTTTTAAAAAAGTGGTTTTTTGATTCACCAGATCTTCACGTTTAACCTTTATTTCCGAAAATTAATTTACCGAGATCGACACAAACTCACGATTACACAACAACATAGGCCCCACGTTGGGCGCCAGTTAAAGATTTATAGTTTACTTTACATAAAAAAAATCTTTTTATTTGGTCAACACGACCTTATTAATTGAGTTTATTTCTGAAACTGAATTTACAATTGTTCTTAACCTAAGAGCTAAGCTAAATGCACCGGACGGTTGCAACAGGATTCCGAGAATTCTCCAATTCCGGCTGCGCGTGTGCTGACACAGCGTCTGGGCTGTGGTGTGGGAAAAGTTGTGCAATTCGGCTGCGCGTGTGCTGACACAGTGTCTGGGCTGTATTGCTGACGAATGAGTTTTATTTATTGGCACTGTTAACGTATGCCAGGTTAACATGCATATGCACTTATGTATGTACATAATACTCTCACTAATTGAAACACTTCTATGGGCATAAACGATGGCAAAGGACAATGTTTCAGCTTAATTTTTATAGCGCATGTTTTATTTTGTACATGTGTATATGGATATTGTATATGTGATTAAGTACATATGTATGTATGTATGTATATATATGAATGTATCCAGCAAAACAGATTTGTATAACTGAAATATTTGAGCTACATATGTATGTACATACATACAATTAAAAGCAAATTTTGATACAAGTAATATGTACATACATATGTATTTATTTAAAAACATACAATTAGGCTTACTAAATTTACGTCTATGTTTAATTCTTATATGTTATATTAACTGCGTATTTCTGTCAACAACCGTTGCACGTCACATTCGCTTTTTAACTATTTCGCCTAATTTAATCATTCGAATTACCCACTGCACTAGAATATTTATTAGTGATCTCAAACATCATTCAACTTCCATTCATACCACACACATTTTCTACAATGTTCATTCAAACCAAAGTACATGGATGCTGTGGAAACATGTTTATGCTGAGGATAGAATTCATACGTACCATCCTGTTGAGCACCAAATGCCCATATTGAGTTTGAGTCTGCAATTCATTGGCAATGATTTGTATGAGTTCGAAGCTTAAATGTGTATGAACCCATTTTTTCTCATTCCTGCAGACCTTTAGATACTTTATACCTGATTTAATAAATTATTTTTTTTATTTTTTCAATTAAATTTTATTTATTTACTACAATTTAATAACTTTAATCATGATCAAAAAATTAAACTTATTTTTGATAAACTATTTTTTGGGCAGAACTGATTTCTGTGTAAGCCTCCTTCGTTCGTCCTGAAAAAAATATCCCTGACCAGACAAACTACGGCTACTCCATCAGTATTTTTGCGCAGAGCTCTTTCATGTTTTATATTATATTAAGAAATCCTCTTTTCTTTATAATTAGCATTTAGAAAAGCTATTTTTTTCATTTAAAACTTATCTTTTATAAAATGTTTCTGTAACTTTATACTTCTGATTTTTCCGAATACTGTGTGCCATTTGCAAAACTCCTATGAATTTATTGTGCGTTTCTTGCTCGCATATGCGAAATTAGCCTAAATGGTGATTATCTCTTTTGTGCAACTATAACTTATAACTATTTTACCAGTTATCTTACAGTCAGTAAAGATAAACATGAAAACTTCGTTGTTTCATTCTCGCATATATGCAACCATAGTAGGCGTAGTGAGTCGCATGTGTCTCTTTTTGGCACGCACCATGGCAGACATTTTACTGGTAAGTTGACAGTCAGTGCTGATTTTATGAATGAGAGTGAATTGGTAATTCTGTCAGCATGTTCTTGTAGGGTTTTTATATTATGGTATATGTACATATGTTAACGGCAAACCGATGTCAATACCGGTGACCGCCAACTCGCGAACTTCTCTTTTATAAAATAACCCAAACTCCTGAAATATAATTAAAAACTCTGAATTTAACCTTAAATTATTTAACCTATTTAGGGCCAGTTTTTCAGGGAATGTTTAAACTCAGTTTAAACTAAGTTTAGTTAAACTCAGTTTAAATTTAAACTTAGTTTCCTTGCGCTCAATTAAACTTGTTGCAACCAAAACGAAGTAGTCAACAAACTGCTGATAAGTTAATCTAAGTTTAACCGAGCGCGATCGGCCGTTTAAACTTAGTTTAAAGTTGACTGAAAAACTGCAGACTGAGATTAAACTTAGTTTAAACGACAAACAGAGTTCAACTTGCACTAAAAAACTGGTCCTTATTTCAACACCCCCACGACATGGTGGAAATAGTCCTTTGAGCTATTCTTAAATAAAAGAATTAGCCACCAAGATAAACTCTGAAGTAAAAACAATAATTATGACAATGCAATTTTAAAATAAAACTGAACATATATGTGGGAAATGACGTACGCAATCTACTACGTGTTCACGAGGACAAATTGACAGTAGGAACAGTACTTAGACTTAACTTAACTTAACTTAAGGCAACCTGTTATATGGAAAGCCGTGCAAACGATTAGTCAACACTTAACTTACCGTAAGAAACTTAAGAATCTGTCCATTATAGATACTTAAGTTTCGGCCTTACGTAACTTGAGAGCCGTGAGAGTGGTGAGAGAATCAGGCTTACCAGATCTTAACATTTACAATATTTGGAATATAAATGTAAGCAAAAATAACATCTAAAACAAATTTATTTGATGTGGTAACATAAGCGACGCACCGTCAAATAGCTGAAAATACAATTATAGACAAAAAGAAAATTTAAACATAAAAATGAATGACGAAAAGTTGATCGTATCCTCCAATAAAGAACTGTATGCTAAATTCTGCCGGGATGTAAATTGGTACAACAAAAAGTCTTTATTTATCGGGTGGATTTGCCACCACCTTTTCCTCTGACCAAGTGACTGCTTCTTGCACATTATGTACATTTGTACTAAACTTAAAAACATTCGACACAATTTAATTTTCCTTGTCATTTTTACAAGCATGTTATGGTCCACTAGTTACAGGCCACCCTGTATCGAAGAAATCTTGCTGCTGACGAGATGGCAGCATATCCTGAATTTGTGGACTGGCAATGCCGCTAAAGCCCCAGGTTCGGGGTGCTGCCAGATCGTCATGCATGTTAGTTAGAAGGATGCCAGAATAGGAGGAGACAGGAATAGTAGAAGTGGAGAAGGCAATAAGCAATGGCGGGAAAATCTGGCGTCACCGCAGTGGTGTGATATTACGGAAAAGCGAAAGGGAAGAGAAAGAAATAGTGGAAGAAGTGGAGAAGGCACCAATCGATGGCAGAAAAAAAGCGAAACGAAAAATAAACCGGTCTGATCGTTCTAGAGGTGGGTGGCCAACGATGACCTCCAATTAATGGAGTTGTGAAAAGACTTGTTTTACCTAATTTTATTCCCCTTATTAAAATTCCCCTTATTTATTCCTTAATTCCCCTTACTAAAATTAAAGATATAACAAAACTTCTATTACGTAAAATTTTTTTTCTTCTTCTTCTTCCATACCAATCCAAAATATAGCGTGTTTAAGGTCCAAGTAAAAATGTAACCTAGCGAAGCGGTGAAGGTACAAAGAATTGATAGAGCACGGCGCAACAAAAAGGGACACGAGCGAAAGTGCCACTTGTCCACTAAGTGTTGTGCACTTAATAGTAGCAGCACAAAGATCAACAGGAACACTAACAGTAATAAGGGGAAAAAATCGCTCTGGTGGCGTAGCGAGATATATGACCGGCAGCAACAGCAACAACATCGACAGCAGTAGCAGGACTTCCACAACAGTCGGTTCTACGCTACCGAAGTGACTCGGATTTCATCCGACCAAGGACTGTTTTTTCGGCGACCTAACCCCACTTAGGCTGCCGGACACCCCCAATATTATCTCCCCTTGGGTGCAATACTTTGCAGCAGGATTGCTACTCATACTTCTGGCTAGGGCGGGCGTCGAGCCTAACCCTGGCCCAGAAACCTACTTCTGCTGCATCTGCCAGAGAAGGCTCCATCCGAATTCCACGTCGGTGAGGTGTAATTCGTGCGACGGATGGTGCCATCTTAAGGTCTGCTCAGGCCTTAAGAAAACTAGGGAGTGGTCCACATCCTATGTGGGCCAGTGTTGCTCGCGCACTCAAGCGCCCCAAGCCTCCACGGCATCCCCCCTTGCGCCCCCAACACCGGTGCCTCAGAGCACCCCTCCTGCCTCTACGGCCCCCCGGAGCTCACAGCAACACCAAACCTCCCCACCGCCCCCTCGCTCCACCACACGTGGCGCCAACCAGCAACTACTGGTTGCCCCCACCATCTGCTGTGTATGCCGGGCCAGAGTGCACCGGAATGCCTGCTCCGTCAGGTGTAATGCCTACCAGGGCTGGTGCCACTTCCGAGCGTGCTCTGGCTTACGCACCACAAGGGACTGGTCCGTGAGCTTTACCGCTTCCTGCTGCCGCAAGAATCCCCCGCCAGTGTCGCTCACGACACCGCCCACAACAACCGCTGGGCCTTTACAACCACAGCGGGATGCACAGCCGGGACGGGCCGGCCCTCGGATCCAGTCCCTCACCCCCCTCAACGCGACAACCTTACCGAGACAGACGAGACTCCTACAGTTCAACTGCAACGGACTCTCGAGCAAGATCTCGGAGGTGGTTGCCTTCATGGCTCGGCACGGACTGTTAATAGCTGCGGTCCAAGAAACGAAGCTACGTCGCAGCTCAACGTTAACGAACTGCGACGGTTACAACGTGCTTCGTAGAGATCGCGAGCGAGATAATGGTGGAGGCCTAGCCTTCATTCTTCACAACACCGTGCAGTATCGTCTCATCGATGCAGACATCGACCCAAGGTACAGCACCTTAGAATGTCAAGGGATTGCTGTCCGGTCAGGCGATGTCGAGCTCGAAATATTTAACATATATATACCCCCTGTCTCCTGCTGCCCCGCTGGATATCACCCTGACATAGGTGCGCTCCTCAGTGGTGAAAACCGTTTGGTAGTCGGAGACTTTAATGCGCACCACGATCTTTGGTTCTCAAGCCTATCAAATGATCGTAGGGGAAATATTTTGGCAGAGCAGATAGACGATTCGACATTCTGCACCATGAACGACGAAGCCCCCACCAGGATTGTGGGTAGTTGCAGCAGCTCGCCAGATCTAACAATAGCTAGCGCAGGTCTGATAAATAGCATAACGTGGCGACCTATGATATCGCTTGCATCAGACCACCTACCCATAGTCATCTCGATTGACGGACCTGCCAACTATAATGCCTCGGACCGCCACACCTATGTCAACTTCAAAAAAGCTGACTGGGAGCGGTTTGAGGATTTCACTGAAGACGCCTTCAGTGCGCTCTCAACTCCAACCGACGTTCGCGTAGGCGAGCGCTTGTTCCGCAGGGTGGTGAAGTCCGCTTCAGCCCGTTTCATTCAGGCAGGGAGGATCCCTGTGATCCGTCCTGACTTCCCGGGTGAGGCGGTGTCTCTAGCGGATGAACGCGACCACCTCCGGCAGGCGGACCCCGGTAATCCCGGAAGCGGAACAAGTGGAGGAAGCACCTGAAGTCCTGCAACCTCGGTGCCGGAGTGGGCAAACTATGGTCGACCGTGAGGTCCCTGTCCAACCCGACGAGGCGTGATGATCGAACAGAAATCTCCTTTGGAGACCACGCCTCGTCGGACCCGCAGCGATGCGCGAACTATTTTAGTCGACAATGCACATTGCATCCTTCGGCCGACAGAACCAAACGGTCAGTCACCAGAAGGCTGCGCAAGTCAACACCAAGCGCACCAATTGTCCTCTCTACCACTGAGGTGAAGGAAGCCATCGGGAAGGCGAAAGCCTCCAAATCCATTGGCCCAGACGGGTTAAGTATGTTGATGCTGAAAAAATTGGGCGCCGCGGGAGTAGCATATCTCACCAGGGTCCTCAATCTGTCGCTATGCTCCTCGGTCATTCCAGATATCTGGAAGACCAATAGGGTGATACCACTGCTGAAACCAGGGAAACCGGCCGGCCAAGGCGAGTCCTATCGGCCGATCTCCCTGCTTTCTCCAGTGGTTAAGACACTTCAGGCCCTGCTGCTCCCGCATTTCAACCACCACCTCAGCCCGGCGAAGCATCAACACGGCTTCCGGAAAGTGCATAGCACCACAACGGCACTTAACGCTATAAACACTCAGGTTAATCGTGGTCTCAACGGCAACCGCCCCTGTGAGAGAACCGTCCTCGTGGCTTTGGACTTGTCGAAGGCCTTCGACACAGTCAGCCACTCCATCTTGCTGAAGGACGTGGAGGCCTCACCTCTCCCAGCGGCGCTGAAGCGATGGACCGCGAACTACCTGTGTGGTCGTCAAGCGTCGGTGTGCTACCGTGACTCAGTGTCAAAAGCGAGAAGAATTAAGCAGGGGGTACCACAGGGTGGCGTCCTATCCCCCCTATTATTCAACTTCTACATCTCGCGACTCCCTTCCCCGCCAGAGGGAGTCACACTGGTCTCGTACGCCGATGACTGCACCATAATGGCTACCGGCAATGGAATTGATGGCTTGTGTTCCAAAGTGAACAGCTACCTCCCAGACCTTGCTCACTACTTTACAGGACGGAATCTGACGCTGTCTCCTGCTAAGTCCACGGCGACCCTTTTCACATCTTGGACGAAGGAGGTCGGGCTCACCCCCGACATCCACATCGAGGGGACCCCCATTCCGACGGTTAACCACCCGAAGATCCTGGGAGTCACCCTCGACAGCCTGGTCTCCTTCTCAGCGCATACAACCGCAATCGTCAATAAGGTACAGAGCCGCAACAAATTCCTCAAGTCGCTCGCCGGCAGCACTTGGGGCAAACACAAAGAAACGTTGTTGGCAACATACAAGGCGATTGGCGGGCCGGTTCTAAATTATGCCGCGCCTGGAACTAGCAGGACTCAGTGGTCAAGACTAGAGACCTGTCAGAACGCCGCACTTAGGACAGTGACGGGATGTCTCCTGATGACGCCTGTGGATCACCTCTACCATGAGGCTAACGTGCTCCCGATGCAGGAGCACAACATTATGCTCACAAAGCAGTTTCTACTGGGATGCCACCGTCCGGGGCACCCCAATAGAGACCTGGAGCCGGCACCCAGGCACATCAGGGGACATCTCTCACAACTGACGGACGAGGTCCAGACATACGTACACCGACCGCTGGACCCAAGGACGTACCGACAGGCTCTGGACAGCATCCACAGGGAGTCGGTGTCCAAACACATCGACACCCGCTCTGTGAGTGCAGTCCTGGGAGTCCAACCACCACCCATTGCAGCTGAGCCTCGTGAGACCCGCGTTACTCTGGCCCAGCTCAGATCTGGATATTGTAGCAGGTTAAACTCCTACCTATCCAGGATCAACCCCGACACCCCCAACACGTGCCCGGCATGTGAAGAGTCTCCGCACGACACCAATCACCTATTCACATGCCCGGCCAAACCTACTCAACTAACACCCCTCTCCCTATGGTCCGACCCTGATGAAACGGCTCGTTTCCTGGACCTTTTGTTAGTTGAGCTTGACGATAACGATTGAGGGAGTCCGCCAACCCAGTGGGGTGTAGCTAGCCGCTACAACAACAACAACAACAACATCGACAACGACGACAATTAGCAGACAACCACAGCACGGTCAAACCAACCCCTGCTGCATCGGGTGGTAAGACAGTGAAAATATAGTTGCAACAAATATCTTGTTGCCTAATACCGCGTACAATTAGTGTAACCTATTTTAAAGTTGTGGGTAGTAAATTAAAACCAGTCAAACTAAGGAACCCTTCTGTTCTATATTATTACAATTTTTCCGAAGGTACCTCTAAGATGTACATATGTACAACTTATTTGTCTATTATTATTATAAAACCTTTAAAATATTTATAAAAAAAGGAAGCAATGTGAGTGCCTGTGTTTAAAGTCGATTTGCATTCCCATGTATAGACGGGTTTTTTTTAGATGTGAATCGACTCTCAATGAGGTTCATTTTGTTAATTACCGTTAGCACTAAATACGTATATCTAACCGTTTAAGGGATTATATATTGGACAAGTAATGTCTGAAATAAATATTAGGTAATTTAATAGTATTGACGTAATATTCCGAAGTAATTTTAGAGAATAACCGGGACGATAAATGACTTCTTTTTACCCTCCGAGTGCCTTTCCTTGACCTGACTATGAATTAAATAAACTAAAGTAAACCAATAACTAAATCAAAATAACCTATAACTTACTAAAATGCCTACTTATAATAATTGTTGTCATCAAACGTATAAACTAAATTAAAGGAAGACAGACCCTACCGCTAGGACATACGGAATTGTTTTGGTATATATTCTTCGGCGTTTTAGTTCGCAGTTTTTTATTTCCTTTTCCATTAAGATTTCCAAAGGCTTTTTTTTCTTTCTTTACAGGCGTCTTTTTTTTGAATATTTTTTTTTTAATTCTTTAGTGGTTATTATTATGTATATTGAATTCCGGCCGTGCCGGAAATGAATTTTCATTGTATGGCATGACAGTTTCTCTGTTTATGGCGCAGACGACATCAGTGAGGGCAAGAATCCGCCCCCGCCGACAATGACTAGCCACAGAGCACCCGAAATGTCTCTCTCAAACAAGTGCTTTTGTTTACTACTTTGTAATTTGTGTCAACAGAGATATTTAAAGAACAAAATGCAACAAAAACTAATCATCCAAAATTAAGTTGACATGCTGAGTAATCGTCTCCAATTCTTAAGTTAAGTTAAGTCTTGACTAACTGAGCCTTGAGAAAACGAACGAAAGGACAGACGACAGTTTGTAAGAAGCCGCCATCAAGCGAAGTTCAGTTTTTGTCAATAACTTTTATTAAATATATTTGCCAATAAATGTTAAAATTGGTTATCAGTGTTTCTTAAAAGATTAAAAGTTCAAAAAACAACCAGTGAAGAATGGTAGTTGAAATTAAAAACTTTACAGACAAAAATATTTACCAAATTACCACAAAAAACAAAAATCTACTAAGGAAGACCCGCAACAACAACACAAAAAAAGAGGAGTGGAAGAGGAACAAGAGACGACAAAGACTAAGCACGAACACCAAGGCAAACAAATACAGAATCCCGGCCCATAACCAAAAATTCAGGTTACGAAAAAAGTTTACATTACATACATATGTATGTACATATATGCAAAAATGTCACAGTAAGTAACCACCCAAAAAGTTAAAGAGAACTTGGTTGAAATGTTGACTTCCAAAAATATATACATACATACAATATTGTATTTAATAATTACATATTAATTTTACAATTTTTATTGAGCTCAAGGCCAGTTTATGGAAGATTTTTGTGAAAACACAACAACAGTTTTTTAATGGTCAAAGTTATAGTACTATTTCGGGACTCGGAGTTGCAGAGGCAATACGCTACATATTGTGCTACGCTAGCCGAGTTGGCTTGTGTTTATTTCATCTTCCTTAAACAAACCAACTACAAACAAGAGCAACTGATCTGCCGCTATTTAACTTGTTTGTGTGGTTGTTGTTTGTGTTTTATTTGCAAATTCTGTATTCAAGTTATTTACTTTATATTAGATTGCATTTAAGGCGTGTTCATCCTTGCATATTAATGTTTGTTTATTTTTCTGTTGGCCTAGTAAATGTTAATTTTAAAATTTTTATTGAGCTCAAGGCTAGTTTATGGAAGATTTTTTTGTGAAAAAACAACAACAGTTTTTTAATGGTAGAAGTTATAGTACTATTTCGGAAATCTGAGCTTTAAGCAAACTTTGAGCTTATATTTGAGTTACGAGTTGTACACACTCGTATATATGTACATAACATATATCTGTACAAGGAGAATATTACAAAAAAAGGCGGGAAACTTTTGAGATATGAAAAACCCAACTTTTTATGTGCTTATGTATATTGTACATATGTAATTATTAAATGTTTGTTTATTTTTCTGTTGGCCTAGTAACTGTTAATTTTAAAATTTGTATTGATCTCCAGGCCATTTTATGGAAGATTTTTGTGAAAAAACCACAACAGGTTTTTAATGGTGTAAGCTATAGTATTATTTCGAAAATCACCACATTCCTCATAAGACTTCTTTTTATTGAATTAATTAAATTTATTTTTCATAACCACTTCTCCCAGGCTTTGAACCCTTTGAGGAAGATGAAATAAACACAACAGCCAACTCGGCTAGCGTAGCACAATATGTAGCGTATTGGATCTGCAACTCCAAGCTCCCGGGTTCAAAGCCTGGGAGAAATGGAAAGCAGTGCAAGCGATTAGTTAACACTTAACTTACCGTAAGAAACTTAAGAATCTGTTGATTTTAGATTCTTAAGTTTCGGCCTAACGTAAATTCAAAGCGGTAAAAACGGTGAGAGAATCAGGCTGACCAGAACTTGACATTTACCAATTTTGAAAATAAATGTATTCAAAAATACAGCGAACCGTCAAATAGCTGAAAATAAAATTATAAACAAAAAGAAGGTTTAAACATAAAAATGAATGACGAAAAGTTTATCGTATCCTCCAATAAAGAACTGTTCTATAAATTCTGCCCTGGATGTAATTTGGCACAACAAAAAGGTTCTACTCGTATTTATCGGGTGGCTTTGCCACCACCTTTTCCTCTGACCAAGTTACTGCTTCTTGCATATTTTGTACATTTGTGCTAAACTTAAAAACAATCGACACAATTTAATTTTCCCTGACATTTTTACAAGCAATATGCGATTCAAAAATTCAAAAAATCAAAACACACTGTCCGCAAAAAAAAATTGAGAGCTGTTTTGGTTTTTTGTGTAATTCTTATGCTTTAGGGTGTGCTGAATCCGAAAATAACTATAAGTTTGTCATAGAACGTCACGTTTTTTGACAATGCTGGTGTCTATGTTAAACAAGTTATCATCTTAAAATAAAATTTCAAAGATTAAAAAATTTTTTTTTAATATATAATTGCGTAACAAAACTAATGTATTTATGTAAAATACATTAATTAGTAAGCACTAAACACATTTCTTTTTCTCAGTGAGACTCCTTTTGGTACATTGTGGGAAGCATCGGGAAGGTCTCTTTGAGGCGTCCAACAGTAGTCTGCCATCACTTAAACGCTCCATCTTCCCTGGTATCTTTTTTCCATCTCCTTAATATCTTGGTGAAATCGTTCACCTTGCTCTTCACTCACGTCTCCTAAATTTTCTGGAAAGTAGTCGAGGTGGGAATGAAGAAAATGTTCTTTTAAACTCAAATTTTTGTATGATCTCTTTAAAGGCAAGCCACCCTTCTCTTTGAGGATCCGTCATGGTTGTGATAAATAGTGGATCAGCCATAAGCCGTCTAATATATGGTTAATTTTTGCCTCCGAGAGGCCTGGAAACTTTGATATTAAGTATTTGAAGCAATTTCCATCTCTTGAAAGTGACTTTACAAATTGCTTCATCAATCCCAGCTTTATGTGAAGCGGTGGTAGAAGATCTTTATGAGGAGGCACCAAAGTTTCATGCAGGACATTCTTTTCGTCAACTTTAAGCTCCCTCGGAGGCCAACACTTTTTTGTCCAGTGATTTGTTCGGTCTCTACTTTTCCATATACATAAAAAGCAAGGGAATTTGGTAAACCCAGATTGTTGTCCGAGCGCCATGCCCAACAAAAAAACCCTTTTTTTATAATAAAACTAGATGACCCGGCGAACTTCGTATCACCTATTCCACAAACATTAAAACTCTACCTTCGGTAAAATGGACTCCCGCCGAGCAGAGTCCTTACGTCTGGTTCACTTTCGCCGTTAGATTGATCGATATGTCGCCAACCGATCAAAATTTTTTCATAACTCTTCGAACTTACAAAATAAAATTGACCTACAATACAATTATTTGAATTGTTGCATTTTATTTCGGACGGATATGTTTCAGTAACAACATATATGTAAGTATGTATATTTCACATTACCCCCACACGCACACTCACATAAGTTCAGCATACTTATCTCACACCGTTTTAATTTCGTTCGGTTATTAAACGAAACTTGCTAACAATTCAAATGAAATGCGTAAATATATAAGGAGTGCAACAGGGAACCTTCAACTTGATACCGAAAACTTGCAACAACTGACCTTGCGATTTATTTATGGATATCGCAAAGGCCAGACGGACGGGAAATTGTATCCGCTTAAAATTGAATTGTGAATCCGTTGGAATCATCAGTATACGCGGGATCAAGGCATCCTCTCCTTTGTAATTTCCCTTTATGATCTTAGCCCTAAAACGTTATTCATTAGCTTTTTCACAGCTAGTCTCGTTCCATTTTACAGTCGAGGTTGATTAGTGTTACGCAGCATGATCATAACTGGTCCTACTTTTAATTTTAAATTGTCAGGTCGTAATCCAAGCAATTCCATTGAATTTAAAAAATGGGATAGTTGACTACGTCATCTTGGTTTGTAACTGTGTCAACTGATTTGTAAGAAAACAACTCTCCTGGAAGAAAATTTTGAAAGTTCGCATTGAGATCATCGACATCTTTTTTTTGATAGCCAACATTGCTCTTTCACTAAGCCAATTAAATATGGTTTTTGAAGTGTTGTTCTATGTCCGAAAGAACTCGCTAAGGATCCTGTTCTGAGTTGGTGAGGTGGTATCAACTGCGCCCTTACCATTTCCAATAATTAATAACTGCTTCGGAAACACAATCGCAGTTTGATCTTGTTACAAAAACACTCGCATGTTAGTTGTTAATTGGAGTGTCTTAACGTGCCCCCACAAATAAGATGATTTTAGGCATGGGTTAAGTTCGTCAGAAACTGTGGATCGAGGAATAACTGGAAGAGTCTGACGAAACTCACCTGATAACAGAATAATGGCTCCAGGAAGATCGTTTAACGTTCTGTCAGTGCCTCAAGTGACCTCTTGTGGGCCATCGCACGATCATGCGCTGTTTTTGGCGATGTTGCAAACTGGTGCTTCGTTGATTTGTATGTTTAGTGGTAGAATGTGCAGTTCGTCCACCTTATAATAATGTTGCAACTATTCCAGATGAGCTAAAGCTTCTTCATTTTACGATCTGATCTTTGCCAATAGCAATACAATTTATACGTTTTTTCAGTCCCCCCCGAAAGCATCAACGAAGTAAATTCCAGCAGATCCATGGTTTACAGCTTCTATCAAAGTATCATACGCAATCCTTTGTTGTGCATTCCATTGCGGCACATCTAAACGAACTTTTCAGTCAATACTTTAGTATCTGACTGTTGTTCTCTTTGTAACTCGTGGTTAAATGCATCGCGAATGGGACCGTTTGGTGCTGCCATGCCCAAACACGAGACAACTTTAAACACATATCTTCTATCATGATCAATGTAGAACTGTTTATATAGGAAAATGAAATTGTTGTTCTTGCTATCTTGCTCGCAATTTTTCCATATTTTCTCACCGCTTTATATATCTGGACTACGACAAACATTTTAAAACAAAAATCTTCTAAATCGGCCCAGCCATTCTCAAGTTTTAGTGAGACAAACGAACAGCAATTGATTTTATATGTATATACTAGGGTGACAGTTAATTTCGAAAGTGATATTTTCTTTGGTCTCAGTATTTTTTTATGTGTAGTTTTATTTAAAAAAAATTCTAGTAAAATTTCAAGGTCGTAGGAAGAGGATTAGGGGGCGCGTCGGCCCCCCAAAGTTACACAAAATACGTTTTTTCACGCAAATTCTTACTTTGACTGCTTGTAACTTTCTCAGTGTTTTTTTTTTTTAAACATTACTGGCGAAAGATGTTCATTAATATGTCTACAATAACATCTGTCAATATCATTTTTGTCTAATGTTAATATTTAATGAAAAAAACTTAAATATAGGAGAAAAAGTACGCCTCAATGTCGATTTATTATACTTAAATAAAACTACTTATGTATATGATTTCTCTTTTTATTAATATTGTTTAAAGCACTTGAGACAATGTCTTTTTATTACAGTCCGGAAACCGATGGCGGTAATCGCTAACAATTTTTAAAACAAATTGTTTTTGGCGTTCATTTTTGGTAAATAGTTTATTATACTCTTCCATCAATTTAACCCCCCTTTCGGCAGTGTCATTTGTAACATTTAATTTTTTCATCAGTTCAGCCGCTTTACAATAAAATTGGTCCTGCTCCCATTTGTCTGGGTTTAATTAAAAAAAATCAGTATTTATTTGAAATCTTTCAAATAATGCTTTTGTTTCGGCAGAGACGAACTGTTCAATTCCGTCATGGAATATTTCAACGATTTCTCTATCATTTATTGTAGCTCGCTTTGTGTTTTGCTCTTGTTCAAAATCATTTTCCAAAGCCGCCACCATTTTTTGTTTTGAAAAAAGGGATACGTTGCTGTCAAAAAATGCAAGACCAACCGCCTCAGGGCTTAAATACCACAAGTGGTTCCTGAACTTTTTAAGAGCAACATAAGATATAGCAGCATCAATTTTTTTGAAGTTTTTGTAAAAATAAAAAATCTTGATATGGCGCTTTAATGGCCAAAGGAGCAGAAAACCACGCTTCGACATAGACTTCAGCAATAAAAACACAAATTTGACGAAGCCCATTTAATTCAGTTGCTGAAAGCTGGAACTCGTTACGGAATAAAAATATTTTTAGACAGTAAATCGCTTTTGCCATCCACCTTGCATGGTGAACAGCTCCTGGCGATCGAAACATTAGGCTGTTTGGATGTGTCTTTTCTGGTTTTTGACCCAGGAAGAGCAAAGTGAGTTCCAAGAATTCTTTATAGTCTTCCCTGGGTTGTTTTTCTTCCAAGATATTATTTACTGCACCGATAATGCGAACAGCAGACTCTTTCATGTACGTCTTGACAGTTGGATCGTTGATGCCATACTCATAGTTTTTAGCATCAATCTTAGCCCAAGCATTTTTAAATTTCTCAAACATTTTAACGTTTGGACTTCCATAACAGCTTATTTTTTCTTCGAAAACGCATCTTAAAACAATCTCGTATATATGATGACGGCATGGTAACCATAAAAGTTGTCTTTGTAAATTATTTTCAATTAACGTACAGGTACCATTGAAACGCCCAGTATTGACCGCTGTTGTATCAAACACTAAAGCTTTGATGTGATTTTGCAGACCATATTCATAAATAGCATCGCATACAGCGGATGCCTGTTCTTTTCCAGTACCGGAATCAAGTGCAGGTATTTCAAGAAGCTGTTCAACTTTACCGCTCGATATTATTATAGGCAACCTATCAACTTTATCATTTCCCGTCAGCGCCGGCAAAAGTTTACCATCCCAATGAAGGCAGATAGCGTCGAGCTCATTTAATTTTAATTTATTTTTTAATGCTGAAATTCTTTCTTCACGGATTTGTTCCCTTTCCTGGTGTACAGACGTTCGGTTTAAAATATAATCTTCAACATTATTACCCAGAGCTTCAACGACTGCGCTTATTAGATGAACCGCATGTCTGTCACTGATTATACAGACATCGAGTGCGGCCGCCAGTTTTGGTGTTAGTATTTTATTTGTTCCCCTACATTTTTTGGCTGGAGGTTGACTACAACGTGGGTCACATTCCATATCTTGAAAACTGTTATCATTCTCTGAAGATTAAGATGACAGCAACTCTGCAGTTTCATCTAATAAAAACGACTTAATTTAAAGAAAATAAAAAATAAACAATAACATACAACGAACCAATTAATGCAATTTCACGATTATTCCGCTCCACTTGTTGTAATAAATTGTTGTTGCGTTCTTCAAGTCGGCACTCTCGGCGTACTTCTTCGTAATCGATACCATACATAAAGCCTGGGCGCCCCGTTTTTCGTTGACTTATCAAGAAATCAATATCTTCTTGATTCGACATTATTTTTAATGCACTTGCATGCGCCACGTCAAAAAGCATATCCAATTTTTCTTTCCACGTGTTTACTTTGCTCTTGTGGAAATTAGAAGTCTTCTTTGAATCTTTTTGAAAGCTTTGCCATTCTTTATACAATTTCTCTACATTTGTAATGCAGTGTTGTTTATCTTTGACCGGAATGCGGGCTTTTTCCCAGAACACGAATAGTTCTTTTACAACTAAATCTGAACTTTCCCGTAAATTTTTTTTTACTACACGTAAATTGAAAAACAAAACTTTCAACACTTCTATATTGGAGGGTAGTTTACTTCCCGTTAATGAGTTGGTACAATAACCAATTAAATATATGCGTTCACGTAAATTTCTAGCAGACATTTTCGACTTTTCACATTCAAATATTCACTTCGAATGATTTTTTTGCAAATTTAATGCTATTAAAAAATGTTTGCGGCTGCTGCATATAACTGTAAAATAAGAATCTATTTTCCGAGAAACATTGGTGCTGATTTTTTGTCGGTAGCTTACGCAAGCATTGAGAATAATATTGTTGAGGTTGTAACGGGAATATTCTCGGTCACAATTGTCAATATTATAGATCGCTTCAGCATACAGGCAAAAAAAATTTGAAGCAAACTTTTAAAGACAATTCTTACACTTGAAAACAAAAGTAAACAAAAAAAGTCTGAAGTTCGGACTAGCGAGGTCTTACTGTATATAATTGTTGAAGCTACGCTTACGTAAATCATAAGGAATTTTCTATATGAATCTTTAATTAAATAAATCTGAACAAAATCCAAAATTTGAATCATATAAGTAATTTTATTTAAGTATAATAAATCGACATTGAGGCGTACTTTTTCTCCTATATTTAAGTTTTTTTCATTAAATATTAACATTAGACAAAAATGTTATTGACAGATGTTATTGTAGACATATTAATGAACATCTTTCGCCAGTAATGTTTAAAAAAAAAAAACACAGAGAAAGTTACAAGCAGTCAAAGTAAGAATTTGCGTGAAAAAACGTATTTTGTGTAACTTTGGGGGGCCGACGCGCCCCCTAATCCTCTTCCTACGAACTTGAAATTTTACTAGAATTTTTTTTAAATAAAACTACACACAAAACAACACTGAGACCAAAACAATAAAGAAAAAAAAAATACTCCATACATTTAATTGTCACCCTAGTATATACACTACCTGAACCGGCAACTACTTCATTGTTAATTTTCTACTTTCAAAAATATATAATTTTAGTATTCAATTTAAGGCTGCACGATACACAACATTTTTAGTTTTCTGTCCCGGAGCGTAAATAAATAGCGAGGACGGTTTTCCAACACGGGAACACGCCACATAGAGCTGACCATGTGAAAAGCATGGCATTTCTAGGTTTATGCCGCATACTTCCAACGACTGCCCTTGTGATTTATTAATTGTCATTGCAAATGCAAGTTTCACTGGGAGCTGCATACGTTTGAATTGGAAGGGCAAATCTGTTGAAGTTAAGGGAATCCGGGGAAGTAAGCATTCCTCTCCCTTGAACGGGCCTTTCAAAATGCTTGCCACTATTAAATTGTCCATTAGCTTCGTAACAATCAGTCGTGTACCATTGCACATTTTTGGAGCATGAAGATTGCGTAGCATAATAACAACAGACCCAAATTTGAGACGCAAATGATGAGGAGGCATTCCAGGCAAATCCAGAGAGTTTAAGAACTCCACTGGGTAACTTACTACTTCGTCTTCATTTTCAACGCGATCAATAGATTTATAAGAACGCAGATCTCCCGGAATTTGATTTTGAATCGTCCAATTCAAGTCGTCGACATCAATATTTTTTGCTGCTAAAATTGCGCGTGCGGCTAACCATTCGTAGTTACCATAATTTTGAGCTATATTTGGATATACACTGCTAATTAGTTCATCTTTACTTGAAGCGAATTGGGAAATCGCATTTCGAATCGATATTAATCCACGGCAAGGATCTATCTGAACTTGTCCATTGCCGATTCGCAGCAGCTCTTTTGAAAAAACCTCTGCAGTTCTATCGTGTTGCAGCAAAACTCGCATATTGATGGTCAATGAAATGGTTTTAACAAACCTCCACAAATGCGATGACTTCAGACATGCGTTTAGCTCATCCGCCGCTGTTGATTTTGGAATCACGGGTAGTGTTTGTCTGAAATCGCCCGCCAGCAATATCATCACTCCTCCAAAGCAACGATCATTATTGCGTAAATCTCTCAATGTTCGGTCGAGTGCTTCTAATGATCGTTTGTGGGCCATTGTGCACTTATCCCATATGACCAATTTACAGTTTTTAAAACTTGTGCCATTGCTGATTACTTTGAAATATTGCAAACAGGACTTTCGTGTATTTGCAATTTTAATGGAAGCTTTAATGCTGAATGTGCCGTTCTTCCACCTTCCAACAGTGTTGCCGCAATCCCGGTAGATGCAAGAGCTAATGCAATACCACTTTGACCTCGTATTGCTGCTAGTATTAAAGACAATAGGAACGTTTTACATCCCTTGCCTGACGACTTGGCGCTGGCATATGAACTTCAATCAATAGTTTTCCACTCATGAGTAAACATAAATCTTCAATAAGGACTAATGCTTCATTGTAGATGTCAGCGTTCATTTGCAACTCGAAATTTGTTTTCGTTAGTCGCAAGCGGTGCAAAATATCTTTTGCCATGTCATCTTTGTACGTATCCCATAATAGACGCGGGTTTGAAGGCTGACATGTCGAAATTATTATAGCGAAAAGTGCACGAACTGCAGTGGCTGGTGAGGAAGCTACATATTGCATCCGCTAGCGTTTGATTCCAGTGACTGTCGTGTTCAAGCAATTGCAATTGTTGACATGCTTCTCGAAATGTTGCACAAATGGTACCATCTACAGTCCTCAAATATTGAAATGAAGTTGAACCGCGTACATTGACCAGAAGCAAACGTAGATAAAAACAATCATCGTTCTTTGGATGGATACTGTAAATTCTTCCCAATGCATCAGTTGAAAAAACACCTGGATAACCATCTACTGGATGGCCGCACTTCCTGCGTAACCATTTCTTTGACGATGCATTCCATGTATAATACCGATGCATCTCAGAGTAAAGCAATGTTCTCGCGGACGGATCACTGGCGCAAGTTGCAAAGAAACTTGTTAAAGTGGTTGCTGGTGGTATTTCCGCTCGCTGTACTATGTTCTCTGCCTTGAAATAAACTCTTTGGCCATTCTCCAAATGAACTACCAGATGCACAACAGTCGGATGGCGTTCATGTATTGCAAATGAAAATATTCTCCAGATTGCTTCATTGCAATTGACATATCTGCCCATTTGAAATTTGCAAATTTTATCTCGTCCCACGCCAATAACCGCCATATCGCTTCCTTTGGTGACGTATTTGCAAACATACTTAATTGATTTTATTGAACTGCAATACTCAACATTTATATGTGTTTTGAATGCCTTAGACAAAATAGGCGAATATGGAACGATCCATGTGCTATCAACCAAGAAATTCTTTCCTTTCAATTGATTGATGGATGTTCTGCCATTGTCAGCCGGTGAGCGACGCCGATAGAGAGGGTATCCATCATTTCCAGTTTGAGTTTCCGAAATAAAAGCACGTGAATAGCGTTTTTTGCATTTATTGTCCGACATACAAACCGAAGATGAATCATGTTGTCCGCATGGCCCATGAATCATATTGGCCATCACCACTTCGTGCAACTCTGGATCTATATCAACATCAGGAATTTCAGCGGAAATTATGTCATCAATTTGGTCAGGTGTAATTTTCTCCACCATCCAAAGCAGAATGTGTGCGTGGGGTAAACCTCTCTTCTGCCACTCCACTGAGTACATCCAGCATCGAACAGTACCATATACACGTTGTTTTGTAATGAAGGCCATCAAACATCTGAGTTTTTGTTTAAACACTCGTGCTGTGACGTCGTGGCGATCGCTTGGTGATTGGCCGGGATGCAACATATTCGTAATGTCTGGCCATTTTGGATTGCAAGTAAATGTTACAAACAAATCCGGTCGTCCATAATTGCGCACGTAAGTCATCGCGTCCTGGGAGTACTCATGCATGTGTCTAGGACTGCCAATGTATGTCGATGGCAAAATAGTGAGTTCACCAATATCTGTAATATCCGTAAATGAACATACTCTTCAGATCGCAACTTCGACTGATTGTGTCGAATGTAATTAAGTCGTTCTGTCTCAACTTTAACGTACATATCAACTGCATACTGTTGGAATAATCGTCGATATCTTAGTAATCTCTCATAGTTTTGTCGAATCATCATTTTATATGCGTAAAATTTCATTGAACTGACCTTTTTATTTGTCTCTACACCTAAACGTTTAAATTACATATATGAAGTAGCAAACAACATTTTTTTTGTACTAACCATTCATTGGATTTATCATCTTATAGCCTAAGTGATATCCGTCTTCCCCACGGCAGAACATGACCGGATATTGTATTGCGTCGTAAGACCGCTGTGTCTCACTTATCCGCTTTAGTGCGTTTTCAGTTCTACTTTTTATGACAATATCACGCGACTCCAAATTTTCTCCAACAACAACAACTGATATTTCGCTAACTGTAGGTGCATTATATTGTCTTTCATTAGTTCCTGTTGGTCTCTTGTCCGCATGTATGATTATACTATGATCATCTGTTGGCACACGTTCCAACGAAATCGTAAACAGATTGATGAGGTCTTTGTGTTCGTGTGACATTTGCTACAATTGATCGATTATTTCTCTTTTCGTTGCATTGAAGATAGTACAACGTCGATTTATTTCATCATGTGAATCTCCCAGAAAGTAAATTTGGAGATATTTGTGTTCTTGATCTTGATTCGGCAACAGCGATCCAGCGCGATGAAAAATTTGCCCATGAACCTGTATAATTGGTTGAAAGTTCTATAGTTTCTGTTAAGTATTGCGCTTAGTAAAATTACCTTAAACGTTGGATTGTAGTTTTGTTCATTTACAATTTCACCGCCAAACGACGTCATTTGAAAACAATCGTTGTACAATTTAGTGTGCTGTAAGAAATGCCTCAAGTTGGGAGATTAACCGTAAAGCAGCTGGAACAATGGCTCTGGTGGTGGAAGCAATTCTGGCAACTTAACCTTTCCACCCCGCAACATAATCCTGGCGGTTCTTTTTGAAATTTGACTGCATTGCAATGTTGACAAACTACTGACATTTGACCGATTTGAACAGATGCGCTATATTGAATGTTTGGCCCATATCGAAAGCCTGCCCGTTCAGTGTTCACCAAAGAAACTTGTTGTTGCCGCTGTTGTCGTTGAATAATCGCATGTTGTGATCTTACTTCATCACTTTCGCGAGCACGAACTTCCCTTCTTCTCAATCGTTCTTCCTGATTGTAAGTTTGGTTTACATCTTCTAACTGGTGCGCACGATTCTCCAGCAGTCTATTTCGAGCTGATACCCTCTCAATAACACTTTCCCTTTCTGTTTGACGTGCTCCGAAATTTCGTATTCTCCTTGTGCTGTGAGAATTCCGACCAATGTTACCATGCACATAGATTCTTGGCATCTTAAAAATATCTAATTGGAAATGATCATACATTTGCATACAGCTCACATAAGGTTTTACCAACTGTTAACTTACCTTTGAAAAATCCAAAAATGTGCTAACCCAACTAAGGAAAAATATGCAATTTAACGATATAAACTATATATAGTCCAATGTAAATAGATATTCGCCGACACACTAAATCATTTTTACCAATTCTTTCACTTTTTTAAACGAAATATGAACGAAACCAGTCAGAAAATGATAATCCACTCATTCGCTATTTTTTATTTCGTAAATGTAAACTATTTAACACGAAAATATGCAATTGGACGATACTCTATGTATCTATTCCAATGTAAATTGGTATTCGCCGACGCACTAAATCACTTTTTTAAACAAAATATCAATAAAACCGCCCAAATATTGATAATCCACACATTCGCAACTGTTTATTTTGTAAATGTAAACTATTTAAGATGAAAAGCTACCGCCTCAATTATTACATTAGAAATAATATTGTAAGCTGTTAAATGGAATGACCGCCTACTACGCTCCAATTTATTTTCACTGAGTATTGGCTATTTTAAGTAAGTAAGTTAGATTATTGATATAGTATACCTCCATAATGGTTTTCAGGCCCCTCCTCCAACCCTTTTAGATATATTCAGCCTCAAAAGTTTAGTACGTATGGGAGGTGCCATGCCCCATTTTTCAAAAAATTTTTTTTTTTTTGCTGAACATGGTATTGATATCGTATATATGCATAGTGATTTCTATGTACATGCCATGAACGCATTTAGGGATATTTAGCCTTAAAAATTAAGAACGCATGGTAGGTGCCACGCCCTCTTTTCCCAAAACTACTGTTTTTTTCATAAGCATGCTATTGATATCGTTAATCTCCTGATCAATTTTCTGGTCCCAACCTCAAACGCTTTTATAGATATTCAGCTTTAAAAATTAATTAAGATTGTATGGGAGGTGCCACGCCCCCCTAATATTTTTTAATTTTTTCTTCGACTAAACCTTCGCGGTGTAACAACAAACAAACCCCCTAAGGAAGTATTTGATTTGGTTCAGCCGTTTTCAAGTTTTAGCGTTACAATTAAACACCAAATCATTTATATATGTATACTACATATACATATGTATGTATATGTAGATACGAGTATACATATGTAGATTTTGCGTTTTGTAAAATAACCTTAGTGGTATCACAACGGGCCTCCAATCATGGCCTAAGTGGGTCGCTGTAGCAACAGTGACAGCCACACATACCATACCATACCATACCAAAATAACCTTACGTTCTGGAATTTTTCGAGTATTTTTTAGTTTTCGGAACACCAAAATACATAGAAATCAGTTGGAAATAAACAGACAGCATTTTTGTTGCAGACCTGTGTAATCACACAAGTGCTTTTATTTACTACTGTGTACTTTGTGTCAACGTCGATATTAAAAGAACAATATGCAATAAAAATTAAGTTGACATGTTGCGTAATCGTATCCAATTCTTAAGTAAAGTTAAGTTAAGTTAAGTCTTGACAAACTGAGCTTTTAAGCTCAAGTTCTCTCTAACTTAATATTTTCTTCACACCCTTTTTACTGACTAAAAAACTACCTAGTTGGGAAAGCATCCGAGTACCCACAAAAGTAAGCTGGTAAAGTATACAGCGTTTGTCAACGACATACCTAATAGACGTCTGCATGAATGTACTCATTGGCCGTTTTAACACATCACACGTAAGCACAACATTCTACGCATTCTGCTCACAGCAAGCGAGATGACTGAATGAGTGTGCAGATAGCTGAGAATACTGCCCTCAGTCGCATTCAGAAAAAGAGGCATTCGTTGTACAAAGAGTGCCAAATATGTTGTACAACTAGTCATGCGCATTCGGATGTATGAGACCACATCCGGGTGTATGAGACCACATTAGACTGAAAGATTTTATGACGGCGCCAATATTTGCAAATGATAGCAGGTACATTATATAAGCAATTAAATAGAAAAAATTCAATAATTGCATGTCTCTTCATATTTACGTACATACATATGTACATGCATAATCTACATTGAATTTTACTGAAATTAATACATAAGTAAATATAAAATAAATGCATACACTTATAATAAAGTCAATGCACATTTGTATGAAAATATGTTCATATGTCGGCGCAAATGTAAATGGAAATAAAACATATTTAGAAAAAATTTTCACAATGTTTTTATATACAGAATTTCTTAAGACTCTCATTAAAATGTTAGAAATTTTGGATGGAAAACTTTGATATTTGGAAAATGTTTGCACTCTGTACAAGTTTTGAAACTTTAATTGATATGGTTCCAGTTAAAGAATACGATATTATTTTATAAAGAATTAACGGAAAGGATTTGTGTTAAAAAACATTGTAAGTATTGCATACAACTGTAACCTGCTTTTAACGCTGAGGTGCATACATATATATATACGTATTTATATATGTACGTACATATGTCTATTTATGTGTGGGTATAACGTATGGTAGTAAAACCCTTTTATAAATATTCGCTAGCTTCTTCACATCCGTAAATATGCATATATGTATGTACATGTATGTATATGCAGCCTACTTACTGAGCGCCAGGCCATTTGCTCAACTTGGTGATTATCCCTTTTGTATTTATGTACACACATACATATGTACATACATGTGTATTGTGCGTATGCATAGTGTGCGTCTGCGCTTGTGAACACATTTTTTTTTTTTTTTTTTTTTCTAGAGGTGGCACAAAGCATTGAAAGCCGAAGTGTGGGACTTGCCTTTCGACTCACCGCACTTAAAACCCACCCCCGCTCCGTTTCCCTCGCTCCGTGGAACTACCGTTAGGTATTACTTCGCGGAGGGGGAGCGGCCTATTGCCTTTCTATGAGTTTCTGCGGAGTTGCTCCGCTTGACGCAGTTTAGTTAAGATTTTCTTCGCCATATTGCAGACAACGGACCAATTTTCTTTAGACTCGAGCATAGTATCTACCAGGTTTTTAACCGAAAGCGATTTCCCCAACTTCGTGCTCGAGTCATCCCTTTCAATTGCAAACCGCGGACAGACAAAAAAACAGTGTTCAGCGTCTTCAAGCACCTGATTTGCACAGAAGGTGCAGTAAGGGTCATCATTATGTTTAAACTTATATAAATAGGACTTAAAGCAGCCATGCCCTGTCAATATTTGGGTAAGGTGGTAATCCACTTCACCGTGTTGCCTCTCTAACCATTTATCTAACGAAGGAATAGGTCTACGTGTCCAGCGTCCCTTATCCGTAGCGCTCCACCGCCTCTGCCACAACTGCAAACAGTTTCGCCTCACCGCCTCACGTTCTGCAATGTTCGATGGGGTTATCGCAGCCTCTTTTACCAGGATCTCAATTGGGCAGAGCCCAGCCACTACTACGGCGGCATCTTCTGACGTTGTTCTGAACGCACTGCACACCCGGATAGCGCAAAGTCGATACAGTGATCTGATCTCTCGTGCGTACGAAACTTTTTCAAGCGCCGCCGACCAGATTGATGCCCCGTATAGAAGAACAGACCGTATTACGCTAGCGTACAGTTGTCTACTTTGTTGCTTAGGTCCTCCTATATTTACCATTAGCCTCGATAGCGCTGCTGCAACTTTCTCAGCTTTCTCGACTGCGTATTCTAGGTGGGTCTTAAAAACCAATCTAGCGTCAAACATAATGCCTAGATATTTCAGGGCAGTTTTCGAAACAATTTCATGGCCACCAACTTTAATTTTAACAAACTCTAGTATTTTTCTACTGCTAATTAACACTGCCTCAGTTTTCTGCTCGGCTAACTGCAGGCCATTTTCTTCAAGCCAATTCTGTATTTGCGCAGTCATTAAGTTTGCCTCTCGCTCAACGTCTTTTATATGCTTGGCAACAATAACCACCGCAATATCGTCCGCAAAACCAACAATTTTTGACCCTGTAGGTACTTGTAAGCGCAGAATGCCGTCGTACATAATGTTCCAGAGCAATGGTCCAAGGACGGATCCTTGAGGAACTCCTCCGGATATATTATACTCTTTGCTGCCTTCGTCTGTATCATATACTAGGACTCTATCTTCCAAGTAGTTACTTATTATTTTTCGCAAATATCTTGATACTTGAAAACCACGGAGAGCTTCGACAATTTTCTTCCAGCTAGCGGAATTAAACGCATTTTTAACGTCAAGTGTCATGACCAGGCAATATTTCTTAGATCCGCCTTTCCATCTTACTCCACTTATCGCTTCTTCTGCCAGCTTCTTAACAAGCATAGCCGCGCCTACTGTTGATCGCTTTTTTCTAAAGCCGAACTGCGTTTCTGAGAGGTTTCCCCCTGCTTCTATTTCTGTAATCAGCCTATTGCTTAAAATTCGTTCGAACAGTTTTCCGGCTGTGTCAAGCATGCATATTGGGCGGTATGCTGACGGGTCACCTGGGGGTTTCCCGGCCTTTGGTAGAAGTACCAGTCGTTGACGCTTCCATATTGGTGGAAATATTCCTTCTTTAAGACATTCATTATACGTGCGTACAAACGCTTCGGTGTTGGTATTTCCAGTTATTTTCAATATGTGGTTGGGGATAAGATCAGGACCTGGTGCCTTTTTTTCTTTTAGGCTTTTAACGGCTATTAAAACTTCTTCTGCCGTAACTGGGGGCGTTTCGTTTTCTGTAGGGGGGAATGTTTCCCGGTCAAAGGGTGGTTGGGCTGGCAAAAGTGCGCTTACTATTTTTGCCAACTCTCTAGGGCATGCAATTTTCGGTTGTAATGACTTTTGTATCTTTTTGGTCACGACTTTGAATGCTAAACCCCAGGGATCTTTATCTGCGCTGTCACATAGACTTCGAAAACATTTCGTTTTGCTGGCTTTTATAGCCCGTTTCAGCGACGTGCGCTTTTCTTTATATTCTCTTTGCTGCACCGCAAAATTTGCGCGTCGATTTCTAGCTCTCTGGAAGTTTCGCCTTGCGCTGTTACATTGTCGGCGTAAGTGCGCAATCTCTTCGTTCCACCAATACACTGGTGAGCGTCGGGAAGATGCAGATTTTCTCCTCATCGAGGCGTCGCATGCTACTTTAATACCATTTATTAGTTGGTGTGCCAAATTTATCGCTCCTTCTGGGAGGATTATATGAGTTACCATCACCTTAAGACCTTCTTCTACTAATGTATGCAGTTTCCAGCCAACTGGTTTTACAGTCGAGATATTTTGTACCCCTACATCGTTTGTTATCGAAAATATGATAGTTTGGTGGTCGCTATGCGTATAGTCTTCGCTTACATGCCACGATGTACCTACCTAACGAAGGTAAGATCGATAATGGACCCTCTTCCATCTCTTTGGAAGGTAAGCTTATCGCCTGTGTTAACAAGCGTAACTTCTAACATTGATAATGATGTGAGCAAAGCCCTTCCTTTGGCGTTTGTTCGTCGGCTGCCCCATTCTCGGGCCCATGCATTAAAGTCACCTGCAATTATCACTGGTGATGTGGCTCG
This sequence comes from Philophylla caesio, assembly GCA_963971545.1. Classification (NCBI taxonomy): domain Eukaryota; kingdom Metazoa; phylum Arthropoda; class Insecta; order Diptera; family Tephritidae; genus Philophylla; species Philophylla caesio. The sequence continues at coordinate 33,939,229 of OZ020608.1, read as the reverse complement.
CACGTCGCTTATCAGACCGTCTAAGGTGGTTTCGAATTCAGTAAGGCTGTAACTAGGCGGTATATAACAACTATATAAAAATAACTTCGATACTCTAACGCAAACGTAGCATGGTTTCGCTTTTAATTGCTCAATCCAGAGTGGGGTTTTACCGATCTTATACGGTTCACTAAGTATTGCTATGTCTAAAGTTTTTCTACTACCGACTGCTCCAGAAGCTCTTGTGCAGCCTTGCAATGGTTTAGGTTTAATTGCAGGAATTTCATTGTGCTCTTGCTTTCTTTAACGCCTCTAAATAAGATGGGCACTCTCTGCCACCGGTTCTGTGCTTCACTTGTGGCGCATTTCTTCTTGAACATATTGCACATTTTAGTTCTTTTTTACACTCGGCAGCTTTGTGGTTCGGGTCTCCACAATTAAAACATGTATTTTTTACATCAACCGAACTTTTGCAGTTTCTAGATAAGTGGCCAAACTCGAGGCATTTGAAGCATTTTATTGGCTGTGTTTTCACGCGTATACGGGCAATTACCCAACCAACTCGCACTTTACCGACTGCTAGTAGTTTGTTTGCTACTGGGACTGGAAGCAATAGTGTGGCTGTTTTAGTGCCGCAATAGGCACCTCTTAGTGACTTTACGCTAGTTTCGGCAAACTGTATTCCGTCAAACTCTTGCTCCAAAGCGGTACACAGCTCTTTTTTACTTGTTATTTCGTCCAAGTCTCTTATTTCAATCGCCGTTTCAGCTGTTAGCGTTTGTACCGAGGCCTTTTCACCTAGCGCGGACTTAACCGCACTTTGTAGCTCGTTAGTGTGCGTATCCGTGGGTTTTGCTAATTGTAGAATAAGATCCCCACTAGCAGTCTTTCGGACTTTTGTTATCATGCTACCAACATGTTTCAGCTGTGGATCACTTTTTACTATTTTTAGCACGTCTGCATACGATCCCCCGCAGTTACTTTTAATAATTAGTGCATCGGGGCGTACTGGCTTTATATGTTTTCTTTTGGACTGTATTGTCGTCCACTGGGACTCTTCCCTAGTTTTAGGTACTTCAAGTGGGCCATTTGTTTTTCTCTCTTTTTCGGTTGGCACTACTCTACCTTGCTGAACTTCTTTTTCTCCCCTGTACTGGGCCTTGCGCATGGTAGCTTTCGGAGAAGTCTGAGAAGATACGCTTGTTGTTTTTCGAGGGGTATGAGTCTTTGTCTTTTCGTAGAGTATCGACAGCTCGGAGATTAAATCTCGCATCTGCTGGTTTACTGACCTTCTCTTACCATCGTCCATCATGTCGTGGAGCTCACGTATTTTCGCCCCTAGCTTGACCCACGCGGGACTTTTTAGATCAGTGGGCGGTTGTTCGGGCACTGGTGAACATGACCGTGACTTCGGCGGAGAGTACACAAGTCTGGGACGCTTCGCAAGCGGGTTTATCAGCCCACTGTCAACTGCTCTAATCCCCGGCTGAGAAGGACCTACATCCTCTGAGAACTTTCGCCCTGGGGGGGGGGGGCGACCTAGTGACACTCATAGTTTAATTTTGACTTTTTTATTATTAATTTTTATGTTTATATTTAAAAGTATTTGAATGTATTATTGTAATTATTATTATTAAATTTTATTAGGAATTCTGTTATTTTTTTTTTGTTTTTTATTTATTTATTTATTTTTTTTTTTTTTTTTTTTTTTTTTTTTTTTTCTTCAATTATTAGTTGTATTAATATTATTATTTTATTTTATTTTATGCTTTTATTCACTTGTATATATTATTGGTAAATATTTTTAATTATTTTTTTATATTCTTTATTTTTTGTTTATATATTTATGAGCTACCCTAATGATATTATACTAAACTACTACAGTGCCTTTGCAACTGTAAGGTTTAAAACTTGACTAACAGCTGGTTACACCGTTCCTGCTTTGGGAGACAGGATCAGCTGTATTTGACAATTAGTCAAATAGTGTTTATCTCTTACCTGTCTCGCTTATATTTCCTCACACAGTTTTTTTCCCCTCTTTCGCGCGTATTTAGAAAAAAAAAAAGTAAAAACAAAAGTGAAAAAGTTTTATAAACCACGAGTTTACTGATTTTCCCGTCGAAAATCAATATCACTGACACTCTGAAATTTAAAATAGGTTACTAAGCACTTTCTGGGTATGTCGTGTATCGAATCCCCACTCTACGCCTGCTATTTCCACTAAAATTTCCTCTTTATCTTGCAACTAACTAATAGCGCGACTATCTCACTATCACTTAGGTAAGTATGTGAACACATATGTATGTATGTATGTATGTACATACATGTATACATACATATATTCCCTTCCTGTGTGTGATCGTATATCATATTCTGTATACCTTGAAACAAAAAATTATAAAGTTTCTGGTTCTGATTTTTGAAAATGGAAGTGCACTATAGTTTCAATCGTATTATAAAACATATTCATACATAAGACATTTCGAATTTATTCCAAAAAAACCATTATAATAAATTAATACTTACATACATATGTACATATGTACATTGAATTGTGGAAAAGTAATAATATCAAAAAAACAACTCAAAAAATATTTAAATATTCAAATTATTTTTGAGGATTATTTGGATAATTTAATGAAGTCAAATGTCCACTAATATTTTATTCACATCAATATTATTTAAGTCTTAAATAATAATAGTATTGTTTAAATAACATGAGTTAAAAGAATTTTCTAATCCGCTTTAATAACAGCGAAAACAACGCATATGCTAAGCGTTGTTACGTACACACATAATAACAGCCATCGCTAGCTGCGCCTTGCATATGTATGTATGTGCCTTTGGTGGCGTCTCCCTGCGCAACGTCCGCCACATTCGTAACATTCGTCACATTCGTGCAAAATCCGGACTGGCCGTGAATGCATGAATGATCGATGACTATAAATGAGCGTAGCGAAGAGAAAAATTTGTACATCCCTTAAATCATAAGCAGAGAGTACCCATATTGGTCTCTTTTTTCTCTGTAAGTACACATATTTACGATCGCATGAGTGCCTGAGTTGAATGAGTATCGCATTCACATTCGTGTAATCCGGCTAACAGAAGAAATGAATGTGCTCATGCAGCCCTCTAATACCTAAGCACACATAATGTGTGTGGAGTCGTAAGCGGTAAGAAGAAGCATCCAAGTACTTACAAAAGTAAGCTGGTAAAGTATACAGCGTTTGTCAAGGACATACATACTTAAGCACATACAATGTGTGTGGAGTCGTAAGCGGTAAAACATATGTAACTGTAAAGTTTTGTGGCATGTTTTGTTCGTTAGTTTGCATATGAAACATTCCCATTTCGTTCGTTCTCGTTGAGTGATCTAGTTGTGTTCTGCGATTAAAAATTTAATAATATATTTATATACATAGGTAAACAAACAAAAATTATTAAGTCATATCGTCTGATAGTAGCTTTACATATAAAAACGAAAATATTAAACATGCAAGGTTGTAGCAAAAGAAATTTACGCCGTTTAGTTGAAAAAAAAGAAAAATTTGTGTTTCAAATGACGAAGTTGTAAAAAATGTAAATATGTGTTTTACAAGTGACGCAGTGCAAGAAGAAAATGAAAATAATATGCAACCTATTGCAATGAATGTTGCGATTGGTAATGAAGAAATAGAAGAAACAACAAGCGTTCAAAAAATTAATAAATCAGTAAAGGATGATTTAACGGAATGGATTTGCAAATATCGTCCCAGTACAGAAAGCTGTGACAGCCTTTTAAAACTTTAATCGAATCATAGCTTGGATGTTCGACTGTCTACAAAAACATTAATAAAATGCAACTAAAAGACCGTTCTTAGAACAGTTCCTCCAGGTTATTACTAATAACAGGATGGTCTACCTTTGTTTAATGCTAATACATGTTTGTGGCCAATTCTCGGATCATTCAATAATACATCTAAAAATGTGTTTGTAATTGGATCTTATTTGGGCAACAAAAAACCTTTTAACGTTAACCACTATCTTCACGATTTTATAGAAGAACTCAAAGTATTATTGGATGAGGGTATTATCACAGACACTGAAGTTATCAAGCTGAAAATGGCGCGATCCTTTGTGATGCTCCTGCGCGCACATTCGTATGTGGAGTAGTTGGGCATAACTCATATCATGGCTGTTCAAAGTGTCAACAAAATGGTGAACGTGTTGACAATGTTACAACTTTTAGCGCTGAAATTAGTGAACTAAGAAGCAATGAAAGCTTTGTGAACAGAAATGATCCACAGCCTCATCAAGATATATTCAAAATAACAAAAATTGGACTCGAACTATTGGGTATTAAGATGGTGACGCAATTTCCCACCGAACCAATGCATTTGTTGAACTTAGGAGTTACAAGGAAGATTTTAAAAATTATAATTAAAAACAAATGCCTTAAGTTTTAACTTGATGCCAATATAAGAGCAGAACTTACAGCACGCATTTTGGAGTTGAAACCATACGTTCTATGCGAATTTGCTCGTAAACCAAGAGATTTTACAGATATGCAATACTGGAAAGGGGTTGAATACAGATTTTTCACACTTTACTCTGGAATTGTTGTTTTCAAAAATATTTTGAGCGAAGACCTTTATTATCATTTCTTGATACTCCATTGCTGTTATAGAGGGCTGCTTTCTAAACAAACTTATTACAGGAACTTAGATATGATTGAAAACATGTTTGAATACTTTGTTGAAAGTTTTTCAGACCTGTATGGGAAAAAATATTTAACATATAACGTTCACAACGTGCTACATCTATGTAGTTCATTCAGTAATAGATGTTGGCTTCATTCAAGATTTCTCTGCATATAAATATGAAAATTGTATACAACATATAAAGAAAATAATTGAAAGACCATCAAAAATACTGGAACAGCTAAACAAGGGGTTTTCCAATCAATCTCTTTGTGAAGAAAAAGAAGACCATGGATTTATGACTAAAAACAGCGTCATAGAAAAATTTCGTACTGAACAATTTACGTTATCTCTTAACCACCCAAACAATGCTTGTTGCATTAAACCGTGCATACCAATTCTAGTGACAAATTTTTTGTACACTGGCTTTGTTGTTGGTAAAATATTTTTAAACACAAGAGTTTTTTATATCGCTCCCGTTAGCTCGGAAACCTTCGGCATATTTCAAGCAGATCAAGGATGGTCAGAGGAAGAAGATACATTTTCTGTTTCCCTTATTAGCCACAAATATATATATTTACCTCATGAACATACTTTTATTTTGCTTCCATTGTTGCACAATATGTAATCTATACAATGTTTCAGCGTTCACAATCATGAATACATCACAAACATTTGGTTCCCTCAACACTGAATTTCAGAGTAGCCCTGGTAGTAACGAAAGCCTGAATTTGGATGACATACATATGTACGTCGTAAGTTCTTTTACTATACATTTCTATTATTTAATTTTCTTATGTCTTTATTAATTAATAAAAAATTTGTATAGAACAATTGTGTGAAATTAAAGCGGAACAGGCTGAAATGCAAACGATTATGGACAATATTGTTCTTAACCAATCTAAAATACTGGCAATATTATCCAAAGTAACAGAAAATAAAATTGCAACGCAAACTTTATTTCCAATAGAAACTGATACTTGGGAAAACTAAACCAATTGGCGATGAAGGATATTGACAATATGGTAAATTGCTCTTGGTTTCCCGCAGTACACCTTCACATTAATTAATTAAATTTTTATTATTTTCTAAATTACACTAGATAACAAAAATTAGAATAATTTTAAACCCAGGAGGTATCCATAAGAATTTCCATCGACTTTTTGCGGAAGCTATAATACTGAACTTCAATTATGATGGGGTGGCTTTAAAATAATATAAATCTTTGTTTACATCGATTTTTGGTAATATTTTCTTCATTATCTATTATTTATTTAACATATTTAATATTTTATGATTCGATTTCTTTGCAGAAGCTGTTAGAGGAGATGGAACAACAGATAAATGTTTCGCAAAACAATTACGCGAATGCCTTAAGCAAGAAAAAAATAGATTATTTAAACGCAAATATGACAAAAACAAAAAGAAGACAAAGAAAATTTAAAAAATCAAAAAGTATATAAGATGTTCTTTAATTGATATCTTATTTTCTATAAACTTCCCCCTCTATATATATAAGAATTGAATATAGTTTTAATTTGTTTATACATAAAACACAAAGTAAATTGATTGAAATAAAATGAAATTGAATTGAAAGTGAAAATTTGAAGAAATTAGCATTTACATTGCAGATTACAAAGTATACGAAGAAGTAGGTTCACTGGCTGCATGTCCGTCTACGTTGTATATTAAAATATAGAATATGTACATATAATAATACGTCATTTACAATGTTTGCAGAACAGTATCGTATACAACATTCACATCATGAAAAAATCTGCCATCGCCCTATAAAAATAAGCTGGAAATGTGTATGGGCGTCCGAGTACTCGCTGCTACGAAGTAATTAACACGTATTCGATTAAGTGTGGAATACGTTTCCAACTGGGTAGTCACTCGTTGTGTTTGCAAATGCTCGCTCAAACCCAATTTGCAGACACATATGTATGTATGAATGCACACATATATGAACTCAACAACTTAAGCTACCTACATAGTGAGCTTCAAATAATAAAATAAAACACAAATTACAGCGATACCTAACTCAGTTGAATATATTTAATATTCCCAGATACAAATAACACACATATCACACCCTTATGGTTGTGGATTCAGATCAAGAATTTCTAGACCCAAATCCAAAACAAGCATTAGGCACCAAAAAGCGTGAGAGCTCGAAATCTAGGTCGACTAAAAAGTTGAAAAAGTTCATATCGGAAACAAATATGTTGGAGATGTTCTGCTCCAAATGGTCACCTTCAATTGTTTCAGATCAAACCGAAGTTCTTTTAAATTTTAAAATCTCTCAACTTGATCAAAACTGGCAAATGGTATTAGAAACATACCAGGCCATGTTTCTCTCAGACTCTTACTCAAGTGTGATAGCTACCAAAATTACAAAGCTGAGATGACTGAGACCTTACAACTCTTTAAGCCCAAAAACTCAGTCTTGAACTCAAAAAACGCTGCAACCCACAAAAATAACTCGGAATCAGCTGGAGTATTGGAGTAACCAGCCTTTAGAGATATGTTTACGGCTGTATACAAATTATTTGAATATGATTTATTGAGTTCTGGTCTTAAACTAAACTTACAAGTAGAAGTCAACTTATAGCTAACCTAATCTGCTTTGGTGGCTGATGGCTTCGCTGCTGGCTGTGCTGCTGGCTCCGCTGTTCATACAGTCCCCTCGTCAGCACAAACATACTCCCACGATCTATGATATTAGATGCGCTGTTGTTGCAGGTGTTCATTTTGCAAGCTCAGCATAAACGGTGTTGTGCAGTGGCTGGCGACAAACTCAACATAATGATATTATGGAGTAGCTGGTGATAACTCCTCCCCTGCCAAGTTGGGGCCGTCCTCGGTCCTTTCCAATGCTTTGTCTATTGTTATTTTTAATAACTCTGCGGACTGTCTTTTTTGCCTTTGTTTGAATTTCCAAAAAAATAAACAAATAAGCGCGACGCCTACGACAATGATAGTGACGCTACAAATACCAATTGTTGATCGCTTTTCTAAATCTGAATACAACCCGTTAATGAGTTGCCTATTTTGTATGCTATGATACTTTAAGTATGGCAAGCTGATTATTTCTTTGTATTCTCTAAAATCTATTTCTGCGTTCAGCGGAATTTCAGCTGTTCTCATGGGCGTAGTCTTTTCGTTGAAATATTTCGTTTCATTAATTATAATTTGCTTCTCGAATGTGATCACATAAGTACCCTTAATTAAATTAGTGGTACGGTTAACGTTTCTTATTGTCACAGGTGCATCATTCACAATTACAAGGCCATCACTGATTTCCTTAATGGGCGGCATGTGGCTGAAGGTTGTTCCGCATTGGGCTTTTAAATCGGACATTAGTTGTTGCGCGCAGCTTCTTTTTTGTGATATTTTACAAAATGGTTTTATTGCTCCAGCACAGTCAGCTATAGAAAATGATTTTTTTTCGCAAACGGCTACTGAATCTTCCTCCAAGTCCAGCATCGTATAATTGTGGGCCACCGGGAAAATTAAGAGTTTCTTACATACTATACTAGGTTTCGGATATTTAATAAGGAATATTATAATATTATTACTTTGTAACACTTTAAACTTAGAGACTAACATTACATCCGTTATTGTCGTGTTTGTGAGGTGCTCATGTTCCAGAAACGAATTTATATCGTGATTATCAAGTAACAAGGGATTTAAAATACCAATTTTTGCCAGAGTGATTGAAAATATAATATTATCTAACTGAATAACTATCGCTCTATTGCGGGCAAGCAGCATTTCAAACAGGTAACCAGTATCGATTTTTTCCTTCATTACCTCCTTAACTATTTTATTCACTATTTCTGTTATATTATTAATCTGTTCCTGAAACTGTGAGTTGATTTGTAACTGGTGCTTATTTGCATCTATTAATTCCTCTATTTTTATGGTTGTTTTTTGAAAGTCATCGAAATCCGGGGTTCCAGCTATTATTTTGAGTGTCGTTCCTAGGAAATTTAAGCTGCGAGCCCTTCTGGGTCGAATGTTTATTGTTTTTAGCAATTGTTGAATGTGATTAAAATCGGCCTCTAGTAATTTAATCATAGCGGAGGATGGAAAGATGTGTAGAAGTTTATTTGACTCCTCCACCAATACTGAATATTCTGTTAGATTTACTACGTGATTGAGGTGACCATAGGTTTCCCATAGTACAACTTCACCATCGGAAATTGGAATGTAATTCGAATGCGAATAGTCGATTACTTCTGCGGTTGCGAGTGTGGCAAAGAAGACTAGAAAGAACGTTGACCTAAAAACAAACAGACCAATTACAATTCTTGATTATTACTTCGGAGATTGTCCTTATGGACCACCCTCCCTTTTATGATAACAGTTGTTCCTAAATGTTTTTCTACAGTTTGCTCTGAGTATAGAAGAGTTAGTTTATTACCCAACCTTCTGTTTGATTTAACAAAAACCTTGTCGCCTACATTATACACTTTTTGATACCTCTTTTTGTTATGATATCCAAGCATATTTTCTTGAGCGACCTTTAGTTTATCTGCTATATCTCTATATTCTTCTGTTCTCTCCGAATGAAAAATACTTAGTGGAGTTTTATTTGTAACTGAATGAATAGTCTTGTTATATTCTATTGTAGATAGTAGGATTAGATCTGTTGTATATTCTATTTGTTTTTCAATTTTCAAACAGCGGGATATCTCTCCCAAAGTACTATGAAATCTTTCCACTTGACCATTTGATGTGCTATGAAGTGGAGGGGAGTTTACAATTTCTATATCGAAATAAATAGATAGCATTGATTTTATTGTAGTCGAATTAAAAGAGCGCTCGTTGTCGCAGTAAATTATTTTTATTCCTGTGAAAAGATTCAAAATTTGCAGTAATTTTGGTTTAACATCTATAATTGTTCTTGACTCCATTGGTTGCACAATAGCAAATTTTGAAAATTTATCAATACAGGTTAAATAATGTTTCGAGTCTGTAGAGTAAATATCAATGTGAAGCATCTCACCCGGATGGGTAGGAATGGGAGTGTTGGCAATAGGATGTTTCACCGGATGTCGATTATATTCGGCAAGTGAACATATTTTACAGTTTAGAGCGACCTCCCTTGCCAATTTGACCATTTTTGGAAAAAAATAGTCATTCAATATTTGTTTGACGTTTTCTTTTGAAGCTCTGTGCGCTCTATTGTGTTCAGTTACAACAATATCTCTTTGCTCATTAGGGTCTACTACATCAATAACGAATTTCTTTGCATATAGAAATTTTGTTGCCGGAAAGGCCTCTATCAGTTTATGTTGAATATGAGCAAGAACTGGAAGTTCGCAATGAATCGCGTTCACTACCTCTGTATTTACCGTATCCAGAAGCAATTCTAAGAGACCACTCCTATCCGCGATGTTAACAATATGTCTGGTTTTCTTTCCAAACATTATTAAGATGCGCTTTGAAGGGGTTTCGGCTTCTTCAATTATAATTTGATTCCTGTAACAATTAACAGGTTTGTCAGTGGTGTCCATGGTGTAAGTTAAAGACTCTTCGCTGTGTATAGTGGCACAATCTGAAGTTGCGTCTTCTTCTAAAACATTAATTGGCTGTCGGGACAAGGCATCTGCCACGAAATTTTCTTTTCCTGGTTTATAATGCAATTTTGCATTATGCTCGTCAATGAAGGCTTTCCATCGTTTGATCTTTGCATATGTGTTTCTGTCCGAAACGGAAAAGGTTAGTGGTTGATGATCAGTAAATATATTAAGATTCTTCACCCCATACAAATAATTTCTAAGGGTCTTTAGAGCCCACACAATAGCGAGCAACTCTTTTTCGTTGGCGGCAAAGTGCAACTCCCTGTCTTTAAGGGTTCTAGATATCATCGTTATTGGTTTCCCTCCTTGAGAGAGCACTGCGCCCAGACCATATGCCGAAGCATCTGTTGTTAAGTCAAATTCTTGATTAAAATTTGGATATTTTAAAACTACTTCCTCTGACATCAAAATTTCTTTCAGTTTATTAAAAGCATAAATTTGTTTCGAATCTAGCTCAATTTCTACTTTTTTTGACTGAGATGCTTTTATTTTACCATTTTCCCCTTTAAGCAAATCTGTCAAAGGCCTAGCAATTGTGGCAAAATCTTTTATAAAACACCTATAATAGCTGGATAATCCAAGAAATGATCTAAGCACATAAAGATTTCTTGGTTGGTTAAAACTTCTTATTGCCTCTAGTTTTCCTGGGCATGTTTTTATACCACCTCTCGAAACCAAGAACCCTAAATATTCAACCTCCGTCCTGAAGAATTTTGATTTTTCGATAGAAACCCTCATGTTTGCACTACATAGAGCACTCAAAACCCATTGAATATCTCGAACGTGTTGTTCTTTTGTTTTTGAAAATATTATGACATCATCTACGTAAACGTGACAGATCTTACCTATTTTTTCTCTCAAGATGTCATCAATGGCCCGCTGAAAAATGCTGGGTGCATTTTTGAGTCCAAACGGTAAACGACAAAACTCGTATTTTCCATTGTTTACCGCAAATGCTGTTTTTTCTCTGTCGCTTTCTTTTAATTCTATTTGGTGGAACCCCGATTTTAGATCTAGGGTTGTAAAATATTGCTTGGCCTAGATTTAATAATATCACCATAACGTTAGGAATAGGATATTTATCATCAATGGTTTTTGCGTTAAGCTTCCTAAAATCTAGAACAAGACGTTTTCTTTTATGTCCGTCATTATCAGTTCCCTTTTTATCAACAACCCATACTGGACTGTTATACGGGGACCGAGATGGTCTCACTATGCCATCATTTAAAAGTTGTTTGACTTCTTCGTTTACGAAATTCGCTACCCCCATTGGGTACGGATACGATTTCGAGTAGACCGGGTCTTGGTCTGACGTTCGAATCGTAGCGACGATATTCGTATTATAGGGAAGTTTTTTCTTTGCGTCTGCAAATACCTCCCTTTGGTCTTTTATCATTTTCATAAATTGTTCTTTTACTTCTTGAGGAATTTCTTCTTTCTCAACTTTCAATACATTTACATCTTCACATTCCAAGAATAACACATTTTCTGTACCTAAATCGTGCCGTATACATTTTTTTCCAAGATCTATTTGAGCATTCACCTTTGTTAAAAGGTCAAGCCCTATTATACCGTCAAAAGTTGTTAGGTTTTTCAAAATGAAAAAGTCGGTATCAACACCGAAAACGTTAACTTTACATTTTTCTGTTATTTTATTAAATCCGTGGATTGATTTAACTAGAAAAGGAGAAGACACCGGTCTTATGCCTCTAAACTCACCTAAATTATTTATATAGTTTTTCGCAGTACCTGTGTCCACTAAAAGTCTGATGTGCCTCTTTGCCCTCCCAATGGTTCTACTGATCCATGGTAGAGCTGACCTTTCTCTAAAAAATTAACCTGTTCTTCTTCTTCAATGTCAACGCTTGCCGTCTGTGCTCTGTTGCTATAATCTTCTTCTTTGTCATTGACTATATGGTTCACTCTTTGAAGCTTGGGAGCGGTATTTCGATCCGAAAATGCGGGCCTCTTAGGTTGCGTCTGGTATGGTTGCTTATCTGGGTAACTCTTAAAATTTTCTAATCTTTGAGTGGTGGAAGGATCCACGTCCATTGGTTCAATCTCATCTACTTTTTTAGGGGGGTCGCCAACCCGTTCCTTATTCTTATAATAATAGTGCGGATTCTTATTCATACCACCATTATTAAGTTTATTTTCAAAACTGTTTTTTTTTATACCACCAATATTGGGTCTGTTCTCAATACTATTTCTTTGTTTTGCTATTTCTTCAGTTCTATTTGCAAATGTTGAGGCAAATATATAGCGAGCGTGGTTTGATTCTACCTCTTGTGCCAATGCAAGAGCTGATGGCAGATCTTTTGGTTGGGATGCGAATAAAATGTCACAAAGTGGCTTCCTAAGCCCGGAAACAAAAACGCGGAGAGCGTCACCTCTATATTTTTCATTTATTGTGGAAGCTAAGCTCTTATCATATGTGATAAGAGTTTTATTTGTGAGTAGAGTTAGTTTTTTCTCCACTTCATCGAAGAATTGGAGAACAGATAATCTACCCTGTTGAAGAGTAGAAATCTCTTGTTCTATTAAATAAATCGGACGCTTATCAGCGTACGTAAAATCAAGGCCCGCAATTATTGCTTTAAAATTTAACACTGTTCCGAATGAGGCCAACACGCTGTCGGCAGGTCCTCTAACTTTATTTCGGATTATTGCCAAAGCTTGGTAATGTTTTGAACTACCCTCAAAACCTTGAAATACCTTGTAGGCTGTGTGCGCCGCTTGGCGCCAAGAAACATAATTATTTTGTTGCCCGTCGAATTCGGGCAAAGGTTTTATTACATCCATCGACTCTTCACATTTTACTCCTGAAACAATTTGCGTCTCGTTATAAACCTCTACTGTGTTAACAGAATTTATTTGTGAAAATTTCTTTTCTAGACTTTCTATCTGTAATTCAAATTTTTTTTCTGTGCTTCTAGTGCCGTCGACACGGCAGATTGAATGATATTACTCAATTGATCAGCGTTCATGTTGTTTCTATTGTCTTCACAAATGTTTAATCTTTCAAAAATCGATCCTAATTCCTCCTCACTCATAGGCAAAAATTAGGACTAATTGTATTGTAATATTTTGTTCTAATATCACTTTATTGAATATCACTTCACTATTTTTTTATTATGAGCACATCACTTACATTTTTTTTCTGCTTCTACTTCTTATATAATATTAATTGTAATGGTGTTGTCCTTCTGCTCTTCCTTCTTGATGATTGCGGCGTTGTCTTTTGGAGGACGTCCTTTTTTGATTATAAATTAAACTTGTTTAATTTTTCCAGCCCCACGTTGGGTGCCAATTATTTGAATATGATTTATTGAGTTCTGGTCTTAAACTAAACTTACAAGTAGAAGTCAACTTATAGCTAACCTAATCTGCTTTGGTGGCTGATGGCTTCGCTGCTGGCTGTGCAGCTGGCTCCGCTGTTCATACAGTCCCCTCGTCAGCACAAACATACTCCCACGATCTATGATATTAGATGCGCTGTTGTTGCAGGTGTTCATTTTGCAAGCTCAGCATAAACGGTGTTGTGCAGTGGCTGGCGACAAACTCAACATAATTATATTATGGAGTAGCTGGTGATAACTCCTCCCCTGCCAAGTTGGGGCCGTCCTCGGTCCTTTCCAATGCTTTGTCTATTGTTATTTTTAATAACTCTGCGGACTGTCTTTTTTGCCTTTGTTTGAATTTCCAAAAAAATAAACAAATAAGCGCGACGCCTACGACAATGATAGTGACGCTACAAATACCAATTGTTGATCGCTTTTCTAAATCTGAATACAACCCGTTAATGAGTTGCCTATTTTGTATGCTATGATACTTTAAGTATGGCAAGCTGATTATTTCTTTGTATTCTCTAAAATCTATTTCTGCGTTCAGCGGAATTTCAGCTGTTCTCATGGGCGTAGTCTTTTCGTTGAAATATTTCGTTTCATTAATTATAATTTGCTTCTCGAATGTGATCACATAAGTACCCTTAATTAAATTAGTGGTACGGTTAACGTTTCTTATTGTCACAGGTGCATCATTCACAATTACAAGGCCATCACTGATTTCCTTAATGGGCGGCATGTGGCTGAAGGTTGTTCCGCATTGGGCTTTTAAATCGGACATTAGTTGTTGCGCGCAGCTTCTTTTTTGTGATATTTTACAAAATGGTTTTATTGCTCCAGCACAGTCAGCTATAGAAAATGATTTTTTTTCGCAAACGGCTACTGAATCTTCCTCCAAGTCCAGCATCGTATAATTGTGGGCCACCGGGAAAATTAAGAGTTTCTTACATACTATACTAGGTTTCGGATATTTAATAAGGAATATTATAATATTATTACTTTGTAACACTTTAAACTTAGAGACTAACATTACATCCGTTATTGTCGTGTTTGTGAGGTGCTCATGTTCCAGAAACGAATTTATATCGTGATTATCAAGTAACAAGGGATTTAAAATACCAATTTTTGCCAGAGTGATTGAAAATATAATATTATCTAACTGAATAACTATCGCTCTATTGCGGGCAAGCAGCATTTCAAACAGGTAACCAGTATCGATTTTTTCCTTCATTACCTCCTTAACTATTTTATTCACTATTTCTGTTATATTATTAATCTGTTCCTGAAACTGTGAGTTGATTTGTAACTGGTGCTTATTTGCATCTATTAATTCCTCTATTTTTATGGTTGTTTTTTGAAAGTCATCGAAATCCGGGGTTCCAGCTATTATTTTGAGTGTCGTTCCTAGGAAATTTAAGCTGCGAGCCCTTCTGGGTCGAATGTTTATTGTTTTTAGCAATTGTTGAATGTGATTAAAATCGGCCTCTAGTAATTTAATCATAGCGGAGGATGGAAAGATGTGTAGAAGTTTATTTGACTCCTCCACCAATACTGAATATTCTGTTAGATTTACTACGTGATTGAGGTGACCATAGGTTTCCCATAGTACAACTTCACCATCGGAAATTGGAATGTAATTCGAATGCGAATAGTCGATTACTTCTGCGGTTGCGAGTGTGGCAAAGAAGACTAGAACGAACGTTGACCTAAAAACAATCAGACCAATTACAATTCTTGATTATTACTTCGGAGATTGTCCTTATGGACCACCCTCCCTTTTATGATAACAGTTGTTCCTAAATCTTTTTCTACAGTTTGCTCTGAGTATAGAGGAGTTAGTTTATTGCCCAACCTTCTGTTTGATTTAACAAAAACCTTGTCGCCTACATTATACACTTTTTGATACCTCTTTTTGTTATGATATCCAAGCATATTTTCTTGAGCGACCTTTAGTTTATCTGCTATATCTCTATATTCTTCTGTTCTCTCCGAATGAAAAATACTTAGTGGAGTTTTATTTGTAACTGAATGAATAGTCTTGTTATATTCTATGGTAGATAGTAGGATTAGATCTGTTGTATCTTCTATTTGTTTTTCAATTTTCAAACAGCGGGATATCTCTCCCAAAGTACTATGAAATCTTTCCACTTGACCATTTGATGTGCTATGAAGTGGAGGGGAGTTTACAATTTCTATATCGAAATAAATAGATAGCATTGATTTTATTGTAGTCGAATTAAAAGAGCGCTCGTTGTCGCAGTAAATTATTTTTATTCCTGTGAAAAGATTCAAAATTTGCAGTAATTTTGGTTTAACATCTATAATTGTTCTTGACTCCATTGGTTGCACAATAGCAAATTTTGAAAATTTATCAATACAGGTTAAATAATGTTTCGAGTCTGTAGAGTAAATATCAATGTGAAGCATCTCACCCGGATGGGTAGGAATGGGAGTGTTGGCAATAGGATGTTTCACCGGATGTCGATTATATTTGGCAAGTGAACATATTTTACAGTTTAGAGCGACCTCCCTTGCCAATTTGACCATTTTTGGAAAAAAATAGTCATTCAATATTTGTTTGACGTTTTCTTTTGAAGCTCTGTGCGCTCTATTGTGTTCAGTTACAACAATTTCTCTTTGCTCATTAGGGTCTACTACATCAATAACGAATTTCTTTGCATATAGAAATTTTGTTGCCGGAAAGGCCTCTATCAGTTTATGTTGAATATGAGCAAGAACTGGAAGTTCGCAATGAATCGCGTTCACTACCTCTGTATTTACCGTATCCAGAAGCAATTCTAAGAGACCACTCCTATCCGCGATGTTAACAATATGTCTGGTTTTCTTTCCAAACATTATTAAGATGCGCTTTGAAGGGGTTTCGGCTTCTTCAATTATAATTTGATTCCTGTAACAATTAACAGGTTTGTCAGTGGTGTCCATGGTGTAAGTTAAAGACTCTTCGCTGTGTATAGTGGCACAATCTGAAGTTGCGTCTTCTTCTAAAACATTAATTGGCTGTCGGGACAAGGCATCTGCCACGAAATTTTCTTTTCCTGGTTTATAATGCAATTTTGCATTATGCTCGTCAATGAAGGCTTTCCATCGTTTGATCTTTGCATATGTGTTTCTGTCCGAAACGGAAAAGGTTAGTGGTTGATGATCAGTAAATATATTAAGATTCTTCACCCCATACAAATAATTTCTAAGGGTCTTTAGAGCCCACACAATAGCGAGCAACTCTTTTTCGTTGGCGGCAAAGTGCAACTCCCTGTCTTTAAGGGTTCTAGATATCATCGTTATTGGTTTCCCTCCTTGAGAGAGCACTGCGCCCAGACCATATGCCGAAGCATCTGTTGTTAAGTCAAATTCTTGATTAAAATTTGGATATTTTAAAACTACTTCCTCTGACATCAAAATTTCTTTCAGTTTATTAAAAGCATAAATTTGTTTCGAATCTAGCTCAATTTCTACTTTTTTTGACTGAGATGCTTTTATTTTACCATTTTCCCCTTTAAGCAAATCTGTCAAAGGCCTAGCAATTGTGGCAAAATCTTTTATAAAACACCTATAATAGCTGGATAATCCAAGAAATGATCTAAGCACATAAAGATTTCTTGGTTGGTTAAAACTTCTTATTGCCTCTAGTTTTCCTGGGCATGTTTTTATACCACCTCTCGAAACCAAGAACCCTAAATATTCAACCTCCGTCCTGAAGAATTTTGATTTTTCGATAGAAACCCTCATGTTTGCACTACATAGAGCACTCAAAACCCATTGAATATCTCGAACGTGTTGTTCTTTTGTTTTTGAAAATATTATGACATCATCTACGTAAACGTGACAGATCTTACCTATTTTTTCTCTCAAGATGTCATCAATGGCCCGCTGAAAAATGCTGGGTGCATTTTTGAGTCCAAACGGTAAACGACAAAACTCGTATTTTCCATTGTTTACCGCAAATGCTGTTTTTTCTCTGTCGCTTTCTTTTAATTCTATTTGGTGGAACCCCGATTTTAGATCTAGGGTTGTAAAATATTGCTTGGCCTAGATTTAATAATATCACCATAACGTTAGGAATAGGATATTTATCATCAATGGTTTTTGCGTTAAGCTTCCTAAAATCTAGAACAAGACGTTTTCTTTTATGTCCGTCATTATCAGTTCCCTTTTTATCAACAACCCATACTGGACTGTTATACGGGGACCGAGATGGTCTCACTATGCTGTCATTTAAAAGTTGTTTGACTTCTTCGTTTACGAAATTCGCTACCCCCATTGGGTACGGATACGATTTCGAGTAGACCGGGTCTTGGTCTGACGTTCGAATCGTAGCGACGATATTCGTATTATAGGGAAGTTTTTTCTTTGCGTCTGCAAATACCTCCCTTTGGTCTTTTATCATTTTTATAAATTGTTCTTTTACTTCTTGGGGAATTTCTTCTTTCTCAACTTTCAATACATTTACATCTTCACATTCCAAGAATAACACATTTTCTGTACCTAAATCGTGCCGTATACATTTTTTTCCAAGATCTATTTGAGCATTCACCTTTGTTAAAAGGTCAAGCCCTATTATACCGTCAAAAGTTGTTAGGTTTTTCAAAATGAAAAAGTCGGTATCAACATCGAAAACCTTAACTTTACATTTTTCTGTTATTTTATTAAATCCGTGGATTGATTTAACTAGAAAAGGAGAAGACACCGGTCTTATGCCTCTAAGCTCACCTAAATTATTTATATAGTTTTTCGCAGTACCTGTGTCCACTAAAAGTCTGATGTGCCTCTTTGCCCTCCCAATGGTTCTACTGATCCATGGTAGAGCTGACCTTTCTCTAAAAAATTAACCTGTTCTTCTTCTTCAATGTCAACGCTTGCCGTCTGTGCTCTGTTGCTATAATCTTCTTCTTTGTCATTGACTATATGGTTCACTCTTTGAAGCTTGGGAGCGGTATTTCGATCCGAAAATGCGGGCCTCTTAGGTTGCGTCTGGTATGGTTGCTTATCTGGGTAACTCTTAAAATTTTCTAATCTTTGAGTGGTGGAAGGATCCACGTCCATTGGTTAAATCTGATCTACTTTTTTAGGGGGGTCGCCAACCCGTTCCTTATTCTTATAATAAAAGTGCGGATTCTTATTCATACCACCATTATTAAGTTTATTTTCAAAACTGTTTTTTTTTATACCACCAATATTAGGTCTGTTCTCAATACTATTTCTTTGTTTTGCTATTTCTTCAGTTCTATTTGCAAATGTTGAGGCAAATATATAGCGAGCGTGGTTTGATTCTACCTCTTGTGCCAATGCAAGAGCTGATGGCAGATCTTTTGGTCGGGATGCGAATAAAATGTCACAAAGTTGCTTCCTAAGCCCGGAAACAAAAACGCGGAGAGCGTCACCTCTATATTTTTCATTTATTGTGGAAGCTAAGCTCTTATCATATGTGATAAGAGTTTTATTTGTGAGTAGAGTTAGTTTTTTCTCCACTTCATCGAAGAATTGGAGAACAGATAATCTACCCTGTTGAAGAGTAGAAATCTCTTGTTCTATTAAATAAATCGGACGCTTATCAGCGTACGTAAAATCAAGGCCCGCAATTATTGCTTTAAAATTTAACACTGTTCCGAATGAGGCCAACACGCTGTCGGCAGGTCCTCTAACTTTATTTCGGATTATTGCCAAAGCTTGGTAATGTTTTGAACTACCCTCAAAACCTTGAAATACCTTGTAGGCTGTGTGCGCCGCTTGGCGCCAAGAAACATAATTATTTTGTTGCCCGTCGAATTCGGGCAAAGATTTTATTACATCCATCGACTCTTCACATTTTACTCCTGAAACAATTTGCGTCTCGTTATAAACCTCTACTGTGTTAACAGAATTTATTTGTGAAAATTTCTTTTCTAGACTTTCTATCTGTAAATCAAATTTTTTTTTCTGTGCTTCTAGTGCCGTCGACACGGCAGATTGAATGATATTACTCAATTGATCAGCGTTCATGTTGTTTCTATTGTCTTCACAAATGTTTAATCTTTCAAAAATCGATCCTAATTCCTCCTCACTCATAGGCAAAAATTAGGACTAATTGTATTGTAATATTTTGTTTTAATATCACTTTATTCAATATCACTTCACTATTTTTTTATTATGAGCACATCACTTACATTTTTTTTCTGCTTCTACTTCTTATATAATATTAATTGTAATGGTGTTGTCCTTCTGCTCTTCCTTCTTGATGATTGCGGCGTTGTCTTTTGGAGGACGTCCTTTTTTGATTATAAATTAAACTTGTTTAATTTTTCCAGCCCCACGTTGGGCGCCAATTATTTGAATATGATTTATTGAGTTCTGGTCTT
The DNA here is from genome assembly GCA_963971545.1 of Philophylla caesio. Lineage (NCBI taxonomy): Eukaryota > Metazoa > Arthropoda > Insecta > Diptera > Tephritidae > Philophylla > Philophylla caesio. The sequence continues at coordinate 33,919,283 of OZ020608.1, read as the reverse complement.
AAACTAAACTTACAAGTAGAAGTCAACTTATAGCTAACCTAATCTGCTTTGGTGGCTGATGGCTTCGCTGCTGGCTGTGCTGCTGGCTCCGCTGTTCATACAGTCCCCTCGTCAGCACAAACATACTCCCACGATCTATGATATTAGATGCGCTGTTGTTGCAGGTGTTCATTTTGCAAGCTCAGCATAAACGGTGTTGTGCAGTGCCTGGCGACAAACTCAACATAATGATATTATGGAGTAGCTGGTGATAACTTACATAAGGCACCCAAAATTAACTCCCGCTCAAAAAATATATCACTTACGAAATAAAACCAGAGGTCAAGCTGGAATCATAGTTAATACCATCTCAGCGATAAAAGCTTTGATCTCGCTTGGGAAGCTCTAAGGTCACGATATGAAAATCGTCGAATACTTGTTGATAACCAGCTCAAGATTCTATTAAGCTTAACTCCAGTTTATGGCAAAAACAGTCAAGCTCTCAAAAATTACATACAAGTATTAATAACTGTCTCTCAATATTAAAATCACAATGCGTTTCGATAACTAATTGGCACCCCATGTTGGTACATTTGTGCACCTCAAAACTTCCAGAAGCTCTTTGGGAACAATCCCTCTCATCGAGAAAAGATCTGCCTCTCTCCGAAATAGACGAATTTTTAACCACTCACTATGAAGTAGTAGAAAGGCTAAATGCTCACCGTCCCTCAAAGCCCAACAAAACCAGACTATAAACTCAAAACAAAGTTTTCAGAGATTTCAACCCACGTTTAACTCAACGAAAGCTATAAATTATAACTCTAACCCAAACACGAACAAAACTCTCTCATTTGACAGTGATCAAAAATACGTAAACTCCTGCAAATTGTGTAGTGTTTCACCCGCACTCCCACTCAAGGTATGCCAAAAATTCAAATCGGTTTCAGTTCACGAACGGCTTAAATTTATTTAAGAAAATGGATATTGCCCAAATTGTCTATCATTTTCACATAAAAGTAGAGAATGTACTCGTAGAAGTAATTTTACGGGTGTTTACTGTCAAAAAACCCTTCATTTAATGTTACACATCAACACTTAAAACTCAAACCCAAGCTCAATTTCGCAAAGATCTTCTTAACCCGAAGAGATACCCTGTACTTCGCATTCTGGCAGTAGAAAAAGGACTACTTCCATCCGCCATGTTCCCACTTCTTCACCTGGGAGACATACATATGGTGAGGGCATTATTACTCTTAAACCCAGGATCAGAAAAAACCTTTATTTCCTGAAGGCTGAAAAATAAACTTAAACTTCCAACGAAAAAAGCACACTTCGTGATTTTCGGTATGGGTGGATGAATCGAGCTAAACCCCATGCCCCTTTGCTCAATAACTCTAAGCACAACGGACCAAAATATTATAATAGAAACAAATGCGATTGTTCCACCCCAACTGACCCAATTTCTACCAGGGTTTGCAGTTAAGAATGTTGACAGTTGGCCTCACTGGGTCTTGCCGGTTTAACACCAAAAATATTTCTGACAGGCGTGAAAACTGTCTCCGATAGCTTGTTGGCACAGAACACCATCTTCGGATAGATTTTGAGAGGCCCAGTTCAAGCTCAAGTTTCAGCGTTCTCGACTCGAGTCGAACCAGTTCCCGATGACTCAAAAGGCCCGAGGTCAAAGAAATGTACTCAGACGTTTTACAAGAATACGTTACCCTAAGAGCGGCAATATTTTTCCTTTTATTTACCCCATCACGCGATTCTGCGCCCAGAGAGTAGGACAACAAAGGTTAGAGTAGTTTTCAATGCGTCCAAGTCTTCGAGTTCTGGTTATTCATTGAATAACGTTGTCTATACAGGACCCACTCTCCAAACTGATTTAATGCTTCTTATTCTCAATTGGAGATTATATCAGTTCGTATTCAATGACGATATTGAAAAAATTTATCGCCAAATACTTGTCCATAAAATCGATCACAAATTTCAAAGAATAGTTTTTCGAAAAACTCCCGAACACCCAATAAGAGATTTTAAGTTGAAAACAGTGACATTCGGTGTAAATTGTGCCCCTTACTTTGTCATCAGAACACTACACCAGCTGGCTGAAGACTCAAGCCACAAATTCCCATTGTGTACAAAAATTTGGCGATGTTTTTTCTGGCCGACATGATTTGGAAACTGCCCGAAAGTCGTTATTTCAACAAACTCAAGTCCTAAACTTGGCTGGGTTCCTACTCAAAAAGATAACAGCCAATAACTCAAAAATACTCGAAGAAGTACCCAATAAAAATCTCTCACACTAAAATTTTTTAAAACTGGAAGACCAGAGTACAACTAAAACCTTAAGTATTCAGCGGAACGCTGTATCTGATTAATTTTCATATACATTTAGTTCACCACAAACTCCACACTCGGCGACCAAACGCCAAATACTCTCAGCAGTTGCTAAAATGTTTGACCCGGCAGGATGGCTAGCGCCTATAATGATTAGAGCGAAAATCCTCTTGCAAACTCTTTGGAAAGAAGGAACGGATTGGGACGAATGTGCTAAACCCAATTCTCAACATACTTGGAGCAGAATCATTGAAAACTTGAGTTCAGTGTAAACCATAAAAATACCTCGATGGATTGGGTATTCACATACCTACAATGTCCAAATTCATGGATTTTGCGATGCATCACAGAAAGCTTATTGTGGTTGTCTGTACATTTCGTGCCAAGACCGAGAAAACCCACCCACTTGCAGACTTTTCGCAGCCAAAACTAAGGTAGCTTCTTTTCATACTATTAGTCCTCTTTTCAAAACTCATCTCTCAAACCCGTACTCATTTCAATTTAGAAAAGGCAAACATATATTTATGGTGCGATTCTTCGATTGTACTCGCCTGGTTAGATAAACCACCATACGTTTGTAAGACTTACGTTGCGAACCGTACGTCCCAAATCTTGAGCAAAGGATTATCCAAACATTTCTTATGACAGAAAAGGAAGATATTCTGGACAAATTCTCCTCGTTTGCAAAAGCTTTACGCGTTATTACACACTAAAGATCCGCTATGAAATCATGGCATCGCTTCCTCCAGAAAGGGTTAAACTCTCCCTACCATTTAACATAACTGGAGTTGACTTTGCGGGACCCCTCTAGTAAAAAGCGGATTCACCTGAAATGCTGCTTATCACAAGGCGTACGTACGTGTATTTGATTGTTTCTCTACTACGACGTTGTTAATTCACATTGAGGCAGTTTTGAACTCCAGACCTCTAACCCCGATGTCTTAAGATCCGAGTGATCTTCTAGTCCTCACCCTAGGTCAGGTTCTTAATGGCAATACACGAGCCATCCACTGAAGAAATTATCGTTGGAAAAACCTGAAAATTCTCCATCAGGAATTTAGCCGATAATGAAAAAGTTAATATTTGCAAGAACTGCACAAGCGGCACAAGGGGAAACAACCCCAAAAAGACCTTGAAGAAGGCGAACTCGTCGTTATCGAACATAGCTACCTCCCCAAGATTGGCGCCTAGGAAGAGTACTCAAATTTCAAAGGGATGCAGATAACCACATTCGAGTGGCAGATATCACAACTCAAAATGGCATTTACACTCGGTCCTTTGTGAAACTCTGCTAACGCCCTAACCAACAGTTCGCCGATACCATCCCATACAGCAATAACGATTACCTCACGCTCATTTCCCTTAAAATCCATTCACTACAAATTAGATATTTCATTCCATCACCTTCAATCGTTTTTTTCTAATACCCTTCTTTGTGTCTTTCAGATCACCTGACATCTATCAGTGCCAGCTTTGTTGCCGTTTCCACCCACTACAAGCATGTTCAAGCTTCCGGAGGATGGCTGTGGAAGAACGAGTAGAAGCGGTGAGAGTACGCAAATACTGCATAAACTGCCTTGCCCGATCTCATTGCACTCGATCATGCACGTCTCGGCATAGCGGCCGCATATTCCAACTATATTTTTGAACATCAACTTTTTCTTGTGGAGACGTGCACTCACGATTCGTAAACACGTTTGAGCTGCGTAGTCCACTGATAGGCCGCTTTAGCATACGTGAATTCTAAGCTCTAACAATCGGAATATTTCCGTTTCTTCTAACATTAGGAAAACAGCGAAAAGTAAAAATGCGAATGTGTTGTCAACAGTTGGAAAAGTTGTGTTGGTATTAATCAAGTAAATTCACCTTCGTGGTGTTGAGGTGCCAGTTGGACTGAATATTAAAGGGCTTAGTTCTAATTGGCTGGTAATGTAAATCACATACAGAAATATGACGTTCAGTCCAGCAAAACAAAAACAAAATACATGGACGCGTTTTACTTATATTCCTCACCACCACCTTCCCAGTAGCAAATTTGTGAACCGATGAGTTTAGTAATATGAAGTTTTTTTTTTTTATATAATTTCTTTATTTGCAATCTATTTAAAAATAATAAGCAAATTTTGTTAACAAAATCAAATGGTAACATGACTTGTATTATTGATCTCCAGTAGGGTCAACAATAATATACTTATATGCTTATTTACATATATATATATACACATCATCTAAATGGAAGGTCAAGAACATGATGTCTTTTAAGTCTAATAACTTCATTGGTTTCATCTAGCAGCGTAACTGCTAGTAGATTGTCATGATAACTGATCCTGCGCAAATAGTTATATAGTACTTATTCTTTTTATTTCATTTTTTATAAAAGGTATTTTAAGATCTTTATGGATAGCTTTGTTAGTTATGAACCATGGAGCATTCGTAATTGTTCTTAGTGTTTTAGATTGATACCTTTGTAAAATTTCTATGTTTGAATTTGAAGCGGTTCCCCAAAGTTGAACACCATAAGTCCATATGGGCTTTAATATATATATGAAGTTGTAATTCAGAGAATTAATAACCGACGCAAATAATTGTTGTTGAGTAGTAGTAGCAATAACATAAACTCGTGCTCGCGGGTACCGTTTTGGGCTATCGTACACAGCACGTGCTACTGATTTTTTGTTGTAAAATTAGGGTTTTTTTTTGCATGTTTACATTCCTTCCCAGAATGTCTACAGCTAATTTCAACAAATTTACGCATATTTACATGAATGCAACATTTCAGTTTTTTACTAAAAATTGATGCATTGTGTTTGACCAGCATTTGAAAATTTGTTTCCTTGTTTAGTTTTCTTTTGTACGTACACGCGTGAAGGACGAAGGCGGGGTTTTTAAAGTGAGAAAACTAAAAAAAAGACATATGAAAAATTTCAAAATTGTAAAATAAATAATAATATTCGTAATACAATATAATATTTATAAACTGCATTAATAATATGTATGTATTGCAATCGATACCAAAAGCGGTTGGTTAAAGAAGAGTTGCAAAATATTTTAAATACAAATACTTTAGACACAATTGACAAAGAAACTTTAAATGATTGTGAAATATTAGATGATGATTCCTCAGATGTGGAAATTGTTGACAATTGAAGCAGTTTCCAGCAAAGTTTGAATAATAGCAGTGAAAGTTTAATTAAAGATTTATCGCAATTTAATTTTAAGGCACAATATTAAAAAAAAAACATCAATAATTTAAGATACATATGTGTACAGTGTTTTTCAATAAGAATTAACTATGTTAAGTTTTACTAGAATTTTTTAAAGGATATTTAAAATTTTTTGAGAAAATATTTCAGTTTAAGACTACTCAATAACTTTTTTTATAAGAATTATTAATTAAACTTTAAGATTTTCATAGAAATTAATTTTTGTTTTAAAGATGAATTGATTATGGTCATATATATAATACTCATATATTGGCAGTATGAGCAAGTGCAGTCAGCAAACATTACAGTACAGATATATAAAATTAGAAAAGAAAAACCGAGTAAGCGTAAGTCAAAAATGACACTTGAAAATCCAGTGGCGGTACGCTTTAAAAGTTTTTGAATTTTCCTGTAATTTTCGTAATTTTTAAATACAATTACAATGTCGCACAGATACTTTTTATGTGAAAAAACAAGAGATAAAGCAAAAAATATAGCTTTGCATGCGTAAGTGTTTCGTTACAAGTGCATTACCAGAGTTTCATTGCCTTCGTTTATACATACACTAGCAAGTACCCGGCTTACTTCGGTACGCCGCAAAAATTAAATATACTGATGTTTAGCTTTGAGTAGAGTGTAAAAATGGGTTACACATTCATATTTTGTGCTTGTTTTCTGCAAGGAATGTAATATACCACCCTCCTTTAGATGAAATGCAAACACTTAAAAATTAAACAACGTTATAAACAATTCATTTATTAACAACAAAAAACTCAAAGTTATAATAATTCAAACAACGTTAGGTACCTACATTAGTAAAATGGATTGTGAAACGCAAAAATTTGTTCATAAAATAAGGTACATCTTCTTCATTAATTAAAAACTTCCGTGAACACAACATTCTTTGTTTTGTTGCCTTTTCCAGGTATAAGAAACTCTGGTTTTGTGGTGAACCAGTTCGCGACAGAGCGACATATAGTTGACCGTGAGAAAACACCTCGTTGCGAAGGTCTACCCCAACATAGCCAAATGTTTGCCCTTGGGACTTGTTAATTGTAATTGCAAAACATATTCTCAAAGGAAACTGGACTCGCTTAAAACTAAAAGGTAGATCGCTGGGTATCATTGGTATCCGCGGAATCATTGTTGTTTCGCCTGCTGCAGGACCAGTTAAAATTATCGCTTGTATGACATTAGGCATTAATTGCGTGATTTTTAGTCTAGTACCATTACATAAATTGGGAGGCTTAAGATTTCGTAGAAGCATTATTGGCATATCAATTTTTAGACGTAGTTCAAACGGTGGTAGGCCGGAGGGGTTAAGAGAGTTAAGAAACTCCGCTGGATAGTGAACAACAAGGGAATTATAAATTGTGTACTCTGTTGGTATTCTTTCAGAAACAGCTTTATTAATTTCGTCTGCGGCTGAGTTTGTTGAAGTGATGATAGCTCGTTCATATAACCACTTGGAGTGCTTGTTTTGTAAATTAGCAACATCTGAGTATACCGTATCAATGAGTTCATCACTTGTTCCGACGCATGTTCCTATGATTTCTGGCAATGTTACATAACCATCGGAGGTTATAGACTTGCAGCCATTGCCTATTTTAAGTATGAAATCTGCAAACTGATTAGAAGAGCCAGTTTCACAGAGATTCACTCGCATATTGGCAGACAATTTCAACGTTTGTACATTTGACCACATATCTGATTTCTTTATGCATGCGTTGACAATATCTGCTCTTGTTCCCTTTGGAACCACTGGGAGAGTTTGTCTAAAGTCTCCTGTGAATACAAATGTAATTCCACCCATTGGCGCCTGAGAAGATCTTAAATCTCTAAGTGATAAATCTACAGCATCGATGTGATACTTATGAGACATTGTGCACTCGTCCCATATTATAAGAGATGCTTTCTGAAGAATATCAGCGGTGGAACTATTTTTCTTAATGGAGCAGGCACTCCTTTGTTCTGGTGAAAAATTAAGTGGTAGCTTAAAGGTGGAATGAGCAGTTCTTCCCCCAGGCAGAAGAGTAGCAGCAATGCCAGAAGAAGCAACTGCAACAGCAAGTTTGCCTTCATTGCGAACTTTAGCTAAAATAAGTGAAGTCAAGAAAGGTTTTACCTGTGCCTCCGGGCGCATCTATGAAAAAAATACCTTATCGTATATTACTCGTTGCTCTGTGGTTAGCTTTGGCTCATTTTCTAATAAAAATTGGTGCAGGTCATAGGTATTGTACGTTGTTTCGGATATGCTTGAAATGGGGTGTAGGTCTGATATACTGCGGTTAGGTTCAGGTAAACCGAAATCCTTTATACGTTTCTCACCATACGAAAAAACCAAATTATCAAGAAGAATAAGCCCCGTATTAAATATATCTTCAGTAAAGTCCATTTCAGGGTCATTACTACTCTCGCGCACACTATATTGCAGAACAAATTCCATAAATGTGCTGGATCAGAAATCTCGCAATATATAAGCATGATCGAAAAAAGCTCTCTCATTTTCTGCCCGCTCTCTGAGACAGTGGCATCAAACAATGTGTTCTTCCAATGACTATCATCCTGCAGCAAATGGCGTGCTTGGCAAGCTGCTCGATATGTTGGATATATTTGGCGATCTATTTTCCGTAAATCACTGAAAGAAGTTGGTCCTCGAACATGATGCAGCAAAAGTCTGAGATAGAAACATTCTGTGTAATTTGGATGTATTGTATATACCCTTCCTAAAGCAGTTTCTCGCTTAATGCCGGAATGATTAGGGACATTTTCTCCTCGTTTTCTACGTTGCCACTTTTTATTAACCCAAGTGTAATAGGCGGGTACCTCGGAGTAAAGCAAAGCCTTTGCAAAATCATCAACTGAATAAAGGGAAAAAAATGCTGTCAGAGTGGTTTGTGGTGGCTGCTGCAGTACTTGCTCGACATTACTCGGTGTGAAATAAACCCTTTGTCCATTTTCTAAGTGAACAGATAGATGTACAACCGCTGGGAATCGCTCATGTATCGAAAATCCTAGTAATCTCCAAATACCTTCGGACGTGCTTAAATATCTGCCATTCAAAAAATTTTGCACTTCGTCCATATTATTTTGCACTGAAAATGTCGCTGCGTCACTACCTTTATTCACATATTTGCAAATATATTTAATTGCTTTCACCGAATGGCAGTACTCTACATTTATGTGAGCGGAGAAACATCTGGATAGAACGGGGCAATATGGAACGATCCATCGGTTGTCAACTTGGTACCCATTAGCAAGTAAATGCGTATGGCGACCGTCCGCTGAGGATCTTCGCCTATATTTTGGATATCCATCTCCCCCGGTCTGCGTATGTTGGAGGAGCTCGCGTGGATATCCTTTTGAGCATCGTCCATTTAACATACATGGCGATGATGAATTATTAGCACCACATGGGCCGTGGATCATTTTTTTTGTAACTATATCATACAACAAAGGATCTTCGTCCTCATTTGGAATTTCTGCTGATATAATGCGATCCATGTCATCGGGAAGTATTTTATCTCTTAGCCAAATTAAAATATGTGCGTGAGGTAAACCTCGCTTTTGCCATTCGACAGTAAACATATGGCACCTAACTTTTCCAAAAATATCTTTTTTCGTAATCAAGTTCATTAGTTGGTGTAGTTTGACATGGAATACTCTTGATACAATGTCATGACGCTCACTTGGTCTTTGATTTGGAAACAATTCGTTTTTGATTTCTATCCACTCTGGACTACACGTAAAAGTAATAAATAAATTGGGCCTTCCATAATGACGGACATATAATAGGGCGTCTTGTGTACGTTCATGCAAATATCGAGGCGATCCAGTAAATGAAGACAGCAAAATTACCAACTGGCCTATATTTTCGGGATTGCAATCCTCGTTAACAGCATCCCTTAGATGTATATAATTATCTGCACGCAATGTCTTTTGATGTGCTCTTATAAAATTGAACCTCTCGGTAATCATTTTAGCAGCCATGTCCACGCAGTATTGGTTAAAGAGATATCCATATCTATGAAGGGCATTAAAGCTATTTTCTCTTATCATTATTTTATATGCATAAAATTGCATACATGAAACTGTTTTTTGTGGATTAGATTCCCCAGTGCTTGGAAAAGTTTGCGGTATATTTATGCTGTAGCCATCCTCACCATTCAAAAATATAATAGGGTATTGCAAGGGGTCATATGAACGATGAATTTCTGATACTCGATGGAGAGTATTGTTGCGTGAATGTAAGATAATATCGCGGGGACCAGCATTCTCATCAACTATCAATACTGCGACCTCGCCTGTAGTCGGAGAATTATAGCGACCACGGTGTTCGCTAACAGGGTGCTTGTCGGCATGGATTATAACCCTATAGTTATTGGAATTAGAAGGCATACGTTCCATAGAAGTCATAAAACTTTGAACGTACACATTATTCCCGAGAAGAATTTCTTGAATGAATTTTAAGATATCTCTTTGGAGAGTTGGTGCAGCATTTTGGCGCAACGAAAGCTGTTCCTCTTCGAAAGAAAAATAAATTTGCAAAAATTTTGGAACCATGTTAGACGGTGGCAATAGGCTTCCAATAATGTGGTACACTTGTCCATGTATTTTAAAAGTGGGCATGAAATTTCCTTCTCTTATTTCATTACCACCAAACGACGTCATAGCGAAACAACCATTGTACTTTCTAATATTTTGTTTAAAATGGTTGGACGACGTATGCTCGCCTGTAAGTAGCGCCTTAACTGTTGGAGGAGGCTCGCCGATGTCATTTAATTTGACATGGCCCTTACTACAACACATACCTGGGGTTTCGTTCGACCACTTTCGAGCTTTACAAAAAACGCAAATTTCACTCATATGACCCATGAAAAGGGAAGAATGTTCCATATAGTTTAAATCCGGTCTGTAGTTAAATGCTGATTTCGTATGAATCGCCACATGTCTCCTCTGCATTCCACGCAACCTTGAGTTCTCTAAACTATTTGCATGCTCAGCGACTGTCTCGTTTCTTCTGAACCTAATTTGGCGCCTGTTTCCAGAAGATATAGATAACTGCGATTTTGCTTTTGGCATGTCTAAGAAATTGTTTAACAAAATCATAAACTTATAATTAACTTAATTGGGTAAGAGCTTAATTTAAAATTTTACCTTTGAATTTAAGAAAATGTAATTTATGTACGCAGAACTTTTCACACCTTTGTACAATACGATCATAAATACAATGAAGTTTGCATGCATGTAAGTAGGTGTGTTTTTTTCTACAGAATGCGCCGCTTCGATTTTCAATATTTGTCAACATAAAAATCAAAGCCAAACGCAATTTTGTTTGCCAAAAACAATAAAAATGCGAATTAATAGGAATTGAGAGGCATAAGGTAAAAGAGACTTTGATTTTGCCGTCCGTACTTCCATATGTATGTACCATTATTGTACGTGAGGTTACTGCGCAGCAAAAAAATGGAAAGAGCGCGCTCATTGCATTCTTAAAATACATACATACATATATGTGTTTGTTATTATAATTTGTAGAATCAGCAAAAATGCTCTTTATATTACTTCTCTTTTGTCGAAGGCTTACGCATCTCTTAGTCAAATTACATTTTCTCTACGTTGAGTTCATACACACCCACACATAAATTTTTGTTCCGCTGTAGCTTGAGTTTGATCTTTGAAAATTCTTATGCTTGCATTGTTTGAAGCTTTTATAAATTTCATTCTAGAAATAAGGGGCTTAAAGTTTTGAAAATGGAAAAAATGATAACGCCACCTGGTTTATTTTTGGGAAAACTTGCTTCTTAAAAAAATTTCATAAAAATTGGACCATTACTTTTCGAGATTAGCCGTTACGAATATTTTCATATAAGCAATTTTATATAATTAGTATAGAGTATAGATATATGTAGATATAGATTTCCAAAAGATGTAGCGGATGCAATCAATGGATACACGCCTGTGGTCTGAAGCCCAATGAAGTTGTTAAAAATGTCCGAATCTGCAGCAATCATTTCAAACCAACTGATTACAACACCAGGAACAATGACATTGGCAAAATATGTATGTTTAAAAAGAAATGTGATTCCTTCGGTGGATATGACAATTGCATGTATCCAAAACGTTACTGGTGCTGGTAGGTTTAAAGAATTGTTGTCACAGGTCAACGTATTAATTAAAACAGAACTATTAACAGAGTGGAAAACTGAAAGTTCTGGCATTACGGAAACGTCGCCCGTAAATAAAAGACGCTTTGCTGAACCTCGTTTTGTCATACTCCTGATATTGCTACACCCAGACGTGCCAGCCGCATTTTATCGTTTGTTAAACGGTCTTTTGATAAGAAAATTGAAATAATCAAAATGCTCCGAAACAAAAAAAAATATTTTAAAAAACGAGTTAATTGTGTAGAAGAATTACTTTGTCACTTGCGAGAGAAGAACTTAATAGGTGCGGAAGCAGAAGAAATGATGGTACATATAACTAATATTTGCATTTGTTTGAAATACATACATACAATACATACATATGTACTTGCAGGATTTAATTCCTGAAAATGTAAAAGCGATGGTGTCACGAAAATTAAAGGGATCGAAGTGGTACACCAAGGAAATAAGAAGTTTTGCTCTGACACTTCATTTCTACTCGCCAAAAGCTTACCGATATGTACGCGAATCTTGGAGGAATATGCTTCAACACCCATCAACCCTGCGCAAAAGGGCCAAAGCCTGTAATAATAAATCTCGTACTTGACGAGATGGCAATTAGAGAACAAAAAATTTACAACCGGAAAGGTTTTGAAAGATGTATAGATTTAGGTACAATGAACGGCAATACAGGGTGTGACTCCACTCCTGTGGCGAATTGCGCCCTTGTAATATTGGCAGTATCCTTAAACGACCACTGGAAGGTTCCCATCGGATATTTTTTAATCCGGTCTCTACGTGCAGAAGAACGTGCTAATTTGCTAGAGGAATCTTTATTTCTATTAAACATCGTTGGTGCGAATGTTTAATCAATTACATTTGACGGTGCAGCCACAAATTTATCAATGTGTACATGCTTAGGAGCAAACTTACACTACGGTCCGTCATTTAGACCATCCTTTATTAATCCAGTTACGAAAGAATTGTGCTACATTTTCATTGACGTCTGCCATATGATAAAGTTAGTTAGAAATTGTTTAGGTGATATGCAATTATTAAAAACGAGTTCGGGCGAAACTATACGATGGCAATATTTCTCCGACTTATACGCGCTACAAACAAGCGAGGGACTGCGTTTAACTACAAAATTGACCAAAAAACATATTTATTATAAAAACAGTATTATGAACGTTAAGCTAGCTTTTCAAACCTTAAGTAAGAGTGTTGCAGACTCTTTAATTTTTTTAGAACCAAAAATAAAAAGACCGAACAATCAATGAACGATTCCGAAATAGTGCTGCTACTGCTAAGTTCTGTTTTAATTTTAAAAATATGGGAGATATGCTCAATTGTAAAAATCAGTTCTCAAAACACGAATTTTGTAGGGCATTGGCCGAATCTTCGTATTCTGACTTAAAATCGCATGCATACGTGTGTTCGTTGTTTGTCGCAAATGACATACTTTTAATTAAATCAGGACGCACAACGGTTTTTGGGAATGATTATTGCTTTGCGAAATATTTTTCCATTATTTGATAAACTTAAGAGTTTTGGTATGACATACCTCTTAACATATAAACTTTCCCAAGATTTTTCAGAAACTTTTTTTTGGTGCAATTAGGGCAAGAGGAGGTTTCAACAACAATCCCAATGCAGTACAGTTTAAGACTGCATATCGACGCTTGTTAGTTAGGCACGAATTAAGTGCGATTGAAAGCGCAAACTGCATTTTCGATGGCGTTTCTATACTTGAGGCCTCTTCCACGTCTAGTTGTAAGGCCAGCAATGATAATGAGACACTATTTATGTTGACAATATTGTTCGATATATCGCTGGATTTGTGGCATCAAAAATGCAAAAGAAAATAATATGCCCAATCTGTCAAGACCAATTGCTAGGCGATGATATGCCACCGCTTGTATCACACAAAAATGTGGGACTATTTATAACAGCATCTAGAGACGTCTGCAATATTTGTATAACATCAGAAAAAATTTTGAGACAATTACTGGTGCAAAGCCCGGTCAAAACTGTAAAATTAGTTTTAGCGAATAAAATGTTCCAAAATTTAGGTTGTCTTCTCAAATAAAATAATGGACGATCACTTATTTACCAATGAGGTACTAAACAATTACCGCACGCAGTTAAGTAAAAAAGTTATAAGTTTTTATCTCGATATTCGTTTGTTTTTTGATAGCAAAAAATCTGCCGAACAGAAGGTTTACATTACAAATAAATTCACAAAACTAATATTGTTTCGGAACCAATAATTGGCTTAGCCAAAAAGTTAGTTAATGTAAGTAGTTTTGCGGAGACTCATATTAAAAAATTCCATGAAAATGAATAACATTGCGAATATTGTAAAGGGATACTGTACAATTTTTGCCACTATAGTTTTTTGTCTCTTTAGTTGGATAATCAATGAGTAAATTTTTACTCAGTTAAAACTAAATTTATATATATGTATGTACATGAATTAAATATTCTTAAATAAAAAATTTGCTAATCATTATAAATGAAATCGTGTATGTTTGATTTCCAAGTAGATATGAAATAAAATTTGAATACTTCATCAGTACACTTTATTTTGTATGAGTAAACTTCGTCAAAAAAGGGTATAAGCCCCCCACAGTGAAGCAACCCTTTTCAAATTAATTTTTTGGCGCAACTGCAGATATGTCAAACGTGTAAAACCTGCGCATGCGCACAACGTACATTTGAACTAAAACTATCTCCCTTTGATTGCTGAATTTTTACGCATTGCGCAGATAGGTTACTGCCAATATATGAGAATTATATATATGATTATGGTTAAGTTTTTATAAAAAACTGATTTTTATCGTTTTTTTCACACAAATATATTTCTTAATTTTTCAAATATTTTCGATTATTTCGACCATTAATAAATGTGTTTTTGGATTTCTGTCTATTTTTGAAAATTTCAATATTTAATTTGGGGAGCGGGTTGGCTTACTATTTCGCATGCAAATGGCAATGAAGTAGCAAGTTGAGCACATTACCACTTCACTTGTTATGTACAACGAAGCAGTAATTTGCACCAATTTCCATTTCTATTGCAATGTACAATGAAGCATCAAGTTGTACACAATACCCCTTCGCTTACAATATACAACGGAGCAGCAAGTTGCCCTTATGAACACTTGCCTTGCAAAAGATAATGAAGTGACAACTTGCCCTTATGAATTCTTCATTGGAAGATGTAAGTGAAGTGGTATGAATAAGTTTTCAAACACAAGCCCTGTACAAATTGTCATCGGTTCTGGAAGCTCTCGTATACTGGGGCTGCAAATTCCCACTTCATTGGAAAGCATATACGATTTGCTACTGAGTATGTATGTGCATACATATATATATGTATATGTTTGTATGGAATGGTGATCTCCTGTTCCAGCTCAAGCAGAACGATGATGCTAACACCGAGAAACTACATACGGCGGTAAAAGAGGTTCTAACAGCCAAAGCAGATGTTAAAACCCTTATGGAATTGGTGCCGGTTGAAAATCACGACATCGATGAAGTTACCACTCCCGATGAAGTGTGCTCCGCCATTAACACGCTGTGTGGCTCTGCTCAATTGCAACCATCCAACATAAAATCTACGCGAAAGCCCTACGGAGGTACACAAACGGCAACTTTACTGCGGCCCGAAAGTGTAACTAGCAAGCTGCTAGAAAAGGGAAAGGTCAGAATCGGGTGGGTAATATGTAGAATTCTACAAAAAATTCAACCAAAGCGTTGCTATAAATGTTGTGACTTTGGTCATATCTCAAAGAACTGCCGAAGCAGCGACGACTTTAGCAAATTATGCTTCAAGTGTGGCCAGGTTGGTCATAATATCAAAACGTGCACCAATGCCTATAACTGCTTGTTATGTGCAAAGCGCGGAAGTGGTTATAGTAACCACATCACTGGAGGCACAAAGTGTCCAGTATACCAGTATCTATACTAAAAAAAATAAAACAATGATGAAATTATTGCAATTAAATCCAAATCACCGCTGCGCAAGATCTTCTCTCGCAAACCATTTTGGAAATAGAAATCGACGTGTCAATACTCAGCGAGCCTAACAAAATGAAGTCACCACCATGCTGGGTTCAAGATACAAGCGGAAAGGCGGCCCTATGGGTATGTGGAAGTCCGGCTCTCTGGATGCAAAATACCTATAGAGATAATTGCTTCGTAGGTGCAGAAATCAATGACATATACGTTTGAAGCTGCTACATTGCTCCAAGTGCAAGTATTCAAGAGTTCTAAGATATCGTTTTAAAGCTTGCAATCGATGCAAGAGACAAGAAAAATATTATCATCGCATATTATACCCCAGCACAATCCATAGGGGAAGAGCTCTTCTCCAGGCTTTCGCATGTCTAGACGTGGTTCTACTGAATAGAGGCTCTGAGCACACTTTTAGTAGAAATAGTTTTGGGTCGATAATAGACCTGACTTTTATCAGCTCCGAGCTATTAAGGTTTGCGGAATGGGAAAATAGTAGGAGTCTATTAGTGGCACGCGGTGGTTAGGGGGAGGAAAAGAATACTGTTTAATCATCACCCTGGACATCAGAAACGCGTTCAATAGGGCTAATTGGGCCAAAATACACGATAGACTAGAGAACATCGGAGTCTCGTACTATATACGCAGGCTTATTCGAAGCTACTTCCATTCTCGTGTACTGTACTACTGTACGAGACCGAGAAAGGTTTGGAGAGAGCAGAAATAACAGGCGGAGTTCCACAAGGGTCCGTTCTTGGACTTTTACTGTGGAACATAATGTACGACAGGGTACTCCGCGTGGAGCTACCCGAAGGCTCAACTATAGTTGGCCTTGCAGACGATATCGCAGTACTGGTAAAAGCGAAACATCGTGAAACTATCTGCGAAAAATCCTCGTCCGCCGTTACAGTTATTAAAGACTGGATGGAAAGTTACGGACTTAACCTGGCACCGCATACAACAGAGGCAATACTCATCTCGAATCGAAAGAAGCTTGAAGAAATGGAGCTGAAAATTGGCAACTACACTGTCTCGACTAAGCCTACCATTAAATACCTAGGTATGATGCTGGACGCTTAACCTTCAAAGCCCACTTGAACTACGCTAGGGAAAAAGCAGTTGCAACAGTAACGGCACTGTCGAGAGTAATGCTAAACATAAGAGGACCAAAGGGGCGTCGACGTCTACTTATAGCGAGTGTGGTTAAAAACCAAATTCTCTATGGGGCCCCTATTTGGGCACACGCAACACAGTGCGTGGCGTATTACCGCAGAATCAACTCTACATACCGCCTTTGCTCACTACAGGTTTGTAATGCATTTAGAACGGTATCTGATGATGCCGCTTTCGTATAAGCTAGTATGACACCCATAGACATACTGGCAAAAGAGGCGCATACGCTGGCTACGGCATCATCCTACGTTACACAACAGGGTCGAGATCGTGCTCTGAAGATTAGCCTCATGGAGTGGCAAAACAGTTGGAATAACACCTCAAAAGGTCGTTGGACCTATCGATGTATTCCAAATCTGGCCACTTTGGTTAACAGAACACATGGCGATGTTGACTTATACTTAACGCAATTCCTGAGGGGACACGGCTGTTTCAAGGCATACCTGTTTAAGTACAAACACGACAACGACCCATACTGAGATATATGCCATGGCGACGTAGAAGATTTCTACCATGTATATTTTGTGTTCCCCCGTTTTAGTCGCCAAATCAACGTACTGAGGACTACAATTGGTGGGGTGCTTGCACCGGAGACCATCATCAGTCACATTATGAAAGGTCTTCGTGAATGGACATCAACAAGCGATGTAATTTCTTCAAGCTTAAAACAACTTAGAGGACTAGAGACAGCGGCGAGCGAACCATTAATCTAACTCAAACCACGTGCCCAAAACAGGTTGCTCGAAATATCGTCCATTCCGACAGCTAAAGAATCCAGCGAAGGCGATGCTCGGAACCCCGTCCGTTCCGATATTCCTCAAAATGTGAAGCTCTCTATCAGGCTGCTTGGAATCTCGTCCTTTCCGACAGCCCCCAGATAGATAGGGAGGATGTTCGGAGTCGGCATAAAACTGTAGGTCCCTTCGCTTGTGGTGTAATATAAAGACGCACACTACAAATGGTAGGAGAAAGCTCGGTCAAACACTGAGCTATATAGTGTTAGCGCCAAATTATTATTATTATTATTATTATAAAGTCCGACACTGAAAAAAAATATAGACATATGCAAACCATATCTTCAACGGAGTATCATTTTCTTTGGCACCAGTTCACTTGAATGCCTTCAAAGTGGTTCATGTTTCGGAGGCGGGTATTATGAGAAAGTTTTTGTGCGTCCAGCGAGAGCTCTTCTTTGAAATTGAGACCAAAGTCCAAAGTAACACTCGCAGGCAAGAACCAAAACCTTGGCCGCGATGAAGATTTAAATTGCGAAAACGAAATCTATGTCTCTAGTTAGCAAGTCAACTTGGGTAGAATATACTTATTTTTCCCCATCGGTAGAAATCTTACGACGCGACGTGTTAAAATTTCTGCAAAAACGATTTTGGAGTTGTGTCAATTCTAATCTAATCTTATTGGACTCAGTATACAAATTCAATAAATAAATTTATCAGGGCAATTTGGCCAGGTAGTAGCATAAGAACAAAAACAATAATCGTAAAGTATTTTTTTTTGATTTATGGAAAATGAAAATATTAAAACATAGTATTTTTTATAAATAAAACAAATGTAAAAGGTAAGGTAAATTAGACACATTATTGCACGCCTTTTATTTGCCAACTCTCTATTGAACTTTAATCCAATTTCAAAAAGTTATATGACACTTAAGGTTTTTTTGCATTATTTTTTAATGCTATTTAACCTACGGCTGCTTTCATATTTTATTTAAATACATATAATAAACAAGTGCCACCGTCACTGGTTGGCACACTTTGCTTTTCTATATTTTATCGTTGTGTATAAAACGAGTTATTGTATTTAGTAACAATTTGTACTTAAAAAGCACAGCTGAAATTTGTGCCTCCTTTTTTTGTGGCATATATATGGATAAACCAAATAAAAACTATCAATTTATTTAAAAATCAAAAAATGTTGTTAAATCGAGCAGATATTGTAAACAATGGAACAAAAACTCACAGGTGCGCCTGTAAAACATACATATGTTATACTATACATTCTCAAAAGTTTCATATTTTAACAATAATATTGGACTAAAAGGTTATTGTTTTATCTTTCTAACTATGTACATCCGTTTCAATTAAAAATTATATATTAAATGCCCCTCAATGTCGATAAAAGCACCCATTGCATAGTCTTTGTGCTCGAAAGGCTCTTCGATGATTCTGCGGCTTATCAGATATGTACATAGTTCAAAGTGAAGTACTGATTTTTCAAAAATGTGTATTAATTTTAATTAGAAATGCATATAATTAGAAAGAATAGTCAATTATCTTTCGGTTCATGTTATTTTCTTTTAAAAATATTAATATTGTATGAAAATTTTCAACTTGTGAAAATTACCATTTTGCATGTGCAGAGTACATGTCCGGCATTTCATATGCTTGTAAATCTTTTAAAATTTTTTTATATTTTCTATAAAAAATTCAACTTGTGAAAATTGCCTTATGGCATGGGCAGAGTACATGCACGGCATTTCACATAAGCACTTGTAATTCAAGTATAAATTTTTTTTAAATATTCAATAAAAATGGATGTTATTAGAAAGAATAATCAATTATCTTTCAGTCCCTTATATTTTGTTTTTAATTTAATAAATAATTTTTATGAAATTTTCGAACTTTTGAAAATTGCGTTATTACATGTGCAGAGTACATACATATGTATATGGCATTCCACATAGTTTAAGTAAAGTATTGATTTTTTTAAATATTCAATAATTTCAAATAGAAATGGATGTTATAAGAAAGATCAATGAATTATCTTTCAATCCATTATATTATATTTTGAACTTTTGAGAATTACCTTATTGCATATGTACATACATACATACATATGTAAGCCAAATCCTAAATGATTTTAAACTAAAATGGATATTATAACAAAGGTAAATCAATTATCCTTCCGCCATTGCAATTTTTTTTTTTAATTTTATAGATATTTTTTATGAAACTTTGAACTTTTGAGAAATGCTTTATTGCAAGTATGTACATATATGTAATATATGACAATTTACATAGTTGTAATTAAATTATTAATTATTAAAAATATAAATGCAAATTATAGGAAAGATTAGTCATTTATCTCTCTGCTCATATTATTTTATTATCAATAAATATATTTTTATGAAATTTAAGATTTTGGATTTATAACTTTGTTTTCTATTTTCTTATATATTTTCAGGCCAGGTGAAACGAAACGAGCAGGACTATACTGAAGGATGTGGTTTAACAAAGCTTTTCAAAGTACCTTCAATCAACCAATATAAAATGAATTTATATATACATATTTATAAAACAAAAATATATTTTAAATCCTTAAAGTTAGATTACTATTTTAAGTGATTTAATTAAGATTTAATTTCGATTAATTTTAGTCTTCTTTGATGATACCTAATATGTAAAACTGTTTTCTTATATTAACTACTCTTTAAATAAGTTTATCAAATGTAGATTAATGAAAATTTGTAAAATTAAGTTCTTTAATTGTAAAAATATGTGTTTCATTTAATGAATGTAAAATTATCTATATACAAGCAGGAAGTAACTAATAAAACTATTTACCGAATAGTCACCGGTAACTAAAAGGATAACCTGTAAAATTGTTTAGGATAACACATATGTACGTAACCAATCAACGTAATGGCGGTATCAAATAGGAATTATTAAAGATAACTAATAAAATAAATTAGTAGTGTTCTCGAAGTTCTTGTACGCAAAAACTTTCAAGAAACTTGCAAAGTAGGGGAAATCGAGAGAGCGAATTGACATTTCGTTTTGAGGGGAAGTTGATAATTTTTACTGGACAAATTTTTGCCAGTAAAAACTTGCAAATAGTAAAAACAGCTGATCAAAAGCAGCTGATTGCAATTTGGATATATACGAAATTTTTGTTTAAGTGTTTTAAAGGCGAAAATTATAAAATGTGGGTATCAAACTTGCAAAAAGCAAGTACAAGTTCCTTTGGTTAAGCTTCGTTAGTGGAATGTTTCAGGAAAACACTAATACAACGTTTTTCATTTTGTATATTTGGATGAGGAGAAAAATTTAATCAGCTGTTCGTCAAACTTGCAAGTTTTTACTGGTTTTCCGTTCTTGTACTTTTTGGTATATTTTTCACTCTGAGAGCGAACGTTGTCAAATTCTAAGAAATTTCTTTACTGGATAATTCTTACTGGAGAAGTACGAGTACAGACCTATTGTGGTAACCAATAGAGGACGGCTAAAACAAAAGTAACGAATTTGCTAACACATATAAAACGGAACGTAAGCACTTATCGAACTTGTTTGCTAACCATTACCCGTCTTGTACTCTACAAAGAAACTAAGCGTTAGCGTTCACTTGCTCGATTGTTAGAAAACTAGTTAAATTTGTTCTAGCCGTGGGAAGAAAATGATCATTTCCCCTCTATGGTTCACGACGGAGTGATCATCCTACTCGTTCTTACTCATGGCATTTACCTATATCTTTTTCCACTCTCGCTCTAATATTGTCGGTTACAGAGTCTGGTAATTTTTTGTTTAGAGTACCAGTTTTATTAGTTACCGGCTCTGTTATCTACTTATTATTGCTAACTACTCACACTTGTTACCCTAATGGTTAGCTTCTTGTTATCGGAAACAGTTTTACAACCACTTCTATTTGTTACCTACAGGTTACCGCCAACCGTTAGCTAACGATTAGCTAACCGTTACCCATGTACTAAACAAATTTTTTAAATCAAAATTTTTTTTTTAATTCAAGTATTTTATTTTACAATTTTAATCAAATTGCAATGTTTAAGCTTATATTAATTATTAATAGTTTCTAAACTAACTTTAATTAGTATATATGTATATACATTTTTGTTTTAAAGAATTTATTTCTATATCTACTTATATACATACATAGCTTATATCTATTCTGCCCCGAGGAACGTCATTCTTCAACCTGCAATGGCCATATGATCCAGTAAATATTGCTAAAAATATAAAAAAAAAAGAAAATAAAGTTATAAATCAAAAGTAGAAAATTTGCATACAAAATATTAATATTTTTAAAAGAAAATCACAGAAAGATAATTGACTGTTATTTCTAATAATATTGCTTTAAATTGGTAGTTATTTAGCAGTTTTGTAAAATTTATACCTTTCTCACAACTATGTGAAATACATGCGGAATCAACTCTACATACCGCCTTTGCTCACTACAGGTTTGTAATGCATTTAGAACGGTATCTGATGATGCCGCTTTCGTATAAGCTAGTATGACACCCATAGACATACTGGCAAAAGAGGCGCACACGCTGGCTACGGCATCATCCTACGTTACACAACAGGGTCGAGATCGTGCTCTGAAGATTAGCCTCATGGAGTGGCAAAACAGTTGGAATAACACCTCAAAAGGTCGTTGGACCTATCGATGTATTCCAAATCTGGCCACTTTGGTTAACAGAACACATGGCGATGTTGACTTATACTTAACGCAATTCCTGAGGGGACACGGCTGTTTCAAGGCATACC
Organism: Philophylla caesio; assembly: GCA_963971545.1. Lineage (NCBI taxonomy): Eukaryota > Metazoa > Arthropoda > Insecta > Diptera > Tephritidae > Philophylla > Philophylla caesio. Next base: position 33,896,909 of record OZ020608.1, on the reverse strand, counting down.
TGTTTAAGTACAAACACGACAACGACCCATACTGAGATATATGCCATGGCGACGTAGAAGATTTCTACCATGTATATTTTGTGTTCCCCCGTTTTAGTCGCCAAATCAACGTACTGAGGACTACATCTGGTGGGGTGCTTGCACCGGAGACCATCATCAGTCACATTATGAAAGGTCTTCGTGAATGGACATCAACAAGCGATGTAATTGCTTCAAGCTTAAAACAACTTAGAGGACTAGAGACAGCGGCGAGCGAACCATTAATCTAACTCAAACCACGTGCCCAAAACAGGTTGCTCGAAATATCGTCCATTCCGACAGCTAAAGAATCCAGCGAAGGCGATGCTCGGAACCCCGTCCGTTCCGATATTCCTCAAAATGTGAAGCTCTCTATCAGGCTGCTTGGAATCTCGTCCTTTCCGACAGCCCCCAGATAGATAGGGAGGATGTTCGGAGTCGGCATAAAACTGTAGGTCCCTTCGTTTGTGGTGTAATATAAAGACGCACACTACAAATGGTAGGAGAAAGCTCGGTCAAACACTGAGCTATATAGTGTTAGCGCCAAATTATTATTATTATTATTATTATAAAGTCCGACACTGAAAAAAAATATAGACATATGCAAACCATATCTTCAACGGAGTATCATTTTCTTTGGCACCAGTTCACTTGAATGCCTTCAAAGTGGTTCATGTTTCGGAGGCGGGTATTATGAGAAAGCTTTTGTGCGTCCAGCGAGAGCTCTTCTTTGAAATTGAGACCAAAGTCCAAAGTAACACTCGCAGGCAAGAACCAAAACCTTGGCCGCGATGAAGATTTAAATTGCGAAAACGAAATCTATGTCTCTAGTTAGCAAGTCAACTTGGGTAGAATATACTTATTTTTCCCCATCGGTAGAAATCTTACGACGCGACGTGTTAAAATTTCTGCAAAAACGATTTTGGAGTTGTGTCAATTCTAATCTAATCTTATTGGACTCAGTATACAAATTCAATAAATAAATTTATCAGGGCAATTTGGCCAGGTAGTAGCATAAGAACAAAAACAATAATCGTAAAGTATTTTTTTTTTTATTTATGGAAAATGAAAATATTAAAACATAGTATTTTTTATAAATAAAACAAATGTAAAAGGTAAGGTAAATTAGACACATTATTGCACGCCTTTTATTTGCCAACTCTCTATTGAACTTTAATCCAATTTCAAAAAGTTATATTACACTTAAGGTTTTTTTGCATTATTTTTTAATGCTATTTAACCTACGGCTGCTTTCATATTTTATTTAAATACATATATTAAACAAGTGCCACCGTCACTGGTTGGCACACTTTGCTTGTCTATATTTTATCGTTGTGTATAAATATAATCTGAAAACGAGTTATTGTATTTAGTAACAATTTGTACTTAAAAAGCACAGCTGAAATTTGTGCCTCCTTTTTTTGTGGCATATATATGGATAAACCAAATAAAAACTATCAATTTATTTAAAAAACAAAAAATGTTGTTAAATCGAGCAGATATTGTAAACAATGGAACAAAAACTCACAGGTGCGCCTGTAAAACATACATATGTTATACTATACATTCTCAAAAGTTTCATATTTTAACAATAATATTGGACTAAAAGGTTATTGTTTTATCTTTCTAACTATGTACATCCGTTTCAATTAAAAATTATATATTAAATGCCCCCTCAATGTCGATAAAAGCACCCATTGCATAGTCTTTGTGCTCGAAAGGCTCTTCGATGATTCTGCGGCTTATCACATACATATGTACATAGTTCAAAGTGAAGTACTGATTTTTCAAAAATGTATATTAATTTTAATTAGAAATGCATATAATTAGAAAGAATAGTCAATTATCTTTCGGTTCATGTTATTTTCTTTTAAAAATATTAATATTGTATGAAAATTTTCAACTTGTGAAAATTACCATTTTGCATGTGCATGTAAGTTTATCAAATGTAGATTAATGAAAATTTGTAAAATTAAGTTCTTTAATTGTAAAAATATGTGTTTTATTTAATGAATGTAAAATTATCTATATACAAGCAGGAGGTAACTAATAAAACTATTTACCGAATAGTCACCGGTAACTAAAAGGATAACCTGTAAAATTGTTTAGGATAACACATATGTACGTAACCAATCAACGTAATGGCGGTATCAAATAGGAATTATTAAAGATAACTAATAAAATAAATTAGTAGTGTTCTCGAAGTCAATAGTTTGTAACAATTGTTACAAACTATCACGTTTTGGCGTTCTTGTACGCAAAAACTTTCAAGAAACTTGCAAAGTAGGGGAAATCGAGAGAGCGAATTGACATTTCGTTTTGAGGGGAAGTTGATAATTTTTACTGGACAAATTTTTGCCAGTAAAAACTTGCAAGTAGTAAAAACAGCTGATCAAAAGCAGCTGATTGCAATTTTTAAAGGCGAAAATTATAAAATGTGGGTATCAAACTTGCAAAAAGCAAGTACAAGTTCCTTTGGTTAAGCTTCGTTAGTGGAATGTTTCAGGAAAACACTAATACAACGTTTTTCATTTTGTATATTTGGATGAGGAGAAAAATTTAATCAGCTGTTCGTCAAACTTGCAAGTTTTTACTGGTTTTCCGTTCTTGTACTTTTTGGTATATTTTTCACTCTGAGAGCGAACGTTGTCAAATTCTAAGAAATTTCTTTACTGGATAATTCTTACTGGAGAAGTACGAGTACAGACCTATTGTGGTAACCAATAGAGGACGGCTAAAACAAAAGTAACGAATTTGCTAACACATATAAAACGGAACGTAAGCACTTATCGAACTTGTTTGCTAACCATTACCCGTCTTGTACTCTACAAAGAAACTAAGCGTTAGCGTTCACTTGCTCGATTGTTAGAAAACTAGTTAAATTTGTTCTAGCCGTGGGAAGAAAATGATCATTTCCCCTCTATGGTTCACGACGGAGTGATCATCCTACTCGTTCTTACTCATGGCATTTACCTATATCTTTTTCCACTCTCGCTCTAATATTGTCGGTTACAGAGTCTGGTAATTTTTTGTTTAGAGTACCAGTTTTATTAGTTACCGGCTCTGTTATCTACTTATTATTGCTAACTACTCACACTTGTTACCCTAATGGTTAGCTTCTTGTTATCGGAAACAGTTTTACAACCACTTCTATTTGTTACCTACAGGTTACCGCCAACCGTTAGCTAACGATTAGCTAACCGTTACCCATGTACTAAACAAATTTTTTAAATCAAAATTTTTTTTTTAATTCAAGTATTTTATTTTACAATTTTAATCAAATTGCAATGTTTAAGCTTATATTAATTATTAATAGTTTCTAAACTAACTTTAATTAGTATATATGTATATACATTTTTGTTTTAAAGAATTTATTTCTATATCTACTTATATACATACATAGCTTATATCTATTCTGCCCCGAGGAACGTCATTCTTCAACCTGCAATGGCCATATGATCCAGTAAATATTGCTAAAAATATAAAAAAAAAGAAAATAAAGTTATAAATCAAAAGTAGAAAATTTGCATACAAAATATTAATATTTTTAAAAGAAAATCACAGAAAGATAATTGACTGTTATTTCTAATAATATTGCTTTAAATTGGTAGTTATTTAGCAGTTTTGTAATATTTATACCTTTCTCACAACTATGTGAAATACATGCGGAATCAACTCTACATACCGCCTTTGCTCACTACAGGTTTGTAATGCATTTAGAACGGTATCTGATGATGCCGCTTTCGTATAAGCTAGTATGACACCCATAGACATACTGGCAAAAGAGGCGCACACGCTGGCTACGGCATCATCCTACGTTACACAACAGGGTCGAGATCGTGCTCTGAAGATTAGCCTCATGGAGTGGCAAAACAGTTGGAATAACACCTCAAAAGGTCGTTGGACCTATCGATGTATTCCAAATCTGGCCACTTTGGTTAACAGAACACATGGCGATGTTGACTTATACTTAACGCAATTCCTGAGGGGACACGGCTGTTTCAAGGCATACCTGTTTAAGTACAAACACGACAACGACCCATACTGAGATATATGCCATGGCGACGTAGAAGATTTCTACCATGTATATTTTGTGTTCCCCCGTTTTAGTCGCCAAATCAACGTACTGAGGACTACATCTGGTGGGGTGCTTGCACCGGAGACCATCATCAGTCACATTATGAAAGGTCTTCGTGAATGGACATCAACAAGCGATGTAATTGCTTCAAGCTTAAAACAACTTAGAGGACTAGAGACAGCGGCGAGCGAACCATTAATCTAACTCAAACCACGTGCCCAAAACAGGTTGCTCGAAATATCGTCCATTCCGACAGCTAAAGAATCCAGCGAAGGCGATGCTCGGAACCCCGTCCGTTCCGATATTCCTCAAAATGTGAAGCTCTCTATCAGGCTGCTTGGAATCTCGTCCTTTCCGACAGCCCCCAGATAGATAGGGAGGATGTTCGGAGTCGGCATAAAACTGTAGGTCCCTTCGTTTGTGGTGTAATATAAAGACGCACACTACAAATGGTAGGAGAAAGCTCGGTCAAACACTGAGCTATATAGTGTTAGCGCCAAATTATTATTATTATTATTATTATAAAGTCCGACACTGAAAAAAAATATAGACATATGCAAACCATATCTTCAACGGAGTATCATTTTCTTTGGCACCAGTTCACTTGAATGCCTTCAAAGTGGTTCATGTTTCGGAGGCGGGTATTATGAGAAAGCTTTTGTGCGTCCAGCGAGAGCTCTTCTTTGAAATTGAGACCAAAGTCCAAAGTAACACTCGCAGGCAAGAACCAAAACCTTGGCCGCGATGAAGATTTAAATTGCGAAAACGAAATCTATGTCTCTATTTTTCCACATCGGTAGAAATCTTACGACGCGACGTGTTAAAATTTCTGCAAAAACGATTTTGGAGTTGTGTCAATTCTAATCTAATCTTATTGGACTCAGTATACAAATTCAATAAATAAATTTATCAGGGCAATTTGGCCAGGTAGTAGCATAAGAACAAAAACAATAATCGTAAAGTATTTTTTTTTTTATTTATGGAAAATGAAAATATTAAAACATAGTATTTTTTATAAATAAAACAAATGTAAAAGGTAAGGTAAATTAGACACATTATTGCACGCCTTTTATTTGCCAACTCTCTATTGAACTTTAATCCAATTTCAAAAAGTTATATTACACTTAAGGTTTTTTTGCATTATTTTTTAATGCTATTTAACCTACGGCTGCTTTCATATTTTATTTAAATACATATATTAAATGAACAAAACTGACGCAAATTCAGATGGTCTCGTGGTCAGTCCGTTTAAATAAAAAGAGAGATAAATTCGTATTAGACGAATGGTCAAATGTGTAAATTTATTTGTACTTATTATTGATCACAATATGAACTATACTAGGATTTTACTTACACTTGTACAAAGATTTCCTTGTGTTGGCTGGCGGTCGCTGGTGATCAAAATTGGTGTTAGCTGCTGGACGGTCCAAAAAGAAGAGAGCGCGCAAAAATTTCTATTTGTCGCCGGAGCGGCTGTTTTGCCTTAGCAAAACAGTCGGTTCGGCGAACAAAAGGATATCCCGTTAAATCGGGTGATCACTTATAGCCAATGACTAATAAGTCCGAATACCAGTATTTTTGAAGCCAGGCTGTTTCCCAGCAGTAAATCAGCCAGGGTAAACCCGTGAAAACTACCCAGCCGTAAACTGGTTCAGGCTGCTGGCCTGAACATGCCGGGCCCCTTGCCATGGGCAATATAAAAAAAGGAGGAAAACGATAGACCGCGCCAGCCAACACAGAGACAAACAGGTACATACAGTTATTATGCATTATTGCTGGTGGGCCCCAGAAACCACCAGGCCGAAGATGGTCGCTTGTACCAGCAGTCCGTTAACTGACGTTGTGGGTGTCGTGGTCACCATCAGCTTCGAGAAAACGTCGACGCCCAGCGTTATCCGAACGGGAGATGATTCGTAGAATTTCGGATCTGCCAGCCGCATGAACTGGAACGGCGTGGCGATCTGGGGGTCAACGTTGGTGCGGGGGCTTATGCGGAGGTGCTTCTCGACGACAACCGCTTGCGTCATTACCTTCTCCGACACGCCATGTTTGCCTCGAAGAATAAGAGAGCAGGATCGGTGGCTCCCAACAGCTATAGGCTCCAGCTGAAGTTCTCTGGCTAAGTTGGCGTCGATCATGCTGTTGGTCGCGCATTGGTCAATTAGGGCTCGCACCAGATGAAGGCGGCCACCAGACTCGATTTTAACTATCGCAGTTGGAGCGATAGCGTGAAATGATCGCAGAATCGGCACGGTCACATTACTCGACACTCTGCCTGTTCGGAAGCCCGCTGGCTTGATTTGTCGGATAGACCGGGAGCGCACCTTGGCCAACTCATTCTCCCGACTGTACGGAGTTTCCCGTCTCCGATTTTGTAGACGAGCATCGCGGGAAGACGGTCGGAACGGACGAGATTCCGAGCCGCCTTGTCGCCCTTGGTTGCGGTGTTGAGATGGTCGGAACGGACGTGGTTCCGAGCCACCCAGTCTCCAGTTATCGTATTGAGGGCGTGGTCGGAACGGACGCGGTTCCGAGCCACGCTCTCGCCTCTCGTGTTGCAGGAGCGGTCGGAACGGACGAGGTTCCGAGCCGCCAGCAGCAGAGGCGCGTTCTCTTGCAAGGGAGGTGGACGGTTGGAACGGACGAGGTTCCAAGCCGCTCACCCGCTCTGCCGAAGTTCTGCGGTTCGATGACGACGTAGTTTCGGTTACGGTCATCTCTTCGGCAAGTTCTGCCTCTTCCACCTGCTGAGCCCAGGACTTGTACGTCTCCGTTGGATGGATGGAGAGCACGTCATCCGAGCTGTCGTCTTCGGGCCTAGTGCTAACGCGCCCCGTCTCGGCACCAGGTTGCACCCAGTCGCTCTCATCTGCGAGATGCAGTGACGTATGGTGCTTTTCGCGGCACCTGTGGCAGCGGCCCTTACTTCCGCAGATTTCCAATCGGTGGAATGGCGATAGGCAATTCGGGCAGTACCGGTGTATGAGGATTACTCGGAGCCTCTCCTCGGCAGTCTTCTTGCGGTATTGGGGACAGAGCCTTATCGCATGGTTGCCTCCGCATAGTCGGCAGGCTATGATAAACGCCTCGGAGCTCTGCTCGGACTTCATACGTCGCGCAGTATAGCGAGTCATCTTTCCTGTAATGGGATAAATGCTAAACTTAAACACAATAGGGTTAAAAGGTTACCGCTGATTGTTGGGGTTTGGTTGGGTGGCGAGCGGGGCGCAAACTGGAGCTTCTTAAGAGGTGCTGGTCCTATCCGATGGTAACAAGACCAATTTGACGATTGGTCTCGTAACGACTCCCTTCTCGGTGCGAATTTCTGCAACTCTGACTCGTTTGTCGGTGCCGTGGTGAACGTTGACGACTCGTCCTAGTCGCCATTCGTTTGGAGGAAGGTTGTCCTCTCGAATAACAACCAGGTCGTCCACCTGTAAGTCTGGTTGCTGTCGCTTCCACTTCGTTCGCTTTTGAAGCTCGTTCAAGTACTCGTTCTTCCACCGTTGACAGAACGAATGATGCAGCGCCTTCATCTTGTGCCATCGGTTGACCACCGAGGCTGGATTCTCCGTGATCTCAATCTCAGGCGGAACTAGGATGGGACTGCCGACGAGGAAATGTCCAGGAGTCAATGGTTCCAGGCTATTGGCGTCAGTGGATGCTGCATTAAGCGGTCTTGAATTGAGACACGCTTCAATCCTACATAGTAATGTGGAAAACTCTTCGAACGTATATTTACAATTAGATGCAATTTTTCGAAAATGAGACTTGAAACTCTTTACACCTGCTTCCCATAAGCCACCCATGTGCGGAGCAGATGCTGGGATGAAATGCCAAGAGAGCTGCTGATGAAAGTATTTGGACGTTACATCAGACTTCGAATGAGCAAGAAACGCTTTAAATTCTGTTTTTAAAGCTCTAGATCCTCCGACGAAATTAGTTCCATTGTCGGAGTATATATTTTTTGGGCACCCCCTACGTGATACGAACCTTGAAAAGGCTGCCAAGAAGGTGGGAGTGCTCAAGTCGTTTGCGGCTTCCAAGTGGATAGCCTTTGTTGCGAAGCAAACGAACAGGCATACGTAACCCTTCGTGATTACGCAGCCTCGCCCTCTATAACTTTTGATCTCGAATGGACCAGCGAAATCAACGCCCGTATTAGTAAAAGGGCGCGTGAAGGTAGTACGTTCTGATGGGAGGGCCGCCATGATTTGACTTTGCGCCCGCTTCCTATAGATTGTACAAACCTTGCAGTTATGTATGATCGATTTGATCATTACTTTGACCCGAGGGATCCAATATTGCGCTCGAAGAAGCCGCAACATTAACTGGTTTTCCCCATGTAAGGAGATCTCGTGAGTAAATTGAGTTACCAGTCGCGAAAAATGAGAATTGTAGGGGAGAATTATAGGATGACGTTCGCTATAATTTAAGTCTTTCGACGCCCCAAGTCGTCCCCCCGCTCGAAGTAGATTATTTGAATCTATGAACGGATTAAGTTGGAGGATTTCACTCTTGGAACTTATTCTCTGTCCCTTCCTTAAGTCAGAACACTCACTCGGAAAGTGTTGTTCTTGACAGAGTGTTATCAGTCGTTGAGTGGTGGCTTTGATTTCCTCAGAGGAAATCGCGGTAGACGGAGCTGTAAATTTAGCTTTCCGAGTAGGGTGCGTACTTTGAAGAAATCGCAGGACATACGACAGCACTCGCAAAGCTCTCGGAAGTGAAGAGAATCTTTGAAGAATGTCATACATCTCTACAACTTTTGTCGCGTGCGACAGCACCCGCTTCTCTTCTTGGTCGGTCTGGAACACCGAGTCCTGAGAAGGCCATTCCGTTCTACCTTCTTGGAGCCAAGAAGGGCCCTGCCACCACAACGAGTTTCCAACCAAGTCGGGAGCTTCGACTCCTCGGCTGCCTAGGTCGGCTGGGTTCGAGGACGAATCCACATGGTACCAACTCCGTTGGCCAACCTTCTCTACAATTTTGGTTACCCTGTGCGCAACAAAGGTCGACCAAGAACACGGTGGCTTCCGTAGCCAAGCCAGAACGATGGTGGAATCAGTCCATAAGAAAATCTGTAAGGATCGAAGATCCAAGTTAGGAATCACTGATTCCACCATTTCTGCCAGAAGTACCGCGCCACACAACTCCAAACGAGGCAGTGAGATTGTTTTTACAGGTGCAACTCTCGTTTTCGCTAGTAGGAGATTGACCGCAACTCTGTCTCTCCCTTCGACGCGCAGGTAGATAGCCGCCGCATACGCCTTCTCCGATGCATCACAGAAACCATGAAGCTCCATCTTTTCCGTCGGTGAAAATTGTACCCATCGTGGAATTTGAATTTCTCCTATTGCCGAGTACTCCATGGCAAACTTTGACCAGCGCTCAAGTGTTGTTGAAGATACCGGCGCATCCCAATCCGTTCCTTCCAACCAGATGTTCTGCATTAACATCTTCGCCACTATGATGATCGGTGCGAGCCACCCTAGTGGATCGAACAATTTAGCGATGGCTGACAAAATCTTGCGTTTTGTCACTATTTGAAATTGATCTAACTCTTTCGCAGCGAAGTAGAATTGATCCGAACGCGCATTCCATCGTATGCCGAGAGCCTTCACGCTGCTCGTGTCTTCGAAGTCCAAGAAGTCTTGGCTGAGCAAATGAGAAACTGGAATATCGCGCAAGACTTCTTTACTATTGGCAGTCCACTTACGAAGTGGGAAACCTGCCGAACTTAAGGCCTCGGTGATTTGATCCCGGGCCTTAATGGTGGACGCTAAGTCGTGTCCACCTGCGAGCACGTCGTCGACGTACATGTGTTGCTTGAGGACTATCGAAGCGATCGGAAGCGATTCGTGAACGTCGTCGGCTAGTTGCAGAAGCGTCCTTATTGCGAGATAAGGAGCGCAGTTCACCCCGAAAGTGACAGTATTCAATTGAAATTGACGAACTGGTTCACTTGTAGAATCGCGAAAGAGTATTCTCTGAAATTTCCTCTGTTGAGGCTGAACTAGGATCTGACGATACATTTTCTCTATGTCACTACTGAAGACGAATTTGAATAACCTCCAGCGGAGGATCAGTATCGTCAGATCGCTTTGTAAAATTGGTCCAGGCAGTAGCACATCATTGAGGCTTACTCCATTGTCCGATGGACAGGACGCATTAAACACCACCCGAACCTTCGTAGAAGTGCTTTCGGGCTTGGTGACCGCATGATGGGGCAGGTAATAGTTACCGGACCGGCCCTCATCCGGGAAACTGGACACCTCAGTCATGTGATCCAGTTGTTGATACTCCTTGAGTACCCTAGTATATTCCTCTCGTAAAGAGGGATTTTTTGCCAGACGACCTTCGCTGCGAAAGAACTGTGAGAAAGCTATCTTTCGCGAGCACCCTAGAGAAACCTCTGTCGGAAAATTCCGACGAAATGGTAATGAAACTATAAATTTCCCCGATTCGTCTCGCTTGGTAGTATCCTTAAAAACCTTTTCGCAGTAATCCTCTTCTGGTGTACGAGCTCTGCTACGGGGCAGGTCTTCCAGTTCCTAAAAGGCTGCAAGCTGTCTATCCAGTGTGACCTCATTGTAGAATGAGACGCATGATGTCGTCGGCTTGGGTGAAGTCGTCCTTCCCGTCAGAATCCATCCGAAGACTGTCTCCTGAGCCAGCAGCGAGCCAAGAACGTCCTTCCGTAGACCGCCGAGCATTATTTGCGGATAAACGTCGCCTCCCAAAACAAGATCGACTTGTTCGTTCGCGAAGAACCGTTTATCCGCCAAAATCAGCCCCGGGAACGAATGCTGCAAAGCAGGATCGATATCGCAGGTCGGCAGATTTCCCGTCAGTTGAGGCAGCACTAGCGCCGTCGTCTGAATCACCACCAAAGGATCGACCGGGGATCCCAAGGTTATGGAACACGCCTGGCTGGTTTGCGCCGAAAGCGTGTTGTTGATTCCAGACACCCGTGCATTCACTTTCCTCGTTGGCAGCTTAATCCGACGTCGAAGTCGTTCCGTCATGAACGAACACTCAGATCCCGAATCTATGAGCGCTCTGGCCGAAAAAATAGACCCACGATGTCTAATGTTGACTTGAGCTGTTCCCAGTAGAACCCCTTTGTTCGTGTTCGTAAAACACGACTGTACTTGGGTGGGAGACTCAGTATTACTACTAGAGGAACTGGTACCAGAAGTGGTCCGGTTGGAACTAGTTCCGGACCCACTTGCCGAAGAATTCGAGAAACCGCTTTTTCTCGAAGTAGTTTGCTGAACTGGGTTCAAATGCAACAGTGAGTGATGCCTGGAGTGGCATACTGAGCAATTGAACGCGCTGGTGCACTTCGCGACCCCATGTCCGGAGGACAGGCAGTTCAGGCAGAGTTGACTCCTTCTAGCAAAGTTGCTTCTTTCTGAAGGAGCCATTTTTAGAAATCGTGGGCAAGATCGTATGCTGTGTGCATCGCAATTGCACAGCTTGCATTGATTCCTTGCCACACTCGCTTGAAAGGTTTGTAGTTTTCGACTTGAGTTGTCGAAACTTGACTTAGAAGGCTGCGGTCTCTGTAACCGGGAAGTACTAGGCCCTCTAATGTCAAAGACAGTTTCTAAAGTCTGGAATCGACTTGTTAGAAACCTGTCCATATCTTCCCATTTAGGAATCTCTGTTTTCTCCTGGACCGAATGTTCCCACATTGAGAGGGTGACCTCAGGTAGCTTCGTTGAGCAAAGGTATGTAATGATCGCATCCCAATTTGTTATGTCAATTATGTTATTAATTTCGCGTTGAAGATCTTTAATTGCACTTCCAGATTCAGTTCCTACCGGGGATAGGTTGAAGAGAATCTTCAATTGACTATTGACGAGAATTCTTTTATTCTCGTAGCGATCTGTAAGGTTTTTCCATGCCGTTGAAAAACCTTCATTTGTAAGTGGGCACTTACGAACTATTTCCTTTGCTTCCCCCTGAGTCTTCTGATTTAAGTGGAAAAGTTTTTCCACTGGGGTGAGTCGCTTATTCAAAATATAAATGGCCGTGAACATGTCACGAAATGTTGGCCATGACAGGTAATCTCCCTTAAAAACTTCTGTGTCGCACGGTGGGAGACGAATATGGTGCTCCAAGTCGGAAGACTCCGCAGCCATTTCCTTTTCGGCTTTATTTAGCTTGGAAGTGAGATCACCAATCATTTCCATGCATTTGAGATAAGCCGCGTAGGCTTGTTTGTGCTTTTTCTTAGCAGCAGTAGCCTCTTTTGAAGAGCTCGCAGAATCTGTACCTAAAAATTCTAAATAAGCTCGTTTAACTCTACCCCAAGATTCCTTGACTTCTTCCTTTTGGATATCCAGGACCGTTTGATTTTGATCAGTTGATGCAAAATCTCTAAAATCGGCCTCGAATTCAATCAGTGAATCCGCTAATTGAATAAAAGTCGCCATTATTACTTTTTTTTTTTTTTTTTAATTCGTTGGATTATTCGCGGTTGGATAGACTCCGAAATATGCACGTAATGCCGGAAGTTGTGATTGAATAATCCAAGAAACCACTTAAAAGGGCGAAAAGTTTTTCGAAAATCGCAGAGCCGATTGAATTTAAAAAAAATTTAAGACGACGAAAGTAGCTAAAACCCAGCAACAAACCCGCAAAATAAATAAAATTTACGAAAATAATTGTTTCCTTTAAGAGGTTGAGTACACTTAGTTGACTCTGAAAGATTTTTAAATCTGAATCTGATATAAACGTAAATTATAACTATATTGATCACACAAATCGAAATAAATTTAAAAAAGTTTTCTTCTGTAAAAAATATAAATGTTTATATATTTTCAAATGTTGGTTATAATTTTACAATATTTATAGCTTGGATTTGTTTTATATTATTTGGTATGTGACGTGATTCTTAAATTTCGTATACTAAATATCACTTGCTATAATCTTGCTCACTGAATTTGACAATTTATAAATTTATACAAAATTCTTAAAAACTTTCTCAATTCAGACTAGAAACAATATAATAAATTAATTTACAATTGAATTTCACTCATAAATATTATCACAATAATTTCAAACTTAATTATCTTGCAATCCTGTAGCGAGGATATATTGCGTCAATATCTCGCAGCTGGATATTGTACGTATGGCCACCACGTAAGCTCGCCACCCAACTCTGTATCGATTCTTTTTAATCTTTGTTCTCTATTTCGATATTTTGTTTGATTATTTATTTCTGTTTCTGTCTTATTTACCACTTTTCTGTATATTTGTTTTAATTTAGCGATCGGAAATCGCTATTTTCACACTCGTTTGAAATTTTTTTTCACGAAATTGCAGGCAGTGACTTTGTGTGTTTAATTTTGACGTTCTAAATTCTTAGCGCAGCACTGTTTAACATCAGACTTAGAAGCTGCCACAACTCTATCCAGTAATTGTATTTACTATTATAAACTATAGCTTGTCCTTTCGGAGGAACTTTAAAATTTAAATTCGCAATGTGATTTTATGTATCTTTTCACTTAGTTCAATACTGCGACAAAAGAAGATGCACCAATTATGCGAATTATTTTATTAAAATTATTTGTTACTGCCACAAAGTCACTAGTTCACTGCACAATGTTACATACATATGTATGTTGAATATTTCTATATTCAATAAAAATTGTAAGCAATAACTATGCGGAGCGATCGTAAATCGCTATTACTGCTTTTCACTTGAACTCAATAACAGTAAAAACCCGGTAATTCGGTTTAGTGATTTTGTGTGTCGTAGCGAAAGGAAAAGTATGTGTGTACAAACATACGTAACGCCGGTTGCAGCGCCTTATCATGCGATGTCGATAATGAAATTTGCCAATTAATTACAAAGTTTTAATTTTTTTTTTTTTTTTTTTTAAAAAGTTGCAGAACTGGAATTTGAAATTGGCGCACTAGAAAGTTGACCGCTATGAAAAGCTGCAACTGCACTTTATTGAATTAAGACGGCCTGAGCCGAAAGAAAATTTTATGAAAAATGCTTTATTGTTGTCGCCACACAAAATCACTCGCGCACTTTGCTTATTCACTGATTGTCTTTCATGTAAATTTTAAACCCAAAACACGTACCTTTGTATTGATGATTTCTTATGTTGCTGATTTGCTGATGTATGTATGTATGTTTATTTGCAGGTTTTTGTTTGTTGAATGTTGAATGTTGAGCTTGTAGTGATGTGGCGATGTATTGCTCCAAATATACTGTGTGGAAGATCAGTTCAATATGATTAAGTGATGAGACCCTTATTGTAAAAAATCGTTGGTTCCTTTCCAACGGCGACGAAGGACCATGAACAAAACTGACGCAAATTCAGATGGTCTCGTGGTCAGTCCGTTTAAATAAAAAGAGAGATAAATTCGTATTAGACGAATGGTCAAATGTGTAAATTTATTTGTACTTATTATTGATCACAATATGAACTATACTAGGATTTTACTTACACTTGTACAAAGATTTCCTTGTGTTGGCTGGCGGTCGCTGGTGATCAAAATTGGTGTTAGCTGCTGGACGGTCCAAAAAGAAGAGAGCGCGCAAAAATTTCTATTTGTCGCCGGACCGGCTGTTTTGCCTTAGCAAAACAGTCGGTTCGGCGAACAAAAGGATATCCCGTTAAATCGGGTGATCACTTATAGCCAATGACTAATAAGTCCGAATACCAGTATTTTTGAAGCCAGGCTGTTTCCCAGCAGTAAATCAGCCAGGGTAAACCCGTGAAAACTACCCAGCCGTAAACTGGTTCAGGCTGCTGGCCTGAACATTAAACAAGTGCCACCGTCACTGGTTGGCACACTTTGCTTGTCTATATTTTATCGTTGTGTATAAATATAATCTGAAAACGAGTTATTGTATTTAGTAACAATTTGTACTTAAAAAGCACAGCTGAAATTTGTGCCTCCTTTTTTTGTGGCATATATATGGATAAACCAAATAAAAACTATCAATTTATTTAAAAAACAAAAAATGTTGTTAAATCGAGCAGATATTGTAAACAATGGAACAAAAACTCACAGGTGCGCCGGTAAAACATACATATGTTATACTATACATTCTCAAAAGTTTCATATTTTAACAATAATATTGGACTAAAAGGTTATTGTTTTATCTTTCTAACTATGTACATCCGTTTCAATTAAAAATTATATATTAAATGCCCCCTCAATGTCGATAAAAGCACCCATTGCATAGTCTTTGTGCTCGAAAGGCTCTTCGATGATTCTGCGGCTTATCACATATGTACATAGTTCAAAGTGAAGTACTGATTTTTCAAAAATGTATATTAATTTTAATTAGAAATGCATATAATTAGAAAGAATAGTCAATTATCTTTCGGTTCATGTTATTTTCTTTTAAAAATATTAATATTGTATGAAAATTTTCAACTTGTGAAAATTACCATTTTGCATGTGCATGTAAGTTTATCAAATGTAGATTAATGAAAATTTGTAAAATTAAGTTCTTTAATTGTAAAAATATGTGTTTTATTTAATGAATGTAAAATTATCTATATACAAGCAGGAGGTAACTAATAAAACTATTTACCGAATAGTCACCGGTAACTAAAAGGATAACCTGTAAAATTGTTTAGGATAACACATATGTACGTAACCAATCAACGTAATGGCGGTATCAAATAGGAATTATTAAAGATAACTAATAAAATAAATTAGTAGTGTTCTCGAAGTCAATAGTTTGTAACAATTGTTACAAACTATCACGTTTTGGCGTTCTTGTACGCAAAAACTTTCAAGAAACTTGCAAAGTAGGGGAAATCGAGAGAGCGAATTGACATTTCGTTTTGAGGGGAAGTTGATAATTTTTACTGGACAAATTTTTGCCAGTAAAAACTTGCAAGTAGTAAAAACAGCTGATCAAAAGCAGCTGATTGCAATTTTTAAAGGCGAAAATTATAAAATGTGGGTATCAAACTTGCAAAAAGCAAGTACAAGTTCCTTTGGTTAAGCTTCGTTAGTGGAATGTTTCAGGAAAACACTAATACAACGTTTTTCATTTTGTATATTTGGATGAGGAGAAAAATTTAATCAGCTGTTCGTCAAACTTGCAAGTTTTTACTGGTTTTCCGTTCTTGTACTTTTTGGTATATTTTTCACTCTGAGAGCGAACGTTGTCAAATTCTAAGAAATTTCTTTACTGGATAATTCTTACTGGAGAAGTACGAGTACAGACCTATTGTGGTAACCAATAGAGGACGGCTAAAACAAAAGTAACGAATTTGCTAACACATATAAAACGGAACGTAAGCACTTATCGAACTTGTTTGCTAACCATTACCCGTCTTGTACTCTACAAAGAAACTAAGCGTTAGCGTTCACTTGCTCGATTGTTAGAAAACTAGTTAAATTTGTTCTAGCCGTGGGAAGAAAATGATAATTTCCCCTCCATAGTTCACGACGGAGTGATCATCCTACTCGTCCTTACTCATGGCATTTACCTATATCTTTTTCCACTCTCGCTCTAATATTGTCGGTTACAGAGTCTGGTAATTTTTTGTTTAGAGTACCAGTTTTATTAGTTACCGGCTCTGTTATCTACTTATTATTGCTAACTACTCACACTTGTTACCCTAATGGTTAGCTTCTTGTTATCGGAAACAGTTTTACATCCACTTCTATTTGTTACCTACAGGTTACCGCCAACCGTTAGCTAACGATTAGCTAACCGTTACCCAAGTATTTTATTTTACAATTTTAATCAAATTGCAATGTTTAAGCTTATATTAATTATTAATAGTTTCTAAACTAACTTTAATTAGTATATATGTATATACATTTTTGTTTTAAAGAATTTATTTCTATATCTACTTATATAACTTATATCTATTCTGCCCCGAGGAACGTCATTCTTCAACCTGCAATAGCCATATGATCCAGTAAATATTGCTAAAAATATAAAAAAAAAAGAAAATAAAGTTATAAATCAAAAGTAGAAAATTTGCATACAAAATATTAATATTTTTAAAAGAAAATCACTGAAAGATAATTGACTGTTATTTCTAATAATATTGCTTTAAATTGGTAGTTATTTAGCAGTTTTGTAAAATTTATACCTTTCTCACAACTATGTGAAATACCGTATATGTACTCTGCACAAGCAATAAGGCAATTTTCAAAAGTTCGAAAATTTCATTAAAACTATTTATTAAATTTAAAAAAAATATAATGGACTGAAAGATAATTGATTATTCTTTCTAATAACATTAATTTTTAATTGAAATTTTTAAAATATTTCAAAATATTTATACTTGACTTACAACTACTTATATGAAATGCCGTATATGTACTCTGAACAAGCAATAAGACAATTTTCAAAAGTTCGAAAATTTTATTAAAATTATTTATTAAATTTAAAAAAAATATAATGGACTGAAAGATAATTGATTATTCTTTCTAATAGCATTAATTTTAAATGGAAATTTTCGAAATATTTAAAAATATTTATACTTGACTTACAACTGAAATGCATTAAGGCAATTTTCAAAAATTCGAAAATTTCATTATAATTATTTATTAAATTAAAAAAAAATAAAAATGGACTGAACGATAATTGATTTTTTTTCTAATAGAATCAATTTTTATTTAAAATTTTGGAAAATTTTCAAAATGATTATACTTGACTTACAACCATGTAAAATGCCGTATAAGTAGTGTGCACATGCATTAAGGCAATTTTCAACAGTTTGAAAATTTCATGAAAAAGTTTTTTTTAAATTAAAAAAAAATATAATGGACTGAAAGATAATTGATTAATCTTTTTAATATAATCCATTTTTATTTGAAATTTTCAAAATTATTATACTTGACTTACAAGTATGTGAAATGCCGTACATGTACTCTGCACATGCAATTAGACAATTTTAACAAGTTGAAATTTTTCATACAAAATATAAATATTTTTAAAAGAAAATAACATGAGCAGAAAGATATTTGACTATTCTTACTAATGATATGCATTTCTATTTAAAATTATTACAAATATTTGAAAAATCAGTACTTAACTTAGAACTATGTGATATGCCGTATATGTTTGTAGGATGGCACGCTTGGTCCGATGAGCTCAATCGCAAAATTCAAAGTCAAACGCAATGTTCATATATTTAATTTGCAATTAATTATTGTTTAACATATTTTAAACGTTCACATTTATACATTGCCCAAATATAACTACCGAGATCACAAATAACTGGGTTGATGCCTTTACAATTATATTACAGGGTTTTGTGGTCCGTTCGAGTTGCGCGCACCTTTAAAAGTGAAGTCCGTTGTTAGTTTTGGCACAATTTATGCAGTAGTAAAACTAAGGGATAAAGGGCCGTACACATAAGACTTTCGCTTTGCTTTGCTTCAGAGTTTCGCTTTGACAGATAAGTTAAAGTACACATGTTATATGAGTGCTGCTAAATACAAGGCGAGAAAAGTAAAGCAAAGCAAAACGAAGCAAAATCATGGCGAACTCTCAACTTTTGTACACTTTGACAACCAACTGTTTGCATTTCCATTTTATTTCTGCGTGCATATACACATGATTTAGCAAATTTACTAGTACTTCATAGTTTGTGAGTGTATAATTACTTTTAAAAAAGATGAAAGAAGAAAAAAATTTATATAAATAGCAAATGAAACACCTCTTTGGTAACCACCCGCACCTATTTTTTAAACTCCTCTGAGTCGGTTTTTATTTATTGTGTCGAAATATACTCGGCCTTAATATAGTTTATAACACTCGCGACTTTCAAACATACATACATAAGTAGCATAACGACCACTTAATTATATCAGTAAAACTCACTTCTTATTCGTTTATTACACAAAATACTCGGAGTAGGCCCAAATAACAATTCAAAACAAACAACTAACGCAAAGCGTTCTACGTAGCAAACCTTCTACACCTCATGCTTTGTTGTTAAATTTCGAATTGTCAAGTAAAGCGAGGAAAGTTGTATGTGTACGGCCCTTAAGAGTTTTCATGGTGGATAATGAAAATAAACTATAGCAGAGTTGCATGCAATGATATTTCATAATAAGCTTTAAAAATCACATACAAAATTTTGCGGAATGTGAAATATTTGCATTAATCAGTGAATATACACTTTACAATTATTACTTAAAGCCAAAAATATTGCGAAAATAGGTGACGACTGTTTTATTTGCATATTTAAATAATTATTCAACGGCTCAGCACAATTCTCCTATAACCAAAGTGTACAATAGAAAAAGCAACCCTAGGTAGTAAACTGTTAGGTGGGGATTTTTTTTCTTAATTTTATTCATTCGTTTCGGTTAAATTTGTAAACAAGCAGTTAATTTTGCAAATAAATATATAATATTTACATTAAGTAAAAGGAAATAACAGTCTGGAATGGAGCGCAAGCGAAACTACATCTATAAATAGAATCAGAGTATTCATAGAATAGTTTAAGGGGCATACATAATCAAAAAGAAAGCTAATTTTTAATGATTTCAGGGCCAATAAAACAGCTGCGAAAGGCTTTGGATACTTCAAAACCTTAGAATTAAGATCGATTTTTTTGTAGCTCAATGTTAATGGTGAAGATTCCTTAATATGTACAAAAATACAAATTTAAAAGTGCATATATTTGTAAAAACGTAAATAAATATATACATACACACATATCACGATGCTGCGAGCAGTTTTCTACCATTGGGCATTGTCACACGTTCAGTATTTATTGACGTGATGCAAGTTTCGTGTTATTTATTGACCGTGTAGCATGCAATATTTATGAATAAGAATAAGGATTGTAAAATAATTAGAAATTTTTAAATCCATGGATATGGATCGCAATACCGTCAATAAATATTGTAGCATTTCTTTTTCGTCGATGCGACTAATTTCCACTCCAGTACCTTCTCTTTACTTGTTTTGTTTTTTTATGAAAATGCCAGTATTATAGCTAATAGAGGGCTGCATGAGCACATTCATTTCTTCTGTTAGCCGGATTACACGAATGTGAATGCGGTGCTCATTCAACTCAGGCACTCATGCGATCATAAATATGTGTACTTACAGAGAAAAAATAGACCAATATGGGTACTCTCTGCTTATGATTTAAGGAATGTACAAATTTTTCTCTTCGCTGCGCTCATTTATAGTCATCGATCATTCGTGCATTCACGGCCTGTCCGGATTTTGCACGAATGTGGCGGACGTTGCGCAGGGAGACACCAGCAAAGGCACATACATACATATGTAAGGCGCAGCTAGCGATGGCTGTTATTATGTGTGTACGTAACAACGCTTAGCATATGCGTTGTTTTCGCTTATGCTTACTACTTTGTTATTAAAGCGGATGGATAACTGATTAGAAAATTCTTTTAACTCATGTTATTTATACAATAATATTATTATTTAAGACTTAAATAATATTGATGTAAATAACATATTAGTGTACATTTGACTTCATTAAATTATCCAAATAATTCTCAAAGATAATTTGAAATTTGAATATTTAAATATTTTCTGAGTTGTTTTTTTGATATTATTACTTTTCCACAATTCAATGTACATATGTACTATGTAGGTATTAATTAATTATAATGATTTTTTTGGAATAAATTCGAAATGTCTTATGTATGAATATGTTTTATAATACCATTGAAACTATAGTGCACTTCCATTTTCAAAAATCAGAACCAGAAACTTTATAATTTTTTTTCAAAGGTATACAGAATATGATATAGGAAGGGAATATATGTATGCATATGTGTTCACAAGCGCAGACGCACACTATGCATACGCACAATAAACATGTATGTACATTAGGGTGCACCTTAGCTATACGGGAGAAAAAAAAATATAGCGTACAGGGCATCACACCCCCCCAAAAGTTGCATTAGAGTATAATATTATGTTCTGCAAAAAATTTTGGCGATTGGATAATGGGAAGACGTGCCGCAACGAGGGTAAAGTGACCATGTTTTACAAATTTTGAATAACTACGATGTTGACTGACAAATTAGTATTATGGCATTATTTATAATAAATTTATAACCGAGACATTGAAGAATAAACTTATGGTGACATAACCATAACCATAGAATGCATCTGATGTAACTAGCAGTGTAGAAAACACTTACAGCGGAATATAATGTTCCATGGAATTACTGTCACGAAAGTGTCAACTAACGTTAAAATCGTAATCGTCTTTAGTTTAGGCCATATTTATAACCATAACGATAAACGATAACGATAACCGTACAACCTAAGCAATCGCTTATTGATTTACGGAATTTAAATATTTTTCCCATTCGTTGCACTTTTTTCCGGTCAGCTTGAATTTGTATTTTTACTTGATTTTTGCTCAACTATTAGCCTGCCCACATTGAAGACGGCGGCGGCATCGCGGCATCTGTCAAATTATTTTTACACATGATTCAATGGCGATGACTTTTTTGGGCGCGACACGACTACGGGGCAGTCAATCATGAATGCCGCTGTCGCCAGATTAAATCTATTTCTATTTTGACAAGGCGGCCAAGCGCGTTAAATTTTCGTGACACTTATTACTTACATTTAAAACTTATTTAAATTATTAGAAATAGTTAAATTAGTCCAAAAATGGATTTTTACTAAAAACTAATCGAGCAGGTGAGGAAAATGCTAAAAATTTACAACATTTGCATCAGCTGTTAGGTTGTCGCTGTCGTTGTTATTATATTTATGTCGCCAATGCTTTGGTTTTTTGTCGTTATCGTCTGCAGCCGCCGTCTTCAATGTGGGCAGGCCCAAGAAATTAATTATAGCACGGTTATAGCTTTGGGTTTATGGAAGGTAGCAAAATTATTCAAATATGTTTTTGAAAAACTGATTGTTATTGAAGTCATGGCCTCCTTCATGGTTCGCATATTCATTTAAAAGAATTTTTAAAAATACTATTATTCTGTGAATTCGGTCGAGCATATACAGACGTGATAATTATTTAGTTTATCAAGAAGTATAAAGTGTGCTACCTCGTGTAATTTAAATAAGACAATTTAATTAAATTAAGTTAAAAATGGAAACCAGGGCACAAGAAAAGTTATATCTCCTTGACTATGATAAAAGCCAAATTGTCGGTGCTAAGTTGCCATCCAACGAACAAGTTTTGCGTTTGCTTTTTTATAACCTTCGTAAAGTAAAATTAAGTCTCCGTGGCGCTGCTTACCTCGTTATTAAAGAAGTGGAGGTTTTTTGGGCTAAAGCACGAAGAATGTGGACAAAAGTGTTTTAAAACTTGAAGGTTTGTATCAGGAATGGAAGGGGTTGCAGAAGAGCTCTAATCGCCGGACAACAACGCAGGAAAATCGGGAGCAAGATTTTGTTGCAACTTTTATTAACCTTTTTGACATTGCCCACGCTGATGCCCTACAACTAATTACGATTGAGGAAGATAAATTATTTCGCTGTATTTTGGAACGAGTTTCCGTCATCCCTTGTCAAGTTTGGTTTGGAGACAAACCGGTTTCGGCGTTGTGCCATCTTCAGTGTAATTTTTCGTTCGAAATACACGGAAACTCGTTCCAAAATACAGCGTATAATTACCCTGTCGGAAACCACAACAACCAAAAAGAATATAAATTATTTCTTCTAAGCCAAAGGCAGGAAGGGAGACCCGGTTCAATGATTGGTTCAGATCGGGTCTTGTTGGAAAAAGAAAATAGGAAACTCTATCGCAAAGCTGTAGGAAAACGTAAAAGCGGCGAATATCTTGCTAACATCCATGGTAAGATTATAATTTAATACGGTTCGAGTTTGACGTTGTTTAGCGTAAAAATTTTAGTTTCACCATATTTTTATTGTTTGTGTCAAGTGTGTTGCAAAAAGTAGAAATTTTTTCCTTTTTGTGTTGTTGTTTAATAGGCGAGTGTAAAAATCCCGAATGCACGTTAACTGAAGATGAAGGTAGTGAAAATGAGCAAGATGATGAAGATTTATCCAAAGATTTCGACGACTTGCCGCGTCCCAGTAATGTAAAGAAAAGAAGGGCGCGAATCAACTTTATTACACCCGAGCTTGTCACAGTTCTGGATAAATGCAAAGTAAGTGATCGTGATGCGGTACGAATACTAATAGCAACTGCTCAAGCTTTAAAACATGACGTTAACGACCTTATTATAAACGGAACCTCCCTTCGACGGTATCGTTCACGATTTCGAGTTGAATCCGCCCAAAAAATTTATCGCGCCTTCAAAAACCAGGAAATAACTGCAGTGGTGGTTCATTGGGATGGTAAAATTTTACCATCTTTGATCAACTCAGAGCACGTTGATCGGCTACCGGTAGTGATATAATTCAATGGTACTGAACAATTGCTTGGAATCCCAGCTATTTCTGCAGGCACGGGAAAGCAACAGGCGTCAGCCATATACAACTTGCTCAAGTGCAAGCCCTCTGCTGCGATACTACAGCGTCCAATATGGGACGTTTTCAAGGGGCGTGTATAATTTTAGAGCAAAAATTAGAGAGAGACCTTTTATATTTACCCTGCCGACATCACATTCTGGAAATAATTTTGCGGAGCATATTTGAACAAAAAATGCAAGTGTCTTCTGGTCCTGGTGTTCAAATATTTCACAGATTTAAACAGAGTTGGCAGAAAATAAATCAAATGAATTTCAAATGTGGTGTTGAGGATAACTATGTGAAAGATACACTTGTGGACGCATCAGAGATTATAGAATTCGCCTTGCAGAATCTCAATGAAAATCAACCACGAGAGGATTATAAAGAATTACTCCAGCTAGTTGTAGTTTTTCTTGGTGGTACGGTATCCCAGTTCGTATTTCGGGCACCTGGAGCATTTCATCATGCCAGGTGGATGACTAAGGCAATTTATTGCTTAAAAAAATTTTTATTTCGGGAGGAGTTTAATTTAAGCAAATATGAGGAAGATGGAATTCGGGACATTTGTATATTCGTTCCAAAAGTTTATTTGAGAGCCTGGACAAGAGCACCCGTTTCTGCAGAAGCTCCTAGGCAAGATTTAGCTTTGTTCAAGAACTTGTATGCTTACATATACATAGATGAAACGGCTAGTCAGAAACTGCTACACAAATTTTGTAACCATTTATGGTATTTAACTGCAGAAGCTGCTGGATTTGCCTTTTTTGACCCACAAATCAACAATGACATAAAAAAACGTATGGTGACCGCTTTGAAAAATGTTAACGATACCGGGGAAAAAAAGTTGATTGTACCTTCACAGGATTATAGCCTATATTCCGACAAAAGTATTGAAGACTTCATTTCACAAAAAACCAAAACTTTCTTTAAAAGATTCGGTATACCAACAGATTTTTTAGCAAAAAATCCTGTAGAATGGAAAGATGAGTTGTCTTACAATATCGGATTAAACATAGTTAATAAAATAAATGTTGTTAATGATTCGGCAGAAAGAGCAGTAAAGCTTATGGAAGATTTTAATAACGTACTTTCAAAAAATGAGGAAGAAAAGCAATTTATTGTTCAAACTGTAGCTGCTTATAAGAAACTTTACCCTGACGCAAAAAAGTCGACACTTTTGCAATAAGAGTATTAATGTACTATGTGTAAATGCATATATGTATACAGGCGCGTACACAGAAATATTTTTTCGGGGGGGGGTTTTGAAATAAAAATTATAAAATAATGTTGATTTTTCTTTCCGATTTTACTATGATTTTCATGAAATTTAAATTATAAAATTATATTGATTTTTCTTCCCGATTTTGCCATGATGTCCATTACTTCCTCCTGGGTTACATCAACGTCCCTGTGTATGTTGAGCAATGCCAATCCGTTTAACCTATCTTCTCCCGTTTTATTTCGCAGATAGTTTTTCAGTCTGCGAAGTGAGGAGAACGAACGTTCGCTGGATGCCACAGAAACAGGCAATGTCGCCCCAATTTGCAGAAACGTATTTACATTAGGAAATATTGTAGCATTGCAAACATTTAGACAGTCTATGAATGTCTTTGCCACTTCCGCTACATTTTTGTTATGCCTAGACAAATAAGTTTTGAATAAGTCAATGAGCGCAAACTTACACGTTTATAATTAATTACCTTCGCCACATTTTCAGTTCAGCAAGAAAATCGTCCCCAGATCCGCAAACGTCTTTTGGCCATTGACCCTCAAATGCACAAACTGTCTCCTGCAATTCCTCATCGCTGAGCCCAATACACTTGATTGGCAAAATATTTTCTATTTTTAAGAGCAGTTCCCGATGCCTTAAAAATCGCTCAGTAATTTGCTCTAAAAAGTGGTCGAGAAACGGAACAAAAATTGAGCGACGATAATATATTTCTGGGCTTCCTTCGTAGTTGTCCCTATTAATCTGGCGGCCTACTGTTCGAGGAATATTCATTTCTATGCCTGTATTCGCAGCTTTTATCTGTACCGAATCAAATATTTGTTTGAACGATTGTTCTGAGTTTTCGCGCATTTCGTTTAATTCGGAAAACAAATCATTGGCATAATTGACGCATATGCTAATATCACAATCTTCTCGTTGGAGCAACAGGCTTACATTTTTTGTAAGGAGGAAAATTGGCTTCAGAATTGCCAGCGATATTATAAACTGCGATGTACGTATTGCCGCCAACAAAGCATGTGGCTTTGTGGTATCACTACTTATATTGGTGTCGTCAAGTTCCTCTAAAGCAGCACAAATGCAATCGAAGACGTCGTAAAACAAAGATAGCGAATCCATATGTTCCACCCAGCGCGTTTCACAAAACTTTAAAAGACGAGTTTGTTTTGCCTCCGGATTTCTTTCTCTAATAATTTTGTTTAATACTGCGCCAGCTTTGGTGGAGAGTCGAAATATATTCACAATATCCTTAATTGTGCCGATACAGTTTCTAATCGATGATATTTTGCAGCAATATGATATGGCAAGATTTAAACTGTGATTGGCACAATGCACATATACAGCTTCCGGATATATGCTCCTAATTACCGCAGCACACCCCTTAAACTCTCCACTCATAGCACGAGCACCATCATAACCTTCAAAAATTAAAATAAATAAAATATATAGCATGTTTATTTCGTCATATGTATTCAAAAAAATCACCTTGTCCTCTTAAATTTGCAAGATTAAGTTTGAGATCCTTCAACACTTTTATAAGAGTATTTGCGAGTCCCGCGCCCGTGACATTTTCCACAGGGACAAAACATAAAAAATCCTCCCGAATTTTGCGATCGTTTTCTACCTTTTCAACGAATCGTACGCATATTGAAAATTGTTCAATTCCACTTACATCGGTTGTCTCATCGGCCATTACAGAAAAGTATCCTGATTTGTTGACCCGGTCCACGATTTTTTGGCGTAGAATACGTCTTACCTTACGGTATGGGCACCCATGTCAGGTTTTTATTGTTGTAATCTCTATTTCTTTAATTATAAGCGGTAACTTTTTTTAAAAATTTTTTTGTAGTCAAATGAAGATGTTAGCTTTCGTTTGACATACATTTCATGTTGGTTGATATCTTCCTAATATTTAAATTTCTCAAATGAAAATTGTATAAACACATGCACACAAATATGTGTGTGGTGTTTGGTTGAGTGTTTGCTGTTGGGCGATTTAAATGTACTCGTGCAGCCCTTCTTTGTATTGCATAATTTTATTCGGGCAAGTTCAAGTAGAGTAAAGGCAGAGAAAGCGCTGCCAACTACTGCTTATTGGTGGTGATTTTAACACAGAAATCACTTCAAATACTAGATTGGCGAAATTTATGAGCGATACGTTTAATTTGGATTATATTCGAAATGATGCTCCCACAACTATTGATAACACAACCATTGACTTAGTTTTTGCGAGAAATTTAAATGTTAATTTAAAAACATATTTATCCTATTTTTCCCATCATAAGCCTATATTCTCAAAAGTAACTTTCAAATAATCAAATAGATTTGGGTCTGTTATTTATCATTTATCTTTACTATTGATAACTACCATTGACTTCGTTTTTGCGAGAAATTTAATTGATAATTTAAAAACATTTTTATCCTATTTTCCTATCATAAGCTTATGTATATCATCAAAAGCAACTATCAAATAAAGAAATTCATTTGCTTGCATTATTTATCATTATAAATTATCATTATACATATGTTTTCTGTCTTATCGGATGGCGTATTCTACGTTAAACTTAATGGCCGTGTCTCTGACACAGCCTCCTTCTTTTTTTTTAATAATCTGCCCTGCAGTTTCAATGACTTAATTTTGAATTCGTGGACTTAGATATGAAGCATTTCCTGCCCCACTTTCAATATGGCTCTTTAAAACATTATCTCCACTTTCAATTGCAAAACGCAGAAGAGCTCTGAAATTCCCATAATTTTCCACTGGCATTTCCAAAGACAGACGACCTTGATCCCGATGTCCTCTCAATGATATTCCTTGCCTTCCACATAGTAGCACTGTACGTATAATAGAGGCAATTTTTTTTCTATTTTCAATTTGCTGCTTATTCCTACTTGTGTCTATTTCGCAAAGGACATTGTTTTTTTTGTTTTCATAAATCAATATAAAATTTGCTGCCCGTTCCGTTGCACACTTACGGTAATCTTTTGCTTGATGGTCTTTACATTTTTCGATGGCCTTTTTCCATTGGCGGAATGGAGTTTGAACAAACGTGTTAGAACTTTGATGACTGCCTTTTCCAACAGTGCTGAAACTAAATGCAACGCAAATTCGGCAGTATGCGAAATCTTCAATTGGAGAATAACGTAGCCAAGAAAATTATTGATTCCATGAATTTTGGAATTTCAAATTTCGATCCCCTGATGCTGGAAACTTGAATGCAATATCAGGAGTCCACACATTTGTGAGAAGCTGATATTTTTCTCCATCATCGAGTTGCCGTCGACAGAAACTAGCAACATCATTAACATATTCCTAAAAATTCAGCCATATAAAATATACGGAATAATTTAGCCAAAATATATATTTGTACATTGTATGTACAATAAATATTATAAAAAATGTGCTGGCGTATATACTATGTACATCCATAAAATGTATGAAGAAATAATAGTAATATTACTTCTCTGAGCCGTTTTTCAGGTGGAGTTGAACCAGTGTCAAGTGGAACAACAGATTTATCACTTTCAGGAACAGCATTCTCATTTACACGTTTTAAAACTTTTTTAGTAAAATAATTTTTTATTGAATTATTCATTTTGTAACAAAAGTAAGAGCACATATAACACTGAACGTATGAAAAACCAGACTAATTTAGCAATGCAGCCACAATGAGTTTTTGCAAATTGTAGCTGATATGATAACGGTAAACCGAAACATCATAGTCACTCAAACGCTTCAGTCAAAGACAATTACAAATAAAAGTTCCATATGATTGCTGCACCGCAGACTGAGAGAAAAACAAGATTAACAGTTAGTGTTTGAGTAATTCCGCTCACAAAATTCATGGTCGCTCTGGCTTTCACAGTCACTGCTTAACCCCAGAGGGCACAACAAAAAATATACGAGTAAGCACAACCGGTTACCTAAACCTTATTTTTCCATTTTTTTATATCAATAATTCTAGGAATATGATAATATTTTGCTGCAAATATTTAACTTGGATCTTAAATAATGCATTAGGTTAGTTTTCATAAAAATAAAACAATTTTTGGTACGTTTAAATAGATAGACGATGAGGGTGCTTGACTAAGCTGTAATTAAATGTATACATAAATTATAAATATTTCTAAACTTAAGATATTAAATTTTTTTTTAATTAAGTATAAAATTATAAATTAGAATTAAAAAAAAAAACACACACACAAACAAATGGCGGGAGTTTCCATACAATATATGTAGGTACCCGGGTACCTGGTTTGGCTCTCTAGGGTTAAGCCAAAGCCACGACTCTCTCATTGAACCTATGTCACGATAAGCCTTTTGCCACTTTGAACAGAAACATATATAATTTCTATTTCTAGGTTAAATAACAAGACTTTAACGGTCCACACTTCAATAACAATAAAAAGACATAATATACAAACATATAAAATTAAAAAAAAATTAAAATTCTCAACTATTCTACAATTTTTTATTTTTATTTTCTATTTATTTCAGGGGGGGGGGGGAGTGGGTTTGAACCCCCAAAACACCCCCCTGTGTACGCGCCTGTATGTATAAAAAAATGTATGAACAAAATGAATTTATTAAACTCGCTATTCTTTTTCAAAATGCAAATACCTTTTCTTATAAATTTTAGAAATAAAATCGCACAAAAAAGTATCACTGTAGTATTATTGGTTTATATTGCAATTTTTATGAATCTTGCAAACTTTACCCTCATTGCGGCATGTCTTCCCCTTTTCCAAAAGCTCTAGTTTTTTGCATAACATCGTTTTACTCCGTAATACATATTTTTAGGGGGTGTGATGCCCCATAGTTCAAAGTCAAAAAATAAGGCGCACCCTAATGTACATATGTATATATGTATGTATGTGTGTACATAAATACAAAAGGGATAATCACCAAGTTGAGCAAATGGCCTGGCGCTCAGTAAGTAGGCTGCATATACATACATGTACATACATGCATATTTACGGATGTGAAGAAGCTAGCGAATATTTATAAAAGGGTTTTACTACCATACATTATACCCACACATAAATAGACATATGTACGTATATAAATACGTATATACATATGTATATATGTATGCACCTCAGCGTCAAAAGCAGGTTACAGTTGTATGCAATACTTACAATGTTTTTAACACAAATCCTTTCCGTTTATTCTTGTTAAAATAATATCGTATTCTTTAACTAGAACCATATCAATTAAAGTTTCAAAACTTGTACAGAGTGCAAACATTTTCAAATATCAAAGTTTTCCATCCAAAATTTCTAACGTTTTAATGAGAAATTGAAAATTTCTAACATTTTAGTGAGAGTCTTAAGAAATTCTGTATATAAAAACATTGAGAAAATTTTTTCTAAATATGTTTTCTCTCCATTTACATTTGCGCCTACATATGTGCATTGACTTTATTATAAGTGTATGCATTTATTTTATATTTACTTATGTATTAATTTCAGTAAAATTCAATGTAGATTATGCATGTATGTATGTACGTAAATATGAAGAGACATGCAATTATTGAATTTTTTCTATTTAATTGCTTATATAATGTAGCCGCTATCATTTGCAAAAATTGGCGCCGTCATAAAATCTTTCAGTCGAATGTGGTCTCATACAGCCGGATGTGGTCTCATACATCCGAATGCGCATGACTAGTTGTACAACATATTTGGCACTCTTTGTACAACGAATGCCTCTCTTTCTGAATGCGACTGAGCGCAGTATTCTCAGCTATCTGCACACTCATTCAGTCGTCGCGCTTGCTGTGAGCAGAATGCGTAGAATGTTGTGCTTACGTGTGAATGTGTTAAAACGGCCAATGAGTACATTCATGCAGACGTCTAATAGCTAAGCATGCACAAATTTTATTTTCTTGTTCCATTGTCTATATATATTTTGAACCACGCAGGCAAATTATATAAATACTGACGGGATATATCGTCACCTAAAATGCAAAAGGCCGTAACTAACAAAAAATTCAAAATTGACTTTTTGATTGATTATGAAGTACTTAACCGAAACACATGTACACAGCAAATTTTACATGCATACGTCCAAAAACAACGACTTTATAGGCGACAATCAAAAGGCCGCAACTACAACTTCATAAACCAAAAAGCCGTAACTACCCTTTTTTCATTCTCTTTGATTCATTTTCAATGTGACACATTGTGTTATCCGTAATTACAGTTGTTTTCATTATCTTTCATTCATTACTGCCTTTATTCCCGGAATAAAACAAAATTAATAAAATGAGTACTAATTGTGAAAATGGTTGTAATGAAAAACTTCAAAAAAATAATAAAAGATCTGGAAATATAATAAACCGATTGAAAGGAAAAAAATACATGGGACTATCGAAATGCATTATTAGTGAAAAACCTCCAAGAGAACTTAAAGCTGGATGTACTTCAAAATTCTGTGAGAAAAGTGCTGTACGGAATTGTTCTACATTTTCCGAAGAAAATCGTAAGGAAATATTTAATGGGTTCTGGAAAATGTCATGGGATCAAAAACAAATGTATGTCGTTAATCTTGTTGAACGCGCAAACATAAAGCGAATTGGTGTTAAGAACTCTAGAAGATCAATTACAAAACGTTACTATTTAAAACATCATTCTAAACGTGTTCAAGTGTGCTTTCATATGTTTTTATCTACGCTTGGAATAAATGAGAAAATGGTGAGGAATTGGGTAAATTTCAATGACTCCCATGGCACCAATATTTCGCCAGAAGAACAAAACAAAATAACATCAGAACGTAAACCATTTACTAATGAAGGAGTCTTATTTCAAAAACATTTTCTGATCATGAGAACTTACAGGCATCTTCATCTGAGGTGGGTCCATCACCGCCTCAATCGCTTCCACCATCCCAATCTGCTCCTATTGTTGCAAAAACTGTAGCACCATTGGATGAGGCTGAATGCTCTGCAAAGAAGCTGGTTGTGGTTCCTTTGAGAAAATCGATTTTTGTTTCTAGATTTGCTAGGGACACTTCTTCTGATGATATATAGTTTTACATTTCATCAAAAATTAAGACTTGTAACTTAGCAATCCGAAAATTTAACTTTAAATACGAACGTAACGTATCATCTTTTAAAATTGATGTGGCACCTGAAGTTTTTGATACTTTGCTTAACAATTCTTTTTGGCCAACCGGGGCATTTGTTCGCGAATTTGAATACAAGCCACATAAAAATAAAAATAAAATAAATAACTTAGCTTCAATTCCTAATCGTGACACTGAGCCAAAAAACTAATTTTAAATTCTACTTTAAGTATTTTCTACCAAAACGTTAGAGGTTTAAATACTAAATTGAACGATTTATATTTAAAAGGCTTAGACTGTGACTATAACGTAATTTGCTTTACTGAAACTTGGCTTAAACCACATATTTTTAATTCAGAGATCCTTCCTAATCAATATCAAATTTATAGAAATGACCGTAAGGACAGAATCGGTGGGGGTGTTCTTTTTGCAGTTCATTCTTCAATACCATCCGAAGATGTTAATATCCCCCTCATCGAGTCAATCGAATTTAAAGCCATACGAGTTATGGTAGGAAATGGTTTCTTTTATTTAGCTGCTTGCTACATCCCTCCTAACTCTGACTTATCGGTTTATTCTCAACATATTGCGTTACTTAGATCTTTAAGTTCAATGATTACTGCACATGACTCGATGATTGTACTTGGTGACTTCAATATGCCAGGCATATCATGGACTCTTATAGACGACTTTATCGTTCCAATATCATCAAAGGATAGATACAATGTGTTTTTAGAAGATATAGCTGAGCTCTGTCTAAATCAGATTAATTTAACTCCAAACAATTTTGGCACCATTCTGGATCTTGTTTTTGTTGATGACGTATCTAAGTCATCTATGAAGATGTGCGAACCCTTGGTTATTCCAGAGGACTCTTATCACCCTGCGATTGAGGTAAATTACGAGGTTATTGGTGATTTTGGAAATAATGTTGATAAATCAAGTAGCTCAAACGCTCGTTTTATTTTCGCGAAAGCCAATTTCAAGAAATTAGATCGAGAATTATCAAAATTATCATGGCCGACGTATAAAGATGATGTTGAACGCTGCGTCCAGCATTTTAATAACACTATATTTAGCTTATTTCAAAAGTTTGTACCAAAACGGGTTTGCGTACAAAAGGAGCAATCACAACCTTGGTTTACTAAAGAACTAAAAAATTTAAAAAATAAAAAGTCGCGAACGTTTAAATTGTACAAAAAAACTGGTTTGCACACTAACTATATTAAATACTCAGTTATCCGACACGCTTATTTTGAATTAAATAAAAAATGCTACAGATCTTATTTGTGCAAAGTTAAAAGGAATCTAATAAAAAACCCTGAATCATTTTATGACTTCGTTAACTCTAGGCGCAGAGTGACTAGTTTTCCGTCTGCTATGAAATATCAAAATACCGTTTCTTGTGACTCCCAATCAATTTCCAACATGTTTGCCCAATTCTTCAGGTCAAATTACTCCATTAACTCGCCTCTGAGCAAACCTTATCCATATAAACTCTGTTCCCTCACCTCTGCTATTATTCCGCAGATATCTTCCGAGGAAGTATTTTATTATTTGAGTAACTTAAAAGAATCATTTAAGGCTGGCCCCGATTCGATCCCGACGTGTTTCCTCATAAACTGTGCTAAACATATTTATGTGCCCTTAACTAATTTATTTAATCTTTCTCTTAAGCTTGGGATTTTCCCTTCAGCTTGGAAAGAATCATTCATTATACCCCTTTATAAGACCGGGAGTAGGTCCTCTATAGAAAATTATCGCGGTATAGCGCTAAATTATTCGAAGCTATTGTTGTTGACCATTTAACGTATTCCATATCCTCTACAATTTCTAGCACACAACATGGGTTCTCTAAGGGTAAATCTACCGTTACAAACTTGCTTGAGTTCACAACTCATGTTTCAAATGGATTCAGAGAATTTATGCACACTGATTTTAGTAAAGCATTCGACAGAGTAAGTCACTCTTTACTGATCCATAAACTCGATCTCCTTGGTTTTCAACCTAATCTCCTTCGTTGGATGTCTTCTTACCTCAATGACAGAACACAACGAGTTCTTTTTAAAAATAGTTCCTCAAACATTATTCATGTTTCTTCAGGGGTCCCGCAAGGAAGTCACCTTGGTCCGATTCTGTTTTTACTTTTTATAAATGACTTACCTTCTGTAATAAATTATTCAAAAATTTTATTGTATGCTGATGATGTAAAGCTTTTTAGATCGTATCATTCTGTTGAGGAAAGGTCCTTACTACAAGCAGATTTAAATAGCATGACTAACTGGTGTGAAATAAATTACATGCCACTAAACCTTAAAAAATGTAAAGTAATGTGCTTTTCTCGCAGGGCAGTTCAACCAGCTTCTTATGAAATATGTAACAATAACCTCGAACAAGTGTTTAACTTTGTTGATCTTGGAATTACAATGGACCCGATATTTAATTTTAATCTTCACATAAATGTTACAGTTAACAAAGCCAAGGGTGTTTTTGCATTTGTAAAACGGTGGTCAAAAGAATTCAATGACCCTTACATCACGAAGGCTCTATTCACAACGTTAGTGAGGCCCATACTGGAATATGGATCTGTTGTTTGGAACCCGCGCTATCAAGTTCATTCCGACAGAATAGAGTCAATTCAAAAACAATTTCTACTTTTTGCTTTAAGGAATTTTCGTTGGGATTCTCAGTACAACCTGCCGCCATATATAAGTCGTTTAAAACTCATTAATCTTCCTACACTTGCTAGTCGCAGAGAAATGCTAGGCATTGTATTTTTGGTCAAGTTACTGACAGGCTTGATCTCTAGCCCATCTCTTCTTAGCAAAATAAAACTAAACGTTCCCTCCAGAATTTCAAGAAATTTCCGGCCTCTCTTTCTGAAGCCATGTAAAAGCAATTTTGAGTTAAATGAGCCACTCCGTAATTTGTGTCAGGATTTTAACACTCAGTCCGGTTCTTTTGATATTTCAGACTCACTTTTTTACATAAAGAAAACTATACTCAATTCTCTCAATAATTAATACATATATTACTATTCGATCAGCTGATGAGCATTTGTTCTGTAGCTGAACAGTTTTAGATCTCGACACTTAACAAACCTCTGCCTTTCATGACTCGGCGCAACATATATGAAAAAACAAAATTTTTTTTTTATATATCCGTGCGTCATGCGGATGCGCCCCTCGCGTCGGTCGGGCGGGTATGGAGGGATAAAACCGTTGGGATTATTATTATTATTATTATGACATTCCTAAGCTTGAATCACACTACCGAAGACAGTATACGAAGAAACTGTACTTGCAGTCCGATTTTAAAAGCTACAAACATGTCTATGAAGTTTATTCTAAAGACTGCGAGACTAATGAAGTAGTTCATGTATCTTTTCCAACATTTATGGCAGTATTAAAAAAACAAAACTGTTGTATATTTAAGCCAAAAAATGATATGTGCGACACCTGCACATCATACGAATCGAAGAACTTAACCCAAGATCAGTACGACATTCATAGAAAGGATATACAAGACATGAGAAATGAAAAGTTAATTGACATAGAAAACGCCAAATCAGGATTACACTTGTTGTTATGCATTGACATGCAGGCAGTGAAATTGATTCCACAGACAAATGCAAATGCCACGTACTATAAAATGAAATTACAAGTGCACAATTTCACAATTTATAACGTTATTTCACATGAATCTGACAATTTTGTCTGGGACGAAACAGATGGTACCCTTGTTGCTTCTACCTTTGCTACATGTATAATAAAATACATAAAAAATGCCATTAAAAAGTCACCAAATATTCATCACATAATTATATATTCCGATGGTTGTTTCTACCAGAACCGAAATGTAATTCTCTCTAACGCAATATTGTCTTTATGTGTTCAAGAAAACATAACGGTAGCACATAAATATTTAATAGTGGGACATACACAAATGGAGTAAGATTCGACCCACTCCCTCATTCAAAGAAAAATCAACAAGAGACAAATAAATTTACCATCTGAGCTGTCTGGCCTGATTAGAGAGTCTCGAAAGAACACATTTCCTCTAAAAGTGCATCACGTTGATTAAAAGTATTTCCTTGACTACGAAAGTATTCCTAAGCGCTACGTATCTATTCGACCAGGTAAAATTTAACACACATGTATAAATTATGTATAAAAAACTCAGTATCTTCATTACAGGCAAAAAATCCGGAGAGCCAACTATTAATATGATCCGTGCCTTGGCATATAATCCACCTGGAATAATTTATTATAAAACAAATATCAACGACGATTAGAACGTTTTGCCACAACGTACACAACTAAAATTTAGGGACATCGAACCTTCACAGTTACATACCGAAAGAATACCAATATCCAAAAAGAAATGGGGAACACCTGCAGGAACTTAAATTTTTACTTCCGGCTGACTGCCACAGCTTTTATGATAATATACCCTTTACATCTTGAACTTATTCTAATTTGCTATTTGTAATGCAGGTTTTGTTGTTTTCAAATGAATTATTTTGTTTTTCTTAACCAGTTTAATTTAATTTTATTTTCTCAAATTAAATGTATTAATTAAATAATTTCTTTTGTGTTAAAATACTTACAATAAATAGATACAAAAAGACATAACTTGTTAAAAACTTTTTTAATTACAGCCTAAAAGCACATTTTCTTATTTTAACCATTGGTTTTATTTTATGCACAATTTTTTTCAAGTAGTTACGGCTTTTTGGTTTCAGAAAAATAGAGTGCAAAAGGCCGTAACTAACATTTCTTAAAAACTGCTTTTTTCCCATTAATTTGGTTTTCAGAAACAAATCCGTCTTTGTTTTCTAAGCTTAAATCTACAATTTGGATATTTAGCTTTAAGTAGTCTTTAATTTATAACGTTTTTTGCTTCTCCTGTAAAATACTAAAAATGTTAGTTACGGCCTTTTGCATTTTAGGTGACGATATATACTGGGGATCAAAAGTGATTTGTCAGGGATCATTTTCCATAGAAAATGAGTTTGTATTTTTTTCTTTTAATCAGAACAGAAAATATATAAAAAATGATAAGCATTCGTGTATTAAAATATATACTTGTATAATAAATATCACCGAAAAATGTATTATATATTTTGCATTCAACTATTTAGAGGTAGGATCAAAATCCTATGTATGAATAACGCCTTGAAATGTTAACAAAACATGAAAATTTAAGTATAGTCTGTAAGAATTTATGTTCATTGACTTTATAAACAATTAAATGAAAATATTAAAACAAATAAATTAATTACATTACATTTAATGTTGAACTCAACCTGTGTGCGAGTAAGTCTGAATTGCTATCTAAGCGCCGGTTTTAAATATCCTGTTAAAATTCCAGCAGTTAATATTTGTAAGAATTAATTTGCATTCTAAATATGGCAAAAAAAAGAAAATAACATGCATATGAAGATCAATTTAAAAGAAAACAAATTGAAAATTTAAAAGAAACCATATGAAACAGAATATTAGTTTAGGAACTATAATTAGGTCGACTCGCACCGTCAACGGTTTTTGTAAAGATATTCCTTCGAACTTTATACAGCATGAACAAAGTCTCAACAGAATTGTATGGAATTTAACGATCACGAGCTTTGTGTGTGTTCCTCACTTCAGGAATTACAAATATAAAATATTTTTTATGAAGTAGTACAAGCTGTGAGTTTGTTTTATGTATATGCGTTTTCTTTTATTTATTGATGAATAAAATAAAACTTGTATAGTTCTTTGCTGCACAAAACCCTGTTTTTTTCGTTGTAAGAGTAACACGAAACCCAAGTCCTTTTGGGAGGTGAATTTTTCCGTTAAATTATCGAAAAGGTTGCGTACTGTATATACTGTGACGTAACACTTTGTTTTGTGGACAGACAGTCGGTAAGAAATGGCATTTGGGAGTTTTTTATTGCATTTTTGGAGATTTTGCAGTTTTTTCGCCACCTTTGAGGTAAGCAAACAGTATAAATGTAAACGCATTAAAAATAAGAGTAAGAAATAAATATATAAAATCATCATGATCACAATTATAAAATACGAGAAATTCAAATTTCGCAAAAATTTTTAATAACAGGTTTTAAATATGCATAAAACAAATAATTATAAAAATATATGTGATGAACTTGCGTGTTAACTTAGAAATAAAGTTTTACGGAAACATTTTTATAATAAAACTCAATATTTGCATGTAAATCACTAAAATACGAGTATTTAATTAAATTCTCAAGTTAAAGATTTCAACACGTATTTCGCCAAATAATTGCATTAACTAGCTTTTTAAGCCAAATAAAAATGCTATGATTCTTAGAGCCTTTTTGCGTGCCAGCCCATGATTGGGATTTGATTCCAGCCTAAAACCTATGAGGCAAAAAATTTTTGTTAGCTGTCGGCGCAATCTCTTCTATATAAATCTTGTGCGATTAACAAATCGGCTGAACAGCGTAGTCTATTGCTAGCACTCTCTAGCACACACGATTTCTGGGCTCTATCATTCCGAATATTACCGTTTCTTCTAACATTAGAAACTAGCGAAATTTCAAAATGCTGGTGTGCTGGTAACAGCTGGAAAAGTTGTGTTGGGATTAATGAATTTAATTCGCCTTGGTTACCTTCGTCTTGTAGGGTAAGTCAAGGTGAATTTATCAAGGTGGCGGTAAGCGTATGCAAGTAAAAGGCCTCCATATATTTTGTTTGCTGTGGATTGAATTTTAAATTTCTGTAGGTGATTTACATCGCCAGCCAATCAGAAATAAGCCCTTTGACGTTCAGTCCAGCAAAGCGAAAAAACCAGCTGGCTCCTTAACATCACCTTGTTAAATTCACCTTGGGGTAAGTATTACATATTCGACTACAGGCGAATTCCACTGAAAGTGTTGGCATCACTGTTCAGGTTCCTATAGGAAATGCAAGGCGAATTAAACTTTGTTTTGTAGTCATTTTCTACTTTTTGGAATGGTTGCGTTATCAGTGTCGTAGCAAATATTGTGGAGAAATTGTTGATAAAAATGCAAAACACGGGTTATGTATCGAAAAACGCGCAATTAAGTGAAGAAGAAAAACATAAAGTTTTACAACAATTAGTAGATATTTTTAATTGTTCCCCCAGCAAACAACTAAGAAATCTCTGTGAAAAAAATGCATGGAATGGTAATTAAAAATATTTACTCCAGGCTTTTAAATTAATAATTACAATTTAATCACAGTTGAGCGCTGTATTGACTCCTTGATAAAGGCCGATAATGATATCCAAAGGAGAATGGGTAGTGGCGCGATTCCTAAACAAAATATATCTATGGGAGAAAAAACCGCCATAAAGAATCTTCAAAACCGACCATCCGAAAATAGGAGCTCTTATATACCGGGAGCTACTAAAAATCAAATTACGTCTTCAGAAAGTTCATTTGTAGAACAGCGAATAATAAAATTGATATCTGATGGCTTCAAAGTAATGGTTCTCATGCGAGGACCGCCAGGAAGTGGCAAATCATACTTGGCGAAAAGTTTCGTTGAACAGCATGTGCCAATTAACGAAAACTACCCATTAAATAATTTTATTTTTAGTAGTGATGACTTTTTTAGTAAGCGAACAGGTCGATACCAATATCAATTGAATTTATTGGATGAAGCGCATGAGTTTAATCAACGTATAGTCGTCGAACGCGCACAAGCTGGCTGGAGTCCAATTTTTGTTGATAACACGAACATGAAACTATGGGAAATGTTGCCTTATGTACAAACAGCAGTTGAATATGGATATGTTATTGAGATACTTGAACCCAGAACTACATGGCGCAATTCCGCGAGTAAACTTGCTTATAAAAATATCCATGGAGTACCGGCAGAGAGAATACGGAAGATGCTGAATAAATACGAAAAAGGAACAGTAACTGATTTATTGAAGGTAAAAAGTAAATGAAGTAGTTTTCAACGAATTCTATTATGATTAAAAAGTTCAAATGTGTTTTTTAAGATACGTTTATTATTTTACGTTAAGAAGTCGGCATATCCATTTTTGTCACAGACTGCGAGCGCTGTTTGCTGAAAAGTGTCAACAGGAGTAAACAATTAAAATTGCACCTAGGTCAAATTTGAAAAAAATTGAATCGCTTGGTTCACATATTTTTAAACATTACGACTGTGATATACATACAACATTTTCACGAGTAGAGTAGTTTTAATACCATCTAATAACTACTACTACTACTATTCACAACGAGTTAACTCTTCAAGTCAGTTTCCATTTCTCCTGCCGATTGCTTATTTTTTTTTTAATTCGCAGATATATTGATTGTTTGTGTATATGTACATATACATAATCATATTGATAATAGGGCGAACAGGAAGAAAATATAGTTTTCGTGAAGGTGAAACATGTGCCTTCAGATTCAGCGCAGATTAAGGTGCTATGAGATGGTTACATAATCTAAAAACCCCATTTTAAGTTTACATTTGTACTACATGGGAATGTAAAACCATTGCAAAGCGATAGTTTAAGCCATGACTTTAAATATTACATAATTTTTCTTGCAAAAAGGAACACTAGCCTACGCTTTATATACGACCACAGTGCTGGCGAATGTTATTTTACTAGGCAATTGATAGTCATTTTAGTGTTCGCTACATGTGTGTATAGTAATAATCATAGTCAAGTTAAAGTCGACTAAACTTTGTATCAGTTTTTGGACATACTTTTCGTTGATATAACTTCAAAAAAAGCCCACGCTAATTTTAGAGTCGACTTGAAACTTGAATATGAATATGGCCCAATGTTTTTACTTAGTGGAATAGATCGGAACGCTCGAATTCTGAGCAAAGTTTCAGTTACCCTAACTAGAGGTTCATGTTAGATATAAGTAGAGGTATGCACTGCGACCGATAGGTTTATTGTGCCCTCAAAGCTCATTACAACACCTCAGCCAGCCCCAAGACTTCCAGAAAACTCAGGATGGTCGTCGGGGTTAGGGTGTGTATGTATTGCTCCTCCGGCCATGACTGTCTCAGGGTGATTCCCCGTCTGCGCGCCACAGCCACACACTCCATGAGCAGGTAATGCGGAGTCTCTTCTGCCGAGTCACAAAAGCGGCAAAGGTCGATCGACGAGATCCCTAGCTTGTGTAGGTGACCCTTCAGTCGGCAGTAACCCGTCAGAAAGCCTGTAATAATTCTTATCGTATCCCTGGGAAAGTCAATCAGAAGCCTGTATCTCTTCCGGCTATATCCCCCAAGGAGGCCTTTTAACTGTCTGAGGCCGGCGATATTGTGCCAGTATTGGTTCCTCATCCTCGTTGTCTCTTTCCTAAGTTCCTCTCTTATGGCACCAGGTCTTACCGCGAGAAACGGTTCAGGTCCAACGGGGGTTGAGGCTGCCGCTTTTCTGGCAAGTAGATCGGCAGCTTCTTTGCCATCCACCCCCATGTGTCTCGGTACCCATAGGAGCAGGATCTGGTTTTTCTCAGCCAGGCCGTTCAGTCTCTCTATGCACTGAAGAACTAGTGCCGATTTTAGGGCGACTGTGGATCCCCACGCGACCGCCCCATATGAAATCATAGGCCTTACTATCATGGTGTACAGCCACCGCAGGACCCTGGGACTGCAGCCCCAGTCTTACCCGCAAGACGCCTGCACACCATGAATGCTCTTGTAGCCCTCGAGGTTGCCGCCTCGACATGAGCCCTCCACAGAAGCTTAGAGTCTAGTATGAGACCCAGATATTTTACTTCTGTGACGACCTGGACCGCGATCCCCCGAGGACTAGGACTCTGACACCCTGCAGTTTCCTGACAGAGGCCCACCTCTAAGCACCATTTCCTTGCAAGATTTATTCCTCTTTGCACAATGTCAAAGAGAGTGCTCACGAACTTGCACCCGGCGAATATCACGATATCATCCGCATATCCTTGATAGCGGATTCCATTGCTTGTGAGTATTTCGTGGAGTTCGTCCACTACTAAGCTCCACAAAAGCGAGGATAGTATTCCCCCTGTGGACACCCTTTGGTAGTTCGCAGTTGCACTGTGCCATCGCCAGTATCTACTTCCGCTATTCTGCTCTGTAGTAGTCTCCTTATTCACCTACGGATAAGGATGGGTATCTATGGCTCAAGATAGGGATGGGTATCTATGGCTCAATATCATAAATCTCGTTGCGCTTGGAGTATTCCCAAGCATCTTCCAAACAGAGATCTATGCCATCTATCTGTGCGATTTTTCGTCAGGCGGCATTCAAAGCTAACTCCTTGTTTGAGTTGAGAATTTAACTGATTTTGAAGTGCATTGAGAAGCTAAATGCCTGGCTAAGCGAAGCTCTATCCAATTTGTGAGGGTACCAGTATACAGGGTTAGCTTGCGGTTAGACCCAACACTGTGAAGGAGACGTTCTGGAAGGAGACTATAAAACTAAAGAAATTAATTAGAAGCAACCACACAGGTCTTCGACAGCCTACAGTTTTTATATGGGCTAATAATCATCACAGACATTTTGACGGGTCATTGCAGGCTAAGAGGCCACTTACACAAAATGGAGATCTGGTCAAGCGACTAGTGTCACTTTTGTGATGCCGTCAAGGAGACTCCACAACACTCTTGGAATATGAGACCGTGGCAAGGAGACCAGAGAATCAGGAAACTTGGGCAAGGAAACTTAGAAGAGGAGTTTTTTACCCTGGAGGGCTTATACCCTTTTTTGACGACGTTTGCTTATACAAACTAAAATGTGCTGATGAAGTATAAAAATTTGATTTAATAGCTACTTGGGAACAAAACAAAAACGATTTCCGTTGTAAAGATTAGCAACTTTTTATTTCGGAATGTTTAATTCATATGCATGTTCATAAATTTCCATTATTCACTGAGTAAAAATTTGATTATTGCCTAGTGTGAAAAAAAAATCTCAATTCAAAATGGTAGTGAACTATTTTCAATATTCGCATTATCGTAGATTTTAAAATTTTTTTTTGCTAATTTTTGCATATAGTACATAATTAAAAATTAAATGATTTTTTGAAATGAATTTTTGAATTTAGGGGTGATTTTTGCATACGATTCCTTGGTTTTCCTTTAATTTTTTTATATACCTGTCCAGTAATGTTTGCTGACAGCACTTTTCGATACTGCTAATATTTAAGTATCATATATACATATATAGATATACAACCAAATAAAACTAAAATTTTGAGGGACTAAATTCGAAAAGAACTAATAGTAAAAACTAAATTTTTAGAGCTAAATGAAATACAACTTTTCTGAAATTGATTAAATTTGATAGAAACTTGTTGCTTACAAGTCTGGTATCTGATTTTCAAAAACAAAATTTCAAATCGAATATCGCGGACGATTTTTGGTATTCCCTGAAAACTCGGTAGAGTAGATGGGGGTAATGTCGTGCAGGGGGTAATGTAAACTGGCTTTTTAGACAAAAGGAATGAAATGAATAACTAGCCGTCGGTAAGGTAGAGTATGCAAAACTCCTTCTCATAAGAACAAATTTCATTAATTTTTTAAAATGTATCTTATAAAAATCGGTTAAAAACAATTTATTTTACAATAAAGTAGTAAGGTTCAATAACAAAAACAGAAATTAATGCATTGTATTTTACAAAATAGCAAAATAAGCAAATTAACTCCATTTACTAGAGGCAAAATTCGTATTAGTACACATATACATATTACATATTATTTGTGCAGAATTATACTTTTTTTTTAGTTGTTATTATTTTGTAGGATGTACTCGTTGTTTTAAAACATTAGATTATCTTTGCGAAACATGTTTTTTGTGAGATTTGTAGAATTTTTTTCCATTCCATTAAATTTTTAGAAGTTTTTTTTAAATCATCACTGCTTTTAATTTGATGATGTCTCAGCTGTTTTTGGAAAATTTACCACGAGTTTTTAATCGGGTTTATTTCTGGGCTTTGGGGTAATTTATTTTTTTAATATTTGGGACACTTATACATAATCTATAACCTCGCATGATTCAATAATAAAAGGTTAGATCAATATTGACAAGGGAGTTTTGACACTCCCATTCAAAAGGTTGCATATACGAAGTACGGAAAAAGGGTAAATAATGCGTTCCCTTTTTGTAAAACTAGGAGTAGCATATTATGGAAAGTTTGCAAATAGTGGTAGAATATAATATGTTAATTTTAAGATATTTGAAAGAAATTTTGTGCTTAAATGGAAATAAAAGATATTCTTACTTTAATTAATTAATTTAACTACTTTTAGTAAGAGTATTAAAAAGCTAGCTAAAATTATGTTATGCTCTAAAATTTTTTTAATCACAGAGTGGTTCTGAGTCCGAGTTTAAAGAAGCTTTTTCACATCATTGCTAGTGTTTATGTGTTGGGAACATGCAATGAGGGTTCCTATAGAACATGGGCACGATTTTATTTCTGCGCCATTAAAATTTTCAAAACCCAGCTCCAGGCTTTTGATTATAGGCAAAAATAATCTTAATATATTAAAAGAAAAATAAATCAAACTTCATAACTCAAGAATTAAGTTCTGACAAATTCTTGTTTTTGGCATTTGAAAGTTACATTATTTTTAATTTATTTAAACCCATTCCTTCTAGAAATAACAAAACTTTCCACTCTGTCACATCGAATTTATATCTGCGTTAAAAGCGTTTAAAGAAAAATCGCGTCATTTATACACATTTACATGAAATATTTACGAGACGGGGTCAATCGTGTAATCAGAAAAAATGCTGTCTTTAAAATCCGGATTTAATCTTACTATTTACGCGAACATAAGAAACAAAAAGTGTTGCCTGTTAGTTTTTGGTATTAAAACGTTTTGAGGTTACTACTATTATTATTTTTAAGAAGCAACACGGTTTTGATGCTAAGGGAGCCGTTTGACAAAAAGTGAGGGAGCTAGCTGTTTATCGAGCTAACCTTTTATAATTGAATCATGATAACCTCGTATCCAGCGCTGTGTGTTTTATTTATTTATTTGTTAATTTTTTTTAAATTTATTATTGTGCAAATTTTTCGAAGCTTCCATTTTAAAATGCCAAGATATTGCTCAGAAATCATAATGCCATCAATAAAGTAATATTTCCA
Source organism: Philophylla caesio (assembly GCA_963971545.1). Classification (NCBI taxonomy): domain Eukaryota; kingdom Metazoa; phylum Arthropoda; class Insecta; order Diptera; family Tephritidae; genus Philophylla; species Philophylla caesio. The sequence goes on along the minus strand of OZ020608.1, from coordinate 33,852,037 downwards.
TGTAAGTGGAATGGGTAAATATTCCAGTTGCATTGCCACATCCCGATACCATCAATGAGCCTCCGCCGGGTTTGAAAGAAGGCTGCAGAATGCGCCTATAAAGGTCGGTGTTAGATTCTTTCATAGTTTGTATGCACCCATCTAAGTATTTTATATTCAATTTGCTCTCGTCTATAATATTACGTTCTTCCATGGTCCCATATCTTTTTCAAGTATTCTCTGAATAATGTTTTGCGCTTTGTTCTATTCTTATTTCGCATAAAATACAACCAACTAGTTTAGTGCTTGCACATCTTTGTATATTTTTGTACCTTTACCTCCAAAAAAAGAGGGTTTATAATCCAAGAATTAAAAATATAAGTACATATCCCACTCAGTTGTTTTTCACAAATATTTCATTTTAAAAAACTAATTATTGAACTCGGTTCAGTACTTTGAGAACTAAAGCGTGACAAACATTTTCCATATAATCAATTTTATATAATAGTATAGACATATATTTACATTTCTATATATATGTATGTATATGAAAAATTGATGAAAGTGCAAATAAAGAACAGCCAAAACTTCAACAGAGTAAACTTGCAAATTTAGTTCATGGAATGGAAAAAATACCAAATGTTATCAAGTTATACTTATTTTAATAATTTTTTTATTTCGGCACAATTCGTGTTGCTTGGTCTCTAGATATTTGTTAAAAACTTGGTCCTAAAAATAGTTTCTTGCCTTCTTTAGATAAAGATACATCTTCAAACAAATAAGCTCGGCTTATGTAATATTTTTTAAGATCCTTCCTCATTTTGACTACGGCGCAAGTGGATTTCTCATCAATTCTGTTTATAGTTTAAAAGCACGCAACTAAATATTACTTGATTATAATACTGCATATCTTTTTTTTTTTTTTGTTATGACCCAGTTTGATGGCAGGGCTATTTAGTCCATTAAGCCAGGGTATATCTCTTCTTTTATTGATCCGAAGTGATTTTTGACTTATGAAAGTTTCTATTTCGTTTAACTGCAGCTCCACTTTGCTTTATTTATTTGGCCTTATTTATATGTAATGTAGCGATTTTTCGTTGTATGTTGCTTTTCAGGATGTTGAGGTTTTGTGATTTGACCTAATGTTGTGAACAGTGTCACTGGATGTTCTTATAGTTGACCAGCTGAGAGGCTTTCGAATGCCTTTAATACAGAATACTGTATTTGTTGTTTGAGTGCGTTTTTACTTTTTTTAAAAGGCAGTGGGCATGTTACGTTGCCAAGTATAAAAACCTCATTTTGTGCAATGAGCAAAAAAAAAGGTAAACAAATGAAACAAAAATTCCGCTAACGTTTTTCCCTTTTCCTGTTATACACTTTGGTACTTAGTATCCCAATCTTTTCTCAACAGGGTGGTTATTTTACTGCCTCATCTGGAGTTAGCATGACCTTTAGTGGAGCACCAACAGTTGTTGCCCATTTAGCCAGCTCATCGGCAGTTTCGTTAAGTTTTATGCCTACATGTCCTGCAATCCAGATAATTTCACAAATCATATTACTTCTGTTTAGGGCATGATGGATTTTTGCAGTTATGTAGTTGTCTGAGGTTTGTTTGTTAATTAGGTGGCATGCTGTCAGACTGTCTGTAAAGATCACAATTTTTTCATCGTTGTCCTCAATAGCAATATCTACTGCTTTAGCCATAGCCCACATTTCGCTAAATGCAGACGACGTTTTAAAGCTTATGCGGAAAGAAAATGTTGATTACGTGTGGGATTGTAAACCCCACATCCCATGGAGTTTTCCCCGCTTGACGCATCTGTGGCAAAGACTATACATTTTTTTTTCTTATACTTCTCAATAACGTTACTGTATTTAGCCTGAAATTTTTCTTTGGATGTTTCAAGTTTTTTGCATAGATATTGTTTCCCTACGACCCTGAGTTGTTTATTTCTCTTTTACTTAGTGTCAGAGTTAATGTTCTCAAATACTTCCCTGGAATGGTAGTAAGTTGATGAATAGCTTGATTTTAGTTGCTTGTTCAAGACAATGCTATCGTTAACTTTTTTGTTTGTAAATTTAAGTTTGATGATTTCTCGGACTGTAAGAAGTTTTTCCCTTTCCCTTTCCCTAGCTCATTTGCTAGCAGGTAAGCAGGTAAATATTATGGACTGGAGTGGAAGGTGTTAGCCCTAAGCATATACGCAAAGTTCCATTTAGAAATTACCTTATTTTACTTTCTATTGTTTTTGGTAAATCATGTGTGGTTGGATCTGGCTACTTCTATTTTTGATCTGACTAAATTTTTCTATAAATTAACTGCCGTTTTAGGAGTTATTCCAGCTTTGACTGACGTCAGACATTTTATAAATCGTACGTTGTTTTGCGCTTTTTCTACTAATCCCTCGTAGTGTGGCATTACCGTAAGTGACGAGGTTAAAATTCTGCCTATAAATCGAACAGTGTTTTCTGTTCAATGGTGTGCCCATTGGTCCTTATTTGTACCCGTTTCCTACTTCCTTTGGCAAACTGGATTTCTTTGGTTTTTTCAGTATTAATCTGAAGATTTAGCTGTGTACATTGCTGTAAGAAAGAATTTAGTTTTCATTTAAGTATTCGTTCAACGTTTTGGAAATTTCTATCATGAACCAGAATGAGGGAGTCATCGGCAAATTGAAAAATATCTGTCGACTCGTCCTCAATTCTATGTATGCAATACCTTTGTGTAGATGTTGAAGAGTAGTGGTGAAAGGCAGCTACCTTGCGGTAAGCCGTCTCTTATGGTGATGTTTTAATTCCCCAGTTTGAGAATCCTCTCCTGCAATAATGACTTTATCCAATCTATATATTTACCTTCCGTATTTGTGTTCTCCAGTATTCTTGTTAACGCTTTTGTGGGGACGCAGTTATAGGCGTTGCTGATGTCCAAAGTGATCGCCGCTACCTTCATTTCGTTTTCTTTGTACATGGCGATGTTGTGAAGTATCTCGTTTACGCACATTGATGCTGACCTGCCTTTTCTGTATACGAAACATCTGTCAGGTAGACAGTTTTTCTCTGCTAGGTATTTGTCTAATCTCTCTTTAATCATTAGGTTGGCTATTTTATGTAGAACTGGTATCAGAGAAATTTCTCTGTAATTAGTATAAACATTTGGATCTTTTTCAGCTTTCAGAATTGGAATCACTATGATGATTCGCCACTCTTCTTCTATTTGTCCATTCTGAAATGAATGATTTACCGCGGTAAAAAGTTTTTCCTTAGCGTTTTCTGATAGAGCCCTGATCATTTCGTATATAATCCTATCATAACCTCCTGCCGATCTCTTCGTCTTTCTTTAAGCACCGCATTGAGTTCTACCATTTAAAAATTATGCACTCTAACATCTGTTGCATATCTGCCTTCCATGTTACTTCTTGGATATTGGTTGATAGTTATTTGATCTTGTAGGTGTTTAAAAAATGGCATGTTCCATTCTTCATGCCAAATTTTTCTTTTTTTTGGATTGCCCTTCATGTTATTTACAAACCTCCATGCCTTTTGCGAGTTTGGTTGTTTGTTCAGTCTTTCCACACTGTCTTTGAAATTCTTCGCTTTGGCCTTTTTTACTTCTTTCCATATATTCTCATATTCGGTTGCGCTATTGAAGTTTTCCACTGTCGGATACCTATTGTATTTTTTGCTGGCCGCTTTATTTAGTCTAAAGGACCGATCCCTTTTTATAATCATTTAGGTTTGCTCTGAAAGCTGCCTCTCCCTTGTTAGCGCAAAACCGAGTGGATGTGTTTGAGAACGTTTTCATAGGCATATTATATCAAAATTATTTTGATTTGCGAATGTTGTTGTCGTTTTTTTTCAACGACTGGCAATTATATTGTAAGACTTTCATCTTTATCTATATTCTTTCTCTTCCATTCTATCATTTTCTTTATGGTCAAGGCTTATAAAGTGTTGTTTCAATCTGTCGTGGAAGTGTACAAATGCATTCACTCCTGCTGGGAAGTTCACTTTCCTGAAAGCATCCCTGGCAAACTTTGTCATTTCTGTCGTAATTTTTTCGATTTCATTTACAACGTGCATATTTTGTTGGCTAAAAGCCACACCATTATTCGCCGCCTTTGGTCCGTTTTTATTTACATTTTTCATCTTTTGCTTATTTGCTTTGAGAGTCTTTGCGTGGGTAGTAGGTGTTAGAATTTTTTTTATTTCATGTTGTTTCTTCCTAATCAGATTTTCAGACAGTGAACACTGTCCACTAAACGCTTTTAATAAAATTTTCCTCCAGAAAATGCCGTCCGACTTATTCGCTAGCTCACATGGAATTGTAGTTTTTGATATACTGCATTTCTAACCTACTATTTGTTTGCTTTTTTATTTTTGGACTCACGCTGGTGTTAACAAATTTCATAAGTTTTGATATAACAATCTAGCGGAATTCAAAAGCTGTCAGTGCTAAGCACACTTGCTTAAACACACTTTGGAGCAATCTATATTCAGCTTCACTGCTTGACAAAACATTAAACCTCCGGAAAACTAGAAGCACATGCATGTGTAAGATCTTCTGTTCACAGTAAAGTTGACGCATTCGACATCAACAAACCCTTCTATTTCTGAGTTTTCAGTATACTTTTAAGCCACAATGTTTGGGTTTCCTTAATTAAATTCTTTTGTAAAACAATGATTAAATTGACTAAGAAGTGCCGGGTATTATTGTGGCCGCTGTGGTCGAGTTGGTAGCGGTGCGTGCTATAACTTGATATACCGGTGAGTTCGAGGTTCGAATCTCAGTCAGGGCAAGCTAAACAATAGAGAAAGTTTTTTCTAATAGCGGTCACCCCTCGGCAGGCAATGGCAAACCTCCGAGGGTATTTCTGTCATGAAAAAGCTTCTCATTAAATACATCTGCCGGTCGGAGTCGGCACAAAACGGCCAAAAACTGAGCTATATAGTGTACGCGCCAAAATTATATTATTATAAGTATATTATTGTGTTTTCAAATTTGTTTTTCAATATTTTTGTTTGAAAATATAAAAAATCATCTACGCAACAATGGTAACTTCTCGCTCTGGCTAACCAGGAGGTCACTCACCACGTAACCGACACGGAGTGTTTCCACAAACACTATATATGGGTGGCAGATTTGTGAATGGAGATAAAGGTAATACACGTAGTCAAGGTATGGCGAGAGTTTCTGCAGTGGGAGTACTAAGGGAGATACGGTCGGGAAGACTTCAGACAAGTTTTTTCAAAAAAGTCAGTAGGCTATTTTGAGAGCACTAAATAAGCCCTTAATTCCTTTCCTGTATATTTGTTTTTTATTTTCTTAAGATAATTTTTAGTTGTGGATATGCCAGCTTAACGTTAAAATAGCTTAACCACAAGTTTTTTCAAAAAATAATTTTTTTTGAAAAAAGTTCGTAGGCTATTTTGAGAGCACTAAATGAGCCCTTAATTCTTGAATATAAATTTTTTATTTAGAGGTAATTTTTAAGTTGTAAATCCGTCAACTTAACGTTAATTTAACGTAATGGAAAGTTTAAAGAAAAAAACTTTTGGCTATTGTGAGAGCACTAAATAAGCTCTTAATTCCTGCATATTTGTTTTTTATTTTCTTCAGTTAGTTTTTAGTTGTAGATTCGCCAGCTTAACGTTAAGCTAGCGTAACCACACGTTTTTTTTAGAAAAAAAATAAAGCATTAAATTTAGGGTTACGGCATTAAATTAGCACTAAATGAGCTCTTAATTTTGATATACGTTAGGCTTTGGTTGCTTAATCTGGTTACGCTATCTTAACAGACCTGGACGTAAGGAGGGAACGCTAGGATGAATAAGCCTAGCCTTTACCGAGGAGATGGCTCTCCAAAAGCGCGCACAAATGCTGGGCGTTAGCTTACCGGTAAAATGAATGTCATGGTGCTTTCCAAAACGAGACACTCGCGACCCGCTACGCATGCTACGGTTGCATATAAGCGAGAATGAGACAACGAGGTTTCCATGTTTACCTTTACTGACCGTCAGATGACCGGTAAAATGGTTGGTAGGAAACCTCTAAAGTGTAAAGTTTAGAAAACATTTAAATCGTTATCTTTTATCAAAAGTTTTAAATGAAAAACTAGCTTTTCTTAATGCTAATTATTAAGAAGAGAATTTCTGAATCCAATTTAAAACATGAAACGAACTCTGCGCAAAAATATTAATGGATAAGTCGGAGTTTGTCCCGCCAGGGATATTTTTGCGGGCTGGCCGAAGGATGCTTACGTATAAAGCAGTTCTGCGCAAAAACAATTAAAAAATACCTTGTTTGCCAAATCAAACAAAAATATAAAATATGATTTGTTGTAGATCTAACTGAAAATTTTCAGTACTGATGGTATTATAGGGAGCACTGACCTAGTAAGAAGAACGATAGTGAGCAGTAGAGCTACAGTACTGTTCTTTTATCTATATATGTATATATATATAATATTTTATACTATTTTTTTTCAGAATTTCAATGTTTTTTCATTTCCTGTAATAAAAAAACCCAATGTGTATTTCGTTTGTTCTGCATTTTGGAGTTTCTCCAGCCAGGGTTAGTTTTTTTAAGACCCAAGTGACATAGAATGTCTAGGGATCGAGATATGACGAGACGAGAAATAAACGCGCTCATAAGCTTATGGTGAGAGCAAATATGAAGAAGTTCTAATGAGTAAATTATTTCCCCATTATTATATGTGTTAACGTCAAAAAGCATAAGTGAATATTCTCTACCAAGGAAACATCAGGACAGCAATATAATGTATTTTTTTTGTTATTGTAATGATACTCGTATTTAGAGAAAACCACAAAATTTAAAATTCATAATATATACCATATATTCAAATAAACAAATAACCCTATTATGTTTGGAGACTAGTAGCCGCTAAGCAACTATACTAAAATTTCTATTACGCAAGGCACCCGCTACTGGATATCGGCTACTGACTACTGAAAGTATGTAAATGCTTCTCTTTTAAAAGGATATTTATATTTTTTCACTATTTCTTCAAAATGTACTTGTTAAAAAAGTAAAATCAGGAATATTGTCTGCGCGTTTCTGTATATTGAGATCAACCACCATACATAATACGAGGAACGGCATGCATTAGCTATGCATTAGTCTCCTTACATAATAGCGGCGAAATTTTGATAGTTCAGCGGTCGAAAACAAAAATCCAACTAACTTATCTCCTACTCCGTCTATTGGTGTTTACTCTACTTTGACATTGTGAATATACTTTTATTAAACAGACTTGACTTCAAATAAAGTGCATTTGAAACCTGAAATATAAAAGTAAAATGTTAAAAAGAAAAATTGGAATGACTAAGGCTATTTTTTAAAACAATTTTTTATGCATAATATTTTACATGTTTCGTATTCTTATTGTTTATAAAGGTTTAAATATGTACAAATTTAGATTACACATATATCTTGCGTTAAAAAATATTATTTATTTTTTGTTAATTTAAAAAGTTTGCGTGTCTGGGTCGATTCGACCCTAAGGTTAGTAATGGAGGGTTAAACAGACTTCAAAAACTACAAAAAAATAAATCTCTAATTATTTGATGTCATTCCGAGAACGTCGTTGATATAATATTTATTGCCGGTTGTGGTCGAGTGGCTCAGTAAATTAAATATAAACAATGGGTTGGATGGAGGAATAATAAACGTTCGAATTACCTTAAAAATAACAAAAGCGCGCACAAATGCTGGGCGTTAGCTTACCGGTAAAATGAATGTCATGGTGCTTTCCAAAACGAGACACTCGCGACCCGCTACGCATGCTACGGTTGCATATAAGCGAGAATGAGACAACGAGGTTTCCATGTTTACCTTTACTGACCGTCAGATGACCGGTAAAATGGTTGGTAGGAAACCTCTAAAGTGTAAAGTTTAGAAAACATTTAAATCGTTATCTTTTATCAAAAGTTTTAAATGAAAAACTAGCTTTTCTTAATGCTAATTATTAAGAAGAGAATTTCTGAATCCAATTTAAAACATGAAACGAACTCTGCGCAAAAATATTAATGGATAAGTCGGAGTTTGTCCCGCCAGGGATATTTTTGCGGGCTGGCCGAAGGATGCTTACGTATAAAGCAGTTCTGCGCAAAAACAATTAAAAAATACCTTGTTTGCCAAATCAAACAAAAATATAAAATATGATTTGTTGTAGATCTAACTGAAAATTTTCAGTACTGATGGTATTATAGGGAGCACTGACCTAGTAAGAAGAACGATAGTGAGCAGTAGAGCTACAGTACTGTTCTTTTATCTATATATGTATATATATATAATATTATATACTATTTTTTTTCAGAATTTCAATGTTTTTTCATTTCCTGTAATAAAAAAACCCAATGTGTATTTCGTTTGTTCTGCATTTTGGAGTTTCTCCAGCCAGGGTTAGTTTTTTTAAGACCCAAGTGACATAGAATGTCTAGGGATCGAGATATGACGAGACGAGAAATAAACGCGCTCATAAGCTTATGGTGAGAACAAATATGAAGAAGTTCTAATGAGTAAATTATTTCCCCATTATTATATGTGTTAACGTCAAAAAGCATAAGTGAATATTCTCTACCAAGGAAACATCAGGACAGCAATATAATGTATTTTTTTTGTTATTGTAATGATACTCGTATTTAGAGAAAACCACAAAATTTAAAATTCATAATATATACCATATATTCAAATAAACAAATAACCCTATTATGTTTGGAGACTAGTAGCCGCTAAGCAACTATACTAAAATTTCTATTACGCAAGGCACCCGGTACTGGATATCGGCTACTGACTACTGAAAGTATGTAAATGCTTCTCTTTTAAAAGGATATTTATATTTTTTCACTATTTCTTCAAAATGTACTTGTTAAAAAAGTAAAATCAGGAATATTGTCTGCGCGTTTCTGTATATTGAGATCAACCACCATACATAATACGAGGAACGGCATGCATTAGCTATGCATTAGTCTCCTTACATAATAGCGGCGAAATTTTGATAGTTCAGCGGTCGAAAACAAAAATCCAATTAACTTATCTCCTACTCCGTCTATTGGTGTTTACTCTACTTTGACATTGTGAATATACTTTTATTAAACAGACTTCAAAAACTACAAAAAAATTCCGAGAACGTCGTTGATATAATATTTATTGCCGGTTGTGGTCGAGTGGCTCAGTAAATTATTGTGAAGATACTCGTATTTAGAAAAAACCACAAAATTTAAAATTCATAATTTATACCCTGTACTTAAATAAACAAATAACCCTATTATGTTTGGAGACTAGTAGCCGCAAAGCAACTATACTAAAATTTATATTACGCAAGGCAGCCGCTACTGGCTATCGGCTACTGAAAGTATGTAAATGCTTCTCTTTTAAAAGGATATTTATATTTTTTCACTATTTCTTCAAAATGTACTTGTCAAAAAAGTAAAATCAGGAATCTTGTCTGCGCGTTTCTGTATATTGAGATCAATCGCCATATATAATACGAGGAATGGATATAGTAGCCGTGACTAGTAGATTGGCAGCTATGCATTAGTCTCCATACATAATAGGGGCGAAAGTTTGATAGTCCAGCGGTCGAAAACCAAAATCCAATTATCTTATCCTCTACTTCGTCTATTGGTGTTTACTCTACTATGGCATTTTGAATATACTTTTATTAACCCTGCATTACTAACCTCAAATCATGTCGCATGGTTACTAACCATGGGTCTTATCGACCCTCATTTGTATTATCTATTAAAATCGTTTAAACTTATAAATTGCTAAAACGTATACGTCATTTAGTATATTGTAGTATTTTATTGTTAAATTTATAAAATGATGTGTTAAAAAATTAATTTATATATTTAAATTGAAATTAAGTTTGTATTCATTACAACATAGCTAAAAAAGTGAAAAAAAAGTTATCCAGCCAGATTCCGCATAAAATGATAAGTTTTAAAGATATTGACTTCAAATAAAGTGCATTTGAAACCTGAAATATAAAAGTAAAATGTTAAAAAGAAAAATTGGAATGACTAAGGCTATTTTTTAAAACAATTTTTTATGCATAATATTTTACATGTTTCGTATTCTTATTGTTTATAAAGGTTTAAATATGTACAAATTTAGATTACACATATATCTTGCGTTAAAAAATATTATTTATTTTTTGTTAATTTAAAAAGTTTGCGTGTCTGGGTCGATTCGACCCTAAGGTTAGTAATGGAGGGTTAAACAGACTTCAAAAACTACAAAAAAATAAATCTCTAATTATTTGATGTCATTCCGAGAACGTCGTTGATATAATATTTATTGCCGGTTGTGGTCGAGTGGCTCAGTAAATTAAATATAAACAATGGGTTGGATGGAGGAATAATAAACGTTCGAATTACCTTAAAAATAACAATAACAAATAAGCGCTACATGATTGATATTTCTTTTCTTGTGCCAGTCGAGTTTAACGTTTTTGATGTCTGATACATTTTTGTAGTTTTAGTATACCGAAACGGTATTGGATCATCTTTATCTTTATATATATAATTCTACTGTACGTGTGTTGTGACTGAACTCCTCCTAAACGGCTGGTCCGATTTGCATACATTTTTTGGTATGCGTTCGGGTGGTTTAGATTTACAATTCGGTCCAATTGGACAATGGGGCGTGGTACCTCCCATACAAACCACAAATTGAAAATCTATTATTTCTGCTCCTGATAACGGTATTTGAACAAAATTTGGTACGTCGGTTTGGTGTACAAATTATACAAATGATACACTTGTAGTTGTGTTTTTATTAAAACTTTATTTAAAGACAAGCGCTGGCTGTGTCGGTGAGCTCACAATGGAAAACTGAAAATTAATTTTAATTCTAAGCTAAACGAAGTCACCTGCACCTTTGCATTTCTGGATTTTCTGTTAGCGTTAGATAATAGCTGCGCTGCACCAGCTATTGCGCCCGGATGCGCTGTAGACGCTTACGTTTGCAACTTTTCGGTTAGCACAGCGAGTTACCCGTGGTCAGCGTGAGAATGTAAATTTGCTGACTTAGGCCACGCGCGGACTTTTGTCCGGTATGTGAGCTGATCGCGTTAACTCCTCCCCTTCTAAGTGAAGGCCGTCCTCGGGCTTCTTAAAACTGTCAATGACAGCCTGTAGGTCACGATGTTGTCGCCTCTTTTTTCGCCTCCGATAGAGCTTAAGGAGAACGTAACAGCAGATAAGAATGGTTATGGTAGCAAGACTTGAAAGTGTTGGTCCTGTCATAACTTTGCTTTCAATTTCTCCAATATAGCGCAGGTTTTTAATACTCATTCTCCGAAGGTATGGCATGCTCAATATATCGTGGTGGTTAGTTATATTGAGAAGTGTCGCCGTCGCTGAACCCGGTAATTTCTTCAGCATGCCCTTATGGTTTTTAAAAGAAGTCCTATTGATTTGGACATCATTTTCGAAGGTAAGTAAATAAGTCCCGGTAACCGTTTTTTCGGAGTCTTCGCTAGTCTTGATCACCACGGTATCGTCGTTAATAATAACGATACCTTCATCCACCGTTACAATAGGTTCAAGGTGGCTGGGACGTGTGCTGCAGTGGGCGACGCTACCAGAATGAAGTTGTTGCGCGCACGTTGGATGTTGAAGTCTCTTGCAAAATGTCGATGTAAGTGTCACGCTACAATTTCCAATCGCCAGGATTTGATTGTTACAGCGATATTGTTGTCGTTTGCAAGGTGCAGGATTGTTCCATTATGTTGAACAGGGAAAATAATAATTTTCTTACAGCATTAGTCTGTTTAGGTTTAGGTTACTTAATAATAAAATGTAAAAAATACTGTCTAATAGGACCTTGATAAATGATACCTCCATTAAATCTGTTATAGTTGTATTAGTAGAGTGCATATCGATAAAATTTTTTGCATCATCAGTGTTCAGTATCAGTGGGTTTATTACACCTATCTTTGCAAGGGTAATGGTTGAGATTAGGGTTTCAATTTCCGAAATTACAATTCTGTTTCTAGCAAGCAATGTTTCGTATAAATAAGTGGGATCAATCTGCTTAGCATTTGAGTCCTTAATAAGTAGGTTGATTTTTTCTGTTAATTTATTTATCCTTTCCTGCACTTCCGTATTTATGACGATCTGCTGGTTTTCTGAGTTTATGAGCTCCTGTTGTTGGAATTTAAATTTTTCAAAGTCGTCGAAGTCCGGTGTCCCTGCGATAACTTTCAAAGCAGTTCCTAAAATGTTTAAGCGCCTGTCTATGATGGGTGTCCAAAGTTGCCAAAAGTACCTCTATGCGCGCAGTGTCAGAGTCCAGTAACATTCTCATATGAGATAAGGGGAAGTGTGTCATAAGTCCTTTCGTTTCCTTGGTTATTTCCATGTACATAGGTAGTAAGCTTAGTGGTATGTTGCAGATAGTCAAAGTCTCTCCAAACAGTAACATCTCCGTTTTGAGTTGGGATATAGTCACAGTTCGAGTAGTCCGTTAGCTTAGGCGTCGCCGTCCGAAAAAGAAGTATCGCAATCAAAATCCTAAAAATTGGTAAGTAGAAATAACGCTTAGTACCATGCTGTACGATAATAAAGAAAATTGTTAAATATATGTAAGACTATAAAAATATTTGGCAGAAGGCAAAGCGATTTTATTTCAAATTGTCCTTGTGGACCACCATCCCTTTAATGAGAACCGTGGTTCCTAGGTCTGCTTGGACTTTTTCTTCGACATATAAGGGGGATAATTTGTTGCCTAGCCTTCTGTTGGTTTTTACTAAAACACGTTCCCCAACGTCAAATACTCTGTTCTGCCTAGATCGGTTATTTCTCTCTAGTTGTTCCTGCTGGGCTGTCATTATTTTGCTAATTATCTCTTTCCTCATCTCCAATGGAGTGGCATGAATTACGTCAATCGGTTTCCTGTTGGTAACGGAATGAATTGTCCGATTGTATTCGACTGTAGCCAGTAATATGAGTTCAGTACTATGTACTATGCAGTGGAGGTGCATTTACCACATCGACCCCAAATTGATTTTTTAATAATGACGTTATAGTTTCAGAGTTGAACGATGCCTCGTTATCGCAATAAATTGTCTTTGTATTTGGAAATAAGTTTATCAATTGTATTATCGGAGCTTTTATATCAACAATAGTGCGAGAAGGTACAGGCTGGACCCCTGCGAACTTTGAAAACTTGTCCACGCAAGTAAGGAAGTATTTCTTATCGGTGGAGAAAATGTCAATATGCAGGATTTCGCCTGCATGGGATGGCGTTGGAGTCACGCCGAGTTCTTGCTTACGAGGGTGTCTGTCATATTTGGCCTTGTTACAAATTTTACAATTTGCGACAACTTCGTTTGCTACTTTAGTCATTTTTGGAAAATAGTAATCACAGAGGATTTGTTTTACATTTTCCTGGGCCGCTCTGTGGGCACGATTGTGCTCGGCAGTAACTATTTCCCTTTGCTCTTCTTTGTTGGTGATATCTGATACCATATTTTTACAATGTCAAAACTTCGTTGACGGAAAACACCTGACCAGTTCATGTTGAATCCTGGCAAGTATTGATAGGTCGCAATATATCGCATTTACAACTTTCGGGTTAACAACTAGTTTAATCTCATCGATAAGTGTATTCTTATCCATGAATTCGATTATGTGGCGAGTCTTTTCTCCGAAATATATGAGATTCCGCTTTAAAGTGGAGTTTGCTTCCTCCAAAACTATTTGGTTTCTGAAACAATTTAGCGGTTTTTCTGTTGTTTCAATCGTGTATGTTAAGGACACTTCGCTATGGATTGTAGCAAGGTCGGATTGTGCTTCTTCTTCAAGAGCATGGATGTTCTGTCGCGATAATGCATCAGCAACATAGTTTTCCTTGCCCGGTTTATAAAATATTTGAGCATTGTGTTCATCTATAAAGGCCTTCCAGCGCTTAATTTTGGCGTTTGGGTTTCGGTCTGAAACCGCAAACGTAAGTGGCTGGTGGTCTGTGAAAATATTAAGGTTTTTGACACCATAAAGGTAATTTCTAAGGCTTTTTAGAGCCCAGACGATTGCAAGCAATTCGCGTTCATTAGTAGCTAATTTCTGTTTGCGGGCTTTCAGGGTTCTAGAAATCATGGTGATTGGTTTCCCACCCTGAGAATACAGCTCCTATACCCAACGAAGCATCGGCCGTAAGATCAAATGGCTTCTTGAAGTCTGGGTACGGTAACGTAACGTCCTCTGATGCCAGGACCTCCTTTAGTTTGTTAAAAGCATTTTCTTTGAATGTCAGGCTCCAACCTTACCGTTTTCGCCCTTTAATATGTCTGTTAAAGGCTTCGCGATTGATGCAAAATCCTTAATGAAACATCTGTAGTAACTTGCCAGACCCAAAAAGGACCTAACATTGAACAAAGTAGAGGGCTGTTCGTAATTACGAATCGTTTCAACTTTACTAGGGCTCGTTTTAATACCATCCCTATTTACAACGAAACCTAAGTATTCGACGTTTTCTTTAAAGAAGTGCGATTTTTCGCGGGAGACTCTCATATTGGCCTCGTATAGCTTTCTCAAAACCCATTCAATATGCTCGACATGTTTGTCTTCAGTTTCTGAGAAGATGATTACATCATCGACGTAGACGTAGCAGGATTTTCCTATCTGTTCCCTTAACACGTCGTCGATGGCTGGGTGCATTTTTCAGACCAAAAGGAAGTCTACAAAATTCATACTTCCCATTGGCTACTGAAAAGGCTGTTTTTTCTCTGTCTCGCTCCGCGAGTATTATTTGGTGGAAGCCGGATTTGAGGTCGAGCGTCGTAAAATACCTGGCCTATCCTAAATTTGACAATATAACCGATACGTTCGGGATAGGGTATTTATCATCGATAGTTACGTGATTTAACTTCCTAAAATCGATAACAAGACGTTTTTTCATGTTACCTTGTTCGTCTCGTCCCTTTTTATCTACAACCCAAATCGGGTTGTTATATGGCGACCTAGATGGCCGTATTATGTTGTTTTTTAATAAATCCCTAATTTCGGCATTTACAAAATCTGCCACACCCATAGGATAAGGATATAGCTTGGAATATACAGCGTCATCACTTTCGGTGCGAATAGTGGCGACAATATTCGTATTATATGGGAGTCTCTCGTTAGGATCCGAGAAAACGCCCATTAAATTTTTGATAAGTTTTTGGAATTTACTCCTCACCACCTGTGGTACTTCTATGTCTTCTACCTGCGTAAAGTTAACATTTCCACACTTTAAAAATTTTAACTCCTCAGACCCGGAGTTGGTTGTGACTTTTTTGTTTTTAAAATCTAACGTGGCATTTGTCTGTGTTAACAGATCCAGCCCTACTATTGCATCGAAGGTTGAGAGAGTGGGGAGTAGAAAGAAGGTGCTGTTTGTGTTAAACAAGCTAATTGTGCATTTTTCTTTAATGACATTGAAGCCATGAATTGACTTTACTAAGAAACGATTATCTACTGGTATTATATGTTTAAGTTCTTTCAGAGGCTTAATATAGTTTTTGGATGCCCCTGTATCGATGAGTAATTTTATCTTTCTCCCTGCAATTGTCCTTTCAATAAAAGGTAGCAGGGAGCCTTGTCTAAAAAATTTATTTGATCTGAATAAGACAACTCGTCATCCATTGCCGTGCATTCTGAATTTGCAACGGCCTGATAGTCGTCACTCTGCTGGTTAGAAGGACTCTTCTCGTTGGATAAGTGGTTAATTCTTTGTTGTTTTGGCCCTGTAAAACGACCAGAGCTATTATTCGGCCTTTTCGCCGTCTGACCATATGCCTGGCTTTAATTAGTACGTTGCTGTACTGAGTTTCGGGATTGCAGGTTGCTGTTGGATTGATACTGCGTCGTCTGCTTAAATTGCTGCGAAGGGTCTACCTCCATCGGTTCGGCTGGTTCTAACTTCTGAGCAGGCCTGTTACCAAAACTCTGCTGCCTATTAAAATGTGGATTTTTTACGTGATATGTACCTTTCGCCTGGTATCTTCCACCTGTAATTTTTTCCCTAGATTGTTGCTTCGTTTCGAGCCTTTGGGCCTTATCCTCTAAGCTCCGGGCATAGGTACTTGCGAACATGTATCGCTCATGATTAGATTCCACTTCTTGTGCTAGCGCTAGAGCCGAAGGTAGGTCCTTAGGCCGCGCCGAAAATAATACGTCACAAGTGGTTTTTTAGTCCCTGAAATGAACACACGCAATGCGTCCATTCTATATTTCTCATTTAGTGATGCAGCTATGGATTTGTCATAGGTCATGATTGTCTTATTGGTTAAAAGAGTTAATTTCTTTTCCACCTCATCATAATATTGGAGGAGTGTCAAACCTCCTTGTCGGAGAGTTGACATCTCCTGCTCAATCAGGTAAATCGGTCGTTTATCAGAATAACTAAAGTCAAGGCGGTTAATTATAGCTTTAAAATTCAAAACAGTATTAAATGATGCCAGCACCATGTCAGCTTGGCTTTTTATTTTATTTCTTATGATAGCAACGGCTTAAAAGTGCTTGGAGCTACCTTCATAGCTTTCAAAAATCTTGTATGCGGTGTTACCCGTAAGTGTGTGCCGCTTGTCTCCACGAGACATATGCTTCCTGTTTACCGTCAAAGTCCGGTAAGGACTTAACGATGTCCAGAGGTTCGTCGCACTGTACGCCTGGAATTATTTAAAGTAAAGTTTAATCAAAAGCGTTATATTAAAATAGAAAGGTCGATATAAATTACGATCGCTCAATAGTATTTTGTAGCAGAATTATATAAATTCCTTTATTTTAACACAACTTTTTATCGTATTTACTGTGCAAGGTTTTACATTCATCCAGTTTCAAAAATAAAATTTTTAATTAAATTACAAAGATCAATATAAATTACTATCACTTATAAGTGTTTTGTAGAAGAATTACACAATACTTTCCTATTTTTACATAGCCTTTCTATCGCATTTCCTGTGCAAGATTTCACATTTATTTTTTTCACTGTTAAAGCAAAATTTACACAATTTTTTTTTTAATTACTAAGATCAATATAAATTACGATCGCTCATAAGAAATTCACGTTAACAAATTTTGTTGTGTAAACAAATTATTTAATTCACCAAATTACAAAGGTAGATACAAACAACAAGTGCTTGTAAAATTTTACAATGTTTTGCGTCTACTTTCAAAGTCAGTTTTAAGTGCTTATAAACGAGCTCGGTTCTTGATATTCTACGTGTCCTTCGCATTCCGTGTTGGTTGATGTGCCCGATAGGTATTTATTCAGTCTTCTATTACTGGAATCTTTGCTCCTCTGGTCAGCTTAATTATCTTAGTTGATTGCTGCGTCCCGTCCAAGTGGTTATTAAATATTCAGCTTACGTTGATTCAATTTATGACTTGAGTTTTTAATTTACTTCAATTAATTAATTTACTTTTAAGTCCTTAGTTACTTAGACTTTCACTTATTTTGGTCACTTTGCCGGTTGGGCGCCAATTATACAAATGATACACTTGTAGTTGTGTTTTTATTAAAACTTTATTTAATGACAAGCGCTGGCTGTGTCGGTGAGCTCACAATGGAAAACCGAAAATTAATTTTAATTCTTAGCTAAACGAAGTCACCTGCACCTTTGCATTTCTGGATTTTCTGTTAGCGTTAGATAATAGCTGCGCTGCACCATCTATTGCGCCCGGATGCGCTGTAGACGCTTACGTTTGCAACTTTTCGGTTAGCACAGCGAGTTACCCGTGGTCAGCGTGAGAATGTAAATTTGCTGACTTAGGCCACGCGCGGACTTTTGTCCGGTATGTGAGCTGATCGCGTTAACTTACATATTTTAAGTGCTGCTGAAAATATGGGCGGGATTGTACAAAGGGGCGTGGTACCTTCCATACAAACCACAAATTAAGAATCCAATATTTCTGCTCCTGCTAACGGTATTTAAACAGAATTTGGTATTTCGGTTGAGTGAACATATTTTAAGTTCTGCTGCAAATATAGGCGGGATTTGATAAAGACGCGTGGTACCTCCCATACAAATCTTCTTTTTGTATATAATTCTACTGTACGTGTGTATGTTACTGAGTAAATTTTTTTTGGTCATCGAGATTATTTGTTTGCTTTTATTTTTTGACATCTCACAAATTCGTTCTCAATCTGCGTTTTGTTATTTTCACATTTAAATTTTTTGTACCGTGTCTTTGGATATTTTTGGTGTCGCATTTTCAGTGAATATTAAGTGTATTACATTCACATATAAGTTACAATGCCACGTCTTCGAGGACGGGGAGAAAATATTGGTCGGCGGACTATCCATTCACAATTACAGTTACACTCCAAAATCGTTCTATCTGAACGATCGGTTGTATGGGAGATATATTTATTGCTTATCTTTATATACAACATATGAAAGGAAGTTATGAGCGTGAAGTTAGCTAAGCACCCATCGCAAATCGAAACGGTATACTATTGTAATTTTGCCGCTAATTAGTTGCGCAAAAATTAATTTTGTCGCTCTTTTTGTTCTTAATTTTTTGGGGTGCTTTGCTAAGTTGATATGAAGTTAGCTAAGCACCCCCCTAGAAAATGAGTAAATCGCGATATAAAAATTTAAAAATTAGTCCCAATTTTGCCGCTAATTTGTTGCTCATTAGTTACGCAAAAATAATTTTTTTTGGATAAAATTTTTTTTTTTATTAAGTTTCATATGGCATACTTGGACTAAAAATCTGGAAAAGTTTACAACGACCTTAAAACGGTTTTAACCACGTTTGTTATTTGTTGCTAATTAGTTGATAAGTGATTACATTAAAATTTATTTTGTTTTTGTTTTTTTGGGGTGCTTTGCTAAGTTGACGTGAAGTTAGCTAAGCACCCCCGTAGAAAATGAGTAAAACGCGATATAAAAATTTAAAAACTAGTCCCAATTTTGCCGCTAATTTGTTGCTCATTAGTTACGCAAAAATAATACAATTTTTTTTTATTGAATTTCATATGGAGTTGGCATACTTGGACCAAAAATCTGAAAAAGTTTAAAACGTCCTTAAAACGAGTTTAACCACGTTTGTAATCACTTAGCAACTAATTAGCAACAAATAACAAACTAATATTCTACTTGCATGATGAAAAATGGGGAGATATACAGAAAACTATACATCTTAATTGGGACGACGAAATAGTGCTTTTATATTCATCAAAACTGCAGTATTTTTAACTTGAAAAATCTGACATAAGTATAAAAAAAATGTAAGGAGATACGAAAACGAAATTTAGATGGCAGTTTCAGAGTTCAAAAAGTGTTTGATTTACTTTTAATAAATTTTGGGCGGGACAAAGTATCCCGGGTCTTCTAGTTACTCATATATTCTCTTTTCAATTTTTATTGTTGTAATATCTGTTTTCAATATCATTCCTCAACAACGGCTTGAAAAGTCTTATAAGCCTTGATTTTAACTCCACTAAACTGTTTTTTGCCGCTGTGGTCGAGTTGGTAGCGGTGCGTGCTATAACTATATATGCCGGTGAGTTCGAGGCTCGAATCTCAGTCAGGGCAAGCAAAATCTTAATAATAGAAAAGTGTTTTCCAATAGCGGTCACCCCTCGGCAGGCAATGGCAGACCTCCGAGGGTATTTCTGCGATGAAAAAGCTTCTCATTAAATACATCTGCCGTTCGGAGTCGGCACAAAATTGTAGGTCCCTCCAATTGTGGTAGAATATAAAGACGCACGCCACAAATGGTAGGAGAAGCTCGGCCAAGCGCTGAGCTATATATATATATATGTATATAAACTGTGTTTTTTCAATGCATTTCAAGCTCTTCGCACTCACGCATTTCGGCCTTTCTCTTCTTCTTTCGAAAAATGCGTCTCGCTTCCTTTTTCAACTCACGATATCTCTCCCGCAAGGCTCGCGTTGAGCCCGATCGCAACGTGGCTATGTAGGCAGCATCTTTCCGTTCCGTGGCAACGCGACTTTCCTCATCGTACCAGTCGATTTTCCGGGCACGCTGAAAACCAATAAATTGTTCAGAGGCGGTACGTAAAAAGCAGATGTGTTGGCTCCTCGGATCGGTGCGCATATCTAGGACACTGAAAGCATGCCTTCCGCCTATCACAACATGGTCGATTTGGTTTCGTGATTTACCATCTGCAGACAGCCTCGTAGGGCGATGTATATTCCTATGCGGGAACCTGTTCTGTACTTAGTGACAGCTGAATACTGGCACTCCTTAAGCTTTAGTTGTATTTTGGTAGTACGTAGAAAGGGGGAAGAACGTAATCCCATTTTGCGAAAAGGTAGTAAAGAAATAAGAACTAAAATATGTAGGTACGTATTAAAAAAGTACTTTTTGAGGTAATTATTTTATTAACGTATTAGCTAGCTTATAATCCTCTATTTTATACAAATTAAATATATAGAGAATTAACTCTATTTTAATTGCAAATAATAAAAATTTATTTAAAAAACTCAACCGTCGTGTGTGGAAACATCATTTCAGTACTCCATCGCACATACATATTTTCCGATAAATACGGTATCAAAAATTCACAGGTGGTACGCCCACATTTTCAATAACCATAAACATGAAACTGATTTTCCGTACCAAATTTCACCAGTCCATCTCATGTATGACAAGTGCCATTCCCACTTTAAAAAAAAAATTCTTTTCCTCAATATAGGTTATTCATTTAGTAGCTTCTGAATGATGAAGTGACAAACATCCAAACATACTAAATTTCATATTAATAGCACCGGTTTTTTTTACTTTACATTTACATTGATTTAAGGTGGTATTCTACTTTAGACGGTTCAAAAATTAGATTTTTTTATTGCATATTTTTGTTTCATGAATCTTTCAACGCGTTTTTCTCATAACCATTATTTTCAAAACGGTCGCCACGATAACTAGAAAAATACTAGTTTACTCAGCAACCTCATATTTCTAGCCGGAACCAGAAATATGCAAAACGCATTTGTTTAAATATACCAGATACTACAAACAAACACAAATAGCGAAGACCCACTAAATAAACAAGGTGTGTACACACTAACATGTGCATGTCAATACAGCTACATCGCACAAACTAGACGGGAATTACGAACAAGGTTCCGGGAACACATAAGGGACTACAATAAAAAGACTCTGAAACCAAAAACAACAACAAAGTCAAACTTCGCAAACCACATGTTTAACCAAAAATGTACGCTAAACATGACAAAACGGCTAAAACATAGAAATATACAAACAAAAAAATTCAACGGTAAAATAATAAATGAGCAAATAAACACCGGATCAGACGTAATATTCGAAATTGACAAAACGGATAAGGTATTACACCTACAACATAAATGACGTCTCAAAATATACTGGAAAACATGGAAAAATACAAACAAAAGAACTTCAACGGTAAAGTAATAAACGATCAAATAAACACCGTATCAGACGTAATATTCGAACCGTTGAAATTACTATACTAACGAAAAAATAAAAACCAGGAAATAAACGTTGAAACAACAAACAAACAATACACAACAAATATCGACGACACAAAATCCAAAAAATGAAAATTACTGATTTTTATCTATCTGCAGGTACAGACCACAAAATAACGGCTTAACAAACGGAAACCTTAAGACAACAAAACATGAAAAAACAAGCATAATTCAAGTAACTGAGTGGTACCTGAAATAAACAGAGTAACACACCGACCCACAACTGATCTGACCTACTCGAACATATACAATGAAATCCACCGGAACATAACTATAAGTACGGACGAAGAAATCAAATTAACCAGAACGAAGTAGTGTACAATTGTCAATTTTAACTTTATCGATTAGGTTCTTGTTCCGGATATAATCACAAGTCTACTGAATACACAGAAAGTTGAATTTTCTGTTTCAGATTATTTAAAGGAGAAAACTCATGGGGACGGCGAATATACCTATTTCTGCAAGGCTCAACTTTGAAGCGCCACTATTATGATTCGAATAAACTTTTTGACAAAGTAAAACCTGTAATTTATTGATGATTTTACACTTAAATATTTCAGAAATGAATAGGCTAATTTTTAATTTAAAAAGCTATCATTGTAGTGCTAACTGCAAGCATTAATTTAAAAAAAGTTGCATGCCAATCCGTTCAGTAGTGCCCGAGATTAGCACTTTTCAAAATTTTAGACTTTGTTTTATAATATGTATGTATACATAGATATCCCTTAGTTTCACTTGCAAAAAGGCAAGTTCAAAAATATTCAATAGTCTTGTTTTGACAAAAATTATAAAAAAGGTTAAGTAAAATAACCCCTTAAATTGCTTTAGTTTCTACAAAAGCAAACTTTTCCCTTATTTTTGTCGTAGGAGAAACTAATATTTAACATATACAAGTCAGACCCAAAAATCGAGTTGACCGGTATAATATTAGGATTATATAGATATACATCGAAAACGAGAAAAGAAGAGAATAAACTCTGATCTTCCCAGAAGTAAAGAAACTAAAAAACGATCTAGGAGAAAGGATTTATACATTCCGTTAAAAATTAAACAACATGACTATAGCGAAAACTGTAACGAGAAAACCCACTTTTTGATCATGTTCGGCAAAATCAGATCTTCAACAATTTGGTATCGACTTCGGTTGATATATTATATTTAACGTACGTGTATGTTTGTGCGTCTGAGGCCGGAAAAAGTTCGAAGACGGTGGCCAAACGACTTCGAATCGAGTTCGATTCCGACCCGTTCTGGTGAACATATTTTTCGACGACGACTATCGCCGGCGGCTTGCTGGTAAACTCGTGATCGGATGAAAATCACAGTTCACCGGCGGGCCGCAAAAACGAATTGTTAGTGAATCGCAAAAACGACTCGTTAGCAAATCGCTAAAACGACTCTCCGACAGTCCTCAAAAACGATGCTCTAGCTAACTGTAAAACGGCGTAAGAACCAGTTCTACATATATACATGTAGGTTTATTAAATTAAAATGTTTATTAAGTTTTGATTTTACATGAAATACATTAATTTAAGTTTAATTATAAGACTAATTTGGTGTTGCGCGTCTAGCCGTTCGGTTTGCTGTCCTTCGATCAACTGTCGTTTGTCATTTTATTTATTAGCCGTCATAGCGTCTTTATCTTTTCGATACGGGTTGCAGAGTTGCACATTTTTGTATGTTCGTCCACTACCACTACGTGTTCTGTTTTCTGTTCCCACATACATATTTAATTGAAACCAAATACCTTATATCTATGTATTTTAATTATATTTTTATTTATTAAATCCACGTTATTCATTCAATTAGTTTAGTTGCGTTTTGACAAATTCCTTTTAGATCTCTTTGAAATTATGTCCACCGCATAATAAAACATGGGTGTTCACTCCATCAGTTCAAAACCTTCGTTATATCTTTCCAGGGAGGGGCCTGAAATATCATTATATACATTTAGCGATTGTGAGAAATATGCATCACAAACTTACGTACTTCTTATTGCTGTTGTTATGATAAGGTGCCGCACACGTCTCTTCCATGTCGTCCCATCCATGAAAACTGTACTGCCAGGTCACCGCTCAAAAGAGCATTTTACCATTTTCTCACATATTGCACAGCGTTATTCGCAGGAATTTTTTTGAGGTCATGTATCTTATTATATAAAATATCACATTATATTTAAATTACAAGAAAAACCCAAATTTTTCTTTCCAATTAGCATTCGTTATATTATTGATACATTTTTATAACGTGTTATTTAATTGAAATGAAAAATAATGTACTGAAATCGAATTATTTAAATTTTGAATTCGTTTGTCATTGTCAATTGTCAAAAGTCAATGGTTATTCATTGCCACTAGAAACGTGCAGTTTGTTGTACTAAAATATACTTCGTTAGGACATCATCTGTGAAAATCATTCCAACGTGAGTAATTTCATTACTTGTCCATTACAGCAAAATATTTTTAAGCGCAAGAGTTGTGGGTATGGGAAAGGGTATGTGTAGTGCCTAGTGCCCCCGAATGAGTTGATAGAAGCTGTTCGGGAAATGAAAGCAATTTTTAAAAATTTAAAGAGGAAACTCACCATAATTGGATTTAATAAAGTTGTCGCAAAACGCACTCCTTCAGCCTAACAATGCACCGAGGAACAATAAAACAAGCCCTCCGTTCGATTCCCCTTCCGGCGCCCGTAGTCAGTTAGTTGGAACTTAGCTGTCTCCTGCTATGTACGTTTGTTCGCATAACGGTTGTTTGTAACAGCAAAAAATAATCGAGATACATAGATATAGACATATATACTAAAATTATCAGAATGAAAAGAGGAATCAATTTAGCCCTGACTGTCTGTTCGTCCGTCCGTCCGTCTGTCCGTGGTTAAAATAACTTAGATATCTCAATAAAATTTGGTACATAGATTGCTCTATGGACGAAAGTTTCGGAAAATGCAAAAACTTAATATTTTCAGTATCTATTAAAACAAATTGAGTGAAATTCGGTATTTGGAGCGATTTTAAACTAAAATTTGGGTATTTATGAAGTTTTGAAAAATGGGCGTTGCCACACCCACTTAAGCAAAAATCTCTCTATCTCAATAACGGTATAAGGCATCGTCACAAAATTTGGTGAACAAATTTTCCTCAATATCGCTGTTATTATAATAATAATAATCCCAAAGGTTTTATCCCTCCATACCCGCCCGACCGACGTGAGGGGCGCATCCGCATGACGCACGGATATATAAAAAAAAAAATTTTTTTGTTTTTTTTCATATATGTTGCGCCGAGTCATGAAAGGTAGAGGCATTGTGTATAATAACAAGTGAGATATCTTTTCGATAAACGTCAAAATTTGGAACAGCTGAGATCACCTGTTTTTGCAAAGTAAATTCGCAACCCTGGCGTTCCTCGTATATTTTACCCGAATGCAGGGACGGATAGAGGGGAGGGGTTCTGGGTGTCTGGATTCCCCCCAAAAAATCGGTAGTCTCAGAAAATTTCAACCGTGTTTTCAAATTCGTAGCACACACAAAAACTCACTCTAGACAAAAAAAATTAAAAATTATTACCCAGTAACTGGAATACAAAGAAATGATTTTTTGCCGAAAAGTATATTTTATTCTAAAAGTTTATGACTTATCAAACCGCATTCGTAATATGCAATTTTACAAGCACATTTACCGAACGTGTCGGTCCTTTTCTATTTTACGGAGATTGAAGACGTATCTCGAGATATTGAGGTTACTAGTGACCTATGTAGATATTTTGGCAAAGAAAAAGAGGAAAATCGATGAAGCACTTTAAACCCATGACGTTTTATGATTCATCTGATTCAAATTATATCATAGCCTATCGATGGCTTTATAAAAATGCATTCAACATTTTACCCAATATTATTATTTCTATGTTTATAATGAATATTAATCGAATATCTCAAAATATGTAAAATATCCTAAAAAATTGAAACCCCCCCAAAAATATTTTCAGATCAGCTTTTTCCAACTTCGGGCCATTCGTAATTGTCGACATATTGGCGGCCAGCTTAGGTACCCTGTCAAAAGCCATCTTAGGTATCCCGTCAAAAGCAACTGACAAATAAGATATCTCACTTGTTGTTATACACAATGGGTAGAGGTTTGTTAAGTGTCGAGTTCTAAAACTGTTCAGCTACAGAACAAATGCTCATCAGCTGATCGAATAGTAATATATGTATATGTAAGTATGTATGTATTAATTATTGAGAGGATTGAGTATAGTTTTCTTTATGTAAAAAAGTGAGTCTGAAATATCAAAAGAACCGGAGTGAGTGTTAAAATCCTGACACAAACTACGGAGTGGCTTATTTAACTCAAAATTACTTTTACATGGCTTCAGAAAGAGAGGCCGAAAATGTCTTGAAATTCTGGAGGGAACGTTTAGTTTTATTTCGCTAAGAAGAGATGGGCTAGAGATCAAGCCTGTCAGTAACTTGACCAAAAATACAATGCCTAGCATTTCTCTGCGACTAGCAAGTGTAGGAAGATGGCGGCAGGTTGTACTGAGAATCCCAACGAAAATTCTTTAAAGGAAAAAGCAGAAGTTGTTTTTGAATTGACTCTATTCTTTCGAAATGAACTTGATAGCGCGGGTTCCAAACAACAGATCCATATTCCAGTATGGGCCTCACTAACGCTGTGAATAGAGCCTTCGTGATGTAAGGGTCATTGAATTCTTTTGACCACCGTTTTACAAATGCAAAAACACCCTTGGCTTTGTTAACTGTAACATTTATGTGAAGATTAAAATTAAATTTCGGGTCCATTGTAATTCCAAGATCAACAAAGTTAAACACTTGTTCGAGGTTATGGTTACATATTTCATAAGAAGCTAGTTGAACTGCTCTGCGAGAAAAGCACATTACTTTACATTTTTTAAGGTTTAGTGGCATGTAATTTATTTCACCCCAGTTAGTCATGCTATTTAAATCCGCTTGTAGTAAGGACCTTTCCTCAACAGAATGATACGATCTAAAAAGCTTTACACCATCAGCATACAATAAAATTTTTGAATAATTTATTACAGAAGGTAAGTCATTTATAAAAAATAAAAACAGAATCGGACCAAGGTGACTTCCTTGCGGGACCCCTGAAGAAACATGAATAATGTTTGAGGAACTATTTTTAAAAAGAACTCGTTGTGTTCTGTCAATGAGGTAAGAAGACATCCAACGAAGGAGATTAGGTTGAAAACCAAGGAGATCGAGGTTATGGATCAGTTAATAGTGACTTACTCTGTCGAATGCTTTACTAAAATCAGTGTGCATAAATTCTCTGAATCCATTTGAAACATGAGTTGTGAACTCAAGCAGGTTTGTAACGGTAGATTTACCCTTAGAGAACCCATGTTGTGTGCTAGAAATTGTAGAGGATATGGAATACGTTAAATGGTCAACAACAATAGCTTCGAATAATTTAGCGCTATACCGCGATAATTTTCTATAGAGGACCTACTCCCGGTCTTATAAAGGGGTATAATGAATGATTCTTTCCAAGCTGAAGGGAAAATCCCAAGCTTAAGAGAAAGATTAAATAAATTAGTTAAGGGCACATAAATATGTTTAGCACAGTTTATGAGGAAACACGTCGGGATCGAATCGGGGCCAGCCTTAAATGATTCTTTTAAGTTACTCAAATAATAAAATACTTCCTCGGAAGATATCTGCGGAATAATAGCAGAGGTGAGGGAACAGAGTTTATATGGATAAGGTTTGCTCAGAGGCGAGTTAATGGAGTAATTTGACCTGAAGAATTGGGCAAACATGTTGGAAATTGATTGGGAGTCACAAGAAACGGTATTTTGATATTTCATAGCAGACGGAAAACTAGTCACTCTGCGCCTAGAGTTAACGAAGTCATAAAATGATTCAGGGTTTTTTATTAGATTCCTTTTAACTTTGCACAAATAAGATCTGTAGCATTTTTTATTTAATTCAAAATAAGCGTGTCGGATAACTGAGTATTTAATATAGTTAGTGTGGAAACCAGTATTATTGTACAATTTAAACGATCGCGACTTCTTATTTTAAAAATTTTTTAGTTCTTTAGTAAACCAAGGTTGTGATTGCTCCTTTTGTACGCAAACCCGTTTTGGTACAAACTTTTGAAATAAGCTAAATATAGTGTTATTAAAATGCTGGACGCAGCGTTCAACATCATTTTTATACGTCGGCCATGATAATTTTGATAATTCTCGATCTAATTTCTTGAAATTGGCTTTCGCGAAAATAAAACGAGCGTTTGAGCTACTTGATTTATCAATATTATTTCCAAAATCACCAATTACTTCGTAATTTACCTCAATCGCAGGGTGATAAGAGTCCTCTGGAATATCCAAGGGTTCGCACATCTTCATAGATGACTTAGATACGTCATCAACAAAAACAAGATCCAGAATGGTGCCAAAATTGTTTGGAGTTAAATTGATCTGATTTAGATAGAGCTCTGCCATATCTTCTAAAAACACATTGTATCTATCCTTTGATGATATTGGAACGATAAAGTCGTCTATAAGAGTCCATGATATGCCTGGCATATTGAAGTCACCAAGTACAATCATCGAGTCATGTGCAGTAATCATTGAACTTAAATATCTAAGTAACGCAATATGTTGAGAATAAACCGATAAGTCAGAGTTAGGAGGGAAGTAGCAAGCAGCTAAATAAAAGAAACCATTACCTATCAAACTCGTATGGCTTTAAATTCGATTGACTCGATGAGGGGGATATTAACATCTTCGGATGGTATTGAAGAATGAACTGCAAAAAGAACACCCCTACCGATTCTGTCCTTACGGTCATTTCTATAAATTTGATATTGATTAGGAAGGATCTCTGAATTAAAAATATGTGGTTTAAGCCAGGTTTCAGTAAAGCAAATTACGTTATAGTCACAGTCTAAGCCTTTTAAATATAAATCGTTCAATTTAGTATTTAAACCTCTAACGTTTTGGTAGAAAATACTTAAAGTAGAATTTAAAATTATTTTTTTGGCTCAGTGTCACGGTTAGGAATTGAAGCTAAGTTATTTATTTTATTTTTATTTTTATGTGGCTTGTATTCAAATTCGCGAACAAATGCCCCGGTTGGCCAAAAAGAATTGTTAAGCGAAGTATCAAAAAATTCAGGTGCCACATCAATTTTAAAAGATGGTACGTTACGTTCGTATTTAAAGTTAAATTTTCGGATTGCTAAGTTACAAGTCATAATTTTTGATGAAATGTAAAACTCTATATCATCAGAAGAAGTGTCCCTAGCAAATCTAGAAACAAAAATCGATTTTCTCAAAGGAACCACAACCAACTTCTTTGCAGAGCAGTCAGCCTCATCCAATGGTGCTACAGTTTTTGCAACAATAGGAGCAGATTGGGATGGTGGAAGCGATTGAGGCGATGATGGACCCACCTCTGATGAAGATGCCTGTAAGTTCTCATGATCAGAATTGCTTTTATTAGAGGAAGAAGCGCGAGTGCAGATAGCTCTTGATGAAGTTGAAGAAGACGGGCCCTGAGGCGGAGGGACAGGAGACAAAAGATTAATTAGCTCAATTTGTTAGGGTTGACGCAAAATATTTTTTTGAAGTAATGTAAGAGAAGCCACAATACTTTCCTTGGCTGGACTGTGTGTCCGTTTGCGTTTGGTCTCTCTTACAGGTTGCGAAGTTTGTTTATCTAGGCAAATAAATGATTTAAACACGTTTTCATAACGTTTAAATTTATCATTAAGTGCCCGAAGGTCTTTGCCGATTTCGAAAAATCCATTTCTGGTTTCTCTAAAAAATTGGAAAAGTTCAACCTCAGTTGATCTGCATTTTAAACAAGACCAACAAATACCTCTTCCTTCATTTATTAAGTCTAGGACTCTACCAGTCAATCCGGCACATTTTATATGAGCAATGCAACAGAGCGTTGCTCATTATCGTTTTTATTTTTGCAGTTGTCAAAAATGCAAGACATAATTTAAACAGTAAAATTCAATATGAGTAAAAACTAAAATTGAATTAATAAATCAAAGAAGAAAGCAGTTTGTAAGGTAGGGCAAGTTTTATAATTATTTAAGGTTTGAGAGCTATTTATGCAACGAACAGTTTTAGATGCACAGTAATAGACACCTATCATCGTTAAAAATTTTTTAAATCGGACCATAGCCTCGCAAACGGGGTTTTAGGAATTATGGGCACCGACCATACAAAACTACATCGCGAGGGTATATAATAATCGGTTTCGCCCGAATTTAACTTTTGCTACTTGTTTAATTCATGGAGTCTGTTACTTTACGTAAATATCTATATTTGTTAATGCTATTGATGATTCCCAATAATTCTAATGTAACATATAGTTGGAAGCTGTTCAAAACCAGTTTCGTTATGTTATCACGACCGATTGCCTGAAAATTACTTTTGAACATTATACTTAGTACACTTATTTTATTACTCACATACAATTCAGCTGCAGATAATCGCGGTTTTGGTAGATAGAGGTAAATTACAATAAATAAATAGTGGTAATTTGTTAATGAAAAGTCATATTTTGCTTATCAGGGGTGAGAATAGTAATTCGTCAATAGATATATAATCAAATGCAAAGACAGAATTTACCAACGTTAGATAAAAAATACGATTTTTTAGAAAATTACATGTTGCCTTTTAATCCTTTCTCAGATGAAAATACAATAAATCTAATGAAAAACAAAGCTTATTTCAAAGCAACATTTAAGAAAAAGTGGTCTAATGTACAAAGAAAGTAAGATGTTCTTCTATAAATAAAAAAGTCTTGGGTTAAATGGGACGTTCAGTGTAATTTATCTTTTTTTATTTGCAAGCAATAATTTTTATGCAAAGCAATATCGAATGACTTCAATATTTTAGACAAAAAGTTATGAAGACAAACTATTCTGTGAAATTTACACCACACAGAAATCCACTCTCCTTATCAAAAGCAAAGAAAACGGCAAAACAAAAACACCAAATGACACCACTCGCACTGTACGGGCGAACCGACGCCAAAATCACGCCACCTGCGAGCAACTATAGGGTCGAACTGCAGAATAAGCTACCCTGCTAACCGTAAGTGCTCGCAACAAGTCGCAGCAACATCCTGCCGTTGTCACATGAAGCTAGGGCAGTTAGCAATATAAGCCTCGCTGCCTATAGAAGGAGCAACACAGCAGAGCAAGAGTCAGCCTGCACGGAACTATGCGTGTGGTCAAGCTGTTGCTTGCGTGTTTGTCTCGTTCAGGGTCAACTTCTCCACCGATACAGCACTTTCGCAGTCAAGAGCCACGGGATAGGCGAGAGTGAGTACAGGGTTTTATCTCATACCCATCACCTTGTCAATGACTGTGTTCGCAGCCTTCGGGCATACATTCACGCCGCAGTTGCCGTGATCCGCGCGTCAACGGCACCTGCTCGTCATTCGTTATCTAGAGCAGCAGCATCAGCACGCCATCCAGAGAAGCAGCACCAGCACGCTTAAGTAGCTTCACCACCACACCGGCACCTAATAAGGGCAGTGACATCAGCGCGCCAAAGTAGCGCACCACTTAGATATCCAGCGAGACATCATTACCGACGCACCGAAGTAGTGTGAGCGGCAACAGAGGACACCGTTATAGCGTCAGCAGTAGTATATCGGACAAAATCGATATCCACGCTTACCATTAAGTAGTCAGAATGAAGTTGTTTATCAATATTTTAATAAAAAAGATTTGAATATTCCCACAATAATAAATTTATTGTTAACGAACCCTGGACGAGGCGAGCAAGATAGCAAGAAGCACAGGGACGAGAAAAGCTTCGTTAGAATTAGCGTCCAAAAAGGAACAGTTGAAATAAAATATCGAGAGAGGCTGGACAACGCCTCCAAAGAGCAACCAACGAATAGCTATGTTGGCAACAGAGGCGCTTTCCGATCCTGAAATTCATGCTAGGTTCCTATCGATGGAACTAATGTACCAGGTCAGGGGAAGGCGGAATCGCATTATACGAAGCCGACTTGAAAACCTTGCAATGACCACGAGGGCTCACGGACACACTTATCGAAGCCTGGACGAAGGGTCAGTAGGCCGAACTCGGCCCACATGCCATCATCCTCAGCCCCTTTGTAATCTGTCAACTAAACCAGCCAGAAAATCGCGAGGAAAACTACCGATGGTGGATGCATTGATCACGTCACGTCGATATCTTTAGACAACGAGTGATTTTAGCGCCCCATAGTGAAAGGAAACACTGGTAACTTCTCGCTCTGGCTAACCAGGAGGTCACCCACGACGTAACCGACACAGTGTTTCCACAAACCCTTTATATGGGTGGCAGATTCGTGGATGGAGGAAATGTAATACACGTAGTCAAGGTCTGGAGAGAGTTTCTGCAGTGGGAGTACAAAGGGAGATACGGTCGGGAAGACTTCCAAACCCACGAAATTCATCATAATGTAGCCCAATAGCTGAACCAAAACGATTGTGGGATCTACTTGGTAGAGAACATGGCGCGAGTCTTGCTCTTCTTAGGACGCTAGGATGCATAAGCCTAGCCTTTACCGAGGAGATGGCACTACAAAAGCGCGCACAAACGCTGGGCGTTAGCTTACCGGTAAAATTACTGTCATGGAGCTTTCCAAAAAGAGACACTCGCGTATAAGCGAGAATGAGACAACGAGATTTCCATGCTTACCTTTACTGACCGTCATATGACCGGTAAAATGGTTGACATTTATAGTTGCATAAAAGAGACAATCACCATATATGCGAGAAAGAAACAAACAATAAATAAATAGGAGATTTGAAAATGGCGCGAAACGAGGAAACCTCTGAAGTGTAAAGTTTAGAAAACATTTAAATCGTTGTGTTTTATCAAAAGTTTTAAATAAAAAACTAGCTTTTCTTAATGCTAATTATTAAGAAGAGAATTTCTGAATCCAATTTATAACATGAAACGAGCTCTGCGCAAAAATATTAATGGAGTAATCGGAGTTTGTCCGGCCAGGGGATATTTTTGCAGGGCGGCCGAAGGATGCTTACGCAGAAAGCAGTTCTGCGCAAAAACTAGTTCACCAAAAATATATTCCACTTATTTATCATGATTTAGGTTATTGCTTGTAGTTTATGTATAAATTTTAATTTAAAAAAATTAAAAAATACCTTTATTTGTAAGTTTTTGATCGAGTTCTATGAATATTTTTATTTTTATTATTGCAGTGATAGGCTAATCGATCTATTTAGTTGATGTGCAAGAAAAAACACTCTACTTTTTTCCCCACGTTTCGCTAACTACCTTAGCATCCTCAGGGGCGATTCTTTATTTGAATATCAACAAAAGGCAAACATAATGGTGTTTAATTAATATTTCCGTGTGTATGCACATACATAAGTAGGTATGCTTGTTAAAAAATGTGGTTAAACACATGAATACATTAAATGACTTATACGTAGATTAGAATTTGAATTTACATTACTTATAAACACATTTACATATATGTATTTATATATTAATAACACAAAAACATTGAGACTATCCTGTTATGGTTTTGTTGTCATACTTGGCGCCTGGGTTTGTTTATGATTTAATTTAGCTGTTACTTGCTCAATTAGACTTTGTATTAGGTTGTGCGGGTAGTAGTTGTTTAAAATAATTCTGTTTATTTGCTTGATATTCGCGTCTTTGAATTGTTGGTGGTTAGTTGTTTGTGAATTAGATTTTTCGCTGTGTTAATCTTATATTTTAGTGGTATTAGTCCAGTAAAATTTGGTAATTTTTCCTATGGATCGTAACGTCAACGAAGGGTATACACGAATTTTTCTCTGCTTCCATAGTGAATTGCAGGTTGGGATAATAGTTGTTAAGTATTCTAAGAATAATATCTGCGTCTTTTCGTTTTATAATCGCTAAAAAATCGTCAACGTTCTTAACTATAAATTTAATGTCGATGTTAAGTTTTTCTTGAGGTCGAGAATTGTGTTTATTACTATGTCAGCTATTGTTGGAGTCATAAATGTGCCTAAAAATATCCGTTGTATGTGAAAAAGTTGTTGTCCTTGAGGCAAAAGTTAAGTATTTTAAGAAATTTGGTTTTTGGTATTTTTGTGGTTGATTGAATTTCATTTCACTTAGTCATAATGATTTTAATCGCCGATGGTATTATAGGGAGCACTGACCTAGTAAGAAGAACGATAGTGAGCAGTAGAGCTACGGCGCTGTTCTTTTAGGGTGGCTTATCAAACTACCCTCGTAAATACATACATATGAATGTACAGTACCTGGCCATCATATTACGAACGGGGAGCATATTCAATATTTTTAATTTGTTTGACAATGTTTTTAATTTGTGGTGACAGTTATAAACTTAAACCCTGGGTGGCATCCTTTGCCTATATTTCTACTGTATAATTAAGGGTATAATAATCGAATAAGCTTGCCTACTTGATAGTTATAGGCTCACAATTATTGTAGCCGTCGTTTTTTGTCACTCGTACATACATAAACCAGAACGCGTGTGGGTGAACATAGTGCGAATAAAATTTTAGATTTTGGTGAAAATTTCAGGTTTTTAGGATTATTTAAAGAGTATCTAATCAATGTTTATTCAACAATTGATGTCCTTCTATGAAGAATGGGTAAAAAGCGCGACATACAAAAGGCGAAAAAGTGCAAGATGTAGCTGGAAAATCTAGTTATTCCACAATAGCCAAAAATCTTGGAATTTCTAAGGCATCGGTGGCTGAAGTGGCAAAAAACTAAGTGCGGGATGTTATTGGGTATAAGAACGTCTGCTTTTATTCTCGATATCGAAAGTAAATAATAAACGCTTTTAACTTGTTGACTATGTATTTTATTTATTGAAAACAATTGTGTAATGCAAGTTATCAAATATAGAGAATATCGACGGCGCAGGTTTTATAATCGTCTTTTCTTCACGTGCGCGCTGCTTTCCAAATCAAATTCATTTGCCAATTTTAATATACCAATGGCCGATCATGATGGTGTTATTCGCTTCCTTTTCGTTTACTTCTCCTGTCAGTGCTGCCACTCGTAGAGAAATTATATAGGGTGACTAACATCCCACCCCCCCCGTGAATCCTCCAAGGATTCACCACCAACCAGTAACTTTGCTAAGCGCGATGCCGGCCTGCGTAGAAATCCGGTCTTAGTCTTTATCTCCACAACTCGTATTTTTTCGTCTTTGCCTGGAAAAACTTGGGTTATATGACCTCGTAACCATTGACTGCGGGTCAGCGATGAATCGCATAATATTACTAAATCATCTACCTGAAGCGGGGCACCGTCTCTCTGCCACTTGGTGCGGCCCATAAGCTGAGGCAAATATTCTGTTGCCCAACGCTTCCATAGCCTGTCTTTAAGGTTTTGTGCAATTCTCTACTGCTTCCTTAGGCAAGTTTTTTCGTCTATTGGATACGGCGTCTGTGTAGAGTTTACACATCCCAATAAGAAGTGATTGGGTGTTAATGGTTCGTCTTCTTCGTGGGTCAAAAGCAAGTCAGTTAGCGATCGCGAGTTGATGATGTTCTCGGCTTCAGGCTTCAATTAGCACGCTATGTAGAGTGTCGGGCTTTGGAGCTACTTCACGCAACGTTTTATTCAAAAGCGATTACAATGCTAATTAATCGCTCCCAACAGCCCATTGAACTTGTGTTCGATGGACAATTGAACAGCCACTCGATATTGTATCTGCTGGCTTCAATTTGGA
This sequence comes from Philophylla caesio, assembly GCA_963971545.1. Taxonomy (NCBI): domain Eukaryota; kingdom Metazoa; phylum Arthropoda; class Insecta; order Diptera; family Tephritidae; genus Philophylla; species Philophylla caesio. The sequence continues at coordinate 33,816,838 of OZ020608.1, read as the reverse complement.
TGCGGTCGGTATCAAATAATTGCTCGGCTGACTTAAGCTCCTTTTGTGCACCGATGAAGTTGGTGCCATTATCGCTTCTCATTCTAACTGGCGTTCCGCGACGGTTAACAAAATTTCGCAGGCATATCGCCACTGCTCTTTACTTGTTGCGCCAAGGATCTCTGCAATACGATGGCCTACAAACGCTTTATACCTCCTCTCAGCTGAATTCACCCATTGCAGAACAGTTTGAGAGTCTGTCCAAAAGACCGCTCTATGAATATTTAACTCCAGGCTGTTTTCGATGAGTATATAATCGAGTACCCAACACCGCCGCCTGCAGCTCGTGCCTCGGGATTGACATTAGTTTCGTAGGCGCTGTACGCGTTTTGCCCATTACAAACCCAACGTTGACTGCACCTTCGTGTGATACTCGAACGTACCCGACCGCCGCAAATGCCACTTGACTGGCATCCACGAACATATGGATTTCTGTTTTCTACTATGAGTCTATTTTCAATTCTGCGATTTGGCCAGCTGACGTGAATGTGCGTCCTTTTGAGTTTTTTCGGAAAGAAGGTGCTATACAACTGAAATCGTAACTGATACCATTCCTTCGGGATCTCTTTCTAAATCATTAAGGATATATTTGTATCTGGGCTCAGAACTAAATCCAGGACTGTTTTTAATATGAGTGCCCACCTGGATTACGACGTTTTTGTACTTATTGAAACATGTGTAGGATAAAGAACCCGAGTTCGTTTATTTAAAGAAATTCACTTTAATGTTTATTTGAATTCAAGGTACAAGTTATTTAAAGTATTTAATAAAAATAATTTAAAAATTAAAATAGCAAGAATACTATTGTCGTTGTTGGCGTGTGTCCGACTCGGTGATTTCTATATTACGCGTTGCCGTCTCTAAGGTTGGTGTTATGGTTGCCATCGTTTACAGTCGGCTTTCCTGACCCTTCAAAGCGCCCTCGCTCAAAAAGTTGGTTTTCGTCGTCGACCGCATCGTCTGATTCGTCTGGATCATCAGGTGGTATCTGGCACCATGGTTTAAATGGTCTGATGCAAATACGGACGTATAGTGTCGTTGTGTTCTGTTGGTATGTGGCAAGTCTTCAACCACATATCGGTCATTAGGTAAAGTTTTGCTAATCATGAAAGGACCCTTGTAGCGAGGTTCTAACTTCCGTGATGTACCGGTGCTTACAGGCTCATTTGTGGTTAGAACAAGGTCACCTTCGTTGTAGTTCTTCGGATGAGAATGTTGTGCGTCGTATAACATCTTCGCTTGTGCTCGTATGCCGTTAATTCTATTAGCAGAATCGGCTCTCAGCTGCTGTAGCTCCGTGTCGGTCATCATGTCACCATGATCGCCTTGGAGAGCTTGAATGAGTTGGTTCTGTAAGATGTCGCGAGGCGTGTACCCATAGAGTAGCTGGAATGGAGTACATCCTGTTGTCTTATTTGGCATGGTATTGATGTTCCACTGAATTTGGCGCAGTTTATCGTCCCATCGTTTTTCATCATCTGAGGTAGGTAGTAGCATAGACAAGATGATGCGGTTCGTTCTCTCGACGTGTCCATAAGCGAGTGGCGTACGCACTGCGTTGAGGACATGCTTTACGCTGTTGTCATGGCAAAACTTCTGAAATGCTTTCGAAGTGTAAGCGGGGAACCAAAACAGATTGAGAATACGCTTTATCGTTTTCTCAACGCCCATATGTCCTGCTTTATCATGGCATTCCTGGAGTACATGGTATCTTAATTGCTTCGGAACAACCCATAGGCTCTTTCCTTTGTACTTCCGATATAAACGGCCTAATTCGTTTACATAATCAGCATACTCTGATTTCGTGCCATTACCCATCTCGTCAATGATGTGCTTAATTTTCTCATCTTGCAATTGAATACTGAACAGCCAATCGGCTTTATCGATAATCGTTTTCGAAATTTTCAGGTCAGCGGTATCCATTTCTCGAGCATCTTCGTAGGGTGTACGACTCAGTGCGTCCACATGCGTCATACGGGAAGCTGATCGGTGGAGGATTTCAACGTCGAAATCCTGTAATCGCAGCCACGAACGAGCGATCCGTGGGATGAGATCTCGTTTGTCCATCGTTGTACGTAGGGCACTGCAGTCGGTAATGACTCTGATTCTCTTACCGTAGACGTAGTATTTGAACCTTTCTACCGATTCCACAACCGCTAAAGCTTCAAGCTCGTAGCTGTGGAAACGCTTTTCGTTGTCTGGCGTTTGTATGCAGCTCCTGTTCGGCATCGATGCGGTAGTTTATTATTGTTGGTTTCGACGTTAACGATTCTTTTAACTTCGTAAACGCGTCTGCTTGTGGCTGTCTCCATATAAATTCGGTGTTTTTGCGCAACAATTTGCGCAACGGCTCGGAAATGATCGAATATCCGGCGACGAATTTCCGGAAGTATCCACTGAGACCCAGAAACTTGCGCAATTCGGTGATATTCTTTGGTGTTGGGAATTTAGCGATAGCGTTGGTTTTAACTTCACCTGGGCTGATACCCGCGGCATTTAACTGATGTCCCAAAAAAGTTATTGTTTGTTTGAAGAGCTCACATTTGTTTACGTTTAATGTAAGTCCACACGATCGTAACACCTGAAGAATGCGTGAGAGTTTATCATAAACCTCGTCGAAAGAGTTGCCACAAATAAGGATATCATCCATATAGTGTAGCATATCGCTTTTCTTTAAACGCTTCTGAATTTCTGCCATTAGTCGATTAAAAACAGCTGGGGCGTTCTTAAGCCCGAATGGCATACGATTGAACTCGAATAGCCCATCCGTCGTAATGAAAGCCGTAAACTTTCGGCTATTCGGTGCCATTGCGATTTGATAATAGCCACTATTCAAGTCGAGCGAAGAGAAGTAGCGAAAACGCTAGAAAACACATCTGCGTAATTCTCCAGAAGGCCTTGCATTTTAACTTTCTCGTTGTCATTGCTGAAATTAGACAAAAGTTTCGAAAAACCGCTATTGGATATTACCGTGGTTTGTATGGTACGTTTATTTTCGAAGGAAGTGCGACCACTCTCAACCTTCATCGTAACTTTAACATTGATGATGACATCTTGCCCTAGTAGAACATCGGTCTGCATTAACTCGTCATCAGCAATGTAAGCCTGCTCTCTGATGACTGTTTCGTCGATAACCATGTCTATGATGATGGCTTCGTGAAACACTCGTACACCTCCACAAATGCCTTTTACTTTTACAGAGCACTTGCGTCTTTCTGCGTTGAGGCGTTCAGCCACTGACTTACGGATGATAGTACATTGGCTTCCAGTGTCGATAAAAGCGATATATGGTTGCGATTGTATAAAGATGATTTTATTAAAACACCCGTCTAAGTTCGTTGCCCCAAGTCGTCGTAACGTTGCGGTGGAGTTTTCACAATTTCCGCCGTTCGGATGAACTTTGTTGCATAATACACAGCGATGACGTTTTTGGGGTAGTGGACATTTGTTGGAGAAATGCCCTATCTCATTGCAATTGTAGCACTTTAATTTAACCTTTGCCATCATATCGTTTACTTAGATGATTCGCCTGTGTTTCACCCAACCCTCTACGATTGATAAAATAGTCTTCGATTGCGTCACGCTACTGCTTCATTGTTGTAAATTTCATTGGTGCTATACTTAACTGAAGTTCGCTATGCTTTAAACCCGCTCTTGCGTATCGTAATACAGCAGCCTCGCTAAGTTTGTAACGTACACCTAGTGCTGAAATGCGGAAACAAAATTCCTTCACTGTTTCTTTCGGTTGTTTTGTCGCGTTGGCCATGGCAAAATTAATTTCTGCCTCATCTTCTAATGAACCAAACTCGGTTTGCAAAGCATTTGCAAAATCCGCCCACGTCGTATGCAATGTGGGTGATGCATCTAGCAACATACGTGCAACACCTTTTAATTTCGTGTACACAGCCAATAATAAAAACTTATCGTTCCATATGTAAGCTTCAATTACTTTATTGACTCGGTAAATAAATTGCTCTACTGTAATATTTGCGTTGTTCATTGGATCGAATTCCGGCAGGGTATTTGCTATTTCTTTTACTGATGCATGCCGCATATACTCGTTCGTTGAAATATATTCGTTGCCTCGATTGTGTTTTTTTTTTTTTTTTTTTTTTCGGGTTGACGCCCGGGGAGAGGTAACTCTCATGAGTACTGCTATGCCGCCATAGCAGCATGCACGACTTGCAGCCTCTAAGTTACACCTACGATACTAAACCCTCTCCACCACGACCATTCTCCCCGCGGAACTGCCAAAAAATGTAGTACCTCACGGGGCTGGTTAGCTTATTTGCTCCTTACGTGTTTTGTTGGCGACGTCTTGCTATCTCTGCGTTTCTCAGGTCTATGTGAATGCGCGTTACATGAGCGCATATTTTATTCCACTTTTCATTTGACTGAAGCATGGAGTCAATGAAGGTTTCTCCGTTCAAAATTGCCCGGATTTGAGGAGCATAGCGTGGGCATTGGAACATAATATGTTCTGCGTCTTCGTCGCTGACTCTGCATGTTGGGCAGCAAGGGGAGCTATCGTGTCCAAATTTGTTTAAATATTTTCGATACACCCCATGGCCCGAGAGAAACTGTGTTAAATGAAAACTTGTGTCACCGTGGTTTCTCTCAACCCATTTGCTGATATTTGGTATCAGCTCGTAGGTCCACCTGCCCTTTGGGGAGCTATTCCAACGAGCCTGCCAAATGTTCATTGAGTTTTCCCTTTCTTCTGCCTTTACTACTTTTGGGTTTAATCTTCCATTGTTTTCGGAAAGCTTATCATAAATTCGTTTCATTTCTTGGGCCATAATATCTACTGGCATCAGTCCAGCTATGACAAAAGAGGCTTCGTCTGAAATTGTGCGGAAGCCGCAGACTGCTCGTAAGGCGCTTAGCCGATGGACAGTTGTTATCTTTTTCGCGTTGCTTTTTACGATCAGAGCGTCTGCCTAGATTGGGGCCGCATATAGGAGGATTGAGCTAATAACCCTTCTATAAAGAACTCGTTTGTTGTGCCTTGGTCCTCCGTTGTTTGACATAATACGCGACAAGCTTGACTGCACTGTCGAGGCTTTCTTTGAAACGAACTCTAAATGGGACTTGAAGCTAAGTCGTGAGTCAATCATTACAGCGGCCTTTGACGTAATGATCTCTGTCCCCACGCGAATATTCAGAAACCCCACTGTCTTTCTGCTGCTTATCAAAAGTGCCTCGTTCTTGTGGCCGGCCAACGTTAGGTGCATTAAGTTAAGCCAAGTTTTGATTTTTAAAACAGCTTCTCCGGCTGCAGCTTCAATTTGATGCAGATGTTTTGCCACATCTACTACCGCAACATCGTCTGCGAAAGCCACCACTTTTGTACGTCGAGGCATTTCCAGGCTCAAGACACCATCGTACATAAGGTTCCACAGGAGTGGTCCAAGGACAGATCCTTGTGGGACCCCTGCTGTCACGTTATACATCTCCGGCCCATTATCGCTTCTGTACCGAAGCTTGCGGTTCGAAAAATAGCTCGCTATTATTTTTATGATATAGCTTGGAGTGCCTATTCTTATAAGTGTCTCTATAATGCATCGCCAGGCCATCTCTTGCCCTTTATGGCGTCCGATGCAACGTCGACAACGGTCTTAATCGCGTCTATCGTGGAACGGGATTTTCTAAAACCGAACTGGTTCATCGAGAGAGACCCATTTTCTTCGGCAAACGACGTTAGCCTGTTGCATATAATCCTTTCCAGAACTTTTCCAAGCGTGTCCAGTAAGCAGATCGGACGATAAGACGACGGCTCATCTGGGGGTTTGTTGCCTTTGGGTAATAGCACCAGGGTTTGCTTCTTCCACCTTACTGGGAAATAACCTTCTATAAGGCATGAGTTGAAAGCATGCACAAATATGTCTGGCCGCGCTATAATAGCGGCCTTCAGGGCCTTATTTGGAATGCCGTCGGGCCCTGGAGCTTTGCGGTTCTGAATCTTCCTGCATGCAATTAGCAACTCTTCTTCGGTTACCCTTGGGATTTCACTTTTCTCATAACATGGGAAGACTGATGGTATGTCCTCGTCCCTTTGTGGAAAAAGGGTTGTTATGATATTTCTCAGCATTTCTGGGCACGTAATGCTTGGTGATTTAACGCTTTTAGTTTTTGTTAGCACTACCCTATAAGCAGTGCCCCAGGGAGTCGCATATTTTCTTAAAATTGTCCAGTTTGCTATCTTTTATAGCAGCTTTAAGGCCCTTCCTTGACTTTCTAAGAGCATTTAGGTTATCGGAAAACTCTGGCCTCCCTCTGCTTCGCTGCATTTTCCGTCTAGCACTTAGGCATTGTTTTCATAGTAGTTCTATATCCCTGTTCCACCAATAGCACGGTGCGAATTTCTTATTTGTTGACCTTCTTGGCATTGATGCATCGCAAGCTTCAGTTAGGCCAGAAGCCAAATGACTCACCACCTCTTCTGCTGGTCCTGTAATGGTTGTAAGCTCTTTCACCATATACTTCAGGACATCTTTATCGAGCATCGTTTCCTTCCATTTTGGCCCTATGAGCTTTGGCATTTGCTTGTTTCTTTCTCCGCTATATCTATTATAATGGCCTGGTGGTCACTGTGGGTGTACTCCTCGCTTACCATCCATTTGATTTTCTGGGCCAGCGAATCGTTTGCAAGGGAAATGTCTATTATCGAGTTAGTACCCATTTTTCTGAAGGTCAGCGCAGAGCCTGTATTCAGAACCGTAACATCGAGCTGGGCGAATGTTTCCAGGAGCATCTCCCCTCTCTTATTCGTTAATCTGCTACCCCATTCCACTGCCCAGGCATTGAAGTCGCCCGCAATGATCAACGGAGACTTGCCACGAGCTCTTGAGGCGATATTGAACAATAGCTGCTGGTACTCTGTTACCGAGAGACTTGGCCTTGCATAGCAACTTATAATATGTAGCCCATTTATTTTACAGCGCACGAATCCTTCGTCATCGTTAAGCGTCTCTTGGAATGCGTATGCGCCGCAGAGCCAGATAGCTGTGGATTTTTTAATATCGCTGACCCACGCTCCATCATCTTTGCACTTGTAAGGTTCACTTATGACAGCTATGTCTGCTCTTGCATCTCTGACCGTCTGTGATAGCAGATCTTGTGCGGCTTCGCAGTGGTTCAAATTTATTTGGATGATTGTCATGGGCGTCGGTTCATTAAAGCCTTCCTGAAAGCTGAACACTTGTAACTTCCAGCTATATGGTCGAGGTTATCCCCATTAGCAGATTTACACAGCACACAGTGTGGGCTGTTTTTACATTCTTTCGCAAAATGACCTTCTACGCCACACTTTCTGCATTGTATCGACCTGTCCGTCTTGCTAGAGCAGTTTCTAGACATGTGACCGTACTCGAGGCACTTCAAGCACTTTTGGAGTTGCACGCGTTCTCTTATACGGCAGATGACGCAGCCGATTTTAATTTTGCCAGTCTGGAGAAGTTTCTGGGCTTTCTGAACTGGCAAGCTTAGCGTTGACGTTTGAGTTCCAGCGTATGCTGCCCGGAAACCCGTTATGTCTGATACCTCGGTATCTTCCAACCCTGGGAGAGCTGTTATTGCGATATGAACCTCCTCTTTCGTAGTCACTTCATCGATGTCCCGGCATTCTATTATGATACGTTGCGTGAGCGACCGCTGCCTCACTGCCTAAAACCGAGCCTACTATAGCCTTTAGGTCCGTAGACTTTTGACAGGATTTGATAAGTTCTATCAGTAGGTCACCCTTTTGCGTACGCCTGATTTTTGACACTGATTCAGCGTAGTCTTTAAACTTAACGTCATTTTTCACCTTTTTCAAGATGTCTGCGTAGGACATGTTCCCTGCTTTTTCGATGACAATTGCATCAGGCCTCGACTTTTTGATCGTATTTGCTCTAACAGCTTTTTTTGTCATTTTTCTTTTCTCGTATTTTGACTTCTATCCACTCGTTGGGTTTAATTTGGTGGGCTGCCGATTGAGCAATCCAAGTCTCTTTTCCTTTCGGACTCGCCTTTGGTTGAGTTTTGAGGTTTTTCTTTACCCGTTTGCTTAAGGGCAAGCCATCGGCTTCTGCTCCAGCTTTTCTCCGGGGTGGGTCTGATGGGGGTTTGAACCATGGGGATGTCTGAGTGCTGTTGTCAGAACATACTGCTTTATTTGGGCTGCATCTGAAACCTTCCATCTTGGCTTGGTTGTACATTTGTTTAATGTTGCCGATAGTGTCCCTCATTGGTTGGTGGATAGTCCGGCGTTTACCCTCGTTTTCTCTAAGCATACTTAGCAGCGTATTTATTTCGTCGCCAAGTTTGCTAAATGCGCTCTTTTCTTTTACAGTTTCCGCGATCGTATGATTCACGACTGAGTTGGTCTCTTTCGGTTTTTGCGAGTCCTCTGAGCCTTGTGCTTCCTGCGAAGGAGTTAGCGGTGGTGAGTGCGCAAGCTTTGCACATCTCTTAAAAGGGTCAATGCCCCTATCAGCGTTTTCTACCCGTATCGTCGTTTTGGGAGAATTTTGAACAGTAGACGCCTCGTTTGCTTTTATTTTCGTTCACAGTAACATTGACATTAACATTGTTTTTAATTTGATCCATTTTATTTAAAGGGCCCAAACTCAGATCCGTTATCTATACTCGTATGCGCAGTTACCTTAATGATCCCATGGTTATCTTTGTACACAGGGAGGCCATGCACGGGTTGACGCAATCCTTTATGGGGTAATGCGTTCAGAGCCAGATCGGTATTAGTCAGGATTTCATCAACTGAGCCTGTGCGACCAACTTAATGGTGTCGAGTAGAGAGCGTTTTCTGAGACCTGCTAGAGTTTTAATGGGGCGGAGGCAGTACTGACATTAGCGTGGAAGCCACTTCTGCATGATGTCACTCCTGCATACTCAGGTAACAGAATGTCAGTATCACCAGCTCAAAGCAAACATATCCAAATACGTGTTTTCCAGTATGCCATAAGCTGAAACCTTACTGGGCTCGGTTTCAGCATGAAATCCAGTACGAATTACTTAATGCTCGTTTTAATTCGCTTTCTTCGTGCCCGATTCCTACCGGGTAGCTAGTCATGGTTCCTACAGGGCTGTGCATTCGTTTGCACACACTCACAATCGTATGTGCCAATGCACTCCGAACTCATGATTTGATTTTTAACCCATGTGCGTACGTACACACCCGTGCATGGCCCTTTCCGCGCGCTCAAATCAGAAAAACAAGCAGAATAGGCAAACCAGAAAAAATCAAGTCGTGAACAACACTTTAGTAAACTGCCAACAAATTTAAATAGGATTAATAAAAAGTAAAAGTATTATTTTTAATTTGAAATTTAATTAAATTAAATTAGATTGTTTGAGAGTTAGACCAAGTTAAAAGTTAATTATTGAGTTTTATTTGACTAAGTTTTAATTCGATATAATAAATAAATGTCTTAGTGGGAATAAAAATAATAAAGTAAAACAAGCTTAATTAAGATTACAATTTATTTTAATTATAGAATCAAAAAGAATAACGCGGTCGCATGTACACCCCTATGTACATATGTATGTGCTTGTGTAACTTCAAGTGAAGTTCTCTTACGTCACACAGCACAGTGAGGGGTTAACTGCCATGGTAAGGCGCACACACAAGTGCACACACACGCACGGCATGACACGGCCGGCACCACAGCCAGAGCGAGCGAAGCGGTCGAGTGTCTGCACCGAAACGCCCTCTCTGCATGCAGATGCCTTCCGCCACACTGCTATTTGCTTACATCCAACACAACAAACAAAGAAGACAAGCACATGATACCGGTCAGCCGATATCAACTTAGGCTCAAGGCGAAAGCGACACCTGTCGGCCAGTAGATTGGACTTAGCCATCAGCTGATCAAAGCGGTGACCCTTTTCTTCTCCTCTTTTCCTCTTATTCTGCATCTCTTTAATGTGCATCTTTCTATTTCTATTTCCTTTTTTTTTTGTTTTTTGGCGAGAAGAAGAAAACAAAAAACAAGAAACCCTCCGACTGCCTACGCTGAATTATGAAATGTGTATTTCATATAACATTTCCATAATATACAGCGCCCAAGTTCGCTCGGGTCTGTATAAGTGCATCCACAATCATATGTAGGTGAACTCAGTTCAAGCGCCTAGCGAGTGTGACGTCTGCCGGTCGGTAGTCGACATTCAGCCATCAGCTGTTCCAAGTTCCAAGTTTACAAGTGGTGGTCCGTTTGCCCTCTTCTTTTTTCTCCTCTTCTCTCGTTTTTCTGTTTACCTTTTTTTGTTTTTATATATACATATGTTTTGGCGGGAAGGAAGAGACCCACCGAATGCATACAAAGGGGTTTAGCAATTTATTATTAATTTGGTACTTAGCTTTTCTATTCCGCGAAAACTCCTACGGCCTGGTTGCTGCGGCCATAAAACAACTTTTCAGCACTTTTCCCGGAAGACTCGCTTCCAATTTAAATAATATTTAGCGACAAACGCGGAGCGACAAAAAGGTACGACCATCCACTTGAACCACTTGCAAAGTGTGTACCTCGATTGTGTGTGGTTGTGTATTCGTGTGTTGATGCTGCGATCTCGTTGTTCGCTGAACAGTTCTCGTGCTGTTCAATATGTGCGGCTGCGCTTCCGTCGACTGCTACTGCGCGGTCGTCGTTTGCAGCATCCTCTGCGTTGTCGTTTTTTATGGCCTGCGCTACCTGTGATGTGCTGCATTTATTAGCAATGCTTTGTGATTGCAAAAGCTGCGTTACTAATTCTCGAAGCTGTGTCATTTCTTTTTGCAATTGCAATCTCGATGATGTCTCCGTTGCCTCCTCAGTAGCGTTTCTATCCTGAACGTCTACTTCGTCCGATTCCTCGTCTGCGCTGAGACGCTGTATAAGCTGATCACGAGTGCCCGTCGTTGCTAAATTCCTCTCACGTAGCATCTTCTTCAACTGCTCAACTTTCAATTAGTTAATTTTTGCCATTACGTCGTAAATTTGTTTTCGTTGCTTTGCGTTTGTGTCGTTGCTAAGTGTTTGCTCCGTTGCTTAGCGTATGCGTCGTTGTCATATGCTCATAGACATTCCGTTAAAAATCGTTGTTTTTGCTGCTACTGGGCCATGCGTGCCAGCCGTTGTATCGTTGCCTACTTGCCTGTAGCCGTTTCGTTTCGGATTTTTCGTTGTTGCGCGCTGAGTAGCACTTACTCGTTGTAATGTCGCCTTTCCTATTTATGTATGTATCTGTGCATGTATGCTCGTGCACTTGTTCATACAAATTTTTTTTTTTTTTCGTCGATCGTTCGCTGTCTATACGCAATTGCTGTGCAGTAGAAAATTGCTTGTACAAGTTAAAAATAGAACTCGACTTAATCGTTCACAAGTCAAATTTATTCTGTCCTTTACCTTCCGATGTTACGATCAACCAACCAATCATTTTACAAATGTACCGATTGACGCATTGCGGGTTGAATTGAATTAGTGAGCGAGGCAACAACTTTTTCCCGACTTCTTAAGTGCCGCATTGCGGTTAGAGCGCGAGCTAGTGGAGCGCGATGTATTGATACTCCATCGGATCATGGCATCGTTGTTGTTGTTATAGCGCATGCGCTGTGTGGTGACGATTCTCATTATCGGGTGAAAGATAAGGCCGTTCACTGCAGCCAAGGAAAACTATCACTGTGCTCGAGTGTAAATGGTGCAGCGCACACACAAGAGCCTGTACTTGTTGTGGTTGTAATAGCGCTTGCGCTGTGTGGTGATGATTCTCATTATCGGGTGAAAGATCGAGCCGCTCACTGCAGCCAAGGAAATTGCAGATGGAGCTACACTTGCTATCTTAACTACCCTCCTTGTCAAGTCCGAAACGTCCCTGTTGAGGTAATCCATCAAGCTTAGGCAGGGGTATTCGAATGGTGTCGTATGTTGAATGGAGCACTTCATAATGTTGTTAAAAAATTGTGATAGGTATTGTAAAGTATTGGTAGTTGGAATGGCTTGGTTGATCGTAATATAACATTTTAAATTGCAGTGTTACAAATTCAATTACTTAGTACTCTATGAATAGCTGATAATATGGTTTAACATTTTACTTGATAATATAAATAAATGACACAACGTTTTCCTTAATTACAAACTCTTCTCGGAAATATTAATGTAAAAATTTAAAATTGATATGTGTTGACTATAATTTGGATTTATTTGTAAGGGTTTTAATTTTTGCGAACGAGATTACTTTTATGGATTTTTTTCTATCAGAACCGTGGTACCAAAATCTCTTTCTAAGTACTACTTTTTCTACATATATTTTATCAAATTTATTCCCAAGCCGTTTGTTCCTTTTCAAAAACACCCTCTCTCCTGATTCGTATGTTTTCATCGTTTTATTTTCGTTTCGTTTATTTAATGTTTTCTCTTGCGCTTTAAGCAATTTTTCGCGTATTACTTTCAGTTCTTCATTTGAACAATTTTGAAAAACATCAATCGGCTTGGCATTGGTTGTGGAGTGAATGCTGTTGTTGTACTTATGTGTTGCTGTTTGATGCAACGGGCTATTTCCATTAACGTTGAATGGAATCTTTCAACCTGCCCATTACTTTCACTGTGTAAAGTCGGGATGAAAAATTGTTCAATTGAAAAACTATCTCTGAGGAAACTTTTTATTGTCCTGGAATGAAAAGCTTTTCTGTTATCTGAAATAATTGTTTTAGTGTTTTTAAATATCAGTAATATTTCGAGCAGTGCTTCTTTAATGTCTATCGTGGATCGTGAAGAGATAGGTTTAACAACCGCGTATTTGGAAAATTTGTCGATACATGTTAAGAAGTGCTGCTTATCAGTAAAAAAAAATGTCGACGTGTAAGATCTCACCTGGTATGGAGGGGATAGGGGTTTTGCCGATTTCGAGGTTGGACGGTTTACGCCGATATTTATTTTCTAAACAAATTTTGCATTTCGAAATTATGGATTTTAACAATTTTCTTATATTCGGGAAAAAATAATCGCTTATTATTTGTTTGAAATTTTCTTGTAAGCAGCGATGTGCTCGGTTATGCTCTGTAATGAGCGTTTCAAGTTGATCAGTTTTGTTGATTAAGTCAATTACGAATATTTCGTTATGTCGAAATTTTATACCAGGAAAAGCAGAAACTAGACGGTTCTGTATTTCCCCTAGGATTGTCAGATCGCAGTGAATTGCGTTGGTGGTATTTGGATTTATTACACTTTTTAGACATTGTATTAGATTTTCGGGCTTATCATAACAAATTGTATGACGAACGTATATTTGGAATACAATTTTTGTACTTTTGTTTAACGATGGACCCTTTGTTAATATTAGTTGGTTCCTAAATTGGTTTACGGGATACTTTATTGTTTCTATGAAGTTGGTGGAAGACTCTTCGCTATGAATTCGGATTTTTTTCTGAAATAGAGAACAGATCACCATCCCCATCTGTGAAAATGTGAATATTCTTAACACCATAAAGATAATGCCGAAGGGTCTTCAGCGCCCATACTTAAGCAAGCAATTCGCGTTCATTTGTTGCGTAGTTTCGCTCAGTTTTAAAAAGCGTACGCGAGATCATCGTAATAGGCCTATTATTCTGAGACAATACAGCTCCTAACGCATTCGATGAAGCATCTGTAGTCAACTCAAAAAGCCTATTAAAATCTGGGTACAGCAAAAGAACGTCTTCAGATGCAAGAATAGTTTTAATTTTTTTGAAAGCGTGCTTTGCATCCGAATCGAGTATTATCTGAATGTTTTTTGACTTACTAGCTGCGAAGTGCCCATTTTCGCCTTGCAAATATTTAGTTAATGGCCTAACTATAGCAGCGTAGTCCCTAACAAATCTACGATAATATCCTGCAAGGCCTAGAAAAGACCGTAGAGCGCGTAGAGTTGCTGGCATTTTATAGTTAATAATATCATTAATTTTCTTAGGGCATGTTCTAATACCATTTCGAGAAACCAAAAATCCCAAAAACTCAACCTCTGTCTGAAAAAATTTTGATTTTTCTGGTGAAACTCGCATACCTGCTGCCTCTAGTTTCATTAAAATGTGATTTATATGATTCAAATGCGATTCTTCGTCGGGCGAAAAGATGATGATGTCATCGATGTAGACGTGAAAAGTTTTTCCTATCTCGTCGCGGAGAATGTCATCGAAAGCGCGCTGAAAAATACTTGGCGCATTTCTTAAGCCGAACGGCAAGCGGCAGAACTCATATTTGCCGTTGTTGATATTAAAAGCCGTTTTTGGTCTATCTTTGTTTCGCAAATTATTTTGGTGAAAACCCGATTTTAGATCTAAAGTGGTAAAGTATAATGACTTGTGGTAAAGTATAATGGTTTGCCAGAATGACAGATATGTCGGGAATGGGGTACCGATCGGGGATAGTTTTTTCGTTAATTTTTCTGAAGTCTACGACCATACGCAGCTTTTGCCTTCCGTTTTCGTCCAGACGCTTTTTAGTCACGACATGGACCGGTGAGTTATAAGGAGAACACGACTTCCGAATTATGCCATCTTTCAAAAGAGATTCGATTTCTGCGTTGATGAACTCCGCTGCTGAAATTGGATAGGGGTAGCTTTTTGAAAATATTGCGTCATCGGTGATGGTGCAAATTGTTGCCTCTACGTTCGTATTATATGGTAGGGCTCTATCTGGGTGTGCAAATGTATTTGAATTTTTATCAATCATTTCATGAAACTTTGCTTTAATAGTGACCGGGACAAAATCTGCTTCTATTGTGATTGAATTAATTTGATTGCAACGGAGATGCTGAAGTTTGGTTTCACCACTGCGATGACGTAAGTATCCAGCATCGATATCAATTTTCGCATTAATCTCTTTAAGGAAATCGTAGCCGATTATACCATCGAATGTAGTTATATTCGCAAGCAGATAAAACGTCGAGGTATGATTAAAGATATTGATCAAACACTTTTTTTTCTATAAGATTGACCCCATTTATTGATTTTAATCTAAATGGGTTTCCCATTACTTTAATTCCGTTAAGGAATGGGAGATTTTTGATAAAATTTTTGAAAGTCCCTGTATCGATTAGTAATTTCAGCTCCCGACCACTCGTTGTTTTTGTTATGACGAATGGTAGGAGCGATTCTAGTTTAAATGATTAATTTCGCTTTCTAAACGATCAATGGAGGCGCGTGTTTTACTTGAGTTGTCGCGGTGGCAACTATCAATATGCGAATGAAGACTGTAATGGTCATCGCAAATATCGGATTCGTCAAAATCGGAACTTACTTCTTCTGGCATATAGTTTACCTTTTGAACCTTTGAGTGTGGTTTTTGAAAGGAACCAGACTGGTCACGAGAGCGTTTAAATACTACTTGGTGAGGTTGTGTGTGTGGCTGCTGTGGCAACATAACGTTAGGCTGAGATTGGTCGTTGTTTGGTTTATGGAATGACAGGTTGTTCTGACGCGCTGGTTGATTTCGGTAAACGGAAGAACCGGGATCGACGTCCATCGCAGTTGGTCTATTATTCATATTCTGTGGGAGATTCTTACGATAGGGCTGGGAAAATGTGTACCGGGGCATTGCTGGTCTTATTAAGGTACCCATAGCAAATGATTGCGCAAAATCGTAACGCTTATGATTCGTCTCGAGCTCCTGGGCAGCAGCTAATGCAGAAGGCAAGTCTTTCGGACCTGAGGAAAACAAAATATCGCAAAGGGGGCGACGAAGGCCCGAAATAAAAATGCGTAGTGCATTCTCCCTTGCACGCTCGTTGAGAGCCATAATGACCTCGGCGTTCCCGCTGTGTGTCATCATTTGCTTATTTATGATAAGTGTTAAGTGCCTATCTACCATATCGTAGTATTCTGAAATCGATAAATTCCCTTGCCTTAGAATACTTAATTCGTTTTCCAAGACATGAATTGGTCTTTTATCTGCGTAAGTTTGATCGAGCCTAGCAATTATTGCCTTGAAATTTAAGACAGTGTTAAATGACGATAAAGTCGTGTTAGCTGACCCAGTAATTTTGTTTCTAAAAATACCCATTGCCACATAATACCGTTACGAACCTTCGGGGTAATAGTTAATTGCAAAATTTGCCGCGGTACGCCAAGCTGGGTAGGAGGAGTTTTCTCCGTTAAATTCAGGCAAAGATTTTATTAAGTCAATACTGAAATTTCCCGATTCTATTGCTGGGTTAATCGAAACCGGTAAGTATGGCTCGACACGTGGTGGCTCAAGCCGTCTCAAAACTGAAGTAAGGTTGTTAATTTGTTCTGCTAGTTCTAACCTAGTTTCTTCATTAGCGGATCTTATTGCCTGTAGCACTTGATCCATTGAAACCGCCATTTTGTATTTTATATAAACTTTTTAATCACACGTTTTTTAACTAGGTTAACTTCACTTACGAAAATTCTTGAAATAATTAATCGAGAATGGTGAGCGAAGTTCACCCGGAAATTCTAGTAAAAAGGCAAAACTATGACCTTCACTAATGTTTGTGATTTGAAAATAGTTTTATTTAAGATAACTTTAAACTTTTCACCATGAAAAATGCAATTTAGTTTTAATTAATATAACTTCACAGTGAACGAGGTATTTTCGTGTTCGGACCACACCCCTGGGAATAATTTGAAACTTGAAACTTGAACTTTAGTTTTTGCTTAATTATAAAGCAGTTTCAGATGTGAGAACGTTATCCTGATCACCAGTATTTTAGTTAATTAGTTAAATTAGTGAAAACCGATTAACTCATAAAAACGAGAAGCGTGTAATTTTCCTAACGCAAGTTCACACAGTTCAATATAAACTTTCAATATTAATATAAGCTTTTTTTTCGAAATTTAATTTTAAGCACAGCTTGTAAGTCACACTTTATCAACTTTAATTTTTTACTTACAAATTTACTCTGATGTAACTTAAATTTATCCTGGGATAGATGCTGTGAATGTTCCTTCGATGGCACGGATGCTGATGTCCTGGGATGTAATTATATGGAGGATATTCCATCGATGTCATATATTTATTTGGAGTCCTGTCCACTTCTGCCTTTATGGCAATTCTGCTTGCCGATTCTGCCGAATTCTGCTGGTGGAATTAAAGGTGATTGCTAAGCGACAGGCCCCACGTTGGGCGCCAGTTAAAAATAGAACTCGACTTAATCGTTCACAAGTCAAATTTATTCTGTCCTTTACCTTCCGATGTTACGATCAACCAACCAAGCATTTTACAAATGTACCGATTGACGCATTGCGGGTTGAATTGAATTAGTGAGCGAGGCAACAACTATTTCCCGACTTCTTAAGTGCCGCATTGCGGTTAGAGCGCGAGCTAGTGGAGCGCGATGTATTGATACTCCATCGGATCATGGCATCGTTGTTGTTGTGATAGCGCATGTGCTGTGTGGTGACGATTCTCATTATCGGGTGAAAGATCAAGCCGTTCACTGCAGCCAAGGAAAACTATCACCGTGCTCGAGTGTAAATGGTGCAGCGCACACACAAGAGCCTGTGCTTGTTGTTGTGGTAATAGCGCATGCGCTGTGTGGTGATGCTTCTCATTATCGGGTGAAAGATCGCCGCTCACTGCAGCCAAGGAAATTGCAGATGGAGCTACACTTGCTATCTTAACTTACACATGTATGTACGTAAATAAATATGTATGCTCCTGCGCGTACAAACTCCAAAATTAAATGCGAAGTGTTTATTTAAATTCAAGGTACAAGTTATTTAAAGTATTTAATAAAAAGAATTTAAAAATTAAAATAGCAAGAATACTATTGTCGTTGTTGGCGTGTGTCCGACTCGGTGATTTCTATATTACGCTCTTCCGCTCTTTTCTTACTGCTGACATTTGTGGCAGCGTTGCCGTCTCTAAGGTTGGTGTTATGGTTGACATCGCTTACACATGGTAAACTGCTGAATCCTGCGAATATGAATATTTCGACTCCAACTTATTTACGGTATACCGCAAAGACCGTGATCCGAAGAAATTGGATTGTCAAGGGGCGGTGGCGTTTTAATCGCCGTTCAGCGTCGGTATCGCTCATCATTTGTGAACTTGCAAAATATGGATTCACTTTTAGACCAACATCCCTCCGTCCAGCGATTATAGCCTCTACAAAGCGCATGTTGACAACATAACGGATCTCGTCGGCAATTATTCAGGTAGCAAGTTTTGTGTTGTTGGTGACTTTAACTTGTCTAGTATACGCAGATAATAACTATGCTCTAATTCCAAAAAATTTTAATAGCTCGTCGGAATCTTAGTTAGTGGACAATTTTTTAAGTTTAGATTTTATTCAAATAAATTGTTTTTAAATAAGTTTTCTCGAATTTTAAGAAGGCTAAAGAATTTGAGAAATAAATTTAAAAAAATTTAAATTAAAAAACGCCCAAGCATATAGGGATAAGAATTTGCGCTATTCGAAGAAATTTAAACGCTTGAGCAAAATTCTTTACCGAAATTATATTCGTAAATTTGAGGCTGAAATTAAGTCTAATCCAAAGGCTTTCTGGCGCTACGTCAAGTCCAAAAAGTCTCGCTCTGATATACCATCTGAAGTATTTTATAATGGGAGTTATGCTTCCTCTGCTCGGAATGCTGCTGATCTCTTTGCGGACTTTTTTAGTTCTAATTTTGATCCATCGTCGGAACCTCCTGGAGATAACTCTTGGAATGCCAATTTCACTATTAATTTTGGCTCTCTTTCACTGTCTATTGACGATGTTTGGGAAGGAATTCAGGGCATTAAATGCTTCTCGCGGCCTGATGTTGATGGTATGTCATCCTGTGTCCTGCTGTGATATATCCGCTTTTTTTAATTTTCAATAAATCCCTAGAACTCGGGGAATTTATAGATTCATGGAAAATTACATCCATTACACCCATATTCAAGACATTGCTAATTATAGGCCTATTTCTAAACTTTCTTCTACTTCAAAGCTATTTGAATATATTATCAAACAAAAGTTGTATTTTACAGTAAAGCGTTACATATCCAACAAACAGCATGGTTTCATGGCTGGAAGGTCAACGGTTACTAATCTTGGGGTGTTCTCAGAATTTTGTATGTCTGCTTTCAATGACCGACTCCAAGTTGATACTGTTTGTACAGACTTTTCCAAGGCTTTTGACAAAGTCAATCATTAAATTTTAGTCTCCAAATTGCGTAGTTTTGGATTTCACTCCATTTTTTTAAACTGGGTAAACTCGTATCTTTCATGTCGCAAATGTGTAGTCATCGTTGATAATGTGTCATCCCATTCTTTTGTTGCCTCTTCTGGTGTCCCTCAAGGTGGTATTCTTGGTCCATTACTCTTAATCATTTTTATTAATGATATAACTGATTGCTTTAAATTTTCGGAATTTATTTTATATGCGGATGACTTAAAATTGTTTAAAACAATTTCTAGTCTCTCCGATTCTTGTAAGCTTCATGCAGATCTTAATAACGTCGCGGCATGGTGTGTTAAAAATCACCTTCACCTGAATATCAACGGAACGCGTCTTTCAACTTTGACTGAAGTTTCAGATCTGGGTGTAATTTTTAATTCAAAATTTCTATTCCAGAGTCATATAAATTACATAATTTCTAAGTCATACTCTATACTCTCGTTTATTCGGCGCTTTTGTTCTGACTTTACTGATCCATACACTCTAAAACTACTATTTACCACCGCTGTTTTTATATGGAGGCCATATCACCTTTGTCACATTAATAGACTTGAGAGAATTCAAAAGAATTTTCTTCGTTTCGCTCTCAGATCACTTAACTTTACGGATCCAATTCCTTCATACGACGCAAGACGAGCATTAATACATCTGAAGTCTTTACAAGACAGAAGCAGTTTTTTTCACTCTGATTTATATTTGTTGTTATCAGCGGGAAAATCGACTTCCCATTTATTTTAGAGCGCATCGATTTTCATATTCCACAAAGAAACTTGCGGAGCAATGATTTCTTCTTTTTGGAGCGAGTTAGAACGGTGTATGCATCTTATGCTCCTCTTCATAGGACGTTGAGAGAATTCAATCAAATCTCAAATTCTTTGGCTTTTGATTTTTCGTCTTCTAAGCAATCGTTTAAACTGTCATTGAATGTATTAAATAATTAAGAATGAACTAGTATCGTTAAGTATTTTTGTAGTAGTCTGTAAGAAATCATGCATTTCTAGATTTACTAAACTTGAATGAATAAAGAAATAAAGGCGCCTTATATGTACGTAGATTAGAATTTGAATTTACATTACTTAGAAACAAATTTAATTCAAGTTGATCAGTTTTGTTGATTAAGTCAATTACGAATATTTCGTTATGTCGAAATTTTATACCAGGAAAAGCAGAAACTAGACGGTTCTGTATTTCCCCTAGGATTGTCAGATCGCAGTGAATTGCGTTGGTGGTATTTGGATTTATTACACTTTTTAGACATTGTATTAGATTTTCGGGCTTATCATAACAAATTGTATGACGAACGTATATTTGGAATACAATTTTTGTACTTTTGTTTAACGATGGACCCTTTGTTAATATTAGTTGGTTCCTAAATTGGTTTACGGGATACTTTATTGTTTCTATGAAGTTGGTGGAAGACTCTTCGCTATGAATTCGGATTTTTTTCTGAAATAGAGAACAGATCACCATCCCCATCTGTGAAAATGTGAATATTCTTAACACCATAAAGATAATGCCGAAGGGTCTTCAGCGCCCATACTTAAGCAAGCAATTCGCGTTCATTTGTTGCGTAGTTTCGCTCAGTTTTAAAAAGCGTACGCGAGATCATCGTAATAGGCCTATTATTCTGAGACAATACAGCTCCTAACGCATTCGATGAAGCATCTGTAGTCAACTCAAAAAGCCTATTAAAATCTGGGTACAGCAAAAGAACGTCTTCAGATGCAAGAATAGTTTTAATTTTTTTGAAAGCGTGCTTTGCATCCGAATCGAGTATTATCTGAATGTTTTTTGACTTACTAGCTGCGAAGTGCCCATTTTCGCCTTGCAAATATTTAGTTAATGGCCTAACTATAGCAGCGTAGTCCCTAACAAATCTACGATAATATCCTGCAAGGCCTAGAAAAGACCGTAGAGCGCGTAGAGTTGCTGGCATTTTATAGTTAATAATATCATTAATTTTCTTAGGGCATGTTCTAATACCATTTCGAGAAACCAAAAATCCCAAAAACTCAACCTCTGTCTGAAAAAATTTTGATTTTTCTGGTGAAACTCGCATACCTGCTGCCTCTAGTTTCATTAAAATGTGATTTATATGATTCAAATGCGATTCTTCGTCGGGCGAAAAGATGATGATGTCATCGATGTAGACGTGAAAAGTTTTTCCTATCTCGTCGCGGAGAATGTCATCGAAAGCGCGCTGAAAAATACTTGGCGCATTTCTTAAGCCGAACGGCAAGCGGCAGAACTCATATTTGCCGTTGTTGATATTAAAAGCCGTTTTTGGTCTATCTTTGTTTCGCAAATTATTTTGGTGAAAACCCGATTTTAGATCTAAAGTGGTAAAGTATAATGACTTGTGGTAAAGTATAATGGTTTGCCAGAATGACAGATATGTCGGGAATGGGGTACCGATCGGGGATAGTTTTTTCGTTAATTTTTCTGAAGTCTACGACCATACGCAGCTTTTGCCTTCCGTTTTCGTCCAGACGCTTTTTAGTCACGACATGGACCGGTGAGTTATAAGGAGAACACGACTTCCGAATTATGCCATCTTTCAAAAGAGATTCGATTTCTGCGTTGATGAACTCCGCTGCTGAAATTGGATAGGGGTAGCTTTTTGAAAATATTGCGTCATCGGTGATGGTGCAAATTGTTGCCTCTACGTTCGTATTATATGGTAGGGCTCTATCTGGGTGTGCAAATGTATTTGAATTTTTATCAATCATTTCATGAAACTTTGCTTTAATAGTGACCGGGACAAAATCTGCTTCTATTGTGATTGAATTAATTTGATTGCAACGGAGATGCTGAAGTTTGGTTTCACCACTGCGATGACGTAAGTATCCAGCATCGATATCAATTTTCGCATTAATCTCTTTAAGGAAATCGTAGCCGATTATACCATCGAATGTAGTTATATTCGCAAGCAGATAAAACGTCGAGGTATGATTAAAGATATTGATCAAACACTTTTTTTTCTATAAGATTGACCCCATTTATTGATTTTAATCTAAATGGGTTTCCCATTACTTTAATTCCGTTAAGGAATGGGAGATTTTTGATAAAATTTTTGAAAGTCCCTGTATCGATTAGTAATTTCAGCTCCCGACCACTCGTTGTTTTTGTTATGACGAATGGTAGGAGCGATTCTAGTTTAAATGATTAATTTCGCTTTCTAAACGATCAATGGAGGCGCGTGTTTTACTTGAGTTGTCGCGGTGGCAACTATCAATATGCGAATGAAGACTGTAATGGTCATCGCAAATATCGGATTCGTCAAAATCGGAACTTACTTCTTCTGGCATATAGTTTACCTTTTGAACCTTTGAGTGTGGTTTTTGAAAGGAACCAGACTGGTCACGAGAGCGTTTAAATACTACTTGGTGAGGTTGTGTGTGTGGCTGCTGTGGCAACATAACGTTAGGCTGAGATTGGTCGTTGTTTGGTTTATGGAATGACAGGTTGTTCTGACGCGCTGGTTGATTTCGGTAAACGGAAGAACCGGGATCGACGTCCATCGCAGTTGGTCTATTATTCATATTCTGTGGGAGATTCTTACGATAGGGCTGGGAAAATGTGTACCGGGGCATTGCTGGTCTTATTAAGGTACCCATAGCAAATGATTGCGCAAAATCGTAACGCTTATGATTCGTCTCGAGCTCCTGGGCAGCAGCTAATGCAGAAGGCAAGTCTTTCGGACCTGAGGAAAACAAAATATCGCAAAGGGGGCGACGAAGGCCCGAAATAAAAATGCGTAGTGCATTCTCCCTTGCACGCTCGTTGAGAGCCATAATGACCTCGGCGTTCCCGCTGTGTGTCATCATTTGCTTATTTATGATAAGTGTTAAGTGCCTATCTACCATATCGTAGTATTCTGAAATCGATAAATTCCCTTGCCTTAGAATACTTAATTCGTTTTCCAAGACATGAATTGGTCTTTTATCTGCGTAAGTTTGATCGAGCCTAGCAATTATTGCCTTGAAATTTAAGACAGTGTTAAATGACGATAAAGTCGTGTTAGCTGACCCAGTAATTTTGTTTCTAAAAATACCCATTGCCACATAATACCGTTACGAACCTTCGGGGTAATAGTTAATTGCAAAATTTGCCGCGGTACGCCAAGCTGGGTAGGAGGAGTTTTCTCCGTTAAATTCAGGCAAAGATTTTATTAAGTCAATACTGAAATTTCCCGATTCTATTGCTGGGTTAATCGAAACCGGTAAGTATGGCTCGACACGTGGTGGCTCAAGCCGTCTCAAAACTGAAGTAAGGTTGTTAATTTGTTCTGCTAGTTCTAACCTAGTTTCTTCATTAGCGGATCTTATTGCCTGTAGCACTTGATCCATTGAAACCGCCATTTTGTATTTTATATAAACTTTTTAATCACACGTTTTTTAACTAGGTTAACTTCACTTACGAAAATTCTTGAAATAATTAATCGAGAATGGTGAGCGAAGTTCACCCGGAAATTCTAGTAAAAAGGCAAAACTATGACCTTCACTAATGTTTGTGATTTGAAAATAGTTTTATTTAAGATAACTTTAAACTTTTCACCATGAAAAATGCAATTTAGTTTTAATTAATATAACTTCACAGTGAACGAGGTATTTTCGTGTTCGGACCACACCCCTGGGAATAATTTGAAACTTGAAACTTGAACTTTAGTTTTTGCTTAATTATAAAGCAGTTTCAGATGTGAGAACGTTATCCTGATCACCAGTATTTTAGTTAATTAGTTAAATTAGTGAAAACCGATTAACTCATAAAAACGAGAAGCGTGTAATTTTCCTAACGCAAGTTCACACAGTTCAATATAAACTTTCAATATTAATATAAGCTTTTTTTTCGAAATTTAATTTTAAGCACAGCTTGTAAGTCACACTTTATCAACTTTAATTTTTTACTTACAAATTTACTCTGATGTAACTTAAATTTATCCTGGGATAGATGCTGTGAATGTTCCTTCGATGGCACGGATGCTGATGTCCTGGGATGTAATTATATGGAGGATATTCCATCGATGTCATATATTTATTTGGAGTCCTGTCCACTTCTGCCTTTATGGCAATTCTGCTTGCCGATTCTGCCGAATTCTGCTGGTGGAATTAAAGGTGATTGCTAAGCGACAGGCCCCACGTTGGGCGCCAGTTAAAAATAGAACTCGACTTAATCGTTCACAAGTCAAATTTATTCTGTCCTTTACCTTCCGATGTTACGATCAACCAACCAAGCATTTTACAAATGTACCGATTGACGCATTGCGGGTTGAATTGAATTAGTGAGCGAGGCAACAACTATTTCCCGACTTCTTAAGTGCCGCATTGCGGTTAGAGCGCGAGCTAGTGGAGCGCGATGTATTGATACTCCATCGGATCATGGCATCGTTGTTGTTGTGATAGCGCATGTGCTGTGTGGTGACGATTCTCATTATCGGGTGAAAGATCAAGCCGTTCACTGCAGCCAAGGAAAACTATCACCGTGCTCGAGTGTAAATGGTGCAGCGCACACACAAGAGCCTGTGCTTGTTGTTGTGGTAATAGCGCATGCGCTGTGTGGTGATGCTTCTCATTATCGGGTGAAAGATCGCCGCTCACTGCAGCCAAGGAAATTGCAGATGGAGCTACACTTGCTATCTTAACTTACACATGTATGTACGTAAATAAATATGTATGCTCCTGCGCGTACAAACTCCAAAATTAAATGCGAAGTGTTTATTTAAATTCAAGGTACAAGTTATTTAAAGTATTTAATAAAAAGAATTTAAAAATTAAAATAGCAAGAATACTATTGTCGTTGTTGGCGTGTGTCCGACTCGGTGATTTCTATATTACGCTCTTCCGCTCTTTTCTTACTGCTGACATTTGTGGCAGCGTTGCCGTCTCTAAGGTTGGTGTTATGGTTGACATCGCTTACACATGGTAAACTGCTGAATCCTGCGAATATGAATATTTCGACTCCAACTTATTTACGGTATACCGCAAAGACCGTGATCCGAAGAAATTGGATTGTCAAGGGGCGGTGGCGTTTTAATCGCCGTTCAGCGTCGGTATCGCTCATCATTTGTGAACTTGCAAAATATGGATTCACTTTTAGACCAACATCCCTCCGTCCAGCGATTATAGCCTCTACAAAGCGCATGTTGACAACATAACGGATCTCGTCGGCAATTATTCAGGTAGCAAGTTTTGTGTTGTTGGTGACTTTAACTTGTCTAGTATACGCAGATAATAACTATGCTCTAATTCCAAAAAATTTTAATAGCTCGTCGGAATCTTAGTTAGTGGACAATTTTTTAAGTTTAGATTTTATTCAAATAAATTGTTTTTAAATAAGTTTTCTCGAATTTTAAGAAGGCTAAAGAATTTGAGAAATAAATTTAAAAAAATTTAAATTAAAAAACGCCCAAGCATATAGGGATAAGAATTTGCGCTATTCGAAGAAATTTAAACGCTTGAGCAAAATTCTTTACCGAAATTATATTCGTAAATTTGAGGCTGAAATTAAGTCTAATCCAAAGGCTTTCTGGCGCTACGTCAAGTCCAAAAAGTCTCGCTCTGATATACCATCTGAAGTATTTTATAATGGGAGTTATGCTTCCTCTGCTCGGAATGCTGCTGATCTCTTTGCGGACTTTTTTAGTTCTAATTTTGATCCATCGTCGGAACCTCCTGGAGATAACTCTTGGAATGCCAATTTCACTATTAATTTTGGCTCTCTTTCACTGTCTATTGACGATGTTTGGGAAGGAATTCAGGGCATTAAATGCTTCTCGCGGCCTGATGTTGATGGTATGTCATCCTGTGTCCTGCTGTGATATATCCGCTTTTTTTAATTTTCAATAAATCCCTAGAACTCGGGGAATTTATAGATTCATGGAAAATTACATCCATTACACCCATATTCAAGACATTGCTAATTATAGGCCTATTTCTAAACTTTCTTCTACTTCAAAGCTATTTGAATATATTATCAAACAAAAGTTGTATTTTACAGTAAAGCGTTACATATCCAACAAACAGCATGGTTTCATGGCTGGAAGGTCAACGGTTACTAATCTTGGGGTGTTCTCAGAATTTTGTATGTCTGCTTTCAATGACCGACTCCAAGTTGATACTGTTTGTACAGACTTTTCCAAGGCTTTTGACAAAGTCAATCATTAAATTTTAGTCTCCAAATTGCGTAGTTTTGGATTTCACTCCATTTTTTTAAACTGGGTAAACTCGTATCTTTCATGTCGCAAATGTGTAGTCATCGTTGATAATGTGTCATCCCATTCTTTTGTTGCCTCTTCTGGTGTCCCTCAAGGTGGTATTCTTGGTCCATTACTCTTAATCATTTTTATTAATGATATAACTGATTGCTTTAAATTTTCGGAATTTATTTTATATGCGGATGACTTAAAATTGTTTAAAACAATTTCTAGTCTCTCTGATTCTTGTAAGCTTCATGCAGATCTTAATAACGTCGCGGCATGGTGTGTTAAAAATCACCTTCACCTGAATATCAACGGAACGCGTCTTTCAACTTTGACTGAAGTTTCAGATCTGGGTGTAATTTTTAATTCAAAATTTCTATTCCAGAGTCATATAAATTACATAATTTCTAAGTCATACTCTATACTCTCGTTTATTCGGCGCTTTTGTTCTGACTTTACTGATCCATACACTCTAAAACTACTATTTACCACCGCTGTTTTTATATGGAGGCCATATCACCTTTGTCACATTAATAGACTTGAGAGAATTCAAAAGAATTTTCTTCGTTTCGCTCTCAGATCACTTAACTTTACGGATCCAATTCCTTCATACGACGCAAGACGAGCATTAATACATCTGAAGTCTTTACAAGACAGAAGCAGTTTTTTTCACTCTGATTTATATTTGTTGTTATCAGCGGGAAAATCGACTTCCCATTTATTTTAGAGCGCATCGATTTTCATATTCCACAAAGAAACTTGCGGAGCAATGATTTCTTCTTTTTGGAGCGAGTTAGAACGGTGTATGCATCTTATGCTCCTCTTCATAGGACGTTGAGAGAATTCAATCAAATCTCAAATTCTTTGGCTTTTGATTTTTCGTCTTCTAAGCAATCGTTTAAACTGTCATTGAATGTATTAAATAATTAAGAATGAACTAGTATCGTTAAGTATTTTTGTAGTAGTCTGTAAGAAATCATGCATTTCTAGATTTACTAAACTTGAATGAATAAAGAAATAAAGGCGCCTTATATGTACGTAGATTAGAATTTGAATTTACATTACTTAGAAACAAATTTATTTATATATTAATAACACAAAAACATTGAGAGTATCATGTTATGGTTTTGTTGTCATACTTGGCGCCTGGGTTTGTTTATGATTTAATTTAGCTGTTTCTTGCTGAATTAAACTTTGTATTAGTTTGTGCGGGTAGTAGTTGTTAAAAAGAATTTTGTTTATTTGCTTGATATTCGCGTCTTTGAATTGTTGGTGACTTATGGTTAGTTGTTTGTGAATTAGATTTTTCGCTGTGTTAACCTTATATTTTAGTGGGTTTAGTCCAGTAAAATTTGGTAATTTTTCCTATGGATCGTAACGTCAACGAAGGGTATACACGAATTTTTCTCTGCTTCCATAGTGAATTGCAGGTTGGGATAATAGTTGTTAAGTATTCTAAGAATAATGTCTGCGTCTTTTCGTTTTATAATCGCTAAAACATCGTCAACGTTCTTTACTATAAATTTAATGTCGATGTTAAGTTTTTCTTGAGGTCGAGAATTGTGTTCATTACTATGTCAGCTATTGTTGAAGTCATAAATGTGCCTAAAAATCTCCGTTGTATGTGAAAAAGTTGTTGTCCTTGAGGCAAAAGTTAAATATATTAAGAAATTTGGTTTTTGGTATTTTTGTGGTTGATTGAAATTCATTCCACTTAGTCATAATGATTTTAATCGCCGATGGTATTATAGGGAGCGCTGACCTAGTAAGAAGAACGATAGTGAGCAGTAGAGCTACGGCGCTTATCAAACCACCCTCGTACATACATACATATGTATGTACAGTACCTGGCGATCGAATTACGAACGGGGAGCATATTCAATATTTTTAATTTGTTTGACAATGTTTTTAATTTGTGGTGACAGTTATAAACTTAAACCCTGGGTGGCATCCTTTGCCTATATTTCTACTGAATAATTAACGGTATAATAATCGAATAAGCTTGCCTACTTGATAGTTATAGGCTGATAATTAGTGTAGCCGTCGTTTTTTGGCACTCTACATACATAAACGTGAACGCGTGCGGGTGAACATAGTGCGAATAAAATTTTAGATTTTGGTGAAAACTTCATGTGCGGGATGTTATTGAGTATATGAACGTCTGCTTTTATTCTCGATATCAAAAGTAAATAATAAACGCTTTTAACTTGTTGACTAAAATACTTAGTCAACAAGTTAAAAGCGTTTTTATTATTGAAAACAATTGTATAATGCAAGTTATCAAATATAGAGCATATCGACGGCGCAGGTTTTATAATCGTGTTTTTTTCACGTGCGCGCTGCTTTCCAAATCAAATTCATTTGCCAATTTTAATATACCAATGGCCGATCATGATGGTGTTATTCGTCTCCTTTTCGTTTACTTCTCCTGTCAGTGCTGCCACTCATAGAGAAATTATAAAGGGTGACTAACATCTCACCCCCCGCGAATCCTTCAAGGATTCACCACCAACCAGTAACTTTGCTAAGCTCGATGCCGGCCTGCGTAGAAATCCGGTCTTAGTCTTTATCTCCACAACTCGTATTTTTCCGTCTTTGCCTGGAAAAACTTGGGTTATATGACCTCGTAACCATTGACTGCGGGTCAGCGTTGAATCGCATAATATTACTAAATCATCTATCTGAAGCGGGGCACCGTCTCTCTGCCACTTGGTGCGGCCCATAAGCTGAGGCAAATATTCTGTTGCCCAACGCTTCCATAGCCTGTCTTTAAGGTTTTGTGCAATTCTCTACTGCTCCCAACAGCCCATTGAACTTGTGTTCGATGGACAATTGAACAGCCACTCGATCTCGATATTGTATCTGCTGGCTTCAGTTTGGATGCGGTCGGTATCAAATAATTGCTCGGCTGACTTAAGCTCCTTTTGTGCACCGATGAAGTTGGTGCCATTATCGCTTCTCATTCTAACTGGCGTTCCGCGACGGTTAACAAAATTCCGCAGGCATATAATAAATGCATCAGATTTTGCACTAGCTCTATATGTGCGGCACGGACTGTCAAACATGTAAAAATTACGCCCCACGTATTCTCCTTACTCCTTCCGATAGTCACATTTAAGGGACCGAACAAGTCGACGTCTGTATACGTAAAAGGACGCACAAAAGGAGTCACGCGGTCGACTGGCAACTGACCCATCATCGGTTGCTCTGGCTCTGCTTTATCGATGATACACTGCTGACACCTACGTCGAACTGCTTTAATTTTTGGCATCCAAAACTTTTGTCTGACCTCATTTATAGTGACTGCGAAATTCTGGTGATGATTTTTATAATGATAGTATTGTACAATTAGGTCTGATACGATATGTTTTTGTGGCATCAATATCGGGCGCCGTGCTTGTATTGGCAGGAACGTTGCGTCGTCGATTCGGCCGCTTAATCGTAATACGCCGTTTTGGTCGATGTAAGGCGAAAGTTTATATAATGTGCTTTGCTTGGCGATTTTAGTTTTGGATAACAAAGCTAAAAGCTCGTTAGAAAAGCTGCTGGACAGATCTGCAAATCACACGTTCAGCTTCCTCAATATCTACTGCTGTGAGTATTGATGTTGTAAACGCTCTTCTCTTTTGCTGTTTGCGAAATAGTGCCGCTGCTCGTATGACCCAGGCTGCTGTTCGTAGTAACTTGCGATAGGTACTTAACCTTGAAAACTTGACAATAGCACTGCTCGGCTGAACTTGTTGCGCCAAGGATCTCTGCAATACGATGGCCTACAAACGCTTTATACCTTCTCTCAGCTGAATTCACCCATTGCAGAACACTTTGAGAGTCTGTCCAAAAGACAGCTCCATGAATTTTTAACTCCAGGCTGTTTTCGATGAGTTTATATAATCGAGTACCCAACACCGCCGCCTGCAGCTCGAGCCTCGGGACATTAGTTTCGTAGGCGCTGTACGCGTTTGCCCATTACAAACCCAACGTTGACTGCACCTACGTGTGATACTCGAACGTACCCGACCGCCGCAAATGCCACTTGACTGGCATCCACAAACATATGGATTTCTGTTTTAGCACCGCGACACGTTTGCGAAAGGTACCAGCGGGGTATCTTTAACTGTTGTGTTTTTGGGAATTCTTGCCACCAGGGTAACCATTTCTTACTAAGCTCAATAGGTAAAACTTCATCCCATCCGACTTCGCTCTTCCACGTTTCCTGTAGCAAAACTTTAGTAAATATCAAAAAATCAGCTAACATACCAAATGGGTCGAAAACTGACATAGCGATTCGCAATAACTCTCGCTTTATCGGTGCACGTGTTCCGTCCAGGACTTTTTTCGACAAACGGAGAAATTTAGTATGGAATTCAAAGTTGTCCTCGCTGGTATTCCAGTACGCTGTGTTCCATGCTAACTGCATGACTAGCTGTCGGCAAAGAACTATTGATGGTTCTTTCTACATCGGCATGGTTGGAAACGAAATTCCAAATCGAATTCGAATCCGGCATGTGAATTAATTGGAATAATCTCTCTGGAAATTCTCATAGCTTTTTCAGGTGTGTCAAAGCTGGCAACCAGGTCGTCGACATAAAATTTGTTGATAATGGTCGCCGCTGCGTCCGGAAACCGTAAGCTATACCCTTCAGCGTTGTTGTTTTTAACGCACTCAGAGACACAGGGTGAGCAAACGCCACCGAAAACTAACGACGTCATTACATACTCCGCATTAGGTTGACTTGCATCGCCATCTCGTCATAAATACCGTTGGGAGTGTTGGTCGGTTACGTTTATGTTAATTTGTGAAAAACTTTTACGAATGTCTGCGCACACCCCGACTTGCCCCTGGCGGAACTGTAGTAATATGCGTATCAATGGCTGTGCCTGCTCCGGACCTTTCAACAAAAGCGAATTTAGTGATACGTTGCCCACGGCTGCTGCTGCATCAAAAACGATTCGCGTCTTGTTGGGTTTGTGCTTATTAAAAACCGTGGTAGGTACCACACTTTTGGATTTCGGCTTGACTTAATTTCCTGGCATACCCTTGACTTACGTACCTGGCCATTTCTTGCTTGTATCTTGTACCAAACTCTTCATCATTTCGTATTTGCCTCTCCACTGTCAGCAAACGTGTTTCTAACATCGCTCTGCTATCTGGCATCTTTGGAGGATATGCTCGCCACAGTAAGCCGGCTTCGTATTGCTTACCAACTCGTATAATACTTCGTTGCAATATGGCACGCGCTCGTTTATGGTCGTCCGACTCGAATGCCACATTTGACGTTGCAGCTGTCCGCAGCGAAGTACTCGTTTGCGAAATCGTACAACTGCTGATATTCCCTGTTGTTGGTCCATAAGCCACCCAACCTAACGGAGTTTTAGCAGCCAGTAAATTATTGATATCACCTTGCACAGTTGCTGTTGTGGCACCAAAAAAGGCATGCTTCAGACCAATGAGTAACGCTGGCTTTGCACGATGATAGTTGCTGATTGGTGAATCTTTCAAATGTTGAAAATCTTCTTTTCTCATGGACTGTTCTGGCCAATTAAGGTTTTTAATTGTATACACTTCCTTCAGCTGGAATTTTTGCTTGGTGACAGAGTTTTGAACGACAATATTTATTTTGCAGGCCTGCTCCGTAACCACATTGTTGTCAAACCATTGTAACGTAAGTGGCTGCAACTTGCCTCTGGCTCCAAGCGAATTAGCTTCAAGTAAGGAGATTGACGAACCCTCTTCAAACATAGCTGATATCACCCGCTTCCCATTTGCACCGTAAATTTTGAATAGCTGATCATGCGCTCTTGGTGCTACCCGACAATTCAGCAGTGGCTGAGAAGTGGCATTCTCCCTTGTGACCTGACTGGTCTTTATTACTGCTTCCTCATTATGGGGTAACTTATGATGATATCGATGACAGCCGTTTATATTGCACCTTTTTTTTATCGACATTTCAATGTTGTATGTCCTTTACGAAGACATGAGAAACAAAGTTGTTGCGTCTTCACCGTCTCCCAACGTTCCTGCAAATTTATTCCTTTAAATGAATCGCATTGTGAAAGCATTTGGTTGTCTCCGCAATGATAACAAGCGATTGATTCCTTTGGACGGTCGATGTACAAAAGGCGACGTTGATTGCTCGGTTGTTGTTGGTTGTCTGATACTTTGTGTATTTGTCATCGGCATTAGACAAATTATTCTGGCTAAATCGCTTATCTATTTAGAAAAATCTTCTACTGTCGGATAAGGTTAAATCGTCGTTGCATGTTTCGCCCAATCAAATTGTCGGCTTTGCGGCAGCTTGCCCTCCATTTGCTCCAATAGCGTTACATTAGCAAATTGTTGCTGGCATTTGGTGACGAGAACGGTAAAATTTGTTCCGGTTTATTTTCAGCTATTGGCGGGAAATTTGGTAATTTGTTAATTTGAAATTTGACTAAGATGTCGGGCCGACCGAACCTGAACTATAACACTGTGTAACACTGAAAATGAACTTTGAAAGAGACCTAGCCTAGGCGTTAGGCCTTATAAAACTAAGAAAAACTGTATACTTGAAATTTGCGAAACACCCCCAAAATCTCATTTTAGGGCCAAAAAACTGTTTTTGAGGTCATTCGCTAGTCAATCATCAATATCTTTGCGAATTTTCATCCGATTCAAAAGTTGTTTATATATTTTGAAAGGTGACAAATCACTATGTAAAACCGCGGGTAATCTTTGCTCTTAAGCTCAGGTTTACCAGGGTTTTATTCGGCGTGATTATAAGAAAATAAAAGAAAAAACGCAATGGTTTAGTGCTTCGGTACAAATATATATTTGTTTGTGTGTATTTAAAATATTTTGATAGATTTTTTACAAAGATAAGTTTACCTTGATGAGGCTGGTAGCTCGATGTCTTCACTTGAACTCGGTCAAAAAGAAGTGTTAGCAGAAGTAAAACCGTTTTGTGTCCGAACCGTCGGACAATATGAATTAGGGGAAAATTAACGAAAATGTTTATCCGGCGGGAAAATGTAAACGGAAGAAATTGAGTGAATGTGTTATGTGTGTATGTGTGTGTAACTTGTGTGTGCTTATCTGTACACACACACACATACAACTATATGAGTGCCGTGAACACGGGTGACCGCTGCACATTAGGGCGGGTCGTTTAATGGTGGGATAGTTTAATTTTTAGGCTTAGAGGCCTAAACATGCCGCCCCCTTGCGGTACGCAACATGGCCAAAAACCAGTGAAAACCGTGAGCTACCAGCTTCATGTACATATGAAGAAAATTTGTAATATTGAATAAACGCAGTCCTCTGTCACCATTGCCAAGATCTTGCATCCGCAGTATCGTTCCTCGAATGTATCGTAACCTAGAATGCTGCGGGAGAAAATATTGGGAATTATGAAAAAAAATGTACGTGGTCAACTTCAATGCACTCTAATATCGTAAAAAAAAGGATGAAATTTTTCATTTATGTATATATTTTGTGTTAGTGTTTTATTTTTAAGTAATTCGTAAAATTTCATTATTATTATGTATTATTTTTTTTTTTTTGTTTTTTCGTATATCGGTTAGTTTCTCGCCGATCCCGACAAGATCCACCCAAAGATCGTGCTTTGGGCGACGAGTGGGCCGAAGGTGCCAGGTAGTGTGCCTGGCAACATGACGCTCTGGTAGACGTCAGCGCCGAGGACCAAACGAACTGGGGCCGCGGTGTGAAAATTTGGATCGGCGAGCCGTATATGGGTAAAATGCGTGGCAATAGACGAGTCGATGCTGCTGTTGGGGCACCTGCGCACGAAGCGATGCTTTACCACGGCATGCGTTGCTACTTGGGTGTTTACCCCATACTTCCCACGCAGACGCAGAATGCAACCCCGCTCGTTCCCGACGATCGTTTCTTCACAGTTAAGGGTTTGCGCTAAGTCAGCGGAGATAATCGACGTAGGCGCGCAGACGTCGATGAGCGCGCGAACGAGGTGCAGTCGCCCTTGTGCCTCAATCTTGACCACGGCGGTTGGAGCGATTGCCGTGGTGGGCTGCAGCGCAATGGTAGGATGACAGCTCCGGAAAGTTGCCGGTAACTGGCGATTTGGTAGTGCGCATGTGTGTAAAGACCGTGGGTGGAAAGGCCGAGATTCCACTCCACGGCGTAGTTGTGCTGGTGGGCGTGGGCGGAAAGTCCGGGATTCCGCTCCACGTCGATAATGCGGTGTTGGGAGTGGGCGGAAAGTCCGAGATTCCGCTCCACGTCTGGTTTGTGCTGGTGGAAGTGGACGGAAAGTCCTAGATTCCGCTCCACTCTGATGGCGTCTTTCGTGCCTTAGCAAAAGGCGGAACGGTCGGGATTCTAATCCTCTGCGAGCAGCCGGGCGGAAAGTCCGAGATTCCGCTCCGGCACCCAGCCCACCTTCTTCGGGTTCTGGGCGGGTTGACCGTGTCTCCATACCGGAGTCGGATGCGTGGATTGACAGATCATTGTCGGAATCCATCTCGCTTGCGACTTGCTCGCTCCATGGCCTGGTGTCGACAGGACGATGCTCCTCAATTTCCTCGTCCAGATGCAACATTGTATGGTGCTTTTCATTGCACTGATGGCATCTGACAGCACTCGGACATGTTTCGGCTCGATGCGCCACTGACAGGCAATTGGCGCAATATTTGCCAAGGAGGGACTCCCGGAGCCTTTCTTCAGCGGTTTTTGCCCGAAATACTGGGCAAAGCCTTATCGGGTGTTTGCCTTCACATAGACGACACGGTTGTGGATAGCGATGGGCCTGTTGCTCAGCCTTTTTTAAAAGAGCGGCGTAACGAGTCATCTTTCTGCTACTGAATTTTGCTGTATGTCCGTAACAAAAATATCATAGGAAAAGTCATGATTTTGTTATGTATTTATGGGTTATTGTAGCTGGGTGGCGAGCATTTTATGATTCGTGAATACATCGTTCGTGAACCAAACGTGTGCGCTATACATAAAATTGAATGTGTGCACATTGCATTATGTATTTGACTAATTTATTCGGTGTAACCTATTGATATATTATAATTCGGCAAACTATGTACTAGGCCACCCTGGTAAGTTGGCTTCCACTCTCAGTGATGTGCACACAAATGAAATTGTTACAAATACGTTTTGGGTAAATGTACAAACAAAAAAATTTTTTTTTGTTATTCGACCTAATCGTGAAAAAAATGTCGCTGAATTGTTTATATGTGAACAAAAAGTTGTATTATTACTTCGTTTAGATTTAACTTAATTAGGTGTGGTAAATATGTGGATTCTATACCTATCCTGCCACCCAAAGAAATTGCAGCAAAGTGAGCAACCTTCATGTAATTGCTAGCGGACAACAGATGTCGCCAGTGATGCGTAGAAATGTCTCTTGTATGGTAAAGAGTTTGATACTAAGAGTTTTGATACAAAAGAGGTGTTGGATTTACCCTATTTTAAATTTACTATGATGAGTTCTGTTACTCATTCATGTATTATTAAATTATTAATTTTTCTGAAAGTGGTGCATTAACATCTGCACAGTGATTGATGTAATTTTCCACGAGTAAAATAATCATGCAATGCACTCGAAAAAACCCCCTAAGTGCTTATATACATGCATCGAAACAAAAATGTAAATATAAAAACAACTTGATATTAAGAAATAAGTACTTGTTAATTTTGGTATCCATCAAGTACTTGTATACATCAATCGAAGTACAAAGAAATACTCGATTTTACGAAGAGTACTCGTTAAGTTGTCGCCGGGTAGAAGTACTCATGCAGTGTACTCGATTATTTACAATCGATACACCACCGACCATTTCGTTTGAGAAGACTTTGCTGACTTCCGTGAATGGCTGTCATTTTCATTCATGGAGAAACGAAACAGCGTGTGGTTTACAGTTCAGGTATGTAAATGCTATTGTTTTTTTTTTTTTTTTTTTTTTAGATACATGTATATTACATAGCCGTAATGATAGTAATATTCATTCCACTTACAGACTCTCAAAAAGGAGTTTATTCCTTCGCGTACCCTGGCCGTGAAATGCAAAATTCCCTCCCCAGTATTCTCATCAACATACACCTGCACATTCGGAGAGCATTGGTATATGCACATGCATCCTGTAATGGGTGGCACCCAGACGGAAATTGGCCTTCCACCCAATCTACAAAGCGCTCGCAACGTTGTAAACGTTTTTGGTAAGTCCGTATCTTATTGGTTGCTTGCGCGAGGAGAAAAAGAAAAAGGCAGATGGCACAATTTCATGTAATGATTGAAAGCGGTTCCAATAAAGTGTTTATACTAGCTTACCAAATATGTATTTATCTACAGGTAGCCATTTCTTAAAAGTATATGAGTGAAAGTTCGCATATGGTTTATACGAGCTCATTAATGTTTAATGGTTTATGTAAAAAAAAGTGAATGCAAAAAACCGCGAGCTTCTATGTGTATGAATACGATGCATCTTAGTGAAAACTTAAGAATACATTAAATCATTTAATAAAATGCCCCAAATTAGTCTAAAATAATATAACTAATAAGGAAGATATTTTACAAATAAACTCCTAAAGATAGCGGGGTTTTCAAAGGAAGGGCACAAAGTTAAAATTGTAAAAAAAAACTCAAAGAAACTCTTAATAAATGCAAACTATGTGACAAACATAATATTTAATGCAAGAAGTTCATTTTAATGAAATTGCAAGCGAAAAAATGTAACTGGAAAAAGTAAAGAATTGCGTTATTACAGCAATCGATACGTATATATTTCCTTTATGTTTTAATCTCAACACGAGAGCATAAAACAAAAATCCACATTCATTCAATTTCGACTTTTGAATTTATAGAAATTGCTGTTTCTTCAACAACGTCGTTCATAAATGCATAATAGCGTGAACCCCTACTGTAAATTTTGTATAAATATTTAGCCAGCATATAACAACCACAACATCTAGCAACAGTATTTATATAATCATAACAAAACAATTATGAATTGAAATGTGTATGTGCCGTTGTGAAATAAAAAAAACATACAGAGCGCACATAAATTGGTATATTAAAGATTTGTCGAACAGATGAAGTTGTATACTTTCAAAAACTCAACATTTTTTATGCATCATAATTAAGCAAGTTTACTTCATCAGCCATGTTAAATCACATCATTCTATTTAATTTTTTACTTATATGCGACATCATCAATGGCGGTTATTTATTGACGACGTGCCGAGTCGCCTGAATTTTAATAATTAGTTTGTAAGCTATGCTGTTAATGTAAATCTTAGACAAACTTTTTCTTCTTAAATTTCTTAATTTGCTTACGTCGAGCCAGGGCCGGCCCGTCCATATAGGCAAGTCAGGCAAAAGCCTAGGGCGCCAGAATTTTAGGGCGGCATTTTGGCTACTAAAAATTTTATTTGTATTTTTATTTATTTTTGTTAAAAAAAAAAAAAAATTATTTTTTATTTAATTTGTCTATATAATAAACAAAAATCATACTTTCATATTTTCGCATTCTAATAAGTACAAATAATAAATAACAACAATTATATTGTTGATTGGTAAATAGTAGCAGTATGGTGCACAAAATATGTAAACATTTCTCTCATTGTCTTTTTTGTGTCCCCTTGTCTGCTCACCAACCGCATTATGAACGCGCAATGAAGAGAAGACTGACGTACTCTTTAACAACAAATACCTAGA
Source organism: Philophylla caesio (assembly GCA_963971545.1). NCBI lineage: Eukaryota > Metazoa > Arthropoda > Insecta > Diptera > Tephritidae > Philophylla > Philophylla caesio. The sequence goes on along the minus strand of OZ020608.1, from coordinate 33,778,784 downwards.
CTTTTTTAATGTGTTTATTACTTTTTTGTGCTTTTTATGTTGCTTTATGTACTTTATTTTCGGGAACGCTGTTACTAGGATGCACATATATTACACGTTGCTATGCGTTGATTGCGAATATTCCGTTGATTTGCACACAAAATATCACATATGTATGTAGGTATGTATTTACTTCTGTACATACATGATTGTCGCTTTTTTGCGTAAAGAGAGTGAATACTATTTTTTCTATTGCTTGATTCTCTTGGCGTAAGCAAGTAATTTGTATGTTATATGTAGTGTGGAAGAGCAAAAAGTTGTATTTTTTATAGTGCCGTTACTTGAAAAAAACAAACCGACGCCTTTCATACATTTAGTATATTTTCATTCATATTTAAACTTTCGGTACAACAAGTTCTAAGTATAAATTGATAATTATGAGTAATTTAAAGAAAAAATTATCCGGTGCTGAATTTCGAAAGAGGAAAATGGTAAAAGATGATTTTATAAAAAAACAGTCCGGTTCGTTAAATAAATACTTGCGTTTAAGCCCTAAAAAGGCACAAGACGAAAAAAACAGTGAACAAGTTCAAATAAGTGATGACATAGGAGAAATATCGTAAGTGAATATAAAAGAGTCACGTCAGGTAAAAGAAGATATTTAAAGTATTTTTTCTTATTAATAGTAATCCTCAAGAAACACCAGTCGAATGCAGTACTAATGACATAGATGAAATAAATAATTTAACCCCCGACGAGAATGATTTTATTTCAAATGACCCTGCGACATGGGAAAACCTTACAGATAATCTCCGAAAAAAACTCATTGAACGCGGGCCAATTCAAGTGCAAAATTTTAATTTCCCTTACAAAGAAGATCATAGGAAGTTTTCGGTACAACATTACAAAAGACGCCTTGTTAACGGTGAATGTGTGTCTCGTTCGTGGCTACTGTACTCAACAACAAAAGACGCAGTGTTCTGTTTCTGTTGCAAGCTTTTTTCAACAGATTTAAATCCGCCCTCACACGTGATGGAACGAATGACTGGAAAAACATTTATAGTATTCTTTCACTTCATGAAAAAAGCAAAGTTCATTTGGGAAATTACCAAAAGTGGAAAGAGTTTGAAACCAGGCTGAAAAGTAATACAACAATAGATGATGAAAATTTACGTCAAATAAGAGCAGAAGAACATTACTGGCAGCAGGTTCTCGAAAGATTAGTGGCATTAGTGAGAGTACTAGGAAGTCAAAACATACCTTTTCGTGGAACTAGTGACACAATATTTACGAATGGAAATGGAAATTTTTTAAAATTTGTCGAATATATGTCTTTGTTCGATCCCGTAATGCAAGAACACGTTCAAAAAGTCAATAACAAAGAAACTCACGTGCATTACTTGGGCAAAACAATTCAAAACGAATTGATTACTTTGTTAGCTGTCGATGTGCAAAAAAGGATTATAGCCTCCATCCACTCTGCTAAATATTATTCAATCATATTGGATTGTACACCTGACGTAAGCCATGTTGAACAGATGACCATTATTGTTCGATTTGTTGACATTATTAATAATGATAAGCATCATGAAATTAAAATTAGAGAACATTTTTTGGGATTCGTTCCTTTAACAGATACCACGGGTGCTGGCCTCACTAATGCGCTGCTTGCTAAGCTAGAAGAATTATCCCTACCATTAGAAAATGTACGTGGTCAAGGTTATGATAATGGAAGTAATATGAAAGGTAAGCACAGTGGTGTTCAAAAAAGGATCCTAGATATAAATCCACGTGCTTTTTACGTTCCCTGCAGTTCACACACGTTAAATTTAGTGGTAAATGACGCTGCTAAATGTTGTATGCAAGCTACATCATTTTTCTATTTAATTCAAAATGTATATGTGTATTTTTCTGGCTCAACTTATCGTTGGGGTGTTCTTCTACGTCATGTGCCTTCTTTAACAGTTAAACCGCTCAGTGACACCAGATGGGAGAGTCGAGTTGATGCCTTGCGTCCGTTACGATATCAACTATGTGATGTCCATGATGCGCTTATGGATATTTATGAAGACGAAACACTAGTTGGTTCATCTGGTAATCAAACTCGATTTGAAGCCCAAGCAATTGCAAATAAAATTGCAAATTTTAAATTCATTGCATCGCTTGTTGTCTGGTATAACATATTGTTTGAAATAAACTTGACGAGTAAAGTGCTGCAAGCAAAGCAATATGACTTGATCTCCGCTACAAATACACTGGAAAAAACTAAAACGTATCTTCAAACCTGTAGAAGTGATATCGGGTTTGAAAAAATGTTGGTAGAGGCAAAAGAATTGTCAGAAGAAATAAACGTACCATCAACATTTGAATCAGAAACGGCACCAATTCGCTTAAGAAAGCAAAAAAGACAGTTCAATTATGAGGGGGAAGATGAGCCGATTCGCGATGCTAAGCAGAACTTTAAAATTACTTTCTATTTTGCCATCATTGACACTGCATTGTCTTCAATCGATGAAAGATTCGATCAGTTGAAACAAATAACTAAAACTTTTGGATTTTTGTTTAATATTGATCAGCTACAAAATTTTACAAACACAGAACTTTTTGAACACTGCAAAAAATTAGAAATGTCATTAACTCACGGTGAATTGACGGATATAGATGCAACAGATTTATGCAACGAGATACAAGCAATTGGCAGAAAAATTGATCATAACAGTACACCAGTCGAAGTGTTGAATTACATTTGTTCAAACGAATTAATTGATATCGTGCCAAATTTATTTACGGCAATACGGGTGTTGCTAACACTTCCTGTGTCGGTAGCTAGTGGAGAGCGCAGTTTTTCTAAATTGAAACTAATTAAAACTTACCTGCGCTCTACTATGTGTCAGGAAAGGCTAGTGGGCTTGGCAACATTATCGATTGAAAATGAAGGGGCAAAAACTCTTAATATAAAAACAGGTGTGTCTGAATTTTCCAGATCAAAAGCAAGAAAATATTTAAATAAGTAACTTTTTTTTTACCAATTGTAATATTTTTAAAAAATTGTAATTTTTTGTTATTTCCTGAACATTTATGAATAAAATAACCCGAATATTTTTTAAAAAATTATGTTAGTTAAAATTTTGTTAAAGAAGGGCGGAGTATTTGGCATTTGCCTAGGGCGGTAAGTTGTCTCGGGCCGGCCCTGCGTCGAGCACACATTATGGTCAGTAAGATCGTTTCATTACTTTACCTATCGAATAATGTAGGTGCTCACAGTGCAAAGTGATATCGTATATCCAATCATACACATACATATGTATATACGTACATACATATGTATGTATGTCTGCCTGTGCTTACAAAAGCGTTAGCTTGTTTTCAATTGTTTAAATTTAATGTTTGCAAGTAATTTCTTATTGCCTGATTAATTTGGTTTTTTGCATCTACACAAAGAGTTTATGTTTTAAGCACACCAATAAAATAGAGTAAATGATTAGCTCCTAAATTCGTTTTTTTTTTTTTTTTTTTTATAAATACATACATTTATTGTACGCCTAAGGAAAATACCTAAATATTAGTCATTAAATAATAATAAAAATCATTCAATTTCATAGGATTATAAGAACATTACAAAATAAACAAATAAAGATATATTTTTGATTGTGATTGTTAAAATATTTGGTGCTGCAATAAAGGCAACGACTATATTCAAGCGAAATGTATTGCAAGCAGTCCATAAAAGCACATTGACAATTGTTTGATTTTTTCGGGATCAGTTTGCTGTTTAAGTCCTTCACAGGCAAAATAAAAATTTAAGTGATCATTATACCCCGGCGCTCCTTCTTCAACATATTTTTTAAAAGGTTCCACTCCATCGCGGTCTTCTAGCATATCATATTTAAAATATAAAGGACATGGAAGATATTTGCTAAAATAAATGTTGCAGTTTTTTTTTTTTTTTTTTTTTGGAAGGCAATCTGGCAAGGCCATAAACGGAGGAATTTCAACATTTATATTACGCTGAATTTTACTTTATAAGGTGTGTGCAAAATGCTTTAGCACAGCATGTTGAAGGTTGACTCTTATCTTTGGGTGTTATAATTATCCAGCCGGTTTCCATTATAAGAATTTATGGAGAAACTTCTGGTATGCGTTAAATGAGCTCCAAATATCCCTCTTAAACTAAACGGGCGTAAACATTTAGATACTTATGTATGTATATTTTGTCGGTTTCGTTTTGTTCTTGTTTACGTACATATGTTTTCGTATACTACATATTCGTATGTACAAGCATTTTTTTATAAATATACATAACTACTTTTGCGCTCAAAATAGAAGTCATACTATTATTTTTTACATACATGCATATGTATTTCTTATTTGCATATGTATCTAGCATTTTTCTTTACGCATAAAATTTTAAACAATCTATAATATTTGATTAAAAAGGTTATATACATATAAAGGAAGCAAATAAATTTCAAATTTAAATAAAAAAGTTAGATATCATATAAAGGAAGCAAATAAATTTCAAATTTAAATACAAAAATCTTATAAGTACGTATGTTATGTTATATAATTTCCTTTATAAAAAAAGTGCTCTTTAGCAAACAACAAATTATGTCACAGCTTCTAAAAATGACACGCTTGATTTTTACTTAAAATTAAAATTGGTTTTGTTGCTGATTTTGTGATATATTTATTTACTTTTTCCACATGCTTCGTGCACATTTTGCGTTACGCTATTTTGCATTTATATTGTTTTATGAATGCATGTCTGTATGTATGTATGTAGATTTCTCCACCACCAAACGTTTCTGAGATCATGCACCTGTTCTTCTAGAATGTTTGCGATTCTAGAGTGGAATATTATTGGGGTTGAGAAGTGGAATGATGGAAATGTTTCATGGCTGTTGTGGAAGTGGGATTCTGCGGTAGGTGAGTTAGGGCGATAAGTAGTGACCTACTGGGAGGTTGCCTCGTTCTCGTTGCCTTCTCTGTAGGGCGGAAGTAGCACCAATTTTGCAATTGGTCGGGTGATTGTGCCCTTTTCGGTGAGTACCTCTGCTACTCTTACTTTATTGTCGGAGCCTGGGTGTGGTTTTAAGATGCGTCCCAGTCTCCATTCATTCGGTGGTAGATTGTCCTCTTTTATGACAACAAAATCTCCTACCTGCAAGTTGTCTTGTGCATGTTTCCATTTGATGCGTTTTTGCATCTCTACTAGATACTCTGCCTTCCATCTTTTACAAAAACCTTGGTGCAGGGCTTTGAGCTTTTGCCATCGGTTTATTATGGATGCAGGGTTCTCATTAAAGTCTGGTTATGGTGGAGCTAATAAGTGCCCACCAACTAAGAAGTGGCCTAGGGTAAGCGGCTCCAGGTCAGTTGGGTTATTTGAAGAGGGACTTATTGGACGAGAGTTGAGACAAGACTCAACTCTACATAAAAGAGTCATAAATTCTTCGAAGGTGTATTTGTAGTTCAATGCTATTTTCTTAAAATGGCTCTTAAAGCTTTTCACTCCCGCCTCCCACAGTCCGCCCATATGTGGAGCTGCAGCGGGGATGAAATGCCATGAAATCAATTGATGCGCGTACCTCGACAAGGTGCTGTTACGCGCTTCAATCATAAAGGCTTTAGCTTCGGATCGTAAAGATCGAGAAGCTCCGACAAAGTTGGTGCCGTTGTCGGAATACATGTTTTGTGGGCAACCTCGTCTGGCTGTAAACCGGGCAAAAGCTGCCAAGAATGACGCTGTACTTAGATCAGTAGTGGCTTCAAGATGTATGGCTTTAGTTGTGAAGCACACAAATAAGCAGACATAACCTTTTGAGATTCGACATCCTCTCCCGCGATAGCTTCTGATGTCAAATGGTCCTGCGAAATTCACTCCGCTGTTTGTAAATGCCCGAGAATAGGTGGTGCGTTCCTGGGGCAGGATTCCCATAAGCTGAGTTTGGGTCCGTTTTTTGGATGGTGCAGACCTTGCAGTTGTGGATGACTGAGCGTATCATATTTTTTACCCTAGGAATCCAGTATTGGGTACGGATGATGCGCAACATCAGCAGATTTTCTCCGTGCAAAGATACTTTGTGGACGAACTGGACGATGAGACGGGACAACCTGCAGTTATATGGCAGTATAATGGGATGGCGCTCATTGTAGGCCAAATCCAGAGACCCCCCTAGACGACCACCAGCCCTTATAACTTTCGATTCATCAATGAATGGGTTTAGGGGCAGAATTTCGCTTTTTCCGTTGATCGATCCACCTGATCTAAGACTCTTATATTCTTCACCAAAGTGTTGTCTTTGGGAAAGCTGTATCAAGCGTTGAGTCGTTGCTTTAATTTCATTTGCTGAGATAAGGCAAGAATTTGCTTGGAAAGACGATTTCGTTTTTGAGTGAGTTCTTTGGCAAAATCTCATAATATACGAGATAACCCGCAAAGCCCTCGGTAAATCTGAATATCGATCAAGTAGGTCGCTGAAATTCTGTTTATCTATTGTAACTGCATGTGCTTGAACCCTTTTTTCTTCAATTTGCGTCTTGTAGTCTGAGTTTTGTGTGGGCCACTTGGAGCTATCTTCTTGTAGCCAAGAAGGGCCTTGCCACCACAAACAATTGTTGACTAGTTCATATGCTGGAAGTCCTCTGCTCGCCAAGTCAGCTGGGTTTAATGCTGAGTCCACATGTGACCAGTTTTTAGTTCCGACCTTTTCAACAATTTTTGTTATTCTGTGGGCGACAAAGGTCGACCACGAGCAAGGTGGCTTACGTATCCACGCGAGAACGATTGTGGAGTCTGTCCACGGGTATACCTTAAAATGTCTCAAGTCAAGACTCTCTGTCACAGATTCAATGACTTCTGCTAACAGCACGGCGCCGCAAAGTTCCAGTCGTGGTAACGAGATAGTCTTGACCGGAGCTACCCTAGTTTTTGATAATAGTAGATTAACTTCGACTTTTGACTGGTGCCTGACACGCAGATATACTGCCGCACCATACGCTTTTTCTGATGCGTCACAGAAACCGTGCAATTCCACTTCATTCGTTGGTGAATAGTGTACCCACCGAGGTATTCGAATGTTATTAATTTCTTGGTATTGATTTATGAAACTATTCCATCGATCGAGAGTGGTCGGGGTTCCTGTTTCATCCCAGTCAGTTTTTTCAAGCCAAATATTCTGCATCAGCATTTTGGCGACAATTATGATAGGAGCGAGCCAGCCTAGAGGGTCGAATAATTTTGCGATGGCCGAAAGGATCGTTCTTTTTGTAACAGCAATACCCCCTTCCAACGGCCTCGTCTTACAGTAAAACAAGTCCGTACGGGCATTCCATCGTATCCCTAGAGCCTTTACTGCGCTCGTTTCTTCGAATTCCAAAAAATCTTCAGAAAGTAGATCGATTTTTGGAATATCTTTCAGGAGATCTTCACAATTGGCAGTCCATTTTCTTAATGGAAAACCGGCTGACTGCAATACGTGAGTTATTTCATCTCTGGCTTTTATTGCAGAGTCGATATTATGTCCTCCGGCCAGTACATCGTCAACGTACATGTACTTTTTTAAAATGTTAGAAGCTATGGGAAAGGAGCTTTCTGTATCATCAGCTAATTGTAAAAGTGTCCTTATCGCGAGGTAAGGAGCACAATTTATACCGAAAGTAACAGTCCTTAGCTCGTAAAGACTGATTGGTTCGGTTGACTTTGCGCGAAAAACTATGCGCTGATATTTCGTGTATTTGTCATGTACCAGAATTTGGCGGTACATCTTCTCTATGTCGGTGTTGAAAACGTATTTGTATAATCTCCAACGCAGGATTATAATAGGAAGATCTGCCTGTAGCACTGGCCCTGGAAGGAGCACATCGTTGAGGCTTATGCCATTAGCCGTTGGACTTGAGGCATTGAAGACCACCCGGACTTTCGTTGAGCTGCTCTCCGCCTTGATGACAGCATGATGCGGCAGGAAATAGTGATCGGAGGAATCTGCAGGTATAATTTGATTCACCTTTGACATATGTCCTAACGACTCGTATTCCGTTAACATCCTATTATATTCATTTTGCAGATCTGGATTCTTCTCAAGTTGCGTCTCATTCCGATAAAATTGCGAGCAGGCCCTTTTTAGTGATGGTCCCAGGCAGGTATTTACTAGGAAATCCTGTTTAAAGGGTAAGGCCACTACGTATTTTCCAGAATCGTTTCTTAGGGTCGTAGTTTTGTATAGCCTCTCACAATATTTATCCTCTTCGCTTTGGCTTCGGCTTTTCGGTAAATCCTCTATTTCCCAGAAAGAGGTGAGTTGCTTATCCAGTGTAACTTCACTGAAATATGAAGCTATATTGTTAGTTGGACTTGTTGTAACCGTGCGGCCGGTTAATATTCAACCGAACACTGTTTGTTGAGCGAGAAGTGTGCTAAGTATATTCTTCTTCAGACCGCTCAAAATGATTTCGGGATAGATGTCTCCCCCTAGCACAAGGTCCACTGGTTCATTAACAAAGAACCTTTTATCCGCCAAAACTAAGTCTGGAAATGCTTGTTGAGTTAAGGCGCTAATAGGTGTAGTTGGGAGATTTCCAGTTAGTTGTGCTTGTACAAGCACAGTGGCATTTAATCGAAAGAGTGGGTCAACTGGTGACCGCAACTCTATTTTGCATGCTTCTCTAACCTGCGCAGATACCGAATTTGAAATGCCTGACACTTGGGCGTGCATTCTTGTTGATGGCAGGTTGATTTTTCGTTTGAGTCTTTCTGTTATGAATGAACATTCAGACCCAGAATCAATAAGAGCGCGTGCTGAAAAAACTGTGCCGTTCAGGTGTATATGTACGCGAGCTGTTCCCAGCAGTACGCCTGTATTTGTTTTTGCATGGCATGACTGTATATTTGGGTTGTCGCCAGTTTTTGCTTTTGAAGAATCTCGCCATGCTAGAGCTTGCTTAGATGTTGACGGCATATCGTCTGAAGGGCTCGTAGGCGTTCGGCGAGGCGGTGCCTTTGGCTGAATTGTCTGTAAATGAAGGAGCGTGTTATGTCGCGAGTGACACGTATTGCAATTGAATGCGCTAGTGCATCTTGACACAGTATGTCCAAAGCTTAGACAATTCAGGCAACCGTTGTTCTTCTTCAAGAATTCGATTCTGTCAGCTGGTGTCAGCCTTAGAAATCGGGAACAGCTGCGTGTTTTGTGCTCATTGAATTTGTACATTTTACATGTAGAAGTGGTCATGCTTGACTGGTAGGCGCCAAGTCGTTTAGCAGGGACTTCAGTGGGCTGTCGTTGTATTTGCGACCTTGGTGCTCTGACAGCTTTGGAGTCTTTTAGCCCTGTTAAGTTTTCTAATGTTTGAAACCTATTTGAAAGCTGGCAAAGGAGGTTTTGTATTTCTTCCGAATTGCCTGATTGTCCGCTTTTGACAACCCCTCCGCATTACTCAGATTGTCGTGACCAAGTTTTGTCTTCTCCCAGAGAGCTTTTAACTCCTCTTGCTGAATGGCAAGACCATGTTTATTTTGATCTGAGGCGGAAGTGCTGCTGAAATCTGCGTCAAAATCAATTTTGATTCTGCTAAGCGTATGAATGCTTCCATTTTTCAAAAATAACTATTACCTAGTCTGGAAGCTTTATTAAATTGTATGAGAGGTTATTATTTACATATGTAGCGAACTTTCAAAACCAAAATCGACACAAGCCTGTCAACGAAGCGGATATTCGATATCGCTTGTATATTTCGTAGAAATGAACCAACAAATTTAGAAGATATCAGGTTGTTTATATTTATAATATACTTTCAACTCTTTATTTAAATTGTTTATTTTAATGTACTTATGTATATTGTTTGCTTGCAGAGTATGTGTACAATTTTTTAAGAAGTGCTCGCCACCCAACTGTGTTAACAAATACGTGTATCGGTACTATAAATGTCGTGGAATATAAAAACGTAGTATGTTGATAGTGTTCTGTGCAACGTATCAACGTGAAAAAACGGCGTTTAAAATACAATAATATGTAACGCGTTTGTATACTGTGCAACGAATAAATTCTTCGAGTTTATGCAACTTTAAATACAAAAATGTTGCCTAAAACAGTGTGTGTGCAAAGTGGCAATGTGATGTGCAACGTTTGAATATAATATGCAGCGTGTCTTCAAACCAAAGTGTCAATCGAGTGTGCAACGCATCTAAGTGAAAAGAAAAAATTTAGAACGCACACGTTGATATACGAGTTTGTGTGTTTTAAAAAATAAAAACTCTAATTATGTGTGTGTATAAAAGTGCGTAAGCGTAAATGCTAATTGGTTGAACAAACAACCAAAAGACAAAAAAAATAGGTTATGTACCTTATTAATGTGCAGTGTCATAAAAAGAAAAAAAAATGCATTCGCTTTGCAATGAAGTGGTCACTTGGATAAAAAAAATGTGTATTTATTAAAAAAGAGGAATTGTTCCCAAATAAAAATGTGGAGTAAATTTACAAAAAAAGGTTATGTACACTCGTATATCCACTGTGCTGTAGTGATGTGATGCGTTGCACTGTGATTATTGGCACTAGTATTGCACAATTAATTTAGTAAAATAAAATGCACCAATTATGTGTTTCTAACGCACTCGCGATACGTTGCACGCGCATATGCTCACTTTTTAACAATTTTGTTTTTATGTTTATATTCGAATAAATGAATCAAAGGTGCTATTGAAGTGATAACCACGTACCTTGTTCAATGTAGATGATGACAAAATAATGTGCCAATTAAGAAAACTTTGTGTGCTAGTGTCCTGTGGCAGGTGGTGTGGCAAGTGTTGTGTTGTGGTTGATCAAAGTGATGGTGTTGTGTTATGAACAAATCCAAAGGGTGAATCGTTGATCGTGAGGATTTTGTGTTTTTGAAAAATGTTGGTGTTGTGGCGATTAAAGTGATGGTGTTGTGTTGTGAACAAATCCAAAGGGTGAATCGTTGATCGTGATGATTTTGTGTTTTTTGAACAATGTTGGTGTTGTGGCGATTAGCTTGTGCGCAAACGATGTACTTTAGTAATTTTTGTGGACTGTATTTCGGTGATAAAAAGCTGGTTGATCTTTCTTGATTGAAGTATAAAAATTTCAGTTCTTCTCGGCGAAGAAAGGACCATAGGTCGCTGGTTCATATCCGGCTCGAAGGACCATGTAAAACCGCGGGTAATCTTTGCTCTTAAGCTCAGGTTTACCAGGGTTTTATTCGGCGTGATTATAAGAAAATAAAAGAAAAAACGCAATGGTTTAGTCCTTCGGTACAAATATATATGTGTTTGTGTGTATTTAAAATATTTTGATAGATTTTTTACAAAGATAAGTTTACCTTGCTGAGGCTGGTAGCTCGATGTCTTCACTTGAACTCGGTCAAAAAGAAGTGTTAGCAGAAGTAAAACCGTTTTGTGTCCGAACCGTCGGACAATATGAATTAGGGGAAAATTAACGAAAATGTTTATCCGGCGGGAAAATGTAAACGGAAGAAATTGAGTGAATGTGTTATGTGTGTATGTGTGTGTAACTTGTGTGTGCTTATCTGTACACACACACATACAACTTAGAGTAGGTGCGAGCGTGATAGAGTCAAAGCCCTACGTAAAATACCTTGGGGTCCTTATAGACCACCGTCTGAGTTTCCGGGACCATCTGGAGTACTCGAACCGAAAAGCTGCAACGACAACAGCTGCGCTAACCAGATTAATGGCAAATAAAGGTGGGCCAAGACAAATGATAAGGCAAATTCTAACAGGAGTTTCCCGATCTATTCTCCTATATGCTACACCGGTCTGGAGGGACGCCTTCAAGTGTTCTTCATATACTCGGGGGATAAAGGCTACCTACCGTCTTTGTGCGCTAAGAGTATGTTCAGCATTCAGAACAGTGTCGGAAGACGCAGCGCTAGTCATAGCAGGCCTATGCCCACTCGATCTCATTGCACAAGAAATGTGTGATAAGCAATATGCAATTCGTGAACCATTGCGCACTACAGGAAGTGTGGACAAAAATTCACTGAGGCAACGGAGCATATGCCAGTGGCAGGCAAGGTGGGAAAAAGCATCCAATGGTAGATGGACACACCGCCTCATACATAATATTAAAGACTCGGTTGAGCGGCAACACGGAGAGGTTGACTTCTATCTCACTCAAGTCTTGAGCGGCCACGGATGCTTCAAAAGCTACCTCCACCGTTTTCGACACGAAGAGGACCCGTACTGCGACCACTGCGGACCACCCGCTATTGAAGATGCGGAACACGCATTTTTTTATATGCCCGCGATTCAGTGTATTTAGAAGCAGACTTAATAGAAGCCTCGGTTCACAGGCTTGTCCGAGGAATATGGTGACACTAATGCTGAATAGTGAAGAAGCTTGGAAAGACGTATGTAGCATGGCTGCTCAGGTGATGCAGCAGCTGCGGATATGCGAGCGTACGAGGCGTGCACGTGAAAGGCAGTAGCAAGAAGTGGAAAACATCAACGCGGAAACAACGAATTTTTAAAGCCCGTCATGTGAAATGAGAAGTGACGGCAAGGACCGCAAAGGCCGCGTATCTTCAACGCATCCCTTCCCGCGAAGTAATACCTAACGGTGGTCCCGCGGGGAGTGGAGACTGAACAGGCTTATCCTGGTTTCGTTGGGCCACTTGAGGGTAGCGAGCTACCACAACGTCCAAGGACAAAAAAAAAAAAAAAACAACAATATGAGTGCCGTGAATACGGGTGACCGCTGCACATTAGGGCGGGTCGTTTAATGGTGGGATATTTTAATTTTTAGGCATAGAGGCCTAAACACACTATTTTAATGGCGTATAACTCATCAAAATCAAACGAGAACTGACGAAGCTACAGAGAAAAAAAATCGTAACTTATTAAAAAAAAATTAATTTTGAAACTTTGACTACGATTTTACGATAGTTTAAATTCAGAATCAAAGACAATATTATTAAAGTGAATATAGTACTGCGTCGATTAAGCCATTTCAATCGAAAATCGGTTGGAAATTGACAGAGTTATTACTATTTAAATTATTTTAGATGATGACCATATTTAAAAATTCATACATTTTGATTATCTTTCAACTTCAAATTTTTATTGTGACTGAAAATAAAAAAAAATTAATCATTAAAATGCTAAATAACTTTATAGCTAAAAATGTTTGCTTGATCTTCTGCGTTTATAAGACGAGTCATCTGTTTCACGTTTGAGTGACCAGCAGTAATTAGCTATCATCCTAACTTGGTTCTTTCCTGTAAACCGTTTTTCAATGTTGGAGATTTCTTGGTGAAATCTTTCACCTTGTTCGTCGCTGAATTGACCAAGATTATCCTGGAAAAATTCCAAATGAGAATGCAAAAAGTGAATTTTTATAGACATGTTGCATCCCATTTCTCCAACGTAATTTGAACTTCTCGTGTTTCCAAGAAAGTTTCGGCACAAATAAATGAAACTCAGCCATGCTCTTTTCTCTACTGGGTTCAATTTTTTTATGAAGTCATCATCAGTCATAATCTTACGAATCTGCGGTCCAACGAAAACGCCTGTAATTCATGATCAAAATGTAAAAATAAATTAGGATGAATTCTTTTTGAAGAATTCTTGTTGGGAAATTTTTATAAGTACCTTCTTTAATCTTGGCGTCACTCAACTTGGGGAATGCAAGTTTCAGGTGTAGAAAAGCCTCGCTGTTTTTTTCGAGTCGTTTAACAAACTGTTTCATGTACCCCAATTTTAAATGCAATGGCGGCAAAATTATATCATCAGGCTTAACTAATGCAATATTAAGAACATTATTTTTGCCAATTTGAAACTTTCTCGGTGGCCATATGTTACACTTGTAATGATTTTTGGCACGACTGTCCCATTCACAAAAGTAACAAGGATATTTAGTGTAGCCACCTTGCATTCCAAGTAGAATTGTCAGGACTTTAAGGTCCGAGACAATCTCCCAGCGAAATTTATTGTATTTAAGCAATCGTAGAATTTTTTCCATCGTTTGATAAGTCTCTTTCATATCAGTAGCGTATGCCACTGGAACTGATGGCAATTCATTTCTGTTGTGCAGCAATACTGCTTTCAGACCTATGATGTTAGTCAATTGAAAATGAATTGATAAATTGTATTCAAATTTAGTTCTCTCACACTCATAACACATTAAATACTCACTTTTGCAAGAACCGTCTAGAAATAATCGCCAATCTTGTGGACAGTGCACGTGATCGAGTGCAGCAAACAATTCATCCACATCAACGCAATAAACTAGTTTGTTATTGGTGTCATCAGCTTTGAAAATGTGTTCGAACGAAGATAGGTCTCTGTCTCGTGCAGACGTTACTTTAAAGTTACTGTCTACTATATTCCACTGCTTTAATCTGGAGGCCAGAATCTCTGTCTGTCTTATAGACAGATCCATATCCCGCGCAAGATCACAATAATCGTGATTTGACACGAAATGACGTTCCGTTTCTATTGCTTTGGTTGGAAGGTACGGTTCGTCATTTACCTCATTAGAAGATTTGTGGCTTGAATCAGGAAATGTAGCTGGATTTTTGTCTTTAGTTCGCTGATCTTGTTTTCCTCTTGGAATCGGTTTCGATACAGTCAACACATTGGCATATTCTATGAGGTGGCGACTTTTATAGTGGTGACCAGTGATTTTTGTTTGGCAAAAGTAGCAATCCTCCGGCTTGTGATATATTTGATAATGCCAAGCCATAGGAGTCACAAACGGCAGACGCTGGTCATCGCATTTACCGGTTTTCCATTGTTTTAATGTTGTACAGCACATCAAACAAATATATTCGGGTTCATACCAAGCACTTTCCACGTATGAGCAACTGAAAAAGAGGTTGAACGCTTCAACCACAGCTTTATTTGTTCTTAAATCGCACCGATATTTCTTATCAACAAATAGACCGCAGGCGTAACAAAATTTGTTGCGCCTATCACACATTTTACCACACTTATTACACAATATAATTGCGAAGCGGTCGCAAGGTTGAATTGACGGCGTAAATTTATTAGATGACCACTCAAAATTTTTGGAAATGAATGTGTTTAAAATAATTCCTCATACTTGCTATGTTTCTAGTAAAATAACGCAATGAAATGCGGTCAAAGTAGAAAAATTAAAAAAAAAAAAAACTTTTCGCAAGGTAAATTTATTTAATAGCAGAAAAAATTTAATAGCTTCGTCAATTTTTGTCCGATTTCATTGCATGAGCACCCAAAATTTTTGGACATGAATGTACTTTCAAAATAATTCCTCATACTTGATATATTTTTAGTAAAATACTGCAATAAAATGCGGTCAAAGTAGAAAAATTTGAAGAAAAAACAAATTTTCCAAGTTTACCCGATGAAAACTTACAACACGCTAGCTCAAATTTTAAAGGTATAATCCTTACCTTTCCAAAACATATTTCATATTGAAAATCGGTAAAGAAATGGCCAAGTAATGAAAAGATTAGCGCGTACACTTCCGAAGAACGGTTTTTTAACGGTAAAGCAAGATTTTGAGGGTGTTACAAATTTTCCAAAAACCGTTTTGAGTTATATTCGACCATGTGAACAATTTCCAATATGTCACTTTAAAAGTTCATTAAATTTTTTCCATTTTGTAACACTGTGTAATTCACTTAATATGTTCGGCACATCGTTCGGGTAAATTAACATGGCTGCTACCGATTCTTTAGCGGGCCCAATTAAACATTTTTGCAGTCTCATCAAATTTTGCCGATGGCTGTACTTGAAAGGCTCCGTAGTGTCTTTAAAATTAGCGTAAAAAAAGGCCACTCCTCGACATTTCCGCTAAACATGGGAGATCGTAAAACTTCATTTGCGAGTCTGTCGCTACTACGACGGCTTGACTTTCATCACCTTGTATATTATGCTCTTGAACATTCTGCAGTTGCACGCCCTCACGAGGCCTTATAATGTCCCACTGACTTTCCACTGTGCTGTGTCTCAGCTGTTCTATGGAGGCCCTTAGTGCATTTAAGGTTGAGATAGATGCATTTGCATTTGCGTTGTCTTCTGCCACTGCGGTTGATTTTCCATGTCTTCGGAAGAGGACTCCTGCTCACTCTCTTGGCTTCTACCAGTACCCACCTTGCGAAATCTCAGCAAATATCTCCAGCTATGTTACATACACGTGTCCTTGTTTTCCTTATACGTACCACATACAGCGCGCTCAATTATAAAAATTGTTATTGAGTATAAGAACGTCTGCTTTTATTCTCGTTATCGAAAGTAAATAATAAACGCTTTTAACTTGTTGACTATGTATTTTTTTTATTGAAAACAATTGTGTAATGCAAGATATCAAATATAGAGAATATCGACGGCGCAGGTTTTATAATCGTGTTTTCTTCACGTGCGCCCTGCTTTCCAAATCAAATTCATTGCCCTTTTTAATATACCAATGGCCGATCATGATGGTGTTATTCGTCTCCTTTTCGTTTACTTCTCCTGTCAGTGCTGCCACTCATAGAAAAATTATATAGGGTGACTAACACGGAGTGTGATGAAGCGGCTGTTTTCGGAAATAACAGGAACAACTGCAAGGGCCTCCGGAAGACTACTGACAGAGAAGACCGGTTGATAGTTCGAAAAGCTTTGTAAGTTTGTACCGCAACTTCTGAAAGCATTTCAAAAACCAGTTATGGACTGTGGTGTGAAAATTTCGAACCTATTGGAGTAAGGTAATTCCCAAATTTTTATTACATTCTTAATTTTTTCTTACTGAAAGCAGACATATCAAATTGTTTTTATTTTTACGTTTTTGCTAGGTCATCTTTAGCGAATATTGCCGTCAGAGAACGTGTATTGACAGAGAAGCCTTATCTCAGTCCATTCCGACACACATTCCTCTGATTTTGAGGGGTACTAATTTTCTTGTCGTAGCTCACCACGATATATTTTGTCTAAGCTCACCACAATTCGACAGCGATAGAGAAAAAAAACTAACAGAGACAGAGCGGGAATTGATAAAACGAGAGTTTTAATGTATTTTCGTTATGTTATCGGTGGAGCTGAAAATTTATTTAAATTTTGGCAAAATTCTATCACTTAAATGTGAACAAAATTTTAATGAAATAATATTTATCGAATTAGTTGCAATTTAAGGCAAGTAGTACTTTGTACTTACATACATATGTACATATGTAAATCTGGCCATATGGGCAAATTATTTACCTTTTAACCATAAATGTGGATTGATATATGTATATTCCCTAATTTGAATACAATAATACAATTTACTTTGTCTTCCCAAACTAAATTTAATATCACACATGTTTAAAATATTTGATCAAACAAATCTAAGCCTAAAATTCATCTTATGTGCAAGCAAAAACACAAACGCATATTTTTCTGCACATATGTACATACAATAAATACAAACGTACATTTGTTCACGTGCCCGCAAACCACCCTTGAGCTGTTTGCTTCTGCTCGGATTTCCGACAATTCTGCTGCGAGACGATGGCAATAAACCACCACCATAAATTAGAGTTGGGTGCAAATACTTATCGTTTCGCAGTAGGTCCAAGGAAAAATAGGAGTAATAAAAAAATATACGATTTAACTCTCAGAGACGTTTAACTGTGAGAAAATCAATTCTTCTTTAGTGATGGTTTGGAGCTGCATTTTAGACGAGGATCCTGCCCAATTCACTTCGTTGAAGGTACGATGCGCTCTGACCAATACATAACTGTTTTGGGGAATGTTTTTTGCCATATTTGGAAAGGCTAAGGTATCCGGCAAGAGACTTCACGTTTTTGCAAGATGGTGCTCCATGCCATACCTCCAGAGCTAGCATGAATTGCATTAATTCGTTGAATTTGGATGTGCTGCCATGGCCAGAGAATTCCCCCGACTTAAATGTTAAATTGTTGGGCATATCTAAAACGCAAAGTCTACCAACGAAAAAACCCAACAACTGGAAATCTCAAAGAAAAGATCAAGGACATATGGGAAAATGATGTTGATTTGCATACAAAAATAAAAAATTGCATTTGTAGTTTGCCTGATAGGATCGCGGCCGATTTAGCGAATAAGGCTAGGGTTACCAATTATTAAATATATTTGAAATTATCATCACGAAGATAATAAAATATAATTGTGCATCAATAAAGCCGAAATAAGTTAAACTGCGAGCGATAGTTTAGTTTTTATTGCTGATTAAACTTGAAACCTTTCGAAAATATTTCTTGTTCGTAATTCGATAGCCAGGTACTGTATATGTCCATGCGCGCTAACGTAACCTTAGTATTTTTTTTCACGAAAATTCACGCACATTTTATTCATATATGCTATACATAAGTTTAAGTAACACACTTTTAATATTAGTTTATATTATATAAATTTTTGTTATTTATTGGCCTTATAAATGTATAATAATTGACAAATTTATTGAGCTCGAGGCCAGTTTAATGATGATTTTATTTGGAAAAACAACCACAGTTTTTAAATGGTAAAAGTTTATAGTACTATTTCGGAAATCACCACATTTCCTCATCAGACTTCTTTTTATTAAATTTATTAAATTTATTTTTCATAACCACAGAATGAGCACACCTTAAATGCATTCTAAAAATTAGTAAAATAACTAAAACAAACAATTGCATAAAACACGAAAAACCAAACAAACAAGTTTAAAGCGGCATATCAGTTGCTCTTGTTTGTATGTAGTTGGTTTGTTTAAGGAAGATGGAATAAACACAACAGTCCGCTCGGCTAGCGTAGCACAATATGTAGCGTGTTGGCTCTGCAACTCCGAGCTCCCGGGTTCAAAGCCTGGGAGAAGTGGTTATGAAAAATAAATTTAATTAATTTAATAAAAAGAAGTCTGATGAGGAAATTTGGTGATTTCCGAAATAGTACTATAACTTCTACCATTTAAAAACTGTTGTTGTTTTTCCAAATAAAATTTCATTAAACTGCCTTCGAGCTCAATAAATTTGTCAATTATTAGTTTATATTTTTATTTAAAAATAGTATTTTGTCAAAACTTTGACACAGTTGCCGCGTTTGTCTCAATTATTTTGCGCTAACATGGGAAGCACACATTGCATGTCTATGGTGTTGATAAAATACAATATAATGAAGCTTAAACGAATAAGAATTAGTTTGATGTCCATTACATTTTAACAGTATTTAACAAAAATAAATTGAAAACAGTCACGGTCCATTTACTTAAACGCTTTGTAGTGCATGCTACTAACTTCATGAATTTCTATAAGTTTGGAAGAACTTTATCTGTTGCTTGAAAATAGAAATAAATTTAATCTGACCACGTGGGGTTAAATAATTTCCCGTAGTCCGTCGCTTCAATTTGTTTAAATGCTTAAATGATGGACCGATCAGAATAAAGTGTACGGATTAGTATATAAAGTCACGAGATCAAACTTTAATACAAATAAAAATAACGAATATTTCTTTACTATTTTTTTTCAGAATTTCAATGTTTTTTTAAGACCCAAGTGACATAGAATGTCTAGGGATCGAGATATGACGAGACGAGAAATAAACGCGCTCATAAGCTTATGGTGAGAACAAATATGAAGAAGTTCTAATGAGTAAATTATTTCCCCATTATTATATGTTTTAACGTCAAAAAGCATAAGTGAATATTCTCTACCAAGGAAACATCAGTACAGCAATTTAATGTATTTTTTTTGTTATTGTGAAGATACTCGTATTTAGAAAAAACCACAAAATTTAAAATTCATAATTTATACCCTGTACTTAAATAAACAAATAACCCTATTATGGTTGGAGACTAGTAGCCGCTAATCAACTATACTAAAATTTATATTACGCAAGGCACCCGGTTGTGGTCGAGTGGCTCAGTAAATTAAATATAAACAATGGGTTGGATGGATGAATAATAAACGTTCGAATTACCATAAAACTAACAATAACAAATAAGCGCTTCATGATTGATATTTCTTTTCTTTCAGTCGAATTTAACGTTTTTGCTGTCTGATAAAATTTTGTAGTTTTAGTATACCGAAACGGTATTGTTCGTGATCATTACTTATATATTCTCTTTGAAATTTTTATTGTTGTAATATCTGTTTTCAATATGATTCCTCAAAAACAGCTTGAAAAATCTATTAAGCCTTGATTTTAACTCCACCAAACTGTTTTTTGTTCGTGCACCCTGGGCAACGTGAGCAACCCATGTGCGAGATACGGTAACCAACCCATGTGGAGCCATGGGTCACGGCTAATAGAGAGGGAGCTTCAGTGGAGCCACTCCGACATATTCGGTTTAAGGGTCCTCTAAAGTCCGCAGCGTCTGTTCACCAGGAGGTGCGGCTGCAAGCGGGCGTCTGTCTTGGAGCAAGCGGCTCGCTATATAAACGAACTTAAAATTTTCACCCCCAGCAATTGATTAAGGACAATGATTTGAGGGCATGCACCTGGAATGTCCGGACCCTTAATTGGGAAGGTGCCTCTGCCCGGCTGGTTGATGTCCTCAGCAGAGCGAAGGCTGACATCACCGCCATCCAAGAGATCGGTGGACGGGGCAAGGGAAAAAATCTATAGGCCCTTGCGACATCTACTACAGCTGCCATGTAAAGGAGCGCAAATTTGGTGTCGGATTTGTGGTGGGAGAGAGACCACGCCCCGACGGAAGAGAAGGACGATGGGACCAAAGATCGCTTCTACGATCTCCTTGGCCGCACGTATGAGCGGTGCCCCCACCACGATATAAAATCGTGCTTGGTGATTTCAATGCCAAGGTGGGCAAGGAGAGCATCTTTGGTTCCACAGTCGGAAAATTCAGTCTCCTCGACGAAACGTCTGATAACGGATTGAGACTGATCGACTTTGCCGGTGCCCGAAACATGGTAGTCTGCAGTACCAGGTTGCAGCATAGGAGAATACATCAGGCTACGTGGCTGTCTCCAGATGGTAAGACACGAAACCAAATCGACCATGTTGTGATAGACGGAAGGCATGCCTCCAGTGTCCTAAATGTGCGCACGATCCGAGGAGCCAATATCGATTCTGATCATTTTCTTGTGGCAGCTAAGGTCCGCATGCGCCTCTGTGCAGCAAAAAGCGCACGCAAATGGACACAAGGAAAGCTCGACGTCGGAAGGCTGCAATCGCAACAGACAGCCACCCACTTCGCCACTCGACTTGCACACCAGCGCTCTGAAAGCAATAATCAACAGAACGATATTTCCGAGCAGTGGAACCATATTTCTCGCTGTCTACATACCGCCGCTGAAGAATCCATCGGATTTCAGCGAGCCAGAAAGAACAACTGGTATGACGAGGAATGTCGCGCCACTACGGAACGTAAAGACGCTGCCTACAGGGCCACACTGCGATCGGGCGCAACGCGAGCTGTGCGGGAGCGTTATCGTGAGTTGAAGAAGGAAGCAAGACAAATTTTTCGTGAGAAATAGAGAGAGGCCGAAATGCGTGAGTGCGAAGAGCTTGATCTGCTGGCCGACAGGAATAGCGCCCGAAAATTTTTTCAGAAAGTACGGCGGCTAACCGAAGGTTTCAAGACCGGGGCGAATTCCTGTAAGAATGAAAACGGCGACCTGGTGACTGATGTCCACAGCATACTTAAATTATGGAGGGAGCACTTCTTCACGCTGCTTAATGGAAGTAGCTGCAACAACGATGGAGAAGATGTTGTACTATTGGGATCATTTACTTCGTCGTCTGGTGAAAAATCGCTATAACTTTCGTATTCCAATATTTCATTACGCATTCTATAACATAAGTATGATTATTAAATGTTTTCTAATATTACAGCTAGAGTTTTTTATAAAACTTACGAATAAATTTCCTCCGATACGCTCGGCGCAGAAGAACCGTCCGATCGCGACGACATCACGATTGATACTGAAATTACTACAATCAATGCATTTCACCATAACACATACGACAGAATTCTATACAATTTTGTCGTATGTGTCAAGCAATCTTGCACATACGACAATATTTTAATGACAAGAAAAATTGGTTAATTTGTATGGGAAAATTGTCGTATGTGGAAAACCGTCATACAGCAAAAAACGAAAAAATCGCTACTGACAGTGGATATACGACAAAATTATGCTGAATATCTTGGAGATTAAGCGAGATATCGGTAAACTGATAACACCAATTGAAAGATCTTACTTTGAAATATATAACTGCATCTATAACTCAAAATCGTCAAAATGGCGCTTACGACAATATTTTTCCCGTTACTTTAAATCATTAGATTTATAAACCATTTCCGCACCAGATTTAAGAAGTACTTAAAATTATAATTAGCAATATCGTTTATTTCCTCTTTATATCTTCTCTGCATTCTTTTATTTTTATTGAACTCAAGAATTTATATCGTGATATATCAGAACAGCAAATGGGTTTCAGGGCATTGTTGCCCTCTTCTTTTATACTTCGCTTCTCAAGTGAAAAATACTTAGCATCCCATCTTCACTTCGCAGTCTTATTTATTTATAAGGTACGTTCGTTTACACTCTTCAACAGAAAATATCCAACAGCAAAATTCCGGGGAAATGTCTTCTGTTATCTCACAAGAGAAAAATATCCAAAATAGTAAGCGAACTCAAAATTTGTAGAAACTTGCAAGTTTAACGAACCGCTGATTGAATTCTTGTCCGCATCCAAATATGCAAAATGAAACTAATTGCATTATTGTTTTCTTGAAACATTCTACAAAGAAAACTTATCCAAATTATCAATTACTTGCTTCTTTAAAACTTATATTTTATAATTTTCTTATTATAAATATATATGTATGTATATAAAATTCTTACGTCACGAAAATAGGAAGGCTCAATCTTATTCTCTATTATTCTTGCATTTTAATATCGAATTTCTTTTAGAGAGTCTTCGTTTTCCACATTTTTAAAAATAGTAATAAATTTTAATTTTTCCCGATTAATTTTGCATTAGCATCATATATGTATGTAGTAATAAAGCGACAATAACAATTTGTTCGGTTGTCGTCAGCTTTGATCACTTATTTCGTTGTTTTGTTTTATAATATTAATAGAAAAAATATCTATATTTTTAACACAGATGCTTAAGACCACAACTTACCGCGTAACACTCCCACAATTGCGATCCATTCCACCTATATTGTTTAATCAAAAAGACGCCGAACCTGAAGAAGTATATGAAATCAATAGACCGGAAAAGATATTTGCGAAAGAGGTTTTCAATTCATCGGAAACAGCAACGGAAAAAAATCACTGTCCATTAATTAGTGATCTCACCCCGAAGGCCCAAAGAGTAAGATCTGCTGCGAACCAGAAATGCATTTCTGCAACCGTAGAGGTAGAACCTTCAGCTGTAATAGAAGCTAAAAGTGCTGATGAAGTCATTCAAAATAACGATTCGATAGCTTGGAAGCCACATGAAGAAGAAGTAAATAATTTTTGGAATACGAAACCGTTCAAAAACGATTTGAAAGAGACGCCCATCGAAATGGAATGTCAAAAGAAATCACTTCTAGATTTATTGCGAGAAGGTGTATGCGATGGAAGCAAAACTAAAGAATGTGAAGAAAATAATCGATGTAGCTTGAATCGAACTATGTTCGAACGTCATAGCAAGAACTGTCCAAACGAAAATAAAAAATTTGCATCATTACGTCAGATTTATCCAAATAAAGAGCTGGCTAGTTTATGGGATCTATTTGTAAAATGTGATGGCGACGTAGATTGGACAGTCGATCTGCTTTTAAGAGAGGATGAACTAATGCCCACATCGAGTAATCAGTATGTAGAACCAGTACCGGAAATTGTCGACGACTTTCAATGTCAGTGTGGAACGCAGCCAAACGCGTTAGATAAGAGTGTTAATATAGTTATTCCTCCAACACCTGTAGCCACTTCACCGGGAATAGTCGCAAGACCTCAAAGACAACGAATGCGAACTGCACGCTTAAATCAGCGGATGAATCCGGAATTGCAAGAAATGTCGGATGTTATAGTGAATCGATTTGTACTTGACGAAGAGAAACTTTCCCCACATATTCGAAAACTGCGAGAAATGCGGGAAAAAATTCGAAACCCTTCAGGAAAATACTATGCTAGTACCGAAGTTCAAACAGAACCACTAGAAGAAGAGCAGTCTATAGACGATGACGTCGACGCCGAGGTCAATGAAATAATAGAAGTGAATATAGGTGAAGACTTAGTTAAGCAACTGAAGCATATTTTTCGATCTGAAATGGCAGCATTAGTAGAAAAGTTACCTGATAATCCCGCTTTGAACGTATTCATGCCACGCTCATTAGCCAAGGAGCTTTATATGCTTTGGATAGAGTCTGCCTACAATCAACTTGAAGAGCAAAGACAAAACACAACGCGTGAAGATGCAGACTTTGCGCGTCTGCTAAAAAATCCCAAGTATGAGAATTATTCGGAGTCACCCGGAAATTTACAGGAATTGCTGGATATGGAATTCGCATGGCAGATTTACAAAAATGATCAGGAAACTGAAATTCAAAGAACGGCCAAACTACAACAGCAATATCGTCCAAGTGATCTCGCCGCACACCTAACGCAAATGAAACTTTGTGAAAACTTTCCAAACATTCCACGAGAAACGCTTATTGAAATTTTATCTGCCCACGGCAGTAACTATGACGAAACAGTTAAAATTCTCAACAGCTCGGCACAATATTCAAATAACCACAATTTTTCAGATTTTCAAAAACAATTACTGGACTGTACGTTAGAGGAAGAAGAATTGGTAAACTTAAAATTTAAATATATCAAAAAACATTATTGCTAACATTACTTGATTTTAATATGCAGATAAAGGAGGAACAGCAGAACAGTAAGAAAAACACCGGCTACATTAGAGAAAGAGAAGAGCTCATAACAAATAGGCCTCTCCAAGCAGAGGAAGCAAAACGAATGGCTTTGCATGATTTCGAAGAAATGCGAAACCTGGCAGCCCATCACTGTCAGCTAAAAGCTGAATGCTATCAAAAAGCAAAAGAAGCAATTCAGAAAGGGAACAGCGCTGTCGCGGTTTATTATTCTCAGATCGCCAACTTACACATAATGAAATTAGATATGTACAATCATCGCGCAGCCAATTGTATTATGGATGTACACAAATATACGCAAAATAATCCCGAGCTCTTGGACTTACATTATTTACACGTGATGGAGGCGATTGGATGTCTGGATATCTTTTTAGATCGCCATATTACAGGACTGCGTGCGGCCTCTCGTAGTTATAAGCACATATTCATAATTACTGGACGTGGTCTACATAGCACAGGAGGAGTTTCCACCATTAAAAACAAAGTCAAAAGTCGTTTAAAAGAACGCAACCTTCGGTAAGAAACCAATAGTTTTTAATGCTTCTCTATTTCAACTTTCTTTTATAGGTGGAGTGAAGTTAATCCGGGATTACTCAAGGTAAAAATTTTTTCCGCATCGAGGCATAGCAAAAATATTTAATTTAAATTCCTATGAACATAATAAACTCAAGAATTTTAATACGTACTTATATAAATACGTGATTTATGAATAAGAATGTATGTAATTGCAACTATTTTTCTACAAATTGTTTTCAAAAATGAAGTATTTTATATCTATAATTACATTAAGTAGTTATTCATATGGATATCTATATAAATAAAGACGGTGCTGTGTTTCTAAATAAGCAAACATACATAATTTTAATTGATTATAATAACCACCCAACAAAAACTAAGCGTACTTAATTTTATTTTTTACAAACATTAAACTTAAAAAGCATTAAAAACGCTTAAATAAATTCTTACAAAAATTGTTTTATACTAAAAATTACGAAAGACATAAATATATTTAGAGCAGAGCTTCCAAATAACACTTAACCATTTTAGGTATTCACAAAAAAACATTTATGAAGAAAAAAGGAGCGCTTACTTGTTAACGGTAACCGCTTTCCAAGCACGGCTTCGCTTTTCCTCAGTGAGAAACCTTTATGCACACAAAATAAAGGTTGTTTTTCAGCTAGTGACCGGTATTTATGGTTGAAAAAATGTTTCAGATACTTATGTACTATGAATGTTAGAGCATTTGTGTAATGGCATTGTTAAATGTGTTAATTACAGTTGAAATTGAAACAACTATAATAGACACTTGCTTATAAATACATAATGTATTTTTGGGACGTGGTACATTTTCTCTCGAGTGATTTTTAATTCACCTTTGACTGGGCTCTTTATTTTTTTAATGTTTTTAATTAAATAATTAAACTTTTCCGTCTTTAGAAAGTAAATCAAATTGCGCAAATAATGAACTTCGACGCAGAAATTAAATAAAATAGAGACCAAAATTTACGTTCAGTGAACTTAGAGCCAGCTTTTCGATAAATTTGGAATTGACAACTTTGCACTTCTAGGGTTATTTGAAGAATAAAAGAGAAATACCGTCTTATACGAGTCATGAACTTTTTATTATCTGCCGTTTGCATCAGTTAAAGTGTAGGCTTAGGACCTTCTCAATTTTAAATAGCGATATAATTACATTTGGGTATATTTTAATTGTTTATTTAATAACATAATCTAATTAATAAACTCAAATAAAAATTAACTTTAAATTCTTTTATCTACCATCCTTAAGATATTGGAAAATATACACTTTATATTTTTTTGTCTCCTACCCATGATACAATAATTTATAAAATTAAACCGCTGAAAACATTTTTTGGGTTTGCCAGCATTCCAAAATGTTTTCAAATTTTATGTATCATGAAAAGGTCTTTTAATTAGATGGAAAAGCAGGTACACACGTAATAAATTCTCTAACACCGCTTTTAAGCATAATGCAGTAGCTTTACATATCGCACCCTAAACCAAAAACCGTCACAACTCAAAATTTTTAAAAATCGCTTTTATCTCATAAACCTTTTCCCAGAATACTTCCCAACATGCTCCGAAAATTTCTTCATCGTAACTATCTTATTAACTGGAAAAGTACGTTTAAAATATTACAACCATTTTTACATTAAAAAAAAATTTTAAATCCTTTTTCCACATAAACTAATTCACGGAATACTTCCCCAACTGCTCCATAAATTTTTTCGTAGTTACTATCTTCTTTTACTGGAAAAGTATTATTATAAAATTATAATCATTATTGTAACACTGTAAACACGAATTTTGTGTTTCTTTGCATTTTTTCTAAATACTTTACTTTTGTACTAAATTGGAGGCTGGCATGGATTTCGAGGCTGACATTATTATTTTTGTTAAAGCTGATTCATAAGTAAACGAAATTATAACTGTCAACAGTGTATTAGATCCCAGCCGTGAATGTGTTGACTGTCTATTTGATGAAATGAGATACTTTGCCTTGCCCTAGCTCACCTTCAAACCCATTCGCTTCGCCTCACTATCCAGTTTGGAGAAAGCAGAACTTATTGCGCTGTTGTTAACACCGATAATATAAATGTCATCGGCGTACGCAAGCAGTTGCGCACTCTTATAAAAGATGGTGGCTGATCGGTTTAGTTCTGCGGCTCGAAATATCTTCTCCAGCATCAGGTTAAAGAAGTCGTACAATAAAGACTCACCCTGTCTGAAACCTCGTTTTGTGTCAAACGGCTAGGAGAGGATCTTTCCAATTCTGACAGAGCTGGTGGTGCTGCTTAACGTAATTTTACATAGCTGACTTCTTCTTGTGCTGTCGAAAGCGGCTTTGAAGTCGACAAAAAGATGGTGCGTGTCGATTTATATTTCTCGGGCCTTTTCCAAAATC
The DNA here is from genome assembly GCA_963971545.1 of Philophylla caesio. NCBI lineage: Eukaryota > Metazoa > Arthropoda > Insecta > Diptera > Tephritidae > Philophylla > Philophylla caesio. The sequence continues at coordinate 33,751,046 of OZ020608.1, read as the reverse complement.
TCGATGGTAGATTTACCAGGTCTAAAGCTTCACAAATGAGGCCCAATCAGTTTATTGACGGTGGGCTTTAGTCTGTTACCATCTACCCACCAGCTCTGCGAGATTTTTTGTTCTTTATCAGTGCTATTTTTATACGAAGTTATCATAGTCGGGTAACGGAACAGCAATTCAGTTGGTTTCGGGTTCATCATCTTCTCCTAAGTAATCTCTGCTAACACCATCAGGTAGCGTGAAAAAGTGCTCCCTCCATGAACTAAGTATGTCACCAGGACGTCGTTGTCATTCCAGCAGGAACTCGCTTCGGTCACGAAATCTTCTGTTAGCAGTCGTACTTTCTGAAAATATTTTCGCACTCACTCAATTCGGCCTCTCTTTTCTTCTCGCAGAAAATGCGTATCGCTTTCTTTTTCGATTAACGATATCTCTCCCGCACAGCTCGCATTAAGGTCGACCAAAGCGTGGCTTCGTCTTTCCGTTCTGAGCGACGCGACATTCCTTAACGTACCAGTTGTTGTCTGTTGTAATTGCAACTTTCCGGCCTGGAGCTTTCCTTGTGTTCATTTGCGCACATTTTTTGCCGTGATAACCTCATGTTATACAAAAAAGGACTTGTCCGATTCGAAATACTCACCCGTTGTATGGCACATGCCGAGAACGAAAGAGGAGTCTTTTTTTGCTCGACCGTCACACGTGGATTTAATATCAGAAATAAATCTAAAATTAAATATACGCGTACACCTTCAATGATTCCAGGGGGTAAATTCTCTCAAAACTTTTCATTTTCGTTTTCACAACTAATTTTCACTCCCTCTTTTCACGAACGCATATTTTGCGATTCTCGTTCTTGTTGTGAAAAAGGTGTTTCATTTCCACTGAACTCGTGAAACCTTTGCAACTTTGCATTTTCACTATATTTTGATATTAAAGTGCGTAAAGAAAAGGATTTTATAATTTAATGTTCCTTATCCACTTTTTGAGAATTGTACAAATACAACATAAGCTGAGTCAACTACACCGGAATATCACAATTTCACATATTTTAATGTACCAATTGCTGTACATTCGCTAAATTACCGCTGTTTTTGAACAAAAACTGCTTTTTGGTTGTTGGCGAGCATAGAACACAATACTTGTATAAATGCTTCACAATTTCACTCTGGTATGAGCGCGTTTGTTTACGATTTCGCCGCCATGTTGGTATTTTCATTTCGCTTCATACTCATATTCTGTACGCTATGACGTAGAAATGTCGCAATCTTCTAATTTATCATTCTTGGGGAATATTTATAGTTTTGCATTTGTTTTAAGGAACTCGAGATGAACACAGGTAAAAAAGGTGTTATAACTATATCGTATACAATATTTTAAATTAGTGTATTGCAACAGAAGTTATTTGAGAGTAATAAGGCGCAGACTTCGCGATGGTCAAAATTCCTTAGAGATGACCACCGACAAACATTTTATAGATTTGTATCGGTTCCCTAAGGCATTATGTTTGGAGCTAATTAATGAATTAATGCCATTTATACAGAAGACCTTTATAATGCCGGTGAACGCGATTTTTGGCTTTTATGCGACAGCGGCTATCCCCTGCAGGTACATACATAATTTTGTTATTGTTAACTAAAGAAAAATGCTAATAAAAAATATTTTATTAGCCTTGGCTCATGACTTAATTAGTGCAGCATCCTCTACAGCCGAAGAGCAATATAACATAGCTCGTGAATCAAACCGAGCTCTTGTGGAAAGATGTATTAGCTTATTAAAAAGCAGGTTTCGTCGTGTGTCAAAGGAAAGGGCCCTCTTTTACAGCATAAAAAAAATATCTACTTTTATCTTTAAAATAATAGACTTAATTTTATATCTTACTAGCTGACCCGGCAAACTTCGTTCTGCCCAAAATTGATTTTTTATTACTTTCATTTTAAAAATAGTTATTAACCGGTATTAGTTTTAATAGAAAATTAACGATTTTTCACTACTTCATTGTTAATTTTCTACTTTCAAAAATATATAATTTTAGTATTCAGTTTAAGGCTGCACGATACACAACATTTTTAGTTTTCTGTCCCGGAGCGTAAATAAATAGCGAGGACGGTTTTCCAACACGGGAACACGCCACATAGAGCTGACCATGTGAAAAGCATGGCATTTCTAGGTTTACGCCGCATACTTCCATGGATTGCACTTGTGATTTATTTATTGTCATTGCAAATGCAAGTTTCACTGGGAACAGCATACGTTTGAATAGGAAGGGCAAATCTGTTGAAATCTGGGAATGGTTTTGATATCATTTAGCGCTGTACCAATTTCCAGGTCCCTGCCCTAAATTCTTTAAGAGATATTCAGCTTGAAAAATTAAGTTTGTATGGGAGGTGCCACGCCCCCTTTTTCGATAAACCCCACTTTTATGCGTGAGAGTGGTTTTAATATCATTTTGCTCTATACCAATTTTTAGGATCCTGCCATTTATCCTTTTCGTATACCTCCTATTATTTTGCGTTAATATGGAATTGTTATCGTTTATCTTCACACCAATTTCCAAGTCCCTACTTTTAACAATTTTAGAGATATTCAGCATGAAAAATTAAGTTTGTATTGGAGGTGCCACGCCCTCTTTTCTGATAACCCCCACTTTTCTGCGTGAGAAGGGTTTTGATATCACCTACCTCTACACCAATTTTCAGCTCCCTACCGTGAACTTTATTTGAGATAATCAGCTTTAAAAATTAAGATTGTATGGGTAGGGCGGGTCGATTTAAAAATCGCTCATTGCTCTGTGAAAATCGTATTCTAGGGATCAAAATAAGAAACTTTGCCGAAGGAACCATACCTCTAAAACGAATTCTGATGTCCCCCAATTTGGGTCGAACTTTTGGGTAGGGGCAAATTTTGAAAAATCCCACTTTGACCCATTTAGAGTGCTCCAATCAAGTCCAAATTTATAACCGACCCCCTCTAACTTTGGAGGGCCGATCCACCCATGCCAGTGGCACACCCCCTGGAACCCCCCTGGGGGGTTCCCCATACAAACATTTCAAAAAATCACCATTTTTGGTCTTTACATGAAAAAATCAGCTAAATGGCTATGTTTTTTCTTTATTTTTATTTATTTATTTATAATAATATTTATTATTTATTTATAACAATATCTATTTTTTCTCTTAAGAAATTTATTTAGTCAGAACATATGTAAATGAAAAAATTAATTTAAGTGAGTTATAGAAAAGAAACTAAAAAAAAAATATTGTTTGAAGTCTTTTTTACTTTCAAATCTGGGCAATTTCGCACGGCTCTCTAATGTCGTCGCCATAACAGCCTCGTTCACTTGCTCGATAGTTAGAAAATTAGTCACATTTGTTCTAGCCGTGGAAAGAAAATTATCATTTCCCCTCCATGGTTCATGAAGGTATCACTGTGACACAATTGCAGATCGTAAAATTGCTTGTGTGCGTTTTTAAGCCACCACAAGACACAGCAGGTAGAATTGAAATTACCATTTCATTCTTATTACCTCGTCTCGTAGACCATATATAACGCAACAGTTTTTGTGAATGCATTAAGTCGTTGTGAAGAACTCAAAGTGTGAAGTGCTAATTTCAGATAAAAAAATATTTCAAAAAAATAATAAGTGAAGTGACCATTCCAAGTCAAAAAGTTTACAATGAATCCACCATCCTCTACACCGCAAGATGAAGCAACTACATCAACAACTATCGAAAACCCAATGAGACATACATATACCCAAGCATGATGTTACAGTTTTTGGTGTGTCTACTGATTTAACTGATCTTAATTTACCAACCCATCTGGATATCTTGAGATATTATTTTTACTTAAGCGAACGTGCTAAAACAGAACAAAAAAAGTTTTCCCATAAATCATTCACTATTCAAGTACAAGATAAGTTGATTGGAATTTGGGAAAAATTGGTATGGAAATAATGCTGAAAAAAAGTGTACTTAATAAATTGAATAAATTGCTTGACAAGTATCAAGAGCAAATCAAGAGAAGAAACAACACCCAACAATTTACAGAGTATGTAAAATCTCTGGAAACAATTTTTTACATTGGAACATGTAAATGCGATTTGAAGGCAGCTCCATGTGCATGCGGCTGGGTTCCCGAACGCCTCAAAGAGTTCATGCACGATCAACATAATCAGAATATATATGTCGGAGCTATGGTAGATATGCCGAGCAATAATGTATTGCTTGAGTGAAGCAATGGTGGTACACTGCTATTTAAAATAAACACTTGTTAGGAAAAACACTTGCTAAATAATAAAACTCAGTAAGCTCAGAGAAGCCAAATGTGAATAGTAGGCTATGAAATTGACTGAGATAGGAAAATGAGTTTGATGATAGAGTCGTTTTTGAGAAGCAGAGTGACGCGAACGGTTTGAGAAAATAGTGTAGCCACCTGCGAATCACTGCATATCATAAATAGCATAAACGATATGGAGAATTCGACATCAGAAGTGGAGCATGTGCCCAATGCCCTACTTAGTAGTGAATGTGAAAGTGATGCAGGAAAATGGAAAATGTTGTATGAACAACAAAATAGACAATTCTTGGAGTTAATAAAAACGCTCAAAGCTCCAAACAGTGATAGGATACAGTTGCCTGAATTTGATCCTGACGGAGCAGATGTAAGTGCACATTCCTGGATATCAACGGCCGATATTGTCATGGAAGGACACATATTCCAAGGTCCTGTGTTGATGTTATCGCTCACTCAAGCTTTGAAGGGGCCAGCTGCTACATGGCTGTCTCAAGTAGCATTTCCGCAAATGTCATGGAACGATTTCAAGGAGCTTTTCATCGCAAGATTTAGTTTTTCTGAGACCCTGGCTGCTTTCTTGATTCAATTACAAAGTAGCAAACCAAAGGATGGCGAATGTATAGCGTCATATGCAGCAGCGCTGATTACTTCACTCAGTTTAAAGCTGCAAAAAGTATCAACAGAACAAATTGCTGTTTCAACTGTTCTAGCACATATTGCTCAATTCGAGCCACGTATTCACCGTCTTGCCTTTACTACCAACATTTTCACAAGGAACCAATTAACGCGAGAATTGAAAGCAATGCCGCTTTTGAAAAGGAAATTTGCAGCTACTAAAATTGAATCTGAAGAGGTAGGCGGTAAGCGGCAAAAGATTGTGTATGACATTTTCAAATGCTATAAGTGCGGTAAAATGGGCCACAAGGCTGCAGTGTGTCGAATCAGCTTTAGAACACCGGCCCAGCAAAATACTTCAATCAGCAAGGCTTGGGACAAGAATTCATCAACTTCGACTTCAACAAATATTGTCTGCTTCCGCTGTCGTGAGCCTGGTCACTATGCGTCGCGATGTCCAACCATATCAAAAGCAAAGGAATTGAATAATAAAACTAGTGGATTTTCTAGCCGACGTATGCGTTTTGAATACTCCTTCAGGTAGTTTGCGTCAGTCAGGTGAGCTTTATGCATTTTATTTTGATTCTGGAGCGGAATGCTCATTAATAAAGGAGTCTCTAAGTTCCAAATTTTGTAGTAGGCGAATAAATAATATCGTCACGATGACCGGTATTGGTCAAACAAATACAAAGAGCACCTTGCAAATTTTGACTTTGGTAGAGATTGATAATATAAAAATACAAATTCTCTTTCATATTTTACCAGATAATTTTTTGAAATATGATATTATGATTGGTTGTGAAATTTTGACACAAAGTATATGTGTTAAAATGACTCTGAAAACTTTGCAGTTTTGCAAATTAGATTCTGCCGAAGTAAACGTATGTGACATTAAAAATTTTGACGTACATTTTAATGACATTGATACTGATATTCCCATTGAACATAAACCTAAGTTGATTGAAATTTTGAACAAATTTAGAGACAGATTCATAGAAAATACCCCGTGTAGTTCTTTTAATGGGCTCTATATTAGATTAGATTAATGCAAATTAGACTTAAAGATCCAAACAAGACAGTTTGTTGACGACCATACAGGATGAGTCCTGAAGAGCGCCGAATTGTTCGAAATAAAGTTGACGAACTGTTAAAAACAAATGTTATTCGACCTAGTAGCTCACCTTTTTCAAGTCCTATTTTACTGGTCAAGAAAAAAGATGGGTCAGACCGAATGTGTGTTGATTTTCGACAACTGAATGATAACACAATTCCTGACCGATTTCCATTACCCCTGATTTCTGATCAGATTAATAGACTGCATGGCTGCCACTATTTTACCACTCTAGATATGACAAGTGGATACCACCAAATACCCGTCCATTCCGACTCGATTGAAAGAACCGCCTTCGTAATGCCTGAAGGAGAAGTAGATTTGGATGTCGTAGACGCTGAGTAAAGAATTGTACATTAATTTAGAAATTTTCTAATTTCATCTGAATACATGTACCGTAATTATATATTGAATATGTTCAATAAAAAAAAAAAAAAATAATAATAATTAACCTTTGTATACATCAATACTGGAAGGAAGTATTAATGGATGAGAAGTTGAAAGAGTCTCTAAACGCTGGCTAAGTGTTGGAATGGTTAAATGAAAGTAGCCAGTATCAGATGTGAGACAAGTTCTAACTCTAACGCTGGTTAAGTGTCAGAACGATATTGATTAAGCTGGAAGGAAGCGATTAATGAATGTGAAAATTACCGCACGAGGACGTGTGGTAGGCCAGAATGGCCGTAGTTGTATGCATGTATTTTAAAGTAAGCGCATGTATTCAGCTCTGAATTGAATTAATTTAATGAATTCTTTCTTTTAATACATAAGCGTTAGTTTGTATCATTTTGTACAATAAATTTAAATAAATGAAATGAATTATAAAAACTGAATTAAAAAAAAAAAGAAAATGACGGTTGAATTGCATTATTGGGTCAGGAGTGACCGAGTATGTAAATCACACGAGGTCGTGTGTCTTGTCAGAATGGCCGTGTCGGAGCTATGGTAGATATGCCGAGCAATAATGTATTGCTTGAGTGAAGCAATGGTGGTACACTGCTATTTAAAATAAACACTTGTTAGGAAAAACACTTGCTAAATAATAAAACTCAGTAAGCTCAGAGAAGCCAAATGTGAATAGTAGGCTATGAAATTGACTGAGATAGGAAAATGAGTTTGATGATAGAGTCGTTTTTGAGAAGCAGAGTGACGCGAACGGTTTGAGAAAATAGTGTAGCCACCTGCGAATCACTGCATATCATAAATAGCATAAACGATATGGAGAATTCGACAAATATATAAAAGCACAAGATCACAATACACAGAGAGATACGATTGTTTTAACTTTGCCTTGGTATGTGACAGATTTGGTGTGCCTGACAGAGTAGCATCAGCATTGGGAACCGCTCTTTTGCAAGATTTTAAAATTAAAGATAAGCATGGGAAACCTCTTATCATGGATAAATCGAAAGTTCGCAGAGAAAAAGAGAAATGCAGACAAGAAGTGCTTCGCAAACGGTTAGATGATACCAATTTGTTAGCGTTTTCATTCGATGGCAGAAAAGATGATACTTTAACGATAGATAAAATTGATGAGAAGTATCATACTAGGATGGTAAAAGAACCTCATCTTGTTATTTTGAGAGAACCCAATTCTGAATTGATTGGTTACGTAAGACTGGAACATGAAACCGCTGAATACAAAACAACCAAATTAAATAGTTTTTTCAACGATAAAAATATATCACTGGATGCATTAATTGGAATATGCACTGACGGTGAGCCAACAAACACTGGCCCACACGGTGGAATTATACGACGATTCGAATTGCTGTTAAAAAGACCATTGCATTGGTTCGTTTGCCTTCTACACTTCAACGAACTTCCGTTTCGGCATTTGTTTGAAGCTTTGGATAAATCAACCAGCACTGGACCAAGATCGGCAACCGGAAAACTGAGCCGTCAAATCGAAACTTGTGAAACTCTTCCTGTAAGTTATTGCTATCACTCATTTATTATAATTGTCAACCATTTTTAATTATTTTATTATTATATATTTTCAGGTGGTGGACGACTTCCAGAAAATTGAGTTGCAAAATATCCCTCCTGCTCCAGAAGTACTTATACGACATGGCCCATGCAATTTCTAGCGGCGTGGTTCCGGTGGATCTGGCTAACATCAAACCAGGGAAAATTGTACATTCTCGGTGGCTCACCAAGGCTGCTAGATTATTACGATTATATGTGACAACGAAAAATCCAGATGCAAATTTAAGAATTGAATTTATAATTAAATGTTATGTGCCAATGTACTTCAATATCAAGTATCACAGCTCTGTCGTGTACAGCAGTGCATTATTTTTCAAGTTCATTGGGTGGTCAAGATTTCTAGAACCTCGTTTATGCAAAATTGTCAATCAAGTAATTAAAGCTAATTCATATTATGCGCATTCGGAAAATATCTTGTTATCAATGTTGTTTGATGATAGCAAAGAAAAGCGCGACTGTGCTATCAAGAAAATTCTACTCTATCGAACCGATGTTGACGAGCCAACGGAACTTACGAGTTTATAAAAAACCAGATATAAACTTTAATTGCACAAGTTATACGGAAATGATCAATTTGAATGATATAAATATCGTATTTGAACCACCATTCACGCGAAGCTTTCCTTACGATACATTGAAAGAATATTTAAATCAAGATGATCCACCGTTAATGATCCAAAAATTCCATCACACATATGTACAAGGAACGGAACGACATGTTCAATTGCTAGCTATAGAATATGTTTTTATTCTATTTAAAATATTTTATTTTTATAACTTTTATTTTATACATCCAGAAAATTAATTATTAAAAAATCAAAATTGAAAAATATTGAAAGACAAATTTATATATGAAAATAAAAATATTAAAACAAGTTCAAATTAATAAAGTAGATACATATATTATAAACCCTACATATACTCCCCCTCCAATTAAAAAAAAAAAATTAATTAATATTAAATGTAATTTTTTTGGTTTTCTTTGGAAGTGTTAGTGAACTGGAATTAGAAATTGTATGTGCAGGTTTTAATAAGTCTATGGAAATTGTTTTGATTAAGTTACCTTTTTGAATTTTGAATACTTTATTGTGTTTAGAGATAACTTTAAATGGGCCTTCATAAGGTGGTTGTAGATTTGACCTATGAATAACTTTAACAAACACATATTCGCAAGTATCCAAATTTTTGGGAACAAAAAAATCTTCTTTATTATGATGTACAATTTTTGAACGAACGTGTGAAAAATGTTCTCTCAGTTTGGAAAGTGTTTCCATTGTATTATCAAATTCATTATTGTTATTATTATTTGAAACGATTAATTCTCCAGGTAATCTGAGTGTTTGTCCGTAAACTAATTCTGCAGAAGAACATTTTAAATCATCTTTAATAGATATACGAAGTCCCAATAAAATCCAAGGAAGAATTTCAGACCAGTGAATTGAATCGTTTGATGCTGTAATAGCAGTTTTTAAGGTTCTATGAAATCTTTCAATCATTCCATTTGATTGAGGATGATAAGGAGATGTATGAATTTTGTGAGATCCTAATAATTTTGTTAATTCAGTAAATAATTTTGATGTAAATTGTGATCCTTGATCTACTGTTATATTAAGTGGAACGCCGAAACGGGGAATATAATTTTGTACAAATGTTTTGGCAATTGTATTCGCTGAAATATCTTTAAGTGGATAAGCTTCCGGCCAACGTGTATGTCTGTCAATTATAGTTAAAATGTAACGATTTTCTTTTGAAACAGGTAATGGACCAACAAGATCCATATGTATGTGTTCAAATCGTCCAGATGGTATATTAATTTTTTGTACTGGTGTTTTAGTATATTTAGAAATTTTTGATTTCTGGCAGTTAATACATGCGGAAGTCCAACTATTAATTTCTTTACGCATGTTAGGCCAAAAATATTTTGATTGAATTAAACGTCTAGAAGTACGAACACTAGGATGTGATAAAGAATGGATTTTATCAAAAATTATATTCTTCATAGAATTTGGAACAAAAGGTCTAAAAGGTTGTTGAGAAATATCACACCAAATATTGAGATTAAGAACTGGAATATTAATTTCTTTTAAATTATTGTTACAATTTTTGTCAGAAATTAAGTCATGAAGAGTTTGGTCTTTTTGTTGTTCTTTATACAAAGTTTGAAAATTAATATCTTGAGTTAAAATTGTGTTAATATCTGAAATACGTGAAAGTGTGTCAGCAACAATGTTTTCTTTTCCAGAAATGTATTGAATATCATTTGTAAATTGTGCAATGTACTCAAGATGTCTAATTTGTCGAGGTGATCTATCTGTTTTTGAATTTAGAACATGTGTTAAAGGTTTATGATCAGTGTATATTGTGAAAATTCTACCTTCAAGAAAATGTTTAAAATGTTTAATTGAATTGTATATGGCTAAAAGTTCTCTGTCAAATGTTGAGTAATTCATTTCTGTAGAAGATAATTTTCGTGAAAAATAAGCAAGTGGTTTTAAAGTGTTGTTACTAAATTGTTGTAAAACTGCACCAATTGCTACATTTGATGCATCTACAGCAAGTGATAATTTACCATTTTCATCAAAATGAGTAAGTAAAGTTTGTTGAGCAAAGAGTTGTTTAACGTTTTCAAAAGCAGTGGTTGTCTTTTCTGTCCAAATAAGCTGTTTGAGTTTTTGTTTAGTTGCAAATGTTAACATTTCATGCAGAGGACTAAGTTCTGCTGCTAACATTTTCACATATCTATGGTAATAATTTACCATACCTAAGAACTTTTGTAATTTATTTATTGAAAGTGGTTTTTCAAAATTTGTAATGATTTCAATACGATCGGAAGATGGTCTAATGCCTTGATTAGAAATTTCATAACTGAGAAAATCTAGTTTATTAGTTCCGAAAATGCATTTAGAAGGTTTAATATTTAAATTATATTTCTCAAGTCTTTTAAATATTAGTTTTAAATGTTCTAAATGTTGTTCTTCATTATCACTAGCAATAAGAATATCATCAATATAAACAAATACAAATTCTAAACCGGAAAATACTTCGTTAATAAAACGTTGAAATGTTTGGGCACTGTTTCGTAAACCAAAAGGCATCCGTACGAACTCAAACATTCCAAAAGGTGTGGTTATTGCTGTTTTATGAATGTCTTCTTCAGCCATTGGAATTTGGTGATATGCACGAACAAGATCAATTTTCGAAAATATTTGTTTATTATGTAAATTTATAGCTAAATCATGAATATGTGGTAATGGATAACGATCAGGTATCGTTATAAAATTGAGTCTTCTGTAATCGCCACAAGGTCTCCAATCATTTGGTTCTTTTTTTGGAACTAAATGTAAAGGAGATGCAATGTGAGAGTTTGAAGGTCTGCATATACCAGTTTTTATTAAAAATTCGAATTCAGTTTTTGCTATTTTAAATTTAATTTGATCTAGACGACGAGGTTTTGAAAAAGGTAGAACTCCTTTGGTTTCAATCCTGTGAACCGTATGGTGTTGCACTGGTTTAGTGTAATCTGGTTCACAGGTTATTAAAGGAAAATTATTTAAAAGGGTTGTAAATTTATTTTCAGAAATTGGTATTTTGAGTGAAAATATATCGCAAAATCCAGAAGATCCAGAAACTTTTAATTTTGTTGTTAAATCAGTAATTTCTTTATTTCTGATATCCACTAATATCCCGAATTTCTCTAAAAAGTTAGCACCTATAATTGGAGTTGAAATATCTGTTAAAATGAAAGGGAATTCGAAATCACGTCTAAGACCTAAGTCAATTTTTAAAAGTTTGGTACCAAATGTTTTAATAGAGGAACCGTTAGCTGCAGTCAAATTAAGATCGGAATTTCTTTTAAATGATTTGAATTTGGAAGAAGGAATTACAGAAACTATAGCGCCAGTATCTATTAAAAAATTTAGTTTATTTAATTTATCATAAATAAATAGGCGGCGTGATGATCTAATGTTATTTCCATTATTAGCCACCGTCATAATGGAACGTTTCAGTTTAAACAGTTTTGATTTGATTGTTTTTCATTTGTATTAAAACTACAGGGTTTAATACATTTTAAAGCATTATTTTTAAATTTTCTATGATACCAACAAATGGTTTGAATAATATTATCTTTTGATCTAGAAAATCTTCTTGAATTAGAATTACTTCTATTTCTATTTCTAGATCTTGATCTAATTTGTAATTCATTAATATCAGAAGTAATTTTGTTTAAATTTTGATAAATTGCAGTAGTTAATTCTGTTAAATTTTTAATACATTGTTCGAGGATGTTATTTTCAACACTTGCTATTGACAAAGATTTAGAAGATTGAGATTGATTTAATAAATCAAAAAGTTTATCTGCAAGAATAACATTTTCATCTTTATTTTGATTATTACTTGATGTTAAATGAATTTGTATCTGTTGTGGTAATTTTCGGATCCACAATTTGAAAAGTAATTCCTTACTGACGATAGAATCAGAACCTATTAGAGACTTCATATATCTAAAAAGTTCTGATGGAGAACGATCGCCTAGTTCTGTATTTGTAAATAACTTTTCTAATCTTTTTTCTTCGCTAAGAGAAAATCTTTCACACAACGCTTTCTTAATAGTAGCGTACTTATTCATAAAAGGAGGTGGATTGATAACATCCAAAATTTTGGAAATTGTTTCACGTTGTAAAACAATAAGTATGTTTTGAAATTTTATATTATCGTCTTGAATATTATTGATTTCAAATTGTCCTTCAACAAGAAGAAACCAAGCTTCAGGACATTCTTCCCAAAATGGAGGTAATTTAATTGATTTTGAAAAATTTGTTCTTAAGTTATTAGTGTTTTGAGTTAAATTATCATTGTGTATATTTTGTGTAGTGTTTAAGTCTGAAGTTTAAGTTGGATTGTTATTTTGGTTTTCCATTGTTGTGAAGTTGCGTGTACGTATAGGTGAACGTGATAGTGGCATATAAAAAAAAAAAATAATTGGAGAGAAAGTTTACAAAAGTAAATTAAATATAAGTAATAATAATAATTTAAATAATATTAATATTAAGAATTAATATTTAATATTTGTAATAATTTTATTTTAATAAAAGATTTAAGATACGAACTTGATTGCACACAAAATGTTCAGCAAAAAATGGTTGTAGTATTTGTAATTATAAAAGAGATTATAGATGATCTGGAGTGTTATTGCGTTGTTGTAGACACTGTGATGGTTGTAGCGACGTTAAATGTGAATATTTGAAGTGATGTTGTGCGGATTGTTGGTGCTGAATTTGATGTTGAATGTTGAGATTGTTTATTTCGCAATGTTTTAATTCAGGAAAGTAGTTGTTTTTATTTCACAAGTATGGTTTGTGCTTTCGGTCTTCGAGTATTCGCACTCTTGGTTTGCTTTCAACGCTCGGAAATGCTAACTTTGTGAGTGCACAAAATGTCCTGGGTTAATGTTAAGCCAGCTTCTAACAATTAATAAAACGTTGAATCGATGATTTCCCTTTATTACAAATTCTTGTGAAATATTACTGCAAGATATGGTGCGTCGGCTGGTGATCAGTAAATTTGATTAAAAAATAGTAGCAACGGTCGCACGCGCGATTTTGGTCAAAAATACTGGATCTCACTTTGTAGCGTTATATGTAAAAACGGGAGTAAGTGACCAAAGTGAAAACACGAACGGGTTCACAATTGTTATTATTGTTTCAATGATGGTTATTGATGAATTTTTAAAATGAGTACTTATAAATGCAGGATCGCCAATATAGAATATGTTTTTATTCTATTTAAAATATTTTATTTTTATAACTTTTATTTTATACATCCAGAAAATTAATTATTAAAAAATCAAAATTGAAAAATATTGAAAGACAAATTTATATATGAAAATAAAAATATTAAAACAAGTTCAAATTAATAAAGTAGATACATATATTATAAACCCTACACTAGCTAGCGTTTCCAAACGGGTTATACCGGAAAATGTAGAGGCTGCTTTGGCGACGACATTAGAGAGCCGTGCGAAATTGCCCAGACTTGAAAGTAAAAAAGACTTCAAACAATAATTTTTTTTAGTATCTTTTCTATAACTCACTTAAATTAATTTTTTCATTTACATATGTTCTGACTAAATAAATTTCTTAAGAGAAAAAATAGATATTGTTAGAAATAAATAATAAATATGATTATAAATAATTAAATAAAACGCGAATAGACAGTGATGTGGAAACATGAAAGGTTTCGTTTCGTTCCACTGTTTTTTTTTTCATATGAAAAAAGTTTAACGTTTCCTTTCATTTTATCACCGAACGCTAATCGGAAGTGTTGTGAAAAGATGAAAACCCTTTTCATTTCACCGTTTCACAGTACAAGAATTTACCCCCTGGACTATTAAATAGTTTGAAAGGTTGATTCGAATAACCTGAAAAATGGCGGCTTTTTATGGACTCCTCTATTCGTAGTCTCAAGGTAATATTGATTCATAATACAAATTTTCTGTATCCCATATCAATAGCTCATTCCACGTTTCTTAAAGAGTCTTACGATAAGATCAAAATCGTTAAATAGAATTGAATATTAAAAATATTAATTTTTACTCATAAAGCGCGTATATGTCTCTTTTTTTTACCGGATTCTGGGGTTATGGGATTACAGGATCAGGCTTTGAAAGGTTCGGAGCTCGATCGGTTCGCAGGTTTTATGAATAAAATGATTCTGGAGGTTTATTAGGTTTTTGATTGAATTTTTTGACTTTCAGACTATTTTTTGAGGTTAGAAAAAAAATCTGACGTGATGGCGTTATTTCTGCTCCGGATTCGGTTTCAGTTTGTTTAAGTTGATCTTTTTTTTGTGGAGCTGTGTTATCATTAAAAGCTTAACAGTTCCATGAAAGTTCGGTTAAAAAGTTAGCGTTCGAGTAGACGAAAGCGTTCGGCTATTCGAATATTACTAACCGCCTTAATTTTATACGAACGCTTCCTAACCGAAAAGTAGAATAAGAAAGCTTATTTGACCAGCCCTAATACATACATACATATCCATATATGTACATACATATGTATGTATGAATATACATATGTATATTAATGGCTGTGAAATTGAACTGAAAGTCGTCTTAAATTAATTTTTAAACTTATTCCCCTATTATGTATGGATACTAATGTATAGTTGCCGGTCAAATAGCCACGGCTACTAGAACTGTTCTTCGTATTATGTATAGCGATTGATCTCAGTATACTTAGTATTTATTACTGATTTTACTTTTTTGACAAGAACATTTTGAAGTAATAGCTACTTTGTTCAAATCTGAATGAGAATAACCCAAGGCACATTCAATAGGTAGCAGCAGTAGAAAAAAAAAAAAAAATTTGAGCTCTGTATATTTTGTTTTTGCTTTTAAAAGCTAAACTTTCAAAAATATTTTATCAGCTACCTTGAATTGTACTGAAAGCATTCTTATCACAACGAATTTCAATATTTGACAATTCAAATTAAAATAAAATATGAAAAAAGTTCAAAAAAAAAAAGTTTGCTGCGGCCACCTATTTGATGTGCCTTGGAATAACCGTAAAAAAATATAAAGATCGTTGTAAAAGGGTAACTTGTATATACTTTCAATTGCCAGTAGTGGGTTGCCATTCGTAATGGAAATTTTAGAATGGTTACTAGTCTCCATACATAATAATGGTATTCGTTTCCAGGAGGTGATACTTCAAAGGGTTTCAAAAAATTTACACTCATGCTACCTAATCATTCTATCACCAGCTCGAAGCAGACTTCAGAAAAGGAATTACAATGTTCAAATCGGGTTCCATTTAATCTTCGGCTGCACATAATTTTGAGACTTCCATTAGTAAGGATCGGAGGGTTTCAGTTTTGTTTCTAGTTTCGATAGTTTCTAGGGAAAGACGTGTACAGTATGACGGGTATGTAAGTATGACCGAAATATTACAATGGATTTCCAGAGACTTGTATCTCGGCTTTTAGTTCGTACTAATTTTTTGTTAGCAATCTCCGGAATTCCGGTTTTTTCCCTGGCAAATCTTAAAGAGGATTTTGATTGAATTCGATTACCATATTTGATTATTGACATATTTGTTTAAATTTTTACGTCTCACGCCTACGCATTACTGGTAAGCCAGCATCACAATATGTACTATACAAAATTTCAAAAAAAAAATTTAGTATTCAATTTTGAAGATGTACATATATGTACCTACCAAGGCACATTCAATAGGTAGCAGCAGTAGAAAAATAGAAAACAAAAAATTTGAGCTCTGTATATTTTGTTTTTGCTTTTAAAAGCTAAACTTTCAAAAATATTTTATCAACTACCTTGAATTGTACTGAAAGCATTCTTATCACAACGAAATTCAAAGTTTGACAATTCAAATTAAAATAAAATATGAAAAAAGTTCAAAAAAAAAAGTTTGCTGCGGCTACCTATTTGATGTGCCTTGGTACCTACATACATTTTTTGTATTCTGAATCAATTTATTTTAATATGAAATACGAGCATAAAATATTATAGAATATTTAATTTTTGATAAATTGAAAAGTACATACATACATAGATCCAAGGCATTCTGAGGACACAGCTTTAGCACTTTTAATGTTAAAAAATTATGGTTCATATCAAGGCAGATCTGCCTTGGGTCATGTAAAATTTAAACAGTTTATGCCATTTAAAATTATTTTATTTTTTTAAACGCAAGATTTATCATATACAGAGGCGACAAAAACTTTTCCTTAGAAGGATACTTATTATGTACTATACATTGCTGCGGTGTGTTTCTGAACTTAGTTGATCCTTTAAAGACGTATATTGACTTTTGATCGGTGAATTGATTGAAGCAACATTGACAGTGTTAGGACGTTTATTTTCTTTGTCACTGTTTAGTTTATTGGTAAACATTTTTTCAAAAAGATTGCCACGCATGGAATTAAAATTGCGCGTATTGGTTTGATTTTTTGGTGGTGTATTTAAGAAAACGCCTTCAAATATTGTTTCAAGACTATTGCAACGAGTGAGGTTCGTTTTTGTGTCCTCATCAACAGCAGGAGGACTTATTTTTGCATTGATTTCTTGTAGCGTAACGAACTCTGAGCTTAAGCAGGAATTTGGAGTAGAGTCATCATCGAATGGTCTTCTAGTTGGTGTTTGCAAGTCGTCCGGATTAGTGTCTATCGGCGAAGGTGTGCGGCCCATAGGTGAAATAAGGCGAATTTCGAACGCAGGAAGCTCATCACCCAAAACAAGCGCATCCAGTTCTCTTTCAATGGATAATGAAAACGACAAATCGTCTTCGCTAGACACTGAGGAATGTGACGACTGCAAGCGGGATGTGTTTATATCAGTAACTTGACTGTTGAAGTCGGACCGCAGCCCTTCGCTTTCGGAGTTAGATGTGGTTATCATTTAAAATTATTTTCTTATTAATACTGTAAATTAGTAATTTACGCTCATGATTTCACGACTAAAAACAAAAGATACAGGAATCAAATCACTGCTTTCAAAAATAAAGCAGCTAAACTAATAAATATGTCAACTGTCAACAAAAATTGCCAACCATTCAATTAAAGTGCTGCCAGATACATACATATGTCTATTGCAGGGTTGATATTTTAAGTACATTGTATTTTGGGTAAGTACCAGTATAATAGAGTACAGTTTATCGATTTTAGGTACAATTTTTATATATAATACATACTTTACCAAACGTTCAATTCACTCAGTTCGCCTTTAATTAAACATATATGCCTTTATTTCGAATTTACATAGTACCAAAAGCATAAGTGATTCATTCGGAGTATCAAGAATCACGAATCAATCGGAGATGTAAAAATACCTCATTTCTTGCCAACAACAACACTCGAAGAAAATAATGTATGATATACCCAAGAACGATAGAGAACAAGATTATGCAGTCCAAGTATACTGACTTCGGGCGTTCTTAACATGCTTTCAATTATCGCCGCTTTCTGCTTCTTGTCGCAAGCAAGAAAGATTTCCGTTCAATGTGCATTTTAAAAGCATACTTTTTCATTTGTCAAGTAACTTGGCATCTCCGCAGGCAATGGTTGTTATCTTGATGGTGTTATCAGCAATATTTTGCCAAAGTTTTCAAGATTTTATCTTGATAACTATTGCCTGCGATTAACTGTCAGTTTGCTATTTTGACAGCAAATTTTTAATTTCAACTGAGAGTTCATTGAATAGTCAACATATATGAAATCCAGGCGAAGCTATGGTTTATTTGTTTGAGATTGATGCAATATTTATTTTTACTCTCTCCCTTTTCTGTTCGCTTTTCTTCGACAACTTTATACAAAATTTTAATATTTTAAGTGCTTCTATGCAGATAACATGCTTACTTGACAATATTTTGCAAATGATTTTATCAAAAAAAAAAAAAACGCCAAGCACAAATACTACCTCGGATAAAATTTTTATCAGGCAATATTATTTGCCTGTAAAGATCCAGCTTAAAAAAGAGCATGCTCTGCACTACTACAAAAATGACAAGCGAGAGCGATCGGTTTGCGCGACGAAGCATTCTTTCTACTTTTTGTGGTTTTCACGCCGACATCTTGATTGCTTTCAAGTAAGCGAGAATTAGAAGCAAGTAAAGACCGCCCGTTACTTGGGGTCTTAACCTGCTTTCAATGCTCGCTTACTTCTGAAAGCAAGCGACATGTCGCACGTGAAGACCGCAAAAAGTTGAAAGTATGCTTCGTCTCGCAAACCGATCGGTAAGCGAGCGCTCGCTTGCTTTCAACTGTCATTTTGGTTGTTTGACAGCCATTTTCGCATTTTGTAGCATCTTTCATTGTGGCAACGTCGTTTATCATAAGCTCTTCGAGCACAAAAAAGCCTTTAAATAAGATATATTTATAAAATCGAGTGTCGCGTTACTGATCTTTGTCAATTAATTAATTTACACCGACAATATGCGTGGGTTTGGAGTTTAAATAGCACACGAACCTTCTTGCTCTACGACATGTTGCAAATGAAAAATTATGCTTTCAAAATGCCCAGTGAACTAATCTCTCTCTCGCTTGCGACGACAAGAAGCAGAAAGCAAGCGACAATTGGAAGCAGGAGAAGACCGCCCGTTAAGTGCCGTCTGTAAACAAGAATGATAAATTAGAAGATTGCGACACTATCGACCCGGTTTTTTTGGCTTGACAGCAAAACGTTGAAACCATTGTGTATAAAAACAAGTGAGATATCTTTTCGATAAACGTCAAAATTTGGAACAGCTGAGATCACCTGTTTTTGCAAAGTAAATTCGCAACCCTGGCGTTCCTCGTATATTTTACCCGAATGCAGGGGCGGATACAGGGGAAGGGTTCTGGGTGTCTGGATTCCCCCAAAAAAATCGGTAGTCTCAGAAAATTTCAACCGTGTTTTCAAATTCGTAGCACACACAAAAACTCACAGATAAAAAAATTTAAAATTATTACCCAGTAACTGGAATACAAAGAATGCTTTTTTGCCGAAAAGTATATTTTATTCTAAAAGTTTACGACTTAACAAACCGCCTTCGTAATATGTAATTTTACAAACACATTTACCGAATTTTTCAAATCAGTGCCACTTTCCCAGTCACGGTGGCTAAGAGTGAACGGTCCTTTTCTATTTTACGGAGATTGAGGACGTATCTCGAGATATTGAGGTTTCTGGTGACCTAGATATTTTGGCAAAGAAAAAGAGGAGAACCGATAAAGTACTTTAAATCCATGACGTTTTATGATTCTACTGATTCAAATTATATACATACATATGTAATTATAGCCTAACGATGTCTTTATAAAAATGCATTCACATTTTACCCAAAATTATTATATCAATTTTTATAATGGATATTGATCAAATATCTAAAAATATGTAAAATATCCTAAAAAATTGAAACCCCCCCCAAAATATTTTCAGATCAGCTTTTTCCAACTTCGGGCCATTCGTAATTGTCGACATATTGGCGGCCAGCTTAGCTACCCTGTCAAACGCCATCTTAGGTATCCTGTCAAAAGCAACTGACAAATAAGATATCTCACTTGTTGTTATACACAATGGTTGAAACAATTAATTAAGGATTTTTTAATAAAAGTGTTCTTACACGCATGTGTACACGTCATTTTTTACATACGTAAAAGCAAACATATCGTGTAAACACAAATTATATTTGCTTCTGTATTTAGCAGATACATGTATGTACATACAAAATAGAACGGCTTCTATTTTCGTCTCACACACCGCCATAATCAAGTGTCAATTTCAAATGGTGTTTTCAAAAAATAAATTGCTTTTATTTATTTCATTAAAAAAAAAACGAAAATGTGAATTTGACAGACATACAGAATTACATATTTATCGAAAAAGTGGCAGCTACAGACGCAAATACATATCGTGTAAGCACATTTTAAACGAAGTGTTCAGTGGCAAATTGTAGTAACGACAACATGAAACCGTTGCATTTTCACTATATTTTGATATTAAAGTGCTTATATTTTAGAATTTTTATTGAGCTCAAGGCCAGTTTATGGAAGATTTTTTGTGAAAAAACAACAACAGCTTTTAATGGTTGAAGTTATAGTACTATTTCGGAAATCACCACATTTCCTCATCAGACTTCTTTTTTGATTATTAAATTAAATTATTTTTAATTTAATTTTCATAACCACTTCTCTCAGGCTTTGAACCCGGGAGCTCGGAGTTGCAGAGCCAATACGCTACCTATTGTGCTACGCTAGCCGAGTTGGCTGTTGTGTTTATTTCATCTTCCTTAAACAAACCAACTACAAACAAGAGCAACTGATCTGCCGCTATTTAACTTGTTTGTGTGGTTGTTGTTTGTGTTTTTTGTTTGCAAATTCTGTATAATGTGTTTTTTACATTATATTCTAATGCATTTTTAAGGCGTGCTCATCCTTGTATACAATGGTTGTTCATATTTCTGTTGGCCTAGTAAATGTTAATATTTTAGAATTTTTATTGAGCTCAAGGCCAGTTTATGGAAGATTTTTTGTGAAAATTATTGAAATTTAATTTAATAATCAAAAAAGAAGTCAGATGAGGAAATGTGGTGATTTCCGAAATAGTACTATAACTTCAACCATTAAAAGCTGTTGTTGTTTTTTCACAAAAAATCTTCCATAAACTGGCCTTGAGCTCAATAAAAATTCTAAAATATTAACATTTACTAGGCCAACAGAAATATGAACAACCATTAAAGTGCTTAAACAAAAGGATTTTATAATTTAATGATCCTTATCCACTTTTCGAAAATTTTACAAAACAGACTAAACTGAGTCAACAACACCAGAATAACAAAATTTCACATATTTAAATTTACTAATTGCTGTATATTCGCTAAATTAATGCTTCGCAATTGCACACTGGTGTGAGCGCGTTTGTTCAAGAACGATAGAATACAAGATTGCGCCTTCCCGACGAAAAATGATGCGAAGCAAAATGCGTGCAACGTCATGAACATGAATTGACTGAGAATCGGAAGAAATTGCAAACAAAAATGTGAGGTTAGGTTCTGCTAGGATTTGTAAATTTTAAAGTTTTTACCAATTTCGGCACTTTATGCAACATATTGATATTCAAATAACTTCATTTCTGCTCTGTCTTTGATTGGATGCCCTGAAAAAAACTGCAGTGCAGCATTAGGAAACAGAAGAAGCTTAACTTGCAACCAAGTGCGCAGATACACCTTCACATCATTTTTAGCAAGTTTTATAGCCCTGAATCGACGATAGACTTGGCGCTTTAACACTGAACACTGCGCACTTCATGTTTACTAACTTTATTTTAAATAAAATCACTTTAAGCATTGAATTTAAGCACAAACAATTGTATGCTTACAAACATACAAACAAAACTAACCGCGTTTTGTGACGTAGCATAAACAGCTGATTCTGTCAAATTTGCTGAGAGTGAATAGCGGTTTGCGGAAGGCGCAACCTCTATATTTTTTAAGCCAGGCCAAGTAAAATCTTAATCATAGAAAAAAGTTGTTTCTAATAGGGGTCGCCCCTCTGCAGGTAATGGAAAACCTCCGAGGGTATTTCTGCCATGAAAAAGCTTCTCATAAAACACATCTGCTCGGCCAAACACTTAGCTATATAGTGTAAGCGCCAAATTATTATTATTATTATTATGCATTAAGAAGCAAACGAATTTATCATTCTAGCATAGTAACGTAATATATATAACGACGACAGTGACGATGTAGAATTGTTTATACCCGAATTCAGTACCTCAATCTCACCAGGTCACTATTTAGAGACTTTATTTTGAGACTGGAGGCTTTATTTTGAAACTAATGAATGCCAACTGTTCTAAGATTGTGACTTTTGTCTCTATTAAAAACTGAGACTGCTTACTGAATTCGAGGGTTAGACTGGGTTGAGACATGGTAACATGTGTTGCTCATTTTCTGCAACTTCTCTTTTGGTGTTGCCCATTGCAGCTTTGTTCAGGCAATTGTCTGACAATTCATTTATATTATTATCGACGGATTTAACCGGTCCCAGCTTCCAACGCTGATAAGGAATATTGTCCTCGTGTATCAGACATTGGTCCTATCCTAAGATTGTGTGCTTCGGATGTCCACTTAGAACGAGCGCGTAATTCATTAAAATATTCAGCCGACCATCTTCGCCAAAACTGCTGCGATTTTGTTATATTTGTCAAGATTACTAATATTGTTTGTGTCAATCTGCTTCTCTGGTAATGCGCGAGGAGAATCGCCGGTGAGAAAGTGTCCTGCTGTTAGAGCACCGAAGTCATTTGGGTCCGAAGACAACGGTGTTGACGGACGTGAGTTTAACACGGCTTCTATCTCTACGATAGCGGTATAAAGTTCTTCAAACGTAAATTTAGTGTTTCTCAAGGAGCGTCCCAAAAGATCTTTGTCGCTCTTCACCGCAGCCTCCCAAAGCCCACCGAAATGCGGGGCTATTGGCGGAATACAATGTAAATGTATTTCCTCTGGTGAACAATATGCTTGAATTGTGTCGTTACTAGACATAAGCCGTTACAAGACATAAACGCCTTTAATTCGCGAATTTTGGTGGCGTTATCGCAATAGATATTAGCTACCGGTCTTCGCGGGCAACCATGCGTTTCAAAGCATTTAAAACTTATCCGTAGACAAATCTGGCACCACCTCGATGTGAACGGCTTTGAACACCAGGCATACAAATATGGCTATGTATGATTTCCTAGGAAAATGCTGCTGTTGTAAATTCCAGACAATCCAGTTCAATGCATGTGACAGTTCTTCTGGAGACGGCAACGGAATATCGAACTTACGTATTTTTCTGCATGTATACGAGAATCGCCACAGATATGCCACGACGCGGAGGCAGCGATTGTAGGAACTGAATTGGTTGATTACTTCTATAAGTGAATGCAGTTTTACGTCTCTCACTATTTAGCACTGCCATATCCAGTTCACTCTGTTTCTGAACCGGCCATTTGCTGGCGCTCTCGCGTAGAAAGTTGGACCAGAGAACCATATTCCCGACTGAAGCTCTGTTATTGCACAGCCCCGTGAAACGATGTCAGCAGGATTACTTTTTGTTGGAACATACTTCCATTGGCCAGCTACCATTAGCTCCTGAATGTCTGACACTCTGTTACCGACAAAGGTCGATAACGTTGCAGAGTGCTGCTGAAGCCAATGTAATATAATTTAGGAATCCGACCAAAAATACATATTACATTGCTTATCATTAAATAGATGATTAATTTGCACCACAAAGCTCAAGTTTTGGCACCGACTCTTTTTTCACAGGCGCGACGCGAGGCTTCGCTGTGAGCAACTGAATATTGTTACCACCCAAGCCGGTTTCAATACGTACGTAAAATCAACCACCATATGCGCGAAGGGAAGCTTCGCAAAAACCATGCAACTGTATTTCATTGCATTCAGCTTGCAGATAGCTGCAGGGTACGGCCAGTGATAAAATAGAAGTGATGACAAGCAATTTAACCATGCAGTTTAAAGCGTTTGTGGGAGTGACTCATCCCAGTCGACCTTCAAGAGCCAAAGCTTTTGCAACGATGATTAGTGGCGAAAGCAAGTCAAGTGGATCGAAAAATGACGATGTTGGGATGGTTTGAATGCCACTTTGTTAGTGGGAACATTCCACGACGAAGTATTTCTGTTACTTCTGTTTTAATTGCATATAAAGAAGCAACGTCATTAGCACCGCATAATAAATCATCTGCCATATATAAAACAGCCAAGTATTGTAGACTTTGAACGGCCAAGTATGGAGCCGACGCCGTACCTTAGGCGACGGTGTTCAACTCATATGTTTGCAATTCGTCATCGGGTGATGTTCTCCAGAGAATATACTGATATCTTCCTTCGCTAGGCCTTATAAGTACTTGCCGATACATTTTCGTTACGTCGGCTGTTAATGCAAAGCGGAACAGACGAAATCGTAATAGCTGTATGTACAAGTCATCTTGAAGCGATGGACCAACTAAGAGTAAGTCGTTTAACGAATATTGCGCTGATGTGCGGCACGAAGCGTTGAACACAGCTCGAAGTTTTTTTGAGACGCTAGTTGGCTTTAAAACACAATGGTGTGGTATAAAATAATGAGGACTATTTATCTTCGGTGCTGACACTGGTTTCATATTTCCTAGTTGTTCATACTCCAGCATACGACGAGCAATATCGATGGAATTACCGAGACAATCTGGAGTTTGTTTAAATGGTAAACTAACTACAAGACGGCCATTGGGTAGTTGGTATGTCATTTTTGAATAGTGCTCTTCGAACATTCACTGATCCGAATGGCATGGTGTATCAAGAGTATCAATGGTCCACAAATGTTGCAGGTTTGTATCGATGGACATGTTATACGACAACATACATGACTTAGGTAAAGCTGGTTGATGGTTCTCATATCTGCCGGACACCACCCAACCAATCAACGTTTTTGAAGAGTGGGTAGATCTCTTCCAGGCTTTATTTGTCCAACAGAGAGCAAATCGAAAAAGGGGTTCGTTCCAGCAAAAAAAAATTCCCAAAAAATTTGCAGCTAATTTGTTGCCCTTTTTAAAATTTATTTGCTTTAGCCGTTACTGAAAAAATCCAAATTATGCTATTTTGACGTCAAGTTAGCAAAAAAATTTAAAAAATCAAAAACAATTAATTTGTTGCTTATTTGTGGCCCTTTTTAAAATGTGTTTGCTTCAGCCGTTTCTGAAAAAATAAAATTATGCTAAACTTTTTTTGCTTAAGCCGTTTTTACATAAAATTCAAATTGTTCTTATTAATTTATTCCTTTGTGTAGAAAAACAATGTTGGGCGCACTCTGTAAGTGGGTTTTCGATTTTTGACTTTTGTGTTTAAGTCGTCATACTCCATCCATTGATGATCGCGCAAACAAAATGCTGTATAATGCGATGTTGGCTCTAATTCAACGAACCGTGTTGAAGGCAGTGATGGAATATGGTGGACTAAATTCTTTTTTGCCCATAGCCCTCTTCAGATCCTAAGACCGCCACTGAGCAGCCAACCAAATTGTTTATGGGGGCATGGCACAGAAAGCATTTATGTCCCCCTGGAGGTAAATCGTTGTTTTGACAAGCTAAACAGTTATTTATTTTTTGGCTAAGCGGAATTGGGGTCTGCGGTTTGCTATTAATTTCATTCGTTTCGCTTCAATTATCTTCCCTCGGCCACATACATAGGTAATCTGTATACCTATCATAGAAAGCGTCGCGTTTTTCAAAATATGCGTTTTTAGAATATTTATACTACTTTCAGAATATGCACTGCTAGCAGGGACCCGCCCATAAGAAAACTTGTCTCTAACAAGATTTCCCCAGATTGGGATTGTCGATATATCATGCAATAGTCGCGTAGCGAATTGCGGCATAAAATGGGCATTATCGCGGTTTCCCTCTTCCCTAGCAATCACTAACTGCACATACTTTTCAATCACTTCGAATATTTTGTACCATTTGTTGTTATGATGTAGTATAGAAATCCATTCTTCATCTTTTACTCCCGATGTTTCAGTTGTGATTTCCGATAAAACGTCTTCGTAATCGCCGTGGGTTATATCCACCTGAAAATTGTTTGGTTATATTTAAAAGCGCACATAAACACAAGCATCACAAAAGTTTCAGATGGGTCGCGTTTTTCGTACCACGATATTATTTCACATTATCGCGCGGAACTTGTGTTTATTTGATTTGTATAAATTTATGAATGTCTAAATCTATTAAGGAGGTTTTATTTATTTAGTAAGGTAAGTGCACCGAATTCCGTGGGAGTACGTAATTCCGAGTATACAGAGTATAGTTTTACTTTGCAGCAAAAATGCTTAAAATAGTTTTTCGAGAACCGATGATTCAAATGTCCTGAAAAAAATTAGGTCCACCAGGGTGGATAAAAACCCAAGGAGTCATGCTTTTAATGATTTCAAATTTTGAAATTGTTTATGTAAGGTGGGTCGCCTCCTCGCGGTGCATCCTGGGTAACGCTGCGGCCACACCTGAACGGTAACGACCCCTGGCTTTTTTTTCTGGACTTTCGATCTTGTTTTCATATGTTTTGGATCTGTTGATCTCGGCGCTGGTAGTTGCAGCATTCTGCCACCTGAGTATGCAGAGGTGACACTCTGCAGAAATGACTGGAGGGCTAATGTTGCAATTGCCTCCGTCCCATTAAAACCCTGGCAGGCTTCAGAGTACGTTCCGCTCCCCGTCACCGTTAGGTTGGTGGTGCAGGTCTTGGTTGACCCCATAAGGGCACGCGTCAACCATTGCATCAAACAAAAACAAAAACAAACAAACTTTTTCTTCGGGCGATAGAGGTGATTCGAAATCGATCACCAACGCCGGCTCCTATGGGCAGGAATCAGAATCTTCTGCTGGTGACCCGATAAGGCTGCTGCGCCGAAATCGGCCGTGGCTGCAACAAACCGCAGGATAGGGGGTGGGGAGTCGAGGACGAAACCGTCCACGGTTCAATCAAACGGGGCACAGGATGACGTAGCTAGTACTAGAAAAGGGGTGTCCAAGTACAATGTAGAGAAGGCAGCATCGAAGCGGTGTGACTGGCGAAAGGCGCATTCCGATCGTAGCGTGTTGCGCGATGTTAAGGCGGAGAGTAAACCAGCGGAAGTCAAGGGCGCGAGTGCACCTTCTTCCAACCAGCCACCAAAGACACAAACCCCCTTTTCTTGCAGCGAAATCGCCAAACGGGCTGGGTCGGTTACTTTTGGAGTGACTGGCGGAGTCGCTCGTTCCCCTCTCCGAGTGCCAGGGGGTTGTCAACTAAGGTTTAGAAAAGGTGATCCTTAAGGGTCTACCATTCCGACGCCGGGAGGGACGAACCCGGGCTTCCAAAAGTACGTGGGTTGGAAGAGCCCACGAAAGCCGACTCCATGAGTATGGAGGTGGAATATGCGATGTCAGAGGCGGAAAGCGTTAGTGATGTTCCCTCTTCGGCGGGTTCGGAAATTAACATTGGTCGCCTTTTAGAGAGAGCAGAGGAGGACAGGTTACTGTCCGCGGTGGACGAGGGTGCCGAGTTTTCGTGGATGGAGGAATTACTGGATGAAGATCTTACAAATAAACCTCCAGCACTCTAAAGCGGCCTCCGCAAACCTAACAATCCACCTGAAGCAAGGTGGAGCTGAAATAGTCCTCAACAAAAGGTGAGCTCATAGTAAGGGGAAAGTTTCTAAGACGCTGTACGAACTCATGCAAGGATACCTTATTTTGGTGACAAATTGGTTCACAAGCTGTGGGTTAGCTATAAATCCCAACAAGACGGAGCTGGTCTTGTTCACAAGGAAGTAAAGGGTCCCAGATGCACAATTACCCGCCTTCCCTGGCACTCCTCTTGTGCTTTCTGACAGAGTCAGGGACTTGGGGGTTATTCTGGACGGAAAGCTAAATTGGAGGCCGAACATCGAGGATAGGGCCAAGAAGGCGTCGGTCGCTTTATACTGCTGTAGGGGAGCCTTCGGAAGGAGATGGGGTCTCTCTCCAAAAGTGGTCCTCTGGCTGTGTGAAATAGTCATAAAACCAATTATGTTATATGGAGTCTTCATTTGGTTAAACGCACTAGATAGATCTACTCTAGCTAAGAACTTAGAACGGGTGCAGAGAAGCGCCTTGATTGCCATTAGTGGGGCACTACGCACCACCCCAACACTTGCTCTAAATGTGATGCTTGGCATTATCCCCGTGAACTTGGCGGGAAAAGTTACCGCCGCTTGCTCTGCGAACAGGTTGCGAGGTGCTGGGTTTTCTCTAACCCCAGAGCGTGGGCACTCAGCGATCCTAAGACAATTCGAGTTCATTCCGGAGGAGGTAGATCTGTGCGCCGAAGACTGCCCCTAGAGGGTCCTTCACCACACACATCCCATCAAGGGAGGAGTGGAAGGGGAATGACCTCTGGCGCAGAGGCGCTGTGAACCTGTTCTCGGATGGATCGAAGTTGGAGGGTAGAGTTGGAGGGGGTGTTTTCTGCGAGGAACTATCGCTCAGTAGTAAGTTCAGGTTACCAGAAGTAGCTGTAACCAAGGAAGCGGTGAACCGCCTGCGTTGTAGCACTATAACACAGAAGGCGGTGAACATCTACTCCGACAGCCAGTCCGCAATTAGAGCCCTGCGATCGCTGACGGTGAGGTCGAAATTGGTCGGCGAATGCTTGACCTCCTTATCGGCCGCGTCAGAGGACTTCCACATCCGGCTAATCTGGGTCCCAGGACACAGTGACATAGCCGAAAACTGCCATGCTGATTACCTGGCCCGACAAGGCATAACAGAGGATATCGTTCCGGGGAGGGCATTGAGATTCCCCTTTCCACAGGTGGTCTGCTCTGGGAAAAATGGGACTTCGGTCGGCTCAGCAAAAGCTTGGCGGAAACACCGACTTGCAAAGTTGCAAGGTCCTTTTGGCGGGTGCTGGACCGCAGGCGGTCTGGGGAATTACTAAGTACAACCAGACCACTGCTCTCGGCTTTGATCGGCGTACTGACCGAGCACTGCCCAATGGGGATCCACGCTGTAAGACTGGGCATTGTCTCAACCCCAGGTGCGGGTGCTGCTTGGAAGATGATGAGGTGGAACCTTCTCAACACTACCTTCTCAGCTGCCCTAACATCGCAAAGCTCAGATTTAAACACCTTGGTTCGCACTTCTTCGATGGTCCAGAGAGGCTCTGTGGGGTAGACATAGGTCGGTTGCGGACCTTCATTACGAGCTCCCGGCGCTTCTTCTAACATATATATGTAACTTACGGTGGGTATCGTCTCTGTTCAGGTAAAAAGGGTATAAATATATCAGTGGTACCACAATGGACTTTAAGTCAAGTCTAAGTGAGCCCCATCTCTGGGCTACCACCTAACCTAACCTAACCTAACCTAACCTATACAAATTGCATTGTATTAGCCTATTAATTTTTAATAACAGTCGGAGATTTTAATTTGATTATTTTCTGAGAAAGTCTTTTGTTGTGAGCAAACCTTAAGAACCTAATTTCTAAAACACGGGTATGAATTTAACATTTTTGTAAATAAAAATTTTTTTTGCGCTTGAATTAATGCACTTCCTTATTGATTAAAAAACTTGATTAACTATCATTTTTGATAGCGAATAAAATACGATATCTTGCTGATTTGGCTGTTTTAGTAACATTAGTCTGAATGTATAAAAACGAACATTGACGGCCGCGATTAACTTCATCAATAAGATTTTAGATCTTGCGGCTTCAATGCTTTCTAGATTGCATTCACCTTCTGTTTCACTTTTTGATACGAATAACAAAGCTCGAATGATTTTTTCCGCATCTGGAATTGTCCTGGCCAGCAGTAGTTTTTTCATGGCGGTCATGTAAAATGTTTTAATTCTCCGCTTTTGAATATTCTTAACCAAAAAAGCTGCATAACTTTTGAGGAAAGTAGCGTTGTCTTGCCTAATAAAACAAGTTGGCATAACAGCGTCCAGGCAAGCATCAGCATAACTTTCAATTGTTGCAAATCCAGTAAACGTTTTTACTGCAGCAGTTAGGATTGCTCTTGATCCTTCTGATATGTACGTGTTCAGAGGGTGGAGGAGCGCCAGACCGCATCCACTCTGTAAATAAATACTGTATACTACTAGTATTGTGCGTTTCGCTCAGCATTCCAAACACAGGAAAAATGCCATCCTTTAAAGGAATGACTCCTTCGTACAAGTAACTTACATTGGTCTTAGTTTCGTGCTTTTTAAATGGTCTTACAATCGATCCTGTTGCATCTACCGATAAACAACTTTTCTCTCGAGCCGCTAATACCCGGCGTGCTTTGCCACGCCTCGTGAGCAATTTACATCAATGTGAAGGAGGAACATGTTGTCTTTATTATTACCCAAGGATTCGCTATGTACTTTTGAATTTTTAAATACACTTAGAACTGTAAAAAAATTGTATAATAAAAGGCATGAAAATATACATATGTACTTTATATTTTTTTTTTCATAGAAAAGAGTAAACCATAACTTAAAAGTATGTAATAATAATTATTATAAAATAGGGTTATTTACATTTCATAATTATTATAAAATATAGTTATTTACATTTTAGTTATTGTAAACTTCAGTAAAAACAACATTTTGCGTTTCATTTCCATTTCCGGTAATAAGAAAAGTTTGATTTGCTGAAGAACCAGTACGTGAAAGTGCCACATATAGTTGGCCATGAGTAAACACTTCATTACGAAGATCAATTCTGACAACGTTGAAGGTTTGCCCTTGGGACTTATTGATGGTAATGGCAAAGCATGTCTTTACTGGAGACTGGACACTTTTAAACGTAAATGGAAATGTGTTGGAATCATGGTAATTTCACCCGTTGCCGGACCGGTTACAATTTTTGCCTCTATAAGGTTGGGGAAAAACGTATGATTTGAAGACGCGTTCCATTACACAACTCGGGAGGCTTAAGATTGTGTAAAAGGATTATAGGTGTACCACTTTTAAGTTTCAGCTCGTGTGGAAGCATACCAGCGGGATTTAAGAAGTTAAGAAACTCCACAGGAGAATGAACCACATCGTTGGGGTCAGTCACTATATTTACAGACTTATAGAGCTTGTATTCTGATGATATTCTGCTCAATACTGCTTCATTAATTTCTTCGGTTGCCGAATTTTTCGAGTGATAATTGCACGTTCGCAAAGCCAAGTCGAATTCATAGTTGGTGTGTTTGCAATGTTTGGATAAACATTAATAATAAGCTCGTAAATAGTTCTAACGCAGGTTCCTACGATATCGGACATGTTAACATACACATTGCGTGTTATAGTTGCTGGGCCGTTGCCTATTTGTAGAAGCCACTGAGCAAATAATTCAGACCGACTATTTTCACTGAGATGCGCGCGCATGTTAACTGATAAATTCAGTTTTTTTAAATATGGCCAAACTTTCGAAGCTTTTAAGCAAGCGTAAAGGATCAGGTAGTCAAGACTTAACTGAACTTAATTTAACTTAAGAATTGGAGACGATTACTGAACATGTCAACTTCATTTTTGATTATTAATTTTTGTTTCATAACTTAACTGAACTTAATTTAACTTAAGAATTGGAGACGATTACTGAACATGTCA
This sequence comes from Philophylla caesio, assembly GCA_963971545.1. Classification (NCBI taxonomy): domain Eukaryota; kingdom Metazoa; phylum Arthropoda; class Insecta; order Diptera; family Tephritidae; genus Philophylla; species Philophylla caesio. The sequence continues at coordinate 33,719,415 of OZ020608.1, read as the reverse complement.
ACTTAATTTTTGATTATTCATTTTTGTTTCATATTGTTCTTTGATTATCTCCCTTGGCACAGAGTTACATATAAATAAAAGCACTTGTGTGATTATTTTTGAATCGTACATTGCTTGAAAAAATATCACGGAAAATTAAATTGTGTCGAATGTTTTTAAATTTAGCACAAATGTACAAAATGTGCAAGAAGCAGTCACTTGGTCAGAGGAAAAGGTGGTGGCAAATCCACCCTATAAATAGAGTCTTTCTGTTGTGCCAATTTACATCCAGGGCAGAATTTATCGTACAGTTCTTTATTGGAGTATACGATTAACTTTTCGTCATTCATTTTTAGGTTAAAATTTTCTTTTAGTCCACAATTTTATTTTCAGCTATTTGACGGTTCGTCACCTATGTTACCATATCAAATAAACCCGTTTTAAATGTAATTTTTGCATACATTTATTTTCAAAAATTGTAAATGCCAAGACCTGGTAAGCCTGATTCTCTCACCGCTCTCACGGCTCTCAATTTACGTAAGGATTCTTAAGTTTCTTACGGTAAGTTAAGTCTTGACTAAAGCGCTGATTATGCATACTTCGCACAACTTTCGCATAACTTTTGAAGTGTCAAATAAAATCTGTTCAATGCATTTTACCTGTATCCGATTACCCAGAAATTAGCACAACTTAATAAAAATTTGAAGTCTGTTGAATTTTGATTTGCTAGCGTTTTCCTTAAGTGACATTTCAATTGCAGTGGTACCAATACCAATGCTTTAACAGAGTTGTATGTAAAGGTTTTTAGGGATATTCACAACTTTCTTATTGTTAACATGTGAATTCTTATATTATTTGTTTTATTTTCTTCAAAAAACCAAATAAATATAGCTGAAATACAAATACTAAAAATATAAGGTTGACCATTTGTATTTTCGTCGAAAGTACAAAACATTTTTGAAAATGGAAAGGAGTGTAGAGAAAGAGTTCACCAAATGCGTATAAAATATTGTTTTAAGTTATTGTAAGAAGTTTTTGCTGGAGTTGAAATGAAGTTTTATTTATTAAGTTTTTTTTTCTATGCCGCCGGTTGTCGTTGGTTTTCAATTTTATGTACAATCATACAATTTTCTTTTATGTCCCATAACGTTAACGAATTCTAAATTCGGATTTGAAAATACATGTATATTTGGTTTTGAGCAAGGCGGATTTAACAGGTAACCTCGGTAAAGTTTATAATTTGATTTTAATTATTTATCTTAATTGTTATACTTTATTTTCATTTGATAAAAACAAAAATATTTGTTTACATTTGATTTGTGATTTTTAGTGAAAAAAACATTTTGTGCAGTTTGCTCATGAAATTAATGAATATGTTGTACATATAGTTGTGTTATTTATTTTGTGCCCAATTAGAACGGTGCGTTATCGGCTCGTAAAAGGCGGTGTTTCGTTCTTAAAAGTGTCGCCAGAGCCACACCGAAGGATTGCTAACAAGAGAGCTTGTGGCATCACGTTAACGATAACAATGTGATGTTCATGGACTATTTCGCCTTGGATTTGAGGGAATATTTTATTTGCTAATTCCTTGTAAAAAATAATTAAGCCTGCTTTAAAATTTTATATCAAAATGCGTTTACATATAATTCACAAAGATCAGCTGTTTTTGTGCACATAACGTGATTGACCCTACTACGTTAATAGCCATTTATTATTGTTTGACGGTTGGCAGGGCTGATAAGTTTGGGTGTGCGAAGCATAATCAACATTAAATACGTAAGGTTGTGTGAAACTCTCAAACGTTATGCGAAAGTTGTGCGAAGTATGCATAATCAGCGCTTAACTGACGCTTTAACGATATCAGTTAGTGTAACTCTCGGAACCAGTGGCAGTATTTGCCTAAAATCGCCAGTGAACACAAAAGTAACACCTCCCATTACTGCAGCCAGAGAACTTGTAAGAAATGAGAAGGCGCAAATGTTACTGTTAAATTATTTTAGTACATTTGACTTCTGAAAGATTTCAGATTAAGGGATTCACCACTTCGACAGTAAGAACGAAAACACAACATCCACCACCAAAAGTTACCAAGCACAGTCTAAAAATAGAATTCAGCTATGAAAAAGTAAAGGGCAGATATTTTGAAGTTTCATGGAATTATTATTTATTATGATCCCACTAATATCGATTATTAGTAGTTATGAATTGTTAGTAGTAGTGTATTTATTACATAGCTAATATTAGTTGTTGGTAGTTACCAAAAAATAGTTGCATCATTACTAGTATTAAAAGTTATACACATTAAGTAGTTATGGAGTTAGTATTGTATTGTAGGTAATTATTTATAACAGGTACCTACCCAGTTGTTAGTTCGCAGGTACCTAGTAAAACCATGCACACGCATGCGTGTTATAAATAAATATTGACAATTTCTAATTAAAGGCAATTGATATTATTTTATATAGATTTTTAAGAGTAATGAACCTCATTGGTACTTATAAGGTATTGAAAAAAAATTACTAAGAGATTGAATTTATTTAATTTGTATTTGGCTAGTCACAATGCAAATTCGTAAATTCGTGCTCATGCTCGTTTCCCTATTTTACTTTTAAATATGAATTATGTAATAATTTAGTCTAAAATTATTGTTCTTGTACACACTTGTTACACGATTACAATTTTAAGATGTTTTGTGAGAATTTGTATTTGGTTTGTCAAAATGCAAATTCGTGAAAAGTTTCCATATAATGCCCTTTTATTTATTTTCAAATAAATTACTGAAGTTTTTGAGACAGTATTTAAGTTCAACTTTTTAAAATTTTGAAATAACATTTTAATTTCATATTTTAATTGATTTCTCGCGTTTGTCTCCGCAAATAATAATATTTATGTATGTACTTTGTCCTCTGCCATACATATCTGTGTTAACAGTATTTCCCTCTTACAAGCGTCATAAAAATATATCTGCCCGCTCTAATAATCGAAGAAATTTACTTATAAGTTTAGACTTTGGTATAAAAATATAACCCTCTGCTGCTAAGCGCCAATTACATAAAGGGCGGACTTAATAACAATTCAAATTGAACTAATAATTAAAAATAAACTCTCATCAGGAATAAAATTGATGCGAAGAAGTGTTGAACGCATTTAAACAAGAAATACTGTATACGAATTGGCAAAATCCAAATTTTCTCAGCAAACTGCTTAAAACCGCAATTAAGATCAAACGACAGTAAGAAGCTCTGTGGTGTGATGAATAGAGTTGAAGCAATAATCGAACGTTTTTGTTTTGGCACGAGTTCGATGCCAGCAGCCACCGAATTTGCAAATTTGGTGGTTGATTTATATTTGTCTTTTTCAACAACAAGAATGGTTTGTGGACGGCACATGCGCGTAGCGGGGAAAGTGTGCAAGATACATTTACATATTTGTTCAAGTAAAGTATGAATTTAATCAGTAAAATAAACCAATATTCTGAATGTATTTGTTCAATTAAAGTATGAATTTAATCAGTAAAATAAACCAATATTCTGAATATTATATTCACTGGCATAAAATGAAGACGCAAACAGATATGTTCACCGATTTCGCTTTTTGTCTTTTGCTGGCGCAAATAACAGAAAACAATGAAAGAACAGTTGTCCAGTTATGACTTGTTTGTAACTCAAGTACTTGTTTGTCCGAAATAAATTTACGCTTACTATGGTGTCGACGTGTTAGACGACGGCCGCAAACCTTTGCACTTTTTTGCCCGTGCTCAACTACCAGAAGCATTTGTCAACTTGTTACAATTTGCCATTTATTTCTATTTTATTACCCTATTAAAGGCAGGAAAGATGATAAATAATATCATTCTGTGCAAAATTCCATTCATTTATATAGGTACTGTGAAAACATAGGAATGAAGATTTATCAGTTTGTATTTTCGTAGTTCGATTCCCACATCGAGTATACTCTTTTTATTTTTATTTAGTTTTTAGGTATTTGGTATTTTTTAAAATTAGCATAAACGGTATGTATGTATACACAAATGCATATTTATGTTTTTATGAATTAAATTATTCGCTTATAGCAACACGAAAATGTTTAAGAAAATGTGCAAATGTCCCCGTAAAATAAGTTCAGTTCAAGTGAAGTGGTGAGTCCCTTTATTTCTGTGGGGAATTCCTTTATTTCTATGGTGAATCCCTTTATCTTGTATTTTCAATTTAGAACTTGAAAAAATGTTAGTTAACATTTGCGCCTTCTCATTTCTTACAAGTTCTCTGGTACCATCTTGTTAAGCACCAAATGCCCACATTGAGTTCGAGTCTGCAATTCGTAAGAAATGATTTGAATGAGTTCGAAGCTAAAAATTTTGTGAATGATTCATGAAGCCATTTTTTCGCATTCATGCAGACCTTTATTAAAGAAAGTTTCCATGCCTTATATATACCACATCCTCACATACTGACAATAAGTTAGTCATTTATTTCTACTAAAATAATCCTAGGAATAATTTACATATATGGCAAGACAACTTAACCCGAGTCAGCTAGTGCATATAAAAAAGAATAACGTGAAATATAATACGACGTCGGTCCACTTTTACCGGATATTACAGCTTCGATACGAGCAGGCATTGGTTCAGCAGGATCTTCAAAACACTGCGTAAAATTTCCTGCTCCCAAATTTTTTCTAAATTTTCTTTTTGTTCGGGTTTATTTTTAGGTTTATGCTGTGAGAATTATACAAAAGTATAATATTATTTTTAAATTTCATTTTTCCGAGTTCATTATGCCATCGATATATGTACACCAGAGGCACACCTGCGTCGTGAGAAAAACAACTCCAGATAATTTGGTTTTGAGCGTTCTCAACTCTTTTTATACCCGAAGTTGTTGAAAAATGCCAAAACTCCGTTTTTTCGGTATCCATGAAAGCAAATTGAGTGAAATTTGGTATTTGGAGCGATCTTGAACTGAGAAATTAAGTAATTATGAAATTTTGAAAAATGGGCATTACCACGCCCACTTATGACAAATGTTCTGTATCTCAATAACAGTATTAGTTATCGTGGTGGACATATTTCCCTTGATATCGGCATTATTACCCTAGAAAATTTTTGAAATCGGATCATAACCACGCCCTCCCATATAACGGAAGTTTTGGAAAATGCAAAAACTTCATTTTGCCAAGCCCCCTTAGGAAAAACTTTCTGTATCTCAATCACGGTGTAAGGTATTGTCGCAAAATTTGGTAAGCAAATTTTCCTCAATATCGCTGTTATCACCGTCAATATTTTTTGAAATCGGACCTTAACCACGCCCAACTTCCATATACCAGAAATTTTGAAAAAGGCAAAAAACTTCGTTTTTCAGTATTTATTGGAAGAAATTGAGTAAAGTTTAATACTAGCAGAGATTTTAAACAAAGAAACGGGGTTTTTATAAAGATATGGGCACCGCCTGAATTTAGCATTTTTTACTTGTTATCACACAATTTTCTTGATATCTTTCTCCTGCATAACGCCGCACGTACGGTAGGTGGTCAGCGCAATGCAAATTAAACTTGTTTTCGTCATACCATATGACTTCACTCCATTGCTCTAGAGTCCAATTTCTGTGTATTCTCGTCCACTCAAACCGCTTATTTCTCATTTTCTTTGACAGAAAGGGCTAGCTATCTTGCTGGCCTCCTACCACAAAATCCGAACTTCGAAAAGCGTCTCCGTACCGTTCTTACGCTAAGTTTTGTGTCAAGTTGCTGCTCAAGATCTATTCTTATTTCCAGAGCACTTTTGAATCGCTCCTTAAGACTGATCCGATGTATAACTGTCAGTTCGACTGGTTGTCTTCCTTCTAAGACCTGTATTTTTCTTTGTCTCCAACCGGTCATCCTGATTCTTTTTTTTTAACAACTTGAGGCCGGGGAAACTCCCTCTTCTTCTAAGGTGAAAATAATATTTTTTTGTGGGAATTCTAACAAAATCAGCAGCTCGATTTTCAGTAATGCCTACACACTACATACATCACTATGCCAGTAAGAACGGTTACCTGGTGTTTGAAGTCCAAAATATGATGAAATTCAAATAGCAATAACACGGCTAAAGAATAACAAAGCTTTGGAGCTGATGGGTTGACAGCTGAGCTGTTCAAAGATGATGGCAAAGATGATCGACAATACTGTAGTATGCACATACATAACCAATACACATTACAAACTAATATACAAATATGCTAAACGATAACATACATACATACAAACATACAGACATACAAACATACACAATGCACATAGCACAGAATGAAACATACTGACACACACACACACATATAATATACACTGCACGCGCGCAAGGCACCACACACAAAGTGCAACATAAAACCAAATGTCTGGGCGCAGAACAGCGAGCTCATTACACAACAAGTGCAAGTACTTTTGGTGATTGACCGCTTAGCAAAAACACATAACACACTCCGGCATCAAATTGCTGTCATTGCATTTCGGCAATTTGAAGGCCAATAAACAAAACAAACACTAAGTGCATTTTATTCAAATCATATTTTATTTAGTACCGTGTGAAATCAATGCGTGAGAAAATATTTCTAATTTCATGTTGATTTCCCATTGGTTAATTAAGAATTATAAATAAGTTTCCTCTGTGAGGAAATTAGTATATACGACCAACAATTTGGAAAATAAAGTTAATAATAATTTACAAGCTTAACTGTTTGGATCTTATTATTCAAAAGAGCGGCCTAGTGGCCTACATATATAGCGTGTCGCGCTTTGTACGACGAATGTTAGGGAAACAATTCATATTTTATTAACAACAAATATTACAATACTATAGTGTTTCTCTTTGCTTAAGCGTAATGCTTTTAAGTTACTTTTGTGTTTTTTCTTAAGTTTTCATCACACACACACCATCTTAACTTTTGTGCATTGATAACTTATTAAAGTGTTAAATGGCCTCTGGGGCCACGAACCTTGGGGAAAATAGGAAAAATCCCAAGTTAGAAAATTATTATCCCCTCAACTTCCAGTGACAAAAAAAAGACGATCCAAAGTTCGTCACGATCAAAGCCACCGATCTTAACAGAAATCTTTCGTGCTATTCTATATTCGCTGTTCACAAAACCTTACGGATCCAAAAGGAAGCTTGGTGCTGTAACTCAAAGTTCAAGCATTCGCAAAAATATATTTGGATGTAAAAACTTTGCCTGGTATAGCACGTAAACCTCAAAAGTGTGAAGGGTACAGTGTATGTACCATTCTTTAATAACGTCCCCGAAGAAGAAATTGTAGATAGACTTAAAGAATGTAATGAGATGAACGTTTACAAATTCCAACGCGCGATCGATGGAGTCTCAAAACCAACTGATGTTGTGCTTACTACATTCGATAGCTATCATTTACCTGATTTGATATATATCACATGGATCAACACATCTGTCCTTCCTTATTACCCCAACACAATGTGCGGTAAGATTTGCCTAAAGTATTGTAAAAATCTTCCCGCATGTTCTCGTGCAATCTTCCCCCACATGTTCCAGTACCATGCATAAGAACCTACATACATATGTATATACATACATATGTGAGAACTCCGCGGGTAAACACGTATCAATAAGCAATTCCTTCCTAACATATCAACAGGCAAAATAAGTGTTTGAAATAAAAACGCAAGAAAAGTGCTCTATGCGCGAAGTTAACAAAACTTACAATCAACAAAAAAACTGAAAATAACACCAATCAACAAGAAAAAACGAAGCAAAAAAAAAAAACCAACTGACGCCTCAGCGTCAGCTTATTGAATTCGTCTTGGCAAGTACCATGAAACATACAAAAAGATATTTATTTACAGACGTACTATTCTATACGAAAATCTATTTCAAGTTTATAAATTATATGAACAACCATGTACAAGAAATATGCATTCATTATACACACATACACATATTTAAAAGTTATTAACATGTACATAAGTACATATAAGCTCGTCTAATATAACAATGCTTATTTCAATATTATAAGTTTTTACTTTAAAGTTTACATTATATATATATGTATAACTACAGGGTGGCCCAAATGAGACCTAGTGATGTTAAATACGTGCAACTCTTGTAATAACGGTTTTTTCTAATTATTTATTTTTATATGTTAAATACATTTTATGGAAATTTAACGTGACTATGTGTGAAATATGGTGGCCGCTGTGGTCGAGTTGGTAGCGGTGCGTGCTATAACTTGATATGCCGGTAAGTTCGTGGTTCGAATCTCAGTCAGGGCAAGCAAAATCTTAATAATAGAAAAAGTTTTTTTTCTAATAGTGGTCACCCAACGGTAGGCAATGGCAAACCTCCGAGGGTATTTCTGCCATGAAAAAGCTTCTCATTAAATACATCTGCCGTTCGGAGTCGGCACAAAACTGTAGGTCCCTCCATTTGTAGTATAATATAAAGACGCACACTGCAAATGGTAGGAGAAGCTCGGGCAAACACTGAGCTATATAGTGTACGCACCAAAATTGTAAAAAAAAAAAAAAAAATTATATGTGAAATATGACATCAGACAAATGACCACCATTTTGCTCGATACGGGCGCCGTATTTCGTCTCGAATATTCTGCTTGAGCTGTCCAAGTGTCTGTGGTTTGTTAACATACACTTTGTCTTTTAAATATCCTCACAAAAAAAACAATCGGGCGCAGTTAAATCTGGTGAACGAGGAGGCCAAGGGAAATCTGAATTTCATGAAATTATGCGTTCACCAAAAACTTCACGGAGCATGTCCATAGTTTGCCTAGCAGTATGCGCAGTGGCTCCATCTTGTTGAAACCACAAATTAGGATGTTGCTCCACCATTGGCCATTCTCTGTAATGTTGTTCTGGGTATACCTAATTGACCGGAACGGCGACGAGCTGGGTATACCCAATTGACCGGAACGGCGACGAGTTGAGATAGATGGATCATTTGCAACACTCAGCTGCACAGCTTCCACGTTGTCTTCAGTACGAATATTTCAATGGGCACCTCTTCCTGGACGGTCGGCAACTGAACCCAGTTCCTCAAAACGGCGAACTAAACTTGTAATCATGGAAGATGTGGGCGCTGATCTTACGTTAAATAAACGGCGATAATTCGCTGCGTCAGAACAATTGATCGTTGAGAAGAATAATGAAAACTGATACTTTTAATGCGTTGTTGTGGACTGTACGTATTCATTTTAAATTTCCAAGAGTTCAGTTATAATCTGCAAAAAAAAAAAAATAATGTTAAAAAATAAAAAAGTTATTTGTGTTTCACATCAGCTGGTCTTATTTGGGCCACCCTGTAGCTGACCCGGCGCGGTTCGCTACACCCTACAAATTAAAAATTTGCTATGTTGATTGATTATGTTTATTTGAATGAACACATAGTAACTATAATCTTTAACAAAGCATTGGAATAAACAATGTTCTTTGTTTTCCCATCCGGAGCGTAAATAAATAAATCGGAGGGTTTTCCTACGCGGGAACATGCAACATACAGCTGCCCATGTGAAAAACATGGATTTTCTAGGTTTAGTCCACACACTTGAAAACACTGCCAAGGGCTTTATTAATTGTCATCGCAAATGCCAATCGTACAGGAAACTGCAAACGCTTGAATTCGAATGGGAAATCTGTCAGTATAAAAGGAATTCGAGGCAGGAGTACATCCTTCCCATGATATCTTCCCGTTGTAATTGTAGCTTCGATTATGTTATTCAACGGCTTTTTTACTGTAAGCCAAATGCCATTACATAGCTTTAGTGGGTTGATGTTACGAAGCAAAATAATAGGAGCACTGATTTTAAACTGCAACACATGAGGTGAAAAGCCTGGCAAATCCAGCGAATTTAGAAATTCAAATGGACAATTAAAAGCATCGTCGTCTTTCATGACACTATCAGTAGATTTGTATATAATCGAATGTCCATTTATTTTGTTCAAAAATGCTGTATTCATCAATATTTTTAGCAGCCAACAGTGCTCGTTCACGTAACCATTTTTGGTCTCGGAGATTAGTTTCAATATTGGGGAACACACAATTTTGCAAAAATCTTGTGGAAAAGTAATGGAGTTCGCAGTTTTATCCACAGGCATATTTCCATTGCCTAAATCCAATAAGTTTTTCGAAAACTTAGCTGCTGATAGACCACGTTGTAACAACACGCGCATGTTCGCTCTTACCTTTAATGATCAAACTTGTTGCGAAAGTGTGAAAGACTTAAGGCACGAGATTAGCTCATCAGCTGGTGTTTCACGTGGAATTACAGGCAGAGTTTGGCGGAAATCACCGGCCAATAAAACCAATCCTCCGCCTAATAATTCGTATTGCCTAAGAAGTCTTGTAACGTTCGATCAAGAGCTTCAAGACACTTTTTGTGAAACATTGTAGACTCATCCAATACAATGATTTTACACGTTTGCAAAACTTTTCCCATTGCTGAATTTTTTCTGATATTGCAAGTGCATATGTCGGAAAAATTTAAGTTCAGTGGTAGTATAAACGCTGAATGCGCCGTTCTACCACCATTTAATAGCGTTGCTGCAATACTTGAAGATGCTTAAGCCAATGCTATATTTTGTTCAGACCGAACCTTTGCCAATTACAACGATATTAAAAAAGTCTTTTCCGCTGGCAAAACCAGGTCAGCTTTGTCAATTGAATTTTTAACAAAGTATATGTCGTTGGAAGCGTGTTAGGAACTTAATTTTTGGACGTAGAACGTATAACAATATGACCACAAACCACGTTTTGAATTTGAAATAAATGGATCCGTAAATACGACTTTTAGAAATAACTTGACTCCAGCGCTACCTATCGAGTATTTTCCTACATCCCCCTAACATAACTGTTGAATTTTAATCAAATCGGCCTGTAATTACGGATTTTAAAAATATTTCGACTCCAGCGCAACCTATCGGGTAAATTTTGAAACCAAGTATTTACCTACATCCCCCTAACATAACTGTTGTATTTTAATGAAATCGGACTGTAATTAGGAATTTTGGAAAAATCTTGATTCCAGCTGTGCTCATTCGAGGTCAATTCAAACATAACCTGTGAATTTGGACCCGATCGGTTCAGTAGTTTTTGAGTCTATAAGCTACATACATTTCACACACGGCCGTTTTATATACATATGTATGTATGTATGTAAATAGATATGTTCTGACTGCGCCGTTAACTCTAGTTTATGAGCAATTTTGGAGTTTAAAGTCAAACACTTCTCATAAACTCGGAGGTTACCATAGAAACAACTCGCTTTAAACCAAGGAAAGGCTTGGTAAATACTATAGGGTTCAGGTCGCCCAAAAGAGGTCGTTACACCAGAAATCGTCGATAAAATCCATGGAAGGATGTTGGATGACCAGAGAACGAGTGTACGCGATGTGGCTGAGCCTGTAGGCATCTCAACTGAGTGGATACATGACGTTTTACACGAATATTCTGATATGAAAATGGGTGCCGCCATTGGTCACACTCAACCATAAGTGCAAACAGTTGACCCATAGAAAGAATTGGCAAAAATCTATGAATCGGATTGCAAACTACTTGCTATATAGCATATTCTTCAGATTTAGCCCCTTGCGACTATTTCCTGTTTCTAAATCTGAAGAAATGGCTGGTTGGTAAGATATTTTTTCGTCTTAGAAAAAAAACGCCTGTTTTGAGAAAGAATAAAATCATTGGAAAAAGCTGGACTTAGTGTGTAGAGTTAAAACGAGATAATTTTGAGAAATAAAATGATTTTAGCCGAAAAAAAAAATAATTTATTCAAAAAGTCACTGACTTATCAAAGCGTTCTCGTACAATATTTGTAAACAAAGGGAATCAAAATAAAGAAATGAAATCTTTGCATAATGATGCAACAACACCATCGCTTTCGACCATGCTGTTGCCTTCACCTTCAACATTGACTGAGTTTTCCATACCATCGCCGTTGTCATCAGAATTTCCGCCGTGTTCCAATGCTCGGGCAGCAACACAAACGATATTACTGTTGCTGGTGTTCGCATCAAAGATGCTTGTTGGTTGCATCTCCGATAAAAACCACTTATTGCACCATTAATTGCGATGCTTTTAAGCAAGCATTATTCAATTTTATGCACATATTTTTCCAACGTTTGTAAATACATACATATATGTAAGTACAAATGTAATTTCACAAACATTTTTGAATATAAACAAAACAATATTTTTATTTAGAAGCATAGTGGAATTATACACAGGTGATGTCAGTTTGAATTCACCAAATGACAGACTGTCCATTTTTAAAGTAGTAAAAAGGGGAAAAAATAAGTTCAGGAATATAAAATTATTAAAATTCATGTAAATTGCTATGTATATGTATAAAATTTGCGTATGTATATTTTTACGCAAAAGTCAAAATTGAAATACTTATATACATACCTATGTATGTATGTAAATCCAAAACCAGAAACTACTCTTTATTTACGAGGCCCAATTCGGACATACGAGTACTCGGGTAATATTTAGGTATGTACTCGTATGTACATATTTTGCTCAATGGAGATAATTTTGTGAAGGAACTAGGAGACATACTACTTTCATCATTTCAATATTTGTAATTCAAAATCAGAAATATACAGTTTCATTAGCAACGCAAGTCTTCTCTTCTTATTTTTTGACAGGCTGTGAATGTGACGGGCTCTGGGTGTGAGCTTTGTTAGTGTGTTGGTGTTTTTCTTTCAGAGTATGACATTAAAATTTGAAAAGATTTTGTAGCGTATTAAAGATATACACAAATAAATAAACTACTGACTTATTAAAACTGAGAATGTTTGATGAGCTTCGTTTTGATGATCGAGTGAAGAGACAAAAACGAGGTGATAATGCGTTTAACGTTTAAATTTTTCAAATAATGTGACGAGGACGACGACAAATGTGAAGAACGAGTAAATTATTTGATCACTTTTTTAAACATTAATTTTAACGTCAAATATACTCATGTGTTATAAGTAAAGCAACAGAATTGATTTTCTCTTGAAAACATTGCTCTTTATTTAAAACAGAAAAAAAAAATAAATTATATCTACTATAATTTTTAGAAAAACTATTTTGTTTTATTTTAAAATAAATAACACACAACTGCAAAAAATCAATAAGGGTACGAAAATTGTTTCGCATTCAATGAAATCACGTAGTAACACATGGTACGTTGATCAGAAATGAGACTGTGAATAATGAAATGCAAGCAAACAATATCAATTTGACATTTGTTGTACCACAGCAAGGAAAAAAATAAATAATTCGGCTCCTTACAAACGCCACCTCACTACTCAACAAAAAGGGAATATTTCTGATACTATTTTAGTTTGCTTTTGCAATTGAGGGAAGGAGAGTGGGCAACACTGGAAATAAGCCAGTAGGCTTTGTCAAAATTTACAGCTATTCGGTTTACTGACATCACCTGTATATAATTCCACCATGTTCAGAAGTAAATAAACAAATGTCAAATAAACTCAAAGTTTCTTAAACCATTAAACGAGAACGCTTGACAGTTGTTCATAAACTCAAAACCATAAACTCGAGTTTACTGCGCAGTCAGAACACAGTAATATACAATGGAATATCAATAGTTAATAGCTTAATAGTTACAACGAGGCCGAGCTTTTAGCCAGAGACACCAAACCTGACTAAACGCACAGCTCCAAAAAACCACATATACATACTTCTAAGATTTCTGTCTACCGTCTATTTTTCCCACACGGTTCATACCAAAAGTGTGTAGGGAGCAATAGTCTAACTGCTATGAGCCAGGCTCCAATTACGCGGTAAGTTCAAAACTGTAGTTGGTTTAACTTTAAATAAATATCCTTGCAGGCTTTACTCAATATTTGGGATAAAAGTCGTTATTGGTGCAATTGACTGCACCCATATTGGCATAATATAACCTCCAGGAAACGAACCAACAGGCCTCTATATTAACCGTAAAGGTCTCTATAGTGTTAATGTGATGGCAGTGTGCGCTGTTGACATGATTTTTTTTCCATAAATGCCAATTTTCCAGGATCTTGTCACGATTCTAGTATATGGACGACATCCGCGGTTCGAAACTTTATTATAAACCAACAAGGCTGTTGGCTTATAGGGGACAGAGGCTACCCTCTAGAGCCTTGACTTTTAACACCATTTTCTGAACCTACGACTGTAAATATAAATACAATAGGGTACACTGTGCGAACGCAACGTTATTGAAAGTGCATTTGGTGTACTGATTTCGCTGTCTGTCGAAAAGCCGTATTTTCAATTACACACATACATAAATCAGTGTTGTCTATTGTAAACTCTTGTGTAATTCTTCGTTATATATTTAATAAAACCTGACGCTGGAATGGTGTAGATGAAATGGAATTGGAAGAAAATGATATGGATGAAAACAGTCAATCCTTACGAACGATCTCAGTTCGTAACGGGCTCTTTCGTGAAGGTCAACGCAATCATGCAAAAATAATGTGTATGCTTTAATTTTAGATTTATGTAATTATTTTGACTTTCTACGCAGTTGTTTCCCTTACAGTTTAGGCTATACTTTCGTTGTTTAAATTTGTTTGCAATAAAATAAAGAGATACATATTATTATTAACAATATTTATTAACAAAAATCAGTCTTCATCATTTCATTTCATTTTAAAAACTAAAAAAAAACTTCATCACTAAAACGACTAGTAAATTCAAAAAAAAAAAAAAAATTAATTAATTAATTAAATAAAAAATAAATGAATTACAGCTTGTCGCGTCTGGGTCTGCATCTCCTTTGCCATTATTTTATACAGCATGTCTTTGTAATTTTTTGGCTGGCATGCAAAGTAGAGCGTGAAGATGACGCAGCAAACGATGTAGACGAAACCACAAGCAATGCAGAAAAAGCCTGGGAAAGGGAAACGCCACCATTTGATGCAAGGGATACATTCAAGTCTTCCAGCAAGTATTCTTTTTCCATAGGTGGAGATGGCGGATCAGAAGTTACCAAAGTAAAAATAATCTCGTTTTAATCTGTACAGGAGATGAAAAGATGAATCGATTTAGTACATATACATATGTATGAGTATGCATGTATGCATAATATACTATTAGAATACATATAAAGTATACATACTACTTATGCATATGTATGTATAAAAGTTAGGTATAAATGCAAAGAGATTGTAAGAATAAAGTATGGTAAGTATAGAGTATTATGATATGTGAAGTGTACAAATGATAAGTAAGTATAGATGTACATATATAGTGGTCAGTAGATATGTGTACTTCATGTATCTGTAGTTTTAAGTAGGTATTATATGATACATATATACGTATTTAATTCGGTAAGTAATTAAATGTTAGTATACATAAATACATATGTATGTTTATATATAAGCTTTATATTTATAATGTAATTATTCCTAATTATACTAATACATACATATGATAAAGTGTAATATTTTGTCCGTGAAAATTTTCTGAAAAAAATCATTTGCATTCATTAAATTTAATTAAAAATAAGGAAACATACCTAATTTCCGTTATTTCAGCTTTCTTAAATTATGTTTATTTAAATTTTCTATTTTGGTTTTGACATCTCGATTTGTCAAACTTTGAGGTGTTGCCACTGTTTCTCAGAACTTTATAACCATGGCTCTAGAATACCAAATTCAATTTTGAGTGTTATAAAAACGTAAGCCAAGAAGAAAGAAGTCTGATGAGGAAATGTGGTGATTTCCGAAATAGTACTATAACTTCTACCGCTTTGAGCATTGTTGTTTTTTTCTAATAATTTTCCAAATAAACCAATCGGCCTTAAAGCTCAAAAATATTTAAAAAATAAATAGTTATATGGCCAAAGAATAACAAATAAAATGTAACAGAATTTATTTTGCCAGTAACAAGGAGAATAGGCCTAATGGTGGTTCATATTTAAACTCGCGGACAAATGCCCCGTTAGAGAAAATGAATTGTTAAGCAAAAAATCAAAAACTTCAGGTGACATATCAATTTTGAAGGATGATGCGTTACGTTCATATTTAAAGTTAAATTTATGTATAAAGAGTTAAATTTAAAGTCGTAATTTTTTATCAAAGATTAGATGATGTGTCCCTAGAAAATCTGGAAATAATAACCAATTTTCTCCGAGGGACTGCAACCAGCTTCTTTACAGAGCAATCAGACTCACTCAAAGGTGCTAGACGTTTTGCCACAATAGGAGCGAATTGAGTAGGTGGAAGCAATTGAGGTGGTGATGGCACCACTTAAGGTTAAGATACCTGTAAGCTCATATGGTCAGTGCTGCTTTTTATGAAAGAAGAAGCTCGAGTGCAGGTAGCTCTTGAAGAGATGATGATGAGGTCGAAAGTCTCCCGACATATTACACAACACGGTAGTTAATAATGTAAATGTTTGCTGTTTGACTTGATATAATATTATATGCATGTAGCTGATATTGCATTGCGGTTTATCATCTACATTTAATATTATATCAAATCAAACAGCAAACATTACAAAAATACAGCTTCTGTTACTTGTCCAATTTGCAACCTGGGTTTGACTGAAAACATACATAAATTATTTGATTGACTTTTGCCCTATTTATCCAAGAATACGGTTTCATTAACTCGGTGAAGGAGTTTTAGATTACAAAAAGTAAATGGCATTAAAAGCATTTTAAATGGTTCCAATGATTCCGTTGTCCACCCATGGGTGTCGGTTTGAAGGTTTTGTTCACCGGAGCATCATCATCCATACGAACGACATGGCCAAGGCATCGCAGTCGTTGAATTTTTATGCGCTTGAATATATCCATATCATTATACAGGTCATAGAGTTTATCGTTCTATCTTCTTCGGTACCCGTCAAGAATAAATTTAGTTAATTGTATTATTGGAATAAATTTTTTGTCTCTGAAAATATGCACTAGATATAAGATACTGTTAAATTGAAATGTATAATTTGTTTATAAAAGAAAATATAGACGCTACGGGGCATAGTCAAAAAGACTGTCGATTCGCCAAGAAACTTCGATGGAAACAACTACAAAATAATATAAATTTTCTCAGATTTTTATTGGCCTTAAAATTAATTACTATAATTCACAATTTTATTGAGCTCGAGGCGAGTTTGTAGAAGATTTTATTTGAAAAAAAAAACAAGAACAGTTTTTTAATGGTTCTACCAGGTCAGGGCAAGCAAAATCTTAATAATATAAAAAGTTTTTTCTAGTAGCGGTCACCCCTCGGCAGACAATGGCAAACCTCCGAGGGTATTTCTGCCATGAAAAAGCTTCTCATTAAATACATCTGCCGTTCGGAGTCGGCACAAAACTGTAGGTCCCTCCATTTGTGGTATAATATAAAGACGCACAACACAAATGGTAGGCCAAAATTATATATATATATAACTTTACAACTTGTGAATTCATAATTAAAACTGTAATAATTTAACATTAAAATGAACATTATAATAAAAATCGGGTTTAGACCACTAAATAAACACCTGCATGCTGAAATCCGAATGTTCGTTGTCAGAAAAAAGTGGGATCCCATCAGCTTTGTCGACAAAGTCAATACTATTATCAATTTTGCGACTCAATATTTTTTGATCATATAAGGCGTGTTTTATTTGGCCAGCAAATCAAGCTATTACCTTATTTTGTATGAAATACTTAGCCAACATAATTATATTGGCTTGTGAAAAGTTATCTTGGCTTGTATATTGCACTCGAGGCATTGCCAGATTATTGTGTTTTTTCATTCACAATAGTTAGGTTATTGCAAAGAAAGAATAGTTGGCAATAACCATAAACCTTATTTTGACAAATGAAAATGTAAACAAACCAAAAATACAAACAAATGCTTGTAAATATGTGAAATGGCAAAAATTATAAAAGAAGCGGTATTTATAGAATTTGAGTTAAAATAAAAACAAAATTGAAACTTTTAATGTTTACAGTTTCTTGTTATTGCACTCACAAACTTAAATAATGAAGAGGATGACGAAATTATGAATATACTTAAATTTTTTCTATATCCGACATTTTGTTGAAATAATTTGTATTATAACTACGTAATAGTTCTTGCCAGCATTGCTAACACAATTTATACTTAGGCGAAAATTAATGAATGAATTAAGCTAATTTCTTTTTATTTGTAAAATAGGTATTACCTTGCTAGCACACAGCCGGTTACATCACCTATCAGCTGCCCGACTGTGCTGCTTACGTATTCGATCACGCCGCACAGTGTTGCGAGTGTGGCAAAAAATCACAAAAAATTAAGTCCAAATTGTTGGTATTTTTTTGTACAGTTTGGAAGAAAACATATCTATTAAGAAATACCAAAAACAAATTTTACAAAAAATATTACAAGCTGGTCGCAACAGTACATCAAAGTTGCACTATACAATTATTATATACTTTAGTGAGATAAAGACTTTTTTGTATTCCAAATGTAAATATTTATTATTAATTGTTTATAAACATATGTGTATCAAACTGCTTATTTTATTATAAAATGTAGTTTTTTCTTACTAGAACACTGTTTTCTTATCTGATTACTTTGTTCGGGTTACCGTTTCTCGAAAAAAAGTTGTTTTATGAAGTGAAAATATCAAAAGTTACAAAAGTTCAGTGGACAATTTAAAAAATACATTTAATAACACATTTTAAAAATTTTGCGTGGAATTTGTTACAAGTATGTACATACTTTAATTTAAAAGAAAATTCTAGCTGCAGAGAGGTGCAGATAGATTTTGAATTTTTTTTTCTCAGTGAAAATACGTTCGCTTTTTGATACATGGCTGTCAAATAAACAATTAAAGCGCAGTGATTTAATAAGCGCTATGGTAAAATGCGTTGAAGAAAATGCAACAAAGCCTATAGATAAACAAATTTTAGTAAAACAATTAGATTTGTTAGCACTTAAATTCCAAAACTTATGGAATGCTAGCTATCGTAAAAGAGCGTCTTTTGAAGAGCGGCACGCATCATGGCTCGATGAGTGCATAGAAATAAAAGGTTTAAGCGAGTCAATTGCTCATGCGAATCCACCAATTGATCATGTAAGTTTATTTTTTCGACTCTATATTTAAAAATTGAAAAATTATTCGTGGTATAAAATGCCTGCCTGGGGTGCAATGGGGTACAGTGGTGCTTCTGGGTATACAGATACAGTTGCGCGGCTGTACTAATTCCCTACTCTTACGTCCACGTTCGTGCACCCTGGCTTGGAACCCGCCACGTAAAAAACAACTTCCAATGAAAAGCAAAGCAAAGCCTCGGACAGGACCCCCCTTTTTAGATGACGACCACGGCAAACGTTTTAAGGACCATGATTTGGGGGTATGCACCTGGAATGTCCGAACCCTTAATTGGGAAGGTGCCTCTGCCCGGCTGGTAGATGTCCTCGGTAGAGCGAAGGCTGACATCACCGCCATCCAAGAAATGCGATGGACGGGGCAAGGGAGGAAAACGGTAGGCCCTTGCGACGTATACTACAGCTGCCATGTAAAGGAGCGCAAATTTGGTGTCGGATTTGTGGTGGGAGAGAGACTTCGCCGTAAAGTACTGTCGTTCACTCCGGTGGACGAACGTCTCGCCACAATCCGCATAAAGGCGAGATTCTTCAACATCTCCCTGATTTGCGCCCATGCTCCGACGGAAGAGAAGGACGATGGGACCAAAGATTGCTTCTACGAACTCCTGGAGCGCACGTTCGAACGCTGCCCCCAACACGATATAAAAATCGTGCTAGGCGATTTTAATGTCAAGGTGGGCAAGGAGGGCATCTTTGGTTCCACAGTCGGAAAATTCAGTCTCCACGAGGAAACGTCTGATAACGGATTGAGACTGATCGACTTCGCCGGGGCCCGAAACATGGTAGTTTGTAGTACCACGTTCCAGCATAGGAGGATACATTAGGCTACGTGGCTGTCTCCAGATGGTAAGACACGAAACCAAATCGACCATGTTGTGATAGACGGAAGGCACGCTTCCAGTGTCCTAAATGTGCGCACGATTCGAGGAGCCAACATCGACTCGGACCATTATCTTGTCCAGCCAAGATACGCACGCGCCTCTGTACGTCAAAAAGCGTGCGGAAAAGCACACAAGGAAAGCTCGACGTCGGAAAGTTGCAATCACAACAGACAGCCACGCACTTCGCTACTCGACTCGCACTCCTGCTCTCTGAGAGCTCTAATCAACACAGCGATATTTCAGAGCAATGGAACCACATCTCTTGCTCTTTACGTACCGCTGCTGAACAATCTATTGGTTTCCAGCGAGCCCGGAAAAATGACTGGTACGATGAGGAATGTCGCGTTGCCACGGAACGGAAAGATGCTGCCTACAGGGCCACGTTGCGATCGGGCGCAACGCGAGCCTTGAGGGAGAGATATCGTGAGTTGAAAAAGGAAGCGAGACGCATTTTTCGAGAGAAGAAGAGAAAGGCCGAAATGCGTGAGTGCGAAGAGCTTGAAATGCTGGCCGACAGGAAAAGCGCCCGAAAATTCTTTCAGAAAGTACGACGGCTAACAGAAGGTTTTAAGACCGGGGCGAATTCCTTTAAGAACGACAACGGCGACCTGGTAACTGACGTTCAGAATATACTTAGTTTATGGAGGGAGCACTTCTCTACACTACTTAGTGGTAGTGACAGAGACCACCTTGGAGAAGATGATGATCCTGAAACCCCAATCAATGACGACGGAATTCATGTTCCGTTACCCGACTGCGATGAAATCCGTTTAGCAATGGCACGGCTCAAGAACAACAAAGCGCCCGGAGTTGACGGGCTGCCAGCTGAGTTATTCAAATACGGTGGAGAAGAGTTGGTAAAGCGCATGCACCAGCTTATCTGTAGAGTATGGTCGGACGAATGCATGCCTACTGATTGGAATCTAAGTGTACTTTGCCCAATCCATAAGAAGAGTGATACTGCAATTCGCGCCAACTATCGTGGTATCAGCCTTCTTAACATTGCATATAAGGTTCTGTCGAGCGTATTGTGTGAGAGACTAAAGCCCACCGTCAATGAACTGATTGGACCTTATCAGTGTGGCCTTAGACCTGGTAAATCTACTATCGACCAGATATTCACAGTGCGCCAGATCTTGGAAAAGACCCAAGAAAGAAGAATCAACACGCACCACCTTTTTGTCGACTTCAAAGCCGCTTTCGACAGCACAAAAAGAAGTTGCCTTTTTGCCGCAATGTCTGAATTTGGTATCCCCGCAAAACTTATACAGCCATGTAAAATGACGTTGAGCAACACCACCAGCTCCGTCAGGATTGGGAAGGACCTCTCCGAGCCGTTTGATACCAAACGAGGTTTCAGACAGGGTGACTCTTTGTCGTGTGACTTTTTTAACCTTATGCTGGAGAAGATAATTCGAGCCGCAGAACTAAATCGGTCAGGCACTATCTTTTATAAGAGTGTGCAGCTGCTGGCGTACGCCGATGACATTGACATCGTCGGCCTTAACAACCGCGCAGTTAGTTCTGCCTTCTCCAAACTGGATAGAGAAGCAAAGCGAATGGGTCTGGAGGTGAACGAGGGCAAGACGCAGTATCTCCTGTCATCATATAAACAGTCGGCACATTCACGACTGGGATCAAACATCACTGTTGACAGTTATAATTTTGAAAAAGTAGAAGACTTCGTTTACTTAGGAACCAGCATTAACATCAATAATAATGTCAGTCTCGAAATCGAAAGGAGGATCATTCTTGCCAACAATTGCTACTTCGGACTGAGTAGGCAACTGAGCAGTAAAGTCCTCTCTCGACGGACAAAAATTACGCTCTATAAGTCTCTCAATTTGCCCGTCCTGATGTATGGCGCAGAAGCATGGACGATGAAGATATCTGATGAGAAGGCTCTAGGAGTGTTCGAGAGAAAGATTCTTCGAAAGATTTATGGGCCTTTACGCCTTTGCGATGGCGAATACCGGAGAAGATGGAACGATGAGCTGTACGAGCTTTATAACGACATAGATATAGTGCAGCGAATTAAGATTCAGCGGCTTCGCTGGCTTGGTCATGTCGTTCGAATGGATGAAAGCGCCACAGCTCTGAAAGTATTCGACGCGGTACCCGCCGGTGGTAGCAGAGGAAAAGGGAGGCCTCCTCTGCGTTGGAAAGACCAGGCGGTAAAGGACTTGGGTACGCTTGGTATTTCCAACTGGCGCCAGTTAGCGAAAGAGAGAAATAACTGGCGTGCTGTGCTAAGCTCGGCCAAAATCGCATAGGCGGTTATCGAGCCAATGAAAGAAGAAAGAACAGTTTACAAAGTTTTGGCGGACGGAGAGCAAATTATTAAAATCTTCAATATTCCTATTGGAATGCTCTCAGAAGATGCATTAGAAGCAAGATACAAAGAATGAAGAAGAATGTACTTTTGAAAGCGATTCAGAAATAGAATGCGATTTGGATAAAGATTTATGTAATTATTTCTCTTTATTGTAATAAAACAAGAAATATTTCACTTTTAATGTTTAACTTGGCGTGCAAGTTGGCGGATGTAGCTAATTTTTTCAAAATTTTTATGATAAGATTATCATGAGACGCTCCTATGCTGACTTTGGTGACACTGCAACGATTATTTATATTTTTTGCTGCAACTTATATGGGCTCGCGACACTGTGCGCCGTAGTGTCTAGTTTCTATCAGATTCTTAAAGACGAAATTAGTTTTCTGACTGAAATTTTTATGTACGTGTGATCGTCTATCTCTTTTCAATATATTTAATATCGTAGTTAACGATTGTTCTAGCTGTTTCGCTTGCTCCTTTCAGAGATGACTTTATATTAATTTACAACTGATTATTGAACTGATAGTTCTGCACGTAATATGTATCAGAGCTGACTGGTCAGCCTTCAGTCAGCGCTGTTGTAAATCTTGGGAGGAATTACGAAAGAACCTATACAAGATGACATAAATGTTTATTAAAAGTGCTATACAGTGGTGCTCCAGTATAACGAATGATATAATGTCAGGGGTCGTTCGTAATACCGAAAAATTCGTTATATCGGAAATAATTTTACATGTATAAAAAAAAAACAAAGCAATAAGGCAATGAACAAAATTAAAAAAATATACCGAGTACGCATGAGAGTATAACTTGAGAGCATGAACTAGAGTTTTTTCAGGCAACATTTTCCAATATAACCCCCTTTCGTCTGAATGGAATACTGCATCAAGACTCAAGCTGTTGTTTTGAATAATTTCATCCAATTTTTTTTTTGAACGGCTCAACTAGATCACTGCGCGAAGACAGCTTCTCCCCAGATCCTTTGAGCAAACGAATACCAAAGCGTTTCTTAAATTTGCAGAGCCTTCCATTGCTGGCAAAAAAAAATGGTCTCAGGATATATTTTCTTATGCATTTGCCGAGCTTGTTCTATTAAAATGTTGCTGTCAATAGTGACATTGCATTCCCGTTTTGAGACAAACCATTTGTATAATAATTTTCCCATTTTGGGGTACTCGCCCATTCTCAATGATTGTCTTGATACTGTTCCAGAATAAGTAGTCTTGACATTTTTATTTAATTTTCTTTTATTCTTGATAATTGTGCAAATACTTGATTTAGCAATACCAAATTTTACAGATATTTCTTGAAGCGTTTTCCCATCTTTATAATCATCAATCAAATTTAATTTGTCTCCAAAATTAAGACGTTTCCGTTTTTTAATTTCAGACATATTTGTTAAACCACACTTCACAAAACTTTAATTGCAACTGACTTTAAAATATAATAATATGTAAACAAGACGCGAAATTCTACGCAAAACTGTCTAGACAAAATAACGGCATATTTGAACTGCACGTGTGCAAAGACAATAAAATAAAAACAACGTATCATTCGTTATACTGGAGCCGAATTATTTTCAATATTCGCTATATAGGAGCAATAATGTCGGCAAAAAAAGCGTTCGTAATAGTGAAGATTCGTAATATCGGCATTCGTAATACTGGAGCACCGCTGTATTTATTTAAAAGAAATTAAATTAACAACGATTTATAAAATATTTAGTGAACATTAAACCTGTTTAAACTATAATATGACATCCTGTCGTAAACTAAACGTTCATCTTTTTCTTGTTTTCCTTAGATTATTTTTCTTCTTATGGCTAAATTTAAAGTTTTGCTGCTGCCGTTGTTAATTCGCAAGAAAATTTTACACAACCTTTGAAAATTTCTATTGATGGAACTACTATATAAGTATGCTCAATTAAAGTAATCGGTATTTGAGTTTTCGGTTTAAAATTTCTGCCAATTTATATTTTATAAAACTCAGAAAGGTTTTATACATAGTTTAAGTATATTAGGAGATTAAATTACTTGTAATTTTATATCACAACATTTCTTTTTTACGATTGCGTTAGTGTTCGGTTAGAATTTTTTTTTTCTAGGTAGCAACCAAGAACGATAGAATTCGCCGTCCCGAAGAAAAATCATGTAAAGCAAAATGCGTGCAACGTCACAGGTTAGAATAGAGAGAATGGGAGAATTCAGTACAGCAATACATATGTGTACATGTACATGTAAAAACAATGTTAATGTCAATGTTACTGTGAACGAAAATAAAAGCATGAGCAATGTAAACGAGGCGTCTACTGTTCAAAATTCTCCCAAAACGACGATACGGGTAGAAAACGCTGATAGGGGCATTGACCCTTTTAAGAGATGTGCAAAGCTTGCGCACTCACCACCGCTAACTCCCTCGCAGGAAGCACAAGGCTCAGAGGACTCGCAAAAACCGAAAGAGACCAACTCAGTCGTGAATCATACGATCGCGGAAACTGTAAAAGAAAAGAGCGCATTTAGCAAACTTGGCGACGAAATAGACACGCTGCTAAGTATGCTTAGAGATAACGAGGGTAAACGCCGGACTATCCACCAACCAATGAGGGACACTATCGGCAACATTAAACAAATGTACAACCAAGCCAAGATGGAAGGTTTCAGATGCAGCCCAAATAAAGCAGTATGTTCTGACAACAGCACTCAGACAACATCGAAAAAACAGGGAACATGTCCTACGCAGACATCTTGAAAAAGGTGAAAAATGACGCCAAGTTTAAAGACTACGCTGAATCAGTGTCAAAAATCAGGCGTACGCAAAAGGGTGACCTACTGATAGAACTTATCAAATCCTGTCAAAAGTCTACGGACCTAAAGGCTATAGTAGGCTCGGTTTTAGGCAGTGAGGTAGCGGTCAAGTCGCTCACGCAACGTATCATAATAGAATGCCGGGACATCGATGAAGTGACTACGAAAGAGGAGGTTCATAGCGCAATAACAGCTCTCCCAGGGTTGGAAGATACCGAGGTATCAGACAAAACGGGACTCCGGGCAGCATACGCTGGAACTCAAACGGCAACGCTAAGCTTGCCAGTTCAGAAAGCCCAGAAACTTCTCCAGACTGGCAAAATTAAAATCGGCTGCGTCATCTGCCGTATAAGAGAACGCGTGCAACTCCAAAAGTGCTTTAAGTGCCTCGAGTACGGTCACATGTCTAGAAACTGCTCTAGCAAGACGGACAGGTCGAAACAATGCAGAAAGTGTGGCGTAGAAGGTCATTTTGCGAAAGAATGTAAAAACAGCCCACACTGTGTGCTGTGTAAATCTGCTAATGGGGATAACCTCGACCATATAGCTGGAAGTTACAAGTGTCCAGCTTTCAGGAAGGCTTTAACGAACCGACGCCCATGAGAATCATCCAAATAAATTTGAACCACTGCGAAGCCGCACAAGATCTGCTATTACAGACGGTCAGAGATGCAAGAGCAGACATAGCAGTCATAAGTGAACCTTACAAGTGCAAAGATGATGGAGCGTGGGTCAGCGATATTAAAAAATCCACAGCTATCTGGCTCTGCGGCGCATACGCATTCCAAGAGACGCTTAACGCCGACGAAGGATTCGTGCGCTGTAAAATAAATGGGCTACATATTATAAGTTGCTATGCAAGGCCAAGTCTCTCGGTAACAGAGTACCAGCAGCTATTGTTCAATATCGCCTCAGAAGCTCGTGGCAAGTCTCCGTTGATCATTGCGGGCGACTTCAATGCCTGGGCAGTGGAATGGGGTAGCAGATTAACAAATATGAGAGGGGAGGTGCTCCTGGAAACAT
Source organism: Philophylla caesio (assembly GCA_963971545.1). Lineage (NCBI taxonomy): Eukaryota > Metazoa > Arthropoda > Insecta > Diptera > Tephritidae > Philophylla > Philophylla caesio. The sequence continues at coordinate 33,693,288 of OZ020608.1, read as the reverse complement.
TCGCCCAGCTCGATGTTACGGTTCTGAATACAGGCTCTGCGCTGACCTTCAGAAAAATGGGTACTGGCTCGATAATAGACATTTCCCTTGCAAGCGATTTACTGGCCCAGAAAATCAAATGGATGGTAAGCGAGGAGTACACCCACAGTGACCACCAGGCCATTATAATAGATATAGCGGAGAAAAGAAACAAGCAAATGCCAAAGCTCACAGGGCCAAAATGGAAGGAAACGATGCTCGATAAAGATGTCCTGAAGTATATGGTGAAAGAGCTTACAACCATTACAGGACCAGCAGAAGAGGTGGTGAGTCATTTGGCTTCTAGCCTAACTGAAGCTTGCGATGCATCAATACCAAGAAGGTCAACAAATAAGAAATTCGCACCGTGCTATTGGTGGAACAGGGATATAGAACTACTAAGAAAACAATGCCTAAGTGCTAGACGGAAAATGCAGCAAAGCAGAGGGAGGCCAGAGTTTTCCGATAACCTAAATGCTCTTAGAAAGTCAAGGAAGAGCCTTAAAGCTGCTATAAAAGATAGCAAACTGAACAATTTTAAGAAAATATGCGACGCAGCAGACATAAATCCCTGGGGCACTGCTTATAGGGTAGTGCTAACAAAAACTAAAAGCGTTAAATCACCAAGCATTACGTGCCCAGAAATGCTGAGAAATATCATAACAAGCCTTTTTCCACAAAGGGACGAGGACATACCATCAGTCTTCCCATGTTATGAGAAAAGTGAAATCCCAAGGGTAACCGAAGAAGAGTTGCTAATGGCATGCAGGAAGATTCAGAACCGCAAAGCTCCAGGGCCCGACGGCATTCCAAATAAGGCCCTGAAGGCCGCTATTATAGCGCGGCCAGACATATTTGCGCATGCTTTCAACTCATGCCTTATAGAAGGTTATTTCCCAGTAAGGTGGAAGAAGCAAACGCTGGTGCTATTACCCAAAGGCAACAAACCCCCAGATGAGCCGTCGTCTTATCGTCCGATCTGCTTACTGGACACGCTTGGAAAAGTTCTGGAAAGGATTATATGCAACAGGCTAACGTCGTTTGCCGAAGAAAATGGGTCTCTCTCGATGAACCAGTTCGGTTTTAGAAAATTCCGTTCCACGATAGACGCGATTAAGACCGTTGTCGGCGTTGCATCGGACGCCATGAAGGGCAAGAGAAGGCTTGGCGGGAAAAAGGAATACTGCGCCATAGTAACACTAGACGTCAAAAATGCTTTTAATACCGCAAGCTGGCGATGCATTATAGAGACACTTATAAAAATAGGCACTCCAAGCTATATCATAAAAATAACAGCGAGCTATTTTTCGAACCGCAAGCTTCTGTACAGAAGCGATAATGGGCCGGAGATGTATAACGTGACAGCAGGGGTCCCACAAGGATCTGTCCTTGGACCACTCCTGTGGAACCTTATGTACGATGGTGTCTTGAGCCTAGAAATGCCTCGACGTACAAAAGTGGTGGCTTTCGCAGACGATGTTGCGGTAGTAGTTGTGGCAAAACATCTACATCAAATTGAAGCTGCAGCCGGAGAAGCTGTTTTAAAAATCAAAACTTGGCTTAACTTAATGCACCTAACGTTGGCCGACCACAAGACCGAGGCACTTTTGATAAGCAGCAGAAAGTGGAGCTTCTGAATATTCGCGTGGGGACAGAGATCATTACGTACAAGCCCGCTGTCAAATAACTGGGTGCAATGATTGACTCACGACTTAGCTTCAAGTCCCATTTAGAGTTCGTTTCAAAGAAAGCCTCGACAGTGCAGTCAAGCTTGTCGCGTATTATGTCAAACAACGGAGGACCAAGACACAACAAACGAGTTCTTTACAGTAGGGTTATAAGCCCAATCCTCCTATATGCGGCCCCAATCTGGGCAGACGCTCTGATCGTAAAAAGCAACGCGAAAAAGATAACAACTGTCCATCGGCTAAGCGCCTTACGAGCAGTCTGCGGCTTCCGCACAATTTCAGACGAAGCCTCTTTTGTCATAGCTGGAATGATGCCAGTAGATATTATGGCCCATGAAATGAAACGAATTTATGATAAGCTTTCCGAAAACAATGGAAGATTAAACCCAAAAGTAGTAAAGGCAGAAGAAAGGGAAAACTCAATGAACATTTGGCAGGCTCGTTGGAATAGCTCCCCAAAGGGCAGGTGGACCTACGAGCTGATACCAAATATCAGCAAATGGGTTGAGAGAAACCACGGTGACACAAGTTTTCATTTAACACAGTTTCTCTCGGGCCATGGGGTGTATCGAAAATATTTAAACAAATTTGGACACGATAGCTCCCCTTGCTGCCCAACATGCAGAGTCAGCGACGAAGACGCAGAACATATTATGTTCCAATGCCCACGCTATGCTCCTCAAATCCGGGCAATTTTGAACGGAGAAACCTTCATTGACTCCATGCTTCAGTCAAATGAAAAGTGGAATAAAATATGCGCTCATGTAACGCGCATTCACATAGACCTGAGAAACGCAGAGATGGCAAGACGTCACCAACGAGACACGTAAGGAGCAAATAAGCTAACCAGCCCCGTGAGGTAATACCTTTTTTGGCAGTTCCGCGGGGAGAATGGTCGTTGTGGAGAGGGTTTAGTATCGTAGGTGTAGCCTAGATGCTGCAAGTCGTGCATGCGGCTATGGCGGCATAGCAGTACTCATGAGAGTTACCTCTCCCCGGCCGTCAACCCCAAAAAAAAAAAAAAAAAACATATGTACATACCCAGCAAGACTGAGCTAACGCATTCTCCAATACATTCACAACATTTTCGAAGAAAACTAACACACTTGCATTTTGCTTTCCCATTGCTATTGAATGGTTACATGAGAAAGTAATATGGGAATAAGTTGATGATTATATTCCTTATTTACTATGTCAGTTGACTGCCATTATTAGTGCTGTGAAAAAATAAACCTGACAGTCGCCAAAAAGAACCCATTAGATTAACCATTAAACGTGCTACTGAAATGTATTTATATGTGTATATTAAACAACAGTTTAAAAAACAAATCAAAATAAGAAATTCGGAAACCATTAACCGAAATATACAGTTTCGAATAAACATTTTATCATTTTACATATGCGAGAATTCAATTTCTACCTTTCAAGTTTTTGTTTGAGTTTGCAAAGAATATTTCTGGACCTACTTCATAGCATGAAGTTAAAAAATAAATCCATGCTACGTGGAGGTTTTAAGACTCTTAGAGAGTTAGAAAAAATATATCCATATCGGTAGTTTTTGAAGAATTTTCTTGCCAAATCCTGAACTTTTGATTGAATTTTCCTCGTATTTTGAGTGAACTCTCAAAATATCTTTTAGGGATAAGTATTCGCATAATATTCCTTATATTTTATAAATAAGTTCCCACGGTTACAGGATCTAAAACAACATAAGTCAATCGACTACTTTTGCAACGCTACATCACTATCATATGCTTAAGACAGCTGTCAAATTACAATCGTCAACATTGCAAAAACTGAATAATTTTCAAAAAAGCGGTTGAATTGGGTAAGTTCATTTTATTTTGGCTTTATAAATGGTATTTACTTTTCATTGAAGAATTCAGAAGCAATAGGGTAAAGTGCGACGAAAATGCACTGAGCTGAACCTGAACAGAAGAAAATTTTACTTAACCGCTGCGATGTCAACAAGTGTGTTGCTTAAATTTAAATTTACACTAATATCTACTAATTAGTGTTTTGAATTTTCAGATCAAAAAATTGCTGTAATAGTAAAAAAAAAATGTATATATAATAATAACTAACTTGTTTATTAGCTTAAAATTGTTTGCGGCACATAATTTAATTGCTTATGAATTGGGTCTAATTACTTTAATTAATTAACATACGAAATTATTAATTCAATATTACAATAATAGCCACATTTAAAAATCATTAAATACTAAATAGAGAAATTAAATTTAAACAAAATTGTATATTTAAATTTAATTGTTATTTGTTTTATTATATATGGAGTAGGAATAACGGATAGAAAGATGTGTTATATAATACATTTTTTATACCTTACCAATATGCGATAGTTCTACCGCATAACTTTCCAAAAATAATGCATTATATAGTATCATTTTTTAATATCGGATTGAAACGAGACAACTATCGAAAAAGTAATAGTAAACAGCAATGGATACAGTAGGATTGTCATACGGCCCTGTATAAATTCATGGAAATGAATATGTAATAGTTAAAAGGTGTGTGTCAGGGATCAGCAACGGGTGATTGTAAAATGTTCATACATAATTGCTCTGAATATACATAAGTATGCCTTTACGCTCAAGCGATCAAACTTGTTCGAACACTCATACATAATTGATCAACGTTGATTTTAATTCAATCAAACCATGCCATATACACTTCTTCACTTTTCGTTTTTGTAAAACACTTCAGCATAGCAAAGCGCACATCCCCGCGCGCGCTCTTACAACCCCTTGCCTACTACCGAAACTTGTACGATAGGCCAATTAGGGACATGCAGAACAAAGTTCCTAAAATAATTACATCGGGAGCAATTTTTCTTGGAATATTTGAAGTATTTTGAGTTCACATAATTTTTTTATGATCAGATCTGCATAAAGAAGTTATCTTTTTACTATAATGTAAGGCTAAATTTTAACATTCGATAAAACGATGTGATGAGTATATTTTTGAGCCAACCAAGTCCGACTGGGTATGCTATAGCTGCTCGCTTGAACTATTCGCTGATTGGCTGTAGCTTATGCTTCTACTTGGTTTTTGTTATTTTTGCACATCAAAATTTATTGATTTGAAATTTTTGGGCATCGCTGCTCAAATACATGAATTTTATTTTGAGCTAATAAATTTATAATTGCTTAATTTTGTGTCATAAAACATAATTTTGAAGTAAAAAATTTTATATGATGGTTAACCTTTTGGCGGACCTATGCATTAACGACAAACATTTTTTGACTACTCTTTTGCTATGAAATTTTATACACTTTGGTTTTTTGGCATAAATTCAAGAAAAATTCAAATTAGTATTATAAAATATAAATAAATTAATTAGTGGGCTTATTGTGGAAATCAAAAAAGCGAGTCTTTGTTGAAGAATTACACAATGACAAGTTACACTTTACACAAAACGCTTGAGATTCGCTGGTGCATTTTGAATATTTGCATTGTTTCTTCCCAGTTCTCTCACGAAAAAAGCACCAGTGTTCCAATTGATCATATCGCACCACTTCTATTGGTAAAAAGGTTCATTTCACATCTTTACCATCGAATACATCCTGATAAGGTTGAGCTGCCAATATTCCAAACGGAAGTGGCAGAAGCCCTTTACAACTACCAAGTGGTAGAGAAAAAAAGGTTGGCAGCCCATCCTCTTCGTCGCCAAAAGAAAGTCCGATTTGGCGACGAAGAGGATGGTCTGCCAACCTTTTTGATAAAAGCCGCAAGGTTTTCGTGTCATGCCACAACACAGAGGAAACATCGATACCGTAGGCGTTGCCCACGTACTCCTCGGAATAGCCACGTTTCACTTTTTTTTGCGTGAGTGTTACATCGCTTGAAAGCTTACAATTAGGCAAACGATTTGGACGTACAGCACCTAAACTGTAGATTCCTCGGCTTCGAAGATATGTGAGCAGTCATAAAGATGTATAAAAATTATCAAAGTAGATAATGTGGTTGACGAAATTGGGAACGTGTTTTGACAGACGAACAACGACGGCATGTATTGACGAAGAACGGTCCCAGAAATTTTCGTTGCGCACATTTGCTCGTCTACGCAAAGCCGAGAAAGCATTGGGACTGTCAAGTACCTCTCATTAAAATGGTTTATTATTTATCATTATAATGCAAATAACGACGAATTTCCTCAAATCGTAGTACTGGCATCGTTTTACCAATAGCTTCAAAAGCATTTTTTCCCCAATACAATCGTACATTTGGGAAGCGGTAAATTGACATATAAATCAAAATGCTTATAAAGATGCATTGCATCTACATTGAGTTTTGTAGTAATTTCCTGTTGACGGGCGTACAATTTTGTTTGTTCGGCAAGGTGACCCAAGAGTTTATCATCTGCAAAATAACAGAAACAGTCGTACGGTGATTTCAAGTTTTTTAAAACTTCCGGTAATTGTTTTCCTCCGAGAAATGCTATTTCTTCTGAAAAAATTTAAGTTCTTTTTACTATCACGTAATATATTTGAATTCTGGATTATCATTTTTTATTGTCAGAACATCGCCGGTGAATTTTCCACTTGTAGAAACGTTCGCAAAACTTCCCACTTCTGACATTTTCGGTGATCTAGAACGCTTTGCACGGCGGGAAACTAGAGCCGGTATCAGCTGAGCATTTCCATCGGCTTGATCAAATGTAGCAGTCACACTAGGTTGAAGGGACTCAGTTTCTGCATCATGCGCCGCACACGATACAGTTGATACCGGTTTATGTTCTGATAGAGCAGCAATCGCCTCTTGCGAAGCATGAAAATAGTTAGTTGCTACTATTGCTTCTTCTGCAGTTTCAGTAGACCTTTTTTTCTCGATATTTATAGATTGTTACATCAGGTTCAGCGTTTACTATATAGTTTCCGTCTGGCACACTATCATCGCCGTCGAAATCACTTTTATCCTCTTCTGCATTTTCGTCATCAGTGGGCACCGATTATATTAGTTTTCTTATATCTTCATCTGACATCTCCGATAATTTGAAAAGTTTTTGATGGCTCGCCATGGCTAAAAAATATATGTAAGTATTTTAACATTCCAACTCGTATACAAATGCACCTTCGCATTTACAAAAATAACTGGTGCTCCTTCCTAGAGATAACATTGTAAAACTAAAAATCATATAATTCGAAACTGACGAAGAGCCATGACTAACTTTACGCGGTACTGCGGGCTTCGGATTCTGCGTTACTTCGCCAGCTTACTATAGTTTTTTAACCTACAATTTCTGGAATAATAAATTTAATAATAACAACTACTTACCGTTAATTTTTTTATCTCACTTCGACGGTCAGAAGCATTTTTTTTTTTTTAGAAATAAGAAAACTTTCACACGAATTTTTTTCACCAGTTTCAACGAAATTTCAAATTCAACTAGTTTATGCTACAAAGCTCTGCCGAAGCGACTAACACATTTTTGAAAAGAACAATCATCGCCTACTTAGTGTATATTTGACACATGATTCAATTATTAAAGGTTGGATAACTAAGCAGTGTTCTCCCTTACTCTTAACAGGTGGTCTATCTTATTTAACATAGGTGCATTTTTTAAGCATGTTTTTGTGTGAATTGTCTAAAATATTTTAAAATCGTGGTAGAAAGTTAAATTTTTAACAGAAAATAGGAAATTGACATCACTTTTTCGTTTTGACTGTTTGACTTTTTCTTATTCGCTAAAATTATTTTTTCCAAATACATCAATTGAGTAAGTATTATATTAAAATTTACATATTTTGGAATAAAATAATTCGTTTTACATTCAATAGGTCTCGTAAGCTGTTGCGTTCCAAGGAGTTGGTGCTATTTCATTGTACAAGTATTAAAGTAAGTTCAATCTGGCGTTTTTACAATCAAAATAACGACAAACCAGCTCTTTACAGGATTGTTTGTTGAAGTGCATTGCCTGCCATTGTGAGTGTACCTATTTGAGAGTGTGAAATTGCCCGGGTGCAGAACCCATACGCATACAAGTAAGTCAAAATAAAAATGAAATGTGGATGCGTATATAATCAAAGAACATTTCCCCTATAGCTTTTCGATCCTTGCTTTTGCTTAACTGCAGTACCCGTACACGCACCCGTTGGAGAGTGTGATCCTGCCCGAGTGCAGCACCCATACGCATACAAGTGAGTCAAAACAAAAATGATATGTGGAAGTGTATATGTATATTAAAAGAACATTTCCGTTGAAAGTTCAATTAATTATCAGATGACGTTGCCGAACATTATTAGTTTATTCTGTTATACATATGTACATATTAAGCGAAATGCCATCTTTTAATAACAGTCATATATCTTTATTGGAAACATGAATGTTTAAAGCGTTCTTATTGGCAATAAGGATAATGTTTAGACGTTGGCGGTTTGATAAGTCATTGACTTTTGAATATATATTTGTTTTCGTCGAATAACATCTTACCACCCAGCCTTTGTTCAGGTTTGGAAATAGGCAATAGTCACATGGGTTTAAATCTGGGGAATATGTTGTATGGGGTAGCAATTCGGAGCCCAATTCATGGATTTTTGATAATCCTTTGAAGTGGTTACACGGTTGCGCTTATGGTCGTGTGCAATCGCCACTTCTTAAACATTGAAACTAAAAAAGTCACTGACTTATCAAACCGCCCTCGTAAATGCAAAGTCATTTAGCATGTCCATAATGCACTTAGTTTATAAGAGTTAAATCCGTTTTAACGGTAAAGTTAGAAAATTAAAATTGGTTTATATAATTTGTTAATAATTATTTTTTTTTAATAAGCATAAAAATAATATTTTTTATTTATTTTAAAAGGATTACATTAATTATTAAATTTAGTGCATGAATAATTTTAATAAATAAACAATTTTTAAGAAAATAATTAAGGAGCAGTTAGCTATTTTAAGCACATAATCCTCACTTAAAAAACTCCCTTACATAAAATCCCCAATCATCAAATTCCCAAAATAATAATCCCTAATTTCTTAATCCCAAATTCAAAATCCTCAAAACCCTAATATTAATAACAAAATTCATAATAATGTTACTAAGTCTTAAACCCGTAATCTACGTCGTTTTTATTGTAAATTTTATATCTATTGTAAATGTTATTTAATTTATTTTTATTTTAATTATATTTGTTTGTTGAGATGTAAAACCAATTGAAGGAAAAATTTTTGTGTTTGCGGACATTCCGCATCTGCTAAAATTAGTCCGCAATCATTTTCTCGACACGGGGTATATTTATAAAAATAAAATTATATTGGCAAAAACGATTGCGCAGTTGCTGACTTTGACTTCGGTTTCGGACGCTTCAATTGTGTACAAGTTAACGGAAGAACACCTCACGGTGCATCATGCTGGCCGTCAGAAGGTTAAGTTGGCGGCACAATTGTTTTCGAACAGCACCTCAAGCGCAATTCGGCGATGCTATACGCTTGGCCATGAATTGTATAATGCCATAGAAACAGCCGAATTTATATCTATTATAAACGACTGGTTCGACGTATTTAATAGCAAATTCAGTACGTTTCAGACATTGCCAATGAAGAAACCTTTTGGGATGGATTTACTCGCCCAAATGCAGTGCCTTAGAAATATGGATGTATGTATGCAACAAACAAGGGCTGTAGGGCGGCAATCGCTGTTACCATTTCAAAAAGGTATTCTTATGAGCAATGACTCGCTCAGAGGCTTATATGAGTACGTACAGAGAAGGTACGACTTCAAATACATCTTGACGTATCGTTTAAATCAGGACATAATTGAGCATTTTTTTGGTGCAATGCGTGCAAGAGGTGGACTTCACGACAACCCTAGTCCCATGCAATAAAAGTATAGGCTGCGGAAATATTTGCTAGGTAATATTTATTTAAAAATACACAAATGTACATAAATATGAATAACATAAATCTATTTACTCATGTCAACATTCCAGCTCGCAACACGGTAACCTTTGCTGCTCAAGGAAATGTAGAGTGCGACGAAACCGAGTGGCTTCGCCTTAACTACAATTCAGTAGAGAATCTGAAAGATTTTCTTACTGATGATGAGGTGGTTTCCAGTGAGTTCGAGATGTCCACCGAGCTAGCATTTCCAACCGAAATTCAACAGCCGGGAATCGACAGTCTTCACGAAGATGCGCTGGAGTATATAGCAGGCTTCATCATAAGGAAGCTTGGGTTAATTGATTTTATTTCTAATGAGTCTACACTCACGTGGGTGGACGAAGTGTCTAGAGGAGCACTAACGAAGCCAACTAGCGAGTTTTTAAATCTAATAAAAAACCTCGAGGCAGTGTTCACGAATTTTAACGGCGAAAAAATTAATGTATGTCAGAACTATTTGGAAAAGCTTTATGCTTGTTCTAATCACGTGAGCGCCAGCGTGGAGGTGAAGAAGCTTTTTTTTAAATGCAGGATGCACCAGCTTATGAAAGCTCTGAATAGAGCCAATAAAAATAAAAAAAAGCATTATAGTAAAATAAAGGTAAGCAAAAATGCTAATGTTATTGAAACGTAAACCATCCAAGATTCATATTTTTATGTTTTAATTAACAGATGCATTCTTCATTTTAAAAAAAGCTTCTTGGCGTCTGGGCTGGCAGTTACTTGGCTTTGTTAAGACTTCTCTGGAAACTTTAACCATTCATGTGAAGGTAGGCTCGTTAAAAACATATTCCATCACTCCCAGCATTTTTGCAATGGCTAATTACTTGGCATGTACAATATCGTTTTAAAAGCTATAAATTAATTGAATTACTAACTAAAACTAATTTAACAATGTATTTATTGAATGTATGAGCAAATTTAAAATACTTGTATTAAATAAAATAGTAAAGTACTAGTAATAACAACCAAATCATTTAACTTTGTTGTTTTTATTTCGGCTAATAAAAAAAGTTAAATAAAGCTAGTAAGAAATATTAGAGAAGTTTTCAATATTACGGAAGTTCCTCGAAGTTAGACGGATTTATTCACAAGCATACATATGTACGTAAGTAAAATTTAGAACACCGTAAGACCGGCTCATATTTCAGGGTGTAAACGTTTTTAAGATTTTGCTATCAGAAATTATGTTTAAAAAGTCAAAATAACATAAAATTTACGTTAATACGCGCCACAGCTTTTACCGGGGTAAAACTTTTTGCATAAAATTTATTAGTGACAATTTCTGATATATATATTTTTTGTTACTAAACATGTAGTTTATATTCTTCCACCAACGACCAAATTGGTGTATTTTTTCTACCACCTTTTCGCAAAAGGGGATACAATTTTGCCCCTTTTCTACTTCCTTCCTAAATGCAACCTTTTGTAAGATAGAACCAAATTTGGCTGTCAATATTTACCCAACCTTTAATAATTGAATCATGTATTTGACACGAATCAAACGTCTTTCCAACCAAATTTCGCTTTTTCTGTCATCCAGTTTGTCTACCGGCAAAAAAATCAAAGCGTTCATTTGTGCCTTTTTTGATTTATTCTCCATCAAAAAAATCATGTTGAGTTAAACGAACAAATACCCGAATTGAGTGATTTGAGTCAATCAATGATTAAATCATTGGGCGAACACGAACCACATGGATTGATTTAATTAAAATCAACATTGAATACGAGTGTTCGAACAAGTTTGATCGCTTGAGCATTAAGGTATATAATCAGTGCAATGATTATGTATGAACATTTTACAATCACCCGTTGCGGATCTCTGGTGTGTGCACTAGTTTAATTCAGCCGTGTCCCGTAGGGTACCTTGTGATGGTTAAATAACGCCTATTATTGTACTTTTCGTTTTTGATTGGTTGTCAGTTGCCAAATCATTACTATTACGTATTTTAATATTTGACAATTTTATTGAGCTCAAGGCCATTGGCCATATGGAAGAGTTTTGTGTGGAAAAAACAACAACAGCTTTTTAATGGTAGAAGCTATAGTACTATTTCCGAAATCACCACATTTTCTCATCAGACTTCTTTTTATTAAATTAATTAAATTTTTATAAATGTTTGTTTATTTTTCTGTTGGCCTAGTAAATGTTAATTTTACAATTTTTATTGAGCTCAAGGCCAGTTAATGGAAGATATTTGTGAAAAAACTACAACAGTTTAACAGTTTTAACTGTTGTTGTTTTTATAAAAATTTTCCATAAACTGGCCTTGAGCTCAATAAAAATTGTAAAATTAATTAAATTTTTATTCTTCATAACATCTCTGCCAAGATTTGAACCCTGGAACTCGGAGTTGCAGAGCCAACACGCTAAATGTTGTGCTACGCTAGCCGAGTGGACTATTGCGTTTGTTCCATCTTGCTTAAACAAACCAACCAATGATATATTAACAAGTATGAAAAGTCGTCATGTTTTAGGAAATCAGTATGCGACTACCAAAAGTCAAGCTGTAAAGGCGTGAACAAAAAAGATTATATGATTATAAATATTACAAGAATAAATTAATACTTATTTTCAATGACATGCCAAGAAGGATAGATTTAAATAAGATAGACCACCTGTTACGAGTGAGGGAGAAGGCTGCTTAGTTATCCAACCTTTTATAATTGAATCATGATGCACATATGTACATACATACATATGTATTTATCCAAAGCAATCAAAGTATAAAATTGTTGATAGTGGAAATAAATTATTTTATTTAACTACATATATTAAAATTAATTCATTTACCGGTTTATATACTATAGTTTTTAATATACAGAAATGCATTTATGTCTAGTTCATATTTTTATTTAATTTCTAATTTCATACACTTCGAAACATCAATCAACAATATTTACATATGTACGTATCAAACAATATTAAAGTCAACAATCAGTATTAACATTTTAAAAATTATGTTTACTTAAATCCGAGGAGTCTTTTAAATGCTCGCCTATAGTCCAAATTAAATATTGTATAAATAACTGGATTCAGCCCTGAGTTGATGTAACCCAACCAGGTAATAAAGTTCTTAAATTTGTTAGTGGGACAGCAAGTGTCGCAAAAGGGCAGAATTACATACATCAAGAAGAAAGGCAGCCAACATATAACGAATACTCCCATAATAATTCCCAAAGTGCGTGCAGCTCGTCTCTCTTTAGACAAAGATATCTTTTGTTTTTCCTCAATAAACTGGTATACACCGCCTGGCTTTTTCTGCAGCGGTATAGCCACTGAAGATGCGGCACCTGTCGAGGATTGTGGCGGTGTTATTTTTAATGAAGTATTCTCATCATTATTAACATCCATTTGTCCGGTGCCTCGCGGTACTCCTTTCGGATCACTTTTACTGCATGCAGAAATTTTGCAATTTTCCAGGCCTTTGTTTCCAGCGACCATGAGCATTAATTGTTCGGCTTTAATTGTATCCATGGATGAGGGCGTTTTTTCGTTATTCAATTCGCCATCGTTTTTTTGCTGGTGTTTCTTTCGCACTCTCATTTTACCTTGCTTAATCGAGTCTTTTATTTTTGAACGACGAGTTTTCTTTCGTTGTACCATAACAACTATGCATTGTTCTTTTTCTTCGACATTATCTTTAGTTAGAATTTCGTTATTCACGATATTTTCGCTGCTAATAGAGTCCTGATCATTTGGTATTATAACTGAAGACGTAGATTCAGTCGAGGCTTTACCGCAACTCAACAATGTCAAACAGAGTGAACTCAGCGCATAGTTTTCTCGTCTACCATTTACGTTGCTCATTACCGGTGTCTCAATATCGCCACCACTTTTCATTGCGATTGTATTTATTTTTGCCACTTTGGCACGTTCCCGTAATCGCCGTCTTGTTGCAATATAGATTTCGATGTATACGATAGTCATTATTGCTAATGGAATAAAAAATGATCCCAATGACGAGTATATTACGTAACCTCGGTTTGATGTTAATTCACAAGGTGTAGCACTTGTAAATTTATCCGGCCAGTCGTTCCAACCAATAAGCGGTGGCGAACTAATTACCAAAGAGAGAATCCATACACCGGCTATTAATAATAGAACTCGGCCCACTGTTCTCTTTTGTGCATAGTTAATTGGATCTGTTATCGCCCAGTAACGATCAAGAGCAATTGCGCATAAATTGAGTATAGAAGAAGTACAGCATAAAACGTCACAAGTTAACCACATCTTGCACACATGAATACCGAATTCCCATCGACCCAGGATCGAGTACGCTACGTTGAATGGCAATACAAGTAATGCTACTGTGAGATCTGCTACAGCTAGTGATACAATAAAGAAGTTTTGAACTATTCGCAGAGGCTTATAAGTGAATACGCTTAAAATAACTAGAATATTTCCTATTATTGTTAGAATAATTATAATGGAAAGCACTACTGTGGTGACAATAGCTTCCCATTCTGGAACGGCCAACTGTATACCAAAGTGGCTCCAGTAGAGCTCCTCAGTGTCTATAGAGGTGCCGCATCTACCCCCGGTTCCCGACTGGCCGATATTAATTGTAGAGGCAGTCACGAAAGCGGTAGCCGTTACAGTAGCTGTTTCGACGGTGTTTATTAAAGTGGAAACACTTGTTAATATAACCTCGGTACTTTTGTTGATGCCTAAGTCCTTCGAATATTCGTACATATCGTTGGAAATGTTCAACAACAACAAAGCATGTTTCTGAGTAGGCGGCATGGTTCATTTTCCTGGGTTAACGATTTAGTTCTTCACACCTGTTTGAAGCTTTAGTAATTTATTCTACATATAATACAATGAATATATACATATGTAAATCCCCAGATTCTGATCAACGCTTTTTTTAAATGTCTACGCGTCCAACGTTGTAGCGTAGCAATTATTCGCCGACTTTTTCTGAAAATATAAAAGTATGGAATTAGTCAATAACAACATCTCTTTTATGTGCATATATATTTAAAACTACATTACAAATATTTATTTCATTTAACTCCACACATAATAAAAAATATCGGGAAACGTATACCTTTAAACTACATATTACAATTCATGGCGAATATATTTACCTCTGCTCTAAAAAGCTCGTCTTTCGTATCCAATTTTTGAAAGCATTTCTTAAAAATTAAAATCCTTTTAATCTGAATATGAGACGCCATTTGAAATATTAGTCACTTCTGAGTACGGAAAAAAATAAAGCAAAAATCAGTAAGAGGCTTTTAATTACGGAAAACCAAAACTTCGAATATATCGCATTTTCGGAAATTCCCGTAGAAGGCATAGAACATGAAGGCATGTACATGTATTTACATACATACATTCAATTGTATATGTATAACTGAAATTGGTATAACATAAGTACTCAAAAGTACACGCTCATAAATAGTTACAGTTAAATATATAAATCACCTCATGTACTACTATAAAAAGGGCTGTCAGAGTAATGTTCTGGGCTCTTCTGCGACTTGAAGTAATCGGGCAACAACCATACAAAATATTTTTAAAGCGAAGCGTAACGCAGCATACAAGTAAATGTAAAATAAACTGTGAATAAAGTAAAGCTAAAAAATTTTGATTTGGTCATTTTTAAATTGCCACAACGGCAACAAATCTTTAAAAATATTTTTTCCCAGATAATTCAATCGTTAAATAAATATGCCGAGCCAGTACAATTGTAATAATTGCGGACAGAAAGACACCGAACGAATGGTGCAGTGCGATTCGTGTGATCGGTGGTTCCACTACGAATGTGTCGGGGTAAATAGCAACGTAGCTAATATAAGCTGGAATTGTAGCTCTTGCGGATCCGCGCAGCCAGCATATACTGAACGAAGCACCTCCGCTCCCCCTACAGAAAGTGTGGAAATTTCCGCCGATGCCTCAGAACAGCCACAAGCGTCATCATCGCCTACTATTGGTGTAGACGACATCTATCCCGCGACAACCCAAAATAAAGGTAGTCAACAACCTATATATAAGGACACGACGGTAAGCAATCCAGTAACGATGACACCGATAGTGACTTCAGTGCCCATCACATCCACCGCGGTCCACGAGAGCTCCGCAACATTGCATTCAGGGATAATGTTTCCCCCTGCTAAGCAAATGGCTGCGCCAGCAACAATGTTTACAGGCTTAGATCAGCAAGCTCCGCAACATTCTATACCTTAGCATTGACAGCTAATACCATCTCTCCAAAAAGTAATGAGAGTCTCGCTCAACTGCATATACTACAGCTGCAACTGTTGGAAGAAGAAAGAAAAATAGAGCAGAAATATTTGCAAAAGAAATACGAAATACTGAGTCAAGGTGGCTCGGTCACTGGAATTAACCGTTCGACAGTAACTCCAACTTCATCACAGCTTGCAGCTAGACAAGCGATTCCAAAAGACCTGCCTGTTTTCAGTGGGAACCCAGACGACTGGCCGCTGTTCTTAAGTAATTACGAAAACAGTACAGAAGTCGCAGGGTACACCGACGCAGAAAATCTCATGCGATTGCAAAAGTGCTTCAAAGGTAAGGCTTTTGAGATGGTACGATGCAAATTACTTTTACCTGATATGGTTTGTGAAATAATTCAGACACTTAAAATGTGTTTTGGGCGGCCAGAACATATATTAGAATCATTAGTGGAGAAAGCCAGGGGATTTCCACCGCTAAAGGAGAAATTAAAGTCTCTTTGACTTCGTGTTGTGTGTGCAAAATATCTGTTCCACTATGGAAGCTTGCCATATGGAAGCGCATTTAAATAACCCGATGTTGGTGAAAGAGTTTGTCGACAAGCTTCCAAATCAACATAAATTAAATTGGGCAATGTTGCAGCGCGACGAGCGAGTACCGATTATTAAAGCGTTTAGTGATTGGATTTTCCAAATAGCGGAAGCTGTGAGCAAGGTGGTCACTCCGCGCGTATCGTCGAAAAAAGGCGCGGTAATTAACGCGCATACACAATCATTTGATAACGAAAATCATAAAAAGGTAGGGTGTGTTGCATGCGGGCACAACGATCACAAAATACAAATGTGGGTAGAATTTAGCAAGCTCAGTTTGGAGCGCAAGTGGGATGTTGTGAAGGCAAACAAGTTGTGTCGTCAATGCCTTAACATTCAACGCCGAAAGTGTTTCTCTAGTAAAGAATGCGGTACCGATGGCTGCAAATCGAAACACCACAGGCTCCTTCACAAAAGTACATCACCACCTGTTAACGCATTTCCAGCTGTCCAACCGAATCAAAATACGGCATTAGCCATAGTTAACAATCAACTGGTAAATACGCACATAGATGTTGACGAAGAGACACCCTGTTTCCGCATAATACCAGTACGCATATATTCAAAAGGTGCGTCAATAAATACATTCGCCTTTTTAGATGAGGGCTCATCCGTCACATTGATGGAAAAACATATATACGATTCGCTGGGCTTAGAAGGCGAGCATGAATCCTTGTGTCTTCGCTGGACTGGCGAGAATACTCGCATCGAAAGCGACTCAGTGAGAACGTCGCTACAGATTTCGAACACTCGTGATGGTGTGAAGTATCATGTAAATGAAGTGCACACTGTTTTGCGATTGGGCTTGCCTAGTCAGTCTCTTAATATGGATAAAATTACGCATAAACATCCATACTTGCGCGGATTGCCAATCGAGTCGTATGAAAACGCTGAACCAACTATCCTAATAGGAGCCAATTGCTGGAAGCTAGCTGTGCCAATCAAGACTCGTGAAGGAAACTGGTTCGAGCCAATTGCCACCAAGTGCCGCTTGGGTTGGAATTTGCAAGGAGGTAATGCTAACCACTTTGAATCGCACCAGCTAAATATTCATGTATGTAACTGCGAAAAGAAATACGAAAACCTTCACGAAGAAATTAAAGAGTATTTTAACCTTGAGGCGCCACAAGCAAGTAAGTTGATGTCCTCTGATGACCAGAAGGCGATGCAGATTTTAAATTCCAAGTGTCATCCAATTGACGGACGGTATGAAGTTGGTTTATTGTGGAAGCAAGAAGGCGCAAAGTTACTTGCTAGTTACGACAACGCTCTTAAACGATCCACCTGCATGCAGAGAAAGTTAGCTAAAGACGCGAATTTACAACGTAATATGCAAGAACAGATAAACAACCTCATCAACAAAGGCTACGCAAGAAAATTAACTACAGGTGAAATTAATGGTTCACCGGATCACGAGTGGTACCTTCCGATATTCATCGCGCTAAATCCCAATAAACCCGGAAAATTACGGCTAGTGTGGGATGCGGAGGAGCTACACAACCCGAACATCTACATCATGCGAGCGCTTACGTTCGGCATCAGCTGTGCACCATGTATTGCACACTTTGTTCGCGACTTAAATGCTGAAAAGTACAAACACAAATTTCCAAGAGCAGTAGAAGCAATCCAAAAGTACCACTACGTCGACGATTTCATCGACAGCATCGATACTGAAGACGATGCGTTGAAACTCGCTGTACAAGTCAAGAGCATTCACGCCAAAGCCGGCTTTAACATTCGTAACTGGGCATCTAACTCATCAACTGTTCTCAAGGAACTTCAAGGAGATCCTGGCGAAAATCAATCTCCCAAGGACATGGCGCATACTGAAAAGATATATAATGCTCATAATTGCAAAGAGCAAAGAGTCACGGTAGTCAAAAGCGAGCGGATAAATACGGTAAATAACAGGTTGGAAACGTCTGCCAGTAAAGGTGGAATGAATTTTGTTGACGCAACTATTAATAACTTTACCTTTAGTGCATTAGTAGACACAAGATGTATTGCATGTATCAAGACGATACATTATTTATGTTGGGAGACATTGAGTTAACTGGAAAAAAGCAAAAGTTATTTGGAACGGGGCAAGGTCAGATCATAACATTAGGCAGCTTTACCGCTGATAGGGTGAAAGCTGCTGAGAGGGCAGTGGATCATGGAGTAGCTGGGATGGTTACTGTCGGTGCGTATGGAGGTGCTGAAGGGTTTGTGTCAGACCGAAACGAGTTAATGGATGACGAGATTTGTCAGGATAGGGTTTTCGAAAAACAAAAGAACGATACTTGCGGTAAATTAGAAGCGACATCAGGGGTCATGTAAAGCATGCCAAGAGTCGGATAAAGTCGATATATCGCATCTAAAAGAGCGCGATGCGGTAAAGGACGATATAGTTATTCCAGCCAATTATGAGATAGAGGGTCGAGAAAAATTAGAAAGGGTATTAAAGCATTCGAGCGAGAATGGTTTACATATTAAATGGGAAAAGTGTCAGATTTTAAAAAATAAAATTAATTTCTTGGGATACATTGTAGAAAATTGGCGAATTCTTCCTTCGTAAGAGAAAACATATTAGGTTAAAAACTTTTCAGTACCTATGAGTAAAAAGGAGCTTCAACGGTTCTTGGGTTTGACTTCATTTTTGAGAAGGTTCATTGAAAATTATGCGGTGGTCCCTAAGCCGCTCTCAGATTTACTGCGAAAGGATGAAAAGTTCAAGATTAGTGAAGAGCAGCTATTGGCGATTGGCCCGCTTTAAACATATTTTATCCAAAGGCAGAGACGGAGTTACATGCGGATGCATCAAAATTTGAATATGGGGCAGTTATGTTGCAAAGGAACCCAGAAGATCAGTTGTTCCATCTAATAGAGTATATGAGTCGTAAGACATCACAAGCAGAGGAAAAGTACAGTGCGTTTGAGCTTGAGGTTTGAGTTAGCGATTGCAACGCATTAACAAGGACAGTTAAAAAACAAGATGTACCTGACAGAGTAATGAGGTGGGCAATGTATTTACAGGAGTATAAGTACGTAGTCGAGCATAGACGCCCTCAGTCGAGTGTACTGTTTAATAGTTGAGGACTCGCTAACGTTCCGGATAAGAGAAGCACAATTACAAGATGACTGGATTAGAGCGGTAAGAAAGGTATTAGAGAACGGAGCTTATGATAATTTCTTTTTGAGCAATGACTTGCTGTATAACGATCGCCTCATGGAGTTATTAGTTGTTCCTTCCTGTATGGAAGAAGAGATTATTAAGCTAGCGCACAGGCAAGGCCATTTTGCAGCCAAAAGAACACAAGAGCTGATAGGGAGAAGTTAGAGCGCAGAGCGTAAAAAGTATAACCATATTTTAGTTATTGTAGATGGGGTTTCAAAGTTTGTGTGGTTATATCCAACAAAATCAACCGGGGTTGAGGAGGTCTTCAATTTTTGGAAATCCGAAACGTTTTGTGACAGATAGAGGGGTTGCGTTCATCTCAAATGCATTCAAAGACTATTGCGCTCAGGAGGGTATACAACATTTATTGATTGCAACTGGCGTACCGCGTGGCAACGGTCAGGTGGAGCGTGTCCACAGGACTGTTATTCCAATTTTGTCTAAAAAATGTCAAAGTAACCCGACTGAGTATCATCACATTTCAAAAGTGCAAGTTTTAAATAACAGCGCGCCTCGCAGTACGAAAATAACACCCTTCAAAATTCTCACAGGATTAGATATGCGTATGACAGAATACCCAGACTAACAAAATATTTTAAGCGAAATAGAAGTGGAAGGCTTGAACATTGAGCGCGACAACGCAAGACAAAATGCTCGTGAAAACATAGAGAAAATACAGAAAGAGAATTGCAAGACTTTCATAAAGGACGACTGGAGGGTATAAAATATGAACTAAATGACTTAGTTGCCATTAAAAAAACCCAATTCGGAGTGGGAATGAAATTGAGACCGAAGTATCTTGGACCGTATAGTATAGTCGCTAAACTAAATCATGACAGATACGAAGTTGAAAAAATAGGGAATCAGGAGGGATCAAGAAGGACTATAACAATAGCAGAAAATATGAAAAGATTGACATAATTATTCGAGGTCGAATAATAGGTCAGGACGGCTGGTTGTGGGAATGTAATTAGACGGCAACCATCACAAAAAAATAGCTAGGCGGCAACCTTGCAACTTACCGAAACAATATCGAAGCGTCCATTAATATATTAAAAGAATAGAAAAGAAGAATGTAAGAGTCAGAGTAAGAATACAATCGAAGCGATACACACGTATCGAGAGCAAATTTAAGTTTTGTGAAATATAAGTTTAATAAATTCAATAAGTTGTATAAATATAAAAATATAATTGAGCGCGTTTTAATGAATCCTACATATATGTATGTACATCGGACGCAAAACACCTGCAGTTTTGTAGTTCATTCAATTGGACTAAAAACAGGGCAAGTTTTAAGTGGCTCAAAATTCCAGTTGATTTTTTTAATATTTTTGTATGAAGGAAACTACACGTGATTTGACTAATTTATGTCCAGAGCGTAATCGTCAGCATATGCTTTTTCGTCATGGCCGTCCTTTTGTAAATTTTCTTTTTTTATAAAATATTAAATGCATTAAATTTAAAGTGCTTTAAGAGTTCAATTCTGAGCACTTGCAATATATTCAAGCATATCTAAGTATTGTAGAGTTCAATGATAAATATTGTAAATATTTTATCTTTTTTAAAATTCACATAATCGGGCTGTATATATAAACTACATAAGATTAAGGGTATGCAACAGTGGTTACTAGCAACGTTCCCTCATTTAGGGAGACTACATTATATAGTGCGTCTCATAACTTTACGACACCAATTGATTAATAATAAATCTAATATATAAAATTCTCGTGTTACAGTTTTAGTTACCATATTCCTCCGAAACGGCTCGACCGATTTTGATGAAATTTTATATGTATATTCGGTAGGTCTGAGGAAAGGTTATTTATTTGTATTTTTTTATGATTCGTCATTGAAAAATACATATGTACGTACAACCTTAAATATTCACCCTTCTACCATCAACCCCTATTTTTTAATAATCTCAACCTCGGTCGATAACTGATCAATTACCACTTGATGAGTTATTTCCGCGAGGCGTCTACCGGTGTCACTTCTGATGCAGTAAATAGCACGAAGTAGGGATAAGTAGTCCTCACGTTCATTTAATTCAGTAATTTCATATAACCTCAAAAGTACTCGACACACACCAATAATTTTAATTGTGTTACACGCATAAATTATTCTGATCGTCAGTGCCCGTAAAATTTAGTGAAATCATTTCAAAAGAAAAATATTGTAAAAGGTATGTAAAACAATAAAAAAATACTCGATATACACTAAATAACATTAAATATAATATATGTAGATGATGCAAGTAAAATTTCTTCAAGTCAATTCAATTCCAATAATTTTGTCAAGTTTTTTTTAAAGTGCATTTTTTTGTGTTCTAATTGAAGGAATAAATAAAAAAACGAATAATTTTTAAAAATGCACGTCTACATATACATATATTTATTTTTTTTAAACGTGATTTTTTTATTTATAAATTAATTAATAGTTTTTTTTCAAAATAAATTAATGTTTACTAGATTTTCAGGGTGTTTAACCTGGATCAGCTAAAAGTTAAAATTTTAGAAGAGGGGCAACGACGTGGAGGTAAAAAGGACTACGCAAATTGTGACCAAATTTTGATAGCTAATAATTGTAAGCAATTTAAAAATTTTAGAAATAAAAAGGATTTTAAATGTTTTTATGTGGCATGGAAGGTCACATCCGTGCTATTTGTCGTAATAAAAATAATCATAAAAATTATGCTTTGGGTGTTGATGATGATAAAAATGAAGAATCATGTTTGATTGAATATAGCGGTGCTTCGTCACATATGACTAATAATAAAAACAATTTTGAATACTTTCAGGAATATGAACAAAAAGTAACTTTGGCATCTGGTGAAAGTATCATGGCAAAAGGTATTGGTAAAGTAAAGGTAAAAACGAAAACCCGAGACATACATACATACATACATACATTTTATTAAAGCGCTGTTTGTACCTGCCTTGAAATCGAAATTTTTGTCTGTCAGTAAAATAATTGAACGAGGGAATAATATAATATTTTACAAGAATTATGCAATAATTTTAGATAAAAAATGAAAAAGATTTTTGACGCCAAACTATCAAATGGAATAATATAAGAAATTGCATGATTCATTTTGCGCAAAAGCGATTCATACAGCTACTTACATACATATATACATACGCAACAGGTCATCATATAAAGTACTTAAGGGAAAACACCGTATGAATGTTGGTGCGGGTATAAACCTGCGGCAACACATTTTAGGAAGATAGTATATGTATATAATTATAATAGCAAAGATATTTTTACATTTGATTTAAATAAAAATCATGTTTTTGAATCTGTTAATGATAATAATAACCAACTAAGTAACGAAATTTTATTAACAGATGAAGATGAAATAGACAGTTATGACAGCGACATAAATGGTTCATTGGAAGTTAGATATAAACAAAAACGAGGAAGACCACGTAAAGAAAAAATCGGAATACCTGGTAGGCCGAAGAGAGTTTACAAAACAGATGAAATGGTACAAGTAAATGAGATAAAAGTTTTAGAAAGAGATCCAATAACTGCAGAGGAAGCAAAGAACAGAAAAAATGCTGAACAGTGGATGAAGGCGATGAAAGTAGAGTGTAATTCAATGAAAAAGAACAATTCTTGGGAACTTGTGGATAAACCGAAAGGTAAAAATGTTATTGGAAGTAAATGGATTTTTGTAACAAAGCGTAAAGCCGATTGGTGGCAAAAGGTTGCAGTCAAAAGTATAATATTGATTACTTTGACACATATGCGCCAGTAATTCGTCATTCTACTGTAAGAATGATATTATCGATAGCAGTGCATTATGATTTATTGGTACATCATTTAGACATTGCGTCTGCATATTTGAACGGTGATTTAAATGAGGAAGTTTATATGCAACAACCTAAAATGTTTGAAGATAAAATATTTCCGAATATACATAGTTTGTAAGCTGAATAAATATTTTTATGGTTTAAAACAGGCTGGACGAGAATGGAATAAGAAGCTTAATGAAATTTTAGAAGGTATAGGATTTAAAAAATGCAAATCAGATACATAATTGTTTATATATTATGAAAATAGGAAATTAAATGAACATTATTGCTGTTAAAGAAGATGATATACTAATTGCTTGTTCGTTGGAAAATTCAATGAAGTCAATTTTGAATGAATTAAATAAGAAATTGGATGCAGTAGATCGTGGACCAATATCATATTATTTAGGAATGGAAATAGAACGTAAGGAACGCGGAGATATTTTATTACATCAGAGAAAGTATATACAAGATTTGCTAAAACCGTGGAGCATGGCTGATTGCAAACCAGCATTAACTCCGTTTGCAAGTGGAGATATTTTAGACAAGAGTTGTGTGGAGAATTGTCCTGATATGGTTGATGTAAAAAAGTATCAATCATTAATTGGAGGATTAATGTATTTGGCAGTTATATCAAGGCCTGATATACATAGCACATACGTTATCTAAATTATCAAAATTTAACTCACATCCACATAAAGATCATATTACGGCAGCAAAACATGTTCTTCGTTATCTTAATGGCGAACAGGATTTTATGATTAAATATAAAAAATGTGAAACAGATTTTTTATGTTTTACAGATGCAGATTGGGGATCAAATCCAATTGATTGGAAGTCGTATAGCGGTTACGTAATTTTTATGGCAGGGTACAAGAGAAGTTATATTTATGAGAAATCTATTGCGAGAAATCGGTTTGCATAATTTATGTAATAAACTTACGTTGATTCAATGTGATAATCAAGGTACAGAATATTTAGTCAAAAATCCAACACACATAAACGAAGCAAACATATTGACATAAGATATGTAAGAGAAAAATTTTAAGCCAAGGAGATTTCTATTGAATACGTTCAAACATCAGAAAATGTTGCGGATTTATTAACGAAAAGTTTAACTAAGGAAAAACATAGGAAATGATGTCAAAGGTTAATTTTAAATGATTAATTTATTAATATACTTGAGTTGAGTGGAAGTTTGTAAGAATGTTATTCGAACAACTCAACTACATTCAAACTTTGATCTTCATTGAAACGATCACAGTTTTGGTGTTCAGAAATTGAAAACTTGATCTTTATAAGTTTTCAATTTCTTCGCTTGAAATAAAGACTTTGTACTGAGAAGAACTAAAACTTGTCTATTCATTGGACAATCCTTTCTAACAATATTGATAATGCCTATTTTTATTCGACGAGTATCCGCGTCAAATTTTTGACGGATAATTCAGCTTATAAAATAATATCCATTCTCCTTGGCACATTCGACCTAAAATCAATTATATTCTCATTTGTTACTTCCACGTCTCGAAGCAAGTTCAACAACGCTAACCCGTTCAATCGGTCTTCACTTGTTTCGTTTCGTAAATACGTTTTTAATCTACGCAAAGTTGAAAAAGAGCGTTTGTTCGAAGCCACGGAAACCGGAGGAGTTGCGCAAATTAGTAAAAGCCGATGTATCGATGGGTACAACTGCGGCGGACTTCGAAATCGTCAATTGCTTTGCATACGCACTAAGTATTGTATTCATTAACGCCAGCCTGCAATGTGTAGACAGATCATTATGTTCATAACTGTCAGAACAAAGTTATCGATATGCATCGATTGCGGAAAAAACGCATTACTAATAGTGATACTTAATCAAAAGAAAAAGATGGAGAACGTTGAAATGTAAGTAAAATTTATTTGTAGTTTTATTTTTATTATTAATTTATCAGGATTTAATGAAAAATGTTATACATATTTCTCTTTTGCAGTGATAAAAAGTGGACAAATGCAAGAAACGTTCTGTTTTGTGGGAAAAAGTCGTTAGGGAAATGAAAGGAGTGGACGGTGATTTTCTATTCAGTAGAGATGATATCACTCGCAAGTTCATGAACTTCATGGTTACTTACAAAAGAATCAAAAAAAGGAACAACACTTCGGGCGAAGCTGCGACCACATTGGAATTTTACAATGCGATGGATGAGGTATACATATGTATGTGTGCCGGAAGAATCCTTAGACTCATCTTTGGTTAGCATCCTCAATGACGAAAATTGTGACAGAATGGTTTTCATCGACGAAGCTTCAACTTCAGAGCCAAAATCTAAACGTCGAAAGTGTGAAATTTAAAATTTTTTGAAGACGGAAGCTGCGAATCAACTTATTGCTCTTGAAAAAGAAACGCTGGAGATAGAAAAACAAAAGCTCGAGGAGATGAGAAAGTTACGCTACGTCTTATGTGGTTTAAATCATAACATGTAGCATCTAAATGCGTTATTATAATATAAAGTTTTATACCTCAAGATCCCTTGCTGAAAGCAATAAAAATAAAAGTACAAAAATGTTTTTTACCTGAATTAAATAATTTTAAATAAAAATATGAATTTAAATGTTAAATCTCGTGTGTTTATTTACATATAAATAAAAGGAGTATTAGGTTTGGCTATACCGAAAGTAATGTGGTTATTTCTAATCGCTTTTGCTTTCCTTCTTGATTTGTTCTGTTTGTAGATTCTGTGCGAATAATATGGTCCAAGTTACTATCATTTGTATTCTCAGAAATTTTCCAGTCACAAATTGAAAATTCATTGTCAATAATCATATTGTGAAGTACCATACAAGCAAAAACAATATTATTTGCCAATTTTAAGTTCTGTAATTCAAGGTTGTTCAAAATTCGGAATTTTTTCTTTAGGATACCGAACGCCTGCTCAATAAAAACTCTGGTGGAACTAATTAGGTACATATATAGTTAAATGTTTTTTGCTCTCTCGTAAGATACCCATTATCTCTGTAAGGCACCATAAGATAATGTGGAAGGGGATATTCGCCATCTCAAAGTAAATGGGATTCCGGTAGGATTTTGATATTGTTGTTGACAATTGCTTTTCTAATGGGGCTGTTTTTCCATATGGCAGCATCATGACATCGCCCGGGGTACCCACCGAAGACATCAGTAAATCGCTTCTTGTAGTCCGCAATGGCCTGTTAAATATATAAATACATATTTTGGTTGAAAGTGTGATCTTAAATATAAGAGCAAATTGTTATGAAGTCTAGACTACTCACCTGGAAAACAATGGAGTATGTCCCTTTCCTGTTGTAATAAGTAATGCTATCCTTTACGGGTTGTGAAATTTGTATGTGGGTTCCATCCACGCAACCCAGAACAAATGGGAACGGATGGCTGCGACTTTCTTGAAACTTTTCCATAGTTTTGTGTTGACTTTCCTCAGTATTTGGAAATTTAATGATGTCGCGCTTCAGTTGCGCGAGAACTTTGGTTGTGTACACAAAGAGTTTATAAGCAGTGCCAACTGCAATGTTAAACTGGTCGCTTAATTCTATGAAACTGTTTTGATTTTCCAGCTTCCACTATTCAAGAGAAAATCCACGACGGCCAGTTTCGTGACATTACAATCTTTTTTAGTTTCTGGAAGATTTGCTAATTGAATAAAGGTAGGAACTGGAATATATGTTTAACTTACATACCTCAAAAGAGTCCCTTTTCATGCGAAAATGATTAAAAAAATATGTCGTCTGGAATTACAGATATGGTAAGCCAATAGTCCATTGTTTTTGGTATCTTTCTACGCAGATACGATTTTTTTTTGCACATAAACACACTAATTTTCCTTTTATTTTCATGATTTTGTGCTAAATTTAAAAAATATTCAAAAAATGGTTTGTTCATGGCGAAAAAACTTATTTATTATTATTGTGTTCACAAACGCCATTCAATACAAATCAGCTGGTTTCAATGTAATATAACAATGCATACTTATAGAGTTTGAGGAATGCTGTTAAAATGTATGAATACTTTACAGTAGTACGTTTTCCAAGTCAGCCTGCTTGTTGCAGTTGGTTAGAGCGTCAAGAAATGATTTAGCTCGTTGGTCTGTCGAAATCTTTGAACAATGTCTGCAAGAATGAGGAGTGACTTTCCCAGTGTAGCGCCATAGCGACACACGGTGGCAGGCTGACAAATTAATTTTCAACCTCACAGTGCGGAACACGTGAGGCGCAAATTCGTAAATTCGTTTTTCGGTTACGCATTTCAGCCACCAAATTGCCTTGCTCAGTTCTGATTTCTGAATCAATATCTAAATCCATCAATCGCTTTAATAAGGCATATGGTTGTCGACGAGACGCAACTTTGAAAGCCTGAGTGTGGAAGGCTTTTTTATAACGACTTAAAAATTTTTGGCGTCCCCTGAGCAGAAAAGTATCCAACTTGAATCCCACCTGAACCAGTGAAAATTTAATTTGTGAAAAACGGTTGATCGTTATCTTAGGAGCAGGATTCCGTAACAAACCCGAATTTAGTAAAGGTTTTTTGATATCTTCATTTGTTCCTCATACCCGCGACTTCTACGAAACAAGAACATGTAAAAATAAACAAGAAAGCTGCAAGCAGTAGTTAAAGTTGAATGGCGTTGTTCTCTAATCGCGATGATAGGGCAACAAATTTTAAATCATTTCATTACACTTCATTACATTTCATTTATTGCTAAAACATTAGTACAATAAGATCTACGATTTTTTATAGTACAACAAATCATAGGTAAAAGTATAATAGTTACTAAAGCTAAGTTTTAGTAAACTACAAAACGCAGTGGATTACCTATTGAGCAGAAAGAAGGAATTTAGATAGCGAAACTCATAATAATACAAGATGTACGTATGTCATTGACAAAGCCGTGCGGATGATATATAATTATAACTCGGTACTCAGTTTCATCGCAAACGTCAAGCTGTATAGTTGTGTTTTCTTTGTGCTACTGATTTTTATATTGTAATTTCATTATTTCTTTGTATATAAATTAATATAAATTAATAATTTAGGGATAAAAGTTTTGGAGATTTATCTGTGCGCATTTAAAGCTAAGTACAATATATGTTGAGCATTTTTTGCATTGATTTTATACACTTTAATTTAGTTTTCAATTGCCGAGTCATTAGTTGATTTGCATTGTTATTGTTTCTTATTTACATTGTTTTTGCTTCTTTTTTCGCTTTAAACTTTGTGTATTTGTTAAAGTTTGCGCGCATTTTCTTTTCTCTTTTTGATTGTCATTCTTTAAACAGCTGTTTGCGTCTAGTTTTTTAGGTGTCTATTACTGTGCATCTAAAACTGTTCGTTGCATAAATAGCTCTCAAACGTTAAATAATTATAAAACTTGCCCTACCTTGCAAACTGCTTTCTTCTTTGATTTATTAATACAATTTTAGTTTTTACTCATATTGAATTTTACTGTTTCAATTATGTCTTGCATTTTTGACAACTGCAAAAATAAAAGCGATAATGAGCAACGCTCTGTTGCATGCTGGTTGTGCGATGGCATTGCTCATATAAAATGTGCCGGATTGACTGGTAGAGTCCTAGACTTAGTAAATGAAGGAAGAGGTATTCGTTGGTCTTGTTTAAAATGCAGATCAACTGAGGTTGAACTTTTCCAATTTTTTAGAGAAACCAGAAATGGATTTTTCGAAATGGGCAAAGACCTTCGGGCACTTAATGATAAATTTAAACGTTATGAAAACGTGTTTAAATCATTTAAGTGCCTAGATAAACAAACTTCGCAACCTGTAAGAGAGAGCAAACGCAAACGAACACACAGTCCACCCAAGGAAAGTATTGTGGCTCCTCTTACATTACATCAAAAAAATATTTTGCCTCAACCCCAACAAATTGAGCTAATTAATCTTTTGTCTCCTGTCCCTCCGCCTCAGGGCCCGTCTTCTTCAACTGCATCAAGAGCTATCTGCACTCACGCTTCTTCCTCTAATAAAAGCAATTCTGATTATGAGAATTTACAGGCATCTTCATCAGAGGTGGGTCCATCACCGCCTCAATCGCTTCCACCATCCCAATCTGCTCCTATTGTTGCAAAAACTGTAGCACCATTGGATGAGGCTGACTGCTCTGCAAAGAAGCTGGTTGTGGTTCCTTTGAGAAAATCAATTTTTGTTTCTAGATTTGCTAGGGACACTTCTTCTGATGATATAGAGTTTTACATTTCATCAAAAATTAAGACTTGTAACTTAGCAATCCGAAAATTTAACTTTAAATATGAACGTAACGTATCATCTTTTAAAATTGATGTGGCACCTGAAGTTTTTGATACTTTGCTTAACAATTCTTTTTGGCCAACCGGGGCATTTGTTCGCGAATTTGAATACAAGCCACATAAAAATAAAAATAAAATAAATAACTTAGCTTCAATTCCTAATCGTGACACTGAGCCAAAAAACTAATTTTAAATTCTACTTTAAGTATTTTCTACCAAAACGTTAGAGGTTTAAATACTAAATTGAACGATTTATATTTAAAAGGCTTAGACTGTGACTATAACGTAATTTGCTTTACTGAAACTTGGCTTAAACCACATATTTTTAATTCAGAGATCCTTCCTAATCAATATCAAATTTATAGAAATGACCGTGGGGACAGAATCGGTGGGGGTGTTCTTTTTGCAGTTCATTCTTCAATACCATCCGAAGATGTTAATATCCCCCTCATCGAGTCAATCGAATTTAAAGCCATACGAGTTATGGTAGGAAATGGTTTCTTTTATTTAGCTGCTTGCTACTTCCCTCCTAACTCTGACTTATCGGTTTATTCTCAACATATTGCGTTACTTAGATCTTTAAGTTCAATGATTACTGCACATGACTCGATGATTGTACTTGGTGACTTCAATATGCCAAGCATATCATGGACTCTTATAGAGGACGTTATCGTTCCAATATCATCAAAGGATAGATACAATGTGTTTTTAGAAGATATGGCTGAGCTCTGTCTAAATCAGATC
This sequence comes from Philophylla caesio, assembly GCA_963971545.1. Taxonomy (NCBI): domain Eukaryota; kingdom Metazoa; phylum Arthropoda; class Insecta; order Diptera; family Tephritidae; genus Philophylla; species Philophylla caesio. The sequence goes on along the minus strand of OZ020608.1, from coordinate 33,662,922 downwards.
AATTTAACTCCAAAAAATTTTGGCACCATTCTGGATCTAGTTTTTGTTGATGACGTATCTTAGTCATCTATGAAGATGTGCGAACCCTTGGTTATTCCAGAGGACTCTTATCACCCTGCGATTGAGGTAAATTACGAGGTTATTGGTGATTTTGGAAATAATGTTGATAAATCAAGTAGCTCCAACGCTTGTTTTATTTTCGCGAAAGCCAATTTCAAAAAATTAGATCGAGAATTATCAAAATTATCATGGCCGACGTATAAAGATGATGTTGAACGTTGCGTCCAGCATTTTAATGACACTATATTTAGCTTATTTCAAAAGTTTGTACCAAAACGGGTTTGCGTACAAAAGGAGCAATCACAACCTTGGTTTACTAAAGAACTAAAAAATTTAAAAAATAAGAAGTCGCGATCGTTTAAATTGTACAAAAAAACTGGTTTGCACACTAACTATATTAAATACTCAGTTATCCGACACGCTTATTTTGAATTAAATAAAAAATGCTACAGATCTTATTTGTGCAAAGTTAAAAGCAATCTAATAAAAAACCCTGAATCATTTTATGACTTCGTTAACTCTAGGCGCAGAGTGACTAGTTTTTCGTCTGCTATGAAATATCAAAATACCGTTTCTTGTGACTCCCAATCAATTTCCAACATGTTTGCCCAATTCTTCAGGTCAAATTACTCCATTAACTCTCCTCTGAGCAAACCTTATCCATATAAACTCTGTTCCCTCACCTCTGCTATTATTCCGCAGATATCTTCCGAGGAAGTACTTTATTATTTGAGTAACTTAAAAGAATCATTTAAGGCTGGCCCCGATTCGATCCCGACGTGTTTCCTCATAAACTGTGCTGAACATATTTATGTGCCCTTAACTAATTTATTTAATCTTTCTCTTAAGCTTGGGATTTTCCCTTCAGCTTGGAAAGAATCATTCATTATACCACTTTATAAGACCGGGAGTAGGTCCTCTATAGAAAATTACCGCGGTATAGATAAGCTTTCTGCTATTCCTAAATTATTCGAAGCTATTGTTGTTGACCATTTAACGTATTCCATATCCTCTACAATTTCTAGCACACAACATGGGTTCTCTAAGGGTAAATCTACCGTTACAAACTTGCTTGAGTTCACAACTCATGTTTCAAATGGATTCAGAGAATTTATGCACACTGATGTTATATACACTGATTTTAGTAAAGCATTCGACAGAGTAAGTCACTCTTTACTGATCCATAAACTCGATCTCCTTGGTTTTCAACCTAATCTCCTTCGTTGGATGGCTTCTTACCTCATTGACAGAACACAACGAGTTCTTTTTAAAAATAGTTCCTCAAACATTATTCATGTTTCTTCAGGGGTCCCGCAAGGAAGTCACCTTGGTCCGATTCTGTTTTTACTTTTTATAAATGACTTACCTTCTGTAATAAATTATTCAAAAATTTTATTGTATGCTGATGATGTAAAGCTTTTTAGATCGTATCATTCTGTTGAGGAAAGGTCCTTACTACAAGCGGATTTAAATAGCATGACTAACTGGTGTGAAATAAATTACATGCCACTAAACCTTAAAAAATGTAAAGTAATGTGCTTTTCTCGCAGAGCAGTTCAACCAACATCTTATGAAATAGGTAATCATAACCTCGAACAAGTGTTTAACTTTGTTGATCTTGGAATTACAATGGATCCGAAATTTAATTTTAATCTTCACATCAATGTTACAGTTAACAAAGCCAAGGGTGTTTTTGCATTTGTAAAACGGTGGTCAAAAGAATTCAATGACCCTTACATCACGAAGGCTCTGTTCACAACGTTAGTGAGGCCCATACTGGAATATGGATCTGTTGTTTGGAACCCGCGCTATCAAGTTCATTCCGACAGAATAGAGTCCATTCAAAAACAATTTCTGCTTTTTGCTTTAAGGAATTTTCGTTGGGATTCTCAGTACAACCTGCCGCCATATAAAAGTCGTTTAAAACTCATTAATCTTCCTACACTTGCTAGTCGTAGAGAAATGCTAGGCATTGTATTTTTGGTCAAGTTACTGACAGGCTCGATCTCTAGCCCATCTCTTCTTAGCGAAATAAAAGTTAACGTTCCGTCCAGAATTTCAAGACATTTCCGGCCTCTCTTTCTGAAGCCATGTAAAAGTAATTTTGAGTTAAATGAGCCACTCCGTAGTTTGTGTCAGGATTTTAACACTCACTCCGGTTCTTTTGATATTTCAGACTCACTTTTTTACATAAAGAAAACTATACTTAATCCTCTCAATAATTAATACATACATACATATACATATATTACTATTCGATCAGCTGATGAGCATTTGTTCTGTAGCTGAACAGTTTTAGATCTCGACACTTAACAAACCTCTGCCTTTCATGACTCGGCGCAATATATATGAAAAAAAAAAATTTTTTTTTTTATATATCCGTGCGTCATGCGGATGCGCCCCTCGCGTCGGTCGGGCGGGTATAGAGGGATACAACCGTTGGGATTATTATTATTATTATCAAGTCATTAATTCGAGCTGACTTAGGAAAAATGCGTTTTTCGTAAAGATAGCTCGGTGCCATATACATAATAAGTCGACAGAGAAAAATACAGTGTCTGGCTTTCAAATAATCGGCCATTTCACAGCCTAATAAGAGCGATTTCCAGCCAGATATATGATCAAATTTTAATAACCCGAACACATAGCGTGTAACATGATTGAATGCTACATTTACTGTAAACTAGTTCAGGGTAGCAGATGATCGGCATTATTAATTGTAAAGCAATTTTGGAACAATAAGGCTCGACAAAAAATCCCTTTGAATGTGCGCATTTCTACCTGCCTGATGATTCCATCAACTCCTGCATAAGTCTTCTCCACAACATCCCGGCACCACTGGCTTCTTGGCAGCCCGCTATCTCATACGAAGACTATATCGCCCTGTTTAAGGGGTTCGGTGGTTTTACACCATTTCACCCGACGTGTTAGAGTAGGGAGATCAGGTAACATATCAACGTGTGCTCCTCCTCGCTGAACCGCTTTGCTTCTTGGTTAGCGCCAACAAAGTTCTTACCGTTGTCCGACCTTATTTTTAGAGGGACCCCTCGCCGGTTTATAAAGTTGCGGATCGTCACGATACAGTTGTCAGTAGTCAAACCGTAGGCGAGCTCTAGATGAATTGCTCTAATCGTCAAGCAAGTGAACAACGCCACCCATCGTTTATCTTGGCGACGGCCGATCGTAACATTAATCGGGCCGAAGTAGTCGAGACCGAAATATGTGAACGGTCTAACGTATAGTGTCAGTCGGTCGACCGGTAATGGAGCCAAGGAGATTTCTATTGAATACGTTCAAACATCAGAAAATGTTGCGGATTTATTAACGAAAAGTTTAACTAAGGAAAAACATAGGAAATGATGTCAAAGGTTAATTTTAAATGATTAATTTATTAATATACTTGAGTTGAGTGGAAGTTTGTAAGAATGTTATTCGAACAACTCAACTACATTCAAACTTTGATCTTCATTGAAACGATCACAGTTTTGGTGTTCAGAAATTAAAAACTTGATCTTTATAAGTTTTCAATTTCTTCGCTTGAAATAAAGACTTTGTACTGAGAAGAACTAAAACTTGTCTATTCATTGGACAATCCTTTCTAACAATATTGATAATGCCTATTTTTATTCGACGAGTATCCGCGTCAAATTTTTGACGGATAATTCAGCTTATAAAATAATATCCATTCTCCTTGGCACATTCGACCTAAAATCAATTATATTCTCATTTGTTACTTCCACGTCTCGAAGCAAGTTCAACAACGCTAACCCGTTCAATCGGTCTTCACTTGTTTCGTTTCGTAAATACGTTTTTAATCTACGCAAAGTTGAAAAAGAGCGTTTGTTCGAAGCCACGGAAACCGGAGGAGTTGCGCAAATTAGTAAAAGCCGATGTATCGATGGGTACAACTGCGGCGGACTTCGAAATCGTCAATTGCTTTGCATACGCACTAAGTATTGTATTCATTAACGCCAGCCTGCAATGTGTAGACAGATCATTATGTTCATAACTGTCAGAACAAAGTTATCGATATGCATCGATTGCGGAAAAAACGCATTACTAATAGTGATACTTAATCAAAAGAAAAAGATGGAGAACGTTGAAATGTAAGTAAAATTTATTTGTAGTTTTATTTTTATTATTAATTTATCAGGATTTAATGAAAAATGTTATACATATTTCTCTTTTGCAGTGATAAAAAGTGGACAAATGCAAGAAACGTTCTGTTTTGTGGGAAAAAGTCGTTAGGGAAATGAAAGGAGTGGACGGTGATTTTCTATTCAGTAGAGATGATATCACTCGCAAGTTCATGAACTTCATGGTTACTTACAAAAGAATCAAAAAAAGGAACAACACTTCGGGCGAAGCTGCGACCACATTGGAATTTTACAATGCGATGGATGAGGTATACATATGTATGTGTGCCGGAAGAATCCTTAGACTCATCTTTGGTTAGCATCCTCAATGACGAAAATTGTGACAGAATGGTTTTCATCGACGAAGCTTCAACTTCAGAGCCAAAATCTAAACGTCGAAAGTGTGAAATTTAAAATTTTTTGAAGACGGAAGCTGCGAATCAACTTATTGCTCTTGAAAAAGAAACGCTGGAGATAGAAAAACAAAAGCTCGAGGAGATGAGAAAGTTACGCTACGTCTTATGTGGTTTAAATCATAACATGTAGCATCTAAATGCGTTATTATAATATAAAGTTTTATACCTCAAGATCCCTTGCTGAAAGCAATAAAAATAAAAGTACAAAAATGTTTTTTACCTGAATTAAATAATTTTAAATAAAAATATGAATTTAAATGTTAAATCTCGTGTGTTTATTTACATATAAATAAAAGGAGTATTAGGTTTGGCTATACCGAAAGTAATGTGGTTATTTCTAATCGCTTTTGCTTTCCTTCTTGATTTGTTCTGTTTGTAGATTCTGTGCGAATAATATGGTCCAAGTTACTATCATTTGTATTCTCAGAAATTTTCCAGTCACAAATTGAAAATTCATTGTCAATAATCATATTGTGAAGTACCATACAAGCAAAAACAATATTATTTGCCAATTTTAAGTTCTGTAATTCAAGGTTGTTCAAAATTCGGAATTTTTTCTTTAGGATACCGAACGCCTGCTCAATAAAAACTCTGGTGGAACTAATTAGGTACATATATAGTTAAATGTTTTTTGCTCTCTCGTAAGATACCCATTCTCTCTGTAAGGCACCATAAGATAATGTGGAAGGGGATATTCGCCATCTCAAAGTAAATGGGATTCCGGTAGGATTTTGATAATGTTGTTGACAATTGCTTTTCTAATGGGGCTGTTGTTCCATATGGCAGCATCATGACATCGCCCGGGGTACCCACCGAAGACATCAGTAAATCGCTTCTTGTAGTCCGCAATGGCCTGTTAAATATATAAATACATATTTTGGTTGAAAGTGTGATCTTAAATATAAGAGCAAATTGTTATGAAGTCTAGACTACTCACCTGGAAAACAATGGAGTATGTCCCTTTCCTGTTGTAATAAGTAATGCTATCCTTTACGGGTTGTGAAATTTGTATGTGGGTTCCATCCACGCAACCCAGAACAAATGGGAACGGATGGCTGCGACTTTCTTGAAACTTTTCCATAGTTTTGTGTTGACTTTCCTCAGTATTTGGAAATTTAATGATGTCGCGCTTCAGTTGCGCGAGAACTTTGGTTGTGTACACAAAGAGTTTATAAGCAGTGCCAACTGCAATGTTAAACTGGTCGCTTAATTCTATGAAACTGTTTTGATTTTCCAGCTTCCACTATTCAAGAGATAATCCACGACGGCCAGTTTCGCGATCTTTCCACAGTGACATTACAATCATTTTTAGTTTCTGGAAGATTTGCTAATTGAATAAAGGTAGGAACTGGAATATATGTTTAACTTACATACCTCAAAAGTGTCCCTTTTCATGCGAAAATGATTAAAAAAATATGTCGTCTGGAATTACAGATATGGTAAGCCAATAGTCCATTGCTTTTGGTATCTTTCTACGCAGATACGATTTTTTTTTGCACATAACCAGGACACGTCTTCGTTTCCATTTCCTATATAGCACAAACACACTAATTTTCCTTTTATTTTCATGATTTTGTGCTAAATTTAAAAAATATTCAAAAAATGGTTTGTTCATGGCGAAAAAACTTATTTATTAATATTGTGTTCACAAACGCCATTCAATACAAATCAGCTGGTTTCAATGTAATATGACAATGCATACTTATAGAGTTTGAGGAATGCTGTTAAAATGTATGAATACTTTACAGTAGTACGTTTTCCAAGTCAGCCTGCTTGTTGCAGTTAGTTAGAGCGTCAAGAAATGATTTAGCTCGTTGGTCTGTCGAAATCTTTGAACAATGTCTGCAAGAATGAGGAGTGACTTTCCCAGTGTAGCGCCATAGCGACGCACGGTGGCAGGCTGACAAATTAATTTTCAACCTCACAGTGCGGAACACGTGAGGCGCAAATTCGTAAATTCGTTTTTCGGTTACGCATTTCAGCCACCAAATTGCCTTGCTCAGTTCTGATTTCTGAATCAATATCTAAATCCATCAATCGCTTTAATAAGGCATATGGTTGTCGACGAGACGCAACTTTGAAAGCCTGAGTGTGGAAGGCTTTTTTATAACGACTTAAAAATTTTTGGCGTCCCCTGAGCAGAAAAGTATCCAACTTGAATCCCACCTGAACCAGTGAAAATTTAATTTGTGAAAAACGGTTGATCGTTATCTTAGGAGCAGGATTCCGTAACAAACCCGAATTTAGTAAAGGTTTTTTGATATCTTCATTTGTTCCTCATACCCGCGACTTCTACGAAACAAGAACATGTAAAAATAAACAAGAAAGCTGCAAGCAGTAGTTAAAGTTGAATGGCGTTGTTCTCTAATCGCGATGATAGGGCAAAAAATTTTAAATCATTTCATTACACTTCATTACATTTCATTTATTGCTAAAACATTAGTACAATAAGATCTACGATTTTTTATAGTACAACAAATCATAGGTAAAAGTATAATAGTTACTAAAGCTAAGTTTTAGTAAACTACAAAACGCAGTGGATTACCTATTGAGCAGAAAGAAGGAATTTAGAATAGCGAAACTCATAATAATACAAGATGTACGTATGGCATTGACAAAGCCGTGCGGATGATATATAATTATAACTCGGTACTATCAAGTCATTAATTCGAGCTGACTTAGGAAAAATGCGTTTTTCGTAAAGATAGCTCGGTGCCATATACATAATAAGTCGACAGAGAAAAATACAGTGTCTGGCTTTCAAATAATCGGCCATTTCACAGCCTAATAAGAGCGATTTCCAGCCAGATATATGATCAAATTTTAATAACCCGAACACATAGCGTGTAACATGATTGAATGCTACATTTACTGTAAACTAGTTCAGGGTAGCAGATGATCGGCATTATTAATTGTAAAGCAATTTTGGAACAATAAGGCTCGACAAAAAATCCCTTTGAATGTGCGCATTTCTACCTGCCTGATGATTCCATCAACTCCTGCATAAGTCTTCTCCACAACATCCCGGCACCACTGGCTTCTTGGCAGCCCGCTATCTCATACGAAGACTATATCGCCCTGTTTAAGGGGTTCGGTGGTTTTACACCATTTCACCCGACGTGTTAGAGTAGGGAGATCAGGTAACATATCAACGTGTGCTCCTCCTCGCTGAACCGCTTTGCTTCCTGGTTAGCGCCAACAAAGTTCTTACCGTTGTCCGACCTTATTTTTAGAGGGACCCCTCGCCGGTTTATAAAGTTGCGGATCGTCACGATACAGTTGTCAGTAGTCAAACCGTAGGCGAGCTCTAGATGAATTGCTCTAATCGTCAAGCAAGTGAACAACGCCACCCATCGTTTATCTTGGCGACGGCGGATCGTAACATTAATCGGGCCGAAGTAGTCGAGACCGAAATATGTGAACGGTCTAACGTATAGTGTCAGTCGGTCGACCGGTAATGGGCCCTTAATTGGCGTACATGATACCGCTTTGGCTATTCGGCAGACCAAACAGTTTGCTTTGGAGGAGCGCAGGAGCTTGCGTAAGCGAGGTATCCAATAGCAATAGTAATTACGGATTTTGTAAATTGTGGCTTCTGTATTTTGATGTTTCATAGCGTTGTGGTGATTACTCACGGGAAGCTTCGAAAATTGATGATTTGGTGGCAATATAACCGGCCGTCTTGTACAAATGGGCAGCCATTCAGCTGCATCGATACGTCCTTTTACGTGCAAAATTCGGTGCTCGTCTAAGTAGGGTGAGAGCTTGCAGTTGATGCTAGACTTGGAAATTGCGAGACCCTTTTCAAGCAGGCTGTTTCTTACTCCCATGCCATTAACCCATGAAGATCATCGGACTGATTGCCATTGCGACATCGGCTCACGAAACGAATCACCCATGCCATGGTTCGTACTAGTCTGTTGAAGGATGAAAAGCGATTATAATAGATAAATTCGCAACTTACTAACGCCAAAGCTAATTTCGGTCCGAGTTCTTCGTCGTTATCGATACCGCTTTTATGAAACTCGTCTCCTACTGGCCAATGCTCGTTGTTCACTTGAAGAAAGTTTGGACCACTCAACCAGTGGCACTCGAAATCAGCGCAAGTAATTTTAGTTCGGGTAGCTTCGTCGCCGACGTTTTGAGCTGTTGGTATCCATCGCTTGTTAGAAGTCGAAGTTGCAGCCAAGATCTACGCCACTCGACGGGCGACGAAGGGTTTGTATCTTCTATGCTCGCTTCCTATCTACTTGAGGACAGTTCTCGAATCCGAATGTGTTGACGAGAGCTGGACAGCGTTGCCTGCACAAGTATTAACACAAGATGGAGTAACACGACTGACAAAAGCAACATTAAGGTCTTCAGGACTAAAGGAACAATCAGAACTATCACAAACATGCACACGCAGATTTTTAAAGTTGCGCCACAGAACAGGATTTGGGAGCGAGGTGTCCAACATTTTCTTATAGTATCTACATTTCTCTCTCTTTATAATGGCCGTGGTTTCATTTCGGGCAAGCTTATATGCGTGGCAGTTGTTTCCTTTTCCAGAAGGTATAACTTTTATTGCGCTTCACTATCATTGCCGAATGAACTTGTTGAGCCAAGGACACGAGAAAGATTTACCTATATCTATATAGATATAAGACGATCTCATTCAAAAAGCTCAATTTATCATTCACCGAGCTTAGACCCATGCAAGCGGACCAATTGACGCAGATTTCCTCGTTTAATATTAATATTAATAAAATTATTTACATTCAACAAATGCAGATGGAAGGACTAACTACTTCACTGTGGTTGTAAAATTTTACATCAAATGAAAGTTAGATCGTGGTCAGAGATAAATAACATTTGGTCAAGTTTCAGAACAACAGACATATCAGACACAATAAAATAATCAAGAAGGTTGGGTCAGCAGTTTTGCCCATATCTTGTGGGTACTGAAACATTAAGGATCTCTAGACCAACATAGGAAACATCATCTAACAAACGCCAACTATACAAATCATCACATAACAGATTCTCATCAAAATCTCCACAAATAATAATACGAGTATCATTATAATCAACAGCGACAGAGGACAACATAGTAAAATATTCAGTTACATAACAACATTTATGAGAATCATAGACGCACGACAACAGAACTTTGGACAATGAACTAGACAATCCAACTAACAAGTGCTTAGTAGCGCTACCAGATATTCCTGATATTAACCGAGTTTTTAGATACTTTTTACAATACATAGCAACACCACCACCGCTCTTAATTTTGCTGTCCATTCTATAAAGTGTGAAACCTTTTACGTCAAAAGTGGCGTCCTTTACCTCCGTGCTAAACCAAACCTCTGAGACACAAATGACATCAACGCAAGAGAATTCATATATCGCTCTGATCGTACCCATTATTTCATTGTATAAACTGCGGTCATTAAAGTGGGCAACATTAAATCCATTTTGGCGCTTGCACAAAATATTCAGCATTGCGAGGATATTGTTTTCAACGCCATTCGTAACTCTATTTTTCGAAATAATTTAATCAACTGTAAGGCAACAAAAGCGAAATTAAAACATAAAATCTAAACTAAACAAACTGAGTTGCGCTAGCCGCAATTTTATGGCCGCTTGCAGGAGAAGCCTATTTTCCTTGGTTAGGTTCTCGAAAATGTGTGTGGATCCCAAAGGGCTGCAGGGGAACAACAGTAATTGTACGCTTGCGATAGTCGCAAGAGGCGAGTTTATTACAACCGCACCGTTCACACCTGCTCGTGAAGGCTTCGTTCAAAAAATATCTCGTATCTGAGGAGCAAAGAAGTCAATCGACAAACAGAACTGCTTGAAGATGCTCTTCAGATTTTCTCATTCTCTGTATGGAACGCCAAAAGTCTTTTCCACTCTCTCCTTCATACAAAATGCACTCAGTTGGTTCAGCAACAGCAGCGGTGAGCGTTGAAATCTCCTACTCAATCCGATTGTTTAACTTCTTTTCCACTTCTACAAGTTTGTGAGAGACTCTCGATCAGCGGCCGCAACTGCTTACCTTGCTGATGCACTTTTTGCTCTACCTCTTTTAATTTGTTGTACACAGCTGTGAGTGTGATAGCTGCGCCTTCATCAACTTAAGCTGTTTACAGTGGGGGAGCCCTTGCTAGTCGACGTTTTAGTGATGCGGTAGCGGTAGACATTACAACGAGCAGCAAAACCCAAGAACAAGTGGCAAAACAGACAGGCAAATTATAAACAATTTAGTTTTATTTTATTAAACTTTGCAATAAAAGATTCGATTAATATAACAGCAGAAGCATACAACCTACTTGTTAACAAAATATATTTATTTAAACTTTATATTACGCGGTTATGCCAAACAAAATGCGGGAAATTTACCAATGCAGCTGCTACTCTAAGGTTGACGACAGAGTACACGCTATAAGCGGAGCAAAGCAGTAAAGCTGTATCGTGCTATAAATAGCATCTAGTATTTTCTTATGTGTTTGCTTGACGCATGTCAGAGTGTAAGCGAAGAGCAAAGTGTATTCATGCTATAAATGAAGCGTGAAGCTACAAAGTGAACTGCTTTATAGCATGAACTCGCTTGAATTTTTTCTATTCTTTTTGTTTTCTGTCATTTTAACAGCTGTTTCGCGCTTAAATTATTATGTGTTTATGAAAAGTGAAAAGTAAAAATTGACATTTATATTAAGCAAACTAGCATGCACTCTGACATGTGATAGCTTTGATTATAGCAAGAAATATTATCGCTTCAATCTTCGCACCGCTTATAGCGTGTACTCTGTCGTCAACCTAAAGTCTAAGCTACACAAATGTTGGAGAAAAAAATCAAATCAATAGCAGATCCGTCCATGGTAGTAGCTAATTTCAAGGAACTTAGATAGTAAGGCACGAAACCAAATCGAACATGTTGTGATAGAGGCAAGGCAAGCTGCCAGTGTCCAAAATGTGCTCACGATCCGAGCAGCCAACATCGAATAGGATTATTTTCCTCACGCGCCTCTGTGCAGCAAAAAGTGCGCGTATATGAACACAAGGAAAGCTCGACGTCGGAAAGCTGCAATCGCAACAGACAGCCACCCACTTCGCCACCCGACTTGTACACCTGCAGTGGAACCATATTTCTCGCTGTCTACATACCGCCCCTGAAGAATCCATCGAACTTCAGCGAGCCCCAAAGAACAACTGGTATGCTGCCTATAGGGCTACACTGCGAACGGGCGCAACTCGAGCTGTGCGGGAGCATTATCGTGAGTTGAAGAATGAAGCAAGACGTATTTTTCGTGAGAAAAAGAGAGAGGCCGAAATGCGTGAGTGCGAAGAGCTTGAAATACTGGCCAACAGGAAAACCGCCCGAAAATTTTTTCAGAAAGTAAGACGGCTAACAGAAGGTTTCAAGACCGGGACGAATTCCTGAAAGGACGACAACGGCGAGCTGGTGACTGACGCCCGGAATGTACTTAGTTTATGGAGGGAGCACTTTTCCTGATGATAATCCCGAAACCCTAATCAATGACGACGGAATTAAAGATTCGTTACCTGACTTCGACGAAATCCGTATAGCAATAGAACGGCTAAAGAACATCAATGCGCCAGGAGCTGATGGGCTGCCCGCTGAGTTATTCAAATACGGTGGAGAAGAGTTGGTAAAGCACATGCACCAGCTTATGTGCAAAGTATGGTCGGACGAATGCATGCCTACTGATTGGAATTTAAGTGTACTTTGCTTAATCCACAAGAAAGATGATACTGCAATTCGCGCCAACTATCGCGATATCAGCCATCTTAACATCGCATATAAGGTTCTGTCGAGCGTATTGGGTAAGAGACTAAAGCCCACCGTCTACTATTGGCCAGATATTCACCGTGCGCCAGATCTTGGAAAATACCCAAGAAAGAAGAATCGACACGCACCACGTTTTTGTCAACTTCAAAGCCGCCTTTGACAGCACGAAAAGAAGTTTCCTACATGCCACAATGTCTGAATTTGGTATCCCGGCAAAACTTATACGGCTATGTAAAATGACGTTGAGCAACACCACCAGCTCCGTCAAGAATGGGAAGTACCTCTCCGAGCCGTTTGATACCCAACAAGGTTTCAGACAGGGTGACTCTTTGCCGTGCGACTTTTTTAACTTGATGCTGGAGAAAATAATTCGAGCCGCAGATCTAAATCGGTCAGGCACCATCTTTTATAAGAGTGTGCAATTGCTGGCGTACGCCGACGACATTGACATTATCGGTCTTAACAACCGCGCAGTAAGTTCTGCCTTCTTCAAACAGGATAGAGAAGCGAATGGGTCTGGAGGTGAACAAGGGCAAGACAAAGTATCTTCTGTTATGAAATCGACAGTCGGCACATTCACGATTGAGATCAAACATCAATGTTGACAGTTATAACTTTGAAAAAGTAGAGGACTTTGTTTACTTAGGACCCAGCATTACCATCAATAATAATGTCAGTCTCGAAATTCAAAGGAGGATCACTCGTGCCAACAAGTGCTACTTCGGATTGAGTAGGCAACTGAGCAGGAAATCGACGGATAAAAACCACGCTCTATAAGTCCCTCTTATGCCCGTCATATTTTATGACGCAGAAGCATGGACGATGGAGATATCTGATGAGAAGGCTCTAGGAGTGTTCGAGAGAAAGCTTCTCCGAAAGATTTATGAGCCTTTACGCTTTTGCGATGGCGAATAACGTAGAAGATGGTACAATGCAATGTACGAGCTTTATAACGACATATATAGTGCAGCGAATTAAGATCCAGCGGCTTCGCTGGCTAGGCCATGTCATTCGAGTGGATGAAAGCGCTCCAGCTCTGAAAGTATTCGACGCGGTATCCGCTGGTGGTAGCAGAGGAAAAGGGAGGCCTCTTCGGCGTTTGAAAGACAAAACAGTACAGGACTTGGGTACCCTTGGTATTTCCAACTGGCGCCAGTTAGCGAAAGAGAAGAAGAAGCAATAAGAAAGATTTTAAAGTAGTGTTTGCATGAAAATCCATGTATTTTATCAATCAGTAACTTACGTTGTTCATGTTTTGTTCGTTTTCTTTTTTGAAAAAACGTAAAACGTGTATTTTGTAGTAATATTTATTCAATAAAACATATTTTATCTGCAACATAAATATCTAAATTAATAAAATTTATAGCTGAATATGAGAGAACACAGCAACTCCGCACAGGAAATGCCTTCAGAATTTCTTCAGATAACCCAGTTACTCTTATTTCATTCTAATATAGTTTCTAAAAGTGAGCTATTTAAATTGCCCTGTCAAAGCAAAGGTATTACTTAAAATTACACAGTCAAAATAGGAAGAGACAAAGCTTATTCTTGTAGAGTTGTACAATGTATAATATTTACATATAATATAACTTGTTGTCAAGAAAACGAAGACAACATTCCACCCAGAAGACAAAGAGTAAATAATAATTATAGATTTATTTAGTCAGATTTAGATACCTAAAAAACAACAATAGAAAAAATAACACTGACATAAAAACAACTTCACAAGTTGGTATTCTGGGCGTCAATTCCCGTCCTGTGTAACCGTGAAGTGAAAAAAAAGTTTTCATTTCCGTGTTCACAACCACTTTTCACCTGTCTTTTCACCAACGTTTACGTTGCAATTCCTTTTTGTGTCATGATAAAATTGGTCCGCTTCCACCGTAGCCATGAAAAGTTTGCAAGTGTTTTATTCTACTTTCGAAGCAAATGTCACAAATTGAGAAAAACAAAACAAAATATGTCACGAATAATTATTATGTTTTGGTTAGCAAAGGGAATACTTTTTAACGTATTTCATCCTATTATAATATAATTTTGGCGCTTACACTATATAGATCAGTGTTTGGCCGAGCTTCTCCTACCATTTGTGGTGTACGTCTTTATATTATACCACAAATGGAGGGACCTACAGTTTTGTGCCAACTCTGAACGGCAGATGTATTTTATGAGAAGCTTTTTAATGGCAGAAATAAACTCGGAGGTTTGCCATTGCCTACCGAGGGGTGACCGCTATTAGAAAAAACTATTTCTATCATTAAAATTTTGCTTGCCCTGACTGAGATTCGAACCTCGAACTCACCGTCATATCAAGTTATAGCACACACCGCTACCAACTCGACCAAAATCGGTCATTTACCCGATTATTTGAAGTTATTCATGGCCGGTAAGGTCCTCAAAAAAATTACTTAAAAATCTATACGGCAGATAGAAAATTTTAATAGCCGATGTGCAAGTTTTAGTAATAACATAATAATTTTACGAGGTTGTTTAGATAAATAGATTGAAATGCAGTGTTAGGTAAATGAATATAAAACCTTATCTTCAACATAATTTAAGATTTATTAAATTGCAACGTAGAAATAAAATTCAAGAAGTAATTGTTGGAAATGAGATAACATATTCCTTTGACATTTATAAAATAGTTTTAATATATTTTTCCAAAATTTGCGACAACATGTTGTCAAATTTTAATGTTATTTGAGTAAGATTCCATTGATACTCTGAAAGAAAAACGCCAAACAAAGCTTGCACCTAGAGATTGACTTATACAGCCTGTCGGCAAATTAGGAAGAGAAGATTTGCGTTGCTATTGAAACTCTATATTTATGATTTTGAATTACAAATATTAAAGCGGAGAAAGTTTGATGTCTCGAATATCGTCTTTTAGAAATTACATATAGATGCATTTTTTTCACTAAGCGAAATATGTACATACCCACATATCACCAGAGTATGTGCTAATTCGATTATATTAGCGTTACTATATATTTTCTATTAATAGATTGCTTCCATAGAAAAATATTTGGGATTTCCAGGCTATACTTTCTGATTTTTGATTTTTTACATGTGCTTACATAATAGTACATACATATATACAAATGAAAAGTTTCGATTTTCATTTTCGATGTATGCATAAAAATATACGTACGCAAATTTAATCCAAACTCTCTACATTTTTACTCCTGGACTTATTTTCTCCCCTTTTTACTAATTTTTAAAATGCATGCCACAATTAAGACAGTCTGTCATTTGGTGAATACGAACTGACATCACCTGGCTGCTGCATTGCATATCGTAGTACATAAATATGTGAGCTTCCCTTAACGTGAAAAATCACAGCAGCTAAAATAAAATTTATGGAGAAATATTAGTTTCCAGGATTAATCGGGGTCATAGATAGAACAGATATTAAAATTTCGGTAGCAAAAAAATTAATAGAACACGTTTACTGTTGTCACAAGGGTGGACATTCCAAAAATATAATGATTATCTCTTGACAGCTGTTTTCACGTTTTCACCAAGGCGAATTCATAAAGGTGGCAGCTTATGTTTAAAAGGAAAAAGTACATGTATTTTGTTGCTGCTTTCGGTAAAGCGAATGTCAAAACCAACCAAAAAACAGATGATTTGACATTTGCTGTACCACGGCGATAGAAAAAACAAATCAATCAGCTGCTTACTAAGGCCATCTTACTAAATTCGCTTTGGTTTTCACCGAACGCGAATCAGTAGTGTAATGAAAACGGGAACATTTTTCATTTCACAGATCGAGAATTGAGCTCCTGCTTATGTTTCTGTTCTATACGATACCCCGCTTTAGATCAAAAGAAATATTCGATTCAAGTTTGGAAAAGCCTTTCATTATCGTATAGTAACATTAGCAAAGTGGGTCTACTTCTTCCTCTTTTTGATTTTTTACTGGTTGAATGTGTAAATTTGACAGGCTCTAGGTGTGGTCTTACTTATTGCTTCACGCTCCATCAAATGTGTAGCTCAAATCACATACAAATTTTAAAAAGGGAAAGGAAATTATGAAAAAATTAAAAAACATTCAATTCAATGTGCTATTTATTTTAGTTGCAGCTATTCATTTCTTAAATTTATGAGTAATTGATTAAATAGTATTAAAAATGCTTAAATAAATCTTAAGGAGTTACTTAAAAGTTAAAACTAACAAAATAAGTGCAAATGAAATTGGCTACAAAAACTTTATTTCCGGCATAAGGGTTTCAAAATGTTGCAACTTTTTTTAAAAATCTGATATGAAACTTTATAAACGCCTTAGTTAAACATTAACATAAATGCATGATACGGTTTAGTTAATTGTACTATGATTTTTGGTAAATATGTTTAAATGATGGATAAATCAGAAGAATGCTTAGTCTCTACAAGGGCAGGCACATTGTCGTGGTGCAAGGGCTTAGACGATTCTCAACCAGACGCCATACATTGAACGAAGATCCGGCAAACTGCTCTCTATCTCAATGGTGAAGTCTCGTGAGAGCGCTGACCAAAAACTGTCGCCTTCAATCCTGCATTATAACGGCACCTCCTAAAAAATCGGAACAACTAGAGAAATACCAATGGCCTTACCATGACAAGAGACGCTGGTCATCTTGCAGGTGTGCAACGGATGACCTAGAAACACTAATGGTTCAAGAACCGTGGACCTACAAAAGTCGAATATTGGGCTTCAATCACAAAAAAATTTAAATCATTTGGGACTCTCCTTTTGAATTTCAGAGTATTGGCTGCTTCCTTTTTTCCGTGTGACAAAACCAACGCTCCAACCTTTGAGGTACAACAGCTGATAGGATCCTGTCAAAGGAACGACGGGTGGCGCTGCTCGGATACTAATATTAGAGGTGAGAGGCTGCTAGAATATACTATTATTAGTGATGAGGTGTATATGCACAATGTTGGGCATAGACTAAAATTTGTTACTAGAGTTCAGGAATAGCTACTAGACATAACACTTGAGTGGATTGGCTAGTCCTCTGATCCCTCGGTGGTTGGTCTAACCAGAATCCTCGCTGTCGGATCACAGGATTATCTGATTCGAACTGGAGGTGAAAGTCCAAACAGTTCCCTTAGGCAGAAGCTCAAGGAGAGTGAATTAGTACAAATTCAAGGAAGTTCTAATTGTAAATCTCCCCAGAGTTCTCTGTCCTCCCTTCTGGGGCCTAGTTGTGGTATCTACTCCACTTTTGTATTAGTGCTAAATATGTTTGGAAAACAATTTTTTAATAAGATCACAAAAACAAATCTATTTACGGGAATTGTTTCACATTCAATGAAAACAAATGGCAACCCTACAACGAAAATGCAACGTTTACAATAAGGAGATCTCAGCTGTCACCCCTTTTGACAATAAGATGATTGTTATCTCGCTAGTAAAAATGAACGATGCCAGCGATAGCTGATAAACATCTATAGTGATGTGCTGAATTGATACTTTTATGTATTGATCGACTGACTTAAAATACTTCGATACTTCTAACAAATGTCTTCGTGAAACTTACTTCCATATATTCAAAAACTATACCTAACCAGAATTTTAATAAAAAAAGGAAGTATTATTAAACCTACATATTCATTTTATGTATCTATATTCCTTGTTTATTTTTATAAATTTATGGTTATAAAATTCATATTTAAGTACATATGTACGTATAAGTTAACACCGACAAACTCGTCGGCAGGATTGAGAAGGAAAATAATAAAATAAATTAAACCAATCATCGTGTTTAATCATTGGCGCCCAACGTGGGGCCATAGCGCAGTGAATAGTTATATGCACCCGGCAATTGTGAAAAAAAAGAAGGTTATTTAAAAAACTTTCCAAGTTTAAACACTACATATGTAGTGGAACTGTGGAAATCTTATGAAATTATTAAAAAAATTAAAGTACAATTAAAAACCGTGAACAGTAAACAAAAAATATTCAGCAAAGTTAAAGCACTACATAGTTAGTGAAAGCTGTGAATATTTAATATTTCAAGGACATAAAAATTAAACACCTCATAAAAAGTGTGAACTCAAAGCTTCAAGCAGTAAACTTCCAAATAAACAATCATAAATTATCATTATCCAATCGTCCTGCTGAGTTGATTATTCTGCGGAGTCATTACCTGAATTCATCATAATCCGATCGTGCTGCTGTATTAATCATCCTACCTATTATAATATGGAAATATTCATGTAATTAGAGTGATTTAAGCAGCTAGTGTTTATTTAAAAAAATTAAATTAAATTAAATATTAAACAAACAATAGATACATTTTTCAAATTGAAGAACGCTTGGAAAGGGAAATCCTTGTATCTAATTAAACTTAACTAGTTAGAAAGAATAAATATGAACGCACAGACTTTAGAAGCTCTCCTTAATTCTGTCTATCGTACTGCAACCGAGCATTCCCGGCGGAAATTTCAGTCTCGAGTTGACGAACTGACATGTAGGTTAGCAATGATTGAAACACCGGTTGGAATAACTCAATAAGGGGCACCCGACCCGTTATGTCTCTTCGAGGCATGCATCCCATACAGCTTACAGGGCATTTGAGAGACATCAAGGCAGCTCAAGGCACTACCAAGCGGTAGGCATAATTAGAAATAAAGTAGAAGAAGCAGCCGATAGTGTTTTGTCTCTTTTCATACCATCCTAAACTTTCATACTATCATATCTCGACTTGACTTTGCCTATGCGGACAAGAGACCTATACATTTGATTGAACAAGAACTATAAACCCTTAGGCAAGGAATGGCAACAGTAATGGAGTTCTATGATGCAGTGGAAGGAAAATTGACTTTGATAGTCAACAAATAATGACCCACGGTGAGAACACCACATTGATATAATCACTTAATAAAAAATATCGGGATGATGCGCTTCGCGTGTTCATTTCGGGACTCAATCGTCCTTTGTGCGATGTTCTCTTCTCTCTCCTCCAGACCTGCTGATCTTCCTTCAGCACTTGCCCAAGCTCAGGAGATGGAAGCAAACCAAGCCAGATCGATGTTTGCAAGCTCCTTTAATAGGCAGAGTAACTCAAGACCTACGAAGACGTCCTCGAACCCAGCAAACTCCAGTACCGATTGACATGAATCCATCATACTTCCGATTCAGACAGAACAGACCACAGCAATTTAATGGAAATGACGAGAGTTACCGTAATCAAGGAGCTTACCCTAAGGTAACTCGTCATGATGACAGGATAACGGACGGTACATTCAATCGCCAACAACCCGTGTCAAAAGGCTTAAGTAAAGAAAGAGCTGAAAAAAGCAGCATGGTAGTGACCAACAGCCAATACAAAAGGTACAGCGTATCAACAATCTAAAAATAACGAATACGACCAAGACGGACCAAAAGATGATGTTAATTTTTTAGAACAAAGTCACTCTTGCCCTATGTCGAAAGGACACTTGGGGGAAGAGGAATAAGGTTTTTAATATACACCGGTGCTGCAAAGAGCTACGTAAAACACCTTAAGGCTCTAAAAGCAATCAAGGTGGTGAATAATCCTTTTACTGTCAAATCAATACACGGTACATAATTAACAAAAATTGCAAAATTTATATATTCAATAAAAATTCTGAGTTTTTTGTTCTACCCAGTTTAAACACATTTGATGGCATTATAGGTTTCGATTTACTAAAGGAGGTCACCGGCAGTATCGACTTGAAGAATGGTACTTTGAGTTATGACGTCGGTAAAGAAAAACTCTTGTACTACTATTGTTCGAGCGTTAACAAATTAATAGAAAGAAATCAGAAACGAACGATTATAATACTAATATCTCAATATTGCTTAAGCATCATGCTAAAGTTTTCGCTGACCCGCATGAAGCGCTTCCTTACAATACCATCGTTGTTGGTCCGAAAAGTTATCTGTACCCCATTGCTTCAGCGGAATTTGTCAATAAGGAGATATCAGATATATTGCATGATGGAATCATTAGGCCATCCCGTTCCCCTTATAATAATCCAATTTGGGTTGTGGATATGAAAGGAGAAGATGAAAAGGGTAACAAAAAATCACGTCTAGTCATTGACTTTAGGAAGCTTAATACTAAAACTATAAGCGATAAGTATCCATATCCGGAGACTTCGGTGATTTTAGCAAACATGGAAAGTGCCAGATTCTTCTCGACAATAGAGCTTAAATCAGGATTCCACCAAATCAAACTTGCCGAAAAAGAAATGGAGAAAACGGCTTTCTCGGTCAACAATGGAAAGTACGAGTTTTGTAGGCTTCTTTTGGCCTGAAAAATGCTCCTAGCATTTTCTAGAGAGTCATTAACGATGTCCTTAGAGATGAAATAGGAAAAACATATCATGTTTACATAGACGATGTTATAATTTTTTCTAGAACTGCGGAACAACATGGTATGGACATCGACCGGCTCTTGACAAAACTTTTCGATGCTAATATGCGCGTTTCTGCTGAGAAATCAAAGTTCTTTCAGGAAAGCGTCGAATTTCTAGGCTTCACAGTGTCCAAAGAGGGAATAAGGACATGCCCTGATAAAGTAAAGGACATTTTAGGATTTGCGTTTACGAGCTTTGCGCTCATTCTTAGGTTTAGCCGGATATTATCGACGATTTATAAAAGACTGCGCTTCGATTGCGAAACCACTTACGAAATATTTAAGGGGGGAAACGAAAACATAGGCGCTAACCAGTCGAGAATATACAAATTACTCTTCACGAAGAAGCGCTTAACGCATTCAATAAAATAAGAAATATTCTTGCGTCGGAGGATGTACTCCTTCTCTATCCGGATTACAGACAAACCTTTGATCTGACAACAGATGCCTCCTCTTATGCCATAGGCGCCGTTGTGTCACTGAATGGTTGAGCGATCAGGATGATATCGAGAACCCTCTTTTGGACCAAAGAGAACTACGCAACCAACGAAAGAGAGCTGCTAGCAATATTATGGGCTTTGCAAAAACTCCCTAATTGTTTGTATGGCGTAAAGAACTTGAATATCAATACCGACCATCAACCTCTCACATTCGCTTTATCCGACAAAAATCTGAACGCGAAAATGAAAAGGTGGCGTTCTTTTGTAAAAGAGTTTTCACCGCAGTTTCATTACAAACCAGGCAAAGAAACGATGCCCTCTCGTGACAGCATGTAAATACGAATAGCGAAGAGTCGTTATCTCAAACAATTCCCACAGTGAAACCCCCATAAATTGTTTCCGTAATCAATTAGTCCTTTAAGAGGCAAGAACGTCTACACTTAGCTCCAAAATTATATTTAAATGTCGAATGAGGCACCGAATATCATACAATAATGTAGGAGAACTAGTAAATACCTTAAAGCAATGTTTTAACCCAAATGTTGTGAACGGCTTGCAGTGTGAACTGACCATTTTAGCAAAGATTCAAAATGAGCTGCTCACGGCGTTTCCTGCCGTCAAGTTTCGTCACACTACCAAGCAGGCAATAGACGTTTTCAACAAAGAGGATCAGCGGGAAATTCTTCAGACTGAGCATAAACGAGCTCATCGATCATTCCGTGAGAACCAGGAACAAGTCCTTGAATGTTATTATTTTTCTGATATAAATAAACTTTTAAAGGAAATAATTTCTAGCTGCAAGATATGCCCCGAGGCCAAGTACCAGCGGCATCCTCCAAACCCGGAAATATAATCGACTCTTTTACCTACTTATCCAGGAGAAATCAGAAATCCTTCATGTTGATATTTATTCAACGGATAAGACACATTTCCTAACATCAATAGACAAGTTCTCAAAGTTTACAATAGTATTCCCAATCAAATCTAGGGCCATAATTGATGTTAAAGAATCCATATACAAACTTCTAAATTTTTACAAAAATACCAAGGTTTTAGTCTGTGACAATGAGAAATCGTTAAAGTCTGAAACTGTCAAGTCAATACTCAAAAATCACTTTGGCGTCGAGATACAACATCACGGAAATCGCCCGTTGTGAAAAGCTGAATGTAACGGGAAATACATCCCACTCTACAACCGCAAAGAAGTCGTAACAGCAAACTTTTGCCAGCCGCTGAAGGAAAGCCCATGTGCGCTACAATCAACGACCAACCAGCGTCGATTCAAACCACGAACCTTACAAAGCTGCCGAAAGGGACCTTCCTCCTAACAATTGATGGAGTAATTACAGTAAAAGCAACTACCTATATTAATTGGAAGAAACTTGTTCGTTCGCCTCCTGAGGCTGCTCCTGCACAGCATGTAAATTTCACCAAATATTTCACTTCAAGAGAGGGGGTAGTTAACACCGACAAACGCGTTTTCCGGCCAACATTTCGGTAAATTGCCGAATTGCATTTGCCAAGTCGCAAAACATGTGCAGCAACTGGTAGGATTATTATAAAAAAGCGTCAGGCGTAGTCGCCGCAATAATTCATTTAGCAAAATCAGTTGTATTTACTCACCCGGTATGCCCTTGATCGCAAGGGAAATAAAATAAATTAAACCAACCATCGTGTTTAATAATTTATATACATACATATGTGTGTTTTTTCATAAGACTGTACTACAAACTAATAACCTTTATCAGGAATTTCGCCCGAAATAAATTTTACTTCGAAAATTCAAACACGGAAATTACAACTGAAGGCGAATTAATTAAAGGTGGTATCGATTGCGAAAAGGCGAATTTGAAGTACATGAAAATGCCATAGCAAAAGAGAATATATGGATGTTATTTTTTAATTGTCATAAAAAAATTTAAAGAATAGAACAAAATAAAAAGCTGTTATCTCGATTAGAATAAAAAGTTTTGCTGTGCGGAGTAATAATCAGAATAACAACAACTGGAATATTTGTTTTGAAAAATTTGTTGAAAGCGCAATCCGGTGAGTTTGTTAGGCGATCAAGCAGTTTATGGAATCAGACTGTGAAGGGGATTCCATTGAGGTGCATTAATTCTGTTCAGCACTCACTACTCGAATTTATCTTCCATGCACTATGTATGCAGAAGCAAAGGCAATTTTTTTATTCCTCTAAAGTTGGATCTTTGGTGAAGGATAATCCAATTGCAATCCTTCTAGAATTAATTTCATTAAGTAAACATGTACTTAAGTAAGTATTTACACATGTATATACATATGTATGTATGTAATATACCTAATTTGGTGAATAATAAGAAAAATTCGCCTTGTTACAACTCTAAAATGTGTATTCTTGAAAATTATCAAATAATTCAAATCCAATAGTAATTTGACAAAATTTATCAATTTCTTGGCTTTTGAAATATAAAAGTCAATAAAGAATCGTTCAAGTATTTATTAGGTCTGTGCTAACCTCTTCAATGCCACCAGCAAGACTACAATTTCTAATCCGCCAGTTGGGAAGCGTGCCTGCGATTTTTTGCTGAAGGTGTGTACTACAAAGATTTAGGTAACCGTTCTGAAATTGGGCTGCTGCAATTGTCCTTTAGTCAGATCTTGTCAGAAGTTACCAAAATAACGAGTCCATATTATTCCCGCAGTGGGTAAAGCGGCCTACGCTGGAAGACATACCGCTTTTGGCCAGTACAAGTCTATTTACGAAAAAAACGTTTATTTCTGCGTACATTTAATATAAATAAAATATAAGGGGTAACCCTTTCTATTCGGACTTATGTACATATGTACATATTTTTCATTGCAGGCCCGAACTATTCAGCATCATCCTTAGCTGTTTCAAAACTCAGCTACATATTTCTTGTTTTTTTGACAAATCCTCTTGCGATATCCGACTTTTCATGGATTTTACCTCTCTCTTTGAACTTTGTTAGTTGTTTTGTTTTTTGGCACAAGTTTGGTGTCGATTTTGTGGTTGGGTGGAGCCTCCGAGGCCTTGTTCCCAGGTTCACTTCCATCAGTAAACATTTTGCCACAATCCGCTTTAAAGCAAGATAAAGAGAAGGATGATGGGATCAAAGAC
The DNA here is from genome assembly GCA_963971545.1 of Philophylla caesio. Taxonomy (NCBI): domain Eukaryota; kingdom Metazoa; phylum Arthropoda; class Insecta; order Diptera; family Tephritidae; genus Philophylla; species Philophylla caesio. The sequence continues at coordinate 33,638,582 of OZ020608.1, read as the reverse complement.
GAGATCTACGAGCGACTAGAGGAAGCATATAAGAGCTGCCCCCGACATGATGTAAAAATTGTGATTGGCGACTTTAACGCTAAGGTGGGCAATGAAGGCATTTTGTTCGGAAAATTCAGTCTTCAGAATACCTCAGTTTAAGCCGCCGCCGCCGGCAATTAAACCAATCGGCCGTGCGCCCATTTGGGACATCCGTTCGGCTTTTCGGAGTTGCCGGAGCGGGGCGAGAGAGTTCAAACAAAGCACGACTCACCAAGTGCAGTATCCATTAGCATATACATGCAAGGGAACAACGTAAATTGACACCGAAATTCCAAAAGATATTCTAATATTTAGATACAAAGAAGCAACCCATTAGGGAATTTTTCGCATCCAAAAAGTGAAATTTTGAAATATCTTTCAGGTGTTCAATATTATATAAACACATATTATACAATTTACATACATACATACGTATATTTCAACTACGTATATAATATTTATATATATCTTTAAACAAACATACGTATATTTCCACTACGTACATATATAAAAGTGAAAGTGTTTGCGTTCTTTTTTGTGTTACATAAAATAAAAATCCAAATTCGTGAATTTTAGTTTCGCAGTCCGGTTTCCAAGCATCCAAGTTTAATACAGACAAAAAAAAAAACGCAAACACCGCCACAGGTTCTCTGTGGCACTAAGTGCAACTTTTTCTGGTAATTAAGGGTTTTTTTTTTCATAAACTCCCAAGAAATATTATCGGTTACATATTTTCTTACAAAGAATTTTTTTCGGCTTATCTCAAATGCCACTTGGACACAGTCCACCAAAAATGTCAGACATTGAGACACGGTCAAAAACCGCTGCGCTAGAAGCCAGCGTGAAAACGAAAACTAAAACATTTGACCCCTCCGCGCAAAAGTTTATAGCGAAAAGTGACAGTCTCATGAGGTACTGTGCACGATTCAGTGATGCGCCAATTCAAGACCACACAGAGTCGTATCTTATGATAAAAGACAAATCAATACATGATTGTTGGGCACGGCTTCAATCGGTTTATGATATGGTTTTTTCAAAAACAGATGATATCCTTCCGGATAATTTCAAGAATGCTGTTGAAGGCAAATACTATGCTTACCTTGAACAATATGAGGTGACCAAAGCAAGAATTGCTGATCAACTCACGTTGATAAGAGCAATTGCTGAGCCGAGACCACCATCCCTCGTGGAACACCCCTCTTCGGAGGCAAACGTCTGCCTTCAAGTCCCACCTTGTGACACGAAAACATTTTATGGTGGTTATGAAGAATGGCCTCCTTTTCGTGACATGTTCACAGCGGTATACATCAACCACCCTAAGCTCTCCCGTGCTCAGAAATTGTATCATCTTCGATACAAAATCCAAGCAAAAGTCGGCTCAATTGTAAAGCGATGACAATTTCGAACTGGCCTGGGAAGCTTTACGGTCACGGTACGAAAACAAACGTACCCTGATTGACAACCAGATCAAAATTCTAATGACTCTGCCCACTATCCAAACCGAAAATAGTGATCAACTTCAGAAGCTGCAAACCTCGATAAACAACTGTCTGTCGATTCTCCACTCCCAAGATGTTAAGACGGACAGCTGGGATCCCATCTTGGTATACATATGCTCATCAAAGCTGCCCGAAAACACTTTGTCACTTTGGGAACAATCTCTCTCTTCCCGAAGAGTTTTGCCCACATGGTCTTAAATGGATGACTTCCTTACTTCAAGATAAGTAAACCAAAACCTGTCACTCATCAAAATGATTCGCAAAGCAGGCCCTTTAACAGGACCAACGCTTTCGTGGCAGAATTGACGAGAGAAATAGCCTGTGCCTACCGCAACTCTCCTCATATAATTAGAGTCTGCTAACAATTCAAACGAATTTCGGTTCCGAACCGTATACAATTCGTAAACCAAAGCAAGCTGTGCAAAAACTGTCTTGCTAATTCACACAACACTAATGAATGCCCGAGCAAGTGGTCGTGTACACATTGCCAACAACGGCATCACTCACTATTGCACGTCAATCCAAAGCCACAAGCTCGCCGCTCTAGTCCGAGAACCTTTGGTGCCTCTGCGCAGCACACTACTGCCTTTCAACTGCCATGGTCGCAGTGGAACACGAAGGGGAATTGCTTCAACTTAGAGCCTTAATTGACCAAGGCTCACAAAGCACTTTCATTTCCTTAAAAGTTCAAAAACGGTTGAAACTTCCATTCTAACATTCCAGCTTCGAAATCTCTGGCATGGGTGGACACGTCATCCAAAACTCATCCAAACTTTTCCCCCTTACACTGGTTGCATCCAAAACCAGGCAAAGGATAAAGGTTCAGGCCATTGTGTTACCACAATTAACGAGGCATATGCCAACATTCTCCCTTAGCCATGAACACTGTCAGCAGTTCAAAATTCTTGAGCTCGCTGACCCCAGCATGTACCAGCACAAACTGATATAGTCATTGGCAGCGATATTCTTCCACACATCCTGCTGGAAGGTATACAAAATATTTGCGATACCATACTTGCGCAAAAGACAATATTTGGCTGGATTCTTATTGGTCAAATAACGGAAAAGGTTGTGTCATTCTCGACACAAGTAGAAGAATGCTCGAACGCAGACCTCAGTTCCCAATTGAGGAAGTTTTGGGAAGAAGAAGAAATTCCACAGCCTCCGCAAATTTCTCTGGAAGATCGGGAATGGGAGAATAGGTATGCAACAACAACGGCACGTGCTCCAAACGGTCGATACATTGTGCGACTTCCATCCAAGGAAGATTTCCCCAAGAAACTCTTTCTTGGCCATTCTCGGTCTGCTGCCCTCCAGCAATTATTTAGCATGGAGCGATCGCTGCAAAAGAAAGGGGACTTGAGCACACTGTATAACGATGTGTTGCAGGAATATCTCGACCTCGGTCACGTGGACTACACTAAGCCTTGTGAAATCGGATCCGACAGCAAACATTTATCCTTCTACTTACCGCATCATGCAGTCGTCAAACCAGACAAGGTGACCACCAAAATTCGCGTGGTATTCAACGCCTCCAAAACATCCGGATCAGGAAAGTCCCTGAATAACATCCTGCACACCGGTCTCACACTCCAGCCAGATCTCATGCTACTCATTTTGCAGTGGCGCATGCACAGATTCGTGTTCAATGGAGATATTGAGAAAATGTATGGTCAAATACTCATCCACGAAGACGATAAACGTATTTGGATGACATCCTCTCAGGAAGTCATAACATTGACGACGCCACCGAATCACCTACTCAAGTGATCAAAGCGCTAAAGTCAGCTGGTTTCGTATTAAAGAAACAGACGGCCAATTATCCGGCCATATTAGAGCAGTTTCCAAGGGAGAATCTTCTCGACTCCAACTTTTTAAAATTTGAGAGCGCTTCCACCACCAAAACTCTTGGTATTCGCTCGAACGCGCTTACAGACAAGTTTTCCTACACCTTTCTGCCTATGTCAACAAAAAATGCCGTCACAAAACGACAAATTTTGTCGTCTGTCGCACGACTTTTTGACCCGGCAGGATGGCTGTCGCCAGTGATGATTCAGGTAAATATTCTGCTTCAAGAACTTTGGCGAGATGGCGTTGATTGGGATGAATGTGCAAAGCCCAGAGCCTTATCAAAATGGCAACAGTTCGCAGAAATTCTGCCAGCCATCTGCCAAATCGAAATCCCTCTATGGGTTAATTTCTCTCCGAAGCAAGATACTCAAATCCATGGATTTTGTGACGCCTCGGAAAAAGCGTATTGCGCAGCCATCTACATTCGCGTACATACTCGCAACCAAATAAAATCCTCTCTTCTGGTTGCAAAAGGCAAAGTGGCACCAATCAAGACAGTATGCTTGCCACGTCTAGGCGCAATCTTACTTACAAAACTAGTCGCGGTAGTTCAAAAACAACTCGGCTTAGAAGTATGCAACACTTTCTTATGGTCTGATTCAGAGATTGTGCTAGCTTGGCTGAAAAAGCCACCGTGCACATGGAAAACCTATGTGTCCAACCGTACCTCTCAAATCCGAGAGTATCTTCCGAACGGTACATGGCACCATGTTGCTAGTGCTGACAATCCAGCGGACCTCGGCACCAGCGGTGCGCGGAACAAATCTAAGAAGTTAACCACACTCACTAATCCCAATCTGACGCATGATGAGTTCCGACAGACAAAAACGCGTCTTATCGAGGCAGCGCAGTTACGTCATTTTCCGAACGAAAAAAATGCGCTGCAGGATAAAAACCCCATTAGTAAAAAAAGCCCTCTTCTTGCTCTCAATCCGATAATGGACAAAGACGGTCTACTACGGGTTAATGGGAGATTGACGCATTGAGATACAATGAAAGACGCCCAATCATTCTCCCAACAAAATCGAGGTTCTGCGAGCTCTATTTGGAGTTTCTACATTCGCTGCTTCTTCACGCAAAAATACGATTGATGCTCCAAATGGTAAGGCAAGAGTACTACGTACCGAAGCTAAAACCTCTAATTAAACGATGCATTTTCCAATAAAAAGTGTGCACTCTTTATAAGGAACGAACACGCAGACAAGTAATGGCCGCTCTGCTCCCTGAGCGTTGTAATTTCTCCTTACCATTTTCTACCACCGGTAGATTTTGCAGGGCCATTCCAAATTAAAGCGTCGGTATTAAGATCCACTACGCTTCTCAAAGGTTATGTAGCAGTATTCGTATGTTTTGCCACAAAGGCAATTCACCTCGAGTTGTGCTCTGGCCTCACAACCGAAGCTTTTCGAGCAGCATTTGCTCGCTTCGTCGGCAGACGAGGTTTCCCCTCAAAAATTATGAGTGACAATGGAAAAACGTTCATTGGCGCTCAACGCGCAACTGAACGCGAATTCGTTAAATGCTTTACAGACATTGTTCAAAAATATGCTCCTCAAGGCATCAATTGGCAATATATACCACCCGGAGCCCCACACATGGGAGGCGTGTGGGAATCAGCAGTAAAAAGCTTTAAAATCCACCTAAAGAAAATCGCTCATCAACTCGAGACCTTTGTCCGCATTATCACAGGACCCGGCTGACTTTACAGCGCTTACTCCAGGTCTCTTTATTCGAGGTGCACCGCTATTGGCCATTCCCGAGCCTAACGCTGAAGACTTCTCGCTAACTTAACCGCTGGGAGAAAGTCAAAGCGCTTCACCATCAATTCAGCCATAGATGGAAAGAGGAATATCTTAAGGATCTTCAAAAAATATATAAGTGGAAAAATCCAGACCACAATCCTCAACCAGGCGATCTCGTTGTGATAAAAGAAGATTCGCTCCCGCCCACTGAGTGGAGACTGAGACGAATCGAAAGGTTTCGCCACGAGCCTGATAACCATGTACGTTGTCACGCGCCCTCTGGTAAAACTGTGCTTCATTCCACAAGCGCCTTCTTCGCGCGAATCACAGTAATAAAACGAATAAAAAAAACATCCCTACATACCATCCCTATACTATATTCACCATAGTAAAACTTTAAACTTCCCGGTTTAAAAGTCATTCCAAGTACTCCTCGTTTCCGTTTTCTCTTCTATATTCAGATTGAAACCCTTAATGGCTAGCAGGAAAGCTTGCCCTCTGGCGCCGACCGCAGAGACGGAAAATTGTCTCCAGTGCAGACTCTGCCATCGGTACCACGCACTACGGACATGCCCCGCCTTCAAGGCAATGAAGCCTCTACAACGCTCGGCCGTGGCACGGGCGCAAGGCTATTGCATCAACTGTCTCGCGCTCACCCATACCACCGGTGAGTGCAACTCATCAGGCAGCTGCAAAATTTGTGGGCATGCGCACCATACGCTGCTACACATGGCGTCGAAGCATACAGGGCGTATACGCGAACGGCCGCCAACCCAGCTAGCAAAGCCGAAACCCGTAGCGCACAGAGGCAAAGCCAAGACCAGCCAAAAGGCCAAGCAGGGTGAACGCGTGCCTCCACCGAGGAAAACGATGAAGAAGACGGCGAAGAAAATGATCGCGCGCACTGCGGCCTGCCTGCAGACAAACCGATACCGGGGCCGCACCACTCAACCCGTGCTAGACAACACTATCCGCGCCTTGAAAGATCTGCAGAAGGCGCTTACCAGCGTATCCCTGCAGGGCGGGGAGGATGTTTAAGCCGCCGCCGCCGGCAATTAAACCAACCGGCCGAGCGCCTATTTGGGACATCCGTTCGGCTTTTCGGAGTTGCCCGGGCGGGGCGAGCGGCCGGCCGTTCATCACAGCAGCCTGCCGCCGACAACGCTGAGTTAGGCTACAAACCGAGCTCGGAACCCGCGCGCGCGACTGCACAACCATCAATTTTGTAAAAGCATATATGTATGTATATCTTATGAGTGAATTGCACTTAAAATTAAATAAATAGTGTAAAAGAAAAATTTAAAGAACAGGAAGAATCTTTTAATTTAAAAGAAAGTGAGTGCGAAAGGCGACCAAAGTGGGTTATTTAACCTCTAAGGCTGATCGATTTCGACGTGGCGCGAAACATGGTATTGAGTAGCACAAGATTCCAACACCGAAGCATCCACCACGCCACTTGGGTGTCCCCTGATCAAAGAACGCCAAACCAAATTGATCACGTTGTGATAGCCGCGAGATACGCTTCTAGCGTGCTTGATGTTCGTTCTATCCGAGGAGCAAGCGTTGACTAGGATCATTACTTTGTTGCAGCTAAGGTTCGCATGCGCCTCTCTGCAATGAGGAACGCTCATCAAGTGTCGCGACGAAAGTTCGACGTCGAAAAGCTGCAATCGCAACGGACAGCTGAGAATTTTCAATATCGACTCTCAATCCTGCTAAGGCAATCAACTCCACTTCCCCCGATATCAATGAGCAATGGGACAACATAACCCTCTATTTGTACCGCTGCGGTGGTTGGCTTCTACCAGCCACGAAAAAATAATTGGTATGACGACGATACCGCGGCATACAAAGCCACCCTGCAGCCAATTACTACGCGTGCAACAATCGAGCGATACCGGGAGAAGAGGTGAGAAGAAAGACGGCCAGCTGTTAATGCCAATTTGGCCCGACAAGTAATTACCAGAAGATTGGAATCTCAGTGAACTTTCCTCAATCCATAAGAAGGGTGATCCTGTGGGTGAGCTGTTTGCGCCAACTACCGTGGGGTATGCCTTCTAAATATCGCATATAAGGTCATATCGACGATACTGTGAGAAAGACTGAAGCCGAATATGAACCAGCTGATTGGACCTTATCAGTGAGGCTTCAGACCTGGTGTACGGTCAAACTAGTTTGTTTGTCCGGCGGCAATGCTGAATAAAACGCGACAACTAAATTTGTTGCAGAAACTGTGGGAGAAAAACTGACCAGCTTTATTTCATAATCTGCGGTATGCGTCAATATGTATGCCTAGAAATCCAAATGCATACAAACATACAAAGTTACTAGATTCCATATGTACGTACATACTTACGTACATATAAATTACAAGTTTGCGAAAGTAATATTCCACTGGCATTATGTGCAAATAGATAATAGCTAAATATATGTATGAAAGCATATGTGCATACGTGCATACGTACATACATACATAAATATGTACATTACTCCAAAATTCAAGTTCAAGGGCGATAAACTAGCGTCTTGCCGAATTCGTATCACAGCAGCTGATGATGTTTAAGCGATTGTGGGACCATAGCAAAGTGTAAAAACTAATATGCAGTTCAGCGGCGGCTTACGGGCGCATGTATAAAAGGGCACATACAATGTGACCCAACACCTGGTAAGTCCTCGAAAAGACCCTAGATAAGCAAATAGACACACACCATCTGTTTGTCGATTTTAATGCAGCTCGAATAGAAGCGGCATGTACGATGTCATGCCTAAATTTGGAATCCCTGCTAAACTAGTACGGCTCTGTAGATTGACGTTGAGCACAACTTTTAGCTCCTTCCAAGTTCGAAAGGGCCTCTCAGAGCCGTTCAATACCAAATGAGATTATAGACATGGAGGTCACTTTCGTGCAATGTCTTCAATCTGATGCAGGAAACTGTAGTAAGAGCTGCCAATCTGAATCGCAGAGTCACTATTTATAAAAAAACTACCATGCTGCTGGCGTATGCGGTTGATATTGACATCGTTGGACATAACAACAGTGCCGTTAGTAAAGCGTTTTCCAGTCTAGGAAAGGAAGCAAAAGAGGTTGGTCTTGCAGAGAACGAGGATAAAATAAAGTACCTTGTGGCACCAAACAAAAAAATCCTCGCATATTGGGACTAACGTCACTGATGGCAGTTACAACTTTGAAGTAGTCAAGGATTTTGTATACTTCGGATCCAGCATTAACACCACCAATAATGATAGCCTCGAAATCAAGCGAAGAATTACTCTTGCCAACAGGTACTACTTTGGACTCCGTAGGCAATTGAAAAGCGGATCCCTTTCTCGATGAACGAAAAACTCGCTCTACAAATCCCTTATCATGCCTGTCCATTTATATGCCACAGAAACATGAACGAATTTGATCAGCGATGAGAAAGTTTTGGGGGCTTTCGAGAGAAATGTTCTTCGCAAGATGTATGGTCCTGTTCGCGTTAGCGACAGGTACCGGAGAAGATGGAATGATAAACTGTATGTATGAGCTGTATAATGATATGGATATATTCATAACGACTGCGATGGCTTGGGCATGTCGTTAGTATGGATGATGATGCTCCGGTGAAGTAATCCTTCGAATCGACACTCATGGGTAGACAACTGAGGCATGGGCACCCACAAATACACTGGAAGGACCAAGTGCAGAAGGACTTGTCTTCGCTTGGTGTAAATAATTGGCGAAACCTAGCGAAGGAGAGAGGGATCTGGTTAAGGTTTTTGTTCTCGGCCCAAACCTACAAAACGTTATAGCGCCATAAAAGAAGAAGAGAAGTTTCTGCGAATAAAATTAATACTATACTAAAATAATTTGCAGCTCTCACATGTTGTAACGCTCTCTTTTGGCTTTCTCATGTAAGTTTTTTTTTGGGTGACTGGACTCTTTTTCATCAAATATTCCAGTAAAGGTCTGCACCATTTTTGGATATTGTACACCACCCAATTATTGAACTGCCCCAACATTTACATACATTTTTACATATACGAGTACTTAAAAAATTAACTTTCACCATGATATCGCTCATATTAATCAAGGTATGCTGTAACAATTCCCGGTTAATTATTCCAAATTACCGTAACTAATGATTAAAGTGTGTTACATTAAACGCAAATAAAAATGCTCTATAAACAAATGCGTATTATTATTCGTGCACGTTTACATTTTATTTAAAGTACATATCGGTAATATCTAAAATAACGCCTGGACCCGAAACGCGTCAAATTAAAAACAGTAATTAAGTGTTTCATAACTTCAATATTCGTAGACAAATTTTTAACAAACATTTACATCGTGTAACTAGTCTCCCCAAAAAACAATGATTCGTAGTACGTTAGTGCTAAATCGAAGTGAGAATAAACTGGTCATTATATTGTATCTTATAATCAGTTTTTACATAATTCAAATATTTTGTAACGAAGAGTTGTTCAAGGAGATGGGACGCCTAACGCAAAATTGCTTAGATCTCACCTGCACCAATCTGAGTAGGTTTCTTAAGAGATATGATTGATAAACTATAGTAATTGTACAAATGCACACATAAATACTAATAAAACTTAATATTGTTTTGCAGATGACTTAAAAAGCGCAAATGGACCCGAAAGTGCTCTGCGCAAGGATATTAACTGCTTGCGAATGTGTCTCTTTTTACATGGAAAAGAAGTAGGTAATATTTTGTTAAAATACACTTATTTTAACATAGTCGTATGATACGTACATACATACACAAGACGTACATATGTATATTTTTATAACAAATTCACCATTGTATATTTCCTTTCACGCTCAAACTTTTGTTAAGTCGTCTATTCCGAGCCTCAGACAGAATTTTGAGGATTATAAACGCAATGAGAAAGCATTTGAGAGAAATGAATGTGTTGGATTCTAAATATTAAAAAAGGCGTACAACCGATTATCGAAACGAAACAATGTTTCCCTTTGGATCTACAGGAATCTATTCTAGAAGTAAAATTTCAGAATTGTATTTAGAATTATATGCATCGATTGTTTACGAAAGCCCTTAGGCGTATAACGCCCCACTTTGCAAAAGACATTCCAATATCAAAAAATTTTATTTAACGGAACTATTACTACACAAATTTTACGTTACATAACAGGTAGTGTGCGCACTTAAATTAATGAGCTTAATAAAGAAAACCACAACTGTTCTGCTTCAATGCTTTATTTGAACAACCTTTTTCGTCTGAAGTATAAACGTGTATAGTTTAATAATCTTGGAAAACAAACAGTTACCTTGACATCGAATGATTCTGAGTGAACAAAAGCATAATAACAATTTAATGTGCTGTTATGATAAGCAAATAAGTGTATTAAGTTACCCCTATACGAATGCACATGTGAAAAAAATAAACTATGTACATAAGTATGTATGTACCTATGATTATAAGTATACAGTTCGGATATGCTTTGAAAAAAAAACCGGTTCCCAATTTTAACATAAAGAAGGAACCGGGAAAACCGGTTCTTGTTCCAAGTAAGAAAAAAATACTCAATGTGCATGCATGTAACTTAATACAATTATTTCCATGAAAGAAATCTTCTGAAAACAAAATGTAGTTTAATGTCCGAATTCAGTAAGCAGTATCAGTCTCTTATAACCGAGTTCAGTAACTTGGTATCATCTCAAGTCTCAAAATGAGCTAGAGATTGTTGCTTTTCCTCGCTTTTAAGTTTTTTTTTTGTTTTTATTTTAATATTTTGTAAACTGCTTATCACCAGGTCACAATTTATTTGAGACAAGAGGCCTTATTTTGAAACTATTCTTAATTGTTATCAAGTGATAAGCAGGTGACAAAAATTAATCCAAACGCAATAAATAAAAACGTAAAAGCGGGGAATAATTGATAAGCACTTTGTGGTTTCCATTTCAGTAAGAATATAAGGGATGTAAAATAAATCGATGTGCTGCCGTATTTTTATTATTTATCAAAGGCTTTAAATTTACAACAGGGTAAAAAAAAACGGTTTTGGATATTAAAAAACCGGTTTATTCGATATTCGAAAAATCAGGATTTCAAAAAAACCTTACAATAATATATGAAAAAACCGAAGAAAAGCGGTTGAAAAAAAGAGTCAATTACCCAAGTAAATACACAACTACTTATGTATGTGTATACCCCTTTAAAGTTACATAGACAATTATTTTTATAAAAGTAAGAAAGGTAGGAACAAAGCACACGTTGCCTGGAATGCTTTATGTATTTATGTAGGGTGAACTTAGACAGATTTGTCTTTGGGGCACATTCGTCAAAGCCGTTTTTGGTGTGAAGGAAAACTCTTAAAAGCGCAGTTATCCACCGACGAAGAGACGGCCAAACGAGTCAGCTGACTTGACCTTTCTTATGGGAGCGCCTTGTAAATGAAAACTCACCACCATAGAATTTTCGTGTTGACGGAGAACTTACGTAGGAAATCCAAGCGAATTTCATTTTTTCCTAGAAACGTATCAGCTGATTGTTCTCTCTCTCACCATTCTTGTACAATGTTGCCACCGCGTACTTTTTGAAATCATTAAAAAGTTAGTTTACAAATACTTGAAATATTCTTAAATTATTAGAAAAATACTACCGAATATAACAGATTATAACTAATATATTATTTAAATAGGTCAGCATTTCGATTCGATCATTTACATTATAAAAATGTTAACTAAAATTGTAATTTTATGCAAAAACATATGTATATATAAATCAATGGCAACATCATTTTATAAAAATAAACGAACAAAACAAAATAACCAAAAAGAAGCGAGCTGGTATGCAATGAGAGAACAGCTGATTTCTACACTAAGGCTACGTTAATTAGTTTTTGTAAAAATGAGATTCTACGGTCTTCTACGCTATGCTACGTACACGTTCGTGGGGAACTGCGCTATTATCTTGACAGTTTGAGTTGTGATTATTATTATTATTATTCATTGTAAAGGTTAATACAATTGAGCCTTAACAATATAATTTAGCTTTAGCAACTTTGGGCATCAAGCCTTTAGTCCACTACATGCATTGCGATGAAGTTTGGAAATTGTAGAGAATTTTTAAAACAGGCGGCTGCAAAGTTTTAAGAAAATATTTGTTCGATATAAGGAAAGTAAAGGTAGTGTTATCCCGTTTTTATAACGAAAAAGAAATTTACTGAAGTTAATCAAGTGGTATCGGGGCACATATGGCAATTTAAATAGGGGCACATTCAGTACATTAGAGTAAACTGGGGCAGATTTGTCGCCTTTTTTCGAAGTACCGTAACTAAGAAATTTGTCCACGGATTTTAAACTTTAATATTTTGTTTTAAACATTGATTATTCTTTTATGAAATATGTAAACGTTCAATTTTTTAATTTTTTTTTTAAATGCCATTCTGCTGAATGTGCCTTAGTCCCCTGTACTGAGAAAAATAGGAGTTCAAATGCAATAACATTCTTTTTGGTTGTTGGTGTTTCCGACAGGGTGGAAATGTGATGTATTTTGGAACGATTTTCCGTCATTCCTTGTCAAGTTTGGTTTGCAGACAAACCAGAACGAAAAATAACACTGAAGATGGCACAACGCCGAAATCGGTTTGTCTGCCAACCAAACTTGACAAGGGATGACGGAAAATCGTTCCAAAATATATCGCAATAACATTCTCTCGTTTATAACATTTTCAGATAATCGTGCGAAATTAAAAAAAAATACCAGTCGGCCTTCAATAAACGAGATTGACATTAAAAAAGTTCTTTCTGATATAACGTACGCAAAAATATTGTTTCGGATGCCCGAGAATACGCTATGAATAATGATATGAATTTTAGCGACTATTATATTAAATAAATTTACTTAAAAGCAATAAGCATTTATGGTACTTTTTTCAAGTCTGCTGAAAGTGCCCATTGAAAAGACGAAACTGCCCCTGTCATGGGGCACTTCAGTATAATGACATTTGCGAAAAAAAGTTGTGTTTTCTTAGGTATAGAACGAAACTCTTTTCATGTTTTATAAACCAATAATCAATGTTTAAAATCAAATATTAAACTTTAAGCTCCGTGGAAAAGTTTCGGAATTACAGAACGTCAAAGAAATGGTAACGAAACTATAAATATTTAACAAATTTAACTTGCTCCAACATACTCCGCCTGTTCCTTTCAAAACATTATTTTTCAATTGTATGGATTCGTTTTGTGACAGCAAAATCTGAGGTAAATTCATAGCTAGACAACCTCGATTTTTTAACGGATTTGACTGAAAATCGCAAGTTGGTACCAACATCGACAATACAAAGCGATGCAAAGCGTACTCGTCATCTCGATTTGGAAATCATGCAGACAGTTGAGGCAGATTCTGCTATTTAGTCAACTTATACTTATCACCTACTGAAATTAGCTAAATGAGGGTCAATAGATTTCTCAGACTTGTGCAGGTGTGTATTGATGGTTTTTTAAAATCGATAATACTGAAAGTGTAGACATTCGAGCGTTATTTTAAATAAATTTACATATTACAGACAAATTTATATGTTAAAAATATTGTTCATTAATTTAAAAAAATCAGTCGTATGGGAGTTTTTTAATAAAATATCGGATTGTGGCAAGGTAACGTCGGTTAAATGCAAATTGTGGAATACAAGCTACAAATATTTCGGAAATACAACCAACTAGCATGACTTACTGAATACCAATAATTAGTATAATTGATCTCATTTATTTTTTACCAACCAACGAGGATATACTTTTTTGTTTCTTCTTAATTTTATATTTCTTAATTCCAATGATTCTATTTTTCTTATGTTAATTCCGACTGGCAATTCGTTGCCAAAGACTGCGTGAGAGAGCCATCGAGATATTTTAGCAATCGCTGGCCCGGAGCGAGTCCGAGATGTTTGGGTGGATTGTTTCGATTGTTAGTTAATTTAAGCATCACTATTCACGACTGGCAATTCGATGAAAAACATCTCGGACTCGCCCTTCACGAGTTATGAGTGAGCTTGATGACTGTCTGTGATATGCATCTTTGACCTTTTCATGGTGCTGGTTTATGTTACTTTCGAGGAATTGGCAATGATGACTTAAAGTATCGTAGCAGAATTCGCAGGACAGTAAGTTTTCGAAGTCTTGATTTCAGTCATACGTCAACCTCGGAACTCAAGGACAACAACGAACTTCGGAGAGCACAAACTGTGTCTAAAATAGTGCGAAGAGCTGATGCAACCGACCTTGGCATCATTTGAATATTGAACAAGCTAGTCATGTGCGCTCTACATGGTGTTTGAGTGCCTTTACGTACTTTTCCTCTGACACTTGGAACAGGGCAACGACGTTAAATGCCTTGCCTGACAAAGATCTCAATAAGTCAACGGCTGGTAAAGATTCATCATCAGGAACCAAGTTTTTAGCTCCCTAAAACTAATTTTTTAATAATGGACAATATGAAAAAACCCAGATGAGGGTTCCGTGTGCATAAGTCGACGAAATTGGAAAAAGTTTCTGATTGCCATTCACTTGGAAGTGGGAGGAGTGATTCAAGCAGCTCATCACTTCCGGGTTATTTCATCCAAGTGTCCTCTGGGTAGCACCCGAACCTAGATTTGGGAGTGAGCTAAAGTGAGAAGGCGAAGGTGAAGCCACTCCGACATATTCAGTTTAAGGGCTCATCAGGGTCTGCAGCGCAGGGCTTGGAACCCTCCACGTAAAAACAAATTACCAATGAAAAAGATTTTTGATGATGATCACGGCGAAAGTATAAGCGGGCAACAATTTGCACCTGGAACGAAACGTGGTATATCGCTTATTAGGTTCTGTCGAGCGTATTGTATGAAAGTCTTAAGCCCACCGTCAATGAGAACTGAGTGGAGCTTATCAGTGTGACTATAGACCTGGTAAATCTACCATCGACCAATATTCCCAGTACGTCAGATCTTTGAAAATACCCAAGACAGAAGAATCGACAAGCACCATCTTTTTGTCGACATCGAAGCCGCTTTCGACAGCACAAGTAGAAAATGCATACATATAAGTCGCAATGTCTGAATTTAGTATCTTCCCAAAACTTATACGGCTATGTAAAATGAGGATGAGTAACATCACCAGCTCCGTCTGAATTGGGAAGGACTTTTCCGAGCCGTTTGACACCAAACGCGGTTTCCGACAAGGTGACTCGTTGTCATGCGACTTCTTTAACCTGATGCTGTGATAATGATGTGATAAAATAAACTAATTAACGGATTAAGATTTAGTGGAATTATAGCTTCATACTTGTAATACATTTTTTGAAGCAGATTTCCGTCTTATTGTTGTATGTACCATGGAATTTCGCCCATAATTTGGAATTTTCGCTCCATAAATGGGCGCGTGCGATTTTGCTTCTCATTATGGGATTTCTGGTTAAATACGATTTTTCGCGTACTGCATTAAAATAATATTTTATTAATAAAAAAACGGATATAATTCTCGAACCGTACGAAAGCTAAACAAATTTTGCGAAGTTTAGATAGGCCGGATGTTATAACATACTTACTTTTTTTTTTAATATATTTTAATAGATTTAATGCTCTGTTTCAATCGCCTCGCCTACAAGTCCACAAATTGTATTCAGAGTCAAGGCAAATGTTGACCCTAATTTATGAAATTATAGTTAATCCAAGCTCTGAACTTTCCCCTGATAGTATGCAATTTAATAGCGATTTTGCGGAAAAAATTGATAAACTTGAAAGAGTTGAGGCATTACAAATAAAAACTAACAGTGCACAATTTCTTATAACTTGTATGTTCAAAATTCTTGACAAATTTTCTGTTAATGAGGGGTTTTTAAAACGCTAAAGTTTTTGGATCCTACAATTGCCCTTAACAAGGAAAAATTACGCAATAGCAAATCACTTAAAAACGTGGCCAGATATACAAGCGTTAATTATAATGAACTGCAAGATCAGTAGAACAAACCTTCCCATTTCTGTCAATGAAGCTGGAAAAAAGTGAATTTTACAATGAAAACATTTTGTGACTTCTGGAAAGTAGTAGCTTATAAAACAACTTTAAATGGTCCATATAATAGTATATAACTATATATAATGTTATATATGTTGCATGTGTATTTTTAATATCCGCGAAGAGCTATTTTCTCGTTTCAATATATTAGGAAAAATATATACATTTGAGAAAATATTGAAGAAAAGAAAATTTTCAATTTATTACGAAATATTGATGTATTTGTGAAAAGCGCCGCAGGTAAAAATTTTTAATAATAAATCGCGCGATTTTTTATTAAAATTTTCAATTTATTACGAAATATTGATTTATTTAAGAAAAACGCCACAGGCCTTATTTGTGGTGTATTTACTTCGAAATTTTAGTTTTCCTTGTAAAATAGCATATTGCCATTTCCAATCTAAGTTTTTTCAGCTAAAATATGTTGCCTTTAACATAATAATCATTAAAATATCACAAAATCACAAAAAGAAAAAATTAAATGGTTTTTGAGTTTGTATATACTTTTTATATTAAGCTTTCTGGGTTATATCCATTTGCCTTTGTTTTCTCTTTCGCTCGTTGTTTTCAGTTGTTTGACAGATGCATTCAGAAGAAATTTTAGTTTTTTGTGCGGGTCTTAAATATGCAACTTTTTATTTAATAATTGCGAAGTATTTACATATTTTTTGATTTTAATGTGTTAATAATATGTTTGTGCCAAAATGAATACATTAGTAGCTCGATATTAAGTGCAGTGAATGAAAATCAAACACTATATATGTATGGGAGAAATGCAAAAAAAGAGCATTTTTAAAGTTAAATTCTGAAAAATTTATGGACTGATTTTTGCAAAATGATAGTTAAAAAAAGTTTATTTTGTTGTTCATCTATGTATATTTGAATTTTTCAATTTGATATACACGTTTAGCCACAGTAAACCAAATTTATGCGGCACTATACTAAACCCGACCCAAATTTATAAACACACACTTATTAACAACGCTGCCAGGTACTCCAAAGTTGTAATGAATAAATTAAGTTACCCAAAAAGCCCAACTTAAAATTTTTTTTTAGAACAAATCTCTTTTGGGCGTTAGAAAAAAATAACCCTGGCTAAGCAAACTTCGGCTAAGCCATCAACAGTATTTGAGCGCATAACTCCTTTCTGCGCGAGCGGCTTTCGCCCGCGCTTTGAAATAATAACCCTGTCCAAGCAAGCTTCGGCTACGCCATCAACACAAAAATGTTTTGTGGCAATTGTTTTTGCAGAATCTAAAGCGTTAACCAGACACGACATATGTACAGCTACTGAAAACCACATTAAATTAGCCACTATTATTTGAATTTGAAATTTGTTTGAAAATATTTTGTACAAACCTACTACTAAGTATAAATTCATTTAATACGAAATTCGAATATGAGGCGAATAATATTTCAAAATCGGAAGCCTGGTTAAAAACTCATTGATATTAACTCTCTGTTACAAATGTACAATTGCACAATTTTGGTATTTATTGGATACAATGTCAGTTAGGAAAATACTGGAGACTTAAAACAAGTTGTATTTGTAAACATCATTGGCAGATTAATTTAAGCTTCGTGACTATCAGACAATCAAAACAAAAAATTACTATAACCATGGGATTTCTACACGGAACTCCTTTTTACTTAGGCGACTTTCGGTTTGCCATGCATGGTACATATATGTACATATATATGTATGTACATATGTATGTATGTACATATGTATGTATGTATGTACTTCTGATCAAAAATTACAAGGAGTTAAATACACATGCATAGGTTAATTTTTGAATCTAATGTACAAAAGTGAGCGAGGTGTTGAGTAGGGAAAACAGTGAAAACTAGTATAGATATACGAGTACGTAACTTAAATAGTGACCAACCCTTAATAAAATGTTTTGTTTATCTTTTTTTTAAAGAACGTCTGTATGGTCTATTATGTGTTTCTAAATAAAATATAAAATTTTATTAAAAAATGGGTACTACCTATAACTTATTTGTTTTTGTTTTTCTCGAAATACTTACCTACAGTATCCAATGTATTTACGAGTAATGTGAAAGGTGTTTCCGTTTTAAAATTTTTCGAAGTAATACCTTTCCAAATAACCACAAATTCCAAAAGTTTACCGCTGTGGTCGAGTGGGTCACGTTGCGTGCTATAACTCTATATGCCGCTGAGTTCGAGGTTGGAATCTCAGTCAAGGCAAGTAAAATCTAAATCAAAGAAATTTTTTTTTTAATAGCGGTCACTTCTCGGCAGGCAATGGCAAGCCTCCGAGGGTATTTCTGCCCTAAAAAAGCTTCTCATAAAAAATGCATCTGAGTCGGCACAAAAATTTCAATTTGTGGTAGAATATAAAGACGCACACCACAAGTGGTAGAAGAAGCTCGGCTAAACACTGAGCTAAGTAAGTATATACTGTAACTAGGGATGTCAATTTTGGGCATTTTGTTGATCCCGGAATTTTCGAGACTTGAAAACGAAATCCCGGGATCCCGAATTTTACGAAGGTTTGATTTGTAATTTTTAATTTATCAAAAATGTAACATGTTGGTAATCGTTGTATTATAGAAGTATACAAAATAACATTAATATAACAAAGAGAACAATTTGTTGTAAATCATGTATGTATTTTCAAGAAAAAAAAGAAATAAACGTAAAATTTGACACACATACAAAATAATGTATACTTTAAGTACAAATATACATATTTGGTACAGAAGAAGCACTGCTGCGCCTCAATAATTGTTGGTTGCATTGTCGACAATATGTTATGTATATGCTCTCTGTAGGACATAGCCTTTATCGCCTCATTACAAAAACTATTCATTTGTTTTTACCAAGCCTTCTAATAAAATGTATGCCTTTCGATTATTGGACAATTGCGAGCTGCTCGTTAAAACTTCATGGAATTTATCTTTGAGACTTTCTGCCTTATCCACTTCAGGCACCTCGTTGTTAGTTCTATTTACATCGCTTTCATAATGAGGCTCATTTTCTACTCGAGTGGGATATTCTCCAAATCATTTTTAATGACGAAGGCTTAAGAGAGTAAACAAGCTGTGTTATTTGTCGGTTGTGAACTCTCTAAAGGCTTTGTTTTACCCTTGATTTTTATGTATGACTAGATAACCCGGTAAACTTCGTATCACCTATCCTCACAACATTAAAACTGTCCCTTCGGTAAAATGGGCTCGCGCCGAACAGAGTCCTTACGTCTGGTTTACGTTCGCCGTCAGATTAATCGATATGTCGCCAACCGATCAAATTTTTTTTCAGAACTCTCCGAACATACAAAATAAAGTTGACCTTCAATAAAATTATTTGAATTGTTGCATTTTATTTCGGACGGATATGTTTCAGTAACAACATATATGTACATATGTATTTTTACATTAACCCACACGCACACTCACATAAGCTCAGCATACTTATCTCACACCGTTTTAATTTCGATCGGTTATTACACAAAACTTGCTAACAATTCAAATGAAATGCGTAAATGTATCAAGATTATGGTTTTCCGACGCGCGAACACGTGACGTATAATTGTCCATGCGTGAAACAGGGAACTTTCAACTTGATTCCGAAAACTTGCAACGACTGACCTTGCAATTTATTTATGGTTATCCCTTGATGATCTTGGCCCGATGACGTTATTCATTAGCTTTTTCACAGCCAGTCTCGTTCCATTGCACAGTCGAGGTTGATTAATGTTACGCAGCATGATCACAACTGACCCTACTTTTAATTTTAAATTGTAAGGACGTAATCCAGGCAATTCCAGTGAATTTAAAAACAGGGATAGTGTACTACGTCATCTTGGTTTGTAACTGTGTCAATTGATTTGTAAGAAAGCAACTCTTCTGGAAAAAAATTTTGAATATTCGCATTGAGATCATCGACCTTTACCATTTCCAGTATCTAATAACTGCTTCGAAAACACAATCGCAGTTTTATCTTTTCCAAAAATTCTCATATGTTAGTTGTTAATTGGAGGGTCCTAACGTAACGCCACAAATAAGATGATTTTAGGCATGCGTTTAGTTTGTCAGCAACTGTCGATCGGGGAATAACTGAAAGAGTCCGACGAAAATCACCTGATCACAGAATAATGGCTCCACGAAGATCGTTTAACGTTCTGTCCAGTGCCTCCAGTGACCCCTTGTGAGCCATCGTGCGTTAATTCCAAACGATCAATTTGGGACCATTTGGCGCTGTCATGCCCAAATACGACACAATTTTATTTGCCATCAATAAACACAGACCTTCTATCAATTGTTGTTTTTGCAATCTTCCTCGCAATTTTTCCGTATTTTCTTACCTTTTAAACCTTCCCTGGAGTACGACAAACATTTCAAAACAAAAATCTGCTAAATCGGCCCAGCCATTCTCGAGTTTTAGCGAGAAAAACGAACAGAAATTGATTTTTATATATATAAGTAGATAAGTATATTGCTGATTCTAGATGTTTACATAAATGTATTTATGTATGTACATATAAATGTTCATATATTATTTCTTCAATCGTATCTCTATGACAGCAAAATTTTTATGTTCATTCTTTATGAACGTTCTGCCAGAGGCTAAGATTATGATATTTAACATAATTAGCTAACTATGCTAATCCTTAAAATTTTCTTGAATTATAATCTCACAGGGAGTTCAAATGAACCTGCTACAGTTTTAGTTTTACCTTTTTCTTTTGTATATATAAAATTATGATGAATAATGTTATTGTGAAAACTAACGTTAACGTATTATAGGTTATAAAAAGTAATACCATTCAATTTAAAATTTTATTTTTTAAGAATTTCTATCTGCTGTTTGAGAGTTAGGATATCTTTGGTATTATTTATAAAGGAACCATCGAAAGGTTTTACTTGCAGTTCTGAGAATTCTTCAATGTTTTTAACCCAAGAGGAAGATAACAGTTCTTGATTGATTTGGGATTGTATATGATGAGATGCTATCAGAGTTATTCCTGTACATCCTTCTTTTATTGTGATTATGCCTTGACTGGGAATTTCTATTTTGTTGGTTATTACCCATATTCTAGATTGCTAAATATTTTGTAAATCCAACTATTTGGGGAAGCTAATTTAATCTAAACATTTTCGTTCGTAGTTGGATTGAATCCGCACATTTCATTCTTCAATTGTTTCACATGATTCTCCGCAGCTGACTTCCAAGCCCAGTTCCCTCATCCAGAAAATGTGTCTCTTTTGATGTTGTGACATAGGCTGTATCGATTTTAATGCTATCCTGTGTTGGCCATTGATGTTCTTCTTCCACTGGTGTGTTCGCTAATACCCCTCTGGATGCTACATAAGCTGGATTATGCTTCGCTCCAACGTCTTGCACGAAACAACGCGTGCAGAAAACAGCACTCAGACTACATGCCGTCAATTGTACTGTTGTCGCTCCAACAATTGTAACATCTCCATTGATGATTGTCTCTATCCTTTGCTGTAACTTCGCAAGTAAATGAGCCGCGCATAGTTCCAGTTTTGGCAACGTCTTCTTATTTTTAATTGGGTTGAATTTAGTTTTACCAGCAAATATTGTTATCACTGATCCAACTTTAGCATACACAACTGCTACGTAAGCTTTTTCTGATGCATCTGCGAATCCATGTAGCTCTTTTTTAATTATTTTTTGTTTCTAACCATCTTGAAATTTTTATTCGTTTTATCGCTGATATCTGCTGCATAGATTCTTGGTATTTGTTTGTTAGATTTGCGTCAAGTAATTCATTACAGTTAAGTTTTATTAACCAAAGTTTTTGTATAAACAATTTTGCCATAACTGTCATTGGTGATAGCCATCAAAAATTTTCGGCAAATTAGGTAATGCTTGTTTTTTTGTCACTGTTTTGACCATTGAAATCTTTATATTAAATCCAAACATGCCTTTGACAGGGTCCCATTGTATACCCAATGTCTTCACTGTTTCGTCTTCTGCTATTTTTATTACCTCCTTTGAGTCATTTGTTGGAATTCATGCTAAAATTTCACTGTTATTAGACATCCACTTTCTTAAGTGAAATCCATATCTTTTCAGCTCTTTTGAAATTTTAGACTGAATGACCAAGGCGAATTTATCAAGCGTAAGCGTATATAAGTAGAAGGCCTCCATGTATTTTGTTTTTGCTTTGCTGGACTGAATGTCAAATTTCTGTAGCTGATTTACATCGCCCGCCATTCGCCAGCCAATCAGAACGAAGCCCATTGACGCACAGTCCAGCAAAGTGAAAAAAGCGAAAAAATCAGCTAGCTCTTTAAGACCACATTGTTAAATTCGCCTTGTGAATGACCTTACATTCTTCTATCGATTCTGCTCCAGTCATCAAATCATCCATATAGAAGTTATTTTGAATGATATTTGAAATCAGATGAATGTTCGGCTTGCAGATCTTGGCAATCTCTTGTAGTGTTCTCGTTGCTCTCTATCGGCTCTTCTTTCGTTTCTCTCCACAATATGCGTTGATATTCTTGATCACTTTCTGCCATTTCAATTTGCCGATATTTCTTTTCATTATCACTTATTAACACATACTGCCAACGTCTCCAATTGATAATAATATTAAATATATGTTTTTGAAGTCTCGGTCCTATTAAAAGGATGTCATTTCAACTATTTCCATTTGTAGTTTTTGTAGACGCGTCGAAAACTACTCTTAATTTAGTTGTAGGCTTGTTTTCACGAATTACTGCTTGATGTGGCAAATAATATTTTCCGCACTTTTTCTCATTTACTTGTTCCATATGCTTATTTCTAAATATTCTTTCATGAATTGAACATATTGCTCTTTAATCCCAATATTCGTAGCGAATATGTTTTCAAGATTAAGAAACCTGGCCATTGCTAGAGAGTCTCCCAATTCTCTTTCTTTTTTAAATGGGAGACTGGCTATAAATCGATTATTTGCATATTTTTAGTAGTTTTATCGTATAGCTCTAAGCATTCCATCATCTTCTGCTGTATTCATTGGTGATGTGGTGTCTTCTATCTCCCAAAATCTCTCTATCGTTTAAGTAACAGCTGCTAGAATTCTCCCGTTTCTTCTTGGTTGTTGCAAAACTCCCGATAGTATCCAGCCTAATTTTGTAGCTTGGCCTAGTATTCGATCATTCTTACATATGCCTTCCTCTAATATGTCAGCATAGACATCTCTTCCAATAACTACATCGATTCGATCAGATTTATTGAAGTAGGGATCAGTAGCCCGTTTCTGTAAGAAATCGACAAAATTGTCGATTATGGTGACGTCACATCGATTCGATCCAAATTAGTGGATTGATCGAGAAAGAGTGTTTCCGTTAGAATTAATCGAGAAAATATGGAACAGTGAGAGAAATGGAATGCCAATCGACAGGAAGTTCAAGACATCGGATTAGCAATTACATATTTAAGAAAATCGTATTGTGAAAAGTGAGCATTTTGACCAAATATGTAAACAAAACATTTAATATTGATAAATAAAGATTGTTTCTATTTCACCTATGAGTTTATTGGTAATTGGTAAATATTGATAAATAAAGATTGTTTCTATTTCACCTATGAGTTTATTGGTAATTGGTAACCCGACCCGACGTATTTCTTTGTAATAAAAATACATAAAAGCTCTTTTAATTATCCATATAAAATATATTAACCATAATATACATACACTGGTCTTTAATTCCACCAGCTTCCATTTTGAATTGAATGAACTGTGTACACAAACACATGAAAGTTACTTAAATAAGCAATTCTCATCACCTCAACAGCAAGTGAGAACAACAATCGGCAATATTTCATTTCATTTGATTACAGAAACCCTTTCAATCGAGTGTTCCTACTGAAATGGAATGGAACAAATCAGCTGACTATACAGGGTTGTCGATCAATTCGACTAATTTTATTACAGAAACACAATAAATGAGTGTGACGTCAAATCGAGAATTTCAATCGAGAACATCGATCGAAATGAGTTACAGAAACGGGCTACAGCTAAAGTGTAATTTTTCCATTCTTCTATTTTACATTTAAAAGTTTTATCTGGTTGTGCACTTGGCAATTTCAGTAAAGTCAATGCTTCAACATTGTACACCTCGTTGCTTAGGAATCTCGGTTCGATTTCAATGTTGACTTTGAATTTGGAGATTCCCACAGTAGTATTTCCTAGCCCTTGTAGTTCAGTTACTTCTCTTTTCTTTGGTAACTGTAGTATTTGAAGTGCAGTAAATTGTGATTATTTCTTCAACACTTGCTGCTTTTATTTTTCTTGTTTATGCAGTTGCCATCATATACGTGGTCGAGGCGATTATAGCACAGTTTATGATTTATAATGAAACTCCTCCTGTTCATCGTGGTCAATGTCTGAAACTTTCTGCAATCAAAAATTCCATGTATTGCTTCTAGCGCATGGTATAGCTGCTCCAGAAATTAGAAAACAACATCTAGGTCACAGTATATAAAGTACAAAAGCTGAGGTGAAGCAGAGTTGCATGCAAGGATATTTTATAATAAACTGTGAATATCACACAAAAAAAATTTGCGGAATGTGAAATATTTGCATTAACCAGTGAAGATATACTACACAATTACTACTTAAAGCGTGAAATGTATAGCGAAAATATCAGACGATTTTTGTTATTTGCATATTTAATTAATTATTCAACGGCTCACCACGATTCTCCTACAACCAACGTGTACAATAAAAAAAGCAACCCTGGGTAGCAAACTTCTCGGTGGTGAGTTTTCTTCTTCATTTCCCTACAAGAAGAGTGCCGGTCAATTTACTCTACATCTGATGGTCAGTGACTGAAAAAATTTTGTCAGCACTTAGAACAAAGTGGCTGATGTTAATAAATGTGTACGTGTGATATTGTATTTCAATCTAACACATTAATATTACCGAATATACAAACATATAGCTCTACTGCGCACTCTCGTTCTTTTTACTGGGTCCATGATCCCTATAAAATCTTCAGTACTGAAAATATTCCTTTATACATACATACATCAAATGATATTTCCTTTTCTGTTTGATTTAATAAACAAGTTTTTTATTTTTTCAATTAAATTTTATTGATTTACTACAAGCTAATAACTTTAATCATAATAAAAAAAAATTTAATATATTTTTGATGAACTATTTTTTTTCGCAGAACTGCTTTCTGCGTAAGCCTCCTTCGCCCGTCTTAAAAAAAAAACCGCTGACCAGACAAACTACGGCTACTCCATCAGTATTTTTGCGCAAAGCTCTTCCATGTTTTATATTAGACTAGAAGACCTGCCGAACTTCGTCCCACCCAAAATTTATTAGTAGTATATGAAATACTTTTTGAACTCTGTTGTACACGTATTTAATGTTGAAAATTAAACGGACACCTAAATTTCGCATTCGATTTCGTAGCTTCGTAGTTTTCTTTATAGTTATAGCAGATTTTCAAAGTCAAATATTTCGCCGTCCCAGTTAAGATGTATATTTTTCTGTATATCTCGACTCCAGCGCCACGAAGCAAATAATTGAAAAAAATTAAATCCTATTTTTTATCATGCAAGTAGAATACAACATGAATTCGATCAAAATCGGTTCAGAACCACGACTTTTATAAATAACTCGACTCCAGCGCCGTCTATTTGATACATTTTTCACAGAGACATTTTTCTTCCTCTTACTAATACCTACATATATAGGATATTTTGTAAATAAACCGAAAACTCAGATTTTTGAATGCAACTTTTCGAAAGTTTTAAAATTTTGATATTGGATCATTATTCACATAGGTTTTTTGTAAATATCTTCGGAACTACATAACCGATTTAAGAGTTTGATATCTCGTTTTGAAAAACATGACAACGGCTTTCAAACAAAAATAAATAAAAATATGTATGTATGTATGTATATATCATTGGTGGTGCAATAAGAAAGTTGGACTTTGCCACGTCCCTCCGCCCGCAGACCGAAAATCAAAAATCAGACCTCACAGTGTCACCCGCCTGAATATTCTGAAGATTCTATACATACATACACACATCCTGTTTTATATATGTATATAGATTAAGAAATCCTCTTTTCTTTATAATTAGCATTTAGAAAAGCTATTTTTTTTATTTAAATCTTATCTTTCATAAAAACACGACGATTTAAAAGTTTCGCGACTATACACTTCAGAGTTTTCCGAATACTGCGCGCAATTTGCAAAACTCCTATGAATTTATTGTATGTGTTTTCTCGCATATGCGAAATTAGCCTGAATGGTCATTGTCTCTTTTGTGCAACTTTAAATGAAAACTATTTTACAGGTCATCTTACGGTCAGTAAAAATAAATATGAAAACTTCGTTGTTTCATTCTCGCATATATGCCATCATAGTAAGCGTAGCGAGTCCGGAGTGTCTCTTTTTGGCAAGCACCATGGCAGTAATTTTACCGGTAAGCTGACAGTCAGTGCTGATTTTATGAATGAGAGTGTGGTAATTCTGTCAGCATGTTCATGTAGGGTTCATTCATTCGTTTCGGTTAAATTTGTAAACAAAAGCAGTTGTTTTTGTTAATAAATATATTAATTTCCTTATAACTAAAACATTTTTACATTTACTACAAGGAAATGAATATCTGGCATGGAGCGCAAGCGAAACTACACATATAAATTGAAGCAGAGTATTCCTAGAAAAGTTTAAGTGCGCCATCTGCAGGCATAACCAAAGAGAAAGCTACTTTTTATGATTTCAGGGCCAATAAAACAGCTGCGAAGAACTTTTGATACTTCAAGTGGCCGCTGTGGTCGAGTTGGTTCGAGGTTCGAATCTCAGTCGGGGCAAGCAAAATCTTAATAATAGAAAAAGTTTTTTCTAATAGCGGTCACCCCTCGGCAGACAATGGCAAACCTCCGAGGGTATTTCTGCCATAAAAAAGCTTCTCATTAAATACATCTGCCGTTCGGAGTCGGCACAAAACTGTAGGTCCCTTCATTTGTGGTAGAATATAAAGACGCACACCACAAATGGTAGGAGAAGCTCGGCCAAACACTGAGCTACATATATAGTGTACGCGCCAAAATTATATATATTATAATGTTCATGGTGAAGATTCCTGAATATTTACAAAAGTACAAAATTTAAAAGTGCATAGATTTGTAAAAACGTAAACAAATATATACATACACACCAGAGAACTGCAACAAGTGCAGAAATTGTGTGTATACTCGCGCATGTAGCCGTATTTTGCATGCTTTGTTGTTTTCGTGTACAAACCGTCGCTTGTCTGTTTGCTCATAGATCAATACGATCATGACGATGCATACATGCTCGCTACATTATCCGTCGGACAAATTTGCGTCAGCATACAAAGTTGCATGTATGTAACATACTCGCCGGCGACAAACGCTCGCGACACTCGAGTGTTGTTTGCGAGCCACTCGGGTTACCCGTAACAATATTTTTCTTTGCAAGCAGTAGTTGATTAGCGATCTTAAGTGTGTTTTCTATCATATTTTTTGTATTGTTTTTTTTTACGTGAGATGGCAGATACATAGTGTAAAAGAGTTTTTGAAATGTGATTTTTGTTCCTATAACTTTAATTTTCTATCTAGCAGATTAAGAACTTTGAAATTAAATTAAGTCTTATGAAATGTTTATTTTAAATTTAACTCCTACTATTTAAAAATTTTTTAAATACTAACCCTACATGTTGGATCTCATGAAATGTTTTTGTTAAATAAATGTATACAATACATATTAATTAAAATTAACTAAGTCGTTTCTTTTATCTGTAAATAATAGGATAAATACTTATGGCGTTTTCTTTTCTACAGAAAATGTTGCCTTAACATTGCCTTCTGCGCACGTACACACAAGAGCGAGGCAATGAAGTGCAACATTTTCTGTAGAAAAGAAATCGCCATTAGTAGATACCCGAGTGCACTCGAGTGTGTACATGCGCAAGTTTGCGCCTTCACATGCACGGCCAATCATGTGAACTACCACACTCGAAAATGTAATGATTTATCCCGCACATGTCAGCTTTATGTTTATGAGTGAGCATGAATGAGCGCACAGCAGCAGACGGCTGTGCTTGCTTGTATCAAATTTTAGGGATGATGAATATGCACACTCGAGCGCACTCATTGCCGTTCTCTGATACACACATATCACGATGCTGCGAGCAGTTTTCTACCATTGGGCATTGTCACCCGTTCAGTATTTATTGACGTGATGCAAGTACCGTGTTACGTCTTGACCGTGTAGCATGCAATATTTATGGATAAGAATAAGGATTGCAAAATAATTAGAAATTTTTACCGTCAATAAATATTGTAGCATTTGTTTTTCGTCGATGCGACTAATTTCTACTCCAGTACCTTCTCTTTACTTGTTTTGTTTTTAATGAAAATGTTAGTATTATAGCAAAGCATGCACAAACTTTATTGTCTTGTTCCATTGTCTATATATATTTCGAACCACGCAGCCTGCAAACTATATAAACACTGACGGGATATATATACTGGGTATCAAAAGTGATTTGTCAGGGATAATTTTACTTTAAAAATGTGTTTACATTCTTTTCCGGTTGAACAATTTAATCAGAACAGAAAATATATAAAAATGGTAAACATTCGTGTATTAAAATATATACATGTATTATAAATATCACCGAAAAATGTATTGTATATTTTGCATGCAACTATTTAGAGGTGGAGTCAAAATCCTATGTATGAATAACGCCTTGAAATGTTAATGAAATATGAAAATTTAAGTAGTCTGTAAGAATTTATGTTCATTGACTTCATAAACAATTAAATAAATATATCAACAACTAAATTAATGAATATAACACACTTAATGTTGAACTCATCCTGTGTGCGAGTAAGTCTGAATTGCTATCTAAGCGCCGGTTTTAAATATCCTGTTTAAATTCCAGCAGATAATATTTTTAAGAATTAATTTTCATTCTAAATATGACAAAAAAAAGAAGAAAGTAACATGCATATGACCTTCAGCACCATTTGAAGATCAATTTAAAAGAAAACAAATTGAAAATTTAAAACAAACCATATGCACCAGAATATTAGTTGAGGAACTACTAATTAGCTCAACTCGCACCGTCAATGGTTTTTGTAAAGATATTCCTTCGAACTTTATACAGCATGAACAAAGTCTCGACAGAATTGTATGGAACTTAACGTTCACGTGTGTTATGTGTGGTCCTCACTTCAGCAATTACACATATAAAATATTTTTATTGAAATAGTACAAGCGGTGAGTTTGTTATATACGCGCTTTTTTATTTATTAATGAATAAAATAAAACTTGTGTAGTTCCTTGCTGCACAAAACCCTGTTAAAAGATTTTTTCGTTAAAAATAGTAACACGAAACCCAATTCCTTTTGGGAGGTAAATTTTTTCCGATAAATTATCGAAAAGGTTGCCTACTGTACATATATACTGTGCACTCTTCGGTTGTATCTAAAAGCTGCTTCATGCTTGCTGCGCTTTCACCATTTCCTGTCGGTTGATCAAGAAGTCTACTTGTGTTATAAATTGTAACCTCTTGTTTTCATACCTTTGGTGGTAAATTTGCCAAGCTGGTTCATAGTCGGATTCGGTTACGATTAAATGTTGAATTAATCTTCCAGCTTCACCTCCCAACAATGATTTTAATCGGAACATTTTCTCTACTTCAGTAAAGTTTTTCAAATTTAATAAAAGAAGCCGTAATTATGGATTTTGAGCTAAAATTAAAACAATATTAAAACTTTTTGTGTTTTAGTTTCTTGGTAATGCGTTCACAACATTAAATAACGAAGAAGATGGTGAAATTATAAATTTAAAAATTCAACTTACATTTTCATTTCCGATAATTTGTTGAAATAAATTGAATTTTAACTAACAGTTCTTGCCTGCATTGCCAACACAATTTAAACTTAAGCGAAAATATGAATTAAGCTACATAAGTACGTTTTATTTGTCAAAAGCTTAGCTATTAGCTTGTGATGATCAAATAAAACACGCCTATTATTTCTTCAATCTTATCTCTTTGACAGCAAAATTTTTATGTTCATTCTTTATGAACAAAGTCTAAGTCAAAACCGATGTTATATGATATTAACCAGGCATTTTTCCAATGTTTAATATATTGTTTTTAAAAATAAAATATTTTATATTTATGTTGTTATTAAAAAAATCGTTTGATATTTAATGGAATTTTTGAATTAAAAAATGTGATAAAATGAGCGTTTTCCCGAGAAGAATGGAATTTTTGGGGTTGGCAACACACGTATGTATGTATATGAGTATATTATAATTATTATATTTTATAAACATGACATATAAGTAGCCGCAATATCGTCAGTGCCTTCCTTCTTGTTAATTCTTTTTGCCCACTTTTCTAAAATCCGTAGGCTCATTTTGTCTTTCAAGAAAACATTTTAGAATCTTAAAAAAATTAAATAATAAATACTGAAGAAAGAAGTTTTTTGCATTTTTCAAAATTTGTTTACCAAATTTTGTGACGATAACTGTTATTGAGATACAAAAAATTTGTCTTAAGTGGGGGTGGCAACGCCCATTTTTCAAAATTTCATAAATACCTAATTTCTTAGTTTAAAATCGCTTCAAATACCAAATTTCCCTCAATTTGCTGTAATGGAAACCGAAAAAACGGAGTTTTTGCATTTTTCAAAAACTTCCGTTATATGGGAGGTGGGCGTGGTTATTCACAGGGTAGGTTAGTGTTGGAAATGGCCAAGTTCCAACACCAACCTACCCTGTCCAAAGAGCAATCTATGTACCAAATTTGATTGAAATATCTAATTTTTACTAAAGTTATTGTAAACACGGACAAACGAACGGACGGACGGACAGGCAGTCAGGGCTAAATCGATTCCTCTTTTCATTCTGATCATTTCAGTATATATGTATATATGTCTATATCTATCTCGATTATTTTTTGCTGTTACAAACAACCGTTATGCGAACAAAGTTACACATATGACAGCATTCGATCATCCGTAACAACGGACATACACATAAATACATACATCGAAGAGGAAATTGTCCATACAGGTAAGTTATACATATTTAAGGATCTTTAATAGTCCGTATAGTCTGAGTGTTTTCGATACAGTGCATATCAGTGGCTGTTTTTCTTAAAAGTTCAAATAGTTCCTTAACCAAATTCCTTGTTAGGTAAAATCTTATCGTTTGGTATTTATTTTTAACTTCATGTAACTTATTCAACTCCTTTATTGCCTTTGTCCGCATCTGCTAAAATATTTGTCATTTCTATGATGTTTTAAATCCTGTTAAGTGTTGCAAATACAAATTTTTTCGCTAAGAAAGTTTTAGTTTCGGGCAAAGGTGTCGAACTTCAGTAAGTTTAGATTTTGCTTTATTTTTCTATGGGTGGGATAATTAAATCATACCTTCTGCACTACAATAAAAATTTATGTTGTGTCATTTGTTTGGCTATTTTCAATCTTTAAATTGCTTTTATGTACGCACTCGTATGTGCATACATATTATCTCCGTGTAAATGCAAGAGTTATTGCTTCCTAGCAAGAGTTATTCGAAATTAAAAAAATGTTTCATAAAATTTTAATTTGGAAAAACAACAGTTTTATTGTTATAAGTTATAGCTTCTATTTCGGGAATCAACACCTCCCACATCAGTTTTTTTATTATCCCTTCCCATGCTAATGCTGTGCTAAGCTTACCGATTCACCTATTGGGTTTTTTCAGATTCCTTAAACAACCCAGAGCTGCTCAAGAAAATGCATATGCATGTGAATATATTTAATTTTTTTGGCGTCTAAGATAAACTTATCAAAATAATTTCATTAGATTTACTTATATGCAAGCAAATTCGTAGTGAGCCACAGCGATTGGTGTGTAAAATCAGACTTCAAAGATAAACCTTTCCTTGACGAGGTTTACAAAAGTCTGTTCGGAGATTGATAGCTATATCGATCAATTTGAAATTTTTTTTTTACTGTATATCTTATGTTAAATTGTATATCATTTCTTAATTTAGTTATTAACAAAATTGTGAATTCTGAAATTGTTTTCTCTAATAGGGTTTTCAATTTGAAAAGGCTATTAAGTTCAAAAAACAGCTTTTTTTAAAATGCAGAAAAGTTTTTGTCAAAGGTTTGAGTTCGAATACTCAATACTTCAGAAGATATACAGTACTGTTATGGCCATCGGTTTTCAGCACAACTGATCCTCTTTGTTGCCTATGTGTTGCCGATATTGAACACCTATGACACACTTAACGGTTACACACAAAGGGCGCTTATGGAATGTTGTCAAGTGCACTGTAATTACCGTCGTCCATTCACACCACTCAGTCAGCGGTCATGTGACTGTCTATGACTTAGAAATTTAAGATATAAAAAGGTGTAAGGAAAATAATAAAAAAAAAACTGATAATAACCACATAACATGGCAATCCTGCCTGTTTGGAGCTTAATAAGCATAGACATATAGTGAACACAATATGCCAAGTAGAGAAGTGAAAAATCGAAAAATGGCTTGGTGGAAATCAGTTTTAAGTGTCGTTATGATAGCCATCACTGGCTATAAAGTTGGTAAAGACACGAATGTGGACAATAAAATAACTAAATAAGAGCCGCCAAGTGACCGGTATAGTCGAATTCTTACCAAAGTGGCAGCGGACAGTGATTTATGGCCGGTCACGTTCATTTCGGTTTTATTGATAATAGTAATTATGGCTTTGTTTATAATTATGAAAGTATTTTAAAAAAAGCAGTTCAGTAGAATACGTAACGAGTCGCAACGTATATAAAACAAAAAACAAAAAAAATTATTAATAAAAGTAATAAAATAAATCCAAAACAATAAACAGAAAACGATGAAGTAATAAAAAAGCGGGAAATATCTGTAAGCCGTGTTTTGAAATCGAATTAATTAATGTTATTAAATAGTTAGCGCTTAATCCTAAGTAAAAGTCCACGTTATGACCTTTAAACAAAGTCCACAAAAACAAATAATAAATATTGAGTAAGCAAAATATTATCTTACGTAAAACTTATTATTTTGGGCTTAGGCGCTTCGTCATCCTTAGTGTCAGTTTTCAGTCGAACTATTTTGTTACTTATAGTCTTTTTGTCAGATTACCTCAGCGTAGCTGCTCAGATACGTAGGTCGAAGTGTTATGTCTTCTTTTCACCATTGCATTCATTACATGTTTTTGACTACATAACTAAATGCAGGAGGTATCTCAACACCTGTAAGTTGGGAAGTTACAGTAAATAAATTAAGATATATCAAAGAAGAACTCAACAGGTCTTAGAAATGCCTAAATAAAGCCTTCCACCATCACGAAAATCACAGATAAAACATCTTAGTCTTCTTGTGTACCAACACAACTTCATAACAGATCTCAGTAAAAAGGTGTATCCGCAACACATCAAACTGAATTTATAAATTTCTTTACTTCAATTAACACAAGGCTTGAGTACTTGTTCAGCGGCTGCAAATACAAGAGTAAATACCGCACGATATAAAATAATTCTTAAATTTAAAACTACTAGAATTCACAGACAGCGAAAATACCGGCGACACAGATACAGACACTAACAACCAAAGTCCCTAAAGGGCCGTACACATAAGACTTTCGCTTTGCTTTGCTTCAGAGTTTCGCTTTGACAGATAAGTTGAAGACCTGATGTTATATGAGTGCTGCTAAATACAAGGCGAGAAAAGTAAAGCAAAGCAAAACGAAGCAAAATCATGGCGAACTCTCAACATTTGCACACTTTGACAACCAACTGTTTGCATTTCCATTTTATTTCTGCGTGCATATACACACGATTTAGAAAATTTACTAGTATTTCATAGTTTTTGCGTGTATACATAATTACTTTCAAAAAGATAAAAGAAGAGAAATATTAATAAATAGCAAATAAAACACCTCTTTGATCGGTTTTTATTTATGTTGTCGAAATATGCTCGGCCTCAATATAGTTTATTACACTCGCGACTTTGAAACATACATAAGTAGCATAACTACCACTTAATTATATAAGTAAAACTCATTTCTTAATATTTTATTAAACAAAATATTTGGAATAGACACAAATAACAGTTGAAAACAAACCACTTACGTAGAAACTGTCAAAGCGTTCTATGTATGTAGCAAACCTTCTACACCTCATGCTTTGTTGTTAAATTTCGAATTGTCAAGTAAATCGAGGAAAGTTGTATGTGTACGGCCCTTAAGAATTTAAGACAAACAAAATGACACTTGCAGAGTTTATAAACATAGCAACAAAATTGTTGCCCGACTTCGACGTAAAAATCGACAATTTACAAAAAACCATTAATGCTTTAAATGTACTAGAATCAGTAAAAAAAGGCCACGAAGCGATCGCAATATCATTAATAAAGACAAAATTATCGCAAACGGCAAGCAAATGGCTGACTAAAGAAGCAACGGTTCAAGCTATCAAAGCTACACTGAAATCAAACGTTAAACATGAGTCCAACAAAATGTAACAGCTAAATTGCATAATGTTAAGCAACACAATAAAAGCGACAATGGCTTGACTTGAATTAATACAAAGATATCATGATGATCCTGTTTTCGGAGGCCACCCACTACATCCGAAATTGTGAAAAATGAAAACAAAATAAATCTGGCATACATCATATAGAACCCCTTACAAAAACATATACTCCTTCTACGGCTTTTGATGTCGTACAAATTGACACAATAGGCCCTTTCCCTAAATCATTTCACGGAAACGAATATGCACTTACAATAATTTGCGACCTAACAAAATTCCTTATCACAATAGCAATTCCGAACAAATCTGCCATAGAAGTAGCCAAATCAATAGTAGAAAACTGTATATTTGTTCACGGACCAATTCAGTGGACTTGTTTCTCATAAAATAATATATATGTACATATATACAGTGAAAGCTCTATTGGCGGACACCTCCAATACGCGGAGACCTCTCTTAACCGGATAAAAATTAAGGAACCAAGTTTTACGTTGCGTTTTCAGAACAAACTCCACTCTAACAACCGGACACTGTAATGACCGGACGCGGACACTTTTTTTTTACTATTTTTTAGTTTTATTACCTCTCGCAAGCGGACGCGGACCTCTCGATAACGAACAAGAAAAATAAATTACTAAACAAAAGTGTAAAGAAAACAGTAAAAAAAACTCTCATAAACGGACGCGAAACTCTTATTTGCGGACAACAAAGATCAATAATTGAAAAAAAGAAGAATAACATGACCGAACAGCCGAAATCTACTATCTATACAGCATATGTACGCACTAGGCATCTACATAAATTAACTCATTCATGCATGCACAACTTACTCGTACCGGTTTTTCGGTCGCGTGAAGCAAAGATAATATGATACGAAACTCTTTGTTTCGAGAGAGCGCTGTCAAAAGGCGCATTTTTTATAACATTTTCCAAAAGAGCCACCCTGTAGAAATAGTATCTGGGGATTTTTATTTAATTTTTTGGAGAATTTGCAGTTGCTTCGCCACAGTTGAGGTTTGCTAACAGAATGAATGAAAATGCAATAAAAATAAGAGTAAATAAGAGATGTTATTTACCTTAATGCCAGAAGATAATATATGTATATAAAACCAAATAATGAAAACAATTAAAATATCGCAGAAATTCATATTTCGCAAAAACTGCTTTTATATATGCATTAAACATAAATTTAAGATATAACGTATTTTCTTATAAACATACATGTTTATTCATGTATATTAAAATGCAATATTTACCCAGTTTGCTTTGAAAAAATAGGTTTGGTATATATTTTTAAAATAAAATACAATATTTGTATGTAAATCAAAACCTTCATAGTTTGCTAAAACTTACATATATATTAAATTTAACTCTTAATTTAGAGATTTCAAGACACATTCTATAAAAAAATAACATTTACTCGCTTTTTTATCCAAATAAAAATTATAGCTATTTCCACGCATTTGCCTCTGGTAGCCCACATTTTTGCGTGCCAGCTGTTCAGTAGCCCATGATTCGGCTTTGTTGCCAGCCCAAAATATGAGATCATGGGCTCTCGCAGCAAGCGAAAGAGAGAAGTTTCGTATCATATTATCTTTGGCGTGAAGCCGCTAACCATTTGAAATGGTGCGTATGATTGCAGGCGGCAAAGTTGTGAGGCAGTTGATGGCTTTGCTATTGCCGAAGACGCAATTCGTTCGTTTTATAAGTAAAACGAAGCCATGGCGCCGAACCTATGAATGCGAGTACAATGAGACAAGAGCGGCTTATGTCTGAAACACAATGCCGACGTACGGCCGAAATTTCGCCCAGCAAAGCGACATCCTCAGCGACGTTCGCCCGGAAATTTCGCTTACTAAAACATAATTACGGCTACAACGAAATCAGCTGATTATCCCAAGTTGTATGTCAGCTGATAGAGTGACCATATTGAGCAAATAAATCTTTTAGAACATAGAATGAATACAGCGAGAAAAAGGCTATTTAACAAAAACAGAAAATGTTGAAATAGCTTTTACTAAAGTTAAATTTTTACGAGTAACAGAATTAATACTTAAAAAAAAAACTAAACCATTTTTAATTTATTTTGATTTTAAGACCTTAGATTATTTAACATATGGTCACAATAGTTCACATTTTGCCGCTGCTGTCAACGACGACAATGGAAACAAATCTATTGCCGCGAATAGACGTCGGACGAATTTGATAATATATAAATTATTCAGGGTTTGGTGTAAACTTTTGAAACTCGTTTTTGATAGTTTGTCGTTTAAACTAAGTTTAAACTCTGTTTGCAGTTTTTCAGTCAACTTTAAACGGGGTTAAAACTTAGTTTAAACGATCGATATGGCTGGGTTGAACATAGTTTACCTTGTCAGCTGATTACTGAGTACTTTGTTTTAGTTGCAACAAATTTAATTAAGCGCAAGGAAACTAACTATTTTAGACTAAGTTTAAACCACCACTGAAAAACAGTTTTTAAATGATTTTTTTAAAAACACATTTATTTCTGCTTTTTTTTTTAATTCATTATTTAGTAACTTATGTATGTATATACGTTTCTAAAAATGTGTATTTAAAATCGAAATCCAAGTGCCTTTTTATTAAACATTATATTTTTATTAACGTGGAGTTTAAAATAATTTTGAGGTGGTAACCAAACAATTTAACGGCCACAGTAAACAATTGCCCTTTTGTCAAAAAAAATTTTTAAATCTACATCAGTTTTTAAACCTTCAAGATTTTGACTTTGTTGTTTTTTCAAAACTCAGATTTGCATGGTTTTTTTTTAGAATGTACTTTATTTTTTAATACTAAATATTAATGAATATTAAATAAACAAAAGTAAAAATGTCAATAATTCTTAAAAAACGCATTTCATGTGGAGCACTGTATTAGTAAAACACATTAAATATACCCCCCAAAAATCATTGTTTGTGTGAATTTCAAAAAAGTCAGTGGACTTGATTTATGAATTGTGATCAATAAAATAATAATCAAATGCTTATATTAATAAATTCATGCAATAGGACAATTAAGGGTTTTATGCATGTGTCGATAAAACGAAAGCTATCTAATACGATTGACGAAGTGGCGCTTCATATGACTAAATTCATACATATGTACATATGTATGTACATGCATATGTACAAGAATTATAGAATACTCTTTTTTGCTACATCGTGATCTATGTATGTATGTATATACATATTAAAATGTACCTTATTTCATTTTCCTATCCTGTTCACGCAACTGGTTTCTTCTATATACATACATGCATACATATGCCGCTCAAATTCAGAAACACCACAAATTTTTCGCGGGCGTGACAATGTAATGGTTAGTGCTGCCAATTTGTATATTGTTCTTAACATTTTGTTTACATACGCATGCAACAAGATGTTGCCTAAGTATGTATATATGTCAGTGCTTTTCAAACGCGACTGCGTGCAAACCCAATATTATATGCTTGTGTGCGTAAGCAAAGCAGCGATTGTTAGCACACTGTGCAAATTGTATGAATAACCAAGTGTTTTTTTAATCGCTTATTAGAAGCTGATTGAAAAAAATAAGCATTCTTGAAGGCGTTTCTTAACATTTAGAAATAAGAATCTACCTGTTTTTGCCGTACGTCGTTGAATAGCACAGTTTTAAAATCTAATTTTCTTGACAAGTAAGACGATATTTTCCCCATCTTGGCCAAAACATTTTAAAATGTCTTGAACAAGACTTTTTACAAATATGCCATCATAGTATGGACGGCATTGCTTTGCCAGCCCCAAAGCAACTACATAGGAAGCCTTTAATACATTAATTTTTTGGCAACCGCTCATATAATAACCAGGATCATCATCATTATTATCATCTATATCAAAATCAGGGGCTATGAATTTTAAGAAAAAAAGCGCTTTAAATTCTAAAAGTTTAAGTTTTCGATCATCTCCCGTTATTAAATCATAATAATGCCTTTTAATATAATAATGTTTCTTTTGGCTAACAACACCGTAGCATATTATGCATTGTGCTTTCCCTTCCATATTTTCAATAAAAAAAATCTATATCCCAAAATGCATCGAACATTATGTAAATTTTTTTGTGTGTATTTTTTTTAATGTTGCGAAGCGAGTTCTTGCTTTGACAAAATGTGAATAGCAACTGAATTGATTTAATTTGCCGAAATAGCAGCAACGCGACGGCCGACCACTCAACATCGTTCGTTCTACGCAGTAACTTATAGTATACGTGTGCAAGCATTGCGTCGGCAGAGCTGGCCCATGGGATAGCAAATCAAATTTTTGATAAGCACTGATATATGTACATATACATATTTATATGTATGTTTTCCAGCTACCGTACGTTTGTTACTAAAACAAAATAAAAACAACAAGTTGCCCTTATCCCTATACTGTCAGGCACAGCTTATATACCACATATGTATGTATGTTTTTTTTTTTTTTTACGAGGAGAAAGCATGTACACCATCAGTGTGGGACTTTAACCACCACTTAACCTCCTACTGTCTTGTGCCGAACCCCCCGGTACCACCGTCAGGTATTCCGTCGGGAGGTGGTTTGAGCAGTAAGCTCGATCGTACGTTCTAAGTCTATTGTAATCTGTCTTGGGCCGCAGCCTCGTCGCCTTTAAGCTATTTACTATAAATAAGGCATCGATGTACTTACATATGCATGCTACGAGTGATTCCATGTAGGTAAACGTATTAGTTGAAAGTTACCAACGGGAAGATGACCAGGTTTGCCTCGTAGCTCTTGGAGGTTGGAACGCCCTGGGTTCCAATCCGCCCCAGATTCTTCAATCCTTTGCTGCGTCTATGACTGAAAAATACTTGTATATTACTGTATGGAATATAATATTTCCCCAGTTGGGAGCTTTGGCGTTTGGAACGCGCTGGGTTCCAATCCGCGTCGACGCCTGAGTGTGCGTGTTTCGGCAGAAAGACCTTGAGCAGTCGGAAAGTCCGAGATTCCGATCTGCTCGTTTATTGGGTCCAGCGGACGTTGAGGATGCTCTAATTGGCGGTTGGAACGGAATGGGTTCCAATCCGCTGTGATGCATTAATTCCTATGCTGCATTTATGTATGAAAATTATTTATTTTTGTTATTATTTTTTTTTATTTTTCCTCGTTGCGTAGTTTGACGGTTGGAACGCCCTAGGTTCCAATTCGCATCCACGCCCGAGTTTGTGTTTCTACAGTCGGAAAGGCCGAGATTCCAATCTGCTCGTACATTGGGCCGAACGGACGATTTGGATACACCACTTGGCGGTTGCAACGGCCTTGCTTCCAATCTGCTGTGGTGCATTAGGGCACACAAGACCTCTTACCACGTCTTATATGGTAGTGGAACTTCTGCGTCTTCTTCTTTCTTCACTTCTTAAAACCTTCATCGT
Source organism: Philophylla caesio (assembly GCA_963971545.1). NCBI lineage: Eukaryota > Metazoa > Arthropoda > Insecta > Diptera > Tephritidae > Philophylla > Philophylla caesio. The sequence continues at coordinate 33,598,529 of OZ020608.1, read as the reverse complement.
TGATGAAATAAAGCCGTTGGCCAAATTCCATTCGTCTTTTCCCATCAGCATGTAACTTACGATCGCTTGCGGTGAAAGGTTTTCACGAACTGCTGATTGCAGTATGCTCCTCTCGTGGAGAAAGCGCGGGCACATTAGGAAAACATGTTCAGCGTTGTCTACTACTCCGATACCACAGAAATCACAGTAAGGGTCGACTTCGTGTTTGAATCTGTGTAGATACGACTTAAAGCATCCATGACCGCTTAGAAATTGGGTCGTGTAAAAATCTACTTCGCCGTGGCTTCTTTGAATCCAGCGCTCTATATTCGGTATTTTGCCACTCCGCTAGGCTTATGTCTTTGGCTTCATTTGCTACCGTCGTCCTTGTGAATATATATGCAGACTCTTTAGCTAGTATGTCTATTGGGTACATACCTGCAATTACCAGAGCTGCTTCATCGGACACAGTTTTGAATGCACTGCATACCCTGAGTGCACACAGGCGATAAGTTGACTTTATGCCCCGGAAGTAAGATGAGTGGCATACCGCCTCGAACCACACCTGAGCTCTGTACATTATTTGACTTCTAACTATTCCTGCCAGCAGCTTTTTGCTTCGCTGCTTTGGTCCTCTCGCGTTGAGCATAATTCTTAATGGAGAAGTCCTTGTGGTTGCTGCCTTGTCTTTAGCGTATTCAAGGTGCATTTGAAACGTCACCCTTTTATCGATTATGATACCTAAATACTTTATCGCGGGCTTCGTGGACACAGGATAGCCGTTAACTCTGAAAGTTATATCCTCCAGATTTTTTCTGCTTGAGATATGAACTGACTCTGTCTTCTGTTCTGCTAACGTTAGACCCTGTTGGTCGAGCCATGCCCTTATTTTCTCCAATGCTGTGATGGCTGTGTCAGATATCTGTTGAAGGTGTTTGGCAGATATCACCAGAGCGATCACCTTCACACCCTGTGGTAGCCGCAGCCGAAGAATGCCGTTGTACATGATATTCCACAGTAATGGGCCGAGGACTGACCCTTGTGGTACGCCGCCGGTAATATTCATCGTCTTCCTTCCTTGCTCTGTGTCATACCAGAGTATGCGATCGTGGAAGTAACTCCTCACTATCCGTCGCAGGTAGTATGATACTCTTATGCGTTCCAATGTGTCTAAGACTTTTGCCCAGTTGGCCGAGTTGAAGGCGTTCTTCATGTCAAGTGTTACAATCAAACAGTACTCTTTGACTCCCCCTAGCCATCGAGACCCACTGATTGCTTGTCTCGCGAGCTGTATTACTTCGGTAACAGCATGCACGGTAGATCTTCCCTTTCTAAAGCCGTATTAATCATTCGATACTCCACCAAGTGCCTCAAGCTCTACCTTCAACCTGTTGGAGATAATGCGCTCGAAGAGTTTACCCGTAGAGTCTAGCAGGCACATCGGTCTGTAACTCGATGGGTTCTCCGCGGGTTTTCCAGGCTTGGCAAGTAGCACGAGCTTTTGTTTTTTCCAAATCGATGGAAAACAACCTTCTGCAAAACATGCGTTGGAGACTGGACGAACGACAACATTTTATGATCGATAGCCACTTTTAGGACTTTGTTTGCCTTATATATTATTTGACTTTCTATGAAGTTTATTCTTCCTCTTGCGCGATGAAAAGATCTCCTAGCCTGCAAGCAGCTCTTCCTCAGCGCTTCGATGTGATCGTTCCACCAGTAAACGGCACTACGATTTTTGCGAGAGGAGCATCTTTTCATTGACGCATCGCAAGCAGCTCGGATGTCTGTCATAAGTTTCTTTGCCATGGTTTCTGCTGGCCCCTGGTGTTGTGACACGGGAAGCGCTTCGGCGAATAAGTCAGCAGCGAAGGATGATAGCTTCCAGCCTCGGAAGCTTCCTGGTCGATTAACCCGTTGGAATTTTGCAATATCACATTTTAGATTGCAGATTATTGCGGCGTGGTCGCTTTGGGTGTAGCAGTCACTCACTACCCAATCTGCTTGTCTATACAAGCTCCTGCTCACGAAGGTGAGGTCGATAATTGACCCAAATCCATTTCGGTTAAAGGTGTGCTGAGTACCCGTGTTTAGCAAAGCTACGTCTAGGCATGCCAAGGCCTCTCAAAGGGCTTTTCCTTTTGGAGACGTTCTAGGGCAACCCCATTCTTGTGCCCAAGCATCAAAGTCGCCAGCTTTTACGACATCTCTTTTATCGCTGGCATCCCTACTGATGCTGAACACAATGCTTTCAAACGCAGCAATCGGCATGCTGGGTGGAATGTAGCAGCTGTATATGTAAATGTTTTCTACTTCTGCGCACACGAAGCCTGTTTCTGAGAAGACACATTGCATATTTTTTGGTTCGTTGTCGCACATCCATAGTGCAGCCTAGCCGTCCGCGGATCGGAGCCATGTGGCGCCGTCCTTTTGTTTCTAGGGCTCACTGATGATTGCAATATCTATCTTGGCGCTTTTGCTTCACAACTTTTGTCCACTCCTGATCATTTGTAACTCTTGCTTTTTCTCGAGTCTACCTTGGGCTGTTCCTTACTACGTATCATTTGTTTGTTGGTCATTCTCGCTCCGGGGAGAAAGGACACGTACGCGCTTTTCGGATGGTTGACTCGGCCTTTCCGTAGCCACACCGTCATCATTTGAAGCTCTTAACCTTTTTCCCTGTTTGGGAGGTTCAACTTTGAGCTCCGTTTGAGTTGCTTTTGTGTCTACCGAAGTATTACTTGATGGAGTGCCGCTGCTCCTTATCACCTCGCAGAGTTTTCCTATGCTTGCTAAGACGTTTTTCATTTGTTGATTGACGTGTCTCTGCCCGTCCATCATCCATTTTAGCTCCTCAATTTTTATACATCGCCAACGCTGCTTTTTTTGCATTCGAGACCAGCGACGCTATCAGCATCGCCCGCTGCACCCTCATTTTCACACCTTTCGCTATTCGAGTCGCTAGTTTTCTGGACCCGTTGGCTAAGGCAATTTGCGACCGCGCATCCGGCCTCTGCTGGCGGTGCGTTTGCAGGATGTGCATCGTTCCCGTCTTGAGCAGCGGCTGTCCCTCCCGCAATTTTCCGAGCTTCCTGCGTGAGGTGACCTCAGTGTCCTTGAGCTCCTCATAAAAGGAGACTCCGACTCCGAATTTAACGGCATAGCTCCTTCTTTTTTTTTTTGCGCGGTCGGAACGCACCCAACCACCGCAAGGCGAGTTGAAACACTTCTATGGGCACAAACGATGGCAAAGGACAACGTTTCAGCTTAATTTTTTTAGCTCATGTTTTATTTTGAATATGTGATTAAATATGTATGTACATATATGTACATTAGGGTGGCCCTTAGCTATATGAAACTTTTTTAATTTCCAAAATAGTTGGCTCCCATGAGCTAATTTTATTTCTATCCATATAAAAATGATATGCTGGAAATTTCATGTCAATCGGATCATTCTAAGATGACCCCCAACGACTTCGAAGTTTCAAGCTTACCTTTACGTAACATCTAATTACTTAAAATTTATACTAATCCGAAATAATAAATTAGATTACTCTAAAAATAAAGTTAAAAACTTTTTATCATTATTTATTTATATGTTATTTCTTTATATGTTATTAGCAATCAGTGAAGATTTGGTTGCGGTTGGATACAATTTCCGATTTTGAGCAACAACATTCAACAAAAATTGTTTTTCTTTTTCATTTTTTGTGAGGATTTGATTATAGTCTTGAATTAATTTCACTCCTCTTTCTGCAACATAATTTACAACAACTATCTTCCTCAATTTGCTTTCGCCACTGTTAAAGCCAGGATCAACGCTCCATGTTGAAGGGTCCTTTTCGAGGAAATCAGTGCTGATTCCAAATCTTTTTAAGAAACCTCTTGTAGCAGGAGTTGCAAATGATGCAAATTCCATTTTGACAAAAGTAGAAAAATTTTCTACGGTTAGTATGTATTTCTTTAAATGGTCCTTGTTGTCTTGCTGTTCATCACCTTTGTCCGTTGCTAGGATATTTTGGGCCATTTTGGTCTTAACAGCTATTGGTACATTTTTATCAAATAGGACTAAGGCCACGGTTTCGGGAATCAAATACCAAAGATGGCTTGCAAACTTTTTTTCAACAACTTTGCTTATGTCTTGATCAACATTTTGATAGTTTATCAATTGTTGCATAAACAAGAAATCTGAATACGGAGCTTCAATAGAATTCGTAGACAGAAACCAGGCTCGAAGGTACACTCTAGCTATAAAAATACATATTCTTTTCAGAAAATTCTTCTCCCTTTCAGACAAATTAAATTGATTTTGAAACATGTACATTTTAAATGCATATATTGCCTTTGCCATCCACCTAGCATGACTTACGGCTCCTGGCATACGAAAAAATATACCATTTTTCGGTTTTCCACGGTTGAAACGCGCTTACGTGCTCTATGTTCTTTAAGACTTTGTTTTTTATCAACACCTAACATGGCACCCGGCCTTCCTTTTTGGCGCTGAAGCAACAAAAACTTTTTATCTTTCTAATTTTTAATTTTTTCCAGGACTTCTGAATGGGCTATATCAAAAAGATCATCCATCATTCCAACAAAAGCATCTTTTTTTTGTATATTTTTGCCTTCAGTTCTGTTCAAATGTTTTTGCAGTCCCTTCCATTGGTCGTATACCTTCAACAGTTTTTCAATGCAGTGGTCACTTCTTCTGGTTGGTATGCGTGCTTTTTGCCAAAAAACTGTTACCTCTTGTATTGTCAAATCGGCACTTTCTTTAGTCGTCAGCTTTACAATTCTAATATTATAAAAAAAAACAAGCAGAACTTGCCGATATGAAGGTAATTTAGCACCAACAATTTGGTTAGTTAGCGAACCAACAAAAGAAATTGAAGAATTCTTTCTAAGCATCGACATTATATTGAAACAATAATAAAATGCAAATAATTTGTTCTCACTAAAATTCACTTGACTCTCTATAATAGAGTATACCAATGAACTGTGGTACGAACTACGAAACAAAACAAAACAAGCAAAAAAATAGCTGTAAAATACTAGACACAAATTCAATGCAAAAACAAATACAAGCAGCAACCAAAGCAACATCAGCTTCAGTTGTAGCAAAAGAGAATATGCCGTTGTTTTTTTGTACAAGTGAAGACAAATCGAATACTGTCGCAACTGAGCAATATGTTATCAATATCAAAAAGTTGAAAAATGACTTCATTGATTGTTCAATAAAATGAATTTAAAAATTCAAATTATGGAATTAAGTATTTAAAGCTTTACTTGTTTAAACACTTATTTCCATAATTAAAAGTTTTTGAATTTATTTTTAGAGTAATCTAATTTATTAGTATAAATTTTAAGTAATTAGATGTTACGTATAGGTAATCCTCAAACTTCAAAGTCGTTGGGGGTCATCTTAGAATTATCCGAATGATATACAATTTTCAGGATATCATTTTTATGTTGATAGAAAAAAAACTAGCTAGTGGGAGCATCACAATTCACACTTTGAAATATAAGGGCCACCCTAATGTACATATATGAATGTATCCAGCAAAACAGATTTGTCTAACTGGAGTATTTGACATACATATAATTATACAATTTATTACTTTTAATTTTGATACAAGTAATATGTACATACATATGTATTTATTTAAAAACATACAATTAGGCTTACTAAACTTACGACTATGTTTAATTCTTATATGTTATATTAACTGCGTATTTCTGTCAACTACCGTTGCATGTTACATTCGCTTTTTAACTATTTCACCTAATTTAATCATTCGAATTACCCACTGCACTAGAATATTTATTAGTGATCTCAAACATCATTCAACTTCCTCTGCGCACAAGTTCCATTCATACCACACACATTCTCTACAATGTTCATTCAAACCAAACTACATGAATGTTGTGGTAACCGGTTTATGCTAAGGATGGAATTCATGCGTACCATCTTGTTAAGCACCAAATGCCCACATTGAGTTTGAGTCTGCAATTCACTGGTAATGATTTGAATGAGTTCGAAGCTAAAATTTGTATGAGTGATTCATGAAGCCATTTTTGCGCATTCATCAGGCCTTTAGTAAATACCTTTCTAAAGACTTGAAAAATGTATGGTAATAATTTTATAATAACGGTTAACGCCAAAATAAACATTTCTAAGTGCGCTTCACAGCAATAGGGTTTTCGAAGTTGTTTAAGTTTTTATATTTAAATTTTTAATTAATCTTTCTAAAGTGAAGTCTTTAGAGACAACCGGTGAAAATATAAGCTGTTTGATGAAGAAATAACTGCCTAACTGCTATGATGATGTAATTGAAGATTACAAAAAATGTGCATTTTTGAAATATATAAACTTGTTTTTGAATGCCAGCCCTGCAGATCAAGTTAATTTTATGGTAAGCTGTTGTAATTTTAATATTGATGTCAAATTTTACTTATTATATAGAAGAATCAGTTCCTTCTACATCGGCCCTAGCATGTTTCAAACCCACTAAGGAAGGACAACCGAGGGGTTCGACTTGCATCGACGTATGTTTTTAAAAATCAATCCTTCGATCGTAAAATAATTCTGTACATATATCGAAGTAGACAGAAATAATAAATTAACGCAGTAGCCATATGGGTGGTGTGGATATAATGGATTTATTAATGGGAACATACCACATCCGCGTAAAGACCCACAGTTAAATGAAACGACTATTTTTTCACTATTCTCTACCATCGCGTAAATCCAAACAACAACAAGAAAATACAAAATTTATGTAAGAAAATTGCAATTGGCTTTTCACTTACTCGGTCGCAAAGAAAGTGGGAATACCACCAACCATTTCTTGCCAATCATCGCCAGGTCTAAGGAAAAAGTGTGTTTCACTATCAGACGATACTCGTATCAATACATTTTTGTTTGACACCTGATAAAAACTGTTTTTTGGATTTTCACATAAAATAAGCCAATAATATACCATTTCTAGTTTTACATTTACAACTCGTATTTGGATCATTGAATTATTTACGTGGTAATAGTTTTCTTTTAAGTTTTTATAAACTTTGTCATTTATCTTTATTTTGTTCAAATATATGAAGAAATAAGTGATTGGTTATGGAACGAATTTTCGTCATCCCTTGTCAAGTTTGGTTTTAAGATAAACCGGTCTCGACGGAGAACCCAGTTTACCGAAAACTAGAATTATGGTTGATTTTAAATCTGTTTGAAGCCAGGAGACTAATTTGTCTTGACTGTACAATTGTTTTTATTGAACGCAAACCAAAAGTAGAGAGATAGGAAAAACTGAGTGTGCATACAATTTATACTACTTAAAATGATGAATGTATGTGTTTTTTTTTGTGTTGACGCCCGGGGAGAGATAACTCTCATGAGTACTGCTATGCCGCCATAGCAGCATGCACGACTTGCAGCATCTAGGCTACACCTACGATACTAAACCCTCTCCACAACGACCATTCTCCCCGCGGAACTGCCAAAAAAGGTATTACCACACGGGGCTGGTTAGCTTATTTGCTCCTTACGTGTTTCGTTATGGGAATGCGCGCTACGTGAGCGCATATTTCATTCCACTTTTCATTTGAATAAAGCATGGAGTCACTGGAGGTTTCTCCGTTCAGAATTGCCTGGATTTGAGGAACATAGCGCGGGCATTGAAACATAATACGTTTTGCGTCTTCGTCGCTGATTCTGCATGTTGGGCAGCAGTATTTTCGGTACACCCCATGACCCGAGAGAAACTGTGTTAAATGAAAGTTTGTGTCACCGTGGTTTCTCTCAACCCATTTGCTAATATTTGGTATCAGCTCGTAGGTGCAAATGCCCTTTGGGGAGCTATTTTAACGAGCCTGCCAAATGTTCATTGAGTTTTTCCTTTCTTCTGTCTTTACCTATTTTGGGTTTAATCTTCCATTGTTTTCGGAAAGCTTATCATAAATGCGTTTCATTTCATGGGCCATAATATCTACTGGCATCAGTCCAGCAATGAAAAAAGAGGCCTCGTCTAAAATTGTGCGGAAGCCGCAGACCGCTCGTAAGGTGCTTGGCCGATGGACAATTGTTATCTTTTTCGCGTTTCTTTTTACGACCAGAGCGTCTGCCTAGATTGGGGCCGCATATAGGAGGATTGGGCTTATAACCCTACTGTAAAGAACTCGTTTGCTGTCTTGGTCCTCCGTTGTTTGACATAATACGCGACAAACTTGACTGCACTGTCGAGGCTTTCTTTGAAACGAACTCTAAATGGGACTTGAAGTTAAGTCGTGAGTCAATCATTGCACCCAGTTATTTGACAGCGGGCTTGTACGTAATGATCTCTGTCCCCACGCGAATATTCAGAAGCTCCATTGTCTTTCTGCTGCTTATCAAAAGTGCCTCGGTCTTGTAGTCGGCCAACGTTAGGTGCATTAAGTTAAGCCAAGTTTTGATTTTTAAAACAGCTGCTCCGGCTGCAGCTTCAATTTGATTTAGATGTTTTGCCACAACTACTACCGCAACATCTTCTGCGAAATCCACTACTTTTGTGCGTCGAGGCATTTCCAGGCTCAAGACACCATCGTACCTAAGGTTCCACAGGAGTGGTCCAAGGACAGATCCTTGTGGGACCCCTGCTGTCACGTTATATATCTCCAGCCCATTATCGCTTCTGTACAGAAGCTTGCGGTTCAAAAAATAGCTCGCTATTATTTTTATGATATAGCTTGGAGTGCCTATTCTTATTAGTGTCTTTATTATGCATGGCCAGCTTGCAGTGTTAAAAGCATTTTTGACGTCTAGTGTTACTATGGCGCAGTATTCCTTTTCCCCGCCAAACCATCTCTTGCCCTTTATGGCGTCCGCTGCAACGTCAACAATGGTCTTAATCGCGTCTATCGTGGAACGGAATTTTCTAAAACCGAACTGGTTCATCGAGAGAAACCCATTTTCTTCGGCAAACGACGTTAGCCTGTTGCATATAATCCTTTCCAGAACTTTCCGTCCACATCCCCCTAAATACCCACAATTAAATGAAACGACTATTTTATCACTATTCTCTACCATCGCGTAAATTCAAACAACGACAAGAAAATACAAAATTTCCGTAAGAAAATTGCAATTGGCTTTTCACTTACTCGGTCGCAAAGAAAGTGGGAATACCACCAACCACTTCTTGCCAATCATAACCAGGTCTAAGGAAAAAGTGTGTTTCACTATCAGACGATACTCGTATCAATAAATTTTTGTTTTACGCCTGATAAAAACTGTTTTTTGGATTTTTACATAAAATAAGCCAATAATATACCATTTCTAGTTTTACATTTACAACTCGTATTTGGTTCATAAATTTTGTCATTTATCTTTATTTTGTTCAAATATATGAAATAATAAGTAATTGGGTTTGGAAGGAATTTTCGTCATCCCTTGTCAAGTTTGGTTTTAATAAACCGGTTTCGATGGAGAACCAAATTTACCGAAAACTAGAATTATGGTTGATTTTAAATCTGTTTGAAGCCAGGAGACTAATTTGTCTTGACTGTTTTTATTGAACGCAAACCAAAAGTAGAGTGATAGGAAAAACTGAGTGTGCATACAAGTTATACTACTTTTTTTTTTTTTATTAACTGTTACTTTTATTTGTTGAATCTGCTCAACTAAGGAGCCTAACAACAAGTTTGCAAATCGTATTCTAATCACATAATTTACATCCCATAGTCGGGATGAGTATTTTTATTAACTGGCCCTAAGAAATATTACGACTGGGCTGGAAAGTCATTCCTACGTAATCTTGAGTTCCTGTTTACATGCAATAGATTTCTTGCTAACTGATTAGGGTGCGCTAAAAGCTTCGATGCATATTTCGCCTTCCGCTGCTCTATTTCAGTTCGTACTTCCGGGATTCTCAAGTCGTGGTGGATATTCTCGTTTCGGATATACCATGGTGCTCCGGTTATTGTTCGAAGGATTTTAGATTGCGCACGATGAAGGATTTCGATGTTGCTGCTGCTCGCGTTGCCCCATAACTCACATCCATAGGTCCAAATGGGTTTTAGAACCGTGTTGTATATAGTCACTTTATACTCCAGGCTCAGGGGTGAGCGAGAGTTAAAAAGCCAGTGTAGAGAACTGGTCTTCAATTTAAGATGAGTCCGTTTAGCCTCTATGTGGTTGCGCCAAGTAAGTCGCCTATCCAGGTGGACCCCTAGGTATGTGACAATATTGCTTCGTGGTATTTGAACGTTGTTCAAAGTCAAGGGCGGACAATTTTTCTTATTTAGTGTAAATGTTACTTGCTTAGATTTTTGTTCGTTAACCTTTATACGCCAGTTTGCAAGCCAATTGGCCACAGCTTCCATATGATTACCTAAGAGCGCAGATGCTTGCAGGGGACACTTGGAGCGGCTGATTATTGCAGTGTCGTCGGCAAAAGTGGACATTGTCAGGCGGCCGTTTGTTGGAATATCCGAGGTGTATAAGACGTAGAGCATCGGGCCGAGAACACTGCCTTGTGGTACTCCAGCTTCTATTAGATGAGCTTCAGTGATGGCAGTGTTACATCGAACTGTGAACTTTCGATCATACAGATAGGACTTAAGTAGTCTGTGGGTGCTCTGAGGGAGTAACATTTGTATTTTATACATTAGACCGTCTAGCCATACTCGATCAAAAGCCTGGGTCACGTCAAGAAATATTGCAGCACAATATTCCCTCCTTTCAAACGATGTACGTATTTCAGATGTAATGCGATTTACTTGTTCGATCGTACCATGTTTCTCCTTGAAGCCAAATTGGTGGGATGGTATTATGCTGTGGGCTTGAAGATGTGGGTAAATGCGCAGCATAAGAAGTCTTTCGAATAATTTCGATATGCACGGTAGCAGGCTGATAGGTCTATAGGAGGATGGTTGTGTTTTGTCTTTTCCGGGCTTTGGTATCATTACAATAGTTGACTTTTTCCATTGTTGAGGAAAATAGCAATGTTTAGTAATTGCATTAAATAACATACAGATGCAAAGTACAGCACAATTTGGTAGCTCAATAATCATTTTTGGAGTAATCAAGTCGTGCCCAGGGGCCTTATTTGGTTTCAATTGTTTCTTAATTACTATTAAAATTTCTTCAGGTGCAAATGTCAATGGCTCAGATTCCGACACTTTGGGTACGGGTGGTAGTGTAAACCCATTGGTTGCTGAGTTTGGTCTGAAAACATTTTGTAGATGAGCAGCAAAGGTGTTTGGTTTTTCCGCGTCACTCCGAGCCCAATTACCATTCTTGTCCCGTACTGGCATTTCAGTCTCCATTGGGCCACTTAAGTTTTTATGTGCTTTCCACAGCGGGTACTTTGTGCTAGTTGGAGAAAGCTATACTACTTAAAATGATTAATGTATGTGTGTTCAAAAGTGTATGTATACATATGCTAGCTTGAATACATAACAGGAGCTTAGATAACTAACAGTATTTCAAATCGCATTTTAGTTAGAGAGAACAAATGTTGAAAAGTAAAAAAATGAGCTTAGCTATGTATGTACATATGTATCTTATGTCATCATATCGGCGTGGCACTACGAGGCTCTTCGCTAAACAAAATCATTATTAAAAAAAACGGTTAGAGGGTTAAAAACATAGCTGTTAAATTATGATTACGATTAGTAATCGGTTAGATTATTTTCAAAAAAGAATTGTAATTATTATTTAATTGTGCCTTTCAAATATTGGGATTACGTAATGATTACGATTACAAATAATCAAAAAATAATCAGGATTACTCTAGATTACTAAAAAGAATCAAAAATAATCAAAAAGAATCAAAATAAATAATTGATTATATTCAGGATTCTTTTTGATTATTTTTGATTCTTTTTGATTATTTTCAATCCAAAATACCAAACAACTTTTCTCTTTAAATTTTATGACATTTTTTTATTAAAATTTTTTAAATTGTTTTTTGTATAATCTGAGTCTCAGATTCTAAGATATATGCATTTATATGTAAGTATAAACATACGTATATACATATATTATATTATTATAAATATTATATTATAAATTATGATATTTTTGATATTATTAATAGCAATTCAGCCATTCAATATAATCAGCCCCATCGCGAAAGTTCCCAGTTCTGATCATCAGAATAAGCTTCAATGAGCGTAGCTGATATTTACACCTTTATGAAAACCAACAATGCTGAAGCGAGTAGTGTTAGAATTCAAGAACGGTTGTTAACTTGTTGGTACGCTTACGTAAAAAAATTTATTAAAAATTTAAAAAAGCAAAAAGAGAAAAGTTGTTTGTGGTTTTGGATTGAAAAGAATCAAAAAGAATCGCTGAAAAGAATCAATTATTTATTTTGATTATTTTTGATTCTTTTTGATTCTTTTTAGTAATCTAAAGTAATCATGATTATTTTTTGATTATTTGTAATCGTAATTATTACGTAATCTAGTTGGGACCAAGATAATCGTAATGTAATCAATTATTTCACTCTTAAATACAAAGTAATCAGATTACTAATGATTACGATTAGTAATCAAAACTTAACAGGTTTGGTTAAAAATATACGAAAGTTTTCTTGAAAATTCATTTGAACATTTCTTAATACATAGGTACTTATTCTTACCTGGCATGTACTTTTTTTAGCATTCCAAAATATGAAAGTCACTATAGCCGACGTCATACCACAAAGCTATATTTTCAACGCGCATCACTTTATAGATTGTATAACGAAAAAGTCTGTAATCCAGTCTCAGTAACAAAATTTCAAGAAATAATCCGAACATTAGATATTAGATTTAAGAAACCTTAGCTCGATTTATGCACTCAACGTGAATTATTACGAACAAAAATTAAGAATACGGACAATGTAGAGAAAAAATCGGAGGTTTATTTATTTGATTTTGTCTATAATTGTAAAAAAAAGACAAGGAACTCTTCCTTCGAAACAAGTCAGTGAAAAGGTTTTCCTTTGACTTGCAGCAATGCCTTCCCACGCCTTATTTGAAAGCATCCATACTTTTTTACAAACGTCCGTTATGGACTTTTAATCTTACTATGCATAACGGAGCTACCAACAAAGCTAATTGCTATATTTGGCATGAAGCAATCGCAAAGCGTGGGGCGAATGACATCGGGTCATGCATTTATAAGTGTCTTCTTGGTTTGTGCAGTCCAATCAAACATGTGATTTTATATAGTGACGTCTGTCCCGGGCAAAACCGTAACTCACATATTTGCGCTATGTTCTTAAAAATTTGGAATATCATCCCACGATTGAAACGATTGATCACGCATTTCTTGTTGTCGGTCTTACTCATCTTGAGTGTGATACAGTTCATGCACAAATTGAAAAGAAGAAAAAAGGTTCATCAGTTTCTATCCAACATTCTGATGATTGGGTAAACTTAATTGCCATCACAAACAAGAAATATATTCAACATGAACTTAAACCAGAGGAGTTCTTCGACTTCCATACCTTCTTAAAAGAAAAATATATGTATGTATGTACATACATACGAGGAGAATAAGCAATACTGCAGGTTTGTACAAACATACTTTTATTCAAGTTTATATAACTTAGTTCCACTTAGATTATCGTTTTTTATTTTAACATATTTTAACTTATTAACTATTTTGTAGGCGAAAAATTTTAATGTAAACTAATTGGATAGATGCGATACGAGAAGAAGGAGCCTGGACTAATAAAGTATAAATATTCTCGTCAGGCAGACGAGCCGCTTATGGAATTAAACATCAACGCTAGACGAAAGAAAACTCAAAGCCCAACGCTGTTACAAACTTACGCTGGTCCAGTCCCTATTTTTTTAATTAAAAAGCGTGATTTATTGGAAATGTTGCCGTTGATTTATCCGGACTTCCATGGCTTTTACCAAAATCTTAAAGCTGAAGGAGAATTTGAAGTCGAAATAGATTCTGATTTGGATGAAATTTAAGAAAATGAATAACTTTTATTTATATACGACTTTTCGTTAAAATGTCTTAATTAAAAATTGCATCAATAATATGATATGGTTTTATTAATATTTGTTTAGTAATGTTTGTATATCCAGAAGAAATTAATTAAGTTACTGAGCATATATTTTTTCGAGAGTTTACATTATAATATTTGGACTGACATTTTGCTACGGCAACTGAAGTCGATTTTTTTCTCAATATCATTACAACGACAGTGTTAAAGACCACTCATTCAACAATACAAAGGAAAAAATCCAATCAAACTACCAAGTTAAACCATCAGTGTTAAAATACACTATTCGATAATACAGTCGCTCAACGACTACACAGATATCGTTACAATACAAATATAACCAGTACAGAACATACACAAAAGAAAGGAATTCACTAAGTGAAAACAATAATTCAAGTTACACTTTGTTGTGTAACAAGCAGAATACAACATAAAATATCGAGAAGAATAACCTGGCATTGGGAAACTGGCCAACCAAATCAAAACCCAAAACAAAAATATCGTTTCGACAAAAGAACTTAACTCCTTTAATGTGAGATATTTGTGTTTAATTGTAATTTTGATAAAAGCACAAATTCAGTTTGACAAAAGCGCTTACCTTATTTCAAAATAAAACGTTAGAGTTAAAATAAAAATTTTAATCGGCAATTTGAGCTTAACATTGTTCCACATAATTTTACTTTCCTTAAAAAGCTCATACAAAATTTTTTGTACACAGGTAAATCTGTTTTTTCGCTCTCCTGTAAAATAAGGAAATGGGACTTAGGTTGTTTTGTCAAATGTCCACACATTTTTGATTATTATTAAAATAATCTACCAAAAAAAGTTATTTTTAATTTTAATTATATATGTTTTATGATAACAGATATTAAACTGATTTATATTGAAGCCTTATATTTATAAAAATCTTGAATATAAGTTATTCGAAGACTTTTATTTATAAAAGTCATCAATATAAATCAGTTACTGATTTTTATTTTTCAAGTCAAACTCATAAAAGTCATTCAGCCCTATCGCTGAGTACGTCGTAGTACGATTTTCGTAGATTATACAAAAAAGCCATCACTGAGTACGAATGACTACGTTGTAGATTCGAAATTCGTACAGTTGCATCGGTGAGTTCATTCGTAGCGCAATTTCGTAGATTTTTCGATGAATTTGTTACGACCTGTTTTTGTTGTCGGAGAAAATTTTAAAAATCGTATTCTGAAGGAATATCCACTTTATTTGAATAATTTATAGTAATACAGAAACATAGTGAGATTGTGAGTATTAAATTTGATAAAAATGTTTTTATTTAAAACAATTTTCTTTCTTGTTTGTTGTTTTTCATTTGAGTTCAAAAATTTAAATAACGCTTTTGCATTACGCTCGGTTGCTAGAATTGTTGCAGAAAGATTCAGCCTTCTCCAAATTAAGGTTGGTAACGACATTCCGCCAAAATCTTAGCACCGAAGCCAGTATAAGGATCTCATTCATTGACCACGGTTTCGGAACACTTCAGACGCCATCTTTTAGAAGTCCAACAACATTGTCAAATGCTGATTTGTTTGATCGAATATTTTTAACAAATCTGTAATTTAAAACTGGTAAAATTATATATTTCTTTCTCAAGGATTTAATACTATTTCTTTATAGTCACCTAACATCCTAACTGCGATAATTGAATACACATATACACATATCATGATTCAATTATAAAAGGTTGGATACTTATTGACGTTTAAGTTTTCCGACTGCCTTGTAAGGTTGCATTTTGGAAGGTCTGATAAAGGGGAAAATATTATAACCCTTTTCGCGCAAAGGTAGTAGAAAAGTAGGTAACTTGTAGCGAAATGCAGTTTGTACAGAGAATAAAACATATTTGCAGAAATTTGATATTTCAATTTAATATAATATAACCGAATATTCAACCACACATGTATGTATGTACATAGCATCTTAATACAATCACGCAAGTGTGATTTAGAAGCAAGTATTTTTTACACATTTTGTTAACAAAAACCATGTGATTTTTTAAGTTTTTACATGCAGAAAATAGAACTATCACATTTGGAAAAATGTTGATAATAAAGTTTTCTTAATTCAATATTAATTTTAGCGACCAAAATAAGAAGTATCTATTAAAAGCCCAGTAACGAGGATTGTATACATATTTCATTACAATTTCAAACTTTTTTAAACATATAATTACCATTTTTGTAGATCATAAAATTGTAAGATTCAAGTCACTAAAAATGTTACATTAGTTATCCGAAAAAAAATTTTTTTTATGTGGAAAACTCCACACAATTCCTTCGTCAAAAGATTAACGGAACTTTTATTGATATACATCTGTTAGAAATCAAGTAAAGACGTTAGTCAAAACTGGTCAAAATACTAATAAATGTTCTTCTATTCGATCTCCTTGGCCGCACGTATGAGCGGTGCCCCCACCACGATATAAAAATCGTGCTTGGCGACTTCAAGGTGGGCAAGGAGGGCATCTTTGGTTCCACAGTCGGAAAATTCAGTCTCCACGACGAAACGTCCGATAACGGATTGAGACTGATCGACTTCGCCGGGGCCCGAAACATGGTAGTCTGTAGTACCAGGTTCCAGCATAAGAAGATCCACCAGGCTACGTGGCTGTCTCCAGATGGTAAGACACGAAACCAAATCGACCACGTTGTGATAGACGGAAGGCATGCTTCCAGTGTCCTAAATGTGCGCACGAACCGAGGAGCCAACATCGACTCGGATCATTTTCTTGTGGCAGCTAAGATCCGCACGCGCCTCTGTGCAGCAAAAAGCGCGCGCAAATGGACACAAGGAAAGCTCGCAACATACAGCTACCCACTTCGCCACTCGACTTGCACTCCTGCTCTCTGAGAGCAATAACCAACAGAACGATATTTCCGAGCAGTGGAACCATATTTCACGCTGTCTAAATACCGCCGCTGAAGAATCCATCGGATTTCAGCGAGCCCGAAAGAACAACTGGTATGACGAGGAATGTCGCACCGCTACGGAACGTAAAGACGCTGCCTACAGGGCCACACTGCGATCGGGCGCAACGCTAGCTGTGCGGGAGCGTTATCGTGAGCTGAAGAAGGAAGCAAGACGCATTTTTCGTGAGAAAAAGAGAGAGGCCGAAATGCGTGAGTGCGAAGAGCTTGAGATGCTGGCCGACAGGAAAAGCGCCCGAAATTTTTTTCAAAAAGTTCGACGGCTTACAGAAGGTTTTAAGACCGGGGCGAATTCCTGTAAGAATGAAAACGGCGACCTGGTGACTGATGTCCACAGCATACTTAAATTATGGAGGGAGCACTTCTCCACACTGCTTAATGGAAGCAACTGCAACCCTGGAGATGTTGAACCCGAATCCCCAATCAATGATGATGGACGCGATGTACCATCACCCGACTGTGACGAAATTCGGAAAGCGATAGCACGGCTGAAGAACAACAAAGCCCCCGGGGCCGATGGGTTACCAGCTGAGTTATTTAAGTACGGCGGAGAGGAGCTGGTTAAGTGCATGCATGAGCTCATCTCTAGAATATGGTCGGAAGAACGCATGCCTACTGATTAGAACTTAAGTGTGCTCTGCCCAATCCACAAAAAGGGTGATCCTGCAGTTTGCGCCAACTATCGCGGGATTAGTCTTCTTAACATCGCATATAAGGTTCTGTCTAGTGTATTGCGTGAAAGACTTAAGCCCACCGTCAATGAACTGATTGGACCTTATCAGTGTGGCTTTAGACCTGGTAAATCTACCACCGACCAGATATTCACAATACGCCAGATCTTGGAAAAGACCCGAGAAAGAAGAATCGACACACACCATCTTTTTGTCGACCTCAAAGCCGCCTTCGACAGCACGACAAGAAGTTTCCTATATGCCGCAATGTCTGAATTTGGTATCCCGGCAAAACTTATACGGCTATGTAAAATGACGGTGAGCAACATCACCAGCTCCGTCAGAATCGGAAGGACCTCTCCGAGCCGTTTGATACCAAACGAGGTTTCAGACAGGGTGACTCTTTGTCGTGCGATTTCTTTAACCTGATGCTGGAGAAAATAATTCGAGCCGCAGAAATTAATCGGTCAGGCACCATCTTTTATAAGAGTGTGCAATTGCTGGCGTACGCCGATGAAATTGACATCATCGGTCTTAACAACCGCGCAGTTAGTTCTGCCTTCTCCAAACTGGATATAGAAGCGAAGCGAATGGGTCTGGAGGTGAACGAGGGCAAGACGAAGTATCTCCTGTCATCAAATAGACAGTCGGCACATTCACGACTGGGATCAAACATCACTGTTGACAGTTATAACTTCGAAAAAGTAGAGGACTTCGTTTACTTAGGAACCAGCTTTAACACCAATAACAGCGTCAGCCTTGAAATCCAACGCAGAATCTCTCTTGTCAACAAGTGCTACTTCGGACTGAGTAGGCAATTGCACAGTAAAGTCCTCTCTCGACGGACAAAAACCATACTCTATAAGTCTCTCATCATGCCCGTCCTATTGTATGGCGCAGAAGCATGGACGATGACAACATCAGGTGAGAGAGCTCTTGGAGTGTTCGAGAAAAAGATTCTTCGAAAGATTTATGGACCTTTGCGTCTTTGCGACGGCGAATACCGTGTACGATGGAACGATGAGCTGTACGAGCTGTACAATGACGTAGATATAGTGCAGCGGATTAACAACCAGCGGCTCCGCTGGCTAGGCCACGTCGTACGAATGGATGAAATAGCTCCAGCCCTGAAGGGTTTTTGCACGGTACCCGCGGGTGGTAGCAGAGGAAAAGGAAGACCTCCTCTGCGTTGGAAAGACCAAGTGGAAAAAGACTTGGCTATACTTGGGACTTCCAATTGGCGCCAGTTAGGAAACGATAGGGACAGCTGGCGTGCTTTGTTGACCTCGGCCAAAATCGCTTAGGCGGTTGTTGCGCCAATTAAGTAAGTAAGTAAGTAATTTTATGGATGTTTATATAAATTCTTTTTTTTAATTTTATGTTATTTTATATAAAATATATACAGCAAAAAATTTAAAAACATAAAGTGCTTTCTTGGAAAAAAAATATCCAAAAAAATGATCTGACCTGGCCAAGAATCGAACCAACGACCTATCAATTTCATACATGCAAAGAAAAAAAATTTCAATTCCTGTTCGCTGCTAGATAAGCAAGGCTAATGGAAAACATACGAGAATGCCGTCAATTCGATTATTTAATGTAAGGCATGCTGAAATAATTTAAAAACTACAAAAAGGCAACAGTGTTGCCTGCCAGGCCATTTCACAAGAAAGTACAAATTTCCACGTGTTTGATAGCATTATTTTTCTTAAATTAAAAGAGAGCAACACAGGCTAACTTAAGGCAGCGTGCAAGAGTGAGACAACTGCATAATTATCCAACCTTGTATAATTGAATCATGTACACATATGAATTCACACCTACATATGTAAGCACTAGCATGTAATAATTCTGTACATTATACTTCTGGATACATGAATTACTTCCATTAAACGAACTGAATTGATCGGACGTGGTGTTTTTCATTAAAATACGCTAACAAATGGTTATGGTCACAGTCCCATCACGCGATTTAAAATAATCGCGTTCTTAAGTTTTATTTTTTTTTGGATTTATAAATAATAGTCGTTTGTCGACCGGTATTGAAAATCGTGATGAGTTCGCTGGCGCATATTGAAAAACTTCGTTCCGATAATTACAGCACATGGGATGTGCAGATGAAAAAACTGCGTATTACTTTGGAGTTTTGAGAAGTCGTGGAGACAAAGTGTGAGGCAAATGCTGATGTAGCGGAAAAAGCTAAGTGGGAGTTGCTGGACAAAAAAGGCACTGGCATATATAACGTTATGTGTGAAGCCGTCTGAACTGATCCACATAAAAAATTGCAAAAATGCCAAAGATGCATGAGCGGTGTTAAGCAGTTTGTAAAGCGCTGATGGACCGGCGCGAAAAGTAAATTTATTTAAAAGAATGGTGCGCTTCTGATTTAAAGCTGGCGAAAAAATGGCTATGCAAATGAATGATTTCTGCACCATTGTGGACAATCTCAAACCCATTAGCGTTGAAATTCCTGACGATCTGCTATGCATTTTATTGTTCTGCAGCCTACCTGATGAAATGGATAGCTTTGTCATTGCAATTGAAAGTAGAGACAGCTTGCCTACATTTGAGCAGTTGAAGGTCAAGATATTGGAAGAAGAACGACGTAGAAATTAAAAATTTGGTGTTAACGTTTTTTTGGCGAATTCCAGCAAATTGAAAAAAGGCTGGAAGGAAAGAGCAGTTACTGAGCGTAGTAATACGACACGATCGCGTGATTGGAGCGCTGTCAAATGCTACTCTTGCGGTAAAAGACATAAAGTCACAATGCAAAGCGACAAGAAAAGAAGCGGTAATGAGTATGAGTTCGCAGGTAAAAATACAAGCTTCCAACGTTTGGGTATTGGACAGCGGCGCTTCTTCCCACATGTGTAAAGATGCAATAATTTTGACAACGATGAGTAAATGAGAACAAACTGTGACACTCGCATCAGGTGATTTTGTTGTTGCAAAGGGTGTAGGCAGCGTTAAAGTAAAAACTGAAGCTTGTTATATTGCGCTGACTGATGTGCTTTTTGTCCCTAGCTTACATGGAAATTTTCTCTCAGTAAGCAAGTTGAAAAAATCAATACATACATATATGGGTTAAAGCAAGCCGGCCGCGATTGGAACCGAAAAATAGATCGTCTATTGAGTGAAATGGATTTTTGTCGCTGCAAATCCGATAACTGCGTATATATCAAGCGAAATGAAGACGAATTAGCTATAATCGTTATTTATGTCGATGACACATTTTAGCATGCACTTCGAAAGTTTTTATGAGAGGCAATATTGAAAAATTGAGCTCAAAAGTCGAACTAAAAGACCGGGGTCCAATCAGTTTTTACCTGGGGATGCAGATTGAAAGCAGAGGCGAACATGGTGAAATCACTAGATATACATCAAGAAAAATTCACTATCGGTTTACTTAAAAAATGGAACATGCATGACTGTAAGGTGTATCCACACCGTATGCACAAGGTACCGTGCTAAAAAAATTTGTTGAAAATGGTTGCTGTGGTTCAAACGTAAAGGAATACCAGTCGCTGCTAGGAGGGTTAACATATTTGGCCATTACATCCCGGCCAGATATTTTATTCGCGGTATCTAGACTATCACAATACCATAGTCATCCACATCATCAACATTTTCTGGCAGTGAAGCGAATACTTCGATGTCTTAAAACGAAGCCGAAGGGTATGCTGACTTATTTGTCAAATAACTAAAATTTAGTTTGGTTCACAGATTCCGACTGGGGCTCAGATCAGACTGATCGGCAGTCAAGTAGTGGGTATTCGTTATTCTTCAGTGGTGGTTTAATTTCCTGGGAAGCCAAAAAGCAACACATGGTTTCTTTAAGCACCATGGAGGCGGAGTACGTGGCGATGTGTCAAGGTACTAAAGAAGTCGCATTTCATCGTAATTTACTGGCAGAATTGGGTTTCGAATCACTGATAAAAAATCCAACCGTAATAAAATGTGACAATCAAGGTGCACAGTTTACTGTTCGTAGTCCAACGGTACACAAAAGAAGCAAACATTTCGATATACGTTTTCACTATCTACGTAAAAAATTTACTAATGGTGACATCGACTTAGAATATATACAATCTACAGAAAATGTAGCAGATATATTTACTAAGCCATTACCTTTAAGTAAACATACACATTGTTGTGAATTGGTTACGTTATGTTGTAAGTGATTTTTTGAAAATTTAATATAATGTTATTAATGAGAATTTAACTGTAATTAATAGCATTTAGCTTAAAATTAATTTTGAATGTAAATATTTCTTTTATGATAAAGCATTGATCGGGCGATTATCATATTTCGCAGGAAAGAATTTGTTGGGAGACAGAAAGATTTTTTTTATTAATCAGCAATAGCAATCTAACGAATAAGACACATTAAAATATGTTTGTATATAGTTTTTTAATTTTAATATTTATTTACATACTATCTTTTTAACTTATTAGCATATCGATCGCCTTAAGAAGATTTTAGTCTTATGCATCATTTACTATCTATGACTATACAAAAGACTTTTATGAGTATGACATAAAAAAAAACGCCAGTGACTAATTTATATTAACGACTTCTATAAATAAAAGACACTGACTGATTTACATATATTGTTAACTTATATAAATAAAAGTTTTCAATAACTGTTCTCATAAGACATATAAAATAAAAATCAAAAATAACTGGTTTTTCTAGATTATATATTTACACAAAAATCAAAAATAATTGTTATTTCGGATTTATAAATTGAAAATAAAAAATACTTGTTCTTTTGGATTTATAAAATAAAAAACAAAAATTACTGTTATTTTTTTCAAATAATATTTGTAAAAATTTATTCTCGGTGAAAAAGAAATCGATTGGTATATTCCACTTCGAAGTAGAACATTTCCTTCGTTGTGAAATTTTTAATGACAGTTTTCATAAATAACTGTTATATTCCGTCCCTGCTTAATTGAGTATACATAATCTAAGATAGGAAGGTTCTTCAAGTGCGCCATGCTTTAATAAATTTTAAGTATTGTATATATTTATTTGTTATAATACCATTGGTTTTGGCGACCTTTCCTTTTTAAATAAGGGGTTTTTTTGCAGGCTCGAGGTCAAGTTTTTATAGTAATAAACTCCACGTCAAAAGAAACGGACGTGTTAAATAATTTTTGCCCTGAAGACGATTGCCGGATTGCAATCAAAATATATCCACAAAAGGAGTAAAATTTCGTGTTTTATTACTATAAAAACTTGACCTCGAGCCAGCAAAAAACCCCTTATTTATTTTTTAAATATTCCAACAACCTCAATATATGTATAATAATTCCTCTTGTAACGCGAAAGTGGCCGCTTTGGTCGAGTTGGTAGCGGTGCGTGCTATACTTCAAAACGCCGCAGAATTCGAGGCTCGAATCTAAGTCATAGCAAGCAAAATCTAAATCATAAATAAAGTTTTTTTCTAATAGCGATCACCCCTCGACAGGCAATGGCAAACCTCCGAGGGCTTTTCTGCCATGGAAAAGCTTCTCATTAAATACATCTGCCGTTCGGAGTCGGCATAAAACTGTAGATCCCTCCATTTGTGGTAGCACACCCCAAATGGTAGGCGAAAGTGTAAAATTGTTATTATTATTAAAGTGAAATTGATGATGTTCGTTTATTATTTTGTAAATAATAAGTTATTATTTCATAATAGGATGATATTAATTTTAAAACTTAATGAAAACGTGGTTTAGATCGTAGAGTGCTTACCAATGTACATATTTTTCAATTGCGTACTTATGCGTGACCCTCAGTATATGCTCACTTTATTGTTGTTTGCCTTAGTTGATCATAATAAAAGCTGCGGACCACTGAATACCTTCCGCGCAAAAAATTGTTCATGTCAATACGCACCTTTACTTCAAAAACAATTATTTCCTGCATGCAAGTTAACTAAGTACTTATGTATGTATATATATGTAAATAAGAACATGCAATCATGATTGCAAAAAATTTCAAATTTTAAATACAGTTTCTATGATTTCACTATTGTTCGTCTATTAGGAGAACTCCCTACACAAATACTACAAATAACCTCAAAAACGCCTTTGAATACGGCATCTTGTGAGACAAAAAACGCGGCCGGCGACTTTGTTATCCGAAACAAAATCATATTACGAGAAGCATCGTCGGTGTCTCTACTAGTACTATCAGTTGTATATCATTCCTTCGCTTTTGCAAGTTACACATATTTAAAAATAATAAGTACATTATTGAGGAAATTTGATAAAAACAACTTAACTCGACTTAGTGTTTTTTTTTATCAAACTGTAAATTAAATGGTTCTTACTCAATATTCAACGAATTAATTTTAATATGTAAATACATCGTTGAAGAAGTTACCTTCACATTCATAACTACAATTTAAAATATTTAATTGGTCTATGAGAGTTCAAAACTAGTGCATCTATATTTAAATCAGTTAAATTCAAATATGTTGTTTTGACGAAAGTTCACAGATGTATACATTCACAATTACTTAGTATATGTACCTATGTACATACCTTACTATGTATACATACCATGTGCAAAGATTTTCATAGATACCTACAAGATATTTTCGTAAATTTAGCTTCCGATTGTTTGGCTATTATTGACGTTTTTGAATTACAAACATATGTATGTACATATGTATCCATGCATATATGTATTTACTTTAGGGATTTCTTCCCCACAAACATCAAGCTTTGGTTAACATTTCGAAAATAATTGGAAAACAAGTCTCACATTCGATTATGAATGTGAAAATAGTTGGTTTTCTACTCAAAAGTAAGCCATTCTCCAGCAAAACAGAAGCTTTGTTATCAAATTTATTTTCCACTCGTTATTCAATTTATTTTTTCGTTCGTTATGAATTTGATACCCAGCGCATTTTCGAAGGAAAATTTGAATGAAAGGAGTGATTATCTTTTTCTATCGTTCTAATTTCTTTTCGAATCCATTTCGAATGTATGTCCAATATGGTATGAACTTTGAGTAACTTAGGTTAATTGTGAGTTCTTTATCAGTTCGATTTTCATATGTGATATCAAACACCTTTCCGTTCGCTGCAATGTTTATTGGGTTATTTTAGTTTTTCTATTTAAGAAATGCCACTATTTCTGTTACTTCAGCCAACAAGAAGCACAAACAAAGTTGTTCCGGGTTCGTGACGTAGCATACATAGATAATTTTGACAAATTTGCTCAGAGCGAATAGCGGTTTGCGGAAGACGCAACCTCTGTATTTTGCTTTTTTGTGCAATTCTAGCACTGGTGCGGCAAATCAAAATAGAAAAATTTTTATATCATGCACAATGCATGAACAAAGTCATTGTTATTAAACACAAGTATAGAAAGTTTGAGGAATTCTGCTTTTGGGAACAAGTAAGTAATATGACGTGCACAAATGTAAACTAACCTCACTTAGGTGCTGTAAAAGTTAAGCACTATCAAAGCGAGACTTATACAGTTTCCTACTCAGTGCCAAATCATTGAATTTTACAGTAATAATAGCATTTATTAGCCTTTTAAATTCCGGTTTGTCCATCATCGTCACAAAACGATGGATCTAGCCTTCCAGGCCTTCCATTGAGGAGCCTGTGAAGTCCGATATGACTTGTATATTGTGCGGTGTAATTCGTAAAAAGCTTGGGACGAGGCCATATTGCGCTATTGTTTGTAATTCGAAATCAGTAATTGATTGCATTCTGGAGGCCGCGTAAAATCTTGCTGACACAACTATTGTTGCGAAAATCGCGAATGCGAGCACTGACGCGTATCATCATAATTGTCATCACAATCGAAAAATCATAGATTAGCTATTGAATCACTTTCTTGTTTAATATCTTCGGAAGTAATTGAAAAAGGCAAAGTCCTATTCTTACATGATATACTTAATTGCTACGAAGCTCTCATGCAAGAATTTGATGAAGACAACGACTCGTCACTTGCTGAACACCACCATGTCCGTTATCTTGAAAATAAAATTATGTCCGTGTTTCATAACTCACTGACAATTGAGGCGTGGAGCGAAACTATACAAATGCGTTCTAGATATTAGTACATTAGTTCGAGAAGTAGCGCGTTCTGAAGAAAATAATTCCAGTGGGTTTCATAAAGTTGCATTTGAATTACGACAATGCATAAAATCTCTTAAACCAACTCAATCTAACCGAAGACGATATTACTCGCGGAGTGTGCGAGATTCTTGACATCCTCCTTCGTTTCATTTGTGATATTGTTCAAGGACCCGATCGCCGTCGACAAAGCTGTGACTAAGACCTAGTTAAATTAAAGTCAATATGCAGTGACATTATTTATGCTACTTCGAAGGGACGAGTAAAACCGGCAAAACATTTATCTCTCGGTTTGGCCATTAAGTCATTGACAAGTTCTAGAAAAGAATGAACTTTACTGAACAAATTCGTTGGGGAACTATTAGCAAGTCCACTCACTCCGAAAATGTTGATTTTTCATCTAATTGCAGTTAATATAAGCCTACATCAGTAGACAATTCGTCAGCCGAATTTGAAAACTATCAACCGCCTCGAAAAAGGCGTCGTTTTTTCGAAATCGACCGAGATATTGTACCTCACTATGCAAGACCAAAGACATGCATGTCTATTTTGCCGGTTGATTGTATTCAAAAGTGGGTTGACCAGTGTCTACCAACTAAAGAGCTTGCTCTAATCAAAGATATTGTGTGGGTTTTCTCGTTTTTAAAATTAAGAAATGTTCCAATGTGGTTAGGATACAATTGCCTGGTTACAGTAGATACTAGCTTAGTTCAATAGACTATCTACCGCCCATCAATGCCTCACCTACTTTCTATACGGTTGTACGTGAGACTCTCCGTATTGCTTCCGAAGTAGCCGAAGAATGCGGGCAGGAAGAGATAATCGTAACATACGATTTGGCGATTGCAAAAATGGCGTGGGAAATTCAGAAAAGTAAAAGTTCTACATTGGACAACATTTTCATTAACATGGTTCAATTTCACGAGCAGTTGGCGTACTTCAAGGTGCTAGGGAAATACATCGATGGTTCCGGTATCGCAGAAATTTTAGTGCACGCTGAGGTTTTATCAGGCGGGTCTATGAACACGTTTTTAGATGGGAAACATTTCAATCGATGCAAAAGTATTCTTCTTCTAACTGCAGTAGCTATATACTTGCTCCATATTGAAAGTTTTTTGTCAGAAAGTAATGTAGATGCAGCAAACACTCTGACTGGTATATCTCACTTTACAAACTCAATATCAGCAAGACAACGCAAAGAGAACTAAAGTGATATCTCATATATTTCGAATAGTTTGACTTAAAAGCAGCGCCGATATCTCATACTCATTGCAAAAAAGCCGAATTGAAAAATACCAAAATCATCTTGCAAGCATAACCTCTGTCGTAAAGAACTCGATAAATCCATTTGCTTTTAAACTTGACAAGGACGTCCTCTTCAACATATCTACCGGTAGAGCAGCTTCGTCTGAAGTGACAGAGTTTCTACTGAACATTGTGTCTTTAGGCAAAAATCAGAAATTAATTATCATGGAAAATGTTAATACAAAAATTGGAAGTTTCGAAAACCCTATCGAACGGGATAAGATTATCAATTTTGCATATCAGTATGTGAAGAAGAAAGTTGGAAGTACTGGTGAAGGCAAAACAGCTTTGCTCAAAATGGAGAGTGATATCTTTGGTAGGCTTTTGGATATAGCTGTTGTAAAGAAAGTCGAAATTGAGTTTTGCCTCACTTTTCCTCTTGCTCCGGTTCCTCCAGCTTTATTTCAATATTTCGGAGATATGCATCATCGTGCCGATGTATACGTGATTGACGGTTTTTTCTTTTTGTATCAGCTAGGAACCACCATTCCTCAAACATTCGGAAAAGTAGCTGAGTCCATCCTGCAAAAAGTTTGCAGCACTTCTTCAAAAGAAATTCATCTCATTTTCGATCCATACTTCCAGCCTTCAATAAAAGATGTTGAAAGACAGAGTCTCAATGAAGTTGACGTCCCATTTGCTATACATGGTTCGCTTCAACCTCGACCAAATTATTTTAAAGATTGTTTAAAAAATGTTCGTTTAAAAGAGTCTTGGTACATTTTGTAGCCACTGACTGGGCGAATGATGAAATGGCTCCAATTTTACGTGACTAGGAAGTATTCACAACAGTTGATGACCAGCGTGTTTTGTTGTCAGTTTCAAAAAACTGTGTAATCAAAGAGGTAGAGAGAAACTACGAATGCCAGCATGAAGAGGCGGATACAAGAATTATGTTTCACATATCAAAATTGGCATCAAATTCAAAAATTTTCGTGAAAGCTTCGGACACTGACATCCTCATCATTTTACTGGGTAATTTCCGTAAAGTTCAATTCGGTAAACTTCTTCAATAACTCGGAAAGCAAGTCGTAGTTACGATCAAGTCTGCATAAATTGTTCGGAATTAGTGTCCATCATCGGCGCTACGGTGTGTTCAGCTCTTCCAGCATTTCATGCTTTAACTGGGTGTGATTATACATTGTCTTTTCAATTACAATCCCCCCATGCTGAAAATCTCTGAACCAAAAAATGTTGAGAACAGTGTATGCTGCGTGAAATTTTCTGCGGAAGACTGTGGTTGGTTCAATAAAAAGGGGGTTTTTAAACCACGCAGGTTTGTTGGCGAGTCAACACCTCTCGATGTTGAAGATGTCTTGTGTATTTCAGATAGATAAAAATTCTGATCAAAATGTAAATAATGATGACTCTGACGGCGTACTTTCGTCTAGTGACGATCCTGATACTGAATAAGTGACTGTTGTTAATTTCCGAAAAGAATATGCTACAAATCATAGCTGTTAAATTATGATTACGATTAGTAATCGGTTAGATTATGTTCAAAAAAGAATTGTAATTATTATTTAATTGTGCCTTTCAAATATTGGGATTACGTAATGATTACGATTACAAATAATCAAAAAATAATCAGGATTACTCTAGATTAC
Source organism: Philophylla caesio (assembly GCA_963971545.1). Lineage (NCBI taxonomy): Eukaryota > Metazoa > Arthropoda > Insecta > Diptera > Tephritidae > Philophylla > Philophylla caesio. Next base: position 33,569,950 of record OZ020608.1, on the reverse strand, counting down.
TGAAAAGAATCAAAAAGAATCAAAAAGAATCAAAAAGAATCAAAATAAATAATTGATTATATTCAGGATTATTTTTGATCATTTTTGATTCTTTTTGATTATTTTCAATCCAAAATACCAAACAACTTTTCTCTTTAAATTTTAAGACATTTTTTTATTAAAATTTTTTAAATTGTTTTTTGTATAATCTGAGTCTCAGATTCTAAGATACATGCATTTATATGTAAGTATATATGTATATACATATATTATATTATTATAAATATTATATTATAAATTATGATATTTTTGCTATTATTAATAGCAATTCAGCCATTCAATATAATCAGCCCCATCGTGAAAGTTCCCAGTTCTAATCATCAGAATAAGCTTCAATGAGCGTAGTTGATATTTATACCTTTATAAAAACCAACAATGCTGAAGCGAGTAGTGTTAGAATTCAAATTAAAAAAAGCAAAAAGAGAAAAGTTGCTTGTGGTTTTGGATTGAAAAGAATCAAAAAGAATCAAAAAGAATCGCTGAAAAGAATCAATTATTTATTTTGATTATTTTTGATTCTTTTTAGTAATCTAGAGTAATCATGATTATTTTTTGATTATTTGTAATCGTAATCATTACGTAATCTAGTTGGGACCAAGATAATCGTAATGTAATCAATTATTTCACTCTCAAATACAAAGTAATCAGATTACTAATGATTACGATTAGTAATCAAAACTTAACAGGTTTGCTACAAATATATTGTAAACACTTCCAACTTTTTAAATTTTTAAACTTCTAACAACTAACGAGGACCGCAAAGGGATATTGTACAAGTCATTCAAGCAATGGTTTTTTGTTGACAGTATATTAGTTCGTAATTTCTTGCGGAAATTGTATTTGTTTTTTTTAGGAGTTAATCAATAAAATTTACTGAAAACTTCATTTAGGCGTGAGCTTTTTATATTTCTCTACACTAATTCCAATCCTAAACGAGAATAATAGAACAGACAAGGGTATTGGTGCGCCGTGTGTACTAGTGTGAATCTAATTGTGACTGCAAAATTTAAAAATACCATTAAAATTGCCTAAATTGTTTTTTTTTTTTGTATATTCATGTATTTTAAGTAATTTTCCATTAAATTATTAAGAAATTAGTTTCATAGAATTTAAAAAACTATTCTTAGAATATAAGAATCAATTTTTAAAATATTCTTAGAATATAGGACTAATTTATGAACCCATTCTTAAAATGAGCGAAGTTATTCTTAGATTGGATGAACTAATTCTTAGCACCTAAGAAACCATTCCTAAATTTTAAGAAACTTTTCATATAATATAATAACTAGTTTTTTAAGTGTAAGAACCTATTCTTGAAATATATGAAGCCATTCTTAGAATGTATGAACTCAATATTTTTATGTATGAACCCATTCACTAAAAGAAATAATATTACATTTAAATTTAAAATGTATAAAATGTTTTATTTAAAAGATGTAGATATTTTTAAATTTATTTATAAAAAGTTACGTTTATAATTAAGTATATTTGGGTTATGTAGGAATGTTTATATCTATATGTTCACTTACAAACTATTTAGTACACTTAACCGTATACTGGCCTTGGAAAAACTTTTTGATGTATTGAAATACATGTTGTAAAAATACATTTCAATAAACTTCCAGAAATGCATTGAGGCTTCAGAGTACTTCGAATCAAAAATATGTTAGCATTTATAGAATATGTACTTATGTCGAAACAGCGTATGAAGTTATCAAAATCTAATTTGCGTTCATCCAAATTTAAGTAAAACTGTTGAAAAGACTCATTCTGAGGATCTCCAACAGCCAAAATAAATGGTTGTACATTTTGCTTTCTCTGCTTCAAAAAACTTACATACATATATGCTGTTCTATTTGTTGATTCGTGTGTCCTACGAAACATACAGATTCCTGCGAGTCTTTTACTGTATATCTTCTTAGAGATTGTTTGCCGGCGTTTTCTGTTTAAGGCTTTTCTCGTCGGGTGAAGATAAGCGTGCAGAGAAGATAATGCTGCAAATACATATGACACTTCGCCTAAAAATTAAAAAAAGGTTTATTAGAATAATGTTAGCTTAATGTAAATATATTGAATGGTAGGTAGTAATATTTTTAAAGACTTATAGAAAATTACCTTTTTCCACGGAGTTCGATGATACATTTTGAAGGGATATTGATTTAACTACCTCCCCTTATTTGAATTAAAGTTTTTGAAATAAAGTAAAAGTTTCATCATTTTGTCACACCAAACTTCTAGAAATTAACCAAAGGTTTTCCAGGCCAAACTTTCAAAATCTCGTTTACAGTATTGCAGTAATTTTGAACTGATGTATGTATGCCTTAACTTGGCAGTAGCACTTCAAAAATCTTGAACTCCTCTGCAGTCGTATGTAAGATTCTTTACATGATTTTTTTTTTTTCGTCGTTTTAAGTTTTTTTTAAACGAAAAATAGAATATTTAGTAAGACGTAATGATAAGTACTTTCGCTATAGAATACATACAATATTTACCTTCAGCTGCGCTGCGTTTTCTATCTGTACTTTCAGTTTGCAAAGTTCTTCGCTCAACAATTTTGGAACTATGTTTCAAGTTACAAAATCGTGTATAAATTTTGCCATTCTTTTTGTTTCTATAAAATTCTAGTTTCTCAGTAGGAAAAAATTACACACTCTCTTGCTCCAATTTATGACACATTTTCAATGTAAGCGCTCCTTTGCTATTGATGAGATAGCTCGTAATGGTGTTTATTAAAAAGTTTAATTGATCGTTGTTTAAAGAGTTATTGTTTAAATAAAACTTTTGCACCGCTTGTCCTCTGCGGTCATTAGAGAGAATATGGTAAAGCGATATTGCTGTAGAATATGTTTGCATTACTGCACAAGCTTCCGAAGGTTACTTTGCGGAAGTAATGGTTTCGAAAGGACAAATTATTCAGAACATGTCGACACTAAATCTAGGAACTCTCTTTTAACTTCTAAGTTCCCAGTAAGCTTTTCATTTATAATTTGCTTCAAAGTTTCTAAAACGGGCTTATATAGAAGAGCGCCCACTGATTATATAATGCCACTTACATCTTTCCTATGAAATTTGTTTGCGAGTGAAGAAAAATTAAAAAATTAAAAATTTTCTTTTAAATTTATGGAGTCTGTGCTTTTCGGGGGAACATCGGGATCAATAATATGATTATTTATTGAATTTAATAACGAAAAACTTGTTGCATTTCGTTCCGGTGTTGTTGCTGGTGATAATGGTGCCTCCATAACAGCAGATAGGATATTTTCTGGTCCGGCTGTAGTTGCTGTTTTTTTTTTATCAGTTTTCTAATGTGTCTCTTGATATGCCGATTGTAGGAATAGGAGCACTCGAAGAGCTGACCGCACTTAACATTACGGGAGTCGTCCAATTCTTTCAGGTTATTATTTTTTTTAAAGTGAAACATCAACGTTTCAATAACAGGTAATTTTTTATCACAAATAAAATACTTTTTCATTATGAAATTACTTTTTCAACAGGGAATTAAACTTTCACAGAACTGCACATCTTTTTACGTCGAATGTAGAAGCAGAAATAAAGTATATACGCAAAAACCGCTATGGCGTCGCTCAGTAAGATTATATTCTTGTCATCTAAGAAATTTTTCTTAGAATATTAGAAAGGATTCCTTGATTGTATGAATACTTTCTTAAAAGTGTAGTTGAAATAAGAATAGTTCATATTTTCAAAGAAATAATTCTTAAATTGTGAGAACATTGAACAGAGAAACTATGTTCTGAATATTTGGTGGTCAAAGGGTATTGAAGTGTAACACGATGGCGGATCTTCGGACGTCATGCCTCCCTCCTCCCGCTACCGATCTCCTCTTTTTCCCTCACGCTGGTGGCACTGTTAACCCAAGCCTCGGCCTGGGGACAAGTAAAATAAGGTCAGAACCCTCCCTTTGGTTGGAGTGCCCCGAATGGCTTTCAAAGCGTCTCGGGAAGTAGGAATAATACCCTCTGAAACGCCCACCCCTTAGCAGTAAGGTAAAAATGCAACCCCCCTCTCGTAATGGTGAAGTCCAAACTAGGATTATCTGCACGGCGTAACCAGCAAGCTGAGAATCGTGACAGGACCGGTGACTGATCTGTTCCGGAGCTCTCTTCCGATGCTAACCAGGGGTCTGTGCGAGTATGTAGCGAGAGTCGCAAGGCAAAGAAAGTGAAGATCTCAGGATCGGAATCGGATATGTCTGTGTTACATCAAATTTTAGAAGAGTGGACGCTGCACAGTTGTCCCATGCGCCCAAAAAGCTGGACAAATATACAAAGCTCGAGCGATCGCTACAAAAATTAATATACTTATGTTTTTGGGTTCGTTGATTATAGATTTGAGGTTAAAATTTGAAATTTCAAAATGGCTGACAGTGTTAAGAAAAAATAAGCTATTGCAACAAAAACTTGTATATATAAGTTTTTGAGGTAGCGAATAAAGAATTAGTGATTAAAATTTCAAAACTCAAAATGGCTAATCCAAAATAGCCGACAGTGTTGAGAAAAAGTACAGCTATTGCAACGAAAGCTCGTGTACGTTTTGAAGGTAGCACATAAAGTAAGATTTAAATTAAAGAATCAGAATTCCTTACATCAAACCCGCATGGCATAGTCTGCAACACTACTTTACAATTTTTAATTAGTTATTTGTTAACACGTAGAATTTTAGCAGTCAATACTTTCAAAAAAAGCGACGAGCCATTTTACCATCGTTTGTACTTCCCGCTCCAAAAATTTGATTGAATTTCTTATTTCTGGCATTTACATTTTGTTTAGCTTCAATCGACCGTGCATGCCACTTTCTTTCTTTACCGCCTTCTTGAGAACTTGTATATGCTAAATACAGGAACCACTCTATAAACCTAATCCAAGCATGCAATGATCCAAAATAGAATTAAAGATTAGGAACGAAAATGACACTACCGAAAGCGGTATGTCACAAAAGCAAGTTTGACAAGGGATGACGCCTTTCGTCTACAGATCGTGTGTGCGCAGCTAGCGAACTATCGCAACGCTGGCACCAGTGCTGCCAGATATACGGATTTGTCCGTTTTTTTACGGATTTTTCAGCTACCTAAGGAAAAATACGGATTTTTATACCAATTTCAAAGAATATATAGATTTTTGTATTTGTTCGTTTTTTTCACATTTTTTTCTCAAAAAGAAAATGATAAAAATAAAATATTTTCCAGAAACTTTCGTTATATTAAATTTTTATCGACTATCGAAATTGTTAAGTATATAACTCTTCGATAAATATATTAGTAAGTATTAAACCCTGCGATGGACAAATATGTGAATATCAAATTTTAGTCTTCATTAAGTATTGTCTATTCTCTGGAGATTTTCTTAAAATAAGCAAATTAACTTCATTTAATACAGTTAAAATTCGAATTTGTACACATACATCTAATTGCTTATTAAAAATAAATAATGAACTGTTCGCGGTGTTACTTCAATAGGAAAATAATTTTCTAAAGCAAAAAATTGGGTTGTAAGAAGAAATTTGTGATTCAGCATGATAACGATCCAAAATACACAGCGTTGGATACTAAAACTAGAACTATGTATGCATATTGTTTTTTTTACAACTCCTAGGAAAGCTTCGACACGCCCACAACATCAACACCACATCAGTCGATTCCATTTAGAAAGCGGTTTCGGACCACGCAATGCTACAACGAAGTACCAGATATGAACTTAGCTACCACCGACAAAGTAAGAAAAGCTAAATTCGGGCGAAACCGATTTTTATATACCCTCGCAAGATTTTTTTTTTATAGCCGGTGCCCATAATTTCATAAAAACTCCGTAACTTTGTTTCAAATCGCTGCTAGTATTAAACTTTACTCAAATTATTCCAATAAATACTGAAAAACGCAGTTTTTTGCATTTTTCAAAATCTCCGTTATATGGAAGTTGACTGTGATGCTAGTGATATCAAGGACAATATGTTCACCAAATTTTGTGACGATACCTTACAGGTTTTTTTATGAGTAGGCGTGGTAAAGCCCCTTTTTCAAAATTTCTTAAAAAACCAGGTTTCTGAATTAACTGAATTAAATATAAAATTTTAGTTAATATGTTCCAATAGATGAAGAAAAAACGAAATTTTTGCATTTTTCAAAATTTCCGTTATATGGGAGGTGGGCGAGGTCATGGTCCGTATTGAAAAATTTTTAACGATGATCACAGCGATATTGAGGAAAATTTATTCACCAAATTTTGTGACGATACCTTACCTTATACCGTTATTGAGATACAGACATTTTTTCCTATTTTTCAAAATTTCATAAATACCTAATTTCTTAGTTCAAAATCGCTCCAAATACCGAATTTAACTCAATTTGTTTTAATAGATACCAAAAAAAATGAAGTTTTGCATTTACCAAAACTACCGAATGCTTAATAGATAATCATAGCATATGTACTTTAATTTCATTTACAGAAAAAATAAAGATATTAAAACTAATTCTGGAAAACCAGAAGAAAATAATAAACCGGTTGGACTCACAGGACGTTCGCTAATCTAAATTAGAAACGTGGGTAAAAAAATGTAAGTATAAAAGTACTTACATAGTATACTAACATGTCACACTTTTATACTTTGAATTTGACTTATTACATACCCTAATTTTTTTACAGAAATTAGAAAAAAGTGAGGAACTGACGCAGTACAAAATGATCAATTTGCCGCATGACTGGAGAAGAAGTCGACGAACTTCAGGTGGAAATAGCTTCCATTTTTCCTTGCAATTAATAAGTTCGTGTGTTGGTGCGGCCGCTGTGGTCGAGTTGGTAGCGGTGCGTGCTATAACTCGATATGCAGGTGAGTTCGAGGTTCGAATTTCAGTCAGGGCAAGTAAAATCGTAATCATACCCCCCTATTACGGTTGTTGTCCTCGACACTAAACGACGACGACTTGTTAAAATCGGTATTGGCGTAGTCGTTATCGATAACTATTGACAGCTATTGACACACATTTGGTATTGGCCAAGCAAAATTTGCTGTCGACGTTGAGTTCAAGCGACGCCATTTCAGTCGACATCGTTTTTACTGACGACTAGAAGAAAATTTGAAGGTATGATTGTTTTTTTTTTAAGAATTATTACATGTGAATCTGTATTGATTTAGAAACGAAAATTACAAGTGCAGAAAAATTTGAAACTCTTCTGGAAGCAGATGTTTTCCAGTTCATACATAATCGCAGTTTTGTTGAGTCGAAAATATTCTTCAAATCTGGAAAAAAATTTCTTTTTTTAAAAACTATCATGAAAAAATCTAAAAGCCTTATCCACGAATGTTAATTGTAACACTTACTTGTTATCTAGCAAACTAAATACATCTGAATTCTACCTTATAATTTTTCTTTTTGCTGCAAGCTATTTTTTGCTCTCATCATCGCTTGAACAAAATCAACGAACATTTTTCTGAGAAAATATTCAATTAAAATATTCCGACGAATTCGAATAATGAAATGTTTTGCATAAAAATTGTAAACAAAATGAAACAGCTCATGCAGAAATGACAAAGATGGTATTTCTACATTGATTTTATCGATAAACTGTCGACATCGTCTCAATACGTTTAGCCAATACCAATTGTGCGTCGATGTGACGTTGACGTCGACACGATGTGATGTCGACTGAAAAGCGACGACGACATCGACGACGACAACCGTAATAGGGGCGATAGAAAAATTTTTTCTAATAGCGGTCACCTCTCGGCAGGCAATGGCAAACCTCCGAGGGTATTTCTGCCATGAAAAAGCTTCTCATTAAATACATCTGCCGTTCGGAGTCGGCACAAAACCTGTAGGTCCCTCCATTTGGTGTATAATATAAAGGCGCACACCACATATGGCAGGAAAAGCTCGGCCAAACACTGAGCTATATAGTGTAAGCGACAAAATTATTATTATTATTAAAATTGCCAAGGTTTTAAAAGATAACTACGATTGAAATAAAAGTGATAGTGAAAGAACTTTATTTTGCTTTAACAAAACAAGCCTTTCATTGTTGAACATTTAAATTTTTTGTCTCCTCCGTGTCATAATTATCAAAAATTTGTTTGGCCTGTAATTAAATTAAAAGTTAATAGCAGGCAATCACACTAATGTTATTAACGCCAAGCTTTAGTAATTAGTACTTAATAGGCTTTTTTGTAATTTGTTGTCACTAGTAAAGAAACGAAAGCGGAAAATTAACATTGCCTGTTAACGAAAACAAATAGGTACTGGCATTATTAGTAGCATATCGTTTTCTTTGTGTGGTTTGTTTTTGCACCAGTGACGTCTGTACAGGCGTTAACACTGCGCTCTCTAAGTTACCCCTGGAACTCTCACTAATAATGCCCACCGACAAATTACCTGCTATAGAAAAAAGAGAATAACAAAAGAAATATATTATCATTAATACAACAAAAAATATATATAAGTGGTAACGGAACACTTGCTTGTAATTTTTCGATGACCGGATTCGATTCCGCTTAAAGCATTTCTAATAAGTCTGACTCCCACTTTTTTAAAATAATTTTTTTGTTTCCTGTTTCATTTTTATCGCTTTTCCCTTATATTCTGCACTTCAAATTAGCAATTTTCTTGATAATATTTTTTCATGATTTTCCTCGCCCGTTTTTTCTTTAAATTCATGGCTAATATTTGCAATTATTTCTTTTTTTATATTTTTAATGCCAGGTATTTGACTTTTTTTCTCTTTAGTTAAATACATTTTTAACACAACGTACATTTGAACTTAAACTATCTCCCTTTGATTGCTGAATTTTTACACGTTGCGCAGATAGGTTACTGCCAATATATGAGTATTATATATACATATGATGTTTCTACATGAAATTATCTGATCAGTCAGGGCTTTGTAAAATCTGATTGCTTTAAAAATCAAAATTGATTCGAATAGTTGATGTGTGAGAGTGCGCTGAAATCCTACATAATTTGATTTATATGTACTTATCAAGAAAGGATTTCGGACCACAACTGTGCAATATTGATTGATTTAAGATATGATTCTGAAAGCGATCAGTTTTCACATCAGCTTTGATAAATTACTTTAAAATAGTATTTAACTATCTTTTAACTTGTAGCAATGGACTTCAACTATTTAAGGTTAACTCACAGTCAAAAATTAAGATTTTACTTAAGGTAAGTTAAAACTTTCTGCCACTATTTAATTGTAAAATATTTTTATTAGGGATACAAATTACTTTTAAAATCAACTTACTGACTCAAGCCATTTATTTGATATTATATTGTATTTAATGAAAATGATCTCAGCTTTCAACTCTCGCTCACTTGAGATATGATTTTTCTCGCAAAAAGATCAATTAACGAGCTCTCGCTCGTAGTATCATTTATTGTGGAAACATCGTATTCGTTAGCGTCCTTTCGATCAAAAAAAGACCTTGGATTAGTAAAAATTACAAAAGGAAGTGTCGCGAAAGACACGAAGCTTCTTACTTGACGGCACATTACAAATGAAAAAGTATGCTTTCAAAATGCCCAGTGAACAAAACACTTTCTCGCTTGCGGAGCAAGAAGCAAAAAGCAAGGAAGAGTTGAAAGAATAATCTATTAACACGGAATGTATTTATTATAAATCACATTTCGCACGTCATTGCACTTACATATAAGTTTAACAAAATATTTCGTTATCAAGAACTTAGAAATTCCTCAGAAAAAAATAAGACTGAAGAGTTCATTGTTTTTCATTTTACAAATTTTACCTACTATTTTAAGAAAATTAACTTATATTTCATTCAACTCTGTCAGTATTTAGCACGACCCTGATATGAAAATCAAATCTAAAAATTAGGTGATCTCAGCTGTGAGCCATTTCCGGCAAAACAGCTGATTGTTATCTTACTTATAGAACTGTACGATGGCCACACCACATAGAAAGCGAACCCTTTTGTGAGATATTAGTTTTTTTTTTGGGATTTGATTTGGTTGGCCAGTTTCCCAATGCCAGGTTTTTCCTCTCGATATTTTATATTGTATTCAGCTTGTTACACAACAGAGTGTAACTTGAATTATTGCTTTCGCTTAGTGAATTCCTTTCTTTTGTGTATGTTCTGTACTGGTTCTATTTGTACTGTAACGATATCTTTGTCAAAGATCGACTGTATTATCGAATAGTGTATTTTAACACTGATGGTTGAAATTGGAAATTTGATTGGTTTCTTCCTTTGTATTGTTGACTGTACTTCTTGGTTGTAGCAATGGTGCAAAGCGATTGTGGTGGCTCGTGATTGATGTATCACCTTATATTGTGCAGATATGGTTGTAATTAATTTTGTTGTGGACATAGGAAGGAAGGGATATAAGAAAGGTGGGCGGTGTCAAAAAGAAAAGAAACACCTGTGGCATTCTCTTAGTATTATAATTTAACTTCTGCTTTTTCAAGAAAATCAGCAAATTGTGTGATTCTCTTATAGACGAAGGAGCGAAATATTTGGGTGAAGCTAGGATTATTTTGAAGGACCTCAAAGCCCTCTCGAATTTGTGCAAGCCAATTGCAGTGAAACATTTGATGAATGAAGTTATCGCTAGTTCCACAATTGCAGTTGTGGTGCCTGATGGCCTTTACTTTACTCCAGTATTCAGTGTCATATGTGCACCCCTCTAATATTATTGTTTACCGTTTTTATAGTTTTTGGTTTTACTTTTAGTTTATTTGTCCGTACAGGTTGGGTTTAGAGACATAAACCTCTACAAATTGATTGCACCATTTGTTTTGTATGGTATTTCGTATACTTCTTACTACCTCATCTATAATTAACTTAATATCTATCTTATCACATTCGACCGTGGTCATTGCTAATTCATCAGCCTTTTCGTTTCCTACAATACCTGTACAAATAGGTGTCCAAATAATAGTTACATTATAATAGTCAGCTTCTTGTATAGTTTTGTGTATGTAGTAATTTAGTGTGGTGTTTTTTGTTAGAAGTTTGCAAGTAATGAAGCTTTCTGTAAAAATTAAAACTTTAGTGTATTCTGATTGTTTAGCAGCTTCAAGAGCTTTGAAAAAAAAAACAAAAAAGTTATCAATAGTATTAAAGTTGATTTTGGCAATTAAATTGTATAATGTTCATAAGTTATATTTTTGGATGTGTATCTAACCCACAGTTAATTGTATCTGAGTCTTTTTATATTAAATACCTATCGTATTTTGCTTTTATACTTTGTACCTCCCCTACGACTCCTTCCAAATTTTCATTGGCACATGCGCTGTGAATTACTTTGAGTAATTCTGTCAGTATTTTTTCAACTTCCGACACTCTACCTTTGAGGTATTCTGGTTTGTTAAAAACCGGGTCATTTTGTTTAGGCGCTCGGTATTCCCTACTGTTTGTCTGTTCTTTAACCATTTTGGTCGCTTGGCTTTGGTGGTTACGTAGTACATCCGTATATTTTTTCCTTGTCATTCTCCTATTGACATTAGAGTCTCTGTCTTTTGCATTATTCTCATCCTCTACTAATTTTGGAAAATCAGTTTCTTCAGTAGCTAAAAGGTCAAACCTGTTTTCATTATCAGAAAAATACGTTTTAATAGTTTCGCGTCTTGACAGCTTTTTGACTGTCCTTATGTAGTTGATGGTTTTTTCTTTTTCCCAGGCGGCGCAGTTATTTTTGTCGGTTGAGGTGTGCTGAATGCTATCTACCACATAAGATGCACTTTTTTTCACATCTACTTTGATCACATGTATTAAGACCGCAAGTAATGCAGCGTTTACTCGATTTGCAGCCGAACTGCGAATGCCCTAACCTGCCACAGTTGAAACACTATTTTAGGGGAGGAATGTAGAAATCAACATATAGCTTGGTGTAGTTATATATGATGAACTTCGGTATATCCTTGCCTGCAAAACCAATTTTAACCGTACTTGTCGGTGTGAAAGTATTACCATCTTCATTTCTGCGCATGAAGCGTCTAACTGTAATAATAGGAACACTTGATTTGGCTTCAGTTTTTATTTCCTCTTCTGCACACCATGTAGGAATGCCTCTTACCACCCCATAGGTTTCAACTGCAGTTCTAGGTATAAAAGCTCTTAGCCCTAAAGATTTTACTTTTTCGTTTAAAACAAAATTGTTAGTAGAAGCTGCATTTAAGAATGTTACTTTGTAAAGGCTTTTGCCTATGGCATATATTAAATCCATATCTTTTACTTTAAGATGTTTGATTTTGTTAAAAATAGTGAGTCTATTCGCGACACGCTTATTGTTTAAGTCCTGGCATAGAGGTGAATCTACCAACACTATATAAGTACCCGCAAAACTAGCGGGATATGTAACTGTTTCCTTCTTGTCTTGTGTCTGTGTGTTTTCCATACTCGTTTCACCCGCGCTTTTTAAGATTTTTAGCGCCAAAAGCGCACAATCGTCACCCGTTTTCCCTCCTTTATCCGTGTCTCCAATCATTGTATCCTCATTTTCTAACCCAACCTTTGTTTTATTTTGTGCACATATGACACCTTTCACTTGATTAAAATCCTGGCTTTTTAATATTTTAGTTAATTTTGCTTTAGATTCCTTTCGAAACCTTTTGCCTTTTGCCACATTCGCCTTCGAGAGGGCCTGAAAAGCGTCAACCGATGACGTCCTCCACATCCACAATCTTTCACCACGTATAGAAAAAATATGTCGCAACTTTCACACTTTAAAAGAATCACTCACCTGCCGGTGCTATCGCCACTTCAAAAAAAGGTGTGATTAAAGATAAAAACTAAAATTTATTTTCACTAAGCTGTTAAATTTGCGCAAAAGCACGTCCACCGTCTTTAAAGGGATGAAAAGGAATGGAGAGATATTAGTTTAACATGTTCTGGCCGAGAAGCTGGTGAATAAATTCCAGTTTTGTTTTTATTTGATTGCATCAATGATAAATCCATTTGTTTGCAGAGCATATTTCTCCAGCCATCGCAGCGGGATATAATTTTTTATGTAGTTACATATATACATATATATATTTCCATCGCCGATCGACTTAAACTTTTTCCCTCCAGCAGATCTGTAGAACTCGATTGCGAGTGTAAACTAAAGGGATGCATGAATGCTCAAAAAGCAAACTTTGAGTCACTGTCTAAAAATTTCAACATGCGCTCACTCACGCAACGTAAAAATTAATTCTCATGTTTGGGTAAAATAAGCACCGAGTCTCATTAGTGAGAACAACAACGAGTTCGCTCAACTCATAGCACTCTCACAAGTAACGATCCACTCTCTGCAGGATTGGTCTACCAAAGCATTTCATTGTGGTGGTGTGAATTAATTCTGTGCAAGAAGGAGGTTGTCTGAGTGAAGGATGTTGGTGTGAATTAACAACTGTTAAGAGAGCTTTCGAGTTACATATTCTAGTCGCACGACTAGACAAAAAATGTTTCCAATATTTTGTTTAATTGCGATTTTTCATTAAGTTTATTTAGGGATTAATAGATTTAACAAAATATTATAATAAATAAAAATATTTTAGAACTAAAAATCTGTTCTTTGGAACAATTTAAAAAACACTTTTTTTAAATCACAAAATACATAAAACTTTCAGTTCCAAAGTATCACATTTTTATTAGTTCCATTCGCGTTCATTTCCAGTATAATAAAACTCATGTACCTACATATGTACTATGCTGATAAACTGTCGATAAATCGGTGAAAAAACCTAAAAAAACATACATATGCCGCCAAAACAATTTTAATTTTTTTTATCTCCGTATAAACAAAACAAATGACAAATTTCAATATTTAATAAACTGTACGGTCAAGCGTCTACGGCCGGTACAATACAGGCAAACATGTTGCGGGGAAAAACTCTTCCGTTTATCTTATCTATTTGCTTGCCTAGCTGAAAACTATGAGTGCAACCTGTTCTGTGACGATCACACACTATTCCACTGCTTAGCGAACGGCAACGCTTTGCATTCACAGCTGGTTGATGGCATGAGTGCGAGTTGGGTTTGTTTATGAGACGAATAAGCTGAGTTTCCCTTCTAGCGATAAACAACAACCCACAATGTCTTTTCTGTATCTGCATTCACATATGTAATTCCAAGTCAGCATCGGCGCTGAACTAGAGCGTGAATTCATTCTTGTAGCCCATTAGTGTTAACATAACCATCGCGAGGCCACATGCACACGTAAGTAAAATGTAATATAGCAACTGCAACTGTTAGGAAAAATTCTAACAATTGAACCTCTTCGTTCCTTCCTTCGAACGTTTGGTGGTGTTTCCGTGCTTATTTACGAATCTTCCCGAAGACGATACAAAATTCGTTAAGATCTGGTTTTTGTCGATTAAGAGCAATTAAAAAAGGGTGTTTCTCCTTACAGTTGTCAATATAACCACGATGTTTTATTTTTTTTCACGTAAAAAAATGTGCAGGCCTTTTTTGCATTGGACAAATTTGATCTGAATCGGAATGTATTAATCCTTTCTCCTCGATCTGTTGTTAGTTTTTCCAGTACTGTGAGGATCAGAGTTTATTCTTTTCGTGGAATCAGAGACAGTACTTTAAAACCAAAAAAGATGCTCGCCAATTCCATTTACTGTGACTCCAACCAAATTTGTCAAAATCGAAATGCAAAACTGTTAAATCTGCAAAAAATATATACATATCTACTTATGTAGGCAATACAAAAATTATAATTCTAATATTAAAACTGTGATGGAATTTGGTACGGATATACATACATATGTACGGGTATAAAATCAGTTTCATGTTAATGGTTTTTGGAAGATTGGGCCTACCACCTTCGAACTTTTGATACCACATTTTTCGGCTAATATGAGTACTGGAAAGATGTTTTTACACACAACCATGCACCACACACGACGTTTGATTTTTTCAAATAATTTTTTTTATTTGCAATTTACATAGAGTTCCTTCTCTATACGTTTTATTTGTATAAAATATCGGAGTAAACTCACGCAGGTACCCGCGGGTACAAGCTAGTTAATAAATATATCAAATAATTAAATAGTTAAGGACCATCCTATTTTAATATGTATTTTACTAAATACTTTTCTAGTACCTTTTCGCAAAAAGGGATCATGTTCTCTCCCCTTTCTGTGTACTTCCAAAATACAACTATAGATTAAGGAGTGTCCGAATTTAGCTATCAGTAAGTACATAACCGCTGTGGCCGCTATGGTCGAGTTGGTAGCGGTGCGTGCTATAACTTGATATGCCGGTGAGTTTATGGATAGTGCTAGTAGTATCTTATCAGTTACGGCATGTGCACTGGCAATGGGCCTCAGCTTCAGTTGCGTGTGTTACTAAACGTAACTTCAAAGACTAAAAAGGTGGGAATATAAACGAAATAAATAAAGAAATTGCACACTATATGAACCATACAACCTACTGAATTCCTAAATAGCTATTATGAATTCCTATACACACGACTACACGTATGTACGTATATCCTCAAACCTGCATGAGAGCAGCTTTATTTTAAATGCTTTCCCTTGCCCACCCAACCATGGCCCCAATTTTAGTGATGCCTCCGAATCTTAATTCAAAGGCTGTAAAAATCCAACCAACGCAAATCGCATTAGTTTCGAACAAAATACGCACACGGGATTCAGCAAAACATTATAAAGTTTTTAATCAATTATATAATTATTATAACCTGCATATGTATATACATATATATTTTTTTTTCTTCCTTTTTTTCGTACTTATATACATATGTAACCTATATAAATAGCAATAGTATACCAAAGTAGTTTTCCACAGTTCATTCATTAATTTAACTAATACGATTATATAAGTATACAAAAAAAAATTTTATATGTATATATACATACATATACATATACATTCGCATGCGTCTTCCTACGAATTCTCTAAGAACTTATCTTTTCCTTTTTAGTTTGTATTTACTTAGGGCCAGTTTTTCAGTTCTGTTTTAAACTCAGTTTAAACAGAGTTTAGTTAAACTCAGCTTAAATTTAAACTAAGTTTAAACTGGACAGTTGTTTTTCAGTGCACGTTTAAGGGCGTAGTTAACATTGGCCATTTTGTATGGCAACATTGTTTTTTTCTTTATCTAGATACGACAACAGTTGATGTTTGTATACAATTTGATGCCATTGGTAAATAATTTTCTATTAATACATATCGCTGTGAATAAAATAAAGTTAATAATAAATAAAAATGTCTGTGAGAAGTAACAATTTTTCAGCCACTGAAGTTAACTATTTGCTAGAGTTGGTAGAAGTAAATAAAAGTGTGCTGGAATGTAAAAAACCGACCGAGTCAGCTCAGACGATAAACTTAAAGTTTGGAGCCAAATATATCGGACCGGCGGTGGAACAAGAGATTCCATACCCAGCACAACGTTAGACGGCAAAATTTTAAGTATTTGTCAGCCCGAGCAAATTGCAGGAAGTGAAGCTATTTATGATAATGACATAATAGAAATAACTGGTAATTATTTGGCAATAATATTTAAAATGTGTTTGTGCTATATATAATATTGTTATTCTTTTAATCCAGAAGAATCATGCATTGTAGAAATTCCTGCAGAATCGGGGACTTCTCAGCATCCCCACCAGACAATTTTGAGTCTGAACCGGTGAAGATGCTAGGTAAATTCAAATAAACAATAGATTTAATATAAATATATATGTACATATATATTTATAAGTTTTAAATCTCTTTAATAGAAAAACCTGAAGACATATCGTGGCAGAAGTATACCCCATCAAATTAGAGAAAACCAGCTCATACCGCTCTCAAAGCCCGAAAAAGAAACTTTGCCACGGACGCTTGGGCTGATATTGCCACAAAAAAAGCAAAAGAAAACGGATTTGCACATGAAATGCATCGCAGAGGAACACGAACTTATCCAAAAAAAAAGCTTAAAATGGAAATAGATTATAAGAAAAAGGAGCATGAACTTCATGTAAATAAATTAGAGTTATAAATTGAAATGTTGAAACTACAAATTCAGCTAAAGAAAAAGGAATTGAACATGAATTTTTAGATTTTTCTTATTTTTTTATTTAATTTTTTTTTGTTTTTAAAGAATTCCTATTTTAATTTCTGTGATGACATGAATTGATAGACTTCAATATGTATGTATCTCCTCAGTTTATTTAGTATTAAGATTATTAACCCTTTCGTTCCAGGTGTACAATATATTGTACACATATTCGTAAAATTTTTTAAAATAACTGATTTGCAGTTGAGGTAAAGCAGTTGCCTTGAGTCGATTGAAATATACTTCTTTATCGATTGCACATTATTACCGACCCGTGGTCGTACTGCAAATCAGTAATATTTTTGCCTTTATGAAGGAAGGTCATAAAAAATCTATACCTTCTGACTTGCGCATAAGTAAAACCGAAAAAATAGTGCAAAGTAAATGTTTAGTGCCTTAAATTATTTTTTTTTTATAAAGAAAGTATATGTAAATATACAAATATTCAGTTTGCTGTAGAAAAAAACCGCAGGTAAGTGCTCCTTGTAAGTTTTAAGTCCTGTACAATATATTGTACAAGGGGATTTAGTGGTGCAAAAATTACGAATTTTTCAGTTATTTTTAGATTTTTCAGTTTGTGGAATTTTGAGCTTGGCTGCTATATTTTCCTCAAAACTTTTAATTTGCTTTATGTTATATATGATTTAATTGAGTTTTGCGTTTTAGAAATAGCACACTGATAATATGACCACATTTGGAGGAAAAATTTTGACTGAAGATCAGTGGTATGACCTATTGGAAAACATCTCTGATGCCGAGGACGGAGATGACCCCAATGTTGCGGAAAATGAGTTTGACGTTGAAACTGAAGCCATACGCCATACACCTAATGTCGATGAGGGTTCAGAAGAAGAAGAAGATCCATTTGCAATGGACGAAGAAACTGACCAGTCATTCGTCGACTATTATAGCAAAACTTCAAGAAATTGTGGCCGTCGCTATTTCGAAAAAAGTCTAAGGAACAGAGTTGTTCCTTCTGTCATTGCCTCTACTGAGGATGTACAAGTGTCTCTCATTCTTCAAATAATTTCCCAAGAGGACTGCGGTCCAATGTCAACACTCAGGAACCACCAATAGAATTGGACGATCAACAGGAATGCTTCAACTATACAAAGTCGAAATACATCGAATGGCGCCGTGCTAGAAATCATACTACATATGACAACAATGCAGAGGTTTTTGAGGAGCCTGACTTTGTTCAAGAGCCTATTAAGACGCCCTACGTGTATTTTTCCAAGTACCTTCCATTTGAGGTTTTTGCCTCAGCAGCACATTTTACGAACTTATACGCAGTTCAAAATCACAAAGTTAACTTTGAACATACTAATGGTAAATAAATTCAAGTTCTGTTTGGTATTCATGCACTGATAAGAATTTTGAAGTACCCGAGAGTTCGTATGTTTTGGGAGGAAGCTACCGCAGTTCCGATTATTACACAACATATGGCAAGAGACCGCTTTTTTCAACTGCGAATGATGTTTCATTTAGTTGATAACACCACTAAGCCTTCTGATAATGTCGATATATTATATAAAGTCAGACCAATTATGAAAGCTGTTCGTGAAGAAATGTGGACACATGAGCTAGAGGGAAACCTTTGTGTCGATGAGCAAATGATTCCTTTCAAAGGAGCGTTGTCAATCAAGCAGTACATAAAAGGAAAGCCCACCCCATGTGGTATAAAACTGTTCGTGCTTTGTAGAAAAAGTGGAAGACCTTATGATTTTATAGCCTATCAAGGAAAAACTACAGAGATATCTGAACATAGTCTGAAAGAACTTGGATTTGGTGCTGCAGTGGTTTTACATTTATGCAAACGAATTCCAAATGAAGGTTCTTTTAGAGTATTTTTCGACAATTTTTTTTCCACTTTCCAGTTGTTTGAAATTTTGCTTGATCGGCATATTCTCAGTACTGGTACGATTCGTGTCAATCGATTCAACCACCCACCTTTGCCTGCAGACAACGATATGAAAACAAAAGGGAGGGGAACTTCGGCCGAGCTTGTAAGTCGAAATGGAAAAGTTCTCATAACGAAATGGTACGACAATAAAGCAGTTCACCTAGCTTCAAATTATATTGGGGTTGGAAAAGAAGACACAGTAAAAAGATACTCTAAAGTGGACAAGAAGTATATAGATGTAAATCGTCCGGAAGTAGTAGCTGTTTATAATAATAACATGGGTGGGGTCGATCTCCTTGACCAAATGCTACAATATTATCGAATATACTTGAAGTCTCGAAAGTGGACTTTACGAGTAATCATGCACTTTTTTGATATTTCGATCGTTTCTGCTTGGCACGAATAAAATCATGACTGTAAAATGAATCATATACCATCAAATAATAAAATGGACTTGCTTACCTTCAAAAACGAATTGGCTAAGACTTTGATCTTGTTTGACTCATCAGCCAAAAGATTGGACGGGCGCGCAAGAGCAGATAGTGCAGGAAGTTTTAAAATGCAACAAACAGATAAACGAAAGAGAATTTCAGTTTCAAATGGGTCATCTTGCTTAATTTTCTGATGACAAAACGCCGAACAGATGCAAGTATGAGAACTGCAATCAACGCACTTTTGCGTTTTGCGTAAAGTGTAACGTATTTCTGTGCATTAAACGAGCTGCAAACTGCTTTTATAAGTACCACACTGCTGAATAAATATCAATTAAACTACTTATATCATTATATGAATTTTTTGTTACAACTGAATATTTGAATTGTTATTTTTTTTTTGTTTTTCGGAATAAAACTGATTTTTTTTTACGAATTTGGACTTGCATATGTATGTATAGTGTTACCGTTCAGTCCTGTTGTACAATATATTACACAATCCATAAAATCTAGGCGAGGGGGGGGTAAAAATTTAAAAACAAATTTTTTTCCATATATTTGATCCATATTGCAGGAACCAATCATCAAAAAAATTATTCTGCCACTGGATTTATCTCGGGACTGAAAGGGTTAAGCAAATTTTTTTTTTACTTAGATATGTAAATAATACTATATAAATTAATACCAATGAAATGAATTAATATACTAGAATATGTACCTTTTCAGTTTATTTAGTATTAAGATTATTAAACAAATTTAGTTATATGTACATAGATATGTAAATAGTTACTATATAAAATAATACCAAGAATGTGCTTTTTTGTTCAATAATGTTAACGTACAAAAACATTTAACATACACGCAATTGAATGCATATATATGTGATATTTTAATGGATATATAATACATACATCTAACATAGCTATGTATGTATTAAGAGAAGTATTTACATGAATGACTTTAAATGAAAACACAAAATATATTTGAATTTATTTTATCAACTATATCTACCGCCTTTCAATACGAAGTAAATCTTTAAAATAATTGTTTACTAAAAGTGATCTTGTTGAGTTATTTACATTTGATTCTTCCTGTTGTGTGTTTCTAGGAACTGCTAGCACGAAATCCACAGCAGATGATATGTCATGTGGTAATATGGGCAATTCAGGCTCACGGTTCATGCAGCAAATATTATGCAAGACTGCGGTAGCTACAATTATACTTTGGACTTTTCGATGGTTCATACGAATTCCAAGAGATAAAATAGGAAAGCGCCTTTTCCATACTCCATAACATCTTTCAACGGTACAACGAGTTCTGATTAAAGACTCGTTAAATAACTTTTCTTCTGGAGTCATCGTATTTGGCAAAGGAGTTATCGAAAATTTGTTTTAATAATTAAACCGTTACCGAAATCACCACTTTCAAAGCGTGAGTATATCCTCGAATTGCTTAATATATTTGAATCATGAGCAGATCGTGGCCACCGGGCCACAATATTTGTTATTTTGAGGCTAGCGTCACATGTAGTTTGTACGTTAATTGAAAAAAATCCCTTTCGATTCCGATACAGCTCCGGATTTTCGCCACCTTCAAAAAAGATATGTAAATAAGTATAAATTCGGTATCAAGGAGAAATAATCTTTATGTGTGTGTAATCCAAAGACGCTATTACTGTGGGAAACTTTGCTATTTTGAAGAATCCTTTAAATGTTTCATGTTTCTCCGTTTCGGTATAAAACGAGCCCTCATCAGAACTATGTGGTGCGACACCAATGTTACCCCTTTAGAAACTGTTGACTTTGATACTGCAAACAAATCAGCAATTGTTTGAAGCAATCCACCAGTTGCATATACCCGTAAAGAAATAAGTAGCATTTGCTCTACCGTCAATGCGTGATTCCTTAAATTCCGATAATTAAATATTTTGAAGCAAATTGAAATATTAACTTTTACCAATTTGTTGGGTACCTGATATGTTCTCCAAAAAGTTCCAAGACGCTATAAGTGAATGTTTTTGTCAATCGAAAGCGGTCGAAGATATCCTTTTCGTCAAAAATATGAAAATGAGATATTATTCTTTTTCTCCTTAATATAGAAATTGTAAGGTTGACGACAGAGTACACGCTATAAGCGGAGCGAAGATTGAAGCGATAATATTTCTTGCTATAATCAAAGCTATCAGAGTGCATGCTAGTTTGCTTAATATAAATGTCAATTTTCACTTTTCATAAACACATAATAATTTAAGCGCGAAACAGCTGTTAAAATGACAGAAAACAAAAAGAATAGAAAAAATTCAAGCGAGTTCATGCTATAAAGCAGTTCACAACGTACTTTGTAGCTTCACGCTTCATTTATAGCATGAATACACTTTGCTCTTCGCTTACACTCTGACATGCGTCAAGCAAACACATAAGAAAATACTAGATGCTATTTATAGCACGATATAGCTTTACTGCTTTGCTCCGCATATAGCGTGTACTCTGTCGTCAACCTAAGTATTTCGCTTACTTCTGTGTCACTATAGTCACTTTCACCAGATGAAATATCCATTTTTTTTAAATAAAAATTCAATTAGAGGACCTTGCGCTCAATTATTTGTTGCAACTAAAATGAAGTAGTTGGCGAACAGCTGATTCGTTAAACTGAGTTTAACCGTGCCAGATCGGCCGTTTAAACTACGTTTAAAGTTGACTGAAAAACAAGCATGCTGAGTTGAAACGACAAACAGAGTTTAAATTGCACTGAAAAACTGGCCCTTAGAGATTTTTTTTTGTTTTTTTTTTTTTTGTTTTGTTTTAATGCTTACTAAGCCCGTGAGTAATATGACAACAACAATAATAAGGTAATGAAAATTACATACATACATATTTGTTGGTAACGCAGTGTTCCGCTTAAGAAGCCTCCGAAACTTAGTTGCTGCCCCTTGACTCAGCTGATCTTGTTGATTTGTCTATTTCCTTTCTTATTCTTTGCGAAGAAAAAATTTTATTATATTGTTATTGTCGTTATTTCACTCACTCCGATTTGGTTTTCTTTTTTTTTTCTCTTTAACAATATTTATTCGTAGGTATATCCAGAGCTAATGAAGTTTAAACTAAGTTTAGTTAAACTCAGTTTAAATTTTAACTTAGTTTCCTTGCGCTAAATAAAATTTGTTGCAACCAAAACGAAGTAGTCAGCACACAGCTGATAAGTTAAACTAAGTTTAAATTATTAGTTTAAACTCCGCTTAAAGTTGACTGAAAAACTGCATACTGAGTTTAAACTTAGTTTAAACGACAAACAGAGTTCAACTTGCACTGAAAAACTGGACCTAAGAAAAAAAAAGTTTTACTCAATGAGTCTTACAAAGAATATTAAACTAAGGTGACCATCTTGTAATTAAGCATGCAATTAAATTATTAAGAATTCATAAATTTTTTTTTTTCTTAAACTAAATTTTAGCTTGAATATTACGTTAGCATTAGCATATTTCTTTTTGGGTATTTATTTTTAATGTTTCGCCGTATTTTCCCCTTTTTTACTTTTGGGTATTTATTTTTAATGTTTCGCCCCACGTGGGTTACCACATGGGACGGTCGAATGGCCGTGATTTCTTCTCCTGGCGTTATTGTAGTTGAGGTGCAAGTATTGCAAGTTGAATTCTAGCTCACAAGGACAAATTATCACAAGACTATATATGTATATATTTTAATTAACCTTAAAATTTCTTACCGAAAAACATTTTCTTCTTCTACGAAAATCTGGATATGGGCTTTTTGGCACAAAAAACACAAAATAGTAGTAGAGGATGGATTTATTTACACAACCAAAAAAAATTCTTCTTTACTCGACGGGTGCTGGATTGGAAAGGATCGGAAAAGCTTAACATAAGTGGTTTGTCACTAGTGACTTTTGACAGATGTCACGACTAGTTTCAGTTATGGCGCAGCATTTATTTAATATATTAAGTAATGAAAGCAAATAATAAAAAAAATCATATTGCGGGTGGAAATGTTTGAAGTACGGCTGTACAACTTTAAAATTTATTTTGATAATTTTTTTACAACTGTTAATTTTATTAAAATTTTGCAGCAACAGGGAATTTTGACAACTAGCATGATTCGGAGTAGCAGGATGGGAAAAGCCCCTCTTGCTTTCGAAAAAGACCTCAAAATAATAAGCCGTGGTAGTTATGACTATAGAATAGAAAGAAATAAAAATATTTTTGTTTTAAAATTGTTTGGTGGAGCAGTTGTTACACTTGCCTCAGCTATTTACGGCAAAGAATTCATAAATAAAGTTTCAAGATTCTGTGGTGAAAAAAAATTGAGACTCGCAGCCAAACTTCGTTGCAATGTACAATAAAAGCATGAGTGGCGTAGACAAGACGGACTTTCTTGTCTCGCTTTACAAAATTGGATGTGGTACATCAATGTCTGCAACAAGCACTCCAACGACTTCCAGACCAAAGTATGAAACAGCCCCATCTGTTTCTCTACGTTATGATGGATTCCAACATTGGACGGAGCATACAATGGACAAATGGAGGTGTAAAATCAAAGAATGTACAGAATGTTCGAAATATTTGTTTTTAAAACGCAACTTTCATTTATGCATGCCCGACGAAACACGAAATTGTTTTACAACATTTCACAACCTTTATAATTTTGTAACAGGAACATGCGAGTAAGTATAAGTATCATACGTTTTTAACAATGTGTATTTTAATTTTGTATTGCTTTATGTTATACGAGTATATATGTATGTACATATTAATTTTATATTTCTCCGAATTTTTACAATAATTCATACATTACTTATGTATATAAAGGTAATATTTATTATATACTACATATGTTATGTATAAATTATTTTTAGGCACTTGTGTGCTTTATTCAGGCTCGATCAGAACTAAACTCTAAAACATTCTTACTCTTAAGTCTAAGCCTAAGCCGTCCTCACCGCCGCTGCCGTCGTCGCTGTCGTTGCTATGTTTTGCCAAAATGCAGTGTCAGCGAATCCCACGATTACGCCGACTTGTGTGTAGTGTAAATCGTAGCTTGTTTGCGCTATATTTGTGCTGCGCCAGCGAATCCCACGATTACGCCGACTTGTGTGTAGTGTAAGTCGCAGCTTGTTTGCGTTATATTTGTGCTGCGCCAGCGGATCCCACGACTACGGTAGCTTGTGCGTATCGTTTGTTGTTGCTTGTCGTTGGATCATAACTCGGGCCGTTGGTCATGGATTGGGTTGGTGTTAATGTTCAGCATTGCCTGAAACGGATGTTAGGCAGACAATGCTGACTTGGTATTTTAGTGGCTTGCGTTTCGAGTTAACTCCTCCCTTCCTAAGTGGGAATCGTCCACGATTCTCTCGGTAACCTCTCTTACTAAGACATTCATTGACCTTTCCGTGGTGTGTTTTTTATATTTGCTTAGAGCAAGTCGCAAGATTACTAGGATAAGGATTGATGCTATCGTTACTATAAAAAGCAATGTTGTTGAGTTGACTTCTCCTCGAAGAGCGCCAATATGGTTGATATTTTCCGCATTCATTTCATGAAGATAGTTCAAACTCAATGTCTCTATATGTCCTAAAAGATTTACTCTTTGAGCTGTTGGAGTGCCAGGAGTACGAGTAGGAGTATGATTTCGATTGTGATACTCGGTCCCATTTACCTTTACTGACTGATCGAAAGTCAAAAGGTAAGTACCGTTGACGATTCTGCTATCTCCTTTTTCAACCTCTATCTTTGCTGTGGCATTGTTGATAATGACAATGCCGTCATCGATTTCTTTGATGCCCTTATCATGATTGATAGTAGTTGAACAATTTGCCACAGCACCTGTGAATAGTTGCTGACAGCAACTAGGGGTTGTTTGCTTCTTGCAAAAAGTTGCAAAAGTTGATTTTTCGCATTTAACAGCATACGCTTCGTTTCCGCACTCAGCAACGGTATTAGTATCCCCAAAGTGTAGGACTCGTCCTTCGTGAGGCACGGCGAATAAACTATATTTTTTACAAACAATTTGAGGGATTGGATACTTAACTACAAAGTACAAATTATTCTTATTTTGTAAAGCCTTAATGCTAGACATTCCTATTATTTCTATTATAGTTATGTTAGTCGAGTGCTCATTGATAATATTATTGATATCACTATTATCTAATATTATTGGGTTCACTAGGTTCAACTTAGCTAGGGCTATTGAGATTGTGATTGATTGCAGTTCGAGGATTATTACTCTATTTCTTGCAAGTATTGTTTCGTAAAGATGACCTGTGTCGATTGCTTCCTTTCTTGTTGAGTTTATAAAGGGTGTTTTTTTTACAGGTTTGTTTTGCGAATAGAGATAAAACTGGCGTTTTGTGGTCAAATCTGGCAACTCTAATGTCATTTATGTTCAGTTTGGTTTGCCATTTCATCATGAACAGGTTGACAAAAGAACAACGCTTGCAAATCGTGCAAATTTATTTCGAAAATAATGGTTCAGTTCGCGAAGTTTACCGTGAGCTCCGTCCATTTTATGGTCGACATAATCGTCCATCAGAGCAATTAATTCGGTTAACCATGGATCGTTTTCGCACTACGTTTACTCTATGTGATAATACGCATCCGCAGAGACGTCGAACAGTGCGCACCGAAGAAACAATTGCCGCTGTAGAGCAAAGTGTTGAAGAGGACCCGAATGAATCGATTCGCCACCGTGCACAGCAATTGGAGCTTTGTCCATCAACTTTATGGAAGATTTTGCGCAAGGTCTTAGCTTGCGACCTTACAAGATCCAGCTTGTGCAAGAATTAAAGCCGCGAGACCATGCAATGCGTCGTGATTTTGGTGTATGGGCCGAAAATGAGATTGATCTCGATGCTGATTTTCATCGCAAAATTTTGTTCAGTGATGAGGCTCATTTTTGGTTGAATGGCTACGTCAACAAGCAAAATTGCCGCATTTGGAGTGAAGAGAATCCACATGAGACCCTTGAAACGCCATTACATCCACAAAAACTGACTGTTTGGTGTGCTCTATGGGCTGGTGGAGTCATTGGGCCATACTTCTTCCGCAATAATGCTGGAGAGGCAGTTACCGTTAATGGAGACCGGTATAGAGCCATGATAACCGACTATTTTGTTCCCGAATTGGATGGCATGAATGTGGATGAGTTGTGGTTCCAACAAGACGGCGCTACATGCCACACAGCGCACGTCACAATCGATTTATTGAAGGAAACATTCGCTGAGCGCATAATTTCGCGGAATGGACCTGTCAATTGGCCACCAAGATCGTGTGATTTGACACCATTGGATTATTTTCTTTGGGGATATGTGAAGTCGCTCGTCTACACCAACAAACCAGAAACGTTAGGGGAATGGGAAGCCAACATTCGTGGCGTTATTGCCGACATACGGCCCCATATGCTCGAAAAAGTGGTTGAAAATTGGACCTGTAGAATTGGCTTTATTCGAGCCAGCCGCGGCGGCCACATGCCCGAAATCATATTTAAACATTAATGGCATAAAATTATCCTTCCAATAAAGCCAAATTGATGGACCTTAAAACAATTTTCTTGTGTTTTATTTCAATTCGAAGTTCTATACCCCTAAAAAAAACACCCGTTAATTGTGTTTATTGTTTGCGTAATTTCCAAGATTTTTTGCTGAATATGCGTATTAATTTTGTACTGTCTGTTATTAGAGTCAATGAGCGTATCTTGTCTTAGTTGTAGTCTTTGGAAATCGTCAAAGTCAGGAGTGCCGGCGACGACTTTTAGTGCAGTACCTAAAAAGTTTAAGCTTCGTGCCTGTCGATGGTGAATGTCAACGGTTCGAAGTAAAGTCTCGATGTATTTTATGTCTGCTTCTACTATTTTCTTCATGTGTGTCAGTGGGAAAAGGTCCATAAATCCTGCCGTCTCGTCGTTCAATGTTGCGTATAGTGTCAAGTTGGTAAAGTGCGTCAAATAACCGTAATGTTCCCATACTATTGCGTTTCCGTCCAAAATTGGGATGTAGTTGGAGTTGGTGTAGTCAGTTAGCTTTTGTGTTAAAGTGGTCGTCAATAGGAATGCCGATATTATCCTGTAATTTAAAATACAAGACTTAAAGTAATAAAGTGATAAATTAAGGTGGACGAAGGTTGTCTTTGTGGACCCTCCTCCCCTTTATAAGAACGGTGGTGCCTAGGTCCTGTTCGACTACTTCTTCTGTAAATAGTGTTGAGAGTTTATTGCCTAGCCTTCGATTAACTTTCACTAGGACCTTGTCGCCAACGTTATACGTCACATTCTGACGACCCTTATTATGGTATTCGCGATCACTGGCCTGTGCTTTTTCGATACGATTTCGAACTAGTTCCGTAATGTTAGCTGAGCTGGGATGAAGGATGTCTATTGGTTTTTCGTGTGTTGTTGAATGAATTGACTTATTATATTCTATGGTGGCAAGCAAAATCAAGTCAACAGTGTCATCGAGATTTCTTTCTAGTTTTAGACACCTAGCTATTTCAGTTAAAGTACTGTGAAAACGCTCCACTTGCCCGGTTGAGGTGCTATGCAGTGGAGGGGCGTTGGCGATTTTCACATTGTTGTAATTTAGCAAAGTTGATTTTATGGCATTTGAGTTAAGTGACTTTTCGTTGTCACAGTATATAGTTGTAACGTTTGGAAAAATGTTTATTACATAGCTGTAGAATAGGTGGTTTTACGTCTATGATGGTTCTAGACGCGATTTTCTGCACTGTAGCAAATTTAGAAAACGCAAGTTGGAAAATATTTCTGGTCTGTGGAGAAAATATCAAAGTGTAATATTTCACCAGGATTACATGGAACCGGTGTTGCCGCAATAACATGCTTCTTTGGATGTCTAATGTATTTGGACTTTGAACATATTCGGCAATTTGCTACTACTTCCCTTGCCTTTTTATCCATCTTCGGGAAAAAATAGTCAGCCAAGATCTGCTTTACATTTTCTTGCGCTGCCCTATGAGCTCTGTTGTGTTCAGCAAATATAATTTCTTGTTGATCACTTTTGCTGAAGATGTCCGTAACCATCTTTTCGGTATGACGGAATCTTACGTTGGGGTGAAGTTCTACCAGTCGGTGTTGAATTTTTGCCAACACTGGTAGGCTGCAATGTATTGCGTTAACTACGCCATCATTAATGACTTCTTGTAGCGTTTTTAGTAATGACTCCACGTCACAAAATGAAATTACATGTCTGCTTTTTGAACCAAATATTATAAAGGTCTGTTTTGACTGGCTTTCGCTTTCTTGAAGAATTATCTGATTTCTGTAGCAATTTACGGGCTTATCCACCGTCTCTATAGTGTAGGTCAGTGACTCCTCACTGTGCATGGTGGCGCAGTTGGAGCTTGCCTCCATTTTAATACCTACCATATTCATGTGCTGTCTGGACAACGGGTCAGCGACATGGTTTTCCTTTCCCGGTTTATAAAAAAGTTTTGCGTTGAAGCTTTCTATTAGAGACTTCCATCGTTTGATTTTTGCGTTCGGATTTTTATCAGAAACTGCAAACGTCAGAGGCTGGTGGTCAGTGAAGATATTCAACTGGTTAACACCGTACAGGTAGTTCCTCAAAGTCTTAAGAGCCCACACGATCGCCAAGAGTTCTCTTTCATTTGTTGCCAAATGCTCTTCTCTATCTCTAAGTGTTCTTGAGATCATGGTAATGGGTTTTTTCTCTTGTGAAAGGACGGCCCCTAAACCCTTTGAGGATGCATCGGTTGTTAAGTCAAATGGTTTAGTGAAGTCGGGATATGCTAACGTGACATCTTCTGATGCCAGAATTTCTCTAAGTTTATTAAATGCATCTACACCTTCTGGTGCTAATTGAATTTTATTTTTTTTGGACTGAGTGACACTTACTTTGCCATTTTCTCCCTTTAGCATATCAGTCAGAGGTTTTGCGAGGCTAGCAAAATCTTTAATGAAACATCGATATTAGCTAGCCAATCCAAGAAAGGAACGTAGTCCTCGAAGGGTGGTTGGCTGCTCATAACATTTAATTCCATTGACTTTATCGGGGCTTGTTTTCACACCTCCCCTTGAGACAACAAATCCTAGGTATTCTACCTCGGTCTTGAAGAATTTCGATTTTTCGGCGGATATTCTCATATTTGCCTCATAGAGACTCCGCAACACCCATTCGATATCTTTCAAATGGTCTTCTGCCGTTTTTGAATAGACAATTACATCGTCAACGTAAACGTGGCAGGTTTTGCCAATTTGCTCCCAGAGGACATCGTCGATTGCTCTCTGGAAGATGCTTGGGGCGTTTCTTAGCCCAAAAGGTAAACGACAGAATTCATATTTACCGTTGTTAACGGAGAAAGCGGTTTTCTCCCTGTCTCTTTCTGCTAACTCGATCTGGTGAAACCCAGATTTAAGGTCGAGGGTAGTAAAATATTGTGCACCTCTTAAGTTGGACAAGATTACCATTGCGTTTGGCATAGGGTATTTATCTTCGACTGTGACCTCATTAAGTTTCCTGAAATCAATCACAAGACGTTTCTTTTTGTTTCCCGTTTGATCTACTCCCTTCTTATCAACGACCCAAATTGGGTTATTGTAAGGGGACCTTGAGGGTCGAATGATACCATTGACGAGAAGTTCAGCCACTTCTTTGTTTACAAAGTCGGCTACACCCATTGGATATGGGTAAAGTCTCGAGTAAACCGGTTCATCGGTTTTTGTTCTGATTGTACCAATTATATTAGTGTTGAAGGGTAGTGACTCGTTAGGGTCAGCAAACGCCTAATTTCTACTTTTGACAATTTCACAAAATTGCTCACGAACTGAAGATGGAATTTCTTCACTTTTTATGTCGATAAAGTTTACATTTTTACATTCATGGAACAAAAGTTTCTCAGTTCCAGAATCGTGCTTTATTGTACCCGTACTGAGGTCTATTTGGGCGTTTACCTGATTGAGCAAATCGAGCCCAATTATGCCGTCGAATGTTGTTATACTTGGTAGTATAAAGAAATCTGCAGTTACGCCAAACATCTTAATTCTACACTTTTGTGTTACAGGACTATTGCCGTGCAAAGACTTTACTATAAATGGTGTGGACGCTGGAATTATATTTTTTAGCTCAGATATTGGTTTGATGTAATTTTTCGAAGCTCCTGTGTCCACTAATAATTTAATTTTTTTTCCTCGATAACCTACTCCTCGCTCAATCCACGGGAGTAGGGATTTCCCCCTAAAAAATTCAATTGCTCCTCCTCGAGATCTTCAGCTTCATATTCGGCTTCCTGATTATATGTAAGTTGCCTCACTAACCTTTTCTTGATTTAAGGTATTAATGCGTTGCATCTTTGGTCCAGTAGCCCTATCTGAATCTGCCTGTCGTTTTCCCTGCTGTTGATTTGAACTGTCTACTATTACTTTGATTCTGTTGTTGGTATTGGTTGGCTCTCTGTGATGGTTCCCTACGCCAATTTACATTTTGTCTTAGTCTTGAAACCGATGGGTCAACGTCCATGGGGGTCCCTTGTTCTTGCTTGTCAGTCCTAGTATCATTTGTTCTGTGCTGTTTATTTGCAAAATGCGGATTTTTTTGTTGTTGTTGCATCCTTTTCTCCGAATTATTGTTTATTCTTAGTTTATATTGGTCTTCAATAGACGTTGCGAAATTTGAAGCAAATAAGTACCTTTCCCTATTTGACTCCACCTCCTGGGCTAATGCCAGAGCGCTAGGTAGGTCTTTAGGGCGAGAGGCAAATAGTATGTCACATAAAGGTCTTTTAAGGCCTGATATAAAAACTCTTAAAGCGTCCGCTCTATATTTTTCGCAAATTGATTCTGATACTTGACCCTCATGGGTCATTATGGTTTTATTCGTGAGGAGAGTTAATATTTTCTCAACCTCGTCGAAATATCGAAGCACAGATAGGTTACCCTGTCGTAAGGTGGATAATTGTTGTTCAATTAAATATATCGGTCGTTTGTCTGCGTACGTAAAGTCTAGTCTCGCGATTATCGCGTCGAAATTTAAAACAGTGTTGAAGGATGCCAAAATGGCGTCAGCAGAAGATTTTATTTTATTTCTAATTATACCAACTGCTTTGTAGTGTCTAAAACTTCCCTGGTAACTTCTGAAAACTTCGTAAGATGTATGGGCAGCTTGTCGCCAAGACACATATGTACTGATTTGCCCGTCAAATTCTGGTAATGATTTTACCAGATCAAGGGGTTCGTCACACTTCACGTTCGGTAATATTTTTACCGGTTGGTATATTTTTGGCGTTTGACCAGTGGTCAATGTAGTCATTTGCTCCGTTAATCGTTGGAGCTTAACTTCGAAAGTCTGTCTTTGTTGTTCAAGAGCGCTTGAGACGGCTGCTTGAACCACTGCGGTTACCTGATTTGAATCCATTTTACTGGTCACTTGTAGTTTAATGATTCCTTCTAAGAGGTTTTCTAATTCTGAGTCACTCATAGACTTAGAAATTAAAAGTTAATAGAACTTGTAACCGTTCCTATAGTCGAATCAATCAATCACACTCTTTTGTTGATATGGCTAGATAATTTCAGTTATTTATTACAATTTTCTTCACAAATTCTGTTTCTAAACACACAGTTTTTGAGAGAAGATTACACTGTTTCTTTCTGTTTTTAAACTCTGGAAAATTTGTTTCACAAAATTTTATGATTAGCTCCTTATATTTCTATTTCCGTCTATTTTGAAAACTTAGTTTTAATTCAAAAGAAATTATAATGTTTTTATTTTAATGAGCACTCTACTAACAATACTCGAAACATTTTTTTTTTATTATAAACTGCTTTCTGATGAATCCTCGGATCCTTGGAGTCCTTGTAGGATACGTTTTTTAAAGATTGTAGCGATTCTCTGTGAGTCCTTGGGTCCTTTGAAGTTGTTAAAGACACTCCGCCGCAAAATACCTTGGTGATTTTTACTTTCTGGAGAATCTTTCGTATCTTCTTGCCCCACGTTGGGCGCCAATTATTTTTAGGCACTTGTGTGCTTTATTCAGGCTCGATCAGAACTAAACTCTAAAACATTCTTACTCTTAAGTCTAAGCCTAAGCCGTCCTCACCGCCGCTGCCGTCGTCGCTGTCGTTGCTATGTTTTGCCAGAATGCAGTGTGTGTAGTGTAAATCGTAGCTTGTTTGCGCTATATTTGTGCTGCGCCAGCGAATCCCACGATTACGCCGACTTGTGTGTAGTGTAAGTCGCAGCTTGTTTGCGTTATATTTGTGCTGCGCCAGCGGATCCCACGACTACGGTAGCTTGTGCGTATCGTTTGTTGTTGCTTGTCGTTGGATCATAACTCGGGCCGTTGGTCATGGATTGGGTTGGTGTTAATGTTCAGCATTGCCTGAAACGGATGTTAGGCAGACAATGCTGACTTGGTATTTTAGTGGCTTGCGTTTCGAGTTAACTTATATAAATCCAAAATCAGAAACTTCTATTCAATTACGAGGCCCAATCCGAAAATACCATACTCTGGTCTACTCGTAGGTACATATTTTGCTCAGTAGGGAGAAAAATAGTCTCCAAGAGACTATTTTGTGAAGGAACTAGGAGACATCAAACATTCACCATTTCAATATTTGTATTTCAAAATCAGAAATATACAGTTTCATTAGCAACGCAAGTCTTCTCTTCTTAATTTTCTCAGAGGCTGCGAATGTGACAGGCTCTAGGTGCAAGCTTTGTTAGTGTATTGGTGTTTTTTTTTCAGAGTATCATGTTAGAGCCTTAGCAAACGACAAGAAATCAGGAAACATGTTATAATAAAAATATAAGCACCATTTTTTCATTCTAGATTTACTCTTAATTGTAGCGTATAAAAAATATACACAAATAAATAAACTACTGACGAATTAAAAACGAAAATCTTTGATGAGCTCCGTTTTTACGATCGAATGAAGACACAAAAACGAGGTGATAACGCATAATGTTCAATCGACTTTTGAAATTCAAATAATGTGATGAGGACGAGACGACAAATGCTCTTTACTTAAAAGAAAAAAAATTTAAATATACTATAATTTTTAGAAAATTATTTTGTTTTTTAATAAAATAAATAACACACAACAGCAAAAAACCAATACCGGTAAGAAAATGTTTTCGCGTTCATTGAAAACACGTAGTAACGTAGTAGAATAACCATCTACTGGTTGAAAAGTACGATGATCAGAAATCAGACTGTGAATAATGAAATGCAAGCAAACAATATCATTTTGACATTTTCTGTACCACTGCAAGGAAAAAAATAATTAAGTTTGCTCCTTACTACTATTTTAGTTTACTTTTGCAATTGAGGGTACGAGAGTGGGCAACACTGGAAATAAGCCAGCGGGCTATGTCAAAATTTACAGCTATTCGGTTAACTGACATCACCTGTATATAATTCCACCATGTAAATATATGAGCAATCTATAGCATTTAAAAAAATTTAAAACGGTTGAATTCTTCAACTTTTTTGATGAATTCACGCATAATGTCATCTAAATTTATGAATTCTAACATTCGTTTCGGGGTGCGATAGGGTACAATGGTGCTTCTGGGAATGTGGTAACAGTTGCAAGGCTGAACTCAATCCCTACTCCTACGTTCGTAAACCCTGGGCAACGTGAGCAACCCATGTGCGAAATACAGTAACCAACTCGTATGGAGCCGCGGGTCACGGCTAATAGAGAGAGAGCTTTAGTGGAGCCACTCCGAAATATTGAGTTTAAGAGTCCACTAAAGTCAGCAGTGTCTGTTCACCAGGAGGTGCGGATGCAGGCGGGCGTCTGACCATGATTTGAGGGCATGCACCTGGAATGTCCGAACCCTTAATTGGGAAGGTGCCTCTGTCCGGCTGGTAGATGTCCTCGGCAGAGCGCAGGCTGACATCACCACCATCCAAGAAATGCGATGGACGTGGGAGAGAGACTTCGCCGTAAAGTACTGTCGTTTACTCCGGTGGACGAACGTCTCGCCACAATTCGCATAAAGGCGCGACTCTTCAACATCACCCTGATTTGCGTCCTTGCCCCGATGGAAGAGAAGGACGATGCGACGTTTGAACGCTGTCCCCAACACGATATAAAAATCGTGCTAGTCGACTTTAATGCCAAGGTGGGCAAGGAGGGCATCTTTGGTTCCACAGTCGGAAACGTCTGATAGCGGATTCAGACTGATCGACTTCGCCGGGGCCCGAATCATGGTAGTCTGTAGTACCAGGTTCCAGCATAGGAATATACATCAGGCTATGTGGCTGTCTCCAGATGGTGAAACACGAAACTATACCATATCGACCATGTTGTGATAGACGGAAGGCAAGCTTCCAGTGTCCTAGATTTGAGGAGCCAACATTGATGCGGACCATTCGAAAGCTGCAATCACAACAGACAGCCACACACTTTGTACTGAAGTACATACATACATACATAGCTGTTTTTTTTCCTCAATAACATTCACCTTTACATATTGCTCCTCTCCGTCCTAATGCATTTTTATGTACACCATCTACTCTTTTCACTTTCAGGTAAAGTCAGTATGAATTCACCAGATGGTATGCTGCGATAATTGTGGCATGAATTTTTAAAGTAGTAGAAAGAGGAAGCAAATAAGTACTAGTAAGGAAAAAAAAAGTACTTACTGTAATTTGGAAAAAAAACGGAATAAAAATTGTACAAGTAGTACTGAAAATAAATGAAATTTTTAGACATGAAAAGAAGGAATTAAAAAATCTCTTTCCCCTTTTACTTGGTTTTTGAGCACAGACATTAAATAAATGTTAAAAATAATAGTAAGAACTTGTGAAGAGTACAGAGTCGGACCTTTTGAAATGGGTCCAGCTATTCTTCAATTTATTACTATTGTATAGCTATAGTATAAATCATTTTAGAGCAATCGATTATTATGTATATGCATACTAGTATGAATAAAATAATAATCAAATCGCAGATGCAGAACGTAAAAAATTAGCAGCCCTGCTAAAGTGTGCAAAAGTGGTTTGATAATTTTGAATAAAAAAATGCCAATGCCTATGGACTCACTGCCAAACAGAAATATGTTCAAGCAAGAGACAAAATGAGTGGTTCAGCAAAATTGCTTTTACATACAAGCAGAACAGTAAGTGATTATGACGGTTTAAAGCAGGCACTAACGGATGAGTTTCAGCGCAATCTGAGAAGTACTGATGTACATTTGCAGTTCAGACCGTAAAAAGAACAGCGATGAATCGTTTCATGAGTACATGTTTCATATTAATGGTTTAGCTGCTACAGGTGGTGTTGAAGCTGCGGCAGTGTTGCGGTAATTATAGCTCCACCACAATATCTTTATTGTGTTGAGCAATTAATAGATGACTATGAGAAGCTAATGGTGTTATTAAACCATTTCGTCAGTCACTGAGTCGCTTATCAGTATATGAAGCAGTTTAAAATAAGGTCGACGAATGGCTGAAGCAGGACATTGTACGGAAGTCGTCATCGAACGCAGCTAGTAGAGTGGTCGTTGATAAAAAAAGGACACACTCAGAGTTTGCATAGACTACAGAAAATTAAACAGTATGTTGCTGGATGACTGCTTTCCTTTGCCACTAATCGAAGACGTCATAGTTAACCCGTCGAAGAACGCAGCAAAGCAAAAGCACCGTTCGTCACGCGCGAAGGACTTTTTGAGTTTAAAAGAGCGTCTTTTGGATTTCTCAGGAACTTGTCAACGAAAGTATAATGCATTTATACATAGACGAAATCATTGTTTTCGCCACATCACCTGAAGAGTGCATGCAGAAACCAAAGAATGTGCAGGATACAGCAGCCAGGATAGTTGGGCAGCCATGGCAAAATCGTGAAAAATATTCTGTAAAGATATGAATTTGAATATACATTTTATGATTTCATATTTCGCACAAATCTTACCTCAAAATTAACGGAAATGCTGGAATACCAAGATAGGCGCTCGCTGTAGATCAATCGAGTAAATTAAAACACATTAAATTACATTTTAATGTAAATAAATAGATTTACTTACCTCAATTACAAATTTTCACACAATTTTGTAAAAACAAAATGTAAATAAATTATGGTCAGTTTGTCAGTAATCCCAACGCAAATTTTTGTTCACAAAAGTACCATATTGTTTATTTTGTATGGAAAAGTAATAGAATATTGACTAAGTGTACATTACAAGAAGGGGAAGGACATCTTATACCCAACGATCGACTCCAACAGCTACCCAGGACACGGTTAGAATCACTTTCTATAATAAGTATTTTCGTTTTTACGCACGCGCTTACGCAGAAAGTTGTGCGATCGTATTTGTATTAAATATTCTTGTGATACCTATGCTATACAAGGGCATAAATTACCACCAAAAAGAAAAGAAGAGAATATAGCGAGATATCCCCAATTGCTAGAAAAAAGTATTTATAGCTAGATTCATGTATAAGGAGAAGAAGAACTGCTAAAGTAATGTAATTGTCTTCAATACTAGTTAAACGTTCAATATTTAAAAATATATCAAACTTAATGTAAAGGATTGTACTTACTCACCTCACTAACGACAGTGCGTGTACAAATTACATGTCCACTTGCCGGAAAATTGGTTGGTGCTTTCTGTTAGTGAATGTTAATATCTGAGAGCCCCCTCAGGGCCCCTCAAGAGAAAAATGGTAGCAATTGGCATGAAATTGTCCAATCAGTGAGTAAAAATGTTAATTGCAGCAAATCGACGCGGGAGTCACCGTACAGCTTGGAGGCCTCTACGCTGCGGGGGCCTATATTGATGACATATAACGTAAGTGTTCTCTTTAATTTATACGTTTTACTATATTGTTGCTGCGTACAATCCGCTTTATCTACCCATATGCTTATGTGCAATTGCATTTATGCTTATATATTTCTGTTGTAATTTTGCGTAAGTCCCTCCGGAGTGATCTCTTATAAGTTCAAGCGTATATGGGTAGATTTTATTTCTTGTCATATTGATGGGGTTTCTTTTTGCCACCTTGATAAGGCGCTCTTGGTAATCTTCATTCTCACTCTCTGGTTTAGCAAATACATACATAGGTACATATGCATATGTGTATACGTATAAATACGTCAATAAGCGCTTAAATGTTAATACATGTATATTGTAAAATAATTTGGAACTGGGTCAATGACCATATAGAATAACATATGTTGAGGTAGGTCTTGCATTGTTAACATAAGTTACCTCCAACATAAGAACTTAGTTATAGGATCACAATTAATAGCAACATTTTTTTTCCTGTCAGGGATTATGTTAACTATTCTTATAAGATGTTTTGAATTTTAATAAATGGTAATAAAATTATTGATAAATTTAAGTGTTTAGTCTGCTAAAGGGAATGGAGGTGGTTCAATGGGGTCTTTACGTCATCTAAGGGACCATGGTAGGGCAGGGAGCAGTCCTAAACAAATTCTTAGGTGATCTGCTAGGTAATGCGGTTTTCCCACGGATTATTGAATGTGTGATATGGTTATTTGATATGCTATTCATTTTTGTGTGCAAATGTAAAATATTTCATGTTAGGACTACAGAGTAAGGAGGAGGTTTCTCGGTCTCAAAACCGTGTATGGACCCCCAGGCTGAAGCTCCGGGAACAAGCCAGTGCACACGCCGCGGCTGTGCGACATCTTCACGGGCCCTCCTAACTGAATCTCACGTTGGTTAATTACCCTGCTCTTGGTCACATAACAACCTCGGTAATCGACCTGCACTCCTGCTCTCTGAGAGCACTAATGCACGATATTTCAGAGCAATGGAACCACATCTCTTGCTCTTTACGTACCGCCGCTGAACAACCTATTGGTTTTCAGCGAACCCGGAAAATCGACTGGTACGATGAGGAATGTCGCGTTGCCACGGAACGGAAAGATGCTGCGTGAGATGAAGAAGGAAGCGAGACACATTTTTCGAGAGAAGAAGAAAAAGGCCGAAATGAGTGAGTGCGAAGAGCTTGAAATACTGGCCAACAGGAAAACCGCTCAAGAATTCTTTCAGAAAGTAAGACGGCTAACAGAAGGTTTCAAGACCGGGGCGAATTCCTGTAAGAACGACAACGATGTCCTGGTGACTGATGTCCAGAATATACTTAGTTTATTGAGGGAGAACTTCATCACACTACTTAGTGTTAGTGGCAGAGAACCAACTTGGAGAAGATAATGATCCCGAAACCCAATCAATGACGACGGAATTGATAATTCTTTCCCGACTTCGACGAAATCTATATAGCAATAGCGCGGCTAAAGAACATCAAAGCGCCCGGAGCTGAGTTATTCAAATACGGTGGAGAAGAGTTGGTAAAGCGCATGCACCAGCTTATGTGCAAAGTATGGTCGGACGAATGCATGCCTACTGATTGGAATTTAAGTGTACTTTGCCCAATCCACAAGAAGGATGATACTGCAATTCGCGCCAACTATCGCGGTATCAGCGTTTTTAACATCGCATAAAAGGTTCTTTCGAACTCATTGTATGTGAGACTAAAACCCACCGTTAATGAACTGATTGGACCTTATCAGTGTGGCTTTACACCTGATTAATCTTCTTTCACAAAAAGAAGTTGCCTTTATACCGCAATGTCTGAATTTGGTATCCCCGCAAAAGTTATACTATGTAAAATGACGTTGAGCAACACCACCAGCTCCGTCAGGGCTGAGAAGGTTCTCTCCGAGCCGTTTGATACCAAACGAGGTTTCAGACATGGTGACTCTTTGTCGTGCTACTTTTTTAACCTGATGCTGGAGAATATAATTCGAGCCGCAGAACTAAATCGATCAGGCACCATCTTTTATAAGAGTGTGGAGTTGCTGGCGTACGCCGATGAAATTGACATCATTGGCCTTAACAACCACGCAGTTAGTTCTGCATTCTTCAAACTTGATGGAGAAGCAAAGCGAATGGGTCTGGAGGTGAACGAGGACAAGGCGAAGTATCTCCTGTCATCAAATAGACAGTCGGCACATTCACGACTGGGATCAAACATCAATGTTGACAGTTATAACTTAGAAAAAGTAGAAGACTTCGTTTACTTAGGAACCAGCATTAACATCAATAATAATGTCAGGCTCGAAATCCAAAGGATGATCACACCTGCCAACAAGTGCTTCTTCGGACTGAGTAGACAACTGAGCAGTACAGTCCTCTCTCGACGGACAAAAACCACGCTCTATAAGTCTCTCATTTTGCCTGTCCTCTTGTATGGCGGAAAAGCATACACGACCGAGATATCTGATGAGAGGGCTCTAGGAGTGTTCGAGAGAAAGATTCTCCGAAAGATTTATGGGCCTTTACACATTTGCGAAGGCGAATAGCATCAAATATGAAACGACGAGCTGTACGAGCTATACAGACGTGGTTTAAAATTTCACTTGCACTTTAATTAATTCAATTAATCCAAATTTTGAAATAATAAATTTAAAAAAAGAAATATTATTTGAGTGACACTTAGCAATCGCCAGAAAGCACCCATCCAAAAATTGTATTTTTGGCCAAGAGAGGACCCTTCACTTCTAATGGAATAGCGCCTAAAAATATTTTCGGAAATATATCGGCCTCAAGAACTAATTAAACTGGCGCAGATATGTAGATCCTTGGGTCTGCCAGTCGCAAGTTGACGTACGACGTCTGTATAGCAGCGTCAATGCATGCGGTCGGGGTTTTCCTTTTGTAATTTGGGACGATCAACGCGTGGGTGGTTACAATTGCCGTTTGCTCATGTTTCCCACGCAATTTTAGGAAGCATCCCCGCTGTATATTCATTCTCGTCACGTTGATCCCGAGCAAGCGGACAAGATCCTCAGCTATTATTGGCGTGAGAGCACACGAATCTATTAGAGCTGGTATCAAATGACTCTATCTTCACCACGGTAGT
The DNA here is from genome assembly GCA_963971545.1 of Philophylla caesio. NCBI lineage: Eukaryota > Metazoa > Arthropoda > Insecta > Diptera > Tephritidae > Philophylla > Philophylla caesio. The sequence continues at coordinate 33,529,691 of OZ020608.1, read as the reverse complement.
CGCCGCCAGTGGTGTTACCAATTGCACAGTCATTGCAATTTGGAAAACAAGTGAGTAAGCCGTTCTTTTTTATATTTATATTTATTCTTTACATTTTTTACATTTTATTTAAATTTACATATTTTTGCACAAAATAATTCGTTTTACATTCATTAGTTCTCGTAAGCTATTGTATTCCACACAGTTGTGCCGATTTCCATGGAGTTGGTGCTATTTTCTTGTTTCAATCTGGCTATTTTACAATCAAAATAATGATAAACCTGTTCTTTATAGAACTTTTTGCTGAATTGCATTGCCAGCCTCCCCACGCAACCTTTGCATTGTCGTTACTTCGCTGGCGTGTTCCTGCCTGAGTACAGCACGTGTTTGAGAGTGTGATCCTGTCCGAGTGCAGCACACGTACACATACAAGTAAGTGAAAACAAAAGAGCTTTTAAAATGGGATGTGAGAAAGATTTTTAAGTTCTCCACTGATGTAAATTCTTCCGCAACATGTATTTCAAATTCATCGGGCTCGAAATGTCAAGAAAGAGCAGTGTTATGTCCTGAACTTAGCGGTATGTGAGGATGTATTCCCTATCAAACTTCTCTTAGCGTACCGAAACACATCCCTGTGCGATTTATTAGCCATAAGAACACCCTTTTGGAAAGGTAACATTGTTTTTTTTTCAACAGCCCTTGTGTTGGGCATTAACGAGTCCATTATGTCCAAAATTATAATTCGTGCAGCAAATCCCTAGTGGGAGGATTTTTTGTTGGCATGGATAGAAAGCCCACGAATACGCTTTTGTATATTTCGAACTAGTCGTTTGCAATCGATACGAATCGAAACCGCTGAGTTTTCAATCGCATTGCAAATATGACCTAATGCATAACATTTCATATTTACGCTTGCAGTACAAAAATAACTGAGCAGCCAACTTCACTTTCTGATGACTAGCACATTGCATAGTAAATTGTTCTTCAGAAACTTTGTAGATAATTGAAACATCTGAGACCGATGTAAACGTGACCAGCTGTGCAATTATTTTCGCCTTTCAAAATTTTTGTTTATAAACTTGTTCTGTGTCAAGGAAGTGATTTCGACTTTCGACGTCGCATATGGACGAAAACACAAAAATTTTGACGAATGTGAAAGTATTTGAAAACCATTTTTGTTCTAAATAAAAGACACAATCAAAAATTTTCAACTTGCACACATATCTGACACCATTCCTACCACCGTGAATCCAGACAACTGCATTTTGCTTATTAAATTGGTTAAAATACACTTAGTAGGGTTGCAGTCATACACGCAAAAAGCTGGGTGATCCCAAGACGACTTAAGTCCAGGTGCGATTGGACGTAATTGCATGGTCGATGAATAATATTCATCTATTGCTTCTACTTTCACTTCATCAAAGCAAACAATGCATAACCTATCCGCTACAGATGTATCTTTCGATTTTCGTACTAAATTTTAAGATAAGTTAAAAACTCCTTCGTCAACCTTTATCTTCGAATTGTCGATTCGTTAGAAAATGGAAATATATTCTATTACGAATGGAAATAAAGCCTCGAGCAGCTTTCGGAGCAATAGTGGATGAAATATCGCTCGATGTCCAATAGACATACTTATCTATCCACACCGGCCCTTTCGTAAAAATAGACTCCACATTAGTTTTGGGCCTCTCAAACTTTGCGATTTTTCTTATTGAGATTTCAACACTGCGCCTCGAGAACCGGCTCTGGATAATCTTCATAGGATCTATTGTACAAAGATAATTTAAAAATATTTTCGAATGGAATTTTCTTTATATTTACTAGGTTTGGGTTGAAAGATCGACGAATTTTAAATAACTTTTATTTATTTCTTTCTATTGAAATTGGCTTCAGTAGCAACAAGCAAAGAATCTGGCGATAATTTCACTATCTTCCCATCCGAATCAGATACAAAATCCGCTGGAAAGATATATAGAGGGCAAGTTTGTGAAGGGAGTAATAATTCGACACTGCAAGACTCAGACCATAATTTTTTTATACCTTCCATGGAATTGGTATATAAACTTTGGTCCGATGTTTGTATGTACCAGAACGAGAAGAGTTAGACCCATCAAAAAGTATACCGATATGATCAGAGTGACGAGCTGAATCCCCTCTGTCAGTGTGTCTGTCCGTCTGTTTGAACGAAACTCGTCCCTCAGTTTTGAGCTATTTAAAGGCAGTCAGATGTCTTTTTACATTTTATTAGACATTTGTCGGGACCAGCAGATCGGACGACTATAACGTATATAGGAGCCGATTGTTCAGATATCATATTTTACTTCATAACTTCTTCATTTAAAAAGCTAGAGGTCTGAAGTTTTGCACAAAGAATAGGTATAGTGAGGACTAATGTAGTAGTCAAAATCATTAAAATCGGATAAATATCACCTATTGCTGCCATACAACCGATTGTTCAGATATTCCATTTTCGCCCAAAACTCCTTCATTTCATCAGCTAAAGACTTGCCATTTTTCACAAATGTTAACCATTATTGGGACTATTTGTTATATAGCAATCAAAATCAATAATAAAAAATAAATAAAAAATATGGCTCTCATACATTTCTTCCATGCTTGAGAGGTATGAAGCCTTCGGCATTTTTTTAAATAAGATATTGCTAGCACGAAAGTCCGGAACACTGTTCTTGTCCAATGGTTTATATGGCGTCTGAACAATTTAAAATTCTACGTATGTAGGCAAAATTTTTCAAAGCTATAAGATCGAAGCGGAATGGCTCACAATTGTCTCCACCTTTATGACAAATCGGCTCCTTAATAAGTTGTTGCACAGAGTTAGAGGTGGCCCTTTGATCGTTGTATAATTCTATACGCCGCTGCGTTCCAAGGTTCGTATCTTAGCAGGGACATGTAAAACTTAAAATCATAGGTAAAGGCCTTTTTTTAATACCGGTTGCCCCTTGACAGGTAATAACAAACCTCCGAGGGTGTTTATGCTATAGAAAGTCTTCTCATAAAATATATGTGCCGTTCGGAGTCGGCCCGAAACGGTAGGTCCCTTCATTTGTGGTAGAATTTAAAGATGCAGTGTACGCACCAATATCTTATTATTTTTATTATAGTAAGAAGAAAGAATTGGTAGTAAAAAACGTAAAAAGCAGTGAATTACATGTTTATTGTAAACTATTATTATTGTTCAAAATGTTAATAATTTCATAAAAATAGAATACATATTTTCGCAAACTTAATCCTAGACCTATTCATGTTCTCCACTCTTATCGCATTTAATGTATCGAATTTTTATATATCTATATTTTCTGACTTGTTTCCTTCTTTTGTTTTCCTTCCATACCGTTAATATTTATATATAAAGGGTTTTTTAGAAATGTGGCTTTTAAGACAAAATAAAACGCATATAATTTAATGCTGTAGCCAACAATTTAGCTTTATTCTAAAGATAAGGGTTTGCTATTATATTCACTAACTTGATTGTTTCGTTGGATGTATGGTATGTAGCGCCGTCTTGTTTTAACCAAAGGTCGTCCACATCAACATCCTCCAATTAAGGCACGAAAAAATCATGAATCATGGCTCTTTACTGTAACATTATGGCCGGCTTAATTTTTGAAGAAGTATGGACATGGACCAATTATTCCCTCTGCTCATAGAGGACACCAAATAGTGACTTTTTAAGGATGTAACGGCGTCTCAATAATGGCAAATGCGACAATTTTGTTTATTAAGAATACTATACTTTGTACTCTCAATAGATGATGGATTACATCCACAATTACGCTTTAAAACAATTTTTACTATCTAAAATAATTTAAATTTAAAATCAGCTGATGAACTTTAATTCAGTAGCTGAATAGTTTTAGAGTCTCGACACCCAACAAACTCCTGCCTTTCATGACTCGGCACTGCATATGTATATGCAAAAAATAAAAGAAAATTTAAATCCGTGCGTCATGCGGATGCGCCCCTCGCGTCGGTCGGGCGGGAATGGAGGGTAAAAACCGTTGGGATTATTATTATTATTAACGTACCCATTCAACCAAAAGTGAGCTTCATGGCAGTACAAAATTTTCTTCTGAAAATCGGGATCGGTGGCCATCTCATTTTAGGCCCATTCACATGTGCGACGCGCTTGATGGGTTGGGTTTTGTAAGCCCGCAAATCAAGATCCTTCCGCAAAATCTTCCATACAGTGGATGAGCACAGCTCCAATTGTTGCGCGCGATGGCGGAAGGACTCATTTGGGTCTTCTTCGGTACTCTGCTCCACAGCAGGAAAAGCGTTTTCGGTGCGCACTGTACGGTGTTACTGACAATGCTCATTACACAGTGCTACAAAAAAGAATGAAGTCGAAATACCTGGGAAGTGATGTTATTTTCCTTGTAGGTCTTATCGAGTAGAAAGAGAATCCACTTCTTAGCCCATATCTTAGCTAATTAACAACCGATTTTCATTCTAAGAACGGTTTAAGAAAGAAGAAACAGACCTTTTGAAGGATATATAGACGTCTTAATAAAGCTGAAGAAATTTACTTGTTTTTGCACAACAAACTTAAATTTTGCTACCCTTTTTCTACTTTTTTTGACTTTGGCGATATTTTCACACACTATTTTATAAAAACACAAAATGAGTTTTGACTAGATTCAAAGAGTACGTTTAATGCCGAGTTCAACGAATGGTTGGACCATAAAAGCTATGTATAACGGAAGCTGTGTCTAAACAAAACAGAGCACAAAGGAACGAGAAGGGAAAACAACCACATACACACATTTTATAATTTAGAGGAAAAGTTAAAAAGCATTTGCGGGTTGGAAACGTTTTTTTTTCGGGCTTCGCACTTGCTCTATTAATAAAACAGTTACCGCAATAGAACCCATATATTTTTTTTTGTATTTATATATATTATATACTTATTGTAAACTATGCCTGTAAAAATATATACATTTTCTTTCAACTGAGAGATTTGGTAGCACTCATTCCAACTTTGCGTAACAGTTGGCTACGCAAACTACGAAAACGTCAGATTTGCTGATATAATTTTTCCTAATTCGTGGCGGGATATTTCTTTACGACGTGAGTGCATTCGGAATCAGTGATTGGGGTGATAAAGTGAAAATGTCAACAAAATAATTTTTGACGTCTGCACAGCACAAAGAAGACATATGTAACAAAAGTGCAGCTGCTTGGAATATACCACCTTTTATGAATTCGCCTTGATTTTTATGAATTCAATTCACTAATACAACACAACTTTTGCAGAAGTTACCAACACAATCTCATTTTGATATTTCGCTAGTTTCCCAATGTTAGAAGAAACGGCAATATTACTAACGGATAGAAAATACGTATGCGAGAGCGAGATAGCAAAAGATTGTGCTACGAAAGCACAGCCAAGTTTACGATGAATTTTTTGCCAAATATTCTGGGAATTGCGGTAAGTTGCCTTCATTTTTAGTTTTATTAATTAAAAACTGATATTTTATTATTTAAATACAGGGGAAGGAACACCGGAGGGATATTTCAAAGTTATGCTTAAACATTTTCACACATATTTATATAATAACTAACTTTATTCCAATTTACAGGAATTGCGTACCTAAGGCGGCGTAAAATTATTGGATAAGATGGCCGCAGAAACCATTGGAAAAGTGAGTAAAGTAAATTAGTTTCAAAAATTATTGAAGCGTAGTCAAAATATTCGTTGAATGGAAACTTAGAAAGAATCAGTCTTCAAATCCATTCAAGTTCGAAACCAACGTAGATGTAAATGTCCAACACGAGCAATTTAATTGATATTTAACAATTTCTGGGGTGTGAATATTGGAAAAGATCCTCAACTTCTTTTGGAAAATATAATAGGACTAGTTTCAATGGTAATAATTGCTCAATGCTTCCGATGTTGAATCTAGCAATAAATTTTCCATTTTGGATTACGAGGGCTATGCATAATTTATACAATTTCAGCGCTTGATTGTAATTTTATGACTTTATAATAAAAAAATTATAAAAATTTGTTTTACTAAAAATTAGTTGCCCTCTCTTTCCAATTAGATAAAAATTCAGTTCCCGCCCCCACGACCCCGGCATAAAATTTTGTTCACCTGTCCCTGCATGTTAAAGATAATAACAACACAAATGTTTATTTGACTCAACAACTTTTCTATCCGTTACTAGTGATATTTTACTTCCGGTGATGTTTTCACTGTGATTGAAAAATCGCATATCACAAATGCGATCACTTTTTGTAAATAGCAGTTCACTTCTATGAATTGCGATTTTTTAACAGTATAAACGCAGTGTTACTTTCGATTGCATAACAGCAGAAGAGCATTATAACAGAAAAGTAGCAAGATATTGTGAATGTGTATTTGGGATTTTTCGTCAAAGCGGTTTTTACTTTTGAGTGTAACGATTTTATAATTTTTAATAATGGCAGGAAATATATCAAGGAAAAGAAGTGAAGTGGGGCAGATGTTCGAAACGGTAGATGCAATATATATGTACATACAAAATGTTATATTTGAAAATCAAAAATTTCATACAAAACTTCGCTAACTAATTTAAAAAAAAAATGTCCAAAATAGGCATCCTACAGTGGAAATACAAACCCAAATGGTATAAATGTAATAATTTAACAGTTTTTTAAATAAAATTATTAACTTTCCTTATTACTAATAGAAACAAGCAATACAACCCAGTTCGACAACGTCTGTAATTCAAAAAGCCTCTTACTCGGAAGCGCCAATAGAAATTGATTCGCAGCCAGGAACTTCGAGAGAAATTGTTGCGGTTGCAGAGGGAAGTAATTGTTTATACCTTTATAAATTTCAAAATTGCCAATAATCGGTTTCATTTTTAGCTACGACTTCTTTACGACAAAAAAAAATAACTGCTGGTTTTGATAGGACAAAGATGTCTGCGAAGACAAAAAAGGCAATCGATGACGCACTACCTATGCATTTAGCATTGTAGAAGATGATGGATTCCGAGAGTTTGTGAAAGCACTGAACGCAGATTATCAGTTGCCTAGTCGTCATTCAATTTCAAACACATTAATACCAGTATTATATGAAACATACGTTGCTCAAATGAAGGAAAAAATAAGTGAAGATTCCAAATTCTGCATAACAACAGACTGTTGGACATCGCATAGCACTGTTAGCTTTATTGCCATCACTGCCCATTTTGTAAATTCAAAATTTTATATGTGCAGTATACTATTGGAATGTTGTCCAATGACTGAATCGCATACTGCCAAAAATTTGTCAGCTGTATTAATGAGGGTTACTGAGGAATGGGCGATTACTTCCAAAATTTTGCTTGCGGTGTCTGACAATTCCTCGAATATTAAAAATGCGATTCAGAACGAATTAAAGTGGCAGCATCTCGGATGTTTTGCACATAAGTACGCTCAATCTCATAGTAAAAAATGCGTTAAGTAACGAGCAAGTGTGTATAACATTGCAAAAAGTAAAGCAAATCGTTGCCCACTTTAGGAAAAGTGTAGCTGCAAATGAAAAATTTTTGACATTTCAACGCAATGCAGGGGAACAGCCAATTAAACTGATTGAAAGTGTAGAAACCAGATGGAATTCTACTCTTAATATGATTGAGCGTTTCGTGCGAGTTGAAGATGCTGTTAAAAGTACAATTGTACTTATCGAGAAAGGCTTGCCAATAATTACTTCAGATGAATGGCTACTACTGAAACACCTGGTCACTATCCTAAAGCCATTCGAACATGCAATAATTGGAATAAGCGGTCACAAATATTGCACTGCTTCTTTGGTGATTCCAATAGTAAATGGGCTCTTGCAAATTTGAATGACTTATCTAATGATGATAAATATACGGATCTTGTGAAAACAGTTATTTCTGCTTTGCTAAGAGGTTTAACGGAACGACTGGGAAACACAGAAAAGAGCAATACACTCACAATCGCTACGTTTTTGAATCCGCAATTTAAAATGTTTGCCTTTTCTGAGTCTACAGTAGCAGATATTGTTAAGACCCGCATTTCAGCCGATGTAAGCCGAGAAGTGCAAAATTAGCGAAATGAGCAACTAACAGCCCCTAGACCATCTTTGTCGGAACACTCAGTATGGAGTAAATTAGATTCAAATATTGCCACAAACAAGCCGAAAGGTACTAGTACTTTGAGGGCAATTATCGAAGTTCCCGTACCTGTCGCCAATTACGCGTTAAAAATTATGATGCTTAGCATCATCAGTGCCTTGCGAAAGGTTATTTCCTACGGCCGGAATAATATTAAGCGAAAGGCGAAAGCGCTTGGACGATGAAAAGGCCAAAATGCTAATATTTTTAAATGCTAATGTAAAAAACATGTCTTAGTTATATAAGTTTAGTATTTATAAGAAGTAACAAGAAGTTGCAACTGCTTAAGGAACTTTTTAATTTAATTTAATTTTTATTTCTATTTATTGTTAAAACCAAATATGAAATCTTATGTGATTAATTTTAAAAAATAAATATGAAGTACAAATTTTCTTAATAATTCTTTGCTTTTAGTTGTGATCGCAATAGCAATATAAAATCACAGTGATTTAAAAATAGCAATCACTGAAATCACAGATATCGATAAATCGCAATATCGCTCATCACTATCGTTTACGGTTCCATTTAAATTAATGTTTTGTAAAAAAGTTGTTAGCTTAGTTTTTTTGAATTATAGAAATTTATTTATAGAGAGTATATTAATCAGCTAATGTTCTACTGGTGGCATTATTATTTAAATTTCGAACCATTTCGTGTAAAAATTTGGAGCTTCGGTGAAAACTATATATGTATGCATGCGCACGAAGTTGTTAGCCAAGTCTTATTTTTCAAAAATGTTTTATAGTTGTAAATGAAAATTATGATTATTAGAAAGAATGGTCAATTATCTTCGAGTCCATTATATTTTATTTTAAATTAATTATTATTTTTTAGTTAAATCTGTAACTTTTGGGAACTGTCTTTTTGCATTTACATGCAGTATGCCATTTCACATGATTGTAAGTAAAGTATACACTTTTCAAAAATATGTAATAATTGAATATTGAAATGTATATAAAAAGATTAAGCAATTATCTTCTAGTTAAATATATTTTCTATTGTACAATTTCCACCACACTTCTGGTAGCCTCTCTTAGCATTTTAGCATATTATCGCGTACTTGAGCGAGCTTTGCACATACACACCCACGCAACAAAAAAATCGCATCTGCCATACGACCTAGACAATAAACAAACAAAAACAATAAATACAAAGAAACTGTGGTTAAGCATATCATCTGACCGCAGCACCACCTTGAAGGTCACAGTAGACAAGAAGGGCCCAGCAAAGCCACAACGCTCGCTGTATCGCATCAACGCGGGAACATCACGCCATTTAGTAACGACACAGCACTAAAACAAAGCCACGCGCTACAAACAACTTTATCAGCTGCAATTGGAAGACAGTGCAGTGTTATTGTAATTACTCATCTACATTGCTGTGAAAAGGTTCGACACATCCCAGCAGACAAAACCGCTGTTCAGAAGCAAACGCTTATCTAGAGGCTACAATTAGCTAAGGTAGTTTAGTGGAAATAAGAGAGGGTAAGTGTGTGCATTTTTGAGTGTTATCAAATTATTAATAAATAAATATGTGTGAATCAGGAGAACCTGGCGCTTTAGTCAGACTTCAAAAAAATCGGTTAAATTCGCTTTTTAAAATACTAACCAAAACGGACGCTGTAACGCGTAAGAACAAGGTCTACTTTCAACAGCGCTTTACACGAAACGAAGATTTGAATAAAGAATTCAACTTGACTCATAAGGACATCGTTCGCTCGAATATCGACTCCGAAGATGACTACTTCAAGGAAGATATCGGCTCTCAATTCGATGAGGCTCATTTAGATTTAATTTGCTTGCTTACACAACAACGCGATGAGCTACATCCACCTGCATTCGAACCTGACGAATCAGTTCGCACCAATGTGCCAGGGTTACAGACACGTTGCGTTTTATCTATTCAATTTTCGCAGTTAACAGTACCAAAATTTTCTGGAAAATTCATCGAGTGGCCAAGTTTCCATGATTCATTCGATCGGTTAATTCATGTCAACTCTGAATTAAATGCAGTTAAAAAATTTCTCTATTTAAAACAAGCTCTTCCGTTTGACCGCGATACCGATATACATCACATGATCCTCATACATCACCGCGTGGGAGCTTCTACTCAAGCGGTACAATAATCCGTGCATACTTTTTTGTCATCATATGACTACGCCCTATAAATTACCCGTGCTAGTCCGAGAAACTTCTAAAATTAAATGCTAAACGTTGCAAATGTCTGCGTTAATGAATTCAAGCGTCTGAAGATTTCTATCAGTCAGTGTGATCACTGGATTATATATATAATTTGGCGCGTACACTATATAGCTCAGTGTTTGGCGAGCTTCTCCTACTAATCGCACATCATACGCCGCTGTCCAATATTTTTCTCGAAGGATTGCTACGAAAGAAAAGCCATTGTCGATAAGACTAAACTGTGTCTTAATCGTTTGAGCAAGTTTCACGCACTCTCACAGTGCACAAGCAGTAAAAACTGTCTATAATGCGGGCAATGTCATCATACATTGCTGCATTTTCCATTCACTCCAAAGACTTCTCTCGGACACACAGTCCTTCAGCCAATAACTCAACACAACGCTTCGAACTTCAGTAGCCCAACGGCAATATCACAGGGATCACACACACTTTCCAAACACAACGCAATTTCCCCATTCGCAATTGTCTTTGACCCAAAGGTTACGAATGCTCACGTCACAGTGGCCACGCACTCCAATCAGTTCAATTCAGAAGTGCTCTTTGATAAGCCAACAAAACGAGTACTTCTGGCTACAGCTCTAGTTGCGCTGCGGAATGAGGTAACAAATAGATCAAGGGTCTGAAGAGACCCTCAACTCTGAAACCGTCGTTCAGCTCACAACCCAGCTGCCAAGTCAACTCATCGTGCCGCCATGTTTTGCACATCTACAAGGGCTTAAATTAGCAGACCCAAAGTACTATCAACCGAAAAGGATTGATCTTATCATCGGAGCTGATACGATCACTGAAATCTTGCTACCGGAAACACGCATCGGTGATACTGATCAGCCAATTGCACACCGAACGCATTTAGGTTGGTAGGATCCAGGTCGAATACGATCCACACCATCGGCAACTGTCACAGTTCGCTGTCACCATAGCAACATTGAACTGGAAGCTCTCGTACACAAATTTTACGAAAGCGTACGCTTATCGTTAAAGTCTTTGTATGACCCAATTAAACTTTGGGCAAATCCAAGCAGATCGCGCTTAATAGATTTCATAAGCTCGAGCGGCGACTTCAGCTAGATACCGATTTGCACGATAAATACACAGACAGAATTGAGGAATATTATCGTCTCAACCAAATTGTTCCAGCTACCACAAGCGAGGATCAACACTGCACAGTAACCTTGAAAGGAATAATTTCCCGCTTGCGGAAAAGATATTACTGCATGACTTCTATGTTGACGATGTCCTCAGTGGAAGTGACTCCATTGCCATCTCAATCCTCATGCGCGATCAACTAATTTCCGCACTAAAGTCAGCTGGAATGGAACTCAGAAAGTGGTCAATCAACACATCAGTGCTATTGGAGTCCATACCAAGAGACCATCAATCTTATAATCCTATTTCGCAACTTAATGACAATGAGACTGTCAAAACTCTCGGTCCTAATTGGCACCCGACTCACGATTCATTTAACTTTTCAATCAACTTCTCTATTGATGTTGCAGCATCAACAATCTGCTTTGTCTACAATTTCACGTTTATTCGCTGCTGTCGGATTTCTAACTCCAATTACTGTCGCGTCAAAAATCATCCTAAAGGAAATTTGTACTACGAAGGTGAAACGCCAAGGTGATCAAATATCAATCAAAATTATATGCCAAAAATTCGTCACAGAACACAAGTGAAGTCAATCGCAATACCACGCTGGTTGCACTATTAACTGCAGCACATACGATCGGTGGAATTACGTGCCTTCAGCGATGGTTCTTCATCCGCCAAGGCAATGGGGCTACGTCAGCACACTGGACAACGCCACCGATTGTGCTACTCGAGGTTTAACCCCATTGCAGCTTAAAATTTTTCATCTTTGGTGGAGCGGTCCTCCATGAATATCAATGTAACGATTTCCCAATCCTCGTTAACTCAGCGTTTTTCTTCATTGTCAAAACTTTTGCGCATTACTGCATGGATATTGAGAGCAAACCACAATCTGCGGCCAAATAACCGGCAAATGCGCAGACACGGACCACTTACTGCAATGGAACTTCGAGAAAGCTTGAGCAGGATAGTGTGGTATATACAGCATAAAGCGTTTGGACCGGACTTTCACCGAATTCAGTCAGTTGGTTAGTTTAACACCATTTCTAAGCGACAGATTGATTCTTCGTATACGAGGTCGACTCAAACATGCGACATTGCCTTATTCTCAACGGCACCCCATGATTTTTCCCAGCAATCATTATTTCACAAACTTAGGAATTGACAACGCCCACAACCTCACATTACATGGCGGTAAACGGTAAAACGGTTCGAAACCTGCTTCGACGTTGCATACGATGCTTTCAAAACAAGCCTCATTCCGCCACTAAATTAATGGGTGATTTGCCCATAAAACGAGCTAATCCTTCACAGCGTGCCTTTCTCGCAACAGGAGTAGATTATACTGGAGCCATAGAGCTCAAATCATCAAAATATCGCGGACACACGGTTTATAAGGGATATGTAGCTATATTCATCTGTATTGATACCAAAGCGGTCCACTTAGAGGCTGTCACAGGCATGACCGCCAAACATTTCTTGTGGGCACTTCAGCGATTTATTGGCCGACGTTGTCTTTGCCGCGATTTATACAGCGACTGCGGCACGAATTTCCTTGCCGCAGATGCCATCTTGAAAAGGAATCATCAGCAATTTCTCAAAGATGTCGAGCCGAAAATCGGGCCTAAACTAGCAGGACAAGATATTCAGTGGCATTTTAACCCACCACATTCACCCAATTTCGGAGGACTCTGGGAAGCGAATGTGAAGTCCTTTAAGTACCATTTGAAGTGCAGGGTTAGTGCAGACTAACTTTCCTATGTGCAGCTGTCAACTGTGTTAGTACGCATCCAAGCATGCCTGAACTCAAGGACCTTGTGCCTACTCGCATCTGATCCGGATGACTTATTCGCTTTAACGCCAGGACACTTTCTGATTGTCGATACCAAATCTCTCTCGGCACAATACTTCGAACTTCAACGCAGAGTTCAGCATTTCTGAACTAGGTATCTTCAGATTGGCTATCGCATTTGCAAGCACGCCCAAAATGGCGGCGTGAGGAGCCCAACTTATTTATCAACGAGCTCGTTTTGGTGAAAGATGATCGATAAACACCAAGCCAATGGCTACTAGGTCGAATTGTAGACATTCATCCCGGGTGAGATAAACTTGTACTTATCGTCACTGTTCGCACACAAAATGGTCCTTACAAACTTTCTGTATCTAAGATCTACCGATTACCGATTCCATGCAACAACGACACTTCTGATTCCACTCAATGAATTTAACACTCCTGCACATGCTTAACCTTTCCTTTCAGCCTTCTTGGCGTTTCAGTTCATCACGCTGGGTTCAGCATTGGGGGCGCCATGTACAATTTCCACGACACTTCTGGTAGCCTCTCTTAGCATTCTCGCATATTATTATGTACTTGAGCGAGCTTTGCACATACATACGCACCCACGCAACTTCATTGCAGGCAAAGTATCAAGCAGTTGGAAAAAATACTCGCATCGGTCACACGACCTAGACAATATTTACTATCTAACAGGAGAGGTCGCTAGCTGTAAATGCACTCAAACTTCGCCCCCTTTCAAAAACGGTTAGCTTACGTCAAAAAGAGGCATATAAGATGCCATTGCAAATGAGACGAACCCGGTCCAGTATGGCAGAAATCTCCAACGATGGCACAGTCCTTTTTTGTAGGGAGGCTCTGATAAGCTCTTATAAAAACTTTGAGGGCGAATGGATAGTAAGGCTAAACCAAATAATTCGCTGTTAAATAAAATACCATTGTCATAAAGAAGACAGGTGACATGTCATATAGTGATATGCTAAAATCGCTGAAAATCAGTGCTGATTTAAGTATGTTGGGTGAACAGGTCAAAAGAGTACGCAAAACCCAGAAAGGAGAAATACTCCTCTAGCTCAACCATGTGCATGAGAAAAAAACAGAACTTTTCAAAAAAGTTGTTCAAAGTCTCTTTATCTAAGCTGACTTACATAGGGATACAAGATATCGATGAGCTCACAACTAAAGAAGACATAGTTAGGGCTATCTCAGAGGCAAACGTTTTAAACCAAAATTTTCAGCTAAACTGGATAAAAACAATTAGGAAAGGATACCCAAGGACCCAAATGGTGCTGCTTGGCTTCCCTCAGCTCGTGGCTCAGAAAATTATTGCAGCCAAAAAACTTAACCTAGGATGGTCGGTTTGCCGCATTCGGGAAAAAAGCAAAGGCTTGTACAGATGAAGACTGCAGTGGTTTCTGTTTTAAGTGCGGAGAAAAGGGTCATAACGCTAAAAAATGCACAAAGATGGAAAAAAGCCATATTGCTGTGCCCATTTTTTCAACGCGCCGTAAAAAAATTTAAATAAAAAAAATGAAGGTACTGCGGCTGAATTTAAATCACTTTGAAGCTGCCCAGAAGCTATGGAATCAAGCAATAATCGAAGAAAATATTGATATTTCCATTTTGAGCGAGCAGTATAAGAAGTCTAGTCAGGGAACTTGGATTTCTGATAACAAAGGCAAAGCAGCAATATGGGTATGTGGGAAAAAATGTATTACTGACAAGCCTTACAGCCATGAGTTCTTTGTAAGGACCACAATTGATGGGACCTATATATACAGTTGTTATGCACCTCCCAGTCTTAGTTAGCAATAATTAAAACTTCTCCTAGATCGACTCATTGAAGATGTCATTTTGTGCTCTCCCAAAATAATAGCCTGAGATTTTAACGCGTGGGTTCTAGAAAAGGGCAGCAGCAGAACAAATCAGCGAGGACGTGCTCTTCTTAAATCATTTTCACCATTGGACTTGTTTCTGTTGAGTACAGGGGACGAAAATACTTCTAAAAAAAATCAAAAGCGTAACACAAATCCGGGCCATTGCAGAAACTCTATCCCCTAAATCTATGAATAGAAAAGTGCCCAAAAATACCCGTAACCATGTTTATTGGTGGAATGCTGAAATCGCAGAGTGCAACAAAGCCAGAAAAAAATACGAAAGAAATATATCGGATATTCAAAGAGATCAATTTAAATGCTTGCGTAAGCAGTTATAAAATGCAATAAAGGCAATAAAAAAATCTGGTTTCAAAGAGCTTTGTAGTTAAATTGACGATTACCCTTGGCGTGGCGCCTCCAAAATTGTTATGGAAAAGTTCAAAATAGCCAAAAGCAACTGCCAAGATGTCCCACTCTGCTCAGGCAAATAGTCGAAACGCTTTTTCTAAAAAATAGCGCTAAAATGAGCTTTGAAAGTAAAAAGCCATTGACAGTTTGTCCACCTGCCATACCTGATGAAATTCTAGCTGCAGCTGAACAGCTAAACAACAGCAAGGCTCCAAGTTATACTGAACAGTGGGTGACTCCCCGATTGCTTTCTTACATGTTGTCAATATATGCCTGACAGATGGCGTTTTCCCGAGGAGGAGGAAAAGGCAGAAACTAGAGTTGCTTCCGCAATGTCACTGAAATAGCAGAAGAAGCTATGCCAGGCAAGCGCTGGAAACACGGTTTCGGAATGAATACTGTGCAGTAGTAACCTTAGACATTAAAAACGCATTTAACTCTTTAAAGTGGTCGTACATTATATTAAAGGCAATAAATACTCCACAGTATCTTATAAATATAGTAAATAGCTATATTACTGACTGAGTTTTATTTTACAATACCCATCTAGGTACAAATAGATATGACGTCAACATAGGAGTTCCCTAAGGCTCAGTTCTCGGCCCACTTGTGTGGATTATTGCTACGTCTACTTGTTCCAAATGGAGTGTAGGTAGTGTATAAAAGCCTTACCCAATGGCAACAATGCTGGGCCACGTCGATAAATGGGCACTGGACTTTCCGACTCATCCCGAGTACCGAAGCTTGGCTAGACAGATCGAACGGCGAAATAGACTTTTATATGACCCAAGTGCTTAGTGGGCACGGCTGTCTCAGGGAGTATTTATATAAATATGGTCGTGATAATACAATGGTTTGTATCTCTTGTGAGACTGTAGAACGCAGAACACATATTATATTCTTGCCCTTCGTTTTCGTTTGAGCGAGAGAAATTAAGAATTGTTATGAAGGCCGATCCAAGGCCAGAAAATGTGTTATTTCATATGATTAAAGAAATAATGACATATGTAGCTCAGAAAAAGCGAGCAACGCCGTCGTTTAGCAACGTGATTAAGTTAGTTTTAAATATGTTTAATCCTTTATTTGCTTGTGTCTTTCACAGGATAACGGTGCATTTGTAGCAGGACGCTCCTTAACCCCTAATCATCTTACGTGGATGGAGAATTATGGAAATGGAGTCATGGAAGTCAGGGTTTCGTGTATGCCATAGCCCCTGCCTGATGGAATGCGTGAGTAGTAGGGTGACAATTAAATGTATGGAGTATTTTTTTTTTCTTTATTGTTTTGGTCTCAGTGTTTTTTTGTGTGTAGTTTTATTTAAAAAAAATTCTAGTAAAATTTCAAGGTCGTAGGAAGAGGATTAGGGGGCGCGTCGGCCCCCCAAAGTTACACAAAATACGTTTTTTCACGCAAATTCTTACTTTAACTGCTTGTAACTTTCTCTGTGTTTTTTTTTTTTAAACATTACTGGCGAAAGATGTTCATTAATATGTCTACAATAACATCTGTCAATAACATTTTTGTGTAATGTTAATATTTAATGAAAAAAACTTAAATATAGGAGAAAAAGTACGCCTCAATGTCGATTTATTATACTTAAATAAAACTACTTATGTATATGATTTCTCTTTTTATTAATATTGTTTAAAGCACTTGAGACAATGTCTTTTTATTACAGTCCGGAAACCGATGGCGGTAATCGCTAACAATTTTTAAAACAAATTGTTTTTGGCGTTCATTTTTGGTAAATAGTTTATTATACTCTTCCATCAATTTAACCCCCCTTTCGGCAGTGTCATTTGTAACATTTAATTTTTTCATCAGTTCAGCCGCTTTACAATAAGATTGGTTCTGCTCCCATTTGTCTGGGTTTAATTTAAAAAAATCAGTATTTATTTGAAATCTTTCAAATAATGCTTTTGTTTCGGCAGAGACGAACTGTTCAATTCCGTCATGGAATATTTCAACGATTTCTCTATCATTTATTGTAGCTCGCTTTGTGTTTTGCTCTTGTTCAAAACCATTTTCCAAAGCCGCCACCATTTTTTGTTTTGAAAAAACGTATCCCTTTGCTGTCAAAAAATGCAAGACCAACCGCCTCAGGGCTTAAATACCACAAGTGGTTCCTGAACTTTTTAAGAGCAACATAAGATATAGCAGCATCAATTTTTTTGAAGTTTTCAAGTTTTTGTAAAAATAAAAAATCTTGATATGGCGCTTTAATGGCCAAAGGAGCAGAAAACCACGCTTCGACATAGACTTCAGCAATAAAAACACAAATTTGACGAAGCCCATTTAATTCAGTTGCTGAAAGCTGGAACTCGTTACGGAATAAAAATATTTTTAGACAGTAAATCGCTTTTGCCATCCACCTTGCATGGTGAACAGCTCCTGGCGATCGAAACATTAGGCTGTTTGGATGTGTCTTTTCTGGTTTTTGACCCAGGAAGAGCAAAGTGAGTTCCAAGAATTCTTTATAGTCTTCCCTGGGTTGTTTTTCTTCCAAGATATTATTTACTGCACCGATAATGCGAACAGCAGACTCTTTCATGTACGTCTTGACAGTTGGATCGTTGATGCCATACTCATAGTTTTTAGCATCAATCTTAGCCCAAGCATTTTTAAATTTCTCAAACATTTTAACGTTTGGACTTCCATAACAGCTTATTTTTTCTTCGAAAACGCATCTTAAAACAATCTCGTATATATGATGACGGCATGGTAACCATAAAAGTTGTCTTTGTAAATTATTTTCAATTAACGTACAGGTACCATTGAAACGCCCAGTATTGACCGCTGTTGTATCAAACACTAAAGCTTTGATGTGATTTTGCAGACCATATTCATAAATAGCATCGCATACAGCGGATGCCTGTTCTTTTCCAGTACCGGAATCAAGTGCAGGTATTTCAAGAAGCTGTTCAACTTTACCGCTCGATATTATTATAGGCAACCTATCAACTTTATCATTTCCCGTCAGCGCCGGCAAAAGTTTACCATCCCAATGAAGGCAGATAGCGTCGAGCTCATTTAATTTTAATTTATTTTTTAATGCTGAAATTCTTTCTTCACGGATTTGTTCCCTTTCCTGGTGTACAGACGTTCGGTTTAAAATATAATCTTCAACATAATTACCCAGAGCTTCAACGACTGCGCTTATTAGATGAACCGCATGTCTGTCACTGATTTTACAGACATCGAGTGCGGCCGCCAGTTTTGGTGTTAGTATTTTATTTGTTCCCCTACATTTTTTAGCTGGAGGTTGACTACAACGTGGGTCACATTCCATATCTGGAAAACTTTTATCATTCTCTGAAGATTCAGATGACAGCAACTCTGCAGTTTCATCTAATAAAAACGACTTAATTTAAAGAAAATAAAAAATAAACAACGAACCAATTAATGCAATTTCACGATTATTCCGCTCCACTTGTTGTAATAAATTGTTGTTGCGTTCTTCAAGTCGGCACTCTCGGCGTACTTCTTCGTAATCGATACCATACATAAAGCCTGGGCGCCCCGTTTTTCGTTGACTTATCAATAAATCAATATCTTCTTGATTCGACATTATTTTTAATGCACTTGCATGCGCCACGTCAAAAAGCATATCCAATTTTTCTTTCCACGTGTTTACTTTGCTCTTATGGAAATTAGAAGTCTTCTTTGAATCTTTTTGAAAGCTTTGCCATTCTTTATACAATTTCTCTACATTTGTAATGCAGTGTTGTTTATCCTTGACCGGAATGCGGGCTTTTTCCCAGAACACGAATAGTTCTTTTACAACTAAATCTGAACTTTCCCGTAAATTTTTTTTTACTACACGTAAATTGAAAAACAAAACTTTCAACACTTCTATATTGGAGGGTAGTTTACTTCCCGTTAATGAGTTGGTACAATAACCAATTAAATATATGCGTTCACGTAAATTTCTAGCAGACATTTTCGACTTTTCACATTCAAATATTCACTTGGAATGATTTTTTTGCAAATTTAATGCTATTAAAAAATTTTTGCGGCTGCTGCATATAACTGTAAAATAAGAATCTATTTTCCGAGAAACATTGGTGCTGATTTTTTGTCGGTAGCTTACGCAAGCATTGAGAATAATATTGTTGAGGTTGTAACGGGAATATTCTCGGTCACAATTGTCAATATTATAGATCGCTTCAGCATACAGGCAAAAAAAATTTGAAGCAAACTTTTAAAGACAATTCTTACACTTGAAAACAAAAGTAAACAAAAAAAGTCTGAAGTTCGGACTAGCGAGGTCTTACTGTATATAATTGTTGAAGCTACTCTTACGTAAATCATAAGGAATTTTCTATATGAATCTTTAATTAAATAAATCTGAACAAAATCCAAAATTTGAATCATATAAGTAATTTTATTTAAGTATAATAAATCGACATTGAGGCGTACTTTTTCTCCTATATTTAAGTTTTTTTCATTAAATATTAACATTAGACAAAAATGTTATTGACAGATGTTATTGTAGACATATTAATGAACATCTTTCGCCAGTAATGTTTAAAAAAAAAAAACACAGAGAAAGTTACAAGCAGTCAAAGTAAGAATTTGCGTGAAAAAACGTATTTTGTGTAACTTTGGGGGGCCGACGCGCCCCCTAATCCTCTTCCTACGACCTTGAAATTTTACTAGAATTTTTTTTAAATAAAACTACACACAAAAAAATACTGAGACCAAAGAAAATATCACTTTCGAAATTACCTGTCACCCGAGTGAGTAGTCCCGGGGAGGAGGCTTCACAGGAGATTCATACGGGCCTCTTGATAGATAGCGCGCTATCCCAACATCCGTTAAAAAAAAAAACCTAAAGAAATAATAATAAATTATCTTTCTGTTCATGCTATTATTATTACATATTATTGCTAGGGCATAGTAGCGCTGCGAACTAAAAAAGATATATTGTGCTAACCTTTCAAGTTGTCACTCCATCCTTAGGCTATTTATGAAATTAAGCACTTTGAAAGGTGTGATTGTTCATATTCTGAATGGAGATAACAACCGCTATCCAAGGTGTATAACCCTGAGTCTACTTATACTCGGGCATTCACACAGTATAAGCTCAGAGGTCTCCGCATCTAGGCCACAAGACCTACAGCCTGCAACCTCCGAGAGTCCTATTTTGTGAAGATGGTACTTCAGCCGACAGTGACGTGTTAAGTACCCGGTGAGAGTTCTAAGACCTTCTCTGCTGAGATTCAGAAGTTTTCCAGAGGCCTCACGCGATGGACTTATGAACCTTTTAGATTGTCTATTTGACGATCGACACTGAGCTACGATTCTAGAGTCCTCCCACCTTCTTAAAAGCTCTGCTGTGTATCCCTTAGAAGGACCGCAGGACGGCTGAGGACCGCAGAAGCTCTGTTGGGCCCCTTTTTTTGCGAGATAGTCAGCCCTTTTATTACCATCTATATCCTCATGATCCGGAACCCACCACAGAGTAACTATGTTGTTGGCTCCTAGTGAGTCCAAGGTTGATTGTGGCTCCAATGGTCCTTCTGCGAAGACATTCGTTAGCACACAGCTCAATAGCATAGATTGCCTGGAAGATGGTGGGTATGACCGCATCGGGATACCCCGGGCTCCCATTGTTGAGTTTGGATCCATCAGTGTACCACACCTGTTATCCATTATTGATTGCTTTCACCATCCCTTTACATGTATACCTTTCAAGTATTATCACTTGGTAAAGGATCATTATGGCAGCATAAAGTCTGTGAGTTTAACAATTGGATTGGCACTGAGTAATTGTAAGACACCCAAATGTCCTTTGAAGTCTCCACTTTTTAGACAAATAAGATAAGACAGTCTTAGACCGCCCTGAAAAGCCTTCTTCTCAATGAGTATGGCCAGCGGTGGGATGCCCGAGATGATGCCACGCGCTTTTGTTGGACAAGTGCGCATGGCCCCCTTAATGGCCACACAGACGAGGCGATGGAATTTGCCGAGAGTAGTGCAGGAGCTCGCCATTTTGGTCTTAAGCCACCGTACTAGTGCTGCGTAGGTAATAATTGGCTTTATCACCGTGTTAAATGACCAGTTTCGAGGAGGTTCCCTAGGTTTTGCCGTGTAGTCTTTGACGCTTTATTGGTACTTTCTGTGAGATGAGAGTTCCAGTTGAGTTTACTATCTAGTGTGACTCCTAGGTTTTTTACCTATTTTGAGAACTCGATCTAAGTACCTCCCAACATTGGTTTGGTTAAGTTCACCTTCCTTCTTTTGGTGAATGGGATAATGATTGACTTTGTTGGATTGATTGAAAAACCTTTCTGAAAGCACTATTTGAGCGTCAGATTTAGTTCAGATTGAAGCCTGGAGCTTAATGTCCCTTCATCCCAGGCCACAACATAGATTACAAGGTCGTCAGCATAGCCGTAAGCACTGAATCCATTCCCTTTAAGCTCCTCTAAGAGTTCATGGACAACGAGTGTCCACAATAGGGGTGAGAAAACACCCCCATGAGGGCAGCCCCGAGTGGTCGTTACCTAAAGTCTACTTCCACCCAGTTCAACCATTATGCTTCTGAATTTCAGCATGATTATTACCCAATTGGTTACAAGCTTCGGGATATCCTTCCTTGCCAATCCTGCGGAGATTGCCTCATTACTTGTATTGTAAAAAGCACCTGATATATCAAAGAATGCGCACAGGGCTATCTGTTTGTACTCCAAGGCCTTCGCAAGTACTTGAGTAAGCCGTGTATGGCAGTAACAGCAGACTTCACTGCTTGATATACATGTTGACTTTCACAGAGTGGTTTAACCTTTAGATAGGTGTCCCTGACGTGAAAGTCATTAAGTTTTGTCAGTGTCTTTATCACAAAGGAACTTAGGCTTATAGGTCAAATTGCATTCGGAAGTTGATAATAGTTCTTCCGGCTTTGGGTCTTTTGTGTAGTTTTCTTAAGGTTTCCTTAGTGTACATAAGCCATTATGATCCAGTCAAAATGCTTTCTGTAGACGCTGAGCAACAGGAAGGATGGAGATACCCTTACAATGTTTACGCCATGTGGCCCTTTTGAACTCTCTTTGCTCTCTGTTATACGCAGTGAGGGCAGTTTTGTAAGTGGACCATTCACCAGTCTGAATAGCTTTCGAGCTTTTTGGCGAAGTTTGCTGAGATTGCCGTTCCACCAATAGACGTCCCTTTAAGATTTTTTGATCTTCTCTTTTTTTCTAGATGTGGAAAAAAATTATCACTTTCCCCACCCTGGTTGACGTCTGCGTGATGCTCCTGTTCGTTCTTACTTATAACATTTACACATATCTTTTCCCACTCACGCTCTTACAGTGTACGTTAGTTGTTTGGGCCGGTAACTAATAAAAATATAAACAAGTAAAAAAAGGCTGTCTTCGGCTATGCCGAAGGCTTCATACCTTCATAGGACTAACTCTTATCATTCTGGTACTTACAAACATCGGACCAACCTTAATATACCATTTCTATGAAAGGTATAAAAAAACAAATAATGTTCTAAATCAAAGTTGTAGATTTGCACACAAAATAATTTTTTTTTTAAAGAAAATGACATGAACAGAGAGGTTTCAGGTTCTTGATGTTGCCTTCATACGTGTTGCAGCAAATCAAAAACAACGCAAACAAAACCAACAACCACTCTGCTTCCGCCTTCAGCGGAGAACAGTCGGTGAATTCGAAGGAGCACTCGATGCCCGCAGAATTGATCGAAGACATGGCAATTGCAGCGGACGCAATGGAAGTAAATCCTTCCGTTCGGGGCAGCGGACTAACACCTCTTGTCACTACGAGGGACGAAAAGGACCCCAGTCCAAACGGTCCAAGTAGTGTAACGGAGTGCCTGGATATTGTAATGGCCAACTTGGACTGAGTTCCAATGGACAGCGATACTCAGATCCCTATGGATGAGGAGGACCTCATGCTCTCATCCCAGCCGGAGGAGATGAGCACTCCAGTTACCAAACTTTCTGGGGCAGGCAAGAAAAGTTACAAGTTCCACCGCTCCAAAGGAGTTGGTGAGCTTGAAGGGAGAAAGCTAGCCCTCTTGCAATTCGGTAAACTAATTAAAATTTCATACTTTCGTTTTTGCAGGAGGATGTTGTTAAATTGCAAATTCTTAATCTCGCCGTAAAGCTCTTTCTAACCAAGCCCGACTTCACTGCTCAGTCAGTACGTTTTCACTTTAGCACTCTACGGTCTTAATTATTATGTACATATGTACGTGATCGTGCACGTTTCCTGCGTCAATGTTTTTTCCCACCCAATGGCAGAACAACTGTTCTTTCGGAAAATGCGCGTAAAATCTCTCTCTCTTCGAAACCCAAGCCAGCGCTGGAGAGTAAATATTGCGAGCGTGATCACTTCCAACATGGGTCGCTCTCTCACTTTCTGAACATGCGTGCTAAAGGTTATACAGATTTGCCACCATTTCCAGCTGAGGCCCCTGACACTACAGGCACCGCGCAGGAGTCAAAAAATTCCACAGCAAGTGCTAGTGGTGAAGCAAAAGGCGACGTGCACACACATACGCCACAGAAGCAAAGCAATAAAAATGCGCATACACCCAATAATAATAATTTATTCTCAGAATCCGAGAAATCCTCCGCCTACTCGGAGTCTGGTAGTATCAGTAACTCCATTCTGTGTTATTTGTTTTATTATATATGGGGTAGGAAAGAATGTTATATTTAGAAAGATGTGTTATATTTACCATACCAATATGCGATAGTTCTACGGCCATAAATAATGCTTTATATATCGTTTTTTAATATCGGATTGAAACGAGACAACTTTTTGAAAAAGTAATAGTAAAGTTTTATGTGAATGAAAAAGAAAGTTGCTCACACGTATAGCAAAGTATACAGCAGGATTGTGATATGGCCCTGTATAAATACTTTTTGAATTTCTGGATGGATGGTCTAACGCATTATATATCACATAGCGTTCTTGCTGGGTACATACCTATGTACATAGTATGCAAAAAATAAATATAAATAAGCACTTACGTACATATATACAGTATATGGTGGAAGAAAAGTAATTAAACCATTTTACGGATTTTCTTTGATTTTACGGACGCAATTTCAAACGAATAGTGTGTAACTTGACGCATAAGCGCCGTTGATGAAGGCGTTAACCGTGACGGTGACGCAATGGATGTTTTATACTTTAAATTTTACGCCCACTCCGAATAGCAGAATATTTAAAGATAATATTTTTTATGTCAGATATACAGTCGGAGGAATGCCATTGCGTTTTCCAATTAATAAACTTTTTAGCATTTACTATATACATACATACATACATATATTGAACATATTTCTGCATTAAATTTCACATTGCAAAAAAATATGAACATACTTGTATTTTTTATTTAATGTGCAAATACATATACATACATACATTCATATCTAATAATTATAATTATTTGACATTCACACAACAGGGGTATTCGGGATCTGTTGTATTTGCCATTGTATTTTGTATTCGTGGTAGTAAAAATTCAACAATAAAAAAATACGTTCCAATTCAAATACAAGAGTGCAAGCAAATACAATGGTTGGACCCTGCTGTAAATGTGGTTTTTCTTTTGTAAATTTCTCACAGCCGATCACAAGAAAAAAGATGAATCGTCGAATCATCAACAAAAACATTAGTCGAATAAATGTATATTTATTTGTTGGTACTAAAGATTATCGGTTATCTTAGCAATTTGATTTTTCAATTATTAGTAAAAAAATCTAATATTTTCGTTTTTTTGCCTTTTCGCGGCATATTAAGTACATTTTTTTGTTATTTGTTAGTGGCACATAAATACATATGAACTCGTAAATCAGCCGCTCGGGAAATTTTACATTGACACGAAAACAGATATTACAACAGGGTGTGCTAGCGATTTACTTGTGTAATTCCGAATTCGTTGTAAAAATAGTAAATATTAATACGAATACAACAAATCCCGAATACCCCTAATATATCTCAATACTCGTACGAGCTTCTGCTAACATTTGAGGTGTGCGTTGTACAAAAAATGCAGGAACCTACAGTTTTATGCCGAAAATGAACGGCAGATGTATTTTATGAGAAGCTTGGCAGAAATACCTTTTTAGGTTTGCCACTACCTGCCAAGGGTCGCCCGCTATAAGAAAATATCTATGATTTTAGATTATACTGGCCCTGGCTGTGCTTCGATCACCGACCACTACACACCCTCTTTAGGTTCCTTTAATTGGGGGTACGTTTTAAGAACGCTTAAATATGTAGCCATCATCTTCGATGGAGCTACCTTAATCTGCTCTATATAGTTATATATGATCCATTATCGACTTAAATTTTAATATTAAAAAAATAGAACATAACTTAAAAACATAAAAGGCTTTCTGCCGTTATAAAATTCAAGCATTACTTTAAGGAACTAAAGTAGAAAAAAATTTTGAAATCATCATTTTGCACAGAAGGCACAAAGCTCAACTTTGTGCTCACCACAGGTACTTTTTCCGCATTTTGTGCATACTGTCTTCGTCATGCGGTGTTTTTGATATGGGCAGAAGGCGCAAATTTTTCTTTTGTTGTTTTTGTTTTGGAGCAGCATTCTCGGTGTTAGTCTCCCCAACTTGTTTCGATAAAATATTTTGTATGTTTTCGCGTACACATGACTTAAGAGTAGGAGTCCTCAAGCGCTCTTCCATGCATGGTGTGACTAGAGATGAATGGAGTTGCTTCATGAAATCACGACGAGAAAGGGATTTTTTCTTTTCACTTATCATATTGTGCGTGTAGATCACATAGCTGTTAACAAATGCACGACATAACACTACACATCTGGTAAAGAGTGTCAACGCCACCATTTGTTTTATTATAAAACTCGACCAAATTTGGCTTATCACTTGGTATATTAATTGTCCCTTCTTTATCTCACAAGAAGACAGCAAGTACACAATCTTGTTAGGTTTTGCCATGTACGAAAGCAGTGTTAGCTTGTTATCGTAGCAGAACATAACTGTGCCAGCTTTTCTCCCTTTTTGCAGTTTTATTTCCTGCGGAATTTCTGCTTTGTTGGCACGCAATGTACCAACTAATGTGAGCTTGTAACAGCGACTTTGCGAGCGGAACTGACGTGAACGAATTGTCCATCGTAATATTTCGATTGGAGCCGTGAACAGTTTTCGTAATTTCTTTTAAGCAATACTCACCAAGAGTAATATTACTACAGTTGGTACCCTTTGCTAAATAAGGCATTGCATCCACTGCATAGTATGTTCCACTATCGCAGAGAGTTATGATCTTTAGCCCATATTTAGCTGGTTTGTTTGGGATGTACATTCCGAAAAGGCATCTTCCACGAAATGCTAAAAACTGCTCATCAATCGTGAGATAGAGCCCGGGGTTATAGTTCTCCCGACATTTTTGCATAAACATTTCCCAAACATCTCTTATGGGAGCCAATCTTTCATTAAGACGTAAAGTTCTTTGAGACCTATCGTCAAAACGCAAACACGCCATCAAGAAAGTAAATCAGGAGCGGCTCATTGTTGCTATGTATCTAGTGCCAGAATATTCTGAGTTAAATAGTTCGTGAGAAGTCAAATGGTTATCTTTCATAACAGCGATTAAGGCCAACATTTTAATAAGAGCCTCAAGCTCTTTTTTATCAACTGGCTTTTCAGTGGCATACTCTGTAAAGAAAAGCTTGAACACTTCTAAAGGATCAGTAATACCCTTAGCCTGTCTTGTTGGTCCTCTAGCCTGATGCACTATATTTCCCGCTGAACGATGCCGTCTTCCTTTTCTTGTCTCCCATTTGTATTTATTCTTCCCACGTAAAATATTTTTTGAAAAAGGTATACTATTTTTGTGGGTCGGTTGAGTAGGACTATCACTTGTTTCTTCATCGCTGCCTTCCAGATTTTGATCACTGCTTTCATAACCGTCACTATCTACTGCTTCATCTGACGAACTTCCCTGCATCATTTCTTCGGATGGACTTGGTGCGTACTCGCTTTCGGAAGCACTGAAATCATCTTCTTCATCATCGGAAATATTTAAAATTCTCTCAATTTCATCGTCAGATATTCTATGTGCAGCCATATTATTCGCTAAAAAAAGTTGCACTAAACCCAATGTTAGTCGTAACGACTACCTTACTTTTATAAACACATACATACCCTTCAGCTAATCCACACAACGTGACTGTGTTCCTCGGCAGTAACTTTGCAACTGAACCAACTGTCACAATATTAAAAGAGAGGACGGTAGATAAAAAGAAAAAAAAGTTGCGAGAGCAAAAAGAAACAATGTTAGTCGAAACGACTAACATTGGTCAGCCAGGGTTAAGTTGGATAAACGTTGGATTTATCTCTTTTTGATAATTTTTTAACAAACGGTGGTTTTTTTATTATGCTTTGCGAAAACTAATGATGTATTTTTTCAAAAGGTGCCAACTTTAAAAATTAATTTCTTCTTCGCCTGAAAATTCTTTCAGAAAGTACGACGGCTGCCAACTATCGCAGTTTCAGCCTCCTTAACCGAATGAACTGATTGGACCCTATCAGTGTGGTTTAAGACCAGGTAAATCTACGATCAACCAGATATTCCCAGTACGCCATAACTTGGAAAATACCCAGGAAAGAAGAATCGACACACACCATATTTTTGTCGACTTCAAAGCCGCTTTCAACAGCACAAGAAGAAGTTTCCCATATGACGCTGTGTCTGAATTTGCTATCTCCGCAAAACTAATAGGGCTATGCAAAATGTCGCTGAGCAACACGACACGACGACATTGACATCATTGCCTTAATATTAGCAGCCCAGAATACAGAAGCCTGATCGCACGAGGAAATATTGATGAAAACGAAAGCCAGGCGCTTTATTATGAGCCATCATAAAATATTTTCTTCGAAGATGAAGCTCTTGATGACGACTTGATTGTAATTAAGAGTATAATTCGGAAATGAGGTCTTGCAAATTGCATAAGCCGGAAAGTGCATTTACTTGGATCGACCAACGCCTTTATTACTTGTATCGACCGACGCTTTTAGTTCCGATTAAGCGCGAAGAGAAAGAGAGGCGGCGATAGATTTAATTCTAATGCCGTCGATAACGGCAGCGACCAAAAACGAACCAATGTGACCATATGTTGAGTATTCTCAGATTTTAAAACAATAACTAAAAAAATTTCATTAAGGGTGGTATTATGAATTGCGAAGCTAATGACAAATATATCGTAACATTTTACAGGCTAAAATTCATCTGAATGGAATTTCCGTAACTCTCCTTAAAAATAATATGAAATTGAATCAAATTTCTAAAGTAATAGGTTTAAGTATTCTACTACACTTCTTGGAACACAGAAACTACGTTATTATAAAAATGTGACTGCATTAAAAAGTATGGAAAAGAAAACAATTCGCAAGTCTCGTAAAAATGCAGTTAAGCGTCATTGCATTAATTTTATTGGTTTTAACTATGGCGGTCTTAAACTTTAGCGCAATACTGCAACACATTTTTCTTGAAAAATTTAGGCGGGCAGTTATGATTTTTATTTATTTTTTATGTTTGTCAAAAGTAAAAAAGATGATTTTGTTAAATTGATGCCTTTAATCACAAAAACTTATCTTCCTTTTATTAATTTGTGATATTAAAAACCTAAATCAGAGAAATAGAAAAAATTTTGCATTTAAAAAAAATTTGATAAATTTACTTAAGGTGCTATTAAAGGCGAATTTATGTAAGGTGGTAGCGGTTCTATAAATGCAACGCTTTTGTGGGATTAAGTCAAATTTGATCTATTTTGTATTTTAATCAGCCGAAATCAATTTTACATTTTTTACTTATAACAAAAAAATTGATTTTGCGACCAATCACCAATCAGCTGATTAATCAAACCCACTTTATTTGAATTCGCCTTGGTGCTATTTTTCTTCACCAAAACCCATTGAATCCTTAAAATATGTGTGAAAAGATAATCGAATATTTTCTTAAATCTCGACGCAGTATTATTAGTGGATGGCGCTGCTATCCAGAGTAAAGTAAAGTAAAAATGAATTTTAGCATGTTGAAACTAAGGTAAAGAGTGAACAGAATCTATGTACGAGTATATTACTTTTTCTTACCAAAAGTAAAAAAAAATATTATTTAATTGTTTATAATTAATATTTATATACCTTTTTAGTTTTCATTTCTTACGAGCTTTTTTTTATTCAATCATACGAACATGCTTGGTATCTAATTGTGTAGGCTCAACACGCAAATTCACTCGGAGTTGAAATGCAGAGTATGCCCCATTGCTTTGGGGAAAAAAATTCATATACGAACATTTTTACAGAAGTTAATGACAAATAAAAACTTACTAGAGAGGAAATAAAAACTCCTCTTTTGTAGGCATGAAAATGAAATTGGTTTTTTCAAGATATTCCAAAAATTCCTAAAAGTGTCATGGAGCCCCTAAGGCATTGATTAATATTTTACAAACTAAATTCACATTTAATTTTGTGCGATATTTTGACCATTAGTAAAATACTCTTATTACATTTGTATATATGTAAGTATATCGACATTTTAATTATAATATCGGTATTAAACTGAGGTATAAAGTATTTTAAAATAGGAAAAAAATAAAAATGGAACAATAATAATAAATATTTATTAAATTTGTATAAATGGTTACCAACTACCGAAAAATGGAATAATAATAATATTGTTTAGTGAGATTTTTTGAATAAGTAATCAAAACGAAAAATGTTTGGAACTTGAACTCAGTTCGCCATGATGCTTTAAATTAAAGTATATAATTTAGGCTATTGAATGCTAGTTATCGCGTTATAACATCAAATTAAAATTGTTTACAAACCGAAACTTTTTAAGAAAATTACAATATAAGATGAAAAGCGTTTAAACATCCAAACATGAAAAGTTGTTTGTGTATAATATATGCATGCCTGTATTTATGTATGTATATTTTGGAGACGATGATGAAAATTGCTTCGCAACCCAACAATTCAGTGACATGTGTCTAAAGACAAATGTACCCAAACCTTCAGTTCATAAAAAAAGGACTCGTATACTTTTATGCACATACATACATACATATGTATATATTATGTGTATGCAAACATGTTTACAAGGGTATCGCTTTCAACTTAACAAAAAGTAAATAAGGAAATAGTCCCCATTTTTTTTTTTGTAATTTATTACATCTGCGTACAGGTACGGCCGTAACCAATTAGGCGCCCTGGGCGCATCTTGCTCTGACGCCCTTAAATGTTATATTTAATAATAAGAAATTGTATATTTTGACTTCTTTAACATATTTTTTTTTTTGGAAAATTAGAATGGTGCAAATGTGGGTTTAATACTATGTTTGCATATCCACAACAAATCTGTATGTTCGTATTTTCGAGATAACAATTTTGCAAAAATTAAAATGTTTTTCACGACAAACCTTTTCCGTTATTTTTTATAAAAGTAGTCACTGTTTCAGGGAAAAGGCGTTATGATTAATAAACTCGATCAAACCATTATACATATTTTTCTTATTTTTTAATTGCCATATCTAAAATTGTGAAATTTTATTTTTTATTTCCGCAAATTTCAGTCCGATGTGAGCTGATTTTCTTAAGCTTGATTTTCATTAGGTCAAAACCATTGACATCATCAATATGGCAGTGATTCGCGTTCCCAATTTCCCTTCTTTAGAAGTTCCTTTTTGGTACAAGAACGTAAAACTACAGGTAGGACTATACTAGAATACGGCGTGAATACTTGTTTAAAAGAAGTCTTTCCAAGACCTGCCTTTCCTGCTGAAATAGTCAAAAAAGACCAATGAACAATGTAAAGCAGGCATACATACTATATTACCCTTGTGTTTATTCTTAACTACTATAGAATTATATTATCTATTGAAAATCTTCTATTTTTACAACTCTTAAAATTATTTTAAACATCAAGCAATTTATTAAAATTTAATTGAAAATTATTGAAAGACAAATTTGTATATGAAAATAATAATATTAAAACAAGTTTGAATTAACAAAGTAGATTAATTATAAAACCTACATATACTTCCCCTCCAATTGAGAAAGATATTAATTAATACTAAATGTAATTTTTTTTTGTTTTCTTTGAAAGTGTTAGTGAACTAGAATTAGGAATTGCATGTGCAGGTTTTAATAAGTCTGTGGAAATTGTTTTGATCAAGTTAACTTTTTGAATTTTGAATACTTTATTGTGTTTAGAGAAAACTTAAAATGGGCCCTCTTAAGGTGGTAGTAGTTTCGACTTATGAACAACTTTAACAAACACATATTCACAGGAATCCAAATTTTTCTGAACAAAATAATATTCTTTACTATGATCCAAGGCACATCAAATATGAACAACTTTAACAAACACATATTCACAGGAATCCAAATTTTTCTGAACAAAATAATATTCTTTACTATGATCAAGGCACATCAAATATGTAGGTAGCCGTAGCAAACCTTTTTTTTATGAACTTTTTTCATATTTTATTTTAATTTGAATTGTCAAATTTTGAATTTCGTTGTGATACGAATGCTTTCAGTACAATTCAAGGTAGTTGATAAAATATTTTTGAAATTTTAGCTTTAAAAAGCAAAAACAAAATATACAAAGCTCAATTTCTTTTTTCAATTTTTCTACTGCTGCTACCTATTGAATGTGCCTTGAGTATGATGCACAATTTTTGAACGAACTTGTGAAAAATGTTCTCTCAGTTTAGAAAGTGTTTCAATTGTATTATCAAATTCATTATTATTATTTGAAACGATCAAATCTCCAGGTAATCTAAGTGTTTGTCCGTAAATTCTTCTGCAGAAGAACACCTTAAATCATCCTTAAAAGATATACGAAGTCCTAATAAAATCCAAGGAAAAATTTCAGACCTCACTGAATCAGACCTTAAACTGAATCATTTGATGCTGTAATAGCATTTTTTATGTGAATTGTGATTCTTAAACTCCTGTTATATTAAGTGGAATGCCGAAACGGGGAATATAATTATGTACAAATGCTGTTGCAATTGTATTCGCTAAAATATCTGTCTGTCATTATAGTTAAAATGTATTTTTTTTGAAACAGGTAATGGACCAACAAGATCTATATGTATGTGTTCAAATCGTCCAGATGGTATATAAATTTTTTGTACTGGTGTTTAAGTATGTTTAAAAATTTTTGATTTTTGACAGCTAATACTACATGCGGAAGTCCAACTATTAATTTCTTTACACATGTTAAGCCAAACATGTTAAACGTCTGCTAGTACGAACACTATGTGATAAATAATGAATTTTATCAAAAAATATATTCTTCATGGAATTTGGAACACAAGGTCTAAAAGTTTGTTGGAAAATATCACACCAACTATTGAGATTAAGAACTGGAATAGTAATTTCTTTTAAATGATTGTTGGAATTTTGATCAAAAATTAAGTCATGAAGTGTATGGTCTTTTTGTTGATCTTCATAAAGAGTTTAAAAATTTATATCTTGGGCTAAAATTGTGTTAATATCTGGAATACGTGAAAGTGTGTCCGCAACAAGGTTTTCTTTTCCAGAAATGTGATGAATATTATTTTATTGAAAGCGGTTTTTCAAAATTTGTAATGGTTTCAATTCGATCGGAAGATGGTCTAATACCTTCACTTGAAATTTCATAAATGAGAAAATCTAACTTATTAGTTTCGAAAATGTATTTAGTAGGTTTAATATTTGAACTATATTTCTCAAATCTTTTAAATACTAATTTTAAATGTTCTAAATGTTGTTCTTCATTATCGCTAGCAACATGTATTTCATCAATATAAACAAATTCAAATTCTAAACCGGAAAACACTTCGGTAATAAAACGTTGAAATGTTTGTGCACCGTTTCGTAAACCAACCGACATAAGTACGAACTCAAACATTCCAAAAGGTGTGGTTATTGCTGCTTTATGAATATCTTCTTCAGCCATTGGAATTTGGTGATATGCAAGAACAAGTTCAATTTTGGAAAATATTTGCTTATTGTGTAAATCTATAGCTAAATCATGAACATGGATAACCATTAGGTATCGTTATGAAATTAAGTTTTCTTTAGTCGTCACAAGGT
This sequence comes from Philophylla caesio, assembly GCA_963971545.1. Taxonomy (NCBI): domain Eukaryota; kingdom Metazoa; phylum Arthropoda; class Insecta; order Diptera; family Tephritidae; genus Philophylla; species Philophylla caesio. The sequence goes on along the minus strand of OZ020608.1, from coordinate 33,496,099 downwards.
CTCTTATCATTTGGTTATTTTTTGGGAACTAAATGTAAAGGAGATGCAATGTGGGAGTTTGAAGGTCTGCATATACCCGTCTTTACTAAAAATTCGAAATCAGTTTTTGTTCTTTTAAATTTAATTTGATCTAGACGACGAGGTTTCGAAAAAGGTAGAACTCCTTTGGTTTCAGTCTTGTGAACCGTGTGATGTTGTACTGGTTTAGTGTAATTTGGTTCACAGGTTATTAAAGGAAAATCATTTAAAAGGGTTGTCAATTTATTTTCAGAAATTGGTATTTTGAGTGAAAACATATCGCAAAATCCGGAAGATCCAGAAGCTTTTAATTTTGCTGTTAAATCAGTAATTTCTGTATTTCTTATATCAACTAATATACCGAATTTCTCATAAAAGTTAGAACTTAAGACCTAAGTCAATTTTTTAAAATTGTGTACCAAATGTTTTAATAGAGGAACCGTTAAGTGCAGTCAAATTAAGATCGGAATTTCTTTTAAATGATTTGAATTTGGAAGAAGGAATTACAGAAACTATAGCGCCAGTATATATTAAAAAATTTAATTTATTTAATTTATCATAAATAATGTTAAATTAATGTTATTTCCATTATTAGCCACCGTCATAATGAAACGTTTCAGTTTAAAAAAATTTGATTTGGTTGATTTTCATTTGTATTAAAATTACAAGGTTTAATACATTTGAAAGTGTTATTTTTAAATTTTCTATGATGCCAACTAATGGTTTGAATAATATTATCTCTTGATCTAGAAAATCTTCTTGAATTAGAATAACTTATATTTCTTTGGTCAAATGGTTTGAATAATATTATCTCTCGATCTAGAAAATCTTCTTGAATTGGAATAACTTATATTTCTATCTCTAGATCTTGATCTAATTTGCACTTCACTAATATCAGCAGTAATTTTGTTTAAAATTTTAAAATTTCAGTAGTTAATTCTGTTAATTTTTTACTACATTGTTCGAGAATGTTATTTTCAGCACTTGCTATTGGTAAATATTTAAGAGACTGAGGTTGATTTAACAAATCAAAAAAATTGTCCGCAAGAATAACATTTTCATATTACTTTCGGTTATTCAATAAAGTTAAATGAATTTGTATCTCTTGTGGTAATTTTTCGGATCCACAATTAAAAAAGTAATTCGTTCGCCAGATGCAGTTATTCAGTAATATTTTCACTGGATGTACTGAAACTTTGCAATACCCAATTCAGTACGCAAATATCCTTATTTTTCGGAAATCAAAAAAATTGTCCGCAAGAATAACATTTTCATATTACTTTCGGTTATTCAATAAAGTTAAATGAATTTGTATCTCTTGTGGTAATTTTTCGGATCCACAATTAAAAAAGTAATTCGTTCGCCAGATGCAGTTATTCAGTAATATTTTCACTGGATGTACTGAAACTTTGCAATACCCAATTCAGTACGCAAATATCCTTATTTTTCGGAAATTTGTGCAGATTTGTACTGCTTTTTCAACCATATTTTACTTGCAAAATAATTTTAATGAATTAGAAGGAAACTAAATTGCCCAAATCTGTCAATATAGAGTAGTGCTATAATTTCTGAACATAGGGTACCTAAATATGTAAATATTAAAGTAATTTGTTTTTTAATGTATGTATGGTCAAAAAAACTAGCAGCGAGTTCTAAAAGTGTACTGAAATGTACTGATTTTTTAGCGCTGAAAAAAACTGAAGGTACTGAATTTTGTGAAAAAATCTGGCAACCCAATTTACTACCCACAGGAAACTATTCTTCTCCCACAAAATTTCCCATTCAATGCCATTCAAATCACGTTGTTGATTACATTTACCAAATTATTGAAGACTTAAGAAAAATAAACTTTAAAATAATATCTTAAAACTATCAGCATTAGTTTTGAAAAATTTGTTCGTAAACAAGCTTAATTTTAATTATAAGCCCAGAATATATAAATAAATATACAAGTATGTATGTTGTTATTAATTACAACTTTCTTATAGTTGACGACCAGTAATATGAAAGTTTTTTCATATGAATTCGAATTATTCGAATTAAGTGTTTTTACACTTATGATTTATAACATGGTAAAGTAAGGTTTCATCTTTCGGTAATACGAAAAACTACTTTTTCTCCTAGTAGTGTGAATTGAAAACAAAATATTTAAATTTTGTTTCACGACAATATGAACATTCTTTCAGATTTTCATACATACATAAAATTACTATTTGATTGTACGAATTTTTAATTTGACGCATTGTTATGTAATCAGTCTAGTGAGTCTAATTTTATCAAATTCATAAAAGTAGGCATTTAAATTATGAAAGTGGTTAAGAGAAGCGAAAACAAGGCGCCCTTTGAATATGCGCTTTACCCAATAACCGGCCATGTGTGCGGATAAAAGTTTGGAATGACGCGATTTGCATGGAAATTACGGATAACAATTTACCCTTTCTGAATGTCACGTTCTAAGTAGTTGTTGTCACGAATTGTACAAACAAACGTACACGAGGTACTTAATAAACAAATTTACTTTCATTTTCTACAGAAAACCTGTGTGTACATGCTTGCATATCACCACTACATTGCCATACGAAAATGTGTATCAGCTTGTGCCATTAATTTGGAGCATATTTATTTAAAAGGAAAGATGTTAAATAATTTTGGTATTCAGACAAATTTTATTCCACAGTATACATGACGTTCGCTGTTATTTAGATGGAAGTTAAATAAAATAATTTCCATAAATTTATTATCCATAAATACAAATGAACAAAATATAATTTGTATGGGTATAAGATAATACAACAAACTTTAAAAAAATCAAAAAGTTTTTTTCTCGAGGGTGCAATGCCTAACACAATTTTTTTACTGTTATATAAACTTAATTTTCCATTCTCAAACAAAGATGACTAGAAAATAACTTAGCTAAGGGATTGCCGCCTTGCAGAATAAAACTCATCGAATCTAAAATCATAAAATCATTTCGATACTTGCAAAGTGTTTTGTGCTGCCATCTATCGGAAATACAATCTTTCATCTACTAGGGGTAAGATTAAAAGTCAATATATATACCAACAGCTGGAATGTTTTTATTTTCTTTGGAAATATAGAGATTCCGTCAAAAAAAGAGTTTTCCTTTTTGACAATGCGACTAACTTCAGCCTTTTTATTCGTGGCTTTTGATAACAAAGGTATTGCGCGCCTATATCAAAGATAATTGTATAACGTGCAAACTGAAAAAAATTGTTTCTAGTGTTTGGGTTATTTAGAAATATTGTGAGAAAAGACTTTTCCTAAACACGCGATAAAACTCCGCTTAAAAGTTATTATTTTGAGTGAGCTAAAAGTTTGAATATATAATGTGCGTCAGTCTTAATTTGCCGAAAGCTACAAGAAAATTGCAATCTATTTTGCAAATATTGTTGCTGGCACCTCTTCTGGTGTAAATTAATATGTAACATATGAGTAATTTTGAAACAACAATAAATGTCTATTAACGTAGTAGGGTCATTCACGGTATGAGCACAAACAGCTGATCTTTCTGAATTATATGTAACCGCATTTTGATATAAAATTTTAAAGTAGACTTATTTATTTTTTACAATGAATTAACAAAATAGTCCATGAACACCACATTGTTTCCGTGAACGTGATGCCATAAGCTCTCTTGCTAACAATCCTTCGGTGAGGCTCTTGCGACACTTTTAAGAAAGAAACACCGCCTTTTATGAGCCGTCATTTGCAGATAACTCACTTTCCTAAATCTTTTCTAATTGGGCACAAAATACATAACACAAATATACATCATATTCGTTCCTTTCATGAGCAAACTACACAAAATATTTTTTCAATAAAAACACAAATCAAATGTAAACAAATATTTTTGTTTTTATCAAATGAAAAAAAAGTTTAACAATTGAAGTATTTAGAATTCGTTATTATGGGCTATAAAAGAAAATTATGTGTTAAATATGTATGTATGTATTTACATAAAATTGAAAATCAACGACAACCGGCTGCACAGAAAAAAACCTAATAAATAAAACTTCATTTCAACTCCAGCAGAAACTTCTTACAATAAGTTAGAAAAATAGTTTATACTCATTTGGGGTACTCTTCCTCTACATTCCTTTGCATTTTCAAAAATGTTTCGTACTTTCAACGAAAATACAAGTGGTCGACCTTATATTTTTAGTATTTGTATTTCAGCTACATTTATTTGGTTTTTGAAAGAAAATAAAAGTAATAGTATAAGAATTCACATGTTAACATTAATTATATGCTGTGAAGATATCCTCTATATCGTTTGCCAATCTGCTCAAAATTAAGTGTTTGGCGCTGCTCCATAAAATCATCGTCATAGAAGCCCACCCAATTCTCAAAAGCCCCCTTCAACCGACTCGATCGTCTCGATCACATCAGCTCCTACATTTTAACAACTCTATGATATCTCAACGTCAATTTTTCGCTTTCTCAGTTCGCCTTTGGAACATGCTACCTGCTACCGAGCAGGGTTACATCGCACTGCAAGAGCACATTACTTATACTATTCAGCGAGTGAATACCAAACATATTACCGTTTACCTTTGTCAGATATTTTTAATATGGCAATATTTATGCATTGTTAATTTTTATCTCCTTCGCTAATTTTTAATCTCTTAATTCAAACCTCTAATTTTTGATTACTTTTATCTAATTTTTACTTAGTTTTAAGTTTCAATGTTGTAGGATTTAAAAGTAATAGTAATATTATGTATAAACTTAAAGCTTAAGGTTTAAATATGGTATTGTTTGATTTTATAGTGCTTTTAAATTTATTTTCAATATAACCTATGGATGCTGTATTGTAATAATAACAAAGGCTAAAGGAACGCCATGGACCTGTATAATTTATTTATGCCTTTTCAGTAATCAGTTATTTTTTTTTCCAAAAAAAAACCTGCCTTCAGTGCTTTTATGCGCATTAGCATTGAGGATTACCATCAGTTTCTTTATGAACCAATAATTGGAACTAAACCTAATTAATGTGGGGAAACCCGTGCGGTTCTACTTTTCCGAAAAAAAAATAAACCTTGGACAAACATTATGTTTTTGGTACGGTTTGAATACATTTGCGTCATATTTAAACATTTTACTTTACTTTCTAAAGAATAATCATTATCGAATAGACTTGTCTCTTTTAATTTTGGCAATAACACAGTGCGTTCACAAGCTCCTCTGTTATTTAAATAACGCACTAAAGAATACGACCAATAACACGCTTGCGAACTCCCTAATTGTGTTTTTTTCTGTTGATGTTATGCGACAATTAGTATTTTAAAAATCATTTCAATTCAAAAATTCATAGGCGATTAAATGCCAACTTTTAAGAATTATTTGCTACGTCTATGCCCATAGTTTGTACTTATAGTTATCTATCAATAAAACTTATTCCATTTAAATTTTTGAAGGAAAGTTAGCTCATCAACAAATTTAGACTTTAAACTTGACCGACTAAAACCGACTTGCAGAATATTCGAAATTATAATTTGCTACTGAATGTATTGCCGCTAGTTCGTTACTTTTTGCCGCAGATAATAAACGTATTTAATTTATCTCTTAAACTTGGCTTTGAAAGAATCATTTATTTTACCCTTCACAAAATCGGGAGTAGGTCCTCTATAGAAAATTATCGGTTCATAGCAAAGCTTTCTGCCATTCCAAAATTATTTAAGCTATTGTTGTTAACCGTTTAACGTATTCCATAGCTTCTGCAATTTGTAGCACGTAACGTGTGTTCTCTAAAGGGAAATTTACAGTTACAATCTTAATTGAGTTTACAACTCATGTTTCGAATGGATTCAGAGAATTTACGCATACCGGTGTTAGTAAATCATTCGACAGAGTAACTCATTCTTAATTTACTCATAAACTCGATCTCCTCGGTTTTCATTCTAATCTTCTTACCTCAACGACAGAACAAATCGAATCCTTTTTAAAAATGTTTGCTAGAGTGTTATTCATGTATCTTCCGGGGTCCCGCAAGGAGGCCACCTTGGTTCGATTCTGTTTTTACTTTTTATAAATGACATACCTTCTGTAGGAAAATATTCACAAATTGTATTGTACGCTGATGATATAAAACTTTTTAAGTCATTTAACACAGTTGAGAAAGGTCTTTACTACAACCATACTTAAATAGCATGTCTAATTGGTGTTAAGTAAATGATATGCCACTAAACCTGAAACTCTTTCATTGCTGGTCGCCTTGCCGTGGCGAAGGGGCTTAAATGCCGTTCTGAGAGTTCCCCGCTGGGAGCTTTCAGACCAGGATGAACTAAGAGGAAAGCTTCATATTCCTTGCAGCCATGTAGGGGCAGAGAAAACCTTTGTCCCTACGGGTCTGGGAGGAATGTGGAGATAGCCGCATCAGCACCACCCTAAGCTAAGATGTTGAGGTACCCGTGCCGAGAGATGAATGGTCAGCAGGTGGATATCGAATAGCTGGCATCGAACGGTCCCCTCCGATGCCCAGGCAAGGTCGGAGTGTACAAGCGCCATCTCTATGCATGCCGGCTCTTCGGACGAGTGACTAACCCTTTCCGTGCCTACTCGTGGGACCAACAATGAACAATGAAAACAACAATAAAAATCCAACACAAACATCAACTGACCAAACAACGACGACAACAACGGCAACGAACAACGGACAAACGACAGCGACGACCCTCCCTTATCGGAATGCGGGATGTGTCATCACGGAGTCCGATGAGAACACCCTGCTCGCCTCCAGTCAGGAGACGATAAAAAGTGCATCAGGCGTTACCACCCAAAGTAAGCCAAATGCACAAGCCGAGATCACACCCGAAAACGCTACCACCCAAAGTAGCCCTCCAGATGAAAAACCATCTACTTCGAAAGCTGCCGGACCTACCATTCACAGTACACCGGTGGCCGGAGAAGAGGATGACTCTGCCAAAAAGGGTGGTGTAAGAAAGAAGCGGAAATAGTCGCTCAACCAAATTCGTAAAAGTAGATACCAAAGGGCGGTATATATGTTGGACAAACTGTCCAACACTGGTACCGCCTCCGATTCTATTCAGTCGAAGGGGGTTGAGCACTATAAGCAGGTGATAGAGGAATACGAGAACTTCTTGAAAGAGAAGCCATCTATTCCTTCGTGCACACCCAGCCAGCCTAAGAACACGGGATCTCAGAAGAGAAACCGTTCAACGAACGAAAGCGGCAATGGGAATGACGGGAAGAAGCTTAAAAAGGTGACCCCTGCGCGCTCAGACACATCCCATCGCAACTATTCCGAGGTAGCCAAAGATGGCCTGCAGGTAGCAATCGTCGACGATAACTCGGAGTCGCCGGCGGCGATTCAGCAGCACTGGGTGGAGATTGACGTCAAATTGTCGAGCCTCGTCATGGATCACGTACTCGACAATCCGGCGGGTCCCCACCCGGAGTTTGACTCCTCCGAAACCTTCCGGGGTTATAGGGTGATCAGGTGCGCAAATCAAGCTTTCTTGGACTTCCTTGCCGGATGCGTCACTAAAATAAGTGATGCATTCGTCGGCCTTAAGCTAAGGCTGATTCCGGCCGGAGAGGTCCCCAGGAGGCCACGTGCGCGTATCTTGTTACCCCCATTGGAGGAGCCGGGCGAGAAGCTGCTACGCTGCCTGAAAATTCAAAACAGGCACATACCAGCAATTTCGGATTGGCAACTTATTAAAGTTGAGCAGCCGAATAAGACAAGCCGTCCCCTACTCTTGGCCATCTGCGAGGAATCGCTGGAGGCCCTCGCCAAAGCGGACAACAAAATCCGTTTTGGGATCCGTATGGCCAAGATGAAGATCATTCGAGGCGAGAAGGCTCCTGACGAAGACGACACTGAGGAGGTCGACGACGCAAGCCAGTTGCTGCGAGACGTCGCAATCACGGATGATGACCCCGGGCAAGATAAAATGCGTGCAGATTAATCTGCAGCACTCTAAATGTGCGACAGATAATCTGTCGATCTTGGTCGGTGAGGAAAACATCGATGTCGGCCTCATCCAGGAACCGTGGGTAAAAGATCTGCAGAGTATAGGCCTAACCAGCACAACACATAACCTCATCTATAGTGGTAACACATGTAAACCCAGGGCGTGTATTCTAATCAAAAAAGATTTAAATGCATTTCTCTGTTCAAATTACAGCACAGCAGATTTAACAGTGGTGAAGATAGAGTCCGGGAAGCATCGGAACCTGCATCTGGTGTCTGCCTACATGGCACATGACAGGGATGCTCCTCCAGACGAACTGAAGCGCTTCATCGCACAAAACCAAAACCAAACGAACATCATAATTGGAAGCGACGCTAACGCGCGCAGCACTATATGGGGCAGCTCCGAAACAAACGAAAGAGGTGAGTCTCTCCTCCACTTTATACTAAATATCAATCTCTATATTTGTAACAAGGGCGGGAAACCGACCTTCATTTTTTCTAGTTCAGAAAGGTTCTCGGGATGGGAAGAGGTGTTGGATATAACGCTATCGTCAGATGGTGTAATCGTAGATGACTGGAGGGTGTCAGACAAAGCATCGATGTCAGATCACTGTTTGATACTCTTCAGCATACGCGGTGAATCCTGCACCCCATCTCTATTTCGGAACCCTCGAAGGAAGAATTGGGTTAAATTCAATAATATCACGTCGAAAAGTTTAGGAAGCGGTAAAATCAAAAAGATTGTAACGGCAAGCGAACTAGACGAAACAGTTCGTAGGATGGAGAAATCTATCGAAATAACCTTTAAGAATTCCACCCCTTTTAGTACCCGTAAGAAAAAATCTCCACCTTGGTGGTCTGGAGAACTGAGGGAACTCAGGGCTAAAGTCAGGAAAACATTCAACGATAGCTACAGGTCCAAAGTATGGCAGCCATACAAGGACTCATTGAAACAATAATACAAAACGCAGTAAGGAAAGCCAAGTCAGAATCCTGGATGTCATTCTGCTCATCTGTAGAAACATGCAGGGAGTCCGCCAGACTGAGAAAAATTCTGTCGAAAGAGCACTCAAATCCAAGCTTTCTCAGGAAGCAGGATGGAGTGTGGACAGATAATGCCAGGGATACAGTGGAAGCCCTTACTAACACCCACTTCCCGGGGTGCGGCCAGAGACCAACAATATGGACTCAAACCAATCTTCCGGAACCCTCCGAGGTGGAACTGCAAACTGTTATAGACAGAACTAAAATAAAGTTCGCAATAAACAATTTTCAACCCTACAAATCCCCCGGTCCAGATGGGATCTTACCGATAACGCTGCAAAAGCTTGGGGAACACATAATCATATGGCTGGATCAGGTCTTTAAAGCCAGCATTCGACTATCACATGTTCCACAAAGCTGGAAAAGAGTCAAAGTGGTTTTCATTCCGAAGACAGGTAGAAGAACCCATGATGAAGCAAGAGACTTTAGGCCAATAAGTCTAACATCTTTTCTGCTTAAAGCACTAGAGAGATTGCTGGACATACATATCAGATCCATCATACAAGGATCAAAGCTATCGACAGCCCAACATGCGTATATTAAGGGCAGGTCAACAGAAACTGCTCTACACGAAGTGGTGGGCACCATAGAAAAATCAATCAACTTCACAGAATTTACTCTAGCTGCCTTCCTAGATATAGAGGGGGCTTTTAACTATATAAAGGTCGAGTCAATCACTCAATCACTACGAATGATGGGGGTATGGGGGAATGATGGTGAGCATGCGGCCAAGATTGTCCTTCCATTCTAAGTGTAATATAACCTGTTTAAATAGCTTCATCCACAAATCAAAGTGGTTCGAAAATTAAAGACCGTAGGACATACCAGAGGTTCCATGACAATAGCGTAGCAAAATGGTGCTTCCAGCGCTAATTGGGCCCTTGTCACAAAAGGACTAGGCAACGCTTCAACCAACCAACCAACCAAACCTTAAAAAATGAAAAGTAGTGTGGTTTTCAAGCGGGGGGTTCAACCGGCTTATTTTGATATATGTAACTATAACCTCGAACAAGTGTTTAACTACGTTGATCTCTGAATTACAATGGGACCTAAACTCAACTTCAATTTTCACATCAATGTTACAGTCACCAAAGCAAGGGGTGTTTTTGCGTTTGTAAAACTATGATCAAAAGAATTCAGTGACTCCTACATTGCGAAGGTTTTTTCACAACGTTGGTAAGACCAATATCAGGATATGAGTCCATTGTCTGGAACCCCCGCTATTGAGTTTCCTCAGACAAGATTGAGCCTATTCAAAAACAATTCCTGATTTTTACCCTAACCTGCGACCCTACATTATTCGTTTAAAACTTATTAATCTTCCTACGCTTGCTAATCGCATAGAAATGTTAGGCGAAATGACACGCTCCCGAGTTTCCAGGCATTCCCGGCCTCTTTTTCTGAAGTCTTGCAAAAATATTTTTGAATTAATCTTTTGATATATCAGACTCACTTTTATACGATACTTTGTACTCTCAATACATGAATTATTACAATTACGCTTTAATACAATTTTTGCTATCCAAAACAATTTCAATCAGCTGATAAGCTTGCTTTTCTGAACAGTTTTAGATCTCGACGCCCAACTAACTCCTGCCTTTTATGACTCGGCACTGCATATGCAAAATAAAAATTAAATTTGCGCGGTTGCGCCCCTTGCGTCTATTGAGCATGAAAGGAGGGTAAAAACCGTTTGTATTATTGCTTCTTTTGAAAAGACGCCACACTTCAGATCTAAATTTTTTTCTAAACAATCAGAATTAATGAAAATAAAGTTTACATTTTTCTTGCTATTTTTCTCGTTGCATTCGTACATATGTGACAACTCACAGACGTTAAGAGTCATTGTGGTGCTATGCACTATCCCGAAGCCATGTTGAAGCTACACCGGGCAGAGGTGGTGGTTAAAGTACGGGAGTAGCAGTACCTCAAAAATCTTTACGACTGGGGAAAGCAGAGAGATCGGGATGTAAGGTATGCCCCTTCAGTGGGGACCATGGGTTTGGAGGCTTTCGCATTCCAAATGGCCGCCTTAAGTTCGTAACCGCAGAATACAATCGGTGCGCCCGTTTTTTCTTTGGGCAACAGAGGGAGGATGGCGACACTCTGCGGAGACATAGTCAGCAGGCCTGCAAATCGAGATGACTATAGTCGTCTGATTCAAGGGATAGCATAGGTCGCCACGTTATGATATTTTTCAGACCTGCGTTAGGTACGACTAGATCAGGCGAGCTGCAACTTACCATAATCCTGGTGGTAACGTCGTCATTCTTTATGCAGACTGTCGAATCGTTTATCTGCTCTGCTTGAATATCAAAGGTCGTGGAGCGTGTTAAAGTTCCCTACTACCAATTGGTTTTTACCTCTGAGGAGCGCACCTATGTAACGGTGGAAACGTCCAAATAAAGTTTTTAAGCAGAATGAATTCAATTTTCGAATGTAGCACACCAACATTATCTAACTAACCAAGAAATATGATGCTGCAAAATCAGTATTACCATGTGATATTAATTTTTTTTTTTGTGAACGGCCTATCCAGTGGATGAAACATACTTCACTAATGTTATAATATCTACGAAACTATTTGATTGAGATATGAACCATTTGTTAATATAAAGCAATTGCTTTGTTTTGTTGGTTATTCTCCTCCCTTGGATTTTTATGCCTATGACCATTTTTAGGAAAATAAACTCTTTATTTCAATACCTATTGAATTGGAGATATAATCTTAAGGCAGAAGCGGAATGACATCTACTTACTGGTATGAACATTAGAGTGGGTAAATTTTTTTCTCGACAAAGCGGTTATCAAAATCGTTAACTACGATGAATTCTAAGAAAATTTGCCCAAGAAACCATGGGTCTAAAATCAAAATCGAGCTTCCGGTGTTTAACGAGAAACTTTTCGTATTTTGTATTTTTTAAAAATCTGTCGATTGATTGTTAGATTTGCACTTGTTTTCTTTTTTTAATTTTATTTGTTTGCTATTATTTTATTAACTTCTCAGAGAAAGCAAAGCAACGCTGATGAATTACTAATAAAGCTATTGTTTCCGAAAGCATGGTTTTGAATTACTTTGATACAATATTGCAGTTAGAAGTTTTTACTCAAGAAAGAAGCGTGTGTCTCTGATTTTCGCGATTCTAACATTGTAAAGCAAAAGTTAAGCTTCTTTTTATTATGGAGTCATCTGCTATATCAATTAGTTCTTCTGCTAATGATATTACATTATCAAATCACTCGGAATCAAATTTGGTGCCTATGCCAGGTCCAAATTTTAGTGCTTTCGGTTTGCCAAGTGATTTACACGATCTAAATTTGCCCAATTGCCGCGATGTTTTAAAATTTTTTTTTTCTGAGTGATCGGTCTAAAAATGGAAATAAAATGTTTTCGTACGCATATTTTACTCCACAAGTGGCGGATAAATTGATTGAAATTTGGAGCAAATTAAATATTGGCATAATGACGAAGAAAACCATAACAAACAATCTGAAAACCTTGCTAAATAAATATTCTAAAGAAACAAAAGGCACGTCTACATCTGAAAACTACAGCGCATAACAACAGACTATAAACAACTTATTCTATATTGGAAAATGCAAGTGCAATTTACAAAGCAATTATTCCTCATGTGGTTTGATGCCGTATCATCTACACGAATTTTTGACTGATCAGCATACCGCAAGAAAACTGACAATTCTAACAGTCTTGGCGGATATTGTTGATTTGGATTTGGCTCCGACAGCTACTGAATATTGATCTTACCGGCCTGACTCATCAGATATGGACGTTGATGAAGATTTTGTATTCAAAACACCAAATCCAGAAAGGCTAATTGTTCTTAAGCGCGGTCCTTATACGAAAAGGCTTGATACCCCCAATTATGCTATAATATGCGACAGATTTGGTGGATTTGGTTAAAGAATCTCACATCGTGGTTATGCGAGAACCTAAAACCGAGCTCTTGGGTCATTTAACACTCAATGCTGAGGACGCTGTCACAAAACAAAATCTGCTATACGAATTCTTTGTTAAAAAGAACTTAGCTCTTTTCGATCTGGTTGGTATTTGCTGCGACGATGAAGTCACCAATACTGGCACGCAAAACGGCATATTACGACGATTTGAAGTACTGTTAGACAGACCATTGCACTGGTTTGTTTGCTTGTTACATTTTAATGAGTTACATTTTCGCCACTTATTTGCGCGCTGGAAAAATCGACTAAAAGTGGACCGCGAACTGACAGTGGAGCTCTGACAAAATGAATGGAAACCTGTGAACAGATTCAGGTAAGCAATGAATAATTACTTTTTATATTTTTGGTTCTAAATAAGTAACTTGTTCTTTTTGTAGGTTGTACCCGACTTTCAGCGTATATTGCTGGGGAATATGCCTCCTTCCATGTTGTCAGAACAGGAAAAAACTCTTTCAACGGACGTTAAGTACTTGTATCGGATAGCTAACGCGATTCATAACGGTTCCTGTTAAGAATATTTAGGCAACATGAAACCTGGACCCATCGTTAATTCTCGTTGGTTAACCAAAGCTAGTAGATCTCTGCGATTGCACGTTACGACAAATTCACCATCCGAAAATTTAAGAATTTTAGCAACGTTTGTCATAAAAGTTTACGTACCTATGTACTTTATGTATGTATGTATGTATTTTATGTACTTTAATTTTAATTATTACAACTCGGTTATATATGGCAGTTCACTCTTATGTAAATTTATTTGTTCAACGCAATATTTACCACAAAATCTGCGCGAAATTGTTAATAATGTTGTTCAAAATAACTCATATTTTGCACATTTAGAAATTGTGCTACTAACAATGCTTTTTGTACAAAAAACCCACTATAAATTTTGAATGCACTAATTATGTTGAGATGATAAACTTATGTAGATAACAATAGCATTTTGTCGGAGCCGCCCTCCACGTCATAAATTCCTCCACATATTCAAGGAACCGAGCGATTTGTGCAACTGCAGACTAGCGTTTCACGTCGAACTATTGAAAAAAATCGCGATGGTGTTATGGCAGTCACGGTTTCAAGTCGAAACGCAGCATCTAGGATGGACAGCAAACAAGACCTTAAAACTAATTTATTCTGAACTTAAGAAGTATATTATTTTTTGTTTGGCCCTTAACAGTTAAGTTTTTGTTTTGTATTTAGATATAAAATTATATTGTTTTCTACAATGCGATTTGGCGGAAGATGAAAGCTATTAAAGTTTGAAATCTAGAAATTTTATATTTTAATTTTTATGGATGGATAGGTAACATAATTTAACATAGAAAGCATTCAAATTTTTTGGATTATAATATTTAAACCTTCAATGGCATTTTTTAATTCTTTTGGATATATTTGCTTATTAGTTTTTCTTTTGCATCATATTTTGTTTTTAATTTTAAACCAGAGCTTTTTAAAACCCGATCTAACATTTTATAAACATCTTATTTATTTTTGTTTTATTTCTTAAAATTACAAAAACCTGAGCCATTTATTGATGATTTAATGGCCAATTTCATAAAACACTTCTTTTACATAAACCTAAACATCAAAATTAGTCAGTTATCTATACAGCTTTCGAGAGCTCATGAAATTTCCTTTCGAACAAACCCAAACATAACCACTTTTAATAGTTTTCTTAAAAGATTCAATAACATTTTAGAATGTTTTAAATTTCAGTAGAGCCCTTTCTTAAAATTGCAAGTATATAGAGATCATTAAGATCAACTTGATATGCATCACAAAAAGAACGCTGACGAGAAGGTGTAGCAGCCTTCGAAACAACTGTACGGTCACTGCTTTGTGTATTCGGCTCTAGTTGTTGTTACTATTTTCCACTTCATTTATTAAAAAAAAAAAAAAAACGAAAAGTTTCTCGTTAAAAACCGGAAGCTCGATTTTTATTTTAGACCCATGGATTCTTGGGCAAATTTTCTTAAAATCTATTGTAGTTTACGATTTTGATAACCGCTTGGTGAATTTTTAATGCTCCATACAAATTGACCCACTCTAATGTACAAAGATATTTGTTGTCTGACAGGGCGTATGAGTAACCGATTAAAATTAAAATTAAAGGATCTGGCAGAAGTGAATGCAGCCGTGATGATAAAATATAAAATTTTATTTTTTAATTATACGTATGTGAATGTACATATGTATGTATATACATATGTATTTACGAAAATTGGTAATATTATTTTAAGAAGCTATTGTAATGGACTGCAGTAAAAACTTTGATTTTTTTTTGCTATGTGACTAGTGGCATTCGATTAATGCATATTGGTTTCTAAATTTGTATTGAAAGCTAATATTTGAACTTAATTTTGCTTCATATTAAAATTCGATATACATACATACGTACATATGTATCACTGTCGATGTATACAAGTTTAATTGTGAAAAAGTTTAAAAACTACACCGAGAAAAATATTGCCATGTAAAATTAACATTTAGCAATGTTATTTGTAATGCAAACGAAAAAGTGTTAAGTTCACATCTGAAATTGCTAAATTAACTTTACTTTTGTCATGATGCTGTTAAACGCTGTATTAAAACCAACTTCTCATCATAACAAAAACGTTGATGAAAAGAGGTTTATGTAAAAAACGACAATAAGGGAAGCAGTACACATAAACTGCATAAATGATATGTAGATGATTCAAGAAGAAAATATTCGAAAATCGTTAGAAAGAAAAGTTACAATTCAGCCATATATAATATTATAAGTTTAATATATTTTAATGCTGAGTTGCTTGGATTAAGGATTAAGGCTCATGCGCAGGAGCTTACTTTTGCCGGGAGTGTCTTCCTCCTGGTTTAGATATCATGAGAAGCAGTTTACTTCCTACTTTGCCCAAGAGGACGAGTTGGTTTATTGTACCAATATTGAAGGTTTGATGGATACATTTAAGATCTCATACGACCCAGCAGAGTGGCGTATTTTCATAAATTCTTTAAAAAGAAGCCTTAACAACGGCGGTTTCTATACTTCCATTCCTGTCGGTCATTCCGTACAACTCAAGGAAACCTACAAGAACTTGGAATTGATTCTTTGCAAATTAAAATATAAAGACCACGGTTGGCAAGTGTGCGATGATTTCAAAATCTTGGACATGGCGCTCGGACAACAATTTGGGTTTACCAAATTCCCTTGCTTTTTGTGTCTATGGAATAGTATAGACCGAACAAATCTCTGGACCAAAAAGTGTTAGCCCCCGAGGGAGCTTAAAGTTGGCGAAAAGAATGTCCTGCATAAAACTTTGGTGCCTCCTCATAAATTTCTTCTACCACCGCTTCACATAAAGCTGGGATTGATAAAGCAATTTGTAAAGTCACTTCCAAGAGATGGAAATTGCTTCAAATACTTAATATCAAAGTTTCCAAGCCTCTCGGAGACAAAGTTGACGAGAGGTGTTTTCGTTGGACCAGATATTAGACGGCTTATGGCTGATCCACTATTCATCACAACCATGACGGATCCTCAAAGAGAAGGGTGGATTGCCTTTAAAGAGGTCATAAAGAAATTTTTAGGGAATAACAAATATCCTAACTACAAACAAATCGTCAAAAGATTGTTAAAAGCATTTCAAGCTTTAGGTTGCTTGATGAGTTTAAAAGTACATTTTCTTCATTCCCACTTCGACTACATTCCAGAAAATTTTGGAGTCGTGAGTGAAGAGCAAGGTGAACGATTTCACCAAGATATTAAGGAGATGGAAAAAAGATACCAGGGAAGATGGAGCGTTTCAATGAAGGCAGACTACTGTTGGACCCTTCAAAGAGACCTTCTCGATGCTTCCCAGAAGCGAAGATGTACCAAACCGAGTCTCACTGAGAAAAAGAAATGTGTTTAGTGCTTACTAATTAATGTATTTTACATAAATAAATTAGTTTTGTTACGCAATTATAAATTTTTTTTAATCTGTTTTTTAATCTTTTATATTTTATTATGAGATGATAACTTGTTTAACATATACACCTACATTGTCAGAAAATGTGACGATCTATGACAAAACTAAAGTTATTTTCGGATTCAGCACACCCAAAACATAAGAATTACATAAAAACCCTAAACAGCTCTCAATTATTTTTTTTTGCTGACTTGTGTTATTTAATAATAAATAAATATTATTTGTTCTTTTCGATGGTTATTGCAACAATTTTATAATTAAAGAAACTACATTGATTTGAAATGTGAAGGTACAAAAGGTCCAAAAAAATATCCATGATGGCTTTTTAAGAGCATGGCTAAGAGGGCATAATAAGATTTTAATTCGAATATATGGGCTTAATTTAAGAGTCGAAATTTTAGATGAACAAACCAGCAGATGGGTAGAACAATTAGTTCAAAACAAATAAAATAAACCAGATCCATAAATTTATGAGCAAATAAAATTATTGAAAAAAGTTTTTTTGGGGTTAATGGTAAAAATATATTATGTACGTACACATTCGAATGGAAATTAAAATATATTATATATAATAATGATATTATTTATTTTATTTATTTATTAGATTTAGTCATAACTAGACTGCGGATGTTTATGCAAAAAACGTAAAATCTTTTTATGAGTGTTTTATTCGTTCACAACCATATGTTTACATTCCAAAACAACTTCTCTTCCACTGTTTACAATAAGCAAAGAATATGCAAGATATATGCAGGTAATATGCATGTTGTATGCAAATTAAAAAAAAACACAATTTACACTAAGACAAGCAGCTGGAAATAAAATGCATGTAAGCAGCCCATGGCGTTTCGGATTTTTTGGATACAAAATACGTAATTTTAGTTCTACACAATAAATTACAACTGTTTTCTCTAGATTTTGATGCAGAAATGTTCACGCTTATCGGTTAAAATGAGTTTGTATGCTGAGAAAGACCGCCCAACATCACAAGATGTAACCGGAGCATACTTAAATTTGCTCCAATTCGAATGTCAGTTTCTATAACGTTGTTGTTACCCGAAAGAATTTTTGCTACTTATGATATGTCCCCGAAAGCGGGTTTCTTTTTAAAATAGCACCAATTTTGGCCGACACTATTTGCCCACATCCTCTAGGCGTAACATAAAGTCCTTCGAATGTTGCGATTAATAATATATGCAAATATGCAAGTAATATGCAATATGCAAATTAAATGCAATATGTAAGATATGCAAAAATAGATGTGCGAATTTATAATTTTTTATTAACAACATAAATTTTTCTCTCAGAAACCATAACGCTATATCTTTTCCTTTAAAATATGCAATTGCATAAACATCCGCAGTCTAGTCATAACAATACAATTATTATACTTAAATAGAAAAGGAGTACTAGCGGCTGGAATATTCATATTAATAATCAGCCTTATCGCGAATTTCAAATGAACAAAGATTCCCATAAATAACAATGCTATACAATGCCTGTAAATTGATAGGAATGAATTGTTCGCATGAAATGCATGATACGGCTGGAAGTTTTTTAGTTGTGGAATTCATTTTTGAATAAATATTAAAAGAATCTTCTATGGCAAAAAAAAACGTAAACAAAAGTTGTTTTGCAATAAAAATCTATTCAAAATCGTCTCTTAAATATCGGATTATAGCAAAAACTTACAACAGAAAACAATATGAGTAGTTGGTAATAAGACCATACCGTCGATTTTCCATGCATACCTCGAAAATCCGAAAATTTAATTTAGGTTCGAACCTCAGTCAGTACGCAAACTGATTTGCAGCTAGCGTCGCGACAGTTCGCGATCTGTAGATGAGAGCCGAGCAACCCCATATGGGCAGTGTTGCCGCGCGTAAGTTTTCGAGAGAAGTGAAACGACAAAAAATCATATTCACCCCTATGCTGAAATCCGAACGTTCGTAGTTACGAATTCGTAGCTCTGTTCCGAAAGTTCGAAATTTGGTATGCTGAAATCCGATCGTAACTATCAACCGCGTTGACAACCAAAAACAGGTATTTCGAAGTTCGTAATTATGCACATTGGCAGAAATATACATGTACCGATATTATTGCAAGTGTAGAATGAAGTTTAATATCAACATTTGCATATAAGCCATTTGATAAGAAGTTTTCGTTAATTAAAGGCAGAATTGCATAAATATGCATCGTATATATGTACATTCTTAAGAGATGATCTAAGTACAAATTTCTTAAATGACGAAGTGTGTGATATTGTCAATTTCATTGCTCTGATATATTAATGTTTAATGGTTTAAAGATTTGTGACAAGTTTTCGCCTGAACAAAGAAGCATTCATACAAGAAACATACTGCGTACGATTTGTTTGTGATCTTTGCATATATATACACACGTAATAAATCTAGTTTTTCTTGCATAGTTTATATTACATACATATGTACATAAATCCAAATAGTAATTGGGGCGATTTTTAACTAAGAAATTAGGTATTTACGAAATTAAAAAAAATGGGTGCTGCGAAGCCATCTTATGAACAAATTTTCTGTATCTCAATAACATTATTATTTATCGTCACAAAATTTGGTGGACATATTCCTTGCCATCGCTATTAATATCGTAGAAAATTTTTGAAATCGGATCATAAACATGCCCACCTCAAATATAACGAAAATTTTTGAAAATGCAAAAACTTAATTTTTCCGGTATCCATTAAAGCAAATTGAGTAAAATTTGGTAATTGGGGCGATTATGAACTAAGAAATTAGGTATTTATGAAATTTTAAAAAATGGGCGTTGCCACGCTCACTTAGGAAAAAATTCCTGTATCTCAATAACGGTGTAAGGTATCGTCACAAAATTTGGTGAACAAATTTTCCTCAATATCGCTGTTATCATCGTTAAAAAGTTTTAAAATCGGACCATAACCTTTGAAAAATGCTAAATTTCGTTTATTCTTTATCTATTGGAACATATTAATTAAAATTTGATATTTAGAGAGATAGTTAATTAAGGGTGAACATATTGTCCTTCATACCATTAGCATTACCGTCAATAATTTTTGGAATCCTATCATAACCACGATTAAATTCTATATAATGGAAATTTTGAAAAATGTAAAAACCTTCGTTTTTCAGTATTTTTTGGAAGATATTGAGTAAAGTTTATTACTAGCTGCACCGCCCATACAAAAATACTTCGCGAATGCCATATGGGTTGCGTACGATTTGTTTGTGATCTTCGCATATATATACACACGTAATAAATCTAGTTTTTCTTGCATAGTTTATATTACATACATATGTACATAAATACAAATGTACACATGTATATACATACATACATGCATATTTGCTTATTTTTGGATTTATACACGTTTATTTTCCTAAAATTTGTTTCGCTCTGACACCAGTGACTGTTCGTACAAAAATTCCACAATTGACAGCTCCGACGGATTCTGGCATACCGATATTACGAATTGCGAAAACAGTCTACGAATTTCAAATTTACGATTACGAAAAGCGGATTTAAGAATACCGATTTTACGATTCGTAGCGTAATCGAACGTACGACGGATTCCAGCATAGGGGTGATTATTTCGAAGCTGATGGAAGTGAAATATTCCTAAATTGCTTTATATATGACCTAGTCTAATCATAACGGCAAAAGTCCTTTGTTCGACAGTTTATACATAGTGTATACTTTTTTTTTTAATAATAAAAAAATTTATTTTATTTATATATCTTTTTAACAAATAGGCATTTATATGTTGCATGTAACAGGTACGTAGTGATGCCATTCGTGTATCGAAAACCAGTTTTGATAGGCCGCAAATTAAGCATAAATTGGTTTTCGTGTTTATGCATTACTTAAGTTAATACAATTCGATATTTTACATATTTTGAGATATTTGATCATAATCCATTATAAACATGGATATAATAATATTGGGTAAAATTTTTAATGCATTTTTATAAAGCCATCGTTAGGATATGGTTATATCATTCGAATCAGTAGAATCATAAATCGTCAGGGATTTAAAGTGCTTCATCGATTCTCCTCTTTTTCTTTGCCAAAATATCTAGTATTTGGTCACTAGTAATCTCAATGTCTCGATGAATATTTAGCAGCGCAGATACGTCCTCAATCTCCGTAAAGTAGAAAAGGACCGTTCACTCGAAGCCACCGTGACTGGCAACGTGGCACTGATTTGAAAAAGTCGGTAAATGTGTTTGTAGAATTGCAAATTACGAAGGCGGTTTAACTTTTTGAATAATATATACATTTTCGGCAAAAAACATTATCTTTATCAACATACATAATCTCCTTTTAACTATGTATTTACGATTAGTCCATCATTTTTCCAATTGTTTTATTTTGACCCAACCAGCCATTTCTTCAAGTTTGGAAATAAAAAGTAGTCGCATGGATTTTCGCCATGGTGACACCACACGTGTACATTGGCGCTTTTTTCGAGTGTAAGCAATCACCCATCCCACGGAGAGCTTCTTCATATCCAAATATTCGTATAAAATGTGATGTGGTTTCTGAGTTGAGATGCCTACAACCTCAGTCACCTCACACACTTTCATTCTCCGGTCATCAAATATCATTCAGTGGATTTTATCCGCGACTTTTTGTATAACAACTATAATAGACTTCATTTAAAGGCATTGGAATAGCGATATTTATATTTTATTTAATTCATTTATATTTGAGCAGTGCAATTAAAGTTAATCGAATATAATAAAAAAAAAAGAATATTGTAATTAATTTTCTTAAACTGAGAATTCACAAACAAAATCAATTAAATTCAATTTGAACCCATTTGTATTCCAGTTACTGGGTAATAATTTTTAAAGTTTTTGTCTAGAGTGAGTTTTTGTTTGTTTTTATTAAAGCTATCAAATAGATTTCAGTCAAAGTTCCGGAGGGTACTTCTTCCACATCCGTTTCTATTATAGTATACTACTCTGCTTACTGGGTTGTGTTCGAGTTAGTTTTAAAAGTATTTATAAATTCAAAATGTATATATGATACTTTCGCAAAAAAAAAATGTATGAGAGAAATGTCCCGACAGTGCCTTCAACCCGTTCTGGTTTCAAATTCAAATATCTCTGCAAAAAAGGAACGCGATGGATGGCGCTAGGTTCGATATAATAATAATAATAATCCCAACGGTTTTATCCCTACATACCCGCCCGACCGACGCAAGGGGCGCATCCGCATGACGCACGGATATATAAAAAAAAAAAAATTTTTTCATATATGTTGGAAAATTATTAGAAAATTGTAGGTAGCTGAAACGATCAAAAAAACTAGAATGGATATAATCGCCATATATTTACTTACGTACAGTGTTGCCGTCCTATTGCTTAAACGAGTTGTCATCACTCGGTCTAAAATGTATCCATTTTTAATATTTTAAGAATCCAGGTGCAAACCTGCAAATAATCACATAACTGCATTGGAACAATAATATTTACTACATATTTTAAGGCAAAGGTTTTTATTTGAAAAATTATAAAAATATGAATTTCATTTGTTTGAACCCTATAAAATAATTTAAAAAAAAACACAAATTCCTAAAAAAAATAATATGGATAGATAAACGCGATTTGCACTTATGTTTGTTAAACATGTTACCTATGTACATATGTATATCTATGTACATATATACATATATCTATGTTAATAATTTCAACATACATACGTGTACATATATTGCATAAAATATTTATCACTGAAAAACATTCATTAGAACATTTGGTATTTTTTAGAACCATCGTAAAAACGATATAGCTTGGGCTCATATAATCGGCTTTGCAGTTTTTGCCCAACACAGCATTTTACACGAAAAACATGAGATAAAGTACATAACAGCCACAACAGAAAGAGATAGACAAATTATTGCGATGTTAGCATCGAACTACAGCGCTAAAAGCAAGGTATAAAATTAAGTTGTACACCCTTTCACAAATTATAGTACAAACACATATTAACATATTTGGACAATTTATTTATCTTCCAAATATTTAAAATTATTTTTGCCAGTAAAAAAACTGTCAACTGTCCCTGATAACTTGTAGACACTGGAAACTAACACTTCCTCACTACAAAATCAAATGAGCCAAAAATCTGCATATTTAAAACAATTGTTGCATTTTTTTTTAGTTAAAAATTTTGATGAAATTTTGTTTAATAATGTAAATTTTGTAAATAGTTTAAAAAATTGGTGTTAAAGTGCTTCTTAAAAAATGAACCATAAGTTACTTGAAAAATATTTTTAATTAAATAGAAGAGAAATAAAGTGCCTAAATCTGTCAATATGTGGTTGTGCTATAATTTGTGAACATAATATGTATATGTATATATGTTGTATGTATGTTTTTTCTCATTTGTTTTGCTATAATAAAGGGTGTTTTTTTTAGAGGTTTGTTTTTCGAATAGAGATAAAACTGGCATTTTGTGGTCAAATGTGGCAACTCTAATGTCATTTATGTTCAGTTTGGTTTGCCATTTCATCATGAACAGGTTGACAAAAGAACAACGCTTGCAAATCGTGCAAATTTATTTCGAAAATAATGGTTCAGTTCGCGAAGTTTACCGTGAGTTCAGTGTTCAGTGATGAGGCTCATTTTTGGTTGAATGGCTACGTCAACAAGCAAAATTTCCGCATTTGGAGTGAAGAGAATCCACATGAGACCCTTGAAACGCCATTACATCCACAAAAACTGACAGTTTGGTGTGCTCTATGGGCTGGTGGAGTCATTGGGCCATACTTCTTCCGCAATAATGCTGAAGAGGCAGTTACCGTTAATGGAGACCGGTATAGAGCCATGATAACCGACTATTTTGTTCCCGAATTGGATGGCATGAATGTGGATGAGTTGTGGTTCCAACAAGACGGCGCTACATGCCACACAGCGCACGTCACAATCGATTTATTGAAGGAAACATTCGCTGAGCGCATAATTTCGCGGAATGGACCTGTCAATTGGCCACCAAGATCGTGTGATTTGACACCATTGGATTATTTTCTTTGGGGATATGTGAAGTCGCTCGTCTACACCAACAAACCAGAAACGTTAGGGGAATTGGAAGCCAACATTCGTGGCGTTATTGCCGACATACGGCCCCATATGCTCGAAAAAGTGGTTGAAAATTGGACCTGTATAATTGGCTTTATTCGAGCCAGCCGCGGCGGCCACATGCCCGAAATCATATTTAAACATTAATGGCATAAAATTATCCTTCCAATAAAGCCAAATTGATGGACCTTAAAACGATTTTCTTGTGTTTTATTTCAATTCGAAGTTCTATACCCCTAAAAAAAACACCCGTTATATATGCACCAACCAGAAGGTATAGTAATTATTTCAAATATCAAGCATTTTTTGGTAAATGATTATTTAGAAATGTCTTTTAATGTCATTTTTATATTTTTTATGCATAAATATATTTATATGTTAACATTTAAGGCTTGGCAACATTTCTTCTTATTTTATTGCATTACAACTCTGTGTGAAAGAAAGAAGGGTCCTTCTACACTTGGACCATCCAGTGTGTTTGTGGGCACTTCTGTCTGCGTTGCCAACTCATTGGTATCGAGTCGAAAAAATTATTCGCCGGAGCATTATCCTCCATAGGAACGACATGTCAAAGCCATCGCAATAGCTGAATTTTTATGCCCTTAACTATGCTCATAACATTATAGCTCATACAGTTCATGATTCCACCTTCTTCGCTACCACTAGCTCACGCGAACAGGGCCATATATCTTGCGAATAACACATCTCTGAAAAACCCCCAAAAGCCTTCTCATCGCTGATTGACATTATTCGTGTTTCTGTACCATATAATAGAACGGGCTTAATAACAGAATTGTTGAGTTCGTCAGAAAAGGGCTGTGATTTTTAATTGCCTATCGAGCCCAAAGAAGCACATAGAGGCAAGTGTTATTCTTCGCTTGATTTAAGGTATACAAAATCCCTTACTTTTAACTGCTAACAGTGACCTGGATGCGAGGATTTTTTTATTTGTTGCCACAAGATACTTTGTTTTATTCTCGTTCACTGCAAGACCAACCTTTTTTGCTTTATTTTTTGCTGTTTTAAGGCCAACGGTGTCAATATCATCCGCGTATGCCAGCAGCATCGCTCTTTTGCTGTATATATTTTGACACTGCGATTAAGATTGGCAGCTCTTATTACGGTTTTCAGCATCATATTGAAAAAGTTTCACGAAAGTGAGTCGCCCTGTTTAAAAATTGGTTTTGTTTCGGACCGCTATGAGAGGTACTTCCCAACTTGGACGGACCTAAAACTTGTGCTCAGCGTCACTCTACATAGCCGTCTTAGTTTAGCAGGGATTCCATGTTATTGGTAAAAGTGCACTGTGATTCCAATCTTCTGGCATGTACTCCTCGGACCAAATTACGCTTTAACAGCAGGTACATGCTCCCTACCAGCTCTTCGTCGCTGGCTTTGAACAGCACAGCCGGTATACCGACTGATCCAGGCACTTGGTTGTTCTTGAACCGCCTAAGTGCTGTTCTCACCTCGCCTTGGTAGAGTGAAGGGATTTGTTCCTCATCTATAAATATTGTTCTGGGCTCCTCTTCGTTGCGTTGAGAAATGCTCCCATCATACCTCAAGTGTGCTCTGAACGTCTGTTTCCAGATTTTCATACTCGTCTTTGCAGGAACCGGCCACGGTCTTGAAACTATTTGTTTGGTGCATTATTTTCTGATAAAATTTTCTAGCCGCATTGCCCCTTGCCAGCATCTCATGCTCTTCGCACTCACATCTTTTTGCATGCATGGAAATGATGCTCAAAAATGTTCGCAATAAAAATATTTGAATTTCCGTTGACGAGACGACAGATACGGAATAACGTCCGATAGCAAATTTTATAGTTGGTATGCTGAATATGGACGACTAGGGGGAAAAATAAATCATATTTACTGAGTTTGTGCGAAAAACAAGCAGCAAAGGCCACCAATGTGGCAGGAGCCGTTAAAAACTCTGTATTATAGTGTATGTTAACTTTTTTATTTATTTTAATATGTGTTTATATTCTAAGTACTTTTTTCATTGCAGGAATTCAATTCGGCCTCATTTTTTATTTATTTTATTTATTTACGGTCTACAGAACATTGTTCTTATAGACTAATTAGGACTAGATTAGTTAATTGAATAGCAAAAACATTCATTTAAACTTATTTATATTCACAGCAAAATCAATATTTTTTGAATAGGTGTTACAAAGCCTTACACATTCAGCAATCGGTTCATTATTACTATAATTAGAAAATTGCAGTTCACTTTCAAACAATCGATTATTCCTTAGGTTTCGTGGTGGAATATATAATTTCAATAAATTTGCAAGGCACGTACAGTTAATACGGCCATTGATAATATTATATATAGAAACTATCGAAAAATATGTTATTTTGTCATGCAAGGACTGCAAACCAAGTGACTTACGCCTCCGAACATAAGAGGGGTGGAAACTATGCCACTGTAATTTGCACAAAGCAAACTTTGAAACAATTCTTTGAACACGTTTTATTCTCGTCGAATGGATGTCATAATAGGGACTCCATATCAGAGAGCAATATTCGAGGCGACTCCTGACTAATGAAATATAGAGTGATTTCAAAGTGAGTGGATCTTAAAACTCCCTTGTGTATCTTTTAATAAACCCTAACATTGCAAAATCTTTAGATACGATATAGTCGATGTGTTTCGAAAATGTAAGCTTTGAGTCAAAGATAACACCAAAATCTTTCATTTCGTTGGTAATCATATATAATATTATTCATATTCTTTCTGAAAAATGAAATAACGAAGCACTTATTTATTTTCAGATGTAACCGATTTAATATACACCATTTTACAAGTTCGTCGAGATCTTGTTGCACTTTGCAACTGTCTGAGTAGCTTCGTACAACAGAGAAAAGCTTCACATCATCAGCGAACAGTAGGGAGTTTGTAAACTTAAAGCAAACCGGCAAGTCATTAATAAATAACAAAAGTGGTCCACAGCAAAAAAACTTCAACGGCAAAATAATAAACAAGCAAATAAACACCGAATCAGACGTAATATTCGAACCGTGGAAAGCCAGGAAATAACCGTCGAAACAACAAACAAAAAATACACAACAAATATCGAAGTCACAAAATCCAAAAAAGGGAAAATTACTGATTTTTATCTACCTGCAGATACAAACCACAACATAACGGCTTAACAAACGGGAACCTTAAAACAACATAACATGAATAAATAAGCACAATTCAAGTACCTGTGTGGTAGCTGAAATAAACAAAGTAACACACCGACCCACAATTGACCTACATGAACATAGGCAATGAATTCCACCGGAACGCAACTATAAATACGGACGAAAAAATGAAATTAACTAGAACGAAAAATGACACTGAAGATGGCACAACGCCGAAACCGGTTTGCCTTAAAACCAAACTTGACAAGGGATGACGAAAATTCGTTCCAAAACCAATAATTTCACACCCTGTCGGAAGCAACAACAACAAAAGATCAGAATATCAGTTTAATTTGAATTATATGGTCAAACATCTTAGCCAAAGTGCTTTGCTTGACTATGGGTCTATAGTTGCATATGTCAATTCGGTCGCCAGATTTAAAAATTGGGAACAAGTGGATATCTTCCATTGATTTAAAAAAGTTCCTTTGTTCAAACAGTCTTGAAAAAGAAGTGCGATAGGAAAACCTATTGAGTTGGCGCAATTTTTAAATAATGATGGAGAGAATCCTTCAGATTCCGAACTTAGGCTGAAATTCAGACTTGTAGGCAGTGTGTAGGTGTAAACGTAGGAAGTAAGGAGGTGTCATGCGTCTCATAGACTTCCTAAAAAAAATTAGCAAATAAGTCACATGAGTCCAACGTATTTTCAGACATGACGCCGTCATACTGTAGGCTAGTGGGGAAACCATTTGTTTTCCTTCTGGAGTCAATAAAGTGCCAAAAACTTGATGGGTTAGATTTAAGGTTACGTTCGACATTATATATGTATATAATGTCGAAATAAAAAGTTATGGAGACAGTCGAAGGCCTTTTTTAAACGGCCTTTAGATTACTGAGTTTAGTATTAAAAAAAGGTGGTTTATTACGGGTCATGGGTCGTTTCAATGGATCATAATGAGAAATGGCCAAATTCAGATAATCACAGAAAATCTCATATGATGCCTTAGGACCATTCGGATTGCCTATAATCTGATAATCAATATTGCTAAAATAATCGTTTATCGCCCCATAATCTGCTTTAGCGTAGTCACGTTCTGCTAAAAATTTGCATTTTACATTTTCAAAATTATAAAATTTAATGCAAATAAAGATCGCCATGTGATGAAAGCTATTACTCAAGATTGGATGTAAGCATTCTTCACAAGATAAATTTAAATCATTGGTGGCAAACACCAAGACAGTATTCTACCATTATCATTTAAAATCGAATTATGTTGATTAAAATCATGTGATAACAAAGTGCTTATAAAGTGATTGTCAATGTCAGACAGTAAATTTTTTACGCGATATGACCAAGATATATTAGCTAAGTTGAAGTCACCGAGGAAAACTATTTCATCCGAGTCTTTGGCAACATTGGTGATATGATTGTATTAATGATTTATTACATGAAAACTTAACTTCAACGCAAATTTGATCGAGGAAATCATCAAATAGATCCAGTATAATTGAATTACTGCAAAAATCCGCTCTTACAGCAAGCAGTACACCTCCACCTTGTTCATGGCCTGTAGCAACAGAGCTACGATCTTTGCGGTAAATATTATAGTTCATATCAAAAAATTCACTGGAGGATATGTTATTGTTTAACCATGTCTCGTTTATGACCAAGAAAATATATTCATTCAACGATGAGCGACGATAAAACTGGGATGATTTTGTTCGCATTCCGCTTACATTTTGGAAATAGAGCGAATATTTCGATCCTGGAATGATATTGACATAAGAAGCACTAAACGTTAGGAGGTCAGCGGTGTGCCCCCTTGCTGTTGAAACAATTTGAACGGCCGCACTGCCATTAACTGGCCATAAATTAGAGTTAAACCGCTTACTATAGTGCATAGAAGAGACTCCAAGTTTAAAATTTACTCTTCTTAAAGAGTCCGAACACACATCTTTCTTAACAATTTTGTAGCAAGAGAAGGCTGCAGATAGGGTTGATGAATGTTTAGATGCATAGTTGATAATATGCTCTGCAGATACTGAAGGATTTAAGGTTCAATTAGAGGTGCCATAACCATAACCATAGAAAACAGCTGATCCAACCAACCTTATGGGTTACACTGTAATCGATTAGTGGTGCCATACCATAACGCCATAACCATAACCATAGCGACCAACTGAATTTTGGTTTTTGCCGTAACCATAAACAGCTGATTGCTGATTCGCCTTGTTTATTGTGATATTTTTGTTCTTCGTGTGCAGTTTATTTTGTTTTGGTGAGTTTTAATTTATATTTTGCGTCCGCGTTTTACTTACTTTACTAAATTTTTATTTACTTTCAGTTTATTGCAAATATCAGCTGTTTATGGTTATGGCACCACTAATCGATTGCTTAAATATGGTTTGGGTTATGACTACGACTATGGTTATGGCGTTATGGTATGGTACCTCTAATTGAACCTTAAATGATGATAGATGTACCCACTTTATGGGAGAATCGACTGCTAATTCAACACTCGGGTTGCATCCAATGGTATTTTTATGCGCTTTAACTTTCGGCTTCGCACCTGTATTATTATTAGCAGAGGCAGCAGCGGCGTACGTGAGCGCGATTTCATTTGATTCACTCTCAGCATTATTGATGGACCCAATTATAGCAGCAGACGAGAAAGCGGAATTCTCAATTTGGCTTACGGCAGCAGATGCAGCGGCTGCATACGTGAGTACGATTTCTTCTCTTCTTTCGTTCTCCCCATTATTGAGAGTCATAATGAGAGCAGCATCGGAAAGAGTGTTGATATCAGTTTGGCCTGCATCATCGTTGCTGATAATAAAATGAGTATCAGCAGTAGAGGCACACAAATGAGCGCCAACGAAGTTAGTAGCTTCCATAGAGACATTAAAGGTTCAATTAGAGGTACCATACCATAACGCCATAACCATAATCGTAGTCATAACCATAACCATATTTAAGCAATCGATTAGTGGTGCCATAACCATAAAGAGCTCATTATGGTTGTGGTACCTCTAATTGAACCTTAAATTTTGGTTTTTGCCGTAACCATAAACAGCTGATTGCTGATTCTCCTTGTTTATTGTGATATTTTTGTTCTTCGTGTGCAGTTTATTTTGTTTTGGTGAGTTTTAATTTATGTTTTGAGTCCGCGTTTTACATACCAACTAAGTGAGCGAGGTGGAAACCAGCACGCCCAAGACGCCGAGGCAGACGCCGCGTAGAGCTCTGAAACGGAAGCGGGCGGAGGATGAGAGCGATGCTCAAAAAAAATCGCTGAAAAGCAGGCCGATGCATTGAAGGTGAGTAAATATAACTGAATTTTAGTCTAACTTTCGAGTTTTTAATTAGAACCTTTAAATTAAATCAAATTTTACGTAAATCTTAAAAATATGTATTTGTTTTTTTTTTAATAGATGATGGCCGAAAGCAACAACAGGCAAGCGGAGGCAACCATTGCTATGGCGCAGGCCATCACTGTCGTGGGAGAAGGGTTGAAAGCTTTTGCCGAAACTTTCAACCGATTCTCAAGCTGAACTGGCCAATGGGCAAATGCAATTGTGTAAATAGTAGTTTTAAGAAAAATAATAGTTTTTAAGTCTAGTTTAATTAGTTTTAAGTTTCAATTTTTCTTTTAATTTTCAAAATGAATTTGTTATTTTCCTTTATATTTAAAATTATTTATTTAGTATCTTAATTGTACCTTATTACTTGTGAATTTGTATCTGAAGTATGTACCTTGAGTTTCTATTAAATGTGTTCAATAGTTTAAAACTTAATATCTTCTTTTTTATAATTAAATTGATTTACCTTTTACACTTCCGTCGTTAAAAGAAAAGTTTCCTTTTATTTAATATTTAATTATATCCATTTATTCTCCCAAAAAATTGAACTCATTTCATAATTATAATTAATTAAGTCTAAGAGAATTTGAATATTCATAAAATATATAATAAAATTTGAATTTAAAACAATATTTTTCGATATTTCAATTTCTGGTTTTAGAACAAAACTTAGAAACAATGAATGTATCACTATGTACATATGTATGTGTATTAGGGTGACAGTTAATTTCGAAAGTGATATTTTCTTTGGTCTCAGTATTTTTTTGTGTGTAGTTTTATTTAAAAAAAATTCTAGTAAAATTTCAAGGTCGTAGGAAGAGGATTAGGGGGCGCGTCGGCCCCCCAAAGTTACACAAAATACGTTTTTTCACGCAAATTCTTACTTTGACTGCTTGTAACTTTCTCTGTGTTTTTTTTTTTTAAACATTACTGGCGAAAGATGTTCATTAATATGTCTACAACAACATCTGTCAATAACATTTTTGTCTAATGTTAATATTTAATGAAAAAAACTTAAATATAGGAGAAAAAGTACGCCTCAATGTCGATTTATTATACTAAAATAAAATTACTTATATGATTCAAATTTTGGATTTTGTTCAGATTTATTTAATTAAAGATTCATATAGAAAATTCCTTATGATTTACGTAAGAGTAGCTTCAACAATTATATACAGTAAGACCTCGCTAGTCCGAACTTCAGACTTTTTTTGTTTACTTTTGTTTTCAAGTGTAAGAATTGTCTTTAAAAGTTTGCTTCAAATTTTTTTTGCCTGTATGCTGAAGCGATCTATAATATTGACAATTGTGACCGAGAATATTCCCGTTACAACCTCAACAATATTATTCTCAATGCTTGCGTAAGCTACCGACAAAAAATCAGCACCAATGTTTCTCGGAAAATAGATTCTTATTTTACAGTTATGTATATGCAGCAGCCGCAAACATTTTTTAATAGCATTAAATTTGCAAAAAAATCATTCGAAGTGAATATTTGAATGTGAAAAGTCGAAAATGTCTGCTAGAAATTTACGTGAACGCATATATTTAATTGGTTATTGTACCAACTCATTAACGGGAAGTAAACTACCCTCCAATATAGAAGTGTTGAAAGTTTTGTTTTTCAATTTACGTGTAGTAAAAAAAAATTTACGGGAAAGTTCAGATTTAGTTGTAAAAGAACTATTCGTGTTCTGGGAAAAAGCCCGCATTCCGGTCAAGGATAAACAACACTGCATTACAAATGTAGAGAAATTGTATAAAGAATGGCAAAGCTTTCAAAAAGATTCAAAGAAGACTTCTAATTTCCATAAGAGCAAAGTAAATACGTGGAAAGAAAAATTGGATATGCTTTTTGACGTGGCGCATGCAAGTGCATTAAAAATAATGTCGAATCAAGAAGATATTGATTTCTTGATAAGTCAACGGAAAACGGGGCGCCCAGGCTTTATGTATGGTATCGATTACGAAGAAGTACGCCGAGAGTGCCGACTTGAAGAACGCAACAACAATTTATTACAACAAGTGGAGCGGAATAATCGTGAAATTGCATTAATTGGTTCGTTGTTTATTTTTTATTTTCTTTAAATTAAGTCGTTTTTATTAGATGAAACTGCAGAGTTGCTGTCATCTGAATCTTCAGAGAATGATAACAGTTTTCCAGATATGGAATGTGACCCACGTTGTAGTCAACCTCCAGCTAAGAAATGTAGGGGAACAAATAAAATACTAACACCAAAACTGGCGGCCGCACTCGATGTCTGTAAAATCAGTGACAGACATGCGGTTCATCTAATAAGCGCAGTCGTTGAAGCTCTGGGTAATAATGTTGAAGATTATATTTTAAACCGAACGTCTGTACACCAGGAAAGGGAACAAATCCGTGAAGAAAGAATTTCAGCATTAAAAAATAAATTAAAATTAAATGAGCTCGACGCTATCTGCCTTCATTGGGATGGTAAACTTTTGCCGGCGCTGACGGGAAATGATAAAGTTGATAGGTTGCCTATAATAATATCGAGCGGTAAAGTTGAACAGCTTCTTGAAATACCTGCACTTGATTCCGGTACTGGAAAAGAACAGGCATCCGCTGTATGCGATGCTATTTATGAATATGGTCTGCAAAATCACATCAAAGCTTTAGTGTTTGATACAACAGCGGTCAATACTGGGCGTTTCAATGGTACCTGCACGTTAATTGAAAATAATTTACAAAGACAACTTTTATGGTTACCATGCCGTCATCATATATACGAGATTGTTTCAAGATGCGTTTTCGAAGAAAAAATAAGCTGTTATGGAAGTCCAAACGTTAAAATGTTTGAGAAATTTAAAAATGCTTGGGCTAAGATTGATGCTAAAAACTATGAGTATGGCATCAACGCTCCAACTGTCAAGACGTATATGAAAGAGTCTGCTGTTCGCATTATCGGTGCAGTAAATAATATCTTGGAAGAAAAACAACCCAGGGAAGACTATAAAGAATTCTTGGAACTCGCTTTGCTCTTCCTGGGTCAAAAACCAGAAAAGACACATCCAAACAGCCTAATGTTTCGATCGCCAGGAGCTGTTCACCATGCAAGGTGGATGGCAAAAGCGATTTACTGTCTAAAAATATTTTTATTCCGTAACGAGTTCCAGCTTTCAGCAACTGAATTAAATGGGCTTCGTCAAATTTGTGTTTTTATTGCTGAAGTCTATGTCGAAGCGTGGTTTTCTGCTCCTTTGGCCATTAAAGCGCCTTATCAAGATTTTTTATTTTTACAAAAACTTGAAAACTTCAAAAAAATTGATGCTGCTATATCTTATGTTGCTCTTAAAAAGTTCAGGAACCACTTGTGGTATTTAAGCCCTGAGGCGGTTGGTCTTGCATTTTTTGACAGCAACGTATCCCTTTTTTCAAAACAAAAAATGGTGGCGGCTTTGGAAAATGATTTTGAACAAGAGCAAAACACAAAGCGAGCTACAATAAATGATAGAGAAATCGTTGAAATATTCCATGACGGAATTGAACAGTTCGTCTCTGCCGAAACAAAAGCATTATTTGAAAGATTTCAAATAAATACTGATTTTTTTAAATTAAACCCAGACAAATGGGAGCAGGACCAATCTTATTGCAAAGCGGCTGAACTGATGAAAAAATTAAATGTTACAAATGACACTGCCGAAAGGGCGGTTAAATTGATGGAAGAGTATAATAAACTATTTACCAAAAATGAACGCCAAAAACAATTTGTTTTAAAAATTGTTAGCGATTACCGCCATCGGTTTCCGGACTGTAATAAAAAGACATTGTCTCAAGTGCTTTAAACAATATTAATAAAAAGAGAAATCATATACATAAGTAGTTTTATTTAAGTATAATAAATCGACATTGAGGCGTACTTTTTCTCCTATATTTAAGTTTTTTTCATTAAATATTAACATTAGACAAAAATGTTATTGACAGATGTTATTGTAGACATATTAATGAACATCTTTCGCCAGTAATGTTTAAAAAAAAAAAACACAGAGAAAGTTACAAGCAGTCAAAGTAAGAATTTGCGTGAAAAAACGTATTTTGTGTAACTTTGGGGGGCCGACGCGCCCCCTAATCCTCTTCCTACGACCTTGAAATTTTACTAGAATTTTTTTTAAATAAAACTACACACAAAAAAACACTGAGACCAAAACAATAAAGAAAAAAAAAATACTCCATACATTTAATTGTCACCCTAATGTGTATATTATATTTTAAACTGCCATACAAAAAAGCAAATGCTGAAAAAATAAAATGGCCTAACTCGAGATAATTCAGTTTCACAAAATGCCACAGATATACATATGTGTTTAAAAAAAACGTCTGTTTTACAAACTTAAGTAAATAAGAAGTGATTTAAGAAAAAAAAGTTATTAATGATTCTGTATTGGATACGTTTAGCTACGGAAGAGGCTGCAGCTTCATGTACAACAATATTGTCAGTTGGGGCTTCCAAAGTTATTTCGTTTTCAAATTCAAATGGTTGGTCACCCAAGCGAATGTTGTGTAACCATGCGCATGCATTGACAATTTTGCCTGCAAACCCGGGATTATAGAGAAGAATCCTTTGTTTCGATAAGCATCGCCATGTTACCTTAAGGACGCAAAAAAGCCGCTCAACTGGATTGCGAGCATTACAAAATGCTTCGTTATAAAAAAAATTTAGGTGTCCCCTCCGGCTGGTTTGATAAAGGCGTCATAAGCCACGGCTCCAACGGGTATCCAGAACCCCCTGGAAAAAATTTCTTGTAACTTTGAATTTTTTTACGAATTAAAAAAACTTACCAATCAAAAACATTTAATTGCCATTGTCGAATGATCGTTGCATCACTCTACTGCACATGAACTCCAAATAAAAAAAATCGTGCCTTGCCCCTGGAAACTTAGCATTCACATTCAAAATTTTCAAATATGGATCACATATCTGAAAAAATAACGCATTAACAAATGTTTCAAATTACTTTTTTTGTTATAAAAAAGCTTACCATTTGCACGTTTAAAGAGTGGTATCCGTGATGGTTCACGTAAGCCTCCTCGTGACTATTGGGAGCCAAAATCGACACATGGGTACAATAGATTGCCCCGATAGTGCCTCCAACGAATGGAGAAGGTGCTGAAGTAAATATTTCTTTGGCAGCTTGGCGCTCAATTTGGGTCATTGGAAATTTTACATTCTTGAAAAACAAAGAACTGTTGATGGCATCTATCACCCGGTGGATACAACGGCTTATCGATGACTGGCTCATCAAAATATTCCACTGTTCTCCTACAGGGCGTTGGTAACAACCACAGGCATAGAAACTCAAAGCAGACAGCACCTACCACAATTAATGCGTCTATATAAAACTGCAAATTGTTTAAAGATTGAATGACTCACCTGTTTCTCGGTGGATATTGCAGTTATTTTAGATCCTTTCAGTTTAGAGTCCAATTGGGCAACCTAGTTGTTGACTACATTTGGACTTAGCCGATAAAGTTTCCGGATCTCCCACGTTTCGGAGTGAACGCCCATCCACCGGATGCGATATAAATATTTAAACGCCATTTCTTTTATTAATTTTTTTTACACGCAAATAGTCTTTAACGTTTCTTAACAACAAAAAACTAGATGCCGCTAGCTTAACAACACAGCTGATTTTACAATAACGTTTGTTGTCAAAAAATGAGTTACTGCATAGCAGTATTGTTAACTTCTGTTGTTAAGCTGATTTGGCAAATTCTAGCATTGTTAAAAAAGTTACTGAATCGCGCTACAGCTCTTCAACTATTCTGTCAAAGCGAAACTCTGAAGCAAAGCAAAGCGAAAGTCTTATGTGTACGGCCCGTAAGAGTGTTCGCGGTGTTATTATCAAACGTCACAGCTCCATTCGATGTTGATGACGAAGTCGATGGGTTGGTGATTTTGTTTTTGCCTGAAGAGACAGTACCAGCTACAACCTCAGATGACGTTTGGTTGCAATAACCGATACGACGCTATACTTATATCTTTGAAGACTTTGTCTAAAAAAATACCCTTTATAAAGCAGTGAAAAACAATAGGATCAAAGAAATATCACATAGACCAGAGACCCTACATTAATCGCTTAAAACTTCTTAATCTTCCTACGCTTGCTAGTCACAGAGAAATGTTAGGTATAATAATTTTGTTACTGACAGGCTCCCGAATTTCGAGGCATTTCGTGCCTTTTTTTCTGAAGCTTTTCAAAAATAATTTTGAATTAAACGAACCACCCCGTAGTTTATGCGAGGATTTCATAATAATAATTGATTATATACACAACTTAATACAATTTTTACTATCCAAAATAACTTAAATTTGAAACCAGCACTTAAAGTAATCTCCATGACTCCCGCTCATGTGAAGAAATGCATCCCTGCATAATTTCTATAGTTGCCACTTCCATGGCTTTCAGTCTTATGAAGACATGCATCCCTGCATAATTCCCGAACTTAAACTTCCCTGATTAAGTTCGAAACGGCGAAACAGCGCTGGAATATGTTTCCAGTGCTGCTGTTAATATAAAAGCGCGGCGCGCATTTTTTGTGATCTCTTCTTCTCAGCTTTAGCCTTTGCGTGCACGAGTTGCTAACCACGCCATCACCAAGGACCAGCGGGACCGATCTGTGCATCAACGTTGGAGCACCAATCAACCACCGTGGGATCGCCCTCGTCCACTTAGAGCTAAGCCAATCATTTTTAATTTTTTCTTATAAATATCCATTACTACGCGCTTTGCGCCTTGAATTATCATTTCATTTATTATTAACTAATATTTAGCTCTGTAAGCCTTAATAAACCAAAAATTTAATTATAACGCAAAACATAAGTATGTAAAGTAAGAAAAGTATATGTAAAGGAATAAAATCTCTCTGAATTGTTAACCAAAAATCTCGCTTGCAATTAAACATGGTCCTTGCGAGCCAAATTTGACAGCACTGAACACACCTCCAGTTGGCAACGCAACCAGAAAAAACGAGTGGCAGCACCGGCAGCGAATGTCATATTTTCGCTAATCGTCAACCAACCGGCAGACTCTCCGCTTCAAGTGTTCAATCAGTGAAAAAAAAAAAAAAAAAATACAAAAATTCTAAACGCGTTTTTTAAAGTAAAATACATACTACATACATATGTATGTATGTACAAATAAAGTGAACTTAGTAGTACTATACACGCACGGGAAAAAACCAAATTTTGTACACCGTACAAAATATAAGTGATAAATTGTGAAAAGAGGGCCTACCCCAACAAGTTGCGTTACCGAATTTTTTCGACTTTCGCTGAAATCGCGAAAGTGCGACAAATTGTATATCGCGATAGTGCGCCGGCACAGTCAACAGGTGCAGGGAAGCATATTGCGCACCCAACGAGGGACCATTTGCCAAAAGCCGGTAAAGAAGAGTATGGAGGGAAGAACGTAAGTTACCACTATAACATTCACATATGTATGTACATACATACTTATATTTAATATATTTTGCAATATAACCACAAAAAAACTGTACATTATTCAAAAAAAAACGGTACGTGTACATATATTTGCATATATACCGTTTCTTTGTGGCGTCACTCGTTCTGTTTCCATATATGTACTTAATACTCGCTAGTAATCTATTGCAAATATACATACATACATATATCTCCATACGTATGTATGTACATATATACGCGTAAAAGCATCGAATGCTCATTCGCATACGTACATACATACACTCGTACTCTTGCTAGCGTCAGCGCCAGCACCGGTCGCAGCGACTGTTCCATAATTTCATTTTGTCCCTATTCTTGCTCTGCGCTGTTTGCGGCAGCGCAAAAACCACCACCGTTTGCCTACATTTGCATGTACATACATAGGTATATTATATATACATACGTGCATGGTAAATACATATATTTGCATGCGTAACTGCAAGAGCGCCGTATGCGCCAAAATATAATTGAACAGTTTTGTTCTCTCACATTTTCTTATTAGGAAAATAATAATAGAACCATATTGCTTATTGGTAACATCGAGTCGCGCATAAACCCAGCTAATTTGGCAACAAGTAAAGTTGCAATTTGGTCGTATATTAAACTAGTTGCCAGCTTAACGTATTCAAGCGCATTTCCCCAGCAGAAATTTTCCGCTTCGACCAACTTCCAAAAAAAAAATATTTTTTTTATTATTTTTTTGATTATTACTCTCCATCCCCAATCCGATTATGGCAATCGCGTCCGCAATAATGGCGAAGTTTATCTTTGATTCCAATAACGTCATAAATTTTTGCTCCCTTTTTGAAAAAGAGGACCCGGAAGATCATACCGATTCTTTACTCGAAGTGAAGATGGAAGATCTCCAATCTCGTTGGGAAATGCTGCGACTTTCGTACGAAAAGGTTTGCGTCGCCGATGACGTCTCGATCTCCGCAGAATTCAAAGAAGAAGCACATAGCAAGTACCAAGTGTGCACTGATAGCTTTTATATATGCAAATCCCAAATCCTCGACCAACTCAAGCTATTGCAAGGCAGCTCATCTGAAAAAAATGTTAACTCTCGCCAAACACTCTCATTTATCGACAATTCGATGCCATGCATTAAAGTTCCCCCTTGCGATACCCAAACGTTTTACGGTAGCTATGAGGATTGGCCATCCTTTAGGGATATGGTCACTGCTGTATATCTCAACCATCCCAAGCTAACGCCTGCCCAGAAACTTTACCACTTGCGAAATAAAACGCGAGGTAAGGCCGGTTCTATCGTTAAGCATTACACTTTGTGCGATGAAAATTTTTCTCTTGCCTAGGAAGCTTTAAGAGCCCGCTTCGAAAACAAGCGAATTCTCATTGATAAACAACTCCAAACAATTTTTAACCTGCCTTCCGCTACATCTGAAAACAGCGAAAGTCTTCAACGAATTCAAAACACCATCAACGACTGTCTTTCGTGTTTGAAGTCACAAGGCGTTTCCGTGTCCGATTGGGACCCAATCCTAATCTATTAATGTTCTACCAAGCTACCAGATGAGACTCTCTCCCTTTGGGAACAATCCCTTAAATCTACTAAACATCTCCCCAACTGGTCGCAAATGGACCACTTCTTAACCAGTCGGTACGAAGTAGTTGACCGTTTGCACGGTTACAAATCCTCGACAGTGCGAAACTCCCTCCCACCGAAATCTCCAGCGAAAATACAGTCATATCACTCTCAAGAAAAACTCTCGATTACATGCAAATTATGCGACAGTAATCATCCGCTCGAATCGTGCCCGGAATTTCGAAAACTCAATACCTTAGAACGTACCAAGTTCGTTGAACAACATGGCTATTGCACCAATTGCTTGGCCTACAATCATCTCCTCTCTAACTGTCAAAGTACTTTCCGATGTTTGCATTGCAAGAAATCTCACCATACCCTGCTACATCCTACTTCGACTTCTCAACCGATTCCAAAAGTACCATTTCGGAATAAAGCTACCAAACCCAACCCCAATACAACTACCACATTGCATACGGAAGCAACTGACCCATCCTCCAGGCGCTCTCGACATCCAATTTTCGATATCACCGAAGGCAACACCATGTATGAGGAATCTACGTTCCCATCGGCCGAAAGTGATTCTCATACCCAAGCAAATTTTTCAACCAATAATGAAAAAACACTGCTCCCTACTGCCCAAGTACATATCGAATACTTGGGTCAGCTCTTCCATCTAAGAGCCTTAATCGATCAAGGTTCTCAGAAAACCTTCATCTCCGAAAAGGTTCAAAATCGATTAAAACTCCCCACTAATCGAGAACATTTTTCAATCACTGGCATGGGCGGGAAGATCGTTGAAAACGCGACTCGTGTTTGCCATATTACGCTCCTAGCCAAACGTTACAACATTCGCATTCATACCAAAGCGATTGTTCTCCACAAACTCACAAGCTTCCTACCCACGTTTCGTATCCAGCACCCTATTATCTCAGCAATAAAGGATCTGGACCTCGCCGATCCATATTTTTATTCACCAGCTCAAATTGACATGGTAATAGGTAGCGGCCTAATACCCGAAATCCTGCTCCAAGGAGTTAAACACCAAGTCCTTGGAAGCCTTCTCGCCCAAAATACCATTTTTGGGTGGTATCTGAGTGGTCCATTAAAATCCACAGAGTGCTCAACGTTCCACACTAATGTAGTCGAAAATTCTAGTGAAAGTCTTAATGCTCAACTGAAGCGTTTTTGGGAATTAGAGGAGGTCACGGAATCTCATCCACCGTCAGTCGAAGATACTTTTTGCGAAAAGTTTTATCAGGATACGACTTATCGACAAAGCGACGGGCGATACGTAGTCCGATTGCCGTTCAAATCCAGTTTCCCCTCTAAACTCTCTCTCGGTCCATCTAGATCGCAAGCAATGAAACAAGCCATTCGGATGGACCACATGACCAACAAAAACCCTAATCTCAACGAAGAGTATAATCGGGTATTAGAAGAATACCTATCCCTCGACCACATGAAACCCACCACTTCCGATGAGATTCACAAAAATGGTAAATATTTCTCATATTACCTACCTCATCATTCGGTCGTTAAGCCAGACAGCAAATCCTCCAAAGTTCGCGTGGTCTTTAGGGTATCCAAACCATCCGCTTCTGGAACTTCACTTAACGATATCATGCTCGTTATATTAAATTGGCGTCTGTACAAATGTGTCTTCAACGGGGACATCCAAAAAATGTACCGTCAAATCCTTCTACACGAGGAGGAGCAGCAATTTCAAAGGATTCTCTTCCGTAGAAAAAACGAAAGAACACTCACCGATTTCGCTCTCAAAACCGTGCCTTTCGGAGTTAATTGCGCTCCATACCTCGCGATTCGAACCCTTCACCAATTAGCCGATGATTCCCAAAAGACTCATCCTTTAGCCAAACGCATTCTCACAAAGGAAACCTATGTCGATGACATACTGTCAGGAGGACATGATTTGACCTCATGCCTCCAAGCGCAAACTCAGCTAATCCGATGTTTACTCACCGCCGGCTTCCCTTTAAAGAAAATAACTTCGAACCATCCTGAACTTCTTTGTCATATTCCGACCGAGGACTTGCTAGACTCCAATTTCCTCAAATTTGATTGCTCAAGTTCTACTAAAACGCTTGGCATTAGATGGAATGCGTTAAACGATTCCTTTTCGTACTCGATTGAGCCAATAAAACCACAGGCGAGTGCTACGAAAAGACAAATTTTATCCTCCGTTTCGAAATTGTTTGACCCCGCAGGGTGGCTAGCGCCTATTCTCATTCAGGCAAAAATACTTTTACAACAAATATGGTTAGAAGGCACTGAGTGGGATGAATGCGTCAAACCACTCTCACTCCAAAAGTGGAAAAATTTCCTTACCGATTTACCCGTCATCGAAGAAATTCAAATTCCCAGATGGACAGAATTTTCTCAAAGTAAAACCATTCAAGTGCACGGTTTCTGTGATGCCTCGGAAAAGGCATTTTGCGCATCCATCTATATAAGATCTCAAACACCCAACACCGTAGCATCGCATTTACTTTTTTCCAAAACCAAAGTAGCACCATTGCAAACCGTAAGCCTTCCACGACTAGAGCTGTGTGGGGCAGTCTTGCTTTCGAAATGCATCAAAAACGTCATAAATCAACTTCCTCTTGGAGACGTAGAAACCTTCTTATGGTCCGATTCCTCAATAGTTCTCTCGTGGCTAGAAAAGCCTCCATGTACATGGAAGGTATACGTGGCCAATCGCATCTCTCAAATTATCCAGAATGTTGGAAACCTCAAATGGCGACATGTATCGACTAATCACAACCCTGCCGACTTAGGAACACGGGGCTGCAGACCACAGGACTTACTACACCACTCACTTTGGTGGCACGGACCAGAATGGCTCAAAAAGCATCCAGACGAATGGCCATTATCATTTCGTCAAGATGTGGCTCCACTTGAGGAACGGAAAGTCGAAGTACTTCATGCATCCGAAAAAGAACCCGATCTTCTAAACCGATTCTCATCCTGGCCAAAAGCCTTGCGAGTTATATCCTACATGTTTCGTTTTGCTCATCGTACCAATCCAAATCGCATACAGTCCACTTCGAACATCAATTACGAAACCTTGGTAGTTACTCAAAAGGAAATTGACTGGGTTAAAACACGTCTAACCAAACTAGCTCAAGAAAGGCATTACGAAAATGAATACTCTTTACTTTCTAATCAAAAACCGATTTCCAAAAGAAGCTGTCTTTTAACTTTGAACCCCTTTCTTGATCAAAATGGACTTCTTAGAGTCAATGGCCGCTTAGCAAACTCTTCTATCTCCTATAACGAAAGACATCCAATCATCATACCAGAGTCCTCCAGATTCTGCTTCCTATTTCTTCAATTTCTGCACAACTTATTGATGCATGCAGAACATCAACTTATGGTCCGAACAGCAAGACAAGAATACTTCATACCTCGACTTAAATCTAAAGTCAAAAAGTGTATTCGAAATTGTAAAACCTGCATAATCTCCAAACATAACACCCGTTCGCAGATAATGGCAGCTCTTCCGCCAGAGCGATCCAATTTCTCCCTACCATTCACTTACACGGGAATCGACTTTGCGGGTCCTGTCGATATTAAGTCATCCACTTTGCGGAAATCCCCTACCCTCAAAGGCTACGTTTGCGTCTTCATTTGCTTTTCGACCAAAGCAATTCACTTAGAAGCGTGCTCAGATCTCTCTTCCAAGCTGCGTTTTTTCGGTTCGTCGGGAGACGCGGTCTACCACAACGAATCTTTTCCGACAACGGAAAAAATTCGTAGGTGGCAATCGAGCCTTCCAAACCGACTTCAAGCGATTCCTCAAGGAAACATCTGACGATCTACGATCGAAATATACTCTACACGGCTTCGAATGGCACTTTATTCCACCAAATGCTCCTCACATGGGCGGCCTCTGGGAAGCCGCAGTCAAAAGTTTTAAACTTCAATTTAAAAGAATCGCTGGAAGCCACCACTTCTCTTTTGAAGAACTCGCAACACTGTTGGCTCGCATCGAAGCAGTGTTAAATTCACGACCTCTCTCACCCATGTCAGATAACCCACAAGAGCTGTTAGCCTTGACACCAGGTCACTTCTTGCGTGGGGCGCCATTGCTGGCTCCACCCGAACCCAAAATTGACAACCTATCGCTTCAAAACAGATGGGAAAAACTCAAAGTATTGCATCACCAATTCAACGACCCCTTTTTTACAACATCACACTAAAGTCCCCTTTACTTCCAGACGAGCACCATCACTACCGTCCCCGATACGGC
Source organism: Philophylla caesio (assembly GCA_963971545.1). Taxonomy (NCBI): domain Eukaryota; kingdom Metazoa; phylum Arthropoda; class Insecta; order Diptera; family Tephritidae; genus Philophylla; species Philophylla caesio. The sequence continues at coordinate 33,452,255 of OZ020608.1, read as the reverse complement.
CACTGCGGAACCCCAACATCCACCAGTGCATGGTATGCTTCAAATACCATGCAATACGGTTCTGCAAGGTATTCCTGGCCATGGAGATCGACGACCGTATTCACTGCATATACCGGAACGGTTACTGTCCCAATTAATTGGCGCGGACGCACAAAAACGTGAAACAGTGTGGGTCACCAGATACCTGCAAAGAGTGCAAGGGGCTACATCACACCTTGCTTCATCGCCCTCCATCCGGCGAGAAAGTAATAACCTTTGCAAAAGGGCCGACACGTCTATCATCGACCAGAAAGTCATCACGTCCGCCAACCACAAGGCAGTCATCTCGACCACGCGCAGAAAGTCGGTCGCCATGTCCTCAGCGGCGCTCAAACGCCCAAGCGCGCCAGGTGTTGAAAAGGGCAATGGAAGCACTTGCTGAGCTCGACGGACTCCTTGCACCTGTGCAACGGGGCCGCCATGTTTAAGTGACTTGCGCACTTAAAGTAATCTCATGTGAAGAAATGCATCCCTGCATAATTTCTATAGTTGCCACTTCCATGGCTTTCAGTCTTATGAAGACATGCATCCCTGCATAATTCCCGAACTTAAACTTCCCTGATTAAGTTCGAAACGGCGAAACAGCGCTGGAATATGTTTCCAGTGCTGCTGTTAATATAAAAGCGCGGCGCGCATTTTTTGTGATATCTTCTTCTCAGCTTTAGCCTTTGCGTGCACGAGTTGCTAACCACGCCATCACCAACGACCAGCGGGACCGATCTGTGCATCAACGTTGGAGCATCAATCAACAACCGTGGGATCGCCCTCGTCCACTTAGAGCTAAGCCAATCATTTTTAATTTTTTCTTATAAATATCCATTACTACGCGCTTTGCGCCTTGAATTATCATTTCATTTATTATTAACTAATTAATCAATCATTAAGCGCTGTGCGCTTTGAATTCTAAAGATATTTAGCTCTGTAGGCCTTAATAAACCAAAAATTGAATTATAACGCAAAACATAAGTATGTAAAGTAAGAAAAGTATATGTAAGAGAATAAAACCTCTCTGAATTGTTAACCAAAAATCTCGCTTGCAATAAAACACCAGCTGATGATCATTTTTTCTGTAGCTGGATTTGAAAAAATTAATAAATCCGTGCGTCATGCGTGAATGGAGGGTAAACAGCGTTGGGATTATTATTATTTTTATTATATTAGAAGAGAAAATCGTAAGAAACAGAGAAATAACATATAGTTACCATACAGGCGATTGTTCAGATATTGCCTTTAGCACCATAGCTCGTCTATTTAACCCTGGAAGGCAATGGTTCGACGACGCGAGTTTTATTTAATCGTTATCGCCTTTTTTCTTTGTTTGTTTAGTGTTACAACGCTAGTCGGTGCTGTGCTGTTACTGTGTACAGTTCGTCAGCTTCATGCTCTTTGTGTAAGTACTTATTTTTTAAATGTGCCTAGTCGAAACGACGAAGGATGAACTTTAATAATAATAATAATCCCAACGGTTTTATCCCTCCATACCCGCCCGACCGACGTAATCGGGTGCATCCGCATGATGCACGGATAATAGTATAAAAAATTTTTTTTTTCATATATGCTGCGCCGAGACATGAAAGGAGAAGTTTGTTAAGTGTCGAGATCTAAATAGGTACATAACAAATGCTTATCAGCTGATCGAATAGTAATATATATGCATGTACCAATTATTGAGAGCATTGAGTATAGTTTTCTTTACGTAAAAAAGTGAGTCTGAAATATCAAAAGAACCGGAGTGAGTGTTAAAACCCTTACATAAACTGACATTACTTTCACATGGCTTCAGAAAAAGAGGCCGAAAATATCTTGGAATTCGGGAGGGAACGTTTAGTTTTATTTCGCCAAGAAGAGATGGGCTAGATATCAAGCCAGTCAGTAACTTGACCAAAAATACTACGCCTAGCATTTCTCTGCGACAAGCAAGTGTAAGAAAATTAATGAGTTTAAACAACTTATATATGGCGGCAGGTTGTACTGAGACTCCCAACAAAAAATTTTTAAAGCAAAAAGCAGAAATTGTTTTTGTATTGACTCTATCCTGTCGGAATAAACTTGATAGCGCGGGTTCCAAACAACATATCCATATTCCCGTATTAGCCTCACTAACGTTGTGAACAGAACCTTCGTAATTTTTGGTCATTCAATTTTTTGACCATCGTTTTACAAATGCAAAAACGACTTTGGCTACGTTAACTATAACATTTATGTGAAGATTAAAATTAAATTTCGGGTCCATTGTAATTTCAAGGTCAACAAAGTTAAACACTTGTTCGAGGTTATGGTAACATACATATGTCATAAGAAACCGGTTAAACTGCCCTGTGAAAAAGCACATTACTTTACATTTTTTAAGGTCAAGTGGCATGTTATTTACTTCACACCGATTAGCCATGCTATTTAAATCCGCTTGTAGTAAGGACCTTTCCTCAACAGAATGATACGATCTTAAAAGTTTTACATAAGTTTTTACATAATCGAACCAAAGTGAGTTCCTTGCGGGACCCCTGAAGAAACATAAATAATGTTTGAAGAACTATTTTTGAAAAGAACTCGTTGTGTTCTGTTAATGAGGTAAGAAGGCATCCAACGAAGGATATCAGGTTAAAAACCAAGGAGATCGATCAGTAAAGACTAAGTCACTCTGTCGAATGCTTTTCTAAAATCAGTGTATATAACATTAGTGTGCATAAATTCTCTGAATCCATTTGAAACATGAGTTGTGAACTCAAGCAAGTTTGTAACGGTAGATTTACCCTTAGAGATCCCGTGTTGTGTGCTAGAGATGGTGGAGGATATGGAATACGTTAAATGGCCAACAACAATAGTTTCAAATAGTTTAGGAATAGCAGAAACCTTAGCTATAACGCGATAATTTTCTATAGAGGACCTACTCTTTGTGTACGTTTTTCGTTTTAAAGTGATTTTCTTAAGTTTTTTTCTTTGTTTATATATTTGGTTTATACAGTTATAATACAAGATGAGTGCCACCAAAAGGTATACCGACGAAAATTTTAAAATTTTTGGGACGTGGGACGACGAGTATGAACTAAGCGAAGAGCTAGACAACAGCTAATTTGAATCTGATGCAGAGATCGAACCGACCGCAAGCTTCGCGGATGCAAGTTTGTCGGAAGACTCAACTGAAACACGTGAAGATAACATACCTTTATATTTAAGCCAAGTCCAATAAAAGTTTGAATAAAACTATTTTGCGTGAAGAAAATAAACATAAGTGGTCAACGTAAAAAGGCAAGCCTGAATGTTGCACATCAAGCACGACTACCAATTCGACAATGCAAATATATAACAGATCCACGGCAAGGCTTCCAGTGTTTCATCACGCCTGAGATCATAGAGGAAATCTTCAATTCGCTTTACCCTAAACTACAGACGAAGCGCAAGGAAAACAAACTTCGTCAGATGAAAGTGTAGCCTTAATTGGAATCTTGGTACTAACAGCTGTCAAGAAAGACCAGCATCTGTCCGCATACGGCTTGTTTGACAGATCTTATAGTATAATTACCTATATTTCAATAATGACAAAAGCAAGGTTCTACTTTCTTATGTCTTGCCCTCATACATACAGCTCCCATACAATTTTGTTAATCATGACAAGTATAAAGCCTTCAACATATCCGAAGACAGCCTTTTTTTACCTGTTTTTTTTTCTTTCTAATTTAGTACACAATTTTTTAATATTAACTTGTGTTGTTGCTTATTTTTTTTTTCTAATAACATTTAATGAATCTTATCTTCGATAATATTTGTTTTTATTGCGCATATTTCGATAAGCGACATTGTGTACAACTTCCGTCCAAGCTAAATTCGGTCGAAACCGATTTTTATATACCCTCGCGATGTATTTTTGTATGAGCGGTGCCCAATATTTCATAAAAACCCCATTTCTTTGTTTCAAATCGTTGCTAGTATTAAACTTCACTCAAATTTTCCAATAAATACTGAAAAACGAAGTTTTTGGCAATTTTCAAAATATCCGTTACATGGAAGTTGGGCGTTCTTATGGTCCGATTTCAAAAATTATTGACGGTGATGCTAGTTATATCAAGGACAAAATGTTTCTTAATTTAATATCTCTCTAAATATCAAATTTTAATTGATATGTTCCATTGATAAAGAAAAAACGAAATTTTTGCACTTTTCAAAATTTCCGTTATATGGAATTTGGGGGTGGTTATGGTCATTTTTCAAAATTTCATAAAAATCAAGTTTCTTAATTAAATATCTCTCTAAATATCAAATTTTAATTGATATGTTCCATTAGATAAAGAAAAAACGAAATTTTTGCATTTTTCAAAATTTCCGTTATATAGAAGTTGGGCGAGGCTAACATGATAACAGCGATGATAACAGCGATATTGAGGAATATTTGTTCACCAAATTTTGTGACGGTACCTTACACCGTTATTGAGATACAGACGTTTTTTCATAAGTTCGCGTGGCAACGCCCGAATTTCACTCAATTTGTTTTAGTAAATACCGAAAAAATTAAGTTTTTGCATTTTCCAAAACTTTTGATATATGGGACGAGGGCGTGGTTATGATCCGATTTAAAAAACTTTCTACGATAATAATAGCGATAATCAAGGAAAATATGTCATTTATCAGTCACTATATATTTCGTCCATCCATTTCAAATCCGACTTCTACCATCTAATGGACCTCGACCGCTGCCCCTCCAAAACCTGGTAGACGTTTCTCACTCGGGTGCCTAAGCATGCCTTCTGGCACTGCCTTGCTGGATATCCATGATGAGTCGCTGCCCGTGTCTACAAATGCTGAGTAGATACGACCCGCTCTAATTATATGTCGCATCACAGGTGTAGGTACTAATGCCGTTTCCTCAGTGACTTTACCACCCGGCAGTCCTTCATATCATGCCCATATTAGTTACAGCTATTACACTTGACCTTGCGTTGCGGTTGTGGACATTTTGCTGCAATAATTACAGTTACAGCATCTGAGGCCTTTGCGTTCATTCCTCTGATTATTATCCGCTCTTAATTCCCTTAGCCAGTGTGCTGACTTTGTTGAACGTGTTAATTATCAATAAATTTTCGATCGATCTTAAAAATTCGTTGCATGAGCGAATATTCATCGCCCATAACGTTCGAGATAGGCTGGCATCACTTAAACCTCCGATAATATACGAAATTATTGAAGCCTCGTCCACGTTGACTTTCCGTCCCAGATTTACCATCATGTAGTAGTAGTCTTTCAACTCTTCTTTCGCCCTACACCTGCGATTTGTCATCTCCCAATGCACAGCCGCAGTATTCACAATTGTTGGAAAATCGTACTTCAAGCTTGCAACAAAATGTTGCCACGACCTGAACACCGGTTGAAGTTCCACCCACTGGCGTGCTGCCCTTTAAATCTTTGGTGAACTGCAAATAAAACGACCTCTTCCGACCAGTCATAAATTGATCGAAGCTGCTCCACCGTATCCAATAACATGTGACTACTGCTGACATTGCAGTTGGTACGGCTGCCATATGCGTAGGTGTAGCTGACATAGCAGCTCTATACGCTAGCGTTGCCGCATCTGCATCTATCTCTGATGAACCTGCCGTTGGGTTGGACGCGCTTGTCACAACTGCACCTGAACCTTGCTGCCATCTTTATATTACAGCTTCACTTTGGTTACGTTTGTTGCTTACCAAGTCTGCTACAGCCTTGGAAATGTTGGCTATCATTTCTAGGAGCTCATCAACTTGCTTTTGCAAAGCTGGAGACTATTCAACCTGCAATTCGTCGTATACTCCCATCAGCCGCGATATTTTGTGAGCCTTTGTTCCCGTGGCAGACAAATTATGCTTTTCCAATAGAAAATAAAATTGTTAAAATTGTTATTTAGTTAAACAATTTTTAATATTAATTAAAATATTCCCTCGTACGCACGTCTTTCGTCGGTTTTCCTTTCCTTCTTTTCTTTTTTTCCGTATTCTGTCGTTAAAATTCAAAAACCAACCCTGCTTAATTTGATTTTTTTTCCTTCTGTTGTTTCCGGTTTCTATCCCTGTATCTGTTTCACTCTTTTGCTTCTATCGCTCGTTATTTTCGTTTATAGGAATGTCTATCACTCTTTACTTGTCGTGTTACGTCTATCGCTCGTTATTCTTAAATACAAGTGTATATCACTTTTGCTCCTTCATTTGCGTTTATCGCTTGTAACTCTTATTTTTAAGATTGTGTATGTGTCTTCTGTTCTGTTTCAAATTGTAGGCCAAAACTCCTATCCCATTCTGACGCTGTCACTGATTACTGAGTGTATATATGTATATAATTTATTAATAAACAAATTCAAGTTGAGAAAACTAATACAAAGTGTTATAAATTTATGTTGCAATCAAGAGAGGTATGGCACGATTCAAAGCCGTCCGCTCACTCGCTAATACGTTCACATTCGCCGGCAGCTCACACGTACTCTTGAAACTACCAATAATGGCGTTATTATTTTCGTATTTAATTTGTACCGTCTCTCAGTTAAAACAAAGTTAAGTGCTGAAAAGGCTCTTTCTACAGACACCTGACCCGCTGGCTATTTCAAATAAATGTGGAGTTTTATATTTCAGGCTTTCAAAAAAAATCTAATATGTTGTTATTTACAGGTAAACAACCATACATAGGCCATATTGAAATATTCAATATCTGGGTATATTTTTCCAAGTTTTTCGGAGATCGTCTCCTTTAAGAGCTAACAATAATAACAAGCAATAAAGCAAAAACATTAAGCCAATAACAAATATAAAAATTTGTTTCTGTTACCAAATAACACTTTTTTTTTTCACTGCGATAAGTGTGCCAAATAAACAGTAACAGAAATTATATGGAAAACTAGCAGACCCCGCGAACTTCGTCACGCCCAAAATTTATTAGAAGTAAATGAAACACCTTCGGAACTCTGAACTCCTTTTGCGTAGCTTATAGCTACTTATAGCAGATTTTAACATTTTTCTCTGGGCAAGCACATCTAACAAAAAACTACATAAATCGGGTAATCCATTCTCGAGTTATGGGCGTTTATACGTATGCAACTTACTTTTATATATATGTATGGATGTATGTATTTATATATATTTCGTTGCGAAGTGAACAACTTAAAATTTAAACGCTTCTTCAAACTTTTCTAATAATTTGGGGAGAGTTCTCCATTTGTCTTTTGGGATCGCTTCCTATTTGTCTTTTCGGATCATTTGGGGAGCGTTTCCTTTATGTCTTTTATCAAGACGGATAAATACACGTTTCCAAGTACACAATCACAAACTTCAACCATTACAAACAAAATACGATCACGAATCGATATGTGAGGGGTCATGTAAATTACCACCCTGCCTTACCTACATACATATAACTTTAAAAAACGGCCTCCGTTAGGACCTTCTGCAGGAATATACGAATAACTGTTCAAATTTTCACGTCTTTCTGTGCTGTGGTTCGGGCGTTCTGCACGGACATAACGAAAACGCCCTTCACTCCTTTGCAAATGCGAATTACATAGTCAGTTTTGTTCTGCATTGAAATTTTTTCATATGAAATGTTTTCTAATTATTTGATACAAAAATACTGTGTTTTAGCATAATTTGAATATGAATAAAATAAAATAAGCATCAAGCTGGCGAACACGTCTTACGGATAATTATGAGTCCAATGATCGAACATGTTTTTAAATTCACTTTCTTAAGCGAATGAAAGTTCGATTTGAATAAAATCAAACCATATGAGCTGAAGGAATAAATGCCCGACTTGAGTGATTTGAGGCGATCGATAACACTGTGATAGTCAAAAAAAATACAAGACCAAACTCGACAGTTTCCCCCTATTTCGGGTCCTACGAATCGAACTGCATCATTACTTTTTTGAGCTACAATCATGGCTTTATATAAAATTGTTTGTTGAAGTTTTTCATCAAAGTGGCCCATTGTAAGAGAAAGGCACATTTTTCTTCGGTCTCTAACTTTTTTGGTAAACTTTCTTTGGCAAAGCTTCTCAGAATAAGTCCGTCTTTAAGTCCTTAGATGACTGTAAACCCCAAAATCAATGTTTTGGGTGTCCTTATAGCCAATATTTCGAAAAAACTGAAATTTAACCAATTTTTTTTAATGTTTTCCCTCACGTTTCGTCAATATTTTAATTTACCCATTGATACTTATACATTAAGTGACATCTTGTAATAGTAAGAAACTTAAGCAAAGACAACGTCCGAGCAAACTAACCATTAGAAAAAAAAACTTAACAAAATTTGTTTGTTTTATTTTTTTTTTTTATCTTATATGTAAGTGTTATTATTAAGTATCATAAATTTGTACACAATATTTAAATTAAATTTAATAAGACTCATCTATCAATGTCCAACACAAATCAACAAGCAACGAGTCAAGCTTTTTGCCGCTGTACCAATGCTCAAGGGGAGCGGCGACTTGGTGAAATCTTTCTCCATGCTCATCGGATTAAGTCGGAACTTGCTGCTCAAAAGTTCTCCGAATTTTGCGTTCTTCATAAGTTTTCTTATATCGGAGCCATTGAGAACACCTGAAAATAATGTTATGTTGATTTAGTTCTATTAAAAGACTTAAAATACCTTCTTTTATTTTCGCAACACTTAGTCTTCGAAATACTTCTGTCAAACATTTAAAAGCTTCGGCATCTCGATTTATTGCTTTTATGAAATTTTTGACAATTCGGAATTTTATGTGCAGTGGTGGTAGCAAAATGTTATTAGCTGGTGTCAGCGGAATATGGATAACATTTGCCACATTTAAATGAAATTCTGTGCGAAGCTTCCAACCACGCATTCTATATTGGTTTCCGCGGTACCTTGTGTCCCAATGACAAATGAAGCACATATTTTTTGTGTATCCTGTCTGCAAACCAGTAAGCAAGGCGATAACTTTTAAATCCGCACATATCTTCCATTGATGCTGCTGATACTGAACTCTGTCCAAAATTAATTTCATTGCTTCGTATGTTTCCTTTGTGTTGGAGCTTATGGCGATTGTAACCGGATTTTTTGTGTTGTCCACATACAGCAATACTGCTTTCAAACTATTTTTCAAGGAGTCAATAAACAAGCGCCATTGCTCTGGTCTGTACTCACAGTTGATGTATTGCATAAGACCAGGAATATTTTTACAATACGAAAAAGTATGGTCGCCATTAACCTCAAAGAAATCTAAAAGCTACTCCTGTCTTTTGCGGTATCCATACACCTTCACATCTTTAGACAATATATTTACCGATCGAAGATGATGTGCTAGGCAAATCGCTTGTCTTTGCGATAATTTCAGCTGTTGTACCATCGTATTAAAACGGGCTTGGGAAATCGCCAAGTGACGACATGGGCTTTCAACTTCGGTTGGGTTATACATTGAGAGTAGATCTGTAGGTTCGGTGGCAAAAGTTGGCGAAATATATCTCTCAGTTGGACTTGGATATCTTGGTATCGGAACATTTTCTGAGTGAGATACTGGTGGATGTGCAGATTGAACACTTTTGTAAACTGTGTTTTTTTTTGTTGAGTCTTGCAAATTTGTTCTTGCACGCGTAGCAGTTACCAGTATGATGCCCTTGTGGATCTATCCAAATCATTGGGATGCTGAACCACAATTTTAGGCACAGTCTTTTTGACCAGTTATGCAGGTTGTTGTCGAATTGCGTGCAAATGGTATTTGGCACCCAATCTACGTCTCTTAATACGGGCAAATCGAAATATTCCTCGTAGATGCCGGCAGTTCTAGAAGATATTATGCGTCTACTCCGAGGGCTTGTAAATTTTCCACATACGTAGCAGAACAACGATAGGCCAATTGAACACTTATTCATTTTAATTTATTTTCTTAATATACAAGGCACTAAAACAATGTTCTTTCCGCGAAGTCAAAGTCAAATTAACTACTGCAATCAACGCTTAAATTTTGACTCTTAGGCAAGCATTAAACGGTTCTTTCAAACGTTACTTGTTGTTATTTCTTATCAGTGCAGTGGTTAAAAGCTTGACTCGTTGCTTGCTGATTTGTGTTGTACATTGCTAGATGAGTCTTATTAAATTTAATTTAAATATTGTTTACAAATTTATGATACTTATTAATAACACTTATAAGATACAAAAAACTATAACAGCACACAAACATAGTTAGTGTAGCTTTTTTAAAAAATACAAATTTTGTTAAGTTTTTTTTTCTATTGGCTAGTTTGCTCAGAACGTTGTCTTTGCTTAAGTTTCTTACTATTACAAGATGTCACTTAACGTATAAGTATCAATGGGTAAATTAAAATATTGAGGAAACGTGAGGGAAAAAACATTAAAAAATTGGTTAAATTTCAGTTTTTAGACATATTGGCTATAAGGACACCCAAAACATTGATTTTGGGGTTTACAGTCATCTAAGAACTTAAAGGCGGACTTATTCTGAGAAGCTTTGCCAAAGAAAGTTTACCAAAAAAGTTAGAGACCGAAAAAAATGTGCCTTTCTCTTACAATGGGCCACTTTGATGAAAAACTTCAACAAACAATTTTGTATGAAACCATGATTGTAACTCAAAAAAGTAATAATGCAGTTCGATTCGTAGGACCCGAAATAGGGGGAAACCGGAGATTTTTCTCTTTTTTTTTTGAAAAAAGCTATCACAGTGTAATTAAATCATTGAGAGAACACCAACCGCGTGATTCTCTGATGCGCAGTAGCGAATCACATTGTTATCAGTACAGCGAGGAAAGTTGTGCTGACAAAATTATCACAAAACTACAAACTACAAAAGCTGATGAATTTTATAGAACAAACAGAAGTCTTCTTATCCCAATATACCTTATTATGTGGTCGGCAGGGTTTAGCGCCTCGTGGATCTCAATATAATGGCAGGATTTCACTGGTGAAACCTTTACTTAACGATGAAAATTTCCGCGCACTGTTAAGATACCGAGCTAAAGAAGAAGTGGATTTTCAAAAACAGCTGGAAAATACAGCAGGGAATACTATAGGGGTATTCATCTAAACGCGCAAATGCCTCGGAACCGTATAAACCTCGTAAACGTTTTTATTATTGTATGAAAAACCGGTTTATGTAAGTATATTAGTAATGGCATCCAAAATTAATTTATCGCTATACATATGTCACTCACAGATCCAAGAATAAATCTTAGATAGAGTAAATAAGTCCCTGGCTTTTACGGTATTAGGAAATGAGACTTCAGTCATCGCAGGAGTGGAACAAATGTGTGTTTGTGTTAGATATTTACATCAAGAGGAAGCATGCGAGAATTTTCTTACTTTTACTCCTGTTGATGACTTACCGGAAAAGAACTGCCTAAAATGTTACTCGATTTCCTTAAATCTACCGACATCGACTTATCTTATTTTTGACGGAGCGAATTTTAGTATAAGTGGTTAATTTTATGGTGCCCAAGCTTACGTCTAAGGAAAATATGATTTTGCCTACTATTCTCATGGCGCTTCTCTTAGTTTTATTTGTTTATTTTTATTCGTAAATGAAATTTAAATCAAAAATTATGACAGTGTTGAAAAGTTTCGCACAAGTATATAGTGTTTCTGAATTCTTATGCCGAAAGGTAAGCTTAATATTAAAAATGTGTGTTTTGTAAGATATTGTGAATACTTAAGTGCATAAAGATTCACCTATTGTGGTGGATTGGAGCATAACAGAATTCTCTTCATCAATCTGAACCACATTTGGAGGTAAACTTTCCTTACTTTGCCTTTTACTTCCATATTGAAATTAGTCAAATGCGTGAGAGAAGTAAAATATTACAAAGTTGGTATCAAACGAAAGGTGTCGGTAATTGACCACTTCGATATAGTGTATGATTGAACTAAGTATCATTCTACGAATTAAAAATTTTACAAGGTTAAATATTAAAACATGTTATCAAGCTCATCGTTTATATACATATGTATCAAATTTCATGGTACCTGATAATCACACCATTTTTAATTAATTTTGTAATACAATACATATACATATCTGTGGTAAAAACAAAGCAATAAATTTTTAAGTCGAAAAAATTTAATTGAAGAAAAAACGTTTTAAGCAGTTGGAATATAGCCTTGTAGGGAAACCAAAATATTTTCGTCTTTAATTTTTAAATAAAATAGTTGTGGAGATGGGGATTAGGTGTAAAAAAAAACGGATTTAAAGTTAAAGTATCTTGCTGTGCCAATACTTTTGTTCGTAAACAATAGTACTTGCAGAATACGATAGCGTATGTAAGTCAACTTAAACGGTAATTGCTTTTGACCAGAGACATGTATTCCCAGGCAATTTCAATACATTTATCCCAATGTGCTTTCAATCCCTTTTTCGTTCTACTGAAAAGGCTTACTACAAATAAATGATGATGCAAAGAAATGTCAGCTTCAGCGTGGAAATACAATCGTTGCCGAAAGTAAGCCTGGTGTTTTTATATTTATTTTTCTTTCCTTTTCATTGCCAAGCCCATACTGTTTGACTTCAAAAGAAATGGATAATCGAAATGCGAAAACAGTAATTAAAAGTAAATCATTCAACCTTGGCAAACATGGAAACATAGTGACGAAATGAGAAATTGTGAAATTACACTTTACTTGTTAAAAGCAAGGCGGTACTAGTAAGTTTGCTTATGACAATTTCAACGACAGCACTTATCCAAAATTTGTATCAGATGTTTGTAGATTATTTTTCAAAACGGCAGAACGTACTTTAATTAAACTTTTTGTACTTGATGAAGATCCCCAAAAGTCACTACCACTTCGTTAGTTTAACTTTTTAAAACTACATAAATATATAAACATATGTATGTACCAGATGTACAAAAGTCACCGTCATTTGCCATTTACGACTACGCCCATAAAATATTAAAAAAACAGAAGTTATTACTTTAAATTGAAACTGCAATTAATTTTATTTATTGTTTGTACAAAAAGTCTTTGTTTTCCATCGCCTTACGCATGTAAACAAAAAATGTGTTATTGTAATACATACATATTTCTTGTGGACAAAAGTCACCGTCCTATAATATAAAATTTCATTTATATGTGAAGTAAATAAATTTTAATACGTGGTATGTTTACCGTTCCCTGGTCCCATAAATGTTCGATCGGGTTAAGATCTGGGGACTGAGGTGGAGTTTTTAGGGTGTGAGGAGAGTTGTACAAGACCCATGGGGTCATTGTCATGTTAAAAGTAGTAGTCGTTTTCAATTCCGAGGTTTTGAGCGCTTTTCTTCAAATTTTCTCTGAGAATATTCAAATATAATGTTTTGTCCATTATTTAATCAATAAACACTAACTCTCCAACTCCCGCTGCTGACATACACCCAACATTAAAACTACAGCACCTCCGTATTTTGCTATTGATTAGATATTTTTGTTCTGATAACGCGAAAACTGCGAACAGTGCGTGGGTGAACAACCGTACCTGTGTCTTCCTTCAGCATTGCAGCTATTTCTGACGATCGAGTTTTTGGACCTTTTTTTATTATTTGTACAAAATCCAGTTTTTCTCCATAAAGTCACCATATTACATAAAATTGATTATAGAGGAAGTTAGAGTTCCAAATAATTTTTATTGACTTTCTATTTTGTTAAGAGATAAGCACGGGTACAACGACGGTGACTTTTGTCCGTAAGAAATAGTTATGTACTTTAAAGACAAAGGTTTTGTTTTGTAAATAAGGCGAATCATAAAACCATTGATTTAAGAAAAATACAATCAATTCAATTGTAGTTTCTATGGATAATATTAAAATTGTAACAACCCTGCTTTTCTTAAACTATCGTATACATACTTTAAGTAACATGCCTGTAATACTTTTATTTTTACGTTATTTTGCAACCCTTTTATATATTCTTAAATGCAACGCTGCTGCGTTAGTTTTATTTCGCTGATTCATTTTTGTTGATCATTAGTAAAATCAATCAGCTTCGAGCTTGCGCCAAGTAAGGTTCTCTCGTCCGGTATTGCTTCGGACAGCACCTTGCCTTGAAACGACCGAAGAAGATTGTGTGCATGTGTTTTATTATACATATATATTTTTTGTTCGTGTATTCGGTATATATAAGTACATATAAATAAAGCGAATTGTTGCTATCGAACTCACATGAGTTATTATTTTTTACGAAGCGCAAGCGCGACTGTTACATTGGCGCCCAAACTAGAGGCCAGCAATTCGCAAGAGCAAACCGAATTAATGCAAGGAGAAGAAAACAAAATGGCTTCGTTTTCTCCCGAACAATTTTCGAAAATACTAGCAGCAATTGCAAGCGGCGGTAAAGGCGCAGATTGCGTGGCCATACTGTAGATGTTTGCTTTAAAAAAAGAAAAGAGCAACAGTCACAAGAGGCTCAACAACAACAGCAAAGCGTTATGCTAAACGCCAGTGCAGCACCGTCTCATTCCAAACGTGCAGCCACTTTTGCATGCTATGGCTGTGGCGCACCAGGCGTGTACCGTGCAAATTGTCCAAAGTGCTGCGGGCATAGTAAGGAAAGTCCTCAAAACTTGTCTTTTAACTGCGTAGCCACCACGATTGTTGGCAGATCAATTCCATCGGTCCATATTGCGATGTTTGGAATGAAGGGAGAAGCTTTATTTGACACTGGGGCAAAAACAAGTATTGCTAGCGCAAATTTAAAGAAAATTCTGAGTAGCAAAGGGTTTGTATTTCAAGATGTCCTGGCAGACGTCTCTTTAGCTGATGGTACTACTACCACTCAAAGGGTGCTATCTACCATCTGCGATGTAACTATTGGCAACAGGGTGAGGAAAATTCGTTTAATGTACCTACCTAACGCAACGAGGAACCGTACGCTTATCGGAGCAGATTTCATGGAGCAAGCGGGAATCGTCCTGAATCTGGCACAGCGATTTTCGTATTATGAAGACGAGCCAAAGGTTAAATTTGGTTTTTCTAAACCTAGCGATGGCAGGCAAATATTCGCTATGGATATCGCTGGTGCACATGTGGTGACGAGTTATCTGCAATCACCTCCTACCAAAGCTCTCAATGAGTACTCAAACTTTCTCCGATACATCGATAAGTGCGGTAAAAATTCCACCGATGCTGTTTCTCCGGAAACTTGCCCAGAAACAAATTACGGACCATTCGTTAAAGGAAAACGATCACAGCAGAATGACTATTCGCCACACTCCGTGCAAGACATTTTTAGAAGTGCATTACCGCTCGGTGATATAACTCCTGAAAATACGTCTCGTTTGTTTGCACCGCCTATGAAGATTAAAAAACCATTAGAAGGTTACGAAAAATTTGTCGCTGAAAACTTTATCCCAATCTAAGTATATGTTTGAATTCAATGAACAACCGAAAACTGTTTGCAGTCTGACAGCGCAGCAGAAAGCTGAGTTAGATTCAGTGCTTTACAACAACGCTGACATATTCAAAGAACCAACTTCAGCAACACCGTTAGCCACACACCGAATCGTCACGGGTGAACATCATCCAATCGCTTTACCACCGTATCGGCTATCGCCACGACGCAAAGAACAGCTGAAACATGAAATAAGTAAAATGCTAGAAACGGAAGTCATTGTTGAGTGCGAATCACCATGGGCAGCTCCTGTGGTAATCGTCCCAAAAAAGACAGGCGACATACGCCTCTGTATCGATTACAGGGAATTAAACGCTATAACCACAGCAGATCGGTATCCTCTACCTCGTGTGGACGATTTGCTACATGCAGCAAAAGCCACAAAATTTATGTCAACTATAGATTTGCAGTCTGGCTACTGGCAAATTGGCGTTGAGAAGGAGGACCAAGATAAAACAGCATTCGTCACGCCATTCGGGATGTACAAATTTACACGCATGCCCTTTGGCTTACGAAACGCGCCAGCCACATTTCAGTGCTTAATCGATCATCTTAAAATGTCATTAAGTAGTCTAGTTCTGGTTGCGTACTTAGAAGATATTATTTTGTGTTCAAGGAATTTTGAAGAACATCTGAAAGAGCTGAACCGAGTTTTTAATCAGTTACGACAATTTGGCCTTAAGGCAAACATCGATAAGTGTCGCTTTGCATGCCATGAAGTAAAGTATTTGGGGCACATATTGACTCCAAATGGCATCACAGCCGACCCACAGAAGGTTGCAGCGATTGCGTTGCGCCAATCTCCGAAAAACGTTAAGGAAGTACTGCCATTCCTTCAAACTTGTTCCTGGTACAGGCGATTCGTGCCTAAATTTGCAGATATTGCGAAACCACTGTCTCAACTCACGAAGAAGAACGCTAGTTGGACGTGGACAGATAAGCAACAATCAGCATTTGATGAGCTGAAAAGATTATTAACGACATCGCCGATTTTGAAACAAGCTGATGAAAATCTACCATTCGTTTTAAAAACGGATGCCAGTGGATATGCACTAGGGGCAGTTCTACTCCAGGGGGAGGAACCACATGAGCCCCCCGTCGAATATGCGAGTAGGTTACTGTCAAAAGCTGAGCAAAACTACTCCACCATCGAGCGCGAAGCATTGGCCATCGTATGGGCCGTACAGAAATATCGTGGTTATATCGAAGGATCTGAGGTGACTCTTATTACAGATCACAAACCTTTGAAGTGGCTAATGACACTAAAATCACCAACTGGACGCCTTGCTCGATGGGCACTAATTCTTCAACCGTATAATATAAACATCGACTATAAGCCAGGGAAGACCAACGTGGTTGCTGACATGCTATCAAGGCCACCGTGCAAAGCCAACCATGACTCAGTAGAATCATGTCATATATGTTCCTTTGATGTTGAACTCCCGCAACGCGGAGCAAAAGAGATTCGAGAAGGACAACTTGGTGATCCAGAATTAAAAATTATAATCGATTGTTTCGAAAGGAAACCCGACGACTGTGCGCATTGGGAGGATATACCATGAATGCCGGTGTACTATACTGTTACCACGACGAAGATAGTGAAGACGCGCAACTGGTTATCCCAAAGAAGGAACGCACTTCTATATTGGAACACTACCATAGCAAAGATACAGCAGGTCATTATGGAATTGATCGAACTTCCTATAAGATCACTTCGCGCTACTACTGGCCAGGTATCCGGAAAGACATCGAAAACCACGTCAAAAATTGCATCGATTGTCAACGTTATAAAGCAACCAATTTAAAACCGATGGGTTTATACCAGACGGTATCAAGTAAACAGCGTTTTGAAACAATTGCCATTGACTTGTTTGGTCCATTGCCTTCGGATGAAGATGGGTTACAATGGATCTTCATCACGGAAGACATCGCTAGTCGCTGGGTGGAGCTATTTGCTTTAGCTGAAGCTACTGCCGAAAACTGCGCAAAAATTCTAATTGACGAGGTATTCCTGCGGTATATAATCCCGAGAAAGGTCATCAGTGATAATGGAGTTCAATTTGTGTCCTCCGTAATGCAGAAGGTCGTTTTCTGTCTGAACATAGAACAAGTGTTTACGCCTGTGTATCATCCTCAAGCTAATCCCGAAGAGAGGAAGAACCGAGATCTCAAAACACAGTTGGCGATATTGGTTGGAGGACACCACCGCGATTGGGCAGAGAAGTTGCCAGCCATACGCTTCGCCATGAACACCACTCGTTGCCAAAGTACTGGTTACACTGCCTCGTATCTTACCTTCGGGCGCGAGATGAGAACCATTGACGACGTCCAACATGATGTAAGAGCCG
This sequence comes from Philophylla caesio, assembly GCA_963971545.1. NCBI lineage: Eukaryota > Metazoa > Arthropoda > Insecta > Diptera > Tephritidae > Philophylla > Philophylla caesio. The sequence continues at coordinate 33,434,533 of OZ020608.1, read as the reverse complement.
TCGTTCATTCCGAAAATTTCATTGCCGAAATCACGCCATACCTCAGCACTCTTGTTGGTGTATTCGCATCTGCTCGTGAGTGCGAACTTAAGCAACAAGATTCCAACAAAAGCTTTACCAATCTACGACGACGTAATCAAGAAAGCTAAACGAGTAGGACCCTATGTAATCACCGGCAAGCAAGGAGCTACTGCTTATGTAATCGCACATGAAGATAATCTCCAACAACCTTTGGGCATCTACCATGCCTCATCGCTAACGCCGTATCGAAGCGCTGCTGGTGTTTCCGAGGATCCAGTCAACATGATCCGACGCCGAGGACGTCCGCGAAAGGCCACTTAGGATGCCTCATCGGGTCGATTTTAGCATCCTAGGGGGAGACTGTAACAACCCTGCTTTTCTTAAACTTTTGTATACATACTTTAAGTAACATGTCTGTAATACTTTTATTTTTACGTTATTTTGCAACCCTTTTGTACATACTTAAATGCAACGCTGCTGCGTTAGTTTTATTTCGCTGATTCATTTTTGCTGATCATTAGTAAAATCAATCAGCTTCGAGCTTGCGCCAAGTAAGGTTCTATCGTCCGGTATTGCTTCGGACAGCACCTTGCCTTGAAACGACCGAAGAAGATTGTGTGCATGTGTTTTATTATACATATATATTTTTTGTTCGTGTATTCGGTATATATAAGTACATATAAATAAAGCGAATTGTTGTTTTCGAACTCACATGAGTTAATATTTTTTACGAAGCGCAAGCACGACTGTTACAAAATTAAATATTTTCTGATATTTTTTGCTTTGTAAATATTTTGATGGCAAAATGAAGGTGACTTTTGTCCATCTGTGTATGTACATACATATGTAAGTAGGCCAATTAAGAGTAATGTTGCCTTTTAAATGGCTTATTGCCAGGGTGCGAAAAAATTTTGCGATTTTATTTTACCGTACTCTTTAGCAAACGATCGTTCGCGATTGCACTGCCTACTTTTTCGTTGGTGAGAGATTGTATACAAAGAGTTTATGTATTTTTAACCGATCGCTTTTGCTCGCGATTGAATTTTTGACGACTCATTAGAGAAAGCGTGATTGCGAACAATTTTGGAATTTAGTCTGTTATAATACGAATGAAAGCAAGTTACACGCAGTTAAAATATATAATTATTTTCCTGAATATTCGGTTTATTCGAATTAAAAATGGGTAAAGTTTCAAATATTGATAAGACAAAACTTGTTGCATTTAATAAGGACACCAATTTTTCAAAGTGCCTTTTGTGCGAAAAACTACTTAAAGGGAATATAATAAGATATATTAAAAGGCATTACGAGACTATACACAAACACAACTTTGATGAAGTAGTTCCATCCACAAGTGACAATGATATTTCGGAACGTCCTTTTAAAATTAAATAAACAAGAATTTTTGAAGTGTTGTATTTATTTATTTATTTATTTATTTATTTATTCAGTCTATGACATAGTATATCTTACAGACTAGAGGTATTTACATATACAATTTTCTTAAAACTAACGATACAGATCGTCAATGGCTGATTTAAAAACAGATCTCGGTGATGAAAAATCAATATTTTATCTCTTTGAAATTTTATTAAACTCTAAAAGCGCCCTAAATATTGGTGCATGGAGAAAATAATTGGCTGTGATCACATGAAGATAAAATGGTTTTTGAAAACGAAGAACTTTGCTGGGTATATTAAAACTGATCAGCTCGAGTAATTCGGAACAGTCAACGAAACTATTAATTACATCATATACAAACATTAGAGACTGGATTATTCTTCTACTCTCAAGTGATTTCAGGCTTATTAACATACAGCGAGCACTATATGGGGGCAGCGGCTCTTCAAATTTTATCGATTGAAGGGCAAAGCGAATGAACTTACGTTGCACCCTTTCAATTCGAGTAGCATGGCAATTATAAATCGGATTCCATATAATAGCGGCATACTCAAGCTTTGAACGAACAAAGCTACTGTAGAGAAGTTTCCTAGTATACGGATCTTTAAAATCTTTGGAGTAGCGGCGTAAAAAAGCAAGATTACTGTAAACGGTTATCGAACACAACTCCAAGATCGACAAAATCTTTAACTGAAATAAGTTGGTGATTAAAAATAAAATAGCACGATTGCCGAAACTCCGGAGATTTAGAAATAGACATATGGAAACATTTATTAATATTCAATGAAAGTTTATTCCTGCGACTCCATTCGACAAGATTATTTAAGTCCTGTTGTAGGAGATGAGAATCAGTCTCGCAGGTTATACTACGAAAAAACTTCAAATCATCAGCATAAAGCAAAAAATTTGAGCTTTTAAAACATGAACCAATGTCATTAATGAAGAGAATAAATAAAATTGGGCCAAGAATGCTACCTTGTGGGACACCCGAGGACGCAACAAAAGAATGCGACTTGCAATTTTCTATTTCAACAAATAACAACCGATTCGATAGATAAGATTTTAGCCAAGCCAAAAAAACAGAGTGGAAACCAATACATTTGAGTTTATGCAATAAAATTGCATGGGAAACTCTATCAAAGGCTTTAGAGAGGTCTGTGTAAATGGTGTCTATTTGTAACCCACATTTAAATGCTGAGATGCAGTATTGAGAGAAAATGGCTAAGTTACTGACGGAAGAACGCCCACTAACAAATCCATGTTGATGCGGCTCTAAAATGGATTTTGTAGCGAAAGTAATTATTTCTTTAACCACTTGTTCGAAAAGCTTGGAATGCTAACTGTCAAAAATATTCCATTTCGAATCTTTGATGACGTATATTATTTTAAACAAATAATATAACATTATGAAAATCAGTTTAATTTGCACTTGAATTCAAAAAATATTTTTGAACAAATACATATTTATGCAAATAAAATAAAAGATGGGGAATTTATTTTTCAGATAGAATTAAAAATATGTCACATTTTAACAGTTTGCTACATGGAGTTTCCAGGTAGAAGCATGTTTATGTATCTTCTGTTGTAAATAAGATTAATATACATACATATGTACATAGATCTTTATATGTTTATACATATGTATCTATGATTTTCCAAGAACAGGTCGAATGCAGCAATTTATTTCAGTACAAGTTCATGAATGCTGCAAAGTTACATGCACATAATATGTACATATGTACATACATCAGTAAAGCGTACTGCATCATTCGATTTTGCTCGGTACCACGTCCGTTCCGACAGAAACGATCGCTAGGGAGATTTTAAGTAATTTATGTACATCGTCAAAGTGTGAATAATACACGGGTTGGAACCGAACGCTTTCCTCCCGTGCAATCAGGACGGATCTGGATATCGTTCGCCGGACCATCCAAACAAAGTTTAGCCCCGTTAGATATAGCTCGGAACTCGTCCGTTCCGACAGCTACTATTGAAGACATGCTCTGGGAATGACCAGCAAAACTACATCCGAGTTCCTCTACCTGCTGAACCGATGCAGCCGTAGAAATTGCCCACCAGGATCTACGGCTGCACAGCATATAACATAATGGGTGCCGCTTGGAACCAAGTTCGTTCCAACGGTTTCGCCAGGTTGTGGACGGTAAGGTAAAGTGAGAAGAAAACGCGGGTTGGAACCGAACGCTTTCCTCCAGCAAACACGATGCGGATCTGGATCTCGTTCGTTGGACCACCCACACAAAGCTTAGTTCCGCTAGATGTTGCTCGGAATCTCGTCCGTTCCGACAAATATGACTGGATACAAGCTCTACGTTTGAGTAGGTAATCTTAAGCGCCAAAGTGAGGAAATTATGAGGCTGGAACCAAACGCTCTTCAGCTCCAGTTTATTTCGGCTCCTGGTATTCGTTTGCTGGACCACCTCGGTCATGCTACTCACTGAGTCTTCGCAGCAAGGGAACTTGTCCATCAGGCTCGTTTTGTCTGCAGAGTTTATAGCCGGGCAAGAGGCCGCTCGGAACCAAGTCCGTTCCGACGGCCTCGGCTTACTATAGCGCTCTTTATAGTGTCAGCAATGCTGAGTAGGCGGAAATCAACTAACCTGTGAAATTGGCTGCTCGGATTCCCGTCCATTCCGACAGCCTCAATGAAGTTTATCTTCGAATTATATAGATAATAAAATTAACTTGGAACATTTAAGTAGTGTCAGATGTCAGGCATATAAACGCAATTAGGCGGACATTACGTAAGTGGGCGGGGACGACGAACCCGACACGGGTGGGCTAGTTAGACTAACAGAGGTGGTGCCAAGTAGATGCAACTTCCACGGACTGCATCAAGACGGTAACGGACTTAGAGCTTAGTGCTCAAACTGCCTCCCGACGAAATACTTGAAGGTAGTACCGGGAGGGGAACGGTACGTGACAGTAGAAGGTTTAGTGCAGGTTAAAGTCCCACACTGACGGGGTGAAGGCTTTCGATGCTTACTCCTCGTAAAACAAAACAAAAAAAACAAAAAAAAAAAGTAAAAAACACTTCCCTAAACGAACAACTTAATGTTTTTCTGCTTCTCGTGCACAGACAAAAAGAGCTGCAGGTACTAAATATCGTATTAAATATGCAGGCGTTTTTTCTGGAAAAGTGATTAGTATTCTATTGTTTTATAAATATCAATAATTGAGATCCTTAAAACCCTCAAATTTGCTTTCATACATACGCTGAGATTCAGTAACCCCACAGAAAGAAAATAACACTATTTTTTTTTTAAACGCAGTATCAGGCAATGTAACGGATTCCAATACATGAAACTTCTTAAAGCATAAAATTGTACATGCATGCAAACATGCTTGCATTTTTATGCATTTCACTTATACTCCAGGCGAACGATCGCGATCGATTAAATATTCGATCTTCTCAATATGAGATACTGAGCGATTTTAGCCGCGGCAAGTAAAATCTAAATCACAGAAAATACATCTTTAAGTAATAACAAGAAAACATAAAAAATACATAAAATATTGAGTTGTCTCATTTTGAGGTGGACACCAAAAAAACACACTTTTCGTGATCTGCACCGAAAAAGGAATATTTATTTAAAAATTAGATAACGTCATTTATACCATTATTTAATTGACTTTAACTTCTTCACACCTGCGAAATGGAAATATATGGAATGTGTGTGCGTGAGACATAATCTCATAGCGAAAGTTCTTAAGTAATTATTAATAAATATAAACCAAGTTCCTCCATTTTTTAAATTTTTTAATTCACTAATAAGTTTTGTATTTTAGTATTTTAAATTTTAACATGTAGCTTTCGTTGGCTTCGTTCGATAAGTTTTTTATGAGATTAAGTTCAAAGTTTTGTGCCGGCTAATCTGAAACTGGAATTTGTTTCTTTGACTGTTACATTGGCGCCCAAACTAGAGGCCAGCAATTCGCAAGAGCAAACCGAATTAATGCAAGGAGAAGAAAACAAAATGGCTTCGTTTTCTCCCGAACAATTTTCGAAAATACTAGCAGCAATTGCAAGCGGCGGTAAAGGCGCAGATTGCGTGGCCATACTGTAGATGTTTGCTTTAAAAAAAGAAAAGAGCAACAGTCACAAGAGGCTCAACAACAACAGCAAAGCGTTATGCTAAACGCCAGTGCAGCACCGTCTCATTCCAAACGTGCAGCCACTTTTGCATGCTATGGCTGTGGCGCACCAGGCGTGTACCGTGCAAATTGTCCAAAGTGCTGCGGGCATAGTAAGGAAAGTCCTCAAAACTTGTCTTTTAAATGCGTAGCCACCACGATTGTTGGCAGATCAATTCCATCGGTCCATATTGCGATGTTTGGAATGAAGGGAGAAGCTTTATTTGACACTGGGGCAAAAACAAGTATTGCTAGCGCAAATTTAAAGAAAATTCTGAGTAGCAAAGGGTTTGTATTTCAAGATGTCCTGGCAGACGTCTCTTTAGCTGATGGTACTACTACCACTCAAAGGGTGCTATCTACCATCTGCGATGTAACTATTGGCAACAGGGTGAGGAAAATTCGTTTAATGTACCTACCTAACGCAACGAGGAACCGTACGCTTATCGGAGCAGATTTCATGGAGCAAGCGGGAATCGTCCTGAATCTGGCACAGCGATTTTCGTATTATGAAGACGAGCCAAAGGTTAAATTTGGTTTTTCTAAACCTAGCGATGGCAGGCAAATATTCGCTATGGATATCGCTGGTGCACATGTGGTGACGAGTTATCTGCAATCACCTCCTACCAAAGCTCTCAATGAGTACTCAAACTTTCTCCGATACATCGATAAGTGCGGTAAAAATTCCACCGATGCTGTTTCTCCGGAAACTTGCCCAGAAACAAATTACGGACCATTCGTTAAAGGAAAACGATCACAGCAGAATGACTATTCGCCACACTCCGTGCAAGACATTTTTAGAAGTGCATTACCGCTCGGTGATATAACTCCTGAAAATACGTCTCGTTTGTTTGCACCGCCTATGAAGATTAAAAAACCATTAGAAGGTTACGAAAAATTTGTCGCTGAAAACTTTATCCCAATCTAAGTATATGTTTGAATTCAATGAACAACCGAAAACTGTTTGCAGTCTGACAGCGCAGCAGAAAGCTGAGTTAGATTCAGTGCTTTACAACAACGCTGACATATTCAAAGAACCAACTTCAGCAACACCGTTAGCCACACACCGAATCGTCACGGGTGAACATCATCCAATCGCTTTACCACCGTATCGGCTATCGCCACGACGCAAAGAACAGCTGAAACATGAAATAAGTAAAATGCTAGAAACGGAAGTCATTGTTGAGTGCGAATCACCATGGGCAGCTCCTGTGGTAATCGTCCCAAAAAAGACAGGCGACATACGCCTCTGTATCGATTACAGGGAATTAAACGCTATAACCACAGCAGATCGGTATCCTCTACCTCGTGTGGACGATTTGCTACATGCAGCAAAAGCCACAAAATTTATGTCAACTATAGATTTGCAGTCTGGCTACTGGCAAATTGGCGTTGAGAAGGAGGACCAAGATAAAACAGCATTCGTCACGCCATTCGGGATGTACAAATTTACACGCATGCCCTTTGGCTTACGAAACGCGCCAGCCACATTTCAGTGCTTAATCGATCATCTTAAAATGTCATTAAGTAGTCTAGTTCTGGTTGCGTACTTAGAAGATATTATTTTGTGTTCAAGGAATTTTGAAGAACATCTGAAAGAGCTGAACCGAGTTTTTAATCAGTTACGACAATTTGGCCTTAAGGCAAACATCGATAAGTGTCGCTTTGCATGCCATGAAGTAAAGTATTTGGGGCACATATTGACTCCAAATGGCATCACAGCCGACCCACAGAAGGTTGCAGCGATTGCGTTGCGCCAATCTCCGAAAAACGTTAAGGAAGTACTGCCATTCCTTCAAACTTGTTCCTGGTACAGGCGATTCGTGCCTAAATTTGCAGATATTGCGAAACCACTGTCTCAACTCACGAAGAAGAACGCTAGTTGGACGTGGACAGATAAGCAACAATCAGCATTTGATGAGCTGAAAAGATTATTAACGACATCGCCGATTTTGAAACAAGCTGATGAAAATCTACCATTCGTTTTAAAAACGGATGCCAGTGGATATGCACTAGGGGCAGTTCTACTCCAGGGGGAGGAACCACATGAGCCCCCCGTCGAATATGCGAGTAGGTTACTGTCAAAAGCTGAGCAAAACTACTCCACCATCGAGCGCGAAGCATTGGCCATCGTATGGGCCGTACAGAAATATCGTGGTTATATCGAAGGATCTGAGGTGACTCTTATTACAGATCACAAACCTTTGAAGTGGCTAATGACACTAAATCACCAACTGGACGCCTTGCTCGATGGGCACTAATTCTTCAACCGTATAATATAAACATCGACTATAAGCCAGGGAAGACCAACGTGGTTGCTGACATGCTATCAAGGCCACCGTGCAAAGCCAACCATGACTCAGTAGAATCATGTCATATATGTTCCTTTGATGTTGAACTCCCGCAACGCGGAGCAAAAGAGATTCGAGAAGGACAACTTGGTGATCCAGAATTAAAAATTATAATCGATTGTTTCGAAAGGAAACCCGACGACTGTGCGCATTGGGAGGATATACCATGAATGCCGGTGTACTATACTGTTACCACGACGAAGATAGTGAAGACGCGCAACTGGTTATCCCAAAGAAGGAACGCACTTCTATATTGGAACACTACCATAGCAAAGATACAGCAGGTCATTATGGAATTGATCGAACTTCCTATAAGATCACTTCGCGCTACTACTGGCCAGGTATCCGGAAAGACATCGAAAACCACGTCAAAAATTGCATCGATTGTCAACGTTATAAAGCAACCAATTTAAAACCGATGGGTTTATACCAGACGGTATCAAGTAAACAGCGTTTTGAAACAATTGCCATTGACTTGTTTGGTCCATTGCCTTCGGATGAAGATGGGTTACAATGGATCTTCATCACGGAAGACATCGCTAGTCGCTGGGTGGAGCTATTTGCTTTAGCTGAAGCTACTGCCGAAAACTGCGCAAAAATTCTAATTGACGAGGTATTCCTGCGGTATATAATCCCGAGAAAGGTCATCAGTGATAATGGAGTTCAATTTGTGTCCTCCGTAATGCAGAAGGTCGTTTTCTGTCTGAACATAGAACAAGTGTTTACGCCTGTGTATCATCCTCAAGCTAATCCCGAAGAGAGGAAGAACCGAGATCTCAAAACACAGTTGGCGATATTGGTTGGAGGACACCACCGCGATTGGGCAGAGAAGTTGCCAGCCATACGCTTCGCCATGAACACCACTCGTTGCCAAAGTACTGGTTACACTGCCTCGTATCTTACCTTCGGGCGCGAGATGAGAACCATTGACGACGTCCAACATGATGTAAGAGCCGTCGTTCATTCCGAAAATTTCATTGCCGAAATCACGCCATACCTCAGCACTCTTGTTGGTGTATTCGCATCTGCTCGTGAGTGCGAACTTAAGCAACAAGATTCCAACAAAAGCTTTACCAATCTACGACGACGTAATCAAGAAAGCTAAACGAGTAGGACCCTATGTAATCACCGGCAAGCAAGGAGCTACTGCTTATGTAATCGCACATGAAGATAATCTCCAACAACCTTTGGGCATCTACCATGCCTCATCGCTAACGCCGTATCGAAGCGCTGCTGGTGTTTCCGAGGATCCAGTCAACATGATCCGACGCCGAGGACGTCCGCGAAAGGCCACTTAGGATGCCTCATCGGGTCGATTTTAGCATCCTAGGGGGAGACTGTAACAACCCTGCTTTTCTTAAACTTTTGTATACATACTTTAAGTAACATGTCTGTAATACTTTTATTTTTACGTTATTTTGCAACCCTTTTGTACATACTTAAATGCAACGCTGCTGCGTTAGTTTTATTTCGCTGATTCATTTTTGCTGATCATTAGTAAAATCAATCAGCTTCGAGCTTGCGCCAAGTAAGGTTCTATCGTCCGGTATTGCTTCGGACAGCACCTTGCCTTGAAACGACCGAAGAAGATTGTGTGCATGTGTTTTATTATACATATATATTTTTTGTTCGTGTATTCGGTATATATAAGTACATATAAATAAAGCGAATTGTTGTTTTCGAACTCACATGAGTTAATATTTTTTACGAAGCGCAAGCACGACTGTTACAAAATTAAATATTTTCTGATATTTTTTGCTTTGTAAATATTTTGATGGCAAAATGAAGGTGACTTTTGTCCATCTGTGTATGTACATACATATGTAAGTAGGCCAATTAAGAGTAATGTTGCCTTTTAAATGGCTTATTGCCAGGGTGCGAAAAAATTTTGCGATTTTATTTTACCGTGTTCTTTAGCAAACGATCGTTCGCGATTGCACTGCCTACTTTTTCGTTGGTGAGAGATTGTATACAAAGAGTTTATGTATTTTTAACCGATCGCTTTTGCTCGCGATTGAATTTTTGACGACTCATTAGAGAAAGCGTGATTGCGAACAATTTTGGAATTTAGTCTGTTATAATACGAATGAAAGCAAGTTACACGCAGTTAAAATATATAATTATTTTCCTGAATATTCGGTTTATTCGAATTAAAAATGGGTAAAGTTTCAAATATTGATAAGACAAAACTTGTTGCATTTAATAAGGACACCAATTTTTCAAAGTGCCTTTTGTGCGAAAAACTACTTAAAGGGAATATAATAAGATATATTAAAAGGCATTACGAGACTATACACAAACACAACTTTGATGAAGTAGTTCCATCCACAAGTGGCAATGATATTTCGGAACGTCGAGGCTCCAGACAACTCCTTTTAAAATTAAATAAACAAGAATTTTTGAAGTGTTGTATTTATTTATTTATTTATTTATTCAGTCTATGACATAGTATATCTTACAGACTAGAGGTATTTACATATACAATTTTCTTAAAACTAACGATACAGATCGTCAATGGCTGATTTAAAAACAGATCTCGGTGATGAAAAATCAATATTTAATCTCTTTGAAATTTTATTAAACTCTAAAAGCGCCCTAAATATTGGTGCATGAAGAAAATAATTGGCTGTGATCACATGAAGATAAAATGGTTTTTGAAAACGAAGAACTTTGCTGGGTATATTAAAACTGATCAGCTCGAGTAATTCGGAACAGTCAACGAAACTATTAATTACATCATATACAAACATTAGAGACTGGATTATTCTTCTACTCTCAAGTGATTTCAGGCTTATTAACATACAGCGAGCACTATATGGGGGCAGCGGCTCTTTAAATTTTATCGATTGAAGGGCAAAGCGAATGAACTTACGTTGCACCCTTTCAATTCGAGTAGCATGGCAATTATAAATCGGATTCCATATAATAGCGGCATACTCAAGCTTTGAACGAACAAAGCTACTGTAGAGAAGTTTCCTAGTATACGGATCTTTAAAATCTTTGGAGTAGCGGCGTAAAAAAGCAAGATTACTGTAAACGGTTATCGAACACAACTCCAAGATCGACAAAATCTTTAACTGAAATAAGTTGGTGATTAAAAATAAAATAGCACGATTGCCGAAACTCCGGAGATTTAGAAATAGACATATGGAAACATTTATTAATATTCAATGAAAGTTTATTCCTGCGACTCCATTCGACAAGATTATTTAAGTCCTGTTGTAGGAGATGAGAATCAGTCTCGCAGGTTATACTACGAAAAAACTTCAAATCATCAGCATAAAGCAAAAAATTTGAGCTTTTAAAACATGAACCAATGTCATTAATGAAGAGAATAAATAAAATTGGGCCAAGAATGCTACCTTGTGGGACACCCGAGGACGCAACAAAAGAATGCGACTTGCAATTTTCTATTTCAACAAATAACAACCGATTCGATAGATAAGATTTTAGCCAAGCCAAAAAAACAGAGTGGAAACCAATACATTTGAGTTTATGCAATAAAATTGCATGGGAAACTCTATCAAAGGCTTTAGAGAGGTCTGTGTAAATGGTGTCTATTTGTAACCCACATTTAAATGCTGAGATGCAGTATTGAGAGAAAATGGCTAAGTTACTGACGGAAGAACGCCCACTAACAAATCCATGTTGATGCGGCTCTAAAATGGATTTTGTAGCGAAAGTAATTATTTCTTTAACCACTTGTTCGAAAAGCTTGGAATGCTAACTGTCAAAAATATTCCATTTCGAATCTTTGATGACGTATATTATTTTAAACAAATAATATAACATTATGAAAATCAGTTTAATTTGCACTTGAATTCAAAAAATATTTTTGAACAAATACATATTTATGCAAATAAAATAAAAGATGGGGAATTTATTTTTCAGATAGAATTAAAAATATGTCACATTTTAACAGTTTGCTACATGGAGTTTCCAGGTAGAAGCATGTTTATGTATCTTCTGTTGTAAATAAGATTAATATACATACATATGTACATAGATCTTTATATGTTTATACATATGTATCTATGATTTTCCAAGAACAGGTCGAATGCAGCAATTTATTTCAGTACAAGTTCATGAATGCTGCAAAGTTACATGCACATAATATGTACATATGTACATACATCAGTAAAGCGTACTGCATCATTCGATTTTGCTCGGTACCACGTCCGTTCCGACAGAAACGATCGCTAGGGAGATTTTAAGTAATTTATGTACATCGTCAAAGTGTGAATAATACACGGGTTGGAACCGAACGCTTTCCTCCCGTGCAATCAGGACGGATCTGGATATCGTTCGCCGGACCATCCAAACAAAGTTTAGCCCCGTTAGATATAGCTCGGAACTCGTCCGTTCCGACAGCTACTATTGAAGACATGCTCTGGGAATGACCAGCAAAACTACATCCGAGTTCCTCTACCTGCTGAACCGATGCAGCCGTAGAAATTGCCCACCAGGATCTACGGCTGCACAGCATATAACATAATGGGTGCCGCTTGGAACCAAGTTCGTTCCAACGGTTTCGCCAGGTTGTGGACGGTAAGGTAAAGTGAGAAGAAAACGCGGGTTGGAACCGAACGCTTTCCTCCAGCAAACACGATGCGGATCTGGATCTCGTTCGTTGGACCACCCACACAAAGCTTAGTTCCGCTAGATGTTGCTCGGAATCTCGTCCGTTCCGACAAATATGACTGGATACAAGCTCTACGTTTGAGTAGGTAATCTTAAGCGCCAAAGTGAGGAAATTATGAGGCTGGAACCAAACGCTCTTCAGCTCCAGTTTATTGCGGCTCCTGGTATTCGTTTGCTGGACCACCTCGGTCATGCTACTCACTGAGTCTTCGCAGCAAGGGAACTTGTCCATCAGGCTCGTTTTGTCTGCAGAGTTTATAGCCGGGCAAGAGGCCGCTCGGAACCAAGTCCGTTCCGACGGCCTCGGCTTACTATAGCGCTCTTTATAGTGTCAGCAATGCTGAGTAGGCGGAAATCAACTAACCTGTGAAATTGGCTGCTCGGATTCCCGTCCATTCCGACAGCCTCAATGAAGTTTATCTTCGAATTATATAGATAATAAAATTAACTTGGAACATTTAAGTAGTGTCAGATGTCAGGCATATAAACGCAATTAGGCGGACATTACGTAAGTGGGCGGGGACGACGAACCCGACACGGGTGGGCTAGTTAGACTAACAGAGGTGGTGCCAAGTAGATGCAACTTCCACGGACTGCATCAAGACGGTAACGGACTTAGAGCTTAGTGCTCAAACTGCCTCCCGACGAAATACTTGAAGGTAGTACCGGGAGGGGAACGGTACGTGACAGTAGAAGGTTTAGTGCAGGTTAAAGTCCCACACTGACGGGGTGAAGGCTTTCGATGCTTACTCCTCGTAAAACAAAACAAAAAAAACAAAAAAAAAAAGTAAAAAACACTTCCCTAAACGAACAACTTAATGTTTTTCTGCTTCTCGTGCACAGACAAAAAGAGCTGCAGGTACTAAATATCGTATTAAATATGCAGGCGTTTTTTCTGGAAAAGTGATTAGTATTCTATTGTTTTATAAATATCAATAATTGAGATCCTTAAAACCCTCAAATTTGCTTTCATACATACGCTGAGATTCAGTAACCCCACAGAAAGAAAATAACACTATTTTTTTTTTAAACGCAGTATCAGGCAATGTAACGGATTCCAATACATGAAACTTCTTAAAGCATAAAATTGTACATGCATGCAAACATGCTTGCATTTTTATGCATTTCACTTATACTCCAGGCGAACGATCGCGATCGATTAAATATTCGATCTTCTCAATATGAGATACTGAGCGATTTTAGCCGCGGCAAGTAAAATCTAAATCACAGAAAATACATCTTTAAGTAATAACAAGAAAACATAAAAAATACATAAAATATTGAGTTGTCTCATTTTGAGGTGGACACCAAAAAAACACACTTTTCGTGATCTGCACCGAAAAAGGAATATTTATTTAAAAATTAGATAACGTCATTTATACCATTATTTAATTGACTTTAACTTCTTCACACCTGCGAAATGGAAATATATGGAATGTGTGTGCGTGAGACATAATCTCATAGCGAAAGTTCTTAAGTAATTATTAATAAATATAAACCAAGTTCCTCCATTTTTTAAATTTTTTAATTCACTAATAAGTTTTGTATTTTAGTATTTTAAATTTTAACATGTAGCTTTCGTTGGCTTCGTTCGATAAGTTTTTTATGAGATTAAGTTCAAAGTTTTGTGCCGGCTAATCTGAAACTGGAATTTGTTTCTTTGATAAGCCAAGGTTTCACCACTGTGGCTGTATGTTTGGGGTCTTTATCCTGCATAAATTTCCAGTTTGTCAGCAAGAGCTCAAAAGAAAATGGCTCCATTGTATTCCTTAGTATTTGCAGATTAGAAAACTTATTCATAATACCAGTTCTTCTTACTATTCGTCCGACTCGATGCCAAGAAACGACTCCCGAACTGTCAAGTTACCTCCACCGTATTTTACCGTACTTGTATGTCGTGTTTTTTTTTCATTAAGCCGTCTTCTTGTAATTATTGTCCAACGGGATAGTTGCAGTTTGATCACAATCAACCCTAAACAAATAAACACAAGGGTTAACGTGATTTATTTTTTGTACTTGTGAAAACAGAGAACTACAGTACAAGACTCGCATAATAATGTATACGATTATCTCTGCATTATTACACAGTGTGACACTCAAAAAATCACTGGGAAGTGATGTTATTTTTCTTGTAGGTCTTATCGAGTAGAACGAGAATCCAATTTTGGAATTTGTCAAACACCCCCAATATCTCGACTTAACCTTAAAAATTTTTTGTGCTTTTGCGCACTTCTTAGCCCATATCTTAGCTAGTTAACAACCGATTTTCATTCTAAGAACGGTTTGAGTTCGTTGTAAATTTTTGCAAAAATTTCGTTCTTATAAAAAGTAAAATAACTCAGTCACTTTTTCACCGATTTTTTAAAAGAAACATTCGTTGAACTCGGTATTAAACGTACTCTTTGAATCTAATCAAACCTCATTTTGTGTTTTTATAAAATAGTGTGTGAAAATATCGCCAAAGTCAAAAAAAGGAGAAAAAGGGTAGCAAAATTTAAGTGTGTTGTGCAAAAACAAGTATATTTCTTCAGCTTTATTAAGTCGTCTATATATCTTTCAAAAGGTCTGAGTTTCTTCTTTCTTAAACCGTTCTTAGAATGAAAATTAGCTAAGATATGGGCTAAGAAGTGCGCAAAAGCACGAAAAATCGGTTTTTTAAGGTTAAGTCGAGATTTTGGGGGTGTTTCACAAATTCCAAAATTGGATTCTCTCTCTACTCGATAAGACCTACAAGGAAAATAACATCACTTCCCAGGTATTTCGAATTCATTCTTTTTTGTAGCACTGTGAATTAAGAATCGAATTTTTTTTTTATCTGAAAATGAAAAGCAACATCTTTAGCATTTGCCGCACCAAATTTTGTTTTAATTTTTTCTTATCTACATATGTATGTGATTTCACTATTAAGTCAGATATAATTTCCAATTACACTTTTTGATTTAAACATATTTTTTTATCTGTTTAACTGCATGTCATTTAAGTAAATTGAAAGTGGCATTTACTTCGGGATCCAGTATCAACACGACTATCGTCACGAAAATGTTGCAATGAAACCATCTAGTTGGCATCATGATAAGAAACTCGTATTGAGAATATATAAATTGGCAATTCATAATTAGTTTTTGTTTTTTCATTTAAGGATCGGCAAAGTAGAATTTCAATGCCCTCTGCAATGGACGCTCATATAAATAAAATGCAATTTAAAGATAAATACATATCTGTGTGAGCTGCAGAAAAAACATGTGTGTCAAAACTACAAAATTGCAAACACCTTTTCCATACAAATTGCGTGGGATTTTGCATATCGCATGGAAAGTCAGACGTTCATGCTTGATATTTTTTTTAGATATTTAAATATTCCAATTGGAATTTTATGTAGTTTTTTATGGTTTGTATTCGTATGAAGATTAAATTCTGTTGTTTATAGAATATTATTCAAATTGACATAAAACTATTTGATATTATAAGACTTAAATTAGGAAGCCAGAATCCGTAGCTTTGCGGGAATTATAAAATAATCTTATACCTGCTGCTTATGTGACAAAAATTTCCAAGGTAAATTAAGTCTAGTTAATCAGCCAGGACAAGTAAAATCTAAATCACACAAACATTTTTTTTAATAGCAGTCGCCTCGACAGGCAATGGCAAACCTCCTATGGCTTTGCTGCCATAAAAAAAGCTTTTCATAAAATACATTTGCGTTCGGAGTCGGCACAAAACTGTAGGTCCCTCTAATTTTAGTATAACATAAGAGACGCAAACCACAATTGGTAAGCGCGGCCAAACACAGAACTATATAATGTAAATGTCAAATTATTATTAAAGGATCAAGTTTTCTATATTGTCATACATGGATAAGCGAATATATCTATAGATAAAACAAAAATGTGTCGATCTAAAGAATTATTTGACAACAGAGCCGAAAGAAAAAATGTGTCCATCTCTTAAATTTCGAAAGTCTTTGTTCCTTGACTTGAAGGCTTCTGACATTATTCCTGCATCATTTGATCTATGTGTATGATCGATCAATATTTCAATGTTGTTCCACAAAAACATCATTAATGATATTCTGTCTAGATAATAGTATAATTGTGTTATAAACTTTTGCACTGTTTAGTGTTGACTTCCTAGCAGCAACGCTTTTCTACAAAAAGTGAACACTCTAAATGCAGTAAAAAATTTTGTTGAAAGTCTACGTTAATGTGGATACAAAATACTTAATTCTCTTTCGTCAGTATTATTCAGCTTATTGCACGGTTGGACTTTAATTCGGCAAAAAACAATAGGCATTGTGACATTTGTTCGCCCAGAGTAAATTTTCTGTTCAATGTGGTGCTATTAGTTTACGGGCATACCCAGTTCATACATAAAGATTCTTTTTGTGCTGTCGAAAGTGGTTCTGAAATCAACCAAAATATATTGCTTGTCAATTAATCTGTTAAGGATCTTTTCAAAGATCTGGGGTATTGTAATACGAGTACAGCAGAGATGCCAAACCATCGATTGTAAAATCGGTAGTTTCAATAGTTTCATATTTTCGGGACTATTAACAAGTCTTGTTTCCTTTATTTTTTTCTGTTATTCGGTATTTATATGGTCCTGACTATGAAAAAAATACTGAGAGATTGCTAACAACTTTACTTTTTGAAAGATACAGTTTAATTATTTTAACAAAAATATACAGAAAATCAATACATTATGTTAACAAAATTTCTATTGCATTTTATGGAATGATCTTTTACGAGAGTTTCTTGAAGGAACGACTTTAGGTAGATCACGTTGCAAATTCCAATCTGCCATTATATGTGAGTTCCACCGACCCTGATATCGCTCTTCTATTGTCAGAAGATCCTGATGGAATCTTTCACCCTGCTCTTCAAAAAAATCAACCAGATTTTGTGGAAATCGGTCTAAATGCGAGTGCAGGAAGTGGATTTTTTTGCTCATGTTGCACCCTAGCTCTTGCAAGATCGAAAGCATGGACTCAATAAGCTCGACGTGATCGTCAGATTTTTTTTTGCCTAGAAAATTACTCATGACCAAAACAAATGAATTCCAAGCTTTGGTTTCGTCTGTAGTCATTGATTTGACAAAATTAGGATCTTTCGCGAGTTGCCTGATCTGTGGCCCATCAAAAATACCACCTTTAAATTTTTCTGTACTTAATCCTGGGAACTTGCGTGAAATAAAGTTGAAACATTCGCCACTTTTCTCAAGGGTCTTCACAAACTGTTTCATTACGCTGAGTTTAATATGAAGTGGTGGAAGTATGATGCGGTCTCGGCTAACTAAAGGCATGTTTATAGCTTTTTGGTACCAACTTTTAGCTCTTCCCGCACTGGCCTAACTTTTTGTGACCAATGGTGTGTTTGTCACGACTGTCCCAGAGACATATGAAACAAGGGAACTTCGTAAATCCCCCTTGTTGACCTAAAAGAAAGTTAACGATTTTAAGATCAACACAAATGAGCCATTTGTAATCTTGATACTTAATTTTTTCCATAACCTTAGAAACATTTGCGTATTCTTCTTTTAAAGTCACCGAATGTGCAATAGATATAGCACCGTACTTATTACAGTTATGAAGCAAAACACACTTTAAACTTCTTTTGCTGCTATCTATAAAAAGACGCCAATCACTAGGTTGGTACTTTTTTAATCCCATCTGTTGCAAAACACCACCAACATCGTTACAAAAAACTAAATCCTTCTCTTGAGAAAAATACGATAACAGTTTTTTTCTCGGCTACGATAAAATATAACGTAGGTTTCCGGAGTAAGCACATTTATTTCCTTCTTTCGGTAAGTTCAGAAATCTTAATAAGTCCTTTAGTTATTTCTGATTAAATGGTGGAGGTTCTTGGATAATTTTGTAGTCTGAATCAGAGTCTTCACTTGATGTATTTCGTTCGGGTTCACAGAGATTTGGATCATCAGAAGATTTAAATGTGCTGGGTAGGATATGACCACTTATTTCGATTTCCGGGGTTAATTCCGTTTAGTTTCACAACGCAGAAATAGCAATCGTCATAATGGTTTCGAGGTTCTCTCCAAATCATGGGTGTTACGAACATTACTGCATCTCTTTTTCCACTGGGCCATAACCGTAGACATACCACACATTTCTGGCATACAATATTGTGTTGATCATACGCAGTTTGTACAAAGTCCGATATAGGTTTTCGATATTTTGTAAATACATATTCACCACAAATATAGCAAACACAGTCGGGATTAAGCACACAACATCTTCTTGACGAAGCCATATCGAAAACAACAACAAAATACTGAAATAGTCCAATAAAAAATTTAAGTAAAGATAGTAAATCAGGTTAGTTTGCTGTAAATCAAAAACAAAATTTGTAAGAGAAAAATTGTTGCGATATTTAAAAAATACGCGTCAATTTGATACAGAAACAAAAAAAATTACATGAAACAAACAATTTTTTTTGTTGACCAGTGTTATATAATTTGTTAAAAACATCGATAGTTCACTAGGAGTATCGATTGTTCCTACTAAACATTTCGAAATACCAAAGCGTGAGTGAGTTGTTGAATTTATGAATAATGTTACCAATTAATTTTAGCCCCCTTTGCAGAGAAAATTAATCTGATGGTACTGCAGAGTGCTTGTGAGCTTCATAAAAATTGTAAAATGTAATTAGGAAGTATGGAAACATAATTTACTAGTTTTATTCATGGTTCAAATGTTGGAAGCATTACTCTTTAAATAATATATAAATGTTCAATTAAAGAAGTGGTGGCAGCACAGTTACCAGCGTTAAGAAATTGGATAGTTTATTTTTTTTTTTTAAACTATCGAAATCTATGGTGGGACTATCGATAGCTTAACACCTCTGCGATTCAGCGATAGTTGGCGCATATAACCATTTTGTGAATTGACGTAAGTTCCATATTTTCCAAATGAGCTCCGTCATCCCTCATCATTTGGTTTCGATGACAGCAAATCAAAAAAAAAATTATTACATAACACGAAAAATTAGAAAAATTTATTCGAAAATTAACTGAAATATCATCGGGAATGAATAAAAATTTGATACGAAAATTTGAATAAATATCATCACAAATTTACAAAGTTCTCAAAAAGTATGACAAATCGATGATTATCGATCACTTAGTGGCGTCAATTCAAAATTATCGACACTTAATTAACGACACTTAATTAACGACGCGTCAACAATTTAGGACCGATCAATATTTTTAAAAAAATGTTTTTGTTACAATTAGGTTACGCCGTTTATTAAGTAGTTTACATAAGAATTTACGTTACTTAAATTATGTATGTTCTAACATTATAAGATTTATGTGTTATATAAAGTACATAAGTACACCTTTAAAACTTACAGTATAATATGTAGATATGCAAAATGCTGATTATACTTTGCTGATAACACTAATATAAGTGAGGGAAAAAATTTATAGCTATTATCGATATTGACGACATCGTCGACTCGGATAGTGCAAAACATTGATGACAACAAGTTAGAATGAAAATTGCAAAAAAAAATAATACCATTTTTCAGAATAATCAGTCAAATTTATTAGAAAATGAGAATATTTGATCGTTTTTTATCATGGTAGAGAATCAGCAGAAAACGCGTTCCACAATTTCTCACGTGATTTTCGTTCGTGACGATGTTATTTAATTTTCAAGTAACGATATTTTTTTTATGATACTCATCAGAAGTGACTGTAACGGGCCGTAACTGACTCTTTGTCGTGTAATTTCTTTAACCTGATGCTGGAGAAGATAATTCGAGCCGAAGAATTAAATCGGTCATATACCTTTTTTTATAAGAGTGTGCAGCTACTGGCGTACGCCGATGACATTGACATCATCGGCCTTAACAACCGCGCAGTTAGTTCTGCCTTCTCCAAACTGGATAGAGAAGCGAAGCGAATGGGTCTGGAGGTGAACGAGGGCAAGACGAAGTATCTCCTGTCATCAAATAGACAGTCGACACTTTCACGACTGGGATCAAACATCACTGTTGACAGCTATAACTTCGAAAAAGTGGAGAACTTCGTTTACTTAGGAAGCAGCATTAACACCAATAAGAGCGCCAGCCTTGAAATCCAACGCAGAATCTCTCTTGCCAACAAGTCCTACTTCGGACTGAGTAATCAATTGCACAGTAAAGTCCTCTCTCGACGGACAAAAACCATACCCTATAAGTCTCTCTTCCTGCCCGTCCTATTGAATGACGCAGAAACATGGACGATGACAACATCAGATCAGAGGGCTCTAAGAGTGTTCGAGAGAAAGATTATTCGAAAGATTTATAGGCCTTTGCGTCTTTGCGACGGCGAATACCGCGTAGGATGGAACGATGAGCTGAGATAGGAATCAGCGGCTCCGCTGGCTAGGTCACGTTGTTCGAATGGCTGGTGGTAGAGGGGAAGACCTCCTCTGCGTTGGAAAGACCAAATGGAAAAAGACTTGGCTATACTGGGGATTTCCAATTGGCGCCAGTTAGCAAGAGATAGGGATAGCTGGCGTGCTTTGTTGATCTCGGCCAAAATTGCTTAGGCGGTTGATGTGCCAATTAAGTAAGTAAGTAAGTATGCTACCACACTACAACAAATGTGCATAAATGTTTTCAAAACTATCTTACAAAGTTAGTATTATTATCGTATTAACTATCTTCGTATAAATTTCGCATTTAATTTATCATAAATTAGAACTTCCGGTGGTGTCACTTGCTAAGATAACAGTATTCGATGCAAACAATATTAGCGTCTGTCTGTGCGGACGTGTTTTTCATCGGTCTTACTAAAGTGCGGTAAAAACGTTTGATTTGGCAAAAATAAAACAAATAAAAGTCAATAATTTCCACATAAAATCAGAGTTCGTTAATATCTACCAAAGTGGTACAATTCAGGACAAAACAATTAAAAACAAAAAATACATAAACATTGAAAACAAACAATATAAAAATAGGCAAACGTGCAAACAACAACATCACCAAATAAACAAAAAATTGTGCGTTTAACTTATTATGAGTGCTCAAGGCGCTCTTTCTAACGAGCGCAGGCACTCAACACAAAGTGATAATAGGAGAAATGCCTAGTTCACAATAAAAGCATACAGTTCTTCAACGTCGAACAACACTAAGCCCACTACAACACTACATACTATAGCCGGCCAAAGAGAACGCTCTTGCTCTCCAGCAATCCATTGTGATAATATCTTACCATCAACATTAACACCGCCTACAGCAGTTCTCACAACAACAAACATGCAGCCAGCAGCGTCTGCAGTCGCAGCAGAAAAGAGTGGACAGCTAACACCAAAGCCTATAAACAGTAAAGGTATGCAAAATAAAACCCAACATACAAATGGCAAACGGTAACAGCCCCAGTAGCAAGTAGGATCAGGGCATGTATTCTTTTTAAAAAAGCACTTTCTTATATTCTCCTCTCTCAATACAGCGACGAAGACACAGTAAGCATAAGCGTCCAGCTGAAAGAGATTCGTCTGGTTCCTAACGAGCTACATGGCCCACAATAGCCAATAGCCGGAAAGACTCCCGGTCATAATTGAAGCCGACTCGAACTCACATCATGAGATATGGGGCTCAAGCGATACCAACCCTCGAGGTGAGTGTTTACATGATTTTATATTAGAAAATAATCTATATATATGCAAGCGGGGGAACGATCCCACTTTCATGACCTCTGTCAGAAGAGAAGTGCTGGACATCACTATCGCATCAGGTAGCTTGTCAGACCTGATAAGCAACTGGCTAGTGTCCAAAGAGCACTCCTTTTCCGACCACCTCTACATAACTTTTAAGATAACTCTCAATCCTACTACTCTTAACGGCGTACATGAATAAGAGGCGGACGGATTGGCAGAAATTTAAGATGTCCTCTCAGCCTCTCTGTCCAGACACGTTTATCATGGTAGGCTAGGCCTATCGCAAACACCTGACGAAGCGAGTCCCTCAAACACAAAGGTCGTTTCTCTCGGTGACCTTGACTCACCATCGTGGTATATGCTGACGACCTGGCAATCACAGCAACGGGCAAACATCTTCAAGTCATAAGCGATTTACTGCAAAACGCTCTAAATATCGTAGCTCGCTGGTCTGTGGAATGTAGACTTAACGTCAATCGCACCAAGACCGAAGCAGTGCTCTTTACAAGGAAATACAAAATTCCCGTCTTTGAACTACCATCCCTAAACGTAGTGGTTCTTACTCTCTCAACCGAAATCAAATATCTTGGAATTATACTAGACAAAAAACTCGACTGGAGGCTGAACATCGAAGACCGCTCCAAGAGAGCTATTGTGGCTCTATACGCCTGTAAGACGACCGTGGGGAAGAAATGGGGTATAAAGCCACACACTGTACACTGGATGTACACAGCTGTGATAAGACCCATCCTCTTCTACGGGATCGTCGTATGGTGGCCGGCATTGAGCAGGACTCTTACCAGAGCCAAACTAGAACAAGTCCAGAGGGCAGCCGCAATGCTTACCAGGGGAGCGCTGCCCTCTACACCCACCAAATCTCTGGAAATAATGTTAAATCTCCCACCGGTTGATCTCTACGGTAAATTTCTGGCGGCCTGCAGTGCTGCTAGGCTAAATTCGATCCTTCCGTGGAGAAATCTTAATACAGGCACGCAAAAGTAAAATCTTCCCGACAACCCGATGAGGTTGGATTACATTTTACACCCTCCATTCTCTGGAAATAGATTCTCCACAAGAATCCCAGAGAAGAGCGAATGGATAAGTATCGTGGCCCTGTATCCAGGATCGATGGCTGCATACACAGATGGTTCCAAGTTAAACGAAAGAGTAGGCAGGGATTCATTCTAGTGAACTCGATCTAAACCTCAGTCTTCGTTTACCGGACCACTGTAGTGTTTTCCAGGCCGAACTAAATGCAATAATGGAAGCAGCTCGTGGCCTTACAGCGTGCACCTCTTTAGAACGAGGCATTACCTTTTATTCTGACATCCAGACTGCTATCAAATCTCTGAATTCATATGGAAAACGCTAGAGGAAAATCGATTTGCTTTACTTGCTGACACTTGTGATAAGAATAATGTGCAGAAAAAAGTTAAACCTCCACCGATATATCTTAGGCAACAAAATTCTAGCAGTCTTGTAAATAAATTGATAGAGTTAATAGGGAAAAATAACTTCCATGTAGTACCTATTAAAAAAGGAAACATTCAGGAGGTTAAAATCCAAACCTACGGCGAGGATCGCTATCGCAAAGTTACAAAAGACTTCGAAAAAACAAAAAGTTATTTTATACATTTCAACTTAAAAGTAGTCCTAGCTTGTCTGTTGTGCTGAAGGGTAATGAACATAACGTAAACTCGACAAATATAGGAGGTGCTTAAGGGTTTTAGGATAAGATATGTTTACAATATAAAAAATAAAAATAATATCCCCCAGCCGATGTTTAGATTTGGGGTCTGGTTCTAGACTTTCATCTTTTAAAAAAGGGAGAAGTTCATCCCATTTACAAATAGCGGTATCTTCTTCACCGTCGTATTACTGTAGAAGAACCACACAAACGTGTAGGTCCTGTGCAGTGTCATAATTGCCAAGAATTTGGACACACGAAGCGTTATTGCACCTTACCTAGTGTATGCGTGATTTGTGGGGATTTTCACAGTTCAAAAGAATGTGTAAAACCGAAAACAATTTCTGAATATAAAAAAATTCAGTAACTGTGGTGGAAATCACACCGCAAATTATAGGGGTCGTTAAAAGAAAAAGTAAACAAAAAAGGCACCTACAGGTCACTCAATCTCAACCAACCGTAAAAACAACAGACAACATTCCTGCTCAGACCAACTTTTTAACCTATGCCCATGCTCTTATAGGGCCGCGCCAGCCCCTAACGCAAGAAGATTCCGCTCCGTCCGCCAATCTTCTCGAAAGCACACTCAATAATTGTATACGCATGATGCAAGACCATATGACGTCAATGCAAAACATGATGCAATAATTAATTAGAAATTAAAATCTTCTGCTACAAACAATTTTGTCGAAACCATGAACAGTCTTAATATATGTTTTTGGAATGCTAACGGCTTAAGTCAACATAAAAATGAGCTTCAAGTCATCTTAGAAAGCCAGCCAATAGATGTTATGCTGATATCCGAAACTCACTTCACTAAATTTAACCATTTTAATATTGAATGTTTCGTCTTATATGGCACCAAACATCCAGAAGGAAAAGCTCGCGGGGAACAGGAATATTTATAAGGGAAAAAACACTACCCACTAGAAGAGAAACAAACTCCAATCCTTGTCCCCACTTAACACTAATTATTATTTGTGGCGGTCAGTTCCAAAATATTCGAAAAACTCTTACTACAGGAAATAAAACCCATTTTAGAAACGAGGAAAATAATACCATACCACCAATTCGGCTTTAGGGAAAAGCACAGTACAATTGAGCAAGTACACAGAATAGTTTCACACATACTGTCGGCTTTTGATAACAAACAGTATTGCACTGCAATATTCTTAGATGTTGCGCAAGCATTCGATAAGGTTTGTCTAGAAGGACTATTACATAAGTTAAGAAGTTCACTCCCGAAAATATTTGTGCTGTATTGAAAAGCTTCCTTGATGGCAGACAATTTCGTGTTAAACAAAAAGTTACACAACTGAAAGTTATACCATTGCTGCTGGTGCCCCAAGGTAGCGTTTTAGGGCCAGTCTTATATTTTATTTATACAAATGATCTGACCACAAACTTAAATCTAGTCACATTAACTTTTGCGCTACAGCCGCTAATATATTGCAACAACATTTAAAAGTAGTAGAAGAGTGGCTAAAAATTTGAAGAATTAAAGTCAATGAGTCTAGGAGTATACAGGTAACGTTTACACTTAAAAAAGAGACTTGTCCTTCGGTTTCAATCAAGGACAGAATCATTCCGCAGAAAGATTTCGTTACTTACCTTAAGGTTACGTTGGATAGAAGGCTCACCTGGAAAAATCACATAGACAAAAAGATTACACATGCTAAATTAACAATCGCCAATTTACATTGGATTATAGGCCCTAAATTAAGCTTAGAAAACAAAGTACTACTTTTTAATACGGTGATACAACCATCTTGGACATATGGGATTGAACTTTGGGGTTCAGCGTCTAAATCTAACTTGGATAGAATTCAAATGCTGCAGTCTAAAACCTTGAATGTGAAAAACTCCACTATTCACACCGACCTTATGATTAATACGTTGATGGATGAGATAAAGATAATGCAGAAAAAATATTCGCTAAGATTATTTAATCATCCGAATAACCTTGCTAAAAATTTACTCAAATAGAACTACCCTAGGCGATTAAAGAGAAAGGATATTATATTAAATTGTGCTTAAAGGCTTTGTATCACTTATTTACATAACATGGAAGTTATTTTTCGACATTTTGTAACATATGTATTTCATGCTAATATCCTTCAAGATTTTGACTTTAATTTATATCATGGCATCCCTTATGATGCCCATTAATGAATACATTTGTATGATATCCCTTATGATGTCCATTAATGAAGTACTTTTGTATGATATCCCTTATGATATCCTTATAAATAAATTCACTACTAAATAAAGTGCATTTACAATCTACTACGCTCACTTTACTATTTTGATGCAGTGGCATCAAAGAGCTTATATGTTTTTTTTTAGCTTTAAGAATTTAAAAATTATTGTTAGTTTCTCATAAGAAAGATACAATAAACAACTTTGGGGGAAAAAAAACAATATCGATGTTCGCACTGACGTTTATCGTATTGCCTTTTTTTCAAAACAAGATCACGCACTCGCGATAATGAGGAGCGAAAAAAACGGGGTAAGATAAAAAGATCTTCTAGTTCGAGCTAAGCTGATCTGGGAGGCCAAGGATTTTTTCTTTTTCAATTAAATCTGAACCAGTCAACATCTTTCAAACGAAAATATTTCCAAGCCGTGTTATTAAAATCGCATTACAATTTTTTTATTATGCAATCGCTCACATAGTGGCATGTTTAAATCGAAGATTTTCAGAATTTAAAGTTGCGTTTTAAAAAAAAATAAATGTAAATAAAAATTAGCTTCCGGGAAAAATTAACGAAAAGAAAAATTTCTCCTGCTTGTAATT
The DNA here is from genome assembly GCA_963971545.1 of Philophylla caesio. Lineage (NCBI taxonomy): Eukaryota > Metazoa > Arthropoda > Insecta > Diptera > Tephritidae > Philophylla > Philophylla caesio. Next base: position 33,407,822 of record OZ020608.1, on the reverse strand, counting down.
TTTCGGGGGATCCGTATAGTACGGGTGTCAACAAGCGAAAAGCAACTTAAAATCTACCCTCGTTGCGTAGAAAATTAAATTTGAGGTGTTATTGGGTCGGCTATTCTTAAAAATACGGGAATTTTACTAAAACCCAACTTAACTCCAATAGCCTGCAAAAACAAAAACCAATATTAAATAAAAAATAATAAAAATATGCGAAATCTATGTACATATGTATACATTAGGGTGACAATTAAATGTATGGAGTATTTTTTTTTCTTTATTGTTTTGGTCTCAGTGTTTTTTGTGTGTTGTTTTATTTAAAAAAAATTCTAGCAAAATTTCAAGGTCGTAGGTAGAGGATTAGGGGGCGCGTCGGCCCCCCAAAGTTACACAAAATACGTTTTTTCACGCAAATTCTTACTTTGACTGCTTGTAACTTTCTCTGTGTTTTTTTTTTTTAAACATTACTGGCGAAAGATGTTCATTAATATGTCTACAATAACATCTGTCAATAACATTTTTGTCTAATGTTAATATTTAATGAAAAAAACTTAAATATAGGAGAAAAAGTACGCCTCAATGTCGATTTATTATACTTAAATAAAATTACTTATATGATTCAAATTTTGGATTTTGTTCAGATTTATTTAATTAAAGATTCATATAGAAAATTCCTTATGATTTACGTAAGAGTAGCTTCAACAATTATTTACAGTAAGACCTCGCTAGTCCGAACTTCAGACTTTTTTTGTTTACTTTTGTTTTCAAGTGTAAGAATTGTCTTTAAAAGTTTGCTTCAAATTTTTTTTGCCTGTATGCTGAAGCGATCTATAATATTGACAATTGTGACCGAGAATATTCCCGTTACAACCTCAACAATATTATTCTCAATGCTTGCGTAAGCTACCGACAAAAAATCAGCACCAATGTTTCTCGGAAAATAGATTCTTATTTTACAGTTATATGCAGCAGCCGCAAACATTTTTTAATAGCATTAAATTTGCAAAAAAATCATTCCAAGTGAATATTTGAATGTGAAAAGTCGAAAATGTCTGCTAGAAATTTACGTGAACGCATATATTTAATTGGTTATTGTAACAACTCATTAACGGGAAGTAAACTACCCTCCAATATAGAAGTGTTGAAAGTTTTGTTTTTCAATTTACGTGTAGTAAAAAAAAATTTACGGGAAAGTTCAGATTTAGTTGTAAAAGAACTATTCGTGTTCTGGGAAAAAGCCCGCATTCCGGTCAAAGATAAACAACACTGCATTACAAATGTAGAGAAATTGTATAAAGAATGGCAAAGCTTTCAAAAAGATTCAAAGAAGACTTCTAATTTCCACAAGAGCAAAGTAAACACGTGGAAAGAAAAATTGGATATGCTTTTTGACGTGGCGCATGCAAGTGCATTAAAAATAATGTCGAATCAAGAAGATATTGATTTCTTGATAAGTCAACGAAAAACGGGGCGCCCAGGCTTTATGTATGGTATCGATTACGAAGAAGTACGCCGAGAGTGCCGACTTGAAGAACGCAACAACAATTTATTACAACAAGTGGAGCGGAATAATCGTGAAATTGCATTAATTGGTTCGTTGTATGTTATTGTTTATTTTTTATTTTCTTTAAATTAAGTCGTTTTTATTAGATGAAACTGCAGAGTTGCTGTCATCTTAATCTTCAGAGAATGATAACAGTTTTCAAGATATGGAATGTGACCCACGATGTAGTCAACCTCCAGCCAAAAAATGTAGGGGAACAAATAAAATACTAACACCAAAACTGGCGGCCGCACTCGATGTCTGTATAATCAGTGACAGACATGCGGTTCATTTAATAAGCGCAGTCGTTGAAGCTCTGGGTAATAATGTTGAAGATTATATTTTAAACCGAACGTCTGTACACCAGGAAAGGGAACAAATCCGTGAAGAAAGAATTTCAGCATTAAAAAATAAATTAAAATTAAATGAGCTCGACGCTATCTGCCTTCATTGGGATGGTAAACTTTTGCCGGCGCTGACGGGAAATGATAAAGTTGATAGGTTGCCTATAATAATATCGAGCGGTAAAGTTGAACAGCTTCTTGAAATACCTGCACTTGATTCCGGTACTGGAAAAGAACAGGCATCCGCTGTATGCGATGCTATTTATGAATATGGTCTGCAAAATCACATCAAAGCTTTAGTGTTTGATACAACAGCGGTCAATACTGGGCGTTTCAATGGTACCTGTACGTTAATTGAAAATAATTTACAAAGACAACTTTTATGGTTACCATGCCGTCATCATATATACGAGATTGTTTTAAGATGCGTTTTCGAAGAAAAAATAAGCTGTTATGGAAGTCCAAACGTTAAAATGTTTGAGAAATTTAAAAATGCTTGGGCTAAGATTGATGCTAAAAACTATGAGTATGGCATCAACGATCCAACTGTCAAGACGTACATGAAAGAGTCTGCTGTTCGCATTATCGGTGCAGTAAATAATATCTTGGAAGAAAAACAACCCAGGGAAGACTATAAAGAATTCTTGGAACTCACTTTGCTCTTCCTGGGTCAAAAACCAGAAAAGACACATCCAAACAGCCTAATGTTTCGATCGCCAGGAGCTGTTCACCATGCAAGGTGGATGGCAAAAGCGATTTACTGTCTAAAAATATTTTTATTCCGTAACGAGTTCCAGCTTTCAGCAACTGAATTAAATGGGCTTCGTCAAATTTGTGTTTTTATTGCTGAAGTCTATGTCGAAGCGTGGTTTTCTGCTCCTTTGGCCATTAAAGCGCCATATCAAGATTTTTTATTTTTACAAAAACTTGAAAACTTCAAAAAATTGATGCTGCTATATCTTATGTTGCTCTTAAAAAGTTCAGGAACCACTTGTGGTATTTAAGCCCTGAGGCGGTGGGTCTTGCATTTTTTGACAGCAACGTATCCCTTTTTTCAAAACAAAAAATGGTGGCGTCTTTGGAAAATGATTTTGAACAAGAGCAAAACACAAAGCGAGCTACAATAAATGATAGAGAAATCGTTGAAATATTCCATGACGGAATTGAGCAGTTCGTCTCTGCCGAAACAAAAGCATTATTTGAAAGATTTCAAATAAATACTGATTTTTTTAAATTAAACCCAGACAAATGGGAGCAGGACCAATCTTATTATAAAGCGGCTGAACTGATGAAAAAATTAAATGTTACAAATGACACTGCCGAAAGGGGGGTTAAATTGATGGAAGAGTATAATAAACTATTTACCAAAAATGAACGCCAAAAACAATTTGTTTTAAAAATTGTTAGCGATTACCGCCATCGGTTTCCGGACTGTAATAAAAAGACATTGTCTCAAGTGCTTTAAACAATATTAATAAAAAGAGAAATCATATACATAAGTAGTTTTATTTAAGTATAATAAATCGACATTGAGGCGACTTTTTCTCCTATATTTAAGTTTTTTTCATTAAATATTAACATCAGACAAAAATGTTATTGACAGATGTTATTGTAGACATATTAATGAACATCTTTCGCCAGTAATGTGTAAAAAAAAAAAACACAGAGAAAGTTACAAGCAGTCAAAGTAAGAATTTGCGTGAAAAAACGTATTTTGTGTAACTTTGGGGGGCCGACGCGCCCCCTAATCCTCTTCCTACGACCTTGAAATTTTGCTAGAATTTTTTTTAAATAAAACTACACACAAAAAAATACTGAGACCAAAGAAAATATCACTTTCGAAATTAACTGTCACCCTAGTATACATACATAAATTGAAAAGTAGAAGCCTACGAAAAACGAAACTAAAGGAAGAAGAAAGAAGAAGAACTTCTAACTAAGTTTAATTAGTTAAGTGATTAAATTATACATATGTGCACAATTTTTATTAAGGTAGTGAACTTTGCATTATTATTGAAAATTCGATGCGCGAGAATTTGAGGCTGTAAAAATAAAAAATAAGACGAAAGAGCAATAAATATTTAAGAGAATGAAAAACGAAAAACAATCATAACTTAAAATGTGCAATTAATATTTTTTCGAAATACGACCCACATTTAGTTCCAAGTTCTTTTGTTACTGGAGTCAAAAAGGTAAGCTAATTTTGTAGTGCGATGAATGGACGGAAATTGTGATCATTCATTTCTCTTTCGTTCCATTTCTCTCACATAGTCGAAGTTAATGTTACCATATTCGCAGTAAAAATAATCTAAAACTCTATCAGTAAAATATTTAAATTTTGTATACAAATCTAAAATTTATATTCCGAGTTTGCCCCTCATCGGATTAACATTCGTATTATTTTACAATATTTTGACATGTTTACTTTTATTAGATTGTCAAATCTTTGTTGCAATTTATATTTCTATAAAAACAAAATTTAGGTGAAGGGCTTAACTATGTTTAAGTTTGATTTTTCTTTGATTAATAAAAATTTCTTAATTTTAAAATTAGTTATTAATTTTTTTTAATGATTTCTGATAGTTAGCCGTAGTAAGTGGTACGGACTTCCAGATTTTTTTTGTAAATCTTTTCGCGGATTCGGGAAGTCATGGTAAGGTGGGCGGTTTTTGCAACTACACCATACACATTTTCCATACTGCAACCCCAGCGCTGTAAAATACTTTTTAAGCAATCGCGTGTAACCGATTTCCTTTCTGATACCTGTCTTCTCAGCACGTAAAATAAAGTCATTTTTCTGTAGTAGGACGCTAAAACCGAAAAGTAGGAGCAAGAACTACACGCCGATAGCCGACGAGCAAGAGCCGAATTTACTACATGCACCAGCTCCCTACTTTTGGCATACACTGTGTTTTACTCTAAACGTTGCATGCTATAGTATAACGAGAGAACAACAAATTTTTTGCAAAATGGCAGAGATACCATCTACTTTATCAGCTTTAGGTAAGTCGTCATCTGGTACAAAATTTGACGAAAAGAAATACGCAAATAATTTAGCAGCTTCACTAATTGAAGAGGCTGTGGCTTCAATATAAAAAATATAATTATTTTTTGGATTTCACGTTTATAGCTCAAAAATATTTTAACGTTATTTTAAAATATTTAACGTTATTGTAGGTGCTGAACCAATTACTCAATCCGCGGTTAACTCACGACCTATTTAAAAAAACGGATAGCCGATTAGCGACCACAACTGGCCACACGCTTAGTTTAAAATTGTCGTATTTCAGCGTATTCATTGGTGCATCACTTTTTACCAGTTTAAAGCAAGCAATTAATTTTTTATCAACAATGGCGTGTTTTACAACATAATCAATTATGTAAGCAGCAGTAACAAAAGGCCGGGAAGAAGACAAATGCAGCCATTTAAATTAGATAGCAACTTCAAGCTCACTGCAGTTACTAGACAAAACAACAACATAAGCCTCGCTACGACGTTTGTGTCGTTTTGTTTAAATTGTAACCCAGGCTGAGTTGCTAGCAACATCAGCATTATCATTATCAGCATTAGTAACATCCTAACAAGTAACATCAAAGAACATAAATGTATAAGAAGGGACAACACGTTACTTTTAGCAACGAGTGAATCTCCAGGGGCATGCTTTCTCTTTTGCTCAAATGAATTTTTTGATTGGCTAGAGTAAGAAAGCATGCCCCTGGAGATTCACTCGTTGCTAAAAGTAACGTGTTGTCCCTTCTTATACATTTATGTTCTTTGGTAACATCAACACTAGTAACATGAGCATTAGCAACAGCATGTGAGCGCACATCAACAGCAGTGTTTGTAATGGCAATTATCATAATAAATTTCATTACGTTTTAAACCGAAACGAAATGCTGGCGTTAACATTAAAACGTTAAGAAAAAGGCTGGAGATTCACTCGTCGCAAACAGAAGCGCTAACAGAAGCGCTGCATACTTTTAGCAAAGAACATAAATGTATAAGAAGGGACAACACGTTACTTTTAGCAACGAGTGAATCTCCAGGGGCATGCTTTCTCTTTTGCTCAAAAGAATTTTTTGATTGGCTAGAGTAAGAAAGCATGCCCCTGGATATTCACTCGTTGCTAAAAGTAACGTGTTGTCCCTTCTTATACAATTATGTTCTTTGCTTTTAGGCACATTAAAATTAACGAAAACTGAAATTTTATAACGTTGCAACATTAACGATTTGATTTCGTTTTGATAACATGGCGCCGAAACGCAACAAACTCATTTCGTTAAGTTAATTTTGCTCGTTAACAAAACAAAATGGTATCGTTTCGTTTGTTGAGCAGCCCTGATATCTATAATACTTATATGTATATTTTTTATTTTTTTTATTTTTATTTTTAAATTATTTGTACAATACTTAATATTCTACAAATAAATATCTAGCAGCACTGGCAGCAGAGGCCTTCGGCTGTCTGTTATACTACATACATATGTATGTATGTTTAATGAAATTTTAAACAGAACTGAAAGGATAAATTAGTACTTAGGAAGTAGGGTTAGTGAATTAACTAGAGTAGCTATGTAAATTTTGTATTCGTCGAAGTAGATCTGTTTCTTTAAGGAAATTGTAAATCATATTAACATTTTTAGCGATGGGCTCGTTCAGAAGCTGGATTGGATCGACCGAGTTAAACATCTCATGTCTGATTGTTGCGGTTATAGGGCAAGCGGTTAAAATGTGTTCTAACGTTGCGTTTTCGTTGCAGAATGGACAGTTACCATGTGGTGCACGTTGCAATAAATGGGCGTGCGTAATTATCGTGTGTCCCGGACGTAAGCGGGTATAGGGCCTGATGGCGCGCAAGGTGGTGTCGGCAGTGTAGGTCGGCTTAATTCTGAAGGGGTTGATTTTAGAGTAGTGATGAATATACCCACTCCAGTTATCTTTTGCTGATTTTTTCCTTAGGCGTGTAATCTCAGTTATAATGTCTTGTTTTGTGAAATAACCGAATGTTATGGTTGGCGTATTTCCTGCATTTTTCGCAGCTGCGTCTACTTTCTCATTACCAAATATCCCTGCATGCCCCGGGATCCACATCAGTTTAAGTTTGTTTGAATACTAAATACTTTCCCCTGCTGTATTTTACATAAGTAACTGCTTCTAATAAAGCGGCGACTTCGGCCGTAAATGATGAACAGATTGTGTGGAGAGTGCCTTGTCTTATCAAGTCACCATTTTCTTTTGTGACCGCGAACGTTGAGCTGTTTGCTGTTTTGAGCCGTCGGTGTATATAAAGTTCCAACCGAAACTGGAGTATTTTGACTTCTCCGAAGCGAAGAGTTGCCTGTATTTTTCGCTTGAGGTCTTATCTTTCGGCAGTGCAGGGTCTTGATAGCAAAAGATGCATTTTTTATCATCCATTTATTGGATGGAAACTCAAGTTGTCTGGCAAAGTTGACGCATCGCGCGATGGCTGAAAAGTACTTAGGTTTCCGTTTCTTCGAGAGAGCATTACGGACGTCTTTGGCGAGAATAGTCTTGGTCGTGAACAGAAGCTTTGGCAGCAAACGTTGGGTGCAGTTAATAGTCCTATCGAATATTGTTGGCAGGCCAGTTTCAGCAAAGAGATTCTTTAGAGGTGTCGTTGGAAATGCTCTAATGCTTATGCGCATAGCCACATGGTAAGGGGTGGAGAGTTTTTCAATGTAGAAACCGGGCAGTTGCCGAAGATAGGTAGAGCGTAGTCGATCTTGGAAAGCATTAGAGCCTTAGTGACGTTGATGAGCGTAGATGGATGCATTAAACTTTTTTTCGACGTTAGATATTTGATTATATTAGTCGCGTTGAGAGACAGTCCTTAATGTATTTACAATGAGCTTTAAAACTATATTTAGAGTCTAATACTAGCCCTAAGATTTTAAGTTCATTTACCGTACTAATATTAATATTGTTAGAATAGGTTAGTAAACCTGAGCAATTTGGTTTTTTACAAATGTGTAATGTTTTGTTTTTGATTTCTCGTAAGAGATAGTAGTTCCTGATGATAAGGACCATGTCGAAATTTCGGATAAGATGTTCTCAAAAAGTTGGGCTGTATTAGTGAGGTCTGGGTTTTTTGTGTAGAAAATTACATCGTCAGCATAAAGCTGGCACTCGATGCCACGATGGTTGTAGGCGAGTTGAGTAATCTCTTCGAAAGCTATTATAAAAAGGAAGGCGGATAATGGTGACCCTTGCGGGGTTCCGTTGTCAAGTGAAGCTTTGGAGGATAGGAAACCATTTATTTTTACTTTGCATTGCCTGTGACAAAGGAAATTTTTGACAAATTTCTTAATTTTTCGGGCTAGTTTCCACTTATCTAATTGTCTCAGGACGATATGGGCACCAATACGGTCAAATGCTTTCTGAAAGAGCGCTTGTTATGAAGTGATCTAGGTGCAAAAGAGCGTCGATGGTGTCATAATTCTTTCTATATGCTGCTTGGTTGGGCCTTAAGAGTTTGCTTTTGTTGCCATACCACATCAGTCGGTTAACTATAATTTTTTCAAGAAGTTTTCCCAAACAGGGTAAAAGAGATATCGGCCTATAGTTGTTGACATCAAGCGCTGATTTATTGGGCTTCAGGATAGGAACTATACACGATGTTTTCCAGGGATGAGGATAGCCTCCGCTTTCAAATATATTATTATAAAGATTTAGTAATCGGTGCTTAGCCTGGATAGGCAAGTTTTGGATGATTGGATAGGTAATTTTGTCAAGACCAGGGGTTTTGCCTTTAACAGACGAAAGGGCGAATTCGAGTTCGGTTAGTAGGATTTCCGACTCCAGTTGCTTAGCGGGAGGCGATGAAAGGTACAATATAGGTGGCTCAGTACTTATTCGTTGGGATTTTAGGTTGCAGAACGTGTCTGAGAAGCTTGCATCGGATGAAGAGAGTGACAGGAATGAAGAAAAGTGATTGGCAATATCTGAGGGAGCAGTTAATGGACCGCTTTGTGTTTGAATGTAGGAAAATAGAGGCTGTTTAGGAGATCCGGTTAGCATTTTGATATCATCCCATATTTTTTTGGGCTACTGCGGGGTTTTATGGTCTCAGTGAATTCTTCGAATTTTTTCTTTTTATATTGTTTGGCAGAACGTCTAAATAACGCATTCGCCTTTTTATAAAGGAGTAGGTTTTCAGCTGAGCGCGTTCGCTTGTATTCATACCATAAACTCTGCTTAGTGAGCCGTAGTCTGGCTAAGTCGGCGTTCCACCAATGAACATTTTTCGTACTTTTGTTGGGAAGCGTTTGAGGGGTGGAAAAAAGAGAAGCGGTACGTATGATTCTCGAGATTTTTGCAGACTCCTGATTCGAGTTGGAGGAAACTTGCGTGGTCTCACAAAGATTGTTGCATATTTGTCTGAACTTTCTCCAATCAGCCTCATCGGTTTTAAATTTAGATGTAAATTTAAATGTAATCGTATTTTGATGGTTTCGCGGGTTTGTTTGTATGAATATTGGGAAGTGGTCACTATAGAATATGTTTTTATTCTATTTAAAATATTTTATTTTTACAACTTTTATTTTATACATCCAGAAAATTAATTATTCAAAAAATCAAATTGAAAAATATTGAAAGACAAATTTATATATAAAAATAAAAATATTAAAACAAGTTCAAATTAATAAAGTAGATACATATATTATAAAACCTACATATACTCCCCCTCCAATTAAAAAAAAAAATTAATTAATATTAAATGTAATTTTTTTGGTTTTCTTTGGAAGTGTTAGTGAACTGGAATTAGAAATTGTATGTGCAGGTTTTAATAAGTCTATGGAAATTGTTTTGATTAAGTTACCTTTTTGAATTTTGAATACTTTATTGTGTTTAGAGATAACTTTAAATGGGCCTTCATAAGGTGGTTGTAGATTTGACTTATGAATAACTTTAACAAACACATATTCGCAAGTATCCAAATTTTTGGGAACAAAAAAATCTTCTTTATTATGATGTACAATTTTTGAACGAACGTGTGAAAAATGTTCTCTCAGTTTGGAAAGTGTTTCCATTGTATTATCAAATTCATTATTGTTATTATTATTTGAAACGATTAATTCTCCAGGTAATCTGAGTGTTTGTCCGTAAACTAATTCTGCAGAAGAACATTTTAAATCATCTTTAATAGATATACGAAGTCCCAATAAAATCCAAGGAAGAATTTCAGACCAGTGAATTGAATCGTTTGATGCTGTAATAGCAGTTTTTAAGGTTCTATGAAATCTTTCAATCATTCCATTTGATTGAGGATGATAAGGAGATGTATGAATTTTGTGAGATCCTAATAATTTTGTTAATTCAGTAAATAATTTTGATGTAAATTGTGATCCTTGATCTACTGTTATATTAAGTGGAACGCCGAAACGGGGAATATAATTTTGTACAAATGTTTTGGCAATTGTATTCGCTGAAATATCTTTAAGTGGATAAGCTTCTGGCTAACGTGTATGTCTGTCAATTATAGTTAAAATGTAACGATTTTCTTTTGAAACAGGTAATGGACCAACAAGATCCATATGTATGTGTTCAAATCGTCCATATGGTATATTAATTTTTTGTACTGGTGTTTTAGTATATTTAGAAATTTTTGATTTCTGGCAGTTAATACATGCGGAAGTCCAACTATTAATTTCTTTACGCATGTTAGGCCAAAAATATTTTGATTGAATTAAACGTCTAGTAGTACGAACACTAGGATGTGATAAAGAATGGATTTTATCAAAAATTATATTCTTCATAGAATTTGGAACAAAAGGTCTAAAAGGTTGTTGAGAAATATCACACCAAATATTGAGATTAAGAACTGGAATATTAATTTCTTTTAAATTATTGTTACAATTTTTGTCAGAAATTAAGTCATGAAGAGTTTGGTCTTTTTGTTGTTCTTTATACAAAGTTTGAAAATTAATATCTTGAGTTAAAATTGTGTTAATATCTGAAATACGTGAAAGTGTGTCAGCAACAATGTTTTCTTTTCCAGAAATGTATTGAATATCATTTGTAAATTGTGCAATGTACTCAAGATGTCTAATTTGTCGAGGTGATCTATCTGTTTTTGAATTTAGAACATGTGTTAAAGGTTTATGATCAGTGTGTATTGTGAAAATTCTACCTTCAAGGAAATGTTTAAAATGTTTAATTGAATTGTATATGGCTAAAAGTTCTCTGTCAAATGTTGAGTAATTCATTTCTGTAGAAGATAATTTTCGTGAAAAATAAGCAAGTGGTTCTAAAGTGTTGTTACTAAATTGTTGTAAAACTGCACCAATTGCTACATTTGATGCATCTACAGCAAGTGATAATTTACCATTTTTATCAAAATGAGTAAGTAAAGTTTGTTGAGCAAAGAGTTGTTTAACGTTTTCAAAAGCAGTGGTTGTCTTTTCTGTCCAAATAAGCTGTTTGAGTTTTTGTTTAGTTGCAAATGTTAACATTTCATGCAGAGGACTAAGTTCTGCTGCTAACATTTTCACATATCTATGGTAATAATTTACCATACCTAAGAACTTTTGTAATTTATTTATTGAAAGTGGTTTTTCAAAATTTGTAATGGTTTCAATACGATCGGAAGATGGTCTAATGCCTTGATTAGAAATTTCATAACTGAGAAAATCTAGTTTATTAGTTCCGAAAATACATTTAGAAGGTTTAATATTTAAATTATATTTCTCAAGTCTTTTAAATATTAGTTTTAAATGTTCTAAATGTTGTTCTTCATTATCACTAGCAACAAGAATATCATCAATATAAACAAATACAAATTCTAAACCGGAAAATACTTCGTTAATAAAACGTTGAAATGTTTGGGCACTGTTTCGTAAACCAAAAGGCATCCGTACGAACTCAAACATTCCAAAAGGTGTAGTTATTGCTGTTTTATGAATGTCTTCTTCAGCCATTGGAATTTGGTGATATGCACGAACAAGATCAATTTTCGAAAATATTTGTTTATTATGTAAATTTATAGCTAAATCATGAATATGTGGTAATGGATAACGATCAGGTATCGTTATAAAATTGAGTCTTCTGTAATCGCCACAAGGTCTCCAATCATTTGGTTCTTTTTTTGGAACTAAATGTAAAGGAGATGCAATATGAGAGTTTGAAGGTCTGCATATACCAGTTTTTATTAAAAATTCGAATTCAGTTTTTGCTATTTTAAATTTAATTTGATCTAGACGACGAGGTTTTGAAAAAGGTAGAACTCCTTTGGTTTCAATCCTGTGAACCGTATGGTGTTGCACTGGTTTAGTGTAATCTGGTTCACAGGTTATTAAAGGAAAATTATTTAAAAGGGTTGTAAATTTATTTTCAGAAATTGGTATTTTGAGTGAAAATATATCGCAAAATCCAGAAGATCCAGAAACTTTTAATTTTGTTGTTAAATCAGTAATTTCTTTATTTCTGATATCCACTAATATCCCGAATTTCTCTAAAAAGTTAGCACCTAAAATTGGAGTTGAAATATCTGTTAAAATGAAAGGGAATTCGAAATCACGTCTAAGACCTAAGTCAATTTTTAAAAGTTTGGTACCAAATGTTTTAATAGAGGAACCGTTAGCTGCAGTCAAATTAAGATCGGAATTTCTTTTAAATGATTTGAATTTGGAAGAAGGAATTACAGAAACTATAGCGCCAGTATCTATTAAAAATTTTAGTTTATTTAATTTATCATAAATAAATAGGCGGCGTGATGATTTAATGTTATTTCCATTATTAGCCACCGTCATAATGGAACGTTTCAGTTTAAACAGTTTTGATTTGATTGTTTTTCATTTGTATTAAAACTACAGGGTTTAATACATTTTAAAGCATTATTTTTAAATTTTCTATGATACCAACAAATGGTTTGAATAATATTATCTTTTGATCTAGAAAATCTTCTTGAATTAGAATTACTTCTATTTCTATTTCTAGATCTTGATCTAATTTGTAATTCATTAATATCAGAAGTAATTTTGTTTAAATTTTGATAAATTGCAGTAGTTAATTCTGTTAAATTTTTAATACATTGTTCGAGGATGTTATTTTCAACACTTGCTATTGACAAAGATTTAGAAGATTGAGATTGATTTAATAAATCAAAAAGTTTATCTGCAAGAATAACATTTTCATCTTTATTTTGATTATTACTTGATGTTAAATGAATTTGTATCTGTTGTGGTAATTTTCGGATCCACAATTTGAAAAGTAATTCCTTACTGACGATAGAATCAGAACCTATTAGAGACTTCATATATCTAAAAAGTTCTGATGGAGAACGATCGCCTAGTTCTGTATTTGAAAATAACTTTTCTAATCTTTTTTCTTCACTAAGAGAAAATCTTTCACACAACGCTTTCTTAATAGTAGCGTACTTATTCATAAAAGGAGGTGGATTGATAACATCCAAAATTTTGGAAATTGTTTCACGTTGTAAAACAATAAGTATGTTTTGAAATTTTATATTATCGTCTTGAATATTATTGATTTCAAATTGTCCTTCAACAAGAAGAAACCAAGCTTCAGGACATTCTTCCCAAAATGGAGGTAATTTAATTGATTTTGAAAAATTTGTTCTTAAGTTATTAGTGTTTTGAGTTAAATTATCATTGTGTATATTTTGTGTAGTGTTTAAGTCTGAAGTGTAAGTTGGGTTCTTATTTTGGTTTTCCATTGTTGTGAAGTTGCGTGTACGTATAGGTGAACGTGATAGTGGCATATAAAAAAAAAATAATTGGAGAGAAAGTTTACAAAAGTAAATTAAATATAAGTAATAATAATAATTTAAATAATATTAATATTAAGAATTAATATTTAATATTTGTAATAATTTTATTTTAATAAAAGATTTAAGATACGAACTTGATTGCACACAAAATGTTCAGCAAAAAAGGTTGTAGTATTTGTAATTATAAAAGAGATTATAGATGATCTGGAGTGTTATTGCGTTGTTGTAGACACTGTGATGGTTGTAGCGACGTTAAATATGAATATTTGAAGTGATGTTGTGCGGATTGTTGGTGCTGAATTTGATGTTGAATGTTGAGATTGTTTATTTCGCAATGTTTTAATTCAGGAAAGTAGTCAAATTTATAACAAATCGCACAGAAGGACGTCTTTGTTTTTATTTCACAAGTATGGTTTGTGCTTTCGGTATTCGAGTATTCGCACTCTTGGTTTGCTTGCAACGCTCGGAAATGCTAACTTTGTGAGTGCACAAAATGTCCTGGGTTAATGTTAAGCCAGCTTCTAACAATTAATAACACGTTGAATCGATGATTTCCCTTTATTACAAGTTCTTGTGAAATATTACTGCAAGATATGGTGCGTCGGTTTGTAGCGTTATATGTAAAAACGGGAGTAAGTGACCAAAGTGAAAACACGAACGGGTTCACAATTGTTATTATTGTTTCAATGATGGTTATTGATGAATTTTTAAAATGAGTATTTATAAATGCAGGATCGCCAATATAGAATATGTTTTTATTCTATTTAAAATATTTTATTTTTACAACTTTTATTTTATACATCCAGAAAATTAATTATTCAAAAAATCAAATTGAAAAATATTGAAAGACAAATTTATATATAAAAATAAAAATATTAAAACAAGTTCAAATTAATAAAGTAGATACATATATTATAAACCCTACAGTCACTACCAAACAAAGAATTTAGCACTTGCCATGTGCATAGGGGCGCTATATTGGCAGAGCAAAACGTGACGTCGATATTGGAGAAGGTGTTATGGGTGAAAAAATGTGTGGCGGCTCGGTCGTTTAGACAGATAATATTGGATGCAAGTAGCGCATCTTAAACTTTTTCGCCTCTTGAGTTTGTCTGCGCAGAGCCCCATATTGTACTCCAGGCATTTATATCTCCTCCTAAAATAAGTGGTTTATCTAATTGGCTTATCAAGTGCAGAATATCAGAAGCAGCAAAATCTTGAGTGGGTGGAATGTATGTAGATGCAAGCTGATACTAGTTTTGTTGGTGCATTTATTTCAATAGCTACTGCTGAGAGATTAGACCGAATAGGTAGTACTTTGTGGGATATGCTTCTTCTTATTAAAATAGCTGAACCTTGTTTTTTGTTGTTACGTTCGGAAGATTGTTAAAATAACCTACATAGGATTTTGGCGTGTGGGCAGGCTGATTATGTGGAATATGAGTTTCATTAAGGAAGATCATGGATGGAGTGTAAGAGTTGATATGAATTTCAAGTTCGTGATAATTGTTGGTATAACCGTTCATATTCCATTGTATGATCGACAGCATAACGAAATAAAGTAAGGACAAAAAACAGAGAAGGGAGAAATATACATAGCTAGTGAGTGAGGAGAGAAAATTGAGTCTTGGTAACTACGAGTGAACTATGCTTGGCATAGCGCATCTAGTCGCGTGGAGAAGAGTGTTTACAAGTTGAAGCTATTAGCGAATTGCGCAATGTCATTTAACTTAGCGCTTGCTAAGGTGGAATGCATTGCTTCGCTGAGCTGAGAGTTTAGAAAGGTAGGAAGATTGCTATTAGTACTTTGGGGGGATGGGGATAAGGCGGTGAGGCTTATTGCATTTGATTTGAATGAAGAGGTGGATGGTGTATCGAGTGGTGTAGATAAGGGAATGATGTTTGCATTATCGTTTGTTGTTGTAGTTTTTACAGTTGGTATATTAATATTGTTGGTTGCTACGGGAGCAGGTCGCTTAGTAATTTCCGAGAATGATTGGAGAAGAGTGGTGGAGGGAGCTTGCGCTCTGTACTTCTTTGTTGCTTCGCACATACTGCACTTTTCTTCAGTTTTTATTTTTAGTATTTCTTTCGCTTGTTGGAATTTTGGGCAGCTAATTGAGGATGCGGGATGTTCGCCGGAACAATTTGCGCACATTAACCTTGAGCATTTTTCTTCTTCGTGCGGAGGAAAATTGCAATTGACACATGATGGGAGATTTTTGCAATGCTTTAATGTATGGCCAAGCTTTTGGCAAGATTTACAACGCATTGGATTGGGGAAAAATGGACGAACAGAAATTTTCCTCCATACAACCTCAATTTTTTCGGGAAGTTTGTAGCTTTCAAAGGTTAAAAGTAACGCACCTGTTGGTGTAAGAACTCCTTCAATTTTTCTCTGAAATCTGTAAATGGATGTTACACCATATGCTTCTAAGCCTTCCACAATTTCGTGTCGGGGACGTGATTGAGGAACGGAGCGAAAATTGTGCCTTTGACACTATTGAGCTGTTCATGGTATTTTGCTTCGATTTGGCAGACGCCTGAGAGACTTTTTATGTTGATGAATTTTTCGGCATTTTTTTTATATTTTGCAAGTAGCAAGAGATTGCCATCTCTTATCTCTGTGATTTTCACATCTTTACTTATGGCGTTAAGGGCTTTGTACCAAAAAACATGAAAAACGTGATAAAGGCTTGTTAATGTCGCACGCTTTTAAAACAATGAACTTAGGATCGTCGTTCTTAGTAATGTTTACAAGAGGTAGCTCAGGAAAGTCTTCAACAGTTTTGTTGGCTTTTTTTCTTTTGGATTGAGGACTAGAGGAAAGCAGGGCAAACCTGTTTTCCCCTAGATTTGTAGCCCCGGGGGTATTGTTGCACTTTTAGTTTATTAGTCACTTAGTAGAATGTACTTTTGTTCGCAGAAACGAAAGAAACACGTGGGGCAGAGAGCAAAAGCAAAATAATGAAGAACACTTCACTAACGGGTGAGATAGTCAAACGAGATCCGCGAAAGAGAGCAAACGTGTGCACAGGGCGGGGTTTAGTCGATGACTGTAGAATATTAAGTATTGTACAAATAATTAAAAAAAAAAAAAAATACATGTAAGTATTATCAAAGAACATAAATGTATAAGAAGGGACAACACGTTACTTTTAGCAACGAGTGAATCTCCAGGGGCATGCTTTCTTACTCTAGCCAATCAAAAAATTCATTTGAGCAAAAGAGAAAGCATGCCCCTGGAGATTCACTCGTTGCTAAAAGTAACGTGTTGTCCCTTCTTATACATTTATGTTCTTTGGTATTATATACATACATATATCAGGGCTGCTCAACAAACGAAACGATACCATTTTGTTTTGTTAACGAGCAAAATTAACTTAACGAAATGAGTTTGTTGCGTTTCGGCGCCATGTTATCAAAACCAAAGAACATAAATGTATAAGAAGGGACAACACGTTACTTTTAGCAACGAGTGAATCTCCAGGGGCATGCTTTCTCTTTTGCTTAAATGAATTTTTTTGATTGGCTAGAGTAAGAAAGCACGCCCCTGGAGATTCACTCGTTGCTAAAAGTAACGTGTTGTCCCTTCTTATACATTTATGTTCTTTGTCAAAACGAAACCAAATCGTTAATGTTGCAACGTTATAAAATTTCCGTTTTCGTTCATTTTAATGTGCCTAAAAGTATGCAGCGCTTCTGTGTGTGCTTCTGTTTGCAACGAGTGAATCCCCAGCTCGACCTAATTAAACCAAAGAACATAAATGTATAAGCAAAGAACATAAATGTATAAGAATGGACAACACGTTATTATTAGCAACGAGTGAATCTCCAGGGGCGTGCTTTCTTACTCTAGCCAATCAAAAAATTCATTTGAGCAAAAGAGAAAGCATGCCCCTGGAGATTCACTCGTTGCTAAAAGTAACGTGTTGTCCCTTCTTATACATTTATGTTATTTGTCAAAACGAAACCAAATCGGTAATGTTGCAACGTTATAAAATTTCCGTTTTCGTTCATTTTAATGTGCCTAAAAGTATGCAGCGCTTCTGTGTGTGCTTCTGTTTGCAACGAGTGAATCTCCAGCTCGACCTAATTAAACCAAAGAACATAAATGTATAAGCAAAGAACATAAATGTATAAGAATGGACAACACGTTATTATTAGCAACGAGTGAATCTCCAGGGGCGTGCTTTCTTACTCTAGCCAATCAAAAAATTCATTTGAGCAAAAGAGAAAGCATGCCCCTGGAGATTCACTCGTTGCTAAAAGTAACGTGTTGTCCCTTCTTATACATTTATGTTCTTTGATTAAACCAAAGCACATAAATGTATAAGCAAAGAACATAAATGTATAAGAATGGACAACACTTTATTATTAGCAACGAGTGAATCTCCAGGGGCGTGCTTTCTTACTCTAGCCAATCAAAAAATTTATTTGAGCAAAAGAGAAAGCATGCCCCTGGAGATTCACTCGTTGCTAAAAGTAACGTGTTGTCCCTTCTTATACATTTATGTTCTTTGGTATAAGAAGGGACAACACGTTACTTTTAGCAACGAGTGAATCTCCAGGGGCATGCTTTGTCTTTTGCTCAAATGAATTTTTTGATTGGCTAGAGTAAGAAAGCACGCCCCTGGAGATTCACTCGTAGCTAATAATAACGTGTTGTCCATTCTTATACATTTATGTTCTTTGATTAAACGTTTAACGTTTTTATTAACGTTTTAACATTAACGCCAGCATTTCGTTTCGGTTAAAAACGTTATGAAGTTTATTATGATAATTACTTTAACAATAATATTTTGAAATGTTTCAACCAAAACAAGAGAAAACATTTCGGAACGGTTAAATTTAACGTTAAAATGCATCCTTGGTATATTGGCAGCAAGAATGATAAATTAGAAGATTGCGACACTTTCGTCCCGTTATCTTTTTAGTTTCGGCTTGACAGCTGTGTGACGACAAATCATACCAGAATATCAAGTCAAAAGGGAAAAGAAACAGAAAATTCACATTCGCGTGCAAAATAATGAAACAATTATGTAGTTAAGGGTCTTTTAATAAACGAAGTGTACAGTGGCAAATTGTAGTAAAGACTACATGATACCTTTGCATTTTCACTATATTTTGATATTAAAGTGCGTAAAGAAAAGGATTTTATAATTTATAATATGTTCCTTATCCACTTTTTGAGAATTGTACAAATACAGCATAAGCTGAGTCAACTACACCGGAATATCACAATTTGACATATTTTAATGTACCAATTTGCTGTACATTTGCTAAATTACCGCTGTTTTTGAAAAAAACTGCTTTTTTGGTTGTTGGCGAGCATAGAACACAACACTTGTATAAATGCTTCACAAATGCACTCTGGTGTGAGCGCGTTTGTTTATGATTTCGCCGCCATGCTGGTATTTTCATTTCGCTTCATACTCATATTCCGTACGATATGACGTAGAAATGTCGCAATCTTCTAATTTATCATTCTTGTATTATATATATGACTGATGGTATATCCAAAAGACTTGGTAGAGAGGGAGTTTTAGCAAAACAATGCCGCGGTGATTGAGCCGGGATAGTTTTATTTTTCTTTGTCTTCTGTGCAGATATTTCATTATGATTTAACAGCTCCGAAGATTCACAACTAGCAAAATTTACATAAGACAGACTAACAGCTCTATTCTGTGCACTTGACAAATTAACAAAATATTGATAATTTATCAAAATTTTTATCAAGCAAGAAGCTCTTTGTTATTCTGTGGCAACCTTGATAAAACGTAAAGCTTCAGACTCCAGGGCTTTTCCCCACATGTGTGGTGAACAATATAATGACGCAGAAAAAGCTGATTTCTGTTGACTTTATATTATTCACGAAATAGATTCTTCTACATCGTAAGTATTTCACATATTATTCATTAATTTGTAAAATAATATGTGACTTATTATTATATTTAATTTATAGGAAGTCAAAACATGACCAAACGTTTCACGTGTCAAACGAAAATTTTGCATAAACGTGTTATCACTCAACGATAATGGATTACTAGCACCTCGTAAACTTTTTAAGTAACGCGTGCGATCTCTATTTTCGCAATTTTCCTCTTTGTCACACAATAACAATAAAAGTAAAATATATTCTTCCTTCTAATAAATTAATTTTCACAACTATGCACAAAGAGTAAAACAGATGTTTTATTTGTCAAGACCATTTGACATCTTGACAGTTTATCAAGAAAAGAGCTTTTTATTTTTGACATAGAATATAAAAATCTTGATTAATTGTCAATCTTGATAAATAAGCAAGATGTTGAATTTGTGAAGTGCACAGAATAGAGCTGTAAGTGACGGTACTGGGATAGCAGCATGTGTATAACTTCCCATATTGGTGTATGATAGCGCGTTCAAGGGAGAGACAGCAACAGTAGACCTGTTAGTTGGCGAGACAGCCAACCAAAGTATTACCTTTTTTTTCTCCGCTTGACGAGAAATATGCTATGAATACTCTGAGGACAATATTAACATTTGAAAATTTTGAATTGTTCTAAATTAATGAAAAAAGTGTAATTTTTTAAATTGAATTTTGTTTTACACAATTTCTATATTAAAATACCCATTTTTCCCTGGTTGAAATAAAAATTTTTTTTTATTATTAAGCAGTATATGCATTGATCTATTAATATTATCTTAACAACAAGTCCATAAACTCACAGAGAGTTTTCTCAGAAAACCCACCTAGCTTAGTTAACAAAGTTAAATAAAGTATATAATTTTTTTTTATATATCCGTGCGTCATGTGTATGCGACCCTCGCGTCGGTCAAGCACGTATGAAGGGATAAAACCGTTGGGATTATTATTATTATAATTAAGTTTTCATTAAACTTAAATATATGTTCCAGTCTTACGTTAATTAAAGAAAACTACATATGTACACAAGAGTGATAGAGAAGAAGATTGCGCCTTCCGGTGTACCGTTACTCAAAACTTTCCTAATTTGACAGATGAGTGACGTCAAGATATTGACAGCGTTGCAACAAAGATTTTAATTTAATACCACAATACAAAAAAAATGCCAAACCCGGAAATATATTACCAAAAGTCGTTTAACTTGTCAAAACCTTCAAATTTTATTTATTTTTTTCAATAACTTTCTCCATTAAAGTGCAATCACATACATATGTATGTAACATAGGTACGTCAAAGAACATAAATGTATAAGAATGGACAACACGTTATTATTAGCAACGAGTGAATGAAGGCATGCTTTCTCTTTTGCTCAAATGAATTTTTTGATTGGCTAGAGTAAGAAAGCACGCCCCTGGAGATTCACTCGTTGCTAAAAGTAACGTGTTGTCCCTTCTTATACATTTATGTTCTTTGTGTACGTACATGTCGCTCACATACTAAGAGCCAGTTTTTCAGTGCAAGTTTAACTCTATTTGTCGTTTAAGCTCAGTGTAAGCTCAGTATGCTGTTGCGCAGTCAACTTTAAACGGCTGATATTGAAGCGTTAAATTAAATTTAATTTTTGTGTTATGACAGTGTTTTAGTTAACCCTAGAGAAGGCGCGCTATGAGCATTTTGCTCACGCAATTTTTTAATCGAATACATTTATATGTTCTATGTTATTGCACCACTTGTTACGCTCAGTACCTTCGCTAAAAGTTGTGTTCCACTTGTTCACAATCATTCGCTGTAATCGGTGCATGTTTTAGAGTTTTTATAGTTGATTGTTTATTTAGTGCGGTATTTTGCTCACTGCGCGACAAACTACGTAAGTTTTTTTTGCTTTGCTAATGGCTCAAGTTTTCTCATTGAAAGTGGTGGTTTGTATCAATTGTAGCACTCGTATGTAATTAAAATGGAAAGCAAGCGTTTTTGTCGTGCTGGGGATGTGTCACAAATTACGTCGTGGTTGGAAGAAGTTTCCGACGATGAAGAATTAGAACAGGACGAAGAATCGTATTATCAAATTTTTCAGACCCGCACAATAAATTGACGTACACTTGATTAAGTTAATTTTTTATTTTTATTTATTTAGATTTAATATACAACTTTGCGCAGCTCATACTGCTGACTTTCGGAATATTTGCTTACTTTTAGTGATGTTTCATCTAAAGGTACAAAAGAATGGAAGCTTCGAGTTCCTGTAATAGTTTTGGCATGAAGCCCAATGATAAAGGTCTTTCGCCGTTTGAATTTGGTTTTTATTTGCCATGCTATAATTCCGAGCGCCTCTTTTTAATGTCCCACCTATACCATCACATGCAGATTTTCCATGGCTGGTTGCGTAAAAGTGCCACTCAGCGAATATTTCGAAATCAATTTTATGATGAGATAAATTAATTAAGTTGTACTTGTTTTTGTACTGTGCTCCTGCACCATCTGACACGTAGATAACTTTCGTAATTGAATTGCTTATATTAGTCTTAACAAAATTAATCATTTTTGAAATATATAGATGAACTGCTATGCTATCATGGATATTACAATCGGATATTATGACAAAGGTTCTATGAATTAAATTATCGTTATCTTTGTAATAAATAACGAACGGATGTATCGTGGCTTGATTATTATTCCAATGAAATCCATTTGAATTAGCAGTTCTCCTGGCAGCAGTGTCATTTTTCTTTCACTTACGAAGCGGGACTGGCGCTTAGCTGTGAAATGATGTGTCACCAGCTTATTGATGTGTTGTACAAAATCGTCAACAAATGTGTTTGTAGTAGAGGAAATGGTTTCGAGATTACATCTGAGTGTTGTGTTCCATTTTTTGTAAATGACTTCTTGAATCGAATTTTTTTCGTAATATTCCAACATCATCGTTCTAAGGTTCGTTAAATTATCGTAGCACCGACCACACATTGATACGCAACACTCGCTGTTTTCTATATTACCATTACAGACAACGAATTTAATAACATCTTTATAGTTTCTGAAATTATGTTGACCTTCCATCGATTTCAAACCCGATTTTTCGAACATCAGTTTTACATTCTGATGCAATGTGCACACACAAACATTTTGCTGGTTTCCAACCCCAAGTTTGATACAATTCTCTGGTCGCAACATGGTAAATTTTGTAAATCCTAATTGAAGTGAAGGATTTTTTTTCTAAATTCATAGTAAGTTTCACGAAGCGATGACAGCATTAGTCTTTTTTGAAGTTTCTCGCGTATGTTTCCTTGTCTTACTACAATTGAGTCCTGTGACCCAGGCATGATTCGGCTGATTTCATCATCTTCATAAAACAATTTTACTGTGTTTAAAGTTTGTTCAGGTAAACTACGTCTGTCCATGCTAAAGCGTTTGACGTCCGAAAACTTTGTTTTATTTTTTTGTATATCTTTACTAATTTTTATCAATTTGTAAGATAATTCATGCCCAAAAATGTCTTTAATTTCCTTAGATGTCATGGTGTTTGGTAATAGAGATAATATTTTTTGCTTACCCAAATTATTTGAGCAGTTTTCGATTTGATATTTCATGTTCTCCAAAATTTGTTCGTAGTAAGCTTTGATCTTCTTTTGGTCTTCTGATAAAGTTGACAGTGAACCACCTCCAAGTGAATCCGAAATACCTTGCGCAAATTGCTGTGTTTTTTTTTTGCAGTATGAATCCCTTTCTAAATATTTTCGCTGCATTGGCGATGGATGGCTTGCAAGATGAGGAATAACATGCTTATTTATATTGTCGACGAGTTCGTTGCGTTCGAGTGATTTAGTATAGCTGCTGCATGTTGGAACTTCCTTATATTCTTCATACAATTCACCGCTAGCCAAGTCATGTAAATCCTCAATTTCCGTTTCAGTAGAACGCTGATTATCAGCAATCTTGATAGCATCCTTCAGTTTAAAGCGACAATTTTCGCAAATACGGCAACAATGAGTGTTGGAGACTACTGGAAAATGCTCAGATATCACCGCTGCTTCGTTTAAGCTAATTTTTCGAAGTTTAGAGGAACATTTTGTTGATAGCTGCACACATCTGTATTTATTAGTTGATTCCATATCTATTTGTAATTTAAGGAGAAACTAAGCACGAAGTATAACAGCCGTTTAAACACAACTAAAATTTTTACTAGACGAAATTAATGCCTGAAAATTTGACAACAAAAATTCTTGTTCGACTCTATTAGAATAAAAAAAAATCTGTATAACTTCCAAAGTATAGCTAGGTACCTTTTTTTGTCACACAATAATATCAAAATAAAAAAAGTTAACAAGAGATGCATTTACTTAAATAAATTAAAAAAAAAAGAAAAACACCCCATTTTAGTTTTCAGATATGTTATATATGTATATTAAATAGACCTTTCTAAAATAAAATTTTATTTTTCAAAATCGCTTGATCTTTGAAGTTTTTTTTCAGTTTAAAATTTTATTTTGGAAAAAAATTTTTTTTCAGTGTACTAATTTTTACAGTGTTTTTTTTTAAAGCTTATTTCAATACCTTTCTAATGGTATGAAGATCTTTGAAATCGGTAAAGCCATTCCGTAGTAATCACACTTTAAAAGTACCTATTATCGTAATTTTTCGAATATTTCGATACCTTGCCACGCCCACAATTTTTCGAAAATCCATTTTCTAAAAATAAGGTTGTGTTTGGGTAGGTAAGATGTACCTCTATGCAAAATTTCATCAAATTCTGAGGGGGTCGGGTTCAAAATGTACGTTTTTTTCAGCCTTTGAAATGAAATTCATCATATATGGCTGGAGTCCCTAATAAAAAGATATCCCAATTAAGTAGTGTCAGAAAGTTTTAACTTACTTGAAGTAAAATCTTAATTATTTTACCTAAATTAGTTGAAGTCACAAGTTGCTACAAGTTAAAATATAGTTGAATGCTATTTTATAGTAATTTATCAGGACTGATGTTTTTTGTAAATGACTTCTTGAATCGAATTTTTTTCGTAATATTCCAACATCATCGTTCTAAGGTTCGTTAAATTATCGTAGCACCGACCACACATTGATACGCAACACTCGCTGTTTTCTATATTACCATTACAGACAACGAATTTAATAACATCTTTATAGTTTCTGAAATTATGTTGACCTTCCATCGATTTCAAACCCGATTTTTCGAACATCAGTTTTACATTCTGATGCAATGTGCACACACAAACATTTTGCTGGTTTCCAACCCCAAGTTTGATACAATTCTCTGGTCGCAACATGGTAAATTTTGTAAATCCTAATTGAAGTGAAGGATTTTTTTTCTAAATTCATAGTAAGTTTCACGAAGCGATGACAGCATTAGTCTTTTTTGAAGTTTCTCGCGTATGTTTCCTTGTCTTACTACAATTGAGTCCTGTGACCCAGGCATGATTCGGCTGATTTCATCATCTTCATAAAACAATTTTACTGTGTTTAAAGTTTGTTCAGGTAAACTACGTCTGTCCATGCTAAAGCGTTTGACGTCCGAAAACTTTGTTTTATTTTTTTGTATATCTTTACTAATTTTTATCAATTTGTAAGATAATTCATGCCCAAAAATGTCTTTAATTTCCTTAGATGTCATGGTGTTTGGTAATAGAGATAATATTTTTTGCTTACCCAAATTATTTGAGCAGTTTTCGATTTGATATTTCATGTTCTCCAAAATTTGTTCGTAGTAAGCTTTGATCTTCTTTTGGTCTTCTGATAAAGTTGACAGTGAACCACCTCCAAGTGAATCCGAAATACCTTGCGCAAATTGCTGTGTTTTTTTTTTGCAGTATGAATCCCTTTCTAAATATTTTCGCTGCATTGGCGATGGATGGCTTGCAAGATGAGGAATAACATGCTTATTTATATTGTCGACGAGTTCGTTGCGTTCGAGTGATTTAGTATAGCTGCTGCATGTTGGAACTTCCTTATATTCTTCATACAATTCACCGCTAGCCAAGTCATGTAAATCCTCAATTTCCGTTTCAGTAGAACGCTGATTATCAGCAATCTTGATAGCATCCTTCAGTTTAAAGCGACAATTTTCGCAAATACGGCAACAATGAGTGTTGGAGACTACTGGAAAATGCTCAGATATCACCGCTGCTTCGTTTAAGCTAATTTTTCGAAGTTTAGAGGAACATTTTGTTGATAGCTGCACACATCTGTATTTATTAGTTGATTCCATATCTATTTGTAATTTAAGGAGAAACTAAGCACGAAGTATAACAGCCGTTTAAACACAACTAAAATTTTTACTAGACGAAATTAATGCCTGAAAATTTGACAACAAAAATTCTTGTTCGACTCTATTAGAATAAAAAAAAATCTGTATAACTTCCAAAGTATAGCTAGGTACCTTTTTTTGTCACACAATAATATCAAAATAAAAAAAGTTAACAAGAGATGCATTTACTTAAATAAATTAAAAAAAAAAGAAAAACACCCCATTTTAGTTTTCAGATATGTTATATATGTATATTAAATAGACCTTTCTAAAATAAAATTTTATTTTTCAAAATCGCTTGATCTTTGAAGTTTTTTTTCAGTTTAAAATTTTATTTTGGAAAAAAATTTTTTTTCAGTGTACTAATTTTTACAGTGTTTTTTTTTAAAGCTTATTTCAATACCTTTCTAATGGTATGAAGATCTTTGAAATCGGTAAAGCCATTCCGTAGTAATCACACTTTAAAAGTACCTATTATCGTAATTTTTCGAATATTTCGATACCTTGCCACGCCCACAATTTTTCGAAAATCCATTTTCTAAAAATAAGGTTGTGTTTGGGTAGGTAAGATGTACCTCTATGCAAAATTTCATCAAATTCTGAGGGGGTCGGGTTCAAAATGTACGTTTTTTTCAGCCTTTGAAATGAAATTCATCATATATGGCTGGAGTCCCTAATAAAAAGATATCCCAATTAAGTAGTGTCAGAAAGTTTTAACTTACTTGAAGTAAAATCTTAATTATTTTACCTAAATTAGTTGAAGTCACAAGTTGCTACAAGTTAAAATATAGTTGAATGCTATTTTATAGTAATTTATCAGGACTGATGTTAAATCTGATCGATTTCAGAATCATATCTTATATCATTCAATATTGCACAGTTGTGGTCCGTAATCATTTCTTGATACGTACATATAAATTAAATTATTTAATTAATTAATTTCCGCAAGCAGTAAGATAACCCTATGGTAAAGAAGGCGTTTGCTGTGCCTTGGTCCCACGATATTTGGCTAGACTGCACTCTTGATGCTTCTTTAACAACGTTAAATGGGGCTTTAAATTTAGTTGAGATGAAATCATCACCCCCAAATATTTGACAGCGGGCTTGGTCGTGCTGATGTCTGTCCGCACGTGAGTATTCAAAGACTTCACGATCTTTTGCTGCTTATCAAAACCCTTTCAGTTTTGTGATCGGCCAGCGTTAAGTGCATTCATTTGAACCCAATTTTGATCTTACTGCGGCTTCGGCATTTTCTTAACCGAATTGTTCTGATACATATTATCCTTTCAAGAACTTTCCCAAGAATGCATGAACATTATAAACTGGTAGTTTTGTGCAATATACATATAAAATTAATACTAATATTACATATCATATACATACTAAGTGTAAATATGTACGTATATGTGTGAACAAGTATGTATGTACGATTGTCCAACAAATATGTAGGTGCTGGACCTTTTAAAAATTTGTTAAAACAAAGGTATCAATAGGGATACCGCTAATGGCGGTGCCTGTACGGGCACTATAAGTCCAATTATTTCATTTATTCAAATCCTTCTACATTCAGTCTACAGATTTAGTTTCTTACATACTACTAACGGCTCTAGTTGAATATTGTGAACAAATTACTCTTAAATTTATCCATACTTAAGTTAAAATCAATAACACTTTTGTTTTAATTCTACAAGTATGAAAATGCCATTCTCATTGTTCGGACTTGGCTTGGCAACTACTGAATATATTTCATTACAATCTTCAGAGGTCGTTACTTGCACATCTGCTACTATTAAAGATTATTAAAAAACACAATGGGTTATGGATCGTGCTTTTAAAACGTACTATTTAAACACCGATGTTGATCAAATTTTAAATTGAGCAATAAGGTAATACCTAGCGTATATATGTATACTCCTTATACCTACCTTTGCATGTAATTTTGTGTTTGTGTAATTATGTTAAGTATATTTATACATAAGTACGTACCTAAATATGTATGTAAATAAAATGTATAGGTTTTCCATATGCAAACATGGTGGTGGGGTTTTTCCTAGATTCCCGGCTATGGTTTAATGCTTTGTTTGCATTTTTCTTCAATTCCGTCGTGCATGAATAATTCAGTATTTGTATTTTTGTAAACTAATTAAATTACTCCGGCGACGGCAGCGATAACTTGGTATATAGTACGTGTATGAGCATATGTACATATGCATACATATTTATTTCCATTAATATAACATTTGGCTACAATATCTAAAATTAACTGCATCTGCTGTTGTACTTACACACTTGCAAACAGTATGCAAATATAGAGCGTACTCGGTGATTGAAACTACACTGCGTTGAAAAATTATAGCACAACTGCATATTTACACACTTGGATAATTTGTTTTTCCCCAATTTAATTAATATTAGCTTTCAATTAAAATTTAGTTCATTGTCTACGCAACAAAAACATAAAAGCTTCATTTAAATAACGAACTAAAAAATAATAATAATAATAAAAGAAGAAAGCAATAAAAAATAATACTCTGATCTTTTGTTGTTGCCTCCGACAGGGTGTGAAGTGATTGGTTTTAGAATGAATTTTCGGTGTCATTTTTCGTTCTGGTTAATTTCATTTTTCGTCCTTATTTATAGTTACGTTTCGGTAGAAATCATTGTCTATGTTCGTGTAGGTCAGGTCAGTTGTGGGTCGGTGTGTTACTTTGCTTATTTCAGGTACCACACAGGTACTTGGATTGTGCTTATTTATTCATGTTATGTTGTTTTAAGGTTCCCGTTTGTTAAGCCGTTATGTTGTGGTTTGTACCTGCAGATAGATAAAAATCGTTAATTTTCCCTTTTTTGGATTTTGTGTCTTCGATATTTGTTGTGTATTGTTTGTTCGTTGTTTCGACGGTTATTTCCTGGCTTTTGATTTTTCGTCCGTACAGTTTTCAACGGTTTAAATATTACGTCTGATCCGGTGTTTATTTGCTCGTTTATAATTTTGCCATTGAAGTTTTTTTGTTTGTATATTTCCATGTTTTCCAGTATATTGAGACGACGTCCTTTATGTTGTACGTGTAATACCTTAGCCGTTTTGTCAATTTGTGTCGGTATACATTTTTAGTTAAACACGTAGTTTGCGAAGTTTGACTCATTGTTGTTTTTGTCAGAGTCTTTTTATTATAGTCTCTTATGTGTTCCCGGAACCTTGTTCGTATTTCCCGTCCAGTTTGTCCGATGTAGCTGTATTGACAAGCACATGTTAGTTTGTACACACCTTGTATTTTAGTGGGTTTCGCTATTTGTGTTTTTCTGTATTATCTGTCCTATATTGTTGAAAGTTTTAAATGCTGTGCGGATATTATATTTATTAAAGAATTTCGCCTGTTTGTAGGTCAAACTCTAAGTATAGGTTAATGTCGTCCACGTTTTTTTGTCGTTTTTTTGGAATCTCTTCTTATTCTGCTGTATAGTATATCGTCTTGAGTTCTTTCTTGTACGCCTCTTTTGTTAATGGGGTTCGTTCTAGTCTCGTTACAAGCTGTCTAAACGCTGCGTTCTTGTGTTGTTGCGGATAAATCGATGTGCTGTGTATCTGAATAATAGAAAGGGGGTTTTTCCAATAGCGGCCACCCCAGGGTAGGCAATGGCAAACCTTCGAGGGTATTTCTGCCTTGAAAAAGATTATCACAAAATACATCTGCCGTTCGGAGTCGGCACAAAACTGTAGGTCCCTCCATTTGTGGTAGAATATAAAGACGCACACCAGAAATGGCAGGAAAAGCTCGGCCAAACACTGTGCTATATAGTGTAAGCGCCAAAAAAAAATCGAGATAGATATAAATAAAAAGAGGAATCGAGAAATTGAACCATAACCACGGCCAACTTCCATATAACGGAAATTTTGAAAAACGCAAAGAACTTAGTTTTTCTGTATTTATTGTAAGAAGTTGAGTAAAGTTTAATACCAGCAGCGATTTGAAACAAAGAAACGGGGTTTTTATGAAATTATGGGCGCAGCCCATACAAAAATACATAGGGTATATAAAAATCGGATTCGCCACAATTTTGCGTTATTTTAGTATATTTATTTATTTATTTCATCAATTGGTTGTACACATATAGATTACTAGAACTATGTTAGTGATTATAACTAGTTTTAATTATAAGCTACATATATTGGCTATGAAGTAGTGCAGTTAATTTATTCTTAAAACTATCCCTACTTTCCGAAAAAAAGTCCAACTGGCTATTTATCGTATTCAAGTGCCTAAGACAGCGATTGAGCGTTTCATTTAATGAGTAGTTGGTCCTTCGAAGAGGAATACGAAATGTATAAGAGGACCTAAGGTCAAGCGTGGGGCAATTAAAAGTGATTAGCTCCAGCAAGGATCCCAGATTATACTACAATACTCAAGGTTGGATCTTACAAAGGAGAAGTATAGATTTTTTAAGGCAAACCGATCGTACAGCTCCTTGGAATTTCTTATTACAAACCCAAGCATCGACCTAGATTTGGCAATTGTAAAGTCAATGTGCTTAGAAAAACACATCTTGTTGTTAAATGTTACACCCAAATCCTTTTTTCCATAAATACGTGACAAATCAGAGTTACCAATCGTGTATCGGTAGTTAATTATGTCTGTGCGCCTACAGAATGACAAAACCTGGCATTTGGTGGCGTTAAGATTTAATGAATTAGTCTCACACCAAGTCTGCAACTTTGATAAATCCTCCTGGAGTTTAACGCAGTCTGATATCGATTCTATGCTGCGAAAGATTTTAAAATCATCTGCATACATTAGACAAGACGATTCTTTAACGAATTCAGGGATGTCATGGACAAAAATCAAAAATAGCAGTGGGCCTAGGTGACTGCCTTGAGGTACTCCTGATGTAGCATATATAACATCTGACTTAGTGTTATTAATGTGAACGAACTGAGTTCTTATGGTCAGATAAGAGGTGAACCATTTGACAAAGTTCGAACGGAGTCCCATCTGATCTAATTTATCGAGTAAAACACTGTGGTTAACCCTATCAAACGCTTTCGCAAAGTCAGTAAATACCGCATCACATTGCATTCCACATTCAAGATGTTTCAGGACAAAGTTAGAAAATAATGACAAGTTTGTAGTTGTTGATCTACCTTTTATAAAGCCATGCTGATATGGCGATATGTACTCCTTCAAAAAAAAGAACAGTTTGTCGTATACAAGTTTTTCGAACAATTTAGGTATGCATGATAGTTTGCAGATGGGACGGTAGTTTTGAACGTCAGACTTGTTTCCCGACTTTAGAATGGGGATAATAAATGATATTTTCCATTCCTGTAAAAATTCTCTTTTGGACAGTGATTTGTTAAAAATGTATGACAGTGGAAGAGAAAGCGCTGAAGCGCAGTTCTTCAACAAAATGGGAGGGAATCCATCCTCACCCGGAACTGGGTCATTAGGCAATAACAGAAGAGCTTGATATACCTCCTCAGGAGAAAATGTTGGGCTTGTGATGCTCAACCTGGCATGCGACTTTGCATTACATGATGTTGTGGCCGCAGATAGGGAAACGTACACAGAGCGGAAAAATTTTGCGAATAAATTACAAATTGGTTGAACATCAGAAGCACGTTCGCCTGAGTATTGCATTATATCCGGAATTCCGGTATTTTTTTTTGTTCTTTATAAATTGCCAAAAACGTTTACTATCTAACTTTATTTCGTTCTCAATATTAAGTATATAGTTCTGATATAAAAACTTATTTAAAACATCAAACTCATTTTTTAACCGGTGGTTGGGTCCATAAAGGCCCTGTTCATCATTTGACTTGCGGTACCGTTTATATGCTTTCGTTTTCCTATTATTGATGTTTATAAGCCTAGCATTGAACAAAACTGGCTTAGAGGTATTTCTTGCAGGTTTCCTTGGAACGAACTTATCAACTGCTAATATTAGCTTATCTCTGAAGAGAGCATAATCCTGCGACAGTTGAGGCATGTTTAAAGTAGATTCCCAATCAATAGAATCCAGTAAATCCCGAATTAGATCGAACTTAGCGAAAAAAATTATATTCAGCAAAATTACCAGCAGTTGGCTTAATGTAATTAATAACGTTAAAGCTTACACACAATGCTTTATAGTGCATTGAGTTAGGTAGTGGGGGTGAAGGGAGGGGCTTAACATCAGACTTCAACTGATCATCTAAGTTAACATACCATAGTAGGCGACTTCAAATGAACCAACAACAACTGAAACAAATAAAATGCGCAGCTCAGGTAACGCAGACACAACAACGGAAGCGCATGCCAGCAGTCCGAAATCGTGGGAATCGCCGACTCAGCTAAAAAGAGTCACGCGGCAGTCTACGTGAGGTGTTGGTAGTTAGGGAACTAGGTATTCAGGTGCAGACACCGCAATTCAGTTGTATTGACTCGCTCGGCATTATCGGCTGCCCTTGCATAGCAAGGGAAATAAATAATTAAACCACAGACTTACCGTGTTTGATTTACTGGCGCCCAACGTGGGGCCACGCGTATTTAATAGTAAAGTATCGTGGCCGTGTGCCCGGACCCAGGGCAGTGTCTAAAATTAAAGTGTTTAAAAAAGGCCGTATAGCCGAAAAGTGAACACGAACAAAAACTAAAATTAAAGTGTTTGAGTAAAAAAGGCCGTGTAGCCGAAAAGTGAACACGAGCAAAAACTAAACCTAAAGTGTTTGAGTAAAAAAGGCCGTATAGCCGAAAGTGAACACGAACAAAAACTAAATTAAAGTGTTGAGTAAAAAAGGCCGTATAGCCGAAAGTAAACACGAACAAAAATTAAGTTAAAGCGTTTGAATAAAAAAGGACGCATAAGTGAACAGTAGCAGAGTTAAATTAAAGAGATTTAGCGGAAGGCAAAAAATAAACGAAAAAATCGTCAAGTAAAAACAGCAATCAACTCCGTATCCACCAGCCGGACCAGAGGAACTGGAAAAGTATCTAGAATAGCATGAAACTGTAAGTAGAGTGCTCCATATAATTAAGTTGAGAAAGATAGAACAGAAATACCTCATAGAAAAGTTATATTGTAACAAAGTGACTCGACATGGACGAAAATAGCATTCGCACTTTAATGAATGCCGCCCTTCGGGCAGCAACGGAACAGACAAGAAGAGAGTTTCAAACGACAGTGGACGCATTGACAGCTAGGCTCGCACAGATAGAGAAACCATCCCAGGTCGAAGAATACCTGGAAGTAGCAATCGACTCGACAGTTAGGTGTGACGAATCTCTGGACGTAGTTAAGTCCTTGCCGGAGTTCAATGGTGACCAGTCACGATACGTGTCGTGGCGTCAGGCAGCACATACCGCCTATAAAATATTCGAAATCGCGCAGGGCAGCTCCAAGCATTACCAGGCCGTAGCCATAATACGGAACAAAGTAGTAGGATCTGCAGATTCAATGTTGTCATCGTTTAACACAATACTGAACTTTAAGGCTATTATAGCTAGACTGGACTTTACCTACGCAGACAAGAAACCGGTATACATACTAGAACAGGAAATGTCGACTCTACGTCAAGGAAAGCTGACAACAACCGCCTTCTATGACGAAGTGGAGAAAAAATTAACTGCAATTATCAACAAGACGTTGATGTCCTATAAAAGCCAGAAGGACGTCTTGGATTCACTAAATGCGAAGTACCGCCAGGACGCGTTACGAGTATTCATATCCGGTCTGAATCGTCCGCTCTGCGATATTTTGTTTTCGTCAAGACCATCAGACATGGCGTAAGCCCTAGCGTTAGCTCAGGAACTAGAATCCAATCAGGCACGTTCACTATTTGCCCACAGATTTTCTGATATCAGATTTCCGGACTATAGTCTGCACACACGTAGCCTTAATGCAATGCCTTTGGCCAGAAATAGCGTACCCTTTCCTAGGCAACCGAACGGTCCACCACAACAACGACCAACTCCTATGGACGTAGACCCAAGCCTCTCTAGATTCAGGGTCATCCAACGAAGTGAGAGGCCCAACGATCTCCCTACACCACAAGTACCTCCATTGCAACCTACTCCTTCTAACCCCCAAACCTTTCCTTCAGGAAGAACAGCCTTTGGGAACCAATACCCAAAGAATTCTGATATGCAGATAGCACAGAAAAGACAACGCGATAGCGACCGCTATAATAATAACAAGATACAACGCATAAACCATTTAGATCAATATCCTTCAAATGGAAATTACGAAAATACCGACTGCTATTACCAACCAGACAAATATGACGACGAACCTGAGTACGAAAACAATTACCCCGACACCGATGGTGCAAATCGAGAAGAAGTATCCGACGAGATTAATTTTTTAGGGGTAGCTCCCTGCTGCCATACGTTAGCAGGACATTCGATGGAAAACTATTGAAATTTTTGGTGGACACGGGTGCATCAAAAAACTATGTTAAGAATGCAAACTGGAAGGGTATAAAACCTATTTCATCCCCATTTTTAGTCAGCTCCATTCATGGCACGGATAAAATTATCAATAAGTGCACCATAAATATTTTCAATACTAACTCAGATTTCTTTATTTTACCTACGCTTAAGACCTTTGACGGTATAATTGGTTACGACCTTCTTCGAAATATAGATGCTAGATTGGATATTAAAAAAGGAATTTTGTTCTACGAAAGCGGTTCAGAAAAGTTAATGTATTTCCATTGAAACGATGTTAACAGTATAATCGTAAATAGAGATCTCGAACAGTTAAAAGCAAAATACGCTGCTGTTTTTTCGGACCCAAATGAGTCATTACCGTATAATACGAATATTATAGCAACCGTTAGAACAACGAACGATGAATCAGTTTACTCTAAATCCTACCCGTATCCGATGGCAGCCTCTGCATTCGTTAACGAGGAAGTTAACAATCTCTTGCGCGATGGCATCATTAGACCATCACGCTCCCCATATAATAGTCCAGTCTGGGTAGTTCATAAAAAGGGAACAGATGATACAGGAAAGAAAAAACTGCGTATGGTGATAGATTTTAAAAAGCTCAACGAAAAGACGGTTAGCGATAAATACCCTATCCCGGACACATCGGTAATCCTCTCAAACCTTGGAAAATCATCAATCTTTACGACAATAGACTTGAAATCTGGGTTTCATCAGATTATTCTCGCCGAGAAAGATAGGGAAAAAACCGCATTTTCCGTGAATAACGGGAAGTACGAGTTTTGTAGACTACCATTCGGGTTAAAAAATGGTCCGAGCATTTTTCAGCGAGCTATTGACGACGTGTTGAGAGAGGAAATCGGGAGAACTTGTCATGTTTATATAGATGACATTATTATCTTTTCCAGTGATTACGAAACTCATTTACAGGATGTAAGTCGAGTGCTCGAAAAATTATACTCAGCCAACATGAGGGTCTCTTCGGAAAAAACTCAATTCTTCAGATCTGAGGTTGAATTCCTAGGATTCGTTGTCTCGAAAGACGGCATTAAAACATCAAAGGACAAGGTAAAAGACATAATAAATTATGAAGTCCCGAAAACACTCCGCGCATTGCGTTCCTTTTTAGGCTTATCCAGCTATTACAGGCGCTTTATTAAAGACTATGCCTCGATAGCCAAACCCCTCACAAAATATCTGCGTGGCGAAAATGGAACCATTGGTACCAACATTTCAAAAAATATTAAAATTTCTTTTGACGAGGAAGCTCATGAGGCATTCCGAAAGATCAAAAATATTCTCTCTTCAGAAGATATTCTCCTTCTTTATCCCGACCACGAAAAGCCTTTCGACTTAACCACAGACGCGTCATCTCATGCCTTGGGTGCAGTTCTCTCGCAAGGAGGCAGACCCATCACTATGATATCTCGCACCTTGTCGCAAACGGAAGAAAACTATGCGACAAACGAACGAGAACTTTTGGCGATTGTCTGGGCCCTTCAAAAACTTAGAAATTATCTATATGGGGCAAACAATATCAACATCTTTACTGACCATCAACCGCTCACCTTTTCGATATCGGATAAAAATCCGAATACGAAATTGAAACGGTGGAGGGCCTTCGTGGAAGAGTTTTCTCCTAAATTCTATTACAAACCAGGTAAAGAAAACGTAGTCGCAGATGCGTTATCAAGACAGCATATAAACAGTTTAGAGCCTAAATCCACAACTGACAGCGATACTGTCCACAGCGAAGAATCGTCCACAGAAGTAATTTCTACAGTTAACTCATTCATGAATCAGATTGTTCTAGAAAGCGGAGATACAAATTCAAAAACGACCAAAATTCTATTCCAATCGCGAATCAGGCATTATATAATTTTTCAGAATATAGACAATGTTTTGGATCAATTAAAAGATTGCATCAACCCCAACGTTACCAACGGATTGCTATGCGAAATATCTGTATTAGGAAAAATACAAAACAAAATTAAAACTGATTTTCCATCTGTCAAATTCGTGCATGCAAAAAATTTGGTGTCAGACATCTTTAACGAGGACGATCAAAAAGAAATTCTTCACGCCGAGCATAATAGAGCTCATCGGTCTCTTAAGGAAAATATGATGCAAGTCTTAAGAGACTATTATTTTCCAAACATGCGCAAAATGTTGAAAGAAATTATACTTAATTGCAAAATTTGCCAGGAAGCGAAATATCAGCGCCATCCGCCAAACCCCGAAATGGGACGGACCCCAATCCCTAGCAAGCCCGGAGAAATCCTCCATGTTGATATTTTTTCAACGGATCAAAAACACTACTTAACTTGTATCGACAAATTTTCGAAATTTGCAATAGTTCAGTCAATTCCCTCCAGAGCAATAGTCGATATAAAGGAACCCTTGATCCGCATTATGAATTTTTTTAAAGACACTCAAAATATTGTATGTGATAATGAAAAAGCACTAAATTCTATCACAATAAAGTCGTTGCTAAAAGATCATTTTAATATTTCAATATTTACGACACCACCGCACCATAGCACAACTAACGGACAGGTAGAACGACTCCACGGAACTCTTTCAGAAATCAGTCGGTGCATCAAACTAAGCCAGGGACTAAATGACACGAACGATCTTATCCTACTCGCGACTTACAAATACAACAGGACAATACACTCCGTGACAGAACAACGGCCCATCGACATAATTCATTTCGCATCATCAAAACATCTCGACGAAATTAAAAATAACCTAGTAAAAGCGCAGAACTCCGAACTTAGCTACCACAACAGGAATAGGCGAACCAAAATTTTTAAGCCCGGTGAAAAAGTTTATATAAAATCCAATAGGAGACTGGGCAACAAACTTACTAAACTATACTCAGAAAAAGTAGTTGAAAAAGATTTGGGTACCACAGTCCTTATTGACGGTAAAAAAATTCATAAAGCTAATCTGAGATAATTCTGTTTTGTCGATAGGTTCCTGATCCTGATAGCGGCCGCTGTAGCGCGGTCGGAAATTTTAAATTATACTGACTCAGTTTTTATACCTATATCGGATGGGGATGTTGCCATTTATGACCAATATAAGCATATCATTCACCACCTGAATTTAACCGTCTACGAGAACATCGCCGAAGAAACAAACAACGTTCTTGAGAACTTTCCACAGTCTCATATTAGGAAAACAATACGATTGGACATCGACCGCATATTACGACTGCTAGACTCGTTAAGAATTCACCACCGACATTCCCGTAGCATTAACTTTTTGGGTACCGCTCTTAAGTACGTAGCGGGTACTCCCGATTTCGACGACTTCAACCAGCTCCAAACCCGGACAGAATCCTTGATTGAAGCAAATGAGCAACAGATTTACATTAACAGCCAGCTCCAAGTTAAAATAAACCAGCTAACTGACACCGTAAATAAAATAATTAGTACCACAAAAAAACATGAACTCGACACTGGACACCTATTTGATCTGATATCAGCAAGAAACAGAGCGTTGATAGACGACATAGAATCAGCCCTGTATTCCGTCACTTTGGGTAAGATACAATTAATTAATCCAATGTTGTTAAATAGCGATGAGGTTGAAAATTTACTAACCACCGAGCACTCTACAAATATTACAATAAGCGATTTACTAACAGTTTCAAAATTGAAAATTTTACAAGACTATGACAACATTTATTTTGTAATTAAATATCCTATAGTAAAACAGAACTGTAAGAAATTCCAAATCAAGCCTGTTGTAAAAAATAGCAAATCAATTATAATAGAGACTAGTATAGTGTCAAAATGTAACAGCAAATATCAACAGCTTGAAAATTGTAAAAACTCAGTATCAACTATATTTTGTCAATTATCAAATGTAAATAGCTCTTGTGTTTTAAACTTGTTAAGCCAACGACCAGCATCCTGCCAGACTATTACAGCTGACCATATCGACCCGGTGGAGGAAATTGACGAAGGCCTAGTCGTTATTAACGATAAATTGATTGAAGTTCGCGAAAAAGATTCCCTACCAGTAATTTTGAATGGAACATTTGTGATACAGTTTACAGAGAATGTAACCATTAATGGCACAACATACACGAACTGGCGGAAGATGGTACGCTTGTATCCTGAGGCCGTACCCGCACAATTTCTGAACCTAACAAATCATACAACATTCTTGTCACTTCCATACCTGCACAACATAAACCAAAAGAATCTGCGACATATTGCATCATTGAGGGGATTTGTTGAAGCACAATCATCTCAATGGCTTATAGCTTACGCCGTTACAATTGCTTTTTTTGTATTTGCCATATTAGCTTACATAATCAACAATCGCCGGAAGCGCAATGTTAGTATCGCAATATTGGACAGCGTTCTTAAGGAATCCGTGGACGTCTCCTCTTCTAGCGGGGGAATAGTTAACATACCATAGTAGGCGACTTCAAATGAACCAACAACAACTGAAACAAATAAAATGCGCAGCTCAGGTAACGCAGACACAACAACGGAAGCGCATGCCAGCAGTCCGAAATCGTGGGAATCGCCGACTCAGCTAAAAAGAGTCACGCGGCAGTCTACGTGAGGTGTTGGTAGTTAGGGAACTAGGTATTCAGGTGCAGACACCGCAATTCAGTTGTATTGACTCGCTCGGCATTATCGGCTGCCCTTGCATAGCAAGGGAAATAAATAATTAAACCACAGACTTACCGTGTTTGATTTACTTCTACAAAGACCAGGTGAAGTAACCGATTAGTTTCATTGCGGATATTGTTAATTTGGTTGAGATTAAACTCCGCGAATGTGTCGAGGACCTCGCATTCACTAGCACTCGAAACTTGATAAGGTATCATTTGGTTAAGATCGTCATCATAACTCCATTTAACATTAGCTAGGTTGAAATCTCCAACGACAATATAATTTTGATTGTCACTGCGATTACTAATAATTGCACTACAATTATTTACATGCGCTATATATAAATCAACTGGACTTAGCGGAGGGATATAACTGGCAGATATGTATATAAATTTCATGAGATTTATCAATTAAAATTTTAATAATAATTTGATCTATGTCGTAACTACTGTAGTTAGCGATGGCGTCAGATGAGAGTTTGACCTGGACAAAGAAGAGCGAACAGCCACAACTACGCCTCCATCAAGTGAGCATCTGTCTTTACGATATACATTGTAAAGCCGAGAGTTAAACATTTCAGCAGTGTTAAGATGTGATGAAAGCCACGTTTCTGTTAGTACAATAACATCGTAAAGACACGATGACGAGAAAAGCAGCAGTGGTAAAATTTTAGTTCTTATTCCTCCAGCATTCTGATAATACAGCAAAAACTCAGTGGCATTCAATGATCCATTAGAAGTGATTGCGCTCACTATGTTTGCGGTGGATTCACATCTCTTTTTGGAAAATTTATGAACGGTCTGACTCTTACTTGCTCTTGCCACAGAGAAGGATCGAAAATTGTCTCATAATACTGCTCTGCAACGCCTAACTTAAACGATATTCTCTTTAGGCTCTTAGTTTCTGCGTCTTTTTTCACTAATTTGTAACACAGTAGATAATTTTTGTCAATATTAGTGTGGCTGTGGACGTAATCAATAATATTTGCTTCGGTAACACTGGGGCTGAACGATGACAAATGAATCCATTCGTTTGGGCAATAACATTAAGCTCGTCGCTGGTTTTGCATCCAACAATAGTAGTAGCAGCGTTTCCTTTTGCGCTTTTCCTTCTCACTACGGTAGGAAATGGGACATCATCGGCATCTACCTGAGCTGGCTGGTTAATGTGAGATAAAGCCAACTGTCCATTAGAAACTTAGTTATTGGGCAAAGAGCGGGCAGCATTAGAGACAGCGGAGAGTGAAGAGAAAGCCGAAGCAGCGGCATACGATGTTGACGATTGAGCGTGAGACTTGGGTGCTTGATGAATATTAGCAAAGAACATAAATGTATAAGAATGGACAACACGTTATTATTAGCAACGAGTGAATCTCCAGGGGCATGCTTTCTTACTCTAGCCAATCAAAAAATTCATTTGAGCAAAAGAGAAAGCATGCCCCTGGAGATTCACTCGTTGCTTAAAGTAACGTGTTGTCCCTTCTTATACATTTATGTTCTTTGATATTAGCTTGCTTGGCGTGAGTGTTGTTTATCTTAGTCGCAGATAAACGACTATCAATTACCTTACGCAGGTTATTGACTTCGATGACAAGGTCGGATATTGTATTCGAGTGAACATGATTAAGGAACTCACTACGAACGACTTGTATTTCTGATTGCAAGTGTTCGACTTTTTTGTTAAGGGCTACATTCTCGCTTAGCAAAGAGTTGATCAAAGAGAACATTTTAGTATTTTCAGATCTTAAAGGTTCAATTAGGGGTACCATACCATAACGCCATAACCATAATCGTAGTCATAACCATAACCATATTTAAGCAATCGATTAGTGGTGCCATAACCATAAACAGCTGATATTTGCAATAAACTGAAAGTAAATAAAAATTTAGTAAAGTATGTAAAACGCGGACGCAAAATATAAATTAAAACTCATCAAAACAAAATAAACTGCACACGAAGAACAAAAATATCACAATAAACAAGGCGAATCAGCAATCATTTGTTTATGGTTACGGCAAAAACCAAAATTCAGTTGGTCGCTATGGTTATGGTTATGGCATTATGGTATGGCACCACTAATCGATTACAGTGT
Source organism: Philophylla caesio (assembly GCA_963971545.1). Taxonomy (NCBI): domain Eukaryota; kingdom Metazoa; phylum Arthropoda; class Insecta; order Diptera; family Tephritidae; genus Philophylla; species Philophylla caesio. Next base: position 33,366,881 of record OZ020608.1, on the reverse strand, counting down.
AACCCATAAGGTTGGTTGGATCAGCTGTTTTCTATGGTTATGGTTATGGCACCTCTAATTGAACCTTAAGGCCTTGAGTTCGTTGAAAACAGATTGCAAAGAGATTTCTTGGTATTCGCGCTCGCATTGCGCGGAGTTAAGAGGCGTTACGCTGGTCGGCGGAGCAGCGGAACGAATCGGTGAGTGGATTGAGTTTATACGCCCCGAAGTACATTTTTTACATATGAATTGTTTATTAGCTTTTTGTAAGTATTCTACATCTGCGAGCACAACGTTTACACACTGCATATGAAAAATATCATTGCATGTGGCACATTGGATTCCCGGCTTACCACGGTCCACTTTATGCCCACACGTACAAGGCATGGTACTTAATTAATTAATTAATTAGTCGGATAGTGTCAAAGTAAACGATCACACTGTATATGTCTCGATTTACCGTCGCACAACAATGAAAATTACAAAATTACAACGAGAGCTTAGTGAAACACGTCCGCACGGATCATATCTGTGTCGATTATCTTACTTGTTTCTTTAATTTCTTATATTTTTTTCTTTTAAAGTTCAGTTCACTCTCATACAAAAACCGTATAAACCCAAATCTTAAACTTTATACAAAATTTATAAAAGTTCAAAAAAAATCATTGAAGTTTCTAATTTAAAAAATACATAGTTTTGTTACTAAGAATTTAAGTACAGTAAAGTGCAACTTTGAAGTCTTGTAAGTTAATATTTACCGCCGCTTTTTGGGATTTTTTTCTCCTCGGGGTAATGCGTTTATTAGCCTTACAAAACTAAATTTGGTTCAAATTATATGCTGCCAAAATGAAGTTTAATAGAAAAAACTGAGTAAAAACATGTAAGAAAAGCTAAATTCGGGTGAAACCGATTTTTATATACCCTCGCGATATATTTTTGTATGGTCGGTGACCATGATTTCATAAACTTCCCGCTTCCTTGTTTCAAATCGCAGCTAGTATTAAACTTCACAAAATTTCTTCCAATAAATACTGAAAAACGAAGTTTTTTGCATTTTAGCAATTTCCGTTATATGGAAGTTGGGCGTGGTTATGGTCCGATTTCAAAAATTATTGACGGTAATGCTAATGGTATCAAGGACAATATCTTCACCAAATTTTGTGGCGATACTTTACATCGTTATTGAGATACCTACAGACGTTTCTATATAAGTGGGCGTGGTAACGCTCATTTTTAAAAATTTCATAAAAATCAAGTTTCTTAATTAACCATCTCTCTATATATCAAGTTTTAATTAATATTTTCCAATGATAAAGAAAAACGACATTTTTGCATTTTTAAAAACTTCCGTTATATGGGAGGTGGGCGAGGTTTTGGTCCGATTTCACAAATTTGTAACGATTATAACAGTGCTATTAAGCAAAATTTGTTTACCAAATTTTGTGACGATAACTAATACTGTTATGTAGATACAGACATTTTTCATAAGTGGGCTCCAAATACCGAATTTCACTCAATTTGTTTTAATATATATATATAATATAATTTTGGCGCGTACACTATATAGCTCAGTGTTTGGCCGAGCTTCTCCTACCATTTGTGGTGTGCGTCTTTATATTATACCACAAATGGAGGGACCTACAGTTTTGTGCCGACTCCGAACGGCAGATGTATTTAATGAGAAGCTTTTTCATGGCAGAAATACCCTCGGAGGTTTGCCATTGCCTGCCGTGGCGTGACCGCTATTAGAAACAACTTTTTCTATTATTAAGATTTTACATGTCCTGACTGAGATTCGAACCTCGAACTCACCGGCATATCAAGTTATAGCACGCACCGCTACCAACTCGACCACAGCGGCCACCAATTTGTTTTAATAGATATCGAAAAATGAAGTTTTGCATTTTCCAAAACATTCGTTATATGCGAGATGGGCGTGGTTATGAACCGATTTCAAAAATTTTCTACGGTAATAATAACGATGTCATGGAAAATGGTGGACACATTTTTTGACGATACTTTACACCGTTATTGGGATACAGAAATTTTTTCCTAAGTGGGTGTGGCAACGCCCATTTTTCAAAATTACTTAAATACCAAATTTCTTAATTCAAAATCGATCCAAATACTAAATTTCGCTCAATTTGCTGAAATAGATAGCGAAAACACGGAGTTTTTGCATTTTCCAAAACTCCCGTTACATGGGAGGTGGGCGTAATACTTGACCGATCTTGACCATTTTCAATACCAATCTACCCTGTACCCAAAGAGCAATCTATGTACCAAATTTCATTGAGATATCTCAATTTTTACTCAAGACGGACGGACAGACAGTCAGGGCTAAATCGATTCCTCTTTTCATTTTGATCATTTTAATATATATGTATATGTCTATATCTATCTCGATTATTTTATGCGTTATGCGAACAAAGTTGTGTACAAGTACGCTCGGGTATAAAAATATCGAAAGCTGTCAAAATGTACGTGTCGTATTTTTTTTTTGGCCGGCAGTATGCATATTAGGCCGGGTCGATTTGTGGGGAGGTAAAAATCGCCCATTGCTCTGTGAAAATCATATTCTAGGGATCAAAATAAGAAACTTTGCCGAAGGAACCATACCTCTAAAACGAATTCTGATGTCCCCCAATTTGGGTCGAACTTTTGGATATGATGAAGGTATCACTGTGACAAAATTGCAGATCGTAAAACTGCTTGTGTGCGTTTTTAAGCCACCACAAGACACAGCAGGTAGAATTGAAATTACCATTTCATTCTTATTACCTCGTCTCGTAGACCACATATAACGCAACAGTTTTTGTGAATGCATTAAGTCGTTGTGAAGAACTCAAAGTGTGAAGTGCTAATTTCAGATAAAAAAATATTTAAAAAAAAATAATAAGTGAAGTGACCATTCCAAGTCAAAAAGTTTATAATGAATCCACCATCCTCTACACCGCAAGATGAAGCAACTACATCAACAACTATCGAAAACCCAATGAGACATATACCCAATCATGATGTTACTGTTTTTGGTGTGTCTACTGATTTAACTGATCTTAATTTACCAACCCATCTGGATATCTTGAGATATTATTTTTACTTAAGCGAACGTGCTAAAACAGAACAAAAAAAGTTTTCCCATAAATCATTCACTATTCAAGTACAAGATAAGTTGATTGGAATTTGAGAAAAACTTGGTATGGAAATAATGCTGAAAAAAAGTGTACTTAATAAATTGAATAAATTGCTTGACAAGTATCAAGAGCAAATCAAGAGAAGAAACAACACCCAACAATTTACGGAGTATGTAAAATCTCTGGAAACAATTTTTTACATTGGAACATGTAAATGCGATTTGAAGGCAGCTCCATGTGCATGCGGCTGGGTTCCCGAACGCCTCAAAGAGTTCATGCACGATCAACATAATCAGAGAATACTAACAATGGATGCATTTGTGATGGAAACTGAAGAGCAAGGAGCAACGTCTATGTCATCAATGCCAACATACCAATATCCCGATGATTCAACATACGCACCGCCACCGGTTCAAGAAGATATGGATAGAAGCACAAAATCAGAATACACAGAGAGATACGATTGTTTTTACTTTGCCTTGGTATGTGACAGATTTGGTGTGCCTGAAAGAGTAGCATCAGCATTGGGAACCGCTCTTTTGCAAGATTTTAAAATTAAAGATAAGCATGGGAAACCTCTCATCATGGATAAATCGAAAGTTCGCAGAGAAAAAGAGAAATGCAGACAAGAAGTGCTTCGCAACCGGTTAGATGATACCAATTTGTTAGCGTTTTCATTCGATGGCAGAAAAGATGATAATTTAACGATAGATAAAATTGATGAGAAGTATCATACTAGGATGGTAAAAGAACCTCATCTTGTTATTTTGAGAGAACCCAATTCTGAATTGATTGGTTACGTAAGACTGGAACATGAAACCGCTGAATACAAAAAAACCAAATTAAATGGTTTTTTCAACGATAAAAATATATCACTGGATGCATTAATTGGAATATGCACTGACGGTGAGCCAACAAACACTGGCCCACACGGTGGAATTATACGACGATTCGAATTGCTGTTAAAAATACCATTGCATTGGTTCGTTTGCCTTCTTCACTTCAACGAACTTCCGTTTCGGCATTTGTTTGAAGCTTTGGATAAATCAACCAGCACTGGACCAAGATCGGCAACCGGAAAACTGAGCCGTCAAATCGAAACTTGTGAAACTCTTCCGGTAAGTTATTGCTATCACTCATTTATTATAATTGTCAACCATTTTTAATTATTTTATTATTATATATTTTCAGGTGGTGGACGGCTTCCTTGAGTTGGAAAATATGCCCCCTGCTCCAGAAAAAAATGAATTTTCCACCGATTCGAAGTACTTATACGACATGGCCCATGCAATTTCTAGCGGCGTGGTTCCGGTGGATCTGGCTAACATCAAATCAGGGAAAATTGTACATTCTCGGTGGCTCACTAAGGCTGCTAGATTATTACGATTATATGTGACAACGGAAAATCCAGATGCAAATTTAAGAATTCTTGTTGAATTTATAATTAAACGTTATGTGCCAATGTACTTCAATATCAAGTATTACAGCTCTGTCGTGTACGGCAGTGCATTATTTTTCAAGTTCATTGGGTGGTCACGATTTCTAGAACCTCGTTTACGCAAAATTGTCAATCAAGTAATTAAAGATAATTCATATTATGCGCATTCGGAAAATATCTTGTTATCAATGTTGTTTGATGATAGCAAAGAAAAGAGCCAACGGAACTTAGAGTTTATAAAAAACCAGATATAAACTTTAATTGCACAAGTTATACGGAAATGATCAATTTGAATGATATAAATATCGTATTTGAACCACCATTCACGCGAAGCTTTCCTTACCATACATTGAAAGAATATTTAAATCAAGATGATCCACCGTTTAATGATCCAAAAATTCCATCACACATACAAGGAACGGAACGACATGTTCAATTGCTAGCTAGCTTTTCCAAACGGGTTATACCGGAAAATGTAGAGGCTGTTATGGCGACGGCATTAGAGAGCCATGCGAAATTGCCCAGACTTGAAAGTAAAAAGAACTTCAAACAATAATTTTTTTTAGTTTCTTTTCTATAACTCACTTAAATTAATTTTTTCATTTACATATGTTCTGACTAAATAAATTTCTTCAGAGAAAAAATAGATATTGTTATAAATAAATAATAAATATTATTATAAATAAATAAAAATAAAGAAAAACATAGCCATTTAGCTGATTTTTTCATGTAAAGGCCAAAAATGGTGATTTTTTGAAATGTTTGTATGGGGAACCCCCCAGGGGGGTTCCAGGGGGTGTGCCACTGGCATGGGTGGATCGGCCCTCCAAAGTTAGTGGGGGTCGGTCATACATTTGGACTCGATTGGAGCACTCTAAATGGATCAAAGTGGGATTTTTCAAAATTTGCCCCTACCCAAAAGTTCGACCAAAATTGGGGGACATCAGAATTCGTTTTAGAGGTATGGTTCCTTCAGTAAAGTTTCTTATTTTTATCCCTAGAATACGATTTTCACAGAGCAATGAGCGATTTTTAAATCGACCCGCCCTAATGCACATATAACAGAAGTGGGCGGTATGTATATTAAAATAAGTAAGAAAAGCTAAATTCGGGCGAAACCGCTTTTTATATACCCTCGCGATGTATTTTTGTATAGTCGGTGCCCATAATTTCATAAAATTTCCGTTTCTTTGTTCAAATCGCTGCCAGGATTAAACTTTACTCAATTTCTTCCAATAAATACCGAAAAAACTAAGTTTTTTGCATTTTTCAAAATTTTCGTTATATAGAAGTTGGGCGTGGTTATGGTCCGATTTCAAAAATGACGGTGATGCTAGTGATATCAAGGACAATATGTTCTCCAAATTTTGTAACGACACCTAACATCGTTATTGAGATACCTAAAGACGTTTCTTTATAAGTGGACGTGGTAATTAAATATCTCTCAAACTTTAATTAATATGTTCCAATAGATAAAGAAAAAACGAAATTTTAGCATTATTCAAAGTTTCCCTTTTATTTGAGGTGGTCTAGATTATGGTCCGATTTGAAAATAACGATGATAACAGCGATATTGAGGAACATTTGTTCACCAAATTTTGTAACGGTACCTTACACCGTTATTGAGATACAGACATTTTTTCCTAAGTGGGGGTGTCAACGCCCATTTTTTAAATTTTCATAAATATCAAATTTCTTAGTTCAAAATCGCTACAAATACCGAATTTCACTCATTTTGTTTTAATAGATATCGATAAAATGAAGCTTTTGCATTTTCCCAAATTTCCGTTATATGGCAGGAGGTCGGTTTTGCAAAGTATTTCGGTTTTGGTTTTGGTTTTGTTCTTTATTTCGATTTCGTTCGGGTTGGGTTTTTAAATAAGAGATACAAAAAAAGCGTATACTCTTATTATTAGCATGCGAACCCCGTATTAAATTTGTTGTAAATTAGTAATACAATAAAGTATATATATTTGATATAGCCTCTTTTAGCTTTTTATTTTACCTATTTATCCTTTTTTCGAAAAGTTATGGCTACTTTGGTCTAAGCGAATGCCACGCTGTATTGAGTTCTCTGCCATTCTTAAAGGAATTACGATTCAGCCTACATCCAGATTTCACAAAAGCAACAAACGCTCGGCTGTTGATTTCCCTACAAGGCTCGACAAACCGAAACTGCAATTCCCGCAGTTGTTTCGGATATTTATTCCGTGAAATCACCGTTAGTACTATAATTTGCATACATACTAAATTGCATGAGTTAGAAAGACATGGAATGTAAGAATTTCGGATAGGATTGTCAACTAGGCCTTAAAAATGTCATATAAATCCCTGGAAGAGCTCTCTGGTATATCATACGTTTTTTGACCTAGAGTATGTACATATGTATGTGACAAAGGAAAATTGAGAGATTCCGAATGCGAGCTTAAATTTATAGTTATTTCAAAACTAGATTAGATTAAATTATTCACTTTTATATTAAGTACTTATTATTACTATTTTTAGTAAAAGACTGCGTCTTACTTGTGTCTAAATATTAAATAAATAAATAAATAAACCCATCATTAATGGAGGTTAGTTTTAATCCGTTTATATGTATGTAGGTATTAAGTAAAATAATGCGTAAAGAATTTACTTATGTAAAAATAACTCCATTAGTTAGGCACTTGACGGCCGTCTATGGATTGTGTACAACTGTCCTAAAGTTCTTTTTTGTCATAATTTTTGTTAAGATTTTATTTTTGCATTATCTTTATACGAATGAGTTGAAGTTAATTTATGTTTTCGGTTGTTTTGGAAAATACGCATGAAGAATGAAAATATATGTTAACAAGTAAGACAACCTAAATTCGGGCGAAACCGATTTTTATATACCCTCACGATGTAGTTCTGTATGGACGGTGCCCATACTTTCATAAAAACCCAGTTTCTTTTTGTTTCAAATCGCTGCTAGTATAAAACTTTACTCAATTTCTTCCAATAAATACTGAAAAACGAAGTTTTTTGCATTTTTCAAAATTTCCGGTGTATGGAAGTTAAGCGTGGTGAAGTTCCGATTTCAAAAATTATTGAAGGTGATGCTAGTGATATACATAAAGGACAATATGTTCACTAAATTTTGTGATGATACCTTACATCGTTATTGAGATACTTACAGACGTTTTTTTATAAGTGGGCGTGGTAACGCCAATTTTTCAAAATTTTATAAAAATCAAGTTTCTTAATTAACCATCTCTCTATATATCAAGTTTTAATTAATATGTTCCAATAGATAAAGAAAAACGGAATTTCTTCATTTTTAAAAATTTCCGTTATGTGGGAGGTGGGCGAGGTTATGGTCCGATTTCAAAAATTTTTAACGATGATAACAGCGATATTGGGGAAAATTTATTCACCAAACTTTGTGACGATACCTTACACCGGATACGGATATTTTTTCCTAAGCGGGCGTGGCAATTAGCAACGTCAGCATACGCGGTATCCCACGATATTATGGGAACCGCTGCTGATGGTATCAGTTGGAGCGGTTAACGATAACTCCTCCCCCGCCAAGTGAGGGCCGTCCTCGTTCCTTCCCAATGCTCGTATAGATTATTCTTTTTTCTTTTGTTTGAGTTTCCAATAGAATGTGCAAAGCAGCGCGCCAATTATAATCATACCCAATATGGTGCTTAGTGTGATTGTGGATCGAATTGTTACATCTGAACACAAGTTCTCAATAAGTTGTCTGATTTGTATACTAAGATGTTGCAGGTACGGTAAACTGAGTATTTCTCTGTAACCGGTGAAATTTACTTTTACATTTCATGGATATTCTCCTGCTTTCGATGGTATAGAATAGAGTTCCTGTTGAAGTACTTTGAGTCATTAATAAGAATTTGTTTATCAAATACCACCACATAAGTTCATTAAATTGATAGTACGATTGGCGTCAGGAACTGTTGCTGGTAGGTCATTTATAATGACAAGGCCGTCGTTAACTGAGAGTAAATGGCTGAAGGTTGTTCCGCAATGCGCCTTGGACCCAGATGTTAATTGCTGCGCACAACTTTCTTTGTGCGTTAATTCACAGCATTTCTTTGATGTTCCAACGCAGTCGTTTACAGAGTATGAAGTTCTTCCGCAATAAGCTACTGCATTTTCTTCCAAATATAGCATAGTATTATTGTGAACAATCGGAAAAAGCAAAATTTTCTTACAAACTAATTAAGGCTTTGGATATTTAATAAGAAAAATAATTATTTCACTATTATGTATTACTATAAACTTAGAAACTAACATTAAATCTGTAATAGTAGTATTTGTGAGGTGCTCATTCTCTATTAGTAAATTTATTTCATAGTGATCAAGCGTTAAAGGATTCAAAAGACCTATTTTTGCCAGTGTTACTGAAATAATTACATTATTTAACTGAATGATTATACCTCTATTTCGCGCAAGGAGCATTTCAAAAAGGTGCCCGGTATCGATGCTTTGCTTTTTAGTTTCCTTTACAATTTTGTTTACTACATCTGTTATATTATTTATTCGCTCCTGTAATTGGGAATTTATTTGCCCTTGTTGCCCGTTGGCGTCTATTAACTCCTCTATTTTTATTGTTGCCTTTTGAAAGTCGTAAAATCTGGTGTTCCAGCTTACGCTACGAGTACCTCTGTGTCGAATGTTTATAGTTTCTAACATAGCTGTTAAATTATGATTACGATTAGTAATCGGTTAGATTATTTTCAAAAAAGAATTGTAATTATTATTTAATTGTGCCTTTCAAATATTGGGATTACGTAATGATTACGATTACAAATAATCAAAAAATAATCAGGATTACTCTAGATTACTAAAAAGAATCAAAAATAATCAAAAAGAATCAAAATAAATAATTGATTATATTCAGGATTATTTTTGATTATTTTTGATTCTTTTTGATTATTTTCAATCCAAAATACCAAACAACTTTTCTCTTTAAATTTTATGACATTTTTTTATTAAAATTTTTTAAATTGTTTTTTGTATAATCTGAGTCTCAGATTCTAAGATATATGCATTTATATGTAAGTATAAACATACGTATGTATATACATATATTATATTATTATAAATATTATATTATAAATTATGATATTTTTGATATTATTAATAGCAATTCAGCCATTCAATATAATCAGCCCCATCGCGAAAGTTCCCAGTTCTGATCATCAGAATAAGCTTCAATGAGCGTAGCTGATATTTACACCTTTATGAAAACCAACAATGCTGAAGCGAGTAGTGTTAGAATTCAAGAACGGTTGTTAACTTGTTGGTACGCTTACGTAAAAAAATTTATTAAAAATTTAAAAAAGCAAAAAGAGAAAAGTTGTTTGTGGTTTTGGATTGAAAAGAATCAAAAAGAATCAAAAAGAATCGCTGAAAAGAATCAATTATTTATTTTGATTATTTTTGATTCTTTTTGATTCTTTTTAGTAATCTAAAGTAATCATGATTATTTCTTGATTATTTGTAATCGTAATTATTACGTAATCTAGTTGGGACCAAGATAATCGTAATGTAATCAATTATTTCACTCTTAAATACAAAGTAATCAGATTACTAATGATTACGATAAGTAATCAAAACTTAACAGGTTTGGTTTCTAACAATCTTTGAATATGATCGTAATCGGATTCTTATAACTTAATCATGTGGGATGGTGAAAAAATGGGTAAAAGTTTTTGTGATTCTTCTAACAAAATTGCATATTCCGTTAAATTTATTACATGCTTTAGGTGTCCATACTTTTCCCATAGTATGACTTCGCCGTCTGATATCGGAATGTAATCGGAATCGCTGTATTATTTGCTTTTCAATTTTTAAACAGCGGGCTATCTCTCCTAAAGTGCTATGAAATCGCTCCACTTGACCATTTGATGTGCTATGAAGTTGAGGGGAGTTTGAAAGTTCTATACCCAAATAATTTGATAGCATTGACTTTATTGTATTCGAGTTAAACGATCGCTCATTGACACAGTAAATTGTTTTTGTTCCTGAGAAAAGATTCCAATTTTGTAGAATTTTTGGCTTAACATCTATGGTTGTCCGTGACTCTATTGGTTGCACAACAGCAAACTTCGAGAATTTATCAATACAAGTTAGGCAATGCTTAGAGTCTGTAGAATAAATATCAATATGGAGTATTTCACCTAGATGGGTATGAATAGGGATATGATGTTTCACCGGACGCCTATTATATTTTGCTAGAGAGCATGTCTTACAGTTTAATGCGACCTCTTTTGCTCATTCTTGGAAAAAATAGTCGCTTAATATTTGTTTGACGTTTTCCTGAGAGGCTCTGTGGGCTCTGTTGTGTTCAGTTACAACAATTTCCTTTTGCTCATTGGGGTCTACTATATCAATTACGAACTTATTTGCTTACACGACTTTGGTTGTCTACCAGACTATGTTGAATATGATCAAGAACGGGTAGCTCGCAATATATTGCGTTTACCATATCTGTATTTACTGCATCCTGAAATAATTATAATAAATTATTCCTATCTACGATATTAAAAATATGTCTGGTCTTCTTTCCATACATTATAAAGCATTAATAGGCTGTCGGGATAAAGCGTCTGCTACGCAATTTTTTTTCCCTGACTTATAATGCAACTTTGCATTATGTTCATCGATGAAAGCCTTCCATCGTTTAATTTTTGCATTAGTGTTTCTGTCCAAAGCCGCAAAAGTTAGTGGCTGGTGATCAGTAAATATGTTAAGATTTTTTACCTCATATAAATAATTCCTTAGACTCTTTAAAGCCCATACTATGGCAAGTAATTCTTTTTCGTTAGCTGCAAATGTAGCTCTCTGTCTTTCAAAGTTCTCGATATCATAGTTATTGGCCTTCCCTTTCGAGAAAGGACTGCGCACAAACCATATGCTAAAGCGTCGGTTGCTAAATCAAATTTCTTACCAAAATTTGGATATCTTAAAATCACATCCTCAGATATTAAAATTTCTTTTAACTTATTGAAAGCATGAATTTGCTTTGCCTCTAACTCAATTGGAACTTTTCTTGTTTGATTGGCTTTAATTTTACCATTTTCTCCCTTAAGGAGATCCGTTAAAGGTCTTGCAATGGTAGCAAAATCTTTTATAAAGCACCTATAGTAGCTGGCTAGTCCAAGAAATGACCTAACCGAATATAGATTTGTCGGTTGTTTATAATTTGTAATCACCTCAACCTTTTCTGGGCACGTTCTTATACCACCACTAGACACTAGAAAGCCCTAGTACTCGACCTCCGTTTTGAAAAATTTTGATTTTTCAATCGAAACTCTCATGTTTGCATCATAAAGGGATTTTAATACCCATTAGATATCCTGAACGTGTTGTTCTTTTGTTTCTGAATATATGATTACATCATCTACATAAACATGACAGAATTTACCTAATTTTTCTCTTAAAACCTCATCGATGGCTTTATTATTGCCATTATTTACTGCAAATGCGGTTTTCTCTCTGTCACTTTCTTTTAATTCTATCTGGTGGAACCCTGATTTAAGATCAAGGGTTGTGAAAAATTGCGCCCTACCTTAATTTGATAGTATCAACATAACGTTAGGAATGGGAAACTTATTATCAATTGTTTTTGCATTAATCTTTCTAAAATCCAAAACAAGTCGCTTCTTTCTATTTCCTTTATCATCAGTGCCCTTTTTATCAACAACCCATACCGGATTGTTATAAGGTGACCTAGATGGTCTTATTATGCCATCGTTTAGGAGTTGTTTTAATTCCTCATTTACAAAATTTGCTACCCCCTTGGGTACGAATACAATTTCGAGTATACCGGGTCTTGGTCTGTAGTTCGAATTGTAGCCACCATTTTTGTATTATAAGGAAGTTTTTTCTTGCGATCTGCAAACGCTTTCTTTGGCTTTCAATCATCTTTATAAATTGTTCCCTTACCTCTTCTGGGATTTCTTCCTTTTGAATTTTTCACACATTTACATATTCACACTCTAAGAATAGAAGTTTTTCAATACCCAAGTTATATTTAATTAATTTTTTACTGAGGTATATTTAAGCATTAACCCTTGTTAAAAGGTCAAGCCCTATTATACCGTCAAAAGTTGGCAAACTGAAAACGAAAAAATCAGAATCGGCGCCGAAAATATTTATTTTACACTTTTCAGTCGAAATTTGACACTGAAGATGGCACAACGCCGAAACCGGTTTGTCTCCAAACCAAACTTGACAATGGATGACGAAAAATCGTTTCAACAAATATCAACAATTCAACCTGTCGGACAAGAAAAAGAAGAAAGCATTAGCCAGTTCCCTATTCTTATAATAGTACGGGTTTTTTGTAGACTACCATTATTCAATTTGTTTCCAAAGTTAGCTTTTTGCTTTGAGACCTCATCGTTTGCAGTGTTTGCAAATGTTGTGGCAAATATGTAGCGTGGTTTGAATAAACTTCTTGTGCCAAAGCAAGAGCTGATGGCAAATCTTTTGGTCGAGACGCAAACAAAATGTCACAAAGTGGCTTCTTGAGCCTTGAAATGAAAACGCGGAGGGCGTCACCCCTATACTTTTCGTTTATCGTTGAAGCTTAATTCCGGTCATATGTCATCACCGTTTTATTGGTAAGCAATGTTAGTTTTTTCTCGACTTCTCTAATATAATAATCTACCTTGTTAAAGGGTAGACATCTCTTGTTCGATTATGTAAATCGGACGCTTATCAGCTTACGTAAAATCCAGGCGGGCAATGATTGCTTTAAAATTTAACACCGTTCCAAATAAAGCCAACACGCTGTCGGCAGGACCTCTGATTTTATTTCGAATTATGGTCAAAGCTTGGTAGTGCCTCGAACTATCTTCAAAATTTTGAAATACCTTGTAGGCCATATGCGGCGCCTGTCGCCACGAAACGTAATTATTCTGTTGCCCATCAAATTCAGGCAAAGATTTCACCACGTCTAATGACCACACACTCAACGCCTGCAATTATTTGAGCTTCACTATAAGTTTCAACCGGATTATCAGAGTTCACTAGCGAACACTTTTTTCCTAAACTTTCAATTTGACTTTCAAAATCTCTTTTTTGTTCAGATAAAGCTGCTGACACTGCAGCCTGAATAATATCATTTAATTGTTGCGCATTCAATTTTGCTTGTTTCACTACTCTTTAATCTTTCAAAACACTCACAAAATTGCTTTATATTAATTTTTAATTATTTATTTAATATGAGCACCTGCTGCAGTAGCTGCTGACAACGCAAACGTGATCGCTGCTGGTTTTACTGCGAGCGGGCTGTGATAATGCTGTGGACTTTTGCTGCAGGTGTTTAGATACTGAGTCGCCACGTCAGCATAAACGGTATCCCACGATATTGTTGGAAGCGCTGGCTGCGTAATGAAGCTTCTGAATGCTGGTGGATGCAGATGTTCAATTAGCTACGTCAGCATACGCGGTATCCCACGATATTATGGGAACCGCTGCTGATGGCAATCAGTTGGAGCCATTGTGTATAATAACAAGTGAGATATCTTTTCGATAAACGTCAAAATTTGGAACAGCTGAGATCACCTGTTTTTGCAAAGTAAATTCGCAACCCTGGCGTTCCTCGTATATTTTACCCGAATGCAGGGACGGATACAGGGGAGGGGTTCTGGGTGTCTGGATTCCCCCCAAAAAATCGGTAGTCTCAGAAAATTTCAACCGTGTTTTCAAATTCGTAGCACACACAAAAACACACTCTAAACAAAAAAATTAAAAATTATTACCCAGTAACTGGAATACAAAGAAATGATTTTTTGCCGAAAAGTATATTTTATTCTAAAAGTTTATGACTTATCAAACCGCATTCGTAATATGCAATTTTACAAACACATTTACCGAATTTTTCAAATCAGTGTTACGTTGCCAGTCACGGTGGCTCCGAGTGAACGGTCTTTTTCTATTTTACGGAGATTGAAGACGTATCTCGAGATATTGAGGTTACTAGTGACCTAGATATTTTGGCAAAGAAAAAGAGGAGAATCGATGAAGCACTTTAAACCCCTGACGTTTTATGATTCTACTGATTCAAATTATATCATAGCCTATCGATGGCTTTATAAAAATGCATTCAACATTTTACCCAATATTATTATTTCTATGTTTTTAATGGATATTAATCGAATATCTCAAAATATGTAAAATATCCTAAAAAATTTAAACCCCCCCAAAAATATTTTCAGATCAGCTTTTTCAAACTTCGGGCCATTCGTAATTGTCGACATATTGGCGGCCAGCTTAGGTACCCTGTCAAACGCCATCTTAGGTATCCTGTCAAAAGCAACTGACAAATAAGATATCTCACTTGTTGTTATACACAATGGTTGGAGCGGCTAACGATAACTTACATAAAAATGCAAACGTATTCCGACTCTCTGAATTGATTTTACATTTGCCAAAAGTTCAATAAAAAGGTATATTCATAGCCTTGGTTTTACATATTTTTTATTTTATTTAAAAGTGAGTTCGATGCTAGTAATTATAAAGTATTTCATTCCGATAGTTTTGTACATAGCTGTTAAATTATGATTACGATTAGTAATCGGTTAGATTATTTTCAAAAAAGAATTGTAATTATTATTTAATTGTGCCTTTCAAATTTTGGGATTACGTAATGATTACGATTACAAATAATCAAAAAATAATCAGGATTACTCTAGATTACTAAAAAGAATCAAAAATAATCAAAAAGAATCAAAATAAATAATTGATTATATTCAGGATTATTTTTGATTATTTTTGATTCTTTTTGATTATTTTCAATCCAAAATACCAAACAACTTTTCTCTTTAAATTTTATCACATTTTTTTATTAAAATTTTTTAAATTGTTTTTTGTATAATCTGAGTCTCAGATTCTAAGATATATGCATTTATATGTAAGTATAAACATACGTATGTATATACATATATTATATTATTATAAATATTATATTATAAATTATGATATTTTTGATATTATTAATAGCAATTCAGCCATTCAATATAATCAGCCCCATCGCGAAAGTTCCCAGTTCTGATCATCAGAATAAGCTTCAATGAGCGTAGCTGATATTTACACCTTTATGAAAACCAACAATGCTGAAGCGAGTAGTGTTAGAATTCAAGAACGGTTGTTAACTTGTTGGTACGCTTACGTAAAAAAATTTATTAAAAATTTAAAAAAGCAAAAAGAGAAAAGTTGTTTGTGGTTTTGGATTGAAAAGAATCAAAAAGAATCGCTGAAAAGAATCAATTATTTATTTTGATTATTTTTGATTCTTTTTGATTCTTTTTAGTAATCTAAAGTAATCGTGATTATTTTTTGATTATTTGTAATCGTAATTATTACGTAATCTAGTTGGGACCAAGATAATCGTAATGTAATCAATTATTTCACTCTTAAATACAAAGTAATCAGATTACTAATGATTACGATAAGTAATCAAAACTTAACAGGTTTGGTTTTGTAACATCGAAATTTGTCTTCGATATTTTAAAACGGACAGGTACCGAATACTTTTCGGTATAGAAATAACGCTAGGCGTAGTCAGTATAAAAATGCAAGTCCTTCCAAGCAAGCCAAAAATGGTAGCAGAAGCTCGGTCTAATATTCTAAGCGGAAAATTTGTATTTTATTTATGTATTATTCTTAAAATGCAAAATGATTAAATTTAATTTTTATAATTTTGCATATATGCCAACATTTTTTTCCGATGATGCGCATTTTGGAAATGCTGCTTTAAAAACGAATTAAAACTTCCTCGTCCGAACTAAAGCACCTAAGAATATAAAGCCAAGGCTTCAACTCAGTGTAAAATTGGAATCAATTAATTAAGTTAAAAGTTATAATAAATATCATCCGTAATTCTTATTACCGCGGTTGTACCCTTCCACAAAAAATTTTCCCGACTCATCTGAAAAACAAATGCAGCCGGCACGCTCTTAAATATTTACCAACAATTAAATTTTCTAGATCTTCAAGCTCGCCAACCTGCAAATTGTTTGAAGAATTCAATAGAGCATTTTTTGGTTGATAACATATTTTTAAATATATTTTATGACACCAATAGTGGTTGCGTCTCACTTATGCTCCCAATATCAATATTATCGCAGTTTGTGTGTTGGGACCATTATGCTAATAATTGTAAAAAGCTAGTTTCTTGCTATATATATGTATGTACATATATTGTGATTCGAGCAAAAATTTAAAAGTTTTTTGCGTTATTAAATAAAAACAAGCCCGTTTTTCGATAAGAGAATTCTTCATAAACCACAATGTTCCTTGATTGTTGCCTCGGTTTTTCTTATTCTTCTTATATGGATCTACAACCTGGGGTTAGTTCAGACTGAGACCAAGCTTCGCCGGTTCCTTCTCTCCTATGCCATGTTACTCATAACAAGTAAAGATAAGCCCTTCTGCACTTGGTCCTTTCATTGTATTCGTGGGCGTGGTAGCATTCGTTTTCCACCCAGAGCTGTCGCGTCGAAAGATGTTTCAACCGGATCATCATCTTCATAAGAACAGTATTATCAATCCCCTACGCCAGCAGTATTTTTCTTGAATTATACTCGTATATGGTTTCACTGCCAATAAGATTGCCATCTCTTATTACGGTTTCCAGCATAAGATTAAAAAGGTCGCGCGAAAGTCAGTCGCTTTATCCAAAACCTCGTTTGGCCTCAAACGACTCGGAGATTTTCTTCTCAACTGGGATGGAGCTAAAAGTTGTGTTTAACGTCACTCTACATAGCCGTATTCATTTTGCGGGGAGTTCTGATTTAGCCATGGCATCGTACATGAAGCTTCCATTTGTCAAAAATGTGTGTGTCGATTTGCTTATCAGTCTTTTCCAGGAGTCGAATAATTGGTCACTGGTAGATTAACCACACTGATCACTCTGATGATGAACAATCAGCGGTTTCAGTTTTTCAAACAGTATCGTCGATAGGACCATTTATACAATATTTAGAAGGCTTATCCCGCAATAGTTGGCGCAAACAGTATAATCATCCTTCTTATGGATTGGGCAAAGAACACTGAGATTCCAATCTTCTTGCATGTATTCGTCGGACCAAAGTGTGTTTTACAACGGGTACAAGCTTTGTTGTTCTTATACTACCCCAATGCAGTTCTCACTTCACCTTGATAGCGAGGAGTGATTTGATGAGGATCCCTAAAGATTGTTCACGGCTCTACTTCTTCATCTTCAATTTATATTCAAAAGCATTGAGAAGTGGGTTGTTATACACAAACATTTATGATGAGAGTAGTAAAACGTTTGCTGATGTGTATAGTTATATATGTAGTTGTATCTGATTTTGATAAAAATAAATCTTTTTTGAGATAGGACATTTTTCCAATATATCACTGGTTTTCCAAACAATATATTCAAATTAAATTATATTTCCCGCGTATAAGCACCTTGGTTATAAGCATTTCACTCAAGCACTAGAAAAACTGTAAGAAAATTACTCCTATTTAAATGAACACAAAAAATCACGATATATGGTGGCATGTAAAGGTGATTCCCATAGATTTTAATGCAAACACGTCTTGCTAGTGAGAGTGCATTTAATAGAGAGAAAAGAAAACAGAGGCTAGATTTGACAAGTAGATACAAAGTGCGACCCTTTATTGGTTCTCCAACAATAAAATGCCCTGTTGTTAGCACTTCGAAATATTTGACGTCGGATGGTATCCAGCAAATAGGCCGAGAGTTTACGAAACCTTTAACCTCTGTAAGAATGGTTGTAAATTTCTCATAAGATAGAAGAGTGGAATCCAATGCACGCTTTAAATGGTATGTGATTCGCTTTATACCAGCCTACCAATAGCCACTTTTGTGAGGAGCCCTCGGAGGGTTAAAGTGTCAAGTGTCATCACCAATGCAGCGTTCGGAATAAAGGTGCTGACAGTACTCTCTTCGATTAGTGAAGCGCTTGTAGGTAGCAATAAAGGCCATGCCACATAAGACTTGCTTCGCTTTACGTGACATTTGTAACTTTGTCAGAAAAGCGATAAACGCAAAAGGTATGCCACAATAAAACTTTGACAATACATACTTTTCGTTTGTTTATTGTGAGTTGTGAAAATCGCACGGAACTTTATAAACATATTTACATACATTCGGCATAATTATGGACATTATGGAAGTATTGTTAATAGTTCTTTCACTCCACGAAGCCTTATCATGTTTAAAAAACATATCAAGGCGCAAAATGTGGGTAAGGGAATTATATCTTTGCTTCCACCTCCTGCACGAACCGGCCACGAAGTGACTTCCACCGTGCTCTGCAATGTTCCTCTATTATAAAAGAAAAAGCCCTTAGTAAATGATCGCATATGTATATACATCCATATATGTATATTTAAGCATTTAGTTCAGTTAAATTTTATATTTATGTCAAAAATATACAAAATTGGTAAGACCGAACTGTCAAAGTCACCAAAAATATGAGAGTTGCCCAAGATTTCGCTTCGCTTTGGCGACGGTGTTGCCTATGTGGGAAATTTCGTATAATTGCATGTATTCATCTTTGCTGTCAAAGATAAACTCTGACGTAAAGCGAAGTAGAAGTTTTATGTGGCATGGCCTTAAAGCTAACAGCAGACAGATCCCTCGCCAGTTCCAAATGCATGCGCCCGTACTCATGCATATGAATGAACATATATATCGTTGATTTCGCGCCTATTCTATGCGTAAACTTAATACTATACGGCCCGGCAAAATCAACTCCACTTCGGAGAAAGCATCATGTACTTTGACTCGATAGTAGATTCGACATAAGTTGTGGCTGCGGTTTGCGATTCAAACGATTACAAAATCGCCGTTGAATTGCTGCTTGCACTATTTGCGGTCCGGCATGCGACAGCGGCGATAACTTTGGCGAGCGATGCATTTTTAGGCAATATCATTGGATGCTTAATATCGTTTGGGCATGAAGTGTTCCTAATACGACCACCCACTCGGAGAATGCTTACGGCATCTACGACGAAGTAGACTACTGCGCATTGGTATAGGCTTCATTCTAATGCAACAAAAAATTTCTTGAGAAAAAAATTTGATTGAGAATATATTACCAATACAAGTTCAGCTTTGTAGATTTCAGAGCTGGTTAACGGCCCTGACAGGCGCGCATTCAGCTTTAATTGGCTAAGCGTACAATGTTACAAAAATGAACTAAATACACTGTAATTCGTTCAAGTTTGTTGTACGAGTGTAATCTGCTCCATAAATCCCATTTCCAGCGGTTTGTGTTAACATGGCAGCAGCTTTGCTGGATTTCTGTTCCAGTAGTGCGTTGTATTGGAGGCTAGGTTGAGGCATGCCATCATAAAGGATGTGCAAGAAGTTGCGATGACTTGTTACCCCTAGAAGCACAATCTGTCTGGTTGTGCTCCGAAGCGACATGTCTCCAAGTTTCTGGCGGTAGAACCTCTTGCACGACGGCGGCTCAATTTGCAACGAACACTGACCAACGACTTGGCATTCCTTGCAGCCAAGCCAGCGCCACCATTGAGTCGGTCCACGCATACAGCCTTTCGAGTTTCCGGCTGAAGCTTCTCTAAATTTGGCGAACTAACTTTGCACCTAGGTGAGCTGCGCATAGTTCCAACCGAGGTAGTGAGGTATTTTTCAATGGGGCTTTTAGTTTTCGCAGCGATCAGCACAACATTTACCTCGTCGGACGGCATTTGAGTACGGCAATAAATAGCTGCTGAATATGCAGGTTCCCAAGCATCTGTGAAAACATGGAATTCGGCATCTGCGGTTAAGTTTGAGCGTTGAAAGAGTGGTAAGCTCACATCTATGTGACATCCATTCTGCAGCTATCTCAGGTGGTACCAATAAAGCGACCATCCTCTGCGCGCTGGGTTCTATCGTCGATAAGTTTCTCACAAAACAATTCATCACGCGTATAAAAGTTTTTGGTGGAAGCTCTTCGAGCTCCCAAAACTTAGTGATAAGTTAAGTTATCTGGGTCTCACAGTGAAATACAGGATTGGAGCAGATTGTTTTTAAAAACAACAAGCGTTTACGGATAGTACCCAACCAAAACCGGTGTTCTGATTTGGACCCTTCCTCAGACCAACAAGAAAAAAACTTGTTCATTTCGTCATATTCATATTGACCCAGGCTTGAAAGAGTTTGGATCGGCTAGTGGTAAATCGCGGATATTCGACCAGGGCGAAACGGGTACAGCGGTGGTAGGAAGATCATTAGTTTTTTTAGGCAGAATGTAGTATCTTCGTTGTTCAGACTAGCGTGCAGAAGCGTGTGGTGACGACGTTGACATACACGACACGATGATGAGCTGCGACATTTTGCGAACACGTGCCCTTTACTAAGGCAGTTCAAGCAGACGCCTTGAGCTTTGATAGTAGTAAGCTTAGCCTTTGGGTCGAGCCGGCTCAATTTCGGGCATTCGTAGATTATGTGCTCACCTTTACAATGAGAACAGACTGCAGCTTTAGTGTTGCTCGGCAATCCATGACTGTGTGATTAGAGTTGGTTGCAACCTCCTATTTCTCAGCTGTATGGAAGAAGGCCGTCATTATTCTTGTTGCCAAAAAGAGTATTTCTGCTAGCCCTAGTGATTATAGGCCGATAAGTATTTTGCCAGCTTTTTCGAAAGTGAGTGAGTCACTGATGGCAGCGAAAATTTCATTACTTATTCAAGAAAACAATATATTATCTTCACTGAAGTCAGGCTCAAGACCTAAGCATAACTATGCTAAAAATACTTGATGACATAAGAATACGATTTGACAATAGCGATTTAACACTTCTTTGAATTTTCGATTTTTCTAAAGCATTTGACTAAGTAAACCATGACCTTCTTTGCAAAAAGCTTAAATATCTCTTTGGATTTTCTGACAGCTCTATTAAACTTGTGTACAGCTATCTTGCGGGAACAACTCAAAAGGTGATGAGTAAGGCTGCCTCCTCAATGTCTCGTAATGTTATCTCTGGTGTGCCACAGGGCTCTGTCCTTGGTCCTCTTTTGTTTAGTACTTTTGTCAATGATGTATTTTCTTTGTGTCAGTATATCAATGTCCAAGCCTGTGCTGACGACATTCAATAGAATTTGTCCAATCGTGATGGTCTTGTCGAGGATTTGTGTTACAAAATTAACGTTAACCTGTCAGCAACTTCGCAATGGGCTCGTGACAATTGTCTTTGTCTTAATTCTGCCAAGTCATATGTGTTGCCAATTAGTAATAATGTAGTACATGTGGGAGATTTTCCTAAATTTTTTGTTGATAACAGTGCCTTCATGTTTACTGACAAAATAAAAAAATTATGCTTTGTTGTTAATTCGATGTTAAGCTGTTCTGACCACATAAATAATGTTATTAGTAATGAGAATATTGTTTTACGTAGGTTACGAATGTCAGCGTCGTTTACACCCTTGGAAACAAGAAGAAAGTAAGTTATTCAACTGATTGTGCCACAAATAACCTACTCGCAGCTTGTTAATAGCAAACTTGATTCTATTTCGGCCCATAAAATAGATGTAGCGTTTAATAATGTTACACGATACGTCTATGGCTTTAAAAAATATGACCACATCTCATTGTTGAGAATAAAAATTCTGGGGTGTAGTATTTTTAGTTATATAGCCGCTAGAAATTTTATATTTATATTCAAGCATATATAATTTAAAACTCCAAAGTATCTATGCGAAAAGTTAAAGTTACAAGGTCAAGTAGGCTTCATAACCTGATTCTCCCTAAATCCACAGCAAGGCTGTTCTTCGTTAATGCTGCAAGGCTCTGAATTTCTTTTCCCAGTCAAGGCTGCTGTGGGGTAACTACAAAGTCGTAATTCATAATTTCTTTAAAACTTTATGATGAATTCGAATGTGAAATGGCTGTTCTCTTGTCTCTGTCTTTTTTTTCTCCCAAGAAATCAAATTTCAATTAGTCTATTTTATAAAAAAAAATACCTTTAACTTATAATGTTTAGCCGTAAGTTTAAATTTAATTTAAGTTTTAATTTAAATTTAAATATAAGCTTTTACTAAATTTAACTTAATTAATATTTTTTAAATTTTAATTCTTAGAGCCATTTCAATTATTTAAATAAATATATATTAGTTTTTCCGTTTGCCCAACTATTAATATTAAGTTTACATAGCATTATTCAATAACTTAATTTTTAGTAACTACCAACCAGTTGATGTACTGTAAAAGACTGAAAGTCTAACAGATACAACCACTTTCATTAAATAAATAAATAAATAAATTTGTTTAAATATAAGAATGATTTTTTGTTAATTATACTTCGATAAATCACATGAACCAATTATACCAGATCACGCAAAACGGAGTGAGAGACAAAAATAATTTTTTGCCAGTGACGTAGTGCTTTTGACACCATGTTTGTTTGCTGTCATATGATGCGAAATTATAATAAAGAGGAGAACAAAGCAAGAACACCGAAAAATTGATGTAATTGAGTGTAATGAATTATTATAGTTAACATATAAGGCGCTACTGTAGTAATTGGTTCATGAATAAATCATTATAACATGCTTTTTTACTAATAAAAACAATTACTTTCACTTATAATTTATCACTTTATTTTTCAGATAGAACCTAACTGGTTGCATCCACAACAAGCTGGAACAGATTATATAATTATCGTTATAATATCGTTAAAATCTCTTAAGTTTTTAAATCTCGAGTAGCAGGACACCCTAGCAGCAGTAGCAGCCAAAATCGCTTGCATTTGACTAGGCAAAGCAACAAGGAATCTGAAGATTACGAAGTAAATAAATGCATTCCTTTAATAGATACGGGGGCAAGCATAAATTTAGTTGATTCGGGACTAAACGAATTCCAAAAAATACCCCTTGAAGATGAAATAATAATAAGTACAGTAACAAGCAAAGAAAAAGTTACTCACAAAGTGCATACAAAAGCACCAATAGAATTTAACTTACCTGATAATGCATACATAAGGTAAAGATCAACACCATTGCGAGGTGGGAAATATAACTTTATAATATGCATTGACTTATTGAATCACCTAAATAGCATGATAAATCTTGTGGATGGGAAGATTACTATTAATGAGAAAGAGTTGGAATTTTTCAATAACCCCTTCAATTTTAAAGAAATTTCTTCACTAGAAATGACAAATGAAAAAATCAAATAAATGCAATTAGATCATTTAAATGCGGAATAATTTAAGGAAATAACGAAACTATTAAAAACCTTCGAAAAGTTGTTATTTTAAAAGGAGAGAAATTAACTAGTACAACAGAAATTCAGCACGAAATAAAAGCCACCACAGAGGAGCAAATAAATTCTAAATAAAACAGATATCCACCTCAACATGAAGTGCGTATACAAATAAGAGAGATGGAAGAGCAAGGAATTATTAGAAAAAGTAATTCCAGAAACTACAGTCTATTAATAGTGATACCAATGAAAATGGATAATTCAGGAAAAAGAAAGTATTGGATAGTTGTAGACTACAGAAAATTGAATGAGGTAACAATAGATGCTAAATTCCCCTTACCTAACATTGATTTAATTTTAGATAAAGGGTATCATCAAATCACAATAAGAGAGGAAGATAGGTGCAAAACAGCGTTCGTAACACCTCATGGCCTGAATGAATTTACAAGGATGCCATTTGGGTTAAAGAATGCACCTGCAACCTTCCAACGATGAACGAAATTTTGAGAGATTTAGATGATATACTTATTTTTAGCACAACATTACAAGAACACATAAAAGCAATTAAAGACATTTTTTAAGTACTAGAGAAGAAAAATTTAAAAATACAAATGGATAAATGTAATTTTTTGAAAAAAGAAACGGAATTTTTAGGACATATTCTAACGAAGGATGGCATGAAGCCCAATCCAAATAAAATTAAAGTAATAGAAGAGCTAGAACTACCAAGAACAGAGAAACAAATAGAGCTTTTTAGGTACATATAACAGGTAACTACAGAAAATTTTTTAAGGATTATGCAAAGGTAGCACAACCAATTACAAAATACCTTAAGAATGGAGTTCACATCCAATTTTACGATTTCCAAACTTTAAGAAAGAATTTACATTAACAACTGATGCTTCGAATTATGCAATTGGGGCATTTGTATCTGAAGAAGGACACCCAATTTGCTATGTATCAAGAACGCTTAACAATCACGAAAAAAATTATTCAGCAACAGATATAGAATTCTTAGGGATTATGTGAGGTATAAATTACTTTAGGCCATACTTATGTGGAAGAAAATATAAAATAGCTACAGACCATTAACCAATTAAATACTTACATTCAAAATATAGAGAAAAAGACATGTCGCCAAGACACCAGCGATGGGTATTAAAATTAGGAGAATACCAATTTCATATTGAATATATTAGAGGAAAAGAAAAAGAAAACAGAGTACCGTATTTTCTTAGCAGAATACAAAATAACGAGGACGTTATAAAAGACAAGGAGGAGGGTAAAAATACTGGCGAAAATATCGATTACGACCTAAACATTATCCACAATTTAGAGGTCGATGCACCAATGCAAACGATCCATTCAGCGGACGAAAATTTACAGGATCATTTTTATATAAAGCAAGTGATAGTAAACAAATATATAACACAAATTATTTTAATAAACAACAAGACAGAAGAATTAAAAATATTACATGGAAAAATAATTATTTTCATATCGGAATATGATTTCGGTAGGCTAGGTGAGAAAGGAAAAGAAAAGTTTGAATTTTTTCAGAGCTTTCCGAACATCAATATAATGTAGTTCAAGGAAAGCTCATAGAGATGTTTTCAAACGATAAACAATTAGAGTTTATAAAGTGCACAATTAGAGCGCAGGATATTGAAACTGAAGTGGAAGCGGTTAAACAAATTTCGCTATATCACGTGAGAGAAAGTATGCATACAGGCATACAGAAAACTTTATAATAATACAGAAAACATTATATAATAATCAACTTAGAAAAAAAATTTACTATCCAAAATTAGCAGAGCTTATGCAAATAGTGATTAACCAATGCGAAACATGCCGAGAGATAAAATATGATAGGAGACCAATCAAACTAAAATTTTCGCATACGAAAACACCTACAAAAAAAAAGAAGGAGGCTGTGTCAGAGACACGGCCATTAAGTTTAACGTAGAATACGCCATCCGATAAGACAGAAAACATATGTATAATGATAATTTACAATGATAAATAATGCAAGAAAATGAATTTCTTTATTTGATAGTTACTTTTGATGATATACATAAGCTTATGATAGGAAAATAGGATAAAAATGTTTTTAAATTATCAATTAAATTTCTCGCAAAAACGAAGTCAATGGTAGTTATCAATAGTAAAGGTAAATGATAAATAACAGACCCAAATCTATTTGATTATTTGAAAGTTACTTTTGAGAATATAGGCTTATGATGGGAAAAATAGGATAAATATGTTTTTAAATTAACATTTAAATTTCTCGCAAAAACTAAGTCAATGGTTGTGTTATCAATAGTTGTGGGAGCATCATTTCGAATATAATCCAAATTAAACGTATCGCTCATAAATTTCGCCAATCTAGTATTTGAAGTGATTTCTGTGTTAAAATCACCACCAATAAGC
The DNA here is from genome assembly GCA_963971545.1 of Philophylla caesio. Classification (NCBI taxonomy): domain Eukaryota; kingdom Metazoa; phylum Arthropoda; class Insecta; order Diptera; family Tephritidae; genus Philophylla; species Philophylla caesio. The sequence continues at coordinate 33,340,694 of OZ020608.1, read as the reverse complement.
AGTAGTTGGCAGCGCTTTCTCTGCCTTTACTCTACTTTAACTTGCCCGCCTAAAATTATGCAATACAAAGAAAGGGCTGCATGAGTACATTTAAATCGCCCAACAGCAAACACTCAACCAAACACCACACACATATTTGTGTGCATGTGTTTATACAATTTTCATTTGAGAAATTTAAATATTAGGAAGATATCAACCAACATGAAATGTATGTCAAACGAAAGCTAACATCTTCATTTGACTACAAAAAAAAAAAAAAAAAAATTAACCGAGCCGTTTCCTTATAATTAAAGAAATAGAGATAACAACAATAAAAACCTGACATTGGTGCCCATACCGTAAGGTAAGACGTATTCTACGCCAATAATGAAATTATCCACATCCACACCTATGTTATAAAAAGATTCAATTTTTTAACAACAATAAATAAATTTTCTAAGTATGGAGTAGCTTATCCTTTAAATGACAGAAATTATATTACTTTTATTGAACAATTGGAAGACTACTTTACCAAAATAGGAAAACCTAGAAAAATAATAGCAGATAATGATTTTAATGCAATGAAAATATAGAACTTCATTTAACCAAACTCAATAGCCATACGGGTAACGCAGATATTGGAAGATTCCATAATACAATTTCAGAAGAGTTTAGAATGTTATATAAGTTAAACAAAGGTATATCCGTTAAGCAATTAATACAAAAAGCTATTAGAAATTATAATAATAGGTGTCATTCTACTATACAGTTCACGCCTAATGAAGTACATAATAACAAAGTGAATAATGAAATTGTATGAAAAAATTTGGAACAGACAAAAGAGAAATCAATAACCAAATTGAATACAAAGAAGAATACAAAGAGGAAAGATCAGGAGAATTCTGGTCTAAAGGGGGGAGTAGTTACATATGTAAATAATTATACAAAAACACCTGACGGTGCACCAGACAAATATGACGACTTTTTAAAACAAATAAGTAAAGTTGAAACATAAAACCACTTCCGGCCCATTTATTAAATAATAGGCAAAAAGAATAATTGAAAATCAAAAAGACAACTAATTTCCAGGAATGACCGAATTGTAAAGTAAAATGATTAGCAAACAGTTTATGAAATTCACATGCCGAAAGTAATGAATAAGCAATAATTGTAAACAGAATAAGTTGATTGAATAAAATAAATGAGTCTGTTTTTGCACACCTTCAGCGTTACTTCGCTGCAACTAAACTTGTTGTTTTATCTTTTTTAAAAACCCGTTCGCCGCGACGCAACACAAAACTCACGCGCCCATCTTTCGGCTGTTCAGACCTTTTATGGGGAGTCCATTTGATAATTAAAATTTGGAAGTGGTATGTTATCATCCACTTATTCCGAATAAAGCTTAAAGTGTTAATGGCTTCTGAAGTGGCTTACCAATTCGAGCTTTTATATTTTCAGTTAGTTGTTCTAATGATGCTTTGTTATAATATAATATAAAATAAATTTCAATGAATTGCTCTAATAGTATCTACTAAAAAGCTGATGAAGCACCATACAAATAGACAAGACAATAGCACTCATTTCAAATACTTCGGTTTCTCATTAATAACATTGTAAACAAAAAGTTCAGTGATAAAATCGTTCGGCATTAACCGGCTACTTTCTGCAAAAAATATGATTTGTTTTCCTATTTTCATGCATCTTGTGTTTTTTCCCCTGCATGGCATAAGTTTCGCTAGTGGTTTCCTGTTAAGTCCTCTTAGGTTTACATGTATATATTTATCTTACATAAACAATATTATGTTATATTTTTTCAAAATCGCTTCAGAAATTTTCAGCACTCTGAGGTTATAAGATTTGTCAAAGATTTAACTTCAGTATTCTGCTTTGCTTCAACTTTTTTTACCAACAAACCACATGGAATGTCAAGAATGAAATATTACAAAATTGCGCTTTCTCGCAATGGCATATCTCAAGTAAAAGTAAACAAATAATTAGAGGAAAAGAAAAACGAAGTTATGTTACGATTTATATACTCGTAAATGGTTAAAACTGCTAAGCATGTCAATATAAAAAGAACTTCCAAAAATCCAGAGCAATTTTGTGTTACTGCTTAAAACACATATCATAAATAACTGAATAACTGGGAGTAAAGGACCCCCTTACCTCTACTCCCAAGGTCTGAAATCGAGCGGTTTTTTGGAAATAAATTGCGAAGGATCTACTGAATTGATTTAAGAAATTAAAGATTAAAGAAACATGTTTTGACTTTAAATTGTTGTATTGAATACCACAAAAAAAACATTGTCGACCTTGAAACGTCATTCACTTAATTGATGCTGAAACTGCATGGGTCCCGCTTAAATTAAATATTCTTTATAGTCACAGTTACGTTGGCTATGTTTTCCCGAGACGGAAGTTTTTTATTTTGCAAATTGTATAATTTATGCAACGATTTGTGAAAATTTAGAGATTCTAAAAAAAGAACAAAATACAATTTTGCAAATCGTACTCGGGAAAACATTGCGGTATGTTCACTGAATAATTCAATTAAAAAACTTTTGAAATCGGACCAATACTTTTATGAAAAGTCTTACTCGGCAGCTAAACATGATGGAGATGGGTACATTACGGACCCCAGAAGCATGCAAAGGAATGTGATTTCTACGAAATCCTCTCTGTACATATTCTTGGATACATATAGATAAAAATTAAATTTTAAAAATCGATTTTTTAAAACGTCGAGAGTAGAGGACCCCCTTAATAACAATTGTCTTTATAGAACAATATGAATAAACGCTATATGCAAATGTTAGGATATTTCATAAAAGTTTGAACCAATTTTAACTGTAAAAGCTTTCACTCAGTTTAAGGCAATTTAAGGCCGCTAGGCAACTATACTAAAATTTCCATTACGCAAGGCAACCCGCTATTGGCTATCGGCTACTGAAAGTATGTAAATGCTTCCCTTTTAAAACGATTTCTATATTTCTTCACAATTTCTTCCAAATGTACTTGTCTAAAAAGTGGAACCAGGGATCTTGTCTGCGCATTTCTGTATATTGAAATCAGTCGCCATACATAATACTTGGAACGGTTATAGTAGCCGTGGCTAGTATACCGAAAACTATACCCTAGTCTCCACACATAATAGGGGCATAAGATTGTAAGGCTTCGATAGCATTGCTTCAACCATTAATCATGTACCGCGCTTGGTAATCAAAGCGATCATTAAACATAAACCGACCTGACTGAAATGTCAACAAACCGCAACCACTCGCAACACTCGTTCAATTATTGCTGACCGCTACAATGCCGTCGGATGCACCAACGGAAGCCAGGTTAACAATTCAGGCGAGTAATTTCTGACACTAAACAAACGCATACCTCAGCTATGTAAACTCGTGCATGTACAATGCCTTAGGAGCTGTTGCTTGCTTTTAACTTCATTATTATTAGTTTTAAGCGTTGTTATAACAAATTTCGAATCGATTGGAGTTGCATAGCACTTTTTGATAAAAAAAAACGTACACACATATACATTTGCATCAGAAATAGATAGCACAACCCAATATATAATTACACATTAGATAAACTTAGAACTTTAGCACTTTGAGGGCAACCAACGCTTATTTCTCTTAATCATTTATGCGATATACTTAAATTAGACTATTTTACTAATTTGATATTCACAGACACTTCACAAGCAACCAACTAACCGTTTAGCGGATATAACCATCAAATGCCCAATACCTCCAACAGTGTAACAAGCAAGTGCAAATAAAATTAGCGATGTGTTAAAATTACTTCCGTTTAAAACACTTATTTATGTACATTGTCAAGGTTATTCACATACAGTGCATGTCAGCACAAGTAACTGATAAGACGTCTACTTAATATATTTGGCGCATATTCAACAACGATCTCAGTAAAGTTTCCCATTGAACTTTTTGCAAGCAAAGCCGGTGTATTCACGGCAGTGCCAAAACGACTACTGATGAATGTGTTGTCGGGCGCCGATTCGAATGGTTTCTAACATAATTGCATCGGGGTTGACTCTCAACATGCATTGTTTAATAGTGGATACGCGCATGCGTGCTCTGTTGTCGATAAAGTAGTATAACCAAAATCGAAAACAAATAATACTCTTCGGACATACCGCCTGAACTATACATACCGGGTGTTTTTTTTACAGGTTTGTTTTTCGAATAGAGATAAAACTGGCATTTTGTGGTCAAATCTGGCAAATCTAATGTCATTTATGTTCAGTTTGGTTTGCCATTTTATCATGAACAGGTTGACAAAAGAACAACGCTTGCAAATCGTGCAAATTTATTTCGAAAATAATGGTTCAGTTCGCGAAGTTTACCGTGAGCTCCGTCCATTTTATGGTCGACATAATCGTCCATCAGAGCAATTAATTCGGTTAACCATGGATCGTTTTCGCACTACGTTTACTCTATGTGATAATACGCATCCGCAGAGACGTCGAACAGTGCGCACCGAAGAAACAATTGCCGCTGTAGAGCAAAGTGTTGAAGAGGACCCGAATGAATCGATTCGCCACCGTGCACAGCAATTGGAGCTTTGTCCATCAACTTTATGGAAGATTTTGCGCAAAGATCTTGGCTTGCGACCTTACAAGATCCAGCTTGTGCAAGAATTAAAGCCGCGAGACCATGCAATGCGTCGTGATTTTGGTGTATGGGCCGAAAATGAGATTGATCTCGATGCTGATTTTCATCGCAAAATTTTGTTCAGTGATGATGCTCATTTTTGGTTGAATGGCTACGTCAACAAGCAAAATTGCCGCATTTGGAGTGAAGAGAATCCACATGAGACCCTTGAAACGCCATTACATCCACAAAAACTGACTGTTTGGTGTGCTCTATGGGCTGGTGGAGTCATTGGGCCATACTTCTTCCGCAATAATGCTGGAGAGGCAGTTACCGTTAATGGAGACCGGTATAGAGCCATGATAACCGACTATTTTGTTCCCGAATTGGATGGCATGAATGTGGATGAGTTGTGGTTCCAACAAGACGGCGCTACATGCCACACAGCGCACGTCACAATCGATTTATTGAAGGAAACATTCGCTGAGCGCACAATTTCGCGGAATGGACCTGTCAATTGGCCACCAAGATCGTGTGATTTGACACCATTGGATTATTTTCTTTGGGGATATGTGAAGTCGCTCGTCTACACCAACAAACCAGAAACGTTAGGGGAATTGGAAGCCAACATTCGTGGCGTTATTGCCGACATACGGCCTCATATGCTCGAAAAAGTGGTTGAAAATTGGACCTGTAGAATTGGCTTTATTCGAGCCAGCCGCGGCGGCCACATGCCCGAAATCATATTTAAACATTAATGGCATAAAATTATACTTCCAATAAAGCCAAATTGATGGACCTTAAAACGATTTTCTTGTGTTTTATTTCAATTCGAAGTTCTATACCCCTAAAAAAAACACCCGTTATATGTTTATTTGAAGAGGTATGAATTTGTATGTGCGAGAACGTGAGTAATTGTGTACATGTGTGGAACAATATCAATTTGATTTTCATTATTTACCTCCAGGCTCTGTAATTGCTGTCAATCGCAATGTATTGCAGTAGTTGGAAATTAGTTTCCTTTTCCCTCTAGCCAAGGACATTTTTTTATTTGCAGCTTCTGTCTGTTGATTCTTGATAAGAAGTTCAATACCTGTATATTTGGCGACCACTGCGTATACGCAATGGAGGGAAAATACATAGTTTGTAGCAGTTAAGCAACACTCAAATTTAGTATCTGCAAACGTCAATGGTTGGCATATTCAATGGTTATATTGGACACACATACATACGTAAATTCATATATACGCACGAACATGCAAGCTTTAATCCATCTGCAACTGCTTTTAAAGTTTACAATTCTACCGCAAGATAGGGATTGTTATAGTGTCTGAACCCAGTCGGACTAAGCATTTTAGGGTACTGATTTTTTTACGATAAATTAAGAGCGCGTTTAATTTCTGTGTGCAAATTTAAAAATAACCGCAAGAAAAAAAATACTTTTGCTTTTCACTACTTTGGTGCTAACCGTTTTCTCGACTGTTTGTACAAATTTATTTTAAGCATCACTTCAACACAGAAAACTTCGGCCAGAGATCATTAACAAGCAGAATGCCATGTAATTCTGCCTTTTGTCTCTATGATTTTCTAAATGTTTACTTTAAGGAAACCCCGAACATTGCAGCAAGTTGAAACTACAGTAACCACCACAAACCAACACAGTCAAAATTTCGTTTATATTAGTGAATTACATATAGACTTCATGTTTTTGGATATTTTTCCGAGTCGAAAAACAACGTTGCTATAAGTACATTTTAGAAGCAACTGAGTCCGACTGGGAAAGTTTGTATGTATACATATGTATGTATGTATATACATTCACATAAGTTATAGACACGTACTCGTGTGCTAATGCCTCTTTGGAAAGTTGAGAATACGAAGAAACTTTCCAATAAGTATTATTCTTAAGGATCATAACAAAAATTACATAATGTATATACATACATATGTACATACATATGTGTTAACGTGCAAATATTTTCTTCATACCGTGAATAACGTTGGGCAATTGGGTGCAAGACGAGTGATTTCTTTACTAAAGTATAAGCAAACGTGTTGACGTGGAAATTAAAATAGTTTCGTTTCTTGCGTTAACGATAAGCTAAAGTTTTGTCGCTTCTTTGAATGTTATGCACAAAGCCAAGAGTATGGCAGACGGGCGCTATTTATGCAATGTGACTTCATGAATAACGAGAATAATGTCTTTGAAAGCAGTAAAATAGTTAGATCCCTGCAACCAAGCGTCGCCACAGCCACAATACTAAGTGCAAACATACATACATACATACATGTCCGAAGCAAATAAATACATGTTCCATAATTTTAATATAATAGTGCCTCTTCGCAATGACTTCCCTTGCCACATCAATTTAAAAATGTCTTTGTATAGTAAGTACCCTACAAGACACGACTTACCGAAACTGCAATTCCCACAATTGTTACTGGTATTTATACCGTGATATTTCCGAGTATACCGAAATTTCGAAATTGACCAAGATTTGTGCATTTGTATGAAAACATCAGTTGAAAATAATGACACGAATTCGGGCAAGGGTACGATAGAGCCGCAAACATGGCAGGTCATTTGAGTGGAGTGCAAAAGAGGATAAAAAATCAATATGAAAAAGCACGATATTATTATTGTGCCAGTCATCGATTAAATCATGCTGTGTCGAATGCAATGACTATCCCTGTAAACTCTTCAAATGGAAACAAAACTTTCCAAGAAGTCGGTAAAACACATACCGGAATGTAAAAAGAGAACAACTTCTTCGTCTTTGTGAAACAAGGTTTATTGAAGGACATGACGGTATAATCACATTTTTGAAACTTTTCGAATGCATTGCTATTAGTCTACAAGAAATCTTTAAAAAGACGTGGTCTATACCTTGAACAGCATCGATTCTTCTTGCTGCGATTCAGAAAAATGATTTCATTGTGAGCCTTGTCGTTTCCCTTGTCGGTGTTAGTTCAGGAAAGGTGGTTAGATTTTGTCTATTATCCGCACAAAAAAAATAATATACTCTCTTCAGCAAATTCGAGAAACTGCAGATGATTTTTTCGCGGAAATTTTTCAATCCGTATGCCGAAGAACTTCTCGACACTGAACTTCGGGCTCCAAGAATGGTTTCCCGGAAAAAAAACAGTGTAAATCCGGAAATTTCATCAAGAGCAGCTCACTTTACAGTCGCAATATTTATTCCATGCATGGACGCTTTAAGACAGAATTTGACGGAAAGATTTCTCGAAAATGAAACTATACTACCAAGCGTTCAACTGCTTCTCCCATGATTTGCTGCATAAAGTAAAACGTATGAGTTGGGCAAGTTAGCCCCACACTTCGAAGATAAGATTCATCGTCCGCGGTGAAAGCAGAATACAGGTTGTGGTGTGCAAAAATATCGTCTACCGACTGTTCAACTGAAGTTTTGAGACTGTTGCAGTATTATGATGTAACATATATTCGACCTATGAAACTACTTCTTACCATTTTGGCAACACTTCCAGTAACAGCAGCCAGCGTCGAGAGATCGTTATCTACTATGAAGAGAATAAAAACTCTACCCCGAAGTGTATTGGGCAATGATAGCCTCAGCGCACTGCCTATGATTTCAATTCATTGGGATATTGCTGTCGATCCAGATGAAGTCAACAACATTTTATCGAAAAAAATCGAGGATATTGCTCCTTTGATAAGTTGTACCAATAAGCAAATTATTCTTTATTGATTTTAGTCTTGCACTATATTTATGTAGAATCATTTATCTCGGAATAAGTATAATTCATAATACTAACTTTGCGGAATTATAAGTTAACAACTTTGTTCAATGAAAGAAATTTCTATGAATTAAAGCAATATTTAAAAGCTGAAAGCCATTCAAATTGATTCGCCTATTTATATAAACACAAATATATTAATTACTAGCACAAGGAAAAATAAAACAGCAAAATTTAACATTAATTAATATTTCTTCGAATCTCGGTTATTACTTGCAATTTTGATGTAGGTGACAGGCCTTATTTAGTTCTCGCGATATTCTTGCCATTTTAATAAAATATTTAATTAGTATACTATTTTCTTACCGATAAAATGGATACGTTTGTTCTACTATCGTTAATAGTTTAATTTAAATAATTGCATTAAGAAAATCAAACAAAATGGACCGACATTTTTTTTTCAAACAAAATTTCAAACGCTCTTTCTTTGAAATGCCATATTGGTTCTTTGATGAGTTTGCTTTTAATTAATTGCATAATCGCAATTAGACCCATTCTTTTATATTGAGATTCCAAAGAACATTGGTTAAGATGATGCTAATCTCTATATGTATAAGTATATACAAGTAAGTTGCGTACGTATAAACGCCCATAACTCGAGCATGGATTGTCCGATTTAAGTAGACTTTTTTTAGATATGTTTGTCTTTACTCGAAAAAAAAAATGTTACGGAGAGAAAACCTCAATAGGTGGCGCTGGTATCGAGTTATTTATAAAAGTCGTATTACTGAACCGATTAATGTTGTATTCTACTTGCATGATCAAAAATGTGTTTGCTTGGTAGCGCTGGAAACGGGATATATATTGCTTTTATATTCATAAAATCTGCACTTTTAGCTTGAAATATCTGACATAAGTATAAAAAAAAGTATAAAGCTACGAAAACAGATGCGAAATTAGTGTACAACAGAGTTCAAAAAGTGTTTAATTTACTTCTAATAAATTTTGAGCGGGACGAAGTTCGCCGGGTTTTCTAGTTTGTATCTAAAGCAACCACACAACTCGCATAGTTATACGAAATGATTTCATTTTGTATAACGAAATCTCGTATATGATGTCAGGTGCTGCCAAATTTAAGAATGGCACGATTGATAATGATTTTGTAAAGTATTTGGAAAGTGCCTAAAGCAAACAACGCAACAATCAAACTATAAATAGAAACCGAAATATAAACATTCAGAAATTTTGGATCTCTCAATTTAAAAATTGGAAATCTTTCTCTATATTAGCATGGGAAAAGGGTATGTAACTATTATTTACGGGCAGTTTTCCAATAGCCCATTATAATTTATCTCCTCTTAAAATAAATACTCGATGTTTGAAAAGCCTTTTAAAGTTTATGTTATAGGCAAATTTATCGGGCAGTCATCTAAGTCAGTTAAAATTTGTCTGCCAGTTAAGCAATACTCAAATTAAGAGGGAGTCGAGAAATCAGCCGTAAAAGTAGTTTCGCTCTTTTTAACCGTACACTGCGTTTTTGGCATTTCGGTTACTGTTCCAGAACAACTTTGCCAGTTCCCTCTATCCTTTGTCAGTTTACACCAGTTACTCATAACAAGTGCAAACAAGCCTTTCTGCACTTGGTCCTTCCAGTACTTTCGTCGGCGCCTTTGCCTTTGTTGCTCACCATGGTTGCCGATTCGAAGGACTTTTTCACCGGAGCATCGTTATCCATACGAACTACATGTCGAAGCCATCGATGTCGGTGATTTTGTATGAACTTGACTATGTCCGTATCATTATACAGCTCATATAGTTCATCATTCCATCTTCTATTCGTGCTATTAAATGCGGCTTTAAAGTCGACAGAGAGATGGTGTGTGTCGATTTGATTATCTAGGATCTTTTCCAGGAGTTGACGTGCTGTAATTATCTGTAGAATGAGGCATTTACCAGGCCTGAAGCCACATTGATAAAGTTTAATCCGCTGGTTAATATTTGACTTCAGTTTTCACACAGTATCGTCGAAGAATTACCCTTCTTATGGATTGGGCAGTGAACACTAAGGTTCAAATCTTCTGGCATGTACTCATCGGACCAAATTGTGCTTAACAACTCGTATATGATTTCTACCAGCGCTTGGCGACCGGCTTTGAATAGCTCAACCGGGATACCGTCTGATACAATCGCTTTGTTGTTCGTAAGCCATCTTAGTGCTTTTCTCACCTCGACTTGGTCCAGTACAGCGATTTTTTTATTATCCTAAATATTCTAGGTCAATAGCTTTGAAAAGTACTCTTTCTATTTCTCAAGTGCGCTCTGAACGTTTGTTACCAGATTTCCATACTCGTCCTTGTAGGAACCGGGCCCGGTCTTGAAAGCACTTGTTTGCTGTCTTATTTTCTGATAGAATTTTCGGGCCGCATTCTTGCTTCCGTGCAGGTGTCGCTTGATTGTTACACGCATGGTAATTGGCTGCAGGGTGTATTTATATCACGATTTAGAAAATACAGAGGTTGCGCCTTCCGCAAACCGCTATTCGCTCTCAGCAAATTTGACAGAATCAGCTGTTTATGCTACGTCACAGAACGCGGTTAGTTTTGTTTGTATGTTTGTAAGCATACAATTGTTTGTACTTAAATTCAATGCTTAAAAGCAATTTTATTTAAAATAAAGTTATTAAACATGAAGTGCGCAGTGTTAAGTGTTAAATCACAGAGTCTATCAATGATACGAGGCTATAAAACTCGCTAAAAGTGATGTGAAAGTGTAGCTGTGCGCACTTGGTAGCAAGTTAAGCTTCTTGTGTCTTCTAATGCTGCAATGCAGTTTTTTTCAAAGCATCCAATCAAACACAGTGCATAAATGAAGTTATTTGAATATAAATATGTTGCATAAAGTGCCGAAATTGGTAAAAACTTTAAAATTTAGAAATCCTAGCAGAACCTAACCTCACATTTTTGTTTACAATTTCTTTCGATTCTCAGAAAAACCGTGTTCGTGACGTTGCACGCATTTTGCTTCACATCATTTTTCGTCGGGAAGGCGCAATCTTGTATTCTATCGTTCTTGTATTTATATTATGCGTGTTTCTTTGCAGCAGCGGCGCGGTACTCGTCGTCATACCAACTGTTTCTGTATGGCTGGTCGAAGCCATCCACCTCCTCCGTATCGCTATAAAGGTAAAGGAATGATATCCTATTGCTCTTTTCTTGTCTTGCATGAATTGAAAGTCGATATTGAAAATTCTCAACTGTCCGTTGCGATTGTAGCTTCTCGACCTCAAACTTTCGCCGCGTTACTTGATAAGCGTTTTGCGCATTCGGACCATCACAACGTAATCTATTTGGTTTCGAGTTTTTTTTTTCAAGAACACCAAAGTGGATTGGTAGATGCTTCGGTGATGGAATCTTTTACCACTTAACACCATGTTTCGCGCTGCAGAGAAGTTGATCAGAGGTATTCTCATGAAGCCTGAAATTTCCGACCTTTGGAACGAAAATGTGTTCTCACAAATTAAGCTGATGTTGATGAATTTGGCATTGATGCGGATTGTGGCAAATTTTTTGCACACAGTGAACTAGTCTCCTTAACATTTCTTCATTTGTTGGTTATGTTTTATTCATGCATGATAAAACAGTATCCATACAAAAATTTAGGACCACTACGATTGACTATTCATTTTCGGTTTTGTATGAATAGTTTTTTTTTGCGGCTAAGTGAGAAGAGATAAATAATTTTATGAAATAAAAAGCTCATAAGTGCATAGTGGAAAAATTATTGTAATTGAAATATTTATCAAGTTTGAACCTCAAGCTGGGAAATATTAATTGCTTCGGTTAATTTTGTTGATGTCTCTTTGCTTGTTTTTTTAAGCGCGCCGCGAGACATTTAGCATCCACAGTTGTCGTCCTGGAACAAAAAAAAACGTCGTTAATCTACACGAGAATACCCATAGAAGTACGTAGGGAAATTTGAAAATATTTATTACTGCAAAAATTATAGGCATTTGAACAGAAAAATTAAATTTTTAGTCAATAATTTCGTAATAAACTTTAAAAAAATCCAATTCTAAAAATAATCTCAAAATTCGAAGTCGATCGGATAAAAGTTGTCAAAGTTATTTATTTCACCAATTGTAAAAAAGTAGTTTTGAGAAAACCGCGTTTAAAGTTTCACATATAACTGTAATATTCTAGAGCTGAGCCAGAAGGTGGCTTACTATATACGCTTAAAGTCGTTTAAAAAATGTTCCTAGATACAAATCAACTTGAAACTTATTTTTATGACTATAAAGCATAGTTTAAGCAAAAAAAAAACCATAGGGGTATTCGGGATTAGTTGTATTCGTAGAAATATTTACTATTTTTACAACGAATTCGGATTTGCTGGATTTTTACTTAATTTACTATAAAAACCACAGAAACCATGAATACAAAATACAATAGCAAATACAACTGATCCCTAATACCCCTAATTTTTTGAAGATTCTACAGTGACCACACCCCTATATAACAACAATTATGCACCTATATATAGCAACAACGACAATCATGGAAGGCCTTCTACGCTTCATTGATATCAAATGTAAGTGATTTATTTTATTTCTGCACATTTTATTTAATTATAAGCGTACTTGTACACATAAATTTGTTCGCATAACGGTTGTTTGTAAAAGCATAAAATAATCGAGATAGATATAGACATATATACTAAAATGATCAGAATGAAAAGAGGAATAGATTAAGTCCTGGCTGTATGTCCGTCCGTCCGTCCGTCTGAACGTGGTTACAATAACTTGAGTAAAAATTGAGATATCTCAATGAAGTTTGGTACATAGATTGCTCTTTGGACACGGTAGGTTGGTAATGAAAATGGTCAAGATCGGTCAATAACCACGCCCACCTCCCATATAACGGAAGTTTTTGAAAACTGCAAAAACTCCGTTTTTTCGGTATCCATTAAAGAAAAATGAAATTTGGTATTTGGAGCGATTTTGCACTAAGAAATTAGGTACTTATGAAATTTTGAAAAATGGGCGTTGCCACGCCCACTTATAAACAATTTTCTGTATCTCAATAATGGTATTAGTTATCGTCACAAAATTTGGTGGATATATTTTTCTTGACATCGCTATTATTATCGTAGAAAATTTTAGAAATCGGATCATAACCACGCAAAATGCAAAGACTTCGTTTTTCAGTATTTATTGGAAGAAATTGAGTAAAGTTTAATACTAACTGCGATTTGAAACAAAGCAACGCGGTTTTTATGAAATTTTATGGTCGGTGCATATAAAAATACATCGCGAGGGATATAAAAATCGGGTTCGGCGGAGTTTACCTTTTCTTACTTGTTTTTATTAAATTTTGAAATGTATTATGTATACATATGGATCTGTATATATGTTTGTATACGGCATGTGAATATGAGTATATTGATTTGCCTTAATTTATAGCTCTCTTGTGAGATCTCGCATACATACAAGCGTATCCATACATACATATGTATATGTATATAACTTAATTTCTTATTTATTTTTCTTTCACTGAATTACATACATACATACATATGTGTAACATATATATTTTTTTGGGCTTATATGTATATGTATATAAAGTAACTAAATGCAGGTCAATGGCCACATAACTATAATGGACAATGTTAAGGTAGATCAGGAATCAGCTGAATTGAGTTTTTGCAAAAGTTAAAAATTAAAAGTGTTACAAATTATCAAAAAAAAAATTGTTTTCCGGGTAATGAAGTGATGTCCTGGCGTGAATAAGGGGTCCTATTGACATTTTTCTGAGCGCAAGAAAGGCCAAGGTAGGGTGGACATCTAAGCGCGAGCGCTGCTCCCAGCGTGCAAACATTTTTAGTTTCTGTGATTTTCCTTTTTTATTTAGTTCCGGTTTTAACCAGTCATTCTATTTAGATTTTTATAGACATATTTTTCTTTAAATTAACCACGGTTATACAACTTTGTTTGTGATTCCTAAAATAAAATTGGTTCCTTGTAATAGAATTGTAATGACAGAGATCTTTGGGAAGAGATCCCGAACCCCCCAACCACTGCTTTTTAGCTGTAAAGACGGTCGCTGATAGACCTCGCTCCCAACGGTCAAAGTATGAAGACTCTGAAGACGGAAATCCGGCGTGACAGCTTCTCGGTTGCATCCGTTTCCTTTTCTTGTAGAGGAAGTATAATAACATTTTTGTTTGAGATGGTGTTTGCCGAGTCAAACCAACATACATCAAACATCTCAATACGTTATGTTATGTTTTAAGGTTTTTGTGCGTGTGTGAACAAAAACATTATAGACGCGCGCGCGATAAAAACAACAATTACATCGACGTTAAAAGTGTGCATACTTCTTGGAAAATTTCGCCGAACTATTCATTATTTATGCGAATATTGTTATACTTACTTAACTTTAATTCAAAGAAGGGGTATGCAAAAATTTTCACAAGGACAAAATAAACGAGAACACTATCAATGTCATAAATAGGCTCAAACCAAAATTCACATCACGTTTAGAAAATAAGTCAATATCTGAGTTAGGCAGTAACTCCTCAGGATCTGCAACAAACATCGTGATTTTCCATCCAACGAGTAGCGCAGAGTAAAATTGGTTTTATAGATTTAGCTTTCAGAAATAAAGCTTTAATTTGTTCAGTCAAAATTAGTGTTCTTTTAGCCGACTTTTTGAATAAGAATGGATGTATCGATTTTACGAATTGGTTTAAGATTTGAAATTTGTATAACATCAGAAAGGTCCTTTCTTAGTGTGATGCCGGAACTTCATCCACTTTTCTAAATATCTCTCCGATAAAAAGTGTCTCAGCAATATCGCTCTCAATTTTATTAGTATCAGATAGAGACTGGTTTTGACTGATTGAAATATCTTTTAAAAAGTCTAAACAACGTATTTGAATATTGCGCAGTGTAGTTATCATCTTCATACCTAGCACCACAGTTATACCACCAAGTACTTGCAATTGAAATATTTAGTTTTTGCTCTGAGCTTCTCATATGTATGAGCATAAACTTAGAATAATTCCAATTTAGCCATACTTGGTTTGCTTGATTTCAAACAAACTGATAACAAAATAAATCGAATAAATGCAACACTTGCGTGCAAAGCAAAGAAACGTTTTATTTATAGGTAACCTAATAATAATCATAATTATAATTTGGAGCTTACACTATATAGCTAAGTGTTTGACCAAGCTCTTCCTATCATTTGTAGTAAATGTCTTTAAATTATACCACAAATGGAGGGACTAAGTTTTGTGCCGACTCCCAACGACAGATGTATTTTATGAGAAGCTTTTTCATGGCAGAAATACCCTCGGAGGCTTTTCATTGTCTGCCGAGGGGTGACCACTATTAGAAAAACAACTTTTCTATGACTAAGTTTTTACTTGCCCTGACTGAGATTTGAACCTCGAACCCAGCGGCATATCGAGTTATAGCACGCACCGCTACCCAATCGACAACAGCGGCCAACTAAAAGTACTTCTTCTTTTTTAATCATCAAAAATGTTTAGCTTCCACTGTTTTTCACCATTGTCCGTCGACTGGGGGCATTAGAGTAGTTTCAGTGACCGTATGCTTTTCTGTATGTTTAGCCTCACAAGCATCATCGAGCCCAAAATTAGATGCAAAATAGCATGATGATAAACATAAGACTGTTTGTACCACATTTCCAGATTAAATTTACTTACCAGATACATTCATTTTCATACATAAATACATGCGTACGAGTATGTACATGTGTTTGTATGTCAAAGATAATATATGTATGTACATACATTACTTTGCTCTATGTGTTCTTGGCAGCCCAAATATTAGGAACAAGAGCCACAGCCAAGCGGTTGTAGAAAGCAATTAGAAAAAGGAAGCAGTTAGCTTGAGTGCTGACAACTCAGTTAATATTGTAATTAAAACTGTTGGAATTGTTTGTTGGTAGAAATATCAGATAAGTGAGATTCGAGGATATCTTTGCCCAGGCAAACATTTGTGTGCTTATGCTTCGGCAAAAATGAATGTTTACTTAACCGAGGCACTTTGTAGCTTAACGACTTCACACCTAAATAAGATATTAGCCGCTTTACCCTGTAGTGGAAAACTGAATTAATGAAATAAAATTTAATTCAAAACCAGTACAACTTCGTCTATTTAGGACTTCAACAAATACCAACTACTTAATTTGTTTAATATGTATGTATGTACATCGTAATTAGCGTTATCCGTCTTTGAAAATTTGGGTCCGTTAAATTAAATAAATTTATTGTAGATGCAGTACGGAATTTAAGTAAAGTCCTTATTTTTTATTATAAATTTTAAAAAATGTAAAACAATGTCTACACCTGTACGACTATTCAATTACGGGGCATTTTTCTGAAAATATAAATATTTGTGAGTAGTATATGGATTTCGAATTACAACTAAGAAACTCCTTCGCCGTTAATGCGATTCTCTTCAGGGTATCTGCAAAGTATATATTTATAGATATATACGTTAACTATGCCAGTAGCAAAATGAGAAGCAAAAAGGCTGTCTTAATTTTCAGCAAACGAAATCTGTCTAATTTTCGTTGCACAATGTTGTCATTGTTTGTAGTCGGCAGTGCTAGGGGGCGTTTTAAACTCACAGGGTTCGAATTCCAGCCACAGAACGAGTAAAATTTAACTCGTTATAGCGACTTTTTCGGTAAGCAATGACAAACCTCCTAGTGTTCTTCTCCCACGAAAATGCTCTTCAAAATTGTGTGTGTAGTTAGTGTTAGTAGTACAACATTAACGAGTCTATGTTCCATGTTACCTGTGCCATATATTTTTTTTATCGAAAATTCTAACTACTTTTGATGACCGCAATAACAAAATAAAGAACGTTGCATTTTACGTGAAACTGTTTGTTACGAATAATTAAATAATATCAATAATACAAACTTGTTTAATTTAGTTTTCGATTAACTCAGATGCTAAACATATTTAATATATATGTAGCCATTTTTGTTTTCGTTTCTAGAAAATATATTAACGTCTATTTTGTTGATATTTCACGGCTGTGAAAGTTAGTTATAAAATTCACGGGGAAAATTATGGGCGCAAATAACACAAGAGCTGTAAAAGTTACGTGAGCTTATCGTTACATGTAAAGAAATTTTTATTTCCGGTGTACAGACCCGGCCAAACCACGGGCGTCATGATGTAGTGCACAATTATTTCTATTGTGATTTACTTGAATGTGTAGGAAATTTAGAACGGTTTGTATGTTCGTTTGTTCGTATGTTTTTCTTATACGTATACGTATATACATACATACATATATATACTCTTCATGTGTGAAAGTTTTCTCTTATCCACTATGTATGTAACAATTGTCTAAATGCAAATATAACGGGTGTTCTTTTTTAGACGTGTGTTTTCAATGAGACAATATTTTTTCCGGAGTTGGTCTTTTTGATAGATTTTACTTGCCATTTGAAGACGCATTGAAAGAACATTTGGCGCGTTATTGCTGACATACGGCCCCAATTCCTACAAAAAGTGGTCGAAAATTTGGCCTCTCGACTGGAATTTATTCGAGCCAGCCGTTGCGGTCACTTGCCCGAAATCATTTTTAAAACATTATGGCCATAGCATTAAACTATATGCGTTTTATTTCTTCTTAAAAATACATGTCTAAGAAAACATCCTTTACATATGTTCATAAATGCATGCAAACCCATGTAAGCGGTTAAGAAGTCATTAAATGATTCCTTGATATAAAAGTTTCTGGTTATAGTTATGATAAAGTAACTAAATATTTATGTACATAGATATCAGTGTTTATATGAACCAGACGTAAGCAAAATCGCCTCTTATAAGTTTTTAAAAAAACCACCACCAAAAAAAAATGTTGATGATGGATATTTTACTAAAAATAGGAAAATACTTTAAGTTGCCGAATGTTAAATGCTTGCATTTACATACATATTTCTCGTGAGTCTTCAGACGACGTCCAATATTTCACTTTCACAGGCTTCAACATGACTTAATTCACACTGCTGAGTGATAATCATTGGCACAATCTTAGCTACAAATACACAATAATTTATTATTAATTATTATTTTTGGTTAATAGAATATGTTTACCGACGATTCTTCAAATTTTAGCATATTTTACAAACGACCATTTATTTTGACAGATAATAAAAGTGTTGTAATGGGTATTCAAAATATAACATACTCGTAGTTGAATATATGCGAGTTGGAGGTTCTCTTGCAAGTCGTTTACAAAAGATGACGACTATTATAAAAACTATTCTAGGAATTTTTTAAATTTATATTTTCGAAAGCTTTAAAGAAACAAAATTTTTAAGCAATTACTTTTTTGAATTCATTGCCTCCTAAAGTATTTTATGAAACTTGATGAAACTCGTTTCGCAAGCGTAATAACATTCATGCTTCAATAAAACTTAAATACATATGTATGTATATGTACGAGGTGTGTTCAAAATGTTAGGTGACTTACTATTTTTATAAAACAACATTTATTTATTTATCAATTTATGAATTACACTGTCAACATTTCAAGTGTTTTAGAGCACTTGATTCCATTTTTCACACAAAACTTGATGCAAATTCTTTTCTCCATTTTTATAATAATAGAAAATCGCCGAACACAACACAACACATCTTACCTTTTTATCTGTCAAAAACAAACAAAATCCCGAATTCAGTAACTTGGTATTATCTCAAGCCAATGCCAATTGGTCTAAAGTGTGACCTTTGTTTCTATTAGAGACTGAGACTGTATACTGAATTCGGGCATAAGTATGCTATGTACTAGTACTTGAAACTGTGATCATATGTTCGGGACATGTGTACCAACTCAACAATAACAAATCGATAATCGAATGTTCATACGTCGCCCGCGAAATTTTAAAAGTGACCTTACTTTTTATACACCTCGTATGTAACGAATTTCATTAAGTTTCGGTAAATACTTTAGTAAGTTTCTTCTATACTATAATAAAATTGTATTGAATTTATCTGCATATGATAATTTGTGTCCCTCTGTTTATCTATTAGAACACACTTCGAACTCCTGAAACTATTTTTTGGGGGTTTAATTGTTAACTCGATTATAATCTCGAACGTAACTTAGACTATATAAAATTAGCTCATTTACCAAGTATATAGAAAGAGAAAGTTAAAGTTTTAAAAAATTCGTTTGAATAAAATTCCCATGTTTTTAACGGCATCCACATAGCCCAGTGTTTTTGTTTTGTTGTATATTTTTTGTTTCCCGACATCTCCACAGGAAATAGCTTATGTTCTTTGACAGAAAAATATGAGAAATGTATTGCGAATTTCAATATTGACATAAGTATTTATAAGACGGCGTTAAACAAGTAAGTTCGCTTTAATAAATTGCAAATACGCTGAAAATATTACCATAAATGTGTTATTTCCCTTCAAAATATATAAACATTAATAAATGCAATAAAAAACAACTCAGTTTTTGTGCTTATGAATGAAAATATATATTATGTTGATCGCACGAAGTTTACGGGCAAATGCAAAATTAGCTGTCAAAGTAAGAAAGTGACAGCTTATTTCAGGTAATAAATGCCAAGAAATAAACTCGCCATATACGAGTATTGCTGGCATGGAGAAATAAGCGGTCTCCATTGAAAATATATTTTCTAACATACTTATGTATATTTTAGGACATATATATTTCAGTTTCAAGTTGTTCGTGGATATTAATAATAAAAAATTATTGAAGTGCACGGTACGCTTTTGGAATAAAGTTATACTATATAACAAAAAAACAAAATAAAAGGGAATGTAATTAAAAACAAGAGTTAAAAGTATTTGTTATCAAGTTTAAGAGGTGAAATTTATTGAAAAGTAATGAAACGTGTTTATAAAATATGGTTTGTTTGGATATTTGGTTGAAACCTCGTTAAAGTCTCTGGTAATTTTTCATGAAAATGTAAACAGTTTTTTTGCGTAGAATTCGAATTTTACTCGATTTCCATTTTTAAACCAAAACTTTCAAACGAAGTATAGCGTAATAACAGGTTTTTCTCATCTGTATATTTTCAGGTTCTGCACGGATTCCTTTTATCTGAAGTTGGGCCTAAGTTATATTTCGTATGTACCTATAAATACAATCCCTTAAAAATATGAATAGCACTTCCGATCGTATAAATGGTTTAAAATATCTCATTAAATGTCCTATTCTCAACACAAAAGGAACATTCATACTTCACAACGAAAATCCTTTTGCAAATCTCATTTTGATTTATAAAGCAGTTAATTCTCTTTTGAGTTCGTAATTGTAATGTTAGTTGTTATTAATAAAAATAATAACAAAAATAATATTTATTTTGTTATTGTTTGGCCATATAAGTATTTAATTTTTAATTGTTTATGAGCTTTAAGGCCGAATAGCTTTTGGGAAATTAAAAATTAATATTTATTTTGTTGAAGTTCCGAATTTAATAAAAAAGTAAGCTCTTGAAATCAAGTAATTAGGAAAAAAGCACCTAGATGTTTTTTTTTTTCTATTCAATGTCTCTTTTCAGTCTACCGGATATGTAGCAAATTCAATAGGCTCACTACCCTCCCATCCAAATTTTTTTTTGGTTGCCTTTTGTTATAAGCCCCAATGTTCGATTTCGTTACCATTCATATATCTTCCCTGCCACGAAGAAACGGAAAAAGTCATTTTAGCCAATCATGGCGTTATAGCTCTACCTTTTCAAATATGAGCAAAGGTCGATTTTCGGTTAAAATTTATCCATAAATATATATATATATATATTCGTAAGTTTTATTTCATTTATTTTTTTTTCCACATAAATATTTACTACGAAGTAAAATCTAAATCATAGAAACAGAAGACAACTGCCGATCGGAGTCGGCACAAAACTGTAAGTCCATCTATTTGTAGTAGAACATAAAAGACATACACCACAAATGGTAGGAGCTCGGCCAAACTCTTATTAAAAAAAAAAAATAAAAAAATTAAAGCATAAACATAAATTGCGAACGATATTATTTTGAATGTTAGTGTTGTTTCTCTTGCTGGAATTGTTTACTTAGTCTTTTATATGCATAATATGCATAATATATTATATATAAGTTACCGATTTCAGTCCGTTCGACAAGTATCGACTAAATTGTGTGGGAAAACATAACGATCTTGCTTTACTTTCGTTGTCAGGACACTCGGAAGAACCCAGTAATGAGAAACCTGACCGTTTGGCCAGAATTGACTCAGACCAGACTTCCTCGTTTCGCAACCAGTTATTGCAATTCCACATGCAAGCAGAATTTTTTTTTAAATTCATTGCAAATGATCATGATACCGAAACTGATAATGGTAATAATAATAATAATGA
Source organism: Philophylla caesio (assembly GCA_963971545.1). Lineage (NCBI taxonomy): Eukaryota > Metazoa > Arthropoda > Insecta > Diptera > Tephritidae > Philophylla > Philophylla caesio. The sequence continues at coordinate 33,318,976 of OZ020608.1, read as the reverse complement.
TATTGATTTGTCTTTAACAAGGGCATCTTTTACTGTTGCGTTGGCTTTGGCAAAGCAATGTCGCCCATTAGAAGATGGCCATTTTTTTTTAAATTTGTCTTCAAAAGTTTTGAAATGTTTTGGTAAAAAAGGGCAAGAAGTTTTGAAAATCATAGAAAAAGTACCTTTATCTCGTTGTACCGTCACACGTAGGACTGAAGATATAAGCAAATTCATACACTCTGAGACTAAAAATAGATTGCTAAATTGCAAATATTTTTCTCTCAGTTTGGATGAGAGTACTGATCTAAATAGTATTTGTCAACTAATAATTTGTGAAAAAACTGTCGATCAAAACTTTCAAACTTTCGAAGAAATTTTAGATGTCATTGCTTTGCATAGCAATGTAACTGGTGGAGAAAGTCTTCTGTTTCGTTGATAAAAATAAATTAGCCGGAATTTGTACGGACGGGGCCAAAGTAATGGTGGGATCGAAAAAGGGCTTAGTAGGGCAATTATTTAAAAATCATTTCAAGGTTCTTTTTTTCCATTGTATAATCCACCAGCAAGCGTTATTCGCAAAAGGGGATTATTTGAAAAGGGCAATGAGTATATCAATAAAAATTATAAATAAAATTAGAGGGAACCACAACTATTTAAACCACCGTAAATTCAAAACTTATACTTAACAAACAAAGAAATCGAATGACGGACCACAGTAAGTCGCTAACATGCGGACCCTAACATTCACGCACGTCGCCAATTTGCTGTCCATAATTTCTCATACATACACAACATCTCTGGGACCAACCCAAGAATAATAGATTACAAGATTTTGACAAACGAGCTGAGAGCAAAAATCAGTGACGTAATGTAAGGATAGGAGAGCAAAGAAGAAATTGTAAACAAGAAGAGGAATAGCGAACGGTTGATTCGCTGCCTAAAAATATTAGCACGTTTATTCATTAACGGAAACTCATAACCTGGCAGTAAAAAAATCAACATATTTTAAAAACCTTAAAATATGAATGATTTAAGTGAATTTTTAACTATTATACGGTCACTGTTCTCGCCTTGTTATCGAATGGGTAGATGCTGTTAAATCGACAAAAAGCGGACTAGCGGTCTCGGATGTCGCAACTTTAGTTTCACTCGATCGTGAGACCAACCGAAATTGGATAGCTTGCGTCTAAATCTAACTCAAATTTCAAGATTTGCCTTGCGTGTCATTTCGATTTGACGATTTGATGGCAGCAAATAGGCCCCTTGAATATTTGGTTCAGTTTCAAGTTTAATTCAAATTAATTTCCCAAAAGCTTCAGTTGGCTATAAACTACCGTTGATATAATAGAATTTTTTTGTCAGGAGTGTTGAGCATTTTCTTCCATAAAACGTATAATCAAAATCTAAGTTTATATGGAAGAAAATGCTCAACACCACAAACTGCATACCCAGAATTTCCCTAAAACTCCAGAATTAAAAGTTTGAAATATCGATGATAGTGTTTAGAAATTTTTGGGAATATCGCAACTTTTATTTATATGACTTCAGTTATACATAAATTCCTCAGAGTTTTAAATGAAATTTTTTTAAAATAAATAAATTAATAAATACATATGTATAAGTGTCAAGAAATATCATTTTGAAATTTCTTCCCATTTTATTGTGGACAACTCTATATGCTTGTATGTGCTCTGCGAGACAATAATAGGTACGTTCGTTTCAAATCTGCAGCAGAAAATATCCAACAGCAAAATTTCGTCGAAATGTCATATGTTCTATCACAAAAGAAGGATGTCCAGAATAGTACGTCAACAGAAAATTTGCAGAAACGTGCAAGTTTTACGAACAGCTGATTGCATTTTTATTCGCATTCAAACGTTTAAAATGTAAAGTATTGCATTAGTGATTTTTGTAATATTCCACTGATAAAAGTTAACCGAAGGAACACTTGCATGCAAAATATTCCTATTTGTTTAAATTACAATAAGTTTTTTTCTTACTACCAAAATTCTGCTAGCAAATATTTTTCAGCAGAAACTAGTAGCTTCCCTTCAAACTGAAATGTCACTTTGCTCTCTCAATTACCCCTACTTCGTAAATTTTTCGATAACTTTCAATAATTACACAGAACAGCCAATTTTAAGATTTCAAAAATCCGACCGGGTTTCTCAATGGTTTCTAAACCTTTTGGGCCTGCTGAATCCGAATCTGAAGTCAAAATTTTCGGGTCACCCTAGGATTTATCTAGCATTTTTGTGTATCATTGAAGTGTAACTTAAGGTTTTTGGGATCAAGGAGTTATAATATAATACTAACATATTTATTGTTGTGGCCGATGTGGTCTAGTGGGTAGCGCAACGTGCTCTAACGCGATATACCGCTCAGCCAGGAAAAGTAAAATCTTAATCATAGGAAGAGTTTTTTTTCAAAGAGATTATTTTTTATATAAAAAGCTTCTGATAAAATACAGCTTCCGTTCGGATTCGGTAAACAATTGTAGTTCCCTACATTTGCGATACAACGTAAAGACGCACACCACAAATGGCAGGAGAAGCTCGGCCAAATACTGAGCTAATAGTGTGGATAAAACTTAAGCATCATTTGGCATTTTATGTAAAATAAGTTCCGTATTTTCACCTGGTGCATTGTGACATTACTTTTAAAATAACTTTCATTTAAGTGGGATACCCCTCTTCGCACAGCTAAAAACCAGAAAGTTTCGGATTTGAAACTCTATAGTTCGTAAATTAAATAAGATGAATTTTGTTTTTTACATGTATCCAGAGCAATGAATACGAATAGTTTGTTTCAGAAAATTAAAGTTTTTTTGTTTATTTTTTTTTTAACATAAATAAAGAAACCCCATTATTTTTTAATAAAGTGCCATTAACAATTTAAATTATACTTCACTAAACAAAAACAGTCTTTATATACTGGAATATTTAAATTTCATTATATTTTACCACATTTTCACATGTCATACCACAAATTTAGTACAATCTCAAGAATTTTTTAAGAAATCTTCTTCTTTTTTTCTTCTTTTATCCACACTATTAGCTCTTTACAACCGTTTGTCGGTTTGGCCGAGATCAAAAAGCTTCGCCAGTTCTCTCTCGCTTCGCGAGGTTACGCCAATTGCTTCTACCTAGTGTAGACAGGTCCTTCTGCACTTGGTCCTTCTAGTGTGTTCTTGGACGCCGTTGCTTTCGTTGCATCCCCTGGGTGCCAATTCGAAGGATTCTTTCACCGGAGCATCATAATACATGCGAATGACATGGCCAAGGCATCGCAGTCGTTGAATTTGTATGCGCTTGATTATGTCCATATCATTATACAGCTCAAACAGTTCATCATTCCATCTTCTTCGGTACCCGTCGCTTACGCGAACAGGGCCATAAATCTTGCGTCGTCCATGTTTCGGCGCCATATAAAAGGACAGGCATGATGCAAAATTTGTAGAGCGAGATTTTCGTTCATCGAGAAAGGACTCTGCTTTCCAACTGCCTACGGAGTCCAAGGTAGCACCTGTTGGCAAGTGTTATTTTCACTTGATTTCAAGGCTGACATTGTTGGTGGTGTTTATGCTGGATCCAAGGTTTACAAAATCCTTGACTACTTCAAAATTGAACAGCCAACGGTCACATGGGTCCCAATATGCAAGGATTTTTTGTTTGTTACCACGAGGTACTTTGTTTTGTCCTAATTCACTACTAGTCCAACCTCTTTTGCTTCCTTCTCTAGACTGGAAAATTCTGCACTGATGGCCCTGTTGTTAATGCCAACGATATCAATATCATCCGCATATGCAAGCAGCATCTTACTTTTGTTATATATAGTACCACAGACATTCAGATTGTCAGCCCTTATTACAGTTTCCAGCATTAGATAGAAGAAATTGCACGAAAGTGAGTCACCTTGTCTAAGCCTCGTTTGGTCATGAACGGCGAGGTTCTTCCCAACTTGGACGGAGCTAAATGTTGTGCCCAACGTCACTCTACATACCCATATTAGTTTTGCGGGAATCCCAAATTTGGACATGGCGTCGTATAGACCGTTTCTATACGTGCTATTAAAAGCGGCTTTGAAGTCGACAAAAAGGTGGTGTGAGTCGATTTTGCGAGTCATTATCCGAGGCTGTTTCGTTCTTTTCATTGGACTTGCATTTTACATAGTGGGTCCCAAACCCAACGCATAACCCATTGCTCGGGGTAAAAAGTTTGTGTTCATTTATATAGCGCGGCACTTGCTACTGGTAAACATACGCTGCATAATTTAGTGGACCCTTAAACCGATTATGTCGGATTGACTCCACTAGAACTCCCTCTCTATTAGCCGTGACCCACACGGGTTGGTTACCGCATCTCGCACATGGGTTGCTCACGTTGCTCAGGGTGCACGAACGTAAACGTAAGATTAGGGTTTGAGTATAGCCGCGCAACTGTAGCCGCATACACCGCTGTGCCCCATTGCACCCCTAGGAATCATTTGGTCTTAAAATACCAGATTGCTGGAATTTTTAATTTATTTCTTATTTTTGTGTTATTTAAATTGATTTGGAAAAATATTATAAATTATAATATAAATTTATTATTATAATGTAACTTATTCGTTCAAATCATAAATTTCGGTAAAACTGTATTCAGTTAAAACTGTGAATCTGGCATCATTGGTCCAAAGCAAAAATCAAAGCAAGCCAAAACTATTTTAACAAAGTCTATACTGTGAGCGGTGGCAGGCTTCTCATAAACTACTTATGTCGCTCGGAGTCGGCACAAAACTGTAGGACCCTCCATTTGTGGTATACTATAAACACGCACGCCACAAATGGTAGGAGAAGCTCGGCCAAACACTGAGCTATATAATGTAAGCGCCGAAATTATATATTATATATTATTATATATGTATATACTGTGAGTGGCACGAATTGATGCTTCCAATTGCGATCCACTAGTATTGCAACGTAAAAAAGCAACTGCACTTGTATTATCCGTACTGGTTCTTTCTCATAATTTGATTGCATTCGCTCTCCATAAAAAAACATTTAAAAAAGGAAAAGTTCTATTCTAACAGCTGATTGAATTTCACTTCCCTTAACGCATTCTATTCTACTAAAGAAAATTTGCAAAACTTATATTTACTTGCTTCTTAGTGTTTATTTAATCATATTTTATAATTCTCTTACTTAAAAATTCTCATATTAAAAATGTACTCAATAAAAATTTTGCAACTTCTCTTAAAAGCGAAAGTCATTTCACTTTTCGATTGTAACATCCTTAAAAAAAAAAAATAAAAAAAAAAGCTGCCTTATACCTTTCATGAATAGAAGAATTGTATGAGAGCCATATGCAATATTAATTCGATATTAATGATTTTGAGTGCTATAATAATTAATAATTGTGGAAAATTTCAATTTCTTAGCTGATTTAATGAGGGAGTTATGGCCCAAAATGCTAATATTGTTCTCATAATAGCTATCATTTGTGCAAAATTTCAAGCTTAGCTGCATAAATGGAGGAGTTTCCGTGCTTATTGCAATATGTGAACAATCAGTTGTATGGGAGCTATATGTATGTTATATATCTTTGATCTATGTATACGATTTTCACTGCTTCTATAGAGCTTAGAAAAGCGTACCTTCTTGCACATTTTCAAACCTCTGGCTGCTTAAATGAAGGAATTATGAAGCAAAATATTATATCTGAACAATCGGCTCCTGTATACGTTATAGTCTTTCGATCTGGCCGGCTCCGACAAATGTGTAATAAATTATAAAAAGGCACCTGATTGCCAAGTTTCATTTAAATACCTCAAAAACTGAAGGACTAGTTTGCGTTCAAACAGACGGACAAACGGTCAGATAGTCAGACATGACTAAATCCACTCAGCTCGCCACTCTGATCATATCGGTATACTTTCATTTCTATGAAAGGTACTCGTAAAAAAAATGTATTCAACATCCATAATCCGTGCAATGCGTTAATCATCACGGCATCGAGATTCTGTGTGTCCCGATTACGAAGATTGTAATGTATTGTTATTTAATTTTTTTTATTATTACAAATGCCCTAAAGTCACTTAATTTAATTATTCAACAAAGCCAAATTAATTGATAGTGTAATAAATTTTAAATTGGTGTTATATTTTGAACTTCAATACAAAAGTCGTCTATATTTGTTACTGATTAACTCTGGATTAAATCTGCACCGAATTTTTTTGTTAGCAATGTTTAAATTCAAACTGCTTTATTCTGCTTACTATTTATTTGCTTATTGTTTAATGTTTATTTTTTTAAATGAGTTCACAACACAAAATTCACCGTTATTATATATTCAAAACTTTGATTATTAACTGAATTAACTGTTTTGGATCTAGGACCGATATATTGTCCCGATACGGAGAGAGTAAATAAGCCTTCAACTTCATCACCTTTTTTTATTTTTTCGCTAAAGCAATGATTTATTTCCAATATGAATATAGGTAATAGCGGATCTTTTAAGGGATTATCAATCCAAATAATTTAGAGCTGCAATTATATCGCAAAAAAAAAGAACTTAATAGAACGATTTGAAATTAGACAGTGTGGCCAGATGAAACAAAAATTTAGCTTGTTTAATTCATAAAAATGTCTTATGGTATACAAACTGATCCCAAATGCTTTAGTTTTTGTCCATTTTTATCACGGGGGCGGTTTGAAAAGTCAGTGTTTTTTTTTTAATTTACCGGGCAGACATTTTTAATTCATCACTCCCACACTTAACTGTTATATATTTATAGAGTAATGTCAAATTTTAAGCAACCTGAGCTATTTCGTTTATGCATGACAGCCATTGAAAGTAGATAACCCCTTGACTTTAAACAAAAATGAAAAAAGCGCATTTCGTGTGCTGATTAAGCATTATTTTTTGCGTAAAAAACCATCACCGAAACCAAGAAAAGGCTTCATAATTACTATGGGGACACTGCGCCATCAATTGCAATGGTTAAGAAGTGGTGAATGAAAGTGCATGATGTAGCTGGGGATGTAGGCATATCAACTGAGCGGATACATCACTTTTTAAAAGCTTATATGGAAATGAAATAGCTCTCACTGACTTATCAAACCGCCTTCGTGTTATTTTATTTGCATCAAAGTGTTTTCAATTATTTTGGTTAAAACTTTTCAAAATATTATTGTTAAAGCAATTATCATAATAAATTTCATTACGTTTTTAACCGAAACGAAACGCTGTCGTTAACGTGAAAACGTTAATATAAACGTTAAACGTGTAATTGAAAGTGTGATGGCATTGCCACAAGAACTGACAGCTTATATCGTGAATCTTTGGGTCTCGTTAACGAAACTTAACAAACTCATTTTGTTAATTTTATTTTGGTCGTTAACGAAACGAAATGAATCGTTCAGCTGTATTGAAGCAATCGCATATCCATGCCAGGGAGACGTTTATTTGTACGATTGGCTGAGCGACACGAATATATTTGTTGAAAATAACAACGACGATTTCAAAACGGAATTTCTTTCATTTCTTGCCCCGCAACCAACTCGCTTCTTGTTTTCAGTTATGAATTCTTTTGCTGCTGGGTATGTATGCTAACTGAAAGATAGATTTAAACTGGCAGATTAACATTCATCGAGAAGATCAAAATCTTATTTAATGCATTAGAATTTCTGTATGGTTAAACCTTCGTGGCAATTCCTTTGTTATGAGTATAAGTTTAAATATGTATATGTATATGTTCTCTGCATTGTCATAAGCAGAACCAGGTCAGAAAGCAACGGCGGATCTAGAGGCTGGGCTACAGGGGCATCCGAGTTGCTGTTTATACGTATGCTGTTGCTGTAAATAAACGAACAAGATACCAGCTGTTATGGCTCTCCACGAAAACAATAAAATTGTGTCCGACTGGCAGCACAGCCGGTGGTGGGTCGTTGCAGGGTATTTAAATCCACCACAGCTCTAAAAAGGACAGGTACGGCAACCTCAACAACCGACCAATGAGAACTTGCCACCGCGGCAGTAACGATGGGCGGCCATACTGGCAAATATGACACAAAAGAAGATAGGCTCGGGTGACGTAGGTGAGAGAGAGACAACGGTATAGGGCACTAGTATGTACACACGAGAAATGTGGCGTGATTCCGCGTTAGCGAACGACCCGAGGAACGATCATCCGACACGACCGAGAGCATTGTTGGACGACACTTTATGAGAAGCAGATATAGATCTTAGGAAAAAGAATTTATTTTCTCTGACAAATTTTAAGTTCAGGATAAGGATACGGTTCGTATATAAAAATGTGTGCACCGAAAAATAAATTAAATTAAAGTGAAGTGGGAAAAAATTGCACGCTATCGAAGATGGAGTAGCGATAACGCAGCACGAGCGCCAACACCAACATCATCACGTGGGGCTAACACCAGCGCCCATACTAGCGCGCAAACACCCGCACCAGCACGTCGGGGTAACGCCAGCGTCAGCAACCAGCAGCGCCAATAGTTTCGCGCAACCACGAACAGGAGCGCCGGTAGTAGCGCACAAACACCGCGCCTGCACGGCAAGCTAACTCCAGCGCCCGTAGAGCGCGCTAACATCAGGACCAACTCCAACAGTGACAACGGCGAGGTAACCACGCACTAGCACCACCGCGATACCCAGCGTAATAAGAGCGCGCTAACATCATGACCAACTCTAACACCAACATCAGCACGTGGGGCTAACACCAGCGCCCATAGTAGCGCGCAAACACCCGCACCAGCACGTCGGGGTAAGACCAGCGCCAGCAACCAGCAGCGCCATTAGTTTCGCGCAACCACGAACAGGAGCGCCAGTAGTAGCGCACAAACACCGCGCCTGCACGGCAAGCACACTCCAGCGCCCGTAGAGCGCGCTAACATCATGACCACCTCTAACACCAACATCAGCACGTGGGGCTAACACCAGCGTCCATAGTAGCGCGCAAACGCCCGCACCAGCACGTCGGGGTAAGACCAGCGCCAGCAACCAGCAGCGCCATTAGTTTCGCGCAACCACGAACAGGAGCGCCAGTAGTAGCGCACAAACACCGCGCCTGCACGGCAAGCACACTCCAGCGCTCGTAGAGCGCGCTAACATCATGACCAGCTCTAACACCAACATCAGCACGTGGGGCTAACACCAGCGCCCATAGTAGCGCGCAAACACCCGCACCAGCACGTCGCGCTAACACCAGCGCCAGCAAACCGTAGCGCCCATAGTCGCGCGCTTACACCAGCGCCAGCCAGCAGCAACAGCAACAGCGAAGTAGAACCCGCGCCAGCACACCAGCATATCAACAACTACCAGCAACATAATGTCAACAGCACGGCCCCACTAAAGCCTGCTGCAACGGTGGGTGAGTCCACAACTCAGTAACCAAAAAAAAAAAAAAAAAAGAACAAATTTTTTTTTAAATTATCTGTATTTAAATATGATGTACATTAGACCAGTAAAGACGGAATGAATTTTTGAATATTATATTATTGATGTTTATTGTATTATTATTATTAAGATGGATATTACTTTATAATTGTTAGCTATTCACTGGTATGAACACCAGCACAAAAAGAAAAAAAAAAACCCACACAGAAAAGAAAGAGGAAAGAAAACAAACAAAGTAGAAACGTAAGACTCACTTTTGACAATGACTGAAATTTTTCTTTTCCACAGATCAGAGTACCTTTACTCCCCTTACCTTTACATACCTATGAATTAAACAAACTAAAGTAAACCAATAACTAAACCAAAATAACCTAGAATTAACTACAAGGCCTATTTATAATAACCGTTGTCATAAACGTATAAACTAAATTAAAGGAAGACGTACCCTAACACAGGACATACGGAATTTTCTTTGGTATATATCTTATTTCTTTTTTACTTTTTCATGCTTTCAATAATAACATAGATTTAAATATTTGATACTTGCAAAAGATTGTCGCCATGAAATAGTAAGTTATATTTACCTTTCATAATTTGAATTATAAGATGTTTTTACTTTTCATGCTTTCAATAATAACATAGATTTAAATATTTGGTACTTGCAAAAGATTGTCGCCATGAAATAGTAAGTTATATTTACTTTTCATAATTTGAATTATAATATATTTTTAGTTTTCATACTTTCAATAATAACATAGATTTAAAAATTTGATAAAAACTTACTTGCGAAATTTAGTCGCAATGAAATAATGAGATAGTATCTACCTTGTTCGATACTTTCGATAATAAGATATATTTTAATATTTGATAATTACCTTAATGAATCAATATCTACCTATTTATTAAGATTCTCTAGATTTAAGGAGTACTTAACTACCATATTAATATGTTAGTATTAGTATGATTTGTAAATAAACGTTATAAGAAAATGGGAATGCTGGTTGATCCAATGATTTAGGAGGCACACAGGAGTTTGTATAGGGGCTGCTGGTATAAGGGTGCGACTGCAGCCATGGATGAGGGTGGGCTAGCACCAGGCATCACACCACCAACGGTGATGCCCTATATTCGGCCGTCCTTGTTTATTATAACTTTATCTCTCTTTTCAGCATTTTTTTTTTCTATTCTTTTTGGCAGTTTTATTTGAATATTTTTTATTCCTTTTGCATTATGTATGTACATATATTGAGTTCCGGCCGGGCCGGAAATGAATTTTGATTGTAAGGCATGACAGTTTCTCTGTTTATGGCGCAGAGGACAGCAGTGAGGGCAAGAATCCGCCCCAGCCGACAATGACTAGCCACAGTGCACCCGAAATGTCATGCCAGCCTTCACTGTTGCTCTCAACAAAAATGCGTATTCCATAACAGATGGCGCCCAACGGGGTGGCCCGACGTTTCGGCCAGATTGACCAGCCTGAGCTGGCATGAGAGGCTTCACTATCCCGCAAGTCCCAGGGGGCAGACCGTAGAAGCCGCCCTTCCTGCGTTGCGGCGGGATAGGTGGAGTTGATCTTGGCAGTTCGGATGGGGCGGTCGAACCGGAGCGGATGGCTTCTCCACGACTAAACGTCACGTATTCCATAACAGATGACGCCCAACGGGGTGGCCCGACGTTTCGGCCAGATTGACCAGCCTGAGCTGGCATGAGAGGCTTCACTATCCCGCAAGTCCCAGGGGGCAGGCCGTAGAAGCCGCCCTTCCTGCGTTGCGGCGGGATAGGTGGAGTTGATCTTGGCAGTTCGGATGGGGCGGTCGAACCGGAGCGGATGGCTTCTCCACGACTAAACGTCACGTCCTCCGGAGTTGGTATTCACCCGATGAGGCAGTCTTAAACGCACTTAGTTTTTTTATTGCATTTTTTTTTGTGTTCAGTTGTCCGATATGTCGGCCATAGGCTTAGAACTATGAGTCCGCTAAGAGAGCAAAGATTTTTTTTTATAGTTTTAGCTTTAGCCGAATTTTTTTATAATAACGATTTTTTTTGTACGGCCCCAGTCTCGCTCCATAGGTCTGCGCGGAGCGGACAAGTCGGCTCGCGTACTGCGATGGAGTGGGCTGGGAGCCGAATTCTCAAGCAACTATCGGGGTCTCAGTTACTTCGCAAGTCTCAGGGGGCATGTCGCTACTGCCCTTCCTGCATTGCGGCGAGGTGTACTGGGACCGAAAGATAGATCAGCAACATTGTCGCGGTACTAGCACACCCTTCAAGACTCAGGGGGGCATGTATTTTCTGCCCCTTGCTGCATTGCGGTCGGTTGTGCTGGGACTGAAAGTAAATATGTGTTTTGTTTTGTTTTGATTCGAGCTTGTGCCTTACTAATGAGGGGAGGTCAGCATTCCCAATATACCTTAAAATATATATATATAACGATATTTTGGCAAATTACCACTTTGATTTTTTTTCCACGTATATTTCACACGTATATCTAACTAATCAACTTAATATGCCTATTTACTAATACACAGATAATAAGTTGTTTTGAGAGTTTTAACAGCGTTATTTATATTCAATACGCTAACTGATTTTTTTTTTTTTTGACTTGTCGGTTAAAAAAGTTTTTTTATTACACCTCCCGGTACGCGGTGGCGACTTTTGGATCTAGCCTTATCCAGATACGCGATAAATTAGTAGCTAGGAGGGGTAATAGCATAATAGCGATTTTTTTCTTTCCCCGGATACTCGGTTGCGCAATTGAGTGCGGTAAAGGCCAATTTCTTGGACTCTCTTCGACAATATTAAACCCGGAAGCAACCAAACTTTTTTTTTATAAATATTACTTGAGTTTTGGACTTGGTAGATTTCGAAATTCAGTTCATGGATCAGCTGGAAGATCGGATGAGTCAAGTGAGCACGCGAAGTTCGGCAAGAGGAAAGGGTGCTAAGTCACGAGGCCCCGGAAGGGATACTCCAGCCATGTCAAGTAATCGTCCACTGGTAATGCACTCACCAATCACTGATACAGGAGGAGAAGGCTTCCAACCGTCGACTTCCACTAATAATCCTGGTCCAGGTCTGAAGGTAGATAGCCGGAACTCCAACTTATGGGAGGCGACACCACTCGAGACATCCGGGCATAACATCTCCAGCGAATCTATAACAGCATTGGTAGGAAGACCACCAGAGGAGGCTAGAGCGTTGCCAGTGAACAACAATAGGGACATAAGCGGGACTGATAGGCGGCGCAAGAACGAAGGACCACCGGGAGAATCCTGGGCGGGCGTGCTTCAGCAACTCTTCCGCACTTCTCAGGAAGAAATGAGGACTGAGTTAGGGACAATGAGGGAAAATATTGACGCCTTGAGCGCGGCAGTAGCCACTTCGCAAGCAGCAACCAGACACCCAAGGGATTTCACTCCTCCAAGTCGTAGCCAACCTCAAGTTCCTCTTTATAGACAGCCACTACCCACAGCTAGTGTCTCCATTAAGCCGCAGGATTGGAAGGTGTCATACAACGGCACGGGTAGCGTGTCCGACTTCCTGTTCAAGTTAAACACCCTGTGCGAACGGACGCAATGCACATATGAGCAATTGATGGCAAGCTTCCACCTATTCTTGTCAGGACGAGCGGAGGAATGGTACTGGCTATTCACACGCCAAAATCCCAATGCGACCTATCCTTTCGGAGTCCCTCAATATGTCCATAGTGATAACGGGAGACAATTCATTTCAAAGGAAATGCATCAATTTATTAAGAACTACGGAATTGTTCACATTAAGACCGCGTTATATTCACCGCAGGCTAACGCCTCTGAACGAGTGAACAGAGAGATTGTTTCAAAGATCCGAATTTTCCTGAAAGACAAACAAGATCACATGGACTGGGATAAACACATTCCCGAAATTTTATCAGTTTTGAGAAGCGATTTTCACACGTCGATACAGTGCTCGCCCTATTTTGCTTTATTTGGACAAAATATGATTCAACACGCATCAGCCTATAAGATACTGGAACAACTCGGAAGCCTGAGACAAGATGACATCCCAGTGGCATGCGGAGCTGATAAGCTAGTAAACATTCGCGAACATATACGGAAGAATTTGGAAGAGGCCCAAGATAGAGCTACTCACACGTACAACAAAAGGGCTAGAGTAATAAACTACCGGGAAGGACAGGAAGTATTCCGGAGAAACTTCGCCTTAAGCAACTTCAAGCAGGGTATCAATGCCAAATTCTTACCGAAATATCTAAAATGCCGTGTTTTACGAAAAGTAGGCAATGCCCTGTACGACTTAGAAGATTTGAACGGCAAACCAGTTGGTAGGTTCCACGCTTCTGACATCCGACCGTGACATATCCATCCATCACGAAGAGCGTCTTAAAAGTAATCAGCATTCTTAATCTAAACATTTACAAGTCTTCTCAATACATTCATCAACACGTTTACAATTTTTTTATATATATTCAAGTTTTTCAAGACAAATCCAGCCGAGGGGTTGTCCTCGGACGCACGCAGATCGCCCGGGGTTCGGCCTTACATGGCTTTTCCGCGAAGCTAAGTTATGTAAGGTTTGAACTAGCGGAGGGGCTTTGCTGTAAAGACCTGCTAAGTCAGGCAAATTGGGGGAAGGCAACTCTAGCCGACGTAAGTCAACAGAGAACCTGGGCTCCTGAATGGCCGCGAAGCAATAATAAGAAACAAAAATAGCCACGGCACGGTTTCTAAACCACCTTTCTGGCGGGTTATAGCCAGACAAATATCCTTGTCGGAACAGCTAGGTTACCCTTAACGGTGTTAAACTAATGGTGTTGAACTAATGGAGGGCACGGTGTTAAGACTGGCAACAAGGGGGATAGGTCTCCTTGGACTGAACAAATAGGAAACCCCCGTAACCTCGAACTTCCAGCATTAAGTGGTCCGTTAGTTATTCTCGGGCATACACCTCACCTGACTTTTATCGCTAATTACCAGCTCTACCTAGCCAGTATGGGCCTAGCACCAGCCAAACTTCCCATTACTTTAACGGGCTCACCGTGGTTGACTATGGCTTGGGTGTCGACACCTTAGTCTCAATTGATTGTAACTACGCCAATACCGTAATTTAGACAGACTAATACCAAGACGACGGACAAGTGAGGGTAGCTGAAACCTTACCCGGAAGTTAAACCGTACGTTTTTTTTCAACCTTTCTGCTAAATTATCGCTTCGTGCGAGAGCGTAAGTGGCCCGGCGAACTTTATTCTGGGAGACTCTTTATCTCAGGGGTGAGTCGAGCCCCACGTTTGGTAAAACTCCAAATAACTTCGTGGCATTTTCCGCACGGCGGGCATGGAGCCCTTTCCTGTCCTCTTTCTCGACAGGTCTTCAAAGAGAAGCAGGTTTGTTATGGCTCTCCACGAAAACAATAAAATTGTGTCCGACTGGCAGCACAGCCGGTGGTGGGTCGTTGCAGGGTATTTAAATCCACCACAGCTCTAAAAAGGACAGGTACGGCAACCTCAACAACCGACCAATGAGAACTTGCCACCGCGGCAGTAACGATGGGCGGCCATACTGGCAAATATGACACAAAAGAAGATAGGCTCGGGTGACGTAGGTGAGAGAGAGACAACGGTATAGGGCACTAGTATGTACACACGAGAAATGTGGCGTGATTCCGCGTTAGCGAACGACCCGAGGAACGATCATGCGACACGACCGAGAGCATTGTTGGACGACACTTTATGAGAATCAGATATAGATCTTAGGAAAAAGAAAATATTTTCTCTGACAAATTTTAAGTTCAGGATAAGGATACGGTTCGTATATAAAAATGTGTGCACCGAAAAACAAATTAAATTAAAGTGAAGTGGAAAAAAATTGCACGCTATCGAAGATGGAGTAGCGATAACGCAGCACGAGCGCCAACATCAACATCATCACGTGGGGCTAACACCAGCGCCCATAGTCGCGCGCTTACACCAGCGCCAGCCAGCAGCAACAGCAACAGCGAAGTAGAACCCGCGCCAGCACACCAGCATATCAACAACTACCAGCAACATAATGTCAACAGCACGGCCCCACTAACAGTAACCAAAAAAAATAAAAGAAGAACAAATTTTTTTTTTAAATTATCTGTATTTAAATATGATGTACATTAGACCAGTAAAGACGGAATGAATTTTTGAATATTGAATATTGAATATTATTGATGCACAAAAAGAAAAAAAACCCACACAGAAAAGAAAGAGGAAAGAAAACAAACAAAGTAGAAACGTAAGACTCACTTTTGACAATGACTGAAATTTTTTTTTTCCACAGATCAGAGTACCTTTACTCCCCTTACCTTTACATACCTATGAATTAAACAAACTAAAGTAAACCAATAACTAAACCAAAATAACCTATAATTAACTACAAGGCCTATTTATAATAACCGTTGTCATAAACGTATAAACTAAATTAAAGTAAGACGTACCCTAACACAGGACATACCGAATTTTCTTTGGTATATATCTTATTTCTTTTTTACTTTTTCATGCTTTCAATAATAACATAGATTTAAATGTTTGATACTTGCAAAAGTTTGTCGCCATGAAATAGTAAGTTATATTTACTTTTCATAATTTGAATTATAAGATATTTTTACTTTTTCATGCTTTCAATAATAACATAGATTTAAATATTTGATACTTGCAAAAGTTTGTCGCCATGAAATAGTAAGTTATATTTACTTTTCATAATTTGAATTATAAGATATTTTTACTTTTTATACTTTTAATAATAACATAGATTTAAAAATTTGATAAAAACTTACTTGCGAAATTTAGTCGCAATGAAATAATGAGATAGTATGTACCTTGTTCGATACTTTCGATAATAAGATATATTTTAATATTTGATAATTACCTTAATGAATCAATATCTACCTATTTATTAAGATTCTCTAGATTTAAGGAGTACTTAACTACCATATTAATATGTTAGTATTAGTATGATTTGTAAATAAACGTTATAAGAAAATGGGAATGCTGGTTGATCCAATGATTTAGGAGGCACACAGGAGTTTGTATAGGGGCTGCTGGTATAAGGGTGCGGCTGCAGCCATGGATGAGGGTGGGCTAGCACCAGGCATCACACCACCAACGGTGATGCCCTATATTCGGCCGTCCTTGTTTATTATAACTTTATCTCTCTTTTCAGCATTTTTTTTTTCTAATCTTTTTGGCGGTTTTATTTGAATATTTTTTATTCCTTTTGCATTATGTATGTACATATATTGAGTTCCGGCCGGGCCGGAAATGAATTTTGATTGTAAGGCATGACAGTTTCTCTGTTTATGGCGCAGAGGACAGCAGTGAGGGCAAGAATCCGCCCCAGCCGACAATGACTAGTCACAGTGCACCCGAAATGTCATGCCAGCCTTCACTGTTGCTCTCAACAAAAATGCGTATTCCATAACAGATGGCGCCCAACGTGGGGCCCGATGCGTATTCATAACAGATGGCGCCCAACGGGGTGGCCCGACGTTTCGGCCAGATTGACCAGCCTGAGCTGGCATGAGAGGCTTCACTATCCCGCAAGTCCCAGGGGGCAGACCGTAGAAGCCGCCCTTCCTGCGTTGCGGCGGGATAGGTGGAGTTGATCTTGGCAGTTCGGATGGGGCGGTCGAACCGGAGCGGATGGCTTCTCCACGACTAAACGTCACGTATTCCATAACAGATGGCGCCCAACGGGGTGGCACGACGTTTCGGCCAGATTGACCAGCCTGAGCTGGCATGAGAGGCTTCACTATCCCGCAAGTCCCAGGGGGCAGGCCGTAGAAGCCGCCCTTCCTGCGTTGCGGCGGGATAGGTGGAGTTGATCTTGGCAGTTCGGATGGGGCGGTCGAACCGGAGCGGATGGCTTCTCCACGACTAAACGTCACGTCCTCCGGAGTTGGTATTCACCCGATGAGGCAGTGTTAAACGCACTTATTTTTTTTATTGCATTTTTTTTTGTGTTCAGTTGTCCGATATGTCGGCCATAGGCTTAGAACTATGAGTCCGCTAAGAGAGCAAAGATTTTTTTTTATAGTTTTAGCTTTAGCCGAATTTTTTTATAATAACGATTTTTTTTGTACGGCCCCAGTCTCGCTCCATAGGTCTGCGCGGAGCGGACAAGTCGGCTCGCGTACTGCGATGGAGTGGGCTGGGAGCCGAATTCTCAAGCGACTATCGGGGTCTCAGTTACTTCGCAAGTCTCAGGGGGCATGTCGCTACTGCCCTTCCTGCATTGCGGCGAGGTTTACTGGGACCGAAAGATAGATCAGCAACATTGTCGCGGTATTAGCACACCCTTCAAGACTCAGGGGGCCATGTATTTTCTGCCCCTTGCTGCATTGCGGTCGGGTGTGCTGCGACTGAAAGTAAATATGTGTTTTGTTTTGTTTTGATTCGAGCTTGTGCCTTACTAATGAGGGGAGGTCAGCATTCCCAATATACCTTAAAATATATATATATAACGATATTTTGGCAAATTACCACTTTGATTTTTTTTCCACGTATATTTCACACGTATATCTAACTAATCAACTTAATATGCCTATTTACTAATACACAGATAATAAGTTGTTTTGAGAGTTTTAACAGCGTTATTTATATTCAATACGCTAACTGATTTTTTTTTTTTTTGACTTGTCGGTTAAAAAAGTTTTTTTATTACACCTCCCGGTACGCGGTGGCGACTTTTGGATCTAGCCTTATCCAGATACGCGATAAATTAGTAGCTAGGAGGGGTAATAGCATAATAGCGATTTTTTTCTTTCCCCGGATACTCGGTTGCGCAATTGAGTGCGGTAAAGGCCAATTTCTTGGACTCTCTTCGACAATATTAAACCCGGAAGCAACCAAACTTTTTTTTTATAAATATTACTTGAGTTTTGGACTTGGTAGATTTCGAAATTCAGTTCATGGATCAGCTGGAAGATCGGATGAGTCAAGTGAGCACGCGAAGTTCGGCAAGAGGAAAGGGTGCTAAGTCACGAGGCCCCGGAAGGGATACTCCAGCCATGTCAAGTAATCGTCCACTGGTAATGCACTCACCAATCACTGATACAGGAGGAGAAGGCTTGCAACCGTCGACTTCCACTAATAATCCTGGTCCAGGTCTGAAGGTAGATAGCCGGAACTCCAACTTATGGGAGGCGACACCACTCGAGACATCCGGGCATAACATCTCCAGCGAATCTATAACAGCATTGGTAGGAAGACCACCAGAGGAGGCTAGAGCGTTGCCAGTGAACAACAATAGGGACATAAGCGGGACTGATAGGCGGCGCAAGAACGAAGGACCACCGGGAGAATCCTGGGCGGGCGTGCTTCAGCAACTCTTCCGCACTTCTCAGGAAGAAATGAGGACTGAGTTAGGGACAATGAGGGAAAATATTGACGCCTTGAGCGCGGCAGTAGCCACTTCGCAAGCAGCAACCAGACACCCAAGGGATTTCACTCCTCCAAGTCGTAGCCAACCTCAAGTTCCTCTTTATAGACAGCCACTACCCACAGCTAGTGTCTCCATTAAGCCGCAGGATTGGAAGGTGTCATACAACGGCACGGGTAGCGTGTCCGACTTCCTGTTCAAGTTAAACACCCTGTGCGAACGGACGCAATGCACATATGAGCAATTGATGGCAAGCTTCCACCTATTCTTGTCAGGACGAGCGGAGGAATGGTACTGGCTATTCACACGCCAAAATCCCAATGCGACCTATCCTTTCGGAGTCCCTCAATATGTCCATAGTGATAACGGGAGACAATTCATTTCAAAGGAAATGCATCAATTTATTAAGAACTACGGAATTGTTCACATTAAGACCGCGTTATATTCACCGCAGGCTAACGCCTCTGAACGAGTGAACAGAGAGATTGTTTCAAAGATCCGAATTTTCCTGAAAGACAAACAAGATCACATGGACTGGGATAAACACATTCCCGAAATTTTATCAGTTTTGAGAAGCGATTTTCACACGTCGATACAGTGCTCGCCCTATTTTGCTTTATTTGGACAAAATATGATTCAACACGCATCAGCCTATAAGATACTGGAACAACTCGGAAGCCTGAGACAAGATGACATCCCAGTGGCATGCGGAGCTGATAAGCTAGTAAACATTCGCGAACATATACGGAAGAATTTGGAAGAGGCCCAAGATAGAGCTACTCACACGTACAACAAAAGGGCTAGAGTAATAAACTACCGGGAAGGACAGGAAGTATTCCGGAGAAACTTCGCCTTAAGCAACTTCAAGCAGGGTATCAATGCCAAATTCTTACCGAAATATCTAAAATGCCGTGTTTTACGAAAAGTAGGCAATGCCCTGTACGACTTAGAAGATTTGAACGGCAAACCAGTTGGTAGGTTCCACGCTTCTGACATCCGACCGTGACATATCCATCCATCACGAAGAGCGTCTTAAAAGTAATCAGCATTCTTAATCTAAACATTTACAAGTCTTCTCAATACATTCATCAACACGTTTACAATTTTTTTATATATATTCAAGTTTTTCAAGACAAATCCAGCCGAGGGGTTGTCCTCGGACGCACGCAGATCGCCCGGGGTTCGGCCTTACATGGCTTTTCCGCGAAGCTAAGTTATGTAAGGTTTGAACTAGCGGAGGGGCTTTGCTGTAAAGACCTGCTAAGTCAGGCAAATTGGGGGAAGGCAACTCTAGCCGACGTAAGTCAACAGAGAACCTGGGCTCCTGAATGGCCGCGAAGCAATAATAAGAAACAAAAATAGCCACGGCACGTTTTCTAAACCACCTTTCTGGCGGGTTATAGCCAGACAAATATCCTTGTCGGAACAGCTAGGTTACCCTTAACGGTGTTAAACTAATGGTGTTGAACTAATGGAGGGCACGGTGTTAAGACTGGCAACAAGGGGGATAGGTCTCCTTGGACTGAACAAATAGGAAACCCCCGTAACCTCGAACTTCCAGCATTAAGTGGTCCGTTAGTTATTCTCGGGCATACACCTCACCTGACTTTTATCGCTAATTACCAGCTCTACCTAGCCAGTATGGGCCTAGCACCAGCCAAACTTCCCATTACTTTAACGGGCTCACCGTGGTTGACTATGGCTTGGGTGTCGACACCTTAGTCTCAATTGATTGTAACTACGCCAATACCGTAATTTAGACAGACTAATACCAAGACGACGGACAAGTGAGGGTAGCTGAAACCTTACCCGGAAGTTAAACCGTACGTTTTTTTTCAACCTTTCTGCTAAATTATCGCTTCGTGCGAGAGCGTAAGTGGCCCGGCGAACTTTATTCTGGGAGACTCTTTATCTCAGGGGTGAGTCGAGCCCCACGTTTGGTAAAACTCCAAATAACTTCGTGGCATTTTCCGCACGGCGGGCATGGAGCCCTTTCCTGTCCTCTTTCTCGACAGGTCTTCAAAGAGAAGCAGGTTTGTTATGGCTCTCCACGAAAACAATAAAATTGTGTCCGACTGGCAGCACAGCCGGTGGTGGGTCGTTGCAGGGTATTTAAATCCACCACAGCTCTAAAAAGGACAGGTACGGCAACCTCAACAACCGACCAATGAGAACTTGCCACCGCGGCAGTAACGATGGGCGGCCATACTGGCAAATATGACACAAAAGAAGATAGGCTCGGGTGACGTAGGTGAGAGAGAGACAACGGTATAGGGCACTAGTATGTACACACGAGAAATGTGGCGTGATTCCGCGTTAGCGAACGACCCGAGGAACGATCATGCGACACGACCGAGAGCATTGTTGGACGACACTTTATGAGAATCAGATATAGATCTTAGGAAAAAGAAAATATTTTCTCTGACAAATTTTAAGTTCAGGATAAGGATACGGTTCGTATATAAAAATGTGTGCACCGAAAAACAAATTAAATTAAAGTGAAGTGGAAAAAAATTGCACGCTATCGAAGATGGAGTAGCGATAACGCAGCACGAGCGCCAACATCAACATCATCACGTGGGGCTAACACCAGCGCCCATAGTCGCGCGCTTACACCAGCGCCAGCCAGCAGCAACAGCAACAGCGAAGTAGAACCCGCGCCAGCACACCAGCATATCAACAACTACCAGCAACATAATGTCAACAGCACGGCCCCACTAACAGTAACCAAAAAAAATAAAAGAAGAACAAATTTTTTTTTTAAATTATCTGTATTTAAATATGATGTACATTAGACCAGTAAAGACGGAATGAATTTTTGAATATTGAATATTGAATATTATTGATGCACAAAAAGAAAAAAAAACCCACACAGAAAAGAAAGAGGAAAGAAAACAAACAAAGTAGAAACGTAAGACTCACTTTTGACAATGACTGAAATTTTTTTTTTCCACAGATCAGAGTACCTTTACTCCCCTTACCTTTACATACCTATGAATTAAACAAACTAAAGTAAACCAATAACTAAACCAAAATAACCTATAATTAACTACAAGGCCTATTTATAATAACCGTTGTCATAAACGTATAAACTAAATTAAAGTAAGACGTACCCTAACACAGGACATACCGAATTTTCTTTGGTATATATCTTATTTCTTTTTTACTTTTTCATGCTTTCAATAATAACATAGATTTAAATGTTTGATACTTGCAAAAGTTTGTCGCCATGAAATAGTAAGTTATATTTACTTTTCATAATTTGAATTATAAGATATTTTTACTTTTTCATGCTTTCAATAATAACATAGATTTAAATATTTGATACTTGCAAAAGTTTGTCGCCATGAAATAGTAAGTTATATTTACTTTTCATAATTTGAATTATAAGATATTTTTACTTTTTATACTTTTAATAATAACATAGATTTAAAAATTTGATAAAAACTTACTTGCGAAATTTAGTCGCAATGAAATAATGAGATAGTATGTACCTTGTTCGATACTTTCGATAATAAGATATATTTTAATATTTGATAATTACCTTAATGAATCAATATCTACCTATTTATTAAGATTCTCTAGATTTAAGGAGTACTTAACTACCATATTAATATGTTAGTATTAGTATGATTTGTAAATAAACGTTATAAGAAAATGGGAATGCTGGTTGATCCAATGATTTAGGAGGCACACAGGAGTTTGTATAGGGGCTGCTGGTATAAGGGTGCGGCTGCAGCCATGGATGAGGGTGGGCTAGCACCAGGCATCACACCACCAACGGTGATGCCCTATATTCGGCCGTCCTTGTTTATTATAACTTTATCTCTCTTTTAAGCATTTTTTTTTTCTATTCTTTTTGGCGGTTTTATTTGAATATTTTTTATTCCTTTTGCATTATGTATGTACATATATTGAGTTCCGGCCGGGCCGGAAATGAATTTTGATTGTAAGGCATGACAGTTTCTCTGTTTATGGCGCAGAGGACAGCAGTGAGGGCAAGAATCCGCCCCAGCCGACAATGACTAGTCACAGTGCACCCGAAATGTCATGCCAGCCTTCACTGTTGCTCTCAACAAAAATGCGTATTCCATAACAGATGGCGCCCAACGTGGGGCCCGATGCGTATTCATAACAGATGGCGCCCAACGGGGTGGCCCGACGTTTCGGCCAGATTGACCAGCCTGAGCTGGCATGAGAGGCTTCACTATCCCGCAAGTCCCAGGGGGCAGACCGTAGAAGCCGCCCTTCCTGCGTTGCGGCGGGATAGGTGGAGTTGATCTTGGCAGTTCGGATGGGGCGGTCGAACCGGAGCGGATGGCTTCTCCACGACTAAACGTCACGTATTCCATAACAGATGGCGCCCAACGGGGTGGCACGACGTTTCGGCCAGATTGACCAGCCTGAGCTGGCATGAGAGGCTTCACTATCCCGCAAGTCCCAGGGGGCAGGCCGTAGAAGCCGCCCTTCCTGCGTTGCGGCGGGATAGGTGGAGTTGATCTTGGCAGTTCGGATGGGGCGGTCGAACCGGAGCGGATGGCTTCTCCACGACTAAACGTCACGTCCTCCGGAGTTGGTATTCACCCGATGAGGCAGTGTTAAACGCACTTATTTTTTTTATTGCATTTTTTTTTGTGTTCAGTTGTCCGATATGTCGGCCATAGGCTTAGAACTATGAGTCCGCTAAGAGAGCAAAGATTTTTTTTTATAGTTTTAGCTTTAGCCGAATTTTTTTATAATAACGATTTTTTTTGTACGGCCCCAGTCTCGCTCCATAGGTCTGCGCGGAGCGGACAAGTCGGCTCGCGTACTGCGATGGAGTGGGCTGGGAGCCGAATTCTCAAGCGACTATCGGGGTCTCAGTTACTTCGCAAGTCTCAGGGGGCATGTCGCTACTGCCCTTCCTGCATTGCGGCGAGGTTTACTGGGACCGAAAGATAGATCAGCAACATTGTCGCGGTACTAGCACACCCTTCAAGACTCAGGGGGCCATGTATTTTCTGCCCCTTGCTGCATTGCGGTCGGGTGTGCTGCGACTGAAAGTAAATATGTGTTTTGTTTTGTTTTGATTCGAGCTTGTGCCTTACTAATGAGGGGAGGTCAGCATTCCCAATATACCTTAAAATATATATATATAACGATATTTTGGCAAATTACCACTTTGATTTTTTTTCCACGTATATTTCACACGTATATCTAACTAATCAACTTAATATGCCTATTTACTAATACACAGATAATAAGTTGTTTTGAGAGTTTTAACAGCGTTATTTATATTCAATACGCTAACTGATTTTTTTTTTTTTTTGACTTGTCGGTTAAAAAAGTTTTTTTATTACACCTCCCGGTACGCGGTGGCGACTTTTGGATCTAGCCTTATCCAGATACGCGATAAATTAGTAGCTAGGAGGGGTAATAGCATAATAGCGATTTTTTTCTTTCCCCGGATACTCGGTTGCGCAATTGAGTGCGGTAAAGGCCAATTTCTTGGACTCTCTTTGACAATATTAAACCCGGAAGCAACCAAACTTTTTTTTTATAAATATTACTTGAGTTTTGGACTTGGTAGATTTCGAAATTCAGTTCATGGATCAGCAGGAAGATCGGATGAGTCAAGTGAGCACGCGAAGTTCGGCAAGAGGAAAGGGTGCTAAGTCACGAGGCCCCGGAAGGGATACTCCAGCCATGTCAAGTAATCGTCCACTGGTAATGCACTCACCAATCACTGATACAGGAGGGGAAGGCTTGCAACCGTCGACTTCCACTAATAATCCTGGTCCAGGTCTGAAGGTAGATAGCCGGAACTCCAACTTATGGGAGGCGACACCACTCGAGACATCCGGGCATAACATCTCCAGCGAATCTATAACAGCATTGGTAGGAAGACCACCAGAGGAGGCTAGAGCGTTGCCAGTGAACAACAATAGGGACATAAGCGGGACTGATAGGCGGCGCAAGAACGAAGGACCACCGGGAGAATCCTGGGCGGGCGTGCTTCAGCAACTCTTCCGCACTTCTCAGGAAGAAATGAGGACTGAGTTAGGGACAATGAGGGAAAATATTGACGCCTTGAGCGCGGCAGTAGCCACTTCGCAAGCAGCAACCAGACACCCAAGGGATTTCACTCCTCCAAGTCGTAGCCAACCTCAAGTTCCTCTTTATAGACAGCCACTACCCACAGCTAGTGTCTCCATTAAGCCGCAGGATTGGAAGGTGTCATACAACGGCACGGGTAGCGTGTCCGACTTCCTGTTCAAGTTAGACACCCTGTGCGAACGGACGCAATGCACATATGAGCAATTGATGGCAAGCTTCCACCTATTCTTGTCAGGACGAGCGGAGGAATGGTACTGGCTATTCACACGCCAAAATCCCAATGCGACCTATCCTTTCCTATGCTACTCAATCAAACGGGAATTCGGTACTCTAAAAGGCGACCACGAAATAATGATGGAAATATCGATGCGGCGACAGAAAGCCAGTGAATCTTACGATTCCTTCCATACAGACATTTTAGCCATGAACGCACGACTAAGGGAACCGATGGCAGAGAATTTATTGATAGAGATACTAAAAAGGAATGCAACCAGTAGTCTGAAGCTGATGCTGTTTAACGCAGAAGCGAAGTCTTTACATGACTTGCGTGATATTGCCAGGAGGGCTGAACAGGTGCTGAAGAAGAATCGAAGTCTAGTTCCGCACTACCCTTCGAGACAGGTCAACGAGACAGGTATGACTCCCACGGACGAATGTGAGGGAGACACCAACGGCGAGGGTGATCCACAGGTAGCGGCACTGAATTATCAAAGGATGCGGAAGCCAGACTATTCAGGTATCCAGTGTTGGAACTGCGATCAGATGGGCCATTCTTACATCTATTGCGAAGAGCCGGTGAAAGCTACCTTTTGCTTCAAGTGTGGACTGAAAGGAGTGGTAACACCGAAGTGTCCGCGGGATCATCGTAAACTGGGAAACCGGAACCCGAGCGAGAAAACAGTCGGGGATTCTCGTTCGGCCCCCTAGCCCCCGAAGCAGGCAGTACACGAAACGAAGGATCGTGTACCGAACCAAGAAGTAGTAGCACAGGAATCGGTCGTATGCATGGAGGTTTCAATTGTACAGAAAATAGTAATAGTCCCGCGAATAAGCCCCAATTCCTAAACACAGGTGATCCAAATTGTTCGGTCAGAAGTGCTGACTCTGCTGGTGAGGTGATTTTTCAAGCCAATGCCCATCCAGTTCGTATTTTGAAAGCCTCGAGTAGGGATGCTTCTTGTCAGGCCCAGTTTTCCGGTAGCTTAGAGCAGAGGGAAGAGGATTATAGGCGGAAAAGGGCAGACATTTTTGCAGAGGAACCCCAGTTTATAGTTTCAGAAAATGTTTTGAAGTGCAGGAGAAGATATTGTAATCGTACAAAAATGCGCAAAATGTTGCAAAGTACCAGGGTTCTGCTTACCCAAGATGAACGCCCACTGGTGAAAGTAAAAGTTAGTGATGGTTTCGTTGTCGGTCTTTTGGATTCCGGCGCAACCGTTTCCATTTTGGGGAAGGGATGCGAGGAATTTCTAAGCGAAAATAACTTGAATTATCGTCCCTTACACGCGCATGTTTATACTGCCAGCGGTAATAAGCAGAAAATACTCGGTTCAATATCTCTGCCTGTTACTTTCAAGAATCTCACTCGAACTATTCGATTCTATTTAGTCCCTTCGCTAGTTCAAGAAGCATATCTTGGGGTTGACTTCTGGAAGGCATTTGCGTTAGCACCTAATTTATTTCCGTGTGTCTCTTCTTAAGATTTGCAAAACGAAGATGAGCCTAATTTCCATCAGCTCACCCCGAATCAGAAGATAGCATTGCAAGAGGTGGTTCAAGAGTTTCCGTCATTCGAAAAGCTAGGATTAGGGCAGACAAATTTTGTTACGCACCATATAGACACGGGTGACGCCGTTCCAATCAAAAGCAAGCATTTTCCTCTTTCACCACCGAGACAAGCGGAGGCTTTCAGCGAAATCGACCGGCTTCTTAAAATGGGCGTAATCGAGGAATCGAACTCACCGTGGTGTAGCCCCGTGGTCCTCGTACGGAGACCAGGCAAGGTCAGGTTGTGCATAGATTCCAGGAAGGTGAATGCGGTCACTAAAAAGGACTCCTACCCGCTGCCGCACATTAACGGATTGCTAAGCAGACTAAAGGACACGTACTTTTTAAGTGGAATTGATTTTAAAGATGCCTTCTTCCAAATCAAATTAACGGAATCATCAAAGGAGAAAACAGCATTTGCAGTTCCTGGAAAGCCCTTATATCACTTTAAAGTAATGCCCTTTGGCTTGTGCAACGGCCCTCAAGCGATGAGTCGGCTGATGGATAAAGCTATTCCGTCACGCTTGCGAGAGAACGTCTTCGTTTACCTGGATGATTTGATGGTGTGCAGCTCGAATTTCTCGGAACACATGGGATTGCTTAAGGAGGTGGCAAAATGTTTGCGGAATGCAGGACTTACAATCAACGTCGAAAAGAGTAAATTTTGCCAGAAGGAAATTCGTTATCTCGGGTATTTGATAGGTAATGGATGTATGAAAGTAGACCCTGGCAAGATTGAAGCGGTGAAGAATTTCCCGATTCCGAAATCCCCTCGTCAGGTTCATAGATTTGTAGGGATGGCCAACTGGTATAGGTCCTTCATCACCAACTTCGCTGATTTGGCAGGCCCTTTGACAGACTGTCTTCGTAAATCACCTGGCCCTTTTAAGTTAACTCCTGAGGTCGTCGAAGCTTTCGAAAAGTTAAAGGTCTCGTTAAGTTCGGCGTCGGTTTTGGCGCAGCCCGATTTCACAAAAGAGTTCGTAATCCAATGTGATGCCTCCAAAATAGGGGTAGGAGGAGTGTTATTCCAGCTAGACGACGAGGGAGCGGAACATCCTATAGCTTTTGTGTCGAAGAAGCTCAACAATGCCCAGCGCAACTATACGGTCACCGAGCTGGAATGCCTCGCAGCCATAGTTAGCGTCAAGCGTTTTAGACCATATGTAGAGGGATTGCCCTTCCGAATCATTACAGACCATTCAAGCCTTAAGTGGCTGATGACGCAAAAGGATCTGAGTGGAAGATTGGCGAGATGGTCACTATTGCTGCAACGATATACCTTTAAAATGGAGCATCGAAAAGGGTCTCTGAACGTTGTTCCAGACACTCTTTCGCGCTTTGACGTAGACGAACTGTCACCTACGGCGCCACAAGAAATTGAC
Source organism: Philophylla caesio (assembly GCA_963971545.1). Classification (NCBI taxonomy): domain Eukaryota; kingdom Metazoa; phylum Arthropoda; class Insecta; order Diptera; family Tephritidae; genus Philophylla; species Philophylla caesio. The sequence goes on along the minus strand of OZ020608.1, from coordinate 33,290,950 downwards.
CTAGCATCACCAGAATTTGAAGACGTAGAATACTCAGAACTCCGCGAGACGGTTAAAACCAACCAGGAAAGGCTGCCTGATTTACGCATAGCTGGCAACAAAGTTTACAAAAGAGTCATGTTTCGGAGAGGTGTGGAAGAAGAAGAAGATTCGCTGTGGCGTTTGTGGCTACCGAACAGGCTGACGGAGTCTGCAATCGAATGCTCGCACGACTCGAATGCCAGTTACCACGGAGGTTGGCAAAAAACCTTAGAGCGAATTCGACAGAAATACTTCTGGCCGCAGATGGCTAAGGATGTAAGGAACTATGTGAAGCGATGTGAAACCTGTAAAAGCGCTAAGGCCACCAACCAAGTATCCAGACCACCTATGGGCAACGCATTTGTGTCAGATAGACCATTTCAACGGCTCTATTGCGACTTCTTGGGACCGTACCCGGGATCCAAGCGGAAAAACCAGTTTCTCTTTATAGTGCTCGATCATTTTTCAAAGTATGTTTTTCTAAAACCAATGCAGAACGCGACGTCGTCAAATGTCACTAGCTTCTTTTCTACAGAAATATTTCCAGCTTTCGGAGTCCCTCAATATGTCCATAGTGATAACGGGAGACAATTCATTTCAAAGGAAATGCATCAATTTATTAAGAACTACGGAATTGTTCACATTAAGACCGCGTTATATTCACCGCAGGCTAACGCCTCTGAACGAGTGAACAGAGAGATTGTTTCAAAGATCTGAATTTTCCTGAAAGACAAACAAGATCACATGGACTGGGATAAACACATTCCCGAAATTTTATTAGTTTTGAGAAGCGATTTTCACACGTCGATACAGTGCTCGCCCTATTTTGCTTTATTTGGACAAAATATGATTCAACACGCATCAGCCTATAAGATACTGGAACAACTCGGAAGCCTGAGACAAGATGACATCCCAGTGGCATGCGGAGCTGATAAGCTAGTAAACATTCGCGAACATATACGGAAGAATTTGGAAGAGGCCCAAGATAGAGCTACTCACACGTACAACAAAAGGGCTAGAGTAATAAACTACCGGGAAGGACAGGAAGTATTCCGGAGAAACTTCGCCTTAAGCAACTTCAAGCAGGGTATCAATGCCAAATTCTTACCGAAATATCTAAAATGCCGTGTTTTACGAAAAGTAGGCAATGCCCTGTACGACTTAGAAGATTTGAACGGCAAACCAGTTGGTAGGTTCCACGCTTCTGACATCCGACCGTGACATATCCATCCATCACGAAGAGCGTCTTAAAAGTAATCAGCATTCTTAATCTAAACATTTACAAGTCTTCTCAATACATTCATCAACACGTTTACAATTTTTTTATATATATTCAAGTTTTTCAAGAAAAATCCAGCCGAGGGGTTGTCCTCGGACGCACGCAGATCGCCCGGGGTTCGGCCTTACATGGCTTTTCCGCGAAGCTAAGTTATGTAAGGTTTGAACTAGCGGAGGGGCTTTGCTGTAAAGACCTGCTAAGTCAGGCAAATTGGGGGAAGGCAACTCTAGCCGACGTAAGTCAACAGAGAACCTGGGCTCCTAGGCGGTCGGGGACTATTAGCCCAGTATTCTCCCCGAGCAGCTATAACAGAAAGGTAGATCACATGCACTCCCACCGGGAGTCGTGATTTATTCAACAATCCGTTTACCACTAGGACTGTCATTTTAGGAGTTTGGACGAGTTCTCCTCAAAATGTCTACCCAATTATTTTTCAGAGTTTGGACGAGTTTTCCATTAAGAAAATGTCCTGAATAGCCGCGAAGCAATAATAAGAAACAAAAATAGCCACGGCACGTTTTCTAAACCACCTTTCTGGCGGGTTATAGCCAGACAAATATCCTTGTCGGGACAGCTAGGTTACCCTTAACGGTGTTAAACTAATGGTGTTGAACTAATGGAGGGCACGGTGTTAAGACTGGCAACAAGGGGGATAGGTCTCCTTGGACTGAACAAATAGGAAACCCCCGTAACCTCGAACTTCCAGCATTAAGTGGTCCGTTAGTTATTCTCGGGCATACACCTCACCTGACTTTTATCGCTAATTACCAGCTCTACCTAGCCAGTATGGGCCTAGCACCAGCCAAACTTCCCATTACTTCAACGGGCTCACCGTGGTTGACTATGGCTTGGGTGTCGACACCTTAGTCTCAATTGATTGTAACTACGCCAATACCGTAATTTAGACAGACTAATACCAAGACGACGGACAAGTGAGGGTAGCTGAAACCTTACCCGGAAGTTAAACCGTACGTTTTTTTTCAACCTTTCTGCTAAATTATCGCTTCGTGCGAGAGCGTAAGTGGCCCGGCGAACTTTATTCTGGGAGACTCTTTATCTCAGGGGTGAGTCGAGCCCCACGTTTGGTAAAACTCCAAATAACTCCGTGGCATTTTCCGCACGGCGGGCATGGAGCCCTTTCCTGTCCTCTTTCTCGACAGGTCTTCAAAGAGAAGCAGGTTTGTTATGGCTCTCCACGAAAACAATAAAATTGTGTCCGACTGGCAGCACAGCCAATGGTGGGTCGTTGCAGGGTATTTAAATCCACCACAGCTCTAAAAAGGACAGGTACGGCAACCTCAACAACCGACCAATGAGAACTTGCCACCGCGGCAGTAACGATGGTCGGCCATACTGGCAAATATGACACAAAAGAAGATAGGCTCGGGTGACGTAGGTGAGAGAGAGACAACGGTATAGGGCACTAGTATGTACACACGAGAAATGTGGCGTGATTCCGCGTTAGCGAACGACCCGAGGAACGATCATGCGACACGACCGAGAGCATTGTTGGACGACACTTTATGAGAAGCAGATATAGATCTTAGGAAAAAGAAAATATTTTCTCTGACAAATTTTAAGTTCAGGATAAGGATACGGTTCGTATATAAAAATGTGTGCACCGAAAAACAAATTAAATTAAAGTGAAGTGGGAAAAAATTGCACGCTATCGAAGATGGAGTAGCGATAACGCAGCACGAGCGCCAACACCAACATCATCACGTGGGGCTAACACCAGCGCCCATACTAGCGCGCAAACACCCGCACCAGCACGTCAGGGTAACGCCAGCGTCAGCAACCAGCAGCGCCAATAGTTTCGCGCAACCACGAACAGGAGCGCCGGTAGTAGCGCACAAACACCGCGCCTGCACGGCAAGCTAACTCCAGCGCCCGTAGAGCGCGCTAACATCAGGACCAACTCCAACAGTGACAACGGCGAGGTAACCACGCACTAGCACCACCGCGATACCCAGCGTAATAAGAGCGCGCTAACATCATGACCAACTCTAACACCAACATCAGCACGTGGGGCTAACACCAGCGCCCATAGTAGCGCGCAAATACCCGCACCAGCACGTCGGGGTAAGACCAGCGCCAGCAACCAGCAGCGCCATTAGTTTCGCGCAACTACGAACAGGAGCGCCAGTAGTAGCGCACAAACACCGCGCCTGCGCGGCAAGCACACTCCAGCGCCCGTAGAGCGCGTTAACATCATGACCAGCTCTAACACCAACATCAGCACGTGGGGCTAACACCAGCGCCCATAGTAGCGCACAAACGCCCGCACCAGCACGTCGGGGTAAGACCAGCGCCAGCAACCAGCAGCGCCATTAGTTTCGCGCAACCACGAACAGGAGCGCCAGTAGTAGCGCACAAACACCGCGCCTGCACGGCAAGCACACTCCAGCGCTCGTAGAGCGCGCTAACATCATGACCAGCTCTAACACCAACATCAGCACGTGGGGCTAACACCAGCGCCCATAGTAGCGCGCAAACACCCGCACCAGCACGTCACGCTAACACCAGCGCCAGCAAACCGTAGCGCCCATAGTCGCGCGCTTACACCAGCGCCAGCCAGCAGCAACAGCAACAGCGAAGTAGAACCCGCGCCAGCACACCAGCATATCAACAACTACCAGCAACATAATGTCAACAGCACGGCCCCACTAAAGCCTGCTGCAACGGTGGGTGAGTCCACAACTCAGTAACCAAAAAAAAAAAATAAAAGAAGAACAAATTTTTTTTTAAATTATCTGTATTTAAATATGATGTACATTAGACCAGTAAAGACGGAATGACTTTTTGAATATTATATCATTGATGTATATTGTATTATTATTATTAAGATGGATATTACTTTATAATTGTTAGCTATTCACTGGTATGAACACCAGCACAAAACGAAAAAAAAAACCCACACAGAAAAGAAAGAGGAAAGAAAACAAAGTAGAAACGTAACACTCACTTTTGACAATGACTGAAATTTTTCTTTTCCACAGATCAGAGTACCTTTACTCCCCTTACCTTTACATACCTATGAATTAAACAAACTAAAGTAAACCAATAACTAAACCAAAATAACCTATAATTAACTACAAGGCCTATTTATAATAACCGTTGTCATAAACGTATAAACTAAATTAAAGGAAGACGTACCCTAACACAGGACATACGGAATTTTCTTTGGTATATATCTTATTTCTTTTTTACTTTTTCATGCTTTCAATAATAACATAGATTTAAATATTTGATACTTGCAAAAGATTGTCGCCATGAAATAGTAAGTTATATTTACTTTTCATAATTTGAATTATAAGATGTTTTTACTTTTCATGCTTTCAATAATAACATAGATTTAAATATTTGATACTTGCAAAAGATTGTCGCCATGAAATAGTAAGTTATATTTACTTTTCATAATTTGAATTATAAGATATTTTTACTTTTCATACTTTCAATAATAACATAGATTTAAAAATTTGATAAAAACTTACTTGCGAAATTTAGTCGCAATGAAATAATGAGATAGTATCTACCTTGTTCGATACTTTCGATAATAAGATATATTTTAATATTTGATAATTACCTTAATGAATCAATATCTACCTATTTATTAAGATTCTCTAGATTTAAGGAGTACTTAACTACCAAATTAATATGTTAGTATTAGTATGATTTGTAAATAAACGTTATAAGAAAATGGGAATGCTGGTTGATCCAATGATTTAGGAGGCACACAGGAGTTTGTATAGGGGCTGCTGGTATAAGGGTGCGACTGCAGCCATGGATGAGGGTGGGCTAGCACCAGGCATCACACCACCAACGGTGATGCCCTATATTCGGCCGTCCTTGTTTATTATAACTTTATCTCTCTTTTCAGCATTTTTTTTTCTATTCTTTTTGGCGGTTTTATTTGAATATTTTTTATTCCTTTTGCATTATGTATGTACATATATTGAGTTCCGGCCGGGCCGGAAATGAATTTTGATTGTAAGGCATGACAGTTTCTCTGTTTATGGCGCAGAGGACAGCAGTGAGGGCAAGAATCCGCCCCAGCCGACAATGACTAGCCACAGTGCACCCGAAATGTCATGCCAGCCTTCACTTTTGCTCTCAACAAAAATGCGTATTCCATAACACAGCACACAAAACAAACCTGCAATACCCAAAGGGACTAAAATTACTGACTATCTACCTATTCTTACCGCGAAGGCATATCCGAGATAAAATATACCGTTTTAGAATCTAACCCCGCGACAAGGGACGACGGAAAATCGTGTATTTATTATCAAAAATCAGAATAAATTATTACGTAAAAGAATTCGAGATTTAAGGGGAGTTTTTGATGATTTTGCCTTTAGAGAGACTCATTCCAGCACATCATACTAAACATTCGATCGGTGAAATTGTGACTGATGCTCAAATTTACGACAATGATTTAACAAGTCTTAGTGAAACAGAACTGAACTCTGAAATTCTCCTATGGCATCAGAATTGCAAAAAAGACGGTTTTAAAACAGCTGAAACGGCAATTGACGTCTTGCTAATTTTAGATTCAAAAAAATGGCGTTCCTTTTTTCAAAACATTTCTATACTGTTGCAGTTGCTACTACTCCTGTGATTTCAGCCCCAGCGGAGCCAGAGAGAATCGACGCAATGGTTTGGCATTGGCAATTAGAGGGCTGCATGAGCACATTCATTTCTTCTGTTAGCCGGATTACACGAATGTGAATGCGGTGCTCATTCAACTCAGGCACTCATGCGATCATAAATATGTGTACTTACAGAAAAAAAAGAGACCAATATGGGTACTCTCTGCTTATGATTTAAGGGATGTACAAATTTGTCTCTTCGCTACGCTCATTTATAGTCATCGATCATTCATGCATTCACGGCCTGCCCGGATTTTGCACGAATGTGACGAATGTGGCGGACGTTGCGCAGGGAGACACCAGCAAAGGCACATACATACATACATATGTAAGGTGCAGCTAGCGATGGCTGTTATTATGTGTGTACGTAACAACGCTTAGCATATGCGTTGTTTTCGCTTATGCTTACTACTTTGTTATTAAAGCGGATGGATAACTGATTAGAAAATTCTTTTAACTCATGTTATTTATACAATACTATTATTATTTAAGACTTAAATAATATTGATGTAAATAAAATATTAGTGGACATTTGACTTCATTAAATTATCCAAATAATCCTCAAAGATAATTTGAAATTTGAATATTTAAATATTTTCTGAGTTGTTTTTTTGATATTATTACTTTTCCACAATTCAATGTACATATGTACTATGTGGGAATTAATTAAATATAATGGTTTTTTTGGAATAAATTCGAAATGTCTTATGTATGAATATGTTTTATAATACCATTGAAACTATAGTGCACTTCCATTTTCAAAAATCAGAACCAGAAACTTTATAATTTTTTTTCAAAGGTATACAGAACATGATATAGGATCACACACAGGAAGGGAATATATGTATGCATATGTGTTCACAAGCGCAGACGCACACTATGCATACGCACAATACCCAGCCAGCATTTGCTTGAAATTTGGCGATATATCATTTGCGTGAATCTTAGGCGAATCGCGCAGATGAAAATTTAGCGATATGCAGCTTGTGTGTATCGCCTGTTTATCACCATGTTAATAAATTGGCGAGACATTATTCTAGTGAATTGCCTACGATTCACCTAGATGTAAGATTGGCGACATTGGCTCGTGCCTGTGAGATAACGGTATTAATTTGTCGCGAATTTATCATCCAAACCATAATATGATGAAAAATATGAATATTTCTTTGCGTTTTTGTGCAAATCAAAGTGACAATGAGCATTCAGTTGTTGACTCTTGAAGTGTAACAAGTATTTTTGTGCGTGCATAAAATTTTTTAATATTATAATATAATAAATATACTAAATTTATTAAAATCAATTTGTTATCTAAGGTAAATATATATATACAAAAATTGATTATTATTTAAAAGTGGTTAATTGGCAATTTAATAATAAGTGGTGCAAAATTTTAATAAATTATTTAAAAAAAATGTTGCTAGCTAGCGAATATTTATAAAAGGGTTTTACTACCATACATTATACCCACACATAAATAGACATATGTACGTATATAAATACGTATATATATATGTATGCACCTCAGCGTCAAAAGCAGGTTACAGTTGTATGCAATACTTACAATGTTTTTAACACAAATCCTTTCCGTTAATTCTTTATAAAATAATATCGTATTCATTAACTAGAACCATATCAATTAAAGTTTCAAAACTTGTACAGAGTGCAAACATTTTCCAAATATCAAAGTTTTCCATCCAAAATTTCTAACGTTTTAATGAGAAATTGAAAATTTCTAACATTTTAGTGAGAGTCTTAAGAAATTCTGTATATAAAAACATTGTGAAAATTTTTTCTAAATATGTTTTCTTTCCATTTACATTTGCGCCTACATATGTGCATTGACTTTATTATAAGTGTATGCATTTATTTTATATTTACTTATTAATTTCAGTAAAATTCAATGTAGATTATGCATGTATGTATGTACGTAAATATGAAGAGACATACAATTATTGAATTTTTTCTATTTCATGCTTATATAATGTAGCCGCTATCATTTGCAAAAATTGGCGCCGTCATAAAATCTTTCAGTCGAATGTGGTCTCATACAGCCGGATGTGGTCTCATACATCCGAATGCGCATGACTAGTTGTACAACATATTTGGCACTCTTTGTACAACGAATGCCTCTCTTTCTGAATGCGACTGAGCGCAGTATTCTCAGCTATCTGCACACTCATTCAGTCGTCGCGCTTGCTGTGAGCAGAATGCGTAGAATGTTGCGCTTACGTGTGAATGTGTTAAAACGGCAAATGAGTACATTCATGCAGACGTCTATTGGCAATGTTCATAAGGATACTGAAATTTCAGTGGAAGAGATAGTACACATTTTGCAAGCTCAAACCTAGACGTTTTGAAACTTTGGATTGGGCGGTGGACGATGAGTCTGACGAATAACAATGCGATTATTTTTAGCATAGTTCACGAGAGATTGGCGTCAATTTTCATGTGTATAAATTCTAAGTTTTATATTCAATCATAGTTGATTACTTGAATTTATTGTACGAATTTTGTTAAATATATGATATAGTATCGACTACGATAAAATGAATAGCCGATTTCAAATTTCTTACTCCGGCCCCATCCGATTCAAAATCCTACATCCGACACGACGCAAATGAACACCAATAAGTTTTTCGGTGGCCCCAAATATCTTCAATTTGGTGCTGGGTCGCTTAACAATACGAAAGTAACCACAAACGCAAACATGCGCCAACAATTACATACACATATGTATACATTTAGTACATGTTGGCATACTTTTATATCATGTCGGACAAGCATCTTGTAAACCATACTAAAGGTATTTCAAGTGTTTTCATTTCATCATTGTCGATTGTCAACCATGTTGGCGTTTAAATGAGATTTTTAACATGACAGTCGTAACATAATTTCGTAGCGACATCTGCGTTGTCAAGGTTTGCTTGTATTACCGTAGCTAAATAAAATGTAACCGTACACGTTCATTCATACATACATATGTATGTATGTATGTATGTACATAAACGTGTTCATACTGTGATTTGTGTGGTATCGGAGTAGTCGCGAGTGCAGATCATGTATTCTTGATGTGGACACGCTTTAACGACCAAAGGACTAAATATTCAGGAAACAGCAAATTCGCTTAAGTCATTATCCGGAAGCAATCGTGATTTACATGCGAATGGAACGCAGCCAACGGCATTATTTCATCAACGATGAAAATTCTAAGAAGAGAAGAATGACTAAAACGCAGAGGCGTCAGCGCAATTCTACCAAAAATAACATATCATGAAACGTAGCCAGTGGTACATCGAAATCTGGGCCTTTTCGACTGCTCCTAATTTTAAAAGATTTTGTCCAAGCTACTATCTTCATTGGTACCTAAGCCGTTCCAACCGCCTAGTGGTGCTCTGTGGTCGCTCCTTGTGCAATCGGGCAGATCGGAATCTCTGACTTTCCGACTGCTTACACGAAAATAGAGCTGCTTCCCAAGGCTTCAGAGCGGTGGTGAAATATACACATTTAGGCGTTGACGCGGATTGGAACCTAGGACGTTCCAACCGCAAAAAGACGCAACGAGAAAAAAAGAATATATTAGTATATTTATTTCAGAGTGCGTAGAGCGCTCAAAATTTCCCCTTCTTCTTTCGAGTAATAACTCATAAAAAACAGAAAAAATCGTTCAACGCTTCACTCTCGCATAAACTCAATTCAACAATTCAGCCGCGAATTTGATTTTTTTATTGCTTTATTGTCGTGATTGTCAAAACCGTCAACTTTTTTTACGTGTTTTTGTCTATTTACTTTGGAATCAATCAGCTGATTATGACAATCGCAACAAAAAAGGAAAACAAAATACACGTTTATTTTGTATTTGCAGGGATGCCACCAGCTTGAATGAATTCGCCTTGATGATTACTATGTATTTTGATGTGAAATTTAAACGCTCAGTCACGCACATTTTTTGTTTGAAACAAAATCAATCGAATACTTTAATTACTCAAACAATTGTACTTTTAAATGAAAGATAAACTTAAAACAAAACTCAATTGCCGACGTATTTAGCGAACGATTTCCGCTTAAACTGTTTTTACCATGGCTTACGTCACCTAAAATAGTTTTCCCTAATTAAAGGAAACAACTCATTTGCAATTATAAATTAAAAGTTAATATAATTTTTTCATTATAATTGAATGTCGTACTCTTCATAAAAATTTATATTTCTAAATGAGGTTTTCAGAACTCAGCCTAGAACGATGTCTTGTTAGTATTAAAGATAGAGCACTAAATGTTCGTTATACAGACGTTTGGCTTCTTGGCACAGGTATTATTGTGATTGCTTACTAAGAGTAGGTTAAAGAAACTGCAAATTTTCCAATGAATAAATTGAGCAATATTAATTATGTTAGGCATATCGGCGAAAGCCAATGTTAATCACTTTATAGCTCGCAAGATATAAGTTTTATAAAAAATGTATATACTAAGTATTTTTTATTACAAAAAGTCATATGTAAAGTCAGATTTATAAAAAAATGTTTAAAAATAAAGTAAAATTTTTCATACGTTTGTTAAATAAAAAAAAGTCGTTAAAAATTATGTTTGCACGATTTTAACCTTTTTTTAAATATATGTACATACATATGTTAATAATAATAAATAATAAACTGATGAAGGGTGTCATGAAGAATTGTCTGATAAAAAAAATTGAAAACAAAATCTATTTTTGCTTTAATTTGCGTTTACTGACATTTTAGGACTTCCTCTGCAACATTTCCAAAATTCGCGCATAAACAGTTTTTGACCAATCGAAAGAGTGTGAAATGGCTCTTATCTACATAAAAGCATTTGTTATTATAAAAGAAAAAAATTCATATCAAATTAACTTGAGGAATACGATTAAGTTGGAAAAGGGGCTGATGGGGGTTAATTCTAACTTACCACTGCCTGGTTTTTTTGTAATAAGTCCATATTTGCTTTTATCAGCATTTGAAAATCTTCCAATTTTTGCACTGTATATTTTAGAAAAAACTCGCTAAACTTTTTTAAATGCAAGTCACATACAAAGCTGCTTTAATAAAGGCGAATGTTAAAAACATAAAAATTCAAAACTTACAAAATGAGTGGTAAGTAAATCGATAGGGGCACAATAGATCTTAAGGTCGCAGTGCTATCTCCCCTAACAACAATAATTATAAAATCGATGCTTTCAAAATCAGACTGACTGTACATGATACAATAATTTTTAGATGTAGATTCACTCTCACATTTCAGACGCCATATTAACCATTTGACAGGAACCGTGTCCTGGATTTTCGTGCTACCAATTTCTTATTAAAAAAATCCTCTATTTTTTAGCGTCATAATGCAGTAATACTAAACTAAATAAGATCTTTTAAATTAAGTTATCCGTTTTTGGATTTCTCGTAAAGTTTTCCGGGATTTGAGTAAAATGTTGTCGCATGTGCAAGCTCGAAGCGATTTCGTCCAATTTTTACATACGAAAATTCTCCATATAAATTCCGTGCTTTGAACACTCGGAAAAATATTGTCGCATGCTCAAATTGCCTTGGACTAAATTTTAAAATATGTAAAATGTTTATACCCCAGCGTACTTGTACACAAGGGTATTATAACTTTGTTCGCATAACGGTTGTTTGTAACAGCATAAAATAATCGAGATAGATATAGACATACATATATATACTAAAATGATCAGAATGAAGAGGAATCGATTTAGCCTGAAAAATGCAAAAACCCCATTACAGCACATTAAGTGAAATTTGGTATATTTAGCGATTTTGAACTATGAAATTAGGTATTAATGAAATTTAAAAAAAATACCACGCCCACTTATAAAAACACCTCTGTAAGTATCTCAATAACGATGTAAGGTATGGTCACAAAATTTTGTGAACATATTGTCCTTGATATCACTAGCATCACCGTCAAAATTTTTTTAAATCTGACCATAACCACGTCCAACTTCCATATAACGGAAATTTTGAAAAATGCAAAAAAAAATCGTTTTTCAGTATTTATTGGAAGAAATTGGATAAAGTTTAATACTAGCTGCCATTTGAAACAAAGAAACGGCACCGCAAATAATGCAGTTATTCGTTTTTTGATATCTTATTTAGTTTTCGATATATAGATTATATTTGTAAAACATTTTGTCGTATGTTCTACAGATTCCTGCAAAAGTGTTGGCAAATGCTACTTACGACAAAATTTTACTGATGAAAATCCTTCATAAATTCAAAAGTAAGTAAGATAAACAATAAAAATAAAATAATTTAAGATTTTCGTGCACTAGTAATATTATTCGAGCCTTTGGACAAAATCTATCGTCGCCTCTTTGAGAAATTGAATTCCAAACTTCTATTGCGATATTCCAAAAGGCAATCATCGCCTTTAAAAAAAATTTAGAACTTATAGTACAGCATTAAATACATGTTACTCTGATTACCTTTTGTCCTAAAGGTTTAAAGAATAAGCCACAAATTGTACATTCACATTCATCAATAAAATTCCAATGCATTAAAAAAGATATACATAGAATAAAGAAACATATCGAGCCATTACCGCCAAAATGAAGAAAAATTTTAGAGAAAAAGACTGATTCGCTTAAATTTATCGGCAGAAGCAAAGCGTTTTGAAGAAAAAAAAACGTTAATCTTGTATACAAAGCTGCATTTAAATGTGAAGCATAACTGCGGAGAAAATTAGCTAAAAATCACCTTCTGATTAAAAAAATTTATTTGTTGCTTACGTCCTTTTGCCGGTTATGGCTCGATATGTGCAAACATATATATAATTTACACGATTTGTATTCAAAATAAAAATTAAAATCCCCAAAGTCAATTTCAAAGTAGTGGCAATATTCAAAAATACTGAGAAACACTGCTGATGTCAAAATATTTTTCAGATATACATACATACATAGAAGTTAACACTTACCAGTCGCATTAGCTGCGACGTTCCCACGGCCGCCCGTTACACGCGCTGCAGTGTCAGCATATTTGAATTTCACCATATACTGCAACGGGAGACATTTCCGCTTGCATACGGTAATGCACCCGTGGGAAGTCAAGGCCATGGCCGGTCTCAGACAACAGGTTGTAAACTGGTTATACAACCATTGCGCCGCTGCCGGAGAACGAAGGTGTAGAGTAGGCGACTGCCACATCGATCAGGCAGTCGAGTTCGGGACGGGTTGCAGTTTAGTTGTAGTGATCTAATTCTAATTAGAGTTAAGATGTTGTATAAATAAAGTTAAGTGAACTAGAAGTAACTCGTGTTTCCTTTAGGGCAGCTGGCCCTTCTATTTTTTTTAGTACAAAGGACTCTTAGTCCTTTAACTGGCGCCCGAGCAGGGACCCAGAAGTGAAAAAAGAGTGAAGTTTTATAAAAAAAACTATTACATTAACCTTTTAAATAATAAAAAGGAGTGTTAAAATACCTTGAAGAAAAGCAAGCACGAAACGAAATAAATACAGTAACCTTTTGTATTATAAAAAAAAGGAGTGTTAAAATACCTCGAAGAAACGCAAACACGAAACGAAATAAATACAGTAACCTTTTATATAATAAAAGGAGTGAATTAATACCTTGGAAAAAAGTGACTTAAACCATAAAAGACAAACGTGTAAAAACATTTGGAAGCCTAAGGAATTCGTGCTAGCAATCCCGACTTGAACTGAAGGCCAACTGATCCATCCAGCCAGGATACTGCCGGGAAAACCACAAAAAGGATTCAGAAAAATTTCCATGACAATATTTGGTATACTTTCGTAAGTAAAATAAAAAAAAAATTTTTTAGCACCTTTTTAAGGATGGAGGAGCTAAGAAGCACTGTTACAAATTTGACTGGGGCCATTAATGCCATTCTAAAAAAGCTGACTAGTCTCGAAAGGCGGGTCACACACTTGGACACGGTTAGCTCCAGGGCTGCCATGCCTTCAACTAGTGCTCCGCTTGAACCACCAGAAGAGCAGGTGGCCCAGGCTTCTACAACTGAAGCCGACATAAAGGACATCAGCCGACTTCCAGATTGTGTCAAGGAACTGCAAATTTTCGACGGCAACCCATTACAGTACGTGTCCTGGGTTCACTCAGTGGAGGTAATCCTCTCTGACTTCGAGGTCGTAAGAGGCAAGCCCCTCTATCGTGCGATCTTACAACACATTAGGCAAAAGGTGCGGGGTTCTGCTGATTCCGCTCTAATATCGTACAAGATATTTGATAGCGATTGGGCAAAGATTAAAGAATGCCTTTCTCTACATTACGCGGACAAACGTGATATCCGCACCCTTGAGCACCAGTTGCATCAGTTGCAACAGAAGGGGTCAAGGATAGACGAGTTTTATGCGAGGGTAAACCACCAGTTCTCCCTTATAATAAATAAAATAAAAACCGAGTCCTACACGGACGAAACGGTAAAAGTCCTGGTAGAAACCTACCGAAATCGCGCTCTGGATGTATTTATTCGCGGTTTAAACGGAGAGATGTCTAGGATGATTCTTATACAGCGTCCTAAAACTCTACCCGAGGCTTACTCGGCCTGTTTGGAAATCCAAAACGTGGACTTCCACAATTTTTCCATACATTCTCCTACTATTACTAATCGAGTGGTAGTACCTCTTAATAATTTGCCGAGCAGCTCTTACCAATTAAACAGGAACGATCCCCCACAGCTTCCTCCGAAGTCAAACTGGCGTTCTCAGGACTATCGATCCTCATATTCTAAGAACGAGCGTCTTCCCGTTCGAGAAAATAACCAAAATTCTGCTTTGAGACCGCCTGTTGAAAAAATGGAAGTTGATCCTTCGGTGCATACTCGGAATGTAAACTATATGAATAGGCCTAACCCGTTCAAACGCAGCGCCAAGTCTGATAACCTACCTAGCAAGCAGCAAAGATTATTCCACACCTTACCAGATGAAAGTGATGGACTTGGAAATGACCAGCAGACCGAGACAGTTGGTGACGAGAAATCTGAGGATTTTCTATCCTCCGGGAATCTAGCGTACCATACTTAGAGTATACGCTGCCTGATGGTCGCGTGCTAGATTTTTTAGTAGATACCGGTGCAAATAAAAATTTTATTCAAAAATCAGTCGCGACAAGAACCATTCCGGTAAAGAAACCCTTTAATGTAGCATCTGTGGGTGGTTCCGTGCCAGTAAAAGACAAGATACAGCTAAAACTATTTGAAAGTGTAGGCAATTCCACTGGATTTGAGTTTTTTGTACTGCCCACCTTGAGTGGGTTCTGTGGGATCATCGGAGATGACACATTAAGGGAACTGGGTGCAGTAATTGATATAAGGGATAATTTAATTAAAGTAGGAAATTGTAAAATTCCGCTTAAAACCAGAAAATCGTGCGATGTTAATTTCACATTGGGTAAGGATTTGCCTCCCAATATCCACCGAAAAGTCGATATCCTGTTGGAAAAATATTCCGAACTTTTTAAGCCATTAAATGGAAACGAGCTTATAGACACAAGTGTCCGTGCCGAAATAAAAACATCTACCCCTGAACCAATATATAGCAAAAGCTATCCATATCCCGCTTGTATGAGGGACGAAGTCGAAAGACAAGTTAGCGAGCTTCTTGCTGAAGGTGTGATTCGGCATTAAAAAAGCCCTTATAACTCACCAATCTGGGTAGTGCCAAAAAAGCCAAAGCCGAATGGGGAAAAACAATATCGCATGGTGATTGACTACAAGAGGTTAAACGCGGTGACAATAGCCGACGCATATCCTATCCCTGACATTAATGCGACGCTTTGTAGACTAGGGAAAGCTAACTACTATACCACCATAGACTTAACATCTGGTTTTCACCAAATACCGATGAAAGACACAGATATAATCAAAACAGCCTTCTCGACGATGAACGGAAAATACGAGTTTCTACGTTTACCCTTTGGACTGAAAAATGCACCTGCTATTTTCCAGAGGATGATAGACGATGTATTGAAGGAATACATTGGGAAGATTTGTTATGTCTACATTGATGACATTATTGTATTTGGCAAAGACCAAGACGAACACCTCAATAACGTTGGGAAAATTTTCTCAAGGCTCTTGGAGGCGAACCTGAAAGTTAATTTAGACAAAACATGTTTTTTTGAAAAGGAATTTGAATTCCTTGGCTACATAATTACTCCTGATGGAATACGTGCTGATCCAAAAAAGCTTGAGGCAATAAAGACGATTGCACCTCCAGAAAATTTAAAGGATTTAAAGAGTTTCATTGGTATGACCTCATATTATAGGATGTTCATTAAGGACTACGCCAATGTCGCTAAGCCATTGACAAATCTAACGCGAGGGCAAAATGCACAAGTGAAAGCCACCGCGTCAAAAAAGGGTAAGCATCAAACTTGATGAGAACTGTCTTGGAGCTTTCCACGATCTGAAACAACTCCTGGTGTCTACCGATGTCCTAGCTTTTCCGGATTTTGAGAAACCATTCAATCTAACGACAGATGCCTCAAACTACGCAATTGGTGCTGTACTCTCACAAGGAAATATGGGCGAGGGTAAGCCTATAGCCTACATTTCGCGATCGCTTAACAAATCAGAGAAAAACTACGCCACGACTGAGAGAGAGCTCCTTGCCATCGTTTGGGCTCTTGACAATCTGTAATCGTACCTGTGTGGTGCAAAGAATATTAAAATTTATACCGATCATCAACCGCTTACATTTTCTTTGAGTAATGGCAATCACAACGCAAAGCTCAAGCGATGGAAAGCGCGAATAGAGGAGTACAATTGTGAGTTAATTTACAAGCCGGGCAAGACGAATGTGGTCGCCGATGCACTCTCCCGTCTTAAGACGGAAGTGAATGCACTCACAGACTCAATCGTTGTTCAACCGGCGTGCACTGTAGCTGATGCGGGCTCCGAAACAGATACTGCATCAGAAAGCACAATGCACTCGGCCGAACAAGATAGTTCAGACCTTATACCGCACGTAGAGGTACCCTTAAATGCGTTTAGGAACCAAATAATCCTCAGACAGGGGGCAAGTTGCGAGTGTAGTGAAGAGCCTCATAGGGGATACAAAAGGTACTTTATTACACTGCCGATACTGAATTGCGAAGCTCTAGTGCCTGTCTTAAAGAAAACCCTAAACCCAAATGTAATAAATGGCATTAAAATACCAGAAGGTTCGCTCCAAAGTTTGCAAAATGCTTATGTCAATAACTTCAATAGATACAAAATCAGAATCACGCAACGCATATTCGAAGATGTTACAATTGAGCATAAACGTGCTCATCGAAATGCTCGCGAAAATAGGGAGCAAATTCTGGAGAAATTTCATTTTCCGGCTATGTCCAAACAGATTAGGGAGTACATTCGTCAATGTGAAACATGTAAACTAAATAAATATGATAGGCATCCCTCAAAGCCGTATATGCAGCCAACCCCTATCCCTAGTTATCCGTGTGAGATCCTACACATTGATATTTTCGAAATAGAGCGTCAGAAGTACTTGAGCTGTATCGATAAATTTACAAAATTTGCGAAGCTTTTTCCGATTAAAAACAAATCTTCCACTCATTTGCGGACAAAATTAACGGTTGCACTGCACTATTTTACGGTACCGCGAGCACTAGTTATGGACAACGAACGCGGATTTTTAACCCCACTCGTTCTAAATTACATTAGGTCCTTGTTTAAAAATTAAAAAAAATCTATTTCGGTTTGAAAAAATTAATTAAATTTGAAAAAATTTATTTAAATTTGCAAAAACTTATTTAAATTTGAATTTAACAAAAACTTACTAACAAAAATTCTTACTAACTTTAGTGTTAAATAAAAAAAAAAAAAAAAACAAGGAAAGCGTTCCACATAAAAAAATAAGAAAAACTACAATTAAATACGAACACTTTAATATTACTAAATATAGTAACTCAATAATTAACAACAATTAACCGAACTAACTAATTTGCAAAGATTTTCCGCTCTAACATCACTTCCTGGGTCCTCATAAACTCTTTCCAACCCTCCTCCTATTCGAACTCCACTCAATAGCTATAGTACATACGTACATACTAGAAACTAAGAACCTTTTATATAGTAATAACTTTGTATTACCTTTTTACAATGGTATGTTAAAGATGCCTTACATATTGTTAAAACCTTCAGCATAAGCACTCTAAATTATAAAATCCATAAACGATTTTCACTAGATCGGGAAACAGTTGTATATTTCAAATAATTTGTAGCTTCTAATCGTAAGATAAGAATTTTCAATAAATTACTACTTTTATTTTTAATTTAATCTTGGAATGTAATTGCACTAAACTATATATTATTTACTCTAAGTTATTTGGGGAACACTCTTAGGATTAAGCCAGTAATTTGAAATCTAATTCATAGAATCTGCCTTTGTGCAACCGCACAAGCATATGTCGTATTCAACTTAGACTCTCCCGTTATAACCGTGCGTGATGGGTACGGCTGGATAGTCAATGGACACTTTAAACTAATCCACATGATCGAGTTAAGCCAATATGAAACCACTGTGAATCGCCTGGAACACATAATAACTAACATGAACGAGACCCCAGCCATCACAGATGTCCTCAGCTACCAGGTAGAAAAAATCAAAACACACCTCAAAGAGTTAAAGGGCCAGGAGCTAGTAGATCGAAACGTGCAATCAATTGGATTGGGTCGGCCTGGAAATGGATTGCCGGCACACCTGACGCCACTGATTGGAACGAAGTCCTGCAAACTAAAAACGCTTTAATGGACAATAACAACCATCAGTATAAGGTAAACTCTTAAATTTGTCCCTCGAAGACGTTGCTAATGGTATCTCCAAATTGAAACCGTCTTTTAAGGCCGATGTTGATGGTTTGTCAGGCATTTTGCTAAGGAATTGCCCAGCTTTAGTGCTCCCGCTGCAACTCATTTTTAATAAGTCATTAGCTTCAGGGGTTTTTATCGACGATTGGAAATTGACCTCTATTACTCCGCTTTTCAAAAGCGGGAATAAAAGTGATGTGTGCAATTATAGGCCAATTTCAAAGTTATCTTCAGTATCAAAAGTATTTGAGAGTACTATTGTAGAAAAAATGTATTTTGTATCTAAGAGCTTAATTTCGCCAAATCAACATGGCTTCGTCTCCAATCGGTCGACTGCTTCTAATCTAGCGGTCTTTAGTGAGTACTGTATTTATTCCTTTTTGGATGGTTTTCAAGTTGATTGTGTCTATATAGATTTCTCCAAGGCTTTTGATAAAGTTTCTCATTGGATCTTAGTCAGCAAGTTATCTTGCATGGGCTTCCATTCTAATTTTTTGCAGTGGATTAAATCTTATTTGCTGAATAGACGCCGTGTAGTCATGGTAGATGGTGCAACATCTAATCCTTTTATAGCGTCTTCTGGGGTTCCTCAGGGGAGTATTTTAGGTCCTTTACTCTTTGTGCTATTTATAAATGACATTACCAATTGCTTCACATTTGCTAATTTTCTGCTGTACGCTGATGATTTAAAAGTATTTTCGGTTATAAAAAGCTCAGCTGATGCAATTAAGCTTCAGGCTGATTTAGACAAGCTGCAATGCTGGTGCATTAAATTCCGCCTTCCTTTGAATATCAGCAAATGCTTTAAAGTCACTTTTGCTAAAATTCACAATATTGTGCCTACGTGTTATAGTATTGCTTCATCAGTCTTAGAATCTCTCAATGAAATCGAGGATATTGGCGTAATTTTTTCTTCTAATTTTACTTTTAACAGTCATATTTCTCATATTGTTGCAAAGTCTTATGCGATGTTAGGTTTTGTGAGGCGTAATAGCACGAAATTTTCTGATCCGTACACGCTTAAATTATTATATACGTCTTTTGTACGCTCTAACTTAGAATATGCAACGATCGTTTGGAGACCATACCATGCCAATTTAATAAACAGAATTGAACGTGTCCAAAAAGTATTCCTTAAGTTTGCTTTACGCTCTTTAAATTTTTCGGAACCAGTACCTTCGTATAGTTCACGCCTACTTTTAATAAATTTGAAATCGTTGAATTCTAGAAGATCCATACTCTCTTTGTCTTTTATTTTTAATTTGGTTAATGGCGCCATTGATTGCCCCATTCTATTAGTAAAACTTAATTTTAACATTCCTCAGCGAAGTTTACGAAATTTTTTGCCGTTTAATGGTGTTAATTACAAAACTGAATATGCTCGTAATGCCCCTATTGCCCGTGCCATTGGTGAATTTAATATGATATCGAACAAGGTATTATTAGATTTTTCTTATGCTAAAACTGTTTTTAAAAATCTTTTGGATTCAACTTTTTAGATTTTGAAATTTTCTTTTCTTAGTTATTAAGCATAATATTGTTAATAGTCTGTAAGGAAACTATTGTTCAATAGACTCAATAAATAAATAAATAAATAAATAAATTTTCAAGAAAACTCAAGAGCTTTTGCAGATTGTCAACGGCATGGTTACCGCCACGAATGATGTCCTGGAACGCAGCCACCTAGCGAAACACTCCCAGGAAATTCAACAAAAACTTATTATCCTTAAGGACGACGTGTATGAGTTAGTTCGAGCTTGCCAAATGTCAAAAGCAGGAGTAGTTAACAGCAACCTACTCAACCAGGAGGAGATTAACCAGCAGATAAGTGAAATAGAAGTCCTTCCGTACATTAACGTCATCGAAGCCTTAGAATACAGTGAACCATCGATCTACACCAACGGAACTCTGTTACTCTACGTTTTGTCCATGCCGAAGGTGGAACACACAAGATTTAACCACCTTATTACTCGAGGAGTCTTAATGGATGGTCAGCGGGTGGATCTAGGATACCAAAGGATGGTGATGAACAAGCAATTGACGTATGGTATTAAGGACAGCTGTCTTCATCTCTCCACCGCCATGGTCTGCAAACAGGAAGCATTAAATTTACTGCCTGAAGATGAATGCTTGCCACGCTTACTGAAAGGAGGTCAAACGAGCTGCCGCTACGTAACCTGCAAAGAATCAACGGTTGAGGTCCTCAAGGAGGATACAATATTCCTGAATAACTTCAACAGCAGCGTGTGGTCAGGTAAAATACCTAAACATCTAACAGGTTCTTATATTCTTCAGATGGAGAACGAGACGATAACAATTGATAACCAAACCTATTGGAGTACAACTAGCTCTGGCGTGCAGGTGCTCCCACCTGTACTGACTACAATAACGAACAAAAGCCTTGCAGTGAATCTGAATCTCGTCCATGAAATGACTTCCGGGAACATACGACTCCTGGATAAGCTGAAAGAGAAAACTAACTGGTTTGCAACATCTGAAGCTCTAGGACTTCTTCTGTTGATGGTCTTGATTTTCCTGATTTGGAGAAAGATAACAACAGGAGCAAAACTCCCTGAACTGAAGCTGTCTATACTCCAACAGAATCCTCGCAACGTTCATAAGAAGGACCCCTTACCAAATCCTGATCTGCGGGACGCAGATCTTTAAAGGGGGAAGAGTTAACACGTACCAGTCGCATTAGCTGCGACGTTCCCACGGCCGCCCGTTACACGCGCTGCAGTGTCAGCATATTTGAATTTCACCATATACTGCAACGGGAGACATTTCCGCTTGCATACGGTAATGCACCCGTGGGAAGTCAAGGCCATGGCCGGTCTCAGACAACAGGTTGTAAACTGGTTATACAACCATTGCACCGCTGCCGGAGAACAAAGGTGTAGAGTAGGCGACTGCCACATCGATCAGGCAGTCGAGTTCGGGACGGGTTGCAGTTTAGTTGTAGTGATCTAATTCTAATTAGAGTTAAGAAGTTGTATAAATAAAGTTAAGTGAACTAGAAGTAACTCGTGTTTCCTTTAGGGCAGCTGGCCTTCTATTTTTTTAGTACCAAGGACTCTTAGTCCTTTAACTTAGATGCAGTAAAGGAATCAAGATTTTAAAGCTTCGGTGCGGATTGGAACCTAGGCCGATCCAACCTGCAAGAGCTGCAGATTGTAAAACTGATCTGGTTCACCCTTTGAACTTCGGCAACTCCTGGCTGGTGATGCATACTAAGTATTGCTTAAAAAAATTAACTCATATGTGTATGTATATTCATAGTTTGCATGTATGGTAAGTACATTGATGTCTTTATATATACAAATTATGAAGGGGACGACACTGCGACCCGCGACTGGTTACAATAGACCTATAACGTTCAATCGAGCTCAGTGCTCATACCACCTCCCGCCGGAATACCTTACGGTGATACCGGGGGGATTGCTACTTGACAGTAGGAGGTTAAGTGCTGCATAAAGTCCCACACTGACGAGGTACAGACTTTCGATGCTTAGTGCTCGTATAAAAAAAAATCTTACAAATGCATGCATGTAGTTAGGTGTGCAATGGCGAGATTTTAATCGAAGTAGTTCATCAGTTTCAGATTTTACTTGCCCTAGCTAAGATTCGAATCTCCGAGGGTATTTCGGTTTTTTCTTTTATTTTAATTTACATTTTTTGTGACCTGCTCATCGCCAGGTCACTATTTAGAGATTTTATTTTGAGACTAGAGGCCCTATTTTGAAACAAGTGAATGCCAACTGGTCTAAATTATGACTTTTGTCTCTATTAGAGACTGAGACTGCTTACTGAATTCGTGGGTTAGTAATAATTTGCTGTTATCGATATGGTTTACTGAATATTAGATATTAATATTGTTTCTTTTAATATATATATTTTTGAAATATATATTAAATCTTTGAAATATATATTAATAATATGCTTTCCTATAAATGTTTACTTCTGAATGGTACAAAATCGGCCCTGTCGCACAATCCGACACGGAATTGGGTTTTGACAGAAATGCAAACCGATATCGGTTTAATTTGCTGTATATTAACATTGAATTCTCTGATAAAAATTAACATCAAAAAAGCAAATAATCTTTAAATATATTTTCATTCGTATGTTAATGCATTTGTAAATGTAAATTAAATAACACATTAATTTAAATAAAGAAATCATTCATATATCACAAATTAACAATCTTCATCTAATCCTAATATGCACACAAACTTTCGTTAATTTTTTATAAAAATAAATATTCTGAATAAATAATTTAAAATTTATATGCAAATTGTTTGGATATCGTTGAATTTTCGTGTATTTTGTACGAAGTGTAAAACTTGGATCTTTATGTTTTTTTTTTAAGAATGGGCTATATTTTTATAAGAAACTAGCAAATACCCGGCGTGCTTCGCTGCGCCTTTAAAGGATTTTTGTCTGGAAAAATGCCCTATTTAAAAAGATTTCTTAGTCAAAGATTTCTCAAATACCTTCCATTGGACACCCATATTGCAAATACGGATTTTAATAATATCTCGACTCCAGCGCCACCTATCGAGTCTGTAAATACGGATTTTAGAAATATCTCGACTCCAGCGTCACCTATCGACATTATTTTCACAAAAAGTATTTATGCTTTGGAGCCTAATAAATGTTTTGAATTTCAATCAAATCGGTCTGTAAATACGGATTTTAGCAATATCTCGACTCCAGCGCCAATTATCGACATTATTAAAAGGCACCTTTTATATGATGTTTTTCATAGTTAGCAAGTTGAGACATGTCTAATTTATTGCTTCTCAAATTCCTCTCAAGTTGAAGGATAAGCATGGATAAAATCGCTCCAGAAACGTTAAAAGAGATTCGCCGCCATCTTGGGAAAAATGATGAAAGACCTCTTCATTGCAAAACGCACACCACATGCATTTTTGCGTCGATTTTCACCAAACCTTCTTTACGACAACCACAATAGGTAAGGGCATCTCATGTATAAATTTAAAAAGATCGGCCGGCACATATCTTCAAACACCCCTTACCAACGAACACACATTTTAGGCTCCTTTATTATATACTACAGACTACCATGTTTCGGGCCCCGGCGAAGTCGATCAGTCTCAATCCGTTATCAGACGTTTCCTCGTGGAGACTGAATTTTCCGACTGTGGAACCAAAGATGCCCTCCTTGCCCACCTTGGCATTAAAATCGCCTAGCACGATTTGTATATCGTGTTGGGGGCAGCGTTCGAACGTGCGCTCCAGGAGTTCGTAGAAGCAATCTTTGGTCCCATCGTCCTTCTTTTCCGTCGGGGCATGGGCGCAAATCAGGGAGATTGTATGTATGTATATGCGTGTATACTTATTGCATTTGTTCGCTAACCGCAATGCGTCAACCGTTTTTCTCCCTTGTACACATGTTTTTTTTTTCTAGAGGTGGCACAAAGCATTGAAAGCCGAATTGCTGCTCAAAATGACGTCACATCGGCAAAGTTTCTTTAAAATTCCTACACCAGTGAAGTGAATATTTGGGGTTCATTAATTTAAAGGTTTACCTAAAGTTTTTTGTGAAGTGCAACGCGATTTTATTATATAATTCGAACTTATAAAGCAATTCTCCAATCAAAATAAGAATGAGTTTTTGCAGGTGTGACGTACATGCGCAGATCGTAAATTATTTTTGTTAGCTGTCGGCGCAATCTCTTCTATATCAATCTTTCATATGTACGTAATTTGCCAAATTTACATTTGCTTACATTTTAAGAACATCAGTTCAGTCGTCGAACAGCAGAGAAAAGCTAAGGACACACCGCGGTATGTTTTACATATTTGTACATGAGTATATTCGTATACAATATTTAGTGTCTGATTTTTAGAAATAAACCGAATCTAATTGGAATATCCGCAAACTGCGTAGATAGATGTGTTTTAAAGCGCTCTGCGATTTTCGGCTTATAAACAATGTCTAATAGCATTGAATGTAGAACAAAGTGCTTAACCAGAGACCACGTTACATGTGGTATTTGCCGCTCTAAAGTGCATCTCAATTGTGCAAAACTAAGCATTAGCAGTGCGGACTTAATTGCCTACAATGAAAATATAAAGTTTTAGTGTAACAATTGCAACAATCACCTATCAAAATTGTGTGAAGCTGATTTTGCCAACACGTTGAAGAGTATAAGCTCTCTTAGTGATTTTCTGCAATCGTTCGCTCTTATTAATTCGGGCTCCGTCAGTGATCCAACTTCTGCTAATAGCAATACAGCGCCTAATATTATTCTTACAATATCCAAGGCTAAGGGCGCTGACCCTATAAAACGGAAAAATAATGATCTGATGTCGCCGTCTTTGTTGCTACAATCGTCGCTCTCATCTGCTAACAGCCTTGTCAAAGCTAAGAATATTAATTCGAATTCCCACTCTTCACTACCGAGAGGTAATAACACTGCAGACACTAGCATTGGTATCCATGGTGATGAAGAAAATTCGTACCGGTGGTGTTGGTAGAAATGGGCGAGGTGGGTTGGACGTGTCGGTGCGAATGAGGTGGGTCCACCTTTCTTCGTTTAAACCATCTGTCGACGCAATTGATATTGCTAATTATGCGGCGAAGAATATGCAAGTCGACAGTAAAGTTGCCTCTTGCTTCAAATTAATAAAAAAATATGAAACTCCAAAAAGAGTAAACTTTAAGCTAGGCGTTCTTCCGCCACTGTATAATAAGCTCTTTGATACAGAGTTATGGCCAGCTGGCGTAAGAGTACGTCCATTTAGCTTTTTTCAAAAAACTAAGGAATCGATTCCAAACCACTGATGATAAGCCAAAGTCTGAATTAAGTGATGACAAGATAAATACTCGTAATTATAGCATTTATTTCCAAAATGTAAGCGGCATGCGCACTAAATCAACGAAATTTCGTCGTGATTTGTCTCTTCATGAATATGATGTTGAAGCCATATCTGAAACTTGCTAAATAATAATTTTTCTTCGTCTGAGTTTTTTGACGACTTCTACAATGTATTCCCCGTCGATCGATGTCCTATCACATAGGGGTGGGTAATGGCTCAATTTTTCATGCGTTGATACATTGGCGCAAGCGCACTGTAATGCGTTAATAAATTGAGTTAACTCAATTGTGCCATGATACATATGTATGTATCTAGTAGCGATATTGTAATACACATCGTATTGTGAACTGGTGCGTTACAAATTTTGGAGGTGTTTTTTTTTTGTTTACATTGGAGCAATTTTGTCTCTGTTTGACATTAATGTATGCTATCTACGTATATTCGTAATCAAAGGTTATTTCACATAATCGTGTTCTGTACTTCTCCACAAAAAATAAATATTATAAGGAAAATCTCAAAAACTTTATTTGTTTAATTACTTGAATGGTGAAGAATATCAAAACCCTCATTCATTGTGCTGGGACACTAAAAGTGATTGTTGAGCTCTTAACGCTGTATTGTGCCAAAATGCAGCGAAATGACGTATCCTATATTTTTATTTTTTGTTCTTGTTGAAGTATCCGATTTTTCTATCATTCTTGGTATTGCGCTATCAACATAATGTATCGCCCTAAACGCATTTTGATGTCAATGCAATATTTCGCTCTGAATGCATTGTTGTGCTGTCAACGCTTAATTGCGCAACTGCGCTACTGAGTTTATAAGTTGGTGTATCAGCGCACATATGTAACTCAATAACGCAGAGCTGAGGTGGCGTGGTATTAATTGCAATAAGAACTGATCTCTGTAGTAGTATCGTAACACTAGTTTTAAGAGATAATTTAATAGAACAAATTTGAGTTAAAGTTAAATTCGCAAAAGATAAATCATTAGTTACATATACTGGTATCTTATATACCACCAAATAGTAACATTGATGTATATGAAATGCATTCACGTAATTTTGTAGATGTAAGTGATAGTGCTAATTACACCGATGAAGTACTTTATATCGGTGATTTTAATCTCGGAAATATTACTTCGGTAAATGATAATAATCTTCTGTTACCATCAAATATAAAGTCTGACATTGACCTGCTTTTTACTAGTACAATTATATCTTAGATTTAATATTTACTTCTGCCGAGTTGAATGCATCTTGCGAGGATTGCGCTCCTAGTGAAATTCAAATCTTGTATATTTGAAACGCAGTTCCAAGAAGTCCCATGTATTATGGATGTAAATAATTATATAAAATTGTTTCTTAGAATAATCTCTAATATAATATCAAGCTTTGTTCCTATTAGAAAATTGTCTTCACGAAACAAACCTCCCTGGTTCAATTAAAGATTATGCCACTTAAAAAATTAAAAAAAAAAGATGTGAGTGTTTGAACTCAAGGTAGATGTGTAAACTGTTAAATTTGCAGTATTTAGAAATATTAACCCCTATATAATACTTTACAATCTCGTTAATAATGGTTGTATCTTTAAAGGTATCATGGGCATTCAAGGGTTAAGTCAATCATACATATTTATCTTGTTTAATTTTTAAAATTTAATTTATTTTATTATTTATGTTGCAATAGTTAAAATAGGCTTATGATAGCTAAAATAAGAAACGTACACCTTTGATTCAATACTGGTAAGTAGTCTGGAAAAAACGGCCAGCAGGCATAGCTTTAAGGTCGTTTTTAAACCACAATCTATCACACACAGCGCATGCGTATCCAAAGTCGTTGTCGATCATTTTTAATTTAAATTGTTTATGGGCATTAACATGGTTAAGATAATGCTCATATTGCAATTCAATGTTTTGGTAATTTGGTTGTTGTTGCTGTTGTAAATGTTGTTGTTGCTGTTGTTGTTGCTGCTGTAAATGTCCACGTAGCCTATTAATTTCTTTTTGGCGTTGACGTTCTCGGTAGGCACGTTGATATCCAGCGTTTCTGGATCTTCTTAATGATTGCGATGTTCTCTACAATAATAATTAATATTAGTATTTGACCTGTAATTTAATTAGAAACATGAATATTACATGCATTTCGGTTATATACCTCCAGTTTAATCGTTTAATTTATTGTTTTAAAGAACACCAATCAGCTGAGTTGTAGAAACACAAAGCGATCAGCTGTTCAAAAGTAGTACCAACGCAAAGCGAATAAAGGAATTTCAATCAAAATTTAGAGAACACGCTGTGCTCTAATTCACTCTGCAAAGAACGTAGATAATGTACGTTCTTTGCACACAGTTTGTAAAAATTTGCGCCTAATTGCATGCAACTCAAAGGTACAGGGTGCTCCCGATTAAATATAATTAATTTTGCTTTTTGTGTCAATACCAAAGAACGTAGATAATACCCAAGACAGACATGGGAGCTTATCTGCATTAACAGCCTTTATTGGCATTAACACGTGCATTATTCTCTTCACTGCATTTCTATCTGGCAAAGCTGTCAAGTGGACAGGTGTATGTTCGGACAAATCAAACAGGTTTTTTGTTCCATCAAACCAAGAATGATAGAATACAAGATTGCGCAATCCCGTTGCGGATGAAATATCTTGAGTAATAATAAACAAAGAATAGGGGGAGAATAGTGGGAAGAGAATAATGAGCAATTTGCAATTTTTCAAGGAGAAATGAATTTTTTGGTGCTTAAGTATAAAACTATGAATAATAGAAAGAATGCATCAAACAAAAATGTATTGAGTGGTACCGCTTCTGTTTCCGCGAAATTAAAATTAAAATCTCCACCCAAGATAAGTGAATGCCACTGAAAATTGTTTCCTAATTCCCGTGCACCAGCAAACCGATTAAACTGTGTCAATCTAAATTTAGAGAACACCCTATGCTTTAAGTTTATAAAAATTATGCGCCTAATTGCATGCAACACAAAGATAATTGATTTTGCTTTCTGGGTCAATATAATACTAACACATACGTCAGACGGCACACGCATTTTCACACAGAGTCGTTCTTGACCAATCAAAATCGTCTTACTTTTTTTTTATATGGAGTTTTTATGGTAGTATTAGCGTAAGAGATTTGCCCTACCGCGGCTATAGATGTTTACACATCAAAAAATCTTACAAAAAATACAAGCAATCGAATATAAATATTGAATACCAAAACTTTCTTTGATTAAGAAAATAATTCGATTATCTGCATAAATTCTTATTCAAGCAGCATTTGTTAAATTTAGAATCAAAATTAAGATCCAACCCCAATAGTTTTTGGTATTACATCAACTCCAAGCGCAAAACAAACGGTTATCCAACTAGTTTTACCTATGTTGACTCTTGCAATCTCTTCGCATATTTTTCAAGAGGTATATGACAAATATAACTCAAATAAAAAGCACACAATTGATCCTTTGCCGCTAGACATCATTGAGGGTTTTACTATTTCTTCGGAAGATGTTGAACTCGCAATCGCTGACCTGAAAAATAGCAATAGTTTGGATCATGAGGGTTTTGCTAACATTTTTTTTAAACTACATTCTTCTTTCATATGAATACCAATAGCCAAACTTTTTAACAAGTGTATAGATAACGCTATTTTTTTGGATACTTGGAAACTGTTCAATTGTTCCTATTCACAAATCAGGCGATCGCAATAATGTATGCAATTACAGGCCCACCGTGAAGCAAATCCCTTTTTCCAAGCTATTTGATTTCGTGCTAAAAATAACCGAAGTATTCATCAATAACCGAATGCCAGCATGGTTTTATGCCACTAAAATCTACTTGCACCAATCTTACGCTCATTTCTAACAAAATTATTATTGCATTTGCAGATCAATCTCAGATTTTTCTAAAGCCTTCGACAAGGTTGATCATAATATTCTATTGAATAAACTCTCTGCATTTGAAATTAAAGGAATTCTCTTAACATTTTTCAGTAGTTTTTTATCTGGAAGGAAGCTTTTTGTAAAAATGGGTACCATGAAATCCCCCAAAGGGACACATTGCGGTCCACTTCTATTTCTCCTTTTTATTAATGATTTACCAAATCACTTTCTTAAAGCGAAATGTTTAATGTTTGCGGATGATGTAAAGCTGTTCTTAAAAATACGTAACGTGACTGATTGCAGAAATCTTCAAATTTCCATACGTGGTGCACAGTGAATAATTTACATCTAAATGTTCAAAAATGCTGTGTTGTATCATATTCAAGGAGAACTAATCCTTATAATTTTAAATAAAATTTGGATGGAAATATATTAAAAAGGCATAATAAGATAAAGGACTTGGGTCTGATTTTCGAGCATGTGGACCATATTGTGTCTAAAGCATTTTTAATGATTGGGTTTATTCGTAGGAACTCTATAGTTTTCTCTGATCCAATGACTTAAAAAGCGCTATACGTTTCGTTGGTGCGCAGTCTTCTGGATTATTGTTGTATAATATGGAACCCTTACTACCAAACCCATTCAAATAAAATAGAAAGAGTGCAACGAATTTTCACTAAGTATGCGTATGGGCTTACAGAGCTTAGCTGACAGAAGAAGTTATTTTTCAATTATGTTTATATACAATATCCTAAATGGCAAAGTAAATTGTAGTGCAATTTATGATCTAATAAATTTTAATTATCGTCAACGAAAACTGAGGCAGGTTAGACTCTTTACGGTCGCGCTATCTAATCAACTTATGCACATAATATCAAGATGCATCAGGCTATGCAATACTTATTTTGAAGTTATAAATTTTAATTTAAGTTAAATTTATTCAAAATGTTTAACTATTCTAGTAGTCTGTAAGAACTTCTGTAGACGAATTAAATAAATAAATCAATAAATTTGAGTTCAGCCAGAACAGCTGAAGCCTTTTATTTGGATTCGCGTTAAATTCGCTTAAACACTCACACTACAAACTCGGATTTTGCGACACCTAAAACAGATAAAAATGTGTTTCGAACATGCAAATCGATAAGATCGGATTGCGCGACCCCGAACGAAAAAAGTGAGCGGATTGGAATCCAATACCGAGATAATCGGATTCTACGACAGGTCCGAGTGTAGGAATTTATGAACATTCATTAAAAAGACAATAGGTTTGTACTCGTACTTCTCCAGTAAGAATTATCCAGTAAAGAAATTTCTTAGAATTTGACAACGTTCGCTCTCAGAGTGAAAAATATACCAAAAAGTACAAGAACGGAAAACCAGTAAAAAATTGCAAGTTTGACGAACAGCTGATTGAATTTTTGTCCGCATCCAAATATACAAAATGAAAAACGTTGCATTAGTGTTTTCCTGAAACATTCCACTAACGAAGCTTAACCAAAGGAACTTGTACTTGCTTCTTGCATGTTTGATACCCACATTTTATAATTTTCGCCTTTAAAACTCTTAAACAAAAATTTCCAAATTATCCAAATTGCAATCAGCTGCTTTTGATCAGCTGTTTTTCCACTTGCAAGTTTTTACTGGCAAAAATTTGTCCAGTAAAAATTATCAACTTCCCCTCAAAACGAAATGTCAATTCGCTCTCTCGATTTCCCCTACTTTGCAAGTTTCTTGCAAGTTTTTGCGTACAAGAACGCCAAAACGTGATAGTTTGTAACAATTGTTACAAACTATTGACATCGAGAACACTACTAATACAACTTATCATCCAAAATCGTAATTTCAACATTTGATCACAGCAAAATATTTCAATGTTATATGCAAATATAATAATGATTGAGCTCCCATATAAATCCTCGTAAAGAGATGGTCGAAATACCAAGCACCCTCTTATTTATCAAAACTGTTACTTTCACTGATGCCATTTTCTGATTTCTTTCACTGAAATAAATAAACAAAACACAATGCGTACTTATGGACGTTCGGAATGGACATGCACTCAATTGTCGATATCCTATGCATGGTCGGTAACCTATGCGTTTACCTTAACGCGATTTACAGTATTACCGACGATATATCCAGCGCATATATCTGCAGGGTTTCAATAAGTTTTGCTCCCGCAATAGAAAAGCAGACACATTTGACCATGATTTCTGTTTACTTATATAGCTCAAAATTTTGTTGAATGCTCCGCCATTTTAGCAAAGCCGAGATTTTTTGTGCATATAAACGAACTTTAAACTCTTAATAAACTCTTGCATTGAATCTGGAACTCAATCGTTAGCACGACCATACGTTGTACATTTGCCAGTGACCACGGGCAGCAGCAGCTGGAGTTTTTTATTGTTCATCATGGCAACAAAAGGCTAAACGGGCTTCTTTGTCAAACTTGTAAAAATCGTGCTCGCGTTGATGACAACAACCTGACTATGACGACGAAATGAAACTTTTGCAATCAACTGGCAAGAATAAACGATAAATTGTTAATCAGGGGGCTTCAAATTGAATTGCCACTTCGTAAATTGTGTTTTGGACTTTACAAACGGTCTGGTGAAGTGCACCGTAATTGAAAACGTTTTACCGTTTCTTTATACATACACACATACATACATAAGCAAATTTTAATAACTCAATGCTGTTATGAACATAAATATGAAAGTACAAGGATATCTATGTATATGTATTTGAAGAATTATTTTTATTAACGACATAGCCGTTATATTTTCCTTTTATAATTCTTATTCTTATTAAGACCAAAAAATTTGTTTAAATTACGTTTTTGAAAGCCAATTGAAATGAAAATGTAAAGAAAAATCAACACAGACAGGCTCAAATAGCTGCCCTGTAAGCCAAGTCTGAACAGTTTCCCCTGAAATTCAAAAAAATTATACAAACATTCACAACTTTTACCTATTTCAACAACATATTTATAAATTTATTTTTCTAAAAAATATGCTTAAGGTAGAGCAGTAACTTCGTACTCCAGAAAGAACTGTATGTGTTAGAAGGAGCACGAAAGATATACGGCGGTTAAAAAAAATGAGGTAAGGCCTTTTTTCCGATTTTATTTTAAATTCATAAAATATTTTCGTTTTTGCAGGTTTCCTACAATGTGAACTTAAAAATGTTTGCTACGTTGTGTAACAAGAACGAAATGATCGCTGCTCACATTTTTGGTAAGTTTCGATTTACTTAATTTCGTTTTCCCAACAAGCATTTATTTCACACATATTAATAATAAATTTTTGCTTTTACAGACTTATAAGCTCCTTAAGATTTTTGCTCCCCACAACAACTCAAGGATTGCTGCCCTCATTTTGAGGTAAGTTTCCCTGGAATTGCTTAACTTCATTTTCTCATTAAGCATTTATTTCACACTTATAATAATAAATTTTCGCTTTTTCAGATTTACAAGTGCTTTAAGATTTTTACTACCCACAACCACCTAAAGCAGTCCTACATTTTTTGGTAAGTTTCCCCACAATTGCTTAACTTCATTTTCCCAGTAAGCATTTCTTTGTGCATAGTGATAACACAGTGTTACAAAATGGAAAAAATTGAATGAACTTTTAAAGTGACATATTGGAAATTGTTCACTTGGTCGAATATAACTCAAAACGGTTTTTGGAAAATTTGTAACACCCTCAAAATCTTTCTTTACCGTTAAAAAACCGTTCTTCGGAAGTGTACGCGCTAATCTTTTCATTACTTGGCCATTTCTTTACCGATTTTCAATATCAAATATGTTTTGGAAAGGTAAGGATTATACCTTTAAATTGAGATATATGAGCTAGCGTGTTGTAAGTTTACATCGGGTAAACTTGGAAAATTTGTTTTTTCTTCAAATTTTTCTACTTTGACCGCATTTTATTGCAGTATTTTACTAAAAATATATCAAGTATGAGGAATTATTTTGAAAGTACATTCATGTCCAAAAATTTTGAGTGCTCATGCAATGAAATCGGACAAAAATTGACGAAGCTATTACATTTTTTCTGCTATTAAATAAATTTACCTTGCGAAAAGTTTTTTTTTTTTTAATTTTTCTACTTTGACCGCATTTCATTGCGTTATTTTACTAGAAACATAGCAGGTATGAGGAATTATTTTAAACACATTCATTTCCAAAAATTTTGAGTGGTCATCTAATAAATTTACGCCGTCAATTCAACCTTGCGACCGCTTCGCAATTATATTGTGTAATAAGTGTGGTAAAATGTGTGATAGGCGCAACAAATTTTGTTACGCCTGCGGTCTATTTGTTGATAAGAAATATCGGTTCGATTTAAGAACAAATAAAGCTGTGGTTGAAGCGTTCAACCTCTTTTTCAGTTGCTCATACGTGGAAAGTGCTTGGTATGAACCCGAATATATTTGTTCGATGTGCTGTACAACATTAAAACAATGGAAAACCGGTAAATGCGATGACCAGCGTCTGCCGTTTGTGACTCCTATGGCTTGGCATTATCAAATATATCACAAGCCGGAGGATTGCTACTTTTGCCAAACAAAAATCACTGGTCACAACTATAAAAGTCGCCACCTCATAGAATATGCCAATGTGTTGACTGTATCGAAACCGATTCCAAGAGGAAAACAAGATCAGCGAACTAAAGACAAAAATCCAGCTACATTTCCTGATTCAAGCCACAAATCTTCGAATGAGGTAAATGACGAACCGTACCTTCCAACCAAAGCAAGAGAAACGGAACGTTATTTCGTGTCAAATCACGATTATTGTGATCTTGTGCGGGATATGGATCTGTCTATAAGACAGACAGAGATTCTGGCCTCCAGATTAAAGCAGTGGAATATAGTAGACAGTAACTTTAAAGTAACGTCTGCACGAGACAGAGACCTATCTTCGTTCGAACACATTTTCAAAGCTGATGACACCAATAACAAACTAGTTTATTGTGTTGATGTGGATGAATTGTTTGCTGCACTCGATCACGTGCACTGTCCACAAGATTGGCGATTATTTCTAGACGGTTCTTGCAAAAGTAAGTATTTAATGTGTTATGAGTGTGAGAGAACTAAATTTGAATACAATTTATCAATTCATTTTCAATTGACTAACATCGTAGGTCTGAAAGCAGAATTGCGGCACAACAGAAATGAATTGCCATCAGTTCCAGTGGCATACGCTACTGATATGAAAGAGACTTATCAAACGATGGAAAAAATTCTACGATTGCTTAAATACAATAAATTTCGCTGGTAGATTGTCTCGGACCTTAAAGTCCTGACAATTCTACTTGGAATGCAAGGTGGCTACACTAAATATCCTTGTTACTTTTGTGAATGGGACAGTCGTGCCAAAAATCATTACAAGTGTAACATATGGCCACCGAGAAAGTTTCAAATTGGCAAAAATAATGTTCTCAATATTGCATTAGTTAAGCCTGATGATATAATTTTGCCGCCATTGCATTTAAAATTGGGGTACATGAAACAGTTTGTTAAACGACTCGAAAAAAACAGCGAGGCTTTTCTACACCTGAAACTTGTATTCCCCAAGTTGAGTGACGCCAAGATTAAAGAAGGTACTTATAAAAATTTCCCAACAAGAATTCTTCAAAAAGAATTCATCCTAATTTATTTTTACATTTTGATCATGAATTACAGGCGTTTTCGTTGGACCGCACATTCGTAAGATTATGACTGATGATGACTTCATAAAAAAATTGAACCCAGTAGAGAAAAGAGCATGGCTGAGTTTCATTTCTTTGTGCCGAAACTTTCTTGGAAACACGAGAAGTTCAAATTACGTTGAGGTGGTCCATGAATTTTTGGAAGCTTATGGAGAAATGGGATGCAACATGTCTATAAAAATTCACTTTTTGCATTCTCATTTGGAATTTTTCCCGGATAATCTTGGTCAATTCAGCGACGAACAATGTGAAAGATTTCACCAAGAAATCTCCAACATTGAAAAACGGTTTACAGGAAAGAACCAAGTTAGGATGATAGCTAATTACTGCTGGTCACTCAAACGTGAAACAGATGACTCGTCTAATAAACGCAGAAGATCAAGCAAACATTTTTAGCTATAAAGTTATTTAGCATTTTAAGGATTATTTTTTTTTTTTTTTCAGTCACAATAAAAATTTGAAGTTGAAAGATAATCAAAATGTATGAATTTTTAAATATGGTCATCATCTAAAATAATTTAAATAGTAATAACTCTGTCAATTTCCAACCGATTTTCGATTGAAATAGCTTAATCGACGCAGTACTAAATTCACTTTAATAATATTGTCTTTGATAGGTACCTTTCTGAATTAAGACTATCGTAAAATCGTAGTCAAAGTTTCAAAATTAATTTTTTTTTATTAAGTTACGATTTTTTTTCTCTGTAGCTTCGTCAGTTCTCGTTTGATTTTGTTGAGTTATACGCCATTAAAATAGTGATTTGTCACCTTTCAAAATATATAAACAACTTTTGAATCGGATGAAAATTCGCAAAGATATTGATGATTGACTAGCGAATGACCTCAAAAACAGTTTTTTGGCCCTAAAATGAGATTTTGGGGGTGTTTCGCAAATTTCAAGTATACAGTTTTTCTTAGTTTTATAAGGCCTAACGCCTAGGCTAGGTCTCTTTCAAAGTTCATTTTCAGTGTTACACAGTGTTATAGGTTAGTAATATACTGTTTTTAAAAAGAAAAACCAATTAATTAACATTTCACGACTTTTTTATTTCTCTCAAATATTGCTTTGTATCAAAGCATTATAATTAATAATACAACTGACTAATTTTAGGAAAATATTAAACAAGGGAATATAATACCCAATCACATATTATAAAGCGAGATCATTTGTTACGAACTTGCCTCTATTTGCACAAAAATTGGTTTGTATACTATTACAGACGAGGCACTAACATATTTCTCGCCACTGATGGCATTGGTAACGAATTGGAAAACTTTCATTATTTCCATGGTTTGTTGCACAGCCTGCCACTCTTCATTTGTTAATAGCTCAATGCTAGTAAGTACTTCATCTTTCACTTGCCCAGAAGACTGTACCACAGCTACAGTTGCAATCACAGCATTTTTCATTTTAAGGATTGTTTCTAGCATATCGAAAGTCGAGTTCCATCGGGTGGGAACATCATTAATTAATTTTGTAACTGGTAGCTGCATTCGAGCCGTGGTGCTTTTTAACTGTGCGAATGCATGTGAACTTTTTTTGAATAAACGCACAATCGCTTTTACTTTGTCTAAAATACCTTGCACTTCTTTCAAACCCGACTGTGCAACTAAATTTAGGGTATGCGCAAAACATTCCCAATGCCGCCACTGTCCTCCACGAACTGCCGCTTTCATATTAGCTGTGTTGTCAGTCACTACAGCTGTAACCCTATTATCTAATTGCCAATCTACCAATATTTCTTGCAGCTTTTTTGTAATATTTTCTGCAGTATGACGCTCTGAATACGATACGCAGGTCAACAAATCCGACTCTAAGGACATACGATTATTATCATCAGCAATGTAATGAACTGTCACAGCAATAAAATTATCTTGGGCACGTGAGGTCCATCCGTCCATCGTCAAACATACAGCGAATGCTCTGCTTAAACGTTTCTTTACCGTCATGACCGTTTCATTGTAAATGCTTTGCATTAATGAGGACGACACAGTTTTCCTCGTGGGCAATTTATAGCTAGGGTTAAGCATATGTACTAGAGCCTTGAACTCTGGGTCTTCAACGACGCTGAACGGATGGTACTCCCTAACTATTATTTTCACTACTTGCCGATCAATTTCCATCTGTTTTTTCGCTGAAATTGGTTTTTTTAAATACTCGTCTATTCGAGACCTGCGCGGTGCGACAAATGATGGCAGCGGTTGTGTGTCTGATTGCACCTGAGGAGTGGAGCTACCATTACTATCACCCGGATTCACTCTTATTGGGGAGTCTTGTCTGGTAATTCTTTGCGTGGAGTGCTTATTATTGATATGGCGCAAAAGGTTGCATGTCGATTTGTTGGCCACAGAAATTTTCTGTGAGCAGAGTCGACATTGAACCTTTTTCTCCTTCTCCTCCGAAAAAAGTAACCACACTTCACTAGTCTTTCGTGACATAAGGAATACCTGTACGTTAAATATTATAAATATAAAACATGAAATAATGATGTTTAAAAATAATTTACTCACGCAATATGAAAAAGCCTTTTTAAATAATAACTGATTTCCTCCAGTTTCCGATTTGAATTGCAACCCTGCAATCAAGTTTAAAATATGAGTCATATTCAAAAAGCGTCTATGACGCAAATGAGTGTAACATAAAAAGAGTCAAATGAATTAGTTGAAAGAGCTGACTCCTTTAATTGAGTTAGAGTCATTGAGTCAACTCCTGTAAATTTGCTGAGTTACCCACCCCTACCTTGTGGTTTATACATACATACACCCTTGTTCACAATTATAAAAGTGAATTTCACAATCATATTTCTTGAAACTAATATTTATTTATTTAAAGTATGTGCAGGAAAATAAACTGGTAGTTTAAAAATAAGATACAATGAAAAAAGTCGATCGCAAGTTCACTTTTCGTGAAAAGCTTAAAATTGCTAACATAACGACATCGCTAAAAAGTTAAACTTTCCAAAGTCAACCGTGACTTACGTTCTTAAACGGTACAGTGATTGTTTAACTTTAAAAATAAAATCTGGCAGTGGCAGAAAAAAGGGTTTGCATCTCAAATTAAGGCAAAGAAAGTCTTAGCCTTATTAAGGAGCAGGCCAGGACTTTCGGTAAGAGACGTTAGCTTAAAATTAAATACATATGTATGTCATCGTCATATGTGCAAAAAGTATGCAGAACAGCAAGATTACGTTCTTACAAGGTGAATGCAGCGCCCAATCGCAAAATCTATAAGGTTGAGCCTGCCTATCAAACAAATGTAAAAACATGCATTAAATTTGTTCAAATAACAACTACAAAGTCAAGTTGAAATAGCGGTGGAACAGTCGCACTTGATTGTAGTGAGTTATAAAAATGAGAAAATAATAACAACTCACACAGCGTAAGCTTAGCTGAGCCTGTTTAGATGCTGGTTTAGTTTAGCATTACGTGGTGGCGCTGGTTCAACACCTGCGGAAGCCGTGAAGAAAGAAGTCTGATGAGGAGATGTGGTGATCTCCGAAATAGTACTATAACTTCTACCGCTTTAGGTGTTGTTGTTATACCTGAGCATACGTGTACAAGGATTATTATAACTTGGTTCGCATGGTTTGAAACAGCTAAAAATAATCGAGTTAGATATAGGCATATATATACTAAAATGATCAGAATAAAAAGAGGAATCGATTTTGTCCTAACTGTCTGTCCGTCCGTCCGTCCGTCTGCCCGTGGTTACAATAACTTGAGAAAAAATTTAGATATCTCAATGAAATTTGGTACATAGATTTCTCTTTGGACAAGGTATGTTGGTATTGAAAATGGTCGAGATCGGTCAATATCCACGACCACCTCCCATATAACGGAAGTTTTAAAAAAATGCAAAAACTTAATTTTTTCGGTATCTATTAAAACAAATTGAGTGAAATTCGGTATTTGCAGCGATTTTGAACTAAGAAATTAGGTATTTATGAAATTTTGAAAAATGGCCGTTGCCGCGCCCACTCATGACAAGTTTTATGTATCTCCAGAACGGTATTAGTTATGGACATATTTTCCTTGATATCGCTATTATTATCGCAAAACATTTTTGAAATCGGACCATAACCATTTTTCAAAATTTCATAAAAATCAAGTTTCTTAATTAAATATCTAAATATCAAATTTTAATTAATATGTTCCAATAGATAAAGAAAAAGCGAAATTGTTGCATTTTCAAAATTTACGTTATATGGGAGGTGGGCGAGTCCACTTATAAAAAAACATCTGTAGATATCTGAATAACGATGTAAATTTAGTGGACATAATCACCGTCAATGATTTTTGAAATCAGACCATAACCACGCCCAACTTCCATATAACGGAAATTTTTAAAAATGCAAAAAACTTTGTTTTTTAGTATTTACTGGAAGAAATTTAGTAAAGTTTAATACTAGCAGCGATTTCAAACAAAGAAACGGGAGTTTTATGAAATTATGGGCACCGCCCATACAAAAAAACATCGCGAGGGTATATAAAAATCTGTTTCGCCCGAATTTAGCTTTTCTTGCTTGTTTTTTCTCTATAAATCTTTCAACAAAAATTGGCCTGTAGCTCATTTCAAACAATACTGTAAATATTTACAAATATCTTTGAATTTCATAAAAAAACTTTTGTTTTATATCACTTCATCTGCGAGCACTTTTTTTCGTGCGCATACGTTATTTTTGACAATTTTCATTTAAATTAAGTAAAATTTATAATCAAAGCCATATAAATAAAACGTTGCAAAGGCTGTCATCAAAATTTCACACTTTTTATTCAGGACTTTTAGGAAAATTCTAAGTAAGCAGTTGACACCTCTTCAGTATTATATCGGTTTGTGTTATTTCGAGTCGGCGTATGGCAATGGGCCTTATTTCAAATATCCTCGCTGATCCAGTGGTAAAATGTATTTTCTTCTTTCAGATATTCTAAAAATTATAAACGGTGTTAACATCGATATGCAATCAGATGAGGCCAATTTATTCATACATATATGCATATATGCACAAATTTCATTTCTGAAGATGAAATCTATATAGCCGAAGCCATTTATTATGAGTATTGAACTTTAGCCAATTGTACTGAATTAAAAAGTTTTAAAATCTATAAATTAACGAGTTTTGTCGATGTAAAGTTTAATAAAAACTAAACGTAGAACTAAACTTTAACTAAGTACTTGTGCAGCTTTAGTTCAAACTAATCATTTGGCTAAAAGAAAGAAATAAATGCTTTATTTATAATTTATCGGACTTTAATAATTACATTTAAGAGTTGAAAACCGTTCTCTATAGTTATTGTTTTATCCTCGGTTTTTGAACTTAAATTTTTGCTTGTATTTAACAGATGTATAATTTTAGGTCTTTTTTTTTAACTGTGCTAAACAATAATCAGGTGTAGTTGGAAAAAGTGGAATTCAAAAACTTATACTCTATATTAAATGGTTTTACATATGTATGTACATATTTATATGTACATATACTGTTTTAGGCAAGCTATTAGTGATGATAAACAGATCAAATAATAAGTGCTAGTTATTTTCTTAATATTAGAAAAAAGTACTTTTTGATTTGAAAAAAGTATAATTTTAATGCCAATTTTAGTACTCTCAGAAAAAGACAGATATCAACTATGGTGTAGCGTGTGATCGGCAGCGCAGTAATAGTTTGATTTTTTTCGTGAATGCTTTGCTTACTTACATATATGGTAAACATTGCGTGAAGTTAGTAGCAGGTTTTTGACATAGTTCTCGATGAGATATCTGTTTAAAGCGCTTCCTCTGTCGTAGAAGAATTTTTGTTTCAAAATATTAAGAGGAATCGGAATTTTGGCGGCGCGGTATCGATAAATTGTATGACATACAAATCGCTCCAGTCTAATGAATTATCTTAACATTTTCTTTAAATTACTAAAACTAATTTAATTTCAATCTGGTAACATTATTTTAAAACTAGATTTCATTAACTTGAGGCGATACTCCAAAATCGTTTTATCTGAACGATCGGTTGTATGGGAGCTATATGTTATAGTCATCCGATATTGATGAATTTCACTGACAAGTATGTAAAACTCTCATAATTGGTTTTTGGTCGCACTTGTTAAGCCATTATAAATTAACGTCTGTTCGTATTGAATTTTAGTTTAACATAAAGGTTTTTAACGGTTTTCTTATTTTAAATGCGAAACGTTAGTAGTGGCCTGTCACTGGGTGGTGTCCGGTCACTGGCACACTTACCCTACATAGTTAAATTGGTTTATTTTTTTATACGATTTCTAATATATTTATGAATAAAACCCGAAATTGACAAAATGTTATGTCTTCATTTTCGCTACGCGTAGATAAGTACATACATTGTAAAAAAATTAGCAACTAATAATTGTTGTTTGTAGATTTATCTCGAGCCTATTAATTAGCTGCATACACTTTCGGGTTAGCTGCGGGTGTCCTAATGTACAACGCGATCGTGCATACATATAGTTTTTGAGTGTGGCATTCGCTTGTGCTCTACTCTTAGCGAAGGTGATCAAACAGACTCGAACATGCTTAAAGAAGCTCTCGGGTGTGCCACTCGAACAGACATATGGTTACCGAGTGTGGCGTTCGCTAGTGCGCAAATTCTAGCGCGGGTGATCAAACAGGCTCGATCACACTCAAAGCATATCTCTGGTGATATTTTTATCTCTATCCATATTGCGGTAGTATATAAAATTATGCTTAAAATCTCTCGATTGTGAACTCATAAATCAAATATATACATACTTTTTCGTATGAAAAATTTCAAAATCCACCAACTGCCAACAACACGTTGAAACATAGCAAACAAAAAGTCTAAATTTGTAATTAATAGCGATGCAACGTCCGGCTAAGAACAACGCCAATTCAACAAACACATCATTACGCCAAACATTATTAACCCACTCAACCGGTTAATTATGCCATTAATACAATTGAAACAAAATTATGTGTACCTAGCTGCTTTGCCCGGAGATGAGAGTGGGTCTTGCATTAACTTGTTGAAAATGCAGTGGGCGATGACAAATTGCAAAGTTTTCCTATTACGAGTATTGTTCTTACATAGTTGGCGGGTTGTGTCGTCGTTGTTTGCCATCCTTTGTGCCTTTTTCGAAGCCACAGTTAGTCTGCAATTTCATATTGAGGTTGGCCTAATTAAATTGTGGCGCTTAATTTGTACAATGCTGGCAAAAGTTGCCTTGGTTGTATACTTCCATAATTTATTGCTAGAGAAGTTAAACGGACACAATAACATGCGGGCTTTTAACAAAACAACTTATCTGACTTTAGCAGCATTTACCGTAAACACATTCATTTTCATCTTTCATGGACAAATTAAAAAGTTTAATTCAAACGCTATGAAAATAGCTTTGTAAACGGAAATATTTTTATAATTAATTGGTTAAAACATGGATTAAACGAATTTTATTTAGAGAGTAGTAGGAAAAAAGTATAAAGCCGAGATATATCAAATGTGTAATGTTTCTTACTAAATTCGCACAAATCTCAGAAAATATCATAGCATTTATGTAAGTAACTATATAAGAGTAGGCTACAAAGTTTCTTTACACATTTTATTTAAGCGGGTATAGCGGTGCCGGTGAAAAGTTAGTTCATTGAAAAAGTATCATTGTAATGTCTCAGCAGAATTCATCCACTCAGGATTACTGATTGCACTCCTTCGCTCACTGCACTCTCTATGTATTGCTGTTGAACCCAAGTTATAACTTGAAGCTTATCAATATCGATAAGCATGCAGTTGAGATGCGGCACTCCAAAAGAGTCCATCATACATCACCCAACAACCATCATTGTCAAAACCGTTGGGTGGCTAACAAGCCCGTTGTCATTGTCCGCATCGAGAAACAATCAGCTCATCGTGTGGCACATAGGGGCACCTGCAACGTGTCTGTAGCTCATCAGCACCTCACGCACCCCATCAACAGAAAGCATCGCATTCTTCAGGAAAGCTAAAAAATCAGAAACCCCAATCAATTAATTAAATCCTCCCGTTGATCGATTTAAAGAAATCAGCGACCATTGGGTCATAATTGCACATTCGAAATCGATTCGGGTTCAAACTATATCATAATGTCATCAATCACATTTGAATGCGTATGGCCAGCATGTAAGCCAAAAATGCACACCAGTTATCTTCAACTTATCGATTTTCAAGGGAACAAAATTCTTTAAATGGGCGTGGTTGTCGTAGACGGAAACCGTTCAACCTTATTAAGGTGCAACTGGTTTACCCCACTAGGCATCAGCATTCAAGGCGTTAATGCAGTGGATGATGCAGCGTCAATTAAAGTTATCCTAAAAAAATGTAATCTTGTGTTTGCAGACTAGCTGGACTGTTTCAAAGGAAACCCAGTTTCTCTCCACATTGATACGTCAGTTCAACCAATTAGATATTTACCTCGGCGTATTCCATTAGCCACCAAGAGCCTTGTCGAAGAGGAATTAGACAAACTATGTTCACAGGAACACTTCGCATTTGTAGCGATTATAAGTCGACACTCAACAAAGCATTAAAGCCGCACAACTTTCAGATATCAGCTGTCAACACTTTACTCTCGTCGATTGAGGGATGCAGCATTTTTGCCGAAATTGGCCTGGCGCAA
This sequence comes from Philophylla caesio, assembly GCA_963971545.1. Lineage (NCBI taxonomy): Eukaryota > Metazoa > Arthropoda > Insecta > Diptera > Tephritidae > Philophylla > Philophylla caesio. The sequence continues at coordinate 33,247,111 of OZ020608.1, read as the reverse complement.
GCATATGAGCAACGCCTTCAGAGCTACGCGGTTCCAATTTGGAATCTCTTCAGCGCCAGGTTTATTTCAAAATATATTATTAAGTTTTATAGAAACACTTTTGAAAAATATTCCAGGGTGCTGACATATTTTGACGATAACGTGCTAATGGGCAAAACGGAGGCAGAGCTTGGTAATCGGCTGCAAGGAGTATTTAAACGTCTCGACAACGCTGGTATTAGGCTACGAAAGGAAAAGTGTTCCTTTGGAGTCTCAACTAGCGAGTTCCTGGGATTCAAGCTGGACTCATTGGGAATCCGGCCATCGCAGAGCAAGGTCAAGGCAATTCAAAACGCCCCAGCGCCACAGGATAAAAAACAATTGTATCCGTTTATATCCAACAAAGCAACGATTGCCGAGTCATTACATCGCCTACTTGATAAAAACTGTCTTTGGTTCTGGGAAAAGCACCACGAACTGGCATTTGAAAATCTAAAGGAGCTCATAGTATCTGAACGCGTTCTGGTTTACTACAACCCGAGCCTGCCATTGGTGGTAGTTTGCGATGCATCGCCATATGGTATCGGCACTGACTCAGTCACCGAATGCCTGATGGGTCGGAAAGACGAACTGCATTGTACTTTAAAACGTTATCGAAGCCAGAACGAAATTACGCCCAAATCGGCCGGGAAGCTGTAGCTTTAATTGCTGGCGTGAAGAAATTTCACGATTACCTGTATGGGCGCGACTTTACTCTGGTTACTGATCACCGGCCTCTATTGGGTATTTTTAATACAACCAAGGCCGTACCTAATGTGATATCGATGCAAATGCTTCGGCGACGTATTTTCCTGAATGCGTACGATTTTGCAATTATTCACCGTTCGGGCAATAAGTTGGGGAACGCTGACTTCTTGAGTCGATTACCATTCCTGGCCGACCATCGAGCGATTTAGGAGGACGTGTTGATGATAATCTTATAAAAGTTCTCAGCTGGGAGTTAAGGGGGTAGCCCCCCCCTAACATGAGTCGATCAGACCAGCTGTATCCCTTTTATGTTCGCCGACATGAAATCTCCTATTTAAAAGGTTTCATGCTCTAGGGAAATAGGACAATAATTCCGCCAGCAAGTCGACAGGTGGTTCTGAGTGTATTACTTACTGGCCATCCCGGTATTGTACCAATGATGGTCTTAGCGATTGGTCTGGTGGCCCAATATGGATTTGGAGATTGAGGGTATTGTATTGTATTGTGTCAGGTTACTCGGCACGATAATGCTCTTGCCCCAGTTCATTTTTGGAAAACAACGAAACTTCCATGGTCACGCCTCCATGTTGATTTTGCTGGCCCGTTTCAAGGTACGTTGTTCTTCATCGTTGTGGACGCGTTCTCAAAGTGGCTTGAAGTTTTCCTGGTCAAGTCCACCTCATCGCAATCGGCTATCAAACCACTCCAATTACTCTTCGCAACTCCTGGGTTTCCCGATGATAGAGTATCAGACAACGGGACAGCATTCAGCTGCGGAGAATTTAAAACATTCATGCATAATAACTTGATTCGTCACATTCGTTCTATAAAAAAAACATTATTAAACTTTTTTATAGACAAAGAGCCAGAGATTTATAAAAATATTTTTTTTTTTAAGTAAATTTTTTTTATTAACACAGATATAACTAAATTTACTTAAAAAAAAAGTTTTTTATAAATCTCTGACTATTTGTCTATAAAAGAGTACTTAATATTATTTTTGATAAGACTTATATTTTGCGAGCTATGAAGTGATAAACAATGGATTACCACGGGACACCTAACGTTTTTAAAAGTCTATAACTTTTCAAAAAAAACTTTGTTTTGCTTTATTTTGCGTTTACATACATTTTAGGACCTCCTCTGCAACATATCCAAAATTCGAGCAAAAGTAGTTTTTAACCAATTGAAATGGCAAAATGCCTCACATATAATATAATGTGGTTTTATGAAGAGCACTTTCAATTTACAAACTGAACAATAAGGTGCGGTAGCCGCTTATAAGTAAAAACATACACTTATTTCGTGTTGATTTTTGGTGAACGTCTTGTCAAAATCCATTCGACATTTGTAACGCCCGCCAATCAGAATGAAGACGTCGCAGTTTACCAAAGCACACTGACCGCTGTGCTAGAAAAACGTGGCCAAAAATAAAAAAAAAAAACAAGTAAGAAAAGCTAAATTCGGGCGAAACCGCTGTGCTAGAAAAACGTGGCCAAAATTAAAAAAAAAAACTGGTAAGAAATTGGGGCGAAACCGATTTTAGATACCCTCGCGAAGTAGTTTTGTATGGGCGGTGCCCATAATTTCATAAAAACTCCGTTTCTTTGTTTCAAATCGCTGCTAGTATTAAACTTTACTCAATTTCTTCCAATAAATACTAAAAAACGAAGTTTTTTGCATTTTTCAAATTTTTCGTTATATAGAAGTTGGGCGTGGTTAAGTTCCGATTTCAAAAATAATTGACGGTGATGCTAGTGATATCAAGGACAATATGTTCACCAAATTTTGTGACGATAACTTACATCGTTATTGAGATACCTACAGAGGTTTTTTATAAGTGGGCGTGATAACGCGTGAGTATTTATACAATTATCAATTACTTAGCGCTTCCATGACTTCGCCCCATTATTTCCAGTCAGAACTCAAAAAAGGTCGTTGACAGTTAAACAAAGTGATTGCTGACTTTGCAGAAGGCATTGCACGTATGAAATGTATAAAAGAGTTTCGTTGGTTATATGAAACCCTTTTGTGTATGGTGCACATGAAGTGTGACTAATTCATAAATTTGCTTATTGCTATTTATGAGTGCTGGTAAGTGGCGTTGAGGTAGGTCCACTACACCCTTACCCTTTAGAAAAATGATTACGTGAAAAATGAACGGAATAATTTTAGTTTAGTGAAGTCGTGGAGTCGCTTTACATGTTTTATATGTGTATATACATATATATTTAAAAAAATTTTTTTTTTTTTTTTTTGTATTTTACTTATGGTAGGGTGAGTGTGTGTACATATGTATGTAGCTACGTGTGCGTTTATTTTGGTTCTATTCTTATTCTTTGTTGTATTAATGTGTCTTATTCGTAAGATATGATTATTAAATGTGTGTAAACTATTTGTTCTCATTAATAATGATATTTATTAAAATAATAGTGGTTATATGTATACTTAGTAATTCCTTATTGTAGTGTTTAATTAATAATTAATTGTATTCTAAATTTACGCCTAGGTATTTCTTTAATATGTTGTTGTGTAGTGTTTTGGATTTGTTTTTTATTGTTATTGTTGAATTTACACCGTTTGTGTCTATGATTTTGTATGGTCCGTGATATGGACTTTGGTGTTTATATTTATTTTCGTTTTTTACGTACACCCTATCTCCAATTTCTAAATTTGATTTGTTTATGTTTTTGTCATATTCTTGTTTCCTTTTTATTTTTACTGCGTTTATTAATTTTCTGGCATTTGCAATTGAATTTTTTAGCCGAATTTGCAATTCGTTTGCATAACTTTCGATGTCATAACATTTGTTAAGTTTGTTTATATTGTCGCTTGGCAGAGATGGCAATTTTCCGTATACTAGTTCATGGGGTGAATAACCAGTGTCTGTGTGTGGTGTTATGTTGTATGCGAATGTATAGTATGGTATCCATTTGTACCATTCGTAATCGTCAGCAAAAGTAAGTAGATATTCGTTTAGTTTTCTGTGGTTTCGTTCTAGTGACCCAATTGTTTGATGGTGATATGGAGTTGAAAATATTTGTTTTGTATTTAATAGTGTGCATACGTTGTGCATTAATTCGTTGACGAATTCTGTTCCTCTGTCAGATTTTAATATTTGTATGAAGCCGTACTTTAGGATGAGCTGTTCGACCAGTGTAGTTGCAATAGTTTTTGCATCTTTTGTTTCAATAGGATGCGCTATAACGAATTTTGATAAATCGCATTGCATTGTTAGTATATATCTGTATCCGTTTGAGATACGAAGTGGGCCTACTGTGTCAATTGACACTGTACTAAATGTTGAAGTTAGCGTGTCTGTTACTACAAGCGGTTCTTTAATATGTTTAGTTGTTTTGTTTTGTGCGCACTTTGTGCAGTTATTTATAAATTCTTTTACCATTTGTCTCATGTTTTTCCATATATATCTTTGTTTCAATTTTAAAATTGTCTTTCTAACTCCTAAGTGGCCAGCTATATTAGTGGAGTGAAATTCGTCAATTAGCTTATACTGTGTTAATGTACTATCTACTTGTTTTGGAGCTTTGTATATCAATATCTTTATCGGCACGCTTTTCTTATTTTCGAGCTCATTAAATTTTTCAATGAATGCATTCATATTAGTATTTTTTAATGTACATATATTCTTGTTCACAAAGGGCTAGCTCCTTTATAAGTGAACTGTGCATAGTACTATGTAGTTTCTCCAACATTGAATCTAGTTTCAAAGGGTCATCACTACATGTAACTTGCATTTCATTTTTAATAATTTCAATTGTAGTACTACTTTTTTTATTAATTATAAGTTTTAATTTCTTCATATTTTTAACGTCATTAAAAGATGTGCATCGCCAAATATGAAGGTGATCAGGCTTCTTTGGAGATGTATTTTTAATGCGTTTCCCGGGTGTATATTCATGCGCTTTATTTTCTATACTCGTTTGCGTTAATTCATTCTTTTCATTTTCATTAAATTGTGCGGCCTTGCTCCTTGTTAATATATTAATTTCTTTTTCATTCTCTTTTAAATCTTTTTCTGATGTTGGTATCATAGTTTTAAGTGTGTCGCTATCTATTTTGATGCGTGACAGTGCATCTGCATTTGTGTTTATTTTGCCTTGTTTGTAAATAATTTCGAAGTCATAGTCAGATAAGTCTATTCTTATTCTTGTCATTTTTGATGACGGATTTTTGTGTGCAAATAATGAGACTAGTGGTCTGTGGTCTGTTACCACAATAAATTTTTTGCCATAGAGATATGGTTTAAACTGGTTGATGCCCCAATGAATAGCTAATAGTTCTTTTTCGATTATTGGTTTATTGATATCGTGTTTTTGCAGGGCTTTACTGGCATAAGCGATTGGCAAGTCATGACCTATTTCGCCTTGTGATAATATTGCTCCTAGGGCAAAGTCAGATGCGTCAGTTGTTAGTATAAATGGTTTGTCGAAATTTGGGTATTGTAAAATTGGTGGGTTTATTAATTTATCTTTTAATGTGTTAAATGCTTTTTCGCATTCTTCTGACCAAATGAAGGGTTGTCCCTTTTTTAATAATATGTTCAAGCATTTGGCTGTTAGTGCAAAGTCCGGTATGAATCGTCTGTAGTAATTGCAAAATGCAATAAATCTTCGTGTTTCGTATGCATTCGTTGGTGTCGGGTAATTGCGTACAGTATCGCATTTGGCTGGGTCAGTTTTGACACCTTTATCTGTGATTAAATGACCGAGGTAGAGGACTTCTGGTTTTAGAAATTGACATTTACTAGCGTTCAATTTTAGATTATATTTTTTTAGTCTTTCGAAAACTTCTATTAAATTTTTGTTATGGTGTTTGATTGAACATCCGAATACGATAATGTCGTCTACATAAAGGAATGCTTCTGATTTTAGTCCAGATAGCGCTATTGTTAGCATGCGTTGAAAGCTATTTGATGAAATTTTTAATCCAAATGGTAGTCGTTTGAATTGATAGTGACCTTCTTGTGTGGAAAATGCTGTCAGAGGTCTAATACGTCTTCTAGTCTTGTCAGTGGAAATTTGTCGTTGACAATTTTGTTGTTTAGTTTTCTATAGTCTACTACCAGTCGCCATTTTTGGTTACCCTTGTCATCATTCTTTTTTGGTACTAGGAGTAGTGGTGAATTATAGGGGCTAACTGATGGTTCAATGATATTGTCTTCAATTAGGTTCTGTATTTGTTTTTGGATTTCGTCTTGTTGTGAGTGCGGTAGTCTATAATTTTTTATGTAAACTGGTGAACTATCTGTAAGACTTAGTTTTTGTGTGTAAAAAGAATTTGTGGAAAGACTTTCGCCTTCCAAATGGAATACTGATTGATATTTTTTGAATATTTCATGTAATTCATCTTCTGTTTGTTTCTCTACATTTCCTAGTTTTAATTCCTTTATCAATTTATTGAAACGGTTGTTATTGTAGATGTTTGGTTTTTGGTATGCGGTCATGATATTGTAATCTGATAAATTTTCTGTTATGCATTTTATCTGTTTTATTTTTGCTGTATGATTGTTAATGTTTATGATTTTTATGTGGCAATTTCCTTTTGCAGGTGCTATAGAATTGGCTAGGAATACGCCTTGTTCTATTTCTTGATTCAAAATTATGCTATCTTCTTTTATATTTAAATATATTGGTACTATGACTTCTGTTCTGGGTGGTATTTCGAGGATTTTGTTTGATTCTACTTGTGTGTTTATTGTTAATATTTTTTTCTTGTTGTTATTTGATGCAGTTAATGTGAATGTTTCATAATCAATTATGCATAAATGTTTAATAAGAAAGTCTCTGCCTAAAATACCATCGGTTGAAGTTGGGAAATCCTCTGTAACTAAATGGAGATTGATGCTAGTGCTATCTTTGCCTATTAGGAAAATTAGTTTAGCTGTGCCCATTGAGGTTATTTCGTCTTTGGTGATACCTGTTAGTTTGCATTTGTTCGTGCTTTCATAGTCGAATTCGTTATTGAATGGATTTTTGCAAATAGAAATGTCAGCTCCTGTGTCTATGAGGAATGTCATTTGTTGATTGAAATCTTCATTATAAATTGTGATAAAATTTGTTAAGTTTTTGGTTATTACATATATTTTATTTGGATTTGACCCGGAGGGGGTTAATTGTTGTCCTCCGGGTCGCCTACGTTTCCCTGAGTTTGCAGGACGTTTATGTGGCGACCATTTCTGTTGTGTTGTGGTGCTTGTCTGTTGTTATCGTGGGTCATATTGTTATTGTTGAAGTTGTTGTAATTTCTTTGGTTGTAATTATTTGTTCTTTGGTCCCTATTATTGTTAAAAGGATTGTTGCCAATGTTATTATTTCCATGGTAGCTGCTGTTTCTAACATTGTTGTTATTATTGTTTCTGAAATTGTTGTTATTGGGGTATTTCCTTCGGTCGTTGGTGTTATAGTTAGTGTGGTTATTGTATCTTTTGTTATTGGAGATAACCATGATTCTTGAGCTATTATTTTCGTTCATTTGTTCGAGCTCTAGAGCTAAGTTTACGGCCGTGTCTAAAGATGTTGGAAGTGCAGAAAAAATAGTTTGTTTAAATTGGTCATTTAAACCATTTTTGAATACAGTTAAACTATATTGTTTATTTAACTGAGTGACGAGTGATCTTTGTTCAATGGTGGCATTCGGTCCAATTTGTGCTATTTGAAGGTTGTTAAGCTCAGATATTAAATAGAGAATTTTATTTTTGTAGTTGGTTACATTTAGGTTTCTTTGTGTTAGGTTGGCTAATTGGTTCTGTAGTTTTGGTATAGTTGTCGTGCTTTTATAATTATTCGTCAATAGGTTTTTTAATTCTTCTAGTGTTGTGGGCGTTTGTATTGCAGTTATGTTCATTCGCACTATTTGTGTTAATTTTACATAAAGTATAAAATCAATTAGTTCAGTTTTGCCTGTCTGTGTTAAGCCATTGTAGATGATTTCTGCGATTTTTAGAAATGGTTCTAGATCTTTATGATTTCCCGAAAAGCTGGGAATAGCTTTTGTAGCTACTGCTATATTGAAGTCTGACATTGTTGTTGGTGTATGAGATTTAGTGTTGGAATTTTCGGAGTTCCAAGTGATTGGTGTATATAATGAGTGTGGTATTGACGCGTCAATGTCGTATTGTGATAGTATTTTTATCAATTTATCTCTTAAATGCCAGAAAATTTCTAAACAAGTATCTTTATGTTCTTTTGAAAATTTCTCGTTGTATGCGTTTAGTATACTTCGTATCGATTCGAGTGTGGATAAAAGTGTTTGTACGTGTTTGTGTACTGTGTCTTCTTTAATTTTTATTGTTTTGTTCAAGCATTTATATGCTTTATTAAAATTGTCTTTCTCACTAAGAATATTGTTGTATATCTTTTGCCATGTGGCCATTATAAACATGTTTTCAATTTGCACTATTTGCGTTTAACTGACCTGTTCTCACTGTTAGTGGTTGAGTAAATTTTGTTAAGTATTTATAACACCAGAAATTGAATTTGGTATTCTAGAGCAATGGTTACAAAGTTTTGTCAAACAGTGGCAACACCTCACATTTTGACAATGGTCCGAACCATGATGCAGTAAGCTAAAGATGACGTATTTCGGGATATCGCTACTTTGATTTTGCCATACTTGACAGTCGATGACGTTGATGTATTTTTTAAACAAGCAATTTCCTCGCATGTGTTTTACATGGTTCAAGTACTTGCAATTGTAAATGGCAATATTTGCTAATTAATTTTTGTGTTTTTTTTGCATATGCTTGCTTGCACTTTAGTTTAGTTCAACGCTTAAGCGCTAGTTATGCATTCTTCATACAACTTTCGCATAACGTTTGAGAGCTTTGCAGAACCTTACGTACATAGTGCTGATTATGATTCGTACAACCAAACTTATCAGCCCTTCCAAACGTCAAATAACAATAAATGGCTATCAACGTAGTGGGTAATTTACGGTATGCGCACAAAAATATCTGATCTTTGTGAAGTATATGTAAACGCATTTTGATATAAAATTTTAAAGCAGGCTTAATTATTTTTTACAAGGAATTATCAAATAAAATATTCCCTCAAACCAAAGGCGAAATAGTCCATGAACACCGCATTATTTTCGTGAACGTGATGCCATAAGCTCTCTTGCTCACAATCCGCCTTATACGCGCAGATAACGCACTTTCCTAACTCTCTTCTAATTGGGCACAAAATACATAACCCAATATACAACATATTTATTTTTTCTCTAAAAAGCACATATCAAATGTAAACAAATATTTTTGTTATTATCAAATGAAAACAAAGTTTGAAAATTAGGATAAATGAAAAAAAACAAATTATAAACTTTACCTAGGTTACCTGTTAAACCTGCCTTGCTTAAATTTAATTTAACATATATTTTTAAATCCAAATAGGGAAGTGTAGTATTGAAGTATAAAGAATTCGTTAACGTTATGGGACAAAAAGGAAAAATGTGTGTTAAATATGTATGTTAAATGTGTTAAAGCTGCATAGAAAAAAACCTAACAAATAAAACTTCAGCAGAAACTTTATTTTATACCCTTTGCATTTTGAAAAATATTTCGTACTCTCCACAAAAATAATAGTGGTCGACCTTATATTTTTAGTATTTGTATTTCAGCTACATTTAATTGGTTTTTTAAAGAAAATAAAACTTAATTTTACAATTTTTATTGAGCTCAAGGCCAGTTTATGGAAGATTTTTGTGAAAAAACAACAACAGTTTTTTAATGGTTGAAATTATAGTACTATTTCGGAAAGAACCACATTGCCTCGTCAGACTTATTTTTATTAAATTTATTTTTGATAACCACATCAATTTAATTATTTTAATAATGGTCTGTATATTAAATATATGTATGTATGTATTATGTGATATGTGATACCGTGAATAGTGATATGTCAGCAGTGAAAAATTTTAACGTAATGTGTGTGTGTTTAACTAAAAATGTGTGATCTACACAGAGCTGGGATTTATCTCACCAGATTTATTATAAAGAGTCGACTTTTGTGAAAAAAGAAGCAAACAAAAAAACGATTTATCCTGTGAAATTATGTAAGGTTATGTGAACTCCGAACGTAGTGATAATGTTTGCACACATAACTTTTTCAATGAAATTATGAAAAACAATATTGCGAATTGTGAACTTTATAATTAAATGTGGTGCAAGAAAAAAATAAAGAACAACAAAACCGTTGACTTAATCTTGAAAACCAGGCCTTCCCATCTCCTTTCGTGTTAACGACGACTTTTATTTGCAGTGTTGTAGTAGTGGAACGTCCCTATTCCTTTACCTATTTGATTATTATTTTTTTATTTAATACTTTATTCAACAGTTTTTATTGTTTTTATTTAGTAGTTATTTTTAATAAAAACTATAAAATATTGATTACAAAAATGAGGAGTTTGTTTATAAGAACTGAGGACTTTTTGATTACAAAAATGAGTAGTTTCATTATTAGTACTGAGGAGTTTGTGATGAGAAAAATGAGTAGTTTGATTATTAGCGCTGAGGAGTTTGTAATAACAAAAATGAGCAGTTTGATAATTAGTGCTGAGGACTTTATAATGACAAAAATGAGGAGTTTGTTTATTAATACTGAGGACTTTGTGATGACCAAAATGAGTAGTTTGATTATTAGTGCTGATGAGTTTGTGATGACAACAATGAGTAGTTTGGTTGCCAGCGCTAATTACATTATAAGCATAAAAATGATTAGTTGTCTTGTCTGTTAGAGCAAATTAGATATATTCTTCATCTATATGAAAATTTTTGTAGGTAGGAAAGAGATATAAAAGCACACCGACAAGGGGAAACTACTCAGTTTTTTCCCATGCCTTAAACAAAAATGACTACTCTGCTAAGCACTTTTATAATTATTTATACTGATGATATGAGTACATATTTCATTATCTGCTGTCTTGTAGGGGCGTATAATTTTTAAACAAATCTTTTGGTTTAATTTTTTTATTTTTGAATACATTTAGAGGATAACAAATTTTAGAATATTGCAGCAACGAATCAACATCTGTTATGACTATTTCGCTTTTTTTCTTGGATGCAAAAATGCCTTAATAGAAATATTTTATGCTGCCTAAAAGTCCACACTGCTATCGGGCGCAACGAGGGCTGTGCGTGAGCGATATCGTAAGTTGTGAAGCGTGATTTATTTTCCGGTTGAAGAAGAGAGAAAGTAAATGTGTGAGCGTCCGAATATCTGTTTGGAAAGTGCGAAAGTTTCCGAAATGACAACGGCGACGAGATAACTGATGTCCAAAGCATACTCGTATAGCAATAGCATGGGAGAAGAACAAGGAAGCCAGTTGACAGCTAAGCTATTCAAGTATGGCGGAAAAGAACTAGCTGATTAAGTGCATGCTCGAGCTCATTTCCAGAATATGTTTGGACGATCGCATGACTGCTAATTGGAACTTAATTGTGCTCTGCTCAATTTAAAAGAAGAGTGATCCTGCGGTTTGCGCCAAATATCGCGGGATTAGTCTTCTTAATATCGCGTATAGAGTTACATATATCAAGCGTAATGTAAGAACGATTAAAGCCCACTGTAGCGTCAGACCTGAGAAAAAAAGACCCGAGGAGGAGTAATCCACATTATATATCTTTTTGTCGGTTACAAGCTTTCTTCCAACATCACAAAAACAAGTTGTCTATATGCCGCAATGTCAGAATAGTGTATCCTCGAAAAGCTTATACGACAATGTAATATGGCATTGTAACGGCGAATGCGGCATTCGATTGAATGATTGCCTGTACGAACTTTACAAAAACGTAGACATATTTAGTGCAGTGAATTTAGAACCAGCGGCTGCACTGGCTAATCTTAAAGCCATGCGTTAAAAACTCCGGCAATAACACAACTTATTGGTCAAATAACTCTTAAGGCCAAATTCTCAAAGAGTTTTCGGCTAAATGTAGATAGCCGCTGATAATTTTAAGGAGTATTAATAAAACTGTATCTTGATTTTCCGACTGAGTGGAAATTTGATGTATAACGGAATGAATTTCCGTCTTCCCCTGTCAAGTTCGGTTTGGAGGCAAACCGGTTTCGGCCATCTCCAGTGTCATTTTTCCTACTGATCAGTCGTGGCCTTTTGTTCCGCATTTATTGTCTTTTTGGTCCCAACAGTTCGTGATGCAAAAACGTCAATGTTAACAAATGTTAAGTGGTCTGAGTGTAGGTACCTGAAGTCTCGCGCGAATAGAATTCAAAAGTGTTCGAGCGGGGAGGAATTAGGGGCCGGGAATTCCTCATGAATTCCACGGCAACGGGGATCGAGGAGATAGGAAGCCGATCTTCTGAAAATTTATGATCGTTAAATTAATAAGCCGATTGCCGTATTGCACTCGCGAGTAAAACACACAAGTTATATTATCTTTATAAATGTAAAAGGGGGGGCTTGTCAACGACAAGCAATTTATTTTATAATATAAAATCAACACTGCTGAAAATAAAGTTGGGTTAAATAAGTATGTTAATGCAAAAACCTTACATGTAGCGTTGGGGGCGTCTCTTCACAAAGTGAAAGAGTGCAGGAGTTTCGCAGAAGGCGAAACCCATCAAACGGGACGGGTAACAGGACTCGAGAAAAGGGAGAGAAAGTAACGAGTCCCTGTTCCCGTACTATCACAGCGACATCTGCAAGTGGAATTATAGTAATTCACAATGGCAGATCCCCTTGTGAATGCTGATGTAAACAGCTGGCGTAAACATGCCGCCCGCCTTGCAGTATCGCTGCAATAAGTTACTACAAAATTTGTTTAGATTATAAACATAAATAATATTGCTATTTCATTGAATAACCTATATGTATAACAGTTCATTTAAAAATTCAAAAATCTGAGGTTACAAAAGAAATAAATTAAAAGGAAATTGTAAGCTACGAGCTACTATATTCTAATACATGGTGCCGCCAGATATCATCCACCCGAACATCGTGTTCTGCGCGGCTGGTCGAGTGGGAGTCGCTGCCATCAGTCCCGGACGCAGGATCATCGCGTAGACCTCAGCTCCCAGGATCAGCGATACCGCGCTCGAGCGGTGGAAATTCGGGTCCGCCAGCCGGAAATTGTCGAATTCGCTGACTACGCGTGCGTCGAGTGTGCGCTGGGGTGTAATGCGGGACAGATGGGTCTCCACATTCGCGGTCACCTGGAGCCGCTCATTCCACCCTTTTAGCGTGAACTGGCATGAATTCTCACGACCGTGCACCAACTGCAGCCTTCGCGCCAGCTGCTGCGAAATCGATGACCGCGGCTGCCCTGGGTCTACGATCGCTCTCGCCAATTGCGGTCTTCCTCTAGTCATGATCCGGACCGCTACCGTTGGCGTGAGGACAGATAGCCCTGAAGCGGTACGGGCTGTGCCCGTAATACGCTCTCGGGCGTCTCTCACACCACGGCGCGTTCGGATCTGTTGCGGTTTCAGTTGCGTCTTCCTGGGTGGTGCGTGCGGTGCCTGGCGCTTCGCTGCAACGGGAGGGGGCAACTGGACTGCCGACCGCATAACCGACAGTCGAGGTCTGGCTACTGGTGGCACGTTGGATGCTGGTAATGCCGCTTCTTCCTCCATCTCATCATCTTCGGCGTTGATCTCCAACACTTCTTCGTCGCTCGACTCGCTCAGAGGTTGAGCGTTACACGCACTGTAGCGTCGTCGACGGAGCTCTTCGGGCTCAAGAGCAGGCAGAGTCCTGTCTTCCTTCCCTCTTGCCTTCTCGTGAAGGTGAAGGAGACTGTGGTGCCTCTCGCTGCATTGGTCGCAGTTTCGGGGCGACGGACACGTTTTTGCCATATGGTGCGGCGACATGCAATTGGCGCAGTGCCGATGCACGAGGACAGCACGCAGTCTCTCGGCTGGCTCCATCCTACGCATCACCCGGCAGTATAACAACGGGTGGTTCGTTGCGCACACGGGGCATTTCCTCAGGCCAGATTTGCTAGTGGTCTCCATTTTCAAAATTTAGGTACTTTTGGTCTGGAAAGAGAATTAGAGTTAGAAATTTTGTTTACAATCGTGGTAAAAGAACCAATTTCACAATTGGCCGAGTTATGTTTCCCCGCGCCGTTCGTAGTTCTACGACACGGACGCGGCTATCAGGACCTGAAAAAACTCTAACTACTCTGCCAAGTCGCCATTCATTTGGAGGCAGATTGTCCTCTTTAATAACCACCAGGTCATCTGTCTCGATGTTACGTTGGGGGAGCCTCCATTTGGTTCGTTTCTGCAACTCCTTCAGGTACTCCGCCTTCCACCTTTGGCAGAACGTCTGCTGGATGGCTTTAATCTTTTGCCATCGATTGACGATGGACATCGGATTCTCCGTGACTTCGGGCTCTGGAATCGCGAGTATCGGGGTTCCAATTAGGAAATGTCCTGGTGTTAGGGGTTCCATTGCCTCAGAGTTCTCAGAAATGGGGCTGATTGGTCGAGAATTCAAACACGACTCGATCCTTGCCAACAGTGTGGAAAGCTCCTCTATGGTGAAACGCATTGAATGAGCGACTTTCCTGAAATGTATCTTGAAGCTTTTTACACCTGCTTCCCAGAGCCCTCCCATATGAGGTGCTCCTGGAGGTATAAAGTGCCACGAGATACCTTGATGAGCGTATGTCTGCGTTGTCCGACTGGCCACCGTAGAGACGAACGCTTTGAAATCCTGCCTCAGTTCTTTGTTCGCCCCTACAAAATTGGTGCCGTTGTCCGAGTATACATTTAGAGGGCAACCGCGTCGGGATACGAATCGCGAAAAGGCTGCCAGGAACGTCGGGGTTGACAAATCGCTGGTTGCCTCCAAATGTATTGCCTTAGTCGCGAAACAGACAAATACGCAGACATATCCTTTGGTGATACGGCATGCTCGGCCCGTAAAACTCCTTATTTCGAATGGGCCCGTGAAGTCGATTCCAGTGTTCGTGAAGGGCCTGGACACTTCTGTTCGTTCCACTGGCAAGGCTGCCATTAACTGCTCCCGCGCTTTCTTCCTGTAAATAATACATACATACTTTGCAATTGTGTACAGTATTTTTGATTAAATTTTTCATACGTATTATCCAGTATTCAGACCGCAAAAGTCTCAACATTAGCTGATTTTCACCGTGTAGGGAAATCAGATGTGAGAATTTTACGAGCAGTCTTGAAAACTGGCAATCATAAGGAAGAATTATAGGGTACCGTTCGTTATATGGTAAACTCGACAACGCGAGTCGCCCCCCCACTCTCATAACTCCGTTTCTGTCGAGAAACGGATTAAGAGTGGCTATTGGACTTTTCGCATTAAGGGGCGCGGAAGCGCCGCCAGCCCTGTACTCCTCTGGATAGTGTCGCCTCTGTGCTACAAGAATAAGGCGACGCTTTACCTCCTTGATTTCCTCGGATGTTATTTCGTCTCTCTGGTCGCTTATTACCAACTTATGGACAGGGTGAACTCTACGATAAAATCGAAAAATTCGCGCTATCACTCTCAAGGCTCGAGAGAAGTCCGAAAAACGCTCCAGGATATCTCCTTCTCCTGAGACACCTGTCGCGTGAACTCGTACTTTCCTCTGCTCTACATCTGTTTCCAACGTGTCGTTGCAACTACTCGCTTGGGGCCAAGCTGATGGCTCTTTCTGTAACCACTTTGGTCCGTGCCACCATAACGCGTTGGCTTCTAAATCCTGTGGTGTGACGCCTCGACTTCCGAGATCTGCTGGATTATCTGCAGAATCCACGTGATTCCATCCAGTCACTCCAACAAGCTCGTCTATTTTTGAGACTCGGTTTGCCACAAAGGTTGTCCATGAACACGCTGGTTTCTTGAGCCATGAGAGAACAATCGTAGAGTCAGTCCATTTATGGATAGTTGGCTGCAAAATTTCAAGCTGTGGAAGGAAGGCATTAATTAATTCCGCTAACAACAATGCTCCGCACAGCTCTAATCGGGGGAGAGACACCGTTTTTACTGGGGCTACCTTTGTTTTACCTACCAGCAAATAAATATGGGGTGTTTTTTGGGAAGTGCGTTCGCGGACTCTAATATATAAAGCCGCCGCATATGCCTTCTCGGAGGCATCACAAAATCCGTGGAATTCTACTTCATTCCATGGTGAAAACCGGATCCAACGAGGAATTTTTATTTTCTGAATATTATCGTAGTTATCCAGAAATGATTCCCATCGCAGTAGCAAATTTCGGGGTAGACTGTCGTCCCAGTCTATTTTGGATAGCCAGATATCCTGCATCAGTATTTTGGCTACAACAACAATTGGTCCGAGCCATCCTGCTGGATCGAACAACTTTGCTACACACGATAATACCTCTCGCTTGGTGTAATCCTGCTTCACGGGTATCGGCTGCACTGTGAAATGGAACATATCATGTATTGCATTCCACCGGATTCCCAACATCTTCGTCTCGCTCATGTCGTCAATTTCCAAGAAGTTTTCCTTGTAGATGTGGTCTTTTGGTAAACCTGCTAAAATTGTTTTCGAATTCGACGTCCATTTCCGTAGAGGAAAACTTGCACTTTTGAGAGCGTCGAGTAGCTCATCACGCATTTTTATTGCTGTTGTGCAATCATGAGCTCCAGCCAACACATCATCCACGTACATGTGTTGCTTTAAAACTCTTGATGCTAGCGGATATTTCGTTTTAACATCTTCAGCGAGTTGATGTAGCGTTCGTATCGCCAGATAAGGAGCGCAATTTACTCCGAACGTTACGGTTTTTAGTTCAAAGTCTTGCAATTCAGCGTCCTGGGACTCTCTGAAAAGAATTCTTTGAAATGCAGTTTGATCTGGCTGAAGCAAGATTTGTCTATACATTTTTTCAATGTCTGCATTAAAGACATATTTAAATAAACGCCACTTCAATAGAAGACAAACTAAATCTGCCTGCATGATTGGACCGGGGTAGAGGACGTCGTTTAAACTGACTCCATTTGAAGACGGGCACGACGCGTTGAACACTACTCGAACCTTGGTCGTAGTGCTCTCTGGTTTGACGACGGCGTGATGTGGCAGGTAAAACGTTCGATTCCCTGTGTTTCCAACCGGGACCATATGGTTGAGATCGATGTACTCCTTTAAGACTCGATCATATTCCTTCTTCAAGTCAGGCCTGCGCAGATAACTGGCCTCGCTTCGAAGAAATTGCCGTACCGCTCCAGTCCGAGAATAGCCGAGGTTGATGCTTTCTGGGAACTCCCGTCGAAAGGGTAGCGATACTACATATCGTCCGCATTCATCCCTTACCGTCGTTCTCTTATAGAGCTCCTCGCAAAATGCATCTTCGGGGGTGATCTTCCTTTTGGGTGAAACTTCTTCCAACTCCCAAAAACGTGTCAGTTGGGGGTTCGTCATCTGTGTGCAGTACGACACACATGACGAAAAACAGCTTGTTGTGACCGTCCGAGGAACTGGCCCTGTAAGGATCCACCCGAACACCGTCTCCTGCGCCATAAGTGATCCCAGCACGTTTCGCTCCACGTTGTCCATGATAACAGCCGGGTATACATCCGCACCCAATAGGACATCCACCTGCTGACTCCTATAGAAATTTACATCGGCCAACCTAAGAGGGGGGAGTGATCCAAGATGCACCCGGTCCAATGAAAACTTGGGGAGGTCTCCTGTCAATTGGGGTAAAACGAGGCCTCTTGCCTCCATTTTAAACTGGGGGTTTACAGGAGAACCTATGACCAGATGCGCTACTTTTCGCACATTTGCCGATACCGTGGCACTTATCCCTGTTACCTGAGTATCAGCTACTTTCGTTGGCAGCCCGATGCGCTTCCGGAGCCGGTCAGTGATGAATGTACCCTCCGATCCCGAATCAAGTAAAGCCCTGACTTGGTAAGTGACTCCTAGATGGTAGATGTTGACCATGGCAGTTCCTAGCAATATATTGCAATTGCTTGCAGCATGTAGGGATTGCACATTGCTCGTGCTTGGTCGGGGTTGTGTCGTTCTGGGTTGTGCTGATCGTGGTTGTGGGGGTCGGGGCACCTTACTTCGGGGTGACGGTTGTGGTGCAGACGTGCTGGGCAACTGTAACGCAGGAGGTCGATGTAGAAGGGAGTGATGTCTTTGGTGACAACTCCAACAAGAGAAAGGGCTCTTGCAATCTTTTGCCATATGGGAATGTGCAAGGCAATTCATGCACAAGTTATGTTTTCTGGCAACAGTGACGCGATCGTCAACTTTCATTGCCAAAAATTTGGGGCAACCCTTCAATACATGGATTTGCTCGGGGCATAACCTACAGGTAGGTTGAGAGAACTGCCCATGATGTGCCGACACTCGCCTCTCATAGCTTGCGGCGGGTGGTCGACTGACGGTCGGCTTTACCGCTCTAGCACCCCGAATGTCGGAAACAGTTTCCAACGTTTGGAACCGGCTTGTGAGAAAGCTGTCTAATTCCTCCCACCTCGGAATTTCCGCCTTCCTCACAATCCCTTGTTCCCATAGCGCTAGGGTGGTGTCTGGCAACCGACTCGACACCAAAAACACGAAAATTGCATCCCAGTTCTCAATGTCAATACCGTACATTTCTAACACTGAGATGCAATTGTTGACCGATCGTTGTAGATTCTTAATATCGGTTCCGCGTTCTACCGTGACCGATGGTAAATTAAATAGGATTTTCAGCTGACTATTGACCATTATCCGCTTATTCTCATATCGTTCCGATAGATTTTGCCACGCTGTGGCGAAGCCGTCATTAGTCAGAGGGGATTTTTTAACTATATCCTTTGCTTCACCCCGGGTCTTCTGATTCAAATGATACAGCTTTTCGACCGGGGTTAAGCGCGAATTGTTCACGTAAATCGCTGTGAATAAATCTCGAAACGATGGCCACGACATGTAGTCACCGTAGAATATCTCCGTATCACATGGAGGTAAACGGATATTTGAATGCGCTGGGAGTTCAACTTCATGACGCCCGTGATTGACCGTTGAACTGCTTTGTTGAGCAAAAGTGAGACCATGAGCCGTCTCACCTATAAGCGCACCGCAAGTTAAGTATGCGGTGTAGCAGTCCTGGTATCGGCACTTGGCCAACCGAAGAGCGGACTGATCGCTTTCGTTGTCGGACAAGGTCTTTGAATACTTATCAAATTCGTCTTTAACCTTGACCCACAACGTCTTAAGCTCTTCTCTCTGTATTTCCAGAGAGAAGATCGAATGGCAGTTACTGGGCATCGTGTTATAGCCCGACTCAAACTCCAGCAGCGCATCGCATGCGCGCGAAAAATCGTTGAGTGTGGCCATGTCACGAAAAAGCTTACGAAATTTTTTCTTGAAAATCTCTCGAAAAAAGCAAACGATTTAAAGATAATGTCGTAAAGACTAATCCACGAAAAAAAGTTTCAAGTTTTCAAACTCCAACGTTTGAAAAATGTTTCGAAAAACAAGACGTTGTAAAGATTTTTACAGTGTATCGCACCACTGAATGAAATCCCGATTGAATCACGAGAAAAAATAAGCCAGAGACTAAAGTAAATTTATTTTTCTCAGTGTAACGCTTCGCTCGGGAAAATCACGAAAAAAAAGCCGGGAATTAAAATTCCGAAAATCCAAAAAAAAGTCGAATTTATTTCCCTCAGTGTTAGGCACCACTGGGGAAAATCACGGAAAAAACCGGAAATTAAAATCCAAAAAAAATCGAATGTATTTCCCTCAGTGTTAGGCACCACTGGGGAAAATCACGGAAAAGCCGGAAATGAAAATCCAAAAATAATCGAATGTATTTCCCTCAGTGTTAGGCACCACTGGGGAAAATCACGGAAAAGCCGGAAATAAAAATCCAAAAAAAATCGAATGTATTTCCCTCAGTGTTAGGCACCACTGGGGAAAATCACGGAAAAGCCGGAAATAAAAATCCAAAAAAAATCGAATTTATTTCCCTCAGTGTTATGATCCACTGGCGATAACTTAATTTCTTCGAAGGCCTTCCAAATAGCTCGCACGAATAAAAAATGAAATTATTTAAAATCGTTAATTGTAAAGATTCTAACGCGGGAGAAATCCACGTTCGACAAAACGATAATCCAGAAAATTAATTGGCTTGATTTATTTCCGTGTATCGCACAACCGGAAAAAACCAATTAATTTTATATAAGGCAAAAAAAACCTACTAGTGGAAACCAAAGTTTCTTGTCAAACCGAATAAAAATTGCAAAATTCGTTTAATAACGTGTCCTAGGAAAGGAAACGAAATTTTCAAAAACCAAAATTCAAAAAAAAGTCGAAGTTAACTAAAGATCAGAATACAATGTAATCTGAAAATATATATTTAAAGAAAGAAAATTCCAAAATTCAAGCTAATCTCTCACAGTGTAAAGCACCACTGGATACACTTTGCTCCACTCAACTCACGAACAAGTAGATTTCAACTTAAGTATAAAAGAATTTAAAACTCCGAAAAAAGTTTAAATTGATTTCTCACGGTGTAACTCACCACCAGCTAAATTTTCTAATATAGATTAAGTCCCAAAAAACCACTTATTTATTTAAATTTTCAAATTCAACTTTAATTTCTATATATTCCTTCACTTCAAACCCAAAAACTAATTACGAACTAGTTTTTTTAAATTATTTTTTTTTTTTTTTGAAGAAATAGAGATAAATCTCTTACAGTGTACCAACGCAACACTGTAGAAATTCCCTTGATGCAGGCGCTCAGACAAAAATCGCAATAAATTTATTTTTTTTTTTTTTTTTTTAAATATATAAAAAAAAGCAAGATTCCCTTTACTTTATTCTTTTTCTAGAATATGATATTTATTTTGCGTGTCCGCCCTTCGCGAATATACGTTGTAATGTCGAAGGCTTACCTGGATTGACTGCTTACTATATGTTACAGTTGGGCCACTGGTGGGGGCCTTGCAGCAACCGTTGGGCCGTTTGTTTGGGCCTTGCAGCAACCGTTGGGCCGTTGGTGTGGGCCTTGCTGCACGTTGGGCCGTTCGTATGGGCCTTACAGCAACTCGTTGGGCCGTTGGTAGGGGCCTTACTGCACGGTGGGCCACTGGTGGGGGCCTTGTTGAACGTTGGGCCGTTCGTGTGGGCCTTGCTGCACGTTGGGCCGTTCGTAGGGGCCTTGCAGCAACCGTTGGGCCGTTGGTGTGGGCCTTACAGCAACTCGTTGGGCCGTTGGTAGGGGCCTTACTGCCCGGTGGGCCACTGGTGGGGGCCTTGTTGAACGTTGGGCCGTTCGTATGGGCCTTGTTGAATTCGTTGGGCCGTTGGTAGGGGCCTTGCAGCACGTTGAACCACTGGTGGGGGTCTTGCAGCAACTCGTTGGGCCGTTGGTGTGGGCCTTGCAGCAACCGTTGGGCCGTTCGTATGGGCCTTACAGCAACCGTTGGGCCGTTGGTGTGGGCCTTGCTGCAAATTCGTTGGGCCGTTGGTGTGGGCCTTGCAGCAACCGTTGGGCCGTTGGTGTGGGCCTTGCTGCAAATTCGTTGGGCCGTTGGTGTGGGCCTTGCAGCAACCGTTGGGCCGTTCGTATGGGCCTTACAGCAACCGTTGGGCCGTTGGTGTGGGCCTTGCTGCACGGTGGGCCACTGGTGGGGGCCTTGTTGAACGTTGGGCCGTTCGTGTGGGCCTTGCTGCACGTTGGGCCGTTCGTAGGGGCCTTGCAGCAACCGTTGGGCCGTTGGTGTGGGCCTTGCTGCACGATGGGCCACTGGTGGGGGCCTTGCAGCAAATTCGTTGGGCCGTTGGTGGGGGCCTTGCTGCAAATTCGTTGGGCCGCTGGTGGGGGCCTTGCTGCACGATGGGCCACTGGTGGGGGCCTTGCAGCAAATTCGTTGGGCCGTTGGTGGGGGCCTTGCTGCACGTTCGCGTTGCCGCCTGACTATGTGGCACCTAGTGCCGGCGGTCAACACTTACACACAACTAAAAATGGTTGCACCTTATTTCGTGGCACTAGTCGTGTACCGGTGCAACCACTCTTCTTCACTTTCACTTTCACTTTATTTTTATTTTTAATTTAATTATTTTTAATTTAATTATTTTAGTATGTTATTTTGCACTTTTATTTTTAATTTAATTAATTTGTAATTTTTATTTTTAATTTATAATTTCCGTTTGTTTTTTGTGTTCAAATTTTATTAAATTAAATTAATTTTATTTTATAAGTTTGTACTTTTACTTTTATTTTTAATTTAATTAATTTAGTAGTAAGGCCTTGTTGCTGTAGTAAAACGCCTTGTTGCTGCTGCTGCCGGTTGTTGCGCCCGTAGCAGCGCTGACGCACGAATTTTACGCTGCTGCGTTGGCGCACCTGATTTTTGCTGCTTCCGCTGATGCTCCTCCCGGAACACTGGCGCGCACCCTCTGCTGTATTACCTTACAGACGTGCAGGCGTACACAAATTCGGTGTCACCCAAATTTCGTTCCTGCAAGTATGATATTTAAAAGGTACAAAAGTGAAATGATTACCTTTTGTGTCTCGATGCTCCAATCGTTGGGCCGTTACTCAATTAGTTGTTGCTCCCGCCGGAGCACCGGTGTACAATTCTTTCAGCACTGACGTATAACTTCGTCTGCACGGATGTATAATTGTGCCAGTGCTGATGTAAGAATCAATCAGCACTGACGTAGCACAATTTTCCAGCTAACAACGCCGGCAGTTGTTTTGCCGTCTGCTGGAGCACCCGCTACTTCTTCAGTGCGGGCAACTCGGGTGCTGTAAACACACGAATCAATAAAATTGTAAATTTTAAAGGATTACCTTTTATGAGTAAGGATGCTCCAATCGCTGGGGCCGCCGTGCCCTTCTAATATCCCTCGTTGTCGCCGGAGTTGTCGCGGTCGCCAATTTAGGGCTTATTTAAATTTATTTAAAAAAAAACTTATGCACACGTGCAAATGGCGACTTGCAGGTTAGTTATCTTTTATTATTATTATTTTTTTTTTCTATCTTTGGCAGATGCCAAATTGTGGATTGCAATTCGGAATCCACTGCTCGTTCACAATAGAAGATTGTGAAAATATTAAAGCAATTTTTTAAGGTGTGTTTAATTGGATATTAATATATTTCTTTATCCAAAATTAATTAAACACACCTTTACGGGATATTTAAAATGGGGGTTAAGTGGGCAACTTGGCAGTTTTGGGGTTATGTTTTTACCTTGTGTTTTCGATTTTTATTTGCGAGTACAGCAATTCAGCCACAAAAATATTAACAAAAAAAAATCAGAATGATCCGGCTCGAAGGACCATGTTCGAGCGGGGAGGAATTAGGGGCCGGGAATTCCTCATGAATTCCACGGCAACGGGGATCGAGGAGATAGGAAGCCGATCTTCTGAAAATTTATGATCGTTAAATTAATAAGCCGATTGCCGTATTGCACTCGCGAGTAAAACACACAAGTTATATTATCTTTATAAATGTAAAAGGGGGGGCTTGTCAACGACAAGCAATTTATTTTATAATATAAAATCAACACTGCTGAAAATAAAGTTGGGTTAAATAAGTATGTTAATGCAAAAACCTTACATGTAGCGTTGGGGGCGTCTCTTCACAAAGTGAAAGAGTGCAGGAGTTTCGCAGAAGGCGAAACCCATCAAACGGGACGGGTAACAGGACTCGAGAAAAGGGAGAGAAAGTAACGAGTCCCTGTTCCCGTACTATCACAGCGACATCTGCAAGTGGAATTATAGTAATTCACAATGGCAGATCCCCTTGTGAATGCTGATGTAAACAGCTGGCGTAAACACAAAAGGGTATATTTTTAATAAGCGACTGTCTTCGCGATAAGAACGATTTGGTTTATGGGGCCTGTTTTGTATATTGATATCTGTAATTTTACCTAATTGTTTGCTTTGGTTTTTGTAAACAAGTCTGAATGATGCAAATATCGCATCAAGCTTGTTCTTTTTTTGGTTATTATTTTTATATATATTTCCATATTCTCAAGAGCATTCTTTTGTTGCACGTGTAGTACCTTAAAAGCTTTCTTTATGCTTGCTGGTGAACATTTTTCGTTAATCAAGTGGTTTGCAAAATTAGACCCAGGTTTAGCCGTGGATTTTCGTGTCCCAACCCAATCCAAAAAGTGTCAAAACTAATGGCCCATCTTTTGCGGAGGTCCACTTAAAAAGGTGAAAAGCTGGACCAGAGAAAATGGGTTGGGTGTGAACCCGGGCAAAACTGAACTTGTTATCTTTACAAGGAAATACAAGATCCCTCCACTTAGGTGCAAAGATCGGCGCTAATATGCATAGCAGGGGCTCCCGATTGATATTGCTTGAAAACAATTCGCTGCGAATGCCGCTTTAAGACTACGTGAGCTGCCTGGATGGAAGTCCAGCCAAGGTAGCCACGCAACAATCGTTTATAAACTAGCCTCACACAGTACAGACTACTGCATCCCTGTCCAGAGCTTTACCAAGAGCACCTCTAATGTTAATACCTCAAAGAGACTGGTGGTCCAATGGGTGCCCAATAGGGGCTGAATCACATCACTTATACACCGATGACTCAAAGTTTGAGAACAGGGTGGGAGAGGGTGTTTTCTCAGCCCAACTAGGTTTAAAAACGTCTTTCCGTCTTCCGGATCACTGCAGTGTCTTCCAGGCTGAGGTCGTTGCAATACAGGAGGCGGTAGACTTTTTACGAACCAAAGAAGTAAAACACAAAGAAATCGTAATTTTCTCTGACAGTCAAGCAGAGCTAAGGGCTCTTGTTTCTGTCAGCTGCAACTCAAAAACGGTGGCAACCTGCCGAAAATCTCTAAACGAAGTGGCGGAGCAGTTTGCTTTTTACTTGGTATGGGTACCAGGGCATAGCAACATACTAGGAAATGAAACCGCGGACAAGCTTCTAAGAGGGGGAACATCCATTCCGCTTTCACCACGCTGAAAGGGTCTAGGTATGCCGCTCGCTACCTGTAAGCTCATTCTAAGGGACTCAAATCCAAACTCTTGTGGCTTGAATGGGACGTCAAAAAATCACAAGGTCTGCTATTGCTGAGCAGAAGAGACCTGTGCTTAGCTTTAGGCATAATAACAGGTCATCTACTGATAGGTAGGCACGCACATTGACGAGGGGCCCCCTACAAAGACTTCTGCAGAAGCAGCAGAAATAAAGAGGAGCCTGAAACATCTATGTGAATATCCCGCACTATGGGCAAAGAGGAGGAAATTCTTAGAATCAGAGTTTTTCCGCGACCTAAGCGACCTGGCCAGGATAGAGGAACGCATCCTATTAAAATTTGCAGATTCCACTCGCTGGTTCGAGTAGGGGGTGAGATAGCTGGCGGCCACTTCTACCTAACCTAACCTAACCTATTGTAGTCCCTAATGTGCTCTTACCCGTAAAGACAGTCGTGAAATAAAATTGGCACCTAGCTACGGCTACTAAAACCGTTCTTCGTATTATGTATGGCGATTGATCACAGTATACAGAAAAACTCGGACAACATCCCTGATTTTACCTTTTTTGCAAGTGAGTCAAAATTTCTCAACTGGGCCAACGGCTTTTGACGTTGTGAGTAAAATTAAAACTTGATGTCGAAAATTCATTTACTAAGTGGTAGTAACTTATGTAAATATATTGTGAAAATTTCCCAAAATTCTTAATTTGTTTATTCACAAAGTGTGATTGAAAACTTCTGCAATGCTTGATAGAACATTTATTATCTCGTAAGATATTCAAACGAAATTAATGAAAATTTAAGAGAATGATTAAAAAATATTGCAACATTCAATACAATTTTTAAAAGCGTTATTTTATTTATTGTTGCAAATTGTTTATAATTTTTTTTATTAATAAATCTTGCTTTGCCCTTGTTCTACACACAAAATTTAAAAATTCTTTGAAGTAATAGAAGCATCAAATCCGTAAGATAAATAAACCATTTGAAAGTTTTTGTGCTCGCTTTTTGAGTTAAGATCAAATAACAATGATTGCCAGTGCGGAGCACGTGCATGCAGCGGCAACCGTTCAAGCGCCGCGTTTACATTAAAGTACCGAATATTATACCGTTCAATGGCTATTCATGAACCTTTTGTTTATCTTGATTACAAAAATCTAAACTTTTTTTTTCCTTTCCTTGTGTGAAAGTTGTGAAAAGCGTTTCTTCTTTATCATCGGTTCTCCAAAATTCTCGAAAAACATTGTTGATTGTTTCAATTTTCTTCGTGTCATCGACATCATCACATTGAAACGTTGGATCAGACTTTTCCGTGTCAGGATCATCCTCAGGATCAGTATCTTCGAAAACATTTTTATATTGCGATTTATTTTAGGGGAAAAAAATCTGTGGAGACGAATCATTTTGTTTCTCGTAAATCTTTCGTCGACAAGTATTATATAAAATCCAATCGAATTTTGAAATACTGCGTCCCACTTTTTTGTGCCAAGAAAGATATTTTTTCTCACGCACTTATGCTCATTTCTACGATCCATAGCAAAAATCACTAATAAAAATTATAAATTTCGTTGTAATTAGGTTACCTGAAAGGTTGCTTATATTATTTTTAATGATAATACAAAGTTTGATTTTTGACTCAAGTACATACATTTCCAAGAAATAGTGAGAAAAATATAAAGATCGTTTTAAAAGGGAAACATTTACATACTTTCAGTAGCCGATAGCCAGTAGGGCCAGTATATTTGCCTGGCGGCTACTAGGCTGTTGCTAGTCTCGATACATAATAGGGGTATTAGTTGGAACGATAACTTAGTGTCCCCAAGTCCTTTACCAAATGTTCTTTACAACGCGGAGGGAACCTTAATTTTTCTCTGCCTTTTCTAGCAGTTCGGTATGGAAAACTTTCAGGTTGGAGCGCTACGTCCATCCACACAAGATATATATTCCGCTAGCTCTGATCTTAATTCGATGGTGACATATACATACATATGTATGTATATCCTTATAAAGCTCGTCTGAAGTAGCACTTGCTGGCAAGAGCGACTATTTAAAGGCTGACGTTGTGTTGATGATGGCTCCTTAATATACGCAAAGTTTTACCTGAAAACTGTTATGTAGATGTCCAGGCGTGAAGGCGCTGGCCTCTTTAATCACAAGAAATACCAGACATTTCGGAGTTATTATAATTTCTTATGAAAGCATCTTTGAAATCGACAAAACGATAGTAAAGCCGATATTTATTTTTCGGGTCTTTTCCACGATCTGACATATTTTTATATCCGTCCGGAGGTAGATCTAACAGGCCTGAAACCACATTTTACATGTTGTTATGATAGACTAGATAGATCCCAATACGCCATATTAAGAAGACTGAAGCCGTTACATTTGGCGGATTTTGTTGGGACATCTCTCCAGTTGATTGAAAAGACCACCTTACCATATCCTCGCCGCCGTACTTGAATAGCTCAGTTAAAAACCCGCCAGCCCACGGGATGTTATCTTCCTTTAGTCGTTCATTAAATTTCGTTTCATTATTTAAATTTCGTCGGAGCAGGTGGGGGTGCGTTCATCATCTTATTAACAGTAGTCTCTTCGATAAATTGGTGATTACGACACAATCAAAAATATTGGTTCGATAAAGTTTAGAAGGGTTATTAAGAATATTGCATTCTAACTACTTAAAATTTGCACATTACCACTTCTAAAAAAAAACCTTGAAATTTGTATGGAATATAATTATGTCGCGCTTGCATAAGAATTCCAAATTCGTTTGCCGCCTGAACATTAAACGTAGGAACCATCATACTCCTTTGAAGTTGCAACATACCAAACAGATTATAAGCGAGAAGTTTGCTTTCGTTTCTTTTCTTTTTCTATTCGGATGATTTTTCTACTTTCCAATATTTTTCTTTGGAATTAATTAAGAGATGTGCGACTAATTGCTATTTTTTTGCATCATACCAAGTTTTATGTACACATAAAATTATACATACTTATATATGTATATGTACATATGTACACGTATGCGGGTAGATGAATATTTGCGCCACACATCCTTAAGTCCTTATTAAAGATTAATAATGTAAAATCCACCCATAATATGCGCGTGCTATGGAAAATAAAATACAATTTCGATGTTTGAGTATGGCATTACGGTAGTCCATATACTTATGTACAGTTGTACTCAATATAAGGCGTGCTTAGACATATATGTATGTATACCAAGCTAGTTCAATTTTATAATTTGATCATGATACAACATGCAGGAGAAGCGTTTCATTACCACTTCTTGCATCACTAAATTTTAAGATAATTAGAGTAAGTTACTCTTTACTGATCCATAAACTCGATCTACTTGGTTTTCAACCTAATCTCCTTCGTTGGATATTTTCTTAGCTCATTGACAGAACACAACGAGTTCTTTTAAAAAATAGTTCCTCAAACATTATTTATGTACCTTCCGGGGTACAGCAAGGAAGTCAGCTTGGTCCGATTCTATTTTTACTTTTTATAAATGACATACCTTCAGTAATAAATTATTCAAAAATTTTATTGTATGCTGATGATGTAAAACTTTTTAGATCGTATCATTCTGTTGAGGAAAGGTCCTTACTACAAGCGGATTAAAATAACATGGCTAACAGGTGTGAAGTAAATAAATGCCACTAAAGGCAGGGTAGTTTAAACAGCTTCTTATGACATATGTAAACATAACCTCGAACAAGTGTTTAACTTTGTCGATCATGGAATTACAATGGACCCGAATTTTAATTTTAATCTTCACATAAATGTTACAATTAACAAAGCCAAAGGTGTTTTTGCATTTGTAAAACGATGGCCAAATTAATTAATTCAATGACCCATACATTACGAAAGCTCTTTTCACAATGTTAGTGAGGCCAATACTGGAATATGGATCTGTTGTTTGGAACCCGCGCTATCAAGTTTATCAATCAATTTAAAAACCATTTCTGCTTGTTGCTTGGCCGCCATATATTAGTAGTATTTTTGGTCAAGTTACTGACAGGCTCGATATGTAGCCCGTCTCTTCTTCGCGAAACAAAACTAAACGTTCCCTCCCGAATTTCAAGACATTTTCGGCCTCTTTTTCTGAAGCCATGTGAAGGAGTTTTGAGTTAAATGCGCATCTCCGTAGTTTGTCTCAGGATTTAACACTCACTCCGGTTCTTTGATATTTCAAGGTTCAATTAGAGGTGCCATAACCATAACCATAGAAAACAGCTGATCCAACCAACCTTATGGGTTACACTGTAATCGATTAGTGGTGCCATACCATAACGCCATAACCATAACCATAACCATAGCGACCAACTGAATTTTGGTTTTTGCCGTAACCATAAACAAATGATTGCTGATTCGCCTTGTTTATTGTGATATTTTTGTTCTTCGTGTGCAGTTTACTTTGTTTTGATGAGTTTTAA
This sequence comes from Philophylla caesio, assembly GCA_963971545.1. Taxonomy (NCBI): domain Eukaryota; kingdom Metazoa; phylum Arthropoda; class Insecta; order Diptera; family Tephritidae; genus Philophylla; species Philophylla caesio. The sequence goes on along the minus strand of OZ020608.1, from coordinate 33,218,042 downwards.
TTTATATTTTGCGTCCGCGTTTTACATACTTTACTAAATTTTTATTTACTTTCAGTTTATTGCAAATATCAGCTGTTTATGGTTATGGCACCACTAATCGATTGCTTAAATATGGTTATGGTTATGACTACGATTATGGTTATGGCGTTATGGTATGGTACCTCTAATTGAACCTTCAGACTCACTTTTTTACGTAAAGAAAACTATACTCAATGCTCTCAATAATTGATACATACATACATAAATATATATTACTATTAGATCAGCTGATGAACATTTGTTCTGCAGCTGAACAGCTTTAGTTCTCGACACTTAAAAAACTTCTGCCTTTCATGACTCGGCACAGCATATATGACAAAAAAAATAAAAAAAATTTTATATACGTGCGTCATACGGATGCGCCCTACGCGTCGGTCGGTCAAGTTGGATGGATAAAACCGTTGGGATTATTATTATTAGAAAGAATTAAGCTGTGCAACCTTTTTTGGGCTCAAAATCAGTAATTTCATTTTCGAGCCTTGACTGAGAGGGAAAATAATAATAGGAGTGTCGGTTAGAAGTGATAATATAATATAAAATATGCGGGAGCAAAGGAAAGCTTATAATGTTTTTAAAGAAACTTTCGGATGCTCTGACCAAAACCGCGAAAGTAGAGGTAATACGTAAAATCACAAGTTAAAATGATAGGCGTACAACAGCAAAGTTGATCCTTTTCCTAAGTTGGACATATAAAAAAGAGCTGAAGATTTCTGTAAGTAAAATAACCGTTCGTTGACATTTACAAGAATCCATCTTAAATGTCAAAAGTCCACAAAATGTTCCTTTGCTTTCAAAAAAATATGTAGCAGCGCGTAACACGTCAACTGGCCAGCTTCGAAATGGCACTACATATTGTGGACGGACGAAATCAAAATTGTTCTATATGGTGGAACTTGGTCGCGACTATATGTGTGTCGGCCCCCGTACACGAAATATAAGCAAAAATATGTAATTAATATACAAAACATGGTGGCATTAAGGTTATGGTATGGGACAGTTTTTCTTATAATGGAGTTGGCCCAATCCACCTTATTAAAGAATCTATGCATCAGTGGGTATATGTGGATATATTGGGCAAAGTAATGTTGCCGTATGACGAGTAGAATATGCCTCTAAAATGGGTCTTCCAGCAAGGTAATGACCAGAAACACACGATCAAATCGGCAGAGGAGTGGTTTCGGCTAAATAGAGTTGAGATCATAGACTGGCCAGCTCAGTCGCCCGACCCCAACCCCATAAAAAATCTGTAGGCTGATGTCAAGAAAGGTGTTTCGGAAGAAATGACCAAATTATTCGAAGGATTTATGGAGCAATATCCAATAATCATCGACTCCATGCCCAGAAGATGTGCTGCAATTTAAAAAAACCAGGCTATGTCACCAAATGTTATACAATTATTTAATTAATATTTATCTGTGACCATTTTCTGTTTTTTACTTTTGTACTATCTGTAATCGGTACAATTTTATGTTAATTGAATTTTTTTTTTCATTATTTTGAACCCATTTGATGAAAATGCTATGCTATATAGAAATACAAGACTAAGCTAAGAATATATTTCTGAAGTGTTCCTGAATAGCATTTGTGTATTTCCTTGGGACACTCCTATTTGTTTGATCACAGCTGTTCATATGTGTGTACACTAGGGTGCATTGATTCCGTGTCCGACCAAGTAAATAGCAGAATGTAATCTATGGAGAAATCTTTGGATTTTTTTTCCGTAGCCCTGTTTCTAAAATCAAAACCAATCTTCCGATTTAAGATGAGAAGATTTGAATACTGCTACAGTATAATTCCAATTCGTTGAAAGCAATTCTTGCTCATTAGATGATGGCATGTCTTCGCCTTGCGCGGTGAAAGTGTCAAAATTAATTAATAATTAATTAATTAAAACACAAAAAACATACATATCTACATATTTATGTATACATATCTAACAATTAGTTTTTGCTTGTGACTTATTCTAATTTTTTTTATATAAATACATACATATATGTACATACATATACATATATAGGTTGATTGTAGGTGCGTTAATAAGCTTTAATGTATCACATCTTTTAGTACAGTCCAACTCGTCCCGGCTCACTTGGCCAACAAATTTATAAGTAAAGTTATAAGTCAAAAATCTAAAATTTTCATAAAAAAATGTATTTATTGATAAGGAAATATGAACAAAAAATAATTTATTCATCTTTCTTATAATATGCATTTCAGTTTTTAATAGTAACCTATTTTTGAAATATCAATACTTTACTTACAATTACATATGTATGTATGTAAGTTGCCGTATATGCTCATGCAATAAGGCCATTTTAAAAATTTTAAAGTTTTCGCAAAAATATTTCTAAAACTAAAAAGATCATAATGGACTGAAAGCTACTTGATTTATTATATTCCTACAACATCCATTTTCGGTTCTCATTATATAGCATTTTTGAAAAAAAAAGATTTAGCTAACAACTTTGTGAATTGCCGTATATGTATCCAGTACCATGATGAAATTATAAAAGGTTAGGTAAATAATGACATTCGATTTTTGACACTCCCTTATAAAGGGTTGTTTTACGAAGTATGGGAAACGGGTAAGAGTTTGTTTCCCTTTCTTAAAAAGTAAATAATAAGTAGTAAAATATTAGGCGTGTTTTATTTGACCAGCAATTTAAGGTATTAGCTTATTTTGTATAAGAGACTTATACTGCTGACAGACGGGTAAGGTTATCTAAATAAGTAGCGTTGATCTGCATTAACTCATGCAAGTTAAGGCAACGTACTATTACGTTGACAAAGCAATATGTATTTTTAATTCAAACAAACAAAAGAATCACATTGCATTCACTAATATTCTTCGCTGCAATGTTCAGCGCTACACGCGCAACAATTATTGCTAACGCAAGCGTCTGCAAATTAATTGCTACCGAAAATATTGGTAACGAGAAACCATATTTCGGATTTCCCACAACGTGACTTGAGAATGGAATGAAAGCGCAACGTGACAACAAGCCAATATAATGCTTGTTACCGGTTTGGGTCGGCAGTTGATGAATGATCGCACAACAAGTTTGTTAAAATTACTACGTTAAGTATGTTGATGTGTCAATTCTTATATTGAATAAATAAACTAATAAATTAACCAAGTATATTGATGTGTCAATTATTATATTGAATAAATGAACGAATAAATTAACTGGGGGCTCAACCGGGATGCCCTATCGTGTAACGTCGTGAAAAGAAAAAGTAATGACTCGATAGCAAGCATCCGCCAAAGTAAAAATAAGTATCCTTCAAAAAAGGAGAAAAAATTTAAAACCAACAAAAAAACATTCAACTGACAAAAAGTATCCTTGAGAAAGGAGAAAAAATTAAAAGTGTAAAGAAGTATCCTTCAAAAAAAAAGGAGAAAAAATAAAAAAACAACCGACAAAAAAAACATTCAACTGACAAAAAGTATCCTTGAGAAAGGAGAAAAAATTAAAAGTGTAAAGAAGTATCCTTCAAAAAAAAGGAGAAAAAATAAAAAACAACCGACAAAAAAACATTCAACTGACAAAAAGTATCCTTGTGAAAGGAGAAAAAATTAAAAGTGTAAATAAATATCCTTCAAAAAAAGTAGGAAAAAATTTTTTAAAAAAAACCCAACAAAAAACATTAACCTGACGAAAAGTATCCTTCCAAAAGGAAAAAGAGGAAGGAAAAATTAAAGTGAAAATAAGCATCCTTCGGAAAAAAGGGAAAACAAAAAACATTAAACTAGCAAAAGGCATCCTTCAAAAGGCGATAAATAAGTTCCTGATTCCAGTCAACCGATTCCTGATTCCAGTCAACTGATTCCTGACTCCAGTCAACTGATTGCTGTTTCCAGACATCTGATTCCTGCTTTAGATCAATATTTATATAAGGTTTATGTGAGTAGAAAATAATTAATATAAAATTTATATAAGTGGGTGAAAACTAAATAAAAAACAAAAGAAAACTGGATCGAATTAGTGAATTAGAGGAAGAAATAGAGCTTTTGCAAGGAGAAAGACTAGGCTCATCTGTAGAATCATTGTCAGAATTATTTAGCAAGTTGAGGCCACCAACTGTAACAATGGCTACAGCCGCTCAAGTGACAGAACTGATTCAGACCCATACGGCTCCCTTAAGAGAAACAATAGAGCGCTTAACACGCCAACTGACCCAATTAACAAATATAAATGATATACAAGAGTATACCGCCCAAAGAGTCGACGACAATGTTAGATGCGACGAACCACTAGACGTTATTAAATCCTTACCGTCTTTTAACGGAAAAATTTCATATGTAAGTTGGCGTGAAGCCGCGAATAATTCCATGAGCTTATATACAAAGAATAGTCGTAAGTATTACGCAGCCCTGACAATCTTGAGAAATAAAGTGACTGAGGACGCCAACGACATTTTAACTAACCATGGCACTGTACTGAACTTGGACGCGATTTTAAGCCGACTAGATTTCGCTTACGCTGATAAGCGCCCTCCTCATATAATCGAACAAGAGCTCAGCGTAATGCGCCAAGGCTCCTTAACCATCATTGATTATTATAATGAAATCAACAAAAAGTTAACAGCATTGATCAATAAGACAATAATGACACATGGTCCTAATATTGTACTAACAAATGAATTAAATAAAAAGAACAGGCAATACGCCCTAAGGGTATTTATAACTGGGCTAAACCCGCCATTAGCTAATATACTCTTTTCTCTATCCCCAAGCGACTTGCCAAACGCATTGGCCAAGGCACAAGAGCTCGAGTCGAACAACCTTCGAGCAACCTTTGCTCAACAATATAGTCGGAATAATTATAATACGCAAAAATATAATAATTCTTTGCGTTTTCCGCAACGCAATCTTCAAAACCATAATTCCTAAAATCACCATCAACCCAAACCAGAACCAATGGAACTGGGTAGCTCTTCCAATGTTGTGCGCAAACCACAGCAACATGTTAACCAGAAACCAAATTTCAATAATCGTCCAAATTATCCTAATTCTGGAGCATATCAGCAAAACACTACTGCCTCTAATAACAAAAATAACAATTATAACCAACAAGGGTTCAAAAGGCAGTACGAAAGCGCACAATTGAGTTATCAGCCAAACCAAAAAGAGCAAAGAATTAATAATATAGGAGAAGATGCTTTTTTAGATACAAGCCGGGTCTCCCCTACATTATCAAATCAGGAGACTCAGGACGCGGATATACAATTTTAATAGACAGCGGCGCTACTAGTTGTTACTGCAGCCCGAACCTATTTAAAAATCGGGAAGAATTAATTATTAATAAAAGAGTGAGAACAATTAATGGTTTTACTATCATAAGCCATTATTATGAAATAAAATTATTTGGTATCTTACAAAGATTTTACGAAATATTAAATCTCGAATCAGATATTTTAATAGGGTATAATTTCCTAAGAAGGGCAAATATTATTTTAGACTTTGAAGCAGGGACAATAACGTGCGGAAACCGTACAGAAAAATTTTTAAATTTCAAAAAAACAAGCGAGGTAGCTGATGAAGATAATAATCAGCAAACCAAAGAAAGTACGCTCGATAAAGGGAAGGTACAAAAAAAATCAGGTAATGGAAAAGAAAACGTTAAAAAAAATTTTTCCAATAAGGAAACTATCGAAGAAAATATTTTGAATAATCTGTATAATGAAAAATATACCGAAAATGATGTGGCATTACAGAAGTTACGTCAAAATGTAGTGAATAATATATCCAAATTACACGCAGATATTGACACAAATTTACCCTTTAGAACCGATGTAAGGGCCGAGATAACAACAACAACTAATGACCCTGTGTGGAGTAAACAATACCCTTATCCTCTCTCCGCTAACTCCTTTGTAAATACCGAAATTGAAAAATTATTACAAGAGGGTATTATTCGCGAAAGTAAAGGTCCTTATAATGCACCAATTTGGGTTGTCCCAAAAAAGGGTATTAATGACGATGGCACGCAAAAATTGCGTATGGTCATCGACTATAAAAAATTGAATGAGAAAACAATTGCCTACAGGTATCCAATTCCTGACTGTAATGTGATACTATCAAACCTTGGAAAAGCGAGATTCTTTTCCACTATAGACCTCGAGTCAGGATTCCACCAAATACTTATGAAGGAGGCAGATATTTGTAAAACTGCCTTCTCGGTCAATAATGGGAAATATGAGTTTGTCCGTATGCCCTTTGGACTGAAGAATGCTCCCAGCATATTTCAAAATGCCATGGATGACATTCTAAGAAATTTTGTTGGAAAATTTTGTCACGTATATATCGATGACATCATTGTTTATTCCAACACACTAAAAGAGCATATTGAACATTTAAACATAATAATTAACACTCTTAAACAAGCAAACATGAAGATTTCAGTGGAAAAATCAAACTTTTTTAAGAAAGAAGTCGAATTTCTTGGCTACGTTATTGCGAACGAAGTAATCAAAACAGATCCAAGAAAAATAGAAACTATTAATAATTACCCTCGACCGCGAACTCTTAGACAACTTAGAAGCTTTTTAGGAATGACGGGCTATTACCGTAAATTTATTCAAAATTACGCCAAAGTGGCGAAACCTTTAACCAAATTTCTCGCAGGAGACAATGGAAAAATATCCACAAACCAATCAAAAAAGGTCATCATTGAACTCGATACAGATGGTATCGCAGCATTCAACAAGCTTAAAACTCTCTTAGCTGGACAAGTAGAACTAGCTCAACCTGATTTCCAAAAGAAATTTGTTTTAACAACAGATGCGTCAAACGCCGCAATAGGCGCAGTTTTAACTCAGGATAATAAACCTCTTATATTTATATCTAAAACACTTAACTCTACAGAACTAAACTACGCCACTAACGAGAAAGAGCTGTATGCCATAGTTTGGGCACTAAAAACGCTCAGAAACTACTTATATGGCGTTTCCGATCTAGAAATACATACCGATCACCAACCACTTACATTTTCAATCTCCAACAAAAATCCAAATGCCAAATTAAAAAGATGGATGTCCTTTATAGAAGAGTACGCCCCAAAGTTTATATACAAACCCGGCGCAACAAATGTCGTCGCCGATGCACTGTCCAGGCAAGTTTTAAACAATATTTCCTGTGAGGAGTCGTTACCCAGTACTCAACATTCAAAAGAAAGTAGTGACGATTTTGATATTCCAGAAGTATCGAAACCCCTTAATGAATTCAAACAGCAAATTTTGCTCAACAGAGCAACATTCTCTATTCATGAGCAAATCACGACCTTTAGCAGGACTCGACACATAATAGAGTTCGACACCAAAGAAAACCTGAAAAGAATTTTATTGGAAGTTCTTAAACCTGATGTAGTAACCGCAATCCATTGCTCAGCTGAAGATTTATACGAATTTAAAGAAACGGTTAAAGGCGTATTTAGGATTAAATTTGTCTACACAAGAATACTCGCCATTGATGTGATCAATCCCGACGATCGACATGCTATAGTAGAGCAAACACATATCCGCGCTCACAGGAGCTGCAAGGAAAATCATAAGCAGGTACTTGCGCAATACTACTGGCCATCAATGTTAAAATCTTTTAAGGAATATGCTAGACATTGTAATATATGCAATAAAGCAAAATACGATAGGAAACCAAATAAACTTCCAATTGGAGTGGCTCCAATTCCCGAAAAAGAGGGAGAGTTCCTTCATTTAGACATTTTCTACGCGCAAAATCAAAAGTTTATTACTTGCGTAGATGCTTACTCAAAATTTCTTGTCATAAGACACACAGAAGACAAACTTAACCTCGACCGGAAGGTTCAAGAAATCTTACAAACATTCCCGGCAGTAAAGAAACTGACACTAGACAATGAACCAGGTTTTTCGACTCATCAATTTAAGACACTAATGCAAAGACTTCAAATTCAACTTTTTTACTGTGACCCACGCCATAGTTCAACCAACGGACAGGTAGAAAGGGTACACTCAACCCTTATAGAAATTGCACGTTGCATAAAAGAGGAATTTCATTTAATAGATACTATAGAAGTATTTTACAGAGCTGCACAACAGTATAATTTAACTATTCACTCTGTGACCAATAAAAAACCTTTTGACATATTTCATAATAAAATTCCACACGCTGACGTAAAGGATAAAATGCGCCAAGCTCAAATAAAAATGTTAGAGAGAAACCAAAACACCAAGATTAAAACTTACCAACCCGACCAAGAGGTATACGAAAAACTAATAGGCAAAAGAGATAAACTAGATCATAGACACAAAAAACAAAAAATACAAGTAGATTTAGGAAATAAAGTTAAAATTCATAGTAGGAATAGAATTATACATAAAGAAAATATTAAATCATAAAAACATTCTTCTTTATAGACAATGACGTCCGTGCTATTAATATTACTGACGATTTTTAAAATTTGTCAATCCGACGTACAGATATTTGACTACTCGAACTCACAGCTGATCCCTATACATTTGGGACAAGCTAAACTACAAAACGGAAACTTTAAACTGATACACGTACTAAACCTTACCAACTATGAATCCGCCATCAACCAACTAGAAACTGAAGTATATACGAAAATTATGAGAAACAGTACCATACTGCCATTCCTTCTTCATGATATGACCCAAGTGAAACAACAGCTAGAGATCATTAAACCCCGAAAAAAACGCTCGCTGGACATACTTGGTACAGCATGGAAATGGTTAGCTGGAACCCCTGACCACGAAGACCATGAAATAGTGTTAGATAGAATCAAAGGACTTTTAGAAAACAATGAGAAACAAAGAATAATTAATAAGAATACAGTAGACCGCATTAATTCAATCACAAATAGTACAAGTGCAATAATCAAAGCGATCCAAACAATTGAAGAAGTTAGGAAAATTCAAGAAGATGCTATTGTTAATAAGTTAAGAATCTTAAAGGAAGAAATAATTAATGTAGAATATGCTTTACAATGGGCAAAGGTAGGAGTAATAAATTCATTTATCTTATCAGAAAAAGAAATTGAAGAGGCTAGAACCTTTTTGGATTTAGAAAAATTTCCATATAATGATATTGAGCAAGCCTTAAGCTTCGCTACCATTAAGATAGCAACAAATAATTTAGACATGATTTACATAATTAATTTACCAGCAATAGACAGTAAAAATTGTGAAAGATTACTTATTAAACCAATTAAGAAAAATGATAGAATTATTAAACTAAATACCGAAAATGTGATTAAATGTGACAATGAAATTTATGAAATCAAAGAAGATTGTAAAGAATATAATAAGTTATGTATTTGCCCAAAACAGAATCTAGTTAACATAAGTGAATCAAATTGTATACCACCACTTTTATCAAGTAAAACTCATGATTGTGTGATCATAAATAATCAGCATATTGCCTCAATTCAAGAATTATATCCGGGAACAATATTGCTGAACCAATTTGAAGGTTTCATTAAATTCTCAAGCAACAAGACTAATGAACTGTCTGGAACCTATTTGTTACAGTTCCACAATGATACAGTTATCATTAACAATCAAACTTTCGTCTCCAAAGAAGTTTCAGGGTGGAAACCACTTCCTGCATTACTACAGCCAAACAATAACAACGAACGAATGGAAGAAGTTCTCTCGTTAGAACTAATTAAAGACTTACAAGCAAATAATATTGATAGTCTAAATCTGATATCAACCAAAGGAAAGGTTGTCTTCTCAATCAATTTAATCATTTCAATTATACTTATTATTTTCTTACTGGCAATGTCCTTAAAATTTTGGTCCAAAACAAAAAAAGGGCTTACTGTAAATAACATAATTAACGAAAGCAGTCTGCCACAAACACCGAGTCACAGAGAGAACTCTGGTTCATTAGACCAGCGTTGCGAGTTCCGCAGCATCAATGATCTCCCAACTTGTTAAACAATCGGGACGATTGATTTTACACAGGGGGGAGTTAAGGCAACGTACTATTACGTTGACAAAGCAATATGTATTTTTAATTCAAACAAACAAAAGAATCACATTGCATTCACTAATATTCTTCGCTGCAATGTTCAGCGCTACACGCGCAACAATTATTGCTAACGCAAGCGTCTGCAAATTAATTGCTACCGAAAATATTGGTAACGAGAAACCATATTTCGGATTTCCCACAACGTGACTTGAGAATGGAATGAAAGCGCAACGTGACAACAAGCCAATATAATGCTTGTTACCGGTTTGGGTCGGCAGTTGATGAATGATCGCACAACAAGTTTGTTAAAATTACTACGTTAAGTATGTTGATGTGTCAATTCTTATATTGAATAAATAAACTAATAAATTAACCAAGTATATTGATGTGTCAATTATTATGCACGAAAACTATGTGCATAACCCGACAACTCGACACGCAAACGCCAGACATTCATTTTGACAGATAACTACGTCAATTTGATTGCAAGGTTTTGTGTGTGGCCAATTTGATATCATAATATAATCATTTGTAAGATGGCGTCAGAGAAGTACGTTATATGCATTAAAGCGAAAATATCCTTTAAGTATTACAGAAGATGTGATATTTCCCTTCTAAGTATATACTAATAGATAATCCAATAGGAAACAACTCAATTTTTGCTTTCATATTATTATACCAATGATGTTGCCGCCACGAACTTTTGTGCAAATGAAAATTTAGCTGTCAAAGCATCACTTTGACAGTTGATTGCCAGCAATGTGTTGGCAATTGATAACTTAAAATATTTCAAAATATAAATTGCTAACATCATTCAATTTCCTCAGCCCAATTCTGAACTTCCCAGGGAGTTTTTTCGACGGGAATTTTGTTTTTCCCGAGAATAAAATCCTCCAACTATAATTCCCTCGGGAAAAGATTTTTCCCTAAAAAGGAGAGGAGGAAATTCGAACTTCGAAACAGCTGTCTTCAACGTTTTTGACAGTTCTGTATAAAGAAAATAGTTTACAAATTTGTAAATGTTGCTAAATAAATTAAAAGGAACTGTGAAAAAGTGTTTCAGAATGGTAATGGAAGAGTTAGTTGAAGAAGAAGAGATGCAGTTCGCCATTCAAAGAGTGGAAAGAAGAACTTTGCGTGATTGTTCCAATCCGATGGAATTGCCGCAGTCTTTGTTAGTTCTACATTAGATTTGGACAATCCAATGGTAAAGTGACGATGTTTTTGATGTTTCAGGTTTCAGAAATATTAAAGAATCTACAAACCTGCTTTCCAATATTTGCTAGAGCTGCTCACATCTTATTCACAACCTGCTAAGAAAAGTTTTGCGGTCCCTTCGGCGATTAAATTGAGTGGGTGTTTACGCTTTTTGGCTGAGGGTGGATATCAGACTGGAGTAGGGAAAGACTCCGATGTGTCGTGTGCGCAATCCACTTTCAGTAAAATACTTGCGGAAGTGTTAAATATTCTTGAAGATAAACTTTGTCCACAATGGATACAAATTGCTTCTTTAGCTTTCTATGTTAAAGATGGCATTCCTGGTTTTGTAGGATGTATTGATGGTACACATGTCCGAATAATTGCTCCATCTCAAAATGCGCAATTGTTTTATAACAGAAAGGGACATTATAGTCTAAATGTTATGCTTGTTAGTTTTGAATTAGCTTTATTAACCCATAACGTAATCTCTTTTATTTAGCTTTGCGACGATGAGCTGCGAATACGCTACGTGGACGCCACCCATCCGGGAGCATGCCATGATTCCTTTATATGGAATTCAAGTGATTTGCATGCTTATTTTGAAAGCGAATACGTGCGAGGCGATAAAAACTCTTGGATTTTAGGTAACGTTTCCAATATAATCTTGTATAATTCATTAATTGTACAATTTTATTATATATAAGGTGATGCCAGGTATCCTCTGGAACCGTAGCTGTTGACACCTCATAGGTCTCCAGAGGAAGGCTCATCCGAAATAAAGTTCAACAATGCACATTCAAATTGCAAAAATATAATTGAAAGAACTAATGGAGTGTTGAAGAAAAGATGGAGATCCATTCTTGGTGCACGGGAATTGCATTATACGCCGAAGAAAGCAGCTCAAATAGTTAACGTATGCTGCGCGTATACACAATATTTGCATCCATTTTAAGGCCACCGCTAATATTGTAATGGAGGAAATGGAAGAACACGAAACCCCAACAACTTTATCACAATATTTAGCTGAAGCAAAAGCAATAAGAAGGAATATTGGAAACACATTATAAACGCATAACTAAAACTTTTAATTCAGAAGTACTCGTAAGTGATTCTACCTTATAATTTTATGTTTTAAATTTAATACGAATTTTACAATAATCCAACAATTAAAAAAAATGTTCATCAAAATTTTTAACTTTTGTTTTTTTAGAAAATTTGGAGTACGGTACAACTAACCTGCTAGCAACAAATATGTACATACATATATATGCATTAATCAAAAACTACACATCACTATTTTAATTTCATCGAAATAAAAACGGAGACATATGGCGACAGTTACGACAGCTGGAGAGGTTATAAGAATTATTTGCATACACATGCAGCAATTGAATTAGCATAGCCATAGCGTACTGCAATATGTACTTCTGCAATCTTTTGTCAACCCAATACTCTGGCACTAGTTATTTGAAATCAAGTTAAACCACATTAGGCTCTCGGATGCACCAACAGGTAAGTTCATAAAGTGATACGCAAATACAATTCAATGATTATGTATACAAACGATTTTGGAAATTCTAGCGACTTTACGGTGCGTAAACAATACTACCCCGCTGTAGGTACCCTATACAACAAGAATACAATTGAAGAAATCAAGGCGTGAGATAAAAACGACTTAACTGCAGTCAGAGGGACAAAAACTAATAGATGATTTTCGCAGTGACCGTGTTCTGTTTTCTTTTTGTTATTTCATTCGCGGTAATTTCTATCAACTTGGAATATGATAATGAAAATATGTATAAGTGTATAATATGTATATGTGTAAGTATATATTTCATTCAGCCGTAAGTAATTACAAAGAAAAAAAAAAACAGAATTCATTCATTAACAAAAAAACTAAATCGTAAACTTACAAAAAAAAGAACAATTTAGTAAAAAGTAAATTTATGTATTTAATTTTAATAACTCCTCCAAGAGGTCGTTACGGCGCACAGTGGTCTGAAAGTTGAATCTTGCTGGCCAAAAGTCGGCTTCTCGATTTTGAATCATCTGGGACATCATTTTAGGGGTTTTCGGGGTCGCTGAATACGAATCCGTTATCAAAATTCAAAATGGCGGATGCAAAATGCCTGACAATTTCAAAAAAAATTTTACTAACATTGTTCTTAATATTATTCAAAGGGGTTTTGGGGTCGCTGATTTCAAATCCAATATGAAAATTGCAAAATTAAATATGGCGTATTCAAAATGGCGACAATTTTGATAAAATTTTTGGTGATGATTGTTCACAATATATTTCAATTTTCGAAATTTCACAATTCTAAATGACTGATCTAAAATGGCGACATATTTTCAGGAAATTTTAAATACATGTGTTAATAATGAAATTTTATGGGCCTTTGAAGTCGCTTATTACGTACAAAATACCCAAATTTAAAAATTCGAAAGTTCAACTCAATATGGCATGGCAGAGAAGTTAAAAAATATTTTGATGTAAATTTTGGTTAATATTCAAACCTCAGGTCGTTATAGATATGGGATATAATTCAGGAACAATATATCTTAAATAAAATAGTAATAGTGATAGGAATTAATTGTGAGCGAAAATTTTGTTCCATTTGTACAGTTGTATACAAGGTTTATACACGTTTTATTAGGCTTCGTCGTCATTTTCTAATGTGGTTTCGAATATAAGTAGTGGTAGAACTTCTTGAGGTAGTTCACACTTTTTTTCCTTTGGTACTCCTCTAGCCTTAGAATGATTTTCGAATCTTGTTCAAGCTTCGATGTTGAAGTCCCTGGCAAATTCGGGGAATTATTACTCACACTAGTCACTGCTACATTTGAAAGTTAATGTTGTAGAATTAATGATTATTTACTGTATCAGCTTTAAGTTTCGATTATGATTAAATTAAATAATATTAAATAAGTGAATAAATTCATTTCATCAATTATGGTAAATGTAATAACGAAAAATATGTACCGGCTTGATTCGGAAGATGGAACAAGAAGCCTGTTGTGATAAAACTTTTGTCTCAATGCGATGAATTCGCTTGGCATTTAATTTTTTTGCTAATTTAGCGCAAAAGTTGTGTATTTTCATTTCCAGTTTTTTATTAAAAGAATCATGAGTTATTCTTAAATTTGATTCAACTATTTTGTTTTTCACATAATCGAAGAGCGCTTGGATGATTCCGAGCAAACTGAGATTTGAAAAGAGGCAGCTTTCAGAGAACCATACAAATCACGATTTTTCAATATCAATTCCGTTGTAGTGTGCACCATAGTACTACATTATGTTACGAACGAATTTACAAACATGCAAAAGTTACAAAAAGTACTTACCTCTTCACCTGTCGTCGTTAAAATAATCTTTCGAATACTCAGCACCAACTTCTATGTATATAACATAACACGCATCACGTAATTGAAATATAATTGATTTTTTTAATTTGATTTAAACTGACGCGTGGCGTCGCTTGCTTTAAACGCAAATAAGTCGAAAAGTGGCAAAAACCAAAAATATTTTATGAAAATATACATCCTAATAAACACTTTTTTTAAAATAGTAGGTCGAAACTTTTTAGTAACGTCATTTTGAAATTCAGAATGTTAAAGTAGAGAATACACTAATCTTTGTTGGCGATTCTCCAATGTAAACATTGAAGATAGAATAATGTGCTGTAAACTTTCGTAAAGTGTGCAAAATGGACTACCAAATTCATATAAAAATTATTAAAATATGACGATTCGTCAGGTAACTAGTTGCATTCAATTGCAGATACAATTTTGACGGCTAAATCAGCTGTACCTAAGTCTCGGCAGGTTAGAACTTAATAAAGTTGTGCAAACATTTTTTTTTTGGTAAATCCATGAAAAAACAGTCTAGCTACATACATATATATACTACTACATGAAAAAAATCAAAAAAAAATTTTTTAATGACTTGAGTTTTTCGACTTTTGGCCAGCTAGATTCGATTTTCAGACCAGTGTGCGGCGCCGCATTTCTTTAAGTTTTAGATTTTTCAACCTCTCCATTTCAGCGAAATGCCGTTTTTGTTCCTGATTATTATCTGACATATTGGTTACTGCCGCCTTTAAACTTTTCAGCATCTCTCGCTGAATTTTTAATTCAGCTTCAAGAGCGTCCGTGACAACATTCGCCGATAATTGTTTGGCAGTTGGTTTTTTTATTTTTTAAGGGCGGACGTCCAGAATTAAATTCTTGCTCAGCGTTCCGTCAAAATCGAGCAACCTCCTCTTTGTTTCCCTTATGGAAGTCTCTATATCTGGCCTGGCTTCCATTAAGGTCAACAGAATTTGCAACTGTTGTTTGTTAGTTGTTTTTGACCTATAAATATAAAATAAAACCTTTATATAAAACGAATTAATTTTAAAAAGTAAATTACTTACGTTTTTGTGTTATCTCCCTTTCAAATTTTTAACGAGATTTGTCCCAAAAAAACTCAACTGATTTTACCCTATTTTGGCATTCGTGATACCTACTTTTCCCCTAAATACATTTTCCCTCTTCGAACATCGTTCTTGATAGCGGGAAAGGGATAAGAGAACAAATTCTTTGGGAATTTTTATTCATGATGGCGGGAAAGGGAATAGAGAGAAAATTCAGAATCGGGCTTACTGTCTGCATTGGCAAATGAAAATTTTCTTTGAAACGATTTTCGTCCTCCGAAGGCTCGCTCGTTCCCAAAAGTAGCTATAGCGATCATTTATGGAATAGTATACATGTGCATAAGTTATTTATATCGTTACAGCAAATAAAATATACTCACACATTTGCACAACTTCCTTTCTCTAATGGCGAGAAGTATAGCCACACCAGACTTTGGCTTCCTGCTAAGAATTACGTTTGTGCCAATGTATTGGTTTGTTTGATTTTATTAAACAACTTTAAGATAATAATTTTATGCTTTCTTTAATTCGTAATGTTTTTTTTGCCATTTAATTAGCTGCAAATCTTATTTTCCCTACTTTTCATTTTGAACTCGATTTCGTTCGTCGAACCAGATGTAATCGAAATGCAGATAAGTGTCGTCCGTCAGTCATAATATAAACAAACCAAAAATACAAACAAATGCTTCTTAATGTGAAATGGAAATTAAATAAAAGAATCGGTAATTATGGATTTGGAATTAATATTAAAACAAAATTGAAACTGTTTGTGTTTTAGTTTCTTGGTAATGCGTGCACAACTTAAATAACGAAGAAGATGACGAAATTATGAATTTAAAAATTCAAACTTTAATTTCCGATAATTTGTTGAAATAAATTGAATTTAAACTGACAGTTCTTGCCGGCGTTGCCAACACAATTTATACTTAAGCGAAAATATGAATTAAGCGAGTGTACGTGTTATTTGTCAAAGCCTTCGCTATTAGCTTGTTATGGTCAAATAAAACACGCCTTTTATTGATTTCCTTAATAAGGAACTCCCAGGGTAGATCTAGCAGGTAACCGCAGTAGCGAAATAGCAACCCTGCCTAGTTTTTGATATACTTTTACTGTGAATAAGAACTATCAAATCAGTCTAGTGAAAACAAAAGTTCACAATTCACAAATTGAATTTATCCAATATAACGAAATACAAAATCCACATTTTTATTTTAGAACTTAATGTTTGAGTATTGGGACAGAATTGGACACCAAGTGTATGCGTTTGGCGCTAGCAACTAAATCACAGCTCTTGAAATGGTCTGTGGACACCACATTGTTTTCGTGAACGTGATGCCAACAGTCCATCGGCGTGGCTCTTGTGGCACTTTTAAGAGGGAAACTCCGTCTTTTACGAGCTGCCCTTTGCAGATAACGCACTTTCCCAATTCTGTTTATAGCACTGTTAATAGCACCAGCCAGGTGGTGTACACTTAGCCTCCCTTGCAGGTGATTCCTTATTGTTGTGGTGGAGATATCTTTTTTAAAACATAACGAACCTTGTTCCTTAACTGCTTCAGCGTTATTGTGCATACATCTTCTACCCATTTGACAATTCTGTCAAATTCTCCGTCAGTAAGGTACTTTGCTTCTTTGTCTGCTCTGACGAGAGTTTGGTCTCTGCCCGATGTTACCCTTGTATATGCCGCTTTGTACTTGACTCCTAATGAAGCTGCCAAACCCACCCAGTCGTCATATTTGTTTGCAGCTTTCACAATCAGACCCTGTCCTGGCTTGTATAGGACTTGTATGTTTTACGCTGGTCCGCTTCAGTTTCTAAAACAAAAATTTTAGATGACATTTCTTTTATAATATATGTACATATTTGTTGTTTATAAAGTAAAAATGCATTACCGGCAATAACTTGTCTGCAGATTGGGCGAGATGCAAATTCTATAACGTCCCTTAAACATGCTGCATGCAATAAATGCTTGCACGGTGAAATGCCGACTACAGCCGCTTCATGCTTATTTGGCATACATATCACGCAATTACTTTTCAAACAATAAATGTTTTGGGTGCAGAAAATTACAGTCGAGTAAAAATTATAAAAAATCATGAACTCACTTTATCTAAACAAACTGAACAAGTAATATGAATGTAAAGTAGCTAGGGAACGGCGACGCGAATGCTTTAAAGCTTCGAACGAAGCTCAGTTACCCAGATTGTTCCCCAAATCAAACTTCGGACGCATGTCAGTGGATTCATACTGTGCTTCAGAAGTGGATAGATTTGGCAAACATCTTGGTGGACTTGGTCGTTGTCTGCCATAACGCTCCGTACTACTCCCTTTAGAAAGTGCGATCACTAATTTTAACGCGACAGAGAGAGCAGTGCTCCTTTTTTTTGGGCCATATTCAACGATGTTGAATACAATTTTCATTTTCTGAAGTACATTTTAAATTTTCTGAAGTACAATTAACAGTTTCTGAAATACATTTTGCGTTTACTGAAGAACATTATACCTCTTTTTGTCCATTGCAAGCTTTGTTTCGACGGCACAAAAACATGTTGCCTATATACCGCAATGTCAGAATTGTGTATCCTCGAAAAGCTAATACGACAATGTACGGCGAATGCCGCATACGTTGGGACGATGGCCTGCACGAACTTTACAAGAACGTAGACATCGTGAAGTGGATTTGGAACTAGCGGCTGCGCTGGCTAGGCCATGTCGTATGATTTGGCACCCGCTTATGGTGGCAGATTAATAGGGAAGCCTCCTCTTTGTTGGGAAAACCAAGCGGTTAAATAATAATTGGCTACACTAGGATATCCAATTGGAGCCCCTAGCAAGGGAAAGTGAACTTTGGCATGATATGTTCCGCTCTTAGTAATTATTTTTAAAATCTGGAAGTAATTTTTTTTTATGTCTTCACATGCAAAGAAGTCTTAAAAAGTCATGCGTTAAAACTTCGGCAATGACACAACTTTTTGGTCAAATAACACTTAAGGCCAAATTCTCAAAGAGTTTTCGGCTTTACTTTATTTTTGAGGCAAACAGTTAGCGGTGCAAAACGTCAATGTTGTAGTAGATATGGCAGCACTGGGGCTTTCGATAATTCGAATATTGCCATGTTATCTGCAATTAAAACTTCCACTTGTTGGCGAACAGTGGAATTGAACAGTAGTTATTTGCTACAAACTCAGTTGTGGCCGAAACTAAAACGCTGTAAATTGTGAAAATTTGTTAAATTAAAAGCGCCAATTGGAAAAATTGAAACTTCAGTAAGCGAGGCGGATTAGATTGAATTTGTAATCGACGGGCTGCAGGACAAGTCACCAAGCGTTGCTATGATCTACAATGTGACATCGATGAAGGAGCTAAAGGGGTTATTGGCGAGATACGAAACAATTGTTAATAACTCCAGTGAGAAATACGTTCAACCACGCAGTTGCGAGCAGCGGGCGCTGCCTATAAGGTGCTCTAACTGCTCCGGATCTGGACAGTTGCGACCAGTTGCAAAGATAAACCACGTGTCAAGGGGTCTTGTTTTATGTGCGAAAAGATGGATCATCAATACGCGAATTGCCCTCAAAAAACGATTTCTGCTTCCTTTGAAGACTTTGACATAATGGGAAAAGTCCGCATTATAGATACGGTAAGTGTCGTTTTGAATACTCATCAGACAATATGCCCTCAATTGGTTATTTTTGTGCACTTGTGCTTGGTTATTTCGTTAAATCCGCAAGCTGAGTTACACCAAGAGAAAAATTCCACATACGTATGTATATCGGAAATATAAAGATTAAGCATTGTGGTAGTATAACTACCTTAATCAAATATCGTAGTATGTTAAAAACTATTAATTTGGTATTGTTGCCAGATAATTCGTTACCGTTTTCTTTATTACTCGGTAGAGACTTTTTGATAAAATTTAATGTTTCACTTTTTATGTTTGGTAAGCAAATAATTGAATTGAAGAATAAACAAAAATACACTGAATACGTAGAACAACCCACTGTTGATAATTCCTTAGTTTATATGGGGTTTAAGGAGATTTGTAATACAGAGATCGCGGAGAATTTTGTAGAAATTAACCCGAATCTTCCTTCGGCTTCAGTAAAAAATTTTGAAACGATGGTAAAAAACACTTACATGTGTATATTGAATCGAATAATGAAATTCCGCCAAAACCGGATTAAAAAACAAAAATTATTTTGACATCAGACATTCCGACATTTTGTTTACCGAGACGTCTTTTCTTATTTGAAAAAATTCAAGTTGAGTGAATTATTAAAGAGTTAATTAAAAAAAAAGCAATTAGACGCAGCAATTCAGAATATGCTTCTCCAATAGTACGCCCAAAGAAAAAATCGGATGAAACCAGGATGTGCATTGATTACAGAAATTTAAATAAAATTATAACTAGGGATAATAATCCATTGCCTTTAATCGATGACTGTTTGGAGTATTAATAATGATAATTTGGCGTTTACACTATATAGCTCAGTGTTTGGCCGAACTTCTCATACCATTTGTGGTGCGCGTCTTTATATTCTACCAACAAATGGAGAAACCTCCAATTTTGTGCCGACTCCGAACGGCAGATGTATTTTGTGAGAAGCTTTTTCATGGCAGATAGCGGATAGCGGTCCGTGCTATTACTCGATATGCCACTGCGTTCGAGGTTCGAATCTCAGCCAGAGCAAGTATAATCTTCATCATGGAAAAGTTTTTTTCTAATAGCGGTCACCCCTTGGCAGCCAATGACAAACCTCCTAGGGCATTTCTGCTATGAAATTATTTTCATATATAAATAAATAAATAAATAAAATACATCTGCCGTTCGCAGTCGGCACAAATTTGTAGGTCCCTCCATTTGTGGTACATAATAAAAGACGCACACCACAAACGGTAGGAGAAGCTCGGCCAAACACTGATCTATGTACATATATAGTGTAAGCGCCAAATTATTATTATTGGGTCAAACCACGTCAACTGTGTCAAAAAATTTTTGCTGATTTTTCGGATAGTAACAAAACCCAAAAAATTTTTTAGCTAACGACAAAGCAAAAAAACACTTTACATCATGTTGAAGAAAAATGTATAACTCACGACTCGTTTGACATATTTGAACACATTTTTTTTTGATATTTGCGAAACGTTTTCTCTTCACAATAAAATAATATTTGAAAAAAATTTAGTTTTTAAAACAAAAATAGTAAGAAAAAATTTTTTTTAAAGCCTTCTAGGTCTACTATTGCATTGAAAGTTTTATACAATTATCTTCGAAAGATTATTTTTGTGTTCAGAAAAGAAAAAAATTGTGACAGTTTTTATCGCATTTTTTTGTCGCGCATGACATTTTGAACGGAGCACGCAGCCATCGTACAGGTCTATAAGTTAGATAACAATCAGCTGTTTTCCCGGAAATACCTCACAGCTGAGATCACCTGATTTTCAGAGTAGATTTTTAGAGCACGGTTCTATTTAAAACTACTAAGCACTGACAGAGTTGCATGAAATATAAGTTAAATTTCTTAAAATAGTAGTTCAAATTTGTACTGACTTCCGAGGTAAAGAGCAAGATGCATTAGACATTTAAAAAAATAATTAACTCTTCAGTCTTATTTTATATTTTATTGCTTTTTTTTGAAGAATTTTAATTTGTTGATATAGAAATAAGTATGTATGTTTACAAATGTATTAAACTCATATGTAAATGCAATGATGTGCGAAATGTGATTTATAATAAATAAATTCTATGTTAATACATTATTCTTCCAACTCTTCCTTGTTTTCTGCTTCACTGGGCAATTTGAAGGCATGTCTTTCGCGACACTTCCTTCTGTAATTTTTACTAATCCAAGGCCGTTTTTTTATAGAGAGGACGCTAACAAATACGACGTTGCCATAATGAAAGCTCGCTTACTGATCGATTTGGGAGAAAAGTCATATCTCAAGTTGGTGAGAATTGAAAGCTGAGACCATTTTTATTAAGTGCAATTTAATATCAAATAGATGGATGTGGAGTCTCTAATAAAAAGATATCCCAATTAAGTAGTGTCAGAAAGTTCTAACTTACTTCAAGTAAAATCTTACTTTTTTGACTGCGAGTTCACATAAATTAGTTGAAGTCAGCTGCTACAAGTTAATATATTATTGAATGCTATCGCTTTCAGAATCATATCATATCTTAAATCAATTAATATTGCTCAGTTTTGGTCCGTAATCCTTTCTTGATACGTACATATAGTATAATTCAAATTATGTATAATTTCAGCGCACTCTCTCACATCAACTATTCGAATCAATTTTGATTTTGAAAGCAATCAGATTTTGCAAAGCCCTGACTAATTAGATAATTATATGTACAATCGTATATGTTATTGCTTTATAGTAATAATATTGTAAATTATTGTATGAGCATACATATGCATACATATGTATGTACATATGTATGTATATATTTCAAACTTTTAAAAAATTAAATTTTCCGAATACCATTTATTATTTTTTCATAATATGTGTCAAATTAAGTAACAGAAATAAATGTGCATACATCCCTTTAAATACAACCGTAAACCTAACATTTGTTGCTTGTCATTTTGTTTTGATCTCGTTATTCGTTTAATTTCAAAACCAAAAATTTTGTAATTTTTTTTCTGAAATTCTGCAGAAAACGCGACCGCGTGTCCAATTTCCCGTCATTTCGTTATTTTTATACCCGAGCGTACTTGTACACAAGGGTATTATAACTTTGTTCGCATAACGGTTGTTTGTAACAAAAAAAATAATTGAGATGGATATAGACATATCGAGCCCTAACCGCGAAAATAACGTAAGCGACATTTTTTCCAAAATTAACATTTTGATGCAGAACTGTTCTAAAACTGATAATACGTCATCTGGCTAAATATTGTTTCGCTAATCGTTATAGTTATGGAGATGTACGACTTTACATTTTATCGTAAGCGACATTCACTCTTAAAAAAAAAAAAAAAATATTTAAAAAAAAACCTTCTCCTGTAAAATTTGGTTTTTGTCGCTTACGCTAAAATGTCGGTAAAGGCTCGATATATATACTTAAATTATCATAATGAAAAGAGGAATCGATTTAGCCCTGACTGTCTGTCCGTCTGTCCGTGGTTACAATAACTTGAGTAAAAATTGAGATATCTCAATGAAATTTTGTACATAGATTCCTCTTTGGACAGGGTATGAAAATGGGCAAAATCGGTTAATAACAACGCCCACCTCCAATATAACGGAAATTTTTGAAAAATGCAAAAACTCTGTTTTTCGGTATCCATTAAAGCAATTTAGTGAATTTGGAATGTGGTATTTGGAGCGATTTTGAACTAAGATATTAGGTATTTATGAAATTTTGAAAAATGGGCGTTGCCACTTAGGAAAACATTTCTGTATCTCATTAACGGTATAAGGCATCGTCACAAAATATGGTGGACATATTTCCTTGATATCGCTATTATTAGGTACGTTCGTTTACAATCCCCAACAGAAAATATCCAACAGCAAAATTCAGTGGAATAGTCTTTTCTTCTCTCACAAAAGAAAAATATCCAAAACAGTACGCGAACGCAAAATTTGCAGAAACTTGCAAATTCAATATGCAAAATGGAAAGCATTGCATTAGTGTTTTCTTGAAACATTCTACTAAGGAAATTTAACCAAACTAACATTAACTTGCTACTAGCATGTTTAACACTTATATTTTTTAATTTTCACCTTTAAAATTCTTAAACAATAATTTCGTAACTATGCGAAATGCAATCATCTGTTTTTGATCAGCTGTTTTGCTGTTGGCAAATTTCTGCTGGCAGAAATTGTTCCAGCAGAAACCAACAGCTTTCCCTCATATTGAAATGTCACTTTGCTCTCTTAATTTCCCCTACTTTGTTAGTTTTTGGCGTACGCGAACGCTAACAGCTAATAGTTTTCGAAAACTTTCAATAATTATCCGTACCCGAACTTACCTATTATCATAGATAATTTTTGAAATCGGACCATAACCTCGCCCACCTCCCATGTAACGGAAATTTTGAAAAATGCAAAATTTTCGTTTTTCTTTATCTATTGGAACATATGTATTAATTAAAATTTAATATTTAGAGAGATAGTTAATTAAGAAACTGGATTTTTATGAAATTTTGAAAAATGGGCGTTGCCACGCCCATTTATAAAAAATCGTCTGTAGGTAGATATCGCAGTAACGATGTAAGCCATCGTCACAAAATTTGTTGAACATATTGTCCTTGATATCACTAGCATCACCGTCAATAATTTTTGAAATCGGACCATAACCACGCCCAACTTCCATATACCGGAAATTTTGAAATATGCAAAATCATCTTTTTTTAGTATTTATTGGAACAAATTGAGTAAAGTTTAATACTAGCAGCGATTTGGAACAAAGGAACGGGGTTTTTACGAAATTATGGGCACCGCCCATACAAAAGTATATCACGATGGTATATAAAAATCGGTTTCGCCCGAATTTAGCTTTTCTTATTTGTTTTAAATAATTAACTTCCGCAAGCAGTATGATAACCCTATGTTAAAGAAGGCGTTTGCTGTGCCTTGGTCCCACGATATTTGGCTAGACTGCACTCTTGGTGCTTCTTTAGCAACGTTCTCCACATGAGCCTTTAAATTTAGTTGGTTGGCAATCACCACCCCCAAATATTTGATATCGGACTTGGTCGTGATGATGTCTGTCCCCACGTGAATATTCAGAGACTTTAAGGTCTTTTGCTGCTTAACAAAACCCCTTCAGTTTTGTGATTGGCCAGCGTTAATTGCATTGATTTGCGCCAAATTTTGATCTTTACTGCGGCTTCGGGGTTTTCTAAAACCGATTTTTTCTAATATATGTAATCCTTTCAAGAATTTTCCCAAAAATGCATGTTCATTCATAAATGTTTAAGGGTAGTTTTGGGCAAATATACATACTTATAAAAATAATACTAGATAATATTCCATATCATATACATATGTATGTACATACATACATGTGTAAACAAGTATGTACGATTGTCCTGCCCGTTGTATTTAACCAAATCAACATTCATAAACATATGTACATACATACATACATACGTATGTTGGAAGTGATCACGCTTGCAATATTTACTCTCCAGCGCTGGCTTGGGTTTCGAGGAGAGAAAGATTTGAAGCGCATTTTCCGAAAGAACAGCTGTTCTGCCATTGGGTGGGAAAATAAATTGACGCAGGAAACGTGCACGTTCACGTACATATGTACATCATAATTGCGACCGTAGCGTGCTAAAGTAAAAACGTACTGACTGAGCCGTGAAGTCGGGGTTAGTTAGAAAGAGCTTTACGGCGAAATTAAGAATTTGCAATTTAACAACATCCTCCTGCAAAAACGAAAGTATGAAATTTTAATTAGTTTACCGAATTTCTAAAATTACATAGCGCGACGTACCTCATCCGGAAACGTTTGGGTCATTTTACGCATGACATCTTAGGTATCTTAGTCACTTTTTCAGTATATTGGCGATTGAATTCTGCAATGAAAAATTAATTAAAACAATTTATAAAGCCAAAATAAAATGATCTTACCCACACCAACCGTTTTCTTGAAATTTTTTTTGGCTTTTTACAATTTTGGTTTTGTCATTTTAAAAGCTGCTTGCATACGATAGTGATGCTAACTTTGCTATTTTAACCCGGTAGCGTTGGAAAAGAATTCGTTTGGCTTACTTTGTTTTGGATACCATTTCCTTGGCGACTTATTTCAAATTTGTAATCAAAAATGATTTAATTGACCTTAAAAGACATTCTGAGAGTTCACAAAAAAAATACAAAGAAAATATAATCAAAAGTTAAGTAAAATTATTCAACAATTTTTTTTTTAAATCACCGAAGTCGATATACTTTTTCTTATTCTTTAAGAATCTTAAAAACACCAAGAAGCATGGTTATATTTCTTAACTTCATGCTATGAAGTAGGTCAGAATTCGTTTCAAACTCAATAAAAACTAACAAGTCAACAATTGTTATTTTCTGATAAATATGTGACAAAATGTTTACACGAAACTATATGTTAATAGTTTTCAAATTACTAAATTCATTTTTTAAATAAGTGTTGTAAAATATACACATATACATTTCATAAGCATGCTCAATGATTTAATCAAATGGGTCTTTTTAGCGACTACCAGCTTTGTTTTTTCACAGCACTAATAATGGATATCAACCGACATGGTGAATAAGAAATATAATCATCAACTTAATTACATATCGTTTTCTCATTTGTTCATTCCATAGCAATGGGAAAGCAAAATACAAGAGTGTTAGTTTTCTTTCAAAATGTTGTTAATGTATTGGAGAATGCGTCAGGTCGTTCTTGCTGGGAATATGCATACAAATTGCTTTATAACATATGTACAGTAAGTCACTCTTTACTGATCCATAAACTCGATCTCCTTGGTTTTCAACCTAATCTCCTTCGTTGGATGTCTTCTTACCTCATTGACAGAACACAACGAGTTCTTTTTAAAAATAGTTCCTCAAACATTATTCATGTTTCTTCAGGGGTCCCGCAAGGAAGTCACCTT
Organism: Philophylla caesio; assembly: GCA_963971545.1. Lineage (NCBI taxonomy): Eukaryota > Metazoa > Arthropoda > Insecta > Diptera > Tephritidae > Philophylla > Philophylla caesio. The sequence goes on along the minus strand of OZ020608.1, from coordinate 33,191,828 downwards.
GGTCCGATTCTGTTTTTACTTTTTATAAATGACTTACCTTCTGTAATAAATTATTCAAAAATTTTATTGTATGCTGATGATGTAAAACTTTTTAGATCGTATCATTCTGTTGAGGAAAGGTCCTTACTACAAGCGGATTTAAATAGCATGACTAACTGGTGTGAAATAAATTACATGCCACTAAACCTTAAAAAATGTAAAGTAATGTGCTTTTCTCGCAGAGCAGTTCAACCAGCTTCTTATGAAATATGTAACCATAACCTCGAACAAGTGTTTAATTTTGTTGATCACATAAATGTTACAGTTAACAAAGCCAAGGGTGTTTTTGCATTTGTAAAACGGTGGTCAAAATAATTCAATGACCCTTACATCACGAAGGCTCTGTTCACAACGTTAGTGAGGCGCTATCAAGTTCATTCCCACAGAATAGAGTCAATTCAAAAACAATTTCTGATTTTTGCTTTAAGGAATTTTCGTTGGGATTCTCAGTACAACCTGCCGCCATACATATATAAGTCGTTTAAAACTCATTAATCTTCCTACACTTGCTAGTCGCAGAGAAATGCTAGGCAATGTATTTTTGGTCAAGTTACTGACAGGCTTGATCTCTAGCCCATCTCTTCTTAGCGAAATAAAACTAAACGTTCCCTCCAGAATTTCAAGACATTTCCGGCCTCTGTTTCTGAAGCCATGTAAAAGTAATTTTGAGTTAAATGAGCCACTCCGTAGTTTGTGTCAGGATTTTAACACTCACTCCGGTTCTTTTGATATTTCAGACTCACTTTTTTACATAAAGAAAACTATACTCAACCTCTCAATAATTAAAACATACATATGTACATATACATATATTACTATTCGCTCAGCTGATGAGGATTTGTTCTGTAGCTGAACAGTTTTAGCTCTCGACACTTAACAAACCACTGCCTTTCATGACTCGGCTCAACATATATGAAACAATTTTTTTTTTTTTTTATATATCCATGCGTCATGCGGCGGTCGGGCGGGTATGGAGGGATAAAACCGTTGGGATTATTATTATTATTATTATATGCAAATTCGTATTAGTACACCTTCTCATAAGAACAAGCATCAATAATTTTTTCAAATTAATTAAAAAAAAAACCTTAAAATCAATTATTTTCGCAAAAAATTAATAATAGTAAGGTTGAATAACAAAATAACAAATAACAAATTAACTCCAAGCTAATTTTTCAATTGTTATTATTGTATGACATATCCTTGTTTCAAATAGCAGATAATCTTTGCGGTTAAATTTCACTCCATTCTAGTTCTAATATCCAACGCTGTGTATTTTGGATCGTTATTCTTGCTTTTGAATTAGAAAATTATTTTTCCATTAAGGGCACACCGCGAACAGTTATGCAAAAAAGCAATTAAATGTAGTTTTACTAATACGAATTTTTCCTCTAGTAAATGGAGTTAATTTGCTTATTTTGTTAAGATCAATGTTTTATTTTCTACGTTTTAGTTATTGAACCTTACTATTATTGATTTTCCTGCAAAATAAATTTATTTCACGGATTGTTTTAAGATACATTTGAAAAAATTATTGATTCTTTTTCTTATGAGAAGGTGTACTAATACGAGTTTTGCATACTGTAGATAAAAGTTCAAAAATAATTTTCACGAAAAACGTCAAAATTGTTTTTGAATAAACAAACCGATAGATTTCAAAGCAGGGTTGGCATGGCAATACATGTACGTTTGCATGGAAATCCATGTAGGTAATCAGACTTTTAATAGGCAATGAGCAATTAACGTTGGGCGCGTTCATAAGACACAACTTTTGCACAACAGTTGAGTGTTTGTCTTAGAAAGGCATAGTTGAGTAGAGCCGCATATTTTATTTTTTCCGGATGAACTGTTGCATGGCTGTTTGTCCAATGGTGAGATTGGATGGCGTTTTGAATGTGGAAAGAATTGCTCTCCGCAAAATCTAGACTTATAATGAATTCTCCTTCTTCGGCCGTGCTTTCGAAACTGAGTGAGACCGATAGCGAAATGTTCCAGAAATTTATTCTTTTTTTGTATTATCTCTGAAATATCACTTCTGCAAAAAATGCAATAAAAAAATAAAAAATTAAACGAATTACCATAAAAATAGTCTTATTAGAAGAATTAAAACCACCTGTCCACTCACTAAACGTCACTGTTAAGATGTTTTTTCCTCAAAAATGTGTCCCAATTCCGTGATGATGGAATCGACCCCAGGACATTCTTCAGATGTTCCAAAGAAACAGCTCGATGAAGGATTTGGGCAATTCATTTTTTGATTAAATCCTGTGCAGTTTCTTTGTAGTCCATTTTGTGCATTTTCAAATGTCGTTTAATTCCGTAAATTTTTAGATTTATATTTTGATGAGTTTGACACACACACACATTGTGTGTACCACTTTGGGCGGCTGTAATACACTGACGAGGCCTGATTTCTTGGAATTTTGAATGCCCTATTTATCATATAAATCACTTACCTAGGTTGAAAAGTAAAAGTATTTTTTGTACTTTTATTTTAACAACATTTTCGACAATAGTTACACAGTCTTTAACTCCAGGCATCAATCTGCTTGCATGTTCTGCCAGATAAAAATCTTTTATGGAGTGGACAGTAACATCAGAAATTTGTTTGCCTCTCTTCTTCCATCCATAGGTCCAAATTCGTTTTAGAACCGTGTTGTTTATAGTCACTTTATACTCCAGACTCAGGGGTGAGCGAGAGTTAATAAGCCAGTGTAGAGAACTGGTCTTCAACTTAAGATGAGTCCGTTTAGCCTCTATGTGGTTGCGCCAAGTAAGTCGCCTATCCAGGTGGACCCCTAGGTATGTGACATTATTGCTTTGTGGTATTTGAAAGTTGTTCAAAGTCAAGGGCCTGTTCTTCTGGCGCAACTTGAGGTGCAGTTCAAACTGATAATGTTTTACACATTTTAGCAACAGTCCATTCATTTGGGATAGTCGTCAAAATTATAATTTTGTCGAATGTAGTAGAGCAGTTTTAACGTTCTCAACAAAAAGAGACTCAATATTATATGTCTCGGTGTTCTGTTCATTAGATTTTTGTATTGCTGAAAATATACTACTACTATTTTTAACTATTAACTTCTTTGCTGGTTTTACTTTCAGTGGTTGTTCATCAATATCATCGCATTTATATGTCGGATCTGTTTTCTCGGAATCGATCACTTAATCGGGAATTTCAATCTCTTCTATGTATATCCTCAACAAATTTTTCTTGTACCGAAAAATGATGTGGAGAGAAAACTTGATTTTTTGAATAGCACGTTATCCGGCAAGATTTACACACATACAATCCAACGCACTTCTTGAATTTCCGATTCCATTTTTTAGTTACCAGATGTAAGTCGTGAAATGCGTTTATATGCCTTACTTTATTCAAAAGATGGCAGCATGATTTTGGTTGACCGATTTTGCTTGAATAAAACTGCGAATAACACTAGTCGTCTTTTCTTTCTATGCGACAAGCAAAATAACCTCCACCTCGCTTTTAATCAACTCGTCTGATGTCTAATTTTCCAATTTGCCTTGGTACTTTCCAATGATCCATTCACAATAGCACCACCTTTTTACTTTCCAACACTATCAGTGAGGTCGGGTATTGTTTGAACGAGTTTATTTCCACTCGGTTATTTCAATTTAACTCGCTTATTTTTGTTGTTGCTTTTCGCGCTTAGCAATAAACAACCGAGTCCGAGTAAGAATTACAATTTTTTTCTTTTCTGAACATAAAAATTAGTATGCGGAACAAATTTCCACTTTTCAAAGTTTTCATAGAAAATTTTTATCACATTAGATGTAATTTGGTGAACTGATTTCATTAATCATTTTACTTTTTTTTGTAACAGCTCCAGTTTTCGAGATATTTTCGACTACCCGAAAACTGATCCCACAGGAGTAGAAAAGTGCAAAAACAAAAAATGGAACAATTTCCAAAAGCAAACCTCAATTTTTTTTAATACTTCATTTATTATTTGACTTTGTTCTTTCATTTTAAACTATTGGTTTTTGTATTTGTTGTGTATTAGTTGTTTCATTTAACGAAAATTAAAAAAAAAAACCTACAATGTCAATAAGAAGGACTCAGCGAAAGTGATCGACATTATTTTGTTTTTGTTCTTAAACTTTCGTTAAATTAAACAACAAATACCCAACAAATACAAAAACAAATAGTTTAAAATGAAAGAACAAAGTCAAATAATAAATGAAGTATTAAACAAATTTAAGTTTGCGTCTTTCGCTTTTGCACTTTTCAACTACTGTTCGTTCGGATTGGCTTTGACTAAGAGTATTTATTGTGTTTTCTTATAACATCTCAAAATTTTTTCGTGACAATACAATTAATTCTGATTCTAACGATGGCCACAAAAAGACGGCGTTGTTTAAATGATGCAGATAGTTTCTGTGTTGTTAGTGGTGAATATACCTTTAAAAAGTTTCGTAAAGTCATCACGGACTTTGTTAAAACAGCATATTTTAATTACTTTGGAGTGAATATATGCGAATAAGAGAAGCCATGGGTGCCATAAACTGCATGCCAAAATTGTGTTGTGTCTCTGCGACAATGGTCGAATGGAAAAAGATCAGCTCTTAAATTTAAGACACCAATGATCTATGAATGGCGGGAACCTACGAATCATCATGATGATTGCTATTTTTGTGTGGTAAACATTACTGGAATAAACTCGGCAACAAAAACAAATGGTCCTATCCGACATTGCCTTCTGCTCAGCGACCACTTCTGCACTCAAATGAATCATCAGTACCGCACACGTCAGCTTTTGAAATTGAACAAGAAAATTATGAGTGTGACTCTCAATCGGATTTCACAGGAAGTCAAAATAGTGTTCCTCAACTATTTAATCAAAAAGAATTAAGCGATTTAATAAGGGACATAAACTTATTGAAAAAGTGTTCTGAAATTTAGGCCTCTCGTTTGAAAAAAAAAATCTGCTAACACCAGATACAAAAATTACATTTTATAGTACTCGAGAAAAAGATTTTTTGCCATATTTTGCCGCTGGGGAGAGTTTGGTTCACTGTAATGAGAAATTTAAAGTGTGTTCTATTACACAATGGAAATAAATATGGATCTGTACCCATTGGTCATTCAACTGCTATAAAAGAAGAGTATCAAAGTATTTCACAAGTGCTGCAAAAATTTAAATATGAAGAACAAAGTTGAAAAATTTGCGCTGATCTGAAAATGGTTAATATCCTTTTAGGACAACAAGCAGGTTTTACAAAATTTCCGTGTTTCATATGTATGTGGGATAGCCGTGACAGAAATAATCATTGGATTCAAAAAGAGTGGATATTGAGAGAGTCACTGGTTGCTGGTACCCGAAATGCGATAAATCCACCCTTGGTAAACCGTGATTGCATTATATTACCACCACTTTATATTAAACTCGGTATAATGAAACATTTCGTTAAAGCGCTAAGAAAAGATGGTCAATGTTTTGCTTACTTATCAAAAAAATTCCCTGAGCTGATTTGCGAAAAATTAAAAGCAGGTATTTTCGATGGCCCCCAGATAAGACAGCTGATCAAAGACCTAGATTTTGTTGGGTCAATGAACGAGCTTGAAAAAAGTACTTGGAAATCTTTGGTTTTGGTAGTGCAAAATTTCCTTGGAAACCAAAAATTTGCGAATTATAAGCAATTGGTGAACGATATGCTGTGTAATATGTAAGAGCTAGGCTGCAACATGAGCATTAAGATTCATTATTTTGCATAGCCATTTAAATCGGTTTCCTAAGGATCTTGGAGATTATAGTGAAGAGCAGGGTGAAAGATTTCACCAGGATACTCGTGTTATGGAAGAGCGATACCAAGGATGATGGGACATGCATATGATGACCGATTACTGCTGGAATCTTTGTCGGGATCTTCAACAAGACCCACAGCCAAGAAAGTCTTAGAGAAGGCAATTTTGTGCTGATACGCGGTAAATCATTAAAAATTAGTATGTAAAAATTCACATTTTTGTAAGAATTTAACACCTATGAGAAAATTAAAAACTAGAGCTGTTAGAAAGAAACAAATAATTTTTCATAACAGCGTCAGCCTTGAAATTCAACGGAGAATCTCTCTTGCCAACAAGTGCTACTTCGGACTGAGTAGGCAATTGCACAGTAAAGTCCTCTCTCGACGGACAAAAACCATACTCTATAAGTCTCTCATCATGCCCGTCCTATTGTACGGCGCAGAAGCATGGACGATGTCTACATCAGATGAGCGGGCTCTTGGAGTGTTCGAGAGAAAGATTCTTTGAGAGATTTATGGACCTTTGCACCTTTGCGACGGAGAATACCGCGTGCAATGGAACGATGAGCTGTACGAGCGGAAAGCTTGAAGTTTGTATGGAATATAATTATATTGCGCTTGCATAAGAAGAAATTTGCCTGCTTAATAATCCCAAATTGTTTTGCCGTCTGCACATTTAACGCAGAAATCATCATACTCCTTTGAAGTTGCAACAGACCAAACAGATTATAATCAAAAAGTTTGCTTTTGTTTCTTTACTTATTCTATTCGGATGATTTTTCTTCTCTCCAATATTTTTCTTTGGTATTAATTAAGAGATGTGCGACTAATTGCTATTTATTTTTGCATCATACAAAACACATAAAGTTATACATACTAATGTATGTGTATGAAAATGTGTATATACAGGTATACGGGTAGATGAATATTTGCCCAACACATTCTTAAGCTCTTATTAAAGAAGAATAATGTTTGTGTTTGGCATTACGACAACCCATATACTTTTGCACATATGTGTGTACACTAGGGTGCATTGATTCCGTTTCCGACCAAATAGTTTTCAGTTATAATTTTAAGCGTTTTTTTACTTCGGCAAAATTTTTTTCCAACTGTTTGGCCTTTAGATTGTTATTAAAATGGTTAATTCTAAAGTGTAACCTGCAACTGAAAAATAATATTTTGACTTTTTTAGACAAACATACATACATCTTTAGACTTTTCTTGAAGATATTCACTTAAATTTTTGCTTGTTAATGATGTATACCATTTCCATTCACTGATAAAAAGACGTTTTCCAAACATTTAATTTTATGCAAAAACTGTAAATTAATTTAACCCCGTACCACCGAGCTGATAAATCCAGATCCAAGAGCTCTCGTTAGAAATATCTTCACGCCAATTTAACTTATTAACGAATTTCTGTAAGAATGACAACGGCGACCTGGTGACTGATGTCCACAACATACTTAAATTATTGAGGGAGCACTTCTTCACACTGCTTATTGGAAGCAGCTGCAACAACGTTGGAGAAGATGTTGAACCTGATTCCCCAATCAATGATGATGGACGTGATGTACCATCACCCGACCATGACGAAATTCGGAAAGCGATATCACGGCTGAAGAACAACAAAGCCACCGGGGCTGACGGGTTACCAGCTGAGTTATTTAAGTACGGCGGAGAGGACTGGTTAAGTGCATGCATGAGCTCATCTCTAGAATATGGTCGGAAGAACGCATGCCTACTGATTGGAACTTAAGTGTGCTCTGCCCAATCCACAAAAAGGGTGATCCTGCAGTCTGTGCCAATTATCGCGGGATTAGCCTTCTTAACATCGCGTATAAGGTTCTGTCAAGTGTATTGTGTGAAAGACTTAAGCCGACCGTCAACGAACTGATTGCACCTTATCAATGTGGCTTTAGACCTGGTAAATCTACCACCGACCAGATATTCACAATACGCCAGATCTTGGAAAAGACCCGAGAAAGAAGAATCGACACACACCATATTTTTGTCGACTTCAAAGCCGCCTTCGACAGCATGAAAAGAAGTTGCCTCTATGCCGCAATGTCTGAATTTGGTATCCCCGCAAAACTTATACGGTTATGTAAAATGATGTTGAGCAACACCACCAGCTCCGTCAGAATTGGGAAGAACCTCTCCGAGCCGCTTGATACCAAACGAAGTTTCAGACAAGGTGACTCTCTGTCGTACGATTTCTTTAACCTTATGCTGGAGAAAATAATTCGAGCCGCAGAACTAAATCGGTTAGGTACCATCTTTTATAAGAGTGTGCAATTGCTGGCGTACGCCGATGACATTGACATCATCGGCCTTAACAACCGCGCAGTTAGTTCTGCCTTCTCCAAACTGGATAGAGAAGCGAAGCGAATGGGTCTGGAGGTGAACGAGGGCAAGACGAAGTATCTCCTGTCATCAAATAGACAGTCGGCACATTCACGACTGGGATCACAAATCACTGTTGACAGTTATAACTTTAAAAAAGTAGAGAACTTCGTTTACTTAGGAACCAGCAAAACACCAATAACAGCGTCAGCCTTGAAATCCAACGGAGAATCTCTCTTGCCAACAAGTGCTACTTCGGACTGAGTAGGCAATTGCACAGTAAAGTCCTCTCTCGACGGACAAAAACCATACTCTATAAGTCTCTCATCATGCCCGTCCTATTGTATGGCGCAGAAGCATGGACGATGACAACATCAGATGAGAGGGCTCTTGGAGTGTTCGAGAGAAAGATTCTTCGAAAGATTTATGGACCTTTGCGTCTTTGCGACGGCGAATACCGCGTTCGATGGAACGATGAGCTGTACGAGCTGTAGAATGACGTATATATAGTGCAGCGGATTAAGAATCAGCGGCTCCGCTGGCTAGGTCACGTGGATGAAATAGCTCCAGACCTGAAGGTTTTTGACGCGGTACCCGCGGGTGGTAGCAGAGGAAAAGGAAGACCTCCTCTGCGTAGGAAAGACCAAGTGGAAAAAGACTTGGCTATACTTGGAATTTCCAATTGGCGCCAGTTAGCACGAGATAGGGACAGCTGGCGTGCTTTGTTGACCTCGGCCAAAATCGCTTAGGCGGTTAATGCGCCAATTAAGTAAGTAAGTAATTTAACTTATTGTATATAAAGCCAGCCTTATACTCCAAACCATCTTCATGTAAATATCCATTTTATAAATTGGGTTAACATAAGAATTTTGATTTCGTTGTATATTGAATTGTTTTCTGATATGGTGTCTAAGGGCCGTTTGTATTAGCTCTGGTTAAAATTACCGGCGGTTAACGGCCCTAATTCTTTCTCTACAGACAGGCAGAAAAGTCGGTTTCGTCGAAAGGATTTTATACCATAAGTACTATAGTGATGATGGTGTTGACCTATATGTAATTCTTTCTCTACAGACAGGCAGAAAAGTCGGTTTCGTCGAAAGGATTTGATACCATAAGTACTATAGTGATGATGGTGTTGACCTATATGTAAAGCTTTTGTTTATATTTTAATGCTTATATGACATAATTGCAGCCCTTGCATTTTTTGTAGCGCAGGATTAATATACGAACCCTTGCGAAACAGACAGGAGTCTGATGCTCATTTATTCAAATTTAATTACAAAAAGAATTCAATTGTAATAGTAATTAATTCACTACTTTATTATTAAATAAAGAAAGGATAAATATTACTGTGTTTTTTACCCTACCAAACCCACTATTAAGTTTTTTGTACAGATCCGCATTCGCATCCGCGGATGTGAAAAAAATACATCCGCAACATCCCTAGTACAAACTGAATGTGACGCTAGCCGGATCTGGATATACTCACGCTTTGAAAGTGGTGATTTCGGTAACGGTTTATTTATTGCGGATAGTGGATACCCGAACAAATAATTTCTGATAACTTCTTTGCCAAATCCGAGGACTCCAGACAAAAAATTAATTAAGAAGTCTTTAATCAGAACACGTTGTACCGTTTAAAGAAGTTATGGAGTATGGAAAAGGCGATTTCCTATTTTATCTCTTAGAATTCGTTTGAACCATCTAAAAGTCCAAAGTATAATTTTTACCGCATATCTTCTCTTCAATAATGATGATAACTTTATAATCATACTTTTCTAGTAAAAGAAGATAGTAACCACGAAAAAATTTCCGGAGCAGTTGGGGAACTATTCCGTGAATTAGTATATGAGGGAAAAGGATTTAAACTTTTTTTTTTAATATCCAAGAGAACTAAAAAATTTTATGTAAAAATGGTTGTAATATTTTAAACGTACTTTGCCAGTAAATAAGATAGTTACGATGAAGAAATTTTTGAAGCATGTTGGGAAGTATTCTGGGAATAGGTTTATGAGATAAAAGCGATTTTAAAAAATTTTGAGGTGTGACGGTTTTTGGTTTAGGGTGCGATATATGTACATGTTACCACCACTGTAAAACCGATTATTTTTGAAGTTCAATATATTACATTATCTTGGCTGAATTGAAATGACATATGTAATGGGTCGTAAGACGAGTTCTGAATTGCGCCATTTTTGCATTCGCCATTTATATTTGAAGGCAGTTTAGTCGCATAAAAAGCAGCTTAAAAGCAATTTAGGAAATCGTCATACGTCCTGGTTTTCATACCTTAAATTCATTTCCGTAATAGAAATTTTAACATACACACATTACATTACAAGCATTAGTTCCGTTGAGAAACTGTCTCAACATTTTAAAATTCTTTAAGTATTCGCGGCCACTGTTGGAGTCTACATCATTCCGGGTGACTAAAATTCGCAAGCGTACTGAAACTCTACACAACCACAAACCCCTCACCGCTCGCAATGCAAAAACGCCAACAACGGACCCTTCATTTTCTGCGTTAAATGTCATAAGGCGTTTTACGAGTCCTGTATTTTTAGGGATTGATACTCTTCCCTTCATGTATTGAAATGTCTGAACTGTTTAGAATCAGATTCAGTATCTTCAGTTGGAAGTATTTCAAGCCGTACATCTAATTCAACAAATCGCGCAACAAAACTCGAACTTCAACGCTTGGAGGGAGAGAGAAATATGGCTATCGCACGTTATAAGGAATTTCTTGACAAAAAATATAAGATACTCGAGTCGCGTATCATAGACCACAACTCTCAATTGCATAAAGAAAGTCTAGAAGGTTCAACCTTAGCAAAATCTCTTTATTTCGATACCTTAACAGACAATACAACGCCAAAGGTTCCTAGTGGGAATTCAAATTGTGCTGACGTCAACGAATGCTGCCATAATCACGGCTCAGCCCAACGCTACTGCGCAATTTTTTTAATTCGTAATGCGGAAATTTCGATACGGCTCCAACGATCCCTCCGTGGCGAAGCACTGCAAGCTGTTCAGCAAATTCTAATACACCCTTCTAACTTTATCACAGCAATGTCTACACTAAGGTTGCTATACGGCCAACCCGAAAAAATGTTAAATTCTATATAAAATAGGTTAAGATTACTACCACAAGTAAATCAAAATCAACTAGAGACATTTACCTGTTTTGCCATTAGCGTAAAAAATTTACAAATATCATCGAAGCATGCGGTTTGCACAATGAATTGAATAATTTGTCTTTATTGCAAGAGCTAGTAGAAAAACTTCCTCCGCTTAATCAAATAAATTGGGGTTCGCATAAACTAGAATTAGCAAAAACGAATATGCGTCCCAATTTAGCCGAATTTTCCAATTGGATATATAATTTTGGTTTGTCAGCTAGTACTGTAGTTATGTCAACTAATTCTTCTTCCAGTGACAATGCAGGTGTTCGCAGAAATGACACCAAAATTTATGTAAGCAGTGCCTACAACAACACACGAATGATAGATATTTTTTTTTTTTGTATTATCGACACGATGTGTTATGGCCGTGCTATTTGACCTATAAAGCCAGGGTATTCAGTCTCCAGTAATGATCTGTAGAAATTTCATCTCGACATGACAGTTGGTCCAATTTGTTTTTAGTAAAATTCGCTGCTGTTTATCATGTGATTGCTCAGGTTTGTCTTCTTCTTCTTTACAGATTATACTTATGGTTATGCCAGGTTTATTTGTAGTAAACCAGTTGATACAAGGTAAAACAAAAAAAAAATCGAAAGGCTGTTTATGCCCACTTCAGTGTGTGCAATGAGCAATGTGTGTATAAAAACTAAAAAAAAAAGAAAATTAAACAAAAATTCAGCAATTAACGAGGTTGGCTTCCCCTGCTTTGAGACCATTTTATTATTCAACATTTTTTTCTTTTTAAGCAGTAGTCCAAAATCAGTCTTTACGTTTGCTATTATCAGCTTTGTACTCTAATTTGCAATTTTAAGAATAAATTTAACATCTATGTATGTATGTATGTACATATGTATGTATATGAGTTTTTGTAAATGTAAATATATATCGAAACTGTATGTTCTGAACAGTTTGTATGTTTTAAATTTTTCAATTATTTCACAAAAAAAAAAATGTAATTTATATTTTTAATTTTTTTTATTTCTTATTTTATTTTTTTATTTTAATAGTGAAATGTCTATATTAGATTTTGTAGGGTTTATAATATATGTATCTACTTTATTAATTTAAACTTGTTTTAATATTTTTATTTTCATATATAAATTTGTCTTTCAATATTTTTCAATTTGATTTTTTAATAATTAATTTTCTGAATGTATAAAATAAAAGTTGTAAAAATAAAATTTTTTAAATAGAATAAAAACATATTCTATAGATTTAAATATGAATCTGCAAATCTCTTTAAGAGACGCACCATCACTTCCTTTAAAAAATTCAATAAAACTGTTATGATTATTCACTGCATTGTATTTTATCCTTGTGCTATTGTACCTATCACAAGCAAATATCGCGTGATTATACGTATCAACAGTTTGACAAAGCTCACATATATCAGAGTTTACAACTTTGATTCTGTGCAAATAAACCTTGTCAAATGTGTGACCAGTCAGTAATCTATTTATCAGCTTAATTTCTTTCGGTTCAAGACTAGACTTGTTGTACCATGGTTTTTTCGGAATGTCCGGAAAACACATGGCAAAAGTTGTACCTTGGTCTTGTGAAATTTCTTTGTACCTCGTATTCCATTCTTCTCTAAGTACGAGCCCCCACCTCAGTGGCCCATTTTGCTAAACTGTCCGCAATATCATTCATATCTATCCCTACATGGCTAGGAGTCCAAATTAAACTACATCTTATTATGTGTTTAGCATAGAATGAATTCTAGTTACAATGTAGTTGTTCGACTGTGACCGTTCAAGCGCATTACATGATGTCATGCTGTCAGTGAAAATTGCAATGTTTACAAACCCGTCCTCTGCAGCAATGTCAATGGCCTTTGCGATTGCCCACAATTCACTGAAGGCCGAAGAAGTTACAAAGTCAATGCTAAACAAAAAACTCTGCTTTAACGTGACGTTATACACACCACATCCCATCGATTGTGAACCACCAGAAGCATCAGTGGCAAAGATTAAACAGTTTTTTTTCTTGAAGTTGTTCATTAGTACTTTGTATTCCGAATGCATCTGCTCTCTGCTAACATTTGATTTCCTGGTTCTTATGGTGTTTTTAATAATTTTTAATTGCCCATTTCTACCATAGTCTGACTCCGTACATACTTTGTCAAGAATGTTTTTGAAATAGTGGTAACTGACAGAATAGCTTGAATTAACTTGTTTACCTGATACAATATTACTATATTATTGAACTTTAATTTGATCAGTTCACGTGCCGTAAGAAGCTTTTCTCTCTCCTTTGGTTCGAACTCATTTGCTAAGGCATAGATATTATGAACTGTTTTCGGTAGATCCTGGGTAGTGGATCTAGCAATTACCAACTTAGATCTTACAAAGCTTTTATATAAATTTATTGCAATTCTTGGTGTAACACCGGCTTTCACCGTTGTGACGGATTTGATTAGTTTAACGTTACATGTCGATTTTGCTATTAAGTCTTTGTAGTGCGCGGTCACCGCCAGGGAAGATATTAAGGTTCTGCCCAGGAACTTAACCTGGTTGACCTGCTTGATGCTTACATTGTTTATGGTGATTGCCATTTGTTGTCTGCTGTTTTTCGCAAAGTTGATAACTTTCGTTTTTTGTGGGTTGGTATCGAAGTTTAAGGTGTTGCATCTTTTGATAAATTCCCACTCAGTACAGTTGTCTTCGATTTGATGTAAAGCTCTAGTGTATAAATTGGAAAGAAGTGGTGATAAACAGCTTCCTTGTGGAAGTCCATTTTCAACAGTAACCGATTCTCGTCCGATTTTCCGGGTTCTTTCTTGTAGAAAGGATTTAATCCAATTCGTGTAAACCTTGTAAACCTATTCCCGTTCCCTCAAGAGCCCTGATTAAAGATGATGTGGGGACACAGTTATAAGCGTTGCTGATGTCAATTACTCCCGCCATTACCTTCTGGCCTCTATCTTTATATAAATATATGTTATGTAATATCTCGTTTACGCACATAGTGGGCAGACCTGCCCCTACGATATGCATAGCTTTATTAGGAAGGTTTTTGGCTACATACGGGTTAATTCTGGCTTTCATCATTAGGTTTATCGTCTTAAGAAGTACAGGTATTAGTGAGATGGGTCTGTAGTTTTTAAAAATCATTTAAATCCTTACCGCATTTAGGAATAGGAACTATTTTTATGATCCGCCAGTGTTTTTCAATGTTGCCCTTCAGCACCGAGTCGTTTAGTGCCGATACCAAGGTTGTTTTGGCTTCCACAGAAAGAGCCCGAATCATTTCAGAAGTGATCATATCCTGACCACCAGCCGATCTTTTGTTCTTGTTTTTAAGTACAATGTTTAATTCTTCTAGTTTAAAATGAGAAAATGAAGTGTTTTCAGCAGGCTCTGCATACTCACCCGATCTTTCCTGTATATTTGTGATTTGATTTTTGATGTGCTGCAGAAAGGGGCTGTTCCAGTCCTCTGACCACTGACCGCTTTTTAGGTTTCTGGAATGCCTTTCAGGTTGTTGATGAACCACCAAACTTCCTTGCTGTTCGGGTTGTTATTTAGCTTCTGAGTGCTTTTTTTAAAGTTTTAGTTTTTAGCCTTTCTTACTTCAGATTTCCAACTTTCTTTAAGAATAATAGCATTTTCAAAGTTTTTAGGGCTGAGAAAATTATTGCATTTTTTTGTTGCTGCCAGGTATAATCTAAAATGCTTGTTAAAGTCTTTCTGCCACCAAGCTTTTGGTGTCTTATTGTTTAGATTTATAGTGGCACTCTTAATTTCCTTTTAAAAACCCTCCGTAATACTAACAATTGAGCGATCCAGCTGAATCTCACCCAAAGAAGGTATGAGCCTTTTTTTAGACAGGATGTTTAAGTTCCCTGCTTCCGTCCCGTCCACGTTTATAGAAATTGGGTAATGATGACTACCCCCTAAATGACATTTTATCACTTCCCAATCTAATTTTTGGTTATATTCGTAAAAGTTAGGTCAAGAACCGACCCCCTACTGCTGTCACGAATATTCTGCACAAATGTAAATGATCTGTTATTCAGGCATCTAAAGGTGTACATGTCTATGAAGTTTTTAAGCCAGTTTCCCTTGGAGAAGTTAAAACTATCTCCCCATTGAGTTGAGCGGGCATTTTTTGTTATATTCGTAAAAGATAGGTCAAGAACCGACCCCCTACTGCTGTCACGAATATTCTGCACAAATGTAAATGCTCCGTTATTCAGGCATCTAAAGGTGTAAAGCCAGTTTCCCTTGGAGAAGTTAAAACTATCTCCCCATTGAGTTGAGCGGGCATTGAAGTCTCCCATTATTACTACATTTCTGTAGTTCTCTAAAAAATTTAAAAGATTGTTTATAAGGTCCTTAAAGGTGTTTAGATCCATGGATGGTGTGCAGTACACCGAACAAACACTCAAACTGCTTGCAATATTTTTTGTCTGAATTATGCATATATCATGATTAGCATTGTAGTTGATTCTTTTAAATTTAATTGATTTATGAAGTGCAATTGCTACTCCACCATATCCATCTTCTCTCTTTTTCTTAATTAGGTTAAAATTTAATAGATTTTTCTTTCTTTCATCATCTCCGTGAGAAAAAACTTCACTGAGGCATCCAACTTTATATTCCTTGCTATTTACAAAGAAATCAATATTGTGTGAATTTTTTCTTAATGATTGACAGTTATATTGTAAAATCTTCATTTTGTATTTCTTCTAATTGCCCTTCCATGAGAGGGATTTCTTTATTATCAAGTGTTGCGAATGTTTTTTGGTTAAAAGCTATTCCATTTGTATTTTGCTGACTTTGTAACTTTTTATGAGCTACTGGCGCTGTATTAGATACCCTATTTCCAGCTTTGATATAATTTTGCCTGACTTTTTTAGTATGTAACTGGTGTAACTGGTGTGAGAAACCTGTTGATTTCTTTTTGGTTATCTATGTAGGTGTTATCCTGCACTTCCAATTCCGGGAAGTGTTCGCTACTTAGTAGTTCAAATCTGTTTGAGGATGTCGAGCTGAGTTCTTTTAGAACTTCTCTTCTGGACTGCTTTTTCAGGGTCATAATTTTGTTTATTCTATCTTCTTTCCCCTACATTGGACATCTACTTCTGTCAAAGGCATTGTGATTTGCCTCCCCGCATAAGATGCAATTGGTTGGCACACAATTATTTGTACAGTCTTCTTTTTTCTCACACTTTAAACACCTTTTCACCCTTTTGGGTATGCTCAAGTCTTCCACAATTATAGCACTGTCTTAGCCTTGGAAAAAATTGTTCCACTTGCAGGATTGTATGGTCCAGAATGACCTCTTTGGAAATGTGTTCCCCCAAGAAGCCAATCTTTACCGATAACGTTGGTGTTCTTTTGTCACTTTCTTTGTTCTACCTAGTAAATCTTTCCACCGATGTTACTTTAACAAACGAGGATAGCCCTTCTTTTATTTCATCGTCAGTATAGTCCGTCGGAATGTGTCTAATCACTCCGAAAGTCTCTATGAAATTTCGAGGAATAAAGGTTCTGATCCTTACTGTGTTTAGAATGTTTCTTTTAACACATTCATATGCATATGCTGCATTCTCAAAAACAACTTTATATAGCGTGACACCTATAGCCTTTTTTGTATCCGTGTCCACAATATTGAACGATTTTATCTTACCCCATAGATACAGTACGTTTCTAACTTGCTTGTTGTGTACAGTATCAGCTGGCGATGTATAGAAAAGTACCGTAGCTTTGCCTTTGTGGTTTGCTGGGTTCAATAAAACTTCCCTCCTGACGTTTTCCCCTTGTGGGCCTGTGGCTTTTTCCCCATGCAGCAAAATTCCCGTATTGCTTTTCGTGTAGTCGTATGTTTCGTTATTAGTACAGTTATTTAGTACCTCATTTGTCGCCATGTCTGTTTCTTTGCCTAAATTTTGAGTGTCTGCTGAGGCAACGGACCCCACACACACATGCATATTGTCATCAACTACCGCATTTTTTTCAACGCTACTTATTCCTTTTATCTTTCTTTTATATCTGCTTTTGGAAAGCAAAAAATCATTTTCCTCCCCAGTTCCATCACATTTTTCAACACGTGACGCCATGGCGTCACCTAACCCGACCTCAAGGCACCGTTTCAATTTGCTTGGGTCGCAGCACAATAGCACAAGAAAAGTATGAAATTAAAACAGTTAAATACAATGCAGCTTACCGCTTAGGGCAATCCCCACTATTTCGCATAAAATTATGAGTGATCCTGCGAACTTTTAAAGATTTACACCACTGTTTGAATTACTTATGTTCACAATTCGTTTAGTCACAAAATTTAGAAGAAAACCATCCACCTTGATTGCTTGCTCTACATGAAGTGAATGCTAGATCATGTGAAGTAGTATGCGGCGTAAACAGCTGTCAACTAAAGCACCACGCTCTACTTCATCCCAATTTTGCCTTAAAACAGACACTCAACTCACCACAAAAGAGATCAACCGTGAGAACGGTCAATCACACGCACTTTGCTTGAAATGGACTGGTGACATACAGCGAGAAAAAAAGTTTTCACGAAAATTAAACGTTGAAATAAGAACGTCTAACTTTATATTGGGCGCGTTCATAAGAAACAACTGTTGAGCTCAACTGTTGCGAAATTGAAGGCGACTGGTTTGTCTTAGAAACGGCTAGACGAATACACTGTCAAATGAACAGCTGATACATGTAAAGAATTAAAAATTAATAAAATGAAATATTGCCAAAGTAAAGAATTTTAATAACTAAACAGCTCAAAAGTATATATTTATGAAATATTGCCAAAGTAAATTTTAATAACTAAACAGCTCAAAAGTATATATTTATATATGTATACATATATTTTATATATGCTTTCTCCAATCACAAGGCTGCATACCATGAATTTTCCATTTTTATTTTATTTTAAATGAACGCTGCAATGAAATGAAATAGTTGCGCCGTTGAGTTCTAATGCAACGCTAGCTAAGCCGCCAGTGCGTAAAATATATCGTTCATCTTTTTAATCATCTAAAAAGTGTATAATTTAAGTCACACATCATAATAATAAGCATATATTTAGTAAATAAGGATTAATTCAAATATTTTAGTTACTTTATGTTATAATTAATGTGAAATTGAAAAAATAAGTTTGTAGCTGCCACCTAACAAAGCGGCGTTGCAACTCAACTATGCGTTTCTAAGACAAACACTCAACTGTTGCGCAACAGTTGTGTCTTATGAACGCGCCCAATATAAAGTTAGACGTACGCACTGTGTGCAACTTGTCATTACCAACACAAACTTTAAATGTTGCTGCACTACTTAAACAGTTTAAGCATTTGAGGAATACTCCAATTAAAGGTTACGAACAAGCTATGCCACAGTTACTTATAGGAGTAGATAATTGGAAATTAGGAATTCCGCATAAAATCATAGAAGGAAAACCTACTGAGCCTGTAGCAATTAAGACTGCGCTCGGATGGTTGATTTACGGAGTTAGAAATAACAAAGGAAAATCGAATGAAACTTACAGTTTTCACATTTGCGAATGCACGTCTGACAGTGATACGAAATTGCAAGAAATGGTTAAACAATTTTATTCTCTAGAAAATATAGGAATTAATATGTCGTTTCAACTAAAGGACAGTGCCGAAGATGAACGCTGTTTAAAGATGCTAATTGAGCTTACCATAAAGCGTGCCGATGGTCACTATGAAACCGCGCTTTTGTGGCGATATGATGCATTTGAAATGCCAAATAGCTACAATATGGCAAAGAAAAGAATTTTGTGTCTCGAGAAAAAGCTGAACGCTGATCCCCACCTGCTTAATATTTTTAAACAAACCATATCCGATTATTTGGCTAAGGGAAAGTTGGATATGAATGAAGATGTAGCAACCAACCATAAAGTCTGGTATTTGCCTATATTCGCTGTTTTCAACAAGAACAAACCTGGAAAAACAAAAATCGTGTGGGATGCCGCTTCCAAAGTTAATGGAGTGTCTCTTAATACGATATTATTATTATGCCCGGCATACTACATCGATTCAGGCAAAAGTCCTTTGCGGTGTGTGGTGATATTGCCGAAATGTTTCACCAGATATTTGTTAGAAGTGAAGATCAACACGTCCAACGTTTTTTATGGCGAGGGTGCAAAGCTGATTTAGAACCTGGAGTTTACATAATGAATGTTATGATTTTCGGCGCTACTTGTGCACCGAATATTTCGCAATATGTAAAAAATCTTAATGCATGAGAGTTTGAAAACGAGTTTTCACAGGCAGCTGCTGCAATTAAGCGTAATCACGATGTGGATGGCTATTTGGACTCCTTCGATACGATAGAAGAAGCAATCAAAGTAGCTAAAGACGTTAGATTTATACATAGTCAAGGCGGTTTGTACATTCGCAACTGGACATCGAATGCAAATGAAGTTTTACAGGAGCTTAACACGGAAGCGCAAACAAAGAGTAATAGTGTATTCCTAGGCAGCGATACAGTTATTGACAAGGTGCTAGGAATATTTTGGATGCCGGATGATGACATGATTACTTTCAAAATATCGACAACGAAAACAAAAAGCGAAATTTTCACGGGTGGTCGCCCCCCTACAAAAAGAGAAGTGCTGCGTACCCTAATGTCGATATATGATACCATAGGGCTGGTAGGCCATTTTCTTATGTATGGAAAAATTTTAATGCAAGAAATATGGCGCAGTTCTCTTGCTTGGGATGAATCAATTTTACCGACGCAGTTTTCCAAATGACTTAAATGGGTAAAATTGCTTTCGGATTTAGAAAAATTCGTTATCTCAAATACTTTGCTAATTATAACTCCCTTGAGACGCAGCTGCTTATCTTTGTAAATGCAAGCGAAAATGGGTATGCTGCAGCGGCATATTTTAGAATTACAGACGGCAAAATAGTAGTGTGCTCATTGATTGGATCAAGAACAAAAGTCGCACCATTAAAATTGACATCAATACCACGCTTGGATTTCATGGCAGCGCTTATTGGGGCTAGATTTGCAAGATACATACTTCAAAACCATACTTTGAAAGTCAAGCAAAAGGTATACTGGTCGGATTCTAAGACGGTCTTGAGCTGGCTACGTTCCGATCATCGTAAATACAGCCAAATTGTTGGGTTTCGATGTAGCGAAATTCAGGATCTAACTCATTCGAATGAGTGGAGGTGGATACCTAGCAAGCTTAACGTATCAGATGTAGCCACCAAGTGGGTTACCAAGGTGAAGCTTCATAATGATGGTCGCTGGTTTACTGGCCCACAATTCTTATACATGGCTGAAGACGAATAGCCAAAAGAGGTACACCTACTTGTGGATACGAAAGAGGAGATGAAACGACACCTAATGCACATAGAGACCGTTAATGAAATAATCGACATAAATCGTTTTTCGAATTGTGCGCACTACTTTAGGTTATAAATCAAAGATCAAGAAGAGATCAAGAAGAGATTATAAAAGCAGAAGGTGTCTTATATCAGCAAGCACAGCGTAACGCTTATGCCGAAGAAATTGAGCTGTTGAAGAACAACAAGCAGTTGCCTAAATCAAGTCCTATATATAAAATATCACCTTATTTAAATGACAACAACATTCTGCGCACTGATGGCAGAATCTACATGGCATGTACTATAATAAGCAAAAGATGCTTATTATTATTCCAAAAGAAAATCCTATAACTACGCTTATACGTCATTTAAATCACGAAACCGCTGTTAATGAAATTCGTAAATTTTACTATATACCACGTCTACGCGTCGTTTACAAGAAGAAAATTAGACACTGCCAAATGTGCAAAATTCGAAATGCTGTGCCGCAGATACCACAAATGGCTAAATTACTTCGCGCTCGTCTCGCTATTCATGTCGCACCTTTTACTCTCACTAAGTTGGATTTCTTTGGGCCCATTTTGATCACTATCAATCGGCACAAAGAAAAACGCTACGTTGTCTTATTCACTTGCTTAACCATAAGAGCGGTCTACGTAGAAATCGCCTACTCACTGAATACAAACTCGAGTATATTGGCTATACGAAATTTTATGGCAAGGCGTGGCATCCCGAGAGACTTCTTTAGCGATAACGGAACATATTTTATTGCGCGAAGCAGCTACCAAAGTGAATCGAAATAAGCTTGTTCGTGCTTTTACGTGGCGAAAATACTTTGCCATACTGCGGGGTGGATTGTTACCACAACTGTAAAACCGATTGTTTTTGAAGTTCAATCTATTACATTATCTTGGCTGAATTTAAATGACATATGTAATGGGTCGTAAGAGTTCTGAATTGCACCATTTTTGCATTCGCAATTTATATTTGTATGCAGTTTGGTCGCATAAAAAGCAGCTTAAAAGCAATTTAGGAAACCGTCAACTGGTTTTCATAACTTAAATTCATTTCCGTAATAGGATTTTTAACGTACACAAATTGCAAGTATCAAAACTATGTTAAATAAAGCTTGAATCTACATACAGCTGGCGTAGTTTTTGTTCAAAATTCTAAGTAAATCTGGATGCATTAGTTCCGTTGAGAAACTGTCTCAACAGTACATATACATATGTATGTACAACAAAATTTATTTAATTATATTAATACTAAATCATTTCATCACAAAAACTAAAAAAGGAATTATTAAAAAAAAAAACAATAAAATAAAAGATTAAGAAAAAACTAAAAATCCGTGTTCAATTGCTTTACCGTAAGCCGAATTTGTAGTTCTAACATTTCGATTTCTAATTCTAGTTTATTTTAGTGGTGGCAAACTATCGATGGCACTATCGATACTATCGATTGTTTTATACTATCGGCACCATCGATAGTGTTTTAGACTATGGCCGCTGTGGTCGAGTTGGTAGCGGTGCGTGCTATAACTCGATATGCCGGTGAGTTCGAGGTTCGAATCTCAGTCAGGGCAAGCAAAATCTGAAATCATAGAAAAAGTTTTTTCTAATAGCGGTCACCCCTCGGCAGGCAATGGCAAACCTCCGAGGGTATTTCTGCCATGAAAAAGCTTCTCATTAAATACATCTGCCGTTCGGAGTCGGCACAAAATTGTAGGTCCTCCATTTGCGGTAGAATATAAAGACGCACATTACAAATGGTAGGAGAAGCTCGGTCAAACACTGAGCTATATAGTGTACGCGCCAAAATTATATTATTATATAATGCAGATCAAGCCACATTAGGTTTGGAAAATGAGATGATAAGATTTAGAGACAGTCCTGTACTGCAAATATCCCCAAGAAATCGTGAACTTCACTTTTTTAATTTTTGGAAGACAAAAATAAAATTAAAGTCCATTGCAAAAGAGCTGATACAATTCTAATCAAAAGGCAGTATTTGGAAAGGCAAAACGCTGCTCAAAACACCGATCCTTTGGATTACTGGAAGAAAATTTAAAATTGTTTTAGTTTTTTTTTCGCTTAACTATTATTTTATTTAATCTTTAAGGTTGTGGAAGATGACTTCCTGCCATTAAAAAAATGCGTTTTAAAATATTTATGTATGTATCCCGGAAACGTTTGTCGAGTCAGAGCGGACTTTCAGCAAGGCTGGCCTAATTATATCAGAAAAAAGATCGCGTTTAAAAGACAAAAACGTGGACATGCTATGTTTTCTCAACAAAAATATATGTATGGTTAACATCGGTGATAATATTCACAATAATTATATTTCTATCTTTGTAAAGTTAAGCAGTGATTAGTGCTCCATTTTCTTTCATTTCCATTTTTTTCTTAGTTTTATTAATTTCGATTTAATATGAACAGATAAAAAAAGAAATTACAACAGAATTGAAACGAATAAATAACAAGGAAAACAAAAATTAAAGAAAAAACACCACTAATCAGAGCTTTAACCTGTGTATATTCGGCCAGGAAATTTAAAAAGTTTTATTTTGTAAAATGTGTCCTCTGACCTTGGAAAAGGCCGCCATTTAGCATTTTTTTAAATAAAAATACCCATATAAAACATATTAATTAAGAAATAATTCATATATGTATATTAATTGCAATTAATTGAGATATTCATATCTATAAAAATGAATTAAATGAGTAAATTAAAAATAAATAACTCAATGCTTATGACACAAAACAATTTGACGCATAATTTTATGTGCTGTTTTGTTTTTATAAGCAGTAAAAAAACTATCGATAGTAACGATAGTTTATTAAAACAATCACCTACTATCGATGGTGGCGACTATCGATAGTATGCCACCACTAGTTTCTTTACATGTAGTTCGTGCTCCTTCTTTTTAAAATCGATTTCCATTTTAAGCTTTTTATACCTTTCATGGAAATGGTATATTAACTTTGGTCCGATGTTTGCAAGTACCAGAACGATAAGAGTTAGACCCATCAAAAAGTATACCGATATGATCAGAACGATGAGCTAAGTCGATCTAGCCTTTCCGTCTGTCTGTCCGTCTATCCGTCTGTTTGAACGCAAACTAGACCCTCAGTTTTTTAGCTTTTTGAATAAAACTTGGCAGTCAGGTGCCTTCTTATAATTTATTAAACATTTGTCGGAACCGGTCAGATCGGACGACTATAACGTATATAGGAGCCGATTGTTCAGATATCGTATTTTGCTTCATAGCTTCGTCATTTATATAGAAGTGAAAAGCATATAGATCTAACGTACATATATAACATAAAGCTCCCATACAACTGTTTGTTCAGATATTTCAATTAGCACGATTACACATCCATTAAAGCAGCTAAAGTCTTGAAATTTCGCACTATTAGTATTGCTATTTGAATGATACTTGACAGTCAGGTGCCTTTTATAGTTTATTAGTCATTTGTCGGAACCGGCCAGATCGGGTGACTCTAACGTATACAGAAGCCGATTGTTCAGATATAATATTTTATTTCGTAACTCCTTTATTTAAGTAGCCAGAGGTTTGAAATTTTGCAAACAGGTAAATTTTTCACAAATATTAGCTATTTTGAGAACAATTTTAGCAGTCAAAATAATTAAAATCGGATAAATAGAACATTTAGCTGCCATACAACCAAACTCCTTCATTAAATCAACTAAAGACGACACTTTCTACAAAGTCAAAGTCATTAATATCGAATTAATATTAAATATTTCTCTCTAACATTTCTTCCACAGCTATTTTTTACTTGTTTTGTACTAGCTCATGTTCTTCCGAAATGTATTTTATGTGCAACCGCTTCCTCGACCCAGAACTCAAAAATTTGTTTATACATATTTTGAATCATTCTCTCGTGTGTCGTTGGACAGTGCAGTTGTGTTATCTATAGCTAGTGTTATTGCATATTCTCTTTACCTGTTAACAGTTATTAAAGCGAAATTAAACTAAAACGTGGTTATGATTATATTAATGGTGCTTCAAATACACCTTATATTAACAAAATGCTCCAGTGCAACGTCTAACTAAAGATATTAATAATTCTAATTACTTCTTACCATTACAAACTTTGGACGAAAATAGTGATAATGAAATCTTATCGGCAACTGCTGCGTCGCCAGCAGATATCATAAAAGAAACTATCCCACCTTTAACTCTATTAAAGAAAAGTGCGGCTTATATACAAGAAGTGATGCGGGCTTATTAATCAAAGATTATT
Organism: Philophylla caesio; assembly: GCA_963971545.1. Classification (NCBI taxonomy): domain Eukaryota; kingdom Metazoa; phylum Arthropoda; class Insecta; order Diptera; family Tephritidae; genus Philophylla; species Philophylla caesio. Next base: position 33,166,905 of record OZ020608.1, on the reverse strand, counting down.
TTGTAAAGACTATATCTATTGGTCACAAATTATTTTTAAATAATTCTAGTAATTATGACAAAATATGCGATTATCTTAAAAAAAATAAATGTGAATTCTTTTCCCACGAAACTAAACATTCGATGCTGTACAAAGCTATGCTGTCTGGACTTGAAAATACATCTGCTGATGAAGTTAAAAAATCGCTCTTATCATTTGGTTTAAAGTGTACCGACGTAAAATTAATTTAAAAAAAAATTATCGATTTGGTTTAAAAATCCAGCTATATGTAGTTTACTTTGTAAATAGATCTATTAATTTAAATGATCTCAAACGAAAATACTGCTATATAAACCATTGCAAAGTGCGTTGGGAGCATAAAATAAAGCCAATTAATAAACTAACGCAATGTCATAACTGCCAATTATATGGTCATGGTGCAAAATTTTGTAACATTGTAACTTGTGCTCATTGTGCTGGTTCACATAAAACGGTGGACTGTCAAAATACAAACAACATTAAATGTGCCAACTGCAAAGGTGACCATAAATCTAATGATTTTGATTGCCCTAGTCGCTCTACCTATGCGTCTCTCATTCAACGTCCCTCCCGGCGGAAAAAAAAATCGTGGCTCTCCGCCTGCTCAAAATTACAATTCTAATTATCTGAAATTTGGAAGACCTGCTGCTTCATCAACCCAGACTAATAATACTAATTGGGCTAATTTATTTACCTCTAACACTAATACTAGTAAACCTAACCCTATTTCTGCTAATAATATGAATAATAACTTATTCTCTTTTGAAGAGATCAATTCTCTTATCACAGAAGTTGTTTCTAAATTATTCACATGTAGAAACAAATTTGATCAATTTAATGTCATTACTGAAATTTCTATTAAATATTTGTATGCAACCAATGTCTAACTCGACTAGTATTCATATTATTACTTGGAATGCACGTGCTATCCAACATAAATCTAATGAATTTTTCGATTTTCTTTGTATTAATAAAATTCATGTTGCACTTATTACTGAAACATGGCTTGACTCGAGAATTAAACTTAAACACCGCAATTTTTCAATATACAGAGCAGATAGGCAGCTCAGCAAGGGTGGTGGCTATTGTTATGGACAAAAGGATTTCGCATAACAAAATTTCCGCAATTAGTTCGCATGTTATTGAAAATGTTGGCGTTGAAATTACTCTCAGTAATAACAAAAAAATATCTTTTTTTTCGGTCTACTTTCCAGGTAATTCTGCAAAATGTTTAGATTCTAACTGTCATATCACTGATAAAAATCATTTCAAACATATGTTTAAAGCTGACACCATCAAATTTTCTCACCTGCCTGGTAAAGTGATATTTGGTGGGGATCTTAATTGTCGTCATCGACAATGGGGTTGCCTGCGTGGTAATTGTTGGGGAAACATATTGTATGACAACTTTCTTCTGCATAAAATCAAAGTACTCAGTCCTAGTGAACCTTCAGTTTTATATTTTCTGTCCTCTGATCATTTACCTGTTATGCTGCAAGTGGATATTAACAAATGCAATCTTAACAATGCAAACTGGTTATTATTTTGTAATATTTTAAACTCCGAGAATTTCCCTCTTTCAAATAACTCTACTTTGACCCCGAAGGATATTGACTATGAGCTTAGCCTTTTTGACTCTATTATCAATAATGCCATGAGCAGAGCAGTTCCAAAAAAGGTAGTTAAATTAGGCTCGCCGGCACTTCCGCAGCATATTGTTTCAGCCATCAAAACCAGAAATGGACATTTGAGGCAATGGGCTAGAACTAGGCATCCATTTTACAAATATTCTTTAACTGAATTAAATAAATATATTTATAAACAACTTATCTTTCTTCGTAATAAGGAATGGAATGAGTCTCGACAAGGCCTCAAACCCGTTCTGGAAAATAACTAAATTACTTAAACGTAAATATCAACCTATTCTCACTCTCGCACACAACGATAATTTTTACTACAGCAATTTAGCTAAGGCTAATTTACTTAAAGATTCTTTTATAGCTAAGCATCATCTTACTTCAACTCTTTCCGACAATTTAACTATCACAGCAGTCAATGAAAAAATAAATAATTGTATGAATCCGAACTTTTCTTCTGTTGAAACTCCACTAACTTGTTACTCAGATATCAAAAATATGATAAAGTCATTAAAAGCATCAAAAAACCCTGGACCAGATGGTATTTCCAATAACTTCCTCAAATTTCTTCCTAAAAAATGCATTCAACATCTTGTGTACATAATAAATTGCTGTTTGAAACTTTGCTATTTTCCCCTAGACTGGAAAATTGCCAAAAATATTCCAATCTGTAAACCTGGTAAATCTCCTGAGAGGTCAGATAACTATCGTGCTATTAGTTTGCTTAATGCTTTTTCAAAAATATTTGAAAAAATTATTACGCAAAAACGAACTATGTTTCTTGAAGAAAAGAATATTTTACCTGATGTCCAATTTGGTTTCCGTGCTGGTCATAATTGCTGCCACCCACTGCTCAGAATTAAAAATTCTGTTAAAAAAAGCTTTAATGATAAAAAATCAGTTGGCTTCGTTCTACTTGATATACAAGCAGCTTTCGATACGGTGTGGCATGACGGGCTAATATTCAAATTATTTAACATTAAAGCACCTACATATATATTTAATTAAAATCATTCAAAGTTTCCTAAAAGACAGACATATGTTTGTTTCTATCAACGGTGCAAACTCTTGTACTGCAAAAGTTCCTGCTGGTGTTCCACAAGCATCTGTTCTGATTGGACCCATATATGTATGTATACATTTCCGATATGCCTATTCCACAGAATTGTCAAATTTCTTTATATGCAGATGATACCTCTATTTTTACTAGTAGCTGCAGCCCTATCATAATAGACTCCACTCTAGCAACGCAGTTCATGTTCTTAACGTTTACTTTCACAAATGGAAAATCAAACTTAATATTTCGAAAACAACGGCAATTTTTTTTTCTCGTAAAAGACTTTCATGTAACCTTCCTTCTACTAATATCCGTCTTAATTCGGGTAGTGTACAATGGGTTTCTACTGTCAAGTATCTAGGAGTCCTTTTTGATACTAAACTTACGTTTCAAAAACACATACAATCATGCCTAGCTAAACTAAAAATTTGTACAACACTGCTCTACTCTTTAATTAACCGTAAATCTAAAATGTCGTTTCCCAACAAAATAATTCTTTTAAAAACAGTATTTTTACCTATTGTTCTCTATGCTGCCCCTGTATGGTCTGACTGCGCTAAATGTCATATAAATAAAATTCAAATTGCTCAAAATACAATTCTAAAAATGTTTCTAAATTTGCCTTTCTTTTATTCCACAATAAAATTACATGATAAAGCTCGAGTCAGTCCCATTTCAGATACCATAATTAAATTCACAAATAATTTCCAAAATAAATTGACATATTCTGATAACCAATTAATTAGAAAATTGTAGTTATGACGTTTAGTCTGTAAGTTGTCTGTAAGTGTTTTATAATAAAATAAAATTTTCTAAGGTTTTTGTTAACTTTTCTCCTATTAAAATTTATTTCATACACAAAATATTATGTTATCTACATAAGTATATCATGTCTTAGTTGTAAAGAGAACTTTATTTTCTCTAAAACTCTATAAAATATTTTAAATAACGATTCGCAAAATTGTACATTTACATATAAATAATCTTATTTGAATTTGAATACATATTTTGAGTTTTTCGAAAACAATAGAATTCAAATGATTTTTAGTATACATTATGAATAGTGACTACTTTTGTCCCTCCCGAAGCATAAATAGTACATTATTGAACGAATTCTTTACAGACTTTGAGCCAAGTGCGTGTTTGCAGGAGAAGGCAAATCCGAGACCTGCAATCGCACGAGGTTTGAGAACATGTGAAGTAATTGTGTATTAACGTACTTTATTTAATAAGGCCGTTAAAATGAGTTCAAAGTTGCCAAATTGGATAAAGTAACATAAGAAGTCTCCCGCATGTCACAGAACTCGTAGAACCTTTTTACTTTACGCAAGTGAACCATTATCTCAGTATGCTTAGCAGTTAAACTTGCAAATATCTTGCTGTAGAAAGTTTAACCTCGATTTCAAAGTCCAAGCAGCTGCAAGGAAAAGCTATATCAGCTATACATGTCAAATATACATACATTTTTAAGGAGATACTGCACTCAAAACAACATCATGAAATATGCATTAGTTAACATAAAAATGGAAATTAACACATTTTCTTTAAGGGCCTTTTCTATGGCAGTCAGACGAGTGTCCATCCCACCTGAAAGAGAGTTCATATCAGTTTGAGTCTCTTGGATCCCGTCTAACCGTTTTACGAGTTCTGAAAATACACTATGGGAAAATCAGTTTTTCGGTAAATTTATTAGCACAATTACAATTACATTTTCCATTATCTGCGAGGGTACTTGATGTTGCACCGAATTCTATGCTTTTGGGAGCGCAGACAAAACTGAATCGGCGCCTTTGAATTCTTCGCTCTGTAATAGTCATGCATCTAATAAAAATCTTTGGAAGCGGAAAAGCCTTGCGAAAATTCCACTTCAGACTAAATAACCTCTTCAACTATGAAGTTTTTCGAAATTCATTCTAAATGAAATCGATACGTTACAATTGTTATGAAATCGTCACACGTACATATGTACATATATAATAATTTTTACAATATTAACAATGCTTATACAATAACTATTTTAAATTACTACATACTAATATTAATATAAAAAGTAAAAGAAGTTAAAACAAAAAATAATTAAAGTACACAGTTATACTAAGTAACAATTTTTTACCGCTAACACTAAAAAATGATACATACAAAAATTATTTTAGTAAAAATCTTTAAATAACTGTTGTAGCAATGGATCTAATAACAACTTATTTCCTAACGGCATACAAAAATATTTATATTTAATATCTGTTTTACTTACAGTTACTTCGTTATTTGATAACTTACATAAAATAATGCCTAACCCAGTTGAGGAATCAACGGACTCAAAAAATCAGTTAAAACGAGAGCTCTAAATCAATGGAGTAAATGTTTCCCCGATAATTTGTATTGGTCCCGTTTTATCACTAAAAAAAAGCTGTTATTAAATTTCTTATAACTTATTATAATTATAACTTATATTAATATATAATTATAAATGAATATATTTTAGAAATTCTATTAGAATCTGCAATAAAGTTTTTTATATATTTGATTTTTGATGATATATTTTAAATATTGCATATTGTAGCCGAGTAAAATAATTAGCTTTATGATTTCCATAAGATATGTAAACATCGCGTTATATACATAGACTTAAATTAACTTAACTTTTAATTTTTTGTCAGTATGGTTCATTTCGTTCAAAACGAAAATTTAACCAAGCGTTACAAGCTCTTTCACGCCTATTCCGTTAATTTTCTTGCATTTATAAAAGAGTGTTCGAGGAGATTGTCAAACATGTTAGAATTAAAAAAAAATAAAAAATTTAAAAAGCAAATTAATTTGTTTCAACCTAGACTTCACAACAACTCAACATTACTTTTGGAAAGTACAAGGATTAGAAGAAGCACAAGAAACATTGGCAACACATGCATGAAAATATATGAAATGCATGCACATAATCATGTTAAATCCATAACTACATACTTTCAAACAATAAAGTACAAAATTAAGTGTATGCATTCACATACGCATGTAAGATCGGCTGTTAATACTCTGTAAGTAGAATCCAGCGCTAATTTTCAATTCTATCTACTACGAAGCTATTGTTGTTGTCCATTTAACGTATTACAATTTCTAGTACACATCACGGGTTCTCTAAGGGTAAATCTACCGTTACAAACTTGCTTGAGTTCACAACTCATGTTTCAAATGGATTCAGATAATTTAGGCACACTGACCTCGGAGTGGCTCCGGAGTATGGCTACCAAGCTAAAGCCGTGGAAGGGCGCGACAATAAAGGTTGTTGACGCAACCGAAGTGCCAAAACCTACGGTTTATGTGGGCTATTTCCCGGAGGCGGCGACCATGTCGGTGGAAGACATCCTTGCTCTTGTCGAGGGTCAAAACTCGGGTCTGCAAGTGGGCAACTGGAGGGCCCTCACCCCCTCGGTTGATCCCAACTCCGCTGACACTCTTGACAGGCTGGGGCCTGTGGTAAACTATGGGTTCGGAAGGATGCGTTTCCATAAGAAAAGCCCTACAGCGATACGTATCAATGCACCCTCCGTGAATACAGCTGCAACAACGGCATCCACCACTGTGGCTAGCAATAGCAAGGCGAACGAAGAGCGACCCTAATGCTCAAAGGACGCCCAAATATTGCAAAGGCCCTCTATGGAGCTAGCCAACACAAATCCCTCGGGTGGAAACAATTAGGAGCGGCCGACCTGCCCAGAAGGGAACGCATAACCGAGGATTAAGGAACCCCCTCTCACCCGCAAGGGACGCGTCTGCCGCCCTGATCAAATTTAGGCCCATCCGATGGCAGACCCCCAAGAAGCTTTACTAAGCACATCAAGTGCCTGCAGGTGAACCTGCATCTCGACAAGGCGGCCTCGGACGTCTTGTGCTGGCGTTTCAACAAGGAGAACTTGGATGTCGCATTCATCCAAGAACCCTGGGTTTTCCATGAGGCTATCAAAGGCCTCAATGATTGCGATGGTAAGATTATATATGACACCAACAACAGTAGGCCCAGTGCGGCCTTAGTGATAAGAAGTAACACAACCTTTTTTCCCATTTCAGAATTGATACATCAGGACCTAGTGGCCGTATGGACTGAGGTGTCAACCCAGATGGGAGTACAACGGGTTGTACTTGCCTCGGCCTACCTTCCTGGAGACAGTGACGTAATGCGCACAAGGGAAGTAATCGCCCTAGAGGAGTACTGCAGGAGGAAGCGGTTGAAATTCGTATTGGGCTGTGACGCCAACGCCCATCATATAATATGGGGTAGCTCCAACACCAATGAGAGAGGTGAGTCATTTCTTGATTTTACTCTGAGTAACAACTTACATATCTTAAACCAGGGGAAATGAGCCGATATTTTTAAATGCCATTAGGGGCGAAGTCTTAGGCCTGACGATATGCACGGCTAATATGTCCACATTTATCTCCAACTGGCATGTCTCAAATGAGGTATCCATGTCGGACCATCAGCACCTAAGGTTCGACATAGAGGCCACAAGGGAGACTATTCAGTTCTACAGAAACCCAAAGAAAACAAATTGGGGACTCTTTCACAAATCTATTGAACAAGAGGCTAATACGGCCTCGGCGGACATTATGTCTACTCACGATCTAGAAATTTTATCAATACCGCTTCAAAATTATCTTTTTTTTTTTTTTGTAATTCATATCTTTTATTGCGATCTGTATTTACATTAAACAATATTTAAAACTTATTACTAAATAAAAATAATCATGAATGGAATACACTCAGTGGTGTAACCATATATTTTTCGCAGGTGTTCAATATTAGTGGAGGTCTGATATTGATTTCCTTTTTAGTCGGCGGAAAGATACTGTATGAGAAGTGAGTGTAGAAATAAGGGGATTTGGGTGCTCATGAGTTTGTTGTTGGTGAGACAAGGCGTGCTTTTTTATTTCAGAAGCAACAGTAGGGATTTTTAGATCATGGTGTATTTGGTTGTTTGTGATATAATACGGAGCGTTCACAATCATTCTAAGAGTTTTTGATTGGAACCTTTGGATTATTTCTATATTTGAGGTTGCTGCAGAGCCCCATAATTGTATTCCATATGTCCATACCGGTTTTAGAACACATGAGTAGAGTAAGAGTTTATTGTCGAGTGAGACTTGAGATTTTGGGTTCAGTAACCAGTGTAATTTTCTGAGCTTCATTCCCAGTGCTTTGCGTTTAGTGAAAATATGAGTTTTCCACGTAAGCTTTCTGTCGAGGTGCATGCCTAAATATTTTGTCACATCATGCTGTGGAATGTCCACGTTATTGAGTTTAACGGGCGGGCAGGTTTTACGTTTAAGGGAGAACGTAACCTGGGCAGACTTTGTCTCATTTGGCTTAATTCGCCAATCTTTCAGCCATTGAGTTATTTTGTTTAGGCCGTTTTGGAGCTTAAGCGAAGCCAGTTCTGGGAGAGTATCCGTAGCGAGAACCGCAGTATCGTCTGCAAATGTGCCAACGATTGCTTCGTCGGTTGCTGGTAAATCGTAGGTGTATAGCAGATACAGGATGGGACCCATGACACTGCCTTGAGGTACACCAGCTGAACTTTCGTGGAGTTCAGACTGCTCTTCGCCTTGCTTAACAAAGAAAAATCGATTTCTGAGGTAGGACTCGATGAAGATGTAATAGTTTATGGGGAGGGTATTCTTTATTTTTTAAAGTAAGCCGTCATGCCATACTCGATCGAAAGCTTGAGATATATCGAGAAATGCAGCTGTGCAATACTTTTTTTGTTCGAATGCAGTGTGAATGCAATTTACAAGCCTGTGCACTTGCTCGATTGTGCTGTGTTTTTTTTCTGAAACCGAATTGGTGATTAGGAATAATCTTTCGTTCTTCTATTAACGGCATCAATCTCTTGAGGAAAAGAGTCCCCATAATTTTAGAGGTGATGGGCAGTAAACTAATTGGGCGATATGATTCAACTTTGTCTGCATTTTTTCCTGGTTAAGGAATCATTTTTACTTGGGCAACTTTCCATTGGGGTGGAAGGAAACCTGACGTAAGTATAGCGTTATAAATAAAAGTCAGGAAAGTGATTCCTTTTTCTGGGAGCTGTTTTAGGATTTCCGCAGTAATTAGGTCATAGCCGGGAGCCTTCTTAGCTTTGAGTTTTTTGTTCGCTTCCTTAACTTCAACTTTTGAGAATTTTTTTATGGGTAGGTCCATTTGGTAGGGTAGTTCGAGAGTCTCTCTTACTTTTTGTGATGTATTGGGAGAAGGTTCAATTTCGTGTGGAGTAAACACTCTTTTGAGATGACGAGCAAATGTGTTTGCTTTTTCGAGATCACTTTTAGCCCACTGGTTGTTTTCCATTCTGATGGCGGACTGTGCTAGAGTTGGCCTTTTTAATTGTTTTGTTGCTTTCCAGAGAGAATAGTCGCTGGCAGCTGTTGCCTCTTGGTTACTGAGGTACCGATGAAGTTGGGAGTTGCGTTCTTTTTGCAAGATTTCTTTGAGTTCTCTCGTTAGCGTATTTAATCTTGTTTTGTCATCGGGATGTCTAGTCTGCTGCCACTTCTTTCTAGCCTGGCGTTTTTTGGTAAGTTTTTCTTTTACAAGAGAAGAGATTTTAGTACACTGGGGTTTGCTTAGAGTGGGTGTTGTTGTTGGGTGCAGTTATTGAAGTGTTCAACAGCTGCAATGATATCTTCACTAGATTTCAGCGAGTGTATCAAATTAAGAGTTGAAGATATTAAGCTTTGAAAAAGTTTCCAGGAAGTTTTGTTATTGTGAAGGCTACATTGAGAAGTTGAGCCAACAAGATTATTGCTTAGGGTGACCATTACGGGAGAGTGGTCAGAGGATAAATCGAAACAGGAGTTACACATTATTTCATTTTCTGCAATACCTTTTGTAACGCAAAAATCGATTAAGTCTGGAATTTTTTTTGTATCAGTTGGCCAGTACGTTGGAGAGCCTGAGGAGGCTGGATAGCCTCCGTGCAGTATGAGTTAATATTGTAGGGTTTAATAGTGCTTTTTATTAATATAGCTGAGCCAGCGTGTGCTTTTTTATCAGGATGAATTGTGTGATAGAGTTTGTAGTTCGGGATTTGAAAATAGCTCTTTTCGGTGAAATGGGTTTCGGATATTAGGAGAATATCTATGTTATGAGACTTGAGTACCGTTTTTAACTCGAGTACGTGTTTTGACAGGCCATTGGCATTCCACAGCAAAATATTCATGGGATTGGGATTGTAGGCATGATGGACTTCGTCGTTAGGTTGACAAGAAGATTCATCATAGTTGTTATTTGTTGCATGACTTGCTTGAGAAGCATTATCATTTCACGCATCTCGCTTAAGGGTTCAGAGACGCTTTCTTTTGGTTGAGGGATTGAGTTATCTTGTGTGGTTTTCACTGCTTGAGCGAAGGTAAATGAAGCTTGGAGTGGTTGAGAGGTTCGATTGGGTAAAAGTGGAGCGGATTTCTGTTTAGGAGATGTTTTAGGAGATGTTTTATTTCGTATATGTCCTTGTTATTTAAGTTTGCTTTTAGCTTAACAATGAACATTGGTAGCGGTTTTTTCGTGTTTCTGTGCTTCATGTTGTAAACGTTAATAGGGATATGGCCGAGATTTTGTAGAGCTTCAGATATTTCTTCGGTGCCAATAGACGAGTGCATATATCTGAGTATTACTTTGAAACTTCTTTCTTGTTTTGGCTTGTATAAAACTTAGTGTTTTTTTCCTCTAATTGGTGTACAATTGTTTTGTAGGCTTCGGAAGTTTTTGCTTGTATTTTAACTTGCTCATTGTTGATGATCTTAAGGTCGTACGAACTAGGAGCAGTTTCTGATAGGAGCTTCATTAAAGGGGAAATGTTGTTAACTTTGTCAACGAAGATTGGAGGGGGCTTGGGATCCTTTTCTTTGGGCTTTGTGTCTTCATTGTCTTCTATTTCAAGAGTTGAAAAGCGGTTTTCTTTTGAGTGAGATTCGCCAAGCCAGTATTTATCAAGTTTTGCTTGCTTTTTGGTATTTATGAGCTTACTTGGGCTTTCTCGAGGCCTTTTTTTGGGTTCTATAGTGGTCCATTCCTTACCTGGGGTCGATTTATCGGTCAAGGCTTGCTGTTGATACAGGAGTTGAAGCTGTTTTTGAAGCAGCGCAATTTGGTCCTGTACATTTGGACCTGTAGCATTCGCATTTACCTGCTCTTGGTGTTGTGTTTGGGAATTTGCATTTGTTTTCTGCGGTGTTTGGAGCTGCTGAGGAGGTTGCTGTTGGTTTTGACCAGATTTATCTTGGGGCTTGGAGCCAACCCCTCCGAGAGGGGAGCGGTCCACAGGCATTATTTATTACTTTTTATTTTTATTATTATTATTATTTTTTTTTTTATGAGCTGTTGGCAACTCTAATTGGAAATTAAGTAGCAGGTCATAAAATTCCTTGCCTACTTTTTGGCTGACTGTTTGCTGTTTGCTTTTTTGTTGTTGGATGACTGACTGTTTGCTGTTTGCTTTTTTTGTTGTTTGATGAATTGGTTTATGTTCTAGGTATGAGCAATTGTTTGTGTACACTCCGAAGGCAGATTCTGCCTCAATATACAAAAGCGTTTATTTCACCTGTGTAACAATTTTCCAATGCACTTCACGCACTGCACTATCAGAAAAAAATTTCGGTTTATGCCGATGCACAATTTTTTTTGGGCATTCAATTGGAACACTTTATATATATTAAAGAAGCGGACGCGATTTCGCTTTACGTGTTTACTCGGACAGAGTTGCCTTTTCAAAATTATCTAACATCAGCCTTTGAAGTGAGCTGCCCAGAGAAGATCAAAAAATCTCAAAGGGACGTCCCATGGTGGAACGGCAATCTCAAAAAACGTAGACAAAAGGCTCGAAAGCTATTCAATAGGGCTAAACGAACTGGTGAATGGTCCACTTACAAAGCAGCCTTCACTGCCTATAACTGAGAGTTAAGAGAGTCCAAAAGGTTCACATGGTGTAAGCACTCTGAGGATATCTCCGCCCTTCCTGTTGCTCACCGTCTGCAGAAAGCACTTAGACTGGATCATACAAATGGCTTATGCACACTAAGGAAACCTGACGGAACCTACACAGGAGACCCTGAGGAGACCAACCGGCTTCTAATGGAAACCCACTGCCTACTGTGACCATTGTTGCTACAGTGTGTGCTAACGGTAGGACAAGAGGTCTTGCGAGAAGAATTGTCAACTGTGACAGGGAACGGTGGGCCATTTCAACGTTCAATGCATACAAATCCCCTGGTCCAGATGGTATCTACACATGTCTGCTTCAGCGGGCTATGGAATCCATATCTGGAACCCTTGTTAGAATACTGAGGGCGAGCTTGCTTCTTGCCTATATTCCTTCACCTTGGAAAGAGGTGAAAGTAGTATTTATATCCAAAGCCGGAAAAAATTCCAATCAACTTCCAAAGGCATTTCGACCTATAAGCCTAAGTTCCTTCGTGATAAAGACACTGGAAAAGCTTATTGACTTTCACATCAGGGACACCTATCTAAAGGTTAAACCACTCTGTGAAAGTCAACATGAATATCAAGCAGGGAAGTCTACTGTTACTGTCTTACACGGTCTAACTCAAGTACTTGAAAAGGCCAAGGAGTACAAACAGATAGCCCTGTATGCATTCCTTGATATATGTATAAGCTGCCTTTGACAATACAAGTTATGAGGCAATCTCCGCAGGATTGGCAAGGTAGGCTATCCCGAAGCTTATAACCAATTGGGTGATCAGTATGCTGAAATCAAGAACCATAATGGCTGAACTAGGAGGAAGTAGGCTTCGAGTAACGGCCAATCATGGCTGCCCTCAAGGGGTGTTCTCTCACCTCTATTGTGGACACTCGTTGTCGATGAACTTTTAGAGAAGCTTAAAGGGAATGGATTCAATGCTTACGGCTATGCTGACGACCTTGTAATCTATGTTGTGGCCTGGGATGAAGAGACATTAAGCTCCAGGCTTCAATCTGCCCTAAATCTGACGCTCAAATGGTGCTCTGAGAAACGGTTGCCAATCAATCCAACAAAGTCAACCATCATCCCATTCACCAGAAGAAGGAAGGTGAACCTAACTAAACCAATTCTGGGAGTTACTGAGATCGAATTTTCAAGAGAGGTGAAATATCTAGGGATCACACTAGATAGTAAGCTCAACTGGAACTTTCATCTTACAGAAAGTACCAATAAAGCGACAAGAGCATTATATGCTTGTCAAAGACTACACGGCAAAACCTGGGGAACCTCCCTGAAACTCACATACTGGTCATTTAACACGGTGATAAAGCCAATTATTACCTACGAAGCACTGGTATAGTGGCCTTAGGCCAAAATGGCGAGCGCCGGCGGTAATCTCGGCAAACTCCATCACCTCGTCTGTGTGGCCATTACGGTTGCCATGCGCACGTGTCCAACAGAAGCGCTTGGCATCATGTCGGGCATCCCACCATTGGCCACACTCATTGAGAAAGAGGCTTATCAGGGCGCTCTGAGACTGTCTGATCTTAGTCGTCTGAAAAGTGGAGACATCAGGGGGCATTTGGGTATCCTACAACCACTCAGTGCCGATCCAATAATCAAACTCACAGACACTATGTTGCCAAAACTATCCTTTACCAAAACCTACAAAGTCATAATACTTGAACCATCTTCCAGGCGAAAATCTATGCTATTAAGCTGTGTGCACACGAATGTCTTCGCAGAAAGACAAATGGAGCCACAATAAACATTATGCAGACAGCCAGGCAGCCCTTGGGGCACTAGACTCCTTCATTAGGAGCCGACAACATAGTTATTCTGTGGTGGGTTCCGGGTCATGAGGGTGTGGATGGCAGTGAAAGGGCGGACTATCTCGCAAAAAAAGGGGCTCAACAGAGCTTCTGCGGTCCTCAGCCGTTCTGCGGTCCTTCTAAGGGATACACAGCAGAACTTCTAAGAAGGTGGGAGGACTCAACAATCGCAGCCCAATGGCGATCGTCAAAGGGTTATAGACAATCTAAGAGGTTCATAAGTCCATCCCGTGAAGCCTCTAGAAAACTTCTTAATCTCAGCAGAGAGGGCCTTAGAACTCTCACCGGGTACTTAACAGGTCAGTGTAGACTGAGATACCATCTTCACAAAATAGGACTCTCGGAGGTTTCAGACTGTAGGTTTTGTGGCTTCGATGCGGAGACCTCTGAGCATATACTCTGTGAATGCCCGAGTATAAGTAGACTCAGGGTAATAAACCTTGGAGAGCGACTGTTATCTCCATCCAGAATATGGACAAATGAGATTGAACATGTTATGGGCCCAGACACATAGGTCTCGCGGTTTTTAATACGATTAGTCAGTTGGATGAAGGAAGCTATGAATCTTGGAGCATTCAAATGCGAAGCGTGCTGGTGCACGCAGAAGTATGGAAGGTTATGGACGGGCAGCGACCGGCGGAATAAACGATTAGCTGGGATGCGCTCAATGAAAAAGTATTGGCGATGATCACATTGAGTGTGAAGCTATCTCAGTTGTGTATCTGAAGAATTGCAGGAGTGCAGCGAGTGCTTGGAAAAATCTTAAAAATGTACTTCAACCAAAAGGGCCAGTAAGAAAGGTGTCGCTTTATAAACAGTTGCTTGGTTTAAGAATGATAGAGGGTGATGCAATGTGAAGCTTTATCATTAAATTTTGCTCAGCGATAGACCGACTCTGGAAGGTGGATATTAAACTCAGTGAGGAGCTGGTAGTAATAATATTGCGGTCAAGTTTGCCTAAGCAATACGAGAACTTCGTAATAGCCGTGGAAACACGCGACAGTTTGCCTTCCCTAGAAATATTAAAGATCAAATTATTAGAAGAAGGCGAGCGCAGAGCTAGTGAAACTGAAGCGGTACATTGCAATCAACAACAGGCTTTTCATGTAAAAACAAAAACGGTACGGAAAAAGAGAGGAGATAATAGGGATGTCGAATGTTTTAGGTACGGAGAGCGAGGTCACTATAAAAATCAGTGCAACAAGAAAGTTGAAGAAGATTCAAGAAAAACGCAACAACAACAACATCGATCTTTTACAATTCTAGCAGCGACTGATGTGGGCGATCTAGGTTTTTCGAGCTGGTGCCTGAACAGTGGCGCAACCGCGCATATGAGCTGTGAGCGTAGCATTTTTATGAACTACATTTCTCAAGCAGAAGATGTTGTGTAAGCTGATAATAATGTTATACGTGCAGAAGGCAGAGGTGACGTTATACTTCCAGTTTTAAGTTTTAACAACAAATACGCTTTAGTAAGTAAACAAGCCACTCAGATTTTGAGAGCAGAAAAAATAAATAAGTTGTTTGTATTTGAGAGCAAGAAGAACGTGTGCTTTGGCTCAACGCTGTGTAGACCTGTAATGTAGCATAACAGATTTGGCCATTAAAATTATAGTGGTCTGATGAATCTCGTTAAAAATATGATGGTGCTCGGCATAGAAAATGTGGATTTCTAAGGAAAATTTTTGTTGTTCAAGAATATGGCCGAGAGGCAGACTGGGCAAAAAAAATAAAGCGATACGCAGTGATAATGGTCGTGAATACATCAATAAGCAGTTTAATAATTTCCTGAATCAAAATGTAGAAAAGCGAGATGTTTTGTTCGACAAATTTTACAAAACAAACCAGGTTGATGATCAAATCGTGTTTGATCTAAATGCATAAAGTTCTCCAGCTTAAATAAGGAAGCCTATGTAGCGATAAGAACGACGAACAGAAATGTACATTAAATGACAGCAATATAGAGAGCGATGAATACGCTAGCGCAGAATATCTAGAATTGGAGTAGAATAATGATTTAAGACCGAAATTGATTCGAACCGGCAGGCCAGGCCGTCCAAAGAAGAGCTACAATGTCATAAATGCAGTGCAAGCTGAAGAGGTACCATTGCCGCAATCATATAAAGAGGAAAGTAGCGGTAAGCATGATTCATATTGGAAGGCAGCCATGGAAGTAGAGTATAAGGCGCTTTTGGCGAATAACACATGGACTCTGACAGACTTACCTCAAGGCAACAGGTAATTGGTTCCAAATGGGTTTACACGGTCAAAAGCAACGAGGTTGGTGCTGTTAAGCGCTACAAAGCACGTTTGGTAGCAAAAGGTTGCTCATTTTTAGCGGAAAGGTGTGAAGACTTAACAAAGCAATTTATGGTTTGAAGCAAGCAGGAAGGGAGTGACACTTTGCGAGATTGGGTTCACTCAGTGCCACAATGAGCATTGTTTGTATAAGCAAGACATAAACGGTAGGCTTTGTTTGGTTCTCATATATATGGATGATATTCTTATAGCGTGTCAAAAGAAGGCAGATTTGATTCAAACAATAATAATAATAATCCCAACGGCTGTATCCCTCCATACCCGCCCGACCGACGCGAGTGGCGCATCCGCTTGACGCACGGATATATAAAAAAAATTTTTTTTTGTTTTTTTTCATATATGTATGTTGCGCCGAGTCATGAAAGGCAGCGGTTTGTTAAGTGTCGAGATCTAACACTGTTCAGCTACAGAACAAATGCTCATCAGCTGATCGAATAGTAATATATATGTATGTATGTATTAATAATTGAGAGCATTGAGCATAATTTTCTTTATGTAAAAAAGTGAGTCTGAAATATCAAAAGAACCGGAGTGAGTGTTAAAATCCTGACACAAACTACGGAGTGGCTCCATTAAATCCAAATTACTTTTACATGGCTTCAGAAAGAGAGGCCGAAAATTCCTGAAATTCTGGAGGGAACGTTTAGTTTTTTTTCGCCAAGAAGAGATGGGCTAGAGATCAAGCCTGTCAGTAACTTGACTAAAAACACAATGCCTAGCATTTCTCTGCGACTAGCATGTGTAGGAAGATTAATAAGTTTTAAACGACTTATATATGGCGGCAGGTTGTACTGAGAATCCCAACGAAAATTCTTAAAGCGAAAAGCAGAAATTGTTTTTGAATTGGCTATATTCCGTCGGAATGAACTTGCTTCTTTTGGTTTGGCTTTGTTAACTGTAACATTAATGTGAAGACTAAAATTAAATTTCGGGTCCATTGTAATTCCAAGATTAACAAAGCTAAACACTTGTTCGAGGTTATTGTTACATACTTATGTCATAAGAAGGTGGTTGAACAGCCCTTCAAGAAAAGCACATTACTTTACATTTTTAAGGTACAGTGGAAATGATTTCAACAAAGTTCGAATGCGTAGACAAGGGTCCATTGCAGTTGTTTTTGGGTATGCAGATCCAGCGAAATGGTGAAGTAGGCAACATATCGATGAACCAGTCGCTTTATATCAAAGACATGCTACAACGTTATAATATGCAGCCGTGTAGAATGGCAGCGACGCCGTTAGAAACTGGATTTCAAGTTGTATGCGATAGTAAAGCTTGTTTAGCTGAAGATCCAGTGGCATATCAGTCAGTGATCGGAGAGTTAATGTGGCTAGCTTTGATTTTTGATATTTATCATTCAGTTGTAAAATTGGCCCAAAGAAATAACAATCGGTATAGTGAACATGTCACAGGTGTAAAACATATTATGCGGTATCTAGCAGCAAAAATTGATCTGAAACTGAATTATTGTGCATGTGGACAGGCGCTTGAAGAATTTGTGGACGCACACTGCACGGTAGATCTTCCTTTTCTAAAGCGGTATTGCTCATTCGAGACATCACCCAGTGCCTCAATCTCTACCTCCAACCTGTTGGAGATAATGCGCTCGAACAGTTTACCCGTAGAGTATAGCAGGCAAATCGGTCTGTAGCTCGATGTGCCCTCCATGGGTTTTCCAGGCTTGGGAAGTAGCACAAGCTTTTGTTGTTTCCAAATCGATGGAAAATAACCTTCTGCAAAACATGCGTTGCCACTTTTAGGACTTTGTTTGGCACGCAATCTGGTCCAGGCGCTTTCTTTACGTCCATTCTTTTTGTAGCTTGTATGACTTCTCCTGAGTAAGTTACGTGCTGCCTTATATATTATTTGACTTTCTATGAAGTTTATCCTTCCTCTTACACGATGAAAAGACCTCCTAGCCTGCAAGCAGCTCTTTCTCAGCGCTTCGATGTGATCGTTCCACCAGTAAACGGCAATGCGATTTTTGCGCTTCTTTTCATTGACACATCGCAAGCAGCTCGGATGTCTGTCATTAGTTTCTTCGCCATGGATTCTGGTGGCCCCTGATATTGTGACACTGGAAACGCTTCGGCGAATAGGTCAGCATCGAAGGATGATAGCTTCCAGCCCCGGAAGCTTCCTGCTCGATTAACCCGTTGAAATTTTGCAGTATCACGTTTTAGATGGCAGATTATTGCGGCGTGATCGCCTTGGGTGTAGCAGTCGCTCATTACCCAATCTGCTTGTCTATACAAGCTCCTGCTCACGAAGGTGAGGTCGATAATTGACCCAAATCCATTTCGGTTAAAGGTGTGTTGAGTACCCGTGTTTAACAAAGCTTCGTCTAGGCATGCCAAGGCCTCTAAAAGGGCTTTTGGATACAGCCGTCAGCGGTTCGGAGCCATGTGACGCCGTCCTTTTATTTGCAGGGCTTACTGATGATTGCAATATCTATCTTGAGATCCCTCACAGTTTGTGCAAGCACGTCTTGGGCAGACTGGCAATGGTTTCAATTAAGCTGAAGTAATATCATAGCTTTCTAATTTTTCGAATGGTTTCTTGATAAATTGGGCATTTGGCGCCCACGGTGCTGTAGTCAAAGCGTTCCGTGCCTTTCTTGACGCAAAGTAGGCATTTGGGCGTATTGGTGCATCCTTTAGCAGTATGCCCTGCTTGTCCACACCTAAAGCAGAGGCCTCTCCGATCCTCGCTGCTAGCGCAGTTCTTCGCGATGTGCCGCATAGGTTGTAGGTTGTGTCTTTAGTAGAAAAATAATTTTCTGATTCAAAACAAAGGATAACGATCGAAAATACACAGCGTTGGTTACTAGAACTAGAATGTAGTAAAATTTATAAAGCAATTTGTTTGCATATTCCCAGCAAGAACGACCTAACGCATTCTCCAATACATTAACAACATTTTGAAAGAAAACTAACACTCTTGTATTTTACTTTCCCATTGCTATGGAATGAACAAATGAGAAAACGATATGTAATTAAGTTGATGATTATATTTCTTATTCACCATGTCGGTTGATATCCATTATTAGTGCTGTTAAAAAACAAACCTGGTAGTCGCTAAAAAGACCCATTAGATTAAAATATTAAGCATGCTTATGAAATGTATATGTGTATATTTTACAACACTTATTTAAAAAATGAATTTAGTAATTAGAAAACCGTTAACATATAGTTTCGTGTAAACATTTTGTCACATATTTATCAGAAAATAAAAATTTTTGACTTGTCAGTTTTTATTGAGTTCGAAACGAATTCTGACCTACTACATAGCATGAAGTTAAGAAATATAACCATGCTACTTAGTGTTTTTAGTATTCTTAAAGAATAAGAAAAAATATATCGACTTCGGTAATTTTAAAAAAAATTTGTTGAATAATCTTACTTAACTTTTGATTATATTTTCTTTGTATTTTTTTTGTGAACTCTCAGAATGTCTTTTAAGGTCAATTAAAGCATTTTTGATTACAAATTTGAAATAAGTCGCCAAGGAAATGGTATCCAAAACAAAGTTAACCAAACGAACCAGTTTTCAAAATGACAAAACCAAAATTGTAAAAAGCCAAAAAAATTTCAAGAAAACGGTTGATTTGGGTAAGTTCATTTTATTTTGGCTTTATAAATTGTTTTAATTAATTTTTCATTGCAGAATTCAATCGCCAATATACTGAAAAAGTGACTAAGATAGCACCCGATGTGATGCGTTAAATGACCCAAACGTTTCCGGATGAGGTACGTCGCGCTATGCAATTTTAGAAATTCGGTAAACTAATTAAAATTTCATACTTTCGTTTTTTGCAGGAGGATGTTGTTAAATTGCAAATTCTTAATTTCGCCGTAAAGCTCTTTCTAACTAACCCCGACTTCACGGCTCAGTCAGTACGTTTTTACTTTAGCACGCTACGGTCGCAATTATGATGTATGTATGTATGTACATATGTACGTGAACGTGCACGTTTCCTGCGTCAATTTATTTTCTCACCCAATGGCAGAACAACTGTTCTTTCGGAAAATGCGCTTCAAATCAAGATCAAGCGTGATCACTTCCAACATCTTTATCTTTCTAATTTTTCTGTATGTTGTATAAGTACATAGTGTTAATGTATTAATATAAAGAACATTTTGTGAATTGATCCTGTTGCATATACATATAAACAAGTAAAGAAGTAGCTAAGTCGGATTGAACTTTATATACCCGGGGCACGCTTTCAGCTCAATTTTTAAATTAACTAGGTACAATCTAACATGTGTGCCAAGTTTAGACGGAATCGATAAAGTAGTTCCAGAAACATACATATGATCTCATATAGTCGGATTTCAGACTGCAATACTACACCACATACTAAACTCAAGATATTTCCCTTCAACGTTTATTGAAATGTCCGATTTTTAGTATTTTCGAAAATTACCGTTATATGACAGGTAGGCGTGGTTATGGTCAGATTTTGATAAATATCGTTTAAATAGGCATAGCGTAATACATTTACCAAATTTGAACAACATCGGGTGGGTGGTTCCAGAGATATACATATGAACTCATAAGTGGGCGGTGCCACGCCCCTGTAAAAAATTTTGATTCAGTCGGATTTCCTGTTCGAATACAACAGCATATACAAAATTTGAGCAAATTAGCTTCCAGAGCTAGTGAAATATAACAATTTTTGCATTTTCGACAATTGTCGTTATATGGGAAGTGGGCGTGGTTATGGTCAGATTTTGATAATTTTCCAAAAAATCGACTTCTCTTTTCATTCTGAGCATTTTGGTATATGTATATATTTGAACCCGGGAGCTCAGAGTTGCAGAGCCAATACGCTACATATTGTGCTACGCTAGCCGAGTTGGCTGTTGTGTTTATTTCATCTTCCTTAATTTTCATTCTCTTTTGGCTAGCGTTGCACAATATGTAGCATATTGGCTCTGCAACTCCGAGCTCCCGGGTTCAAAGCCTGAGAGGAGTGGTTATGAAAAATTAAATTAAAAATTAATTAAATTTAATAAAAAGAAGTCTGATGAGGAAATGTGGTGATTTCCGAAATAGTACTGGCCTTTAGCTCAATAAAATTGTAAAATTAATTCATGGACTCTTTTTGAATTTCTCACAGAAACTTTTTGTAGGACAATGGATGATTTAACACATTATATATCACATAGCGTTCTTGCTGGGTTGTTTTTACAGCTCTTATGTAGGTTTTTTTTGTTTTTTTTTTACGAGGAGGAAGCATCGAAAGCCTGTACCCCGTCAGTGTGGGACTTTAACCAGCACTAAACCTCCTACTGTCAAGTACCGAATCCCCCGGTACCACCGTCAGGTATTCCGTCGGGAGGTGGTTTCAGCACTAAGATCGATCGTACGTTCTAAGTATATTGTAATCTGTTTTGGGCCGCAGCCTCGTCCCCCTTAAAGCTATTTAATATAAATAAGGCATCGATGTACTTACATATGCATGCTACAAGTGATTCTATGTAGGTAAACGTATTAGTTGAAAGTTACCAACGGGAAGATGACCAGGTTTGCGTCGTAGCTCTTGACGGTTGGAACACCCTGGGTTCCAATCTGCCCCCAGATTCTTCAACCCTTTGCTGCGTCTATAACTGAAAACTACTTGTATATTACTGTATGAAATATAATATTTCCCACTTATTAAAACCTTCATCGTTGATGAAATAAAGCCGTTGGCCAAATTCCATTCGTCTTTGCCTATCAGCATGTAATTTACGATCGCTTGTGGTGAAAGGTTTTCTCGAACTGCTGATTGCAGTATGCTCCTCTCGTGCATAAAGCGCGGGCACATTAGGAAAACATGTTCAGCGTTGTCTACTACTCCGATACCACAGCAATCACAGGAAGGGTCGACCTCGTGTTGGAATCTGTGTAGATACGACTTAAAGCATCCATGACCGCTTAGAAATTGGGACGTGTAAAAATCTACTTCGCCGTGGCTTCTTTGAATCTAGCGCTCCATATTCGGTATACATCGGTGTGTCCATTGCCCGTTTGGCGCGCAATATCATTTATTTTGCCACTCCGCTAGGCTTATGTCTTTGGCTTCGTTGCGTGCGGCTTCATTTGCTACCCTCGTCCTTGCGAATATATAGCTAGTATGTCTATTGGGTACATACCTGCAATTACCAGAGCTGCTTCATCGGACACAGTTTTGAATGCACTGCATACCCTGAGTGCACACAGGCGATAAGTTGACTTTATGCCCCGGAAGTAAGATGAGTGGTATACCGCCTCGAACTACACCGGAGCTCCGTACATTATTTGACTTCTAACTACTCCTGCCAGCAGTTTTTTGCTTCGCTGCTTTGGTCCTCTCGCGTTGAGCATAATTCTTGATAGAGAAGTCGTTGCGGTTGCTACCTTGTCTTTAGAGTATTCAAGGTGCATTTTAAACGTCAACCTTCTATCGATTATGATACCTTTTTTCTATATCGCGGGCTTCGTGGATACAGGATAGCCGTTAACTCTGAAAGTTATATCCTCCAGCTTTTTTCTGCTTGAGATAAGAACTGACCCTGTCTTCTGTTCTGCTAACGTTAGCCCCTGTTGGTCGAGCCATGTCTTTAATTTCTCCACTGCTGTGGTGGCTGTGTCAGATATCTGTTGAAGTTGTTTGGCAGCTATCACCACAGCGATGTCATCGGCGAAGCCGATCACCTTCACACCCTGTGGTAGCCGCAGCCGAAGAATGATATTCCACAGTAATGGGCCCAGGACTGACCCTTGTGGTACGCCGCCGGTAATATCCATCGTCTTCCTTCCTTGCTCTTTGTCATACCAGAGTATGCGATCGTGGAAGTAACTCCTCATTATCCGTTGCAGGTAGTATGATATTCCTATGCGTTCCAATGTGTCTAAAATTTTTGCCCAGTTGGCCGAGTTGAAGGCGTTCTTCACGTTAAGTGTTACAATCAAACATTACTGTTTGGCTCCCTCTAGCCATCAAGACCCACTGATTGCTTGTTCGCTAGCTGTATTACTTCGGTAACAGCATGCACGGTAGATCTTCCTTTTCTAAAGCCGTATTGGTCATTCGATACACCACCTAGTGCCTCAATCTCTACCTCTAACCTGTTGGAGATAATTCGCTCGAACAGTTTACCCGTAGAGTCTAGCAGGCAAATCGGTCTGTAACTCGATGGGTCCTCCGTGGCTTTTCCAGGCTTGCGAAGTAGCACAAGCTTTTGTTGTTTCCAAATCGATGAAAACAACCTTCTGCAAAACATGCGTTGAAGACTGAGACGAACGACAACATTTTCTGATCAATAGCCACTTTTAGGACTTTGTTTGGCACGCAATCTGGTCCAGGCGCTTTCTTTATGTCCATTCTTTTTGTTGCTTTATGACTTCTTCTGCAATTACTTTTTCAAATAAATGTAGATTTACATCATGAACCGGCGAGAGAAGCCGTCTCTGTTTAGGGAACAAAGTATCTACTACTGTTTTGAGGAACAATGGGCAAGTTGGCTTTGAGCCTCTTCATTACAATCTTGTATGCGGTTCCCCATGGGTTTTCCGCGGCATCGTCGCACAACTCTAGAAAACACTGACGCTTGCTATCTTTGATTGCATTTTTGAGCAAGTTACGTGCTGCCTTATATATTATTTGACTTTCTGTGATGTTTATTCTTCCTATTGGCGATGAAAAGATCTGCTAGCCTGCAAGCAGCTTTTCCTCAGCGCTTCGATGTGATCGTTCCACCAGTAAACGGATTTACGATTTTTGCGAGAGGAGCATCTTTTCATTGACGCATCGCAAGCAGCTCGGATGCCTGTCATAAGTTTCTTTGCCATGGTTTCTGCTGGCCTCTGGTATTGGCACACGGGAAACGCTTCAGCGAACAAGTCAGCATCGAACGATGATAGTTTCCAGTCCCAGAAGCTTCCTGCTCGATTAACCCATTGGAATTTTGCAATATCACATTTTAGATGGCAGATTATTGCGTCGTGATCGCCTTGGGTGTAGCAGTCGCTCATTACCCAATCTGCTTGTCTATACAAGCTCCTGCTCACGAAGGTGAGGTCGATAATTGACCCAAATCCATTTCGGTTAAAGGTGTGCTGAGTACCCGTGTTTATCAAAGCTACGTTTAGGCATGACAAGGCCTCTAAAAGGCCTTTTCCTCTTGGAGACGTTCTAGGGCAACCCCATTCTTGTGCCCAAGCATTAAAGTCGCCAGCTATTACGACATCACTTTTATCGCTGGCATCCCTACTGATGCTGAACACAACGCAGCAATCGTCGTGCATTTTCCTAACTGGAAAAGCAGATCGCCGCTCGCCGTTTCCCAAATTTTTCGGACAGCGTCACTGAAGTTTACTTTACTATCTAAAGTATATCAGCGTATGAGCATTCTCGCGCTCTTTTAACCACAATAGCATCCGGACGTGCGGACTTGCGCTTTTGGCGCTTCTGCCTCACGACCTTGACCGTTTACACACCGGTTTTCTGCCGGTTTTTTTTTGTAACTCTTCCTTTTTCTATATTCGAGTCTACATAGGACTGTCCGTTACCAGTTATCATGATCAGGGAATTTGCGACCGTGCATCCGACCTCTGCTAGCGGTGCGTTTGCATGATGTGCATCGTCCCCGCCTCCAGCAGCGGCTGTCTCTTTCCTGTCAATTTTCCGAGCTTCCTGCGTGGAGGAAGCGTGGCGTTCTGGTGACCTCAGTGTTCTTCCTTTTTTGCGTGGTCGGAATGCACCCAACCACCGCAACGCAAGTTGATGTCCCTGCGCCAGTCCCCCTCGGTACGACTGTATAAGTTCCCTAGTTAAAGAAGTCTATTCAAATTACACAATTATTTCTTTATTTATTAATTTTAAATTGATTACTGATTAGTTGGTATATTTTTATTTTCCTTTGTTTTATTTAATTTAATTTTTATTTTATATTACGAGTTATGTATGTACATACGTTTGTCTGTATGTATGTATGTTTTTGATTGTTTATTTGTTTGAATAGAACGGGCAGTATTCTAAGTCTTGCATACCACTGCCCCTGTCCAGTATTTGTTGGACAATCGCACAATAATACTTATTAACACATATGTATATGTGCATATTTACATACATATGTATATGCTATGTAATATTAGTATTATCTTTGTACAAAACAACCCTTAACCAGTTATGAATATTCTTGAAAGGGTTATACATATGAATAGTTCAGTTTAAGGAAATCCCGAAGCCGCAATAAAGATACAAATTTGGCTCAAATCAGAAAAAGGCCGTAAAGTCTCTCCGACATTATCACGACCAAGCCCGCTATCAAATATTTGTGAGTGATAATTGCCTCCCAACTAAATTTAAAGCCTCATTTGGAGAACGTTGCTATAGAAGCATCAAGAGTGCAGTCTAGCCAAATATCGCGGGACCAAGGCACAGCAAACGACTTCTTTAGAATAGGGTTATCATACTGCTTGCGGGAATTAATTTATTAAAATGATAATGAAATTAGGGGAAATTGTACACGTGGTCGCGTATTTTACACAATTTCAGAAATACAATTACAAAATTTTTGGTTTTTAAATTGAACGAATACTGAGATCAAAACAAAAACAATTTTAAGTTCACGGTTGTATTTAAAGGGATTTGCGCAAATTTATTCCTGTTACTTAATTTGACACATATTATTAAAAATTAATAAATGGTATTCGGAAAACTTCATTTTACAAATTCTTTGAAATATATAAATATGTATGCATATGTATGTACGTACAATAATTTACATTATTAAAATAAATCAATAGCACACATGTTTCTACATATGACGAAAATTCGTTCCAAAACCAATCAATTTCTACATAAAATTATCTGATCACTCAGGGCTTTGTATAGTAAAATATGATTGCTTTCAAAATCAAAATTGATTCAAATAGCTGATGTGTAAGCATGCACAAAAATCCTTCATAATTTAATTTATATGTACGTATCAAGAAAGGACTACAGACCACAACTGTGCAATATTGATTGATATTAGATATGATTTAGATATTAAGATATTTTAACTTGTAGCAACTGACTTCAACTAATTTAGGTATACTCTCAGTCAAATAATTAAGATTTTACTTCAATAAGTTAGAACTTTCTGACATTACTTAATTGGGATATCTCTTTTTTAGGGACTCCACCCATTTATTTGATATTAAATTCCACTTAATTCTCACGCACTTGAGATATGACTTTTCTCCGAAATCGATCAGTA
Organism: Philophylla caesio; assembly: GCA_963971545.1. Classification (NCBI taxonomy): domain Eukaryota; kingdom Metazoa; phylum Arthropoda; class Insecta; order Diptera; family Tephritidae; genus Philophylla; species Philophylla caesio. The sequence goes on along the minus strand of OZ020608.1, from coordinate 33,140,844 downwards.
AGCGAGCTCTCGTCGTATTTGTTAGCGCATTTATTGATTTTACTTAAAATTATAAATAGAATAAATTTTTATTCTACATTAAAAAATCTTTTTTTTTTTAACGATTGACTTTCCTCTTGTAGTCAGTAGTGGCCGTATCCGTCTAGAGGCTCTAACAATAGTCTGCAAGCATGGCTGGCTCCCATCTACCCTGATAACGCTTCTCGTACTCTGAAATTTCTTGATGAAATCTTTCACCGTTTTCATCACTAACTAAACCCATGTTTTGATATATGCTTGTGACCTAATGCTGACATTATCTTTGGTCAAATCTAAATCTCTAACAAGGTTATTTAGTTCTGATTGACTAATCAAATGTGGTTCTGTATTTTTTCATCTATAAATACCCCTTCGCTAAAAGAATGGGCTTGACTTTGACTTGACGAAATACAAAATCTTTCCGGTACTGGAATGTCTAGAGAATTTGGTAGCGGCATTGCCACTGAATACGCAGTAGCAAATTACACCGAGTGTTTTGATTTTTTTGAAAAACCTTTCAAAGTTGATATACAGGAGTAACAGTCGCCTACGTGAATTTTGGGTTAACGCCACTGCATTGGTACACCAAAAGGCATGTGTTTAATTTTACCCTTGTACCAACCCTTCAAATATTTATAACATTTTAAACAAGACACTTTCGGCACCAATGATTTGCCTTGATTTCTAATGGCAACTTTCGATGCGAAATTGGCTTTTTTTCACTTTTTGGAGTAAATTGACGTAACAAAATAAGCCAGGCGAGTTAACACAAACACGAGGCATTTTGTAGATTTATGAACTTTCTAAATGTTTTATCAAAAATTCCTCTGACTGAACCCTCCGCGAGAGTGCTGACTGGAAATGGTCACTACAAAGATTATCCTGTTCGTTGTCAGGATGGTCTCCAGCTAAGATCAGAGATCAGTGCCGTGTTGCTTATGCTCCTTAATAGCTCTGTAACAGGGAAATTGTCTTTGATCGTGGTCTCGAGGTAAGGACTGGGGACTCCCTAACATCTCTTACCCAAGCCAAGGCATGTAAGGCCAATCGTGCCTGCATGCCGGCTTTGCTGGGGCGGACTACCCCTTCCGTGCCTACTCGTGGGACTCAAATGGATGACAAAAATAAAAACAAAACAAGCAACAACAACAAACAAACATACAGAGAGGTCAAGAAATACTTCATAAGCGCAGAAGAGGACGCTTCCAGTCAGGAATCATACTCTGCGGCTCTAACAATGAATGCTAAGCCTAGCAATCCTGGTTTGCCAACTACCTCAAAGGCTGCTTTGAGTGCTCATGGGAGCACTCCGAAGTCAGTTAGAAGAAAAACGAAGTCCTTTGGGGTGACTCTCAAGGTGAGGTACAAGCGGGCTGTCTACATTTCGGACAAGATTGTCAAAAATGCAGCTGTCGGTACGGTGCACCCCAAGGATGAGGAAGACAGCCGCAAGTGTAAGGAGGTGGTGGAAGAGTACAAGAACTCAAAACCGCCGACAAAAACGGAAACCGTTAAACGAGGGAGGTCGAAGGACGACTCCAAAACGGAACCAGCTGGGAAAAGAGCAGACATGAAAGACTCACCCCAGCTGCAAGAACCACTGATGAAACGGCGGTACTGTGAGGTGGCCAGGGATCACCTCCAGGTCACGCTGGTTGACGAGGTCACAGGGAGTGGAAAGCCCGTTCAGGAGAAGTGGGTCGAGATCGAAACAAAACTCTCTGAGCAGGTAACTGTTTATTCAGGCCAATCTTAGGCATGCTAAGGCCGCCTCGGACAACGTAATGGTCTTCCTTAGGCAGGGAGACATCGACGTCGCCTTGATTCAGGAACCTTGGGTAAAGAACCTTGAAGTTCAAGGGCTCAGGGACGCCCACTATAACGGCGGCCTTTTCCAAAAAATCATCACCAAAAAGGTGAACAAAATACCAGCTGAAAAGGTTTCCACAAGGGTTGAGCTAGACGCTAGAGCGGACATTGTAGTATCGCTAGCTCGAAATTGGTTTCGATTAGCTTAAACAAAGCTGCTCAGAATGATCTGTAGAGCATTTTCAGCATTGCGATTTTATGGGGAAAAATCAACCTGCCCTAATGTATATACATAAAAGGGCTTATCTTTTCAATGCACCAATTTTTTGGTAAGCTCGCTGCTGACTTTGCTCCACTCCTCAAAGATAACCTCCTTCAGCTGCGTCTTCACTGCACCATAAGTTTGTTGAAGACTGTAGATACATACATACATACATATATAAAAACTGTACCGCGTTTTCTCCTTTCTGAACTAAGTATACAATCAGGAGGGACTTATTAAAGTAAAAAATATTATGTGCTTGAGTGACATTTTGATTTTAGTAAGTAAACACATGCATACATACTACTAATGTACATTGTACTATGTGTATAAGTATGTGTAGGATTAAATAATGTTATGGACACAACTTTTTGATATTTTGAAGTGTGTGCTCAGTTTCATAGTACGAGTTCAACCACCAGAGTCAGCACAGAGGACTTTCTTTAAACGCTGGAAAAGTAGCGTTGGAAAGTTCTTTAGTCTGAAGTGCACTTGCGGCTGGTTTTCTATTATTGTGGTAAATAGCGTATTTATGTTTGTGTATAAGATTACGGATACTGTAAAGATGATACATACAAAGTTTCAACTCTAGAGACATAAGTACTCAACATCAATATTCATTGTTATTTATATTTTGATCTTAAATTCTTATGCAAGTGCACATTTTTGTTCACCATATTGAATCTCATTCTGGTAGAAAGTTAGTTTATTTATTCTGATTAGAGATTTTATCTATGTTTTGTATTTGGAATGCAAATTTATGGAAATCAATGTATTTGTCAAGTTTTGTCAAGGATTTCTTTGGTTAAAATTGAACTCTTGTTTACAACCAGCGAGCTAAAGGTTTTTAAACATAAATGTTTTTGCTTACATAAATATGTAAATACATTGTCGATGACAAGCTTTAAAGAGCGAGTTAAAGATTCATCCATCGACAATGCTTCATAAGAAATTATGCTTATTCTTTTTGGCTGAAAATATATCGGTAGAACCAGCATACTATCGACGATTTCTAAACTTAGTTCCTACATATGTTAGTGTGATATACTGCGCAATGATTCTCCCCTAACTACACTGTCCAACAAATGAAGACTTTTTGAATGGAACAGAACCCATAATTCTGAAAGGGTATGTTGAGTAGATCATTTTTGTAGAACAAACTTATGGTCCAGCACGTCTGAGTTTTTTTTTACAGTGGGTCAAAGTTTTAATTTTTTGGTCGAAGGGAGCATTATACTATATGAAAAAAATGTTGTAAGTTAATGTCTGAGAGAATTCTTATGGTCAGAGTTGTATTGTGGAATTGCATGACGATTATTTTTGTGGAAGATCTTAACCCTCTAACTGGTCTCTTTATGGGTCAATTAATATAAAAAAAGAACAATTAAAGCTTAAATAAGCATGGCGGATTCTGTTTGCAAATTAAGAGATTGGTTTTGTTTTATTTGTGGACATTTTACGCACCATCAAAGCAGAAGAAAGATATTCCCTACAATTGAAGAACAATATTTTCTTTTCTTTGGAATACAATTTTTATGTGAAGCTTGGATACCAAAACCTGTATGTACTACTTGCGAAAGTCGTCTTTTGACCTGGTACAAAGGCGGTACTAAGGCGCTGCCATTTTCTGCGCCTATTATATGGATTAAACCTGAAGATCACAAATCAGATACATTTCTATTTCTGCGTAAATTACAAATTTGGTAGAAGCCAAAGGCACTACGCGATAATGACATACGAAGCAACAAATAATGCCATTTTACCAGAAGTGCGCTGTGAAGGTGTTACGGTGGCTCAACCGCCTACACATACATTTTCGGCCAATATGACATACGTCAATACAGAAATAACAGCGGCGGATGAAAACATATCAGATATAAGTTACTTGCCTCCTGATGGTTTAAACATATGTCCTAATTTGATAGACCAAGCTTATTTTCATTTCATTTCATTCTTTATTAGGTCTATGATTACAAAAATCTTACAGACTAGAAGTACAGAAAAATTCTATAGTAAGTAACGCACTAACTGATACATGTAAATATGTATATTACGCCTTTAAATTGCAAATTCTAATAGAGTATAGATAAAAATAATTGGCATACAATAGTAATTTTAAGAGAAAAATGATCTAAGATGGTTTAATAATATGGCAAACGGCAACGTGAAATCAGCATCAAAAGAACTGAAGAACGAATTTAAATCAGAACATGCCCTAGAAATAGGGGCATTCACTCGGTGCAGTGCAATAAGGCCCGCGGAATTAACACCCTCGGGCTTTATTTCCTTGTTAAGCCCCTGGGCGTTATTGCCTATTCGGGAGGGATATAAAAGCCGCGGGCTTTATTACCTTTTTTTAATGGGCGTTATTTCCATTCCGAAAGGCAATAACGCCCGCAGTGGTATTTTCTAAAAAAAAAAACAAAGAAATTCAATCAAAACAAGTTTCATTGGCTTAAATAAGCAAACATTTCTTTTTCCTTTATTATAAGAATAAATTTAACTTAACAAATTGCAATGCATGTATTTAATACATTAATATGGATATATGAAAATTAAATAATTCAATGCTTCAGAAAAAAGGTACATGAAAAGTAAAAAGCTAAACAAATACTTTCGTCGATTGTTGAACAATTTGACGGCAAATTGGGCACAAAATACTTGTATTACCATTTAGAATAGTACGTCGACTGTGCTCTGCAAAGCAATCTGTGCAAAGTTTAAAATGATTGCATGGAGTTAAGAGGACATCCCGTGGCTTATTAAAACAAATTACACAAAATAATTGGTTCTGGCTTTCTGAAAAATTCATATTAGAATCATCGTCTGACGCTTCATCTATTTCAGATGCATTAATATCATCGAGTTTAATAATGTTATTTTCCCAGTTACTCATTTGATTTAAAAATACTTCCAGTGTTATTTCATTGTTTGTGAATTTGTCAGTCGCTCTCTCAATTAAATCAGCCCTTCGTTTGTGTAATTGTTTTGGACATTGGAAAACGCCATAAGTTCCGTTTAGAGATTGCTTGAGCTGTATAGATGCTTTGAAATCTTCATCTAGAAGACAATTTAAAAATTTGCAAAAGTTACCCTTTGGCACAAGTTTTTTGCATAACTGTGAATGGTAACCCTCTAAGCTGTTTGTAGTTCGCACGCTTTCTTTGTAGACAGAAAATGATGAACAGCCTTCCTAGATTCATACAAATAAAATGGAAATCAAAATGTATATACGTATAAATATGTACATAAACATAACATACATATATGTATGTATATACCTCATTGAAATACCGACATACGCATGTATTAATATGTATTTATTTCGATCACTTACCCTTCGCATCCATTGATTTTCAAAATATTTAATAAAGCTTTCAAATTCGGGAAAATTGCTTAGCTTGCTACTAGCGTCCTCCTTTAATAAATTAAATCCTTCTGTAATTTTAGTCGGAGGCAGAAGTGGTAAGACTAAAAACTTTTTATATAACCGGCCAGCATTTTGGTTTTTTTTTAATTTTTGATTAAACTTATTTATTTTACTTGCATTTTTTTTCAGTGAATTGCAGTAATGAAACCAACAACCCGTGATTTTCGCACAAATAAAATTTCGCCTTAAACTGTTACGAAGAGCTTTTTCGAAGTCCGTTTCAAACGATACTGCATTAAATTGAAATAAATTATTATTAATAAATTGAAATAGATGATTATAAATGTCTTCCGATTTATTGGACATTAGTACATACATATATGAACGGATATGTCTAAAAAAAATAAAAAAAAATATATGTACATAAGTATGTAAGTATGATGTTTATAACATAATTGAGGAAATGCCTTAACTTGCAGCGGACCGCGTTCTCGCGTTACCCGCGGCGCACGGCGCGATGCCCGGCGCGGCGGCTCGTCGCGTTCGCTCCTTATTCGCAATAACACAGGTAGTTTTATTGTTTGTATACTTACATGATTTAAATGTTCAATATGAACTATGAGGAGCTGTTTGTATCCACATTGCGGGACAATACTGAAAGTGGCGTCCATCAAATAATTTCTCTCCAGATGTGTAGAAGTATTAATGATTTGGCAAATCGTTGGTGACATGAATATCGTATATGCAAAATTCTTCTCTATTATTGTCTCTTTGTAAAATAATTTGGATTCGGCTGGAGAGTTTTCTTCAAATTTTACTTTAGATCTACCAAATTTTAGCAAAATAGATTCATTGCTAAACAAACTTTTTATATCTTGCGGACAGGCAGGATTTTTTGGCAGTACATTGGTTTTAATATAGCACAAATTGCTTTTCATTTTACCATACTGAACTAAATGCGCAGCGTTTGGATTTTCTAAGCACTCTTGATCAAATATATCTCGCGTTGCATTTCTTTTTAAACTTACATTTTGGCATTTATCTTTTATGGAGTTCATTATTTCTAGTTTTTTCAAAAATTCTTCTTGATTATGATGATCATGTAATTTATTGTTTAATTTTCTGCACTGTTTGGTAATGTTGTCTATAGACAAACTAACTTGGCATTGTTTCTGATAGCACACGTACCGATTTTGTTTTTCACCAACACTCTTAATTTTATAAAGTTCTTTTTCACATTCTACGTAAAGTAAATTACTATTTTTTCTTATGCCTGGCACGAATTTATAGATTAAAGTATTAACCTCCATGCCGTTTCTATAATTGTCTCACCAGCAATGTCAAACAAAAACTGAGAAACATAAGCTGAAAACTAAAATACGCCTCGCATTGAATGCAAAAAACTATAATAATTTACAGTTAATTGGGAAAAATTCGGCAATCAGTGATTGGCTGAAAATACCTTTCGATTTTATGTGTATAATGCAGACGCAGATTTATATGCAAAAATAAATAGAGTGATTCATTTAAAAGAATATAACACCCAAGGGCTTTATTTCCATTATTTTTAAGAAAAAAAACCCGCGGCCGTTATTGCCTTTCGTGGGTGGGTGTTATTTCCTTTTCGAAAGAGAAATATTGTCCGCGGGCTTTTTTTCTTTTTGTTTAGGAAATAAAGCCCGAGGGCGTTATTTCCACGGGCCTTATTTCACTGCACCCATTCACTCCATAATTGGTTCTGGAGAAATCAATATGTAAGGTTTCAAACTGCCTGAAATTCTTATATGGGACATTAAACTGAATCTTACTTAGAAGCGTAGGGCAATCAATAGTCCCAGAAATGATACCAATGACAAATGAAGACGACAGTATAGATCTTCTGTTCTCAAGGGATTTTAAGTTTATCAATAGACAACGAGATCGGTAAGATGGCAAAGGATCTGAAAAATTCATTGAGCGAAGTGCAAATCGTAGAAAGACTTTTTGAACTCTCTCAAGACGATTGGAAAGCCCTATTTGGCAAGGCCTCCAGATAAAAGCGGCATACCCAAGCCTCGATCTAACAAACGCACAATACAATGTTTTGAGAGTATACGGATCAGTGAACGCAGAGCAATTACGACGTAGGAATGCTAACATCGAATATGACCGAGTAATAACATAATTAACGTGGCTAGTGAAATTTAACTTTGAATCAAAAATGACGCCTAAATCTTTAATTTCATCAACGAATTTCAGGGCAGAGCCTGCAATAGTATAGGAAGTATGCAAAGTAGTTTTTAGCTTAGCAAACCTTGCGTGGAAACATTTATTTATGTTTAACGACAAACGATTTAAACAACACCAGTTATGAACCTTATCTAGATCATGTTGCAACTTTTCAGAGTCTTGAAAGTTGTTGACAATCGCAAAAATTTTAAGATCGTCCGCATACAATAGGTATTCAGCAAATTTCCATTTTTAAAGGATATTTTTTGATTTTTTCGAAAAAAGGGTCAAATTGACCCATAAAGAGACCAGTTAGAGGGTTAAGATCTTCCACAAAAATAATCCTCATACAATTCCACAATACAACTCTGACCATAAGAATTCTCTCAGACATTAACTTACAACTTTTTTTTCATATAGTATAATGCTCCCTTCGACCAAAAAATGAAATCTTTGACCCACTGTAAAAAAAAACTCAGACGTTCTGGACCATAAGATTGTTCTACAAAAATGATCTACTCAACATACCCTTTCAGAATTATAGGGTCGCTATTCTGTTCCAAAAATGCTGTTGGACAGTGCTATTCGAAGATAAGTGCCTGCAAAGAGTTGATAGAATGGAATTTTAGATGCTCGCAGATTTGTCAAAAAAGCGAAGATGGGTTTACCTTCCTTTTCTGCGGAAAAAACATGCTTTTTCGTTTTGGTTCGTAGGGATAAAGTGCAACGTAATAAGAAGAAAACAATGGCGGAACAATATCCATAATACCAAAACAGGTATTCACAGTATTTCAGCGCCTCTAAACGAAAATTTTTACTGTCCCAATTAGACCGAAAGTTCGAAACTATTTTCAAATACATTTAACAAGTTTTCGTTTTGATTTGCCGTCGATTTTTGTCCATATAAAGTAAAATTTCACGACTTTACATTGGTTAATAAGAGCTTCAATATTCCCTTAAATAAGACAGTAACGCCAAAATGGCATTTAAATATCGACTTAAATTGGAGGAGCTTAGAGGGCGTTTCGCAAACAAAGAAAGTTACTGGAACAGATTTTGTTGTAGCAGAACTTTAATGGAGAAAAATTAGCCAGGTTAAATAATAGTAGGGATTTATTTTTTTTATTTTAAAAAGAAATTTGTGTTTTATTGAATTTTGATTATTTTTTATTTAAAGCAAGCCGCAATGGTCAATAACTCGATATGCCGAGGTTCGAATCTCAGCCAGGGCAAACAAAATCTATATTATAGACATTTTTTTTTCTAATAGTGGCCACCCCTCGGCAGGCAATGGCAAACCTCCGAGGGTATTTCTGCCAAGCCGCCATTCAAGCACTCTTTTCTACCTCGGTCGGCTCTCAACTTGTAGATGAATGTAGGAGAGAGATGGCTTCAATCTCCAGCGAATACAAAATTACCCTGATATGGGTCCCGGGGCATAGGGACATTTACATAGCGATTTGCAATGGCAAACCCCAAATTGTAGGACAAGCTCGATCAAACCTTGACAGGGTGTCTCAGAACTCAAGGTCAACTGCGACAAAAGTGTAGAAGGTGTCCAACATGGCAGGATTTTGGTTTCGCAACCAACTAAAACAAATAATAACAAACATAGCGAAATTGATAAAAATGATGAACATGTTGATGTAAATGAAGATACAGACATTGAAGAATTTAGTTGTTTGAACAATAGCTTCGATTCCGAAAATATTGTTGAAATGGAAAAAGACAAATGAAAACGCCAACACACAAGTCAAAACGACAAACTCAGAATAAATCTAAACCTTCCGAGCTATTGGGCATAGAACTGAGGATTTAATAAGAAATAAGTGATAACATTAGTAAGGGTCTGGAAATGTGGAATAAATGCCATAAAGAAATAGAATATCAAATATCAAAATTACAAGAAATCATTGAAAATAGGAAGGAAAATAGAAACCCATCGTAAACTAGAACTTGTAAACCGCCAAATCGAGGTTTAAAACTAGCGGTTAAAACTAAAAGAACGCTTTGAAGCTAAAACAAAACTTAAAAATTTCATTTACAAATTTACAAAAGTAAATTTTCGATTCCCGCTCTAAAAGACGGTAGGTGTTCAAAAATTTCCGTCTGAGGAGGTGCGTTTGAAATAGAAGGTCGATACTTTATACAAATATTGTGTCATACATAGCAGATGTTAAAAATTTGCACAGCCTTTTTAGGAGCGTACACACCTCCATTGTTGATTAAATTTACTTTCTGAGGAGCTTTTTACCGCGGATGGGTGGGATGTTGCAGCCAAGGCTACAATGGATATCCAACGTCGCCGTCGAAAGAGTTTTTTCAGTGATTCCAATATTTAATTAAAAATGTGTCTAGCAGCCAAATATTTCTCAAATATTCCTGCTCCATTAAAACTCCTAATTTACTCCTGTTCAAAATTAATGAGTCATGACAGGCTCCAGGGTGTGTAGTATCCAGAGGTGTTAAGTATTGCATTCATTTGATTGGGGGTCAAATGATTGCAATCATTTTTTGCTAGTCATGACTGGGACTTCAAGAAGTTAGTACTTATTCATTTTTGTTAGTCATCACTACAGAGTCATCGGCATTCCATTACTACTTGAATGCAATCATTTGACTGCAATCAGACAATGATTGCAATACAAAGTCTTTTGCAGTCTTTTTAATATGTTTATTGTTAAAGTCTGAACACTACTTTAGAATCTTAGCTAAAATCATAATATCTTTCTAATTAGTAAACTGAAGCAAATAAGAGCACAATAAATGTTACGGTACTCGTACTCTGAAAGCGAAAAACAAAAATAAGCAAGACAACCAAAAAAAATCAATAAACAATGAACACATAGTAAGTATGTACACACTTTCACACGTTCCTCAATAGCGTTAGTCTAAACCGCTTCAATGTACAAAATGCATTAACTAAAAATGTAACGTAGTGCTGCAACAAGTGTATACTTTTCAGGTATGTATGTCTTCAATGAGATGTTTTATTTATTACAGCTAGTCCCTGAGGCAGTTGTCAGGAAAATATATAGTATTTACCACCCACGCGAATTTTTAGCATTTCATCGTCTCTAGATAGTAGGAAATTTGGAGTTGTTGTGCGAAATACTGTTCCTTTGGTACACCCTACATCCCGCATACATAGTATATTATTTTGCAAACCGAGTTTAATATATTGGAAACTACAATACCATTTTATGGCATTAAGAGAAAATAACCGCACGTTGCTTAAAAATTGTTATCCACTTCTGAGTGGTTAAAGAACTTTTAAAATTGGTTCAAGCGAATTCAGAAAATGTATAAAAGGCAAAAAATATTTTTTGAAATATGTAAACTAGTGTTATTAGTTTTCTTTGTTGACACTCTCTACAAAAGGAAAAAAATATCCTAAAGAAATCTTAATATCGAATTGATAACTAATGATAATGTTTTTTCTTATTTTTCCTACGTATAGGTTATGAAAAAGTTTTTTGATTTGTGGTGTAAGGTCAGCAGACCAAAATCATCTGAAAATATAATGGTCAAAGCTTAAATACCCTGTTGTGACCAGGTGGAATTCGCTATTTGATTCTGTACAATGCCTATTGTCACATAAAAATAATATAAATCTGCTTTGTAATAAGCTTGAAGTGGAAAAGTTCCACGAAAATGATTTTATGTATTTAGATGAGTATCTAAACTTGTTGCAGCCCATTTCAAAACCAGATATAAAATTGAAATGGGTAAAATGTTTAAATCCGATTTTTGACACAGATAAAGTAAACAAATTTCAAAATTACTTTATAGATGATCCAGTGAATCCGAGTGTGAAGACTTTGACGTCAGTTGAAGATAAATTTCTGTCGTATTTGGTAGACAAATCTGTATCGACTTCCATGCTGAACCGATATCCCAGCATTAAAAAAGCTTATATTAAGTATAATGCAGCCTTGCCATCTTCAGCTACAGTTCAATGTTAAATACTCCTCGTCGTGGAACGCTTTCTGTTGTTGCTCAAAGTAAATCAAGGAGTGTGTGTTAGTCCTTAACTACTTTATTATATCTTTAATTTGTAAGAAAATAAATAAAGTTCAACTTTAAAGAAAATCAGAAAGGACTTAAAGAATACTGACAATTACAGCATTTTATGTTTATATGTAACTCGTTAATTTTTCCGATAGAAATTTCTGCTATTGTTGCTAATTATAAACATATTTTTTTTTTAATGTATTCGTGAGTTTTCGCAGCTTGCAGTAGCTATATTTATGTAACATATTTAATTTTTTGGTTGTTTGTAAATATAAGTAAATGTTTGTACATATGTGTATTTGTTATTTTGTCAGAGTTTTTGAAAATATAAATGAATATAAAATTAATACTGCTTAATAATTCAGTTAAAATTTATTTTTGTCAACTTTTTTATTTTTATTACTATATGACTGCTTTAAAATATCGTTATTCCCCAATGACTGCAAAACGACTGACCAGTCATGAATAACAAAAAAGATTGGTGACTTCAATTTTTCAGTCTTTAGTCAATATAGTGACTGAAAGGCTGCAGTTAAAAATTGCTAGTGAATGACTGTGACTGCAACGATTTTCAGTCACGATGATTGCAATACTTAACACCTCTGGTAGCATCAACATAACTCATCGTGAATTATTAATTACATATGTACATACCTGCAGATAAATTTTAGAAACCTGCATATGCATACACGAAAATTTAATTTACCTACCAGTAAAACATTCCTGCTTTAGTAACTTTTTCGGTTATAGTATGAAAGACATGAACCTTTTGGTAAAAACTAAAAGCTATTTTTCGCATAAAGGTACGACTTAAATACATCAAGTAATTCAGAAAGAACCTGATCACCTCTCCGAAGGCCAATAATTCTCCTCCCCTCGCTAACGTCTTGGTGGCGCCGTCTACTAAAAGGGTCAGAAACCGGATTCTAGTTCAACAACAAATAGGCTAGCCGGGGAAAGAGCAGCATTTGTTACTGTACGCTTAGCAGATGTAGCTGGAAGAGTAGGCGTAACAGAAACGTTATCAGATACAGCGCTGTTCCTCAAAGCAGAAGGTACTTGATGGCTCATTCTAGCGTGAGAAACTGAACATGACATAACCGAGGCGATGTTGTTAACAGCAGCAGTCGACCCACTCGGGTCGGATGGCTGATCGTTAGTCAATGTGATGATACTTTCCCTCGGAATAGCAGGCGTAGACTCGCCCTGCTCACGAGAAAGGCTTACCAAGAGAGGAACGGGGACAGCTGCAGACTTTTTCCGTGCTCATAACAGCAGTTTTTATTGCATTAACATTATCTGCAATCATATTAATACACTTCGTACTTTTGGTGTCAATGTCAATGTTACTCTTTGGTACAATATTTGCACTAATTTCTCTTTTTATTTCAGTAATTTGTGCAGCTAAGTCTTTAAATTTCGTTATAGATTCCAAACCGAGTTTTTGTGCGATCAATACCGAGTCATATGCTTTACACAGCTTTTCAGGAATATTGGCGCTTTCTATACACAAATAGTTTATATGGCGGTTTGTTTTGAACAATTTGATTTCATATTCAGATATAGAGCCCTCACAGCAAGCACGTTGAAGTCTTCTTTTGCAAAAGCTATTACAAGGCACAACACTCACTTGCAAATAACTCGTCGCACTTGCCACAAAAGTCGCCCATAATGATACTATTAACGATTATTATATAAAATAAAGCGAGAGTAAAACAAAACACGTCTACACTCCATGACTTAACGCGACTTAACGTAATATATACAAAGCTGTTTTGACAATTTTTTTTTTTATTTTTCTATACAATTTATTTTAAATCCTTTCATATTACTTATAATCATTTTTTATACATTCTGGCAAGGATTTAAATAATTGAAATCCTTTATAAAAAAGCGAGCTCTGGGCTCCTCTAATTTTAGTCTAAAATCGTTTAGGTTTCTCAGCTCATACTTTTGAACATCTTTTACATATTCAACTTTATGTGTTAGATATGACGGGGTATTATTGTTCTTAATATTGTTTATCAACAACAACGTATTGAGTTGAAGTCTTTGTGAAATATTTAGTCATTTCATCATCTCATGCAAAATTTTAACCGGGGAATATAATACATTTAAATATACATACATCTCATTCCTTTGTTCTGCAGTTTTTGTAGTCTATTGAGTTGCCTTTAGTTAGAGCATGTGTATAGGATGGTGGAACAGTATTCAGAATATGGTTTTATAATAACATTATCAATCAAGAAGAAGTCTTTTCACCAATTTTATTACATAATATATTCTACATATATGTATGTTCATTGAATTTATTATTTTTGTCTATTATAATACCTAAATATTGTATTTTGTTCACCTTCTTACTACTGATCGTATTTATTTTCAATTCATTTTCCCTACTCTTATTTATTTCCTTCATTTTCGTTTTCTGTTCATTTAACTTTAGTTTATTACTCTTAAGCCTTAATGCATGTATCAAAGTGTCATCAGCATACATTACAATCTTACAGTGATTTAAAACACTTTAGATATTATTTATATAAATAATAAAGAGGAGAGGACGTGGGATTGATCCTTGATCAGTTCAATAAATTATTCCATATCTTTTTAATTTTTTTTTAATATTTCTCTATCTATCTATCCCAAATGCTCTTTAAAAATCAAGGATTGGGCGATGATTTTAGTTTATCTGCTAATGCTTTTCTACTCATTTATTAAGTAGTTTTATGCTGTTTCCCAAGAGTATATCTTTCTTAAACCTGATTGGAATTTCGAAAAAAGCTTTTTATTTTCCTTATATTCCTCCTGCAGTTCATTGACAAACTTATGGAGCAACTTTGCGAAGGTTTTCAAAACATGTATTGGTGTGAAGTCCTCAAATTTTTTTGTTTTTTAACTTTTTCTGTTGTTTGGTCTTTTATACATTTTATTTGTTATTGTTTGGCCATTTCACTATTTATTTTAAATATTTTTGAGCTTTAAGGCCGATTGGTTTATTGGAAAATTATTAGGAAAAAAACAACAATACTCAATGCGGTAGAAGTTATAATACTATTTCGGAAATCACCAGTTTTCATTATCAGACTTCTTTCTTCTTGGCTTCTGCGGAGTCGAACCCGCAGCAACATGCGCAATACTTAAGCCGGCAGCTAAACGCATTCAGCTAATCTTACGCAGTGTGAGCAGTTGTTATTTTTCCTGCTTTCCCTTCACAACTTACTTCAATCAAGTGCGGCTGTACTGTTGCTATTTCTACTTGACTGTGTAGTTGTGGTTTGTACAATTTTGTACACTTAGGCTGATGATGCCCGTTGTGACACCACTGGCGTAAGCCATTTGTATACCCTCCCTTAGAAATTGAGCCATCTTGTACGTTTAATGTAGGATAAAAAGTCCAGAATGCTTGCCGAATTCAAGTCGGTCAAACAGTCCACGAAATGTTTTTTGAAAGAATGGTAGCGCGTCTTGGCCAGGCCTGGGCGGTGGCAGAGGTAGTGTTCAATACTCTCTACATCTTCATTGCGGCAACTGCGGCAGAAATTCTTTGTAGGCCAGTCTCTTTCCATGGGTGCCCATGAGGCAGTACCCGGTTATCACTCCGACCACTAGCCTAAGAGAGTAGCGGTCAAGCATAGTGAGAGCTTTAGAGCGCTTCATATCGACCACTGGCCAGATTTGTCCAGTGATATGACAGGTGGTGTCCGAGGCCCACCTAAAATTTACCTTCTCCATAAGCTCAGATCTAATTCTGTGTTTGTAGGATGTAAGAGGTATGCCCACATCTGGGGCCAAGTTAATTAAGAGTAATTCCGTCCATTTCCTTGCCAGCTTGTCAGCAAGGCAGTTGCCAGGAATGTCTTCACGGAGCACATTTCTGCTAGCCGGTTTGGAGTCTTTCTGCATTTAATGGCTACCTTGGAGGTTGTACCGTAAGAATATAAAGATTTAAAGCAGCCTGGCTGTCTGAGTATATTGTTACGCCACGTTCTAAAGGAGCGTGGGTTATAATGCTAAGAGCTGCATATGTTATTGCAGTGGCCCGGTAACCGAAAGCTGCGGTTTAGATTGCATCCACCTGAGTGAATTCCGCTTCCTACTCGCCCGTTTAGCTTGGTACCGTCTGTGTATACAGCCGTCGACTCTGGGTCCAGGTCCACGGCTGCTATCCACTCGTTCGTCTCCGGAATTCTTGTGGAAAACTTATTTCCAAAACATAGAAAACGGGTGGTATAGTCCAGTTTACTTAGGTTATCCGGCTGAGTTTCGAGGACATTTGCGTTTCCGGTTCTTCTTTCTCTAAACGACTGGATCGAATTTTGCGTGACTGCACTACAGCTTGCCAGGAATTTCCACTGGTTGAAGATTTAACATTATTTCCATAGATTTGGTGGGTGTAGATTGCAGTGATCCCGTGATAAGCATCGAGGCTGTCCTCTGTACCCGCCTAACTGCTCTCGGCAGAGTGCTGCCCAAAATCGGCCACCATACGGCAACTCAAATAATGGGTCTAACCACAGCTGTATACATCCAGTGTACGATGTGTGGCTTTATTCCCCATTTCTTCCCTACGGCGGTCTTGCACACATAGGGGTCATTTATGGCCTTCCTGGAGCGGTCTTCAGTATTCTGCCTCCAGTCAAGGTTTTTTTATCTAGAATGACTCCTAGGTATTTGAGCATGGTTGCAAGGGTTAATATTACCCCATGTACATTTGGTAGTTAGAAGGTAGGAATTTTATATTTCCTCGTGAAGAGCACAACCTCGGTCTTCGTAGGGTTGCAAGAGTTCTGAGGATGAAAGAGGTAAGGCTTATAGGTCTGAAATCATTCGGTTTCGCATGGCAGGCCTTGCCTGCTTTTGGTAAACCACCTTTGCCTTTGTCCATTCGTGTGGGATGTGGGTGTATCTAAGGCAGGAAGTATAGACTTGGGTCAGCAGAGGACATAAAATGTCTCTGGCCGTTTGTAACTGTGCGAGAAAGATTCCGTCTAGTCCTGGAGATTTGTATGGTTGGAAGGAGGACTTGGCAATTTACCTTACCATAACTCACAATGTCCCGTGCGGAGCTCATTTGGAGAGAGTTAGTGTTGTAGCCACGTCGGATGTTAGGCTTGTCAGAACACCCGGGAAAGTGTGTAGACATTAGTAGCTCCAACATTTCACTACACGAGGATGTCCAGTCTCCGTTTGGTTTTTAAATAGAGTTCATGTTTGAAGCATTTTTCGAAAGAAGCCTTCTCAGCCTATTGGCTTCGGAGTTCTCTTCATGTTGCCCCGGTTGCAAATAAAAATATTGTTTGATAAAATAAAATCAAGTAAACACTCACCACGAGGATTGGTGTTAGTAGAGCCCCATATTTCATGATGGGAGTCTTTTTCTGGAAGCCTCCTTAAATGCTTCCTGCAGTCTGGCCGGTGGGAGAAGTTGGCTGTCGTATTCAATATAACTTGCCGAAAACCAAGCAATGATTTCCTTCAGTTGGACGCTGATGCTCACGGAATCTTCGTCACTGTATTGAGAAAGAAGAATTAAAGTAAAAACTTTTTTGATAAGAATACATGCTCTGATCCTACCTGCTACTGGAGCTGCCATCACTGTGTAGGAATCAGAGTTGAGTCCGCAAACCCTGTTTCTTGCGATCCATGGTTCTTGGACTAAAATTACGTTCTCAGTCTTTTCGCTGAGACAAAGAAGTAGGGCCGCCGAGGCTGCCTAGAAGTGGTGAAGATTAATCTGCAGAATCTGGACCATCCCTAGAATCTGCAAAGTCTATTGCCTCTGGCTCTTCCCTCTCGGCGGCGGGTATGTCGGGTATCGCTCACGGTGTCTGTCGCGGTATCTGATTCGTCCTCTGGGACGCCTTCAGTAGCGCTCATCCGCACAAGACACGAGCTTAATTCGTCCTTGATGCCAACCGCAAAAAATAAAATGCATGAGTTGTCTTTAAAATCAACCCTGTGGTGGATAAAAAAATAAACGGAAAATTATGCAAACGTATTTTCAAAGAAAAATGGTTTCGGTAACATTATGAAATATTTTTTATTAACATTTATGAATATTATTTAATATGAAATAGTTAGAAAATATTTTAAATGAAATCCCTGGTCAATCACTTTTTATCTATAGTATACATATATATATATATGTATGTATGTACATACATATATACTCGTATGCATGTATGCAAGAATGGTAGAAAACTGCTCGCAGCATCGTGGTATGTACATATGGATGTATTTATGTTTATATGTACACATGTACTCGTACATATGTATGCTTTTCTAAAATTTATATTTATTATTTATTACGGTCTGCAAATATACATGTATTCAACAATTAACTTATTAGGTACAATATTTACTGTAAAAGCTAAAACGTATTATAAGTAAGAAGCGTATTTTTACAATCACATATTCATTGAGATAGTACACATTTATACACATTTTTATTCTATAGCAATATAATTTGTAATTTCTGTCGATGAGTATTTTTTTTTATTGACGATGTCGAATAGGCCATGATTCAATTATTAAAGGTTTGGTAACTAAGCAGCTAGCTCCCTCACTTTTTGTCTAACGGCTCCCTTAGCATCAAAACCGTGTTGCTTCTTAAAAATAATAATAGTAGGTAGTTACCTCAAAACTTTTCAATACCAAAAACTAACAGGCAACACTTTTTGTTTCTTATGTGCGCGTAAACAGTAAGTTTAAGTCCGGATTTTAGTGACAGCCTTTTTTCTGCTTACAATCAATCCCCGTCTTGTAAATATTTCATGTAAATGTGTATAAATGACCGCGCTTTTTCATTGAACGCTTTTCACGCACATATAAATTCGATGTGACAGAGTGCAAAGTTTTGTAATTTTTTGGAAGGAATAAGTTAAAATAAATTAAAAATAATGTGACATAATAATCATCCAAATGCCAAAAACAAGAATTTGTAAGAACTAAATTATTAAGTAATGAAGTTTGATTTATTTTTCTTTAAATATATAAAGATTCTCTTTCTAAAATCTCGTATTATTGTGATTTTCATAATCCTACAACTCCATTTACTCCATAAAGTCACTTACTATTTATCGGAAAAAATTGTTGGTCCTTTCAACGTCCAGGGGTTCAACACAATATTAAGAATAACCCTAATACCGATTATACTCGTATTTGTTTTATACCATAAAATCGTTTAGTTCATGGGACAAATAGATTGAAAATTTATTCGCTACTTAAAAATTTTAGAAAAAATGTATACTAAGAAGTTCATAATTATTAAAATTTTGACAGCGTAGCTATTGTATTTCTTGATTTAAATGAAATGTCTTCGAAATTTTTAATTTGAAAAATCACTAACATTTTACTACTTATTATTTACTTTTTAAGAGAGGGTAACAAAATCTTACCCGTTTTCCATACTTCGTAAAACAACCCTTTATAAGGGAGTGTCAAAATTCGAATGTCATTATTTACCTAACCTTTTATAATTGAATCATGGAATAGGCGAGATTCCGAGCATCATCGTATCTGCCCTATGGCGGCGACAGGTGGTCTGAGTTCAATTGAAGAGTTCCCGAGTCATACTGATAACAGACTTCTCGATGAGTTGTGTACATATTATTTCTGCTGTCGGAATGGACGAGATTCCATGCACCATCGCATATTCCCCGCTCTATGCTCGACAGCGGTTTATTTCTCAAATGTAACAGGCTTTTTGATAAACACCACCTTATATAAGCTCTCGAAATGGAAGAGACTCCGAGCAGCATCGCATCTTCCGACGCAGGTTGTTTATTTCGCAGGTATAACAGGCTTTTTGGTCACAAGTTTCCAAGACAACCTTTTATTGGGTTCCTTTGACATACACAGGTGATCTGAATGATTTAGTTCCAGAATTGCTCTGGTGGAAAGGATAGAAATGACTTATTTCCATGCTGAACCTTTTTATCTTATAGGTAATGTCCGGCAGTGATCAGCTAGTAGCCTCTTGAAGGTAGTAGTGTTATTACAATTTCTTATTAAACTTGGTAGCTCATTAAAACATTTCAATCCTTTGTAAAAAACATTTTTCTTATCAACTTCTGTTTTGTATGGTAGTAGCCTGAAACTAATACTTTCCCTGAGTATATATAAGTACGGTGTTTTTATGTATGTATCGAAGACTATCACTTCAATAATCCGGCAGGCTACCCTGTTTTATACTAAACACGAATTTCATGGCGTGAACGAATATTTGCTGTTTCACGCTCAGGGACAAATCTCTGTATCTCAATAACGGTGTAATATATCATCACAAAACTTGGTGGACATATTTATTTATTAATTTATTTAATCAACAAACAAAATGGTTCTAGACTATGTGATAAGTATACATACATAATATTTTGAAATAAAATAAAAAGAGTGAAAAAATAAGGATAGAGGAAACTCCTATGACAAGTGCCTTAAGAGTTCATTCTTAAAAGCTAGTTTTGACAAAAAAAATCAATGTTTAAGACTGAAGAAAAAGTATTAAAATGAGAAAGTGCTCTTCGCAAAGGGGCATTCATTCCATAAACAGTTTTAGCAACACCCAAAAAAAACATTTCATTACAGCGAAGAATTCGTGAAGGAACATTACAGGAAATCTTCATTAGAAGGTACGGGCAATCAATACCACCTGTAATTAAATCAAAAACAAAGCACATTGATAACAAAGAATGCCTAGACTCTAATGACATTAGATTAATCAACAAACAACGAGAACGATAATACGGTAAGGTGTCACTAAATCACAAGGAGTGCAAAGCAAAGCGTATAAAAGCCCTTTGTACAGACTCCAGTCTATTAACATAAATTGCATGGAAAGGGCGCCGGATAAATTCCGCATATTCTAAATTAGACCGAACCAAAGACGAGTACAGCAGTTTGAGTGTATATGGATCGGAGAATGAAGAACAATTACGACGAATAAATGCTAACATCGCGAATGATTTATTTACTATGAAATTAATGTGAGTGGTGAAAGAGAGTTTGGAGTCAAAATAAACCCCCAAATCTTTAAACTCACTAACTAATTTAAGTGGTACATTTGAGATTCGGTAAGAGGTAGGAACAATACTAATATGTTTCGAATAAGAGGTATAGTGACATTTCCTAGTATTGAGTAACAAATTATTACGCATACTCCAACATTATAAGCTTTCAAGCTCCCCCTGGAGAATGAAAGACTCTTCCAAACATTTAATTTCATAGTAAATCTTCAGATCGTCTGCATATAGGAGGAAATTACATTTAATAAAACAGGAGGAAATATCATTTATGAAAAGCACATATAATAATGGACCTAGGACACTACCTTGAGGAACACCAGAAGAAGCAACAAAAGAATAAGACGAAACATTATCAACTCGAACGATACAGATTCTATTATCCAGATAGGATGTAATCCACTTTAAGAAATCGGAATGAAAGCCTAAAGCTGCAAGTTTATCTATTAAAATTCTATGAGATACCCTGTCAAAGGCCTTAGAGAAATCGGTGTAAATTGTATCGATTTGGAATCCCTTTTGAAAAGTTTGCAAGCAATCCTCCGTAAAATTTGCCAAGTTGGTTAACGTAGATCTACCCGTAATGAACCCATGCTGATTAGGGGATAACAAATGTTTAGAGCATAGTAAATTTTATCCTTAACGATGCACTCAAACAGTTTTGATACTGTGGTTAGTTTGGAAATGGGCCTATAATTCTTAACGTCATTTTTGTTTCCACTTTTATGGATAGGTGTAATAAAAGTAGATTTCCAGTCATCAAGAAAAACACCAGCAGAAAGTGAGCTGTTAAAAATATGCCTCAATGGCGCAATCAGTGCGGGACAATGTTTGAATAAAATTACTGAAAATCCATCTTCATCAGCCAAAAAAAAAGAATTATTTATTGCCGGTTCAATTACAGAATTAAAAAATTTTTCATCTTATCCAAACCAGAGATCGCATTTAAGATTTTATCTTTGTGCTCACACTGACCCAAATAATTAGCGCACAGAGACATTATTGCGAATAATTA
Source organism: Philophylla caesio (assembly GCA_963971545.1). NCBI lineage: Eukaryota > Metazoa > Arthropoda > Insecta > Diptera > Tephritidae > Philophylla > Philophylla caesio. The sequence goes on along the minus strand of OZ020608.1, from coordinate 33,119,128 downwards.
CAACTTAAGTTAGAGCGAAAGAAAACACGACCGGACTTGGTGCTCGTATTGATCCATGATATCGCTATTATTATCATAGAAAATTTTCGAAATCGGATCATAACCACGCCTACTCCCCATATAACGGAAGTTTTGGAAAATTCAAAAACTCCGTTTTTCGGTATCTATTACAGCAAATTGAGTGAAATTTGGTATTTGGAGCAATTTTGAACTAAGAAATTAGGTAATTATAAAATTTTGAAAAATAGGCGTTGCCACGCCCACTTATGAAAAATGTTCTGCATCTCAATAACAGTATTAATTATCGTCACAAAATTTGGTGGACATATTTTCCTTGATATGGCTATTATTATTGTAGAAAATTTTTGAAATCGGATCATAACCACCCCCACCTCCAATATAACGGAAGTTTTGAAAAATGCAAAAACTTCAGTTTTCGGTATCTATTAAAACAAATTGAGTGAAGTTCGGTGTTTGGAGCGATTTTAAACTAAGAAATTTGGTATATATGTAATTTTGAAAAAAGGGCGTTACCACGCCCACTTATAAAAAAATATCTGTATCTTAATAACGGTGTAAGGTATTGTGACAAAATTTGGTGAACAAATATTCCTAAATATCACTGTTATCATTTTTGAAATCGGACCATAACTTCGCCCACCTCCCATATAACGGAAATTTTGAAAAATGCAAAAATTTTGTTTTTTCTTTATCTATTAAAACATATTAATTAAAATTTGATATTCAGAGAGATAGGTTCTATAGAAACTTGACTTTTATGAAATTTAAAAAAATGGGCGTTACCTTATCATTTTTAATATTTATAATTAAGCAAAGAAAGACGCTTTTTATTTTTTAGGATTATAAATTTTGTATTACCTAGTATATATTAGTTGCGGAGTAAATTTTTTTTATGTGAAAATATAAATAAAACAACATTATTATAGTGGAAACTCCAACGAGAAAAACCACTTTTATTTCCTCATGATCGACAAAAACCAGATGTTAAACAATTTTATATAGTTTTCGGCATGATTGGTCGATATACAACTTTAAAAAGGAATCGGTGGCTTTATAGTTGGACTAGGAAACACCAAACATTCGAAAGAACCTGTAAACAAAAACGTTCAATTATTAAAGCACTTATGCTATTATTACAATTGCTATTATTTAATTTAACTTTTGTGTAAGGGTGCCTTTGTAATCGTTGTTTATATTTAAAAGAACCATGGATAGATGATGGAAATGAATATACAAATTTATATAGTAATATTTCGCTGCGCTGAAATATATTCTGCAAACAAATGGATTTATCATTAATGTGAACAAATCAAAACAAAACTGATATATACTCACCAGATCCTCGGCAAGAATTTGCAAATAATGTTGCACAGAAGAGTTCGCTTTTTATAATTGATGCTTAACTTTAAGATATCCATAATTGAAAAGTTGCTATATTTTTATGAAATAATGTAAGTTTTTTGTAAAACTTACTTGAATTCACGCAATCACAAAATCAAAAGACAATAGTGAAAAAAATTATAAATGAGACAAACGAGCCAACGGATTCGGAAGTACATAAACAAATATCAATCAATCTCAATGTTTCTTAAACACCACAATGAGAACACTTGACAAATGTTCATAAACTCCAAACCACAAACTCGAGTTTACGTCTGTAAGTATCTCAACAACGATGTAAGGTATCGTCACAAAATTTGGGGAACATATTGTCTTTGATATCACTAGCATCACTGTCAATAATTTTTGAAATCGGAACATAACTACGCCCAACTTCGTTTTGCAGTATTTATTGGAACAAATTAAGCAAAGTTTAATACTAGCAGCAATTTGAAACAAAGAAACAGGGTTTTTTTGAAATTATGGGCAATTATGGTTTCGCTCGAATTTAGCTTTTCTTACTTGTTCACAGTAAGTTTAAGTTTATTTACGCTTAGTCATTTATATAAGCAGTCAAGATCTTCTTGCATCTGTGCCCATGGTGAAATTATATACAGGTGAAGTCAATAAATGACATAATTGTAAATCTTGGCATTTCTCGCTGTGTTAATTTCAGTAATGTACACTTAGTCAATATTCTATTACTTTTCCATACAAAATAAATAAAATGGTACTTTTGTGAACAAAAATTTTGCATTGAGATTACTAACAAACTGACAATAGTTTATTTACATTTTGCTTTTACAAAATTGTTACATTAAAATATAATATATAAATATTATGTATAAATAAGATGTACATACAAACATACATATGTATGTATATTCAAATTCATATCTTTACAGAATGTTTTTCACGATTTTGCCATCGCTGCCCAACTATCCTGGCTGCTGTATTCAGCACACTCTTGGGTTTCTGCATGCATTGACAAGTTCTTGAAAAATATGGTTCACAAAACGTATAAACGCTGATGGAGAATTAGTAAATCCAAAAGGCGCTCTATTAAACTCAAAAAGTCCTTCACGCGTGACGAACGCTGTATATGCTCTGCTGCTTTCTTCGACGGGAACATTGAAAGCCTGTTTTCCAGATTCATAACCGTAAACCAACGTGCCTCCTGCAGCTTAACTATGACGTCTTCGATGAGTGGCACTGGAAAGCAGTCATCCAGTACCATACTGTTTAATTTTCTGTAGTCTATGCAAACTCTGAGGGTATGATCCTTTTTTTTAACAACGACCACTCTACTAGCTACGTTCGATGACGACTTCCGTACAATGTCCTGCTTCAGCCATTTGTCGACCTGATTTTTAACTGCTTCGTCTGCTGATAAGCGACTCGGTGACTGACGAAATGGTTGAATAACACCATCAGGAATGATTTTGAGCTCTACAGGGCATTGTTTCGGTGCTAAAACCTGCTTCTCAAAGTCATTTATTGCTCAATACAATCAAGATATTGTGGTGGATCTATAATGACCGCAACACTGCCGCAGCTTCAACACCACCTGTAGCAGCTTCACCACTCATAAGCAACATGTACTCATGAAACGATTCATCGTTGTTCTTTTTACGGTCTGAACTGCAAATGTACATCAGTACTTCGCAGATTGCGTGGAACTCATCCGTTAGTGCCTGCTTTAAACCGTCATAATCCTTACAGTTCTGCTTGTACAAGCAATCTTGCCGCACCACACATTTTGTCTTTAGCCTGAACATATTTCTGCTTTGCAGTGAGTTCATAGGCATCGGCATTTTTTTTTTTTTTTTCAAAATTATCAAACCACTTTTGCACACTTTAGCAGGACTGCTAATTTTATCGTTCTGCGTCTGTGATTTGAGGTAAGGACGGTGTAAAATTATTTAAAGTTTTGCAATAAGTTGTGAAAACATTTTTAGATAAACCTAAAAAATAAAATTGATAAATTATTGAATTTATTGAATTATTGATTACATAACCTAATACTACATTAACTTGATTTTTCTCAAATCAAATAAATACGATCAACTTCTCAGTTAAATTAAACAATATCCTCCTATCAATATCCTGAATTTCAAAAAGCACTGCACATGTCAAATTGAGAGATTATAAGAATCGATACCGAACTGATTCAGCAATAGTTCCCCTGTCCTGTCCTGTTTTTTTGTGACGGAAATTTGGTCACCCTTATATTAGGTTACGCATGCAGAAATGCCACTAAAACTATTCTAGGAAAACTTTGCTTCAATTTATAGATATACAGACGTGCTTCCAGTTTCACATTTCAATTCCACAATGTTTAAATAAAAACTTCCTAAGGAAGTGAATTAGTGTGCTCCCAATTTCATACATATCGGTTATCGCTGTGGCAATTCACAAACAACTGTTGTTGAAATTTCACTTTCGGATTCAGCTAACTACCTATGTATGCTTTTTTGAAGAGTCAATGAATAACTAATACAGAAATGTCATTAATCGCTTCTACAAACATCAAACGATTTTTTAAAAATGATTCCAATCAAAAATAATTAAACATTCACACACTTTTTGTTATTTACTTTTCATTTCACATACAACCAAGCATTCGGATTCAACTCACAAAAATGTATGTGAACGTGAAATTGGGAGCACCAAACATGTTAATTTAAACCAAATCCACAGGGAAATTTGTGAATGTGAAACTGTGAGCACGACTGATAGTTTCGCTTACGCTCCATGCCGGGCAGTTATTTAAGGAAATTCATATATTACCTGCTTTTTTTTTACAAATTTAACTGAAACCAATGAATGAAATGAAGAAGAAAACTCACTACCAAGAAGTTTACTACCCAGGGTTGCGTACTTGTACACAAGGGTATTATAACTTTGTTCGCATAACGGTTGTTTGTAACAGCAAGAAATAATCGAGATAGATATAGACATATGTATGTACTTATATGTATATACTTAAATGATCAGAATGAAAAGCGGAACCGATTTAGCTATGACTGTCTGTCCGTGGTTACAATAATTGAAGTAAAAATTGAGATATCTCGATGAAATTATGTATTGAAAATGGTCAAGATCGGTGAATAACCACGCCCACCTCCCATATAACGAAAATTTTTGAAAAATACAAAACTCCGTTTTTTTGGTATCCATTAAAGCTAATTGAGTGAAATTTGGTATTTGGAGCGATTTTGAACTAAGAAATAAAGCGTTTTTAAAAATTAAAAAAATGGGCTTTGCCACGCCACCTTAGGAAAAAATTGCTGTATCTCAATAACGGGCTAAGGTATTGTCACAAAATTTGGTGAACAAGTTTTCCTCAATATCGCTGTTATCATCGTTAAAAATTTTGCCACGCCCACTTAGGAAAAAATGTCTGTATCTCAATAACGGTGTAATTTGGTGAACAAATTTTCCTCAATATCGCTGTTATCATCGTTAAAAATTTTGCCACTCCCACTTAGGAACAAATTTATGTATCTCAATAACGGTGTAAGGTAACGTCACAAAATTCGGTAAACAAATTTCCCTCAATATCGCTGTTATCATCGTTCAAAAATTTTATAAAAAATCGTCTGTAGGTATTTCAATAACGATGTAAGGTATCGTCCCAAAATTTGGTGAAGATATTGTCCTTAATATCACTAGCATCACTGTCAATAATTTTTGAAATCGGACCATAAGCCCAACATATAACGGAAATTTTGAAAAATGCAAAAACTTCGTTTTTCAGTATTTATTGGAACAAATTGAATAAATGTTAATACTAGCAGCGATTTGAAACAAAGAAACGGGGTTTTTATGAAATTATGTGCACCGCCCATACAGAAATACATCGCGAGGGTATATAAAATTCGGTTTCGCCTGAATTTAGCTTTTCTTACATCTTATGTACACGTTGCACAATGGGGCAGCAGACCAGAAAAGTTGGCAAAAACTAATTTTTTCAAAATAGCCGGTAGCACTTTTCGTTTATTGCTTTGGATTTATGAATATACTAGCAACAATAAACCAACGGTTTTTCAATGTCATTTTCACCACCTCTCTTTTCAGAGCCTTACAAACACAGAGCTTATTTTCGCAATAAGTGCAGTTTGATTTTTGTGCATTTTCTATTCACAGTTTGAATATATATTTTCCAGTCGCTGACTATAATTTAGCAACTTTAATTATGGAACCATCAACATCGGGTATTTATAAAGATTCATTTATATTCACTTTGTGCGTAATTGTGATTTTCACATTTTGGTCGTTTTTTTTCGGAAACCTACCTTAATAAGTTTATTTTCCTACAGTTTAAGTTTTAAAAATTGGAAAAGTTAGTTAGCCCGGCATGATCGGCCGGAAATTTTTTAATTATCCTGTAATATGTATATTTATGTACTTAATTGGAAAAAAAAATTGTGCGGATTTTTTGCGTTTTGGCATTTGCTCGCATTTATGTATGTGCCTATGTACTACCTTTTGTTGTAGTTTAGTTCGAAGCTTCTTTTACTTTGTTTTGATTATTTGTTTGTCAAACGTCAACTACAAGTACAAATGTGAACTGCATTGATCTTTATTATTTTAGTTGTAAATCGTTAAATAGAATCCAGTGTTGCCATACTATCTTAATTTTATAATCTTTTAGTGGTTGATTTAACTTTTCATTTCAGGTGTTAGTTCAAAAACAATTTTTGTCAATCGTAGGGAGCTCATTCAAATAATAATGTGAAAAAATCACAACTGATGAAAAGTTTATTTTTTTTTTAAATTAAATTAGAAAAACAAACAAAATTTCAGCAAGTGACTAAAGAAGAATTGAATAAAACATTGAACCGCCTGAAGTCTGAATTTAAACTTCGTTGGAACAAATCGTACCGAAAAATAGACGTTTTTAATGAAATTAATAAAACATGGCTGGATTGCTCAATTTGTTTTATGAAAAATTCAAGCCGAAAAGGTGGTCGGCCTGAGAGATCTTTTGAAGAAAGCTCAGAGCGTACCAAACGAATGAAAACAAAAGATTTGAGGGAATCTACGCCAGTTGATGTCCTGAGTTATGCTACTCAAATGAAATTAAGGGAATCGGGTGAAGTGAAGGCATCAAAACTTTTGATGAAAAGCTTATCTCAGAATTATGATAGCGCAAATATGTGTTCAAAAACTTCATCAGGCCATTACGAAAGTACTTGTTTGTCAGGTGAAGATGCTTTGGCTGTCGTGGTAGATGCCAAGTTGACAAGGAATCAGTACAATATAATAAGATTGGCTGCTCGGGATAAATTTCCTTCCTATATAGTAATACAGGAAGAAAAAAAGAAATGTTATTCTTCCAAAGAACACATCAAGGCAACTAATACGCTTGTATGTGCAACTTTACAATCCTTACTAGACCACACAATATGTCGTCTGATTATTGCACAGAGGACTGTAATAGATTCCATTCCCGCAAAGGATTAACACAAATTGCGTATGTACACAAAGTGGGGATTCGATGGCAGCTCAGGCCATAGCTCATATAAGCAAGTATTTCATGGTATTGAAGCTTCTGATTCTGCTGTTTTCATAACTAGTATTGTGCCTATTCGTATTGTGTTGGGCGAAAAAGTTGTTTGGCAAAATCCTGCTCCATCTTCGACGCGCTATTGCAGGCCTTTGAAAATTGAATTTATTAAGGAATCCTCTGAAGTTTCAATAGCGGAGAAAAACAGAGTTACTGAAGAGATTTGAAATCTTAAAAAATCTAAAACGATATGTGATGGAAAATCTATTGAAGTTGAGCACGCTTTACTTTTTACTATGGTGGATGGGAAAGTTTGTAATGCGATAACCCAGACGACATCCACTCAAAAGTGCTACATTTGTAGTGCAACATCAAAAGATTTTAACAATATTGACAAAATGGTGAAACGAGAAATACATACAGATAACTTAAGCTTTGGACTATCAATATTGCACGGATGGATAAGATTCTTTGAGTGTCTTTTGCAACTGTCTTATAAACTGCCAGTAGAAAAATGGCAAGTTCGAAATGACTTGGAAAAAAATATTGTTGCTGAAAATAAAAAAACGAATACAAAACGAATTTAAAAACCGCTGCGGTTTGATTGTTGATGTTCCAAAGCCAGGGTTTGGAAATTCTAATGATGGCAACACAGCGCGACGATTCTTTAGGGAGGCAGAGGTTTCGGCCGAAATTACAAAATTGGATTTAACTTTGATTAAAAGATTGAACAATATATTAATAACTGTAGCCAGCGGACATGAAATAAATGTTGAAAAGTTCACGAAGTATTGCCAGGACACTGCTAGGTACTTTGTGGATAAATACCCTTGGTATCGTATGCCTCCAACAATGCATAAGTTTTTAATACATGGCCCTGAAATAATTTCTCACGCTTTACTACCAATCGGCCAATTATCGGAAGAAGTTCAAGAGGCTTGCAACAAGGATTTTAAAAGATATCGCGAACACCATTCAAGAAAATGCGGCCGTGTGGAAACTAATATTGACATATTCAATTCATTTATGCTAAGGTCTGATCCGGTAATAAGTTCAAAGAGAAAATTCAAAAGAACTAATAACCAAAAGTTACCAACTGAAGTATTGGAATTATTGATATGTCCACTTATTCCTAATAACGATGAAGAATATGATGATATTTACGATGATGACGGTCAACAAAACGAAAATTGGTCTAGTGATGAAGGTAGCAATAGCAACTAAATACTTCCTAAGTTACTTTCAAATAATTTGTTTATTTTGTTAAAATAATTTCTTTTGTATTCTTTAAATTATTTTTATAGTTTAATTGTTATTATTGAAATAAAATAAAATAAAAAATAAAGCAGTCGCCACCAATCACTATATGAACGGTTCAGGTAAATCTGATACAGTCTAAAAACTTCGGTTGTAAGCGCAATATTCTGAAATTTGGTACACATACTTACTTTAGTAAGAGGAATCAGGGTACCAATTTCCAACTTCCTAGCTTAAGCCGTTTAGTTGATGCCAACTTTTAGGTCATTCTGCCCCACTGTGCGTTGGTTGTAGGGGAATTGTGGTGTGCCATTGAATAATCTTTCTAATATGCAAATAACAACAGTCGTCATATGTTTTCGCTATACATTTTTCGCTTTAAGTAATAATTGGATAGCATATCTTCACTGATTAATGCAAATATTTCACATTCTACTAAACTTTTTAGGTGATTTTCAAAGTTCATTATGAAATATTATAGCACACAACTCTTTTATAGTATATTGCACACTACCTTTCATTATCAACCTAGGAAAATCTTATCGTTGAGAAGGACTTCCGTTTTTACTGGATATACTGTGGTTGTGCTGTACGCATTGTCTGGGGAGGCTTGTATATTTATAAGAGGCAAGCGCACGAATACTTAGACAAAATTAATGCGCTTGTAATGGTAGCTCTGCCAACGTTGTGCATCACGGATCTCAATACATATTAGCATGGCATTTATTTATAACATTTAAAATTTTGCCCAAAAATCTGATGTATGTATATTTATTTTTGAAATATACCTTGTATGCATATACATATGTATTCCCACCTGGAGACTGCCAAAGCTAAACAGCACGGAACTTAAACCTAAAGACCACGCCAAGTATCTTGAAGTGAATTTGGAGAGTGAACTGCTGTGAAAGCGCAATGTTGAGGAGAAGACGAAAAATGCGCTATACGCATGCAAAAAGATGCTGGGTGCTGAGCTTGTCTCCCACCCTAACTCATTGGTGCTACATAGCAATAATGAGACTAATTTTAACTCTACGGCACACTGGTGTGGTGGACCACAACAATAAAATCCACTTATCTCAAACCAATGGAAAGAATTCAGCACCTCGCTTTACTATGTAACTATAATGGTGCGCCGAAATTCACTGCAACGACCGCGCTGGAAAATATACTTACATGTCGTCAATCGACCGTGCCGGAAAGAGCCTCGCAGTTAAGGCTGCTGGGGGCAGGCGAGTTTACTTAGAAAACATTTGGATTTCTGTAGCCAAACGAGTTACGGTCGATACGGACATTGCACCGCGTCTCATTTGGAAAAAGAGGTTCCGGACCACTATCGAAAAAGATGGGTGGCGGAAAGGCATGAAGCCTACCCGGAAGACTTTCAACATATTTACGAACGGCTCTACAATCAAAGACAGTCTACACCGTGGATATACTGGGCAGCAGCAAACAGGAGGCTACATATCTATTGGTTATCTGGTCATAGGGGCATAGTGGGAAACGAAATTGCCATAAGCGCGATTAACTTAGAACTCGAACTAGAAAATTATACACAGAAACTTTTACAAACTCTATATAATGAAATAGACGAGGAGATGAAAAGACAAGCGATCAGCAGGTGAAATGCTTTAACCACATGCAAATGTGCACACCAAACGAAGGCACGCAAGCTCGATGGGTACTATCGCTGTCAAGAAAAGACAGTTGTAATAGTTGTCAGTTAAATTCTTATGTATGTACATACATATTTATTACAAAAATTTAAATTTGAATTAAATTGAACAATGCCTTTTTGATTTTTAGGTGTGATGAGGCAAGACGGCGAGTTATTGCGCGTTCAAAACAAAAAAACGTGATCTAAGATCACATGTGGACATATTCCGACAACTGAACTCTAAGAAAGTTTTCTCTTTAATGAAATTTGCTTCATATAACCCAAGCGACATATAAACATGTCTATCATTTTTAGGTTTATAGAGTCATATCGCGTAAACAAAGAAATTTTTCAAATGCTGCTAAATAAAATATGCAGTTAGTTAGCAGATGTACCTTTTTTAATACTAATAGGTGTGCAGTTATAATATGGAAATACAGGCGGTAGATGCAAGTCATCCGGGCTCTTGCCATAATTTCTTCATTTGGAATCAAAGTTACGCACGGCTATTTTATAGCAACAATCGCACTCAAAATACGTGGATTTTGGCAGATTCTGGTTATGCTTTGGACAATTTCATATTGACACCATACAGAAGTTCACAGCATAGATATGTAGAACATGCATTCAACGAAAGGTATACTGCTGCTCGCAATATAATTGAACGCACAATCGGTTTGTTAAAAAGCCGTTTTCGATGCTTGGAACTATACATTATGTACGCCGCCCGTAATTTCCAACTTATTTCTTCCTTGCTCCGTGTCGTACCACAGTATGCGATCTTGGAAGTAGCTCCTCATTAGCCGTCGCAAGTAGTGTGATACTCCTGCGCTCTAAGGCGTCCAAAATTTTTGCCCAGTTAGCCGAGTTGAATACGTTTTTGACATCGAGCGTTAAAATCAAACAGTACTGTTATGTTCCACCTAGCCATCTGGACCCACTGGTTGCTTTTCTCGCTAGCTGAATTACTTCTGTTACAGCCTGCACGGTAGATCTTCCCTTCCTGAAGCCATATTGCTCATTTGAGATACCACCCAGGGTCTCCATCTCAACGTCCATCCTGTTGGAGATAATACAATCGGGACCAGGCGCTTTTTTACGCTTTTTGCGGCTTGAGTGACTTCATCAGCCGTTACCTTGTCAAATAGGTGCAGATTTACATCGTGTACTGGAGAAACCAGCCGTCTTTGTTTGGGAAACAGAGTATCTACTACTGTTTGTAGAAACAGTGGGCACGTTGGAACTGCAGCTTTGGTGGTTTTGAGCTTCTTTATTACAACTTTGTATGCCGTTCCCCAAGGATTTTCTTTCGCATCATTGCACAGCTCGAGGAAACACTGACGCTTGCTTTCCTTGATATCTTTTTTAAACAAGTTTTGTGCGGTCTTATATATAATTTGGCATTCTAGAAAATTAATCCTTCATCTTGCACGTTGAAAGGATCTCCTAACTTGCAAGCAGTTCTTTCTCAAAGCTTCGATGCGCTCATTCCACCAATAGACGGCATTGAAGAGTTTATAAGAGGAGTTTCTCTTCATCGACGCGTCGCAAGCAGCCCTGACGTCTGTTATTAGCTTCTTCGCCATGATTTCTGCCGACCCCTGGTACTGTGATGTGGAAAACGCTTCCGCAAACCGATCGGCGTCGAAGGATGTTAATTTCCAGCCCCGGAAGTTCCTACCCGATCTGCCCGTTGGGGTTTTTCAGTACCACGATTTATTTGGCAGATAATTGCGGCGTGATCGCTTTGGGTGTAACAGTCGCTCACTTCCCATTCCGCTTTTCTAAACATACTCCTGCTAACGAACGTGAGGTCGATAATTGACCCAAATCGTTTCGGTTGAAAGTGTATTGAGTGCCCGTGTTTAACAAGGCAACGTCTAGGCATGCCAGCGCCTCCAAAAGAGCTTTGCCTCTTGGAAACGTTCTAGAGCAGCCCTATTCCTAATTTTTCGGACGGCGTCGCTGAAACTTATTAGGCTGTCTTCCGTCTTAACCATCCTCAGAATGTCAGCGTATGAGCAATCTCCAACCCTTTTAACCACGATGGCATCAGGACGAGCAGTCTAAATTTTTTGGCGCTTTTGTCTCACGACTTTCGTCCACTCCTGTTCATGCGCCTCTAGGCGCAGTTTTCCTGCCGGGTTTTTCGTGATTCTTCCTTTCCCTATGTTCGACTCTTCGTTAGCCTTTTGGTTGCCAAGTCTCTTTTTTTTTGTTTTTTGTTCCGACTCATTTCGAGGAGAAGGAGCACGCCTTTCCACGGTCAAGCCCCCATCGTTAGGGTCTCTAAACCTTTTTCCCTGTTTAAAGGGTTCAGCTTTAAACTCCGTCTGTGTTGATTTCGTATCTACAGACGGTTTCCTTGCTGGAGTGCTGCCGCTGTATACATCAATGTATGTACATACATATGTATGTACTATAAAAATTTCTGTAACACCTCCAATTTTTCATTCTCTAATTCTTCCATCCTTCCGTTATGTCGTTTTGTTTCTTCATCCTTCATCCATTACCCGCACTTTACAATTTTCTTTAGGGCCAACAGCTGATCTAAATTGTCGGCAATTCACTTAAAATCATATATGTATGTATATAATACCTATCTGAGCAATGTATAAAAATTCAGCAATCAAAAAGAGATACTATAGTTTCACTACAAATGCATGATTCAATTATAAAAGGTTAGGTAAATAATGACATTCGAATTTTGACACTCCCTTATAAAGGGTTGTTTTACGAAGTATGGAAAACGGGTAAGATTTTGTTACCCTTTCTTAACAAGTAAATAATAAGTAGTAAAATGTTAGTGATTTTTCAAATTAAAAATTTCGAAGATATTTCATTTAAATTAAGAAATACAATAGCTACGCTTACAAAATTTAAATAATTATGCACTTCTTGGTAGATATTTTTTTTTAAATTTTTACCTAGCCAATAAATTTTCAATCTATTCGTCCAAAGAACTAAACGGTTTTATGTTATAAAGAAAATATAAGTTATTTATATAGTTTATTCCTTTTATTTATATACCATTGGTATCAGGGTTAATCTTAATATTGTGATGAACCACTGGACGGTAAAAGGACCAAAAATTTTATTCCGATAAATAGTAAGTGACTTTATGAAGTTAATGGAGTTGTAGGAAAACCACAATAATTCGAGATTTTAGAAAGATAATCTTTATATATTAAAAGAAAAATAAATCAAACTTCATTACTCAATAATTTCGTTCTTACAAATTCTTGTTTCCTTCTAGAAATTACAAAACTTTCCACGCTGTCACATCGATTTTATATGCGCGTGAAAAGCGTTCAATGAAAAAGCCAGGTCATTTATACACATTTACATGAAATATTTACGAGACGGGGTCAATCTTGTAATCAGAATAAATGCTGTCATTAAAATCCGGACTTAAACTTACCGTTTGCGCGCACAGAAGAAACAAAAAGTGTTGCTTGTTAGTTTTTGGTATTGAAAAGTTTTGAGGTAACTAAATACTATTATTATTTTTAAGAAGCAACACGGTTTTGAGGCTAAGGGAGCCGTTTGACAGAAAGTGAGGGAGCTAGCTGCTTAGTTACCAAACCTTTAATAATTGAATCATGGTACAAATGTACGTTGTGTATACAAACTAAAGTGTGCTGATGAAGTATTAAAATTTTATTTCAAAGCTCCTTGGAAATTAAACAAAAACGATTTGATTTATATTGATAAGCAATTTTTTATATGTAAATGTTTTATTCATATGCATAATCATAAATTTCCATTTTCAGAGAGTAAAAATTTAACCATTGATTTTAGCTCAACTCAAAATGGCAGTGATATTTTTACAATATTCGCAATGTCGTTCATTTTGAATTTGTTTGTTTAATTTTTTTGGTGAATATTTCTAATTTTTGCACATAGTATATAATTTGAAAGTATATAGGTTTTGTCAAATGAACTTCAATTTTAAAAATATAAAATAAACGAAAAATATTTTGAAACGATAAAAAAATGTTGCGTTCGACATTTAATTTTTTGGCTACGTCACGGAAATTTTTTTGTTTGTGACATTGGTTTTTATATTCATATTTTATATACATATGTATGTACATATGTATATGTCCTGTAATGTTTGCTGACTGCACTTGTCGATACTACCAATATATAGGTAAGTATTACATACATATACTATGGTTGCCGCTGTGGTCGAGTGGATAGCGGTGCGTGATATTACTCGATATGCCGCTGGGTTCGAGGTTCGCATCTCAGCCAGGGCATGTAAAATCTAAATCATAGAAAAGAGTTTTTTCTAATAGCGGTCACCCCTCCAACAAAACAGTAGGTCCCTCTATTTGTGGTAAAATGTAAAGACGCACACCACAAATGGTAGAAGAAGCTCGGCCAAACAATGAGCATTATAGAGTAAGTGCTAAAATTATTATTATTATATTACATAGACTATGCTTAAAATAGTTATTCTGCGCGGCGCAAACCGCTTCGAAAGTGTTAGTAGGACGCAGACTTTTCTGGAAGTGCATTGAGTCTCAGCATCATCCATTGACTCATCAATTTCTTTAAAAAAGGTAGCGTAATGGGTCGCTTTATCCACATCAACTTCCTTTGCACTAAAGCGTGGCCAAAACTATTGACACCCCGGATGCCTTCCACAGCTGTATATAAGCTGCATAGAACAGCCACTGCTTCTTCTGTGGGCGAAATCATCTGCATCAAATAGGGTCCCCTACCAGTGGGCATGTTCTCTCGGCGATTGTCCACTAATTTTTTTTAATAGCAGCCAATTCACCCAAGACTGAAATGAAAGACACAAATAAACAAAAAACCCAATAATGTATGTATGTATGTTTGTAAGTAACGCATATGTTCTTCCACACAGCCAAATCCAAATTGAGTGTGCCCGTTAGATCTGCCCATTTCGATTATATCTGCACCCTGTCGCCTTTTGTGTAGCCCTTTGCAATACCTTCATTTTGCTGCATGAAGGACAGCATAACCTCCTCCTGCTTTGCAGTTCGTTTCTTTCCCCTTCATTATAAATACCAAAGAGGTAAACATAATACAATAATCCAATTCTTTACTTACATTGCGCTGGTTATGCTTTATCGTTTGGACTGATTTAATTTAATTTGGTTACAAATTGAATCAGCTGATTGATCTCAGTGATGTTATTGTTAGGGGTTGCCAATAGTCCATATTCTGTATACAAATCGCAACACAAAAAAAACGTTAATTCAACAGCAATATTTTTTTGTAATTTTCTAAATATTTACTAAGTAACGAAATATAAGGCTGTCATCAACCTCGAGTTGATGAACGCAAACAGCTGTTTTATATCATCGGTGTATATGGCGCACGACAGGTCGTGCCCTTCAAAGGAGGTGATTCTCTTACAAAGCATGGCAGGTGCCAATCCAATCTTACTCGGGTGCGATGCTAACGCAAGTCATACGTTGTGGGGCAGCTCCGAAACTAACGACAGAGGAGAGTCGCTATTTGAATTTATTATTAATTCTAAGTTTAGAATTTGCAATAGAGGTAGTACCCCCATATTCATCTTCCATAGTACTCCTGTATTAATAGGCTGGGAAGAAGTTTTAGGTCTAGGACCGTTATAAACTAATTCTTAAAAAAGTATTAGAAAGCTATCCGAGATGCCAAGGAGGCATCCTGAAGAGAATTCTGTTAATCCATAGAAGGTATCAAGGAATCTGCCAGACTGGGCAGAATTCTCGCTAAAGGACACTCCCAGCCAACATATATAAAAATACCAGATAGGTCTTGGACAGAATCGGCTGGGGAGTCGTGCAATTTGCAATTTTAGCATTTCAGCATTTAAATCCCCGGGAATGGACGGAATACTACCAATTATGCTTCAGAAAGCCTTAGAGGAAGTCATCCCGGTCCTGGTGGCAATTTTCAGAGGGTGCCTATTACTCAACCACGTCCCTCTTAGCTGGAAGAGAACAAAGGTAATTTCTGTTATACTATGGCTTCCTTTATAGATATCGAAGGGGCCTTTAATAAGGAGTGCTCTCACCGCTACTGTGGCTCATGGTCTTAAACCAACTATTGACAAAGTTAGATTCCTGAATCAAAGTTGTAGCTTATGCAGATGACGTTGCAATACTGGTATCGGGAAAATTTCTTCCGGTCATCAGCGAAATTGTGGAGAGGGCTTTACAGGAGGTGGACTCCTGGGCTATAAAATGTTCGCTTAGGGTGAACCCTGAGCAAACGGACCTAATGCTCTTCACAAAGAAAAAAAACTACGTCATTTCACTAAAACTAAGCTCCGAGGAACGGAACTTGATCTGTCAAACAGGGTGAAATACCTTGGAGTCATTCTGGACCCAAAGCTGAATTGGAGACTGAACATCGAGGATCGTATAAGGAAGGCTTCGGTGGCTCTCTACGCCACGAAAAGAATGTTAGGCAATAAATGGGGAATAAAACCTTCTATAGTCCGACCCATACTCTCATACGGGGCGCTGGAATGGTGGCCAGCTCTCACCAAAGATTACGTCGTCTAGACTAGATTCCCTAGCCGTAGAGACTGGACTCGCGGAAGAGTCAGATTACTGGATGGTCTAGCAGTCTATACGGAAGGATCAAAGATGGAGTGCGGGGGTTTTTATTGAGCAGCATAACCTAAAGCTATCCTACCGTCTACCAGACTATGCAAGCGTATTCCAGGCCGAAAAGTTTGCAATAAAGGAGGCGATTAGATATGTTGAGAGGAATGCAACAGCAGGTACGCGAGTGAACATTTTCACAGATAGCCAGGCTGTCATTCAAGCACTCTCTTCTACCTCGGTCGGCTCTCAACTCGTAGATGAATGTAGGAGAGAGATGGCTTCAATCTTCAACGAATACGAAATTACCCTGATATGGGTCCAGGGGCATAGGGACATTTACGGAAGCGGAACTGCAGATGAACTAGCGAGGAGTGGTTCTGCTCTGGATACGTCCAACGCGGTAAACATGGGCGTCTCGCTTAAAGAAATAAAGGGCAGAATCGCCGACAACTACGCCGCTAACGGAAAGCCAAGCACAGATGGAGTAATACAGGATCTTACAGGGTTACTCGGCAGGTTTGGGTGTCCTATGATTCGCTTAAAACAAAGGCCCTTTTAGAAATGAGCAAAGAAAATATATAAAAACTTACAGCTGTTTGCATAGGGCACTGGCCTGTAGGAGTACATGCTGAAAGGATAGGTGCAGCCTTCAACCGGTTTTGCCGCAGCTGTGAAGACCCAGGCTCAAAGGAGACAGTTGGGCATTTTATGTGCGAGTGCCCGACCCTTGCTAGAATAAGATTAAAGGCCCCCGGCAAACCATTCCTGCAGAGCATTTTTAAGTGCAGCCCGAGATGTGGAATCAAAATGGCAAACAAATATAAAGTATTTGGATGATAAATAACAAATACATTTGTATTTAATTTGCCAATTACTTTTCATTCCGACTACTCAAAGGATAAACTTTTCAAACCGATAAAATTTGTCGGAATCGGAATCAAGAACACCCACCATATCGATTCCGAATTTTTGTGTAGGAATCGAAATACAGAACAGGCGCGATTGTCTATTAGCGACACAAGCGGTCAAATAGGGAATCACGACTATCCACGTATGCAGGAAATGCAGGGTGTTAGGATCAACGGAGACCTTGAAACACTAAACTAATTATTAGCTCCGCAGTTTAATCAAGATGCCGCAGCAATAGACCTTCAATCTCTACTCAAGCTAGCCATAAGCTTTGGCATCCTAAATGATGTCTACTACCCATCCACTCAGGGATAACTCCATCTGGTATCGCTAGGAACCCATCGGCCTAACCTGTCCTTATATTTAAAAAAAAATATTTATTTATTCATCAACTGTCAACATTTCAAGCTCTAAAAGCACTTGATTCCAATTTTCACATAAAATATGTTGCAATTTGTTTCCCCATCTTTATAATAATAGAAAATCGCCGAGCACACCAAAACACGTCTGACCTCTTTATCTGTCAAAAACAAACTAAGTATGCTATATACTTATACTTTATTTAGATTATATCGTCCGATCTGAATAAGTGTTCTATAATAGGTGTGAATTTCGCTTGAAAAGCAAATAAATATTTTATTCGGGTACCTGGGCACAAAGGTATAAGACGTAACGAACTTATTGACAATGCCGCATCTGAAACACACTTATCACCTTGCTTAACAAATCACACTGCAAACAACAAAGACATCCTCAAGGCTATAGCGGGGCAACTAAATGCTCGAAGAAAAATAAAATGGCGTGCTCGTTCACACAGATACACCTTGGTTAATCCACAAGGTCTCAAATCAGTATTTCCAGCCGAATTCACACGCCAGCAAACTACTATACGCATTCGACTAAGCTTGGGCCTCACACGACTTACACACGATCATTTGTTGCGCGGTTCAATACCTCCCGGTTGCCCTTTTTGCAGCAGCACTCTATCTATAGATCATATCCTCGATAACTGTATGCAGCTAGACGCCTTTAGAAGAAAATTCTTTGGGGTGTTAGGATCAACGGAGACCTTGGAACACTAAACTAATTATTAGCTCCGCAGTTTAATCAAGATGCCGCAGCAATAGACCTTCAATCTCTACTCAAGCTAGCCATAAGCGTTGGCATCCTAAATGATGTATACTACCCATCCACTCAGGGATAACTCCATCTGGTATCGCTAGGAACCCATCGGCCTAACCTGTCCTTATATTTAAAAAAAAATATTTATTTATTCATCAACTGTCAACATTTCAAGCTCTAAAAGCACTTGATTCCAATTCTCACATAAAATATGTTGCAATTTGTTTCCCCATCTTTATAATAATAGAAAATCGCCGAGCACACCAAAACACGTCTGACCTCTTTATCTGTCAAAAACAAACTAAGTATGCTATATACTTATACTTTATTTAGATTATATCGTCCGATCTGAATAAGTGTTCTATAATAGGTGTGAATTTCGCTTGAAAAGGAAATAAATATTTTATTCGGGTACCTGGGCACAAAGGTATAAGACGTAACGAACTTGTTGACAATGCCGCATCTGAAACACACTTATCACCTTGCTTAACAAATCACACTGCAAACAACAAAGACATCCTCAAGGCTATAGCGGGGCAACTAAATGCTCGAAGAAAAATAAAATGGCGTGCTCGTTCACACAGATACACCTTGGTTAATCCACAAGGCCTCAAATCAGTATTTCCAGCCGAATTCACACGCCAGCAAACTACTATACGCATTCGACTAAGCTTGGGCCTCACACGAGTTACACACGATCATTTGTTGCGCGGTTCAAGACCTCCCGGTTGCCCTTTTTGCAGCAGCACTCTATCTATAGATCATATCCTCGATAACTGTATGCAGCTAGACGCCTTTAGAAGAAAATTCTTTGGGTCAATTGCACCAAGCTCACTTTTAAATACATACAGCATTGAAAATATTTCAAAATGTATATATTTTCTTAAGTATTGCAAAATACTCAACCATATATGAGAATTAATTTGTGCAATATTCGATAAAAAAAATGTTTTTGTTTATATAACAATATCTAAAATAAGATATATTATCCCTTACTATTTAATAAGCGAGTCGAAGGCCCTAGCAGCTAGTACTCCTCTTCTATTTAAGTATAATAATTGTATTGTTATGCCTAAATCTAATAAATAAAATAAATAAATAAATAATATTTTATTCGGTTTATCGATACTTTTGTTGATAATCATGTTCTTATACATAATCATTATTGTAGAATGACAATTCGGTAATGCCAACAAGATTGGCTTAAGTGTTGAATCCAAAAACACGGCATAAGGAATAATGTGTGTAAACAGTTTTAACTTACAACTTTAGACACGCATGACGCAAATGACATTAAGTTTAATGCTACATAAATACTTCGCAAATACTTAAATGTGTTTCGAAAATTTTAAGAGAAAATCTTATAGATTGCACCTGGGCTTCCATTTCACAAGAAAATATAACTACAGCTTGTGAGAAGAATACAAGCACATGAGTGAAAGTCAGCAGTCTGAGCTGGAGTACAGACTTAGATATATAATATCTTAGATGAAAACAAATGTTAGGAAATATTTTTTGAAGACCAAGCGAACAGTAAGAAGACACACTCCAAGTTTTTGTGTGCAAGCTTTGACTTCCGAAAGGTCCTTTATTCTCTTTTTGGTAACAGAATACATTTGAATTGTTCCCGAAAACATCACTACCTACTTCAACGAAAGTGTTTATGAAGTGGCTTCTGCTTCTTATTAGGTAAAACTGACAGCAGGCGAAGGTGTAATGAAATCAGCTTTATATTATAAAGATACTTAACAGACTTGTATAATCACTTCAAAGGTACCATATTAATTGCCTGGTCCTTTTCACTAATTTACCTACCTCCAAAAAATAATATTAAATTCAACTCAACTTACATATTTTAGATACAAAATACAAGGCTTGAAAGCCCTTTTCTGAATATTTTTAAATGGACTCAACACACAAATTTTTAATTACTTATATCAGTCCTATTAAATTTGGTATTCAGTTTTAAAGCTATGTACTTCTTTTATTAAATACTCTCAAAATACATTAACAAAACATAAATTAAAAATATCGCAGCGCCTTACTAACGAAAATTTGCATAGTTTAAAGAAAAACCAAAAAAGGTATACTATAATATTTTGAGTTTTGTCCTTTATGATAAATACGCAATCATGGAACGATAATACAATTTCTTCACAAAAAAAAATGGATTTACTTCAACACACATGAAAACATTTTCGCTTGTGCAGCTTCACCAAGATATATGTATGAGAAATTGTCTGATTTTCGGCTTGTTTAGCAGTTGCAGAAGATATTATGAATCTGTACTACGGACCCATAATTCAAAATTGTTTTACTGAGGCTGCCACATGATACGAGATGATGAAGACAAATGAGTCAAATAATGTGGTTTTGGGGTTGGTAATGTATTGTTAATACGCAGAAGTGTGTAATTATTCAAGGTACACAATTAAACGTACATTTCGCAATTTACAACATGTCATACCGAATTAATTGATAAGTTGATGAAAAAATTTGGACAGCAATCTAGATGGCTTCATTTTGTAGTCAAACAGCTAGAAATTTATGAACTTTATGAAATACATAATTTCTAATGAAAGCCAAGCATAACATTAAATCTGCTAACTTACACGCGCCTTCCTTTATTGACACTTCGAAAAACTTTTTCCATTAATAAAATGTATTCAAATGCCCACCATTGCCGCATTTTATCGAGCCCTAACCGCGAAAATAACGTAACCGTTTATGTTTAATGTTTTCAATGTTTAATGTGTTTAGTAGTTATATTATATTTTATTTTATTTTATTATTTCATTATTTTTCAAAGTGTTCAACTATTAATAAACAGAAACGTTGTCTGAATTAATTTTTTTTAAATACAAAAAAAACCTTCTCCGTAAGCGTATTTCATAAAATGTAAAAATAAGTATCCCACGTTAAAGGGAGAACAGCATAAAATTATTTAAAAAAAACTAAAAACCACGCTTTTTAAGCACATCACAGTAACAAATGAAAAATAATTCTTAATATAAGCTGAAAATAGTATAATGAACGAAAAATACTTGAATTATTATAAAACAACCAAAAAAAAACTAAATTCGGGCGAAATCGAATTTTATATAACCTCGCGATGAATTTTTGTATGGGCGGTGCCCTTAATTTTATAAAAACCACGTTTCTTTGTTTCAAATCGCTGTTAGTATTAAACTTTACTGAATTTCTTCCAATAAATACTGAAAAACGTTGTACGAGTATGGGGGGTGGGCGAGGTTATGGTCCGCTTTCAAAAATTTTTTAACGATGATAACAGCGGTCTTGAGGTAAACATTTTTTCATAATTTCTAGTTCAAAATCGTTCCAAATACCAAATTTAACTCAATTTTTTTTAATATATACCGAAAAAATATGGGAGGTGGGCGTGGTTTTGATCCGATTTCAGAAACTTTCTACGATGATAATAGCGATGTCAAGGAAAATATGTCCACCAAAATTTGTGACGATAAGTAACACTGTTATTGAGATACAGAAAATTTTGTATAAGTGGGCGTGGTAACGCCCATTTTTCAAAATTTCATAAATATATAATTTCTTAGTTAAAAATTGCTCCAAATACCAATTCCACTCAATTTTCTTTAATGGATACCGAAAAAACGGAATTAATGCATTTTCCAAAAACTTTGGTTATATGGAAGGTGGGCGTGGTTATTGACCGCTCTTGACCATTTTCAATACCAACCTACCCTGTCCAAAGAGCAATCTATGTACCAAATTTCATTGAGATATCTAAATTTTTACTCAAGTTATCGTCTGCACGGACGGACGGACGGACAGACAGACTAAATAAATATCACGACCCAACAAAAAAGTGCGTTTTAATATTCATAAAAAAAGCACATACACAAATTTTAATAGGCATTGCACGCTTAACCTAAGCGTTGCCATCGTGGGACATTTCTTAGAAGAAAAGTCCAGTCAACGAGACAAGTTCTATTCAAACGAATTATATTTAAAGAAAAGGAATCACCAGACAAATTAAAACATCAGGCAAATTTAGTTTAAAATAGGATGTAAGTAATAAATAAAGATATATATTTAAATAGGATTTATACATTAACCATGTTAGTTAATATAAAATGTTATTGGGAAATTATTCTGTAAAAATTAAATGTCAGAGATTTTTTCACAGTAAATATTGCTTAAGCGATAGCCATAACACCAATTAATGCCCATATTTAAAAGAAAAAAAAAATTAGTTGTTACATTCGCGAAACTGGCGGTAAATAATTTTTGTGCGGAAGATATAGTTAGGTCAATAGCTACACAAACGACAAATTTTAGAACTGAAATAACACAGTTGACAAATCAAATTAGGAGCTTGACAAATGCTACTTAAGTAACCGAATAACTCGGTCTATTAATGACGCAACAACATGTATGGAAAGTTTAAACCTTTATTTTATATTGCATATGCCTTAGAAAAACGTATCCGTTTATTTCATAATCTACTTGCCACCTGACTACTTTCTTACTGACTACTTGCACATTTCTTCATTATTTTATATTATTCTTAACTCCAATAAGAAATACTGATGCCGCATTTCTTGGAATTTTTACTTTATAGAATATTTGAATTGAAATTAATATTCCTTTTTTGTTAAAAATCTTTAAAGTGGTTTCTAATTTCTTTCTATGTGACAAATAAATATTTCACAAGCAATAATTATTTATGCCATTTATATTGAGTATCCTTTAGGTACTTGCCTTTTTGACTACTTCTTTATATTTGCCGTTGTGCGGCCTAGCGAAGCTGGGTATTAACTTGCATATGTACATTAGAACATACATATGTACTACATATGTAATTCTATGTAATATTTAAAATCTTTAAAATATTGAAAAGGTTAGCGGATTTGAAACTTTGCGAAGACGCCTTCCTGCATAATAATAATAATAATTTGGCGCTTACACTATATAGCTCAGTATTTGGCCGAGCTTCTTCTACCATATGTAGTGTGCGTCTTTATATTATACCACAAATGGAAGGACCTACAGTTTTGTGCCGACTCCGAACGGCAGATGTATTTATTGAGAAGCTTTTTCATAGCAGAAATACCTTCGGAGGTTTGCCATTGCCTGCCGAGGGGTGACCGCTTTAGAAGAAAACTTTTTGTATGATTAAGATGTTACTTGCCCGGACTGAGATTCGAACCTCGAACTCATCGGCATATCGAGTTATAGCACGCACCGCTACCAACTCGACCACAGCGCCTTCCTGCAAATAACTACTAAAGATATACATACATATGTATATGTTATGTAGGGCGATTATGTGTTGTATGTACATATGTACGCACATAAAAGTGTAATCTCTCGTACTATGTTAAAAAGACTTAGTAATTAGTTCATTGATAGTCCAATAACTCGGACTAATAGAAGCGTATTTTTAAAGAAGGAATATGTTTACACTCATATGCGCAAGTAAATAAGTTATTGCTCTTCGTTGAACTTGCGAATTACATTTTGTCTTAATTTTGGGCCGCAAAATAATCTTTAAAAACTCCTATACTGAGTGTCACTTAAAGCTTGGGTTTTTTTATAACTCACATAAATTGAACGTATGTATAACATGTATTTGCTTATTCAATCAGACATACATACGTAGGTACTATGTGCATAAGTATGTACACACATTATTTATAGAGATGCCAGCATGTTTGCTTACTCATCTTAGAGTATATTAAAGAAAAATGAGAGTTGGCACAGGTATTTGGTGGGAAGACTTCGAACTTATAGCAGCGGCTGTCTATCTCTCTTATATCCGGCTATCCTTGACAGAAAAATAATGTGCACAATCATGCAAAATAATAAGTAAGGAAATGTATCATAAATAATGCTAGTGTGTATGTACCAGAGCCAGTCGCAGAGGGGGGTTTCGGGAGTTTAAACCAACCCTGTTTGAGGGAAATATAAAAAAACATAATGATCATTTTTTTTAAGATAATAACAGCAAAAAATATATTAAGATCTCTGTCAAACTTTTTTATTGAGGTAGTTTAGTGGTGGCAACATTGTTTGGTTTTGGAATAAGGGTATTCGGGAAGAGCTACTTGAAAAAAAATCGGGCGTTTAATAAAATAGCGATTTAAGCAAAAATAAACTCTGCGAAGGGAAACCGGCAAATACAAAAAACAGGTAAGAAGCTACATTCGGGCGAAACCCAATTTTATATACCCTCGCGATGTTTTATGGTATGGACGGGACCACGGCCATTTTCAAATTTGTATGAAAGCTAATTTGAACAAGTTAGAAAAGCTAAATTCTGGCGAACCCGATTTTTATAAACCCTCGCGATATATTTTTGTATGGTCGGTGCCCATGATTTCATAAAATTCCTGTTTATTCGTTTCAAATTGCAATTTCTTCCAATAAATACTGAAAACCCTTTTTTTTTGCATTTTTCAAAAATTCCGTTATTTGGAAGTTGGGCGTGGTTATGGTCCGATTTCAAAAATTATTGACAGCGATGCTAGTGATATAAAGGACAATATGTTCACCAAATTTTGTAGCAATACCTTACATAGTTATTGAGATAGCTACAGACGTGTTTTTATAAGTGGTAACGCCCATTTTTCAAAATTTCATAAAAATCAGGTTTCCTAATTAACTATCTCTCTAAATATCAAATTTTAATTAATATGTTTTAATAGATAAAGAAAAAAAAATTTTTGCATTTTTCAAAATTTCAAAAATATTTAACGATGATAACAGTGATATTAAAGAAAATTTGTTTACCAAATTTTGTGACGATACCTTACACCGTCATTGAGATACAGACATTCATTCCTAAGTAGGCGTGGCAACGCCTATTTTTCAAAATTACATAAATACCTAATTTCTTAGATCAAAATCGCTGAAAATACCGAATTTCACTCAATTTGTTTTACTAGATACCGAAAAATAAAGTTTTTGCATTTTCCAAAACTTCCGTTATATGGGAAGTGGTCGTGGTTATGATCCGATTTCAAAAATTTTTTACGATAATAATAGCGATGTCAAGAAAAATATGTCCACCAAGTTTTGTGACTATACCTTACACCGTTATTAAGATACATAAATTTGTTCCTAAGTGGGCGTAGCAATTTTCAAAAACTTTCGTTATATGGAAGGTGGGCGTGGTTATTGACCGATCTTGACCATTTTCAATACCAACCTACCCTGTCCAAAGAGCAATCTCTGTACCAAATTTTTCGTTGAGATATCTCAATTTTTACTTAAGTTATTGTAACCACGGACAGACGGACGGACAGACCGTCAGGGCTAAATCGATTTCTCTTTTCATTCTGACCGTTTTAGTATATGTATATATATCTATCTCGATTATTTTTTGCTGTTACAAACAACCGTTATGCGAACAAAGTTATAATACCCTTGTGTACAAGTACGCTCGGGTACAAAAACGAAATTGATACAAGTTTAATATACGTACATATGTACTTATGTTCATTTAAAAAATATATTTTGTGGAACACAGACTGAAATTGTGTATGTTTCACAAAATGTTCCCACTGAAAAAGTGATTGAATTAAAATAATTATTCTTAATTTTGTGCAGACTTCAGAAATTTTAATGACAAAATTATGCAAGATATTATTAAGTTTACGCCACAACATATTGTAGCTGGCAAAACAAGAATTTTGTCATTTCATTTCAGAAGATAAAATCGATAAGGCCGAAGCCATTAATTATGAATATTGAACTTTAGCCGATTATACAGCATTTTAAATGGTTGAAACTCTATAAGTTATCGACTTTTGGCAAAAAGGTGGTAAAGTAAAAACACAGTCGATCAGTTCATGTTTCGAAATATTTAAAGAATCGTTTAAGGCGTGTGGTCGATTCCCCATATATTCGCGTCTGTTGAACGGGAACGATGCAAAGTTGAATAAAAACTAAACTAAACTTGTGTAGCTTTAGTTCTAACTAATCATTTGGCCAAAAGAAAGAAAAAATGCTTTAATTTTTATTTATATACATATATAATTTTGGCGCTTACACTATATAGGTCAGTGTTTGGCCGAATTTGTGGTGTGCGTCTTTATATTGTACCACAAATGGAGGGACCTACAGTTTTGTGTCGACTCTGAACGGCAGATGTATTTAATAAGAAGCTTTTTCATAGCAGAAATATCCTCGGCGGTTTGCCATTGCCTGCCGAGGGGGACAGCTATTAAAAAAAACTTGTTCTATGATTAAGATTTTGCTTGCCCTGACTGAGATTCGAACCTCGAACTCACCAGCATATCGAGTTATAGCCCGCACCGCTACCAACTCGACCACAGCGGCTACAATTAATTTTAGTTTATCGAACTTTAATAATTACATCTGTTCTTGAATTAGAGTATATGTACATATGTGGTTTTTTGTTTGCATGGATAAATTTATCATTCTTGGTTATGGGCAAGATATTAGTCGAGTAAGATCGTATGCGCGCAGCTAGCGAACTATCGCAACGCTGGCACCGAATCAGTTTGCCTTTGTGCGTTGCGCTGTGAATAATATCTAGGGTTGTTTGTATTTTTATGCGAAACAAGTTCACGTATATTAGGACAAAAAGTTATGCACTTGCATTGGTAGCTCTCCCAACGTTGTGCTTCACTGCTCTGTATATATATTTATATGTGCGTTTTACATTTTGTTTGCCTACATGCATACAAACATACATATGCACATATACTTATATGAATAGCACACACATACACAGTTCTAGCAAAAGCAAAAAAACTTTTGATTTCATTAGTTATTCCGATTAGTTTGTTATTTTTATGTATATTTCCATAAGTAGGCTGGGCTGATCTAATGTTATAGGTACAAGTAAAAACAATTTACTTTACCTTACGGCCCATCGTTTCGCTAAATCTTCTTAGCTTCATCAGGGGCGTCCGGTTTTTATTTTCCAACATTTGCATTACATGAAATAAAAACATATGTACACACATAAATAGTACACCAAACATTTAACAAAAATTGAAAAAACGAAAAACAGAAAATTTGTTTAACTTACATCTTAAATTATAATTTTTATAAATAACACATTAAAAATATAAGTTAATAACTACCAACAAGATTGGTAAACATCGTCAAACTAAATAAACAAAATCATAAGCAAGCGATGTAAGCAGCAGCAATGTCATCCGTGTCTTCCTTCTTGTTTATTGCCTTGTCCCTCTTTTGCATGATTCTTAATGCCTCTAACATGTACATATCTTGTTTTTTCTCTACTTTCTTTGTCTATAATTTTAGCGCCTGTGAAATCAGCTGTGTGCCTGGTTGTTGTGATGTGCCGTACTGTGTTTTTGTTTTTTAATATCTGCTTCATGTTCCGCTAGGCGGGTTCCTAGTATTCTTTTTGTTGTCCCGATGTATACTTTGTTGCAGTTTTCGTCTTTTGTACCTTTACGTACATTTCGTTTGCTTTGTGACGACATGCGCAGAGAGAGGCAATTTTTGAATCGCGGATTTTGTGACCTTGTTTGTATAGATCTTGTCAAGAACGATAGGGAAGAAGATTGCGCTTTTCCAAAATGCGTGACGTCACCATTGTGAACGAGCGAAACAGAGTTAAAATTGAAGAGCGACCGCAGAACAATATTGCCACTTTGTTAATTTTTTACCGAAACTAAAAATTTTAAAACTTTAAACCTTCTTACATTTGTACAAGAAACTAGCTTATTATCATACGGCTTTTTATCTGAAAGAGTACCATAACCCAAAAACAAATGTGCAGGTTTTGACAAGGGTTTGGTAATTTTTTTTATAGTTTTGGTATCTTCTTCTTGTTTATATATAAACCTTTGGTTTGGTCTCACCGGCTGAGCTGGAGAATCTTAAAAAAGCCATGAGAAAAATGGAAGAACGTGTGGAAAAAGCAGAAGCCAAAATTGTGTACACTGAGCAACTGCTAAAGAATATTGTGTTGCTAAGGACCGAGCTTAATGAGTGCCAAAATCAAACCGTCTCCACCCACGATTGAGCGAAACAAAGGTTGCGCCCATCGCTATACCGCTATTCCTCTCTTTGTGTTTTTGACAGAATCAGCTGTTTTTACTGCGTCACCCTGGTGAAACTGGGT
This sequence comes from Philophylla caesio, assembly GCA_963971545.1. Taxonomy (NCBI): domain Eukaryota; kingdom Metazoa; phylum Arthropoda; class Insecta; order Diptera; family Tephritidae; genus Philophylla; species Philophylla caesio. The sequence goes on along the minus strand of OZ020608.1, from coordinate 33,090,581 downwards.
TTTTTATAGGGCATTTCTGGTCACTAAACATATCTTTACATTGACGCTCTTTTTCCTGGATATAATTCTGTTGTTTGTATGAGTATAAATATTTTTTAATAATATAACGTTTACGTTACGTTTAATAATAAGCGGCCACTAGCGCTCAGTGATATTGGACTCAACTCCGATGGGAAAATATATATACATGAGTCTCTCACGAAAAACAACAGAGTTAATGAGAACCAAAACTTGTAGCAGCTTTTTCTGTTCGTAGGTATGTATGTGTATGTCCGCGTTCGCTTGAGCTATAAAAGTACTCAATACAGAGAACATTAAAAGTATTGTTGCTGCAGTCACCTGATACGTATGTTTGAGAATAGCTGTTATGTTTATCTTGTGTTTATGTTTTATGTGTTATGTTTTATCTCTTCAGGTTGCCTTGATCCTTTTCCTTTCATCTTTGTTGATTAATATTTTTAGTTATTTTTTAATTATTACTATTCTCTTGAATTTATAATTATTTCCTTAGCTACTCTATTATATTTTGAATACACTTTACAACACGAGTCTGTCAAAGTTAATAGTTGTTTGTAAAATTTGCTAGCAAAACAAAACAAAATGAATAATTCTTATAAGAACCGATTTTACTTACGTCTTGTTTTTTTTTTTTTTACTTATTTGGATGTTTAGCGAAAATTTTCAAATTCCCCTTGGTTGTTTCCAATGATTATTCACAATAGCTCCACTTTCCAACACTTTCAATGAGGTCGGCTATTTTTTAAGCAAGTTTATTTTAACCCGCTTATTTCAAGTGAACTCGCTTATATTTGTTGTTGCTTTCCACGCTATACGATAAGCTACCTAGTGTTCTTATGCAAGTCGCTTCCAAAAGATGAAGCCTATACATTAGGGTGGAGCGAAAAAAATATTTGATCGTATTCGTTTTGGAATACCTGTAAAAAGTTGCTTTTGTTACTTACAAATATGCACACACAATTTTATTTGGCGCTTAATATATTTCGAGGTGCCCCCAACCTCATAAGTTTTAGAGATATTCACGAAAATTAGCCAAAAAAAAAATTATTATTATTTTCGCTAAACTAAATTCTGAACGTTGCCGTGTTAGTCTTTGATAGCGCGGGGGGTATGCGGGGAAGTATTTTCACCACTCTCATCACACGTTATTTGAATGCCATTAAGTGCACACGCGCGCGATTTTTTATTCTTGTCTTTTTAAGACGCAATATGCTATTTACCGTTGCACTGTTCATAGTATTAACTTCATACTCATAAGCTCTGGCGACACTGCGATTCGCGTTGAAAAATATTTGTGTTTTGGTGACAGCGCTGTTCTTCGAATTTTTTTTAAAAACAAATAAATATGAAATAAGTTCGGCGAAGTAAAACAAACAATTACATTAAAAAAAAGTTCGGAAAGGTAATTAAAAAATTTACTTTAAAGTACTTTGAATTGGAAATACAACCTATTTACTGTTCATTGCAGTAAAATGTCTCAAGTAAAAACTCGACAAACGACGTCATGTCCCGTGTTTGGTTTGCCAGAAAAGTTACCAGTATCTCAATTGCCCACTTATAACGATGTTATGAAATATTATCTGTTTATTAAATATGAACTTAAGACGGATAAAAATACAAAAGAGCCAACGGTCCAAGACATATCAGAAAGATTGGCTCAAGAAATTATAGATTTTTGGAAAAAAGCATCGCTGCCAATAGTTAGCCGTAAGAGAGTGCTTCAACTAATTCGTGCCTACCACGACAAATATAGAAGTTTAATGAAGCCTTATCAAGGTCGTAAATCAAATAAAAACTATCAAGAAAAAATTAATACATTTAAAGCTGAGTCCCACAGATTATTTGACATCTGCAGTTGCAAATGCCAACTTACCTCAAACTGTTCTTGTTTGAGGGACAGTCGTGTTCCCAAAGCAGAAATATCTTTTTTACTAGATCAAAGAACTACAAGAAAAATGATGATAGGTGGTGTAGATCAAGCTGCGACTATTAAAAATAAGAAAAACCAAGAGAGAAAACAAAAAAGTTCATTTCGTAGCCGAGACACAATTGTTTCCGAGAAAGCGTGCTCTTCTCGCTCCTTACACGATGATGTGGAATTGACAATCGAAACTACCAGTGCCAGTTCCAGCAATAGCGAAGCTTCTAGTCCACAGAAAAATCCAGTTGCGCCACCACCAAAAAAGAAGAGATTTAATTTACCTTCCTTAGCTCTTGCGTGCGATCGCACTGGAGTTTCTGACAGAGCCGCTGCTATAATAGCTTCTTCTGTGTTAAAAGATGTGGGAATAGTTTCATCAAACGATACCAGTGCTGTCATTGACCGTTCTAAGTTACGCCGTGAGAGAACTAAAATCAGATCAGCTTTACAGAATGTAGATCGTAATAGAAGCATACGCGGTATTTATTTTGATGGCAGAATGGATAAAACTTTGGTTAGTGCTCAGAAGGAAGGTAAATTTTACAGAAAAAGAGTTATAGAAGACCATTATGTGATTTTATCGGAGCCAGGAAGTCATTATTTCGGCCATGTCACGTGTGAGTCGGGCACTGCGAAAGGTATTAAAAGTACTATTTTAACTTACTTAAAATCCAAATCCGTGGAACTCAGTGAAATATCTGTTGTTGGTTGCGATGGAACAGTAGTTAACACAGGTTTTAAAGGCGGTGTGATTCGCATGAATGAAGAAGAACTTAAAAAACCATTACAGTGGTTTGTCTGTCAGTTACATTCGAATGAATTACCACTGCTACACCTATTATTGCATTTAGATGGAAAAACCACAGGGCCTAAGTGCTTTTCAGGTCCTATTGGATCCGAATTACAAAAATGTGAAACAATGCCAGTAGTAAAATTCACCGCCATTCCATCAACATTACCTGAGATTACTAGAAATGATTTGAGCACGGACCAAAAATATCTTTACGATATAGCGATGGCTATCAGCACTGGTGTTATTTCTTCCAATTTAGCTAATATGGAACCTGGGCCCCTGAACCAGTCTAGATGGCTTACGACGGCAAACCGAATTTTGAGATTATATGTGACTAAAACAGATCCCGAAGAAAAATTGGTGATATTAGCCACGTACGTAACAAAAGTTTATGCTCCAATGTGGTTCACAATAAAATGTAATCCCTCGGGCATAAATGGAGCTAAGCACTTGTGGAAAACGATTAGGCTGAGTCGCTATTTGAACACGGATTTAAAAGAGATCGTTGACAAGGTAATCCAACGAAATGGATATTTCGGCCATCCAGAGAATGTTCTTATCACTATGCTCGGAGACGACAGAGAAAGCATACGTGAGTTAGCTTATCAACGAATTTCAACAGCAAGATCAGAGGATGCTTCAGGTCTTCGAACATTTAAAGTGCCTGCCTTCAATTTCAACGCAGAAGATTATACCGAAATGATTACATGGCAAGAATGTAAAATAACTGAGCCACCGCTGATTTTCAATTTATCGGATGAAGCCTTGAAAGCGATTGTTAAAAGTGGTTTAGGTAGAGTTCAGAATATAAAAGATTTTCCATGCCACACCCAAGTCGTGGAGCGATGCATCAAATTAGTGACAGAAGCTTCAAGTGCAGTTTGTGGAGAACACAAACGAGACGGTTTTATTAGGGCAAGACTTCTTTCACGTCAGCAAATGCCACATTTCGATACGAAAAATCAATTTCACGTTTAAATATTATTAACATTACGCATTTTTATCTTGCTTTTTTCAATAAACAAAGATCCAAATAAATACTGCTCTTTAAGTTAGCGCATTCCCAAGTTATTATACTGTTATTAATTTTGTAGCAGTGCTGCAATTCAGAATAATACATTCACAGAACAATCTTAAAAATATGGCAAAAAAAGAGGAACAATTGTTATTCTTAGCGATTTTCAATTGGGTTGGGGCACCTCAAGATATCAAAATAGGTAAATAATATTTCGTACGTTTGTTTTTCTCATTCATAGACAACTTTGTATCACTATGCCGTTGAAAAATAGGCAATTTTTTTATTTTTCATATAAGATCACTCCACCTATACATGCTTTGTCTGCTTGCTCGTGGTTGTTTCTGTTCTTGTTCAGTGCTGCAAATATAGGTCCGTTCGATAAGTCCCGCTCTAGCGTTGATGAAAATAAGAAAGTTTTATTGATATCTTGTGTAAGCAGAGTGGTGGGTTTAGGTAGTACATTTTAATGCGCGCAGTCTTAACTTTGAAATGGAGCTTGCTAAGGTTAATTGGAGCGAATGCTGGTTTTTTGACACTGTTGATAATAAACTAGACCTCCTTAACAAAAACTTGACTACGTTCTTTAATGTACATGTTCCCCTTCGTTCTGCTAATGTTGAAAATAGTTCATGTCCTTGGTACACCACAAGTGTTCATTTTACAATTAGGAGACGTAATAAATTTTATGCCAAGTGGAAAGAAATTCGAAATGAAGCTACTGCTGTAATAAGGCAAGCTAAGCGTCGGTACAGCAATTCAAAGCTTGAACCCTCCCTCCCTTCTAAAAAACTATGGCGCAACTTGAAACACTGAATGCAGTTTAGACCTTGATGTGCTTAATGGATATTTTGTATGTACCAATTTAGCCGTTGCATCAAACGATTTTTTTATCCTATAGTAGTGGTATTAAGAAGGAGTTTCAGTTTGTGCCAGTAAGTGAGGTTGAGGTGCTGAGATCATTAATGAACATTAAGTTGAATGCGATAGGGGACGATGGAATTTCGTTGAAATTTGCCAAAATTGTAAAGGAATTTATAATTGGGCCTTTAACCCATATTATTAATCATAGCATTACGAGTTCCTGTTTCCCAGATGTTTGGAAAAAGGCTATTCAATCTACTACCAGTTGCGAAAAAGGTAAATGCCAGTTGTGTGGGAGTATATAGACCTATCAGCATATTGCCTACCTTTTCAAAGGTTTATTAATACATTATGGCGACGCAGATTTCAACATTTGTACAAAGTAATAGTCTACTCTCCCCATTACAATCAGGCTTCAGGAAAAAGCATAGATGTTCGATAACAGTGGTTAGAATACTGGACGATATTAGAACTAATTTTGACACTTCTTTGCTTACTTCTCGAAATCATTCGACTCAGTGGATCATCTTTTGCTGTGTCTTAAGTTGAAATATTATTTTGGTCTGCGAAAATTTGGTTAAACTTATGGTCAACTACCTTAAGGGTAGAACGCAGAAAGTTAGGTCATGTAATTTAATATCCCAACTAAGAAATTTGTATTCGGATGTTCCACAAGGATCTGTCTTTGGTCCGATTTTATGCAGTCTCTTCGTCAATGATGTTTTTTCAGTGTGTCAGTATGTAAATGTCCATGCGTATTCTAATGTCTTACAATAAGATAAAAATCTTAGGTTCTGTCCTTAATTCTAAGCCTACCTTTACTAACCATAAAAATAAGGTCTTGAGCAATATACATGATGAACTGCGAAAATTAAGAGTTTCTGCTACATTTACGACATTGGAAACCAGGCGTAAATTAGTACTCCAACTAATTATGACACTCATCATCTACTCAGAGGTATTGTACAGAAAGCTTGATTCACTATCTGGCCATAAAATTTATGTTGTATTTAACAATGAAACGAGATATGTATATGGGATCGGTAGATATGAACATGTTTCAAGGTGGCGAATAAAGATTTGGGATGTAGCCTCGAGAACAACCGGTCTGCTAGGAACTGCATATTTATGTACAAACTTATTACGTGGAGGGCACCAACCTATTTGTTTGAGAAACTGATACCAGCACCAAAGTCTTATTGTCCCGAAATTCCATTGCTTAGCATCCTCTAGAATATTTCTCATCAGCCCGGTTAGGGTATGGAATTCGATACCTGATTCCGTAAAAGCTGGACTAGATAAATTCAACTACAAGACACTCATTAATAACTATTTCAAAATAGATTTAATGCATCATGTATATCAGGGCGTATACTTTTAACTTTTCTTTTTTGATGTGTAAACATCTATAGCCGCGGTAGGGCAAATCTCTTACGCTAATACTACCATAAAAACTCCATATAAAAAAAAGTAAGACGTTTTTGATTGGTCTAGAACGACTCTGTGTGAAAATGCGTGTGCCGTCTGACGTATGGGTTAGTATTATATTGACCCAGAAAGCAAAATCAATTATCTTTGTGTTGCATGCAATTAGGCGCATAATTTTTATAAACTTAAAGCATAGGGTGTTCTCTAAATTTAGATTGACACAGTTTAATCGGTTTGCTGGTACAGGGGAATTAGGAAACAATTTTCAGTGGCATTCACTTATCTTGGGTGGAGATTTTAATTTTAATTTCGCGGAAACAGAAGCGGTGCCACTCAATACATTTTTGTTTGATGCATTCTTTCTATTATTCATAGTTTTATACTTAAGCACCAAAAAAATTCATTTCTGCTTGAAAAATTGCAAATTGCTCATTATTCTCTTCCCACTATTCTCCCCCTATTCTTTGTTTATTATTACTCAAGATATTTCATCCGCAACGGGATTGCGCAATCTTGTATTCTATCATTCTTGGTTTGATGGAACAAAAAACCTGTTTGATTTGTCCGAACATACACCTGTCCACTTGACAGCTTTGCCAGATAGAAATGCAGTGAAGAGAATAATGCACGTGTTAATGCCAATAAAGGCTGTTAATGCAGATAAGCTCCCATGTCTGTCTTGGGAATTATCTACGTTCTTTGGTATTGACACAAAAAGCAAAATTAATTATATTTAATCGGGAGCACCCTGTACCTTTCAGATGCATGCAATTAGGCGCAAATTTTTACAAACTGTGTGCAAAGAACGTACATTATCTACGTTCTTTGCAGAGTGAATTAGAGCACAGCGTGTTCTCTAAATTTTGATTGAAATTCCTTTATTCGCTTTGCGTTGGTACTACAGCTGATCGCTTTGTGTTTCTACAACTCAGCTGATTGGTGTTCTTTAAAACAATAAATTAAACGATTAAACTGGAGGTATATAACCGAAATGCAGGTAATATTCATGTTTCTAATTAAATTACAGGTCAAATACTAATATTAATTATTATTGTAGAGAACATCGCAATCATTAAGAAGATCCAGAAACGCTGGATATCAACGTGCCTACCGAGAACGTCAACGCCAAAAAGAAATTAATAGGCTACGTGGACATTTACAGCAGCAACAACAACAGCAACAACAACATTTACAACAGCAACAACAACCAAATTACCAAAACATTGAATTGCAATATGAGCATTATCTTAACCATGTTAATGCCCATAAACAATTTAAATTAATAATGATCGACAACGACTTTGGATACGCATGCGCTGTGTGTGATAGATTGTGGTTTAAAAACGACCTTAAAGCTATGCCTGCTGGCCGTTTTTTCCAGACTACTTACCAGTATTGAAGCAAAGGTGTACGTTTCTTATTTTAGCTATCATAAGCCTATTTTAACTATTGCAACATAAATAATAAAATAAATTAAATTTTAAAAATTAAACAAGATAAATATGTATGATTGACTTAACCCATGAATGCCCATGATACCTTTAAAGATACAACCATTATTAACGAGATTGTAAAGTATTATATAGGGGTTAATATTTCTAAATACTGCAAATTTAACAGTTTACACATCTACCTTGAGTTCAAACACTCACATCTTTTTTTTAATAATTCTCTCTTAATACATTTTTTTCTTTTGAGTTAATTTTTCAGTTGTACCAACAAATTTGTTAGTCAATTCACGCTTATATCTAAATTTAAGAAATTATTATTACAAATGTGTTCAACAAACTAAAAATAACAGCTCTATTCTGTGCACTTACAAGTTAACAAAATATTGATAATTTATCAAGATTTTTATCAAGCAAGAAGCTCTTTGTTATTATGTGGCAACCTTGATAAAACGTAAAGCTTCAGACTCCAAGGCTTTTCCCCACATGTGTGGTGAACAATATAATGAAGCAGAAAAAGCTGATTTCTGTTTACTTTATATTATTCACGAAATAGATTCTTCTACATCGTAAGTATTTCACATATTATTCATTAATTTGTAAAATAATATGTAAAACACGACCAAACGTGTCACGTGTCAAACGAAAATTTTGCATAAACGTGTTATCACTCAACGATAATGGATCACTAGCATCTCGTTAATTTCTTAAGTAACGCGTGCGATCTCTATTTTCGCAATTTTCCTCTTCGTCAAACAATAACAATAAAAGTAAAACATCTTCTTCCTTCTAATAAATTAATTTTCACAACTATGCACAAAGAGTAAAACAGATGTTTTATTTGTCAAGACCATTTGACATCTTGACAGTTTATCAAGAAAAGAGATTTTTATTTTTGACATATAATAAAAAAATATTGATAAATTGTCAATCTTGATAAATAAGGAAAATGTTGAATTTATCAAATGCACAGAATAGAGCTGTAAGTATTAACTGTCCTAAACTACGTGTAGGTAACTTAATGTTTTTACTTGTTATGTTAACAAATATGTTTGAAATAAAGAATCACCCTTGAAGATGATAAGGTAGTTAGCGAAACTTCTAGTATAAAAGTGGAGAAATTGTTTTTCTTGCACATATAATAATTAGATCGACTAGCCTAACATAATAATAACAACAAATATATTCAAGGACTCGATCAAATAAGCTCGCAAATAAAAATAATATTATTATCAATATAAGTAATAAAATCATTGTACACAATTTGTTTCGTGAAGTACTATTAAAATACCTAAGTCTAACTCTGTACTAGGATTTCGGAATCCCGGGATCCCGGCCCGCCCGAATATCCCGGGATAAGTCTATTCAAATCCCGGAATTACAGAAAACAGTAAATTTGATAGACTTTTATTTTTCAAATTTTGTATTATCAAAAATTTCCCTTTCAAGGGCAAAACATGCCATTAGGGAGTTCAAAATCCGTATTATTTGTCGTATTTCTATAGTCTGCTATTAAAATTAGAGTGGAACGTATGGATGCACTGCGCAATTTCGTTTATTATTGTATGTGGTATTCAGGCAATCAATCAGCAATAAACCGTTTAAAACAAATATGAGAGGTCGGTTTCTTAAAAATATGAATACGTTCATTTTTATTTAACTTTAATTTACATTTTTTCAAACAAAAATAAACTTTGAATAAACATTCCTTCCAGAGTTGTATTTAAATAAGAAAATTTAACATGAGAAACAAAAATAACAACTTTACAACTGTTTTATTACGATAACCAATACGGCAAATACGACACGGCAAAATAACACGGCTTGTGAATTCCCTAAAATTCGTTTTACCCTTTCCATTATAAATTAGCTGGAGAAATCCTCGTCGGGCAAAAAATGAGCCTTACTATAAACGCGATGTTAATAGAGGTGCTTGAACTACGAGTATAAAACAGAAATTCTAAAAGATAAATTGCTTAAAGTTTTTACAAGCAGCTCGGCTTTGTAAAATAAATTGATAGTTTTTGTAATGAGGCGATAAAGACTATGTCCTATAGAGCGCATTTATCTTCTTGTCGACAATCCAACCAACAAGTTTTGAGGCGCAGCATCGCTTCTCCACTGCATATTTAAAATGCAACAAATTTAGGTTAAGATTGCATTTTGATCAAAATAAGGAATAATTCTGCCTCGCTCAAATGAAAAAGGTTATGCATTTAATTTTTACTTGAAGTTTTTTTTTTACTGAATGGTAATATATCAGAGATCGAAAATAACTGTTATTTAAAAAATTTTAAACCAAAAAATCATTATGAGAAAGCTGTCACAGACACATACTTCCTTATACCAAAATGCTGAATTTTTTAAGCTCTTTTCAAACTCGTTTTGATTGTAAATTTCGACAAAAAATTTAAGAAGTGCCAAATTTTTTTTTACCCATACAATTAAATTCAACTGAATATGTTATTTTATGACTTATATTTTTTTAATTAGATATAAAAGTCTTTTATGACAGATATTTTTACTGGTTTTCGAAACTGTTGTGCAAGTTTTTCAGTCTTAAAATAAAAGTCCATATATGGCAAAAAATTTAATTGTCGTTGAAAAAAGTCACCAAAAGACCTAGAAAGTATAAAAAAAGTCCAACACATTGGGTAGTATATTAACATTTGACCGACGGTAAAATGTATTAAATAATTTTAATTTATTTTAGTAATCATTTTGTTTATGAAAAAGCATTAATAATGTTGGTTGCCGATGTTGTCGAGTAGATAGCGGTGCGTGCTATAACTCTGCCTTCTGCCATGAAAAAGCTTCTCATAAAATACATCAAGTAGTTCCACATATTCATAGTATGCAGGTGTCATTCTTAAGTCGATAAAACTTTATGTTTGTTATTTCATAGATAATATTTAATTCTTGGTATATGTACATATGTATGTATGTACACTCAGTTGCTTGTGACATACATATAAGTGTGTTTTTGAGTAAATTTTACGCTTTTGTATTCTACCTACCGCTAGGAATTTACGCATGGACAGTGCCAGTGTAATGAAAGTTACGGGCGGTGAGGGTGGTATAAGTTGGGGGCTTGTGTTGGTGGGCAAAACATTTCGAAGAAATTAACATTTTCAAATTATTATTAATGCAAACTAAAGCAAATAATTCCGATTATTCTATATATAACCAAATAGAAGCTTTAAGTTAATTGAGAAGTAGTGCCACCACATTTTTCTTTCGTTTTAGACTAAAGTCGATAAAATTTATTTTCTCTTATTATTTTTTTTAACCTTTTCTTATTGTAAATTAAATAAATTAAAAATTGGTTTTTATTTACACACAATAGAAAGCTTTGCACCTCTAATAAAGATTATAATATATACACACACACAATAGAAAGCTTTGCACCTCTAATAAAAATTATAATATATATGTATGTATCAAAAATAAAGTAACGCTAACAAAAATTAACAAGGCATTCAACTAGCTCGCCAACTATTACACAGTTGTGTTCACAAAAATAATAGAGAATTTCAAAATGATATTTCTTGAAACTTATATTTGTTTATTTATTTTTGACTATTTTCATTTAAAATTAAATTAAATCTATAATCGAAGTCATATAAATAAAAGTTTCAGCGTTTATTTAAAATTCAAAAAATTTAAACAAATTTTTAAAAACTGTCATTTAGTTTTCAAACTTTTTATTTAGGACTTTTAGGAAAATTCTGAGTAAGTAGTTTTGTAGCCCATTTAACTTTAGTGAAACAAATTGTAAGTTTCAGTTGGCTAAAATGTACCGTTGATTTATTCGAATTTTTGTGCAAAGCGTGTTGAAGGTTTTTTTTGTTGAAATTTCTTCCATATAACGTACAATCAGCAGTCCACTTTTATATGGAAGAAAATGCATTCTAAAATTTTGGACAATGTGGTGGCTATGTAAATATTTGTTTTTTACATTCTCAGATTGCCGAGCCTACTTCGCCTTACGAATGTTTGCAAAGCACAAGTGCAAATGCTCCAAAAGTTCCTTTTTCACCCCCTGTGTTTGAGGAAAGTCTTTCGTAAAGTTCACTTCTTGGACAATACTTACATAGGTTCATTAAACGAAGACAGCAGTGATGAAGACGTACAGGATGAACTTATGAAAAGAGCGTCTTTTCATTAGATAACCTTTTGTTACATCACATTAAAGCTTCGTTCAAGCGAAACTTCTATTTTTTGCTTACAATTTTACGAAAGGCATTTTATTTTTGCCCTTTATTTATCCTCCTTAAATGCAACTTTTTACTTGGGAATGTCAAAACGCTACTGTCATTAGTGAGCAAACCTTTATAATTGAATTGTACTTCAAGTTCAAATATACATATTTGGTACAGCATTTTAATAATTAATTAATATTTTTTTTGGTAAAACTGCGATCTAAAAGAAATAAAAGCGTATGTGTTATCCCCCAACCTGGACCTAAATTTGTTGCATTTAAAACCTTCATTGGAGAAGCACCGCAAGCCTCAACGCTTGTTGGTTGGAATGTTGACAAAACGTTAAATGCTTTCTTGCCTTTATCGCCCCCAGTACAAAACAATATCAATTTCTTATACCAACCTTGCAAGCTGCTTGTTAAAACTAGATGAAATTTATCTCTGAGACTCACTAAGGCACCACCTCTTAGTTAGTGTTATTAACATCGCTTAACATAAACTCTTTTTCTACATTGAGAAGGATATTTCTCCAACTCCTTTATAATGGCAACAAAATTAGAATCTTCAGAAAAGTAATATTTAATATCATATGTGTTTATTATGTGGATTAATTAAAAAATGTTCACTTCTGACAGAATTGTCCCCCGTTACTTGACCCTTGCAACGAGTTTATTAAAAAAGTTGTTACTATAAGTAGATTTCTACCTTTTATTTTGTCTAGCATAAAATTCAACGCGATGACACATTTGAATAAGAGTATGTTGCGAGCACATGAGGCTTCAACAGTTACTTTGCCTGGGTGAACCTGTTTTAAAAAATAATTGCTGCAAACGACTAAAGCGCAACCAGTGCACTATGGCCGAAATTGCGATTTTAGCGGCAAAAAGTCAATTTTTCAAATTTAAATTTTTGCAATTATTTTGATGGTGTTCAATACCCAACATATTGATAAGAAAAAATTTAAAAAAAAAATTTACTGTTGGCAACCCTGTTTATGTACAAACAGCTGGTAATGCTTACAAATTTTTTAGTACGTGTTAATACTAGTGAAGCAGCAACATTTTTATAAAATTAAAAACTGTTTTTTAATAATATATTCTTGTAAAAAAACTTTGTAAATATGAGTTCTATTACTCGAGGTGAGTAATTTTACTATATACAAATATAGTTTGCTAAATGTTTTTATTTCGTACTTATTTTGGTGGTTTTTTGTATGTATTTTTTTGTGAAATTGTGAAGAGTTTTATCGTTTTTCGTGGAGTAAAACTAAAAATGTTTTGAAGTGTCATTGGAACTATTTACATGTGATTGTTTGTAGAAAACTCAAGTTTTATGTCATGGTAAAAGTGTGTGCATTTGACTGCTAATGAACGAATTTTTAATACTTTTGTAGAAACACTCAGGTTCAAAAATTCTGAAATATTTGAGTTTTGGTTGAGAAACAACAGGAATGTTTCGAATTACATAAAAGGAAAGATTTCATACGAAATTGACAGTGAATTAAGTAAATTGATATGTACTAAAGCTCGGAACTTATCTAATTTTATTAAACTTAAATGGAATAAACAATCCAGAAATGAGAATGCATTTAGAAAATATAATAAGAAATGGTTGAGTCGAGAAACAATTTTTGTAATACCGAAAAAGATTAATACTATTGGGCGACCAAAACTGACGTATGATGATAGCTGCGAAAGAAATAAAAGGAGATTAGCTTCCGAATTAGCTTCCCAGCAAGGAGACAATGCGCAATTATTAGTTCATGCTGCCTCTATATCTGCCAAAAAATCCCACGCAACGGATTTGAAATTTGTCCTACAGCAAGTTGCTATGGCAACACCAACGATGGCAACACATCTAGAAGAGCATTTTCTCGCACGGACCTTTTAGCATCTAGTATTGGTATAAATATTGATTTTTTGAAACATTTACACATAATCTTAATTGCTCTCTCCTCTGAATTTTAAATTGATGCTCAAAGGTTTCGTGATTATTGCATTAAAACCAGTGAAATATTTTTCCAAAACTACGAATGGTACTCTGCCACAATACACAAAATATTAGTGCATTCGTCACAAATAATTGAGGCTTCAGTAGTACCCGTAGGTGTCCTGGCAGAAAATGCATCTGAGGCGCGAAACAAATTTTATAAAAAAGATCGAACTGGTCACGCTCGAAAGGATTCAAGAGTGCACAACATACTTGACATGTATCATAGAGCTATGGATAGCTCTGACCCATATATTTCAAGTTTATGTTTGCAAGAACGTACAAATAGTTCAAAAAAACTTCCTTTTCCTCGAGAAGTCATTGATCTTTTTAAAATGCCTGAATTGCCACCAGAATTTTTATTACCTTCAACATCTCAAGAAGCCTCCAGCTGCAATTATAGTTATGATTCTAATGTAAGCTTAGAGTCGATAAATAATTATTCATTGGAATTAGAAGCGGCTGAAAACGAAGAAACAGACCATGAATAATTAAGCCCTATATCTTTCGAGAATATGTATGTTATTTTTGTTATTTTCAGATTAATCCATAAGCATTTACAACTTCTTTAAAATTATAAATTTATGAATTAAAACATAAATTAATTTCTTGGTAGCATTCAATATTTTTTTAATAGTGGGCGCGGACCGCCCAATTTTTTTTAAGGTTTTTTTTGTCAGAAGAAGTCCGTTTTCAAAATTTTTTGAAGCCAGCGTTTTGGTAAGTATTTTTGGCGACAATTTGGGTTTTGGATATAGGAAAAAGAGGGCGTGGACCGTTCAATTTTTTCTCAAGTTGCTTTTTTGTACCAGGAAGTACGTTTTGCCACTACTTTGCAAAAAGGGGGCGTGGCCCTCCCATTTTTTTCTCAAATCGATTTTTTTATCATTAGAAGTCTACACACCAAATTTCGTGAAGCTAGCTTGCCAGGAAGTATTTTTTGCCGCTAAAATCGCAATTTCGGCCATAGTGCAGTGTTACAAATAATGCTTTCTTTTTGCCCTTGAAAGACAGATATTTATGACAAAACATTTAATAATTTAAATGGCTATTAAATTAATTGCTTTCCCCAATCCCCCAATCCCCAGATTTGAATAGACTAATCCCTAGATATTCGGGAATTAAAAAGGACCTTGATCCGGGGATTGACATTCCTAATACATACTAAGCCACTTACATATGTATACAGTCGATCTCTTTTCATCGCGGTTCACCGGGCAGGCATTTGTTCGCTTAAAAAAACAGCGTAAAACAACCACATTTCAGTTCAAGTTTGTTTATTCGTTCCTAATTTGCGAAAAATACGCGTAAAAAAAAATTCCGCGTTAAAATAATAAAGTTTTCAACCGAAACCCAAGTTTGGGGAACAAAAACAAATTTATTACATATGTACATTAGGATGATCCTTATTTGTATGGAGAAAATTTTATCATCAGATTTCCAACGTCTCAACAAGATATCACACAAAAAATTGTATTCCGATTGGAGATGGTTTAGGTGTGTCTCAGGGGGGTCAAAGTTGAAATTACTCTATGGAGACTTAAAAAATAAAAGTGATTTTTCTTTTTATCTAATACTCGAAATCGGTAGCCCTATGGTAGGAAATATCAGATGCAAATTCTGGTCCCGATTGGAAACGCCTAAGGGGTGTGGCAGGTGGGTAAAAGTTCAGACTACCCTACGGAGACACGAAAAATAAAAGTGATTTTTCTTTTTATCTAATACTCGAAATAGATAGCACTATGGTCGGAGATATCACATACAAAATTTGGTTATGATTGGAAAAGCTTAAGGCGTGTCGCGGGGGGGTGAAATTCCAGATTAACCGATGGAGGCTCAAAAAATGTGAATAATTTGTTTTTATTGAGTTTTCAAGTTATAAATAAAACAACAATAAATTCATGTTCGTTATTTATAATCATAACCCAGGTCAACTGTGATTTTGGTGCAAAGCAAAAAATGGTTGCAGCTCTAGGAAAAGACAATTACTTTGTAGGAAAAAAGTATAACTTTGTAATAGGAAGTGAAGTAAAAGCAGCTTAGATTTTTTCGATAGGTTTTGCATAAATAAAGGGTCTCTTCATTCAGACCCAAATTGTTGGGCAACAAACGAAAATTATAGTAAAGCTGTTGATAGATTAAAAAATTTGAAAGTCGTAAACGATACGGCAGAGAGAGGAGTTAAACTTGTAGAAGAGTACAACAAAATCTTATCCAAAAATGAAGAGGACAAACAATACATATTGCAGGTAGTCAAATACTATAAAGAAAAATACCCAAACGCTACAAAGCAATCTTTATCAGAACCATTGGTTATTTAGAAATATATTGTTTAACTCAATAAAAACAAATTATTCACATTTTTTGAGCCTCCATCGGTTAATCTGGACCTTCACCCCCCTGCGACACGCCTTAGGCTTTTCCAATCATAACTAAATTTTGTATGTGATATCTCCGACCATAGTGCTATATATTTCGGGTATTAGATAAAAAGAAAAATCACTTTTATTTTTCGTGTCTCCATAGGGTAGTCTGAACTTTTACCCCCCTGCGACACGCCTTAGGCGTTTCCAATCGGAACCAGAATTTGCATCTGATATTTTCTACCATAGGGCTACCGACTTTGACTCCCCTGCGACAAGCCTAAACCATCTCCAATCGGGATAAAAAATTTTGTGCGATATAGTTGACCGTGGTGCAACCGCTCTAGGGGGTGAGACTGGAAAAAATACTACATTCGATTATAAGGACCACCCTAATGTATATACATAGCACCTTAATACAACAAACTATATAAACAAAAAAGCAAGTGTGATTTAGAAGCAAATATTTTTTACACATTTTGTTAACAAAAACCATGTGATTTCAACCTTTTTTAAGTTTTTACATGCGGAAAAAAGAACTATCACATTTGGAAAAATGTTTATAATACATTTTTTTTTTAATTTAATATAAATTTTAGCAGCCAAAATAAGAGGTATCTATTAAAAACCCAGTAACCAGGATTGTATACATATTTCATTTCATTTCAAACTTTTTTAAAAATATAATTACCATTTTTGTAGATCATAAAATTGTAAGATTCAAGTCCACTAATGTAATATTAGATTTTCGAAAAAAAAAATTTTATACAGAAAACTCCACACAATACCTTCGTCAAAAAATTAACGGAATTTTTATTGATATACATCTGTTAGAAATCAAGTAAAGACGTTAGTCAAGACTGGTCAAAATACTAATAAATATTCTTCTATTCGATATTATAACTTTATCGTTTTTATTTATATACATTTTTTTTTAAATTGTATGTTATTTTATATACAATATATACAGCAACAAATTTATAAACATAAAATGCTTTTTTAAAAAAAAAATATCAAACAAAATGTACTGACCTGGCCGGGAATCGAATCAACGACCAATCAGTTTCATACATGCAAAGAAAAAAAAGGCTACTGGAAAACATACGAGAATGCCGTCAATTCGATTATTTAATGTAGGGCATCCTGAAATAATTTAAAAACTACCAAAAGCCAACAGTGTTGCCTGCCGGGCCATTTCACAAGAAAAGTACTAATTTTTACGTGTTTGATAACATTTTTTTTCTTAAATTAAAAGAGAGCAACACAGGCTACCTTAAGGCAGCGTGCAAGAGTGAGACAACTGCCTAATTATCCAACCTCGTATGATTGAATCATGCAGCAAAAGTAGATAATGGAATTTTATACATATGTACGTTTTGATAAAGATGAAAGCTTGAATATGGTTGTAAAGTGCCTTAAAATCGGTTCCTTGAGAGCAATGGAAAGAAGCTAAGCAGGCGGAGCATGATTTGCTAATAAAAAATGACACATGGGAGTTGGCAGACTGCCTGAAAGTACATACATACATTGGAAACAAAAATAAAATAACGAAAAATATACATATTTGCTCAAATAGAGGCTAAGGATCGCGGTCCAATTACTTATTATTTGAGATATAGAAAAATACTGAACGTGGTCCGATTATTATTCATCAAGCGATATATCGGTTGTTTTTTTTAGGGGTATAGAACTTTGAATTGAAATAAAACACAAGAAAATCGTTTTAAGGTCCATCAATTTGGCTTTATTGGAAGGATAATTTTATGCCATTAATGTTTAAATATGATTTTGGGCATGTGGCCGCCGCGGCTGGCTCGAATAAAGCCAATTCTACAGGTCCAATTTTCAACCACTTTTTCGAGCATATGGGGCCGTATGTCGGCAATAACGCCACGAATGTTGGCATCCAATTCCCCTAACGTTTCTGGTTTGTTGGTGTAGACGAGCGACTTCACATATCCCCAAAGAAAATAATCCAATGGTGTCCAATCACACGATCTTGGTGGCCAATTGACAGGTCCATTCCGCGAAATTATGCGCTCAGCGAATGTTTCCTTCAATAAATCGATTGTGACGTGTGAGCACACCAAACAGTCAGTTTTTGTGGATGTAATGGCGTTTCAAGGGTCTCATGTGGATTCTTTTCACTCCAAATGCGGCAATTTTGCTTGTTGACGTAGCCATTCAACCAAAAATGAGCCTCATCACTGAACAAAATTTTGCGATGAAAATCAGCATCGAGATCAATCTCATTTTCGGCCCATACACCAAAATCACGACGCATTGCATTGTCTCGCGGCTTTAATTCTTGCACAAGCTGGATCTTGTAAGGTCGCAAGCCAAGATCTTTGCGCAAAATCTTCCATAAAGTTGATGGACAAAGCTCCAATTGCTGTGCACGGTGGCGAATCGATTCATTCGGGTCCTCTTCAACACTTTGCTCTACAGCGGCAATTGTTTCTTCGGTGCGCACTGTTCGACGTCTCTGCGGATGCGTATTATCACATAGAGTAAACGTAGTGCGAAAACGATCCATGGTTAACCGAATTAATTGCTCTGATGGACGATTAAGTCGACCATAAAATGGACGGAGCTCACGGTAAACTTCGCGAACTGAACCATTATTTTCGAAATAAATTTGCACGATTTGCAAGCGTTGTTCTTTTGTCAACCTGTTCATGATGAAATGGCAAACCAAACTGAACATAAATGACTTTAGAGTTGCCAGATTTGACCACAAAATGCCAGTTTTATCTCTATTCGAAAAATAAACCTGTAAAAAAAACACCCTTTACAAATAAAAAAATCTTTATACGGCTTATAAAACCTGGACGAGATTAGAATAATAAAATTAATCTTATACTAAACATATTGTTTTCTTCTTTTTCTTGTCCGACAGGGTGAATTGTTGATATTTGTTGGAACGATTTTCCGTCATCCCTTGTCAAGTTTGGTTTGGAGACAAACCGGTTTCGACGTTGTGCCATCTTCAGTGTCAATTTTCGTTCTGTTCAGTTTATGTCTGTTGTTCCGTATTTATTTCGTCTTTTCGGTATTGGTGCATAATCGTAAATGCTAACAAATGTTAAGTGTTCTGAGTATAGGTACCTAAAGTCTCCCGTGGTTAGAGTCCAAAAGGGTATATTTTATCTCGAATCTGCCTTTGCGGTAAGAACAGGTATATAGTCAGTAATTTTAGCCCGTTTAGGTATTGCAGGTTTGTTTTGTATGTTGGTATCTGTCATTTCACCTACGTCTTTGTTTTGTTTTTTGTAAACAAGCCTAAATGGTGCAAATATCGCATCAGAGTTGCTGTTTATTTGTTCGTTTATTATCCTCCCAACAAAGGTTTTTTGTTTATATATTTTCATGTTTTCGAGAGCGTATAGGCGCCGTCCTTTTTGTTGTACGTGCAGTACCTTAACGGTTTTCTTTATGTTTGCGGGTAAAGATTTTGCATTTACCAAATGGTTTGCAAAATTAGATTCTGGTATTGTCGTGGGTTTTCTTATCCCTTTGTTGTAGTCCCTTATGTGTTCACGGTATCTTGTCACTCACAGGTCAGTTTATACACGCCTTTTTTGTTCAATGGGTCTTCTTCATTCGTGCTGCTTTTAAGTATCCTTCCCAGGTTGTTTCCAGTTTTGAACGCCGTGTGGGTATTATACTTTCTGAACAAATTTGCAAGTTTGTATCTTGTTGTGGTTGTTGTTGTAGCGGCTAGCTACACCCCACCGGGCTGGCGGGCTCCTCAATCATTATCGTCAAGCTCAACTAACGAAAGGTCCAGGAAACGAGCCGGTTCAACAGGGTCGGACCATAGGGAGAGGGGTGTTAGTTGAGTAGGTTTGGCCGAGCATGTGAATAGGTGATTGGTGTCGTGCGGAGACTCTCCACATGCTGGGCAAGTGTTGGGGGTATCGCGGTTGATCCTGGATAGGTAGGAGTTTAACCTGCTACAATATCCAGATCTGAGTTGAGCCAGAGTGACGCGGATCTCACGACGCAGCTGGAGCTCCTCAGCTGCTATGGGTGGTGGTTGGACTCCCAGGACTGCACTCACAGGGCGGGTGTCGATGTATTTGGACACCGACTACCTGTGAATGCCCGGACGGTGGCACCCTAGTACAAACTGTTTTGTGAGCATCATATTGTGCTCCTGCACTGGAAGCACGTTAGCCTCATGGTAGAGGTGATCCACAGGCGTCATCAGGACACATCCCGTCACTGTCCTGAGTTCGGCGCTCTGACAGGTCTCCAGTCTTGACCACTGAGTCCTGCTAGTTCCAGGCGACCATATTGGCGCAGCATAATTTAATACCGGCCGGCCAATCGTCTTGTATGTTGCTAACACCGTTTCTTTGTCTTTGCCCAAGTGCTGCCGGCGACCGACTTGAGGACTTTGTTGCGGCTCTGTACCTTGTTGACGATTGCGGTTGTATGCGCTGAGAAGGAGATCAGGCTGTCGAGGGTGACTCCCAGGATCTTTGGGTGGTTAACCGTCGGAATGGGGGTCCCCTCGATGTGGATGTCGAGGGTGAGCCCGACCTCCTTCGTCCAAGATGTGAACAATGTCGCCGTGGACTTAGCAGGAGACAGCGTCAAATTTCGTCCCGTAAAGTAATGAGCAAGCTCTGGGAGGTAGCTGTTCACTTTAGAGCACAAGCCATCAATTCCACACCGGTAGCCATTATCGTGCAGTCGTCGGCATACGAGACCAGTGTGACTCCCTCTGGCGGGGAAGGGAGTCGCGAGATGTAGAAGTTGAATAATAGGGGGGATAGGACGCCACCGTGTGGTACCCCATGCTCAATTCTTCTCGCTTTTGACACTGAGTCACGGTAGCACACCGACGGTTGACGACCACACAGGTAGTTCGCGGTCCATCGCCTCAACGCCGCTGGGAGTGGTGAGGGCTCCACGTCCTTCAGCAGGATGGAGGGGCTGACTGTGTCGAAGGCCTTCGACAAGTCTAAAGCCACGAGGACGGTTCTCTCACAGGGGCGGTTGCCGTTGAGACCACGATTAATCTGAGTGTTTATAGCGTTAAGTGCCGTTGTAGTGCTATGCACTTTCCGAAAGCCGTGTTGATGCTTCGCCGGGCTGAGGTAGTGATTGAAATGAGGGAGCAGCAGGGCCTCAAGTGTCCTGACCACTGGAGAAAGCAGGGAGATCGGCCGGTAGGACTCGCCTTGGCCGGCCGGTTTCCCTGGTTTCAGCAGTGGTATCACCCTACTGGTCTTCCAGATATCCCGAATGACCAGGGTGCTTAAAGACAGATTGAGGACCTTAGTGAGATATGCTACTCCCGCGGTGCCCAATTTTTTAAGCATCAACATGCTTAACCCGTCTGGGCCAATGGATTTGGAGGCTTTCGCCTTCCCGATGGCTTCCTTCACCTCAGTGGTAGAGAGGACAATTGGTGCGCTCGGTGTTGACTTGCGCAGTCTTCTGGTGACTGACCGTTTAGTCCTGTCGGCCGAAGGATGCAGTGTAAATTGCCGACTAAAATAGTTCGCGCATCGCTTCGGGTCCGACGAGGCGTGGTCTCCAAAGCAGATTTCTGTTCGATCATCGCGCCTCGTCGGGTTGGACAGGGACCTCACGGTCGACCATAATTTGCCCACTCCGGCACCGAGGTTGCAGGACTTCAGGTGCTCCCTCCACTTGTTCCGCTTATGTACGTTAACCAGGCGTTGGATCTCCCCGTTTAGTTGCCTAATACGGGGATTAACGGGGTGCGCCTGCCGAAGGTGGTTGCGTTCATCCGCCAGAGACACCGCCTCACCCGGGAAGTCAGGACGGATCACAGGGATCCTACCTACCGCTCGCCAACGCGAACGTCGGTTGGAGTTGAAAGAGCACTGAAGGCGTCTTCAGTGAAATCCTCGGACCGCTCCCAGTCAGCTTTTTTGAAGTTGACATAGGTGTGGCAGTCCGAGGCAACATAGTTGGCAGGTCTGTCAATCGAGATGACTATGGGTAGGTGATATCCAGCGGGGCAGCAGGAGACAGGGGGTATGTATATATTAAATATTTTGAGCTCGACATCGCCTGACCGGACAGCAATCCCTTGACATTCTAAGGTGCTGTCCCTTGGGTCGATGTCTACATCGATGAGACGATACTGCACGGTGTTGTGTAGAATGAAGGCTAGGCCTCCACCATTATCGCGCTCGCGATCTCTGCGAAGCACGTTGTAGCCGTCGCAGTTCGTTAAGGTTGAACTGCGACGTAGCTTCGTTTCTTGGACCGCAGCTATTAACAGCCCGTGCCGAGCCATGAAGGCAACCACCTCCGATATCTTGCTCGAGAGTCCGTTGCAGTTGAACTGTAGGAGTCTCGTCTGTCTCGGTAAGGTTGTCGCGTTGAGGGGGGTGAGGGACTGGATCTGAGGGCCCGCCCGTCCCGGCTGTGTGGGTGGTTATAATGGAAGATATAGCCACGAAAGTAAGATTATGCAGAGTTTAAACTAAAAATTTAGGAAGAACAACATAATGATAACAAAGGCGGACAAAGGCAATACAACGGTACTCATGAAGACAAACAAGGCGTGTATAAACTGACCTGTGAGTGTCAATATAGAACAAGATTCCGTGAACACATAAGGGACTACAACAAAAGGATAAAAAAACCCACGACAATACCAGAATCTAATTTTGCAATCCATGTGGTAAACACAAAATGTTTAAAGAAAACCGTTAAGGTACTGCACGTACAACAAAAAGGACGGCGCTTATATGCTCTCGAAAACATGAAAATATATAAACAAAAAACCTTTGATGGGAGGATAATAAACGAACAAATAAACAGCAACTCTGATGCGATATTTGCACCATTAAGGCTTGTTTACAAAAAACAAATTAAAGACGTAGGTACCAACATACGTACCAACATACAAAACAAACCTGCAACACCTAAACGGGCTAAAATTACTGACTATATACCTGTTCTCACCTCAAAGGCATATTCGAGATAAAATATACCCTTTTGGACTCTAACCACGCGAGACTTTAGGTACCTATACTCAGGGCACTTAACATTTGTTAACATTTACGATTATGCACCAATACCTGGTTGACCGAAAAGACGAAATAAATACGGAACAACAGACATAAACTGAACAGAACGAAAATTGACACAACGCCGAAACCGGTTTGTCACCAAACCAAACTTGACAAGGGATGACGGAAAATCGTTTCAACAAACAACTAAACAAGTAAGAAAAGCTAAATTCGGGTGAAACCGATTTGTATATGCCTTCGCGATGTATTTTTGTATGGGCGGTACCCAATATTTTATAAAAACCCCGCTTCTTTGTTTCAAATCGCAGCTAGTATAAAACTTTACTCAATTTCTTCAAATAAATACAGAAAAACCAAGTTTTTTACATTTTTCAAAATTTCCGTTATATGAGAGTTGGGCGTGGTTATGGTCCGATTTAAAAAATTATTGATTTTTACAATTTTTATTGAGCTCAAGGCCAGTTTATGGCAGATTTTTGTGAAAAAACAACAACAGTTTTTAATGGTAGAAATTATAGTACTATTTCGGAAATCACCACATTTCCTCATCAGACTTCTTTTTATTAAATTAATTAAATTAATTTTTCATAACCATTTCTCCCAGGCTTTGAACCCGGGAACTCGGAGTTGCAGAGCCAATACGCTACATATTGTGCTACGCTAGACGAGTTGGCTGTTGTGTTTATTTCATCTTCCTTAAACAAACTAACTACAAACAAGAGCAACTGATCTGCTGCTATTTAACTTGTTTGTGTGTTTCTTGTTTGTGTTTTTATTTGCAATTTCTGTATTCAAGTTATTTACTTTATATTAGAATGCATTTAAGGCGTGCTCACCCTAGCATATAGTAAGTGTTTGTTTATTTTTCTGTTGGCCTTGTAAATGTTAATTTTAGAATTTTTATTGAGCTCAAGGCCAGTTTATGGAAGAGAAGTGGTTAGGAAAAATAAATTTAATTAATTTAATAAAATAAAGTCTGATGAGGAAATGTGGTGATTTCCGAAATAGTACTATCATTTCTACCATTTAAAAACTGTTGTTGTTGTTTCACTGTTGGTATGAAGCGGAGTTTGTTAGAAATATTTCAACTTGTTAACAGACCAACTGTATAAATTTTGAATGTAGAAAAATAGCCTAAGATAGTATGTTTGAATTGAATATACGTTCAGGAAGAGGAAAATTCACTGCAACGTGCAGCAATAAGTTATGAAGTCTACGATTTTTCGCTGAAAGCTGAGCTGATGGAAACTATTTTGAAATTGGGCTGGCGGAATCGTCTTTGAGTCAGGTGTTTTCGAAGTTCTCGAAGTTTACGTACCCTGCAGAGGGTAAATAATAATAAAATATTTTGTATAAGAAAATTAAATTTTGTATATAATAAAAATTTTACAATTTTTCCATTCGGACCCACTTTCCTCGCTTTGAAATTTATTGATTGTTTTGCTCCTAGAATGAGCGATCATATATGAACAAAATTGTATTTAAATTTCAGACATTTTGAGTACGCCCGTCGAAAAATAGTAAACAAATTTAATTTAACCATCCACTTTTTTCGCCCGAAATTAGTTTTATCGATAAGGGGAAATTATCTTTTATTTGTTATTGTTTGACCATTTAACTATTTATTTTAAATATTTTTGAGCTTTAAGGCCGATTGGTTTATTGGAAAATTATTAGGAAAAAACAACAATACTCAAAGCGGTAGGAGTTAAAGTACTATTTCGGAAATCACCACATTTCCTCATCAGACTTCTTTCTTCTTGGCTTCTGCGGGAGTCGAACCCGCAACAAAATACGCAATACTTAAGCCGGCAGCTAAACACATTCAGCTAAGCTTACGCAGTGTGAGCTGTTGTTATTATTCCTGCTTTCCCTTCACAACTTACTTCAATCAAGTGCGGCTCTACTGCCGCTATTTCTACTTGACTGTGTAGTTGTTGTTTGTACAAATTCTATTTTGTTAGAATTTGTTTGTACATATAAGGCTGGCTCTTCCTTTTTTATACATTTTATTTGTTATTGTTTGGACATTTAACTATTTATTTTAAATATTTTTGTGCTTTAAGGCCGATTGGTTTATTGGAAAATTATTAGGAAAAAAACAACAATACTCAAAGCGGTAGAAGTTATAGTACTATTTCGGAAATCACCACATTTCCTCATCAGACTTCTTTCTTCTTGGCTTCTGCGGGAGTCAGCCTTATACAAACAAATTCTAACAAAATAGAAATTCTACAAAAAACAACTACACAGTCAAGTAGAAATAGCGGCAGTACAGCCGCACTTGATTGAAGTAAGTTGTGAAGGGAAAGCAGTAAAAATAACATCAGCCCACACTGCGTAAGCTTAGCTAAATGCGTTTAGCTGCCGGCTTAAGTATTGCGTATGTTGTTGCGGGTTCGACTCCCGCAGAAGCCAAGAAGAAAGAAGTCTGATGAGGAAATGTGGTGATATCCGAAATAGTACTATAACTTCTACCGCTTTGAGTATTGTTGTTTTTTCCTAATCATTTTCCAATAAACCTATCGGCCTTAAAGCTCAAAAATATTTGAAATTATATTTTTTTTAAATTCAAAAGTGCTTTTCAAAGCACTCATTTTTGTATCGAGTAGTTCCCCTTGTCGGTGAGATTTTATATCTCTATCCCACCTACAAAAGTTTCATATAGGTCAAGAATATATCTAATTTGCTCTAACAGACAAGGCAACTAATCGTTTTTATGTTTATAATATAATTAGCGCTGGCAATCAAATTGCTCATTGTTGTCATCACAACCTCATCAGCACTAATAATCTAACAACTCAATTTTGTCATTATATATGTATGTAGTCCTATGCAATTTTTGTTATTATAAACTCCTCAACACTCATTAAAACCAAATAAATAAAAAAATATAAATTTTCTTTTGCATATTAAATGTTTTATTTAAGAAACGTATGTATGTATATAGATATGTAAATATCGCTGGAAAAATTATTAAATAACAACAAATAATTCCGCAACTAAATAAATATGATTATAATACAATTGAAGTTTTGTTACTGTTTATGTTTTTTATTCATAATTTTAAATTAAGTTCAATTTTTTGTTTATTAAATGCTTTATTTATGTTATAATATAAGTAAGTATATACATTTATTTTAAAATATAATATTTACAATCGTATATTTTCACATTTTTTCATACTTTTTTTACATTCATTATTTTAATTAAAAAATATTTTTGTAAAGTTGCTGTTGGAAATATATACTTTAACATAAACATACTTGTACAGTAGCAACCAAGGCCTTGGTAGCAACTTAACATATATTCATTGTAAATTTGTTTAGACGTGTTTGTCAGTTGTGAAAATTTTATTGATTCTAATTTAAACTTTTGTGCAATAAACATCTTTAAACTTAGACGTGTTCCTTAATTCAAATCCGAGGATATCTAATAGGTTATGGGTCTACGCTTATATTCATAAAAGAATCTAATAAGGATATATGTACATACATACGTATTTTTCAATAACAAAAAAAAATGAAAATGAGTACTAGCGGACTATACTCCATAGAAAAGTTGGATGATGCAAATTACGCTTCGTGAGCGATACATATGAAGAGTGTGCTGATACATGCTGAGTTATGTTCAATTGTGTGCGGAAAAGTCCTTAAGGCCGATAGCGAAACAGCAGCAGAAGCTTCAGCGTTCGATACAAAGGATGGAAACGCTTATCCTGCGTCTTAAACCTTCGCAGCTCAATCACGTCAAGCATTGTACATCGTCACTGGATGCATGGAATAAGTTAAAAGATATATATCAACCACAAGGACCAGCGCTTAAAATTACGTTATTTAAAAAGTTTCTGTACCTTCGTAAGTCGGATGGGGGAAGCATACACGAGCATATCAACGAGTTTTATGCGGCATGGGAGCAACTGGCTGAAATTGGAGTAATTGTTTTGGAAGAAGTTTACCAAAATCAAATGATAATTTTGTTGTTGCAATCGAAACGCGGGACAACTTACCTTCGTTCAACGCTCTGAAGCTGAAGTTGTTAGAAGAGGATGAAAGACGGCAGCAAACCAGCAAGTATGAAGATGCAGGAGGGTCAGAGCAAGCGTTTGTCGCACGGGACAATCTCCGTAAGAGCAGTAGCAAAAGCAGTGGCGTTGGTGATAAAAAACACGGACAAGGCTATAGTAAGTATTAGGGGTGGGTAACTCAGCTAATTTTCGCGAGTTGACTCAATGACTCTTGCTCAATTAAGTGAGTCAGCTCAGTGAGGTAGCACAATTGAGTTACGACTCATTTCATAATTGTGTCGCTCTGTGCAACTACGGCAGCACTGTTATCGTGGAGAGGTGCACGTTGAACGTTGAATAATTAAAGTGACAGCACAAGGGATAACGCGCCAAAGGAAACATTTTCGCGCTAGTTCTTATTTTCTGTCATTCTTTATTCTCACCATAGATAATATGATATGCAACTTCCCTCTTTTGCCTCATAGGTTTTGGGCTGGAATCAAATCCCAATCATGGGCTGGCTAAAAGAGCTAGTTAATGTTATTATTTGGCGAAATATGTGTTGAAATTTCTAACTTGAGAATTAAATTAAATACTCGTATTTTAGGGAATTACATGCAAATATTGAGTTTTATTTTAAAAAGGTGTCCGTAAAACTTTATTTCTAAGTGAACACGCATGTTCATCACATATATTTTTATAATTATTTGTTTTATGCAAGTTTAAAAGCTGTGACATTTTTGCAAAATTTGAATTTCTCGTGTTTTATAATTGTGATCATGTTGATTTCATATATTTATTTCTTATTTTTATTGCGTTTACATTTATACTGTTTGCATACCTCAAAGGTGGTGAAAAAACCGCAAAATCTCCAAAAATGCAATAAAAAACTCCTAAATGCCATTTCTTACAGAGTGTCTGTGCACAAAACAAAGAGCTTCGTATCAGTTCATCTCTAATTCTCAGTGCTAATACACTCATCGACTCGCCGCTCAGTAAAATGTCTGAAATTTATAACTGTGCTACTGAGTCACAATTTTTTTTGGAAGTGAGTCTGAGCGAGCGGCTCATCGCTAAGAGTCAGCTCAGTAACTCAACTCAGTGCTGAGTTACCCACCTCTAGTAAGTATGCTACTTTTAAATGCTATCATTGAGGTCATCGGGGTCATATTGCAGCAAAGTGCAACGAAGCTAAAAAGGAGTGCAAAAAAGAAGAAGAGTCATTTGCGGCTTTGGGATCTCTTTCATCGAATACTTTAGAGCATGATGATTGGGTGATTGATAGTGGAGCGACAAGCCATTTATGTCGTGATCGTCACTTATTTTGTTCTTTTCAAAATCGATTGGAAAGAATCGCACTTGCTGGTGATCATTACGTAGAAGCTAAGGGAATAGGTGAAGTACAACTAAAAAGTGGTAATTTTGACATAAAGCTGAAAGATGTACTATATGTCTAACAGTTAGTTTTGAAAATATGCAAGCTGTGTTTAGGAATAAGAATGGTGGCGTTATTATGAGAGCCAAAGACAAAGGCGGATTATTTGTATTCCGAAATAATTTGAATACGTGTCTTAACATTAATCGCGTAAATAATGATTTTGTTAATTGGCACAATCGTTTCGGTCACCTTAATTTCGAAAGATTGGCAGAAATGGCAAACAAGCGCTTAGTACGAGGTCTAGAAATTAAAAAACAGCAAATACATTTTAATAATCAGTGCATGACGGATGCAAAGAGTAAAATTACTGTAAAAAAGTTTCCTAGAGTAGCAGAAACTAGAGCAAATACTTAATGTCAGATTATTCATAGTGATATACATATGTATGTGGTCCAATGAATGCAAAGTCAATCGGAGGCTCTCGATATTTTGTGACATTTATTGACGACAAGTCGAGATACGTTTGCGTGTATTTTTTAAAATCTAGAGACGAACACCCCTATTGCGATTGTCGACTGGCAGTAGAATAGACCTCAGTCGATCGTGTCGATTATATTTTATTTTTGTATTGCATAACTTGATCGACAAGAAATTGCTCTATTGTGAACGGTTAACTGAATTGACAGCTGTTTCGGTCTTTGTTTACATTTGTAAGCAATTTGATTTACTTTTTATTGTTTTGAGTAACTTATTTAAAATAAATAGTTTTGAAAAAAACAAAAAAAATAAATGGATAGTGTTGAGCTGTGGTTAAGTGACGATAGTGAAGATGAAACTGGCACTTAACGGAGTTAGCAAAACCCTCTGGAGTTGGAGGACAAAATGTATATGGTTTTCATGTATTGCTTAGGCAATTTAATTACCATATCTTTACAGGTTTTTAAAAAAATTTCGTTTGCCGAAAGCTGCATTCACGTATTTGCTTACACTGCTGGAAAGCAAATTACAAGCAGGTGTAAGAAATACATCAATTCCTACAATATTAAAGTTATCAGCGACTTTGAGGTTTTGTGCTCAAGGATCATATCAATTAAGCGTAGGAAACGAGAGCACTATCGCACTTGGTCAATCTACCGTTTTCTTAGTATTGACTAAAGTTTTTAAGGGTTTAGAAGAGCCATATGCAAAGAATGGATATCCACATGTTAAAATCGTTCCCCCAAAAAGGAGCTTCAACATTTGTACTACAACCGCAAAGGATTTGATAGTTTAAACACAATGATAGTAAGTGCTTCGAACGAAAATTTTTCGGAGTTATTTACTTATTGATTTAATTTTTTTTAACGTTCGTTACAGGTTTGTGATATTGCAATGAGAATTCGCTATATCAACGCAAAATATCCTGGGGTATCACATGATGCTGCAGTTTTTAACATGTCTGCATTAAAACCCCAATTAGAAGACGACTACCGCAGCGGTGAACGCAACATGTTATTAGGTTTGTTTGCTGAAATAATAATTACATTTGCGTGATTCTAAAATAAATATATTGTCTCAGGTGATGCAGGGTACGCTTTAAAACCCTATCTGCTTACTCCATTTCGAAATCCTGAAGAGGGATCAGCAGAGAGTATATTTAACAAAAAACATTCACAAGCAAGAAATATTTTGGAACGCACAATTGGTGTGCTTAAAAATAGATGTCGGTGCTTGTTAGGTGCTCGTTCGTTACACAAAGGGCCAAAAAAGGCCACACAAATAATAAACGTCTACGCAGCAATAACAATTGAGAAACTGAAAACTATAACGGTTCTAAAGAGAGCGTAGATGCTGAAACTAGAGTTATAAATGAAGAAGCCGTAGAAATAAGAAACACCATATTACAGCAAATCCAACTTCACTCTTAAATCTTGCGTTTTATTTGTACTATTCAGTAGCTTTTTATAACTAAGAATTCAATAAATAATTTCATTAATAAAGCTTAAGTTCAGTTTATAATTTACGTGTCAAATTAAAATCACAGTATTTCAGGTTTGTATCATAAAATAAAAAATAAATAAATTAAAATTAAAATCACATTATTTCATTGTTACATCTTAAAATAAAAATTTAAATTTTTCTTATCACATAAGTGAACAGTTGTTCTCTTTCTGCAGCTGAACTTTTATTTTAAGTTTATCCACCCTATTCTTTGCTTTATTTATTACTTCGTCTTTGAGAAGTTGTAGTTTTTCTTGTTTTAATTTAAGTTTTTCTTTTTCTATATTAAGTTTTTCTTGTTTTAATTTATGAGATCTTCTAGCAACGATTTCAATATACCTAAGGCTATCTTTTATCTCTTTAGTATTTTTTTCTATCATCTTAAAATGATTTGATTGCACTTCTACTTGCTTTTCAAGTAAGGCCAGTCTCTTTGGTTTTGAAGCACCACTTATACGCGTTTGCTTCGATGTACTCGGTTGTTCCTGGGTTTCGGCCATTTCAAAAGAGTCCTCCATAGCAATCTCCATTGCGTTGCTTATAAAATCTTCCTGCTCATCACTTTCCACAGACTGATTTATCACACTGCTACATCCGATATCTACATCCAAATATCGTATTTTAAAAAATGTACGACAGCTTCCTCTAGCTTGCGCAAGATCAACTGATTTAAACAATATCAAGGCCAGAATTGCGGACGCATTTGGCGTCATTGATGGTTGTCCATTGAAATATTTCCTAGGTATGGAAATTGAATGCGAAGGCGAAGTGGGTGGTATTACTGTTTGTGAGAGTCAATAAATTATAAATATTTTAAAAGAACATGGAATGAGCGACGGTAAGGCTATTGCAACTCCTTAGAAGCAGGTTTCCAGATACGGTGTGATAAGAAAGATTGCGAAAAAGTTGATACGACCGAGTATCAGTCATTAATTGGTGCTTTAATGTATTTAGCACTTTCGACGCGACCAGATATTTTGCATTCTGTATGTAAGCTAGCACAGTGCAACATCGATCCACACATTGAACACAAAGTTGGTGCGAAACGAATAAAACGATATTTAAAAGGCACAGTGGATTTCAAGCTGCATTATAACAAGACTGTAAAATCAATTCAAGGTTTCGTAGACGCAGACTGGGGAGGCGAATCGAATACTGTATGCTATACATAAAATGTCTTATCAATTAATCATAAATATTTTTTTTAATAAATTTTGTTTGATTTTTTATATTAGTCCTTATAGTTATATATTTTCTTACAGCATTTAATTTTTCTAAAAAATATCTATGAAATGTATTAATTGGTAGCAATTGTTGTTGTTGTGCAAGTATTTTGATTTTGACTACATACCGTCAAACAAAAAAGTTTACATACACTCAGACTTACATAAGTATTTCGCAAATTATTTATTGTTTTAGATTTTATAAAAGTGTTTCAAATATGTAATTTGGTAGTATTTTGAATTTAAGTTTAATAAATGTATGTTGCGAAAAACCACTACTTATGTAAAAACTTTAATGTAAACTGTTTTGTTTAAATACAAATATTTACCAATAAGTAGTTCAATTACTTTCAATCCAACCAGTAGAATCTTTCCAGCTCTTCCCTCTAAGTTAAAGTTTGCCGCGGTGTTATCTTTAAATAAACCACGCATAATCCCGTCAACTTCCGCCTTTTGCTCTTGCTAGAAGTCCCATCTACATATGTATGAAGAAAAAGCGTTATTTACAAGTTATACTCGTACTAACATCAACATCGTTATGTTACCATAGCGTCAGCGTAAGCCTTATTTTTAAGCTCGGCTTCAACAGTCTGCACTTGCTCCACCGATGACATGGGAATCAAAGCAGCTAAATCTGTTGATCCCTCGCTTTCCATATCACCGATGATGCGACTGACAGATTGTTGAACCCTAGCTGTCAAAACTCGACATTCCCTCAGCAATTTGCTGTGTGCCTGGAATTCTTAACGTTCAGGTACCTGAAATACGAATCGGCTTTGTTGCAACAGCAAAATGAAGCATTCGCAATTTATTTAAAAAAAAAAACAAGAGTACCGTCATTTGCCCTCTTCTAACTAGATTTCACTGGTGCATATCATTCGCTAAAAACTGCTTCTTCTAAATTCATTTTTATCTTCAAAAGTCATAAAAAAGGTGATGATGCAAGGGTACTCGTATAAGTAAGTATTTTCCTTCAACAGGAATACAAAAATATTTAAAACTTATATCATCTACATCTACTTCATTACTATTTAATGTACTACTTTAAATAATGCCGAGACCTTTTGATGATTGTAATGGTTGTTCAAAACAATTTGCCGAGTTTTCTAAAACGTAGGCTTTAATTACGTTAGTTTTCTAAAATCTATATAAAACTCGCCTATCTTAGAAATTTTGTTAAAATCTGTAAGCACGATTTGACGTTCAAGTGTTCTGAAATAAATTTGCTGCAAAATTTGGTTAGGTTTATTTATAAGTTTTTTAAATACTGCATGTAATTTTCGAATTTATACGCAGAAAAACTATCTAAAGGACCGAATGGTAAATGCAGCAAAGTGTGGACGTTAAAGCTTACTAAAAAATCGCCAAAAAGTTCAACAAATTCTCTCAAAATCTCACTTGCGACATTCAATTCTACGTCATACGATTTTTCACAAGATGGAAGTCGAATTCCGAAAATGGTAATATAAATCGTTTAAAATACAGTCTTTTAAAATAAAAATGCCCCAGTACAATAAAAGGTTTCTTAATTCTGTAGACTTTCAAATGTTTATTTTATCAAGATTTCTAGATAATCTGCTAAACTCGGAAGGAACAAAACTTGAGACGTAGTAAATTTTATCGATCATATACGTACTAGTTACATTTTAATTTTTAACAATCAACAAAAGAAGTTTTTGCATTACGCCTAAATCTACCAAATGCATTGATTCCAAGGGAAATTGCGAAATCATGCGGACATTTGCAGATTCCAACAAATTTTCACGTTGCCTATATTCTAGACTGTGGGAACTGACATCTAATCTATTTTTAAAAGAAACATCTGTCCGAAGTAGAAACACTCACTCTACTTTGACTATGAACACAACATAAAAACACTTTGTGCAACTATTTTTTCCAGTATGCGACTTAACTGCTGTTACGAATGCGCGAGTTGCAGTGTCACAAGTGAAAACCCTAATTTTAACTTCCTTTATCAATTAATTGTAGCCTACTTTTAATCCATTATCTTTTAAGCCTTTTCCACATTTTGTAAATATCTGATATCTTTCGAAGTAAAGTAAAATTGGATTCCAAAATAAAGAAATTTGCCCCCTGCTATTGCTTTTATATCTACTTTTTCGCGACTAGTACCTAAGAGAGTTTTCGCGGACAAGGGAAGCCATTCATGACCTACCTTCCTCCATGTCTGTAGTAAGTCAGTCAATGCTTTTGCGACTCGGTACTGCTTATTTAGTGTTTACTTGTAATCGCCTCAATGTAATTTTGTTAAATTTTTGAGGTAATTAAAAAATTGCATATCAAAGTTTAGTTTCTGACATTTAAACAAATTTACACAAAATAATTGTTGGTATATATATCTGTAAAATTAACGTAGTAGCGAAATCAATAAATACTTATAACATCTGGTAAAAATTCCGAATTAGCCCCGCAATGTTTCCAGAATAGTCCAGCAATTTTAAAATTGTTCCAAAATGATTTCAAACTAGTTCCAAATGAATTGCTAATTAGTACGGAAATGGCACTTGTTAGTATACTGTCATTTTGTTTTACTGCAAATTCCTGAACAATATTCAGGCTTTCATATAAACAGGATGTTTTCATCTTTTTTAATTTACGAATAAACCAATCGGTAAATTTCATTTAAGAAAAGGGCACTTTTGTGCATAAATATGTATGTAAACACATTGTAAGAACTCCGAAGACCGTGACCGCGTTCCAAAATGTAAAATATAAGGCATCGGTATCTCTTCTTTCCAAGCTATAGTAAATACAAACTTCCACTTTGCAAATCTTAGTTGGAATTGAGTGTCCACCAAGTAAGTGTCCAACTCATATATTTACTTTAGTTTGAAATAATGTTATATTTTACAATTTGAATCGCAGTCCATCACAACTGCACTCCGACATTAAAAAACTTTATTTAAATAATTACACTGTGTAACACTGAAAATGAACTTTGAAAGAGACCTAGCCTAGGCGTTAGGCCTTATAAAACTAAGAAAAACTGTGTACTTGAAATTTGCGAAACACCCCCAAAATCTCATTTTAGGGCAAAAAACTGTTTTTGAGGTCATTCGCTAGTCAATCATCAATATCTTTGCGAATTTTCATCCGATTCAAAAGTTGTTTATATATTTTGAAAGGTGACAAATCACTTTTTTAATGGCGTATAACTCAACAAAATCAAACGAGAACTGACGAAGCTACAGAGAAAAAAAATCGTAACTTAATAAAAAAAAATTAATTTTGAAACTTTGACTACGATTTTACGATAGTCTTAATTCAGAAAGGTACCTATCAAAGACAATATTATTAAAGTGAATTTAGTACTGCGTCGATTAAGCTATTTCAATCGAAAATCGGTTGGAAATTGACAGAGTTATTACTATTTAAATTATTTTAGATGATGACCATATTTAAAAATTCATACATTTTGATTATCTTTCAACTTCAAATTTTTATTGTGACTGAAAATAAAAAAAAAATAATCATTAAAATGCTAAATAACTTTATAGCTAAAAATGTTTGCTTGATCTTCTGCGTTTATTAGACGAGTCATCTGTTTCACGTTTGAGTGACCAGCAGTAATTAGCTATCATCCTAACTTGGTTCTTTCCTGTAAACCGTTTTTCAATGTTGGAGATTTCTTGGTGAAATCTTTCACCTTGTTCGTCGCTGAATTGACCAAGATTATCCGGGAAAAATTCCAAATGAGAATGCAAAAAGTGAATTTTTATAGACATGTTGCATCCCATTTCTCCATAAGCTTCCAAAAATTCATGGACCACCTCAACGTAATTTGAACTTCTCGTGTTTCCAAGAAAGTTTCGGCACAAAGAAATGAAACTCAGCCATGCTCTTTTCTCTACTGGGTTCAATTTTTTTATGAAGTCATCATCAGTCATAATCTTACGAATGTGCGGTCCAACGAAAACGCCTGTAATTCATGATCAAAATGTAAAAATAAATTAGGATGAATTCTTTTTGAAGAATTCTTGTTGGGAAATTTTTATAAGTACCTTCTTTAATCTTGGCGTCACTCAACTTGGGGAATACAAGTTTCAGGTGTAGAAAAGCCTCGCTGTTTTTTTCGAGTCGTTTAACAAACTGTTTCATGTACCCCAATTTTAAATGCAATGGCGGCAAAATTATATCATCAGGCTTAACTAATGCAATATTGAGAACATTATTTTTGCCAATTTGAAACTTTCTCGGTGGCCATATGTTACACTTGTAATGATTTTTGGCACGACTGTCCCATTCACAAAAGTAACAAGGATATTTAGTGTAGCCACCTTGCATTCCAAGTAGAATTGTCAGGACTTTAAGGTCCGAGACAATCTACCAGCGAAATTTATTGTATTTAAGCAATCGTAGAATTTTTTCCATCGTTTGATAAGTCTCTTTCATATCAGTAGCGTATGCCACTGGAACTGATGGCAATTCATTTCTGTTGTGCCGCAATTCTGCTTTCAGACCTACGATGTTAGTCAATTGAAAATGAATTGATAAATTGTATTCAAATTTAGTTCTCTCACACTCATAACACATTAAATACTTACTTTTGCAAGAACCGTCTAGAAATAATCGCCAATCTTGTGGACAGTGCACGTGATCGAGTGCAGCAAACAATTCATCCACATCAACACAATAAACTAGTTTGTTATTGGTGTCATCAGCTTTGAAAATGTGTTCGAACGAAGATAGGTCTCTGTCTCGTGCAGACGTTACTTTAAAGTTACTGTCTACTATATTCCACTGCTTTAATCTGGAGGCCAGAATCTCTGTCTGTCTTATAGACAGATCCATATCCCGCACAAGATCACAATAATCGTGATTTGACACGAAATAACGTTCCGTTTCTCTTGCTTTGGTTGGAAGGTACGGTTCGTCATTTACCTCATTCGAAGATTTGTGGCTTGAATCAGGAAATGTAGCTGGATTGTTGTCTTTAGTTCGCTGATCTTGTTTTCCTCTTGGAATCGGTTTCGATACAGTCAACACATTGGCATATTCTATGAGGTGGCGACTTTTATAGTTGTGACCAGTGATTTTTGTTTGGCAAAAGTAGCAATCCTCCGGCTTGTGATATATTTGATAATGCCAAGCCATAGGAGTCACAAACGGCAGACGCTGGTCATCGCATTTACCGGTTTTCCATTGTTTTAATGTTGTACAGCACATCGAACAAATATATTCGGGTTCATACCAAGCACTTTCCACGTATGAGCAACTGAAAAAGAGGTTGAACGCTTCAACCACAGCTTTATTTGTTCTTAAATCGAACCGATATTTCTTATCAACAAATAGACCGCAGGCGTAACAAAATTTGTTGCGCCTATCACACATTTTACCACACTTATTACACAATATAATTGCGAAGGGGTCGCAAGGTTGAATTGACGGCGTAAATTTATTAGATGACCACTCAAAATTTTTGGAAATGAATGTGTTTAAAATAATTCCTCATACCTGCTATGTTTCTAGTAAAATAACGCAATGAAATGCGGTCAAAGTAGAAAAATTAAAAAAAAAAAAACTTTTCGCAAGGTAAATTTATTTAATAGCAGAAAAAATGTAATAGCTTCGTCAATTTTTGTCCGATTTCATTGCATGAGCACTCAAAATTTTTGGACATGAATGTACTTTCAAAATAATTCCTCATACTTGATATATTTTTAGTAAAATACTGCAATAAAATGCGGTCAAAGTACAAAAATTTGAAGAAAAAACAAATTTTCCAAGTTTACCCGATGAAAACTTACAACACGCTAGCTCAAAAAATAGATCTTTATATTTCAATTTAAAGGTATAATCCTTACCTTTCCAAAACATATTTCATATTGAAAATCGGTAAAGAAATGGCCAAGTAATGAAAAGATTAGCGCGTACACTTCCGAAGAACGGTTTTTTAACGGTAAAGCAAGATTTTGAGGGTGTTACAAATTTTCCAAAAACCGTTTTGAGTTATATTCGACCAGGTGAACAATTTCCAATATGTCACTTTAAAAGTTCATTCAATTTTTTCCATTTTGTAACACTGTGTTATATATGTATATTTGCAAATACTGGCCGAAACAAGAGTCGGCCAGATAGAACAAATTTTAGAATTCGAGCAAAAGACTTGCTGCCATAATTATTACAAATTTCAGTAACGCAGTAACCAATTTTGAAGAGATCGAAACTGCGGAAGAAAAGAAATACACGGAATGATCAAACGTATTATCCAATACAATTACAAAAAAGTAACACATTTACATATTAACAATATTCATATGGCATTGTTTGCATTAAACAAAAAGTTATTAATCGCATACTTATATTGATATATAACATACCAGCGAATTACATGTAAAAGAAAGAGGACGCTGCTCACTTGAACGGCGAGTAGGCGTTTGCTTTGTCACAAAGTCCTGGCTTGCAGAGACGTCTAACCAGTTTCCCCTGAAATTCAAAAAATTAAACACACATTCAAAACTTTTTACCCATCTCATCCAAAATTTCCATTTTTTTAACTGTCGAAATTAGTAACAATTTTTTAAGTTCATATTTTATATTTATATATACATATACATATATTTATATATATATATACATACATATATGTAGGCACATATTTGCCAGTTTTACCTTTGTTCAACTCACTAAAGCTGATGCGAAGCTACAAACATGTACGTGAACTCTCATGGATATATGTATGCACGCACGCACTTGGTTGGTTTTTGAGTTGTTATTGTTTGGTATAGCAGCATAAAACATGCTGAAGCGACAGTCCTTGGCCGGACATAAATCCGGGTTGTTCCGGTATCGTAGACCCGACTGTCGTGGGAACGTTTGGTTTTTGAGTCGTTGGTTTAGCTGCATTAAAATCTGATATAAATTAAATTACCTTTGATAGCAATACATTTTCACTGTTGTTCATGCCTTGAGATACCAACAATTTCATTTGATTTTAATTAAGATTGAATTCCGAAATATTATTGTATGCAATACCCGATTGGTATGAGCCTGCTGCAATAATTGCAATGGTTTCGTACCAATTGTAAGCGAAAGATCTGCAACATTAAAGTATATGCATTTATATGTAGTGTTAAAATTACCAATATCTTTGAGAACGCCAATTGTTATCTCTCGCTAATAACTGATTTACTCACGCGTATATTTACGCAAACTCACATACTTGATCCATATCAGATATTAATAAAGAAGACATTAGCCATATAATGTTCAATAGCCTTAACTTGAAATGCTCCCCTATTATGGAAAAAATGTGTTCATAGTAGCACATGAAAGGATTTAATGGTTGAGTATGCAAAATAAACTTTGCTGCATACCAGAACTTGTGTATATAAATGTATGGTAAATGTATTGTGCAATTTCCTGCGTTGATTTATCCTTGCCAGCAGGCAGCATACAGCTCTGGCCACGTACACGATACACCTTACAAAGAGAAGAAAAGTGTGCTAAATAAATCGAAGGGATATATCGAAATACGTAATTACTTACTATTTTGGTGCTGACGCTTGCAAATCTTGAATATCTTCCCGAGATTATATATTAATACAAAAAATTTTTTTTTCATTCGCCTTTTTCTCGCCTCCTATAGACAGATGTTTTTGACAAACAAACCAATGACACAGAGTTGGGATACTACATCGATAATTTTTATTTAGGACCACTATCGATGGTTTTATTCGATATATTGGTGGTTGTTTTAGGGCCAGTTTTTCAGTGCAAGTTTTACTCTGTCGTTTAAACTAAGTTAAAACTCAGTATGCAGTTTTTCAGCAACTTTAAACAGAGTTTAAACGGCCGATCGCACACGGTTAAACATATTTTTTATCAGCTGTTTGCTGACTATTTAGTTTTAGTTTCAACAAATTTAATTGAGCGCAAAGAAACAAAGTTTACATTTAAATTGACTTTTACCAAACATAGTTCAAATTTTAACTGAGTTAACCTAAACTTAGATTTATATATAAATAAAATTTTGGCGCTTACACTATATAGCTCAGTGTTTGGCCTAGCCTCTCCTACCATTTGTGGTGTGCGTCTTTATATTATACACAAATACAGCAATGAAAACACTTTAAAAATTATTCCAGTCTTTTGCAATTTAAACGAATATTTAATAAATGAAAAACATAATACTAATATATTTTTAAAATTGAATAGACAAAAACTTTCAATTTTCTGTTTTTCGAATACAATTTTCTTTCGAAATGATTGTTATTCAATTTAATTAGACCAAAAAACTTTAAAAAACATATTTCATTTATTTCGATATAGCCATCGATACTATAAAGAGTTTGCACTATCGTATTTAAAACTATCGAGTTGGGATACTATCGATAGTAGCTCAACTCTACAATGAAAGAAGGAATAAGGAAATGCAGTTTTACAACGACATGCTATGTCTACCTCGTTTTAACACTTGCCTAGAAGAGAAATGACAGTTGATTCCTTTCTTATCTCCTCCTGATATTCTTTGAAAATTGAGTTACATTGAGTTACGCTGATGCAGTGAAGTAGCTAATGATGCGACAAAGTGAGAGAGTTATATGGAGAAAAATGAGCCACCTTGATTCAATTGAATGATGAGTTACATAACTGAGTTACATTATTATGAAGATGAGAGTCTGAGTTACCGATTCACTGACGGGAATCAACTCAATAACTCAACTCAGAGTTGAGTTACCCACCTCTACCACAAGGCAATCAATCAACATATGTAAGGCGAATACTAATCGGAGCAGTTCAAGAAGCAACCATAACTACACGATACAGAAGAAACGTTCCCTCGACAGTCGGGTCTACGAAACCGGAACGACCCGGATTTATGTCCGGCCAAGGACTGTCACTTCAGCAGGTTTTATGCTGCTACAACAAGAACAACAACAACATGTAAGACATATTATTTATATTGTTTATTATACAAGTACTTAAAAAATATTAAGTTGGTGATAAATGTCAAATATACAAATTAATTGCGAAATGTAGAAAATACCTGTGTGCTTTAACAATATTGCAAAATACAATAACAGGTACCGCAAACACAAAAAAAAGATTTTCCTACGCAGATAAACGTTCAGTTCACACAATATATCAGGTACTCAGTTTGCTAAGACAAAGTAGCCTAACGCTTTGGCGAAAGCTCAGGAACTGGAAGCAAAGAACCAGAGAGCATTATTTGCCCAAAGCTTTGCAAATGAGTTAGTACACCAAAATATTCAAGTAAAAACTTGAGGTTCCAATCGAAGAACAATTTCACAAAACCAAAACCAATGGATGTAAATCTGTCGTTATCAAGGTTTAGAAAAAATATAGATTACAAACCACAGCAAAATAGTGGTTTCATAAATTGTAATTCAAATATGGCTAGCGCAAGTACTCCAGCCATTAAAAATTTAGGAAACCAAGCAGAAATGTCACATGGAGTAAAGCGGTCAAGGGAAAGTAATAATAGCTATCGGTCGCAAGAAAAGACGCAAAGAATAAATAACCTTAGCGAAAATATTATTTTAGTGGACGAGGGATCGAGCTCCCCTACCTTTACCTCTACGATAAAAAAGGAAAGAAAAATTTAAAAACTCTTGTCGACACAGGAGTCACTTTTTGCTAGTTAAAACAGGGGGTATACAAAAATAAAAATGAGTTAGCTATATATTATTATTATTACTATTATAACCCAACGGAAACGCACTTTCCCGCCCAACCGACACGAGGGGCTCAATCCGCATAACGTACGGATGGTTTTTATTTATACAAATCTTTTGTGCCGAGTCGTGACAGAAGAAAGTTTGTTAAGCGTCGAGATCTCAAGCTGCTCAGCTACAGAATAAGACTTCATCAGCCGAATACAAAGTTAGAGAAATGTTAAGTAAGAAAATTTTATCGTTAGCTGTTATTAAGAGAGGATAGAACAGTTCTTTTAATTATAAAAAGTGAGTCCGATACATCAAAGGTGCTGGAATGATTGTTAAAGTCTCGGCATAAACCCCGAAACGGTTCATTCAACTCAAAGTTAGTTATACATAGTTTCAAGAAAAGTGGTTTAAAGTTTCTCGTTGCACGGGAGGGTACATTAAAATTAATTTGCTCTAGAAGAAATGGACTTGAGATTCTTCCCATGACTAACTTTACCATAAATATTATACCTAACATTCCTCTGCGACTTGAAAGAGTAGGAAGATTAATAAGTTTCAAACGACTAGTATAAGAAGGCAAATTGTAAGGCGAATCCCATCGAAGATTTCTTAAAGCAAAAAGTAAGAATTGTTTTTGTATTGACTCTAGTTGGTCTGATCCAATTTATTTTCATATTTATATTCTAAAAGTAGAATGGAGTAATGTAAGCTAAAAATGTAAATAATTCATGGAAGGAATTTAAAAAACTCGATTTTTCTAAATTTTTTGAAGGTTAATTATTCCACCCACCCTCGAAACGGTTACACATCATATATTTTTGGCTTAAAATCTTTTCTTACACACAACAAATAATATTATAATCATATTAATGCCCGAATTCAGTAAGCAGCCTCAGTCTCTAATAGAGACACAAGTCGCAATTTTAGACCAGTTGGCATTCATTAGTTTGAAAATAAAGCCTCAAGTCCAAAGCACATTAAACAGATAACAGCACTAAAAAAAAAAGTGTACCCCTGGCGTATATTTTGTGATTTGTTTTGGTCCATCACCCGTCAAAATAGATATATCGAATTTGACGAGTTAGATATCTCTAAATGTAAACAAAATATACGTGTTCCAAACAGTGCAAGACGCATCATACTACAACGGATCCTCAGGAAGCATTGCTCCTGGTCACAAAATATTGGAAATACTCACGAGGTATGC
Organism: Philophylla caesio; assembly: GCA_963971545.1. Taxonomy (NCBI): domain Eukaryota; kingdom Metazoa; phylum Arthropoda; class Insecta; order Diptera; family Tephritidae; genus Philophylla; species Philophylla caesio. The sequence continues at coordinate 33,048,071 of OZ020608.1, read as the reverse complement.
CTTCAAGAATGCAAAAAATGGTCGGAAAAATAAAAGTTTGTTTTGTAAACAAAGTTTGACTTGTTATGGACTACATACAAGAAAAAACTTCAATCAGCTGCTAACATTATGCTACCTGTTTATTGTACCATACTCAAGTCTCAAAATAAAGTCTCTAAATTGTGACCTGGTGATAAGCAGCCTTTATCTGCATTAACTCATGCATAATCCTCCAAATGCGAATAAGCACTCGTAGATATGCACGAAAGTTATGTGCATAAGTACTGAATATTGTGAATTCATTATGGCCATACTGCCACTTTTGACAGAAAATTGCTATTGCGAACGAGCAAAATGTCTACAGCTGTTGTCAAAAGTGTTTATTATTATTAAATAGCTGCAAATATTGGCAAATTAAACCAAATTATAACATAAAATGCGATTTTTTATAATTGTTTTGGCTTTGGAGGATAGAAATTTATGCAGTCCGAAAGATTTTCGCAAAAATCCACAACAATTTCACCAACAGTACTGCATCCTATAGACTTGCAAAATTTCTATATTTAAAAGCGAACAATGAGATAGCCACTCTTGGAATACATCGCCTCATACTGCTGTTCACCTTTTAAATGCCCACAACTTTTCCACAAATTCTGCGAAATGCATTTGTCTTGACATTAAAATTTTCTTTAAAAAAATGTTTTTCGTCCTCTGAAGGCTCGCTCGTTCCCAAAAGTAGCTATAGCGACCATTCATGGAATAGTATGCATGTGCATAAATTATTTATATCGTTACAGCAAATAAAATATACTCACACGATTGCACTACTTCCTTTCTCTAATGTCGGAAAGTATAGCCACACGAGGCTTTGGCATCTTGCTAAGAATTACGTTTGTGCCAATGTATTGGTTATTTTGATTTTATTAAGCAACTTTAAGATAATGGGTCTCATGCACAAAAACGAGTATAAGCGCTGAGTTGAGGCATGTGAGCAATTCCTCGTAAGTCGTGTTCGATCAAACAGCTTTTGCTCAATTTCGTATGCATAAAATTGCATTGTTATTGAAGTGCAAACATGTCGTCAAGTGAAAGTGAAGTAGAAGTAGAATCAAGTGATAATAATAAAAAAGAAACTAACGACATTTCTAAATTTTTAGTATAAAAACTAAAACAAAATAAATATTTACTAGAAAAGGGTCAATTACCCAGCATTAAAAATAAAAAAAAAACGGAAAATCGTTCCAAAATACATTAAAAAAAACAGTAGAAACAATAATAGAAATTAAGCAAAAATTTGGCATTGAATTAACGGGGAATATAATAAAAAAAAAATATCTAACATGAAATGTCGCATAAAAAATAAAATAGACATGAATAAAACAGGCAATAAAAAAATTATTTAAAAAACTGGGAAACTGATTTGTCACATTTGCTTTGTGCTAATTCTAATCCTTCAACAAATAAACTCCAGGTAAGTGCACCGTTATCGAATTCAAATTTTGTTGTTGATTTCGCTCTTCGTTTATTTTTTTACAGTTCATCTCTCTCTTGGACCAATGATCACAACTGTACGTTTGATACATTAGAAGAGACATCAGCAACAACAACATCAGAAACAAAAACAACAGCAACATCAGTAGCAAAACAGCAAAGAAAGCGCCGTTGCACTGATAATGATGGTCAACCTGTAATTTTATTTTTTATTTTATTTTACATTTTGTTATATGTTGTTTATTTTCGAAGGTTAACAAAAAGTCAACAGCAGGTTTTAGTCGTTATGAAACCGATAAGACAAGGGAGTTGAATTTTTAAAGTCTGCAGAAGCTTGTTTTGTTAAAGCAAAACCAAGTGCTTTCTACAAAAATGCAGATTTTGCAAGAAAAACTTGTGGAAAGAAACTTGCAATTCCATGAACTTTTAATTTTATTAATATGTAATTAATTAATATTTAATGCATAAAGGTGAATTACATTTATATTAATTTTACATGAAAAAGAGAATTATATTTTTGTACATACATATATTATTATTATTTTTATAAATAAAATAGTGAATTACATTTTTTTTTGTATAACAAAGTGAATTGTATTTACGATTATTATTTTTATAAACCAAAAAAAATTAAATATTTTTATTTATATTATTTTTATTATAAACTAATTTGATAACAAATTTGCGATCATTCTCCTTTTGTTTTTTCCAGAGTCTGAATTTCTTGCTCGATATCATTTCCTAATTGCCATACATCATTATTGTTGTTATCGTCATTGATAAGGATATAATCGTTTTTAAAAATGTAGCTATGTTATGCAAAATGAAACAACTGGCTATTACGTGGGGCGCTAGCTCTGTCGATACACGAATTTTGTATTGAAGTATCGAAAATCTTTGTTTCAATTGTCCAAAACTCCATTCTATAATGAGACGTTCCCTTGTAAACACTTTGTTGAATGTTATTTTTTATGTCAGTTGTTGGGTGCCGGAATGGTGTCATTAGCCATGGGCATATTCTATAGCCCTCATCCCCGAGAAGTAATGCATCGTTCGTTGCATTTTGCATTATTCTACATACCTCGCTGTTTCGTAAGATCCGTGAGTCATGAACTGAACCAGGCCAGGATATGCAAACGCTTGTAAAAAGTTATTTTCCATCACAAGTTGCCTGCACATTTATAGAGTGGAAGCCTTTTCTACAAATATACTCATCGCTTTGATTTGTGGGTTTTTTAATTTTTATATGAGTACAATCAATCACTCCAATTGCAAATGGAAAGCAATAATTTGATTCCCTTTTCATTTAAGCATCTTTTATTTCATCTACATCTTTCGGCAATTTTATCCACTCGCTTGCTTTGGCAGAAATAAGGTTCGCAACTTCCGCAATAGTTCGCGACACAGTTGATTGATGGACTCCAATATCTGTGGCTATACCATTTTGGAATCCAGGATCTGAACAAAGTTTTAAATACAGTCGAATTTTATCAATGTTGCTGAGGGCACCACCACGTGTTTCTTCTGACTCCTCAAAAAAATAATTAGCCAACCAGCAGATGCTACTATCATCAAACCTATGTATTTATCATTTTATTATTAATTATATAAAAATAAAATTAATAATTAAGAATACAAATCTGTATAATTTTTTATCCTCACTTGCTAAATTTGTTTTACGCTGTTGATAACATTTTACATTTCTTTGTGGCACAAATTATTCGGCCATGATTCCTTTTTAGTGTACGCGAGTCTACTAAAAGGCAGGCTCAACAAAATTTGAGCAAGAGCTCACAAAAGAAAGCAAAAGCTTGTTTTTATGCATTTGGAAATGAGCACAAGCTCATCTAACTTAGTTCAAACTGATCAAGACGAGATCAAACGTGAGCAGTGAATAAAAGCAAATACATCAAATTTTATTATGCATACGACAAGCACCTTTTACTCAAAAAATTGAGTCTGAGCTCAAGCTCATGATTTATGCATGAGACTAAATAAGTTTTAGCTTTTTTTAATGCGTAATGATTTTTTGCTATTTAGTTAGCTGCCAATCTTACTTTCCCTACTTTTAATTTTGAGCTCGATTTCGTTCGTCAAATCAGCTGGTATCGAAATGCAGATCAGTGTCGTCTGTCAGGCATAAAATATTATGCAGATACATATATCCCCGTTTATCTGCATAAGTACGCCCGTTGTCAGTAGTTTTACTCCTTGCACTCTGTCCATAGATTATAGACTTTCGTAAGTATTGCAAATTACTAAACCAAAAATGAGATTTGTTTTGTTTTCACATACGGACTGGTCGTCATTTGTACTCATTCGGATATAAAATAGGACAATAAGTCTCTTCATAGGACATACCTGAACAAACGGGAACAGTTCATTCCATATAAAGAGATAATAAGTTGTATTGGTCGCATGTTCCTTTGCGATTGTTCCCGTACTCATACTAGACTAATCGCATTGCAGGAAAGAGATGTGCTACGCAAACGTTCATTTTCCCATGTATGTATATGTATATATTTATGTATGTACGAAAAAACTTGGTATGATGAAAAATAAATAGCAATTAGTCGCACATCTCTTAATTTATACTAACTTGCAACTTAGAAGGCATAGATAAATGAAAAGATGACAAAACAAGTATTTAAACTCTTGCTGCCATAATACTGAACGTCAACATCAGAGACATACAGTTTCGGCCATAATATTTAAATTGATATTATGTGCCACTAAGTATATTAATTTATTGTTAACGAATGCAGAATTTTCGACTTTATATCGTTGGATCACGTTTATTAGCTAACACTTTTTAACTTCAGCCAATGATTCCAATAAAAGAATAAAGACTGCGCAATTAAAGCTATTAAATAGTATTATCTGTTCATTAATTTTAATTATTATTTTTAAGTCTTAGGTAAATAAATATATTAAATATTTGGCTCTTACACTAAATAGCTCAGTGTTTGGCCGAGGTTCTCCTACCATTTATGGTGTGCGTCTTAATATTCTACCACAAATAGAGGCACCTACAATTTTGTGCCGACCACGAACGGCAAATGTATTTTATGGGAAGCCTTTTCATGGCACAACAAGAGGTTTGCCATTGTCCTGCGAGGGGTGACCGCTATTTTACTTCCACAGGCCGAGATTCGAACCTCGAACTCAGCGGCATACCGAGTTATAGCACGCATCGCTAGGTAAATAAAGGAATATTAAAGCAACTTTTGGGCGCACATCTTAACAAAATTACAGTAAATTTGTTATAAAAGCTGGCCATTCAACAGAAGTCAAAATATATCTAACAAAAACGAACAATTGTTTATATTATGTTGTAACAGTTTTTTTTAAGTACATTTTATAAGAAAATCTACCCTTAACCAACTAAATTAAGATGAAATTATCTGGTGACGCAAATTTGTTTTTCATCAGCGGCAAACCATGCAGAAAGCGACCTCTAGTTTGCTTTCATTTGTCATTCTTAGGGGTTTTATAATTTCACAGCATCTTCATAAAGAAATATCGTTCAAAATTATTATTTAAAACCATTTGAGAGACTTTGACTTTTTTATTTACAAAATTTTTCCAATGCTGCAAATTATAAAGTACGCTTTCAAATGCTTAGGACATGTAATGATGCCTCGATACTTATACTTGGATGAGAAAACCCGATGCTTTTTTCCGCACCAAGACGATTTTTCATTCGATGCTTTTTCAGAGTTAGGCACTTGATATCAATATTTGTTGCAGTATTGAATATATGGCATCGCTTTCTTTCCTCATACATTAATTTGTTTGCTTTTGCTTTTGAATTATTACATATTAACATACTCTTGCAAAAGGCTTTTCTCGAACGTAGGAAATATAACTACATACATTTGTACACGTCAAAAAATCCTCTATCAGGAAAATATTAATTTGTACCTACTATATAAAATTGTTCATTTTTCTATACCCGAGCCTACTTGTACACAAGGGTATTATAATCGAGATAGATATAGACATGTCGGAGCTATGGTAGATATGCCAAGCAATAACGTATTGCTTGAGTGAAGCAATGGTGGCACACTCCTATTTAAAAAAAAAACACTTGTTAGGAAAAACACTTGCTAAATACTAAAACTCAGTAAGCTCAGAGAAGCCAAATGTGAATAGTAGGCTATGAAATTGACGGAGATAGGAAAACGAGTTTTAAGGCCATGCCACATAAAACTTCTGCTTCGCTTTACGTCAGAGTTTAGCTTTGACAGTAAAGATGAATACATGCAATTATACAAAATTTCCCACATAGGCAACACCGTCGCCAAAGCGAAGCGAAATCTTGGGCAGCTATCATCTTTTCGCTGACTTTGACAGTTCGTTCTTACCAATTTTGTATATTTTTGACATAAATATAAAATTTAACTGAACTAAATGCTTAAATATACATACATATATGGATGTATACACATATGTGAAGATTTACTAAAGGCTTTTTCTTTTATAATAGAGGAGCATTGCAGAGCACGGTGGAAGTCACTTCGTGGCCGGTTCGTGCAGGAGGTGGAAGCAAAGATATAATTCCCTTACCTACATTTCCGCCTTGATATGTTTTTTAAACATAGTAAGGCTTCGTGGAGTGAAAGAACTATTAACAACACTTCCATAATGTCCATAATTATGCCGAATGTATGTAAATATGTTTATAAAGTTCCGTGCGATTTTCACAACACACAATAAACAAAGAGGAATCGATTTAGCCCTGACTGTCTGTCCGTCCGTCCGTCTGAGTAAAAATTGAGATATCTCCATGAAATTTGGTACATATTGACATTGAAATAGGTGCGTGCTATTCAGTTTGGAAAAAAATAAGTTTTTCATGAAAAATTTTAACCTCATTTAAAAAAAAGTATGACGTTTTCAAGATCATATGTATTTTATTAAAAATATGTTCATTGCCAGATTTATAAGCAAATCCAAATTGTTTATGGTAACAAAAACGAAAACTCGTTTTATTTCCGTTGGACATGAAAATAGGTGTAAATTACTTAAAGTTAATTCACAATTAATTCACAGAAAAAGTAAAAAGAAAATAAGAATGTAATTAATAACCCGTGTAAGCACCATTATTTTTCAGTACTGCATCTATTCTTCTGGGCATAGATGAGATGAGTTTCCGACATGTTTCTACGGGTATATTGTACCACGCATTTTCAATTTTTCCCCACAATTGTTGCTGGACTCGCGCTTTAAAACTTCCCTATTGAGCTCATTCCAGAGGTTCTCAATTGAATTGGAGATTGGCTCGGCCACTTAATGACTCCCACATTTTTTTCACGGAACCAATCCTTCACCGCTTTAGAGGAATGCTTGGGGTCGTTGTCTTGCTGAAATTTCCACAAAAGAGGCATATGCTCTTCAGCATAGGGCAACATTACTTCCTCCAGTATATTTCGATAAACAAATCTGTCCATTATATTTTCTATACGAAAAATTGGACCGACTCCGTACCAAGAGAAGCAAGCAACATTACTTCCTCCAGTATATTTCGATAAAGAAATCTGTCCATGATATTTTCTATACGAAAAATTGGACCGACTCCGTACCAAGAGAAGCAACCCCATAGCATTATTGTATTTCCGCCGCCGTGTTTAACCGTCTTTTTAGTGAATTTTATGTGAAATTCTTTACCATTTGGTCGGCGCACAGTCCTGTTTGCGTCATTTCCAAACAAATTTATTTTGGTTTCAACGCTCCAGAGAATTTTCCTAGACGATACAAAAGGGTTTTTTTCACCAAGGTCAAAATGTAGTTATCAGTTGATAGAGATGTTTTTTTTCTAGCTCCGCGGCGGTCAAATTATTTTGGCATTTTCACGAAATTTTGTGAACGTCCTAATGTTTCAGCAATGAATTTGTATGTTTTTCCTTGCCTACGCATATTTTGAACCAGTTTTCTCTCCTCAATGCTGCAGTGGCTCGCACGTTCCATCTAATTTGAAATATTACTTATTTTCTGCACTAGTAATTTAGCCTAACATAAAAACTTACCATTTTGTCAGAATATGTAAATAATAGTTGAACAGTGTTAAGAATACGCCAGCTGCACCTATTTTAATGACCACGCTAAATTGTTCAATGCACAAATAAATTCCGTTTTTTTTTTGTAATACACATATGAGATAACTATCAATTTGTAATTTTCAACGCATCGCCTACTTCTACTATCGATTATTTGAATTTTTTTGAAATAATATGTCGAAATATCTGGCAAGTGTATTCTATTTAACCTCACACCTATTTCAATGTCCATATAGTACATATATTGCTCTTTGGATAGGGGAGGTTGGTATTGAAAATAGCCAAGACCGGTTAACACCCACGCCCAACTCCTATATAACGGAAGTTTTTGAAAAATGCAAAAAATTCGTTTGTTTGGAATCTATTACAGCAAATTGAGTGAAATTTGGTATTTAGAGCGATTTTGAACTACGAAATTAAGTGTTTCTGAAATTTAAAAAAAGTGGGGTTGCCACTCCCACTTATGAAAAACTTTCCGTATCTTAATAACTTTGTTCGGTATTGTCACAGAATTTGGTGGACATATTTCCCTATTATTATCGTAGAAAATTTTTGAATTCGGATCATAACCACGCCCACCTCCCATATAACGAAAGTTTTGGAAGGTTGAAAAACTTCATTTTTTCGGTATCTATTAAAACAAATTGGGTAAAATTTGTAGCGATTTTGAACTAAGAAATTAGGTATTTATGGAATTTTGAAAAATGGGCATTGCCACGCCCACTTAGGAAAACATGTATGTAAGGTATCGTCACAAAATTTGGTGAACTGACTTTCCTCAACATCGCCGTTATCTTCGTTAAAAAATTTTGTAATCGGACCATAAGCTCACCCACCTTCCATTAAACGGAAATTTTGAAAAATACAAAAATTTCGGTTTTTCTTTATCTATTGGAACATATGAATTAAAATTTGTTATTTAGAGAGATAGTTAATTAAGAAACAGGATTTTTATGTATTATACCTATGCCTGTAGGTATCTCAGAAACGATTGAAGCTATCGTCACAAAATTTAGTGAACATATTGTCCTTGATATCACTAGCATCATTGTCAATATTTTTTGAAATCGGACCATAAGCACGCCCAACTTCCATATAACGGAAATTTTGAAAAATGCAAAAACTTTGTTTTTCAGTATTTATTGGAACAAATTGAGTAAAGTTTAATACTAGCAGCGATTTGAAACAAAGAAACTGGGTTTTATGAAATTATGGGCACCGCCCATATAAAACTTCATCGCGAGGGTATATAAAAATCGGTTTCGCCCGAATTTGGCTTTTCTTTCTTGTTTTATCTTCACTTTGAAACAAAAGGAACTCTGTGCAATAGAACAGGTTTAAAAAATATGGAGTTTTAAAACAGAAATTTTGTTCTCGATACCTGAAGGTATGTACACGATCTTTTTACCGATATTAATGCTCGAGATGCCAGAAACAAGTAGAGATACCGATAGCTATGTAGGTGGTATCGACGTATCACAGAGAAATATCGCATGCAATGAAAAAATCACCGAAGGCTCACTTTTATTGAATACATCAAAACTTTACTTCAAATTGTCTTTTGTTTTGTTACTTAGGAAATAATTTGCCGGTCGGGTATAAACAGCTGAATATTTATGTACATACATACTTATGCACTGTTACGTTTTTACGGGTTCGACCACTGGATTGTTAAATAAAACTTTCCCCGTTCAGACATATTAACTGTTCCAAATGATGCAAGTCCCTTCATTTTGTTCATAGGGCTCCCAACTGTTGGATTTGAGTGCCGCATGATCCGTACGAAGTCGGAAGCGTTGTAGAGGTACTTATAGAAGTTCTTTTCGGGTGACGCAGTAGTTCTTTTCCGGTTTTGCGATTATCCGACTATAGTAGGCCATCACCTTCTCTTCCCCATCATTTACCTGCAACAATAATGCTTCTATCGCATAACCACTGGCTTGTGTATCCAAAATAGTCGTTGAATCTGCATACCCTCGCATAGTTGCCGTCCCTTTAGAGCTTCGAAAGCTTTCTCATGTGCTTTGTTCCACATGAAGGCTTTATTTTTCCTTGTGATTTCATGAAAGATATTAGCAACGCTAGTGGCCGCTGGGGTCGAGTTGGTAACGGTGCGAATCTCAGTCAGGGCAAGCAAAATCTTAATCATAGAAAAAGTTTTTTCTAATAGCGGTCACCCCTCGACAGGCAATGTCAAACCTCGGTATTTCTGCCATGAAAAAGCTTCTCATTAAATACATCTGCCGTTCGGTGTCGGCACAAAACTGTAGGCTCCATTTGTGGTATAATATAAAGACGCACACCACAAAAGGTAGGAGAAGCTCGGCTAAACACTGAGCTATATAGTGTAAGCGTCAAAATTATATATTATATATGTTAGCAACGCTAGCGAAGTTAGAAAGTGGCTCTTGCAAATTCTTCTCCTCTGCAGTGTCATACCCTTTGCGATCACATTACGTTTTAAGAAATTCACTTCCTTGTTAAACAATGAGCACTTTTTGGGACTGAGCTTAAGACCAGCGTCAGTTATCCTTGACAAAACTTCTTTAAAGTTGCCCAGGTTGTCCTCACAGCTTTTACCCAAGACAATGATGCCATCCAGATACACCAAGCATGTTTTCTAATGCAATCCTTTGTCTTCTACTTGCCGCTTTTTAAATCGAGAGTGGAGAACCAATTTGCCTCAGATAACAATTCCAGACCGTCCTTCTTCTTCACAAGTACTACCGGCGAACTCAATGGGCTCGTTGATGGTTCAATCGCACCACTTTCACCCATATATTTTATATTTTCAAGCTTGGCTAGTGGAAAACTCCGTTTAACTTGACGTATCGTCCCTGAATCCCCTGTATCAATGCAGTGGTTCCCAATACTCGTCCTGCCAGGTTTGTTTTCATCTTTGTCGAATATGCTGGAATATCTGCGGAGAAATAATTTTGCCTTATGTTATCTCCTTTTAGCATAAGAAGTCGCTTCTTGATCTTTCTTCGCAATTGAAGATGGTCTCGACCACTAGACATCTTTTGGTGATTTAAATTCATTAAGAACACTCACTGCGAAGAGTTTATCTTTTTGTGTCGTAATCAGGGGTTTTCCTATAAGAACGTCTGGTGTAAAATTTGGTGTTGCTTTAACAACCCACAATCTCCATCAATCTTCGCCCAAGCAACAGCTTCAGATTTTTGTGGAATCTTTTGGCTATCTTTGGTTGCTGTAGTGCGATTTTTAATAACCAAGTCAGTTTTCATACCTTAGGTTTACATTCGATGAAACTGTCTCGTATAGTTTCATCGAATGTTCGCCTCGGATTCACATACATATATTGCTCGCTTCGTATACGTGTATCGTATTCAATTTACAAATTTCTAATTTTTTACCCTTTCAAGGTACTCTCCAGATGCATCTCCAATAGTCAAATGAGCATACCTGTTCATTTCAGATTTTCTCATTGGATTTCTCAAGCTCAATCTGTTAAATTTGTCTTCTGTGCTTGCTACCGTGACATCCATGTACGGCACTCATTAACGCATCGTAGTTATCCTTTTCACGATTGTGCCATCAAAGGATGACGTTAGTACTATAGGAGCGTTCGTCAAAAAGTTGTACGCTAACAACCTTTCTACTCTAACATCTCAGCCTCAAACTTGTCCTGCCTTTCTTCGAGCTTATCCTACTTCTCTTTTAGAGCTGCCTTTTCTTTAACTAAATTCTCCCAAAGTATTGAAATTACCGACATCGTCTGTCTGTCATTCGTTCTTTGGAATATCACCACTGTATGTACATATACATACTTATATACATATACATACACATGACCCAATTACTACAGAACACGTCCTGTGAATATTGTAAAACCATGTAGCCTAATAGGACCACGTTTTTAAGTAGGTGCGAAGGGACCTGGTTACCTATAGCCACATGTTATGCTGTATTGGACCATATCAAGCGCACGTTTAACGTCGTTTGTTGGTTCTTTCGTAAATTATCTACAATTGTAAAACAATAATATGTTAAATGTAAAGGAAGTAAAGTTTTAAATATAATATGTTTTTTCATTTAAAATTAATTAAACTATCAATTACTTTGTTGAAAAAAAGTATTATATTGACAAAGCCCTACAACATTTTTTTAACATAATAATAATATGCATTCTTAACCAAAACTAACAGTTCAATAAACTACGCAAATGCTTAAACTTTTCCACTATCACTTCTCACGAAAATTTATAAGCAAAGCGTTGCTTCCTATAACCTATATGTATAAGCAGGTGTCAGTGGCCTAAGTTTGTTTTTATTAAAGATTTATAATAAATAAAAAAAAGTTAATAAAACAAATTCAATATAAAAAAGATATTATCTTATACAACGCAAAATTTCGTACAAATTTGGGTAATTTGGGCATATTTCCTTTTTTATAGGGTAATATTAAAGATAACCGGTGGTATCACTACGTCAGATCTTTTCGCGAAAAAATAAGGTCATGGCAAATAAAGTACAGAATTTCACACAAAAGTTTAGAGAAACTATTATTTATTCTTAGAGATGAGAACTTTGACGTTCCTATAAGTCCTTCAGCTCTTCTAAATTTAACCAACGAAAAACTAGATGTAGAAAATGTTTCCTCGGGCGAATATATTCGTTTAAACTAAAAACTTAATTACAAAAGTTGAAAGTTGAAAGTATAGTTGTTCGCCACGATGAAATTGTATTTGACGTTGATGGATTGCCATTGTTTAATAGCTCCAAAACTCAATTTGGGCAATTTTAATAAAAATCAAAAACATTTCGAACATTTCCGTTTTTCCAGTTGGAGTTTATAAAGGCAAGCAAAAACCAAATAATATTAATGAGTTTTTTAGCTATTTTGAGAATGAGTTTCAATTTTTGAAAGAAAATGGTTTAGAAATAGGGGGTAAAATATTGAATTTAGAAATGATAGCTTTAATATGTGATGCACCTAGGCAGGTAATTTGCATGCGGCATTCCTCACCACACATCTGCTCTTGGATGTTCAAAGTGTACTAAAGAAGCAAGGAAAGTAGACAAAATTCTTACTTATCCCACTGAAGTAGGTGAACTAATCAGTGACGAAAATTTTGCCAGAAAAAGTATCATCACCAAACAGCGTTTCAAAAATCAACATAAACATGATAACGCAAATTCCCCTAGATCCGATGCATTTGATTGATCTAGGGATCACAAAGAAGTTTTTGGTTAGAATTTTAAAAAACAAATTAAATATAAATATGAGATTAACCGCGGAAAGCAAAAAAAAATATATCAAATCTATTAGAAGCAATTAAAATTAAAGTTCCTAAAGAATTCGTTCGCATTACTCGAAGTCTTGATAGAGTTCTCTACTAGAAAGCCACGGAGTTAAGGCAATTCTTGTTTTACACCGGCATTTTAGTTATTAAATATAATGCATGATGACCTTTATTATGAGTGTTTGTTGTTGCATTGTGCATGTAGATTATTATCCTGCCCTAAAAATGTGTGTACAAATATATTAAATGCGGAAGCGGCACTTAAATTGTTTGTAGAAAACTTTCCAAACATTTTCGGTGATAATAGTGTCATATATAATGTTCACGGTCTATTACACTTAGCTGACTGCGTAAAAAATCTCGGAGTCCTTGGGAATTTTTCTACGTACGAATTTGAAAACTTTTTCTAAACCTTAAAAAAAACGTTAGAAAACCTACAAAGGAATTTATAGTTGAGCAGAAAAAATTTGGATTTATAGTCACAGTCAAAAAAAAATCTTCCACCAAACATCATTTTTTTTTAGTACAAAGAGTCCAAATAATGTCTGTTTGATAAAACCTTTCATTGTATTTAAAATTGAGTGTTTTGAAAAATGTGATAGTGACATGGCAGCTATAGTTGGCAGAATATATCTTAACTTATATGTATATGTTTGGAAGATGCCGTCGCTAGCGCTGAAAAAGAAACGTTTCCTATTGAGGAAATGGCAGTACCTTACAAAGAAAAAAATATTTTTCTTTTAAAACAGAGGAGGATATCAAGAAAATAAACGAAGATATATGTAAATGACAGCAACCGAGACTCTTAAGTAATAGTTTTTATTTATATAAGATATGACGATTTTTATAATAGAACTGACAAAAACTTTATTCGTATCGCAGATTTCAGCAGTGCAATATAACTTCGTGGCAATAACTTCGAGAATATCTTCATGGAATATCTGGAAAAAAATGCCTCAAAGATTTTCAGGAGGTGTTTACCTTATTAAAATGTAATAAGTGTTTTTGAAAAGTTGCCAGAGCCCTTATACATATTTCACTTTTTTATTTACAAGGTCAATTGGCAAAACCTCGGTTGCCGCGGAGGCCGAAATAAGGAAGGCGTTCCAGATTGTTAAAAAACGGCATTTCCGTATGGTTTCCCAAGGAAATCTTAAATTCTTAAAATTTTAACATTTTACCTTATTCGTTATGCTACCTTATTATGTTATTGTAGTTAAACATTGAAATTGTTCTCTTGTTTTAAATTTTTTTAACGTTTGTTTTTAACGTTTTTTGTTTCTGGTCATTTATGGAAATAATTTTTTTTATATACATATATTTCAAAGACCTACCTATGTACATACATCTGTATCCTTTGAAAACTTTTTGCAAATTTCTCTTTAATTTCAGAAATATTGTTATAGTTAAAAGAATTCATTACACTCAGTCACAGCACTTTATTATAATTTTAATTTCATTTCATTTTATTTAAGTCAATGGTTACAAAACCTTACAGACTATATACAGAAAGGTATTTATGAATAGTTCTTACATACTATATAAACATTTGTTATTTGTAGTGAGATTCAATTCTAGAGCGGAAAATGCATCTGGGCATGGCAAAATCAAGATCAAGTGATCTATATATGAAATTTAGTTCAGTGAGTGCTCGTTTAATGGGAGCAAAGTTAAGGTAAATCAATTTTCCTGCACTGACGTTAAACGGATAATTAAAGCGTAGAGTTCTTTGCGGGGTATTGAAGCTTATCTGTCCTAGAAATTGAAATTGCGTTGTACTCTTTCAATTTTATTAGAGTGAGATGCATAAATAGGGTTCCAAATTAGAGAGGCATAGTCGAACTTGGAGCGGACTAAGGAGTTATATAAAGTTTTCCTAGTGTATGGGTCTTTAAAATCCCTCACATAACGTCGCAGAAAAGCTAAGTTAGCATAAGCCTTAGGAATATTAAAGCTAATGTGATTGACAAAGTTAAATCCAGTGTCAAATACTACCCCGAGGTCAGAAAACTCTCCAACAGTGGAAAGAGTGGCATTCGATAAAGTGTATGACGATGGAATACGATTTGGAGATAGAGAATAAGTGACAGGGAAGCATTTATTTAAATTAAGAGATAATTTATTACTGACGCACCAAGCGGATAGGTTGTTTAGATCTTGTTGTATTAGAAATATATCCGAAGAAGAAGTTAGTTTACTAAACAGCTTTAAATCATCTGCATATAATAAAAACTTGGAATGATAAAAACAATCTCCAATGTCATTAATGAAAAGCGAAAATAAAATAGGACCAATAATGCTGCCCTGTGGAACACCTGAAGCGGCTACAAACGTGAAACAACCGGTTTTCTATTAGAGAGATAAGATTTCAACCAGGAAAGAAAAATTGAGTGGAAGCCTAAGCATTCAAGTTTTCTACAGATGATATTATGGGAAACTGTGTCAAATGTTTTTGAAAAATCTGTGTAAATCGTATCAACTTGCCATTCACACTTAAACGTCGAGATGCAATACTGGGTAAAAACTGCTAGGTTCGTAACTGTGGAACGCCCACTAATAAAACCATGTTGATTTGTGTCTATTATATTATTAATAGAAAAAATTATTTTATTATGTACAAGCTTTTTAAAGAGTTTAGAACAAGTAGTTAGTTTCGAAATTGGCCCGTAATTTCGTACATCATTTTTATTGCCTGACTTAAAGATTGGTGTGATGGAAGTAAGTTTCCAGCGATCAATGAACTCACCCGTAGAAAGTGAGAGATTGAAGATATAAAGCAATGGCACACAAATAGAGAAACTGCATTTTTTGAGAAAGAAAGTATTGAGCCCATCCAAGTCCATTTTTAATGACGATTGAAGAGAAAAAATGGCTTCTATAATATCCAACTCAGTTAAAAAACAATAAACCAAAGTCAACCACCCGGGAGTCAGTATGAAGAGGTATACCCGATACCTCAGTATCCGAAACAAAGTTGGATTTGAAAAAATCCGCAAACAAGGCCGCCGAATCAGATAAACTTTCAGAGCGTTTATCATTGTAGATCATGCAAGCTGGAATATTTGAGCAGCCCTTCTTAGATAGAATATATTTCCAAAAAGCCTTAGGATTCGATTTTAGTTCATCTTCGAAACGCAATATGTAACGATTATATAAAAATTTGTCAAGGACATTGAACCGGGTCATGTAATCTACATACTTTTCTTTAAAGCATTCATTTTTTGTAGATTTAAATAATTTATAAAATTTATTCCTCTGATTCTTTAACTTTTTAAGGTTTTTCGTATACCAAGGGAGCTTATGCACCCGATCAGGAAGGAGAGAAAGGTTATTATGAAAAATTTCAGACAACTTACAAAATCTTTAGCAATACAGTTATCTATTTGAGTGGCACTTAATTGTGATCTCGGTGAAAAAACCGAAAAGGCCTTACGTTAATATCTGCGGGCCAAACATTTGGGTCGAGTATTTTTTCATACAAGCTGGGAGTAATCCCAAACTAAAAATTAATACGTCGTAGTTGTTCTAATGGTTTATCCTTCTTAACAAGTTTAAAACAAGATAGATATCTACTATCAACGCCAGAGTTTTTTGAGACGTAAGCAATCACACTATCCTCCGTAACAGTGGGCTTAAAAGAATACACGTGCACCCATTTCTTTTTAACTATTACATCTAAATCAACATTTTCATTACGCCCAACAACTATATTTTTAGTTTTGGAAACTTTTTTGTTTCGCACAGTAGCCCAGTCATTTGAGGCAACAACAGCTATAGGCTGAGCATCACAGTTAGAGACAGATGTAGGTGGTGGTGGAATAGACGGAGCGGATAAAGAAGTGACACTTGGAGTAGGCTTCGCAGTTACTGCACAAGCAATACTGGCAGAGGCGCGAGTAGATGAGATCGGCATTGTAGTTATGGGCGCAGCGATATCAGCATATGTTGACTGTTGATGTCTCACTGCACTAGTGAGAGTAGCAGGTGTAAGAGAAATCATTGTAGGTGAAACATTAAGAGCGCCAGCAGATAAAGGGCGAACATTTGTTTTTGGACCAGTATTGTTAGTATTAGGAGCATCAGCATTGTTTATCTGTTTGAAACAATCACCAACGTAGGCTCGAAGATTTATTATTTCAGTTGTTAAGAGCGCTATGGCTGCATCTTTCTCATTAAGTCTCTTCTGCAATAAACACATATCAGCGTGCAGTAATTAAGATTTTTCTGTTGCTTTTTTCTTATCTTCGAGCAAAACACTGAGTACAGAGAGGACGCGCCCGCTATCGGCTTCAAGAGCAGCAAGCTCATTAAACACAGAGGCCAGAGTAATTTTTTTTTTGACTATTACTCTCATCTGAAATTACACAATCTTGATATTGAGATTTTGAAGAAACAAACTTGGTATAGTTCGATGAAGTTTTCTCACAAACAACGGGTGAAGAAGGGGAGCGAATAGAGCTTCGACGCACAGCCATACACACTTTGCACAAGAACGGCTTGTCTGATGACAACAAAAAGTATAAGTCAACTGGTAATAAACCAACGCAATCCAGATGAAAAAAGTCATTGCACTTATCACACTGCACTTTTGGTTTAGTGCGATCAACTTTCTGACCGCAAGCACAAGGCATAATAGTTACTTGTGTATTATTTATATCAAGTTTAATTATAAAAGAGTCAATATCTCTATTGGTGTAATTTTCACCATACTTAAATTAGCAAAAAAGTCACAGAAAATTTATTTTAGCAAAAGACAAAGAGCGATCGAAAAACACGTCCGCACAGTCTCACATTTGAAATCACAATTTTACTTCAATTGATAGCAAACAAGCATGGTTTCAAAAGCACTACGTCACTGGCAGAGAATAATTTTTTCTCTCTATTCGTTCTGCGTGATCTGGTATAATTGGTATATGTACATATGTACTAGGAATTTCAATCCCGGATCAGTCTATTTAAATCCCGGGTTGCTGAAAACATTTATATTAATTGAATAAATTTTTACATTTATCTTAAATATCTTCCTTTAAGGCCAAAACAAAGCATTATTTGTAACACTTTAGTGGTAAAATAACACCACCCAGTCACAGTTACTCAGTTGAGCCTTACGTGCTCGCAACATGGACTTGTTCAAATGTGGAATCGCTTTTAATTATATGTTAGAGGAAATAAAAAGGAAGAAATCTACTTTGAGGTATAACTTTTTTAATAAACTCGTTGCAAAGACCAAGCAATGGAGAATAATTCGGACAGATGTGTACACTTCTTCATTAATCCAAATAATACGAATATAGTCGCATAAGATCTTATATATGACTTTTGTTAAGATTATAATTTTACTGCCATAATAAAGTCGCTGGAGAATATCCTCCTTGAGGTAGAAAATAAGCCTTGCTATGAAAGCGATGTTAATAGAACTAACGACGAGGAGCCTGAGTTGGATATGGCAGAAAGTCTCAAAGATAAATTGAATCAAGTATTAACGAACAGCTCGAAAGTGTCCAATTATAAAAGGTGTAACGAATCTCTCCTGAAAGCTGCTATATCTTGAAGGAAAAGGGGCAGGAGCGTGTTTCCGAGACAGGTCTGCATACCTTGCTGTGCTACAGTCTGGCTCAGGGGAAATGGGAGTGGGCTTGTCTTAGTTACACGCTACGAAACTCGTCAGAAAACTTAAAATGTATGCAGAGCGGAATATAGTTTACTTAGAGAAATCAGCGAAATTTAAAGCAGCGACAACACACAAAAACATAGTAAACCAAGAAAAAAAGGTCGGGATAGAGCTAAAACAAACACGAACGACGGGAGAAGGATGATAATTTCCCCCATTTTCTTTACCCACCCAACCTGTTAATGGACGGATTTCTTTTCCATTACCCCAATAAATAAATCTAACCCATGTATATCAACCTTTCCCTACATTAAGAACAGAAATTAACTGCTTGCTAACATGTTCGATCGTACTACTAGTTTTCTCTGCTTATCTATCGATAAAATACTCATTCTCCATAAGCCTTTATGTATACTGATATACATACATAATTATATATGTAGGCAGGTAAGTATGTTATATTAATAAGATGAAGAATAAAATTAACATGAAATCAAAAATTCAGCACTTACCTAGATACATAATTTCTATCGATGCGACGTTGAGCTCAGCGACGACGACGGGGAAAGATGTTCGACGTTCGACCATGTTTGACAGCGGTGTAACTTCTGAAATAAAATAATTCTCATAGCGCTCTATGAAGCTCTAAGAAGGGAACATGCTCGATGAGGTTCCACCAAGTTGCAAAAAGGAATTTATGTGTGCCTGGGATTTGCACACTAATACATTATTCCAACACGCATGAGGTATGATCCCTCCAAGTATGCTAAACTATCCATACACACGAATTTTTATTGTTGTATTTGCAAAACCTTGAGAACATGGCACACATTTCCTGTATGCATTTATGACTTATAGCCTAAAACTTCATATATGGGTATTTAAATTTTTAAACACAAATTATTTTATATACTTTAAATTAAAGTCTTTTTTCAGCTTTTATTTATATTTATTTAAGATATTCGGATGTATAAGTAAGACTCTAGGTCTTTTAGTATACCTCTGCAGGATGGCAGTAACAAAATTATAAAACTTAATTCTAGAACAGCGCAATATTAGCTTAAAACTAATTGTCAAACCACTTAAGACGCAAATATTAATCTATATACTTATAATTAAATTTAAGACAAGAAGACTAGTATGAAGAATAGTTGAGAACGTGAAGATGAACACGGAAACGTAAAAGAAGAAAGATATCAAGTAAAGAAAACATTCAAATCGCAATTATATTTAATTTAGAGAGTTCAACTTTCTATAGTTACCCCTTTTTAAAGCAGCCTTGACTGATTCTGGAACGGAATTCCAGAGCCTCACAGCATTGATGAAAAACAGCCTTGATGAGGACAAGTATTTATACCTAGGGATTATTAGACATTGATGCCTACTAGATCTTGCAAATTTTAACTTCTCATAATGATATTTAGGAGTTTTAGATTCAATGAGATTAAATATGAAAATACAATTTCTTGCCGCAAGATAATCAAAAATGCTGCATCCTAGAATTTTATTTTTCCACAAAGAAATGTGGTCATATTTTTTAAGGCCAAATACGTAACGTGTAACGTTGTTAAATAGTAGATCTATTTTTTGAGACGAAACATAATCAAGTTTGCTGTATACAAGCTCGGAGTACGTTATGTGGGGGACAATAAGTTGAACAACTAACTTCCTCCTTGTCTCTAAAGGTGTAAATGAAGCTGACATTCTTAATCTACGCAAAACAGCATATACATTGCCAACAATTTTATTTATGTGGTCAGAACAACTCAACATAGAGTTCACAACAAAACCTAAATTTCTTATCTTGTCAGTAAACTTTAAGTCACTATCACCAATTGACAGTTTTGGAATATCGTCCACATATACAACACCGTTACTTATGGGCAACACATATGACTTGGATACATTTAGGCAAAGACAGTTTTTACGTGCCCAAAACAAAATTGCAGACAGCTCACTATTTATTTTAAAACATAAATCTTCAACAAAACCAACACGACTTGACAAATACAACTGAATGTCGTCAGCATAGGCATGAACATTGACATGCTGACACACAGAAAACACATCATTGACAAATAGACTAAACAAAAGGGCACCAAGTACAGATCCTTGTGGCACTCCGAGGCAACAATACAAGACTACAAGGAGCCATTTAGGCATGTCACTTTCTGAGATCTTCCTCCAAGGTAGCTGGTCATGAGCTTCACAGAGTTATCCGAAAACCCAAAAAAATATTTTAGTTTTTTGCAAAGAAGTTCATGATTTACTGAGTCACATGCCTTTGAAAAATCTAGAAGACAAAGAAGAGTTAGATTGTCGTTGTCAAACTGTTTCCTAATGTCATCAATTATTTTTAACATAGCTGTAGATCAGCTGTGTTTTGGCCTAAACCCTGACTGCAAAGGGGATAGTAGATTGTTTTGTTTAACAAAATATGAAATTTGTGTTGCCATCAGAGACTCACACACTTTGGAGAAGGCCGGAAGGATGCTTATCGGTCTATAATCACTGGGACTGGTGGCAATGTTATTTTTGGCAACTGGTATAATGACAGCCTTTTTCCACTATGTTGGGAAATATGCAGTTGTGAAACAGTGATTAATGATGTGTGTAAGAGTACTCAAAATAAATGGAAGCACAAGTTTTACAAACCTCAAGGAAATTCCTTCTTCACCGATAGCATTGGACCTAATAGTCATAACAGACTTTAGAACTTCAGTCTCAGTTACTCCATAAAATTGGAATGTTTCTTTTCAAACGAAATGGTCCACAAAGTTCATAGTTAGAGGGCTAATAGTGCTCTTACTGGCGCTAGTAAAATAATCATTAAGGTCGTTATGGTTAATTTTACACTCTGTCTTTAGTTTTCCATGTACATAAAGATTTTTCAAGTTGCGCTATAGTATTTTTAATGGAAGTGACGGGTCTAATTTTGAATTACAGTTCAATCGCTTCGCATGCTTTATAGTGGCAGTAACTTTATTTCGGGCAATCTTGTACTGTGTCCAATCGTTGTCAGCACTAGTCCTTTTCCATTTTGCATATAGCTTATAGCGAGTTTTTATAGCGGATCTGATTTTGTTATTATACCAGGGGCAAGAGCTTTTGATGGCCCGAAAAGTACGTAGAGGGACATGATCATTAAACAATTTTGTCAAATTTTTATTTAGGAAGTCAACTTTCGCATCTACAGTCTCAATAAACCAGCACTCATCCCAGTAAACATTTGACAGACAAGTATACAGATCATCAATGTTTATAGACTTTAAATCACGATACTTAAAAGTAACACTAATAGCTGGACAATTAAACGCCACATCTACTGTACAAAACACTAGGTCATGGTCTGATATAAAAGAAAGTTGGTCAAATTTGAGAATATGGTCGGGGCTTGAAGTAATAACGAGGTCTAAGAGACTAGGGCATGAATTGGTCGCATATCTTGTAGGTACGATTTTGTTAACTATAATAAGGCCTGCATTAAACACATGGGCAAGTAGTTTGTTAGTATATGAGTCATTCAATAAAAGGTTAACATTAAAATCACCACATATAACATAACACTCATAATCAATCAAAAACATAGATAACTCAACAAAAAACGAGTCTAGCATGCAACATCTATGAGGATTGTAAACACAGGACACTAGTATTTTAGTTACATTGTCTGAAACTTCCGCAATAATAAATTCCGTCTCAGAGTTATTAGATACGGCTAACAGTCCAATCTTCAGGGCAGACCTGCAATAAATTGCAACACCTCCCCCTTTTTTGGTAACTCTGTCGTGACGTATCATATTGAAGCCTGGGATTCCATAATAATAATCAGAAATATTAGGGTTAAACCATGTTTCTGAGACACACATGACATCAATACCCGTTTCTACAAAAGTATCCCTAACATAGTCCAATTTATCACTATTAAGACTTCGCGCATTAAAGTGAACAACATTAAGTCCATTGGATTGTTGGCATAGAATATTTATCAAGGTCTTGTGGCTTTCACCAATGCTGAACGCAGATGTCCTATTGGGATTTAAGTCCAAAACTATGAACTGATAAAGGGGCAAGTCAAATTTGTAAGGTAAAAAATAAACAAAAAAACAAAAATGACTGCAAATTAAATAAAGTGAGAGTGAATAGAAAAAACACGAATCAAATAGCATAAGACATATAAACAGAGAAGCTAGAAAACAATGAAAAGAGAAAAATAACATAAAAGAAAAAGAGCAAAGACAAACTACTAGCTTAGTTTCTAAGTTTGTATAAATTAAACATAGCATACAGCATAGTATAAAAATATCCATATCAAGATAAATTATAATTTTTTATTTTTTGGTGCTTATAAGAGAATTGATTTCGCCTCTAGAGTTAACGCGTTGCGACTCTTCACCTGGTTTCAGCCGCACAAAAATTTTCCCACGTACGGAAAATGCTGACACCAAAATCTTCTTTCGTCTGAGTTCTAATGCATACGTCATAACTTCACGCTGGGTTGGTGGCAAACTCTCATGCAAGTAAATTGAGCCGTAGCCAAAGATAATATGATACGAAACTCTTTATTTCGAGAGAGCGCTGTCAAAAGGCGCATTTTTTATAACATTTTCCAAAAGAGCCACTCTGTAGAAATAGTATCTGGGGCTTTTTATTTCATTTTTAGGAGATTTTGCAGTAGCTTCGCGGCAGTTGAGGTTTGCAAACAGAATGAATGAAAATGCAATAAAAATAAGAGTAAATAAGAGATGTTATTTACCTTAATGCCAGAAGACAATATATATAAAATCAAAACAATGAAAATAATTAAAATATCGCAGAAATTCTATTTCGCAAAAACTGCTTTTATATATGCATTAAACTAAAATTTAAGATATAGAGTGTTTTCTTATAAACATACATGTTTATTCATGTATATTAAAATGCAATATTTACCCAGTTCGCTTTGAAAAAATAGTTTTGGTATATACATATTTTTAAAATAAAATACAATATTTGTATGTAAATCAAAACCTTCATAGTTTGCTAAAACTTATATATTAAATTTAACTTAATTTAGAGATTTCAAGACACATTCTATAAAAAAAATAACATTTACTCGCTTTTTTTATCCAAATAAAAATTATAGCTATTTCCGCGCATTTGCCTCTGGTAGCCCACCTTTTTGCGTGCCAGCTGTTCAGTAGCCCATGATTCGGCTTTGTTGCCAACCCAAAATGTGAGATCATGGGCTCTCGCAGCAAGCGAAAGAGAGAAGTTTCGTATCATATTATCTTTGCCGTAGCCGGGCAACTCAATATCAGAGAGCGCCAACGATCTCTTCTTTGCCTTGCAAAATAAAGCAATGGATTTTAAGAGCTGATTACGATCATTCGTTATAGCAAAGAAAGGACAAAAGAAATGCTTGGTAAGGCATACCCGAATTACACTGCACGCTACATTTGCACGATCTTTTTTTTTTTTTTTAATAGGCAAAATTGTTTGTGTCGACGGTCATATACAATTTATATGAGACAAACAAAAAAATATATTAATAATCCCGAATAAAAATCTAAATGTCCCTACTATAGTGCAATCGAACAAAACTTGGATGTGGTACAAGATTAATAATTTTGAAAAAGGTCTTTAAAAATGAATATGTAACAAAAAAATATATGTAATTTTCATTGCCCTACCTATATGTTGTAGCTCACACCTCAGGTGATTTAAAATACGTCATCGATCACACCACTTACCACCGATACAACGGAAAAGGTATTTATTATTTCTGCTTTAGGCAACTTCTCACACTTCGCTAACAAGGAGCGAATGATTTGAGTATGACTTGAGTGAAATTCTTACTTGATATTTGAGTGTTATATCAAAACAATATATTGGCATTAGGGTACTCGTCCCAAAGGACATACACTTTATCAGAAGGTTTAGTAAAAATAATGAATTTTTTTTGTAATGGGGCCGATTATACTTGAAGTATAAATTACTAAGCAAGTTTGTCAAATTTAAAGTTTGTCTTTTTGTTGATTAAAAATACCAATAATTGCATACATGAAATGCAACAAATAGTTTTTCTTTGTTTTATAACATAAATGGTATTTTGAATACTGCTATAAAACGACGATTACAGTCGTGTTACATTTTTTGACAAATAAAAGCTTCATACATTTCGGGACTACACCGGGATCCCTGGATTTTGTTTTCAGATCCCGGGATAAAAAATTGTCAAAAAAGGACATCCGTAGTATATGTATACATACAAATACGCATTTGGTGAAATAATAAATAAATAACATGTCTGCTCAGCAGCTTGATAAATTCGTTCACGCAGCTCGGCTACGCTCTCAATAGGCTTTGAATAAACTTTTTCTTTGAGAACGCCCCAATAAAAAAAATCCAGGCGATTTAAGTCTGGGGAACAGGCTGGCCTCGAGATAGTGCCTAAACGTCCAATTCACCTAACCGGATATTCCTGGGCAAGGAAATCTCTTACTTGCACTGCGTAATGCGCTGGGCAGCCATCTTGTTCTCTCAACTCTCGAGGATATGCCCGGCTAATAAGTAGTTCGCTCATATCAAACATATCCACTATCCATCTATCTCATCATTTTGCCGTAAAATTACGAACCTTCAAACAGCTTGTGCGAATAAAAAACATTTGAACTGAGTAAAATGGGTTAGCAAAAATCGGGTTACTTGAGATTTTTATTTTTTTACAAGTTTTTTTTTAGTATTTTACAATCCTGATTAAATACGCGAACTTTTAATGGCACTTGCCAAGGCACTTTAGTACATTTTTTTTAAAGGAGGGCCTTTCAAAGTTGACAATTATAAAAATTTTAAATTCATAGTTTAACAAATAGTCTTAATTCCAGAAAACTTGGGGCAATTGTGTCAATATTTTTGACTTAGGTTCTAGAAATGTTATTCAGGGTTAAGGTACCAAAGTTTAAATGAACAAAAATAATAAAAATTAACCACAATAACCGAAATATGGTTACAGTTTGACCAAATTTCCAGGTTTTTCTTAAATGCCTATAATTTTCAAACTGCATGGGATAGATTTTTTTTTTGATATTTCTCATGACGGTTACAATCAATCCTGTCACCCTGTTTCGGCTTGACGTTGAGTTCTGGGACAGTGTGGGCCTGTAGGCAGTGTCTTTACGTTCCGTAACGGCGCGACATTTCTCGTCATACCACTTGTTCTTTCGGGCTCCCTAAAAACCGATGGATTCTTCAGCGGCGGTATGTAGACAGCGAGAAATATGGTTTCACTGCTCGAAAACGTCGATCTGTTGATTATTGCACTCAGAGAGCTGAACTGCAAGTCTGTTGCGATTGCAGCTTTCTGACGTCGAGCTTTCCTTGTGTCCATTTGTGTGCGCTTTTTGCTGCACAGAGGCGCGTGCGGAGGAAAGGGAAGACCTCCTCTGCGTTGGAAAGACCAAGTGTAAAAATACTTGGCTATACTTGGGACAGCTTGGCAAAAGATAGGGACAAACTAACTAACTAATAACCTCTACTTTCCAGAAAAACTCACTTCCTATGATGATATCAATTCGAAGCCCTAGCTTAGCTGACGAAGACTCCCAAGCAGAATTCCAAGACACTGTGAAGCTCATTTCAACTTGGTCAAATAGCAACTCCGATGAAACCATTGTAGAAGGTATAGATCCACCTCAAGTTGACTCTGATTTGAATATTCGTCGATCCGAACGACTTGCTAGCAAGCATGTGCGTCATGTAATTTGCCTACAATGACCCAAAAACGTTCGAGGAAGCTATTCTTTCGGAAAATAAGCTAGGGTTGGAGGCCGCTATAAGAGACGAAATCAACTGCCTAACTGAAAGTGAGACGTGTACGCTATAATCGAAAAAAGTCAATAAATGTAGATGGGTATACAAGAGGGTATGGACTACTCCGAAAAATTTTCACCCGTAGTGCGTCGCGAGTCAATTCGATTTGCGCGCACTTTTTGCTGCACAGAGGCGCTTGCAGACCTAAGCTGCCACAAGAAAATGATCTGAGTCGATGTTGGCCCCTCGGATCGTTCGAACACTTAGGACACTTTGAGCATGCCTTCCGTCTATTACAACATGTTAGATTTGGTTTCGTGTTGTACCATCTGGAGACAGCCACGTAGCCTAATGTATTTTTTATGTTGGAACCTTGTACTATAGACTTCCGTGTTTCGGGCCCTGGCGAAGTCGATCAGTCTTGATCCGTTATCGGACCTTTCATCGTGGATACTGAATTTTCCGACTTTAGGACCAAAGTTGCCCTCCTTGCCCACCTTGGCATTAAAGTCGCCTAGCACGATTTTTCTATCGTGCAGGGGGCAACGTTCGTGCTCTCGAAGAGATCGTAGAAGTGATCTTTGGTCCCATCGTCCTTCTTTCTCCCCTTGATTGTGGCGAGACGTTCGTCCACCAGAGTGAACGATAGTACTTTACGGCGAAGTTTCTCTTTCACCACAAATCCGACACCGAATTTGCGCTGCTTTACATGGCAGCTGTAGTAAATGTCGCAAGGGCCAATCGATTCTTTCCATTGCCCTGTTAATCGCATCGCTTGGATGACGGTGATGTCAGCCTTTGATCTGCTGAGGACATCAATCAGCCGGGCTGAGGCGTACATTTCAGGAGTATGACCTCAAATCATGTTCCTTTAAACGTTTGCCGTGGTCGTCTTAAAAAAGGGGGGGTCTTATCCGACACTTTGTGTGTATTTTCATTGGATATTTGTTTTACGTTGAGGGTTCGAAGCCCTGCGCACAACCCATTGCTGGGAGTACTTACTGTCAATGAGCATACAGCACACCATTTTGTTCGGGAGATCATGGTGTCGTTTTTTGGTGCATTATGCCGTGTTCTTTAACAAAACGCTTGGAGTATTTATTGACATATTCCCTTCCGTTATTAGTGCGCAATATTTTTATTGTGGTTGAACATTGATTTTCGACCATACTTTTAAATTCCTTAAATTTGTCGAATACATACGAATTGCTTTTTATTGGGAACACAAAAACCTTTCGCGAGTAGTCGTCAACGAACGAAATTAAGAATTCAGCGGACCCAGTACATCAGAATGCACTATTTCAAGAAGCTTATTTGCGCGAGTGCCAGTGTCTTTAGTCACGTTTCGAGTTTGCTTAGCTTTTACGCATGTTATGCACTGAAGGTTAATATTTCTAGCAATATTAATATCTGTCGCATATTTATTTACACCCTCAATATGCTTAGTGCATACGTGGCCCATCCTACGATGCCACAGTTGGAAATTATCTTTAGTAATTAGAGCACCTTGTTGTTTGGTTTTGCACTGTAGTTCATATATTCGACATTATGTACCGTTGCACTTGTATTCCTTTTTTCGCCAATCAATATTACATTAGTTTTTCCAGTGCACTTCACGATCATTGTGCTGTCATTAGCTGCAATTACCGTTTTGTTTTCGATTTTATGTGTGTCATACAAGATCTTTTTGTTGTTTGTCATGTGAAAAGTAGCGCCGGAATCGATATACCAATTTTCGCTGCTTTGCTTTGTTTCTTTTTTTACGGCTTTCGCGCATACATCTTGGTAATCACATGCATAATCGTTTTCCCTTTTCACATATAAAACTGTATCGCCTGATTTTTTGGATTTCGATGTATTTTGTTGTTTCCTTTTTTATTCGCGCTCATAGTCGGACAATTTTTAGCGAAATGAGAGATAGCTTTGCAATTACGACATTTAAAAATTTTTTTTTGGTAGCTTTTGATCACTGTTAGTGTCGAATTTGGAATCTTGCAAAATTAAGTTTTTCACTATGTCAACCGAAAATTTTTCCTAAGAATTTTCTATCGCCATTGCCATAGGTTAATACTCTTCAGGGAGTCCTGCAAGCATTAAAGAAGTCACCAGCTCGTCGTCTACTTTTAATCCAGCCGTATTAACTTTTATGGCAGTCATAACCAACTCGTTAATATAATCTTGCGGAGTGGCGTGATCTTTTAGCTTAATGTTGACCAATTGTTTCAACAGCTCTGCTTTTCTGGTCATTCCAGTGTCTTCGTAGGCTTTAATATGTGAGCCCCACGCTTCCTTTGCACTCGTAGCTACAGCAATGTGGCTATAGTTGCTTGGGTCAGATTCCTTTGATGACAAGGCAGGACTTTGCTTGCCTCTTCCAGACATCAAAGTTTTCACGTCCACGTAGTCTTTCTATGGAAGCGCGTGTAAAGTAGCCCATAAACTGTTGTTCGTATTACTTTATTAAAAGGAATGAATAAGAAAAAGCAAGAATATGAACTGACAAGTAGTATAACGCTTACTAAATAGGAAAATCAAAATTTGTTTCACATTGCGATTTGCCGTTCAGTTTCAACACATTTCATGCCCTTAGCTGCTTAATCAGAATAGTTATGGCTTAAATGCCATAAATGAAAAAAAACGTAATATTGGAGTTATATGCTGTGTTAATCCGGTCTTGATCACATTCGCTTGTTAAGATTTTGCTTATTATGTATAACCAAAATGTGCGCAAAATTTTAAGCTTTTATGTGCTTGAATGGATCAGTTATGATGCAAAGTGACATGTCTGAGCAATCGGTTATACGGGAGCTATGTACATATATATTGTGTTATTCAGGTTTTTTTATTTTACGTTTATGTACATACGATAATTTACTAAAATTAGAGTAAAATGTTACGCTTTAAGCTGCGTAAATAAAGGGGAAATCACAAGAAATGGGATATCTGAACAATTAATTATATCGGTGCTGTGTGTTATAGTCATCCGATTGACCCGGTGCCGACAAATAATTAATATATTTTAATAGTTACCTAAATACTGAATTAATAAACAATATTGCTTCACGGTTATACAGGAGAGTATTTTATTTTAAAAGCTGTTCCAATATAGTTGTATATACAAACGATCATTTTATATTTTTTTAGGAATTTGCAAGATATTTAGAATAACAAATAATAGCATTAACTGTAGATTTTCATAAATTTTATCATGCTATCATAAACTTTGATTTACTCACATTTTTAAAGCTTGCTCTGAAACAAAATCAGACATATTGTCGCTATCAAAGTCGGGAAATTAGTGAAAGCACGCAAGTCGTCGGAATGTCCAAGTCGTCGATGCTTTCAAGATTCGGATTTATCGACGACTATAAAATGTATTATAAACCACTCGCTTATAGGAATTTACATTGAATGATAATAGCGCCTCACAATGATTTTTGAAGGATATTTCTTAATCGAAAGAAGCCAGAAAATGCCAGGGACCTACTGTGGGAATCGACTCCACAATGTAGCAGACGACATAACGTTTTGAGTACAGGCTTTTTAAAAGTCTTTAATGCTGCGACTACTAACTGGTTCAAGGGCGGAGTAAGGATCTAAGATCTTTGTGGCCTCACTAAGGGTACTGGCTCTTGCAACTACCACAACCTTACATAATCTGCTTGCTTTTTGATTTAATTTTTTCGCTGGCACCTTTATTTTTACATTCCAGAATTTTTACTCTTCTTTTTAAATCTTTAACAGTTTTAATAAACCTTCACCAACCAACTGCGTTGTATATTTTGGAAATAAGAAATGAGCATTACGAATTTACAGCAAATACGAAATTTACTCTAGCTACGTCGAAAAATTAATCGCTTAAGGTATTATCTACAATTATTATTATATGCAACTATTGTTTATATGTACTACATAGGTTTGCCGAGAGGTAGGCAAATTTTTTACAACGTTGATTCTATAAAATAGTAAAGATCTACTTCTATAATAAAATTAAATATTTCATTTTTCCGAACTCTTAAGGGGGTAATCTGGTGAAGAGGTATGAATTTCAGGTAATTTTTGAAGTTTCGTAAAAAAAGGCAGTGAATGTTTTTGCTATCCATTTTTTTTATTCATTTTTATTAATATTACAAGAATACAGAAAAAGTCAAAAAATGAAAAAGTCGCAGTTGATGAAATGGGGGAGGTCTAATTGGCACGTGACCATACCCACGATCTAAAAAAAAAAAAAACGAGGATTAATCTCAAATAATGTCGCAATGTCTGCTTCTACGGAAAATTTGGAAAACAGTTTGAAATGGCGCCTGTCTAAAAAAAAATTAATTTTTGTACCACTTTTTTTGACTTAAATTCGGTAATGGGTATAGTTCCATGTGTAGAAAAGTCTATAAAGAAGACTTTCTAAAAATTGCAGGTAAATCGATAAAGTAGAACCTGAGAAATCGTGGGTATCGTTTTGAAAAAGACAGTTTCGAGAAAAACGCGTTTAAAGTTTCACGTAAAGTTTTTCGCAGTTTAAGTCATGAAATTTACACTTAGCAAAATACCTATATCTGGGAAAATAATTTTTTTTTATTTAGACCAGAATACTCGCATACGCTTGCCAGTGCCTGCAGAGGGCGACCGCTATTAATAAACTTTTTTCTATGATTAAGATTTTACGATCCCGAAACTCAGCGGCATACCGAATAAAAGCACGCCCCGCTTCCCGCTCGACCACAATGACGTCTAAAATACATACCTATGTACAAATGTATAGACGTGAACGTACAACAAAAAGCTGTTTTACACTTAGATATGTATTTCCTTGATGGCCAATTCGAAATAGTAGCAAGTTTACAAGTTTAAGCAGTATAACATTTCCTTTCCGAACTTTTTATTAAACAAAGTCACAAGTGATTAGAATACCCGTGTGAAAGTTGTGGAAACGTGAACAATTCGACTTCCTATAAACTATATACATATGTACATATGTACATATGTATGTCTATATTAAAGCTTTTCACAAAATTCAACAGGGTATATTTCTAGAGGCCACTGTGGTCGAGTTAGTAGCGGTGCGTGCTATAACTCGATATGCCGGTGAGTTCGAGGTTCGAATCTTAATCATAGAAAAAGTTTTTTCTAATAGCGGCCACGGCAAACCTCCAAGGGTATTTCTGCCATGAAAAAGCTTCTCATTAAATCCATCTGCCGTTCGGAGTCGGCACAAAACTGTAGGTCCCTCCTATTGTGATATTCAATAAATACGCACACCACAAATGTTGGGAGAAGCTCGGCCAAACACTGAGCTATATAGTGCAAGCGCCGAAATAATATTATATATATGTATATTTCTACGGACAACTATTTACGAGTATAAGAGTATGCAAGTTATTCTTCCTTGCAGAGAAATACATGCATTTCTATGAGCCTTAAATAATCAGAAGGTTGTTTTAATCTGGTCTCACTGTTCATCCTCCATTTACTCCATACTGACATGGGGACAAATACCTTTGTTGAGATTTAGGGGTCTGCAAACAAAGTGGAAGATGCATTTAAACTTCCACATGAATCGAAAGGATAATTTAAATCGTATAATTAGTAATTATTATATCAAATGTACTAAACAGTTTTTTTAGTGTGCCCTGAGGCTGCTTTACTAAAGGGGATAAAGGGGACTGGTGGTACACTGGAATTGTGGAAGAAATGGTAAGAAATTTTGGTAATGAAATTCGCTGGTCACAAACGTGTTGGTAGCATGTAGAGCTGCAAAGCTATCGACAGTCATATAAAAATAAACTGTATGGTAAAATAAACTAGATAGTATCGAAAAACTTCAGTAGATACTTCCAAAGCTTTACATTTTTTGAATAATTTAAATTTTACTAATGTTATTTTTTAATTTTTTCTTCGATATTAGTAATTTATACAATTTACTCTATTAGGGGCAATGACTAGCCAAATGTGTTCCATAGCTGGTAAATTCTGCAACAGTGAGTGTTTGGAATTACTTATGTATGTGCGGATTCTAATCAAATTCAAAATAGGAAAACGTGTAATATGTGTAATCAAAGCTGTTAAATATGAAGTAAAACAATGAAAATTCAGTTTCTTTACAATCGCTATGTTCGTATGTGTTCCCAATGGTCCTATATTCTTTGCAGCATGACCTACTTTCAGCAGATTTTTATTCCTTCGATGAACTTTCTAGATAATTAGGAATGTCACAATTTGATAGTATTTACAACTATCGATAGTGATATGAAAATGCTAACTGTCGATAGTGCCATAGATAGTTTTGCAGCTCTAGTAACATGCAGAATAGACAAGTAAGTAGTTCCCGTCAAAAGAAGCGGAATACTCCAGAGAACTTTTGGATATCGGCTCCCACATTTACTGCATTCATCGTTGTAACCAACATTATGACTCTCCCAGGTTTGTAGAAAGTTTGCTTCTATTCCATTCTTTATGAAGCCTATGTGGCTTTGTCACTCTTTTTTTTATTTTTGAGTCGTCTGCACAGATACTAAAGGTCTTAGAACGAGTTTTATGCCCTCATATCATAGAAGTCTTCTTTGATTGTTGCCGGAGTTTTGTTTACAAATTAAGAATCTTATCAAAGTACTCACCCTGTTTCATTTACAGGTTTTCAGCGTATTCAGCTACTCCTGGAAGTTCTAGGCATCTTCTGCAATTTCTATAGTTTGGATATTAGTCCAATTTATCTTAACTAATACTACACCATTGTGGCCGCTGTGGTCGAGTTGGTAGCGGTGCGTGCTATAACTTGATATGCCAGTGAGATCGACGTTCGAATCTCAGTCAGGGAAAGCAAAATCTTAATAATAGAAAACATTTTTTCTAATAGCGGTCACCCCTTGGCAGGCAATGGCAAACCTCCGAGGGTATTTCTGCCATGAAAAAGCTTCTCATTAAATACATCTGCCGTTCGGAGTCGGCACAAAACTGTACGTCCCTCCATTTGTGGTATAATATAAAGACGCACACCACAAATGGTAGGAGAAGCTCGGCCAAACACTGAGCTATATAGTGTACGCGCCAAAATTATTATATTATTATATTAATACTACACCATTATATTATAAGTTCAACCTTCACTAGTAGAAGATAGAAGGATCACTCTTTGAGGTTATGTAAAGAAAACTGTACTTTACAGTATAAACTTCCAGTAAGGAACAGGCTTGATATAATAATAAAAGGTTTGGCAAATAATGGCATACGTTTTTTAACACTTCCTTTAGAAAACGGGGTTAGAAATTGTTTCCTTTCGTGAAAAGTAAATAATTAGTAGTAATATGTTATTTTTTACAAACTGAGGAGACTTTTGCAAAAATGTATTTATATTTTCTTTCGAAATTTTGCAAACATTTAAATACCATTAAATTTAGAATCAATTTGCCCGAATGAATTATGAAAAAATGCATATATAAGCGACTATAAATACTTAGAACGAATACAAAACTATTCAGAACGTATTCCAACACTAAAGATTGCACAATGCCGTAACCTGTTTCTCTTAAAACCAAACATGACAAGGGATAACGGAAAATCATTTCAAAATACAGTAGGTTTAATCCTTTAATTAACAAGCCATTGATATCGAGATAATTCTTAATTTTGTGATCTACGCCTGAACGGTAAAGGGACCAAAAGACTAGCATGTTTTGAACTTACCGTCCAAGCGAACATAAGAAACAGAGAGTTGTTTGTTAATTTTTGGTATCAAGAAGTGAATACTTTACCTTTACTTACATAAGTGCTCGATAACCGCCTATGCAATTTTGGCCGTGCTTAGCAAAGCACGCCAGTTATTTCTATCTTTCGCTAACTGGCCCCATTTTGAAATATAAAGGGACCCCAAGTCCTTACCGCTTGGTCTTTTTTATAACTCAGCTGAGGCCTCCCTCTTCCCCTGCTGCCACCAGCGGGTATCGCGTCAAACACGTTCAGGGCTGGAGCGTTCTTCGATCGACATGACCTAGCGGAGCCGCTGGATCTTTCTTCCCTGCACTACATCTATGTCTTTATAAAGCTCGTACAGCTCATCGTTCCATCTTATGCGGTATTCGCCGTCGCAAAAGCGTAAAGGCTCATAAATCTTTTGGAGAATCTTTCTCTCGAACACTTCAAGAGCCTTCTGCGAAATACAATAGAACGGGCATAATGAGAGACTTATAGAGTGTGGTTTTTGTTCGTCGAGAGAGGACTTTACTACTCAATTGTCTACTCAGTTCGAAGTAGCAATTATTGGCAAGAGCGATCATCCTTTGAATTTCGAGGCTGACATTATGTCAATGTAAATGCTGGTTTTTTTTTCAAAGTTATAACTGTTAACAATGATGTTAGATCTCAGTCGTGAATGTGCCGACTGTCTATTTGATGACAGAAGATACTTCGCCTTGTCCTTGTTCACCTCCAGACCCATTCGCTTCGCTACTCTATCCAGCTTGGAGAAGGCAGAACGAACTACATGGTTGTTAAAATAGATGATGTCAATGTCATCGCCGTACGCCAGCTTTTGCACACTCTTATAAAAGATGGTGTCAGACCGATTTAGTTCTGGGGCTCGAATTATCTTCTCCAGCATCAGGTTAAAAAAGTCGCACGATAAAGAGTCACCCTGTCCTTGCCAGTCCTGACGGAGCCAGTGGTGTTGCTCAACGTTACTTTACATAGCCGTATAACTTTTGCCGGGATACCAAATCCAGACATTGCGGCATAAAGGCAACTTCTTCTTGTGCTGTCGAAAGCGGCTTTGAAGTCGACAAAAATATGGTGAGTATAGATTCTCCTTTCTTGGGCCTTTTGCAAGATCTGGTGTACAATAAATATCTGGTCGATGGTAGATTTACCAGGTCTAAAGCCACACAGATAAGGTCGAATCAGTTCATTGACGGTGGGCTTTAGTCTATCACGCAATACGCTCGACAGAAGCTTATAGGCGATGTTAAGAAGACTGATACCGCTATAGTTGGCGCGAATTGCAGTATCACGCTTCTTGTGGATTGGGCAAAGTACACTTAGATTCCAATCAGTAGGTATGCATTGGTCCGACCATACTCTGCAGATAAACTGGTCCATGCGCCTTACCAACCCTTTTCCACCGTATTTGAATAACTAAGCTGGGCCTAGCTGATGGGCTTCCGGGGGCTTCGTTGTTCTTTAGCAGTGCTATTGCTTTACGAATTTCGCCATTGTCTGGTAACGGAACCTCAATTCTGTCGTCTTTGGTTGGGGTTTAGTATTCATCATCTTCTCCAAAGTGGTCTCTATTACAACCACTAAGCAGTGTAGAGCAATGCTCCCTCCGTAAACTAAGTATATCCTGGACGTCAGTCACCAGGTCGCCGTTGTCGTTCTTACAGGAATTTGTCTCGGTCTTAAAACTTTATGTTAGCCGTCTTACTTTCTGTCGGGCAGCATTTCAAGCTCTACGCACTCACGCATTCCGCCCTGTCTTTTCTCCTCGCGAGAAATGCGTTCCGCTTCTTTCTTCAACTCACGATATCTCTCCCGTAAGGCTCGCGGTGCGCCCGATCGCAACGTGACCCTGTAGGCAGCATCTCTCCGTATCGTGGCAACGCGACATTCCTCATCGTACAAGTCGTTTTTGCGGGCTCCCTGAAAACCAATGGATTGTTCAGCGACAGTACGTAAATAGCAGGAGATGTGGTTCCATTGCTCTGAAATATTGCTGCGTTGATAAGTGCTCTCAGAGAGCAGGAGTGCTAGTGGAGTAGCGAAGTGCGTACCTGTCTGTTGTGATTGCAGCTTTTTTAAGTCGAGCTTTCCTTGTATCTATTTCCTCGCGCTTTTTGATGCACAAAGGCGTGCGCGGATCTTGAATGCGACAAGAAAATGGTCCGAGTCAATGTTGGCGAATCGTGCCCACATCTAGAACACTGGACGCATGCCTTCCGTCTATTACAACATGGTAGATTTGGCTTCGTGTTGTACCATCTGGAGACAGCCACGTAGCCTGATGTGTTTTTTATGCTGGAACCTGGTACTATGGACTACCATGTTTCGGGCCCAGGCGAAGTCGATCAGTCTTATTCCGTTATCGGACCTTTCATCGTTGAGACTGAATTTTCCGATTATATGCCTTGCCTACCTTGGCATTAAAATCGCCTAGAACGATTTCTATATCGTGCCTTGGGCAACGTTCGAACGTTCTCTCGAAGAGATCGTAGAAGTGATCTATGGTCCTTTTGCTTAGTTACCAAACCTTTAATAATTGAATATAGCGCGACAAGTTTAAATATATATATAACTCACGTAAAACAAATTGTAACTTATGTATGTACATATGATTCAATAATAAAGGGTTATGAAGGTTACAACTAAAATCAGACAATACAGATACAAATATTTTTAGAAGTAGTTTCACTTTTAATTTTTTGACAGAAACAGTGTTCGACGGCAGACGCCCAATATAGCCACAACTTTGAAATATACATTGGGGATTTTAATTTTATTGTATTTCAAACACAAACCGTGTTAATTTTATGTATGTATGTACATCTGTTTCATTTAGTGGCTGTATATTTTCAGCAAGGCAATGGAATTTTATTGATGAATGTAAGTGTACAATTTGTGACCTATTCTTAAAACCGAGCTAACGGTTTTGACAGAATTGAAAAAATAAAAAAAAACAGTATAGTGAGGTTAATCAAGGCCTATAGGATTTTTAAGCCTTACAGTTGCAATTGCCAAGCAAAGTTAACTTGCAGTCGTCCGGATAAATTAATGTCGTATCTTACATTTAAAGACTTTTAATAAATCGCAATTGAAGTTTGGAATTAAATTTTTCAAAAACGGCGACGAATGGTTTTTTCAAAAGTCTCGGTAGAATATTACTAATTTACGAAAATATTAAATTATTTTATTTTTATTGTTTATCCTTAATTACTTTTGAATATATAAGGATTTTCTTCAGTAGAATTTTGACGTATGTACATAAGTTACATTTGGCAACAGTTTGCAGGAATATGAATGTAAGGTGTTGCACGTAAGCAAATTCTGGAAATTAAGAGTAGGCATCACTGAATGATTTTGCATTTTACGTTGTTCTAATTTGTTGAAAATTGTTTTTTGATTACGAGAATTTTAAAAATATCGAAGAATTACAAGTAGATGAGTAGTAATATTTGGCGGGTTATATTATACGCACCCTGGGCCTGTCTGAACATGTAAGCTAGGAGCGATCCTATTTATGGGTAGACGAAGAGTCAAAAGGAGCACTTATTAAACCCTCACGAGCTTTCCTCTCGATCATAATGGAGCTTGATCTCTTTGATCACACATCGGAGCAAAATGAATATACTATTTCGATGAAAGGTATAACAACCCGAAAAACGGACAATACGCTGCGTCACTTAGGTGGTTA
Organism: Philophylla caesio; assembly: GCA_963971545.1. NCBI lineage: Eukaryota > Metazoa > Arthropoda > Insecta > Diptera > Tephritidae > Philophylla > Philophylla caesio. Next base: position 33,010,482 of record OZ020608.1, on the reverse strand, counting down.
TGGGTCTATGTAAAAGTATTTAGTATTAACCAGAACAATTACGGTAAGCATCGCAAAATCACGTTAAAAAGAATATTTGGTATCGTCAATGAAGAATTAAACAAAGTAAAAAAGTTAACTTGTGTAATTTTTCTGTCATCTTTATTGATTTATAACCTTGAAAATTAATAAAAGCAGTTTATTTGAGCTTAAATAAATAAATAAGCAGTAAAAATTAAATTAAATATTATGTTATTAATTGGTAATACCAACGTTAAGACGATGTCAAATTAAGTGCTAGTAACATATTCCATTTAATAAGAAGGTTTTGGAATTTAGTTGTTTCTCAAAACTTAAAAATTAATGACTGAAAGCTTGCATTAAAACGAAAAGATATGAATTAAAGATTTGTTTCTTGTCTTATTTTACACAAATGTAATTTAATTGTTATCACATACACACATATGTACATATACATAATTAGAAAAGTTGGAAGGAGCATTGTTACTAATGACGACAATGACAGTTGTCTAAAACTCTTAAAATATCACCCAAGGCTAATTCATTTAAGGTGGTCGTAATCGAGCAGATGATTGGTGGGTGATTGTCAAATGAATTGTTTTTTATTTTTATTTTTTTGTTTACATTACATCTTCTCTCCTTTAATATTTATGTTATGACATGAATGTTAAAATACATTTTTTCAAATTTGTGTGGTGAGGCAATTTTATTTAAATAGATAAAAGAAAAATAATAAAAATGGGAATATGTGTTATGTGCGCTAAGCGAGTGGAAAAAGGAAGTGGACCATTTTTTCAAGTTCCGCGAGAGGAGAAAATAAGGAATATGTGGAGCACGAATTGCCGGAAACACTTGGTAGCAAAGGACTTTATATGCGGAGATAATTTTTTGCCTTCGCAAATTTTTTTTATTGGGAAAAGCGCAAATTTGCTGCCGGAAGCTGTCCCAAAACCGCTGAAGCTGGAGTAAGTTTTTAATTTAAAAATTCTTAAGAAATTAAACATATACATATGTACATATGTAAACAAATAATAATACAGAAAGAGCTTCTCCTAATGAAGATTTGGCAGTTTTCTTGCCAACATCGTAAGTTAATTTGTGTACTCTATTAAAATACACGTGTCCTGAATTTTGTTCTTCTCGCCAAATTCGATAGTACTCCGAGTGATAATCAAGCAAACCGGTCTAATTTTTATTCGACAATTAGGTTTGAACAATTCATTATTTCTTCTAATATACTTTTCTTAAGATTTTGTAACATTTATTCAGCTTGCCTAACTCTATCGCGTCAAGAGCTGCACTGTCCCCAAAAGATTGCTGCACTCAAATAGAGTAAGTGCTCATAAGCGGGAAACTCACGTTTCTTATTATCACATGTATTTACATACATACATACATATGTTCTTCCAGCTCTGTTGTTATTGAATCCAATATGGATTTTGAAATTCGCGAGTTGAAGAAACAGGTAAAAAAGTTAAAAGTGGAGAACCGCGCTTTACAATCTGAGCTCGAAGAAGCGAATGCCCTCGTCGATACGGCCAAAGAAATTTTTACCGAAGGTCAAATTCGAAAAATGATCTTTCCGAGTACGTTACACTATGTCTCTATTATGCTTTAAATCATAATTTAAATTTGTCTATTAAAGACCGAAACGTGAAATGGTCGTGGAAGGATATTTCAAATGCGATATGTTTGCATGCCGCAGGACCGAGAGTTCATCCTCTACCTCACGTGTCTACCCTGCAACGGTGGTATCGAAAGCAAGACATTAGGGAGGGTATTATTACCACGTCAATCGAATGTATGCACCATATGTCCGGTTTATCGAATGACGACAAAATTTGCGTTCTTTCATTCGATGAGATGAAAGTTGTAGAATCTTTCGAGTATGACGAGCCAGGAGATTTTGTAAGAAAGCCTGCTAACAACGTTCAAGGTGTTATGGCGCGGGGCTTAAAGAAATCGACATGGGCCCTTCCAACCGTAAGCTTTGAAAAGAATTAAATATTACTGTCGGTAAGATTTCTTACCATTAAGCTGTATTTAATGCATTCAAATTTAATGGGCAATTGAAAAATACGATTATGGAACATTTCAAAAATTGTATTGTATTTAGATAAACCGTGGTTTTCAAATCCCGCAGACGAAAAATCAAAAGTTTTTGCATTCGCTGATGCTCCACATCTTTTAAAATTAATACGGAATCACTTTTTGGATACGGGATTACTGTGGAAAGGTGAAAGTTTAACCACGCGGACTATTTGTGACTTACTAAAATACACCTCAAAGTCAGACGCATCCATAACTTGAGTGATAAACATATTTCCGTTAAAGGAATAGGTTTGTGAATATGTTTGTCCCACCCAATTGCTTTGTAAATACATTCTGAACATAACCTTAGGTAGGCAAAAAGTAAAATTAGCTGCACAACTGTTCTCAAACACTACAGCTAATGCAATTCGTCGTTGTTATTCTTTGGGTTTGGATTTGTATAAATCCACGGAGACAGCCGATTTCGTTCAACTTGTAAACGATTGGTTTGATGTTCTTAATTCGACGATAGAAACTTTTGGCTATCCTGGGAAGGTACTTAGCACAATATAAAAATGTTTAAAGTATCCTTTTTTAACAATAATTTTATGACCTAAGGAACCTTATGGGACAGCGCTTCTAAATCAATTGGAAGTGCTTAGAAAATGAATGAATATATGTCCATGCATATCATTCCTAACAAGAAGGGATTGGAGTACTTTCAAAAGGGCGTATCATTGATTATGGTGTTCGAACAATTGAAGCAAAATTCAAATATGGAATATTTATTAATTAATCGCTTAAACCAGGACGTACTGGAGCATTTCTTTGGTGATATCCGTCGTAAAGGTGGTCTTAATGATCATTCGACACCAAAAGAGTTTAAATACAGATTACGAAAGTATATTTTAGGTATAAAACGTATGCTTATATGCTAAATAACAATTAAACAAGTTTAATCTAATATTGGTGTATAGCTAGGAACACAGAGCATTTACAAGGGAGGGGCAGTAAGATCGCACCGATTGGCTGAACTCTGCGGACACGCTGACTCAGTCAACATGTTATAACACGTCTTGCAACACAGCAGATAATTTACATATTGACGACGATTGTGATGATGAAATGAATCGTAAATTAACTCTCGTTTTCAAATACAATTGACGATGGTCAGGTAATGACTCCAGTGAAATTAGCTGCAGTAGTTTATGTTTCCGATCAATGTTTTCCAAATAGCACGCACAAAAGGTTATACATATGATCGAAGGTCCAGTACTTAAATGTTTGTGTATAAGATCCTTCTTATTTTTCACTGTCTTAGGCCCCGGTTTATGCGATTTAGGTTGCACAGATCTGACAATAAAACATTTTAACCATAATATTAATAATCGTTAACGTTCCGGCAACTTAACAAAAGTGTAAATATTTTTGTTTTCTAATTTAAAATTGAATTCGCTTTGAATTTATCAATCAAATTACTTTGACAATAGCCCACCAGAAGGAAAAACAAATTTCTTGTGGTTGTTGGTGTTGTCCTATCAACACCACCTTTAATGAATTCGCCTTGATATCACCATTACTTTTAGAATTTAAGGCAGTCGCACTCTGATAGCCGCATTGTTCTGAAAATTTTTGGTCACTTTTAGAGTGATCCATCAGGAAGATTATTTTATGAATTCAAGGGTAGAGAAATTTGCTCGATTACTGCTGGGTAATGCTTTCGAATCTGCATACATAGGTGCCGGCAACTAAGGATAACGTTTCTATGAACAGCATGCGTATGTATTATTTGGTAAAGTTTCCTTTTTTTTCTAGTGCAGGTGTACCGATAATTTTGTTCACATTAGAGTGTGCATAAAGGAAAGGTACCACTGCACAAGAAGATATGCATTTATTTCAATTGCTACATTTTACTTACATTAAATATACAAGTACGCACTTCTATTTGCCTTTCTGAAATGTTATGTATTTGTCCTTGTGTATGATCTATCACACGAAACGAAAAATATTCATGGTGGCTGTTGGGTCATGGGCTACATAACTTTAATATTTAAGTGTTTGCTTTAAGTTGAATCACTACTTGCTACTGAACATGACTTAAATAGCTACTACTAAATATGCACTTATTTTAAATTCTACTTCTAACTGCATTACTGTTAGTCTCCACTCAATCGTTCTCTCATTTGTAACACATTACATTGCTTGTCATTGAATTTAATAAAAGTCAGTATATGCATAGGCTTCAACGTGACGCGTTCTTTATTTCGCATTTCGCACACCAATAACAATTTCGAAGTAAAGGTCAAAAACCTTCCATCCATCCCAATATTTTGAAGTCTCACAAAATTTGGCTGCACAGCAGAAAAAGGCTTCTGACTGTTCATTTTGGAGCCCAACGTGGGGCTTTTGATTATCTAAAAATTAAAAAATACTAAAAAAACCTTACTAAATAGCAATCATTTCGTTACAAGCATATACATATGTACTGATTCATGCAAATACGTGCCGTGGTCTGCTAGCATTTCGTCGGTCCAAGTCACGACCTTTTTCACCTTTAAGCGTCCGAAAGATTGTCGCTCACTTGTCGAACCGTTACCGGTAAAGTCGCATATCGGCGTTTGCTAAGCCCAAATTTTCGCAGCAACTGCATTAAACTATATAAACTTGGTGTAACTGTTCGCACCAAGGGCTCAGCTGTCATAATCGCTTCTTCCGCGTTATTCCTTTTTAGGGCACAGTTGAATATTGTTTCCTCACTTCGCACCGAGTACACCCTATCGCTGGTTGAACTCATCTCGTTTTCTCACTGCACCTTTGTTTATTTTCGCTAAGGCTGCACAATGACAGACACACTCAAACAACAGCGTGCTAACACAAAAAATAATATTTCGCGAATTAAAACAATTATCGAAGCAAATGGAAGAGGAGAAGGGAAACCCTTATCAGCAACTGAGCTTGAATGCCGTTTAGGGATCCTCGAATCATACTTTACTCAACTTATAAGCTTCCAAACGCAGATTGAACGACAAGAACCTGAGGACAGCAGCAGAGGTGAGCTAAAAGATTTATATTTCATTTCATTTATTATTGGGCATATGTGGGCATTAAAATCGCTATTCAAGAACAACTTGATGAAGACTTGAACAGCAGCACACTGGGTGAAAAATCTGTGCTGCTTCAATCGTTCAACTCTAAAATACCTGCTTTGAAATTACGCACCTATGACGGCAAGTACTCGGAATATGAAAACTTCATTACGTTTCAATCAAGTCATCGATCGCGAGATTGGACTTTCCAACATCGAAAAATTCAACCATCTCCTTAACTGTTTGCATGGGCAAGCATTGGAAACTGTAAAGGCATTCCAAGTGACCAACGAGAACTACAAAAAAGCTCTCGATAGGTTAAAATCACGCTACGAGAATAGCACTCTAATTTTTATGGAAAATATTGCAAACCTTTTTGAATTACCTCCTGCAAAGAAGCAGGACAACCTTGCTGCCCTCCGAGGATCCTTGCAGTCTTTAGGCACGAAGATGTTTTTAATGCTATGCTAATTTACATTGTGCAGCTGCATGGATTCTGCGACTCTTCAATCCGGGCGTATGGTTGCACCGTCTACATGAGCACAGAGGGTTGCTCTGGCAATGTCGCGGTAAGTTTGTTAACAGCAAAATCTCGCATCGCTACTACCAAAATGAAATCATTGCCCAAACTTGAACTTTGCGGAGCACAATTGCTTGCAAGGATTGTAAATAAAGTCAAGCATGACTTAGCTAATCACGATCTGGAAATCTATTTATGGAGTGACTCGCAAATTGTGCTCTATTGGTTGCGAATGCATTCTTCCACTTTATCAACTTTCGTGGGTAATCGCATATCAGAGATACAGGAATTAACCCGCGACTGTAGTTGGCGACACGTACCGACACAGTGTAATCCTGCAGATATCGTGTCTATTGGTTGCACGGTATCAGAACTCCAAAACTCCATCTGGTACTCGGGCCCTTTATTTCTTCTACGCCCTCAAGAGTGCTGGCCTAAAAATTCTCGGCTGTCTCCTGACATGGATGAAGTCAACAAAGGAAAGCGCAAGGCTACATTTTTTACTGCGGAGAAATCCAATTACATTGTTAACAGTGTTGCAAAATGAAGTTCGCATATAACTGAATTACGGGTCATCGCCTGGATGTTTCCTTTTTATCGAAAACTCAACAAAGCAACAAAAAACCACAACATATCTGATCCTTTCTCACCTCAAGAAATTGAAAATTCGCTTTGGTGTATTATATTTAATATTCAGCAGCAGTATTTTGCAGAGGACACACGTCGCTCGTACAAAGGCATACCTGCTGAAAATTCGCTCAAATATCTCAATCCATTCATGGAAAATCTTAGGGTTTTAGTTTGTTGAAAGTTGGCGGACGTTTAGAGTTAGCAGCTCTGCCAGACGAACAGCGGCATCCTGTACTTCTACCAAGCAAATGCCACTTTGCCGAGTGCTTAGTGCGTCACTTGCATATCACTAATTTTCATGCTGGACCTAAAGCTCTTGTCGCGCTTATTCGACTCAGGTTTTGGATCATAAACGCTAGAGATGTTGCTCGTCGCATCGTACGATCGTGCATACACTGTGTGCGATATCGCCCTAAGCAAATAATGGGCAACCTGCCTATTGAGCGCCTCACGCCTTGTCGGCTGTTCTCTCGCTGCGCTGTAGATTTTTGCGGCCCTGTAAGCACATATCTACGCATTAGAGGAAAACCACCGTATAAGACCTACATTGCCATATTTGTATGTCTTTGGTCGAAAGCGGTACGCATATACATAAGTTGTTTTGGACTTGTCAACTGATGCATTCGTCGCTGCGCTTAAGCAAGTGATCGGCAGAAGAGGCTTGCCAACGGACATTTTTTGTGACAACGCCACCAATTTCTTTGGCGCAGACGGCAAACTCGCTGAGCTGAAGCAGTACTTATTTGACCCCAAATCAAAAAATAAAATAATTAATTATTGTAGTAACGAATTTGTTAATTCTACACTTTAACTGCCTTAAACATACTCAGTTAATACTTAAATGAAATTTGTACAATATTAATATCTTCTTGGATTCAACGGTCAGTATTAAAAATAGTACGACCACAATAATGTACACAATTGTTGACCATAAAAAATTTGTTTGGGAATTGCAAGATGTATTCAAATAATTATATTGTAATGAAGCGACCTTATCAAATGATTTTAATACATTTTTTTTTGAAAGCGTGAAAAGAATTAGAAATTGAAGATGGGCAATACATAGATAACATTACCAAAACTTTAAATATATTTAAGTTTCGTAAATCTAACTCAGAGGAGCTTAGAATTAAATGCAAATCGCTAAAGATTTTAACCCTTTTTTGTGAAATTAACCCTAAAATGATATAAAATAACTAGCGTGTAGTTAGTGCAATGTTGACTGACATAGTGAATGAGTCTCATATTCTAGGTGCCTACTATGGTTACCCAGATTGAGAAAGTCAATAAAGCAGATAAATGTGAATACTTAAAACCCATAATCTCAGAAAGAACCATTTTACCATTTAAATGAGCTTCTAAAAGCATTGACTACAAACATTTTACATCTACGGTGTTCAAGATAAAAAACTAAATTGGTTTAGGTTATACTTAACACAAAGCACGCAGCATACCACAGTCAAAGTGTATATATAAATGGCTACTGTCGATACTTGGTGCACTGATTTGCATAATAAAAATTGATGATATAATATACAATAATAATAATAATCACCCCAACGGTTTTTGCCCTTAACAACGCGAGAGGCGCATCCGCATAACGCACAGATTTTTTTTTCATATGCGGTGCCGAGTTATGAAAGGAAAGAGGTGTAAAATTGTTCAGCTACAAAAAAAAGTCTATCAGTTGATTTTAAATTAAAATTCTTTAGCATAGTAAAAGTTGTATTAAAGGAGCATTCCATGAAAAAGTGGAACTCTGAACTGTTTTACAAATATGCATTTTTTATATATTATTGCACGTACATAGTGAGATTATGTTCTCATCTAAAATAATTTTCAAAAGTTGTAGTGAGTATGTTTCATTTTTTGTAAATACCGTTATTTATTGAGATTAACAATAAGTCGGATTTTTTTCATTAGTCTTTACACAACTTTTTGCGAGGTCGCTGCCGCTATTGTTTATCAGATAGAAACTAGATTTATGTTCTTAGTTATAGTGTATGGTCCGCTGTATTTAACTGCATACTAATTTTTTTGGTTAAGTGTTTTTTTGATAAGAAATTAACCATAACGGAAAGGTAAGTTTCGATGTCCCATACGTGACGCTTAATTCCTTTTTCTATTAATAATTGTAAAACAAGTCGACTATACAAATTGAATTTTTCTGTTAACAGCTAACTTTTAGCGGTCTAAAAACTGGTGAAACAATTTTGTTTGAAATCGTTTTGCTTACAATATATTCTTGGTGATAATAAAGTGTCTGTACGTGACGCCGAAGAATAAGTTATCTGACATCTTCAACTTTTACTGGCGTTTGTTATAAACAAAGCCCTTTTTTGTACTGCAAATCTCAATAACGCAAAAATGAGCGACCAGCAACCATCAACCAGTGCTAGCCGCATGAAAAAATTTCGAGAAAAGCAAAAAGAGAAAGATCCAAACTTTACCGCTAATGAGACTAAAATATTGCGTGAGCTTCGTAAACGAAAAGCAGAAAATCTTTCTGAAGGTGAGTTAAAAGCAATTTTACTTAAGGAAAGGGATAAGAAGAGATTGCAAAGGGCAAAAAAGCGGGTTGAACTTAAAAATCCAACTGATTCTCCTATAAGGACTGAATCTCCGTACAAGTCGAAACAGACTTTATCTAAAGCTGTTCAAAAGGCTCTAAAAGCACTGCCTCAATCACCAAGAAAGAAAAAAGCGGTTCTTACAGACAAGGATACAGTTTTTGTTTTCATCAATAAGTTGTTTGACTTGATGCATAAAGAAAATGAAGACTTACCTTCAGCGGAAATTATTTGGAGTGACGGCCCTTCATCGGAATTTAAGAACCGTTATATGGTTAAACTAACATCAATGTTGAGCGAAAAGTACAAAAGGCCCTTTTATTGGAAATATTTTGCTACATCGCATGGAAAAGGTGTGATAGACGGAGTTGGCGGAAATATCAAAAGACTTGTAAGAGAGAAAATGATGAGCCAAAATGAACAAGTTGTTGTCCAATCAGCCAAGGACTTTTCTGATTTAGCTTCTCAATTAGTCACAAAAACCCGTGTGATTTATGTGCCATTCTCTGAAATTTATGAAAGGATTAAAAGTGCATCGCCGTGGGACAATGCCAAAGCGATAACTGGTATTTCCAACTTCCATTTTATTAAAACTGTGTAGAAAGTTGTGGAGTGCAGAAAACATTGCCTTTCCCAAGATAAAACTGTATTTACATATTGATTTTTACATATATTATAGATTTAAGTTGAACTATGTCCCGTACGTTACGCGACTTGTCTGTACGTGACAAATATAAAAAAAAAATTTTTAATTATAAATATGTGTTTTAATTAATATTTTTTTTCGCTAGTAGCAAGCTTGATTCTTAGTTATAATTTCCTTCGAAGACACTTTTTGTGCACCTGTAATATATTCGCTGAAATCTGAATAAAACTATAACGATTTCGAATGTTGGTTGACTTGATGTGTCCCGTACGTGACGTGGGTTGTTTGCATTTTTCTTCAGTATTTCATGACTTTTTTTAAATGTTTCTTCACACTATTAAAGACTAGTATATAATCTATTAAATTAGAGAAAAAAAAGTATATATCTGATAAAACAATTAAGTGCTATATGTAATATAAACCGTAAAATTAGTTGAACTTGTCTGTACGTAACAGTGGAATGCACCTAAAGTGTAAATGTGTAAGTAATCAATCATTTATTGAGAGTTCAAAGTATGGTATTATTTACGAAAAAATAGTATGCCTAACATTTCTCTGAGACTAGCAACGATAGGAAGATAAATAAGTTTTAAGCGATTAATGAATGTGGCAGATTATACTGGGATCCCAGCGAAACTGGGTAGCGCGGGTTCCATACGATGGATCCATTTTCTATGTAGTATTGGCGTTACCAACATTGTGAAAAGAGCCTTCGTAATGTAGGTTAGGTTAGGTTAGGTTAGAGTGGCTGCCACCCCGCAAAAACACGGCGGCACACTTAGGCTGGAAACAGAGAAGCCCGTTGTGAAACCACTGGCGTAAGCCATGGATTTCCTCCCACCACTTAAAAATTGAACCATACCGTACCTCTAATGTAGAGATACAAATTTGGAATGCTTGCCGAGTTCAAGTTGGCTAAGCAGTCCAAGAAGTAATATTGAAGACTAGGTTGCGCGTCTTGGCCAGACCAGGGCAGTGGCAGAGATATTGTTCAATAATCTCCACCTCCTCCTCGTTTCGGCAGCTGCGGTAAAAATCATTGGGTAACATAGTCTCTTCCCGTGCATGCGCATACGGCAGTGATATTTTATCTCTCCAACTAATAATCTAAGATTGAGAGGGCTATGGAACGCTTCACATAGAACTCTGGCCAGATTTGTTGGTTCCGAAACCCACCTGAAATTTACCTTCTCTATAAGTCAAGATCTTAATCTGTGTCGACAGGAGGCCAGAGGTATACCAGCATCCTGGTCAGCGTTAACAGTGAGAATGTCTCAATGACTACGGAGCACATTTCTGCCAGCCGGTTTAGAATCCTTCTGCACTCAATGGCTACCTTGGAGGTTGTACTGTATGAATTAAGAGATTTTTTAGCAGCCTGGCTGTCAGAATATATGGTAATTCCTCGTTTTAGAGGGCTGCAAGCTATGGGACAATGAGCTGCTTTCATTGTTGCATTTAATTCCGCCTGAAAAACACTACAGTAATTCGGTAAACGAAAACTGAGGTTTATATACAGCCGTCGATCATGGGTGTAGGTCCGCGATACCTAACCATTCGCTCCTCTCTGGGATTCTTATGGATAACTTATTTCTAGAACAAAGAGGATGAGTAGTATAGTCTAGTTTCCTTACAATGTCTGGCAGAGTTTCGAGGACTTTTGCGTATCCCGACCTAAGATCTCTCTACGGCTGGATAGCATTTAGCCTGAACTCACTGCAGCCCGCCAGAAATTTGCCATTGAGATCCACTGGTGGAAGGTTTAACATAACCTCAAAAAATTTGGTGGGTGTAGAAGGAATAGCTCCCGTAATAAGCATTGTGGCTGCCCTCTGTACACGTTCGAACTTGGCTCTAGTTAGATTCCTGCCCAATGTCGGCCATCATCCGTCGATCCCGTAGAGAAGAATAGGTCTTATCACATCTGTGTACATCCAGTGTACGATGTGTGGCTTTAATCCCTATTTCTTCCCTATGGCCGCCTTACAGGCATACATATCAGAAATGGCTTTCCTGGAGCGGTCCTCTATACAACTCTTCCAGTCGAGTTTTTATCCAGAATAGCTCGAAGATACTTGACCTCGGTTGATAGGGTGAGTACCGATGGTAGTTTGAAAGTGGGAATTTTGTATTTCCTCGGTCTTGGAAGGATTACCGCTGAGTCCACATTCCACAGACCAGAAGTAACAGTAATCATTGCATATTGAAGCAAATCACTTAGGACTTGCTGATGTTTACCCGTTGCTATGATTGCTATGTCGTTCGCATATGCAACGACTTGACAGCCTGTGTCCTTGAGGTTTAAGAGTAAATTATTCAAAGTAAGATTCCACAATAAGGAAGAAATAACGCCTCCTTGGGGTGTAGCCCTGGCCACGTGTTTGAATTTGGAACTATCCCCCAGTATTGAGTGAATATATCTCTTTTTGAGTAGGAGCCCCACAAAGTCACAAGTCCCAGCTGCACTCCCACTCTGCGGAGTGATTCGTAACAGCTTCGGGGTGGACATTGCTGAACGCTCCCTCGATATCGAGAAAGATTCCTTTCAAGGAGAAGCTGTATTTTCTTATATTTCGCCGAATATATTCGTCCGAGAGCCTTTTAAGACCCTTGAAAAGAAATGAGGTGAGGTTTATGGGCCTGCAATTTTTAGGTTTTGCGTGAGCGGCTCTGCCTCCATTTTGTAAAAAGACACCTTCGCTTTCATCTATGCATTTGGGATATGAGTGAGCGTAAGGCAGACTGTAAAAATCTGGGCGAGCAGAAGACATAAAAGTCCTTGGCTGCTTGTATTTGTGCGGGAAAAATTCTATCAAGTCCTGGAGGTTTGTATGGTTCGAATGACATTATTGCCCATTCCACTTTATCATACCTCACTACGGCCCCGGCGGTATTTCCAATGAAAGGGTAGGTTATTATACCTGACGAGATTTTGGAGTCATTAGAGCACTCGGCAAAATGGGTGGTCGTTAGAAGCTCCAGCATTTTGCTACATATAATTTATGCTAGAATCAATTTTCGAAAGAACCATCCTCAGCCTGTTGCCTTAAGAGTTCTCTTCTATATTATTACAGAAATTTTGCCAAAATTCTCGTTGTGCTTTCTTTATGGCCTTCTTGGAAATTTTGAGTAACAAATAAATTTAAGATATCGCTCACAAACAACCCATTGTTCAGATATTGCATTTAGCACCAAAACCCCTCCACTTAAGCAGCTAAAGACTTAAAAAAAAAATATTAGTTATTATTAGAACTATTTCAGCGGTGAAAATAGATCGGATAAATATAACAAATAGCCCCGATAAAACCAATAGTTCAGATATTGCATTTTGCACCTTTACTCCTTCATTTAATCAGTTAAAGGCTTGTAGTTTTGAGCAGATGTCAGTTATTGTTAGTAATAAATTAGCAGTGAAAGTCACAAAGATCAGAGGAACAGAACATTTGACTCCCATACAATTCTTTTATTTATAAATGGTATGAAGCCGAAGACAGCCTTTTTTTACTTGTTTATATGAAAAAGGAAGAACTTATATACTTTTCAGTTTAATAAATTCTAAGAGTGTGAAATTTGCTTTTTATACAAAAGTATATGGGGAAATAATTGTATAGGCACATTTTGAAACAAATTTATTGAAAATATTTTTAAGACAATAACAAATTATAATTATTAGCCGTATACAACTCAGGTTTGAAAGGGCTAACAACTGTTTCACATAGATTTGCACACAAAAAAATAATTTTAATACAATTGTTTCCTCTGTCTTAAAGATTTTGATTGATAAAATGATAAACTTCCCCGCACCGCTCAAGGGAAACTGCTTACCACTTCTTTATCGAATGGCTTTACAAGTTCAATTAAAGGACCTGTTCAATAGAGCCAATAAAAATATTTTAGTATGCACCTCTCATGCATTAAAATTAAAAGGTTTTGCTGGTTTTCAATTTATCTTTAGTAATCCCATTGTATGTAATAGATTTTAATTAGTTTAAACTGTTTATTGTCTTACTATTTCTATCTACAGTATACTTTGAGCATGGATATAAAAATATGGAATTTATAGAAATTATATAATTTATTTTTGTACATATATTTTAGTTAAATTGTAAACTTTATGATGCATATTCTTACTCAGTGCGACCTCCAGAAAACACCGATTGTAAGTTTATTGGTTAGTTGAATATATTTCAATAATAAGTCAGGTTAAATAAGGACTTCACAAACTGAAATTAAAAAATGTTTTTTTTGATTGGAGAAAATTCGTTAGTTTGGCTTATTCGTGGAAATGTGGCAAAGCTCAAATTTTTTTATTATTATTTGTACCGTTGACTTATAATTAAAATTATATGCTAACGAAAGTAGCAATAGCAACGCAGGCCATCAGCTGATAATTGGCAAAGCTCAAAGAAATACACATTCCTCATTTATTTAGTACAATTTCATACCACGTATCAAACCCGCGAAAAACTGCATTCGCTTTTTCAGCGTTGATTAAAATTTATTATTTACTTTGTTTTTTATGTAGTGCCAGACACAGGGTTTACTACAAGGTTTTTTTTATAAATTTAATTAAACAAGCTTTATTTAGCAAGTGCAGTTTCTTGAAATTAGGTATTATTGAATACCTAGAAATATTTCCGCTATTCTGATTATATTTGAAGTCGAAACCAACTCATCTTGTTAGCTTGTCTTCGGGCATTTTTGCTTAGAATCTCCCAGTATTAAAGTTGACATCGTTATTGTTAGCTTGCATATAGTTTCTATTAATTTCTTCCCTGAGTATGGTACTGATTTTATATACACACAAGCCTGATGTCAGAATTATATCGAGGAAGCCATCAAGAGATAAGCATATGTCTTTACGAAATACTTATGTATAAAAGTTGGTGTGCAGTAGAAAAATTATTTTATTTTAATTTAAAGATTTAAACAGGTAGAAACTATATACCTTTGAAGGTATTTCTGAAACAGATCACAATATTTCATCATAACTGCTGGTTTATTTAAATTAAATGTTAAAAATACCTCTTGCGTTAATCTATGTTAGAAACAAACCTTAATTTTTTCACAAGTTTCGAATAGATAAACATCCCTCTTGTAAATTTCAATATTTTACTACAAATACTTACAGATATATGCAGAAAAAAAGTTCAGTTTGAATTATTTGTGTCAAGCCCCATTTTTTCACTTTTATATAATATTTTACCAAATTTCTGTTTTCTTCAATAACGTGAAAACCTTTTACAGAATTGAAATCGGTTCAGCCATTGCCAAGGCATCACCGTCATACAAAACCAATAATATTTTTATACATATGTACATACATATTTAAAAATAGTAAAATAAAATTCAATCAACTAATTTTATATCGGAAATTTCATCCATTTACTCGTAAGTGGATTAGCTTCCGTTTGAATAATTCAATTAATATGTACACAGGTCTTTAAAAGGGTCTTGCAGAGAAGTCACATGTTACTTAATTAATTTTCACAGAATGCACTTGACTTCCAGCTGCGACAAAAAGTTAATATTTATGCATTTGTACATACATACATATGTATAACAACCATACTTACAATGACAATACAGGTTTGTATATACAGTAGAATCTAAAAATAGTAAACCGAATTGATACAATGATAATAAAGTTATTCGATTCTTTAACTTTTGCTTACTTACCTCTTATCTGATTTTATAAATATATCTACAATAGCACAATATACATCTCTCAATTTCAAACGCTCACTTGAAGAAACTCGAGGAATATCAATAAAAAAAATCGTTTCCTCGGAATCTAATAGAGACTTTGCAGAGAAATTTGGTACGTCCAGGCTGAATTAGTAAGGAAATGGTCTGAAACCAGTTTAAAACTACGCTTCCCTTTCATAGAAGTACATACGGGTATTTTTTGAAATTGAAAAAAGGGTCTTTTGCGGTTTTTTCACGCATTAAAATCCGAATGCAGTAGTTGAAAGAGCTTTTAATATGGTTAATGTGATAAATGTAGAGACATTTCGCGGGAAGAGGTCCTATCTAAAACTTCTTATAATGTCTCCTTAAACCTTAAACTCACTTGTTCAAAAAATATACCTGGCCAGAATTTAAATAAAAAAGGATGTGAATATACATTTTATATTCATATACATTCCATATTCAATGAAATTATTTTACAACCTCTGCGAATCTCGAAAAGAAATCCTAGTTTTCTTTCCCTATTTTTCCCTCGAATTCCGACACCTTAATATCCGTCGGATATTACTTCTTTTTACATACTTACATTTGGCATGATGTTAGGAGACTACTTAATTAGATCTCTAATTAATATTTATTGAAGTTTTGGCAATATTGCTTTTACCAAGAAAGGTAAAGCTTCATATCTAATCTATCTATCTATACAAATCCTATTTAAAAATTCTGGGGATAATGATAAGGCAATAGGTGGCTTATCCATCTTTAATATTTTAGCAACTCACCTAACTAAAATACATTTTCCATCAGCCAATGCATTTGTCGTAGTTATATCTGCAAGGAATATTCCTTCCGACACATTTAACCATATTTCACGTTTTTGTCATCCACACATTATTTCAAATTTTACCCAAGTGTTATCATTTCCTTTCCTATATTCAACTGCAATTTTTCTAGCAAGATCGGAAAAGCTGAATGGCAGCTCGGTAAATGTGCCCGCACTCTAGGCCCTCAAAGATCACACACATCAATTCGAGATAGTAGTTGGCGTACATACATATATTCCGACTACTGCAATATAAAAGTCTAATGGTATTTCACATGATGCTCACCAAAAAAGCAAAATACATGTTGGTTTTTTACTTACATATGTATATGCGACTGTCAATACAAAAGTCTAATGGTATTTGACATGATGCTCAGTTTGCCGGAACGTTAACGATTCTAATCTGGTGCAGGACTTTGTGCAACCTAAATCGCGTAATCTAGTGCCTAAGTCAGAGCTGTAAGAATTATAATATTGCATGTGTAAGAATCCAAATATTGCAGGCAAGATATGTTAACAAGTACTTTTAAGAAACACAGCTTTATCAAAGGCAACCCTGTGTAGAATGTAAGAACTCTATATGTAATACAACTCTGAGGCTACATCCGGTGTTCGAGCGGGGAGGAATTAGGGGCCGGGAATTCCTCATGAATTCCACGGCAACGGGGATCGAGGAGATAGGAAGCCGATCTTCTGAAAATTTATGATCGTTAAATCAACAAGCCGATTGCCGTATTGCTCTCGCAAGTAAAAAACACAAGTTATATTAAATTTATAATGCAAAAAGGGGGCTTGTCATCGACAAGCAATTTATTTTATAATATATATAACACTGCTGGAAAAAAGTGGGGTTAAAATATACAAAGTGAAAGAGTGCAGGAGTTTCGCAGAAGGCGAAACCCATCAAACGGGACGGGTAACAGGACTCGAGAAAAGGGAGAGAAAGTAACGAGTCCCTGTTCCCGTACTATCACAGCGACATCTGCAAGTGGAATTATAGTAATTCACAATGGCAGATCCCCTTGTGAATGCTGATGTAAACAGCTGGCGTAAACATGCCGCCCGCCTTGCAGTATCGCTGCAATAAGTTACTACAAAATTTGTTTAGATTATATACATAAATAATGTGTGCTATTTCACTGAATAACCTGTATAACAATTCATTTTAAAATTCAACATCCAAGGTTACAAAAAGAAATGAATTAAAAAGCAATTGTAAGCTACGAGCTATTCTATTCTAATAGATGGTGCCGCCAGATATCATCCACCCGAACATCGTGTTCTGCGCGGCTGGTCGAGTGGGAGTCGCTGCCATCAGTCCTGGACGCAGGATCATCGCGTAGACCTCAGCTCCCAGGATCAGCGATACCGCGCTCGAGCGGTAGAAATTCGGGTCCGCCAGCCGGAAATTGTCGAATTCGCTGACTACGCGTGCGTCGAGTGTGCGCTGGGGGGTAATGCGGGACAGATAGGTCTCCACATTCGCGGTCACCTGGAGCCGCTCATTCCACCCTTTTAGCGTGAACTGGCATGAATTCTCACGACCGTGCACCAACTGCAGCCTTCGCGCCAGCTGCTGCGAAATCGATGACCGCGGCTGCCCTGGGTCTACGATCGCTCTCACCAATTGCGGTCTTCCTCTAGTCATGATCCGGACCGCTACCGTTGGCGTGAGGACAGATAGCCCTGAAGCGGTACGGGCTGTGCCCGTAATACGCTCTCGGGCGTCTCTCACACCACGGCGCGTTCGGATCTGTTGCGGTTTCAGCTGCGACTTTCTGGGTGGTGCGTGCGGTGCCTGGCGCTTCGCGGCAACGGGAGGGGGCAACTGGACTGCCGACCGCATAACCGACAGTCGAGGTCTGGCTACCGGTGGCACGTTGGATGCTGGTGATGCCGCTTCTTCCTCCATCTCATAATCTTCGGCGTCGATCTCCAACACCTCTTCGTCGCTCGACTCGCTCAGAGGTTAAGCGTCATACGCATTGTAGCGTCGTCGACGGAGCTCTTCGGGCTCAAGAGCAGGCAGAGTCCTGTCTTCCTTCCCTCTTGCCTTCTCGTGAAGGTGAAGGAGACTGTGGTGCCTCTCGCTGCATTGGTCGCAGTTTCGGGGCGACGGACACGTTTTTGCCATATGGTGCGGCGACATGCAATTGGCGCAGTGCCGATGCACGAGGACAGCACGCAGTCTCTCGGCTGGCTCCATCCTACGCATCACCCGGCAGTATAACAACGGGTGGTTCGTTGCGCACACGGGGCATTTCCTCAGGCCAGATTTGCTAGTGGTCTCCATTTTCAAAATTTAGGTACTTTTGGTCTGGAAAGAGAATTAGAGTTAGAAATTTTGTTTACAATCGTGGTAAAAGAACCAATTTCACAATTGGCCGAGTTATGTTTCCCCGCGCCGTTCGTAGTTCTACGACACGGACGTGGCTATCCGGACCTGAAAAAACTCTAACTACTTTGCCAAGTCGCCATTCATTTGGAGGCTGATTGTCCTCTTTAATAACCACCAGGTCATCCGTCTCGATGTTACGTTGGAGGCTCCCCTTCATTTTGTTCGTTTCTGCAACTCCTTCAGGTACTCCGCCTTCCACCTTTGGCAGAACGTCTGCTGGATGGCTTTAATCTTTTGCCATCGATTGACGATGGACATCGGATTCTTCGTGACTTCGGGCTCTGGAATCGCGAGTATCGGGGTTCCAATTAGGAAATTTCCGGGTGTTAGGGGTTCCATTGCCTCAGAGTTCTCAGAAATGGGGCTGATTGGTCGAGAATTCAAACACGACTCGATCCTTGCCAACAGTGTGGAAAGCTCCTCTATGGTGAAACGCATTGAATGAGCGACTTTCCTGAAATGTATCTTGAAGCTTTTTACACCTGCTTCCCAGAGCCCTCCCATATGAGGTGCTCCTGGAGGTATAAAGTGCCACGAGATACCTTGATGAGCGTATGTCTGCGTTGTCCGACTGGCCACCGTAGAGACGAACGCCTTGAAATCCTGTTTCAGTGCTTTGTTCGCCCCTACAAAATTGGTGCCGTTGTCCGAGTATACATTTAAAGGGCAACCGCGTCGGGATACGAATCGCGAAAAGGCTGCTCGGAACGTCGGGGTTGACAAATCGCTGGTTGCCTCCAAATGTATTGCCTTAGTCGCGAAACAGACAAATACGCAGACATATCCTTTGGTGATACGGCATGCTCGGCCCGTAGAACTCCTTATTTCGAATGGGCCCGTGAAGTCGATTCCAGTGTTCGTGAAGGGCCTGGACACTTCTGTTCGTTCCACTGGCAAGGCTGCCATTAACTGCTCCCGCGCTTTCTTCCTGTAAATAATACATACTTTGCAATTGTGTACAGTATTTTTGATTAAATTTTTCATACGTACGATCCAGTATTCAGACCGCAAAAGTCTCAACATAAGCTGATTTTCACCGTGCAGAGAAATCAGATGTGAGAATTTTACGAGCAGTCTTGAAAACTGGCAATCGTAAGGAAGAATTATAGGGTACCGTTCGTTATATGGTAAACTCGATAACGCGAGTCGCCCCCCCCCACTCTCATAACTCCGTTTCTGTCGAAAAACGGATTAAGAGTGGCTATTGGACTTTTCGCATTAAGGGGCGCGGAAGCGCCGCCAGCCCTGTACTCCTCTGGATAGTGTCGCCTCTGTGCTACAAGAATAAGGCGACGCTTTACCTCCTTGATTTCCTCGGATGTTATTTCGTCTCTCTGGTCGCTTATCACCAACTTATGGACAGGGTGAACTCTACGATAAAATCGAAAAATTCGCGCTATCACTCTCAAGGCTCGAGAGAAGTCCGAAAAGCGCTCCAGGATATCTCCTTCTCCTGAGACACCTGTCGCGTGGACTCGTACTTTCCTTTGCTCTACATCTGTTTCCAACGTGTCATTGCAACTACTCGCTTGGGGCCAAGCTGATGGCTCTTTCTGTAACCACTTTGGTCCGTGCCACCATAACGCGTTGGCTTCTAAATCCTGTGGTGTGACGCCTCGACTTCCGAGATCTGCTGGATTATCTGCAGAATCCACGTGATTCCATCCAGTCACTCCAACAAGCTCGTCTATTTTTGAGACTCGGTTTGCCACAAAGGTTTTCCATGAACACGATGGTTTCTTGAGCCATGAGAGAACAATCGTAGAGTCAGTCCATTTATGGATAGTTGGCTGCAAAATTTCAAGCTGTGGAAGGAAGGCATTAATTAACTCCGCTAACAACAATGCTCCGCACAGCTCCAATCGGGGGAGAGACACCGTTTTTACTGGGTCTACCTTTGTTTTACCTACCAGCAAATAAATATGGGGTGTTTTTTGGGAAGTGCGTTCGCGGACTCTAATATATAAAGCCGCCGCATATGCCTTCTCGGAGGCATCACAAAATCTGTGGAATTCTACTTCATTCCATGGTGAAAACCGGATCCAACGAGGAATTTTTATTTTCTAAATATTATCGTAGTTATCCAGAAATGATTCCCATCGCAGTAGCAAAGTTCGGGGTAGACTGTCGTCCCAGTCTATTTTGGATAGCCAGATATCCTGCATCAGTATTTTGGCTACAACAACAATTGGTCCGAGCCATCCTGCTGGATCGAACAACTTTGCTACACACGATAATACCCCTCGCTTGGTGTAATCCTGCTTCACGGGTATCGGCTGCACTGTGAAATGGAACATATCATGTATTGCATTCCACCGGATTCCCAACATCTTCGTCTCGCTCATGTCGTCAATTTCCAAGAAGTTTTCCTTGTAGATGTGGTCTTTTGGTAAACCTGCTAAAATTGTTTTCGAATTCGACGTCCATTTCCGTAGAGGAAAACTTGCACTTTTAAGAGCTTCGAGTAGCTCATCACGCATTTTTAATGCTGTTGTGCAATCATGAGCTATAGCCAACACATCATCCACGTACATGTGTTGCTTTAAAACTCTTGATGCCAGCGGATATTTCGTTTTAACATCTTCAGCGAGTTGATGTAGCGTTCGTATCGCCAGATAAGGAGCGCAATTTACTCCGAACGTTACGGTTTTTAGTTCAAAGTCTTGCAATTCAGCGTCCTGGGACTCGCTGAAAAGAATTCTTTGAAATGCAGTTTGATCTGGCTGAAGCAAGATTTGTCTATACATTTTTTCAATGTCTGCATTAAAGACGTATTTAAATAAACGCCACTTCAATAGAAGACAAACTAAATCTGCCTGCAAGATTGGACCGGGGTAGAGGACGTCGTTTAAACTGACTCCATTTGAAGACGAGAACGACGCGTTGAACACTACTCGAACCTTGGTCGTAGTGCTCTCTGGTTTGACGACGGCGTGATGTGGCAGGTAAAACGTTCGATTCCCTGTGTTTCCAACCGGGACCATATGGTTCAGATCGATGTACTCCTTTAAGACTCGATCATATTCCTTCTTCAAGTCAGGCCTGCGCAAATAACTGGCCTCGCTTCGAAGAAATTGCCGTACCGCTCCAGTCCGAGAATAGCCGAGGTTGATGCTTTCTGGGAACTCCCGTCGAAAGGGTAGCGATACTACATATCGTCCGCATTCATCCCTTACCGTCGTTCTCTTATAGAGCTCCTCGCAAAATGCATATTCGGGGGTGATCTTCCTTTTGGGTGAAACTTCTTCCAACTCCCAAAAACGTGTCAGTTTGGGGTTCGTCATCTGTGTGCAGTACGACAGACATGACGAAAAACAGCTTGTTGTGACCGTCCGAGGAACTGGCCCTGTAATGATCCACCCGAACACCGTCTCCTGCGCCAGAAGTGATCCCAGCACGTTTCGCTCCACGTTGTCCATGATAACAGCCGGGTATACATCCGCACCCAAGATGACATCCACCTGCTGACTCCTATAGAAATTTACATCGGCCAACCTAAGAGGGGGGAGTGATCCAAGATGCACCCGGTCCAATGAAAACTTGGGGAGGTCTCCTGTCAATTGGGGTAAAACGAGGCCTCTTGCCTCCATTTTAAACTGGGGGTTTCAGGAGAACCTATGACCAGATGCGCTACTTTTCGCACATTTGCTGATACCGTGGCACTTATCCCTGTTACCTGAGTATCAGCTACTTTCGTTGGCAGCCCGATGCGCTTCCGGAGCCGGTCAGTGATGAATGTCCCCTCCGATCCCGAATCAAGTAAAGCCCTGACTTGGTAGGTGACTCCTAGATGGTAGATGTTGACCATGGCAGTTCCTAGCAATATATTGCAATTGCTTGCAGTATGTAGGGATTGCACATTGCTCGTGCTTGGTCGGGGTTGTGTCGTTCTGGGTTGTGCTGATCGTGGTTGTGGGGGGCGGGGAACCTTACTTCGGGGTGACGGTTGTGGAGCTGACGTGCTGGGCAACTGTAACGCAGAAGGTCGATGTAGAAGGGAGTGATGTCTTTGGTGACAACTCCAACAAGAGAAAGGGCTCTTGCAATCTTTTGCCATATGGGAATGTGCAAGGCAATTCATGCACAAGTTATGTTTTCTGGCAACAGTGACGCGATCGTCAACTTTCATTGCCAAAAATTTGGGGCAACCCTTCAATACATGGGTTTGCTCGGGGCATAACCTACAGGTAGGTTGAGAAAACTGCCCATGGTGTGCCGACACTCGCCTCTCATAGCTTGCGGCGGGTGGTCGACTGACGGTCGGCTTTACCGCTCTAGCACCCCGAATGTCGAAAACAGTTTCCAACGTTTGGAACCGGCTTGTGAGAAAGCTGTCTAATTCCTCCCACCTCGGAATTTCCGCCTTCCTCACAATCCCTTGTTCCCATAGCGCTAGGGTGGTGTCTGGCAACCGACTCGACACCAGAAACACGAAAATTGCATCCCAGTTCTCAATGTCAATACCGTACATTTCTAACACTGAGATGCAATTGTTGACCGATCGTTGTAAATTCTTAATATCGGTTCCGCGTTCTACCGTGACCGATGGTAAATTAAATAAGATCTTCAGCTGACTATTGACCATTATCCGCTTATTCTCATATCGTTCAGATAGATTTTGCCACGCTGTGGCGAAGCCGTCATTAGTGAGAGGGGATTTTTTAACTATATCCTTTGCTTCACCCCGGGTCTTCTGATTCAAATGATACAGCTTTTCGACCGGGGTTCAGCGCGAATTGTTCACGTAAATCGCTGTGAATAAATCTCGAAACGATGGCCACGACATGTAGTCACCGTAAAATATCTCCGTATCACATGGAGGTAACCGGATATTTGAATGAGCAGGCAGTTCAACTTCATGAAGCCCGTGATTGACCGTTGAACTGCTTTGTTGAGCAAAAGTGAGACCATGAGCCGTCTCACCTATAAGCGCACCGCAAGTTAAGTATGCGGTGTAGCAGTCCTGGTATCGGCACTTGGCCAACCGAAGAGCGGACTGATCGCTTTCGTTGTCGGACAAGGTCTTTGAGTACTTATCAAATTCGTCTTTAACCTTGACCCACAACGTCTTAAGCTCTTCTCTCTGTATTTCCAGAGAGAAGATAGAATGGCAGTTACTGGGCATCGTGTTATAGCCCGACTCAAACTCAAGCAGCGCATCGCATGCGCGCGAAAAATCGTTGAGTGTGGCCATGTCACGAAAAGGCTTGCGAAATTTTTCTTGAAAATCTTTCGAAAAAAGCAAACGATTTACAGATAATGTCGTAAAGACTAATCCACGAAAAAAAGTTTCAAGTTTTCAAACTCCAACGTTTGAAAAATGTTTCGAAAAACAAGACGTTGTAAAGATTGTTTCAGTGTATCGCACCACTGAATGAAATCCCGATTGAATCACGAGAAAAAATAAGTCAGAGACTAAAGTAAATTTATTTTTCTCAGTGTAACGCTTCGCTCGGGAAAATCACGAAAAAAAAAGCCGGGAATTAAAATTCCGAAAATCCAAAAAAAAGTCGAATTTATTTCCCTCAGTGTTAGGCACCACTGGGGAAAATCACGGAAAAAACCGGAAATTGAAATCCAAAAAAAAATAGAATTTTTGGTGTTAGGCACCACTGGGGAAAATCACGGAAAAGCCGGAAATAAAAATCCAAAAAAATCGAATTTATTTCCCTCAGTGTTATGATCCACTGGCGATAACTTAATTTCTTCGAAGGCCTTCCAATAGCTCGCACGAATAAAAAATAAAATTATTTAAAATCGTTAATTGTAAAGATTCTAACGCGGGAAAAATCCACGTTCGACAAAACGATAATCCAGAAAATTAATTGGCTTGATTTATTTCCGTGTATCGCACAACCGGAAAAAACCAATTAATTTTATATAAAGCAAAAAAAACCTACTAGTGGAAACCAAAGTTTCTTGTCAAACCGAATAAAAATTGCAAAATTCGTTTAATAACGTGTCCTAGGAAAGGAAACGAAATTTTCAAAAACCAAAATTCAAAAAAAAGTCGAAGTTAACTAAAGATCAGAATACAATGTAATCTGAAAATATATATTTAAAGAAAGAAAATTCCAAAATTCAAGCTAATCTCTCACAGTGTAAAGCACCACTGGATACACTTCGCTCCACTCAACTCACGAACAAGTAGATTTCAACTTAAGTATAAAAGAATTTAAAACTCCGAAAAAAGTTCAAATTGATTTCTCACGGTGTAACTCACCACCAGCTAAATTTTCTAATATAGATTAAGTCCCAAAAAAACCACTTATTTATTTAAATTTTCAAATTCAACTTTAATTTTTATATATTCCTTCACTTCTAACCCAAAAACTAATTACGAACTAGTTTTTTAAAATTATTTTGTTTTTTTTTTTGAAGAAATAGAGATAAATCTCTTACAGTGTACCAACGCAACACTGTAGAAATTCCCTTGATGCAGGCGCTCAGACAAAAATCGCAATAAAATTTTTTTTTTTTTTTTAATATATAAAAAAAGCAAGATTCACTTTACTTTATTCTTTTTCTACAATATGATATTTATTTTGCGTGTCCGCCCTTCGCGAATATACGTTGTAATGTCGAAGGCTTACCTGGATTGACTGCTTACTATATGTTACAGTTGGGCCACTGGTGGGGGCCTTGCAGCAACCGTTGGGCCGTTGGTGTGGGCCTTGTTGCAACCGTTGGGCCGTTGGTGTGGGCCTTGCTGCACGTTGGGCCGTTCGTATGGGCCTTACAGCAACTCGTTGGGCCGTTGGTAGGGGCCTTACTGCACGGTGGGCCACTGGTGGGGGCCTTGTTGAACGTTGGGTCGTTCGTGTGGGCCTTGCTGCACGTGGGGCCGTTCGTAGGAGCCTTGCAGCAACCGTTGGGCCGTTGGTGTGGGCCTTTGTTGTACGTTGGACCACTGGTGGGGGCCTTGCAGCAAATTCGTTGGGCCGTTGGTGGGGGCCTGGCAGCAACTCGATGCGCACTGCCGCCTGACTTCGTGGCACCTAGTGCCGGCGGTCAACACTTGCACACAACTAAAAATGGTTGCACCTTATTTCGTGGCACTAATCGTGTACCGGTGCAACCACTCTTCTTCACTTTCACTTTATTTTTATTTTTAATTTAATTATTTTAGTATGTTATTTAGCACTTTTATTTTTAATTTAATTAATTTGTAATTTTTATTTTAAATTTATAATTTCTGTTTGTTTTTTGTGTTAAAATTTTATTAAATTAAATTAATTTTATTTTATCTTTGAATTTATTTTCACTTTGGTTTTTTATTTAATTAGTTTGTGGTTTATTTTTAATTTATATTAAGTTTTTATTTTACAATGGCGCTACCGCCAGTTGTGCTGAGGTGCGGCTATTAATGCCGGGGCGTTGACGCACGAATTTGACGCTGCTGCGTTGGCGTACCTGGTTTCAGCTGCTTCCGCCGGGGCGCCGCTGAAGTCCAATTTAGCGGTGCTTGTGGGAGCACCCTCGACTCTGTGCAGGAGCACGGAAATTTCCTTCAACTTAATTTCCGTTCCTGTAAGTGAGATTAAATTAAACAACACCAATGTGAAATGGTTACCTTTTTTCTTCTTCGGATTCACTCCTCCAATCGTTGGGGCCGCTGCCGAATTAGTCGCTGCTCCCGCCGGAGCACTGGTGTACAATTTTTCAGCACTGACGTACAATTTCGTCAGCACTGATGTATAATTCTGCCAGTGCTGATGTACGAATCAATCAGCACTGACGTAGCACAATTTTCCAGCTAACAACGCCGGCAGTTGTTTTACCGTCTGCTGGAGCACCCGCTACTTCTTCAGTGCGGGCAACTCGGGTGCTGCAAACACACGAATCAATAAAATTGAAAATTTTAAAGGATTACCTTGTACGGATTTTTGTACTCCAATCGTTGGGGCGGCCTTGCCCTTCTGCTCTACGTCGTCCCGGGGTTTTCTCGGTCGCCACGATATATTAAAAGATAATAACCCGCACTCACACGTGTGAATCAATTTGCAGGTTATTTTTCTTTTATTTTTGTTTTTTTGTTTTGCCAACTTTTTGGCAGCTGCCAAATTGTGGATTTCAATTCGCAATCCACTGCTCGTTCACAATAGAAGATTGTGAAAATATTAAAGCAATTTTTTAAGGTGTGTTTAATTGGATATTAATATATTTCTTTATCCAAAATTAATTAAACACACCTTTACGGGATATTTAAAATGGGGGATAAGTGGGCAACTTGGCAGTTTTGGGGTTATGTTTTTACCTTGTGTTTTCGATTTTTATTTGCGAGTACAGCAATTCAGCCACAAAAATATTAACAAAAAAAATCAGAATGATCCGGCTCGAAAGACCGTGTACGAGCGGGGAGGAATTAGGGGCCGGGAATTCCTCATGAATTCCACGGCAACGGGAATGATCCGGCTCGAAGGACCGTGTTCGAGCGGGGAGGAATTAGGGGCCGGGAATTCCTCATGAATTCCACGGCAACGGGGATCGAGGAGATAGGAAGCCGATCTTCTGAAAATTTATGACCGATAAATCAACAAGCCGATTGCCGTATTGCTCTCGCAAGTAAAAAACACAAGTTATATTAAATTTATAATGCAAAAAGGGGGCTTGTCATCGACAAGCAATTTATTTTATAATATATATAACACTGCTGGAAAAAAGTGGGGTTAAAATATACAAAATTTCAGATAACCTTACGTGTAGCGTTGGGGGCGTCTCTTCACAAAGTGAAAGAGTGCAGGAGTTTCGCAGAAGGCGAAACCCATCAAACGGGACGGGTAACAGGACTCGAGAAAAGGGAGAGAAAGTAACGAGTCCCTGTTCCCGTACTATCACAGCGACATCTGCAAGTGGAATTATAGTAATTCACAATGGCAGATCCCCTTGTGAATGCTGATGTAAACAGCTGGCGTAAACATCCGGCCTATTGAGATTCGGACGGCCAACGAGTAACAACTTTAAAACATTGAAATCGAAATATATTGGAGCAATCCCAGATAAATAAATAATATCTATGTCGTTTAAGGCTGCCTTGAGGCTGCCATCCTTTTTTAGTCCCTTAATATTTTACTAGTAACTTATTTGACATAAATCGTGGGTGGCAATACTTTTTTTAGCTATACTTTTTTGTGAGAATTTATTATTGAAACCTCGGTTTTTACAGGTGTGGAAAATATTTAAAAGGATTCAAGAATAACTTGGCGAAAACAATCAATATCTTTGCATGTAAATGATGTTGCATTCAGAGGAAATTCGGTGCTGCCAAATGACATAAAAAGTTTTGAAACACCCATGGAATATTTTTGTTATTTTTTTACACCGGAAATTATGCAAATGGTAGCTGAGGAGACAAACCGAGCTGCTTTCTCTGAAGATATCAATTCTGATTTCAAAACCAGTGCTGAAGAAATTCATCATTACATTGGTATCTTGATGTACATGTCTGTGTTCCGATATCCTAATTTGGAAAGCTACTGGGGGAAAAATGCTTTATTAGCTGTACAAAAAGCAATGCCATTAAATAAATTTAAGCGCATAAAAAGATATCTCCGGTTCCAAGACGAAAGTAAACGCATCAAAAAATGTGATGCTGGATACCATCCTTTATTCCGAATTAGAGTGCTTATTAAAAAACTCAATGAGAGGTTCGATTCCATTCCGAAAACTGCTCGATTATGTGTTGACGAGCAGATGTGCAGCACAAAAATTAAGCACCATCTTCGGCAGTATCTTCGGAATAAGCCTCACAAATGGGGTATAAAGTTATTTGTGCTGTGTGATTCGTTTGGTTTTGCATATCGTTTTGAGGTATACAACGGCGCAGGTGATAATGTAGTACTGCCAGGCGTACCAGACTTGGGAAGCTGTGCAAACGTTGTGGTGCGATTGTCACAATCGATACCAGATTTTGTTAACCACATATTATATTTCGACAATTTTTATACCACTCTTCCTCTCATGGTATACCTACGAGCTAGAGGAATTTACAGTCTAGGTACAATGAGAGTCAATCGAATACCGAACAGTAAGCTGCCATTAGATAAGGAATTAAAAGAGCGAAATAGAGGGTATTCTATTGAATTTACTGGTCGTGCTTATGGCATTGATATTTCAAAAGTGTTGTGGAAGGACAACAAAGCAGTACGTTTGATATCCACATACGTTAGCATAGAGCCATTTAGGCGAGAAGTACAACCAAACAACCCATCAAAGACCACACGATATGATCGTAAAATTAAATCGCACATTGAACTGGACTGCCCACAGATAATAAAGGAGTACAATGCTCATATGGGAGGTGTTGATACAATGGATGGGCTAATAGGCAGATACCAAATTCGTGCTAAGACACGAAACCCAATGACGCGCGTATTTTACCACCTAGTAGATATGGCCGCAATAAATGCATATATACATATTATATCGCCGCGTGCAGGCTGAGTAACAAAATAGTTCAGCGAATGAAGAACATTTTAAATTGCTCAAGTTGCCAGTTTTTCGGGAGGAAATAGCTGCGGGGTTGGTGACATACAACAAGAGACGTATCCCTGGCAGAAAAAGTCGAAGTACAACCCCAAAACCAGTTTTTCCAATAGGACACAAAACCAAACACCCTGTTGATGACGTACGCTACGATAGTTTCATGCATTTTCCGGTGTGGATGGAAAGATCTGAAGGGAAAAAGAAATGCAAATTGTGCAAAACATCACAAACACAATGCATGTGCCAAAAATGTAACTTGCACTTATGTTGCTCGGGAACCAAAAACTGCTTCTTGGAATACCACACTAAAAAATAATGAAATATGTTATCTTTAGTATCTCTATTATATAAAATAAACTAAAAATTAATATTATTCACCTGACATTATTTTTTGACACAAACGGACAAGGGTGCCTTAAGGCCGCCTTAACGGAAATTTACCTGTGAGGCAGGTAATATAAAAAATTTATATTTTTCTTTCAGTTTTGAGAATCTTTCACCAATTTTAAGGTTGACACCAATTATGGGCCAAATCGGTCTACTGGGTCAATTTTGAACGTTAGAGGGTTAAAAACAAGATTTATCTGATACAAAAACATCTAAGTACTGGACATATGTTCATATAACTTTTTGTGGTGCGTGTCATTTGAAAAACATTGATTGGCAACATAAACTACTGCAGCTAATTTCACTGGGGTCATTTTGCAAACGAAATTTTTGGGAAAGTAATAGAAGATCAAAGAACAAAAATGAAAACTTATATTTGGATATTATCTTTTGAACTTTTAAATAATGAAATTGTGTACTTTTCTCTGTATCTATACCATAAGTTATATAAAACCAATTTTAAAAAATGTTTAATGGACTTGGACGAAACTTCTTAGTTTAAAACTATTTGTAAAAGCCTTTAAACCTGAACTTACTTAAATAAATTTATTAATAAACTTATGAATATGCACTTAATGCAATTGTGTTCATGAAGATTTTGTGCCACCAGATTGAACATACGCTATCCAGGGGTTGCTCCTTTATTTCGATGGGTGGCATAAATAAAACGTAAGGTTAATTGTGGCGGCCCAGGGTACTTCCGGTTTCAAAGGCGTCGTTGCGTTTGATTTGTTAAATGTCGTACCATTAATTCTCACACGATCTTTGAAGACAACCAGGTAGGTACCGTTGACTGTGAGAGGAGCTTCATAGTTTTCTTCTATGTCCGCCAGTTAGTCGTTGATGGCAACCAAACCGACGCTGACCTGCGCAATAGGTGGGAGGTTGTTAAATGTTGTGTCGCAGTTGGCGGTATTGCGTGTCACAAGTTGTAGAGCGCATGACATGAGTGAAGATGTTAAACAAAACGTGTTTAATGGACTTGGACGAAACTTCTTAGTTTAAAACTATTTGTAAAAGCCTTTAAACCTGAACTTACTTAAATAAATTTATTAATAAACTTATGAATATGCACTTAATGCAATTATGTTCATGAAGATTTTGTGCCACCAGATTGAACATACGCTATCCAGGGGTTGCTCCTTTATTTCGATGGGTGGCATCTCCGTAAAATAACCCATTGTACAAATAAAACGTAAGGTTAATTGTGGCGGCCCAGGGTACTTCCGGTTTCAAAGGCGTCGTTGCGTTTGATTTGTAAAATGTCGTACCATTAATTCTCACACGATCTTTGAAGACAACCAGGTAGGTACCGTTGACTGTGAGAGGAGCTTCATAATTTTCTTCTATGTCCGCCAGTTAGTCGTTGATGGCAACCAAACCGACGCTGACCTGCGCAATAGGTGGGAGGTTGTTAAATGTTGTGTCGCAGTTGGCGGTATTGCGTGTCACAAGTTGTAGAGCGCATGACATGAGTGAAGATGTTAAACAAAACGTGTTTAATGGACTTGGACGAAACTTCTTAGTTTAAAACTATTTGTAAAAGCCTTTAAACCTGAACTTACTTAAATAAATTTATTAATAAACTTATGAATATGCACTTAATGCAATTGTGTTCATGAAGATTTTGTGCCACCAGATTGAACATACGCTATCCAGGGGTTGCTCCTTTATTTCGATGGGTGGCATTTCCGTAAAAGAACCCATTGTACAAATAAAACGTAAGGTTAATTGTGGCGGCCCAGAGTACTTCCGGTTTCAAAGGCGTCGTTGCGTTTGATTTGTTAAATGTCGTACCATTAATTCTCACACGATCTTTGAAGACAACCAGGTAGGTACCGTTGACTGTGAGAGGAGCTTCATAATTTTCTTCTATGTCCGCCAGTTAGTCGTTGATGGCAACCAAACCGACGCTGACCTGCGCAATAGGTGGGAGGTTGTTAAATGTTGTGTCGCAGTTGGCGGTATTGCGTGTCACAAGTTGTAGAGCGCATGACATGA
Organism: Philophylla caesio; assembly: GCA_963971545.1. Lineage (NCBI taxonomy): Eukaryota > Metazoa > Arthropoda > Insecta > Diptera > Tephritidae > Philophylla > Philophylla caesio. Next base: position 32,979,214 of record OZ020608.1, on the reverse strand, counting down.
GTGAAGATGTTAAACAAAACGTTGGTACGGTGTCGCTGTAGTGTGCAGGATTTCGTGGCCGTGGGCTACTGGCAAAATATTAAGTTTCTTACATCTAAACTTAGGAATAGGATATTTTATTAAAAAATAAATGACATTGTTATATTGTAGAATCTTAATCTTAGCTAAAGACATAATGTTGGTTACTGTAAGGTTTGTGAATTGCTCGTTTGCTATAACGGAATTTTTTTCATTACTGTCCAGGAGTATGGGGTTCAGTGTTCCAATTTCCAATCAGTGTTCCGATTTTGAGGCATCGCGATATTTCCGTCAGTGTGCTATGGAATCGCTCTACCTGACCATTTGATGTACTATGCAGTGGTTCGGCGTTCGCGATTTCTATACTAAAATGGTTCTTTAGAGTCGCCTTGACGCTAAATGAATTTTGGGACTTTTCGTTGTCGCAATAGATGGTTTTGGTTCCGGAAAGCATATTGAGTAGCTGCAGAAGTTGGGGTTTTACGTCTACTATCGTCCTAGACCTTAGCGACTGTACTATTGCAAACTTCGAAAATTTGTCGATGCAAGTCAAAAAATACTTCGATCCCGTAGAAAATATGTCAATGTGAAGGATTTCTCCGCAATATGTCGGTATGGGTGGCGGACGTATTTCGCCTGAGAACATACGCGGCAGTTGGCCACGAATTGCTTAGCTTTCTTCTAGGGTGTGTAGGTCACAATGTATTGCGTTCACTACATCCACTTTTACTGCCTCTTGCAGGAGTTTCATTAAATCATCCTTGGTTTTGAATGAAATTAAATGCCTTGTTTTTTTTCCAAAAGTAATAAAAGTTCTTCTTTGAGGCTCTACGCCTTCTTCTAAAAGTATTTGGTTTCGAAAACAGTTAACCGGCTTATCGGTTATTTCAATAGTATTAGTAGACGATACCTCGCTGTGTATTGTCTTAATACTCATATTGTCTAAAGCGTTTATATGCTGCCTAGACAGTGCATCCGCAACCACGTTTTCCTTGCCCGGTTTGTAGATGAGCTTTGCATTGCATTCATCTATGAAAGCTTTCCATCTCTTAATTTTTGAGTTTGGATTTCTGTCGGAAACCGCAAAGGTTAGTGGCTGGTGGTCCCTAAACACATTAAGCTTGGGTACACCGTAAAGGTAATTTCTGAGCGATTTTAATGACCAAACGATGGCTAGTAATTCTCTTTCGTTTGTGGCGTAATGCTCCTCGCTACCGGACAAGGTGCGAGAGATCATGGTAATAGGTTTACCCTACTGTGAAAGGACGCCACCGATAGCGTATGAGGACGCATCAGTAGTCAAATCGAACGGTTTGCTGAAATCCGGATAGGTTAGTGTTACGTCCTCGGATGCTAGAATTTCCTTTAATGTATTGAAGGTCTTTTTCTGTTCGTCAGTCAAATCAATTTTGATTTTTTTCGACTGTGATGCAGTAACTCGACCGTATTCTCCCCTCATAATATTTGACAGGGGCTTAGCTATCTTAGCAAAATCCCTTATAAAACAGCGGTAATACCCCGCCAGGCCCAAGAATGATCTAAGCCCCCTCAAAGTGGTGGGCTCAAGGAAATTCCGAATTGTGTCAACTTTGTCTGGACATGTTTTAACTCCCCCTTGCGAAACCAAAAATCCCAAGAATTCAACTTCGCTTTTAAAAAATTTGGACTTTTCTGCCGAAGCCCTCATATTGCCTTCGAATAAACTTCTAAGAATTGCTTCAACATCCTTTAAGTGTTATTGCTCATCCTTTGAAAATATAGTGACATCGTCTACGTAGACGAAACAGTTTTTTCCTATGTGTTCTCTCAACACATCGTCTATTGTCCTCTGGAAGATACTGGAAGCGTTATTTCGATGGGTGGCATTTCCGTAAAAGAACCCATTGTACAAATAAAACGTAAGGTTAATTGTGGCGGCCCAGAGTACTTCCGGTTTCAAAGGCGTCGTTGCGTTTGATTTGTTAAATGTCGTACCATTAATTCTCACACGATCTTTGAAGACAACCAGGTAGGTACCGTTGACTGTGAGAGGAGCTTCATAATTTTCTTCTATGTCCGCCAGTTAGTCGTTGATGGCAACCAAACCGACGCTGACCTGCGCAATAGGTGGGAGGTTGTTAAATGTTGTGTCGCAGTTGGCGGTATTGCGTGTCACAAGTTGTAGAGCGCATGACATGAGTGAAGATGTTAAACAAAACGTTGGTACGGTGTCGCTGTAGTGTGCAGGATTTCGTGGCCGTGGGCTACTGGCAAAATATTAAGTTTCTTACATCTAAACTTAGGAATAGGATATTTTATTAAAAAATAAATGACATTGTTATATTGTAGAATCTTAATCTTAGCTAAAGACATAATGTTGGTTACTGTAAGATTTGTGAATTGCTCGTTTGCTATAACGGAATTTTTTTCATTACTGTCCAGGAGTATGGGGTTCAGTGTTCCAATTTCCAATCAGTGTTCCGATTTTGAGGCATCGCGATATTTCCGTCAGTGTGCTATGGAATCGCTCTACCTGACCATTTGATGTACTATGCAGTGGTTCGGCGTTCGCGATTTCTATACTAAAATGGTTCTTTAGAGTCGCCTTGACGCTAAATGAATTTTGGGACTTTTCGTTGTCGCAATAGATGGTTTTGGTTCCGGAAAACATATTGAGTAGCTGCAGAAGTTGGGGTTTTACGTCTACTATCGTCCTAGACCTTAGCGACTGTACTATTGCAAACTTCGAAAATTTGTCGATGCAAGTCAAAAAATACTTCGATCCCGTAGAAAATATGTCAATGTGAAGGATTTCTCCGCAATATGTCGGTATGGGTGGCGGACGTATTTCGCCTGAGAACATACGCGGCAGTTGGCCACGAATTGCTTAGCTTTCTTCTAGGGTGTGTAGGTCACAATGTATTGCGTTCACTACATCCACTTTTACTGCCTCTTGCAGGAGTTTCATTAAATCATCCTTGGTTTTGAATGAAATTAAATGCCTTGTTTTTTTTCCAAAAGTAATAAAAGTTCTTCTTTGAGGCTCTACGCCTTCTTCTAAAAGTATTTGGTTTCGAAAACAGTTAACCGGCTTATCGGTTATTTCAATAGTATTAGTAGACGATACCTCGCTGTGTATTGTCTTAATACTCATATTGTCTAAAGCGTTTATATGCTGCCTAGACAGTGCATCCGCAACCACGTTTTCCTTGCCCGGTTTGTAGATGAGCTTTGCATTGCATTCATCTATGAAAGCTTTCCATCTCTTAATTTTTGAGTTTGGATTTCTGTCGGAAACCGCAAAGGTTAGTGGCTGGTGGTCCCTAAACACATTAAGCTTGGGTATACCGTAAAGGTAATTTCTGAGCGATTTTAATGACCAAACGATGGCTAGTAATTCTCTTTCGTTTGTGGCGTAATGCTCCTCGCTACCGGACAAGGTGCGAGAGATCATGGTAATAGGTTTACCCTACTGTGAAAGGACGCCACCGATAGCGTATGAGGACGCATCAGTAGTCAAATCGAACGGTTTGCTGAAATCCGGATAGGTTAGTGTTACGTCCTCGGATGCTAGAATTTCCTTTAATGTATTGAAGGTCTTTTTCTGTTCGTCAGTCAAATCAATTTTGATTTTTTTCGACTGTGATGCAGTAACTCGACCGTATTCTCCCCTCATAATATTTGACAGGGGCTTAGCTATCTTAGCAAAATCCCTTATAAAACAGCGGTAATACCCCGCCAGGCCCAAGAATGATCTAAGCCCCCTCAAAGTGGTGGGCTCAAGGAAATTCCGAATTGTGTCAACTTTGTCTGGACATGTTTTAACTCCCCCTTGCGAAACCAAAAATCCCAAGAATTCAACTTCGCTTTTAAAAAATTTGGACTTTTCTGCCGAAGCCCTCATATTGCCTTCGAATAAACTTCTAAGAATTGCTTCAACATCCTTTAAGTGTTATTGCTCATCCTTTGAAAATATAGTGACATCGTCTACGTAGACGAAACAGTTTTTTCCTATGTGTTCTCTCAACACATCGTCTATTGTCCTCTGGAAGATACTGGAAGCGTTATTTCGATGGGTGGCATTTCCGTAAAAGAACCCATTGTACAAATAAAACGTAAGGTTAATTGTGGCGGCCCAGAGTACTTCCGGTTTCAAAGGCGTCGTTGCGTTTGATTTGTTAAATGTCGTACCATTAATTCTCACACGATCTTTGAAGACAACCAGGTAGGTACCGTTGACTGTGAGAGGAGCTTCATAATTTTCTTCTATGTCCGCCAGTTAGTCGTTGATGGCAACCAAACCGACGCTGACCTGCGCAATAGGTGGGAGGTTGTTAAATGTTGTGTCGCAGTTGGCGGTATTGCGTGTCACAAGTTGTAGAGCGCATGACATGAGTGAAGATGTTAAACAAAACGTTGGTACGGTGTCGCTGTAGTGTGCAGGATTTCGTGGCCGTGGGCTACTGGCAAAATATTAAGTTTCTTACATCTAAACATAGGAATAGGATATTTTATTAAAAAATAAATGACATTGTTATATTGTAGAATCTCAATCTTAGCTAAAGACATAATGTTGGTTACTGTAAGGTTTGTGAATTGCTCGTTTGCTATAACGGAATTTTTTTCATTACTGTCCAGGAGTATGGGGTTCAGTGTTCCAATTTCCAATCAGTGTTCCGATTTTGAGGCATCGCGATATTTCCGTCAGTGTGCTATGGAATCGCTCTACCTGACCATTTGATGTACTATGCAGTGGTTCGGCGTTCGCGATTTCTATACTAAAATGGTTCTTTAGAGTCGCCTTGACGCTAAATGAATTTTGGGACTTTTCGTTGTCGCAATAGATGGTTTTGGTTCCGGAAAACATATTGAGTAGCTGCAGAAGTTGGGGTTTTACGTCTACTATCGTCCTAGACCTTAGCGACTGTACTATTGCAAACTTCGAAAATTTGTCGATGCAAGTCAAAAAATACTTCGATCCCGTAGAAAATATGTCAATGTGAAGGATTTCTCCGCAATATGTCGGTATGGGTGGCGGACGTATTTCGCCTGAGAACATACGCGGCAGTTGGCCACGAATTGCTTAGCTTTCTTCTAGGGTGTGTAGGTCACAATGTATTGCGTTCACTACATCCACTTTTACTGCCTCTTGCAGGAGTTTCATTAAATCATCCTTGGTTTTGAATGAAATTAAATGCCTTGTTTTTTTTCCAAAAGTAATAAAAGTTCTTCTTTGAGGCTCTACGCCTTCTTCTAAAAGTATTTGGTTTCGAAAACAGTTAACCGGCTTATCGGTTATTTCAATAGTATTAGTAGACGATACCTCGCTGTGTATTGTCTTAATACTCATATTGTCTAAAGCGTTTATATGCTGCCTAGACAGTGCATCCGCAACCACGTTTTCCTTGGCCGGTTTGTAGATGAGCTTTGCATTGCATTCATCTATGAAAGCTTTCCATCTCTTAATTTTTGAGTTTGGATTTCTGTCGGAAACCGCAAAGGTTAGTGGCTGGTGGTCCCTAAACACATTAAGCTTGGGTACACCGTAAAGGTAATTTCTGAGCGATTTTAATGACCAAACGATGGCTAGTAATTCTCTTTCGTTTGTGGCGTAATGCTCCTCGCTACCGGACAAGGTGCGAGAGATCATGGTAATAGGTTTGCCCTACTGTGAAAGGACGCCACCGATAGCGTATGAGGACGCATCAGTAGTCAAATCGAACGGTTTGCTGAAATCCGGATAGGTTAGTGTTACGTCCTCGGATGCTAGAATTTCCTTTAATGTATTGAAGGTCTTTTTCTGTTCGTCAGTCAAATCAATTTTGATTTTTTTCGACTGTGATGCAGTAACTCGACCGTATTCTCCCCTCATAATATTTGACAGGGGCTTAGCTATCTTAGCAAAATCCCTTATAAAACAGCGGTAATACCCCGCCAGGACCAAGAATGATCTAAGCCCCCTCAAAGTGGTGGGCTCAAGGAAATTCCGAATTGTGTCAACTTTGTCTGGACATGTTTTAACTCCCCCTTGCGAAACCAAAAATCCCAAGAATTCAACTTCGCTTTTAAAAAATTTGGACTTTTCTGCCGAAGCCCTCATATTGCCTTCGAATAAACTTCTAAGAATTGCTTCAACATCCTTTAAGTGTTATTGCTCATCCTTTGAAAATATAGTGACATCGTCTACGTAGACGAAACAGTTTTTTCCTATGTGTTCTCTCAACACATCGTCTATTGTCCTCTGGAAGATACTGGAAGCGTTATTCAGGCCAAAGGGTAGCCGACAGAATTCATACTTTCCGTTCTTAACGGAGAAGACAGTCTTTTCTCTATCGCGTTCTAATAGTTTTATCTGGTAAAAACCAGACTTCAAATCTAGAGTAGTAAAGAATTTGCTCCCGCCCAGATTGGACAAGATTCCTGTAATATCGGGGATCGGGTACTTATCACTGATTGTTTTCTCATTCAGTTTCCGAAAATCTATAACTAATCGTTTTTTTCCCTGCCGTCTTCATCGAAACCTTTCTTCTTAACTTCCCATATAGGGTTGTTGTATGGGGACCTAGAGGGCCGAATGATGCCATTCGCCAAAAGGCACTGGATTTCCTTATTTACGAAATCCGAAACGCCCAGTGGGTACGGGTATAACCTTGAGTGCACTGGTTCTTCGTTCTCTGTGCGAATAGTTGCCCCGACATTGGTATTATATGGAAGCGCCTGATTGGGATCTGCAAATACTTCATTTACACTTCTAATTATTTTGACGACGGCTTCCTCTAAATGATTGGGAATTGACTTGAACTGCAGTTGCAGATTACTTACATCCTGGCTGGTGATGAATAAAATAACCTCCTTGCCAAAGTCAGGCCTAATTGTATTTGTCTTTAGATCAATAGTCGCATGTTCAATAAGTCAAGGCCAATTACACCATCGAATGATGTCAAATTCGGTAGTATTAAATAGTCTGCTACTACTCCAAAAATTTTAACTTTGCATTTGTGCTTAATGGGGGTAACCCCATGAATTGATTGTAATATTTTTGGCAACCCTTTTACCAATCTAATATATATTTAAAAATAGTAAAATAAAATTCAATCAACTAATTTTATATCGGAAATTTCATCCATTTACTCGTAAGTGGATTAGCTTCCGTTTGAATAATTCAATTAATATGTACACAGGTCTTTAAAAGGGTCTTGCAGAGAAATCACATGTTACATAATTAATTTTCACAGAATGCACTTGACTTCCAGCTGCGACAAAAAGTTAATATTTATGCATTTGTACATACATACATATGTATAACAACCATACTTACAATGACAATACAGGTTTGTATATACAGTAGAATCTAAAAATAGTAAACCGAATTGATACAATGATAATTAAGGTCTTCGATTCTTTAACTTTTGCTTACCTACCTCTTATCTGATTTTTTAAATATACAATAGCACAATATACATCTCTCAATTTTAAACGCTCACTTGAAGAAACTCGAGGAATATCAATAAAAAAAATCGTTTCCTCGGAATCTAATAGAGACTTTGCAGAGAAATTTGGTACGTCCAGGCTGAATTAGTAAGGAAATGGTCTGAAACCAGTTTAAAACTACGCTTCCCTTTCATAGAAGTACATACGGGTATTATTTGAAATTGAAAAAAGGGTCTTTTGCGGTTTTTTCACGTACTAAAATCCGAATGCAGTAGTTGAAAGAGCTTTTAATATGGTTAATGTGATAAATGTAGAGACATTTCGCGGGAAGAGGTCCTATCTAAAACTTCTTACAAATGTCTCCTTAAACCTTAAACTCACTTGTTCAAAAAATATACCTGGCCAGAATTTAAATAAAAAAGGATGTGAATATACATTTTATATTCATATACATTCCATATTCAATGAAATTATTTTACAACCTCTGCGAATCTCGAAATGAAATCCTAGTTTTCTTTCCCTATTTTTCCCTCGAATTCCGACACCTTAATATCCGTCGGATATTACTTCTTTTTACATACTTACATTTGGCATGATGTTAGGAGACTACTTAATTAGATCTCTAATTAATATTTATTGAAGTTTTGGCAATATTGCTTTTACCAAGAAAGGTAAAGCTTCATATCTAATCTATCTATCTAAACAAATCCTATTTAAAAATTCTGGGGATAATGATAAGGCAATAGGTGGCTTATCCATCCTTAATATTTTAGCAACTCACCTAACTAAAATAAATTTTCCATCAGCCAATGCATTTGTCGTAGTTATATCTGCAAGGAATATTCCTTCCGACACATTTAACCATATTTCACGTTTTTGTCATCCACACATTATTTCAAATTTTGCCCAAGTGTTATCATTTCCTTTCCTATATTCCCCTGCAATTTTTCTAGCAAGATCGGAAAAGCTGAATGGCAGCTCGGTAAATGTGCCCGCACTCTAGGCCCTCAAAGATCACACACATCAATTCGAGATATAAGTTGGCGTACATACATATATTCCGACTACTGCAATATAAAAGTCTAATGGTATTTCACATGATGCTCACCAAAAAAGCAAAATACATGTTGGTTTTTTACTTACATATGTATATGCGACTGCCAATACAAAAGTCTAATGGTATTTGACATGACGCTCAGTTTGCCGGAACGTTAACGATTCTAATCTGGTGCAGGACTTTGTGCAACCTAAATCGCGTAAACTAGTGCTGTAGTGTATTTTTATTGTAGGTTTCAACACTTGACGTTACAAACTGAACTTAATCATATTTTTCTTAATGTATTTATAGCTAAACTAAGTCAGCCCAGCGATCGCATTTGGTGGGAAAATGTCTAATCATGCGATCGCTGCGCTTGAGGCGTTGATGGAAAACGGTACGAACCCACAGGTCTCAAATGTCATTGGCATATTATTTTGGTGTAAAGAAATGCATTTAATTCAGTCTGGGTTTTAAATAACCGAGACAGTTGCACACTTGAATGTTAGCGCTTAGGGTCTCAAAAGTGTGGGAAAGTAATGTATAAGAATATGTATGTTTGCATGCATGTCAATATGTATGCATTTATACTGACCGTTTGTATTAGTATCTGTATGTATGTGCTTATGTCGACCGTTTTCCGTAACACCTCCCTTTTTGGGAAAAAAAAAAAAAATCTTCAAGTATAATTAGTAAAAATTTTTTTTTTTTTTTTTTTTTTTTTTATATATATATATGTATGAAGTAATTTTCTTATAGTTATATGTATTTAAAATCTATCTGATATATTTATTTCTTATGATTTTATCGGTACCGGATAAATCTAGTTAATTATGTTATTATGAAGTTATGGAATTAATAATACATTTTTTTTTTTGACATATTTCATAGTTATAATATTAAAGATTGAATGGTTTCTTATAAAAAGATTAAATTATACTAAATTTAGTTAAGCTAATTTTAATCGATTTTTGTGTACAATCATTTCTTTTGAATTTTTCTTTATTTTACAATTTCCTAAATAATCTGTTTCGATTACTTTGTATGGGCCTTCGTATATGCTATCAAGTTTAGGGCTAGCTTCATTTTTTAGGTAGACCATATCATTTATTAGAATTGTTTGAGGATTTGATTTCTTGTCATAATTCTGTTTTGCAATTCTTTTTGATTTTTCTATTAATTCTGCTGCTCGTTTTTGAGCTGTTTGTAATTTGAATTTCAGTTCTGTGTGATAATCATCTATATTATAAACTGGGTCTATTGTATTTTTTAACATAAAGTCGTAAGATTCTGGGATTTTTCCATATACAAGTTCGAATGGGGTGTAACCATGGGTTGTTGATGGTGTCGTATTATAACAATACGTGAAGTATTTTAACCAGTGATCCCAATCTAATTTGTTTGTTGCTATATATGATCTAATGTATTCATTAAAAGTTCTGTGACTACGTTCTATTGATCCTACTGTTTGATGGTGATATGGTGTTGACGTTTTATTTTCAATTTTTAGCAGTTTACATATTTCATTGAAAATTTGGTTTTTATATTCTGTACCCATATCTGTTATAATTGTTTTTATGGGGCCATAAATTAAAATACAGTTTTCAACTATAGCTTTGGCTACTTGATTAGCTGATTTGTTTGGAATAGCTACAGTTGTTAAGTATTTTGTCAAATCGCAAATTATCGTTAGTGCATATTCATTTCCATTAAATGACTTAGGTAATGGACCTACTGTGTCGATTTGTACAATTTCAAAGGATTTCGCTGGCGTTTGTGTAGTAATTAATGGTTCTACATGGTTTATACCAGATTTATTTTGTTTACATTTTTCGCAATTTTTTATATATAATTTCACGTCTGAAATCATATTTTTCCAATAGTATTTTCGTCTTAGCTTGGATAATAATCTTGTGACACCTGGGTGGCCTCCAAATACAGGGTCATCATGATATTTAGTCAAAATTTCCAGTTTTTTAGCTGGTGAAGTGATTGTTGTTATTTTTGGCGTTATCGCTATTGTTACCTTCTCTAGAGTTTTATTACCTATTCTTTTAAAGTCCTCAATGTCGACATACTCAAATAATTTATCATTAATCGCGATTTTTATATTGCTGAAGTTTTTATTGCCAACTACTTTTTCAAGTTTGAGAAACAATTGAGCTAGTTCAATCTTCCCATAAGCAATAAAATCTTTAGCGTTGAATTCAACTATCTTTCTTTTTCCATGGAATAAAATTAAATTAGAGGATTCATTTAATTTTTCATTCTTCTCATTATATTCATTTGAGGTGCACCTTATCATAAGTTTTAGGCTTGGTAACTTTTTCACTTCGTGTGTCGTAATTGTTTCGTACACTTTTAATGTCATATTTTTTATATTAGTTGCTTTTTTAGTTGGTGTTATTGTATTTTTCGATTTAGATCGAGTAATAACTTGTATAATTGCAGTGTTTTCTTCTTTAAGTCTTTTAATTTGCCCGAAATCAATTCGAGATAGAGCGTCAGCTCCGCAATTGTCTTTTCCTTTAATATATTCAACTTCGAAGTCGAATTCTTCAAGATCTAATCTCATACGTGTTAATTTAGATGAAGGATTTTTCATGGCAAATAGGTATGTAAGAGGTTTGTGATCACTTTGTATTAGGAACTTTCGTCCATAAATGTATGGTTTAAAGAAGTTGATTGACCAATGTATTGCTGTAAGTTCTTGTTCTATTACTGATTTATTACTTTCTCCTTTTGTAAAAGTTCTAGATGCGAAAGCTATTGGTAACTGTATACCATTATGATCTTGGCTAAGTACGGCGCCGCATGCAATTTTACTTGCGTCCGTAGTTATGCAAAAGGGTTGATCGAAATTAGGATATTTTAGTATTTGTGGAGATAATAGGGAATTCTTTAAATAGTGAAATGCTTTTTCACATTCTGGTGTCCATATGAATTGTGCTTTTTTTCTTGTTAGTCTAGTGGTATGTATTGCATGATGAGCGAAATTAGGTATAAATCGTCTGTAGTAATTTACAAAGGCTATGAATCGTTTAGATTCATCAGCGTTTGTTGGTTTTGGATAATATAAGATTTTGTCATATTTTGAGTTATCTGGTAAAATTCCTTGATCAGTACACCTATGTCCTAAAAATGTTACTTCTGAATTGAAAAATTGACATTTATCTGGTTGTAATTTTAAGTTGGTTTTTCTACAAATTTCAAAGACTGATTTTAAATTGTTTAGCATATGCGTTTCCGAACATCCGATGACTATGAGGTCATCCATGTATACGAATGTTTTGTTTGGGCCTAGACCTGAGAATGCGATGTTCATCATTCTTTGGAATGAGTTGGGTGCTATTTTTAAACCAAAAGGTAATCTTTTAAATCGGAATGAACCTTGGTCGGACGAGAATGATGTAATATTTCGTGATTTTTCTTCTAGTTCTATTTGGTGAAATCCTGATAATAAGTCTAAACATGAAAAATATTTTGCACGTCCTAGTTGGTCTAAAATATCATCTATTCTCGGTAATGGGTATTTATCTGATGCTAAACGCTTATTGACTTGCCTATAATCTATTACAAGTCTCCATTTTTTCTCTGATGTATTTGACTTTTTGGGAACTAATAAGATTGGACTATTATATTCTGAAACAGAAGGTTCAATGATATCGTCATTGATTAATTTTTCTATGTGTTTATTTATTTCCTCTTTATGATTGTGTGGAGTTCTGTAATTTTTTATATATACTGGTGTTTTGTCGTTTAAGTGGAGTTTCTGTTTGTAAAAGTTGTTGCACGTACATGGGTCTGTTTCTAAAGCGAAAACGTCTGTAAAATTTGAACAAAGGCTAAGCAATTTTTTTTGTGTTGTAATGGACAATTTTGAGAAATTTTATGTAAAATTATGTTTTTTCTTTCACTAGTGTCATTTTGTATTTCGCTTATTTTAACTACGCTGTAGCCAATAAGGTTTTCTGTTCTAATTGTGAAATTTTCCAGTAATAAATTTTCTTCTGTTGTATTAATTATACGTACAAAGGCGTTTTTTATTGTTACTATTGTATTTCCTATATATACTCCAGATGATAGTTCTTGGTTTGGAATAAGAACTTCATCTTCATTTGAATTGATTGAAATTCTTCTTATTACTTCTGCTCTAGCTGGTAATGATATTGTGTTATCTTTTGGTGAATCTAATATTTCTACTTTTTGTTTTTGATTGTTATAATGAGATCTAATCATAATAAAACTTTGGCCATTATTTCGGTATTCTAAAGTGCAATTATTTTGCTTAATAAAATCAATACCTATTATTCCATCGCATGGGATTGGAAAGTTTTCGTCTACTACTTGAAAATTGTGATTCACTATTATATTGTCAAAATAAATATCTGCATTTATACTACCTAAAGTGTTTGTTGTACCTTTACCTATGCCAGTTAATTTATATATTGCGTTTTTGTTAAAAGTGTTAGTATTGGTAATTGATGTATTTTTAATGATCGAAATTTCTGATCCCGTGTCAAGCAAAAAAGTGTTTGGTATTTCATTAAATGAAGATTCAATAATAAGGTAATTACTGAAATTTAGGTTAATGTTAAGAATTTTCGATGTTAATTGTTGCGAGCATTCCCCAGTTGGGCATTCTGGGGAGCTGATCCGTTTTCCGGATGGGCTTCAACTGCTCTTAAGTTACGGTTGTTATTGCTGTTACGATTAGTTTGGTTCCTATTTTGATTGTTGGTATAATTTCTATTTTGGTTGGTTCTAAAGTTTGGCCTTGAATTATTGTTATTGTAGTATCTATTTCTTCCTCTATAGCTGTTTTGATTTCTGTTACCAGAAAAAGATGGAAATCTTTTGAAATTGTTTCTTCTATTCAGCTGCATTACTGATCTACTATCAGTAGCTTCTGTGCAGCTGTTCACGAATTTTGCTACAGCATCATTCATATTAGTGAATGTACCTGCTTTCATTATAAGTTTAACTTTTTCATTTGAGGAATTCTTTACCAGAGCTTTTATAGCTGTTTTTGTCGAATAAGAACTAGCTAAATCTGGATTAAGTCCGTCATTAATGTACGCGTTTTGCAGTGATTTAGTGAGATCTTCTATCTCGTTACAAAATGTTGTTGCTGTTTTGCTAAACTGTTTGGTATTCATAATTTTTGCAGTCAATACTTCGACTGATTCACCTTTGACTGCTGATTTTAATTTTGCTATAATTGCAGCTACTGTACTCTCATTACTGATTAGATTTCTTGCTGTACCTTTTAATCTTGATTTAATTAAGGATACTGCTGCTTCTTCATGATCTCCTTTGACTAGATCAACTAACTGAAGTGCGTCAAGAAAACTTTGTAGATTTTCAGGTTTTCCATCGAATGGTGGTATTAGTTTTGCAGTATTGCAAAGGAAATCGTTTAATGATTGTGGCATGTTGGATTCTGGTATATCTAAAGTACTGTCGTGGTCAGAAATGTTTAGCCTATCTAAATTTACATCAATCTGATTGATTGTTGTTTCAGGAATATCTTGTTCAATTTCGAATTTGCATAGAACTTTAATAAATTTTTCCCTGAGTTCTTTAAACAATTTTCCTACTATTGCTTTGTGTTCTTTAGTAAATTTTGTTTGGTAAACATTTGATATGGCTCTAATGTAGTTTAAATTGTCTTGTAAAATATTTATATGTCTAACCACTGTTTCCTTTTTTATAGCTCTATTCTGACTCAGACATTTGAAAGATTTTAAAAAATTTATTTTATGTTTTGTTAATTCTGTACTGATAGCTTCCCATTTCATGGCAAAATTTTAACTCTTAAACTTTATCAAGGCCGTCGGAGCGACTCTTATATTTTTTTTTTTAATATTTTATTATGGGTAGAATAAAGTCTTAGAAATAATCCTATGCAACTACATATGGTAATTAGTAATAGCATAATCCTAATTGAATCTAAATCAACTGTATGATCGGCAACTTCTATGGAATTTACCACATTAGCTTTTGGGTCGGCTATTTTTGTATTTTGTCCGCCCATACTTAAATTTCTAAAACGGCAACAATTGTTGGCCTTCAATAGGCAGCCGTTAGGTTGCCAAAATATTATGTTAAAATGTTTTTTTATATATATATATTTTATTTTTTATTTTTATAAATATTAACTACTGTTACATCTATAGATTCCTTATACTGCTTATCTCCTGCTTCAGCTGAATTTTTGCTTCTGTCGATGTCTCCATATTTATTTGCTTGTATAGTTCAGCAATTTTCCTTCGTTGGGCGTACTTTTTTCCGCCTCGCTTCCTTTTAAATTTAATCGGAACTGGGATTTTTACTGCCCCTTGTGCCTTTTTGTAGCTGTTACGCCGCTGGTATTCCTTGATTGTTATTGGTAGAGGGCCAATATTTTTAGGTGTGTTTGATTGTTGTTGGGATGTTGTTTCCTGCGTTTGCTGATCGAAGGATTTGTAGTAGTGACTCCAGTATTCTAGTATCTTCTCGAATTCGTCCATTGATTCGTGGTGCCGCAAGTTATATACCCTTTTGTTTGCCTTGTATTCCTTTGTAAAAATTTTTTTTTTTCGAGTTTTCTGGAACTTTCACTGGATCTGATGGTGATTGCCAAAGTCAGGTGTTCGCTTCGTAATTTCATCCAAATCTTTTTGAGGTTGGTTGCTCGGGAACGTTTAAAAATTACTTTTTTAAAAAATTTTTTTTTTTTTATTTAAAGACATTTCAGCAATATATTTGCTATTTATAGTCCTTTAATTTATTTTATATGTGGCTTTCTCAGCAATTTTACTTGCTATTTTTAGCCTTCTTTTATTTTAATGCTCCTGGCAGGATCGCCATGTAGTGTATTTTTATTGTAGGTTTCAACACTTGACGTTACAAACTGAACTTAATCATATTTTTCTTAATGTATTTATAGCTAAACTAAGTCAGCCCAGCGATCGCATTTGGTGGGAAAATGTCTAATCATGCGATCGCTGCGCTTGAGGCGTTGATGGAAAACGGTACGAACCCACAGGTCTCAAATGTCATTGGCATATTATTTTGGTGTAAAGAAATGCATTTAATTCAGTCTGGGTTTTAAATAACCGAGACAGTTGCACACTTGAATGTTAGCGCTTAGGGTCTCAAAAGTGTGGGAAAGTAATGTATAAGAATATGTATGTTTGCATGCATGTCAATATGTATGCATTTATACTGACCGTTTGTATTAGTATCTGTATGTATGTGCTTATGTCGACCGTTTTCCGTAACAGTGCCTAAGTCAGTTAACCCTCTATCGTTTAAGGCTGCCTTGAGGCTGCCATCCTTTTTTAGTCCCTTAATATTTTACTAGTAACTTATTTGACATAAATCGTGGGTGGCAATACTTTTTTTAGCTTTACTTTTTTGTGAGAATTTATTATTGAAACCTCGGTTTTTACAGGTGTGGAAAATATTTCCAAGGATTCTGCAGAATTTTCAAGAATAACTTGGCGAAAACAATCAATATCTTTGCATGTAAATGATGTTGCATTCAGAGGAAATTCGGTGCTGCCAAATGACATAAAAAGTTTTGAAACACCCATGGAATATTTTTGTTATTTTTTTACACCGGAAATTATGCAAATGGTAGCTGAGGAGACAAACCGAGCTGCTTTCACTGAAGATATCAATTCTGATTTCAAAACCAGTGCGGAAGAAATTCATCATTACATTGGTATCTTGATGTACATGTCTGTGTTCAGATATCCTAATTTGGAAAGCTACTGGGGAAAATGCTTTATTAGCTGTACAAAAAGCAATGCCATTAAATAAATTTAAGCGCATAAAAAGATATCTCCGGTTCCAAGACGAAAGTAAACGCATCAAAAAAGGTGATGCTGGATACCATCCTTTATTCCGAATTAGAGTGCTTATTAAAAAACTCAATGAGAGGTTCGATTCCATTCCGAAAACTGCTCGATTATGTGTTGACGAGCAGATGTGCAGCACAAAAATTAAGCACCATCTTCGGCAGTATCTTCGGAATAAGCCTCACAAATGGGGTATAAAGTTATTTGTGCTGTGTGATTCGTTTGGTTTTGCATATCGTTTTGAGGTATACAACGGCGCAGGTGATAATGTAGTACTGCCAGGCGTACCAGACTTGGGAAGCTGTGCAAACGTTGTGGTGCGATTGTCACAATCGATACCAGATTTTGTTAACCACATATTATATTTCGACAATTTTTATACCACTCTTCCTCTCATGGTATACCTACGAGCTAGAGGAATTTACAGTCTAGGTACAATGAGAGTCAATCGAATACCGAACAGTAAGCTGCCATTAGATAAGGAATTAAAAGAGCGAAATAGAGGGTATTCTATTGAATTTACTGGTCGTGCTTATGGCATTGATATTTCAAAAGTGTTGTGGAAGGACAACAAAGCAGTACGTTTGATATCCACATACGTTGGCATAGAGCCATTTAGGCGAGAAGTACAATCAAACAACCCATCAAAGACCACACGATATGATCGTAAAATTAAATCACACATTGAACTGGACTGCCCACAGATAATAAAGGAGTACAATGCTCATATGGAAGGTGTTGATACAATGGATGGGCTAATAGGCAGATACCAAATTCGTGCTAAGACACGAAACCCAATGACGCGCATATTTTACCACCTAGTGGATATGGCCGCAATAAATGCATATATACATATTACATCGCCGCGTGCAGGCTGAGAAATAAAATAGTTCAGCGAATGAAGAACATTTTAAATTGCTCAAGTTGCCAGTTTTTCGGGAGGAAATAGCTGCGGGGTTGGTGACATACAACAAGAGACGTATCCCTGGCAGAAAAAGTCGAAGTACAACCCCAAAACCAGTTTTTCCAATAGGACACAAAACCAAACACCCTGTTGATGACGAACGCTACGATAGTTTCATGCATTTTCCGGTGTGGATGGAAAGATCTGAAGGGAAAAAGAAATGCAAATTGTGCAAAACATCACAAACACAATGCATGTGCCAAAAATGTAACTTGCACTTATGTTGCTCGGGAACCAAAAACTGCTTCTTGGAATACCACACTAAAAAATAATGAAATATGTTATCTTTAGTATCTCTATTATATAAAATAAACAAAAAATTAATATTATTCATCTGACATTATTTTTTGACACAAACGGACAAGGGTGCCTTAAGGCCGCCTTAACGGAAATTTACCTATGAGGCAGGTAAGATAACAAATTTATATTTTTGGGCCAAATCGGTCCACTGGGTCAATTTTAAACGTTAGAGGGTTAAAAATAAGATTTATCTGATACAAAAACATCTAAGTACTGGACATATGTTCATATAAATTTTTGTGGTGCGTGTCATTTGGAAAACATTGATTGGCAACATAAACTACTGCAGCTAATTTCACTGGGGTCATTTTGCAAACGAAATTTTTGGGAAAGTAATAGAAGATCAAAGAACAAAAATGAAAACTTATATTTGGATATTATCTTTTGAACTTTTAAATAATGAAATTGTGTACTTTTCTCTGTATCTATACCATAAGTTATATAAAACCAATTTTGAAAAATGTTTAATGGACTTGGACGAAACTTCTTAGTTTAAAACTATTTGTAAAAGCCTTTAAACCTGAACTTACTTAAATAAATTTATTAATAAACTTATGAATATGCACTTAATGCAATTGTGTTCATGAAGATTTTGTGCCACCAGATTGAACATACGCTATCCAGGGGTTGCTCCTTTATTTCGATGGGTGGCATAAATAAAACGTAAATGGACTCAAGCGGATATAGAAAATCTGATATATTTGGTGCAACAATATGAATGAATTTATAATGTAAAGTCTGCAGGTTATTTAGACCGCAACGCCAAGGCTCAAGCCTTTAATAAAATCTGTAAAGATATGGAAATTCCCGCATTAGATGTAATGGAAGTCAAGAAAAAGTGGAAAAATTTGAGGACGCAGTTTCTGAGAGAGATGCGAGAATTGCGAGCTTCTAAAAAAAGTGGGTCAGGAGTCTGCGATGTGTAAACACCAAAATTGTGGGGCTTCACATAATTGGAATTTCTTGAAGCGCACAGAAACATAAGGAGCGAACAAAGTAATTTTGAGGTAATGATGTTTTACTTTTCAAGGAACTAAGCCCCCCGCTCCTAAGCCCAGTTGGCACATCGTCTGGTATCTCCAATTTTTCGCAGCTAAGCTCAGGAGCCACCTCGTCTAATGAACCATTTGCTTGGTTGGGCAATTTGGTGGCAACCAAAATGGAAGAAATAATTCCCAAACAACAGGATGACGTTGCATAGGAGGTTGAGTGCCTTATGCGACGATTGGTGTTAAAATCGAAGAACGCCTCATCATCGCAGTCCGCTCCAAATGACCTGCTACAAAATGCAATGAGTGGAATCTTCGATGAAACTGATTTTGAATGATTGTAATTTATATTGATGCGATGTCCTTTAAAAGCAAATCGAAAACTTTTTTCTCTTTATTTTTTTTTATGTAAAAAGGTTGTGATGAAATATTTTTTTTTAAATACTGAATTATTATTAAGTATAAGTTACATATACATATGTAACCGTAGTTTAGTAAAAAGCAATTTTTCGAAACTAATGATGTTCAAAGTTTTATTTTTCATTGAAATTACAAAAATCATTGTACTAATCTTTTTATATTGACAATAACAGCTTTATTCTGTGCACTTGACAAATTAACAAAATATTGATAATTTATCAAGATTTTTATCAAGCAAGAAGCTCTTTGTTATTCTGTGACAACCTTGATAAAACGTAAAGCTTCGGACTGCAGGGCTTGTCCCCACATGTGTGGTGAACAATATAATGAAGCAGAAAAAGCTGATTTCTGTTTACTTTATATTATTCACGAAATAGATTCTTCTACATCGTAAGTATTTCACATTTTATTCATTAATTTGTAAAATAATATGTAACTTATTATTAAATTTAATTTATAGGAAGTCAAAGACCAACGTTTCACTTGTCAAACGTGTTATCACTCAACGATAATGGATCACTAGCACCTCGTAAACTTCTTAAGTAACGCGTGCGATCCCTATTTTCGTAATTTTCCTCTTCGTCAAACAATAACAATTAAAGTACAATATCTTCTTCCTTCTAATATATTAATTTTCACAAATATGCACAAAGAGTAAAACAGATGTTTTATTTGTCAAGAGCATTTGACATCTTGACAGTTTATCAAGAAAAGAGATTTTTATTTTTGACATAGAATAGAAAAATCTTGATAAATTGTCAATCTTGATAAATAAGCCAGATGTTGAATTTGTCAAGTGCACAGAATAGAGCTGTAATTATTAATAAATGAAACCTAGCCCACGGCGTCGCGCTGCGCTGCTGCTGTTCTGCTAGCGTTCTACCGTGCGGACGCACTTCGGCTGACATGGCCGCGCGTGTAGAATATTCGGTGCAGCCAAACCGTGTGAGCGCAATTCTGCTAACATGGCTGCGCGTGTGGAACGTTAGGTGCAACCAACCTGAGTGGGGTTGCGTCAACAAGATGTTGTTGACGAAAACGTTATCGTGAGAACTTATTTACGATAACTTACACGTTCTGTATTAAGTGCCGCACTATGTACTATATGTTTCATATTGCGTGTTTGAATTATTGAAAAAAACATCTCTGACAACATATCGGTATCGATAGTTGTGTGTATGCACTAATATGCAAAAGGGCTCTGCTCAACTGGCTTCACTTATGGTGTGTAGGTTAAAGTGACAAGACGTTATTTTAATAAGTTAAAGTAACGAAAATACAAAAGAGTATTTATTATATTGTGTTTTATGTTCTGGTTGTGATATCTGTGCAAGAGTGTTTTTAAAGGAAATTGATGAGACGCGCTCCTGCTCACAAACTTACACAGAAGCGTGTAAATTTTATTAATAAAAAAACTATAACATAATGCTTGCGCTGCAGTCCATGGCGATGGTGGATGTATATTTTGCTAAAAGTCATTTTAAGAATTTTACTGAAAAGAAAGGCTCTTTTATTTCGATGCGATATATTTAAACCCTTTATTTCAACCAATATCTTTAACAACCTTAAGATATTGCTTATAGTATAAACTAAAATTCATTAGAAGTTGTTAGGTAAACATCGGATTATATTGAGTCAAAATCAGACAAAAAAATTGCAAGGGTGTACAGAAAGGTATATATGTACAGACATACAACGTATGTCCGCAGTGCAAATATTACTTAAAACCTAAGTTTAAACTTTCATATAGGGCTTGAAATAGTTATGGAAAAACAAACATGAGTAGGTCAGTGTAGGGATTTTATTATTGTAGCACATTTACTTTGTAAGGATTCTACTTTGTATGTTAATTAAAATTGATTTAAGAATTATCTGTAAAGTTTAGTTTTGAGAAAAAATTTGTGATGTTATAATTTTTCAGTATAATAAGAATTTTGGAATTGTAAAAAAATTTTTCCTTTCTTTGATTTAATAAATAAAAATTAATTTTATAAAAATTAAACCTACAACTGACGACCCAACCAGCGATCCAGGAGCCTCAATATAATAAGAACCAACAGAATCAACAAAATAAAATTTTTGTTAACGAATATCTTCTTTTGGATTTGGCGAAAATTGCTTAGTAGACGCAATCGGCAAAAGAAGTATTTTTAAATCCCTCCCTGTTTTTTCAAGTTTTCTAAAATCTTATCTAGTAATTTACATACATATGTATGTAGACATTTGCTTATATATTTCGTAATTACGCTGTGTTTGTGCTTCTTTTTTGGTATTTTACCTTTCGAGATAGAGACTCTAACAAAATAAATTAAATTAATTGCCGCGTAAATATTCATCATCATGCCGTGCATATGTGGGCAAACAGTTGAACGCTCACAACACAAAATTCAGTGTGTAAAGTGCAATGAACTGTTTCACCCTGCCTGTGTAAACATTCTCCCAACTGACGTTGAGTTCCTTCTCAATTCGGATCAACAATTCCTTTGCAAAGACCGCTTTCAGACAGGGAAACTTTTGTTGCTTATTATCGGTGATTTCCCTTTTGGTGTTGCTCGTCGCGTTCACACAGAGCAACTCTGTTCAGGCAATTTTCTGACATTTTATTTTATATTTTTTTTTTTGCAAATTTCTGTTCTCGCAAGTAAAAACACACAAGTTATAATTTAAATGGGGGTTAAATATATGTACAATGCAAAAACCTTACGTGTAGCGTTGGGGGCGTCTCTTCGCAAAGTGAAAGAGTGCAGCTGGCGCAGTGCCGATGCACGAGGACAGCACGCAGTCTCTAGGCTGACTCCATCCTGCGCATCACCCGGCAGTATACCAACGGGTGGTTCTTTGCGCATACGGGGCATTTCCTCAGGCCAAACTTCTTGGTGGTTTCCATTTTTCAAAATCTTAGTGATTGTGGTCTGGAAATAGAAGAGGAGTTAGAAATTTTGCTTAACATTGTGGTAAAAAAACCAATTTCACAATTGGTCGAGTTATGTTTCCCCGCGCCGTTCGTAGTTCTACGACACGAACGCGGCTGTCAGGACCTGAAAAGACTCTAACTACTCTGCCAAGTCGCCATTCATTTGGGGGTAGGTTATCATTCTTAATAACCACCAGGTCATCTGTCTCGATGTTACGTTGCGGGAGCTTCCACTTTGTCCATTTCTGCAGCTCCTTCAAGTATTCTGTCTTTCATCTCAGGCAAAACGTTTGCTGGATTGCCTTTATCTTTTGCCATCGATTGACAAGAGATATCGGACTCTCTGCGATTTCGGGCTCTGGAACAGCGAGGAGGGGGGTGCCAATAAGTAAATGGCCGGGGGTTAGAGGTTCCATTGACTCCGAACCCTCAGAGATGGAGCCAATTGGTCTCGAGTTCAGACATGATTCGATCTTCGCCAGCAACGTTGAGAGTTCCTCAATGGTAAACCGCATTGAATGTGCTACCTTCCGAAAATGTATTTTGAAGCTTTTTACCCCTGCTTCCCAGAGGCCTCCCATATGAGGAGCTCCAGGGGGAATAAAATGCCATGTGATGACGTGATGAGCGTATGTCTGCGAAGTCCGGTTAGCGACCGTAGAAACAAACTGCTGGAAATCTTTTCTTAGTTCCTCGTTCGCTCCTACGAAGTTTGTGCCATTGTCCGAGTAAACATTTAGAGGGCAGCCTCGTCTACATACAAAACGGGAGAAACCTGCTAAAAACGTCGCTGTAGATAAATCGCTGGTGGCCTCCAAATGTATTGCCTTGGCCGCAAAACAGACAAACACACAGACATAGCCCTTAGTTATTCGGCAGGCTCTGCCGGTAAAACTTTTGATTTTAAACGGGCCTGTGAAATCGACTCCGGTATTTGTAAACGCTCTGGAAATTTCCGTCCGTTCTGGAGGTAAAGCTGCCATTAACTATTCCCGCGCCTTCTTCCTGTAAATAGTACATACTTTGCATTTATCAACACAATTTTTTATAAGAATTTTCATACGAACGATCCAGTATTCAGACCGCAAAACTCTCAACATTAGCTGAGTTTCTCCATGCAGAGAAATCAGATGTGAGAATTTTACGAGTAGTCTTGAAAACTGGCAGTAGTAAGGAAGAATTATGGGAAACCGCTCGTTGTAAGGAAGATTGATTACTCCGTTCCTATCGAGGAGCGGATTGAGAGCGATGATTGGACTTTTCGCGTTTAGCGGCGTGGAAGCGTTAATGGCCTTGTACTCATCTGCAAAGTTCCGCTTTTGCACTTTACCTGCTTTATTTGTTCTGCTATTAATTCCTCTGTCTCCTCTTTAGCAGCCAGCTTATGGACCGGGTGGGTTCTACGATAGAATCTGAACATCCGTGCTATCACTCTCAATGCTCGTGAAAAGTCGCAGAACCTCTCCAGAATATATTCTCCCTCCGAGAAACCTGCTACATGAACCCGAATCGTCTTTTGTTCTAACTCCGTTTCCAACGCAGAATCGTTTATATGGGGGGGCCAAGTTGTTGGCTCTTCTTTTAGCCACTTTGGTCCATACCACCACAAAGCGCTGGCTTGAAGTTCCTGGGGGGTGACGCCTCTCCTGCCGAGATCCGCTGGATTATCTGCTGAATCCACGTAATTCCAGCCAGATACGCCTACCAATTCTTCGATTTTTGCGAATCGATTAGCCACAAACGTTGTCCAGGTACAGGCCGGTTTTCTGAGCCATGAGAGAACGCTGGCCGCTCAATCTCAAGCTGTGGAATAAAAGCATTAATAAGTTCCGCTAACAACAAAGCTCCGCACAGCTCTAAACGGCGAAGAGAGACAGTTTTCACTGGAGCTACTTTCGTCTTGCCTACCAGCAAATGAATGTGAGGAGTCGCATGCGATGTGCGCTCCCGAACTCTGATATATAACGCCGCTGCGTATGCCTTTTCCGAGGCATCACAAAATCCAAGGATTTCCACATCATTCCATGGCGTAAAATGAGTCCAACGAGGAATTTTAATGTTCTGAACACTATCATAATTGTCCAGAAAAGTTTCCCATCGTAGTAGCAAGTTTCGGGGTATACTATCATCCCAGTCTATTTTAGATAGCCAGATATCTTGCATCAGGATTTTGGCCACCACTACGATCGGCCCCAGCCATCCTGCTAGGTCGAACAACTTAGCTACACAAGAAAGTACTTCCCGCTTGGTGCATTCCTGCTTTTCAGGAGTCGACTGCACGATGAAGTGAAACACCACTCGTACCTTGGTTGTGGTGCTATCCGGTTTCACGACGGCATGATGAGGTAGATAGTACGATGACTGGCCCGTGTTCTTGACTGGAATCATATGGTTCAGTTCGACGTACTCTTTCAGTACTTTATCGTATTCCTCTTTCATCTCCGGTCGTCGGAGATAACTTGCCTCACTCCGCAAAAATTGCCTTGCCGCGCCAGTTCTTGAGTATCCCAGGTTGATAATTCCTGGGAATTCTCGTCGAAATGGTAGCGAAACCACATATCGCCCTTTCGCGTCTCGCATACAGTTCCTCACAGTATGCCTCCTCCGGGGTAATCTTTCTCTTATATGGCACCTCTTCCAGTCCCCAGAAGCGAGTCAATTGTGGGCTGTTCATTTCCGCGTAGTACGATACGGCTGTACCGAAGCTTTCCGTATTTTTCTGGCTTACTGGACCAGTCAAGATCCATCCAAACACCGTTTCCTGCGCGAGAAGGGATCCCAGCACGCCCCGCTGCACGTTGTCTTTGATGATTGCTGGGTACACATCCGCACCTAGGATGACATCCACCTGTTGACTCCTGTAGAAGTTAACATCCGCCAGCCTTAATGATGGAAGTGACTCAAGCTGCACCTGATCCACAGAAAATTTAGGGAGGTTTCCGGTTAGTTGGGGTAGAACGAGGCCTCGTGCCTCGATTCTAAAATCCGATACCGAGGCATTAATTCCAGTTACCTGAGTATCGGAGTCTCGTGTCGCCAACCGGATGCACTTTTGAAGCCTTTCAGTGATGAACGTTCCTTCCGATCCTGAATCCAGTAATGCTCTAGCCTCATACGTCTCTCCTAAGTGACAGATGTTCACCATCGCGGTACCTAGCAGTATGTTGTGACTGCTCGCAGCATGTAGAGATTGAACATTGTTTGTCCTTGCCGGGGGTTGTGGGGGCGAACATCTCTACTCTTCGGGGCTGGTCGGGGTACTGATGTACTGGGCTTCTGCGGCGCCGAGTTCCGGTGTAGCAACGAGTGATGTCTCTGATGGCAATTCCAACAAGTGAATGGACTTTTGCAGTCCTTTGCCATGTGTGAATGTGCTAAACAATTCATGCACAAATTATGTTTTTTAGCAACATTGACCCGATCGTCAACTTTCATTGCTAAAAACTTGGGGCAACCCTTTATCGGATGGGTTTGCTCGGGGCACAGCCTGCAGGCAGGTTGAGAGAATTGCCCATGGTGTGTCGACACTCGCCTCTCATAGCTTGGAGCGGGTGGTCGACTGACGGTCGGCTTTACCGCTCTAGCACCCCGAATGTCGGAAACAGTTTCCAACGTTTGGAACCGACTTGTGAGAAAGCTGTCTAATTCCTCCCACCTCGGAATTTCCGCCTCCTCACAATCCCTTGTTTTCATAGCGCTAGAGTGTTGTCCGGCAACCGACTCGACACCAGAAACACAAAAATTGCAACCCAGTTCTCAATGTCAATACCATACATTTCTAACACTGAGATGCAATTGTTGACCGATCGTTGTTAATTCTTTATATCGGTTCCGCGTTCTACCGTGACCGATGGTAAATTGAATAAGATCTTCAGCTGACTATTGACCATTATCCGCTTATTTTCATATTGTTCAGATAGATTTTGCCACGCTGTGGCGAAGACGTCATTAGTCAGAGGGGATTTTTTCACTATATCCTTTGCTTCACCCCGGGTCTTCTGATTCAAATGATACAGCTTTTCGACCGGGGTTAAGCGCGAATTGTTCACGTAAATCGCTGTGAATAAATCCCGAAACTATGGCCACGACATGTAGTCACCGTAAAATATATCCGTATCACATGGAGGTAAACGAATATTTGAATGAGCAGGTTCAACTTCATGAAGCCCGGGATTGACCGTTGAACTGCTTTGTTAAGCAAAAGTGAGACCATGAGCAGTCTCACCTATAAGCGCACCGCAAGTCAAGTACACGGTGTAACAGTCCTGGTGTCGGCACTTGAGCAACCGAAGAGCGGACCGATCGCTTTCGTTGTCGGACAAAGTCTTTGAGTACTTATCAAATTCCTCTTTGACTTTGACCCACAACGTCTTAAGGTGGCTGTAAACGGTGAGAGTAATTCTTATGAGAATGCGATTAGATTGGTGTGAGATTTCTCAAGCCTATATACACGAACAGCTATTCTCACTCTCTCTGAGAACGAAAAGACGGAGAATGAGAGTCATTTGAGTGAGAGTATTGTCGCCCATTCTCACATGTAGTTACATGATGATGATAAAGCTCATGAGAATTCATATGGCAATGCTTATTGTAGAAGAGTGATATTGTCGAGCTCTGTGGTTTTGTGTGCCAAGTGAACATGTCGAAAAGACGTAAATTGCTTTTGGGTTTTTTAAGTTTCAATAAATATCTAAACGAAATAAAAGAGGAGGAAAATAGGAAAAAAACAAGAATTTGGAGTCGCGAAATTTATTTAGATCGTGACCGCGAAAATGTGTACGAAAATTTAATAAAGAAATTGGAAGCAGAAGGTGATGAATTTTACAAAAAATTTCTATAAACAAAATATATACAAGAGCAATGATAAATACAAACTAGACAAAGAAAATAAAAAATTTCTATAATAATACTCACACCAATATCACATAATTTTGCTTTCTTTTTTGCTGAATCCATTGCACACGCTTTTATCACATCAATAATGAAGAAATACAAATGAAATATCAAAAAAGCACGCGGTGAGAACAAATATTCTCACTGGCTGCAAATGAGAATAAAATCGAGTCGTGAGAGTGTTTGCATATTCTCACCCACTCTATTTACACGACCGTCGTAATTGGTCTCATTGAGAATGAGAATGCGTCTATGTTGAGAATGAGAATGCGTTCCCAACACTGTGTACACGATGAGGATGAGGCAAATTATACATTCTCATAAGAATTACTCTCACCGTTTACAGCCACCTTTAAGCTCTTCCCTCTGTATTTCCAGAGAGAAGATCGAATGGCAGTTACTCGGCATCGTGTTATAGCCCGACTCAAACTCAAGCAGCGCATCGCATGCGCGCGAAAAATCGTTGAGTGTGGCCATGTCACGAAAAGGCTTGCGAAATTTTTCTTGAAAATCTTTCGAAAAAAGCAAACGATTTACAGATAATGTCGTAAAGACTAATCCACGAAAAAAAGTTTCAAGTTTTCAAACTCCAACGTTTAAAAAATATTTCGAAAAACAAGACGTTGGAAAGATTGTCTCAGTGTATCGCACCACTGAATTAAATCCATATTGAGTCACGAGAAAAATAAGTCAGAGACTAAAGCAAATTTATTTTCCTCAGTGTAACGCACCACTGGGTAAAATCAGGAAAGGAAAACGGAAAAAAAGTCTAATTTATTTCCCTCAGTGTTAGGCACCACTGGGGAAAATCATGGCAAATGCTCGAAATTTAAAAACAAAATTCCGAAACAAAATTCCGAGCCACTGGGGAATACAAAGGAAAAAGCCGAAACTAAAAATCCAAAATCCAAAAAAAAGTAGAAGTTATTTCCCTCAGTGTTAGGCACCACTTGGGAAAATCACGGAAAAAGCCGGGAATAAAAATCCCCAAATTCAAAAAAAAAAATTTATTTGTTCCCTCAGTGTTATACTGAACTGGGAAAACTAAAGTTTATCAAAGGTCTTCTAATACGACCGAAACTAAAATATAGCAGAAAGCTACTGGCACCACTTAAAATCAAGAAATATTTAATTCGCTTCACGTGGTCAGAATCGAAATATAGAATCCACGAGAAAAAGAGTAATATTAAAAACGACAATTCAGAAAATTAATTGGCTTGTTTTCTACCCGTGTAGCGCACAACCGGAAGAAACCAATTAATTTTCGATAAAGCAAAGAAAACGTACCAGTGGAAGGCAAAGCGTCTTGCCACACTGAATCAATATTTAAACTCCGTGAAATGGAAAAGAAAAAAAAATAAAAAAAACCCAAACGAAGAACCAAAAATTTAATTGAAATAAATAAACCTCTAATTTTTGACAGAGTGAAAGTCGTACCGTAAGAAAACTACACCCAAAACGTTCCAAAACTTAAATAAATTTTCACTTCTTTTTAATTTTTTTTCCAGTTTATTAAATTCTAGAAAATCTCTGAAGAGCTCTTTTTGCGCTCTTCTTCTTCTTTCTTTATTTTATTTTATTTAATTGATTTCAATATTTAGTCGGGGGAAATCCCTGAGACTAATCACAAACAACTTTCTCACGTTCGCCCCCTCACGAATAAACGTGGTGAATGTCAAAGGCTTACCTTATATTACTGCTTACTGTTGTTGTTGTGGAAACGATGGGCCACTGGTGGGGGCCTTGCTGCTCCCTTGGGCCGTTGGTATGGGCCTTGTTGAACCGTTGGGCCGATGATGTGGGCCTTCGTTGAACTATGGGCCACTGGTGGGGGCCTTGCTGATCGTTGGGCCGTTGGTGTGGGCTTTTGTTGTACGTTGGGCCGTTCGTAGCGGCCTTGCAGTAACTCGTTGGGCCGTTGGTGTGGGCCTTTGTTGTACGTTGGGCCCTTTTTGTTTGTTAAAATTTGATTAAGTTAAATTAATTTTATTTTACTTTTGTTATTTTTCTTTTTTTTTCGAATTTTATGAAATTAAATTTACCTTCTTTTACTTTTAGAATTTATTTTTAACTTTTTGTTCTTTTTAATTTAATTACTTTACAATTGCATTTTACTTTTATTTTTAATAATTTGCAACTGCACTTATAATTTAGCACTTTATTTTTTCTTTTTATTTTATTTTACCGCACTTGGCACTGACACTGAACTGCCACTGTGAACCCGGGACGCCGCTGACGCAGCAAAAACTGCTGCTTTGGCCTGGCACACGGCTCTATGGAAGCTCTAGCATACAGTTTGGTACGATGATATTCAGGAGTACGGAAATTTCCTTGAACTTGATTTCCGTTCCTGCAAATAAATGAAATTAAGCAACACAAAAGTGAAAGGGTTACCTTGGCCGCTGCCCAATTGATTGCTGCTCCCGCCGGAGACCGTACGTATAGATTGTCAGTGCTGACGTATAATCCGTACGTATATAGTATGTCAGCACTGATGTGTAATTTTGCCTGCACCGATGTACAAACTCATCAGCACTGACGTGGGGGAGCCGGCGCACAACGCTGACGCACTTTTTTCTGTCTGTTGGAGCACCCACTTTCGTAGGCTTTCCGGGTGCTGCAAGCAAACTGGATTTAATAAAATTAAAATTTCAACGGATTACCTTTTTCCGATTTGTTGATCCAACCGTTGGGGCCGCCGTGCCCTGTCCACTTGCTCGCTGTTGCCGGGGTTTACGCGGTCGCCACGAAACAATTTACATATATTAAATTGAAAATTTCCGCACAAGTGCAGATTAAGTTGCAGGTTATAAAAAATTGTATTTGTTTTCATTTTTTGAATTTTGGCAGCTGCCAAATTGTGGATTGCAATTCGCAATCCACTGCTCGTTCACAATAGAAGATTGTGAAAAATCTTTAAGAAATTTTATTTGTGTTTAATTGGTCATATGTATATATTAGTACATATATCCACAATACATTAAACACAACTTAATGGGAGATTAAATGGGGTTTGGCAACTTGGCAGTTTTAGGGGTTATGTTTTCATGCAAACGTAATATTCTACAACTTGCTTTTTTTTTTTAAATTTTATTTGCGAGTACACCACTTCAGCCACAAAAAATATTAACAAAAAAAATCAGAATGATCCGGCTCGAAGGACCATGTTCGAGCGGGGAGAAGTTAGGGGCCGGGAATTCCTCTTGAATTCCACGGCAACGGGGATCGAGGAAATAGGAAGCCGATCGTCTGAAAATTTGAGATCCTTAAATCAATAAGCTGAATGCAATATTGTTCTCGTAAGTAAAAACACACAAGTTATAATTTAAATGCAATTTGGGGCTTGCAGATGGCAAGCGATTTATTTTCTATTATAAAAAAAGACTGCTGAAAATAAATTGGGGGTTAAATATATGTACAATGCAAAACCCTTACGTGTAGCGTTGGGGGCGTCTCTTTACAAAGTGAAAGAGTGCAGGAGTTTCGCAGAAGGCGAAACTCATCAAACGGGACGGGTAACAGGACTCGATAAAATGGAGAGAAAGTAACGAGTCCCTGTTCCCGTACTATCACAGCGACATCTACAAGTGGAATTATAGTAATTCACAATGGCAGATCCACTTGTGAATGCTGATGTAAACAGCTGGCGTAAAAACTTCGCTTACGCTGCATTTACATTAATTTTCGTATTTATGTTAATTTGTGTAATGTGCTTGCTTCTTTGCTTTTTAGCCATGGCAGAAAAAATTAAATGGACTCAAGCGGATAAAGAAAAGCTGATATATTTCGTGCAACAATATGAATGAATTTATAATGTAAAGTCTACAGGTTATTTAGACCGCAACGCCAAGGTTCAAGCCTTTAATAAAATCTGTGAAGATTTGGAAATTCCTGCATTAGATGTAATGGAAGTCAAGAAAAAGTGGAAAAATTTGAGGACGCTTCTAAAAAAAGTGGGTCAGGAGTCTGCGATGAGTACACACCAAAATTGTGGGGCTTCACACACTTGGAATTTCTTGAAGCGCACAGAAACATAAGGAGCGGACAAAGTAATTTTGAGGTAATATTTGAATTTTATTTCTCATATGTTTATTACAAAAAAAGATATTTTACTATTCAAGGAACTATGTAAGCCCCCCGCTCCTAAGCCCAGTAGCGTTCGCAATATACAATATAATGTCATCTATTTTTATAGACCACTGATGCGAGTAGCAGTGGCGTTTGCAAAGAGCCACAGACGAAACGGGCAAAGGTATGGATAGTTAATTTGTTTGCTGTTAGATTTTTAATCCATTAAAAGCGTATACATATTTAGAAGTCTTATATGTTAATTCGTTTTTTTAAGAACAATGCACTGTGCAGGTTGCGGAAGGATTTGGCCTCATTCAAAGAGAGGATCGGCGAAAAGCGCAAGAAGCCATTTGCTTGGTTGGGCAATTTGGTGGCAACCAAAATGGAAGAAATAAAAGAAATAATTCCCAAACAACAGGATGACGCTGCATAGGAGGTTGAGTGCCTTATGCGACGATTGGTGTTAAAATCGAAGAACGCCTCATCATCGCAGTCCGCTCCAAATGACCTGCTACAAAATGCAATGAGTGGAATCTTCGATGAAACTGATTTTGAATGATTGTAAGTAATATTGATGGTATGTCCTTTAAAAGCAAATCGAAAACTCTTTCTCTTTATTTTTTTATTTTAATGTAAAAAGGTTGTGATGAAATTTTTTTTTTTAAATACTGAATTATTATTAAGAATAAGCGTAGTTTAGTAAAAAGCAACTTTTCGAAACCAATGAAGTTCAAAGTTTTATTTGTCATTGAAATTACAAAAATCCTTGTACCTAATCTTTTTATATTGACTATAATTATAAATAAATGAAAGAAACTTTTTGTTGTGCTGTAACGTTATGAATTTATTATTATTTTTATTTAATATTTTAAATATACAGGCAGGTTCTGGAATCCGAGTGGAAGTGGAAATCAAAATGAAAGCAAAAACGAGTGAATTTGCTTTTGGTGTTCTGAAAATCGAGTTTTTTGTTCATTTTAGAACTGGTTTTAATTCACCCTAGAAATAAAATTTGCAGCTGTCAAATGTAAAAATGAACTTGATAGCTGTCAAATTATTTGTCAACAGTTGTTTCTTAAGAAAAATTAAAACGTTAAATAAAAATGAGTGCGCTAGCTATATTTTCCACAATTATTTTGGAAAGTGAGTTGCATGCAGAGGAAGCAGTTAGCAGGAGGATCTTACGTGAACATTCATATCCCTTAGATGTGTCTGATTTTAAGTAAGTACATATGTGCACATTTGAAAGTGGTTGAAGAGTGGATGTAAAAAATCGTCGTGGCTCCCCATGTAAAGGAAAGTAGCATCCCGGCAAGACTGCAGTTGGCGGCCACACTGAGATTTTTAGCCGAAGGTGGGTTCCAAAAATCAGTGGGGAAGGATGTTGTTATTTCAATGGGTCGCAGTACGATTGCGAAAGTCCTAAAGCGCCTGCTTAATGTTTTAGAAAGGCATATTTGTCCCCAATGGATAAAACTAAGTATGACCGAGGCCGAAATTGCAGCATCAAAACAACATTTTTTGCAAAACTTTGGCATACCTGGCGTCGTTGGATATGTAGACGGCACACATATTAAGATAACAAAGCCGCACAAAGACCACAGCCTTTTTTACAACCGAAAAGGATCAGCATCAACGCAATGATTGTAAGTACCAAATGCAATTACATATACGTAACTGTATTGTTGGTTACCACTTTCTTCAAACATTTTCATTTAGATTTGTGACTACAATATGACCATAAGAACAGTCGATGCTCGTCGCCCTGGTTCGAGCCATGACTCTTTAATATGGAGTGTGAGCAGAGCTCAAGAGTATTTCCAACGCAACTACGAAGGCGGGCAACGTGGCTGTTGGCTTTTGGGTGATGCTGGCTACGCTTTGCAGCCATATTTGCTAACTCCGTTTAGAGATCCCAGTGTTGCAACATCACAACATACTTTTAATCAAAGACACTCTTCGGCAAGGAATATTATAGAGAGAACTATAGAGATTTAGATGCCTTTCTCGTCAACTACAGTATCAACCCTAAAAAGTAGTGCAGATAACAAATGTTTGCTGCGCTATGCATAATATTTGCAAATACTATAAAGTGCAAGAATTAGTAGAGTTTGCATCGATGGATGATGTAAATGAACCCACTGTTAATGAAGGAATACCATACGAGACCACGCTTGATGGAGAGGGTACAACAATGCGAGACAATATAGCCATCCTACTTCACACAAATTCCTAAAAATATAACGTGTGTATTGAAACAAATATTAATATATGGACCTCAAAATATTTATGTACTTCATTTCTTTAAAATTCAAAAATATCACATCTTAAGTCTAGTTTAGCATAAAATAAAAAAACGTTAATTTAATTCACTATAAAAAACAAAATATCACAATTCATTTATGTATGTATAAAAAAAAATTAATTGCTACCTCCACGAGGATATTTTAGGCTTATTTTGAGATCTTGCAGCTCAAACTCCTTCATTTTCATTTTGCCGAATCCTTTCAAGTTGGAGGTGGTGCCGCATGTTCTCGGCTGTGCTTTCTTTGAAGGCAATGGTCAATTCCTTCACGGCATCGCACACACTTTTAAGACCGGCACTTACTTTCCTTGTGGCGTCGATATTTTCTTCGAGCCCATGCACAAGCGCTTTCATGGCCACTGTCTGCTCATTCACGTTTGCCTTAAGACAATCGGACACCGCAGGCTGGCGTCTTCGAGATGGTGTTGAAATGACGGCACTGCTTGTGCATTGCATGTCTTCGTCTTCATCTTCGTTTGGACTTCCTGCCATCTCTTCCCTATTTTGAGGAGCACCGAAGTCAATTGTTCCTTCGATGCCCTCCACAACGGTGTATATGCCACACAACTGGGCTATTCTGTCTTCCGTGGCCGTTAGCACATGTTTGTTGGACGGCCCTCCTCCAGTTGCCCTAGCTTCGGAATTGTTGTGGGCAACTTTTTTCCTAATGAAGGCCTTCCAGTCCATCCAACCCTGATGTATTATTATATTTAAAAAAAGTTCTTAAGCATAGGAAAATTTATTAGTTTCACCTTTTTCCAGCCGGAAATATCTTTTTCTGGTGGACCATGTCGATTGAGCTCCGCTACAAACTCCTTCCAAAGCGCATCGGTCTTTACTTTGTCACCCTTTACAAAGCCACGGGCGATGTCTTTATGTGCTTCCATAAATCGGATGATGATTGCATCCTGCTCTGCGTTCTTATGCTTTCCCCTTTAAAAATAACACATTTCAATTTACAATTGTTTTTATTATCAAAACAAACTATTTTAAATCGTTTTTTGCGAAATTTAAACATTTTATTTTACTTACATGTTAGCGCGCAACAAATTCCCCAAGTTTGATTTCAAGTGAATGCAAACCGACAAATTTCTTGTGAATTCGGTTTCCAGAACATGCAAATTCATCCGGAATTCATTTTGGGAAAAAATGTGGAAATGAATCTGGGGAAGTGGAACACAGAACACCAAATGTCGGATTGAAAGTGAATTTGCTTGATATTCACTCGGATGTGAATTACAGAACCTGCCTGATAAATACATTTTGGCTTTTGCCCAAAAAGAGATTTATTTATTTATATCACCAATCAACTATCCCCTCATTGTTGAAATATGCCATAAATTATTGACGGTTAGCTTCCGCCCCACCACTACGGGGATTGTAGGAATTGCCTGAAACAACAGTAGATCGTTCTGTTGGAGAGTAGTTTGCATTTATTGTAGTATTGCTTTCCGCTAAATAATTGCGCAAAACACAGCAAACAAGGGTAATTTTTTGCACCGATTCAACTTTTAAATTAATTGGAGCAAGGAACCCTCGGAACCTATTAGAGAGAATTCCGAAGGAGTGCTCCACGACGTGTCTTGCGCGAGAAAGCCGTGAGTTGAAGACTTGCTTTTCGCGAGAGGTGGAATGATCGGGGGCTTCATTAAGAGTGTCGCAGCGGGAAAGCATCATCGCTAACAACAACATATGGAAGGCAGCGGTTATTTCCAATTGTGGCATTTTTTGGCAGTCCACTCGTAAAACCATGGAAAGTTTGCTTTGGAAAAACATTCCCGCATCATTATTGCAGTTTGCATCTACAAGGGCCAATAAAACGATGCTGTTTGTACCTTTGTAGTTGTGGTAAAATGCTCCATCTTTTCGCAACGATCTGAAGGTTATATGTTTTCCATCTAATACGCCTATACAATTTGGAAATTGCCATCTTATAGCAAATTCATTCGCTATGGACTCCCGTTTCGAAGAACTATTTAGAAACTAAAAAAGGAGAATTTTGTACAAGCTCATAAAAGTACGAACTATAAATTTACACCTTCATATATAAGCCTTTCAGTCTTGCCCAAATAGCGTCACACACATCCGGGATTAAGCTACTAATAGAAGCCTTTAATACTTTTGAATGAAAATTCAAGCTCTGAAACGTTTCCCTGTAAAAGTGAAGTGCTTTTAGTCTTATTCCCTTTTTAACTACGCTAAATTTAATGCTACACATTTTTTACATATTTTATTACATATATAAGTTTGTATTGTAGTTTACCTGTAGCAAGAAACTGCAGGGTCAAAGACAGTTTTTCTGCTGGAGAAATTGAGGCACGCATTATGGTATCTTGCTTTCTTAAATCTTCCTTTATAAATGAAAGTAGGAAATTAAATAGGGACTCATACATTCGCAAATAATTTTTATAGCTAGATTTGTCTGTTGTCAATAGCTCTTTTGTTAAGAATGCGAATGATCCTTTTTCCGACTTCGCTTTCCTCCACACCTTCATCCCTTCACGCTTTTTTTTCCTTAAAGGCATTTCTGCCACTTTTTCACACATATCGATGAGCCCTGGAGTTAAAAAATACATTTCATTTAATATTAAATTTCAAACCTACAATCTCAGTACAAACCTTTACATATGTTCTCCTTTTCGCTATCATTTTTATAACATTTTCCTATAGTGCCCTATGTAAGAAATGTAGTTTGGGAGTATTCATTTTACTTTTTGGGGATTTTGCAGTTTCCACACAGTCGTTGAAGTATATACATAAATAGAATAAATGCAAATGCTATGAAAAAGAAGAAATACACGATATCATCTTCTTTCTTACCCAAAAATCACAAAATATTGAAATCAACATGAAAACAATACCAAATCAAAGAAATTCATAAACTTATGTACAATGCGCAAATTTATGTACATATATTACGGCAATTTCAAATGCAATCAATGTCCAGTTCTCTTTGAAAAAATATCTTTATGATATATTTTTTTAATAAAAAACCATATTTTCAAGTAAAGCTAAAAAATAACTACTTTTTTTATCACTAAACTATGAAATTTATTTCTTTACTTAAAGGTTTTAACACCCATTTCGTTAAATAATAACATCAATTCTATTTTGTATCAAAATACAATTTCACTGATTCGATAGCTTTTTTCAAGCATTTGCCTCTGGTAGCGCGTCTTTTTGCGTATCAGCTGTTCGTGGTCCCCTGATTCGGTAGTGTTGCTAACTCGAACAGAGAGTTCAGGGGACCAGCTCAGTAGCAGAGAGAGTTTCGTATCATATTATCTATGGTTCTGGTGAGTGATAATAAGAAGCTTATTAGCAAAACAGAATCTCTTGAAGCGAAGATTGACTCTCTGCAGAGTAAACTTTGCTCCGTTCAGTTAAATTCAACGATTAATGCGCTCCCAGCAGAAATTAAAAACCTCCATACGAACTACACAAAAATTACGCTAACCACTGTTTCGTATCATACACCCACACATACTGGTACGTATGACAATGTCCGCTCTCTCGTAGCTGCTACCTCTGCAGGCACATACGCCGCCGCCGCTGCTGCTGCCGCCGCTTCTGCCACCAGTGTTGCCAACTATTTTTGAGCCGTCCCGCTGAAATCGTTGTTAAAACCGCCAGAATACCGCTAAATGTTGAAATTCACATCTTTATATTAAAAAAGACAAATACATATTTGATATGTACGCATAGTCTTGCGTAAAAATAGAATAAATAAAAAAATATCTTAAAAAGTCGTATCGCATAAAATAATTTCTTGGCTTTCGTCGACAACATCCGTATATATTTCTTCGGTTCCTATTAGCATTATCACAGCTTTAGGTAATGTGTAATTCATACAGCATTTGTTAAGTCTTTTGAGTCCATATCTTATTATTAATACACTGTTGACAGTTGGCAGCTGCATTCTATTTCTTATTTTCGTTTTTATTAAATTCATTTGAGAAAATATTCTCTCAACTTCAGCGTTCGACCACGGAAGCGTTAGTATTTTTATAAGGAATTCAGATAGTTCTGAAAAAACGTAATTGCCACCGGCATCTGTATATTTTCGAATTTCTCCCCAAAGTGCAGCAGTCCTGGTTTTTTCCTACCAATCTATTGGGCGAATATTATTATACTGCTGAAGGATTTTTCTATTTCGGTAGTAGGAACCTTAAAATATTCCAAGATTGGAGTAACATCTTTTTTTAAAGGTTTTAATGCATTTTCTGCTGCAAACATATCTAAGTATTCTAATATTTCAATATTATCTGGCAACCTTTTCTTTAACTCGTCGATTCATGAAATAATAAAATCTGTGCAATTCTTTCGTTTTTTCCAATTCTGCAATTTCGGTTAGAATATTATCCAATTTTAATTTTCTAATATATTTTTCGAAATTGTATCCAAGATAACAATATCGTTCTTTAATGACTTATAGTCATCTTTAAAAATATCCACGTTATCGTTTGAACTTGAAATTTTTTCTTTAAGAATTGAGAATGCCATTTTAAACGTTTTAAGAAATTTGGTAGGATCGCTGTCATTCGATTGAAAATTCTTATTAAGTTTTTGCATTTCGGTTAATATCGGTCGTAAAAATAGCAAAAATGCAAATGAAATTCTATCGTTATATGTATCGTAAAGTAATTTTGCTTTGTGACACTTTTCAACATTTGTAGCTATGCCAAAATGTGTATGCTGTTCCAACCATTGATCAATAATCCTTCCTACAGCAACTTCAATAGATAACCATCTAGTATCAGAAACACGAGTAATTTTCAAGGGATCCTCTCCATCGTTTATAGCGTTATACATTTTTTTATAAGATGTTTGCCTTATAGAACTACTATGTGAGAACCAATTGTAGGTTTCGCTGACAAGGAACTCCAAATTAGTTGGTAAATGTGCTTTACAAGCGTGGTTGCCTGCTAACTGCACGGAATGGAAAATACATTTTATTGCCACAATGTTGGGGTTTTCTTGTTTAAGTATTGCGGAGACGCCATTTTTACCACCCACCATTACATTGGCATTGTCAGCGCCAATAACAATTAAACTTTGAATGTCCAACTTTAAAGTTTTTAAAACTTGTTTCAAAGCACAGCAAATACTAACAGCATCTCCGCACTCTAGTTCTGTCAAATTCAAAACCGTAGAACAAATTTTGTTTTGTTCGTTGCTAAAATATTAAATGGCGATTCCTGTAATTTCAAAATACTTATAGAATGAATAAAACATGTTCATGTTTTGCATATTTACCCAACATCTTCGTCACAGATATATCGGTAGACTCGTCTATCAATAAGCTTATTAAACTTATTGCCATAAATATCTTTCAGCAATTCTTCCGAAAAATGTGGTGCCAAAACATTTTTAATTATGTGTGTGCATTTTGGCAGTTGTTCCTAATGTCTTCTGCATCTTTGAAAATTTGTTTATACATGGCAGATAGATGGTCCACAGGCCCAATAGAGCTGTGAACAGCTACAAACATGGCAAGGGTTGCTTCTTGCTGTTGAGCCTCCAGTTTCACTGATTTGAATGGTAACTTTACATTTGTATTTGTAACTCCAGCATTGGCTTTATGTTTAGCTGACTGTGATTATGCCACGAGGTCGCACTATTTCACAGCCAAACTACAATTGCAATAGTTGCACAATGCTTTTGTTTCATCGGCACCTTCTGCAATCGAAATTTGAAGTGCAGGGTTTTTCAACCACTGCTTGCCAAATTTTTGCTTATATGCCACTTTTGGCATGTTACAATTAAAAATAATTAGTTATTAATATGCTAGACTATCACTACATAGACCTAAAATATTTGTATGCCGCCTGTCAGTTTCAGTTTTAGAGAGAGACTTTCATGAAATAAAATTAATCGATTTTTTTAGTAAAGTGATTAATCGATTAGTAGTTCAAATCTCCAGAAATCACGCTAGCCGCGAAAACGGAAACAAATCCGCGATTTATAAATTGAAAACGCCAGATTTGACATTGAATTCGACAATCAGTAATAGTAACAGCCGAGATATAAAAAAATTAAAGATCTACTTCCAAAATATGGGAGGTATACGCACCAAGTCTAAAGCTATCCGGATTTTTAGTGCTAATTTGGACTACAATGTCCTAGTTCTAGTCGAAACATGGCTAAATTCGAATTTCTTCGATCAGGAATTTTTCGACTCTAATCAGTTTAACGTCTTTCGGAAAGACCGGGACGATATCAAAACTGGTTGTGCGCGTGGTGGAGGGGTATTAAAAGTTGTTCAGCGCAAGCTCCGATCTCTTCAAATAGCTCTCCATGATCCAGGCTCTATATTGGATCAACTATGTATCTGCATAAAAGGCGCTTCAGCGTTTGGATCCCTGTATCTCATGGCATCCTATATTCCACCGGGCAGTTCTTTCCAGATTTATGAATCACACACGGACAACATTATGCAATTGGTTCACAATAACCTGGCTAATAATATTCGTCTGTGCATACTCGGCGATCTCAATCTCTCTAACATCACGTGGTCAAATCGTTTCTCTAAATCTGGGCTTCTACCAAATAATATAAGTACTCCGAAAGAATCTTATTGTATTGATCACATTTTAAGTCTAGATCTAGTCCAAATTAATAGTTATATGAACCAGCTCAATAGAATTCTCGATCTTGTTTTCGTAAGTACTAATATTATTACGAATATCAATCAATGTTTCTCCCCGATTTCACCAGCGGATTAACATCATATCCCATTGTGTCTATCAGTTGAATTTTACGAATTTGCCATCGGTAGATCAGAAGATAAAATATCTTTTAAATATGGGTCTTGTAACTACTCAAACCTAAATGTTTGCTTAGGCAAAACTAGTTGGACTCATTTGCTTTCTAATTCAGATGTCAATCAGTGCTACTCGGTCTACAAGTCTCGCTTGCTTGAAATTATTTCTGCGAATGTTCCAATATTTAAAAAGAAGCCCTACAAAAACAACATATTTTTTGACAAGTATCAACGACTCTCGAAGAAATTCTGTTGTTTGAACAAACATAAAATCAAATCCTAAAGTATTTTGGCACTTCATTAAATCGAATAAGTCATGCTCCGGGTTTCCATCAGCAGTTTGTCTACAACTCACGTCTGATGACATTATTAGGGGTATAAGTAGTTTAAAAAACTCTACACAAACCGATGTCGATGATTTCTGTACTGACTTACTGAAAAAGTGCACGCCTTTACTTGAACCTCTTAAACATCTTTTTAACAAATCACTAAATACTGGGATTTTCGTTGATGAATGGAAGATAACGACAGTCACTCCAATTTACAAGAGTGGGGAAAAGAATGATGTAGCTAATTATAGGCCAATTTCTAAACTCTCGTCTATCTCAAAACTTTTCGAGGTGATCGTTAAAGATAAGATGTATTTCGCATTAAAAAACTTAACTCCCCATATCAGCATGGCTTTGTTGCCAATAGGTCTACAGTTACTAACTTAGCCGTCTTTAGTGAGTTTTGCATGGAAACGTTTTCATTCAACCAGCAAATAGACTGCATTTATACTGACTTTTCCAAAGATTTCGATAAGGTATCACACAATATATTATTATATAAACTAGCCTCCTTTGGTTTTCGCTCCATTTTTCTTAAATGGTTGTTCATACTTAAGCAATAGACACTGTGTGGTCGCGATCGAAGGGGTAACCTCTGATCACTTCATAGCCACCTCAGGCGTAGTGCAAGGAAGTATCTTAGGTCCTCTTCTGTTCGTTCTCTTTATCAACGGTATTGGAAACTGTTTTACTTCCTCACATTATTTGCTATATGCAGACAATTTAGAGGTATATTCCGCCATTAAAAGTTCTGAAGAGGCGCGTTGCCTTCAGGAAGACTTAGACAGATTATATCTTTGGTGTAGTAGATCGCTCCTTTATCTTAATATAAATAAGTGCTTTCATGTAACCTATTCCAAAATGCGTAACGTGATGAAGTCGAAATATTACATTGAGAACAAGGCTCCTGATGTGATCAAAGATCTTGGAGTAATCTTTGACCCTACCTTCTCATTTAACAACCGTATTAATTTTATAATATCCAAATCGTATACTGCCTTAGGTTTTTTACGACGAAATAGCACCAACTTTACCGACCCTTATATGTACGTTAAAGTTACTTTTCACAACGTTAGTTCGCCCTAAGCGCATTCATATGGAGACCTTATCACAAATTTGCAATAGAGCGGATCGAGCGTATTCAAAAAATTTTCCTCAAATTTGCCCTCAGATCTCAAAATTTTTCTGATCCAATTCCTTCTTACCATTCCCGTCTCCTACTCATTAATCTGAAATCTCTGGAAATCGGAAGAACTACTCTATCCCTCTCCTTTATCTCTGGTGTGGTCAAGGGTGATATTGATTGTCCCTCCTTACTTCACGCTATTCAATTTCTCATACCAGTTAGAACTCTCCGTTCTTACTATCCTTTTTATATTAAGAACCTCACTACCAATTATTTACGCAAGAAACGTTCCTTTAGTGCGTTCTCTTCATGAATTAAACGAAATCTCGGATTCTGTTGCGCTGGACTTTTCTTTGTCGAAAACTGTGTTTTCCAAATTTTTAAACTCAATTCTATAACTTATGAGTAAGTCATCGTTTTTAGTCAGTTAGAACCTTTGTAGTTTTTTAACTTTTTTAAATTAAAAATAAATAAAAAGGATTACTGCTATACTAACATTCACCTGAACGCAGAAGGAACAGACATTACAAGAGCAATTTCCTCATTATAAAAATCTTCTTATTTCACGAAACAAATTCAACAAAAAAACAAAATCAACAACATCAAGCGAGAACAAGTAGATACAACAACTTAATTAAAAGCAAAACCAATCTTCAAACGGTAAAAAAAGGAACAAGCAAATGGATATACAACAATAACAAGAAGAAGATCAGCAACAACACCAAGAAGTGCAACAACAACAACAACAATAGCAACAACAGCAACACATCGTCATCACCATCACTACAGACGCAGTCATAACAATTGATCAAGTTTGGGGTGAGCTGCGCTATATATTAATTTATTTTATTTTATTCAAATATAGATAATTATATTAGAGGTATTCATCTAAAAGCGCAAATGCCTCGCAACCGCATAAACCTCGTAAACGTTTTTATTATTGTATGAAAAACGGGTTTATTTACGAGGTTTACGCCGTTACGAGGCATTTGCGCGTTTAGATGAATACCCATATTATATTTTAATATTTAATAACTGAATTTATTTTAAATTATATTTAGGTTTTTATCTATTGTAAACACCCCTTGTATAGAATGTCTGTGTAAAGTTGTCAGAATGTTCCGTTCACCATCACGAAATATACATACTTACACACACTTCTACAGATACTCATAATTTAAACGACTCGCTTATTGATTTGCAAAATGATAATTTTCAAGAAGAATTAGCAAATCCTTATGCGAGTAGGAGAGAAATTTATGCTACTTCTGTCAAGCTGCCGCAATTCTGGACAAGTTGTCCAGAAGCTTGGTTTATTCATGCAGAAATGCAGTTTAGTACAAAAGGTATTATACAAGAAACAACAAAATATAAGCATACAGTTACTTCCGCAAGATTTTATACAAAATCCACCGGAAAACAACAAATTTACGGCATTGAAACAAATTTTGATTGAAAGAAATTCTTTAAGTGAGAATGCAAAATTGATAAAATTTTATCTGATTCTCAAATTGGTGATCGTAAACCATCAGCACTTTTTCGGTCGATGCTTTTTCTTTCTGGTTCCAATTTTAGTCCAGAAATTAAAGTAATTTTGTCTAGTTAGCAGATAATAGTTGGGAACAAATTAACAAATCTGAACTAGTTTCTGTAAGTCATTTTAAAATTCAAAAGAGGAGAAATCAATTATCGCGAATATAGTAAAGACAACCGAAATTA
Source organism: Philophylla caesio (assembly GCA_963971545.1). Taxonomy (NCBI): domain Eukaryota; kingdom Metazoa; phylum Arthropoda; class Insecta; order Diptera; family Tephritidae; genus Philophylla; species Philophylla caesio. The sequence continues at coordinate 32,936,110 of OZ020608.1, read as the reverse complement.
AGTATGTGTGAGAATTTTCAAAATCTTTCTATAGAATTAAGAATTGATCAAACACACGTGACGATCCAAATTGGTTATGTATGTAGGTATAATAACAAATTTTCAAATAATGCAAAGAAATGTGAAAAACCATGTGCTTTTTCAAAAAAATAAGGATTCGACAAACTAAAACTGGATGTATCTATGCGTCGCCTGTTTGTATTTGATAATCAGAACAAATTACATTTTTTGATGATAGTGGAGCTGAAATTTCTGTGCTTCCTGTTTCTATATTTCTATGTTCCAAAAAATCTGCGGATATTGTATTAAAGGCAGCCAATGGTTCGTCAATTTCAACCTACTGAAAATTTTTTTTGAATATTTATTTAGGATTAAGACGGGGTCTTTGCTTCACATTTTAATAGCTGATATTGCAAAACTTATAATTGGTGCCCATTTTTTTGTGCAAATTTGGTCTTTTTATTGACATTAAACACAAATGTTTAGTCGATCCGTTAACAAATCATTCGGTTAACGCAATTTCATCTTTCTGTACGGTTCCACTCCCAAAGATTTTTGCAGTAGGTAACAAATATACAAGTTTATTTAGACTTTGTTTTTACATATGTATATTGATGACCTTCTTATTGCAAGTGAAGATGAAGAACAGCATGTAAGAGATCTTCGAGTACTTTTCCAACGTCTATCAGATAACGGTCTGAACATTAAGCCAAGCATATGTATTTTCGGTGTTACAAATATTGACTTTTTGGCACATCTCTCTAACATATAAAAAAGGAGCCTAAAATGTGTGTTCGTTGGTAAGGGGTGTTTGAAGAGATATGCCGACCGATCTTTTTGAAATTTATATATGAGATGCCCTTACCTATTGTGGTTGTCATAGTGAAAATCGACGAAAAATGCATGTGGTGTGCGTTTTGCAATGAAGAGGTCTTTCATCATTTTTCCCAAGATGGCGGCGCATCTCTTTAAACGTTTCTGGAGCGTTTTTATCCATGCTTATTCTTCAATTTGAGAGGAATTTGAGAAGCAGGAAATAAGACATGTCTCAACTTGCTAACTATGAAAAACATTATATAAAAAGTGCCTTTTAATAATGTCGATAGGTGGCGCTGGAGTCGAGATATTTCTAAAATCCGTATTTACAGACCAATTTGATTGAAATTCAAAACATTTATTAGGCTCCTAGCCATAAATAGTTTTTGTGAAAATAGTCTTGATAGGTGGCGCTGGAATGGAGATATTTCTAAAATCCGTATTTACAGACCAATTTAATTGAAATTCAAAACATTTATTAGGCTTCTAAACATAAATACTTTGTGTGAAAATAGACTCGATAGGTGGCGCTGGAGTCGAGATATTTCTAAAATCCGTATTTACAAACCAATTTGATTGAAATTCAAAACATTTATTAGGCTCCTAAACATAAATACTTTGTGTGAAAATAGACTCGATAGGTGGCGCTGGAGTCGAGATATTTCTAAAATCCGTATTTACAAACCAATTTGATTGAAATTCAAAACATTTATTAGGCTCCTAGCCATAAATAGTTTTTGTGAAAATAGTCTTGATAGGTGGCGCTGGAATGGAGATATTTCTAAAATCCGTATTTACAGACCAATTTAATTGAAATTCAAAACATTTATTAGGCTTCTAAACATAAATACTTTGTGTGAAAATAGACTCGATAGGTGGCGCTAGAGTCGAGATATTTCTAAAATCCGTATTTACAAACCAATTTGATTGAAATTCAAAACATTTATTAGGCTCCTAAACATAAATACTTTGTGTGAAAATAGACTCGATAGGTGGCGCTGGAGTCGAGATATTTCTAAAATCCGTATTTACAAACCGATTTGATTGAAATTCAAAACATTTATTAGGCTCCTAGCCATAAATAGTTTTTGTGAAAATAGTCTTGATAGGTGGCACTGGAATGGAGATATTTCTAAAATCCGTATTTACAGACCAATTTAATTGAAATTCAAAACATTTATTAGGCTCCTAAACATAAATACTTTGTGTGAAAATAATGTCGATAGGTGACGCTGGAGTCGAGATATTTCTAAAATCCGTATTTGCTGACTCGATAGGTGGCGCCGGAGGCGGAATATTTCTAAAATCCGTATTTACAGACCAATTTGATTGAAATTCAAAACATTTATAAGGCTCCTAAACATAAATACTTTGTGTGAAAATAATGTCGATAGGTGACGCTGGAGTCGAGATATTTCTAAAATCCGTATTTGCTGATTCGATAGGTGGCGCCGGAGACGGAATATTTCTAAAATCCGTATTTACAGACCAATTTTATTGAAATTCAAAACATTTATTAGGCTCCTAAACATAAATACTTTGTGTGAAAATAGAGTAGGGTTTTTATTAATGTGGCACATTAACTTTGTATGGATTCTACTTTGTATGTTAATTAAAATTGATTTAAGAATTCTTTGTTAAGTTTGAATTGTAAAATAACTTGTCCTTTCTTTGTTTTAAAAAATAAAAATTTATTTTATAATCATTAAACCTACAGTCAGTGAAATAACTATGCTCATTATGTATAAATGGCAACGTAAAAATGCAATTGGTATGTAACATATGTACGTCAACTTGTTATTGAGTGCAAGAATGGATTAGCATTGCAATGTTAAGTTGCTTGTACAAATATATGGATGTTCGCGATATGACCAAACACCATTGAACGTCCTCGTTTTTAAAATAGTTAATAGAGCTTCTTTATACTCCCAGTCGCATGTCTTCTTACACGACTTTAATATTAAGCGCTTGCACCTTACTATCAGAACCGGGAACGAAGTTTTCCTCATGAATAATGACAATACGCTGCTGTTTCGCACGCTACACTGAAAATAATGGACAGACCAAAATTAAGGAAAGCGTGCCCTTGTTTTAAAAACCTCAAAATATACTTAAATATAGTAAAATTTACTCAAAGTATGTAAAGTTCCTTTAATTTCAGTATGTCGTACCCTTCAATTTTAGGACGATCGTACTTAAAATAAGAAAATAGATGTCTTATTTTAAGTTCATGACATTTTTCTATATTTTAGTAAAATTGTACTGAAAACAAGTTCATTTTTACTTGGTTTAAGGACAACATTTACATAAACTTTCACCAAGTAAGAATTTTATTCGATTTAAGGATGACTCAACCTTATGCGAACCGACTATTTACTTTACTCAAGCCTTAATATAAGCAGGAAATTAGACATGTCTCAACTTGCTAACTATGAAAAACATTATATAAAAAGTGCCTTTTAATAATGTCGATAGGTGGCGCTGGAGTCGAGATATTTCTAAAATCCGTATTTACAGACCAATTTGATTGAAATTCAAAACATTTATTAGGCTCCTAAATATACATAAATACTTTGTGTGAAAATAGACTCGATAGGTGGCGCTGGAGTCGGAATATTTCTAAAATCCGTATTTACAAACCGATTTGATTGAAATTCAAAACATTTATTAGGCTCCTAGCCATAAATAGTTTTTGTGAAAATAGTCTTGATAGGTGGCGCTGGAATGGAGATATTTCTAAAATCCGTATTTACAGACCAATTTAATTGAAATTCAAAACATTTATTAGGCTCCTAAACATAAATACTTTGTGTGAAAATAATGTCGATAGGTTGCGCTGGAGTCGAGATATTTCTAAAATCCGTATTTACAGACCGATTTGCTTGAAATTATTTATTATTTATTAGGCTCCTAAACATAAATACTTTGTGTGAAAATAGACTCGATAGGTGGCGCTGGAGTCGAGATATTTCTAAAATCCGAATTTACAAACCGATTTGATTGAAATTCAAAACGTTTATTAGGCTCCTAGACATAAACGGTTTTTGTGAAAATAGACTCGATAGGTGGCGCTGGAATGGAGATATTTCTAAAATCCGTATTTACAGACCAATTTGATTGAAATTCAAAACATTTATAAGGCTCCTAAACATAAATACTTTGTGTGAAAATAATGTCGATAGGTGACGCTGGAGTCGAGATATTTCTAAAATCCGTATTTGCTGACTCGATAGGTGGCGCCGGAGTCGGAATATTTCTAAAATCCGTATTTACAGACCAATTTTATTGAAATTCAAAACATTTATTAGGCTCTTAAACATAAATACTTTGTGTGAAAATAGAGTAGGGTTTTTATTAATGTGGCACATTAACTTTGTATGGATTCTACTTTGTATGTTAATTAAAATTGATTTAAGAATTCTTTGTTAAGTTTGAATTGTAAAATAACTTGTCCTTTCCTTGTTTTAAAAAATAAAAATTTATTTTATAATCATTAAACCTACAGTCAGTGAAATAACTATGCTCATTATGTATAAATGGCAACGTAAAAATGCAATTGGTATGTAACATATGTACGTCAACTTGTTATTGAGTGCAAGAATGGATTAGCATTGCAATGTTAAGTTGCTTGTACAAATATATGGATGTTCGCGATATGACCAAACACCATTGAACGTCCTCGTTTTTAAAATAGTTAATAGAGCTTCTTTATACTCCCAGTCGCATGTCTTCTTACACGACTTTAATATTAAGCGCTTGCACCTTACTATCAGAACCGGGAACGAAGTTTTCCTCATGAATAATGACAATACGTATACGCTGCTGTTTCGCACGCTACACTGAAAATAATGGACAGACCAAAATTAAGGAAAGCGTGCCCTTGTTTTAAAAACCTCAAAATATACTTAAATATAGTAAAATTTACTCAAAGTATGTAAAGTTCCTTTAATTTCAGTATGTCGTACCCTTCAATTTTAGGACGATCGTACTTAAAATAAGAAAATAGATGTCTTATTTTAAGTTCATGACATTTTTCTATATTTTAGTAAAATTGTACTGAAAACAAGTTCATTTTTACTTGGTTTAAGGACAACATTTACATAAACTTTCACCAAGTAAGAATTTTATTCCATTTAAGGATGACTTAACCTTATGCGAACCGACTATTTACTTTACTCAAGCCTTAATATAAGGTCATGCTTCCTTATTTTATTTCTCTTCACTCTAATGCAAGCAGACATAAATTCTCTCATCACTCAAAATAAAGCAGCGATAATCATATTTTATTGAACAGTGACATTTGAGTGATGGAATTTCTTTATGTGCTAGAAAATATCTCAAATACAATTATGGAAATTGTTTTCGAAGTGGACAAAGTCTACAAAATTTTGGAATTACTTGATTTATTAGATTTGTACGAATTACTGAAAGGTAAGTGTGAAAATAATATTGTGAAATAGTTACAAGTGCAAACATGTGCCTTAAAAATGTATATGTACATACAGTAAATTTTTGTGCAGCGTGCCTTTCAAAAATACATACATACATATGTACATACATTTACGCAGTTAATTTTTGTGTACCGTGGTAAAAACATAATTTGAGTTAATTATTATTTTAGAAGCGTTTTAATTTATTGCACTATTACCAAAGTTAACTGTTAACTGTACATATGCATGTATGTACATACATATGTATGTTTGAATATATTTCACAAGAAAAGAGGCGCCCCGAACGGTTTTGCTTTGTATTAATTTTTTTTTTAAGAACATAACATTACGGAGAAAAGTTTAAAGTTAATGCAGAGCAGCCACATTAATGAATTATTCCCCAAAGAACTCTTGGGACGCAAAATTATTTTTGAACATAGATTGAAGGAGTGGCAAATAGAACAAAGAGTGGTAATTATGAAATGAAAATCTAAATAATGAAATTACTAATCAAAACTATTTGCAGCGCGTTGAAATTTTATCTTTTTCATCAGAAAGCACAACGCCCGGATCAGGATCAACAGAATCCATTTCTTCTAGTTTTCTTGGTGCGGTAAATGATTTAAATGAAGTAAGTATTTTTTGGGTCTCTGAGTAACTTACAAAAAAATTTAGTAGATTTCGTTAATAGGAATTTTAAAATCTTACGTGAATGGAAGTGCTGTTTTAAATTACTTTGAAAACAATCAAAGTTTATCAACCAAGAGTCGGAAACTTTTAGGTTCCTCGATCACGGAATACTTAATTTATAACAAAATTAAGCCAATAAGATTTTATTTTTCCAATTTAGTGGACAAAATTATACAACTTTTCCCAAAGGAATATAAGGTAATGCATTAAATTAAAAAAAAAATGGATTTTAATTTAGGTTTGCTAATTAATTTACTGTTTACAGGATACTTACTACTTATACAAAAAGTGTAAAAAACCAAGTGGCAATTTATACGCGCACTACCACAACAGCATTTACAAACTACGAAAAGGCCAAGTTTCTGTTAATCCTGAGCCAGCGAAACTACGTTCGTCTTTTTCGTTGAATTTAGATAAAAACCTCAATACAGATTTAAATTTAAACGAAAACGAAGGAAAATATTGGCTTAAAAACAACATTGAACCGTACGATAAAGTGGTAGAATACTGGAATGCTACATACGAGACAAGACACAAGTTTTTTAATTCAACAATTACAACAAACGATATTTTAATAGAGTGGCCAATTCTAAAGCAACAGTTTGGATATTGTTTGGTAAAACGTTCTTTTGTCTATGTGATTATTTAATAACAAGATATATGTTTGTTTCATAGATCGAATGAAACCTAAACACCATTTTTTAATTCACTATTGTATAATAATAAGAGAATCTGGACCATTGATAAATCTTTGGACGTTTTTGTTTGAGGGCAAACATAGATAATTGAAAACGTACTCAAAAAATCGGAAAAAACATATTATTATCTTATTTTTTTCAAACTTTTTACTTAATTTGTTTTATAACTCAGGTGTAGGGATAACCGCACGCTATATATTTGTGTATACATTTCGCAAATAAAGCAAGTAATGGCCAATATACGTAAACATTTGGCTAATGGGCTGACAAACGTCGGTGTGGAATTTCCACCCACAGCTACGACCGCGCAATTGCGACGTTTATTGCAAGATGTAGTAGGGACCAGTCAGGTCTCCAGGATTGAGGTCGAAAGGGGCACCGCCGTCGGAATTGATGCAACTTTCGACACCGCCGCCGCCGTTGCTTCCGATGCCGCCAATGCTGATGGCGCTGCCGTTACCGCCGATACCGCTCATACTAATGGTGATGACACTGCTTATTCTTCAATTTGAGAGGAATTTGAGAAGCAGGAAATTAGACATGTCTCAACTTGCTAACTATGAAAAACATTATATAAAAAGTGCCTTTTAATAATGTCGATAGGTGGCGCTGGAGTCGAGATATTTCTAAAATCCGTATTTACAGACCAATTTGAAATTCAAAACATTTATTAGGCTCCTAAACATAAATACTTTGTGTGAAATAAACTCGATAGGTGGCGCTGGAGTCGAGATATTTCTAAAATCCGTATTTGCAGACTCGATAGATGGCGCTGAAGTCGTGATATTTCTAAAATCCGTATTTACAGACCGATTTGCTTGAAATTATTTATTATTTATTAGGCTCCTAAACATAAATACTTTGTGTGAAAATAGACTCGATAGGTGGCGCTGGAGTCGAGATATTTCTAAAATCCGAATTTACAAACCGATTTGATTGAAATTCAAAACATTTATTAGGCTCCTAGACTTAAATGGTTTTTGTGAAAATAGACTCGATAGGTGGCGCTGGAATGGAGATATTTCTAAAATCCGTATTTACAGACCAATTTGATTGAAATTCAAAACATTTATAAGGCTCCTAAACATAAATACTTTGTGTGAAAATAATGTCGATAGGTGACGCTGGAGTCAAGATATTTCTAAAATCCGTATTTGCAGACTCGATAGGTGGCGCTGGAGTCGGAATATTTCTAAAATCCTTATTTACAGACCAATTTTATTGAAATTCAAAACATTTATTGAGTTCCTAAACATAAATACTTTGTGTGAAAATAGACTCGATAGGTGGCCTGGATTCGAGATATTTCTAAAATCCGTATTTACAGACCAATTTGAAATTCAAAACATTTATTAGGCTCCTAAACATAAATACTTTGTGTGAAATAAACTCGATAGGTGGCGCTGGAGTCGAGGGTTTTTCTAAAATCCGCATTTACAGACCCATTTGAATAAAATTTGAAACATTTTTTAGACTTCTAAACATAAATAAACAACCACTTTGGGTTAAGGAACAGCAATTACCTTATGCAAAAATTACATCTGTAATTATAAATTGTGAAGTCGGACTCTTTTTCTAAGATGTTCCCGGTGGAACAGGAAAGACGTTCCTTATCAGCTTACTACTTGCTTACTATATGCTCTTACTGTAAAAATTTTATTAAAATCGGTTGGGTACTTTTGACGCCTATAAAGGACATACATAAAAATTTTTTCTATTTTATATATAAAGATATATATAGAAAAATGAATTGCCACATGTATGTTACCGCATCACTTGAGAACGGCTGAACAGATTTGGTTGATTTTTTTTGTTGTGCTCACAGATGCCAAGACTTATCTACCATGTACATTTTTTAAGAATTGTCAATACAACGACTGACTAAAATATGTTTGAGACGGGTTGTCACCTACTTGGAAATTTAAACTTAAATAAGTTGATAAGATAAACGAAATATTACAATATGAGTGTCCAGTGGAAGGTATTTGAGAAATCTTTGACTAAGAAATCTTTTTAAATAGGGCATTTTTCCAGACAAAAATCCTTTAAAGGCGCAGCAAAGCACGCCGGGTATTTGCTAGTAAGATATATGAAACTGGCATACAACCTTCTGAAAATAGAGTTGAAGCTATTCAAAATTTCGAGCGACCGAAGTCAATTAAGCAGGCCCAAAAATTTATAGGGATGGTTAATTATTACCACAGATATATTCCAAAAGTAACACAATTTACTGCTGTTATTTATGACTTGATCAACTGGACAAGTAAAAAACGTGATAAAACATTGGAGTGGGATGACACATCAATTAAAGCTTTTGAATGCATTTAAGAAAAATTTGCTTCGACGATATTGTTGAATCATTTTAACAAAGATGCAAAATTGCCTTTAATGGTAGATGCATCCAATACGGCAATTGGTGGTGTCATACAGCAGCATTTTAATAACAAGTGTGAACAAGGTCACCGACCCACAACTGACCTGACCTACACGAATACACGAACATAGACAATGAATTCCACAGGAACATAACTATAAATACGGACGAAAAAATGAAATTAACCAGAACGAAAAATGACCCTGAAGATGGCATAACGCCGAAACCGGTTTGTCTTAAAATCAAACTTGACAAGGGATGACGAAAATTCGTTCCAAAAATAATCAATTTACACCCTGTCGGAAGCAACAACAACGAAAGATCAGAATATCATCATAGAGATCCTTCTACTAGTATTTTTGTTCCAAAGGACCTACAAAATTGTAAATTTTTTTTTGTACGGGTCATGAATAAACATTCTCTTCAACAACCATATGAAGGACCTTTCAGAGATGTTGAGAAAGACAAAAAATATTTTAAGATAGCAATTAATAATGAGAATAAATCTATTCCTGTTGACAAATTGAAACCAGCAACAATTGAATTAATATCAAATCCAGACACTAACAATCACACTAAGATTACTACACTAAACAAGAAAAGAGTTACGTTTAATTTATTTGACAATAATTTTCTTGAAGGGGAAGTATTGTAGGGTTTTTATTAATGTGGCACATTAACTTTGTATGGATTCTACTTTGTATGTTAATTAAAATTGATTCAAGAATTCTTTGTTAAGTTTGAATTGTAAAATAACTTGTCCTTTCTTTGTTTTAAAAAATAAAAATTTATTTTATAATCATTAAACCTACAGTCAGTGAAATAACTATGCTCATTATGTATAAATGGCAACGTAAAAATGCAATTGGTATGTAACATATGTACGTCAACTTGTTATTGAGTGCAAGAATGGATTAGCATTGCAATGTTAAGTTGCTTGTACAAATATATGGATGTTCGCGATATGACCAAACACCATTGAACGTCCTCGTTTTTAAAATAGTTAATAGAGCTTCTTTATACTCCCAGTCGCATGTCTTCTTACACGACTTTAATATTAAGCGCTTTCACCTTACTATCAGAACCGGGAACGAAGTTTTCCTCATGAATAATGACAATATGTACGTATACGCTGCTGTTTCGCACGCTACACTGAAAATAATGGACAGACCAAAATTAAGGAAAGCATGCCCTTGTTTTAAAAACCTCAAAATATACTTAAATATAGTAAAATTTACTCAAAGTATGTAAAGTTCCTTTAATTTCAGTATGTCGTACCCTTCAATTTTAGGACGATCGTACTTAAAATAAGAAAATAGATGTCTTATTTTAAGTTCATGACATTTTTCTATATTTTAGTAAAATTGTACTGAAAACAAGTTCATTTTTACTTGGTTTAAGGACAACATTTACATAAACTTTCACCAAGTAAGAATTTTATTCGATTTAAGGATGACTCAACCTTATGCGAACCGACTATTTACTTTACTCAAGCCTTAATATAAGCAGGAAATTAGACATGTCTCAACTTGCTAACTATGAAAAACATTATATAAAAAGTGCCTTTTAATAATGTCGATAGGTGGCGCTGGAGTCGAGATATTTCTAAAATCCGTATTTACAGACCAATTTGATTGAAATTCAAAACATTTATTAGGCTCCTAAACATAAATACTTTGTGTGAAAATAGACTCGATAGGTGGCGCTGGAGTCGAGATATTTCTAAAATCCGTATTTACAAACCGATTTGATTGAAATTCAAAACATTTATTAGGCTCCTAGCCATAAATAGTTTTTGTGAAAATAGTCTTGATAGGTGGCGCTGGAATGGAGATATTTCTAAAATCCGTATTTACAGACCAATTTAATTGAAATTCAAAACATTTATTAGGCTCCTAAACATAAATACTTTGTGTGAAAATAATGTCGATAGGTTGCGCTGGAGTCGAGATATTTCTAAAATCCGTATTTACAGACCGATTTGCTTGAAATTATTTATTATTTATTAGGCTCCTAAACATAAATACTTTGTGTGAAAATAGACTCGATAGGTGGCGCTGGAGTCGAGATATTTCTAAAATCCGAATTTACAAACCGATTTGATTGAAATTCAAAACATTTATTAGGCTCCTAGACATAAACGGTTTTTGTGAAAATAGACTCGATAGGTGGCGCTGGAATGGAGATATTTCTAAAATCCGTATTTACAGACCAATTTGATTGAAATTCAAAACATTTATAAGGCTCCTAAACATAAATACTTTGTGTGAAAATAATGTCGATAGGTGACGCTGGAGTCGAGATATTTCTAAAATCCGTATTTGCTGACTCGATAGGTGGCGCCGGAGTCGGAATATTTCTAAAATCCGTATTTACAGACCGATTTGCTTGAAATTATTTATTATTTATTAGGCTCCTAAACATAAATACTTTGTGTGAAAATAGACTCGATAGGTGGCGCTGGAGTCGAGATATTTCTAAAATCCGAATTTACAAACCGATTTGATTGAAATTCAAAACATTTATTAGGCTCCTAGACTTAAATGGTTTTTGTGAAAATAGACTCGATAGGTGGCGCTGGAATGGAGATATTTCTAAAATCCGTATTTACAGACCAATTGGATTGAAATTCAAAACATTTATAAGGCTCCTAAACATAAATACTTTGTGTGAAAATAATGTCGATAGGTGACGCTGGAGTCAAGATATTTCTAAAATCCGTATTTGCGGACTCGATAGGTGGCGCTGGAGTCGGAATATTTCTAAAATCCGTATTTACAGACCAATTTTATTGAAATTCAAAACATTTATTAGGCTCCTAAAGATAAATACTTTGTGTGAAAATAGACTCGATAGGTGGCCTGGAGTCGAGATATTTCTAAAATCCGTATTTACAGACCAATTTGAAATTCAAAACATTTATTAGGCTTACTTACTTACTTAATTGGCGCAACAACCGCCTAAGCGATTTTGGCCGAGGTCAACAAAGCACGCCAGCTGTCCCTATCGTTTCCTAACTGGCGCCAATTGGAAGTCCCAAGTATAGCCAAGTCTTTTTCCACTTGGTCTTTCCAACGCAGAGGAGGTCTTCCTTTTCCTCTGCTACCACCAGCGGGTACCGCGTCAAAAACCTTCAGGGCTGGAGCTATTTCATCCATTCGTACGACGTGGCCTAGCCAGCGGAGCCGCTGGTTCTTAATCCGCTGCACTATATCTACGTCATTGTACAGCTCGTACAGCTCATCGTTCCATCGTACACGGTATTCGCCGTCGCAAAGACGCAAAGGTCCATAAATCTTTCGAAGAATCTTTCTCTCGAACACTTCAAGAGCTCTCTCATCTGATGTTGTCATCGTCCATGCTTCTGCGCCATATAAGAGGACGGGCATGATGAGAGACTTATAGAGTATGGGTTTTGTCCGCCGAGAGAGGACTTTACTGTGCAATTGCCTACTCAGTCCGAAGTAGCACTTGTTGGCAAGAGAGATTCTGCGTTGGATTTCAAGGCTGACGCTGTTATTGGTGTTAATGCTGGTTCCTAAGTAAACGAAGTCCTCTACTTTTTCGAAGTTATAACTGTCTACAGTGATGTTTGATCCCAGTCGTGAATGTGCCGACTGTCTATTTGATGACAGGAGATACTTCGTCTTGCCCTCGTTCACCTCCAGACCCATTCGCTTCGCTTCTCTAGCCAGTTTGGAGAAGGCAGAACTAACTGCGCGGTTGTTAAGACCGATGATGTCAATTTCATCGGCGTACGCCAGCAATTGCACACTCTTATAAAAGATGGTGCCTGATCGATTAAGTTCTGCGGCTCGAATTATCTTCTCCAGCATCAGGTTAAAGAAATCGCACGACAAAGAGTCACCCTGTCTGAAATCTCGTTTGGTATCAAACGGCTCGGAGAGGTCCTTCCCGATTCTGACGGAGCTGGTGGTGTTGCTCAACGTCATTTTACATAGCCGTATAAGTTTTGCCGGGATACCAAATTCAGACATTGCGGCATATAGGAAACTTCTTGTCGTGCTGTCGAAGGCGGCTTTGAAGTCGACAAAAAGATGGTGTGTGTCGATTCTTCTTTCTCGGGTCTTTTCCAAGATCTGGCGTATTGTGAATATCTGGTCGGTGGTAGATTTACCAGGTCTAAAGCCGCACTGATAAGGTCCAATCAGTTCATTAACGGTGGGCTTAAGTATTTCACACAATACACTCGACAGAACCTTATATGCGATGTTAAGAAGACTAATCCCGCGATAGTTGGCGCAAACTGCAGGATCACCCTTTTTGTGGATTGGGCAGAGCACACTTAAGTTCCAATCAGTAGGCATGCGTTCTTCCGACCATATTCTAGAGATGAGCTCATGCATGCCCTTAACGGGCTCCTCTCAGCCGTACTTAAATAACTCAGCTGGTAACCCATCGGCCCCGGGGGCTTTGTTGTTCTTCAGCCGTGCTATCGCTTTCCGAATTTCGTCACAGTCGGGTGATGGTACATCGCGTCCATCATCATTGATTGGGGATTCGGGTTCAACATCTCCAGGGTTGCAGTTGCTTCCATTAAGCAGTGTGGAGAAGTGCTCCCTCCATAATTTAAGTATGCTGTGGACATCAGTCACCAGGTCGCCGTTTTCATTCTTACAGGAATTCGCCCCGGTCTTAAAACCTTCTGTAAGCCGTCGAACTTTTTGAAAAAATTTTCGGGCGCTTTTCCTGTCGGCCAGCATCTCAAGCTCTTCGCACTCACGCATTTCGGCCTCTCTCTTTTTCTCACGAAAAATGCGTCTTGCTTCCTTCTTTAGCTCACGATAACGCTCCCGCACAGCTCGCGTTGCGCCCGATCGCAGTGTATCCCTGTAGGCAGCGTCTTTACGTTCCGTAGTGGCGCGACATTCCTCGTCATACCAGTTGTTCTTTCGGGCTTGCTGAAATCCGATGGATTCTTCAGCGGCGGTATGTAGACAGCGAGAAATATGGTTCCACTGCTCGGAAATATCGTTATGTTGATTATTGCCCTCAGAGAGCAGGAGTGCAAGTCGAGTGGCGAAGTGGGTAGCTGTCTGTTGCGATTGCAGCTTTCCGACGTCGAGCTTTCCTTGTGTCCATTTGCGCGCGCTTTTTGCTGCACAGAGGCGCGTGCGGATCTTAGCTGCCACAAGAAAATGATCCGAGTCGATGTTGGCTCCTCGGTTCGTGCGCACATTTAGGACACTGGAAGCATGCCTTCCGTCTATCACAACGTGGTCGATTTGGTTTCGTGTCTTACCATCTGGAGACAGCCACGTAGCCTGGTGAATCTTCTTATGCTGGAACCTGGTACTAAAGACTACCATGTTTCGGGCCCCGGCGAAGTCGATCAGTCTCAATCCGTTATCGGACGTTTCGTCGTGGAGACTGAATTTTCCGACTGTGGAACCAAAGATGCCCTCCTTGCCCACCTTGGCATTGAAGTCGCCAAGCACGATTTTTATATCGTGGTGGGGGCACCGCTCATACGTGCGGCCAAGGAGATCGTAGAAGCGATCTTTAGTCCCATCGTCCTTCTCTTCCGTCGGGGCGTGGGCGCAAATTAGGGAGATGTTGAAGAATCTCGCCTTGATGCGGATTGTGGCGAGACGCTCGTCCACCGGAGTGAACGACAGTACTTTACGGCGCAGTCTCTCTCCCACCACAAATCCGACACCAAATTTGCGCTCCTTTACATGGCAGCTGTAGTAGATGTCGCAAGGGCCTATCACTTGTTTCCCTTGCCCCGTCCATCGCATCTCTTGGATGGCGGTGATGTCAGCCTTTGCTCTGCTGAGGACATCAACCAGCCGGGCAGAGGCACCTTCCCAATTAAGGGTTCGGACATTCCAGGTGCATGCCCTCAAATCATTGTCCTTTAAACGTTTGCTGTGGTCGTCATCAAAAAAGGGGGGTCTCATCCGAGGCTTTGTTTTGTTTTTCATTGGATGTTGGTTTATTACGTGGCGGGTACCAAGCCCTGCGCACAACCCATTGCTGGGGGTTTAAATTTTATATTCGTTTATATAGCGAGCCGCTTGCTCCAAGACAGACGCCCGCTTGCAGCCGCACCTCCTGGTGGACAGACGCTGCGGACTTTAGTGGACCCTTAAACCGAATATATCGGAGTGGCTCCGCTAAAGCTCCCTCTCTATTAGCCGTGACCCATGGCTCCATACGGGTTGGTTACCGTATCTCGCACATGGGTTGCTCACGTTGCCCAGGGTGCACGAACGTGGACGTTAGAGTAGCGATTGAGTACAGCCGTGCAACTGTAACCGCATACCCAGAAGCACCACTGCACCCCATTACACCCCCATTTATTAGGCTCCTAAACATAAATACTTTGTGTGAAATAAACTCGATAGGTGGCGCTGGAGTCGAGGGTTTTTCTAAAATCCGCATTTACAGACCCATTTGAATAAAATTTGAAACATTTTTTAGACTTCTAAACATAAATAAACAACCACTTTGGGTTAAGGAACAGCAATTACCTTATGCAAAAATTACATCTGTAATTATAAATTGTGAAGTCGGACTCTTTTTCTAAGATGTTCCCGGTGGAACAGGAAAGACGTTCCTTATCAGCTTACTACTTGCTTACTATATGCTCTTACTGTAAAAATTTTATTAAAATCGGTTGGGTACTTTTGACGCCTATAAAGGACATACATAAAAATTTTTTCTATTTTATATATAAAGATATATATAGAAAAATGAATTGCCACATGTATGTTACCGCATCACTTGAGAACGGCTGAACAGATTTGGTTGATTTTTTTTGTTGTGCTCACAGATGCCAAGACTTATCTACCATGTACATTTTTTAAGAATTGTCAATACAACGACTGACTAAAATATGTTTGAGACGGGTTGTCACCTACTTGGAAATTTAAACTTAAATAAGTTGATAAGATAAACGAAATATTACAATATGAGTGTCCAGTGGAAGGTATTTGAGAAATCTTTGACTAAGAAATCTTTTTAAATAGGGCATTTTTCCAGACAAAAATCCTTTAAAGGCGCAGCAAAGCACGCCGGGTATTTGCTAGTAAGATATATGAAACTGGCATACAACCTTCTGAAAATAGAGTTGAAGCTATTCAAAATTTCGAGCGACCGAAGTCAATTAAGCAGGCCCAAAAATTTATAGGGATGGTTAATTATTACCACAGATATATTCCAAAAGTAACACAATTTACTGCTGTTATTTATGACTTGATCAACTGGACAAGTAAAAAACGTGATAAAACATTGGAGTGGGATGACACATCAATTAAAGCTTTTGAATGCATTTAAGAAAAATTTGCTTCGACGATATTGTTGAATCATTTTAACAAAGATGCAAAATTGCCTTTAATGGTAGATGCATCCAATACGGCAATTGGTGGTGTCATACAGCAGCATTTTAATAACAAGTGTGAACAAGGTCACCGACCCACAACTGACCTGACCTACACGAATACACGAACATAGACAATGAATTCCACAGGAACATAACTATAAATACGGACGAAAAAATGAAATTAACCAGAACGAAAAATGACCCTGAAGATGGCATAACGCCGAAACCGGTTTGTCTTAAAATCAAACTTGACAAGGGATGACGAAAATTCGTTCCAAAAATAATCAATTTACACCCTGTCGGAAGCAACAACAACGAAAGATCAGAATATCATCATAGAGATCCTTCTACTAGTATTTTTGTTCCAAAGGACCTACAAAATTGTAAATTTTTTTTTGTACGGGTCATGAATAAACATTCTCTTCAACAACCATATGAAGGACCTTTCAGAGATGTTGAGAAAGACAAAAAATATTTTAAGATAGCAATTAATAATGAGAATAAATCTATTCCTGTTGACAAATTGAAACCAGCAACAATTGAATTAATATCAAATCCAGACACTAACAATCACACTAAGATTACTACACTAAACAAGAAAAGAGTTAGGTTTAATTTATTTGACAATAATTTTCTTGAAGGGGAAGTATTGTAGGGTTTTTATTAATGTGGCACATTAACTTTGTATGGATTCTACTTTGTATGTTAATTAAAATTGATTTAAGAATTCTTTGTTAAGTTTGAATTGTAAAATAACTTGTCCTTTCTTTGTTTTAAAAAATAAAAATTTATTTTATAATCATTAAACCTACAGTCAGTGAAATAACTATGCTCATTATGTATAAATGGCAACGTAAAAATGCAATTGGTATGTAACATATGTACGTCAACTTGTTATTGAGTGCAAGAATGGATTAGCATTGCAATGTTAAGTTGCTTGTACAAATATATGGATGTTCGCGATATGACCAAACACCATTGAACGTCCTCGTTTTTAAAATAGTTAATAGAGCTTCTTTATACTCCCAGTCGCATGTCTTCTTACACGACTTTAATATTAAGCGCTTTCACCTTACTATCAGAACCGGGAACGAAGTTTTCCTCATGAATAATGACAATACGTATACGCTGCTGTTTCGCACGCTACACTGAAAATAATGGACAGACCAAAATTAAGGAAAGCATGCCCTTGTTTTAAAAACCTCAAAATATACTTAAATATAGTAAAATTTACTCAAAGTATGTAAAGTTCCTTTAATTTCAGTATGTCGTACCCTTCAATTTTAGGACGATCGTACTTAAAATAAGAAAATAGATGTCTTATTTTAAGTTCATGACATTTTTCTATATTTTAGTAAAATTGTACTGAAAACAAGTTCATTTTTACTTGGTTTAAGGACAACATTTACATAAACTCTCACCAAGTAAGAATTTTATTCGATTTAAGGATGACTCAACCTTATGCGAACCGACTATTTACTTTACTCAAGCCTTAATATAAGCAGGAAATTAGACATGTCTCAACTTGCTAACTATGAAAAACATTATATAAAAAGTGCCTTTTAATAATGTCGATAGGTGGCGCTGGAGTCGAGATATTTCTAAAATCCGTATTTACAGACCAATTTGATTGAAATTCAAAACATTTATTAGGCTCCTAAACATAAATACTTTGTGTGAAAATAGACTCGATAGGTGGCGCTGGAGTTGAGATATTTCTAAAATCCGTATTTACAAACCGATTTGATTGAAATTCAAAACATTTATTAGGCTCCTAGCCATAAATAGTTTTTGTGAAAATAGTCTTCATAGGTGGCGCTGGAATGGAGATATTTCTAAAATCCGTATTTACAGACCAATTTAATTGAAATTCAAAACATTTATTAGGCTCCTAAACATAAATACTTTGTGTGAAAATAATGTCGATAGGTTGCGCTGGAGTCGAGATATTTCTAAAATCCGTATTTGCAGACTCGATAGTTGGCGCTGGAGTCGAGATATTTCTAAAATCCGTATTTACAGACCGATTTGCTTGAAATTATTTATTATTTATTAGGCTCCTAAACATAAATACTTTGTGTGAAAATAGACTCGATAGGTGGCGCTGGAGTCGAGATATTTCTAAAATCCGAATTTACAAACCGATTTGATTGAAATTCAAAACATTTATTAGGCTCCTAGCCATAAATAGTTTTTGTGAAAATAGTCTTGATAGGTGGCGCTGGAATGGAGATATTTCTAAAATCCGTATTTACAGACCAATTTAATTGAAATTCAAAACATTTATTAGGCTTCTAAACATAAATACTTTGTGTGAAAATAGACTCGATAGGTGGCGCTGGAGTTGAGATATTTCTAAAATCCGTATTTACAAACCGATTTGATTGAAATTCAAAACATTTATTAGGCTCCTAGCCATAAATAGTTTTTGTGAAAATAGTCTTGATAGGTGGCGCTGGAATGGAGATATTTCTAAAATCCGTATTTACAGACCAATTTAATTGAAATTCAAAACATTTATTAGGCTCCTAAACATAAATACTTTGTGTGAAAATAATGTCGATAGGTTGCGCTGGAGTCGAGATATTTCTAAAATCCGTATTTACAGACCGATTTGCTTGAAATTATTTATTATTTATTAGGCTCCTAAACATAAATACTTTGTGTGAAAATAGACTCGATAGGTGGCGCTGGAGTCGAGATATTTCTAAAATCCGAATTTACAAACCGATTTGATTGAAATTCAAAGCATTTATTAGGCTCCTAGACATAAACGGTTTTTGTGAAAATAGACTCGATAGGTGGCGCTGGAATGGAGATATTTCTAAAATCCGTATTTACAGACCAATTTGATTGAAATTCAAAACATTTATAAGGCTCCTAAACATAAATACTTTGTGTGAAAATAATGTCGATAGGTGACGCTGGAGTCGAGATATTTCTAAAATCCGTATTTGCTGACTCGATAGGTGGCGCCGGAGGCGGAATATTTCTAAAATCCGTATTTACAGACCAATTTTATTGAAATTCAAAACATTTATTAGGCTCCTAAACATAAATACTTTGTGTGAAAATAGAGTAGGGTTTTTATTAATGTGGCACATTAACTTTGTATGGATTCTACTTTGTATGTTAATTAAAATTGATTTAAGAATTCTTTGTTAAGTTTGAATTGTAAAATAACTTGTCCTTTCTTTGTTTTAAAAAATAAAAATTTATTTTATAATCATTAAACCTACAGTCAGTGAAATAACTATGCTCATTATGTATAAATCGCAACGTAAAAATGCAATTGGTATGTAACATATGTACGTCAACTTGTTATTGAGTGCAAGAATGGATTAGCATTGCAATGTTAAGTTGCTTGTACAAATATATGGATGTTCGCGATATGACCAAACACCATTGAACGTCCTCGTTTTTAAAATAGTTAATAGAGCTTCTTTATACTCCCAGTCGCATGTCTTCTTACACGACTTTAATATTAAGCGCTTGCACCTTACTATCAGAACCGGGAACGAAGTTTTCCTCATGAATAATGACAATACGTATACGCTGCTGTTTCGCACGCTACACTGAAAATAATGGACAGACCAAAATTAAGGAAAGCGTGCCCTTGTTTTAAAAACCTCAAAATATACTTAAATATAGTAAAATTTACTCAAAGTATGTAAAGTTCCTTTAATTTCAGTATGTCGTACCCTTCAATTTTAGGACGATCGTACTTAATATAAGAAAATAGATGTCTTATTTTAAGTTCATGACATTTTTCTATATTTTAGTAAAATTGTACTGAAAACAAGTTCATTTTTACTTGGTTTAAGGACAACATTTACATAAACTTTCACCAAGTAAGAATTTTATTCCATTTAAGGATGACTTAACCTTATGCGAACCGACTATTTACTTTACTCAAGCCTTAATATAAGGTAATGCTTCCTTATTTTATTTCTCTTCACTCTAATGCAAGCAGACATAAATTCTCTCATCACTCAAAATAAAGCAGCGATAATCATATTTTATTGAACAGTGACATTTGAGTGATGGAATTTCTTTATGTGCTAGAAAATATCTCAAATACAATTATGGAAATTGTTTTCGAAGTGGACAAAGTCTACAAAATTTTGGAATTACTTGATTTATTAGATTTGTACGAATTACTGAAAGGTAAGTGTGAAAATAATATTGTGAAATAGTTACAAGTGCAAACATGTGCCTTTTAAAAATGTATATGTATGTACATACAGTAAATTTTTGTGCAGCGTGCCTTTCAAAAATACATACATACATATGTACATACATTTACGCAGTTAATTTTTGTGTACCGTGGTAAAAACATAATTTGAGTTAATTATTATTTTAGAAGCGTTTTAATTTATTGCACTATTACCAAAGTTAACTGTTAACTGTACATATGCATGTATGTACATACATATGTATGTTTGAATATATTTCACAAGAAAAGAGGCGCCCCGAACGGTTTTGCTTTGTATTAATTTTTTTTTTAAGAACATAACATTACGGAGAAAAGTTTAAAGTTAATGCAGAGCAGCCACATTAATGAATTATTCCCCAAAGAACTCTTGGGACGCAAAATTATTTTTGAACATAGATTGAAGGAGTGGCAAATAGAACAAAGAGTGGTAATTATGAAATGAAAATCTAAATAATGAAATTACTAATCAAAACTATTTGCAGCGCGTTGAAATTTTATCTTTTTCATCAGAAAGCACAACGCCCGGATCAGGATCAACAGAATCCATTTCTTCTAGTTTTCTTGGTGCGGTAAATGATTTAAATGAAGTAAGTATTTTT
Organism: Philophylla caesio; assembly: GCA_963971545.1. Classification (NCBI taxonomy): domain Eukaryota; kingdom Metazoa; phylum Arthropoda; class Insecta; order Diptera; family Tephritidae; genus Philophylla; species Philophylla caesio. Next base: position 32,914,939 of record OZ020608.1, on the reverse strand, counting down.
TGGGTCTCTGAGTAACTTACAAAAAAATTTAGTAGATTTCGTTAATAGGAATTTTAAAATCTTACGTGAATGGAAGTGCTGTTTTAAATTACTTTGAAAACAATCAAAGTTTATCAACCAAGAGTCGGAAACTTTTAGGTTCCTCGATCACGGAATACTTAATTTATAACAAAATTAAGCCAATAAGATTTTATTTTTCCAATTTAGTGGACAAAATTATACAACTTTTCCCAAAGGAATATAAGGTAATGCATTAAATTAAAAAAAAAAATGGATTTTAATTTAGGTTTGCTAATTAATTTACTGTTTACAGGATACTTACTACTTATACAAAAAGTGTAAAAAACCAAGTGGCAATTTATACGCGCACTACCACAACAGCATTTACAAACTACGAAAAGGCCAAGTTTCTGTTAATCCTGAGCCAGCGAAACTACGTTCGTCTTTTTCGTTGAATTTAGATAAAAACCTCAATACAGATTTAAATTTAAACGAAAACGAAGGAAAATATTGGCTTAAAAACAACATTGAACCGTACGATAAAGTGGTAGAATACTGGAATGCTACATACGAGACAAGACACAAGTTTTTTAATTCAACAATTACAACAAACGATATTTTAATAGAGTGGCCAATTCTAAAGCAACAGTTTGGATATTGTTTGGTAAAACGTTCTTTTGTCTATGTGATTATTTAATAACAAGATATATGTTTGTTTCATAGATCGAATGAAACCTAAACACCATTTTTTAATTCACTATTGTATAATAATAAGAGAATCTGGACCATTGATAAATCTTTGGACGTTTTTGTTTGAGGGCAAACATAGATAATTGAAAACGTACTCAAAAAATCGGAAAAAACATATTATTATCTTATTTTTTTCAAACTTTTTACTTAATTTGTTTTATAACTCAGGTGTAGGGATAACCGCACGCTATATATTTGTGTATACATTTCGCAAATAAAGCAAGTAATGGCCAATATACGTAAACATTTGGCTAATGGGCTGACAAACGTCGGTGTGGAATTTCCACCCACAGCTACGACCGCGCAATTGCGACGTTTATTGCAAGATGTAGTAGGGACCAGTCGGGTCTCCAGGATTGAGGTCGAAAGGGGCACCGCCGTCGGATATTATGCAACTTTCGACACCGCCGCCGCCGTTGCTTCCGATGCCGCCCATGCTGATGGCGCTGCCGTTACCGCCGATACCGCTCATACTAATGGCGATGACACTGCGGATACCGCGATTGCCGCCGACACTGCCGCTCCTATTGTAACTGCTATGATTTCTGATACCGCCACTGCCGTCACCGCTAGTATGCCTGTTGCTATGAACCTTGACGAAGAAGTTTCATCCGTGCAGAAGCGCTTGGAAATTCTAAAATTAACCAAGGAAATAGAAGAGTTGGAGCGTCGATCTAGTCAGAGGGGGATAGAATTCGGGGACATCGAACACGTCATACCGAAGTTCAGTGGCGACGATGTGTCGCTCACCGTTGGCCATTTCCTCCATGATTTTGAGGAGATCATGAAGGCGACAGGTGCTGATGACCGATTCAGGCTACTGGCTCTCCGTCGCACATTAACAGGAACAGCCAAGGTTTTTCTGACAACGACTTCAGCCTTGAGTTATACGGAACTGATGATGATACCAATACTCTTCTATTATTAACGGCCCATTCGATTGAGGAGTTAAAGGCACTGGTAAGACGTTTCCAAAAAAAATATTTCGTCGCCGGTGCAGTGTCTTCGTCAGCACAAAAAATGCTTCTAAAGATTGCAAGTGAGCAGAAACAAAAACAGAAGTGCTATAACTGCTCGCAGGACGGTCACATTAAGCCGAATTGCCCTTACTCGTTGAGACCGAATGACGCATGCTTCCGTTGTTGGAAGGTGGTGCAAGACCATCGCTCCTGCCCAAACCCGCCGAAAGTTTTGAAGCCTCGAGACGTTGCTGCCGTGTACATGCAAGAAGACGCTGATGTGGCTGGGGCCTTTAATTATGTGAGTATAGTGTTTAATACTGCTAGGGAACCCATAGTTCCTAAATTATTTTCTCTTTTCGATACGGGTAGTCCGGATAGCTTTTTAAGGATGTCACTGGTCCCCAATGACACATTGCAGAAATATATTGTCAAACCGTTTCAAACGTTCAAAGGCATTGGTGGAAAAAATATTGAAATATTATTTTCTTTTAAAGTTTGTATTAAATACTTGTCAAAAATAAAAACAATTGAATTAAATGTAATTGCTGATAAAAATATGACGATGCCAATTATTTTGGGTCGTGACTTCCTAGGGACATTCAATATAAAATTATCAGACGCCGTAAAAAGATTTAGTAAAAATAGGTTAATAGATATAAGAGATGATACTAATTTAAAGATGTGTGAAAGGGCGCAATTTGTAACTGACTCCCAGGCATTTGTCGCTATTGAAAAGCCACACTGTTCCGAATTGGGCGATTCCATGACTGCCGAAAATATTCCAAGGCTGGGTGAATCCACTGCCGCTGACGTACCCGATATTTTTTGTATTAACGTTTCTCTCGACGAGGGGAATATTGATGTATGCCCCAAGCTTACGAAAGGTAACCGTGACGATTTGAAACAGTACCTCAATTCAGGTATAAAATCCGAACCACTCAACTACGAGATGAGCATACATTTAACGACGGACGTTCCTTTCCCCTGTGCTCCTCGTCGTTTGTCTTACTTGGAGCGTAACCAGGTGCAGTCTATCATTGACGAACTTTGCGGGGAGGGCATAATAAGACCAAGTGATTCTCCATATGGTTCAGCCATTGTTCTGGTTAAGAAAAATAATGGTAAAATCCGTATGTGTACAGACTACAGGGCCCTAAACAAAACTGACTGTTAGAGATAACTACCCGTTGCCTTTGATTGATGATTGCGTCAAATACTTACAAAATAAAAGATTTTTCTCTCTTTTGGACCTAAAAAGTGGGTTTCATCAGGTGCAGACGGCACCTAAATCGATACCTTTGACTTCATTCGTGACCCCTAATGGACGATTTGAATTTTTAAAGATGCCATTCGGTCTGAAAAATGCGCCTGCTGTGTTTCAGAGATTTATCCACAATATCTTTCGTGATATGGTCGATAGTAGGAAAATAATCATTTATATGGATGATATCATTATTGCTACTGAAAGATTCGAGGATCACAAAGATTTATTAAAGACAGTACTGGAACGACTCACTTTGCGTGGTTTAAAACTAAATTTAGACAAATGTCAATTTGGATATGACGAAATAGATTATTTAGGATATGCTGTTACTCGAGGGGGCATACGGCCTAACAATTTCCATATCAGAAGTATACAAAACTTCCCGATACCTAGTAATCCTAAGCAATTGCAATCGTACATAGGCCTATTTCGTACTTCCGCCGATTTGTACCGTCATTCTCTCAAATAGCTAAGCCCTTACAGAACCTGGTTAAAAGAGGTTCGCAGTTTGAATTCGATGAAAAGAGCCTTGATGCATTCAATGAATTGAAGTCTAGATTAATAAAGATATATAGCCCGGAAAGAGAAACTGAGCTACATTGTGATGCCAGTAGTATAGGTTTCGGTTCTGTATTATTACAACGCCAAAATGACAATAAATTACATCCAATTTCATATTTTTCCAAAACTCAAGTGCCGAGTCAAAGTACCATAGCTTCGAATTAGAAACACTAGCCATCATATACGCATTGAGGAGATTCAGAACTTATTTTGAGGGCGTACCCTTCACAATAGTTACCGATTGTAATTCATTGACATTGACCCTTCAAAGAATACAACTTAATTCTAGGATAGCCAGATGGGCTCTTGAACTTGAAAATTTCAATTACAAAATTCAACACAAGCGAGGAACTTCAATGGGGCATGTTGATGCTCTGAGTAGGAGGCAAATAGCTTTAATTATTAACACGAATGATATCGAATTCCAAATACAGGTTGCTCAAGAGCGTTATAATGATGTGAAACTACTTAGGGACCGATTAGAAAACGAATGCACCGACGATTATGACTTAATAGACGAACTTGTTTACAAAAAGAAGCAGGACGGAATGAAAGCCTTCTATGTACCTTATGAAACGGAGGATAATGTGATACGAGCAATTCACGAAAAAATGGGTAAGTTATCTGTTGATAAAACACTCAGCAAATTAAAGCTGTATTACTGGTTTCCCAATATGAGATCAAAGGTCGACAAGTTTATTAGGAACTGTTTAAAATGTATAATGTATGCCACACCACCGCAGGTAAAAGAGAGGACATTGTACACTATCCCTAAAACTCCTTTACCGTTTGATACTATTCACATAGACCACTTTGGGCCACTGCCATCGATTAGGTCGAAACGGAAACATATTCTGGTCGTTGTTGATGCCTTTACAAAGTTTGTGAAGCTCTACCCGACTAATTCAACGAGTATTCGAGAGGTTACGGCCGCTCTCGAGAAATACATACTTTAGCTATTATAGCCGACCGAGGCGAATTGTAAGTGATCGGGGAACTTGTTTTACCTCTTTGGAATTCGGCACCTTCTTAAAAAAGCGCAATATAAGTCAAGTCAAAGTCGCGGTGGCGTCCCCTCAGGCTAATGGGCAGGTGGAAAGGATTAACAGGATACTGAAGACAATGTTAGGTAAATTGACCGACGAATTAAATCACGATGACTGGGTTTAGAAGCTTCTCGAGGTAGAGTATGCTATAAATAATTCGGTCCATAGCACTTGCCGAGATACCCCAAGCCGGCTTCTGTTCAGTGTCCAGTGTCCAGTGTTCGGATAAGGAGTTGGCGGCGACCACCCGACAAATGCATTGACGAGTCAGAAAGCGATCCCTTAGAAATTAATATGAAGCCTTCAGTTTCAGAAATGATCGAGGCCCATCAGTTGTCAGAATTGGCCGAGTTGTAAAGCCCTAAGGCAACTTCATTCTATTTAGCTATAAGCCTGGTACGTATGAACACACTATTATAAAAACACTATTGTAACAAGTACGCTCGGGTATAAAAAAAACACAACCTTGTTATCGATTATTATTAACAAACTCATGTAATGGTAAGCCTAAATATAGAAAATAAATGATGGTTGGACACTTCCGTTCTGACCAGCAACTTGAAAACGTTTTCTTATAGAAGGAGATTTTGCTATCTTAACGCATCCAGTGATTAATTAAAAGAAAGTTCGAAGTTTTATATACATTTTTTTCAAACTTTTTACTTAATTTGTTTTATAATGACTTGTATTTTCGACAGGGGCAAAATTAAAAAAGAACGATAATGAGCAACGCTCATATAAAATATGCGGAATGGATTGGTAGAGTCTTAGACTTAATTAATGAAGGTAGAGATATTTGTTTCACATGTTTAAAAACAGATCTACTAAGCCTGAACTGTAAAAAGATTTGGGAAAACAAGAAATGGATTTGTCGGAAATCGGTAAAGGTCTGCGAGCACTTACTGATAAATTTAAACTATGTATGTACATATATGAAAATACGTTTAAGTAATTTAAGTGCTTAGATAGTGAAACTTCGCAGCCTGGTAAAAAGACTAAACGCAAACGAACTGACAGTCCGTCCAATGAAAGCATTGCCATTTCTCAAAATAATATAGTACCTCAACTCTAATCAATTGAGCTTATTAATCGTTTGTCGCCTTCCCCTCTGGCTTAGGGTACTTCTTCATCATAATCTTCAAGAGCTATTTGCCCTCGAGCATCTTCTTCTATACAAAGCCACCTCAATCACTTCCACCTTCTCAATCCGCCTCTATTGTTGCAAAACCTCTAGCACCTTTGAGGTAGTCTAACTGCTCTGCAAAGGAGCTGGTTGTAGTGCCTCTGAGAAAATCGGTTTATATTTCCAGATTTGCTAGGGACACAACATCTAATGAAACAGCCAAAAAACTAATTTCAAATTTTGCTTTAAGTATTTTATACCAAAACGTTAGAGGTTTAAATACTAAAATGAACGATTTATATTTAAAAGGCTTAGACTGTAACTATAACGTAATTTTCTTTACCGAAACCTGTCTGAAACCACATATTTTCAATTCAGAGATCCTTCCTAATCAATAACAAATTTATAGAAATAGCCATAAGGACAGAATCGGTGGTGCAGTTCATTCTTCAGTACCATCCGAAGAAGTAAGTATACCATTCTTTGATTCAACCGAATTTAAAGCAATACGGTTTCTGGTAGGTAAAGGTTTCGTTTATTTAACTGTTTGCTACATACCTCCTAATCCTGATCTATCGTTATATTCTCAACATATTTCACTATTTAGATCTTTATTTTCAATGATTACTTCACATGACTCGATGATTGTACTTGGTGACTTCAATTTGCCAGGCATATCACAAGAACGGTAGAATACAAGATTACGCCTTCCCGACGAAAAATGATGTGAAGCATAATGCGTGCAACGTCAAGAACATGAATTGACTGAGAATCGGAAGAAATTGCAAGAAAAATGTGAGGTTAGGTTCTCTTATGATTTGTAAATTTTAAAGTTTTTACTAATTTCGGCAATTTATGCAACATATCGAGCCTTTACCGCCATTTTAGCGTAAGCGACAAAAACCAAATTTTACAGGAGAAGGTTTTTTTTAAATATTTTTTTTTTTTTAAGAGTGAATGTCGCTTACGATAAAATGTAAAGTCGTACATCTCCATAACTATAACGATAAGCGAAACAATATTTAGCCAGATGACGTATTATCAGTTTTAGAACAGTTCTGCATCAAAAAGTTAATTTTGGAAAAAATGTCGCTTACGTTATTTTCGCGGTTAGGGCTCGATATTTATATTCAAATTACTTCATTTATGCTCTGTGTATGATTGGATACCTTGAAAAAAACTGCTGTGCAGCATTAGGAGACACAAGAAGCTTAACTTGCTACCAAGTGCGCACAGCTACACCTTCACATCATTTTTAGCGAGTTTTATAGCCCCGTATAATTGATAGACTTTGCGATTTAATACTTAACACTGCGCACTTCATGTTTAATAACTTTATTTTAAATAAAATCACTTTAAGCATAGAATTTAAGCACAAACAATTGTATGCTTACATACGTACAAACAAAACCAACCGCGTTTTGTGACGTAGCATACACAGCTGATTCTTTGCTGAGAGCGAATAGCGGTTTGCGGAAGACGCAACCTCTGTATTTTCTAAGTCGTGAGCATATCATGGACTCTCATTGACAACTTTATCGTTCCAAATTCATTAAGGGGTAGGTGCAATGTGTTTTTAGAAGATATGGCTGAACTCTGACTAAATCAAATTAATTTAATTCAAAACAATTTTGGAACAATCTTGGATCTTGTTTATGTTGATGATATATCTAAATAATACATGAATCGATGTGACCCCTTAGTTATTCCAGAGGACTCCTATAATAATGCAAATGTTCCGCATATATTATATTATTTAGAGATTTATTCTCTTTGATCTGTAAATAACTAATCTAAGTTAAGCTCATAAGCAACGGCAACAATTAGTTAAACATCACGCGACCTGAATGTCCACGCTGCCATTGCTCCTATGAACACCATTAGCTTGTAATTTTAATTATAAGTTAATGATAAAATAAAAAATAAAAAAATAATGCAAATGAATTAAATTACGAAATTATAGGTGATTTTGGAAATATAATATAAGCATAAATCAAGTAGAACTAGTTTAGTTTTCGCAAAGGCCAATTTCAAAAATTTAAGGTGTTCTGGAGTACTTTTTTAAAATATTTGCTCAAGCATTATTCATGTATCTTCAGGGGAGTCACTTTGGTTCGATTATGTTTTTAATTTTTAAAAATGACATACTTTCGGTAATAAAATATTCAAAAATTTTATTGTATGCTGATGATGTAAAACTCTTTAGATCGTATCATTCTTTTGAGGATATGTCCTTACTACAACCGGATTTAAATAACACGGCTAACAGGTGTGAAGTAAATAACATGCCACTAAACCTTAAAAAATTTAAAGTAATATGCTTTTCTCGCAGGGCAGTTCAACCAGCTTCTTATGACATATGTAAACATAACCGCAAACAATAAATTTATTAATTGTTGATTTTGTCGGTTGGCGGCGAAAACATATGAACAAAGTACTAAAACAGTTGTCATTCTGGAACAAGTGTACGCGCAAACAGCAATATTCAGTCAGAGTTTAGCTTTGACAGCAAAGATGAATACATGCAATTATACGGAATTTCATACACAGGCAACACCGTCGCCAAAGCGAAGCGAAATCTTGGGCAACTCTCATCTTTTCGCTGACTTTGACAGTTCGCTCATTACAAATTTCGTTTATTTCTGACATTTGTCTGTTGACGGTCGACGTAAATTTTAAAATTTTCCTACAAAATCAAGAGAAATATAAAATTTAACTGAAATAAATGCTGAGTACACAGTTTTTTTTTACTTTTAGCAAAAGAAATGGAGGAAAAGCTAATCGAAGCTTTGAAAGTGCAGCCAAGCATCTTCGACAAAAGCTCCCACCTATTCCGGAATAAATACCTAAAGGATCGGGCATGGCAGGCAGTTGCTGCTTTTGTACGAGTTTCTGGTACGTGTATTTTATTGTACATATGTATATAAATATATTTATGTAAGTTAACATAGTCGCCAGCACCCAAAGTACGCTGTTCCCACGATCAGCCACTACACGTCTCGCAACATCAGCAAAATTGCATTTCGCCATAGTGCCCAATCAGACATTGCACAGCACAACCTAACACCTATGGGAACGTCTGGAGGTGCTTACGCAAGAAAAGCATTTCACAACACAGTGAAATTTCTGTGGGAAACCAAGGCCACGGTCGATACCACCGCACGTGCTTACGCAAGGTATGCGTCGCGGCCAAATAACGAAAGTCTCCTGGTAGCAAGAATGACGAGTGACGGGCAGTTGCATTGGGGTGCTGCTAGCATTAAGACATATTTTAAGAACTGTGTTCGTAGTTAAGTATAGTGAAATAAACTTAGAATATTATAACGTTTAATCCTTGTGTTTAGTTTGGGCAAGTTGGCCCTTTATATTTTTTGGTGTAGTGGATTAAGAGTTGATAACTGGCGCCCGAGCAGGGACCCAGTAGTGAAAAGTGTGGAAAGAAATATTTTGTTAAATATACATGTAAAGGACCAATAAAAGGTTCAGTGGAAAAAAGCCAAGCCAAGGCTAAATAAGGAAAAATAAATTTAAACATAAGATACTTGTGAAGGACCCAATAAAAGGTTCAGTGGGAAAAAGCCAAGCCAAGGCTAAATAAAGAAAAAATAAATTTAAACATAAGATACTTGTGAAGGACCTGAAAAGAGGTTCAGTGGAAAAAAGCCTTAGCTCCTGCTTAACGTAAAGCTGCGAAAGCATCAAAGTGCGCTTGTACCAGAGAATCACTTATGATAATCATCTTGCTGTTGTGAGTATTTTATTGCTAAAATATTGATTTTTTCAGCCAGGATAATGGAAGATCTGAAGGCAACCGTTACCAACTTGACCGGCGCTATCAACGCGATTTTGGAAAAAATGAACTCGCTCGAAAGACGAGTCACCCATTTTGATTCCATAAGCGCCAGCGTAGCAGCAGCCTCTTGCCCTAGGTCAAGTGGTGTTGATAATGTCGAGGACATACCCATTCAGGCTCCAGCAATGGAGTCTGATCTTAAGGAAATAAGTCGCCTTCCTGATTGTGTGAAGGAGCTTCGAGTTTTCGACGGTAACCCCGTTGAATATGTCTCTTGGATACACGCCGTAGAGGCCATCCTATCAGATTTCAAAGTTGTTAAAGGAAAGCCTCTTTTCAGAGCCATAATGCAGCACATCCGGCAAAAGGTACGCGGTACTGCTGATGCCGCATTAGTTTCGTACAACATATTTGATAAAAGCTGGATGAAAATAAAAGAGTGCCTCTCATTACATTATGCCGAGAAACGGGACATTAGAACACTAGAACCCCAGTTGCATCAATTGCAACAAAGGGGTTCTAGGATTGATGAGTTCTACGCCGGTGTGAACCATCAATTTTCCTTGATCATTAACAAGATCAAGACAGAATCCTATACGGATGAAACTGTAAGAGTTCTTGTGGACACTTACCGGAATAGGGCACTGGACGTATTTATACGTGGTCTTAATGGGGATTTATCAAAAATGCTTTTGATACAACGTCCGAAAACGTTACCAGAAGCCTACTTTGCATGCCTAGAAATACAAAATGTGAACTACCGCAACTTTACGATTCATAACTCGCAGACGAACAATCAGGTGGTAATTCCCATTAACAACGTTCCGAGGCCGGATGTCACTTATAGTGGTAGACCAGCCCCAATCCCCCCAAAACCTACGTGGCGTCAACAAGATCGCCGTCCACCATTCGAGGGGCGAGATAGACCCTTTGGACGTGCTCAACCGTCTCCACAAGCGAAAAACCCTCCGGTAGAGAAAATGGACGTAGACCAGTCTATCCAGAGTAGACGCGTAAACTACATGAATCGACCTAATCCGTTTAAACGTGGGGCAACATCCGAGAACCTCCAACGTAAACAACAGAGGTTGTATCATGTCACGACAGATGATCGTGAGGAAGAAGATGACTACTCCAATGCTGAGAAAGATGAGGATTTTCTATCCAACGGCCATCTAGCGTACCATACGTAGAGTATAAATTACCGGATGGCCGCACATTAGATTTCCTTATAGACACTGGCGCGAACAAAAATTTCATAAAGGCTGCTGTAGCGAAAGGGAGTCAACGGGTCAATAAGTCCTTTAGTGTACGATCAGCGGGTGGTTGTGTAGATATAAAGAAAAAGGTGGGCTTGCAATTCTTTAACGACGTCGGTATAACTTCCAATATAACATTTTTTGTCCTACCAGGACTAGAAACATTTGATGGAATTATTGGTGACGATACCCTTAAGGATATCGGCGCAGTAGTTGACAGGAAAAATAATATACTTGCAATTGACAAATACAAAATACCGCTCAAGGCTCGAACATCTAGTGAAGTAAATTACGCGATATCTAAGGACCTCCCACGCGAGGCTACAGAAAGAGTAAGTGAGCTCATTAGAAGGTATGGCGACCTGTTCCTGCCCATTAACGGGAACGAACTGGTGGACACCAGTGTGCGCGCGGAGATACGGACCTCGACATCTGACCCGATTTACAGCAAAAGTTATCCTTATCCCTCTTGCATGAGGGAGGAGGTCGATAGAAGGAATTATTCGGCCTTCGAAAAGCCCTTATAACTCCCCAATATGGGTCGTTCCTAAAAAGCTCAAGCCTACTGGCGAGAAACAGTATCGCATGGTCATTGACTATAAAAGACTGAATACTGTGACTATTGCCGATACCTATCCTATCCCCGACATAAACGCAACCTTATGCAGCCTAGGCCAATCTAAATACTACACAACCATTGATCTGACATCCGGTTTCCATCAGATACCTATGAAAGAATCCGATATCACCAAGACGACATTCTCTACCATGAACGGGAAATACGAATTCTTACGGCTTCCCTTTGGGTTAAAGAATGCTCCGGCAATCTTCCAGAGAATGATCGACGACGTACTTAAGCAATACATTGGTAAAATTTGCTACGTGTACATCGACGATATCATTGTATTCGGAAAAGATACAGATGATCATTTGCAAAACGTAGATAAAGTATTCTCTAGATTGCTTGAGGCCAACCTAAAGGTTAACCTGGAGAAAACGTGTTTCCTTAAAACTGACGTCGAGTTCCTTGGTTATATCATCACACCAGATGGGGTGCGTCCTGACCCTAAGAAGGTCGAGGCGATGAAGCTAATTTTGCCTCCTGAGAATCTGAAGGACCTTAAAAGCTTCTTAGGTATGACATCCTACTACCGGAAATTCATCCGCGACTATGCAAAGGTAGCGAAGCCTTTGACAAATCTCACACGAGGAGAAAACGCTCAAGTAACGGCCAGGGTATCAAAAAAGGTAAAAATAAATATCGACAATGAGGCTATGCAGGCCTTTACCGATTTGAAACGATTGCTCATCTCCGCTGATGTCCTTTCCTTCCCTGACTTCGAGAAGCCATTTAATTTCACGACCGACGCTTCAAATTATGCAATCGGGGCGGTGTTGTTGTACCGTGGGTACAAGGCATATTAGTTTTGCATACAGATTTAGTACCCAATCGCTTACCAAGTGTACATTAACCTTTTTTTTACTTCCGCTTCTTCTTAATGAACTCTAAACACCCTGTTTCGCTTATTAAACAAAGCTGCAGTAAGTCTCCCTTCAAGACACCTCCTCGATCATATGTGAATAGATAGCAAGTTATCGCGGAATTAGGTACTAATTTCGGGGCGGAAGACCAATTTCCTCTCGACGGAGTGGAGCAGATTTTCTTCTTTCTTGATCTGGAGTGTGGAGCAGTAGCAGCAGCATTTAAGTGAAAGTAAAAGGAAAAAATAACCAAAATAAAGATAGTTCATAATTAATGTTCGACTAAGTTCTTAGGACAAATCCTTAAATTGAACTGACAACTGACAACGCGGTAAGAAAAGAGTATTTTTTGTTGTTTGGAGACCGACGTCAGGCCATCACGAATTATACACCCCAATAAGTGGCAGCGATGCACTACTCGTTTTTTTAAACACTACGGCCACCCCTAGGAGCAGCTAAAAAGCAGTAAGCGGCAAAAGGGCGGATTGTAGTTTAACCAGGCCTATATGAAAATATTTTGGTGCTCACAGCTGAACTGGTTTTCACCTATTAAGATAAAGTAAAATTTATCATACGAATATACTTTTTATTATAAACTGGCAGTACTTTTCGATTTGCGGCCCAACTCCTACACCAGAAAATATAAAGAAATAGTGGTATAAAATAAGTTACGTTGGATCAGCATAAAAGCACTTTTGGGAAATTAGAAGAAAATAAACTCACCTCTAATATTTCAATAAAATCATACTTACCTAATCAATAATACTTACTAGTAAATAGTACCTAAATATAATTGAAATTTCGTCCAACTAATTGCATTCATAAACTTACTTGTTAACATACATATATATATATATATATTATATAAAATACCTATGTACAAAATATGCACATAACGTAACACTATGTAAAATAGGTTAAGTCACGCTATTATCATGTGGTGAAACCACACTGGTGCATAAAATAACCTAACTCAACAACAGGTCATATCTTTGATTTCTTTACATTCTCTTACGCTTTCCCTCTCTAACACATAAATTTGGACACTTTTGTTAGTCTTAAAGTTTGGGAGAGTTAAACCATTCATATGCCCTTTTCGTGTTCTCATGCAATGTACTTACTTACTACCGTGCGCGATCGGATTATAGTACCCCTTGCAATCATTTGATATTTTGCGTTTAAACAATTTCTTACCAATTAATATTTTGTTGTCACATAAATGAGCGAGTAAGCGCCTTGCGGCATCGGAGCGGCGGTAACGGCAAAGCAGGAAGGCCTTCTTCGCTTCGTGGGACCCCGCACGACCAGGAATACAAGTAAGTGAACCTTGTTATAATTTTTTGTACGCCGCTGTTATTTCGCTATTCACATACATATGTATGTACATATGTGGGGAGGTGCAAAAAAAGATTTGTTCTTTTTTTTATTTTCCCTAATCTGCGGGGAGACTGCACTTGTGGACCTACATGCGTACATGAATATATGAATAATTTACTCTTCTCATTTAAGTTATTTTGTTACATTTCACCAGCAACATATTAGCTTATGAACACAGCTATGTCTAGGCTACTTGCTTAAATTCTCCTTGCTATATTGTATTTGCGCATTCTCCTGAGTGCTCCACGCATATATGCATGTACATATGTATGTACACATGTATGTATACTAAATTTTTTTGCAATATCTCCTATTAATTTCATTTAAATATGCTTATACATGTGTACATACGTAGATATATGTTAAAGTAAAAGCGGGTCAATGACCACATATACATACAATACCATTGTTGAGGTAGGTTAGGATATTTAGTTTAAAATACACTTAAGGTAATTTGTTAGTATTTGAGAAAATGAATTTGAAATATTGAAATCAATTGTAAAGCGGAAATCTAATTAAAACCGCTATTGGTAGTTTATAGTTCAATAAATAGATTTGAAGTATAACAATGCTTGCTGATGATTGAATTTGGTCAATAAAAATAGTGGTAATATGATGCTGTAAAGGAAAGTTCATTTGGTCTGACTCGCTCGGTTGTTTGGGCGGTAACACGGGGCTTTAATAACATACATAAGCCAAGGTAGGGTGGGTGCAGAACAGCGCTAAGCATTCAATAGACGCTGTTAATTATATATGTGTTTGGTTGACCAGACGCAGGACAGTATTTGGTTTGTGGTACGTAGTTTTTAAGTGTGCAAATAAAACTATTTTTTTTTTGTTAAGGTTGTAGGCTGGTAAGCATGTCGCTTGGTCAATAACTAAGTTTTGACCCCCCCCAAGGCTGAAGCTCCGGGAACAAGCCAGTGCACACGCCTTAGTTACTGACTTTTTGTTTTTTTAGAAAGCCTTCTCGCCGACTCTTTTCCGTCGGATATCTCCATCCCAGCCAACGATCACATAACAGAAAATGGCGCCCAACGTGGGGCCACATTTTAGACAACGGCTCATTTTTTTATAAATAATAGCCCGAATGTATTGTGGTCCCAATAACTTTTCCCTTTTTGGAATATGGTCTTAGTCCATCCGATGTAATATATATTTTTTTTCGAGTCAGTATTTGCATATATGTATATGTATGTAGTAATGTTCGGAATTCTGAGCTTATGGCTAAATGCCTAAAGAACTTACCGTTTTATTGCGTATGTATACTTTGTTTGTATTGCACTTAAGGAATTTTCTTTGATTAATTTGGTCCACTTATGTTGGAATTCTGTTCCTTACAGGCTTGATGCCTAAAGAACTTACCGCGAAAGTTATATATGACCATAACTATTAATCAGAGACATCAATTGCTTCTCACTTTAGGTTTTGTTTGAAGACTTGGATGAATCGAAGCTATAAGGAATTTAGTTGTAATAAGGCTACATGTCAACCAGCTAACCGATAGCCTAGATGCTTCCACGTGCTGAAGGCTTAAAGTTTGGTTTCTCAATTTCCCTTTCGAGATCTTTTCTAGACTTACGATTTGCTTCTTATTATTTTGAGAACTCTTGTTTTATTTACGAAATTTATAGCCAAATTGAAGACTGTAATTGAAGGATGTTTGTAATTTTTGTCTTACATTTCCGCTACATCACCTCAGCCAGGTACTGTTTACTGCCGACTAGTCTGTGATACCCATACCATTTGAGTCCCAAATAGCCGACGGATCAGACCATAATTTACATTTGAAGATTTAGAGTTTTCTTTTCAGTGTCAGCAAATTGAGACTGTTTGATTGTTTTTTATTTTTTTCTGCACATTTTCGAGTGAATTTCGTAGACTTTATCTTTTTTTGAGAAAGATTTTATATATCCGGATTTGGGTTAAATTTATTTGCAATACTTTTTTTTTTTGGAATTCCTCTTGATTTTGTTTTGAGGAAGATTCGTTCACAGAAGTTTTGCCGAAATTTATTTTAAAGAAAATATTTGATGTACCTATTTAGTCTACCTTTTACTTATATATGTACTATATACCCAACTGTTTTACATACTTAATAAGACATGATACAGTAAATTCAAGATAAAGTGATATTATTGGGAAAAAAAAAATATATATATAACCAAATTCAGTACGTATATGCATTCGTATGTTTGCAATGCATACGCAAAGTTAAATTTCCTAGTTATTTTCCTTTTATTGCTAGGGTATGTATACGAGTACATATATCTATCGGCCATCATAAAACTAGATTTCAGTTTAGTGAGTCGTTACCAATTGTGGATACGAGGGTTGTTATTACCGATTTCGGGTAGTTAAAAAAAAAAAAAAGACCAGTTAGACTTACATTTTTTTTCAATTTAATTTTTTATTTGCGAAAAAACAAAAATGTCCTTGCGACACAGCAATGAGCACTTACCCCTTCAGACTAATACGTGCACTATCTGCAGGGAACGCTTTGCCGAGATTGATGATGTACTAGTGACTGCGTGCTCACATTGTTTCCACCGCGCATGCCTTTTGACCTGGCTTAAGCGAAACCAATCTTGTCCTCAGTGCCGTGCGAAATGCAGTAGTAAAGAATTTTATCAAAATACAGGAGCTCGAACTAGAGCCCGGTCAGCCATGCAGTCAGATAATCTCCATGGTAGTAAGGATGTGGACCAGCAGGAGAGCGTACGAAATGATACCCAACCAGCTGAAGGTGCAGCAAGCCTACCAACTGCACCTACACGGGAAAACAACCAAAGCTCTAACGACGAAGAGAACCGCGTTCGCAACCTTGTTTCCGCTATAATCTCTGCCAGACAGGCATCCATGTTTGAGAGCTTAGAAGGTCGTGTCTCACAAGTTATCGAACAGAAGCTTGACAATGTTATGAGTAGCTTTTTAGACCGCTTGAACCTTAACTCTCAACCAGCTCCGCCTATTACTAATGTTAGCCCCAGGCAGAATGATCGCGAGCCTAATGATTTACCGAATAATTCCACACCTTTTTGGCCAAGAGCCATCCCAAATGTGACCAATAATTCAAACCAAGATTTTCACAGACAAATCGATCAGTTCAGATTTAGCGATATGTCAAGTGTGCCCAATTCAGGACGAGTAGCTCAGCTTATTTCCAGCTGGGGTATAAAGTTTGATGGGTCTCCGAAACTGTCGGTCGATAGCTTTTTGTACCGGCTCGAGTGCCAAGTGATTGACACCCTGGGAGGTAACTTCAATTTGCTATGCGAACACATACAAAGCCTCTTTATTAACGAAGCGCAGGAGTGGTATTGGAGATACCGTCGCTCCGTTGAACGCGTTACCTGGCCATCGATTAGCCAAGCTCTGAGAACCAACTTCCAACAGCATCGGAGTGACTTTGAGTTAAAGGAACTGATTCGAAGCAGGAAGCAAGGTACAAATGAGAACTTTGACGATTTTAGAAATGCCGTCCTAAAGCTTGCTGAACCTTTGCAGACGCCTTTGCCGGAAACGGAACTGGTGGAAATCATACAACACAATTTACGACCTCGCGTGCGACAGCAATTATTGTACATCCCAATTACCTGCTTAGCGGAATTGCGTAAGCTTTGCCTTAAAGGTGAAAGCTTATCAAATGAGCTTAACAGATCAGCCAGCGCGTTGCCGGTCGCAAACCAACGACAACATGCGCGTCGTTATGTTAACGAGCTGGAAGGCGAGGACGACCTTGGAGAATGCAAAATCGATGCACTTGCGAGACAGTCACTCAAAAATAAACCCGTGTGCTGGAATTGCCAGGGCGAGGGTCACCGGTACTTAGATTGCCTCGAAGATAGAACCGTCTTCTGCTACGGTTGCGGTGCCGTAAATGTGTACCGACCAAAATGCACAAACTGCAATCCGGGAAACGTGAAAGCGAGCGAGGCATTCAAGTCGAATCCTCGCCAAGACTCACAAAACCAAATGTAAGCACATTACTTATACCTACACGTCTCGACAGTCGTATCAATAACAAACCCTTCGCACACACAATCGTTCCGTATGAGGTCCGTCTGAAGAGATATAATGAAATAAGAGAAAAATTGTTCACTTCTGGTCCTACGCCAAATCGTTCGACTGTCCGCTTAAGAGAATTCTGGAGAAATGTCCGAACTAACCTTAAAACTTTGAATAAATTTGTTTGTTCAATTGGAAAAAAAGCGACAGATTTTAGACCATATGCTAAAATCAGGATTTTGAAATCCGAGCATTTGGGACTTTTAGACAGCGGTGCCCAAATCTCCTGTTTAGGATCGACGTTGGCCCAAGACGTTTGCCAACAAGAAAAGCTACGCCAACACACGACATCGGTATGCACGGCTGATGGAACTAAACAAGTCGTCTTTGGCACCATTGACCTAAATGTATAATTCGAAGGCAAAAATGAGATGACTAAGTTCTTTGTTGTTCCAAACATGTCGCAACAAGTCATCCTTGTTGTAGACTTTTGGAGTAAGTTCCAGATAGCACCCCATATCATCTCCGAGGTTTCCCTTGATGCGAAGGCTGATGAAAATTCGCTTGTCTTGAGTGTTGAACAACACCGTCAGCTGGAAATGGTCAAAAATAGATTTCCGAGTTTTGAAAAAGAAGGGTTAGGAAAAACATCTCTAATGGAGTATTTTATTGAGCTCCAATCCCCTATCCGTCCGATAAAATAGCGATACTTTCCGATCTCTCCCGCGGTGGAAAAGCTCGTCCATGCAGAGATCGATGAAATGCTAAAGTTAGGTGTAATTGAAGAGTCTCCTAATAGTCTATGGTCCAGTCCGATTGTATTAGTAAAGAAGCCAAACAAGGTCCGTCTGTGTTTAGACTCTAGAAAAGTAAATAGCGTAACCATTAAGGACGCATACCCACTTCCTCATATTGACGGTATTCTTAGTAGAATACCAAAGGCTAAGTTTATCAGTTCGCTCGATTTACGGCGAGCATTCTGGCAAATCCCACTTGCAGAAAACTCTCGCGATTACACCTGCTTTACTGTCCCTAATCGTCCGCTTTATCGATATCGCGTAATGCCCTTCGGCTTATGTAACGCTCCACAAGCACTTTGCCGCTTGATGGACCGCGTTATCCCTCCCCTACTAAAAAACCAAGTATTCGTTTATTTAGACGACCTTTTGATTCTGTCGGAAGATTTCGACACGCACATGACCATACTGTCTGATGTTGCTCATCACTTGAGGAAGGCAGGATTGACCATCAACGTAGGGAAAAGCAGGTTTTGCATCAGCGAAGTGAAGTACTTGGGATATATCGTTGGCAACGGGACGCATCGAAAAGGTTCCCTCAATGTTGTCCCCGATAGCCTATCCCGTCAAAATTTTGAATAAGTCACAGAAATAGAAGTCCGTCCGTTAGTTGATTTACAGTCGTCCGAGTTTGAGTCCGAGGAATACAAAAGGTTGGTAAACCATGTCCGAGAAAATGAGAAGTGTTTACCTGACCTCCAAATAATAGACAACCACGTATATAAAAGAACCGAACAACCAGACGGAAATCCAGAACGGGAAGCCTTCAATTGGAAACTCTGGATCCCAAAACCCTTAGTCCGCCAAGTCATTGAAAACGCCCACTGTCCGCCAAACAAATGCCACGGAGGCATAGCAAAAACATTGGAACGTTTACGATTAAACTTGTACTGGCCCAACATGACAGTTGACGTCAAAGAGTATGTTAGCCAATGCGATGTCTGCCGAAGGAGCAAAGCGCCCAATTTAACGCTTCGAGCTCCTATGTCCGCTCAATACACTGTCCAACGCCCGTTTCAAAAGTTATATATAGATCTACTTGGTCCATATCCGCGATCACGTCAAGGCAATATTGGTATAATAATTGTACTGGATCACTTAACCAAATTTCCTTTTTTTACAGCTATTCGTAATTTTAATACTCCGACTGTCTGTAACTTTTTAAAACAACAAGTTTTTAGTACTTTCGGAACACCCGAAATTATTCTCAGTGACAACGGGAAACAATTCAAATCTGCTCAATTTAATAACGCGCTAACTGAACGTGGTATAAAGCATGTTTTCACCGCCTTGTATAGCCCGCAAGCTAATGCTAGTGAACGAGTTAACCGCTCCGTAGCTCATACCACCAAACAATTGGCTGTTCACCATATTTTGCTGTATTTGGCCAACAGATGCTAGCACATGCTGACGAATATTCGCTTTTACGCAAACTCGGAACGCTCGATGAAAATAGCTTGGACCGAACTGACCGTCTTAATCTCATTAGGGTTACAATTGCAAACAACATAACAGACGCGTTCGAAAAATCAGCCAAACGTTACAACTTGAGAAGTTCCTCAAAGAATTTTAACACAGGAGACATCGTCTATCGGCGAAACTTTTCCCTAAGCGACGCAACAAAAAAATTCTGCGCTAAATTGGCACCAAAGTTTTTAAAGGCTAAGGTAATTGCAACAAAAGGTCACTGCCTGTATGAGCTGGAGGACGAACAGACAAAAAGGCGAGGCATTATCATCGAAAAGATTTGCAAGACTCCAACAACTGAGATAACACCGCACCAACACCTTAGGTGGGGGAGTGTGTACCGTGGGTACAAGGCATATTAGTTTTGCATACAGATTTAGTACCCAATCGCTTACCAAGTGTACATTAACTTTTTTTTTACTTCCGCTTCTTCTTAATGAACTCTAAACACCCTGTTTCGCTTATTAAACAAAGCTGCAGTAAGTCTCCCTTCAAGACACCTCCTCGATCATATGTGAATAGATAGCAAGTTATCGCGGAATTAGGTACTAATTTCGGGGCGGAAGACCAATTTCCTCTCGACGGAGTGGAGCAGATTTTCTTATTTCTTGATCTGGAGTGTGGAACAGTAGCAGCAGCATTTAAGTGAAAGTAAAAGGAAAAAATAACCAAAATAAAGATAGTTCATAATTAATGTTCGACTAAGTTCTTAGGACAAATCCTTAAATTGAACTGACAACTGAGAACGCGGTAAGAAAGGAGTATTTTTTGTTGTTTGGAGACCGACGTCAGGCCATCACGAATTATACGCCCCAATAAGTGGCAGCGATGCACTACTCGTTTTTTTAAACACTACGGCCACCCCTAGGAGCAGCTAAAAAGCAGTAAGCGGCAAAAGGGCGGATTGTAGTTTAACCAGGCCTATATGAAAATATTTTGGTGCTCACAGCTGAACTGGTTTTCACCTATTAAGATAAAGTAAAATTTATCATACGAATATACTTTTTATTATAAACTGGCAGTACTTTTCGATTTGCGGCCCAACTCCTACACCAGAAAATATAAAGAAATAGTGGTATAAAATAAGTTACGTTGGATCAGCATAAAAGCACTTTTGGGAAATTAGAAGAAAATAAACTCACCTCTAATATTTCAATAAAATCATACTTACCTAATCAATAATACTTACTAGTAAATAGTACCTAAATATAATTGAAATTTCGTCCAACTAATTGCATTCATAAACTTACTTGTTAACATACATATATATATGTATATATATATTATATAAAATACCTATGTACAAAATATGCACATAACGTAACACTATGTAAAATAGGTTAAGTCACGCTATTATCATGTGGTGAAACCACACTGGTGCATAAAATAACCTAACTCAACAACAGGTCATATCTTTGATTTCTTTACATTCTCTTACGCTTTCCCTCTCTAACACATAAATTTGGACACTTTTGTTAGTCTTAAAGTTTGGGAGAGTTAAACCATTCATATGCCCTTTTCGTGTTCTCATGCAATGTACTTACTTACTACCGTGCGCGATCGGATTATAGTACCCCTTGCAATCATTTGATATTTTGCGTTTAAACAATTTCTTACCAATTAATATTTTGTTGTCACATAAATGAGCGAGTAAGCGCCTTGCGGCATCGGAGCGGCGGTAACGGCAAAGCAGGAAGGCCTTCTTCGCTTCGTGGGACCCCGCACGACCAGGAATACAAGTAAGTGAACCTTGTTATAATTTTTTGTACGCCGCTGTTATTTCGCTATTCACATACATATGTATGTACATATGTGGGGAGGTGCAAAAAAAGATTTGTTCTTTTTTTTATTTTCCCTAATCTGCGGGGAGACTGCACTTGTGGACCTACATGCGTACATGAATATATGAATAATTTACTCTTCTCATTTAAGTTATTTTGTTACATTTCACCAGCAACATATTAGCTTATGAACACAGCTATGTCTAGGCTACTTGCTTAAATTCTCCTTGCTATATTGTATTTGCGCATTCTCCTGAGTGCTCCACGCATATATGCATGTACATATGTATGTACACATGTATGTATACTAAATTTTTTTGCAATATCTCCTATTAATTTCATTTAAATATGCTTATACATGTGTACATACGTAGATATATGTTAAAGTAAAAGCGGGTCAATGACCACATATACATACAATACCATTGTTGAGGTAGGTTAGGATATTTAGTTTAAAATACACTTAAGGTAATTTGTTAGTATTTGAGAAAATGAATTTGAAATATTGGAATCAATTGTAAAGCGGAAATCTAATTAAAACCGCTATTGGTAGTTTATAGTTCAATAAATAGATTTGAAGTATAACAATGCTTGCTGATGATTGAATTTGGTCAATAAAAATAGTGGTAATATGATGCTGTAAAGGAAAGTTCATTTGGTCTGACTCGCTCGGTTGTTTGGGCGGTAACACGGGGCTTTAATAACATACATAAGCCAAGGTAGGGTGGGTGCAGAACAGCGCTAAGCATTCAATAGACGCTGTTAATTATATATGTGTTTGGTTTACCAGACGCAGGACAGTATTTGGTTTGTGGTACGTAGTTTTTAAGTGTGCAAATAAAACTATTTTTTTTTGTTAAGGTTGTAGGCTGGTAAGCATGTCGCTTGGTCAATAACTAAGTTTTGACCCCCCCCAAGGCTGAAGCTCCGGGAACAAGCCAGTGCACACGCCTTAGTTACTGACTTTTTGTTTTTTTAGAAAGCCTTCTCGCCGACTCTTTTCCGTCGGATATCTCCATCCCAGCCAACGATCACATAACATTGTCTCAGGGTGACATAGGTAAAGACAAACCTATCGCATTTATTTCTCGATCGCTTAACAAGACCGAAGAAAACTATGCTACAAATGAGAAAGAGATGCTTGCCATAGTATGGGCACTAGACAACTTGCGGTCCTATCTGTATGGGGCGAAAAAAATCAAAATTTATACTGATCATCAACCACTAACTTTCTCTTTAAGCTGCAGGAATTATAATAAGAAATTGAAGCGTTGGAAAGCGCGAATTGAAGAATATAACTGTGAGATCATCTACACACCAGGAAAAGCCAATGTGGTCGCCGACGCTCTCTCTCGCCTCAGAACTGAAGTGAACGCCCTATATGTAGGTCAAGAATCTCGATGCCATGACTACCGCAGATATTACGTTTCGCTGCCCAGTTTGGACAACGTGAACCTCATGACCATACTCAAGGGTTGCCTAAATCCCAACGTAATTAATGGTATAAAAATTCCTAAGGAACTCCTCCATTTATTGCAGAGCGTTTACGTAGGTAACTTTCACAGGTATAAGATTCGAATTACGCAGCGAGTAGTGGAGGACGTGACAATAGTAGACAGAGTTTTTGATATAATTGAACAAGAGCATCGCCGAGCACATAGGAATCCTAGGGAAAATAGGGAGCAAATCCTTGAAAAATATTATTTTCCAGGCATGGCCAAACAAATCAGGAACTATGTTGCTCAATGTGACGTTTGTAAATTGAACAAATATGACAGACACCCGGCAAAACCGCACCTTCAGCCAACACCAATTCCTAATTACCCTTCTGAGATCTTGCACATTGATCTCTTTGAAATAGAAAAACAGAAATTTTTGAGCTGTATAGACAAATTTTCAAAATTTGCAAAACTATTTCCCATTAAAAATAAATCGTCTATATACCTACGCAGGAAATTAACGGACGTCTTGCACTACTTTTCCGTACCGTTGAAACTGGTCATGGACAACGAGCGAGGATTCCTTACCCCGCTCGTACTTAATTACATCAGGTCTCTAGGTATAGAAATCTACCAAACACCCACTCAGCGAAGTGAGGCAAACGGCCAAGTAGAGCGACTTCATTCAACCTTAATCGAAATATATCGCTGTATCACAGGCGACTTAGCAAGACTATCCCCTAAGGAGCGTGTGTCTATAGCTGTAGATAAGTATAATAACACCATACATTCCGTTACAAAAAATAAACCCGGAAACATATTCTTAAATAGGACAGCTAGGATCAACTACCAAAATTTGACAGAGTTCAGAGATCAAACCCATGAAAATATAAAAGCCCTGCTATTGCATGAGCAAGAATCCCGAAATGCAAGAAGGAATGAGAAGCGATCGGCACCAAAAGAATTTAATAACGGCGAAACCTTGTTCATAGCTAACAAGCAAATCAAAGCCAAACAGAAACCTCTTTTTAAAAAGGAGACTGTCGCTGAAAATAGAAATGCGACTATAGTAACCGAGAGTGGTAAAAAATTCCACAAATCGGACGTGAAAAATGTGTAAAAGCACATGATAACATTGGTCAAAAGGTAGAAAGCGCTGAAACTCTTTAGACCCGGCGGTTCGGGATTCAAACGTATGTTTGTATTCGATGAAGTCAGAGTGGTTCAATTCCACACATCTCGGTGGTCCGAGATGGCTGATTCGAAGGGGTTCAACTCCTCCATGAAGATCTATTGCTTTATTGCGTGAAGCCACCCGTACCATGAGTAGGTCATTTGCAATTATAAACGCTTATGATTAAAAAGGATACCCGCGGGCCTTCGAGTGTCAATTATACCTATATTCCAATGCAATATCAAGAAATGTAAAATACTATGAAGTATGATTACAAATAATTTGCGTCAATTCGTGCAAAAAAGTACATCAGAACGAAATCGCAAAAGCACAACAAAGACAATGAAATACTATAACAAATAAGTAAAACAAATTCAAAAATCAACATAAATTCGAGATAAGGGAATATTTTGTAGTTGACTTAAATTAAAACACAAAGCAGGTTTGGGTTTAATTTCAGATGCAGCTAAAAATTCTTTTTCTCTCACCTTAAATTTAAAAAAAAAAAAAAAAAAAAAGAGACACCTGATATTCAATTGAAATATATAAAAAATTAATAAATAATTATAAATTGAAGAAATCAGGAATAAATAAGATCCAGAAAGGGAAATAACTTAAATACTTGTATGAAAAATATAAACAGTTATTTTTAAAATATTTTTCACTTCGACACAATTTCAAATAGAATTTTTTAAATTTTGAATTTTTTCTTAAAAAGGAAAAATAATATATTTCTTTTGAATAAAGATTGAATATTAAAAGATTTTATTAACGAAATAAAAACTCATACTAACAAAAGCACCAAAAGCAAAACTAACCAATTTAAATTTACATCGTTTCGCTACTGGGTGCCCAAACCCAAATTCTAATAATCCTTACTAACTCTTTTCCTAACCCCATGCAACTCAAACTTAAGACTAAGAAGAAAATAATCGAAGAGTAATTTTGATAATAACTGTAAAACATATTAGGATAACTTAAGAAGTAATTAAAATGTCTTTCAAATTTAAGAATAATAATCTCATTTTAACTGTGCTTGTATTTTATTTAAACAAATGGAATTAAAAATGTAAAGTCTAGAATAAAACATTAATTAAGAATCCAATTTATAGTACCCACTCCTAAGTTTTTAAGTAAATGAAATTAAAATTTAAAAAGTTTAGAATAAAATATTAATTAAGAATCTAATTCATAGCATAAGCCTATGCGCAACTGCGCACTCCTACGATGTGTTTAAGATAGATTCACCACTGGTTACCATACGAGATGGGTATGGATGGATCATCGATGGACATTTTAAGCTCATCCATGCAGCTAACCTAGACCGCTACGAAATGGCCACGAATCGACTTGAGCATGCACTAGTCAACTTAAACGAAACAACAGCAGTCACTGAGGTACTCTTATTCCAGTTGGGCAGAATCCGCACTCACCTAAGTGAACTAAGAGGGAAAAAATCAGTTAGATCAAAGCGATCGATCAATTGGATAGGGTCAGCCTGGAAATGGATCGCTGGCTCTCCAGATGCCACTGATTGGGACGAAGTCCTGCGAAACGAAAATGCTCTAAACCAAAACAACGACCAACAGTACAAGGTAAATGACGCAATTTTTAAAAAAACTGATGAGTTATTGCAGAAGCTAAATGGCATTGTGGTCGCCACCAACGACATCCTAAACCGAGGAAACCTAGAAAGAGTCTCGCAGGAAACCCAACACAAAATAACTCTCCTGAGGGAAGATGTGAACGAGCTGATCCGTGCCTGTCAGATGGCTAAGGCTGGTGTCGTCAATACCAACCTCCTGAGCAAAGAAGAAGTTAACCAGCTTGTCAGTGAGATCGACGTTCTCCCATATAGCAACGCTATAGAAGCCATTGAGTATAGCAAGCCATCGATCTACACTAACGGCACGCTCCTTCTGTATGTGCTATCCCTGCCCAAAGTGACAGATACTAGGTTTAATCACTTGGTTGCACGAGCAAACATCCAGGATGGTCATCGAGTGGAATTGGCATATGGAACAATTTTGACTAACAAACACGAGACGTACGGCATTAAGGAGCGTTGCTTGCAGCTCAGCTCTGCATTGGTCTGTGAGCGGAAATCCTTGGACCTACTGCGGGAAACCGACTGCATAGCCCGCCTACTCAAAGGAGGTCATGCAAGTTGCAGCTACTTGACCTACAATGAATCTAAAGTTGAAATCATCAAAGAGGACACCATTTTCCTCGACAACTTCAACGGCAACGTGGGGTCAGGTAAATCCTTTCATAATCTAAACGGTTCTTACATTCTTCAGATAGACAACGAAACAATAACAATCAACAACCAAAGCTACTCGAGTACCACCATATCTGGAGCACAAGTGCTCCCGCCTGTACTGGCCAGCATAACAAATCGAAGCGTGGCCCTTAACCTTAATCTTGTACACGAGATGACCACGGGCAACATCAAACTACTTGGCCACCTAAGGGACAAGGCCAATTGGTTCGCAGTTATGGAAACCCTTGGACTGGTCACACTTGTGCTGATGATTTGGGGTATCTGGTGGAAGATTACAGCAAAAATCAACATTCCCGAGCTGAGGATATCCGTTCCGGTTGGGAGAAATAACGTCCAACACACCGAGGACTCACCTTTGCCACGTGATCTGCGGGACGCAGATTTTTAAGAGGGGAGGAGTTAACATAGTCGCCAGCACCCAAAGTACGCTGTTCCCACGATCAGCCACTGCACGTGTCGCAACATCAGCAAAATTGCATTTCGCCATAGTGCCCAATCAGACATTGCACAGCACAACCTAACACCTATGGGAACGTGTGGAGGTGCTTACGCAAGAAAAGCATTTCACAACACAGTGAAATTTCTGTGGGAAACCAAGGCCACGGTCGATACCACCGGACGTGCTTACGCAAGGTATGCGTCGCGGCCAAATAACGAAAGTCTCCTGGTAGCAAGAATGACGAGTGACGGGCAGTTGCATTGGGGTGCTGCTAGCATTAAGACATATTTTAAGAACTGTGTTCGTAGTTAAGTATAGTGAAATAAACTTAGAATATTATAACGTTTAATCCTTGTGTTTAGTTTGGGCAAGTTGGCCCTTTATATTTTTTGGTGTAGTGGATTAAGAGTTGATAACTTGTATATATGTGATGATTTACTAAAGGCTTTTTCTTTAATAATAGAAGAGCATTGCAGAGCACGGTGGAAATCACTTCGTGACCGGTTCGTGCGGGAGGTGGCAGCAAATCGTCCACGTTCAGGAGAAGCTGCAGGCGAGAAGCCGGAGTGGTGCTACATGGAAACAATGCGCTTCCTAGCAAAACACGTTGCGCCAAGAAAGTAAGCTAAATACACACTTCCCTACATATTACTTGTATGCATATACACACTCGTACGTGCACACATTTTTGTAATAATAGAATAATAGTGGTATTTTAGAGTAGTTGTCTTTCTTTAAACTAAAACCTGTATACTAATATGTTGTATTATATCTCAAAACTATTCGTACATAAGTATATCCTAAAACTAAAAACATCTACTTATCTTATATGGTGTACGTAAAACTGTCCTCTTCATACAAATAATATAAATAAACAGAAAAACGCATTTAGATATTCTCAGTCATGTGCATCCAAATGACCAAGGTAACATTGGCCGTTAAGTGCGTCTTAAGGAAAACCCTTGAGTAGCATGTTTTGTTTTCCTTCCTTAAGAGTTTAACAAAATTATGTATACTGGATGCTTACAAATAGATAAACAATGGTACCTAGGCACACCAAAGTATGTATATACATACATACATATGTACATTCATAAAAAATTAAAAAATATTCAGAAACATGTATGTATGTACATATGTATGTAGGTACATACGTCTAGGCAAATATGTGTGTATAGATATGCGTGTTTGCTGTTTAAAAGAATTAACAAGTAGTTAATTACTATGTATGCTACTATATGCATTTTTATTTCTTTTCTTTACAGAACATTTACAAATTTGATGTTCGACGATGAACTGCCGTCGTGTAGTAATTCTCCACAAGCGCCGGAGATAGAAGGTGGCGAAATGATGCAGGATTTGGTGGAGGTGGTTGAAGAGTCACCAAGTGCAAGCACTCCTGCAGGAAGGAAGCGAAAGCGTTTCGACGACTCGCACGAGCGGTTCGATAGGTTATGTGGGACGATAGAGTCCGTCATTTCGAAGAAGGTCTCCTACACCGAGTCCGAAAATAGCGCCTTCCTGCAGATGCTGGACGAGTGCTTGCAAAAGAAGCCAGAAGACGTACGCGATAGGCTCAAAATAGAGCTACTTAATCACGCGTACAACAGCAACTAAAATTGTATTGTAGATATATACATATCTAGCTTTTAATATATATATATTTTTCTTTTTTGTTTTTGTTTTCATACATACATATATACTTACATATATGAACATCTGTGTATATTTAGTGAAATATTTATGTACCTAAATGCGTACCTGATAAAAAAAATAAATGGACTGAATTATTTATAAATTGTAATTCTTATTCTTCAGAAATATAGGTAGTGATTTGTTACACTGGTTTTGCTCAACATAAATATCTAATTTGTGTTTACATATGGTTTTCGTTTTTCTTGCAGGCAATGCGGCTTACAAATGCGTATGAATGTATGTACATACGTAGTGTTATCGACAAAAATTTATACAACTGGATCACCCTAAATGATCTATATATACTACATACATACGTATACTCGTATGCTTGTACATGCAAGTAAAACAATTCCTTTAGAATTTGTTTAAAAAATTTTATTTGCCTTGTAATTTACAAGGGCAGCCGGTCTCAGCGGAAGCGTTGAAATAACAAAAAACATAAGAGCGACGCTAGCGTCTAAATACCTACACTACTTTGCCCTAACTTTAGTCGCTGCACGTTGTTGGCCGCGTGACTTCTTAGTTGCTTACACCAGCAACTGTTTACCCAATTCTTTGCTGTCTTGCGTTTCTTTTGTTGTTGTCACGCGCAAGGCTAAAAGTGTTCGATCAGCATAATGGCTGGATGCATAATTAATGCGGTAATGAGTTCTTATTAACGTGTAAAGCTGCAGACGCGCCGTCAGCGAATTCGGTGCAAGCGATATTTTGGCCGGATGTTTGGTTACCTGTGTTAACTACTCCCCCTCTTGAAGTGAAAGCGTCCCCGGTTTCCTTTATGATGTTCTTCAGTACTACCATATTTCTCAGTCGTTTTCGCAGAAATATTGCTATGCTCACAGCTGTGGATTAGCAGCAAGGCGGTTCCCGATTGTATGGAGCGGGTTTCAATAAGATTCTGCAGGTGCGCTGTTGGCGATCCAACCAATTAGTTTAGCACGGCGAATTATTTGTACAAATTGCCGAGGCTTTTAAATCTTTATTCAAGGAGTAAAGTTACATTTCAAACAAGTTCATATTAAAATATTATGGTAGAAGTACTTACATTTGGTTTTCCCAACCGCTTTCTTTCAATCTATTTCTTCGAATCAAACCAGAGATCATTCAAATGAATCGTATGACTTTAGCGAGGGTTGCCATTAGGCACAAAGGAAAAACCAAAGGTAAGCTTACAGTGCGTCTACACTTTTAAGTTTTATTCTATAGATGGTAACGGAGACTCCAACATGCGCTATGTGCCTGAGAATTCTATTTTCTACATACATAGTTCTGAATTTCTACATATGTAATTCTTTTTTAAATACTTTTGTGTATACACTGCTAAAAACGTTATGTCATGCAATTCTGTCTTATCACACTGTTATTACCTCCACAATACGACGCAAATTTTTGGTATATAGGCGAGTTCTGCAAAACCCAACTATCGTGGCTCGATCCGGGAAATCCAACAAATATATTAATAAATTTTTTATTTTCATCACAAATGGCCTGCAAAGTAAGCGTAATGTTGCCTTTTCTATCAATATAGTCATCTTTCCGTTAAGCTGGAGGATCGATGACGATATGCGTCCCATCAATGCAGCCTATAATTTGGAAACGATATATAATTCCTACATTAATTTTGGTTTTTACTACTTACCTATTGCTTTTGCAAAGCCGCATTTTCTGCCAAAAAAAAGTGCCGATTCCCGTTTTTTCTCCTCGGTGGACCATCGTATTACCTCTGGGCTCAAACTGCTAATGAACATTGTAACTCTATTAACAATGCGAGAAACGCTCGACAGTGATATATTGAAGCGGTCAGACAAGTCACGAAAGTTACATGCCTCATGACCGGCGAACCATAAAAAAATTGCCATGTTTGTCTTCCCTGGTAGCCGCTTATCGACGCGAAGGCTTTTGTAGATCTCGCTTTCCTCAAATTTTGCAGACAAATTTAGATATAATTCCTTGGATATACGAAAGTGCATCTTGAATTCTTCCTCCGTATAAGTAAGCACTACTTCCTCCAAGTAATTTTTAATCCTATTCCTCTTCTTCCTCTCCATCTCTCTCAATAGTGCCTCTTATAAACCCTCATCTTCGCTGTTAGAATCATCCAAAATCATTTCATAAATGTCGTCATTATCAGAATCACTTGAATCAGTTGATGAATCCATCAGCTCCGCCACTAAAGTGTTAAAAACGTCGCCATCTTCAGAATAACAAGCACTAGCGGTATTTACCTGGAAAATAAATGCTTAGTAGAACTCATTTTCATTTTTTTATGTATTGGCCCTTGGTGAAATTTTGCTTACCACGTCCGTTTGATCAGCCATGTTAACTGCGTCGCCTGCCGAGTCTGCCGCTGGATTATTGGAATCAGAAATTATCAAAACATTCACCTATATACAATTTTCTTATAATTTGTATACCACAAAATGTATGCAATATATTTACTTCACCACGTCCAGCTGAAGTTGTTGCCAAGGAATGCGTTGTAGCTGCACCAGAAGCACCACAAACTCTTTCATCACTAATCTGCAAGAAATATTGACAAATGTATGTATAAAATACATGCACACATGCACAACCACGATAAACACTTACGATTTCAATTATTTTCTTGCCACCTTCCATTTCAATTTATGTACGTTTTAAGGTTTTTCGATTATTTTCACTCTTTGTGTATTAATATTTTCTAACAAAAGTCAGCTGTCAGTTGAGTTTGACACTTTTCAACATTTTGCCAGCAAAAATTCTTCGGACTAAATCTTGCAACTGCTGACAAAAGAGAGTCACATTTTACTCTCTCATTTTTGCTCTCATCTACAGGATTTTCAAGTTAAGGAACGCTTTTTGGACTAAATCTGTCTACTTCGGACTATTTCTGGGAGATAAGGAACTGAGTTCACAATTTGGTGTATTAGCGCACATAACTCACCTTAGGTCCGTTCCTTATCTTTTCGGACTAAAATCTGAAAAGTGTCAAAATGCAAGAGCGTAAGCAAAATGCGCTCACTAGAAGAGAATAACAAGAAAAAGTAAAGGAACGCAAAAAACCAATTTTTAGTCCGAAGAATGACAACAACAAAACTAATGTCAAATAAAACTGTCATTTTGTGTTGATCCCTGAGCAACTTTGGTACGTTATTTTTTAAAATAAAAATGAATAATTTACCGATAAATGTAACTTGTTCGCCAGGAAGTTTCTTGCGCATTCAAAATGGTAAGTTTTTTTTATAGAAACCAAAGCAATTTATGGCTTTACATACATGTATATGTACTTTTTCCAGATGACGTATACCGGCAACAGTTGGCCACGCAAGTGCTTGAAAGTGGGGCAATTGCAATGAGGTAATCTTCTTACCGCAGGAAGTGAGCGTCATGCAAGAGGCTCAAAATGCGGAAGAGATGCAATATGTTCAACAGGTGCAAAATCCAGTGGAAGCACTGGAAATGCAAAGCCCGCAACGAAGGGTGGAAACGCTCCCAGCTGAGGAAAACTTCGGTTCGACAGAGAAGCAGGCATGGGTTGAAGCCCCAGTAAAATATATGCTTACTCTAATTGAGGAGCTACGGCCTAAGGTGGGGAAGAGCGCATCAGTAAAAAACAAGACGAAAATGTGGAAAATAATTACTGAGCGTATGGTAGCGGAAGGATACAACTTCACAACAGCGCAGATTGAGAACAAATTTCGAACTATGGAGCGCAATTTTAAGAGGACGAATCTGCACAACAAACAAACAGGCAGAAATAGGCAGACGTGTCCATACCAGAAGTAAGCTATTGTAAATGAACTGTTTTTTCCTGTAGTTTATTTAAATGTTTTGCAGAGAATTGGAGAAAGTGCTTAGAGAGCAGAGAGAAATAAATCCCGACTTCATGCTGGACAGTGAAGAGCTTGAAGGGACTTCCAGAAATGCAGCTCCCCCACCAGAAAACAGTTTTGATGTGGATCAATCTACGAATGGTATTGCAGCAATACCCATAAAATTCTACAAACAGGGAATTATTTATATATTTTTACAGATGATGTTCCAAGTTGTGCCCTTAAGCGAAGAAAGGTTGATCACACGAACGAAAAACTCGATGAAATGGCAAGAGAAAGGAAAGCTTACCATTCCAAGTTCTTGGAGCTCTTGCAAAAAAAGGACGAGCGCGCACAGAGAAAGGAGGAGATGGCTCAGAGGAAGCAGGAGATGGCGCAAAAGAAGTTGGAGTTGCTTGAGGCGCTTGTTAACCAACATAAGCCTTAATTTTCCTTCTATTTATACCTGTTTGCATGCCTCCTTGCAAGTACTTGGGTGGCCAACTGTTGCCGGTATACTTAATGTATTTACATATAAGAAGTAAAAGCAAATTAAATTATTTTTTGTTATAGGTTAAGGTTTCTTTTTACTATAATTTACTGTATTTTGAACTAAATATTCAATAAAAGTTTGAAGAAAATACCGAAAAAAGAGCCTATTCTGTGCACCTGTGTCTGAAATAATAGCAGTGTTTCTATTTCATTTTATTTCATTTCAATCATTTATTTTTTTATTATTATTATTAAATCTAATCTTAAAATTAATCTTAATCTTAAACTAAATCTTAATCTCAATTTTAATTTTAAAGTATATGTTATTCCTTATTTTAAAATTAAGCAATATTTCCTGATTGTTGCTTCGGTAACAAATCTCTACAAATTACATCCCGGACGGAGTTTCCTCTGGATGTTTCACCACACTCACAATCGCCTCTTTCTTCAATTGAAGTTTCTGGCGAAAACTCTAAATCCGTCTCGTTCGCAATATTGTGCAAGACACAACACGCCCTTATAAAGTGGCACAACTTTCTACTACCCCTTAGTTTGCAGTAGTACAACTGCCTAAACCGCTGCTTTAGAATAACAAATGTATGCTCTATAGCAACGCGACCGGAGCTTAGCTTTACATTAAAGTTCTTCTGCGCGGTAGTCAAGCGACCATTATCCTTATAAGGTGTTATTAGATATTGAGTGCACGGGTAAGCAGAGTCTCCTAGTAAGTAGTAATCTGTAAGGTTAAAAACAATAGGGTGTAATACGTTATATGCTAATCTAAATTTAAATTACTTTAACAAATTAAACTACATATGTCACAGTGAAATTCTATTTTCTACATACATACATAGTTCTGAATTTCTACATATGTAATTCTTTTTTAAATACTTTTGTGTATACACTGCTAAAAACGTTATGTCATGCAATTCTGTCTTATCACACTGTTATTACCTCCACAATACGACGCAAATTTTTGGTATATAGGCGAGTTCTGCAAAACCCAACTATCGTGGCTCGATCCGGGAAATCCAACAAATATATTAATAAATTTTTTATTTTCATCACAAATGGCCTGCAAAGTAAGCGTAATGTTGCCTTTTCTATCAATATAGTCATCTTTCCGTTAAGCTGGAGGATCGATGACGATATGCGTCCCATCAATGCAGCCTATAATTTGGAAACGATATATAATTCCTACATTAATTTTGGTTTTTACTACTTACCTATTGCTTTTGCAAAGCCGCATTTTCTGCCAAAAAAAAGTGCCGATTCCCGTTTTTTCTCCTCGGTGGACCATCGTATTACCTCTGGGCTCAAACTGCTAATGAACATTGTAACTCTATTAACAATGCGAGAAACGCTCGACAGTGATATATTGAAGCGGTCAGACAAGTCACGAAAGTTACATGCCTCATGACCGGCGAACCATAAAAAAATTGCCATGTTTGTCTTCCCTGGTAGCCGCTTATCGACGCGAAGGCTTTTGTAGATCTCGCTTTCCTCAAATTTTGCAGACAAATTTAGATATAATTCCTTGGATATACGAAAGTGCATCTTGAATTCTTCCTCCGTATAAGTAAGCACTACTTCCTCCAAGTAATTTTTAATCCTATTCCTCTTCTTCCTCTCCATCTCTCTCAATAGTGCCTCTTATAAACCCTCATCTTCGCTGTTAGAATCATCCAAAATCATTTCATAAATGTCGTCATTATCAGAATCACTTGAATCAGTTGATGAATCCATCAGCTCCGCCACTAAAGTGTTAAAAACGTCGCCATCTTCAGAATAACAAGCACTAGCGGTATTTACCTAGAAAATAAATGCTTAGTAGAACTCATTTTCATTTTTTTATGTATTGGCCCTTGGTGAAATTTTGCTTACCACGTCCGTTTGATCAGCCATGTTAACTGCGTCGCCTGCCGAGTCTGCCGCTGGATTATTGGAATCAGAAATTATCAAAACATTCACCTATAAACAATTTTCTTATAATTTGTATACCACAAAATGTATGCAATATATTTACTTCACCACGTCCAGCTGAAGTTGTTGCCAAGGAATGCGTTGTAGCTTCACCAGAAGCACCACAAACTCTTTCATCACTAATCTGCAAGAAATATTGACAAATGTATGTATGTACATACATATGTATAAAATACTTGCACACAAGCACAACCACGATAAACACTTACATACGATTTCAATTATTTTCTTGCCACCTTCCATTTCAATTTATGTACGTTTTAATGTTTTTATATTATTTTCATTTTTTGTGTATGTATATTTTCTAACAAAAGTCAGCTGTCAGTTGAGTTTGACACTTTTCATGGTTTTGCCAGCAAAAATTCTTCGGACTAAATCTTGCAACTTCTGACAAAAGAGAGTCACATTTTACTCTCATTTTTGCTCTCATCTACAGGATTTTCAAGTTAAGGAACGCTTTTTGGACTAAATCTGACTACTTCGGACTATTTCTGACTATTTCTGGGAGATAAGGAACGGACCTCTTGAGTATCAACTCACTAACGCAGCGCTGCGTTGCGTTACACATCACTTGGCAATGGTAATATGTAGCTAAAGTTTTGTGGCGTGAAAATAAAAATTGTTGCAGTAACAGAAAGTAACTACAAATGCCTTGTGACAAAGATGAGATAAATCTTTGAACGAATTGCAATGTACATACAAGTGCCGCTTTCTTTTTCAATTGTGGGAAGGGAAATTAATTTCGGAGAACTGGACCTCAAACATTTCTCATACAGAAAAATTGTCTTATTTATAATAGTCTTAAAATGTGTTTTGCAAAGTTATTTAGATAGAGGTTATCTCTTTCGAGTCTGTTTTCAGGATTAATACATAAAGGAAATGTTCTTTACGTAGCACTTTACTCAAAAGGTATTTCGACTTAATTTTCTTTTTAAATGAGGTAGAGCCTATTTGTGTTCAAACAGAGTTAGCTGTTCAATTAACGATAAGTACTTATAGCTATGCACGTTAAATTTCAGTTTCTTATAGAAGTTAGCAGATGGATGATAAAAATAGGATTATTTTCAAAGAATGCAAAAGCGCAGGAAGCTAACTGTCATTTGTTTTTAGAATAAGAGTAAAATAAAACTATAAACTAAGCTCATGGTAATTTTTGATATAATAAGTTCTACAGCAAAGCAGAATTGCAAAGGGAATATGATAGAATTTTATTTTCAATTAATTTAGCAAAAATTAAGGAGGGGATCCGCGCTTGGTCTTTTCTTTGTGTTCGTCCTTGTTTTCCATGCCCGCGCTGTGGTTTTGCAGAAAACAGTCCACACTTCAAGAGGTGTTATAAGCCAAAGTGACGTATCATATAGCGTTAGCGACAATTCGTGTAAAGAGCGTCGAAAGTGCTAAAATACTTCAATATTTTATTTTAAAGGATTTGATTAAAAATTTTTCTTATGTATTTACAAACAATTTCCGATTTTAAGCTTAGCACCTAACATTAAGCCGAAGTTGTCTAGGGGAACGTCTGCATTATGGTTTTTAAGATTGGAAAATACTTGTTCCTGCTAAATACGAATACACATTCAAGAAATTCCTCGCAATTTTTTTTAAATTTACTTTTATTTGGAGTTCACGGAGCCTCTTCGACACCGGGCCACCTCGAGGAGTAGCAGTGGCCTTACCGTCCCAAGGGGCGCTGTCGCCGCGTACATTTTCCCCATTAAAAGAAGCTGACTGCCAAGCGTGGCCTAGGCCAACAACAACAACAAATTAAATAATAACAGCAGTCAAAACCGCCACAACAACAGCGCCGATAACAACCGCAGCAGCTGCAAACAACTGGCGCACAATGGGGCAGCAGACCAGAAAAGTTGGCAAAAACTAATTTTTTCAAAATAGCCGGTAGCACTTTTCGTTTATTGCTTTGGATTTATGAATATACTAGCAACAATAAACCAACGGTTTTTCAATGTCATTTTCACCACCTCTCTTTTCAGAGCCTTACAAACACAGAGCTTATTTTCGCAATAAGTGCAGTTTGATTTTTGTGCATTTTCTATTCACAGTTTGAATATATATTTTCCAGTCGCTGACTATAATTTAGCAACTTTAATTATGGAACCATCAACATCGGGTATTTATAAAGATTCATTTATATTCACTTTGTGCGTAATTGTGATTTTCACATTTTGGTCGTTTTTTTTCGGAAACCTACCTTAATAAGTTTATTTTCCTACAGTTTAAGTTTTAAAAATTGGAAAAGTTAGTGAGCCCGGCATGATCGGCCGGAAATTTTTTAATTATCCTGTAATATGTATATTTATGTACTTAATTGGAAAAAAAAATTGTGCGGATTTTTTGCGTTTTGGCATTTGCTCGCATTTATGTATGTGCCTATGTACTACCTTTTGTTGTAGTTTAGTTCGAAGCTTCTTTTACTTTGTTTTGATTATTTGTTTGTCAAACGTCAACTACAAGTACAAATGTGAACTGCATTGATCTTTATTATTTTAGTTGTAAATCGTTAAATAGAATCCAGTGTTGCCATACTATCTTAATTTTATAATCTTTTAGTGGTTGATTTAACTTTTCATTTCAGGTGTTAGTTCAAAAACAATTTTTGTCAATCGTAGGGAGCTCATTCAAATAATAATGTGAAAAAATCACAACTGATGAAAAGTTTATTTTTTTTTAAAATTAAATTAGAAAAACAAACAAAATTTCAGCAAGTGACTAAAGAAGAATTGAATAAAACATTGAACCGCCTGAAGTCTGAATTTAAACTTCGTTGGAACAAATCGTACCGAAAAATAGACGTTTTTAATGAAATTAATAAAACATGGCTGGATTGCTCAATTTGTTTTATGAAAAATTCAAGCCGAAAAGGTGGTCGGCCTGAGAGATCTTTTGAAGAAAGCTCAGAGCGTACCAAACGAATGAAAACAAAAGATTTGAGGGAATCTACGCCAGTTGATGTCCTGAGTTATGCTACTCAAATGAAATTAAGGGAATCGGGTGAAGTGAAGGCATCAAAACTTTTGATGAAAAGCTTATCTCAGAATTATGATAGCGCAAATATGTGTTCAAAAACTTCATCAGGCCATTACGAAAGTACTTGTTTGTCAGGTGAAGATGCTTTGGCTGTCGTGGTAGATGCCAAGTTGACAAGGAATCAGTACAATATAATAAGATTGACTGCTCGGGATAAATTTCCTTCCTATATAGTAATACAGGAAGAAAAAAAGAAATGTTATTCTTCCAAAGAACACATCAAGGCAACTAATACGCTTGTCTGTGCAACTTTACAATCCTTACTAGACCACACAATATGTCGTCTGATTATTGCACAGAGGACTGTAATAGATTCCATTCCCGCAAAGGATTAACACAAATTGCGTATGTACACAAAGTGGGGATTCGATGGCAGCTCAGGCCATAGCTCATATAAGCAAGTATTTCATGGTATTGAAGCTTCTGATTCTGCTGTTTTCATAACTAGTATTGTGCCTATTCGTATTGTGTTGGGCGAAAAAGTTGTTTGGCAAAATCCTGCTCCATCTTCGACGCGCTATTGCAGGCCTTTGAAAATTGAATTTATTAAGGAATCCTCTGAAGTTTCAATAGCGGAGAAAAACAGAGTTACTGAAGAGATTTGAAATCTTAAAAAATCTAAAACGATATGTGATGGAAAATCTATTGAAGTTGAGCACGCTTTACTTTTTACTATGGTGGATGGGAAAGTTTGTAATGCGATAACCCAGACGACATCCACTCAAAAGTGCTACATTTGTAGTGCAACATCAAAAGATTTTAACAATATTGACAAAATGGTGAAACGAGAAATACATACAGATAACTTAAGCTTTGGACTATCAATATTGCACGGATGGATAAGATTCTTTGAGTGTCTTTTGCAACTGTCTTATAAACTGCCAGTAGAAAAATGGCAAGTTCGAAATGACTTGGAAAAAAATATTGTTGCTGAAAATAAAAAAACGAATACAAAACGAATTTAAAAACCGCTG
Source organism: Philophylla caesio (assembly GCA_963971545.1). Lineage (NCBI taxonomy): Eukaryota > Metazoa > Arthropoda > Insecta > Diptera > Tephritidae > Philophylla > Philophylla caesio. The sequence goes on along the minus strand of OZ020608.1, from coordinate 32,875,950 downwards.
CGGTTTGATTGTTGATGTTCCAAAGCCAGGGTTTGGAAATTCTAATGATGGCAACACAGCGCGACGATTCTTTAGGGAGGCAGAGGTTTCGGCCGAAATTACAAAATTGGATTTAACTTTGATTAAAAGATTGCACAATATATTAATAACTGTAGCCAGCGGACATGAAATAAATGTTGAAAAGTTCACGAAGTATTGCCAGGACACTGCTAGGTACTTTTTGGATAAATACCCTTGGTATCGTATGCCTCCAACATTGCATAAGTTTTTAATACATGGCCCTGAAATAATTTCTCACGCTTTACTACCAATCGGCCAATTATCGGAAGAAGTTCAAGAGGCTTGCAACAAGGATTTTAAAAGATATCGCGAACACCATTCAAGAAAATGCGGCCGTGTGGAAACTAATATTGACATATTCAATTCATTTATGCTAAGGTCTGATCCGGTAATAAGTTCAAAGAGAAAATTCAAAAGAACTAATAACCAAAAGTTACCAACTGAAGTATTGGAATTATTGATATGTCCACTTATTCCTAATAACGATGAAGAATATGATGATATTTACGATGATGACGGTCAACAAAACGAAAATTGGTCTAGTGATGAAGGTAGCAATAGCAACTAAATACTTCCTAAGTTACTTTCAAATAATTTGTTTATTTTGTTAAAATAATTTCTTTTGTATTCTTTAAATTATTTTTATAGTTTAATTGTTATTATTGAAATAAAATAAAATAAAAAATAAAGCAGTCGCCACCAATCACTATATGAACGGTTCAGGTAAATCTGATACAGTCTAAAAACTTCGGTTGTAAGCGCAATATTCTGAAATTTGGTACACATACTTACTTTAGTAAGAGGAATCAGGGTACCAATTTCCAACTTCCTAGCTTAAGACGTTTAGTTGATGCCAACTTTTAGGTCATTCTGCCCCACTGTGTGGCGGCAAGAAAGCTTCGACGGCAACGAAGACGAGGGTAGGTGATGTCACTGGCAACTCGGCCAGGACATCCATCTTGGTGACAGATTCAGCAGGGCAGTTTCCTGGACCGGCTATCAGCGGAATAGGCTGCGCGGTTCGTTGAGCATGCCAGAGATGACGACGAACCCAGCACCAGCAGTGGTGTCCGTCGTGAGAGGGCGGTACAGGTGAATAGTGCAGACAGGTGTTAGTGCTCAATATTTCAGCTATAGAGCACTGCAGTATAAGATTGTTTTGATTTAAATTCACTTTAGAGGTGGATTTGTAAAAATAAATTAAAACTGAATGTTAGCAAAACTAATTTTATGATTATATCAAGATCGCTAAATAATGAAAGGCGCAAATTTAATCTGAGCATAATGGGTACAAATATCGAGGAATTAAATATAATTAAATACCTAGGTATTCTGATTGATAACAAATTGAAATTCAATGAGCACATCGACTATGTTGTTGGAAAAATTGCTAAGAAAATTGGATTCATGAAAATATCATTCAAAAATATAAAAAGGAAATATAAAATTATGGTGTATAGATCTATTATAGAGCCGCACTTTTTATATTGTCCAACGATATTTTTTGTTGCGAATGCAGCACAAGTAGATAAGCTACAGGTTATGCAAAATAAGGCCATGAGATGTATTTTAAACAGCAGTATGACACCCCAGTAAAATACATTATCGATAAATTAAAGTGGTTGAGCGTCAAAATACTAATTTTTTATCATAGTATGAAATTTGTTTTTAATATTAAGATTGGTAACCTACCAGAGTATCGGAGTGAAAAAGTTAATTATGTTAATGAAACTCACTCCCATGGAGTGATGGAGAATAATAACTTTAGATTGCCTCTTTTTAAAACAGAAATACATAGAGAAGCAAAATATATTCTATAAAGGTTTAAAAAGTTACAATGAACTTCCTAGTTATATAAAGAACAGTAACGATTTCAATAATTTTAAAAATTGTTTATTTGACTACTGCCGAACCCTTCCTCTAAGATGAAATGTTTCCTTTTTATTTTTTCACGCTAAACAAAACGCATTATCTGAGTGAAAGAAGCCAATATGGGGGAGATAGGATTTGCTTTTATATAACATATATACCAAGCGGGACTAACCTCGCGCTGTCACCCATGTTGACCGAAAATATAAAAGAAAATAATATAATATAATATGATCAAGGTGCTATTTAAGAATGACAACTTAAAACTGCAAGAAGACCTCGGCTGTCTCTGCAGATATTTTAAACTCGGCATCCACAGCGCTTTGATAATAAAGTAATAGTGAAGTGCGACTAACTGTAATGAACTAATGGAAGAGGAACGCGATACCTAAATGTATCAATTGTCTGATGGAAAGAATTACATATATTAAATATTAAAATGATATTGAGGTGAGACTAGCACTGTCCTTTGTAATGAGCGGAATCAAATAATGCGATGTTTGCTGATGACCATTTTCTCTGTATTGAGAGCTCATCAGTCTCAAAAGACCCTAACAGTAGCCGCCTAAAAAGCAGTAATAAGGAATTCGAAAACCAAAGCATAGCTATATTTTTAAATTATAATTACTTATAATGAATTTTATTTATTAAACTGTAATTACATATGTATAAGGATCTCGTTTACAGTTTGTAGTTTTATGGTATACAAAATCTAATGAAATGAATTAAGTGATTGTATAGTTGTAAGTTTTAGGCTTAGAAAGCCCTCAACTGACCAAATTTCGGTAGTAGATCGGTCGCAAGACCGAGAGGCACACAGTCGCTCCGACTCCGAGGCCTCACGTAGCTCTGGGTGCCAACAGTTCGGGCCATGGTTGGTGTGCGCATGGAGGTGGAGGAGAAGACACGTAGAGCACAGGGCTCCGGCAGCAAAACCGCTCCTGCAAACTTGCGGAGAAGCAGGACAAACACGCAAGGTCATCAATCCGCGCCTGCCTGACGGAGAAGAAGCGAACCCACTCGTGCAAGTGGACACGCAGCTCACACAACTTCCACAAAAAAGAAAAAGAGGAAATCACACCACCGGATCCACCAACAAACAAGCGGGGGCAACCGCCTCTTCCAACGTTGTGGTGCAGGGGGAAGGTGTCTCGGAGGGGGATGTGGTCGGAAGTGCACAGCGGCCCAGCTACTCGAATGCCCTCCAAGGTGTCCCGGGATTACCCGGCAGCTGCCCTAAGTTCGGATGCCCTGACCCGCTTGCAGAACACCATTATGTTCGCGGTGGCGCTCGCTGGCGTTTTGTGGCGTACATTTCCGATCAGGCATGTTCATAGTGGATTGCAAGGATGAAGGTACCGCAGCTTGAAGGCTGGGTTGGACCAACATCGTCTCAGTATTCCAAGAACTAACGTGGAGTTTACGAGCCATGTCATGGACTTACTCCGGGCACAGAACTCTGGTTTCCACACCTCGGTCTGGAGGGTGATGTCAATGAGCGTTGTGGAAAACGGGCTCCAGCTGAACCTGTGCGTCGATGAGGAAACCTTCGTCAACTTAAGGGAAGCTGGCTTTGTAGTCAAATATATATTCAGCACCGTCGTGATGAGGCAGCGGCGGCCCAGGGCACAGGTAGGCAGGACTGCTGCGCCACAGAACCCTTGGGCTGTGGCTCCTAGCGAGCCTGCAGCGACTGATTCAGCGACGGTTTTATCGACGGGCCAGCAAGGGGTTATCGTTAGTACCAGTGGAGGTGCTCGAGTCAGCAGATGCCGATGGCTCCGGTGAGCAAATGCCCTCCACCCAGGAGCTCCTAGAAGGCATCGATTTGAGGAGGTTAGAGCAGGAAGAGCAAAGCGAGGGCGGTCTAGGGCTCTCGGACGTAGAAGAACCCCAGCTCTGACAGAGGTACTTATGCGGGCATCCCAGGTCAACCAGCACCATGCGATAGCCGCCTCGGCGGTTATTGCAAGCAGGTTTTCTACGGATGGCCGGGCATCCTGCTATTTCAAGAACCGTTGACCTACAAAGGCCGGGTAAGGGGCCTGAATAAATATAGTAGAAAGGTAATTTGGAACCTCTCCTGTGAGAGGCCAAGATAATGTATAGTGCTGAGAGCAGGTATTAACCCCTTTTGCATAACAGAGTATTTAACAAGAGATCTGGGTGCAGGCGACCCCGATGGGAGGCGGTCTGGAAACCGAAGTTGTCGTTGCCTCCGCCTATTTTCCGTGGGACAGTGCCAGTGTGCCGCCCCTTGAGGTACAGCAGATAGTGGAGCATTGTCGGAGGAAAAGGCTTCCACTTGTCCTGGCTAAAGTAGAATCTGGACACAACAGTGGAGTTTATATAGAGTTAGACGACAGAGTTAACAAGCTAAACAGCGTCATTATAGATGCATTTAACTCGGGCTGCCCCGAGAGTAAGCCACGGGGACAAACCCAATCAGTGTGATGGTCTCGGGAACTTACCAGGCTCAGAAAGGAAGTGCGAAAGCTGTTTAACGCAGCAAAGAGCACAGGGCAGTGTGTTCAGTACGCAGCTAGTCTAACAAAATATAGCAAGAAAATTAGGAAAGCAAAACGTGACACCTTCAAAAGCTTCTGCGAAAATGTTACTGCAGTTCCTGCCGCTGCCAGACTCCACAGGGTTCTGACAAAGGCAAACACAGACTCCAGGTTGGCAATTATGCTACCTGATTGGCGGCTCATTTCCCGGGTGCCGTCTCGGTGTCGCAGGATCCTCATCTTCGGGTCTTCAACCCGACCCCGACTGACTGGAAAGCAGCCAGGGAGCTTATTAACTGGCAAACAGTCAGCTGGGCTCTGGGGACGTTTGAGCGGTACAAGGGAATGGATGGCATTAGTCCTGTAATGCTACAAAAGGGCGGGACACTACTAACTCCTCACCTAGTAAAAATCATGAGGGACAGCCTAGCGCTGGCATACCTCCCTGAGGTATGGCATAGAGCTCGAATTATATTTATACCAAAAATAGGTAACTATGGAGGGGGTCCCGGCTATAATTGCCACAGGGTGAAATATCTGGGCCTAATCCTGGAATGTGTGCTTCTGTGGAAAAGCGACGACCTCCAAAGCTACGAGGACACTCATGGTGTGCAAGCATCAAGCTGGTAAATCTAGGAGATGCACCCCGAAGATGGACCAATCTGGCTACAGTAAGGCAATCTCGTGGCAAGCTGCAACGTGGGGTGTGTATGCATTACGGGAGCAATGCGCACGTGTCCGACGGCTGCGCTAGAGGTTATCCTGGAACTGGAACTTTGCGAGAGAAGGCTACGGCAAATTCAAGGTACTATCATCCAAAAATAGGGTGAAGTTTGGCTGTCAGCTCCCACTAGCTCTTTTTCCCAGGGACGATATAATTAAAGAAATAGTGTTTGAGGGGCGCTTCAGAATTGATGATATTAAAGACAAAATGTTCCATGACATTTCCCTTCTGGAGAGCTGGGTTCGGCAAAGTACATTGCAGTGGTATACTGATGGCTCATAGACCGCGGATAGTATTGGGGCAGGCGTCTATGGTCCCAGAGCTAAACTCTCGATACCTATGGGCACCTTACACAGCATCTTCCAGGCGGAAATATATGCGATCAGTGCTTGTGCCGAACTAAATCTGCATAGGAACTATCGCGGGGAGAGAGTACTCATCTTAAGCGATATCCAGGCAGCGCTCTAAGCCCTTACGTCCTTCGAGGTAAAATAATCAATGGTCTAAGAGTACATTAGTAGGCTTAATGAACTGGCAAAAAGGAATACCATAAGTCTTTCATGGGTTCCGTGTCACGCAAGCATCGAGGGAAATGAGGTGGCAGACGACCTGACAGTTGGTCAGTCCAAATCAGCACAAATTTCCGAAAAATACGGACATTTGCGTACTGAATTGGAAATTGAAAATTTTAGGTATGTACATCGAATGAAAATTCATTACTTCCTAAATCAGTACGTCTAGCAAACGTACTCTGATTGTTTGAAAATTATTCTTCTGATAGCATCAATTTGTGGAAAGTTTACATTTATTTTGGAACGATGTTCCGTCATCCCTTGTGAAGTATGGTTTTTAGACTAACCGGTTTCAGCGTTGTGCCATCTTCAGTATCGTTTTTCGTTCGTAGAACGATTTAGTTGCTATAAAACACATGACACTCTTTTTTTGTATAAAAGAGGATATTTGATTTTTGACCTGTAGGCGCTTGGAATATGCATTTATATTTATAAAAAAATAAAATTATAGGACTTCGAAGGTAATATAATAAATTAATTAGCTCCTTCTTCTTTCATTGGCTCGATTGCACTCCAGTTATTTCTCTCTTTTGCTAAGTGACGCCAGTCTTTCCAATGCAGAGGAGGCCTACTTTTTCTGTGATTTTCGTCGAGAGAGGACTTTACTGCTCAGTTGCCTACTCAATCCAAAGTAGCACTTGTTGGCAATAGTGATCCTCCTTTGGATCTCGAGGCTGACAATATTATTGATGTTAATGCTGGTTCCTAAGTAAACGAAGTCTTCTACTTTTTCAAAGTTATATCTGTCAACAGTGATGTTTGATCCCAGAGTGTTTATTTGATGACCAGGGATACTTCGTCTTGCCCTCGTTCACCTCCAGACCCATTCGCTTTACTTCTCTATCCAGGAGAAGGCAGAACTTACTGCGCGGTTGTTTAGGCCACTTAACCCAAATTATCCCTGATTTTTTTTTTTGCTTTCCTCTATATAAAGGGTAAAAGTAGCTATAAAGTAATAGGGAAACATATGACTGAAACTTTGGGAGTGGTATAGTTCGTCCGATATTGGCCTTTGTCATGTGGCTACACGAGGCGTATTCCCAATGAGTTGTTTGTTAAAATATAAAATAATAAAAGTTTTATTTATAAGTTTCTACAAAAAATGGCAAAATATTTTAACCACAGACACACATCACATTTTACATAAATTTATTATGTAACCACTGAGTTTACATAGAGCCCATACTTTGTAGCCAAATCGTAATGGCTTGCCTTTGATAAACTGTTTGCATCCATGCCTGCCGAAATATCCAATCATTCTTTCATCATAAGAAAAATTTTGTTCTGGGTGAAAGTTGCGGATCATATTTAATTTCAAATGATCTGTTAACGGACGCAGTTTCCACATTTTGTCAAGGTTAGGGGCAAAGTGTAGGATCGGTAAAATTTTGAGAAATCTATTTATACGCATACTATTAAAAACTAATTTATTGCGTATATACTCTCCGTTTGGATGCATTTTAATGTCTTCTCTTGTTTTGGTTGAAACATTTTAAAATATTATTGTTAAAGCAATTATCATAAAAAACTTCATTACGTTTTTAACCGAAACGAAATGCCGGCGTTAATATTAAATTAGATCGTTTAATTAGATCGTGCTGGAGATTCACTCGTCGCAAACAGAAGGACTGCATACTGCACATTAATATTAACGAAAACGGAAATTTTATAACATTGTAACATTAACGATTTGATTTCGTTTTGATAACATGGCGTCGAAACGAAACAAACTCATTTCGTTAAGTTAATTTTTATCGTTATCAAAACAAAATGGTATCGTTTCGTTTGTTTAGCAGCTCTGATTGTAACCACTTAAAATAAAAATGGCTCTAAAAGTTCGCAGCTCAGCTTTCGTTATATAAGGGTTGGGTTTCTGCCGGAATACAGCATATTTTGCTGACTCATTAATATTAAGCAGCAATAATCCATCGTCACAAAACTTCTCGAGTCGCTCGATTGGTTTTAATCTTCTACAATCGTTGTAGTTAGCTTCTGGAAATATTGCATGTGCTGAACTTGAGCTGTCATCCTTGTTCCATTTGACGTTATTGTCCGTTGAAAGTTTTTTTTAATTCAAATGAGTGTCTTGTAGGGGCACAACGTTTTCGGGATTGCTTTTGAGCAGGCGCGTTCTTTAGTGTCATGGATGGTGTAGAAGATGATGAGGTGATATTTCATATCACCGAATCGTTAAAGGGAACTACATACGTTGGTATCTGGGTTGAGCATAACATCACACAATATAGAAACAATATGAGAATCAACAGCAACTTTTGCTTGATCCAACTCATCATCCAATTCCTCCAGAAAATGAAGCCTCCTTCAAAGTAAGTTTTCTAAAAAGCAATAAAATATATTGAAAAAATAAATAAAATATAGTTAAACACAATATCACAACATAAACAGTAACTTTCCAAAGGAACAGTCAAAAATTAGATAAAAAGAGGAACAGTTCACATAACGCCCCGTGTTGCCATATGGGAACGGGCTTAAAAAACACTTAAATTGTCAAACATGCACGATAGTTTTTTATTGTTACTTTTCGCCAATATAATCACTAATTCATTAACTAATTTTTTATCACTATCAAATTTTGTAAATAAACACTTTCTATAAATTTATTCTTACTTTTTCATATATGACATTTCGATGGTTTTATACCACTTCTTTTTTAATTTAAAAAAACACACGTGTATAGACAGCAAAACACTGACGGAAGCACAAGCGTTGCGAAAGCAACACCTTTTGGCAATTAATTCGTGTTCATGAAAGTATTTTTAAGTAACCGGGGTTTATTTTACATTCTCTCATACCTGATTTTTTTTCGTTGTCATACGGGGTCAATTTTTGTTAAGATTAAAACAAAATTTATGTGTATGTTTTAACATTAGAAAAAATGTAGCAATACTAATTAGAATTAAAAAATACACTACATACAAATGTATACAATTATTAATAAGGAATTTAATTAAATTTATTGTGTTAGCCGGCTCAAGGTCAATTGAAAACTCAAGTATTGGTTTTTATTATCGAATTTAGTTCGATGGCTCTTCGGCAATCTTTTTCAGGGTAACTATTTAATAATAACAACATATAAACATATACTCTTTTTTTATTTTATTAACTTATCTTTCCGTTTAGCAGATAAGCTGTGCCATTGCAACTAACATGATTTTATTTATATATTAACAATCAATTTCAGTCGAATAGATTTTTATAGATGTAAAATAAGCAAAATGGAACTTATGTACATATATATTTAAAAGCATTTATAAATTCATTTGCTGCTCCTAAATTCCAATAAGGTCAGATACTGTTGTACGCTTGAGACGCCGACGAGATGTTGTCTGCATAAGCTTGGACACTTCATCGTTGACATGGCTTTCTAATCTCATTTTGTGAGCGCCGGCATACATAAGTAATATGATTTAATATATTATAATTTCTATAAATGTTTCAAATTCTTTTTATGGAGGGTTACAAAATTGCCACTTTTACTGGAACACTTTTTTGATGATGTGATATGTGATGGCGAAAGTAGTGCAAAGTGCAAAGTTTGCAAAAAAGAAATAAGCGGAAGTTTAAATGCAACAACTAACTTTTAGAAACATATGAAAGTAACTATTGCTAATCATATTTGTTTTTAAATGCAAAAACCTTATTCCAGATTTCAATAGAGAAAAAGGCATACGGCAATTTTGGAAGAATATGAAACATTAAAGAGAACTTCTCAAAAAAAGAAAAAAACGAAGGATGAAGCAGGAATTGTAAAGCAAACAACTTTAGACGGCACCGTGACGTCAACAATAAACATTGATAAACTGATCAAGGATTATATTATAGGAACAATGTCACCGTTGTCATAAGTTGATAGCATACAGTTCAAAGACTTGTAAGAAGGTGTACAAAAATTAAAAGCCCCACCAAAAATTATGTGTCGTCAAACATGCACAAACAAATCGAAGAAAAATGTTACAATTTCAAAGCCAATCTCAAACTTGAGATAAAAGGTTTGAAATACGTGTGCACTACTGCCGACATATGGTCATCATCAAAACGGAGTTTCCTCGGTGTCAGTGTACATTGGAATAAAGAAGATTGCTCAAGAAAAAGTGCGGCGCTTGCCTGTAGGAGATTTGAAGGTAGTCATACATATGACAGGGTGGGTGAGCTTTTAAACGATATACATTCTGAATATGGTTTCAGCAACCAAATTGTTAAAACTGTAACTGACAATGCCAGTAAGATGGTGAAAGCTTTTCATGAGTTTGGGGCCAGTACAGATGAAGAAAATGATTTCATACCATGTGAATTCCCAGAATTTTAATATAATAATATACTTTTGCTTCCAGACCATGAACGGTGCGCATTGCATACATTCAATTTGATAGCTTCAACTGACATCAATAAGCTAAAATACACAAATGATTCCATAAAAAAGCTACATAAATCGGCATTTGAAAAATGTCAGGCTCTTTGGAATTTATGTGCAAGAAGTCCAAAGGCTTCTGAAACCTACTTCCATCAAACGGGGAAATCATCAACAACACCCAGTGCTACACGATGAAATTCTTTATATAAATGTATAAAAGATCTTCTGCTGGTTAAAGTGAATATAAAAAACTTTTGATCTTCTTGGACTTAACTGAGTAACAGAAAACGAATTTGAATATCTCGCAGAGTACATTAAATGTGTTGAGCCACTCGCGAATGCCATAGAAAGCCTTCAAGGAGAAAAAAATACATTTTACGGAGCATTGTTGTCAGAACTTACGAGTATACAAAAAATTATTAATCGCTTGAAAAAACAAAATTTACGCTTTTGTGCAGAGTTACTTTTCTTGATTGATACAGCATTGAACTCTCGTTTCAAGAGATTTTTTAATTATGAAAATGTCGACGGCAGAAACGCTGTTCTAGCGACTGTTTCAAACGCATTATTTAAACTTAGGTGGGCTCCACACGAACAAAAATAAAAAATTCAAGATATATTTTTGCAAGAAATAGCTAAATTTAAATTACAAAACCGTGATGAAAATGCTATATAAATATCGGAAAATGAAAAAACTGAAGAAAATTTTGTAGATTCATATTATTTGTTTTCAGATGATAGTTGTTCTGAAACAGAAAATATGAATGCAGACACTTTGCCCGACAATTTCTTCAAAGCAAAGATTATTTTATGGAGTCATTAAATTCATATCCAAACGTGTAAAGAGTTTTTATGAAGTACAACACTCCATTACCAAGTTCTGCTCCAGTTGAACGTTTATTTTCATTTGGAGGCATGCTTTTAAGACCTCACAGACGCAACATGTGTTATAAAACTTTTGAACAAAAATTGCTTTTAAAAAGTATTAATCAATATTTAGAAAGATATACATATATGTATATCAAGAACCGATTTTTTATTTTTAATATTAATATGAAATTGAATTATTTGAATTGAATTTTTGTTTTAATAAATAAAAGAACTGGAAAAATTGGGTTTATTCAATTTAAAAAAAGTATTTTAAATTGTAATTGTATTTTCAAAATACGTATTTGTATTTTGTATTTAAATACTTTTTTGAAAAGTATTTTGTATTTGTATTTAAAATACTTTTTGGAAAAGTATTTTGTATTTAAATACTTTTTGGAAGTATTTTTAACATCTCTAAATATGGGTATTCATCCAAACGCGCAAATGCCTCGCAACTGCATAAACCTCGTAAACGTTTTTATTTTTGTATGAAAAACCAGTTTGTTTGCGGTTTGCGTTTAGACGAATACCCCTATTAGTAATTTGGTATGGATTGACAGCTTCGATTGGCTACCAATTAGGTGATTTATTTTGGTCAATCTGAAGTCGAGTTCGTGTCACTTTTGCTTAACATGCTCTTTCTATCGAAGTTTGACATCAAGTGTCAAACCCAGATATTTGGCTTCGTTGACAAAGGAAACCCTTATCTCGTTAATATAAACAGGCTTGTGGGAACCGGGTTTCAAAGTGAAATTTATGTGCACAGATTTGGAGTTGTTTTTTCCGCCCAGGATACAACATAGTTTACTGCAAATTGGAGCTTAGCAGTCGTCTTCGATTATGTCACCAACAGCCAAAAGTGCGGTGTCGTCAGCAAAAGTTGCGGTTACATATTTATGATAATTCGGTTGATCGTTTGTATACAGCAGATAGAGAATAAGGCCCAGAATGCTGTCTTGTGGCACCCCTGCACTGATTTTTTGTCTGTCATTGAGATATGATGGCAAAAGGTGGCAAAAAGTTTTGGGTAAGGGCGTCCTTAGCTTATTTAACAATCCGTCATGCCATACTTTGTCAAACGCTTGTTACACATCAATAAATACCGCAGAGCAAACTTTTCTCTTCAAAGGCAGATCCTATTGGTTATACAACTCGATGAACTTGGTCATTCGTAGAATGATAATTGCGAACTGGTGTGTTGGTATGAAGCCTTTTTCCTCTATGTATGGCGTAAGTCGGAAAGGTAGACTTTGGACAACAAAGGCAATAGCGATATCGGTCTATAAGAAGACACTGCGTTAGGCGTTTTACCGGGTTTGTGAATCATAATAACCTCAGCCATCTTTCAATATATGGGAACATGTTTTAGGTTGAAGCACCTGTTAAACACTTGTGTGGCTGTGAGTTCGAGGTTCGAATCTCAGTCAGGGCAAGCCAAATCTTAATCATAGAAAATGTTGTTTCTAATAGCGGTCACCCCTCGGCAGGCAATGGCCAACCTCCGAGGGTATTTCTGCCATGAAAAAGCTTCTCATAAAATACATCTGCCGTTCGGAGTCGGCACAAAACTGTAGATCCCTCCATTTGTGGTATAATATAAAGACGCACACCTTTCCTTCCAGTTTTCGTTCGCAACCAACTTTTCTGGACCTTCGTTCGGACTAAAGGTGTTTTTGAGAAGTTCTGCGAAGAGATTTGCTTTCTGCACGTTAGTTTTCGCCCATTCATTCTCCTTCGCTCTAATCGGAGCTCTGTGGTTGACAGGTCGATTAACATTTTTAGCTGCTTTTCATAGGGAATAATCTGTGGTTTTATCTGCTGTAAGACCGATCAACAATCTATTAAATTTTTTGGTAATTTTGTTTAGACTAGTTTTGACTGCTGGAAACCTATTTTGTTGCCACCTCCTCCGAAGCTTTCTTTTAGTTGACAGCATATGCATAATGTATTCTGGATATATTTTTCTTTCTTTAATATTTTTTGCTGGGGAGTGCTACTCCAAGCTGCACTCTGAATTCGTTGTGTCAATCTGAGAACTTCGTCATCCAGCTGCTCTGTTGTTGAAATTATATTATTCGCTGTGACGGAAGATGTACGTTCCATTTGGAAAAACTTCCAGTCCGTGAACGAGTTCACCAGGTTGTTCGATTTTTTGCACACTGACTCTTCGCTTACAACAAGCAATACCGGTGAATGATCTGAACTTAAATCAAATTCGTCTGGTATTGTAAGCTGGCTTGAAGATATGTTTTTATGTATGTACGAAAAAGTCAATTAGATCTGGAACTTTTCTAGTATCAGAAGGCCAGTACGTAGGCTTACCGGTTGAAATTGTGCTACAACCTGTTCGCTGGATAGATTTGAAAAGTTCTCGTCCTTTAGTTGTGGTAAGTCGTGAACCCCAGTGCTTATGCTTCGCATTGAAGTCTCCACCTATAATAGAGCTACCTTAATATCTATCAATGAGAGTCATATAATCACTGTATTTTAAAGCATGTCTTGGTGGGCTGTATAGCGCTGTTATTAGCAGTGGTCTCTTTAAAAATTCGACAGAAACCGTACTGGTTTGAAATTCTTTCGAGCTTACCTTGTCTTGTAAGTTGTGTGTTAATTTGTTGCTAACAATTACCGCGCTACCACCTCTTGCACAATTATCAGGATAAATTGTGTGGTATATGCTATAGGTTTGAATTGAATGTAGCAATGGCTCGTGAAGTTCGTTTCTGATATAAGGCTAACATCGATACATTTGCTGCTGAGTACGACGTCCAACTCGTTTTGGTGCTTGGCCAGTCTGTTGGCATTCCATAATAGTATTCTTAGGCTCTTATTATTCATCAAAGACCACCATAGTACTTTCGAGTGCAGGAAGCCGAAAGTCTATAGATTGAAAAATTGTCTCTTGTGCGTTTAAACGAGACAAAATAAGAGAGAGCATATCCGTTTTCTCTAACGATTTGTTGTGCTCTAGAGGAACTTTTCCAGCTTGGGCATAGGCTACCGACTTCTGCTTGTTGGTTGCACTAAAAGCAATATTAGGTTTCAGAAGGGCGTTTTTGGTAGTCTCCGTTTTCTTTTTTGATCGAAGATTCTGTAACTGTTTAGCAACAACACATCCTCGATAGTTGGCAGGTTGTGGTTCACCACAGTTGCAGCATTTTGGTTTTTCAGAATTAGGTTTAATACACGCAATAGTTTCATGCTTACCTGCACATTTCATAATTTTTTTAAAGTATTTGTAGTTTTATGGGCTATTTTTATTTCATCTTTATTGTAGCAATTTGATTTCGTTAAGCGTTCTGATATTTGAGGTACATAAGTTACTGCTTTAAATTTAATAGGTTTGTCAAGACGGTGTTTTTGGATCTATTATGTGCTTAGCAAAGTCGTTGATTTTTAATGGCATTCGTATTTCTTTTTTAATTTCTTTGTGGTAAATTTCGTCCGATATGTTAAACATTCGCCCATTGCTGTATTTATTATCATCGTCCTGGGATGTTTGGAATTAAAATTGATGATTCGTCCAGATTATGTTGGTTTCTTATACCACTTTAACTTCAACTGGTTTCCTCGTCTGATTATTATGGAATCTATATACAGTAATTTTCCGTCTTCTATGAGATCTATTCTAAATTTTATATTTTTGTCGAAAGAATTAAGTACGTCAAGTGTGTTTTGTACCTCGTTCTCGTTTACTATAGCAAATAAGTCATCTACGTATTTTGTGAGCAATCTTGGTGTTCGTCCTTATTTCTTAATCGTGTTGTCCAGCAGCTCTTCCATTATAATATCTGCAATTAGAGGAGAGGCAGGAGATCCCATTGGCATTCCTTTTATTTGTGGGGTATATCGTGTCCTTAAATTTAAAATATGTATTTTTTATTTATACAAAACGTCACTAATTATTTAAATTAATATTTTTTTTTTGTATTTTAGTGTGTTCTTCTATTGTTGTCCATTTTGCTTGTATTGTGTCAGGTGCCAGCTGTATTGGAATGCTTGGAAAAAGTCAAACCACGTCAAAAGAAATAAGTTTTTCATCGTCACACATGTAAGTATTGTTTGTCCTGTTCTTGAATTCCACTGTATTATGGATATTATAGGTTGATGTAGCATATTTACATATCGGTATGAGTGGTATTCCTTCTTTGTCTATTTTGGGTAACCCATGATGCCGTCGTTGTGGTAAGTTGGATTTTTTCCAATTTTGAAATTAGTCCCATTTTTAAAAGTTTGTCCACTAAATCTTTGTTTTTTGTTTGAGCCTAAATGTCGCCTTTGTATTCTGTATACAGTCAACTCGTCCAATATATTTGTCATTTTATTATCATAGTCACATACATATTTCCATTGCTACCGTTTGTTCCCTTTGTCTTATGTTATTATACGAATATTGTCTTTTTTTCTTAGAAATTTCCGTGTCCGTCCCACTATCTAACACTAAGCAATTTAGTGAAAAAAATACACTGCTATAGTACTTGTATGTATGTACATTAGGGTGACAGTTAATTTCGAAAGTGATATTTTCTTTGGTCTCAGTATTTTTTTGTGTGTAGTTTTATTTAAAAAAAATTCTAGTAAAATTTCAAGGTCGTAGGAAGAGGATTAGGGGGCGCGTCGGCCCCCCAAAGTTACACAAAATACGTTTTTTCACGCAAATTCTTACTTTGACTGCTTGTAACTTTCTCTGTGTTTTTTTTTTTTTAAACATTACTGGCGAAAGATGTTCATTAATATGTCTACAATAACATCTGTCAATAACATTTTTGTCTAATGTTAATATTTAATGAAAAAAACTTAAATATAGGAGAAAAAGTACGCCTCAATGTCGATTTATTATACTTAAATAAAATTACTTATATGATTCAAATTTTGGATTTTGTTCAGATTTATTTAATTAAAGATTCATATAGAAAATTCCTTATGATTTACGTAAGAGTAGCTTCAACAATTATTTACAGTAAGACCTCGCTAGTCCGAACTTCAGACTTTTTTTGTTTACTTTTGTTTTCAAGTGTAAGAATTGTCTTTAAAAGTTTGCTTCAAATTTTTTTTGCCTGTATGCTGAAGCGATCTATAATATTGACAATTGTGACCGAGAATATTCCCGTTACAACCTCAACAATATTATTCTCAATGCTTGCGTAAGCTACCGACAAAAAATCAGCACCAATGTTTCTCGGAAAATAGATTCTTATTTTACAGTTATATGCAGCAGCCGCAAACATTTTTTAATAGCATTAAATTTGCAAAAAAATCATTCGAAGTGAATATTTGAATGTGAAAAGTCGAAAATGTCTGCTAGAAATTTACGTGAACGCATATATTTAATTGGTTATTGTACCAACTCATTAACGGGAAGTAAACTACCCTCCAATATAGAAGTGTTGAAAGTTTTGTTTTTCAATTTACGTGTAGTAAAAAAAAATTTACGGGAAAGTTCAGATTTAGTTGTAAAAGAACTATTCGTGTTCTGGGAAAAAGCCCGCATTCCGGTCAAGGATAAACAACACTGCATTACAAATGTAGAGAAATTGTATAAAGAATGGCAAAGCTTTCAAAAAGATTCAAAGAAGACTTCTAATTTCCATAAGAGCAAAGTAAACACGTGGAAAGAAAAATTGGATATGCTTTTTGACGTGGCGCATGCAAGTGCATTAAAAATAATGTCGAATCAAGAAGATATTGATTTCTTGATAAGTCAACGAAAAACGGGGCGCCCAGGCTTTATGTATGGTATCGATTACGAAGAAGTACGCCGAGAGTGCCGACTTGAAGAACGCAACAACAATTTATTACAACAAGTGGAGCGGAATAATCGTGAAATTGCATTAATTGGTTCGTTGTATGTTATTGTTTATTTTTTATTTTCTTTAAATTAAGTCGTTTTTATTAGATGAAACTGCAGAGTTGCTGTCATCTGAATCTTCAGAGAATGATAACAGTTTTCCAGATATGGAATGTGACCCACGTTGTAGTCAACCTCCAGCCAAAAAATGTAGGGTAACAAATAAAATACTAACACCAAAACTGGCGGCCGCACTCGTTGTCTGTAAAATCAGTGACAGACATGCGGTTCATCTAATAAGCGCAGTCGTTGAAGCTCTGGGTAATAATGTTGAAGATTATATTTTAAACTGAACGTCTGTACACCAGGAAAGGGAACAAATCCGTGAAGAAAGAATTTCAGCATTAAAAAATAAATTAAAATTAAATGAGCTCGACGCTATCTGCCTTCATTGGGATGGTAAACTTTTGCCGGCGCTGACGGGAAATGATAAAGTTGATAGGTTGCCTATAATAATATCGAGCGGTAAAGTTGAACAGCTTCTTGAAATACCTGCACTTGATTCCGGTACTGGAAAAGAACAGGCATCCGCTGTATGCGATGCTATTTATGAATATGGTCTGCAAAATCACATCAAAGCTTTAGGGTTTGATACAACAGCGGTCAATACTGGGCGTTTCAATGGTACCTGTACGTTAATTGAAAATAATTTACAAAGACAACTTTTATGGTTACCATGCCGTCATCATATATACGAGATTGTTTTAAGATGCGTTTTCGAAGAAAAAATAAGCTGTTATGGAAGTCCAAACGTTAAAATGTTTGAGAAATTTAAAAATGCTTGGGCTAAGATTGATGCTAAAAACTATGAGTATGGCATCAACGATCCAACTGTCAAGACGTACATGAAAGAGTCTGCTGTTCGCATTATCGGTGCAGTAAATAATATCTTGGAAGAAAACCACCCAGGGAAGACTATAAAGAATTCTTGGAACTCACTTTGCTCTTCCTGGGTCAAAAACCAGAAAAGACACATCCAAACAGCCTAATGTTTCGATCGCCAGTAGCTGTTCACCATGCAAGGTGGATGGCAAAAGCGATTTACTGTCTAAAAATATTTTTATTCCGTAACGAGTTCCAGCTTTCAGCAACTGAATTAAATGGGCTTCGTCAAATTTGTGTTTTTATTGCTGAAGTCTATGTCGAAGCGTGGTTTTCTGCTCCTTTGGCCATTAAAGCGCCATATCAAGATTTTTTATTTTTACAAAAACTTGAAAACTTCAAAAAAATTGATGCTGCTATATCTTATGTTGCTCTTAAAAAGTTCAGGAACCACTTGTGGTATTTAAGCCCTGAGGCGGTTGGTCTTGCATTTTTTGACAGCAACGTATCCCTTTTTTCAAAACAAAAAATGGTGGCGGCTTTGGAAAATGATTTTGAACAAGAGCAAAACACAAAGCGAGCTACAATAAATGATAGAGAAATCGTTGAAATATTCCATGACGGAATTGAACAGTTCGTCTCTGCCGAAACAAAAGCATTATTTGAAAGATTTCAAATAAATACTGATTTTTTTAAATTAAACCCAGACAAATGGGAGCAGGACCAATCTTATTGTAAAGCGGCTGAACTGATGAAAAAATTAAATGTTACAAATGACACTGCCGAAAGGGGGGTTAAATTGATGGAAGAGTATAATAAACTATTTACCAAAAATGAACGCCAAAAACAATTTGTTTTAAAAATTGTTAGCGATTACCGCCATCGGTTTCCAGACTGTAATAAAAAGACATTGTCTCGAGTGCTTTAAACAATATTAATAAAAAGAGTAGTTTTATTTAAGTATAATAAATCGACATTGAGGGGTACTTTTTCTCCTATATTTAAGTTTTTTTCATTAAATATTAACATTAGACAAAAATGTTATTGACAGATGTTATTGTAGACATATTAATGAACATCTTTCGCCAGTAATGTTTAAAAAAAAAAACACAGAGAAAGTTACAAGCAATCAAAGTAAGAATTTGCGTGAAAAAACGTATTTTGTGTAACTTTGGAGGCCGACGCGCCCCCTAATCCTCTTCCTACGACCTTGAAATTTTACTAGAATTTTTTTTAAATAAAACTACACACAAAAAAACACTGAGACCAAAACAATAAAGAAAAAAAAAATACTCCATACATTTAATTGTCACCCTAATGTACATACATACATACATATGTGGTCATCGGACCGCGCATCGCTACCAACTCGACCACAGCGGCCACATGATTAAATATATACATATTATACATTAGGGTGGGTCGATTTAGCAATCGATATTGTGCCATGGATTTTTCGATAGCTTTTGGCATGAGGAAAAAAAAGTTCCACTACGACATATCCAAAAAATCATTTTCGAGGCGCCAAAATTTCAATTGTTTGACTTTTTTTTTTAACAATTTTATTGATTTTTCATAAGCGAACAATATGGGAATTTATTTTAAAATTCAGATATTTCGTTGCAAATTTTGCTTGGATTCCATTCGACTCATTTTACTTCGGCTAGCTGACGTAGTCGCCATGATCCCTTCGCGGTTTTTATGAATTGCACGTTTAGCTACGCTGGTTAGGAGTTGAACGTACCGCTCGGTACCTTGAATATGGCATGGAATCTTCGGATCGTCTAGCGGTGGAGCTTCATTTTCGTCATCATCAAAATAAGTTTTCAAATGTTCATATGGTATGCTTCTTGTGAATGGTGGTTCTGACATGTTTTCATCGTCGTCCAAATCAATCATATGAACGTAATCAGTGGCATCAAAATTAATTTTCGGTTTTATGTACATAGGTACGAATATTGGACGGTTCATATAGGTCGTTACGAAAATGTAAAATTTTTTCCAGTGCATACTTCCGAATATGTTGTCGAACGTCGAAGAGCATGCTGAGCAAAACATTTTCACAATGGGCAAAATATGAATTATTTTCAATTACGGTGTTTACCACCGAACGTAAATTGTTTGGCAAATATTGCGTCCACCGTATGAATTTTCCAACCAAAACACTACCATATACAACCGACTCATAATATTTGATGTTAAAATACATGGGAACGTACACGTGAATTATGTATCTTGCCAAAATTTTCAAATTTTCGGACGGCTTGCTTGTTGCAACGTAAATACGAAGTATTCTATTGGCTTTTGTGAGCCATCTAGCATGTGATACAGGACCCGGTTTAACATTTGCTAGTTGAGTTGAAACGCGACCATTCGAGACAGCATTAGCAACTTGGTATAGATACTTCACATCCGTTGAAAGTTCTTTCTGTTGATCTTCATCCAACGGTGGAGGCATGTTTTCAAGTGGGATTGCTTCAAAATTCGGAACAACCTAAAAATAATATTGATTATTCAAAATTGATTACAAAATTATGTGGCTTATAGGGAATTTTATTTTTTTAAATTTTGATAAGTACCTGTAGGGTATGGCAATCCTGAATCTCTTTTGCTAACACTCCAGTTGCGGTTCTTGGTCCAGTCGTTTGTGATTTTTCCAATGTATTCCACAAACTTCGAAACGGCAACTCATTGAAATGTAGTAAACAAATCCACCAGTGTAATGGTCTCTTCAGCTGCAATTCAAATCGTCGCAGTATACCTCTCTCCGTACCAGTATTTGTAACTTCACCGTCAGAGCAAATGCCAATTAATTTATCAAGAGGAAGTTCCTTTGCTTGGAAAAATGCATTTAAAGCTGCTTGTTTCGCTTCAGTATTTTCACCTTTGCCTTCCAAGTAAACATAACCAAGTAATTTGGAATTTGGCTCATGAGCGACGACTAAATGCGATTCTTTCTGCATTCTCAAATGGTAAACTTCATCAATTTTTTCTCGAGTCAATGCGTCGTTTTTCCGACCGTCAAATGAAAAAGCTTGCAAGCACCCTTTTTGCCGTTGTCGGATAACTTCCGTTCTAACTTTAGCTCTTTCTCTCTCTATCTTGTTTTTGTCACAGACAACGGTTTGACCACGCTCATTTTTAAATGCAATGTCTTCAAACAAAGCTGATGCTAGACAAGATGCCACTCTGTTTGACACGCCAAATCTGTCACAAATCATTGCAAATTTTGGTATACTGTATCTTGGAGAATAAAGTGATTCGACCGATGTATCAGCCATTTTCATTGCAATATCATCTTACAATTCTGAAGGAGTTGGTAGATATGTTTCATCAACAGATGATTCAAGTCTTGGTGCGATTGTAGACACTTCGGTTTCTATAGGATCCTCAACATCAGGAATAGTTAATTTTCTTTCATTGTGCTGATCAAACATGAAGCCCTTGAGGTCATTTGGAATTTTACCACAGTTGCAACGATTTGATTTTAGTGAGCATATGCATTCCGCGATGTAGAATATTTCATTTGTACCATCAACGAATAGTTTAAATTTATGATAATTTTTTCCGCATTTATTCAAATACTTATAGTTGTCAATTAGTGTATTTAGTTTTTTTGTGACGGTTAATCTTTTAACTAGATCAATCTTCAATTTGCCCCAAATTTCTAAAAGTTTATCGACAACTTTTGGTGTGAATGTCTTGTACGAGAACATTTTATTCCCTTTTTTCCACTGGTCGCCCAAAAAAAGTAATATTTCAAAATATCAAAAGAAGTTGGCAAAGAAATTCCATCTAGTTCGCTTGGTGCACCGAATAGTAGCACATTATGTGAAGGCATGTGTTCTAAAGCCTGTGCTGGTGGTTCTCCCTCTTCTTCCATATTGTGTTCTAAATTTTCTGATGAATTTTTATTTTATGTATTTATATTTATTAAAAACACACTGCCACTAAAGTCGCAAGAAACAAAACAAAAAAGCAATAACAGAGTTATATACGCAAATTAGTTGCTGTGAAACCTTCAGCGCTGCTGACGATACCTGTGGAGAAAAAAAAAACTTAAAAATTAATGCTTCAAAAAAATTTATTTTTCGACAAAAACTCGTTCAAAACCTAAAGAAAAACATTTTTTTTGGCAAAACTGCTATCGCCATCGTTTTTAGCGTACAATTTCACCTTGGAAATCTAATATTTAAAAAAAAACTAAATCAGTCCATTTTTTTTATTACCTACTAAAAAAAACCTTAAAATTAAAAGTTGAGAAAAAGTCAAACAATTGAAATTTTGGCGCCTCGAAAATGATTTTTTGGATATGTCGTAGTGGAACTTTTTTTTCCTCATGCCAAAAGCTATCGAAAAATCGATGGCACAATATCGGAAAATTTTTGTCCTTACAAATCGACCCACCCTATTATACATATTGTTTTAATCTGAAGCAGATGAGCGCGTACAAATTTTAGTAGCAGAGGTAGTGAAGTTGAAAATTTTTACAGAAGTTCAATTGCGCCAAATTAAATATCCAACTAATTCATTGAAATTAGAAGAAAATGTAGGCACCATCATCCCTGCATTTTTCTGGGCCGCTAGCTTATGCTCTTCTCGCTAAGCAATACTTCTCTCTTCCATGCGAATCCACGATAAAGAAATGGTTTTCATTTTCTTCGCCAGTGTAATTGAAACTGTTAATAATGCGGCCGCCAATTGCGTTGAGAGGATAATGGATTAAAGCGCACTAATTGATAGTCCCGAAGGATATTTCCGGCAGAAAGTACTACGGTTTGTGGGCATCGACAGTATTGATTTTATAACTATCTTAACAGCTGCGACGAATGCTACATAGGGGAATGTATCCGGTTGTGACCACCTTTTGATAATTTTCGCCAGGGGGCAGATACAGTCAATATGGCAGTTCTTGTTTGTGCCCAATGTTAGTGCAATTATTTCGTGCTGACTTCGAAGTCAAAACCTCGATATGATATGTAGCTACAGTCGGTAGCATTGTTTCGAGCGTATTAGTCAACGCTAATGTAAATACATATCTTGTGAAAAGTGCGACAGATTACACTCCGTCCCTGCAAACATATGAGTAAAATCATGTTTGGAAATTTACGCGAATGTGTATTGGTTGAAGCAAAAAGTTTATACAATTTGCTCGTTTTTTTTTTGACAGCACCGGTTTTTCCAGTAGTGGCCACCAGAATGTCACCGGTTGTGGCCACCCACTTTTAATCGTTTAAGGGGGCCAATTTCTCGATATAACCGTCCAATATCGTTGTTTATGTTAACATAACCTCTATGGGGGTATCGGGGAGGTTATATATATGTACATATGCACAAGAGCGGGACCTCAGCCGGCGGGAGGGAGAGGGAACAATTTTGCAAAACTTTTGAGAAGAACAATTTGTTTTCTTGCTTTTTTTGGAATAACCTGAATTCTAAAATTGAAGTGCCCAATTGTCCGGATGTAATTAAAAAAAATTTAATCATCACAAAATAAATCTGTTTCTACATTTTTACGGATTAATTTGTCCCCTTTTTTTAGTTATACCGTTCACAAACATTGATTTCAATGCATACATACATCAAAGCCATTAAGCGGTGCAAAATCGACAATTTTTAAATTTAATTTTCATTTTGTTAGTTGCCATTTTCATATTTTTAAATTTTATTGTCTGACGCCTTAATTGCTATACTTATTCTTATTATTTATGCTACTGAAAGCTTTGAAAATTAATAAAATATTTTTTTCTTAAAGTTATGTGAGGTTTCATTTCATATTTTCCATTTTCCATCTTTAAAGTATTTTCCCGGGGTGGCCACAACCGGTGACAAAATTTTAGATGGCCAAAAATGACTTCTTTACCAAAATTCAAATAACTCTCCTACTTATTAAATCCAACACTTCCAAAATATTGCTTCGCCGAACGTTTTTGATATTAGTAATGGGTTTGCAGATGCCAATCAAAGTTAATTTGTTTTAGTTTAGGTAGTTGGAAATATTTGTGAGTAAGGAAGAGTTTCTTGAATTTATCCCAATTAAACAAGAAACTCGTAAATGTTTGGCGAACGAACAGCTTGTTGCGGTCACCCTGTGACGATCAGTTCAAAAACGACTATTTTAGTGAACGCTGTCCTGCAAATACCTTTCTGATCGCTTTCAAGGGATTGACAGTTGTCGGTAGCGATTGTCATAGCTTACAAGCGGGCATTTCCGTTTTCCATTTCTTTTTCGCTACGACAGAGACCAGCCAGCAAGACGTATTTTTGATCGACAAGCATATGCGAAGGGTACGGACGGACATGGGGGATGACAGCTTAAGTGTGGGGGAAGAGGTATAAAAGGGGTCGCAGCGTTTAATGTTGGGAATCAGACGATTAAGAGGGGGGTGGACAGATAGGGCGGGAGGACGATGATCCAAACAGCGTAGTGAAAGAGGACGATTTTTTTTTTGTATGGTGCGGAGGGTGCGTGGCGAAAGTTGCAAAAACCACCCCACAGTCCGGCGAGCTAGCTCGAGCATAAATGCAAGCGTACCCGTGGCTTTCAGACTCGCGTCGACAAGGAGGCAGATGCGGTGCAGCGGATTCCAACCTCTGGCAGCACGGGACCATAAGCTTCGCGAATGAGCATGTACATAATAAGCTTATGGAGAATAAGTGTTCGGACAAGGTGGCGATGGCTCACAACTCAAGCGCAAAGGGAAAAGAGCAAAGGGAAAAGAGCTAGCGCTAGCATAAATATTACGCTGGCTAACACCAAATATTTTTCTCTCCATTCCATACAACTAAGAATTTCTGCCGCAGAGTTGTTTTCGGAAACCGAGGTCGAAGCACAACGCTCCATGTATCCCAAAGAAGGGCTGCAAGCACCGTTTCTGTCGTCCTTCCATTTCTAATGGCAGTAGATAAAAATTAGCGCCCAATACTATCACAACATCGAAAAGGCTTTACCTATTGTCACATGTATTGAAAAATTACATAAAAATGGATATATGAACAGATTTGCAATCAATTTTTAAGTGCTACATGAGAAACGGTCTTCAAATTAATATATTAAAAAAAAAATGTCTTCATCATTTTCAACAAATTTAAACAGATTCTTGATAGGACCGCGTGGCCGTGAATACTTTTAATGACACTTACTTTCACAGAGTAGAGAAAATTAAAGTTCAACGAGGATCTGAATTAGAGTCAACAAATCCATGTATTAAAGATTAACTTGTTTATTCATTAAAAAAACAATTGTGGATTCTTCACAACTCTTTCTTCCTATCTCAAATTAATTATTTAAATCGAATTTGGAACAGTACAACATGTTCTGTTAAAAGTTACGAAATATGGTTATTCAATAAACTAACTGCTGATTTAAGATTTTAATTCAGCAAAAATTGTTTGACCACCAAAGTTAGTATTCACACACTTAAATTTTAAGTGTCAGTTCAATACCAAAAAGTTTGAGTTGTAGACCTTTTTCGATTTCATTTTTAAGCCAAAAATTTAGAAAATTGTATCCAAAAAAAGTTTTAAGCTTGAAGTCAAATTTGTAGTGCAGTATAGTAAATATATCAGCTACATACATACTTATGTACTTATATTACCTAACATTGGCCTCACTCCACAACGCCATTTCCATATTTTCTTATTAACATTTGTAATAAGTGTTGAAGAGTGTTCTATGAGGGTGTAAAAAGTTGCGCGTAGAGTCAATAAACTTACATGGTGCTACCTACATTTTCGTTAAATATTTTTGAAATCTGTAAATATTAGATTTTATAGTTCGCAACTGTTCAAATTAATAAAAGTTTAAAATTGAACTTTTTTATATTTTACTTCCCTTTTTGCATATTATTAAAATACTTGACTAAAAAAAGAGAAAATAATATCATTCCTATTTTAAATTATGTTTTTGTGTATGTTTCGTTTTGCATATGATATGTTAAAGAAAAGTGGATTTCATCATCTTACCTATTTTTAAGTAAGTTTGGTTAATAGTTCTGTTACCTTTTCTCTGAATGCACTTTATATATATATATGTATATATATGTATATATTACACATCATAATTGATATACTTACATCAAATTTCGAATATTTAAATATGTATTTATATGGAAATATGTGTGAGGATACAACTTTTCGTTATGGACAGATGGGTAGGGAGATGGTTTTTTGTTAAAGTTGTTCCAAGTTGCAAAATAAACTTTTATTTGCTCATTTTCAAACTATTGGTACCATAAACATGAAAAACTTTCACTTTAGACACAGTGATATACATATACATATACTCGAATGTACCTACATATACATATTCATTCAAATAGGTACCTGTAAGTATTATAAGCACCATAGTCAGTCATTCAAAGAATTAACTCATGTATTAAATATTTGCTGGGAAAGCAAAGGTATTTAACACCAATTTAATGTAGTCATTCCCATATGGTTTAAAAATACACATTAAGTGTACATAGTAAGACCAAAATTTACAGCTTCTACCGAATCTATGTAGTCAGAAGTTAACGGGGAGGAAGGAAAAATAAGGAGATAAATACATATGATCACCGAGTATATAAGTTTCGATTAGTTTGCGTTATCTTCGAAAACTGCAGTCATCGCTTTTTACACGAAGTACTTTTTTAACCAATTGTTATAAGTATAATGTTTGGTAGCCCGCACTTTTTTCTTCCCCAAAATCTTATATTATTAATTTTGTGCAATCTCCAGAGTGGCGGTCCTGTTCGTGGGTCGTCATTTAGTGAAGCCCTGCCTTGTTTAAAGTGACGAATACTCTTGTATTCATAAACGAATTTAATTTTCCGGTGCGAATAGACTTTGTATACATATATTTTACACCACATACATACATATACATAGCTATATATATTTGTGTAGCTGGACCAGATTCTGTTACGTATTAAATACAGTTACAGCGGCAATCAAAGTCTTTCAATGGTAACTTAAATCGGCTGAATAGCTGTGTATGTACATACATACGAGTATGTATATTGGTTTGCTTTTACACAAACTAGTTTTAGATGACAATAACTTTCAGCTTTCAGAAGAATAATCTAAGAATTGTGAGTGCTTGTTTGGTTATCCCGCTTGGTCTTCATGCTAATAGAATGCCCAAGCCCTTAAAACATGCACATACCATGCATCAATGATGAGCTGCTCATAGAAGTTGGGAAGCTAAACAACTCCAAACCAAAATAACTGTTTTTGGCCTGCATATGTTTTAAGTCTTAGGGCTTCGTATGAACGGTCAGTGCAGCTAGTCCGAAAGACACTATCATCAGTATTAATTTTCAGAAAGTGAGGAGACGCCTTCGTGTCTATCACCCTTCTCGCTAGAGCTACTCGATTCAATCAGAGAAGCAAAAGGTATCAGATTCGCAATAAACTGTTCTTTCCCTACTAATCCCCAGGCCCAAAAAAACTTTAACAATTAATGCTATCCTGAAATGGGTGTATGTGCATGTTTGTATTTTAAAATGCAAGCTATACCCAGTTATGTTTGAAAAATAGTTTCACGGCTCACTTTTTTAATAAATCACACTATTTTGAAGTAATCAAGCACTTCATACTTTGTTATCACTAAAATATAAAAAAATTACAATTCGCATTTTGTAAAACATCAACTTTTACGCTCCTTTTAATCAACATGCTTAAATAAGCTGCAGGAAAGCATATCATGTTTGAGGCCATACCCGAAGGGTCAGTCAACGTACGCCGCCCTCCTCCTCATAGAGAGGTCGCAAGCACGAACGGTACATTCTTGCTGCATTCTTGGATCTAGAAGGAGCCTTCAGCAACATCGGGGTCCATAGGAAGGAATGGGACTATAAAGAGAACCAGTGTTTTTTTCATCTCACAGAGCGGCGTCCTTTTTTCGCTTTTATGGGTGTGGACGTTGAACAACATTCCACTGGAATCCAGCAGATGCGGAGTAAAAGAAGATAGTTCATATTCTCTTCAAGAGAATTGAAATTCCGTAGAGTGCTTTGACAATGTTTGAACACGAGTTCTTTTCACCTTTTATATATATATAAGAACTTACTGTATCCGCACAACTTTCACCTTTAAATTAAAACACCGGTTTTTTTAAGCCGCACAACTTTCAGCTTTAAATTGAAACACCGGTTTTTTAAAACGTTATAAAAATTTATTTATTTTTAGAGGATCGAATTGAAGTTGGGTACGAACGTACGGGCTCACAAACGAAAGATTTATGTTCTTGTACATGTATGTGTGTGTGGTATAGAGTGACAGTGGTTTGTTTATGTTTAAATTGTGTGCTGGTGCATGTGTGTAGGTGGTGAGATCATGTGTCAAATGTAAATGGAGGTGTGTTTGTGTAGATGTGTATGCGGTAGGTGTTGTGCCATCTGCCGGCGTCGGTTGGCGATGGAGCGGAAGTGCTCATTTAACCATCCCGGCCTCCCTAGGCGTATACTTAGCCTAGTAAGCGCTGCAGTTGCTGCAACGTCTTCACGACCTTTTCCAGCCCGGTTGGGCGGCGATGATGCGGTGGTCGAGTGCGATTGGTCGACGCTTGGCGATACTGAGAGGCCGGTGGCCACGCATACTTTGCCATGAAGATTGACGTCGGTGGTGGGCTGCTGGTCCCGGCGGTTGGTGATTGCGTCGCGTAGCTGTCTGTCGGAAGCTCATGCAACATCGTAGGGTGTAGTCTATGGCAAATGAGGCAGCGATTGATTGACGTACATGCCCTTGTGGTATGAGACAGTGCAAGGCAATTCAGGCAGTGCCCATGTGCTCGTGCCACTTGCTGCCGATGGACCGGTTGGAGACCCCGGAAAATTGAACTGCGGTGTCGTTAACCCAGGCGTGGCAATGCGTCGGCTGCTGGTAGGAGGTGCCACTGGTGGAGTTGCCACAGCAGTTGCGGAAGCGGATCGCGGGGCTGCGATTGGGGGTGTTGCTCTGCCTGGAACGGTTACGGCGGACCGGATTGCTGGAGTCCCATTAGTGGAGTTGTGATTGGCCATATCCATTTCTAATAAAGAAACAAAGATCTTAGTGGTATGTGAGGGGGAATCTAAGCATGCAAACTCTTTCTTGTTAAGTTACTTACTGTGGTATGAGTTTATTTTGATAAGAATTTTTCCTTTATTTTATTTGTTTATATTTTTCTTTAACGTTTTGCGAATTTTGTAAGAAATTAATTTATCAGATCAATTTAATTATTTTCGGTCGGTAAAAAGCAAAGTTTAACGAGCGGTCGAGTTAATATGCCGTTTTGGGTACGCAAATCTACTACTCGTATGTGACCATCAGATGCACGATGTAGCTTTTCAATTCTTGCGAGACGCCACTCGGTAGGAGGAATACATTCTTCGTAAATGAGGACATATTCTCCGACTTTAGGCTCCTTTGCAGCGTTCTTCCATCTGTATCTTTTAAGAAGATCTTTGAGATAATCTTCTTTCCAACGGCGACGAAATTCATGATGGAGGGTGTTTATCCGTTCCCATCGATTTATGAGGGATATGGATTGCTCCTCTGGTTCGGGGATGGCCAGAAGTGGAGCTCCTCTAAGAAAATGCTCAGGAGTGAGGGCCCTAAAATCGGAGGGATCTTGCGAGAGTGCAGTAAAGTAGTAAATTCTTCATAATTGAAGTTGTGATCACCAGCGGTCTTTTTAAAATGTGATTTAAAGCCTTGTACGGCTGATTCCCAGAGTCCACCCATATGTGGAGAGCTCGGTGGTATGAATTGCTAGTCAAGGCCTTGGGGTGCGTATTTTTCAACAATTTTTGGCGAGACTTCCTCTATGAATTTAACAAATTCTTTCTCAGTAGCTCTTTGGGCTCCAATAAAGGTTTTCCCATTGTCACTCATTAGTTTTGAAGGAAATCCACGCCCTCCGACAAAAAGAGCAAAGGCCGCGAGAAAAGCTGCAGTTGTCAGATCATAACATAGCTCGAGGTGCACCGCTTTTGTCGTAAAGCAGACAAAGACGGCCACATCGCCCTTCGTAATGGAGGAAGATCTTAACATGGAAGCCTTTATCTTGAAAGGCCCAGTAAAATCAACACCAGTAATAGTAAAAGGGAGTGAGAAGTTGCAGCGTTCCGGTGGAAGAACTGCCATGATCTGCGTACGCATCTTCTGTTTATGCATAGTGCACACTTTGCACATAAATATACACTTTTTGATTTGAGGCTTAAGTCGTGGAATGTATGTAGAATTCCTGTCGGACCATTTGTTGTATGAGGCGGTGTTCGGCGTGTAGCATAAGTAAATGGAGGAATCTTATGTATAATAAGGAAAATTGAGATTTTTCCGGTATTATTATTGGGTAGCGTTCATTGTACGTTAGGCTTGAATTCGCTAGTCGTCCATTAGCACGAAGTATACCCTTCGTGTCCAAAAATGGATTGAATACGAAGAGTGGGCTCTTTTTATCAATGAGCTTTTATTCTCTTAACATTGAGATTTCGCGGCTGAAATAGTGCATTTGGGTGGAGGTAATGAGCGAGATCTTTGCTTTTTACAGATCTGCATGGGTCAATGTAGTATAAGGAGAATTCGGTTATTTTTCGATTTTATTTTTGAGG
This sequence comes from Philophylla caesio, assembly GCA_963971545.1. NCBI lineage: Eukaryota > Metazoa > Arthropoda > Insecta > Diptera > Tephritidae > Philophylla > Philophylla caesio. The sequence continues at coordinate 32,845,728 of OZ020608.1, read as the reverse complement.
CGTCTTACGAATTAAATCACATATGCCACTACTCTGAGGGCTCGGGGGAACGAAGAAAATCGCTCTCAGATGTCAGTGTCATCCAATATGGTGTGAAAGGTTTAAATGTTCCTGCTTTCTGGGGCGATAACATTGCGGGCCGGAGATTTTGGCCAAGAATCAGAAGATTATTTTAACCAGTTGGGGCCTGTCCACCAAAGTGGAGTGGTGGCAAGGTGCAAGGGTTTGCAGCCTCTTGTGCCAAGATCAGCGGGATTATTAGCACTGGCTACATGCCGCCAAGTGGCTGGTCCTACAAAATCAAGGATTTGGGATATGCGATTGGAAACGTATGTTTTCCATGTGTAGGGAGGTTTTTTAACCAGGCTAAGACGATTTCGGAGTCTGACCATAGATATAATTTTTCACTGGTCATTTTTAATTGATTCTTCACTGTTGATGCTAATTTTGCGAGAAGTAGCGCGCCACAAAGTTCAAGTCGTGGTAGACTGAGTGTTTTTAGAGGAGCTACTTTAGTTTTGGCTAACAATAAATGGGTGGAGATGGTGCCATTGTTTTGGGTGCGCATATATATTGTTGCGCAATATGCCTTTTCTGAGGCATCGCAAAAACCGTGAGAGTAATTAACCCAACGGGGGATTTGTATCTCCGAAATAGTGTTTAAGTTGCTCGCAAACTGAGACCATTTAACTAAGCGCAGAGGTTTGACTTCCTCGTCCGAGTCTGTTCCGTCTTGAATCAAGATTTTAGCTTGTATCATAATTAGCGAAAGCCATCCTGCGGGGTCGAAAAGTTTTGCCACAGACAACAGAATTTGTCTCTTAGTTATTGCGGAAATTGCGGATATCGATTCAAGATTGTATGAGAATTGATCTGATATCGCGTTCTATTGAATTCCCAGGGTTTTTGTGGTACTTTCTTTCTCAAATTTAAGAAAATTCGTATCCAATAGATTTTCCTTGCAAATATTTTTTAATATTTCGGGGTGGTTTGCAGTTATCTTTTTTAGCGGGAATCCTGCCGAATTGAGAGCTTGAATAACTTGGGTTAACGATTCGCATGCTTGTGGGAGGCTATGGCTTCCCGACAATATATCGTCTACATAAGTTTGTGTTTTTAACACTGGAGTTGCTAGGGGTAAGTGTGGTTGTATATCTTTTGCCAATTCGGGGAGTGTTCAAATGGCTAAGAAGGGGGCACAGTTAACACCAAAGGTAACTGTTTTTATTTTATAGTCGCGTATTGGATTGTTAGTGGAGTTGCGGAAGACGATGCGCAGAAAATCTTTATCGTCTTTGCGCATGAGTATTTGTCGATACATTTTTTCCATATCTCCATTAAATACATATTTGAACATACGCCAATTGAGTATCAGAAGCATTAAATCGGGTTGTAGTTTGGGCCCCGTATATAAAATGTCATTTAAAGAATTGGCAGAACTTGTGCATTTTGAGGCATTGAAGACTACTCTCACCTTTGTAGTCTTTTTATCCGGCCTTACTACCGCATGATGGGGAAGGTAAAATGAATGGTAATTGCCATTGGATATATTTTCATGTGGGTTTACTTCCTCCATATGTTCTAACTTTATATACTCTTCTAGGACACCATCGTATGCTGGCTTGACCTCGCTTTTTCTAAGGAGGGTTTTTTCCATGCCTAGAAACTGCTGCAATGCGGAGGTTCGGGAGCGACCTAATGCAAGCGTGTCTGGAAATTGTGGCTTGAGTGGTAGTCGTACGACATACCTACCATTTTTTATTTCGTAGTTGTGGCTTAGTAAAAATCTTCACAATACTGATCTTCTGGCACTGTTATTTGGATGGGGGGGAGTTTTTCTATCTCCCAAAATTTTTTTAATTGCATATTTAGAAATTCATTTGAAATCTCTTCCACTTGTGTGGTGAAAGTAGAGATTCTTTCTGTGATTTTGCCACTTAAAATCCAACCGAATATGGTATTTTGAGCAAGTAGAGTATTTGAAATTTTTTCTATACCTTCAAGCATAATTTGAGGGATTAGGACACTGCCTAATAAAATATCTATTTGAGCGGGGGTGTGGCAGTTGGGATCTGCTAACTTGAGGTGTGCGAATCTTTGTCGATCCATATTGTTTATTTTATAGCTTGGAAGCATGTTGGTAAGTTGCGGAAGAACTATAGCTTGTGCTTTTATTCTTATCCTCGCGTTGTGGGAAATTAGGGTTAATAAGCACCCATTCCCGAAATTTCAAAGTTTGAATTTGTTACTGGCAGCTTTAGCCGGTTTTGCACCTTTGGTGCAATAAAGGATCGTTGTGAGCCTTGATCAATTAAGGCTCGGAGCTTAAACAGTTCTCCTCGGTGTTCGATGGAGATGAGTGCTGTGGGTAAAAGAATTTTGCTTTCATTTGCTGAATGAAAAGCTTGTATATTTGCTGATTTTGAACAGCATGGTTGTTCAGTATTTTCGGGATTTCTAGTTTCAAGGTTCTCTGGACTTGATATTGCTACTAGCCCTGTTGCTCTTTTCACGTTTGAACAATTTTGGGGTGTGTAGGAAAAATTGGTTAAGTGGAGCATCGAGTGGTGCCTTTTGTGGCAATATACGCAATTAAATTTGCTCTCACAGTCTTTTAGCATGTGGGCATGTGAAAAACAATTTGTGCATAATTTGGAATTTCGAATAAAATTATTTCTTTCATTTATTGACAAGTTTTTAAATCTCTCGCAAGATCTTAAAGGGTGACCTCCTTTACACAATTCGCATGACGCAAATTTCTTTTGATCTGAGACATATGATTGCGATCTATTGAAGCTTCTGTTATAAGAATTGTAATTACTGGCTTGGGGTTTTGTGAAGCTTCTTTATCTACCCTCTCTGCTATTTCGAACTGGGTAGTGAGAAAATCTTTCATTTGTTGCCACGTCGGGCATCTTTTGCGGGATGAGAGTGATTGTTCCCATAAAAGTAACGATTTCTCTGGCAATGCTTCATCGCAAACATTGACCAGAATTGGGTCCCAGTTATCTGTGTGAATATTTTGTGTTGCTAACAGTGATAGACAGTTTGTGACAGAGGACTGTAATTTTATATATTCTTCGCTTGTTTCTCTTTGAATCTTTGGCAAGTTCATTAAAATCGTTACTTGATTGTCAACTAGTACTCTTTCATTTTCGTATCTTTCTTTTAGTGCCGACCAAGCCAGGTTAAAGTTGTCGTTATTTATTGCGAATTGTTTCACTATAGCGCCTGCTTGACCTTTTGTTTTGTACCTGCGGTGGTACAATTTTTGCGCCTGGGATAATTTTGGACGGTTTATGTACACGGCCGTAAACATGATAAATTTGTTCTCAAATCACTTAAAACTAAGTTTAATACTATGTTCTGACTGCGCCGTTAACTCGAGTTTATGAGCAATTTTGGAGTTTAACGTCAAACACTTCTCATAAACTCGGAGTTTACCATACAAAAATTTTTTGTCTAACTCGCTTTAAACACCACTTTTTTTTGGTGTTTATGGACGTGCAACCCTTATTTGAACAAATATTAGGCCGCACTGTTGACAAATTTTGGCATTATTGTTTAAAAGTTTTACTGCACTGTTTACTGGTTTGACAGTTCATAATTTCAAACACGAGGGCGGTTTGATAGGTCATCGACTTTTGGAATTTCCCGCACAGAAACTTTAATTTCATCATTGCTGCTTTTAACCGCCATCTTACAATAAACTACTAAGTATGCTGATAAAGCAATATTTTTGCGTAAAAAACCATCACCTAAATCAAGCAAAGGCTTGATAAATACTATAAGGACCTTGCACAAACAATTTCAATAGTTTAAAATTGAATTACTAAGTTCCGTTGTTGTCGAGGCATCACAAGTGGCACCGAAAGTTCAGGTCGCCCAAAAGTGGTCGTTATACCAGAAATCGTCGTTAAAATCCATGGAATGATATTGGAAGACCGGAGAACGAAAGTGTGTGAGGTGGCTAAGGTTGTAGGTAACCAACTGAGCGTGAACCTCACAACTAAAACGAATATTTGTATATATATAAAAAAGCTATCCGCGCGATGGGTGCCGCGATTGCTTACACTCGACCATAAGCGTAACCGGTTGATCTCGTCAAAACCATGGACTACAAATTGCTGCCCCATCCAGCATATTCTCCAGATTTAGCCCAATGCGACTATTTCCTATTTATAAACTTGAAGATATGGCTGGGTGGTAAGTGGTTTGGGTCAAATGAAGAGAATATCACAAAAACAAACGCTTATTTTAAAAGCCTTGAGAAAAGCTATAATAAAGGAATAAAAAATGGTGTATAGAGTTGAAAGGAGAATATGTTAAGGTATATAACGCTTTTTTGCCGAAAAAATATGTTTTATTCAAAAGTCAATGATTTATCAAACCGCCTTCGTTAATAATTTGTAAACAAAAGGAATCAAATTTCACAAACAAAAATTTCAAATAATGATGCAAAACCACCGTCACCACAAATCGCCGTCTACTATGGAGTTGCCTTCGCATTCAACATTGCTCAGTGTTCCATGCCATCGCAAGCATTATCCAATTATATGCACTTTTTTTAAACATTTGTAAATAAAGGTACAAATGTATTTTCATAAGCAAAAGTAAATTTGTATTTGAAAGTAAATAAACAAATGTCAATTAAACTCAAAGTTTCTTAAACACCTCAATGAGAACGCTTGACAGTTGTTCATAAACTCAAAACTACAAACTCGAGTTTACTGCGCAGTCAGAACATAGTATAAGGCGGAAAATGCTCTTTCAACGCTAACTTGTGTTGCGGGTACACATTGTATTATTTTCGTTAAAGAAAATAAGTTTGGATATAACAATTTTTAACTCTCCCAATCTAATATATAAAATTGTCGTGTCGTGGTGTTTGTTGCCAAACTCCTCTGAAACGGCTGTACCGATTTTGATGAATTTATGTGTTTATTTATCGGGTAGGTCTGAGAATCGGCCAACGTCTATTTTTCATACCCCTATATGTTAAGGGTAATCCACCGCAAATTTTTGTTTTTAATACTTGGGACGAATTTTTTATTTTTTTTTTCATGATTCAGCATTTCTAAAATTTCACGCTTATACGATCATCTCCTCGCAATATTGTAAAATTACTTACATTTTGAATCCGCGAAATTTTTCGCCAGTCTTCTTCCAGTTTTTGCTTTCTATAATTTTGGCAAATTTTGGTTATGAAAATAACTTTTTTTTACCTTCTCAGGTTGACGACCCAACTTCTCTTGATGAATGTTTGCAAAGCACAAGGGCAAATGCTCCAAATATTCCTTTTCACCGCCTGTGTTTGAGGAAAGTGTATCGCAAAGTTCACTTCTTGTACAATACTTAGGTTCCTTAATCGTATTGAAAGACGAGAGCAGTGATGAAGACATACAGGATGAACTAATGAAAATAGTGTTTTTTGAAATAGACAATTATTCCCCAAAACCAGTTCCTGTTGAGAGTTAAAAATTTGTATATACAAACTTATTTTCTTTAACGAAAATAATACAATGTGTACCCGATAGGAGTAAGGAGAAAGGAGACATTGTGTTCTAAAAGACGGGAAAAGGTCGGATCTTGCTTTTCATATCCAATTGGAACAGAACTTCGGCATGCCGCTTTCTGCAAACGGTTGGGTGCGTTCCGACCAATTTTTGCATATTTGAAGGTATACCACGAGAGTCTTTTCCAAATTTTGTGACCAGGAGCAATGCTTCCTGAGGATCCGTTGTATTATGATGCGTCTTGTACTGTTTGCGTTGAAAACAAATGTATTTTTCAAGCGAAACGTACAATCGCGTACATTTTGTTTACATTTAGAATTATCAAACTCGTCAAATTTGATATATCTATTTTGAAGGTTGCAATGGGGCGCAGTGGTGCTTTTGGGTATCCGGTTTCAGTTGCACGGCTGTACTCAATCCCTACTCTAACTCACCCCATGTGCGAGATACGGTAACTAACCCGTGTGGAGCCTTGGGTCGCGGCTAATAGAGATGGAGCTATAGTGGAGCCACTCCGACATATTCGGATTAAGGGTCCACTAAAGTCCGCAGCCTCTGTTCACCAGGAGGTGCGGCTGCAAACGGGCGTCTGTCTTGGAGCAAGCGGCTCGCTATATAAACAAACTCAAAATTTTTACCCCCAGCAATGAGTTGTGCGCAGGGCTTGGAACCCGCCACGTAAAAAAACAACTTCCAATGAAAAGCAAAACAAAGCCTCGGATGAGACCACGTTTTTTGATGACGACCACAGCAAACGTTTAAAGGGCAATGATTTGGGGGCATGCACCTGGAATGTCCGAACCCTTAATTGGGAAGGTGCCTTTGCCTGGCTGGTTGATGTCCTCAGCAGAGCACAGGCTGACATCACCGCCATCCAAGAGATGCGATGGACGGGACAAGGGAAAAAAGTGATAGGCATTTCCGACATCTACTACTTGCGACATCGTGCTTGGCGATTTCAAAGCCAAGGTGGGCAAGGAGGGCATCTTTGGTTCCACAGTCGGAAATTTCAGTCTCCACAACGAAACATCCGATAACAGATTGAGACTAATCGGCTTCGCCGGGGCCCGAAACATAATAGTCTGTAGTACCAGGTTCCAGCATAAGAAGATTCACCAGGCTACATGGCTGTATCCAGATGGTAAGACACGAAACCAAATCGACCATGTTGTGATAGACGGAAGGCACGCTTCCAGTGTCCTAAATGTGCGCATGATCCGAGTAGCCTACATCGACTCGGATCATTTGCTTGTGGCAGCTAAGATCCGCACGCTCCTCTGTGCACCAAAAACCGCACGCAAATGTACACAAGGGAAGCTCGACGTCGGAAAGCTGCAATTGCAACAACAGCCACCCACTTCGCCACTCGACTTGCACTCCCGCTCTCTTAGAGCGATAATCAACAGAACGATATTTCCAGTGGAACCATATTTCTCGATGTCTACATAACGCAGCTGAAGAATCCATCGGATTTCAGCTAACCCGAAAGAACAACTGGTATGACAAGGAATGTCGCGCAGCTTCGGAACATAAAGACGCTGCCTACAGGGCCACACTGCGATCGGGCGAAACGCGAACTGTACAGGAGCGTTATCGTGAGTTGAAGAAGGAAGCAAGACGCATTTATCGTGAAAAAAAGAGAGAGGCCGAAATGCGTGAGTGCGAAGAGCTTGAGATGCTGGCCGAGAGGAAAAGGGCCCGAAAATGTTTAAAAAAGTTCGACGGCTCACAGAAGGTTTTAAGACCGGGGCGAATTCCTGTAAGAATGGAAACGGTGACCTGGTGATCGATGTCCACAGCATACTTAAATTATGGAGGGAGCACTTCTCCACACTGCTTAATGGAAGCAACTGCAAAAACCTTGGAGAAAATGTTGAACCCGAATCCCCAATCAATGATGATGGACGTGATGTATCATCACCCGACTATGACGAAATTCGGAAATCGATAGCACGGCTGAAGAACAGCAAAGCCGCCGGGGCCGACGGGTTACGAGCTGATTTATTAAAGTACGGCGTAGAGGAGCTGGTTCAGTGTTGCTTTAGACCTGCGGAATCACAATACGCCAGATCTTGGAAAAAATCCGAGAAAGAAGAATCGACACACACCATATTTTCGTCGACTTCAGAGCCGCCTTTGACAGCACGAGAAGAAGTTTCCTATATGTCGCAATGTCTGAATTTGATATCCCCGCAAACCAGTACATTAACATCATCTATACGGTGACCATATTTTCAACATGAAAATACAGTATACCTTTTTTTAATCCTCATTTTATAAAAAAAAAACCAGAAACATTAGTGTATGTTCATTTATTTTGAGAAATACATGTATGTATGTACATACATATGTTTTTTTTGCATTTACATTATAAAACGATATACATACATATGTAAATATAAAAAAGTCTTTAAGACTAAACAAAAACCTTATTAAAAATATATAAAAACATAACAAAAGCCTTCGTGACTAGATAGTAAATAATAATGTACATAGTTTATACATACTTTTCAGCGAAATGTATTTTTTTAATCAAATCAAAATTATTTTTTAAATGCTCTTTGAATTCCAGGCAGTTAACTCGTAGTTGACTTTGGTAATTAAAATCGATTTTATTGTTTCTGTTTTATTTTTTGTTTTTTCACTTGTCCACAAATTGTTAAGAATTGAAAACAGCCTTTCCTGAGGGGCATTAGACCCGGGCAAGCACAAACAAAACTAAACAACTTTTATAATATTACAAAAAGAAATTTTATTTTCTTCAAAGTGTTAGAAAATTTCCAAACACCTGTTTTGAACATTGGTTTCATTTTCGTTCCATTCATTGAACTTGCTAAGGGTTGCATAACTTTTAACGCAAGAAAATTAATCAAATAATTCGTTATCTTTTATATTAATAACATTTCTTTTTTCTAAAATATATGAAAAACTGGCCTCCACTTCATTCCATGACGGTACTCTCTGAAGTATTATCCAATTTAAAATCTCTATAAATGCACTGTCCCACAGGCTTAGATAGTCAACACAATTGATATTAAAGTTTTTTGTGCATGTTTGGAATTGATTTACATCAATTAAACCTTTCTGCTCTAAGACTGTAATAGAGTTTTTAACTTCTAATGGTACAAAGTTTTCTTCTTTACGGGCAATAACTTTATTTTTTTGTTCGTTTATGAGGAAAGCTGTTTCTATCATTTAAATTGTTTGTGACTAAATTTTTAAAATATAGCTGTGAAAGAGACATGCTTGGTAATGCCCGAATAAAAGCCAAACTTCAGCATAAGGATTTTCAAAAAATTGTTTTAAGACAGTTGGTAACTTTGGTTGTAACAAACAATGTTTTTTGAGAGGATCAAAAAGTTTCAAAATCCTCTTTTGATGGGTTCAAAGTGAGCGACCTAGTTTTACTACGTCCCATTAGTTTACAATATTCGATGTTTAAGTTTTCACAAATATCATTAAATTCTGCCACACGGACTGTGTAAATATAAAAGAATGAGTAGATCTTTACAACAATGACTTCGATGTCAATTGGAAGACATTCCACAGAACATTGTATGCAATTATTAAAATGTGGGCAGCACAATTAATTCCAATTAATGTCTTACCAGTAGCATGTTAAAGTTTTGTGAAAAGGTTGTTTTTACCCCAATTAATGTCTTACCAGTAGCCTGTTAAAGTTTTGTGGAAAGGTTGTTTTTACCCCGCCTGGATGCACCACCAAAATCTGCACATGAAGCTAGCAATTTTCTTTCCAATTTAAATTTGTTATCAGCTTTAGAATATATTCACTTAATATGTCAGACGTTTCGCCAGGAATCTCATCAACTTCCAGAATTTTTACTTGAATTCCTTTGTATTGAGTGAAGTATCGAACAAGAGTTTGACATATTTTTGTACTTCCATGGTTTGAGCAGTCAGAATATATTGATTTTAAATTAAAATGTACCCCTTCTAAATCCTTCTCCAATTCCTTGATGGCGTTGGGTGCAAGCACATTGCAAATAATGGCTTCGCACTTGGTGCGTGGGCATGAACATTTTTCATCAAAACAGCTTTTGATAAGTTTATTTGTGCAATCATTTGAGCGAAAATAATAGTTGTGTTGAATCGTATGGTACGCCCATGTTCCTTCGGTAATGCATGTAATTTTTCGACAACCATCAAGCGCTTTAGATAAGTAAAATGCAGAAATTGTTTTACTACTGCCTGCAGAAATATCAGCGCGTTTGTGTTTATTAGTCTTTAAATGTTGCAGGATATCCAGTTTGCCGCTATTTGCGATGGAAAAAACTGCCATACATTTAAAGCAATTTACTTCACTGTCACTTGTTGCTTCTACTAAGAAGTTCAATTCTTTTCGAAGTTCTGTCTTAAAAACACACTTTCTCCTGGGCGCCATTAAGCTTATAAACAATTACATAAATTTGATAAGTCGACAGTTACAAAGACATTTTATTTCAACAAAATTACTTACCTGAAATGGAAGTTCAGCTACATAAAATTTGTGCAGATTGAATGTGCTTGAACCCAGCTTTAAATAAAGCATTGCCAACTTCTTTTTAGTTGTGGGCTTTTCATGATAAGTTTTCAATAAACAGCTGCTTTTGTTTACGTTTTGCATGCATCGCATTGCCAACCATATTCACCACTCCAACGTAGTACATTCTAATTTTGGCCTTGCCATAATTTCGAAATAATAATATATATCTTTACAGGCGAGATGAGAAAACGAAAAAACTTAAATCGCACTTTAAAGTGAGGAACAATTTATCCGACCAGTTAGTACAGTCAACGTTATTGCTTAGAAAACGACACTAAGAGTATTAGCAGGTTTAAATACGCAAGAAAATTTTACAAACTACAGTTCAAAAACAGTACATTTTTCAAAAAAGAGTACTTTTTCGCATTTTATCGTACAAAATAATTTAAACAGAGCAAAGCTTCCAAAAACAGTACTGTCCTGTATAATACAGTACGTATGGTTCTGCCTTCTCCAAACTGGATAGAAGCAAATGGGTCTGGAGGTGAACGAGGGCAAGACAAAGTATCTCTTGTCATCAAATAGACAGTCAGCACATTCACGGCTGGGAACTCACATGTTGAAAATACCAAATTTAAAAAAGTAGAGGACTTTGTGTACCTAGGAACCAATATTATTATCAATAACGACGTCAGCCTTAAAATACAACGGAGAATCTCGCTTTCCAACAAGTGCTACTTCGGACTGAGTAGGCAAATGAGCAGCAAAGTTCTCCCTCGACGGACAAAAACCACACTCTATATGACTCTCATTGTGCTTGTCCTATTGTATGGCGTAGAAACATCGACGAGAAAGATTATTTGAATATGGACCTTTACGACTTTGCGTCGGCGACTTACGTATACGATTGAAACTGAAGGTTTGCGACGCGGTATACTAGGTGGTGGTAGAGGAAAAGAAAGACCTCCTCTGCTTTGGAAAGTCCAAGTGGAAAAAGTCTTAGCTATACCAGAGATTTTCATTAGTCTCTCAAAATATAAAGTCGCTAAAGAGACAAAGACGAATGTAGAAGATTCTAATAAAATTGGCTTTGGTGGTTTTAAAGTTATTCTTAAAACAACAGAAGCAGCAAATTCACTGAGGGAAGCGAAGATATTTTCCCACCCTCATACAACTTTCGCGTTGGTGTTCGCGTTGACACCTGAGTTGAATACATGCATTTAAAGGATGCTGTCGACGTAGGCAACACTGAGCAACGCCAAAGTGAAAACATCATAGAAATTTAGGGTATTCTCATATTTTTCCGTTCGGTCACAGATAGCACATTTAACAAATGAAATTGATGAAATATTTACAAAATACGAGAGTTTACATATCAAAAATATGTATATAAATTTAAATAGAAACAAATGACCATTAAATGCTGAACGCCATTGTTGGTGCAGAGTCCATTGTAGCAAGCACTCTCCTTTTTTTTTTGTCACACCGACGCTTACGCAAAAGTTGTATATAAACGGAACAACTGATACGAATTTGTTAGAAGAAATGAAGCCTTTAATTCAGATACTATGAGTCATAAGAGTTACGCGAATAGGTGAAAGTGTTCCGCCCGTAGAGTGTGGACATACTAATAAAAATGGTTTTTGTTTACACAAAAATAATAGCGAAATCATGCATCATACTTATTCTCCCAACGTTAAACTGTTAAAAACATACTAACCATGTTTTGCATTTTGTACATATCCAATATGCAGGGCGTTTCATTACATATGTATATGGATACTCATTGCAAAAACAGGAGATGTTTTCAAATTGAATAACATAAAGCTAAAGACAACGAGCTTAATGTAAATTCTCCAATATATTCGAAAATGGAATTTCGTAATTAAATGACAATGCCATCGCATACCAAATGAAAATGTGAATAAACTTCTAAAAACACACAAAGAAAATCAATTAACAATACAATATAAACATCTAAATACATATATGTACATATGTATCGCCAGACTATCAAAGACAGCAACGCAAACCAACAACCACTAAATTTGGCTTACCGACCAACTATCAATAAACATACATACTATGTACATACATGTATTTAAAAACATGGCAAGTTAAGCATGGACGAAACAATTTGAACTTTAAGGAAAGAGTAAATGAACATACCTTTGGTAATTTAATGTTGAATAATACCACAATACGACATACTATCTCTGAGCTAACGAAAACCAAAATTAGTCATACATTAATAAAAGTAAATACAACATTTCAAAATATCATTTAATATACATACATAACACCACAATTACACGGAACAAAAATAATTTAAGATTTAAAAATCCCCCTGTATTTCTCAACGCTTTCTGAAGGTTTTGGGCCTGCTGAATCCGAATCGTTTGCGCAATTCAGTAACTTTTAACAACACGACGTGTTGTTAGCTAAAAATATTTTTGGTTTTTAATAGTGATTGTGCTATTCACTAACTCATACTAAACAACAGCTGATTTGTCATATTTATTCTAATTGACAAAAAGTGGCATCTCAGGTAACGAAGTGTCAAAATTTACGAAAAACACAAAAAGGAATGCGAAAAAAACATTGCAAAAGAAGTAGGGAAGATATGGTTTCCTTACTGAATGCCATCGGAGGTGGTGAAAAGTTCGCTGACCAAGTAAGTGATATTTGAATATACCAACAAAGAGATGTGCGGTATTGGCAAATGTGCATTACGCCTGGAATTGTGCGTGTGAATAAATAAATTCATCACATTCATTAATAGATGTGTTATAATGTTTGTGAAAATAAGTCTCATTTTTGTGTAGATAAACAAGTGCATATTGCGAAGCCAATTCCATGTATAGCCACTACGCAGAACCGTTCTTTGTATGTATATATGTATAATTCTACCAGTTTATTTCATATTCTTTTTTTATACCCGAGCGTACTTGGACGCATGATGGTTGTTTGTAACAGCAAAAAATAATCGAGATAGATGTAGACATATATATACTAAAATTATCAGAATGGCGAAAATAATCGATTTAGCCCGACTGTCTGTCCGTCCGTCTGTCCGTGGTTACAATAACTTGAGTAAAAATTGAGATATCTCAACGAATTTTGGTACATAGATTGCTCTGGACAGGGTAGGTTGGTATTGAAAATGGTCAAGATCGGTCAATAACCACGCCCACCTCCCATATAACGGAAATTTTTGAAAAATGCAAAAACTTCGTTTTTTCGGTGTCTATTACAGCAAATTGAGTGAAATTTGGTATTTATAGCGATTTTGAACTAAGAAATTAGGTACATATTTACGAAATTTCTAAAAAGGGGCGTTGCCACGCCCACTTATGACAAATTTTCTATACCTCAATAACAATATACAATATACCTGGTAGACACTTTTTCCATGATATTGCTATTATTATCGTAAAAAGTTTTTGAAATCGTATCATAACCACGCCCACCTCCCATATAATGGAAGTTTTGGAAAATGCCAAAACTGCATTTTTTCTATTTAAACGAATTGAGCGAAAATCGGTATTCGGAGCGATTTTGAACTAAAAAATTAAGTATTTGTGAAATTTTGAAAAATGGGCGTTACTACGCCCATTTCGGAAAAATTATCTATGTCTTAATAACGATGTAAGGTATCGACACAAAATTCGGTGAACAAGTTTTCCTCAATATCGCTGCTATCATCGTTATTTTTGAAAACGGACTATAACCTCGCCCACCTCCCATATAACGGAAATTTTGGAAAATGCAAAAATTTCGTTTTTTCTTTATCTATTGGAACATATTAATAAAAGTTTGATATTTAGAGAGATATTTAATTAAGAAATTTACCACGCCCACTTATAAAAAAACGTCTCTAGGTATATCAATAACGATGTTAAGTATCGTCACAAAATTTAGTGAACATATTGTACTTGATATCACTAGCATCACCGTCAATATTTTTTGAAATCGCACCCTAACTACGCCCAACTTCCATATAACGGAAATTTTGGAAAATGCAAAAAACTTCGTTATTCAGTATTTATTGGAAGAAATTGAGTAAAGTTTAATACTAAACTGGAATTTTATGAAATTATGAACACCGCTCGTGCAAAAATCGGTTTCGCCCGAATTTTGCTTTTCTTACTTGTTTTCTTCTAACATAGGTTTGGCGCGATTGGAGAAGGCAGCAGTCATTAACCGGCCCTTAAAGCAGCCACCCTTAACGCAGCTGGGAAGCGGGTGCTGGAATTGATAGGAAGCCACTATGTAAAGGGTCTCTTTGTGGCAGAAAGTTCGCCAATGGAATATAAATAATAATAAATAAGGTTTATAAAATGTTTCTGATTATGTTGCAAATGCGTTTATTTCACTAATATACTTATACAATGTATACATATATACATATATATGTACATTTAACATTCATTGGTTTCAATAGTAAATCTTAGGTTTCTAACAACACAAAACTAAATGCCGATAGCTTAACAACACAGCTGATTTTGTAATAACGTACATATGTTGTCAAAAAAATAGTTACTGAATAGCAGTATTGTTAACTTCTGTTGTTCAGCTGATTTGGCCACTTCGAGTGTTGTTAAAAAAGTTACAGAATCGCACTACTGAACTCACAATTTTCAGGTCACCCTTGGTTTTTTCTACAGTAGTGGTTTGTACAGAAACCGCCAATTGTAAAAACAAATTTCCAACATTTTTGGTTGTCATTGAACAAGTGTAACTGAAGGTTTTGGGGGTCAAGGAATCATAATATAATATTTATTTTTAGGATTGATCGGATACAGATGTCCCTTATGTTTATACAAAAAATTGGTGTTTTAGTAGATTTTTTATTGCTTTCAATTTTGAAAACAAACTTTATTAAATATAAATATATTGCTATGCAAAAATTCACATATTTGGAACAATTTTCATTATGTTTGTAAACAACAACAACTACCTAAAATAAGCAACAATCACCTGAGGTAGAATTATTAGCTAGATCACTTTACCACCATCAGATTTCTTTCCGAGACAAGGATTCGAATTTCGACCTTTTTTTCCCCGACAGTTGTGAGTAGTTCTTCATCAATCAAATCGGTTATTGAAAAAAATGAGCAGAAAATGTATAACAAAATAAAAGTTTTAATTTTTTGTTTACAAATGCTGGTGTCAGGACAAACCACGCACTGTAGATAAAATCTAGAGTGACCCGAAGTTTCTGACTTCAGATTCGGATTCAGCTGATCCAAAAGCTTTAGAAGCCGTTAAAAACCCCAGTTGGATTTTTTGCCTGTTATAGTGTTATTATTAACAAAGATACAAAACATTTAATATTGTGGTTTTTGCTGCACCTGGAATGCCGTTAGTGAAGGTGGAAATATTCGTATTTGTGGCGACGGCGATGATAGAGGCTCATGTAACTGTGGCGATTGAGTTGGCGAAAGCTAATTTATTTGTGGCGATAATGAAGGCAGCGACACATGCGTTGTTGGTGGCGCCGATGGCAGGCGCACTTTTCTTTTACTCATGCACGTGAATTTTTTAAAAGTGAAGCGCATCCATCAAGTACCATTATTTATAACAATGTACCTCACTGCTTGATGGTGCTGCATACTTGCACTTCTCTATCATACCGGTCGCGAAGCGCATGCATTTCTTCTAGAAATGAATAATTAACCTGCACAACAGGCAAACAATCCCACTGGGTTTCTAAACGCTTGCTAAAGCTTTTGGGTCTTTTTAATCCGAATCTAAAGTCAAAGTTTTCGGGTCACCCTGGGTTTTCTCTAAAGTACGTGGTTTGACCAGAAACCAGCATTTGTAAACAAAAACAAAAATTTTATTTTTAATCAAATTATGCAAGAGTTTAATAAAAAATCATTGATCTGCAGACAAATTTAACATCTTGGCTCAAACACAAACCAAATCTTAAATCAACAAAATACCCGAAAATAACTTAGTGTAAAATGAAATGCCTCAAAAAATATGGATGTAACCAAACAAGTTAAACAAAATTGGACCCAAATTCAAAGGGATGCATACAAAAAATTTATTACACATAACCATGAGTCAAATACCAATCCGAGCAGAAAAAATTTCAGTAAACTTCATACTTGATAAATAGTCTAAAAAACATGTAAGAAAAGCTAAATTCTGGCGGAGCCAATTTAAAAAAAAAAATCGTATTAGAGTTACTGAAATATTGCATTTTCAGATTATATGAAATCTTATGAGAGGTAGACGTCGTTTTAGTCCAATTAAAATAATGTTAATTGCTTGAACGGAGTTTGATTGTGTTTCATTACAATTGGAAAAATTCGTGGGTATTTTGACTGGAGTATTTTGTTATTCTCATAATTTTTCTGTAAGCTGTAGTTTGTAGTGTTTGCATTAATTTATTAATATATAAGTACATATTTAGCTACATAAGTAGTAATGGTTTACATTCAATTTCTTAAAAACAATATTTTATATGCATTACTTCCGTTCGATTTCAATATTTGACCGCTATCAAGTGCAATATGTATACCAACGAGGTTTTTTCAAATCTTCTATTATATGGGAGGTGGGCGTGGTTATGGTCTGATATCAAAAATATATTTTATAGTTGCCATAGTTGGTATACAAATGACAGAACAATAGCATAGGTAAAAAGGCGGACAACAACACACAGAACTAAAACAAAATGTTGCACAAAACTAAAATTACCGACTTCTACCTGTATAAAGGAAACCCGAAGAGAACCGAAGAATAAAAATTAAAAAAAACTCACTCAACAGAATTTTATACAGACAAAAATTCAGGAACCAAAAGCATAAAACACCAAAATTACAAGCATTTCGCAAAACTGAATCCAATAACTTAAAATCAATGGACAGCAATAAATACAGCACAACCAACACTAATTACTCAGAACGAACACGACACTGAAGATGGCACATAGCCGAAACCGGTATGTCACAAAACCAAATTTGACAAGGGATGATGGAAAATCGTTCCAATATCCATAAAATTTTCACCCTGTCGGAAAATCAAAATGCAATATGTATATACCTATCACCGTTATTGAGTTACAAAAATTATATCATAAGTGGGCGTGGCTACGCTGAATTTCTTAGTTCAAAATCGCTCCAAATAACATATTTCACTCAATAGTGCTAGTCGAATAGCGACGTTCGTGGATGATTGCAGCTTTCCTTGTGTCCATTTGTGGGTTCTTTTTGCCGCACATAGGCGTGCGCATATTTTGGCTGCGAAAAAATAAAGGTCCGAGCCGATGTTAGCTTCTGAGATTTGTGTGCACATCTAGGACACTGGAAGCATTCCTTCCGTCTTTCACAACATTGTCGATTGTGTTTCGTGTTTTACCATTTGGGGACAGCCATGTAGCTTGATGGATTTTCTTATGCTGGAACCTGGTGGAAGCAAGAATATAATGACAGTATTAAAACGTAATTGAAAACCAACACACACACGTAAAAATCTAAGCATTTTGATAAAATTAATGAATATAAAATAATACTCATTAAATGTGCTTCGGTGATGAAATATGCAACCATATACCTACATATAATTGTGGTCGTAGCCACATAAAAGACATTGAAGAGAGTGCAAACAACTCGATCACTTTCAAAACTGGCTCCTCGATGCAGGTCTCGAGTTTGCACAGCAAAAAACCGAGACAGTTCTAATTAGCAGCAGGAAGATCCGATAAGTGGCGAAAATAAAAGTATGTGGCCATGAAATAGAATCAGCCCCAGAACTGAAATACCTCGGAATCATATTGGATGCTAGACTAACATTCAAGCGGCATATTGAATATGCAGTCGGAAAAGCGGAAAAAGTCGCAGTAGCGCTTTCGAGACTGATGCTTAACGTCGAAGGTCCAAAGCAACAGCGAAGGCAATTATACGCCAATGTAGTCAGAAGTGTCCTGCTATACGAGTTTCAAATCTGGGGTGAAGTCTTTAAGAAGACGTCATACGCACGCGAAGCGAAGTCTCTATACCGGCTTTGCGCGGTTAAGGTATGCTGCGCTTACCGAACTACATCGGAAGATGCTGCGTTGGTTATTGCTGGCCTATGTCCAATAGATATCCGGGCGACGCAGACGTTGGCAAGATCTGTTAACAAGGCGAATCGCCAAGCAGAAATCAAGATCTGCTGGCAACAGTGGCAATGCCGTTGGGACCAGACAGATAAAGGTCGCTGGACACACCGTCTCATACCTTCAAGAGGAAAATGTTTAAGCCGGAAACATGAAGAAGTAAACTTCCAGTTAAACCAAGTGCTTACAGGACATGGCTGTTTTAAATCTAACTTTTATAGATTTAAAATCGATGATGACCCTTCCTGCACTCTCTGCGAAGGTGACGATATCCAAGATGCTGAACATTGCTTTTTTGCCTGCACATATTCTGAAGATGAACGAAACTGCCTAAACGTACAGGTAGGGAAGCTGACTAGTGTAGATAATTTGATCGATATAATGCTCGAATCGATCGAAAACTGGTCTGCTGTCTGCAACATGGCAAATGTGGTAATATCGAAAATACGTCAGGTAGGACGACGCCGCAGAAATACATAGTCCTTTAATGTCCGTTGACTGCAACAAACTTCACCGAATCGGTGGCTCGGAATGTAGTCCGTTCCGACTGCCTGCATTAATTAAAAAAAAAAAAAATTGGTGACAGTACCATCTAAGCAGTTTGGCTCTTTGGCTCTAAGCACGGCTCCCAACGAACAGCCCAAAGCAGTTACACACGGCCGGGTAGCCCGGAATCTCGTCCGTTCCCGCTACCAAAAAAGGTTAGTGCTCAATAAACTACTCTCAAGAAATTTATATACATATATATGTATATTAGAGTGGGTCAAATTGTTTTTTAATCAGGAGTATAGCAAAAGCGTAATCTACAGATGATTCTAAGAAAAATTGCTAAAGACACCACAGCTCTAAGTCCGATTTCGTGTCCCCACTTTTGCAAAATTGATATTTTGTCATATGAATGTAGGGTTTGGCCAAAAAATCTTCATAGCTTCTGATAGAATTATAGGAAATCATATTGGGCTTACTTTAAAGGTATTTTAAGTACATTTCAGAATATGTATTAATATCAATAGTGTTTTTGAGTTTTAGTAGAGATATCAAGCTTAAATTATGAGAAATTTGCCTAAGATTAACTTTTAACAACTGTATTATCATTTTTAACGAATTTCTTATGAACAATTTTTATTTCCTTTACAGCTAAAAAAAAGTTCAGAACATTTCCAACAACTTTTATTCAGACAGTTTTTCTTTTTTTGAATTCGTTTTATTAGAAAAAATTAAAAAAAAAATATTTTTTTCAAGTAATAAGCAAAAAAACACAATTATTATAATTTTAATGTAATTTATTTAACAAATTATTTTTTTACTTAGAATTGACCATTTTAATGTGTTTTTCAAAATAAAAGTACTTTTATGTTATTATTTTTTAAAATATTTTTTGCTCTCCATTCGTGGTTGTTTTTCACGACCTTCTGTTGTATCAGCCACGTTTTTTTTCTATGACACGTTTGGAAACAGATGTTGACAACTGTACATATCTTTCTGTTCCTTGTATATGCATTGGAATATTACGATCATCTAGTGTTGGCTCATCATAATCTAAGAATTGTACCAAGTGATCGTATGGAATATTTCTTGTGTATGCCGGTTCAGATAGTAAATTGTCGTCATTCAGATCAATCATATCAGAATAATCTGTATTATTTCTCGATATTTGTATGAAATTTCTCATCAATTTTGTTTCTAGTTAATTAATCATTTTTTCTGCCATCGAAAGAAAATGCAGTTATGTTGGAATCTATGTATCGTTTACGAAGCACTTCATCTCTAGCTTTAATTTTTTCTCTTGCTACTTTAGATTTATCCATTATGACAAGTTCACCACGAACATTTCGAAAATTTATATCTTCGAATAGGGTTGTTGCTAAATATGAAGCAACTCTATCTGTCACACATCATAGCAAAATTTATAGCATCGTATCATTGAGTATAATGTCCTCGTTTCATTGTAACAGATACTTCTGCAACTGCTTCATTTTCAATTTGTGCTTCACCTGTTTCCATATCTGTTCCAAGTGGTTTGTATGTTGGATTATCACTAACTGTTGGCATTGTTGGAATTGTTGTAGGTGTTTCTTCTACAATGTCATCCATGTATTCAGGTATTGTGAATTTTCTCTCATTATGTTGGTCCATCATAAATTCTTTTAAATGGTTTGGTATTAAACCACATGAGCATTCTGTTGTTTTTAACTTGAATTTACATTTTGCAATGTAAAATAATTAATTTGTTGATTGTACGAATGCTGTAAATTCCTGAAATTTTTTTCTGTGTTTAATGCTTTCGTGATATTTTTCAATTAAAACATTTAGTTTTTTTAGAATACTATCAATTAGTTGAATATTCTATTTATTCCAAATTTTAACCGATTTATCAATTACGTGAGGAGTTAAATTTTTATGCGAAAACATTTTACTTTGAATTTTAACATGATCACTTAAAAAGAAATAAAATCTAAAAATGTCACGACTAGACGTTAAATTCAGATTATGTAATGCACTTGATAAACCAAATGCAATAATAACGTGTTCAAGTATATTTGATAAAGTGGATTCAAATAAGGTAGAAGGATTTGGTTCATCCATTTTAAATTTAAATACAAAAATTTTGATTTAATGTAAACTTTTCTAATGTTGAATATGTTCTGAATTTTTTTTTAGCTCTAAAGGAAATAAAAATTGTTCATAAGAAATTTGTTAAAAATGACAATACAGTAGTTAAAAGTTCATTTTAGGCTAATTTCTCATAATTTAAGCCTGATATCTCTACTAAAATTCAAAAACACTATAGATATTAATACATATTCTGAAATGTACTTAAAATACCTTTAAAGTAAGCCCAATATGATAGTTTTCTTATAATTCTCTCAGAAGCTATAACGATTTTTTGGCCAAACCCTACATTCATATGGCAAAATATCTATTTTGCAAAAGTGGGGGACTCGAAATCGGACTTAGAGCTGTGGTGTCTTCTTATATTCATCTGTAGATTACGTTTTTGCTATACTCCTGATGAAAAAAAAATCCATCCATACAATTTGACCCGCTCTAATGTATATGCAGTTAAATCCTCAGCTATAAATTTATGTGTTTTTTTAGTAGTTCATACAGTGAGTAGACGGCTCGGAATCCAGTCCATTCCGACCGTTGCAAAATAATTGGAAACCATGAATTTTGGAAAATCAGACGAGCAGAAGAAAATCAATAGGCTTTTATAATAGGCGAAATGCCATATACGAGCTGAGCGGCTCGAAACGGGGCAATTTAAACCCCCACGAAGATGCAACAAGCAACAGTACAGAGGGCGGTTCAAACGGACTTCACGAACGTAGAGCGTAAGCTCAAGCCCTCTCCCGACGAAATACTTGACGGAGGTTTAGTTAGGTTTAAAGTCCCCACAAACCGGTGACGGTTAGGCTTTCGATGCTTCCTCCTCGTAAAAAAAAAATATATATATAAGTAAAATAGAACTATAAAAATGTTTATACCGGCATTTCGGCTGCTGTTTTACTTGCAAAAAGGTCGTAATTACTGAAATATATAAAACTTTTATTTTTGCTAATAATAATTGCTTCATTTATATTTTTACGCAATGATGTTAATAAGTTTTGCGTCACGGCTGTCTCCTTGACTCTCCGATCGGATGCTTAAGACAACTATCGCTGGGGTCACAATCTCTGCGGGGATATACATACACATGGGCAGCAGGTAAAATAAGATTAAAAAACATCAAAAAAAAGAAAAAGGTGCAGTTTTGTTTAGAATTAGTGTTTTTCACTTCTTAGTTAAATTTCTCCATTACTTTATGGATCACAATTTGTTGGTGCATTACTCAGCATTCATTTTTTGAGATTCGAGTGATGGTGATTCATCTAACATAAATTGTGTATTAAATATTGTTTTAATTAAAAATGTTTCATGCGACGGCATTGCAGTCAGTGAAAGTGTCTTTTTATTTCCCACCAAAGGCTGTAACTTCAGTATCATTTCATTAATGTGGGGATGTGTTACAAAAGAAAAAAAAATGTTCCAAGTATTCTAATTTAATTTGTGTTAGCCTGTATATATTAACGTTTCCTATAAAATGTACCATACCCTGGAAGGGAAAATTATTTAAATTGTAATTATCTTGAAAAGAAATAAATATGTATGTATTTGTGTTATAAAGAATTTTCTGAAAAGAAATGTTACATGTACATATTTATAAACTAAAAAGTTAAAGTATTTTCAAAAATCAACATTAGAGGCCTGCACAATATGTGTTTGTAATAGTTATTTGTTATCAGCAGAAAATTTCAGTAAAAATATTTTGTAATGACTGCATATATGTATGTATGTACATATGTATGTTGTGAAAAATGAGTCATCACCTTTGACCGAAATGTCAGGTACTTCGTCGCGCAACTTATGACATACATATATGTATGTATGTGTATTTAGCAAGATTTTCGGGACCGTCGTAAGCTAAACCAGCCAGCTCAACCACTTCACCGGTTGTTTGATCTTCTTCAGGAACTACATAAATTGTTTTGAAAATTAAACCTGATAAAGACAGTATGTTGCTATTTATATAATAAATTTAATTTCATTGACCTGAGAGAGAAGGCTGCGATTTTTTCTAAATCAGGGGTGTCATCAATTTCCACGTTCGCAGCAGTTGATAAAACACCTTCATTTCGTCCAGGTATATAAGATTTAAGACGATACTTAAATTCCGGATGGTCATGCAGTCCCCCTTTCGCGTGAATAATTCCAAGAAGTTTTCTTGGACGTCTTGGTTAAGTCGGTAAGGTAGAATAAATTTCACACTAAACCGTTCCTTCAAGAATTCAAACGTCATCTCTACCGTTGTAATTGATTGGATAACACCTAAAAGTATAGTAGCAAATTGTTTAAAAAAATTTATTTTTTCCAATGACTCGCATGTTTTCCATCATTTCTGTCATCTTGTCTAGAATATCATTTTGGACATTGATAGCAAGTCCATCCAGAAAATAATTATTTTAATTCCATCGAAAGTGAATCTGAAATAATAAATCATACAAAATATTAAAAATAAATTGTCATAAAAGACCGGTTGCTTTCATTAAGACATCAAACCTATAAAGGTAAAATTAGATACACATTAATTACATTTATATGTACTTATAAATATGGTCTCGAAGAATTGCAACCTGTACATAACTGACAGGGCCTAACGTGGAATCCGATGATTTATCGTAGCAGTATATATTTTTAATCTGCTTTTCATCGAAGCTTAGTACACATGTGGGGACTATGCCATCACAATCTCCAAAAATCCAGCAAACGCTTACCAACACAGAACACTTGCAAAATCAACATTCACAACATTACCCACCACGTCACCGTAGAAAACAGATACTTATACCACGCACAATATACACTACTTCTCTTTCTTCTGCTTCCACTGTGGTGAACGGACTATAAACTCAGAGCTCAACATTAAACATTTAGAATACATTAAAATACGATTTAAGAAGTTAATTTTTAATAAATACCAGAGGCAAAGTATCCACTCTAATCTTCTTTAGTAACGCAGCATCTAGGATACGCTATACACATAACTTTTAAATTTCCCCCATCTCTGTAGACACTCCAACTATTTTAAAAGCAGGCTTAAACAATCCGGTGGACAGATTAATTCTTAAGGACCATCTTTGCAGGGTGCGAACTGTAGGCAGTGGAAAAGATTTTATGTAGAGGAGTTTAAATGCTTTAGCGCTTGTCGCATAGAGGGCGATAGGTTGGGCAATATAATTTCTTTCCATTGCGGTTTTATATCGCAGGTTTTCATTTTATTTATTTGGCCCGCTTCTTTAGTTTACTATAAAGATATGCCTATTTCCCATATTTTTGTTGTAGCATGTTCTTCATTTCATTCATTTTAGCAAATTTTGTAATCGACGCAACCGTCGTTTCGTTTTTCTAATGTTTCATCTCTTCATACAAATCGCTATTATTATGGATGTCACATGAAGAACACTCTAAAAATACATTTGAGGAAAACGGACGTTTACTTTGTTTTCCTCATTTTCCGAACTTATACATACAGTAAATATACTGTCACTTCCTCCAATGTTATCTGCTGCTGCTTCCTCTGAAGATCCTTGAAATGCGTACCTATACATAAATGTGTATGAGATTCTGTATATTATGTTTGTATATACATATGTATGAGTAAAGCCACTGTTTTGTAATTAAAATATGTTTCCTTTACCCATTTCATATGGCACAATGTTTTAGAAATTGGCATTTGTAAATTAGCCACTGCACACTTCATTTTTAAATCAATTTATATTATTAAAACTCACTTAATTAAAATGTTTGCGCGAATGTGAAATTCTGTTCTTTTTTTCTTTAGACTGGATATTCTCGGACGCTATGATGTCATATATGTAGATGTCAAGCTGAAACAAAAAAGATAACGGGAAGAAGTTGTCGCAATCTTCTAATTTATCATTCTGGCCCACTCCCAAATGAATGTTCGGGAGCTACCCAGTGGACGCTTTGACCACCCGGAAATCGTGAGCTGCTTGAACTGCATGCAAAATAAAAATAAAAAATTATGCAAAAATGTAAAATATCAGGAAATAAAAATGAATGCTAGGAAATATCATATTAGTCCAGTCATTATAGGTTGATCGCACTGAAAAGTGAGATATAATAATAATAATATTGGCGCGTACACTATATAGCTCAGTGTTTGGCCGAGCTTTTACCTACCATTTGTGGTGTGCGTCTTTATATTATACCACAAATGGAGGCACCTACTGTTTTGTGCCGACTCCGAACGGCAGATGTATTTAATGAGAAGCTTTTTCATTGCAGAAATACCCTTGGAGGTTTGCCATTGCCTGCCGAAAGGTGACCGCTATTAGAAAAAACTCATTCTATTATTAAGATTTTGCTTGCCCAGACTGATATTCGAACCTCGAACTCACCGGCATATCAAGTTATAGCACGCACCGCTACCAACTCGACCACAGCGGTCAAAGAAATTGTTAAGTTTCAATTAAATTGCGCATGTTGAACATTTGCATCTATGATTTGTAACTTCAAAGGATTTGGGCATTGGTGCATTCTTTGTTTCCATTCAACAAATATTTTCACTGCACTTCACTAGCTCTTAAAAGTAATTCACTCTACTTACTTTGTCCAATGGTGCCTCTGCAGCCATCTTCTCCGGAGAATTTTCAAGTTTAAATAAAATTAGTTAAAATATATGTACGTGTCGAAGTTTTTATACATACCTTTGAAATACCCTTTCGGCGTTGCTTCTGCTGAAATTAAAGTACAAAATATCAATATTTCTATTAAGAAAGCTGAAAATAAAGACAACTTACCGCAAATCCAACGAAGTTTCACAACAAAGTGATAGTATTTTACGATTCTTAAACATGGCTGAGCAGCGTAGTCTGTTGCTAGCACACCCTAGCAGACGCCATTTCTGGGCTCCAACATTGGAAATATTGCCGTTTTTCCTAACATTAGGAAAATAGCGAAAAATCAAAATTCGAGTGTGTTGGTAACAGCTGGAAAAGTCATAGAAAAAGTTTTTTTCTAATAGCGGTCGGCAGGAAATGGCAAACCTCCGAGGGTATTTCTGCAATGAAAAAGCTGCTCATTAAATACATCTGCCGTTTGGAGTATAATATAAAGACGCACACCACAAATGGTAGGAGAAGCTCGGCCAAACACTAAGCTATATAGTGTACGCGCCAAAATTATATTATTATATACATATAACAATTTCTTTGGGTGTGCATGTTGGAAAATATAATATCTTAGGACTTCTTTCATTTAACCATCCATATGTGTATATCATAAAAAAATATTAAAAGTTATAATTAAAAGTAGCAATATATTTTCCAGATCACATGTAAACACCAACATGGAGCGGATCACGGAGGAAATATCGACATGTGAGCGTTGTTTTCTTTGTAAAATAAAGGTATGTACGGTCATTTAAGATAAGTTTCAAATTTTTTACTCAAAGACAATTGTCTTTTCTTTCGATTAGACTACAATTCCAGCTTTCACCATCTTGACAACATCTTCACCAGCTGTTCCTGCATGTGAAAGGCAACAAGAACACAAATATTTATTTAGCTTCATTAATTCAAATGTTTTGTAAAAACCTCGGTAGCTTAATATTGGTTTTTTTTTTTCAATTAGAAAATGGTAGTTGTAAATATTGTGGCCGCTCTGGTCGAGTGGGAAGCGGTGCGTGCTTTAACTTGATATGCCGCTGAGTTTGAGGTTCGATTCTCAGCCAGGGCAAGTAAGATCTTAGTCATAGAAACAGTTTTTTTCTAATAGCTTTCACTCCTCGGCAGGCAATGGCAAATCTCCGAGGGTATTTCTGCCATGAAAAAGCTTTTTAAAAAAATACACCTGTCGTTCGGAGTCGGCATAAAACTGTAGGTCCCTCCATTTGTGGTTTAACTTAAAGACCCATAATGCAAATGGCTCGGCCAAGCACTGAGCTATATAGTGTAGGCGCCAAATTATTATTATTATTATTAGTTGTACGAAATTTTTTTGCCTGGATACTTATCCGACAGTTCCCAAAGTGCAAGGAAGGTATACATTTTATGTGTTATAATTTTTAGTTTAGTTATTTTTTTTTTAAATGTGCAGATTGCATGTACACATACTTGATAGTCAAGTTTACATTTTTTGAAAATGTCCGAAAATTTAAAATAAAAATGGATGCTATTAGAAAGAAAAATCAATTATCTTTCAGTCCATTATAGTTTTTTGTAATTTAATAAATATTTTTTATAAAATTTTTGAACTTTTGAAAATTCAATAAGGCAATGCACAGTACGGTACTTGTAAGTCAAGTATATATTTTTTGAAAATGTTCGTAAATTTCAAATAAAAATGGATTCTATTAGAAAGAATAATCAATTACACAAGTTTACAAAATTTAACATTTTGTCTGTTGCCGTAAATTTTGTGGTTGATAATGCTCACTTATGACTAGTTTTTGTCAAATCTACCCTCAAGTTACTTTGTTTTTGATTTTTGACATTTAAGCGTATAACAGGCGTATTGTACTGTGTTAAGATTAGTACCTAAAGTTTTTGTTTAAAGTATGTGTTTAACAACTATAGAAAAGTTATTTCAACGTTTGAGAAAAATACCTATTTTGAGTATTTATGCTCTTGGATAAAAATGAGAAGTCTTGGGCTCCCAATTGTGTTTGTAAATCGTGTGTAAAATATTAAGGATTATGGAAAAGTGGTAAAATAAGTGCCTTTGAATTTGGAAAACCGACTATTTGGCGAGAACCACGAAATCATCTCGAATACTGTTATTTTTGTAGCGTGGACGTAAACGGTTTAAACACTAACAATCGAGCTATATGGCAGTACCCAAGTACTAGTTGTGTTCAACGCCCAGTGAAACGTTCACCAGACTCTTCAGTGCCTAAAAATATATCTGAACCCTTAGAACAAGATATTGAAGTACCAAGCTCATCACAAAATGATTCTGATTTTGAAAGTCTGGGAAATGAGCCGAAATGCAGTTGAAAATAATCTTGTAGAAGAAACAAATTTGCTTTCCTCAGATACTAAAATAAGTTTTTATCGTGAAAGAGATAAATAATTACGGCGTTATTTTTCTGAGGAAAGCTGTATTACCTTTTGTTCAGATATCAAAAACTTGTTGATCAAAATGGGCTTGAAACAATACGAACCAAACGACTGGCGTTTATTCATTGACAGCTCAAAACGTAGCCTAAAATGTATTATATTACATAATGGAAATAAATACGATGGGGTACCTATTGCCCACAGTACAAAGTTGAAGGAAGAATATTGTAATACGAGTATTTCGCTAGTCTTGAACAAAATAAAATACAATGACCATAAGTGGCAAATTTGTATCGATTTAAAAATGGTGAACATTCTTCTTGGTCAACTAAGTGGTTACACAAAGTTTCCCTGTTTTATATGTCTTTGGGACAGTATAGCTAAACAAGAGCATTGGGTAAAAAGAAACTGGCCGTTGAGAGAAAATATGGAGCCTGGAAAGCAAAATATAGTCCATAATTCATTAGTGACAAATTTATCCTTCCACCATTACATATACAACTGGGCATCATGAAAGAGTTTGTTAAATCACTAAATAAAAATGGGAACTGCTTTCCTTACATTTGCCAAAAATTTGCTCAGCGCACTATGGAAAAGGTTAAAGCCGGTATTCTTGATGGCCCCCAAATTAGACAAATTCCGAAAGATACTCAATTTAGAAATTCTACGACTGAGTTAGAACTCAACGCTTGAACAGCTTTCGTCTCTGTAATGCATAATTTTCTCGGAAATAACAAATCTGAAAATTATATTGAACTTGTAGAAGACCTTCTGCTACGATTAAAAAATATGGGCTGCAATATGACCATAAAACTCCACTTCCTAAATAGTCACCTGGACAGGTTTCCGGAAAATGTAGGAGATATGAGCAAAGAGCAAGGAGAGCGTATTCATCAGGACTTACGCGTCATGGAAGATCGCTATCAGAGTTTCTGGGATACGATTATGATATCTGACTCTGATACGTAATTTTCCGAAGTTTACACATCAGAGAAAAGGTTTAAATAGAAGTTTTTTAGAACTCAATGATTTATTATTAATTTTAATAAGGTTTTTCTTAGTAAATACATGTTTTTTCTGTTTAATAAATCCATACATAGCTGAAACTCAGAAACTAGAGCTGATAAAAATCTTCTAATCTTCAAGTATATATATTTGAAAAATGTTCGAAAATTTCAAATAAAAATGGATGCTATTAGAAAGAGTGATCAATTATCATTCTGTTCATGTTATTTTCTTAAAAAAAAAGTATTTTTTGTAGAAAACCTCTCAACTTATGATTTATAACTTTTTTCTCTTTTTATATTTTAAGCAAAATGACGGATCGGTATGGACTTAACTTGGAAGGATGACTTTCCTTGGGACACCAACGCTCATCCTTTATATGCGGACTTTTTTATAGATAAATATAAGAAATACATATGTATGTAGATATGTAAACAAATTAGAGTTAAGTAAAAAGTAAAAATGAATTGTTTTGTATATGTATGACATTTCTTAAAACTGAAAATGTTAATATTTTAAGTGGTCTAATTAAGATTATTTTCAACTGTTATTAGTTAGTTTTTATGCTATTATCTTTGGTATTTTCAGTTGATAAATAGTACTTTATATAAAGAAATTATTAATAATTATTACCAGTTTCACATGAACAAATTTCCCTGTGCATTTTGTGATTTGAATCCGAATGCTTGGTTGTATGTGAAATGAAAAGTAAATGACAAAAAGTTATTTCTGATTGGAATTGTTATTAAAATATTCTTTGATGTTTGTAGACACCATTTATGGCATTTCTGTATTAGTTATTCATTAAAATATGCATATTTTAAGTGTCCTGATGACTCCTCAAAAAAGCATACATAGCTGAATCCGAAATGGAAATTTCAACAACAGCTGTTTTTTTTTTGCCACAACGATAACCTACATATATGTATGAAATTGGGAGCACATTAATTCAAAAAAAGAAATATATTTTTTTATTTAAAAAAATTTAGTAAACTATAGATAACCGTTAGCTAACGGTTAGCGGTAACCAGTTGGTAACAAATAGTAGTGGTTAGTGGTAACAAATGAATAACAAATAGGGTAACTTATAAAACTGTTTCCGTTAACAAGAAGGTAACCATAAGGGTAACAAGAAAGAGTGGTTAGCAAAAACAAGTAGATAACAGAGCCAGTAACTAATAAAACTGGTACTGCTAACAAACAACTACAAAAAGATACGTGTAAATGCCATGAGTAAGAGCGAGTATGATGATCACACCGTCGTGAACCAGGGATGGGAAGTGGATATTTATTTCCCACGGTTAGAACAAATGTGACTAATTTGGTAACAATCAAACAAGTGAACGCACACGCTTAGCTACTATGATTGCTAACCATTACCCGTCTTGTAGGGTCAGCTAACAGCGAGAGACTCATCTTATTTTTGAGGCTGGCAACATAATTTAATATTTTAAAGTATAATCATTGATTTCTACATATTGCATATAAAAATATATGTGCATATATAGTTCTTAAAATATGTAATTCAAGCAACAAAAAACGAATTTGCTTCTTGCGTATGTAGATAAATACTTAAAGCAAAACAAAATATGTAAACTTTCATACATAACAAATAAAACCTTTTTAGGGAAAAGACCTTCTAACCAATAACAATTGGTTAAAAACTGTAACGAATTAAAAAAAGCAGTTGCTGTGTAATTGTTGGATCGACCTTCGAAAGAAGGTGATTTAATAAGTCCTTTTAAAAGTATTCACTTGCAACAACGTTTTGTATGGTATAGCGAGTATAGTAAGTACCCTCGGTGCGCGAAAATACTGTGAAGTGTATTTGCCCTATAAGCTGACCGTTGGTTGTGGCATTGCCAACAAATTCTTATTACCGTTTTAACATTAACGACAACATTCCGAATGAAGTGTATTATGATAATTGCTTTAACAATAATATTTTGAAATGTTTTACCCAAAACAATTGAAAATACTTCGTTAACGTGAACTTTAACGTTTCAATGCATCCTTGCATTAAATCGGTAAAAGTTGTGTAGCACTTGGTTTTGCCTTCCTGCTACGTCATCAAAATCAGGGAGTATGTTCAGCAAAGCAGGGCTAACTGTTTCGGAAAAAAGTATCTAGATTAACCCTCCGGCGGGTGAGAAGGTCCCTGGGGACTTTTTCCATTTTCAAACTAAAATTACTCCTTGATGGTCCATGGGAAGTATACCCGACCCCCACATGTATTCCAAGGAAATTTTATCTAGAATCGTTTAAAAAAATTTCAAACCGATCCGACCAATAGTTTAGTTTCTATTGAGATTTAAATGTGTTTAGTACGGGAACGTGTTAAAAGGTCCGCTGGGACCTTGTACTGAAATTTCAAGAAATCGTTAATAAATGCACTATCTTTTGGCTTGTTTTATTGTTTGAACACTTCACAAACGTGTTCCTTGAATATTAGTTACTTTTTGGGATTATTTTATTGTGCCTTTCCTTGAAACATAATAAACTTCCCGTCCTTTTTTGAATTTTTGTTACCGTCCCTTTTGAGTTGTTTGAATTTACTTTTACTTTTTACGCGTACTCTTACCTACTCTTACTCTCATATAGACGCAGATGTACAAGCTAGAAGCCAGGTAGACGTAGAAAAGGGTATAAAAGCGGCTCTTGTTTCGTAAACCAATTCAGTGAAAGTTGAGACAGTGAACATCGAGTGCGAAATTTTATTTTGAATTTTATAAAGAGAAATAAAAGTACAATACAATGGCAGAGGAAAATTTAGACATTGCCGAAATTGTGGTACGTCGTAGTACACGCCTCCAGCAAATGAGTGAGGATGAAAGACGTGCAGTAGATGATAGATTTGCAGACTTCATGAGTGCGGAGATGAGTGATGAAGATGATGGTGCTATTCTTGCATTTGGTCTTGAAGGTGGGGATGATGACGATTTAACATATCAAGCAAATTTTCATGTTGATGATTCGTATGCGGAAACTGAACAACATATGGACATCAATGAAGATATGTGTGATGACGACGATGATGAAGATCGGAAAGGCAGGGAAGTGAACGCTGCATGGAATTTGGCAAATGCAACTAACACAAAGGAATGGAAACCAATCACTTTTAAAGAGTTCAATGCTTTTTTGGCTATTATTTTGTATGCTGGACTCACTAAATCGAATAGTGAGCCTCTTGAAGAGTTATGGGGCCCAACGCGCTGTCCAATATATAAAGCTGCATTATCATTAGATCGTATACAGTGCATAAAACCATGCCTTAGATTCGGCTATTGATGATATTTGGCAAATGTTGCAGTCTAACTTGGCAGCAGCTTACACTCCGAATGATGCAGTGACCGTTGATGAGCAGTTATTCCTATACAGAGGTCGCACCCGCTTCACACAATACATTCCATCGAAGCCTGCCAAGTACGGCATAAAGATATGGTGGTTGTGCGACTCAAAATCATTTTATCCTGTCAAAGGAATGATTTACTCTGGGAAATTGCCTGACCAGGCACGAGAGGTGAATCAAGGGCAGAATGTTGTACTTAAACTTTAGGAGAGATATTTGTAAACAGGCCGCACAATTTATGCCGACAATTTTTTCACAACTTGGATTTGGCGCGTACTTTGATCAGGGAAAACCCGCATATGTTGGAACAGTGCGCTCGAATAAGACATGAGTACCTCGGGAATTCCAAAAAAATCATACGCGTCCTGTCAACAGCACATTGTTCGGCTTCAACGAAGGCTATATAGCACTATGTTCATATGTGCCCTAAAGAACAAAGCGGTAATTTTGCTGTCGACACAACATTATACTTGCGGTGTGGACATGCAAACTGAAAAGAAGAAGCCGTTTGCTATTTTGGATTACAACGCCAACAAATCGGGCGTTGATACAAAGGACCAGATGCTTGGCACATATACATACATGCAAGCGCTCAACAAACCGCTGGCCATAGGTCATGTTTTATAATATGGTGGACATTGCTGCATTAGCTGCATTTATTTCATACAACGAGATGAAGCCAATAAAAAGAAGTGACAGACGACGGTCATTCCTACTGATGCTGACAAAACAATTGGCACTACCAAACATAGAGGAACGAGCGCTGAACAACCGCATAACCGCATATCCAAGGATACGGAACGCAATGGAAGCATTTGATGTAAAGGTAAGATAAAACAATTATTATGTTCAAAAGCAGAATAACTACATAATTTTGTTCTTTTTAGAAAAAAAAATGTAAAAAAAGCGTTTTCATATATAACATTCATTATACATGTATAGTTAGTAAATAATAATAAATCAAAACAAAAAAAATGTAAAAAAAATGCGTTTTCATATAAAATTCCATACAAATAGAAATAGGTCCCTGTGGACCTTGTACTTCGTATAAGGGCAACGGATGACTCAACCTTCGGAGGGTTAAAAGCAGCAACTGTAATTAAGTTACTTTTTTTTAACAAAACAAGTGGGAGATATTGATCTCACATCAATAATATTATTTACAGGTACATACATATGCATTAAAAACCTTTTGTGCAATATTTAAAGTTACCACGAGGAACTGCTCCATCAAAGAAGGAGCGGACAAAAAGATTGCACTTAAAGCTAAAAAAACAAGTACCTTAATAATTCAATAATTACCGAAAATGCGTCAGTAATTAAGTCTTTCCATTTTCACCTGACATGTTCAAGAACTTTAAGCTCAAGAAAAGACGTTCAAATTTCAAAAAAGATTGCCAGACAATCGCAAATTTCAACGACATAAATCTGCTAAGCTGGCATTCGCCAAGAAATATAAATTTTGGTAAAATAAGTGGCAAATTGTCATCTTCAGTGACGAGATGAAATTCAACATGGATGGTCCAGATGGTGGGCAAAAGTATAGGAGGGATGTGTGTCGAAATCGCGAGACTCGGCAAACTAGAAGCGTTAAGGGAGGCTCCTTAAAGGTATAGGCGGCCTTAAGGAAAGGCCCCAATATGCACAAGTTGAATTCGAAACACTATAGCGATCTTTTGGAAAACGGGTTGATAGATTTGGAGACAATATATGGGTCTCAGATTGGATAATTCAGCAATACAAGGCGGCAATCCATGCTTCCATGGAGACAAAATAATTTTAAGTGTCAAAAAACATTTCGACTCTTGATTCAACTCCTGATCTAAACCTATAGCCCAAAGGTCTAATCTAATATAGCGTTTAGTAATGGACGCTAACTTTATGGGGAATGGGGAAAATTGATATTTCTGTTCTCCAGTCCCTGGTTAGCTCCATGAACAGACGTATAATGGAGATAATTGGTAAGAAAGGAGAAAAAACTTTTACTAAATGAATTTATTTTTGATCTTTTTGAAAACCTGGATATTTTTGTTTTGCCCAGTATTCTTATTTCGTTTGTGTTTTCAATACATTTTGAAGTCACACTGATCCTTTTTAGAAGACCTGCGCATTCTCTTATAAAATGTATGTCCGCAATGGGATTCAACGATACCAAAATCGCCATCACTTAACAACTACTTATTTTCTAAATACAAAACTAAAATTGTATTTCAACTTATTCATTATTTACCAAACAAAATAGTATAACAATATAATATACGAGTACATAACTTTGTCAATACTCGCCGTAAAGCAAACCATACTACACTTCAAAAATGCGTCCCCTTGACATCTCATCTAATACACAATGAAATATGGTTTAATATTTACATATATCTTTTGACTCAAAACTACATAAACTGACAATCTACTGAGTGTTCAAAAAACAAAAGGGGTAGAGTTACCGATGAAGCCAGATAATCTTATTCTTTCAATACCCAGGAATGGTAACTAGAGTCACTTTAAATATAAAAAAAAAGATAATTTATTCTCTTAACGGTACACCTCTCACACTATCATTCGATGTGAAATTTATGGGAATGTTTTTTGAACCCAAACTGATTAAGATGAACACCGAAATACGTTGTCATATAGTAGGTAAAGGCATCTCCAGTAAAAACTGGGGGTTACCGCTTATAACAGTCGAAATTTCCCTTCAAAATACTATCATAGCAATGTTAACGTTCCTAAGAATCCTCTTAAATAAATGCAAAGTAAATAACGATCTTTATTTCTGGAATAATTCTGCATACATTTTTGCAAAAGTTGTTAAGAGGAAATCGTCGAAAATGAAGGAATACAGCAAAAATAAACTTTATGTTTTAATATTTTCAACTTTTATTTTTAGTTTAGATATGTGTGAAAAATTAACCTTTTTATACATATTTATTATGAAATAAATCACCACTGGACTTAATTTGCAATAGATGGAGATTTTCTGTTTATTAAAATTTATACAAAAAAATTTTAACCTTTCAAAATATTTTCTTAAAACATATCTCAGTAATAAATTCAACAAATAATATTTTGTAACACTAAATATCAAAGAATATATTACTGTTCACAGGTTTCAAGACACAATCACAATTAACAGCTGTTCTTTCATTATAGTTCCCACACTGAACAATTGCATGATAAGCGAGCTGTCAACATTTGGTGTACCTTGATAGTATTTACTTTACCCTAAAAAGAAAGAAACGTCGTTTACTAATTTGATTGGCAAATAAAAGAAAACAAGATTGAGAATCAAACAATAGAAAAGTACATAAAGGTATCAGAAGTTTGGTTTGATGGAGAAAAAATATCAACACCAAAAGAAATTTGGGAAAACTTTTTATTGCACAAATGTTCAAGAGAGCTGGCATTGAGTATAAAAATGTACCAGCATTAATATTTTGTTTTTTCTTTTTGTGTAAATACCGTCAAACTGTTTCACAAATCGGCATTAAAAACTCAAATGAGTCAAAAGTATACCGTTTTTTTATAAAAAAAAACCTCTTCACTAAAAAAGCAGTGTATTACACTATACAAACAAATAGAGCAATAAAAGTCTTTCATTTGGTACACAAGTTAAAGAACTTTAAAAACCATTTTACGTATTAGTCAACAAATATAAAATGCTGTCCGTAACAATAATAGTATGTAGTATACACATCTTTTTTTGCTTTTATCACCATTTTCGGTCTAGTATAAAATGGCATTGAATTTTATTCATTGAAAGATTTGCAAATTGTTTAGGTACAGACTTTTTGTATGGTGGTTAGGTACGTGGTCTTCAATTGTAGACCATTTTGATAATATTATTTTTTTTTATTTTTCTGTTTTTTTGTATCATATTTTCTTAATACTAAATACACATACATAAGCACAAAGGATTTCAATAATAAATGATATTAAGAAAAAGGTTGGCGGCAATTGAGTCAAAAATTATTAGTTTGAAATACCACTTAATTATATTAACATTTGTATGTTATTACATTTGATTGTAGGGTGAGGTTTTGAAAAATATAATGAATGCACGGCGAAAAATAAATACTTGAAAGAATAAATACACGATTTTCAAAGTAAAACGATAACTTACAGTTTTTTACACAATAATTTGGAAAATGAAAATAAATTTTAGTTTTCAATGAAAACAATGTGTAGTTAAAGGTTAAATGTGTATGAGTCGTTAGTGAAAAAAATTTGAACATGAAAGTGTCCATAAGGGCTTAATCGCTCGCTTGATAGTTAGGACCAAACGGTAAACATAGCGGGACCAGCATGAGAAAAAACGCGTAGTACGGTAAATAAATTATTTATTAAATGACTGGTTTTAGCAAATTTTTTACTACTAAGTGGTTCAGATATATTAAAAATGCTTTTATAGCTTCAAAAACTCTCCCAGGTTTCTTATACATACCTAGCTCGCTTATTAAGTGGAAGACTGTTGTAGAAATTACGAACACGTGTTGTCTTTCAGCAGGAACAAAAGCCTGAGTGTAGGGAGTGCTTTACAAGAAATATTTAATAGAAGCATGGCTTGTATGTGGCCAGTTTTTATGAAAAATATTTGAAGTACTTTATAAAAATATAAGTGTCGCAACGGGATAATCTTAAGAGTTCTAAAAAATTCAATGGAATGCTTGCGAGAGCTAGCCTTGAATATTTTCGTAATAATATTCTGAGCTAAAAAGTATTTGATGGTTAGAAACACTAAATTTATATTTTCAAGGAAATGGAAAAAATTGAGATTTAGCAAGAAGATTGATTATACACAGTACTCAAATTTCTAAACGGAGGTCTGATACCAAAAAATGGCTACTAAAGTTTCCAAAAATGTTCATTCATGCACGCAATTTAAGCTTTTAAAGCACTATACTAATTCGTATGCAGAATATCGAGGGCATCCCTATTGTAAAGGTCAGCTTGCGAAAGCATTATGGCAAATATGCAAATTACCAAAAGAAGGTCAAAATCTAGACATGCCCCATGGGTAGTCAGCTGCTTGTGCGAGTCACCACGGAGAGAACATACATATGTACATATGTATGTACATACGGATAGGTGAAGTAGCAACGTTAGTACAAATAATGTATTAAAAGCCTGAATAATTTTTACATGATTTATGCTCCTAAATATATGTACGACTTTTTATACGAGTATGTACAAGTATTCTGTGTATTCAAAATACCAAAGCTTTTGTTTTATATTATATTATATTGTATTTTATTAAAATGCGAAATAACCCTGCCTATTATGTATTTAAAGCTTCAAAAAAAAAAAAAATTAAAGCGATCACCACATACCTCTCAGGAACAGTTTGCAGGATGGCTGCTGAATATCCTTTCAATTTTACGAATATGTCTTTTCGGATTGTATTTCGAAATAAGGAATTTTGTTGAACTTTTTGCATTAGCCTGGACTTTATCCTATCTCTGTTCGAAATTGTTCTGTAAAATTTTAAATATAATTCTGAAGGCAGCTGGGAGGACATCTTCGAAATGCGTTTATTCTGTATTTTCATCCATCAACTGTGAAATGTCAGCTAATTTTCTTTTCCTATCTAAAGCTGTCTTTGCATTGAAAAGCAGCAAGATAAATGAAAAGATGGTTGTTTTAAACCCAGCCCGTCGAGTGGGTAAATGCCATTAATTTGAGTTAATTCGTCGAAGAAAGGCTTGCCCAAAAACCTCATTCTCGTCCTAGCCAGGGCCGGGCACTTGCACAGAAGATGTTCCACCGTTTCTTTTGCACCTGATAAATTGCAGCTGTGGCACGAAGTGTGGTGTTTCAATCCCAGTCTTGCCGCATAAGTACCCAGTGGCCAGTGTCCTGTGAAAACGGCGGTTAGTCTCGACAGATCCTTCCTGTATAGTTTGACGATGATTGAAATCCGTTTAGCGCAATAGGTAGGCCACATACTCCTGCATGCCCCGCAGGATTTGTGGCTCTTTCACCTGATGTTAGCCACCATTTTCCAGTGATGGGAGAGACGGCTTTTGACATTACTCAGCGGCAAAATAACCTCTTCCGTCCGCGAGATATGAATAGCCGACCCGTTGCGGGCTAGCTCGTCATCCATGAACACTGCTGTGCCCGGTACCCAGACCAATGTCACAACATGCCTGACAGCAAGAGCCATAACGCGTTTTCTGCACTGCTTTATGAGGCTAGAAGTTATGCGTGTAGAGTCCAGCGCTTTGATAGCCGCCTGGCTTTACGAGAAAATCGCAACACTCTTCTTATCTAGTCCCAAGGATAGAACGATATTGCACGCCTCTCGGACAGCAAAGACTTCAGCCTGGAAAACACTGGAAGAGTCCGGTAGACGGAACGATTTTTCAACTTGGAGGACGGAAGAGTAGACCCCCGCTCTTACACCGGAACACATATCTGCCGTCTGTGAAAATACTTGATTCGAACAGTTCGGTAAAAGCCACCTTCTTCCAATCTTGCCTTGAGGGGAACAGTTTGTCGAAGTTATTTCCAAATAGAAGTGTAGGTTTGATGTAATTGGATCTTACGCGGATACTAGGGTCACTGATTAGGTGAAAAATACGTCCATGACCATATCAGCGCTCCTTCCACAGGGCTAACTTCTTTAGCCGTATGGCCCCGTGCGACGAGCTTTGCTTGATAAAAATATCAATCGGTGGCAAATGACATATCATATGACATTCGAGGGGTTGGGCATGTTCTGATAGCCCCGATAATTGCAATACATGCTGACCTTTGTATCCTGCCCAGCATAGTGTGGATATAGCTCGTCCCACGGCTTTCCACCAGACCAGCGCTCCGTAGCAATGATAGGACGAATCACGGCTTTGTACAACCATAACATGAGGTTAGGATGAATACCCCACTTCTAACCTAGAATTTTTTTGCAAGAGTATGGAGCACCATACGCCTTTTTATTCGATGCTCTGTATTAATTAACACCCAAATATTTAACACTGGAGAAAAGAGAGAGAGATTGCCCATTTAGAGAAGGAAGGATAAACCTTTGAATTTTCTTCCTTCTGGTAAAAAGAAGCAAATCGGTCTTCGAGGGATTCACGTTGAGCCCACAATTGTCTGCCCAAGAACCCGACTCCGTTAGTGCTCCTTGGAGCATTTCGCTTACTTTCTTCCTCATTAGCCGTCCTTGGGAATAAAAACCACTTTGACGTTTTTCCAGGTAGTCGGAATATGGTTAAGCATTAGGCACGCTTTGAATATGCTTTCCAGGCATGGAATAACCATCGCTTGTGTCTTCAGCTACATTTAAACGGAGAGAAACTGTTGATGACCCATGTAATTTTCTCTCGGGTAATAACATCGTTGATAGCATGGAGCGATGGTGCCGCTCTGCTGCTGGCTACTGATGTGGCCGGGTTTAGATCACAGTCCGGAAAGTGCGTGTCAAGAAGAAGCACCAGTGTCTCCTTCGAATTGTTAGTTCACCCTCGATCCTCGTTCATCAAGAAGGAGGGATTGGTGTGTTCCTTAGATAGAATCTTTCGCATTCTAGAAGATTATTTGTGCAAACGTCAAGCTTGCTATCATATAAGGTAAATATCAAAATAATTAATAGAAATTTCATTAAATTGTGATTAAATGAATTTTGTGCACTTCGAGCTAAGTATAGAGTGATTTGGTGCAATATTAATTTAATCATCTCA
The DNA here is from genome assembly GCA_963971545.1 of Philophylla caesio. Taxonomy (NCBI): domain Eukaryota; kingdom Metazoa; phylum Arthropoda; class Insecta; order Diptera; family Tephritidae; genus Philophylla; species Philophylla caesio. The sequence goes on along the minus strand of OZ020608.1, from coordinate 32,805,960 downwards.
TCTTAATCTCATTTTAATCTTTGTTGTGATGTGTGTCGAGTCATAATTTTTCTTGTATTACAGTTGGTGTTGCCAATGGTTTGTATTTACATTTGCGGTTGTTGCTGTTTGTGCGCGCTCTCTTCTCTGTTACTTCGTCTAGCATTCACAGCTGTTTGCGTGATTTGTTAAGTGTCAATAAAACAGTGTATCTGAAACTGTTCTAACTGCCTTACCGACTTCTATACTGGTTTTTTGTTAAACTGCTTACCACTGTTAGTTTCTGCTAGTCCTATAAATTGTAATTTTAATTCTAATTAATTTTCTCCTAAATATTAATATAATGGGCTAGCCCGCATGAAATGTGCTGGATTGACAGGTAGAGTGTTAGGTTTGATTGATGATGTAAAGGGTGTCCGCTGGTCTTGTCTGAAATGTTATCACTGTAATTTTAACATTATAGCTTTCACTGAAATTTGGCTTAAACCTCACGTTTTTGATTCGGAGATTCTTTGCAGTGAATATCATATATACAGAAATGATCGATAGTGAAGGGTCGGCGGAGGTGTTCTTTTTGCCATCTGAAGTGGTTAACGTCACTATAATTGAGTCTATTGAATTTAAGTGCATACGAGTGCAATTAAGCAAGTCGTATATTTACTTATTCCTCTGCTATATACCTCCTCAATCTGACTTGTCGGTATATAGTGATCACATTTCTTTACTTAGGGTTGTAGACTCAATGCTTAGGCCCTCCCGACTCATTGATTGTGTTGGGTGATTTTAATCTCTCAAACATTTCTTGGAATATAATTAATGTTCATATTGTGCCTTCTATTAACAACGCCTATCTGGAGGGGATGACTGAACTTTGTCTCAACCAAGTTAAAACTCTACCAAATAAGTTGGGGAGGGTCTTGGATTTGGGTTTTCTCGACAACACGTCTAGGGCCTCCTTAAATCGATGTGATCCTTTGGTTTTACCTGAGGATGTATATCATCCTGCGATCGAATTGTCATACGTGATCATAGACGGAGAGCGGGTTTTTGGATCAAAAGCTTTAAATTCTAATGATAGCTTCGATTTTAGAAAAGCTAATTTTAAAAAATCCCTTCAGGATTGCTGTTTTGCCTTACGTATTGCCTTCTTGTATATTCTCAAGCTGTCCCTATAAAGTTGCCAGTCACGCGTAGAATAGCTTGAGTTGACTGAGTTTTGAAATCTTCTTTCCCCACCAGGGAGGATATTGCTTCCTGGTGAAACTCATAGGGCAGGAAACCTTAAAAGCAGACCCCATAGCCTTAACAAGTTTATTGCATTTGGCATCAATATCCTCCGAGGTCGTTAGATCAGTAAAATTTTGCTTCCCGAGCTTATTGCTGACCGTACTAGTGAACCGTCGCCAGTCCGTTCTCTTGGGGTTATGAAAGGGTGGGGTAATGTTTGATGTTTCAGATACGTCAAATATAATATACTTGTGATCGGAAAATGATTTCTGACCAGATACTCTCCAGTTGTCTATCTAAAGACTTTTACTGCCTAAGCAGCCGTTAGTAAGAGTTATGTCAAGCACTTTTTCCCGCCCCCTGAAGGTATCTGTGCTGGTAAAAATGAATGTAGGAGTACAACCCCGATTACAAACTACTTAGTTAGTACTAATAATGTAGTCAAAAAGAGACTCACGACGGGTATTGGTTTCCGAGCTACTTTAGATTGAGTGCCTGAAGTTGCAATCGCATCCGATAACCAAATTTTCGGCTTTAAAGTTCTCCACCAAATTACGGACCGCATCTGGCGGGGTATCTACGTCGTAGGGCATGTAGCATGAGGCAATAATTGAGCTGGTGCCACCACCAGGCTCGAGCTTAACTACTGTCAAATCCGGTGAGCCGTAGGAAGGATGAATATCCTTTGACCTCGGTGTTCCACACCCAAGGCTCCAGGATCCGTATGATGTTGGCATCTTCCTCGAGAGCTGGAGATTAATTTGGACAATTTTTAGATCCATCTGGTCTGCAGTTTGGTCGGCGAGAAACATGCCTTCCAGCGTCTTCGACTATGTCCGTCCCCTCTACACCTTGGCTCGCCGGATGCTTGCTTGAAGATATTTTTGCAGCACCCCGCTGTCTATCTTCATACGGGGTAGCCAGATGCGAGCCCTAGGTCTCCTGGCTGGGATTATCTTGATCCTCAAGCCGTCCCAAGCACAACTGATGCCAGCCAAGCTCTCCTCTAGGAATACGCTGGAGAGTTGGTCCTCACACCTGACCAATCTGTACCCCCACACAACCTCCGCAGAAACGAAGCTGGGGAGGTAACCTGCCGGGTCAGCCATAACCTGGTCGATCACCCTTTAAGACAGCCGCGCCTCAATATCCACCTACTTCTCCAGCACCGGTTCCCCTTTGTTAGTGAGAGCGTCTATAAGTTCCACTTGTAGGTTGTCTCTCGCAAAATCGTTGTAGCTACGCCGAGGCCCTGCTATAGCTGCTAAGCGCTCGGCGAGTTTAATTTTTTTTGAAGTTTGTTTGGTCTTGTAATGAGGTCAACTCATTGGAGGTGCTTGTACAAGAGCTGTTGATACTAGCTTTAGCCTGGTCCTTAGCTCGTCGGCTGGGGTTGTTCTTGTTCTCTACATTCATGCAGGCCTTGACCATTCCAAAAAGAAAAAACAGACGCCAAAAAAAACAAACGAAGTTAACCCTAAAAAACCGCAATTAAAATAATACGGACGGACCATGAAAAGAGAATGAAAATCTCTTCGATCAACCCATTGGAGTAGCCGCACTCTCGCTGCTCCGTTCTCCCCTACCCAAACAATGAGATAAATTTGTCTTTATCGCCGAACCCAACCAAATTTGCAAACCTAAGGCTCACATCATCTCACATCATCTTACAATAACAAAATATTTAAAGTTTCATTCATTAACAATTCCAAAAATATTTATTTATAAATTCAGTATAAATACTTTTACAGCTTATCCTACTTAAGTTAATGTATTTTCACAAAACAAATCAAAGAATACATATTTTTATTATAAAATTTATATATTCAGAATTAAATAAAGAATGGGAATCTAATTATTGCGCTTAAGAATGAAAAATGCTAAGTAAACAAAATAAAGGTATGTCAACTGCAATAGATATATATATACATACACATATAATAAAAAAGAAATGTCAAACTTACATACATAGCTCTGTCCCAATGAAGTCAGCAGGCGCCTGATGATCTGTTCGGTGGCCGGTGAGTATAAGCTCATGCCGCTCTGTTATTAATAAAATAAAACTTTGTATATACACATGATATGTCCGCTCTGAATCAATTTAAATGCGAACTCAATTATCGTACCGCTATGATTTTACGCACGTTTTATACGTCGCTAGTGGTAGCTTTTTGTTTTTGTTTTTCTTATTAATATATCTAAAAATTCATTCATGTATAATTTAAGCAAAATTTGATACTTTAAGATTATTACTTAAGTCTTCTCTTTTTTCCCAATTTTGTTTCTTCATGCATTAGTGGTATGAAAAATGTATATATGTATATCGTTAGTTTATTTTTTTTCAATTTTTCTTTTCTGTTTTAGATTTTTAAATTAAACAAATCTACATGCGAACATGCTGCTGAAGTCTGCCAATGTATATATGTATGCATATATGTATGTGCGGATGTATACTTGTACGTATGTAGGTTTGCTGAGAGTATAATTCCTTAGTCCGCGACTCCAATCGATGTGCCGGGAAAAGGTCTTCGAGACTAGTTCAGTGATGTAGTCCTCGATTAATTCCTCGATTCGTTCACCACACGTGACCATTACTTGCAGCGAATTAAATTCCGACAGGAGTTTCGTTTTTGTGCACTTTTTCCGCGAAATATTTTAATTGCTTTAAGTTTCCGCGCAAACTCGATTATTCAGCGCTTAATCAAACTTATTTCGCACGAACTTGCGAATATTAAATTGGATAAAGTAATATCACCTTACAAGCGCTGTTTAAAATAATTTTTATATAAATTGAATTACCAATTTATTTATTATTAATTTTACTAGAGCTTTTGGTATATAAATATTTTTGGTGACTTAAAAAAATAAAAATTACAGTATATATTTTTTTTCGCTTTTGCCTATTTACAATTATACTCGCGCTCACAAAGCAGATGCGTTCGGCAAGATCCTCCATGAATTCAGCATTGTAGAAGGCATCTGAAAAAGGCGATGGTTTAAATGGCTGCATGTCGTTGGCGTGAAATGTACCTATTAGCTTCCCATGTTGGTCTTCAAGAACATAGTAAGAGGATCCTAATTTTTCTCGAACCGTTGCCCTGAGAAAAGTTGTATTTAGTTTTACATTAATAAACTTTGCCATATAACTTTGCGAAAAATTCCTGCCTAGTATTTCCGGTCCCACCATGTACGTCATTTGGCGTGCCCTCGAATTGTATTGAGATTCATAACGCCCATAAGCTTTTCGTAAATTCCTTCTTACGATATCTCACACTTTTGAAATATTATCGAAGCGGAAGTTGGGTTCAACAATTCCTTCAGAGGCCATGTTATATATTTCGTCTCATAGTTATTACCATGTGTTACCATATAAAAATAATAATAATAATCCCAACGGTTTTTACCCTCCATTTCCGCCCAACCGACGCGAGGGGCGCATCCGCATGACGCACGGATTTAATTTTTTGTTTTTTTTTTTGCATATGCTGTCCAAAAACAACAAAATACGGCCTAAAGCCAGTATATTGGTGGATGAAGTTACGGAGGGCGGAGTTTATGCTGCTGAGGTGATAATCCCACTCTCGTTGATCCTTTTTAATATACGTTCTCAAAGCAGCGTTGATCGATCGATTAACTCTTTCCGATGCGTTGCTCTGAGGCAAATATATCCCTGTAAACATGTGTTTGATGCCGCACTTAGTCAAGAATGCTTCAAACTCCTTGGGCTTGAATTGGCTGCCATTATCGCGCACAATGTATTCAGGCACTGCAAAAACATCAAACACTAGGACTTTCAAAAAGTTTATTATTGGTGATGTTTGCATTTTGTTAAGCGGACAAAGAAAAGTAAACTTTGATAAGTGGTCAAGTACAATTAAAATTCCTATGTGTCCATCATTTGACCTTGGAAAAAGTCCAATTAGGTCGACATAAAGTTTCTGAAAAATTCTTTCTAGTGGTGTATATTTTCCCATTGATGGTCGTAGTATTTTGGTAGGATGTTTTGTCTTTTGCATACTTCGCAATTGGCTACATAGTCACTTACATCTTTAAACAATCCTGGCCAGTACAGATACCTACGCAACCGTTCAGCAGTTTTCGACACTCCACCATGAGCACTTGTCGGATTATCTTGAGCATTCCTTATAACCGCACAACGCAGAGGCTTAGAAACGACTAACTTCCACGCAGCGTTTTTTTTTCTTAAACGCCGGTGTAAAATTCAGTTCGGTGGTAAATGAATTTGTCGCATATTTTAAAATCAGGGAACTTGTCACTTTGTTTCTCTAATTTACTTCTTAGTTCGACATATCCGAGTCATGGAAAGTGTTTGAAGTTATATCTATATTCGGAAAATATTCAATTAATAGAGGATATCAGTTGATCATCAGAGTACATGCGGGAAAGAGCATCCGGTACAACATTGGCACTGCATTTTCGATGCTCTATCTAAAAATCGAGTGCCCATCGGGCTAGCCGTCCACTGAGGTCACTTTGCTTCATTAACCAACGCAGGCTTGCGTGGTCCCTCACCACGGTGAAAGTTTTTCCTTCCACATACGCTCTGAACTTTTTGACGGCTAGTACGGCTGCCAAACACTCTCTTTCCATAACCGAGTATTTTTGTTGTGCACTGTTCAGCTTTTGCGACATATAAGCTAGTGGAATTTCTTCACCCTCATCATTATTTTGCGCCAATACCGGTCCTATTCCGTGCGAACTTGCGTCACTCTGTATAACAAACGGTTTCTTAAAATCAGGATTTGCCAAAAAAGGTGCCGATGTAAGTCGAGATGTTTCGAAGTCAAATGATAATTGAGTTTCATCTGTCCATTAGAATGACTGTGATTTCTTTAGTAGTTCGTTAAGTAGACGCTTAACTTTGGCAAAATTTGCCACGAATCGTCTATACCACACCACCATTCCAAGGAACCTGCGGAGCTGTTTGACCGTTTTTGGATCTGGATAGTCGGTTATCGCAGATATCTTTTCTGGGTCTGTCTGTAGAGTCCCTAACACTTCTACATATCCAAGATATCGGTCTTTTTTCAAGCAATATTTACTTTTTGCTATGTTTATGGTCAAGCCTGCCTTACTAATATGGTCAGCCACTGTCTTTAACAACTCGACAGGTCATTTAGATACACAAGTACCTTCTCTTTCAGATTGTATGGGATTAATCGCTCCATAAGTCTACACATTGTTTGAGGAGCATTGCAGAACCCCAATGGCATTACCGTATATTGATACAGCGGTCTTTTAGGAACTGTGAATGTGGTTTTTTCTCGAGAACTTCTTTCAAGTCGAATTTTCCAAAAGGCGTCCTTCATGTCTAAGCTTGAAATGATTTCTCCTCGCGGTCGTCTTGATAATATTCCCTCAATGTGTGGAAGCGGATATGCATCTTTTACAGTTAACGCATTAACTTTCCGGCTATCTAACCACAATCGCACTTTTCCTGGCTTGCAAACCAACAAGGACTACTGGACTCTTCAATCACTCCTAAGCTTATAATTTTATCTATTTCCTCATGCACAAGTTTCTCTACAGCAGGAGACACTGGAAAATGCCTCTGTTTAATAGTTTTCGCATCCCCGATATCTATTGAATGTTCAACTAATTCCATTTTTCCAATTCCAATTTTCCAAGGCCCTTTTGTTCAAACTGCGCAAAGCACAGAATCGCTTGTTTAAGTCTCCATTTTTGTTCGTTACTTAAACTATGTAAGGTAGAGTCTTTCTCAGCTATCTCAATTTCGCTTATTATGTTAGTGGTAATTCTTAAAGCCTTCCACAAGTCGATTCCGAGATAAATGTCTCGAATTAACGTCATCCCTTGTCAAGTTTGGTTTGGAGACAAACCGGTTTCGGCGTTGTGCCATCTTCAGTGTAATTTTTCGTTCTCGTTTGTCTCCAAACCAAACTTGACAAGGGATGACGGAAATTCGTTCCAAAATACAGCGTATAATTACCCTGTCGGAAACCACAACAACCAAAAAGTCTCGAATTAAGTTCGTGGCCGCTGTGGTCGAGTTGATAGCGGTGCGTGCTATAACTCGATATGCCGGTGAGTTCAAGGTTCGAATCTCATTCAGGGCAAGCAAAATCCTAATCATAGAAAAGTTTTTTTCTAATAGCGGTCACTCCTCGGCAGGCAATGGCAAACCTCCAGGGTATTTCTGTTATAAAAAAGCTTCTCATTAAATACATCTGCCGTTCGGAGTCAGCACAAAACTGTAAGTCCCTCAATTTTGTGGTAGAATGTAAAGACGCACACCACAAATGGTAGGAGAAGCTCGGCAAAACACTAAGCTATATATTGTAAGCTCCAAAATTATATATTTTATATTATATACAACTCAATTATTTTGTTTTCGCTTTTGTAAGTTACTGCTCCATACTCCGGCTATTTCTTGTCGCGAACCGTCCGCTGTGTGTACATTCGTTTTAAGAATTTAAACCTTCGAATTATTTTTTAACACGCTTTATGCCAGCTCACCTCCCAAACAACTTCCTGACGCTCCTGAATCGGGAAGTCCCAACTGAGTCTTGCCCATAATTTGTAATGGAAGCATATGGCCGAAGATCGTTAGTCTTATGAAAAATGGATGAAATATTGTTTAATTTTCTTTGTTTCTGTTTAATGTTAGCCCAAAACTGCTTTGCACGTTTGGCTGAACGTGTATGCTGAAAAAGTTTTATCTTCGCCGACATGCCTTACGCAAATCCGAAATTGTATTTAAATCTTGATGTAACAGCTCTAAGCGTATTTGCGGCTGAAAATTCCTTAAAATAATCTCTACTGGCTCACGATCAGCAAAAGGCTGCCTTAAGCTATCTGCTGTTGATAAGACATGATCCAAATAATTTTCTAAAGTTTCCCCACTTTTTTGTTTTAAATTTCGAATGGATTTCTTGATTTCGAAGTATGTACGGAAATATTTGAAATTTCTACGTAAGTCGTCGCAAATGTCCACCCGGTCTAAATCACGTACCGAATGGTGGTAACGCCAAAACCATCGCTTAGCTTTACCTTCGAAAAGCATATGTATGTATTTACATTTTGACACAGAGAATGATAATCGCTTCTGAAAATTATATTAGTAAGAGCATTAACTCTGTAGATAAATTCATCTCCGGTACACTCGTAAGAACGCCGTCAAACGTAAGATTCCAACCGGAAATAATTTTCGAAGCAACATATTGAGAAATCATTCGATTCTCTTCGGGAGCTCATACTGAGCTATGTAATAAATTAAGGTCTTGATTTGAGAAATCAGCGTTGTTTTTATTAGCTTGATTCTATCTATCGGATACCTGCACAATGTTGCGCGTTTCAGATACCCTCAGATTTCGGAAATAGGAGTCAAGGGATTCGGCGACCAGCCTACCTATTTCTTCATGTCTATTTCTCGAAAACTTTTCTCTATTACGAAAACTTTCCTGTACAGCATTTTGTATAAAACTATAATTTACGCCATTGTTATTACAGTTATTGCGATTTTGACAAGGAGTTTGGTTAGACTTTCCTCCACGTCCTCTACCGCGATTCGAATTTGCATTAGATGAAGTATTATTACCCGCTCTGGCCCGAGTTATAGGACCCTGTTGCATCTCTTTTGGCCTAGCGCCCTGATTTGCAAATACACCAATCTGTTCCTGCTCAGCAAAGCTTTTTAATGACTGCGTATTACATCCGAGATGGCATACTGGACAATGTCATTCTCATTCAGCCAACCCGAAATACACATTCGATGGAAATTTTGCTGACATGGTTTAACTGAAAGATGAATCTCGGGAATCTCTTCTTTGCATATACCGCCCGTTCCAATTAGATTACAAAGCTGAAGCAAATTTTTATTCCTGTGATGAACAGCCATGATTGCAATACATTTGAAACAATAAAAATCTTCTAAAGTTTGATACTTTGTTATATGATATATATTTTGCTTACTTCTAGCAAATTAAAATTCATTCCATTCAGTCAACTATATAACTCTGTGTATTATTTATAATGTATAAATATAAGTAATTTTTTATTGAAATTATTGTGAGATTGTGATGTTATTGCCTTAGATTTGCGAAAAGGAATACTGGGTTTGGTCTGGATTTTCAAAAATATAAAGTACAAAACTAAGGGTAGTTTTGCATTAAAACAATTTTGCCAACGGGAATCTACTTGAAAAATATAAAGCATTTGATTTTCCTCATAAACAGAACTAATAAAAAAATTATAATGTTATTGTAAGAGATTTGAATCAACATACATAGTTATCATCAAAGCAAATTTATCTTTTCATTATAATTCCAGTGCCGATACAACCTTTTTTTTTTGATTTTCTAAAAATATTGTTGACTTTAAATCTGGCTGGGGTTGTGCCTGCGCTCTACATTCATGCAGTCCTTGACCATTCCAAAAAGGAAATCATGCCCATTTTATGAAAAAAAAACGACAAAAAAAACTAACGAAATTACCATCCAAAATACCCAATTAAAATACCCAATTAAAATAATACGGACGGACCATGAAAATTGAATGACAATCTCTTCGATCAACCTATTGGAGTAACCGCACTCTCGCTGCTCCATTCTCCCCTACCCAGCTAAAGAGGTAAACTTGTCTTTATCACCGAACCCATAAATTTTCAAACCTAAGGCTCACACCATCTCACAATAATAAAACATTTAAAGTTTCATTTTGGTATCGATAACAAATCTAAAAATATGTATTTATAAATTCAGTATAAATACTTTTACAGCTTAAAATAATGTATTTTCACAAAAAAAATCACAGAATACATATTTTTATTATAAAATGTATATATTCAGAATTAAATGAAAAATAGGAATATAATTATTTTGCTAACGGCAGTATAAATACTTTTACAGCTTATCATACTTAAAATAATGTATTTTCACAAAAAAAATCACAGAATACATATTTTTATTATAAAATGTATATATTCAGAATTAAATGAAAAATAGGAATATAATTATTTTGCTAAAGGCCTGTATGCGGCTCTGAAGAAAAGTAAAAACTCCATATAAAAAAACGCTTAAGAAATGGCAAAGTCATTTTCTTGTGTCAAATTTCCTTATACCAGTATGCAGTTTTCAAGAAAATTCATACGCTTTCTACTACGTTTTTTCTAAAGAAATTTTAAATTGCAGAACTGTGAAACCTAGGTTTTGCGAAGAAATAAATGACAAAGAATTTATTTCTTCAAGAAAATTTACAGCTAAGGTGAGTATATTTTAACTTGAATGTTTATGTTGATTAAATATTATTTTTTTCAGTAATGGAAGCAACGCAAACTGGACCCAAACGCCAAAAGCGAACCAACTTTTCTGCTGAGTAAAATCGGCTACTTATAGCGGAGCTAAAGGTGCCAATCGCTAGGCAAGCCTAGTATGTATTCGTTTAATATTCAGTAAAAAACGTAAAAGTTCTCCCCAAATTCATGTCCATATCCAATTCAGTAGAGGAATGTAAAATGGGTTGGGTGAGCTTAAGAGAAAGCTATCGGTACCGGGCGAAGGTAGGAGTTATCGGAGGAAATGTCTTTTTTACCAAATGTGTCGCAAAAAAGAAGGTAAACAAAAAGATAAGACACATTTTTAATAATCTCGGCGGTAGTAAAAAGCCGCTTCCTTCAAATATACGTACATATATATTACTTTGGAAGTTTTTACTGCGACAAATTCATCTATATATAATGGTCTACCCATAGCGCAAACTCATAACCAGACACCCTACTGTGAGCAGCAGATTTTATATTTTTTCATATACCCAACATTCGAACGTACACTGAAATCCAAAATGTAAAAATACAAAGCATATTTTAATTACAAACCAAAGTAGATGCCAATGTCCAACTTGAGCAACCAGGTTGATATACTAACAAAAATATGTAAATTGGATATTTGCTGGTGTATTTTACCACTCTGAATTTTATAGATACAAACTTTCACATTTACAATATTAATTTGATTCGTTTTTTAATAGAACATTTTCAACAACCGGAGACGGAGAAGCAACACCCTCTTTTGAAAGCAGCTCAAAATATGACACGTAAATCCGTAATTTTTGATACCAATTTAGAACATCAGGTTAATAATACTCGCTTCCGGAAAATTTTTTGTTTCCAGGCTCCAACACCGACAACATCTCGCAGCGCCAGTCGCCCACAAACCCAAGAATTATGGAAAAAATTCGATGTATTGTTGTAGAAGCAGCACGACCTTGTTAAAAATTCAGAAGTGAATAAATCCGAGTCACCTTTCAAACAAGCGTTTTCTGGCTTTGAGTTTTTACTTAAACAGCTTCCTAAGCATGAGGCTGACGAAGCTTGCTTCAAACGCTTTTACAGAACGTGACTGAGGAAAGACGTAGTAAGTGTCCATAAATAAAAAGGAAACAGATTTTAACATGATAATTTATAGTAATAAGTTATTTAATTTATATATGTATATTCATATGGACTGATATTTGTAAGTTCAATAAAATAATACAAACAAAAAGTCGAATGTTTTTTGTACATTTTTAATGTCATGTGTGGGGCATACATATGTAGGCAAATAAAAAATAGTTAAAATGCATAACATATACATACATATACATAACTTATATTAATACGGGTTTCATTAGAGAAGTAACTTTATTTAAAAAAAAAAAATACGGAAAATATAATTAAAGAATAACCATTTGTCAAAATTCGTCAATACATAACTTCGTGGAGACAAATGTGAAAGAATTAAGCAAATGCAGCTTATTTTTGCCATGGAACAGCTCCCTTCTCAGAGTTAACATATTCCATTAACAAATTGCGTATATATTTCCCATAATCCGTTGATCTTCCCCGGTAAAAGTTCCGGTCCTCTTCCCAACTTTCGTATTCTCCTGTTATCCACTCTCCCCTGTTGCTTTCATAACCAGAGTAAGTATTTGGGCAATACTCCTGTTGAGCTCTTTTCAACAAGTAATTGTGTAACAACCAGCATGCTGACACTTTTTGCTGGGGACGGTCGGGAAAACAAAATAAGATTTTGCGTAAACAAAGCCATTTCGTGCTCAAAATTCCAAATGCATTCTCAATGCATCTTCGCGCTCGGCTCAAACGATAATTAAATATATGCTTTTCTCTTGTCAGGTTTTTTTTTAGAAAATGGTTTTATAATTCGCTTGCTTAAAGGAAAAACGTCATATGCAACGATGAAATGCGGCACATTCTTTCCATTAATAGAAGTATCAGCAGGAAATGGCAACTGGTCGTTCAATATTTTACAGCCAAATGTCGAGTTTTTGAAAATACTCGAATCCCCTTCACTGCCGTAAGCTCCTACATCTACATATATAGGTAAACCTTTAAAATGCGTCGCATGTAGCCAAAAGTACAATTGAATAGAAGCCATGTAGGGAAAACAAAATGTTTTGTTTTATATAGTTAGTGTAATATAGTTTCTTGGAGGCGCTCTAATAGCGATATGTTTTCCGTCTACATCTCCGACGCAGTTTCGAAAAATTCCATTTTTCCTTGTATCCTTTCGTAGTTGCGGACATGGTTTCTTCGTTTAATTCCGGTATTTGGCTCCTTAAAGCTGCGCAGGTAGCTTCACTTACTTGCGTTATGATTGAGCCAAAATGCTGCTTACTTATCCGATAACAGGATGCTATATGTCGATGAATTAAACGACGCTACAGTCATCCGAAAATTCTCATTGAAAAGGGTGGGTGAGTTCGTCAAGTTTTTAAAATTGGTCTTAAACCTCCCCTTTTTATCTCTTTCCCGGAGATATGGACTTACACGGTATCTTGGGGCCTTCGTATTGAGCCTTTCCTCCATTGTGGCAAGCCAAAAAAAACCTCTATGTTGATGGTTGTTAGCAAATCATTCCTTCAAATTAATAAAACAAAATTATACAAATGTAAAATGTAATTGATTACTTTAAAAAGAAATATGAACAATATTTCAGTTACCAATCGCTCATTTTTAATTTATTTGGTTGGTCAGAACTTTAGTTTGTTTACTTTTTGTTATTCTTCTTCTTATAATATCTGACAATCACCATGTATACCAAATGTCAAAAGAACTTGTCTACTGCTATTTCAATCAAGAAGAAACCAAGTATGTAGATTATTTCCTGAGGTTTTTCTTGAGAGCTGCATACAGGCCTTTAAGAATTAATGAAAAATGCTAAGTAAACAAAATACGAAATACGATGTACATACACATATAATAAAAAAGAAATGTCAAACTTACATACATAGCTCTGTCCCGATGAACTGAGCAGGCGCCTGATGATCTGTTCGGTGGCCGGTGAGTATAAGCTAATGCCGCTTTGTTATTAATAAAATAAAACCGCTCTGAAACAATTTTACATCGAACTTAATTATCGTATTTTTGGTTACTTACACTACCGCTATGATTTTACGCACGTTTTATACTTCGCCAGTGCCGGTGCTCAAAATTTAGTTAGGGGGTCAAAGGCCAGTGGTAGCTTTTTGTTTTTATGTTTTTCTTATTTATCTTATTACAATTAAGTAGTACAAACAAAATTTTTTTTTAATATATCTAAAAATTCAATCATGTAGAATTTAAGCAAAATTTGATACTTTAAGATTATTACTTAAGTTTTCTCTTTTTTTCCCATTTTGTTTCTTCATGCATTAGTGGTATGATAAATGTATGTATATCGTTAGTTTATTTTTTTTAATTTTTCTTTTCTGTTTTAGATTTTTAAATTAAACAAATCTGCATGCGAACATGCTGCTGCAGTCTGCCAATGTATATATGTATGCATATATGTATGTGCGGATGTATACTTGAACGTATGTAGGTTTGCTGAGAATATAATGCGCATATCTTGATGCCTCGTGGATTAGGGCAAAATATAAGAATTCTTAATTCCTTAGCCCGCGACTCTAATCGATGTGCCGAGAAAAGGTTTTCTAGACTAGTTCAGTGATGTAGTCCTCGATTAATTCCTCGATTCGATCAGCACACGTGACCATTACTTGCAGCGAATTAAATTCCGACAGGAGTTTCTTTTTTGTGCACTTTTTCCGAGATTATCCAGCGCTTAATCAAACTGATTTCGCAAGAACCTGCGAATATTAAATTGGATAAAGTAAATACAAGGGCGACTCCTTTTTCCGAACGAGGTTGTATCATTTCAGTCTGGTTCTTACGGTCGCCCGCCCTGCCACTGTCCAAGAGAGAGAACCCCAGTAGAAGCAGCGCTGGGTTGTACCGAAACCGAAGCCTGGTACAGCGACCTAGCGAGGGGGAAAAGGCCGTCCACCATGCTGGCGCCCCTGTGCCTTGGTAAGGTCGCCGTTACTAACTGAGGCTACCCGGTATCAGTAAGGTGCCGTAGAAATACAGTCCGTTACCCCCGACTGCAAACGTTGTCCAATAGGCACGGTCCGCCTGACACCATGGATTGGGGGGAACCTCCGAACAACGATCAAGGAGCATTGCGGTGGGCTGTACTATTAAGGAGTAGCGAGCTTGCCCACAATTCCCCTTGATCTTAGCTGGATACCGTTCTGATATCGCACAGAACATACTGGAGTATGCATTACCAGTTGGCACCTTCGGAAAGGGTTCAGTGGAGGAAATTTTTTGCCAACCCAACTTACTGATTACTCGAACCTTACTCATTTTCTAATGAACTTAACTATTGAAAATAAACTGAGACACAACATGTATACTAGAATGGAACATTTTTGACCCGGGATATCATTTTTAACGTTATCCCAGAATCCCTATAGCTCTTATAATATAAGTAGAAATGCTGAAACTCAAAGCATTTAAGCATACCATGAAAAAAAACCACTTAAAATTTAAGGTGTACTGAGTACAAAAATCATATAGTTATTAATACTAACGCATATTAAAGTAGTATTTATAATACTAATAAGCTCATAATATGGGATGAGTGTACAATGTCGCATAAATCCAATATCGATGCAGTAAATACAACACTTAACGATTTAAGATTTTCTACGGCACACAGGAAGATATAGTCAACACATGCCTTAAAAATTCTGAAGGTTCGTAACATGTACAGAAAGTAAAATTGTCGGAACAATAACTGTAGCGACACTACCAACGTATGCGTCAGCTTTTACCGCTGAAGCAACAGCCATCCTTAAAGCTTGCCGAATCGCGAAATCCAGCAAAAAGAAATACCTTATATGCCCCGACTCATTATCCACTCTGACTGCAGTACAAAATTGTTACCACACTGACAACCAGATGAAAGAAATCAGAGACATCATAACAGGTAGTGCAAATAAAATAAAACTAATTTGGATTCCTGGAGACATTGGGATAACAGGAAATACGCTTGCTGAAAATGCCGCCAAATTTCAACAAACGCTGGATGGAGTACATCATCCATATAAAATCCTTAACCCATCCCACTCCCCTCCTATATTCTCAGTGACA
Source organism: Philophylla caesio (assembly GCA_963971545.1). Lineage (NCBI taxonomy): Eukaryota > Metazoa > Arthropoda > Insecta > Diptera > Tephritidae > Philophylla > Philophylla caesio. The sequence continues at coordinate 32,790,302 of OZ020608.1, read as the reverse complement.
GTACCCAGAAGACACACTTTACCATACACAACATTCCGGCTGGGTCACATGCGAATAACACACAGCAACCTCTTCAACCAAACACAAACACCCACTTGCCACTTTTGCCACGAATACACGTTAACCAACTCTCCAGCACTTCAAGCTAGCCGAAACCTTTTGCACAACCCCAACATTGAAACCCAAGACGATGAAAACAACATACATAAGTGCCCCCTAATGTATCTTTGCCACAACAACTTATACTTTGAAACGTAAATCTACACTATTTAACCAAAGCGGTGGCGTAGCCAAAAATTAGTTGTCAAACTCTAAATTGTTTTTATCGTTTCAAAATTTTTCGTTTATTTATATTTTATTTTCAATTATAGTTCATTTAACAAAAAGCATATACTTTTAAATTATATACTATGTGCAAAAATTTGAAATTTTCATAAAAAAAAATGAACAAACAAATTCCAAATGAACGACATTGCGAATATTGTAAAATATCACTTCCGTTTTGAGTTGAGCCAACATAATGTTTTTTTCTCTTTAGTTGGAAATGGAAATTTATGAATATGCATATGAATTAAATAAACATTCACATATAAAAAATTGTTTATCAATGCAAATCAAATCGTTTTTGTTTGATTTCCAATGAGCTACAAAATAAATTTTAATACTTCATCAGCAAACTCTATTTTGTATGAGTAAACTTCTTCAACAAAGGGTAAAAGGTTTGTAGGTTTGTATTTATGACGCCAGATTTTGCCATTTGGCAGGCTTGTATGACTTCTGAGACTTGTTCTTTCAGGATAAGAACCTTGCCCAAGTCCAGAAGCTCCAGATTTTCTTCTTCAATATTTTTGCTTACAGCGTTGATATGTAGCATCATTTCATTCGCTCTCTCGATCACCTCTCGGGTAACGTTGAAGAGCTTTTCGTTGACGCGGTACTGGTGATTGTTATTTACTATAACGTCGTTCGTGCTTCGAAGGATATACTCCCAATCTGCTGCATCTGGGGACCCGGCGATCCACTTCCATGCCGAACCAATCCAGTCAATGGAACGGGTTTTTCTCGACCTACTTATTTGAAGCTCGTCGAATCGCAGCTTCGTTTTGTTTAGGTGGAATTGCAGTACATTTCAGATATTTAGTTATAATTCAATATCCGAGTTGGGCCATTCGTGCCTTCTTCAAAGAATTTTTTTTTTTTATTGGGCAATTTTTTGCCTCTTTTTGTAAGCGTTATTTGGTCTTGCTTTTATGATTTGCAATGGACCGATTTTGCCTCTTTAATTTAGCAGTTATTGCTTTTTGTGTCGTCTGTGGTATAGTAATTTTTAATTTTTACTTTTGGATAGTAATATTCTCTTTTTTTTGGCGTAGAATACGTCTTACCTTACGGTATGGGCACCCATGTCAGATTGTTATTGTTGTAATCTCTATTTCTTTAATTATAAGGAAACGGCGAGATAAATTGTTTTAAAAATTTTTTTGTAGTCAAATAAAGATGTTAGCTTTCTTTTGACATACATTTCATATTGGTTGATATCTTCCTAATATTTAAATTTCTCAAATGAAAATTTTATAAACACATCCAAACAAATATGTGTGTGGTGTTTGGTTAAGTGTGTAGTGCTGCACTGTGTTACCCACCACTACACAGTGGTCTGGCTTGTATGGGGAGAGCGGCCAAAAATACTTCTAATTGAAGTAGGGCCTTGAAACTTGGCACAAAATTTTTTTATATTTATCCTGAAATAAAACATCAGCAGAAATTTGGAAATTTTCTTGTATAACCTGGGAGACTTCAGTAAAAATCTGGATACTATAGGTTATAGCTGCCATAGGAACAATCAGTGTAAAACGAGTTTTTGCCGGAAAAACTATTTCGCCTTAAAATAATAATGACAGAAATGATACATGTATTTAACAAAAACGACCACTAAATAAATCAATTTTTTTAATTTATACATATGTTTCCCCTTTTATATTTACATATATGTGTAGTAACAATTCGACAAACATACACATGAATGTGAAAAAAAAAATCATATTTCATATAGTTTCGTCCAGTAAATCAATAGCTGATTTTAGTAGCTTGGAATTTGGTTTGCATTGAAGTTTTCTTTGACCCGCAATAAAAGGATCAGAACTTAAAAGCAATCTGTTCAATAAATCAGTATTCGTCAGGACCCTTGAAATTTTCCGCGTATGGTTTAGCCTAAATAATTTAATGTCTTTATTTTTTGCCTCTGCAGCTCTCCAATTGAGACTAAACAATTTTTTATAATGGCAGGACCTTGTAATAACACTTTATGAACCGATGCAGGAAGGTAGTACCACGGATATTTAATGATAAGAAGTTTTGCTGGTTCTAATGCATACTCTCCGAATTTCGCAGAATTTATATTGTAGCCTGATGACATGGCTTGCAAAATTGTTGGGCATCTTATTATTAAGCTCTCTTCAACATCTGTTATAATAGCAGACATATCAGGATTATTAAAAAATGCCCTGGCAGTATTACCATCGTTAGACGTTCCGCTTCCGCCTGCCTTAGGCTTGTCGACAATTAAGCCCATTTTTGCTCGGAACTCTGATTGAATCAATTTTTTTCGGATTAAGAATTTCCTTTTAGCTTCTTCAGAGCGTATTTGAAAAATTTCTTGGTCCAGTCTATACGATATATAAAGCAAATACTCAAAGAATCGTATGTACGCGTGTAATGGCGATAGCCCAAATTCATATCGGTCCTCATGAACATCTTTTTGCAGGCATACATCTAAGTTATTCATTTGAGTTGGAGTTGCTTCGCATATGTAACATTTTGCTGAGGATGTTTCGCTTAATGCATTACATATTTTACCATCAATCATCGTGAGTTGCAAAGAATGTTCAATTTGAATTATTTGATCTTCTTGAAATATAGTGGGCTTAAGCTGGTCAATCTTTGTTTCAAAGTATTCTTCTTTGGCAATGGACAATTCAGTAGTTTCTTTCTTAAATTGAAATCTGACAGGTCGACAGTACCGCGTCGACGATGGTCGTGGATTTTTCCAAATACAAATTGAATTATTTGTCTTCGTAACAAGTCTAAGGGGTACATATGATGTTACAAACAAGCTGTTATCTGATAGGTCTTTAGCTGATACTTTTTGCTTATATTCCGCATGGCCAGTGCTACCATCGAAGCCCCATTTCCCTATTAAAATCAGATTTTTTACAGAATCAGCTTCCATATTATAAATAACTTCTTTCTGAAGCTGCATTATACGAGTTGCTGTATGATCTAGTAAATTTTGAAGTTCAACTTCAGCGTGGGATTCGTTAACTGTGATGTTATCGGGGTAGCATTTGGTTTTGGCCATCAGTATGTTATTGTAACTAGGTAGTAAATGATACCCGATTTTTAAATTTACAAATGAGCGTATTAATAAATACTGATGTTTTGTTAAATTTGCTTCTACAAAAAGCGATAAGACTTCTTCAATATTAGCTTGGGAGCATAAATTTTGCGGTTGTACATTCGATGAGCGCATATCAGAAGCAGCAGACTCATCGTGTTTTTCAACCTCGGCTATTCTTCGCCGTTTCGTCCTTTTGGAGCACTCCGCAAATTTTTTTTTTGGACGACCACGAGCCAATGTTAAAGGTTCTTGTTGCGCACCGCATTGTTTCGCAGCTATGGTGTCGTTTATTGCCAACCAATAAGAATAATTTCTTAAAACGGCTAATCGGGTACGCTTGCACTTTTGCCAAAACTTTGCAAGCTCCTTGCAAACGAAGTTTAGACATTTCTCTAACTCTTCCTGATCAAGCTGATATCCCAAATGACAAGCATGCTTAATAACGGAATACTTTAGATTAGCCGACTTTTCTTTATTCGAACCTGCTTCTCCACACCAAATCTCAAAAGCGTGCACACGTGAAAATTGGCATTCATAAGTGGCTCCTAAGGAAATAATAAGCTATTATTTTAAAGAAAAGAATATAAACACAAAACCTAACACAAAAATAACAACAAACGACAACACAAACCAACAAACGGCAACAAACAACAACAAACAACAACACACAGCAGAAGCACGTGCTTTTTTTTAAATTGAGGTTAGGTTACCTTTTCTTATATTGCAAGCCGCACGGCACCTTACGGCACGTGAATTAAACTTTATTATATTCTTAAAATGCTTAAGAATATTTTGCAAAAAGATTTGTTCAACCCTAAGAATCCCTTCACAACTAAAACTCTAACCAAACACAGAAAAGACAAACTAAGAACGTTCACAATTATGTACTAAATACAATAATGATTTACACAAAACACAGCACATATTACATATACTTTTTGTTGTAAAAAGAAAGTAAATACCTTTATTTAAAATACTAATCATTTCCATTGCACAAACCCTTGTTTTAAATAAGTTTAACAATTTTTTTACGCAGAGCTTCCCTTGCACATTGCTTACGCTGCAATACCCAATGAATATCATGCTCTCTCTTTCGATGCTATTCTTGAAGAGGACAGATAGAGCAAAACAAAAAGATGAATAAATTCAAATAGCTAGACCAATTATAAATAAGAACTGGTACATTTAAAGTCGAAATTTTGACTTTGGTTTTTTTATTTTTGGCCTATGGGTGGGACCAAAGAACATAAATGTATAAGAATGAACAACACGTTATTATTAGCAACGAGTGAATCTCCAGGGGCATGCTTTCTTACTCTAGCCAATCAAAAAATTCATTTGAGCAAAAGAGAAAGCATGCCCCTGGAGATTCACTCGTTGCTTAAAGTAACGTGTTGTCCCTTCTTATACATTTATGTTCTTTGGTATGACATAGCCTTTATCGCCTCATTACAAAAACAATCAATTTCTTTTACCAAACCTTCTGATAAATTGTATGCCTTTTGATTATTAGACAATTGTGTGAAAATAGACTTGATAGGTGGCGCTGGAAACGAGATATTTCTAAAATCCGTATTTACAGACCAATTGGATTGAAATTCAAAACTTTTATTAGGCTCCTAAACATAAATACTTTGTGTGAAAATATACTCGATAGGTGGCGCTGGAGTCGAGATATTTCAAAAATCCGTATTTACAGACCGATTTGCTTGAAATTCAAAACACTTATTAGGCTCCTAAACATAAATACTTTGTGTGAAAATAGACTTGATAGGTGGCGCTGGAGTCGAGATATTTCTAAAATCCGCATTTACAGACCGATTTGATTGAAATTCGAAACATTTATTAGGCTCCTAAACATAAACAACTTTTGGTTAAGGAACAGCAATTACCTTATACAAAAATTACATCTGTAATTATAAATTGTGAAGTCTGACTCTTTTTCTAAGATGTTCCCGGTGGAACAGGAAAAACGTTCCTTATCAGCTTACTACTTGCTTACTATATGCTCTTACTGTAAAAATTTTATTAAAATCGGTTAGGTACTTTTGACGCCTATAAAGGACATACATACATAAACATTTTTTCTATTTTATATATAAAGATAGATATAGAAAAATGAATTGCCACATGTATGTTACCGCATCACTTGAGAACGGCTGAACAGATTTGGTTGATTTTTTTTGTTGTGCTCACAGATGCCAAGACTTATCTACCATGTACATTTTTTAAGAATTCTCAATACAACGACTGACTAAAATATGTTTGAGATGGGTTGTCACCTTCTTGAAAATTTAAACTTAAATAAGTTGATAAGATAAACAAAATATTACAATATGGGTGTCCAATGGAAGGTATTTGAAAAATATTTGACTAAGAAATCTTTTTAAATAGGGCATTTTCCAGACAAAAATCCTTTAAAGGCGCAGCGAAGCACGCCGGGTATTTGCTAGTTATGTATATATATATGTATACAAACGTTACATTAAGTTTTAATCTCCACGTAATGACGCGCATAGCGTTACGTAACGTCTCCTTGTAACGTTTTCTTGCGTAACGTTACGTTACTTAGTTTTATGTTACGTTATGTAATATAACGCTGGACGTTACGTAATAACACTTCGACCCATTACGTTTCGTTATGTAATATACGTGCCTGGTGCTCACGTTACACCCACGTGACTTATGTACGTTAAGTTACACATTACGTAACGCGCATAACGTTACGTTACTTAATGTTGTTACATTATGTAATGATTCGGCACGTTTCGTTATGTTACACATTACGTAAAGCATATAATGTTACGTATGATTACGTTACGTAATTTCCAGTATGGTAACGTTACGTTATGTCCGGTTACACTACGTATCTTTACGCACTGTTAAGTCATGTTAAGTTACACATAAAATAGCTTTAAGTAGCATAACATTATGTAAAATAATGCGAGTTTCAAAAGGCTCGATCTGTATCCGTTTGGCGGTAGATCAGGCAATCACGAAACTGAGTATCGGCAGTTCGACAGTCTCTAAATTTTGCTGGAGGGTTTGTATTGGCGCCGATATGTCAGTAAACACTGCATTAAAGCGTGAAATGAATATTTTCGCTCTTTTTTACGTACCTATGCACACTTGTGTACGCATGAAGCGACAGCCAATCAGCTTCAAACATGCTTCGTTTCATAATGTAGAAACTACGCCTTTCAATATACATACATATGTATTGTATATTCATACATACATAAATAGTAACCAGATCGCGCATGTGACGGCGCCATGCTATGACGAACTTGTTGCAAAAACACCAAATGGCCATCGCTGAATCACATATTTTATAAATTGACAACAAAAAGCCTTGGCATTTTTGCTCTTTCTTTCGCATTTAATTTTACGTAAACATATATGGATGTTTATACATTTTCTTTATTTTCGCAGAAGTATTTGTATGCCAGATACTTATATAATACTCATATATTGGCAGTATGAGTACAGATACATACATATATAAAATTAGAAAAGGAAAACCAAGTAAACGTAAGTCAAAAATGACACTTGAATTCAAAAGAACATCCAATGGCGTAGCCAAACAAAGTTGTCAAACTCTAAAATGTTTTTATCGTTTCAAAATTTTTCGTTTATTTATTTTTTATTTTTAATTATAGTTCATTTGACAAAAGCCATATGCAAAAATTAGAAATCTTCATAAAAAAAAATTAACAAACAAATTCCAAATGAACTACATTGCGAATATTGTAAAAATATCACTTCCGTTTTGAGTTGAGCCAACATTTTGTTTTTCCTCTTTAGTTAAATAGTCAATGATAAAATTTTTACTCACTGAAAATGGAAATTTGTGAATATGCATATGAATTAAACATTCACATATAAAAAATTGCTTATCAATGCAAATCAAATCGTTTTTGTTTGATTTCCAAGGAGCTACAAAATAAAATTTTAATACTTCATCAGCACACTTTATTTTGTATGAGTAAACTTCGTCAAAAAAGGGTATAAGTCCCCCGCAGTGAAGGAACCCTCTTAAAATTTATTTTTTGGCGCAACTGCAGATATGTCAAACACAAATTAATTAAACTAACGAGGCAATTTTTCGACAGGGAAAGTTATAAAATGATTGTGGAACTCGTAAGACTAAAAAAAAAATATTTTTAAATGTAGACGCGTGTAATGAACAGATTTTGGATGGCGAAAAGTGCATCCTTTGTGATAGCTGCTTGCTCTGGCATCATATAAAGGCGCCTTGCACAAACGAGAGCACTCTTCCAAAAAAGAAAAAGGATAACTGGTTTTGCTCTAAATGTCAATGCAGTTAAATCAATTATTGTAGGTATAGAGCAAATTTGTTAACATATTGTACTAAATTTGTTTATTCCGTAATTTAAAAATTATGCTTGAAGAAACTGCTAATATATACTATGTGGAACAACCACCAAATTGTATTTTCTCTCGGCAACTTCCGATAGGTAAAGTGATTTGTATTTCCTCTTACAAACTCATAATATATTGGATTATAAACTAATATATATATTTACATTTCTCTTCTAGTAACCCAAGTGGAAAATTACCGCTGTAATGTTCCGTATGACCGGAGGAAAATATTAAATAACTTCACTGATGGATGAGAACTTCCATATCGCACCAACTTCCGATAGGTAAAGTGATTTGTATTTCCTCTTATTATAAATTCATAATATATTAGATTATAAACTAATATATGTATATATTTACATTTCTCTTCTAGTAACCCAAATGGAAAGTTACCGCTGTAATGTTCCGTATGACCGGAGGAAAATATAAAATAACTTCACTGATGGATGAGAACTTCCATATCGCACCAACTTCCGATAGGTAAAGTGATTTGTATTTCCTCTTATTATAAACTCATAATATATTGGATAATAAACTAATATATGTATATATTTACATTTCTCTTCTAGTAACCCAAAAGGAAAGTTACCGCTGTAATGTTCCGTATGACCGGAGGAAAATATAAAATAACTTCACTGATGGATGAGAACTTTCATATCGCGCCAACTTCCGATAGGTAAAGTGATTTGTATTTCCTCTTATTATAAATTCATAATATATAAGATTATAAACTTATATACATACATATGTATATTTACATTTCTCTTCTAGTAACACAAATGAAAAATTACCGCTGTAATGAATCGTATAACCGGAGGAAAATATTAAATAACTTCACTGATGGATGAAAACTTCCATATCGCACCAACTTCCGATATGTAAAGTGATTTGTATTTCCTCTTATTATAAACTCATAATATATTTGATTATAAACTAATATATGTATGTACATATGTATATATTTACATTTCTCTTCTAGTAACCCAAATGGAAAATTACCGTTGTAATGTTTCGTATGACCGGAGGAAAATATTAAATAACTTCACTGATGGATGAGAACTTTCATATCGCGCCAACTTCCGATAGGTAAAGTGATTTGTATTTCCTCTTATTATAAATTCATAATATATTAGATTATAAACTTATATTTATACAATGTATATTTACATTTCTCTTCTAGTAACCCAAATGGAAAATTACCTCTGTAATGTTCCGTATGACCGGAGGAAAATATAAAATAACTTCACTGATGGATGAGAACTTCCATATCGCACCAACTTCCGATAGGTAAAGTGATTTGTATTTCCTCTTATTATAAATTCATAATATATTAGATTATAAACTAATATATGTATGTATATATTTACATTTCTCTTCTAGTAACCCCAATGGAAAATTACCGCTGTAATATTCCGTATGACCGGAGGAAAATATTAAATAACTTCAGTGATGGATGAGAACTCCCATATCGCACCAACCTCCGATAGGTAAAGTGATTTGTATTTCCTCTTATTATAAACTCATAATATATTGGATTATAAACTAATATATATATTTACATTTCTCTCCTAGTAACCCAAATGGAAAATTACCTCTGTAATGTTTCGTATGACCGGAGGAAAATATTAAATAACTTCACTGATGTATGAGAACTTCCATATCGCACCAACTTCCGATAGGTAAAGTGATTTGTATTTCCTCTTATTATAAATTCATAATGTATATGATTATAAACTAATATATGTATATATTTACATTTCTCTTCTAGTAACCCAAATGGAAAGTTACCGCTGTAATGTTCCGTATGACCGGAGGAAAATATAAAATAACTTCACTGATGGATGAGAACTTCCATATCGCATCAACTTCCGATAGGTAAAGTGATTTGTATTTCCTCTTATTATAAACTCATAATATATTGGATTATAAACTAATATATATATTTACATTTCTCTTCTAGTAACCCAAAAGGAAAATTACCTCTGTAATGTTTCGTATGACCGGAGGAAAATATTAAATAACTTCACTGATGGATGAGAACTTCCATATCGCACCAACTTCCGATAGGTAAAGTGATTTGTATTTCCTCTTATTATAATATCATAATATATTAGATTATAAACTAATATATGTATATATTTACATTTCTCTTCTAGTAACCCAAATGGCAAGTTACCGCTGTAATGTTCCGTATGACCGGAGGAAAATATTAAATAACTTCACTGATGGATGAGAACTTCCATATCGCACCAACTTCCGATAGATAAAGTGATTTGTATTTCCTCTTATTATAAACTCATAATATATTTGATTATAAACTAATATATGTACATATGTATGTATATATTTACATTTCTCTTCTAGTAACCCAAATGGAAAGTTACCGCTGTAATGTTCCGTATGACCGGAGGAAAATATAAAATAACTTCACTGATGGATGAGAACTTCCATATCGCATCAACTTCCGATAGGTAAAGTGATTTGTATTTCCTCTTATTATAAACTCATAATATATTGGATTATAAACTAATATATATATTTACATTTCTCTTCTAGTACCCGAAAGGAAAATTACCTCTGTAATGTTTCGTATGACCGGAGGAAAATATTAAATAACTTCACTGATGGATGAGAACTTCCATATCGCACCAACTTCCGATAGGTAAAGTGATTTGTATTTCCTCTTATTATAAATTCATAATATATTAGATTATAAACTAATATATGTATATATTTACATTTCTCTTCTAGTAACCTAAATGGCAAGTTACCGCTGTAATGTTCCGTATGACCGGAGGAAAATATAAAATAACTTCACTGATGGATGAGAACTTCCATATCGCACCAACTTCCGATAGGTAAAGTGATTTGTATTTCCTCTTATTATAAATTCATAATATATTAGATTATAAACTAATATATGTATGTATATATTTACATTTCTCTTCTAGTAACCCAAATGGAAAATTACCGCTGTAATATTCCGTATGACCGGAGGAAAATATTAAATAACTTCACTGATGGATGAGAACTTCCATATCGCACCAACTTCCGATAGGTAAAGTGATTTGGATTTCCTCTTATTATAAATTCATAATATATTAGATTATAAACTAATATATGTATGTACATATATATTTACATTTCTCTTCTAGTAACCTAAATGGCAAGTTACCGCTGTAATGTTCCGTATGACCGGAGGAAAATATAAAATAACTTCACTGATGGATGAGAACTTCCATATCGCACCAACTTCCGATAGGTAAAGTGATTTGTATTTCCTCTTATTATAAACTCATAATATATGGGATTATAAACTAATATATATATTTACATTTCTCTTCTAGTAACCCAAAAGGAAAATTACCTCTGTAATGTTTCGTATGACCGGAGGAAAATATTAAATAACTTCACTGATGGATGAGAACTTCCATATCGCACCATCTTCCGATAGGTAAAGTGATTTGTATTTCCTCTTATTATAAATTCATAATATATTAGATTATAAACTAATATATGTATGTATATATTTACATTTCTCTTCTAGTAACCTAAATGGCAAGTTACCGCTGTAATGTTCCGTATGACCGGAGGAAAATATAAAATAACTCCACTGATGGATGAGAACTTCCATATCGCACCAACTTCCGATAGGTAAAGTGATTTGTATTTCCTCTTATTATAAATTCATAATATATTAGATTATAAACTAATATATGTATGTATGTATATATTTACATTTCTCTTCTAGTAACCCAAATGGAAAATTACCGCTGTAATGTTTCGTATGACCGGAGGAAAATATTAAATAACTTCACTGATGGATGAGAACTTTCATATCGCGCCAACTTCCGATAGGTAAAGTGATTTGTATTTCCTCTTATTATAAATTCATAATATATTAGATTATAAACTTATATTTATACAATGTATATTTACATTTCTCTTCTAGTAACCCAAATGGAAAATTACCTCTGTAATGTTCCGTATGACCGGAGGAAAATATAAAATAACTTCACTGATGGATGAGAACTTCCTTATCGCACCAACTTCCGATAGGTAAAGTGATTTGTATTTCCTCTTATTATAAATTCATAATATATTAGATTATAAACTAATATATGTATGTATATATTTACATTTCTCTTCTAGTAACCCAAATGGAAAATTACCGCTGTAATATTCCGTATGACCGGAGGAAAATATTAAATAACTTCACTGATGGATGAGAACTTCCATATCGCACCAACTTCCGATAGGTAAAGTGATTTGTATTTCCTCTTATTATAAACTCATAATATATTGGATTATAAACTAATATATATATTTACATTTCTCTTCTAGTACCCAAAAGGAAAATTACCTCTGTAATGTTTCGTATGACCGGAGGAAAATATTAAATAACTTCACTGATGGATGAGAACTTCCATATCGCACCAACTTCCGATAGGTAAAGTGATTTGTATTTCCTCTTATTATAAACTCATAATATATTGGATTATAAACTAATATATATATTTACATTTCTCTTCTAGTACCCAAAAGGAAAATTACCTCTGTAATGTTTCGTATGACCGGAGGAAAATATTAAATAACTTCACTGATGGATGAGAACTTCCATATCGCACCAACTTCCGATAGGTAAAGTGATTTGTATTTCCTCTTATTATAAATTCATAATATATTAGATTATAAACTAATATATGTATATATTTACATTTCTCTTCTAGTAACCTAAATGGCAAGTTACCGCTGTAATGTTCCGTATGACCGGAGGAAAATATAAAATAACTTCACTGATGGATGAGAACTTCCATATCGCACCAACTTCCGATAGGTAAAGTGATTTGTATTTCCTCTTATTATAAATTCATAATATATTAGATTATAAACTAATATATGTATGTATATATTTACATTTCTCTTCTAGTAACCCAAATGGAAAATTACCGTTGTAATATTCCGTATGACCGGAGGAAAATATTAAATAACTTCAGTGATGGATGAGAACTTCCATATCGCACCAACTTCCGATAGGTAAAGTGATTTGTATTTCCTCTTATTATAAACTCATAATATATTGGATTATAAACTAATATATATATTTACATTTCTCTTCTAGTACCCAAAAGGAAAATTACCTCTGTAATGTTTTCGTATGACCGGAGGAAAATATTAAAATAACTTCACTGATGGATGAGAACTTCCATATCGCACCAACTTCCGATAGGTAAAGTGATTTGTATTTCCTCTTATTATAAATTCATAATATATTAGATTATAAACTAATATATGTATATATTTACATTTCTCTTCTAGTAACCCAAATGGAAAATTACCGTTGTAATATTCCGTATGACCGGAGGAAAATATTAAATAACTTCAGTGATGGATGAGAACTTCCATATCGCACCAACTTCCGATAGGTAAAGTGATTTGGATTTCCTCTTATTATACATTCATATATATTAGATAATAAACTAATATATGTATGTACATATATATTTACATTTCTCTTCTAGTAACCTAAATGGCAAGTTACCGCTGTAATGTTCCGTATGACCGGAGGAAAAATATAAAATAACTTCACTGATGGATGAGAACTTCCATATCGCACCAACTTCCGATAGGTAAAGTGATTTGTATTTCCTCTTATTATAAACTCATAATATATTTGATTATAAACTAATATATGTACATATGTATGTATATATTTACATTTCTCTTCTAGTAACCCCAAATGGAAAGTTACCGCTGTAATGTTCCGTATGACCGGAGTAAAATATAAAATAACTTCACTGATAGATGAGAACTTCCATATCGCATCAACTTCCGATAGGTAAAGTGATTTGTATTTCCTCTTATTATAAACTCATAATATATTGGATTATAAACTAATATATATATTTACATTTCTCTTCTAGTACCCAAAAGGAAAATTACCTCTGTAATGTTTCGTATGACCGGAGGAAAATATTAAATAACTTCACTGATGGATGAGAACTTCCATATCGCACCAACTTCCGATAGGTAAAGTGATTTGTATTTCCTCTTATTATAAATTCATAATATATTAGATTATAAACTAATATATGTATATATTTACATTTCTCTTCTAGTAACCTAAATGGCAAGTTACCGCTGTAATGTTCCGTATGACCGGAGGAAAATATAAAATAACTTCACTGATGGATGAGAACTTCCATATCGCACCAACTTCCGATAGGTAAAGTGATTTGTATTTCCTCTTATTATAAATTCATAATATATTAGATTATAAACTAATATATGTATGTATATATTTACATTTCTCTTCTAGTAACCCAAATGGAAAATTACCGTTGTAATATTCCGTATGACCGGAGGAAAATATTAAATAACTTCAGTGATGGATGAGAACTTCCATATCGCACCAACTTCCGATAGGTAAAGTGATTTGGATTTCCTCTTATTAAAAATTCATAATATATTAGATTATAAACTAATATATGTATGTACATATATATTTACATTTCTCTTTCTAGTAACCTAAATGGCAAGTTACCGCTGTAATGTTCCGTATGACCGGAGGAAAATATAAAATAACTTCACTGATGGATGAGAACTTCCATATCGCACCAACTTCCGATAGGTAAAGTGATTTGTATTTCCTCTTATTATAAACTCATAATATATGGGATTATAAACTAATATATATATTTACATTTCTCTTCTAGTAACCCAAAAGGAAAATTACCTCTGTAATGTTTCGTATGACCGGAGGAAAATATTAAATAACTTCACTGATGGATGAGAACTTCCATATCGCACCATCTTCCGATAGGTAAAGTGATTTGTATTTCCTCTTATTATAAATTCATAATATATTAGATTATAAACTAATATATGTATATATTTTCATTTCTCTTCTAGTAACCTAAATGGCAAGTTACCGCTGTAATGTTCCGTATGACCGGAGGAAAATATAAAATAACTCCACTGATGGATGAGAACTTCCATATCGCACCAACTTCCGATAGGTAAAGTGATTTGTATTTCCTCTTATTATAAATTCATAATATATTAGATTATAAACTAATATATGTATGTATATATATATTTACATTTCTCTTCTAGTAACCCAAATGGAAAATTACCGCTGTAATGTTTCGTATGACCGGAGGAAAATATTAAATAACTTCACTGATGGATGAGAACTTTCATATCGCGCCAACTTCCGATAGGTAAAGTGATTTGTATTTCCTCTTATTATAAATTCATAATATATTAGATTATAAACTTATATTTATACAATGTATATTTACATTTCTCTTCTAGTAACCCAAATGGAAAATTACCTCTGTAATGTTCCGTATGACCGGAGGAAAATATAAAATAACTTCACTGATGGATGAGAACTTCCATATCGCACCAACTTCCGATAGGTAAAGTGATTTGTATTTCCTCTTATTATAAATTCATAATATATTAGATTATAAACTAATATATGTATGTATATATTTACATTTCTCTTCTAGTAACCCAAATGGAAAATTACCGCTGTAATATTCCGTATGACCGGAGGAAAATATTAAATAACTTCAGTGATGGATGAGAACTTCCATATCGCACCAACCTCCGATAGGTAAAGTGATTTGTATTTCCTCTTATTATAAACTCATAATATATTGGATTATAAACTAATATATATATTTACATTTCTCTCCTAGTAACCCAAATGGAAAATTACCTCTGTAATGTTTCGTATGACCGGAGGAAAATATTAAATAACTTCACTGATGTATGAGAACTTCCATATCGCACCAACTTCCGATAGGTAAAGTGATTTGTATTTCCTCTTATTATAAATTCATAATATATATGATTATAAACTAATATATGTATATACATATTTACATTTCTCTTCTAGTAACCCAAATGGAAAGTTACCGCTGTAATGTTCCGTATGACCGGAGGAAAATATAAAATAACTTCACTGATGGATGAGAACTTCCATATCGCATCAACTTCCGATAGGTAAAGTGATTTGTATTTCCTCTTATTATAAACTCATAATATATTGGATTATAAACTAATATATATATTTACATTTCTCTTCTAGTACCCAAAAGGAAAATTACCTCTGTAATGTTTCGTATGACCGGAGGAAAATATTAAATAACTTCACTGATGGATGAGAACTTCCATATCGCACCAACTTCCGATAGGTAAAGTGATTTGTATTTCCTCTTATTATAAATTCATAATATATTAGATTATAAACTAATATATGTATATATTTACATTTCTCTTCTAGTAACCTAAATGGCAAGTTACCGCTGTAATGTTCCGTATGACCGGAGGAAAATATAAAATAACTTCACTGATGGATGAGAACTTCCATATCGCACCAACTTCCGATAGGTAAAGTGATTTGTATTTCCTCTTATTATAAATTCATAATATATTAGATTATAAACTAATATATGTATGTATATATTTACATTTCTCTTCTAGTAACCCAAATGGAAAATTACCGCTGTAATATTCCGTATGACCGGAGGAAAATATTAAATAACTTCACTGATGGATGAGAACTTCCATATCGCACCAACTTCCGATAGGTAAAGTGATTTGTATTTCCTCTTATTATAAATTCATAATATATTAGATTATAAACTAATATATGTATGTATATATTTACATTTCTCTTCTAGTAACCTAAATGGCAAGTTACCGCTGTAATGTTCCGTATGACCGGAGGAAAATATAAAATAACTTCACTGATGGATGAGAACTTCCATATCGCACCAACTTCCGATAGGTAAAGTGATTTGTATTTCCTCTTATTATAAACTCATAATATATGGGATTATAAACTAATATATATATTTACATTTCTCTTCTAGTAACCCAAAAGGAAAATTACCTCTGTAATGTTTCGTATGACCGGAGGAAAATATTAAATAACTTCACTGATGGATGAGAACTTCCATATCGCACCATCTTCCGATAGGTAAAGTGATTTGTATTTCCTCTTATTATAAATTCATAATATATTAGATTATAAACTAATATATGTATATATTTACATTTCTCTTCTAGTAACCTAAATGGCAAGTTACCGCTGTAATGTTCCGTATGACCGGAGGAAAATATAAAATAACTTCACTGATGGATGAGAACTTCCATATCGCACCAACTTCCGATAGGTAAAGTGATTTGTATTTCCTCTTATTATAAATTCATAATATATTAGATTATAAACTAATATATGTATGTATATATTTACATTTCTCTTCTAGTAACCCAAATGGAAAATTACCGCTGTAATATTCCGTATGACCGGAGGAAAATATTAAATAACTTCTCTGATGGATGAGAACTTCCATATCGCACCAACTTCCGATAGGTAAAGTGATTTGTATTTCCTCTTATTATAAACTCATAATATATTGGATTATAAACTAATATACATATATATTTACATTTCTCTTCTAGTAACCCAAATGAAAAATTACCTCTGTAATGTTTCGTATGACCGGAGGAATATATTAAATAACTTCACTGATGGATGAAAACTTCCATATTGCACCAACTTCCGATATGTAAAGTGATTTGTATTTCCTCTTCTTATAGTTATTAATACTAACGCATATTAAAGTAGTATTTATAATACTAATAAGCTCATAATATGGGATGAGTGTACAATGTCGCATAAATCCAATATCGATGCAGTAAATACAACACTTAACGATTTAAGATTTTCTACGGCACACAGGAAGATATACAGCCCAATTCTGAATATTCCCCGGGAGTTCATTTTTCGCGGATTTTACTTTTCTCGAGAATAAAATCCTCCTATTCTAAACTACCGGGGAGAAGAATAAAAAGGGAATGAGAATTTCGAATTTTCGAAGTCAGCTGTTTTGTATCTGACGTTTTGTTTTGACACTTAAATGTATACTCACTAAAACGAATCTACGATAAAAAAGTGTTTTTGGAATTTAAAATAAATAAAATAAAATTAAAATGTATAGCATAGCTTTTCACATGTTAGTCGAAGCATCAAGGAATGAAGTGAGGCGTGATAGGCACCTACAAAGGATTGAAAGGAGGCAGTAACGCGATGCGGCAAACCCCCTTGAATTGCCGGAAACTTTGTAAGTGTTTGAAACTATTGCATTTGTTTATTTCATTAATCAGTGTTTTGTCTTCCGAAGGTTTGAGAAATACTATAGGGTAAATAAGCCCGCTTTTAAATATTTATTAAAAGTATTGATGTCGCACACCCCGCCAGCAAAAAAAACATTTGCAGTTCCTCCGATTGTGAAACTGAGTGGAGTACTTCGCTTCTTTGCCGAAGGTGGCTATCAGACGAGCATAGGGAAAGATAGCGATGTTTCTCTGGGCCAATGCAGCGTCAGCAAAGTACTAACGGAAGTAGTAAACATTTTTGAAGTGAATCTATGCCCATCGTGGATTAATGTTTGCAGAACAGTAGAAGAGAAGCGTAAAATTTCATTAGCACTTTATCATAAGCACGGCATTCCCAGTGTTATAGGATGCGTTGACGGGACACACGTTCGCATTATAGCTCCCTCTAGGAATAAACACCTATATTACAACAGGAAGGGAAATTACAGCTTAAATGTTATGCTAGTAAGTGATTTCATTGATGGTAAATTATTGTAATTTTAAAAAATATTTAGGTTTGTGATCATGAGCAAAGGATTCGATACGTCGATGCCTCCCATCCAGGTGCTAGTCATGATTCGTTTATTTGGAATGCTAGCGAGTTTCGAACTCATCTCAAACAGGAATATTTGCGAGGCGTAGAAAAGTATTGGCTGCTTGGTATAATTTATTTTAATAATAAAAGCTAAATTGTTTAGTCCTACATAAATGCGCTTTTTACTAGGAGACGCAGGATATCCTTTGGAGCCGTTGCTTTTAACTCCTCATAGAAGTCCGGAGGAAGGCTCCGCTGAAATGAGATTCAATGAAGCACATTCAAAGTGCCGCAATGTGATAGAGCGTACAAATGGTGTATTAAAAAATAGATGGAGATGCCTCATTGGTGCAAGAGAGCTGCATTACGCACCAAAAAAAGCAGCTAAAATCATAAACGTGTGTTGCGCATTACACAACATATGTCTTCATTTCAAAGTGCACTCTGTTGAAAATGATTTCGAAGACTTTAATAATTTGACCACCGAAGAAAGTGAGGAAATATCCTTGTCCTCAACTGAGTATTTGACCACTGCGCGGAATATAAGAAATAATATCGGATGTAATATGTAGCCAAATTGAATTTAATAAATGAAAACGCAATTTTTATAATCCAAATTCTTGTTTTATATGTATTTAATAAAAACAAAAACCACAAATTCAGTCTTAAGAAAATAAATACCTATGCCTATTTACTTTCAGTACAATGATATGCAATTTTCGAGTGGCTAGAAATTTCGTTTGATTTATAATAATTTTTTTGGTGATGGTGTTGCGCATTTTCCTCCATATAACGCATGAACAAAATTTATTTGGACGCGGATGAAATTATTATAAATCAACCGTAATTTCTAGCCACTCGAAAATTGCATATCATTGTACTGAAAGTAAATAGGCTATAAAACTACATACCCAAAAAGTTATTATTATTCTACATGCTTTTTTGGAACAAGGCAGTATGTACATTACAAATAAAACTTTAAAAAACTTCAAAAACAAAACATTCAGTGCTATTCATACTAATTCACATTAAATTCTTAGTATTGATTATTGCTTTTTAAATCTTCTATTTCTAATAAACGACGATTTCTTTCTATTTTATTCTCCACTTCCCGAAGTCTAAGTTTTTCCATAATTAAATTATGTCGCTTCACTTCTTCCACTTTTTCTTCTTTTAATTTAAAAATTTTTCCAAAATTTTGCTTTTGAACTTCACAAATCCGATCAAGGGAGCGATAAATTTTTTTTGTTATTTCCTTTTGGTCTTTTAAACCCGTCACAGCCTCTTTTATTGTCTCACAGACTTCCTTCTGTATACCAATTTCCTTTACAAGGATATCGTCAGGATAGCTATTACGAATTTTTTCTTCGCTTGACAGAGATTTACGTTTTTTTTTTCGTAGGCGGCTGGTAAGCAGTCACCTCCTCGCATTCCTCAAAGGTCTTGTCGAATATATTAACATCTTCCGTGGAAATATCAACGCCTACCTCTTCTACCACTGTGTAAATATTTTTTTCTGCTGCTGGTTTAGTCACTTGCCTTGAAAGACCAAACCTTAAAGTTTGCGGTAAACCTTCCACGGATTCTTTCATTCCGACTAAAACGTATATAGCTTCTTCAGTAGGCGTCAGTTTTTGTTCTTTGTTGGGTCCTCCACCAGTTCCTTGCCTGGCCTTTAGATTTTGGGCAGTCTTCTGCCGAACGTATTTTTTTTGGTCTGCCCACACCTGAAATATGTATAACTCATTTAATATTTAAGCCCTCATGGAGCTTTATCATCCCTACCTTCTTCCATTCACAAACATTTTTCAATGGTGGTCCTGCCGAGTTTAACTCTTCCTCCACCTCGCGCCAAAACCTCTTCAAATGGTCTCTGTTGCCCTTAAAAAAACCGCGCGCAATATCTGGGTGCGCTTGCATTTTATTCAAAAGCAGCTCGATCTGCTTTTTATTTGTAGTTTTTGACCTGGATGTAATAATAATGCTATTAGCAATAGTAAATAACAATAAATATTCCATTTATCATGGAAATATTTTATTACTTACATTTTGGACAGGACTCCCTTTAAATTTCTTGGCGGAAAATTTTTCTATAAATGTCATCACAATCTCCCTTTTGTTCACATTCGTAATGCCTACTTTTAACTCAAGAAACAAATTCCCATTTTCGAAGTTAATTTAGAATAGGGGGAAAGGGAGAATAGGAAAAATTCCCCAGGAGTTGCCATTCAGAATTGGGCTGATAGTCAACACATGCCTTAAAAATTCTGAAGGTTGGTAACATGTACAGAAAGTAAAATTGTCGGAACAATAACTGTAGCGACACTACCAACGTATGCGTCAGCTTTTACCGCTGAAGCAACAGCCATCCTTAAAGCTTGCCGAATCGCGAAATCCAGCAAAAAGAAATACCTTATATGCCCCGACTCATTATCCACTCTGACTGCAGTACAAAATTGTTACCACACTGACAACCAGATGAAAGAAATCAGAGACATCATAACAGGTAGTGCAAATAAAATAAAGCTAATTTGGATTCCTGGAGACATTGGGATAACAGGAAATACGCTTGCTGAAAATGCCGCCAAATTTGCTACAATATCACCTGTTAAAATGATTAACACCCGAAACAAAAATGACATAAAGGTAGCTGCAAACAACTATTACTCCGATATATTTCAACAAACGCTGGATGGAGTACAATCATCCATATAAAATCCTTAACCCATCCCACTCCCCTCCTATATTCTCAGTGACAGTACCCAGAAAACACACTTTACCATACACAACATTCCGGCTGGGTCACATGCGAATAACACACAGCAACCTCTTCAACCAAACACAAACACCCACTTGCCACTTTTGCCACGAATACACGTTAACCAACTCTCCAGCACTTCAAGCTAGCCGAAACCTTTTGCACAACCCCAACATTGAAACCCAAGTCGATGAAAACAACATACATAAGTGCCCCCTAATGTATCTTTGCCACAACAACTTATACTTTGAAACGTAAATCTACACTATTTAACCAAAGCGGATGGCCACGTTGCTAATGCTTAATTTTAAATTGTGATTGTAATTCATATTTATAATACTTATATATTGGCAGTATGAACAAGTGCAGTCAGCAAACATTACAGTACAGATATATAAAATTAGAAAAGGAAAACCGAGTAAACGTAAGTAAAAATGACACTTGAATTCAAAAGAAAATCCAGTGGCGTAGCCAAAAATTAGTTGTCAAACTCTAAATTGTTTTTATCGTTTCAAAATTTTTCGTTTATTTATTTTTTATTTTCAATTATAGTTCATTTAACAAAAAGCATATACTTTTAAATTATATACTATGTGCAAAAATTTGAAATTTTCATAAAAAAAAATGAACAAACAAATTCCAAATGAACGACATTGCGAATATTGTAAAAATATCACTTCCGTTTTGAGTTGAGCCAACATAATGTTTTTTTCTCTTTAGTTGGAAATGGAAATTTATGAATATGCATATGAATTAAATAAACATTCACATATAAAAAATTGTTTATCAATGCAAATCAAATCGTTTTTGTTTGATTTCCAATGAGCTACAAAATAAATTTTAATACTTCATCAACAAACTCTATTTTGTATGAGTAAACTTCTTCAACAAAGGGTAAAAGGTTTGTAGGTTTGTATTTATGACGCCAGATTTGGCAGGCTTGTATGACTTCTGAAACTTGTTCTTTCAGGATAAGAACCTTGCCCAAGTCCAGAAGCTCCAGATATTCTTCTTCAATATTTTTGCATACAGCGTTGATATGTAGCATCATTTCATTCGCTCTCTCGATCACCTCTCGGGTAACGTTGAAGAGCTTTTCGTTGACGCGGTACTGGTGATTGTTATTTACTATAACGTCGTTCGTGCTTCGAAGGATATACTCCCAATCTGCTGCATCTGGGGACCCGGCGATCCACTTCCATGCCGAACCAATCCAGTCAATGGAACGGGTTTTTCTCGACCTACTTATTTGAAGCTCGTCGAATCGCAGCTTCGTTTTGTTTAGGTGGAATTGCAGTACAGTACGCACACCTTTGCTTTGGATATCGAGCTGTGCTGCCTCGATCAATATCCCCAAAGCCACGTTGAAGTAGTTAAGGTCGACTACATGGACTAGACTAAAGTGTCCGTTCAGGATCCAACCACGCCCATGTTCAATGGTGACCAGTGGGGAGTCGTAGTTGTAAATGTTGAGGCCGCAAACGCCAGATATTAAAAGTAAGCTGTCTTACCATCAAAATTGAAAAATAAGTAAAAATAACAATTTTTTTTAATTAGTATTAGCATTTTTTGCCGCCTTGATTTAAAAAAAAAATATAGATTTTTTGTTTTTTTTTTTAACAATATATTAATATGTTGGACTCTTGGGTTAGAGCTATATTCTTGTATTATACTATCCTACCGTCCCCAGTTCTCTTAAACTAGTACTTAGAAAATCCACAGGATCCGAGAATATTTAATAATTTTTTTTTTTTTTTTGTATAGCTTTACATTTCAGATATTTAGTTATAATTCAATATCCGAGTTGGGCCATTCGTGCCTTCTTCAAAGAATTTTTTTTTTTTATTGGGCAATTTTTTGCCTCTTTTTGTAAGCGTTATTTGGTCTTGCTTTTATGATTTGCAATGGACCGATTTTGCCTCTTTAATTTAGCAGTTATTGCTTTTTGTGTCGTCTGTGGTATAGTAATTTTTAATTTTTACTCTTGGATAGTAATATTCTCTTTTTTTTGGCGTAGAATACGTCTTACCTTACGGTATGGGCACCCATGTCAGATTGTTATTGTTGTAATCTCTATTTCTTTAATTATAAGGAAACGGCGAGATAAATTGTTTTAAAAATTTTTTTGTAGTCAAATAAAGATGTTAGCTTTCTTTTGACATACATTTCATATTGGTTGATATCTTCCTAAAATTTAAATTTCTCAAATGAAAATTTTATAAACACATCCAAACAAATATGTGTGTGGTGTTTGGTTAAGTGTGTAGTGCTGCACTGTGTTACCCACCACTAGTTTGTAGCGTGAATAGACGTTCATTTTATTGCATAATTTTAGGCGGGAAAATTTAAGTAGAGTAAAGGCAGGGAAAGCTTGGCGAAATTTATGAGCGATACGTTTAATTTGGATTATATTCGAAATGATGCTCCCACAACTATTGATAACACAACCATTGACTTCGTTTTTGCGAGAAATTTAATTGATAATTTAAAAACATTTTTATCCTATATTCCTATCATAAGCTTATGTATATCATCAAAAGTAACTATCAAATAAAGAAATTCATTTGCTTGTATTATTTATCATTATAAATTATCATTATACATATTTTTTCTGTCTTATCGGATGGCGTATTCTACGTTAAACTTAATGGCCGTGTCTCTGACACAGCCTCCTTCTTTAATTTTTGTTTTTTTTGTTTTTTTGGTTTGGTGCCTTTTCCTAAAGGCCATTGATAAATTAATTAAAATTTTGAGTTTCTGTTCTTTGTACCTTGTTTATTGATTTTTTGTATTTTTATTTTTTTTATTTATATATTATAATTAATTGTTTTATTTTGAAATTGTTTTTACTTGTGCCTTATAAATCTTCCTGCCATTGTTTGTGACTAAAGTATTATTTCTATCAACAATTTCCTTTTTGTAAAAAGCCTTCTGCTTTGCCTAACAAAAACCGGGTCTCCTGGCTTAAAACTTTGTGGTCTTTTCCGTTTCTTATTCAATTGGAGATTCCTTAGCTCCTGATTCCTCCTCATTTGTTCCCTGATCTCTTTGTAAACTCTCTCTTTGAAGTTGGTCAATCCCTGGTAGTTTATTCTTTCGGTCCTATTGAAAAAAATGTCGCTGGGCTTCTGTTTCGTTACAGAGTGTATTGTTGTGTTGTAACGATCAACTGCGATATACACTAATTCCTTTGGTCTGACGTTTTTTATCTCTTTCCGAAGGCATCTATAGATCTCAATGATAGTAGAATGCAGTTTTTCAACCTGACCGTTTACCTCACTTCTTTGAACCGGAGTCTGATACAGTTCAATTCCTAGACCTCTTATATAATTGCATACTAAAGGCATCGTCTGTTACTGTTACTATTATTTTAGGAGTTGTCAAGTAGTGTATTAATTTCGCTAGCTTGGCGCGACTAACTCTTCACTCGGTTTTTAATGTGGAAAAGCTTGGCGAATTTGGAAAATTTGTCTATGCAGGATAAAAATTGTTCCCCCTGAATTTCGAAGATGTCAACATGTTTTATTTCTGATGGGTGTTTCGGCACAGGAGTGTCTTTTATCGGCGGCAGGATGTCTATCATATTTGTTTGCGAGGCAAGTTTCCTTATTCTGCTCGCCTTTTTAGGAAAATAGTACCTTTCCAGTATTTGTTTCTTGTTTTCCCTCGAGTTCCTATGAGCCCTCCTATGTTCATCTTCTATTATCTTACAAATTCTATATTCGTTGGCTACATCTTCGACCACCCTCTGTGTTATCCTGATTTTATACAAAAGAAAATGTTCTAGGTATACTTCTTGTAGAAGCTGCAAATGATTTTCTGAAATTTTTATAGCGTTTATAAGTGATGGATTCAGACGTTCTTTCAAGGTTGCGTTAAAAGCGTCGGTCGTGAGGTTTAAAAATTTTGTGAAATCGGGAAAAGCAAGAATATCGGAGGAAATAAGCAGTTTCTTCAAATTATTGAAAGCTGGAAGGGATTCAGAGTTTAGATTTATGCGTACCTTCCTCGATTGGTTGGCCTTGACTTGCGCGTTTTCGCCCCGTGTGAGATTAGTTAAAGGTTTCGCAACTTTCGCGTAAACTCTGATGAATTTCCGGTAGTATGACGTCATTACCAAACAACTTTTCAGTTCTTTGAGTGTTTCTGGGGCCGAAAGGTTCTCTATAGCCTGCACCTTTAAAGAATCTGGTTTTATTCCGTCAGATGTGATTACATATCCTAGAAATTCTATTTCCGTCCGCATGAATTTCGTTTTTTCCAAATTCACCCTTAAGTTACCCTCCGCGAGCCTAGCAAATATTATTTCCATATTTTTTAAATGTTCGGCAGTATCTTTCCCAAAGACAATAATGTCATCGATATATACGTAGCATATTCGCCCAATATACTCTTTAAGGACATCATCAATCATACGTCGCATTCTTCAACCCAAAAGGTAGCCTCAAAAATGCATACTTCCCATTCATGGTTGAAAAAGCTGTTTTAGATATATCTGCCTCCTTCATTGCAATTTGATGAAAGCCTGATGTAAGGTCAATTGTTGTAAAATATTTAGCGTTTCCTAGACTAGCAAGTGTTGCATTAATATCCGGAATAGGATAAGCGTCTGACACGGAAACCGCGTTCAAACGTTTGAAATCTACAACTTCTTCGGGACTACCCAAATGGGAGAATTATACGTGCTTTTCAATGGCCGTATGATGCCTTCTTCGAGCAGTTCGCTAATTTGTTTTTCTACTTCTTCCCTCATGTTTGCGGGATAAGGATAGCTTTTTGTATATACTACATATAGGCTCATCCGTAGTTGTCTTTATTTCAGTACGAACTGAAGTTTTGATGTTTGATTTAATATTAAGTGGACCGAATAAATTGGAATACTTTTCTACCAGAACTTTACAACTGGAACTATTGCCATAGGGATTTCAAATAACTCAGAAAAATTAATTCTTTCAACGGGTTTTTTTCTCAATGGAATTTTGATATTTGGCTCGATTGTGAGAATATGGTTTTTTCTATCTATCACTTCACCGAGTGCCTTAAGCGTATCGTCTCCTATAATTCCATCAAAAGTTTGGAGTCCTGATAATAGATAAAATGTTGTTCTAGTGTCGTTTCCTACTTTGTGGAAAAATTTTCCACAAATTTTTCTGTTTATTGTAATTGGTCCTGCTCTTGTCTGTACCGAGAATGGTGGATCGATTGGTGGGGAATCAGTTGCTAGACTAGGTTTAATAAAGTTTTTATTCGCCCCTATGTCTATAAGAAATTTTAAGACATTACTACCGATGGGTAGGCACGTCAGGTAGGGTATGCTTGAAAAAGGAGCACTGTTTCTCATATGAAATAGGCTGGTGGACCGGTCAATAAAAAATTTACTTGGTGTTCATCGTTGTTTGTGGGTTCACAATGGTAAGAGGAGTTATATGCTTGTTCAGGACTACAGGTTTCGATGTTATATAGTTTCTGTTGTTTTGGGAAGCCACCCTTTGACGATATAGGCCCTCTCTTAAACGCGTTTGTGCTTGATGGTCTGTTCATGTAGTTGACATTTCTTGTTTGCGCACTGCCATCAACTTCCATTTTCTCAACCTAGCTGGTGGCAATGAAGTCAGTCCTTGGTTTGGCTAAGGCCTATTATAAGGGTTCCTCTGATATCCCGGATTTTAATTCCTGTTCACCCATTTATAACTCGAGCGTGCACGTGGCGGTAGAGGTGGTCTCTGCATTAGGTAATTCGTGGGTACAACGATCCTATTGGCTGAGTGTGAATGCACCATCGTATTCCGCAAAGTTAAATTCTGAATGTCCAGGCAAGCTGAGTAAGCTTCTGGCAAAGTTTTTGGGTTTTGCACGAGGAGCATTCTAGACAATTCAGGACTCAACCCACCTATGAACACATCTAGCGCCCTGTTGCGGTAAGTCTCTACAAGATCGGAAACTGTTTCCTGTGAGTAATCGTCGCACTTTACTTTGTTGGCTATTAGCGACAGTTGGTGGTTTACCGTCGCATAGAACTCGTCCAGCTTAGTAGCTCCTTGCGTAAGTTGATTCAACTGATGCTCGAGCGTTCGAATGTCCCTCTTACCCGCGTAGTGAAGCGATAAGACTCGCTTGATCTCCGCCCAATCGCTCTCAAAAACGTTGTACGCCACCAACGCCGCATCAGCTCCCGGATTATGTGCCTGATATGATGCAGGATGGCGCGATATAGAGACTTCTCTTTGACCACTTCCTAGTCAGCGAGTATGCCCTCGACGTTACGAACCCACGATATGTACTGGGAGAGGCTACCCTCAAAAATTTGCTGCTCTTTCACGCAGTCGGGGAGTCTGCCAATGTCCTTTAGATCCTGTTCCGATAGGGGTGTTCGCACCGCTACCGGCACCCCTTGCGGCCTTAGGCTAGCCTGCTCTACGCTACCTAACCGTCCATCAATTATAGTCAGATTTTGGTCTATAATTACATTATTTGACTCAATCTTCCCTAGCCTAGCATCTAGAGCTGCACCATTGTTCTCAATCGCACAAAGTCGTCCCTCAAGTCTCCTTATCTATTCGAGAAGAGAATTAATACCCCCATTGAGTTCATTGACTTTGGAAGTTAAGGCGTCCATTTCACGAAAATTTAAAAATTTATTATTTTAATTAATTAATTTTTTTACTTTATAGCAAAGTACGATAATGATAATAAAATCAATTGTTTTCTAGTTTGGCACACAGTTGCTCTTTATAAAATTTTAGGTATGCGTTTTCTGTTTAATATATTTTTTGTTGTTGATCGGAGTTACTGGTCTGTTCTTACACTTTGACAGTTTCCTGCAAAAGAACAAGAAAATAACCGTAAATTGGTTTGTGAAACTTTTACCGTGTTCTGATGGAAACGGCGACATGTACTCAGTTGGCGTTTCACATACATTAGTCTTTAAATAAAGTAAGTTTGGGTCATGGAAGAGCTGTGTTATCCTTTTTAGTCGTCAACAATCAGATTGAAGGCGACCTACTAAGGCACAGCATGCTTCACAACACAATTTTGGACCTATCGCCATCTCCAGTGTGTTCTAATGTGTACGCTGGAAGTACCATCGTAGTTAGGGAGCAGCTATCGTATTCTTATGTGAACGACAGCGTGCGCCCAAAACTGTTATTGGCTATCGCATGGTCGCAAAATATGTTAACCCATTGGCTTTTTTTTCATTAATAAAATTTACATGCGTATATCGAAGATTTCACTTTTTATTTCATTATATAACTGAGGGTCTTCGGGCTCACAGGATAATTTCAAGTAATGTTATTCCTGTATCAGCCCGCAAGGGTTGACAGGAGAGGACGTAGTAATTTATGGTCTAAGCGTGAGGTTCCTCGGGTCACAGGACTTACCCGTGTTAGTTTAACTGACCATATGTGCCTTAATTATTTAAATTGGTTGACCTCTTCTAGGAAGAGGAGCTTTTTAACTCTGGAGTACCCCGTGGGGATCGCAGAGCTTAGCTGATATTATAAACAACAGGGTTCTAGTGAACCGTGGTTTCAAAATCCTTTTTTATGCGGATGTACAAGCCATTATTTATAACTTTATATTTTAATTTATTCTTCTTTTTTTTCACTCACACATTGTCATGACCACTTTATCACTTTAGCACTTTCGAACACTTTCTACAATCACTCGGGAAGGACTCCCACAATTAAGGGGATCCATCCCGGAGGAGCTCTACAGCTAAGTAGGCTCCTCACAAACCCACATTTCAGTGGGTCCCTGCTCGGGCGCCACTTAACGAGTCCACAGATGTGGGATCGAAAAAATTAAAGGATGTTCCTGTGAAATAAAACGATCTAAATTGGTTAGTTATTTGTATATTTACCATTCCAGCTCTCTCGGAAGAATCCCAGCCAAAATATTCTTAAAGCTAACACTTAGTAATTGCTGACGCTGCGCTTCGCACGAATTGCATTTTGCATTTCGCCTAAATATCAATTACGTTGCAGGTCGATTACCTGCATTGGCTATGCGCGTGTTTGGGGAAGTGCGGCATCAGCACTTTTACACTGTGTTACGTGTGTTTCTGTGTTTGTCACATGTATTCACAGATACTAATACATGTAAAGCCTACGCATGCGCACAACGTACATTTGAACTAAAACTATAACCTTTTGATAGCTGAATTTTTACACATTTCGCAGATAGGTTACTGACAATATACATATGAGTATTATATATATGTTGTAATTATATACATATATTACTTTTATCAATAAAAACAAAAAAAAAAAAAAAATTGTCTATCAATATGCGAGTTCAGCTTAATAGAGATGGTCATCAGTTTGCTGAATGCCTACTGAAAATAGACAACGGTACCATATCAATCACTCGCGATGGCTACGCTTCATACATATGTTATGGGAAACTGCATTAGAACGTTTAAACAACTTATTGACCATGCATATCCAGATATGAGTAATATGCAATTCTGTCGCAGACGAGATTACTAAAGTAATTTCGCAAAGATTCTCTACAGAATACAAAACATAAAAGTCTATTGAGTCATTGACAGAACAAGGTGATGTTGTTCACTACCCAACGGAGTTTCTTAACTCTTTAAACCACCTGGACTACCACCAAATGAATTATTCTTTAAAATCGATACACCAATAATACTTTTGCGAAATCTTAAGCTTCCAAGTTTATGTAACTGGACACGACTCAAAATCAGGCGTTTTATGCCTAATATCATACAAGCGAATATTTGAACCGGACTTGCAGCAGGAGAAATCACCATTATCCAAAGAATATTAATGATACCAACAAATTTACCGTTTAGTTTCAAACGAATACAGTACCCCGTAAAAACATGCTTTGCAATAACTATTAAAAAGTCACAAGCGCAAATTTTCAGTACCATTGGAACTGATCTTCGTGTTTTCTCATGGTTAGCTATATATCGCCATGTCGGGAATTGGAGCCCAACAAAATCAAACATTACTAATTCCAGGAAATGGAAACGAAACACGGAATGTTGTGTTTAGAGAAGTTTACAATAACTAAAAATTTGCCCTCTCTCTTTTATATTTGAACTATTTGTTTCTGGTTTTTTACTCTTAATCAACATAATAATTTTTTTAGCATTTGAATTTAACTTTAATACATTTAAATATTTTAGAATTTTCTATTGAGCTCAAGGCCAGTTTATGGAAGATTTTTTTTGTGAAAAAACAACAACAGCTTTTAATGGTTGAAGTTATAGTACTATTTCGGAAATCACCACATTTCCTCATCAGACTTCTTTTTGATTATTAAATTAAATTATTTTTAATTAATTTTCATAACCACTTCTCTCAGGCTTTGAACCCGGGAGCTCGGAGTTGCAGAGCCAATACGCTACCTATTGTGCTACGCTAGCCGAGTTGGCTGTTGTGTTTATTTCATCTTCCTTAAACAAACCAACTACAAACAAGAGCAACTGATCTGCCGCTATTTAACTTGTTTGTGTGGTTGTTGTTTGTGTTTTTGTTTGCAAATTCTGTATAATGTATTTTTTACTTTATATTCTAATGCATTTTTAAGGCGTGCTCATCCTTGTTGGTTGGTTGGTTGAAGCGTTGCCTAGTCCTTTAGTGACAAGGGCCCAATTAGCGCTGGAAGCACCATTTTGCTACGCTATTTTCATGGAACCTCTGGTATGTCCTACGGTCTTTAATTTTCGAACCACTTTGATTTGTGGATGAAGCTATTTAAACAGGTTATATTACACTTAGAGATCTCCTTTAGCCCTCTTGGGATAAACCCAAGTGTTTCTTTTCGAAGGCGTGCCAGAGCTGGGCACTCACACAGGTAGTGAAAAATGGTTTCTCTGCTGTCTGCGTGTTTACAGCTCCTGCAGTAGTTATTGAATGGAAGGCCAATCTTGGCCGCATGCTCACCATGCGGCCAATGGCCCGTGATTGTAGCTGTTAGGCGGAATATTTCTTTCCTTGATCTATTAAGGAGGTCTACCGTTTTTGGTCGATCATAGGTAGGCCAAATTTCTCTAGCGATTTTGCACGTCGTTAACCTACCCCATCTCAATCCTGCTGTTCGCACAAACTTCAAATGTAGTTCTCTCTTGATGACTCCCAGCGGGCAGCGTATTGCTTCCGCCTCAGATTCCTCAAGAAAGGCGCCGACTCGGGCCAGCCCGTTTGCCCTCTCGTTACCGTATATGTTCCTATGGCCAGGAACCCAAACGAGAGAAATGTCAACCGACTCAGCCGCTGAGCTTAACGCACACTTGCAGTCATGGACTATTCTGGAATTGGTTCTCGGTGATTCCAGTGCCAAGAGAGCTGCTTGACTATCTGAGAAGATGTATGCTTTCCGTACCCCTTCGCTTCTACCTTTCAGTACCTGACAGGCCCTCTCAATTCCCATCACTTCTGCCTGGAAGATACTGGCAAAGTTAGGTAGACGGAACGAGAGCGACACATCCAGCTTCTCTGAGAACACCCCAGCACCCACACCGCAGTTTATATTTGACCCGTCCGTGTAGAGAGAGGTGGTGTTCTCGTCCGGCAGTCTGCCCCTGCTCCAGTCCCGCCTAGATGGAAATACTACCTGGAAGCTTTTCCTGAAGTCCAGCGAAGGAGGTAGATAATCTGATTGTTTGTTTGCTCCCAAGAGCCCGTCGAGAACTCTGCTGTGACCGTACTGCTTTGGCCTCCAGCATCCTGACTCTTGGAGTCTGATTGCAGAGTTCGCCGCAGTTTCTTTTATTTGGAGCTCAATTGGCTGCTGATGTAGGATCGCATTAAGTGCGTCCTTGGGACATGATCTAATGGCCCCTGTTACACTCGCGCAAGCTGCACGTTGTATGCTGCTTAGCTTCTTGATATTATATTGCCTGTCTAGTGCTGGCCACCACACCAGTACTCCGTAGGTAAGTATCGGCCTTATGATGGCCGTGTACAACCACAGGACAAGCTTCGGTTTTAATCCCCAGTTTTTACTAATGATTCGTTTGCTGGAGTAATAGGCTATGTATGCTTTCTCAACACGCCTCTCAACGTTTCTCTTCCAGCTAAGTTTCGGGTCCAATGTGATACCCAAGTACTTTGCTTCAGAGGATAGAGTCAGAGGAGTTCCGTTAAGAGAAAGAAGTTTAAACCGTGCTATTTTAGTTCTTTTAGTGAACAGCATTAGCTCTGTCTTATCGGCGTTGATACCCAGCCCGCTTTGTGAGGCCCATGTTTGGAGTCTTCGCAGAGCTGCCTCGAGAATTTCGCTTATCGTGGAGGGAAAAAGACCAGATACTGCCACTACGACATCGTCTGCATATGCAACTACTTTTACTCCATCGCTTTTGAGCTTCAGTAGAATATCGTTCATAGCCACTACCCAAAGTAATAGGGACAGAACCCCCCCCTTGCGGGGTGCCTCTGTTCGCATAGCGGGAGAGTGTTGATGAACCACTGGTTGCTATAATATGTCTGTTCCTAAGCATCTGCTCAATCCATCCGCAGATGTGGGTAGATACGCCCATCATTCGTAGTGATTGAGTGATTGACTCGACCTTTATATTGTTAAAAGCCCCCTCTATATCTAGGAAGGCAGCTAGAGTAAATTCTTTGAAGTTGATTGATTTTTCTATGGTGCCCACCACTTCGTGTAGAGCAGTTTCTGTTGACCTGCCCTTAATATACGCATGTTGGGCTGTCGATAGCTTTGATCCTTGTATGATGGATCTGATATGTATGTCCAGCAATCTCTCTAGTGCTTTAAGCAGAAAAGATGTTAGACTTATGGGCCTAAAGTCTCTTGCTTCATCATGGGTTCTTCTACCTGTCTTCGGAATGAAAACAACTTTGACTCTTTTCCAGCTTTGTGGAACATGTGATAGTCGAATGCTGGCTTTAAAGACCTGATCCAGCCATATGATCATGGGTTCCCCAAGCTTTTGCAGCATTATCGGTAAGATCCCATCTGGACCAGGGGATTTGTAGGGTTTAAAATTGTTTATTGCGAACTTTATTTTAGTTCTGTCTATAACAGTTTCCAGTTCCACCTCGCAGGGTTCCGGAAGATTGGTTTGAGTCCATATCGTTGGTCTCTGGCCGCACCCCGGGAAGTGGGTGTTAGTAAGGGCTTCCAATGAATCCCTGGCATTATCTGTCCACACTCCATCGTGCTTCCTGAGAAAGCTTGGATTTGAGTGCTCTTTTGACAGAATTTTGCTCAGTCTGGCGGACTCCCTGCATGTTTCTACAGATGAGCAGAATGACCGCCAGGATTCTGACTTGGCTTTCCTTACTGCTTTCTTGTATTGTTTCAATGAGTCCTTGTATGGCTGCCATACTTTTGACCTGTACCTATCGTTGAATGTTTTCCTAACTTTAGCCCTGAGTTCCCTCAGTTCTCCAGACCACCTTACGGGTACTAAAAGGGGTGGACTTCTTAAAGGCTATTTCGATAGATTTCTCCATCCTACCAACTGTTTCGTCTAGTTCGCTTGCCGTTATAATCTTTTTGATTTTACCGCTTCCTAAACTTTTCGCCGTGATATTATTGAATTTAACCCAATTCGTTCTTCGAGGGTTCCGAAATAGAGTTGGGGTGCAGGATTCACCGCGTATGCTGAAGAGTATCAAACAGTGATCTGACATCGATGCTTTGTCTGACACCCTCCAGTCATCTACGATTACACCATCTGACGATAGCGTTATATCCAACACCTCTTCCCATCCCGAGAACCTTTCTGAACTGGGAAAAATGAAGGTAGGTTTCCTGCCCTTGTTACAAATACAGAGATTGGTATTTAGTATAAAGTGGAGGAGAGACTCACCTCTTTCGTTTGTTTCGGAGCTGCCCCATATAGTGCTGCGCGCGTTAGCGTCGCTTCCTACTATGATGTTCGTCTGGTTTTGGTTTTGTGCGATGAAGCGCTTCAGTTCGTCTGGAGGAGCATCCCTGTCATGTGCCATGTAGGCAGACACCAGATGTAGGTTCCGATGCTTCCCGGACTCTATCTTCACCACTGTTAAATCTGCTGTGCTGTAATTTGAACAGAGAAATGCATTTAAATCTTTTTTGATTAGAATACACGCCCTGGGTTTACCTGTGTTACCACTATAGAGGAGGTTATGTGTTCTGCTGGTTAGGCCTAGAATCTGCAGGTCTTTTACCCACGGTTCCTGGATTAGGCCGACATCGATGTTTTCCTCACCGAGCAAGATTGACAGATTATCTGTCGCACATTTAGAGTGCTGCAGATTAATCTGCACGCATTTTATCTTGCACGGGGTCATCATCCGTGATTGCAACGTCTCGCAGCAACTGGCTTGCGTCGTCGACCTCTTCAGTGTCGTCTTCGTCAGGAGCCTTGTCGCCTCGAAAGATCTTCATCTTGGCCATACGGATCCCAAAGCGGATTTTGTTGTCCGCTTTGACGAGGGCCTCCAGCGATTCCTCGCAGATGGCCAAGAGTAGGGGACGGCTTGCCTTATTCTTCTGCTCAACTTTAATAAGTTGCCAATCCGAAATTGCTGGTATGTGCCCCTTTTGAATTTTCAGGCAGCGTAGCAGCTTCTCGCCCGGCTCCTCCAATGGGGGTAACCAGGTACGCGCACGTGGCCTCCTGGGGACCTCTGCGGCCGGAATCAGCCTTAGCTTAAGGCCGACGAATGCATCACTTATTTTAGTGACGCATCCGGCAAGGAAGTCCAAGGAAGCTTGATTTG
Organism: Philophylla caesio; assembly: GCA_963971545.1. Lineage (NCBI taxonomy): Eukaryota > Metazoa > Arthropoda > Insecta > Diptera > Tephritidae > Philophylla > Philophylla caesio. The sequence goes on along the minus strand of OZ020608.1, from coordinate 32,755,347 downwards.
CGCACCTGATCACCCTGTAATCCCGGAAGGTTTCGGAGGAGTCAAACTCCGGGTGGGGACCCGCCGGATTGTCGAGTACGTGATCCATGACGAGGCTCGACAATTTGACGTCAATCTCCACCCAGTGCTGCTGAATCGCCGCCGGCGACTTCGAGTTATCGTCGACGATGGCTACCTGCAGGCCATCTTTGGCTACCTCGGCATAGTTGCAATGGGATGTGTCTGAGCGCGCAGGGGTCGCCTTTTTAGGCTTCTTCGCGTCATTCCCATTGCCGCTTTCTTTTGTTGAACGGTTTCTCTTCTGAGATCCCGTATTCTTAGGCTGGCTGGGTGTGCAGAAAGGAATAGATGGCTTCTCTTTCAAGAAGTTCTCGTATTCCTCTATCACCTGCTTATAGTGCTCAACCCCCTTCGACTCAATAGAACCGGAGGCGGTACCAGTTTTACGAATTTGGTTGAGCGACTTTTTCCGTTTCTTTCTTACACCACCCTTTTTGGCAGTGTCATCCTCTTCTCCGGCCACCGGTGTACTGTGAATGGTAGGTCCGGCAGCTATCGAACTGGATGGTTTTTCATCTGGGGGGCTACTTTGGGTGGTAGCGTTTTCGGGTGTGATCACGGCTTGTGCATTTGGCTTACTTTGGATGGTAACGCCTGATGCACTTTTTATCGTCTCCTCACTGGAGGCGAGCAGGGTGTCCTCATCGGACTCCGTGATGATGCATCCCGGATTCCGATAAGGGAGGGTCGTCGCTGTCGTTTGTCCGTTGTTCGTTGCCGTTGTCGTCGTCGTTGTTTCGTCAGTTGATGTTTGTGTTGGATTTTTATAGTTGTTTTCATTGTTCATTGTTGGTCCCACGAGTAGGCACGGAAAGGGTTAGTCACTCGTCCGCAGAGCCGGCATGCATAGAGAAGGCGCTTGTACACTCCGACCTTGCCCGGGCATCGGAGGGGACCGTTCGAGGCCAGCTATTCGATATCCACCCGCTGACCATTCATCTCTCGGCACGTGTACCTCAACAGCTTAGCTTAGGGTGGTGCTGATGCGGCTATCTCCACATTCCTCCCAGACCCGTAGGGACAAAGGTTTTCTCTGCCCCTACATGGCTGCAAGGAATATGAAGCTTTCCTCTTAGTTCATCCCGGTCTGAAAGCTCCCAGCGGGGAACTCTCAGAACGGCACTTAAGCCCCTTCGCCGCGGCAAGGCGACCAGCAATGAAGGAGATACAACTCCGAGCTCCCGGGTTCAAAGCCTGAGAGAAGTGGTTATGAAAATTAAATTAAAAATAATTTAATTTAATAATCAAAAAGAAGTCTGATGAGGAAATGTGGTGATTTCCGAAATAGTACTATAACTTCAACCATTGAAAGCTGTTGTTGTTTTTTCACAAACAAATCTTCCATAAACTGGCCTTGAGCTCAATAACATTATAAAAATATTAACATTTACTAGGCCAACAGAAAAATGAACAAACATTGTAGACAAGGATGAGCACGCCTTAAAAAATGCATATAATGTAAAGTAATAAACAGAATTTGCAAAATAAAAACACAATAAACAACCACACAAACAAGTTAAATAGCGGCAGATCAGTTGCTCTTGTTTGTAGTTGGTTTGTTTAAGGAAGATGAAATAAACACAACAGCCAACTCGGCTAGCGTAGCACAATAGGAAGCGTATTGGCTCTGCAACTCCGAGCTCCCGGGTTCAAAGCCTGAGAGAAGTGGTTATGAAAATTAAATTAAAAATAATTTAATTTAATAATCAAAAAGAAGTCTGATGAGGAAATGTGGTGATTTCTGAAATAGTACTATAACTTCAACCATTAAAAGCTGTTGTTGTTTTTTCACAAAAAAAAATCTTCCATAAACTGGCCTTGAGCTCAATAGAAAATTCTAAAATCTTAACATTTACTAGGCCAACAGAAAAATGAACAAACATTTAATACATTTAAATAATTTCAATAAATCACTTTTGTATCATAGGAGAACCAAACAGTTATATATCTTTCGCAAAAAAAAAAACGTGGGCAACGCCACGGGTATGTGCTAGTATATTAGACAAATATACAAAGCCAAGACCAGTTAAAATACTACAATGGCATTTAAAACTTAACAGAGTAATTTGGTATTATTTTCATCTTTTTCTTGTTCGACAGGGTGGAAATTTAGTTTGGAGACAAGCCGGTTTCGGCGTGGTGCCATCTTCAATGTCAATTTTCATTCGGAGACCAAGGGATGACGGTAAATCGTTCCAACAAATATCTGAGATTTTGGCATAACTTTTCAAAATATGTAATTGCAAATTTATTGTAGACTCGTAAAATAGTTTTTTTATGTCGATTTGATGCGAACTGAAAGACAGCAGAATAATTAACATATGTGCCCGCAAGGTATTTGGGTATTGCGACAATAGACCTGTTTCGAGTTGAATTATATAGTTAGGCGTGTTAGAAATTTAAAATAAATGCTTTTTGACAAAGATACGCAGTACTTTCCCAACGGCTTCATTTCTATATTGTAGTGTACTGGTAGGACTGTAATCAGCGAATGCCTTTGTCAACTTTATTTTCTTCTATTAAACTATAAAACATATCTTGCATTTCGTTAATTCTAAAGTTTATAATTAATTTCCTTGTTCCTGGGATGCAAGTCCCGCTTTGACGGCGAGATGTAGTCTTTTGGGGAATCGATCTCTTGCAAAACTAAATTTGGTTGGTTATCCAACACAATTGAGCTTCCGGGCTCATTCGCGTCGTTTGTACCAATATCATCCGTTTCCCTATCTATCCCGCCCGAGTCGCAGCCTTCTTTTAGATCTGATATCAACTGATCAATGTGGCGTTTTATGTATCCATTATTATAAGATACAATACAACCGTACGAACGAGGGCCAATTACTTTTTCAATGGTGGCTTTAGTCCAACTCTCCCTGTTGGGGTTGGAGTACTCCCTTATCAAAACCTTATATCTCTTGTTAAACGCGACCCTTCTGCTGCCCTTGTACTTTTCTACGCTTTTGGCTTGGTTTTCCCTAACTCTTTCTTTCGTTAAAGGTGGCTTCAGACAACTAAATCTAGTTCGCATTTCTCTTCCAAAAATCAATTTAAAAGGTGATTCGTTTGTATTAGAGTGTTTTGTTGTAGTCTGCGAGAAACCGGTTTAAAATCGTATCGATATCATTAGTAGTCGAATCGCGGAGATTTGCTGACACAGATTTCTTTAAAGTTTTCACTAGGTTTTCCGCCTGCCCATTTGTAGCAGGGTGGCCCGGGGCGATCAATTTATGTGTAATATGATTACTGTATAAAAATGTTTTGAATTCTTCCGAGGTGAATTGAGTGCCATTATCACTTACGAGTGTACGGACCAAACCAAATCTACTGAAGGTTTCTATCAACCTATCTATTACGAACTTCGTTGTTGCGTTTTTTCGTATTAAATATTTCTACTCATTTAGAGTGGGAATCTACCAGTATTAGGAATAGAAAACCATTAATCGGCTCAGCGAAATCTACGTGCACCTTACTCCACACTGAATCTGTTGGATCCCATGGGATGAGTGGATTTTTTGTAGGACTTGGTAAATAAAATTGGAACGAATCGCACCCTTTTACCATTATTTCAATGTCTGAATCTAAATTGGGCCACCAGACGTATGAACGTGCGAGTGCCTTTGTATTTACGATACCAAGATGCGATTGATGCAAAGCATTTAAAACTTTAGAACGCAACTTACTCGGTATAAAGGTACGGTAACCCCAGAGAATACACTAGGATTTTACTGACAATTCTTGAGCACGTCTTTTATACGGCTCGAATTAACTACCTGTTAATTCCTTAGTTTCCCTGATAATATGGCCGCCGATAGCTTGGACAACAGGGGATCCCTCCTTGTTTCAATTGCGATATTTTTAAAACCTAGTTTTAAGACGTTGTCGAAATCAGTGAAATTTCTTCGACATTTTCTACACACTTGTTTAATGGCATGCGAGTAATGATATCCGCCTGATTTAATACACCCTTCATATACTTTATCTGATAGATATACCCTGATAATATCAGAGCCCATCTCTGTATTCGAGCTGCCGCCATGACTGGTAAGCCTTTATGCTCTTCTAAAATAGGCAGCAGGGGTTTGTGATCGGTGTGTAGTTCAAAATGAACGCCATTAAGTATTGTCGCAGTTTTACCACGCTGAAAACTATTGCTATTGCTATTGCTGCTTCCTTCTCAATAACACTGTAATTAAGTTCATTGGAAGCTAACGAACGGGATACAAACGCAGTCGGCTTTTTCTACCCGTCTTCGAATCTGTGCGACAAAATCCCTGCTACTGCCTCCTGGCTAGCATCTGTTTCTAAAATTATCGGCATGTCTTGGTTGAAATGCATTAAAATCTGATCTGAACTGACGTCTCTTTTAATTGTATCAAAAGCTGCATGACAACTCTTGGAACATTTAAATTTAGTGTCTTTTTTTAATAAAGCGTACAACGGGGACATTTTATCTGCGTAATTTGGTATAAATTTGGAATAGTAGTTAACCATTCCCGGAAATGCGCGCAATTCTGTCACGTTCCTAGGAGTCGGTGCATTTAAAACACAATCTACGCGTTCGGTTATTTTCGACAAACCGATTTTGTCGATGTTAAAACCTAGAAACGTAATTATCTCCTGAAAGAAGGCAATAATTTACTCTTTTTAAATTTGCACGACTCTGCATTATGGTTCCTCCAGCCGCAATGTGAACATTTATTTGCTGCTCACTCTTCGTTGATGGTGTGCCGTTTGCCCTTGAATGAACGGACCCATAATAGGTTATTCGCCTTATATAGTTTACGCTACTTTCCATTCCCTTTGCCTTCAATTTCGCCTCCAATATTAATGCCTTCTTGAGCGCATCTTTCAAAGGCAATTTTACGTTTTTCTCACACATTACCGTGAAATATTTGCCGCTCAAGCCACATACGAACTTACATATTTAGTACGAAAGTTTTTAGCATGGAATGGCTAATTTTTTTACCCGAGCGTGCCACGATAAAATGGACCTCTACCCTTGTTTCTACGCCGAGAAGAATGCCTTTCGTTCCCTAAAAATGATAACGGTAGGTGCATATTGTTCCTCTAAAATGCGGCACAATTCCTCATACTTTACATCTTTCGGCAATTCGGGGTCACATAAACTGCGTAGTACTGCATATCATTCGTATCCTACTGCTTTCAGCAGCACTGTTCGCTTTTGTTTTTCTTTAGTACACTCCAACTCGTCAAAATGGATTTCCAGCCGCTCTAACCAGTAATTCCAATTGTCTCTCGCAGGCTCGAATGGTGGAATTAAATTTGTTAGCGAAATTGTGTTCGCTAAAGTCCTATTCATCATGGTTTGATTGCTTGCTTCTTCTGTTATAATATCAACTGTTACATATGTACATCGCAAATTTGAGCTTCATAGAACATTATCAACCTTGAGGTAGCATCAGAGACTTTTATTTTTATAATTTTAAATACTTATACAACTTAAATAGCTTTATTGGCGTACAACAATTGTTGACCTGCCGGCAACTAGTAAGCGAACCAGCCAACAACACTAGATCATCGGCTACATAAACGTCACCCGAAATAAATCATCGATATCATTAAGGTAAAGTGCGAAAATCGTTGGGCTTGAGAAACGATCCTTGTTTAACATTAAATGAATCAGACAACTAATCAATGAACCAGACTTGATTTAAAGTATCATCATTCGTAGAAGTAAGAACATATCTACGTCCTGTCCATGGTTCAATGAAAAAGTTGAAACTGCTATTAAAATAAGAAATAAACTGCACACAGTATGGAAAAGGAACCCAACAGAATCCAATTGGGTATCGTTTAAAGGTGCACGAAACAAGGCCACATATGCAATCAAAATTTCGTTCCACTTGCGGCTTCTAAATTTGCTGGACCTAAGTATGTTTAAATTTGACTCTGTTTTTGAGTGTGATGTCATTAGATGTGTTATGAATATTAAGTCAAATGCAGCTGGAGAGGACTGTCTACCAATTAAATTTATTAAATTTGTTTTACCTTATATATTTAAGTAGCATTCTAGCGCATGTTATCAATCATTGTATTACGACTTCCGGTTTCCCAAACGCTTGGAAAATTGCATGTGTACAACCGGCATATTAGCATCTTGCCATAGCTCTCTAATGTTTTTGAATCATTATTAGCTGAGCAAATTAATACGTATTAGAAATTTAAAATAAATGCTTTTTGACAAAGATACGCAGTACTTTCCCAACGGCTTCATTTCTATATTGTAGTGTACTGGTAGGACTGTAATCAGCGAATGCCTTTGTCAACTTTATTTTCTTCTATCAAACTATAAAACATATCTTGCATTTCGTTAATTCTAAAGTTTATAATTAATTTCCTTGTTCCTGGGATGCAAGTCCCGCTTTGACGGCGAGATGTAGTCTTTTGGGGAATCGATCTCTTGCAAAACTAAATTTGGTTGGTTATCCAACACAATTGAGCTTCCGGGCTCATTCGCGTCGTTTGTACCAATATCATCCGTTTCCCTATCTATCCCGCCCGAGTCGCAGCCTTCTTTTAGATCTGATATCAACTGATCAATGTGGCGTTTTATGTATCCATTATTATAAGATACAATACAACCGTACGAACGAGGGCCAATTACTTTTTCAATGGTGGCTTTAGTCCAACTCTCCCTGTTGGGGTTGGAGTACTCCCTTATCAAAACCTTATATCTTTTGTTAAACGCGACCCTTCTGCTGCCCTTGTACTTTTCTACGCTTTTGGCTTGGTTTTCCCTAACTCTTTCTTTCGTTAAAGGTGGCTTCAGACAACTAAATCTAGTTCGCATTTCTCTTCCAAAAATCAATTTAAAAGGTGATTCGTTTGTATTAGAGTGTTTTGTTGTAGTCTGCGAGAAACCGGTTTAAAATCGTATCGATATCATTAGTAGTCGAATCGCGGAGATTTGCTGACACAGATTTCTTTAAAGTTTTCACTAGGTTTTCCGCCTGCCCATTTGTAGCAGGGTGGCCCGGGGCGATCAATTTATGTGTAATATGATTACTGTATAAAAATGTTTTGAATTCTTCCGAGGTGAATTGAGTGCCATTATCACTTACGAGTGTACGGACCAAACCAAATCTACTGAAGGTTTCTATCAACCTATCTATTACGAACTTCGTTGTTGCGTTTTTTCGTATTAAATATTTCTACTCATTTAGAGTGGGAATCTACCAGTATTAGGAATAGAAAACCATTAATCGGCTCAGCGAAATCTACGTGCACCTTACTCCACACTGAATCTGTTGGATCCCATGGGATGAGTGGATTTTTTGTAGGACTTGGTAAATAAAATTGGAACGAATCGCACCCTTTTACCATTATTTCAATGTCTGAATCTAAATTGGGCCACCAGACGTATGAACGTGCGAGTGCCTTTGTATTTACGATACCAAGATGCGATTGATGCAAAGCATTTAAAACTTTAGAACGCAACTTACTCGGTATAAAGGTACGGTAACCCCAGAGAATACACTAGGATTTTACTGACAATTCTTGAGCACGTCTTTTATACGGCTCGAATTAACTACCTGTTAATTCCTTAGTTTCCCTGATAATATGGCCGCCGATAGCTTGGACAACAGGGGATCCCTCCTTGTTTCAATTGCGATATTTTTAAAACCTAGTTTTAAGACGTTGTCGAAATCAGTGAAATTTCTTCGACATTTTCTACACACTTGTTTAATGGCATGCGAGTAATGATATCCGCCTGATTTAATACACCCTTCATATACTTTATCTGATAGATATACCCTGATAATATCAGAGCCCATCTCTGTATTCGAGCTGCCGCCATGACTGGTAAGCCTTTATGCTCTTCTAAAATAGGCAGCAGGGGTTTGTGATCGGTGTGTAGTTCAAAATGAACGCCATTAAGTATTGTCGCAGTTTTACCACGCTGAAAACTATTGCTATTGCTATTGCTGCTTCCTTCTCAATAACACTGTAATTAAGTTCATTGGAAGCTAACGAACGGGATACAAACGCAATCGGCTTTTTCTACCCGTCTTCGAATCTGTGCGACAAAATCCCTGCTACTGCCTCCTGGCTAGCATCTGTTTCTAAAATTATCGGCATGTCTTGGTTGAAATGCATTAAAATCTGATCTGAACTGACGTCTCTTTTAATTGTATCAAAAGCTGCATGACAACTCTTGGAACATTTAAATTTAGTGTCTTTTTTTAATAAAGCGTACAACGGGGACATTTTATCCGCGTAATTTGGTATAAATTTGGAATAGTAGTTAACCATTCCCGGAAATGCGCGCAATTCTGTCACGTTCCTAGGAGTCGGTGCATTTAAAACACAATCTACGCGTTCGGTTATTTTCGACAAACCGATTTTGTCGATGTTAAAACCTAGAAACGTAATTATCTCCTGAAAGAAGGCAATAATTTACTCTTTTTGAATTTGCACGACTCTGCATTATGGTTCCTCCAGCCGCAATGTGAACATTTATTTGCTGCTCACTCTTCGTTGATGGTGTGCCGTTTGCCCTTGAATGAACGGACCCATAATAGGTTATTCGCCTTATATAGTTTACGCTACTTTCCATTCCCTTTGCCTTCAATTTCGCCTCCAATATTAATGCCTTCTTGAGCGCATCTTTCAAAGGCAATTTTACGTTTTTCTCACACATTACCGTGAAATATTTGCCGCTCAAGCCACATACGAACTTACATATTTAGTACGAAAGTTTTTAGCATGGAATGGCTAATTTTTTTACCCGAGCGCGCCACGATAAAATGGACCTCTACCCTTGTTTCTACGCCGAGAAGAATGCCTTTCGTTCCCTAAAAATGATAACGGTAGGTGCATATTGTTCCTCTAAAATGCGGCACAATTCCTCATACTTTACATCTTTCGGCAATTCGGGGTCACATAAACTGCGTAGTACTGCATATCATTCGTATCCTACTGCTTTCAGCAGCACTGTTCGCTTTTGCTTTTCTTCAGTACACTCCAACTCGTCAAAATGGATTTCCAGCCGCTCTAACCAGTAATTCCAATTGTCTCTCGCAGGCTCGAATGGTGTTATAATATCAACTGTTACATATGTACATCGCAAATTTGAGCTTCATAGAACATTATCAACCTTGAGGTAGCATCAGAGACTTTTATTTTTATAATTTTAAATACTTATACAACTTAAATAGCTTTATTGGCGTACAACAATTGTTGACCTGCCGGCAACTAGTAAGCGAACCAGCCAACAACACTAGATCATCGGCTACATAAACGTCACCCGAAATAAATCATCGATATCATTAAGGTAAAGTGCGAAAATCGTTGGGCTTGAGAAACGCTCCTGCCTTACTCCTTGTTTAACATTAAATGAATCAGACAACTAATCAATGAACCAGACTTGATTTAAAGTATCATCATTCGTAGAAGTAAGAACATATCTACGTCCTGTCCATGGTTCAATGAAAAAGTTGAAACTGCTATTAAAATAAGAAATAAACTGCACACAGTATGGAAAAGGAACCCAACAGAATCCAATTGGGTATCGTTTAAAGGTGCACGAAACAAGGCCACATATGCAATCAAAATTTCGTTCCACTTGCGGCTTCTAAATTTGCTGGACCTAAGTATGTTTAAATTTGACTCTGTTTTTGAGTGTGATGTCATTAGATGTGTTATGAATATTAAGTCAAATGCAGCTGGAGAGGACTGTCTACCAATTAAATTTATTAAATTTGTTTTACCTTATATATTTAAGTAGCATTCTAGCGCATGTTATCAATCATTGTATTACGACTTCCGGTTTCCCAAACGCTTGGAAAATTGCATGTGTACAACCGGCATATTAGCATCTTGCCATAGCTCTCTAATGTTTTTGAATCATTATTAGCTGAGCAAATTAATACGTGTTAGAAATTTAAAATAAATGCTTTTTGACAAAGATACGCAGTACTTTCCCAACGGCTTCATTTCTATATTGTAGTGTACTGGTAGGACTGTAATCAGCGAATGCCTTTGTCAACTTTATTTTCTTCTATCAAACTATAAAACATATCTTGCATTTCGTTAATTCTAAAGTTTATAATTAATTTCCTTGTTCCTGGAATGCAAGTCCCGCTTTGACGGCGAGATGTAGTCTTTTGGGGAATCGATCTCTTGCAAAACTAAATTTGGTTGGTTATCCAACACAATTGAGCTTCCGGGCTCATTCGCGTCGTTTGTACCAATATCATCCGTTTCCCTATCTATCCCGCCCGAGTCGCAGCCTTCTTTTAGATCTGATATCAACTGATCAATGTGGCGTTTTATGTATCCATTATTATAAGATACAATACAACCGTACGAACGAGGGCCAATTACTTTTTCAATGGTGGCTTTAGTCCAACTCTCCCTGTTGGGGTTGGAGTACTCCCTTATCAAAACCTTATATCTTTTGTTAAACGCGACCCTTCTGCTGCCCTTGTACTTTTCTACGCTTTTGGCTTGGTTTTCCCTAACTCTTTCTTTCGTTAAAGGGGGCTTCAGACAACTAAATCTAGTTCGCATTTCTCTTCCAAAAATCAATTTAAAAGGTGATTCGTTTGTATTAGAGTGTTTTGTTGTAGTCTGCGAGAAACCGGTTTAAAATCGTATCGATATCATTAGTAGTCGAATCGCGGAGATTTGCTGACACAGATTTCTTTAAAGTTTTCACTAGGTTTTCCGCCTGCCCATTTGTAGCAGGGTGGCCCGGGGCGATCAATTTATGTGTAATATGATTACTGTATAAAAATGTTTTGAATTCTTCCGAGGTGAATTGAGTGCCATTATCACTTACGAGTGTACGGACCAAACCAAATCTACTGAAGGTTTCTATCAACCTATCTATTACGAACTTCGTTGTTGCGTTTTTTCGTATTAAATATTTCTACTCATTTAGAGTGGGAATCTACCAGTATTAGGAATAGAAAACCATTAATCGGCTCAGCGAAATCTACGTGCACCTTACTCCACACTGAATCTGTTGGATCCCATGGGATGAGTGGATTTTTTGTAGGACTTGGTAAATAAAATTGGAACGAATCGCACCCTTTTACCATTATTTCAATGTCTGAATCTAAATTGGGCCACCAGACGTATGAACGTGCGAGTGCCTTTGTATTTACGATACCAAGATGCGATTGATGCAAAGCATTTAAAACTTTAGAACGCAACTTACTCGGTATAAAGGTACGGTAACCCCAGAGAATACACTAGGATTTTACTGACAATTCTTGAGCACGTCTTTTATACGGCTCGAATTAACTACCTGTTAATTCCTTAGTTTCCCTGATAATATGGCCGCCGATAGCTTGGACAACAGGGGATCCCTCCTTGTTTCAATTGCGATATTTTTAAAACCTAGTTTTAAGACGTTGTCGAAATCAGTGAAATTTCTTCGACATTTTCTACACACTTGTTTAATGGCATGCGAGTAATGATATCCGCCTGATTTAATACACCCTTCATATACTTTATCTGATAGATATACCCTGATAATATCAGAGCCCATCTCTGTATTCGAGCTGCCGCCATGACTGGTAAGCCTTTATGCTCTTCTAAAATAGGCAGCAGGGGTTTGTGATCGGTGTGTAGTTCAAAATGAACGCCATTAAGTATTGTCGCAGTTTTACCACGCTGAAAACTATTGCTATTGCTATTGCTGCTTCCTTCTCAATAACACTGTAATTAAGTTCATTGGAAGCTAACGAACGGGATACAAACGCAATCGGCTTTTTCTACCCGTCTTCGAATCTGTGCGACAAAATCCCTGCTACTGCCTCCTGGCTAGCATCTGTTTCTAAAATTATCGGCATGTCTTGGTTGAAATGCATTAAAATCTGATCTGAACTGACGTCTCTTTTAATTGTATCAAAAGCTGCATGACAACTCTTGGAACATTTAAATTTAGTGTCTTTTTTTAATAAAGCGTACAACGGGGACATTTTATCCGCGTAATTTGGTATAAATTTGGAATAGTAGTTAACCATTCCCGGAAATGCGCGCAATTCTGTCACGTTCCTAGGAGTCGGTGCATTTAAAACACAATCTACGCGTTCGGTTATTTTCGACAAACCGATTTTGTCGATGTTAAAACCTAGAAACGTAATTATCTCCTGAAAGAAGGCAATAATTTACTCTTTTTGAATTTGCACGACTCTGCATTATGGTTCCTCCAGCCGCAATGTGAACATTTATTTGCTGCTCACTCTTCGTTGATGGTGTGCCGTTTGCCCTTGAATGAACGGACCCATAATAGGTTATTCGCCTTATATAGTTTACGCTACTTTCCATTCCCTTTGCCTTCAATTTCGCCTCCAATATTAATGCCTTCTTGAGCGCATCTTTCAAAGGCAATTTTACGTTTTTCTCACACATTACCGTGAAATATTTGCCGCTCAAGCCACATACGAACTTACATATTTAGTACGAAAGTTTTTAGCATGGAATGGCTAATTTTTTTACCCGAGCGCGCCACGATAAAATGGACCTCTACCCTTGTTTCTACGCCGAGAAGAATGCCTTTCGTTCCCTAAAAATGATAACGGTAGGTGCATATTGTTCCTCTAAAATGCGGCACAATTCCTCATACTTTACATCTTTCGGCAATTCGGGGTCACATAAACTGCGTAGTACTGCATATCATTCGTATCCTACTGCTTTCAGCAGCACTGTTCGCTTTTGCTTTTCTTCAGTACACTCCAACTCGTCAAAATGGATTTCCAGCCGCTCTAACCAGTAATTCCAATTGTCTCTCGCAGGCTCGAATGGTGTTATAATATCAACTGTTACATATGTACATCGCAAATTTGAGCTTCATAGAACATTATCAACCTTGAGGTAGCATCAGAGACTTTTATTTTTATAATTTTAAATACTTATACAACTTAAATAGCTTTATTGGCGTACAACAATTGTTGACCTGCCGGCAACTAGTAAGCGAACCAGCCAACAACACTAGATCATCGGCTACATAAACGTCACCCGAAATAAATCATCGATATCATTAAGGTAAAGTGCGAAAATCGTTGGGCTTGAGAAACGCTCCTGCCTTACTCCTTGTTTAACATTAAATGAATCAGACAACTAATCAATGAACCAGACTTGATTTAAAGTATCATCATTCGTAGAAGTAAGAACATATCTACGTCCTGTCCATGGTTCAATGAAAAAGTTGAAACTGCTATTAAAATAAGAAATAAACTGCACACAGTATGGAAAAGGAACCCAACAGAATCCAATTGGGTATCGTTTAAAGGTGCACGAAACAAGGCCACATATGCAATCAAAATTTCGTTCCACTTGCGGCTTCTAAATTTGCTGGACCTAAGTATGTTTAAATTTGACTCTGTTTTTGAGTGTGATGTCATTAGATGTGTTATGAATATTAAGTCAAATGCAGCTGGAGAGGACTGTCTAGCAATTAAATTTATTAAATTTGTTTTACCTTATATATTTAAGTAGCATTCTAGCGCATGTTATCAATCATTGTATTACGACTTCCGGTTTCCCAAACGCTTGGAAAATTGCATGTGTACAACCGGCCTATTAGCATCTTGCCATAGCTCTCTATTGTTTTTGAATCATTATTAGCTGAGCAAATTAATACGCATATCCACAAACAAAATCTTATCTCCCCTTTTCAGTCAGGATTTAGGGCAAAACATAGTTGCTCAACGGCTATGCTTAAAATTCTAGATGATATTAGGATGCCTTTTGATAAGAACCAGTTAACGCTACTTTGCTTGCTCGATTTTTCAAAAGCATTTGACTCGGTGAATCATCTGATTTTATGTGATAAGCTTAAGCACTACTATGGGTTTGATGAAAATTCTGTGAAACTTTTAAAGAGCTACGTAACGGACAGACATCAAAGCTTACCTCTCGTATTCCTCAGGGTTCAATTCTTGGTCCCCTTTTATTTAGCCTTTTCATCAATGACATTTTTATGGAATGCCAGTTCGCAAAAGTGCATGTCTATGCTGATGATATCCAGTTATATCTGTCAAATAGTTTCGAATATATAGACTTATTAGCAAGCCAATTTAGCCAAGATATTTATTCCATTGAGCAGTGGTCCAAGAGAAACGGTCTTTGTCTTAACTCTGGAAAGTCGTTTGTTTTACCAATTACCAAGATGAAAGTTAACATAAAAGTTTTACCTAAGTTCGGTCTTGGTAAAAAGCTATTGGAATATGTAAATAAAATTACAAATTTATTATAAACTCCAGCCTTTCTTGCACTGATCACATAAATGCTGTTGTTTCTAAAGTTTATGTTACGTTGAGAATCTTTCGTCAAACTGCAGAATTTACCCCTGTAGGCACTAGGCGTCAACTGGCAATTCAACTGATAGTGCCTATTATTACTTACTCTGAGTTGGTTTATAATAGGCTGGACTCCATTGCCGATCATAAGATAAGAGTACTATTTAACCAGGTAACCCGATATGTGTATGGGCTAAAGAAGTTTGACCACATATCGCAGTGTAGGACAAGTGTTTTAAGATGTGAAATACAGGACTATTTAAAGGCAAGAACCTGTAGTTTTCTTTCTGGCTTATCTCAACTAAGACCCCTAATTATATTTCTGAGAAGTTAATATTCCCAAAATCTGAGCGCTCAAAAGAACTTATTGTACCAATATTTAATTTTATAACATCAACTAGACTGTTTTTCGTTAGTGCTATTAGAACATGGAATTCTATTCCTCCCATTATACAAGGCAAGTTATACAAGAGCAACTATAATAATATCTTATACTCTTATCTCTCAAATAAACTAGACTGACCGTCAACATTAGTTGAAGTTTTAGTGATAAATTAATTTTAAAATTGTACCTGTATGATTTCATTTCATTTACATGTATTTTTGACTATTTGAATTCAAGTATTTGTAATTAATTTTAGAGTTGTTTTAATTTTGTTGTGCTAAAAAAGAAGAAGATTCTTGTTGTACTAATGATTCTTGCTTAATAAATAATAAATATAATAATAAT
The DNA here is from genome assembly GCA_963971545.1 of Philophylla caesio. Lineage (NCBI taxonomy): Eukaryota > Metazoa > Arthropoda > Insecta > Diptera > Tephritidae > Philophylla > Philophylla caesio. The sequence continues at coordinate 32,740,284 of OZ020608.1, read as the reverse complement.
AATAATGTAGCAGGCGCAGGATATTAACCATATGAATTGAGAGGCCTTACGACGCTATTTTGTAAGAGAGTATATTGCGTGGAATCGTTTCAAATGAGCATGAAATATCGACAAAAAATGCATAAGTTTTCTTTTCCATGCTAAAATTTAATTGCCTGATGTCAATAGTTGAGTCACCTTTGCAAAAGTATGCTTGAAACTCATTTATGATCCTTTTATGGTTTAACATGGGGAGGCCCTTATATTTAGAAGTCACAGAGGGATATCCTTTCTTAAACATAGAAATAGTTACCGCCCCGCGAAAAGAGGGAGGATTTCGGCTTTGAGAAATATAGTTTGACAAAATCACTTCAAAGAAAAGATAGCGGGGCGAACTTGTAGAATTTGTAACTGACGCGATCTAATCCTGGTTATTATTTTTAGATCTCTTAAGGGCCCACGGTATCTCACGCATTTCAAATGGGGCCTCTAGAAAAGGATCAGTTGGCATAGCCGACTAAATACACAATTCACTATCGAAGTTAAGCAAAATAATCTAGAAATGGTTATAAAAGGGATGAGTCCGTAGTGACACTAGCCGAACATTTTTTCAGGGTGTTAACAAGCCGCCACCAATCACTAGAATTTCTTACTGTGTTAAGCATATCAATGTTTTTTATGTATACTCGTACGTAAACTATAAATGTTAATTTATTGAACATATATTAACGAATAACTTAATTTACTGAAGGACAAATGTTATTAAAAAAGGTTGATCATATTTTCCAATTTTAATTAATTCAATCTGTCTTTGTGTTGTTCATCTCTTATTATTCGCCAAAAACGCAGTAAGTCCCCTGGAATACTGTGAACACCTTCTCACTTGCAATACGAGTCTCAATCCCTTGACTGACTACCATTGTCATATGATACTATGTATGTATTAGAAATCTTAATACTTGGTTAGTCGATTAACCGAAATGCTCGAATATCACATGAATTGCATAGCTTTATTTGATAAGTCGAACACTCTCGCCTATTTGATTATCGTTGTTTTTCGACTATTCGGTTAGTCGTTGATTTCCGGTTGTTCGATTGTCATAATCATTATTATAAAAAAAAATATAAAATGCATGTGTCCATAAAAAAAATTGTGTTTTGTTATTGTTTGGCCATATAACTATTTTCTTTTTATACCTTTTATAGAAATGGTATATTAACTTTGGTCCGATGTTTCTAAGTACCAAAACGATGAGAATTATACCCATCATCAAGTATAACGATATGATCAGATATTATATTTTGCTTCATAACTCCTTTATTTAAGCAGCAAAATTCTTGAAATTTCCTCCTCTGTCCTATGTTCTAAGCCCTATTTGGCCATAAATCCTTAATTTAATCAGCTAGACACTTAAATTTAAAATCTTTTCCTTTTCCTATGATGTATGTTTTTTTAACGAGGGAAGTTTACGAAAGCCTAACCCCACCGATTTCTTCTAAATACAAGCATTTATGTTTATGTATGCTGATGATGTAAAGCTTTTTAGATCGTATCATTCTGTTGAGGAAAGGTCCTTACTACAAGTGGATTTAAATAGCATGATTAACTTTTGTGAAATAAATTACATGCCACTAAACCTTAAAAAATGTAAAGTAAAGCAGTTCAACCAGCTTCTTATGAAATATGTAACCATAACCTCGAACAAGTGTTTAACTTTGTTGATCTTGGAATTACAATGGACCCGAAATTCAATTTTAATCTTCACATAAATGTTACAGTTAACAAAGCCAAGGGTGTTTTTGCATTTGTAAAACGGTGGTCAAAAGAATTTAATGACCCTTACATCACGAAGGCTCTGTTCACAACGTTAGTGAGGCCCATACTGGAACATGGGTCTGTTGCTTGGAACCCGCGCTATCAAATTCATTCCGACAGAATAGAGTCAATTCAAAAACAATTTCTGCTTTTTGCTTTAAGGAATTTTCGTTGGGATTCTCAGTACAATCTGCCGCCATATATAAGTCGTTTAAAACTCATTAATCTGCCTACACTTGCTAGTCGCAGAGAAATGCTAGGCATTGTATTTTTGGTCAAGATACTGACAGGCTTGATCTCTAACCCATCTCTTCTTAGCGAAATAAAACTAAACGTTTCCTCCAGAATTTCAAGACATTTCCGGCCTCTCTTTCTGAAGCCATGTAAAAGTAATTTTAAGTTAAATGAGCCACTCCGTAGTTTGTGTCAGGATTTTAACACTCACTCCGGTTCTTTTGTTTTAGATCTCGACACTTAACAAACCTCTGCCTTTCGTGACTCTTCGCAACATATATGAAAAAAGAGAAAAAAAATTTTTTTTTTATTATACAAGGTGCCGCAAAAGTAATCCTCCTATCAAAAAATGCTATAAATTTTGCGACTGGCCCCTAATGCCAGTTCTGTTTTGACATTTGTGTAGTAAACACATGCGAAATACACGTTAATAAACATTGTTACGCTACACTGCTCCAGAACGCGGAATATTGTTGACTATTTATTTGACCAATAATCGGTCGGTGACTTTGGCACAACGTGAATTTCGTCGCAGATTTCCTGGCCGTCCAACGCCTACTGGTGAAACACTGCGACGTTTAGCCGCTCGCCTCGAAGAGACTGGCACAACACGAGATGCCGCCAGGCGTGGCAGACCCCGGAGTATCCGTTCTGCAGAGAATATTGCTGCTGTAGCCGAGGATGTCATGGAAGCGCCGTCGACATCGACCAAACGACGTGCCACACAAATGGGTATCAGTCGACGGTCTTTACACCGAATTTTGGTACAAGATTTGAAGATGTTTCCGTACAAAGTCCAGACGGTGCATCAGCTGTTAGCTGCTGACCGCCAATCGCGTCTAACATACGCTCAAGCCATCCTTAATCACCACCAAGAGGAAGATGATTTTTCATCAAAAATAATCATGAGTGATGAGGCCCATTTCCATCTCAGCGGGCACGTAAATAAGCAAAACTTACGCTTCTGGGGCACTGAAAATCCGCGTGTAACCCACGAAGAGCCAGTACACCCGCTCAAAGTCACTGTATGTTGTGCTGTTTTCGCTGGAGGAGTCATCGGACCTTTTTTCTTCGAAGACATCGCGGGCCAAACGGTTACTGTGAATGGTGAGCGCTACAGAGCAATGATCAACGAGTTCTTTTTGCCGCAACTTGATGAATTGGGATTGGAAAACATATGGTTCCAACAGCACGGTGCAACGGCACACACTGCACGTGCCACAACCGATATGCTGAAGGATGCATTTCCCGGGCGCCTAATCTCCCGTTTTGGCGATTTGCACTGGCCAGGAAGATCGCCTGATTTGACCGCTCCAGACTTCTTTTTGTGGGGCTTTTTGAAGTCGAGGGTTTATGTCAACAAGCCTCAGACTCTTGCAGCTCTTAAAGACAATATCCATCAAGACAATATCGCCGGAAGTTTTGCCCAAAGTGATGGAAAATGCCATAAAAAGGGCTCAAATGACAATCAACTGTGGCGGCGGCCATTTACATGACATCATATTCTCGACTTGATGTAAAAAAAATTAAAAGACCAAATAAAAATAATCCACAAGAAGAATCAAACTTTTTCATTTTTTCTTTAAATTACAGCCAAAAAACATCGGAAGTTTACTTTTGCGCCACCTTGCATATCCGTGCGTCATGCGGATGCGCCCCTAGCGTCGGTCGGGCGGGTATGGAGGGATAAAACCGTTGGGATTATTATTATATGTATATATTTCTGCTGTACTAAATATGTATATGTTTTTGTAAATACAGTGATATTGATTTTAATCATTGTTTGAGATCAGTTTTAAATATTATTATATGCTACAGTATATTTAGTGAAAAAAGCAATACCTCAAGTAAAAATTTAATACATCACCCATACCTTTTTAAGGGAGTCAGATTTATTCCTTATCTTGATCAAAATGCGATCTACAACAAATTAAAGCTTTAAGTGTGTTATCCCGTAACCTGGACCTAAATATGTTGCATTGAAAAAAAATGGAGAAGCAAGCCTCAACACTTGTTTGTTGGATTGTCGACAAATAGTAAAATGCTTTCTATAGGTAAATGCCTTTATCGCCCCATTACAAAAATTATCAATTTCTTTTATCAAACTTTCTCACTCTCTCGGCACTTTCGAGTTGTCCGTTAATGTTTGATACAATTTATATTTGAGACTTACTGCCTTTTCCATCTCAACTTCCTGGTCGTTAGTGTTATTAATATCATAGCAAGGCTGATTTTCTACATCAAGGAGGATATTCTCCACCGACTTTATAATGACAGGAACATTAGAATCTTAATAAAAGTCATATATAAGATCATATAAGAGTACATATATGTGTCAAAGATGACTCGATACGGATATAATTTAATGAATATAAATGTTTATTTAAAAGAATAACGCGCTCTCGATAGACTCCGCTTACAGCTCGGCCTCTCCTGACCACTCGTCCGTATTCGGACGACACCTGGCCATCTTCTTCGCTGATGTCGAGCTCGGGACCCGAAATACACCATGGCTTGATGTGATCGCTGCTCATTATGTTGCAATATCGTCGCTGGGTGACTGTGTTGTCAGGCAAGTCCTCCACTACATATCGATCGTAATTCAACACCTTGGTTATGACATACGGACCCTTGAATGCTGGATCGAGTTTGTGGGACTGGCCAGTTGCTGTGGAGACATAGTCAATACATACCAGATCGCCCACTTCGTAACTATGTGGTTGTTTTTTTTTTTTTTTTTTTTTTGTAATTCATATCTTTTATTGCGATCTGTATTTACATTAAACAATATTTAAAACTTATTACTAAATAAAAATAATCATGAATGGAATACACCCAGTGGTGTAACCATATATTTTTCGCAGGTGTTCAATATTAGTGGAGGTCTGATATTGATTTCCTTTTTAGTCGGCGGAAAGATACTGTATGAGAAGTGAGTGTAGAAATAAGGGGATTTGGGTGCTCATGAGTTTGTTGTTGGTGAGACAAGGCGTGCTTTTTTATTTCAGAAGCAACAGTAGGGATTTTTAGATCATGGTGTATTTGGTTGTTTGTGATATAATACGGAGCGTTCACAATCATTCTAAGAGTTTTTGATTGGAACCTTTGGAGTATTTCTATATTTGAGGTTGCTGCAGAGCCCCATAATTGTATTCCATATGTCCATACCGGTTTTAGAACACATGAGTAGAGTAAGAGTTTATTGTTAAGTTAGACTTGAGATTTTGGGTTCAGTAGCCAGTGTAATTTTCTGAGCTTCATTTCCAGTGCTTTGCGTTTGGTGAAAATATGAGTTTTCCACGTAAGCTTGCTGTCGAGGTGCATGCTTAATATTTTGTCACATCATGCTGTGGAATGTCCACGTTATTGAGTTTAACGGGCGGGCAGGTTTTACGTTTAAGGGAGAACGTAACCTGGGCAGACTTTGTCTCATTTGGCTTAATTCGCCAATCTTTCAGCCATTGAGTTATTTTGTTTAGGCCGTTTTGGAGCTTTAGCGAAGCCAGTTCTGGGAGAGTATCCGTAGCGAGAACCGCAGTATCGTCTGCAAATGTGCCAACGATTGCTTCGTCGGTTGCTGGTAAATCGTAGGTGTATAGCAGATACAGGATGGGACCCATGACACTGCCTTGAGGTACACCAGCTGAACTTTCGTGGAGTTCAGACTGCTCTTCGCCTTGCTTAACAAAGAAAAATCGATTTCTGGGGTAGGACTCGATGAAGATGTAATAGTTTATGGGGAGGGTATTCTTTATTTTGTAAAGTAAGCCGTCATGCCATACTCGATCGAAAGCTTGAGATATATCGAGAAATGCAGCTGTGCAATACTTTTTTTGTTCGAATGCAGTGTGAATGCAATTTACAAGCCTGTGCACTTGCTCGATTGTGCTGTGTTTTTTTCTGAAACCGAATTGGTGATTAGGAATAATCTTTCGTTCTTCTATTAACGGCATCAATCTCTTGAGGAAAAGAGTCTCCATAATTTTAGAGGTGATGGGTAGTAAACTAATTGGGCGATATAATTCAACTTTGTCTGCATTTTTTCCTGGTTTAGGAATCATTTTTACTTGGGCAACTTCCCATTGGGGTGGAAGGAAACCTGACGTAAGTATAGCGTTATAAATAAAAGTCAGTAAAGTGATTCCTTCTTCTGGGAGCTGGTTTAGGATTTCCGCAGTAATTAGGTCATAGCCAGGAGCCTTCTTAGCTTTGAGTTTTTTGATCGCTTCCTTAACTTCAACTTTTGAGAATTTTTTTATGGGTAGGTCCATTTGGTGGTTTGGCATGTTTTTCGTCGTATCTCTTCTTCCAACGCTTTCGTTCTTCGATTATGTTCATCACTGCTATCTGTCTCTTCTCATCTATGCTGATTTCGGTGGAGTCGATATTATCATGAATCGCTTGAATCACTCGATTTCTAGAAACGTCTCGTGGATTGAAATTGAAAATGAGCTCGTTTGGACAGAACTTGGTTACTTGGCTGTGACATTGTGAGTTAACTGCCCATTGGATTATTGGCAAAGTCAAGTCCCAATCTCTTCCGGATTTGGAGCTACATTTTATTGCGCTGAGTATCGTCCGGTTGACCCGCTCTGCTTGACCATTGGCCCGTGGTGTTCCCACGGCAGTCTTAACATGTTGGATACCGTATTTGTTAACAAACTCTTGGAACAGTTTGGATGTAAAAGCGGTACCTTGGTCCGACACGATGCGCAATGGTTGTCCAAAAGTTGCCCTAGTTTCTGCTAACGCTCTTATAACTGGCTCTGACCTAGTGTTTCGCGAAGGTTTCAGCACAATGTACTTGCTGAAACTGCAAACTATTACCAGTATATGGATGTTGCCTCGACGACTTTTAGGGAACGGACCCAGATGATCAACATTAATACTTCTTAACGGAATAGGTAGGACCTTAATGATATGCAATCGACCCTCCGGTCTTCCCCCTTTTGCCTTAAAATAACAGCATTCTTCGCACGCGTTAATATAGGTCTTCACATATCGCCTAATGCGCGGAAACCAAAAATGTTTCCCAATTCGTTCTATTGTCTTCTCGACGGCAAAGTGTCCAACGTTATCATGACATGCTTTGGTTATAGCCCGTGGAATAACCAATTTGCGGTTTGCATTAACGTTTCGATATACACGCCCATTTTGCAATTGATAATCGGTATGGATCTGCTTCTCGTCTTCGCCATCTGGTGGACAATTATTTTTCAATACCTCTGCAATTTTCTTCACCTTCTCATCTTGGATTTGCATAGCATATATCCAGTCGTTGTTGACATCGTCTGATTTAATATTCATAACTTTCTCTGCCAGTCGACACTTCGCTTGCTGGCTGTACTTTAGCTCTACTAAGCCCGTCGACATGTGCCATTTGTGCACCTGCCCGATGAATGCATTTGAAGTCAAATTCTTGGAGCTTGAGCCACCATCTAGCTATGCGCGGCTGAAGAAGTGTCGTTTCCTTAGTTGCAGCTACGGCGTTGCAATCGGTGACCACCACAAACGGCCTTCCCAGTAGATATACTCTAAATCGCTCCAAAGCTTCGACGATCGCCAGTACCTCCAACTCATGGCTCTACATACTCTGTTGCACTGCATTGGCGACTGAGGTATTGTACTGGCTTTAGACCTGCTTCTTCACGTTGCAACAATACCCCTGATAAACCATGGCTACTTGCATCTGTATGCACCTCATGTGTCTTCTCGTTGTTAAACATTGCCAACACTGGATCACCTGTCAATGCCGTCTTTAACTCGTCGAATGCTCTTTGCTCCTCTTTACCCCAGATGAATACCTCGTCCTTCTTTAGTAATTTGGTCAACGGTTTTGATATGATGCTATAATCTGGGATAAATCTCCGGAAAACCCTTACCTTCACCGCTTACCATGTGCCCCAGGAAGTTGACTTTCTCAGCCAAAAATGTACATTTTGACGGCCGTAATGTCAGCCCGGCAGCCCTCACCGCTCTCAAGAATTCTTCGAGAATCTCGATGCCTTCCCATTCAGTTGCAGTTGCGATGATCACTTCGTCTACATAGGTTATGACCTTTTCTCGGTGCTGAAGTCCTCTTACTAAATTGACCACCATCTCCTGGAACACCATGGGTGCATTAACTAACCCAAAAGGCATGACTTTATGTTCGAAAAGGCCATCCGGAGTCAAAAATGCTGTGTACGGTCGACTCACCTCCTTCAGTGGTATCTGGTAGTAACCTGCTGTCATATCCAACGTCGTAAACCACTCGTTACCACCCATTCGCGCCAACTGCTCCTCCACAATTGGCATGGGAAACTGCTTCTTTACGGTCACTGCATTTAGAGCCCTGAAGTCGACGCACATTCGATCTTCACCATTCGCCTTTTTAACTAAAACAACTGGCGCTGCATGTGGTGACGCGCTCGGTTGAATGATGTCGTGATCTATTAGCTCCTTGATTATCGATGATAACACCGGCCTTTGGGTTAACTGTACTTGATACCTCTTACCAACAAACGGATTTTCTGTTGTGACTTTGATTTCCATTTCGTTGGTATTACATATGTCACTTATAAAAGCTGTTTATATATTATGCGATAAGAGAGTATCATGTCTACAACGAAAGGCACACCATCAATATTCATAATGTTTGAAGTACAATTAGAATAGCGGGTATCTTCATACATACATACATATATGTACATATGCATGTATGTACTTATGTACATCAATAAATTCACAAACAATGTTTAAATTGCACATACAATTTTGTGCACACTTCGCGCTTCGAGTTGTGCTAAAAACTGGCTACTTTGCATCCCTTTTAAATGAATACCTGCCAAAAAACCTAATCCCGAAATTTCTCTAGAAATCGATATGGTACTTAAAATAAATTAAAATTATGACTGAACATTTTAATTAATATTGTATTATTTGTTTTCTTGTTGTGTCACGCACAATAAGAGTCAAGATAATGCTATTGTACAATCATGCTTTGAACACTTTGAATACAGCAAGCGACAGACAGCATCTGTCAAATATTAAAATACACACGTTCTTATGGGCACAGTTATTAAGACAACAGCACGACTTCACGACAGCAGGCTTGCAGTTGTCGTTGTCGCCAAATTGAAACCATTTATAATTTTGCTGTAGTGCTCCCACTAATAAGTATGTGAAATGTTAAATTGATCAAGGCTTTAACAAGTCTTACTTTATTTAACTAAGAAAGGCATATAATAGCTCTGTTATTTAATATGCAATAACAATAAATCATTTGAAACAAATGAATCGACCTTTTTACTTATTATTTCAACAAAAAAATTTCACTTTGAACTAAATATTATAATTCTTTAGAAGTGAAATATTTTAATGTGACAACAACAAATGAGCAGTTTAATATGTCGCTGACGTCTTCCAATTATTCAAGAAGCTGGCTTTAAGACGACATTTGCAGACAAGGAAATTTCGCTGTCGTTACGTCGCGAAGTGCAGTCGTCTATTTGTTTAAAGCATCATGTTTAACAAAATTGGTGCTCAGCAAGGCAAATTCATTCTAGGTCAAGAACCAATTACAAAAGATTAAGAGAACAATTCAATCGCCATATTGTGTACGAAAACAGCAAACTTACTGTGACGTATACCTGCCCATGAACATTTTACATAATCGCTTGTTCGTGACAATTGAGAAAATTAAATACAAACAAGTAAAAAAGGCTATGCCGAAGGCTTCATACCTTTCATAACACTGTCCAACAAATGAAGACTTTTTGAATGGAACAGAATAGCGAGCCCATAATTCTGAAAGGGTATGTTGAGTAGATCATTTTTGTAGAACAAACTTATGGTCCAGCACGTCTGAGTTTTTTTTTACAGTGGGTCAAAGTTTTCATTTTTTGGTCGAAGGGAGCATTATACTATATAAAAAAATTGTTGGTAGATAATGTCTGAGGGAATTCTTATGGTCAGAGTTGTATTGTGGAATTGTATGAGGATTATTTTTGTGGAAGATCTTAACCCTCTAACTGGTCTCTTTATGGGTCAATTTGCCCCTTTTTTTCGAGAAAATCAAAAAATATCCTTTAAAAAAGGACATTTAAGGATTAAAATATTCTACGAAAATGTTTGGCGGAAAATTTCAGTGGGGGTCACCAAAAACACCATTGTTGTAAATAAAGCTCTTTACGATTAATTGGCAAAATTACACGCCAACTTCTATAAAAAAATTATAATTTTTTTTAATAGTGGTTTATTATAGTATGCACATATTTATTTTTGTGCTTCAGCAGTAGTATGACAATGGATTAAAGATTAAACTTAATATGCTTTCCTGTATTTAGCTTGACGTGGATGTTCCGATGTGTCAAGGTTTCTGTAAGCCCCATACGAATTCAGCAAGCATTACACTTTGGGATTTCCCTTTGAATCTTTGTTCCAATACCTTTATATCCTGATGAAACCTTTCACCGTGTTCATCTGAAACCGCTCCAAGGTTTTTATTTAAAAAAATTGAGATGAGAGTGCAGAAAATGCAGCTTTAGTGACATCTTAACGCCAATATTGTTAAAACCGATTAGCATGCTTTCAATATTTTCTGCATAGTTTTGTGCTTTTGAGTTTCCAAGGAATTCTGATATAACCAGCTGCATAAAGTCAAATGCTGTCTTTTGCATATCCGACAGATGACCATAAAATTCTTTATCTTGTAATAATTTTCTTATATCGGGTCCAACGAGCATTCCTAGAAAAGCTAATTTACATTAAATGAAATAAATTATTTCTTAAAACCGTATTTTACCTTCTTTTAATTTTGCTGCAGATAATCTGGGGAAAATTGTTTGAATGCGTTTGAAAGCATTTCCTTGTGTATTTAAGCTTTTAATAAAATTTTTCACCACGCCCAACTTAATATGCAGCGGTGGAAGTATGACCTTATCTTTTGGGACAAGGGATTCATGGATTACATTTAAGTCACCAATAATATTTTCTTTACGTTCTTCGAAATATTTAATATGATAATGGCTGCTGGTAGCACGTGGATCCCATTTACAAAGAAAGCACATATATTTTGTGTATCCTGTTTGCATTCCAGTCAATATTGCAATCATTTTGAAGTCTGCGCATACTTCCCATTTATATTTAGAGTATTCAAATTTATTTAAGAGATTTGAAATATTTGCCTCCTTTTTTGTGGAATACGCAACCGGTATTGATGGATGCTGATTTCCATTGTGCAGTAAAACTCCTTTTAAGCTGTGTTTTGAACTATCTATAAATAGTCGCCAAGCGGAAGAGTCCAGTGAAAGCTTTAGATATTTAGGCTTTTACCAAATTCCTGTTTTTTCAATCTGGAACATAATATTTCAGCTTTCTCTTTTGTTAGTCCTAAATCTCTTACAAGATCTTCAAAATAAGCTTGGTCTATCAAATTAGGACATATGTTTAAACCATCAGGAGGCAAGTAACTTATAACTGATATGTTTTCAACCGCCGCTGTTATTTCTGTATTGGCGTATGTCATATTGGCCGAAAATGTATGTGTAGGCGGTTGAGGCACCGGAACACCTTCACAGCGCACTTCTGGTAAAATGACATTATTTGTTGCTTCGTATGTCATTATCGCGTTGTGCCTTTGGCTTCTACCAAATTTGTAATTTACGCAGAAATAGCATGTATCTGATTAGTGATCTTCAGGTTCAATCCATATAATAGGCGCAGAAAAAGGCAGCGCCTTAGTACCGCCTTTGTACCAGGTCAAAAGACCACTTTCGGAAGTAGTACATACAGTTTTTGGTATCCAAGCTTCACATAAAAATCGTATTCCAAAGAAAAGAAAATATGGTTCTTCAATTGTAGGGAATATCTTCTGCTTTGATGGTGCGTAAAATGTCCACAAATAAAACAAAACCAATCTCTTAATTTGCAAACAGAATCCGCCATGCTTATTTAAGCTTTAATTGTTCTTTTTTTATATTAATTTTAGTAAAAATCACACCCGATATGTACTGCTTAGTAGCTCAATTATGCTTAATTTTATCACACCCGATTTGTAAGTCACAGCTGATTTGTAAGTCACAGCTGACTAGACGCGAGAACTCAGTGTTTGGCCCGGCCGAACTTGACGACGTTTTCACCTGCTTTGTATATGTTGGCGTGTAATTTTGCCAATTAATCGTAAAGAGCTTTATTTACAACAATGGTATCTTTGGTGACCCCCACTGAAAATTTCGTTTCATTTCTCAGGAAAAAAAATTAGTTTTATTTGCAAAAACGCGGACTGCACAATGAATTTCGACTTTAAATAAGTAAAATGTATGGAATAACAGTGCATATATGCCTTACAATTATATTTGTGTCGTGGGATGATTTATTGTTTAATCTTTACACATATATTTAATAATGCAAAATTGCAAGGGTCTAGCTGATTAAATGAAGGATTTATGGCCAAAAATGCAATATCTCAACTATCGGTTGTTTGCCAGCTATATGTTATAGTTATCTGATCTTAATGATTTTCATTGCTAAAATTGTTCTCATAATAGCTATTATTTGAACCAAATTTCAAGACCTTAGCTCCTTTAATGGAGATATTTTCGTGCTAAATGAAATATCTGAACAATCAGTTGTATGGGAGCTATATGTTGTTTATCTTTGATCTATATGATCACTATTTCTATCACTACTTCTATAGAGCTTCCTTCGGAGCGGGCCTTCTTGCAAAATTTGAAACCTTAGACAGATAGACGGACATACTTAAACCGACTCAGCTCGTCACGCTGATCATATCGGTATACTTTTTGATGGTTTTAACTCTTATCGTTTACAAACATCGGACCAAAGTTAATATACCCTTTATTATGTGTTTACTTACAGCTCTATTCAAGATTGACAATTTATCAAGATTTTTCTATTCTATGTCAAAAATAAAAAGCTCTTTTCTTGATAAACTGTCAAGATGTCAAATGCTCTTGACAGATAAAAAATCTGTTTTACTCTTTGTGTATAGTTGTGAAAATTAATTTATTAGAAGGAAGAAGATATTTTACTTTTATTGTTATTGTTTGACGAAGAGGAAAATTGCGAAAATAGAGATCGCACGAATTACATGTGTTGAGCTTCGGCTCACGAAAAAAAACAAAGTTTAATTTTGCTTTACTCGTTTATTGGTTCTTCAGAACTGGACTACTTACAAGCTAACAGTATTATTTATAACAATATTATGCTTATTCTACGTTTATTCTACGTTTATTGTGATTATTATGTATTTCTTAAATATTCTGCTTATTATGTATTCTGCATTTATTCTGCTTATTATGTATTCTATTTATTATTGCTTATCCATTGATTTCGCAACTGGATAATTGCGAAATCATTGGTTCGTTTACCTCTTGCAATTGCATATGTTAAATTTGGAAAAGTGCAAGGTAAGCAATATTATCTTGTTGCTACCTTGCCCAGTTAATAGTCGGAATGTAAGTTGGCGGTGGAGTTGACGTAACTCACGCGTTACTAAAGAAGTTTACGAGATGCTAGTGATCCATTATCGTTGAGTGATAACACGTTTATGCAAAATTTTCGTTTGACTCGTGACACGTTTGGTCGTGTTTTACATATTATTTTACAAATTAATGACTAATATGTGAAATACCTACGATGTAGAAGAATCTATTTCTTGAATAATATAAAGTAAATAGAAATCAGCTTTTTCTGCTTCATTATATTGTTCACCACACATGTGGGGAAAAGCCCTGCAATCTGAAGCTTTACGTTTTATCAAGGTTGCCACAGAATAACAAAGAGCTTCTTGCTTGATAAAAAACTTGATAAATTATCAATATTTTGTTAATTTGTAAAGTGCACAGAATATAGCTGTTAGTGTGTTTTAAATAAAAATTAAGGGCGCAGTATTTTATTGTTTAAACTCACACAATACCAAAGACAGAAATATTGAATTTTTTACCTTTCCTAAGGATGAAATATTTCAGCATAGGAAATGGGTACATATGTATTTGCCGGCGCGATGTAAATGTAAATCATGCAAGAATATACAGTAAGCACTTTCTTCCAGAGGTCTTGGAAAGATATACAAAGCTTGGAATAGGTACACTTTCCTTTTGCTATTAAGGAACAATTTTGTACTGAGTTAACATCTATAGAACTCGCGAAATACAGAGAGTATGAGCCAGGTGCTGTACCGAGCGTTACCGCTGAAGGTGAATTAAATGGTGCTGGTTGGGCGACCAACACGCTTGTTGCGGAACTGCTTAGAAAAGTGACCGAAAACGAAGACGTGGCTGATGCTAGTAATGCGAGTTGCACTGAAAACGAAGATGCAACTGGTTCCAGTCCGGCGCAAACTCTTGACGATACACTCGCTTTTGCAAAATAAAATGAGTTAGCAACTGTATGAGCTTCTGAGCAAGTTCTTATGGAAAAAATAGGCAACTCGAAGCACATTTGTAAGTACTTACATACATATGTATATGACAGAGTATTTGCTTACAGTGAGTGAAGAGGTGTTTTTTTTAGTGCTCCCTTGTAAATTGTAAATTCACGCAAGAAAGTGATTGTTGCAGAGATAAAACTGTGCATATCTATCAAAAAGCACTGCGGGAACGCGACCACGTACTTTAAAATGCGGAGATATAGCGTAGACGGCGGTTGAATCTCATTTTAATAGCGCAGTTACCCACCGACGTAGCGACGGCCAAACGTGTCAGCTGACATGACCTATCTTTATTTGTGAATATTGCTGCACAACATTAAAAAAATTTAAAGTTCAACAACCAATTACTTTGCCCTTTTCTGTGCCTATGACTTGGCATCATCAGACATATCATAAACAAGACGATTGGTATTTTTGCAAAACAAACGTGTCAGGTCACAATTTTAAATCGAGGAAAAAAGTAAAGTATGCGAATGTTGTAACGGTTACAAAACCAAAATACTTAAATGCCGAAGTGCCTAGAAAAAGTTTAGTAGCGGAAGAATTCCTTCCTTGTAAATCAAAATCAACGGAAAGGCATTTGGTTTCAAATTCTGATTTCGCCGATCTCGTGCGTGATTTGCATTTATTGAAACGAGAATCTGAAGTCCTCGGTTCACGACTAAAGCAGTGGAATATTTTCAAATAACATCGGGTAGAAAAAGTGACCGCACTTTGATACTTATAGAAAGTTTTAAAACTGATTGCAATGACTTTGATCTAGTACATTGTGTAAATGTACCCAAATTATTTTCGGCTTTAAATTATAATTATATTGCAGATGAATGGCGACTTTTCATTGATGGATCGTGTAAAAGTATGTACCAAAAAAAATTCATTCGTGTTCCCTTAATGAAGTCTGTAATGTCACCCTTAGGTTTAAAAGCTGTGTTATTACACAATGAAAATCTCTTACCATCAGTTCCAATCGCGTATGGGGTTAACAAGAAAGAAACGTATGAAATGATGGAAAAAATTGTACGGTTGATCGACTATGCCAAGCATAAATGGAAAGTCATCGCTGACTTAAAAGTGTTGACAATTTTATTTGACATGCAAGGTGGCTACACAAAATATCCTTGCTACCTTTGTGAATGGGATAGTCGGGCATCCAATCGCTATGATCGCAAAGCCTGGCCATCTCGAGAGTCACATCAGATAGGTAGGAAAAACGTTTTAAGCCTCCCATTGGTAAAATCTGAGGATGTTATCTTACCACCACTACACTTAAAGCTGGGATACATGAAACAATTTGTAAAGAAATTGGATGTTAATAGCGAAGCTCTTTTTCATCTTATAACTCTCTCTTTGCAAAATTAAGTGAAGCCAAAATAAAAGCCGGTATAAATTAATTTGTTTTCATACCTACATACTTGTTTTTTATTACTTTTATAATATGTGTATATAGGTATTATCATTGGACCTCAAATTCGCAAAATTATGAGCGACGTTACCTTTATGAACAAGTTAAGCTGTGTTGAGAAACGTGCATGGATAAGATTTTTGTAGCGGTATGTGATAATTTCCTTGGGAACAACAGAAGCGACGACTACATCACGGTTGTAAACGAATTTTTATGTGCATATGGTGAAATGGGTTGCAACATGTCGATAAAAATGCATTTCTTGCATTCGCATTTGGACTTCTTCCCACATAATGTGGGCCAGTTTAGTGATGAACAAGGCGAACACTTCCACCAAAAAATGGCTACGATCGAAAAACGTTTCGAAGGAAAAAACAAAATAAATATGATGGCAGAATGTTGCTGGTCAGTACAACGCGAAACTGACGATGCTGACCTAAGGAAAAAACGGTCAAAAAAGCACTTTTGATCTATGTATATATTTTCATTTAATAATATTTATTACTAAATTAAGTTCGTTGTAAATTTTTGCAAAAATTTCGTTCTTATAAAAAGTAAAATAACTCAGTATTTATTGTATTATAATTTTATGCAAAAACATACATACATATGTATGTATATATAAATCAATGGCAACAGTGTATAAAAGTGAGCGAACTAAACAAAAAGAAGCGAGTTGTATGCAATGAGAGAACAGCTGATTTCTACGCTAAGGCTACGGTAATGAGTTTTTGTAAAAATGAGATTTTACCGCCGTCTACGCTGTGCTACGTACAAGTTCGTGGGTAACTGCGCTATTAAGCGTCATACTCGACCTATATAAGAGAGCATTTTTAGAGCGCAATTTATATCTAACAAGCCCTGAATGCAAGGGAACGCAAACGGCAGCAGCAAGGCGAATTTATCAAGGTGGTGGTGAGCGTATATAAGTAAAAGGCGTTCATGTATTTTTTTTTGCTTTGCTGGTCTGAATGTCAAATTTCTGTAAGTGATTTACATCGCCATCCAATCAGAACGAAGCCCTTTGACATTCAGTCCAGCAAAGCGAAAAGACCAGCTGGCTCCTTAGCACCACCTTGTTAAATTCGCCTAGGGCAGCAGTAGAAAACAAAAACAGGTATGAATATAAAGAGAGCGAGAGCGATGAATTTATTTTCGAAGAAAAACATTATTTTTCCTATCCATTTTCGTTTGAAAAAATGGAAAGCTGACCTAAAAGTGGCAGAGAAATCTCGTTCGTTTAGCAATGGTAATTCGCACAGAACTTACAAATCTTCGTTAGTCTTTATTTGCATTTGAACAGAAAATATTTAAATAAATACCTACTTTACCTATGAAAATCCTGAAAACTTCCAAAAATCTTATTCCGCATTTTCAATAATGAACATAATTCCGTATTAACAAAGACCATTTTTTAATTAAAGTCAAAACAAATCAGAAATGACACAGTTTTGATGGGTACACATTAAAAAAAAAGTGAAGCCAATTATGCCTATTCTAATTTCCACATGAAAGACTTAACTTTTTGCTACAATTAAAATATTTTTTTTTTTACAAATTGGCTGCTTGGCTTTCAAGAATGCATATATGTATATACATCTTCATGCAAAACAAAAGTAAAATTGTAGTAGATTTGGTCCTTTTAGTTACTGAGTTCCACGAAGGCTCCAATTTTGTACAAAAACTAGTTTATTCAGAAGAGTTTTTCACGAAATTAAATTGTACGGACATTCCGATTAGATTATATTTTAAAACTATAATGATGTACTGAATATAAAGAAGTTTTTTCTGCTTAGGGGATTTTTCTTATGGTTTTGTGTTTTATTTAAATTGATTTAGGTCTGTTATGTTTTTAGTTTCAGATACTGCCAAGGTAACACCATAGTAATGAAGTGCAATAATTAAGCTAGTATATTGTTTTTGAAAGTACTGCCTGCGGATTAGGCGCGAGAGAATATATCCGCAGTAGGCATGCTTGTCGTAAAAGGCGACTAAAATCCCTTTGGTGTATGTGTCCCGATTGGCAGTCATGCGTCTCGGGAAGTAGGAGGCTGACGGGAAAAATTACCTCTAAAATACCAACCAACCCTGCCAGTTAAGGACAAAACTGCACAGTATGGCAATGGCACAACGAAAGGATTGTGATACTCCAGGTGATACCCACGCATGTGGAAATCCACCCGCAGTTGCGGCGAGGCCACGGATTCTGGAGGCCCCAACCATTGCTAAAGTCTCCTGTGTCATAGACCACGAGCGCATCCTGGAGGAGAGTCGAAAAGTAGTGCCAATCCTCTCTTCTTCAGAGTCGAAAGGGGACCCACCTCTTGCAGGGGATGCGTGTCGGGAGCAGCTCGATGCCAACGACCCTCCAATGACGGAGAGAGTCCTCTTTCAAAAACCCAGAAGAGGAGGAGAAGGAGGATTATGGCGAAACGCGAGCAGGGGAAACCCTCTTGTGTGGCCAGTCAGACTTCTGTTTCTGCATCTAGCCTAGGTCTATTGAGGTTACTCCAGAAAATCAGCTGGCGGGCGCTGCAAAAAAAGGAAAACTGCGTCGACACCCACAAGTGCTTGCCCCAATTCAGATCTTGTACCGAACACTCAGGGACAGCGGTGGAAGAGGGCGGTATCAGCCAGACAGACCTATAGCGGCACGAACCCCTCGCCTAAAAACAAGGAAGGTACTGACGCAGGGTTGGTAGAGGCAAAACCACCCCCGCCATGCCCTTGCCAAAAGAAAACCTCCAATTACGTCAGGAGGTCTGGGGGCCCGGTCAACTTATTGTGAGACCGTGAAACGCCCTCAGCTGGTTGCCGTAATAGGGAGGGCGGATTCGACACGGCAGATGACTACTGCAGAAGTAAAACACTGCAAAAGCCATCTGATCCGAGCCGTCATTGCCTCCGGTCCTGCAGCCTATGCCCGTGGGTATGAGGAGAGGGATGGAACCATTAACGTGAAATGCCTCTCCCAAGCAAACGGGTTGGCTCAAGGCTGTGGTGCAAAGAATCCCGCCCATAGGAGGAACACGATTCACTGTTTACAGTGAAGAGTGCAAGCCTCTGAGAGAAGCGCTCTGCTGGATTCCAGATTTCAAGGCTGCAGATGTGCTTTCCTGTTTCCATGCCCAAAATCCGGGAGTAGACACCAAGCACTGGCGGTTCATTTCTCACAAAAAGAGTAGCAAGCGGGAAGGTAAATTACTTGAATACAGAATTTGCAAATTAAATTACAAACAACAACCACAGAAACAAGTAAAATAGCGGCAGATCAGTTGCTCTTGTTTGTATTTGGTTTGTTTAAGGTAGATGAAATAAACACAACAGCCAACTCGGCTAGCGTAGCACAATATGTAGCGAATTGGCTCTGCAACTCCGAGCTCCCGGCTTCAAAGCCTGGGAGAAGTGGTTATGAAAAATAAATTTAATTAATTTAATAAAAAGAAGTCTGATGAGGAAAAGTGGTGATTTCCGAAATAGTTCTATAATTTCTACCATTAAAAAACTGTTGTTGTTTTTTCACAAAAATCTTCCATAAACTGGCCTTGAGCTCAATAAAAATTGTAAAATTTATTATTATTTTAAGGTAAGGAGATTTTAAATAAGTCGACCAGCACTAGTTTAATTTCATAGCCAGGCTTGATGGAGTTCCAGACCAGCGTAAATTTTTGACCGAAATGGCGTATTGTTGGACCAGATCTCCTCCTTTTCTGAATGCCATATCTTAGATATGACACAGTTGTTGAGCAAGGGTAAGTTTGGGTTGATGCTTTTAAGACGCCGGTAACTGCCACTGCATACATAAATATTTGCATTTGTATTTATTATTTGTGGAACACCAAAATACACATATTTTAATGCAGCTAAAGGTTTAATAGATACACATGTTCATATACGAGTATACAAATATCTACTTTTTCTTGTGTGAACTCTGTGCATATGTATTGATTGCCATGGGTCTAGTCCTTTACCCAAAAACGATAAGCATCAACAAGTAAATATTTACTCGTTAGGCAAATGCGCTTTTTTGAGTCTACGCTACATTTCGGTCGATGTCAATACTCGTACCACACATACATACATATGTACATAGATATATATTCACACAAATTGCTAAAAGAGAAATATTGTTTTTGAATAAGTCGCTTATGGCGTTTCAAAGTATTTTTTATTTTTTTTTCATAAACCTATGTACTCGTTGTACATGCACAGGAAAGGATGTGCCGTCCTCAAGCGGTTTTATAAGCATTAAATGTTACTACATACTTATGATGAAAGATGATTGCAGAGACTTAGGATACAAACAAGCTAAAGAAGAGATTTACTTCCTTTCTTTGGAAAAATAAAATGAAAAATATTAAGGTACACACAGCCTTCCGCAAAAGTGAAGGTACAGCAAATAAATTTTTGAAAATAGTGTGTTCCGTTTTTTTAATGAAATTAAAATAAAATTTTCTTAACGTATTTTCAACAACAACAAATAAACTTATAATCCATATAGAAAAAAACAAAATTCAATACCTAAGAAAATTCAATACTAAAGTCAAGGTACACTTAAAAATATATATAGACAGTTGACAGCATTTTTAACTGCAACAGTGCGGTTTTCCGATTAAACAGGTAGCAGAAGCAGGGTTGATATTTTGATTTTTTTCATTTGAAGAAGATCGAAGCTGTCCTACATACTTATGTCAAAGTTTGTTTAATAAAGGGCACTGTTACAAGGTCAATATACATATATCTCGATATTTGGATCATGATTCATATTGATGGATTAATGGATTGCGCACAAATGCCACACATTTAATATTTATCAAGCTGTGTGGTTCGAAATATGTACATACAGTAAAAATATTGTTCAGTAAGACAGTTTTAAAGTGTGTTTAAATATTTATTTTTATTGAAAATCAATTCAGTACTTCAAGCATTTTTGTAAAATGAAATCACATTTTGTAAAATATTTACAGTATTTAATATAAATTAATTCGTTTTACAGCGTCCCAGAAGTATATGCGTCAAAAGTGTATGTAAAAAAGATTCAATCAGTAACGTGTAGGATATCCACGGTGCTTAAGTACTTGTCTTAACCTATAAAGCATGTAATTAAATAGTTTTTCCGTATCCGCCGACGTAATCTTATTCCATTCGTCTTTTATTACACTTTTTAACTCTTCCTTGCTCGTGATTACGTGATTTCGAAGAGCACACAGATGCTCTATCGGATTAAGATCCGGAGATTGCAGAGGTGTTTTCAGTAATTTTGAAGCTTTATAGAGGAGCCATAGCTTGACTATCTCAGCAGTATGCTTTGGGTCTATGTCTGGTTGGAAAAAATACGTACTCGATTACCCCCTAATTTTTCAGCACTTTGTCTTAAATTTGGTTGAGAATCTTTAAATAAGCAAATCTGTCCATAGTAGACTCAATAAATTCGAACTCCTCCAGCTGCCATACATCCCCAAATCATCACTCCCCCACCTCCATGCTTCACCGTTGGCAACACATTTTTTTATTATGCGCTGTACCTGACTTCCACCTCACAATTTTCCTACCTCTTATTCCAAAAATGCAGAATTTGCTTCCGTCTGAAACAAAACATTTTCCAGAACTTTGGTGGTTTGTTTACTTACATAATCATTTGCGAACTCGATGCGTTTTTGTCGGTTGATCAAAGATGTGAATAGCTTTTTACGTGCAACTCGGCCATGATTACCTGCTCTATTCAAAATTCTTCGAGCTATGGCCACACTTATTTTCTTTTGGAATCTCTGATTGATATTTGTGACTATATTAAAATCAATTATTTTCGGATTCTCTTTCGTCATAGATACAACACTACGCGCTTCTCAAAGTGTTAGCTTAGATGGACGGCCACATCTTGGTTTGGAAGTAATGACACCTGTTTGTTTAAAATTTTGTATGACTGTTCGGACTGAAGTCATTTTTGCCTTCTTTCCAAAGTTTTACTATTATATTTCTATCGCTTTTAAATATTTAATTTCTTTTCGTCTCCATTGTCGAAAAATTAACTTTTTTATTTATATTTCAATCCAAATATCGTAAAGACAGTCAATAATACACAAATCAACTTTAATTTAATTACTAACACGCATAAAATGCCTACAAAAGAAGAACTAAAATGCAATGAGCGTATACTTTTGAAGCACGTTTCTCTGGCACTGATTTTGTATTATTTAGCGACAGGAACGTACATACAGTCAATGTCAGTAAAAGTCGTACAACAAAGATCAGGATTATATTTCTAAACCTTTCTTTCTTTATACGAGTAAACGTTACGAAAATAATTAGCAACTTTTACGTTACGCCGAAATGATAATTGTAATATACGATAACAATCGTTTCATAAATATTTTATTTTTTTGTGTAAAATTGACAACATTGCATATAGCACGCTTAAGTAGGCATCACTGAAAATCTTACAGCAGCTTCTTTGTTTGAATTCAGCTAATCTCAAAAAATTTCGCTTCATAAAAATTGGTGCAGTGATCTGATTTGTACTTTTTTAGAGTATAACCATAGTATTATTTAAATGTTTATGTTCTCATTGTGTAATTTTTCGATTTTTTCGCAAAAATGAAGAAAACATCAACCAGTATAAAGAAGACAAATCGTATGGTGAAATCGCCAAAATTGTGAATCGGAGTCGAAGTACGGCCCAATATATCATTGCGATATATAAAAAAGACACACGAGTTGCGAATGAAAGTAAAGTTTCCACAATGTACATATGTATATTGATAAAAGTGAAAGAAAATCCAGCCATTTATGCCACTAAAATCGTTTCAGAAATTTAAATTTACTTAAATAAGGAAGTGAGTGATTCAACGATTATAAGAGTTATTCGAAAAAATAATTATCATGAAAGGGAAGCGCGTAATAAACCACTAATCAACACAATAGAAAACGATGGATAGAATTCGCAAGAGAATACCTTCAAAAGCCAGCATAGTCTAGGAATAATGAAATTTTCATTGATGAATCAAAATTTAATATATTTGCCTCTGATGGTATGGGGGTGTATGTGGACCCTTTTTAATTGCCCCAAAGTACTGCAAAAACCGGCTCAGTCACCAGATTTTAATGTCATCGAACAGGTTTGGGATCATCTAGACAGAAAACTTTGATGGAGACAATTTCCAACATTTCCGACTTAAAAAATGCACTGAAATAAGAATGAAATGGCATTTCTCCAGATTATTTTAAAAAACTTGTTGCTTCCATTCCTAAAAGATTGCAAGCTGCAGATACCAACAAAGTATTCCCAACAAAATATGTATGTCGCTGTATGTCTCCAAATCTCATATTTATTTACTTTGTTGTGATTATTTTTTTAGCTTCTTTATGGATGTGCGGTTTACAGAGATTATGCCGAGGTCGACAACAAGCGAAGCCAGTTATGAACATTTGTGCAGCTCTAATACATATATGTATGTTCTTAGAAACTATTAGGGAGTTCACAAGCCGAGTTATTTGTCGTATTGTGTATTGTACTCCAACAGTTGTAAACTTGTTGTTATTATTTCACATGTTAAATTTTGGTATTTCACTACAACTCTGAAAGGTATGCTTAGTGTGTAATTTGTGTATGTTATTCGATCAGCTGTCTGTGCTTATCATTACTTTTTTATTATTTGTGCAACAGCGGCTTGTTAAACAATTGAAACAGATATATTAAAAAACATAATGGAATTAAGTGATTTTAAATTAAATTAAACAACTATTTGATTTTTAGCAAACCCAAGCGGCGGATATGTGCAGCCCAACTCGATGGACGATGCCAGCATAGAAGTCTCTTATAGAGTTTCTTTTGGAAAATCGGCAACATAAGGTTTGTTAATCTTTCCACATAAGCAAAATATCCTAAAATAATTTCACAGAAGTTATTATAAGCGATTTTGTTTGGAGAGGAATCTCGCAATTGAGTGGAAAGCATGCTGGTTGACATTTTCGGAAACCGAAGTTGTTAGTCCTCGGTTAATGAAGACACAATGGCAGATTATATTAATTTCGTAGAAGAGGACCCAGTTATACCGCCATTGACGTTAAAGGTCAGGCATAGCTCTGAGAGTCCGCTGTACTCCACGAGTACAACACCCAACGACAGTCCACCGAACCTAAGTACTTATGCATGCACCAACCACGAAACGGAAGGGTATATACAGTATTTTGCATATCAAAACAAATATCATTCAAAATATCATAGCTTGCCACGCATATTTATTTATTTACTTTTAAGAATTTTCAATTAGAATACAGTCCATTATGTACCATAAACCATAAATATCAAATTTTTAAACTTTGAATAAAGTTAAAAAAAAGTAACAAATTTCTATATAGATATTCAACTTTTTCTCAGAAGTGTTAAAATTTTTTTGAGTATGCAAATTTATAGCCCATTAAATTTTGAACAATGTGAAAATTTTAAAGTACATAGGCGTTAGCGTTGATTTTTTAGAATTTTTTTCGTCAATCCCATATAACAATAAATGTTGATTTTTCGTTATATGGGAAAAAGTCGCAACACCCTTGACGAAAAAAAATTCGAATAAATCGACGGTAGTTCCGAGCTACTTGAAACTTGCACTTTGTTAAACTAAAATTTAATGAACTATAAAACTGCACAATCAAAACAATTTTAACACTTCTGAGAAAAAGTTGAAAATCTATATACAATTTTGTTAAACTTTTTTTAGTTTTCTACAAAGTTTAAAACTTTAATTTTTATGGTTTATGGTAGACAATGGACTGAATTTTAATTGAAAATTCTTAAAAATAAAATAAATATACGTGGTAGAGTAAGTTGGGCTATTGTGATATATGTAGGTATAACTCTTTCGACAGTTTCTGTAAGTGTTTTAAGATAAACTAAAATAAGACTATGCAATTTTATTAATTGATGTATTGTGCAGCATGTTCAAAAACAAGATTCAATTCAATTCACCAGATATTTTATTAAAACCAGAAATAGTCAAAAAAGTCGTGTCGTCAAAATTGATAGGTAATGTAATATGCCATGTCGGGCAAAGTGATATACTTTTCTATTTTGCCCATAACCATATATATAATACTTATATTTTGGCAGTAACCCATCTGCGCAATGTGTAAAGGTTCAGCAAACAAAAAGAGATAGTTTTAGTACATACATATATGTGACAAACACATACAATCAAGTTTGGCATATCTGCAGGAGCACCTAGAAATAATCTTGAAGAGGATTATTTTACTCTGTGGAGATTATACCCTTTTTGGCGATGTTTAGTTATACAAACTAAAGTGTGCTGATGAAGCAATACAATTTTATTTCAAAGCTCCTTGGAAATTAAACAAAAACGATTTGGTTTGTATTGATAAGCAATTTTTTATAGGTGAATATTTAATTCACATGCATATTCATAAAATTCCATTTTCAGTGAGTAAAAATGTAATCATTGACTATTCAACTAAAGAGAAAAACCATTATGTTGGCTCAACTCTAAACGGAAGTGATATTTTTACAATATTCGCAATGTCGTTCATTTGGAATTTGTTTGTTAATTTTTTTCACGAATATTTCTAATTTTTGCACATAGTATATAATTTAAAAGTATATGGGTTTTGTCAAATGAACTTTAATTTAAAAACTAAAAAATAAACGAAAAATATTTTAAATCGATAAAAAAAAATTTTGAATTCAACAACAATTAATTTTTACTACGCCACTGAAATTTTTTTTTAATTCAGGTAACATTTTCACCTACACTCACTTGGTTTTTCTAATATTTTTCTATTTATCTGTTCTGTAATGTTTGCTGACTGCACTTGTACATTCTGCCAATATATAAGTATTATTTTGGTTGGTAAAAATCCTTGAACTGAACCCTCCGGGACTATTAAATATGGGTTCGGCACCGCTCGCGTTAGGGTGTACTCAAACGACATCAATGCAGCGCGCAGCGTATAAGCGGAGGTGGACCAGATTAGCGAGGATGAAGGGAATGCAGAGCCTAGCCAGGTTGATCCGATTGATGATCTGTCCGTGGGCTATGCGTCCTCAACGTCGTCGCTGGGCATTGGGTTCACCTTCCGCAAGTGTACGGAGGAGGAGTTTATGTCGGACGATAACGACGAAGCCAACAGTACTATGATGGAGGGGGAAAGAGGATGCGTCCAAGATGGTGCGCGTCGTCCAGATCAACCTCCACCATTGTAAAGCAGCGTCTGCTGCACTGCTGCTCCAGCTGGCGAAAAGGGGGGCAGCAGACATCGCCCTAATCCAGGTGGCTTGGATTGTTGGGCATCGAATTTGTATACTCCAGACTGCGGAGTGTACATTGGTCAATGTCGCAACTGAGGGTAGACCTAGGGTCTGCATTCTTGTAAACTCGAAACTAAAATTTCTATTTCTTCCTCAATTTAGCGATGAGGACACGATAACCATGAGCATGGAGGTGAATAGTCAGGTGATCCGGCTGACCTCCATGTATTCAGCTCATGACAGGCCGATTTCGACACCGATGATCGAGAGGGTCGCTTTGCAGACTGAAGGTGCCTGGATTCTTGCCGGTGACTCTTCCATTTCATATTAAAATCCAACCTAGCTGTAAGTAACAGAGGTAGTGAACCCACCTTTGTAACCAGTAATAGAAGGGAAGTCCTGGACGTGACTCTCGTGTCGGTGGAAGCAGAGGCGGTGGTCAGAAACTGGAAAGTGCTTGAAAAGCATTCCTTTTCGGATCATCGCTTCATCTCCTTCTACTTAGAGGAAGTCTCGCCTAGGACTGAACCCATTAGAAACCATAAAAATGCCGACTGGTCTAGATACAGGCATGAACTAGATAAGCGATTTTCAGGCAAACGAGTAATCGTAACGTGTAGCCCAGGGAAGCTAGAATACATGGTAAACCAGTTTACCTTGGCATGTGGGAAGGCTCTTGATAAGGCCTGACCAATTAGGAAGCCTCTCTATGTCAGAGGGATCAAGGCTGAGAAGGGTTCTCTCCGGCTCACCCCGTATAGCTCCAAGAACCTTGCTAAGGCCGGACGGGACGTGGACGGGGTCGGCAGAGGACACTCTCAGACTTCTCCTGGAGACGCACTTTCCGTACGCGGCGGGTGGGCTCCCGAACAGATGGACTGCAGTGAAGGAACAATCGGCGGCTGCTGACTTCTTCACATTAGAGAAAGTAACCTGCGCAATTGAGACATTTAAACCCTACAAGGCGCCGGGTCCAGATGAAGTGTCACCGGTGCAGCTTCAGCAATCTTTGGAGCTAAGTGCAACTTGGCTGCATGCTATGTATATAACGGTGTTAAACCTCAACTATATTCCTAAAATGTCTAAGGAATCAAGGGTTGTTTTTATCCCCAAAGCAGGTAGAATATGTCACGTAAATCCCAAAGACTTTAGGCCTATAAGTCTCTGCTCCTTTCAACTGAAGGTACTAGAGAGAGTAATTAATTGTCACATCAGAGATTCAATAACGCACAAATTAATATCTTCCCAGCATGCTTACATGAAGGGGAAGTCCACTAAAATGGCGCTTAATCAAGTTTTGTCGTATATAGAGAACTCCCTGCAGGTCAAGGAGTACACACTGATATCATTTCTAGACACTGAGGGTGCCTTCAATAACATAAACCTCTAGCGATCAGAGCTGCAGTGTCGAAGCTGGGCGAAGATCAACATCTGGTATCCCTCGTACAAATCCTACTGGTTGACAGGGTTGTGAGGGCACAGTTAGCGGAAGCAACTTTAAAACGCTGTACAAGCAGAGGAACCCCGCAAGATGGGGTCCTTTCTCCTCTTCTGTGGGTGGTGGCTATTAACTTCCTACTGAAGGCATTGGAGGAGGGGGAAGTATCGAAGGTAGTATCTTATGCCGACGACCTTGCGGTGGTAGTAAAGGGTAAATTTCCTCAGACGCTGGGCGACATCATGCAGGAAAAACTTAAAAAGGTAGAGAACTGGACCAAAGACAAAGGTCTGGGGTAAACCCGGACAAAACAGAACTTTTTCTTTTTACAAGAAAATATAAGATCCCACCTTTTAGGCTGGACACAGAACGTCCAGGAGCGCAGTAAGAAGGCAACAGTTGCAAGGGAGCCATCGGTAAGGAAATGGGGTTTATCTCCCCAAATTATGCACTGGATATACACAACGCTAGTCAGACCAATCCTGCTATATGGGGCACTGGTGTGGTGGCCATGTCTCGATAAGAAAACCACACAATCAGCACTGCAAAGGGTGCAAATATCGGCGCTGATATGCATAGGTGGCGCTCTGCGTACAACCCCCTCGAAGCATTAGACACCATACTAAATATCCTCCCGATTGATATCGCAGGAAAACAATTCGCTACGTGTGCCGCTCTTAGACTACGGGAGTTGTCCGTATGGAGGTCTAGTCAAGTAGGACAATCGCAAACAAATTAGGCTTGCAAGTTACAGATTACTGCGCCCCCATTCAGAGCTTCACAAAGAAGTTCAACATACTAATTCCTGAAAGAGACTGGTGGTCCGATGGACCCCCTGGATCGGAAAATTCACTCCACTTCTACACTGATGGCTCAAAGCTTGAGAACAGAGTGGGAGGGGGTGTTTTCTCGGCTCAAGTAGGATAAGAAAAATCTTTCCGTCTCTCTGACCATTTCAGTGTGTTTCAGGCTGAGGTCGCTGCTATACAGGAGACGGTAGACTACCTAAGAACAGAAGAGGTTGAATTCAAAAATATCTTCATATTTTCCGACAGCCAAGCAGCACTAAAGGCACTTGATTCGGTCAACTGTAATTCTAAAATGGTAGCAACCTGTCGCAAATCTCTAAACGAGATGGCGGAGCAGTTTGCTCTTTACTTGGTATGGGTGCCAGGGCACAGCAACATACCAGGCAACGAAACAGCGGCTGAGCTTGCCAGAAGGGGAATATCCACTCCGCTTCCACACGCTGGAAGGGTTCAGGTATGCCGCTCGCTACCTGCAAGCTCTTTCTAAGGGACTCAACCCTTAAGGAAGCAGGAGACCGTTGGAAAAACGGAAACACCTGTATCAAGTCCAAGCTCTTGTGGCCGGAGTGGGACGTCAAGCGATCATAAGGTCTTCTCATGCTGAGCAGAGAAAACCTGTCCCTAGCTGTAGGAATCATAACAGGTCATATACTGATCGGCAGACACGCAGAGAGACTAGGTGTTCCCTGCAATGACTTCTGCAGAAGCTGCAGAAATGAAGAAGAGCCTGAAACCGTGAGGCATCTTCTATGTGAATGTCCTGCACTATGGGCTAGAAGAAGAAAATTCTTGGGATCAGAGTTCTTCGGAGAACTTAGCGATCTGGCCAAAGTAGAGATTCGCAAGCTATTAAAATTCGCAGTTTGCACATGTTGGTTCGAGTAGGGGGATTTTTCAAATCCGCGTGGTGCCACAATGGGCCTTAAGAAGGCCTAGGTGTGCTGGCGCGATCGCTAGCAGCCACTTTAACCTAACCTAACCTAACCATAAATATTATTACATACATATATGTTTATATGCCCATAACTTCTCTTTTAAGAATAATATCTTATAAATATCTAAATTAATAAGAAATTTTTTGAAAATTGCTCGAAATTTAATTTACTAAACACAAGAAAAAGTTAATTTTTTTAATAGAATAA
This sequence comes from Philophylla caesio, assembly GCA_963971545.1. Lineage (NCBI taxonomy): Eukaryota > Metazoa > Arthropoda > Insecta > Diptera > Tephritidae > Philophylla > Philophylla caesio. The sequence goes on along the minus strand of OZ020608.1, from coordinate 32,710,776 downwards.
ACAAAAACTAACACAAGCGAAATTAATGAAAAAGAGTACAAAAACAAGTAAGGAAAGCTAAATTCGGGCGAAATGCAATTTTATATACCCTCGAGATGTATTTTTGTATAGGCGGTGCCGATAATTTCAGAAAAACCTCTTTGTTTCAAATCGCTGCTAGTATTGAACTTTACTCAATTTGTTCCAAAAAATACTGAAAAACGAAGTTTTTGCATTTTTCAAAATTTCCGTTATATGGAAGTTGGGCGTCGTTATGGTCCGTTTTCAAAATTTTTTGACGGTGATGCTAGTGATATCAAGGACAATAGGTTCTTCAAATTTTTTGACGATATTTTACATCGTTATTGGGATACCTACAGACTTTTATTATAAGTGGGCGTGGTAATGCCTATTTTTCAAAACTTCATAAAAATCAAGTTTCTTAATTAACTATCTCTGTAATTATAAAATTTTAATTAATATGTTCCAATAGATAAAGCAAAACGGAATTTTTACATTTTTCAAAATTTCCGTTATATGGGAGGTGGGCGTGGTTATTAACCGATCTTGACCTTTTTCAATACCAACCTACCCTGTCTATAGAGCAATCTATGTTCGAAATTTTATTGAGATATCTCAATTTTTTCTTAAGTTATTGTAACCACGGACGGACAGAGGGACAGACAGTCAGGGCTAAATCGATTTCTCTTTTCATTCTGATCATTTTAGTATATATATATCTATATATTTTTGGCTGTTACAAACAACTGTTATACGAGGAAATTTATAATACCCTTGTATAAAAGTACGCTCGGGTATAATTAAAAAACTATACGGTTTATTCATTGTTACAAAGCTATTCACAAGACTCGCGAACGAATATTGCTTGGCATATTGGCATTGGTTATCTGTTCCAAAACGAGCTCAAAGTATTCTTGCTGGGTAGAGTTTCAGCCCAACAATCCTTATCTGAATTGGGCAGAAGCAAATTTTTTTCCAATATGCTTGCTGAACTCCCTTTTACGCTTTTCTTTATTCAATGCTTTCCTCCAAATATGCTTTGTGTAGTGATATGCTTTTACAAAAGTCTATGACATCGAATCGTACCACTTTCCATCTTTTTTCTCATGAACCTTCATAATCGTCTTTGAAGGAGGTTTTGAGAGGCCAATATAATACAATATTTGGGGTATGACTGTAGATACCACCTCAAATAAGCAGAATTGGATTCTCCCTTAATGGATGTGTGTACCGCAAAAGCTTATCAATCCACATAGAAAAAATTTAAATTTGTAGCCATCCAGCAGCCTTCTTCATCAAAAGCGGTTAAAAATCGGTCTTTTATATCATTGAAAGCTTTCTCAGTACGTGAAGCTCTTGGCAACGTTGCAAATAAAATACCATACGTGTGAGATGCCCATAGTATCTTCCTACCTCTAACAGCCGTTATTCTGCTGACCTATGGGTAAAGTTTATGTTGTCAATTAATTTTATTAACATAATAGGTTATTTGTATAATATTGTTTTCTATATGCCATATCACATTAAACCACTTTGACTTTATCACATTACCCCATCTCGAGTTTTTTAAACTAAACATTTGGGTGATTCACAAGGTGTCATAACGAGTAATATTGTCAAAAAGCTTAACATGTTCATCATAAAAAGTTCGTCGGATTCATCTTGCTCCTCCTCATCGCCTTAAAGAGAATATTGTACGAATGCCACGTTTCTGGGCCATATAAAATGACGGGCATGACGAGGGATTTGTAGAGCAAGATTTTCGTTCATCAAGAAATGGCTCTGCTTTTCAATTGCCTACAGAGTCCAAAGTAGCTACTTTTGGCATTGTTATTGCTAGATGCAATATATGAAAAGATCAAGAATTTAAATTCAGCGGTCGGAAATATAATCTGGGTAAGCTTCCGCTAACTGCTCAAGAAGGACACAAGACAGAAAGTAAGCGTAACAGATGGATGGAGTTCGCCTTTCTTTGCGGAAGTCGCGAGGGAAAAGATCGTCCTCGGTGTGGTGGACGAAAATCACGGTGATGAACCAGTGTTACGCGCCCATTGGAAATGGGTGGAATCAGAGCTATCGGGCATTGCGCTAAGCTTGCTTCGGGCGAACCCGGGACCACCACCGTCCTGTAAGGATGCGGGCTGGTTCCAGAGGAACTTGAAGGTTGTTGTGTGTGATGACAGCAGATCTGCGGAGCTCTACAAGAAGGCAGTGGCTAGTTTGGGTGAATTCTACCCAGGTGCGAAGCTCCTGGCCATGGACTTCAAAGAGGTTCCATCCAGACCAAGAGCACGAGTGTGGATGCCGGCGAAGCCAGCAGAGCCAGCTGAGCCTGAGGGAGTCTTGGAGAATATTCGGCGTTACCCGCAGATAACTGGAAGGTGCTGAAAGTGGAGAGCATCCGTTCTGAAAGGACGGATGGGACCATTAAGTATCGCTTTGGCACCGCTCGCGTTAGGGTGTATTCAAATGACATCAATGCGGCGCGCAGCGTTGAAGCGGAGGTATACCAATTGTGAAGGGGATGCAGAGCCTGGCCAGATCGATCCGATGGATGATCTGTCCGGGAGTTATGCGTCCTCGACGTCGTCGTTGGGCATTGGTCGCACATTCCGCAAGTATACCGAGGCGGAATTGATGTCAGACCGCGAATACGAGGCCAACAGAACAGTGGTAGAGGAGGACAGAGGATGCGACCAGGATGGTGCGCGTCTTTCAAATAAACCTCCACCACAGTAAAGCAGCGTCGGCTGCACTGCTGCTCCAGCTAGCTAAAAGGGGGGCAGCAGACATCGCCCTAATCCAGGTGGCTTGGATTGTTGGGCATCGAATTTGTGGACTCCAGACTGCGGAGTGTACATTGGTAAATGTGGCAACTGAGGGTAGACCTAGGGTCTGCATTCTTGTAAACTCGAAACTAAAATTTCTATTTCTTCCTCAATTTAGCGATGAGGACACGATAACCATGAGCATGGAGGTGAATAGTCAGGTGATCCGGCTGACCTCCATGTATTCAGCTCATGACAGGCCGATTTCAACACCGATGATCGAGAGGGTCGCTTTGCAGACTGAAGGTGCCTGGATTCTTGCCGGTGACTCTTCGACTTTATATTGAAAGCTAACCTGGCTGTAAGTAATAAAGATAGTGAACCCACCTTTGTAACTATTAACAGAAGGGAAGTTTTGGACGAGACCCTCGTGTCGGAGAAAGCAGAGGCTGTGGTCAGAAACTGGAAAGTGCTTGATGAACACTCCTTTTCGGACCATCGGTCAGACGGGACGTTGACGGGGACAGTCTTAGACTTCTCCTGAATGCACACTGTCCGAACGCCGCAGATGTGCTTCCAAACAGGTCGACTGCAGAGAGAGTACATTCGGTTGATGCCGACTTCCTTACAATAGAGATAGTAACCAGGGCAATAAGTCTTTCAAACCCTACAAGGCCCCGGGCCCAGATGAAATCTCACCGGTGCATCTACAACAATCATTGGAGCTGAGTGCAACTTGGCTGTATGGAATATATAGAAGGGTGCTAAACCTCAACCACATTCCGAAAATGTGGAAGGAGTCAAGGGTAGTTTTTATTCACAATGCAGGTAGAATATCCCATGTCAACCCGAAAGACTTTAGGCCTATAAGTCTCTGCTCCTTTCAGCAAAAGGTATTAGAGCGAGCAATTGATTGCCACATAAGAGATTCAATAGCGCAAAAACTCGTGACTTCTCAGCATGCTTACATGAAAGGGAAGTCTACTGAAACGGCAAGGACTACACACTGATATAATTTCTAGACATTGAGGGTGTTTTCAATAATAGAGAACCATCGGCGATCACAGCTGCTGTGGCGAAGCTTGGCGAAGATCAGCATTTAGTAGCCCTCATTCAAAAACTGCTAGCGGGCAGGGTTGTGAGGGCCCAGTTGGCGGAAGCAACATTAGAACGCTGTGTAAGCAAAGAAACCCAGCAAGGTGGATTCCTTTCTCCCCTTCTATGGGTGGTGCCCATTGATGAACTACTGAAGGCCCTGGAGGAGGAGGGAGGATCGAAGGTAGTATCTTATGCCGACGACCTTGCGGTGGTAGTAAAGGGTAAATTTCCTCAGACGCTGGGCGACATCATGCAGGAAAAACTTAAAAAGGTAGAGAACTGGACCAAAGACAAAGGTCTGGGGTAAACCCGGACAAAACAGAACTTTTTCTTTTTACAAGAAAATATAAGATCCCACCTCTTAGGCTGGACACAGAACGTCCAGGAGCGCAGTAAGAAGGCAACAGTTGCAAGGGAGCCATCGGTAAGAAAATGGGGTTTATCTCCCCAAATTATGCACTGGATATACACAACGCTAGTCAGACCAATCCTGCTATATGGGGCACTGGTGTGGTGGCCATGTCTCGATAAGAAAACCACACAATCAGCACTGCAAAGGGTGCAAATATCGGCGCTGATATGCATAGGTGGCGCTCTGCGTACAACCCCCTCGAAGCATTAGACACCATACTAAATATCCTCCCGATTGATATCGCAGGAAAACAATTCGCTACGTGTGCCGCTCTTAGACTACGGGAGTTGTCCGTATGGAAGGCTAGTCAAGTAGGACAATCGCAAACAAATTAGGCTTGCAAGTTACACATTACTGCGCCCCCATTCAGAGCTTCACAAAGAAGTTCAACATACTAATTCCTGAAAGAGACTGGTGGTCCGATGGACCCCCTGGATCGGAAAATTCACTCCACTTCTACACTGATGGCTCAAAGCTTGAGAACAGAGTGGGAGGGGGTGTTTTCTCGGCTCAAGTAGGATAAGAAAAATCTTTCCGTCTCTCTGACCATTTCAGTGTGTTTCAGGCTGAGGTCGCTGCTATACAGGAGACGGTAGACTACCTAAGAACAGAAGAGGTTGAATTCAAAAATATCTTCATATTTTCCGACAGCCAAGCAGCACCAAAGGCACTTGATTCGGTCAACTGTAATTCTAAAATGGTAGCAACCTGTCGCAAATCTCTAAACGAGATGGCGGAGCAGTTTGCTCTTTACTTGGTATGGGTGCCAGGGCACAGCAACATACCAGGCAACGAAACAGCGGCTGAGCTTGCCAGAAGGGGAATATCCACTCCGCTCCCACACGCTGGAAGGGTTCAGGTATGCCGCTCGCTACCTGCAAGCTCTTTCTAAGGGACTCAACCCTTAAGGAAGCAGGAGACCGTTGGAAAAACGGAAACACCTGTATCAAGTCCAAGCTCTTGTGGCCGGAGTGGGACGTCAAGCGATCATAAGGTCTTCTCATGCTGAGCAGAGAAAACCTGTCCCTAGCTGTAGGAATCATAACAGGTCATATACTGATCGGCAGACACGCAGAGAGACTAGGTGTTCCCTGCAATGACTTCTGCAGAAGCTGCAGAAATGAAGAAGAGCCTGAAACCGTGAGGCATCTTCTATGTGAATGTCCTGCACTATGGGCTAGAAGAAGAAAATTCTTGGAATCAGAGTTCTTCGGAGAACTTAGCGATCTGGCCAAAGTAGAGATTCGCAAGCTATTAAAATTCGCAGTTTGCACATGTTGGTTCGAGTAGGGGGATTTTTCAAATCCGCGTGGTGTCACAATGGGCCTTAAGAAGGCCTAGGTGTGCTGGCGCGATCGCTAGCAGCCACTTTAACCTAACCTAACCTAACCATAAATATTATTACATACATATATGTTTATATGCCCATAACTTCTCTTTTAAGAATAATATCTTATAAATATCTAAATTAATAAGAAATTTTTTGAAAATTGCTCGAAATTTAATTTGCTAAACACAAGAAAAAGTTAATTTTTTTAATAGAATAAACAAAAACTAACACAAGCGAAATTAATGAAAAAGAGTACAAAAACAAGTAAGGAAAGCTAAATTCGGGCGAAACGCAATTTTATATACCCTCGAGATGTATTTTTGTATAGGCGGTGCCGATAATTTCAGAAAAACCTCTTTGTTTCAAATCGCTGCTAGTATTGAACTTTACTCAATTTGTTCCAAAAAATACTGAAAAACGAAGTTTTTGCATTTTTCAAAATTTCCGTTATATGGAAGTTGGGCGTCGTTATGGTCCGTTTTCAAAATTTTTTGACGGTGATGCTAGTGATATCAAGGACAATAGGTTCTTCAAATTTTTTGACGATATCTTACATCGTTATTGGGATACCTACAGACTTTTATTATAAGTGGGCGTGGTAATGCCTATTTTTCAAAACTTCATAAAAATCAAGTTTCTTAATTAACTATCTCTGTAATTATAAAATTTTAATTAATATGTTCCAATAGATAAAGCAAAACGGAATTTTTGCATTTTTCAAAATTTCCGTTATATGGGAGGTGGGCGTGGTTATTAACCGATCTTGACCTTTTTCAATACCAACCTACCCTGTCTATAGAGCAATCTATGTTCGAAATTTTATTGAGATATCTCAATTTTTTCTTAAGTTATTGTAACCACGGACGGACAGAGGGACAGACAGTCAGGGCTAAATCGATTTCTCTTTTCATTCTGATCATTTTAGTATATATATATCTATATATTTTTGGCTGTTACAAACAACTGTTATACGAAGAAATTTATAATACCCTTGTATAAAAGTACGCTCGGGTATAATTAAAAAACTATACGGTTTATTCATTGTTACAAAGCTATTCACAAGACTCGCGAACGAATATTGCTTGGCATATTGGCATTGGTTATCTGTTCCAAAACGAGCTCAAAGTATTCTTGCTGGGTAGAGTTTCAGCCCAACAATCCTTATCTGAATTGGGCAGAAGCAAATTTTTTTCCAATATGCTTGCTGAACTCCCTTTTACGCTTTTCTTTATTCAATGCTTTCCTCCAAATATGCTTTGTGTAGTGATATGCTTTTACAAAAGTCTATGACATCGAATCGTACCACTTTCCATCTTTTTTCTCATGAACCTTCATAATCGTCTTTGAAGGAGGTTTTGAGAGGCCAATATAATACAATATTTGGGGTATGACTGTAGATACCACCTCAAATAAGCAGAATTGGATTCTCCCTTAATGGATGTGTGTACCGCAAAAGCTTATCAATCCACATAGAAAAAATTTAAATTTGTAGCCATCCAGCAGCCTTCTTCATCAAAAGCGGTTAAAAATCGGTCTTTTATATCATTGAAAGCTTTCTCAGTACGTGAAGCTCTTGGCAACGTTGCAAATAAAATACCATACGTGTGAGATGCCCATAGTATCTTCCTACCTCTAACAGCCGTTATTCTGCTGACCTATGGGTAAAGTTTATGTTGTCAATTAATTTTATTAACATAATAGGTTATTTGTATAATATTGTTTTCTATATGCCATATCACATTAAACCACTTTGACTTTATCACATTACCCCATCTCGAGTTTTTTAAACTAAACATTTGGGTGATTCACAAGGTGTCATAACGAGTAATATTGTCAAAAAGCTTAACATGTTCATCATAAAAAGTTCGTCGGATTCATCTTGCTCCTCCTCATCGCCTTAAAGAGAATATTGTACGAATGCCACGTTTCTGGGCCATATAAAATGACGGGCATGACGAGGGATTTGTAGAGCAAGATTTTCGTTCATCAAGAAATGGCTCTGCTTTTCAATTGCCTACAGAGTCTAAAGTAGCTACTTTTGGCATTGTTATTGCTAGATGCAATATATGAAAAGATCAAGAATTTAAATTCAGCGGTCGGAAATATAATCTGGGTAAGCTTCCGCTAACTGCTCAAGAAGGACACAAGACAGAAAGTAAGCGTAACAGATCGATGGAGTTCGCCTTTCTTTGCGGAAGTCGCGAGGGAAAAGATCGTCCTCGGTGTGGTGGACGAAAATCACGGTGATGCACCAGTGTTACGCGCCCATTGGAAATGGGTGGAATCAGAGCTATCGGGCATTGCGCTAAGCTTGCTTCGGGCGAACCCGGGACCACCACCGTCCTGTAAGGGTGCGGGCTGGTTCCAGAGGAACTTGAAGGTTGTTGTGTGTGATGACAGCAGATCTGCGGAGCTCTACAAGAATTCTACCCAGGTGCGAAGCTCCTGGCCATGGACTTCAAAGAGGTTCCATCCAGACCAAGAGCACGAGTGTGGATGCCGGCGAAGCCAGCAGAGCCAGCTGAGCCTGAGGGAGTCTTGGAGAATATTCGGCGTTACCCGCAGATAACTGGAAGGTGCTGAAAGTGGAGAGCATCCGTTCTGAAAAGACGGATGGGACCATTAAGTATCGCTTTGGCACCGCTCGCGTTAGGGTGTATTCAAATGACATCAATGCGGCGCGCAGCGTTGAAGCGGAGGTAGACCAATTGTGAAGGGGATGCAGAGCCTGGCCAGATCGATCCGATGGATGATCTGTCCGGGAGTTATGCGTCCTCGACGTCGTCGTTGGGCATTGGTCGCACATTCCGCAAGTATACCGAGGCGGAATTGATGTCAGACCGCGAATACGAGGCCAACAGAACAGTGGTAGAGGAGGACAGAGGATGCGACCAGGATGGTGCGCGTCTTTCAAATAAACCTCCACCACAGTAAAGCAGCGTCGGCTGCACTGCTGCTCCAGCTAGCTAAAAGGGGGGCAGCAGACATCGCCCTAATCCAGGTGGCTTGGATTGTTGGGCATCGAATTTGTGGACTCCAGACTGCGGAGTGTACATTGGTAAATGTGGCAACTGAGGGTAGACCTAGGGTCTGCATTCTTGTAAACTCGAAACTAAAATTTCTATTTCTTCCTCAATTTAGCGATGAGGACACGATAACCATGAGCATGGAGGTGAATAGTCAGGTGATCCGGCTGACCTCCATGTATTCAGCTCATGACAGGCCGATTTCAACACCGATGATCGAGAGGGTCGCTTTGCAGACTGAAGGTGCCTGGATTCTTGCCGGTGACTCTTCGACTTTATATTGAAAGCTAACCTGGCTGTAAGTAATAAAGATAGTGAACCCACCTTTGTAACTATTAACAGAAGGGAAGTTTTGGACGAGACCCTCGTGTCGGAGAAAGCAGAGGCTGTGGTCAGAAACTGGAAAGTGCTTGATGAACACTCCTTTTCGGACCATCGGTCAGACGGGACGTTGACGGGGACAGTCTTAGACTTCTCCTGAATGCACACTGTCCGAACGCCGCAGATGTGCTTCCAAACAGGTCGACTGCAGAGAGAGTACATTCGGTTGATGCCGACTTCCTTACAATAGAGATAGTAACCAGGGCAATAAGTCTTTCAAACCCTACAAGGCCCCGGGCCCAGATGAAATCTCACCGGTGCATCTACAACAATCATTGGAGCTGAGTGCAACTTGGCTGTATGGAATATATAGAAGGGTGCTAAACCTCAACCACATTCCGAAAATGTGGAAGGAGTCAAGGGTAGTTTTTATTCACAATGCAGGTAGAATATCCCATGTCAACCCGAAAGACTTTAGGCCTATAAGTCTCTGCTCCTTTCAGCAAAAGGTATTAGAGCGAGCAATTGATTGCCACATAAGAGATTCAATAGCGCAAAAACTCGTGACTTCTCAGCATGCTTACATGAAAGGGAAGTCTACTGAAACGGCAAGGACTACACACTGATATAATTTCTAGACATTGAGGGTGTTTTCAATAATAGAGAACCATCGGCGATCACAGCTGCTGTGGCGAAGCTTGGCGAAGATCAGCATTTAGTAGCCCTCATTCAAAAACTGCTAGCGGGCAGGGTTGTGAGGGCCCAGTTGGCGGAAGCAACATTAGAACGCTGTGTAAGCAAAGAAACCCAGCAAGGTGGATTCCTTTCTCCCCTTCTATGGGTGGTGCCCATTGATGAACTACTGAAGGCCCTGGAGGAGGAGGGAGGATCGAAGGTAGTATCTTATGCCGACGACCTTGCGGTGGTAGTAAAGGGTAAATTTCCTCAGACGCTGGGCGACATCATGCAGGAAAAACTTAAAAAGGTAGAGAACTGGACCAAAGACAAAGGTCTGGGGTAAACCCGGACAAAACAGAACTTTTTCTTTTTACAAGAAAATATAAGATCCCACCTCTTAGGCTGGACACAGAACGTCCAGGAGCGCAGTAAGAAGGCAACAGTTGCAAGGGAGCCATCGGTAAGAAAATGGGGTTTATCTCCCCAAATTATGCACTGGATATACACAACGCTAGTCAGACCAATCCTGCTATATGTGGCACTGGTGTGGTGGCCATGTCTCGATAAGAAAACCACACAATCAGCACTGCAAAGGGTGCAAATATCGGCGCTGATATGCATAGGTGGCGCTCTGCGTACAACCCCCTCGAAGCATTAGACACCATACTAAATATCCTCCCGATTGATATCGCAGGAAAACAATTCGCTACGTGTGCCGCTCTTAGACTACGGGAGTTGTCCGTAAGGAAGTCTAGTCAAGTAGGACAATCGCAAACAAATTAGGCTTGCAAGTTACACATTACTGCGCCCCCATTCAGAGCTTCACAAAGAAGTTCAACATACTAATTCCTGAAAGAGACTGGTGGTCCGATGGACCCCCTGGATCGGAAAATTCACTCCACTTCTACACTGATGGCTCAAAGCTTGAGAACAGAGTGGGAGGGGGTGTTTTCTCGGCTCAAGTAGGATAAGAAAAATCTTTCCGTCTCTCTGACCATTTCAGTGTGTTTCAGGCTGAGGTCGCTGCTATACAGGAGACGGTAGACTACCTAAGAACAGAAGAGGTTGAATTCAAAAATATCTTCATATTTTCCGACAGCCAAGCAGCACTAAAGGCACTTGATTCGGTCAACTGTAATTCTAAAATGGTAGCAACCTGTCGCAAATCTCTAAACGAGATGGCGGAGCAGTTTGCTCTTTACTTGGTATGGGTGCCAGGGCACAGCAACATACCAGGCAACGAAACAGCGGCTGAGCTTGCCAGAAGGGGAATATCCACTCCGCTCCCACACGCTGGAAGGGTTCAGGTATGCCGCTCGCTACCTGCAAGCTCTTTCTAAGGGACTCAACCCTTAAGGAAGCAGGAGACCGTTGGAAAAACGGAAACACCTGTATCAAGTCCAAGCTCTTGTGGCCGGAGTGGGACGTCAAGCGATCATAAGGTCTTCTCATGCTGAGCAGAGAAAACCTGTCCCTAGCTGTAGGAATCATAACAGGTCATATACTGATCGGCAGACACGCAGAGAGACTAGGTGTTCCCTGCAATGACTTCTGCAGAAGCTGCAGAAATGAAGAAGAGCCTGAAACCGTGAGGCATCTTCTATGTGAATGTCCTGCACTATGGGCTAGAAGAAGAAAATTCTTGGAATCAGAGTTCTTCGGAGAACTTAGCGATCTGGCCAAAGTAGAGATTCGCAAGCTATTAAAATTCGCAGTTTGCACATGTTGGTTCGAGTAGGGGGATTTTTCAAATCCGCGTGGTGCCACAATGGGCCTTAAGAAGGCCTAGGTGTGCTGGCGCGATCGCTAGCAGCCACTTTAACCTAACCTAACCTAACCATAAATATTATTACATACATATATGTTTATATGCCCATAACTTCTCTTTTAAGAATAATATCTTATAAATATCTAAATTAATAAGAAATTTTTTGAAAATTGCTCGAAATTTAATTTGCTAAACACAAGAAAAAGTTAATTTTTTTAATAGAATAAACAAAAACTAACACAAGCGAAATTAATGAAAAAGAGTACAAAAACAAGTAAGGAAAGCTAAATTCGGGCGAAACGCAATTTTATATACCCTCGAGATGTATTTTTGTATAGGCGGTGCCGATAATTTCAGAAAAACCTCTTTGTTTCAAATCGCTGCTAGTATTGAACTTTACTCAATTTGTTCCAAAAAATACTGAAAAACGAAGTTTTTGCATTTTTCAAAATTTCCGTTGTATGGAAGTTGGGCGTCGTTATGGTCCGTTTTCAAAATTTTTTGACGGTGATGCTAGTGATATCAAGGACAATAGGTTCTTCAAATTTTTTGACGATATCTTACATCGTTATTGGGATACCTACAGACTTTTATTATAAGTGGGCGTGGTAATGCCTATTTTTCAAAACTTCATAAAAATCAAATTTCTTAATTAACTATCTCTGTAATTATAAAATTTTAATTAATATGTTCCAATAGATAAAGCAAAACGGAATTTTTGCATTTTTCAAAATTTCCGTTATATGGGAGGTGGGCGTGGTTATTAACCGATCTTGACCTTTTTCAATACCAACCTACCCTGTCTATAGAGCAATCTATGTTCGAAATTTTATTGAGATATCTCAATTTTTTCTTAAGTTATTGTAACCACGGACGGACAGAGGGACAGACAGTCAGGGCTAAATCGATTTCTCTTTTCATTCTGATCATTTTAGTATATATATATCTATATATTTTTGGCTGTTACAAACAACTGTTATACGAAGAAATTTATAATACCCTTGTATAAAAGTACGCTCGGGTATAATTAAAAAACTATACGGTTTATTCATTGTTACAAAGCTATTCACAAGACTCGCGAACGAATATTGCTTGGCGTTTAGGTTATCTGTTCCAAAACGAGCTCAAAGTATTCTTGCTGGGTAGAGTTTCAGCCCAACAATCCTTATCTGAATTGGGCAGAAGCAAATTTTTTTCCAATATGCTTGCTGAACTCCCTTTTACGCTTTTCTTTATTCAATGCTTTCCTCCAAATATGCTTTGTTTAGTGATATGCTTTTACAAAAGTCTATGACATCGAATCGTACCACTTTCCATCTTTTTTCTCATGAACCTTCATAATCGTCTTTGAAGGAGGTTTTGAGAGGCCAATATAATACAATATTTGGGGTATGACTGTAGATACCACCTCAAATAAGCAGAATTGGATTCTCCCTTAATGGATGTGTGTACCGCAAAAGCTTATCAATCCACATAGAAAAAATTTAAATTTGTAGCCATCCAGCAGCCTTCTTCATCAAAAGCGGTTAAAAATCGGTCTTTTATATCATTGAAAGCTTTCTCAGTACGTGAAGCTCTTGGCAACGTTGCAAATAAAATACCATACGTGTGAGATGCCCATAGTATCTTCCTACCTCTAACAGCCGTTATTCTGCTGACCTATGGGTAAAGTTTATGTTGTCAATTAATTTTATTAACATAATAGGTTATTTGTATAATATTGTTTTCTATATGCCATATCACATTAAACCACTTTGACTTTATCACATTACCCCATCTCGAGTTTTTTAAACTAAACATTTGGGTGATTCACAAGGTGTCATAACGAGTAATATTGTCAAAAAGCTTAACATGTTCATCATAAAAAGTTCGTCGGATTCATCTTGCTCCTCCTCATCGCCTTAAAGAGAATATTGTACGAATGCCACGTTTCTGGGCCATATAAAATGACGGGCATGACGAGGGATTTGTAGAGCAAGATTTTCGTTCATCAAGAAATGGCTCTGCTTTTCAATTGCCTACAGAGTCCAAAGTAGCTACTTTTGGCATTGTTATTGCTAGATGCAATATATGAAAAGATCAAGAATTTAAATTCAGCGGTCGGAAATATAATCTGGGTAAGCTTCCGCTAACTGCTCAAGAAGGACACAAGACAGAAAGTAAGCGTAACAGATCGATGGAGTTCGCCTTTCTTTGCGGAAGTCGCGAGGGAAAAGATCGTCCTCGGTGTGGTGGACGAAAATCACGGTGATGAACCAGTGTTACGCGCCCATTGGAAATGGGTGGAATCAGAGCTATCGGGCATTGCGCTAAGCTTGCTTCGGGCGAACCCGGGACCACCACCGTCCTGTAAGGATGCGGGCTGGTTCCAGAGGAACTTGAAGGTTGTTGTGTGTGATGACAGCAGATCTGCGGAGCTCTACAAGAAGGCAGTGGCTAGTTTGGGTGAATTCTACCCAGGTGCGAAGCTCCTGGCCATGGACTTCAAAGAGGTTCCATCCAGACCAAGAGCACGAGTGTGGATGCCGGCGAAGCCAGCAGAGCCAGCTGAGCCTGAGGGAGTCTTGGAGAATATTCGGCGTTACCCGCAGATAACTGGAAGGTGCTGAAAGTGGAGAGCATCCGTTCTGAAAGGACGGATGGGACCATTAAGTATCGCTTTGGCACCGCTCGCGTTAGGGTGTATTCAAATGACATCAATGCGGCGCGCAGCGTTGAAGCGGAGGTATACCAATTGTGAAGGGGATGCAGAGCCTGGCCAGATCGATCCGATGGATGATCTGTCCGGGAGTTATGCGTCCTCGACGTCGTCGTTGGGCATTGGTCGCACATTCCGCAAGTATACCGAGGCGGAATTGATGTCAGACCGCGAATACGAGGCCAACAGAACAGTGGTAGAGGAGGACAGAGGATGCGACCAGGATGGTGCGCGTCTTTCAAATAAACCTCCACCACAGTAAAGCAGCGTCGGCTGCACTGCTGCTCCAGCTAGCTAAAAGGGGGGCAGCAGACATCGCCCTAATCCAGGTGGCTTGGACTGTTGGGCATCGAATTTGTGGACTCCAGACTGCGGAGTGTACATTGGTAAATGTGGCAACTGAGGGTAGACCTAGGGTCTGCATTCTTGTAAACTCGAAACTAAAATTTCTATTTCTTCCTCAATTTAGCGATGAGGACACGATAACCATGAGCATGGAGGTGAATAGTCAGGTGATCCGGCTGACCTCCATGTATTCAGCTCATGACAGGCCGATTTCGACACCGATGATCGAGAGGGTCGCTTTGCAGACTGAAGGTGCCTGGATTCTTGCCGGTGACTCTTCGACTTTATATTGAAAGCTAACCTGGCTGTAAGTAATAAAGATAGTGAACCCACCTTTGTAACTATTAACAGAAGGGAAGTTTTGGACGAGACCCTCGTGTCGGAGAAAGCAGAGGCTGTGGTCAGAAACTGGAAAGTGCTTGATGAACACTCCTTTTCGGACCATCGGTCAGACGGGACGTTGACGGGGACAGTCTTAGACTTCTCCTGAATGCACACTGTCCGAACGCCGCAGATGTGCTTCCAAACAGGTCGACTGCAGAGAGAGTACATTCGGTTGATGCCGACTTCCTTACAATAGAGATAGTAACCAGGGCAATAAGTCTTTCAAACCCTACAAGGCCCCGGGCCCAGATGAAATCTCACCGGTGCATCTACAACAATCATTGGAGCTGAGTGCAACTTGGCTGTATGGAATATATAGAAGGGTGCTAAACCTCAACCACATTCCGAAAATGTGGAAGGAGTCAAGGGTAGTTTTTATTCACAATGCAGGTAGAATATCCCATGTCAACCCGAAAGACTTTAGGCCTATAAGTCTCTGCTCCTTTCAGCAAAAGGTATTAGAGCGAGCAATTGATTGCCACATAAGAGATTCAATAGCGCAAAAACTCGTGACTTCTCAGCATGCTTACATGAAAGGGAAGTCTACTGAAACGGCAAGGACTACACACTGATATAATTTCTAGACATTGAGGGTGTTTTCAATAATAGAGAACCATCGGCGATCACAGCTGCTGTGGCGAAGCTTGGCGAAGATCAGCATTTAGTAGCCCTCATTCAAAAACTGCTAGCGGGCAGGGTTGTGAGGGCCCAGTTGGCGGAAGCAACATTAGAACGCTGTGTAAGCAAAGAAACCCAGCAAGGTGGATTCCTTTCTCCCCTTCTATGGGTGGTGCCCATTGATGAACTACTGAAGGCCCTGGAGGAGGAGGGAGGATCGAAGGTAGTATCTTATGCCGACGACCTTGCGGTGGTAGTAAAGGGTAAATTTCCTCAGACGCTGGGCGACATCATGCAGGAAAAACTTAAAAAGGTAGAGAACTGGACCAAAGACAAAGGTCTGGGGTAAACCCGGACAAAACAGAACTTTTTCTTTTTACAAGAAAATATAAGATCCCACCTCTTAGGCTGGACACAGAACGTCCAGGAGCGCAGTAAGAAGGCAACAGTTGCAAGGGAGCCATCGGTAAGAAAATGGGGTTTATCTCCCCAAATTATGCACTGGATATACACAACGCTAGTCAGACCAATCCTGCTATATGTGGCACTGGTGTGGTGGCCATGTCTCGATAAGAAAACCACACAATCAGCACTGCAAAGGGTGCAAATATCGGCGCTGATATGCATAGGTGGCGCTCTGCGTACAACCCCCTCGAATCATTAGACACCATACTAAATATCCTCCCGATTGATATCGCAGGAAAACAATTCGCTACGTGTGCCGCTCTTAGACTACGGGAGTTGTCCGTATGGAAGTCTAGTCAAGTAGGACAATCGCAAACAAATTAGGCTTGCAAGTTACACATTACTGCGCCCCCATTCAGAGCTTCACAAAGAAGTTCAACATACTAATTCCTGAAAGAGACTGGTGGTCCGATGGACCCCCTGGATCGGAAAATTCACTCCACTTCTACACTGATGGCTCAAAGCTTGAGAACAGAGTGGGAGGGGGTGTTTTCTCGGCTCAAGTAGGATAAGAAAAATCTTTCCGTCTCTCTGACCATTTCAGTGTGTTTCAGGCTGAGGTCGCTGCTATACAGGAGACGGTAGACTACCTAAGAACAGAAGAGGTTGAATTCAAAAATATCTTCATATTTTCCGACAGCCAAGCAGCACTAAAGGCACTTGATTCGGTCAACTGTAATTCTAAAATGGTAGCAACCTGTCGCAAATCTCTAAACGAGATGGCGGAGCAGTTTGCTCTTTACTTGGTATGGGTGCCAGGGCACAGCAACATACCAGGCAACGAAACAGCGGCTGAGCTTGCCAGAAGGGGAATATCCACTCCGCTCCCACACGCTGGAAGGGTTCAGGTATGCCGCTCGCTACCTGCAAGCTCTTTCTAAGGGACTCAACCCTTAAGGAAGCAGGAGACCGTTGGAAAAACGGAAACACCTGTATCAAGTCCAAGCTCTTGTGGCCGGAGTGGGACGTCAAGCGATCATAAGGTCTTCTCATGCTGAGCAGAGAAAACCTGTCCCTAGCTGTAGGAATCATAACAGGTCATATACTGATCGGCAGACACGCAGAGAGACTAGGTGTTCCCTGCAATGACTTCTGCAGAAGCTGCAGAAATGAAGAAGAGCCTGAAACCGTGAGGCATCTTCTATGTGAATGTCCTGCACTATGGGCTAGAAGAAGAAAATTCTTGGAATCAGAGTTCTTCGGAGAACTTAGCGATCTGGCCAAAGTAGAGATTCGCAAGCTATTAAAATTCGCAGTTTGCACATGTTGGTTCGAGTAGGGGGATTTTTCAAATCCGCGTGGTGCCACAATGGGCCTTAAGAAGGCCTAGGTGTGCTGGCGCGATCGCTAGCAGCCACTTTAACCTAACCTAACCTAACCATAAATATTATTACATACATATATGTTTATATGCCCATAACTTCTCTTTTAAGAATAATATCTTATAAATATCTAAATTAATAAGAAATTTTTTGAAAATTGCTCGAAATTTAATTTGCTAAACACAAGAAAAAGTTAATTTTTTTAATAGAATAAACAAAAACTAACACAAGCGAAATTAATGAAAAAGAGTACAAAAACAAGTAAGGAAAGCTAAATTCGGGCGAAACGCAATTTTATATACCCTCGAGATGTATTTTTGTATAGACGGTGCCGATAATTTCAGAAAAACCTCTTTGTTTCAAATCGCTGCTAGTATTGAACTTTACTCAATTTGTTCCAAAAAATACTGAAAAACGAAGTTTTTGCATTTTTCAAAATTTCCGTTATATGGAAGTTGGGCGTCGTTATGGTCCGTTTTCAAAATTTTTTGACGGTGATGCTAGTGATATCAAGGACAATAGGTTCTTCAAATTTTTTGACGATATCTTACATCGTTATTGGGATACCTACAGACTTTTATTATAAGTGGGCGTGGTAATGCCTATTTTTCAAAACTTCATAAAAATCAAGTTTCTTAATTAACTATCTCTGTAATTATAAAATTTTAATTAATATGTTCCAATAGATAAAGCAAAACGGAATTTTTGCATTTTTCAAAATTTCCGTTATATGGGAGGTGGGCGTGGTTATTAACCGATCTTGACCTTTTTCAATACCAACCTACCCTGTCTATAGAGCAATCTATGTTCGAAATTTTATTGAGATATCTCAATTTTTTCTTAAGTTATTGTAACCACGGACGGACAGAGGGACAGACAGTCAGGGCTAAATCGATTTCTCTTTTCATTCTGATCATTTTAGTATATATATATCTATATATTTTTGGCTGTTACAAACAACTGTTATACGAAGAAATTTATAATACCCTTGTATAAAAGTACGCTCGGGTATAATTAAAAAACTATACGGTTTATTCATTGTTACAAAGCTATTCACAAGACTCGCGAACGAATATTGCTTGGCGTTTAGGTTATCTGTTCCAAAACGAGCTCAAAGTATTCTTGCTGGGTAGAGTTTCAGCCCAACAATCCTTATCTGAATTGGGCAGAAGCAAATTTTTTTCCAATATGCTTGCTGAACTCCCTTTTACGCTTTTCTTTATTCAATGCTTTCCTGCAAATATGCTTTGTGTAGTGATATGCTTTTACAAAAGTCTATGACATCGAATCGTACCACTTTCCATCTTTTTTCTCATGAACCTTCATAATCGTCTTTGAAGGAGGTTTTGAGAGGCCAATATAATACAATATTTGGGATATGACTGTAGATACCACCTCAAATAAGCAGAATTGGATTCTCCCTTAATGGATGTGTGTACCGCAAAAGCTTATCAATCCACATAGAAAAAATTTAAATTTGTAGCCATCCAGCAGCCTTCTTCATCAAAAGCGGTTAAAAATCGGTCTTTTATATCATTGAAAGCTTTCTCAGTACGTGAAGCTCTTGGCAACGTTGCAAATAAAATACCATACGTGTGAGATGCCCATAGTATCTTCCTACCTCTAACAGCCGTTATTCTGCTGACCTATGGGTAAAGTTTATGTTGTCAATTAATTTTATTAACATAATAGGTTATTTGTATAATATTGTTTTCTATATGCCTAATGTGATATACCATATCACATTAAACCACTTTGACTTTATCACATTACCCCATCTCGAGTTTTTTAAACTAAACATTTGGGTGATTCACAAGGTGTCATAACGAGTAATATTGTCATAATATCATACATTTTATGATGGTTTAAAATATTTTGTTGTTGTTTGCTTCATGAATTGAGTAGTAATGAAATACAATTTTGCACGGTATGTTTTTATTTTGTCGTATTTTATAAGCTGTCATTTGTTTTGCTTATCATTTAAAATTTTACTTTTGGGATTTTTATATTTTGCGGCTTTGGAATTCCCAAGTGAATACTTCTGCGGTTGCACAAAAAGCTTAACATGTCCATCATAAAAAGTTCGTCGGATTCATCTTGCTCCTCCTCATCGCCTTAAAGAGAATATTGTACGAATGCCACGTTTCTGGGCCATATAAAATGACGGGCATGACGAGGGATTTGTAGAGCAAGATTTTTGTTCATCAAGAAATGGCTCTGCTTTTCAATTGCCTACAGAGTCCAAAGTAGCTACTTTTGGCATTGTTATTGCTAGATGCAATATATGAAAAGATCAAGAATTTAAATTCAGCGGTCGGAAATATAATCTGGGTAAGCTTCCGCTAACTGCTCAGGAAGGAGACAAGACAGAAAGTAAGCGTAACAGATCGATGGAGTTCGCCTTTCTTTGCGGAAGTCGCGAGGGAAAAGATCGTCCTCGGTGTGGTGGACGAAAATCACGGTGATGAACCAGTGTTACGCGCCCATTGGAAATGGGTGGAATCAGAGCTATCGGGCATTGCGCTAAGCTTGCTTCGGGCGAACCCGGGACCACCACCGTCCTGTAAGGATGCGGGCTGGTTCCAGAGGAACTTGAAGGTTGTTGTGTGTGATGACAGCAGATCTGCGGAGCTCTACAAGAAGGCAGTGGCTACTTTGGGTGAATTCTACCCAGGTGCGAAGCTCTTGGCCATGGACTTCAAAGAGGTTCCATCCAGACCAAGAGCACGAGTGTGGATGCCGGCGAAGCCAGCAGAGCCAGCTGAGCCTGAGGGAGTCTTGGAGAATATTCGGCGTTACCCGCAGATAACTGGAAGGTGCTGAAAGTGGAGAGCATCCGTTCTGAAAGGACGGATGGGACCATTAAGTATCGCTTTGGCACCGCTCGCGTTAGGGTGTATTCAAATGACATCAATGCGGCGCGCAGCGTTGAAGCGGAGGTAGACCAGTTTAGCAATTGTGAAGGGGATGCAGAGCCTGAAGGTGCCTGGATTCTTGCCGGTGACTCTTCCATTTCATATTAAAATCCAACCTAGCTGTAAGTAACAGAGGTAGTGAACCCACCTTTGTAACCAGTAATAGAAGGGAAGTCCTGGACGTGACTCTCGTGTCGGTGGAAGCAGAGGCGGTGGTCAGAAACTGGAAAGTGCTTGAAAAGCATTCCTTTTCGGATCATCGCTTCATCTCCTTCTACTTAGAGGAAGTCTCGCCTAGGATTGAACCCATTAGAAACCTTAAAAATGCCGACTGGTCTAGATACAGGCATGAACTAGATAAGCGATTTTCAGGCAAACGAGTAATCGTAACGTGTAGCCCAGGGAAGCTAGAATACATAGTAAACCAGTTTACCATGGCATGTGGGAAGGCTCTTGATAAGGCCTGACCAATTAGGAAGCCTCTCTATGTCAGAGGGATCAAGGCTGAGAAGGGTTCTCTCCGGCTCACCCCGTATAGCTCCAAGAACCTTGCTAAGGCCGGACGGGACGTGGACGGGGTCGGCAGAGGACACTCTCAGACTTCTCCTGGAGACGCACTTTCCGTACGCGGCGGGTGGGCTCCCGAACAGATGGACTGCAGTGAAGGAACAATCGGCGGCTGCTGACTTCTTCACATTAGAGAAAGTAACCTGCGCAATTGAGACATTTAAACCCTACAAGGCGCTGGGTCCAGATGAAGTGTCACCGGTGCAGCTTCAGCAATCTTTGGAGCTAAGTGCAACTTGGCTGCATGCTATGTATATAGCGGTGTTAAACCTCAACTATATTCCTAAAATGTGGAAGGAATCAAGGGTTGTTTTTATCCCCAAAGCAGGTAGAATATGTCACGTAAATCCCAAAGACTTTAGGCCTATAAGTCTCCGCTCCTTTCAACTGAAGGTACTAGAGAGAGTAATTAATTGTCACATCAGAGATTCAATAACGCACAAATTAATATCTTCCCAGCATGCTTACATGAAGGGGAAGTCCACTAAAATGGCGCTTAATCAAGTTTTGTCGTATATAGAGAACTCCCTGCAGGTCAAGGAGTACACACTGATATCATTTCTAGACACTGAGGGTGCCTTCAATAACATAGAACCTCTAGCGATCAGAGCTGTAGTGGCGAAGCTGGGCGAAGATCAACATCTGGTATCCCTCGTACAAATCCTACTGGTTGACAGGGTTGTGAGGGCACAGTTAGCGGAAGCAACTTTAAAACGCTGTACAAGCAGAGGAACCCCGCAAGGTGGGGTCCTTTCTCCTCTTCTGTGGGTGGTGGCTATTAACTTCCTACTGAAGGCATTGGAGGAGGGGGAAGTATCGAAGGTAGTATCTTATGCCGACGACCTTGCGGTAGTAGTAAAGGGTAAATTTCCTCAGACGCTGGGCGACATCATGCAGGAAAAACTTAAAAAGGTAGAGAACTGGACCAAAGACAAAGGTCTGGGGTAAACCCGGACAAAACAGAACTTTTTCTTTTTACAAGAAAATATAAGATCCCACCTCTTAGGCTGGACACAGATCGTCCAGGAGCGCAGTAAGAAGGCAACAGTTGCAAGGGAGCCATCGGTAAGAAAATGGGGTTTATCTCCCAAAATTATGCACTGGATATACACAGCGCTAGTCAGACCAATCCTGCTATATGGGGCACTGGTGTGGTGGCCATGTCTCGATAAAAAAACCACACAATCAGCACTGCAAAGGGTGCAAATATCGGCGCTGATATGCATAGGTGGCGCTCTGCGTACAACCCCCTCGAAGCATTAGACACCATACTAAATATCCTCCCGATTGATATCGCAGGAAAACAATTCGCTACGTGTGCCGCTCTTAGACTACGGGAGTTGTCCGTATGGAAGTCTAGTCAAGTAGGACAATCGCAAACAAATTAGGCTTGCAAGTTACACATTACTGCGCCCCCATTCAGAGCTTCACAAAGAAGTTCAACATACTAATTCCTGAAAGAGACTGGTGGTCCGATGGACCCCCTGGATCGGAAAATTCACTCCACTTCTACACTGATGGCTCAAAGCTTGAGAACAGAGTGGGAGGGGGTGGTTTCTCGGCTCAAGTAGGATTAGAAAAATCTTTCCGTCTTTCTGACCATTTCAGTGTGTTTCAGGCTGAGGTCGCTGCTATACAGGAGACGGTAGACTACCTAAGAACAGAAGAGGTTGAATTCAAAAATATCTTCATATTTTCCGACAGCCAAGCAGCACTAAAGGCACTTGATTCGGTCAACTGTAATTCTAAAATGGTAGCAACCTGTCGCAAATCTCTAAACGAGATGGCGGAGCAGTTTGCTCTTTACTTGGTATGGGTGCCAGGGCACAGCAACATACCAGGCAACGAAACAGCGGCTGAGCTTGCCAGAAGGGGAATATCCACTCCGCTTCCACACGCTGGAAGGTGTTCAGGTATGCCGCTCGCTACCTGCAAGCTCTTTCTAAGGGACTCAACCCTTAAGGAAGCAGGAGACCGTTGGAAAAACGGAAACACCTGTATCAAGTCCAAGCTCTTGTGGCCGGAGTGGGACGTCAAGCGATCATAAGGTCTTCTCATGCTGAGCAGAGAAAACCTGTCCCTAGCTGTAGGAGTCATAACAGGTCATATACTGATCGGCAGACACGCAGAGAGACTAGGTGTTCCCTGCAATGACTTCTGCAGAAGCTGCAGAAATGAAGAAGAGCCTGAAACCGTGAGGCATCTTCTATGTGAATGTCCTGCACTATGGGCTAGAAGAAGAAAATTCTTGGGATCAGAGTTCTTCGGAGAACTTAGCGATCTGGCCAAAGTAGAGATTCGCAAGCTATTAAAATTCGCAGTTTGCACATGTTGGTTCGAGTAGGGGGATTTTTCAAATCCGCGTGGTGCCACAATGGGCCTTAAGAAGGCCTAGGTGTGATGGCGCGATCGCTAGCAGCCACTTTAACCTAACCTAACCTAACCATAAATATTATTACATACATATATGTTTATATGCCCATAACTTCTCTTTTAAGAATAATATCTTATAAATATCTAAATTAATAAGAAATTTTTTGAAAATTGCTCGAAATTTAATTTACTAAACACAAGAAAAAGTTAATTTTTTTAATAGAATAAACAAAAAATAACACAAGCGAAATTAATGAAAAAGAGTACAAAAACAAGTAAGGAAAGCTAAATTCGGGCGAAACGCAATTTTATATACCCTCGAGATGTATTTTTGTATAGGCGGTGCCGATAATTTCAGAAAAACCTCTTTGTTTCAAATCGCTGCTAGTATTGAACTTTACTCAATTTGTTCCAAAAAATACTGAAAAACGAAGTTTTTGCATTTTTCAAAATTTCCGTTATATGGAAGTTGGGCGTCGTTATGGTCCGTTTTCAAAATTTTTTGACGGTGATGCTAGTGATATCAAGGACAATAGGTTCTCCAAATTTTTTGACGATATCTTACATCGTTATTGGGATACCTACAGACTTTTATTATAAGTGGGCGTGGTAATGCCTATTTTTCAAAACTTCATAAAAATCAAGTTTCTTAATTAACTATCTCTGTAATTATAAAATTTTAATTAATATGTTCCAATAGATAAAGCAAAACGGAATTTTTGCATTTTTCAAAATTTCCGTTATATGGGAGGTGGGCGTGGTTATTAACCGATCTTGACCTTTTTCAATACCAACCTACCCTGTCTATAGAGCAATCTATGTTCGAAATTTTATTGAGATATCTCCATTTTTTCTTAAGTTATTGTAACCACGGACGGACAGAGGGACAGACAGTCAGGGCTAAATCGATTTCTCTTTTCATTCTGATCATTTTAGTATATATATATATCTATATATTTTTGGCTGTTACAAACAACTGTTATACGAACAAATTTATAATACCCTTGTATAAAAGTACGCTCGGGTATAATTAAAAAACTATACGGTTTATTCATTGTTACAAAGCTATTCACAAGACTCGCGAACGAATATTGCTTGGCGTTTAGGTTATCTGTTCCAAAACGAGCTCAAAGTATTCTTGCTGGGTAGAGTTTCAGCCCAACAATCCTTATCTGAATTGGGCAGAAGCAAATTTTTTTCCAATATGCTTGCTGAACTCCCTTTTACGCTTTTCTTTATTCAATGCTTTCCTCCAAATATGCTTTGTGTAGAGATATGCTTTTACAAAAGTCTATGACATCGAATCGTACCACTTTCCATCTTTTTTCTCATGAACCTTCATAATCGTCTTTGAAGGAGGTTTTGAGAGGCCAATATAATACAATATTTGGGGTATGACTGTAGATACCACCTCAAATAAGCAGAATTGGATTCTCCCTTAATGGATGTGTGTACCGCAAAAGCTTATCAATCCACATAGAAAAAATTTAAATTTGTAGCCATCCAGCAGCCTTCTTCATCAAAAGCGGTTAAAAATCGGTCTATTATATCATTGAAAGCTTTCTCAGTACGTGAAGCTCTTGGCAACGTTGCAAATAAAATACCATACGTGTGAGATGCCCATAGTATCTTCCTACCTCTAACAGCCGTTATTCTGCTGACCTATGGGTAAAGTTTATGTTGTCAATTAATTTTATTAACATAATAGGTTATTTGTATAATATTGTTTTCTATATGCCATATCACATTAAACCACTTTGACTTTATCACATTACCCCATCTCGAGTTTTTTAAACTAAACATTTGGGTGATTCACAAGGTGTCATAACGAGTAATATTGTCAAAAAGCTTAACATGTTCATCATAAAAAGTTCGTCGGATTCATCTTGCTCCTCCTCATCGCCTTAAAGAGAATATTGTACGAATGCCACGTTTCTGGGCCATATAAAATGACGGGCATGACGAGGGATTTGTAGAGCAAGATTTTCGTTCATCAAGAAATGGCTCTGCTTTTCAATTGCCTACAGAGTCCAAAGTAGCTACTTTTGGCATTGTTATTGCTAGATGCAATATATGAAAAGATCAAGAATTTAAATTCAGCGGTCGGAAATATAATCTGGGTAAGCTTCCGCTAACTGCTCAAGAAGGACACAAGACAGAAAGTAAGCGTAACAGATCGATGGAGTTCGCCTTTCTTTGCGGAAGTCGCGAGGGAAAAGATCGTCCTCGGTGTGGTGGACGAAAATCACGGTGATGAACCAGTGTTACGCGCCCATTGAAAATGGGTGGAATCAGAGCTATCGGGCATTGCGCTAAGCTTGCTTCGGGCGAACCCGGGACCACCACCGTTCTGTAAGGATGCGGGCTGGTTCCAGAGGAACTTGAAGGTTGTTGTGTGTGATGACAGCAGATCTGCGGAGCTCTACAAGAAGGCAGTGGCTAGTTTGGGTGAATTCTACCCAGGTGCGAAGCTCCTGGCCATGGACTTCAAAGAGGTTCCATCCAGACCAAGAGCACGAGTGTGGATGCCGGCGAAGCCAGCAGAGCCAGCTGAGCCTGAGGGAGTCTTGGAGAATATTCGGCGTTACCCGCAGATAACTGGAAGGTGCTGAAAGTGGAGAGCATCCGTTCTGAAAGGACGGATGGGACCATTAAGTATCGCTTTGGCACCGCTCGCGTTAGGGTGTATTCAAATGACATCAATGCGGCGCGCAGCGTTGAAGCGGAGGTAGACCAATTGTGAAGGGGATGCAGAGCCTGGCCAGATCGATCCGATGGATGATCTTTCCGGGAGTTATGCGTCCTCGACGTCGTCGTTGGGCATTGGTCGCACATTCCGCAAGTATACCGAGGCGGAATTGATGTCAGACCGCGAATACGAGGCCAACAGAACAGTGGTAGAGGAGGACAGAGGATGCGACCAGGATGGTGCGCGTCTTTCAAATAAACCTCCACCACAGTAAAGCAGCGTCGGCTGCACTGCTGCTCCAGCTAGCTAAAAGGGGGGCAGCAGACATCGCCCTAATCCAGGTGGCTTGGATTGTTGGGCATCGAATTTGTGGACTCCAGACTGCGGAGTGTACATTGGTAAATGTGGCAACTGAGGGTAGACCTAGGGTCTGCATTCTTGTAAACTCGAAACTAAAATTTCTATTTCTTCCTCAATTTAGCGATGAGGACACGATAACCATGAGCATGGAGGTGAATAGTCAGGTGATCCGGCTGACCTCCATGTATTCAGCTCATGACAGGCCGATTTCGACACCGATGATCGAGAGGGTCGCTTTGCAGACTGAAGGTGCCTGGATTCTTGCCGGTGACTCTTCGACTTTATATTGAAAGCTAACCTGGCTGTAAGTAATAAAGATAGTGAACCCACCTTTGTAACTATTAACAGAAGGGAAGTTTTGGACGAGACCCTCGTGTCGGAGAAAGCAGAGGCTGTGGTCAGAAACTGGAAAGTGCTTGATGAACACTCCTTTTCGGACCATCGGTCAGACGGGACGTTGACGGGGACAGTCTTAGACTTCTCCTGAATGCACACTGTCCGAACGCCGCAGATGTGCCAAACAGGTCGACTGCAGAGAGAGTACATTCGGTTGATGCCGACTTCCTTACAATAGAGATAGTAACCAGGGCAATAAGTCTTTCAAACCCTACAAGGCCCCGGGCCCAGATGAAATCTCACCGGTGCATCTACAACAATCATTGGAGCTGAGTGCAACTTGGCTGTATGGAATATATAGAAGGGTGCTAAACCTCAACCAGATTCCGAAAATGTGGAAGGAGTCAAGGGTAGTTTTTATTCACAATGCAGGTAGAATATCCCATGTCAACCCGAAAGACTTTAGGCCTATAAGTCTCTGCTCCTTTCAGCAAAAGGTATTAGAGCGAGCAATTGATTGCCACATAAGAGATTCAATAGCGCAAAAACTCGTGACTTCTCAGCATGCTTACATGAAAGGGAAGTCTACTGAAACGGCAAGGACTACACACTGATATAATTTCTAGACATTGAGGGTGTTTTCAATAATAGAGAACCATCGGCGATCACAGCTGCTGTGGCGAAGCTTGGCGAAGATCAGCATTTAGTAGCCCTCATTCAAAAACTGCTAGCGGGCAGGGTTGTGAGGGCCCAGTTGGCGGAAGCAACATTAGAACGCTGTGTAAGCAAAGAAACCCAGCAAGGTGGATTCCTTTCTCCCCTTCTATGGGTGGTGCCCATTGATGAACTACTGAAGGCCCTGGAGGAGGAGGGAGGATCGAAGGTAGTATCTTATGCCGACGACCTTGCGGTGGTAGTAAAGGGTAAATTTCCTCAGACGCTGGGCGACATCATGCAGGAAAAACTTAAAAAGGTAGAGAACTGGACCAAAGACAAAGGTCTGGGGTAAACCCGGACAAAACAGAACTTTTTCTTTTTACAAGAAAATATAAGATCCCACCTCTTAGGCTGGACACAGAACGTCCAGGAGCGCAGTAAGAAGGCAACAGTTGCAAGGGAGCCATCGGTAAGAAAATGGGGTTTATCTCCCCAAATTATGCACTGGATATACACAACGCTAGTCAGACCAATCCTGCTATATGGGGCACTGGTGTGGTGGCCATGTCTCGATAAGAAAACCACACAATCAGCACTGCAAAGGGTGCAAATATCGGCGCTGATATGCATAGGTGGCGCTCTGCGTACAACCCCCTCGAAGCATTAGACACCATACTAAATATCCTCCCGATTGATATCGCAGGAAAACAATTCGCTACGTGTGCCGCTCTTAGACTACGGGAGTTGTCCGTATGGAAGTCTAGTCAAGTAGGACAATCGCAAACAAATTAGGCTTGCAAGTTACAGATTACTGCGCCCTCATTCAGAGCTTCACAAAGAAGTTCAACATACTAATTCCTGAAAGAGACTGGTGGTCCGATGGACCCCCTGGATCGGAAAATTCACTCCACTTCTACACTGATGGCTCAAAGCTTGAGAACAGAGTGGGAGGGGGTGTTTTCTCGGCTCAAGTAGGATTAGAAAAATCTTTCCGTCTTTCTGACCATTTCAGTGTGTTTCAGGCTGAGGTCGCTGCTATACAGGAGACGGTAGACTACCTAAGAACAGAAGAGGTTGAATTCAAAAATATCTTCATATTTTCCGACAGCCAAGCAGCACTAAAGGCACTTGATTCGGTCAACTGTAATTCTAAAATGGTAGCAACCTGTCGCAAATCTCTAAACGAGATGGCGTAGCAGTTTGCTCTTTACTTGGTATGGGTGCCAGGGCACAGCAACATACCAGGCAACGAAACAGCGGCTGAGCTTGCCAGAAGGGGAATATCCACTCCGCTCCCACACGCTGGAAGGGTTCAGGTATGCCGCTCGCTACCTGCAAGCTCTTTCTAAGGGACTCAACCCTTAAGGAAGCAGGAGACCGTTGGAAAAACGGAAACACCTGTATCAAGTCCAAGCTCTTGTGGCCGGAGTGGGACGTCAAGCGATCATAAGGTCTTCTCATGCTGAGCAGAGAAAACCTGTCCCTAGCTGTAGGAATCATAACAGGTCATATACTGATCGGCAGACACGCAGAGAGACTAGGTGTTCCCTGCAATGACTTCTGCAGAAGCTGCAGAAATGAAGAAGAGCCTGAAACCGTGAGGCATCTTCTATGTGAATGTCCTGCACTATGGGCTAGAAGAAGAAAATTCTTGGGATCAGAGTTCTTCGGAGAACTTAGCGATCTGGCCAAAGTAGAGATTCGCAAGCTATTAAAATTCGCAGTTTGCACATGTTGGTTCGAGTAGGGGGATTTTTCAAATCCGCGTGGTGCCACAATGGGCCTTAAGAAGGCCTAGGTGTGCCGGCGCGATCGCTAGCAGCCACTTTAACCTAACCTAACCTAACCATAAATATTATTACATACATATATGTTTATATGCCCATAACTTCTCTTTTAAGAATAATATCTTATAAATATCTAAATTAATAAGACATTTTTTGAAAATTGCTCGAAATTTAATTTACTAAACACAAGAAAAAGTTAATTTTTTTAATAGAATAAACAAAAACTAACACAAGCGAAATTAATGAAAAAGAGTACAAAAACAAATAAGGAAAGCTAAATTCAAACGAAACACAATTTTATATACCCTCGAGATGTATTTTTGTATAGGCGGTGCCGATAATTTCAGAAAAACCTCTTTGTTTCAAATCGCTGCTAGTATTGAACTTTACTCAATTTGTTCCAAAAAATACTGAAAAACGAAGTTTTTGCATTTTTCAAAATTTCCGTTATATGGAAGTTGGGCGTCGTTATGGTCCGTTTTCAAAATTTTTTGACGGTGACGCTAGTGATATCAAGGACAATAGGTTCTCCAAATTTTTTGACGATATCTTACATCGTTATTGGGATACCTACAGACTTTTATTATAAGTGGGCGTGGTAATGCCTATTTTTCAAAACTTCATAAAAATCAAGTTTCTTAATTAAATATCTCTGTAATTATAAAATTTTAATTAATATGTTCCAATAGATAAAGCAAAACGGAATTTTTGCATTTTTCAAAATTTCCGTTATATGGGAGGTGGGCGTGGTTATTAACCGATCTTGACCTTTTTCAATACCAACCTACCCTGTCTATAGAGCAATCTATGTTCGAAATTTTATTGAGATATCTCAATTTTTTCTTAAGTTATTGTAACCACGGACGGACAGAGGGACAGACAGTCAGGGCTAAATCGATTTCTCTTTTCATTCTGATCATTTTAGTATATATATATCTATATATTTTTGGCTGTTACAAACAACTGTTATACGAAGAAATTTATAATACCCTTGTATAAAAGTACGCTCGGGTATAATTAAAAAACTATACGGTTTATTCATTGTTACAAAGCTATTCACAAGACTCGCGAACGAATATTGCTTGGCGTTTAGGTTATCTGTTCCAAAACGAGCTCAAAGTATTCTTGCTGGGTAGAGTTTCAGCCCAACAATCCTTATCTGAATTGGGCAGAAGCAAATTTTTTTCCAATATGCTTGCTGAACTCCCTTTTACGCTTTTCTTTATTCAATGCTTTCCTCCAAATATGCTTTGTGTAGTGATATGCTTTTACAAAAGTCTATGACATCGAATCGTACCACTTTCCATCTTTTTTCTCATGAACCTTCATAATCGTCTTTGAAGGAGGTTTTGAGAGGCCAATATAATACAATATTTGGGGTATGACTGTAGATACCACCTCAAATAAGCAGAATTGGATTCTCCCTTAATGGATGTGTGTACCGCAAAAGCTTATCAATCCACATAGAAAAAATTTAAATTTGTTATTGCTAGATGCAATATATGAAAAGATCAAGAATTTAAATTCAGCGGTCGGAAATATAATCTGGGTAAGCTTCCGCTAACTGCTCAAGAAGGACACAAGACAGAAAGTAAGCGTAACAGATCGATGGAGTTCGCCTTTCTTTGCGGAAGTCGCGAGGGAAAAGATCGTCCTCGGTGTGGTGGACGAAAATCACGGTGATGAACCAGTGTTACGCGCCCATTGGAAATGGGTGGAATCAGAGCTATCGGGCATTGCGCTAAGCTTGCTTCGGGCGAACCCGGGACCACCACCGTCCTGTAAGGATGCGGGCTGGTTCCAGAGGAACTTGAAGGTTGTTGTGTGTGATGACAGCAGATCTGCGGAGCTCTACAAGAAGGCAGTGGCTAGTTTGGGTGAATTCTACCCAGGTGCGAAGCTCCTGGCCATGGACTTCAAAGAGGTTCCATCCAGACCAAGAGCACGAGTGTGGATGCCGGCGAAGCCAGCAGAGCCAGCTGAGCCTGAGGGAGTCTTGGAGAATATTCGGCGTTACCCGCAGATAACTGGAAGGTGCTGAAAGTGGAGAGCATCCGTTCTGAAAGGACGGATGGGACCATTAAGTATCGCTTTGGCACCGCTCGCGTTAGGGTGTATTCAAATGACATCAATGCGGCGCGCAGCGTTGAAGCGGAGGTAGACCAATTGTGAAGGGGATGCAGAGCCTGGCCAGATCGATCCGATGGATGATCTGTTCGGGAGTTATGCGTCCTCGACGTCGTCGTTGGGCATTGGTCGCACATTCCGCAAGTATACCGAGGCGGAATTGATGTCAGACCGCGAATACGAGGCCAACAGAACAGTGGTAGAGGAGGACAGAGGATGCGACCAGGATGGTGCGCGTCTTTCAAATAAACCTCCACCACAGTAAAGCAGCGTCGGCTGCACTGCTGCTCCAGCTAGCTAAAAGGGGGGCAGCAGACATCGCCCTAATCCAGGTGGCTTGGATTGTTGGGCATCGAATTTGTGGACTCCAGACTGCGGAGTGTACATTGGTCAATGTGGCAACTGAGGGTAGACCTAGGGTCTGCATTCTTGTAAACTCGAAACTAAAATTTTTATTTCTTCCTCAATTTAGCGATGAGGACACGATAACCATGAGCATGGAGGTGAATAGTCAGGTGATCCGGCTGACCTCCATGTATTCAGCTCATGACAGGCCGATTTCGACACCGATGATCGAGAGGGTCGCTTTGCAGACTGAAGGTGCCTGGATTCTTGCCGGTGACTCTTCGACTTTATATTGAAAGCTAACCTGGCTGTAAGTAATAAAGATAGTGAACCCACCTTTGTAACTATTAACAGAAGGGAAGTTTTGGACGAGACCCTCGTGTCGGAGAAAGCAGAGGCTGTGGTCAGAAACTGGAAAGTGCTTGATGAACACTCCTTTTCGGACCATCGGTCAGACGGGACGTTGACGGGGACAGTCTTAGACTTCTCCTGAATGCACACTGTCCGAACGCCGCAGATGTGCTTCCAAACAGGTCGACTGCAGAGAGAGTACATTCGGTTGATGCCGACTTCCTTACAATAGAGATAGTAACCAGGGCAATAAGTCTTTCAAACCCTACAAGGCCCCGGGCCCAGATGAAATCTCACCGGTGCATCTACAACAATCATTGGAGCTGAGTGCAACTTGGCTGTATGGAATATATAGAAGGGTGCTAAACCTCAACCACATTCCGAAAATGTGGAAGGAGTCAAGGGTAGTTTTTATTCACAATGCAGGTAGAATATCCCATGTCAACCCGAAAGACTTTAGGCCTATAAGTCTCTGCTCCTTTCAGCAAAAGGTATTAGAGCGAGCAATTGATTGCCACATAAGAGATTCAATAGCGCAAAAACTCGTGACTTCTCAGCATGCTTACATGAAAGGGAAGTCTACTGAAACGGCAAGGACTACACACTGATATAATTTCTAGACATTGAGGGTGTTTTCAATAATAGAGAACCATCGGCGATCACAGCTGCTGTGGCGAAGCTTGGCGAAGATCAGCATTTAGTAGCCCTCATTCAAAAACTGCTAGCGGGCAGGGTTGTGAGGGCCCAGTTGGCGGAAGCAACATTAGAACGCTGTGTAAGCAAAGAAACCCAGCAAGGTGGATTCCTTTCTCCCCTTCTATGGGTGGTCCCCATTGATGAACTACTGAAGGCCCTGGAGGAGGAGGGAGGATCGAAGGTAGTATCTTATGCCGACGACCTTGCGGTGGTAGTAAAGGGTAAATTTCCTCAGACGCTGGGCGACATCATGCAGGAAAAACTTAAAAAGGTAGAGAACTGGACCAAAGACAAAGGTCTGGGGTAAACCCGGACAAAACAGAACTTTTTCTTTTTACAAGAAAATATAAGATCCCACCTCTTAGGCTGGACACAGAACGTCCAGGAGCGCAGTAAGAAGGCAACAGTTGCAAGGGAGCCATCGGTAAGAAAATGGGGTTTATCTCCCCAAATTATGCACTGGATATACACAACGCTAGTCAGACCAATCCTGCTATATGGGGCACTGGTGTGGTGGCCATGTCTCGATAAGAAAACCACACAATCAGCACTGCAAAGGGTGCAAATATCGGCGCTGATATGCATAGGTGGCGCTCTGCGTACAACCCCCTCGAAGCATTAGACACCATACTAAATATCCTCCCGATTGATATTGCAGGAAAACAATTCGCTACGTGTGCCGCTCTTAGACTACGGGAGTTGTCCGTATGGAAGTCTAGTCAAGTAGGACAATCGCAAACAAATTAGGCTTGCAAGTTACAGATTACTGCGCCCCCATTCAGAGCTTCACAAAGAAGTTCAACATACTAATTCCTGAAAGAGACTGGTGGTCCGATGGACCCCCTGGATCGGAAAATTCACTCCACTTCTACACTGATGGCTCAAAGCTTGAGAACAGAGTGGGAGGGGGTGTTTTCTCGGCTCAAGTAGGATTAGAAAAATCTTTCCGTCTTTCTGACCATTTCAGTGTGTTTCAGGCTGAGGTCGCTGCTATACAGGAGACGGTAGACTACCTAAGAACAGAAGAGGTTGAATTCAAAAATATCTTCATATTTTCCGACAGCCAAGCAGCACTAAAGGCACTTGATTCGGTCAACTGTAATTCTAAAATGGTAGCAACCTGTCGCAAATCTCTAAACGAGATGGCGGAGCAGTTTGCTCTTTACTTGGTATGGGTGCCAGGGCACAGCAACATACCAGGCAACGAAACAGCGGCTGAGCTTGCCAGAAGGGGAATATCCACTCCGCTCCCACACGCTGGAAGGGTTCAGGTATGCCGCTCGCTACCTGCAAGCTCTTTCTAAGGGACTCAACCCTTAAGGAAGCAGGAGACCGTTGTAAAAACGGAAACACCTGTATCAAGTCCAAGCTCTTGTGGCCGGAGTGGGACGTCAAGCGATCATAAGGTCTTCTCATGCTGAGCAGAGAAAACCTGTCCCTAGCTGTAGGAATCATAACAGGTCATATACTGATCGGCAGACACGCAGAGAGACTAGGTGTTCCCTGCAATGACTTCTGCAGAAGCTGCAGAAATGAAGAAGAGCCTGAAACCGTGAGGCATCTTCTATGTGAATGTCCTGCACTATGGGCTAGAAGAAGAAAATTCTTGGGATCAGAGTTCTTCGGAGAACTTAGCGATCTGGCCAAAGTAGAGATTCGCAAGCTATTAAAATTCGCAGTTTGCACATGTTGGTTCGAGTAGGGGGATTTTTCAAATCCGCGTGGTGCCACAATGGGCCTTAAGAAGGCCTAGGTGTGCTGGCGCGATCGCTAGCAGCCACTTTAACCTAACCTAACCTAACCATAAATATTATTACATACATATATGTTTATATGCCCATAACTTCTCTTTTAAGAATAATATCTTATAAATATCTAAATTAATAAGACATTTTTTGAAAATTGCTCGAAATTTAATTTACTAAACACAAGAAAAAGTTAATTTTTTTAATAGAATAAACAAAAACTAACACAAGCGAAATTAATGAAAAAGAGTACAAAAACAAGTAAGGAAAGCTAAATTCGGGCGAAACGCAATTTTATATACCCTCGAGATGTATTTTTGTATAGGCGGTGCCGATAATTTCAGAAAAACCTCTTTGTTTCAAATCGCTGCTAGTATTGAACTTTACTCAATTTGTTCCAAAAAATACTGAAAAACGAAGTTTTTGCATTTTTCAAAATTTCCGTTATATGGAAGTTGGGCGTCGTTATGGTCCGTTTTCAAAATTTTTTGACGGTGATGCTAGTGATATCAAGGACAATAGGTTCTCCAAATTTTTTGACGATATCTTACATCGTTATTGGGATACCTACAGACTTTTATTATAAGTGGGCGTGGTAATGCCTATTTTTCAAAACTTCATAAAAATCAAGTTTCTTAATTAAATATCTCTGTAATTATAAAATTTTAATTAATATGTTCCAATAGATAAAGCAAAACGGAATTTTTGCATTTTTCAAAATTTCCGTTATATGGGAGGTGGGCGTGGTTATTAACCGATCTTGACCTTTTTCAATACCAACCTACCCTGTCTATAGAGCAATCTATGTTCGAAATTTTATTGAGATATCTCAATTTTTTCTTAAGTTATTGTAACCACGGACGGACAGAGGGACAGACAGTCAGGGCTAAATCGATTTCTCTTTTCATTCTGATCATTTTAGTATATATATATCTATATATTTTTGGCTGTTACAAACAACTGTTATACGAAGAAATTTATAATACCCTTGTATAAAAGTACGCTCGGGTATAATTAAAAAACTATACGGTTTATTCATTGTTACAAAGCTATTCACAAGACTCGCGAACGAATATTGCTTGGCGTTTAGGTTATCTGTTCCAAAACGAGCTCAAAGTATTATTGCTGGGTAGAGTTTCAGCCCAACAATCCTTATCTGAATTGGGCAGAAGCAAATTTTTTTCCAATATGCTTGCTGAACTCCCTTTTACGCTTTTCTTTATTCAATGCTTTCCTCCAAATATGCTTTGTGTAGTGATATGCTTTTACAAAAGTCTATGACATCGAATCGTACCACTTTCCATCTTTTTTCTCATGAACCTTCATAATCGTCTTTGAAGGAGGTTTTGAGAGGCCAATATAATACAATATTTGGGGTATGACTGTAGATACCACCTCAAATAAGCAGAATTGGATTCTCCCTTAATGGATGTGTGTACCGCAAAAGCTTATCAATCCACATAGAAAAAATTTAAATTTGTAGCCATCCAGCAGCCTTCTTCATCAAAAGCGGTTAAAAATCGGTCTTTTATATCATTGAAAGCTTTCTCAGTACGTGAAGCTCTTGGCAACGTTGCAAATAAAATACCATACGTGTGAGATGCCCATAGTATCTTCCTACCTCTAACAGCCGTTATTCTGCTGACCTATGGGTAAAGTTTATGTTGTCAATTAATTTTATTAACATAATAGGTTATTTGTATAATATTGTTTTCTATATGCCTAATGTGATATACCATATCACATTAAACCACTTTGACTTTATCACATTATCCCATCTCGAGTTTTTTAAACTAAACATTTGGGTGATTCACAAGGTGTCATAACGAGTAATATTGTCATAATATCATACATTTTATGATGGTTTAAAATATTTTGTTGTTGTTTGCTTCATGAATTGAGTAGTAATGAAATACAATTTTGCACGGTATGTTTTTATTTTGTCGTATTTTATAAGCTGTCATTTGTTTTGCTTATCATTTAAAATTTTACTTTTGGGATTTTTATATTTTGCGGCTTTGGAATTCCCAAGTGAATACTTCTGCGGTTGCACAAAAAGCTTAACATGTTCATCATAAAAAGTTCGTCGGATTCATCTTGCTCCTCCTCATCGCCTTAAAGAGAATATTGTACGAATGCCACGTTTCTGGGCCATATAAAATGACGGGCATGACGAGGGATTTGTAGAGCAAGATTTTCGTTCATCAAGAAATGGCTCTGCTTTTCAATTGCCTACAGAGTCCAAAGTAGCTACTTTTGGCATTGTTATTGCTAGATGCAATATATGAAAAGATCAAGAATTTAAATTCAGCGGTCGGAAATATAATCTGGGTAAGCTTCCGCTAACTGCTCAAGAAGGACACAAGACAGAAAGTAAGCGTAACAGATCGATGGAGTTCGCCTTTCTTTGCGGAAGTCGCGAGGGAAAAGATCGTCCTCGGTGTGGTGGACGAAAATCACGGTGATGAACCAGTGTTACGCGCCCATTGAAAATGGGTGGAATCAGAGCTATCGGGCATTGCGCTAAGCTTGCTTCGGGCGAACCCGGGACCACCACCGTTCTGTAAGGATGCGGGCTGGTTCCAGAGGAACTTGAAGGTTGTTGTGTGTGATGACAGCAGATCTGCGGAGCTCTACAAGAAGGCAGTGGCTAGTTTGGGTGAATTCTACCCAGGTGCGAAGCTCCTGGCCATGGACTTCAAAGAGGTTCCATCCAGACCAAGAGCACGAGTGTGGATGCCGGCGAAGCCAGCAGAGCCAGCTGAGCCTGAGGGAGTCTTGGAGAATATTCGGCGTTACCCGCAGATAACTGGAAGGTGCTGAAAGTGGAGAGCATCCGTTCTGAAAGGACGGATGGGACCATTAAGTATCGCTTTGGCACCGCTCGCGTTAGGGTTTATTCAAATGACATCAATGCGGCGCGCAGCGTTGAAGCGGAGGTAGACCAATTGTGAAGGGGATGCAGAGCCTCGCCAGATCGATCCGATGGATGATCTGTCCGG
Source organism: Philophylla caesio (assembly GCA_963971545.1). Classification (NCBI taxonomy): domain Eukaryota; kingdom Metazoa; phylum Arthropoda; class Insecta; order Diptera; family Tephritidae; genus Philophylla; species Philophylla caesio. The sequence continues at coordinate 32,673,593 of OZ020608.1, read as the reverse complement.
GAGTTATGCGTCCTCGACGTCGTCGTTGGGCATTGGTCGCACATTCCGCAAGTATACCGAGGCGGAATTGATGTCAGACCGCGAATACGAGGCCAACAGAACAGTGGTAGAGGAGGACAGAGGATGCGACCAGGATGGTGCGCGTCTTTCAAATAAACCTCCACCACAGTAAAGCAGCGTCGGCTGCACTGCTGCTCCAGCTAGCTAAAAGGGGGGCAGCAGACATCGCCCTAATCCAGGTTGCTTGGATTGTTGGGCATCGAATTTGTGGACTCCAGACTGCGGAGTGTACATTGGTAAATGTGGCAACTGAGGGTAGACCTAGGGTCTGCATTCTTGTAAACTCGAAACTAAAATTTCTATTTCCTCCTCAATTTAGCGATGAGGACACGACAACCATATGCTTGGAGGTGAATAGTCAGGTGATCCGGCTGACCTCTATGTATTCAGCTCATGACAGGCCGATTTCGACACCGATGATCGAGAGGGTCGCTTTGCAGACTGAAGGTGCCTGGATTCTTGCCGGTGACTCTTCCATTTCATATTAAAATCCAACCTAGCTGTAAGTAACAGAGGTAGTGAACCCACCTTTGTAACCAGTAATAGAAGGGAAGTCCTGGACGTGACTCTCGTGTCGGTGGAAGCAGAGGCGGTGGTCAGAAACTGGAAAGTGCTTGAAAAGCATTCCTTTTCGGATCATCGCTTCATCTCCTTCTACTTAGAGGAAGTCTCGCCTAGGATTGAACCCATTAGAAACCTTAAAAATGCCGACTGGTCTAGATACAGGCATGAACTAGATAAGCGATTTTCAGGCAAACGAGTAATCGTAACGTGTAGCCCAGGGAAGCTAGAATACATGGTAAACCAGTTTACCATGGCATGTGGGAAGGCTCTTGATAAGGCCTGCCCAATTAGGAAGCCTCTCTATGTCAGAGGGATCAAGGCTGAGAAGGGTTCTCTCCGGCTCACCCCGTATAGCTCCAAGAACCTTGCTAAGGCCGGACGGGACGTGGACGGGGTCGGCAGAGGACACTCTCAGACTTCTCCTGGAGACGCACTTTCCGTACGCGGCGGGTGGGCTCCCGAACAGATGGACTGCAGTGAAGGAACAATCGGCGGCTGCTGACTTCTTCACATTAGAGAAAGTAACCTGCGCAATTGAGACATTTAAACCCTACAAGGCGCCGGGTCCAGATGAAGTGTCACCGGTGCAGCTTCAGCAATCTTTGGAGCTAAGTGCAACTTGGCTGCATGCTATGTATATAACGGTGTTAAACCTCAACTATATTCCTAAAATGTGGAAGGAATCAAGGGTTGTTTTTATCCCCAAAGCAGGTAGAATATGTCACGTAAATCCCAAAGACTTAAGGCCTATAAGTCTCTGCTCCTTTCAACTGAAGGTACTAGAGAGAGTAATTAATTGTCACATCAGAGATTCAATAACGCACAAATTAATATCTTCCCAGCATGCTTACATGAAGGGGAAGTCCACTAAAATGGCGCTTAATCAAGTTTTGTCGTATATAGAAAACTCCCTGCAGGTCAAGGAGTACACACTGATATCATTTCTAGACACTGAGGGTGCCTTCAATAACATAGAACCTCAAGCGATCAGAGCTGCAGTGGCGAAGCTGGGCGAAGATCAACATCTGGTATCCCTCGTACAAATCCTACTGGTTGACAGGGTTGTGAGGGCACAGTTAGCGGAAGCAACTTTAAAACGCTGTACAAGCAGAGGAACCCCGCAAGGTGGGGTCCTTTCTCCTCTTCTGTGGGTGGTGGTTATTAACTTCCTACTGAAGGCATTGGAGGAGGGGAAAGTATCGAAGGTAGTATCTTATGCCGACGATCTTGCGGTAGTAGTAAGAGGCAAATTTCCTCAGACGTTGTGCGACATCATGCAGGAAAAACTTAAAAAGGTAGAGAGCTGGACCAGAGAAAAAGGTTTGCGTGTGAATCCGGACAAAACCGTTCTCGTGCTTTTCACAAGGAAGTATAGGATCCCACCTCTTAGGCTTCCTGTAGTGGGAAATAGAACGCTGAGGCTATGGGACTACGCCAAATATCTTGGTGTGATACTAGATACTAGACAAGAAGCTATCGTAGACACAGAACGTCCAGGAGCGCAGTAAGAAGCCAACGGTGGCCTTCTACAGCTGTAAGGGAGCCAACGGGAAAAAGTAGGGCTAATTTAATAGCATTTATTAAAAAAGGAAGTTAGTCCATTATTAATAAAGCAAAAGTGTATAAAATTAAATAAATTTATGATAAGTTTACAGTTTTAAATTTTTTAGTTGTTAAATAATCTTACTATTTTTTTAAAGCTAATAACAACCATTAGTATATTTCATATCATACTTTAAAAATATATTAGTAAAAAAGATGGTTAATTCAAAAGGTGCAGTACAGCTGTGCTTCTGGGTATGCCTTTACAGTTGCGCTGCTGTACTCAATCCTGACTGTTACGTCTACGTTCGTGTACCCTGGGCAACGTGAGCAACCCACCTGCGGTAACTAAACCGTGTGGGGCCTTGGGTCACGGCTAATAGATAGGGAGCTTTAGTGCAGCCACTCCGACATATTCGGTTTGAGGGTTCACTATTATTATTATTATCAGGGCATAGTAGCGCTGCGACCTAAAAGAAAGATCTATTGTGCTAACCCTTTAAGTTGTCACTCCATCTTTAGGCTATTTATGAGACTAAGCACTTTGGAGGGTGTCTGACATAATGTTGAGTGTGGCTCCATTTGTCTTTCTGCGAAGACATTCGTGTGCACACAGCTCAATAGCATAGATTTCCGCCTGGAAGATGGTTGGGTATGACCCCATTAGGGCACTTTTTTGAAATCTTGGTCCGAACACCCCGGCCCCGGTGCTCCCATTGATAAGTTTGGAACCGTCAGTGTACCAGACCTGTGATCCTTTATTAATTGCTTTCACCATCCCTTTACATGCATCCCTTTCAAGTATTATGACTTTGTAGGTCTTGGTAAAGGATAGTTTTGGCAACATAGTGTCTGTGAGTTTGATTATTGGATCGGCACTGAGTGGTTGTAGGACACCCAAATGCCCCCTGAAATCTCCACTTTTCAGACGACTAAGATTGGACAGTCTCAGAGCGCTCTGACAAGCCTCTTTTTCAATGAGTATGGCCAATGGTGGGATGCCCGAGATGATGCCAAGCGCTTCTGTGGGACATGTGCGCATGGCCCCCGTAATGGCCACACAGACGAGGCGATGGAGTTTGCCGAGAGCAGCGCCGGAGCTCGCCATTTTGGCCTTAGGCCACCATACTAGTGCTGCGTAGGTGATAATTGGCTTTATCACCGTGTTAAATGACCAGTATGTGAGTTTCGGGGAGATTCCCCAGGTTTTGCCGTGTAGTCTTTGACAAGCATAGAATGCTCTTGTCGCTTTATTGGTACTTTCTGTGAGATGAGAGTTCCAGTTGAGCTTACTATCTAGTGTGATCCCTAGGTATTTCACTTCTTTTGAGAATTCGATCTCAGTACCTCCCAGCATTGGTTTAGTTAGGTCCACCTTCCTTCTTCTGGTGAATGGGATGATGGTCGACTTTGCTGGATTGATTGACAACCCTTTCTCAGAGCACCATTTGAGCGTCAGATTTAGGGCAGATTGAAGCCTGGAGCTTAATGTCCCTTCATCCCAGCCCACAACATAGATGACAAGGTCGTCAGCATAGCCGTAAGCATTGAATCCATTCACTTTAAGCTTCTCTAAGAGTTCATCGACAACGAGTGTCCACAATAGAGGTGAGAGAACACCCCCTTGAGGGCAGCCACGAGTGGCCGTTACCCGAAGTCTACTTCCACCTAGTTCAGCCATTATGGTTCTGGATTTCAGCATGCTTATTATCCACTTGGTTATAAGCTTCGGGATATCCTTCCTTGCTAATCCTGCGGAGATTGCCTCATAACTCGTATTGTCAAAGGCACCTGATATATCAAGGAATGCACACAGGGCTATCTGTTTGTACTCTAAGGCCTTTTCAAGTACTTGAGTTAGGCCGTGTATGGCAGTAATAGTAGACTTCCCTGCTTGATATGCATGTTGACTTTCACAGAGTGGTTTAGCCTTGAGATAGGTGTCCCTGATGTGAAAGTCAATAAGTTTTTCCAGTGTCTTTATCACAAAGGAACTTAGGCTTATAGGTCTAAAAGCCTTTGGAAGTTGATTAGAATTTTTTCCAGCTTTGGGTATAAATACTACTCTTACCTCTTTCCAAGGTGAGGGAATATAGGCAAGAAGCAAGCTCGCCCTAAGTATTCTAACAAGGGTTCCAGATATGGATTCCATAGCCCGCTGAAGCAGACATGGGTAGATGCCATCTGGACCAGGGGATTTGTATGCACCGAACGTTGAAAGAGCCCACCGTACCCTGTCATGGTTGACAATTCTTCTCGTAAGACCTCTTGTCCTACTGTTAGCGCACACTGTAGCAACAGTGGTCGCAGTAGGATTTTGGTCTTGTATAATACATCCTGGGAAGTGGGTTTCCATTAGAAGCCGGTTGGTCTCCTCAGGGTCACCCGTGTAGGTTCCGTCGGGTTTCCTTAGTGTGCATAAGCCATTTGTATGATCCAGTCTAAGTGCTTTCTGCAGACGCTGAGCAACATGAAGGGTGGAGATACCCTCACAGTGCTTACGCCATGTGATCCTTTTGGACTCTCTCAGCTCTCTGTTATAGGCAGTGAGGGCTGTTTTGTAAGTGGACCATTCACCAGTCCGTTTAGCCCTATTGAATAGCTTTCGAGCCTTTTGTCGAAGTTTTTTGAGATTGCCGTTCCACCATGGGACGTCCCTTTGAGATTTTTTGATCTTCTCTGGGCAGCTCACTTCAAAGGCTGATGTTAGATTATTTTGAAGCTGTATTGATTCAATTTCTAGATCGTGAGTAGACATAATGTCCGCCGAGGCCGTGTTAGCCTCTTGTTCAATAGATAAGTGAAAGAGTTCCCAATTTGTTTTCTTTGGGTTTCTGTAGAACTGGATAGTCTCCCTTGAGGCCTCTATGTCAAACCTTAAGTGCTGATGGTCCGACATGGATACCTCATTTGAGACATGCCAGTTGGAGATAAATGTGGACATATTTGCCGTGCATATAGTCAGGTCTAAGACCTCGCCCATAATAGCGTTTGAACAAGTCTGCGCTACTCACTGCACTTGTCACTGCATTTATTTGGTTGGAATCACCACTCACCACTTTTCTCCACGTAACTTTATATTTTAAATAAAACAACGCCGAATTTCGGGTTTATAATTGTGAACTTTATTAAATTAAAAACTATTATCGATGGGGGGACACGTCCGTTCGCTCTGATGTTCGCAAAATTGTGTTGTGTCAAATGTTTACATGTATTTGTGTGTGTGGGTGTGGTATAATTTGTGTGTTTTGAAATGTATGTGTACTAGAGTATTTTTGTGTCGGAGAGCAACCGCGTTGCCAAGCAGCTCATTTAGCCATCCCGGCCCCCCTAGGCGAACTTTCAGCCTAGTAAGCGTTGCAGCTGTTGGAGCGTCGCTACGACGCTACTGAGCCCGGTTGGGCGATGATTGCGATGCCAGGTGGCGCGAACGCTAGCTATTGGTTGGCGCCTGTTGCGGTTGTGGTGCGCGATTTGATGGCGTCGGTGTCGTGAAGTGGTAGGTGGTTGCGGTCTTTGCCGCACGTTGTAGCGCGGAGTCGTGCGCTCTGGTGCCTCACGTTGTTGTTGTTGTTGTTGATGTAGCGGTGCCACACGTCGACTGGTGCGGTGTAGCAGCGTGTGGTGCGGCCTGTCACATAATCGACAGGTCACCTCGGAGGTGCACGCTCTAGTGGCATGCGACTGCGCCAAGCAGTTTAAACAATACCCATGTGCCTGTGATACCTGCTGTCGCTGTGAGGGCTGCATGCCCCTAAAAATAGCACACAGGCGTAGCGGATGAGGGCGTCGGCAAAGGGGACATCGGATGCCGGGCGATCTCGCTGTTGCTGTTGCTGCTGCGATGGGTGCTGCAGCCACTGCGGCTACATCCGTCGGGGCATCGCGTCGAGGTGCAGCGGCTGGAGTGAGCGCGGCCCGTGGCGCATAAGGGCGGGGCGCTGCTGTAGGCGGTGCGCTGATATGGGTGGTGCGTGCCGGAGTAGCAGCATTGCGTGGTACAGTGATTGCCGAACGGATCGCTGCGGTGGGGGCAACTACTTGCATTTCGATGTCCATGTTAATCTCTATTGGAGAAGAGAGAACGTTAATGCTAACAAATCACATGCAGATTTTGAAAGTGGGCATTAGAGTGCGGAGTTTGTGGCTTCCTTCTGGCCAACTCGTTTAATTGTTATATTTGGTTTATATCTGATTTTTGGGGTTTAATGCGGTTGATTATCGGAATTTGCGGTATCGATATTATTAGCGTTTGGGAGAAAACATATTTTAACGATCGGTCGAGTAAGTTTGCCGTTTTGGGTACGTAAGTCAACTACTCTAATATGACCGTCAGAGCCGAGATGTACCCTTTCTATGCGACCGAGTCGCCATTCGGTAGGGGGGAGACATTCGTCGTGAATAAGGACGCATTCTCCAATTTTTGGGGCTTCTTGAGCATTTTTCCATCGATATCTTTTAAGGAGGTCTTTAAGATATTCGTCCTTCCATCGGCGACTGAATTCCCGATGGAGAATTTTAATTCGTTCCCATCTATTTATTAGGGAAAGCGACTGCGTTTCTGGCTCGGGGCTGGCCAGAAGTGGCGCGCCTCTGAGGAAATGCCCCGGAGTGACGGCTGTGTAATCGGAGGGATCTTGCGAGAGTATGGAGAGGGGCCGTGAGTTTAGAACGGCTTCGATTCGAGCTAATAATGTTGTAAACTCCTCGAACGTGAATTTATGCTTCGCATTGGGTTGAGTGCGCGCATATACAGCTGCACAATACTCCTTTTTAGAAGTGTTGCAAATGCCGTGGAGTTCCACTTCGTTTGCAGGGGAAAAACTTCCTTTTTGAAGAATTTGTATATCTGTAATTGTGAGCCGATTGTTTGGAAATTGGGACTATTTCACCAATCGGAGTGGTATTGGGATTTTGGCTTATCTCATAATTGGCACAAGCCATCCTGCGGGCCGAGAAGTTTTGCAACCGCCATAAGGATTTACATTTAAATGAACTCCCAACGTTTTCGGGGTAATTTTTTTTGAATTTTGACCAATTTGTATCTAACAAATTTCCTTTATCAATATTTTTTTAATATTGCGGGGTTGTGATTTGTAGTCTTTTGTAAGGGGGGCCCTTCTGAGGTGAGGGTTGGTGTAGCATGTGTTCGTGTTTTTAACACTGGGGTTGTTAGAGGTAACTTTGATTTTTTATCTTTTTCCAATTCATGTATTGTCCGAACGGCTAGAAAAGGGGCGCAATTGAGTTGAGGTTTGAGGGGTAGTCGAACGACGTAACCACCGTTATTAGATTTGTTATTTGTGGTTTTATACAAATCTTTACAATACTTATTTTGTGGTACTGCATTGGGGTTGGGGGGGAGATTTCTTAACTCCCAAAATTTTCTCAATTGCATATTTAGAAATTCATTTGAAATATCTTCCACTCGTGTGGTGAAAGTAGAGATTCTTTCTGTGATTTTGCCACTTAAAATCCAACCGAATATGGTATTTTGGGCAAGTAGGGTATTTGAAATTTTTTCTATACCTTCAAGCATAATTTGAGGGATTAGGTCACTGCCTAATAAAATATCTATTTGAGCGGGGGTGTGGCAGTTGGGATCTGCTAACTTGAGGTGTGCGAATCTTTGTCGATCCATATTGTTTATTTTATAGCTTGGAAGCATGTTGGTAAGTTGCGGAAGAACTATAGCTTGTGCTTTTATTCTTATCCTCGCGTTGTGGGAAATTAGGGTTAATAAGCACCCATTCCCGAAATTTCAAAGTTTGAATTTGTTACTGGCAGCTTTAGCCGGTTTTGCACCTTTGATGCAATAAAGGATCGTTGTGAGCCTTGATCAATTAAGGCTCGGAGCTTAAACAGTTCTCCTCGGTGTTCGATGGAGATAAGTGCTGTGGATAAAAGAATTTTGCTTTCATTTCCTGAATGAAAAGCTTGTATATTTGCTGATTTTGAACAGCATGGTTCCTCGTTAGAATTTACGGGATTTTGGATTTCGGGGGTTTCGGGTCTGGTTGTGGCAAGAAGACCCGTGGTTCTCTTTATATTTGTACTATTGCTCTGGGGGATGCTGTTAAAGTGAAGCATAGAGTGGTGTCTTTTATGGCAATAAACGCAATTGAATTTGCTCTCACAATCTTTTAATGTGTGAGAATGTGATAAGCAATTAGTACAAAGCCTGTTGGATTTGGCAAAGTTATTTCTTTCATGTGTTGAAAGTTTCTTAAACCTCTCGCAAGATTTTAATTTGTGAGCTCCTTTGCACAGTTCGCATGACAAATGGTTGTGTTGTTCGGAAACGAAAGATTGAGTTTTATTGAAATTCCTGTTATGAAAACTATTGTTACTGGCTTGGGGTTTAGGGAAGCTTCTATTGAAGTCTTGTTGTACATATTTTGGCTTAGATACCTTTTTATCTACCCTTTCTGCGATTTCGAATTGGGTAGTGAGGAAGTCTTTCATTTGTTGCCACGTTGGGCATCTTTTTCGGGATGAGAGCGATTGCTCCCATAAGAGTAACGATTTTTCTGGTAAAGTGGCAGCGCATATATTTACCAGAATGGGGTCCCAGCTATCAGTGGGAATGTTTTGTGTCGAGAGAACTGACAAACAATTTGTTACAGTGGATTGTAATTTTAAAAATTCTTCAGCTGTTTCTTTTTGTATTTTTTGGCAAGTTCATAAGAATCGTTACTTGGTTGTCAACCAATACTCGTTCATTTTCATACCGAGATTTTAATGCTTCCCAAGCCAGATTGAAATTGTCATCATTGAGGGCGAACTGTTTTACTATAGCGCCTGCTTGACCTTTCGTTTTATATCTGAGGTGATACAGTTTTTGCGCTTGAGATAATTTTGGATGGTTTATGTACACGGCTGTAAACATGTCCCGGAAGGACGGCCATTGTTCATAACCTCCATGAAATACTTCTGTATCACACGCTGGCACTTTGAGGTATATGCCTGAATTTTCCTCTCGTATTAGGGTTGGGGGCAGCTCTACTCGCGGGGGTGGAGTAGGTGCAATAGGCTTTAGTAACTTTAATTGATCGGAGATCATAGCCTTTGTTTCTTCATATTGGTCTAAGCAGTTTTCATATTTTGCATAAGCCGAAGATTTAAAATTTTCTGGCATATCTGAATCATCTGTTTCAATAATTGCGTCATATGCAGACTGGAGTCGTGTCCAAAAGTTGTCAAGACTTTTGTTTTTTATTTCCAGAACGGATTCTGAATTGTCTTGGATTGAGGTTGAGGAGAATCGAGTGCAGTATCTTATTAAACTGTCACTCTCTGAAATAAATTTTGTGGCGGAAAAATCTTTTATCTTTTTTTGCTTTGCACCCTGTTTTGAGCGTGTAGCTTCTGCAGGTGTGCTTTGATGCTTATCGTCATCGGCCATTGTCGGTAGTTCTAAAAACTGAGGTGTTTTTGTTTCTTTTAGCGGGGATTTATCAAGTGGCATTAAGCAGCAAATTAAAATACAAATTATTAATTTTTTGTATAGCTGATTTTTTGTTTTTTGTATACCAAAGTATTTGAGTTGATTTAGTACCGCCGCGCTTTATGTATATTTTTTAACCGCTTTGTATATATTTATGTATGTATAGATATGTATGTATATAATTGGAAACCGCTTTGATTTTATTTCTAATAGTTGTGTTAATATACTACTTTTTTTCGTTGCTTTTATTTTTCTCGCAACTGTAGTGTCTATTAGTTTTTTTTTTTTATATCAAATAATTTTAAGTTTATCACTTTTTATTTTTCCGCAATTTTTAAATTTTTATTTTATATATGTATATACGTGTATGTGGTGGAGGGTATAACTAATTACGAATAAGTAATTTCAATATATATGTACGTGCGTATATTGTATATGCTTATATGCAGCTTGTTAGTGCAGTTGGGGCCAAAGTACTTACTCGCTTAGGTAGTTTAGCAGTGAGTTTGTGGATGACCGTAGTTAATATACGTATGTTTGTTTGTGGGGCTATTGTAAGCAATTGAATTTATCTAGTTCTTCGCGAGCTATGATGGGGGGTAAGGAATTTTAGTATGCAATTATTCAATGCTTATATATGTATATCTCTTACTGTGTATATTTATGTATATGTTTGTTATATGCTAGTGGGTGCAAACAACGGGAGCAATAATGCTAATACGCTTCAGTATTTTTTTTTTTTTTTCTGATAATATTTTTATTTTAGTTTTAAATATTTGATGTTTGGGTGTATGTATATTAATCTAAATATGTTTTATGTTGGGCGCGCAGAAGATTGAGTTACTTTGTGGTAAATGACTAAGCGTTTTTAATTTACTTTTATTTTCGATTGTTAGCCGTTTAGTTTTTGTAAGTTACTAATATTATGCTTTGTGCTTATTTGTTTTTGCAATCCTGCTTTTGTTTGTTAAATATACAAACAAAAGGGGTATTGCAGAAATATTTTGCAAGTTTTGACTTGAAATTGTTTGTGAGGGGGGGGTTTTGTTTGTGTGTATTTTAATACACTAAATTATAAGCACAAAGCGGGTTTAATGTTATTTTTTCTTGTTTCTCTTAAGCTTTGGTTTTTAAGCGAACTATATTTTAGTTGGGGTATTAAAATGTTAAATTTTTGTATATTAAGATATGTGGGGTTTAAGAGGGGTTAGTGGACTGTATTAATTTTTTGTACTTGGCTACTTATAGCTGGAGACTAGCTAACGCCTTATTGGGGGTAAATTTTCGAAATTTACAAATAGTTCGCTTTTTAATATTTAATATTTGTATAAAGTGGAAACGATACAACTCACTTTGATGGCTTCAAGGGAATTTTTTGGGGGTTTGTTTTATTTGGCCAATGTATGTATGTGCATATGTGTGTATGTTTATACACGTATGAGTTGCCCTTTTGTTTTCCTTCCTTCTTCCCTCGTTTAATTTGTCTTCCTCCTTTCTTTCCTGCGCTCCTGATTTTGTATCTGCTATTTTTTTGTTTATTTGTTGTATTTATTTTTTCGCGCCCGTTTATGTGTTTTTGTATTTAGTTGAATATTGTTTTTGTTTTGTTTTTTCGCGCCCGAACAAGATGTATGTTGAATGTTGTTTTTGTTTTGTCTACTTAGATTTATTTTGCACAGTTTAAAGATTTTTTTATAGGCTTTATTTCACTATTAGGCTTTTTTTTTATTTTTTTTTTGTTTATTAACACAGCCTTTAATGTAAACTTAAATTTTTTTTTTTTTTTTTGTTTAGGTGCCTGTCTTTTTGGCGCAGAAGGACCATGAACAAGTCTGCGCTACTCACTGCACTTGTCACTGCATTTATTTGGTTGGAATCACCACTCACCACTTTTCTCCACGTAACTTTATATTTTAAATAAAACAACGCCGAATTTCGGGTTTATAATTGTGAACTTTATTAAATTAAAAACTATTATCGATGGGGGGACACGTCCGTTCGCTCTGATGTTCGCAAAATTGTGTTGTGTCAAATGTTTACATGTATTTGTGTGTGTGGGTGTGGTATAATTTGTGTGTTTTGAAATGTATGTGTACTAGAGTATTTTTGTGTCGGAGAGCAACCGCGTTGCCAAGCAGCTCATTTAGCCAGCGTTTAAGAATGTCGGCTCATTTCCCCGGTTTAAGATATTTAAGTTGTTACTGAGAGTAAAATGAAGAAATTACTCACCTCTCGCATTGGTGTTGGAGCTACCCCATACTATATGATGGGCGTTGGCGTCACAGCCCAACACGAATTTCAACCGCTTCCTCCTGCAGTACTCCTCTAGGGCGATTACTTCCCTTGTGGGCATTACGTCACTGTCTCCAGGAAGGTAGGCCGAGGCAAGTACAACCTGTTGTACACCCATCTGAGTTGGCACCTCAGTCCATACGGCCACTAGGTCCTGATGTATCAACTCTGAAATGGGAAAAAAGGTTGTGTTACTTCTTATCACTAAGGCCGCTCTGGGCCTACTGTTGTAGGTGTCATATATAATCTTACCATCGCAGTCATTGAGGCCTTTGATAGCCTCATTGGAAACCCAGGGTTCTTGGATGAATGCGACATCCAAGTTCTCCTTGTTGAACCGCCAGCACAAGACGTCCGAGGCCGCCTTGGCGTGATGCAGGTTCACCTGCAGGCACTTCATGTGCTTAGTAAGGCATCTTGGGGGGTCTGCCATCGGATGGTCTCGATTTGTTTCGCTGGGCCCTCTTAGCCACTTTTCTCCCTCTGCTTCCTCCCAAGAGTACCCTTTCCTCTCTTGACTGTTCTGCAACGCCCTGTCCCCGATGTGACCTTAATGGGGGTCTAAATTTGATCAGGGCGGCAGACGCGTCCCTTGCGGGTGAGAGTGGGGGTTCCTTCCTCCTCGGTTTTGCGTTCCCTTCTGGGCAGGCCGGCCGCTCCTTAGGGTTTCCACCCGAGGAATTTACGTTAGTTAGCTCCACAGAGGGCCTTCGCAATATTTGGGCGTCCTTTGAGCAACAGGGTCGCTCTTCGTTCGCCGTGCTATTGCTAGCCACAGTGGTGGATGCCGTTGTTGCAGCTGTATTTGCGGTGGGTGCATTGTTACGTGCCGCTGCAGGGCCTTTCTTATGGATACGCACCCTTCCGAACCCATAGTTTACCACGGGCCCCAGCTTGTCGAGAGTCTCAGCGGAGTTGGGGTCAACCGAGAGGGTGAGCTCAGAGGTGGGTCCTCGTTGTACCCTGTTGAGTGCCCTCCAGTTGCCCACTTGCAGACCCGCGTTCTGCCCCTCGACAAGAGCTAGGATGTCTTCCACCGACGTGGTCACCGCCTCCGGGAAATAGCCCACATAAACCGAAGGTTTGGGCACTTCAGTTGCGTCAACAACCTTAATTGTAGCGCCCTTCCACGGCTTTAGCTTGGGAGTCATATTCCGGAGCCACTCCGAGGTCTCTGCGTCCCCACAGCTGATGGCCAGCCACCCCGGCCGGAAGGAGCAGCTGCTGAAATTAGGCTTTATAGAGCCTTTGCGCTGCTGCCTTACCGCTTCCAGGATAGCGGACTGGATCAGCTGCAGTTGCTGCAAAGACCAGAGCATCCTTGGGTAGCTTGGCGGCAATAGTGCTACCCTGCATCCATCTTTAGTAGGCATTCTACCTGATACCGCCCCCGCAACCTGAGCAAAGGTTGCCTTTGGCTGCATTGGTCCCACTTGGGCCCTTTTGTCGGTCGGTCCCACTTTACGCTTTGGAGAGTTGTGGACATTGGAGGAGTCAGTCGTTTCCGACCTATCCCTCTTACCACAACTACTCAGCATGCCAGCGAGCTCCCGCTTTCCCTTGGCCATAGGCAGGAGGGCTAGCTTTTTCGCTTCAAGCTCACCAACTCCCCTGGAGCGGTAGAACTTGTAGCGTTTCTTGCCCGCTCCAGAGAGTTTGGAAGCTGGAGTGCTCGTTTCCTCCGGCTGGGATGAGAGCAAGAGCTCCTCCTCATCCGTAGGGATCTGGGTATCGCTGTCCATTGGAACTGAGTTCAAGTTGGCCATAACAATATCCAGGCACTCGGTGACACCTCTTGGGCCGTTTGGACTGGGGTCCTTTTCGTCCCTCGTAGTGTCAGGAGGTATTAGCTCGCTGCCCCGAACGGTAGGATTTACGTCCATTGCGTCCGCTGCTGTTGCCATGTCTTCGATCAATTCTGCGGGCATCAAGTGCTCCTTTGAGTTGACCGACTGCTCTCCGCTGAAGGCGGAAGCAGAGTGGTTGTTGTTTTTATTTGTTTTGTTTGTCTGTTGTTCTTCCATAATTTTGGTCCCACGAGTAATGGGGGAAGAGCGAGGTCATCCAAGGCAGAGCCCCGGTACCTCGGAAAGGCTAAATAAAACCAGAAGGCGCCACGTAACTGGAGTACACCGTTAGAAGACACACTAACGTAGTGCCATTCAGTCCAAGGCACGGTACGATTGACACCAGGACTTACGGATTTTATCGAGTTTTTCTCTCTAGATCCGCCATATTTAGTAGAAAGCAGGGGCACCTCGTGTAGGGTGTGACTCTTCGCCACGTATGGTCGGTCTTGGGCATAAGCCCCTGATCCAGAATGCTGCAACACGTATGAAGGCAGCATCAAGAACCTTAACCACCCGAGGGTTCACTAAAGTCCGCTGCGTCTGTTCACCAGGAGGTGCGCCTGCAAGCGGGCGTCTGTCTTGAAGCAAGCGGCTCGCTATATAAATTAACTCAAACTGTTTACCCCTCAGCAATGGGTTATGCGTAAGGTTTAGGACCCACCAGGTAAAATGCAAGTCCAATAAAAAATTGAAAGAGCCTCGAATAATGACCTACACACACGTTGACAACCCCGCAAACGAAACAACGACTACGATTTACGGATATGCACCTGGAATGTCAGGACCCTCTATAGGGAAGGTGCCTGTATCCAACTGCATGGATGCAAAAAATTACGACTCTCCATCTCGACTCTCGATCTTGCTTAGGCAAGCAACTTCTCTTCGCACCGACATTAACGGCAATGGGATAACATCTCCCAATCTGTTCGTATCGCTGCGGAGGAAGTGGTTCGCTACCACCAGCCTCAAAGAAATAATTGGTACGATGACGAAAGCCGCGTCGCTGCTGTAGAAAAATACGCAGCATACAAAGCCACCCTGCAGCCAATTACGCGTGCATCGATTGAGTGATAGCGTGAGTGAGAGTGACGGACGTTCAGAGCACATTTGAGGTATGAAGGGCCACTTCTCAATGCTACTGAATACGAACTCTTGTGACACGTTTGCAGAAGAGTAGGGCAGAACATTATTTAGGGATGAACAACAAATCCCTCCACTCGACCAAGGCGAGGTGAGAACAGCACTAAGGCGGCTGAAAATAAAGCACCTGGAACAGACGGTATACCGGCTGAGCTGATCGAAGCCGGCGGCGAAGAGCTGGTAGGAAGCATGTACCAGCTGTTAATCACAATTTGGTCCAACGAGTACATGCCAGAAAATTGGAACCTTAGTGTTCTTTGCCAAATCCATAAGATGATCTTGCTGTTTCCGCCAACAACCGTGGAATAAGCCTTCTAAATATCGCATATAAGGTCCTATCGAGGATACTGTGCGAAAGAGTGAAGCCGTATATTAACCGACACGCACCACCTTTTTGTCGACTTCAAAGCCTCTTTTGATAGCACGAATAGAAGCTGTTAATACGAAGCCATGTCTAAATTTGGGATCCCCGCAAAACTAATACGGCTATGTAGAGTGACGTTGAGCAAAACATTTAGCTCCGTCCAAGTTGGGAAAAACTCTACGAGCCGTTCGAGACCAAACGAGGTTTTAGACAAGATGCCTCACTTTCGTGTAATTTCTTCAATCTAATGCTGGAAACTATAATAAGAGCTGCCAATCTGAATCGCAGTCGTACTATACTTATATATAACAAAGCAAAATACTTTGTGGCAACAAACAAAAAACTCTCGCGTATTGGGGCCCACGTCACTGTTAGCACCTACAATTTTGAAGTAATCAAAGATTTTGTATACCTAGGATCCAGCATAAACACCACCAATAATGTCACCCTTGAAATCAAGAGAAACATGGACGATGCTTAACAGCGATGAGAAGGCTTTGGGGGCTTTCGAGAGAAATGTTCTTCGTAAGATTTATGGCACCGTTCGCGTTAGCGACGGGTATCGCAGAAGATGGATTGACGAACTGTATGAGCTGTATAATGATATGGACATAGTCAAGAGCATAAAAATTCAACGACTGCGATGGCTTGGCCATCTCATTCGCATGGACGATGATGCTCCGGTGAAAAAGTCCTTCGAATCGGCACCTGTCTACACTTAGTATGAGTAATTGGCGTAACCTCGCGAAGGAGAGAGGGAACAGGCAAAGCTTTTTGATCTCGGTCCAAACCGACAAATGGTTGTATCACCATAAGAGAAGATAATTCACTCAATAAATTATTTATCAAACAAAGAAATGTAATGAATTTACGAATAGTCTTCTAGTTTTATTGTTCAGTTTCGTTTTCAGAGAAACTGTTTTTTTTTCTTTAATTTTCTGGAACGCCTGGCGCACTTCTCTTACGTAATAAGATAAAGAATAGCCGTCTTTAAAGACTGAGTCTGAAAAATTTTAAACGAGTTTAAAAAGATTTATTTAAAGTGTGAAAGAAAATATTGAAATGAAATAACTGTGTGCTTTTTTGGTACATAATATCAAAAAAGGAACACGTGTGCAGTACATAAATATATATTTAAAATTTAAGAATATTTACCATATAAAGCTTTGTCAAGGGATTCAAATTGCTGTAGGCCTTTCTTATTTGACAGTTCGGAGTAATTCATTTCAACGCACAGCTCTTTATTTAATTTTTTTTTTTATTTCGGTTTTATAGTAATCTCCATAGGTATACAAGATTACTTACAGACTACTTAAAGAAAGATGATTATAATATCACTTCATTTTACATTGATTTGAAAACGGACTTAGATAAAAAAAAATCTATGTTTAACGTAGTTGGCAAATTATTGAATTCATTCAGGGCTCTAAAAATGGGAGCGTTGGAAGCATAGACTTGCTCTGTGTAAAAAATATCACTACTGCGAAGGCTTCTTTTAGAGACGTGAAAACAAATGCGCTCTAGGAGGTAGGGTGAGTCAATCACACCGGTAATAATGTCAAAGACAAAAGTGCGCGAAATAATGGTTCTTCCATTTTCTAGAGATTTGAGATTAATTAGCGCACATCTAGCACTATAAGGTGGAATTGGGTCGGTAAAATTCAAAGATCGAAGAACAAAGCGGATAAAAGTTTTTTGAACCCGTTCAATCCTATTAATATTACATACATGAGAAGGTCTCCAGACAAAAGAAGCATATTCCAGCTTGGAACGTACGAGTAACGTAAACAAAAGCTTAAGGGTATAGGGATCAATAAAATCGGATCCGAATCGACAGATCAAAGCTAGCACTGAATACGACTTGGCAACTGTGTAATTGAGATAACTATTAAATGAAAATTTTGAGTCAAAAACCACCGCTCAGTTACCTCTTGAAGAGTGGGTAATCGTATGCCGTCAATATGGTAAGACGTGGGGATAAGGCAGCGCGACTTGGGAACGGACAAATGAAAACATTTTTTTATATTTAACTGCAGACCATTTTTACTACACCAATCTGAGACGTTATCCAAGTCTGATTGGATCTTTGTGGAGTCAGAAGAATTTCAAATAGTGGAGAAAATCTTTAAGTCATCAGCATATAAAAGAAAATTAGAGTTTGTAAAACAGGTCGAAATGTCATTTATAACAATTACAGACGCTACGAAAGGTTTGGAATGCTCATTGTCAACTACAACTACACAGTTGCGTTGATAAAGGTAGGATTTTATCCAAGATAAAAATATAGAATGGCGTTCATTAACATCAACACACGAGAAAAGTGATTATCAGTCTAAGGCGCAGGCCTCAAGACTGATTCTATCAAAATTGCCACGACGAAAGCAAAAGCTTGGAGCTAGTGTATCCCAACAAATACTTAGAAAGTTATATAATTCAAGATCAATAACAAGTGGGACATGATGTAAACCAGGACATGATAGTGGGTCAGGCACTCATCCAAAGAAAAATTCATACTTACAAAAGATGGGCGAAACCGACGGTTAACCGCAATGAGAACTCCTACACCTCTGGATAGTCATACTTTCGAAAAGTCACGATCTTTGCGATAAACGTTATACATATTGGTGTCGAAGAATTCACAATCGTTAAATTCCAGGTTCAGCCAAGTTTCAATGAGGACAAAGATATCATAGTCAGAATGTGAATTCATATTAAAAAGAGTCGTGGATTAAGTCCGCTGCCAGAGACATTTTGAAATTATATTCTTAAAGGCTTATTAGGACAATTGAATGGAAATAGAAAGTATCCTGTTGAGGTATTTACGAATGCAATTGCAAGAGTTCAGGGATTCGGTGCAAACTAACGAAGAAGTTGTATTCGACGTCGACGTTGAGTTGACAGATACATACTTCATTCCAGACATCATAAATAGTTAATGCATTTCCCATGGCATTAGGGAAATGAACGATGCTGATTCAACTTATATTTTAATTAAAGGTGTCATTCGCTTCATGGACAAAGAGAATAGGCACCACTGTAAAAAGAAAAAAAACCGTTTATCAATACTGTTCACTAATTCGAAGCCCTTATTATGAAGTGCGCTCAAACAAAATTAAAACAGTTCAACGAATTTTTACAAGTGTCGCTTTGCACAAACTGACAAGGTTACCTTCCTTCTAATATTGTTAAATTAAAATTTCTAGGCTTACAGTATTTACAGAAAAGGAGGGACTATTTCTCAATTAAATTAAATTTACGGAATAATATATTATTGATGGATAAAGTGTACACTACCAATTACTCTAAAAAGGAAATAATTGTTAGATGCATTGTATTATGTAACAAGTAAATTTAGTTTAATTTATATCATTAATTAGTCTGTAAGAGCTTATTTCTGTAGACTGGAAATAAATTAAGAAGGTCCTCTACTCTCGCCGGTTGAAAAAAGCGATTTTTGTATTTAATTTTAATCTAAATTTGTATTTGTTTGAAATAAGGACAGCTAAATTCCGGCGAAAACGAATGCTATCTACCCAGCCACGTTAATTTCTCAAAATTTCACAAAAATTCAGTTTCTTTTACTCAATTTGTTCCAATAGATACCGAAAAAACGAAGTTTTGGCATTTTTCAAAACTTTCATTTAATGGGAGGTAGTCGTGGTTATTGACCGATCTTTCAATACCATCCTACCCTGGCCAAGGAGCAATATATGTACGAAGTTGATTTATTCCCAATTTACTCAAGTTATCGTGTCCACGGACAGACGGACGGACGAGCAGACAGGGCTAAATCGATCTCTCTTTTCATTCTGATCATTTTGGTATTCATATATTTATTTCGATTATTTTTGGCTGTTACAAACAACCGTTATGGGAACATAGTAAATATACCCTTGTGTACAAGTACGCGCGGGCATAACAAGTAAAACAAAGCCGAAGGCTTCATACCTTTCATGAATGGAAGAATTGTATGGGAGCTGTATGTTATATTTCTCTGATCTTTGTGATTTTCACTGTTAATATTATGTTAGCAATAACTAATGTTTGTGCAAAATTTCCAACCTTTAGCTGATTAAGTGAAGGAGTTATGGTGCAAAATTGCATATATATATATTGGTCCGATCTGACCGAATCCGACAAATGATTAATAAATTGTAAAAAGATACCTGAATATCGAATTTTATCGAAATATCTTTAAATCGACTCAGCTCATCAACCTGATCATTTAGATATACTATCTTTCCCCATCTGGTACTTACTAGGCATGTCAATCCGGGATGCCGGCCTTTTTAAACTTTCGAATACCCCAGGAAAAGTCTATGCAAATCCCGAAATTGCAGAAAACAGTGAATTTAATAGCCATTTATTTTTCAAATTTTGTATCATCAAAAATGCCTCTTTAAAAGAGCAAAAGGGCAAAACAAAGCATTTAGACAGTTCCCAATCAGTGTTATTTGTCGTATTTCCATAGTCTGCTATTAAAATAATAGTGGAACGTATGGATGCACTGTGCAATTTCTCTTACTATTGTATGCGGTATACAGGCAATTAATCAGCAATAAACCGTTTGTAAAAAATATGAGAGGTCGGTTTCATAAAAATGTGTATACGCACAATTCTATTTAACTTTAATTACATTTTTTTTAAAACAAAATAAACCTCAAATGATATAAAACAGAAAGATCCGATCGAATAAAAATTCCTTTCAGAGTTGTATTGTAATAAGAAAATTTTAACATGAGTAACTAAAACAACAAGTTTACAACTGTTGTATATCGTAATACACCAATACGACAAATAACTCGGCTTGTGAACTCCCTAGAATTAGTTTTGCCCTTGCCATTATAAATTAGCTGGAGAATATCCGCCTTGAGCAGAAAATGAGCGATGACTATAGCAATGTTAATAGAGGTGCTTAAATGGATAAGGGATAAAGTCTGAAAGATACATTGCATTAAGTTTTAACAATCAGATGACAATTATCCATTTACGAAAAGCATATAATTTATCAGAAGGTTTAGTAAAAGAAATTGACAAATGTCCTATAGAGAGCATTTAACTTTTTGTCAACAATCCAACCATCAAGTGTTGATGCGCAGCAGTGCTTCTCCACTGCATATTTTAAATGCAACAAATGTAGGTCCAGGTTGGAAGATAACGCACTTAAGGCTTTTATTTCTCTAAGATTGAATTTTTATCAAAATAACGAATAATTCTGCCTCGCTAAAAGTAGAATGGGTTATGCATTCAAACAGTATTAAAAACAAGTAAGAAAAACTAAATTCGGGCGAAACCGATTTTTACATACCCTCGCGATGTATTTTTGTATGACCGGTGCCCATGATTTCATAAAAACCCCCTTTCTTTATTTCAAATCGTTGCTAGTATTAAACTTTACTCAATTTGTTCCAAAAAATACTGAAAAACGAAGTTTTTGCATTTTTCAAAATTTCCGTTATATGGAAGTTGGGCGTCGTTATGGTCCGTTTTCAAAATTTTTTGACGGTGATGCTAGTGATATCAAGGACAATAGGTTCTCCAAATTTTTTGACGATATCTTACATCGTTATTGAGATACCTACAGACTTTTATTATAAGTGGGCGTGGTAATGCCTATTTTTCAAAACTTCATAAAAATCAAGTTTCTTAATTAACTATCTCTGTAATTATATAATTTTAATTAATATGTTCCAATAGATAATGCAAAACGGTGGTATGACTGTAGATACCACCTCAAATAAGCAGAATTGGATTCTCCCTTAATGGATGTGTGTACCGCAAAAACTTATCAATCCACATAGAAAAAATTTAAATTTGTAGCCATCCAGCAGCCTTCTTCATCAAAAGCGGTTAAAAATCGGTCTTTTATATCATTGAAAGCTTTCTCAGTACGTGAAGCTCTTGGCAACGTTGCAAATAAAATACCATACGTGTGAGATGCCCATAGTATCTTCCTACCTCTAACAGCCGTTATTCTGCTGACCTATGGGTAAAGTTTATGTTGTCAATTAATTTTATTAACATAATAGGTTATTTGTATAATATTGTTTTCTATATGCCTAATGTGATATACCATATCACATTAAACCACTTTGACTTTATCACATTACCCCATCTCGAGTTATTTAAACTAAACATTTGGGTGATTCACAAGGTGTCATAACGAGTAATATTGTCATAATATCATACATTTTATGATGGTTTAAAATATTTTGTTGTTGTTTGCTTCATGAATTGAGTAGTAATGAAATACAATTTTGCACGGTATGTTTTTATTTTGTCGTATTTTATAAGCTGTCATTTGTTTTGGTTATCATTTAAAATTTTACTTTTGGGATTTTTATATTTTGCGGCTTTGGAATTCCCAAGTGAATACTTCTGCGGTTGCACAAAAAGCTTAACATGTTCATCATAAAAAGTTCGTCGGATTCATCTTGCTCCTCCTCATCGCCTTAAAGAGAATATTGTACGAATGCCACGTTTCTGGGCCATATAAAATGACGGGCATGACGAGGGATTTGTAGAGCAAGATTTTCGTTCATCAAGAAATGGCTCTGCTTTTCAATTGCCTACAGAGTCCAAAGTAGCTACTTTTGGCATTGTTATTGCTAGATGCAATATATGAAAAGATCAAGAATTTAAATTCAGCGGTCGGAAATATAATCTGGGTAAGCTTCCGCTAACTGCTCAAGAAGGACACAAGACAGAAAGTAAGCGTAACAGATCGATGGAGTTCGCCTTTCTTTGCGGAAGTCGCGAGGGAAAAGATCGTCCTCGGTGTGGTGGACGAAAATCACGGTGATGAACCAGTGTTACGCGCCCATTGGAAATGGGTGGAATCAGAGCTATCGGGCATTGCGCTAAGCTTGCTTCGGGCGAACCCGGGACCACCACCGTCCTGTAAGGATGCGGGCTGGTTCCAGAGGAACTTGAAGGTTGTTGTGTGTGATGACAGCAGATCTGCGGAGCTCTACAAGAAGGCAGTGGCTAGTTTGGGTGAATTCTACCCAGGTGCGAAGCTCCTGGCCATGGACTTCAAAGAGGTTCCATCCAGACCAAGAGCACGAGTGTGGATGCCGGCGAAGCCAGCAGAGCCAGCTGAGCCTGAGGGAGTCTTGGAGAATATTCGGCGTTACCCGCAGATAACTGGAAGGTGCTGAAAGTGGAGAGCATCCGTTCTGAAAGGACGGATGGGACCATTAAGTATCGCTTTGGCACCGCTCGCGTTAGGGTGTATTCAAATGACATCAATGCGGCGCGCAGCGTTGAAGCGGAGGTAGACCAGTTTAGCAATTGTGAAGGGGATGCAGAGCCTGAAGGTGCCTGGATTCTTGCCGGTGACTCTTCCATTTCATATTAAAATCCAACCTAGCTGTAAGTAACAGAGGTAGTGAACCCACCTTTGTAACCAGTAATAGAAGGGAAGTCCTGGACGTGACTCTCGTGTCGGTGGAAGCAGAGGCGGTGGTCAGAAACTGGAAAGTGCTTGAAAAGCATTCCTTTTCGGATCATCGCTTCATCTCCTTCTACTTAGAGGAAGTCTCGCCTAGGATTGAACCCATTAGAAACCTTAAAAATGCCGACTGGTCTAGATACAGGCATGAACTAGATAAGCGATTTTCAGGCAAACGAGTAATCGTAACGTGTAGCCCAGGGAAGCTAGAATACATGGTAAACCAGTTTACCATGGCATGTGGGAAGGCTCTTGATAAGGCCTGCCCAATTAGGAAGCCTCTCTATGTCAGAGGGATCAAGGCTGAGAAGGGTTCTCTCCGGCTCACCCCGTATAGCTCCAAGAACCTTGCTAAGGCCGGACGGGACGTGGACGGGGTCGGCAGAGGACACTCTCAGACTTCTCCTGGAGACGCACTTTCCGTACGCGGCGGGTGGGCTTCCGAACAGATGGACTGCAGTGAAGGAACAATCGGCGGCTGCTGACTTCTTCACATTAGAGAAAGTAACCTGCGCAATTGAGACATTTAAACCCTACAAGGCGCTGGGTCCAGATGAAGTGTCACCGGTGCAGCTTCAGCAATCTTTGGAGCTAAGTGCAACTTGGCTGCATGCTATGTATATAGCGGTGTTAAACCTCAACTATATTCCTAAAATGTGGAAGGAATCAAGGGTTGTTTTTATCCCCAAAGCAGGTAGAATATGTCACGTAAATCCCAAAGACTTTAGGCCTATAAGTCTCCGCTCCTTTCAACTGAAGGTACTAGAGAGAGTAATTAATTGTCACATCAGAGATTCAATAACGCACAAATTAATATCTTCCCAGCATGCTTACATGAAGGGGAAGTCCACTAAAATGGCGCTTAATCAAGTTTTGTCGTATATAGAGAACTCCCTGCAGGTCAAGGAGTACACACTGATATCATTTCTAGACACTGAGGGTGCCTTCAATAACATAGAACCTCTAGCGATCAGAGCTGTAGTGGCGAAGCTGGGCGAAGATCAACATCTGGTATCCCTCGTACAAATCCTACTGGTTGACAGGGTTGTGAGGGCACAGTTAGCGGAAGCAACTTTAAAACGCTGTACAAGCAGAGGAACCCCGCAAGGTGGGGTCCTTTCTCCTCTTCTGTGGGTGGTGGCTATTAACTTCCTACTGAAGGCATTGGAGGAGGGGGAAGTATCGAAGGTAGTATCTTATGCCGACGACCTTGCGGTAGTAGTAAAGGGTAAATTTCCTCAGACGCTGGGCGACATCATGCAGGAAAAACTTAAAAAGGTAGAGAACTGGACCAAAGACAAAGGTCTGGGGTAAACCCGGACAAAACAGAACTTTTTCTTTTTACAAGAAAATATAAGATCCCACCTCTTAGGCTGGACACAGATCGTCCAGGAGCGCAGTAAGAAGGCAACAGTTGCAAGGGAGCCATCGGTAAGAAAATGGGGTTTATCTCCCAAAATTATGCACTGGATATACACAGCGCTAGTCAGACCAATCCTGCTATATGGGGCACTGGTGTGGTGGCCATGTCTCGATAAGAAAACCACACAATCAGCACTGCAAAGGGTGCAAATATCGGCGCTGATATGCATAGGTGGCGCTCTGCGTACATCCCCCTCGAAGCATTAGACACCATACTAAATATCCTCCCGATTGATATCGCAGGAAAACAATTCGCTACGTGTGCCGCTCTTAGACTACGGGAGTTGTCCGTATGGAAGTCTAGTCAAGTAGGACAATCGCAAACAAATTAGGCTTGCAAGTTACAGATTACTGCGCCCCCATTCAGAGCTTCACAAAGAAGTTCAACATACTAATTCCTGAAAGAGACAGGTGGTCCGATGGACCCCCTGGATCGGAAAATTCACTCCACTTCTACACTGATGGCTCAAAGCTTGAGAACAGAGTGGGAGGGGGTGTTTTCTCGGCTCAAGTAGGATTAGAAAAATCTTTCCGTCTTTCTTACCATTTCAGTGTGTTTCAGGCTGAGGTCGCTGCTATACAGGAGACGGTAGACTACCTAAGAACAGAAGAGGTTGAATTCAAAAATATCTTCATATTTTCCGACAGCCAAGCAGCACTAAAGGCACTTGATTCGGTCAACTGTAATTCTAAAATGGTAGCAACCTGTCGCAAATCTCTAAACGAGATGGCGGAGCAGTTTGCTCTTTACTTGGTATGGGTGCCAGGGCACAGCAACATACCAGGCAACGAAACAGCGGCTGAGCTTGCCAGAAGGGGAATATCCACTCCGCTTCCACACGCTGGAAGGGTTTAGGTATGCCGCTCGCTACCTGCAAGCTCTTTCTAAGGGACTCAACCCTTAACGAAGCAGGAGACCGTTGGAAAAACGGAAACACCTGTATCAAGTCCAAGCTCTTGTGGCCGGAGTGGGACGTCAAGCGATCATAAGGTCTTCTCATGCTGAGCAGAGAAAACCTGTCCCTAGCTGTAGGAATCATAACAGGTCATATACTGATCGGCAGACACGCAGAGAGACTAGGTGTTCCCTGCAATGACTTCTGCAGAAGCTGCAGAAATGAAGAAGAGCCTGAAACCGTGAGGCATCTTATATGTGAATGTCCTGCACTATGGGCTAGAAGAAGAAAATTCTTGGGATCAGAGTTCTTCGGAGAACTTAGCGATCTGGCCAAAGTAGAGATTCGCAAGCTATTAAAATTCGCAGTTTGCACATGTTGGTTCGAGTAGGGGGATTTTTCAAATCCGCGTGGTGCCACAATGGGCCTTAAGAAGGCCTAGGTGTGCTGGCGCGATCGCTAGCAGCCACTTTAACCTAACCTAACCTAACCATAAATATTATTACATACATATATGTTTATATGCCCATAACTTCTCTTTTAAGAATAATATCTTATAAATATCTAAATTAATAAGAAATTTTTTGAAAATTGCTCGAAATTTAATTTACTAAACACAAGAAAAAGTTAATTTTTTTAATAGAATAAACAAAAAATAACACAAGCGAAATTAATGAAAAAGAGTACATAAACAAGTAAGGAAAGCTAAATTCGGGCGAAACACAATTTTATATACCCTCGAGATCTATTTTTGTATAGGCGGTGCCGATAATTTCAGAAAAACCTCTTTGTTTCAAATCGCTGCTAGTATTGAACTTTACTCAATTTGTTCCAAAAAATACTGAAAAACGAAGTTTTTTGCATTTTTCAAAATTCCCGTTATATGGAAGTTGGGCGTGGTTATGGTCCGATTCCAAAAATTATTGACGGTGAAGCTAGTGATGTCAAGGACAATATGTTCACCAAATTTTGTGACGATACCTTACATCGTTATTGAGATACCTACAGACTTTTTTATAAGTAGGAGTGGTAACGCCCATTTTTCAAAATTTCATAAAAATCAAGTTTCTTAATTAACTAAATCTCTAAATATCAAATTTTAATTAATATGTTCCAAAGAAAAAACTAAATGTTTGCATTTTTCAAAAGTTCCGTTATATCGGAGATGGGCGAGATTATGGTCCGACTTCAAATAATTTTAACGATAATAATAGCGATTTCAAAGAAAATATGTTCACAAAATTTTGTAACGATACCTTCCACCGTTATTGAGATACAGAAATTTTTTCCTAAGTAGGCGTGGCAACTCCCATTTTTCAAAATTACATAAATACCTAATTTCTTAGTTAAAAATCGCTCCAAATACCGAATTTCACTCAATTCGTTTCAATAGATTCCGAAAAAATAAAGTTTTTGCACTTTCCTAAACTTCCGTTATATGGGAGGTGGCGTGGTTATGATCCGATTTCAAAAATTTTCTACGATAACAATAGCGATATCAAGGAAAATATGTCCAACAAATTTTGTGACGATACCTTACACCGTTATTGAGATACAGACATTTTTTCTTAAGTGGGCGTGGCAAGGCCCATTTTTCAAAATTTCTGAAATACCTAATTTCTTAGTTCATAATCTCTCCAAATACCAAATTTCACTCAATTTGCTCTAATGGATACTGAAAAAACGGAGTTTATGCATTTTCCAAAAACTTCCGTTATATGGGAGGTGGGCGTGGTTATTGACCGATCTTGGCCATTTTCAACACCAAGCTACCCTGTCCAAAGGGCAATCTATGTACCAAATTTCATTGAGATATCCAAATTTTTACTCAAGTTTTCGTCTGCACGGCCGGACGGACAGACGGACAGGTAGTCAGGGCTAAATCGACTTTCTCTTTTCATTCTGAGCATTTTAGTGTGTATACATATGTCTATATCTATCTTGATTCCGTTATGCTGTTACAAGCAACCGTTATGTGAACAAAGTTATAATACCCTGGTACTTGAAGTATGCATTATTTGTATATTTTTCAATTTATTTATTATTAAATTTATTTTTTTATTTTGTATACTTCAATAATACAAGATTACAAACGTGTTACATATTTTGATAAATTAAAAATTTCAAACGAAAACTTCGTGAAATTCGAGATTCCGCGATTGTCCGGGATTTTGTTTTCAGATCTCGAAAATCCCGGGATCAATAAAATGCCCAAAATTTACATCCCTAATATGTATAAATATATTTGATATAAATATATTTGATTAAAAATAAATTATTATTTCAATCAAATGTATTCAGGTACCTTAATACCTGTACATTTTATTTTAAATGTTTTAATAAAGAACCAATTGCTCTTATTTGCTAGTAAAAGCACACATTTTTATTGTCGCAACAATGGTTTGAAGATTCAAAAAATCTGGCGAGACGATATGAAAATTTTAGGTGAGTTTTGACTGCATATTGCAATACTACGTACTGGACAGCACTATTTGTATTTTTGCATTATTCAAGATATTTAAGGATAATTTTACAAGTTGTCAAATATGAAAGTCTTTCGTACTAAAAACCCAAGTGTCTTTTATTGAAAATCACTTGAAAATGTACATCCATAAAAGATATACATATGTATGTACATACATATCAGGCATGTCAATACCGGGATAAGTCTATTCAAATCCCGGAATTGCAGAAAACTGTGAATTTAATAGCCATTTAATTTTAAAATTTTGTATCATTCATAAAAATTTCCCTTTCTAATGCAAAACATAGACTTGAGAGACTTCACAATCCGTGTTATTTGTCGTATTTCTATAGTCTGCTATTAAAATAATAATGGAACGCATGGATGCACTGTGCAACTTCCTTTATTACTGAATACCACAGGCAATTAATCAGCAATAAACCGCTAAAATACACACATTTCCATTTAGCTTTAGTTTACTTTTTTAAACAAAATATTGAAAATTAAATATGTATATCTATCATTTGTCGCTTATGCGGTAACATCAATAAATAAAACTAGCAGACCTCCTAAGAAAATATAAAATATTATTATTATTATTTACAGTCGATCTAATGGGAGGTTTACTTGGGCAGAAATTTGTTCGCGTAAAAATAACCACATTTCAGTTCAAATTTGTTTATCCGGTCCAATTTTGCGAAAAATCCGCGTTAAAAAAACCTTGTTTCCACCCGAAACCCAATTTTGGGGAAGGAAACAAACTTATTACATACGGAGAATCAATTAAGTTTAGGTACAAAAAGTATTGAGGGCAAAACTTATTCCTATAACTTCCCAAGTATCAATAACCCAAGTATTCTAACCCAAGCGTACCTATCACTGATAATGCTAACCCAAGCATAACACCCCATAGTGGCTTAGAGGCAATGATATTAAACCTCACACAGTGCATGTCTCAATTCATGTCAACAATGCAAAGTATGATCCAAAACTTAGTTAAAGTGCAAACTCAAATGCTACAATCTTTAATCAATAAGAAATGAGCAAACTCAAAATATGCACATGGAATGCAAACGGGGTAAACCAACATAAGTTAGATCTCAAAAGATTTCTAACAGAAAATGGTGTAGATATAATGCTTTTATCAGAAACGCATCTTACAAACATGCATAACTTTTATTTACCCGGCTACAAATTTTATAACACAAACCACCCAGACGGTAAAGCTCACGGTGGAACAGCAGTGCTCATAAGAAACAGACTTAAGCATCACTCACTTTTTTCGTACAGTACGAATTACATGCAAGCCACTTCAATATGCTTAAAAATTCGTGGCACTGATCTGAAAATTTCGGCAATATACTGCCCGCCACGCTTCTCAATTACAGACAATCAATTCAAAGAATTCTTCAACACGTTAGGTGATCGATTCCTGACAGTTGGTGACTATAACGATAAACATCCTTACTGGGGTTCACGCCCCGCGAACCCTAAAGGTCGGCAGCTTTATAACACTATCAAAGATAAGCGAAACCATCTTGATTTTGTGTCACCTAGATAGCCAACTTACTGGCCAACAGATGTTAGGAAATTACCTGACTTAATTGATTTTGCGATCACTAAAAACATTAACAGAACTTTAATTACTGCTGAAACCTGTGTTGATCTGTCTTCTGATCACTCACTAGTAATGATCGCACTAGATGAACAGCCATGTAAAATCGAATACGTCTCGCCCTTGACATCACACAAAACAAATTGGCTGAAATACAAAAAGTTTTTAAATACCCACGTGCACACAAACATTAAAATTAATAATGAGGACGATATTGACGACAATATTAGCGTTCTGAACTCATTGCTTATAACAGCTGCTACAGTAGCGACACCTCAGCCATCTTCAGAAAAAAGTTTCTTTGAAAAACAAACCAACTGGCAAATCGAACGCTTCGTTATAGAAAAACGTAAACTCCGAAGAGAGTGGCAAAATTCAAGATCGCCTGCAGCAAAACTCAAACTCAAAACAGCGGAAAAAATTCTAAAACAAGCGCTTAAAATTGAAGATGATCAAAATATAAATATCTTCATTAAAAACCTATCCCCTAATGGGCACCAAAAGAGTTCATTGTGGAAAGCGCAAAGAAATATCAAGCCACCTGTAAAAACTGACAAGCCGCTAAGAAAATAAAATGGATCCTGGGCTCAAAGCCCAGTGGAAAAGGCTGATTGTTTTGTGCGACATCTTGAGAAGGTATTTCACCCCAATTCGGCATCAACATCTTATATGCTCCCACTTCAATCCAATAGTAGAAGTATAAGCCCAATTTCTACGTCAAAATCAGAAATTGAAAAAGTAACACAAACGCTACAACCAAAAAAATGACCGAATTAC
Organism: Philophylla caesio; assembly: GCA_963971545.1. Lineage (NCBI taxonomy): Eukaryota > Metazoa > Arthropoda > Insecta > Diptera > Tephritidae > Philophylla > Philophylla caesio. The sequence goes on along the minus strand of OZ020608.1, from coordinate 32,643,707 downwards.
TCCAAAAATGTTAATTGAATTACCGAGTACTGCTATCACCTATATATCCATTAGTTTTAACTCCATCTTAAAACTTGGTTACTTTCCGAAAGCAAGGAAAAGCTCACAAATTATTATGATTGAAAAGCCCGGCAAAAACCCAACTTTGCCATCATCATACAGACCAATTAGCTTACTGCCCTGCATCTCGAAGCTTTTTGAGAAAATTGTATTATCTAAAATTAATCCTGTTCTCAAAAACTGTAATACCATACCCACTCACCAATTTGGCTTTCGTGAGAAGCATGGTACAATAGCACAAGTTAACCGTATCACGAATGAGGTAAGAAAAGCATTTGAACGCAGAGAATATTGTTCCGCAGTTTTTCTGGATGTAGCTCAAGCTTTCGACAAAGTTTGGCATGAAGGACTCTTGCATAAAATCAGAAAGTTACTACCAGCAAGCTTCCATAGCATTCTTAAATCGTACCTCTCAGGTAGACGGTTTACAGTAAAAATTAATGATTACATAACAGAAGAGTTTCCAATAAAGGTTGGAGTTCCCCAGGGCAGTGTCCTTGGTCCCTATACATTATATTCACATCTGACATCCCAACAAGTAGTTCGTTGTTAACTTCAACCTTCGCCGATGATACTGCTATAATATGCAGAAATAAGTGCCCAGTAGAAGCATCAAAACTCTTACAAATCCATATGAAAGATATCGAGGAGTGGCTAGAGATCTGGCGTATTAAAGTAAACGAGCAAAAATCGAAACATGTCACTTTTACACTTAAGCCAAAAACGTGTCCACCTATAACATTGAACAGTGTTATGATTCCTCAGGACAACAATGTTACGTATCTTGGTATGCACTTAGATAGGCGCCTCACTTGGAAAAGTCACATCATCGCGAAAAAAATACAGATAAACTTGAAAAGCTCACAACTAAATTGGCTGTTGCACCGGAAGTCTGCATTCAACTTAGACCATTAAATTCTATTTTATTAGGCTATCATAAAACCAATATGGACATATGGTATACAGCTCTGGGGCTCTGCCTGTACTAGTAGCATCGAAATTATTCAAAGGTCTCAATCAAAAGTTCTAAGAGTGCTAACAGTGCTAACAGTGAGAACAGCAGAGCAAAGATCTTGAAATACCCACAGTCAAAGAAGAAATCAGTAACATTAGAACAAAATACCTCGAAAAGTTGTAATCGCACCCGAATCCTCTTGCAAATACTCTAGCAGACACAATTCAAAAAACACGCCTGCAAAGAAGAGATCGGCCGACCTTTTGATGGAGACACGCACAGCCAACGGAGCCCTGTTCACGGGCTTTTAAGCAGAAAGCATTAGATTAAGATTTGAAAACTTATTGCTGGCTTTAACGTTTAAGCGATTCAATAAATAAATATATGTATGTTACAAAAAAAAAAAAAAAACTTCTTTTATTTAAAATTAAAAAAAAAATATCTTTTGTTTATTCTGAAGCCAGCATTTGCTCATCGGCATGCACTGTTTTCATTGTGATATCTTTTATGTGGTGCCACTTAGACACAGTGAAGTAAAAACACGGTCAAATACTACTCAAAATAGTTTTGGTACAATTTCACTTACATACATATGAAGTATGCAATGATTTTAATGCTGTGTCTGATCCTTTTGAAAGGTATAAGATGTTTTTTCAATGTTTTTTTTAAAGGCGAGGGTGAAGTATTCATATTATTATAAGAGCTAGAGTTTAATGTTTGTAGTCGACTATATTCTAAAAAAAATCGCTAATCGCCATCGCCGCCGTCAAACGTAATAAGCGTATTTCAGCAGTAAAATTAACCAATGTTATATAAAGCTGTATATTATACCTTACATCGTTATTGAGATACCTACTGACTTTTTTTATAAGTGGGAGTGGTAACGCCCATTTTTCAAAATTTCATAAAAATCAAGTTTCTTAATTAACTAAATCTCTAAATATCAAATTTAAATTAATATGTTCCAATAGATAAAGAAAAAACTAAATTTTTGCATTTTTCATAATTCCCGTTACATGGAATGTGGGCGAGATTATGGACCGATTTCAAAAATGTTTAACGATGATAACAGCGATATTAAGGAAAATTTGTTGACCAAATTTTGTGACGATACCTAATACTGTTATTGAGATACAGGAAATGTTTCATAAGTAGGCGTGGCGATGCCCATTTTTGAAAAATTACATAAATACCTAATTTCTTAGATCAAAATCGCTCCAAATACTAAAATTTCACTAAATTTGCTTTAATGGATACCGAAAAAACGGAGTTTTTTAATTTTTCAAAAACTTCCATTATATGGGAGGTGGGCGTGGTTATTGACCGATCTTGGCCATTTTCAACACCAACCTACCCTGCCCAAAGAGCAATTTATGTACCAAATTTCATTGAGATATCCCAATTTTTACTCAAGTTTTCGTCTGCACGGACGGACGGACAGACGGACAGACAGACATTCATTGCTAAATCGATTCCTCTTTTAATTCTGATCATTTACGTATATATATGTCGATATCAGTTAACACATGACTCCCACGCCAACTGGCTTCCACTCTAAACATCACAACGCTAAGTCCATTCTTATGATAACTTGCAACATCAACAGTTTTGGACGACTCCCACGCCAACTGGCCTTCTACTCTAAACATCACAACGCTAAATCCATTCTTATGATGAATGCAAAAAGACTATGATCAAAATAAACAATAACAACAATAGCACAGCTGCAGCTGTAACTGATCACAGCTTTATTTAAGTTCCTAGAATTAAGCCGATACGTTTAAGCAAATTTGTATTTACATTTTATTCTTAGAATTAATTTACCTAATTGTAAAGGCTGGAGTAAGAAATAAATTTTAATAAAGTTTAGTAAGATTCTAGCAGCCAACAAGTTCTGTGTTATTATTTCTAGTGCGGACAATTTTGAAAGTTCAAGTTAAATTTCGTCTTGGACCGTTTCATCATTCCTCCAGTCATAATCAACCGGAAAAAGGCAAGGACTTACTCAACTGGCGCCCAACTGAATTCAAGGACACCACACCAAGGATGCGGAACCTAATGGGATATTTGTAAGAGTATTTAATTAATATAGGCTAAGCAACTTGTGTGAAGATATTTAAAGAAAAAGTGCTTAAACCACAGAGTTAGTACAGCGAAAAATCCATTTTAATAAAAAGAGTGCTTAGGGGTGTGAAATAAGTGCATAAAGGTATCAATAATAAATAAAATTATTTATTAATCAATTTATAATTATTATCAAAGGTGATTGAAAACCAGATGAAACAAACATAAATGAATTAAATGACAGAATTAAACATTTAGAGATTCCACGACAAGTAAAAGAATACGAGCCGGTGACAATAAGAAAAGGGGTTTCGTCGATGAACCACTAGATATCGTAAAAACGTTACCCGAATTCAATGGTGACGAGACGAAATACGTATCCTGGCGACATGCAGCCTCTGCCGCCTACAGATTGTTTCAGCCTTACGCTGGCAGTTCTAAACACTATCAAGCCACGGCAATTATACGAAATAAGGTTACAGGCCGCGCCGATGCCCTTTTAGCATCGTTCAATACCACCTTAAACTTTCAAGCAATTATAGCGAGACTAGACTTCTCATTTGCAGACAAGCGCCCAATTTATTTGGTAGAACAGGAATTGTCTACACTAAAGCAACGCCGTTTGAGTATTGACAAATTTTACGAATTAGTAGAAAGAAAACTTACACTCATTGCCATTGTGTGACATTTTATTCTCATCAAAACCAGGTAACCTACCCAGTGCATTAGCGCTCGCGCAAGAACTAGTTTCAAATCACAACCGGTTCGCATTCGCTAATGCTTTCCATAATAATGACTATAGGCCAAATAGGGGAAATGTTTTCTCAGGTTATCAAAATGCATCTAATAATCCACGGCAGGATGCAAGCACAAATCAAGATCCAACTCCTATGGAGGTGGACCCCAGTACCTCAAGATATAGGACAATAGATATTCGGGATTCAACCCTCGGTCCAATAGAAATAGATCTAACGTTTTCAGCAAAGAGGAGAATACCCCAATGCAGGTTAGAAACAGGTCAAATGTTCTTAACAATGTGGCGAAAAATCAGACACAAAGCTCTCAACAGGTAACGCCTAGACAACAAGGAATAAACTATGTTGAAACAGACGAATGTAATTTTTTAGGATAGGATCGCAACTGCCATACATAGAGAAATACGCGAACGGCAACCGCTTAGATTTCTTTTAGAAAAATTACATAAAAAACGAATCATTTTTGAAAGGGATTAAGAAACTCGAGCAACCATTCATGTTAATGACGGTCAACAGTAAATTGATCATAGATCAAAAATGTCTAATGAATCTGTTTAACGAGTACACTTACTTTTACATATTGCCCGAATTAGAATCGTTTGAAGGCATTATAGGCTATGAGTTTATGAAACAAATAGATGGGATAATAGATACAAAAAAAGAGGTGTTTATTTTTAACAGTGGCATAGAACCGCTTAAATTTAAGAGCTGCGCTGAAGTTAATCAGCTAGAAATAGCTCATTCTCTACCTTCATATGTAAAGGAGAGATTTTACGAAATTATAGAAGGAACTAAGGAGGTTTTTGCGAACCCGGACATTAAATTGTCGTATAATACTAACGTTATAGCAACCATTAATACCACAAATAATGAGCCAGTCTATAGCAAAAGCTGGGCATATCCAATGGCAGTTAACAAATTTGTTAATGAATAAATTAAAATCCTGTTAGACGACGGAATCATTCAACCTTCGAAATTAGCTTACATCAATCCTGTTTGGGTAGTGGGTAAGAAAGGAATCGACGACAATTGACAAAGGAGAAAACGATTGGTTATTGATTTCCGGAAGCTGAATAGCATTACTGTACATGATAAGTACCCCATTCCAGACACATCGATAATTCTCTCTAATTTAGGTAGAGCAAAATTGTTTACTACACTAGACCTCAAAGCAGGATTCCATCAAATACTGCTACACCAAAAAGATAGGAAAAAAAACTGCATTTAGTATAAACAATGGGAAATATGAGTTTTGTCGCATGCCGTTCGGGCTCAAGAACGCTCCAAGTATTTTCCAACGAACCATAGATGATGTGTTAAGACCCAAAATAGGGAAAACATGTCATGTCTATGTCGACGATATAATAATATATTAGGAAAAGGTTAAACGAACTCATTCAATCATGCAAGACCTGTTTACTCTCAAAGTATAATAGGAAACCAGACAGACAAAATATTGAAGAAACTCCTTTTCCAACTTATCCAGGGGAAATTTTACATATACATAAGTATTTACTCGACGGCGAAGAATTCATTCTTGACATGTGTCGACAAATTTTCCAAATTTGCAGTAGTAAAAATATTAGAAACACGAACAATTATTGATATAAAAGTAGGCATTATGGAAATATTAAACATATTCCCTGAAACAAAAATTATAGTCTGTGACAACGAACCAGCGCTTAAGTCGGAAACAATTAAAAATTACATTAAAAATAACCATAATATACAGCAATATGAGGTCCCACCTTACCATAGCAAATCGAATGGTCAAGTGGAGCGATTCCACAGTACATTGACAGAAATTGGTAGATGTCGTGGAAATAATTTTATTAGCAACAATTAAATACAACAACTCAATTCATTCGGTCACAGATCATAAACCAATAGATATAATTTATGGTAAGGAGACATCAAATAAGGATATAGAGGAAAAGCTTAAAAAAAAACAGGCAAACGATTTAATATTTCATAATAAAAAAACGAAATATAAAACATATAAAAGCGGAGATGTTGTATATGTTAAAGTAAATAAGCGGCTAGGAAATAAGTTATCAAATACTTACGTAGAGAAAGTAGTTCTGGATTTAGGGACAACTGTTAAAATAAGCGGGAAAAAAGTTCATAAAGACAATCTTCGTTAATTTCAGGTTCTGGCTTACAATCGCTTCGGCAAAGATAATAGACTACTCTAGGTCGTTCTATATACCTATAGAGGATGGAGAAGTCGCAATTTATAATGACACAAAATTTCTCATACACAAAACGGAGCTAAATAATTTTGTAAAAATGGCCTACGAAAATCTTTAAATAGCAGAAAGTTTCTCATATGCAGAACTACAGAAAACTATAGAAAAAGTTCGCAACAAATAATAAGATTAGTAAATATGTTAACTTTACATCATAGGTATTCACGAAGTATAAACTTGTTGGGATCGGCACTAAAATTTGTCGCCGGTACACCAGATTTTTACGATTTCAATGAAGTAAAAATAAAAACTGAGGCATTAATAGAATCAAATAATGATCAATTAATAATAAATGCAGAAATCACTAATAAAATCAATCAGATAACGGAGAGAATAAATGAACTAAAAACTGATAATGGAATAACAAAAGAAGATAACATTTTTGAACTTATTTCACATAGAAATAATATCATCATATTAGAATTAGAAAACATTATTTCTTCAATAATGATGATTTAAATGGACGTAGTTAACCCACTATTATTAACGGACAATGAACTAATTGATATAAATTCGAGCTTAAGAGATAAGATTAGCATAACAACTATACCATGTAATTCTAAACTTAAGGTAATGCAAAATAATGAAACGATATACTTCATAATACAGTATCCCATAGTAAATGAATTTTATCAGAAATTTCTTATTAAGCCTGTAATTCGAAAAGACAAGATACGACAGTTAGACTACAGAGTTGTTGGAAAGAGAGGAGGACACTTTAAATTACTAAAAAATTGTAATAACAAAACAGTCATTAATTTTTGTCAAATCGAAGATAAACCGAATTGTTTATTAGATCTTCTGAACAAAAATACAGCATATTGTAACATTAGTTATGCTAAAAACTATAAAAAAATTGATAATGTAAGAGAGGGCATGTTGATATTAAATAATGATAAATTTATAATACATCTAGTAATTTTTGAGGATAAAGTAACAGTAACAATACAATTTTCGAAAACAAGGAACGCAGAGCTTATGACGACATAGAACACCCCGGTTTACAGAAATTAAACATAGTAAAAGAGTTAGAAGAACTAACCTTGGAGAACATTGACCAAATTGATATTAAAAATATTAAAAGAATATTAAACATAAACCAAAAGATAGAAACAAACCACAGCAGCATGAAAATAATTTTATGTATTATCGCAATGATTCTATCCATCATAATTGTTGCAAAATTTTGTAAACGTGCAACAATTAAACTCATTACGAGGAGGCAAACTCAGCAAAATAAAGACCTAGTCATTGAAGAAATATTGAGGCAGGTCAATGTAAATGATATAAATAACAACGAATAATCGCGGACGATTAAGCTTAAGAGGGGGAGGAGTTAACACATGACTCCCACGCTAACTGGCTTCCACTCTAAACATCACAACGCTAAGTCCATTCTTATGATAACTTGCAACATCAGCAGTTTTGCACAACTCCCACGCCAACTGGCCTTCCACTCTTAACATCACAACGCTAAATCCATTCTTATAATGAATGCAAAAAGACTATGATCAAAATAAACAATAACAACAATAGCACAGCTGCAGCTGTAACTGATCACAGCTTTATTTAAGTTCCTAGAATTAAGCCGATACGTTTAAGCAAATTTGTACTTACATTTTATTCTTAGAATTAATTTACCTAATTGTAAAGGCTGACCGGTGACCGCTGTGGTCGAGTTGGTAGCGGTGCGTGCTATAACTCGAAATGCCGTTGAGTTCGAGGTTCGAATCTCAGTCAGGGCAAGCAAAATCTTAATCATAGAAAAAAAGTTTTTTCTAATAGCGGGCACCCCTCGGCAGGCAATGGCAAACCTCCGAGGGTATTTCTGCCATGAAAAAGCTTCTCATTAAATACATCTGCCGTTCGGAGTCGGCACAAAACTGTAGGTCCCTCCATTTGTGGTATAATATAAAGACGCACACCACAAATGGTAGGAGAAGCTCGGCCAAAACATTGAGCTATATAGTGTACGCGCCAAAATTATATATATATATAATTGTAAAGGCTGAAGTAAGAAATAAATTTTAATAAAGTTTAGTAAGATTCTAGCAGCCAACAAGTTCTGTGTTATTAATTCTAGTACGTACAATTTTGAAAGTTCAAGTTAAATTTCGTCTTGGGCGTTTCATCATTCCTCCAGTCATAATCAACCGGAAAAAAGGCAAGGACTTACTTAACTTATCTATCTCGATTATTTTTTGCAGTTACAAACAACCGTGATGCGAACAAAGTTATAATACCCTTGTGAACAAATGCGCTCTGGTATAAAAAGCGTTTAAATTTTGCTAAAGAACATGTGGATAAACTAGATTCGTTTTAGATGAATGTAGTATTCAGTGAGGAATCAAAATTAAAAATTTTTAGATCGGATGGAGCAAGAAAAGTGTGGAGGCGTGTCAATAAAGAGATGCAAGAAAACAACTTGATTCCTACGGTAAAACAAGTTGGTGGAAATATAATGGTTTGGGGATGTATAGCTGCACAGGGTGTTGGTAATTATGTGTTTATTACCGTAAAAGTGGTAAAACTTATGTATTTAGACATTCTTAAGCAAAATTTGCGTCCAAGCGTCCAACAAATGGGCCTAAATAACAACCGCTTTCTTTTTCAACAAGATAACGACTCCAAACACACGTCGAATTTAGTCCGTGAATGCCTCCTATACAACTGCAAACAACTCCATACTCCACCACAATCACCGGACATTAATACCATAGAGCACATATGGGATTTGGTACGAAAAAGGATTCGAAACACAATATTTCGTCGAAGGACACGTCGAGAGCCGCTATAATGACTGAATGGTCCAAAGATATAAAGTCTGACACCGATGTGTTAGTAAAAAGCATGATTCAATTATTATAGGTTTGGTAAATAAGCAGCTAGCTCCCTCATTTTCTGTCAAACGGCTCCCTTAGCATCCAAACCGTGTTGCTTCTTAAAAATAATAATAGTAGTAACTTCAAAACCTTTTAATACCAAAAACTAACAGGTAGCACTGTTTGTTTCTTATGTGTGCGAAAATAGTAAGTTTAAGTCCGGATTTTAATGACAGAAAGTGGAAGTTTTGTAATTTCTAGAAGAAATAGGTTTAAACAAATTAAAAATAATGTGACATACAATGGTTGTTCATTTTTCTGTTGGCCTAGTAAATGTTAATATTTTAGAATTTTTATTGAGCTCAAGGCCAGTTTATGGAAGATTTTTTTTTTTTTTTTGTGAAAAAACAACAACAGCTTTTAATGGTTGAAGTTATAGTACTATTTCGGAAATCACCACATTTCCTCATCAGACTTCTTTATGATTATTAAATTAAATTAATGTTTAATTTAATTTTTCATAACCACTTCTCTCAGGCTTTGAACCCGGGAGCTCGGAGTTGCAGAGCCAATACGCTACCTATTGTGCTACGCTAGCCGAGTTGGCTGTTGTGTTTATTTCATCTTCCTTAAACAAACCAACTACAAACAAGAGCAACTGATCTGCCGCTATTTAACTTGTTTGTGTGGTTGTTGTTTGTGTTTTTGTTTGCAAATTCTGTATAATGTATTTTTTTACATTATATTCTAATGCATTTTTAAGGCGTGCTCATCCTTGTATACAATGGTTGTTCATTTTTCTGTTGACCTAGTAAATGTTAATATTTTAGAATTTTTATTGAGCTCAAGACCAGTTTATGGAAGATTTTTTTTTTTTTTGTGAAAAAACAACAACAGCTTTTAATGGTTGAAGTTATAGTACTGTTTCGGAAATCACCACATTTCCTCATCAGACTTCTTTATGATTATTAAATTAAATTAATTTTTAATTTAATTTTTCATAACCACTTCTCTCAGGCTTTGAACCCGGGAGCTCGGAGTTGCAGAGCCAATACGCTACCTATTGTGCTACGCTAGCCGAGTTGGCTGTTGTGTTTATTTCATCTTCCTTAAACAAACCAACTACAAACAAGAGCAACTGATCTGCCGCTATTTAAATTGTTTGTGTGGTTGTTGTTTGTGTTTTTGTTTGCAAATTCTGTATAATGTATTTTTTTTACATTATATTCTAGTGCATTTTTAAGGCGTGCTCATCCTTGTATACAATGGTTGTTCATTTTTCTTTTGGGCTAGTAAATGTTAATATTTTAGAATTTTTATTGAGCTCAAGGCCAGTTTATGGAAGATTTTTTTTTTTGTTTTTTGTGAAAAAACAACAACAGCTTTTAATGGTTGAAGTTAAGGCCATGCCACATAAGACTTGCTTCGCTGTACGTGACGTTTGTAACTTTGTCAGAAAAGCGATAAACGCAAAAGGTATGCCACAATAAAACTTTGACAATACATACTTTTCGTTTGTTTATTGTGAGTTGTGAAAATCGCGCGGAACTTTATAAACTTATTAACATACATTCGGCATAATTATGGACATTATGGAAGTTTTGTTAATAGTTCTTTTACTACACGAAGCCTTATTATGTTTAGAAAACATATCAAGGCGGAAGATGTGGGTAAGGGAATTGTACCAAGATCGTGACAAGGCGGGCCTGTTCGCGGCTGCTTTCGACAAAATGTTTCAGAGAGATCCGGAGCAATTTAAGAAGAGTGTTCGAATGAATTGTGAGGTTTTTAACCTGTTGCATCAACTATTGCAGCAACGTCTCACAAAAATATCCAACAGACCGTCGATATCATCACAGTGCCGACTTTTTTTAACATTAACGTAAGTGACTTAAAATGCATTTAATAAAACATCTATACACTATTCATTCCATTTATAGGTATCTGGCTCACGGAGACAGCAAGCAAACACTTGCCACGGCATTTAAAATGGGCCGCTCCACTGTAGCAGCTATCATAAGCGAGGTGCGTGAAGCAATTTGAAAGGAATTGGGGGGCATCTATCTATCAGTTCCAAATAAATACGAGTGAAAGCGTATTGCGATTGATTTCTATAATATGTAGAATTTTCCGAATTGCGTTGGTGCAGTAGACGGAAAGCATATAACGATATCATGCCCCCCCAATTCCGGCTTTTTATATATTATAAGGGCAATTACTCCATTGTGCTCCTGGCGACTTGTGACGCGAATTATACTTTTACGACCGTCGATATCGGGGCATATGGTTCTCAAAGTGATGGCGGAGTATTTTGGAATTCCGGCTTTGGGCAGCGATTATTGAATGGCACACTGGATCTACAGGAGGACGACTATCTGCCTGGGAAGGACATAAAATTCCCCCATTTTATGGTTGGTGACGCTGCGTTTCCGCTAAAAAATTTTATCATGCGACCATATCCAGGTTTGTAAATACTAATTTCAATATACTTATGTATGTATATACATACATACATACATACATATATATAAACATATTTAATATACAATTTTACATTTTTTCGCATTTAGGATTACGTTTGCCATTTGATCGAGATATATTCAACAAGCGTTTATCCCGCGCGAGAAGAGTTATAGAAAACGCTTTTGGAATTTTATGCGCTCGGTGGAGAGTTCTTCTTTCACCATTGTTTATGCATCCACAAACAGCAGAAAAAGTTTTGAAAGCGACAGTGGTTCTCCACAACTTTGTAAAGTTCAACGATGGTAGTTACTGTCCCGCAGATTATGTGGACAGATATGATGGCGAAGAAATCGTAAATGGTCTGTGGAGAAATGATGTTTCAACACCGTTACGAAACCATGGACGCATGACTTGCAACAATGCAACGAGAGGTGCATTTGCTCTAAGGGACAAATTGAAAGACTACATCGTGTCCAACCCAATTTAAGTAAGTGCTATGAAGTACTATTTATACATTCTCATTATCATTTCAGTTTTTTGTCCCTTACAGACTCTTCTTTTAACGAACCTCCCTCCATGCTCCAAAAACCTTTTTCCACACTAAACTCCGTTACGCCAACTTTAAAGAATTTGATATTTTTAAGACGCTGTTCTCTGGTAATGCCGCTGGCTACCTGGCTTTGCGCCGGGCAACCGGCATTGTTGACATAAACTCCTGTATTTTAACGATGTCCGCTAAATTATTTTATATATGTATGTACTAGAATGTACATTTGTACATACATACATACGAAACACATGAGTGCTTATACAGAGATATGTATACAATTAATCAAATTCAGTTCAAGTTTCATTAAACATTTTTTTAAAATCGAATTTATTTGTATAATATAGATCTAAAATCATGCAAATATGCAAGTAGTGAACCTATAATGGAAGTGCATGTATATGTATGTAACTGCACATGAATATACATACTTATGTATGTAAATGTAAGGTCATCTTTTTGTGATTACTTAATTGTTAAGCTACTCTTCCATACGAACGCAGATATGTACATTTGTTTATTAATACGTATACCTACCTACATGTTGCGCTCAAGATTTCGCGCCACAGTTGTCTATAGTTAAAGTAAAAAAAAAACACAAGTTTCCGTAGCATGTGGAATCACGCTTAAAAATTAATTGTATTTCAACCTTCTCTTTTACAACTGTAACATAAGAAGCTCATACAACCCATATTTATACTAAAAATAGTAGAAATCTGGCGTGACATTACATTTAGGTCATTTCAACTATAACAATAGGTATATCGTAAACATATGTATAATAAGAAATGGTATTTGTGTATATACATAAGTAGGTATAAATAAATATGTAATTTACAAAGCAATGATCAAGCAAACAATCAACAGTGGTTAATATGTGAATATAAGTTATGTGCATGTACAAGCATACGAGTATACGCATGTATGTAGTATAGATAGATCATTTAGGGTGATCCAGTTTTATAAATTTTTGTCGATAACACTACGTATGTACATAAATTCATACCATTTGTAAGCCGCATTGCCTGCAAGAAAAACGAAAACCATATGTAAACACAAATTAGATATTAATGTTGATCAAAACCAGTGTAACAAATCACTACCTATATTTCTGAAGAATAAGAATTACAATTTATAAATAATTCAGTCCATTTATTTTTTTTATCAGGTACGCATTTAGGTACATAAATATTTCACTAAATATACATAGATGTTCATATACATATGTAAGTATATACATATGTATGAAAACAAAAACAAAAAAGATAAATATATATACATATATTAAAAACTACAATACAATTTTAGTTGCTGTTGTACGCGTGTTTAAGTAGCTCTATTTTGAGCCTATCGCGTACGTCTTCTGGCTTCTTTTGCAAGCACTCGTCCAGCATCTGCAGGAAGGCGCTATTTTCGGACTCGGTGTAGGAGACCTTCTTCGAAATGACGGACTCTATCGTCCCACATAGCCTATCGAACCGCTTGTGCGAGTCGTCGAAACGCTTTCGCTTCCTTCCTGCAGGAGTGCTTGCACTTGGTGACTCTTCAACCACCTCCACCAAATCCTCCATCATTTCGCCACCTTCTATCTCCGGCGCTTGTGGAGAATTACTACACGACGGCAGTTCATCGTCGAACATCAAATTGGTAAATGTTCTGTAAAGAAAAGAAGTAAAAATGAATATAGTAGCATACATAGTAATTAACTACTTGTTAATTCTTTTAAACAGCAACACGCATATCTATACATACATTTTTGCCTAGACGTATGTACCTACATATGTACATACATACATGTTTCTGAATATTTTTTAATTTTTTATGAATGTACATATGTATGTACATATATACATACTTTCGGTATGCCTGCCGATCTGCTGGCTAACGAAATCCAGCGAACTTATCAGACGGCCCGAGATAAAGGCAAAGCCCTCTCACTACAAGAGACAGCGGCCGAACGCCATAAAAGCCTAACCCAATGGCAACAACGCTGGGCCACGTCGACAAAGGGACGCTGGACTTTCCGACTCATCCCGAGTATCGAGGCGAAATAGACTTTTATATGACCCAGGTGCTAAGTGGGCACGGCTGTTTCAGAGAATACTTATGTAAATATGGTCATGATAATACAATGGTTTGTGCCTCGTGTGAGACTGTGGCGGAGAACGCAGAACACATACTGTTTTCTTGTCCTTCCTTTTCCTTTGAGCGAGAGAAATTAAGAATCATCATGAAGGTAGATCCAAGGCCAGAAAATCTGATATTCTATATGATTAATGATAAAGCAGTTTGGAATACAGTAAAAAACATCTGTAAAGAGATAATGACTGAGCTCAGAATACGCGAACAACGCCGTCGTTTAGCAACGCGATTAAGTTAGTCCTGAATATGTTTAATCTTTTATTTGCTTGTATCTTTCACAGGTGAAGTCGTAGTAGAACGCTCCTGAACCCCTAATCACCTTACGTGGATGGGGGACTATGGAAACGGCGTCATGGAAGTCAGGCATATTTATGCCATAGCCCCTCCCTGATGAAATGCGTGAGTAGTCCCGGGGAGGTGGCTTCACCAGAGATTCATACGGGCCTCTTGATGGATAGCGCGCTATCCCAACGTCCGTAAAAAAAAAAAAAAAAAAAAAAAAAAAAAAAAAAAAAACATACTTTGGTATGCCTAGGTACCATTGTTTATCTATTTGTAAGCATCCAGTATACATAATTTTGTTAAACTCTTAAGGAAGGAAAACAAAACATGCTACTCAAGGGTTTTCCTTAAGACGCACTTAACGGCCAATGTTACCTTGGTCATTTGGATGCACATGACTGAGAATATCTAAATGCGTTTTGCTGTTTATTTATATTATTTGTATGAAGAGGACAGTTTTACGTACACCATATTAGATAAGTAGATGTTTTTAGTTTTAGGATATACTTATGTACGAATAGTTTTGAGATATAATACAACGTATTAGTATACAGGTTTTAGTTTAAAGAAAGACAACTACTCTAAAATACCACTATTATTCTATTATTACAAAAATGTGTGCACGTACGAGTGTGTATATGCATACAAGTAATATGTAGGGAAGTGTGTATTTAGCTTACTTTCTTGGCGCAACGTGTTTTGCTAGGAAGCGCATTGCTTCCATGTAGCACCACTCCGGCTTCTCGCCTGCAGCTTCTCCTCAACGTGGACGATTTGCTGCCACCTCCCGCACGAACCGGTCACGAAGTGATTTCCACCGTGCTCTGCAATGCTCCTCTATTATAAAAGAAAAAGCCTTTAGTAAATCATCACATATATACATAAATATATTTATATATATACAATAAAATACACGTACCAGAAACTCCTACAAAAGCAGCAACTGCCTGCCATGCCCGATCCTTTAGGTATTTATTACGGAATAGGTAGGAGCTTTTGTCGAAGATGCTTGGCTGCACTTTCACCGCTTCGATTAGCTTTTCCTCCATTTCTTTTGCTAAAAGTAAAAAAAAACTGTGTACTCAGCATTTATTTCAGTTAAATTTTATATTTACCTTGATTTTGTAGGAAAATTTTAAAATTTACGTCGACCGTTAACAGACAAATGTCAGAAATAAACGAAATTGGTAATGAGCGAACTGTCAAAGTCAGCGAAAAGATGAGAGTTGCCCAAGATTTCGCTTCGCTTTGGCGACGGTGTTGCCTATGTGGGAAATTCCGTATAATTGCATGTATTCATCTTTGCTGTCAAAGCTAAACTCTGACGTAAAGCGAAGCTGAAGTCTTATGTGGCATGGCCTTTATAGTACTATTTCGGAAATCACCACATTTCCTCATCAGACTTCTTTATGATTATTAAATTAAATTAATGTTTAATTTAATTTTTCATAACCACTTCTCTCAGGCTTTGAACCCGGGAGCTCGGAGTTGCAGAGCCAATACGCTACCTATTGTGCTACGCTAGCCGAGTTGGCTGTTGTGTTTATTTCATCTTCCTTAAACAAACCAACTACAAACAAGAGCAACTGATCTGCCGCTATTTAACTTGTTTGTGTGGTTGTTGTTTGTGTTTTTGTTTGCAAATTCTGTATAATGTATTTTTTTACATTATATTCTAATGCATTTTTAAGGCGTGCTCATCCTTGTATACAATGGTTGTTCATTTTTCTGTTGACCTAGTAAATGTTAATATTTTAGAATTTTTATTGAGCTCAAGGCCAGTTTATGGAAGATTTTTTTTTTTTTTTGTGAAAAAACAACAACAGCTTTTAATGGTTGAAGTTATAGTACTGTTTCGGAAATCACCACATTTCCTCATCAGACTTCTTTATGATTATTAAATTAAATTAATTTTTAATTTAATTTTTCATAACCACTTCTCTCAGGCTTTGAACCCGGGAGCTCGGAGTTGCAGAGCCAATACGCTACCTATTGTGCTACGCTAGCCGAGTTGGCTGTTGTGTTT
The DNA here is from genome assembly GCA_963971545.1 of Philophylla caesio. Taxonomy (NCBI): domain Eukaryota; kingdom Metazoa; phylum Arthropoda; class Insecta; order Diptera; family Tephritidae; genus Philophylla; species Philophylla caesio. The sequence continues at coordinate 32,627,342 of OZ020608.1, read as the reverse complement.
ATTTCATCTTTCTTCCTTTTCACAAAAAAAAAAAAAAAAAAAATCTTCCATAAACTGGCCTTGAGCTCAATAAAAATTCTAAAATAATGTGACATAATAATCATCCAAATGTCAAAAACAAGAATTTGTAAGAACTAAATTCTTGAGGTGGCCGCTGTGGTCGAGTTGGTAGCGGTGCGTGCTATAACTCGAGATGCCGGTGAGTTCGAGGTTCGAATCTCAGTCAGGGCAAGCAAAATCTTAAGCATAGAAAAAGTTTTTTTTAATAGCGGTCACCCCTCGGCAGGCAATGGCAAACCTCCGAGGGTATTTCTGCCATGAAAAAGCTTCTCATAAAATACATCTGCCGTTCGGAGTCGGCACAAAATTGTAGGTCCCTCCATTTTGTGGCAAAATATAAAGACGCACAGCACAAATGTAGGAGAAGCTCGGCCAAACACTCAGCTATAAAGTGTAAGACCCAAAATTATATTATATATTATATATAAATTCTTGAGTTATGAAGTTTGATTTATTTTTCTTTTAATATATGTATAAATATTCTCTTTCTAAAATTTCTAATTATTGTGATTTTCTTACAACTCCATTTAATCCATAAAGTCACTTATTATTTATCAAAATAGATGTTCGGTCCTTTCACCGTCCAATGGTTCCTCACAATATTAAGAATATCAGGGTTATTATATGTATACCGATGGTATATATATAAAAGGAATAAACCGAATAAATAGATTTTATTTGCCTTATACCATAAAATCGTTTAGTTCATGGGACAAATATATTGAAAATTTATTCGCTGGTTAAAAATTAAAAAAAAAATATCTACCAAGAAGTACATAATTAAACTTTGTAAGCGTAGCTATTGTATTTCTTAATTTAAATGAAATGTCTTCGAAATTTTTAATTTAAAAAAAATCACTAACATTTTACAACTTATTATTTACTTTTTAAGAAAGGGTAACAAAATCTAACCCGTACAAAAGTTCAAAATCAGAATGAATCGCGAAATGCGTTAAAAAAGTAAAACCGCGTTAAAAGAAGGAACGGGGGATTGTAGAATAATCCGTGTTCCAAAAATCCGCGTTAAAAAGGTAAAACCGTGTAAAAAGACGCATTGGGGGACTGTAAAAAGCACCGCGTTAAAAGGAGATCGACTGTATTATTTATTATAATTAAAATTATAATAAATCTTAACATTAGCTACTGCTTTTGGTTACATTTGATATTTAGAATACAATATTAATTCGTTTTAAAAAGGCACGTTGGCACGAGGAGCCGATGCAGCAGTATTGGCTGCTGTATCTGCTAACTCATTTCCCATTATGCCAGCATGTGCTGGGATCCACATAAGTTTTACTTTTGCATTCGTATTTATTAGGTATATTCTAATAGTTGTAATTTCTTCTGTGTGATGGTTAAGGTTTCGAACCGCAAGGACAACTGCTTTGGAATCTGTGCAAATAACAAACTTATTGCTCTTTTTGGTGGTGTATTGCTTGTTTCATTTCAGAGTTTGTGTCAAACATCTTTGATAGGTCCGATTTCATGGTAAGAGTACCTTTTCTGGATTTTAATACTTTTATTTCTTTACTTAAAATAAAAGGATCGTGCCCTGACGAGTATACCGCGGTCTTCTTAAGAAAGAAATCCAACTTCTAGGCTGTTAATACTCGTAGGAGTTGATCGAAAAGCTCTCAAACTTAAGCGAATCGTGGAATGATATACGCCTTTAATTTTTGTAAGCAATGATTTAGACGCCGTACCAAAATTTGTAATCTATAGTAAATTTTTGAGACGATGGTAAGCTTTGTAAAGTTAAGGAGAGTGTTAGTATCGATTTGCCTTTTATTTAAAGAAAGATATTCTATTTTAATACATTTATTCTGGAGGCGAGATCTTCCTTAATATATGTAATTGCAATGTTGGTTGAATGTATTCCTTTTATAAGCAAATATCATTAGTATCTTTAAAATATGTATGTACATTTTGAATTGTTACACTGCAGTGTCTTATTTGTAACGACATTGTTGGTCGCAATGCTAAATTTTGTTTTAGCCGACATTATTTCTCTTGCATTAAACATTTTAAATTTTTTACTGGAGGTGAGCGGAAGCTAATGCTTTTGCAATTGCAAGCAGAATTTTTTTTTAAATTCATTGCAAACGATCATGATACTGAAACTGATAATGGTAATAATAATAATAATGATACTGAAACTGATAATGGTAATAATAATAATAATGATACTGAAACTGATAATGGTAATAATAATAATACTGAAACTGATAATGGTAATAATAATAATACTGAAACTGATAATGGTAATAATAATAATAATAATATTGATTTGTCTTTAACAAAGGCATCTTTTACTGTTGCGTGGGCTTTGGCAAAGCAATGTCGCCCAATAGCACATTTGTACGTTAACTAGCAAGACTCAGTGCACACTGTTGTTGTACCGAACGACATGCTCAAATTCGTGCTTTCGCTGCTTCACACACAAATAGTAATAGTATGCGTGTAAAAATGTAACAATATGTGTGAGTGCCCACCTCTGTTTTAGAGGTTTAGTTGGACCATAAAAGCTATGTAAAAAATTTAACCCAGAGCAACGAGCAAAGAAAGCAACCACATACACACATTCAATAATTTAGAGGAAACGATAAAAAGGATTTGCGGGCTGGAAACGTCTATTTCCGGCTTCGCGCTTGCACTTTTAATAAAACAGCTTCCACAATGGAACTCATTTAATTATTTTTTGTACTTAAATAACTATTGTAAACTTTGCCTGTGAAAATATATGAATTTTCTTTCAACTGCTGTCAAAAAAGTAAACAACAAACCACTGCATTTCGTGGGAAGAGTTGGTAAAAATCATTCGAACTTAGCGTAACAGTTGGCAAAGCAAACTACGAAAACGACAGAATTGTTGATAACATTTTTCCCGAATTCGTGACGGCAGATTTTGTCACGAAGGGAGTATACGAGTATTCGAATCAGTGATTGGGCTGTAAGCCTCGTACTCGTAGTCGAACGCCTCTTACAACTTAATGCACGAAGACAAATTAAATAAAAAATGGTTTTGGATTTTTGGTAAATATTGATGAATTTTAACAATTTTTTTTTTATTGTTTGTAATTGTTTATACTTTGAAGCCGCAATATCAAGAACTGACACAATTTTGTAATTTGTTATTTATGTACATATACAACAATAAAAAAAGTACATTTTTTTTTCAAAAATTGTTTTTGAAAGTGTATTTTTTTCGCTCAAAATATTTTGTCAATAAACAGATAGTTTGATCTGTATTCTGGAAAAACGGCTATTAACGTGTCCGTTTTCACCATACTGAACCAAATTCGACATTCATGAATTAGGATTATTAGGATATATTTCGATCCAATTGGATTTATGTGTGATGAAATAAGCCGATATACATAAGTTGCCAGTGTGAAAGTAAGATATATAGTATGCCACGTTTCTGAGACACTACTAATTTCATCTCAAATTAATATACTCGTCTGCATGTACATACATACATATATGCATTTTGTATCTTGCAGCTTTCAAAAAAACACTTGAATCTCCCCATCCTCTCACATATTTAGCTTGGATTTTCTGCGTAAACGTGGTAAAGGTTTGGCTTTGCTTCTTCTTAGAAAGTTCTCCTCTGAGAAAAAATAATGTATTTTTCAATATTTATATTCAGCAGGCAAAATCACATTTACAGCTCTATTCTGTGAACGTGACAAATTAACAAAATATTGATAATTTATCAAGATTTTTATCAAGCAAGAAGCTCTTTGTTATTATGTGGCAACCTTGATAAAACGTAGAGCTTCAGACTGCAGGGCTTTTCCCCACATGTGTGGTGAATAATATAATGAAGCAGAAAAAGCTGATTTCTGTTTACTTTATATTATTCACGAAATAGATTCTTCTACATCGTAAGTATTTCAAATATTATTCATTAATTCGTAAAATAATATGTAAAACACGACCAAACGTGTCACGTGACAAACGAAAATTTTCCATAAACGTGTTATCACTCAACGATAATGGATCACTAGCATCTCGTAAACTTCTTAAGTAACGCGTGTGATCTCTATTTTCGAAATTTTCCTTTTCGTCATACAATAACAATAAAAGTAAAATATCTTCTTCCTTCTAATAAATTAATTTTCACAACTAGGCACAAAGAGTAAAACAGATGTTTTATTTGTCAAGAGCATTTGACATCTTGACAGTTTATCAAGAAAAGAGCTTTTTATTTTTGACATAGAATAGAAAAATCTTGATAAATTGTCAATCTTGATAAATAAGCAAGATGTTGAATTTGTCAAGTAAACAGAATAGAGCTGTAAGTGTCATTAAAACATATTAAAATACTCATTGACTTAGTACTTGTACAATTTCAAGAATAAGCTGAACTCAAAACCATTTGAGCCACGTCTTTATTTTATTAAACTTTCAAAAATATTCTGTAGGGCACGGTTTTATGAACAAACGAAATTTACTAAGGGAGTCTTTGTTTCTAGCTTAAAAAACAATGGCCTCCATACAAATAAGGCGCGCACCCATTATACATACATTGGACATACATACATATGTATGTATGTGTTTAAATCTGTAAAATGTTCAAAACATATACATAACTCTTACGCATATTTGGTTTATTACTTAAAGCTGAAAGTGTTTTTGCCATCTCTTATTCCATCGTTGCCAAGAAATGAATCGCACTCACCACATTATCGATTTCTTTTAAGTACCTACATATGTGTGTATTTAGGGTGGTCTAAATTTGATGGAAAATAGGTAAAGTCGTAAAAACTAAAGTAAAAAACTTCAACATTATTATCCCTAAAGATTATTTTATATCCAAGAAATCCTGTTCACAAATTATAGCACAAACACACATTGACACATTTAAATAATTTATTTATCCACTAAATATTTAATATTATTTTCCAATTAAAACCTAATTTATTCTCCTACAAATAACCTTAAAACGTTTTTTTTTTTAATTGTATAGAAAATGTAGAAAACATTTATCAAAATTTCGAACTTTTTAAACAAAGTTTTTAGAATTTTTTGGGGTATGCAGATATGTAGCTTAATCGATTTAAGTACAACAAAGTCGTAGTTTCTAGTGACTATGAATTACCACTGATTTTTGAAATTTTTTTACTGACGCTCTTTCCCTATTCTTTCCATATGAAAAATAGTCAAGCTTTTGCGTTGTTTGGAGGAAACTGCCAGTAAAAAATTGTCGGAAATCAGTGATAATTTGAAGACACTTGAAAGTTGCTTTATGCGCCAAAAAACTGCATACTCCAAAAAATTTTACCGATTTTTTTTTAAAAGTTCGGGATTTTGATGAAATTTTCTTAAATGTATGTTTTGAAAACAGTTAAACAAAATGGTGTCTATAGTTTTTCATAAATAATGGGCCATGTTTTACTTGAAAAATAATTTGAATTAGTTAGAAAAAAATAAAACTCCCAAATCTCTCAATACTAATTTTTATATTTTATCAAAAATGTTTTAGTGGTCACTGAAAGAGATTCAAGTTTACCATATATTTTATATCTTTTGGAAAATTTCGGAAAAAATTTTGTATTTTTTAATCGGAAAGCCAGTTTCTCTTCAGGACTATTTTTTATTTTCGATATTGGACAATCATTTGCGGAGTGAGTATGTTAACTTTATTTAATATTTTGTATTTATATAATACTAGAAGCACGGCGAGCTTCGTCCCGCCCAAAATGTATTAGAAGTAAATTAAACAGTTTTTGAACTTTGTTGTATAAGTTTTTAATGGCTTTATTTGCACGGCATGTAAATAGGTCGAGGGAGTAACGTCTCAGGTCAACTTAAAGCTTTGTGGCAGGGCCGGCCGCGGGATTTCCTTTCTGAGGGAAATCATTCGTAACAAGCAATAATATCATTGTTTTATTTAGAGAATTCAGCATATTTAATTTAACTGTATGAAATCGCCCAGGTATAGATACAAATTCTTTTAATTTAATACTGAGTCAACAATCGCCGCAGTCGTAATAGCCAAAATAGCTATGGTTCTTAGTATTTGACGAACATTTGGAAAATCAATTGAAAATAGAGCGCTTAATTGATTTCCCGTCATATACTTAGTTCACTTTATCTTGAATAGCCATTTTAGTTTACGCTCGTTTATTTTAAATGGGTGGTCTCCGAAAGCCTCTGTATTCACAATACCCTTCTTTCTCGTAACTGCAATGGTAAATGATTATTCTAGTCCTTACAATAATAATACAGCTAGCACTAATTTTCCATTTCGCATTTACACATTTTTGTAGATATTACTCGCAATACACTGTAAATGTTACAAACTTTATTTTTCATAAAACTCACCTGAAATCTTAAATCACAAATCTAAGAAAAATTGTAAATGACAATCGCAAAACTTTATCTAACACACTTTTTAAGGGGAAATGAAACTACCACTTAAATTTCGCATTCGTATTCGTAGCTATTCACTTTTCCTTACATTAACGTAAAATTTTCAAAGCTAAAAATGCAGCATGAATATAAAAGCAATATTTCGTCGTTCCAGCAAAATATATCACAACTCCAGCGCTTCCAAGGAACTTATTTTTTCGCAAACCCATTTTTAACAAGCATGTAGACTTAAACACGAATTTCATCAAAATCTGTTTAGAAATACGACTTCTATAAATAACTCGACTCCAGCGCCACCTATCTGATAAACTTTTGGCAGAGATGTTTTTCTTCCCCTTACCAATATAGGTATATACTATTATTCAACCCGACCAGTTCGTAGGGAGCCGACCGCGCGAGTAAGCCGCGCGGCACTTTGATTCTTGATATTGACTCCCCTCCCGTGCCCCAGTGACGCATACATCGCATACTATGTTGCAGCCTAGCCGACATTTTTAAATTCGCAATATCTTTTAAATAAAACGTCCGAATCGAATAATTCAAAAATGTTAACAAAGGTATTGAATCAGTCTTGAATATGAAGTAATTTATTAATATAATATAAAATAAAGAGCTTTTAGAGAGGTGGTATTTTAATTAATATTTTTAAATAAAAGAACATTTATTGTGACGTAACTATAACAGTTTGGCATATGATGTCGCGACATTTTTTATAGATAATTATATGTTCTGCAAAGTCGTATTACATAATTTTGTTCTATAATAAATAGTATTCGCAGCGCTCGCGATGTAAGGAATTTGTTAGGTAATTTTTTTTACACCTTAGGTTACATTATTGGCGTTTTAGTAAGGATCCCTAACTTTTTTGAAAATATAATATAGCCTATGTTCAACGGAGATAGTGTAGCAACGGTGAAAAAATTTTTTAAATCCGTCAAGTAGTTTCGGAGCCTATTCAATTCAAACAAGCTAACCAACAAACAATCAAATATTTCCTCTTTATAATATTAGTATAGATTTGATTAATTTTGTTTGAAAATCAGCGACTTAGCAGTATATTTATTGGGGTTGCTGTGCGGCTGGGCTGCATTGATCTTTAACAGAGCATTACAGTCACTCTGACTAATTTTTATGTGCACCCTAATACGCACACGTCTGTACATATACTCATACACATTAGTATTTACAATGGATCGTATTTAGTTAGCGGTCATATCATTTCTCAGATTGCTTACGTATTTTTGTTTTTTCTTGCTCTAAAATATTTGTCCGATTTCTTTTGTGTACATATTTAGAATGGAAACCACTTATAAAACTTGAAAAATATTGCTTAATCCGATGAATTTTTTGTGGTCGCTGAGCGATGTAGATTCACTATCCTATTTTACCCTTCCTGCCACTATGCTTCTTTTTTCAATTCCATTATTCGCCATTTTCACAACAGTTGATAAGCAATTTCCATTCGATTTCCTTTGCAAATTCACCATTTACCTTTATTGATTTCTGGCACGAGTAACAAAAGAAGAATAAGTAGATACCTTTTAGTTACTTAAGAAAGAAGTGTATTATAGAATATAAGTTATTAGTAGTTTTTTTTTTCTTTCTAAAATCAAATCACAAAAGTCGTCAGACTATGAAAATCATAAAAAAAGATTAGCACATTATAATAATCATTTTTCCAGTTTCTAATATTACTTTGCAAAGTTATTGGTTAAATATTTTGTCACATACTAGCCTACCTATGTATGTACATACACTTATCTACTATGAGCACAGAACGCAATTAAACTACTCTGCAATATTGAATTATTACTACCTGCTAGATGGAAAAATGTATCTATGGCACATATCGCTTATTTACTTGAATATACATATATACGTATATGTATAAAGATTTGAATATACAAATACTCCCATGGTATTATTATACTAATTATTATAAGGGCATAGTAGCGCTGTGACGTAACAAGATCTATTGTGCTAACCCTTTAAGTCGTCACTCCATCCTAAGGCCATTTATAAAGTTAAGCACTTTGTAGGTTGTCGTTGTACATATTCAGCATGGAGACGATATTCACTCCACTTATACTCGAGCCACAATTCCTGCACTTTGCCAATTCCAAAAGTCCCTTTTTGTGAAGATGGTATCTCAGCCTACAGCGACGTGTCAAGTAACCGGTAAGAGTTATTCGACCCTCTTTGCTGAGATTGAGATCATGTAGAAATCCCTAGAACGAAATACATATGTATTGATTTTTACTATTGGAGTATATGTAAATTCAAATCTTTAATTGCGTTCAACTCGATTTTCATGTTTTTTGTATTAATACACTTTTGATATTTTTGCTGTTTTCTGTATTCACTTGCTTTAATTTACCAGTAATATTTTTAACTAAACTTCATTGCACCAACCCGATTGCACTGATCTAAACTTCTATGTTACGCTTAGACTTGAAAATTAAAATATATACAAGACAGAGGGCTCATGCCAAAAAAGAGAAGAGCGCATTGCATTGCAGTGCAACCCTATAACTCGCTTAATGTTGATTGATTCAAGACAGTGGTAACCAAAAGAATCAAGACCAGATTTAGAGGGTTTTAACCTTTCACCTACAACCAGCTCTAAAATTGTTGTGAGCATATTTATGACATTGATAGTATTCTCGTTTACTTTGTGCTTATGAGAAGTTTTGCATTCCCCTTCCTCGAATTTACCAAAAGCAATTGAGCATATCGAAATCATGATACGAGTTAGTACCATTTCACAGTAACATAAATTAAAAGTTTAGTGAAATATTCCAAAAAGTATGCAAAGCTTTAACGTCGATTAATAGTGAAATAAAACTACCACGTATCGCCTATATCCAAAAAGAAAGAACAGGCATCAATACAAGAGATCTTGAATTCTATTTCAGGGTGACACCTTTTGTCGATAATATTTCTACACGTTCTCGTTCAATTGCGAGACAAATTCATACAACACAAATCAATTATTCAAATTTAGTTTCTTTATTTATTCGATTTGTTCTTAAAAAAATAGAAGTTACTGTATCAGGTGCAAAATAATTTGAAACTTACAAAGGCGTTATTGACACGGCAACATCTGTGCCAGAGCTCGCTTTGTGGAAGAAAAAATGGAGCCGAGAATAAACTTGTTAGCAAATAATATTTACCATTAAAGGTTTAGATCAATGCAATAGGGCCTTTTTCCCAGCAATTTATTCTTTGTTAAAAGTAATGCCACAACGCCGGTCACTACATGCACGGCGGACAGATCCTTTATAGGTTAGGTTTGGTTGAAATGGCTGGAAAAAAACCCTTCCTTGCATTTAGGCCTAGCGTGGTCCATTGTACTGCCATACGCGAATTTACTGCTCAATTTTCCTGCGAATCGCGCTCAAACCATTTTGTTAACTTGATAAATTTTGACAGTGCTTTTGAGTTCATTAGCGCTTTCTCCGCGAACAAATTATATCATACCTGCAGCTTCTGCAGCGAAGTGATACAGAAACAAAGGAAGAAGAAGAATAGTAGAGCGCATAGGATAAAGAAATAAAACCTACTGTCCTATCCTGTCAGGTGGAGTCATCCCTCCCCTTTTCTATGTGCAACGCGCGTAGAACAATGGGCTTTGCTGCGACTCCATCTACTTAGCAAGACCCCTTTCCCTGTCCGTCCGTCTGATTTCCGTAAGTTAGATAATTGTCCTGTCCATTGTCGCCACCCACATGTCCCCTCTTCAGTCTATTGTTGGCACCTCCAACAACTTACGAAGGCTTCGGGTCTGCACTATTATCTTTAATTTACCGATCTCGAACAATAAATAAATAAAACATATCTTCTGATTCTTTCTAATCATTTACATTACTATTACCTAAATTACAATTCAATATTTATATACATATATATTCACTTATAATAAAATCCTATGTATAAAAAAAGTCTTATTATTAAATTCTACTTCTAACTCTTATTTGTATACACATCTGAGATAAAGAAAAAGTGGGTAAAATTATTCTTCACCGGTTTTATATGTATATATTAAGATGCATTCCTTTTTTTCTAAATTCTCATGTTATTATGACTTTTAATCTAAACGAGCAAAATAAAAATAAGAAAAACACTCGTTGGAACGCCCCTTATGTACACCTGTGGAACGCCCCTTATATACACCTATGTACATACGTCTATACAAATAAATATGCATGTAAGAAATCTACTTTACGCAGATAGGTATGTAGATATGTACGCACATGTGCAATGAGAAACAAGTGTACTCACCCTTTTAGTCCAGCGATGTTTTTTTTTTCATGGGCGTTGTGGTAGCGCACTACCCTCAATTGCCCTTTTGAAACCAGGATAAGCCCGTTTTCCGTCAAATTCCACTCCCCACGGGACTGCCGTCAAGCAATTGTTGCTTCGGCTTGTGCAACACAAGCTGTATTTCAAATTTTTTTTGTGCTCAAAGGGAAAGATAGCCCAGCGTTTTGGGTCTGTAGCTCTTGACGGTTGGAACGGCCTGGGTTCCAATCCGCCCCGTCGCTTTACATTCTTGATTCTTTGACTGCATTTATGTCTGAGAAATATTAAACTTTTATATTACTATAGCTTTTCGTTGCTTAATTTTGCGGTTGGAACGTCCTAGGTTCCAATCTGCGTTGACGGCTGAACGTGAATGTTTCGGCACGGCTGGTGAGCCTAGAAAATCAGCTCTCATTTCGCATACGCAGTCAAAAAGTCCACCGTTGTTGGCGCCAGCATACGGATATGACCTGTGGAGAGCAGAAATTTTACGAACATACCTACATGTATGTATGTATATGCCAGCAAGTTTTTGACACCTTGCTCACTCATTCGCGTTTGCGGGCAGCGAGTGGGTCAATTAATAATTTGTTTACAAAATTAACTAAAAGCGGCAGATATAATTTTATTTTTATTTCTGTTCTAAATGTTTACCATAACTTTCATTAATATCTAAATAACAAACACCCTGTGTGAGCTGCATTAGCAAACATAAACATGTTGTTATCTGAACGTGGCGCTCCGATAGTGTAGAAAGTGGCGCGGTACAATTACGTGTTAACTCGTCATTATATAGTTAAGATCTCATACGACCAAGCAGAGTGGCGTATTCTCATAGATTCTTCAAAACAAAACCTTACAGCAGTTCTGCTTCACAACGGCGATTTCTTTACTGCCATTCCTGTCGGTCATTCGGTACACCTCAAGGAAACCTACAAGAACTAGGAATTGATTCTTTGCAAATTAAAATATAAAGACCACGGTTGGCAAGTGTGCGGTGATTTCAAAATATTCCCTTGCTTTTTGTGTCTATGGGATAGTAGAGACCGCACAAATCACTGGACCAAAAAGTGTTGGCCTCCGAGGGAGCTTAAAGTTGGCGAAAACAATGTCCTGCATGAAACTTTGGTGTCTCCTTATAAAGTTCTTCTACCACCGCTTCACATAAAGATGGGATTGATGAAGCAATTTGTAAAGCCACTTCCAAGAGATGGAAATTGCTTCAAATACCTAATATCAAAGTTTCCAGCCTCTCGGAGGCAAAGTTGAAGGAAGGTGTTTTCGTTGGACCAGATATTAGATGGCTAATGGCTGATCCACAATTTATCACAACCATTACGGATCCTCAAAGAAAAGGGTGGATTGCCTTTAAAGAGGTCATATTTTTAGGCAATAACAAAGATCCTAACTACAAAGAAATCGTCAAAAGAATGTTAAAAGCATTCCAAGCTTTAGGTTGCTTGATGAGTTTAAAAGTACATTTTCTTTAGTCCGCCCTCGACTACTTTCCAGAAAATTTAGAAGACGAGAGTGAAGAGCAAGGTGATCGATTCCACCAAGATATGAAGCAGATGTAAAATAGATACCAGGGAAGATAGAGCGTTTCAATGAAGGCAGACTACTGTTGGACGCTTTAAAGAGACCTTCCCGATGCTTCCCACAAGCGAAAATGTACCAAAAGGAGTCTCACTGAGAAAAAGGAATGTGTTTAGTGCTTACTAATTAATGTATTTTACATAAATAAATTAGTTTTGTTACACAATTATACATATTAAATTTTTTTTTAAATCTTTTATATTTTATTTTAAGACGATAACTTGTTTAACATAGACACCTATGTACATTGTCAGCAAACGTGATGTTCTATGACAAAATTAAAGTTATTTTCGGATTCAGCACACCCAAAAACATAAGAATTACACAAAAAACGAAAACAGCTCTCAATTATTTTTTTGTTGCATATTTGTGTTATTTGTGTGCGTGAATAACTATAATTAGACAGTGAAAACTGGAGAAAAAAAACTGTCGAAGCAAAAAAATAAAAACCCGTGTGAAACGAAATTATAAAAATATTTTCTTAGTTAAATCGATTAAAGTTAAGTAAGGAAAAAACAAAATATTAAAAATTAAAATGGTGGAAATTATTTGCCTAATTAAATCAAGTACAAACAAGTAAGAAAAGCTAAATTCGGGCGAAACCGATTTTTATATACCCTCGCGATGTATTTTTGTATGGGCGGTGCCCATAATTTCATAACAACCCCGTTTCTTTCTTTCAATTCGCAGCTAGAATTAAAGGAAGTTATGGTATATAAAAATCGGGTGCGTCCGAATTTAGCTTTTCTTAAATGTTTTTTTTGTAAATTTATTTTTTTTTATTAATGCGGACACAGGGCGGACTCATCTTCCAAGCCTTCTCGTTCGATATTTTATTCGCCATAATTAGGCCGAGAAAGTCACTCGAGTTTGATTGCTATCTCAAAGGGCGATCATCCGAATCCACTCCTTCTACTCTATCAGCGAAGTTTCACACAAGCCCTGGAAACAGAGACGAGGTGGCAACTTTCTTTTTCTTTCACTCACACATACACACATATACATTCTATCACACTCATGTACCTAAGGCTGTCATTACAAGTTTTCATTCGCAACCTTTGTGGTGGAGTGCTTAACTTGTAGTTTAAAAGTGGCAAGTGGTATACCTATCCAAGAAGCGAAATAACTTTTCTAATCCAACTTGGGCTGAGAAAACATCCCCCCAAATCTGTTCTCAAGCTTTGAGCCGTCAGTGTTGAAGTGAAGTGATTCCGCCGATCCAGGAGATACATTGGACCACCAGTCTCTATGAGGGATAAGTATGTTTAACTTCCCTGTGAAGCTTTGAACAGGGGCGCAGTAATCCGTCTCCAAAGACTTGCCGACTGGTGTTCTTCTTAAGCTAAGTTAAGAAAGTAATTTATAACTATAATAATGACCACAGTGGTGTGGTTTTCACAGTGTATCCCGACATTAAATCGGAACATGTGCTTAAATTAGAAAATACTGGAAATGTGTATAGTCAAATGTCAGTATTGTGAAAAAGAAATCGAAAAACAACAACAAGAAAAAATATAAAAATTCCAGAAATTTAGAGTCAGGTGAACCGTGCACTTCAGCACATGAAAATGGCACAAAAAAGCCATAAAAAAAAGACTCAATTCAGTTATTACTTTCCCAGATGGAAGAACTAAAACAAGCTCTATCTAAACTGCAAATAGGAAAAGAAATGCAATCAATTATCTATGAACAACAACTACGATCTCTTCGCAAAGAGAATAACACATTAAAAAGTAAAACAACCTTAATTCAACTCAAGTTGGGCAGGACCTCGCTGAGTGTGGGGATTATAATCTAGTGCCTGATTCCAACATTAATACCGCTACAACGTACAGCAATGCTTCAGCTAAAATAATGGAAACTGAAGCATTTAATTTCAATTCAACTCCTGTCTCAGTTCCATACAATAACACAACATCAAACTTTACCAACAATAGAAGATATCAGACAGACAGTGCCATCGCGCAGCAACAAAAAGTCACCAACTTTTCAACCAGACATATTACTCACCACACCAAACCAAATTGGGAAAAAAATCGACCACCGATTTTTGTTTGTTATAACTTGTCACAAAATGAAATGACAAAATAACTTATTCAATTACTAGGCCACACAAATTTTGTATACAATATAGTAAATAGTAATATTTTGCATATAATCTCGTTTGATTATGACGATTACAAAACAGTTAAGAAATTCCTTATTGAAAATAAAATAAAGTTTTATATATACCTATACCCCAAATGAAGAAAAATCAATATCTATTATAATAAAAAAGTTGTGTGAAAGTTACGAGCAAAATGAAATTTTGGCATATTTAACAGATCTAAATTTGAAAATTGAAATTATAAATATTTCTAAATTTAAGAAAAATAATTGGCTTCTCCAACTAAGTAATAGGTCAGACATAACTGAGTTTTATAAAATTAAACACATTCTAAATTGTAAAATCAGTCTTATAAGGCTTAAGCCACTGACACCTGTACAATATAGAAATCGCCAGCTTTATTCACATGTAGCAAGTAATTGCCATAAGCCTTATAGGTGCGTGAAATGCGCACAATCTCACGGGCCAGAAAATTGCACAATACCTAGTAAACAATATAATAATAGAGAATATTTGAACACTGACCAAGTAACACGCAAAATAGTTAAACAGACTGGTATCCCATTGCGATGTGCCAATTGCGAGTCGGAAGAGCACTCCGCAAACTCTAAGGTTTGTCCATTGCGAATTGACATAATGATAAATACAGAAGATCGTAAGAAAGAAGGACAAAAAATCAATGTGTTAATTAAAAATATATCTAATGAATCCCGTCGCAACAATGCAATCTCTAACGCTTCTGCAGTTAACCCTCTACCGCATGGCCATCTTCTTTATGAAAAAAAAAAATAAAACTCCACTAATATACGTTTATTTTGAATCCTTTTACATATATTTGTAGAAAAAAATATTTTACAATGCATATTTTACCAGAAAATAAAAGCCGCCATATATGGCTCTCTATGCATACAAAGTTGCTTGGAGTGTTTTACTTTTACTCAGTGTGGAAGCGTGTGAAACAGTTTCGTTTGTCATTGTAGCACAAGAGTACATTACATTTCTCACAAAAAGTATACGAACGGAATGAGCAGTCATTTTGACAAAGTTGTCTATTTTTCATCCATTTCGGAAAGTGTCCAATACAGTCGGTACGTATAGAATGCAAAGGAAAGTCTTGACGCTTACTCTTTTTGGTGCCTTCTCTGCTTGTTGTCGGAGATGAAGAGTTTGATACCGATGCAATTGGACGCCCTCGTTTTCGGGATTTTCCTACCTTGCAAAGATGTTCGCTCACTGCAAGTTTGAAATTAAATAACGGCATAAATTCCCCTGACTTACGGCGCCACAAGATCCAAGAATTTAAAAGGCACATATCAATCATGTGGAAAAAAATCTTTTTGTACCAAACCTTAGTGCGTAACTGAATTCTATAAAGACCAAGTAGTGAATCAAGCAATCATCTGACTCGGATATATAATCATCGTCGCTTTGAAGCCCATTATCGACTACATTTACATATCTTAAATTTCCATAAAATGATCTTGCATCCATTTCTGAAAAAATTTTACTAAAATGCATGAAAGGCAAAATAGTACTGCATGAAAGGCCATATGTGAACACTATGTTTTTCCTTCGAATAATAATTTTTTCTCCGAGAAAATTCCTAATTTTTATGATAAAAATTTTGTCCAAAACACCGCGAAATACACTTAGCGTTACTCATGTGAGACACCTTCACAAAATAAACGAAAACAACAAGCAAAACCTATCAAAATCAAACAGTATCTGAAATATCAACAAAAATCTGCGCGGACGGACAGACAGACATCGATAAATCGACTTCTCTTTTCATTCTGAGCATTTTGGTA
Source organism: Philophylla caesio (assembly GCA_963971545.1). Lineage (NCBI taxonomy): Eukaryota > Metazoa > Arthropoda > Insecta > Diptera > Tephritidae > Philophylla > Philophylla caesio. Next base: position 32,611,091 of record OZ020608.1, on the reverse strand, counting down.
TATATATGTCTATATCTATCTTGATTCCGTTATGCTGTTACAAGCAACCGTTATGTGAACAAAGTTATAATACCCTTGTACACAAGTGCGCGGGTATAAAAATGATATTGACAAATTCAAATTATAAAATTTGGAATATTTGTAAATGCCTGATAATTTATCAAGAACACATAATCAGAATGTATAAAGTTAGCAACTTTTTTTTTTTTTGTTGAACCGTTACCCTCTCCAACGCACTGTTTTAATTTTTTGCTCCGAAGTTTTCGGTAGATTATGGCTAGTGGACCTGCAACTTATAATTTAGACCTTATGCACCTTTAATTTATTGCAATTCTTTGTGTAACTTCGGTTTGAGCAATTAAATATTTGTATTGCGTATTCACCGCCAAGGAGGTGCCAAGAGCTTAACCTGGTTGTCATGCTTGATGATTTTCTTTTTAATATTTATTTCAATTTGCTCCCTGCTGTTTTTGGCAAAATGTATAGTTCTCGTTTTCTGTAGGTTAATATCAAAATTTAAACTACTACATTGATTAATAAATTCGCTCACTTTGAGTTCTAAGATTTATACCTTTAAATGGCATTAAAAAATTCAAATAAAATAACATTTTGAAATTTAGTAGCAATCTTATATCGCTTATGCCTGAATAATTCCCAAGAAAATTTCTGATTTTGATTTATTTCAAATACAATTTTTTTTCGGTATACAAGTAATCTATAAGACGTCGAGCTCTTGGGGGTGTAAAATGTCCCCTATTTCCCCCAGCTGGATCCGCCCCCCTGAATGCTATAGTGTACAAATTCCAAAGGAGTGGTGATAAACAGCTGCCTTGCAGAATTCCATAACCAACATTAACATATTATCATCCTATTGGTAGCGTTATCTCTTGTAAAAGGGATTTAATCCAATTTATGTATACCTTGTCTACTCTCATTCTTTCAAAAATTTCAAATAATGCTGATGTGGAAAAACAGTTATGAACATACTTACATAAGTATGTAATGCATTGCTGGAATCAATTTTTCCCGCCATTAACTTCTGGCCTCTAGCTTTATATGGTATGCGTATATCATTTGTAATATTTCATTTACGCACATAGAGGCAGACCTGCCCCGCAGAGCCTATTAGGTAGGCTTATGTCGACATAACGGTTGATTCTGGCTTTAATCATGAGATTTATGGTCTTAAGGATAATAATAATAATAATAATAATAATCCCAACGGTTGTATCCCTCCATACCCGCCCGACCGACGCGAGGGGCGCATCCGCATGACGCACGGATATATAAAAAAAAAAAATTTTTTTCTTTTTCATATATATTGCGCCGAGTCATGAAAGGCAGAGGTTTGTTAAGTGTCGAGATCTAAAACTGTTCAGCTACAGAACAAATGCTCATCAGCTGATCGAATAGTAATATATGTATATGTATGTATGTATTAATTATTGAGAGGATTAAGTATAGTTTTCTTTATGTAAAAAAGTGAGTCTGAAATATCAAAAGAACCGGAGTGAGTGTTAAAATCCTGACACAAACTACGGAGTGGCTCATTTAACTCAAAATTACTTTTACATGGCTTCAGAAAGAGAAGCCGGAAATGTCTTGAAACTCTGGAGGGAACGTTAAGTTTTATTTCGCTAAGAAGAGATGGGCTAGAGATCAAGCCTGTCAGTAACTTGACCAAAAATACAATGCCTAGCATTTCTCTACGACTAGCAAGTGTAGGAAGATTAATGAGTTTTAAACGACTTTTATATGGCGGCAGGTTGTACTGAGAATCCCAACGAAAATTCCTTAAAGCAAAAAGCAGAAATTGTTTTTGAATGGACTCTATTCTGTCGGAATGAACTTGATAGCGCGGGTTCCAAACAACAGATCCATATTCCAGTATGGGCCTCACTAACGTTGTGAACAGAGCCTTCGTGATGTAAGGGTCATTGAATTCTTTTGACCACCGTTTTACAAATGCAAAAACACCCTTGGCTTTGTTAACTGTAACATTGATGTGAAGATTAAAATTAAATTTCGGATCCATTGTAATTCCAAGATCAACAAAGTTAAACACTTGTTCGAGGTTATGGTTACCTATTTCATAAGATGTTGGTTGAACTGCTCTGCGAGAAAAGCACATTACTTTCCAAACAACAGATCCATATTCCAGTATGGGCCTCACTAACGTTGTGAACAGAGCCTTCGTGATGTAAGGGTCATTGAATTCTTTTGACCACTGTTTTACAAATGCAAAAACACCCTTGGCTTTGTTAACTGTAACATTGATGTGAAGATTAAAATTAAATTTCGGATCCATTGTAATTCCAAGATCAACAAAGTTAAACACTTGTTCGAGGTTATGGTTACCTATTTCATAAGATGTTGGTTGAACTGCTCTGCGAGAAAAGCACATTACTTTACATTTTTTAAGGTTTAGTGGCATGTAATTTATTTCACACCAGTTAGTCATGCTATTTAAATCCGCTTGTAGTAAGGACCTTTCCTCAACAGAATGATACGATCTAAAAAGCTTTACATCATCAGCATACAATAAAATTTTTGAATAATTTATTACAGAAGGTAAGTCATTTATAAAAAGTAAAAACAGAATCGGAACAAGGTGATAACAGGTATTAGTGAAATGGGTCTGTAATTTTTAAAATCATTTGCATCCTCGGATAGAGTGTGAAACATTTCATACGTAATAATGTTCTGTAAACCTTAAGTACAAAATTTAATTCTTCTAATTTAACATGAGAATATACTCTTTCCCGTATGTTCGTTATTTGATTTTTAATATGTATGTTTCAAAAATTGGGCTATTTCACTCTTCTGAGCACTCACCACTTTTTGACTTTTTCGGGTTTCCCTTTAAGATGTTGATGAATCACGAAGCTTCCTTGATGTTCGGATGTTGTGCAGTTTCCGTACACTTAGGGTTGCCAATTTTTCCCCCCTCAAAATTCAGTACTTTCACCTTTTTCAGCGCTAAAAAACTGTACATTTCAGTACACTTTTACAGCACGAAAAATTCCACAATTCACAATAAATTTTCAATCTATTTGTCCCATGAACTAAACGATTTTATGGTATAAAGCAAATATAAGTTATTTATTCGGTTTATTCCTTTTATTTATTTAACATTGGTATCAGAGTTATTCTTAATATTGAGATGAACCCCTGGACGTTGAAAGGACCAAACATTTTATTCCGACAAATAGTAAGTGACTTTATGGAGTTATTGGAGTTGTAAGAAAACCACAATAAGTCGAGATTTTAGAAAGAAAATCTTTATATATTAAAGAATAATAAATCTTGTTTTTGGCATTTGGATGATTATCATGTCACATTATTTTTAGTTAATTTAAACCTATTTCTTCTAGAAATTACAAAACTTTCCACTCTGTCACATCGAATTTATATGCGCGTTATATGAAAAGCGTTCAATGAAAAAGCGCGTCATTTATACATATTTATATGAAATACGAGTATTTACGAGCCGGGTTCAATCTTGTAATCAGAAAAAATGCCGTCATTAAAATCCGGATTTGAACTTACTGTTTACACGCACATAAGAAACAAACAATGTTGCCTGTTAGTTTTTGGTATTAAAAAGTTTTGAGGTAGCTACTGTTATTATTTTTAAGAAGCAGCACGGTTTTGATGCTAAGGCGGCCGTTTGGCAAAAAGTGAGGAAGCTAACTGCTTAGTTACCAAACATTTAATAATTGACTCATTGCTTTACAAAACAGATCATCGATCATGAAAACGTTTTGTATGTACACGAACAACAAAATCAAAATACAGCAAATACAAACTGATGTAAATCTAAACTGAAGTAAATACAAACTGAAGCAGGGCCACGCTGTACTGCTTACTGCAAATAAATATGTAAATTATGCTTTTCCTTACTGGAAAAGTCTTTTTAAAAAATTACTTTACACTCCGCAGATTGCGGGTGTTTAAGTCAAACAGCAGACTTGTTGAGTCAAAATCAATAACTGAACTTTATTTACCAAAGCCTGTCTTATTTATCTACTTACAACTGTTTACTTAAAAACTATTTCACAATGACGCTTGATCATTGCATCAGTCAGTGATGAAATTCTTTTTGAAGAACAAAGGAATATCCAAAAGTATCTATTACCAAAAGTTTCCATAAGAAGAGGAAAATATTTATAAGTTACATTTCTTGCTTTGCAATGCAATTCTTTGATAAGAGCATTATTGTTTACAATTGCTATTGAGCCGTTATGTGTGGACTGCCGTTAACTCCCCCCTCTCTAAGATGAATCGTCCCCGATTCTACATTATTTTCTGTTAATTTCTCTATTTGATTCAAAATGATTTTGTAAGTATTTTCTTGAATTTCTACATTTTCGTTTTGTTCGGCAGTTGTATGTAATCTTTGGAATTTCATATAAATGTAAATTACTAAAATTATGCATACAATTATGACAATATACCAAAAGGATAAATGTGTTTTAATATTTTTATTTCCTTCGCCTAAAATATTTATATTTTCCAATCTCAACTGTTTATTGGTTGTTTCTATATATTTTAAAATTTCAAAGTTATTTACATAGTCATACTTTAAATAATTCCAAATTTTGGCTTCCGTATTTTCGTACGTGATATTGTTTATAATGGTTTGATTTCCAAATGTGATTAAATATGCTCCAGATAATGTTTGATTTTCGACAATATTTTCTTCTGAAATCAATATTGCCCCTTGTTTTATAATTTCAATTGGTGAATTTCTTTCTTTTATTTTATTACATTTTCCCTGTTTTCTGTTTAAAATTTCCGATAAACATGAAGTCTGTTTGCTTAATTTACAATACGTATTTGTGATTTCCGTTTTACAATTTTTAACATTTAGAAACTTATCTTTACACTTAGTTATATTTTGTTCAATTAATAGCTTACCGTCTAGTTGAGCTACTGCTCTTACTTCGTAATAACTACATGTTAAATCAATTTTTGGATATTTTATATAAAGTACAATTATATCATTTTTTTGAACAATTTTAAATTCTGAAATGTCCATTAAGTCTGTCACTGTCATTGTACCGTGCTGGTAGTATGTGATGTTTTTTATTTCGTCAAAGTGCAAAATAGTCGGATTTAAAATTCCTATTTTTCCAAATGTAATTGTATTTATCAGGTTTTCAAGTTCATGCATAATAAATTGATTTCTTTTTTTCCTTATCGTCTTAGCTATTTTGTCACCTTTAAGATTTTGTACTGTATCTGTTAATTCTGTTATAATTTTAAAAATTTCTGAATTCGTTGTAAACTGTTTATTGTTATTTGCAACTAATTCCTCTAATTTATCATTAATTCTCACAAAATCGTCATGATCAGGAGTTCCTGCTATCCATTTCCAGAGTGTTCCCAGTTCATCAATGCCTCTCCTATGCCTAATGTGATTTTGTTTTAATTGTCCTAATAACGTTTCAATTACTATAATTTCTGATTCGGTTTCGGAATTTCTGACTACTATCTCATCATTATTATCTTTGTTATAGCGAACACTGTCATAAAAATTTTGTTTTTCCTTTTCTATAATATTTTCGAAATATGTTAAATTCGTAATGTGAAAAATGTCCCCATAATGTTCGTAAATTGAGACATCTCCGTTTTCAATAAGTACGTAATCCTGTCGAGTGTAGTCAATAATATCAGCTGCCGCTGAGCCAATTATTGTCGCAAGCATTAGAAGTAGCATATTGAAGATCTGTATATGTATAAAACAAAAATTCTGTTTTTATATTATCTTTATGTATAACTCTGTTCCTATTACTTATTACTATTTTATTCCCCAAATTTTCCTTTACTTGTTGTCTTTTATATCTGGGTTTCAGCTTATTCCTTTCGCCTACAATTTTTTCATATACAATTTCACCTGGGTGGAATTGCTTTTCTACTCTGTTTTTATTATGGGATGCAAGCATTTTTTCATGCGCTTGTTTTAGAGTTTCGGCTAACATTTCATGATTTATTGTATTATGAAAAACATCTTTCGGTTTCAAGTTTGTGACCGAATGGATTGTTAAATTGTATTGTTGACCGGCTCTAAAAACTGTTTCTAAATCGCTAACTATATTACATTCTTCTTTTATGCATCTTGCGATTTCTATTAGTGTTGAATGGACCCTTTCTATTTGTCCATTACTTGTACTATGGCGTGGATCGCAAAAATAAATTTCTACATTCAATCTTTGCATTAATGATTTAAATTGGGGTGTTGTGAAGCTAGGCTCATTGTCTAATGTGATTCGTTTTACATCTGGGAATGTCTGGAACAATTCCAAAACTTTTTCCTCTATGTTTGTTTTGTCTTCTATGTGTTTTAATATTAGGAACTTAGAGTAAGCGTCTATACATGTTATAAATTTTAATTTTTGAGCGTAAAAAATGTCAAGATGCAATTGTTCGCCTTCTTTATCCGGAATAGGAGCTTTACCTATTGGAATTTTTTTAGGATGACGATCATACTTATTTTTGTTGCAAGTTATACAGTTTTGCCCATATTGTTTTAGTTGTTTTCGCATCTCAATAATAGAGTTTTTCTATTTGTTTTGTATTTTCGACATAATTGCGATGAGCTCTATTATGAGTCTGTTCAATTATGCCTGCTTGGTCTTCTCTGTTAGGAATGTCCATTGGAAATAGTCTAGTGTGTACAAATTTGTTATGGAATGTTTCCCTTAGAGGACGTTGTATTTCGTACAGATCCTCTACTGTACAATGAATGGCAGTCACCAATTTTGGTTCAATATACTCTTTCAAAATGGTGAGCAAATTTTCAACGGTATCATATTCAATTAAATGCCTTTTATTGCCAAAACTTGTGATTAGTTCATGAATGGTGAACCTGTTTTTGCATAATATAATTTGTTGTTTAAATTGGTTTAAAGGTTTTTTGTAATCTATAACCAATCTGAACTTCGGTGAACCATCATCGTGTGTACCTTTTTTCGGTACTACCCAAATGGGCGAGTTATAAGGACTTCTACTTGGCCTTATGATTTCTTCGTTCAACATCCTGTCGATTTCCTTATTCACAAACGAATTTACAGAAAGTGGATAGGGATATTGCCTACTCCAAATAGGATCTTTGCCCTCCGTTCTTATTACTGCTTTTACGTCTGTTCTGAATGGAAAACTCGTATCGACCTCAGGATGTATTTTTCTGATATTGTTTTTTATGTATTCTTTTGATTCTAATAACTCATAATTTTCATGTTCAGGATATGTACCCAAACTATATGTTTTCATGTTTTTATCATCTGTTATTTCCGAACCTCTTTCGCCCAGTATTGAACAGTTATCGATATTGCCGGTAAAGTCATCGGCTGGCACTTTAGGATATTCGTGTCCCAAAGCAAAATATTTTTTTATCATTAAATTGCCGGTAAATTCATCGGCGGGCTTTGTAGAAACTTTTTGTTCCACAGTATTGTTTTTAACAGTAATTTTCTTACCATTTTTCTTTTTTAACTTGCCGGTAAATTCATCGGCGGGCTCTGTAGAAACTTTTTGTTCCACAGTTTTGTTTTTGACAGTAATTTTCTTACCATCTTTATTTTTTAACTTGCCGGTAAATTCATCGGCGGGAGCCTTAGAAACTTTTTGTTCCAAGGGGTTTAAAAATATTTGTTTATTCTCTTCATGAACTTTGATGCTCATGCTTTTTTCAATCATTTCATTGTCACTTATATTTTTATAAAAAATTTTCCCATTACACACGTCAATACGTGCTTCGACTTTTTTTAATAAATTATACCCTAATAGGAGATCGGATTCTAACTTTTCTATTTCGTAGAAAATTTGTTGTACTCCAAATAAAGTTATCAAATGGTAAAACTTGATGATGGAATAACCATTTATCGTGTTTACCCTTTTGTGAATTGATAATTCATTTCTATTATCGTATATCCCCGCTTTTAGGTTTCTTTTTAATTTTCTGTCGTAGAGGTTGATGTAGGGGAGTTCGTCCCCTCTTCCCCTAAAAAATGGTTTTCGTTTAAATTATTTATTCGTTGCGCCTTTTCCTGAGGCCTGAAGCTATTGTTGCTCTCACGTTGCCTCTTTATTGCTTGATAATAATAATAAACATAATTTTGTTGCCCCTTATTTGCTTGAGCACTAGTGCTAGCCATTCGCGCAGTTTGGTTATAAAATCCATTGTTTTGTTGAGATTTAGTATTGGCGTTTCTCCTAAATCTCGAAATGGATGGATCTATATCCATCGCCTCGGGTTTTGGTATGTTTGTTTTTTGGGGAAACCTCAAGTTATTATTTGAATAATTTGTCGGTTTAGCCTTCATTTTTTCGGTAGCGTAATTTTGAGCAAACAACGCTCTCTGGTTGTTTGACTCAAGTTCCTGCGCTTTAGCCAAAGCATCAGGTAAATCCTGCGGATTCAGAGAGAATATTATATCTCTCAACGGCGCGTTTAGTCCCGTTATAAAAATCCTAAGGGCATGATCCCTATTCTTTTTATTTAACTCTTTGGTTAAATCCGATGTACTATTGTGTGTCATAATAGTTTTGTTTATTAACAAAGTCAACTTCCTGTTGACAACGTTATAGTATTCGATTACTGACATCGAACCCTGCCTCAAAACGCTAAGTTCCTGTTCAATTATATGAATGGGACGTTTGTCAGAGTACGCGAAGTCGAGCCGAGCGACTATCGCATCAAAATTTAGAACCGTACCGTGATTCGTTAAAATGTCATTCGCGTCCTGCGTTACCTTATTTCTAAGGATAGTTAAGGCGGCGAAGTATCTCCTACTCCTCCTAGTATACAAACTCATGGCATTGTGAGCCGCCTCTCTCCAACTCACATATGCATTTAATTTACCGGGAAACTCTGGTAATGACTTTATTACGTCTAGGGACTCCTGGCACGCTATATTTTCACTTATTGTTTCTGCCTCGTAGTCAGTTGCCCTACGACTTCCTACTTCTACTTGAGATTTAAGTCTCTCAAGTTCCTGCTTCAGACCTAAATTGCTGTCACCTATCAGTCTGGTGATTAGTTCTACTGTTAACACGTCACTGTTCGCCATTATATTTTTTTTTTATTTACTTTTAATTTCGTTCACTTGTTACTATTGTGGTCTGTGCCACAGTTATTACAACAATATAAATATATGTAATATAACTTAGTTTATTTTAACTAAGATGGGGTATTTCCCATATATAAATTACCTTAAGGTAGATTTTTGGATTAAACAGCCTGCTGCTGTCTTTATGCTGGCGGTAGTTGATTGTAGAGATGTTCTTATTTGTTTACCTGCTGCTGTCCTTATGCTGGCAGTAGTTGATTGTAGAGATGTTCTTATTTGTTTACCTGCTGCTGTCCTTATGCTGGCAGTAGTTGATTGTAAAGATGTTGTTGTTAATGTTGTTTACCTGCTGCTGTCTTTATGCTGCTGCTGTCTTTATGCACACGCACCACGAAAAGAATCCTTTAAATTTAGGATATTCTTTAACACTCGCGGTTTTTTTTATTAGCATGTGCCCCACGTTGGGCGCCAATTATGCTTTTCCTTACTGGAAAAGTCTTTTTAAAAAATTACTTTACACTCCGCAGATTGCGGGTGTTTAAGTCAAACAGCAGACTTGTTGAGTCAAAATCAATAACTGAACTTTATTTACCAAAGCCTGTCTTATTTATCTACTTACAATTGTTTACTTAAAAACTATTTCACAATGACGCTTGATCATTGCATCAGTCAGTGATGAAATTCTTTTTGAAGAACAAAGGAATATCCAAAAGTATCTATTACCAAAAGTTTCCATAAGAAGAGGAAAATATTTATAAGTTACATTTCTTGCTTTGCAATGCAATTCTTAGATAAGAGCATTATTGTTTACAATTGCTATTGAGCCGTTATGTGTGGACTGCCGTTAACTTGTATGCATGTTTTCTTGTTTCCGCGTTAATGTCTAGTATGTACATAGTAATAAATATAATAATAATAATAATCCCAACGGTTTTTCCCTCCATACCCGCCCGACCCACGCGAGGGTCGCATCCGCATGACGCACGGACATTTTTTCATAAGTTTGTTAAGTGTCGAGATATAAAACTGTTCAGATATAGAATAAATGTTCATCAGCTAATCGAATAGGAATATATGTATATATATGTATGTATGTATCAATTATTGAGAGCATTGACTATAGTTTTCTTTACGTAAAAAGTGAGTCTGAAATATCAAAAGAACCGGAGTGAGTGTTATAATCCTAACACAAACTACGGAGTGGCTCATTTAACTCAAAATTACTTTTACATGGCTTCAGAAATAGAGGCCGGAGAAGAGTTAATGGAATGACGCAGTTTTAGCATGCATACATACATATACATATGTAAATGCAGTTATTTGTATTTATTATGTTAAAAATTCACATTTAGGTAAACAAAAATTAGAATACATACTCATTTAGGTATACAAATATTTGTATATGTATGTATGTAATACATCTTAGCAACTTAAAACTTAGAAGGAACAATTATAATGCAAAAACAAGGTTCGGTTCATAGTTTCTGTATCACTACCACCCATTGTACAACTTTTTTCTGTCAACAAGCAGCAGACAACACTCTTTCTGAGGCCACACTTGAAGCAGTCTCTTTTCTAGCAAAACTAGTCCACACTTTGCTATTTTTTTACTTATAGCTGATTTTATACTCAACGGACAGCAGTTTTGACTCAATTTCAATTACAATTCATTTGTTGATTCCTATTAACTAATAATATCAACTTATAATTAAGTTCTTGCCAATGTATACAATTAAAAATTAAAACTTCATTTTACTTTCATGCGATAAATTGGACGGCTCTACAAAAAAGGTCTCATATGATATTTCAATTTACAATTTTATTTTATTTTCAGAAAAAACATTTATAATAACTACTATTCCATTTTTCTTTGGACGACTACCAAAAATTATTAACAATTATTGTCTAAGAAACTAAAATTAAGATAAACATGAACTCCTTGGGTGATTTGTTCCAATAAAACCATAAAATTTGCTGTAATGCATCAAACTCCTTAAATTTTGCGATAAGTTGAACCTTGGCCTCAAATAACTCTTAACCTATTAGGTTTCTCAAAAAAAGTTAACTTCAACTTAATGTGCATGCAGAAGAGTGCCAGTAGCTGACGTGAATCATTCTATGCTATTTTGCAATAATAACACAAGTCCTATTTATGTTATCAAATAGGATTTCCCGGTTATTGTAAAAAAGCTCACATTTGTTAGGAGCAATGATAATGTTACTTAAATTGGTAGGAGATGTTCATCAATAAATAGTAACGCAATGTTGTAGCATGCCATTTGGAAGGGACTGGTAAATGTTGATGGTTGTTTCTAAATATGGACCGTTACATTACTATTTGGATCTACTACTAATTTACGTCTACATTATTTGACCTCGATTTTATTAAATGATGATTTTGTTGATGTCAGAATTTTGTCGGCGTATACTTTGAGCAGTTTATGATTTATTCAGTTCCTTTACAATAAAGTTTAAGTACATATTAGCAAGAACATCGAAAAGTGATGTTACTTGTTAACGATTCCACAACTCTTGGTATCGTTTCGAAAATAGTAAAGGTCAAATTAGGAGCTAGTTTTGGTCTAGTAAAAGACCATTTCGAGACTATTTTGGCGTAATTTCGGCTTCATTTTGTTTTCGTTTCGAAACTAATTTGGTATCAAATCGAGGATTGGTTTATATTATTTCGGTACCAATTCAAGTATCATTTAGGGATAAATTTGGTATTATTCCAGGACTACATTTATATCTTTACGTGGATAAATTTTAAATATTTGAAGAACCATTTCTTTAGTTTTGGGAAATTGAAAACTGGGGTTTTCTTGGAATAAACTTAAATTAGTAATTTATACTGAATGTATGATGACCTCCTCTTATACTTAAATACGTATATATTAATAATAATAATAATCCCAACGGTTTTATCCCTTCGCCCGACCGACGCGAGGGGCCCATTCGTATGACGCACGGATATATAATTTTTTTTTTTTTCATATTTGCTGCGCCGAGTCATAAAAGGCAGAAGTTTGTTAAGCTACAAAATAAATGCTCATCAGCTGATCGAATAGTAATATACATATATGTATGTCTGTATCAATTATTGAGTATAGTTTTCTTTATGTAAAACAGTGAGTCTGAAATATCAAAAGAATCGGAGTGAGTGTTAAAATCCTCGCACAAACTACGGAGAGGCTCATTTAAAACTCAAAATTACTTTCACATGGCTTCAGAAAAAGAGGCCGGAAATGTCTTGAAATTCGGGAGGGAACGTTTATATTTATTTCACCAAGAAGAGGTGGGCTATAGATCAAGGCTGTTAGTAACTTACAACGCCTAGGATTTCTCTACCACTAACAAGTGTAGGAAGATTAATGAGTTTTAAAGGACTCATATATGGCGGCAGGTTGTACTAAGAATCAAACAAATTTCTTAAAGTAAAAAGCAGAAATTGTTTTTGGATTGACTCTATTCGGTCGAAATGAACTTGGTAGCGTGGGTTCGAAACAGGTGCATTCCACTGTTACGTACAGACAAGTTCAACTAATTTTACGGTTTATATTACATGTAGCACTTAATTGTTTTATCAGATATATACTTTTTTTTCTCTAATTTAATAGATTATATACTAGTCTTTAATAGTGCGGAGAAACATTTAAAAAAAGTCATGAAATACTGAAGAAAAATGCAAACAACCCACGTCACGTACGGGACACATCAAGTCAACCAACATTCGAAATCGTTATAGTTTTATTCAGATTTCAGCGAATATATTACAGGTGCACAAAAAGTGTCTTCGAAGGAAATTATAACTAAGAATCAAGCTTGCTACTAGCGAAAAAAAATATTAATTAAAACTAAATTTCGGGTCCATTGTAATTCCAAGATCAACAAAGTTAAACACTTGTTCGAGGTTATGGTTACATATGTTATAAGAAGCTGGTTGAACAGCCCTGCGAGAAAAGCTAATTACTTTACATTTTTTAAGGTTTAGTGTCTTGTTATTTACTTTACACCAGTTAGCCATGCTATTTAAATTCGCTTGTTGGTTGGTTGGTTAAAGTGGATTGCCACCCTGGTGGCATGCAATTAGCAAGTATGCCATTTTGATCCCACATCTCGTCCAACCTACAGCCATTTGGCGGTTTTTATGAATCGCAGTATATCATACAAAGAGAGGCGGCTGCACTCTAAAAATCTCTGCAGGAATGGTTTGCCAAGAGTCTTTAACCTTATTCTAGCAAGGGCCGGGCACTTGCACATTAAATGCTCAACTGTCTCCTTTGAGCCTGGATCTTAACAGCTGCGGCAGAACCGGTTGAAGGGTATGCCTATCGTTTCAGCATGTACTCCTACAGGCCAGTGTCCTGTGCAAACAGCTATAAGTTTGTTTATGTTTTCTTTGCTCATTTCTAAAAGAGCCTTTGTTTTAAGCGGATCATAGGACACCCGAACCTGCCGGGTAATCCTGTACGAACCTGTATTACTCCACCTGTGCTTGGCTTTTCGGTGGTAGATATCGGCGATTCTGCCCTTTGTTTATCTAAGTGAGACGCCTATATTCATCGCGTTGGACCTATCCAGTGCAGAACCACACCTCGCTAGTTTCGTTTCCATAAATGTCCCTATGCCCCGCGATCCATATCAGGGTAATTTCGTATTCGCTGGAGATTGAAGCCATCTCTTTCCTACATTCATCTACGAGTTGAGAGCCGGCCGAGGTAGAAGAGAGTGCTTGAATGGCAGCTTGGCTGTCTGTGAAAATGTTCACTCGCGTACCTGCTGTTGCATTCCTCTCAACATACCTAATCGCCTCCTTTATTGCAAACGTTTCAGCCTGCAATACGCTTGCATAGTCTGGTAGACGGTATGATATCTTCAGGTTATGCTGCTCAATGAAAACCCCCGAAACTTCCCCGTACTCCACCTTTGATCCGTCCGTATAGACTGCCAGACCATCATGTAATCTGTCTCTTCCGCGAGTCCAGTCTCTACGGCCAGGGAATCTAGTCTGGATTGTACGTAAGATTTCGGCAGGATAAATTCAGTAGGCAGCGCCTTAATCTCAGCTGGAGTTCTACCAAGAATGGTGATATGCCCCCGTCGGTCTTTCTTCCCAGAATCCCAATGCATGTAGCCTAATGGCACTGTTAGCAACTGAGTTTTCGATAAAAAGATCTATTGGTAATAAGTCGAGTAGTACGTTCAAGACATCCGTTGGGCAAGAACTGGTTACACCAGTAGCTGCTGACCTTGGAATTCTTCCCAGTTTCTAGAGGACAAAATCTTTCGTGAGAGCTGGCCACTATACCAGCGCCCCGTATGAGAGTATGGGTCGGACTATAGCTGTGTACATCCAGTGCACAATATTTGGTTTTAGTCCCCATTTATTGCCTAACATTCTTTATGTGGCGTAGAGAGCCACCGAGGCCTTTCCTTACACGCTCCTCGATGTTCAGTCTCCAATTAAGCTTTGGGTCCAGAATGACTCCAAGGTATTTCACCGTATTTGACAGATCAAGTGCCGTCCCTCGGAGCTAAGGTTTAGTGAAGTAAGGTAGTTTTGTTTTGTTTGTGAAGAGCAGCGAGAAAACGGATCTTTCTCAGGGTTCACCCTAAGCGAACAGTTTATGGCCCAGGAGTGCACCTCCACAATTTCGCTGATGACCGGAAGAAATTTTCCCGATACCAGTACTGCAACACCATCTGCATAAGCTACTACTTTGATTCCCCAGGAATCTAACTTTGTCAGTAGTTGATTTAAAACCATGAGCCACAGTAGCGGCGAAAGAACTCCTCCCGGGGGGGTTGTCTTCACCGCATATACGGTTCTATCCTGTAGTAAGGACTTTTCCTCAACAAACTGATACGATGTGAAAAGTTTTACATCATCAGCATACAATAAAATTTTTAAATAATTTATTACAGAAGGTATGTCATTTATAAAAAGTAAAAACAGATTCGGACCAAGGTGACTTCCTTGCGGGACTCCTAAAGACACATGAATAATGTTTGAGAAACTATTTTTAAAAAGAACTCGTTGTGTTCTGTCGATGAGGTAAAAAGATATCCAATGAAGGATATGGAAAATTTTAAGTAGACTTACATTATGAGTAATTATAAAAAAACACTTGCCAATTTGATGCGCAATGGGTATGAAGATTTTAAAGATTCATTTGGAAAATATAGAAAACTGAACAAACTTGCTCATTTAATGCAAGATGGTATCAGTAGTAATAACATAGTATTAATGGGGTAGCTTGGAATGCCGATATACCTCGTACCAGTAGAGCACCTTACACAAAAATCATATCAGGCACTTAGTTTATCATAATTTTTCAGAAAGCGGTAGCGATAGTGGGTTTTGTTTTAATTTGGTTAGTTAGATCATAATTTAGAAAATATAAATAATATCACTCAGAATGCTTTGGCCGACTTACTTCAAACCTTGAGGAAGGAAGGAGTTGACGGGTTACCTTTATCTTATAAAATCCCCTTAGGTACTAGTAAATAAACATTAGATATTAAAGCAATAGGAAGAGGCGAGATACTCTATTTCGGCCTACAGTTATTTTTATTTTATGTCGAAAGATTTTAAATATCTGTTAAATTAAGATTAGATTTTTATAGACGTAGGTATTGACGGGCTGTAGGTGTTTAAAAGCTCAAATCGGACATTATGGCCAATATTAGGTTCCACTTTTGCGTGCTTTTCAGGCATGAGTAAGCCCCATTATGTCAACGAATTTTTTAGGCAATTTTGTGATGAAATAAGATTTTTAAGAGAAAATGGACAGAAAGTAGGCCCTAATGAAATAAGGAATTAGGCTTTTTACGTGCGATTCTCCGGCTCGTGCCTTTGTTACAGGCGTTAAGTCACATACGGGGAAAAATAGTTGCCCAAAGGGCATGTCGGAAAACCAGTATATCCAAAAAGCCCACTACGCCCAGATGAATCTTTTAAAAATAGATTATATGTAGGTCATCATATTTTAGAATTTAAGCAACGTGAAAGTTTGTTGGAGTCTGCAAATGTCGCTATAGCTTTCCCTTGGATCCAATGCATTTGGTAGATTTGGGCAAAATGAAAAAACGGCGCCAATTGCTGGTTTAAAAAGGTAATGTAACACAAATGAATGATAAAATGCATTACATATCAATATTTGTTCCTTCCGAGTTTTGCAGAATATCTAGAAATCTTGATGAAATAAACAATTGGATTAATCTGTATTAACGCGCTTAGGTATTGCTGATGCCCAGTTCTTCTAAGAAATTTACTGATTGTTTAACGGCTCCTATGCAATTTCTGATATGTGATTTATTTAAACGTTCCACAATATTTGTCGTAACTATCTGCCCTGCTTCTTCCATACTGAATTCTATAGCTGAGGTACGTAGCGTTCGGCCCGGCGGTTTTCAGATGTTGGTTCAGAACTTGATTTCCACTTTCTGGCGCAAATCGTAGAAGTCCCCTGAAATTGCCATCATTATTTTCTGGCATTTTCAAATACAGTGGTCCGTCGTCGCGATGGCCTCTTAACGCTATTCTTTGTCTACCGCACAGTAAAATGCTGCGAATAATTGGAACCAATTATTTTCTGTTTTCTTGCTGTTGTCGTTTCCGTCCAGCATCGATATTACAGACTACATCCTTTTTCTAATTCTCATAAATAAGTTTGAAATTTTTAACATCGTCCACGGGTTTTTTGTGGCACTCTTTGTCTTGATTCCTTTTATTTTTCGAGTGCTTTTTTCCAATTTCTAATCGAACTCTGGATGAGTGTTTGAAGGACCTGGTGATTTCCTTTTCCAACTTCTTTCGCTCCAAATAACACACAAAACCGACTGTGCGCTCCATCCTCTTCAGACGAATATGCTAACCAAGGGAATTGGTGCAACCAAGACGATTGCAACTTTAAATTTCTACTGCCTGACCGTGGAAAGTTAAACGTACAATCTGGAATCCAATCGCATTCAAGCACTTTGTATTTTTCGTTGTCATTAAGCCGTCGTTTGCAAAAACTTGCGATGTCATTATGAGGTGCCTGAAATATTTTGAATTATTTCTAATTTTTCCTTTTTTAGACAAAGATCATATTTTCGTGTTCAAATAGAGTAAGATGACATTAAATTATTAATATAAGACTCGACAATTTTTAATCCACATTTTAAAGATAACAAAAACTACACTGGGACGAAAATAAAATTAAAAACAATGAAAAATATGAAAATAAAAAAAATGTATCACTCATCATAAAAATTACGTGATTGGGCGGAGTTGTTTCTGATTTTGAAGACTCTTGTTTTCCATTTTTCTTTGGTAAATCTTTGGTAGACTTCCCTCAGAAAAATCATCAGCACCTGTATCGAGGACACTTGCTGTCGTCGGTTTGAAAAAATTAGAAATCTTTCTCGAAGTAATTTTTGTATAACATGTTTAGTCTCACTTTAAATGCAAACACATCTGTCGACTCGTCTGTCTCGTCATGTGAATTTTTTTTCACGATTCCTATGTCCTTTAAATGTCAGTAGATCTTGATGAAAATGCACTAAGCATCGAAAAACATTATAGCAACAAGTTTTCCATTTTTTTGAAATGTTGAAATGGGCTGAACCCAACAACCACGCCCCCCTTGAAATTTTGAAAGAATTTGTAAAATTATTTGGTGACTTATTTGGCGATTTTTTAATAAGCTTTGACGTGCATAGTTTGCTCCACTTATCAAATCAATTTGGTACCTTGAATAATTTTACCTCTTATTTGAAAATTACATGAATAATAAAAAAAAAAATGATTAATAAGATAAACCAAATTTTGCAGCACATTTATTTTAGAACATTTGAACGCCAAAATATTCTTGCAGATACCAACAATAGTTTAATATAGATTTTAAAAAAGAGAAAGATAGTTTTTGTTTTACCAAGAAATTTCGACCTATTCAAATTGTAGGCAAACATATTGACACAAACGTTTTTAAAGCTTTTATTACAGTCAATTCAGGGTACTATTTCGAAGAACCGTTACAATCCTCACTGGTCTAGGTATTGTTTTAAGTAGCATATTAAATAAGAAAAAAGTGTATATAAATTTAAGTAATATTAGGTATAAATATTTCTGTATTCCTTTCGAAGGAAGATATTTACTTATACCCTACTTAATCACCTATTAATTTTATGAGGTGGGTTTTGTCGAGGGCTAAGGTGAGCTCAGCCTGTCCAGAGTCAAGTGAAGGTCCCACTAACCCCCAACCAAATAAAACACAGTATTTATGTGCTTATGTTGGACACACACACACACACACACGCGCTCTGGCTTAGTAATCTGCCGGCAACTTTATGTCCTGGCTGAGAGGAGAGAGGGGAAGAGCGAGCGTAGCTGAAGGGAGGTAGTTTTGATGGCTTTCGGTGAGTACGCTAGCAACGCGTCAAGGGGGGCCTGTCGGCAACGGCGAGGTGGTTAGGGAGAGTGACGGTGAGCCTCTGCGATGGTCGGAAGATCAGAGAGTAGCAGGCGGAGCGCTGTGCTTATCGTGCTCAGCACGCTGATGAATCTCGGTAGCGGTCTCGGCAGCTGGAGCGTAGTACGGATCGTGCTAGTAGCACACTGGTGAATCTCGGTAGCGGTCTCGGCAGTTGCAGCGTAGTACGAATCGTGCTAGCAGCACGCTGGTGAATCTTGGTGGCGGTCCTATCAGCTGGCGTCTCCTATCTAGCAAGACTCGGTGATTAAAAGCAGCGGGAGCAGGCAACGTAGTAAAAGGCCTGCCAGATAGAATACGTTGAGTCCGCTCTAACGAGGCATTCAACTGACAAGGCGTAAGAAACGCAAAGGTACGCCACATTAAAAGCGTTGTCGCATGTAAACAAATTCGTTCTTTTGTATTGGCGGTTAATTTTTTTTTGTATGCAAATCAAATATATCTTAAAGTTGTGCTGATATTTACTTTTGTGTAAGGATTATAAAAAAAATGGAAGTAATTGAAAAAAACCAATCAGCTAACACTAGCGACGGATTTGAATGCGTCAAAAGTAGAGAGTTGGGCTACTGTTGTGCGTTGCGGCATCGCATGCGTTGCGAATGTGGCATTCTGCATTCAACTACATATACTATACTTAGCTGTCAGTCGAATACTTCGCCGGAACGCACGTAACGTGCTCTATCTGGCAGGCCTTTATGACTCCTAGTCGCAAACCGCTGTTCCTGTGGTAAAATACCACCAAGAACGGTGCTACCAGGGGTGGGAGTGGGTTGGCAAGAAAGCGTTGTCGCATGTAAACAAATTAGTTGTTTTGTATTGGCGGTTAATTTTGTTTTTGTATGCAAATCAAATATATCTTAAAATTTGTGTCGATATTTACTTTTGTGTAAAGATAATAAAAAAAAATGGAAATAATTGAAAAAAACCAATCAGCTAACACTAGCGACGGATTTGAATGCGTGAAAAGTAGAGAGTTGGGCTACTGTTGTACGTTGCGGCATCGCATGCGTTGCGAATGTGGCATTCTGCATTCAACCATGATTCAATTATAAAAGGTTGGATACTTATTGACGTTTAAGTTTTCCGACTGCCTTGTAAGGTTGCATTTAGGAAGGTCTGATAAAGGGGAAAATATTGTATCCCTTATCGCGCAATGTAGAAAAGTAGGTAACTAGTGGCGAAATGCGGTTTGTACATAGAATGAAACATATTTGCAGAATTTTGATATTTCAATTTAATATATGTAATATAACCGAATATTCAACCACACATGTATGTATATACAAAGCACCTTATAACAACAAACTATATAAACAAAAACGCAAGTGTGATTTAGAAGCAAATATTTTTTACACATTTTGTTAACAAAAACAATGTGATTTCAACCTTTTTTAAGTTTTTACATGCAGAAAATAGAACTATCACATTTGGAAAAATTTTGATAACAAATTTTTTTTTAATTCAATATCAATTTTAGCAACCAAAATAAGAGGTATCTATTAAAAGCCCACTAACCAGGATTTCAATTTTTTTTTAAAATGTTTGTTCATTTTTCTGTTGGCCTAGTAAATGTTAATATTTCTATAATTTTATTGAGCTCAAGACCAGTTTATGGAAGATTTGTTTGTGAAAAAACAACATTTTTGTAGATCATAAAATTGTAAGATTCAAGTCACTAAAAGTGTAACATTACTTGTAGGAAAAACATTTTTTTTATATGGAAAACACCACAAAATACCTTCGTCAAAAAATTAACGATTCGATTATTTAATGTAGCATGATTCAATTATACAAGGTTGGATAACTAGGCAGTTGTCTCACTCTTGCACGCTGCCTTAAGGCAGCCTGTGTTGCTCTCTTTTAATTTAAGGAAAAAAAATGTTTTCAAACACGTGGAAATTAGTACTTTTCTTGTGAAATGGCCTGGCAGGCAACACTGTTGCCTTTTTGTAGTTTTTAAATTATTTCAGAATGCCTTACATTAAATAATGGAATTGACGGCATTCTCGTATGTTTTCCAGTAGTCTTGCTTATCTAGCAGCGAACAGGAATTGAAATTTTTTCTTTGTGTTCGAGCGGGGGAATGAAAAGAATCAAAATTCCTCTTGAATTTCGACAACTGGGATCACGGGGAGCCGATCCTTGAGGCGCCGTAACTATCCTATTACCTCTCACGAAACTTCCACTCAACAAATATTTGTTGAAAGAAACAATTCGCTTTTGTTTAAATATATGTATATGCAAAAATTCGTTTTTATTGTTGAAATATGTATTACTCACCGCTGATGTCGCTGTTCACCGAAGCTCGAACTGGAAAAAGAAGAGCCCGTTTTTCCCGCAGTCGCCGCATTTATAGCCTCCACAGAAGGTGGAATCTGGCACCGGTATCAGCTAACAGGACTCGTGCACAAAGGAATAGAAGTAACGAGTTCTGTCAGCCAGTGGTCAACAGCGACTTCTATCGGTACCGTGCTTAGCCTAGTATTAGACTGCATGCTTAAACACTTTTCATGTATGAAATAGTTGGTCGTTGGTTCGATTCCTGGCCAGGTCAGATCATTTTGTTTGATATTTTTTTTCTAAGAAAGCATTTATTGTTTTTAAATTTTTTACTGTATATATTTTATATAAAATAACATAAAATTAAAAAAAAATAATTTATATAAATAATAAGAACCATAAAATTATACAGTTAAAATATCGAATAGAAGAACATTTATTAGTATTTTGACCAGTTTTGACCAACGTCTTTACTTGATTTCTAACAGACGTACATACATATATCAATAAAAATTCCGTTAATATTTTGATGAAGGATTCTGTGGTGTTTTCCATATAAAAAAAAATTTTATCAAACAGCTAATGTTACATTTTTAGTGACTTGAATCTTACAACTTTATGATCTACAAAAATGGTAATAATTATTTTAAAAAAGTTTGAAATTGTAATGAAATATGTATACAATCCTGGTTACTGCGCTTTTAATAGATACCTCTTATTTTGGTTGCTAAAATTGATATTGAATTCAAGAAACATTTATTATCAAAATTTTTCCAAATGTGATAGTTCTATTTTCTGCATGTAAAATCTTGAAAAAGGTTGAAATTACATTGTTTTTGTTAACAAAATGTGTAAAAAATATTTGCTTCTAAATCACACTTGCGTTTTTGTTTATATAGTTTTTTGTATTAAGGTGCTATGTATATACATACATACATGTGTGGTTGAATATTCGGTTATATTATATTAAATTGAAATATCAAATTTCTTTAAATATGTTTCATTCTATGTACAAACCGCATTTTGCTACCAGTTACCTCCTTTCTAATACCATTCGCGAAAAGGGATAAAATATTTTCCCCTTTATCAGACCTTCCTAAATGCAACCTTACAAGGCAGTCGGAAAACTTAAACGTCAATAAGTATCCAACCTTTTATCATTGAATCATGAATGTAGGGCATGCTGAAATCATTTTAAAATTACAAAAAGGCACCAGTGTTGCCTGCCACGCCATGTTACAAGAAAAGTACTAATTTCCTCGTGTTTGATAACACTTTTTTTTCTTAAATTAAAAGAGAGCAACACAGGCTACCTTAAGGCAGCGTGCAAGAGTGAGACAACTGCCTAGTTATCCAACCTTGTATAATTGAATCATGGCATTCAACTACATATAATATACTTAGCTGTCAGTCTAATGCTTCTCCGGAACGTACGTAACGTGCTCTATCTGGCAGGCCTTTAACCTGGCCTGGGGGACGCGGCGACGTGCCATTCGGCGTCAGATCAACTCACGCAGAAAGGAGTGCTGGACATGCCCAAAGGTATATCGCCGCGCCTCCTTGCTACCTAAAGGGCCGTACACATAAGACTTTGGCTTTGCTTTGCTTCAAAGTTCGGCTTTGACAGATAAGTTGAAGACCTGATGTTATACGAGTGCTGCTAAATACAAGGCGAAAAAAGTAAAGCAAAGCAAAACAAAGCAAAATCATGGCGAACTCTCAACTTTTGTACACTTTGACAACCAACTGTTTACATTTCCATTTTATTTCTGCGTGCATATACACACGATTTAAAAAACTCACAAATATTTCGTAATTTTTGCATGTATAAATACTTCTAAAAAGAGAAAATATGTAAAATATGGACAAATAGCAAATAAAACACCTCTTTGTTAACCACCCTCATCGTTTTCCTAAACTCCCCTGGATCGATTTTTATTTATTTTGTCGAAAGATGCTGCAAGAAGACTTGTTACTTCTCAGTCTTCATAAAGTTTATTACACTCGCGAATTTCAAACATACATAAGTAGCTGTAAAACACATTTATTATTCTTTTATTAAACAAAATACCCTGAATAAGCACATATCGCAATTCAAAACAAACAATTATCGCAGAAACTGTCAAAGCGTTCTATGTAGCAAACCTTCTACACCTCATGCTTTGTTGTTAAAGTTCGAATTGTCAAGTTAAGCGAGGAAAGTTGTATGGGTACGGCCCTTAAGTGCTCAACCTTCCTAGCAAGACTCGGTGGTTGTGTGCACACAAGCCCCTTTAAGTTCGATGTTACTAGTAACAGGTTGAGAATTGTTACCTTATGTGCTATGGGCAGTAGAGCTGTAGCAAACCGTATGTATTCGTTACCGAGTAACGAGTACAACGCCAGACTCGAAGTACCGAATCGTTACTTACAAAATAAACTCGGTACTCGCATATTTCGTATATGTAGTTGTCAATTTGATTGTTTATATTGTGCGGAATAAAACAGTTATGAGTAAACTCCTTTTCAACGTAGCAGTATCATCTTACACCTTGTAAGGCAACGTATCGGTATGATTCGCTTTTGCCGATTTGATTTATGTACAGGTAAATGTTCTTTCTTTCTCACACAGAACAATGTTGCATACGCAATTTTGAACTTTTTGGAATTGTTACAAAAAAACGTTGCATCTAAATATGCATATGTATATTTATCAAACATTTATTTATAAAACTACCAATGTTCACACTTTTACATCTGAATTGAAAATGTAAATAAAAACATTTAAACGAACTAACTAACCATTTTGCATTTTCATATTTTTAATAAGATGTTAAACGATAATATCCTTTGGAATTATCAAGTCCATAAATGTACGCAAACATCAATGATTCTACATCTCGTGAAACATACCAGTGTTTGATTGTATCAAAAGTAACGAGTAACGATACGAAAGTAACGGGTGCTTAATGTTTCAGCAACGAAAACATACGGGTACCAAACTTTTCGTTACTTTTACAGCTCTAATGGGCAGTAACGCGAGCGCAATAGTGGGTCGACAGGTGGTCGTGTGCGTGTGCTGTTCGTATGTATGGGTGTATGCTTGCCGTCTGCCGTCAGGTGCGTTAACTTAATAAAGGTGGCTGTAAACGGTGAGAGTAATTCTTATGAGAATGTATAATTTGCCTCATCCTC
Organism: Philophylla caesio; assembly: GCA_963971545.1. Taxonomy (NCBI): domain Eukaryota; kingdom Metazoa; phylum Arthropoda; class Insecta; order Diptera; family Tephritidae; genus Philophylla; species Philophylla caesio. Next base: position 32,587,087 of record OZ020608.1, on the reverse strand, counting down.
ATCGTGTACACAGCGTTGAGAACGCATTCTCATTCTCAACATAGACGCATTCTCATTCTCAATGAGACCAATTACGTCGGTCGTGTAAATAGAGTGGGTGAGAATATGCAAACACTCTCACGACTCGATTTTATTCTCATTTGCAGCAAGTGAGAATATTTTTTCTCACCGCGTGCTTTTTTGATATTTCATTTGTATTTCTTCATTATTGATGTGATAATAGCGTGTGCAATGGATTCAGCAAAAAAGAAAGCAAAATTATCTGATATTGGTGTGAGTATTATTATAGAAATTTTTTATTTTCTTTGTCTAGTTTGTATTTATCATTGCTTTTGTATATATTTTGTTTATAGAAATGGAGTGTTGAAAAATACATCAAATTGTTGCACTCATATTTGTGCACTTTTTTCGTATCAAAGGTTCAATCTTTTGATGAATTTCTTCAAATTCAACAAAAGTGATTCTTACAAATTTTTTGTAAAATTCATCACCTTCTGCTTCCAATTTCTTTATTAAAAAACCCAAAAGCAATTTACGTCTTTTCGACATGTTCATGACATTGGCAAAGATAATATGATACGAAACTTCTCTCTTTCGCTTGCTGCGAGAGCCCATGATCTCACATTTTGGGCTGGCAACAAAGCCGAATCATGGGCTACTGAACAGCTGGCACGCAAAAAGGTGGGCTACCAGAGGCAAATGCGTGGAAATAGCTATTATTTTTATTTGGATTAAAAAAGCGAGTAAATGTTATTTTTTTATAAAATGCGTCTTGAAATCTCTAAATTAAGAGTTAAATTTAATATATAAGTTTTAGCAAACTATGAAGGTTTTGATTTACATACAAATATTGTATCTATTTTAAAAATATATACTAAAACTATTTTTTCAAAGCGAACTGGGTAAGTATTGCATTTTAATATACATGAATAAACATGTATGTTTATAAGAAAACACGCTATATCTTAAATTTATGTTTAATGCTTATATAAAAGCAGTTTTTGCGAAATATTAATTTCTGCGGTATTTTAATTATTTTCATTGTTTTGATTTTCTATATATATTATCTTCTGGCATTAAGGTAAATAACATCTCTTATTTACTCTTATTTTTATTGCATTTTTATTCATTCTGTTAGCAAACCTCAACTGTGGCGAAGCTACTGCAAAATCTCCAAAAAATGAAATAAAAAGCCCCAGATACTATTTCTACAGAGTGGCTCTTTTGGAAAATGTTATAAAAAATGCGCCTTTTGACAGCGCTCTCTCGAAACAAAGAGTTTCGTATCATATTATCTTTGACATTGGCACACAAAACCACAGAGCTCGACAATATCACTCTTCTACAATAAGCATTGCCATATGAATTCTCATGAGCTTTATCATCATCATGTAACTACATGTGAGAATGGGCGACAATACTCTCACTCAAATGACTCTCATTCTCCGTCTTTTCGTTCTCAGAGAGAGTGGGAATAGCTATTCGTGTATATAGGCTTGAGAATTCTCACACCAATCTAATCGCATTCTCATAAGAATTACTCTCACCGTTTACAGCCACCTTAAGGGTGTCTGTTGGGGTGCGTTTATTGTATCGTAGTCAAAATGCTACGTAAAAATTTTTTAAGCTAGTTTAAAAAGGAATTCAGAGGAAGCCATTTACCAAGAACTATGTTATGCTCACAAGTGGAATCAAGTCAGTGGAGAGCTAGTGACGGTACCTTTGATTTTTTTCCCAGATACTTTAACTATAATATTATATTTTTAGAGATACAAACTCGCAAGCGTCAATTCGCTGTGGGATGTCCCCATGACGAGCGTCCTCCACCAAAAAATCCAGGTTTTCAAGAAGATGTACCGTCATCGCAAATCATCAACGCAGCGATAATGAAAAAATTAGACGCTATCCACACAGTTTTGCTACACAGCTTAAAAAGCAAAAGTGATTAACGTCTGCATTCTCAATTCATGGACAAGTATTTGTAAGAGCTCATCCGAAAAATTATGCAATGATAGATATAAAGAATATAGAGAGTATTGCAGCTATAAGTATAAGTAAATAATTAAAAAGTCCCCAAACGTTAAATATATAATGCCACTTATTGTGATGGTTACTTGTATTTTTAAGTTTAGATTCCTTTGCCTCATTTTAATTTTATATTTATTAGCTTACGGTCTTTTTTGGCTCTCGTTATACCCGAGCGTACTTGTACACAAGGGTATTAAAAGTATAACTTTGTTCGCATAACAGTTGTTTGTAGCAGCAGAAAATAATCGAGATAGATATAGACATACATATGTATGTATATATACTAAAATGATCAGAATGAAAATAGAAATCGATTTAGCCCTGACTGTTTGTCCGTCCGTCCGTCTGTCCGTGGTTACAATAACTTGAAAAAAAAAATTGAGATATCTCTTTGGACAGGGTAGGTTGGTATTAAAAAAGGTCAAGATCGGTTAATAAGCACACCCATGTCCCATATAACGGAAGTTTTTAAAAAATTAAAACACTCCGTTTTTTCGGTATCCATTAAAGCAAATTGAGTGAAATTTTAGTATTTGGAGCGATTTTGAACTAAGAAATTAGGTATTTATGAAAATTTGAAAAATAGGCGTTGCCACGCCCACTTATGAAAAATGTTCCGTATATCATTAGTAGTATTAGTTATCGTCACAAAATTTGGTCGACATATTTTCATTGAAATCCTTATTATTATCGTAGAAAATTTTTGAAATCGGATCATAACCACGCCCACCTCCCATATAACGGAAGTTTTTGAAAAATGCAAAAATGTCGTTTTTTCTTTATCTATTGGAACATATTAATGTAAATTTGATATTTAGAGAGATACTTAATTAAGAAAATTGATTTTTAAGAAATTAGATATTTATGAAATTTTGAAAAATGGGCGTTACCATGCAAACTTATAAAAAACGTTTGTACGTATCATAATAACGATGTAAGGTATCATCACAAAATTTGGTGAACATATTGTCCTTGATACCATTAGCAATACCGTCAATAATTTTTGAAATCGTACCATTACCACGCCCAAGATAATCGATATCTTATTTTAAGTTCATGGTGTTTTTCTATAGATTAGTAAAATTGTACTGAAAACAAGTAATTTTTAGACTTTATAAGTGAAAGAAGTTAATTTTTACTTGGTTTAAGGACAACATTTACTTAAACTTTCACCAAGTAAAAAATTTTATTCAATTTAAGGAACCGACTATTTACTTTACTCAAGCCTTAATATAAGGTCATGCTTCCTTATTTTAAGTGCAAGCATACATGTATTGTTTCTCTTCACTCTAATGCAAGCAGTCATAAATTCTCTCATCACTCAAAATAAAGCAGCGATAATCATGTTTTATTGAACAGTGACAAGTGAGTGATGGAATTTCTTTATGTGCTATAAAATACAATTATGGAAATTGTTTTCGAAGTGGAAAAAGTCTACAAAATTTTGGAATTATTTGATTTATTAGATTTGTACGAATTACTGAAAGGTAAGTGTGAAAATAATATAGTCAAATAGTTACAAGTGCAAACATGTGCCTTTTAAAAATGCATATGTATGTATGTACATACAGTAAATTTGTGTGCAGCGTGCCTTTCAAAATTACATACAATGTACATAAGTACATTTACGCAGTTAATTTTTGTGTAACGTGGTAAAAACATAATGTGAGTTTATTATTATTTTAGAAGAGTTTTAATTTATTGCACTATTACCAAAGTTAACTGTTAACTGTACATATGCATGTATGTACATATGTATGTTTGAATATATTTCACAAGAAAAGAGGCGCCGCGAACGGTTTTGCTTTGTATTAATTTTTTTTTTAAGAACATAACTTTACGGAGGAAAGTTTAAAGTTTATGCAGAGCAGCCACATTAATGAATTATTCCCCAAAGAACTCTTGGGACGCAAAATTATTTTTGGACAGAGATTGAAGGAGTGGCATATAGAACAAGGAGTGGTAATTATGAAATGAAAATCTATATAATGAAAGTACTAATCAAAACTATTTGCAGCGCTTTGAAATTTTATCTTTTTGATCAGAAAGCACAATGCCCGGATCAGGATCAACAGAATCCATTTCTTCTAGTTTTCTTGGTGCGGTTAATGATTTAAATAAAGTAAGTGTTATTTTGCGTTTCTGAGTAACTTACAAAAAAAATTAAGTACTAGATTTCGTTATTAGGAATTTTAAAATCTAACGTGAATGGAAGTGCTGTTTTAAACTATTTTGAAAACAATCAAAGTTTATCAACCAAGAGTCGGAAACTTTTATGTTCCTCGATCACGGAATACTTAATTTATAACAAAATTAAGCCAATAAGATTTTATTTTTCCAATTTAGTGGACAAAATTATACAACTTTTCCCAAAGGAATCTAAGGTAATGAATTAAATTTAAAAAAAATGGATTTTAATTTAGGTTTGCTAATTAATTTACTGTTTACAGGATACTTACTACTTATACAAAAAGTGTAAAAAACCAAGTGGCAATTTATACGCGCACTACCACAACAGCATTTACAAACTACGAAAAGGCCAAGTTTCTGTTAATCCTGAGCCAGCGAAACTACGTTCGTCTTTTTCGTTGAATTTAAATAAAAACCTCAATACAGATTTAAATTTAAACGAAAACGAAGCAAAATATTGGCTTAAAAACGACATTGAACCGTACGATAAAGTGGTAGAATACTGGAATGCTACATACGAGACAAGACAAAAGTTTTTGAATTCAAAAATTACAACAAACGATATTTTAATAGAGTGGCCAATTTTAAAGCAACAGTTTGAATTTTGTTTGGTAAAGCGTTGTTTCGTCTATGTGATTATTTAATTACAAGAGATTTGTTTGTTTCATAGATCGAATTTGACTTTGAAAAAAAAACCCTCTAAAATCAAACTGATTGTTGGAAGAATGGGAAAATCTCTTAACCAAATTAATACGGCGTTTTAACAATTACGTCAAAGACAAATATGGTCTTCAATTGTGGGAAAAATTAACAACAATATTGATAAAGGTTAGCTTCAATTCTTTTACATTATGAAATATATGAAGTAATAATAATAATACTGTTATATTTGCTTTGTAGATACACGTGATGGGATTGTTTCCTTGTTGCTTCATAGTAGGTCCATTTCTTAACTACGTTGCAAAAAAAAAATAGTTCGTCTTATGAACCAAATATACTTTTTCGGAAAGGGGAGAAAAAATCAAAATACACGTGTATCAGCGGTTTTTTATGTACACGTCAGAATTTTTTTTTTATGTATAAAAGTATATAAAGAATATATGAAATGAACTAATGAAAAAACTAATATATCTAACAACAACAACTGGTTCGTTAACAACACTGAGATTGAATTCCCCGAAGAAGTGAAGTGGATACTCTCGCTTGGCAGGAAATTTAATTTACCTACAACAAACTCGAACTTCTCACCAATACATGTAATAGCTCATATGGAACAACTTATACAAACATTTGAAAACGAGAAGGATAAAGAAATAGCGAGAAACAAAGTAAGCAATAGAATTTTATATTTAAACGGAACATCAAGCACAACCCAGCCAAAAAATTTATACTAGCAACTTTTTACAAAGCAAAAACGTTCATCAGACTACATGTAAATGACATAATTATTACAGAAGCAGATAAAGGTAACAAAACAGTTGCAATGTACAAAATTTGCGTCCAATTGTTTCGTCAGTTATGGTTCCCTGTTACAAATTGTCAAAATACATTGGAGATATTCTACGATCTATGTGCTCGGAAAAATACAACATTAAGAATGCTACCAACCTTAAGGATAAGTTATAAATTTAAATGAAAAGGAAGTATTAGTGTCGTTTGATGTCATATCCCTCTTCACAAATATACCAACAACTTTAGCATCCAAAATCGTTATGAACAAATGGGACAAAATTAAAGACAAAACTAATTTTCCGAAAAAAAGATTTCAAGATATATTAGATTTTTGTATCAAAAGCAATAATTATTTTATGTTTGACAACAAGCTATACACGCAAACTTTTGGAATGCCTATGGGTAATCCGATTTCCCCTGCAATCGCTGACATCGTTATGGACGACCTACTAGACTATACCATCTCCAAGCTGTACTAACTTTTTAAGATATATAATATGTTGATGACATATTCGCAATTATCAAACGAAAAGACGCGGATACCATTCTTGATATGTTAAACAAATACCACAACAAACTACAATTCACGATGGAAATGGAAGCAAATTCGAAACTACTTTTTCTTGATGTCTGCATCCACAGGGACAAAAATAATATTCTTCTTGACTGGTACTCTAAACCAACCGCTCCTGGACGCCTGATAAACTTTCTTTCATCGCAACCAACCAAATACAAAATCAACACAGCAAAAAACCTAATTGACAAAATATTGACCATAAGCCACAAACAATTCCACGCCACTAACATAAAGAAAATAACACAGATCCTAAGCAACAATAATTACCTAAACCAATTAATACGGGAACTCATATCACAACAAATATTGAAAAATAACAAACAGCTTAAAACAACAACAAGTACACAAGTAACGAATGAAACTAAAAAATTCTTCAGCGTAACATATATTCCTAGACTAACAGAGAACTTTGATCACAACTTAACAAAAGCACCAAACATAACACGCCTACAAATCCAACTGCATTTTGTCGACAATACTTACAAGAACAAAAAGCCCTATCGATACCCACCAACAAAACAACGTTATACATGAGATAACTTGCGAAGGAAAAACAAATGACAAATGCGGTAAAGTTAACATTGGAACTACAAAACGACCTTTAGGTGTTCGACTAGGCGAACATGAAGCTGACATTAGACGACAAAAAACTAGCACAGCATTGTCACAACATATAATAACAAGCGGACATACAGCTGATTTCGCCAACACGAAAATTATTGACAGAGAAAATAGAGAACCGACAAGATACACACTAGAGAGCCTTAGAATTATACAAAAAAGGGATAAGACGATAAACAAAAAGGAAAATGCAGACAACATTGCCGCGGTATACATTTCATGCTTATAATCTATAATCTTTTATTTTTAATATTAGTACTGACAAAGCTACCATGTATGGATATAAATAGTTTTTATCAAATTTGACAGTTATGTGAGTTAGTTTGTAATGTGTTTATATGTAAGTATTATAATATTTTCATACATATGTATGTTTGTACACACACCAATAATGTTGTTTTTATATTGTTAATGTTGTATGTTTTTCATATATGTGATAGATATAAAATAAACAATTGCCCCTGAAGATGCCTAAAAGTATTAGCGAAACGTTGGGCTGAAAAAGTGGAATAACTTAGTTTTATCTGCACCTCAAGACTCAGATCAGACAAGCCGAAATAAAATCACACTACTACATAAATAAAAAGAACTGATAAAATATTTAATGGTAACGTGTTTTGTCTGTGGTGAAATATTTTTTCAATGTGAACAGTTATTAACACATCTGCAGTATGTTCATCATATTTCCAATGCTGTTTTCTAGAGTGTAAACATAAATTTGATGATTTTATGTCATTTCGTCGCCATATGAGAAATGAGGAAAAAAAGCATGGGCATACAGAAAGTGAAACTGCGTTTAATATTTCTATTGATTCTGAAATCATTCCCAATAAAATTCCAACTAAAAAAATATTTTGAACTACCGGAAGTGTATGAAAAATTTCAAAATAATAAAGCTATTTTATTAAGAAGTGTCTCTCTCAAAAATTTTATAAATGGATCGCTTTGGAAGCGAAAATGCCAAAATTCTGAACGTATTATGTTTCCTATTTTCTTGTATTTCGACGATATAGAATTAAACAATCCATTAAGTTCTCACGCAGAGCCTATTCTAGAAGCTTATTATTCTTTGCCTTCAGCACCTACTTGTTTAAATCATAAACTAAAATTCATTTTTCCAGCAGCTTTATTTAAATTCGATTTTCAATAAATTGCATAGTTTTCATGTTATTGAAAATTTCGCAGTCGACCTTCTGCATGATCTTTTTGAAGGCGTTCTCAATTATGATTTATGTCACATAATAATGTACTTTATTGAAAATAAGTTTTTTGATCTAGTCTTTTTAAACGGTCAAAAAGCTAATTTCGATTATGATTTAACTGAAAAAGGTAATAAGTCACCGCCACTCAAAGCAGAACACCTAAAGAACTTTAAACTTAAAATGACCGGGAGAGAAATGATGTGCTTTATATACATTTTCCCATTACTAATTGGTGAAAAAATACCTAAAAATAATAAAGTATGGTTATTTTTATTAAATTTGAACGAACTGGTTGATTTAGTGCTTTTTTCTGAATTTTCTGAATTTATACAAAATTTTGAAATTTTAGAATATAACTGCAGCAAGCGACAATACTCTTCGAAAACTTCAACATTTTACAATGAATTTAAAAAGCACTTCACAACTGATATTACAGATGAAATAATTTGTTATTCATTTGTTAATCGATATGGCACAATATTTAAAAATGATTTTATAATATTTTTTTATAAACCGCAATTTACAGCGTACAAAATTTGTGAAGTTTTTAAACTAACTAGAAAATAATGTAAATTTGCTATGCAATGAAATCAAAATTAATAAATTTGATAGCCATTTTCAGTCCTATTTAACAGGAGGAGAATTGCAAAACTTTTATATATTTAATTTTAAAAATATTATTTTCCCTATTATTAAGTATTATAATGTAAATAATAAAAAGTATTTAAAACCTAAGTTTAATTTTTAAGAACAATGAGATAAAATAAATGAAAAAAAATAAGTTTTTAAAACCTAAGTTTAATTTTTAAGAACAATGAAATGAAATAAAGGAAAAAAAATAAGTTTTTGCATTTTTATTTAAAGCAATTCCATTAGTATTAAATGTAAAGACAGAAGACTTAATTTTAAAGTCGAGGTTGCTTTAATCTAAGAAAGTAGATTTTATTTGATGGCCTTATATGTATTAAGAACGTCTTTACTTTAAATTAAAGACAACAATGTTCTTCGTTTAAGAAAATCTCCTTTAATTTAACCTCTTCAATCCCGAACCAAAAATATACTGTAAAAAAAACTTTTTAAGACTTATTTTTACTAAACAGGGTCCGAGTAGCTTATTTGGAAAAAAAAATTTTGAAAAAACTTTGGCAAGTAATAGTATTTTGATGTCCACATACATATGTGGACAACGGTTGTTCATGTGTTTTTCATTTTAAATTTTATTTAACCAAAAATAAATACTGCCTTTATAATTTAAAGAAAAAGATAATTCAATATTTTTTTTTGAAAAAACATAAATCAATATGTAAAATGCAAATGTACATAGGAATATATAAAAAAAAACATTGGACATGTGGTAACATATGAAGTTGTGGTAAAAAATTATTTTATATATGTACTTATATATTTCTATGTTTTTTGGTGGTATTTTAAAAAGCAATTGTTACCATTAACGCCAAGGTACAAATTACATTTCGTGCACATTGTACGAGTTCTTGAAGTGCAACCTAAGTTTCGACATCTAGACGCATTATTTGATTCAATGAATTTTGGAAAATGTTCAAATGCATCGAGTCGGCTTTCCATAACCATCGGCAAGCTCACTTTCCTGCGCTTCGAGCACTCCGCCAAATTATGGTTAAACTGTGGACTTACGTCAGAGTTTGTACGCTTTGACGCACACGCTTCCCAAGCTTTGCTTGAAAACCCTAGCAATGCTTTTCCTACATATAATTCATAATCAAGAATTGACATTTTCGACTTCTTTTGATTTTTTTGCTGCCGGTTATACATTATCCAGCAGTTCACAATGATTAAGTCCACGAAATGATTAAATGCTCGTACAGTCCACATTTTAGTACGCAAATAACAACGGTACAATGAAACATAACGGTCACAAAGATCTACTCGGCCATATATTTATTATACATGCTGACAACGGCTGGTTGCGGTAATGCATGGAAGAATGTTCCTTAGACCACCGCTGACATACAACTTCTGGCTGAGCTCCAACAAACGAAGAAATAAGAATAACACTTTTGTTGTCCTTCCATTTGACCGCGGTGACCTGATCATCTTCTCGAACCCATTCATCCCACTCTCCTCTTTTCAAAAGTTTGTCGTCTCTAAATTTGTTTATAACAGGTCCAATGCGGTTTTTCATAACTGTGCCAGTTTGAAATATATTATTTGCTCTCAGTACTTCAAGAGTTTTCAAGCTTGTAAAAAATCTATCTGTGTATACACAGCCTTCATGTCGTATGCCATTAGTGAGGAGCTTTACTATAGAACCTCCTAACGCAAGTTGTTTCATGTTGAAGTTTTCTACAGATCCTTTACGAGTATATATATGAAAGTTTAAAACTAAACCATCACTTGCAGCAAGAACGAAATTTTTCAGACCAAGCGGATTTGGTTTTGCAGGCATACACTGGCGAAATATGCATCGTCCCGAAAATGGGATCCTGTCAAATGAAGAACTCTTCTGCTAAAGTATTTAACGAATGGTGGTTTAATTCTTCAAATGAAAGCCGGTTTGTAATTTGTGCGGTTTCCTCCCAAAAAGACATTTCTAAATATTCCATAAAGGCATCTAAAATAGATTCTGGAGTATCTTTATCATAAATAAGTAAAACGTCATTAGCAGGCCGATTTGGAAATCTAATAAAACCAAAGATAACCTAGCGCTGTAGAAATAAATATACTTAAAACTTCGTATCTTTACCCTTTTTTAAGCCATTTCAAATTTCGTGACTGAAAAGCTGCATTAACTGATGCACAATTGGCAGAAGCGGTCTCTACAAGATTTTCGTCATCGTGACCAACTTCAGCAGTATCATTCACCTGATGAACAATGACACTTTCTTCAAATTGCTCAGTACTACAATCTTGCACTTGCTGAAGAATTGCTTCGTAGTTATCATTTTCTTCATCGGATAGTTCAGCATCGCTATTATTTAAAAAGTTTGCAATTTCTTCGTCGCTGAGTTTCTTGGAGATATCTACAGTTAGGTTCAAAAATAAAATCGTTAGGAATTATTCAAAGATAACTGATTACAAAGTGCCTATTTTTGCTTGCGTAATCACCCAAAGAGCACATACGTGGACATGGCGGACACAGCGAATTTCCACTTTTGAACACACAAACACCTACAGTCCACATATGTATGTGGACATGCTGTACTGACCAAAACAAAGAAGAATAATAAGGCGGTACGCCCAGATGCGCTTATTATAAAGAGTAATAGCGGGGGAACATATGCAGATGTACTCAAAGCTGTAAAAAGCGACCCACAACTGAAAGATGTTGGAAGTATGATATCAAAAGTACGAAAAACGGCTGGTGGAGATCTAATACTTCAACTGGCGAAGCCCACAGACGCACATACTGAAGAATTACAACGTGCGGTTAAAGCAGCGCTAGGCGATAAAGCCTCGGGCCAGACGCTAACAGCGGAAACATCTATAGAAATTAGAGACCTGGACGAACTTACAAGCAAACAAGAGCTGTGTACCGCGTTAGAGAAAGAGTTTGTTGGGATACAGTTTGCTGAAACATGCGTGAAGTCCTTAAGGAGCGCCTACTGCGGGACTAAAACAGCAACACTTGTTCTTCCAGTTATAGCTGCAAACAAATTGATAACCGCGGGTAAAGTGCGAGTAGGGTGGGTAATCTCCCGAATACGAATGAAAATCCAGCCAATAAATGCTTTAAATGTCTAGAAATTGCAAGAGTGCGTTTGATCTAAAGAATGCATGCTTCAACTGCGGAGAGACAAATCACAAAGCAGTAGAATGCAAAAAGGAAGTGAAATGCGCAATATGCTCACGAAGAAACTCACCCCAAGTGAAGCACAGAACTGGTGGCAGAGAATGTCCCTACTATTTGGAGGCGTTAAAAAAAGCCCGAACACAATGAAACTGCTGCAACTAAATTTAAATCATTGCAAAGCTGCGCAAGAGCTTCTGAGGCAGACGGTAATAGAAAGAAATATTGACATAGCCATATTAAGCGAACCGTATAAGGTTGGAAATGCCCCACTAAGGGTCAGCTGTATGGAACTGCGCCAAAAGGCCAGTTGTGATTGAGCAACTAAAGATGGAAACAGGTTTTGTCTGCTTGCGAGTGTCGGATATTGTTTTATACAGCTGCTATATACCACCTAGTTTTAATCTTGCTGAATTTGAAAACGTCCTAGACAATCTGGTCGACGACGCAAGAGCCAGATCATCAGTCGTTATTGCCGGCGACTTCAATGCATGGGCCCGAGAATGGGGCAGCCGTTGGACAAATGCTAAAGGAAGGGCACTGCTCACGGCTCTATCATTGTTAGAATTAGCTCTGTTAAACACAGGCGATAAACTTATCTTCAAAAGAGATGGAAGGGGGTCCATAATTGACCTTACTTTCGTAAGTAAAACACTCTTCCGAAGAGCGTCATGGGAAGTGTGCGAAGATTATACACACAGCGACCATCAGGCAATAATATTCTCGATAAAAGATAAAGTAGGGGTAGAAAACAACAAAAGGGCGAAATTAGTTGGCTGGAAGTTGCATACGCTCGATGAAGAAGCACTTAAGGTAATGATAACAGACATAATGCTACCACAAGGATCGATAAACACGGCAAATCATTTAATGCATAGTATTAAAGAAGCTTGCGACGCCTCTATGAGAAAAAAGTCTGTTTCGTCCAGACGAGCACCAGTGTACTGGTGGAGCGAGGACATTGCGGATCTGCGCCGGCAATGCAATAGAGCAAGGCGAAACTACCAGAGAGCCAGAAGTCGTAGTGTAAACTTTACAGAGCAGCAAAATATGTACAAAGAAAAACGAACTACACTGAAAAAGGCAATAAAAGCTAGTAAGATTAAGTGCTTTCGAAGTTTATGTGACAACGCAGATAAAGACCCTTGGGGCTTAGCATACAAAATCGTGACCAAAAAGCTACAGAAATCAATTCAACCGCAGATAACATGCCCTAAAAAGCTTAAAACAATAGTGAGTGTTCTATTTCCAACCCAACCGCCATTTGAGCGGGAAAAATTTCCCCCTATAATAAATGAGACACCTGCGATCACAGCAGAAGAGGTTCTATTGGCCGTTAAAAGTTTAAAGGACAAAAAGGCACCAGGTCCAGATCTCGTCCCAAATCGCATTTTAAAGCTAGTTGCTAATACCAACATAGAAGCCCTTGTTCTCACATATAACGAATGTTTAAAAGACGGTATATTTCCACCAATATGGAAGCGCCAACGACTGGTAATCTTACCTGAGGCTGGGAAACCCCCAGGGGACCCTACAGCGTATCGTCCAATTTGCATGCTGGACACAGCCGGTAAACTGCTTGAACGAATTATTAGCAACAGGCTGATAAATGAAATTGCAAAAGGTGGAAACCTCTCAGAAGCGCAGTTCGGATTTAGAAAAGGGCGATCAACCTTAGATGCGGCTATGCTGGTAAAGAGAATAGCAGAAGAAGCAATCAGTGGAAAAAGGTGGAAAGGTGGATCAAAAGAATATTGCCTGGTAATCACGCTAGATATTAAAAATGCGTTCAATTCCGCAAGCTGGAAGAAAATAGCTGAAGCTCTCCGCGGTTTTAAAGTGCCGATATATCTGCGGAAAATATTAAGCAACTATCTAGAAGATAGAGTACTTACATATGAAACAGACGAAGGCACCAAGCAATGCAACACTTCCGGAGGAGTGCCACAAGGATCTGTTCTGGGTCCATTACTCTGGAATATAATGTATGATGGCATTCTGCGTCTGCAAATACCCGAGGGTGCGAAAATTATCGGTTTTGCGGATGATATAGCTCTAATAATCGTGGCCAAGCATCTAAAAGATGTGGAGCAAAGAGCAAACTTAACAATTAAGCGAGTTCAGACATGGCTCGAAGATTCCGGCCTCCAGTTAGCCCAACAAAAAACAGAGGCAGTATTAATAAGTAGCAGAAAAGCTCGTGAAGTCATCAAAATCAAAGTTGGAGGACATGAAATTGTCTCGAAACCTACCCTCAAATATTTAGGCATAATTTTCGACGCTAGGTTAATATTTAAGCCTCATTTAGAATGTGCAGTTGAGAAAGCAGAAAAAGTTGCAGCGGCGCTTTCACGACTCATGGTGAATAAAAGAGGCCCTAAGCAACAAAGCAGGCAGCTATATGCAAGCGTGATACGGTCTGTACTTCTGTACGGTGCACCAATTTGGTCGAGTGCGCTCGAAAAGACTTCGTACGCACGCGAGATCAGATCATTATATCGCCTTTGCGCGATCAGGGTGTGCAGCGCGTTCAGAACAACGTCGGAAGAAGCAGCTCTGGTAGTGGCAGGGCTCTGTCCAATAGAGATTTTGGCGAAAGAGGTTGTGGCACCCCCGACAAATAAAGTAAGACGAGAAGCGGCGAGGCAGAGTTGCCTGCGGGGTTGGCAGAGGCGGTGGAGTGTAGCTGGTAAGGGACGGTGGACATTTAGGTTGATTCCCAGTCTGGAGAAATGGCTAGATAGGCGACATGGCGAAGTTGATTTCCACCTAACCCAAATTCTTACGGGACATGGTTGTTTCAAGTCTTATTTGCACAGGTTCAAACACGACGATGACCCCTATTGCACCTTTTGTGCAAATCAGGTGGTCGAAGACGCCGAACACTGTTTTTTCGTCTGTCCGCGGTTTGCAATAGAAAGGGATGACTCGAAAACGAAGTTAGGGAAATCGCTTTCGGTTAAAAATCTAGTAGATACTATGCTCGAGTCCAAAGAAAATTGGTCTGTTGTTTGCAATTTAGCGAACAAAATCCTAATTAAACTGCGTCAAGCGGAGCAACTCCGCAGAAATTCAATAGGCCGCTCCCCCTCCGCGAAGTAATACCTAACGGTAGTTCCACGGAGCGAGGGAAACGGAGCAGGGGTGGGTTTTTAGTGCGGTGAGCCGAAAGGCAAGTCCCACACTTCGGCTTTCAATGCTTTGTGCCACCTCTAAACAAAAAAAAAAAAAAAAAAAAAAAAAAAAAAAAATGCTTTACTGACTGGTTATTTTCATGGTTATCAATAATTTTTTTTTATTTCATAGCACTCGTATATAGTTTTGTTTATTTTTTAATAATCTTTCTTTATTTTCAATAAATTCATTGTTTATTGTCGTTTTTTTACTTACCAAAAAGAGGAGCTTGCTTGCGCGACATATTTACACAACGTGTACGAAAAAACGCGTCAACAAACATGAACAGAGAAACTAAAAGAGTAGTAAAGAGAGAAGAAAATGTTCTCTTTCTATTGCCACAACATTTGAAAGAAATAACGAGAAATTAGCAAATATTTAACTATGAAGAGTAATGTTAAATAAATCAACCTTCTATACAATTTCAAGACAAAACATTTTCATTAACTAATTTATATAAATGGGATTCTCTTTTCTTGAGAAGCAGGTCATTTTGAATGCGATTTCGTTGGAAAACCTACAATTTAACCAAGAATTGTCCACAACACTTTATTTGAACTTTAAGAGAGCTTTATACTATGTTCTGACTGCGCCGTTAACTCGAGTTTATGATACAGTTTACCATACAAATATTTTTTTCTAACTCGCTTTAAACACCACTTTTATTTGGTGTTTATGGACATGCAAACATTATTTGCCCCAACATTAGGCCGCACTTTGGCAAATTTTGGCATCATTGTTCAAAAGTTTTGCTGCACTATTTACTGGTTTGACAGCTCATAATTTCAAATACGAAGACAGTTTGATAAGTCCTAAGCAACCTTTTGATTTTCTTCTTGACTTGTAACAAAAATTTAAAATAAGTGAGTTTGGGTAAACAACCGTCGCTGAAACCAAGGAAAGCCTTGGAAATGCATTAGCTATTAATTTCTATGGTTAAGAAGTGGGTTCAGGTCGCCCAAAAGAGGTCGTTACACCAGAAATCGTCGATAAAATCTATGGAAGGATGTTGGATGACCACAGAACGAGAATAGGAATCTCATCTGAGTGGATACATGACATTTTACACGAATATTCTGGATAAGGATTGGCAAAAATTTTTGAATCGGACTACAAACTGCTCGCCATCTAGCATATTCTTCAGGCGTACCCCTTACGACTATTTCCTATTCCCAAATCTGAAGAAAGATTTTTTCGTCTTAGAAACAAACGCCTGTTTTTAGAAAGAATAAAATAATTGGAAAACGCTGGACTAAGTGTAAAGAGATTATTTTGAGAAAACCATATAGATTTTTTGCCGAAAAAAATTTAATTTATTCAAATAATTGCATAATGATTCAACACCACCAGATATTTTTCCAACATTTGTAAATATACATATGTAAGTACAAATGTATTTTCACAAACATTTTTGAATATACGCAAAACAATATTTTTATTCAGAAGTAAATAAACAAATGTCAAATAAACTCAATGTTTCTTAAACTCTTCAATGAGAACGCTTGGCAATTGTTCATAAACTCAAAACCACAAACTCGAGTTTACTGCGCAGTCAGAACATACTCGTAGTATTACACTGCCTATTTCTAAACGAATATATGATATTTTGTTTTAATGAGTCTAGAATAACAATCTTGTTTTATGTTTTTATTAAAGGTTCAGAAATTAAAGATATAGCGTAGTTTTTGAAAATTTTCAAAAGCACTGTTATGTAGAAGGTGGGCGTATTTATTATCCGCTTTCAATAATTTTCAACGATTAGTGATGACAAGAACCAAATATGTACCAAAGTTAGTAAGAATACCTAATACCGTTATTGAAATACAGACATTTTATCATTAGTATCCGTGGGAGCGCTAATTTCTTTAAATTTCATTGTTAAAATCATGCCAGCTATCGATTATTACCTATTTTGTCTCAATAGATACTGAGATAACCAAGTTTTGGCATTTTTTAAGATGCATGGAATGTGGGCTGGGTTATTGACATACATACATATTTCATCTGTTATTAATAGCCTACCTCGGCTAGAGACCAACATGTACCATACCGCTAAATTGATTTATGTTTATACACTGAACGTTTTCATAAATATATATGTATGTATGTATGTCCACATATATTTCGATTCTGTTACAAACTATCGTTATTCGAGTAGAGTTAATATACTGTATTCATATGTATGTATGTGAATATAATGTATGAATGTATTAACAATTTCGTGCGGGTATACAATTTTAGGTTTTGGCATCCATTAACAGACATAAAAGCAAACCTTTGCGATTGCTGCACAGCATTGCCATATTGAAATCGGCAAACTCATCATAAATGCTCACCTGCCAGTGCTTTTATATTTGCATATCATACAGGCAACAGCTAAATATCTATTTAGTGTAGATATGTATATTTCGATTGTTAAGTATATGTACATACATACATACAGGTTTGAGAAAACACTTCTAGTAACTAATTCCATGATTTCATAATCAATACGAAAGTTCGCGGAAATTCACATTTCTCCTCAACCGTAATTTAATAGTCTAGACGTGTGTAGGTGGCAACGAGCATAAAGAGGAAGCAATCACATTTTCCACCAATAACTTAATATTGAAATACATAAATTCATTTCGAGGCTGCTTACCTATCGCGTCAGACTGTCACTAGTGAGTGAAGACTCCTTGCTGCCTTTTATTATCACCTCCTCCTGATGTAAACTATGTGAATATCTGAGGGAAAAGTACGGCATCCTTTAACATCGGCATCTAATATGAAAACTCGTTATCTGTTTGCTTCTTTTTATTCGCTTAGCTCATTTTTATTAATCAATCATATTATACACATTAGGGTGATTGACTCTGTTTTTTTTTTTCAAACCGGTTTTAACTGTTTTTTTTTAATATTGTACGTTTTTTTTAAATCATGATTTTTCGAATATCGAACCGGTTGTTTTAATCTCCAAAACCGATTTTTACCTAGATATAAAGTAATAGCCTTTGATAAGTAATAGAAATACGGTAGCACATTGACTAATTTTACATCCATTATATTTTTATTGAAACGGCAATCACAAAATGTTTATCAAGAAGATAATACCATTATATATATTCGAAATCCAATTAATTTGCAGATAAAACGCAGCAAATGTATTTTGGAATGTTTTATATATTTACACAATTGCCATAAGATAACGGCAAAACCTTGAAGAAGCTCGTTCAATGTGGAATTCAGTAATTTGGTATAATCTTAAGTTTTAAAATTTTAGACTATGTATGAGTTAAAGATTATTGCTTTTCCTCGCTTTCACGTTTTTATTTCTTGCGTTTGTCTTAATTTTTGTAACCTGCTTATCACCTGATTACAATTGAGAGACTTTGTTTTCAGAGTAGAGCACTTGAGAGCAATTAATGCCAACTGGTCTTTAATTGCGACTTTTCTCTATTAGAGCCTGATACTGCTTACTGAATTCGGACATTAAGTTACATTTTATTTTGAAAATATTTCTTTCATAGAAAGTAATTGCATTTTGTTGCATGTATGTACATTGATGTAGCATTTGTTATATGAAGTTAATGTCGCATAAAAAAGTAAGTTTATTTTTTTACCTAAGTTCATCGTATTATATGAAGTAACGTACCCAGCAAAACCTACATGTCCGTATCTCTAAAACATCTACAAAATTTTTGAAAATACTATATACTATGCGTTCTCAGTTTTTTCATATGCGCAATATTTGATGTATGAACATACATTCATCGATTAGCAGTCAAGCTTGTTTGTACGAAGGTGATAAAAATTCACACGTATACAAAAAACTTTGCACATTTCAAACATGGCTCTTAGCAGAGTGATTGTAATATAAAGCGTTGACCTATTAATTGACACGCATGACTGTAACGTTACCAGGTAAAGTGACTGGAACTGGTCTAACTGGGAACATACATTCATACATATACGTATATGAAATTTTTTAGAATGCCCAGAGCTACAAACTAGCTACCAATGTGGAAAGTTTATGTCTACTACTTACTTTAAACGTGCGCTTAAGTTAGGTTAGAGTGGCTGCCAACGCGTAGAGAATACAGTGGGACACTTAGGTGGAAATAAAGAAGCCCCTTTGTGAAACCAATGGCGCAAGCCATGTATTCTCCCCATCCCTTTAAAAATTGAATCATCCCTTCCGTTTGATGTAGAGTAGAAAGTTAGGAATGCTCGCAGAGTTCAGGTCGGCTAAGCAGCCGCGTCTTGGCCAGACCGGGGCAGAGGCAGAGATAGTGTTCGATACCCTCCACCTCTTCCTCGTTGCGACAGCTGCGACATAAATCGTTTGTTGGATAACCTAGTCTCTCCCCATGCGCGCCCATTAGGCAGTGCCCGGTTTTAACACTAACTACAAATCTAAGAGAGGAGCGGCCAAGCTAGGTGAAAGCTTTAGAGCGCTTCACATCGATTTCAGACCAGATTTGTCTTGTAATATGACAGGTAGGCTCCGAAGCCCATCTGGAGTTTACTTGCTCCCTAAGCTCATACCTTAGTCCGTGTTTAAAGGAGGTATACCCGCATCATGGGCAGATTTTAAATTGGTTAGTTCCGTCCCTTTCCTTGCCAGCTAGGCAGCCACGGCTGTGGACATCCAATGCACGATGTGTTCCTTTATTCTCCATTTCTTCCCTATAGCCGTCTTACAGGCAGAAAGGGCAATAATAGCCTTTCTGGAGCGGTCTTCAATATTTCGCTTCCAGTCGAGTTTTTTGTCCACAATGACTCCAAGGTGCTTGACCTCAGCTGTAAGAGTTAGTAATACCCCATTTACAGATGGTAGTTGGAAAGAGGGAATTTTATATTTCCTCGTAAAGAGCAGCGCCTCGGTCTTAGAAGTATTGACGCTGAGTTCACATTCCACAGACCAGAAGGTAACAGTATTGATAGGGTTTTGAAGCAAGTCACTTAGGACTTGTAGATATTTACCAGTTGCTATGATTGCTATGTCGTCCGCATTTGCAACGACTCGGAGCTCCCGGGTTCAAGACCTGGGAGAAGTGGTTTTGAAAAATTAATTTAATAAATTTAATAAAAAGAAGTCTGATGAGGAAATGTGGTGATTTTCGAAATAGTACTATTACTTCTACCATTATAAGCTGTTTTTGTTTTTTCACAAAAAAATCTTTCGTAAACTGGCCTTGAGCTCAATAAAATTTGTCGATTCCTAACATTTATTAGGCCAACAGAAAAAATAACAAACATTTATATATATACAAGGATGAGCACGCCTTAAAAATGCATTCTAATTAACTAAATAAACAGAATTTGCAAAAAACACAAACAACAACACAAAACAAGTTTAACCCTTTCGAACTACTTCTTTGTTTTTGACATTAAAAATCATTTTTTTTCCATTTTCTTACCATTTCGGTCAACGTAATAAATAATCAAATAAAATGCCATATGGCATATAGTGCACTAAAAGGGAAAAATATATTAAAATTACAAATTTGAATTTTTAGAGACTTTTTATAGATTTTACGCGTAAAAAGATAGCAATCCAAATGTTTTTGATGAAAAAAATTAAAGTGCAATAATTTTATATTATACGTTAAGTCCGGACAAGAAACCTTTACACCTATCCTTTGAATAGTACATGAACAGCTTTAATTTTTATTACTTATATACATATGTACATATGTAATTATGTTTATTTTAAAGTTCAAAAGAGTACAAACGAAAAGTTTTATTATTTATAATAATTCACATATGTATTAGATTGTTAGATTGCTTATTCAAAGCATTAAACTAGGAAAAAAAGTTCTGTTACTGCCAAGTCCAGTTAATCTTAGGTCTGCGTCTATATCTGTCCCAGAAAAAAGGAGAAATAAGTTAGAAATCTAATTCAAATATAAAAATGTACATATATAACCTACATTATTTTGCATGGTATACTTTGAAACAATTTATTGCGCTATTTGGAATGCATAGATGGACGTTGGAAAGTCTCCCGTTAGTCTGGGTCTTCCTCGTTTTCCGGAGAGATTTTGAACTGATGACAATGCTAGTAATCCATCAGCAACATCATTCCGGAATGCCAATAAATCCATTTGATTTTTTTTTCTTACATTATTACTAACGCAATCTATACGATATTCCAACTAAGAGTTGCATACTGATATGTCAATGAAATTATAGAAAATTCGAAGGGGCCACTTTCGTTTGCGAATGGAAATTCGGTATAACGAAAGCAAGAAGTCGATATTGTAGACACCTACAACGTTACGTTGTGGCAGAACAATTTTCTTCTATTGTTCCGCGCAAAATCTGGCGACCTCTTTAGTCTCCTTATGACCATAAATAGTCGAAGCCAACTGAACGCAGCCCCCATCCAACCATTTTAAAAGGAAAATGTTCTGGTTCCTTTCAATGCAAAAGTCACAACTATGTACCTCTTCCTAACTTTTTTAAATCCTTTTCTGTGGCAAGCGCAGCTTTTCCGTTTCTGATTCCTCTTATGGTGCATGTTGCCCATATACCTTTTTGGTTTTTATTTTCCGGAATCGTGAATGATAATATCTGAACAGAATCCTAATTTTGACTCCCGAACATTTGAATTTTTTCCTTGGTACATATATTTCGAGATCGTATACTATCCCATTTGAGCTACAAAGACAAAACACTTTTATACCCCATTTGATAGGCTTTTTGTGCATATACTGCTTCAATCCAGTTCGATCTTTGCACGGAATCATCATTTTATCAGAGCACAAGTTTTCATCTTTAGGAATATCGTAAGTTCTTTTTAGGAGCGTATTTATAAGTGGACGAACTTTAAAAAGTTTGTCAATCGAGTTCTCTTCTACAGTAAACTTTAGATTATTGCGTATTTAATGAAATCTATTTTTGGTCATGTGTAGACGAAATGATGGTATTTCAGTAGCACCACCCCAGTACATAGCTAACCTCGGATAACCGATTGTTCCAATAATAATTTCTAAGCCTATTAACGTCAGAATTTCTTCTCTTCAAAAATTAATTGCAGTTCCGATTTTTATAAGTAAGGCTTGTTTTGTTGCCTGAACAATAGTGTCTATAAGCTCATATGGAAAGTACTTTTGAAAATATGAAACCGGAGATTTTAGGACTTGTTTAGGATAACTTTGAGAAAAATTTGATCTTGGAGTGCTCCATGCTCTCTTTATCCAACGAAATTTAAGATATTTTTTTCAAATGAATCGTTATTCCCTCCCATCCGGATTAGTTAGCTCATCGATTAAAAAAAAATTGTTATTGTTATCATTTAGAGTTTCCAAAAGCGCCTTCAAAACATCATTTTCTTCTTCTTCTTCATTTTCAAAGTCAGATAAATCTGAGTCTTCAAAATTAACTAAAACATTTTCTATTTGTTCGTTGTTTAGTTTATTAGACATTGTAATTGCTTAAAATAGAAATCAAGTTTTTGCATAAAAAACGTCCAACCGCTTCAGCTCTTCTCAACCAAATGAAATATTTGAATATCGTTAGATAAAACTATAAAAAAAAACATCCAACCGCTGCGACTCTTCTTAGCCAAATATAATATTTCAATACCGTTAGGTAAAATCAAAAAAGAAAAACGTCCAGCCACTTTGACTATATTTAATCAAATAAAAAAATTGTTTGTCGTTGGGTAAAATCTATGCCATATGGCATGGTACGAAGTAAAAAAAATCATACAGCTTTTTTGAACTATGTTAGGGATCTTACTTTTTTTACGCTAAGTAAGTCTACGAATTTTACTAGCTTGCGAATCTCTACTTTGGCTAGATCGCTAAGGTCTCCGAAGAACTCTGATCCTAAGAATTTTCTTCTTCTAGCCCAT
Organism: Philophylla caesio; assembly: GCA_963971545.1. Taxonomy (NCBI): domain Eukaryota; kingdom Metazoa; phylum Arthropoda; class Insecta; order Diptera; family Tephritidae; genus Philophylla; species Philophylla caesio. Next base: position 32,564,234 of record OZ020608.1, on the reverse strand, counting down.
AGTGCAGGACATTCACATAGAAGGTGCCTCACGGTTTCACGCTCTTCTTCATCTCTCTGCTTGTCTGCCGATCAGTATATGACCTGTTATAATTCCTAACACTAAGGACAGGTCTCCCCTGCCCAGCTTGAGAAGACCTTGTGATCGCTTGACGTCCCACTCCGGCCACAAGAGCTTGGACTTGATACAGGTGTTACCGTTTTTCCAACGGTATCCTGCTTCCTTAAGGGTTGAGTCCCTTAGAAAGAGCTTGCAGGTAGCGAGCGGCATACCTAAACCCTTCCAGCGTGATGAAAGCGGAGTGGATGTATGTTGCTGTGCCCTGGCACCCATACCATGTGAAAAGCAAAGTGCTCCGCCCACTCGATTGGAGATTTGCGACAGGTTGCTACCGTTTTAGAGTTACAGTTGACCGAATCAAGTGTCTTTAGTGCTGCTTGACTGTCGGAAAATATGAAGATATCTTTGAATTCATCCTCTTCTGTTCGTACGCTTACTAAAGCAAAACTTATTAACTAAATTATTAACACAAAGTAAGCAAATAACGTATTTTTTGTAATAAAACGCATAAATGTATGAAGTGATCTTTTATATAAAATATGAAACTCGAGAGAGACGCCCGCTTTCTGAACTCTCCCATTTACTGGGTACTCTAACCAAAATATTTTTTTTACAAATTTGTTCCAAAAACTTCGAAGAAAAATACAAAAACATAAAAAAAGTTTTATACATAAGTTTTTTAATTTTAAACAGGCATTGAAAAGCGACTATGTTACATGGCATAGAATAACCGAAAGGGTTAAATAGCGGCAGATCAGTTGCTCTTGTTTGTAGTTGGTTTGTTTATGGAAGATGAATAAACACAACTGTCCACCGGCTAGCGTGTTGGCTCTATCGACGTCAAATTGTTTTCGTATAAAACTTTTATTTTTTTTTATTTTACTTGTTAATACAATTTCTTGACCCTTTGTGTCCTTCTAACGAAAAATGTTGGTAAAAAATTGCGTGAAAAGTTTTTTCACACGACTTTTTCTGAACTTAAAAAAACATTTCGTATGTAAAAAAAGAGTTTGCAGTCTTTAACAAGTTGTTAACTTTAAATTTTAAGATTCTGTGATACAGTGTTATGCAATAATAAAAGTGAGAAAACATTTTACTTATAGGGAATTGCAGTGTCGAGAATTAGAATTATCAATTTAAGTTTTTTCATAAAAGCTGGCCAAAAATACAATGCTTGAGCGATCGCTACAAAAGTTGACATACTTATGTTTTTGGACTCGCTGATTATGGATTTGAGCTTCAAATTAGAATTTTCAAAATGGCTGACAGTGTTGAGAAAAAAATAAGTTATCGCAGCAAAAGTTTGTAAATATAAGTTTTTGAGGTAGCTAATAAAGAATTAGTGATTTAAATTCCAAGATTCAAAATGGCTAATCCAAAATGGCCGTCTGTGTTGAGAAAACGTACTGCTAGATTACTATTCAGTCGACAGTCTCTCTATGAATAGGCTTATTTTGTCTCTGCCCCTCTTGGCATCAACACACGTGTTTTTACAAATTTACAACTAAGTAGACTTCGCCCAAAGTTTGTTGATTCACCCATTAGTTGTATTTAGAGACCCATTTCGCTGCTGATCTCAAGAATAAGTTATTATACATATTACTTCTTACTCAATTAATATGCGCATCTCCCGCCTAAGCGAGTTTGGCCGAGGTCAACGAAGTACGCCAGCTGTCCCTATCTCGTGCTAACTGGCCCCAATTGAAAATACCAAAAATAGCCAAGTCTTTTTCTTGGTATTTCCAACGCAGAGGAGGTCTCCCTTTTCCTCTGCTACCACTAGCGGGTACCCTGTCAAAAACCTTCAGGGCTGGTGCTTGAACGACGTGACACTCATCGTTCCTTCGTGCGTGGCATTCGCCGCCGCAAAAACGCAAGAGTCCATAAATCTTTCGAAGAATCTTTCTCTCGATCACTCCAAGAGCTCTCTCATCTGATGTTGTCATCGTCCATGCTTCTGCGCCATACAATAGGACGGGCATTATGAGAGTTTTGTGCGTCGAGATAAGGCTTTACTGTACAATCGCCTACTCAGTACGAAGTGGCACTTGTTGTCAAGAGAGATTCTGCGTTGGATTTCAAGGCTGACGCTGTTATTGGTGTTAATGCTGGTTCCTAAGTAAACGAAGTCCTCTACTTTTCCAAGATATAGCTGTCAACAGTGATGTTAGATCCCAGTCGTGAATGTGCCGAGTGGCTATTTGATGACAGGAGATACTTCGTCTTGCCCTCGTTCATCTCCAGACCCATTCGCTTCGCTTCTCTATCCAGTTTGGAGAAGGCAGAACTAACTGCGCGGTTGTTAAGGCCGATAATGTCAATGCCATCGGCGTGCGCCAGCAATTGCATACTCTTATAAAAGATGGTACCTGAATGGTTCTTCAGCATCAGGTTAAAGAAATCGCACGACAAAGGGTCACCCTGTCATAGAGGAGAGGTCCTTCCCAATCCTGACGGAGCTGGTGGTGTTGCTCAACGTCATTTTACATAGCCGTAAAAGTTTTGCCGGGATACCAAATTCAGACATTGCGGCATATAGGAAACTTCTTGTCGAGCTGTCGAAGGCGGCTTTGAAGTCGACAAAAAAATGGTGTGTGTCGATTATTCTTTATCGGGCCTTTTCCAATGTCTGGCTTATTGTAAATATCTGGTCGGTGGAGGATTTACCAGGTCTAAAGCCACACTGATAACGTCCAATCAGTTCATTGACGGTGGGCTTAAGTATTTGACACAATACACTCGACAGAACCTTATACGCGTTGTTAAGAAGTCTAAACCCGCGATATTTGGCGCAAACTGCAGGATCACCCTTTTTGTGGATTGGGCACAACACACTTAAGTTCCTATGAGCAGGCATGCGTTATTCCGACCATATTCTAGAAATGAGCTCGTGCGTGCATTTTACCAGTTCCTCTCTGCCGTACTTGAATAACTCAGCTGGTAACCCGTCGGCCCCGGGGGCTTTGTTGTTCTTCAGCCGTGCTATCGCTTTCCGAATTTCGTCATAGTCGGGTGATGGTACATCACGTCCATCATCATTGATTTGGGATTCGGGTTCAACATCTTCTCAAAAGTTGTTGCACCTGCTTCCATTAAGCAGTATGGAGAAGTGCTCCCTCAATATTTCAAGTATGCTGTGGACATCAGTCAACAGGTCGCCGATTTCATTCTTTCAGGAATCCGCCGTGGCCGCCGTAATTTCTGAACAAATTTTCCGGCGCTTTTCCTGTGTCCATTTGCGCGCGCTTTAAGCTGCACAGAGGCGCGTGCGGATCTTAGCCGCCACAAGAAAATGATCCGAGTCGATGTTGGCTCCTCGGTTCGTGCGCACATTAAGGACATTGGAAGCATGCCTTCCGTCTATCACAACATGGTCGATTTGGTTTCGTGTCTTACCATCTGGGAACAGCCACGTAGCCTGGTGAATCTTCTTAGCCTGGAACCTGGTACTACAGACTCCCATGTTTCTGGCCCCGGCGAAGTCGATTAGTCCCAATCCGTTATCGGACGTTTCGTCATGGAGACTGAATTTTCCGACTGTGGAACCAAAGATGCCTCCTTGCCCACCTTGGCATTGAATTTTCCAAGCATGATTTTTTTATCGTGGTGGGGGCACCGCTCATACGTTCGGCCAAGGAGATCGTAGAAGCGATCTTTGGTCCCATCGTCCTCCCCTTCCGTCAAGGGGTGGTCGCAAATCCGGGAGATGTTGAAGAATCTAGCTTTGATGGGGATTGTGGCGCGACGTTCGTCCACCGGAGTGAACGACAATACTTTACGGCGCAGTTTCTCTCCCACCCCAAATCCGACACCGAATTTGCGGTCGTTTAGTAGATGTCGCAAGGGCCTATCGCATGATGGCGGTGATGTCAGTCTTTGCCCTGCTGAGGACATCAACCAGCGGGGCAGAGGCACTGTTCCCGAATTAAATGATCACGAGTTGCCTTAGATTAATTACTTTATACTTTTGAGAATTGTTAATCTATATTAACTTTCTATGCATATGTAAACGTGCTATTATTATAAGTTTTGACAGACAAATGCATAATGCAGTAAAAGATCAAAATAGCTCAGAGAGAAACTTCATTGTGCTATTTTTTTTGGTTTTTCTTACTGCTCTATGAATTTGATTTACCGCTTAAGTTTGATCGTCCACTTGGATTCCGACGACGTAGAAATAAACACGTTTGCTAAAACTGAAAAGAAATCTCTTTACATACATATAATAAAGAATATGTACATACATACTGCTATGTAAGTATATATCTACGGTAAAGACACGCACACACGGTAGCGCGTTAATAAAATTCACTTAAAATAACTTGCAGCTTAACAAACCCATTAAAATTTACGTAAGTAGAAAATTATAAACATTTTTTGGTGCCGAAACCTGGGACCACGGCAGTCCCACTATATTTAGGTAGACATTTGCGTTCTACGCAATTCGAAGCGCTTCGCAACACGTGTTGGTGTCTGTCAAAATTTAGTCCATATTCCCAAGTGAATCCGTGCAAGTTATTTAGTTCTTTATCACTATGAGCGATAAACTTATAGACCGTCAGCGTAATTATCTAAAGCTTATTTCAGATATGTACGATCGCTACATAGCGAAACCTCCTATTGAAAAAACATGTGGGTTTTTAAAGTCCATGTTACAAGAGCTGGAAAGCCAGCAGAAGCGTTTTTACGAAAAACATGAAGAAATTCTAGATTTCGTATCCGAAAATTCTCTTGTTTCGTTTGATGTGCCATACCTATCGGAAGGGTGCTAAGAGCAATTCGACGAAATATTTTTTACATTTAAAGGCAAGGTTTTTGATGACCTACAAGGCATTCCTGTAGCTGGTTCGGATATGCTTGCAAGCACTTTCGTGGGATCTCACAGCCGCTCAGAGACAGTGGAAGCTAAGTTGCCAAAAATTTCATTGCCCAAGTTTTCAGGCGACTATATTGACTGGGTCCCTTTCAAGGATGTCTACAAATCATTGGTACATGATGTACTCTTACTTTCTAAAATACAAAAATTCCATTATTTGAAGGGAACTTTGTCAGGCGAAGCCGCTAATTTAATTAAAGCCATGGCGATTACTGAATGTAATTACGATTCCGCCTGGTTTATGCTTGAAAAAAGGTAGAACAACAAGCGATTAATTGTTGAGACCTTAATTAAAAATATCTTTTCTATTCCTGATTCAGACGGAAGTGTCAAAATCATTAAACTTATACTCAACACTTCCGAAGAATGCCTAGCTTCGTTGAAAAACATTGAGATGGATACGTCAAATTGGGATCCTGTGTTGATCCATTTAATAGCGCAAAAACTTGACATAGATACTCGTAAAAAATGGCAGAGTTCATTAAAATCTGCTACTGATGTGCCAAAACTTGCAGAGCTCTTTTCATTCCTTGAAAACTGGTTTCGTACACTTGCATATATTCATGGATGTAAACCGTGCCACGACAAAAGCAAAAGTCCAAACCAGAATTCATCTAAATCTAAACGACTAGGTTTTAAAGCTAATCATGCTTCTCAGCAATACAGCTGCGCATTTTGCGAGAAGCCGCATTCATTCCCAAAATGTTTCAGGTTTCTGGCACTATCCTACAAAGATAAAGCTGACTTTTTAGCGTCTAAACATATTTGCTTTAATTGCCTTGTGAGCGGCCATAATTCACGCGAATGCAAATCAACATTCAAATGCAACGTTTGTAGAAAAGCTCATCATACTCTTTTACATACAGACAATAATGCTATGTACCACAGTAGCAGTCGCGTAAGCTCTGCAAATGCTTGTGCCGAGAGCCCAACATCATCTTTCATAGCCGCCAATAGTGCAGTATTGTTTCCCAATGTTCTTTTATATACCATGCGAGTTCTAGTCAAATCAACCAGTACAGAGATTCAACTCAGAGCTCTTCTGGACCAGGGCTCACAAGCAACCCTTATCTCACAGCATGCAGCTCAACTGCTTAAACTGACAAAGCATAAAATGTACTGTGAAATTACTGGGGTAGGTAACAGTCACAATATTTGCCGCAGTACGGTTTTAATAGATCTTTGGTCAGTAAAAAATAAACATATAATAACATGTAATGCGCTAGTTCTACCGCGCTTATCATTTTATAAGCCAAAGGCAACTAGCGTTTCGAGAAATCTTCGAGATTTGCAAATTGATACATTTGCTGATCCTGCTCTCGATAGTGACGATAAAATAGACCTCATTCTAGGAGCAGACATTTTTAGTCAAATCGTAGTTGCTGGCGAAGCATTTGTGCAGAAAAGTTTGTTCTTTCAAAATACAGTATTTTGGCTGGATTATCGCTGGACCTACTAAGAGTTTTGACAACACTATTGCTGTGAATAACATAAATTTAGAAAACCTTTTACGTTCCTTTTGAGAGCAAGAAGAGCTACCTCAGAAAAGAGAGTTTACCGACGAAGATAAAGCCTGCGAAGACTATTTCGTGACCACAACTCAGCGTAGCGAGGGTGGTCGATATATAGTGGATCTACCGTTTAAGTCAATACTTAATTATGGTTCGGTGCCAATAATAAAAAATAATCACTTTAATGCGTTAAAGCGTTTTAAACAATTAGAAGAACTATTCAGAAGGCGGCCGCTGTACTGTCAGCAGTACAAGAATTTCATGCAAGACTATGAAGACATGCACCACATGTCTAAAGTAGGCATATACCCAACAGATATTCGGTTCAATTCTTACTTTATGCCTCACCATGGCGTTGTTCGTGAGAGTAGCTCTACCACTAAATTACGAGTGGTTTTTGACGGCAGTAGTAAGTCAAAAGAAACAACGTCCCTCAATGAGGAATTATTTCCAGGACCTATTCTTCAAAACAATTTGTTTCAAATTTTGTCACGCTGGCGAATGCATCGATATGCATTTACAGCAGATATCGAAAAAATGTTTCGCAAAATTGAAGTGAATCCCGATCAGCGCAAATACCAACAAATTTTATGGCGTAATAATTCTTTTGAGTCTGACATCAAGCCAACTAAACGATCCATATTGGCAGACAGTGCACGTCTCTTCGACCCTTTAGAATGGCTCACTCCGTCTAGTATTGTTGCGAAATTTCTTTTCCAAAAGTTGTGGCTGGCTGGAGTGGATTGGGACGAAGAAGTCCCCACTGATATTAAATCGGTAATTTAATTGCGCTTCATGATATAAAAATTCCGTGATGGATAGGCTACTCACCGGGATGCAAATTGCTTTTGCGATGCTTCACAAGCCGCCTCCATCTCATTGGAGTGTCTACGTAGCAAATCGCGTAGGCGAAATTCAGCGATATACAAATGTTACTCAATGGCGATATGTTCCATCGGCGGACAACCCGGCCGATTGTGCATCGAGGGGCTTGCTTCCACAAGAATTAAAATCTCAAGAAATCTGGTGGCTTGGGCCCAAGTTTTTATTCCAGTCCGAAGATTATTGGCCCAAACTTCCTAAATCGCTCCAGTCAAATTTAGAAGAGCGAAAGTGAAAGGTAGCCAATCACATTGCTGGAGCTCAATATGCTAATTTCTTCTATAAATTTTCCAAGTTAAATAAATTATTACGTGTTATTTCTTGGTGCTTCCGCTTCATGGAAAACTGCAGGTGTGGCATAGAATTGCGCCGCTTTGGAATCTTGACGACCAGAGAGATTCGTCAATCCAAGCTTCTTCTTATTAAATTGACACAACAAATCGACTTTCCTCATAGTATGTCTGCCTTACGTAGTCAAAAGGAGGTGAAAGAAACACCATTATGTAAAATATCACCGTTCATTGATGAAATAGGTATTATTCGCACTGGTGGCCGACTAAGAAGCTCCACTTTACCGCATGACACGAAATTTCCTGCGATTTCAGCAAAATCTAATCCCTTGTCTAGCCTTATAATTTCAGATGCCCATGAGCGTACTTTGCATGGCGGGATAACGTTGACAATGTCTTATGTCAGTCGCGAAATATGGATTTTATCTGGCATCGGCCTTGCTAAAACGATTTTAAGCAAGTGTATCACTTGCTTCCGCTATGCTGCTAAAGGAGCTCAACAAGTCATGGGTGATCTTCCCTCTGTTCGCGTAAATTTAACTAGGCCTTTCAAACATAGTGGCGTTGATTGCGCTGGACCTATACCAATAAAGAATGCAACTTTGAGAAGCGCTTTAGTCACTAAGGGATACGTTTGCCTGTTTGTGTGTATGTCAACTAAAGCCATACACCTAGAAGCGGTGTCGAACTTTATAACGAGCACCTTTCTAGCCGCATTCCGTCGATTTGTGGCGAGACGAGGGGCATGTACTGACTTATATTCCCACTGTGGCACAAATTTTGTAGGTGCTTCAAAGGAATTAAAAGTTTTGTTACATCGGAGTCAACTTTCAATGCCCATAGACTTACGAGAAAGTCTGTCGAGCTTGGGAACTGAGTGGCACTTTAATCCTCCTGCTTCCCCAAATTTTGGTGGTCTGTGGGAGGCAGGAGTTAAGTCCATGAAACTTCATCTAAAACGCGTTATGCATGATAGAACTTTAAGTTTTGAAGGACTAACCACTCTACTTTCACAGATTGAAGGATGCCTCAATTCAAGGCCCCTTTGCCCATTATCATCCGACCCACGAGACCTCAGCGCATTGACCCCCGGTCACTTTTTGATAGGAGAACCCACAGTTTGTGTGCAAGAAGAGACCCTTTTGGATACCAACATCAATCGAATTTGTCGCTGGAAAGCAATTGAAAAGATCAAGCAGCATTTCTGGAAACGCTGGTTAAACGAATACCTTAATCGCTTGTAAGCTCGTCCTAAGTGGCTTCGATGCCAAGCTGATGCGAATATCAATGACCTAGTTCTTATAGCCGACGAGCCATGTAGCCCTGGCCAGTGGTGCCTTGGACGAATTCAGGAAGTACATCCTGGCAAGGATGGACGAGTGCGCGTTGTATCAATATATACTAAAGCAAAAATATTAAAAAGCCCAATTTCTAACATTTGTTTTTTACCCGTAGATGACCCCGTCGACAACTCTGAATTTCCACCCACTAGACTAAGTTGTGAAGTGATGGAGCCTGAATCTGAAGACGCTGTGAGTCGGAGCATAGCGGAGTAATTATACTCGAATAAAACACTCCCAACGATAGGCCATCCTTCCTCTTCGGTCTACCTGGATTAAGAACAGTTGTTCTTGGAGGGGAGAATGTTCCCGAATTAAATGATCACGAGTTGCCTTAGATTAATTACTTTATACTTTTGAGAATTGTTAATCTATATTAACTTTCTATGCATATGTAAACGTGCTATTATTATAAGTTTTGACAGACAAATGCATAATGCAGTAAAAGATCAAAATAGCTCAGAGAGAAACTTCTTTGTGCTAATTTTTTTGGTTTTTCTTACTGCTCTATGCATTTGATTTACCGCTTAAGTTTGATCGTCCACTTGGATTCCGACGACGTAGATATAAACACGTTTGCTAAAACTGAAAAGAAATCTCTTTACATACATATAATAAAGAATATGTACATACATACTGCTATGTAAGTATATCTCTACGGTAAAGACACGCACACACGGTAGCGCGTTAATTAAATTCACTTAAAATAACTTGCAGCTTAACAAACCCATTAAAATTTACGTAAGTAGAAAATTATAAACAGGCACCTTCCCAATTAAGAGGCGGACATTCCAGGTACATGCCCTCAAATCATGGTCCTTAATACGTTTGCCGTGGTCGTCATCAAAAATGGAGTTCTCATCCGAGGCTTTGTTTTGCTTTTCATTGGAAGTTGTTTTTTTACGTGGCGGGTTCCAAGCCATGCGCACAACCCATTGTTGGGGGTAAACATTTTTACTCGTTTATATAGCGAGCCGCTTGCTCCAAGACAGATGCCTGCTTGCAACCGCACCTCCTGGTGAGCAGACGCTGCGGACTTCCGTGGACCCTTAAACGGAATATATCGGGGTGGCTCCACTAAAGCTCCCTCTCTCTTAGCAGTGACCCAAGGCTTCATGTTGTTACCGTATCTCGCACATGGGTTGCTTACGTTGCCCAAGGTGCACGAACGTGGACGTAAGATTGAGTACAGCCGTGCAACTGCAACCGCATACCCAGAAGCACCACTGTATCCCATTGCACCCTGGCTATATACGCACAGTAAAAATTCGGATGAACATTCAGTGTATTAAAATAAAAGTCCTTATTATATTTGAAACAAAAAAATTGGTCAACCCGATTCAGTCCGCTAATAATAGTTATACTTGGCCAGATATTTTTTATGGCCGAAATAAAAGTCCTTTCCTAATAAGAAACGAAATTTGGTATCAAATGAAAAAAGATTGAAACAGCTTTCAAAATAAAATATCTAAACAAGGGATGCAACCTTTCTATATATTTTTTTTTATAATAAAAAATATTTGGTGTGCTCAAATAAAAGTCCTTCCCATATGATAAACAAACCGTTTATCCAAATTCAACAAATTTGAAATAGAATTGAAAAAGCTTTCAAAATGAAATATCTAAACAAGGAATGCCACCTTTCTATATTTTGTTTTTATAATGTAAAAATATTTTGTATGCCCAAATAAAAGTTTTTTCCCTTTAATAAACAAATTTTAAATATACAATCCTAAAACAATATTAAAGCAGTACAATCAGAGTCTTCATTTATTAAGTATTATATTTTCATTTTATAAGAAAAACATAAAACACATAACAAACAACTAAAAAGTGTTCTATTTTTATAAATTTGTACAGTTAACAGATCCGATATTGTTGTTGTACTAGTCGGCACTCTTGCTTAAGTATTTTTTTGGTGAAAAATCTTTCAGGTACGATCGTGACTTGCATTTGTGACCCGAACAATTCGTAAGAAAAAAAGTTCTTAAGCTTTTATGAAATAGAATTAAATAAAAAAAAATTTTATTTACAAATATTCGAAATATTTAAAGTGGAGTGGAAGTTTTCAAAGAAAGAAAAAAAGAACAATCAAGTGAAAAATTAATCTAATACATTAGCGCCAGAGTAAGTATATAAATTACCGATTTATGGATGAAGATATGTAGTACATAATTATGTTGTTTATGTATACAGCAAATTGGCTGCCTATTGTTTGTAGAGGAACTTTTCCATAAAAATTAAATATGTTGTTTTTAGGTTGATTTTCTAAGACCCGTATTTCTTATTTTGGCTGAAAAAACTTATTTGACGTTTGTATGTAAAAATTTATTTTTCTTGTAGTGCCCAGGAACTGTTTTTTAAAACGTGCATAACTTTAGTAAAGAAATATTGATTTTAACAAATTTTTTTTAAATGTGTGTAAATGTTTATACTTGGAAGCGGCAATATCAAATACTGCCACAGTTAACAATAAAAAAGTGCCTTTTTTCAAAAATTTTTTATTTTTAAGTGTATATTTTTCGCAAAAACTTTTTTATCAATGCACAGATAACATGATTTTTTTTGTGGCAAAACGGCTATTAGTGAAACTTTTTTTTGGGAGACATGATCGAAATATAAAAATGGTGTTTTTCTCCATTATGACGGTGTTCTTTTGGAAATAACCGTCTCACATAGTTCTATATTCGCCAATAAAGCAGTTGTTATATGTATTATATTAGTACAACAATAACAGAAATATGAATTGAAATACGCAATTTATATGTAATTGTTAAGGCAATTTTTAAAGTTTTGTGCTTTCTTTTGTGATCATGTGGGTTGTATTCATATTTCACTTTTCATTTTTATCAAAATACAAAAATATGACCGGTTGATTTGAAATGGAAATGGGCAGTGGTTTTTGATATTTACATACTTACTCGTATATACCTTTATGTAAGATATATGTTTTTATGTATGTACAAAGGTAGGCAGTGCCAAATCTATTCGACAAATATTTTACATTTAGTACACGTTTGTGATATTATACTAGACCATATAAATAATAAGTAATTATCTGGGAGTGCACTGACCAAAATAAAACTAGAGTTATTTGTTTAATAAAAAAGTATTTGAATTGAAAGAAAAGATTTATCCTTTGTAACTACTCATACATTTTTTATGTAGTTACATATAGAAATTAGAAATAAAACAATGGGACGAAAACGTGATTTTTATATACGCGAATATTTTGAAACTGAAGATCGACTCGCAAGGCAAGCCTTTAAAAGCATAATAGAAATATTATTTCACACACATGAATATTTTAAATAAACTTCGTCTTTGAGAAAAAAACATAAGTTTTACTTTTTTTATAGAAAATAAAGAATATTATCCTTGTACAAAAGCATTTTCATACTATACAAAATAAATTCGTACGCCTTAAGTGTTGTATATTTGAAATTTCTTTATTAAAGGGAAACAACTTTTATTTGGGCATACAAAATATTTGTACATTATAAAAAAAATATGTATATAGAAAGGTGGCATACCTTGTTTAGACATTTCATTTTTAAAGCTCTTTCAATCCTCTATCATTTGATACCAAATTTGTAGAATTTGAACAAGCGGTTTGTTCATTATAAGGGAAGGACATTTATTTTGGCATATAAAATATTTTTACATTAAAAAAAATATAGAAAGGTAGCACCTTGTTTAGATATTTAATTTTGAAAGCTTTTTCAATTCTCTTTAATTTGATACCAAATATGTTGAATTGTTTGGATAAGCGGTTCGTTTCTTATTAGGAAAGGACTTTTATTTCGGCCTTTAAAATATCTGGCCAAGTTTAACTATTAATAGCGGACTGAAAAAATAAAAGTCCGGATTTTTCAGTTATTATTGGACTTTTTCACAAAAAGTTGAAGAAATAAAAAAAATCCAGAATTTTTGTCCTGAAGGTCCTGGGATCAAAGGAGCATTAATATTTTTCTTCTACAGCAAAATATATTTCTGTCTCACACTGAACGTCGGGCTTTACATAAAAAACCAAAAACATTTAAGAAAACGCATAGTAAATATTTTGTTGCATCACCTTTTTGATTCTCCACTGCTTGTAGCCGGCTTGGCATCGATTCAACCAGTTTTTTGCAAACAACAGGACTAATCTTTTTTCACTCTTCCTGCAGAGCAGTTTTCAGGAGTTGTTTTGATGTACATACCCTGTTCTGCATCCTGCGTCCTTATTCGTCCCATAAATGTTCAATGACATTGAGATCAAGACTTTATGCAGGTGTTTTGATCACCTTCGGACAATTATACAGCAAGCAACTCTTTACATCAAGTGCTGAATGCTTCGGGTCGTTGTCCTGATAGAACTGAAAGTTACTTTCAATGCCGAGATTCTTATCACTTTCATTTAAATTGGTCTTCACAATGTTTAACCCTTTCAGATTAAATTTTGAAGTACTGAAGGAAAAAATTTTTTTTTGAATTCAGTTATGAGATTTTCATTTAAAGATACAGAAAAATCAAAAAAAAAATTAAAAAAACCATTTTGAAGGGGCTGAAATTTGGCCAATATATTAACCAATTTCCATGAAAGGAGTAAAAAATTCCAAAATTTTGAATTTTGTATTCCATTTTATTTTTAAAACTAACATACGAATACGACTTAAAGATATAGTACAACTTCAATGAAAAAAAGTAAAATATGAAATAAGTTCAATTATATTTTATATTCAAGTTGCAGTAAAAAATAAAAAAAAACAAAAGAAATCAGTTCAATAAAATAATAATTAACATATATAAACATATTTGTAAATTTTACATGTATTTAGTTGCTTTTATGAAAATTTTGAAAAAAAATTTTTTCACGTGAAATACATAAGTGCACTTTACATTTAAGGCAAATAAAATAAGTGCGCGCTGTACAATCACGGTTCTTGCATCTCGTAGGATGTGTAAGGCCGTCATGAGCTGGGAGGTGTTCCACTTTGTCTTCAATAACTTCTTGTGCAGGTCGTGCTTTATATTTCCTTTTACTGTTCTATGGTTTAAGATTTTCAAAGCTTTGTCGTGGCCTTCCGCGCTTTCGTATTTCGCTATTTTTGGAGAACAACACAAGGTGGTTTGCCACTGCCATTCGAAAATGCAGAAAATCCATTATGCACTTTTTAGGGATGTTTTGAAGAGCGCAGTCTTTCCGATAAAGCAACCAAGAAGAAACCACAGCAAAGTCAATGAAATGGGCTATAAGCCTCAAGGTCCATTTAGTTGACTTCAGAAATATTCTGTGATAACTTATTAGTTGATCCAACAAGTCAACGCCGCCCATAAATGCTTTATATTTTCGAACTATTTCTTCTTTCACTTCCAACATTTTCTTTGACTGCTTACAATATCTATTAACAATATCTTCTTCTCCTATTCCAACAAAGTTTGAGGCAATATGTATTGTTCTGCTATCTTGCCACTTCACTAGACATATTTTACGGTCGTTGCTCACTAAATATTCGGATGCGCCACGCCCCTTTTTCTGCAGTTCTTTATCTGAGCTCAGTGGAGGTTTTCCAAATCTGTTTATGCGGGCTGTCCCAGCTACATTGATTTTCAATTGCGCAAGAATTTCAAGCAGATTGTAAGAATTGAAAAAATTGTCAAAATAGAGATTATGTCCACCATTAGCCAGTCTTTTACATAGATGTAAAGCAATTGCCGTCGAAAATCCGTGGTTTATTAAACTTTGCTTGTCTATCTTGGTTTGCTTTCCTTGATATAATTTAAAGTCGTAAGGAAAGCCCGATTTACCACAAAGAACATAATTTTTTATACCCCATGGGTTTGGCTTCCCTTTATGGTAAACTTTACAAGACAGTCTTCCTTTGAAAGGTATAATCTGTTCGTCAATGCAGATATCTTGCTCAAGGGGCTCTTTCAAGCATCGGTTTCTAATAGCATCAATTAACGGGCGAACTTTAACAAATTTGTCGTCACAATCCTTGGGTATTTTTAAGTTGTCGGTGAAATGTAATAGCATACGCAGCTGAGCAAATCGTTTCATCGTCATGGAATCTTTGAAAAGTGTAACACCTAAGGTCGGATCCCAAAACATTGACATTCTCCGTAACAGCATACTTCCCATTGCGATTTGCAGACCTGAATTTCCCCTTGGTTTGCGTTTTTATAGCTCGCAACGCCTTTCTGTGTAGCATACAAATTTGTAAAAAATGTAGCTGTTTCGAATAATTCAGGAGTAAAAAACTGTTGAAAGTAGTGAAATGGGTTCTCAAAATTGCTTTCTTATTGAATGGAACTTGACTCGTAAGAAAATGGCTCTGGTTCATATTGTAGTTTCTTCCATTTAATACTTTTCTTGTCTGTAACAACGTATTGAGAACTGTTTGAATTTTCATCTTCATTTTCCGATTCAATCGCTTCAAAAACCTCTTCTCGGAATTCGGAAAAACTCCGTTCAAAAACATTTTCTTGGTTAAATTTGCGCCTTATAAAAGATTCTATAAGAATGTCATCTTCAGGATCGATATCAATTTCTCCTGGAACATGATTCGCAGTATCGTTTACATCTTCGTACACAACAGCATTTTCATCCTCTAAATCAGATAATTGTGCATCTATCTGATCCAATATATCAACTATTTCGCTTTCAGATAAACTTTTTTTACACGAACTCATAATTACAAACTATTTAGTGGTAAAGTTCACAGACGAAAAAACTCTGACTGCCTCCAATTACAACGCGTAAACTAAATTTCCACTCTCGTTTGTGTACGCAAAATATTTCAACGGAAAAAAAACCTCCAACGTTCATGTACTTCCCCTAAATTTAAATTTTGAGCAAGCAGCAAAGCCTACGAAGCCGAACGTAATTTAACAACCTTTCGCGACATTTGTGCACGATAGTGACCAAATTCAGTTTTGTACAATATATTGTACATTAGAGTTGTGCGCATTTGTACATTATATTGTACAAGTTTTTTGGGAGCGTAAATAATTTGGTTTATTCCAAAAAATTTTAAAAATGAAAGTTTGTGATTGAAGAGAGACATGTTGACTTCTATTTTAAGCACTCGTTTAAAGAAAATCTTTTTCAGTTTATATATATAATATTCAGTTTTGGTCGTGCACTTGCACGAATTTACAATTTCTGCTGGGGCCATTTTTGAAAAGATGCATAGTATCATTAATATTTGTACTATGTTTATAAGCTTTTATAATATGAAAAAGATAAAGTTCTAGTCTCCAATGCCTAAACATTTTTGTTCCAAAGCTATAATACTTTAAAACTTTTCTGCCATCGATTGGCCTACTTTTTTTTGTACAATATATTGACCAAATGCTGGGAAAGGGTTAAATAAACATGGTTGTTCATTATTCCATCAATGAAATGCAAGTTGCCAACTCCTGAAGCTGTCACGCACCCCCAAACCATCACCGACCCACCTCCATATTTGACTGTTTATCCTAAATTGTTGCCTTCTAGCTCTTTGTTTGGTTTTAGCCATACTTTACCCCTTCCATCACATTCAAATAAATTAAATTTACGTTCATCAGTAAATAGTACCTTAAAATTGAGTTTTAAAACCATGAAATTGTTATTTTTGTACCTACTTACAGTGCTCCAAAAATCAAAATCCTTAGCCATATATTGACGAGCAAAAACAAGTCGGTCATTTTGGTTTTTCTTGCTAATGAGGGGCTTCATTCGTGCAACTCGGCCATGAAAGTCATTTTTTCGAAGAAGTCTTATTGTTTCTGGGTTAACCTCCGTCCCAGAAGCTTCTTTGACTATTGCAGTCAACTTTGGAGCAGATATAAAGGGATTTTTCTTCACTTCTCTTAAAACCATACTCTCATCCTTGGAGGATTGTTTCTTTGATCGGGGTTCACGTTCTTTGTTTCCAATCAATCCATTTTTTTTTAGATCTGGAGATAATATCATGCACAGTTGATTTGCTTTTTTTAACCAAATTCGATATTTCGCGTTCAGATTTTCCTTCTAAATGCTGTTAAATAACTATTTTACGTTCTTTCAAGATGGACTGTTTAATATTACGCGGCATTTTACAAAATACTCCAATAAACTTCACTGAATGATTGATAAGATCACAATGACCAATAATTTTGGAAATAAAACATTACTTGTCCGACATTTAATGTGAGGCTGGAAAGAGAATTTTTCTAAGGTTAGGCTTCATGTACATTTTATAACGGAACATGGAATATATTTTTTTGTTGTTTTTAAATAAAAGGGTTTTTGTGATAAAATAGAAAAAAACTGAGATGTATGTATTTGCTTTCATCAAACCATATACATATATTGCGACTAGAAATGTTTTTATGCGTCTGCCCGACTTTAACTGTGAATGACTGTACTTCAAATTTATTAATGCTCGTCCTGCATCAAGTTTATTAATGTGACAAAGGTGATATGGCCTCTATATAAAAACAGCATATTCCAACTTAGATCGTGCAAGCGTGTTAAATTGTAGTTTTAGAGTGTATGGATCAGTAAAGTCAGAACCAAAGCGTCGAACAAAGTATAGAATATGACTTAGAAATTATGTAGTTTAAATGACTCTGAAATAACAATTTTGAGTCAAAAACTACACCCAGAACTGAAACTTCAGTCAAAGTCGACATACGCGTTCCGTTAATTAAATATGAGGTAGCCTTGACTTAGAAAACGTTATGTGAAAACATTTATTTATATTAATCTTTAACACACCATGCCGCGACGTTATTGAGATCTGCCTGCTGCTTACAAGAATCGGAGAGACTAGCAATTGTTTTAAAAAAATTTAAATCATCCGCATATAAAATTAATTCCGAAAAAAATAAAAAAAAATAATAGTTATTTTGGTTCCTGGTTTTTATACTTACAACTCAATTCATTCTAATCTAAGCGATAGAGCCGTGCACTTGAAATTCGCTAATCTGAGGACCGGCTATTACACCTGTGTTCATTGCGAAGCGGGCTAAATTTTTTCACTTTTATACTAAAGTTTTATCTCTTGTAACTCAAATATAAATAAATTGCAGTAATATGCGTTTTTCGAACAATTTTTGTCTTGGTTCACAAATGCCGTTATCACAACTTTTATGCGATCTTCAATGTATTACCCACAATTCTCAATTTCGATGCATGTTTTAGCTAGTTGTTGTGTTTCCGGGTATACTACAAATACCTGTTCAAACGTTGACCATTCACTGAATTGTATGGTAGTTATGCCTTGAGAAATTTAAAGAATGCCGACTGGTGTAGATATAGAAGGGAACTAGAGTAAGAGTACCGTGTAGCCGAGTGGAGCTAAAACACATGGTAAATCTTTTTACCATGGCATGTGGGAAGGCTCAGATATCGATAAGGCTCGCAAGCTCTGTCAAAAACCTTTAACCTGGCCAAAACAACCCAAAGTGATTTACAATAGGAAATTTATAGGTCGCACTTAGACGATTACAAAAAGCTATTAGAGTATTCGAATAGATATTCTTGGAGGGACTTCTGTGGGTCCGTGGAATCTATGTCGGAGGGATCAAGGCTGAGAACGGCTGTCTTCTTAATGCACACTTTCCGTACGCCGCAGATGTGCTTCCGAGCAGGTCGACTGCAGAGAGTGTACAACGGTTGATATTAGGGTTCGAGTAAGGGGATTTTTCAATCCGCGTGATAGCACAATGGGCCTAATAAAGGCCTAGATCTGCTTGCGGGATCGCTAGCAGCCCCTTTGACCTAAACTAACCTATGCTTCGAAAACAAAGCGTGGCTCACAACTCCCCTATATAATCGTGTGCAAGGATTATATGTAAACAGGGATAAAGATGTTTTCCGTTCAGTGTTACCATCGTTTGTAGTTCCTGCTCCATCTTTTGGGAAGTCAATGCGCAAACAAAGTTCTTTCCAAAAATTTGATTGTATGTATATATTTTTTTCTATATAACAATATATAATTATAATAATAATAATTTTGGCGCTTACACTATATATGTATGTAGCTCAGTGTTTGGCCAAGCTTCTCCTACCATTTGTGGTGTGCATCTTTATATTATATCACAAATGGAGGGACCTACAGTTTTGTGCCGACTCCGAGCGGCAGATGTATTTTATGAGAAGCTTTTCCATGGCAGAAATACCCTCGGAGGTTTGCCATTGCCTGCCGAGGGGTGACCGCTATTAGAAAAAACATTTTCTTTGATTAAGATTTTGTTTGCCCTGACTGAGGTTCGAACCTCGAACGTATCGAGTTATAGCACGCACCGCTATCAACTCGACCACAGATAATTAATCCATAAAATATTGTAAATGTAATTGTAGTAAACATAATTTTAAAAGTTATTGTAATTAATGTAAGCACGAGTTAACTTTATGTTCGTAATTATATAAGCAGTAAAATATGTGTTCCACTTACCATTTAACGCCCTTATCTTTTATTAACAATAATAATTACGCATGAGCCGATTTAGACAATCCGGCAATGAATAACACTTTTAGGTTACAACGGATTATTGACACAAAGCGAAGTGAAGTAGGAGTGGGCGCGAAAATTTAAATTGATAGCGCGACATAAACGTATCGGTATAAAAAAAGAGCAACCAAGAGCAGCTAATTTTTGGCTGACAAATAAAAAACACAATAATTAACGATTACACTATGTGTTCAAAGTGGTAGTAGTTGATAGTTTTTTTTGTAGCTCTACGGGTTTGAGATTTTCTATGAATTTCGGAATAAATTACATGGTGCTTAAGAAAACATATTACTTTCTGGAAGATTACCTACAGGCGCCTACAACCTACCTTGACTTGAAATGATTTTTTCATGGCATGTGGGATTGGTTGAGATCAACTATAGAAAGAAGGGAAAAGAAAGGTGTGGAACAAAGTAGGATTTTGAGTTCACGTATAAGATAGGCAACTTAATATTCTATGCTATATGTTTCAAAAAAGTTTGAGAACTTTAACAAATTAGTCGTCACAATCCTTGGGTATTTTAAGTTGTCGGTGAAATGTAATAGCATACGAAGTATTCCGTGAATTAGTTTATGTGGAAGAAGGATTTAAAATTATTTTTTTTTAATATCCAAGAGAAGTAAAAAATTTTATGTAAATATGGTTGTAATATTCTAAACGTACTTTTCCAGTAAATAAGATAGTTACGATGAACAAATTTTCGGAGCATATTGGGAAGTATTCTGAAAATAGGTTTATGAGATAAAAGCGATTTAAAAAAATTTTGAGTTGTGACGGTTTTTGGTTTAGGGTGCGATATGTAAAATATGATGTTTTATTGAAGGGAACGAGTAGTATAAAAATGAGCTATTGTAATATACTAAAGAAAATTTAAATAAAAAAATTATTGCTTTCTGCCTTTAGCGGGTGTTTCGACTATTACGGCTGTTGCTAACTTCTGCTGTGGCTTCGGCAGGTATTTTTTCCTATATACATATGTATGTATATACCAAGTCTTTATAGATTGCAATTTAAAAATAAAATTTTACTCAATTTGTTTCAATAGATACCAAAAAACTGATGTTTTTGCATTTTTCTTAGCCGATTTCAAAACTTTTCGACGTTGATTCTAGTGATATCAAGGGCAATATGTTTACCAAATTTAGTGGTGATACCTAAAACTGTTATTGAGATTCAGACATTTTTAAAGCCAACCTACCCTGATTTTACTAAAGTTATCTTGTCCACGGACAGATTGACGGACGAACAGATCATTCTGATCATTTTGGTATATATTCATATGTCTATATCTTTTTGGCGGTGTATGAGCGGTGCCCATAATTTCGTAACTACCCCGATTCTTTGTTTCAAATCGTAGCTAGGTATTAAACTTTACCCAATTTCTTCCAATAAATACTGAAAAACGAAGTTTTTTGAATTTTTCAAAATTTCCGTTATATGGAAGTTGGGCGTGGTTATGGTACGATTTCAAATATTATTGACGTTATTGCTAATGGTATCAAGGACAATATGTTCACCAAATTTTGTGATGATACCTTACATCGTTATTGAGAAACCTACAGACGTTTAATATGTTCCAATAGATAAAGAAAAAACGAAATTTTATAATTTTTCAAAATTTCCCTTATATGGGAGGTGGGCGAGGTTATTAACCGATCTTGGCCATTTTCAATACCAACCTACCCTGTCCAAAGAGCAATCTATGTACCAAATTTTATTAAAATATCTTAATTTGTACTCAAGTTATTGTAACCACGGACAGACGGACGGACGGACAGACAGTCAGGGCTAAATCGATTCCTCTTTTCATTCTGATAATTTTAGTATATATGTATATGTATATGTATATGTCTATATCTATCTCGATTATTTTTTGCTGTTACAAACAACCGTTCTGCGAACAAAGTTATAATACCCTTGTGTACAAGTACGCTCGGATATAAAAATAGCTTTTTTCTTCTGTCCAACTTTCCAAGTATTCCCATCATGGTCAAACCGTGGAACATTTCCAATTATAGCAGTCATCTTAAATGATTGAGTCTGCACTAAACGCGTTCTTAGGCTCAAGTATAGCATAGTAACATTACTTACTTACTTAATTGGCGCATTAACCGCCTAAGCGATTTTGGCCGAGGTCAACAAAGCACGCCAGCTGTCCCTATCTCGTGCTAACTGGCGCCAATTGGAAGTCCCAAGTATAGCCAAGTCTTTTTCCACTTGGTCTTTCCAACGCAGAGGAGGTCTTCCTTTTCCTCTGCTACCACCCGCGGGTACCGCGTCAAAAACCTTCAGAGCTGGAGCTATTTCATCCATTCGAACGACGTGACCTAGCCAGCGGAGCCGCTGATTCTTAATCCGCTGCACTATATCTACGTCATTGTACAGCTCGTACAGCTCATCGTTCCATCCAACGCGGTATTCGCCGTCGCAAAGACGCAAAGGTCCATAAATCTTTCGAAGAATCTTTCTCTCGAACACTCCAAGAGCCCTCTCATCTGATGTTGTCATCGTCCATGCTTCTGCACCATACAATAGGACGGGCATGATGAGAGACTTATAGAGTATGGTTTTTGTCCGTCGAGAGAGGACTTTACTGTGCAATTGCCTACTCAGTCCGAAGTAGCACTTGTTGGCAAGAGAGATTCTCCGTTGGATTTCAAGGCTGACGCTGTTATTGGTGTTAATGCTGGTTCCTAAGTAAACGAAGTTCTCAACTTTTTGAAAGTTATAACTTTTTTTTTTTTTTTTTTTCGGTTACGACCAGGGAGGAGGAATCTTCATAGATACGAGCAGCCCGTACTGCCCGCATGCCCGATTTGCCTCCTGGCACCTACGGACTAAACCCAACCTCCTTCGTACGCTGGGCCTGTGGCACCCCTGCGGGACTATCAATTCCGATATTACTTCGCAGGGCAGGCACTGGACGTTATTCTTCATCTTCACTCAGCGTGCGTTCTTAGTTTGCGCGATTCGCGTTGCGCTCGTCTATTCTTAACCGTTTCATTACCGCCGTGATAATATCTGCACACTTTTTCCATACGTTTTCTTCAGTCAACATTGCTTTCAGCAAGCCCTCGGGGGTCACGGCCCCGCCTATACATTGTTCCAGGTGGTAGCGTTCATTGTCAAATCTGTGGCATTCCATTAGTATGTGCTCTGCGTTTTCTGTTTTCTCATCGCAATGTAGGCAGTGGGGATGATCGGCATGTTTAAACTTATGTAAGTATTGGCGAAGACAGCCATGCCCGGTGAGGAACTGCGTTAGGTAAAAATCAGTATCTCCGTGTTTTCTTTTGATCCATTCACCTACATTTGGGATCAATTTCTTTGTCCATCGACCTTTCGAGGACGAGTCCCACCTGTTTTGCCACTCGTCGATGCTCTGTTGCATTATTTTGCTGCGTTCACTTGGACTGCGCCTAATCTCTGCTGCAGCTCTGGCGCATATGTCCATCGGACATCTTCCAGCTAGCAAATTTGCTGCTTCATCTGACACTGTCCCGAAGGCGCAGCATACCCTTAAAGACGATAGTCTGTGCACTGAAGCTGGTGCTCTCATATATGAGGTTACAGAAGTAGCGGTTTCCCATACTGGGGCTGCGTACATCAGGATGGACGAACTGACCGACGCAAGCAGTTTCCTTCTATGTTGTTTCGGACCTCCTATATGTGGCATGAGTCTTGCTAGTGCTGTGCTGACTTTTCTCGCCTTCTTGCTGGCATAATTAAGATGATCCTTGAAGCTCAGACGACGGTCGAGTATGACACCGAGATATTTGATGGTTGGGCTGGAATCATATGTGTGGCCTCCTATTCTTATTTGGATGTTTTCTACTCTTTTCCGGCTGGTCATTAGTAGCGCTTCGGTCTTATGTTCCGTTAGCTCCAGTCCTGCTGTTTGAAGCCAAGTTTTGGCAGAGGCTATGGTGTCGATGCACATGCGTGACACGTCTACTAAGTGTTTTGCGACAACTACGATTGCGATATCATCAGCGTATCCTATAATCGACACTCCTTCTGCTTTTTCTATTCTCAGGATGCCATCATACATTATATTCCAAAGAAGCGGTCCAAGGACTGACCCCTGGGGCACACCTCCAGTAACATGGTACTTTTTTGGTCCTTCGTTGGTGTCGTAGAAGAGCTCTCTTTCGCTGAAATAGTTATTCATTACTCGAATTAAATAGTGTGGAATATTCATTGCCATCATCGCAGTTATTATTCGGCTCCAGTTGGCAGAATTGAAAGCGTTTTTTACGTCCAACGTGATTACAGCACAGTACTGCTTTGCTCCTTCAAACCATCTCTTGCCTTCGAGGGCTTTTCGCGCTATCTCACAAACTGTCAACAGTGATTTGTGATCCCAGTCGTGAATGTGCCGACTGTCTATTTGATGACAGGAGATACTTCGTCTTGCCCTCGTTTACCTCCAGACCCATTCGCTTCGCTTCTCTATCCATTGGTTTACAAAAATTTTGTTACGATTTTTATTGGCCTTATTAATGAATAATAATTAATAATTTTATTGAGCGTGGAAAAGTAGTGATGAAGAATAAATATAATTAATAAAAATAAGTCTGATCAGGAAATGTGGTGATATCCGAAATAGTACTATAACTTCTGCCATTAAAAACTACTGTTGTTTTTCCTAATAAAATCATCCACAAACTGGCCTCGAGCTCAATAAATTGTGAATTATTATTGGTTTACAAAATATTAAATGTTTTGTCGCAGAGTTCAAGGTTTATCAAATAATAATATAACTCTGTAAAAACAATTAGTTACAACAAAACGCTGTCGGATATCTTTCACTTAACCTTAAAATACAGGTGATTTTAGGCGCCAAAACAAAGTAAACAGAATTCGCTGTATTTTGGAACGAATTTCCGTCATCCCTTGTCAAGTTTGGTTTGGAGACAAACCGGTTTCGGCGTTGTGCCATCTTCAGTGTAATTTTTCGTTCTGATTATTTTCTGTACGTACGTTAGTCTTTATAGTATTGTCCTTGTCTGTTGCTTTTGGTTAGGTACTCCTTAGCGGACCCTTTTTTGTGTTTGTATTGTAGCCTTAAGTTGCTGTTATACCTGCAGGTATATATAACTTAGTTGTTTACATTTTATTGATTATTATTGTCTGGATTCGAAGGTAGGTAAAAATCCGTTATTTTCTTTCGCTTGGGTTCAGTGGTTTGCATTTGCGTACCCTTTTTGTGTTAGTTACGGGACTTCTGACCTGTTTTGGGTATAGTAGCCTAAGAGGCTCGAATGATACATCCGAGGCTGTGTTTATCTGTTCGTTTATTATTTTTCCCACGAAGGTTTTTTGTTTGTATATTTCCATGTTTTCTAAAACGTTTAGACGATGTCCTTTATGTTGTACGTGGAGAACTTTGGCTGCTTTCCCTATTTTGCATGGTGTACATTTGTTTTCTGCCATATGGTTTGCGAAGTTTGACTCCGGCGTAGTGGATGGTTTTAGCCTTTTCTTGTTGTAGTCTCTAATATGTTCACGATATCTTGTTTTTATCTTGCGCCCTGTCTGTCCTATATAGCTATATTGACATTCGCAGGTCAACTTGTATACACCCTGCTTATCTAATGGGTCTTCTTCGTTGGTGCTATTTTGTAGTATTTTGCCCATATTATTCCTTGTTTTAAAGGCTGTTTTTATATTGTATTTTCGGAACACTTTAGCCAATTTGTAGGAAGTTGTTCCTGTATAGTTTAAGACTGCCCAATTTTTATCGTTATCTTCCTTCTTATTCGACTTCTTTGTTTTAGTGCCTTTCATGATTTTGTTTACCAGCTCTTTTTTGTATCCGTTGTTTTCGGCGATAGCATATATTGTTTTAAGTTCTTTGTTGTACGCATCTTTTTCTAGTGGAGTTCGTTCAAGTCTCGTTATTAGATGCCTAAGTGCGGCATTTTTGTGTTGCTGCGGGTGGTTCGAGGTGTTATGTATTATTGTGTCTGTGGCTGTGGGCTTCCTATATATTTCGAATTCAAACTTGTTTGTGTCTTTATTTATTTTAATTGTTGTGTCCAAATAGTTAATTTTTCCTTCCTGTTCTGTATCCATCGTGAACTTTATGTTTGTGTGTTGGTCGTTAAGATAATTAAGTATTTGTTCCTCCTTGTCTTCCGTTACAAGGCAAATGATATCATCGACATATCTCGCGTAGAACCTTACTCCTAGGTTGCTTGCCAATTTGTCCATGTATTTCTCCTCCAAATGTTGCATGAATACTTCCATTAGGATTGCGGATGTGGGATTACCCATTCCCAGTCCTTTAGTTTGCCGATATATCTTATTATTGAACTTGAAATAGTTTTGGTCGAGCGTTACTTTCAAAGTATTGACTATTTCTGTTGCTATGTTCTTGTCCAATTTATCTCTCAATGTTTTAGTTAGGACGGTAAGTGTTTCTGTCAATGGTATTGATGGATAGAGATCTTTGACATCAAATGATACTAATTTCGCGTGGTTTGGTACGTCCAGCGATATCATCTTTTCAATTAACTCCGTTGTGTTTTTGATTATATGCTTGTTTGGTAGTTCTAAATGATCCACCAGTAGTGATTTCAGATGTTTAGATAGTTTATATCCTGGGGCCGATTTGTGGTTGACTATTGGTCTCATTGGTGTATCTGGTTTGTGTATTTTTGGTAGCGAGATCATTGACGGGGCTGATGGATTCATTAATGTCATTGCATATTTCACATCTTTGACATCAAAGATACAATAAATTGAACAAGAAAATCGATGACCTCAATAGGAAAGTAAACGGCACAAAAAACAAACAACAAAATGAAATAGCCTTCCATCCAAGATTCGTCAATTTAACTAAGGTTCACATTAACAAAGAAGAGACGGAAATATTGAAGAAGGGTCTCAAACACAACATTCCAAATTATGATAAAAGGAAGGAAGTAGCACAAACAATTGTGGACATAGAAATGGCGATATCTTTACTACCAAGCGCAGATCAAGATCATGCTAGACATCTATGTAAACACATAATTGAGAAAGACATAAAATCCACAGAGCGAGAGAAAGGGGTAGGCGAAAATAAAACCATAAAAGGACTTAAAAAAAAGCTCAAAAGAAACAAAATTATCACAACAAAGGCAGACTAGGGCAACACAACGGTACTAATGCACGAACAAGAATACGTAGAAAAGACCGAGAACCTAATTAAAGAAACAAATTGTCGGCTAATGAGAAAAGACCCAACTGAGGAGTACCAAGTGGCAATAAAAGATGCAATTAAACAAGCAAAGACGATTATTAACCAGAAACAGAAATATGCAATGACATTAATGAATCCATCAGCCCCGTCAATGATCTCGCTACCAAAAATACACAAACCAGATACACCAATGAGACCAATAGTCAACCACAAATCGGCCCCAGGATATAAACTATCTAAACATCTGAAATCACTACTGGTGGATCATTTAGAACTACCAAACAAGCATATAATCAAAAACGCAACGGAGTTAATTGAAAAGATGATATCGCTGGACGTACCAAACCACGCGAAATTAGTATCATTTGATGTCAAAGATCTCTATCCATCAATACCATTGACAGAAACACTTACCGTCCTAACTAAAACATTGAGAGATAAATTGGACAAGAACATAGCAACAGAAATAGTCAATACTTTGAAAGCACAAAAAACAAACAACAAAATGAAATAGCCTTCCATCCAAGATTCGTCAATTTAACTAAGGTTCACATTAACAAAGAAGAGACGGAAATATTGAAGAAGGGTCTCAAACACAACATTCCAAATTATGATAAAAGGAAGGAAGTAGCACAAACAATTGTGGACACAGAAATGGCGATATCTTTACTACCAAGCGCAGATCAAGATCATGCTAGACATCTATGTAAACACATAATTGAGAAAGACATAAAATCCACAGAGCGAGAGAAAGGGGTAGGCGAAAATAAAACCATAAAAGGACTTAAAAAAAAGCTCAAAAGAAACAAAATCACTACTGGTGGATCATTTAGAACTACCAAACAAGCATATAATCAAAAACACAACGGAGTTAATTGAAAAGATGATATCGCTGGACGTACCAAACCACGCGAAATTAGTATCATTTGATGTCAAAGATCTCTATCCATCAATACCATTGACAGAAACACTTACCGTCCTAACTAAAACATTGAGAGATAAATTGGACAAGAACATAGCAACAGAAATAGTCAATACTTTGAAAGTAACGCTCGACCAAAACTATTTCAAGTTCAATAATAAGATATATCGGCAAACTAAAGGACTGGGAATGGGTAGTCCCACATCCGCAATCCTAATGGAAGTATTCATGCAACATTTGGAGGAGAAATACATGGACAAATTGGCAAGCAACCTAGGAGTAAGGTTCTACGCGAGATATGTCATCAAATGATATCATCTGCCTTGTAACGGAAGACAAGGAGGAACAAATACTTAATTATCTTAACGACCAACACACAAACATAAAGTTCACGATGGATACAGAACAGGAAGGAAAAATTAACTATTTGGACACAACAATTAAAATAAATAAAGACACAAACAAGTTTGAATTCGAAATATATAGGAAGCCCACAGCCACAGACACAATAATACATAACACCTCGAACCACCTGCAGCAACACAAAAATGCCGCACTTAGGCATCTAATAACGAGACTTGAACGAACTCCACTAGAAAAAGATGCGTACAACAAAGAACTTAAAACAATATATGCTATCGCCGAAAACAACGGATACAAAAAAGAGCTGGTAAACAAAATCATGAAAGGCACTAAAACAAAGAAGTCGAATAAGAAGGAAGATAACGATAAAAATTGGGCAGTCTTAAACTATACAGGAACAACTTCCTACAAATTGGCTAAAGTGTTCCGAAAATACAATATAAAAACAGCCTTTAAAACAAGGAATAATATGGGCAAAATACTACAAAATAGCACCAACGAAGAAGACCCATTAGATAAGCAGGGTGTATACAAGTTGACCTGCGAATGTCAATATAGCTATATAGGACAGACAGGGCGCAAGATAAAAACAAGATATCGTGAACATATTAGAGACTACAACAAGAAAAGGCTAAAACCATCCACTACGCCGGAGTCAAACTTCGCAAACCATATGGCAGAAAACAAATGTACACTATGCAAAATAGGGAAAGCAGCCAAAGTTCTCCACGTACAACATAAAGGACATCGTCTAAACGTTTTAGAAAACATGGAAATATACAAACAAAAAACCTTCGTGGGAAAAATAATAAACGAACAGATAAACACAGCCTCGGATGTATCATTCGAGCCTCTTAGGCTACTATACCCAAAACAGGTCAGAAGTCCCGTAACTAACACACAAAAGGGTACGCAAATGCAAACCACTGAACCCAAGCGAAAGAAAATAACGGATTTTTACCTACCTTCGAATCCAGACAATAATAATCAATAAAATGTAAACAACTAAGTTATATATACCTGCAGGTATAACAGCAACTTAAGGCTACAATACAAACACAAAAAAGGGTCCGCTAAGCAGTACCTAACCAAAAGCAACAGACAAGGACAATACTATAAAGACTAACGTACGTACAGAAAATAATCAGAACGAAAAATTACACTGAAGATGGCACAACGCCGAAACCGGTTTGTCTCCAAACCAAACTTGACAAGGGATGACGGAAATTCGTTCCAAAATACAGCGTATAATTACCCTGTCGGAAACCACAACAACCAAAAAGAATATAAACAGAATTCAATTCAGTTGCCCCAACCCCAACAAATTGAGCTAATTAATCTTTTGTCTCTTGTCCCTCCGCCTCAGGGCCCGTTTTCATCAACTTCGTCAAAAACTATTTGCACTCGCGCTTCTTCCTCTAATAAAAGCAATTCTGATCATGCTAACCTACAGGTATCTTCACCTGAAGTGGGTCCATCACCATCTCAATCGCTTCCACCATCCCAATCTGCTCCTATTGTTGCAAAAACTGTAGCACCTTTGGACAAGACTGACTGCTCTGCAAAGAAGCTGGCTGTGGTTCCTTTGAGTTGAGAAAATCGATTTTTGTTTCTAGATTTGCTAGGGACATTTCTTCTGATGATATAGAGTTTTACATTTCATCAAACATTAAGACTTGTAACTAGCAATCCGAAAATTTAGCTTTAAATATAAACGTAACGTATCAACTTTTAAAATTGATGTGGCACATGAAGTTTTTGATTCATTGCTTAACAATTCTTTTTTGCCAATCGGGGCATTTGTTCGCGAGTTTGAATATAAGCCACATAAAAATAAAAATAAAATAAATAACTTAGCTTTAATTCCTAATCGTGACACAGAGCCAAAAAATAAATTTTAAATTCTACTTTAAGTATTTTGTATAAAAACGTTAGAGGTTTAAATACTAAATTGAACGATTTATACTTAAAAGGCTTAGACTGTAACTATAACGTAATTTGCCTTACTGAAACCTGGCTTAAACCACATATTCCTAATTTAGAGATCCTTCCAAATTAATATCAAATTTATAGAAATTGCCATAAGGACAGAATCGGAGGAGGTGTTCTGACAGATTAAGTCACTCTTTACTGATCCATAAACTCGATCTCCTTGGTTTTCAACCTAATCTCCTTCGTTGGATATCTTCTTACCTCATTGACAGAACACAACGAGTTTTTTTTTAAATAGTTTCTTAAACAGTATTCATATATCTTCAGAGGTCCCGCAAGGAAGTCACCTTGGTCCGATTATGTTTTTACTTTTTATAAATGACATACCTTCTGTAATAAATTATTCAAAAATTTTATTGTATGCTTTTTAGATCGTATCATTCTGTTGAGGAAAGGTCCTTACTACAAGCGGATTTAAATAGCATGACTAACTGGTGTGAAATAAATTACATGCCACTAAACCTTAAAAAATGTAAAGTAATGTCCTCTTCTCGCAGAGCAGTTCAACCAGCTTCTTATGAAATATGTAACCATAACCTCGAACAAGTGTTTAATTTTGTTGATCTTGGAATTACAATTTCATTTTAATCTTAACGTAAATGACACAGTTAACAAAACCAAAAGTGTTTTTTCATTTGTAAATAGATGGGCAAAAGAATTCAATGACCCATACATTACGAAGGCTCTGTTCACAACGTTAGTGAGGCCAATACTGGAATATGGATCTGTTGTTTGGAACCCGCGCTATCAAGTTTAATCCGATCAAGTTCAATCTAAAATATAATTTCTTATTTTTGCTTTAATACATATCGCTGGGCATAAAATTAAGTTAATAATAAATAAAAATGAATGTGAGAAGTAACAATTTTTCATCCACTGAAGTTAACTCTTTGCTAGAATTGGTCTAAGTAAATAAAAGTGTCGGTGGGTCAAGAGATTCCATACCCAGCACAACGTTGGAGGGAAAATTTTTAAGCATTTATCAGCCCGAGCAAATTGCTGGAAGTGAAGCTATTATACAAATAACTGGTAATTATTTGATATAATATTAAAAATGTGTGTGTGCTATATGTATATAATTTTGTTATTTCTTTAATCCAGAAGAATCATGCATTGTAGAAATTCCTGCAGAATCTGAAGATTTCTCAGCATCCGCACCAGAAAATTTTGAGTCTGAACCGGAGCAGATGCTAGGTAAATACAAATAAACAATAGATTTAATATATATATATGTAGGATCGGACGTACGGTCAACTCGTAGCGGACAAACGTACAGACTTACGTGATTACCTTTTCGAACGCACAAAAGCAACCCTGACCGACTGTGAGAGTGAAGAGAGGCAGCGACGAGTAAATTACATAGGGAAGGACAAAGACTAGAAAATGACAAACGACGAGTCATTAAACTGCAAGCAAACGACACGGACGTCTAATTTAACCATTGTAATAGTTTTAAGCGTTAAACAAGTGAATAAATTTTAATTTTATGTAAATTCTAACCGCGAGTCTTTTAGTAAAAAGGTCATCCTACAAGTGGTGTCAGTAGTGAAATCGACCTACAATAAAATTAACGTGCGCAGCGACAAGTGTAACGTAAGCAGCGAGGCTGGTAGTGCAGCCAACAACGAGTAATTCGTGAACAGCACAGCGAATCTGCCAGTGCTACTCAAAGCAGAACAGAGCAGATCGTGCGCAGTTACAAGTGTGGCGTAAGCAGCGAGGCTGGTAGTGCAGCCAACAACGAGTAATTCGTGAACAGCACAGCGAATCTGCCAGTGCTACTCAAAGCAGAACAGCGCAGATCGTGCGCAGTAACAAGTGTGGCGTAAGCAGTGAGCCTGGAAGTACAGCGAGTAAGGCAGAGCTTTGCACATTTTCGTGGCAGCTGTGCGAGCAAAGGCGATAAGGGTAGCTCTAAAGCCCGCTAAAGCGACAGAGTGAGATTGATGCAACGTATACATAACCGAAGCGCTTCGAATAGCGTGTGTATAGTGTGTAAAGCGAGGGAGTTCAAATTGGCGCAGCGACTGCGTAGTGTGCAAACGAAGCACTCCGAAATGACGCAAAGAGCACGCATAGCGGTAGTAAGCAGAGTGAGTACAGGCAAAGTGTGTGACGCAGCGTGTGCAATTTGAATTGGCATAGTGTATGCGCAGAGCGAAGCCGAGGAACGCATCTGGCGCAGCGTTTTTTTTTTTTTTTTTTTTGGGTTGACGCCCGGGGAGAGGTAACTCTCATGAGTACTGCTATGCCGCCATAGCAGCATGCACGACTTGCAGCCTCTAAGCTACACCTACGATACTAAACCCTCTCCGCCACGACCATTCTCCCCGCGGAACTGCCAAAAAAGGTATTACCTCACGGGGCTGGTTAGCTTATTTGCTCCTTACGTGTTTCGTTGGCGATGTCTTGCTATCTCTGCGTTTCTCAGGTCTAAGTGAATGCGCGTTACATGAGCGCATATTTTATTCCACTTTTCATTTGACTGAAGCATGGAGTCAATGAAGGTTTCTCCGTTCAAAATTGCCCGGATTTGAGGAGCATAGCGTGGGCATTGGAACATAATATGTTCTGCGTCTTCGTCGCTGACTCTGCATGTCGGGCAGCAAGGGGAGCTATCGTGTCCAAATTTGTTTAAATATTTTCGATACACCCCATGGCCCGAGAGAAACTCTGTTAAATGAAAGTTTGTGTCACCGTGGTTTCTCTCAACCCATTTGCTGATATTTGGTATCAGCTCGTAGGTCCACCTGCCCTTTGCGGAGCTATTCCAACGAGCCTGCCAAATGTTCATTGAGTTGTCCCTTTCTTCTGCCTTTACTACTTTTGGGTTTAATCTTCCATTGTTTTCGGAAAGCTTATCATAAATTCGTTTCATTTCATGAGCCATAATATCTTCTGGCATCAGTCCAGCTAGGACAAAAGAGGCTTCGTCTGAAATTGTGCGGAAGCCGCAGACTGCTCGTAAGGCGCTTAGCCGATGGACAGTTGTTATCTTTTTCGCGTTGCTTTTTACGATCAGAGCGTCTGCCCAGATTGGGGCCGCATATAGGAGGATTGAGCTAATAACCCTACTATAAAGAACTCGTTTGTTGTGCATTAGTCCTCCGTTGTTTGACATAATACGCGACAAGCTTGACTGCACTGTCGAGGCTTTCTTTGAAACGAACTCTAAATGGGACTTGAAGCTGAGTCGTGAGTCAATCATTACACCTAGGTATTTGATAGCGGGCTTTGACGTAATGATCTCTGTCCCCACGCGAATATTCAGAAACTCCACTGTCTTTCTGCTGCTTATCAAAAGTGCCTCGGTCTTGTGGTCGGCCAACGTTAGGTGCATTAAGTTAAGCCAAGTTTTGATTTTTAAAACAGCTTCACCGGCTGCAGCTTCAATTTGATGTAGATGTTTTGCCACAACTACTACCGCAACATCGTCTGCGAAAGCCACCACTTTTGTACGTCGAGGCATTTCCAGGCTCAAGACACCATCGTACATAAGGTTCCACAGGAGTGGTCCAAGGACAGATCCTTGTGGGACCCCTGCTGTCACGTTATACATCACCAGGGTTTGCTTCTTCCACCTTACTGGGAAATAACCTTCTATAAGGCATGAGTTGAAAGCATGCACAAATATGTCTGGCCGCGCTATAATAGCGGCATTCAGGGCCTTATTTGAAATGCCGTCGGGCCCTGGAGCTTTGCGGTTTTGAATCTTCCTGCATGCAATTAGCAACTCTTCTTCAGTTACCCTTGGGATTTCACTTTTCTCATAACATGGTAAGACTGATGGTATGTCCACTGCCCAGGCATTGAAGTCGCCCGCAATCAACGGAGACTTGCCACGAGCTTCTGAGGTGATATTGAACAATAGCTGCTGGTACTCTGTTACCGAGAGACTTGGCCTTGCATAGCAACTTATAATATGTAGCCCGTTTATTTTACAGCGCACGAATCCTTCGTCGGCGTTAAGCGTCTCTTGGAATGCGTATGCGCCTATGCAAAAAATTTTGAAAGTACATATTTAAGAATTGAAGCAAAAGAAAGATTGATCAATTGCTGTTTATGTTCATGTTAGTGTTCATGTATACGCATTGTCTATAATAACCTTTTTTGTATTCACATATATTACATTTAAACTATTTTAATATAAATTAAATTAAATTTTATACGAAAATGAACCGTGACGAAATTCTTGGACTGACCGTAAACCTTTTGAAGGAAAAATTAGGTGAATTGGGACTATCGACAGTAGGACGGAAATCTACATTACAGGACAGACTGCTAGAGCATTTCGGCTTGAGCGTTAGCGATGATGATGATGACTTTAGTGATGTGGCGAGCCGGCGTACTTAATTTGCACAATGGCTTGACGATTTTGAAGCAAACGCGGAGGCAGTACAATGGAACGAATTGCAAAGGTTTATTTACGCGAAGCAGCTATTGAAGGGCGGGGCAAAAGTTTTTATCCGTAGTCAGATCGGTATCACGAGTTGGAGTAAACGGCTTTGCTGCGACTACCGTAGGCTGAATGAGAAAATCATCAGAGACAACTTCCCGATGCCGCTAATGGACGATGTGTTGGAACAGTTACAAGGGGCTAGGGTTTTCACAACTCTTGACCTAAAGAATGGATTCTTCCACGTGCCAATGGAGTCTCAGTCTCAAAAGTATACATCGTTTGTAACTCATAACGGACAGTATGAGTTCCTTTTGTGCCGTTTGGAATATCAAATTCACCTTCCGTTTTTTCGAGATATGTTGCTGCTGTACTACGGGATCTTATCCAGAATTGGATTGTAATTGCTTATATGGAAGACCTAATTATTCCCTCTAAGGATGAGACGGAAGGCGTCCAGAAGTTGAAATTTGTACTGGAGGTAGCAGCTGCAAACGGCATGCAAATCAAATGGACGAAATGCCAATTCTTAAAAAGGAGAGTAGATTTCTTGGGATATGTCATCCAGAATGGCTCACTAAAGCCTTCATAAGCCAAAACGAGCCCCGTTCAGAATTTTCCGTTACCACGTGACCGTAAGACCCTGCAACGTTTCCTGGGGTTAACTTCCTATTTTAGGAGGTTTATGGAAGGGTACGCCGTGAAAGCCAACCCGCTCTCTGATTTATTGAGGAAGGAAGCTAAGTTTGAGCTGCACGACGAACAATTAGCAGCATTCCAGCAATTAAAATCAGCACTAACGAATGCACCAGTTTTGAGAATTTACAACCCGAAGGCAATGACGGAGGTGCATACGGACGCGTGCAAATCTGGGTACGGGGCAGTATTGTTACAAAGAGACGTGATGGAGAGTTTCACCCAGTGCAGTTCATGAGCCGCAAAACAACGCCAGTGGAAGAGGAGTACCACTCTTACGAGCTCGAGGTTTTGGCGATAATCGAAGCGCTTAAAAAATGGCGGACACATTTATTGGGATTGAAATTCACAATCGTAACGGACTGTAATGCGTTCGCAATGACCATGCGGAAGAAAGAAGTGCCATTGAAAGTGTCCCGCTGGGTAATATTTTTGCAGGACTTCGACTATAGCGTCGAACATCGGAGTGGAAGTAAAATGAAACACGTCGACGCTCTGAGCAGAGTATCATGCCTGATGCTCGAGCATTCTTTAAACCACAGACTAAACCAAGCGCAGCAGCAAATTAGCATAGTGGCTGACTCTAAAGCAGGGAAAAAGGAAGGGTTCCTGAACGCCATCAACAAGGAGGACAGACCACTGGCGACCTACCGCATTGACCACGTTGGACCAATGGAAACGACATCGAAGGCGTATAACCACCTGATGGTAGTAGTAGACGCGTTTTCCAAATTTGTTTGGCTCTACCCCACGAAAAGCACTAACGCAGAGGCGGTGGTGATCGATTACGGAAGCAAGCGGCGGTCTTTGGCAACCCAAAGAGTATCATTACGGACAGGGGTACAGCCTTTACATCGAGTCTCTTCGCGCAATATTGTAAAGACGAAGGTATTCAGCATCTCCTTATTGCAACGGGTGTTCCAAGAGGGAATGGTCAGGTGGAAAGGATCCACAGAATTGTAGTGCCAATGCTAACCAAATTATGCCACGAAACTCCATGGCATTGGTATAAGCACGTAGATATAGTTCAGCAATGTATCAATAACTCAGCGCCGCGCAGCACTAAATTGTCACCCTTTAAGGTACTTACGGGCTTGGATATGCGGGTTGTCGACGAACCAAAGTTGAACGAAATCCTAGGCCAGGAAGCAATCGATGAGTTGGAAAGTGCACGCGATACCGTTCGCAGACAAGCAGAGGAGAATATCGCAGCCATAGAAGGAAAACCGCAGAACGTATGATGCGCGTCGCAGAGCGGAAGTCGTATATGCAGTTGACGATTTGGTAGCCATAAAGCGGACCCAGTACGGAGTCGGGTTGAAGCTGAAGTCCAAGTTCCTTGGACCATACAAAGTCGTTAAGAAGTTGGAGCACGGCCGATACGAGGTTGCTAAAGTTGGAGATCACGAGGACCATGGGCGTACCACTACTGTAGCCGAATTTATGAAGCAGTGGAGCCCATCATTCGAGCCGAATGATCACGCAGGATGGCCGAATGTAGGATCGGACGTACGGTCAACTCTTAGCGGACAAACGTACAGACTTACGTGATTACCTTTTCGAACGCACAAAAGCAACCCAGACCGACTGTGAGAGTGAAGAGAGACAGCGACGAGTAAATTACATAGGGAAGGACAACGACTAGAAAATGACAAACGACGAGTTATCAAACTGCAAGCAAACGACACGGACGTCTAATTTAACCATTGTAATAGTTTTAAGCGTTAAACAAGTGAATAAATGTTAATTTTATGTAAATTCTAACCGCGAGTCTTTTATTAATTTTAAAATTTAGCTGAAAGCGTGCGCCCGGTATATAAAGTTCGATCGAACTTAGCCACTTATTTACTTGTTTCTATTCAAATGCTTGCACACGCGCAAATACGAACGAAACTTTTTCTGCATAAGCGCTTAGCGGCAAACACTTTATATGTTGCGGGCTTTTCTCTTTAAATCCCGATTTTGGCACCGCTTGTAGGATTGCCGATTTTGAATCGTTTTGGTTTATATTTAAATTAGTTTATTGTAGTTCAATTCAGTTACAAGTGTGGTTATACAAGGTGGCGCAAAAGTAATCCTCCTATCAGAAAATGCTATAAATTTTGCGATTGGCCCCTAATGTCAGTTCTGTTTTGACATTTGTGTAGTAAACACATGCGAAATACACGTTAATAAACAATGTTACGCTACACTGCTCCAGAACGCGGAATATTGCTGACTATGTATTTGACCAATAATCGGTCGGTGACTTTGGCACAACGTGAATATCGGCGCAGATTTCCTGGCCGTCCAACGACTACTGGTGGAACACTGCGACGTTTAGCCGCTCGCCTCGAAGAGACTGGCACAACACGAGATGCTGCCAGGCGTGGCAGACCCCGCAGTATGCGTTCTGTAGAGAATATTGCTGCTGTAGCCGAGGATGTCATGGAAGCGCCGTCGACATCGACCAGACGACGTGCCACGCAAATGGGTATCAGTCGACGGTCTTTACACCGAATTTTGGTACAAGATTTGAAGATGTTTCCGTACAAAGTCCAGACGGTGCATCAGCTGTTAGCTGCTGACCGCCAATCGCGTCTAACATACGCTCAAGCCATCCTTAATCACCATCAAGAGGAAGATGATTTTTCATCAAAAATAATCATAAGTGATGAGGCCCATTTCCATCTTAGCGGGTACGTAAATAAGCAAAATTTACGCTTCTGGGGCACTGAAAATCCGCGTGTAACCCACGAAGAGCCAGTACACCCGCTCAAAGTCACTGTATAGTGTGCTGTTTTCGCTGGAGGAGTCATCGGACATTTTTTCTCCGAAGACGTCACGGGCCAAACGGTTACTGTGAATGGTAGGCGCTACAGAGCAATGATCAACGAGTTCTTTTTGCCGCAACTTGATGAATTGGGATTGGAAAACATGTGGTTCCAAAAGGACGGTGCAACGGCACACACTGCACGTGCCACAACCGATATGCTGAAGGATGCATTTCCCGGGCGCCTAATCTCCCGTTTTGGCGATTTGCACTGGCCAGCAAGATCGCCTGATTTGACCGCTCCAGACTTCTTTTTGTGGGGCTTTTTGAAGTCGAGGGTTTATGTCAACAAGCCTCAGACTCTTGCAGCTCTTAAAGACAAAATCCGTCAAGATTGTGAGGACCTATCGCCGGAAGTTTTGGCCAAATTGATGGAAAATGCCATAAAAGGGCTCAAATGACAATCAACTGTGGCGGTGGCCATTTACATGACATCATATTCTCGACTTGATGTAAAAAAAAATTAAAAGACCAAATAAAAATAATCTACAAGAAGAATCAAACTTTTTCATTTTTTCTTTAAATTACAGCCAAAAAACATCGGAAGTTTACTTTGCGCCACCTTGTATTACTATTAAACTAATTGCGCGTCCTCGCTAGTCAACGTTCGTTGTTTTTTTAAATTACTGTCGTTGCTGTTCAGTCCTTCCTTTCGTCCTCTTTTCAGTCCGTTCGCTGTTTAGTTTTCACCTGGCGCAAGGTTGTAATCGTCCGTAAGCTAAAGGTATGTTCTCACTGTCACAGTCCTACATTCGGCCATCCTGGTTATCGTTTGGCCTCAAGCGATGGCTCCCACTTCTTCATATACTCCACAACAGTGGCCGTACGTCGGGGTCCTTCCCCCTGGCCAAGTTTCCCACCCCGTAACGAAAACCGCTTGTCCGAAAACAATTTAAAAATCCAATATGATAAATGCAAATTCTTATCTAGATATACAGAATTCCTATTCCATATCAAGCCAAACTCTGAAAAGATACAGGCTATACAAAAGATAAAATTACCACGGACTTTGAAAAAAATTCAATCCTTTTTAGGCTTGACTGTTTACTACCGTAAGTTTATTAAAAACTACTCTGTGATAGCTGCCCCCATAATCAAATATTTAGGAAAAAATAAAAAAAATTATTTACAGGATAAGGAGTATATCGAAGCATTTGATAAACTGAAACTTATTATGACTTCACCTCCTTCACTGTGACAACTGATGCCAGGAATATGGCGATAGGTGCTGTTTTGAGCCAAAATAAAAGGCCAATTTGTTTTGCGAGTCGCACATTAAATGGAGCAGAAAAACGGTACCACACGCTGGAAAAAGAATTACTAGCCATAGTATGGGCAGTGCGTCATTTTAGGAATTATTTATTCGGACGTTCATTCGTTATTCAAACGGACCATCAACCCCTTAAATGGCTCTATTCCATGAAGAATCCAACCGCACGCATTTTAAGATGGAAAACTCTACTTAGCGACTACGAATTTGAAGTGGAATATATTAAAGGTAGGGAGAACAATGTCGCTGACTTTCTAAGCCGACAAAAGCATAGTAATTTCATGGATAAAGAAGAAAACTTTGATATTAAATCTTTGTTTGAAAACTCTTTAGAAACGGTGCGTTCAGCATGCGAAAATTTAAATGACCATTTCCTTATTTCCGAGTCAATAGTCAACCGATATACCACTCAAATTCGTCTAGTAAGAAACAAACCTGTCGAAAGTGAAATGTTTTATAACAAATACCGAATAGTCTACATAGCCGAAACAGACTTACAAAATAGCATTTACCTTACGGATCTTTTTAGAAAATATATTAAGAAGGGAACAACGTGAATTCATTCAGAGTTGCCCGATAATCTATAAAATATTGTACAGGAAAAGATAATAAATTTATTTTCGAGTGATAGTAGTATTAAATTTACTAAGTGCTGTTATAAAGTCGTAAACTTGAAAACGGAGGAGGAAGCTTTAGAGGTGGTGGAAAAAACCCATACAGAAGGCAACCATAGGGGAGTGTTAGAAAATTATGAGCAAATTAAAATAAAGTTCTTTTATCCTAATCTGAAAAAGGTGATTAACAGGTTTATTAATACATGCGATGTGTGCAACGAGAACAAATACGCGAGGAAACCGATAAAAAAATTATTTAATTATACCGAAACTGCTTGTATCCCCAATGAAATAGTGCATGCCGATGTATTTTATTGTTTCCGCAATAGTTTTCTGACGACTATTGACAAATTCACTAAATTAGCTTCCATACATAAATTGCCTGATAGAAATATGTTTACAATTAAGGTCAAACTCCAAGAAAGATTTGCCTGGCTAGGAACACCGAAAAAATTAATAATCGACAACGAATTTAATAATTCTCTTATAAAATTATTCTGCCACGAAAATAACTTGATTCCTCACTTCACTACCCCGAACAGCCATACTGGAAATGCAGATGTTGAGAGACACCATTCCACACTTGTTGTTTTATTTACTTGTGAAGAGCCGAGTTTTTGAAATCGTCCTCTAAATAAAGGAAAATTCAAGTGAAAATAGGAGGCCTTAAAGAGGGATTTGCCACACAACATACCTGGGAAGTTCCTGGTTATCCTTTTTAAGTTCCAAGTGTGCGGGTGATACCGGTTTTCGACGGAAAACCAGAAATTCACGGAAAAACAAAACATTTTCTCTTTATTTCCCCTTCTTTTCAGAAAACGCGCGAAAATAACTTTTGTGAAATTAAAAAAGTGAAACAAACAATATAGCTAAAAGGCAAACGTGCTTAAACAGTTGTCAAATTCAGCTGAGCTTCTCTTCCAAGAGCAGGAACAGCTGTTAGCAACGAGAAACTCAGTGACAGTTGCGAAAGCACTGTACTTGTGCAGTGACTATTAAACACGCCTCATGGCACTAGAAAAATAGGGTGGGTCTTAAGTTCTTAAAATATTTAAAAAATTATATAAAAAAGAAAAATAATTATAATATTAACAAAATTAAACGCAGTAAAGATAATAACTAATAATAATAATAACCAAAAATTAATACTAATAAAATTAAACGAAATAACAGATTAAAAGGCTAAACGCGTGCTATCAACATAAATTAAAGTAACCCAATAAAATAAACAGCAATAATATTTATACATTAATAAATTAAAACACATCATATCGCACCCTAAACCAAAAACCGCCACAACTCAAAATTTTTTAAAATCGCTTTTATCTCATAAACCTATCCCCAGAATACTTCCCAACATGCTCCGAAATGTTCTTCATCGTAACTATCTTATTTACTGGAAAAGTACGTTTAAAATATTTACAATCATTTTTACATAAATTTTTTACTTCTCTTGGATATTAAAAAAAAAAAATTTTAAATCCTTTTTCCACATAAACTAATTCACGGAATACTTCCCCAACTGCTCCAGAAATGTTTTCGTAGTTACTATCTTCTTTTACTGGAAAAGTATGATTATAAAATTATCATCATTATTGTAGAGACTGTTTGTTTTGCCTCTCCTGAACATTTGGGATTTTTTGAGTTGTGACTTACAACATCAATAATAGAAGAAATAAGAAAAACAAAATAGTAAACGCACATATATAACTTATATTAAACTAAACAAAATAAAACCGAAACACCATAATAAAAAACAAAAAAAAAAACTATAATCAATAATAATAATAACAAATCTAATCGATAACAGCAATAACTAATAACATAGATATATATAATCTAGATAAAAATAAAAAAAAATAACATACCTCAACGAGAACCCAAAATATGAGTGTTACCAGATCGCCCCCTCCAGGGCGAAATACAGAGCAACCCGAAGGTCCCACTACATCGGACTCTTTAATAAATCCTTTCGCTAAGCGTCTCCGGTTAATGCTACAGGAACCAGAAGACGCCCCACAGGGGGCCCCAAGAGGTCTTAAAGCCACATTGAGCGCCGAAAAGATGGTCGGAAACACGCGGGCGCATTCCTCTCCGCCAGATATTAGCCGCGTTGATTCACGCATCGTAGATGCAAAAAACCCCATGAAGGAGTTGGGGGCAAAAATTAACTTGCTATTAAGCATGATCGGCGGGGGTAGAAGAACTATCCACCAACCAATGCGAGACTTTGGAGAGAAATCGCCAAACTGCACAGCCAGGCAGCAAACCGGCCCAACAAACGCAGCCAAGGTAACACCAGCACAAGAGACCAGCTGTGCAAACAGAGAAAGAGGTGAAAAATAGGGTTTTGAACGAAACCGGCGCAGACGCAAAAAGCTCCAGCAAAGAACCCAAGGCGACCGAGACACGGAATAAAAACGAGCAATGGACGTTGGTGAAAAATACAAGAAAACTCAGCAAGACGGCAAGGAAACTGTCCAGGCCTGACGCGGTTATCATTTCGAAAACTAGCGAAATGACGTATGCGGATATTATCCGGCAAATGAAGCTACGACCAGATATGAAAGAAATAGGCGAGAGCGTAAACCGAATCACAACAACAGCGAAAGGAGATTTGCTTGTCCAACTCCGTGATAAATCTGGTCAGATGGCGAATGAATTCAAAGAACGAGCGTCAGCAGTGCTTAAAGATGCCGCAAATGTTAGGATCCTGAGCCACACAGTGAATGTTGAAATCCGCGATGTGGATGTTGCCACAACAAAAGAAGATATTGC
The DNA here is from genome assembly GCA_963971545.1 of Philophylla caesio. NCBI lineage: Eukaryota > Metazoa > Arthropoda > Insecta > Diptera > Tephritidae > Philophylla > Philophylla caesio. The sequence continues at coordinate 32,521,776 of OZ020608.1, read as the reverse complement.
CAACGCAATAAAACAACAATTTCCAGAAGTGAATTACGGAAAACTGGTTGCTGTGAAGTCCTTGAAGCCGACACGAAATGGCACGCAAACTGCGACAGTAAGTGTGGCAGTCCGAGACACGAAAATCCTGGTGGAGGCGGGACGAATCCGTGTGGGCTGGGTTAACTGTCGAATACGGGAGCAGGTCAGTCCACTAAGGTGTTTCCGATGCCTCGACTTTGGACACATCGCTAGGCAGTGTAAATCGACAGAAGACCGTAGTGGCTCATGTTTGCGCTGCGGAGAGAAAGGCCACCTTGCCAAGCAGTGCACGGCAGAGCCCAAATGTGTCATCTGCAAATCAGGGACTGGCGTTTCACAGAGTCATCCCACGGGAAGCTTCAGATGTCCGGCGTATAAAAAAGCAGTAAACCAACTGAAGATATGATAAAATGCCTGCAAATAAATCTTAACCACTGTGAAGCGGCACAAGACCTCCTAAAACAGTTAGTCTTCGAGCAAAACATTGACCGAGGACAAAAGAAAGAAAGCTGCAGTCTGGGCATGCGGGGATCTCCCCTTTGAAGCCATTGGCAATAACCAAGAAGAAGGATTAATCTATGCGAAAATGGGGGGAATCCACCTCTATAGCTGCTACGCGCCCCCAAGCGAATCGCTCGAAAGCTATAAGAATATGCTAAGACGCCTGGCGTCCGATGCTGCCGGCAAAACACCAGTCATCATCGCCGGGGATTTCAACGCATGGGCAGTGGAATGGGGAAGCTCAAAAACAACCCCCAGAGGTCAGGCTCTACTTGAAGCCTTCACAAACCTAGACATCATACTGTTAAATAATGGAAGCAAAAACACTTACCAGAAAGGAACCGCGGGATCGATTATCGACCTGACGTTTTGCACCACGTCGTTATTCAACAGAATTAAATGGAAAGTCTCTGAGAGTGGTCACCTATAGTGACCACTTTGCGATATCCATCGAAATTAACCAACCGAGAAGCAACGCGCGAAAAACGAAAACTCTGAAAGTACAGAGCATCGGATGGAAAAGGAAATTGTTGGACAACAGTATGATAGAATATATGACAGAGCTGCTGCCAGACGCGCTCGACGGTAGAAATGAGAATACCGACAAATGTGCTAGTAAACTCATGAGGATGGTCAGCAATATCTGCGACGCATCAATGCCACGGAAAAGAAGTGGAAACAGAAGAGCCCCAGTCTACTGGTGGAACGAAGAAATCGCAAAACTGCGCTCTGAGTCTCTTAAACTGCGACGACAACATCAAAGGCAGAGAGCCAGGAATTCCCCTGAATACCTACGCCTCCAAACCGAATATAAGAGCAAGCGACGGGCTCAACGAAAAGCTATACAGCAAAGCAAACGTCAGGCCTTCCTAGAATTAATAAAGGACGTTGACGACAACCCCTGGGGCAGTGGCTATAACATTGTGCTAAGAAAATTGAAAGGGAGCAAGGCCAAGCCACCCATGTGTCCCACAATAATGAAGCGGATAGTTTTTGGGCTCTTTCCACAGCAAGGCGTACACCAAGCGCCGCAAGCATTCGCGTTAGAAATTTCGGAACTCCCGCCAGTAACAAAGGAAGAACTGCTCGCTGCTACTGCAAAAATAAAAAGCAAAAAGTCACCAGGCATGGACGGCATTCCAAATGGGATTCTGAAATACATTATTAAGAAGAAAACAGAACTCTTTTGTGGATTATATACGAAGTGCATCAAAAAAGGCATTTTCCCAAAGGAATGGAAGCGATAACGGCTAGTCTTACTGCCCAAAGGCAACAAGCCACCGGAAGAACCATCGTCATATAGGCCCCTGTGCATGCTGGACAGTGCAGGCAAAATACTCGAAGCAATAATCTGCGCGTGGATTCAAAAAATCACGGAAGGTGATCAGGGCCTTTAAAGGTGGCAATATGGCTTCCGGAAGAAGCGTTCAACTGTCGATGCAATATCGGCCGTTTGTGAGATAGCGCGAAAAGCCCTCGAAGGCAAGAGATGGTTTGAAGGAGCAAAGCAGTACTGTGCTGTAATCACGTTGGACGTAAAAAACGCTTTCAATTCTGCCAACTGGAGCCGAATAATAACTGCGATCATGGCAATGAATATTCCACACTATTTAATTCGAGTAATGAATAACTATTTCAGCGAAAGAGAGCTCTTCTACGACACCAACGAAGGACCAAAAAAGTACCATGTTACTGGAGGTGTGCCCCAGGGGTCAGTCCTTGGACCGCTTCTTTGGAATATAATGTATGATGGCATCCTGAGAATAGAAAAAGCAGAAGGAGTGTCGATTATAGGATACGCTGATGATATCGCAATCGTAGTTGTCGCAAAACACTTAGTAGACGTGTCACGCATGTGCATCGACACCATAGCCTCTGCCAAAACTTGGCTTCAAACAGCAGGACTGGAGCTAACGGAACATAAGACCGAAGCGCTACTAATGACCAGCCGGAAAAGAGTAGAAAACATCCAAATAAGAATAGGAGGCCACACTGTAGATTCCAGCCCAACCATCAAATATCTCGGTGTCATACTCGACCGCCGTCTGAGCTTCAAGGATCATCTTAATTATGCCAGCAAGAAGGCGAGAAAAGTCAGCACAGCACTAGCAAGACTCATGCCAAATATAGGAGGTCCGAAACAACATAGAAGGAAACTGCTTCCGTCGGTCAGTTCGTCCATCCTGATGTACGCAGCCCCAGTATGGGAAATCGCTACCTCTGTAACCTCATATATGAGAGCACAAGCTTCAGTGCACAGACTATCGTCTTTAAGAGTATGCTGCGCGTTCGGGACAGTGTCAGATGAAGCAGCAAATTTGCTAGCTGGAAGATGTCCGATGGACATATGCGCCAGAGCTGCAGCAGAGATTAAGTGCAGTCCAAGTGAACGCAGCAAAATAATGCAACAGAGCATCGACGAGTGGCAAAACAGGTGGGACTCGTCCTCGAAAGGTCGATGGACAAAGAAATTGATCCCAAATGTAGGTGAAAAGAAAACACGGAGATACTGATTTTTACCTAACGCAGTTCCTCACCGGGCATGGCTGCCTTCGCCAATACTTACATAAGTTTAAACATGCCGATCATCCCCACTGCCTACATTGCGATGAGAAAACAGAAAACGCAGAGCACATACTAATGGAATGCCACAGATTTGACAATGAACGCTACCACCTGGAACAATGTATAGGCGGGGCCGTGACCCCCGAGGGCTTGCTGAAAGCAATGTTGACTGAAGAAAACGTATGGAAAAAGTGTGCAGATATTATCACGGCGGTAATGAAACGGTTAAGAATAGACGAGCGCAACGCGAGTCGCGCAAACTAAGAACGCACGCTGAGTGAAGACGAAGAATAACGTCCAGTGCCTGCCCTGCGAAGTAATATCGGAATTGGTAGTCCCGCAGGGGTGCCACAGGCCCAGCGTACGAAGGTTGGGTTTAGTCCGTAGGTGCCAGGAGGCAAATCGGGCATGCGGGCAGTACGGGCTGCTCGTATCTATGAAGATTCCTCCTCCCTGGTCGTAACCGAAAAAAAAAAAAGAAGGAGGCTGTGTCAGAGACACGGCCATTAAGTTTAACGTAGAATACGCCATCCGATAAGACAGAAAACATATGTATAATGATAATTTATAATGATAAATAATGCAAGCAAATGAATTTCTTTATTTGATAGTTACTTTTGATGATATACATAAGCTTATGATAGGAAAATAGGATAAAAATGTTTTTAAATTATCAATTAAATTTCTCGCAAAAACGAAGTCAATGGTAGTTATCAATAGTAAAGATAAATGATAAATAACAGACCCAAATCTATTTGATTATTTGAAAGTTACTTTTGAGAATATAGGCTTATGATGGGAAAAATAGGATAAATATGTTTTTAAATTAACATTTAAATTTCTCGCAAAAACTAAGTCAATGGTTGTGTTATCAATAGTTGTGGGAGCATCATTTCGAATATAATCCAAATTAAACGTATCGCTCATAAATTTCGCCAATCTAGTATTTGAAGTGATTTCTGTGTTAAAATCACCACCAATAAGCAGTAGTTGGCAGCGCTTTCTCTGCCTTTACTCTGCAATACAAAGAAAGGGCTGCACGAGTACATTTAAATCGCCCAACAGCAAACACTCAACCAAACACCACACACATATTTGTGTGCATGTGTTTATACAATTTTCATTTGAGAAATTTAAATATTAGGAAGATATCAACCAACATGAAATGTATGTCAAACGAAAGCTAACATCTTCATTTGACTACAAAAAAAAAAAAAAAAATTAACCGAGCCGTTTCCTTATAATTAAAGAAATAGAGATTACAACAATAAAAACCTGACATGGGTGCCCATACCGTAAGGTAAGACGTATTCTACGCCAAAAAAAAACCATTCCACACTACTAGAACATATACGCATTTTGAAAAATACAGAAAACTCCTTAGAAATTGAGGAAATTACGATTAAGGCTATTGGTTTTTATAATAATTCCATTCATAGCTCGACCAATGTAAAACCGATGGACTTTATCAATAAAAATAATATTGATTTTGAAAAAATTAAAAACTATACTCACAAAAGAAAAAAACAAGCTATAGAAAAAATAAAAAACTAAAAGAGAAAACGTGCCAAATTTTGAAAACAACAAAGTTTAAATTAAAAACCCTCTTGCTGATAGAAACAAAATTGCCAAGAGATTCGTAAAATTGCCAAACAGTTACCCAAACAAAATTGACATAGCTCAAATTAAAAGGCCACATAAAAACTTATAAATATTACATATTATATAGTCAAAGGATGGAAAACATGTAAATACTTTTATTACTTGTAAATATTCTTATATATTTAATGGATGGAAAAACATGTAAATACTTTTATTACTTGTAAATATTCTTATATATTTAATGGATGAAAAAACTTGTAAATACTTTTATTTCTACTTTACGTAAATATGTTCATATGTCCAAAGATTAAATGGGAAAACTAAGTTAAAACCTGACTACAAACATAAGATTGTTATCGTGGCGTCGTATATTTAAATTTTTTTTGTATGTAATGTTTAAGCATTTTCCGATTTGTCAAAGTTCTAAATTTCTTAAGGAAATAATATTAAATTCGGATATCTAATATTTTGAACTATATATAATGCTCAGGCATTTATCGATTTATAAGTTAACGCAAAGTACAAAGCCTAAAAATTTAAAGAAGTAAAATTACTGTTACGCTAAAAGATTGAAGATGTAAAATTTGAAGTTGTAAATTCGCAGGGATGCGAATTCATTATCGGAGGGCGAGTTATTTACGCTCATTAACATACTCATTATGAGTCATAGTTCTTACTTACTTATCGCTCACACTCTCTCCACTCAATTATTATTTGCAACTATAAGTTAGTCAGTCGTTAGCAAACAGCATATATCAAAACTACGCTTATAGCACCGGCTAAACCATATGTTTTATGTAACATAATATTTTAAGTATCGTTAATAAAAACTGTGATTATGTATTAAACATAATAGAAAAGGAAAACGAAATCGACTTTATTTTATTATTCAAATAAAAAAGGAACGTTTCAAAACAAAAAAGGTTTACTTGTTTCAATTAACTAAATTGAAGTAAATCCAAATCTCACGTGTGTATAGGTGTGTGTAAAAGCAATATGTGTTTAAGGCCATGCCACATAAGACTTCTGCTTCGCTTTACGTCAGAGTTTAGCTTTGACAGCAAAGATGAATACATGCAATTATACGGAATTTCCCACATAAGCAACACCGTCGCCAAAGCGAAGCGAAATCTTGGGCAACTCTCATCTTTTCGCTGACTTTGACAGTTCGCTCATTACCAATTTCGTTTATTTCTGACATTTGTCGGTTAACGGTCGACGTAAATTTTAAAATTTTCCTACAAAATCAAGGTAAATATAAAATTTAACTGAAATAAATGCTGAGTACACAGTTTTTTTTACTTTTAGCAAAAGAAATGGAGGAAAAGCTAATCGAAGCGGTGAAAGTGCAGCCAAGCATCTTCGACAAAAGCTCCCACCTATTCCGGAATAAATACCTAATGGATCGGGCATGGCAGGCAGTTGCGGCTTTTGTAGGAGTTTCTGGTACGTGTATTTTATTGTACATATGTATATAAATATATTTATGTATATATGTGATGATTTACTAAAGGCTTTTTCTTTTATAACAGAGGAGCATTGCAGAGCACGGTGGAAATCACTTCGTGACCGGTTCGTGTGGGAGGTGGCAGCAAATCGTCCACGCTCAGGAGATGCTGCAGGCGAGAAGCCGGAGTGGTGCTACGCTTCCTAACAAAACACGTTGCGCCAAGAAAGTAAGCTAAATACACACTTACCTACATATTAGTTGTATGCATTTTTTTTTTTTTTTTTTTTTTTTTTTTTTTTAGAGGTGGCACAAAGCATTGAAAGCCGAAGTGTGGGACTTGCCTTTCGGCTCACCGCACTAAAAACCCACCCCTGCTCCGTTTCCCTCGCTCCGTGGAACTACCGTTAGGTATTACTTCGCGGAGGGGGAGCGGCCTATTGCCTTTCTATGAATTTCTGCGGAGTTGCTCCGCTTGACGCAGTTTAATTAGGATTTTGTTCGCTAAATTGCAAACAACAGACCAATTTTCTTTGGACTCGAGCATAGTATCTACTAGATTTTTAACCGAAAGCGATTTCCCTAACTTCGTGTTCGAGTCATCCCTTTCTATTGCAAACCGCGGACAGACGAAAAAACAGTGTTCGGCGTCTTCGACCACCTGATTTGCACAAAAGGTGCAATAGGGGTCATCGTCGTGTTTGAACCTGTGCAAATAAGACTTGAAACAACCATGTCCCGTAAGAATTTGGGTTAGGTGGAAATCAACTTCGCCATGTCGCCTATCTAGCCATTTCTCCAGACTGGGAATCAACCTAAATGTCCACCGTCCCTTACCAGCTACACTCCACCGCCTCTGCCAACCCCGCAGGCAACTCTGCCTCGCCGCTTCTCGTCTTACTTTATTTGTCGGGGGTGCCACAACCTCTTTCGCCAAAATCTCTATTGGACAGAGCCCTGCCACTACCAGAGCTGCTTCTTCCGACGTTGTTCTGAACGCGCTGCACACCCTGATCGCGCAAAGGCGATATAATGATCTGATCTCGCGTGCGTACGAAGTCTTTTCGAGCGCACTCGACCAAATTGGTGCACCGTACAGAAGTACAGACCGTATCACGCTTGCATATAGCTGCCTGCTTTGTTGCTTAGGGCCTCTTTTATTCACCATGAGTCGTGAAAGCGCCGCTGCAACTTTTTCTGCTTTCTCAACTGCACATTCTAAATGAGGCTTAAATATTAACCTAGCGTCGAAAATTATGCCTAAATATTTGAGGGTAGGTTTCGAGACAATTTCATGTCCTCCAACTTTGATTTTGATGACTTCACGAGCTTTTCTGCTACTTATTAATACTGCCTCTGTTTTTTGTTGGGCTAACTGGAGGCCGGAATCTTCGAGCCATGTCTGAACTCGCTTAATTGTTAAGTTTGCTCTTTGCTCCACATCTTTTAGATGCTTGGCCACGATTATTAGAGCTATATCATCCGCAAAACCGATAATTTTCGCACCCTCGGGTATTTGCAGACGCAGAATGCCATCATACATTATATTCCAGAGTAATGGACCCAGAACAGATCCTTGTGGCACTCCTCCGGAAGTGTTGCATTGCTTGGTGCCTTCGTCTGTTTCATATGTAAGTACTCTATCTTCTAGATAGTTGCTTAATATTTTCCGCAGATATATCGGCACTTTAAAACCGCGGAGAGCTTCAGCTATTTTCTTCCAGCTTGCGGAATTGAACGCATTTTTAATATCTAGCGTGATTACCAGGCAATATTCTTTTGATCCACCTTTCCACCTTTTTCCACTGATTGCTTCTTCTGCTATTCTCTTTACCAGCATAGCCGCATCTAAGGTTGATCGCCCTTTTCTAAATCCGAACTGCGCTTCTGAGAGGTTTCCACCTTTTGCAATTTCATTTATCAGCCTGTTGCTAATAATTCGTTCAAGCAGTTTACCGGCTGTGTCCAGCATGCAAATTGGACGATACGCTGTAGGGTCCCCTGGGGGTTTCCCAGCCTTAGGTAAGAGTACCAGTCGTTGGCGCTTCCATATTGGTGGAAATATACCGTCTTTTAAACATTCGTTATATGTGAGAACAAGGGCTTCTATGTTGGTATTAGCAACTAGCTTTAAAATGCGATTTGGGACGAGATCTGGACCTGGTGCCTTTTTGTCCTTTAAACTTTTAACGGCCAATAGAACCTCTTCTGCTGTGATCGCAGGTGTCTCATTTATTATAGGGGGAAATTTTTCCCGCTCAAATGGCGGTTGGGTTGGAAATAGAACACTCACTATTGTTTTAAGCTTTTTAGGGCATGTTATCTGCGGTTGAATTGATTTCTGTAGCTTTTTGGTCACGATTTTGTATGCTAAGCCCCAAGGGTCTTTATCTGCGTTGTCACATAAACTTCGAAAGCAGTTAATCTTACTAGCTTTTATTGCCTTTTTCAGTGTAGTTCGTTTTTCTTTGTACATATTTTGCTGCTCTGTAAAGTTTACACTACGACTTCTGGCCCTCTGGTAGTTTCGCCTTGCTCTATTGCATTGCCGGCGCAGATCCGCAATGTCCTCGCTCCACCAGTACACTGGTGCTCGTCTGGACGAAACAGACTTTTTTCTCATAGAGGCGTCGCAAGCTTCTTTAATACTATGCATTAAATGATTTGCCGTGTTTATCGCTCCTTGTGGTAGCATTATGTCTGTTATCATTACCTTAAGTGCTTCTTCATCGAGCGTATGCAACTTCCAGCCAACTAATTTCGCCCTTTTGTTGTTTTCTACCCCTACTTTATCTTTTATCGAGAATATTATTGCCTGATGGTCGCTGTGAGTATAATCTTCGCACACTTCCCATGACGCTCTTCGGAAGAGTGTTTTACTTACGAAAGTAAGGTCAATTATGGACCCCCTTCCATCTCTTTGGAAGGTAAGTTTATCGCCTGTGTTTAACAGAGCTAATTCTAACGATGATAGAGCCGTGAGCAGTGCCCTTCCTTTAGCATTTGTCCAACGGCTGCCCCATTCTCGGGCCCATGCATTGAAGTCGCCGGCAATAACGACTGATGATCTGGCTCTTGCGTCGTCAACCAGATTGTCTAGGACGTTTTCAAATTCAGCAAGATTAAAACTAGGTGGTATATAGCAGCTGTATAAAACAATATCCGACACTCGGACGCAGACAAAACCTGTTTCCACCTTTAGTTGCTCAATCACAACTGGCCTTTTGGCGCAGCTCCATACAGCTGATTTTTGGTTTGCGTCGCTAACCCACAGTGGGGCATTTCCAACCTTATACGGTTCGCTTAATATGGCTATGTCAATATTTTTTTCTATTACCGTCTGCCCCAGAAGCTCTTGCGCAGCTTTGCAATGATTTAAATTTAGTTGCAGCAGTTTCATTGTGTTCGGGCTTTTTTTAACGCCTCCAAATAGTAGGGACATTCTCTGCCACCAGTTCTGTGCTTCACTTGGGGTGAGTTTCTTCGTGAGCATATTGCGCATTTCACTTCCTTTTTGCATTCTACTGCTTTGTGATTTGTCTCTCCGCAGTTGAAGCATGCATTCTTTAGATCAAACGCACTCTTGCAATTTCTAGCAAGGTGGCCAAACTCTAGACATTTAAACTGGGCTTCGCCAGTTGAAGTATTAGATCTCCACCAGCCGTTTTTCGTACTTTTGATATCATACTTCCAACATCTTTCAGTTGTGGGTCGCTTTTTACAGCTTTGAGTACATCTGCATATGTTCCCCCGCTATTACTCTTTATAATAAGCGCATCTGGGCGTACCGCCTTCTTATTCTTCTTTGTTTTGGGCAGTACAGTCTTCCATTGTGGTTCTTTATGGGGACTTGATGGTATAAGAGGGCCAACATCTTTGTTTTTTATCTTAATAGATGCCGCTGCTTTATTTTGCTGCAATGGTTTTTTGCCGCTTTCTTCATATTTAGCCTTGCCCGTGGTGGCTTTCGGGGTTTTTGTGAGGCAACATTTATCATATCCGTTGGGTTATCAACGACCTTGCCATATAAGATGGACAGCTCCGAAATAATGTCCCGCATCTGTTGGTTGACTGATCTTCTTTTGCCATCATCCATCATAACGTTGAGCTCACGTATTTTCTCTCCTAGCGTGAGCCATGCAGGACGTTGCAATCTAGCGGAGGCATGTTCGATACCCGGAGGAGATGGCAGAAGCTTCGGTGGCGAGTACAACAGCCTGGGACGCTTCGCAAGTGGGTTACCCTCATCTGACGCAGTTTTCCCTGATATGGCTATGCCTACGGCCTCTGAGATATTTCGCCCTGGAGGGGGCGACCTAGTAACACTCATAGCTTTATTGATATTACTCGTTTTATTTTTTTTATATTTATATTTATATATATATTTTTTTATTTTTGTTTTATTATTTTTTATTTTATTTATTTACTTCTTTATATATTTAATTTAAGTGTTTTTCCTTTATTATTATTTTGTTAATATTATTATTATTTATATTTTATGATTCTATTCTATTTTGTATGTGTTTTGTGTAATACTATTTTATTTTTATTTTTTTTATATTTATGTCCTGCCCTAATGAGCTATTTCTTAACAACCTTGCTAGAATCACTACCCTACTACAGTGCCTTCGCAACTGCAAGGTTTGCTACTTCACTAACAGCTGTTCCTGCTTTGGAAGACAAGCTCAGCTGTATTTGACAATTAATCAGAACACGTTCAACTCTTACCTGTCTCGTTCACTTAAAAAAAAAAAAAACCTCACAAAAGTAAACTTTTCGCGCGAATTTACGAAAAAAGAAAAAAAAAGTATGAATAGAATTTTAAGAACCGCGAAACTAATGGTTTTCCCGTCGAAAACTAGTGTCACCGACTCTCGGATAGCCAAAAAGGACTACCAGGCACTTCTCGCGTATGTTGTGTGGCGAAGCCCCACTTTACACTTCCTATTTCTACTAAAACTTTGTATTTTTTACAGATCAATCTGAACAACGACTATCTATCTGAACACATGCACATCTATGTAGTTGTATGCATATACACACTCGTACGTTGACACATTTTTGTAATAATAGAATAATAGTGGTATTTTAGAGTAGTTGTCTTTCTTTATACTAAAACCTGTATACTAATCTGTTGTATTATATCTCAAAACTATTCGTACATACATAAGTATATCCTAAAACTAAAAACATCTATCTAAAACTCCCACTGTTCTCTTCATACAAATAATATAAATAAACAGCAACACGCAGTTAGATATTTTCAGTCATGTGCATGCAAATGACCAAGGTCACATTGGCCGTTAAGTGCGTCTTAGGGAAAACCCTTGAGAAGTATGTTTTGTTTTCCTTCCTTAGGAAATTAATAAAATTATGTATACTGGATGCTTGAAAATATATAAACAATGGTACCTAGGCACCCCAAAGTATGTATATACATACATATGTATGTACATTCGCCTAGGCAAATATGTATGTATGGATATGCGTGTTGCTGTTTAAAAGAATTAACAAGTAGTTAATAACTATGTATGCTATTATACGCATTTTTTCTTCTTTTCTTTACAGAACTGTAACAAATTTGATGTTTGATGATGAACAGCCATCGTGCAGCAACTCTTCACAAACGCCGGAGATAGACGGTGGCGAAACGATGGAGGATTTGGTAGAGGTGATTGAAGAGTCACCATATTCAAGCACTCCTGCAGGAAGGAAGCGAAAGCTCTTCGACGAATCTCACGAGCGGTTCGATCGGTTGTGTGGAACTATAGAGTCTGTTATTGCCAAGAAAGTTTCATACACCGAGTCGGAAAATAGCGCCTTCCTGCAGATGCTGGACGAGTGCTTGCAAAAGAAGCCCGAACACGTGCGCGATAGGCTCAAAATTGAGCTTCTCAACCACGCGTACAACAGCAACTAAAAGTGTCTTTTTTTCTAGCATTGTATATATGTATTTATCTTTTTTGTTTTGTTTTTATGTATATAAGTAAATCAACACGGTAAGTCTGTGGTTTAATTATTTATTTCCCTTGCTATGCAAGCCAGCCGATAATGCCGAGCGAGTCAATACAACTGAATTGCGGTGTCTGCACCTGAATGCCTAGTTCCCTAACTACCAACACCTCACGTAGACTGCCGCGTGACTCTTTTTAGCTGAGTCGGCGATTCCCACGATTTCGGACTGCTGGCATGCGCTTCCGTTGTTGTGTCTGCGTTACCTGAGCTGCGCATTTTATTTGTTTCAGTTGTTGTTGGTTCATTTGAAGTCGCCTACTATGGTATGTTAACTATTCCCCCGCTAGAAGAGGAGACGTCCACGGATTCCTTAAGAACGCTGTCCAATATTGCGATACTAACATTGCGCTTCCGGCGATTGTTGATTATGTAAGCTAATATGGCAAATACAAAAAAAGCAATTGTAACGGCGTAAGCTATAAGCCATTGAGATGATTGTGCTTCAACAAATCCCCTCAATGATGCAATATGTCGCAGATTCTTTTGGTTTATGTTGTGCAGGTATGGAAGTGACAAGAATGTTGTATGATTTGTTAGGTTCAGAAATTGTGCGGGTACGGCCTCAGGATACAAGCGTACCATCTTCCGCCAGTTCGTGTATGTTGTGCCATTAATGGTTACATTCTCTGTAAACTGTATCACAAATGTTCCATTCAAAATTACTGGTAGGGAATCTTTTTCGCGAACTTCAATCAATTTATCGTTAATAACGACTGGGCCTTCGTCAATTTCCTCCACCGGGTCGATATGGTCAGCTGTAATAGTCTGGCAGGATGCTGGTCGTTGGCTTAACAAGTTTAAAACACAAGAGCTATTTACATTTGATAATTGACAAAATATAGTTGATACTGAGTTTTTACACTTTTCAAGCTGTTGATATTTGTTGTTACATTTTGACACTATACTAGTCTCTATTATAATTGATTTGGAATCTTTTACAACCGGCTTAATTTTAAATTTCTTACAATTCTGTTTCACAATTGGGTATTTAATTACGAAATAAATGTTTTCATGGTCTTGTAAAATTTTCAATTTTGACACTGTTAGTAAATCGCTTATTGTTATATCTGTAGAGTGCTCGGTGGTTAGTAAGTTCTTAACCGCATCACTATTTAACAACATTGGATTAATTAATTGTATCTTACTTGTCGTCTATTACTGCTCTGTTTGTTGCTGATATCAAATCAAAAAGGTATCCAGTATCGAGTTCATGTTTTTTCGTTATACTAATTATTTTGTTTACGGTGTCAGTTAGCTGGTTATAAGGTTGCTTTTAATTTCTTGCAGATATTTTGATGACGCGAAATGAATTATGTCGATGGGCCGTTGTCCTGTCACGGAGTGTATTGTCCTGTTGTATTTGTAAGTCGCGAGTAGGATAAGATCGTTCGTGTCATTTAGTCCCTGGCTTAGTTTGATACACCGACTGATTTCTGAAAGAGTTCCGTGAAATCGTTCTATCTGTCCATTCGTTGTACTATGGTGCGGGGGTGTCGTAAATATTGAACTATTAAAATGGTCTTTTAGCAGTGACTTTCTTGTGTTAGAATTTAGTGATTTTTCATTATCACATACAATATTCTGAGTGTTTTTAAAAAAATTCATAATGCGGATCAAGGGTTCCTTTATATCGACTATTGACCTAGAGGGAATTGACTGAACTATGGCAAATTTCGAAAATTTGTCGATACAAGTTAAATAGTGTTTCTCATCGGTGGAAAAAATATCTACATGCAGGATTTGTCCGGGTTTGCTAGGGATTGGCGTCCGCCCCATTTCAGGGCTTGGCGGGTGGCGCTGATATTTCGCTTCTGCGTCAGCCTAGCTGTCAATGCGTCCACTGTCGATTGGAATTCTCGTCTCGTTTGTTCTGTTGCGGCACCTATTAAAGCGCGAATGCTATTTTCGTCCATGTCGAGTCACTTTGTTATAATGTTATAATATAACTTTTCTAAGAGGTCTTTCTTTTATATCTTTCCTAACTTAATTTTATGGAGCACTCTACTTACAGGTTCATGCTACTCTAGACTCTAATTAATATTCCCGTCTTCCAGTTCCTTTGGTCAGCCAGGTGGAGAGGGAGTTGATTGTTGTTTTAATTTTATGATTTGATGATTCTTTCCTTGTTTTTAGCCTTCAGCTAAATGTCCTTGATTTAACACTGTTAGTGGTCAAACTACGGCTATACGGCCTTTTTTTATTCAAACACTTTAATTTAGTTTTTGTTCGTGTTCACTTTTGGCTATACGGCCTTTTTTATTCAAACACTTTAATTTAGTTTTTGTCCGTGTTCACTTTTGGCTATACGGCCTTTTTTATTCAAACACTTTAATTTAGTTTTTGTTCGTGTTCACTTTTGGCTATACGGCCTTTTTTTATTTGAACACTGCCCTGGGTCCGGGCACACGGCCACGATACTTTAATATTAAATACGCGTGGCCCCACGTTGGGCGCCAGTAAATCAAACACGGTAAGTCTGTGGTTTAATTATTTATTTCCCTTGCTATGCAAGGGCAGCCGATAATGCCGAGCGAGTCAATACACCTGAATTGCGGTGTCTGCACCTGAATGCCTAGTTCCCTAACTACCAACACCTCACGTAGACTGCCGCGTGACTCTTTTTAGCTGAGTCGGCGATTCCCACGATTTCGGACTGCTGGCATGCGCTTCCGTTGTTGTGTCTGCGTTACCTGAGCTGCGCATTTTATTTGTTTCAGTTGTTGTTGGTTCATTTGAAGTCGCCTACTATGGTATGTTAACTTATATTTATATAAATTAAGTATTTATGTACCTAAATACGTACCTGTTAAAAAATAAATGGACTGAATTATTTATAAATTGTAATTCTTATTCTTCAGAAATATAGGTAGTGATTTGTTACACTGGTTTTGCTCAACATAAATATCTAATTTGTGTTTACATATAGTTTTCGTTTTTCTTGCAGGCAATGCGGCTTACAAATGCGTATGAATGTATGTACATATGTACGTAGTGTTATCGACAAAAAATTTATACAACTCGATCACTCTAAATGATCTAGCTATACTACATATGTACATACGTATATTATACTACATACATACATACGTATACTCGTATGCTTGTACATGCACATAACTTATATTCACATATTAACCACTGTTGATTGTTTGCTTGATCATTGCTTTGTAAATTACATATTTATTTATACCTATGTACCTACATATGTAAATACCATTTCTTATTATACATATGTTTACGATATATGTACCTATTGTTATAGTTGAAATGACCTAAATGTAATGTCACGCCAGATTTCTACTATATTTAGTATAAATATGGGTTGTATGAGCTTCTTATGTTACAGTTGTAAAAGAGAAGGTTGAAATACAATTAATTTTTAAGCGTGATTCCACATGCTACGGAAACTTGTGTTTTTTTTAACTTTAACTATAGACAACTGCGGCGCGAAATGTTGAGCGCAACATGTATGTAGGTATACGTATTAATAAACAAATGTACATACATATCGGCGTTCGTATGGAAGAGTAGCTTAACAATTAAGTAATCGCAAAAAGATGACCTTACATTTACATAAATATGTATATTCATGTGCAGTTACATATACATGCACTTCCATTATAGGTTCACTACTTGCATATTTGCATGATTTTAGATCTATATTATACAAATAAATTCGATTTTAAAAAAATGTTTAATGAAACTTGAACTAAATTTGATTAATTGTATACATATCTCTGTATAAGCACTCATGTGTTAGGTATGTACATACATATGTATGTACAAATGTACATTCTAATACATATATAAAATAATTTAGCGGACATCGTTAAAATACAGGAGTTTATGTCAACAATGCCGGTTGCCCGGCGCAAAGCCAGGTAGCC
Source organism: Philophylla caesio (assembly GCA_963971545.1). Lineage (NCBI taxonomy): Eukaryota > Metazoa > Arthropoda > Insecta > Diptera > Tephritidae > Philophylla > Philophylla caesio. Next base: position 32,505,738 of record OZ020608.1, on the reverse strand, counting down.
AGCGGCATTACCAGAGAACAGCGTCTTAAAAATATCAAACTCTTTAAAGTAGGCGTAACGTATTTTAGTGTGGAAATAGGTTTTTGGAGAATGGAGGGAGGTTCGTTAAAAGAAGAGTCTGTAAGGGACAAAAAAACTGAAATGATAATGAGAATACATAAATCTCGATCAAATGGCAAACGTAATCCTAAATGCGAAAAAATGTAAAATTGTATATTAAATATGTTTATATACATATATGTATGTATATAAGTATATTGAAATTAGTATTTACAAACCTGGATATGGTCGCATGATAAAATTTTTTAGCGGAAACGCAGCGTCACCAACCATAAAATGGGGGAATTTTATGTCCTTCCCAGGCAGATAGTCGTCCTCCTGTAGATCCAGTGTGCCATTCAATAATCGCTGCCCAAAGCCGGAATTCCAAAATACTCCGCCATCACTTTGAGAACCATATGCCCCGATATCGACGGTCGTAAAAGTATAATTCGCGTCACAAGTCGCCAGGAGCACAATGGAGTAATTGCCCTTATAATATATAAAAAGCCGGAATTGGGGGGGCATGATATCGTTATATGATTTCCGTCTACTGCACCAACGCAATTCGGAAAATTCCACATATTATTGAAATCAATCGCAATACGCTTCCACTCGTATTTATTTGGAACTGATAGATAGATGCCCCCCAATTCCTTTCAAATTGCTTCACGCACCTCGCTTATGATAGCTGCTACAGTGGAGCGGCCCATTTTAAATGCCGTGGCAAGTGTTTGCTTGCTGTCTCCGTGAGCCAGATACCTATAAATGCAATGAATAGTGTATAGATGTTTTATTAAATGAATTTTAGGTCACTTACGTTAATGTTAAAAAAAGTCGGCACTGTGATGATATCGACGGCCTGTTGGATATTTTTGTGAGACGTTGCTGCAATAGTTGATGCAACAGGTTTAAAGCCTCACAATTCATTCGAACACTCTTCTTAAATTGCTCCGGATCTCGCTGAAACATTTTGTCGAAAGCAGCCGCGAACAGGCCCGCCTTGTCACGATCTTGATACAATTCCCTTACCCACATTTTCCGCCTTGATATGTTTTTTAAACATAATAAGGCTTCGTGAAGTAAAAGAACTATCAACAAAACGGGAAATGTTTAGTATAGTGCCGCATAAAAATGGGGTGGTGGGCGGTGAAGGAGGGGGCGTGACACCCCTCCAAGCACACCGTTAGAAAGGGGAAAGAATAAACTTTTAAATAAGCCCTCATTGGTTCCTCTAGACCCTAGGTGAGGTCCTAGCGAAGCCTTTAAAAATGGGCAAAAATTCAACTTATTGCATACAAAATCGACACAAAGTTACCCAGCAAACATTTTTTTGTTAAACTCCGGACAATTTGTGGGTTCATGACATATGTTATAAATGATGTATTAATTTTTTGTAAAAAGCGCCGCAGGCGAAAATTTATAATAAAAAATCGCGCGATTTTTAATTACAAATTTTGAATATATTACGAAATATTTATTTATTTGTGAAAAGCGCCGCAGTCGAAAATTTGTAATAAAAAATCGCGCGATTTAAAATTACCAATTTTGAATATATTGCGAAATATTTATTTATTTGTGAAAAGCGCCGCAGGCGAAAATTTATTACAAGGTATTGATTTAGTTAAGAAAACCGCCACATGCCTTAATTGTGTATTGCAGAACTCTTTTCAGCGTACTTTTAGGTTACTGGGTTATATCAATTTGCTCTGTTTTCTCTTTCGCTCGTTGTTTTTAGTAGTTTGACAGATGCATTTGGCATTATATTAAGTTTTTTGTGCGGGGCTTAAATATGCAACTTTTTATTTAATAATTGCGAAGTATTTGTTGATTCTAAAAACGTTGAAAATTGATAGCACAATGTATTAATAATGTGTATGTGCCAAAATGAATACACTAGTGGCTCTATATTAAGTGCAGTGAATGAAAATCAAACACTCTATATGTGAAAAATGCCAAAAAAAGAGCATTTTCAAAGTTAAATTCTGATAAAATTTGTGGACGGATTTTTGCAAAATGATAGTTAAACAAAAGTTTATTTTGTTGTTTATCTATGTGCATTTGAATTTTTCAATTTGATATACGCGTTTAGCCACAGTAAACCAAATTTATGCGGCACTATACTAAACCCTACCCAACAAAACTTCCATAATGTCCATAATTATGCCGAATGTATGTAAATACGTTTATAAAGTTCCGCGCGATTTTTACAACTCACAATAAACAAACGAAACGTATGTATTGTCAAAGTTTTATTGTGGCATACCTTTTGCGTTTATCGCTTTTCTGACAAAGTTACAAATGTCACGTAAAGCGAAGCAAGTCTTATGTGGCATGGCCTTTAGCTCTTCTGTCACAACCTAGCTTGGATGCGTGTGTTGCTCTAGGCCTCTGCTTAAAATTGAATGCTGCTTACTTATGTTTGCGATATCACTCTCCCTTGTTCTGCTAACGTCGCTCGATGCTTGATAATACACCACAGCTAAAATTTCCGCTTACGTGCGATCGCCGCTCGAACTCTTCGTTTTTGCGCTCTCGTAGCGCCGAATAAATGTTCTTCAGTGTTCTCCGCTGCTGCGCACTCGTTGCATCCACAGCATCATCACAGGCCGCTCGCAGTAAAAGCAGCAGCGATCACGTTTGCGTTCTCAGCAGCTACTGCAGCGACCGCTACGTTATCTTTAAGGTTAGCTTAGGGCAGTTGTAGTTTATAAGTTTTAGTTCTAAGATTTGACTCAATAAAGTAAGTCATTTACAATTACTGGCGCGCAACGAAAAGCCAACTTACCTACACCTTTGGGATAATAAAGAACGAATAGCAACTTACCTACACCTTTGGGATAATAAAGGACGAATCGGAACTAGCAACTTACCTACACCTTTGGGATAATAAAGGGCGAATAGCAACCAGCACCCACAGGATAATAATTAAAATTACACCTAAGAGATACTACAACCAGGAATAATTAAAACCATGTAAGTGAGGTGCTCATATTCTATATCTATATCTATACATATTATAAAACAAAGTCTAAAATTTTGGAAAGAGCTAATCTCGGGCACTACCGAACGGATTGGGATGCAACTTTTTTAAATTAATGCTTGCAGTTAGCACTACAATGATAGCTACTTAAATTAAAAATTAGCCTATTCATTTCTGAAATATTTAAGTGTAAAGTTTTAAAAAAATTTTACACTAAATACAGCATTGCTACAACCGAATTTAAAATCAGTGTCGTAGCGGGTAGATGTGTAGTTGTGTGAGTAGTAAATCAACTGCTCTTCGTTACTACTTCGTTCGGCTATGCGCAGAGAGCTTTGACTTATACATACATATACATAAACAGAAAGCGCGTGGCGCCTCTCGCAACCGTTGCCAGCTAGTATTAAATAAATAATTAAAAATTAATATAAAAGCAATTTTGTGAGTGTTTTGAAAGATTTAAGAGTAGTGAAATAAGCAAAAATGAATGCGCAACAACTAAATGATATTGTTCAGGCTGCAGTGTCGGCAGCTTTATCTGAACAAAAAATAGATTTTGAGACTCAAATTGAAAGTTAAGGAAAAAATGTTCGCTAGTGAACTCGGATAATCCGGTTGAAACTTATAGTCAAGCTCAAATAATTGCAGGCGTTGAGTGTGTGGAGTCATTAGACGTGGTGAAATCTTTGCCTGAATTTGATGGGCAACAGAATAATTACGTTTCGTGGCGACAGGCGGCGCATATGGCCTACAAGGTATTTCAAAGTTTTGAAGGTAGTTCGAGGCCCTACCAAGCTTTGGCCATAATTCGAAATAAAATCAGAGGTCCTCCCGACAGCGAGTTGGCTTCATTTGGAACTGTGTTAAATTTTAAAGCAATTATTGGCCGCCTGGATTTTACGTACGCTGATAAGCGTCCGATTTACATAATCGATCAACAAGGTAGACTATCTGTTCTTCAATTCTTTGATGAAGTCGAGAAAAAACTAACATTGCTTACCAATAAAACGGTGATGACATATGACCGGAATTAAACTTCAACCATAAACGAAAAGTATAGGGGTAACGCCCTCCGCGTTTTCATTTCAGGTGACATTTTGTTTGCGTCTCGACCAAAAGATTTGCCATCAGCTCTTGCTTTGGCACAAGAACTGGATTCAAACCACGCTACATATTTGCCACAACATTTGCAAACAGAAACGATGAGGTCTCAAAGCAAAAGAGTTAACTTTGGAAACAAATTGAATAATGGTAGTCTACAAAAAACCCGTACTATTATAAGAATAGGGAACTGGCTAATGCCTTTGACCCTTCGAAAAAACTAGATCAGGCTGAACCAATGGATGTGGATGCTTCCACTAGAAGATTAGGAAATGCTAAGAATTTCCAAGGAAAAACTTATCAATCGCAGCAGTATAAGACTAGTACATCCCAAAACGCTAGGCATTACCAAACACAATCTAAGAGGCCTGCAGGTTCAGACCGAAATACCGGCCCCAAATTTCAAAGGGTAAATCATATGGTCAACGACAAGGACAAGGAGGAAAATTATAATAACTATAATAACATAGCACAGGGCGAGACCTCAGATATTAAAGAGGAGGATCAGGTGAATTTTTTAGGGAAAAGTCGGCCCTCCCATGGATCAGTAGAACCATAGGCGGAGCAAAGGAGAATATTAAGTTATTAGTGGACACAGGTACCGCAAAAAATTATATAAAAAAATTAGACGATCTTAAAGGGATCAACCTTTTTGGTTAAATCAATCCATGGATTTAATAAAATATCTGAAAAGTGTAAAATAAATATTTTCGGCGTCGATTCTGATTTTTTCATTTTGCCAAGTTTGGCAACTTTTGACTGTATAATTGGGCTTGACCTTTTAACAAGGGTTAATGCTAAAATAGACCTCAGTAAAAAATAAATCAAATATAACTTGGGTATTGAAAAACTTCTTTTCTTAGAGTGTGAATATGTAAATGTGTTAAAAATTCGAAAGGAAGAAATCCCAGAAGAGGTAAGGGAACAATCTATAAAGATGATTAAAAGCCAAAAGAAATCGTTTACAGATCCCAAGAAAAAACTTCCTTATAATACAAATATCGTGGCTATAATTCGTACTTCAGACCAAGACCCGACCCGGTCTACTCGAAATTGTATCCATACCCAATAGGGGTAGCAAATTTTGTAAATGAGGAAATAAAACAACTCCTAAACGATGGCATAATGAGACCATCTAGGTCACCTTATAACAATCCGGTACGGGTTGTTGATAAAAAGGGCACTGACGATAAAGGAAATAGAAAGAAGCGACTTGTTTTGGATTTTAGAAAGCTTAATGCAAAAACAATTGATAAGTTTCCCATTCCTAACGTTATGTTGATACTATCAAATTTAAGTAGGACGCAATTTTTCACAACCCTAGATCTTAAACCAGATATAATTAAAAGAAAAAGACAGAGAGAATACCGCATTTGCAGTAAATAATGGAAAATATGAATTTTGCCGTTTACCGGTTGGGCTCAAAAATGCACCTAGCATTTTTCAACGAGCCATCGATGAGGTTTTAAGAGAAAAAATAGGTAAATTCTGTCATGTTTATGTACATGATGTAATCATATTTTCGGAAACAAAAGAACAACACGTTCAGGATATCTAATGGGTATTAAAATCCCTTTGTGATGCAAACATGAGAGTTTCGATTGAAAAATCGAAATTTTTCAAAACGGAGGTCGAGTACTAGGGCTTTCTAGTGTCTAGTGGTGGTATAAGAACGTGCCCAGAAAAGGTTGAGGTGATTACAAATTATAAACAACCGACAAATCTATATTCGGTTAGGTCATTTCTTGGACTAGCCAGCTACTATAGGTGCTTTATAAAAGATTTTGCTACCATTGCAAGACCTTTAACGGATCTCCTTAAGGGAGAAAATGGTAAAATTAAAGCCAATCAATCAAGAAAAGTTCCAATTGAGTTAGATGCAAAGCAAATTCATGCATTCAATAAGTTAAAAGAAATTTTAATGTCCGAGGATGTGATTTTAAGATATCCAAATTTTGGTAAGGAATTTGATTTAACAACAGATGCTTCAGAATATGGTTGGGGCGTAGTCCTTCCTCAAAAGGGAAGGCCAATAACTATGATATCGAGAACTTTGAAAGACAGAGAGCTACACTTTGCAGCTAACGAAAAAGAATGACTTGCCATAGTATGGGCTTTAAAGAGTCTAAGGAATTATTTATATGGGGTAAAAAAATCTTAACATATTTACTGATCACCAGCCACTAACTTTTGCGGTTTCGGACAAAACACTAATGCAAAAATTAAAAGATGGAAAGCTTTCGTCGATGAACATAATGCAAAGTTGGAATATAAGCCAGAGAAAGAAAATTGCGTAGCGGACGCTTTATCCCGACAGCCTATTAATGCTTTAGAGGAGAATGAAACCTCAGACTGTTCGACTATACACAGCGAGGAATCTCTAACTTACGCAATTGAGACCACTGATAAGACAGTCAATTGCTACAGGAATCAAATAATAATTAAGGAAGCTGAATACCCTTCGAAACGCACTCTTATAATGTTTGAAAAGAAGGCCAGACATATTTTTAATATCGTAGATAGGAATAATTTATTAGAATTACTTCAGGATGCAGTAAATACAGATGTGGTAAACGCAATACATAGCCAGCTACCCGTTCTTGCTCATATTCAACATAGTCTGGTAGAAACTTTCCCGACAACTAAATTCGCGTACGCAAATAAGTTCGTAATTGATATAGTAGACCCAAATGAGCAAAAGGAAATTGTTGTAACTGAACACAACAGAGCCCACAGAGCCTCTCAGGCAAGCGTCAAACAAATATTAAGCGACTATTTTTTCCCAAGAATGAACAAGTTAGCAAAAGAGGTCGCATTGAACTGTAAGACATGCTAAATATAATAGGCTAGCTAAATATAATAGGCGCCCAGTGAAACATCCTATCGCGGACACCCCAATTCCTACCCATATAGGTGAAATACTCCATATTGATATTTATTCTACAGACTCTAAGCATTACCTAACTTGTATTGATAAATTCTCGAAGTTTGCTGTTGTGCAACCAATAGAGTCATGGACAAACATAGATGTTAAGCCAAAACTACTACAAATTTTGAATCTTTTCTGAGGAACAAAAACAATTTACTATGACAATGAGCGATCGTTTAACTCGAATACAATAAAGCCAATGCTATTAAATTATTTCGGTATAGAAATTGCAAACTCCCCTTCACATCATAGCACATCAAAAAGTCAAGTGGAGCGATTTCATAGCACTTTAGGAGAGATAGCCCGCTGTTTAAAAATTGAAAAGCAAATAGAGGATACAACCGAGCTTATTCTACTCGCTACAATAGAATATAACAAAACCATACATTCGGTCACAAATAAAACTGCACTCAGTATTTTTCATTCTGAAATAACAAAAGAAAATAAAGATATAGCGGATAAGCTTAAATTAGCTCAGGAAAATATGCTTCAACAGCACAATAAATACAGGCTTTCAAAGTCATATCATATAGGTGATAAGGTTCTTGTTAAGGCAAATAGGAGATTAGGGTGGTACTAACACTTAGTTCATTTGTTTTTAGGTTGCTGTTATACTTGACCCTCTATATCGCGTGCTCAACTGAAGAGATAATCGACTACAGCCATTCCGATATCAGACGGCGAAGTCATACTATAGGAAAAGTATGGACACCTAAAGCATGTAATAAATTTAACGGAATATGCAATTTTGTTAGAAGAATCCCAAAATATTTTACCCATTTTTCCAATATCCCACATGTCTAAGTTATTAGAATCCGATTACGGTCATATTCAAAGATTGTTAGAAACTATAAGCATTCTACACAAAGGTACTCGTAGCTTAAATTTTCTAGGAACAGCACTTAAAGTGGTAGCTGGAACACCAGATTTTGTTAATAGACGCCAACGGGCAACAAGGGCAAATAAATTCCCAATTACAGGAGCGAATAAATAATATATGTAACAGATGTAGTAAACAAAATTGTAAAGGAAACTAAAAAGCAAAGCATCGATACCGGGCACCTTTTTGAAATGCTCCTTGCGCGAAATAGAGGTATAATCATTCAGTTAACTAATGTCATTATTTCCGTAACACTGGCAAAAATAGGTCTTTTGAATCCTTTAATGCTTGATCACTATGAAATGAATTTACTAATAGAGAATGATCACCTCACAAATACTACTATTACATATTCAATGTTTGTTTCTAAGTTTATAGTACTACATAATAGTGAAGTAATTATTTTGATTGTTATTTTATTATTAAATATCCAAAACCTAATTTAGTTTGTAAGAAAATTTAGCTTTTTCCGGTTGTTCACAATAATACTAATACTATGGAAGAACTTCATACTCTGTAAACGACTGCGTTGGAACATCAAAGCAATACTGTGAATTAACGCACAAAGAAAGTTGTGCGCAGCAATTAACATCTGGGTCCATTTTAATGAAAGGAACTTATGTGGTGGCATTTGATAAACAAATTCTTATTAATGAGTCAAAGTACTTCAACAGGAACTCTATACCATCGAGAGCAGCAAAAGTTCCATTAAATGTAAAAATTAATTTCACCGGTTACAGAGAAATACTCAGTTTACCGTACCTGCAACATCATAGTATAAAAAACAGACAACTTATTGAGAACTTGTATTCAGATGTAACAATTTGATCCACAATCCCACTAAGCACCATATTTGGTATGATTATAATTGGCGCGCTGCTCTGCACATTCTATTGGAAACTCAAACAAAAGAAAAAAGAACAATCTATACGAGCATTGGAAACCACAATTAGCAAAGCATTTGGAAGAACCGAGGACGGCCCTCACTTGGCGGGGGAGGAGTTATCGTTAGCCGCTCCTACTGAATGCCATCAGCAGCGGTTCCCATAATACCGTGGGATAACGCATATGCTGACGTTGCTAATTGAACATCTGCATCCACCAGCATTCAGAAGCTACATTACGCGGCCAGCAGAGAAGTTATCGCAAGCCAATCCAACTGAATGTAAAACAGCAACGGTTCCGACAATATCGTGGGATACGGTTTATGCTGACGTGGCGTTTCAGTGAACACCTGCAGCAAAAGTCCACAGCATCATCACAGGACGCTCGCAGTAAAACCAGCAAGGATCACTTTCGCGTTCTCAGCAGCTACTGCAGAGACCGCGACGTTATCTTTAAGGTTAGCTTATGGCAGTTGTAGTTTATAAGTTTTAGTTCTAAGATTGGATTTAATAAAGTAACTCATTTACAATTAGTTATATACCGATTTCAGTAAAGCATTTGACAAAGTATGTCACTCTTTACTCATCCGTAAACTAGATCTGCTTGGTTTTCAACCTGTTATCCTCTGTTGGATGTCTTCTTACATATCTCTCCGGTAGGACGCAAAAGGTAGTTTTTAAAAAATTTCATTCCGAGATAATTGATGTTTCCTCGGGAGCTCCTCAGGGCAAGCACCTCTGACCGATTCTGTTCCTGCTATTCATAAACGACATTTCTACAGTAGTAAAGTATTCTAAAATATTGATGTACGCAGATGATGGTTAACTTTTTAAGACTTATGCCTCGGCTGAAGAAAGATCCTTGCTGCAGCAAGATTTGGACAGCATCGTCTATTTTTGCAGCATTAATTATATGCCGCTTAACCTTAACAAATGTAAATTCATGTGCTTTTCTTGACGAACCATTCAGCCGGCCTCCTACAAAATAAATAACTACGTCCTAGAACATGTAAATAGTTTTGTTGACCTGGGTATGGATTGTAAACTCAATTTTAATTTTCATATTAGTTCCACAGTTAACAGTGTGCTGGCTTTTGCAAGGCGTTGGTCAAAGGAATTTCGCGACCCGTATATAACTAAAACACTTTTTACTTCATTGGTAAGACCAATATTGGAGTATGGTTCCATAGTTCGGAATCCTCGTTATCAGGTCCACTCAGACCAACTAGAGTCAATACAAAAACAATTCTTACTTTTTGCTTTGAGAAATCTTCGATGGGATTCGCTATACAATCTGCCCCATTACTAGTCGTTTGAAACTTATTAATCTTCCTACTCTTTCGAGTCGCAGAGAAATGTTAGGTATAATATTATGGTAAAATTAGTCAATGGATGGATCTCAAGTCCATTTCTTCTAGACCAAATTAATTTTAATGTACCCTCTCGTGCAACGAGAAACTTTAAACCTCTTTTCTTGAAACTATGCATAACTAACTTTGAGTTGAATGAACCGTTTCGGGGTTTATGCCGAGACTTTAACAATCATTCCAGCACCTTTGATGTATCGGACTCACTTTTGATTATTAAAAGAACTGTTCTATCCTCTCTTAATAACAGCTAACGATCCAATTTTCTTACTTTACTTTTCTCTAACTTTGTATTCGGCTGATGAATTCTTATTCTGTAGCTGAGCAGCTTGGGATCTCGACGCTTAACAAACTTTCTTCTGTCACGACTCGGCACCAAAGATTTGTATAAATAAAAAAACATCCGTACATTATACGGATTGAGCAACTCGTGTCGGTTGGGCGAGAAAATGGGTTTCCGTTGGGTTATAATATTAATAATAATAATGTATTACATATGTATATTAAAATTCACCCACATGCATACACATAAATTGTCGCTGTTAAAAATTGTCGGCAGAGAACCTCGTTTTAAAAGTCGCCTCCGCATTTAAAGCTGTCGCTATTACAATTAATGACGACACACTTCATTTTTAAACGCTTTATTTAAATAAATTCACACAAAATCACCGAAAGTAATATAAGCACAATTGTTTGTTTGTAAACAAATAAATGTAAATAAATTGGCTGTGAGGTGGCATTACAGCTGATTCTGCCAAATTTACTGAGAGCGAATAGCGGTTTGCGGAAGGCGCAACCTCTGTATTCTCTAAATCGTGCACACTCGCTGTGTTAGCGAAAAGAAGAATTTTAACACTTCTCCTTCTTCGCTGCGAAGCTACAACTTCCCCAACAATACAGTTTGAGTTGCTGTATATGGTTATTTTTTCCACGCTATTTTCTGTGCGCTTACTACATTTTGGGTTACTATTCGTGTAACGGCTAACGGGACTTTAAACAAGTACAGCTTGTGATATGTACTTTGAACTGAACGGTTTTATAGTCAAAGTAATTTATTTGCACTTTTCATAAATTACACAGTCTAATGACTGATTTTCGGTTATGTATGTACGCACGAACGGTCATTATATTTTAAAGTTTTTTATGTTTAGCGATTTAGTGATCATCAAAACTCGAATTTTATAATTTAACTTTTAGAATTTAGGGTTTTTAAATTTTCAAAAGCAATAATCCACTGGCGGTTAATTGTATGCGCTTTGCCTTTTTATACCCGCGCACTTGTGTACAAGGGTATTATAACTTTGTTCGCATAACGGGTGCTTGTAACAGCATAATGGAATCAAGATAGATATACATACTTATATATATACCAAAATGCTCAGAATGAAAAGAGAAGCCGATTTAGCGATGTCTCTCTGACCGTCCGTCCGTCCGTCCGTCCGTGCAGACGATAACTTGAGTAAAAATTGTGATATCTCAATGAAACTCGGTACGTAGATTGTCCTTGACCCAGAGCAGGTTGGTATTTAAAATGGGCTAAATCGGACAATAACCACGCCCACATCTCATAATATAATAATAATCCCAACGGTTTTATCCCTCCATACCCGCCCGACCTACGCCGAGTCATGAAAGGCAGAGGTTTGTTAAGTGTCGAGATCTAAAACTGTTCAGCTACAAAACAAATGCTCATCAGCTGATCGAATAGTAATATGTATGTATGTTCATATATATGTATGTATCAATTATTGAGAGCATTGAGTATAGTTTTCTTTATGTAAAAAAGTGAGTCTGAAATATCAAAAGAAAAGTAAGTGTTAAAATCCGAACACAAACTACGGAGAGGCTCATTTAAGAGAGGCCGGAAATGTCTTGAAATTCTGAAGGGAACGTTTAGTTTTATTTCGCCAAGAAGAGATGGGCTAGAGACCAAGAAGATTAATGAGTTTTAACGGCAATTGTCGAAAATCAAAAATTGCTACATATATTTCAATAGCTATGGAAGCTAATTTGCTCAAATTTGGTATGTAGTGTTGTATTCGAGCAGGAAATCCTAATGTATAAAAATTTTGTACGGGGGGCGTGGCACCGCCCACTTATGAGTTCATATGTATATCTCTTGGTATATGTATGACCATATGCCTATTAAGGCGATATTTGGAAAATTAATCAAAATCTGACCATAACTACGCTCACCTGTCATATAACGCTAATTTATAAATGTAGTATGTGGTGTTGTATTGCAGTCTGAAATCCGACTATATGAAAATTTTGGAAAAGGGGCGTGTTACCGCCCACTTTTAAGATCAATGTATGTATATGTCTGGAAGCACTCTATCGATTTCGTCTGAACTTGGCACACATGTTAGATTGTACCTAGTTATTTGAGATTATGAAAATGCTTGAAATCGGACGAAAGCTTTGCCCGTCTCCCATATAACGGTAATTTTCCAAAACTATGAAAATTTGATACTTCAGTAACTATTAGAATTAAGTCAACAAATCCATTTAAACGAACATTTTGGAAAAGGTACATGGTACCGCTCACTTTAGAGTTCATATGTAAATATGTACATATGTATCTCTGGAAATCCTTTATCGATTTTGCCCAAATTTAGTACATATGTATTATTATGTCTAAATAAGCAGTATTTATAAAGTCACTTAAATTGGACCAGGCCCAGTAAGTTATTGAAACCAGTAAAATTCGGATACTTCTGTAACTAGCAAAGCTAAAGTGCTCAAATTTGGGATGTGGTTTTGTATTAAATCAAGAAATCCGATTATATGAAAATTTTGAAAAAAGCGGCTTACATCAATTTCGGTTTTGCCCGAACTTAGTCTCTGCTTTATTAATTTAAAAATTTAGCTTAAAGCGCGCGCCGGGTATATAAAGTTCGATCGAACTTAGCCACTTATTTACTTGTTTCTATTCAAATGTTTGCACACGCGCAAATACGAACGAAACTTTTTCTGCATAAGCGCTTAGCGGCAAACAATTTATTTGTTGCGGGCTTTTCTCTTTAAATCCCGATTCTGGCACCACTTGTAGGATTGCCGATATTGAAACGTTTTGGTTTATATTTAAATTAGTTTATTGTCGTTCAATTCAGTTACAAGTGTGCTTATATTACTATTAAACTAATTGCCCGTCCTCGCCCGTCCAAGAATCAGAATGTTGTTGACAAATATGATGTGAACCACTTAGTTAGCATTTAAGTACACAAATATAGATTATGCTTAAGCAAATATGTATTCGATTGTAAGCTTTGATTAATATGAATAATTGAAAGTAAATTCAGTCAGATTCAATAGCCCAAACCAAATTGTCTTATTTAATCGTGTAAAGGTATTTTTAAAAAAAAAGATAAGTGGAAAAAAGATAACTGGCGCAGTCGGTAGGATCTTTGAAAATAAGGCGAAATAAAGTGAATATATATATCGCTATCAAAGGTCCAGTGATTCGAACTGCGTTCGGAAAAATAGTTTTAAATATATCCTGTCTTGTACAGTAATTTCCAATTTCAATTATGCGATTCTGTAGCCAACGATAAGACGTTCAGGATATAACAATAATAACTGAACCAGATAATCCATTTATTGTTTTGGCAAAAAAAAAACTGAAGTAGACACCACTAAAAGTGCAGTAAACGCTATTTAAGGAATAAGCAGAAGCCACAAAAAGTGCAGTAAACACTTATAGTTAAAACAGCCACAAATAAATAAATATTCAAAGTGCAGTAGTTTCTATAGAAACTGAAATCATCACTCACTACGTTGAAAGTGCTGTGCGAGTGAACACAAAATAAATAAAGTGTTCCACCATTAATTTGAACATCATGATTTATTCAAAAAGGCAACAAATCTTCGACCAAAGGCGAATGGCTAACGAACAGACTCAAATGCCCGCCGTGGACCTGTTAGAGGAGCTTGCAAGAGGGGAGCAACAACTGGAACTAATGCGGCAAGCGTATCTGGAACTACGCAGCAGAACGGAAGACAACAACTGCAGCAGACATGGACTAATGAAGAGACATGGACTGTGAACAGTTTACCCATCTTCACAGGAACAGGAAAGATAACGGTCAACTCCTTTTTCAGCAGCATAGAATACTTGCTATCCACGATAAGTAGCAATGAACTACAGAAGGAGGTAGATAGATCGATCTTCTACAGTACCATTCAAGGACAGGCGAAAAACGCAATAATAAACGTCCCACAGCCGGATAATTGGCAGCTAATCAAGGAAACGTTAAAACTACGGTACCGACCGAACGTCGAGCCACACCACTTATATCGAACCGTATCTAACCTCAAGGTAAGCTCTGTTAATGAGTTAATGATAGAAATACAAAATATAAAATAAAAAGCGGACGAACTGACGGTTTTCTATAAGGGTGACCATTACATCGACCTAAGCAAAATGGGCAGTTTATTAGTAAATACCATAAAAGAAATGACACAAGGAGTATTACTAGACAAGATTTATGACGAAGGAAATTTGAACAATATACTAAAAATAATGACAAGTAGAAGATTTGAGGATAGTAGCATTAGACCAGAGTATAGGAAGTTTAAAACACGAGGGAACCATCCAATAGATAAATGGAATAGTAGGTATCCTGACAGAGGTCAGAGATACAACAAAAATGCTGGAGATAAGAATCAAAGCACCGGTCAAGGTTCAAACAATCAAGGGAATCAAAATGACGCTAGATATAATGTATCAGGACAATATAAGCAGAATTATAGTGGGAGATATAATGACAATAACAGACCGACAAATTCGGGTAATTTTCAAAGACAACAAAAGTCGGGAAACCCTAGACAAAATTCCGGTCAATACCATCAGAATCAACCTAGACAAAATCAAGCGGAACCGATGGAAATTTACAAAGTCGAAACTAATAGACCACAATTGGCAGGCAACCCTATTCCGCAGCATAGCCAAAATCGCTTATGCTCGGTAGGCAAAGCCAGGAAGGATCTTCAAAAAATAACATTAAGAAGTAAACAAAAGTATTTTTTTATGAAGGAGCCTTGGAATGCGTACCCGATATAAAAATGAGGATTAACGATAAAAGTTTTTTAGCGCTTATTGATACAGGAGCTAGTTTAAGCCTGATCAATAGCGAGATAAAGGATTTTCCAAAAATTAAGCTTAGCAACCCACTAACATTTAGTACGCTTACAAGTGAGGACACTATTAACTACGAAGTACACACATTGGCACCGGAAGAATTTAACTTACCCAGCAACGCCAGAGCAAGATGGAAATCCACTCCTCTCAAAGGACGAAAGTACGACTTTATAATTGCAATAGATATGCTTAATTTTCTCAATGCCCAGATACACATTGAAAAAAGAAAGATAATTTTAAATCAAAAAGAAAGTTATTTTCTAAATAATACGTATAGCTTAAATCAAATCTGTACTTTAGAAAATAGAGATCTTAATTTAGAAAGGTTAGCATTAGATCATCTCAATGTCGAAGAACATAAAGAAGTTACCAAACTATTAAAGCGATTTAATAAATTATTGTTTAAAGAAGATTGACCAACACAACCGAAATCCAACACGAGATCAAAACCCCAACGCAACAGCAAATAAACTCAAAGTTGTATAGATACCCACCCCAACATGAAATGGAGGTTAGATAACATTTTAAAGAAATGGAAGAGCAAGGAATCATTCAAAAAAGCCACTCAAAATATTCGATCCCATTAAGATAGTTAATTCAGGAGAAAACAAATACAGAATTGTAATAGACTACAGAAAGTTAAATGACGTCACAATAGATGACAAATATCCACTCCCAAACATTGACTCTATTTTAGACAAATTAGGAAGAGCCCAATATTTTACCACTTTAAACTTGGCAAAAGGGTATCACCAAATTTTAGTTAAGAAAGAAGATCGGGAGAAAACAGCATTTGTAACACCTGGACTTTATGAATTCATAAGGATGCTATTCGATTTAAAAAATGTCCCAGCCATATTTCAACGGCTAATTAATGAAATCCTTATTAGAGACTATATAAACAGAACATGTGTAGTTTACTTAGATGACATCTTAATATTTAGTACATCGTTGAGTGAACATGTTAAAGCTATAGGAGACATTTTTAAAGTAATCGAAAGTAAAAACCTAAAAATCCAAATAGATAAGTGTAATTTCTTAAAAAAGGAAACTGAATTTTTAGGACGTATTCTAACAAAAGACGTTATAAAAAATTTAGAATTGCCAAGAACGGAAAGGCAAATCAAAAGTTTCCTAGGAGTCACGGGTTATTACCGAAAATTCGTTAAGGACTATGCAAAAGTAGCACAGCCAATTACCAAATATTTGAAGAAAGGTACAAAAATAAATCTAAAGGACCCAACGTACATTGACGCTTTTGAAAAGTTAAAAACGTTAATAAGTACGCACCCAATTTTGCGTTACCCAGATTTTGGAAAACAATTCATGTTGACAACAGACGCATCCAACTATGCGATTGGAGCAGTACTATCGCAAGAAGGACACCCAGTGTGTTACGCTTCAAGAACTTTAAACACCCACGAAAGAAATTATTCGGCAACCGATAAAGAGTTCCTGTCAATAATGTGGAGCGTTAACAATTTGAGGCCATACGTTTATTGAAAAAGGATTCAAAGTTTTAACTGACCATCAACCGATAACATTTTTACATTCCAAATACAAAGGAAAAGACATTTCACTGCGACATCAGAGATGGTTATTAAAACTAGGGGAGTATCAACTTGACATCGAATATTAGCAAGGAAAAGAAAATAAAGTAGCCCACTTTTTGAGCAGAATAGAACACAGTGAAGACAATTTTTTAGAAAAGATGGTGGACAACAATTCTCATATTTCAAAATTTTCTATCAATAATATAGTAGATGATCATGATTCAATTATTAAAGGTTTGGTAACAAAGCAGCTAGCTCCCTCACTTTCTGTCAAACGGCTTCCTTAGCATCAAAACCGTGTTGCTTCTTAAAAATAATAAAAGTAGTAACCTCAAAACTTTTTAATACCAAAAACTAACAGGCAACACTTTTTTCTTTTGTGCGCGTAAACGGTAAGTTTAAGACGGATTTTAATGACAGCATTTTTTCTGATTACAAGTTTGATCCCGTCTCGTAAATATTTCATGTAAATGTGTATATATGACGCGCTTTTTCATTGAACGCTTTTCACGCGCATATAAATTCGATGTGACAGAGTGGAAAGTTTTGTAATATCTAGAAGGACTAGGTTTAAAGAAATTAAAAATAATGTGACATAATAATCATCCAAATGCCAAAAACAAGAATTTGTAAGAACTAAATTCTTGAGTTATGAAGTTTGATTTATTTTTCTTTTAATATATAGAGATTATCTTTCTAAAAATTCAAATTATTGTGGTTTTCTTACAACTCCATTAACTCCATAAAGTCACTTACTATTTATCGGAATAAAATTTTTGGTCTTTCACCGTCCAGGGGTTCATCACAATATTAAGAATAACTCTGATACCAATGGCTTATATATAAAAGGAATAAACCGAATAAATAACTTATACGTTCCATATACCATAAAATCGTTTATTTCATGGGACGAATAGATTGAAAATGTATTTGCTAGGAAAAAATTAAAAAAAAAAATATCTGCCAAGTGCATAATTATTTAAATTTTGTAAGCGTATTTTTTAATTTAAATGAAATGTCGTCGAAATTTTTAATTAAAAAAATCTCTAACATTTTACTACTTATTGTTTACTTTTTAAGAAAGGGTAACAAAATCTTACCCGTTTTTCCTACTTCGTAAAACAACCCTTTATAAGGGAGTGTCAAAATTCGAATGTCATTATTTACCTAACCTTTTATAATTGAATCATGGTAGATGATGAAACAATGGCAACAGTACATTCAGCCGAAGAAGATTTAGGTGATTATTTCCCAATTAAAGAAGAGATAGTCAATAAATATAAGACACAGATTATCTTAACGAATAATAAGATAGAAGAATTAAAAATGTTGCATGGAAAAAGGATTATTTTTATTTCTGAGCACGATTTCGATAGAACGAGTGAAATATTTCGAAAATATATCGGAAAAGGTAAAATAAGAGTATTTTCAGAAATATCAGAACGTAATATAGTGCAGGAAAAGCTTATTGAGATGTTTTCAAATAAAAAGCAAATATAATTTGTTAAATGTACAATGAGAGCGCAAGATATTGAGACAGAAGTCGAAGCAGTGAAGCAAATCTCCTTATATCATGTTAGAGAAAGCGTTCATTCAGGTATTCAGCAAACATACAACCAAATAAGAAATAAAATATACTATCTAAAATGAATGGAATTAATTCCAGTTGTAATTAATCAATGTGAAGTATGTCAAGAATTAAAATACCACAGGAATCTTATTAAACCAAAACTGAAGTTAACGGAGACTCCTACAGGAATAAATGATATTGTACATATAGATACGTATGTTATGAAGAGCCAGCATTTCTTAAGAGCCGTAGATAAATCCTCTAAATTCGGTGCAGCCCACCCATTGAACGATAGAAACCATATAACGATTATTGAACAGCTTGAGGATCATTTCGATATACTAGGGAAGCCTAGGAAATTTGTAGCAGACAATGAATTTAAAGCAATGAGAATAAAAGAGTTTCTGGATAACGAAAACATAGAACTTCGGATGTGGAAAGGTTTCACAATACCGTAGCAGAGAAGTTTTTAATTCTGAATAAGTTAAATAAAGGGTTACCAGTTAAACAATTGATACAAAAGGCTATTCGAAATTATAACGATAGATTTCTTTCGACAATTAAATGTACACCAAATGAGGTACAACACAATAAAATAGAAATAATTTAGCAGCAACCAAGAATAAAGTTATAAATAAACAAAATAAGAAAAGAGAAAATTATGAAGAAAGGAGAACAGAAGGATTATAAAAAATTATAAAGCCGTTAGACATGAGGAACAACCTAGGTATAAGAAGGGAAATCTAAAAAAATATTCACCTTTCTAACATTAAAAAACGGGTGTATGAATTGGGTGTATGAATTAACCCCCACTGAATTAACCCCCACCGGGCAAAATGACTTAAGCCCCACCAATTTTACAACAAAATTAAAAATGGCGGAAAGTGGGGCTAAAGTCATTTTCGTGGGGATCAATTCATTTTTTTTTAGTGGGGATTCTGTCATGTAAGAACCCCCACGTTTGGTGGGGCTTAATTCATTTTGATTGGTGGGGATAAAATCATTTTCGTGGGGTTTAATTCATTTTAATTCCGTGATCTTTTATAAAAATAAAACAAACAGTTAGCAACGTAAAAATATAATACTTTTAAAAATTTATTTAATTTCTTTCAGATTTACTCTTATGGCTTGAAAATTCTCCAAACGCTCACAATTACTATAGCTATAATGTTATACTTAATCAAATAGTTTTTTGTAACGGAGACTTACGAAAATATGGCGTAAGTCTCCGTTACAAAAAACTATTTGATTAAGTATAACATTATAGCTATAGTAATTGTGAGCGTTTGGAGAATTTTCAAGCCATAAGAGTAAATCTGATTTTTTTTTTTGGTGAGTTTTTGTGAACGGTATCCATCATATTAGTTGAAAGAGTTGCGACTCGCTGATTCCATTAACGAAAGCAAAAACACAAACTATTAATTGCGCCTTATAACTTTTTTTCCAAAAAAAAGAGTCAATTATAAATCCAGGAACATGAGAAAAGTTTATAGTATCGCTTTTATTTAGTAAGATCTTCCTTGCGTTTATACGATTACTCTCTATTTGTTTAAATTTTTCCATATTCATTTTTAAGCAGAATACGCAGAACTGTTTTTAATAATCACTCTACTAAGATTGAATTGTCAAAGATTTTTCCTTTTACGAAAGGTTAAAATCACTAATAGTACACATTTCGTAAAAGGAGAAACCATAATTTTGTAAATTATAAAATAATAGAAGGGAATTTTTCCTTTTACGAAAGGTTAAAATCACTAATAGTGCACATTTCGTAAAAGGAGAAACCATAATTTTGTAAATAATCATATAATAAAAATCCATCTCTTACAACTATTTTTTCATGGGATAGTGAATTTCCTGCTGGGGTTTTTTTTGCATTCAATAATAGAGCGTAAACTAACTGTTAAACCGGTTTTGCATTCAATTGTCTAATAACTATGTTATCACATTACATTATATTATGCAAATTTAGTTGTTATTAAATCTTGAAGCGAATAACGCGACGTGATAAAAACATGACTTTAAACTATAAACACGTGGTTGGAAAAAGAATAAATGGCAAATTGTTATATGTTACAGAGGAAAAACAATTATATTCCAAAAAAAACTATTAAAAAAGAAAAATATTTTTATGCTTGTTACGTGAAAACATGCAAAGCGAGCGTGTTTTTGAATAGTGAGGTGTGTTATAAGGTTAAAGATTTCATTGATCATAATCATGAAACTCAGGAGGATACGTACAGGGAGTTAAAGATTATGAATAATATGAAGACATCTTGTATGGAAATACATCAAGAATCCACTGAACCGAGCGTTCTTGGAAGCATACGAAAAATATTTCAAAGTACTTGCGTTGAGTAGGTTCACTCTTATTTTTATTATTTATTTTAATTAATCACCTCATAATGTCATAATTTTAGATACCCGGTGGAAACAAAAGATATAGATTTTTATAAAATCCAACGAAATTACCAAAAACTGGCAAATAAGCAATTTCTAATTTCTCCTAAAACACCAGCTGATGTTATCAAAGCATTTCAAGATGAAGAAACTTTGAAAAAATTTGGGTATACAAAACATACCGGCGATGATGCCTCAACATTTTTTAAGATATGCTGTGATGCAAAAGACTTTGCCTATTGTTTGTTTTGTTCTGACAAAATAATAAATCTAATGAAAGAAAATATTCCTTCAAATGTAGAGAGAAAAATACTGGTTGATGCAACATTTTCTGTTTTACCTATTGGTAGCTTCAAACAGCTTTTAATTATTCACATTGAATATTTTGAAACGGTATGTTGATAATAATATTCAATTTGATAAATTATAAATATTTTTTTTTGTTTTCCTCAGGTGTTTCCTGCTATATTTGTTCTTATGAACAAGAAAACAAAAAAAAGTTACGAACATGTGTTTAACTATATTAATACTAATGTGGTAAAATTAGACGGAGCGGTGTTTATGGCGGATTTTGAAATTGGATTGCGTAGTGCTATAAAAAAAATATTTCAACATTCTAAGCTATTCGGGTGCGAAAAGCATCTATATCTTACCACAAAATATTCTCACCCCCATTATTACCGGAGACACACATTGTTAATTGCTTTTCCATCATCAAAGAAGAAATTGCCACTTTCGACCACTTGTTTAAATTTGAATCTTTTTTAAAATACTTTGAAGAGCAATAGCTAAAAAAAGTAAGTTGTTTTACATTAAATTGTTTTTAAAAATTATAAATATTCGAAATATTATAGATTGGTCCAAAAAATCTTTCGGTCTTTGGAAATAAGACCCGTACAACATCAGCTGTAGAATCGTATAATGCCGTGCTTGCCAAAATAATCACAAAACAAGGGAATTTTTTCAAATTTGTGGGGCAGTTACAAATGGAGGAGTATCGCAAAAGTAGGGAATTAGAATTGGTTATCAACAGCGGTGGTGCCTTAGGGAAACCAAAAAGAAAAACAAAGGAAAACGTTATGAGAGCAAATCTAATTGCTAAAGCGGAGACGGACCTGCTTAATGGACTCATATCCGCTACGAGTTTCTTGGATAGAATGGTCTTCTCTAGAAACAAAATAGGAACTGATATGGAGCCCTTTGAAGACATATTCGAAGGTTTAGAATATATGGAAGAAGAATCTGAAATCGAAGAAGAATCCAATGCCACGGAAGAAGGTGCAGCAAATCCTCCACTGAAATGCATAATTTGTTTGGATAACAAACCTAATATTTTGCTTTTGCCATGCAAACATTTAAAATTGTGCAGTAACTGCACATCTAAAATAGAAGCAGAGAGTGTGGCAAACAATTTTAATAAATTTAAATGCCCTTTTTGTCGTCAAGATGTTGACGAACATTTACATATTTTTATTTAATTATTTTCTTTTTCTCACATTTTCATATTTTCATTTAATTCTTTACCTTTTTCTTTTTAAATATTACATATGTATGTACATACATATGTATAATTGAATTTTTGTTAAAATTTTGATTTAAAAACTTGAAGTTTAAAGCAAGCAAAATAAATTAAAAATGAAGTAAAGTGAGGCTAAAGTCATTTTCGTGGGGATTAATTCCTTTTTTTTAGTGGGGATTCTGTCATGTAAGAACCCCCACGTTTGGTGGGGCTTAATTCATTCCGATTGGTGGGGATAAAATCATTTTCGTGGGGTTTAATTCATTTTTTTTTCGTGGGGATTCTGTCATTTTTGGTGGGGAAAGATTCACTGAGAAACTGGTGGGGCTTAAGTCATTTTGCCCGGTGGGGGTTAATTCAGTGGGGGCTAATTCATACACCCTTAAAAAACCATTGAAATTTTCAGATATTCCAGCTGATATTGACATGGACACTACCGATTAAGGGATTACTGACATCTACGGAATTAACGGATCAGCTAGGTCTCATAGACATTCAAATGAGAACACAAGAAATAGTCAAGGATACAGACATAGTAGTACATTTAATAGACATAGAAGAAATAGAAAGCATAATTAACGAAATGACGGCCAATATTATTCTATTGAAAACGAACAACAAGGACATATTACATTCAGAGTTGTTAGAAGCAAGAAATAAGTTAATGACGATAATACCAAAAGCAAAAAGAATAGCAAGAGGTTTTGTAAACGCAGTAGGCAGCGTATCCAAATGTATGTTCGGTACAATGGACGACAATGATAGACATAAAATTCAAAATCACCTTCTAAGGACAGACGAAACAATTACCGTTAATTTAGCGTTAAACAAATAAAAAATATTGTAAGAAGTGATAGAACCGAAATTGAAAAAAGCTTTAATGTCATAAATAAAATGATAGACGAAGAATATGAGCAAAATATGTATTTAGAGCAAATGACAAAAATTCAATTGTTAAAAAATAAAATAGAACAAATTCAAAATAATGTAGTTTCAGCAAAATATGGGATTATTAACCCAAATATTCTAAAAAATCATAAAATTACGAAATATAATATTGATTTTAACACATTAAAATATGTGCAATTAAGAACAGCAACTTTTAATAACACTTATTTGATTCTTGGCATTAAAATACCAAAAATTGTATACAAGCTAAAATAAGAAAAATTGTACCAATACCAAATAAACATCAAACAGAAATTAAAGCAAAAAAAAAAGAAGTTTTTACTTATGAAAACAAAACAATGCGATTTGAAGAAAATAAACATGTAAGACAAGTAAAACTGAGCTTCCATTGTATATTAACGAATAGTTGTAAACTAATAACAAACAAAGAATTAGAAATTATAGAGTTAGATGAAAAATTAATCATTGTTAAAAATGCAAATAATTTGTTAGTTAACAACACATGTAACAAAAATCAAACTACTCTTAGTGGAAATTATGTAATCCAATTCAGCAATTGTTCAATAAAAATTAATTATTATTACTTTTCCAATTTGTTCGAAACAGTCGAAGAAAATATTTTGAACATGAAGTACGAAGATATTAAAAACTTTACAGGAAAAATAACATTAGATCAAATAGATGGAGAAAATAAAATAAATTTTAAAAGCATTTATAATTTAAAATTTAACAGTAAAGTAATATACAGGTGTAACATATTTATCACAATTTTAGTAATAATAGCAATTGCAATCTTGATAACAAAACATAGATATGTATGTCAAATTAAAATTGAATAAACGAATTCAGGAGAATTCTAATCTTAAAGGGGGAGTAGTTACGTATATGAATAACCAAGTAACAGGTAATGAACCTGATAAGTTTGCAGAATTTCTTAATCAACTTAGCCACACATTAGGAAATCAATAAAAGTAATATGACACCATGTCCTATGCTTTGGTAAAATATAATACAAAAGGTGCAAAAGAAAATCATAAAGTTCATAATATATCCAAGAATCAGAATGTTGTTGACAAATATGATGTGAACCACTTCGTTCGCATTTAAGTACACAAATGTAGATTATGCTTAAGCAAATATGTGGCCGCTGTGGTCGAGTTGGTAGCGGTGCGTGCTATAACTTGATATGCCCGTGAGTTCGAGGTTCGAATCTCAGTCAGGGCAAACAAAATCTTAATAATAGAAAAAAGTTTTTTCTAATAGCGGTCACCCCTCGGCAGGCAATGGCAAACCTCCGAGGGTATTTCTGCCATGAAAAAGCTTCTCATTAAACACATCTGCCGTTCGGAGTCGGCACAAAACTGTAGGTCCCTCCATTTGTGGTTTAATATCAAAGACGCACACCACAAATGGTAGGAGAAGCTCGGCCAAACACTGAGCTATATAGTTTATTATATATTATATTATATAAATATGTATTCGATCGTAAGCTTTGATTAATATGAATAATTGAAAGTAAATTCAGTCTGATTCAATAGCCCAAACCAAATTGTCTTATTTAATCGTGTAAAGGAATTTTTTTAAAAACGCCCGGACGTACGGAAAAAAGATAAGTCGTGCGTACTGTTCGTTGTTTTTGAAATTACTGTCGTTGCTCTTCAGTTCTTCGTTTCGTCCTCTTTTCAGTCCGTTCGCTTTTAAGTTTTCACCTCGCGCAAAGTTGTAATCGTCCGTCAGCTAAAGGTAAGTTCTCACTGTCACAGTCCTACATACATATGTATATCTATTAATTTTAGATATCTTTTAATAGAAAAACCTCAAGACATATCGTGGCAGAAGTACACCCCATCAAATTTCAGAAAACCAGCTCATACCGCTCTGCCAAGGACGCTTGGGCTGATATTGCCACAAAAAAATACAAAAAAGACGGAATTGCTCATGAAATGCATCGCGAATGAACATGAACTTGTCAAAAAAAGCTTAAAATAGATTATAAGAAGAAGGTGCATGAACTCCATGTTAATAAATTAGAGTTAGAAATTGAAATGTTGAAACCCAAAATGCAGCTAAAGAAAAAGGGATTGAACAAGAATTTTTAGTTTTTTCTTTAATTTTTTTTTGTTTTTAAAGAAATCCTTTTTTAATTTCTGTGATGAAATGAATTGATAAAATTGAATATGTACCCCGTCAGTTTATTTAGTATTAAATAGTTATGTAAATAGTTACTATATAAAATAATATCAGGAATGGGCCTTTTTTGTTCAATAATGTTACCGTACAAAAACATTTAACATATTCGCAATTTAATGCATTTATATGTATGTGATATTTTAATGTATATATAATACATTTAACTATATCTATTAAGAGAAGTATTTACATGAATGAATTTAAACGAAAACACCAAATATATACATATGAATTGATTTTATTAACAACTAGCAAATACCCGGCGTGCTTCGCTGCGCCTTTGAAGGATTTTTGTCTGGAAAAATGCCCTATTTAAAAAGATTTCTTAGTCAAAGATTTCTCAAATACCTTCCATTGGACACCCATATTGTAAATACGGACTTTAGAAATATCTCGACTCCAGCGCCACCTATCGAGTCTGTAAATAAGGATTTTAGAAATATCACGACTCCAGCGCCACCTATCGACATTATTTTCACAAAAAGTGTTTATGTTTAGAAGCCTAATAAATGTTTTGAATTTCAATCAAATACGGATTTTAGCAATATCTCCATTCAAGCGCCACATATCAAGTATATTTTCACAAAAACTATTTATGGCTAGGAGCCTAATAAATGTCTTGAATTTCAATCAAATTGGTCTGTAAATACGGATTTTAGAAATATCTCGACTCCAGCGCCACCTATTGAGTCTATTTTCACACAAAGTATTTATGTATATTTATAAGCCTAATAAATGTTTTGAATTGCAAGCAAATCGGTCTGTAAATACGGACTCCAGCGCCACCTATCGACATAGTTAAAAGGCACTTTTTATATGATGTTTTTCATAGTCAGCAAGTTGAGACATGTCTTATTTCCTGCTTCTCAAATTCCTCTCAAGTTGAAGAATAAGCATGGAAGAAAACGCTCCAGAAACGTTTAAAGAGATGCGCCGCCATCTTGGGAAAAATGATGAAAGACCTCTTCATTGCAAAACGCACACTACATGCATTTTTGCGTCGATTTTCACCAAACCTTCGTTACGACAACCACAATAGGTAAGGGAATCTCATGTATAAATTTCAAAAAGATCGGTCGGCACATCTCTTCAAACACCCCTTACCAACGAACACACATTTTAGGCTCCTTTTTTATATATATAGATAGAAGATATCTACCGTCTGTCACTACGAAGTAAATCTTTAAAATAATGGTTTACTAAAAGTGATCTTGTTGAGTTATTTACATTTGATCCTTCCTCTTGTGTTTTTCTAGGAACTGTTAGCACGAAATCCACAATATCATCTGTCATGTGGTAATATGGACAATTCAGCATCCGGATTCCAGCATTCACTATCGCTAAAACTCCATCGCCAAAAACCGGTAAATGAATTTTATCAATTTTTAGCTATTTTCGCGATTTGGGCATAAAAAAGCATCCCTGAAAATCTCCAAAATTCTCCATTTTTAGCTAAATTTTTGGCAGATTTTAGCGATGAACAAAATGAACCGGATAAAATGAGTGAACCCTCCTTTACAGCTCGTACAGCTAAAATTCCGATTCCAGCGTATCTTACATCGTTAAAAATCACCATTTTTCGCTGAAAGAAATGTAAAATTAGCGGCGAGAAAAAGTTGATGCTAAAAATATCAGAGACAATTAGGTGATTCACAAGGTGTCGTAAAGGTGTAAGTTCATAAAAGTTTTCGGTATTTCAATATTTTTTTTGTTCAGTTTTTGTTGCATTGCACAGAATAAGGATGTAAAGTAACACAACTTGGAATTTTGAAAAATTTTATGACTTTACGACAATACGACACTTAAGATACCTTGTGAATCACCTAAATATATTAGAGGTAATATTTTTATTATTGTTTGAATAAAATGCTTGATATTATAGAAACATTTGTAATTAATAGGACAAAATGGAAAACTAAAGCTGTAGAATTTATGTAAATGATTTAGTATTTGAGCTGTAGAACAGCATTTTATGTAAATAAATTAGTATTTAAGTGGAAGGTACGTAATATTATTGTCAAAAAATTACTTATATATCCAATAGCGTGCAATTTCACAAAGAATTTTTTACTGAAATTTATATTGAAATAACTTTATATATATAAAAAAAATGAATACACATATTGGTTTTTCTTTTAATTTAAACTTTTAATTAATTTGATTATTGTAAAAAATAAATACCTAAATTTACTTTAACAAAGAATTTTTTACTGAAATTTATATTGAAATAACTTTATATATATAAAAAAAATGAATACTCATATTGGTTTTTCTTTTAATTTAAACTTTTAATTAATTTGATTATTGTAAAAAATAAATACCTAAATTTACTTAAATATATACAATGCCTAGTGAAATATTAAATTGGGTTCTTACACATTCCTTGTGCGAAAACTTTGTTGATTTACTGTAAATCCTTACCTAGGCTTTAACCAGCTTCAAAAATTTAATAATTCTTGAGTGATATTTCTAAGCTCATCGTTAAGACTTATACTACCAACATCCTCAACATCATAATTAGCATTATTTAATATCATAACATTATGCAAAATTATGCAAGTATTTATAATTTTTACAAAATAACTAAACACTTGTGTGCCTTAAATGTAAAAAAAATCTGACATTTTCCTTCAACTACTCCAGCGACGCCAGCGGCGGATAAAAGTATAATAAATTTCCTTGGAGATGTTTGGCAATGAAAAAGCCAGAATCGCATTTAACAAAAATCGCCAAAAGTTCGGATAATTTTTAGCGTTTGGAATTTATGTGATTTTTAGAGTTTTAGCGTTAGCGAATGCTGGAATCCGGCTGCAGGCTCATAGTTCATGCAGCAAATATTATGTAAAACTGTGGTAGCTAAAATTATACCCTGGACTTTTCGATAGTTCAAACGAATTCCAAGAGATATAAGGTAAGCGCCTTTTCCATACTCCATATCTTCTTTCAACGCGAACAGCTGATTCCTTAAACTGAATTTCACCGTGCCAGATCGGCCTTTTAAACTTAGTTTAAACTACATTTAAAGTTGACTGAAAAACAAGCATGCTGAGTTTAAACGACATACAGAGTTTAACTTGCACTGAAAAACTGGCCCTTAAAATCTTGAAATCCCTAATTTGAAGGGCTTTTGCAATTTCTTGAACTGACTGACGATTGGAATAACAAAAAGAACTACCATCTGATTTCATATTGCAGGCGAAAAAAGTAAAAATAGTTTTTTCGTTCATATAATAGCTCAATCAATGTTAATGGTGAACACAAAGTTAATAAATTGAATCTGTACATTGCCACAAAGTTCATGTATCATATAATTGTTTCAGTTATGCTCGTCAGGTATATTGAATGTTTCCCAACCAGCACGCACCCTGTGAAACTTGTGACCAAAGTTTCAAGATAATATATCGCGTAGATGTATATTTTGGTGCAATCCGCACGCGATTGCAAAAGGTTAGGGAACGAGTGCCGCGCTTTGTAAGAGCAACACCATTTGCAAAAATATCAAAAAGCTTCGTTGCCATCCATTGGTTTCCCTCCATATAATGCATTAGCCTCATTTCAAATTAGTGCAGTTCGTTTATTCCGATTCAGTGAAACCAGCAAAAGTTTCGTTGCATGTCAGTGTTCTCTGCTGAGCTCTCTCTCTTAACTTTTGCAAGTAACATAGTTTTAATTAAATAGTTGCGTTCAACAACACATCGGTGCCAGCACAGCTGCGCATCATGCACTGCATCTCAATCTACTGGACAAGAGGATGCAGGTTGCTGGGAATGGGACATTTGCACGTTGAATCGCTTGTACGCGACGCGGTATTGGGTTTTTTTTTGGTTATTGCAAATATGTATCTGGTAATTTCAGGGGAATGCTTCGCATGTTCTGAGTACTTAATGAACGAAAACATTTCACAACGGTGCGGTCACTGTAATTTACAGCCCAAACCGAAATCTCATCTTCAACCCACTCGCCACTAAAAGGATTAAACACTATTTTGAGTGCTTCTCGTATAGGAGTTCTGAGTGAGCTGTGGCTTAAGCGCTTAATTATAATCGTATTTGGTAAATCATGAATAAAATTTAATATTACAAAAAGCAAGTTATACATTTTGCGGAGCTTAAACTAAATGCTTTCGTATAGTTAAAAACATACATACATACATATGTATGTATGTATGAATGTGTATGACTTACATACATACGAGTATACAAAATGAAATGGGAGTATATCTCAGTCGAACTGCATGGAAAAATGTCAATGCTGACCGTTGATAAACAGCAGTTAATTTTTTTTGTTTTATTCCAAAGACCATTATTCGATATTTTCAAAATTTCAATTTGCGACCTGACAATTTTTTTGCATAAAGGTACATAACTACATAAGTATGCATGCATACACATATTGGCTGCCATTCAATTAAGTTGGTTTGTTAGTAAAATGAAAAATCTGTACCAACGACAACGAATTGTGCTCCGGTAGTGTCTTTAGTGAGATAATACTTGATCAGCGACATGTGTCATTCAATATACGAATTTATGCATGACTTTTTTTTTCTCGGTCACGGAAAAACTTTCAGGCAATTTCTTCTTTAAATTCCAACACATCCTAGCTTTTTCCAGCAATTTAATTTTTTTTCTTGCAAGAGAAACCATTTGAAATAAAACACATGATTTTTTTAACGTTGGGAAAGATAGCAAAAACCCAACCAAGGCGAATTCATACAAGGTGAAGTTTATAGGGCAGCTGATTTCTTCTTCTGCTTATAAGCTTGGTACGTGAAAATGTCAGCAAAAAGAAAGTCGAAAATTTTCTGTTTACATTGCCATTGAAAATTGAAAATCTGATATTTTCAAATATTGTGTTGTAAAAACGTGTGATATTGAAATATCAAACAACAAGCGAAAATACGAAAGTGTGCGATTTATTGCGAAAACTAGGATCGGGAAAAAGCACCTTTTTCAAAGTTCCATTTGGCGAATGCGAAAGATTGCGGTGTCCAGTTCATGCCATACGCAGCTCGGAGTTAACCATTTTGTGTGTTCGGATCATTATTTACGTGAGGATATGATTTGTGGAGGAACAAGGACAAATTTATTAGCCAAAGCTGTACCATATCTACAACCGAATAAGTTTTCCTACCCCGATTGTGCAGCATAAAAAAGGAAAACTACCAATAATGGCCAGTTAGGATAGGTTATGAAATTGTATGGAATTAACAACTTTTAAAGCTTATTTTCATGTATCTGGGATGTGTGTATTTCCAATCCGCAAGCGACAATACGACTCTTAATGACACCTCGTGAACCACGTAATTATTGACTTAACCCTCTAACGTTCAAAATTGATCCAGCGGACCGATTTGGCCCATAATTGGTGTCAACCTTAAAATTGGTGAAAGATTCTCAAAACTGAAACAAAAATATAAATTTTTTATCTTACCTGCCTCACAGGTAGATTTCCGTTAAGGCGGCCTTAAGGCACCCTTGTCCGTTTGTGTCACAAAATAATGTCAGGTGAATATTATTAATTTTTAGTTTATTTTATATAATAGAGATACTAAAGATAACATATTTCATTATTTTTTAGTGTGGTATTCCAAGAAGCAGTTTTTGGTACCCGAGCAACATAAGTGCAAGTTACATTTTTGGCACATGCATTGTGTTTGTGATGTTTTGCACAATTTGCATTTCTTTTTCCCTCCCATCGTAGCGTACGTCATCAACAGGGTGTTTGGTTTTGTGTCCTATTGGAAAAACTAGTTTTGGGGTTGTACTTTGGCTTTTTCTGGCAGGGATACGTCTCTTGTTGTATGTCACCAACCCCGCAGCTATTTCCTCCCGAAAAACTGGCAACTTGAGCAATTTAAAATTTTCTTCATTCGCTGAACTATTTTGCTTCTCAGCCTGCACGCGGCGATATAATATATATGCATTTATTGCGGCCATATCCACTAGGTGGTAAAATATGCGCGTCATTGGGTTTCGTGTCTTAGCACGAATTTGGTGTCTGCCTATTAGCCCATCCATTGTATCAACACCTCCCATATGAGCATTGTACTCCTTTATTATCTGTGGGCAGTCCAGTTCAATGTGCGATTTAATTTTACGATCATATCGTGTGGTCTTTGATGGGTTGTTTGATTGTACTTCTCGCCTAAATGGCTCTATGCCAACGTATGTGGATATCAAACGTACTGCTTTGTTGTCCTTCCACAACACTTTTGAAATATCAATGCCATAAGCACGACCTGTAAATTCAATAGAATATCCTCTATTTCGCTCTTTTAATTCCTTATCTAATGGCAGCTTACTGTTCGGTATTCGATTGACTCTCATTGTACCTAGACTGTACCATGAGAGGAAGAGTGGTATAAAAATTGTCGAAATATAATATGTGGTTAACAAAATCTGGTATCGATTGTGACAATCGTACCACAACGTTTGCACAGCTTCCCAAGTCTGGTACGCCAGGCAGTACTACATTATCACCTGCGCCGTTGTATACCTCAAAACGATATGCAAAACCAAACGAATCACATAGCACAAATAACTTTATACCCCATTTGTGAGGCTTATTCGGAAGATACTGCCGAAGATGGTGCTTAATTTTTGTGCTGCACATCTGCTCGTCAACACATAATCGAGCAGTTTTCGGAATGGAATCGAACCTCTCATTGAGTTTTTTAATAAGCACTCTAATTCGGAATAAAGGATGGTATCCCACATCACCTTTTTTGATGCGTTTACTTTCGTCTTGGAACCGGAGATATCTTTTATTGCGCTTAAATTTATTTAATGGCATTGCTTTTTGTACAGCTAATAAAGCACTTTTCCCCCAGTAGCTTTCCAAATTAGGATATCTGAACACAGACATGTACATCAAGATACCAATGTAATGATGAATTTCTTCAGCACTGGTTTTGAAATCAGAATTCATATCTTCAGTGAAAGCAGCTCGGTTTTTCTCCTCAGCAACCATTTGCATAATTTCCGGTGTAAAAAAATAACAAAAATATTCCAAGGGTGTTTCAAAACTTTTTATGTCATTTGGCAGCACCGAATTTCCTCTGAACGCAACATCATTTACATGCAAAGATATTGATTGTTTTCGCCAAGTTATTCTTGAAAATTCTGCAGAATCCTTGGAAATATTTTCCACACCTGTAAAAACCGAGGTTTCAATAATAAATTCTCACAAAAAAGTATAGCTAATAATTACTTGATAGATTGAAACCTCCTGATGATGGTATAGTTTGAGGTCCTGTTTCCTCGACTAATGGCAGTGGCGAGCCCTTTCTTTTTTGTTTTTTTTTTCAAAACATTACGTCCAAAAGTGTTCTCCTGCGTTGCAGCCGATGTTGATGCGGAAGTGCTCTCCTGCGGTGCTGTCGATGGTGATGCCAAAGTGTGCTCCAGCATTGCAGCCGATGTTGATGGAGTTGGCTCTCCCAACTCCGACACATTCAAGGAAAGGTTTATTGCTTGTATAAACACATCACTTGTTTCTGCTGCATTCATTTCATTTAGGCAATTGGAGATGTAGCGTTAGTCATCAAATGATACATCGCTGGGTTCAAAGTCTGGATCACTGTCTGGATCGGCATCGCTGAAGTCACTACCTATCTCCGATTCAACACTCTCCATTAACTCTATTATATTTTCATCAGACATATCCGACAATTTATAAACGCGTTTATTGTTCATTTCTATATCAAATGTAGTGAAAACCATGAAAAAATAATAATTACAGGGTACAATCAAATTTGACGTAAACAGACAAGGCTGCCTTAAGGCCGCCATCGTGTTCTTGCCTGTTACCCTTATACCAATAAGGTTTTATCAATAGATTTGAACTTACTTACTAAACAAACACTACAAAGTACTCACCAGCAAATTTTCAGCACAATTGAAGGACTATAAGTATTTTTATATATTTTTTGAAATTTCACTTTCATAAAAGTTTACGATCAGAGGTTTTTTACACAAATTTAACTTTTGGATGATCACTGAATGCAAACAACACATGTTACCACGCTAATATTTGCCTATGACATAAAACATATGTTTGACATTATTGCCACCCACGATTTATATCAAATAAGTTACTAGTAAAATATTAAGGGACTAAAAAAGGATGGCAGCCTTAAACGATAGAGGGTTAATTGTTGTTAAATAGTTATTGTTTTCTATTTTTTTCTTCTAACAGCATTAGATGAAAGCGTAAGTCTTTGAGCAGTCTCCGCTAGCGGTCCAGACTATTGCTATTTAATTTTGATGATTATTAACCAAATTAGGTATATTACATACATATGTACATATATACAATGTTTATTATACATACCTGTGTAAATAGTTACTTAAGTGCATGTATGTTATGTAACAAACTTCAAATCCGATTGAATGAAACACGAATTAGATTAGAAATGCATTTTAGCTTTTAATTTATAAATAAAGCCATACAAATGAATTTCAGAAAAAAATAAAACATTTTTTTACTTAATGAAATTATGTAATTCTTGTAGGATTGCAATTGGATTCTCCTGTACCACAGATCCACCTTTAGAGGAATAAAAATTGCCTTTTGAGTACATTAAACTTCACGTGATTGTTCGACGAGATTAGAGCTTCGTGGTAAAAGTATTTAATTATTGGTATTATGCGAGTAGCATTGTAGCGAAGATTTATTGTCTGTATAGTTTCCGTCGACTTGCTGCTGCATTGAGGGATTCGACCATGTGACGTGCGTTTCTGGAAGATAAATTCGAGTAGTGAGTGCTGAACCGAACGAATGCACCTCAATGGAATCCCTTTCACAGTCTGATTCCATAAGCTGATTGATCGCCTAACAAACCCACCGGATTGTGCTTTCAACAAATTTTTCATTACAAAATCAAATGTCAATGAATAAAAAAAAATTATAAATTAGACACACAAGTCAGTAATGCCAACATTTCGTTTAATATGAAGAATTTTACAATATACTACTATTACAAGTGGAAACTGTAGAATATGCAACATTCTTCATGAGTTAAGGAGCCGATTTGTCATGCGGGAAAGAGTGAGCTGCGGCAAAACTGTTGAACAATGATTCCAAAATTTGTCGACAGTGCTGACTAATATTGGGGCATATAAGGGTTGCACGTCCATAAACACCAAATAAAAGAGGTGTTTAAAGCGAGTTAGGCAAACAATTTTTGTATGGTAAACTCCGAGTTTATGAGAAGTGTTTGACGTTAAACTCCGAAATTGATCATAAACTCGGGTTAACGGCGCAGTCAGAACATAGTATAAGCTAGCTCATATATTAATTAAATAAATACTTAAAAAATAGTATTTTAATACATATTTTACTTAGTACCTTTTAACTTCCATTTCGCAAAAAGGGATCACATTATTCGCCTTTCTGCATACATTCAAAATACAACTATAGAGTTTGGAGTGTCAGATTTTAGCTGTCAGTATCAAGAATGTTAAATTAGAAGATTGCGACATTTCTAC
Source organism: Philophylla caesio (assembly GCA_963971545.1). NCBI lineage: Eukaryota > Metazoa > Arthropoda > Insecta > Diptera > Tephritidae > Philophylla > Philophylla caesio. The sequence continues at coordinate 32,470,786 of OZ020608.1, read as the reverse complement.
GTCATAGCGTACGGAATATGGGTATGAAACGAAATGAATATACCAACATGGCGGCGAAATCGTATACAAACGCGAGTTATATACGCTCATTAACATACTCATTATGAGTCATAGTTCTTACTTACTTATCGCTCACACTCTCTCCACTCAATTATTATTAGCAACTATAAGTTAGCAACGTTAAGTGGTAGCCTCTATCCTTAAGCTAGTCAGTCGTTAGCAAACAGCATATATCAAAACTACGCTTTTCCGAAATAGCACCGGCTAAACCATATGTTTTATGTAACATAATATTTTAAGTATCGTTAATAAAAACTGTGATTATGTATTGAACATAATAGAAAAGGAAAACGAAATCGACTTTATTTTATTATTCAAATAAAAAAGGAACGTTTCAAAACAAAAAAGGTTTACTTGTTTCAATTAACTAAATTGAAGTAAATCTAAATCTGGCGACGAGGATAAAAACAACATTACCTATTATAAAGTGCTATTACGTCTAAAATTTTTGGAAAAATCTGAACAAAAATGCTAACAATTCGTAAAATTCGGCGTAAATTCTAAGTCAACCTTAAAATTTTATATGCATGACAATTAAAAGTGCTTAAAAACCTTGAACAGGAAAACACAAAACCAAGAAGTGTAAGAAAGTGCATTGGTCTTAAACCAGCAAAAACTCCAACCCGCAAAAAGAAAAAAAAAAAAATCTTGAACAAAAAAAGAAACACAAGAACAAAAAGTATTAAAAAAAAAAGTGCTTTGGTCTTAAACCAGCAAAAATTTCAACCCGCTATAACTGTACGAAAATATGTATGTGAAATATGCAAAATAATATAAAATTTCGGGAACAGAAAAATACAACAACAAAAAAATTGCTTAAAAAGGGCACTTGACACCAATTCGCGAAACTCTAACCCGCTATAACGGTCTATTCCAATAATTCATATGAGCAATAATAACTTAGAAGAGCGAGAACTATGTAAGTGTTATACCAAAGTACATATTTACACATTCGTTGTTAATGCTGCTAAACATTTGCGCGTCAATGCGCCAATGTTGCTAACAAATTGAAACTTGTTGCGTGAGAGTAAATATTACTACATATGTCAAATTTGAGAACATTTATAAGTGTATATACATTGTTGATGAACAATACATAAGTGGCTTAACATATGTAATTACGTCGCAAAGAAGTATACAAAAACTTGCGTGAAAGTGGATGTTGCTATGTTACATTAACCCATATGATCCCAAGCAAATTTTTTTTTCGCGTATTTGAATGAAACTTGTAGATTAGGGTAAAAATGGGTCGCTGAATCCATATTTGTGGTCAAAAATTTTTAGGAATTTTAGTTTTCGAGATACGAGGTGTTCGATTAATCGAACACTGGGCACAAGTAGGTGTTTTTTTTTTGAATTTTTTTATCTGGTTATTGCTTCAGCTGAGTAAAAAAACTAAATTATTTCAAGGTAACGATTTATTAAATAACTTTTAAAAGGACATAACAAGTTAATATATTGCTCAAGTTTACTTTTTTAAATGGTATGACTCAAAACAATGGGTGTGTAGCGCAATGTTACATCTCTTGCATATGAAAGAACTAGGCTTGTGGCACAATTTGCATCTCCATTTTTTATTATTTTCGATTTTCACAATAAGGTGCTGTCCGGTAAGTTTCGGAATATTTTTTGGATGACTATCCTTTGAAGATCCTGGTAAATAATCAAGGTCACTCTCTTCGTCTTCTGCGGCGTTTCCGACGTCTTCATCATCAGCGGTCATTATAAGAGAATAAGCAATTTGCACACGGAAGTCTTTCTGATGCAGGATGCTTTTCTTATAATATCGACGAGAAAAACAGTCAAGTTTCCATGCGTTTACAACAGCAGAATTTAATAGAGAAATCCATAAAGGCCAATACCATTTTTTGGATCGAATCGCAATGTAATAGTTCTGGGCGGCATTGTCGTGAAGATCCACTCCACCCATACCAATATTATAATTTTTAAGTAGCTGAGGCTGGTTGTAGTTTGCATATCCTCCAGGTTGAACAATTTCCCCACAAGCGCTTACTTGTTGCTTCTTCCACCTTTTTACAGGCACCATTGGCATGATTTGCTCGAAGTTTGTGGCAATCGTAACCTCGCTATTGTCCTGCCAACGACAAACCAAAATCTTATTGCTGTTATCAAATTGGTAGTCATGATTGCCCCTCTCCAATTGCCTTCCAGTTTTAAGTTGTGCACCTCCATTACGATTTGCCCGTACGGTGCCAGTTGCGCAGAGTCTTTTCTCAGATAATAGGCACATTAAGTAGTAGGACGTAAAAAAATTGTCAAAATATACCATATGACGACTTGGATACTCAACATTTTCCAGCAACCGTAAAACGACATCTGCTCCCAATCCAAGCTGCTTGTCGTATTTATCGGCTGCTCCAGCATATGGTATACAATTATAAAGGTAGCCAGAAGCCGAACACAGACACCACAATTTGTAGCCGAAACGAATAGGTTTCCCACGTATGAACATTTTGCAAGAATGACGCCCAAAGTATGGCACCATTTGTTCATCGATTGAAAGCGTCTCCTCCCAAACACCAAATTGCATAAATTTTGCGTTCATAACTTCATACAATGGTCTTACCTAAGTAAACAGAATGCAGTATATAAGCAAGTCATACAAAATGAAAAAAACTTGATTAAAGTACCTTAGCCATTTTATCTGTCGAATCAAGATTGTAGTTGTTCCTGAAATGGATGAACCTCTTGATATCTTGAAAACGATTCCTGGACATGCATACTTTCACGATAGGTACTCCTAATGTTGGGTATGTTGACCAATAGTCACGAATTGTCGGCAAAGTAAGATATCCTGATAAAATTAAAATACCAAGAAATCGCTTCAAATCAATTTGATCAATGCGAAAGTGATCGTTTTTCTGCTGAGCATATCTTTTTGTTTCTTCGATAATCGTGTCGAGGACTTCGTTATCAAAAAAGAGTGAAAACAATTCCAATGGGGTTTTGTTTTGGAAACTTTCTGCCAAGTTTTTTTTTAACATCATCCAATGGCTCGGTTGTAGGGGAAATATCATATTCGAATGTCCCGTCACGGTTTTTTCTCTGCACCCACTTGGGCTTACTAAAAGCTGATAAGGGCTTATATTTTTTAACTGGTGTTGCATTTGTCTCAATGCGCTGCCTTTTGGAGGGATTTTCTGTGGCAGATGGTGTTGTATCTGACGAAATTTCGATACCAATGACGTAGTCTTCTTCGATATGGTCATTTTGATGTATATAGTCTCCGGTAGATTTTTCAATCGCATCTAGCTCAAACGTTCCAACACATTCCACTATATCTTCGCACTATTAAATAGATTATTTAATATTAAAACAAAAGAAAAAATACTTATTTTAATAATTCAAAGCTCGTCAGAGAAGTTGTAAAGCTTACACTTACTTCACGCATAGTTATTACATCATCATCAAAATCTTCTTCATCGGTATTTTCGTCAACTTTTTGCGGTGGTACAATTGTAACTGTAGCAATTTCAGTTTCATCGTCACTCCAGTCTTTAATAATAGCCATCATTTCAGCTTTAGTAAGAGCTCGACGACGAAGGGATCTAGCACACTGTTTTTCCATTTTTTAATCACACTCAATTTACCACTTTCTAATTACAAATTGCTTCCACTAAACAAGTTCACTGAACCATACACTTATTCATACTAAATTTGAACACGTGCTTATAGTTATTCCGACTAAAATATATCTACGCAATTGAACAAACGGTAAATACATTTCAAATTGCAACCGAATTCAAAGAGGAAAAAAAATGCTGAATTGTGCCCAGCGTTCGATTAATCGAACACCTCACTTCACATACATACAGGGACCGTTATATTAAATTTGCAAACACGAAAACTTTCAAAACGTAAAGTTCAGTTCATTCGCAGCAAAACCTTATACCAGGTTTTCATATTTTCTAATTCTCTTTAATTAAAATAATTCTTTTTAAAACATGCTAAAATTAGGGAGTTTTTATTATGCTCTGTGAAAAGATTGGGTGATGGTCAGAAAAAATAATTGTTCGTAATAATGTAGAAAACACTCCAAACCAACATAAAACGTCATAATTTCGTATCTCACTTTTAAAGAAAACCCCTGGAAAAATTGCAAAAAACAGTAAAACTTACAGTTCGATTTTTCGAACAATGGGACGATATGGGTTAAATGTTGCTATGTTACATTAAATAATTCTATGTTAAATAAAGTATAACTAAAACTTTAAAATATCTAATGAATAAACAAATCTAATTTAACCCGGCCGAACTCATTAAAAACTGAAAAAAAAAAAAATTACAACAAAGTAAAATGGCACTGACACTAGCAGAGGCGTTAAGAGAAGCACGAAGCATTCCATTCTTTGATGGACAAAGTGAGTACACCATCACACACTATTTAAGAGACGTCACAACAATTTTATCGCTGACAAATGAACAAGAACAACAGATTATATCCAAGGTTTTGTGCAACAAGTTGAAAGGGCGAGCTTTACATGTAATCCAACAACTTAGCGAAACAAGCTTTGAAGATGTATTGTCCAAACTGAAGGAAGAATTTGGCGTAAAGAAAACATTTTTAAGTTTAAGAAACGACGCAATGAATGTAGGACCTTTAAACATTGAAGATTTGCACAATAAGTTAGGAACTATTTTACAAACTATGAACACAAAATATATTTTAGAAGGTGCAAATGATTTTTTATATGCACCACATAATAATACAAAATTAATTTTTGACGTTTATTTACAATTTTTGCCGTTCAATGTAAAAACTTTGTTGTTACAAAATCATATGTATAAGTAACATGGAAACTGCATTCACCTACTATTTACAAAACAATATGTTGAACGATATTGATGTGGACAGCGGTAATGCGAAGGTTGATGCTCACTTAAAAAATAACAAGTATGATCGTAATTTTCTCAATAATACCAACACGTTCCTTCATAAAAGAAATGTAAAGGAAAGTAATGAAAACAATGGAAATTTTTATAGGAACAATTCAAGTAGACCCACTAATTTTAATACAAATTATAGAAACAATAACAATTATCATAGAAAATTTGAAAATAAAAACTATTATGAAAATCCTAATTACAGTAATTTTAATAAAAATAACAACAACAATAACTATGGGAGAGACAATGCCAGTGGGAACGTTCGGTGTGGATTAAGTGGTCATAGAAACTTTAGATATTCTAACAATGTGAGATACGATCGGCAGCCCTACGTTGTTCCAATGGAAGTAGACTACATTGAAAATTTTCAGCTTTCTCCCCATCGACCGACTTACCCCTAATAGATCTTACCATCAAGGGCATTACCATAAGGTGTCTAGTCGATAGCGGATCGGTTACCACGCTAGGCGATCTTAATATTTTTGAAAATTTTCATAGCCGTAGGCCATTAAAAAAACCTGTCCTCATCAAAACACTTTTTGCATCCGAAGTGATATCAGATGAAGTCACTGTTTATACCCCTATATAATTTGGGAGAGAAAATGAAACAATGTCTATTAAACTATTAAATTTAAAAGACAAGCCATTCCAATGCATACTTGGATTAAATATTTTTGCCCCTTAAACTTTTTAATTGATTTTTCACGAAAAGTAGTACATGTCAACAAGAAATTAATTCCGTTTGCTAAAAGCAAGGCTGCAAGTTGTTTTCCTAACAATGATAAATTTTATGCGTACTGTTCTCAAACTGACACATATCCCGACACGTTTTCATTAGATAAAAGCAATTCTGATATAGAACCATTATTGAATAAAGATTTGAACGTTGAAGAAAGGCGGTTATTGAAGAGATTTCTATTGAGGTACAAAAACATTTTTTTTCAAGAAGGTCAACACTTACCAGCTTCAGATGCGGTTAAACATCAAATAATTACTAAACCTCATGCTTCTATATACACTAAGAACTACCGATATCCTTACGCGTTGGAAGAAGAAATAAATACTCAGCTAAATTCTATGTTGGAAAATGGTATAATTAGGCCTAGAAAATCGCCATATAACTCGCCGTTGTGGATCGTTGAGAAAAAATCAGGAAGTAATAGTAGGAAGAAATGGTGCTTGGTGATAGATTATCGTAAATTGAACAGCCTTACTATTGACGACAAATTTCCCATACCAAACATTGAATCACTTTTTGAAAAACTAGGTAGAGCCCAATACTTTTCAACAATTGATCTTGCAAAAGCTTCCATCAAAATTTGATGGACAAAAGCGAGATAGAAAAAACAGCATTTTCTGGCCCAAATGGACATTATGAGTTTACGCGGATGCCGTTTGGCTTAAAAAACGCGCCTGCTACGTTCCAGCGCATGATGAATACGGTGTTGTGTGAATACAATAATAAAATCTGCATAATTTATATGGACGATATTTTAGTATTTTCTACATCTATTAGTGAACATTTCGAGAGCTTAACAAAAATATTCAACCGCTTGTCCGAAAACAATTTAAAAATCCAATATGATAAATGCAAATTCTTATCTAGATATACAGAATTCCTATTCCATATCAAGCCAAACTCTGAAAAGATACAGGCTATACAAAAGATAAAATTACCACGGACTGTGAAAGAAATTCAATCCTTTTTGGGCTTGACTGGTTACTACCGTAAGTTTATTAAAAACTACTCTGTGATAGCTGCCCCCATAATCAAATATTTAGGAAAAAATAAAATAATTTATTTACAGGATAAGGAGTATATCGAAGCATTTGATAAGCTGAAACTTATTATGACTTCACCTCCATTACTGGCATTTCCTGATTTTGCCAAAAAATTCACTGTGACAACTGATGCCAGTAATGTTGCGATAGGTGCTGTTTTGATCCAAAATAAAAGGCCAATTTGTTTTGCGAGTCGCACATTAAATGGAGCAGAAAAACGGTACCACACGCTGGAAAAAGAATTACTAGCCATAGTATGGGCAGTGCGTCATTTTAGGCCTTATTTATTCGGACGTTCATTCGTTATTCAAACGGATCATCAACCCTTTATTTTAAGATGGAAAACTCTACTTAGCGACTACGAATTTGAAGTGGAATATATTAAAGGTAGGGAGAACAATGTCGCTGACTTTCTAAGCCGACAAAAGCATAGTAATTTCATGGATAAAGAAGAAAACTTTGATATTAAATCTTTGTTTGAAAACTCTTTAGAAACGGTGCGTTCAGCATGCGAAAATTTAAATGACCATTTCCTTATTTCCGAGTCAATAGTCAACCGATATACCACTCAAATTCGTCTAGTAAGAAACAAACCTGTCGAAAGTGAAATGTTTTATAACAAATACCGAATAGTCTACATAGCCGAAACAGACTTACAAAATAGCATTTACCTTACGGATCTTTTTAGAAAATATATTAAGAAGGGAACAACGTGAATTCATTCAAAGTTGCCCGATAATCTATACAATATTGTACAGGAAAAGATAATAAATTTATTTTCGAGTGATAGTAGTATTAAATTTACTAAGTGCTGTTATAAAGTCGTAGACTTGAAAACGGAGGAGGAAGCTTTAGAGGTGGTGCAAATTAAAATAAAGTTCTTTTATCCTAATCTGAAAAAGGTGATCAACAGGTTTATTAATACATGCAATGTGTGCAACGAGAACAAATACGCGAGGAAACCGATCAAAAAATTATTTAATTATACCGAAACTGCTTGTATTCCCAATGAAATAGTGCATGCCGATGTATTTTATTGTTTCCGCAATAGTTTTCTGACGACTATTGACAAATTCACTAAATTAGCTTCCATACATAAATTGCCTGATAGAAATATGTTTACAATTAAGGTCAAACTCCAAGAAAGATTTGCCTGGCTAGGAACACCGAAAAAATTAATAATCGACAACGAATTTAATAATTCTCTTATAAAATTATTCTGCCACGAAAATAACTTGATTCCTCACTTCACTACCCCGAACAGCCATACTGGAAATGCAGATGTTGAGAGACACCATTCCACACTTGTTGTTTTATTTACTTGTGAAGAGCCGAGTTTTTGAAATCGTCCTCTAAATAAAGAAAAATTCAAGTGAAAATAGGAGGCCTTAAAGAGGGATTTGCCACACAACATACCTGGGAAGTTCCTGGTTATCCTTTTTAAGTTCCAAGTGTGCGGGTGATACCGGTTTTCGACGGAAAACCAGAAATTCACGGAAAAACAAAACATTTTCTCTTTATTTCCCCTTCTTTTCAGAAAACGCGCGAAAATAACTTTTGTGAAATTAAAAAAGTGAAACAAACAATATAGCTAAAAGGCAAACGTGCTTAAACAGTTGTCAAATTCAGCTGAGCTTCTCTTCCAAGAGCAGGAACAGCTGTTAGCAACGAGAAACTCAGTGACAGTTGCGAAAGCACTGTACTTGTGCAGTGACTATTAAACACGCCTCATAGCACTAGAAAAATAGGGTGGGTCTTAAGTTCTTAAAATATTTAAAAAATTATATAAAAAAGAAAAATAATTATAATATTAACAAAATTAAACGCAGTAAAGATAATAACTAATAATAATAATAACCAAAATTTAATACTAATAAAATTAAACGAAATAACAGATTAAAAGGCTAAACGCGTGCTATCAACATAAATTAAAGTAACCCAATAAATTAAACAGCAATAATATTTATACATTAATAAATTAAAACACATCATATCGCACCCTAAACCAAAAACCGCCACAACTCAAAATTTTTTAAAATCGCTTTTATCTCATAAACCTATCCCCAGAATACTTCCCAACATGCTCCGAAATGTTCTTCATCGTAACTATCTTATTTACTGGAAAAGTACGTTTAAAATATTTACAATCATTTTTACATAAAGTTTTTACTTCTCTTGGATATTAAAAAAAAAAAAAATTTTAAATCCTTTTTCCACATAAACTAATTCACGGAATACTTCCCCAACTGCTCCAGAAATGTTTTCGTAGTTACTATCTTCTTTTACTGGAAAAGTATGATTATAAAATTATCATCATTATTGTAGAGACTGTTTGTTTTGCCTCTCCTGAACATTTGGGATTGTTTGAGTTGTGACTGTTTTTGGTTTAGGGTGCGATATAATAACTTACAACATCAATAATAGAAGAAATAAGAAAAACAAAATAGTAAACGCACATATATAACTTATATTAAACTAAACAAAATAAAACCGAAACACCATAATAAAAAACAAAAAAAAAACTATAATCAATAATAATAATAACAAATCTAATCGATAACAGCAATAACTAATAACATAGATATATGTATATAATCTAGATAAAAATAAAAAAAAATAACATACCTCAACGAGAACCCAAAATATGAGTGTTGCCATATGAGTGTTACAATAAAATATATGAGTGTTACAATAATATGAGTGTTACAATAAACGAACAAATAAACAGCAACTCTGATGCGATATTTGCACCATTAAGGCTTGTTTGCAAAAAACAAAACAAAGACGTAGTTAAAATGACAGATACCAACATACAAAACAAACCTGCAATACCTAAACGGGCTAAAGTTACTGACTATCTACCTGTTCTTACCGCAAAGGCAGATTCGAGATAAAATATACCCTTTTGGACTCGTTGACCGAAAAACAAAATAAATACGGAACAACAGACATAAACTGAACAGAACGAAAGTTGACAATTAAGATGGCACAACGCCGAAACCGGTTTGTCTCCAAACCAAACTTAACAAGGGATGACGGAAAATCGTTCCAACAAATATCAACAATTCACCCTGTCGGACAAGAAAAAGAAGAAAACAATAAAGATTTTATGTCGTTAAACGATTTTAAGGATTCTTCTGTTAGCGAAATTTTTATCCTTTTGGATTGACTGGCTCTTGTTTGCGCATTTTCGCCTCTAGTTAAGTTTGTAAGTGGCTTGGCAATTTTCGCAAAGTCTTTTATAAATCTCCTGTAATATGACGCTAAACCTAGGAAGCTTTTTAATTCTTTAAGGTTAGCGTGTGCAGGGATACTTTTAATAGCGGATATTTTTCCGGGATCTGGCAAAATGACTTCTTCTGTGACGATATGGCCTAAAAATTCCACTTTCGTCCTGAAAAATTTGGACTTTTCCAGATTCAGCTTTAAATTTGCTTTTTATAAGAGAGCGAATACATTTTCAATATTTTTAAGATGTTCTTCTTTTGTTTTCCCCATTATTATAATATCATCGATATATACGTAACATGATTTCCCTATGAACGTCATTTATCATTCTCTGGAAAATGGAACTGGCATTTTTTAGGCCGAAAGGCAACCTAGTAAATTCGTATTTACCATTAGCCGTTGAAAAGGCTGTTATTTCTATGTCCCTTTCCTTCATCCTGATTTGGTGGAATCCGGATGTAAGGTCGAGTGTAGTAAAATACTTACACTCGCCTAAGCTTGCAAGAGTGTTGTTTATATCAGGTATTGAATAGGAGTCAGGTATCGTTATTGCATTCAGACGCTTAAAATCTATAACAATTATGTTCTTCTTCTCTCCTGAAGGACCCGATTTTTTGGTACAATCCACAATGGGGAGTTGTACGGCCTTTTTGAAGGCCTTATAACACCATTGTTTAAAAGTTCTTGAATGTTATTTACTTGTTTAGACATCTTTTGTTTTAGTGGCAGCACTACATCTTCGAGTGTTAACGTATCATTTTTTCTGTTTATATTTGCTCCTTATTCTTTGAGGGTATCATCACCAATGATGCCATCGAAGGATTTTAAATTGGGTAATATAAAGAAATCAAAATTATTTTTTAAACCTATACTTTTAAAAAATGGTCCACTTAATTTATGGATTATTTCTACTTTACCCGCAGCTGATTGGACCTTAAAAGCACATTTAAGTTTACTGGAATTTTATGAAATTTTTTCGCAAACGAAGTTTTTATTAGCCCCTGTGTCTATAAGGAACTTTAAAATATCACCATTATTTGAGGTGAGTTCTAGATAGGGTAAACTAGATAGGCGTCTGTCATAAAATTTATTTCCTCGTTCTCTTCACCTTCTGTGGGTTCCTGGTCCTCTGTTTGAACGTTAAATAATTTTGGGTTTTTCCTAGGAATGTGTGAAGAGTTGTTGGCTGGCCTTACTGCAGGCGTATTTTCCGGTCGATTCCTGTAATTTATTTTCCTAGGTCTGGGTGGAAGCTGCGTTGGCCTCTAAATGTTCCCATTGTAAATTTGGCTCTTTTCAACAGAGTTTAATTCCCTAGGTGCAATTGCTTGCTTAGGTTTTATTTGGTTTTTTTTTGAGTTTGATTCAGGCTACCTGTATCTTTTGGGTAGATTGAATAATTTCTAAAATTAAGGTTTTGGATTTCGAGGCAGGAGCGTATGCTTCCGGGAGGTTATTTGGTCGTTGGATGATAAGCATCCTAGACAATTCACCGTTTACACCTCTTATAAATAAGAGTTTCCTGAATATTACTCTCATTGTGTGGACTAACCCTGGCCTCTAACTGAGTAATCCTATTGTTCATAATCTTCATTTGCTCGATTTGTGCATTTACTGCACCGGTTAGTTGTGTTATTGCTTCCTGCATTTCCATTTTGAATTTTAATAAAATATTTTTTTCAATTTAATTGATAAAATTTTTCCTATTTGAGTTTCACACAAAAATATTTTTAAATGTTTACTTTTTTTATTATTTGAGTTTCGCACAATTTAATAAAATATTTCGAATTTGTATGTAATAATTTTAATAAATTTTATGCTATTTGGATTTCACACAATTTTAATAAAATATTTTTAATAGATAAAGAAAATTTTTTTCCTATTTGGGTTATACACAATTTAATAAAATCCTTTTTTTTTAATTGGTATTCAATAATTTAACTTAGTTTTTGAGCTATTTCACAATAATTTTAATAAAATTTGCATTAATTAAATATTGTCTTACAAGAAAATGAAGTCCATTTTTCTCATCCTTATAAGAGTCCTTTTTAGGGTTTTTACTTCCTTTAGGGGCGTTACTTCCTTTCGGTTGCTTGGTGGCCCCTTGGCTAGTTGTTTTTAAGGGTTTATGTTTAAAACGTGATAATTTTAACGAATTAATTTTTTATAAGTTTTCGTCGGGCCTTGCCGGGTATGCACTTTAGTATCTTTATTGTCTTAATTCTTTGTAATAAGGTGGGTTATGCTAACACAGCGGGTTCACATTGCGTCGGTACGGCTTCCGGTTGAAGTTGGTGCTTTCGAAATGTGAAATCGTTGTTGTTGTTTTGATTTTGCAAAAAGTGCTTATGGGAACGGATTTTAATGTTTATTAACTTTATGCAACGCTGCAATTTCACATTATTGCGTATTACTAGTTTATTGTGCTAACTTACATTGCTATCTTTCACGTCCTTTTAACCCAGATAATCCTAAAAGTTATTAAGGGCAATTTTTACTTTCTTTATGTCATCCTACTTAAAACATATCTCAGAAGATATTTTTAAGCTTTAAACCAAAGACAATTTTTTATTTCTATATTTTTTGAGCTGTCCTATATGTAGTACATCAGGACAATAAACGATGTAAACAAACTTATTATTTTTTAGTATAAAAATCAACAAAACGCTTGGTGTGTACTCCAACATCATATTTCAAGTATCTGCATCTGAATGCAATGGGGTACAGTGTTGCTTCTGGGTATGCGGTTACAGTTGCACGGCTGTACTCAATCCCTACTCTTACGTCTACCTTCGTACACCCTGGGCAACGTGAGCCACCCATGTGCGAGATACGGTAACCAACCCGTGTGGAGCCTTGGGTCACGGCTAATAGAGAGGGAGCTTTAGTGGAGCCACTCAGACATATTCGGTTTAATGGTCCACTGAAGTCCGCAGCGTCTGTTCACCAGGAGGTGCGGCTGCAAGCGGGCGTCTGTGTTGGAGCAAGCGGCTCGCTATATAAACAAACTTAAAATTTTCAATCCCAGCAATGGGTTGTGCGCAGGGCTTGGAACCCGCCACGTAAAAACCAACTTCCAACTTTCCCTTTTTTGATGACGACCACGGCAAACGTATTAGAGACATCGATTTGAGGGCATGCACCTGGAATGTCCGCTCCCTTGATTGGGAAGGTGCCTCTGCCGGGCTGGTTGATGTCCTCAACGTCTGCGATTGGGCGCAACGCGAGCTGTGCGGGAGCGTTATCGTGAGTTGAAGAAGGAAGCAAGACGCATTTTTCGTGAGAAAAAGAGAGAGGCCGAAATGCGTGAGTGCGAAGAGCTTGTGATGCTGGCCGACAGGAAAGGGCCCGAAAATTTTTTCAGAAAGTACGGCGGCTAACAGAAGATTTCAAGACCAGGGCGAATTTCTGTAAGAATGAAAACGGCGACCTGGTGACTGATGTCCACAGCATACTTAAATTATGGAGGGAGCACTTCTTCACACTGCTTAATGGAAGCAGCTGCAAAAACGTTGGAGAAGATGTTGAACCCGAATCCCCAATCAATGATGATGGACGTGATATACCATCACCCGACTATGACGAAATTCGGAAAGCGATAGCACGGTTGAAGAAAAACAAAGCCCCCGGGGCCGACGGGTTACCAGCTGAGTTATATAAGTACGGCGGAGAGGAGCTGGTAAAGTGCATGCACGAGCTCATCTCTAGAATATGGTCGGAAGTACGCATGTCTACTGATTGGAACTTAAGTGTGCTCCGCCCAATCCACAAAAAGGTTGCTCCTGCAGTCTGTGCCAATTATCGCGAGATTAGCCTTCTTAACATCGCGTATAAGGTTCTGTCAAGCGTATTGTGTGAAAGACTTAAGCCCACCGTCAACGAACTGATTGGACCTTATCAGTGTGGCTTTAGACCAGGTAAATCCACCACCGACCAGATGTTCACAATACGCCAGATCTTGGAAAAGACCCGAGAAAGAAGAATCGACAGACATCATCTTTTTGTCGACTTCAATTGGGAAGAACCTCTCCAAGCCGTTTGATACCAAACGAGGTTTCCGACAGGGTGACTCTCTGTCGTGCGATTTCTTTAACCTGATGCTGGAGAAGATAATTCGAGCCACAGAACTAAATCGGTCAGGCACCATCTTTTATAAGAGTGTGCAATTGCTGGCGTACGCCGATGACATTGACATAATCGGCCTTAACAACCGCGCAGTTAGTTCTGCCTTCTTCAAACTGGATAGAGAAGCGAAGCAAATGGGTCTGGAGGTGAACGAGGGCAAGGCGAAGTATCTCCTGTCATCGAATAAACAGTCGGCACATTCACGACTGGGATCGCACATCACTGTTGACAGTTATAACTTTAAAAAAGTAGAGGACTTCGTTTACGTAGGAACCAGCATTAACACCAATAACAGCGTCAGCCTTGAAATCCAACGCAGACTCTCTCTTGCCAACAAGTGCTACTTCGGACTGAGTAGGCGATTACACAGTAAAGTCCTCTCTCGACGGACCAAACCCATACTCTATAAGTCTCTCATCATGCCCCTCCTATTGTATGGCGCAGAAGCATGGACGATGACAACTTCAGATGAGAGAGCTCTTGGAGTGTTCGAGAGAAAGATTCTTCCAAAGATTTATGGACCTTTGCGTCTTTGCGACGGCGAATACCGTGGACGATGGAACGATGAGCTGTACGAGCTGTACAATGACATATATATAGTGCAGCGGATTAAGAATCAGCGGCTGCGCTGGCTAGGTCACGTCGAATGGATGAAATAGCTCCAGCCCTGAAGGTTTTTGACGCGGTACCCGCGGGTGGTAGCAGAGGAAAAGGAAGACTTCCTCTGCGTTGGAAAGACCAAGTACAAAAAGACTTGGCTTGAATTTCCAATTTGCGCCAGTTAGCACGAGATAGGGACAGCTGGCGTGCTTTGTTGCCCTCGGCCAAAATCGCTTAGGCGGTTAAGAGCCAATTTATTAAGTAAGTAAGCATCTGAATGAATTTATTTAAGAGTAACATTTTCCTTGAACTTTTTATTAAGCAGGCGAAATAACGGCCGCACTTTTGCAAATTTATCATTGTTGTCCAACATATCATTATCGCTTACATGAAAATTGCAAAAAATAATGAAATAAAATGTGTCTCTGGATATGGCTTCAGAGACCAACGAATTGTTGGCATCTCTTCCATTTTCCCAGTATAGCTTGCGCCTTGGTACTTGCATATATCCGCTGAGAATAATTACTCCCAAAAAAACCTTGAGCTCGCTCTTTTCGATGTTTCCGGGACAATTCTTTTTTTGCGCGTAATTTCTGCTTTCTGCTAAAAAAAAAGCTCTATAACTTCATCACTAAAAAATTTACAAAAATTATTCAAAGGGCTTTCAAGACTCGAATGGCATTCAAGATTGCTGAAGTTAGCTCTGTAAAAGTTAAATACTGATTTTCCCAGTTGTAATGATTTTTCTTTTTCGTTTGTTTGTCTTTGTTTCTTTCTCGTTTTGTGTCATTTTAGTTAAATTTCGCTTAACGGTAAATTGTCGTCCGACTCAGCTGATGAAATTGTATGTCTTGGTGTTGTAAATCTTCTTTCTGCTGCCGCTTGCAATTGTGAAGAGGAAAAATTATTAACATGGAAACCTTTTTCAATACCAGAATCTTCATCAGCAATATTACCATTTGCAGTTAATGGTGGAATTAAAAATTACTTCATCGACTTCAGCAGCATTCATCGTTCTCCAATAAAGCAAGAGCCTCGTGAAGCGAAAAGCCTCTGTAATAAAAAACACATGTAGACGTGGATTCCCCTAATGTACTATATATAGGACACTAACACTTGTTCATTGAAATTATTAATAAATAAGCAAAATTATTGTATATCATATATATAAGAAAATACACTTATTTCCAATTACTTTCAGAAAATAACAGAAACATAAATTTAATCTCACCATGCTAAAATTAACTTACTAATTTTGCATCATTTCAATTTCACAAATTTCTAAATGAAATACAGCACACTTCTATTACAAAAAAAAGATAAACACTTACTAACGCAGTTAAGCGATCTTTACTGCACATAAAAATTAATTTCTGCATGATTGGACATGATTTTGGTGTCCTACATATAGCACATTAGGGATATCTGTGTTAATTTCATAAAATTCTTTCAAAAATTTGATAGAATTCTATTGTCTTCTCCCTTTTTCTTTTAACGGATAATCTTTTCTCGCAACAATTCTCACATATTCTCATACAACCAAGGCGAATTCATAATATAATTCATACAAAATTCGCCTTGACGACAACTCTTCTCCAAAATGACGACCAAACCCGAATCAACACAGAGTTGCAATGTTTCGTTACACATAGTCGTTGTCTCACACGCGCAGCCAGGTGTTTTTGCTCTTCCACAGCAATCTGAAACCATATGAACACGCGTATACACATATTTAGCTCAAACTCTCCTCCGAGAATACCAATACATTTCACAGAGCACGAGCAAATGTTATAATCGCGATGGGTATGCGCATACAGAGATGATGCAACAAACATATACTACATTTCACTCTGTTTCGCATGCATACGAATTAAATAATAAAATTAGTGTACGCTCTCTCTTTCCGACAGGTGTGGATATTCTACATGAAAGTCCTCCACATTTGACAGAAATACATGCATACAGGGCGAATTCTTGAATTCGCCTTGATTACATACACCCAACTCTTTTTTTACACGGTAGATACGTTCCCCAGAAATCCGTGTAAAAAGAAACCGGGGGAAAAAGGAGGCGTTTCCTATAGTAAAATGGGAGATACGTTCCATGTGATTTGAAAACCGTGTAAGATGAAATAAAGAACTATATTTACTTCGAAAAACCGTGTAAAAAATGTTGATAACTATAGAATTTTAGATATGCATACAAATTGTATGTTCATATGGCATTTTATTGAGCATTAAAACTTAAAATACATAATTCATACTGGTGAAAAATTGGTAGAGCAAGCAAAAAACAAAAGAAACCTGTTAATCCAGAATTAAGAACAGAAAAATTAGAATAGAAATAAAGAAAAAATATTTACATAGCTACATAATTATTCGTCGCTGCTATGTATGTTCATTTCAGCAATGGTGCCAAGTGTTGTAAAAACAAACATAATTACAAAACAGTGATTTTGAAACCGTACTAGATAAAACAATGTTTACAAAAAAAAATTTTTTCAACCGTGTAACCGTGTTAAAAGAAACCGTGTAAAAAGAGAGTTGGGTGTACTTAAAAAACCATTAACTTTATACCAAGCAAAACCCT
Organism: Philophylla caesio; assembly: GCA_963971545.1. Taxonomy (NCBI): domain Eukaryota; kingdom Metazoa; phylum Arthropoda; class Insecta; order Diptera; family Tephritidae; genus Philophylla; species Philophylla caesio. The sequence continues at coordinate 32,453,494 of OZ020608.1, read as the reverse complement.
GCAAGCCACCTCTAACCATTAACCAGTTTCCCCTGAAATAAAATAGAATTAAATACAAGTAATTTCACCCTCACATTTAAACATTTTTTTGAACTGTCGAAAAAATGTCTTAAAGTTAGAGCAGTGATGTCCTACTCCAAAAACATTTTCATGTGCTAGAATAAGCAAGACAAATTAGAGACAGTTTTTTTAACAAAATGGGGCATGAATTAAATCAGCATTTCAACGTAAGTAGGCTGTGACAAAAAAAAAAATAAAAAAAACGAAAATTAAATTTAAACATTTCATATTGTTACGTCGCGACATTTCCCCTAAGGATGGCTGCTGAATTTATTTTGGTAAATTTTCTCACAGCCTCCTTTTTAAATTCCCAGCCAGAATTGTTTTACTATGTATATTAATTATGAATATATTTCCGCTTTTTGCTTCGCTGTGCTGTGCCACAATCACTAAAAATCGCTTCGCCACAACCATTATGGATCGCTGCTGAAAATTTTTTGGCAAAAGTCCTGTGCCAATACATCTCAAGAATTCCATATCCGGCGGATAGTGTCTGTGCTGAAAGCAAAGAACGACTCTCTACAGTCCTATTGTATAGAAATCGGCTAACTGCATTCATTTTTAAAATGAATACATATATGTATCTTTGCCCAAATGTGTTATTTGGTTTTAAAAATGGTAATAAAACCAGTAAAAGAAAAATTAAACCACCATTCGCTGCAGTCTACTCACTATAAAAATGTGAGCTCCTTGAAGTTGCGTATAAGCGCTGTAGAACTTAGAAGTGCGTATGAATTTTGTTGTCCAACAATGAGAGCTGCGGTAATTCTGTTAATTGCACGCCAACTCTTAATTTTATATAAATAGGTTTTTCTTTAACCTTCTTCTCATTTCAAAAGAAACTTGAAGCAATAAGTTATTTAATTACGCTATTTTGGCCTAATAAATCAATTCATTCTTAAATTACAATCAATTCAAAATGGTGCAAAAAAAGTTAAAATTCGTTTTGGTTTTGAGTTAAATTTTTCCTTCAATGTACCAAAAAACGACATAGTTACAAATGCAAAATGCATGCATTTTTTTTTCAAATGCAAATACAATTTATAATATATAATTATCCTTTTCAAACAGCAATGTTTTAATACTTTTTTCTTTCTTCTTATAACATCGCCTTTTTGGTTGTTTTTGACCAGCATTAATTTTTTTAATTTAAAGAATAAGATTGGTGTTAAGGGAAATTTGATGATTGCAGGCTACATTTAAGAGTACATATACAAACTCGTTATAGCAACGTTCGCTTTTCTCGGACAATAAACAATAAACCAATGGAAATATGTCGTTGCAGCTATCAGTTCCTACGCGACATTTTTTATTGAAAAAGGTGTCTTATTAATGATGGCAATACTTTAAAAGATCCATCCATGATCCATATGTTGGATCTAGACAGCAGTCAAATAATGTCGATAGGGGTCATCATAATAACGCATTGACCTTCAAACTTTTTGAAGGATTGTAAATACAATTATTCGTCAACATATTTTAAATTATTTGGAATTTCTATTTCTTTAATGTATTTTGGTTGCCACATTTGCATTTTTTGTCCGGCTCTATATGTATATTTTTTACTTTTGTGCGGGCGCAGAAGGCAAGTACTTTCTACATTACTTATTGCAATCGGCTGTAAACGATGAAATTATTTGGCATGGTTTTAGAACGGATTCTAATGCATTTCTTTTATCTTTACCAACATCAGGATCGGATGCCATAGGATCGTGATTCTTGTCCGATGGAAAACTAACCTCGGCCATCCTCATGAAGGTATTTATGCAAGAACTGGATGGACAGTATATCCAGTTGTGCGTAGTATGCTATGTAATGTACGTGGATGACATTATCTGCGTGATCACCAAGTACAATGAAGAGCAGATACTGGAGTACCTGAACAAACAACATGAACGTATAGTGTTTGCGATAGAAATGGAACAATAAATTACCTGGATCTGACGATTAAGATAGACAAAACAAGAACACAAATACGCCGATATAAGACAACTAACAAACAGACTTGAACGAATACCTCTATCGCGAGAGGCATACGGAAAGGAACTAAACACAATATACATACGACATAGAAACGGATATAAAAGTAGGTCGTGGATAAATTCAGAAAAATGTATGCAATTCAAAAAAGAAGCGACAGAGAGCTAGGCGAAAAAACTTGGACAGTAATGACTTATACAGGAAAAATGACATACAAACTTGCAAATTTTTTCAGAAAGTATAATATCTACACGGCGTTTAAAACTGTAAACAACCTGGAAAGGAATGAAGAAGACCCATTGAACAAACAAGGCGTGTATAAACTGATTTGTGAGTGCCAATATACTTAGCTATATAGGACAAACAGGACGTAAAGTAAGAACAAGGTTTCGTGGACACATAAGCGACTACAACAAAAGGATACGGCAATACCTGAATCTAATTTTGCAAACCATTTGGTAAACGCAAAATGTTCACCCGCAAACATAAAGAAACCCGTTAAGGTACTGCACGTACAACAAAGAGGACGGCGTCTAAATGCTCTTGAAAACATATAAACAAAAAACATTCGAAGGGAGGACAATAAACGAACAAATAAACAGCAACTCTGATGCGATATTTGCACCATTAAGGCTTTTTTACAAAATCCAAAACAAAGACGTAGATAAAATGACAGATACCAACATACACAACAAACATGCAATACCCAAACGGATTAAAATTACTGACTATCTGCGTGTTCTTCCCACGAAGGCAGATTCGAGATAAAATATACCCTTTTGGACTCTAACCGCGCGAGACTTCAGGTACCTATACTCAGGACACTTAACATTTGTTATTATTTACGATTATGCAATACCTGATTAACCAAAAATACGAAAAAAAAATACGGAACAACAGACCTAAATTGAACAGAACGAAAATTGACACCGAAGATGGCACAACGCCGAAACCGAACTTGACAAAGGATGACGGAAAATCGTTCCAACAAATATTAACTATGATATGTTCTCCAGTTTCATTTATTGTAGTCATGACCCTGCTTCTGCAGAAATAAGCCTTGCGTTTTTCAAAGAACCAGTGTACTCTTAAGTTTCTTCTTTTATCCACATGATATACATACATAGATATCCATGTAAGCACGGTGTAATTGCTCCCTTGTTTGAATTAATAATTTTTATGGGATAATTTTAATTTGGCATCCCAGGAATTGAAAAACAAGGGGGTGATGGGGTGTAGAGGGGATCTCCTGATCATAAATATATAGTTTTTAGCTGCCGCTGACTTATAGTTTTCGAGATATTAATACTTAAAGTTGAAAAAATGCACACTTTAAAATCGTTTGTAAAATGCAAATAATTAACATTTCCAAGCCCGCACAATTAAGAAAATTAATATTTAATCGTTTTATTAATATAAATTAAATAAATAAAAATAACCTAATTGCATTCACGCAAAATGGTCGGCACAAACATTAGATGAGTGTGTTGCCATATACATATAAAAAATACGAAAAATAGTCATATTCGCCTTTGATTGTATTCGAAGCGAATTCTTAGAAAAATCGTTCTTTTTTATATTAATTGTAACTATATTTTATTTTGAAAGTTACTTTAATAAATAAACGAAATATTGTATAGTTGAATTAAAAAAAATATATATACATATATATTTTCTTTTAAAGGTATAGTTGAATTTAAAATCAGAAAATAGCACCGCAGGCAAAAGTTTGTAATAAAAAGTTGCGCAAAATTTTCACAAAATTTTTTTTTAAAGGTATAGTTGAATTGAAAATCAGAAAAAAGCGCGATTTTTTATTAAAAATTTTCACTAAAAGTCAGTGTAAAATAAGATATTTAGAAGACATATTTTTCGTATTTTATGCACATCACAAATATGGCAACACACTCATCTAATGTTTGTGCCTACCATTTTGCGTGAATGCAATTAGGTTATTTTTATTTATTTAATATTTATTAATAAAACGATTAAATATTAATTTTCTTAATTGTGCGGCCTCGGAAATGTTAATTATTTGCATTTTACAAACGGTATATAAGTATATATATGTAGTGTAATATTCAGTGGAATAACCAATATAAAAGTGTGCATTTTTTCAACTTTAAGTATTAATATCTCGAAAACTATAAGTCAGCGGCAGCTAAAAACTATATATTTGTGATCAGGAGGTCCCGCTCTACACCCCATCACCCCCTTGTTTTCCAATTCTGGGGATGCTAAACTAAATCCTAGCCATTTTTATTTCATCCAGTTTCTATTCACAGTGTCGAATCTGCCCATTTTATATTGAAGGGAATAAATAAGTACACTTTTGACTTTCATTTTTAATTATATTTTAGTCTGCAAAACATGTTTTAAATTCATATACATATTTGCCCGATGATTCGGCCTATTGTGTCCAAATGGGTGAACATTGTAGTAAAGGTCGCAATATTAATTCTTATTTTTATTTTCGAATTTTCGGTCACTAATTTGTTAATATCTTCTTTTTTTTTGTTGGAATCAGGCACGAAGACCGAAGCATGTTCCACAAGAGAAAAGTGAAGCTTATCCTCATTATTTTCTATTTGTTAATAACTTATTAAACAGTGTGAAAATAACTAAACATTCCTTTTTATTGAATTATGTACATACACACAAAATCCATATTTGAGTAGTTATAGCTTTTATAAGACAACAAATTCACAATTTTTTTTTGTAATTTTTTAAGTTTTCTTGAAATTTCCAGCAATGAAAGTAATGCAGCATACAGACAAGAGCAAAGATTAGAGACAGGAGGTTGAGTTTATTATATACACATATGTACATAAATGTGGTACTTCATTGACCACATTGACACTACATTTCTAGGTATCTTTTATACATTATTTTTCAGTGGAAACAGAAGACAATTCAAATAAAAAATCCCGCCAAAATATAAAAATAATTTTTAAAATATCGCGCAATTTTTTGTCTGGATTGTGTTTTGTCGGCAGGGATGGACCCAGAAAATATTTTTGGGAGGGGAGGGTCCATTTATTTTCAACTTTATACGATATTTTACATATTTTGAGATAATTGATTATAATCCATTATTAACATGGATATAATAATTTTGGGTTAAATGTTGAATGCATTTTTATAAAGCCATCGTTAGGCTATGATTATATCATTTGAATCAGTAGAATCATAAAACGTCAGGGATTTAAAGTGCTTCATAGATTCACCTCTTTTTCTTTGGCAACGTGGCACTGATTTGAAAAAAATCGGTAAATGTGTTTGTAAAATTGAAAACTACAAAGGCGGTTTGATAAGTCATTAACTTTTTGAATAAAATATACTTTTTCGGCAAAAAACGTTCTCTTTATCAACATAATGTCCTTTTAACTCTTTACACTTTACTTAGTCCAGCTTTTTTCCAATTATTTTATTTTGACCCAAACCTGTTACCACACAACCATTTTTTCAGGTTTGGAAATAGAAAATAGTCGCATGGATTTTCGCCATGGTGACAAACACACGTGTACATTCGCGCTTTTTTCGAGTGTACGCAATCACCCATCGCACGGATAGCCTTTTGATATCCAAATATTCGTGTAAAATGTGATGTAGTTCTCAGATGCCTACAACCTCAGTCACCTCACGTACTTTCATTCTCCGGTCATCAAATATCATTCCATGGATTTTATCAAAGTGACAACGCCCATTTTTCAAAATTTCAAAAATACTTAATTTCTTAGTTTAAAATCGCTCCAAATACCAAATTTCACTCAATTTGCTGTAATGATACCGAAAGAACGGCATCCTGCCCAACGAGCAATATATGTACCAAATTTCATTGAGATATCACAATTTTTACTCAAGTTATTGTAACCACGGACGGTCGGACGAACGGACGGACAGACAGTCATGGCTAAATCGATTCTTCTTTTCATTCTGATGATTTTTGTATGTACATATATGTCTATATCTATCTCGATTATTTTTTTGCTGTAACAAACAACCGTTATGCGAACAAAGTTATAATACCCTTGTGTACAAGTACGCTCGGGTATAAACAGAATATTGTAATTAATTGTCTTAAACTGATAATTCACAAACAAAACCAATTAAATTCAATTTGAATAAGGCAATCCATTAGTATTCCAGTTGCTGGGTAATAGTTTTAATTGTTTTTGTCTAGAGTGAGTTTTTGTGTGTGCTGTGAATTTGAAAACACGGTTGAAATTTTCTGAGATCACCGATATTTTGGGGGGATGGGGGTTGCCAGACACCCATGACCCCTCCCCTATCCGTCCCTGCTTGTCGGGATTATGTCGGGATGTGGTGATGTATGAATTATGTTTGCTCTGGATTTGGTAAAGCCATGAATATGTCTAATCGGGATTTGGCTATGTCTTTCTGGATTTTGTGTGTCAGGATTTCATTATACACCCATTACCGCTGATTGCGAAATAATAATTTTAAATGCCAATCATTTCTTGACAAAAGTAGATAAACACTTAATGCAAAAGCACTGTCTTCAAGAAGTAGCATAAGTATATATATATACATATATATTTGTATTGTATATGGTTGTGTTTCCGTCCTCCCATGATTATATATGTTTTACTTATTTACTTCGAATTATAATGTATGAATATATTAAAATAAGTGCTATAATATTGTAATGGAAGTATTGCACAATGATTGTTATCAATAATTACGGATAATCAACAACTGATAATGCATATGACTGTTATCCATAATTGCGACCATTCAAACAGCTGATGTAGCTGAATGTAAGCATCCTTAGAGTCTAGCCTTGACCTATAAAAGTCCGATCTTCTGAGCGCTCGACCTTATTTGTCTTTGGCGATCGCTCAGGAGGTTTATCTACAGTACCCAGTACAGTCGTATGTTAAACTCTTGCGATCTGTACAAATACACTAAAGAGCAATAAAACAACCACACTTTACATTCCTTATAATAATAAAAAAATTTTACAATTTGGCGCCCAACTTCGTGGCAAACCTCTTGTGTGATACGCCTATTCGCCGAAGCGAACGCATTGCGAGACAAAAAATTACAACTCTTAGTACTGAACAATTTGAGCGGTTGCTCCAAGCGGTTAATCAGAGTAACCAAAGATCAGGCTCATTTAGCAGTTGCGCTGCTCGCTTTAACGGCGAACGTACATAGCTCTACAAAGGTAGAAGAGTTTTTAGCTGCAATTATGACATTTAAGGCAGTTAAAAGAATAAGCGATGTCGATGCAATTAATGGTATGCCCATGGTTCTTGAGGGCGATGCAGCAGAATGGTGGCAGGGTGTAAAAACGAAAGCTGAGGCTTTCACTGACGTTGTTAGCATGATACGTGAAGCGTTCTCGGCCCCTAAACCATTGTGGCGCATTTATGTAGAAATTTTTGAATCTAAACAACAGAAAAGTGAACCAACCGATAGTTTTATTCGGAGAAAGCGATCGGTTTTCTCTCAATTAGCGAAGGTGCCAACCGAAGTGGACCAAATAGATATTTTATTTGGGTTATTGCACATTCAAATTCGTGAAAAATTAAGCCGCGAGCGTGTTGCTGAACTGTCGTTGCAAGAGCGTAAAACTCAAATTGTGAACGCTGACGTTCAAAGAGAAGGTGGTCCAATTCGTTGCGGGTTTTGCAGGAAAAAGGGGCATAGTGTAGACACATGTTTTAAAAAAAAGAATGATGAGGCCAGAGAGGTTCATGCTGCAACGTTATTGCAAGCACAATCATTGAAGCCGAAATTTGCATGCTATGGGTGTAATGCACCAGGGGTAACTCGTGCTAATTGCTCCAACTGCTGTAAGAAGCCAGTAGCAAATCCAAAAGCTATCAGTTTTAACACAGTAAATATTCCTATTGGTCGGGATATTCCAATCGCAAATATCCAAATGTTTGGTGTACCAGGTAAAGCTTATTTTGACTCCGGACAGCGAACAAGTGTAGCTAGCGCTAATCTTAAACGGGTAATGGATTTCAAAGGCTGTGCCTTTAAGAGCGTAAAATGTGAAATAACTCTCGCCGATGGTAATACTTCATTTAAAAATTGCTTAGCGACAGTATGCCAAATACTTATAGGTGGGCGTAGCTTTAAAATTCAGTTTATTGTGTTGCCCAACTCTGAAAACAACAGATTTCTTGAAGAAAGCAGGCATCGTAATTAATATGGGCCAAAGATATTGGTATTTTGAGAGCGAACCCTCAAAGCATTTTGATTTTGTTCAACCATTGCCATTAGAATTAAATCTGGTCGAAACAGTAAAAGTTAGCGTACCTTGTAATAAACGCAAGCCGGAAATTGATGTCGCATATAAAACTGAATCACCGAATTTATATTTGTCCGAATTTGAATATTATCGGCCAGATATGTCAATTACATATTCACCTCACGCGATTCAGGACATTTTTAAGGACTCGCTTCCTGAAAATGCAATGACACCTGATCGATGTTATGGTGAAGGGCTGCTTAGTGGCGTGCATAAGCAGTACTCTACCGATTTATTTTCGATTATTTTAAATTTATGAGAGAAACTGATGGAGTCGAGTTGGCAGAAGATGAAAGAGCGCAATTGGAGGATACTTTAAACAAGTATGCCGTAGTTTTTGGTGCGTCAACTGAACCAACTCCGTATGCAGAACATTTCATTAAAACTGGGAGTCATGAACCAATCGCTCAACCACCGTACCGTATGTCGTTCCCAAAACTTCACGAGTTAAAAGCCGAAATACAGAAAATGCTCGAAAACGAAGTAATCGCAGAATGTGACTCGGCGTGGTCCTCACCTGTCGTGATGGTAACGAAAAGAGACGGAACCACATGCGTGTGTGTAGATTACCGTAAATTTAACTCGATTTCCAAGCCCGACAGATACCCCTTACCTCGAATGGACGATTTGTTGCACGCAGCTAAAAGCACCAAATTCATGACCACCTTAGATCTTCAATGTGGTTATTTTCAAATAGCTGTGGCTGAGAAAGACCGAGATAAAACGTGTTTGATTACTCCCTTTGGTACCTACCGTTTCAAACGCATGCCATTTGGTCTGCGTAACGCTCCAGCTACGTTCCAACGATTAATTGATCGCTTTAAGACAGCAGTCCCAACTGCGCAAATTCTAGCCTATCTTGACGACATAATCATCTGCTCAGCTTTATTTACTGACCACTTGAATGACCTGCGAAATGTCTTCGATAAGTTGATAAAGTTCTGGCTGCGTATCAATACTGCGAAATGTCGTTTTTGTTGTACCTCTGTGAAGTATCTTGGTCATGTACTAACCGCTGAAGGTATAAATGTCGATCCAGAAAAGACGCATGCTATCAAGCAGCGCAAGGCACCACGCAATCAAAAATAATTACTTTCATTTAATCAAACCTGTTCTTGGTACCGGCGCCTTATTGACCAGTACGCGAAAATAGTTAAACCTCTTACATATCTTTTAAAAAAGAGCGCTGCATGATAGTGGAATGAGCCCCAAAAAGAGGCGTTTGATAAACTGAAGAAATCGCTTATCAATCCACCTATTCTAAAGCTAGCAGAAGATAATCAACCATTTTTGATCAAGACTGATGCAAGAGCTTATGCGCTAGGGCTTGCGCAAAGTTCAGAGGCTATATTGATGGCGCTGAAGTATACTTGATGACTGATCATCAACTGTTAAAATGGTTGCTAACCATTAAAACACCATCTGGTCGTCTTGCTAGATGGGCACTTTAACTTCAGCAATATAACTTTCGGATTGATTATACTCCAGGAAAAAGTAATTCTGTAGCTGATATGTTGTCGCGACCACCTTGCCCAGAAGAAAGTCATGGATTGCAGAGCTGCATTTGCGTTTTTTATGTTCACCTGCCTCGACGAAAGCCTAACGAGTTAAGAAGCGAAAAGCTTAAAGACGACTACTTAGCAAACATCATTAAGTCTTTAGAGGGTAACCATGAAAACCTAATGTTGTGGTGTAATCGTAGGTATCTTCTAAATGATGGAATTTTATATGGTTATGCTAATGATGGTAGAGAAGATGCACAGCTCGTAATTCCAAATCAAGAGCGCGGAGATATCTTAAAAAGATATCACGATGATAGCACCGCTGGCCATATGGAGCGGAGAAAACTATTGCTCGAATTGCCAATCGTTACTTTTGGCCAGGTATGCGCTCCATAATAACGAAGTATGTTAGCAAGTGCATCGAATGTCAACGCTATAATGCGACTAACAAGAAGCCAATGGGATTAATTCAAACAAGTGTAAGTAGGCAACGTTTCGTAATTATTTCTGTTGACCTTTTCGGCCCACTTCCAAAAACTGTTGAAGGGTATGAATGGATGCTTATAGCAGAAGATGTTTCAAGCCGATGGGTAGAGTTATTTCCCCTTACAGAAGCTACAGCAGAAGTTTGCGCGAAGACATTGATTAATGAAATATTTCTGCGATATGGCGTACCAAGGCGCCTCAAATCAGACAACGGCTTACAATGTGTATCCTCAATCATGCAACAAATTGCCTATTCCATGGAGATCCAACAAGTATTAACCCCTGTCTACCATCCTGAAGCAAACCCAGTCGAACGTAGGAATAGAGACTTGAAAGCTCAGATTGCAATATATGTACAAAACCAGCATAACGTTTGGAATGTTGGATTACCTGCAATTCGTTTTTCAATGAACACTGCTAAATGTCAGGCAACTGGATATTCTGCAGCATATCTTACCTTTGGACGAGAGGTACGTACGTTTGATGATATTCAACGAGATGTTAGAGCCATTATTGAAAGTGAAAACTTTATATCGAAAATTTTAAGAACGCAAGAGAGACAGAACAGAAAATGCAGGACCGAAACAAGAACTACGTTGATAAGCACCGAAGGCCACAAGATGACATCGCCGTTGGAGTTGAAGTGTTAATAATGACGCATGTGCTCATCCAAGCATCTAAGGGAGTCAGCACTAAGTTTGTGCCGAAGCGAGATGGGCCATACATAGTTACCCGAAAAATTGGTGCTTCCACATATGAAGTTGCGTCTAAGAGCGAACCCAACGTGCCACTTGGAGCTTATCATTCATCTGCTCTCACATTGTACAGAGGTACCAATGCGAGTGAATTACCAGCTACGTTGCAAGAGAGGAAGACCCCGCAAGAATCCTTTACCTGCTCTCGTCAGATTCGTTCACTCATCATCCGTCAAGGGGGACACTGCAGCATAAGTATATATATACATTTGTATTGTACACATTATAAATATGGTTGTGTTTCCGTCCTCCCATGATTAAATATGTTTTGCTTATTTACTTCAAATTATAATGTATGAATATGTTAAAATAAGTGCTATTATATTGTACAACTAATGGAAATGTTGCACAATGATTGTTATCAATAATTGCGGATAATCAACAACTGACAATGCATATGACTGTTATCCATAATTGCGACTGCTCAAAGAACTGATGTAAGCATCCTTAGAGTCTAGCCTTGACCTATAAAAGTCCGATCTTCTGAGCGCTCGACCTTTTTTGTCTCGGGCGATCGCTCAGGATGTTTATCTACAGTATCCAGTACAGTCGTATGTTAAACTCTTGCGTTCTGTACAATTACACTAAAGAGCAATAAAACAACCACACTTTACATTCCTTACAATAATAAAAAACGAACGTAAATAGAAATTTGAAATGTAAACAAAATAACCATTTTGACACTTTCACCGAATAAGGCGTGAATTAAATAGTTTTTTTTTAGAGAATAAAATTTGCCACCAACCCGACAAGATCAGTTTTTTTTAAATTAAAATAAAAGTATTTAATCTTAAATTTTTAAAATATTTTATTTTATATTTTCGCCTTTTTAGATTTTTGCGTTCGGGAGTACGCCGAAAATATCATTTATTGCGGAAATCCGGAAGCCACAAAAGATACAAGCAAGTTCTAATAAGAAAAAAAAAATAACAAACAACCTAACAATAATTAATTTTAAATATACTAATAATAACATTGAAAATTTGTATTAAAAATAATAATTTCAATTTTTGTTTTAATTCTCTTTAACCCAAACCCTTTTTGTTTTTATTTAATTTTTTGCATGAAAAAATCGCTTATTTTTGGTTTAGATGCCCTTTAAATTTTTCGTTTGTTCGAAATGTTTTTATTTAATAAAAAAAAATGTTGTACAGTTTATTTAAACAAATTGGTGGTTACCGTATGACTTATGCGGATGTTAACATTAACTAAATGTTTACCAGAATGTTAACTTGAGCAGCTGTTAACATTAGCTAAATATTTACCAACTAAATGTTTACCAAAATGTTAAATTATGCAGATGTTTACATTAGCTACATGTATACAAAATTGTTAACTTTTGCAGATATTAATATTAGCCACATATTTTCCAGAATGTTAACTTGTGCAGATGTTAACATTAGCTACTAGTTAACCAGAATACTAACTTGTGCAGATGTTAACATTAGCTACAAGCTCACCAAAACATTAACTGGTACAAATAGTAACTATAGGGGCAAAATTTGCCAAGTGTACCCGCTCAAAAATTTGATGTAACCGATTTCAATGTAACTTTGTATAAATGTTGTGTTCTTTGTTCACAACATATTTGCAAATGGGGGATAGTTAATTGTGAAAGCTTGCAGATGTACAGTGGCTCAAACTTTTGTGGATGTAAAAGTTTGATAATTTATACATTTTAGCTTAAGTACAAACTTAATCATGTTTATTACGATGCTTATATGATTTTTTCCGCTCTTTACGATACAAATATTTTCAAGTAGAAAAAAAATGTTTAGTGCGCTTAAACAGATTTTCAAATTTTGTTTCGCATTTTTCGCACAAATCGACCCCTTCGATTTTTTTGAAAACCTGGTGAATAGAAAGCTTGCTTTTTTTTCCAAAACGAAAACAATTAGATACTAACTTAAAGCTTTGAAGATCGCTGTTAAGTAAATGGGCTACCCGCTGAAATACTCGTACTTACGCGCTTGAGATTGTCTGGCAAAATTATAGTACTGCAGTGCTTTAGTTGATCCTGTTGTCGGTAATAAACATTTGATGTTAAAATGGTTGCTTGATCATTATTCCAGTGGAAAGATTGAGCAGCATTTTGAACTACGAATGAATAATTCTCAGCAAAATCGCACAAAACTATGAATTCTTGGTCTTTCAAATTTTTCTTCATATCTTTAAGAAAAGCTGATTGTAGCGAAGAATTTACAGTAACTACTATAAGTGTTTGTGGGTAGTGACGGTGCGAAAACTAAATAGTTTAAGCAGGCACTCCTGCATTAGCTGCTGATAAGCGGTGCATCAGCGAACAACAATGATGTGCAAGGCAGCGACAAAGTGCAATATAAAAATCCAATGCCTTGGAAGTAAAAAAACTAAGGACAGTGGCGGTCCTGTAGAAATCGAAATCGAAAGCAAAAGTTTTTTTAACAAATAACATAACATTTATACAAAGTTACATAAATCGGTGACATCAAATTGTTGAGCGGGTACACTTGACAAATTTTGTCCCTATACCATAATATTAGCCGCATAAGAGGAAATAAGAGTAGTCCAGCTATAGTTAGGTGTAATCGAACAATGCTTTCACCAGTACGAGTATATGAAAAAGTGGTTAATATTTTCACACAGCTATAACCAAATTAGCTACTTTTTTACCTGTCTACAAGTGAACGAAACACACCCGTTAACCAGATTTGTAGCTGGTAACTGGCTTGCAGGGAAATTCTTGCACATCAAACTTCTTTAAACACATATACACACATATGTGTTTACGTATTTTAATAATATCTCTTCACATAGACCAAAAGTTTCTTACAAGAGGAACCAGTTGAAATAAAACACTTGATTTTTTAACGGTGGGAAATATAGCAAAACCCAACGATGTTTATTTGACCGAATTCAAATTACTACTCTTATACATTTCTATTTTAAATTCGTCTAGCTGTCAATGTTTATTTTGACATTGATATTTCGTTGAAGCCACAACGCACCAATTCATTAATTTCATAAGAAATTTAAGATATGTACATATATGAGAACTTACATCATATTTTTCATCGATGGACAAATTGTATAGGATCTGTGTGTTATATTTCTCTGATCTTTATTATTTTCACTGTTAATAAATTGCTGACATCTGTTCAAAATTTCAAGCATTTAGCTGATTAAATAAAAGAGTTAAGGTGTAAAATGCAATATATGAACAATTGGTTTATAATTTTCACTGCTAAAATAGCCCTAATAATAACTGATATTTTTGTAAAATCTCTGTAAAATTAAAAAATAATAAACTTTAACAATAACAAATAAAAGAAAAAGGCACCTGAATGGCAAGTTTCATCCAAATAGCTCAATAATTGAGGGACAAGTCTGCGTTCCATCAGACGAACAGACGGACATAGCTAAATCGACTCAGCTCATTATCCTGATCATTTTGGTATGGTTGCTGATGGGTCTAACTTGTATTCATCTGGTGCAAACATCGGATCAAACTTAATATACCATTTCCTGAAAGATAAGATAGGTATGTTAGTGTATTAGTCCGTCGTAACCGATGTTTCCGAGTGTTGCGGTACGTGTTATAACTCAATTTGGCACTGAGATTAACGTTTCTAATAATCAAACTACTCATTTTTGGCATTACAAACTCCTCAGCACTTATAATCAAACTACTCATTTTTGTCATTACAAACTACTCAGCACTTATAATCAAACTACTCATTTTTGTCATTACAAACTCCGCAGCACTAATAATCAAATGACTCATATTTGCCTCCACAAACTTTTCAGTAATAATAATAAAACTACTCATTATTAGATAAACCAAAAAAATAGAAAACTATTAATTTTAATTTTGAAAATTTTATTTAAAAGATTACATTGGTATACAATTAGTATTTTTATGTTCAAATCATTAGCTTAATAAATATTCTTCATGTTTGATATTTTTAACATTTCTTTAATTTGTTAGCCTGCTCAAGGTCAATTGAAAACTAAAATTTTGGTTTTTATAATCCAAATAATAATATATAATCGTGAGTGAATACCAGTTTTGTTTACATCAATGATACATCTAACATACGTATATACATATTTATTTGCAGAACATATTTCCCCTCTCACGGATTATAATTGAGAATGTACATATATTTTCCCAACAGTGTCCATCGTCGATTGGAGTGTCTTCCTGGTGCCGATGGATAGCACATTTTGAATGCACGCACACGTAAGTTAAATGGTATACCAACTGCATTTATTAAGTGAAATTCTTATAATTAATCCTTTTCATATTAATATTTGTTCGACCTTTTGGTGTATACATGCCCAAGTGCAAAACCACCGCCTTCGCACACACTCACACGTAAGTTAAATGTAAGATCGCAGTTGTCCACCGGCGTAGAAACGGCCGACCTATTTTATGAGCCTTGTTATTGAAATTTGTCAATGCAGAACGGTACGTACACGTCGGTGGGTAACTGCGCTCTAATATATAGAGAAATTATAATAATTGAACCACTTTGTTTACAGGTTCCTTCTAACACTAGGTATTTCCTTGCCAATTAACTAACTTTCCCGAAGACAATACCAAAATTATTTAAGATTTCGTTTTTGAGTAAATAATAAAAATGGGGTATATCGTGACAGTTTCTACAATAAGAGACAAGACTTTAAAAGCGAAATAAAAATGATCGCTTTCAATATATAGCAATGCTATTCATTCCGATTCCGACCAAATTTTCAAAATCTAAATACAGAAAAGGCCTGTATAATCCAAATATTTTAAATTTGAAAGTTTTTATGGTTGTAATTTAATCATATAAAAACGGCTCACCGAGTTGGAATAAGATTTAGCAGGAATATAGCTTATAGCCTACATTGAAAGATAGGAATACAAATAGCGATAAATGGGGATGAGATAGACTGAGGGATCTATATATGTACATATAATCAGTTGCATGGTCATGGAGAAAACTATAAATTATTTGAAGAGTGGCCGTACCACCTCTAAATTTTGAATACCGCGTTTCTCGGAAAATATATATGTATGTATGTGCGACAGAGAACTGGAATTTATTTATTTATTTATTTATTTATAACAATTTATACGATAATAAATTACAGCATAAATTAAAGAAACGCGACACTAGCTACGAGGCTTTCGGTCGGCTTTTTAGAGACTTTACAATTGATTATAGCGAGACAAGAATTGGATTAGTTATATAAATTGCTTTTGGAGTATTTCCATATTGACGTATTTACATATTAAAGTGTTTACATATGTATATTGTAATGAGGTAAGGCTTAGAAAAGAGCTAAATTAAATTAAGAATATTACTATCTTTTAATAAATTATATACGTTCATAATGTTGTCATAGCTAGGAGAAGACAGCGCTCTTGTTAAGTTGCGCCCACGTTCGGTCTCTATGATATTCGGGCAATGCGAAATCAAGTGTTCTACGGTGTTTGTACCCCCACACAGTGGGCAGCAAGATGGAGAAGTGCTGGTGAGGAGATGGGAATGGGTGAAACTCCTCAGATATAAGATAGTTAGTACAAAAATTAAATATAATAATAATAATATAATTTTGGCGCGTACACTATATAGCTCAGTGTTTGGCCGAGCTTCTCCTGCTATTTGTGGTGTGCGTCTTTATATTATACCACAAATGGAGGGACCTACTGTTTAGTGTCGACTCCGAACGGCAGATGTATTTAATGAGAAGCTTTTTCATGGCAGAAAAACCCTCGGAGGTTTGCCATTGCCTGCCGAGGGGTGACCGCTATTAGAAAAAACTTTTTCTATCATTAAGATTTTGCTTGCCCTGACTGAGATTCGAACCTCGAACTCACCAGCATATCAAGTTATAGGACGCACCGCTACCAACTCGACCACAGCGGCCACAATAAAAAATACAACTATAGATTAAGGAGTGTCAGAATTTAGCTGTCAGTAAGTACATAACCTTTTATAATTGAGTCATGTATAAAGCCTACTTTGATAAAAAAATTTCATATATGTTTCTATCTTTCTCCTTCTTATACATACGATTCTTATTTGAGTACGGCATTACCATGATTCAATTATTAAAGGTGTGGTAACTAAGCAGCTAGCTCCCTCACTTTTTGTCAAACGGCTCCCTAAGCATCAAAACTCTGTTGCTTCTTAAAAATAGAAATAGTAGTTACCTGAAAACTTTTTAATATCAAAAACTAACAGGCAACACCTTTTTTTTCTTTAGTCCGCGTAAACGGTAAGTTCAAATCCGGCTTTTGAAAACAGCCTTTTTTCTAATTACAAGACTGACCCCATATCGTAAATATATCATGTATGTACATATATGTGTATAAATGACGCGCTTTTCCATTGAATGCTTATCGCACGCATAATTCGATGTCACGGAGTGGAAAGTTTTAACAAATAGAAATTTGTAATTTCTAGAAGGACTAATAATAATAATCATCCAAGAACATGAATTTGTAAGAACTAAATTTTTGAGTTATGAAGTTTGATTCATGTTTCTCATCATAAATTTCGAAATATTCTCTTTCTTAAATTTCGAATTATTATGGTTTTCGCCGTCCAGGTGATCGTCATAATATTACGAAATTTTCTGATGTCAATGGTATACATATATGTGAATAACAGGAATAAAGCGAATAAATAACTTAAATATTTCAAGATAATGTTTTATGATCAATCGAAATTATTTGTCGTTTAGTTCATGGGGCAAATAAATTGAAAATTTATTCGCTGGTCAAAAATTAAAAAAAAAATTTACCAATAAGTACATAATAATGTTTTGTAGGCGTATTTCTTAATTTAAATGAAATGCCTTCGAAATTCCTTTATAAAAAAGGGAAAACATTTCTAACCCGTTTTCCATACTACGTAAAACAACCCCTTATAAGGGAGTGTCAAAATTCAAATGTCATTATTTACCTAACCTTTTATAATTGAATCATGCGGCATTACTGGTCATTGTTAATTTTTCGACAGCTCGAAAAACAAATTTGTAAATGTGTGGGTGAAATGGGTATAAGTTGTGAATGTTTGGTATAATCTTAGCCCTCTTCCAGGAGTTAGGGAAAATAGATGTGCTTAGGATAGTGTTCAAAGCGAGATTAACATATGGCAAAATTTTTGGAAACAAACATTTTAGGAACTTGGGGTTAATACCATCAAGACCGTAGGAGCTAGTGTCATAAGTCAATTGAAGTCAAATGTCATGAAAACTAAATCGTGCATCCAAAACATGGAACAAACAATTGGTCAAAGATAAGTATTCTTTTGGCATTGTTAACAAAAAATATATCTAGCAAAGTACTACTAGTTTGTGTGAAGTGTGTAGGAATTGAATTATTAGCCGGAAAAAGACCCAGGTTTTGCATGGCTAATGCAAACTCTATTTCAAACAACAGGTCACTGTTAAAATCTCCTGCGATAACAATATTACTATAATTAAGATAAATTGGGCATAGGCTATGCGCCTATTTGGTCTATAGACACACCCAATAAGGATTTTATCACACCTAGATTTAATCTCTATCTATATCTGTTCCGAAGTTTTTGAAGTACACTTAAGGGAACAACTCAGACTACTTTTGACAAACACAGCAACACCACCACCACGTTCAACTCTATCTAAACGGAAAAGTGTATATCCATTGACACTAAACAAGTCATCATTGTGCCACGTAGAGAACCATGTTCCAGATGCACACACAACATCTACATCCGAAGACTCAAAAATGTACCTGAATTCATCTATTTTAGATGGTAGACTCTAAGCATTCATGTGGCATTATTTTACGCCGGCCGTTTGCTTACTCAATACGCGTATCATATTAAAAGTAGCATCTCCGCCCATGGTACAGTATGCATCTTTACACATCATTAATGAAAATTAATAAATATGGGAACACGGCGCTTAAGAAATATTAAATTGCAAACAACGCCAAACGTAATACTCGAATCATGAAGAAAAATAATTAAGAGAAATTTAAAAGAGCAGAAAGAGTAGGGGGAGAAGAAGAGATACGTAAATAAGTAAGGTAATGTTTTGTCTTTAGTTTTAAACTACAGTGTCTAACTATTGAGAGAAGTCTTAAGAATACAATATAACATAGTAATTTGCTGCTTTCAAGCAAAGCTGCAATGGCATCTATAGTAAGCTCTTTGACAGCAGCACCTCCAAGCTTTACACGTACATACGTATTTCCCATCTCACCAAAAAGGCAGATGATAAACGCCATTGCCTTTTCAGCTGTGTCGCGAACTGCATAACTTCGCAATTATGTTTAGTGAGGCATTCGTTTGCATAAATACTCTGTTCAGTTTTACCTCCAATATCACGAAGCTGAAAGAATCTTGAATCTTGAAAAGCAGAGAACGATCAGAGGGATTTATTAGCTTGATGATGAGCGGCTCAGGTTTTGTGTTGTTTTTTCTTCTGCGCACACGAAACGCCGCGCGAGTAGTAGCAATTTTTACCTCCATCGCTTCGCAAAGCTTACCGAGAATGTCACTCACGTTTTACTCATTTTAGTATTGTATTCCACTAACAATAACATCCGCTGACACACTGTTGTTGTCGTGTACAGCAAGCTCCGCTTTGAGCTCACACATGCCTTTATGCAGTTGCTCAAGTTGCGCACATTCGCACTCAACTTTCACGAGCCTTAACGCAAAATCGCTCAAACTCCGCTTAATGTTGAACAAGTCAGCTGTGATCTCGCCAATTCTGTTTAGCACTTGTTCTTCAGAAGCCTTAAGTCGTGTGGTTATCTGCTTCATAATGCTCTCAATTTTCGCCTCCAAGGCGAGTTACCCAAACTGGTTTGCAGCAATTCTCATCTTTACCTACTTTAAGTTGAGGGGTAGGCGGCTTTGATGGTGATTAAATTGATCAGGCGCGCAGATTTAGTACGAGTTGACATACTGACAACAACAGCGATCAAAAAGGCAGAGAGAGAGAGCGAGACCAGCGACGGTGGAAACTGCTGATGATGCGAACGTGATAATTGCGCCAAAAAGGTCCAATTATACCGTACAAACAGCGACAACAGCACACAAGTAGAAGAGAGCGAGAGAACAAAGACTGATGATGGTGATTTAAAACGGATAAGTTAAATAAACAGGCGGCCTTGCTTAACTGGAATTTATGTTGGCCATATGCGCTACCCTGGATAAGCCTGTTTTCCGTCGAATTCCACTCCCCACGGGACTGCCGTCAAGCATAACATCATGGGGGGGAAGGGCGGTTAGTCGCCACTGCTAGCCATTGTTGCTTCTGTCTTTGCAACACAAGCTGTATTCCATATTTTTTTTTTTTTTTTGCTCAAAGGGAAAGATAGCCCAGTTTTTTGCGTCTGTAGCTCTTGACGGTTGGAACGGCCTGGGTTCCAATCCGCCCCGACGCTTTACATTCTTTATTCTTTGACTGTATTTATATCTGAGAAACATTAAACTTTTACATCACTGTAGCTTTTCGTTGCTTAATTTTACGGTTGGAATGTCCTAGGTTCCAATCCGCATTGACGGCTGAGTGTGAATGTTTCGGCACACTCGTGAGCCTAGAAAATCAGCTCTAATTTCGCATACGCAGTCGGAAAGTCCGAGATTCCGATCTGTCCATTTTGTTGAGTCAGGCGAGCAATCTGAGAGCGCCATTTGGCAGTTGGAACGGTCTAGGTTCCACTCCGCTGAGATGCCTAGGACCTTTTTAGTAAGCTAAGTGCAGTCGGAAAGGCCTAGATTCTGATCTAACACTTACTACCACTCTTATGGTGCCGTTACTACGTATCCTGTGGCACTGTTACGTTGGCGCTTCTGTACATATCTATATAGTAACATATGTATGTATATTGAGTAAGGTAAGAGAAATACAATACATATGGGAAGCACATTCGAATATAGGGATAATGATAAATAAAATTCAATGATGATGATGGTGATTTTTACGGTCGAGCAGTAGCTTTCGTTGGTAACAATACCCGTATTGCAAAAATTATTAGTTTTAAATTTTTAAACAATAATGCATATAAAAAAATATTGCATATCTATATTTATTTATTTATCTTCGTTTTTTATTATGCATTCAACAAAAGCAAATATTGGCTTCATTACTGATATACATATGAAACTGCCGAAAAAAATATATTGCTTATATTTATTTAACATAAATGTAAATTTTATTTACCAGGTTAGAGAGTGACTATTAAATTTTTTCTACCGCAACACCTTCTTCTTCGCTTTCTGCACCTTGAGGCGTTTATTTAAATACCGCACGCGAAAAAAGATGCGACACTTAAAAAAAGGATTTACACCCTCAGGAAGGTCGACATGTGCGCTTTGATCCAGCAAGCGCTTTTTGATGTTTCTGCCGTGTACAATGTCAGATAAATTTTAATTATGGAATACCGTTTTCCAAGAAATTAAGTGAATAGTTAATAATTAGAATTCTTTGGATAGGTGATTAATTCAAACGTTTATTTAAAAGTTGTAATTACCGATAAAGCGCGTTCTTGCGTGCTTGTAAAAAAAAAAACACGGTTACGTATATTAGCAAAATCTGGCAAAGTAATGTAATAAGAGTCGGCATAACAGCCGCCAACCGAGCCCACTACCCCATCACACTTTCACATGTACACTTTAGGAAAGTTTCTCACCACCATCGAATTTCACCAGATGCTCGTCGTTTAGAAAACTCTGGGCGAAATCCAAAAGGGAAAAATACATCTAACCTTACCAGTGCCATTGCCGTTTCCAACTTGATAATTTACGACTTTGTTAGAAGTTTTTCCTGTGCCAAGGATGTTGTGCTCGGTGCGTAGGGAAAGAAATTGATTCGCCAAAGGCAAAGCAATTTTGTGAACTTATACTATGTTCTGACTGCGTAGTAAACTTGAGTTGGTGGTTTTGAGTTTATGAACAACTGTCAAGCGTTCTCATTATGTTGTTTAAGAAACCTTGAGTTTAATTGACATTAGTTTATTTACTTCTGAATAAAAATATTGTTTTGTTCATATTCAAAAATGTTTGTGAAAATAAAATTAGGCATACATATATTTAGTAATATTTGCGAAATATGAGCATTGAATATTGCTTACTTAAAAAGCATCGCAATTACTAGTGCAATAAGTGGTTTTTCCCGAAGCTACAAGCAATAAGCATATTTGATGCTAACACCATTAAAAGCAAAATGGTTTGTGTTGCTGCCTGAGCATTGCAACACGGCGGAAATGTTGATGACAACGGCGATGGTATGGTAGTCCAGCGTTTTCCAATTATTTTATTCTTTCTCAAAACAGGCGTTTGTTTCTGTGATGACCAAGTAACCCGTTTCATAGATTTTTGGCAATCTTTTGAAGGGGTCGCACCTTTGCGCTTATGGTCGAGTGTGAGTAATCGCGGCGCCCATCATGTAGATAGCTTTTACATATCAGAATAATCATGTACTCGTATAATGTGATTTACCCACTCAGATGAGATTCCTACAGGCTCAACCACCTCGCGTCCTTTAGTTCTCCGGCCATCTAATAACCTTCTATGTATTTTATTAACGATTTCTAGTGTAACTACCTCTTTTTGTCGACCTGAACGTTCGGCGTCAGTTGTGCTAATACGAACACAAGAGAACCCACTTCTTAACCATTGAAATTGGTGGGGTCCCAATAATATTATCAGATATTATCAAGCCTTTCCTTGGTTTTGGTGATAGTTTTTTATGCAAAAAATAATGACTAATCAGCACACGAAATTCATTCATTTTTCATTTTTATTACAAGTTAAGAAGAAAATTAAAAGGTGTCTGTCCTTAAAGTGAGTTGAAATATTTAATTCACAAACAAGTATGCATTGCTTTCTGAAAATACATATTCGTGACGCAGAAGCGCCCGTAGAAAAATACCCGTATAAGCTCCTGGAAATATTCTTAACACTTTTATGAAAAACTGAAACGAATAGCTTACTTCCAAGTTTCAAATAATTGGAGATTGGACGATTTAAAACTGCATGTTCAAAAACTTCATCATGATAGTCAACAGATTGCAAAAGAACCGATTTTTCATTAATTAAGGTAAAGTACCCAGTTAACGACGATGTCGCTACAAGGTAACCGTATTTTCAGAGATATAATAAATATTGAACTGAGGGATCTTTGTTGAAATAAGAAGTTCTATCATTTTTGCCTGAAATCACGGTGGTTATGGAGTTTTATTCATGGAATTATTGATAACACTAGTTTACAAATTTGAATTTTGTTGAATGAACCTCGTTAAAAAAGTAATTTCTAGGCTAATTTTGGGTCGCTGGATCTGAAAATTGCACGCATTTATTTTTCTTAAAAAGCGTTTGCGAACTTTTGGCAAAAAACATGTTTTTGAATAATTTTTTTTGCATATTGTCAACTTTTAACTAGACAGATTGATTCTACTTATCTTTTACATATATTCGAAGTATTTAACAAAGTCGTGCAATCAATAGTTTATTTGCAAATTAAAAGCGAGTAAAAATAATATTAACTATTAATGCAAATTTCAAAATTTTATAAATATTCCATTTTTTTTTAAATAAAATTCAATTATATTTGTTTTTGCAAAATTTGGCTTAAAAGCGAGTAAAAATAATGCTAATTATTAATGCAAAAATTCAAAGTTTTATAAATATTTCACTTTTTTAAATAAAATTCAATTACATGGTAATCAGTAATTTTTCAAGCTTTTTTAACTTTTTTGCTGGTTTTGCTGCTGCTGCTTATTACCTGGTAACAGAAGACCTGCCCGATGTTAAATTTTTGGGATACGCGACTCGAAATTTCTGGGTGACGGCGCATGAATCTTTTGAACCAATGGACCCCTGGTTTTCTATCGGTGAAAGGATTTTCTCTTTCTAATTTATTGATAAGGGCTTCAACTTAAGATAAAAGTAACGATTTTGTCACAGGAAAACCACGAGAACTGAGATGAATAATCCACGAAATGATTTCGTTTTCCTCCTGGGAGGAAAGCACTGTCTTTGGACCGACTTTTCCATCAAATGATGATTTCCCAGTCAGTTTTCCTAGGAGAGTTTCTCTTGGAATCCCAGTCATTTTGCTGACGCTCGTTGGTGATTTACCAGATCGAATTTGATGCAACGCAGATTGGACTTTAGCCTCAGGTCATTTACGAAACTTCCCCAGCTCAAAATTAACAAAAAATATGCATTTTTTGTATATGAGTACAACAAAGTATGAAAAATTAATTCTGCTACTTACAACATAGCTTTCGTTAGTTTTTTAATGTTGCAGTAAGAATAATTTCAACATTATCACGTTAAATATTAATTAAAAGTTTGAAAATGCAACGGGAACGAAAACATTTTTACTGCCATTGTGCCAAAAACTTGTTAATTATAAAGTTTATATTGCTTTGAATGCTTGAAATTTTAATAAAAGCAAAGCAGAGAACACATGCACTTACAATTGAACTCATTTCGTTTTATTCATTTAAAAATTTTAGTTAAAAGTGATTTTTACTATGTAGCGTCGTTAATAGCGTGATATATTATATTCGGTACGTATTAACGACGTAGCAATTTTGCGTATTTTCAGTAAGTTTTTCATTGTTTTAATCGGACTACATTGTTCACTCAGATTTTCCATGCACATTTGTCAACTTACCTTTTATATAAATTGCTTGTTCAAGTTTTATACACTTTAACAACGAGAGATAACCTGCGTGACTTCTTATAAGAAAGGCGTAACTTCACGCGTCGGTGGCGCGACCAAGTGTAGTGATTGACTTTAAATTTAAAAAACACTTGAATAAAGTCGGAATATCAGGAAAACCAAACAATTTCATGATATATATTCATTGTAGAATATGTAAAAGTAAAATATTGTAATATTCAATAGCATATACTTTTTACAACAAATAAAATACAAATCGTCGCTAATAGGGTAGGTGTCGTTATCTGGTTACTTTACCTAAGTTCGATAAATAAATGTTTGAATAAGATGTTTCCGTCTTCTTATCAAGTCTTGCGATACCTATATTCATATATTCCGGTATAATCAGAAAAATTATTTTGACCAAAAGTCTATGCATGAACTGATTTATACATTCTATTGGTTTTCAAAATCGTATAAAGAAATTTGTTTCACCTAACATCAAAAGAAAGCAAATTTAATACAAATGTGATAAGAGCAAAAAGCACTACGTCGTATTTGACTTCTTCTTCAAAAACAATAAATTTATAAAGTATGTATTAGAAACATTTCTCGGCGGCCCTGCGGATAATGTGATCATTTACTTCGTACCAATAGTAAGCCCAAGTTCTCTTCACAATTTTTGATTCGACGTGCCCATATCGCATACCATCGTTAAAAGGAGCCATTGCAAAACCAGCGTTATGCACTGCCATTATTATGCGCGTTAAGTGCTCTACATCGATTTTGCAGTCAAAAGCAAAGGACAATAGAGAGGTCTTTGATATTACGCATTAAGTGAAGTGCTACGGAAAGAATTCCGTAGTCACATGAGGAAGAGGAAACCCCCTTTCATATAGATGCCTATACGGGGATCGGCAGCTTGAAGGCATATACCGTTCGATACGTCCCCCCATGCTTATTGCACAGATTTACCTTCGAGGTAAGCAAAGAACGTAAATTTTTAAAATTGATATGCCTACCTTTAATACTAAAATAATTATATAACTTTGAGAGCCATTTTCCTTACTTGGCCCTCTATGGAAATGGAGCAAATCGAGGACATTATATTCTTATTTTCTAGGAGCTTAAACTGCTTAAACTAAAGCTCAGCATTCTCCTCCATAAGCTTCTTATTTTACGCTCTTAGTTATGCGATCTCCAATTTTAATGCACACTATAGCAATAAGAACCTGACAATAATTGTGTTTTAATTTCTAAAAAATATAATTATGCATGTAGGTAGTTTCAGTTTAGGAAAACTTAATCGGTGTTCGTTCGGACACTTTTTTGTGGCACACATTGTGTATTTGTCTGCGTATGACAACTTTTACACACAAGGTTTTACTCAACAGCCCTTGAAAACGCACTGGAAACACATGCACCAACAAAAAAACCGTTAAAAAAAGTAAATTTAGGCGCTCGCAATTAGCATACTCACTTCGAAGAATATGGTATATTTAAATTGAGGGAAGAAACAAAGTTGGACATCAAGTTGATCTTTTGCGCTCCAGCAATAAGGTCCGATTGCAAAAAATGACCGGAACACAGCAACTGTCTCCATGCCACAAGCTGTGTTCCAATTGGATTTTCATCGCAGATCCTGAGGAACTTTAAAAAAAAGATCCTCCCTTTCCCCGTCTTCTGAAACAGAATCCACATTATCCCATTTCTGAATATGTATGTATCTTAAATCCCGTAAACAAAGATTGTTTTGTAAACAGAGTTTAACTTCCCTACAAGAACAGTGCCTGTCAATTTTTCATCTGATGGTAAAGTTTCTATAATTTTCTTAAGGTCACTATGTAAAAAACTGATGTAAACACTTGTGTACTTGTGGTATTGTATTCCACTCTAACTCATTAATATTACCGAATAGACAAGCATATATTTACATACATATGTAGCTCTACTGCTCTCTCTCATTATTTTTACTGGGTCAGTGCACCATCAGCACGGAAAATACTCAGTTATACCTATGTATGTATGTACATATGTACATCAAATGATATTTCCTTTTTTGTTTGGTTTGATAAACAGGTTTTTTTTTTTATTTTTATACCCGAGCGTACTTGTAAACAAGGGTATTATAACTTTGTTCTCATAACGGTTGTTTTTAACAGCAAAAAATAATCGAGATAGATATATGTTCTAAAATGATCAGAATGAAAAGAGGTATCGATTTAGCCCTGGCTGTCTGACTGTCCGTCCGTCCGTCTGTCCGTCTGTCCGTGGTTACAATAACTTCAGTAAAAATTTAGATAGCTCAGTGAAATTTGGTACATAGATTGCTCTTTGGACAGGGTAGGTTGGTATTGAAAATGGTCAAGATCGGTTTATAACCACGCTCACCTCCCATATAACGGAAGTTTTTGAAAAATGCATAAACTTAATTTTTTGGTATCTATTAAAACGAATTGAGTGAAATTCGGTATTTGGAGCGATTTTGAACTAAGAAATGAGGTATTTATGTCTTCGAATCTAAATAACAGCGTTTAGTATCGTCACAATATTTGGTGGACATATTTTCCTTGATATTGCTAATATTACCGTAGAAAATTTTATGAAATGTTGAAAAATGGGCGTTGCTACGCCCACTTAGGAAAAATTCCTGTATCTCAATAACGGTGTAAGGTATCGTCACAAGATATATACTCGCCCGACTCCCATATAATGAAAATTTCTGAGAAGTGCAAAAATTTCGTTTTTTCTTTATTATATTCTATTGGAACATATTAATTAAAGTTTGATATTTAGAGAGATAGTTAATTAAGAAACTTGATTTTTATAAAGTTTTGAAAAATGGGCGTTGCCAAGCCCGCTTATAAAAAAACGTCTGTAGGTATCCCAATAACAATGTAAGGTATGGTGAACATATTTTCCTTAATATCACTAGCATCACTGTCAATAATTCTTGAAATCGGACCATAAGCACGCCCAACGCCCAAGCACTCCATATAAAGGAAATTTTAAAAATGCAAAAAACTTCGTTTTTCAGTATTTATTGGAACAAATTGAGTAAATGTTAATACTAGCAGCGATTTGAAACAAAGAAACGGGAATTTTGAGATATTACGGGTACCGACCATATAAAAATATATCGCGAGGGTATATAAAAATCGGTTTCGCCCGAATTTAGCTTTCCTTACTTGTTTT